>OV281079.1:5005000-10005000 GCA_923060345.2 Erebia aethiops | reverse complement strand
TCCTAAATAATCAAAATACTAACCAGGATATCAGAAAACGTAATATGCTACTCGTAGTTCGAATATGGCTACGTAAACGTATTCAATATGTAGGTAAGTACGTTCTAAAATGTAAGATAACGTACGGTTATCTTATGCTTCCTAAGGAATACGAAATGAGGATTGGTGCAGCAGCGGAAAGTAATTACCTACTTGAATATTGAAAATTCTAAAGATATCTTTTCGATTTGATTGGCTTGGTTATTTATTCCACTTGCTGCAATAAAGGGGTTGGAGTGTTCAAATAACCATAAAAATATGGAGGTAAGTAGCCGAGATTAAATTCCTTGATAGTGAAGGTAAGACATACGTTGCGTGCCCGAAAGTTCTTCAAAATGTTCTCAAAGGTTTGTGAAGCCTGCCAATCTGCACTAGGCCAGCCTAGTGAACTATGGCCCAAGTTTTTTCATTTTGAGAAGAGATTCCTGTTTAGTAGTGATCCAGCAATGGGTTGAAGAGATGACGATGAAACCTAAACGATCTCATATCAAAATGGTTTTTGATATGAGATCGTTTAGGTTTCATCAAACTAAAATCAGAACTATGAATATGCAAACGCCTAAACGACATTTAGAAACGACTTTCATGTGAATCTCGGATTAAAATTAGATTCCACTGAAATTCGCCATCAAATCGCAGGAAACGGGGGCACGAAACAGCCTTTATTGGATTAACAAGCTCACACTTAACGAGCAGAACCACAGCGAATTTGTGTGTGAATTGATCTATGAACGAATTGATTGCAATCAATACTTGGATCTTCTTTACAAGGGTGGTTAAATGAAACATTCTCTATTTTTGTATCACTTTAATTTCACTGAAGCTGAACAGTCACGAAATTTTAATCAGGGATTTTCCCAGATTTTTAAGAAACTCGATTTTTTTAGTGTGCGTGAGAACTGAGTGTCCACATGGATTTTATCGAAAAAAAGCTAGCCCTCGGTTGCAATCTAACGTGATAAATGATGCATTCTAAGATGGAGCTGGCTAACCTGTTACTGGTATGGCAATTACCCATAATCATTTCCTATACGGCATCATACCGGAATACTAAATCGCTTGTGCTGACAAGCGATCATGATCAGCAGCAGGTATGATGGCAACTAAGCACGCCCGAAGCCACCAGACGAGACCGGAGAAAATTCCGAAGTTATAAATTTCCAAATTTACCCTGCCAGAGATCATGTAGGACATAGTGCGGGAGGTCGTGCATGTAGGCTCACCCTTAACCTCAATCAAGCCTAGCAGTAAATGACGATGTACGAATGATGGTAGAGCGCTCCTGCCTAAAAGGTGCCGACTGGCGACTCAATATACCCTGTTATCTTTTTTTGATACTGACGGAATATTGATTAACACTTATATACTTAAGTTATATTGAGCAAATAGCTTCTGTACTTGTAGAATGGCTAGGTAGCGCGGGGTGACTCACGGGGTTGTCTAAGTAACGAAATAATTATTATTAATAGTCGTTATCAAGATCGGTTCTTATTTTTTCAAATAAAGTAGATAATATAATAGCACAGAATAAGGAATCTTTACTCATGTGATAAGAGATCCTTATGCCTATGACATTAACACCTTGCGAAACCCTGTACTACAATATCCAAATTAGGATTTCAGTTAGCATTATTTCTAAAAAATATGCCTGAGTTTTGTTTGCACTGCTAAACGAGCGAAATAGTATGTTATTAAATATTAAAGCAAAAGCTTACTTAAAATCGGATATTTATTAATAGCTTCATTCAAATTTGCAAGGCTTATTCATGCAAACGTAAAATCTGATCCTATTTTAAATTCCATTAATTTCTATGAATTGGAAATTGTTATGTATCAGATTAAACACAAAGTGATCATGAATAATGCAGCAATTTCATTTATTATTTTGCAAACATAGCCTTTAACATAAATTCAAAATAATTATAATAAACATTTTCGTTAGTTAACTAAGGTAGGCAGTTATTATGCTTTTCTGTTCGGGGTACTAAATTTATATTCGAGGTCACGACTTTGTCTTCACATAAATTTATTCTTTACTATTTTTGCGCCATAATCCTCAAACTGCTTCTTTTGAACCCATAGTTTTTCAGCGTCAGATAATCCTGCAAATGTGGCACCGCCCAACCATGCCACAGCATATGACTCGGGCGAAACTAAAATTGATACAGGTTTCTTAATCTTTTCTTGTATTTCAATTTGTAATCGCTCATTTATTCCCGGAACGGTGGACATACCTCCACAGGTTACAATAGCATTATATAGTTCCATTCTCAACTCTGAATCACATTTCAAGGCTGCAGTGATCACTGCATCTTGCAGCGATACATAATTCTTTCCACTATCGCCTAGACCTGGTGTAAAAATTAGTTCCGCAGCCATCACTGCCTCATTGCTTACATCAATTTCTTCACCACTCGGTAGCTTGTAAAGTTGTTTATGGATTGACATAGCACAATCAGGAGTAACGTATAAACATTGCTTTTTTATGTCCTCAATAACATCGAGTGATATAATTTCTTTTAAAAGGTTACGCTCTCCCAGAGATTTTTTTATATATTCTGATATTTGAAAACCAGCTATTCCTGTTTGCATGTGTGCATACTTAACCATACCCCCTTCAAAAATTGGTACTACGTCAGTCGTATCATAACCAATATCAACACAAACGCCTGTGGTTACACCAGATCCATACATTGATAATACAGGCTGAGACTGGATGCAAAGTGCAGGACAGTTAAGTGTCTCAAAAAAAATTTCACAGCATTTTATTCTATAACAAAAATAATCTTATTTACGTCATTCTATGCTCAAAATAAACAAACCTAAATTAAAATTATTAAATGCTCGAATACTTACTTATTTCCACATGCATCAATGTTTTTTCAGATAAGAAATATATAAACTATAATTATGTTAATACTTAGTAAAATATTTAGAAATCAAAATAATATGAATCCGTCTATGGTGCGACACAATTATTTTATAATACCTACTTTTCCTCCATAGTCGAGGTCGCTCCACAGGCTAATATAACAGAACGATCTTCTGGTGCAACTTTCAACTCTCGATAAAGAACATGGTGCCATATCCTTTCCATGTTGTCCCAATGCTCTATATTGCCTCGTACTACAGGATGGTTCACTTCCAGATCCATAACCCTGTTTGCTGCTTCATCACCGATGTATACATCATAGTATTCACGGCCATATCCCCCTTTCAAGTAGTTTGGCCGTCCAACGAGAGTGCGAAACATGGAAACGGGGTGGTTGTCGCATGCGAATCCAGCTTTGATATTAAAACTGCCATTATCAATCACAACAGCTGGTTTCTCGAAAGACATATATTTTTAATTTTTTATCGACCTTATTTCCTTGAATCTTTAATTATTTTTTAATAGTCAACAAGCCAAAATAGTCGTAAAAATAAAATAATAATAATAACAACTTTGTTTAACCCAGATCTTTGTTAATCTTTCTGAAGGCTTGTCAAAATGACTGTATTAATTTTTTTTATTGTATTTTTTTATAAAGTGTACATGCTCGAAACTTGACCGAGCGAAGCGAAGTTCTCTGAGTCTACTTGAGTGAATTTGCACTCGTCCGTCCGTCTGTCAAAGCCTTCTGAATTACTGAACGTAATTACTTCAAATTTAAATATAATATGTAAACCGATGGCCTCCCAACGAATATGGCAAAAGTTATAAAAATCTTTATTTCAGGGGGGCTCTCATAGAAGCGAATGCGAAGTAAAATATTTTTTATAGCGTTACATAGGGTTGTGGTATATCATTTTAAAGATAATTAGAGTCCAAAAATATATTTTTTTAATTTTCCCCTTAAATTGACGAAATGCAGGGCTTTCAAAGTGGAGATTTTCTAACGTCCAAAGTTGAAAGTCCAAAGAACTCTCAATTTTCGGAAAGGCTGAGCCTGAGACTTCATTAATTATTTGAATTATGGGGGATGCCCCGTCGCTCACGTCCGCAGGAGCTACCTTCTACCTCCTTGCACGTGTCCCCTGGGTGGTGCTAAACGAGCGACGAACTTGCAGGCGAAATAAGCGTTTTTTTTATAAAAACGCTTATTATGCACCAAACGCCATACGGTTAAATAAATAAATTTGAATTATATCCTGTACTTGAACAACAAATATGATAAAATTAGATAAAATTTTATGGAAACGAAATTATTTAATTTTTAATGAGCCTCAGTATTTTTAACAGAACTTCACAATGGTGTCAATAGATGGCGCTAATGTTAAACGTTAAATATTACAAAATATAGCTAAAACTATTAAGGATACCGCGAGGTCTCAGTTCGGGGCGAACCTCTAGTTATATACCTACTATACTACAACCATGTCGAAAGTATAATAATATAATAAAGGAATTAAAATAGAAGTATAAGTCACTCTATAATCCACCAAAACAGACAAATCTAATGGGTACAGCGTGTGGCTTGCACGTTTAGCTTACGATATTCACCGCCCAGTAAGCCAGCGATTCGCAACGGCACAACACCACACCACAAATCTTCGAACTTATTCATAACGTATGTTTCACTCCGACGCCGGAGCATCTTCAGATGTTGACTCGACAATGCTGCACGATTGTATTTACATTCGATCGTGCAGTGTCGAGTGATATTTTATAGACTTGAGTAAAATACTCTAATTAATAAAATTTATAGTGCACTTTTTCTACTCCTACATCTTCATATTCTTTTTTTGTCATTGAGAATCCTTTTGCAGACTTCAGCGAGGCCAAGATAGATCCGCCAGCCCAAGCAGCGTATTGTCTCGATGGCATATCATCAATGTTCGCCCTTATTTTCGGGAGTTCACTAACTCTCTTAGATAATTCAACTTTTAGACGCTCTGGCAACCCCTTGAACATACTCGATCCTCCAGAAATAACTACATTCTCATAAAATAATGCTTTATAGTCCATATCACATTTGTTTATGCTAGAACAGATAACATCCACAATACTAGGACAATTAAACCCATGTAAAGAGGGCTGTAACATTACTTCAGGGCATTTGAATTTTATATCACCTACAAAAATATGCTGGCCATCAGGAAGATTAAATTGGGTTGTATCATTTGCAGACTTTTGTAACTCTTCTTCATAATCAGTTGCAACATAACATAGATCAGCCTGAAACAGAGTACAATTCGATTAATTGTACAACTTTAGTACAATTTACCAACCTACATGATACTATAAAGCCGTTATCCTAAATTTTCAAGAAAGACGTCGCATCTCAGCTCTGTCTACATAAACAACAACGCACACGCGTTGCTTTTTATCTATAATATCCATGGAAAAGTTTTGGTGCAGGTTTATTAAATTACTGTAGTAGGTAATTAAACTGCTTCTGTTTATTTTATACTTTGTACTTACTAGATGATGTCAGAGTTTTGATTGCCACAGAAATGCCTTATTTCCTTAATAAAAATTAGCGTATGTCCTTCTCTGGGACGCAACTTATCTCTATTCTCGGTACAGAATCTCATCGAAATTGGTCGAACAGATAGGCCTTCAAAGTGTAGCAGAAAGATAGACACACTTTCGAGTATGTAATATTAGCATGGATACGAAAGCATTTATTAAAAACTAACTTTAATTTTTTCCAGTAAATCTTTTTCAACCTGCGTCGTAAAAGAGTAGCCGACTTCGTGTAACATTTTCTGGAGGCATGTTGTTATAAAATCACCGTCGATGTTAGAGCAGATAGTAGCGTGTTTCAGTGGAAATCCTTCGAAGACTGGCGCAGCGTACGAACAAGAAAATCCATTTTCCCAGACCACTCCAGAAGTCCTACCACTGGCGTGTAATACTAGTGCTGACGACGATGCCAAGTAAAGACTATTTATCGAGAAAGCTTCGAAAAGCATTTCTGCTATTCTTTCTCTGAAAAATGTTGCGGTAAGATAATGTCAAAAATAAGCGCTATCTCCACACATGAGGGTCGGGGCTACACCACTAGGTCCACTAGGGTCCGTCAAGTGCGTTTCATCCCCATACAAATATAATAGGGAAATCGGTATACCTAGTGGATCTAGAAGTATTTAACACACATATATAACATATTGCAGTTATATTTTACTAGATGATGCCCGTCCGCATATATTAAGGTTTATTGATTCCCGCAAGAATTCGCCTATGTTCTTCCCCGGGATACTATCCCAAATTTCATCATAATCGGTTGAACAGATAGGACGTGAAAGCGTTGCAGACAGACAAACTCACTTTCGCATTTATAATATTAATATGAATGTAAAAATTAAAGTATACAATGCTTCGTCTCAGTAGCGTAAAACATAGGTAAACACCAAAGCACACTAAAGGTGTGTGCATGCCTACTGGCGTCCGAATTATTCAGCTGGGCACTGAGGGCCCGGATGCTTCTGAGTTTCTGACACGGAATTGTGTGAATCATTTTCCTGACCCTAATGGGAGATAGACCGGTCAGCCCGGTGCTCGAAAAGCTCTGACCCGGACGAATGGAGATATCGCTTTATCGGAAAATAACACCAAGAAAATATTACCTAAAAGAAATCAAATCATAGGTCAAGAACCGAGATACTCGTACTAGTAACCGATTCGTTTTCTATTAAACGACGGACAGGTCAGCACTGCATAAGAAGCTGAGAAGGACTTCTGGGGCTAAAGGTATGCTGGCCAAATTCTAATTGAAATTGGATGGTCTATTCCTATTTACTCGTAGTTGTTATCTATACTTACCTATTATAAATGCGAAAGTTTGGATAATGGATGTTTGTTACTCAATCACACCAGAAAGGCTGAACAGATCTGGATGAAGGCACAGAGATAGGTTATAGTCCGGAATAACACATAGGCTACTTTGCCTGGAAATCTACTGAAAATGCGGACGAAGTCGCGGGCATAAGCTAGTGTTAATATTAAAAATTATTAATATATTTTATCTACTCCAGCATCGAAAAGTTCCAATTTCGAATTTGACAACTATATCGAATTGAACCCTCTTTCGTGTTTGCTTCTCATAACGATACAGTTCGTTGTATGGGAGCTGTATCGTTATGAGTCGTAGCTGTATCGATATGGTTATCTTCATAAATAGGATACCTATAGCTTAGCGGCTCTGGGTTCTGGCACTTTCCCAACCAGTCAATTGATTTGACTTTTTTATTAATTTACAAAGTAAAAAATTATAAAGACGTCCTTGTCGTAGATAAAATCTTGTATGCAACTGTACGTAATTAGTCATTTTAATTCTCGTACTATCCTATTTTGATACTCGGCAAGCCTCGTATCAAAAAACAGCACTCGAATTAAAATGACCCTCATTACGATACAGTTGCATAAATAGCTATTAGAATATAATTATGCATACTTGTCATATTTGTCAGTAAGAGGATGAATTGCGACCATTACATCTGTTTCTTCGGGAGCGACGTGAAGCTCTCTATAAAATACATGGTGTAAAAACTTTTCCATTTCATCCCAATTGCCTACCATTCCATTCTCGATAGGCCATATTATTTGGGAATATCCTCTCTTCAGAATCGCTTCTTTGCCGAAGTAAACATCAGGTACACAGTCCAGAAGACCCTCTTGTCGAAAACTAAATAATGGTTTTATAATAAGTAATTATAATTTAAATTTAATCATACCTCCTAATAAAAAGTATTAAAAAATGTATTTTATAGGGACAGCTCACAGGGATATGAAGAACATGTGACCTAATAAATAATTGTGGTGACTGTGCAAGACAGGTGCACATATCAAAGTCGATCACTAGATCGGTGACCGACTGTGGCAGTCAGAACTTCTTCTGTTATACGTAGGTACCTCGAAAGGTAATTCGTCGGTCCATTTTACTACCAGCAGGCCCCTCTTTCCCACGGGGCACTCTGGGCAAGTAGTACTCGGGTACTTGCCAAGTACCCGCCCGCTCGCAGTAAGTGCCCGCTATCGATGGAGGCCCCCTAGTTCCTGCCTGATCACCAACCGAGAAGTAATTACCGATATTCATTAACTATAACTATATACACTTATATTGTATTCAAAAGTTCAGTTTAATTGTAAAAATCACATATCTTGTTCATACAAACTATTTATATGTGTATGTACCTCAATAATAAGTTAATAAGATCTTAAAGTATTTTTTTAAGTTACTGTTTACTGTAATAACAGTAGAATAAATCTAGAATTATACGCCTGTAAATAGCAAAACAGTATTCTGTTAAAGTCATAGGGGCCCCATTATTCTAATGTGCCCAGGGCCTCTAATAGGTTTAAAGACGACCCTGACTATCAGTGTTTAATAATGTTATGCTGCTATTCGTTGGTCAAAATATAGAATGTAGGTAGTCGCTTCGCCTTAAATCAGATAAAAATAATACTTAATAGACCCAGATGAGACTTAGAATATAAATTCACTCGGAATTCCCTAGGGATACTTACCGCCCAACGGCTGTCGGTATAACACATCTAGGAAAAGACTCGCCAGCAAATCCAGCCTTTGTTGATTGTGATCCTGCATCAATTACTACGGACATGATATTATCTGGAGAAGTTTTTTTGACTAGTAATTATATTATGTTTATAGGAATTTTATTGCTAATTGCATAGCCTCATAGATTTAAGTTACTTGTCACTTGACCCTCAACCCAAATGGCCGAATCGATAGGTGTACCGTACCTATTTCCATCTAAGAACGCTATGTAAAAAATGCCTTTGAGGGAAATAATAAATACTTATCTTTCAGGAATATGTTTACCTATCATTCTAACCGATCGATACGAGTAGTTTGTTAATAAAACTGAAATAATTATTTCTGTAAAAAACACCTAGGCATTAACTAGTCAAGTTTTAGATATTATTTTATGCTTAATAACTGTGTATGTGAAAAAGGTCTGCTTTATCAATATCCAACAATTAATAGGTATATACTGTTACAGTGTGTTATAATATGTAAACTGGTAAGATATGGAGAACTTAGGCACAGAGGGCTAATTTAGAATTATTCAGGGTAGGTACCTACTCATAATATTATATTAAAAGAACATCTGAATACTTAGGTATTGTTTTATTTATTATCATACTAAGTTTATAGTCTCAACCAATACATGCCGGCTCTGAGCCTGTTGTATTCTGGTAAACACTCAGTAGGACCAACAGCAGCAAGGACGGGGCACTTATCGTATATGTATTTATGGCCCACCTGTTTAATTTCTTTGTACGATAAGTCCTTCATATCATCATAAAGTTCGGTCAAAGATTTCCAATTAGATGTATACAATAATTGTAAACCGATATCATTACAGGAACGTATCACACCAACTCTGTTACTCGCCAATTTGAATTTAGCTAGATTTATTGCTCGCTGAACATCACTTTTACCTATGGTGGTGCACATTTGCATCCACTGATCTTGTATGTTAACGATCATATCGTCTAATCCAATTCTGTTACCGATGAAATATATCCCCCATAGACCTGTGTCCTGATACGCTATGTAAAATGATTCAAACTTTTCACAAAGTTTCGAAGTAGCAACTGCACGGGCTAACGGAGGGGCATGTCTACCAGCCCCGGCTTGTGTTCGTTCCCACGATCCTGTCAGACAGCTTGCTACAAGGAGTGGTAAATATTCAGAGCTCTCATAACCTGGCACTTCAACAGCGAGAGCAACATGTGCGTAGGCCATTGAATCATCCCGGTAAATAATCGAGGACCCTGTGTAACGTTTCGGATCATAATCAGCAGCACACTCGGAAACACATGACGATAGATTACCAAGACGACTGTTAATTTTGCACATGCTTAATGCATGTGATATACCACCGCTCGAAACAAAAAGAATTCGATGTGGTTGGTAATTTTTTGCAATATAATCACATATCATGTTCCGATCAAACGTCAATCTCGTTCTATTTGGTCCAATAACGCTTTGGCCTAGTGGTGTTCCTTGAAAAGCAGTTTGCTTCAAATAATCAAAAACAACAGATCTGGGGTTTTTATCATCATCGAGTGCTTCTGTCTTAACGTATTCTTTTTGTATCTCTATATCTGAGTCACATAATTGAAGATCAATTAAAATGTTTATTAGGATATTGACACTTTCGGGAGCATGTTCTGCGGAACTTATAGCTGTGAACACCTGGTATTCTCTGGTTGTTAAGGCCGTCAATTTTGTACCACTGCTGCCGATATATTCTTGCAAATCGCATTTGGATAATGAATTAAAACCTTGATATGCCATGTGTTCTATAAAATGAGTTATACCATTATTGCAAGAGTTCTCAAATCGCGACCCCGTTTTAATAAAAAGCGAAGTGCATGTCAAAGGAGAGTCTGTTTCTTGAGTCGCAACTCGTATTCCATTTGCTAAATCCGAAACTTGAACTTGTGAAGTAAAAAGGGGACCACGCTGTGTCGTAAGATATCGCCTAATATTGTTACAGTTTAGAGACTTAATTATAGATTTAAACATAATTGAAAATATCTTGTAAATCTTCTAAAGTCTTAAAGTTAAACCAGCTCTTTGTATGTTTAAAAGATTTTCAAATCCAAGTGAATTTCACAAATTTTCAAATCAAACGATAATCTTGGAGTCGAGATGATTTTGGCCATAGACACTAATGCTCTTGACATTTTAACGTTGAGGTGCGTTTCCACCAGAATTGTGCGAGGCGGCTAAACGGTGCGCGAGCAATAATCCACCAAAAGTTAGTTGTTCATTAGTAGCTATTTTTTTAGCCACGCTCTGAGCAACTCTGGTGGAAAATAGCTTAGCGGAGCGAGGTCTTTTGATCGCCCTTTCAGATAGTCCGCTCCGATAACGAAGGATAATCCATACATTATACTTCCCCAAACGGATAATTGGTAACGCTTAAGAGGCGGCGTATCTCAGCGAGATACTACTACCAATCAAAATACAGAAAAAGAGTGTCACCATTTCATAATATAGTTCCGCTACGCCCCCTTTCCACTGCTTAACATCCTCATACTTCTTTGGTAGAAACGCACCTTAAGATCTTGTCTATTTTTTTACTTATAACCATATACTTATTTACCTAACTAAAGAAACATAGACTATATTATATCTTTAGTTATCTATTAAACTCACAGTGTTATACCTTGATGCACAGATACATATCTTATAGGTATACCTAGTTACTCTTCACTACGCTATTGCAATTATATTATTTGTGCATAGCAGACGCTCGTGTTTTAGTGATTTTACAGATTTATCGGCTTATTAAATTCAAGCTTTTGTCTCTTTATTGTTATAGGTCTAAAAAATATGTGTTTCTTTCGTTCTATTACCAGCTCGGACTCGGAGAATCGACGATAATCTTATATGTATACCTACTAAATCTTTAATCTGTGGCCCATAAGGAGCATTTGATTGTCTAGATTTTAAAAAAAATTAAGTTAATATTTGACCTTTTTGATTATAGTCATTGTTTCATTTGTCATTCATTGTTCCAAGATTTTGATAATTACAAGTACGTGTTTGATAATTTAAGGAATCGTACGTGAATCGTACGGAGGTACCATCTACTTACCAAAGTAAAATGCTACAGAAAATCTGGAATCCAGTTAGGAATTGCTTTCGGTTCCATACATGTACAGTTTCAAACTCACATTTCATAAGAAACTTTCCAGAAACACGATGCTCCATTCTCTGCAATGGCCTTACAATCGCAACGGAAGAACGACAAACCTCTAACGTGTGCATGGGTTTTTATATTTGTAGTGGATCTAGGTACGAGAATGAAAAAACTAACGGCTTTACGCATTTTTTTGAGCACGTTGCTTTCAAAGGTACTAGAAAAAGAGCCAAGGCAGCTCTAGAAAGCCAAATATCAAACACGGGTGCGAGATTCAGGTGCTTTACAAATCGTGAAATAACGGTATATTACGTAGAATGCCTATCACGGGATTTACTTTGCGTAGCAGATATTTTGTTTGATTGTGTTTTCAATAATGCGTTTGCTAGTGATGAAGTTGAACACCAAAAAACCGTAGTGTACCAGGAAATGTTGGAACAAGATGTTTCCACGGTGAATATATTGTACGATTATTTACATTCAACGGCATATCAAGGCACTCCACTAGCGCAAACAGTTATGGGGCCTAGCAAGAACCTATTCAATTTGAATTATGCCAATTTAAATAGTTTTGTATCAAAAATGTTCATCCCACAACATACTGTTTTTGTCGCTGTTGGTGATATAACGCATGAGTCTATAGTAAGTTTAGGCGAACAATATTTGGGGCATGTTGTGAATGTTGAACCAATCGATCTTGGTCCGAAAAGATATACAGGTTCTGAGATTGTTTACAGAAATGATTCTATACCATATGCTCATATCGCGATTGCTGTAGAAGGACCATGCTGCACTGATGACGACAGACTTGTAATGGATCTGGTTACTTTATTTCTAGGGGGGTGGGATGCGTCCCAACCAAGTGGTATTGATCATGGGACACGTCTAGCCCACTTCGGATCGGCTGGCGGTCTCTGTGAAGCATACAAAGCTTTCAATTTCCACTACAGAGAAACTGGATTATGTGGCATTGAATTTATATCACCAAGACTCGAAACGGATGACATGGTACTTACTATTCAAAGGGAATTGATGAGATTGTGCCACATGATAACTGATGGTGAGTTAGTGAAAGCAAAAAATGAATTGAAGTCCAAGATACTAAACAAAGTTCAAACAACCACCGGCGCTTTCCACGATATCGGACAAAATATAGTTCAAGTTGGAAGCAGACCATCTATTAGTGAGCAAATGAATGCGATTGATAATATAACGTCGGATACGTTTAAAAGCGTTTGTTACAAATATATCTACGACAAATGTCCTGTAATTGCAGGTGTAGGATCGACTGAAGGGTTACTGAACTATCCAAGAACCAGAGATTGGATGTATTGGTTAAGAGTCTAACCATTATTATTGGTCAGGCAATAATATTATTATAATATTATCAGCTATCACTTTTGCATACAATGGAAGCTATTATGTTACATTTTTTGTTATTATACCTACTTACATTTAATTTATTTAAAATATTATAATTAATTATTCAGCTCTTGTCCTCGCATAAAATAAATGGGAAGCACATCTGCTTTTTTCTTCGTGTAGGAGTACAGATCCTCATGGCCATGAGGCTCCGAATCATAGTGTCGGACTCCTCGTGGGAATCAAAAAACTTATTCCACGCGGACGAAGTCGCGGACATCAGCTAGTTAGTACTGGAATATTATGTGAAACCTTTCAATAAAAATAAAAGTACTTAAATAATAATATGGAATAGAGTCCCACAAATTTATCTGACCCCGTGACGGCGTCGCTATAGGAGGCCACCGGGCCTAGCCAAAAAATCCTATGTCTATGACCGGGCCAGATAATAATGTGCGACTTTAGAGAATGGCAATTTGGTCACAGCGCCATCTTAATGTGAAGTTTTGAAAAGCAGCAGCATATACCCTATTATTAATGTACAAGAGCATCAAATACGGTTCTACGGTTGTACGTAAGATGCGCGCTAACGAATGAGGAACTTTCCAGCCTACGTTCCTTAGAAACATCATAGGTGGCGCTGAAATTTTCAATTTCTCATTCGTTTCAACTTTCAAAGAACAACCGTTTGCGCGCCATCTTACGTAGAACCGTATTAACCGTCAAATCAGAGTTTATGGCACAGAGCCGCCCACATCCGACATCGCCCGCGACGCAGAGTCCACCGGATTTGACATCATCTCGGCGCGCGAGAGCGATCCCATTGCCCGCAGCGCCGAGACACCTGGACGAGACATGGGTCCTGCACGCGGCGGTGATGACGTCACCCGCAGTGCGGACCCAACCCCGGAAGTGACACCCGACCTAGGGGCCAGTAGCCTACAAGGCAGGCCCTAGCCGAGTTTCGACTCGGCTCAAAGAAATTCACCGGGGCACAGAGTTGCCCCGCGCCCCGCCCGGTTAAGGAGGCCCAGCCTCGACGCCCGTACCCCCGCTTGGCCCTCACGGGCCAAACGGAGAAGATCCTTTGATGATGGCACAGAGTACATTGAATATAATAGGGGCAGTTTAAGGATAAAAGAGTGCAATGAGGTGATAAACTTACCTTAATCTAATGCTCTATGGCCTGATGCATGAAAAAGATTTTACGAAGAAAACTAAGGCCAGTTACTCACTATTTCGTTTTGCGATACGGAATTCATTTAATTTTTTCTGCTTTGCATCGAATTTTAACTCCGATTACAATTTACCACTGTATATGAAGACCTATCTACAACATTTGGATACCGATTCTCCAGCAGTATTGAAGAACAAGGCAGTTTCCAATTTTTTTATTTTAACTTTAAAATACAAAGTTAAGCTTGCAATGAAACCTAATATAAGTTTCACCTATGATGTTTCTGAAGAACGTACCTAGGCTGTAAAGTTATTGCGGACGCCATCTATTAATAGCAGTATAAGTGTTCTGTGAATAATTATAGTCAGAGATCCGGATATTCTGCACGACCTTCACTGATCTGTTTAATAGATGAAACTTAATTTTTATTTTTATTTAATAATAGATAAATACGCATAAAATAGGTTGCCTATCAAAATCCGGACCAGGCTATTATCTATTTATCTATTATTAAATAAAAAGTAGGTTTCATTTTGTATTAAACAGATCGGTGAAGGTATATCCGGATCTATGACTAAGTTATAACACTATGGTGAAGTTAGCCTTTATCCTTCCCCAGGATGCAACCGTAAACTGTACCAAATTTAATCAAAATCGGTTGTACAGATGGTTTGTGAAAGCTGACAGACAGATACACTTTCGCATTTATAATATTATTAGTATGGATTTATTTACAAACGAATTTTTAGACAAGGAACTAATAAAAAGCTGTGAATATCAAATTATAATTTATTATTTCGAATAGATCTAAATTAAAAAATATATATAAAATCATGAGTATAAACGAGTATAAAGGTTTCGGGAAAACAATATTTCGAACATCGAAACTTTGGAATGTACAGACACGTGATTACCGATCTAAGACATATGCATCACTTATTCAGTAAATTAAAATACAAAAAAATATAACAGTCAATGGATTAAAACATATTAATAAATTATTAATTTTATATCTATTGTAATGAGAACTAATTTAGTGCAGAGCAGAGCAGTCTTTGTTACATATTATTTTTAGGATGAGATATTCTTAAATCATTTTAAATCAATACGTAATTAACAACCTTTAATAGAGTTATTTTAAAACAAAATATCACCATAATTAAATCTCAATACAATGATAAAAAATCAGAATACGTAATTGATAATCGAGCAAAATAATTTTAAAAATAGATGTTATAAAATATACTTTTTTATAATGCTACAAGAAAGTATATTTGATCGGTGATGACTTTGTTGCTTTGGAAATGCCGTTTATAGAACTATGTATCTTACATTTTCAGTTACTGGAAATTGTAAAAATAAATCGTCATCACTAATCATCAGCCATTACAAATACTGAAAATAAATTTGCTTTTACGACGCGTGAGATAATATGACCTTAATAAGTGTTACACGAATCATAATTATTTTTGTACACAAAGTCAATAAAATAAAGGTTTACAGATCGGTTTTTGACATAAGAGATTTGTTCGCGAAACAATAGTTTTCAAAAAATCCTATAAAATATAAAATCACAACAGTAGAGAGCATTGCGCTTGAGAGTATGAATAAAATAATGACATACGTTCAAATAGAAGTAGAAAAAAATTATTAACGAATCATACAACCCATAACAATTGTACCTAAATTGTACGTACTGTTACAATTTCTTGATTATACAAAAAGATGCACGAGAAAATAAAAACTAACGACACATTAGAAATGGTAAATGCAGCTTAATCAAGGCCTAATATTAAAAATTGGATGACGGGATTTCAATAAAAGCCGGTTAAATGCACAATGCACTAGCCAACCACGTAGCTGCTGACACTGTTTACCTATTACTGTGGCAATTATGTTAATGTATACCAAAAGTCTGTACTAAGTAGCAACTAAATAGCTGACGAGAAAACTGCGCAAAAAAATCTCGCCTTAATTGTTAAGTTTAGATTTTTGTTGCTCGAATGTTTATTAGAATAATTCTATTTCAATTCAATTGATAAAGCTTAAAGCTTAGATATTTTTTTGTTTATCGAACAATTTGTTTTTTTATTTCGGTTTCGTGACGATTATAAAATTTATAATTTTACTTCTTGGCCTTTGGCCTCTACACATTTTATATCCTAGCAAATGTTGGAGTACGACTACTGAAGCACTGACTGCAGTAAAAATGATGAACTCTAGTTTTCGTTACATCTTAGTTGAACAAGACAGTTATAGGCAAAACTCAATTATATTGAATTTGGTTACCTTTTGGGCTGTATTGATTTATTTTAGTAAATAGTGTTATTTGTTATTACAGTCCAAAACGAGATTCACAATTCTAAAGTTAGATCAAAAGTGTGAATAGCTCTCAAAAGTCGTACCAGAACCTTTTCAAACGAACACGTACACTGCTAAGAAAAATCTATTTTATGGAAAGGCCCAACGCCCATAATGCTAGTGCTCCAAAAACGCGGACCAAACATAATCCTCACCACACACCGTTTGTCACCATTCATATGTATAAAACCTCTAAAACCTATACTTTCCATCGCACAGTGAGTGACACTACTCATATCACATTTCACACAAAAGCAGCCTTTAGTTTAAGAGAGATTCCATCTCTCCACGGGACGTAAATTTCTATCACTGCACCTAAGCACCCCGATCTATATCAATATATATACTGGCCAAATTATTACGAATCCATCGTCATTCAGAGGGGACAAAACTGCAGCCTATTATCCATTTCAAAATTACAAACCATTTAGAGCCTTATACCAAAGTACATATCTCTTTCAGAT
The DNA here is from genome assembly GCA_923060345.2 of Erebia aethiops. Taxonomy (NCBI): domain Eukaryota; kingdom Metazoa; phylum Arthropoda; class Insecta; order Lepidoptera; family Nymphalidae; genus Erebia; species Erebia aethiops. The sequence continues at coordinate 9,987,990 of OV281079.1, read as the reverse complement.
ACAAAATTGTAAACTTTGTTTATTCGAGCTTTAAACTTTAGATTTAACTCACAAAATCAAAATTTGTAAAATATAATGCTTACTAATAATTATTATAATAAAACCGTATTGATTTATACATGTTTAATTTAAAAATACTAATTACTTCTTAAGGTCGATGACAAGGGTCTGCCCGCGAAATTCAAATTTAATTTGGTTTTTCACAATTTGTAAACTAATACGACAAAGTAGGCTTATGGCATTCAAATTGCGAGCGTAGGAATATCATCTTCACAGGTTTATATAAAAATCTTTACTTGAAAGTGTCCAGTTTAAGAAATTAGTCAAAATAATGAGTTTGACGTGAGTTACTCACAAATTAGTCATTAATTTGACTAATTTCTTAAACTGGGCACTTTCAAGTAAAGATTTTTATATAAACCTGTGAAGATGATATTCCTACGCTCGCAATTTGAATGCCATAAGCCTACTTTGTCGTATTAGTTTACAAATTGTGAAAAACCAAATTAAATTTGAATTTCGCGGGCAGACCCTTGTCATGCACCTTAACGAACTAATTTCTGATTGAAGGAAGTTTTCATACAAATATAAAAATATTTTTTGCTGCTCTTAAATAACATTAACTCAATAAGACGCGCGGCAGGTAGACTGTTTGCAATCGAATATTGCGTACTAAACACACAGAGCTAACAATTACTGTCTAGAGTAGGTACATCAAAAACATTAAAATTTGTTTTTGATTTTTGAAAGAAAATATGTTTTATGAAAGTTGCCAAACAAGTTTTTAATTTTCATGAGAAAGGGTAAGAAGAGCACGTTAAGAAGTTACAGGTATTTGTAAATTAACCGTGTATATAATTTTGTTTGCCAATTCGATATTTTTCCTCTCCCAGCAATATAGCCAATGATAAGCCAATGCAGTAAATTGGAGGAGGGAAAACTAAAAAGTATGGTCTCTATGATTGTGTTTCAACCTATAAATACATTCAGTATTGGTCTCCGTTACTTCATGCAAGTGGCTTTCCAAAACTGAAGAGGTTAGAATTACCACAGAATCAGATTAATGGAGTGATTTTATAATCACGTAATAGTTGTATATGATTGGCCATTCAAAATTAAATTTTAATGGCAATCTGTTTTAAATACTACAAAGATTAATTTTCAAATATTATAATGTATATTATGTAAAGATATTAGAAGCTCCTTTTTACCCTGATTATAATGGAGCAAAAGGAGTGTTATAATCTTAAACGCTACATATGTTAGCAATAGATGTAAGATACAAACTACTTGACACCTATTACAATAATAATATGGCGAGAATTGACGAAATTGACAGATTTTTGATAATAATATTATAAATTGAGATTACACATACTACATAAGGCGCATTCGTGCAATATTTTATTAGTGTCACATATAAATAAGTTTTGCGAATTATTGCTATAGTCTAAGCTACCGAAGTGTTAAGTACCCACCAATAGAAGCGCTTGATCTAACATCTAGCGATGTAAACTATAAAAATCAAGCGCCCCCATTCGTCGGTTTGGCACATATCCTTAGCTTAGCAACGTAGCACATCTCTCGTCTCATATGAAAAAGCAATGATACAAATTCGTTAAATTCCCTAAAAGGGGGTCACTATGAATCAATTTAGCTTAAGTCAACCAGGCAGCGAGAACTACTGGCTCCCAAGTGACCGTGGTTTTACAATCTTATAACTACTGGTTGACTCATGCCTGGTCTTAGGTCATTAATGACTCCTAGAACACCACATTTGGAGATACATTGTATTACCCTGTGCAGTCCAATTAACAATTAATCAATCTTACTGCGATTTGCATAGAAGTACTAACGTAACAACTTTGTTATTAGATTGAAAGAGCAATAAACTAAAATATACTCAGTACTAAAGTCGCAGTCATAATATTACTCTTAGTAAAATGAATTTGCATCAAAATAAGTACAAATGCGTCTTATGTTCTTATTTACTACTTACTTATAACTACTTTGTCATGAAAAGTCCTGTATATAGACATCAATATTTGAGCACTTATTATAATTAATGGGTACAAGAGTCGTAATATCGAAAGAAATGTACAAAATAATAGAGCACAGTCTATTATTATAGTCAAATTAGTGAAATTATAGTATTAACATACAAATAAATTATGACGTCAAAAAATTCCGAACATTCGTTAATATTTGGTCAAAGTCACAAAATGCAATCTACAATCTGTATATAACTCTTTATTTATTTATTTGTATTTATATTGAACTACAATCTATATATATAAAAATGAAACCCGTTTTCCTTGGTCACGGCATCACGCGTGAATGGCTGGACCGATTTCACTAATTCTTTTTTTGTTGTATTTGTTATTATTAGGAGAAGGTTCTTACAGAAAAAATATTAAGAAAATCTCTCAGAAATATTGAAAAATATACATTTAATTTTGCATACAAAGGCGGTACGAAGTTCGCCGGGTCAGCTAGTGTACAATAAAATTATTATGTATAGCTGTAGGTATTTAGTGTAAAAGGCTACTCTCCGAAATTTGAACGAAGATGACTAAATACAAATACGGTATCAATAAATTATAAATATTAACATCTTATAGTCAGGTTATTATAGGAAGAACCCTAACAGCTCCAAAATTTATCGATACTTCTATTTTATACGAATTCCAGATTGCATTGTTGTGATGTATCAATTTATCCTGTGAGTTACGACTAAACTACTTGGCCGTCCTAATTGAGTATTAATTTGTCAAAAAAAAAACTAGATTAACTTAAATAAAATGGCGCCAACTACGAAACTAATCCATTTAACGATAGTTTCAAGTAAGTCGAGACTGAATCCAAAAAATGAACGTTTCACTTATATATAAATACACGTAAGGTACATTACATACAAAAGAGCATTGGTATAAAAAAAATTTGGTAAAAAATATCGCTATAAAAGTATATACGCTAAAATAATAATACAGCTACCAAAATGGAATGTCACTTACGTACACATAATAATAATCTCCTTGGACAAAAATATAAAACTTACTTAACTCCACGAGTACTTAGATAAATATCATTGTTTAATATTAATGTTAAAATACTTAACCTTATCAGGTAGATTATGCAGACTAACAACTAATGGAATGTAAAGATAGACAAAACCTTACCATTGAAAAGAAGTGTTAGTTCTCTTACCCCTTAACATTAATGGTTAGATAACCCAAACCACGATAATATATTTTTTTTTAATAACGATTCGAAATGAATCTCGTTAATATTTTCCAAATGTCTTACAGTCCGCCCTAGATAAATACGCGGTAATCGTCGAGATAATAATATATATTCCTATTCTACGTAGAGGTACTATACACAGTCACAACAAATTCATTGAGCTCTCGTGGGATCTTTTTTTTTAAATTCTCTCTCGCATCTAATTGAGAAGATAAAATTCGTTTGAGAAATATATTTAACGATGAAAATGTTTAGAGTGAACTTTATGTTGATATCTAGAGAGATTATTTTAGGGACGGCGTAAAACTAGTCCTTTAAAAAAAATAAAGCTATATGCACGCCAAAACTGTATTCCCTATTTCCTGTTAAAAATCTACGAAACAGACGTCACTTTTGTAGGAGATGAGATGAGAGCTATTGACTAAAACTATTTCCGATTTCCAACTCTAAAACGATGGGACGAATAGATAAAATTAAAGCTTTGTTGAACGCTGATAAAAACTAAATACAAAACCGAATAGTTCAAAATAGAATCGAACTTCGTTCCGAACTTCGTACAACCTTATAGGGTTATTTTTATTTGACAAGCTGGCCTTATTGAATCGGAATGTATAATAATTGTAAGAATTGTCTTATCATCTTACAATTTTTGTAAGATACATTATTTTATTTTATTTGTCAAGTCACAGGAGTTTCGGAAAAATCGCTACAAGCTCTGCTCTGAATCACAGTAAAAGCGATGCTGTTGATAATTAAGGTGTTCATTACCTTAATTCATGGCATGGTTAATATTATTAATGTTTTAATGATGAACAATCAACTCGAAAACTCAACGCATGAGAATTCTACTTAAGAAGAATGACGATAATTTCCAAAAATCCTGTGTTGAAAAAACCTTATAGTGGACGAAATTAAAACTAAAACAGTCACGTGAGGTACATTAAAATTTGAATTAAATATACCTAAAACCCTTGTATTATAATAATATAAAAATGTATAGATCTTTATCGGACTAAAATAATTGTACGTATAAAAAACTGTTCCTTTAATCAAAACTAATATGTGATCTTATCGTAAAAATCTTAAAATTACTAAGTAAAGCATAATTATATTTTCATAAATGATTAATATACGCAATAAGGTATTTTGTACTGTAAGGTTATGTTTTAAAATCGTTTTTGTAATTCGTTTTAAATTTACTACGAAAAAAATTGAATGTTGAAAATATCTTTGTACATTTGTAGTGAGAATGGCAACATCGTATTTATTAGAAACTAATGATTGATCAAGCTGCCTTTTGCTTGTACTTGTAATTTGAACAGCTTATCAAACATTTCAGTACCGATTGTTCAAAAGCTATGCGAAAACTATACGGTATTTTAAATGCACGTTGGGATGGTGTAGTTGTCAAAACGTTGCTGTAAACTTGTGATACGTAAACTAAATATATAATAATAGATGGTGCCCGCGATTTCGTCCGCGTTGTTTAAGTTTTTTTCCCGCAGGAACATCTTAATGTCTATACCAAATTTCAATGAAATCGGTTGAAAACATGAGCCGTTAAAGCGAAGCGGACAGACAGACACACTTTCGCATTTATAGTATGGATTACGTTAAGATAATTCCGTCACTTTCCTTCAAACGCGGACGCTTGAAGACTCTAGCTACCCTACTCATTATAAAGCTGAATACAACAACTACATCGGTCGAGACGGCAAAAAGAACCGTTACTTACAAACTATTACCGTTGGGGTGCGTGTGTTAACTATCTCGAAAACTTAAAAACGTAAAGTTTAGACTATCTTTATGTTTTATATTTAACGTGTGACGACTTATTTTATTCTATAACTAAGTACGCCATTCAACGCACCCCATAAATTATTACGATACAATGATTCTTGTGTATTTTATTTTTGTTTCAGTCTTTGGAAATCATGTGGTGGAATGTTATGTAAACAATATTCATCTCAACAGCACAACTGTACACGCGCGAGATAAATGCGCGCGTATATTGCGCGCAATACTTACACATTATTTATTATTGGAAATTACTTAAAAATTATTGAGTACTTATATTAGGCTGAAATTGATACATAAAATACAAATTCGACGGTGTATTATTACAAATACCACGAAAATTTAAAGTATGTATATATAGGTATGTCATGGAAAAATCACGCTAAATCAGTTACGTTCCCTCAAATATGGTCGAGCGAAGCAATGGCTGGATCATGCGTCATGCTCGTGAACGGGTGCCACCGGCGGGAATGGGGCTACTTTCTGTCTGCCCGTCTTTGACATGAATTGAATAAACAAATTTAAGAAATCCATTAAAAGTATGCTCCTAAAAAAAAAGCTTATTATACTGTTGAAGATTATGTATTGATTATGTAAATGATAGAGGAGCATGGATTTGATCGCTCCAGCAATGCTGGGGACAGCGGTTACTTGTGTACACATTGATATAGTAATTGTAAATGAATTATTTAAAAAGAGCAACCACCGAGTTTCTTGCTGGTTCTTCTCGGTAGGAATGGCATTCCGAACCAGTGGTAGATTCACTTGACGATTCAAAAGTACTTGTAAAAGTTTATTTGAATAAAAAATATTTGATTTGATTTGATTTGATTTGATCAATGAAGTAAATTTTAAAACAAAGACAATTTTACGCATGGAAAAAAGGTATTTTTAGAGAAATATATAAAAACGACTAGATAGATAGATAGATTAATATAGTTTTGTGTGAAATAATATATGTAAAAAATATGCATTGCATTCGAGATAACACAATATATTCTTGATATTCGTAAATTACTCAGCGAATCGGAGAAAATTTGAAAGAAATGGACATACCAAAAATAATAATCACCCTGTGTCATTAGTTATTATTCTTAGCAGATTTTTTGGGTGCCCCGGTGTTAACATGACCGAAAATGAGGTTCGCGTTCCAGCGGTACTGTTGAGTGAATAAATCAGCCAAAATTAACGGGTCCACGTAATCGTATTCGGCGACCGGGGCGTTGGGTGCTAATCATACTATCTCGTGATTCGCTTCGACCTTCGGAAGCGCGGCTTCGGCGACAACCGGCAACTGAGCATCAGCGGGCGGCTGATACTTCGCTTCCAGTGGGCCCGACGCCGGGTAACTGAAATGTCAGACATACACTTCTATATATCCATACATTCAATATCAATATCGACACAATATTTACATACACAGGTCAAAATCTACGGAAGTCGCATTAATATTAAACTATGTAGGCAGTTATGCACATAATTATTCAGCTGATAATAACATGATTCTTTTTTTTAATTTTGCTGTCTCAAAAGTGAATATAAGTAATGTCATATCATAACTAAAAATAACATAAAATAAATATATAACTTCTAAGTAGATGATTGAATTTATTTTAGGAACTTATTACTACTACAGTTTTATCATGCAGTTAATTAAATGCACAATACTACATTGAATCGTCTAGGTGCATCTACAACAGATAATAATTTTTAAGTAAAATAATAATTTATTATAATTTATGAAAAAAATGTCTTACGCGTATAACATATTTGCATTGACACCGTCGCAAAGCATTTTTGATTGTTTGGGTTTTGGTGGACTATTTAAAATCGTTTATTAATTATAACTGTGGTCACTTCTGTAATCAAATTCTTTCAACGACAAAGAGCACGTAGCACGTAGCCAGTAGATACTCAAAATAAAGCAGGATAAGTTAATCAAAATTAAGTTAAAGTCAAGTTAAATAATAAGAGATAACGTACGCGTCTGAAACTGCAGATACAACTGATTGGCGCATTTCGAAACGCGCGGATCAATAATTGCATCCGAAACATGATAGCCAAACAATGGAGCCAGATAAAGTCAGACGAAAATAGTCCCTATAGGGCTGGTGTAAAGCCACTTTTCGATTGACAATTTAGCTACATGACCCAGACGAATCAACCCACAGCTTTGAGCTAGGTTGTCTGGGCAGTCTGAGAGCAACCGGCGCGGCGCAGTCTTTACGCGCGGATCAATAAATGCATCTACCTACTATGAAGCTGAATTATGATACAGGTTAGCCCGCTACCATCTTAGACTGCATCATCACTTACCATCAGGTGAGATCGTAGTCAAGGGCTAGCTTGTAGTGGATAAAAAAAAAAAAAAAAAAAAAAAAAAAAAAATTATGTTTGGCTGTATCTACATTGAAGGCATGTCGCTTCGCTTGGTATTACTTGCGGAATATCCGCATAATGAAGTTCAATATTAAATTATATTTGGGAAAATTGTGTTACTGCACAAATTTTCATACACATCGCAAAACTTTTTATTGAAAAGGAAACAATTTAAAGCCACTCACTAATAACGAACGCTAAATGCGACATCAACATTCACGATCGCAATAGGCATAAAGGACACATAAGCGTAAATAAAACTTAAAAAACATAATACACGTAAAATAGAACAAAAAATGCTTTTCGCTAAGCTCACATAACTTTTTAACATAAAAAAATGAAGAGATAGTTTAGCCTCATGCTGACCATTGACGCCAAGTCACTCCTCCTAAGTCAAACGAATTATGAAACAGCGGCCAAGTGCGAGTCAGTCTCGCGCACAAAGGTTCCGTACCACTACCTACATAATATAAAATATTTTGGTAAATAACAAGGAAGAAGTCAACAACACTGTGAAATAACTGGCGTATATTTCACATTTATATGGCGCTAAACTGGTAGCGCCTGACAAAAAATTCGGCTCCCTATGAGTACAGAACCCTAATTAACGATTTTCGTTTTTTTTTCCTATGGCTTCACACCTTGATTCTTGCCAAATTTCTTTATTCTAGGTCAACGGGAACTACCCTTTAGTTTTTTATTAGTTGGCGAGTGTCAAAATACGCGGCTTAAACGGTCGTATCTTTTGATTGCGTTGCAATGTTGCGTTGACTTGGAATCTTGATTTTTACCAGCTCCAAGGGTCCGTGGACCTAAGCATTTGAACTTGATACGGTTCGCATTTCCGAGAAAAAGGGGATTGGCAGACAGACTGACGGACCACGAAGTGATCCTATAAGGGTTCTTTTTTTCTTCTTGAGGTACGGAAGCTTAAAAAAGGACTAACACTAAAAACAATGTTGCCTACTCATGCCATCAGTCTAAATGACATTCCGAATTCTCGATCAACAGAGCCTCCTACGACCAAGCGCTGCATGTCGCCATGGCCTAAGGATTTGGCATTCACGGTAAAAATGTCGAGACCCCATTGATTTACATTGTGGATTATGGGTGGCATTCGTGCAGCACGATTAAATATTGGATTTATAACGAGACTTTAGTAAAATGATTTGTCGTCAATGGTATTAATTTGCACGACTGTCTTAGGTAAAAACGGTCATGGCTCAGTGTATGTATTGACAAACTATTCCTAATTGATGCAACGCTGAGAGTCGTAAGGACACTTCAACGTTGTACCAGTTAAACAAATTTTTAATAATCTTACGATAACAATCATTACTTTACGATCAAACACTAACCAATTTACACATAAAAAACCAAATATTTATCGACCAACCGCTTAGAATTATTCGATCGAGATTTCTTTATCTTTTGATCTTTTTTAGGTTTGTCTAACTTAGGACCAGTTGCTCTGAGTATCGACATTTCCGGTAATTTAGTGATGCGCTTTAAAACGATCCGCCATGATGAGTTTTTAGCTCTGAAATAAATTAACAAATAGGAAAAAATCACGAGAATCAAACAATGTCAATAGTAACAATTTTGTAGAAAATACATAACTTAGTTAAAAAACATTACAAATTCAATCAAGCAATCCGACGATTGTGAATGACCGACCATTTTCTAACTATCTATTAAGACAAGCCTCAATAGGCATGATGACAGTAACAAAGAATCAATGAAATTATAAATTTATCTAATAAAATTGGATTCATGGATTATAAAAAACGTATTTATTTTCCTATTTCGAGTAAGATTGCTATTTATTTTTATAAAATACAGCAATCCGCCATATTGGTTAAAACATCAATATGAAGCGAATGACGTCACAATTATTTTCGAACTTTGACAATCACACTATTGTTTACTGCACACTGCACAGAGTACATTGGTAAAAATAATAGTGACGTCACAAACGACGCCATGACACCGCCGAACGTTTTGGCGTGAATTTTAAAATTTAAATTTCAAATGCCAATTTCATCTACCAAACCTTATTTTTCTGCTGAAATAAGATATTTTTTCGAAATAGTAGATACTTCCAACATAATCTGACCATTTTTCAAAATCAGTCATCATGCCTGTTATAGCTAAATGGCATCACCTGACCTACTTTATTGAGAAATACTTACTTTTCCTGTAAAAATTAATATCAGATCGTATGTCGAACAGCTATGTAGCTATAATATTTATGTACAGCATAATCTTTTTTTGCTCATTGCCTGGCAAATAATCATGTTTCATCTGAAGAACGTCTTTTTCACTTCCGAATGAACAGATACAGACGATTATCAAATAGATAACCGCCAATCAAACATTGTTCTAATTCTTTTTGGTTTATGTCCTGCCATGATTTGGAAATCGTAGCTTTTCGTTTGTGGCTTCGAAACAACTATATTATCTTAGATTGCTTACCCCTAAGCAATCTAAGATAATATACCTAGTTGGTGTCAGTATGGTTGTCATGACTTTGCGAACACTTCAGCAGAAGTATAAGAAGTATAATTTAACTTTAGAATACTATTATTCAATTTGCCACGCATCACATCCAAAACGTCACCTTATTGAAAGACAATTAATATTTGATAATATTCTCTGAACATTTCTAATCGCAATGCAACTAAGTAATTCCAAATATATACAAAGTATAATTTATATAAACTTTAAAAATAAGCTATTTAATATTTATACTCACTTGTCGACATCTCTCAAGTCTGCATTCGCATCAGAACGCCATTTGTTCCCGACCATGTTCTGTACACTGTAACATATAGAAAAAAATTACGAGAAACGAATTTTGTGTGATTGGACAAAAAGGTAATAAGTAGTTATAGACTAAAATATTGTTAGTTAATTTACCAGTTCTTGGACCATCCGTACAAGGTTACGTAATCTGTACCTATTATGAAATTTCAAAGTGGCTTATTAAAATGGCTACACCGTAGATCAAAATCGTGTAAGTACTCCAATTTTGAGAAAATCCTAATCCTTACTTCTGTTGATTATAAATTTTGACATCGGAAATTAAAAATAATAATTGCTTAAAAGAAAAAAAAGGTGCATAAACATAAAATGGGATTAACAAGCAACTATTGTATCTACTCACACGTGCCTCATTTGATCTCCTTGAGCGCTCAGCTGTGCCAGATAGGCAGCCTGCTTACGATGATGGTACATGTGCACGCGAAGACACGAAGGGTTGCGCATACGCTTCTGGCAAAGGTCGCATTGTAGAGTTCCTTCCCTTGTGTCGTGTTTGTCCCGAATATGTACTTTCAGGTTGTATCGATTCGCGAAAAATCGGTGACAAGACGGACACTTTACTCCGCCTGTTTTGCAGTTCCATCCTTTACATAAAAAAGTAATATTAAGCCAAAACTCCATAAGGAAGCGGTATTTTTTCACTCTCCTTCGCGAATCGTACATTATACAGGAAGTTTAACTTACCGGACTCTTTTGCTGAATCTGGCGACACCAGGTTATGAAGCATGTCGTTGTCGAAGTCGATCATTAATTCACTGTAAATTTGCAAATACAAAAGGAATAAAAAACAAAACAAACTAAAATGTACCTATTGTGTTGTAACAAATAAAATGTGCTGTTTTAAATGGAAAAATAAAGCGTTTGTGTTTAACAACTTAAAATTAGAAGTGGACTTCAAAGCAGAAGAAAATTAAATATAAACTACAAATTAAGGGTTTACAATAAAATGTAAACACTGATGTTGCTCTAAAAATCATATCATTATAATTAATATTAGAACGACATACCCGTCAGAAGCATATTCTGTATTCTCAGCAAGAGAAGGGCTATTTTCGCTAACTGGCCGTGGCTTCTTTTTGATGTTGTAGCTGTTTTTGTTTGTGGTGTTCTTTAGCAACCTTTCAAAAAACAACATTGTTCACAATTTAACAAGATGCCTAGAACGATATTGATCCTGCATTTAAAACCTAATAATTACATTTCACATCTCAAAACAATCTCATTTAGTTAATAACAGGGTAGACACGGTGAAGGGGACCGAAAATCAATATTGCCTCGGCAACAGACATCGCCGCCCTCGATTACGGCGGGAGCGTATAATATATTTATGATTGATTTACCTGGGGATCGTCTGCTTTCAATGCGCGTAATGTACAACCCCTCAATAGCAATATCTACGTCTATGATATCTCGTTGAATAGGGATTTCTTATAGTAGAACATTATTTAATATTGTGGCGTTTTTCAATTCGTTGTCCGTACGGAGTTACAGGTCGTTTTAACTGTTGTTTTTAGACGACTCATTATTAGTTGTCACTTCCATTATTATTTCACTTTTACAATGGGGCCTAGTCCAACTTATACCGTGGCTAATAAAAATATTTTATAGCTTATAACTACATACCAAAAACATGGAGAGAGGTTATCTTTCTACCTGGAAGAAGTGACTACACACTCCCAAAATCCTTCAGACCAATTAGCCTAACATCGTTCCTACTAAAAACTCTAGATAGATTAGTAGATCGCTTTCTCAGAGACAGAACATTAGATCATATAGCATTGCACCAACATCAACATGCCTACAGCACAGGCAAGTCAACAGAGACAGCACTGCACTCAGTTGTAACAAAGATCGAACATGATCTCGAAAACAAACTATCAACACTTGGGTGTCTTCATCGACATAGAAGGAGCTTTCCATAAAACAACCTTCGATAGCATAGACAAGGCCCTAAGTCGTTATAACACACCAGGGACCCTACGCTACTGGATAAGATCACTACTAGAACAAAGAGTTATACAGCTGGATGTGAACGGAATCACAAGAGGTATAGTAGAGAGGGGCTGCCCTCAAGTCGGTGTTTTCTCACCAATTCTATGGAACCTCGTAGTTGATGGCCTAATGACAAAATTAAACAAGCAATTAGGGTTCTACACCATAGGGTACGCAGACGACCTCGCCATCTTAATTAGTGGCAAACTCGAAAACACGCTTTACGAGGTAATGCAACGAGTATTGCGACTAATTGAGAAATGCTGTAAAGAAAATGAACTAATAGTTAGTTAATCCACTACAAGCTAGCCCTAAGCAAGCGTGATAAGGCCGCCTTTGCGCTTTACCACAGTTTCCTGTTTTTTGTATTGTATGCATAATTTTGTACCGATGTGTTAAGATGCAATAAAGACTTATACTACTACTACTACTACTACTAGCCCTTGACTGCGATCTCATCTGATGGTAAGTGATGATGCAGTCTAAGATGGTAGCGGGCTAACCTGTTAGGGGCATGGCAGTTATATTAAACCCTACGTATTAAGTTTCTACACGGCATCGTACCGGAACGCTAAATCGCTTGGCGGCACGTCTTTGCCGGTAGGGTGGTAACTAGCCACGGCCGAAGCCTCCCACCAGACCAGTCCCTGCCACCAGTTAATCCAAAGAAGACAAAGATTGTTCTTTTCACCAACAAAAGTGTGGCGGAAGTAACTAAACCACCTAGCCTTAAACTCTCCAACGAAGTCAAATATCTTGGAGTGACGCTCGACTGCAAACTCAGTTGGAAAAGACACATAGAAGACAAAATCTCTTATTATTGACCGAGCGAAGCGAAGGTCTCTGAAGTCTACTTGAGTGAATTTGCACTTGTCCGTCCGCCCGTCCGTCTGTCAGAGCATTATAACTTCTGAATTACTGAACGTAATTACTTCAGCTTTAAACATAATATGTAAACCAATGGCCTCCAGCTGAATATGGCTTAAAAAGTTATAAAAATCTGTATTTCAGGGGGGCTCTCATAGAAGCGAATGCCAAGTAAAATATTTTTTATAGCGTTACATAGGGTTGCGGTATATAATTTTAAAGATAATTAAGAATAGAGTCCAAAAATATATTTTTTTAATTACTTCCCCCAAAATTGACGAAATGGAGGGCTTTCAAAGTGGAGATTTTCTAACGTCCAAAGTTGACCTCAGAACTCTAAATTTTTTGAAAAGCTGAGCCTGAAACTTGATCAATTATTTGAATTATATCCTGTACTTGAACAACAAATACTAAAATTAGATAAATATTGTAAGGAAACGAAATTATTTAATGTTTAATGAGCTTCAGTATTTTTAACAGAACTTCACATTGATGTCAATAGATGGCGCCGCGAGGTCTCAGTTCGGGGCGAACCACTATTACTAAGTCAATGCAAACGCACGCTGGGAAAAACTGGGGCCTAAAGCCAAAGATAATGTAAAGGCTTTAGAAGTCAGAAGCTCACTGGCATACGCCGCCCTGATATGGTAGCCAACAACACTTCTAACAACCACCCAGCAAGAGCTACAGAAATTTCAGCAACAAGCGTGCCTCGCCAGCACAGGCTGCATGTGCACAACACCAACTACACCACTCGAAATCATACTGGGGATACCACCCCTACACTTACACATTAAAAAGGAAGCAACACTCGCGGCCCTCAGACTGAAAACCTCGGGGCTATGGAAAGATAATAACACAAAACACACCAAAATCCTAATCACCGTACGGTGGATCAAAGGACACGGTGGAGATCCAGGTATCGAAGCAGCAGACGCATTGGCACGTAAGGCTACGACGCTGAAGGTTGCAGGGCCCGAACCAATCGTACCCATACCTTTCAGTGAGTATAAAACCTGGTGACATGACCTACCGCTAAAAGATCATTCATGATTGTGGACGAATGCCTCAGACTGTGGACAAGCTAGGCATTCTCCAACATCGACAAATGTTTAACACACAAACTAATCTGCCTAGATAGAGGTAAACTCAAGAAGGCGGTGGCGGTGGATAACAGGGCACTGCCCATTAAACAAACACTTTGTTATAGGTGTCACCGACAGCCCTCTCTCTCTCTGTAGAGCATGCAAGGAGACAGAAGAAACGCCGACGCATGTGTTGCTAGAATGCACAGGCGTCACAGACCAACGAGAGAGACACCTTGGATCCCCAACCTCGATACGAGAGGCCCTAGACGGTCCTGGGCGGTCTTCTAGCCTTCTGGAGCGAGCTCGGATATCGAGCGAGGAGGGGCAACTCATACACAACAGACCTCCAACTGGAGGTTTGAGTGCAGAAACCTGCCCAGTAGGAAGATTATGTAGTAACCATTTTTTTTGAAAATCAATAGTTTCATTGTACGAGAGCCGCAAATCAAAACCTAAATTCACCTTCCACAGTTCAAATAAATTTGTATTGTGGGTGTTTTACAAGTTCTTTAAACTAAATTAAACTAGATTTAGCCAAGTCTATCTAATTTAGTTTAAAGAACTTGTCAAAAAGTATTAAGTAAAAGTATTTAAAGTAGTAAGTAATGACCATATTATAGCTCAAGGGAAAAATGTACAATTGATGGGAGAAAAATAGCATGCTATTCCAACCTGCAACTACGAACGGACGACGAATTGTAAAACACCGCCATGGTAAACATTGTTATGTTTAGAAAAACCTATCTTACAATAATATACATATATTACTAGATGATGCCCGAGACTTCAAAATTACAAGAATAGCTGTTATTATTATTAGTCAGTCACATAACACAATGAACTTTTTAATAATTGAGGACATAATAAACACAGAAACATAAACAAAGAAAAATTACATCCATAATGTCCTAAAGTCTCATGTGTTATACGCATAATGTCAAACCAGTTTTTTACTATTTTACGGTGTAATGTTTTAAAAATAATATTATTTTACAATAACATAATGAACATTAGAAAAACTAACCGTTTCAATGGGCTTCGGGCGGCTTCATCTTTAGGGGCTAGTGAGCTTGCAGATTCTTGTGGGATTTCAGGGGCGATGGTTTCTTCGCCAGATGGTACCCATTCGGGCAAGCTGTCACTACCAGGTTCAGGTGCTATGGTACCTGGTCTTGCATTTGACGTGTCATCTTCCAATGGTGCAGGGGGTGACTCACTTCTCTAATTAATAAAAACCAATAAGAATGATATTAGTCATCAAAAAATAAAATTCTACAAACATAAACAAAAATACTCCTTTGCAAAATGACATAATTCTTACCAATATTGCAAACTTTGTATTATATGCAACTAGTAAGTTTTACTATGGCATTCAGTAGATTTTGCTGACAGAAAATGTTGATGTCATTTTCTGTTTGGCTAAGTTCTGCATTAAACCATGCCAAGATTCATGTGATAGATTTGAATTAAGTGAAAGTGTAGCTTGATATTCAGTAAAATTTTATCAATGTGGAAGGTTTACGAATTATAGAAATATGCATTACCAAACCCCAGGACCATTTTCTCCAGTTTTAATTCAAGGAGTAGGTAAAGGAGAGTTGATACAGCTTTTATTAACAATGCTAATTAGCTGAATTGAATTTCAGCTTTACAAAGTTAAATGGTAACTTTAAAACAGTTGCAACTAACCTCTCTGCCTCCGGTAAGCCCTTTCACTTGCAGCAGTTCAGCAGTGTGAAGGAAAGCAGATAGTTCTTGCTGCCTCACATGGACTTCTCCACGATACATAAACTGCAAAAGCTGCCGCAATTCTTGATGCGCCACATCCTTTAATATTACTATTGGATGTTCACAAGGGTTCATCTAAGAAGAAAATAATAACATAATTTAATATTTTGCAATAAGATTGTAATGATTTGAATCTTTGATATTCATATCTAAAATATTAGATGTGAAAATGTACTTTTCCCTCTTTTTTATCAGGTTTAAGTAAAGCTAAAAATGAATGATATTGAAACCAAAACTAATATTTAGTTATTATGAATTCCTTAGGTACAAGGATAAAGTAGAGAGGCGCTATTTTTTATCAATTTGAAGTCGGCTTATTTACTTGAACATGCAGTTGGATTTGAAAATACTAGCAGACAATAATAACCCAACACTTGGCACTGAAGAATGCCAATGACACCAAAGACCAGGGATTCACAAAGTTGTCATAAACGAAAACTGATTTTGGGGATTGACGAAGTTGAAAAATCTACCCCTATTAATTAACACAAGTTCTTATTTGAAACTTTCAAGATACTGTATTAGTTGTGTTACATGTACCAACTTGTTATAAGAATGACTAATATTTTAGTAGGAAGTATCATTATTGTACTTTTAAAAACTTTTCTTCATCATACCTAGTCGAAAAAGGCTTCAGTCTTGTTACAAACATTTTGACAAAACAAAGAAACCATTTGAAATGAACGCAGAGATTTAAGGCTGCAACTCACCAATGTGGAACTGGATTTTGCTAGATTGGTAGAAAGTCACCAAGTTCATCCATCGCACTGAACTTTTTATTTTTTATTTGCGATTTTATTGTGTTTTAAAAAAATAATTACCTACTTAAGTATTTTTACAGGGCCATTTAGAATAGTTTTTATGTAATTTGTAATAATAATTATTAATTACACTTGATATTTACAGAATTTTGTCTATTTATTTTGTTAAATTTTGATGAGAAAATGATTTTAAATTGGTAAGTATTTTGTATCGATAGTATCAATAGGAAAATAAACTAAATAGGATTTTTAAAGTAATTTGGCTATAGGGGTCTGAGGTATCAGTTTGGAAAAGGATTTTGGAAAAGGTGTCTCTTGCCCAAAACAGTTTGGGAATCTCTGCATCTCTGAAGTCAGTGTAATACTCATACAAACACACTTTCCAGGCTGCGAGATAGCAGATGTACCTGACTGGTCAGATGAAGTACAGACAGGTGATACCTCCAGAAGCAGACTGGGAAAAAGCAAACAGAATAGTCACACATGAGAAGCTTCGGTGGACTATAGATACTTTCTGTATATATCTTTCCGGTTCTTCTTCAATAGGGGGCTTCAGAATTAACACCATGGTTCGTACAGATGTAGAACGCCCTTCCTACTCAAAGTGTTGGACAGACTTGGAGATCGCTTCCTTAAAGAAAAAGTGCTAAGGAACTTACTGTTACAACAAAACAGCTTATCACACTGTGATAGGTAAGATAGAGCATGATCTAAACAACAAACTGTCAACACTATGATAACAATCCTGATAAGCAGTAAACATGAAAACACATTGAAGTAATGCAAAAAAAAAACTGAATTTGTTCTGTTCACAAACAAAAGGAAACCTGACAGCCCAAGAATGCCAACACTCTTTGGCATTAGCTTATCACTATCATTACTGTCAACAGAAGGGAAAACACCTAGGGGTTAGATACCAAACCTAACTGGAAGAAACATATAGGAATGAAAATGGAAAGGTCAACAATCCTAAATCGATGCAAATACATGATTGGAAAAACGTCGGGTCTGAAACCAAACATGCTGTGGCTTTACTTCTCAGTAGTAAGGAGCCTGTTAACATATGCATCACTATTATGGTGGCCCAGGATAAATCAGTTGACAACACAACAAGAACTACAGAGTTTTCAAAGACAAGTGTGCCTAGTGATCACCACTCGCATGAGCACAACTCAATCAAGTGCCCTAGAGGTGATGCTAGGAATACCACCTACATCTTCACATAAAAGAAGAGGCCTCCCTCGCACCACTAAGAATAAAAACCTACGGGCTGTGGAATACACACACCCAGATACAGTTGACTGAACACACAAAGTGTCCACAATTGGAGGAAATCTATGATTAACACACAGAAAGAACATATCGAGAAAAACATTGCACAGATCACAACCAAAGAAAAGCACAACCATCAACACAATAGATGTGTAATCAGATGAGTGAAAGCAGCAAGGGAACTGGTGCAGGAGTGTACTAGGTATCCTGAGCTAAACATACACATAGCCCATGCTATCAGTAAGAAATCAATCAATATATTGTATTTTGTAACCAATAATTTTGGTTTTGAATAAAACCAATATTTACTTACCTATTTAAGTATTTTACTTATATATTTCGAAAATTTACTATAATAGTTATATTACACAGCTAAGTACAACTAGACTTATGATAATAAGATAGAATAGGTATAGTAAGTTAGATGTATGCAAAAAAGTGTCATTTTGAATTTATGTTTATGTACTGAATATTAATTACTAAAGTAGCACTTATAAAACAAAATGTTTATCATTAAGCAAATAACCAAAATTGTGTTATCATTCAATGCCATACCACATATTATTTACAATCTGTGTTTACAGAAGAAAGCAAGACTATGTACCCAAACAACTTCTTACTGATATATAATATACATAAAGGCATAATAATATGAGCAACATCATAACAAGCATTGATTTATATGGAAAATGTCTGCCTTTTGTGATACATATATATATAATTATGTATGTATGCATGTATAAGGAAAATATTTAAAACTGACAAAGGCAATATGTATGAGTCATACCTTAAACAGCTCCTTGAAATAGGGACTGCAGACAGAGAGAATGAGTTTGTGAGCGTGTACATACTGCCCACCAGCAGCAAGCGTCACATCTACCAGGTCTTCGCCTTCCAACAACGCTTGGAAAGACTGAGACAAGTTCGCGTGGAAATCATTCCAGCGCAAAGAAAACTGCTCCGGCACTGCCATCGCAGCCTGAAATGCACCACCCGTAAATCAGGGCTGATGCCCGCGATTTGCGACTAACTATAACTGTACACACAACTTTCAGTCCCACTACGCGTCTCCACCGTCCACGGTCCACATACACAATGAAAAAGCCACGGCACTTACTGAAAACAAATCACACTTAAATGTATAACTGCTTAAGTGCCTACGTATGCATCTAACTACGCAAACGCACAACCTGTCTGGCAAAAATGCATGTTAGCAAAAATAATAATTCATGTAAAATATTCCTATACTATGAAATAAATAAAGCAACTTCTCTTTGCTTCCAATGTAAGTAGGTAGTGAATAGTGAGTTTATGCTCTTAGGACTATGCTTGCAACACAGATTTATAAAGGGAAGCAGATTCAATATTATGAAAAAAATAGCGTGGCAATTTCAAAAACAAGGAAACATTACGCACACATAGATAGGATGAAATTTTCAAACATACTTTCTCAGCATCCGCTCCTACCATTTAACCGATTTGTAGTTGGCTAAGGGCTGCCTCGATAGGATAGAGGCCTGTGCTAGATGTCTGTTCCACGGATCTGTAAAATCTGTCAGCCCGCAAACCCCCATTGGAGCAGCATGGTGGGTCTAAGCTCAAATTGCCTCTCTCCTATGAGAGTTGAGGCCTGTGCCCAGCAGTGGGACGTTAATGGGCCGTAGTAGTAGTAAATAAAAATAAAAAGTTTATTTCATCTGGTAAACCGATGGGTGAAGGTCATTGTATATTCGGATCTATCGCAGTATCCATAAGATAGTTTTAATTTACAGAGCGCCATCTATTAACATCATCGTGAAGTTCTGTTAAAAATACTAAAGCTCATTAAAATTAAATAATTTCGTTACAGGATAATATAATTCAAATAACTGATCAAGTTTCAGGCTCAGCCTTTCGAAAAATTGAGTGTTTTTTTGTAATATCCACAAAAACTATTAGAGCTTCGAATAAACATTGAAAGCAAAAATAATTGTATCAGATCCAACAAGACTATTTTGTGACCATCATGTGTTTGATGGTTTTCGTATAAAATCAATACAACTACACTATTTGTGCAATTGAAATGGACTAAAAACTATTCTGCAGATAATTGAATAAAGTTGATTTTACTTCTGACGGTTTTTTGTTCAAATATTACTAACTTTCGCATTATATTCTTTTGCGTGAAAAATAGTAATACATGTTTCCGAAATTCTTAGTCTAATCTCGATTAACTAAACAATGTTTTGCAGATAATTTAATGAAGATCATTTTTGCTTCTAACAGTTTCTTTCTAGCTTTGAAAAATACAATCAATTTGCATTTCATTTTCTTTTCTTGTTTCCACTTGTATTAAATAATTGCGATGGCTTAAAATCATGTTTGTGCGTGTTTAACACTCTTTTTTATTTGCCCTAGTTCAACTAGTAAAATCTATGTGTAAAAGCTCTTAGGGGCATGGCAGTTATATTAAACCCATACCCCATCGTATCGGAACGCTAAATCGCTTGGCGGCACGTCTTTGCCGGTAGGGTGGTAACTAGCCACGGCCGAAGCCAGACCAGGCCAGACCAGGGAAAATTCAGAAATTATAAATTTCCAAATTGACCCTGCCGGGGATCGATCCCGGGACCTCCGCACGTTAAGGCAACAGCACTACACACTGCACCACGGAGGTCGTCAATCTGATTCTGGCTAATCATTAGCAGTTTTCCCCACAAAATAGGGTAAAAAATGTATGATGGCAATTTTTTTTATCTATCGCTATCGCATACTGTATACGCTGACGGCTGGTCTATTTCCTTCTCTGTCTACGTTTTTATAATGTCTGTCTGTGGTTTGAACCTACAAATTATCTAAAAAAACTACTAAAAAGTCTAAAATCTAGTAGCCGTGACCACTAAAAACTGCATGGAACCAATAAGTACTACGTACAACTGGAATGAGCTCTTGTTAATAAAGTGTGCCGAGTGAGAGATACCATACTAACCATATACTGACAGTTGTGTCCCTTTTCCACAAGAGTGACCACACTATTTTTGAATTTTGGGATACTTCAATATACGGGATATAAATATACCTCTATGAAGAAATAAAAATCAGCAAATAATTTTAAAATATTTATATTTATAATGATGTTGATATTTTATATTATGTAGTGCCTATTGCCTCTTAGTAAGTCTCTTACACAAGTAAGCATTTAGGTCGTCGTCAACCGATGGACGTCCACTGCTGGACATAGGTGCGCCGCCTGGATCCAGCGATCCATTTAGGATCGATAATTACGAAGCATTTAGGTAAAAATAGATAATTATCGGTGATGGTTTAACAAAAAATATTTTTTATAATTTTTTTTAGTCGGTTAAAAATTCAATAAAAATGGACAGCAATATGTAAAGCGAAACATAAATTGACTTCTCGAACCATACATATTTGGCTTTTCGATCCATACATATTTGACTTTTCGAACATACTGGGTATATAAAATTATCAACATGCTCAAATTTTTCATACAAAAAATATTTTTAACTCTTTGTTGCTCCTGAACTCATCTCATCACTATGCCAGTCTCCATGTTTGAAAATGTTTTTAATTTCATTCTGTTGAACTACGGTAATACAGCACATACGGTGAAGGAAACATCGTAAGGAAACCTGGACTTGACAGTCTGAAATCACCAACCTGCAGTGAGCAAGGGTGGTGATTAATGCTCATGCATTCTCCTAGTGAGAAGAGGCCCTTGCCCAGTAGTGGAACAGTTACAGGCTGGATTTTTATCATTATCTGTAAACGTACCTATCTATATATATAAAAATGAAACCCGTTTTACTTGGTCACGGCATCACGCGTGAATGGCTGGACCGATTTTACCAATTCTTTTTTTGTTGTATTTGTTATTATTAGGAAAAGGTTCTTACGGAAAAAAATATTAAGAAAATCTCTCAGAAATATTGAAAAATATACATTTAATTTTGCATACTAAGGCGGTACGAAGTTCGCCGGGTCAGCTAGTTCAAGATAAAAATAAAATTGATCTTGCTTACCACGAGGAATCGTGAGGGAAGAGCATTTTCTTTTAAAACGGGCCGTGATAAATTAGGAATATAGTCCTCTGGCATGAAATGTTTGCTGCATATTACAGAATCTTGGGTCTCATTTCTGTTACCACTAGGTATAATGCTTAACCACTTTCAACACGCAATGTATAATTTTTTGGTAATCTGAAATATGAAAAAAATATCTATCCTGTTATAATTCGTGTTTCATAGTTTACGATACTTGTCCCGTATACTTGGTACCTAAATTTATGTCACCCGAATTTCTGTAACATTCAAAACATATAAACATAGGTAAACAATTACTTAGGAAAAGATAACCCACAATCCGGATAATATTCACTTTTACAAGCTTCCACGATGCATATTTTCACCATTTTTCACAGATAAATTCACGCAATCTTGAGAAATTTCGTCGATCGTAAGATTCATCAAAATGGCCGCTTGTGTTGCAACCATCATAGTACATAATAAATCCATGGTTGCAACATTTTTATTTTTATTACTACTACGATTGCCGCCTTCAACATGAAAACAAGTGAATTATTGACGTACTAATTTTCTAAATGCTTGAAATTTTAATCGGAGGATAGGAGGTAACTAATTCGATAGTTTAACCATTTTTCAGATTTCTTTTATAAACGTACCAAATTTGAAGCATAATGTTAAATGTGAAATAGCAACACAAAGACCACTGTTAGAAAGGGACACCGC
The DNA here is from genome assembly GCA_923060345.2 of Erebia aethiops. NCBI lineage: Eukaryota > Metazoa > Arthropoda > Insecta > Lepidoptera > Nymphalidae > Erebia > Erebia aethiops. The sequence goes on along the minus strand of OV281079.1, from coordinate 9,965,232 downwards.
GGTATGTTGTCAGCGTCTCACTCGGATTCATTTTTATACTACATAAGGATTAAATTTGATTAAAAATAAGTTAAATAAGTTTATAGTAGGCATTCCAGTTGTACGTAGTACTTATTAGTTCCATGAAAAACTGTAAAATAAAAAAAAATAAAACCGACTTCAATTACTACAAACCAAAGACCTTACACCTAAAGTGTAAGGTCTTTGCTACAAACACTGAAAAAATATTTTAATTTATTACCGAATATATTATTTATAAAAAAGTTCTTTACTAATATTTTTTGGAGTCTAAAATTTCGTCATTAGTACCTAGATTCTTTACCAATCCTGGAGAGTAGAAAAGCTATTCCAGAAAATCAAAGATTTACCGCGTTGCAGTAAATAACTTCAAAATAGGAGTGGGGACATCAGGATTTTCACATATTATTCTAGTCTCACTCATGAAATAGTGGTACTAATGCAACCAATAGTAAATATAATAACTCCATGAATGCAACAGCCTGTAACGTAAAATGGTTACACTCGGATTTGAATGTCAGGTCAAGTCAATTATACCCACAGGTTCTCCTAGGTTGTTTTTCAAAGGTCTTTCCTCCATGGCAGCATAATAAAGTTTGTTACAACTAGAAAAAAATGAACGCCTCATGCCGTAAAGTTCCTCTAGTTCTATGCGAAGTAAGATGCGAAAAGTTGGTATCTCTTTCGCACGCATGCCTTGTGTAATAAGGTCAATTAAGGAAATGCCATTCAGCTTCCTTTTGTCGTGACAGTTTTTTCCATAAGATTTTTTCGTACACTGTTGCTTAGCTATGCAAAAGGTACATGTTCGGCCAATAAAAAGATGTTTTTAGTAGTTTTTTTAGATAATTTGTAGGTTCAAACCACAGACATTATAAAAACGTAGACAGAGAAGGAAATAGACCAGCCGTCAGCGTATACAGTATGCGATAGCGATAGATAAAAAAAATTGCCATCATACATTTTTTACCCTATTTTGTGGGGAAAACTGCTAATGATTAGTCAGAATCAGATTGACGACCTCCGTGGCGCAGTGTGTAGTGCTGTTGCCTTAACGTGCGGAGGTCCCGGGAACGATCCCCGGCGGGGTCAATTTGGAAATTTATAATTTCTGAATTTTCCCTGGTCTGGCCTGGTCTGGCTTCGGCCGTGGCTAATTACCACCCTACCGGCATAGACGTGCCGCCAAGCGATTTATCGTTCCGATACGATGCCGTATAGAAACCGAAGGGGTATGGGCTTAATATAACTGCCAAGCCCCTAACAGTTTTTACACATAGATTTTACTAGTTGAACTATGGCAAATAAAAAAGAGTGTTAAACACGCACAAACATGATTTTAAGCTATCGCAATTATTTAATACAAGTGGAAACAAGAAAAGAAAATGAAATGCAAATTGATTGTATTTTTCAAAGCTAGAAAGAAACTGTTAGAAGCAAAAATGATCTTCATTAAATTATCTGCAAAACATTGTTTAGTTAATCGAGATTAGACTAAGAATTTCGGAAACATGTATTACTATTTTTCACGCAAAAGAATATAATGCGAAAGTTAGTAATATTTGAACAAAAAAAACAAAAAACCGTCAGAAGTAAAATCAACTTTATTCAATTACCTGCAGAATAGTTTTTAGTCCATTTCAATTGCACAAATAGTGTAGTTGTATTGATTTTATACGAAAACCATCAAACACATGATGGTGACAAAATAGTCTTGTTGGATCTGATACAATTATTTTTGCTTTCAATGTTTATTCGAAGCTCTAATAGTTTTTGTGGATATTACAAAAAAACAAAGGCTGAGCCTGAAACTTGATCAGTTATTTGAATTATATCCTGTAACGAAATTATTTAATTTTAATGAGCTTTAGTATTTTTAACAGAACTTCACGATGATGTTAATAGATGGCGCTCTGTAAATTAAAACTATCATATGGATACTGCGAGGTCTAGTCTTAGATCCGAATATACAATGACCTTCACCCATCGGTTTACCAGATGAAACAAACTTTTTATTTTTATTTACTACTACTACAGCCCATTAACGTCCCACTGCTGGGCACAGGCCTCCACACTCATGCCGCAAGAGAACTCAGGAGAGAGGCAATTTGAGCTAAGACCCACCATGCCGCTCCAATGCGGGTTGGCGGGCTGACAGATTTAACAGATCCGTGGCAGCCTCCTCCTTTTTTTTGAAGTCAGTTTAAAAAGGGTTACTGTTCTAAGTAGGTATTTCGATTTCCACTAATAATTAATATTCTAGTTAAATAAAACACATAGTTTAATCAATTATTTTTATTTGACATGATTAGGTACTTCATATTATTAATAATGATGCCTATACTTATAGGTGTACCAGTATATACCTATATAATAGGGCAAGCAATAAATATACAATTATTATTATAACATGAGAGCCAAAGTGCTTTTCATGAAAGAAGTCCCCTAGTTTAGCGTTATTATTCGCAATTATTGTATAATATTTTATGTTTGTTTATTAAATATTGACAATCATTGGTATTGAAGGTTTATAATATTTTCATCTTTGGCTAAATATATACCTACCTAATACGTAATTATTGCTATCATAAGCATAATAATAATTGTCCCGTATAGTATGAGCAGGATGGAAATGAAAATAAACAGACCTGTAAAAAAATAAAAAAATAATCAAACACTTTAATAGTAAAATTTAGAGTAAGTAACAAAAAATATTACCTTTTAATATGATTACACTCACAATAAAACATAAAATTCCAAAATATATTGATAAGGATATCATTAGAATGGCTGCTAAGTGAATCATTACGAATAAAGTAGTAAAGGTTGTAAATTCTGGGCTTCGTAACGTGTAATTAATTATTTTACGGAAGCCATTTTGGACTGATTTGGCAGCGGTGATGTAAATTGGCAAAAAAGGCTCTGAAAAAGAAAAATCCTTAGATAAAAGCTTATGTTAAGTATGTAGTTAAAATGTTCGTCTAATGCAAGTTATGACAAGCTAAATAATTGACTTAAACTTACCAAGTGTAATTTTAATTGCTATTAGAAACGCATTTTTTATATTAATTTCCATGTTAAAATATTACTTTGAATCACTATAATTATTAAACTCAATTAACTAAGAATAATCGGGATTTGAGTTTGTGAAATACTTTAAGAATGAGACAATCACAAACAGTAGCTTAATCGAAATCGTAGAATCGTCAAACTTAACGTTGCGAAGACGGATAATACAAACAAAGAAATTTATAATATGGATATTTACTCTGAACTTCCATAAAGTAAACATTACTAAAAAAATCAGCTACCTACCCACAAATATGAACAGTAGTTTATTGATGTTACGAGTACATCCAGAAAGAATATACATAGACATAAGGCAATATATAGACATAAGAATGATTGTTTACATTAAAATTTGTTCATTTTCTAGTGCAAGATTTCTCCACTCCAAGGCAACAAATAATTTGCGAGAATATTAATTAGTGTACGGAAAGTCACGTGCAGTTAGACTAGCAATAGGGTATTTTCCCAATAAACAATATTTTAATTTAAAATAAGTAATTAACAGTACATTTTAAAGATGTGCTCAGTTTTTATTTTAGTACGTGATCTATTCATATATTCCTACATCCATGAAGTAGATAAAGATAATATGAGTAAGCAATGCATTCTTTTTTTCTATAGCTTCGTGGTCTACTCTCGACACAATACTCAATTTAAAATATTACTGAGTTTTATTTTTAATTAAAGTCATAATTTAATTTTTAATGTCTATTATTTTCTTCTTATTAATTTGTTCTATGGCTTTTGTATTTCCTACAGATATGGTCTGTGGTACTTCCCTATTCATTGGGCTTTTGTTCTTCTTCTTTTCTTGGTTTTTGGCTTTCAGTCAATGACTAAGGAATATGTATTCACAATGGACATGCCCTAAGCTATGTCAAAACGTGTCCAATTTATCAGCCACAGAGTACATTGAATATAGGGGTATCAGCTGATTATGAACATAAAATGGCTGCCTGTTCTTAAATGTTCATAAATAATTATAACTTTTGACAGCAAACCTACCACCAAGAGTGAACAGAAAATGGCGAACCGTTCCACATTTCGTTCATTCATATTTGTAAAGCTAGTATGTATAGAATGTAAGGGCCTCTCCATGTATATATTATCTCTATGCTTTCAGTTTACGGGTATGTTGTCACTTGTCACTGTCATATAATCAATGACAATGACAATGACATTCAGAGATGACATTATTAAATGCCGAATGCTGTCGTGTTGCCGATTTTTCAAGGTTCAACTTTTTGCTTTTATTTATTTAAGATTAATGAACAGTACCTGACCATGAAAACGCTTCGTTCGTGATAAAAACGATCGTACTCAAACAATACGTGCCAGGCAACAAACTTTTGTGGCGTCAAGCGTACAATGTCGTCTGAACCGATCATGTGAGTGAAACATCTTCAACAAACCGCTTATTTATTTATTGCAAGATCGCCATGTCGGCACATACTTCACAAGAGGAGGCAGAAGCTGACAGAGTGCTGATGGTAAAGAAGATTCTGAGTGCAGCATTTTATGCATTTGCGTCCTTCATGATAACGGTAGTAAATAAAACCGTGTTAACGTCTTACGCCTTCCCTTCCTATCAAGTATTAGGCTTAGGCCAAATGATTGCCACAATAACGGTACTGTGGTGTGGACGTTCAGTGAATGTGGTGAAGTTCCCAACACTAGACAGTGGTGTAGCACGCCGTATTTGGCCACTACCTTTGATCTACATGGGAAACATGGCTACAGGCCTTGGTGGTACAAAAGAACTTAGCCTTCCAATGTTTACTGCACTCAGACGCTTTAGCATACTGATGACTATGATTCTTGAAAGATTTGTGCTTGGGATCAAGGCATCTTGGCCTGTCCAAGTCAGTGTATTGGCTATGGTTGGAGGAGCATTACTTGCAGCTGCTGATGATGTCACATTCTCATGGGCTGGTTATACACTGGTACTACTGAATGATGGTTTCACAGCTGCTAATGGAGTGTATATGAAAAAGAAATTAGACTCTAAAGAACTTGGCAAGTATGGGCTCATGTATTACAATGCGCTGTTCATGATCATTCCCGCAGGCATAGTGGCTTGGTGTACAGGTGATCTGGAACGCTCTGCTGCTTACCCTCATTGGTCTGATATGCTCTTTTTTATTCAGTTTTTAATGTCATGTGTTATGGGATTTGTGCTATCCTACAGTGTTATGTTATGTACCCAGTACAATAGTGCTCTTACAACAACCATTATAGGATGTCTTAAAAACATTTTTGTTACATATTTAGGTATGATTATTGGTGGAGATTATGTGTATTCATGGCTCAACTTTGTTGGCTTAAATATCAGTGTACTAGCTAGTTTGGGTTACACTTATGTGACATTTAAACGTAAACCTACCTCGTACATGCTGCTAAATGAAGCAAATAGTAAGGTTGACACTGTATAGTGACTTCTAATAAAATATTCAACTCAATGCTCTACATAAATTATTCTTGTATAGTAAAAGGAGTTGTTGCCAAAGAAATTTTTATGATTGGAATATTGCCTGGTATCCCCATGTTACTTAAAGTAATGTGATGGCTCACTTTAAGATAAAATTGCAATTGTATTTTGTTATGTTCTTTATTGTAGCACTTAAACAAGTTTGTCTGTGCAAACTTTTATTCTTTTTATATTAGAAACATTTAAATATTGTAAGTATGTAAGTATATTTTGATGTTGATATTATGTTAGTTAGAATATTTTTAGATGTTAAAATATTTGAGAAATTTACAAATAATGCATAATAATGAATTCAAGTAAGGTTTAAAAATAGGATATTATTGAGTAAGTAAATGTGAATGAACCTAAATAGAAATAAAAATGCAATATAATTAAATATAATGTTTTATATAAAAAAATAATTATTGAAAACAGTATTTACTTACGAGTATATCTCAATTAAGTATTTAAACATTCAGGACAGTGAAATAAAGATCTGTTGTGCAATAATTATTATCAGTCATACTTAAATCATTAATTGGAATTATGTATCACTAAATGAAGCCAGTGACTATGTCCCTGTACATTTAGGTTTTTTATCCCTTGGATACTGTAAAACGTAGCTAATGGCACTTTCCAGGTCCTCTTATACATATTCATTTATTTATTTGTAAATATTTTATTTTATTTTGTTCTGAAAACTTACAGCTACAACAAAAGTGGATATATAAATAAAGAATAAGTATAACGAGTTTTCACAGATAGAATTTGCATGAGATATAAATAGATATTGTACATTAAGAGATGGAATATCAGTATAAAAGTATTATACATCGCAGTGTGGTGTATAAATATCTAAATCTTATATCTATGCAAAAATCACATTGATAAATGGCTCTGTTGAATCGTGATTGAAGGACAAACAAACAAATCCATTTTCACATTTATAATATTAACTAGTAAAATTAATAATTTGATTATAGCTGAATTCTTAAATGCCAATTACTTATTAAACCCAACTCAATAAACTAACCAGTTAAAAAAGGAACCTGTAATGGTCGGTCAAACTTCTCAGTTATTATTAAACCTGAAAGTCAAAAATTTTCTGATGTGGAGACTGGGTTTATTTGATCAAATTGGGTATCATATCAAAGCTCTTCATTTGCACATTCTAAAATAGATTCTTACTTACCCCTAATTTTTCGTAAAACTGCCCCCTTAACACTGGCAAGTTTGCAAAGGCAAAATCTGAAGTAATTAAAGTTTGTAGAGGTTTGTGTAAATTTAATAGAAAAAATATGTTGTGGTTAGGTCTCTAACTATCTTAGTTTATTAGAAATCAGTAACGTAACGTAATCAGATTTTTTCGTCAGTAAATTACTTAATTTAATCAAATAAGTATGAGAAACGTATGAGAAAGTATGAGACACAATATAAGTAAGTTTACTTATATTGTTTCTCATACAGCTACAGGACCCTCGTTGGGTGAGTCTGACTCGCACTTGACCGGTTTTTACTACTATCTACACCTTGTACCGAAAAGTTGTTATAAATTATGTCAAATAAAAACATTGATGTATAATTTTAGTACATTAAAAGTGATGTATTTTTTAGTGTCAACATGTCTACAAATAGATAAAACAACATGATATTACACCAATTTGTCATTAAACATTGTATTAAATTATTCCTATTTTACTAGACTAGTAAAACCTTATAGTTTTATCCAGTTGTTACTTTAGGTATATTTCACAAAAACCGGCCAAGTGCGTGTCGAGTAACGTGCAGTGTAGGGTTCCGTAGTTGCCCGTCACAATGAACGGACATATTTTTATAAGTTCGTCGACTATTACTCGTTGACTTGTAAAGCTTACGTAGTTGTAATCGTTTTTCCTTTTAACTTCGATAAAAGTATTTAACTTTTATCCGATATTTCGGAACTCGTATACTCATCTAGTAATTACAAGAACGACTTTTTTATATAAATAACAAAGTCGATATCATGGATGTTATATCCAAAAAAGTAGGTCTTTGAATTTTTTAAGAGAAACTTCTTTAGAATCGTTGCGATTTGATGATTCAATAAAACGAAAAAGTTTTAAAGAAAAGAGTTCGTTATTTATCTAGTTTTCTTATTTTTGTCCATTATTGGTTTGTCATAGTTTGTCACCTTCTGTCTAATTAACCCCCGACGCAAAAAGAGAGGGGTGTTATAAGTTTAACGTGTCTGTTTGTGTATCTGTCTATGGTATCGTTGCTCCCAGACGGATGAACCGATTTTCGTTTAGTTTTTTTTGTGTCATAGATAATTTTATCCCAAGTGTTCTTAGCCATGTTTAATGAAAATCTGTTCAGCCGTTTGAAGATCATCAGCTCTTTAATAGTTGATGAGGGGATCTGACTACCTTCCATATGTCCTACCGATTCGAAATTACGTACCGTACCGGTACCGTATTACTTCAATGATATTGAAAGAACATGGTAATGTAACCATGACTTTAAATATGACATGTTAGGGTAAGGTTTAGATTTCGAAGGTGGGTAATTAAATGGGATCAATTAGGCTCAATTACCACTGCGGCAGAGTCGAAGCGACGCGTCTAACTCAACTAACTTCTCACTATAACTAGTGGTTCGCCCCGAACTAAGACCTCGCGGCGCCATCTATTGACATAAATGTGAAGTTCTGTTAAAAATACTGAAGCTCATTAAAAATTAAATAATTCCGTTTCCTTACAATATTTATCAAATTTTAGTATTTGTTGTTCAAGTACAGGATATAATTGAAATAATTGATCAAGTTTCAGGCTCATCCTTTCAGAAAATTTAGAGTTCTGAGGTCATCTTTGGACGTTAGAAAATCACCACTTTGAAAGCCCCCCAATTTCGTCAATTTTGGACTCTATTCCTAATTATCTTTAAAATGATATACCGCAACCCTATGTAACTTTATAAAAAATATTTTACTTCGCATTCGCTTCTATGAGAGCCCCCCTGAAATAAAGATTTTTATTATTTTTTAAGCCATATTCGGCGGGAGGCCATTGGTTTACATATTATATTTAAAGCTGAAGTAATTGAGTTCAGTAATTCAGAAGTTATAATGCTCTGACAGACGGACGGACGGACGGACGGACGGACGGACAAGTGCCAATTCACCCAAGTAGACTCAGAGACCTTCGCTTCGCTCGGTCAATTACCTTCCTAATATTCATACCTACTTTAAAAAGGACAAAATAAAAGTAAAATTTAAAAATTTAAAACTCCACGACACAAAAAATTAACTCTAAAAACTAACAAATAATATTTAAACCTGTTATAATTATTATCGTCACATATATTATGTAAGTTCAAATATTTTTATTTTCCAAGCGTCGTCGTGTCGGGGGACCGCTAAGTGAGAAAAACAGGTTGCAACAAAATAATTTACTACGAAAAATTCGCAAAATCGCACAACCGTCAAGGTCGTCTGCCCTCACGTTTAGAGGTCCCCCGACGCGACGACTTTCCATATATTTATCTTTACTGGAAAAGAAAAATACATTACATTTATTACATTACATAAATACATTTACATAATACAATTATATTACATTATATTACTATGGTAATCATCTGTACCTATATATTCTATTCTATAAGTTTAGAAAATTATAATTTTCCAATAGAATCAAGTATCGGTTTACGTCAGTTTTAGCCTCTATAAAATAATATGATTACCTACCTAATACTTACTAGCACTTATTAGTCTTGATTAATATCGTGAAATCAATGCAAGTGATAAGCAAAGCGTCGTTTCTATAGTTTTTAAAAACTGTATAAAAATATATATGTCACCGTAAAATTGCAAAAACCGTCAGATTGCAATCTAACGCTTTTTATCTCGATAGATTGTAAACTGTCGACAGATTGTGAAACCGTTCAATGTTCTGTGTCAATTTTTGAAATATTCATTGTAAGTATATTATTTACGTTGTCATAATATGTCCCTTTCTTGTAGGTTAGGTTAAAGTTCGACATAAATCGGGTTAATATACCTAACGTTAAATTGTATAATATCGCTAGATAGATTACAATCTAATGGTTTTCACAATCTTACGGTGACATATTATATAAACCATAGAAAATACTAATTTAACTGTTCTTCTTTTAATATATTATGTATTGTGTATATAAATATTTTATAATATAATAGCCTTAAATATTTATGGTAATAATAATTATTGTAAGTAGTAAGTACAGTTTGCGCGCGAGTTGAATGCAGAGTAAATGTATGGTGACACATACATTTACTCTGCATTCAACTCGCGCGCAATCTGCAAGTGGTGATATCTCTTCAATGTCTACATTTACGATATATTGATGAGATGTTACATTTTATTAGTGTATGATTAATAATATGTACCTAGTAGTTATACAGGCAAATTTAAAAAAACGCAAATCTTTGCGTTTGGATGGTAATTATTATAATAAAAGTAGAAAATATGTAATAATAATATGTATTAAGTAGTTCCTTAAATGAATCAAACTATTATTTCATGTTTGGTGGAATGGGGATTGGAAGTTTGTATGAAAGTCGTATATTTTTGAAGTTTGAAACATGAAATTGGTATTTAATAATAAAAATAGTTCTTAATAATAAAAATCTATATAATCATCAACCCCAAAGGGGATTAAATGGGTGTTTGAAGGATACATAAAAGTTCTATAATTTTGAAGTATAGACATGAAAATCAGCATTTAGGTTATTCGTTTTAGTATAAAACCTGCATAAGCTATATAAAGCCTCAGTAGATAAGGTTCTTGCTGCGGGAAAACATAATCTCATAGAAAATCAGAACTTGTACGCGGACGATGTCGCCGTCAACCTCTTGTATATTTATAATATTAATTAATTAATCTATATATATAAAAATGAACCCCGTTTTCCTTGGTCACGACATCACGCGTGAATGGCTGGACCGATTTCACTTATTCTTTTTTTGTTGTATTTGTTATTATTAGGAGAAGGTTCTTACGGAAAAAAATATTAAGAAAATCTCTCAGAAATATTGAAAAATATACATTTAATTTTGCATACTAAGGCGGTACGAAGTTCGCCGGGTCAGCTAGTATGTATTAAGTATGATTAAGTATAAGTTATATAATATGTATTCTTATAACATTGAAGCACTAAATGTAAGAATAATCAAATCTGAATTGAAGACTAGGTATATGTTGTCTATAGATATATATGCTAGGTTGTTAACTAGATATTATTAAATAAAAAAGAGAAGAAAATTGCGCACCATATTATATAATTTATTTAATTTAAAATACCGAAAGAAAAATTTAAAATAATGTCTAAAAGCTGAAAAAAATTATATTTTAAATATATTTTATCCTACACCCGCTCGGAAAGTAACTTCTTTCTTTTTTCTAAACGAGGTAGAAAGTACGTTATTGCTACAAACCAAATATTATGTGAGCGGAAAAAACGTATGAATGAATGAAAATGAATTTCATATCTAACGTGCTAAGCTAGGAGAAAAAGTGTATGAAAATCCATTGTTGACGCGCTGTTTTTAGGGTTCCGTACCAAAATGGTAAAATGGAACCCTTATGGTGCGACTTTCTCCGTCTGTCTGTCCGTCTGTCCGTCTGTCCGTCCGTCACACTCGATTATTTCAGTAACTACCGAAGCTATCGACATGAAATTTGGAATAGTTGTGTTTGGTATTAGTGGCCCAAAGACACTGGAATTAAAAAAAATTGGAAATTATTTTTGTTCTTATTTAAAAAGGGGGGAAAATCGGAGGGTTGAAATTTAAAAGTGAGATAACTGTACTGTGTGGGGTATCATATGAAAGGGTTTACTTTGTACATTCTAAAACAGATTTTTAATTATGTTTAGTCATGATAGTTTTTGATTTATCGGGGAAAAAGTCTAAAAAAATACCGTTCCCTCCCCCTTATCTCCGGAGTTTACCAATCGAAAAATCTGAAACAATTATGGTCAATAGGAATTTATGTATATTTTACAAGAAAACTATAGCCAATGCTCTAACTAGCATAGTTTTTTTGATATTAACAGTAAACTTCTACAAACAAAGTTAGTTTTGCGGTTCATTAACAAAGGTAATTATTACCGTTTTACATCTTTGGTCGTTACAGTTTTAGTCGTGTTACATCTACAGTATTACGAACGAATCTTAAAAGTACCTAGCTATAACTACCTTTTACAATTTTTATTTTAAAATGGTAAATTGTAAAATAAAAATTGTTTCATGTACATAGTGATGTGACACAATAGGTTATTGTAACTAATTTGTTTTCAATTTACGATCTTCTTGAGTACGGAACCCTCGGTGCGCGAGTCCGACTCGCACTTGGCCGGTTTTTATTTTTAAATTCTAAGTAAATATGGTATGGACGTTGAGAATTTGGATATAATATAAGAAGCAGCTTCATCATATTAACATAGAAAAGTCAAAAATGTCTATTGTCGATATCCATGTCGATGTCTATTTGGATGGTCGATATCGAGTTCGATTTTGATAGTCGATATTGATTGTTGTCGATATTGAAGTCGAGTGTCGATTCGATGTCGATTGTCTATATCGATGTCGTTGTCGATAGTTGTGATAGTGAAGCTTCAAAATAAGTATTATCGCTTATTTTTCTCGCAGGTGTAGTGTAAAGCACTATGTGCGAAGCCGGGGCGGATTAATAAACTTAATGAGATTCAAGATTTAAAACTTTGTTTCGGCGCCAATGTTATAAAGTACGCCTTTGACAGCTATACCTCTGGACCTTAGTCAACAGTGGCGCCAACTGGTGAGCAAAGAAACGATAGTCCCCATTCAGTTAGTTTGGTCCTCGGAACAAAATACGCCCGGTGTTCTAGTAACACTTCATCTTTTTATCTTAATATAATAAGATAAAATTTAAACAATAAATATAAAATTCAATTTGCGAATGTATGACGTAAGCGCATCACTTCAGAATGGCTGGACCGATTCTGATGGAATTTTATGTGCGTGCCTGAGTGGTTTATATTCTCAGTTGAACCCGGTAGGTAGCGCAGGGCAAGACAACGTCTACCGGGCCCTTTAGTATTTTATAATAATATAGTAACAACTAACACACCATAGGTAGGAAGCTATGGTATGTTACGTAGGTACGTACGTATGTTACGGTCTTTGTCCTTTGATCTAAACTATACCTATAATAAGAACGTATAAGTTCCTAATCCATACTAATATTATAAATGTGAAAGTCTGTCTGTCTGTCTGCTACGTTTCACGACCCATCCGTTCTACCGATTTTGATGAAATTTGGTACAGGGATAGTTTGTATCCCGGAAAATAAAGGAGTCCACGCGGGAATTGAAAAAACTTAATCCACGCGAACGTCGCGGGCATCATCTAGTAAGTAATAAATAAATGCATCAAATCTTATATTTTAATGTGAAACTGAACCGCCATTTAAAGAACTACTATAATACCATCTGGTTAAGACGGTGCCGTTGCCCCTGCCTTTTAACCGGTAAAAGTTCAGTTTGTTCTTTATCTGATCTGTAATGTATGTTTTTATTAATTATTATTCTCTCAAATATTGGGACTTGTAAACAAAGCCTAAAAAAATATTATTTATCTTTTATTATTTACTAATACATAGGTACTTACCCTGTAGGTACAGTGTAGACCTAAGGCCGCAATTACACTCGTAAGTTTTGCTAACGCAAGTTGCATACATGAGTAACTTACGAAACGAAAACAGTGTTATAAGTCGCGTATCGTTTGTAAATGTTAGATATTATGATAGTTACTTATGCTACTATAAGTGTAACAGTGGCCTTACTAAGGTTATCTTCTATGCCTCACCTGAAAGTGATTTTTAAAAAGTGATCGACGGCTGTGCACCTTAATTTTGAAACCTTGTAATATTTAATAGGTTTTTTGGCTAGAGGCATTTTATTGTATCCGTGTAAATTAATTTTCCTGCATTTGCGATCTAACTTAGTAAGTCATAGAATTTACGCATGCGTCGTCACGTCTGATGACTTTAATATGCATATCACCGTAGCTTTAGCTCTTTCACTTTACCGACTCATTTCTTATCTTTTTTTGGCTGGCTGAAGTAGTCTGTACATGCCCACCTTTATGGAGACAGGCAGGTACCTATATTATTATCTATATAGGCAGCTGGCAGACACAAATTTTCGCAGCATTCATGTTTTAGGTAGTTTGTCATCAGTCGGATGCAAAATCTATAATTTTCCAAATAAAACATGCCTTGAGCAGACACCGGACGGGCTTTGAAGTAGGTAATAACCACTCGTTATAACTAATGTTTAAGGTATAATATTATGTTATACATACTACTTACATAGACATGGCTCATCTGTTTTGAGATTACCTATTATAACCTAATACCTACCTTATTATATTTATATATTAAGAAATCAGCACTACCTATTATTCAATTTGAATTTAGTATTTTGTAAGCCATATTAATGTGTAATTAAAATTAAAGTTTATATCTAAATAAAGCAAATCTATGAAAGTGCTTTTGTATTATTTTATTAAAAGTACATGTACCTGCTTCCTACCTACATTTAGTTAGTGTGTCTGTTTATTGGTTTGTCCTTCAATCACGCCGCAACATGCCGCATAAGCATGGGTGACATAGGCTACTTTTATCCCGGAACGAATTCGCGGGCATCAGCTCTCTCTCTGCGTCGTATTCCTCATTTCTGAGGGTCGTGACACCTTTCCATTAATCAAATAATGGAAGGAGTTTTGGGCATCAGCTAGTTACCTATAAATCCCAGAATAAAAAGGGACTTGGCTCGCGTCCGTACTAACCTGTAGGTATATAAGTTATGGTATTTTTATTGCTAAATGAAATCCATAACATTAGTAAGTTTAAAATTATTAAAATTATTTTTATTATATGATGTAACTAAAAATTAATGCTTTTCACAATTTTTCCTTTATCCCTGCTATAAGATGTTGCTTCGTACCAAATTTCAAGATTCTGAATTCACGGGAAGCACCCTGTAGGTTTTGAATCCTTTGAGTGTCGAAAATTTGCAGCATTTTTGACGACCTCCGTGGCGCAGTGTGTAGCGCTGTTGCCTTAACGTGCGGAGGTCCTGGGTTCGATCCCCGGCAGGGTCAATTTGGGAATTTATAATTTCTGAATTTTCCCTGGTCTGGTCTGGTGGGAGGCTTCGGCCGTGGCTAGTTACCACCCTACCGGCAAAGACGTGCCGCCAAACGATTTAGCGTTCCGGTACGATGCCGTGTAGAAACCGAAGGGGTATGGGTTTAATATAACTGCCATGCCCCTAAGAGGGTAGCCCGCTACCATCTTAGACTGCATCATCACTTACCATCAGGTGAGATCGCAGTCAAGGGCTAGCTTGTAGTGGATTAAAAAAAAAAAGCATAAACGGCTGTATCTTTTAATGCGTTGGCTTAGAAGTTTGATTTTTTCACAGCTCCAAGGGACAGTAGACCTGAGTATTTGATATAAATTTCAACTTGATACCTCCATGCGTTCCTGAGAAAAAGGGTCTTGACACACAGACGGACGGACACCAAAGTGATCCTATAAGAGTACCATTTTTTCCTTTCGAGGTACGGAATCCTAAAAAAAAGATACGCGCCGAATTTAGAATATTTAGGATATCCTATTCCGTGTCGGTACTATGGGCTCATAAATAATAAACACATAAAATAAGTATCAATATTTATTACATAAATTATAGCCAAGCTTACACTTTCATTGATTGTATCTAATCCGATTTAAAAATTTAAACTGCCTAAGTTATACTTTAACCATCTGTACCTACGCAGGGGCGTTTTTATTGCCGTTTAGTAAGGCTCAAAGCATTTATATTATGGTGTTATTATCTTTACAATCATTAATATTGCTTACTTGTACTTTCGTATACTCCACAAGGAATAAACACAATGCTTTTTGATAAAAGGCCCCTGCCTAGCTCTATATAATTATTATATGTAATATATAAAAAAAATCTTACATTAATTTTTTTAAACTAAGATCACTATGAATTACATGTAATTAGGCTATGATTGGTGTTTCTACTGTTCAACTATTCAATTTAATTAATGTCAATAATTAGCTCTACATCTCTCGCATAAGCAATATTACATACTAAACTTTCATGTAGTTCTGAGTATGGCTTTATTCCTTACAGTATCACATATAAAAAGTATCCTTCCTCATCGGCTATCATCTCATCGCTTGTCTCATGTCACTGTCTTACATACAGAACTTGATGTACTGTAATAGTATATTGTGTGAAAGACGGGGGACGAAAGAAGTATATATAGGGGTCATTGATGTAGAATTTTAGTACCTATTCTATTTCAATGATAGGGGTGAAAAAAGACGATTTCAGACGAGGGTGAAGTTGGCTGCCTGAGCGAAGCGAGGGCTGGCATCACCCGAAATCTGAAATCGTGTTTCATCCCGTGGCGCACACATTATTTTTCATATAATCTGCATTAAAAGTGCGAGTTTAATAAAAATTGTATTTCTTATTTATTTTAGTTGCTAAATTGTTGTTTACAAATATCATATTATTAGTAGTTGATGGGTAATATGACAATTAAAAATGTCTTAAGGAAATAAACAAAAGATACTCTGACAGGATGAAAGGAGGGCTACTACGTAATGACGTATTCGTCTGAAATTGACTAGTTTCAGGTGGCTCAACAGGCATTGAAACTCGCATTTTCAGTGCAGGTTATATGAAAAATACGTTATACCGTAGCATTTTTACAAAATTTTAAACAAATAAATATTTCGCGTTTGTCATTTCCAATGTAATAAGAAAACGACGAGGAAAGATACACATAGATTTAATTACTCTTGTACTAATGTGTCTTAAAAGTTAAAACCTTCTAAGTGAGGCGAATTTATTGCTTTAGACGTACAAATTATTATCGGAGACACAGTGTACAATCATATAGATTTGTAACATCTAATTCTATATTTATTATTAAAAACAAACCTTAAAATAAAACAATCAGAAATATAGAGGCAACATCGACAAATGAAAAAAAATTGCGTTGTAGATATTCATAAAAATACGTTTTAGGCAAATAAATATTATGTACCTACCTACTAATTTTTCGATTCTTTTAATAGTTTTACATTGGAAGAAAATTAATATTAAAATTTACACTAAGAACCAATTACAATACTGGACTAATAAGTATAATAAATAGCTAATTTTTATGTCCAGTGTATCAAAAATCGTATCATCTTTCCTTCCTATTTTTTTTTAAATAATCGTGGTCATAAATAACTTACTTTTGACCTATTAATTACTATCAATATAAATATTTCTACTTTGAATAGTGGATATGATTATTGTTGGTGTTATATGACCGAGTTTGTATGAAAGGAGGTACATTACAAACACGTAATACTTAAGTATAAGTACAAAACCATTTTGTGAAATACTCCTTCGAAGCATGGATAGAAATAATGCTTACAGATTTTATTATTTTATAACGGTAAACTTATTAACAATCGGAAAATTCATCTTTTAATTGAAATAAATTTATTATTTTTCTGAAATTATTTACCAATTGAAAATGGAAGACAGTGACTTAATTGATAAAAAATAGTAGCTCTTTGTTGCGAAGCCTTGAAGGACAATCACTATGCTGCCTAAAACGACTGGCTTGCATATGGCGTAAAATGTCTGTCCGTGCCTCGGCATTGCCGCTGGCTAAGGCTTTTAAACAAAGGAAAGTCGCCGGGCCTTTGGCATCAATGTACACCTATAGAGTTTCAAAGAGGCCTTAAATCGATGTTTTCAAGAAATTGAATCCATATAAATTATAATTATTCTTTTTCCTTTTTTGGTGTGCACCCTCATCCAGTATTTCTATTATTATTTGTTCTTTAGGTTGGATGGAAGAGATCGCTTCTTAGCGATAAGGCCGCCTGTTGTACAGCTTCTTTCCTCAATGTATGTTTTTATGTTCTTCTGTTTTGTATCTGGTTTTATGTGCAATAAAGTGAATTTCCATTTCATTTTCGTTATTATTATTATGTGCTTATTTATTTATACTCAAACCATAATTTACTTTACTGTACTTTATTTAAGACACACCGGTCATTCATATAATATAGATATAAATATACACAATAATATTTATCGTGGTGGAGTATATGCAGATGCACACTTATGGCAAGATGTAAGTACCTATATATTCCGAAAACCAAAAAATGTCTGTTTAACGTAAGTGTAAGGACGCAGTTATCGCGATGATTAGGTTGAGCTCGGAAAATGTTCATAATAATTAATTAGATAACAAAAGAGAAGAACATGCGCTATACACATACGAGCAAACACTGCCTAACTCCTATTTTGTCATAATTTCATATATATATATATATATATATATATATATGAATATAAAAATATATAATATATAGCGAGCAGGCGGTTTACCTGATGTTAAGTGATTACCACCGCCCATGAACATTGCAGCACCCGAGGAACCGCCAATGCGAGATAATTGAAACTAATAATGCTATTAAGGACAAAAGGTATTCTGACTTATTTGAATAACTAGTCTTAGCATTACATAATATACAATGGTCACTCAGAAAATAATATACATATGGAAAAATTAAGACAAAGGCAACATACCATAATAAAGGCTTGCTCAGTTTTTCACAAGAAACAAATAAGAACTAAGACAATAGTTTGGTGAAAAGGATGTTTTGGACAAGAAAATTGGAAAGTTATCTAAATCGTTTAATGTTTTCTTTTTGAGAATAACGTTGAAATACTACATGTAATTTATAAGTACAATATTGTACTTAGGAAAGTTATTTTAAATTAACAAGTTAAGTGTATTAACAAGTTATATGAATACAATACTGTAATCCATATTTAATATTATAAATGCGAAAGTGTGTGTGTGTGTCTGCTACGCTTTAATGGCCCATCTTTTCAACCGATTTTGATGAAATTTAGTATAAAGGTCGGTTACATCCCGGGGGAGGACATAGGCTACAATTTATCGTGGAAAATTAAGGACTTCCCGCGGGAATCAAAAAAACTTAATCCACGTGGACAAAGTCACGGAAATCATCTAGTTGTAAATAAAGAAAGAATAATCAACGATGGAAAGACGAAAAGTACCTACGTGTTGTATTTAATTGTCCTCGAACTTTTTGATTGGTTTTAAATACTAACTTTTTTTCGTAGGTAATCACCGATACTAAAATAAAACATTTATTTCAACAAAAGTATCATTGTCAACGTATCGAGCCGAGTGACTGTAACCGCAGGCATGGTTGGACGAAATTTGATACTCTAAGCTTGCGCTGCAATACGTTTACTATGTTGAAAAGCCTTAATACTACATTGCATTTTATTAAAATCGATTTTTCAATAACCTAGAACAAAAGAAATTTTAACTGTGAAGTTTTTTCACTTAACCCAAAAATATAAAACTTAAGTAAAGGCTTCTAATCCGGACGTTATGTTACATTCAAACGGATCCAATCAATGTACATAATCCATATATCAGGAATCATTGTATAAAGTTAATATATCTAATGAGATTTTAAAACGCGAGGCTAATAAAATACAAAACATGAAAATATATTTACAGGGATTTAGATTTTCCCAGAACTGAGTCTAATGGAGATAACATTACCGAGAGCCACGGAACTCAAATGTAACAAAAGAAGATTAGTACCTAACTTATAAAAACCGGTCAAGTGCGAGTCAGACTCGCGCACAACTTCTCGTTCTTCCGCACACTTTCCGTTCTACCGTACAAGATTTAAAACCATAAAACTTTTTAATTATTTTTGTAAAATATACAAGAGAGGAGCTCTTTTTGTAATTTTTATTATTTAATATTATAGCGGCAATAGAAATTCACATGCTGTGAAAATTTCAACTGTCTAACTATTAAGGTTGATAGGAGAAGCAGCCCGCTGACAAATGGATGACCGGACGGACATGACAGAGAACGGAGGCTTAGTAATTAGGGTCCCGTTGGCATCCTTCGGGTACGGATCTCTAAAAAACGAACATGCTGCGATTAAAGTTAGGAGTAATTTTATCTATTTAACCGGGTTGCTTGGTAGATATTAGATAGTAGTGAATTAGACAAGACAGTACTGACTATTGCGTAAGTAAAATCAGCCATACTGCGAGCATAATATTAAGGTGGAACGATCGCATAATCACTGTTGATTGGCCAACACTCGCTTTTGGGTGAAATAGTTACATTGGTTCAGGAAATAGCATTAAAATAGCATTTATGCTAAAAATTCAGCCAATCACGACAATTAAGATTGTAGCCTATGATTTTTGCAGCTTTTTCGTATTGAGGCTACTGATTTAAGGCGCTGTGAGCTGACGAGATGAAAAACACAGGCGCGCGGGGGTGAAATCGAGCAAGCGCATGTTACAAAAAATGCATGAAATAATTTGTAAAAAAATTAATATTTACTTTTCAATACAAATGAATCCGACAATGTGTTTGATTTAGAAATATGAATTTTATCTTATATTTCTAGAGCTAATGATTGGTTTCAATAAGGGGAAAAATTGCTTTAAAAGGTAAATTAAGAGGTATGTTTAAAATAAATTTCAATGCAGAGATTTTTTTAAAATTGTGTTTTAAGATGCGTCAATCAATGGCTGCTCAAAGGTCCAAAAGAGCACATTATTTTTACAAGCATACAATATTGTCACAGGTATCATTATGTGCCTAATTGCGGTGAAATTAGAGCCACTTTATGAGCAAGTGTGTTGAAAATAAACTTTTCACATGGTAGGCATAGAAGTACGGTATAATGCAGAAGCATAAGCGGAGATCAGAATCGACTCGCATGGACTCCGAGACAGATCGAAGAAGATCGATGATATTCCGTATACGTATGCTATGCGTACGGTAAGTACATGTAGTAATGATAGTCCGGGAGGCAGCGACCGAAATTTTGCACCCATTCCTACAAAGCTAATTTTTCTGTCAAGCAATGTTTATACCGTGTAAATAATGAAAGTGAAAGTCTGCCAAGCTTTTAGTGTTGCAAACATTAATAACAATTTTTGAAACCAGTAAATAAATAATACGTAAATGTATTATACCTACAAGACTGAAACTTCTTACAGTGAACAAGGATACCTAAATATACAGGATAATGATAGTCTGCCGCCTCGGAAGCGTTGCCATCTAAGGTCTACCACGCACGTAATATGTTGAAAAATTAACTTTTTGGACTTATTTCTACAAGGCTGATTTTTTTTTCCTTAAATAGTTAGGTTTATACAAGAACAAAAAAAGACAGTCTGCCAAGAATCCAATGTTGCTAAAGCCTTGGTAGACGCGATGGAATGCACTATCTCCCGAGCGCAGCTACTGCGCCGATCCGCTATAAGTCGCTCTGAATAATTGGACATACCTTTTTGTCTACGATAATTATTAATAACATTGAATAATAGATAATAGAACTCAATTTATTTTAATTAGTGTAGTTTAATAATTTACAAACAAACTATAAAAAGTTTTTACAAAATAAATGGTAATGTATGAAAATAATAGATGACCCGGTGTACTTCGTATCACCTATCCTAACGACAAAATATATGGGAAAATGAAATTGTTGTGTTTACTATCTTTCTCGCAATTTTTCCATATTTTCTCACCGTTTAAACCTTCCCTGGACTACGACAAACATTTCAAAACCAAAATCAGCTAAATCGGCCCAGCTGTTCTCGAGTTTTAGCGAGACAAAAGAACTGCAATTGATTTTTATATATATAGATACGAGATTTTTTTAGTGTTTGTGGTTATTGAAGTTTTATTTATTTTATAAGTTTTTATATTTTACAATTTTTAGTGTCACGGCTAATAGATGATGCCCGCAACTTCGTCCGCGTGGAATAACGTTTTCGATTCCCGCGGAAACTCTCAAATTTTCCGGGATGAAAAGTGGCCTAAGTCCTTCCCCGGGATACAACCTATCGGTTACAAAATCGGTTGAACAGATACATTTTTTGTTTACCGCGGGAACCTTTGATTTTTCAGGGATAAAAAAGTAGCATGTCTTTCCCCGGGATACAATATATCTTTGTACCAAATTTAATCAAAATCGGTTGCACAGATGGGCCATGAAAGCGTAGCAGACAGGCAGACAGACAGACTTTCGCATTTATTATATTAGTATGGATGTCTGGTTAAAAACCTACTGTTTACTAAGCTATTACACTGATCGCGAGCAATTTACTCTTATCCATTGAGGAGTTCCGTTCACCATGTCTGAAGATATTCATCAGATCTTCACCAAATTTATATGGACCACCTCTGAAGTATAATCTATCAAACAAAAAAGAATCATCAAAATTGATTCATAATTGGCGGAGTAATCGTGTAACAAACACAAAAACATACAGCCGAATTGATAACCTCCTTCTTTTTTTTGAAGTCGGTTAAAAATAGTTATCCCGGTATAAATTCAAACAAAAAAATCAAATTAAGATTTAAATTAGAAATTTTATTCTTTCAATGGCATTACATTTCCATCAAGTTCTTGCGCTACAACTTATGCCACGTCTACCGAAGCTTTAGCCACCTTCTATCGAAAGTAGACGACGATAATTCAATAATAATTATCGTAAACCGCTTGTAGACGAAAGACCAGCTTTGTAGATTTTAATTTAATGCCGGTATGTCCAATTATTCAGAGCGACTTATAGCGGATCGGCGCAGTAGCTGCGCTCGGGAGATAGTGTATTCCATCGCGTCTACCAAGGCTTTAGCAACATTGGATTCTCGGCAGACTGTCTTTTTTTGTTCTTGTATAAACCTAACTATTTGAGAAAAAAAAATCAGCCTTGTAGAAATAAGTCCAAAAAGTTTATTTTTCAACACATTACGTGAGTGGAAGACCTTAGATGGCAACACTTCCGATGCGGCAGACTATCATTATCCTGTATATTTAGGTATCCTTGTTCACTGTAAGAAGTTTCAGTCTTGTAGGTATAATACATTTACGTATTATTTATTTACAGGTTTCAAAAATTGTTGTAAATATTTGCAACAACATCGGCGCGGCAGACTGCCATTCTGTTTACGTATGGTCTCAAAATAACAAAATAGCAAAGAATCAGCTTTGTAGGAATAATCGCACCCATAATGTCGCTGCCTCCCGGACCATGAGATAGGTATACTCTGTAAACATCTTACAAATATCAGTTTCTGTGTTTCTAACGTCGATTAAGATTCAACATACATACTTAGAATATGAATCTAACTATATGAATGAATGATGATTTTATAAAATACAAAATCGCAATTAGCGGTCACCGTCAAAAAATAAATGTCGCTCAGCACATAATTAATTAGTTATTAAAATACAAATTCACTAAATCGCATAGCAAAAACGATACGACGTGACATAGTCAATCAAACTGCAAAACGCACTCATGACCCGTTAAAAGCTGGGAATAGTAAAAAAAGCACTTATAACTACATTGGCAGTATTATTTATTTACCCTAGTCTAATCTATTCTTAAAAAGTTCTAAATAAGAAATATACTAAGTGTAAAGCTAAAAAAAGGTAGCTAATTATAATGATAGACTTTTGTATATCTTTTGTTAACAGATACTTTAGTCTGAGTTGATTGTCACTATCTGGCAATCACTAAAATATTGAGGCATTTCTTAAGATCGCCATTGACGGTGAGTCATTTGACTTAAGTGAAATGGATGGACATTAGACGCAAAAATTCACGACGGACGGTACCTCGTTCGAGATTACGCACTCTCACGGTCCGCGCGGCCTTATGATGGCGCACGGATTTCTCACTCACGCGCACGATCAAATCTCATAATGTCAAATGACTTAAGGCTGTGGATTATGGCGGTCGATTTCACACTGACGGTCAAATTTTTTCTGTAGGTATAACGTGACTTTAGTTAAATGACTTACCGCCAATGGCGAGCTTTACATAATATCATAATTTTATGAACATGGATGCAATGGTTTTGGCTAAACCTCATAATTTTCGGTTAATGAATAAGAAATTATAAAAGCACCTAGCACTATTATTGGAAATAATATTTTTTTATTGATCTAGAAAGTCTGCCTTGTGGAATAATAACAACGAAAAACTTACATTTCTATTTCAGTACAAGTTCAATATTGAAATGAAGATTCAATGTAATACTACATAATATTCCTCAGATGATCTGTCCTACACAGCCATAACACTCGATTCTTTCAAAAACCTAATTAATTAGTCACAATATAAAATTTTGATGCAATGGTGCCTATACAATTGATTACAAATCTTTAAACTAAACTTAATAGAATAAAGAGGACTACTATCAGTTTAGTTTTAAAGAAATTTGTGCACAACCAACTAAGCACCATTATCTAACATATTAAAGCAAAGATTTACACTAGAGTACATAATTTTTTCCACATAGTGTGGTAATTTCAGCCTTATTTACATGCAATTGAAACATAAATAAATGCAAAAAGATTGTGGCAAGTTTATAAACTAATTAAGTACATACTTGAATTTGATCACATTGACAATATAAATATAAAAATGAATTCAGGTTAAATAAAACTTTGACTGGCATAGACTTTTGAGTATTACTTACATACATTCTTATACTTAACACTATTTTAATATTTAAAATTTTAACTTTAATAAACACAATTTATATCAAAATTATAAGAGCAAATTTAGCTACCTACAATATATATTGTATTTAACATATTATGTATTTAATATAATTTTAAAAAATCTTAGAAAAGAAATTGTCTTATTCGGAATGTTGCTATAAAAATCCTAAATCCTTTAATTAACTATTAAAAAGATGCCATAGTACGTAGAAATTAACTAATTACTAATCAATTTTAAAGATCATAAAAGTTTCAGAATAATGGAAATGATGTTATTTATAGGAAAAACCTCTAACAGCAATTCTGGTGGCAATTAGTAAAATACCAATAAATTTAAAAATAAAATATTAATTAATGTAAGCAACTATGATAAATTTAAGTACTGATTTAATTTTATTTACTTCAAAAATAAATCATGGCTTTTATTTCGTTGCATGGAGTTAAAGACTGTAGTTCAGTTAATCTACAATAAGAAATAACTAACTATAGGAAAAGGATATTTTTAGAAATTAGGCCATATTTTTCAGTACTATTGTAATTAACTAGTAGCTGTTAAACAGAGAAACCATGTGAAAGTGACCTAAACTAAACAGTACACAGTAAAGCAAATACAAATACAAATAAACTGCATATCAAGATGATAGGTTTTCGCATAACAGTATGAACAGATGAAACTGTTATTATTTAAGTTTGTTTAATTGTATGACAGTTTCTTTTTTAGAAAAATATACAAAATGCATCATTTGTTATATAAATCACTGTTGTAATCACTTTATGAGAGATCAATATTCAATGGTGTTCCTCTCATAATATGCACAAAACTTCTCACTTTCATTAAACAAGAAAACCATAAGGGCCACTTACACGTATTTGAGCACGCATACTTTGCACACTATTCATGATTTTCTTTTGATGTCCAACAAGAGTCACTCCTAGGGAAGCCAGTTGGTGCACTGTAAGATCAACAACAGCATTCATATCAGTTATACCTGCAGCTCTAAATTTCTCAATATAACGTGACATTTTAATGCACTCCAACCATTCTTCTACAGAAGAAAATTGGATCAAGTCAGGTGTGTCTCCAGCAAGGGGATCAGCGGAACGATTTTGAGCAATTTTCCTCAAAGTATCAGGACAACGAATAAGTTTATCTAAGGTCTTTACAATACTTGCAAAGGTAGGTCGATGTGTCCGTTCTTTTTGCCAACAATCAAGCATAAGCTGATAAACAGCTTCTGGGCAGTCCATTGGTGCCGGAAGTCGATATCCTTTTTCTATTGATTTTATCACATCCTGGTTACTCCAATTCCAGTATGGTCGCTCACCAAAACTCATTACCTCCCAACAAACTATGCCCATTGACCAAACATCACTTGCTGATGTAAACTTCCTAAAAGCAATAGCTTCTGGTGCAGTCCAGCGGACTGGTATCTTTCCCCCACGTGTTGTGTAGGCGCCATCTGCAGTTGATTCAATTTCCCGGGATAATCCAAAATCAGCAATTTTGCACACAAGTTGGGAGTTAACTAGAACATTACGTGCAGCTAAATCTCTGTGAATATAATTCATTTCTGACAAATACTGCATGCCTGTAGCAATGCCTCGTAACATCCCCACCAATTGCAACACACGAAACTTGCCATCATTTGCTCGTAGAAAAGTATCCAAAGAACCATTTTCCATAAATTCAGTAATGATCATAATTGGATTACATTTTGTTACAACACCTTGCAAAAATATAACATTAGGGTGTTCAAATTGACCCATTATAGATGCTTCAGCAAGGAAATCTCTTCTTGCTCTCTCTGTAGATCCAGGTTTCAAAGTTTTAATAGCCACATCAATTTCTTGCCCACAGCTAGCAGGCAATTTGAGCTTTCCTCTACACACATCTCCAAACTCTCCCCCACCAATTATTGCTTCTATAGTTATACAAGAAGCATCTATTTCTCGAGCAAATTCTCTAACAGCTTGATTAGGATCTTCATAAGTGTGAGGGTCAATATATGTCCTAGAGCCTGTTCCAGCAAAGAGAGGAGTTGTTGCATTGCTGCTTGTCTTAGCTGGTCTATCTGGACCAGTATATACTTCACCATTACGATAATTCAGTGCATTACAATCACTTGGCTGTTTCTTATCACACTCATCATCAGCACGAGAACGCAAAAAGAAAACTGTTGCAATGATTGCTACTACTGAAATTACTACAACTGCTACCATAACCCCTGCCACTAATCGCACTTGTGCACCTTCTTCCTCACCAACAAATGAGGTTTCAAGTACAGATCCAGTTCTCCCATATATAATGCCACTCAATTCACCCCAACCCCTTTTCATCTTAGCTCTAACTCTTATCCCATATTCTGTATCTCTTTTCAAACCACTTATAGTAACATGTGGTTCTTTAGTTATTCGAACCGTAGCATTTGCACTTTTTTCTAAATTATCTTTTGGAAAACATTTAACTTCATAACTTTCTATGATATCATCAGGGTCAGTTAAATCTATAGGTGGTGGGTTCCAAGCCAATGACAACTTATCACTTTCAGCACTAACAACTCTCAGCTTAGTAATAACACTCACAACAGATGCCTCAGTCACAGCTGTTATCTCTACCTTCTTTGGAGGTTCACCTGTTAAATCGGAAACACCATTTAGAGCAAACACTTGAAACTTGTACTCTGTCACAGGGTCTAATCCTATTATAGTTACTCTAGTTGCATTCAGACCAAAAGCAGCCGGTCTGTATTCGACACTGGGCCCACAATTAGAGCAATGTACTTTGTAAGTGACATCGCTCCTACCCCCAGTCTTATGAGGTGGTTGCCAGGCAAGT
The DNA here is from genome assembly GCA_923060345.2 of Erebia aethiops. Taxonomy (NCBI): domain Eukaryota; kingdom Metazoa; phylum Arthropoda; class Insecta; order Lepidoptera; family Nymphalidae; genus Erebia; species Erebia aethiops. Next base: position 9,938,143 of record OV281079.1, on the reverse strand, counting down.
GATATTGAAAATTGGTCAGCAAAGGTAACAGTTAAATTATCTGGTGCTGAAGGCGGTTGTGTACAAGGTACATTCTTGGGATCTTTTTTAGCTCGGAAAAATCCAGGTACACATTTACATTCATCAGAGGCATATGCTGTAGATTCAGAATAATCGGGACATGGAATGCAAGGTTCATCACCTGTGTGTGATTTAAATTTTCCAGGTGTACATTCATTACAGATCTGGTTACTGTGATCAGGTTCATAACCAGCACGACATTTGCATGAACCACTTGGTAGTGTCCATTTTCCATCACCTTTGCAGAGATAAACTGGTGCTGCTTCTCCATGAGCAGTTTCTGAATGTTCTACACATGTACCATTTGCTTGTTCAATAACAGTTACTTCACGGCCAGTCGGAGTGGCAGGGAACTTTGCAAAATTTATTGTTACTTCTGGACAAGTTATGTAATAAACTTTAACAGCCAAAATAGATATACATGCACCCTGATCTCTGAATGCGATAAATACTCCTCGTTTTGTTACTGCTATACTCTTCACTTCTGTATTTATATCTACTTCTGAATTGGTATTGAATCTTCCTTCACCTGCAGCAATCCGGCCAACTAATTTATAACTATCAGGTTCCCATGGGGGTTGTTCTCTAGTAGCTACATCAAACTCATAATACAATAGACTGAACGTTTCTTTACAGCTTAGTGCATTACCAGGGAATAGTGAACAATCGCGGATAGTGAATTTGATTTCAATATAAATACGGTTCGCATTTCTTCGTTCTATGAATGGTGTCCATAACCAATTATTGACATTATGGTGTGCAACATCACAAACAACATACGATCGCCAGTTTATATTTTTCTCGAAATTCGTGTATGATTCTTCAAGCCAGCCAGGTGTACTTGCTTGTGGACCATACGGATACCGTGTCCATCCGAGAGTTTGTTCAGTCGTGGTGTCCAGAAGCATTACTTGCTCGCCTCGGACACTGAAAGCGGCGATTACGGCGGCCGCCACCGCTGCGCAAACCCACATCATCTCGACGACATAACAATAACTAATCGAACTGGTAAATACTATATTTATCAAAACAAACGTAATAAAACCTCAACGTTTCCACTACATAATGACAAAAAACGAGTCCTGGCTAATATGGGCTAACACTTCACTTTGTCCGAGATAAAGGATTGTCCCGTCATTTCTGTATGGCAATGTACCTACTTCAAGTGCTCACGGTGCGATATAGGATGGTCGATTATTCTTAGAATTGAATTATTACAATAACTTTATTGATCACACAGATTCACATTAACACAAGTTGCAAAATTTTTAGTAGAATCCACATTTTAATTTTATATTGATCCCATACGTATTACCGAATCAAAAACTCGCAAATCTTCTTGACATGGACGCGCAGCACTTTTTTGTGTTGCCACTCTCCAACATTAGCGAAATCAAACAAAAATATTTATAATGTCTTTGGTTTGCTTTTGCTCAGTATCTATGGTTCCATTAGATGGGATGGGCTTTGAATATGTAAATAGGATGTGAGTAACTGTAGAAACAGAGTAACAGTAAGGAACATTAAAACACTGTACTTTTTGCGATTTTAGCTGTAAAAGCTACGTACGTAGACATAAGGCTTTATCTATACTTAATATTATACAAGAGGTAAAGTTTGTGAGTTTGTGACCTTGTAGGGGGTAATCTCTGAATCTACTAAACCGATTTTGAAAATTCTGGTACCAATAGAAAGCCACATTATTTGTGGGTGTCATAGGCTATAAAAACCGAAAAATTGAGGAGTTTCTGTGGGTATTTAAAAACTTATTTCACGCGGACGAAGTCGCGGGCATCTGCTAGTGTACGGTATAAAAGCATTTAAGATTTAATAAATAGAGTTAAATATAATATTTTAAAGGTGAGGTATACCGTGAGGATTGCTCAAAGATACTCTTTTGAAGTGAAACTTCTTTAGAATCCTTGTGATTGAAAATTCGATGAAATGAAAAAGCAACATCAAAAAGAGACAAACATATTCGTAATGGGATTTAGCCTGCGAGAGAATGAGGTGCAAGTTATATTTATCTCATTCTCTCGTAGGCTACTTTTCTGAAGTATCACTTATGCCATTTAGTGAATTGCACACACAAACTTTTTTTCTGGTTGGTGCTAGGGAGGATCCACAGGAGTATCACGAACATGAAAGTGCTTACAAAAAACTCATAATAAAACTCAGAGTACCTCCATGGACGTGCCCTCTGCCTAGTCCTTTCTCTTTCTACGTGAAGCCGGGTCTCGTGCGATGTTTTTCCCACGGTGAAAAGGGTGTTGGCGCCAATTGTACCGTGGCGAAAACATCCATTTCATCGAATTTTCAATTCACAACGATTCTACAGTAGCTTCACTTCTAAAGTCCATCTAAAAATGTAAATCTGCGAATCTTGCAAATCTTGACGGAGAGCTAGCAACCTTTTTGCGGGCTGAAAATATTTATATTATCCCAGAAAATCAAAGATTTCTTCTCGAGATCAAACCTTTTCTTCGTTTAAAATTATTTTGACAGTAAATGTTTTTAAAAACACCCTAACAAAAACGCGAGCGCAGCAGACGACGCACGCAATGTTTTGTAAAAATATAAAATATGGTGATTGTTAGGAAAAAAGTATAAGAACCTTTTTTGTAGATAAATTTATGATCTATAATTTTTGTCTGAACTATATTTTTGATAAAACCTTTTGACCTTTGACCTTGAATAACTTTTTTAGCACACATGGGATCGATGGCCCTTTTGGCCTTTATTTCTACCCAAGGTCTCTAGTAAAATTCAGCTTTGTCGGATTTTTTGTTATTTGATCACTATTTTTATGTCTAACTAGGCGATGCCCGCGACTTCGTCTGCGCGTCGTAACTAACTAATTTTTCCATATTTTCTCACCGTTTAAACCTTCCCTGGATTACGACAAACATTTCAAAACCAAAATCAGCTAAATCGGCCCAGCCGTTCTCGACTTTTAGCGAGACAAACGAACAGCAATTGATTTTTATATATTTAAGTAGATAGATTTGACCCTACTAAAAACAAAAAAAACACGCGCATTTGAGACCCAGCTTGACGGCACGTTACAAAATCAAACGTCAAGTTTCTTTGGTAAGTAGTAATTTATTTATTAACGGCCGAAATTAATAATCAATCTATCTGTAGTCTGTCGGTTTGTTACCAAGCAACGTTGTTATTTGTATTGTGCTTTTCGTCATAAAACAATGTTGCTAAGCAACTTATCGACAGACTACAGATAGATTGATTATTAATTTCGGCCGTAAGTCTGTGAAGGACACAGATTTTCATATACTTGTCTATAATGTGAAATATAAGTTAAGTCTGCTTTTTAAATGTCTGGTCGTAAAATACCTCAGAAGAACTAGAATCCAGAGCCGTTAAGTATATTCAACACCGACCAGAAAAAGAAGATATTCAATGTACTCTGCTGGTACTCTGTGGTCGTAATCTGTGGCTCAGGGCACTTTTCTTCCTTTTTCAGGTCATTACAAAATTCCAAATTGTTCACAAAATGCACAGTAAACAGTTTCGGGGCACCATCATAATATCCAAATGTTAACGTTTTCTTTTTCAAGTTCTTGAACAATACATGAATATATTTTACTAGTTTTTATGTGGACGACAATACAGATAATTATTTAATCTTGGAAGGGTGGTTAATTATATAAGCGCTCTATTTAAAATTAATTCACATGAATGTACTAATGATTAAAATGAATATAGTCAATTTTTAAATAGAGCTTTATAGTTCAAGTTTAGCCTTACGTTTTCCTAGTTTCCTAATTAATGAGTTGTGAATATGGACAGTGCAACAGAGAACTGGGACCCAGGTAAGTTTCGTAATTATTGTTGTACTTACTTATTTACTTATGTTTATTTTAAAATAATTAGCATATTTAAGTAATAACTGTAGGTACTGTACTGAAAGTCCCGTCAAGTAAAAATAACGCTGAGGGGATGTGTATGCACATAGGTTCAGTAGCCTCCTAACTACCTGTTATCCTCTATAATATTACTTAAAGAAGGTTTATTTTAGAATCAATGGGGCCACAATACCGGATAGGTATTGTTCACCTGTTGCTCCTCCTTCATACCATCATGATTTTATTAATAAATCACTCAGTGCAATGGTAAACGGCCAGCATTTTTTTTTTATGTGTCAGGACATCCACAGTCACTTAATATAATCCATAACAGTATAGTTCAAATGTATACTGCCCAGCTATCTCCTTCACTGTCATCCAGAGGGATTACCTGTGCTGTGTGGTGTGTGTGTGTGTGTGTGTGAAAAGCTGCATCAATCTTTTCAGTAACTTTGAGCTAACACCAAAGTAAGATAGTAAGAGCTTATTTGAGTAGTATAACCAAGATTAAAACAATGTGAACTGTTTTGTTTTAGCTTTAACTCGGCTCTTAACTTCACTGAAAGAGGTGCAGTCTGGTGGAGAAGATGTTGCTTTTCTGAGTGAACTTCTTCAATCTAGGCAACTTCATGCACTTGTTCAAGTGCATAATAAAATAGTGGCAGCCCAATGCAAGGATGATAAATTTTTCCCATTACTATCAAATGCGATGCAAGTTACTCTGGAAGTGTTGGAAATATTTGGAGATGTGGTAACAAACTCGAATGAATATGAAGAACTCCTAAATTTGCTTCAGAAACCACATTTACAGGTGAGTAAAATTACTTAGTAAATAATACTAATTAATAGATGATCATTGATGATAGACTTCAACTGTATCTTTTAGGGTTTTTAAACATCTGGTGGGAGCTCTTTGGTTTTTCAAAATTATAATAGCATACCTACGGTTCAGATTTGTATAGGCCAAGTCTCGTACAAGCAGAGAAATGAAGGAAAATAAAATACTAGACTAGTTTTTATTGGTCAAATCTACGAATTCGTCGTAATTTCAGTGGTAAAATTATTTAATCTTTCCAAGTTATAGAACACTGACATGAGTGGGTAACAATGGCTGATTCAAGTATTTGACGTTTTCAAAAGAAAAACACGTTATTTTGACAGTGACTGTCAGAAATGACATTTGATACATTTCGCGCCTACTGCCTTCTCTATGGCTGAAGGTTGCCATCTTGGAAACATATCGAAAACTTGAAATACATTTTTATTTTTTGCTCGTTATTTACTTTACTGTACAAAATTATTATATTTTTAACACAATCTATGTATTTTCCTCTATTCATGGTAGAGTGTACAAGAGTAGGCCTAAAATGAACCCTTTCCTTTGTTAAAATCGGTCAAGTGGATGGGCTTGGTAGACAATGACGTAACAGACAAACAGACACAATTTTACATTTACACTATGCATATGAATTTATTTCTTGACACAATGTCTCATTTGAGTTTTTACTATGTTGTAGGCAATTCTCTGTACTCATGATGCTGTGGCTCAAAAGGACTATTATCCACATTTACCAGATATTCCCCAAGATGCAGATGATGAGGAGGAGACTGTAAAAATAGTTCAGCTTGTCAAAAGTGATGAACCATTGGTATGCACAATATTAAACAAGTAACAAAAATTATGATATACATTTTTATTAATAAATCTTTTCCATTTAGAAATAGCAGCTATAAATTTAATCATAAAAATTAATTTAGTGTTCTATGTAATTTAAAGAGTATTTATGTATTTGTAATTTTTAATATCTACTTGAATGCTTCCACGGAAAAACAACTAGTAAATATATTGCTTATCTGCCTAAAGTAAAGTACAATTTATACTACATCTGCACTCTTTCTGAGATTTAAATTTATTTAATATTTCATTGAAATAATTTTAAAGGATATATATTTAAGTAATTGATTTTTCATTAAAAGGGTGGAGCTCTGAGTGCCGAGCCAATAGTGGTACGTATACAAGTTTCTTGTTTAACACCATGCTTTTGTTTCATTTTCCAGTATTTGTATATTGTTTTATTGTATGTCTTATTTTTGTATACTCACTACCATAACAATTTCAATTTTGTGTTAATTCTATCAAATAAACAAAAATATTTTTTCTTCATTTTTTTATATCCTGTGATAAAGCGCGTGCTAAAAAATAAAAAGAGTGCTTATTACATTATAAAATTCTTGAAATATTTAATTTTATTTGTGACTTATAATAAATTACATTGTTGTTTATTTTTGATTAATTTGTTTACTATCAATATCAATTCGTGCACTGTATTTTGCTGGCAGATCGTGATAAACATTCTCTACAATATTAGCTGCTATCTCTAGATGCTGTTGCAATATGTATTGTGGTATTCCCAATTTTTTTTATTTTTTTTATTTTATTTATATATCATGTATCTTTACACAATACACATTGTTCTGGTCACATCATATATTTTTTTGCATAAAATAGTAATTATAAAAATTAAAAAAAAAGATTTACGAAAATAGAATTTTTCCATGTATATTTAATTTTATTAAACACTTATTTTTCTCTCTCTCTGCGTCGTGTTCCTCACTGCTGAGGGTCGTGACCCCATTCCACTAATCATATAATGGAATGGGGTTTTCCCGGGATAATAATGCAGTGGGTTCCCAGGTCCTTCTGCATACAACTCAACTAAGAGTACTATTTCAATTCTTAGGTTACTTATGCTCTATTATTTTCTTGTGTCATTAATCTGTCCTTAAACCTTTAGTCTTGCCTACACTTTTAAAAAGTCGCTCTAATAGTAGGTAAAGTAGTTTTTTAAATCCTTCCTTGTATAAATTCTTATAAGAACTGACCAAGATAATAAATTATTTCTCTGGAAATTCTCTGTTTATTTTTTGTTATATAGTAATTTTGAGCTGTGGTGCATCCTTAATAATATCCTAATGTTTTGAAACTAATCTCGATATGATAATTGCAATCTGTCCTATGATCAAATTTTATTTTTGTCATAAACTAATTTATTGAAAAGTTGTGTTAAATTCCTTGTTTTTTCAGGGTGCCACAATAAAGACAGATGAAGAAACTGGGAAGATTGTTATAGCTAGAGTGATGCATGGCGGTGCCGCGGACCGTTCAGGCCTCATACACGCTGGTGATGAGGTGATTGAAGTTAATGGCATCAGTGTGGAGAACAAAACGCCAGCAGATGTGTTATCCATCTTGGTAAGTTAATTTTCACTGCTATTATTTCCCCACTGTGTAACATATTACCATGTACCCAAAGTGGGTCACTGAAAGCTACCATTTACCACCAGAAAAGTTACCATTGTCGCACGTGTGTAATACAGTACAGTAATTTATATAACAGGCAAAACTTGACACTGATGAGTGATGGCTAATAAAACAATGTAATGATTTAAACTAGGTATATTATAACAAAGTTATTTGTATTGATTTAATTATTGTACCTACTACAGAATAATTTGTGGGCCTAAAATTATTTGTGCATACGTTTTACGTATTGGAACCGTTTTGACTTTGCTTCGTTTGTTCTGCGAAATAGCCTACACAGCGAAATCCGTTTAATGATACTAAACCAAGCTAACTTTTTTCATCCAACTCATATTATCGCTATGTGAACACTGCGTGTACACCTTTTTTGTATGGTTTTAGTGAAGTGATACTCTTCTCAATTTATCAACGTTTTAAATAAACTTGTACTCTCATTTGAATTTTGACTACAATGATTTTGAGTTTAAGTTTATTCACATAAATTTATTCTATTTTACAGCAAAGTTCAGAAGGGACCATAACATTCAAATTAGTACCATCCTTTGGAAAAGGCGGTTCAAGGGAAAGTAAAGTAAGAGTTCGAGCACTATTTAATTATAATTCTTCTGACGATCCTTATATACCTTGTAAGGAGGCGGGCCTTAATTTCAAGAAGGGTGACATCCTGCACATAGTTTCCCAGGATGATGCATATTGGTAAGTTATTGTTGTTAAGTTTTTCAACGATTTAGCTTATCGTTACGGTACGGCGATGCCACGTAGAACTAGTTAGCGTCATCTGAAAACCGAAATATTGGCTTTGGACCGATAAAAATTTTGAATAAGTACCTAATGTTTAGATGAATATTAAAGATACCAAATATTAATCTTTATAAAAATAAATTATTCTTCCTACAAGTACTTAATAGTGATAAGAATTTTCCGTTAAAATGCACAGTTTATGGTAGGCCATGCGGACGAAGACGTGGGTAAAAGCTAGTGTATAAATACAGCTAGGGTTTACAACGTATTAGTAATTTATCATCGTGTTTGATAGTGTGGAATTTTCATTAATTCTAGGTGGCAAGCCCGCCGCGAGGGAGATCGCGTGATGCGAGCGGGTCTCATACCATCACGAGCTTTACAAGAGGGTCGAATTATACATGAGCGCCAAGCCGACCCGCAAACTATGGATGGTAAGCTTGTTTAATCATTACGAAAGCTAGTTCCACAGTCTATAAACTTGTGTGTAGGGACAAAGACAGTTGTGGGTGCGACCAACTGTAATGCTATTTCGCTCCCTCAAAATTTTAATAATAATAGCACCGTTATCGTCATTGATATCAGGAGATACACTTTTTTTTAGTAATATTGCTTAAAACTTATCTATTTAACAAATTCGATACGACATAAGCATTATTTTTTTATTTTATCTAAAATAAAACCACATCATTTGGATCGTGTTTTGATGATATGATTCAAATTTCATGATTTCAATCCCCAATTTTATTTTTACTTAAATTCCTTGTCTACATTATAAAGGGAACCTGTGTGCAAAATTTCAGCTTTCTAATGGGGTTGAGTTCGGTGGTTCATAGCCGTCTTGGGCTTAGGGTATATGCTGTGCCTTGATGAATCAGTCAGAGAGTGAGTGAGTCAGAACTTTTCGCTTTATCGTATGAAGTTTCATATGGACACATTGTGTTCCCAATTTCATACAGTTTTCTTTAGGCCTCGTCGTATCTTTATTCTAATTACATGCATACAGCAGTTTAAATTGCACCGTGATAATATGACTGTCACTCGCATACATGTATAGATTGAAAAATCTTTTCAGGTAAGCCTGCACTCTGCAGTCCTTCCACGGCCAATTCAGATTGTGGACCCAAAACTCCTTGTTCGCCAACACCGAATGCCACCGCCCTGTTACCATGCAAATCGTTACCCAAAGTAAAAAAAATAATGTACGACATCAAAGAGAATGATGACTTCGATCGGGAAATTATTCCAACATATGAAGAAGTGGCCAGACTGTATCCGCGTCCTGGACTTGTGAGACCTATTGTACTAGTTGGCGCTCCCGGCGTTGGTCGTAACGAACTACGAAGGAGGCTCATAGCAACTGATCCAGAGAAATACGTGACGCCAATACCTTGTAAGTATTATTTTATTAGCGAATGTATGTAAACGCCGGCGAATGTAATGCAACGTCTTTAGTCCGATCCGCATCTTAGAAAAAACGCCCTGAAATTGACGTAGACTGAAACAGTCGTATTGTATCTTAAAATAATCAGATGCTGAGCATCGGAATTCATTCAAAATTTTCTCGATCTGTGTTCATACTTGTGTGTGCACCATACTTAGGTATCCGAATAAGAGCATTCAGATGCCTATTTATGTTGCAGTATTCATCAAGTGCATAAGTGATTTATAAAATTTATTGCGATCTTAAGCACGACTTAATATTTTTAGGCCTTCATTGGGGCTGATTCTGTATAACACAATCTCTAAACTAAACTAAAATGGCAGCTTTAAATCTAGTTCTGTCCCTTTCCGTTGGAAGTATTATGAAAGGGTTAGCAATATTTGTAATGCTCTAATTTTAGTTTAGTTTATGTGCACTACAGAATCATCCCTATAGTTGTTATACATTATTGAATGCAGGACTAACTTCTCTATATTAGAGTTTCTAGATGCCAAAAACCTTAAATAATAACAATGATATTAATTATAGTAAAGCTAAAGTTCATGGAATTACCCAAATGAAATGCGACTATGCGACTTATTTTGATCTTAGCGCATATGCAGCCAATGAGAACGTATTGCGAACGTAAAAAAATATGATGCACGGAACGCGGCTAGTCTCACGCTTGCTTGAGCGTAATTCTTGCCTGCTTGGCTTTTATTCGCGACTGCAATAGCATGGCGATTTTTAAATTATTATAATAGTTATATTATGTAAATCAAATCAAATAAATATTATAAATGCGAAAGTTTGGATGGATGGATGTTTGTTACTCAATCACGCCCCAACGGCTGTACGGATCTGGATGAAATTTGGAACAGAGTAAGATTATAGTCTGGAATAACACATAGGCTACTTTTTATCTCGGGAAATTAAAGAGTTCCCGCGGGAACCGAAAAACCTCTATCCACGCGGACGAAGTCGCGGGCATTAGCTAGTCTCATTATATGAACTCATATGTGTTAAAGTCATCAGTCACTCAAGACCGCCCGCGACTTCTCTTATATGGGATTTTTTAAAAATCACATTATTTGTCTACATGATTGAAGGGAACTACGGCTACGGCGACTATTGCTAAATTTCCGCTTTCTACATCCCAGGGTTTATGCTGGTCGTTCATGAGCTAGTCAGTGAATGACAGGTTTCAGGAGTTGACAGGTTTTTTTGTTGTATGAGATTTAAGTGATACCTCTAGAGTGAAGAGTGGAATAATAAAGCAAAAATCGAGCTAAAGTGGAACGAACGAACGAACGCAGCACCTTGTTGCAGGCTGCTTGCTCGACATCTCACTGCTTTTTGTCACTGAAGACGATAGTGTACTTTCTATAATGTAATAATGAGAAAAAGGGCACAAACAAACATACAAAAAAAAAACAAACAAACAAACACACAATCTCTTAGGGCAAACACATATACCGTCTCCGTTTCGTCGAGGGTAAAAAGAGTTTCAAGTTCAATCTTTATGCTTGCTATTTAAAAGAAACAAAAATAAATAGTTGAATAAAATGTAATTTAATGAATAGTGGTTAAAATTAAATTGAAACATAATTAAGTTTAATTCTGTGTTCTAATTATAAATTCTGTTGAATACATTATTCTTCTTAAACAATGCAGTTGTCAGTAAGAAAGCGAATGGCGTCATTCGTTCGCTATTCCCAGAACAATATCGTATACTGCGCATGCCTGTAATGTAGGATATTGTGGGCGTCAGGTTTTAGGTCTGTCTGATGCAGTTATTGATTTTATACCTTGAATACCTAGGACATCTTTATGCTCAAGAATAATTTCGACACCTGCATGAAAGAACAGTGTATCTCAGATTTTGGCAATATGAGATTTCGATGGCAGTTTTTGGTCATAATAATAAAATAAAAAATTCCTGATACAGGGATACAATGTTCTTTCTTGCAGATGCCAATTATTTGCTCCTGAATATTTGAATCAGGAGAACGAAAAAATACCAGAATTTTACATGCCAATTGACACATGCCGGAAGCATAAAATAGTATATTGTGTGCTTATTGGTGAAACAAGACGATTTCAGACGATTTCCGACGAAATCCGAAATCGTGTTTCATCCCGTTGCGCACACACTATTTTTCATACAATCTGCATTAAAAATGCAAGTTTTATTAAAATTATATTTCTTATTTAATTTAGTTGCTAGGTTGTTGTTTACTAATATCATATCTGTCAGTTTAGTTGATGGGTAAAATGACAATTAAAAAGGTTTGAAATAAACAAAAGATACTCTGATTCGTCTGAAATTGACTAGTTTCAGTTGGCTCAACAGGCATTGAAACTCGCATTTTCAATGCAGGTTATTTGAAAACATAATTTGTAATGAACTTTTATGATTGTGTTTTAAATTAAACTTCAAAGATGCGCGATTGAACGAAAATCATATATATCACCTCGACATAATTTATATCAGGTCGTGTTCCGGTGACCGCTATGATCTTAGCAGTCCCGGGTTCGTTCTCTGCAGTTGCAACTTGGAAATATATAATACTAGCTGATGCCCGCGACTTCGTCCGCGTGGATTGTGGTTTTTTGGAACTCTTTAATTTTCCGGGATAAAAAGTAGCCTATTTGTTATTCAAGACTATTATCTCTGTGCCAAATTTCATCCAGATCCGTTCAACCGTTCTGGCGTGATTGAGTAACAAATATCCATCCATCCATTCATCAATACATCCATCCATCCAAACTTTCGCATTTGTAATATTAGTATAGAAGTATAGATTAGTATAGACTAGTTGATACCAACGACCTCATTTGCGTTGAATTAATTAGACTGAATCCAGGAATAAAGCTATCTCTGTGCCAAATTCAGTTCAGCGAAGGTAAAAGACTCACATACTATCGCGTTTATTATATTTACATGTAAGTACACACCCTACATAAAAAACATTATGCAGCCTAGCTCCATACAAATTTCATCAAAATCGGTTGAAAAGATGGGCTGTTAAAGAGTAGCAGACAGCACTTCCGCATTTATATTATTAGTATGGATATGGATCTTTTGATGACATCCCCGATGCAGTGGTGAGCACTGTGTTCTTACAAGTGGTAGTTTCTGGGATCGACACACGGCAGGGTTAATTTGGGATATAATTTCCCATTATTTCTGAATTATCTCAAGTACGATCGGGTGGGAGGTTTCGGCCGTATCTAGTCTCACCCTACCGGTAAAGACGTGCCGCTCAGCAATTAAGCGTCCCCCTGGTGAAATCGCAGTCACGACCAAATTTGTAGTGACAAAAAAATATCTAAATGGTATGATAGCTTGTTTCAGCAGCAAAAACCGTGCCGCTTAGCGATTTATGTTCCAGAACGTTGCCTCGCAGAAAATGCTAAAGGAGTAGGTGCTTTTAACAAATTGCCATGCCCCTCTAGGTTAGCTCGCTTTCATTTTAAACTGCATCTTCATCTTCTAACAGGTGCGTTTGCAGTCAAGGGCTAATTTTTCATCTAATACAGATAACCCTAATATAGCTTTGCCCGGGATGCGTTTTTTGCGCATGCCTGTGATACTAGGCGACCTAGGGTGTAGTCGCAGGGAGTGAGGGGAAAGCGTCTGCTGCATTATTGATTTTATGCTCCGATGTCCTGAATCTGTAGTCCGTACCTACCTATATTATTGTTTGTTGTACTTAAAATGGCAAAGCTAAAGCTAAAAGCTTATTTGTTTTTAGACTACAAATTTTTGCGCACATCCTTGCCCGTTTAAGAACCTCCGCTCTATACTTTTGTTTATCCAGGCTAATATTAATTTGTGTTTTTCTCAAGGTAATGTTGCGTTGTGGCAATTTATTCAATTGATGATAATATATAATAGTTTTCATAGTTAACCTTTGATATACCGATGCAGTCGCATACGGTAGCGAAACAATGTACGCCTTCGTATACGAATGTGTCTGTGTGCTAAAGGCGTAATGGCGTAAACCGAAATAAGTTATGGTGTAGCAATGCGATGTCGGTTCGTAAAAAGCAGTCTGGGTATTTCTCACTGCGTCATTAATGTCTTAAGCAGAGTAACTGTATGTAATAACATTAAGTAACGCACTTTTGAAAGTATCTATATGCTTTGAAAACAACACAGCTCAAAGGTTAGGCATCCTTCCTTCTCTTTGTATATATTAAATTTAATGGGGCCCTTGACATTGGGTGTGGCTGGTCCTGAAACGTGGAAGCCGATAGACGTTACTTACCCACGCAACCTTATTGCGCAGCCGACCTGGCTCAACGAAGGACTCGGCCCGGGAAAATCTTTAACGTGACGCATGCGCGAAACCCCTACAACGCGTTTCCAGATTTCCCAGGGCTCACTTTTAGTTTGATTCTCAATTGGTTTGGTTGTGTTTTCCTGTTCTATATTTTTTCTTTGTCTTAATTTTCCACCCTTTGTTTAAGCGTATTGGTGTATTAATTTTGAAAACGTTTTGTAACTCAGATACATCTCGCGTTCAAAAGTCCAGTGAGCAAAACGGCAAGGAGTATGTGTTTGTTACGCGTGAGAAAATGGAGCAGGACATCTCTGAGGGGAAGTTCATAGAGCACGGAGAGTATAAGGGGAACCTCTATGGGACTTCTGCTGAGAGTGTTGAGACTATAGTAAATTCAGGTAAGTGCGACACCATTTTATTATAATTTGCTTTTTTTTTGCGTTATAAGAAGAAATATTTTATTTTAAAATATACTCGTTTTTTTTAAGTTTTACTCATTTACATTGAATTGTTTTGTATTCTAAAAATACTTTTTATTTAGAATCTCTTTGTTTTTCAAAATTATTTTCTTAAGCGACGTAAATGGCGACAAACTACAAGCTTGTGTCATTTTTATTAAGTGACTGTACCGAATACTTTTATCTGTGAAACTTTGTTAGCTCAAAAACCAAAGAGGTTTGACCATGAACCTGCGGGGGATGTATCGATCTGTCTGGTAGTGTGTGAGGCAGGACGGGGGAGGGGAGGGGCGTGTCTGTGCAGCTTAGTGCATTCGTTGCCGCGCGTCTCAAAATTAGAGTACATTTGCGCCGACACTTCCCCTCCACTTTAGTTCAGAGCTCTTTTTACTTGAAACATGTACTGTAGGGGTATGCATAGCGTCTTTTATTTAAGCGCTACGGACATGCGTGATTTTATTGAGCGTGCTTACGAGTACATCCGTTTCTAGAAACATCTAAGCACATGCGCATCTCGTGTGTACGCACATGCGCGGGAAGAATTTCTTTGTTCATCACCGCGGCCATTTTGTAGCCGGCAACAATTTGCTTCCATTTTGCTTTCTATGGCTTTGCTTGTATTTATAAATAATCATCGTCGTTATGCATCGAGTCCATATGTTATGTATTTATAAAGTACTTGACGATGCTCGAGAGGCTTTCTTATATTCTTATAAAAAGTAGCATCGTATGTCCTTCTCCGAGAAGATTGGAAGTATGGATTTTCTAAATGCAATCATTAAATTTTGCGACCACAATGGTACCCGTTTGTTCCCATGCGGCTGATCACATGGCTAATGTACCAAGCCTAGTAATTTGTAGCCGATGCAATTACGGCTGACCATTCAGATTAGAGTGGTTTTAAATCCGAAGTGCTTTAAGTACTTAACAGAACAAGAGAAAAATTACGCGCTAACTTTTTAACAGGTCTTTTATTTTCTGGGGTGCATGGAGAACCGGGCACTACTTAATTAGCAAACGTTACCTTAAACTTAACGTCCAAAATAGTAATACACACGGGAAGGTGATATTAGTACATAATGACAACGCGTCATTTACTTGCAAGTATGAATGTCGGAGTTATAGATTTGGCAAAGGGGTAGGCTCGTTTTTTCCACTCTTGTTTAGTTAAATACTACGAGCACACAAACAAAGGCAATAAATGATAATTCTTTTTTTTAGGGCGTGTCTGTGTTCTTAGTCCGCATTGGCAGGCCCTGAAGATGCTGCGTACGCCTCGCCTGCGCCCCTACATCATATTTATAAAACCACCCACCCTAGAAAAACTCATCGAGACCAGGACTACTGCAAGTGCTCGCTCGACTTTTGACAAGGAAAGCTCTAGAGCGTTTACGGTTAGTTTTGTTTCTATGAAATGTCTTAATATGCCTGTTTTTGAAAATTTTTGGTTTAAACAGCAATCTTCTTAAGATTGGTTTTTCATTCATTCACAGGAGGAAGAATTTACGGATATAATAAGGTCTTCGAATCGTATTAATTTTTTGTATGGGTACATGTTCGACGAGGAGATAGTGAACGAGGATTTGGCCGCGGCTCTTACACAGCTGCTGAAGTTGGTGTGGAGAGTGCAGTCCGAACCGCTCTGGGTACCGGCGGCTTGGGTTCAGTGAGGTGTATCTGATTAGTTCAATTCTAACACAAAGTAGGAAAATAACAGAGGGCCTGCTTGATGCAAAGTGCTTTAAAGGATACGGCGAGCCAGCCTAAGTCAGCCATGGAGCATAGTGAGCTGAATAGGCCGAGCTCGCTGCTCGACTATTACCTGGGTGTGAACATCTTACAGCGCGTTGTATATAAACCTTCTATTATTTCTCTACTATGTGATCTAGTTTAATTCGTTACATTTTATAGAACAGTAGTTCGATTCTGTTTAATCTTTGTTTGTGTTGTCTGTAAAATTTTGTTACGTAATTTTAAAATAGGTTAAAATTTTAAAATCATCTCAATTCGCTGGCGAAATGGGATAATTTTGACGAAAGTTCTTTTACGTCTATTATTTATAGTTAAAAGTTGTAAATATGTATAAAGTCGCCGTTATGCCTTAGTATATAAGATTGCTGTGAATTAACCACATACCTTCCATACTTCAAACTTAATGAGTATATAATATATACTTAAATAAAATGATAGTAAATTGAACTATCATGACCTAACAAATATTAATAACTAGATGAAGTCCACGACTTCGTCCGCGTAGTTTAAGGTTTTTGATTCACGCGGGAAATTTTGAATTTTCCGGGATAAAAAGATGCCTATGTCCTTCCTCGAAATATAACCTATCCCTCAAATTTCATCAAAATCGGTCGAACAGATGGGCCGTGAAAGCATAGCAGGCAGACAGTCTTTCACATTTATAATATTAGTATGGATATTAATCTTTAATCATAGAACCAAAGGCGCAAAACGTAGTTTGTAAAATAGTATTTGAACTGTCTGGTAAATAGTATCCGATACATAGAACACTGAACCAGTCTGTACCATCAATATTTCCTAAGCTTAATTTAACTTTATACAATGTCACTTCAGTTAGGCGAAGACATATTATATGTTATTAATAAAATTACTAAAATAGAGTTAAGAAAAATCACTATAGCCTACATTTGAATCGGCGTCTTCCCTATGACACATATAGCTCAATGGTTTATGTATAACTAGATGATGCCCGCGACTTCGTCTGCGTGGATTAAAATTAAAATTGAACAGTTCCCGCGGGAACTCTTTAATTTTCCGGGATAAAAAGTAGGATACAACCTAACCTGGTACCAAATTTCATCAAAATCGGTTGAACAGATGGGCCGTGAAAGCGTGACAGACAGACAGACAGACACACTTTCGCATTTATAATATTAGTATGGATTTTTAATGAAATTTATAGGAATAAATATTTAATATAGGTAACCATATTAAATATTTATTCCTATAAATTAATTTCATCAATTAGAAGTTACAGAACGTACGTAGATTAACGGCTTTTTTAATGCATTTCTATTGTGTGTGCATAATAAAATTCTAATCTAAGTATATTTATGATAATAATAATATATTTGTCAAGCACTGAATATCAATGCAAGTGGTTGGCAAAGCGAAATAGTTTAGTATCATAAGTGCTGATTAAGTAGAACTACTCTTTTGGGCTTGACTTTCATATTCTAGGTGTTGTGATACATGATGGTGTATATGACAGTGCTACAATTGAACCAAATTGAAATATGATGCTTAAACCAACTCAAAGAATTATTTGTGTGCAAACATTGTACTTTGACTTTATATTAAAACTTCTAAAATTGCTAATTTATCTTAAACATTATATTTAAACTAAATATTCCTATTCTTCTTTTTATGGTCGAGACAAATTAGATGTGCAACCAGTTTCCTTAATATTTGAGCAGAGGGAAATCAATATTTCTTAAAATCAGGTTTCCTTCTGGATTTTTTGTAAATATAATAAGTACAAGTAATAAAATTAAAATTTTTAAAAACCCACGACGAACTGCAGAGCTCCATCTAGGTATAAAGTGCTAGTCAAGACAAATTAAAAAAATCCAAACACGACGGGTTTATGATAAGAACTTAAGAAGTTCCTATGACCACCTCCTGGATCCATCATGCGACCCTGGGCAGCATCTAGGTACAAAATGCTAGTCAAGACAAAATAAAAGAGTCTAAACAAGACGGGTTTACGATGAGAACTTAAGGAGTTCCTATGACCACCTCCTGGCTCGATCATGAGACCCTGAGCAGGATCAAGGTACAAAGACAAATTAAAAGAGTGTAAACACAACGGGTTTACGATGAGAACTTAAGGAGTCCCTATGACCACTTACCAAATCACGATTGTAGCTCAGCTTGGTTGTCTATGGTCCTATACATATTATCTAAGAACCTTGCCAGAAGTTATGCTTATCTGATGCAAAAAACCGCATATGAATCGGTCCAGTAGTATTCCAGGAAAACGGTAACAAAAAAGTGCACACACAAACAAACACACAACCTCTTAGGGCAAACACATATACCATCTCCGTTTCGTCGAGAGTAAAAATAGTTTTCTTTTTTTAATTTATCATTTTTCATTGTTAACTTATAAATTTTGTATCCTCTTCTAAGAAGTATTAATTTTTAATTTTTGAAATTAATAATATAATGGCATACATGTTATCGTATCAAATAACTATGAATCTATTTATATAACATTAAGGCAAGAGTCAGCATGACGGAGTTATGAAAAACGGAGTAAAACTATAAGTAGTAATTTGCAAATATTTCAGATTCAAATATGAAATTCTAAAACACTACAATCTTCCTTTTAAATAATGTAAAATAATAATAAAATAAACCCGCAGGGCAGCTTGTGGCGAGCTGTTGGGCAGTAGCGACCCCACGGATCTGATCGCTCCCGGGAGAAGTCTTGTTCCTCATCTCTGGCTTGCCTTTATCGGCCGGCTGGAGTGAACACTGACGAGGATCAGAACTCCCACCTCTTGCTTGCCTTCATTGGCCGGCTTGAGTGGAGATTCGCAAGAGCATCTGCAAAGATGCTCGGAGGAAGGAAGTATTCCAGTAAGATGCTTGTAGGGATCTTGAATGGACTACCAGTATTGTCCTGAGAGCCGTGGAATACCTCTCCACTCCTCAAGCACCTCAGGTTGTGTTGCCCCCTTGACGCTACGTCACTATGTGCTAACGGCTCTTTTCGGGTCCCATTTATGGAGTGTGCGAGTCACCCCCTGCCATTTTATCCGTGTAAAATAGCATTGGTCAGGCAGGGGCCATAGTACTTCCATAGACCTATTTCACTAGTCCATTATAGCAACCCAAACCCGTAGACCCATACATATCATTTATGTCCATGTTTTGCAATAGTCCTGCACTAACCGGGGATTGTCCTTGGGTGCGCTCGCATAGTGCATTTAAGGATATTCGCTGGTTGGTGTCACATTTCCTTTAGAGTAAAATTGTCCAACGGGCCTCTGCGAGTTGGTTTCGGCCTCTCGTATGCCTTCCAAAGGTCCGGGACCCCATGGTCCCGAGATGGAAGAGACAGACATAATAATAATGATATTTACAATATCTTTCTATTATACTGACATGTTCTTTCTATATTGTATAACATCTCGAACTCTGAATCTACGAGTAACTTATGGTATAAGTAATAATTAATAAATTAAAACGTATTTATTTAGAATATTTATTAAGTAATCGTATTATATAGCAATATTAATATTATAAATACTATTTAACCTGTATAATTAGGTACTTAAACATTTCTTCAATATTGTTTTTGGTTGTATAATATGAAGATTGAATTAACGGTACTTCGTCCGCGTGGTTTAAGTTTTTTGATTCCCGCGGGAAAAAGCAGCCTATGTCACTCTCCAGGTCTGCAACTATACCCATACCAAAAATTACGTCGATATTGGTATGATTAAATTACAAATTTAAACTCAATGTTTTTAAATTAGAGTTCCTTCGGTTGCTCCTAGGGTTTCACACTGCACAGTAATCGGTCACTTTCTTCCCTCAGTGAACAATGATATCTGACCTTCTTATTTTACGTTTTATTTCCATTATATTTGACTTCTTTTATCTTTGACTAGAATGAAACATAAAATTAATACTTTTACGTAAATTTTTGCTGTTACCATTTATTATAAATTAGGAATAATGTATAGATAAGCCGTTTTTATTACGAAATAATAAATAAAAATATTTAAAAGAACTTAGACACGGTTCGTACCGTAGCGTATTAAACACAGTTTACTACTGCAAAACATAAACTTTCGAAATATGTCTTAAACCGTAGCTGTAAATATTAGTTATGTGTTAGGATAATACTTTTTAAGGTTCCGTACCAAAAAGTTTCAAAAAGGGAAATTTTATACTGCAAAATATACTAATGCGTTGACTTGACATTTTAGTAGTTAGCAAATGAAAGAATTTAAAATTTATAAGCAGGGCCGAAATAAAGTGGGTTACTAGATGGGTTAAAATGATTATGGGCATTGTTAGTTACAAGTTCTAAAATCGGTTTTTGTCGCATAATTATTGACTTGTAATAGAAAAATGTCTAAAAATTTATCTTCACGCCTTATCTGTGATCCCAAAGCGAAAAATTTGAAATAACTAGAGTTAATTATGGTATTTGTGAACAGTTTTTTTTAGAAATCAGCAATAGTACTTTACAAACGAACTAAGTTTAGCATTATTCAAAAAGGGCTTTGCTTTTTAACTGGTCCGATATATTTACTAAATTACTTACTTTTCCTTCAAATGTACGGAACCTTGGGTGCGCTAGACTCGCATTTGCCCGGTTTTTTAATAGATATAATATGTTTACATTTTTGGATATAAGTTTGTTCCTTTAGGGAGATTATCCTTGCAGTCCTTTAAAACAGTGCATATGGCCTGTATAACCGTACTTTGTAGCTGGACCTATTAAACGCTGTTCAGTATTATAATTATATTTGTATAGTTTCAAGTTCCAATGAATCAAAACTTCTATTTTGGATGAGGCGTGTTGGTATTCATGAAAAGATTCTGTGTCGCATATTTTTTACTGAAAACAGTCTGTGGCGAATCCGTCAGTCGTGGACTTGTCAGGTTGTATCACGCAGGCAAGCCAACAAACGCATAGAAATAATGCGCCTGAGGGAAAACTTGCACAGCAAACTGGTGGACAGAATCTGAGATGGTTGGATGGCGTTTACGTAGATAAAATCTAGAACTGGAGCCAGAAACCTGAGGATCAATCGAGATGAGAAATATTAATATTGTGTTGCTAATATTTTGAATACAGAATGAACTGCTCATTATTATTATTATTGTCCCAATGTCCCAAGAAATAAAAAATAAAACATATTCTATTCTATCCTTAATCTGAGAATGCTGTGACAGATTCGACCGAAATGATTGCATCCAAGAAAGGCCGAAGACGTAATCTGAATTTTAGTTTCGTATTTTAATATCCGCTTAACCTATTATATTAGTTTGCTATAGTAAAATATTAGCGTCCATAATTAATCATTATAAAATTTAAAATTAAATGTAGTAGTAAGCATAAATAATAAAAATAATAAGGTACGTACGAGTAAAGCAGAATATTGAACCACCGTAGCTGTAAATATTAGTTATGTGTTAGGATAATGGAAGTATTGTTTTTTGATCACCCTATTTGGATTTTAGAATTTGGCATAAACGTGGTTATTTCGTATTTATTTATTGCTAGTGATCCGCCCCAGCTTTGCACGGGTAGCACTAATAATCCTAATAGTCCACGAGTTTACCCAATATAGCCAGTGCCCAGTGGGCAGGTTTTACATTTTAATATTACATTGCAAGAGTACGTTACATTATTTATATGATATCTCATAAGATATTTATCTAAATTAGGTGGTGTAAAGGACAATTTCTATTTTAATTAAATACTTGAGTTGACTAACATATTTATTTTGATAAGGATTAATACTATGTCGGTAAAACACATTCGCAAGTAAAGCATTGGTTTAGACCAAATTTGAGAATCATAAAAATGGTTATTGTGAGTCAACTTTAAAAGAGAGATACTCGTATATGCTATCGCGGACTTTTTACATTATTTGTGTGTAACTTTAACTATTTACGAAAATTTGCTATTTTCGTAAGGATCTCTAATTTTTTTGAAAATAAAATATAGCCTGTGCGACATAATCGCTGATAATGACGTAGCTTTCTACAGGTGAAAGAATTTTAAAATCGGTTGAGTAGTTTTTGATTTTATCCATTACAAACAAGCAAACAAATCTTTCCTCTTTATAATATTAAGGTCTAGATGGATCTAGATAAGAAATATTAAAATAATCTTTTGTACTGAATCGACTTCTTTCTCATTATTATTACTATTTTCCCAAGAAATAAAAATAGGTTTTGCATTTTAGTTTCGTATTTCAAAATCCATTTAACGTATTATATTAGTTTGCTATAATAAAATATTAGCTTCAATCAATCATTCTAAAATTAAAAATTAAATGTAGTAGTAAGCCTAAATAATAAAAATAATTAAGGACGTATCTAGGTACCGCTAGTTATTTTTTTTAATACCGCGAAATATTTAATCCGCATGTACATTAATTAATAAGAGGTGGAATGATGGCAAAACCGTAGCTGTAAATATTAGTTATTAAATGTAGTAGTAAGCGTAAATAATAAAAATAATAAGGTACGTATAGCAGAATATTGAACCACCGTAGCTGTAAATATTAGTTATTAAAGGTAGTAGTAAGCGTAAATAATAAGGTACGAAAAGCAGAATATTGAACCACCGTAGCTGTAAATAATAGTTATGTGTTAGGATAATGGAAGTATTGTAAATTTTTATTTTAGATTATTTAAATTTGATTCAATAATAAAAATTTATGTATGTAAGTTCTAATGAGTCAAATCTTCTATTTTGGATGACGTGTTGGTATTTATGGAAAGATTCTGTGTCGCATATTTTTTGCTGAAAACAGTCTGTGGCGAATCCGTCAGCCATTGTCAGGTTGTACCATACAGTCAAGCCGCCAAACAGAATCTGAGATGGTTGGATAGCGTTTATGCAGATCCATCGAGATGAGGAATATTGATATTGTGTTGCTAATCTTTTGTACAGAATGGACTTCTTTCTCATTATTAGACATCTGATTATATTCACTATCAAAATGCCAAAATATGCATGCAAATATGTGCTGAAAATAGGCGAAATATTTTATTTATTTTATTTTATTGATAGGACAAAATTACACATAACATAATATACACAAAACATAATGATATGCACAAAATTATTGAAAATACTATTTATTATTTGAACTAGCTATTACCCGCGGCTTCGCTCGCGTGGCTCAAGGGAACAATAAATGAGTTTTTGTTAGAAAACTGTGAGGATGCCATGGAGAAGAATACTGAGACGTTCAGTATCGACGTATTTCATCGAAAGGCAAGAAAGGCAAGGCAAGAGGAGAGAGGTTTTCATGCACGAAAAGTGAAAAATATTCGAAAAAATATTCACGATATCTACGAAAGAAAACACAATGCTATAGGTTACCTGTTATACAGATTCCTTATTATACAAACGATGTCGAATAGTTGCAGCAGCATGTAACCGATTAGTCCATCGTATACTACTGGAACAATTAGGTACATTACGCCGCAAAAGAGAAGGGAGGAGTATATTTAGTCAGTGGACAGTTATGGACACAGGGCAGAGCATTATTTTAACACGCTACTGTAAACAACATGCTATCCTGTGGGATCTATTAGATTTTCCGGGACATAAAGTAGCCTTTCCAAGATCTAGACTATACTATCAGACTGTGTGAAAGTCTCCGGGAAACTTTGTTTTCCCGAAGTAAATAGTAGCCTATGTCACTCTCCAGGTCCTCAAATATACCCATGCGAAAATCATGTCGATCCGTTGTGCTATTGCCGCCTTATTGAAGAAATGAGACATGAGAAAAATAGCATACTATCCCGCAGGAACTTTAGGTTTTCCCGCGATAAAAAGTAGCCTATGTCACTCTCCAGAACATCAAATATATCCATAAAAAATATCATGTCGATCCTTTGCGCCGTTGCCGCCTAATTGAAGAACAAACGTGACAAAAATATCATACTATCCCACAGGAACTGTTTGTTTTTCCGGGATAAAAAGTGGCCTATGTCACTTTCCAGGTCTTCAAATATACCCATGCAAAAAATGACGTCGATCCGTTGCGCCGTTGCCGCCTAATTGAAGAAGAAATGCGAGAAAAAGAGCATACTATCCCACAGGAGCTGTTAGTTTTTCCGGGATAAAAAGTAGCCTATGTCACTCTCCAGTTCATCAATTATACCCATTTAAAAAATCACATCGATCCGGTGTGCGTTGCCGCCTAATTGAAGAAAAATGCGAGAAAAAGAGCATCCTATCCCACAGGAACTGTTTGTTTTTCCGGGATAAAAAGTAGCCTATGTCACTTTCCAGGTCCTCAAATATACCCATGCAAAATATCACGTCGATCCGTTGCGCCGTTGAAGCGTGATTGAAGGACAAACCAACTAACCAACAAACAAACTGACTTTCGCATTTATAATATTAGTATGGATTCACGTTTATTTTCACAATATTTATAAATTTTTATATATTTGTCATGAATTCTCGTATAGGCATATTTATTCTATGGCTAAATACATGGCACACAACTGCACGTGGGCATAAGATCGGGCTTATTTTTAACCGACTTCCAAAAAAGGAGGAGGTTCTCAATTCGGCGCGTATTTTGTTTCTTTTTGTGTATAGCGGACCACTGCGCTACCCACAATGTAACTTCAACAACACGATTTCAAGGTTACTTTAAAATCCCTCGTTATTTAAATCGACAATAAATCGGAACGACACAGCGTGACTCACCGCATTGCAGACATTTTGCACAACACTATTGTAACCACTCAAAAATCACATCTGAACTAACTCTCCTTCCAACACATACTCACATTCCCCGCATCGTCCATCTTGACCTTGTCCCCACTAGAACGACACCATCTTGTTAAAACGCCCGCGTTCGATTGCCATTGGTCCAATCAAGCATGTCTACCAACTCTCGGTATAATAATACTCTAAACTCTGGCAATACCAACATGAAATTAGTATTGCCAGTCAATAAATAATAAATAAATGTTGCCAGTCGAAATACAATCACGACATATTTTTATTTGTTTATTATATTAATCAGTTGTAATTCTTCTGATAATATACAACCAAATATTTTTCTAAATTTTCTAGAGTGTGACGTTTGCATTTAATTTATAATTTGTAGGTTGAAAATGACCTCTATACGTCAACTGACGTTACCGGAGCGAACTTGAAATTTGGCGCCATTTCTGCAGAAACCTCTCCAGGCAGAGTTTGGCTGATGCCGTTGATATCTCGCTAACGTTCTTTATTTTTTCAAGACTTGGGTTTTTATATAGCATTTAATTAGCCACGGACCTGTTCCGATAGTGAACTCGGAAGTGGATTATTCTGTTCCATAATATTTCCAATATTATCAAGGACCTGCGTAGAGGAAGATTTTTGGATTCAAATTGTTCTATGGCGTCGGGTATATTGTTGCAATAAGAGCAATATTTTGATTAATTGAAGGATCCTTGAATGCCTGCTGGCTTGATTCAATTATTCCCGCATTACCTACTGAAATAATCACTGCTAATGAAAATGTACTTAAAAATTCAATAACGCTGTAATAAAAGCGTTTTATGCATTTGAATATGCCAACATGCAAATCCATATAATCCGATGTCTACTCATAATTATTACTATTGTCCCACGAAATAAAAAATAAGTTTTGCATTTTAGTTTCTTATTTCAAAATCCATTTAATCTATTATATTAGTTTGCTATAGTAAAATATTAGCTTCAATAATTGTATTCATTATAAATTAAATGTAGTAGTAAGCCTAAATAATAAAAAATAATTAAGGACGTATATCGCTAGTTATTTTTTTAATACAGCGGAATATTTGAACTGCTTGTACATTAATAATTAATAAAATGCGAAAAGATGGCGAAACTGTAGCTGTAAATATTAGTTATGTGTTAGGATAAGGGAAGTATTGTAAATTTTTATTTTAGACTAGCTGATGCCCGCGACTTCGTCCGCGTGGTTTAAGTTTTTAGATTCCCTCGGGAACTCCATAACTTTCCGGGATAAAAAGTAGCTCCCGTTGCTCTGTTGCGGCTATTTCACCCCTTTGGGGGTAGAATTTTAAAAAACTGTGAAACACGTATTTCTTTATTTTCAACCCGCAAAACTCCCCCCTCATGTGAGCTGCGGGTTGAAAATACCAAGTAGGTACTTTGGTATGTACCAAGTTTCATGGCTATAACTTGAGAAATGTAGGACTTTCATACAAACTTTCAACCCCTATTTTACCCCTTTGGGGGTGGAATTTTGAAAAACTGCTAAACACCTGTTTCTTTATTTTTAACCGGTTTTTTTAATTTTTTTATTGTGAGATAGGCTTGCGCTTGACGACAATCATGCTTAGTGCAAAGCAATGATGAGGTCTAGGTTGGAGCGCGCTTGCCTAGAAGATGCCTATTCACTCTTGCCTTGAAGGTACCTAATTTATACGTGGCAGTAAATACGTGCGCTGGGAGGGTGTTCCACACCCTAGCGGTTCGGATCGGAAACGTCGAGCAAAAACGTTTTGTGCGGGCAGATTGGACATCAACCACATAAGGATGCCAACGCAGACGGTTTCTCGCTGTTCTGTGTAGCTCGCATACCAAGTTTCTGGGCTATAACTTGAGAGGGACTTTCATACAAACTTCCAACCCCTATTTGACACCTTCGGGGGTGAAATTTTGAAAAATGGTGACATACGTACTTTTTACCGAAAGCCAAAATACAAAGTTTATTTGAAATACCTTGTAAAATATCTTCAGAAATGAAGGCCTTTTATATCAAATTTCATCCCGTATCTCACCCCTTTGGGGGTCGAATTTTCAAAAACTGTAAAATACGTATTTCTTAATTTTCAACTCGCAGCTCATAAACCAAGTTTAATGGCTATAGCTTTCATACAAATTTTCAACCCCTATTTTACCACTTTAGGGGTTGAATTTTGAAAAACTGTGACACACGTAATTCTTTATTTTTTAACATAAGCCGAAATACCAAGTTTCGTTGATATAACTTGAGAATATCTTGAGCTATGGAGGACTTTTATGCAAACTTTCATCCCCTATTTCACCCCTTCGGGGGTAGAATTTTTAAGAACTTTGAAACATGTATTTCTTCATTTTTAACCAGTAGCTCGTGTACCAAGTTTCATGCATATAACTTGAGAAATGACGGACTTTCATACACACTTTCACCCCCTATTTTACCCCTTTGCGGGTAGAATTTTGAAAATCTGTGAAATTCGTATTTCTTTATTTTTAACCGGTAGCTCACATACCAAGTTTCTTGGCTATTACTTGAGAAATGAAGGACTTTCAAACAAACTTCCATCCCCTATTTTACCCGTTCGTGGCTGGAATTTTAAAAACCTGTGACACACGTACTTCATTATTTTTTACCGTTAGCTAAATAGTTATTGTCCCAAGAAATAAAAAATAGGTTCTGCATTTTAGTTTCGTATTTCAAAATCCGTTTAACCTATTATATTAGTTTTCTATAGTAAAATGTTAGCTTCAATAATTAATTAATCATTATAAAATTAAAAATTAAATGTAGTAGTAAGCCTAAATAATAAAAATAATTAAGGACGTATCTAGATACCGCTAGTTATTTTTTTAAAACAGCGGAATATTTAAACCGCATGTACACTAATTAATAAAATGAGAAACGATCGCAAAACTGTAGCTGTAAATATTAGTTATGTGTTAGGATAAGGTAATATTGTAAATTTTTATTTTAGATTACTTAATTTGGATTTAAGAATCTGCCAAACTGCATTTAGCCATTTTTTTTTAATAGGTTGAATTGTTTAAATTTATGTATATAAGTTTGTTCCTTCAGGCAGATTGTGATCCTTGCCGTCAAAGGCTTGTCTTACCATCGTGTGCCACTGAAGATAATATGAATGAAATAATGCTAGTTGGATTTTACCTTTGGACTCTATCTTGTTAGAACTTAGAACTAAGGAATTGAATTTTAAATCGGCAAAATTTTTCTTAATAAGACAAAATAAATTCAGAAAGTGATGTGATACGAAAAAGTTAATATTCCAGTTAAGGCGCTGTCAGCTCTTAAAATCAAAACACAAATCGAGAGGTTGGCTCTCCTCAGTCCTCACCCCTCACGCCAGTTATGCCCACTTCGGCCGGGTGGCGCTCCCGTCGCGGTTTTCTTTATTTTCGCGCGCTTGTCATAGCATGTCACGGATGCCCTCGGATGACAAAACACGGTAACTCAAAATTTGTGAAATTGATAGAATAACGTAAGTGAGTAAATCACGTACCAAAGTCTCTTACATGAGTAGGTAATTGACAAAATACCTATTGTAAATCGCATATCGTGTGCAAATCCATTATAATACTTAATATTATAAATGCGAAAGTGTGATTGTTAATTGAATTGCCCGTCAATCACGCCGCAACGGAGCAATGGTTCGACGTTATTTTTGGCGTGGGTATAGTTGAGGGAGAGTGACTTTTTATCCCGAAAAATTAAGGAGTTCCCGCGGGAATAAAAAAAACTTCAACCACGCGGACGAAGTCGCGGGCATTAGTTAGCCCAGCATACTAATATCCATACAAAATATAATAAATGCGAAAGTGTGTCTGTCTGCCTGCTACGCTTGCACGGCCCAACTACTCAAACGATTTTGATGAAATTTGGTACAAAGATAGATTACATCCCGGAGAAGGACATAGGCTACCCGGAACCATTATCCTGGAAAATTAAACAGTTACCGCGGGAGTCAAAAAATCTTAATCCATGTGGACGAAGTCGAGGGCATCATCTAGAGTTACATAAGTATCTTATTTACATAAACTACTTACGTGAGTTAATTACAAGTATAATTGTGGCAAAAATCAATATCATACGTATATAGAATGTACTTACCGACTAAGAGTCTGATATTCATTTTTTGTCAGAAACAAGAAATACAGATGTTATTTCAAAAATTTAAATAGCAAAAAGATGTTGGAAATTGGTTGTTGATCATTGAAATCAATTTCTAGTCTTTTGCAGACATATAGTATTATTTACAGTGTTTGAAAAATACTCAAAAATAAAAAACGAAGAAAATCATACAATTTTGGTGTCATGATTTTTTATCTTTACATACAGAATTATCTATATGGTAGAACTTCGTAAGAGCCAAAACCGCAAATTAGCCAATTTATGTAAAATTTCAAATTTGTACGTTGTTTCCGTACTCTAAAATTATAAGTTTGATTGACAATATTATGTCCGAAGCAAAACCTATTATATTAATTAACTGGACTTAGGTTGGGTGAAACTAAACAAATTAACTTTTTAAAAATCCCACTCAATCAAAATTAAAAGTAAATCTCGGGAACGGCAAATTTTCAACTCAAGGAAACGGGAATAAAATTGGCCGATTCCCGGGAATTCCCGAGAATCGGGATTTTTTTAAAAATAGTTATTGCTACTTTTATGTACCTTATATCCAGTTTTTTTTTAATTAAATACAAGTTAGCCCTTGACTGCGATCTCACCTGATGGTAAGTGATGATGCAGTCTAAGATCGTAGCGGGCTAACCTGTTTGGGGTATGGCAGTTATATTAAACCCTAGTCCATATCCCTAATCGGTTTCTACACGACATCCTACCGGAACGCTAAATAGCTTGGCTGCACGTCTTTGGCGGTAGGGTGGTAATTGGTAACTAGCCACGGCTGAAGCCTCCTACCAGGCCAGACCAGAGAAAATTCAGAATATTTAAATTCTTGAAATACAATGCAAGAAAATATTGTTGCCGTGAATTCATTACGGTCCTTTAAGTAACTCTTTCGAAATTGTCAGTCAATTGAACAAATTGGTACTCAATGGATTTCTAAAGGTTTGTACACGGTTAAGCTTTTACGGCCCCGAGTTTTGCATTGGAAACGAGTATTGTATATATTAAATTATTCAGGTGTAACAATGGCGCTGACATCTGGTGAAATAACAAGGCGGCATATAGAGAAATTAAAGAGGGACTCTTAAAAGTTCAAACAATAATATATAAGAAAATAACACTTGGAGCTCGTAAAATCTAGAACAAGAAAAATATCCGAGGTGAGATAAAATATCAGAAAGGGAGAATCGAAGAAGACAAAACGCAAAAAAAAATTGTTACTTATAATCATTCTTACAATGTGATTTAACATACTATACATTGGTTGGAAGTTCTACTTATATTTTATAGACGACATTTTACATAATTTAAGTACAAAATAAAGAATAAAGAGTTTAAAATACTCAAAAGTACCTACTACGACTATTATAGTTTTATGGTAAGAAAGTACAATAATTCTTAACATTGTGATCAGTGCCCTTACTTTTCCTTTGAGTAATTGTCAAGGTTCCACTGACAAATTGTCCTCTCAAAAAATCCTCCAAAAAGTTTGGACAGATGGATGTATGGATGTATGAATGGATGTATGGATGTTTGTTACTCAATCACGCCCCAACGGCTGAACGGATCTGGCCGAAATTTGGCACAGATATAGATTGTAGTCTGGAATAGCACATATGCTACTTTTTATCCCGAAAAATTAAAGAGTTCTCGCGGGAACCACAAAACTTTGATCCACGCGTACGAAGTCACGGGCATCGGCTAGTATTGCATAAATACTTATAATATTGACAACTTATCATTAATATAAGTTATTGTTATGTTATATTTAAATGTATATTTTTTATCGTAAACTAACTTACTTGCAAAAACAAAAATAAAAAGCATTGTCTATTTCAGAAGTTATATAATAAATTATGACATAAATTTGCCTTTCCGTTAGTCAAAAGAACTAAAATTATCAAATTTTGATTGTGTTTCTGTTATTTTATGTTTGCTGTCCTATTTTTGTGATTGGCATGATTGGTAAGACTAGTAAAACACTTCTGTGAATCTTATCTAAAGTTGTTTTTTTAAGTGCCTTTTGTGAGATAAAGTTTAGTTACTCAATGGAATAATTCTCCGTCACTTAATTTTAAAATGATTGTTTTTTTTTACTATAATTTAACATAATATTTGTAAACAGTGCTACTGCTCATAAAGATAAATAACTAAGAAACACAAATTTATCAATAAAATAACAAAACATGATGAAAAAAAAACATCGATTTTATTTCATGTACAATTTTACAAAAATACGCCCAATTCCCAAATTCACTCTGCTGGGGATTAAACCCGGTACATCCCACGTTAAGACAATAGTGCTCAGCACTGCGCGAGTGAGGTACCTAGTCAATAGGGCATGCTCCCGATAATTCCTGGTACCAAAAATTCCCGGTACTTCTGAATAATTTTCAGTCCCGGTTCTCCACACCATAAAACCGGTACTTTTGATACTTTTGAGACTCGAAGTACATACATTCTGTCGATTCTTCTCTAATTAAGTGTGGATATTTCTGCATGTAACAATAATTTAATTCACTATACTGTATTTTATGCTCACAAATTGGCTACTTGACAGCTGTAACTATAAAATATGAAATATGTTAGATTTGGTAGCTTGTGGGTTAACAATAATTATACAATATGTATTTTGCATTAAAATAAATTGTAAATATTTTATTTTTGCAAAACAAATTTGAGATTTTTTATCTGTGGATTACAAGAAGCAAAACGCGGGCGGTCATGATAGAGCCCCGTGTGATGTCACATTTCAAAAAAAAAAACGTCGTGTGTACTAACGTTTGCGTATTGTTGAGAAAATTAACAGTAATATACTTCGATTTGTGATTGTGAGCGGTTAAATGAAATGGGATTATATATGCTTTACAGCTGATAGTACAAATCTGCCTAAAGTCGATTCATTTATGGTTGCAAATTTATTTGCGTGTAAACTTTTGCACTGCCGAATTTCGTAATGTATTATAACTTCCATGTAAGTACCGAAATAAACAAAGTAAGTACCTAATAGTACTTAGGTCTCGTGTTTAAGACCTAAGAAAGTGCTGCTGTAAAGTGACAGAAATATAATTTATTTTAATTTTGTCATGTTTTATGAAGAAAATGTCAGGTTAGGTTAATTCATTTTTGGTAGATCAGAGTTTTAAGTTGATTTCTTCAAAACACGAACATCAAAGTGGTCTTCACAAAGTAATACCGCAGATATTTATCCGATTTAAATTCCGGCTCTCGGCAGATTAACTCTAACCACTGCTTTCGACGTTTAAATTATGACATAGGTAATATAGTATATAGGAATGTGTTTATACAATTTTTCAGGATATTAATTACTTATTATTTATTGTATTGTATTGTTCTACACACGTCTTGTAGCTTGTAATTTCCACAATTGCATTAAAGAAGCTGTAAACTTTCCACTTAAAATTAAATGAAACTTGGAGCGTCGTATAGTTAACTTTGTTTTATTTTGAGCTGAGCTGTGACGTCACAGCTAGCAAATGTCACGTGACCGGCTGTTTTCGCGCGAATTTAAAATTAATGTATTAAAAATGTATTTTTTTCTAATAAATAACGCTTTTTTTGAGAAAAAGTTAATTGTAAGAGGTATAAAATGAACCTACGTACATTTTTAAGTATTTTTCCGAAAACTGTCAAATAGCCAATTCGAGGTATTAGTTTAAAAACCCCTATTTTTACTTTGGCTATAACGATTATTTTACTGCCACTTCGTACAGTTTCGTATGTTAGTCTTTCTGGTAAGTATTATTTACCAGCAGAGAAGAGCTTTTTTGAAGATCAATGAATTGATGGATCTGTCACTGGAATAAAATTTGTTCAGCCATAATAAATTACAGTAGATTATGCTATATTCTGTTAATTGTATCGTTACTTTCATAAATTTCACATGAAGATTGACAGGAAAATATTGATAGACTGTAATATAAAATATACCTCATAAGCCCGAGGCTACTAAATTTTGATTTTTGACTCCACTGTCAATTATACCAATAGCAGAGGGAAAGAAAATATGGATATCCGTATCCATAATTCCCTAAGATGCTCAGGAGTTCTAGATACAATGTTATGTAAAAACCAAGACTGTGAACAGTCCAATCTTTATGTATGGATGTGAATCCTGGACAGTAACGCAGCAGTAACGAGGCTCTTTATGGCTGATAGGAAACGTCTTTAGAAAATCCTAGGGTCCTCGATCCTAGGATCCTCCATACGTACGGGGAGGACGGTGAATGGATACCAAAAATACTAAGAGGTACCTACCATATCCAATATAATTGTAGAGACCAAATCAGCGTGCGGCAAAACCAAAAAACGGCACAGAATAGGAGAGAGTAACATCTTCACGAGATTCTCTTGGGAATACTGAGTATGGGTTGGAAAATATTGTTGATTTAGATTAACATTTGTAATTCTTTGAGGTTACTACGTACGCCTGTCTATAAAAAAAGACCCGTAAAGGATCACTTTGTTGTCCGTGTATCCAAGCCTCAAGGCTTGTTTCTCATAAACTGCTTGATGTAGTAAATTTATATTTGCACTGGCTTCTAATTGCTATAAAAGTAGTTACATATGAGCGTATCACGATAAAAAAAAATTCAACTTTTCAAAGTGTATTTTCATACAAGACGCAATCTCTGTAAAACCTATGAACTACAATAAAACTTTGAAATTTGTAACGAAGCAAGTTATGGTACAAGTACATGAAAAAATCATGAATTTACAGTCCTGTGTGAAATATTATGCGATAAATTTTTGTATAATGCCTAATGAATAGTAATATTCAGTATATTCCTGTGTGAAATATTATGCGATAAATTTTTGTATAACGCCTAATGAACAGTAATATTTGGTCTATTTCATACTTTCTGTAATGTCTTAGCCGTGTTTTTGTGATAATTTAAGGTAGTATCGAAAGTATCGAAAGTCCCGGGAATTCCCGGTTCCGTGCCAATATCGGTCCAAAATTTCCCGGTACTCAAATACAGCACCGAATGCATGCCCTAGTAGTCAGGGAGAATTATAATAAACAAGTTAAGAGATCAACTTGTTCTCAAATATTTCTCAAGAGATAAGTTAAAAAAATACTCTGTACACAAAAACGGGAAATCACAAAAAAAACCAACGACGTATTTCCCGGAAATTTCTAACTCCCGCGTCCCAGAAACGAAACCCTAAGGGTATCTAATATCCAATCAATTAGTAATAAAACTTGCAATAGGCACTTATTTGAAGTATTTGAGACACTACTAGGTCCTTACTCAGCAAGCTTTCGATATAATAATATTATCTGGTCGGTCTGGTCCAATGAGAGCGGACGAGTAGGCAGTAGCAAGCTGAAGTGGCAATGCTTGATTTTCAGTTTTCCTTTCTGTCTTACCACTGTTTTGTTATTTTCCATTCATATCAAAAATTGCACTGGAGGCATACTACTATCGCTTAAATCCGTATTGTTTTAATATTGTTGACGTTCGTGTTTTTAGAATTATAATCCTTATTTTAGGACCTTCAAGGTACGTGACATAAAACTGACATTTTTAAGAAATACTGCTTTAAGCGATGGCAGTGAACCCTCTGACAGTAATTGGATGTTTGACAACTTACCTACTTCTTGGAAATATTAAAAGACGTCATTGTTACAACCAGCAGGAGTTTTTTTTTTAAATAGTGAAGCGACGTGCCTTTTTATGCGATATTTCGCAACTCGTATGTCAATCTAGTAATTACTAGTACGATTTTAATTTTGAAAATAGTTTTCAAAATAATTACGAAGCTGCAACACAAGCTCCCTTGATTGTCATTTAAGTAGCGTCATCTTTGGCGTTGGATGGCTTCTATGACCTGCCTTATTGATGTTGCCAAATAATAAAATATACATTTACAGCATTGCTTCACCAAAAATATTTATTTTAATACATAAAAAAGACATTTAGACGCCTGGGTATGTTTATAAAACAATACAAAAAGTTGTAATATCAATGTGTCAAATCGATTAAAACTTCTTCGTAAATGAAGTCGATTGTTGTCAAAAATCGAATGGATAGCGCATTACGGCATCATTATTTCGAGCTGTCAAAAGTTTGGTCAGAGAACACATATTCATACTTTATTTGATTATGTATTTTTAGTTATATAAAAGAAGATAGCTCACGAAAGTTGTAATATCCACGTCTTCTGTCAATTCATGTTGAATAAACATTAGTCTTATTCATGTTATGTTTGAAAACCATTTTAAAATATCGATTTAAACGCTGGAGCAAAGGAGCACAGATCCATCGTCTGTGAAGTTCTTTCGAACACTGGCGGAGGTGAAAATGAGCTAGCGCTTCTCGAAAAACCGGAATACAATGGAAAACAGAAAATATGTGTACATTTTAATAAATATTAATAAATCAATGGATGTCATTTAGAATTTGGAATTTAATGATATATTTTTCAAGTAAATTGAGGTTTTCAATTTGGAGATGTGTTGATTTGAAAACTGAAATAAGAGGTATGTTTGAATTTATTTTTTATGCAGCGAAGTTGTTTAAATCGTGTTTTGGGATAAAACAATATCTGAGTTAAGGTCTTGAAAACATCATATATTTTTTTCAATCTTCCATATGCCACCATTTAATGGATACACTGCTTTGGAGACCCCCCCCCTGACCACACACAGCGCCTTAACATTTTTGAAGCAAGCCACAAACGGACACACCAACATTATATGACCTTATTTTATAGCTGGACCTATTTAACGTTACAGTATAATAATTATATTGACATATTTTCAAGTTCCGATTAATCAAGACTTCTATTTTGGATGAGGCGTGAAATTCATGGAAAGATTCTGTATCGTATATTTTTTGCTGGAAACAGTATGTGGCGAATCCGTCAGTCGTGGACTTGTCAGGTTGTATCACGCAGGCAAGCCAACAAACGCATAGAAATAATGCGCCTGAGGGAAAACTTGCACAGCACACTGGTGGACAGAATCTGAGATGGTTGGATGGCGTTTATGCAGATAAAATCTAGAACTGGAGCCAGAAACCTGAAGATCGACCGAGATGAGAAATGTTAATATTGTGTTGCTAATATTTTGTACAGAATGGACTTCTTCCTCATTATTATTACTATTGTCCCACGAAATAAAAAATAAGTTCTGCATTTTAGTTTCGTATTTCAAAATCCGTTTAACTTATTATATTAGTTTGCTATAGTAAAATATTAGCTTCAATAATTAATCATTATAAAATTAGAAATTAAATGTAGTAGTAAGCCTAAATAATAAAAATAATAAAGTACGTATAGCGGAATATTAAAACCGCATGTATATTTATCAATAAAATGTTACATGATATGATTGCAAAACCACAGTAGCTGTAAATATTAGTTATGTGTTAGGATAATGTAATTTTTTTTAATTACCCTATTTGGATTTTAGAATCTGGCATAAACGTTTATTTATTATGTGATTTGAAAATTTGTGTTTATTTATTATATGGGCGTATTCTGAATTCAAATTACAAAATGAATATATTATAGTTTTAAACATTCTTTGGTCTCAGAAAATTAATTTTTGAATAAATTTTGTTTCCTTTCGATTTCTTGACTGATTTGTTTTTATTTATAAAGTTTTATTGTAATTTCGACTTTATTATTAATTAATCATATGATAGGGTATAGTTGTCTAGTTTAGTAATGTACAATGAAAAACTAAGTCACAAGTGTAGTACTCGTATAATTAATTAGTAATTCAAACCGCCACAAAGTAAATATAGTGTGAGCGAGGCCCCTTAAGTTAATGATAATGCTAAATGCTTATGTCACCGTAAAATTGCAAAAACCGTTAGATTGTAATCGAACTAGCGAAATTGTAAACTGTCGACAGATTACAATTTAACGCATTATTTTTCGGTAGATTGTAATATTTTAGGTATATTAACCCGACAAAACCTAACTACCTGATTATTTATGTCGAACCCTAACCTAAACTACAAGAAAGAGACAAGAAAACTTAAATACAATGAATATTTCAAAAATTAACACTCAGAACATCGAACGGCTTACAATCTGTCGACAGTTTACAATCTAACGGTTTTTGCAATCTTACGGTGACACATTCATTCTTAAGGTTAATTATAATCTACTAATAAATGTAATGAACTTAAAATCTTACCTTTTCTCCCTTTACATATTATAACATGTACCTGTTCGTATATTGTTCAGAACTTTTATAATATTATGTATTTGGAATGAAAAATATATTGTTACTAGCGTAGCACTAATCATCATGATAGTCCATACCCAATAATAGCTAGTCGGTACTGGGCAGCACATCAGGTTTTACATTAGCACTGCAATATTATCTTTCCACCCCGCCTGCCATTGCAGGTCGTGGCCCCTATTTCTATTGCGCGTTACATTATTTCTATGATATCTTCTAAGATATTCATCTGAATTAAACGGTGTAAAGGATTAGTTTGGACTATATTAGATATTTGAGATGGCAAACTATTTTATTTTGATAAGGATCAATACAATGTCAGTAAAAACACCTTCCAAAGTAAAGCTTTGTTTTAGACCAAATTTTAAAATCATAAAAATGGTTATTGTGAGACAACCTTAAAAGATAGATATATGCTATCCCGGGCTTTTTTTTAGAACTTTTTAAGAGGCACAGTTCCACCAAACATTGTTTTCGTGTAACTTTTACTATTTACGTAGCGCACGCCACGGAAGCGCTCAGATTTTTCGGTTTTTTCCGACTCCATTCACATTATTGCAATTTTTGGTAGGGATCTCAAATTTTTTTGAAAATGATATATAGCCTATGTTACTCGCTGATAAAGTAGCTTTCTCTAAGACTTTAAAAGAATTCTAATTAATAAATCGATTTCAATTTGTTATATCATAGTTTCAAATACAATACCTTCAATAGTATTGCTTTAATAAAATGTCAATAAATCGTCGTCATAATAATAATATGGTTAGATACACAATTATTTAAAAAATAACTGATTGCATTATGTAAACAGTCTTATAAAACAAGAAACCAAAAATATCATAAACAAGTTTTTTTTATCATAATACCAAGTTATAGATATACCTAGAGTTTACAACTTAACCAGAATTTTACTATAGAGATTTTTAGTAAATTGATTTGAATTTGTAAGGCACTTATATATACATTCAAGTACAATACTTTTAATTACTGTTTGATCCACTTTGAGCTATAAAATTTGTAATAATGATGGATGATAACCACATAAAAAAGAGGTAATATTATTATTATTCTAACGTGTTTTAATACTTATTTTATTAGTAACACCTTAGGAAGTAAGAGACATTCCAGTATTTCATATTCGCCTAAATAGGGTACATAACTACATAGTATGTTCGCAGCTCGGTTCACGAGTATATTTGTTAAAAAATACCATTATATCAATATGTAACGTATAAAACTGGCAACGTACAAGTAGCTATTAAATATTAGTTACTGAAGTGTAAGTATTTAAGGTATACCTAGTTGTTACATTATAAGGTTAAGGCATTTTAATGCCTTTGTTTTGCGCAATAGTTTTAGTTTTAGTCACGCTGAAAATATTAAAAATAATTAATTTCTTGTGTTATAGCTCGTAGGTATTAAAGCTCTTTTGCCTAAAATTAGTATGAAATAATATGATAACTATGTAAGCTATCTAATAACTATGCTAGTGTTTATTATACATAGTTATTACTTAATAGAATGATATGCTATGAGGATTCCTTTCGTATAATAGTGTAAACTATACCATAACCGGAATCTATACCAATATTTTAAATGCGAAAGTTTGGAATAATGGATGGCAGAATGGATCTGGATGAAATTTGGCACAGAGATAGATTATAGTCTGGAATAACATATCAAAGAGTTCCCGCGGCAACAAAAAACCTCAAACCACGTGGACGAAGTCGCGGGCATCAGCTAGTATTTAAAATATTTAATAAATCCCTTCCCGTATTTTTTCATGGGATCCAGCCGCCATTGTCCTCCCAAATATTGTAGTACAATTCGTTGAAGGTGAGGATTATGTGAATAATTTTTAATTACACATTTTTGTTTTTTACAATCGTTTTTTTAAAATGATACTCAATATATATTTCAACTGGCTGATGCCCGCGACTTCGTCCGCGTGAAATGAGGCTTTTTTGGTTCCCGCGGGAACTCTTTAATTTTCCGGGAAAACAACAAACATCCTCCAAACTTTCGCAGAAATTAAAATATTAATATAACTAGTATAGATGATAACTAAACCTTTTATGAATTTTTAATAAACTTACCTGAGTAATATAAGAAGTTATTTAAAGTAGGTATGTATATCGTACGAAGAAAAAACTATATTGAATTGAAAAAAGCATTTTCATCATTAAATTATAACGAAATGTTTTCTAGATTATAATTATTTATAACAAATAAATAAATAATCATTTTAAAAGCAACTTATTAATCATAATATTTAGAAAAACCTAATAGCTAGGAATAGTTATATAGTTATATTATTACAAATCTTTCACGCATCTCTTGCTCTAATGATAATTCAATTGACAATTCTAAGCTCTGTATAAACTTATAAAGCACCATCATGTATCATAAGAGTGTTGTTAGGTTAAACAAACAAACGTAGTTAATTTGATTACTAAATAAATTGCGATCTCAATCTTGCAATGGGTGTTTCAGTACAATTGTTCTCACTAGTTTTTGTAGGTTTGTCTTAATCTTTAAGTAATAGAAGGTGGATCAGAATGGAAAATAATTAATTCGTATTTCGAACTTTTCGAACAGTTTATAATATATAACATAACTATAATACGTAGGAATATTCTTTTAATTTTAATCATACAAGAATGTATTCCCTACTATTTGGAATATGTGATTTTGTCTTTCAATACTCTTTTTAAGCTTTCTTTACTAATTAGTAAATTTCCTATAGGATCTGCGTATTATTAAGGCAAAACCAGGAGTATAATGTGGAATAGCGTCATTGTATGCTTGATAAGGGGTAGAAATAATAGTATTAATGCTCAATAATGCATTATTGAGCATTAATGAGATTAAAAATGCGCATGCGCAGGAAAAAACGTTATTCGTTGTTAATATCGGTTCAATGAGACTTATTATGTCAGTTTTAGGTTTTTTATTGGAATTATTATAAAACTGATCATTATAATTTCAACTGTACGTACTGTTTCTTTTACTATCTTCGCCAAGAAAAATCAAATAGTTTCTTAAAGTTAATGTACTTACCTACTTGGTAAAGGTCATATATTAACGGATGATGTCGAAGTAAAGTAAAATAATTTTATAAGATTCATAATTTCAAAATCATTACGGTTTTATTTACTAGCTTCCCCAAGAAAAAATAACTAGTTTCTTGTGGCGATAGTACTTGGTAGGCATAGGTAATTCTGGTATGACGCCCAAATATGAAGTGATATTTAAATAAAGTTTGAATTATAATTATAAAATATAAGATGCTTACACTCAACATTTTATATAAAATAAGGCGTATATAAGTACTTACTAAAACATTACAATAAACACAATCTTGTACGTAATAATACATATTAATATATGTATTATGTATTTGAAATTTGTATTTTTGGGGTGTTCAATGTTAATGAACATTTAAAAAATTAATAAATTGTTATTAGGAAGTACCTGCAGCCAGCTTTTCGAGGTTCTTATTAATTTATATTGGTGTACATATAAGAAACAATTGTCCTCCTCGTATTAATTTTAACTCTTAGACTAAGTTGGAAATTTTGTATGCGATTTTCGCTTCTTGTCATATTTGCATACGAAAGTTCGTATGCAAATATGACAAGAAGCAAGGCGACCGAAGGCTTATACTCTGTGCGTGCGCATGCGCAGGCGTGAACTGCGAATGTCCTTTAGGGTGCCTGTCCATTGAAGCGGAGCGGATATTATGTGTTGGGCGGACCAATCGAATAATTCGATTGATAATTTCTTCGAGCCACCTTTCAGGAATCTGATTGGCCTGTAAGGCACATCTCCGCTCCGCTCCACTTCAATAGACAAGCACCTTAAGGGCATTTCAAATTTTCAACCCATTGCCTGCTCACTTAAGCACGTGTCTCTTTTTGAGAGGAACAATTCCACCATACACTGTTTTCGTGTAACTTTAACTATATACGCAGCGCACGCCACGTAGGCTCTTAGAAGAGATTTTTTCCGACTTAGTTCACATTATTGCAATTTTCGTAAGGATCTCTAATTTTTTTGACAGTAAAATATAATCTATGTTACACGCTGATAATGTAGCTTTCTATAGGTGAAAGAATTTTTTAAATCGGTTGAGTAGTTTTTGAGTTTATCCACTACAAACAAATTTTTCATCTTTATAATATTAGTTTAGACATATAACCATATTAATCGTTTAAAAGTCTGATATTAAACAGCTGT
Source organism: Erebia aethiops (assembly GCA_923060345.2). Taxonomy (NCBI): domain Eukaryota; kingdom Metazoa; phylum Arthropoda; class Insecta; order Lepidoptera; family Nymphalidae; genus Erebia; species Erebia aethiops. The sequence continues at coordinate 9,896,876 of OV281079.1, read as the reverse complement.
TAGATAACAAATTGGCTTAGATTCCAAAACACTGTGTTTATTTCCATATTTTAGCATTTAATGCAGTTTAAGCGTTTATATTTGAAATAAAACCACCGAGGTCTGCATAGTTTTAGGTAACCTAGTCTTTAAGGTCTAAGGAGCAAATTGCGACCTGATTGTCTCTTAAAATTTTTGACTGTCACAATAAGTTACGAATAAAATTTCAAATAACCAAGCAGGAAATGTTTTTTTAGATTAGTGATATTTGAAGAAAATAATATGATATCTTTTGATGTGATGAATAAAAATTAAATATAATATAATAAATAAAGTCTACTATTAAAAATTAAACTAATAAGTAGGTACCAACTAGGCAAGTAAAATTTTCCGAGTTGTGTGGCAATATACATGAAATTTGTTGTTTATTAATTGTAAAGTGTTAGATCTTTTTTGTTTGTAAATGGTAATAAAAAAATCAAAATTATGCATCTAACGCTGAGATAATTCATAAGAAATGTAATTCAAGTAAATATTAAGAAAAAGTGAATCCTATGGAATCTTAACTTGTACCTAGAGCGTAATAGCATAAAAGCTTTTAAAGCTTTCTGGAGTATTGCTGTCCATAATTTATGCATTGTGCTGATATGGCACTACTAAGAGCTATAAAGCATCAGTTTGATTTATAGCTTTAAGTTGTTGCAATTGCTGTGTTGTTCACTTAATTACACATGACTCTCGTTAGTTATTCTTAATCTGTTTTTGTTTAACTAGAAAAAAGGTAAACACGTAGCTTCTTGCACAACGGAATAGTGATTCGAGTGAGAAAATTAACTCGAGAGCGTCTAAAGGATCAAGGCAAAGCACGTTGCTTATCTACTTACGCTTTTCGCTAAGGTTTGTGCGTTTACCTCTTCTATGTTCTAATTAAAAATAGATATTTGTTTCATTTAAGAAAATTAGACTACGCGACTGCAGCGAGAGGAACGTAAGGTTTTGTCTAACAATTTTAGCCATCCCAAATTAGCTATTAGTAATAAATGTTGGAATGAAATATGATGTCACAAACAATATAATTATTTTATATATGTGATGAGAATATTTAGCAGTTTTAAAATTTGTGTGGCAAAACTAATCTTAACGCATAGTGTGGCGTATGGCATTTCAATTGCGAAGACCATCAGCAAGATACTCTGTATGGGTAACTCCCATACCAACAAACCTTTTGATTGGCTAAAATTTTAAGAAATCACGAATTTAAGTAGTTAGAAATTATTTGGACAAAATACAAGAGTGTAATACATTAACTGTGGCACTGGTCTTCGTAGTTGAAACTTGAAACACAGCTAATAATACTTACTTATGCGTAGTTTTGTATGTTAAATTTAATTCTTGTCACCCCGGTTTTGTAGACAAGTAATTAACTAATGTTTGCACGTAGAAACAACCAATAAAAAGAAAAGGACAATATTGATATGGAATTTTTTCCAATTAATGTATGTACTTCTTTAAAATCTGTCCAAACAAAATCTCAAACTTTTTATAATAATCTAATGATTTATGAATGATATTTAATTTACTTGTAAGAAGATATTATATGATAATTGATCGTCACTTCGGGTCGTGGCATAGATTACGCGATATAAAAATAATATCTACATCAAATTTTTTCATAGCTATTATAATTATGTATGTATGAGTAAACATAATAAATTGTGGTTTTAAAAAATGTAATTAAAGTTGTCTTATTTCCACCCAGTTGCCACACGTGACTTTTCATATTTCCTGTCAACGTACTTATAACTGTAACGGGAATGTAACTGAATACCTACATAAAGCTAATAAGCTGATACCATAATCCGCTAGAAAAAATTAACCTGCAACCATTGAAATAGAATAGGTACTAAAAAAAATCTACATCAATGCCTGCAACAAATCAACAAAATATGAGATTATCATTTTATTTGCAAAATCATCTAAGCATAGTTTTGCCACCTCTCATGTTATTCCACCATAATGATTCTACGTTTATGTGATATCCCTACCGAAGGAAAAATATAGCTAAGTAATCTATTTATATTTACATTACATTACATTAGTACATTATTTTAATGTTGTTCATAGGTATCCGTTAACGAACCACCTCCCGGGTGTTACAAAATTATCTTACTATTATTAATAACTAGGTGATGCCCGCGACTTCGACCGCGTGTAATAAGTCTTAATTTTTCCAATTTTGTAATAGTTATTATTCGGGACGGAGACAAATACAAATCTGTCCAGCCGTAGAGTTATATGTGTTCGAACAGACCCAACTTTGTTTTATATATTAGGATATTTATTGTCACCAAGCTAAAATGTATTTTTATTTTATATAAACTTACTTTATAGGCAGGTTTGTTAGGACGGAGGGGTGGGTGTACAGATAGGCTTTTTCATCGTATTATTGAGAAGTAAGGACAATTTTGACGATGTAAACAATGCAATATCACACGTGTCACACTGGTTTACGGTCAATAATTTATTATTGAATGCTAAGAAAACCAAATGCTTAGAGTTCGTTCTACCTAATGTAAAGAATATCGATAAAACTATAATGATAAATGGAGATACACTAAAAATGGAGAACTCCACAGTTTTTTTGGGGGTGACCTTCAATGGGGCGCTCATATAGAGACACTAGCGGGTAAACTTAGCTCGGCTGCTTTTGCTGTCAGGAAAATTAGACAGTTTACCGATATTGAAACGGCTAGGCTTGTCTACTTTGCTTACTTCCACAGTGTTATGTCGTACGGCATTTTATTGTGGGGCAGAGCAGCTGATATCCAATCAATTTTTATATTGCAGAAAAGAGCCATTCGTTCTATTTATAAACTCGGATCACGCGATTCCCTTCGTGAAAAATTTAAAGAGATTGGTGTTCTTACGGTGCCTTCACAATACATATACAATAATATATCTTTGTTAGGCAGAACATTCATCATTATAAGCAAATAGGTGATACTCACAATCTATGTACCTACTAGAAACCGCCATAAGCTAGTAACAGCGTCATAAGGTGCAGAAATCCTTTGTGGGGTCCAGTGTACGTTTTTATAACATGGTTCCAAAAGAGTTTCTAGATTTGCCATTACATAAATTTAAAGACTGTGTCAAACAGCATTTGTTAAGTCGAGGTTATTATACTATCGACGATTTTATTAACGACAAAGTTGCATGGAAGCTACCGCGTCCAGTGACCCACAATTCAGTGTAATACTTGTAATATTATGTATGTATTAATATTGTAACCTCTTTCTTTTTTGAGAAAAGAGCAACTGCTGAGTTTCTTGCCGGCTCTTCTCAGTAGAACAGCTTTCCGAACCGGTGGTAGAGTCTTGACGTATCATAAGTGACACAAGTTGTCCTATGTGAAATAAATAAATCATTATCATTATTGGACGCCTATTAGGATTATATGGGAAAAGTACTCTAGGGAAATAATGTCCTCCCGACGGAATTTCAGCCACGGCGGCCTATCTCCAGAGAGATTAGCCATCTGCGCGGGAGATATTATAGCGCACAAGTGTGTGCGAATACACAGGTGCACTCTCTATTCCTTTACTCTCAAAGCCCGATGGGACGGAAAATCCGACACGACTGGTGAGAGGTCAGGCGCAGGACCGACGGCTTAACGTGCTCTCCGAGGCACTCCAACTTCCTAACTCCGGGCTAGTACTGAGAATTTCTAGCCAGAAAAACCCAATACTTGTTATAGCCCGTCCCGGGACCTCGTCGGCCGCAGTTGAACATGCTAACCACTAGACCAACGAGACAGGCTAGGGAAATAGTAAGGGGGTAACTTAGTGACTAAACTAGGAGAAAGATGGATCTTAAATTTTTTTTTTATCCACTACAAGCTAGCCCTTGACTGCGATCTCACCTGATGGTAAGTGATGATGCAGTCTAAGATGGTAGCGGGCTAACCTGTTAGGCGCATGAGTACTGAGTAAGTATCTACTAGGAAAAAGGCGTGTGTTAAATGTTCGAAGAGGAACAATGACGGGATTCAGTAACACCCAAGCATGAAGATACGATACGTTTTTCTCTAAGCTGATCAGTGAGTACCATAGACATAGGATTTTTTCGCTACGCTCGTGAGTACAAACTATGATCCATGGAATTAAAATGTTTTTAAGTTCCATAAAGGACCTTCGAGCAGTTAACCTTCTAACTATGCTTGATGACCAAGAGAAAATAATGGTCAAGATATGTAAATATATATTTTAGAAAAATGATCCACTGACCCGGTGGCTAAGTTTATAGGTTTATAGCTCCGCTATGAGTATACACCACAGAATAAGTCACAAAGTTTGATCGTTGTCAAAAAGTATTTAAACTTTTTGACGACGATCCATAGACTATTATAATATTATTTACCTATACTATGAGAGAAAAACCTTGCTTTGATCGGCTTAATAAAATCGGTCATAGATTTAACTAACTCAAAATTCCTGTAAATTCTGTTTTTGTTCTATACTGACCTTAAAAAGCCTACCCAGCCTACTAGCTCTAAAAAAACAGCCCGAATTATGAGTAAGAAAGGAACAGCCTATACTTCGGTCACATATAAGTTGATCGCGTTTTTAACCGACTTCAAAAAAAGGAGGAGGTTCTCAATTCGTCGGTTTTTTTTTTTTTTTTTCACCTATGCTTGTACTATGTAAAAGAGACCGAAAGAAGATAATTTAAAACGATGTTATAATATTTTAATGTCAAAATTCATATTTAAAATACATTTAAATTTAATATGACATTACCAATCCTTAAATAAATGGGGAAATGCTGCTAACAGGGATAGAGCATTCAAATCCCAAAACATATGTATTCGGTCTATTTGTCACCTTCAACCCACTGATTCATGTAGGCGTATTTCCAAAAATTAAAAATACTTCCTTGTCCGTCTTTACATCTATGAGGTTGTTGTATTCATTAGGATTTAGGATGAATGAAAATCTGTTTAAATTTTCTGAGAATGAAAAAAGAAAAAACAAAATTTGCTTCACTCAACACTCATCCGCGAAATTCGGGAAAAGTATTATAAATATGGCACCTAGAATTTATAATAAGTTACCAGGAGAGCTTGCAGACAGATCTCTCAGTATACATAGTTACCTAGTTATGTTGAAACATAAACTTAAGGAATTTCTTGTAAAAAATGTTATTATAGGTAGGTACTATAAATGAGTACTTTGATGATAAATAATAAACTGATTAAATTATTTAAAATTTTCTTGACACTAGTTTTAGACTTAGTTGACTGTTGGTACTTAATTTGACTGAATGCATAAATAATTAATTATTGTAATGTAAATTGTAAATTCTGACTATAATTATTGTAACTGTGTGTATACATACAAATTTTGCATGCCTTCTGCTAGGCGAAACAATAACTTTGTAACATCTAATGTAAATTTATGTTTCTGCAAAATAAAGACATTGTATTGTATTGTTAATAGAAGATCAATATATAAATCCGCATAAAATCAATCATTTCCAATGAGACACGGCAGAGATAGTTACGTTTAAAAATATGTTCAATACTATATACCTTTTGAACCCCCGCGCCGACGCAAAAAGAGAGGGGTGTTATAAGTTTAACGTGTCTGTTTGTGTATCTGTCTGTGGTATCGTAGCTTCCAAACGGATGAACCGATTTTCGTTTAGTTTTTTTGTATTATAGATAATTTTATCCCGAGTGTTCTTAACCATCTTTTTGAAGTCTTTTGCTCATTTCCCACAAAACGCAATTTTTGAGTTAGGTCCCTTTCATTCTAAGTGTGCGTTATGTACTTTGGAATCATTTGTTTGAATGATTTTTGACAAACATATTTTTTATAACCTTAAAATAATCAAATGTTTACCATTTATAGTTCCATGATGTATATAATGGATAAATATATTAAAAAACGTTATTGCACGGATTCTTCTAGCCTAATTTTCGTTATTGTTCTAGTCGCTATTGGAATAAATGTCGGCTACTGTTTTGAATATCAAGATTATGATGCCATGACTGCTAAATCGATTTTGGACCCCGAAGAATTGATAAATTATACACGTGCAGAAAAGCTGGGAAGACGTGGTCTATTTAAGCGTCGTGAACCTAGTAAAAATATTTTATTAAAAGCGCCTATTACGACTGTAAAATGCTCTACAGAGGAAACTGTAAGCACGGGTAAGAACACTATAATCACAGGATTAAAATGATATATGATCTAATAAAAATAAATAGGTGCTAGCGTGATCCAAAGACTGCCTCGTTGGTCTAGTGGTTAGCATGTTTGACTGCGGCTGACGAGGTTCCGGGTTCGAGTCTCGGGTCGGGCCATAGTAAGTGTTGAGTTTTTCTGACTAGAAATTCTCAGCACTAGCCCGGAGTTAGGAAGTTGGCGGTGTTTCACCCCCGTGCCTCGGAGAGCACGTTAAGTCGTCGGTCCCGGTTATTATCACTAACATGCATGATAATAGTCGTCAAAGCCCGCCAACCCGCATTGGAGAAGCGTGGTGGGTCTAAGCTCTAATTCCCTCTCTCCTATGAAAGTGGAGGCCTGTGCCCAGCGGTGGGACGTTAATGGGCTGTAGTGGTTATCCAAAGACGTCCGCGAACTCTCTTGGCGGCCAAGGAGAAGAACCAAAGCGGCCCTGTAGCTGCGCCCCTGCCGGATAAGTATTCGGGGTTTATTTTGGTCCCCTTAAACTCGTGATCGAAACGAAATGAATCACGGACGAAATCGTGATCATCTAGTTTATAATAAGTAACTACATAAAGACCACGGTGTACTTAGATGTTAGAAAAAATATTCTTGACTAGGTATAGTTCGCGCGCGAGTTAAATGCATAGTAAATGTATGGTGACACTTAAATTTACTCTGCATTCAACTGGCGCGCGAACTGTACCTCCCTGGCGCAGTGATGAGCGCTGTGGTGGTAATTTTCTCTAGGCTGGTCTGGTGGGAGGCTTAGGCCGTAGCTAATTACTTTCCTATAACCCGAAAAGACGTACGATTATAGGGGCATGGGCTTAATAGAACTGCCGTACCTACCCCTAACAGGTGAGTCCACTACCATCTTGACTGCATCATCATTTACCATCAGGTCCGAACGCAGTCATAGTGGAATAAAAAATGATTTCTATTTTGCTTGATGCTTAGCTCATTTAATTTTAGACGAGGAAGATAAAGACATTCTGAACTTGCGAAAAATTTGGAGCCGTTGGGGCAAATGGAGTCGGTGTTCTGTGACGTGTGGTGATGGCCTAATTACACGGCGTCGGTCGTGTGTGACCGGGAGGTGTGCGCCCGGGGAGTTCGAGGAGCAGCGGCGGCCTTGTAGCCGCGCCCCCTGCGTCGCCACATCAGAATCTGGGGAGGATCTACGAGACTCAGATTGATGAAGACTGACGGTGTGGCCATCAAACATTACAGAGCGGCAAGTTTGCAGGACACAATTCTGCCGCGCGCTAGTAATATCTTGATTACTAAGTATACCTACAAATATAAAAAGTGCGGCAGAGGCAGAGTAACAACTCGGCCGGCGCGCGGCAGTCGCGCAAGATTATCGCGATGTTTGGACACACCTTTACATGCTTCGTTTTGCATAAGTCTCTATATGGAGTAAATTGCGTATAGCATATGCTGTCAAACCAGCTATTTTCTTGCGTGTATCAATTGTCGTGTTGCAATGTAAATTGACTGCCTCGTTGGTCTAGTTGTTGGCATTTTCGACTGCGGCCTACGAGGTCTCGGGTTCGAGTCCCGGGTCGGACCATAATTGAGCATTGGGTTTTTCTGACTAGAAATTCTCAGTACTAGCCCGGAGTTAGGAAGTTGGCGGTGTTTCACCCCCGTGCCTCGGAGAGCACGTTAAGCCGTTGGTCCCGGTTAATAGTCGCAGTGACATGGTGATAGGTGATAGGAGCAGCGTGGTGGGTCTAAGCTCTAATTTCCTCTCTCCTATGAGAGTGGAGGCCTGTGCCCACCAGTGGGACTTTAATGGGATGTAGTGGCTAATGCAAATGAATGCGCAAATCGTAGAACGCAGAATTTTATGAGTTACTGTTCTAAAGCGAAAACAACCAATCGAGCCTTATTTTTTTTGTTTTATGATGCCCGCGACTCCGTCCCCGTGAATTAAGGTTTTTGGTTCCCGCGGGAACTCCTTAATTTTCCGGGATAAAAAGTAGCCTATAATCTATCTCTATGCCAAATGTCATCCAGATCCGTTCAGCCGTTGGGGCGTGATTGAGTAACAAACATCCATCCATACATCTATACATCCATACATCCACATACATCCAAACTTTCGCATTTATAATATTAAGTATAGATTAAGTATAGATAAGTAGTTAGTATTAGATTCTGTTATTTTATGAAGTGCGAGTCTGTTACACATTTGATAGGTAGAAATTCATACACATAAAATATAAAAAGAAAGTCGACCCCGTCGTTCCCGGAGAGATACCTACCCGTTGCTACTGTTGAAGATGATATCATGATACTATGTATAGTTCTCCGAATAGCTTTGAATGAAGAACAACATAATGCTTTCCAGGGAGTAACTATCGAGTATTGTAAAGGTAAATATTTTTTGTTCGCGGAATCAGTTTTGCAGTAGTATAAAGTGGGACAATGCTGTTGATTTCCAATCATTTTCTTTTCAATCGTCCAGAAGTTTAAGTACATAATTTAGAATGAACGTTTATTTTATTACAGTGACATTGCTGTATGTTGTATCAGATTTTGTTGTGTTATTACAATGTAAGTGTTCCTTTAAGTAATTTAAGTATTAGTACCAAGTACCTAGTCATACAATCAGGTATAAAGCTGTATTTTTAAATATTATTCAAGTCATTTATTAAATATAGGTACACTGTTGGTACACTTATTTTCGTCTAAAAATTACTTATGGTGATAATGGGTAACGGTATCTTAAAACTAAAGCTACGACCTATTGACCTATCTACTGCAAAACAAAGTCGTATATATATATATATATATATATATATATATATATATATCGCAACTGTGTGGTCCCTGTCTTCTAATCATACTTCATACTCATACTAATATTATCAATGCGAAAGTGTGTTTGTTGGTTGGTTTATTGGTTTGTTGGTTTGTTGGCTTGTTGGTTTGTCCTTCAATCACGTCGCAACGGAGCAACAGATCGTTTGCTAGTTTTCTTAATCAATCTGCAAGACAAGTCAATGCTTAGTACTCAAATTATCTTTTCATAGTTGCCAAAGCGATATACTTAGGTCTTAGATGATAATTCTTCTGCGAGTATAAAGTACTTCTGAAATACAATCAGATTGTACCTGCCTAGATACTTAACACGTATTTCCGACAACCTCAATTTACATAGACGGGCCCTGTCAAACAAAGAATGTGGACCTATTTTAGTAACGCCATCTAGTCTGAAAAGCGGGACAACGCTATGGCGGGGACAAGGACAGGGCTGTACAGGTTAGGTGCGTGCTCTAAAGATTGGACGTCCAATTTTTTACTATGAAAGGGCCCATCTAGTACCTACATATAAATTGATGCGTATTTCTTGTTTGCGTCCAAAACTGTTCGCCCGAAATCGTGAGCTTTTCTGAACTCTATATCGAATGTGTTTGATTTGTTTAGCTACCAAGGACGATCAGCACAAACCTTCGACTTCAACAGTCAATGACTTCGCACCAGCAATGGATAAATGGGAGACGAATCCTGATTTAAAATCACTATGGCTATTTCGGCCGCCATCTATAGTAAGATTTTTGTTTTTTTATAAGACGAGACATGTTATATTGTTTCCAAATTGAATCCTAGATTGAATTTATGGGCTCCAGATATTTTTGTCGTCCATTGGTGCTAGACTCGCATACTTACTCTATCATCTGTCGGGCTTTTCTTTGTACTATTCCAGTCTCCAGATAAGTTTCGAGCATACAATAGTAGTATTAAAATAAAGCCAGTGTTTTCCTTATTATAATTTAATTAATTTAAATATTTCAACAGCAATCTCAACTGCCGGACGAGCAATTAACCCATCGCGTAGTATTAAGACAACCTCATGTTATCACAAAACTAGCAAAGCCGCTGTCGTACGGATTCGACCCATTCTTTCGAAAGGTACCTTTGTAAAGCTATTTTTAATCCAAATGTACCAGTACCAAAGAAATAGGTACATACACCGCTTAGTTTGTAATTGGTATCTAATGCACTTAATATATAGGCTGAGGTGTTAAGTGTGATAGAACCACGGAGATAGAACGGTGCTCTAATAACTTAACTCACACTCCTACTTCCCACTTAATAATAGCTTGACCGTTTACACGTTAATTTTACTGAGCACATAATTAACACCTCCACTTTTCACATGCACTGTTAACTTAACAAAGTCCAATCCAGCCCTATTTGTAAATAAATGGTTATAGTCCGACAAACCATCTACAAACTTGTCTGACCAGTGAGAGCGTCGCGTGAGGCATGTCAAAAAGTATTTAGGGTTCCCAATTTTTTTCAAATCAATCTTAGTACCTACCTACTTATAGAGTGTGGTATCAAAATATTCAGAATGTCTCATTGTCTTATTTATAAAGACGATAATAATAATAATCTCAGAATTGGTAATCCGCTTATATAATGTTACATTCCAAAAATATCAAAGCTCTATAGGTTTATAAATGTAAACCCTTCATTGGTGGTGGTATTTTTATGACGCGATGTCGAATCCAACGGTATCTTTTTGAGTTAAATTTGGTAGGTATATTTGACAGCCATGATTATCATTTTTAACCCCCGACGTAAAAAGAAAGGGGTGTTATAAGTTTAACCGTACCATGTTCTTTCAATATCATTGAAGTAAAACGGTACCTACCAAATTTCGAATCGATAAGACATATGGAAGGTAGTCAGATCCCCTCATCAACAAACAGACACGTTAAACTTTAACGTGTCTGTTTGTGTATCTGCCTGTGCTATCGTAGCTCCCAGACAGATGAACCGATTTTCGTTTAGTTATTTTTGTGTCATAGATAATTTTATCGCGAGTGTCTGAAACATGGCTAAGATGTTTCATGAAAATCTGTTCAGCCATTTGAAGATCATCAGCTCTTTAATAGTTGATGAGGGGATCTGACTACCTTCCATATGTCCTATCGATTCGAAATTTGGTACCGTATTACTTCAATGATATTGAAAGAACATGGTAAGGTAACCATGACTTTAAATATGACATGTTAGGGTAAGGTTTAGATTTCAAAGGTGGGTAATTAAATGGGATCATTAGGCTCAATTACCACTGCGGCAGAGACGAAGTGACGCGACGCGTCTAGCTCAACGAACGAACGAACTCACTATAAATACCTTCCTAATGTTTATACCTACTTCAAAAAGGAAGAAATAAAAGTAAAATTAAAAAAATTATAATTATCATCGTCACATTTATTATGTAAGTTCAAATATTTTTATTTTACAAGCGTCGTCGTGTCGGGGGCCCGCTAAGTGAGAAAAACAGGTGTAGTTGCAGATTGCAACAAAAAAATTTACTACGAAAAATTCGCATAATCGACACAATCGTCAACGTCGTCTGCCCTCACGTTTAGCGGTCCCCCGACGCGACGACGCTTTGAAAATAAAAATATTCGAACTTACATTATATTATATGTGACGATGATGATTATAATATGTTTAAAATATTATTTGTTAGTTTTTAGAGTTTATTTTTTGTGTCGGGGGGTTTTTTAAATTTTAAATTTAAATTTTATTTTAAATTGTTCACAGCCATATTTCGAACCGTTTGAAAGACGCCAAAAGCCGGTCACACTTGTTGGTTTTCGCAAAAATGGAATTCATCCTCGTATGGCGGTAAGTTTTTATATCTATTTACCCAAAGATCTTTTATGTATTTACCTATTTCAGACTGTAGGTATATCATACATGTGCACCTAGGCAGGATATAATTTTAAGTATCAGTGCATCCACCACCACCCTCCACTCTCATAGGAGATAGGGAATTAGAGCTGAGACCCACCACGCTGCTCCAATGCGGGTTGGCGGGCTTTAACGACTATTATTTTGTTAGTGATAATAACCGGGACCGACGGCTTAACGTGCTCTCTCTACACGGGGGTGAAACTGGGTGTAAAAAACTAATATTAGAATAAGGTTTCTTAATACGCAATTTTACTAATTTGATAATTTTTATTCGTACCTTAATTTAAGTTCAAATACGAAACTAAAGAAACGGTTAGAGTTCTGTGTTAGAGAGTGGTCTTCAAAACTTCACCGATTTTTTGTGCTTACGGGGTTTTTGAGATTCAGCTTATTGACTTTAAAATTTTGTTTTTACAGGCGGATCCAAGCGTTCCTTTGTCGTCTGAGGTTGCGGAATTGCAGTCTTCTTTCAATGATATAAGCAATTTCTGGCAAGATGACACTCAGATTTTTAATTTGTAATTTATGATATTCTGTTCAAATTTTATATTATTTTTAATAATATGTATTTTATTTGGTACACTTTTTGTTATTATTTAAGCTGAGAACACCCACTAACGTAAACATGTCTTATATTATTAGTTAGAATGCATAGGAGCTTCGAACTAAAAGTGTGTGCTAAGTGAATGCTATCCAAAACCATTTCAGAGACGTGCAGCTAAGCGATGTAGTGTTCCGGTAAGATGCCATGTAGAAATCGATTAGGGGTATGGGTCTAATATGCCATACCTACTCTTTACAGGTTAGCTACCGCTACCATCTAAACTGCATTATCACTTACCACCAGGTGATATCGCAGTCAAGAGTTAACTTGTAGTGAATAAAAAAGTCTGTCTCGTTGGTCTAGTGATTGGTATGTTCGACTGCGGCTGACGAGGTTCCGGGTTCGAGTCCCGGGTCGAGCCATAATTGAGTATTGGGGTTTTCTGACTAGAAATTCTCAGTACTAGCCCGGAGTTAGGAAGTTGGCGGTGTTTCGCCCCCGTGCCTCGGAGAGCACGTTAAGCCCCGAGGGACCCCGAGATACAGGTTTTTTCAAACTTACTTCAGGGTCCCCGACAAAACTGTGAAACGACGAATATTTTTACCAATAAATTTCATTTTCATTTTCAAGCCGTCGGTCCCGGTTATTATCACTAACATGATAAACCCGCATTGGAGCAGCGTGGTGGGTCTAAGCTCTAATTCCCTCTCTCCTCTGAGAGAGGAGGCCTGTGCCCAGCAGTAGGACGTTAATGGGCTGTAGTGGAATAAAAAACCTACAAATAAAACCGTTATAAAAAATATAAGGCATTGCATTGAATCATATAATATAGAGACCATTGTAAGGCAGATTCGATTTCTTATTATAATTCTTTGGACAATGACTGTATTTGTCCTGTCCAAGAATAATCCAGGTAAGCTCTCTAGTTCTCCAAATAAGTCCTACCTATAGTTGCCGATATTATACTACTTATATAATTACAGGTGTTTCGAATGTTGAACCTTTGTTGAACCATGAAAAGTAGGAAGAGTCAAAAGGTTATTCTTCAATTAATGTCGACCATATAGTCCCTACTATATACAGCTCTGAGTCGACTACAGCCGAATCGAATCGAGTCGCACTTGTGCCGTATACGTGAAGAGTTGAAGACTCGACTCGACGCGCACTTCATCGACGCAGTTTCATAGTAAAAGTGGCGAATTCGTGCGATTCGATTCGACTCGATTCGGCGACCCTAGTGGACGCCTGCCTTTACTGACGTATTATTATAATTAATGATAGTCTATGCCTATAAATACCTCTTTATATACCAAAACCAAAATACTAGTATAGCTTTTGTAATGACGTGATAAGACTGCGTCAGATTTGATAGGGCTATGGCCAATGACCTTCTAGCTATGGCACAGACTATGGATTCATATGGACCGAGAAAACCATGAGAAAACCACAGGAGAAAACCAAGCAAGTTCCTTGTTCCATGAGAACTTGAATTGGTTATTTTATAATTTTCATGGGTTCAGGATTTTGAAGAATACTTAGCGATTATTTTTGATAGTAAAATTGGTGCCAGTGTACCTAACCCGTTCTGTGAGCAAAAAAGTAGCTATCAGTATGTTTTTGGCTTGTGGCTCACACTAATGATGTTCTGTTGGTGAGTCATGATCATTATTTTTAGAATATCTATTATGAACGCAATATATTATATATTATATAATGCAATAAAAACTGCGTTCATCATACTAGTATCTATTATTATAAATATGCGTGTTTGTTTCTTGGTACTTGGTTTGTCCTGATAAAAATTGTTAGGTATTGGGTATTTCAATTAAGAAATTCTCAGTGCCAGCCCGGAGTTGGAGGTGTTTCACCCCCGTGCCTCGGAGAGCACGTTAAGCCGTCGGTCCCGGTTATTATCACTAACATGATAATAGTCGTTAAAGCCCGCCATCCCATGAGAGTGGAGGCCTGTGCCCAGCAGTGGGACGTTAATAGGCTGTAGTGGTGGTGCTGGTGTTGGTTTGTCCGTCACTGCAAAAGAGGACCGGATCGACATCATTTTTGGCATGGGCATAGTGAAGGATAGGATCTGGATATTAAAAAACTTATTCCACGAGGATGAAGTCGCTGGCATCAGCTAGTAGAGCTAGTATATAATAATAAAAATTAAATCACTGCGTTTAACATTATTGTTAATACTAGTTAATCCGCATCGGAGAGAGGGTATCACTATAAAAATAAGAATCTAAGGAAATCCCGAAACAGTTATGTAGGTATTTCTCTACTTTTAATCCCATTTCCGACTCCAATTACCGGCGTTGTAGAATATTTTTACTTGAAATGTGTGAAATTACAGACTTTCCTAGAAACTTTCATCCATATTATACTGTATATAGCTCGATTCACTACTCAACCAATTTTGATGAAATTTGGTACCGGGGAAGGACATAGTCAAATCAAAAATTTCCCGCAGGAATTAAACCCAAACTCAAAATATATTTATTCAAAATAGGTACCTACAAAGTACACCTTCTGAACGTCATGCTTACAAAGTATTACATAAGACGTGATGTGATGAAAAAAACCTATTCGCGCGGACGAAGTCGCGGGCATTGAATCTAGTTCCCTATAAAACCCCTAGGGGCTGAATTGCCAGAAATCTTTTCTTGACTTTTCTTGACCGACTACGGCAAAGCCAAATGAATGATTTTAACAGTCTATGACCTAGGTATGTAGGTATGTTTGTGTATTATGTACGAGTATGTTCCATCGGAGCGCCTAAACTACTAAACCGATTTTGATAAATGAGGTGTTAATCGTTGTGTAGTTCGGGTGATATAGAATAAATACATTTTAAACGAACAAAATCGTTATGAAATACTACTTCCGCAAAATGGGGGTCTCTATTTTTTTTTTGCTTTTGTGTTGAGCGAGGTGGTCAAATATGTATAAATATAATATTAAAATATACCGGATTCTACAAAAACAATTTTACCTGCCTACTACACATATTATGTACGTAGTCGGGTAGCGGGTTACGGTTTTTTAAACTTTTACTTTATCTTGTTAGTGAGTGAATATCCCAGTAGATAATAATATGTAAGTACCTAATTTTTTAGACTGGACTTCTTACATAATGTTAAATCCTGTTATATTACTTACTCATACGTACTACGTACCTACATACTTACGACGTTATTATCCTTCTTGCAAATCATGAATTACTAATTTTGTGCTGCAGTGCACCTGAGCATACAATACAACTATACTTTTACCCAAATACCTAATACCTGTACATGGCACATACCATGTAGATACATATATTGATTCCGTATAATAAAACTCAGTTTAAACACGCAGAATCACTCAATATTATTGAAGAACAATTTTATTGCAGTATGTCTTTATTTACTCGAGGTAGTAGTCGCACTTATTTAAACCTTAAAAGTCTTAAAACACATTAAGAATAATGAAAACTCGTGAAACAATTGGTATTATTTTATACAATCTATTGGTGTTAATTTTATCATTTGAACCATAAAATGTATCTGTTAAGTACTCGTGCTTCGGTGCCGAATCTTTTCTTCTTCGACATGAAAAAGGTAACTGTGATTTTAATACTAGGTATACTTACAGAACACACCATGAAAGTTGAAAAATAAACTTTCGACAGATTGTGAACCGTAACATACTGCTTACAATTTAACGCGTTATTTTTCGGTAAATTGTAATATATTAGAACCTAAGTGCCCGGCCTGCCTAATATATTACAATTATATTTACCTGATTATTCATGTAAAACCCTAACCTAACCTATAGTTCGCGCGTGAGTTGAATGCAGAGTAAATGTATGGTGACACTTACATTTACTCTCCATTCAACTCGCGCGCGAACTCTACAAGAAAGAGACAAGAAAACGTAAAAACAATAAATATTTCATAAATTAATACTCAGAACATTGAACGGTTCACAATCTTTCGACAGTTTATAATCTAGCGGGATAGAAACCGTTAGATTATAATCTAACGGATTTTACAATCTTACGGTGACAAATATACCTAATAAATAGGTAGATGGCATAAACAATCACAACAGTTCTTGAATTAATTAGAATAGATCGAATGTAGCTAAGAACAAAATCACATGCCGTTACCACGCAGTCAAAAAAAAAACTAAAGGGTTCCAAAAAAAAAACACACGAAGTTGCGCACAGCATCTGGTAGATAGGTCTAAATAATAAGAGAGATTACACTAGAAGGCCAGATTCCATACTTTCCGTGTCAGACTGACTTAAGTACAACCATAATATTACCGTGGTACAACTCTCTGCCTATCGTCGGTGGATATAGAAGGTAGGCCTTTAATCTGTAGGTAGGTATTAATAAACCGATATCAAGAATGCGTTCGGGAAAATTGACCGATATTTGAGAACCTGGTTCTCAGCTTGATGTCGGATGATCATTACTTACATACTAGGTAGGGCGTAGACCTGCAAATAATTAGACCGTACCTACTTACTACTTAGTGAGTACAATTATATTGTACACCATCTCTAAACTTAACTAAAATTACAGCTCTATTGCTATCCCTTACCTTAGTACTCCCTGTGGAAAGGGGCAGCATTAGATTTAGAGCTGTCATTTTAGTTTAGAGATTGTGTTTAACAGAATTGGCCACAATATTTCTATACCCGCACTAGCAAACTTCGACTTGGATGTTAAGGAATGCCAACGATGATGTCGCGGGAAACACTTACTTAGTCTAGAGTAAAACTGTGACTGGAAGATTAATTAATACCTGTAGCTGTTGCTCTACACAATTTACTTAGTTTTTTAACCATAACTACTGTGTGATAAATAGGTAAATGCTGGAGTAGGTACCTACTTATAAGTAGGTTGCTTTGGGGTAATTATGAAACCTACCCGTGCGAAGTCAGGGCGGTTCATCTAGTGTTTAATAAACATGCTTAAAATAATATTTAAACAAAAGTACCTAGTAGGTTTAAAGGTAGTTACTTACCAGAGATAGTGGCGACGGGCGATAGAACCTCGTTAAAAAAATTCAAAAATACATATTAATCAGGTAGTTGTCTCCAGTCTAGACTCTAGATGTTAAACGTTCGTATTTCAAACTTCAAACGTAACTACGCATAACACAGTCGTACTTATTTACTAGTGAAGTGCCGTATATCTGTATCCGCGGATATCCGCGGGTGAAGAAAGATCCGTATCCGTTACTTTTTTGACGGATCTTTTACCTTATTAATTTTCAATACAAAGATGAAATTCCATAAAAAGGTGAAAGGTAGCAATGAAAAACTGAATTGGATGGGATTTAATATCCCATTCAATTATTTTTTTATTTTCTTTCAAGGTCACACTGATTTACTAGTGATGTGCCGCATATCCGTATCCACGGATATCCGCGGGTGAAAATAGATCCGTATCCGTTACTTTTTGACGGATCTTTTACCTTATTAATATTTTCAATACAAAGAAGAAATTCCATATAAAGGTGATCAGGTAGCAATGAAAAAAATCCCATCCAATTATTTTTTATTTTCTTTCAAGGTCACGCGCACTGTCACTGATTGAATAAAAAAGTTAAAATCCGTATCCATATCCGCGGATCTTGACACCAAATATCCATATCCGTATCCGCATCCGCGCATTTACATTTTTAACGATCCGGCACATCATTACTTATTAACATATGAGTATAAGTACAATTATTGTAATATATAATATGCCTATTATGTTGCGGCGTAGTCTGCGTAACGCTGAGCGATAACGAATAGTCGCAGTGCGGTTGGAAGGTACGTTTCCTCTAGCACGATAATAAATAATAATTATTAATTAATTAATTATTTATAAGTACTTTAAAATGCTGATACTGGAAAGCGCAGCCAGGTGACCTTAGGAGGACGAAAGGACGAATGTTCTCTAACGCTTAGCTGGGAGCCGCTACGTGTCCTGTGGAGATCCATGCATGAGACCATCGTGACTTCTCGGTAGACACGACCACGACGACTTTATTATAGAGTTGTATGAGTAATAGCGTGTAAAGGTATTAGCATTAGCATTAGTTCTATTTTTCATGCAGGTATATCTCATGAAACAGGAGGTATAATGACGGTTTAGTTGACTAGTTTCATGTCATTACGGACGCCATGTTAAAATGGTTGGTATAAATACGAGTGTTTTGACGATGGTAAGTCAGCTGTCAGTCTCCTGCAGGCACACTCAGCGATTGCTGAATGCTTTTGTGTTTGGATCGCATCTAATTGCAATGGATCTCTCGTGGAACCTCTACAGTCTACACGTTTGGCCGTTTGCTCGTGCAAGTTCAATTGAGAGTGCATGTATATTGAGAGTGTATTATTAATACATACTTCTGGATTGTCGACAACAATTTGGTATGAGTTATACATATATGCCGCACCGGAAAAATTTTCGTTTGAACATTTTTTGTTTCGTAAGGACTAAGGAGCGGCGGATCAGGCTTGGTTGAGCTCGGGGTAACATCCAGTGATGGTTCATAGTATAAATCAGTATTTAGGTTCTCAAGATTAGGATGAAGATACTCGAATAGTAAAAGCAATTTTTTATAAGCTTTGCAGAATAAATTCGAAAATGAAAAGAAAATAATATGAAGTGAGCTACGGAATGTAAGTAGGCAAAAGCACAAGCGAAGCGAGGGTGAATTTTTTTCATTGGGTAATTTTACAAAAGCGATCACGTAAACGTGACACTATTTTACTTTTATATCCTAGTATCTAGAGCATAGAAACTGTTTAAAATTGTTTACTAGAGGCGGTCGTCGGTCAAGTACGTGGTCAAGTAGGTACATATCGCAAAATGTTTTTTTTGGCACCATCTATATTGTTTCTGCATCTCTGATAGGTCTTGCGCATCTACAGCAGAGAACAGTAATTAGTAATTACGTCAAGTTGGTTTGCGTCACAAGTTACTCCAGGTTCTCTGATATTTACCTTCTCTGCGGTTTGCCCTTTCATACGCCCATATTGGTAGTTATATTTATTTTATTTATTTAAATCTTTATTGCACACAAGTAAACTGACATAAAAAAGACAATAAAACTACGACTAGGACAACACAGTATGCAAAGGCGGTTTTATCGCCTAAGGCAATCTCGTCCAGACAACCTTTGGAGAAAGGAGAAGAGAATACAAACGGGATGGTGCGCAAACTACAAATAAAATATACTTTAAATATCAACTACATAAAATACTACCAAAATATAAAACGTACATACGTACATAAGTTTAAATATATACGGTTGTAAGTAAATATTATACTATTAATATAAATAACATATATAAATATGTATATATATATATATACATATATATATAATAAATAAATATAAAACATAAAGCAATATACATAAAATGACTAACTAAAGCTATATAACTACTGAGATAGGTAAAACCATATGGTAAAACGACTTTTAACAATATTAAGTGACTTAGATTGTCGGATTTCAGCAGGAAGAGAGTTCCAGAGCTTGGAACAGCTTACTGTGAACGAATTGCCATAAAATTCTGTTCGACTGAGGGGTATTTCGAGCTTATTATCTACACTGGAGCGCAGAATGAACGCACTATTCGCCCCAAGAAATTGAAAACGTTCTTATAAGTAGACTGGAGTTTGTGCATGATATAGTATACCTACCATAGAGAAGCGATAGAAGATGCAAATTTCTCCGCTGGCTGACTGATAGCTATTTTAGCTGTTTTCGGTACTGAGATAAGTGATTATACTTTCTTAGATTAAAGATGAAGCGAATGCTTATACTCTGTAGTCTCTCAAGTTTGTTAAGGAGCTTCTGAGTCAAATCTGGGTAACAAACGTCTCCATAGTCCAATAATGGCAGAAGCAAGGTATTTGCTAGGACAATTTTAGTTTTGATGGGCAGTAGGTACTTCCACCGCCTAAGATATCCAATAGTAGCAAATGTCTTGCGACTCACCTCTGCCACATACGACCGCCAAGTCAGTGAACTGTCCAAAAACAGGCCTAGGTCCTTAACTGTGTCACTAAGCGGCAGTTGCACCCCATCAAAGCTAATAGGAGGTAGATTATTTAATCTAGCCAACAATTTGGGGCTACCCAAAATAATGCTTTGAGATTTAATAGGGTTAACTGAGAGGCCATACGATTTACACCAATCGCCATCACGGACATCACAGATTCGCGCCAGTTCTGAGTTCAAAATGGCAGTAGCAGCAGCGATATTATCTATTGGGGCTGAAATATATAATTGTAAATGGTTGGCGTAGAAATAATAGGAGGAAAAAATTACAGAAGTGTTAGAGTTAATGAAGATGGAGAAAAGGAGAGGCGAAAGGACACCACCCTGCGGGACACCGGCAGAGAGAAATGAGAATGCAGAGCATTTATTATCAAACCAGACGCATTGTTGCCTACCACACAGGTACTTATGTGCGAATCCAGTCAACGACACCAGGAGAGATATTATAAGATTTAAGGATAGCAAGGAGTAAGTCAAAATCAACAGTGTTAAACGCATTACTAAAGTCAAGGAGCACAAGCACTGTGACCAATTTATTATCCAAGCCAAGCGGATATCATCGCAGATTTTAATAAGTGCAATTAATATTTTTTAATAAATTCTGATCGGGAGTGTTGCGGAATAGATGCATGACGTTGACTGATCGATGAAAAATGTTAGATAAGTATTGTTGATCGGATCGAAGTAGGTAGACTGCAGAAAAACAAAGTCGCTCTATCATTTTTTCGTTACAAAGCGTATCATGGCTTATCATTTATTATCATGAAACAATATATTTTATAATATATTATATCGGATTTAGGTAGTTTTAGGGTGCCGTAGTCAACAAGGAACTTTTATTGTTTCGCTATGTCCGTCCGTATGTCTGACTGCGGCTTAGCTCAGAGACTCGTAGTACTAGAATGCTGTAATTTGTCATAATATCACGCCGAAATAGTGGTGTAATAAAATTTTGAAACATAAAAAATATCCTACATACACGTTAAGTCGGGATGTTTTTTTTCTCGTCCATCCCATGGTGAGGGGTGTCGTTGGGAAGCTCATTAAAATTATTGTGGGCTTGGGAAAACCATTTTTCCATTCATGGGTCCGTTTTCGAAGTATAAATGCTTCAAAGTGCTAGTTTTTAAGTCTAGGTAGTTGGTAGAGGAAATCTATCACAACTAAGTAGGTTTTGCAAGTTATAAAAATGACCGCATATTGTGACGGGCATTTACGGAACCCTACACTGCGTGTGTCCCGACACACACTTGGTCGGTTTTTTAGGTATGCAAGCGTTGCCTATAGGTACAATAGACATAACAAAGCATTCATTTTTATAACGTAGGTTACCTACTGATGCCCGCAACTTTGTCCGCGTGGATTTACGTTCACGGGATCGTGCATTTTTCGGGGCTAAAATGTAGCCTGCAATTATGTTACTTTCCAGCCCATTTTAGCTCTATGCAACTGGACAAACTATCTACCTATTAATACCTAATTAGCAAGAAGTAAGATTATTGCATTTCGTATTTCATGTTTGCTTCGCCTGTACTACTCGACCCATGAATACCTATACACGTCGTATAGGTTCTTTTTTTTTTTTTAATCCACTACAAGCTAGCCCTTGACTACGATCTCACCTGATGGTAAGTGATGATGCAGTCTATGATGGTAGGGGGCTAACCTGTTAGGGGCATGGCAGTTATATTAAACCCATACCCTTTCGGTTTCTACACGGCATCGTACCGGAACGCTAAATCGCTTGGCGGCACGTTTTTGCCAGTAGGGTGGTAACTAGCCACGGCCGAAGCCTCCCACCAGGCCAGACCAGGGAAAATTCAGAAATTATAAATTCCCAAATTGACCCTGCCGGGGATCGAACCCAGGACCTCCGCACGTTAACGCAACAGCGCTACACACTGCGCCACGGAGGTCGTCAAAAGGTTCGTAGTAAATCTTGCGCCAAACGCATGATTTCTCAGAAACTTCAGGAGGAGGAATGGGACCTTATAATATTATGTAGACTACTTGTTGGTAGAGTAAGGTAGGTACGTAGTACGTACTTGGTATTGGTAGAGCATTATACTTTGTATAACCGTAATATATTCTACCTATACCTATTAGATCACAATTGTATACTTAATATGTATTTATATTATTACCATGTAAAGGACTATTTAAACGACAAGGAAGCCTGGCAATAATTTGCTCTAATGTCTCTGATAGTTCCTTAGTAAGAATATTTGTGAGATGGTGATAATAAAAAAAAACAAAACCCGGCTGAGTTTGTTGTGGGCTCTTCTCAGACCAGGGCGCGTTTGGAACCCTCGTAGCTTTAGTTTTATGATAACGTTACCCATTATCACCATCATGCATTTTAAGTATTTTTTAGACGAAAATAAGTGTACCTACAGTGTACCGATATTTAATAAATAAATGACTATGACTAAATTATTGAAACTACTTTATTAAAATACTCAATATATTTGGCTTCAGCGACATACTATGTATACCGTAGATAAGTACAATACAGGTATGTCGCTGTTTGGCTTGAATAAACTCTAATTTGAATAAGATATTATGTATATCAGCATAAAACTCCATTATCAAATTCAGAGCTATTGTACACACAGTATATTATTGCTTATCACTAAATAGGTTGATAAGTATTGGGATTATTGTTTTACATAGGTACGTTAAAACGGCTGCCGAAAGTAAGGCTTCTCAGTTCTCGTATCGGCTCTATTATTTACTAACGAAACAATTGTAAATGATTTAGACATCATGCTAACTGGCCCACATCAACAGTGTGCTTACTCTGAGTTTTTATATAATATATCGTATAAGAATTCGATGACATTAGCGTCAAAGTAAAATGTACCTTAGGTGCATCGAGATGGAGCTCAATTTCGTTTATGTGTTCATATAGGTACGTTTATGAATACGGTACGATTGCAAATTAAAATAAGTTGTACTGAATTTGTGACTTTAATTCAATGCTGTTAAGGTTCATTTTACTTTGACGCCAATGTTATCGAACGTTCAATACGATCAATCGAATTTGCAATGTAAAAACTCAGAGTAAGCACACAGAATTGTTATTGTTGTAGACCAACTAATCTTAGGTTAAACGCTTCCGGGTCGGAAACTTCGGAGTCTCTACCTCTTAGGAAGTCACTTTTAAATGTAAATATTAAAAATAATACTTACTAAACATACACGGTATGGAATGCAGTTTCCAAGTTTAGCGCAGACAAATTTCGGGAATTTCGTAGGCAGGTGAAATACCGGCTTTTCTCAGTGTCTTCTTTCCGAACCAGTGGTAGAGTCAAAACATGACGTAACAATATAAGAGACGTCTCTATGCCCTACACATAATCTAAACTAATATTATAAGGAGGAAAGATTTGTTTGTTTGTTTGTAATGGATAAACTCAAAACTACTGAACCGATTAAAAAAAATATTTGACCTATAGAAAGCTACATTATCAGCGAGTAACATAGGCTATATTTTATTTTTCTTTACGAAAATTGCAGTTATGTGAACTAAGTCGGAAGAGATCATCTCTTCTGAGAGATTACGTGGCGTGCGCTGCATAGGTAGGTAAATAGTTAAAGTTACACGAAAATAACGTATGGTGGAGTTCCTCTCAAAAAGTTCGCGATAGCATATATAAATCTATTTTTCTTATAAGGTTGACTCACAAAACCATTTTTATCATTTTCAAATTTGGTCTAAATCAATGCATTAGTTACGAAGGGGTTTTTACCGATATTATCATCTTTTACACCATTTAATTTAGATGGATATCATAATGAGATATCATAGAAATAATGTGGTAGATTCACTTGACGATTCAAAAGTACTTGTAAAAGTTTAATTGAATAAAAATCATTTTGAATTTTGAATTTTAATGTAACGTGCAAGAGAAAAAAGCGCGACTGCGGTCGGCGCTCAGATTAATTATGTACCTGTATTTAATCTGAGGGCTGGTGGCAGTGGTATAGATAGAGATACAGTGAGGGCGGGGCGTACTCTTGCAATGTAATATTAAAATGTAAAAACCTGCCCACTGCACACTGCCCACTGGCTATATTGGGTATAGACTATTATGATTATTAGTGCTACCTGTGCGAAGTCGGGGCGGATCGCTGTTATTAATAAATTACCTACCTATTGAGTAGGTATTGAAAATGAACCCATTAGAAGCCAGTGGGATATTTTTAAATCACAGGAAGAAAATTCTTACAACCATTTTTTAATAGAATAAAAAATAAATAGAAAAAACAAACATCCAAAGTCCAAACTTACTAACATCCAAACTTTCACATTTATAATATTAGTAGGATTTGTAATTATTCTTGTCCGTTACTTCGTTTTCTGGAGTAAAAGCAGTTTGTTATGTTGTAGGTGAGTGCAAGGTCCGCGGGCGAGATTGGTGGTCAACTGGTCAGTCCCATCATCACCGCTTGAGCCGGCGGCGCCGGCGGCGATGTAGCGTGCTGCGTCGACGCACAACCTCGCACAGTTTACACTTTACGGTCCATTTACCATTAGTCGGTTCGCCACTGACAGGCTGTCCGCACGTGTGTTGTTACTCGTGCCTGCCTCCACGCGCATAACTAGTTCGGACTTTCGGAGTGTAAACATGAGCAGCGGCAAAAGAAAACTATCCTTCCTCGGCTTTGCTCCACAGGTCAGTCACTTTTTCCTACCATATATGCGAATTCCTTGTTTTATTTTTACAAAAAATACTATTTATATTTGAATGGAAATAAAAAGATACCAGCTCCGACTTTGCTCGGGTCGAATATCTGATCGGTTATTAGTGGCACTGACTAGGTAGATATATAGATAAAACCTACTAGCAAAATCTCAAGTTTCTAGATCTAGCGGTTTGAGCTATACGTTGGTACATAATGTCAGTCAGATAATTACTTTATATATTTTGTATAGTAGGTAATAAATCGGCTTTTCATAAGCCGGTAAATTGAATACTAATACCACATAGATAATACTATCAATACCAAGAGTAAATGTATAAATAATTAGGTATATTGCAACAATAATTTTCCGTCAATTTCTTAGAAATTTAATATGTGTAAATAAGTAGTAAGTAGCTTATCGACTGTAATATTATTATAATAAGTAATAACATGTCTTCCTTCTTCAGTTTTCAGGCGGAAATTTCGGTGTTCGTTTTTATGC
Source organism: Erebia aethiops (assembly GCA_923060345.2). Classification (NCBI taxonomy): domain Eukaryota; kingdom Metazoa; phylum Arthropoda; class Insecta; order Lepidoptera; family Nymphalidae; genus Erebia; species Erebia aethiops. The sequence continues at coordinate 9,871,150 of OV281079.1, read as the reverse complement.
GCCTTACGTACCTACCTCTAAATAACTTTTTATATATTGTGACAAACTGAGTTTTGTTACTCAAAGCTACTCGTAGGTTCAGGTACCTACTTACTCATGAATATAGGTTTAAGTTTTATAAAATTAAAATTTACTAAAATTTACTCCTAACAAGGCAAACGAAACATATACCAATACATATTATATAGGCACCTATTAATAATTGTAGTACCTATTCCAACTCATTAAAATTATTATATTTTAAGTTTAATTGTGTTACATGTAGGTAAATAACCTTTTCATTTTCAGATAAATAATAACCTATTGCATGAAATATTATTTATGTGATATCTCGAAGTTTTATGATTTTTTTATTTAAAAAGGAGGATAAGTTTTCTGACCGTATTATGTTTGTTTGCGATTACCTACCTATCTCAAAAACTATTGAATCGAAGACTTTTGACTATCGTTATACATACATATATATATACTGTATGTTTTCAGGAACATTTTAGTAGATATGAAATAAGCCTAGTATAATAAAATTGAAAAAAAGTATTGCGAAATGCCTAATTGTAGCTATATAAATTGCGCCTAGTTAGGAGGTACCTGAGGGGTCACGAGCTGAGGTCATGACTCATAGGCTCTATTTATTTCATTAATTTAGGTTTAGGTAGTAAGCTTTGCCTTTTTGCCTCTATGCAGATCACGTTCAACATGACTTACATCTTTTCGATGTCCGAACTACATCTAGCACTTGAAATAAATTATTTTTAAGGTATTAATTAAGAAAGGCCAACGACTCTATATGAGGCAAGGCTATTAATATACTTGATTATTGCGTACAAACATATAGGTACCAAACTACCAACTACCACCTACCTTACCATTACCTAAACTTAGAGCTGGCATTCTTTAATTTTATACTAGTGGTTCGCCCCGAACTGAGACCTCGCGGCGCCATCTATTGACATAAATGTGAAGTTCTGTTAAAAATACTGAAGCTCATTAAAAATTAAATAATTCCGTTTCCTTACAATATTTATCTAATTTTAGTATTTGTTGTTCAAGTACAGGATATAATTGAAATATTTGATCAAGTTTCAGGCTCATCCTTTCAGAAAATTTAGAGTTCTGAGGTCATCTTTGGACGTTAGAAAATCTCCACTTTGAAAGCCCCCCATTTCGTCAATTTTGGGGGAAAAATTAAAAAAAAAATATTTTTGGACTCTATTCCTTATTATAAGCTACGCTTAGTGTAGTTGATAGCAAAACATTAATTTGTGACCTGTAAAATGTAAAAAATGTATTAATAAGTATATATTTGTAATAACTTTACAGTTAAGCTGAAATAAATATTTTCATTTTTCATTTTTCATTTTTTTTTTTTATCTTTAAAATGATATACCGCAACCCTATGTAACTTTATAAAAAATATTTTACTTCGCATTCGCTTCTATGAGAGCCCCCCTGAAATAAAGATTTTTATTATTTTTTAAGCCATATTCGGCGGGAGGCCATTGGTTTACATATTATATTTAAAGCTGAAGTAATTGCGTTCAGTAATTCAGAAGTTATAATGCTCTGACAGACGGACGGACGGACGGACGGACAAGTGCCAATTCACCCAAGTAGACTCAGAGACCTTCGCTTCGCTCGGTCAAATAAGTGCACTAGTGTTTAACTAGTACTAGATTTTTTCCTGTGATCACGTCCGCTTGGATTAGGATTTAGTGTGAGAAAACATTACGCGGACAGAACAAAACGTCAGTTCCAAACGCTCGCGTTATGTCACGTTTTGTCGTGTCGCATAGGTCTTTGCAGCGCCATATAGAAGTGCGCGTGGCGACGTGTAGTTAGCACCGATTTTTTGTCCTATCCTATCCGTAATGCGCTTTCGCCCTTATAAACATTCTGTTGCAATTTTTCTAAATGTTTCTCAGTAGGGCTCTATGCAATAGTAAGAAACTACTCGTACATGTAAAATTTTCAAACTCAACTCAGTAATTGGATTTTACGTACCTAAATCAGTCAGTGAATTTCTCTATTATACATGTCCTCTCTTCTTTCTTATAAAGGATCTCTATTATCTTATAATCGATCATATCCATAAGTACTAAATACTAATATTATTTAATACGATACTTTGCCTATAGAACTATGATCTTAGACTTTAGAGTAAGGTAAAAAATAATTGTCAAATTAAAAAAAAGTTGCTCGGGAAACGGATGTAAAAAATAACATAATATGCAACAACAAATAAATCACGCAATTTAGAGGACATAACCTGGTGCACCTTCGAAGGTGCTAAAGGTAAAAGTACGCGTACTAGCTGGTATCCACACTGATTACTGATTTTCCTCAGATCCTTTAGAGGCCATAATAAAATTCGCTGACTTGAATATTGACGAATCGATTGAAACAAACAAATAGTTGTGAGATTTTGCAAGTCATTGGAATTTTGCTGTCGAATTCAAATGTCCCTGTAGCTGCTTGATATGAATTACAATTGCATAGACGACAACAGCTCTTTCAGATATAACACAGTGGTTTGTATGGTGCCACCAAAGAATGGGTCCTATAATGTACATTTTTCGATAGTAGGGTTTTAACCAAACTTAAGCGTTGGTAAAGTAGATTGCCTGCGTGGACTTAAATGTTTTTTGAATTCAGCCAAATTGATTAAACGTATCACATGCACTACACACACATTCACATACAAGGTGAAAGAGTCCATAGGTACTTATTTCATCCAAGAGTCCATGTCACGAAATAAGTCCCGCGGCAAATAATGGAACTAATACATTTTACATAATATCTACATTACCTAATTGCGTAAGCACGCGACTACAGCGCAGCCTCTAGGCGACTTTTTTTTCATAACACGGATTCTAAATCTAGTTTTTGGCGCTATTGTAGTCCACAGTCACCTTTTTGGCTACTTACACAAAGAAAAATTATGCTAATGTAACTAATTTACAGAACAAGTTCTATTTATCTCTTTCACCACAATCGACAAAATAGGACTTCCTTAAAACATCATTATATTGTAAAGGGATATCTTGCGATAGGGTGTTTTTTTTTACAAGCTTTTATTTAACTTGCAATGTTTGTATGTTTCTTTAGGTCAAATCTTGAAACGGAATTTTATAGAAGGGAGCCCAAGAGGGGATTCTTGGATTTACTCCAGCGCGGCAGATTAATATAAAGGGGGATTCTTTGTATCCTGTAGTGTACCTTCACCATATATGAGCCCTGTATATTGGTGGGTCAGTCTAGGACAGCAGATCAAAATATTAAATAAATAAAATCGATCATCAAAAATACTCGAGCTGAGAAACATTTAGAAAAATTGCAACAGAATGTTTATAAGGGCGAAAGCGCATTACGGATAGGATAGGACAAAAAATCGGTGCTAACTACACGTCGCCGCGCGCACTTTTATATGGCGCTGCATAGACCTACGCGACACGACAAAACGTGATATAATGCTCGAGTATTTTTGATGATCGATATTATTTATTTAATATTTTGATCTGCTGTCCTAGACTGACCCACCAATATACAGGGCTCATATTATGGTGAATGTACGCTACAGGGTCCAAAGAATCCCCCTTTATATTAATCTGCCGCGCTGGAGTAAATCCAAAAATCCCCTCTTGGGCTCCCCTACCATTAAAACCGTTATCTTCTACCGATTGAGCTGAAATTTTGCATTTAAACTTATAGTTTGGATGATAATGCATGGCTTACTTTTTATGCACCCCCAATTCCCATGTTATGGGTATCAATAAAAAGGGTTTGCTAAGAAGAATACGATAACTAAAATGAAGTCACACTAAATTCAATATGGCGGAAGATATAAGCTTTAAAAAAATGTTTTAATATTATTATTTTGCTTATATGTATTAAGAGTGATACATGTAAGGAGTACAAAGTTGTTTGGTCACAAGACATGTTCATTGTTCTTGCTTGAACTTGAATATAAAGATTTTTATTTGTTTTACTTTAACATAAAGACAAAGGTTGATTAAACTGTACTAGTTATTAGTCGTCATAATAGGTTTGTCCTTGATCGATTACTAATATGAAATCGCTTTATCGATTTTAGATGCGCCTTGAAACTTTTCACCTCTGAATGATATTTTATACCTACTGCTGCTGATATTCGGTGCTGAATTGCACTGAATTCACTCATGATGGCTCCCTTACTAGTTCCTCGTAAAATGTTAAAAAATGTAGGTATACTAATATTATAAAGAGGTAAAGTTTGTGAGTTTGTGAGGTTGTAGGGGGTAATCTCTGGATATTTTAAACCGATTTTGAAAATTCTGGTACCAATAGAAAACCACATTATTTGTGAGTATCATAGGCTATACCCATAGGCTATAATATCATAGGCTACCTATATTAACCCGAAAAATTAGGGAGTTCCCATGGAAATTTAAAAAACCTATTTCACGCGGACGAAATCGCGGGCATCTGCTAGTATATTAATATAATCAACTGTAAGAGTGGTAAGACACTGTCTCCTGTAACACAGTTTTTTACTTTTTACTACCTGAGGAGGCAGGATTTTACATTATTGAAATTATGTACCTATTCAGTTTTGGCAAATAAAGATTTATTTATTTATTATACAAATATAAAGGTATAAATAGTAATCCGTTTAGGGTATCGTACATACCTAAACGTATGAGAATGGATACACGAAATTGAGCGCTTATTCAATGCTGTTATGGTTTATTTTACTCTGACGCCGAACTTTGACGATTTGATCGGTAATTCTTACACAATCGCACCTCGTTTTGTCCTCACGTGGGGACAGCCGTTTGGTTGTGCGCCTGGTCTCCTGGTCATTCCGAAATGCCGTCACAATTTGTTCAATAATATTCTGCATATATGACTGGTCTCTGTGAACACTTGCCATGGCCGAAATTCGATCGGTTGGCCATGGCAGAACATGTGACACCTCTGTGATAATATTATATAGGTCCGCTAGCGACTAATCAACATCAATCAATGCAACAACTATTAAAATCTTTTCTCGCGTCGTTACAATGACGATTCGAGTTTGAGAATATTGCTCTACAATTAAGTGCCATTCACAATAATTTTATTGATCACTCTATGATAATATAGGTATTGTCAAACCCACTGGTTTGAAAATATTATGTACCAATCTCGTCTTCCCGGAACACTTAGTTTTTATTGTAATTTATGCATTTCAGAAGAAAATGCTAGAGAAATATCAAGTCGAGGATACAATAAGATCGATGAGCAATGTACCTATATCTAATTACATAGATGCGTTGAACGACAATCGCCAAGCGCTGAAATCTATAGAGCGTTTTTGATTGGTCAGTCTTGAGGGTGAAAACAACTATAGACAGGACAGGAAAAAACGTTCGCGCGTCCAAATTATTTACATTAAGTCAACACACAACATACGGCATACCTAATATTTGCGTACTGTGTGGATGCGGCATGTATTCATTATAATTATATCATCTGCGAGTTAGCAAATTGCAATTTATTATCTTCGTCATTGTTCAAGCTTTTTTCTGTGCCATTAAAGGATGATATCATAATCTTAGCAAATATTTTGCGAACAAGCACGGAAGCCAATAATCATCGCTCTTTTTTCTTTTACGCGTAATATTTGTATGTCTGCGTAAAAATATTGTTTCAAAAATATTTATTTTCCGATAATATCCCAGCCAACTTTCCAGTTGTAATGTTATCGTACACAGAAGTGACAAGACATGCGGATTAGAAAGATACGCCGAGCTGCGCCGTTGTCGTTAAAAAATCCCCAAAATTGACAGCGATACAAAAGTGCGTGGTTACTACAAGTTACCAGCTTTACCTGTCGCCTTTACCACGCTAACGACGCGACGTCGCGTTGTCCGTGCCGATATTACATTCAATGAACACAAAACCATAGAATAGAAAATAGTACTGACGTACAAAACAGTGAACATAAAACTTTTTATTCCAAATGCAAACCAGAATGACTTTCTGTTAAGTACATACAACTTGGGAAAACGTCCTGTACACTATACGGCTTGTTTACATAAAATTTAATAATCCTATCAATTGACAACCGGATAAGATAGGTCTGAATCTAAATGATACTTATATTATGTAGTTAGTCGTTCTTTTCCGATAATTTAATCAGCTTAGCATAGATTCTACGCATACGTGCCTTAATTCACACCGGGCCCGGCATATATAATACCTGTTATGTATATTGTTACAGATCTGTGGTTTATATACCTACTACAATTAGTATAATATATTAGCTAGTGTTATAGGTAGATATGAAATGACGGTTCCGTAGTCAAAAAGGTAAGTACCCTTACAGTTTCGCCATGTCCATTCGTCTGACTACCTATCCGCGGCTTAGAGAGCCTTAGTGCAAGAAAGCTGTTAATTGGCATGGGTATATATATTAATCATGCCGACAAACTGGCAAAATAAAATTCGAAAAGAAAATATCGTAAAGTGGGGAGAAATAATAACATATACAATTTCTTAAAAAAAATCTTTAAAATCTAAATTAAATCTGGCAGTAGTATATACCTATGTATAACGTAATAGTCGAACAACTTACAAAATGTCCACATATTGTGGACGGGCAACTACGGAACCCTACACGATGCGTGGCCCGACACGAACTTTTTAAAGTATTGAATAAGCAATCGATCTTCACGGAGAAAGATTATGTCGCCCGTATCATCATGAACAATGATATTCTTGTCAGGTATCCAACGGTGAGGAAGTCAGATTGCAATCGGAATTATTGGCCTGTTAAAGAAGATCCTTTTAAACAACGAGAACATTCTAGGTTTTGAAGACTCAAATTTGCATTTGAATTTGTTTTCATACAAAGGATATGTACACAAAAGAGATACACTACAATGAAATTTTTACAAAGGCGCTTTTAAGCTGTCAACTAAGTTGTTGCGTACACTATTTAGTACGCAAACGTAAAATAGAGTAAAATAATTGAAAGTTGGATAATATTTATATTTTTATACTCAAATTAAATAATCACAGGCGATCTAAAAGGAGATATATGTTATTTTGAACAGAAGAGAGCTCTAGGTACATCCTCCAAATACTGAATCAGCCTTCTTAGCGATAGTAACTGCAGCTATCTCTTAGTCTATGTTTTCAAAAGATAAAATGAACGTCCGAAATTCAATTAAGTAACAACCTTGTTTACTGTTATAAAGGTCCTCGGCTAGCGCCTCGACCTTTTAAAATCAATTGGGAAGTCCTCGGCTTCGCATCGTCCTTCCAATATTACTCGGCCGTCAATCGCTTTGTTTTTGGCCTGGACAGTCATGTAATATTGTAAAATATGTCGCATTGTAATGGTAAATACTTAGCAAGTGATCCACCTAATTTTACTCCAAACACGTACCCGCCGGGGCACAGCGGGCGTTATCGGCTTTATCAAAATCAATTTATTTGTTGAAATAGGTACTTAGGTAAGATGGTACATCTTTTTTCGAAACCCTATTTCATGCCGCTAGGCGTACAAATATTGGTCTTATATTAAGACGTATACATTAGTATCCCAAGAAGAGATCTCAATTCAGGATTTTCTGAATCGACTCGAAGCTCCTGGTTAACCTCTCAGTGACTGATAGGTAAGATAAGGAAGCATGAATAACCATAACAATAGACGAACATTTAAAAAGAAAAATTATACATTGTGTACAAATTCAAATAAACAGCAACTTAATACTTTGTTACTCAATCACTGACTAATCACAATCACTAAATCTTAAAGACTAGACTTCAAGTACAGTAGGTACAGTAGGTAGGTACAAACTTGAGTCAGGTATGTTCTTCTTGGTTGTTTAGAATAATATTAAGTTACAGGTGTTAACATTTATCTAAAATCCGCTCAGAAATGAGCGGATGTTAGGTAATAGCAGAATTTCATCCTGGCTGTAAAGGGATGAAATTGAAGACTGAAGTTGGTGTGATTGACATTTATTAACCGAGGAAAAATATATTTTCGTCCTTACAGAGAACAAATACTACTAAGTTGCAGGCAATATAATTTCTTGCCGCATCTTTTCGTATTTTGACCTGCTTTCTGAAGCCTTTGGGTACGTGGAGAAGTTAATTGACGGAAATGAATAATTTATTAGGAGGCGCCTGGTACGCGATCAATGGTTGCGATCCAGATTGATAGTGTACAGAGTGAATTGACGGTCAATCCACTCTGTACACGATCAATCTAGAACGCTGGAAATATTATTGTCAATTTAAAAAAAAAACCGCTTATTGAAAACTCACACTAAAGCCATAAACTTAGGCGTATTATAAAAAAAAACTCTACACTTTGCACTTCCGTGAATAAAAAAAGTTTAAATTTTCCGACATAGCCCTCTATTTGCCTGTGAAATTTCCGTAAAAATTGGTTCAGACGTTTTAAAGATTAGCCCCGATAGGCAGACAGAAGGACAATTTAATTAAAAAATGGATGTTTGTTTTGATTACGAGTAATAACATTTTTATGAACCTAATAAAATGATTTCGAATTAATCATAGAGACAATTATTTACTTACCTGTATAAAGTTAGATATGAAACATGACTGGTGAGACAACGTTATTTTATAATCTTAGGTAAATCCCGGTAATGCAAGTTTTGTTTTTCTAAGTCAGTGGTGATTCGGTTAATCAAACAATCACTGTTGTCGCACCAAAATTCTTAGCAATATTAATCAGTGTTCAAATGTTTACTTAAAACCTCTTCTAAGAAGTAAAATAGGTACATATAAGCTTTTAGCAACATTTGGCATTACGGTTTTGTCGGTCTGTAAAGCTTATCTCTTAAACTGTCGTAAGTAGGTATAATAAAATACTATGTGACACACGATGTTTTCTCAGCGAATAATATGAAGAATCGTTTGATTGATTAAATTAGTGATATTATAAACTGTTGAAAAATTGTTTCGTTGGAAAATGAAAAACGGAAATAATAGTTAATTGTGAGATAAGCCAATAAAATTAGAGAAATTTACTTTACTTTAAAGTTAAGCTGTAAGATTTGCTAGAACAATGCATCCTCAAGTTAATATTTATATAAGATTGGGTCGAATGTAGTGCAAAAGAAATTTACCCTTTACCCTTAGACCCTAAGCCCTGTCCCACACAGTCTTGTTTGTCCTACCCTAGTCGATTTCAAGAACTTGACACTATCTATCACTCAGCCAGCCAAGAGTGAAGAGATAGTCTGTCAGATCTAATCAAAGTCGACATCACCGATTACCGTTTAACGTTACTTAACATTCCATTCGACAGTGTGTATTCCTCATATTATAATCTTACTAGTTTTCGTTTTTAGTGGCATCCACCTAAAACGAAACGGTGCTTTTTATAGATGTGTATTAACATTTTAATTTTGACTAGGTACCTACCCTACAAAGTTTTATTTAACTTGCAATGTTTTTATGTTTGTTTAGGTCAAAACAACTGAACTTCAAAACAGTTATCCACACCGATTGAGCTGAAAATATGTTAGCATACACGCTGTTTTGATGACAATGCATGGTGACTGGTTAGCTATTATGTGACGTCATTCTGAATCTAATATGGCGGACTTCCAAAGATGGCGGATTCGTTATTTTTATATGCACCCCATGATATGGGTATTATTTAAAAGGGTTACTGAGAAGAATACGAAAAATAAAATGATGTCACACTAAATTCAACACGGCGGACGACAAAAGCTTGCTTTTAATTTTTTTAAATATTATCTTGTTCATTACATTCTCGAATAGTAGGCATTTTTCTGATATGGTTCAGATGTTCAGTGGATGCTATTTCACGTTTTCAAAATAGTAGCCTCACATTCAATGAGCTCATTGCAAGACTACGCGTAACAATAAGGTTCATTGTGGCTGTTGCTAAAGTAACTGTTCTCGGTAATAGTTTATTTTCGTCACATTGTATACAAGCTGGCTTGGACTGACTAAGCTTAGATGGAAAAATTCTAATTATCCTTTAAAATCTAATCTTCAAAAAATCTTTAAAAATTAAACAGTAAAAAGGTAGATTTTTTAATGAAGACTCACCAAGAAAGGGTTTTTGGAAAATCCACCAAGTACGTTATTTCTAATGTTGTGCCTTCGTCTATTAAAATTGAGCTTTCGATCAATAGTGTCTCATGATTTTTGGAAACTCTACCTCAAAAGAGGGGGTTTTAATGAGTTTTAAGGAATGAAAGTTTGTCATTTTTCAAGTTATGCATGTTTAAAGGTATCCGTACTTTATGGGTTCCGATTTTCAAAAATCCTTTCAAACGAAGCCGAGGCGGGGCGTGGGGGCAGCTATTTCGTCATAGACTCGTATAAATACACTAATTTATTAAGTAGCTAGAGTTGTATAACTTTTGTATTACTAACTATTGTATTTTATAATATTATGTACAGATATGCAAGCAAGTTAGTAAATATGTATGATATATTATTTACATTGTTCTGCTGCAGATGTACCGTAAATAAAGATATTTTCACAATGCTGGTAATTGTCCAATCAAATTACTAATTCATCGGTCGTTTTGGCACGGTTTACAAAATTACAGTTATTTTAAAAATGATTTATTTGCTGTGAGAAGTAGGTATAATTATCTAACAGTCGGGCTATTTTTGTAAATAAAGCTAGATAGGTTTATAAATAACTATAATGATATCAGTTTCAATTGGGTTTAGAACATACCACTGATGTGTCCTTGCACTCACTTGGTTATTGTGATAAGTAAGTATGTGGGTGAAAATAGCAGCTCTGGAAACGGACAAACGTATACCTACTGCAAATTGTCTCATTCTTAAGCCACAGTAAAGATTGTATTTACAAACTCGCTAATACACGAGACTTTAACTGCATAGATTCTACCTCGATAAATCAGCCAGTGAGTTTTGAGTTTCGCCTTTTATTATTAATTACGCACAGAATAATATTATTTAGAAACTAGAAAGTTACTCATCATAAAAGTGACTCCTACCGTATTGTAAAGATTTTTAAAATATATATGAAAATATAATATAAAATATTTTGAAATTTTATTAAGAAATATAGAGTCAAAGAGTCAAAGAGTCAAATAACGTTTATTCAATTTAGGTAGGTATACTACACTTATTGACGTTCGGTTATATTTGGAAATGGTGATAAAATCCAAATAAATAATAATGGAAATATATATTGCATTAGTCGATTTGCGTAAAACATACCTAAAATTTTATTTTTAGCATGCCGAAAGTACCTAGGCACATATAAATTCGAATATGGATACAGAATCTCCGATAGGCGATATACAAAATTACTTTAGGTGTTTTTTTAGCGCTGCTATTGTAATAATTTTATGTATTTTACATTATTGTAATCTACGATACTACTACACTACTACACCGTACACGGTGCAGAAGCACTTGTAAAAATGTATTTCATTTTCAATAAAAATTAAGTTGACTTCATCAGACAAAAATTCTTTCCAAAAAACCGACTTCCAAAGCCTCTGTAAAGTAAAAAATAATTATGATTTCTACACACTATGTTGAAGTCGGGCGAGCCTGATGCGTCAACTTTGCCTATCTTTGTTATACTGGCCCGACTTCAACATAGTGTGTAGAAATCAAATCCTAAATCACTATGTTCTGTACCCTGCAGCATCAGGGTTGAGGAGTTGGGACTTGGGTATAAGTATGAAGTCGTTGCTTGACACCTTCAATATGAATTCATCATAAAAAATCCTAAATTGCTATTTTTAAGGAGGCCCTACAGCATCAGGGTTGAGGAGTTGGGACTCAGAGTTGTATTGTATACACGTGACTTGATACCTACTATGTGAATTCACCATCAAAATTTCCTTACTCCCTAGTTTTGAAGATTTCATGTAATACGGTACACCTACAGCTTCAGGATTGAGGATTTTGAGTCAAAATTTTTTATGGGACCACTTCGGGAGCTTCCTCTAACCACTGAAAAAACTTTTTTTCAAATCTGTTTAGAAACCACGGAGATATGCACCGACATACATTAAAAAAAAAACATACGCGCCGAATTGAGAACCTCCTCCTGTTTTGGAAGTCGGTTAAAAATCTGTGTGAATGCAGAATATTATGCAAAAGTTTTCAACAAAACAACAAAATTAAAAAAAAAACAATATTATTTCGAACACCGATTAATTATCTACGTCCACGGTAGGTACAGCTCATATAATATTTTGTATCGATTTATGATAATTAATATTTTCGTTGACCTTGACACCATTAGTGGGACAATTAATGATAATTACTGTTAACACGATATGTTTCCGTTTAGTCCATAGCTCCATACCTACCTAGGTATGACCTAAATATGAAAATTGTCCTTGCGTATTTCTTTTTTCAGTGGTTGCGCTACGAGACTATTTAGCACATATTATTGCTATAATGATGATCCTACCTACTAACTTGATGCGATTTCATCCACGTGAATTTAAGTTTTTATGAAAATCCTGAGGGAACTTTTCGGTATTAAAAGTACTCTATTCCCGTCTCTGGAATCTAACCTAGGTATCTCTGTATCACATTTCGATGAAATGGGGACAAAGGATGGGTCGTGAACAGAGACAGACAGACGCATTATGATTATAGCGTGTTCACATGAATGTCAGAAGACATACTAATAATACAGAATACTAACTATTATAACGCTCAGCAGAAAGGCTTTCCGAACTAGTGGTAGAGTCAAAACACGACATAACATAAAAGACACCTGTATGTCCTATATGTTATAAATAAATTGAGTATGAGTGAGTTTGAGCTTGCTAATAATATTGTAAATTCGATAGTATGTCCGTCTTCTGTATGTGTACCTAAGCTGTTAAAATTTTCACGGCCTATCCGTTTCTGATTTTAACGAAATTGATATAGCTATATATTCCGTACACGGGCGAAGAGTACGATTTAATTTAACCGATTTTGATGAACTACAGGAATAGCTTGTATCGGCTGCCTACTTTTTATCCTGGATAATAAAGTTTTAAAAAATTCCCACTGAATTTTTTTAAACCTTAATCTACGTATGCAAACGTAATATTCGCGGGTACTTATCATCTGCCGTTTAGAATTTTGAAATATCAACAATCAATACCAAGTCCATATCTATGGTAGGTAACTATCTCGGACCACCGTAGAAGCATAGGTACGTACCGAATATACTTTCTAATAAGTAAATTGTTATCTTTAAAAAAGCGCGGACTGGCGCGACTATTGACTTATTTCTATGATAATATTATCACATTATTACAGTATTTTACGTACGGATTATGATTATTTTTATTATTACGAGGCATTACATTCGAATGTCATTCAATCAAGATTTTTTATAACTGTTTGTACCTAGATAAAGAATAAAGCGTCCTCATTTATGAACAGTTAGCAACATTAGGTCGATCGGAAGCTGTGAAGGAGCTAATATAATTTTGACATGTTGACTCTAAACAACGTTGTATTTGGTTTTCGCGTTCGCAGTTCATTGTTAGTAGAACACAGGCGTTAGAAAAAAATACCATTCCTATCCATTTATTCAAATATAAACTTTATATATACAAATAAACTTTTATTTATATACCTATATAAATATATATATATATTATTATATATATAAACTTTTACAAGCGCTTTTCAAGTGAATTTACCCATACACTTTTTACTACCGGAATTTACCATTGGTTCGGAATGTCATATTTATTATTTAAGTTGTTAATTAATAAGTTAATAATTATTATTATTACATAAAAAATTGTTAATATAGAGAGTCTTAAAAGGAGACAAAGTCTAATCCAAAGTCGGTAGAACTTCGCATGCGAAATTACTCACTGGAGTCCTTATCATAATTAATATTATAAATGTGAAACTGTCTTTGTTTTTTGGTTTGTCCTTCAATCACGCCGCAACGGAGCAATGGATCGACGTGATTTTTGGCATGGGTATAGTTTATTTAGGACCTATATAGTGACATAGGCTAGTTTCTATCCAAGAAAATTAAGGAGTTCCCTTGGGAATCAAAAAAGAACTTAAACCACGTGGACGAAAAGTCGCGGTCAGTAGTATTATAGTCATAAAGGTCAATAGTAGGTCGCTAGTATTATATAATAAAAAAATAAAATAATGTCATGTGCAGATGATATTATGGCGTCCCCTTCTACGATAATTAAAAACATGTCCCCTTGCAATGGAAATCCGCTTGTTATTTTCTTCTAGCTTTGTCTTTGGCCATTTAGTGCATTTAGGCAGCACTTACTACTATTACTAACTTCTGACGACTGAATCATTCGTAAATCGTAATGCATGTCGTAGAAAATCGCCACCATCACCACTTTTCTCCGTCATATAAAATAAAATCTGGAAAACGGCCATTTAAAAAATGATTTTTATTCATAAAGATTACTAACGGTCGCCCGCGACTTCGTCCGCGTACAGTTTCTGATTTCCTATGAGATTATAAAATTTTCCCGCTGCAAAATGTCTATCTAAAGAGGCATTATATAGCTTATGCAGGTTTTTATTATTTAAAACTTATAACCGAAATGCTGAATTTTCATGCCTCTTTCTACAAAAACATAGGGCTTTCATACAAATTTTCAACCCCAATTTCACCCCTATTGGGGTAGATTTTCGTAAATTACTTATATAGGTTTTTATTATTTATAACTATTGACTTGATTGCCAATTTTCAACTTCAAAAACAAAGGACTATCATACACACTTCCAACCCCCATTTCAACCCCTTAGGGGTGAATTTTCTCAAAACCGTTTCTTAGCTGATGTCTACATCATAGAGGGAACCTACCTTCCAAATTTCAAGTCTGTATGTTTTATAGTTCCTGAGATATCGTGATGATACGTGAGTGACCTTTCGCTTTTATATAATTATATATACATATAGATTTATTAACTAGGTGAGAAGTGAGATCCATTCTTATGTATTAAAAAGACGGTAGGTAGTATTTGCATTTCAGGAAAAGTTTGATTTGATTAATGTATGTATTGTGAATGCACACAAAATTAGACATTATAATAATTATTATGTTAAATGTCCACATCCGCATGTAAAGGGTTCATGAACGATAAAAATATACTGTTTGCAACATTTTTATTGAGTAGACAGCTAGTGACAGTTATTAGAGATAGCACGAGTGGTGGGTACAGCTGTTGCCGACTATATCAGAACAGGAAGGGAACGACGGGGTGTACTCTAGTATCGACCGTCTGTGACCCTGACCTTGTTACCTTTTGTTTCGCTCCCCCCGTCTTCTACCTGGGTCCAGCTTGCCAGTTGATGAAATATTAACACCTCTTTGTAGTGGTAACTTGGTGAGGCCATAGTAAGTAGGTACAGTGTCTAAAAACAGGTAGGAAAATAGCCTACCTGTTTTTAGACACTGTATCTACTTACTATGGCCTCACCAAGTTACCACTCACCACCCTTATATTACAGTCGACATCAAAAGTCCATAGATTAGTACTTAGTACTTAGTACTTAGTAAGTATGTTGATCAAGTAAACACGCTTGCAAGTTGCAAAGACACCCACAAAATAATATGTAATAAAGAAATAATTTTCATCTTGTAGGTTGATATTATTGTGATTTCTGGCTAATTTTGTTAAATAGGTACACGATCATTGAACTAAACTTATTCACTGAACTAAATCTAGTGTTGCCGCGGGGAATATTATGAAAAGGATACCAATAAAATGTGTAACAGAATAAGGCACACTGTTGACAGTTTATGGTTATGTTCGTACTGCGAAAAATATTCGTACGAATTTTATTTTGCAATTCTGTAACACAAGCGCGCGAAAAATTCGCGCGCAAACACGCGGTGTGGTAAGAATTTTATTCGAGCGAATATTTTGTGCTGCATGGAGTTGTCGGTATGACGCTCACCGCAGTGGGGAGTAGGTGAAATCCGTACGCGAAAAAAAAAATTCTCAGTGCGAACGTAGCCTGAGTGAATTTACAGATGCGGTTTTAGCTTAAAGGCTATCAATGGACTTTTGTCGTCGAATGTACGCATGAAGGTGGTGACACTTGAGTGCGAAAGCTTATTTACCGACTTCCAATAAGGAGGAGGTTCCCAATTTGGCGCGTATATATTTTTTTTGAAATTATTAATAAATAATAATTGTGTTGGTAATTTACTTACCTAGCTTTGGAAGTCCGACGTTCTTTTGTACTTCTATTATAAGAGACAGCTGCACTTTTTGTAACTATCGCCTGAAAGGCTGATTCAGTATTAGGTGGGTGTAGGGCTCTCCACTGATGTTAAAAGTGAAAGTCTGCCCGCATATAAATGGGCCTTTCGCTACATATGGTCGGTTTTTTATTCAAAGACGGTTTATGGTTACCAAAAATGAACCATAACTAGAAAAGCTGATTCCTGTACAGTATTAAAGTATGCGCAGTTCCTATGTAAACAGTATGAATGAATGAATGAATATACTTTTATTGTACACCACAAAGTAAAATAAACAATTGTAAATTTAGCTAATATTAAAATAAGTATACAATTCACACAGTACTAAAACTGACGCTATTCATCGGGCCTTTCACTAGATATCACCTCAAAGACTTTATGAACATACATACTGTAAAAAAATATTAGCAATTATTCACGTCACGTTGATTGCTATTAAAAATTATGAAGGCGTAAGAATTTATTTGACAGCAATCAACAAACAAAAAAAACAAACACACACACAACAAACAAACATACTTTCGCATTTTAGTACAGTACTAATTAGTTATTGGTATAGTATATTATTATATTACTGATTCTTCCTATATTGTATGTCCTTATACTAGATGATGTCTGCTAACATCCGCGGACCGCGTGTATCGAGCTTTTTTAAAAAAAATGGCACTGTCGATAGAAGTGAAAACGAATATATATTTTTTTTTTAATTATTTAAAAATATACTTATGTTAATTAATTTTTTAAATAAAATAAAAATATTAAAATATAAACCCTTAATTAAGAATGTAGTTTTTTTTAATCAATTACAAGTTAACCCTTGACTGATCTCACCTGATGGTAAGTGATGATGCAGTCTAGGATGGTAGCGGGCTAACATGTTAGGGGTATGGCAGATTTAAGACCTTTTGTCTTCTTAATAACGCGAGCATGTCGGTGATGGTTACGTACAAGTTTACCGCCTACCAAAAAGTGCTCAACGCAGCTAAAGAAGTTTTCACTTCAAAAAATTCCTGGGAATTTCGAGATAAAATGTGGTTTACCAAATAAAATCACCTATCTCTACCAAATAAAATCAAAATCAGAGAGAAAAGAAATAGACCGTGAAAAGGTAACAGACCGACACATAGGTATTATATATTATTTATAGCATGGGCTTTCTATTCTACTATTTAAGCTTCAGCACATTCAATGTGATTTTGGCTGTATTTCATAACTTATCTTATAATTTTCGGTAAAATCGAACAGTATTTCTCTATATGCTAAGGGAGTGGAAAGTTTTGTATTCGCATTGGAATTATTATCCCGAAATCAGAAGGATTCGAAAATAGTCCTTAACACGCATGTCCGCAGATGTGGAGTGGAATGGAGTATTTTCTGATAAGTTAGTCATTTGGAAAAAGGTTGATATTATTGTATCGTAATCATTGATGTAGAATTTTAGTACTCATTCTATTTCAATGATCGTAATACGAAGCAACTTAAATATATAGAGCGAGAGATTTTTTTGTGAGATAGGCTTGCGCTTGACGACGCTTGACGACTCACATATTCGTAGAAAAGAGACGACAATGGGAAAGGAGACGCTAGAGACTAAGGATATAAGACACGCGGTGAATCGACGACGAGGAGTGTAACCGCATACTCTGAATACCCGTGCCTTTTTATGACGTTATATCTGAAACAAATTAATACTCCATGTTATCCATTTAATCAAAAATCACTTGACAAAACACGACCTCCCTGGGCCTCCCTGGCGTAGTGGTGAGCGCTGTTGTCTTATAAACGGGAGGTCACGTATTAAATTCCCGAAAGGGTCAATTTGAAAGTCCATAATAATTATTTTATCTTCTTTCATTAAGCTTTGGGCGCGCCTACCAGCAAAGACGCGCCGCTAAGAGATAGCGTTCCGGTACGATGCCGTGAAGAAACCGATTATGGATGTGAGCTTATTATAACTGCCATACCCCTAATAAATAATGCCGGTCAAATACGTGTTATCGTTACCAAAAATGAACCATAATTAGAAAAGCTGATTCTTGTACAGTATTAAAGTATACGCAATGCCTATGTAAAAAGTATAAGAACTGAGGCTATACATCGGGCCTTTCACTAGATATCACCACTCAAAGACGTTATGAACATACATACTGTAAAAAATATTAGCAATAATTTGTCGTCACGTTGATTGCTGTTAAATAAATTCTTACGCCTTCATAATTTTTAATAGCAATCAACGTGACAACATACTCTTTACATATGAACTGCGCATACTTTAATACTGTACAAGAATCAGCTTTTCTAGCTATGGTTCATTTTTGGTAACCATAAACCGTCTTAAAGTGGCCATATCTAGCGAGCCCCATTTGTCTATTATTATCTCTCTATTCGGGGAGCACGTCAAATCATCTTAATCCGAGACCATAATATTACGTATACGTACACTTGCGTAATTATTGGTACAGGTGTAACGTTCAAATATTAGAAATTTCGGCACTCGTGATATATTTAGCTATGCGTTGATAGATCAGTCTGACTGACTGATAAGTGGTAAAAAAATAAAAATCTGTAAAATCGCATAATGTGCGATGTGTTCAAATGTTGGGCCTCCTTATTCCGAAAATTGCGCCTCGAATGTAGTTTCGTCATGTTGCTCTTATAGCATAAATATCAATCAATCAATCAGTATTTATTTATTCAAATTAGGTACACTGTACATTTATTGACGTCCAGTTACAGTTTATAAAACATGATGGTGATAATCAGCTGTTACGGTATCTTAAAACTAAACGCGCGGGTGCCAAACGCGCCGAGGTCTGAGAAGAGCCCACAACAAACTCAGCCGGGTTTTTTTTATTTATCAGCATCTGACAAACCATCTTAAACTAAGGAACTATCAGAGCTATTAGAGCAAATTATTGCCAAGCTGCCTTGTCATTTAAGTACATGGTAATAAGATTTTTCAATGAGTTTCGTCAACATTTAAATAACTAATAAAAACATAGTGTACCTAGGTCACACCTGTATTTTCAGAGTTGTTTTTATTTAAAAAATATAGTGTTCAGGATTATCTTGTACAAAACGGTAGGCAGGTTAAATATGTGTTGATATAAAAGTACCTACCCAAACGAACATGAATGAAAACCAGTTTGCAGCGCGTGCGCTTTTATCGCAATATCGTTTTGTTGTTGCTGTTTGCCTTGTGTATTATAATGTAACTTGCACAGCATATGTAATATGACAGAAATAAAGAGCATACAATAATAGGTTAATAAAAGGTAATAGTGGCCCGCGACTTCATCGCGCCTTGATTAAGGTTTATGATTCCTGCGGGAACTCTTTAATTTTGCGAGATAAAAATGTTTATAAGCTACCTCCATTCCCAGCCAAATCTGTTCAGTCATTGTGGCGTGAAGGAGTAAGAATCATCAAAATTTGAGTAGGACAAAACGAAAACTCGCATACAAAACCAACAGACATACACGTCTTACACACACACAACCTTTTAAGCCAATGGCATATATATTTACATTATAGACCTGTTCCAACGAGTGCAAAACTCCAAAAGAGCGTTTAATGGAGGACTCTACCCATACTTCTACCACACTCTTCCTAGCCGGTATTGGTAAACTAATTTTTCCCTATGATTACTTTATTTTGGACATTTTATCTTTTAATATGCTCGTACATTGTGGCGCCGAACGTAACTCATTATTTTCATACATTTTAATATTTCATTGTATTTCAGTACTGAAAATATGAAATGTCGTCAGCGAAACAAGTAGTTTCATCGCATGAAATGCGCTACAATATAGGTAACATCCGCAACAGCAGCTTTATTTATAAAGCATGTGCAGGAGCCTTTTTCAGCCCTGAAAGTTTATTATTTTCAACAAGCACCGAGCACGGGACTTTTACTTATTTTCTTTTTAATAAATTTTATTTTTTTCTTATTTAAAAATCATTTTTTTTATTTTTATTTTTATCTTATCTTACTAATATTATAAATGCGAAAGTTTGGATGTATGGATGTCGGTATGGATGTATGGATGTACGGATGTATGGATGGATGTTTGTTACTCAATCACGCCCCAACAGCTGAACGGATCTGGATGAAATTTGGCACAGAGATAGATTATAGTCTGGAATAACACATAGGCTACTTTTTATCCCGGAAAATTAAAGAGTTCCCGCGGGAACCACAAAACCTCGATCCACGCGTACGAAGTCGCGGGCATCAGCTAGTTAAAATATAAACCTTAACACTAAGGCATTAAATATATTTATATGTTCGCGAGCCGGTCGGTCACGCGAATCTACATTTTACCCCCTACCAAAAAGTGCTCAAAGCGCAAGAAGTTTACACTTCAAAAAATTTTTAACATTCACTGATTTGTAGACAAATTCCATACCAATCGAAAGTATAAGGCCTATAGAATATGCAAACGTTAGGTTGACAATTTTTTTTCCCGTCACAACTCTTGGGTAGGCAGGTATAAACAGGTAAATCCAAAGGGAATAGAGTGGTCTTTCAATCACGCCGCAACAGAGCAACGGGTATTTTGCACGGGTAGTTGGAGAGTGGTATAGGCTACTTTTTATCCCGGAAAATTAAGGAGTGCCTGTGGGAAAACAAACTTATACCACGCGAACGAAGTGGCGACTCCCAAGCATCCGCTAGTCTGATATAAAATACTTTTCATCCATTAACCAGCTCGGTGAAGGTCGTTGTATACTGGGATCCTTTACTACATATAGTATAGGATAGTATTTGCCTGGTGGGAGGCTTCGGCCGTGGCCAGTTACCACCCTACCGGCAAAGACGTGCCGCCAAGCGATTTAGCGTTCCGGTACGATGCCGTGTAGAAACCGAAGGGGTGTGGGTTTAATATAACTGCCAAGGGCTAGCTTGTAGTGGATAAAAAAAAAAAAAACCCTGTATAGAACGACCTTGCTCTAGGTAGATCGTGGGCGATCAACACTAAGAACCGCCACACTGTCACAGTTCTATCCAGAGGAATAAAATAAACCTTATTTTTATTATTAGTAGTAGCAATAATAGAAATACACACAATAATTATAATATTTCCTAATATCTACCATCACGGTTCATGAGACATAGCTCGCTGATACAGACTGACGGGCGGATGAACAGCGGCGGCTTAGTAATAGGATCTCGTTGGCAGTTGGCACCCTTTGGTTTGGTTTCAGAACCCCAAAACTGAAACAATATTGTTTACCAGGATTTTTTTCAAGGGCTATCAAGAATTCCACTTACGAATCAGCTAAG
This sequence comes from Erebia aethiops, assembly GCA_923060345.2. Taxonomy (NCBI): domain Eukaryota; kingdom Metazoa; phylum Arthropoda; class Insecta; order Lepidoptera; family Nymphalidae; genus Erebia; species Erebia aethiops. Next base: position 9,849,616 of record OV281079.1, on the reverse strand, counting down.
TAGTTCATTATAAGTATTATTGATTTGTCCCAGCCTCCCAGGTGCTGTAATTATTGCGAGCCAGTATAGAAACTAGATTAAGGTAGACCAGTACATGCGTCATGCGCGAAACTTTAACATAACAGCTTGAGCGAACATAATATTAAATGTTCGCTTTAAAGTTGTTCTGTAATTCTGTTAGCCTTTTTGTTTATACTCGTACCTACTACGCGTTCTTAATAAAAATATCATTTGTCCTGAGGGATTATTACCAGCGCTTAAAGCAGTTAATATTAAAATTGCAGTTTTATATGGCGTCTACCTTAACGTCCGTAAAATCCATACTAATATTATAAAAGCGAAAGCGTGTCTTTCTGTATGTCCATCTGTCTGCTACGATTTAACGGCCCATCTTTTCGATCATCAATCGATTTAGATAAAATTTGGTAAAGAGGAAGGTTGCATGCTGGGTTTTTTTCCCGGAAAATTTGGTAAGTGGTTTTCGCGGGAATAAAAAAAGCACGGATGAAGTCGCGAGTATCTTCTAGTAAGGATTATAATTTAGAAACAAGGGCGTCAACAATATTAAAATACAGTCATTCAAACTGCATACAGTATTATTAAAGAGCAACTACTGAGTTTCTTGCCGGCTCTTCTCAGTAGAATCATTTTCCGAACCGGTGGTTGACGCTCTTTAAACGATGGCCTGGTAGTAGGTACTAGTAAGTCCCCTGACTGGCTAATTTATCAACGAACATCTCTAGAACGCTAGGCCTACCTAGCGTCACATGAGTAAAGAAACGGAACAGAGACAAAGCTTCTAAGAAGCGAGCAAAATTTATACCTGTTTTGGTAGGGTTGGCACAGGAGGATACAATTTTAGTACCTAATAGTTTCCTGTTTTGAGATAGCTCTAAATATCGATTTTTTAATATTAATAATATTTTATATTCATCAAAATACATTACAATTTACAATGTCATGGAAACATAAAAAATAATTATTTTCTACAATAAAATTTTGACAAGTGCTCTGCAGCTGGGCAAGATAAGTTGCGCACAAACCTAACGGAGAAAGATTGATATTAATATAATCCACACGCACAAAAACACGACGACTAAACTAAATAGCTTAAGGCGAGTCACCTCAGCTCAGCGGTGAAAACTGGTTTGCTAGATCAAATTTTTTCGGTATTTACTATTAAATAACGGTCTTACAAAAAATATCCGATACACTTAAAGATATTGTCTAAAGAATGTGCTAATTTGTTACACGATAGGATGTACTTTACTCGATCAAAAAAAATCTTGAAACAGGCTAAATTAAAAGTTTAAAACGAATTTTTTATTAATAAAATTTTCGACTTTGCTCATCATTTTTATATGGATAATTCCTCTTGAAGTATTAATGAGAACCTGCTAAAATTTATTTCAAACTGAAGTCCTATATCTATTTAATTCAAATTAATCCCAGAACTTGAACGTTGCCAAGCGGTTTCAGAATATACCGCGCTGCCCGCTTCCCCGCCAGTCTCTACGAGAAATGTACCGCGAGACGCGCGGGCGGCACCCCACACCTCACCTCCTAAAATCTTGGAGGTGACTCGCCTTAAGCGAGCTTCGACGCGAGTTTGCCGACGCTACGGCTGGCCGGCGAACCGCGCGCTTAGATGTATTCTGTTTAGTCGAATTAGATGGATGCGGTTACAGAATATCATAATAACATCTAATATGTATGAGGTATCTATCTACCCTACACATTTATAAAAATTCTTTACAAAAAACCGACTTCCAAAGCCACTGTAAAGTAAAAAATAATTTTGATTACTACACACTATGTTGAATTCGGGCGAGCCTGACGCGTCATCTTTGCATATCTTTGTTATACTTTACTTTTTGGAAATAATTTTTATTTTTAACTTTTTAGTGTACGTTTAATCCACACGGCTTAGAAGTGCAGTACCCTGCAGCATCAGAGTTGAGGAGTTGGGACTTGGGTTTAAGTATGAAGTCGTTACTTGACACCTATAATATGAATGCACCACAAAAAAATCCTAAATCGCTATTTTTAAGGTGTTCTGTACCCTGCTGCATCAGGTTTGAAGAGTTGGGACTCAGAGTTGAATCGTATATATACGTGAATTGATACCTACTATATGAATTCACCATCAAAATTTCCTAACTCTCTAGTTTTGAGGATTTCATGTAGTAGGGTACACCTACAGCATCAGAATTGAGGATTTCTCAGGATTTTTCATGGGACCACCTCTCGAGCTTCCTCTAACCACTGAATTTTTTTTAATCAAGAATAGGAGATATGAAGACCGACCGACGAATTGAGAACCTCCTCCTTTTTTGGAAGTCGGTTAAAAATAATAAATTATAATCAAGTTAGTACTACTTACATAATAGAGTCTAAAATTAACTATTTAAATTATTAAATGAAAACACGACGCGCGACGTGTACCCGACCCTGAGCTTGAGCACTGGCCGAGCCGGTATAAAGTATAAACCGATTTGTCTCCGTACGCGACGTAGCGCCAGTGCTCACGCAAACACGCGCCCCAAGCTTGTCGTAGTGTACCTATCGTAGCGCGCTTGTATGAAGCTTTGTCTCTGTTCCGGCGAACGTATTTGGCCAACGAGTACTAGACCAAGTCATAGGTACCAGTTATTTGCAATAGTTCGAAGCTCAAAAATTTATATATATATGTGGACCTAGCCTAAAAGGCCGGTGCGGTCAGGCCTCGGTTTTTGCTAGCACGTCGAAGAGTACTTAATCACTCACTTACGTAATAATAATTATTGCAAAGTTATCCAGTTGAAAACCGACTTGTTATCATTATGGCTTGCAAGCTTACGGAAACTTTTGACTGTTATGCAAGCAATTCGATTTTTATTTTAGGAGCGTGTAAACTAAGCCAACTTGCCAAGTGATGAAATTGTGGATTGGATATGTGCAGCGTTTTTGTTCCTTAGTTTACTTTTTTGTTATTGAAATATTTTTAATCCTCGTAGGTAAGTCTTCTAGATCTTCCTTGTGTTCCTATAAGATCACGGATATCCTATACTATTAGTCCATCCTTAATATAAGTCACATTAATTGTCACAGTTGGTCACATTTGTGAGACCGCCCCCCCCCCTAGTGTGACGTCACACATCTTGCAATTTTACATCTAGAACATCTAGAAAACTCGTCAACAAAACAATTTAAACCTTACAGATACAGATAGAGTTGGAAGTATTTTTAACCGACTTCAAAAAAAGGAGGAGGTTCTCAATTCGACTGTATGTTTTTTTTTTGTATGTTTGTTACGCGATTTCTCCGCCAATTATGAACCGATTTTGATAATTCTTTTTTTGTTTGGTAGGTCATACTTCAGAGGTGGTCCCATTTTAATTTGGTGAAGATCTGATGAATATCTCCGGAGATGGAGAACGGAACTCCTCAATGGATAAGAGTAAATTGCTCGCGATCAGTGTGATAGTTTTGTAAACAGTATGTTTTAACCATGCATAGCATATCTTTTTTTTTTTAGGGTTCCGTACCAAAATGGTAAAAATGGAACCCTTATTACTTTCTCTTTCCGTCTGTCACAGTCGATTATTTCAGTAACTATTAACTATTGACATGAAATTTGGAATAGTTGTATATAATAGTGGCCCAATATCATGGAAATCAAAAAAATTGAAAATAATTTTTAGTTTAATTAAAAAACTGGGGAAAATCAGGGGTTTGAAATTTCAAAGTAGGATTACTATACCAAGTGGGGTGGGGTATCATATGAAAGGAATTTGTACTTGACTTGTCTAAGTTAGACAAGTCGACGAGTAACGATTAAACGACGTTATTCTTAATAACGCTAAGTTTTTACTAGCGTTCTGGTTACACCCTGTATTTTAAAACAGTGGGGCCACTAAAAATTGTGAAATAAAAAATTTTCAAAAAAAAAAAAAACCGCCTTCAAAAACTACAAACACTAAAAAGTAAAAAATAATTTAATTTATTATGTATACAAGAGTTAATGTAGTTCTATAATAACATTTTTTGGAGTCGGTGCCAATGTGGAGTCACGTCAACAATAATGAAGAGTAGGTAGACGGTTCATGCGGCTAATTGGTACCGACTCCAAAAAATGTTATTATAGAACTACATTAACTCTTGTATACATAATAAATTAAATTATTTTTTACTTTTTAGTGTTTGTAGTTTTTTTAAGTTTTTCGTTAATACATACGAGTAGTTCAAATTTGGCATTTTGACACTTAGATATGTATGTACCTATAAGATTTTGAAATGTGACGTCACGAAACTTAGTCACGTACGGGATTGTGACGTACTTTATGGACGATCCTCCATGGCTCAAAGCATATTAATTATTGAGAGAAAAAGTCACTGGAATAGAACAAAAATGTTATCCGTGGAGAGTCTTAGAGCAAAAAAAACTTACGTGTCATTTCACCGTATTTTATCATCCAAGTGATCCAGCCTCCAGCTGACATATTAAGGTCGGGCACGACCACAGGCACGACACATTTTTTGCGCAAATGACTGGCTATATAGCGCAGCTGGCTGTCCATAACAATATCAAACATGTTTATTTAGTAGGTAGATGTACTCGAATAGTGCCAGTAAATGTTATTTTTATCCTATTATGTATCTTACAGGATATAGTATTATATCCGATACCTAATGTGGATATTTTTGAAATGATTCATCGAATTTAGAAAATAGATAGACACAAACATAAAATAGATCCGTGGATTGATTTTTAAATGAGATAGGTAGAAGTCAACGACATTTTCGTATTGTCAACTCAACGTTAAGCAACTTCGTCCGCGTGAAATAAGTTTTTAAATTCCCACGGTAACTCCCTAATTTTTCGGGTTAATATATAGCCTATGATACTCACAAACAATGTGGCTTTCTATTGATACAAGAATTTTCAAAATCGGTTCAGTAGATCCAGAGATTACCCGCTACAACGTCATAAACTCACAAACTTTACCTCCTTATAATATTAGTATACATAATAAATCAATTGGAATCAAGGATATTAATTGTTGCATGTCTGGAGCAAATTGAAAATCAGCGCTGGGTATGTGTGACCACCGAGGGGGCTTTAATAGGTATAAATCCTACATAACACAATTTTTCCCCCAGGAAGTTGGGTATCTCATGAAGAAACAAAAGGGTAATTGTATTGCTGCCCAAACCCAGTACAAAGCTGAGTTTGCAATCAATTGTGTCTTTTGTTGTCCTCAAGTTTTTAAGTCTGATATAATTAATAAACATATCAGAACAAAACTGTAACGCAATAAAAGCTTTATTTTTATTATTATTTTTAATAGGAATTTTACTATTTATGTTAGTGGAAAAAATCGATAGGTACGGTACGGTACATGCTTCACAAAACTGTTTTCGATGAACATTGGTATTTTAAACCAAATCAAAATTATGTTTCAAGAAATCAAATCCAAGTTTTGTTTTCTGTTCAAAGGTGTTGAAGTTGGGCAATTTAGAGGGTATGACCGAAAATTATTGTAACCGACCGAAATTTTTCTGACAAAATATTTTATACAAAAATAATTAAAAATAGAAGTAATTTGTCGAGGGTCAACCTGATTTTATTATTATGACGTCACAAACGCCCTATCGGTTATTCGGGACATAGGTATGCGAATTTGTATATTTGTACATAATTTAACTTAGTTTAGCTTAGCTTCGGGAAGCTTATTTTCCATAGCTTTGAAGTACCTACTTATTGTTTTGTTTAGAGGCCTTATTGATTAGAAATTTGAAATATTGTGTTCAGCTATTTAGTAATTGGAATTAATTGTCAATGGCTGACCTGCCGTTTCTGTGAAAAAGGTTTTGAAACGTAGACAGGCATAAACAACAAAGTGGTGAATTAAGAGTTTCCGTTTTCCATTACACTTCTGTGTAATGGAAAAACGGAAACTCATCTTCATCTTCTTCATCTCCACGAATTCTGGAGACACCTACAGAAAACAAATTCATAGTCATAGTCATAGTCATAATCATTTATTTATTAAATATAGGTACACTGTAGGTACACTTATTTTCGTCTAAAAATTACTTAAAAAGCATGATGATGATAATGGGTAACGGTATCTTAAAACTAAAGCTACGAGGGTTCCAAACGCGCCCTGGTCTGAGAAGAGCCCACAACAAACTCAGCCGGGTTCCTATTATTATAATTATTGCTACTTGGGTAACTCAATCTTTATAATAGGAAAAGCATTTAGCAGAATATAAAAAGATGGTGAAAACTCGCCTTTATAAAATAAAGGTCGTACTCCACGAGCCGTACGAGACCAGTATTAAATAATATTGGCATAATCTGGCATATTACATTATATTATTGTGTTATACACAAGTGAAAGGGCAACAAACTTGAACTTTGATACACATAAATGTGAAATCCACTTAGGGTCCGTAATTACTTAGTTTAAAAAACTATAATGATAAGTACTTACTAATAATAATAATTATTGTATTATTTAGTAACTTTACGGGCTTTCGACGTAACAGTCTTTAGCAGCTTTTAGGAAGCTTTGCTGAGTACCTAACTATTTTATCATTCTTATTTGTCTGCGTTGTGTCGTTGGACACTCCGTAATAATTTAAGTTATTTTCGCTCGAGGTTTCGCTATTTTTATATTAAAAGAAAAAATAGAACCATTTTGTAAATTTCATGAGCGGGACTCGAACTTGCAAGTTTAAACATCATGCTGACCAAACCGGTGGTAGAGTCTAGACTTGCAAATTGTAATATAGTTACCGTTTGATAGTTACATAGGTAGCGTAGGCAAATACGTAAACTATAACAATATTTAATTAATCTTAACATATGAAATAATAAAATGCTGAGGAATGACGAGACAAAGGGCGCATGCGTTGTTTTGTTCACCATAATCTCCCTAGCTGTACCTAGTCAGTTCCCATCAATCACTGAATGCACTAGGCGTTAATGATGCAATTTTCAACTTAAGTGTACGTCAAAAAGTGCAACATCAGCGTATAGTTAGTGGTTGCGAGTTGCAACTGAGTTTCTATTATCAATTTCGAGAAAAGGCGCACTAGCAGCCACTGATTTCCTTCCTTAATGGTACGTTTCTAACGTCAGAACAATTTAAGAAAAATCTACCTATTTTAAAGTAAGTACCTACTTAGTATGAAAAAATCCTACTAAGTAATAAACATAATTTGACTACTTACTCTTAGCTTCTAATCATTTTTTGCCTACTAGATGCCCGCGTTTTCACCGCGTGGATTATTTTTTTTTAAATCCCGATGGAAATCTCTGATTTTCCGAGATAAATAAATATATAAATTTAACCTAACTATGTCACTCTTCAGGTTCTTAATATTATAACTTTACAAAAATCACGTTGATCCATTGCTTTGTTGCGGCTTGATTGCACACACGTAGCTAGCTGGTACTGGTATACTTACTTAGTTAATTATTGTATCCACAACCTTTTTACAAAGCTAAGTCTGCCGGAAATAACGTGCGGGAATGCGTGTGCGTACCTTTATCTTGTAATTTCGCTAACTTACAGTCACACAATGGGGCTGATTCTGCATAACACAATCTCTAAACTAAACTAAAATGGCAGCTTTAAATCTAGTTCTGTCCCTTTCCGTAGGAAGTATTATGACAGGGTTAGCAATATTTGTAATGCTCTAATTTTAGTTTAGTTTAGAAATTGTGCACTACAGAATCAGCCCCACTGTGTACGTTAAACGACTTAAGAATCTAACTATAAGAATAATGCTAAATACATAACATTTATCATTACAACTGTACAAGTAATCTATACTTAAATATAAAAAGACAAGCTGAAACCACTATTATGCGGCTAAGATGTTTTTGTGCTCTCTTCTGTGACCATAACATATTCGTATTTCGCGATCGCGGCGGTGGTAAACTGTCGCGCGATTGGTTCAGCAGACAACATTTCCCGCGCAGTATAAAAGCACAGTACCTATGCGCAGACAAATCCCTTCTACTGTGAAGCCCAGAGCTTTTACCTGAAACGAATTGTAGTGATATGGTCGTGTTTTTCTCAGGGCGAAGAGCAGGATGAGTTGAGGCTGGATGAAGAAATGGACAGGGTGGTGTGGAGCGAAAATGGACCGCCGCCGCCTCGGCTGCAATCCACAGCTGAGCCACTTAGAGACGTCGCCGCGCCGCCCCCTTATGCGCAAGGTAATCCATCGGGAAGATAGCAGCTATTAGGATGCGTTTCCACCAGAGATCTGCTACGTTGCTAAGCTATGGATGTTAGTCAAACACACCGATAGGAGCGCTTGATCAAACATAATATAGCGATCTAAGTTATGAAAATATTGGTGGGTATCGTATCTATGGGTATCGCACCCTTACCCTATAACTTTTAAACATTCTTTCAAACTCAAGCCACATTAGTAAAGAAAAAGCTAAAATGTTTTTATTCAATGAATCTACCACAGGTTCCGAATGCCGTTCCTACCCGGTGAAATTGGCGCTTATATCACGAGTTCAAGCTTTAAAAACATACCTATAAGATAGTATCAATGATTTTTTTTAAATATATTTTACATGCTAACTTTATATTATTTAAATTTATAACAAAATATTTTGATGTAGATGGTGTAAGTCATCCAAGCAGTGCAGAACTATCACCGACCAGCGCGCCAAACGTTTCGTCCAGTTCCGATGCACAAGTATGTAACAAACTATAATTAATAAAAAAACACGACTTGAAAAATTATAGTCAGTGTCATACGGGATGATGTAAGGATTCAAATCTGTTGAGGCATTTAGAACGTATGGTAAAATAAACTTATTCCTCGCGGATGAAGTCACGGGCATCAGCTAGTGCATAATAATCCGCACTTATATTATACCGTTTGTTCATCTACTTATTACGTCTTCACAGATTATGTGTTCATCAACATTATCCGGTTACTTACTTATATTCCCAGAATATGGCGTAAGGCGATCCCATGGGATTTTTAATATCTTGATTATACCTAATGTCGATACAAACTACCCTGAAAAGTGTCTTTTTAACTTTTTTGATAGATTAATGAAGAATTTGAATAAATTGTATGAAGTTTTTATTTTGTACCTACTAGTGATGTGCCGGATCGTTAAAAATGTATATCCGCGGATACAGATCCGAATACGGATATTTGGTGTAAAGATCCGCAGATACGGATACGGATTTTAACTTTCTTATTCAATCGGTGTCGGTCCTTTCTTATTCAATGACCTCGAAACTCACTACGATAAATGTTTGTACTAAAAAGGTTCCAAATATTTGATTTTAAGAAATTATAAAATCATCTGCATGGAATTTAATAATTTTTCATTGTTACCAAATCACTTATATATATAGAATTTCATCTATGATCATGATCATCAAGGATTCGTCAAAAAAGTAACGGATACGTATACTGATCTTTCTTCTCCCTCGGATATCCGGCATATCACTAGTACCTACCCATACTCTCAGGTATTTGTTACGTTTAATATATAAGTAATTTGCTTTTAAGTATTGCATGCAAAGCGTAGTTAAGGGGTATGTTGACGATCTCGGTGACATCGTCGGTTAAGCACGACGGTGCTTTGTTTGAATAAGCAAGTAATTTTTACGGATCAATATGAAAACAATCTCCGTTTCAAGGGCAAATGGCAATACAGTACATACAATACTACGGTAAGCGTAGTCGACTTCTAGGCTCTAGCGGGCATCCGGGCTATTCGATACCGAAAAAGGTGTAATTTTAATTTATCATTGCCTCACTTTTAAATATCGGTATTACAAGAGAAGCCGTAAAATACAAATTCTCATAGGTATTATTACGGACCTACTATTACGGATTAACTTGTTGCTTGGACTTTTTTTTGTAGCTAATATACTTTAGTTTTGTGAAGTGAGGCTTTAGGATGCTTGTCAATTAAAGCAGAGCGGGTTCAAGATATTGCGATCTGTCGATCAATCAGTTTATGAGACATGACACGATAAAATGATCGAGTCATATTGTGATTGATCTACTGAATACATTTCCGCTTCACGCTGATTCGGTGGAGAAGTATCCTTATATAGATTTCTATATTAATTTTTTAGTCAAAATATTTCAATAATCACAGTGGAAAAATCCTTTGCATACATATATATGTCATTTTGTGCGGCTCGGCTTTCATATAAAATAATGAGTTTGGATATTTTATTCGAATTAGAATACATTCGAATCATATTTCTTATATCGTTTTATATCGTTGCAAATTATTAAAGCGGCCTTTAATAATTTGCAATGATATAAAGCCAACAGGCTGTAGTGTAGGTAGCTCAGTGGGGTTTTCTTTCACCGTAAGTTTAATGTCTTTCATGGGGCAGATGTCTGGGCAATGGTCCGGGTCAGGTTCGCCGGGCTGTCTCCGCGAAGACGATCGCCACGTCCAGTTCGATGGTGACAAGAGCGCAGCACCAGTTGAGCCCCTGGACGATGCCAATGACGAGCGGCGGAACCAGAGACACGCGTGAGTATCTACACCAATTTAGTGAGAGCAAAGTATTTTCGGACTATAGGATTCATAGGGAAACGAGTCTCAAGGCATCCTAGGGCTTGTACTCAATAGATAGCCTAGATAGCCTCTGCTACCTGGGCTGTTATAGATCTTCTTAAACAGCGCACAGTCACTCTTGTACCTTTCCAGTGCCGGCTTTGGGGTTATGCTAAAAGCTGTTTTGAAAACGATATCTCACAGAATCGACATCTGAATTGGGATCGGAATCTCTATTATCTACGAAGCCTCGAAAATAAAGTTTTCAAGAACCATAAACTTATTATATATAATGTCCGGAACCAAATTTTTTCATATTATTACTTACCTATTTATAGGATATTTACTATGATACCTAAATAAATCGATTGTGATAAAATATTTATGTGGAAAACCCGCTCCTAGTTAAACTTAAAACTAATTGAATATAGGGGTAAGGAATTTTTCTGTTTTCATGAACATATACAATCGTTTGAATAATTATTATACATTTACCATTCTGTAAATGGTAAATATGTACTGTAACCAAAACCACACTGTTACGCAAGTTTCAAATATAATAAGTATTTATTTTTGAGTTACCTATTAAGGCATCATGAAATCTTAAGTCTCTAATAACATTTATAATTGGTTCTTCAAGCTCGTATATAATCACTTCAGCTTAATAGGTAGAAAGTCTTAAAACTAAATGTTCCCGGTAGCTGGATGATTTCTTTATTCACATAGTTAATAATAATAATAATAATAATAATAATAAAATAATAAAGCCTTTATTACTGAAAAGAATACAATACATAATATACACTATTTTACATACTTACAATAACTTAATTTAATTTTTAAATAACTTAAATCCTACTTATTTTACTTATCACTCTATTTATTCATTTTACTTTCTATTCACAATTTTTCCCTTATTTTCAGTACGCCCTTTGGACGAAGGCCTCCTCCAGTCGTTTCCATACTTCTCTGTCTTGTGTCAGCCGTTGCCATGTTGCTCCCATTCTTTTAACAAAATCGTCACTCCACCTAATTCTTTGCCTCCCTCTTGATCTTTTACCATCTCTTGGGTACCACTCTGTGACTCTTTTAGCCCATCTATCTTGGTTTTGTCTGCCAACATGTCCAGCCCACTTCCATTTAAGTTTCCTTATTTTTCCTTTCACATCTACTATGTTAGTTTCTTTTCTCAATGAATTATTTGCTATTCTATCTTTTCGTCTAACATGTAACATGCTGCGTTCCATTGCACGCTGGCAAATTGCGAGTTTATTCTCTAATTTTTGTGTTAGGGCCCAGGTTTGAGCACCGTATGTTAAGATAGGGAGTATGCAGCTATCGAATACCTTTTGTTTGCATTTTATTGGCATTTCTTTTGACTTCATTACTTCTTTTAGCATCCAATATCTGTTCCATGACTTTGTAGTTCGACGTTCTATCTTCTTTGTCATCGAATCTCTCATTGAGACTATTTCACCAAGGTAAATGTATTCGTCGACATATTCTATTTCTCTGTTGTTTACTTTAATGGGTTCCTGCTTTCTGTTCGTCATTGCCTTTGTTTTTTGTATATTCATGTCAAGGCCAACTTTCTTACTCTCATCCAACAGTTCGTTTAGCATTTTTTCTAATGTGATAGGGTCTTCAGATAATAATACTAGGTCATCCGCGAATCTCAAGTTATTTAGGTATTTGCCATCTATTTTAATTCCTTGATCATTCCAGTTTAATTTTCGGAACACGCTCTCGAGTACTGCGTTGAATATTTTTGGCGACAAGGGATCTCCCTGTTTTACTCCTTTAGATAGCTTGAACCATTTCCCTTCGCTCTCTAGTTTAATTTTTGCTGTACTATTTGCATATATATTTTTTAGTATATTGATGTATTTCATAGATATGCCTTGCGCAACTAGCGCCTTCCATATTTCGTTATGTTCTAAGCTATCAAAAGCTTTCGAATAGTCAATAAATATGATGTAAATGGTCTTATTATATTCGTTATATTTCTCGATTATTTGGTTGAGTGTATATATTTGATCTATGGTTGAAAAACCGGCTCGAAAACCTGCTTGCTCTAACGGTTGATGTTCATCTAAGCTTTTTTCCATTCTTTTAAGAATTATTTTAGAAAATATTTTATATATGTTTGAAGTTAGGCTAATGGGACGATAGTTATTTATGTCACTAGGATCACCTTTTTTATGGAGGAGTTTAATTATTGATCGAGTCCATTGCGTGGGTATCTTTTCACTTTGTAAAATCGCGTTAAAAATTGTACACAGGATATCAGTAATGACAGGTTCAGCTGATTTTAGAAATTCGTTTGAGAAGCCATCTTCGCCTGGAGATTTGTTACTTTTCTGTGTTGACAAGGCATACTCTACTTCTCTAGGCAAAATGTTTGGTATCGTTTCCTCCTCTCTATTTATGTTTATGTCTTCGGTTGGATCTTTGTTACATTTATATAAATTTTCATAAACAGTTGTGGCTGTTAATATTATCTTTTCTCTATTTCCGACCTGTTTCTTTTCTTTATTTTGAATTTTGGGTATCCATTGAATTTTTCTGTCCAATTCTCTGTACGCTTTTTTGACAGCACCTGTGGATTGAATATATTTTTGAATAAGCATTGATCTTTTTTTTCGTTTCTTTTGCCTGGATAACCTATTGATTTTCTTACTAATTTCATTTATTTCTTTTCTGTTTTTCTTTCTGTCCTGTATTAAATTTTTCCGTCTTTCCATGAGGTCATTAATACTTTTTGGTATTTCTTTTACATTAGTTGATTTTTGGGTAACACATTTTTGTATGAATTTAAGTTTTTCCTCAAAATTGTTATAGGTTTCCTGTATGTCTATTTTACTATCTATTATTAATTTATCTAAATTACTTTCCTTTTTCCATTTTTGTAGCTCTTGGTTAATTCGTATACTTTCTTGTTTTCCATACGTTGCGGTGCTGTTTAAATAGTTCCGTCTAGTTTTCCTATGATGCTTTAAACTTAGTTCGGCCCTAATCAATCTATGATCAGAATTAAAGTTAAAGCGGTTGACTATTTTGAAGTTTTTAATTAGTTGTTTATTATTGCTCAAGAAATAGTCTATCTCGTTCGTTGTTTTGCCATCCGGCGAAATCCAAGTCCATTTCCGTTGCGGTTTTCTATTGTAAAATGAGTTTATTATCGACAAATTATTACTTCGTGCTAGCTGAATTAGTCTTTCTCCGTTGTCATTGCACACACCATAACTATACGGCCCTATTATTCTATCATCTTTTTGCAGAGCTACTCCAATTTTTGCGTTAAAATCACCCATTACGAAGATGTTTTTCTCTGATAAATTCTCTATCGTCTCTTGTAGCATTGTATAAAAATCGTCTTTTTTCTGTTTATCTGTATCCTCAGTTGGTGCATGTACTTGGATTATTGTAGATATTCCCAATGTTGGAAGGTCTACTTTTAATGCAGCTATGCGTTCTGATACTCCTACGAATTCTTTGATGTTTTTCTTGAGATATTTTTTAATTAAGAATCCTATTCCATATTGTCCCTTAGTTTCACCAATCTGGTAAAATATATATCCATCTTTTTCTTCAATACTTTCTCCCATTCTGCGAACTTCACATAGACCTAGGATATCCCATTTTATTTTTTGTAGAGCTTGTTCTAGTTCCATTAATCGTTCATCATTTCCTAATGTCCTTACGTTCATACTCAAAATATGGAACGCCCTATCCTTGTTTGATCTTTTTTGTTCCTTATTATTATTTTTAATTGTATTTTCCACTCGAACGACTGGTGGGTGGTGGTCTAGCTCTCCCGCGGTGACCAACCGTATTGGGAGGCACATAGTTAGTGTAATTTAAATATTAAAAATTTCGCCCACCTAGTACGTTGCGGTTGAAAATTCAGTTTGAAAAATCGTCTGAAAAGAATATTAGCTAAACATGTGAAAGTTGGCTGGCACTGACAAAAGCAACGTGCATCGTACAAGCGCGGAAGTGTCATCTGCATGGGACAAAAATAGTAGAGTCGCGTGACTTTGGCATTGTACCTATTATAATTCTGAAGTAAGCCAAGCTTACTTCGCAATCGTATGTGGGTGGCGGGCGTTGAAAAGAACCGCTGGGTGAACTGGCGTGTTGTTTGGTTCCGCCTGCCTGGTGTTTCCCGCTCTTTGGATACAATGCCTGTGACGTACGCTCGGTCCTCTGATGTGCAACACACACGGTGAGTGTGAGTGCACCACATGTCTGACGTCACTCAATATCAGCATGCCCCTTGAAAAGAGTTTCATATCTCATACAACATGCTTAGGTTTGTAACGAATGTTTACAACATTTGATTCAGAATGAAGACTAATAAACTTACCTATCTACTTACTTAGTTTCTTTTAATTGCGGTTAAGAGTTGAGAGTTGAGACATTGATATTCTGCTCTTGTCTCACTTAATATAAAATTCTCGTGTAACAATGTTTGTAACAAAACTCCTCCGAAACGGCTTGACCGATTCTTATGATTTTTTATGTGTATATTCGGTAGGTGTGAGAATAGGACGTAAACTATTTTTGAAAATGCGAGTTTCAACGCCTGTTAGGCACCTGAAACTAGTCAATTTCAGACGAATACGTCATGCAGCGGGTGCCATCGATATCGGTACTGTACCATCGATAGCGGTACGAAAACCATCACTTTCTGCCCTAGGGCAGAATGTGTTAGTTTCCTATCCGCTGACGTAGCAGCCCTCCTTTCAATCCTGTAAGAGTATCTTTTGTTTATTTCAAACCTTTTTAATTGTCATTTTATCCATCAACTAAACCGACACATAATATGATATTTGTCAACAACAACCTAGCAACTAATAGTAGATTGTTCATCAATGGACTAAAATGAGCCATTTCATATGAGATGTTTAGCTTACCGAGCGTACCGAGGTTTGCTAAACATCTCGAGTAGAATCGGGATGAAACACGATTTCAGATTTCGGGTGATGCAGGCAGACTTCACTCTCGTCTGAAATCGTCTTGTTTCACCCCTAAGCACACAATATACTATTTCATACCACGCGGACAAGTCGCGGGCATCAGCTAGTTTATCATAAAATATTTGAAAAAATTATAATACTTACTGAATTATTTAATCCAATTTTCAATTTACTGTTTATACTTAATCAAACTAGAGGTGTCAGCTATGGTTAATAAATTCTTGATGAGTTGCTGTAAGTAGTTGATTCAAAAATTAAAATGACTTCAAAAGTACCTGAAAAAGTAAATATATTATATAATTTACATTTTGGATTTTATTGTTATTAATTACCTAGGATATATTTCTACATGTTTACGTTTTTATGGTAGAGTCATTTAATTTGCCGTTTTTGATAAGTATTTTAAAAAAGTAGACATCAGTCTGCAGTACTATATCTTAGGTACGGTCGAGGTACTTAGCCTTGTAGCATAAGTTAATTAGTCATTAAACTTAATGTAAGTAATTAACCAATATAACCAATATTATATCGCTGAACAAAAATACATCTTAATCACACCAAAATTTCAGATTTAGCTTATCTATCTATACATATTCTCTTATATAAAAATCAATTGCTGTTCGTTTGTCTCGCTAAAACTCAAGAACGGCTGGGCCGATTTAGCTGATTTTGGGTTTGAAATGTTTGTCGCAGTCCAGGGAAGAGTTAAAGAAAATTACGACGCACGGACGAAGTCGCGGGCATCAGCTAGTATATATATATATATATATAAATCAATTGCTGTTCGTTTGTCTCGCTAAAACTCAGAAACGGCTTGACTGATTTAGATGAAATTTTTTGTGCGGGTTGTAGTGGATCCAGGGATGGTTTATATTCACAATTGGACTCGGTAGGGGGCGCTGCATTCGGGTTCTTAGCTCAGGGCAGGACAACGTCTGCCGGGCCCACTAGTTATTTTATAAAAACTTGTCTTTTCTATTGCAAATCACATCTTCATCGGCTTATATTTATTTGTTTGCCGATATTTTTAATACCATATGTACCTACTAGGTACTTAGCAACTGTCAAAAGTGGGCCATTAAATTGGCTCTATCTATAAAACCTACCTTTAAGTAAGTACCCGCTTAGGTATACACGGCACCCGCCGCAGCACGTTTTGCCCTAAGTAAAACTCTACGTTTAGCATGAAACTTGCAAGTTTCGTTTCAGTAATCCAATGTAGTCAGTCACAACTCTCAATGGATGTTAGTGTTAACACATTGTATGTTAATCCGATGGTATACGCGGATTGCGCGTCTCGGTCCATTAGTAATCCAACGGTCCAAACGTTCCGGCCACCTCACACAGACACACTTCGCGCTCTATGCGCCCCACGTCCTTGCTTTACCACTGCACTATAAGAAATACGAATAAATGGTTTTGGCATTGGTTGTTTTATTCCAATCGTGAGCCCGCATTTGTAATAGATTGGTACGTTGATGCATATGAACCCATAAAATATGACCATGGATGCATAAATGCTTTTATTTGTTATCGAGGTCCTAAGAAATGTATCAGTCGGTGTAATCGATAAAAAAAATACACATTGGCTAGGACGAAGGCGGCGTTCCGGCCGGTCCCATCTTGGCAATATATCTTCATTATAGGTACCTATATGTCCCTTCTTCAGGTTAGCGATAGCCTAGCTAGATAGCAGGTAGCCTCTCTAAACAGCAACAGTTGACGGTCAGTTGTCTTATTTAATTAGTAACATCTCCTACTGGTAATGCCTATCATTATAAGTTGCTGCACATAGCTAAGGACAATCAATAAAAGCAAATTCCTCCTTTCAATATCTTCCGAAGGACTTACCAATTCCAATTGTTTTCTTCTTCATTTCCTCGACACCCGTTAACTAACTCCATACGATTATTTATTATCATTGAATTAGTTTTCTTTATACATAAATTTTTGATTTTTTCGAACAGCTCAGGGTATGCTCAGCGTTAGGCTTATGAATTTAACATTTCAAGGGCGATTCATTATTTTATTAATTAAATTAATTAATATTTTTATACTTAGGCGGCATCTGCACCAGCACAAGGCCAGAAAATATTCTCTACAAGAAGGTGCTAGAGGTGGCGGGCTAGATTTGGAGCGGCACGTTTCAACACCTCCTACGGATGAGCCGCTTCCCGAGGCTGACCAGGATGAACTGCGGAGCCATCGCAGCGATGACCCGAGGGCACTTCGCCGGCACAGGATTCAACCACGGGCAAGTTGTCTAAAGCAAAATTTATTACCTACTAGATGGTGCTCGTGTGGATTAAAGTCTTTTGATTCCCGCGGGAACTATTTAATTTTCCGGCATAAAAAGTACCCTATGTCCTTCCACGGGATACAACAAAATTTCATCAAAATCGGTTGAACAGATTTATAATATTAGTATTTCAAGTGTTAAATAGAAAGCAATTCCTGTGTGGCTGTGTTTTCTGAGGCGAGGTGGCTCACACGGTCACACCCGGGATTTTGCTATATAATTTGCTTTTTTCAGTATTGGGCGTAAGAGGGCTGAACTCGTAAATATAAACGCTTCCTAAAAACAAAACAAAAAAACTTGCTCATTTAGGTTGATTGTCACTTCAATTAATGAATGACATTAAACAAAAAAGCTACAAAACAGTTAACACCTAACAAGAAAATCCTGAATGATGACACGCTACCGTACTCGAATATAATTTGTAAATACAAATATCTTATTCAATATTATAAATAATATGTATTCAGTTACACGGTAACTGCAGGAGCGCGGCTCTAACATACCTACTGTATTTATTAAAATAATCATGAATCAGAAAATTTTAACATTCCATAAAGTTAAATCTATACTTAAAACATAAACATTAATTAAGTATAAATGTGATAGTCTGTCTATGTGTTACTTTTTCACTGTCTATCCACTTTGAAGAAACTAAGTACCTATACGATACCTTGAATAATGTAACTGAGACGTGAGAATCTCAAAGAGTCCCCACGGGGAGTCCGGTAGACGTACACGTTGCTAAAAAAATTTGACGGTAATTATTTCGTTCACGGTAGTTTTTTCGAAAAGAAATTTGGCAGAGATAGATTATAGTCTGGAATAGCACATAGGCTACTTTTTATCCCGGAAAATTAAAGAGTTTCCGCGGGAACCAAAAAACCTCAAACCACGCAGACGAAGTCGCGGGCATTCGCTAGTTGTATCTATTTCTTCAAAAAATACAAGTAGGTAGGTAGGTATATTGAATATCAAAACGGTCGCCTTTCACATCGAAACTAATATTTTACATAATATATGACATGTAATATACAATTAATGTTTTTTCAATTTGATTTTAGATTAATATCTAGGAATATACCTTCCTATCAATCATCATTCTTGTTTGTTACATAATTATTTTTAATCTTTATTATTGGATAATATGAAAGCGAAATTCTGGTATCTTTCCATCTGTCATACAATTCGAAATATTCAATAGAGAGTAGAGGCTCAAATAGCTGTTTAATTAAGCTGTCTGAATTGCATTGCACAGCAATTTACTGAAAACCATATCCGTGATTACAAGACGGACAAGACGGGTAGGTATATTAAGGGATAATGCTTAGTGGTATAGTCAAAGTCAAAGTCAAAGAACGTTTATTCAATTTAGGGAGGTATACTACACTTATTTATAACATATAACATTATAATGGTGATAATCAGTACGACATCTTAAACTAAAGCTACGAGGGTTCCAAACGCGCCCTGTATGGCTAGCATGGGCACTACGAGTAAAATTATGTCTACCCGTTATCTCTCTCTGTCTACCGAAGCTAACATGGTTACTTGTCTCGTTACGTCTAAAGTAGAGATAAAAGTAATATTTCTTATCTGTGGTATTTTTCTCTACGAACCTTTACATGTCGACTATTTTTTTCTTGTAATATACCACATTTTGTGCATGTTAGGGTAAATTAAAAATTTGCCGGCAACGACAACATCTCTCTCTCTCGTCGCGAGATAATCTCGTTGTGCGCATGCTAAGCACACTTGTCTGAGAAGAGCCCACAACAAACTCAGTATAATCAACTCGATTGTCTTGATATTAATTATTACTTTATATAATTTCGACAGAATTAACCGGTAACCCTCCGACGTGTCTATTTTTGAAGTGAAAACTTCTTTAGCCGCGTTGAGCACTTTTTGGTAGGGGAAAGCCTTAAGGGTTCGCGTCACCGACATGCTGTGACGTATTGTACAACGTTATTTAATATTATTGTATATTAATTGTTATTTCAATTAAATTGTATTTATATTTTGTCATGATCTTGTACAGACCGTAATATACTTGAATATTAAATAAACCATTTAAACATGTAAGTATATATTTGTTGCTCGGAGTGTCAATAGATGTTTAAACCAGATTGATGTTGATAATTTTAATTTAAACATTATGAAATTTCAAATTTTAATACTAAAATTCTACGTTATAAGTTTTCACTTCTATCGGCAGTCCTTATGACTGCCAATTTTTTATTTATTTTAAAGTAATCGCTGTTGGAAGTAACTTTTTATTTTTTCGGTGACATACTTAGGACGTGAGTATGCAATAGGATAATATTTTTAATTTAAAATTAATTACAGGGTTCAACGGTGCATGTCGGCCGAAAAGAAGGTGGTGACAAAATCCAAAACATTTTCTCGGACGCCACTTTGAAGAAGATGTATGACCATAGTCCGCATGCGGTAAGTATCTAAGCGCCAAATCTTTTTGTATAAAAAAATATTGTTATCTGTCTAATTACCAAGTTTTTCTACCTTTGGCTGATATGGCTGGAATTCGATTTGATATATATGTATATCGGCATCGATTGCAAGTAATCTGAGCTGTAAGATATCTAGCGTAGGCTTATAAACTAGAAATTTGTAAAAGTACAACATTTTGATTCAGTATGTCAACAACGCAGGTGTTCGTCCAATTGGATGAGCTACTAGCGACGGAGGATGGAGACGCGGAGTGGAAGGAGACGGCCCGTTGGATCAAGTACGAAGAGGACGTGGAAGAAGGGTCTGCGCGTTGGGGCCGGCCCCACGTGGCCTCGTTGTCTTTCCACTCCTTGCTGAACTTGCGAAGATGTCTCGAGACCGGCGTGGTATTGCTCGACCTCGACGAGAAAGACCTACCTGGAGTGGCATACAGGTACTAAATTGCACATAGCGGCCTCGTTTTTCTTTTTTAATTATACAATGGTGGTAAAGCATTTACGCTATGCATGCAGAATAATAGTTATCATTTTTATGTATTGATTTTTACTGGCCTGCAATCAACTAACCTTAGGGTGAAATTAAATGCGATGGGGGTATGCATTTAACATAAATAGCGAAATCTAAAATTAATCTACTTTTCTTTTCTTCTAATCTTTCATGTTTTAGTATGACTGCACTTATTTCCATTTATAATATTTTATGGCTATCTTTCATTTCTTTGTACAAGTTCGGTATTTTTTCTGATATAGATTTATTTTATTAAATAACAACTGAGCTTTTCATTAATATTTCTATAATATTATAAATGCGAAAGTTTGGATGTATGGATGTCGGTATGGATGTATGGATGGATGTTTGTTACTGAATCACGCCCCAACGGCTGAACGGATCTGGATGAAATTTGGCACAGAGATAGATTATAGTCTGGAATAACACATAGGCTACTTTTTATCCCGGAAAATTAAAGAGTTCCCGCGGGATTCACAAAACCTCGATCCACGCGTACGAAGTCGCGGGCATCAGCTAGTATTTCTATAATATCCAAGCGACTACTCTTATTTTTTATCTCTTTTGAAGAGTTTTTATTAGATTTATAGTTTACTGGTTTAGCTACGACCTATGTATATTACGATTTCATTAATTGCTTATGCTAAAAGAGGTGATTTAGTTAGTCCATAACCTAGGAAATTAAACTTTATCTCCCAACTGTGTCCGCCATCTATTATCTAAATAAATTATTATGTACTATGTAGGTCTTCACGTTTCCAATTCACTCGTTTCCCACCCACTTCCCTCTCTCTCTGATCCATTGGGCTGAAAGTCATCCTACCTTCACTTACAGAGTCGCCTCTTCAGAACACCTCTGTCCCATAGGCCGTCTCTTCTGCGATATTCCTGACCTTCTTTAATTTCATTGACTTGCTATTACTTAATACGACATTGAGTAATGCCCATTCTTTGTCATTATTAGGGTAGTGGAGAGTATGGTAACAGATGGACTGATCGAGGAAGATGATAAGCCAGTAGTGATGCGTTCACTACTCCTCCGTCACCGGCACGTCCACGATGAAAGGTTCCGGTTTTCTATCAGTGGTCGCAAGCATTCCTCTTATACTAGCTTACAGGTGTGTATTCCTCTTTTCACTTTCCACCTTATTTTTAACATAGGTAATTACACTCACATAATAATATCACAATTTATAGGTGCGCAGAGAAACAATAGGTACTTAATTATATAATTTATATCTCTAACCCTTCCCCTACATTGTGGCCGATCTAAGCTCGCCAAGACGAATTATTATGCGGTAATTTATTTCTGTGATACACTTTCTGTAAAAACTTTTTATCAGCGTGATTATTACATTAAATAATAGATACGTGCAAACAGCGCTTATCTATTTTATTTTGTGTAATAATAATATAATTTAAATATCGGGTAAAAGCAAATGGCTCTAATATGTTACGTAATAATATACGTCTCCCGTCTGCTGAAAACGTGAAAACCATAGGAAAAAATGTCAAATCTATTATATGTATGGTGGGTATTACCACAGAATACTTCATTGTAGGTACCTTCCAGGTGTTACTACAACACTTTAACACTACAAATTTTACTGCTGCTAAAACTGTACGAATATTACTTTGCAACGTAATCATTACCAATAACGTAGTCACGTTTATCAGAGATTACGATAATAGGTTTGGCATGTCCGCAACTACGTGTGTGAAAATTCAAGGTTAGCCGAATAAAATATCAAATAAGATTTATTTCTTTTATCGGCATATCAATCTTGAGATTAATTCTAACACCACTTTATCACATGATAAGTTTCCCAAACTGTCAAAATGTACATCAAATGTTTTGATAAAAATTGTTTCCTACTACACAACTGTCCTTGTGACATTGTTCCTGCTTTGATCTGATAAAGCCTAATCGTAAATAACTAAAATGATTATGACTGTACCAATACAATCTCAATCGCAAGGTGAAGATCTGATCAGGGCTTTCGTAAATTTCCTTTACCAATATCCACTGTTACTGATACAGACAGACTAAAGCTAAAGGATAGACATATAAGAGCAATAAGAGTTGAAAGACTTGAGTGCAACTTTTCAAGTTAACGTTAACTGTTCGTTAATGTGTCAAAATTGTATGAAGGCGTCAAAACAGACATTTTTTCGTCAATTAATATCATATTCAGAGCTATATTTGTTTCTGCAAATAAAGAATTTTGAATTTGAATTTTTTGAATTTTGAATTATACCTGGGCCCTTGTTTCATCAAAATCGGTGCACTATTTAGTGAAATATGGCAAAGGGTCATCTCGGCGGGTTCTAAGCAGTCCCATTGAATGCTGATGGTATACAAACCTAAAAGTAGGCAATAGTATCGCTGGCAAATCTAATTTATGATTCAATTGGTAACGCTGAAAAACTTCACCGGCTTGCGTCAAAATCCACTTTCACGGGTTAATATCTCAAGTAACGGTAGGGTTACGTCGCAAATAATTAGAAATGTCAAGAATGGTTTGATGACGTACTGTGTTGCGCAGTCGCTGTGGATGGAGGAAGGCCCGGGAGGAGGTCCCGGCGCGCAGCCTCGCTGCTCGGTGTGCTCTACCGGCGTCGGCGCCTGCCGCCGGCATAGCGCCCACATTCTTGTACGGAACTCTCATGTGCGCGTGCTAACTGCTAACCAAAATCAACTCTTGCACGCAGTAGGCTGATTCAATTCAACATCATTGACCATCAAATAAAGATATCGCTCTTTTCATTGCCACCGTTTGTCTGATTAAAGGCAATCATTGTTGCGCACGGACAAGCTACGCCCGTTTCTTTTCTTTGGCAATATAGACAGTGTCATCTACTGAAGCCCACGGCTCTACACAGCCTATCAAAATTCCAATGGACCGACGCAATTTACATTTACCCCTGCATAGCGTGCGCAGCAATGGAGCGGCACCAGCTATCGAGCGGCATCTTAAATGTAGTATATGAGACACACATCGTATTCGAAAATTAGGTACCTATACGACTATTTTTTTGATTTGCAATGTCGTTAGCAATGCATTAGTCTAGAACCATAAATCGTTTGTTGTTTGTTTTTATCTAAATAAACGATACAGTAGTAAAAAGTATGAATGATTGATTTGTTTTCTTCAAGACCATTATCATTCATCTTTAACGGTCTAAATTTTTTTTTCCACTTTCATTGTTCTAGTACGTAGACACTTGAATAATAAAATTTCCTTGGTCATTGATTTAAATTGCTGTCCATTGTATGTTCTTATTGTTGGTAGAGATTTTTCTCGGTGTCTGCGATTGGCAAGAAACACAATTGGTTCCACATCTTCAAATAAATTATCGTTCATTAGCCACGTAGGACTGAAATTAAAATTTGAGTATATCCAAATCAGTTCATTGTTCTTTTAATAAATAAAAAGCATGATGTCAATAACATGCTTAACCACGAATGTTGCTGTTTCTAATAGGTATGTAAGCATTAATGTTAAATGTACAAAGTCACAAACATGAGACCGGGATTCTAAGTTATGAGAAAACGAATTTTTTTTTTATTAATCACTATAGTGAAATATGTAAGTACGTATGTACCTACCTAAATTCAGCATATAAAAACTAAAAAATAATGTGGAAAAATGAGTGAAATAATTGTATTAGGTAGATTCAATTAACGTCTGATTAACATCGTGCTTTTGTCAATATGCAGAATCTTGCGGATCAGAAGAGAAGACGCAGCTCTTACGCGCTACCACTTGACCGACTCGATGCCCGCAAGAAGTCATCTGGAGCCGCACTGGATATGCGAGAAGTGGAATATTTGGCAACCAGCGCAGCAGTGGGATCACAGGAAGAACTCAAACGTGGTCACAATGATTCTATTATGAAACGTATTCCTGGCGACGCGGAAGCAACTACAGTGCTGGTTGGTGCTGTAGGCTTTCTCGATCAGCCAACTATTGCTTTCGTGCGTCTCGCACATGGCATATTCATGCCTTCCATAACGGAGGTACCAATTCCTGTCCGTTTTATGTTCATTCTACTTGGACCCACGACATCAGACCTTGACTACCATGAAGTTGGTCGCTCTATCTCTACGCTTATGGCAAATCCTGCATTCCATTCTATCGCTTACAAAGCGGATGATAGACGTGAATTACTATCCGCAATAAACGAGTTTTTAGATGATTCTATTGTATTGCCACCTGGTGACTGGGAGCGCCAGGCTTTACTACCTTTTGAAGAGCTAAAAGCTAAAAGTGAAATGATTAGAAAACGGAAACGTGATGCACAACAACGTAAGCGGGAGGCTGATACTACAACCGCTCCTCCATTGGACGAAAAAAAGGCTCTTTTGGCTGCAGAGATAGGAGGCATTCCAGAAAAGGAACCAGATGATCCTCTGTCGAAAAGTGGTCGACTTTTTGGAGGTAATAAACTAATTAGTCATTTTGATAAGCTTCATATTTTTACACCTTTATTCATTTTTAGATTCAATAAGAAGTATTACATTGTTATTTTAGGTGTCATCCGGGACATGAAACGACGTTACCCCTATTACTTATCGGATTTTCGAGATGCATTGAACGGGCAATGTGCTGCGGCCACAATTTTTATGTATTTTGCGGCCCTCTCATCTGCTATTACTTTTGGCGGTTTACTAGCTGAGAAAACTAGTAAACAAATTGGAATATCTGAAACTCTAGTAAGTTTTGCATTTAGTAATTCTAGAACACTACAATGATGGAAGAAGTTACTTAGATACGTCTAATAGATATACCATACCTTCTGGATATAATTTACCAATAAAGATATTAATAAATTGAAATTGAATTTCAGGTGTTCTCGTGTGTGGGTCACGTATTCTTTGCTTTAGTTGCCGGCCAGCCTATGATGATTACAGGTGCTACTGGGCCTCTGCTATTGCTTGATGAATCGTTATTTGTCTTTTGCCGATCATATGGATTCCACTTTTTAGCTGCAAGGATGTATTGCGGGATATGGATGATTGTTATTGCTCTGTGTGTAGCTTCTATTGAAGGCAGTGTCGCCGTTAAGAAGATTACTAGGTTAGTTAGTACAGATCTAGTCTTAGAATGAGATTTATAGAGTGTACTTTGACTTGGCTCAGACTTTAAAACAAGATGTACTTATGTGAGTAACATAAATCTGTCTCGTTTTAACCATGTCTTAGGTCTAAGCAAAGTCAAAGTTCGCTCTATAGATCTTACAATCAGACAGATTGAATGAAATCCATCACAGAATTTAAACGTTGTGATTTTTTATTATTATTTTTATTATGATTTTCTTCACCAGGTTCACGGAGGATATATTCGCGTTTTTAATATCTCTGATCTTCATATCAGAGCCTATTTCTAATATAATTAATGTATATCGTGCCCATCCATTGGGCTATAATTATTGTCAGAATGCTACTGGTG
This sequence comes from Erebia aethiops, assembly GCA_923060345.2. Taxonomy (NCBI): domain Eukaryota; kingdom Metazoa; phylum Arthropoda; class Insecta; order Lepidoptera; family Nymphalidae; genus Erebia; species Erebia aethiops. The sequence goes on along the minus strand of OV281079.1, from coordinate 9,823,348 downwards.
TTAAGGTAGTAAATGATACAGAAGCATCGAATATTACAATCACAGGTAACTTGTTTGGTCATATATATCTTAGACCGTACATAATATTGTTATAGTCAAGTAGATTCATCATTCAGATACAGATTTTAGTTTTCGATTCTTAAAAAAAATATTTGTTCAAGACTTTATTTATTACTAGCTGATGCCCGGACTTCGTCCGCGTGAATTGAGGTTTTTTGGTTCCCGCGGGAACTCTTTAATTTTCCGGGATAAAAAGTAGCCTATCTGATTTTCCAGACTATAATCTATCTCTTTGCCAAATTTCATTTAGATCCGTTCAGCCGTTCTGGCGTGATTGAGTAAGAAACATCCATTTGAGGTTTTTTGGTTCCCGCCTTAATTTTTTTTATTCAAATCTTGTCCTGACTATAACGAACACAAAAAAAGAATTATCCAATATGGTCCAACCGTTCTCGAATTTTGCGCTTAGCAACATTAATTTTTATTTATATAGATGTTTAGTTAAAAAAAGGTTTCTTTTAGGTAATGCGACAACTTATGTTCCACCGGTCGCTACGCCGCATATACTGCTACCACAACCGAATACAGCTCTTTTTTGCACAATTCTGACTTTGTCCACTTTCATCATCGCCTACTACTTGCGTATATTCCGTAACGGCAAGTTTCTTGGACGTAGTGTAAGTCTAATTTTAATTTTGTATTATCTTAACTTTTAATATTTTACTGCGTTTTGAACATCGATTCAATTAGGTAGTTCTCTATAAATTCTTTATACATTTTCAGGCTCGTCGTGCTCTAGGCGACTTCGGTGTACCTATTGCAATTGTCCTAATGGTCGGAGTGTCTAGCCTGGTTCCAGTTTGGACTGAGAAGTTACAAGTCCCAGATGGGCTAAACCCAACATCCGATCGTTCTTGGCTGGTGCCTCTAAATCCTGGCCTAGAAACGATCCCAATGTGGGCAGCCTTTGCCATGGCATTACCAGCTTTCATGGTCTACATCATCGTCTTTATGGAGACTCATATCGCTGAGTAAGATTTTATGAATGTTATGCATATTTAAAAAAATACAATTAATATTAATTACTTTCTTTCTGCTAATGATCATGAGTACTCATGAAGTAAAAGTTACATTATTTATTTATCAATCGTTTTCCAATATTTGTTATGTACTCAAATGCATTGCGAATTTAGCGATTTTTTTCTTGCAAAAATATGCGAATTTAATAATAGTACATTATGGTACAAGTGTGTAATGTTGGTGATTACTGATTACCGCTGAGGCGCCATTGAGACCCGAGCCGTTAGGTGAGGGTCTTAACATAGCCGAAGACGGTAATCATCAATACACACGTATAATACACGACGTTGTTCAACACACTGGTGAAGAAAATAATACTAAAAAATAATTTCATTTTCATGGCACTTGTGAATAATAATAATACTAAAAAATAATTTTATTTAGTAGATAAAATAAAATAAAAACTCTATAACTCACTTGTGAATAATAGTAATGAAAAAGTTTGATTATAGGTGTCATTATGTGCCTAATTGCGGTGAAATTAGAGCTATTTTATGAGCAAGTGCTTTGCAAAAGTTATTTCAAGTTTAATTGTTTGCAGTTGGTATGTCTAGGTATAGATACATGCGTTTGATTATAGGCTGATCATTGATAAGCCTGAACGTCGTCTGAAGAAAGGCAGTGGATTTCACATGGATATCGTAGTGATGTCGCTAGTGAACGCGGTGTGTGGAATGTTTGGTGCGCCGTGGCAGTGCGTGGCGACGGTGCGTTCGGTCAGCCACGTCTCTGCACTAACCGTTATGTCCACCACCCACGCCCCTGGCGACAAACCTCACATCGTCGAAGTTAAAGGTGATTTTATTATTATAAAAAACATATTATGCATTGAACTCCTTTATGAACCATAAAGCAGCAAAATAAAAATTGCCTACTTGTCTGTATTCTGCAGGGTGTGCACAAGAACTATTTGACCTAGTCCTCCAATTAACTGTGTCCGCACACGTACGTACACGTACGAACTGGCTCGCTTCCTAATTGCTGATACGGACCGAGCAACGCGAAAAGTTAAATTAAGTAAGAGCTTTTCCAATCGCGCAAGCTTTTCTCCTAATTTGAGCTAAAATATCGCGTCGATTTTTTTGAGTAGACAGTGTCGACACTAGTCGACACAAAGTCGTAGACAGAACTTTACGCTTGTAGTGTCGTGCTACTGTAGGTTCACTAGGTACCTAACTAAAGTAGGAGTTTGGACATTTACTTTTAGGTACATCTATATAAGCAATTCTTTAATGGTTTTTATATTTTAATTCAACAGAACAACGCTTGACTGGTCTCCTGGTCGCTCTACTTGTGGGAATTTCTGTGCTGGCATCCGGTTGGTTGAGATTGGTGCCGATGGCTGTGCTGTTTGGCGTTTTCCTTTACATGGGTATTTCGGCCCTTGGCGGTATACAATTCTGGGACAGATTTATCTTACTGTTTAAGCCTGTGAAACATCATCCGCAAATTCCATATGTACGAAGGGTAAGAACTGTTACATGTTTTAAATAAATCACAGATAAAGTTTTAATTTTCTGTATGTAATTGCTGTTGCGCCTATTAAGCTCTTATACACATATAAGCCCTCAAGTCAGCCTTCTGCAGAGCTACTCGTGCTAATTTAATTTTGTTCAACTTTCAACCTTCTATAAAACGATTACATATCAATAATTAGTCTCCTACTCATGGACTACGGCATTTGATTTTAGGTATGGCAAAAACTTTTATGTTTTATCCCCATACGTAGTTGAACTACTTTCTTTTAATTTTTATGTATAAAAATTAATTATTAATCAGTTTATTTATTTTCCTTATTAGGTTCCAACTATGAAGATGCATCTCTACACATTGATCCAATTTGCTGGTATTTGTCTTCTCTATGGTATCAAGTCTTCGCAGTTTTCACTGGCTCTTCCGTTCTTTTTGGTGCTGATGGTACCCCTGCGAATGGCTATGGCTTACATCTTCACACCATTGCAATTAAGAGCGGTATGTAAAATATGAAATCTTATTGAAATACATGACTAGCATAAGTCATTTTCTAACTAATGTTTTACAATACAAAAGAGAAGTAGGTAGGTGTGTTGAAAACGTTCCTATGCATTTTTAGGTAGATGCGTCAATCTGAAACACGTTTGCAGTTCTTTTCTTACTGAATTATTTGATTCCTCCTACCAATAAGATTCACAAAATTGGTCCTGAAATTTCGTTTTTTTTACATTGATAATTTTTAAAAAAGTCTTTAAAAACGCACAGTTGATTTTATTTAAATTCTGTAAATAATAAATACTTAATAGTAAGGTACTTATCGCCTCACTGGCCAAAAAACAGCAAATAACATGAAATTTTGCATTGGATTAGGCAGAAAATTAATGCAGATCCCAAATAAGTATAATATTTGAGAAAAATCTGACGGTTCCTATGGTAACGAAGATGAGAAATCCACCGGGCGCCTGGCTAGTAAGATTATATTATTATTATTCGCAAATTTGCGGAGGTGTAATGAAGACTGATGATGCAACGAGTTAGCGTTTTAAAATACATACAATGTTTGCTATAAATAAGTCGATGTTATTCATGTTAGCGTTGGAAAATAGTTGTTTATATAATACCAATTTTTTTTTGACAGTTGGACGGTGCCCAAAAAGACATTGACAAAGATGACGAACCAGATTTCTACGAAGAAGCGCCACTGCCTTGATAGGAGCGAACAAATTGTTCTAGACTCTCGGTATATCCATGGAGAGTTTGTACAATTTAAGAGACCTAACACAGAACAACAAATATTAAGTCTGCTGTGTGAAAAGTTACTCTAAATAGGCCGTCTGAACTTAAATGATCAATAGCATTGAGTAATAATTAACACATAATTAAAAAATTATAGGATTATTTTAAGTAACATTTTTAAACTAATTCGTAAGTAACGAAGTTCAGCATGTAATGTTTAAAATTAATAATGTGATATTATATTCATACATTTTGGATGTAAAGTTATATTTCAGTAGTTATAAGAGAATAGATGTTGAAATCAACTAAAGTCCATAGGCAGGTATAGATATTATTTTAAATATAATTCCTGTTTTTTTAATGAACAATTAGTCCTTGACTGTGATCTCCCCTGAGACACCAATGATGCAGTAAAATTATATCTTTTCGCCGTATCAGGCCAATACTGCCAACATTTAAAGCAATACTTAAGGCCCTGTGTAGCGTAAAAGGGGGCTTTTAAAAGCAGTGTATCCATCAAATGGTGACATAATGAATGCTTGTAAAAACAATTTGCTGTTTTCAAGACCTTTGAGCAGCCGCTGACGCATCTCAAAACAAAATTTAAAAAAAATCTCTGCATTGAAATTTATTTTAAAGATACCTCTTAATTTACCTTTTAAAGCAATTTTTCTCTAGAAATATATGATAAAATTTATATTTCTAACTAAAACACATTGTCGGATTCATTTGTATTGAAAAGTAAATATTTTTTTTTACAAATTATTTCATGTATTTTTGTGACATGCGCTTGATTTCACCCCCGCGCGCCTGTGTTTTTCATCTCGTGAGCTCACAGCGCCTTAATCATTATTACACAAAATTACAGTTTGACGTTCGTAAATTAAGGAATATAATTCTAAAACACGAAACTCAACAATAATGAAACAATATGGCTTTCAGCGTTGATAGTATGGCCCCAGTTCCTATTTAACATCGCGTCGTATGACATATATCTCGGAATGAGAAGGGTTTGGCCATAGTCCACCACGCTGGTCAAAAAACTACTGAGCCGGCAAATATGCAGTTCTGTGTTTTAGATATTATTTTACATAATTATACTTTTGCTAAGTTCTAATTGTGGTTTCAAAGTTATAAAGGTCTTGGAGCTCTCGGAACGCTAAATTGCTTGGCAGCCCGCCTTTTCTACTAAACTTCTTGACTATAATACCTACTTTCCCGGTTGGTAGATACCAACAAAGTAATTATCTACCTTCCTGTCCTAACACCTCTTGTAATATAATAAGAGTTTGTACCTTTATAAAATACTTACTTATGACACTGCTCAAGGAAAATCATCAAATCATAATGACAAATGACAAAAATAACGGTCTAGATAAAATGTGTATTTTCTTAAAATTATATTTGATAAATCGTTATATAAATATACTGTATAATTAATCTATGGTACATATATACTTACCTTATATAAAAAAATCCAAGGGCGGATTGTCTGATAGCTCAAGATTCAACGACGAATTTCAGGTACATACGTAGATATTATATTTCTTGGCTTTAGCCAGTTTCTTTTCGGTTTTGTGGGTACGATGTCGATATGTTACCAAATTTAGCTTCAATGGCAATCAGTCCCTGGCTTTACGGAGAACGATTGGGCGCTGTTTTTATAAATAAATAAAATAATTGTTATTCATAATATAAATAGCTAGAATTGTAATTGTTATTGGGTTCCTTTATTTTTGACTTGTCTTGTCTATATATTCTGGTGATTTACCTGTTTGTGAATTGTTGCTCAAAATTATTTAAAATTATAGAGGTATGCGTAATATCTAGGTATTTAAAATGAAATTAATAAATTTTGTAAAGTAGGTAGGTATCTATCGCAATTTTATCAAGCGGAGGCTCATTCGTGCGTTCCCGAGTGGAATAGTTCCCGATACAAACAAGCGGTGCAATTATGTAAGGATTGCCGATCAAATCGTCAAAGTTCGGCATCAAAGTAAAATAAACCATAACGGCATTGAATTAGAGCTCAATTTCGTGTATCCATTCTATTACATTTAGGTATGTACCCTAAACGTATGAGAATGGATACACGAAATTGAGCTCTAATTTAATACTGTCATGGTTTATTTTACTTTGACGCCGAACTTTGACGATTTGATCGGCAATCCTAACAAAGGTTTGGTTTATTTGAAAATATTACCCAATAAAATTCAACATTAGCTCCATTAGCTCCACGCTAGAGTGTGCCTATTCAAAATTTCATTGACTGTGGTTGGATAAGATTATTCAAATAAATATGAAACATTGCATCTAAGGAATGCGTTTGCATTTTTCATAAAATTGCTACTCTGTCCAAGAATGTCTTATATTTAATTTATAGCGTTCAGTTCAAGGCTTGTCGGCTTAAAATAAAGTTAAAAAATAATTTATTTAATATTATCATTTAGTATCAACTTTGCGTGATCAGAATACGGATCACTCAAAGTTGATACTTAATTACTTGATAGAAATGAGCATATTATTAATATGCTCACTTAAGTTATTTATAGCGTTAGTTCAGGTATTGTCGGCTTAAAATAAAGTTAAAAAATAATTTATTTAATATTATCACTAAGTATCAACTTTGAGTGATCCGTATTCTATGATAGGTAACCGGGTCGCAATGATAGGTAAATTATATATTAATCAAAGACAAAGTGTGCTTGTTCATGTTTCTAAATGTCTTAATAATAATTAATTTTCACCTTACATTTTCTATTTCTGTTCATCAAATGTGTAGTAGTTCATGCGCGAGTTGATTGCAGAGTAAATGTATGGTGACACATACATTTACTCTGCATTCAACTCGTGCGCGAACGGTATCTATGTAACATGTACCTATAGAGAATAAGTTGGCACTCGAAAAGTGATAGGATTTATAGAGTAGGTACCTAAATAATGCGCTGTGACATATCAGTTAAATTTATTAAAACTAGTAATGTAATCACTTAGGTAACTTAAATTAAATTTAGCAAGACTTTTTTTTTATTATGTGATAGGCTTGCGCTTGACGATAATCATGCATAGTGCAAAGCAAAGACATTATAAAGCTGCGTTTAAGCAAGGCGAAACGATCACGAGTTGAGCATAATTATTATTTATAATATTACGCATCCATAGATTAAGGTTCGGTCTCCGCTACGTTCGCGGATACATTTCAGGGAAATTAAAAGGAAAAATATCACAGCTGAGTAGACTTTACAAGTTTACGAGTAGGTAATAGTCGACCAACATATAAAATGCCCGCATATTGTGACGGGCAACTACGAAACCCTACTCTACTGGTGGTTATGTAACTATGTACCTACTTACTTCTTTAGAAACTAAGTATTGTAAAAGTATTTTTATATTGGAATAGTAAAATATATATTTTAATGGAACTTTTATAAAGTTAACAGATAATTACATTTCATTTTATTAAGGAAAAATATAAAATGAAATTATAATATAAAATTGAAAATAAAACTTTAGTAGTTAAACTTTAAGTAAGGATAAGTATAGAAATAATATCTAATATTATAATATTACCCCAGTTAGTGTACCTCTTGGACGAATTCATCCAAGGTGATATAGATATTAGGTATCTATATATACTTAAGTAGGGAATAAAAGTAATTCTTTTGAAACAGGCTTCAAATAAAATAATACGCTTCTGAAAGGCTTAGATTTTTTGATTGATTGGAAAACAGGAATGCAAAAAATTATATTTATGTAAATATCGATATATATATAGCGATATTTACTAACTACAGCAAACGAGCAGGCCTGATTACTGCCGCCCCCATGAACATCTGCAGTAGCACCAGAAGAACCGCCAGTGCGTTGCCGTACTATGAGTACTACGAGTTTACCTAATTAAGACTAATTATTGTACTTATTATATCTAGGTATATATTATTAATTAAGCAATTTTAAACATTAGTTATTTACCCACGCAGGTATACAATATAGACAACTAGTGGGTAACAATCGGTAGAAATGCCTACAAGTACTTACTATTTTATTTATTGCAGATAATAATTATGAAATATAAGATATATCTGCGGGAAAGTATATACTGTAGGTGCCTGTGTTGAGATGTGTGAGCGCCATTCCATTTGAATACCATGTTACGTGCTGTATTGGTACTTTATTTTATCGACGCAGCTTCGAACATTTAACCAGTTTTTACATAATATTAACTGACCAATAAACAATTCGGTTGGACTTACCTTCGCAATTAATGTCTGTAAACTAAGTTACAATTTTACGATTTCTGCTGTACAAAATCTGTAAACTAAATTGACAGTTCTAATATTATTTAAAAATACCAGATGATGCTCATAATAATCCCGTAGGGTATCTTTGATTTTTCGGTATAAAAAATTAACTAAGTTTGCTTCCGAGATGCAATCAATGCAATGCCAAAATCACTAATAGAAATTCTACAGACATACTTTCTCGTCAATAATACCCATTATAAGTAGAAAGAAGGAGGAAAAGGATGCGACTACATCTTATAGACCTGTCAGCAAAGAGGTTTAGGTAATTATTTGCCTACAGCCAAAAGTGCTATTGACCAAGTAGGTCTAAAAACACTATCCTATTCCTAAAACAACACTTTCCATATAAGCTGTTTCTTACCGATTGCTCCGAGTTACGTTTAACCCAGGAATAAATTTGATGTTTTGACAGATTTTGTACCTCTAGTATGAATTCTGACAAAATTTCAATTTTTTTCTAGGTAACATTATTCGGAGTTGGTGCAATCGACACTTAGTTTGACGATAAAGCACCATTGAACTTTCTAAGTCCGACCTTATTAAATTTAGTTATTTGCCAAAGCGTAGGTGCCAAAGAATTACCAGGGGTGTTTATAGAATATAAAAAATTATTCCGAAAATACAATTATGTTATTAAAAATAACCGCACGTGGTATTCTAAAATAAGTTGTAGAAATTTAAGTATTTTTTTGTAATAGACAGAGATAATATGCTAACTTTAAGGTATTTACGAGTATTATCCAGTGAAGGCGGACAAAGGGGTACATTTTATATTTTAGTTGAAAATATAAAATTGATTTAAAAAATCGGAGATACGTATATAAGCCATTAAGGCTGATTCTGTAGTGCACAATCTCTAAACTAAACTAAAATTAGAGCATTACAAATATTGCTAACCCTTTCATAATACTTCCTACGGAAAGGGACAGAACCAGATTTAAAACTACCATTTTAGTTTTCTTTAGAGATTGTGTTATACAGAATCAGCCCCTTTATATTACTATGGTTACTAACAAAAAAGTTTTACTATGTTCATTTAAACTAACCTAAGTTAATTATTTACGATGTAAGACAGAGTATCTTAGTGGATACTTACGAAATAATATTATGCAGTGTAGGACGACCTCCAGCTCGCTGGTCTGATCACCTAAAGAAGGTGGCAGGAAGCGGGTGGATGAGGAAGGCGGAGGACCGTGTTTGGTGGCGCGCTCTCGAAAAGGCCTATGTCCAGCAGTGGATGCATACAGACTGATGGATGGATGGATGGATAAGGAACATGTTATAAAAATAAAAAATATGTATAAATGCATACTATGCTAACTGTAGGTATTCAAATCCTAACAAGTATATAGTCCCACAAACTAATCAGACCCAATGACAGCGTCGCTGTTAGCATATTTAGTGATCCTAACCATAATTATTAAAAAAAACTACACATTTCTAATATTTTAATAATTATTGTATATATATTCATGTTGAATCTAGACCCTTATAAAATTTTTCATTTCATTTCATTTATTTATTGCATAAACTGGGTTACAGTAAAGGTCTTATTTAGAATATTATTGCACCTACGAGTACAGTTGGCCAATTATGGTGTGCAACATAATATTTATAAAATTAATCTAAATTAATGTATTATAGCAGAGTAATTTAACTACTATAAAATTTTAATTAACTGTCACTTTAATATATTATCATGATTTTAGTCTCAATACATTTCATTTGAGTACATATTATTATAAAATAAATTTAAGATGTCATATATTATATTATATCCTTACGCATTATATTAATTACTAGCTGACCCGGCGAACTTCGTACCGCCTTAGTATGCAAAATTAAATGTATATTTTTCAATATTTCTGAGAGATTTTCTTAATATTTTTTTCCGTAAGAACCTTCTCCTAATAATAACAAATACAACAAAAAAGAATTAGTGAAATCGGTCCAGCCATTCACGCGTGATGCCGTGACCAAGGAAAACGGGTTTCATTTTTATATATATAGATTTTTCTTCAAAATTCATCATAATGTCAAATTACTTATATATCAATGATAATGTTGTGTTATTGAAATACTGTGTCAATGGGTAAGTATATAATAATTAATATACAATATATTGAATTTAATCTTATTAACTAGTAAGTACTTATTACTTAACACAAAAATAATGTTAATATATCCTAGAATATTTAATTCAGGTATTCACTAATTGCGTAGTAGCATTTTTGTATAAGATAATCTTTTAACTTATTTTTAAATTAAAAAAAATCATGTTCTGGACTGAGGAATGATTAACTTGTTCTTGCGTCTCATAGGTACTGCTTACGTTATTATACTTACTTAATATGTGCTGTTTGGCAAATAATAATGATTCAAAAATGTACAGACAAGGTGGAGTTAAAATTTTTAGCTCCTTAAAATATGGCTTGCAACTGTCGGTCTGTTTTAAGCCACAGATTGATCTTATGCACATCTTTTATGCTTTAAAAGCATGATCTCTCTCAACAGAGTTACCCCAGAAGATAATTCCATATCTTAAAATGGAACATACTACATACTTATGCATTATAAGCGACTAATAGCGTTTCTCTGTTTACAGTTTTAGATAGCATGTAGAGCGCATATGAAAATTTATGCAATCTTGTACAAATAGACTCCAATAATAATCATATAATGTGCCTTCCAATTCAATTTTTCGTCTATATTGTTACGGGCTGGGGTTATGTTAACCAGAGAGAGATGCTGTATGTTTCACAATAATTTATTGGTCTTACATAGTTGAGGGCAACTGGTACACTGTACACTTTTCTTCTCTTGTCACGACTTCTTCCATCATCTCGAGGTTGTCGCTTCGTTGACTGCTGATTTGTAACTCTATCAATGTCTGGACGCAGCGCCTTTTTATACCCCTCAGGCCGATATTCCAGAATATAAAACTGTTCAAATTCAAATACCACATGATTTCTTCTTAATTTCAGTTGACCGGTAACATTTCAAAAGAGGTATTACTGGCTAAATCCCCAATAAAAACATTAACACCATTCTGTCCCTTTTTCTCATTTGCCAAACCCATTCTTTCCTTATCTCTGTCACTAGACAGCTGGCTTCTTCTTCTTTTCTTGGTTTTTGGCTTTCAGTAGCTGGCTTGTCGTAGAACGTTAATTTTGACTGATAATTACTTGACATAATGGTTGTTTACTTAGTTACGCGTAAATTCACCTAGTTACGCGACACTGCCCCCTTCTAAAAGAAATGCTCGTCCCGAGCATTATTACTGCCTTGCCAGACGATCTACATGTTCAAACTAAGCTTGACTTCGTAAGGGGTGTAGTACCCGGCAACTTATTGATCACCTTCTCTTTCAAACTTACTTCAATCTTAATGTCTACTGTCTCCATTTCTACCGCCTCCACCGTCTCCTCCATCTCTACCGTCTCCGCTATCTCTACCGTCTCCGCTATCTCTACCGTCTCCGCCATCTCTTCCGACTCCACCATCTCTACCGTCTCCGCCATCTCTTCCGTCTCCACCATCTCTTCCGTCTCCGCCATCTCTACCGTCTCCCCCATCTCTACCGTCTCCTCCATCTCTACCGTCTCCTCCATCTCTACCGTCTTCGTCTCCTCAGCCAACTTCTCCACGGCAAGCTCTGCCGTCACCTTCACGGCAACCTCTGCTTCCACTTTCCCCACGATAACCTCTGCCGCCACCTTTTCCACGACAACCTCTCCCGCCACCTTCTCCACGACAACCTCTGCCGCCACCTTCTCCACGACAACCTCTGCCGCCATCTTCTCCACGGCAACCTCTGCCGTCACCTTCTCCGCGGCAACCTCTGCCGCCACCTTCTCCGCGGCAACCTCTGCCGCCACCTTCTCCACGACAACCTCTGCCGCCACCTTCTCCACGGCAACCTCTGCCGTCACCTTCTCTGCGGCAACCTCTGCCGCCACCTTCTCTGCGGCAACCTCTGCCGCCACCTTCTCTACCGCCGCCATCTTCTCTAATGCCGCCCACTCTAGCGCCGCCTTCTCTCGTCTTCTCCGCCTCCTCTCCTCAACTTCGTCCTTCGCCTTCCGCAAACTTTCGCAACAACTTTGCAATTTCTCGATCAATTGTCCTAATCGTGCATCAAAGTTGACTAGCCAATGCACAACAGCCTTGTTGTCGGAAGGACGCGTGCGGTCTCCTGCAGATTCCACCATTGCACGTATGGTGACACCCTCTTTTGTTGCCCTCGGTACCACAGGCATCTCTCTCGATCCCACTTCTGACACCAATTGTTACGGGCTGGGGTTATGTTAACCAGAGAGAGATGCTGTATGTTTCACAATAATTTATTGGTCTTACATAGTTGAGGGCAACTGGTACACTGTACACTTTTCTTCTCTTGTCACGACTTCTTCCATCATCTCGAGGTTGTCGCTTCGTTGACTGCTGATTTGTAACTCTATCAATGTCTGGACGCAGCGCCTTTTTATACCCCTCAGGCCGATATTCCAGAATATAAAACTGTTCAAATTCAAATACCACATGATTTCTTCTTAATTTCAGTTGACCGGTAACATTTCAAAAGAGGTATTACTGGCTAAATCCCCAATAAAAACATTAACACCATTCTGTCCCTTTTTCTCATTTGCCAAACCCATTCTTTCCTTATCTCTGTCACTAGACAGCTGGCTTGTCGTAGAACGTTAATTTTGACTGATAATTACTTGACATAATGGTTGTTTACTTAGTTACGCGTAAATTCACCTAGTTACGCGACACTATGAAGCCCTAAAAATTTTATTGTTGATGTTTCAGTGACGTTCATATCGTTGTAGTGGACTTGTAATGAGGGGCGTTTCTTGTTTTTAGTTACCTAAGTCATAATTTTAGTTTTGTCAAAATTCAATATCATTTTATTAGTAGTAAGCCAGTCAACTATAGTTGTTAGTGTGTTATTAATTTCAAAATCAGTTGTGCCGTCGTCAGCAAATACTAAATTACAGTCGTCTACAAACATTGAAATATGGTGGCATTGAATAAAATAAGGGAAATCATTAATATATATAATAAATAGTGGCGGACCAAGCACGCTGCCTTGAGGTACGCCACGCAGAATAACTTGACCAGGGCTGGACGTGCTGGTAACTTCTGATTTTGAATTATGGTCAATATTTGTTATTTTCGTCATTTGTAGCCTATCACTCGGGTAAGATTTAATTAAATTTTATACATTTCCTCGTAGTCCGTAACTATGTAATTTTCCAAGTAAAATATTGTGGTCTATATAATCAAATGCCTTTTTCAGGTCCATAAAATGTAAACACTATAAAAATAAAAAGTCCAAAATTTAGTTCTTTTTTGGTCACTTGGCCAAAAACGTGACGAAATAAAGCTGCTAACCTTAGCTACTTTGTATGTAAATAAAAGTTTAAAGTCTGTATTGAATATGGTATTATAATATGGTACTGGTGATCTAATGATTTTTGTTGTTTCATTTATAGTTACAATATTTACTGCATACTCTCATCTAATAATTGTGTATCACCATTTGCTCCTTGAAAGAATCGTATCTGTATTTAGGTACTACCATAGATACCTTACTTACTATTAATGATCTTAAAGGTATTGGCGTAAGATAAAATATTAGAGATTCACTGCTCAGTAATACTTACCACCTACTAAAAACAATCTGCGTCACTTGCAGAGTTGCAAGTTGCATTGCATGTTATAATGTACGATCAGTTTAAGTCCTACATGTCCTTGTATAGAAATTAAGATAATTTCAAATAAGAAATTGTATCTAAAAAGATTTTTTTTATCGTTTATTCATTGAAATCAATTAGTTAGTCTATATCAGGATCTAATTTCGAATGTTCTGAAGCTTTGCGATATGATTGGAGAAGCTAATAGGGCTAATGACCATTCAACTTTCTCGTTCATTCAACATGAATTTATTTCATAATATAGGACGAGAATAAATACCTACTTAGTGTTCAATAGGCGCTTCAGTGCTTTTGAGAAACAAATTGGGTGGGTATTGAACTGGATTAGATAGTTACTTTGCGGAAGTCTATGATAATCAAAGAGGTACCTAGGAAAAAGAAGCATAATTCGCTATAATCCGCCGAAACAGACAAATCTATGTGTTAAAACGTGTAGCTTGCGATATGCACCGCCCAATACTTATGTCAGCAATTCACACCACCACACATAATATTTTCCAAATTACTTTCAACATTCGTACTTGTTTCTCTCCGACACCGGAGCATCCTGATTTGTTGACTCGAATGCATTGTTAATTACTTAATTGATTAAATAAAAAAAACCGGTCAAGTGCGTGTTGGAATCGCGCACAAAGGGTTTCGTACCACCACACAATAGGTATAGATAAATTCTCTAAAACAAGAAAGATGTCATAACAACACGTTATCAGCTGTGAAATAACTGGCTTACGTATGGCGCTAAACTGGTAGCGTCAGACAAACAATCGACACCCTGTGAGTCCGGAACCCTAATTAACTATTTTCGAAATATTTTCTATACCTACTAGTGCTAAGAGACGTCATGAATTTCATGATTCTAGGTTAACGGGAAGTACCCTATAGGTTTTAATTTATTGGCGAGTGTCAAAATATATGCGGCATAAACGGCCGTATCTTTTGATTGCGTTGACATAGAAGCTTGAGTTTTTTACAGCTCGGGACCGAAGACCTTATTATTAACGCGTACCTACCCGTTGACGGACAGAAAGACAGACGGACAACGAAGTGATCCTATAAGGGTTCCTTTTTTTCCTCTTGAGGTACGGAACCCTAAAAAGTACAAAAGATAATTCTAAAGATCATAATATTAAAACCTAAACTGCGTTTAGTGTACCTACCTTCCGACTGTATCCATTTTGTTAATGGGTATTGTATAAAAATAGCTAACATATTCCTTTCTATTTTTCTTGGATAATAAGTAATAGTTAGGTATAAAATACGCCGAGGAATTACCTACTGTCGAGGGCCACTTCTTCACGCACGGCTTCCTTTCCTAGAGTATAAATAATATTAATATAGTGATCAAGTAGACTTGTAAACATAATGTTATTATATATAGGTACTTATATTATTAATTATATTATAAGTTCCTTGTTTTATTTATTGTTGTGTTGGCTAGCTCATGTAAGAGATATAGGTAATGTTTGAATTATTGTAGAAACTAAAATTACCCTAAGATAGAAAACACCCAGCGCGGCGCGGTCGAATAATAACAAGTTACCTAACAAGTTTAAACCGTTTTTGTAAATGCAAAATAATATCGATAAATACCTATGTGATTAGTGAATTTTGATTTATTAACTGATACATAAGATCTAATTTAATAGGTATAAAAGACAAACTAAATGCACATCGTAGATCTGTGTAGATTACAGGTACCTATACCTAGTACCTCTACTCTACCTACCTGTAAATTATTCTAATCGATGACGCGACGCTGGTTTTTTTCTATTGGGCATGACTGTCCTTGTTTTCTTTTCTGTGTTAAAAGTAAAACTTAATATAATGTTAAAATGAAATAACTTGTTTTATTGAGTAATTGATATTTATATTTTCCATAATATAGGTTATATTATTCATTCGGTTATATTATTTTATATTTTCCATAACAAATCAACGATCGGACGATTTTAATGGGCAATTGCCCTACAAACTTATTAGGTAGGAAAATACCTGCCTAGAAACCAAAACAGTAAAAACTTGACATGTATTACAATGTAGATGTAAGTAAGTAAATAATCAAAACTAAAAACGTTTCGTGTAAGTAAAAAAAATCAACTGCAGGTATCTAACCTACGATAAAAAAAATGTCTAACAGAAAAAAATAAAAACATGATTTCGCCGCAGTAAATAATCAAGTTAGTATTATATGTAAGTAAATAATCAAAACTAAAAACTTTTCGTGTAAGTAAAAAAAAATCAACTGCAGGTTGGCAGGTATCTAACCTACGATGGAAAAAAGTCTAACAGAAAAAAATAAACTAAAACATGTTTTCGCCGCAAGACTGGATAGTTAGCGGTTCCATGTGCTGAAATTGCTGCAAGTGTACTTTGAATTAGGTGTCTTGTCTCTATAACGTATTCGTGTTCGTAGCAGCTCTGAAATAAAAAAGATGATCTAAAATCGTAATTATTATTGGCATCATCATCATGTCATCCACGTTGATTGATCTCCTAAAGAAACCGGCAGGGCGACCACGTATCTTTTGCATCAATCATTGATACATCGCAATCACCTCTGATTGGTTAAAACTCTTCCACTATTGGACGAAATCCATTGACGCAGCAAGAATACCATAAATTCAGCCAATCAGAGGTAATTGCGATGTATCAATGATTGATGCCAAAGATACGCGGTCGCCCTGCTGGTCTCCTCTCAGAATGAAAAGCGTCCACCACGCTGGACAAGTGCGGACTGATATGGGGAACTCCCGCTTCCTCATACATTATACTCAATTAATTTATTAACATGTACGACATACAGCTGGTGTCTCTTATGTTACGTCATGTCTTAACTCTACCACCGATTCGGAAAGAGTTCAACTGAGAAGAGCCGGCATAAAATTCAGCAGCATAGGTAGACTGAATGTCTACTGCCATTCAGCCCAGACAATTTTTCCGAGACTCCAGCAAATATCATCATTGACGCATGACTTGAAAAATTATCACGCCATCCAGTATCACGAACGGGAACGCATAATGCGGTGTAAACCGACTTCAAAACTATACCTACCTATAAGTACCAACTTAAACAAAATATTTAAAAACATTATCTGGGTATATATTTTGTTCTTTGTTGATTTTCTCAAAAAACGCTAAATCTATTTCGATAGTATTTATTTGGGACCACCTCTGAAGTATGATCTACCAAACAAAAAAAGAATCATCAAAATTGATTCATAATTGGCGGAATAATCGCGTAACATACCTACATACAAAAAAAGAACACAGTCGAAATGAGAATCTCCTCCTTTTTTGAAGTCGGTTAATAAAACAGCTGTTCCGAAAGTCGCAACCGCTACAACCGCTCCGTAGAATCCCACGCGAAGACTGAAATTGATCACTACCTATTTTTAAGTTGGTTAAATGAACATATGTACCTTTTCCTTTAATTTCTGTTGCTCGCTGTCTTCGGCGGCTTGCGGAATTCCCTCAACTTCCAAATGAGCATTTTTTTACATATATACATGTGCCTTTTCAGTGTATATTTGTTACTCAACACTTTGCGGCAACCGCTGCATTCGCGTTCAGGGTTACCGTGGCAAACGAAATGCTGAAGAAACTTTCTATAATTTGGGCATCGTTTACCACATGAGTTGCATACATAATCGACAGCCTTGACAAGGTGCTTTACATACTCAGATATTCGAGAGAAGAACTTTTCACAATCACTGCATTTGTAAAACATACGATGCGCGCCATCTAGAACAAATGTCATACGTATTTATTATATTATTTTTTTATCAGTTTTGAGCTTGCTTAGAGCCCGCGCTGATAGAAAGAGTTCACCCGTTCTGAGTTCTGCATTCCGCGTACTTTTTAAAGCCCGCACAGACAGAATTCAGGCAGACAGGTTCAGGTTTTATACCTAGACCTATACAAAAAAGTGTAGCCTGTAGGTATGTTTGTGTACAGAACTCAGAATGGCTTTACTCTTTCTGTCTGCGTGGACTCTTTGATTCATAAAAAAGTGTCAAAGACTTCTTGTATAGGTCTAAGTTTAACAATGGATGGGTAAGTCATAATATATTTTAATTCTAATTATAGAACATACTTAGTAGTTAGTACCTATATTACACTAGCATAGAATAGTGAATTTCCTCAGTAAACATTTATGCTAGTTGAACCGCGTGGTTTAAGTTTTTTTAATTCCCCCGGGAACTACTTCATTTTCCGGGATAAAAAGTAGCCTATGTCACTCTCCAGGTCTGCTCTGTTACGGCGTGATTGCAGGATCAACCAACAAGCTTTCGAATTTATAATAGGTATTACCTAAAATAATACCTTCTAATCTATACTTATAATAAAACTGTAACTGGAAGATTTCTGTACATTTAATATTATATTCTAAAAATTTTAATCGGGGTATGCTTTACTATCGATACTGAGCCCGAAACAGATTTTTATTTAATTTTTGTCTGTCTGTCTGTATGGCCGCGCATCACGCGAAAACTAATGAATGCATTTAAATGTTGGTATAGCGGTAGCTGATACTCCGGGTAAATATATAGGATAGTTATTATCCCGATAAAAAATAAGGTTCCTCCAGGATAGGGGTTTTTTGTTGATTTTACTCCATAACTCAGTCAAATCTGAACTGCGGGCATACTACTATCGCTTAAAGCCGTTATTGTTGACGTTCGTGTTGTAGAATTATCATCCATAATTTAGGTACGTCAAGGTATGTGACATTAAACTGTCATTTTGAACTAATAATGCTTTTAGCGATGGCAGTAACCCCCCGGATTTGAATAAATCTTTCTTTATTAGAAGGTACCTATGTATAGTTAATCAGGTAAGTTTTGCCCAATTTTGGTGAAGATTAGATTTGATAAATATCAGAGATAGAGGACAAAACTCCGCAACAGCAATTCGATTGATTAGGACCTTTTTGGTGGCGTTTGAAGGAAACCAAATTAACTATAAGATTTTCTCTTGGTCGCAATTTTTTATAATTAATTTTGTTTCCTTCAAACGCCACCGTTATAGCCATGAAACTTGGTTTATGAGCTGCGGGTTGAAAATGAATAAATACGTGTTTCACAGTTTTTGTTCATTCGATCCCCAAAAGGGTTAAATAGGGGATGAAATGATATGAAAGGCCTTCTTTTCTCATCTCAAGATATTTCTCAAATTACCCCTAAAGGAGTAAAATAGGGGTTGACGTTTGTATGAAAGTAGCACATAGGCTGCTTTTTATCCCGGGAAATTAGAGTTCCCGCGGGAACTAAAAAGACTCAATCCACGCGGACGAAGTCGCGGGCATCAGCTAGTCTATATACTATATGTATAAAATTCAAAGTCCTGACTGACTGACTAACTGACTGACTTATATATCAACGCACAGCCTAAACCGCTGGTCCTGGAGACATGAAATTTGGAGAGTGTGTTTTTTGTGTAGACTAGGTATACACTAAGAAAGGGTTTTTAAAAATTCTACCCCCAAAGGGGTGAAATGGGGGATGAAAGTTGGTCTGAAAGGCCTTCTTTTCTCAAGATATTTTTCAAATTACCGCTAAAGGGGTAAAATAGGGGTTGAAAGTTTGTATGAAAGTCCTTCATTTTTCAAGTTATAGCCATGAAAGTTGGTATTTGGGCTTCTGGTTTAAAATAAAGATATACGTATTTCAGTTTTTAAAAAATGACGTTAAATGGAGAGTTTGTCCTTCAATCACGCCGCAACAGAGCAACAGTTCGATGTAATTTTTTTCATGAGTATAGATGAGGACCTGGATATTGACATATTTATTTTATCCCGGAATATATAGCCGATGTGGTGTCACTGTGTATAAAGTCCAATGAAGTAAGAAGTTGCACAAAGAGAGAGACCGCGCATGCGGCGTTGCCACGCGCGATATTCAAGCGGTAGTAGGTCATTGCATGTACTTTATATCGGTTACAGATTAAAACACTTATTAACAGAAATAAAAGGTTACAGATTGATTCTGTTACAGTTTCGTTTCTGTTTCCGTTATAAGGGTTTCTGTTTTAAAACAGTTTCAAAAAACAGTGTTTAAACCCTTTATTTCGGTTACTGTTTCAGTCCTTGGCGGGAATTAAAAAACTTAAGCTACGCGAACGAAGTTGTTATGTACTTATATTAAATCAAACTACCCTACCGGCAAAGACGTTCCGCCAAGCGATTTAGCGTTTCGGTACGATGCCGTGTAGGGTTAATATGGTATAATATTAAATTATAGTATAATAATAAACTGCCATGCCCCTAACAATTAGTAAGCCTTGTAGTGGATAAAAACAAACTCACCAAAATTATTATTATCATTTCTCTCAACATCGGCACATGTAATGCAAGGATCTGTATTTGTTATTAGTATAATGTCTCCTTCGTCAACGTCAACTATGGTAGTTTTTAGCTCCGGATTATTCGAGTA
Organism: Erebia aethiops; assembly: GCA_923060345.2. Classification (NCBI taxonomy): domain Eukaryota; kingdom Metazoa; phylum Arthropoda; class Insecta; order Lepidoptera; family Nymphalidae; genus Erebia; species Erebia aethiops. The sequence goes on along the minus strand of OV281079.1, from coordinate 9,803,104 downwards.
CATGAATTGATTCTCTGGTGAAACTAGCTGCTCCACAGCTATGGTTTTATGGAACTGCATAAATATTTGTTTACGAGGTCCGTGTTTGGTCGCAATGCTATAGTTCCTCTCATCAGGCTGTCCAGTCTCGTCAGACTTGTCTGGAATTCATAAAAAAAAATTACGATTACGATACGACATAACTAGTAGATAGGCACCTATTTTTTGCATCAACAGTAGGTAAGTATTTAACAGCTTAGGGGGCGAACTTTAACTGCCTTGTTGGTCTAGTGGTTGGCATGTTCGACTGCGGCCGCAGGGCACCAAGTTCGAGTCCCAAGGTTGGGCCATAATTGAGTATTGGGTTTTTCTGACCATAAATTCTCAGTACTAGCCCGGAGTTAGGAAGTTGGCGGTATTTTTTAACGTTCGGCACAAATTTAGCTTTCGTCGTTCGTTGAGACAGTCGGAACTCATAGGTAACGTATAAAGGTTATGAATTTCCGGATTAACAATTGAAGAATTGAATTGAATTAGATGAAATTAAATTTTACTTACTTAATTAAAATGAATTTAAGTTCATTAAGTAAGAAATTGTGGACGCACAGTCTAACCGCTGGGGTTAGATACTTGAAATTTTGACAGTAGGTTCGTTTTGTGACGTAGGCGCCCACTAAGGAAGGATTTTTCGAAATTCCACCCCTGAGGGGTTGAAATAGGGGGTGAATGTTTGTATGAAAGTCCGTCATTTCTCAAGTTATATCCATGAAACTTGAAACTGAAGAAATAAGTGTTTCACAGTTTTCAAAAATTCTACCCCCGAAGGGGTGAAATAAGGGATGAGAATTTACATGAAAGTCCTTCATGTCTCAAGAAATTCTCAAGTTATATAAACGAAACTTGGTATTTAGGCTTTCGTTAAAAAATAAAGAATCATGTGTGTCACAGTTTTTCCGAATTCAACCCCTAAAGTGGTAAAATAGGGGTTGAAATTTTGTATGAAAGCTATAGCCATGAAACTCGGTATATGAGCTGCGAGTTGAAAATTAAGAAATACGTATTTCACAGTTTTTGAAAATTCGACCCCCAAAGGAGTGAAATAGGGGCTGAAGGTTGGTATGCAAGGCCTTCATTTCTCGAGATATTTTACAAGTTACGAGTATATCGACGAAACTTGGTATTTTGGCTTACGGTAAAAATGATGAAGTACGTATGTCACAGATTCTTAACATTCCACCCCCGAAGGGGTAAAATAGAGCTACCGGTTAAAAATGAAGAAATATCTGTTTCAAAGTTTCTGAAAATTCTACCCCCAAAGGGGTGAAATAGAGAGTTGGTCCTTCAATCACGCCGCAACAGAGCAACGGGTATTTTGCACGGGTAGTTGAGGACCTGGAGAGTGGTATAGGCTACTTTTTATCCCGGATAATAAAGGAGTTCCTGCGGGAATCAAAAAACTTAAGGCGAGTCACTTCCAAGATTTTAGGAGGTGAGGTGTGGGGTGCCGCCCGCGCGTCTCGCGGTACATTTCTCGTAGAGACTGGCGGGGAAGCGGGCAGCGCGGTATATTCTGAAACCGCTTGGCAACGTTCAAGTTCTGGGATTAATTTGAATTAAATAGATATAGGACTTCAGTTTGAAATAAATTTTAGCAGGTTCTCATTAATACTTCAAGAGGAATTTATCCATATAAAAATGATGAGCAAAGTCGAAAATTTTATTAATAAAAAATTCGTTTTAAACTTTTAATTTAGCCTGTTTCAAGATTTTTTTTGATCGAGTAAAGTACATCCTATCGTGTAACAAATTAGCACATTCTTTAGACAATATCTTTAAGTGTATCGGATATTTTTTGTAAGACCGTTATTTAATAGTAAATACCGAAAAAATTTGATCTAGCAAACCAGTTTTCACCGCTGAGCTGAGGTGACTCGCCTTAAACCACGCGGACGAAGTCGCGGGCATCAGCTAATATGTTTATAATGTGCATATCAGTTAGCAGTTATCTTTAGCATCAATAAACTTCAAGTACCTACTACCTATACATAAATCCTTATTTCGTGTAAAATATGTGTTAATTCGGTTATGCACAATCCTACTAATTAGGTACTTCTTACTATCTTATCAATATTATAAATGCAAACATGTTTGTTTGATTGTTTGTTTGTTTGTTTGGTTTGTTTGTTTGTTTGTTTGTTGGTGTGATTAAGGTACAAACCTTTGTTGGTTTGTCCCTTAATCACGTCGCAATAGAGTAACGGATTAACTTGATTTTTTGCATGGGCATACTTGAGGACCTGGAGAGTGACTTAGGCTACTTTTTATCCCGGAAAATCAAAGAGTTCCCGAGGTATTTTAAAAACTAAATACACGCGGACGAAGTCGCGGGCATCAGCTAGTATTTAATATTATAATATTATCCAACCAACCGACCACTACAGCCCATTAACGTCCCACTGCTGGGCACATGCCTCCACTCTAGGAGAGAGGGAATTAGAGCTTAGGCCTTAGACCCACAACGCTGCTCTAATGCGGGTTGGCAGGCTGCCATATTATAATTTACAAGCCGCTGCGTAAGTAAGTACTTCATCGTTTCAACTCCCGGCCCGCCATTAAGCACGAGTTTATTTTCAGAATGAGTAGGATTAGGACATAGTCCACTTCGCTGACCAACCGTGGATTGGCAGACTTCACACTCCTTTGAGATATTGTGTGAAACGATCACGAAATTTCTCTTCACCGTCGCCACCACCTTCACCACCATAGCAAGTACCTAATACTTATTTACCTACATAAAACGCACAACACTGAGAACTTAGAACTTAGTTCCACTCAACTTACACTGTAACTTAATACCCTACCAAAAAATACGGAGATCAGTTGATGCCCACGACTTCGAAGTTCGAACGCGTTGATTTAGGTTTGAAATTATCGTGGGAACTACTTAAGTATGAGTACCTAGAATACCAAACCAATAAGCAAGTAAGTGTCAGATTACCGAAATAGGTATAGTAGCCTTTAATTCGGTAAATCATAAAAGATAACTTATTTTCGATGAATGGCGCCATCAGTACAGCTTTGATATAGGGCATAGGCTAAGGCTATTGAAACATAGAAAGAAACTAAGACGTTCACGGGTTTTATTGCAGGAATCGTTCAATGGGTTATAAAAGAAGAAAAAACTGCGGAGTACTATTAAATTAGAGGGTGGAAATAGGATAGGGATGGAAAAGCATCCCCTTTAGTATTTTCAATATTGTATCTCGTAAACAAAGCAAAATTTTGATAATTATATTGTATATAAAACTTTGTAGAGAATCAAATTAACCATCGGAATAGCATTTTGTAAATATTGAAAATTATAATAACATGCCATAAACAGTCGAAATAAACTTGAAAAAATAGCCAAAATTTCGTTCTTTTGAGTGTTTTTGCTTTTTCGCCTGTCTCTGTTTTTGGGCTGAGATAGGTATTAGTCCAGGATCCTGGTCCATTTTTGCATTTGATTACTATCAAGTTAATTTTCCGTGTGTAGCTTCATTTTGTTGGGACGCCCAACAATTTCCTGTACGAAAACTCGTTTGTGGTAGGTAATACTTAATAGGGGTTTGATCAAACCATACATTTTGTAGGACAAATATTTTTTCGAATAACTTAGATAATTATCATCAGATTTAACAAAAAAACCCAGTTAGTAATACATTTTTGAGAATCATCAAATCAACATATTTTATCCCTGCTACTCCTATTGCCTACCACAATCAAGTTTTCGTACAGGAAATGGTTGGGTGTCTCATCTAAATGAAGCTACTCACAGAAAATTTGCCTGATAGTATCTAATCAAGTGCAAAAATGAACCAGGGATCCTGGACTAACTATATAGGCAATGCTTTAGATAAAAAAGTAGATTAAATTTCCTTCAAAATGCTGGGCTGAAAGATTTTTTTGATTAAAAAGTGGCCGAGATATGGCCTAAAGTATGGATTGAGATTACGACTTACATATTATGTTCCTTGTGTGATAGGTCTCAGCTTCAGGGTTTGCCCGCAAGTCCTCGAATGTGCCATAAAATAAGAAGTTGCTGGAATCGTCATCGTTTAGTTCAGGAGGATTCATATCTGTAGTGTGTGACAGGACATAGCGTGAAATGAATTAATGAAATGAAATGAAAATAATATACTTTATTGTACACCATACATAAAACACATTTAGAATACAAGAAATTATGGAAAACTGTACAAGAGGCGGCTTTATCGCTGAGAAGCGATCTCTTCCAGGCAACCAAAGGAACTAATAACAGAAAATTTTAATTACCTACTTTGTGTGCACCCACACAAAGTAGGTAATTAAAGACTATTATAATATAAAATACACAAATCTGTACATATAAAATACATATAATTCATAAAAACATACATAAATATTATACATACATACACAAATACATATACATACAATATATATGTCACCGTAAGATTGTAAAAACCGTTAGATTGTAATATAACGTTTTTTATCTCGATAGATTATAAACTGTCGACAGATTGTGAACCTTAACATACGCTTACAATTTAACGCATTATTTTTCGGTAAACTGTAATCTATTAGGTAGGTACATTAACCCGATAGAACCTAAGTGCCTGGCCTGGGGCCGGGCACTACCTGAATATTCAAGTCAAACTGTGAGTCAAACCCTAACCTAACCTATAGTTCGCGTGCGAGTAACACTAACATTTACTCTGCATTCAACTCGCGCGCGAACTGTACAAGAAAGAGACAAGAAAATGTAAATACAATAAATATTTCATAAATTAATACTCAGAACATTGAACGGTTCACAATCTTTCGACAGTTTACAATCTCGCGGGATAGAAACCGTTAGATTATAATCTACCGGATTTTACAATCTTACGGTGACATATTATACACACAACTTAAATATATAACAAATAATAGGTATAGGTATATATATTTAGATATAAGCTTTCTATCTAAAGAATAGAATGTAAGGAATTAGATTTACAAAATTAAGGAGGCAAAAAGTGCTTTTTTTTTAGATCCCTCTTAATATTAGGCAGGCAAAAGACTTTGCTTGCCTAATATTAAGAGGGAGAGAGTTCCAAAGACGAACAGCTTTAATGGAAAAGGACTTGGAGTAAAAGGCAGTGCTATGAGAAGGAATTCTAAGAATTAGATTATCCTCAGAGCCGAGAGATCGACCAGAGTGAGAATTACTGAGAAATTCAAACCGTTCTTTCAGTTATGAAAAGAACACAGTATAAGAGAGATAAAAGATGAGTATTCCTGCGAAGACGAATTGGGAGCCATTCGAGTTTATTGCGAAATTTAGAAGCGTGTTACCTTTCCGACGCAGAAGTAATATGTACCTAGTGCACCTATTAATAGTGATTTAATATAACTGCCACACCCATAATAGGCTATTCAGATAATCAACCCGTGTGGATAATCCGATGTCAGCTAAGAACTAATTCTTAAGTATAGTCAATCTATGCCTATGACCGGTTTTTACCATACTTAGGTGCTTGAGAAGAATGTTAGCTTAACTGATGTCGGTATATTAATACGAACAATCACATACGAATCATCACTTAACAGTTGCCATCAGGTGAGTTCACAACAGGCTAACTTGTAGTGGATTAAAAAACACTTTGGAAACCCAGTAGAAATTATCAACTTAGTGCCATAAAAATCCAAAATTATGAAGAGGATTTATAATTATTGCACAATAGGTCGGCGTCGTATTGCTATTGGTACATAGGTCTCTTGTAGGGTCTTTCTTATACACGCCGCGGTCTGGAGCCGTTTGTAACTGGATCCAGCAGCTCCCTGCAACTTGCTATGTCATCCATTCCATCGAGTAAAATACCAACGCTGTGCTTTCCTTTCCAAACACACTTTCGCATTTATAATATTAGTATGAAGTATGATATAAAGAAATTCTTTCTTACCGTATGCGCGAAATTTTAAAAATCCAAGCGATATTCAAGTTAGGAACACTATCACTAAATAGTTAACTATTAGTAACGAAAAAATGCTTGTTCGACGATTCGCAACAACGCCAGCTTTCAGCATGAAATGAAATATAACCTTTTTTCTTGGCAAACAATAAATTTAATAAACTTGAGGGTAGTTTTTGAAAAATAATAAAAATAAAAAAAGATACTCTGATTGCTCGGCACAGATTACTAGGATTATTTATATTGCGTTATTTATAGTCCGTAGGTATCACACACGAAAGAAGCCTTTAAACAATATTTTAATGGAAAATGTGTTTTAAGAAATTAGTACCTACCGTCTTTTTAGTTCCATTCATTGCCACATGGCGTTTCATACACTAACTAAAAATAAACTCTAAACATCGGACATAAAGTTAATTTTGCATTAACTATGAAGTATAGATGCACGAAAAAGTGTCGTCGATACACTCCTATGAGTTAATGTCCTTCTCGCACACCATAGATTATTATAGATGGTCATATATGCCACCGACCAGAAAAAAAAGATATGCTTTGATTATGTCATAGAGTAATTATAACAAGAGACGTAGGTAATATTAATGTCACCGTAAGATTGTAAAAACCGTTAGATTGTAATATAACGTTTTTTATCTCGTTAGATTATAAACTGTCGACAGATTGTGAACCGTAACATACTGCTTACAATTTATGCATTATTTTTCGGTAAAATTTACTGTAATCTATTAGGTACATTAACCCGGCAGGCCGGGCACTACCTGAATATTCCTGTCAAACCCTATCCTAACCTATAGATCGCATGCGAGTTGAATGCAGAGTAAATGTATGGTAACACTTACATTAATTACTCTGCATTCAACTCGCGGACTCATTTACTCTGGATTCAACAGAGCGAGAAAATATTGTCTCTTGTCCTGCTCAGCTTATCACTTTTTTGTACAATCCTACGTGTAGTCTAGTCAACAAGTACTTTTTGGGTCAAACTTTTTTCTCCGCCTCCGAAAAATATGAACGAGATTTAGTTCGATTCGGAATAGCGTGTAGATCGTTTTCAGACAAAATTCAAGACCCGCTTGCAAAAATTGCAAAGTTATTAACAATTAACTGAAAATAATAATAATGGGGTTTAGTTTTGATTATGTATAAATGATTAATATAATATATAAAACGAGTATAAAACCTCTTTAAAACCCGGACTAAAATAAAAACTGAGTACGATCTATATCTTATTCAAAGTGTGAGTGAAACAAAACATCGTTCTTGATCATAGAAGGTCATTGTTCTTGATGTTTATTAGTGCTAATGTACCAGCACAATGCACTTTGCCAATGTCAGGTGGAGTGGAAGATCCAATTGATTATGTAGATCAATTGAATCATTAAACAATTGATCTCCTAAATACATCCATCCATCAGCCTAACTTAATCAAAGAGTATTCCTCTATGGCTTAGAGTGGACAGTTTAGTTGTGGTTTCGCCCAAAGCTTAGAAAGATATTACAATCATAGAGGTAGGAAATTAGTAGTAAATATTTACACTAGAACTTACATTTACATTCCATAATCATTGCATTTACACTATGAACCTATCTCCCTACCTCCATGATACATCCATACGTTAGTGCTGCGCCCAACTTCACCGCGGCATTTCACGTAAGCTATCGACGTCACGTCAAACCAATCGTCAAACGGCCAAACAACAACTGCCAATCATTGAAAGGGATTATGTCTAATGCAAAGATTTTTTATCATAGACATAGGATTTTTTCGCTACTATGTTTTTTATAATAACAAGATTGTGCACTTAACATTTAATTCCCTGCAAAAATAACTTCTATCGCTTAGACTTAAAGTCTAATTTCTAATACAATATTGCTAAACGGGAAAACGAGCCCAGCGAGAGGATCTGAAATAGGAATGCGTCTCTGTCTGACGTATTGCAAGCATAAAAAATATTATCTATATCAAGAGTTCTGATGGAGGTCAATTATTTAATTACAAATAACAGTTTTTTAAGTTTAATTACAATAACAGTATAAAAATGGTGCTAACATGTTATGTAAAAGCATGTAAGAGTGAATCATATCTTGGATGTGGTATATCTTTTCATAAATAAGTATTAAATTATTGTTCGGCTATTGTTAGGCAGTAAGGTAACCATAATTTATGTTTTTCTATAGAGTTCCCAAAAATGAAGAGATTAAGCAAAAATGGATTAATGCTGTTCCTGGGTATGTTACCAAATATTCGGTAGTTTGCGGATTACATTTCAAGGCAGAAGATTTTGCTACAGAGTCATATGCACTCAAAAAGAAATTAAAAACAAATGCAGTACCATAAATTTTTCAAGTAGACCGGAAAATAGAGATAAAATTAAAATCTACAAACTTTTCTTCTGCCTTTTATTTTTATGTAAAATCGAGTTTTTACCTATAATATTGCCCGCTTGTTATGGGGACAGATCAATACAAATTCCTGAAAACTTTCTTAGTGAGTTGTCACAAAAAAATTATCCTCTCCAACTCGCCTATACCGTCAAATGTCTTACAACACTAAAACGTGTTGTCACTCTAAAAGAAGAGGACGCAGTCCTGTTTAGTGCTATTTCGCACGAGCTCGATTTTAGCGTCTTAGTGCGCAATCCTGTTTGTAGGTAAGTACTTATTACAATTTACATCCATGGTCTAATGTTATACATACTTGCTTACTTTACTTGTCTCTGGCAGTCAGAGACAAGTAACATTATAGGATACTGGTCGGTGATACTGGCAGTGAGTCGCCTGTCGCAGTCAACTTGTCTCTGGTCGCAGTCTTCTTCGTCTTCTTTTTCTGGTCGGTGGTCGCAGTCACACATAATGGCGGAGGTTGTGTTTTTTTTAATATTAATTCAATCCGGTAATGTTTTTTCATAAATGGTTGAATCCGGTCTTATACGTGAGTTTGATTAGTTAGGCTGTTACTTTACGTACTTGAATATTGACTTCAAAATACTGGAATAGTGGGAACTTTTTGAGGATGGAGTATGAGTACGTTGTGGTGTCGATAGACTTATTGAATTAGTGTGTTTGGGCGAAGAGTCGTTCGCCGGTGTCGAACCCGAGAGGGTGGCAGCGGTAACAGCAGAAGATGGGGGCTCAGCAGGCGAAGGAGCGGGGCACGGCAAGTGGCGCGTCCATGCGCTCGGCAAGGAACAAGCCGCGGGTGCCCAAAGACCCCCGCATGCTTGGCTCGAACATTTTCACTGAACACAGCGGTGAGTCACCTCTATTTTGTTTAATTAATTCTTCACCTTCTTATTTAAATTGAGAGCCCAATCGATTTGATGTACAAAATACAACCAAATCATAATAATTTGATTGAAAAAATCTTTGTGAAATTATCTTCGTCAGTGCTGCTAGCTACACCCACATAATTTACATTTAACTAGTTATTTAGATGTTTTTATTGGTGTTCCAAGTGGGACTATCATTTAATACTTACGTATTGTTAACCAATCTTGGATGTATATGAGCAAGTATTCAATCTGCACATAATACTTAGTATATCCACGAAGTGCTTTAGTAATATTAGAGCACGTAACTAGTTTATTTTATTTTTTACTAGCTGACGCCAGCAACTTCATCCGTGTGGTTAAGTTTTTTTGATTCCTGCGGGAATTCCTTAATTTTCTGGGATAAAAAGTATCTTATGTCATTCTCCAAGACCTCAATTGTACCTATGCCAAAAGTCGCATTACAAACCCATGAACATTTTGTATGGAAAAAACAAGGGAAAATTATAAAATTATATTAATTATAAAACCATTAAAATCGGTCCAGCCATTCTCGAGTTATAAGTATTCGAACAAACGTGACTTTGTTTTATTATATTAGAATTAATTATTATGAGTAAAACTTAGTATACATTATTGGTTTTACATTGAAGAATTGCAAAGTGTACAACTCGACTGAGGATGCTCCGGTACTAGAGTAAAATGTATGTTGAGTGTTTTAGAAAATTGGGATGGCGTTGTGTGCCACAAATTTGTATGTTTTGGCGGACTATAGCAAAAAGATTAACTTATTATTCCTTGCGTAACTGAACTAAAAAATAACACTGGCAAATTTAATCATCATACTAATATTATAAACTAGCTGATGCCCATGACTTCGTCAGGGTGGAATAAGGTTTTTTTAATTCCCACAGGAACAACATAATTTTCCGGGATAAAAGGCCTATGTCACCTTCCAGGTCCTCAATAATACCCATTACCCATACAAAAAATCACATAAATCTGTTGCTTTGTTAAGGCGTGATTGAAGGACAAACCAACACGGGTTTCCACGGGAATAAAAAATTTTATTAGTAATTGCCACTTATTTTCTTGTTTTAAATTTGAGGACATGAAATTTTCTCCATCTTTCTTACTTGTTATTATGTTATATTGTTGATGTTATGTTAGTGTAACACATACTTGATATTATTTTTTTAACCAACTTCAAAAAAAGAGGAGGATCTCAAGATCCTGTATGTTTTTTTGTATCTAGCTATGTTATGCGATCTTTCTGCCAATAATGAATCCATTTTGATGATTCTTTTTTTCTTTATGATATCATAATTCAAGGTGGTCCCATATAAATTTAATCGAAATTGATTTAGCCCTTTTTGAGAAAAATCAACAAAAAACACAATATATATATCCAGATAATGTTTTTAACTTTTTAGTTTTAGTTGATGCTTATAGGTATAGTTTTGAAGTCGGTTTTTGTTTTAGATGAAAGCAAATAATAATAGGTCTTTATCTATGATATTGCCTTTCTTTAGTACATTTCAAATAAAAAAAAGTTTGTAATGGCTCTGTATTCTAAATTCAAATTAATTTTGTTTTAAAACCATGACATTCTTTTTACAAACTCAGTCTTTTGTTTTTGATTAGCGTTGTATTTTCATTACATTTCAACATTTTTCGTCATAATGGATACTTTAAAAATTCGTATAATTATGGAATATGAGTTCCGTCGTGGCACCAACGCGACACAAACGGCACGTAACATCCAAAACGTTTACGGAGAGAACTGTACAAACGAACGCACAACCCTTTATTGGTTTTCCCGGTTCCGTTCTGGAAATGTTGACTTGAAAAATGAAGCTTGTGGTCGTCCGGAGACTTTGGTCAATAATAATGAATTAAAGGCGATTGTGGAAGCTGACGAAACTCAATCTACAGTTGAGCTAGCTGCAGCTTTTGATGTAAGCATCAAAACAATATTGATTCATTTGCGACAAATTGACAAGGTAAAAAAGCTTGATAGATGGGTGCCCCACGACCTTAACGATCGCCAGCGCAACGTACGCGTCGAGACCTGCCTTGCGCTGCTCAAGAGGCAAAGAAATGAAGGAATTTTGAAAAGAATTGTTACGTGCCACGAAAAATAGATTCTGTTCGACAATCAAAAGCACTCAGCAAGTTGGTTAGGTCCTGGTTCAGCACCAAAGCAATGCCCTAAACCAAAAATGACCCCTAAAAAGGTGATGGTCACTGTTTGGTGGTCTAGTGCGGGTGTGATTCACCACAGCTTTTTACAAAACGGCATGAGCATTACTGCAGATGTGTACTGTGAAGAACTGGAGAGAATGATGGAGAAGCTTGCACATCTGCAACCAGCTTTGGTCAATTGGTCGTCCCCACTGCTCCTTCACGACAACGCGCGACCCTATACTGCACAACAGACAGTCTCTAAGCTGCAAGAGCTGGGGTTGGAAGCTCTCCCTCATCCGCCATACTCATCAGAGATTGCACCTACTGACTATTACTTTTTCCAAAATTTAGACTGGGTAAAAAATTCAATTCCCGAGAGGCAGTACAAAATGCCTTTGAAGACTTTTGTTGCCTCCCGTCCAGCTGATTTATACAAGAAGGGCATCAATAAACTGCCAATGCGTTGGCAAAGATGCGTCGATTGCATGGGTGGTTACTTCGAATAACAGAAATAAAAAAGTTTAAAAAAATAAGTACTTTCACTTATTCCATACAAAACGGCAATTTCATAGGTAAAGACCTAATAATTTACTTCAAGGCACTTACACAAAGAGCACAAGAATTTACTTACCACTTACATTTTTTGGAAAGAAAGCTATTTGAATCGTTCGTTGTAGCTCATTTTATAAAAAAACAGATGTGAAATTCTTTTCACTATCCTTGAGATAGATGGTTGTGCGACACTGTGCGTAGTATAATGATTAATGTGTATGTTCTTGCTCTACCAGAAACCTTGTCAAATGGAGTTTGTGAAATTGAACATCTGTATCATAATCTTAATAACAGAAGTAGTTAAGTGAGGCACTAAGGCCAATTCTTTTCATCATCTCTGTTTTTCATCATCTCTTTTTTTCATCATCTCAATTATATAACACAATCTCTAAATTAAACTAAAACGACAGCTTTATTTTTATTGCTATCCCTTTCATAATAAGACACGGCAGCACTAGATTTAGAGCTGTCATTTTAGTGTAGTTTAGAGATTGTGTTAAATATAATTGGTCACATAGTTACCTACTTGCCTGAATTAAAATATTGCAATTAAGTAGTAGCTTTAAGTTATGAGCCACGTCAGGTAAGGTTGAAATACATTGATTTATTTAGGCTCCTTTGCTATTTTATGTTTTACTACAGGTCATCGCAACTTTGTCCCCGTACAATTTCTGATTTCCTATGAGATGATGATATTTTCCTGCAGTCTCTAACTTCAAAAACATAGGACTCTCATAAAACTTCCAACCCCCCATTTCATCCTATTGGTGTGGATTTTCGTAAAATTGCTTATACAGGTTATTGTTATTTAAAACTAATAACCTAAATCCCGATTTTCAAGTCTCTAACAACAAAAATATAGGACTTTCATACAATCTTCCAACCCCAAATTCACTCCCTTAGGGGTGAATTTTCTGAAAACCGTTTCTTAGCTGATTATAGCTAGATAGAGATAGAGCTCTGATAGTAGAGGTAGGAACCTACCTTCCAAATTTCAAATAGGTACCTACTTACTTTTACCCAAATTTTACAAATATTTTATGTGTACAACTATGCAACTGACAAATATGCATATTATTGTATATTGTAATTCTAACCTCTGGATCTATAAATTTCAGATGTTGGCATGATGATTTTGCTAATGATTTTAAGACTTTTGAGTTACTTTGAAAAAGATTATCTAAATTACTTAAGTAAGTATATCTCTTTCTAGTACTCTATACAAGGTATATATGTGGAATATGTTACACTTCACAACAGGTTTCATATCAATTGGCCGATGTCAATGCCTACATCACAAACTCCTTTTTATATCCCACCAGGTCAGACCGGAGAAAAAGAAATTATTAATTCCCTGGGGAACGGATTCCAACTCTGGAATTTCCATTTATAACACTACAATTAGGTATTTGACAACTATTCAAATAAATTATTTTAAAGTGATTATTAAATAGAGGATCTCCCAAAACTCAAATATTCACGTCCCCCATTAATTTTATGTTGAATAACATAAAATTCTATAAGTGAAAAAGTGCTTCGAACTTTGATGACGTCACTATTTCAATATTCAATATTTTATACATAATCATAACTCCGCGTTACGTTTAACCTAGGATTAAAATTGATGTTTTGACAGATGTTATGTAGTAATTCTGTCAACTTTTCAAATTTAATCCTAGGTTAAACGTAATTCAGAGTTGGTGAAATCGACACTTTTGATGTTTGAAAAAAGTTGCTGATTTGACTAGATGTCAAATACCCAATTCTCTCCGCTGCAAAAGTCATTACAAAACAATGTTTTGCATACCCTACTACTACTACTACTACTAAAACTTAGAATATCTATTAGAAATATGGGTATCAGCTGCACAAACGCACCTCAACAAACTACAACGAGCACAAAATAAACTAATAAAGGCTTTATTCTGTTATAATTACCTAATTCCAACTAAAGAACTATACAAAAAAACTAAGCTTATGAACATTAAACAATTATATACATACAATACATGTCATCTTATTAGGAAAATCACAACAAAAACTATACATTCTAATTTAACTTTCATACCCAGGTCAATCAAATATAGCCTCAGAAACAAAAACAAATTTCACATTTGGCAACCACAGACAAAAACATATGGAAATAAAAACATATTGTGTGAGGGTGCACTCATATACAATAGCTTACCTAATACTATTAAAGAATGTATTAATACCTCTAAATTTAAGAAAAAGCTGAAGTTATTGTAGCAGATAATATTGTAAAAATATATATAGTCAACCTGTTTTCATTAGATATTAATACTTACTAAAATATTAAACCATAGCTCAATAAAATTAGAAAATTAAGGCAATAATGTAATTAAATAATAGTGGTGGGCGTTGCGACGACGAACCGTTTCTAAAGACCGTTCTCTGTTCTGCGACGGTGAAACCGTTTTTACGTCCTGGGTAAAACGGTCTTCGTTGCACAAACCAGTCTTCGAATAACTTGAAATGATTCAACGAGACACGTCGTCGCGAACGTAGTCGTCCTCGTTCCACGTTTTTTCACAAAACAGTTCTTACAATCAAAAGTGAACTTTATGCCCATGACATACAGTCGAGAATGAATTGATTCAACGACACACGTCGTCGCGAACGTAGTCGTCCTCGTTCCACGTTTTTTCACAAAACAGTTCTTACAATCAAAAGTGAACTTTATGCCCATGACATACAGTCGAGAATGAATTGATTTAACGACACAAGTTGTTGAAACTGGTTTGAAGATGGTTTTTCTTCAAACTAGTTGCAACGACAACCGTTTTCTGCAACCGTTTTCGTCGCCAGGAAAACGGTTGCGTTTCGTCCGTCAAAAATACGACAACGACCCACCACTTAAATAATAAGTCAATTAAATTAAGTGTAATATCATATAATGCATGCCTCTGTGTAACCACTAAACTTATGTGTAATCTCTTTTTAAGTGAACAGTTGTTCTTTAAGAGAAATAAATATCTTTAAACCGAAACTACTTAGCCTGTTTTTTCCAAAAGTACATAACTACCACTTACTCAGTTACTTACCTACTACTTCTAGAAGTCATACAGCGTATGAACTATGAAGTTATGAAAAGCTTTACTTTATTTGCATATAACTTAAAAGGATAATTTATCCAAATTGAGAACATAAAACGAATGATGCTGCAAACGGATTTTCAGTCCATAAGGTACTACTTACTACTTTTTGTAGCACGGATGAAGTTTGAAGTTGAACACAAAAGTAAGAAGTACTTACTTATTGATTTCTATTTACCTACTTCAATAATAGCGCGGTCAAGAACACTACGCTTAATATGTATAGAGATCTGTGTTCCTTGTTTCCTGCTAATTGAAGCTCGTTTAGAATTCACAACGACCTTGACTGGCACAATGAGATAATCTGCAATATTACTTAATACAGCATTGTCTTTTTTTTTTTTTTAATCTTTATTTTTAGAGATTATTCGCTTGGCGAATATGCCTCTCTGTAGAATAACAGAATAATTATTAAGTAAACAATAATTATAGATAAATTATCCACTAATCAAATGGTACACATAAAAAAAAAGGCCAGGACTGCCATCGAAACACGAGATATTATTCTCTTTTTTCGATGCCAATCCTAACCATCCGCAACATTTGCGCTGCATTGGCTGAAAGCGGGTAGGCCAGCACAGTGTTGAATAAGCCGACATCATACAAGTTTACGGAATCCTTAAAAATCCTCCTTCTAAAGTCTTCGTTTCGGGCACATTCCGCTAAGATATGGACCACATCCTCTGGCACATTGCAGACACTGCAGTTGGGTGAATTTGTTTTTTTCATTAAATATGCAAATTTGTTCAATGGTATGTGCCCGGAACGAAGACGCATCATAAGGATCAGGTCTAATCTACTTCTGCCATTGTCAATCCAAGGGAGTTTGGGTGGCTGTGGCTGGATCGTTTTGTACCATATACCTTTCTCCTTTGATCTTTTGTCAAAATGTTCTTGCCAAATGTTATAACTTGCCTTCTTTATTTGATATATGCAGTCGGAATAAAATGGGCGCAAAAACACATCAATACCGTCGCTGCAAGCTTCTTTTGCGAGTTTGTCTACCATTTCATTACCGCTGACCCCCACGTGCGATGGTATCCATTGCAAGACTATAGTTGTAGATCTAGCGTTAAACTGCAAAACTGAATTTATTATGGTGTAGGCTATCGGTGTTCCTCGAAATGTCGAGGTACAGCGAGCCAAATGTTGTAGCGAACTTTTTGAATCTGTAAAGATTACGATCTTATTGTTATTTATTGTTTCTGCGTATGACAAAGCTTCAGCAATTGCAAAAAGTTCTAAGTACATTACCGATACGTTAGGATTTATTTTAAATTTAAACCCGCATCCCAATTGTTCATCAAAAACAGCTGCACCTAAATCATTATTATTCTTGGATCCATCTGTAAAAATTTTGTAGTACGTCTCATAATCATTCAACACGTCATTACATATTTTTTGCAATTCTAACACATTGTATTGTCTTTTAGCTTTAAATACCGATTTTATAAATTTAATATTACTAGTAAGATCTATGTTTGAAATCCAGGTCTCAAAAGAGAACATCTCCAACTGACGTGTTGAATGCAAAGTCGTGTCTTTTAAATCGGCGTAAAGCAAAACAAGCAAGGGTTTTTTCTTTTGTCTCCAAAACGGACTATTCAAGCAGGATGTATTAAATTCCTCTAATAATTGTATAATTCGATTATTTTGGAATGACTTGATTTTTAACAGATATTTTCCAGCTAAATAGTATCTACGGATGTATAGTGGTTGAAGACAAAGTTCGGATTCCATCACATGTATAGGAGTCGTTTTGATAAATCCCCCTATCACTCTCATAGCTTGGTTCTGGACTTTATCAAGTTTATATAGGTGAGACTTACAGCTATTGTCATATAACATACTGCCGTAGTCTAGTCTACTTCGTATTGTCGATAGATATAACCGTCTAAGGTGCTTAGGGTGTACGCCCCAGCCAGAACCACTTAAAACTTTAAAAACATTAAGGATTTTTAGTACTTTTTCATTGGTTTCATTGATGTGCTTTCCCCATCGCAAGGAGCGATCCAGCCACAGTCCAAGGTATTTGACGCTACCCACCAGTTGCAGGTTGGTATCGTTAATTTTAAGGTTTACATTATTAGGAAGATTTCGCCTTCTAGTAAATAAACAAATCTTGCTCTTGGCCGGGGAAATATCTAGACCCAAATCTCCCAATAACTTAGCCACCGTATTTAGTGCCAGTTGCAATTCTGTTACGGCTTGGTTAATATCCCTACAAGTCACACTCAATGCAAAGTCGTCTGCGTACTGGGATATAAAAATCTGGTCCTTAATACTCTCACAGATACGTACTGTAGCTACGTTGAACAGAAGTGGGGAAAGAGGATCTCCTTGAGCTAGACCTCGTCCTGTAATGCGACATACTAGTGAGTTATCTGTAGGAATATTAAGGCGCCTGTCTCTTAAAAAATTCCATAAATATGAACAGATTTGTGAGCCTACTCCTAGTCCATCTAAGATTGACAATAGGCCATTGATGTCCACATTGTTGTAGGCATTGTTGATATCAATAAAACATCCCAATGTGACAAGACCTTTAGAGAAACCAGTTTGAATTTTTGTAACCAGATGTGACAGGCCATCCGAGCAAGATCGACACTTCCTAAAGCCTATCATATTTTGTGATAACATATCGTTCCTTTCCAAGTACCATTCCAGTCTTTTGCATATAATAGAGTGAAAAATTTTGCATAAGCATGACATAAGGGCTATAGGTCGAAGAGATGGGGGGGAGCTAGAATCGCGACCAGGTTTAGGGATCGGGCAGATACGTATGTCTCTCCACTGAATCGGAACAAAGCCGTATGCTAGAAATGAATTGTATAGAGAAACTAAAATGTTCTTACCATTTATAGGCAGCTTTTTTATCATAGAGAACGATATGTCATCACAACCGGGAGCCGTGTCAGATAACTTTATACACTGTTCCATTTCATGGAGCGATACAGGTATACTTAATTGTGAATTATGGGAGTTGAATTCCGGTTGTTTGTCGATTACATAATCAGGGCATAAACTACGTAACAAATTATATGAGCGGTTACTATCCACATGCACTTTTCCTCCTTTGCGACCCTTCATCCATTTCATACGTAGCCACAGTTCACCAGTAGTCGTAGCTTCATTTATCATCGAACAGAAATTTTGCCATCCTCCACTTTTGGCTATTCGGGTAACTCTTTGTGCTTCACTTATTTTTCCTTGAAGAATAGACAAATTATCCGGAGTGGGGTTTCGTCTAAAGTTACCTAGTGCCAACCGCCGTTCAGCTACAGCTTTCGATAATCTGGTACTCCAATAAGGCCTCGGTATAAATTTGGTACAAGGGTCCTGGCTGATTTTGATGAAAGGAATAAACTCATCTGCGGCTTTATTTATCTCACCAATAAAGGAATTGTATGACTGTTGTAGATCTTCAGGCAGTACAAGGTGTGAAAAGGTTGCTTCTAGCGAGTTATGGTAGGACTCCCAATCAGCTTTCTTCAAGTTTCTTTTTTTAATGAATGAATTTTGGTGATTTAAACTAGTTGATATCTTTATTATCAGGTGGTCGCTTCCTAGAGTTTCATTCAGAGAGGTCCAGTCATAATCAATTGCCACATCGGAGGATACAGTAGAAATATCTGGTGATGACTGGTGTAGAACTCCATTGACTGACTTGATTCGTGTCGGTCGCCCATCATTTAAGGTAGTAAAAGTTGAATTTAATAAGGCATCAAAGATTTGGTTCCCTCTTGTGTCTGTCTTATAGGACCAACTACAGTGATGGCCATTAATATCTCCGAGAACCAATGTTTTCTTGGTGATCATAACATCAAACAGGTACAATGCCTGCACATGTAAGTACTTACTGAGGTACCTATAGTTGTTGGCGTTAGCTTTTCAATTAGATTACAGATTTCAATTTTATGATTTATGCCTATATAAACTAACAAATCAGATCTAATAATAATATACTTAATTTAAAAAAAGATGATAAAACTATTCTCTCTTTTCGTTGGTAGTAAATAGTAATAGGTATACTACTTACCTACTTAACATAATATGTGATCTGCCCATACCTACCGTACCTGCATGCCTACATATTCGAAATTCGAATGCAATAAAAACAAACTAAAATTAAATAGCTACCTTACGTTATCTTACTAATATTATAAATGCGAAAGTTTGGATGTATGGATGTCGGTATGGATGTTTGTTACTCAATCGCGCGCCAACGGCTGAACGGATCTGGCTGAAATTTGGCACAGAGATAGATTATAGTCTGGAATAGCATATAGGCTACTTTTTATCCCGGAAAATTAAAAAGTTCCCGCGGGAACCAAAAAACCTCAAACCACGCAGACAAAGTCGCGGGCATTCGCTAGTAGTTTCCAGAAGATAAAGTTCATGTTATAATTAGGTCTTAATACAATTTCTATTTTGCGCAATGAATAATATTATGTTTTTTTGCACGTGTGTGAGTAGAATCTCAAATAGGTAGGTAAGTAGGGTGCGCCTCATATTTTTATGGTGACCTACATGATTGCTTGCTAAGACCACCTGATTGCTAGTTAAAGAACTATAAGTTACAGAGAAGTTGCTTAAGTAGTATGTACTAGTATCCAAAACTAACTCGATAAACTCGTTGTAGGAACTAGCATCAACTTTAGTATGTTAGAGCGCAAATCACAGGTGAAGAATTTCCGCCAGGTGCTAACGCTCAGCGTTCACTTCCCGGAAACTAGCTTTGATCCTGCCAACGAGTTTTAATTAAGGCAGCTCTACTAACTTCATAGTGCCTTTTGTAATTTAAGTATGTGCGAAACGCTCACATAAAAATTTGCTTGATCTTTCAAATATGTACATTTTTCTGTATAACTACGTTAGCTATACGCTGCCGTTCAATAGTGCCAGTGTAATTGTAAGTTTCATGTTCACAGTTCAAATCTATACTCGTATATAAAATTCAAAATCCTGACTGCATGACTGACATATATTAACGCACAGCCTAAACCGCTGGTCCTAGAGACATCGTTTGTACCTACCTCTGTTGCACGCCTGAAGAGGTAATGTATCAATGCAATAAATGATTTTGATTTTGAATTTGAATTCTTTGTGAAGACTAGATATCCACTACGAAAGGGTTGTTTCAAATTCCACCCCCAAAGGGGTTGAATGTTTGTATGAAAGTCCGTCGGTTTTCAAGTTATAGCCATGAAACTTGATATTTAGGCTACCGATTTAAAATGGAGAAATACGTGTTTCGCCATTTTTGAAATTTCTTCCCCCAAAGGGCTGAATAGGGGATCAAAGTTTATATGAAAGTCCTTTATTGTACAAGATATTTTTCAAGATATATCTACCAAACTTTTTATTTTGGCTTTCGGAAAAAAATAAAGAAGCACATAAATATGTAATTTTTTTTTAAATTCTACCCCTAAAGGAGTTAAATACCTAGAGGTTGAAACTTTGTATGAAAGTCTGTCGTTTTTCAAGTTATGGCCATGAAAGTTGGTATTTTGGTGTCCGTTAAAAAATTATGAAATACGTATATCACAGCTTTTGAAATTTCTATCCCCAAGGACGTTAAATAGAGAGTTTGTCCTTCAATCACGCCGCAACAGAGCAACGGATTGGCGTGATTTTTTGCATGGGTATAGATGAGGACCTGGAGAGTGACATAGTCTTTTTCTCCGGGAAAATTAAGGAGTGCCTGTGCGAATTAAATAACTTATGCCACGCGATCGATGTCGCGGTCATTCGCTAGTGTTTTAGAGATATTATACGAGTATCATAATATTATAACCTACAATAACTGACTTAACATGACTTAAGTTGCTTAAACAAGAGCAGTGACAGCGAGGCTTGTCTACAATCCATACTTACCATAAATGCGAAAGTGTGCCTGTCTGCTGTGTGTCCTGCGCTTAAACGGCCCATCTTTTCAACCGATTTTGAGGATGTTTGGTACATAGTTCGGTATAATCCCGTCGAAGGACATAGGCTGCATACATTACCATATAATTTGTTTTAGAAAATGCGTACATAATTAGGTCAATTAGGTTTCCCTTGATTGACCTATTTATGTACAGAGAATGTAATGTATAGATAAATCATTATCTACTAGTAGAGTATTATATGCGTAGCTTTGAAATTGGGACGGTTAAACTTGCCCGTATGGCACATCCACGTGTGAGGCAAGCCGTTACCAAATAAAACACAGAGCGCCCGCAATGCGAATTCTGCCATCTCTGTGCGAATCCGTTTTACTTGAAGTTGAACACCGTTGAACAATATTGCATAATTTTAACCGGGTGCATTACAGCTCAAAAGATCAAAGATATTTACATGTCTGAAGGGCTTTGTGGGGTGATACGAAACTTTTATTTTCCATCAAAGCCAAAGGGGTGAAGTTTTAATAGAAAACTGTTTTATTTTTAGAAATTTCCATCTCTTGAAATCGCAAGCGTCCTACCTATAGAACTTTTTTCTTTTACTGAGTACCAAAGAGGTACTCAATGCATCTTAGATCTTGCTTATCACATTATTAAGCCTGCTACATTTTGGTAATCTTTGTTGTTAGTTACGCGGGAGCAACAATATGCGACAATGCGGCGTGTTACGGATCCAAAAATATTAATAATTTTGGTCGAGACAACATTTTTTGTAGAATATAAGGGTACCAGTATGACATTCTGCAGACGATTCTTGATACATTTTAAATTATTTAAGCGGTAGGCTCGGTAACATGCTTCGGTGTCGCAATGTATTGCCACTGCTCTGGCGTAATCAGACCTTACAAAAAAACATTATAATATTGAATTACAGAATTTGTATAGAAATTAATATACATACCTATATTTATAAATGTTTGAAGTGACTCCCGAAGAAGCTGTGACTGATTTTAATTTAGATTTACACTGAACTTCATCTGATTTCAAACTGATTTTGGGGCAGTTTTATTTTTTTGGAGTTTAAATTTTAAGCTCGGCAGCGATCTTAATGGGTGGCAAGTACTTAATTATGCAGACTTCGATTGGACGTGCTAACTTGGAAGATTTAGTTAATCTGAGCTAATCGATTTCCTATTTGATTCTAGGTCCATTTCAAGTCATTTCAAAAATTCGAGTAAATATCCAATAAATTCAATTTAATTTAAATATCCAGCAAAGTTATTTGTTCAGCCGCCGTATGTTACGAGTACATGCTTTATCAAAATCCTATAAAATGACATTTCTATTCAGAATAGTAGGCTTGCATACTATGTAAGTATCGATTAAACACTTTTTAAAACACGATTGTACTCGACGTTGTCTAAGTGCACTGAACAGCTTTATAAGCTGCACCTCTTCAAAAGCTACCATAGTTGCAAGAGGTGCATTTTCCAGTGAGTAATATCTTTTGGAAATAATTCATTCATTCCCTTAGAGCTAGAACTATGATAACATAAAAATCATGACATTAGTCATCATTTTTATGTTGTCATAGTTCTAGCTCTAAGTGAATGAATGAATAATTTTCCAAAGATATTACTATAGTTACTCGTTACTATAGTTAATTATAATTTCTTCATAAATAAGCGTCAATGGGCGTGTTTATTATCAATGGATGACTATTTATTCATTCATTCATTCATGCGTACACTCGGACGCGTAAAAACATAATGCCTCCTTGTAAAATGTGCGTTAATTTGAATAAATAACTATGTTAACGTAGACTTATATTATAAGTTATAGTGGATATTTTATTAAAATTATCCTCTTTACGACACGGTAAGACAGTATTATTACCATTGTATACTCTTTAATCGACTTTAAAATTACACCATTTTAAACTTGTATTATATATGTCACCGTAAGATTGTAAAAACCATTAGATATTGCAAACTGTCGACAGATTGTGAACCGTTCAATGTCCTAGTGTCAATTTTTTATTTATAATAATATATTATATATAATATTCATTGTATTTACGTTTTCTTGTTTCTTTCTTGTAGGTTAGGTTAGGGTTTGACATAAATAACCAGGTGGGCACTACCTGGTTATTTATGCCGCATTTAGGCCGCAGGCCGGGCACTTAGGTTTTATCAGGTTAATATACCTAACAGATTACAATCTACCGAAAAATAATGCGTTAAAATGTAATCTGTCGACAGTTTACAATATCGCTAGTAAGATTACAATCTAACGGTTTTTACAATCTTACGGTGACATATATGTAAAATATAAATTGACTATTCTCTAATCATTGAAATAAAATATTTAAGAAGATCGTACATTATGACCTGTTTTTAATATTTCATCCATACCAAATTTACAAGGGCCAAAATACATAATACAAAAAAAACACACAAATAAATCTAAGTAACTTTTTAAATATATAGTATTTGGCCGCGTTATTTCTTAGTATCTAGGTATCTTCTTATGATACATTCAATTAACTTTACAAATGATAATCATTGGCGCTACAGCCCCGTGTGGGCGCGGGCCTGGTCCAGAAGGTCTCCATCTGTCTTTTGTCTTTTGTTTTCTGTCTTTTGCGTTCGTTTTCCAATTTTTTACTCCAAGCCGCTTGGTATCTTGGTTAATTCCATCTAACCATCGAAGTATTGGCCGACCAATGCTTCTACGAAGAAATCCGGTGTTAAATCACAAATGATGATAACGTAACCCAAAGGCTAAATCTCCCGACGTAAATTGCGTGTATGCAAATGTGAAATCACTTAATTTCAAAGTAGCCTTTATTGCCGGTTCTTCCTGCGTTTTGCTGATAATATACCTTGATTAACGTTATAGTAGTGCTCATCCTCGAACCTATGATTATAATTACTTCTAATGACCGATTCCGATTCAAATCCTTTTGTGAGCAAATTTTTGCAAACTTAATTACTGACACTGCCTTTAGTTGTTGAATCTTAACTAGCCGAGGGATATCATATCGTGTCGGAGTTATATCACAATATTAAATTACCACTCAGACCACATTGCCGCATATTATAAAACTGCATTTTATAATAACTAGCGAAATAAAAAACGCATGAGAGATTGTGAATGGGCTATAGTAATAATATGTATAATCCCATCAAAAACCTTTGCCTTTAGTTGTTGAATCTTAACTAGCCGAGGGATATCATATCGTGTCGGAGTTATATCACAATATTAAATTACCACTCAGACCACATTGCCGCATATTATAAAACTGCATTTTATAATAACTAGCGAAATAAAAAACGCATGAGAGATTGTGAATGGGCTATAGTAATAATATGTATAATCCCATCAAAAACCTTTGACGACCTCCGTGGTTAATAGCAATCAACGTGACGTGAATAATTGCTAATATTTTTTTACAGAATGTATGTTTATAACGTCTTTGAGAAGTGATATCTAGTGAAAGGCCCGATGTATAGCGTCAGTTCTTATACATTTTACATAGGTATTGCGTATACTTTAATACTGTACAAGAATCAGCTTTTCTAACTATGGTTCATTTTTAGTAACGATAACACGTCTTTGACCGGCCATATCTAGTGAAAGGCCCATAAGCATGCGGTCAGACTTTCACTAATATCATCAGTGGAGAGTGTAGCAAAAAGCTATTATTGAATCAGCTTTTCTGGGGATGGTTACAAAAAGTGCAGCTATCTCTTAGTCTATTGTACCTACAGTAAAACTAAGTCGGCGCCTATCTAAGTAGGGGAGCATCTATCCAACAACTTTGTCATGAATTGTTACATAATTAGTTTACTAATAACATTTAATAGTGCCCGTCTCAATTTTAGACATCTTTATTTCTTTAAATACATTGACTTGGCCATCGGACGGCAACATAATCACATAGTCCTAATAATTGAATCTAGCGCTAGTGAGCCTCTATGCATACACAAATATAAATGAAGCGCTCATAGCACTGATATATTAGGTAGATTTCGTTTTATTAAGATTCTATTGCCTTGTGCGATTGCCAATTCAATCATCAATGTATTCTTCTTTGAGAATCGCGCTTGGTAAAGTGACGAAGAAGGATGCTTAAAATTATTCGCTGAATCCTAGCATTCACTTAAATCAAATCAAATGTTTTTTATTCAAATAAACTTTTACAAGTACTTTTGAATCGTCAAGTGAATCTACCACTGGTTCGGAATGCCATTCCTACCGAGAAGAACCAGCAAGAAACTCGGTGGTTAAAAAGTATGACCTAAAAGCATCATGAAATTTTCATCATTTAATTAAACCGCGGCACTCTATTTTAATGATGTCAAAATCGATAGTACTTTCATTATACGAGAGACGAGAATAATAATTAATGGAGTTGAAATAGTGGTTATGTATTTATTATTTTCAAGTATTTATTATATAACATCATATTACCGATTACGTACTTCTGCGTGGATTAATTTGTTTCCCGTTGGAACTCTTATTTTCTGGGATAAAATAGCTTATATATACGACTTTCCCCGTGATACAAGCTATCTCTGTACCTGTACATTTCGTCAAAATCGACCAAACAGATGTGATGTGAAAGCGTAGCAGACTTATCAAGTTTAGAGTTTGTTTACAGCAGAATCAATACCGCTGATTAAAAGTATTACAACCACACAATAAGTTACAAGACCTAAGATACAAGTTACAAGACCTTAATGTTCCACAGGAGCTAGTTAACATTTTGCGATTTTGGTACAGCTCACAAACAAACAGGGTCAAATGGGCTGGTGCCTACTCGGATGAATACCAGCTGGATTGTGGGGTTAGACAGGGTGGATTAACATCTCCCGCCCTGTTTAACGTCTACATTAATCAGCTGATTGATGAACTCCGCAGAACCAAAATTGGATGCTCAATTGATGGAACCATAATCAACAACTTAAGTTACGTAATAAGTTAAATAAAGTTACGTTAAGATTTAGCATTGGTCTTTAGACCAATCCTAAATCTATGCTTATTTCATACAAAACCGCAATTTCATAGGTAAAGACCTATTATTAAAATATCAATACATTATGACGGACAATCTAGTTGGAGAGCTGGCGACAAAAATCGGCGAGTGTAATTCAATATGATTTAGTATTAAGGGTGTACGTGAGTCAGCACCCACTCGCAAGGTCAGGTAGTTCCTCACACAGTCGCACGCGCTCGATATCCGCACTTTGAGCGACTGCTGACTACCTCTGTTCCATTAATCTGGGATCTGGTTACTAATAACTAGGCAGTTAATTAATTTTGAGCCATTACAAAACTCTTGCCTATTTATGTTGCCAGCTCTCGGACCAATCGGGGTTCGTTCATATATTTCCTTCCCTATGCACTAAGTATATCCCCGGTGTCGCGCCATAGCTGTAACAGACGTCTCGGCAACGCATAATAGGCTTAGCCCTAAGCCTTCTTAATGACGTCGCTAGCGGCTTACTGCATCCGTTTAGTAATACTGAGCGCTTACAAAATTAAATGTACATATCTATCTTGAGAACCTTTTCTTTTAGGTATTCACTTTGTGAAGTCCACCGTAATTATTTCAACGACAGTTACTAACTCTAGACGTTGCTATCACAGTCATAACCTGCGTCGTATTTTTCGTTGTTGCAGAGAATAGCGATTTCTCTTATCAGTCATAATATAATAATGCCCGCAGAAGACAACCCATAGGTTCTTGGAATAATAATGCGCTAAACTTCCAGATCCTTCCTCATGATATAAGGCATAGTAAGTAATTGAATTTTACCTAGCTAATTAATCGGTTTATCTTAAACCTGATTATACCGTTCGTAGGTTTCCACCAAAAACATTACACATACACTTAATGTCCCGCAACTTGTTGCATGAAACAAATCCAAAATTTCGTTGGACAAACAATTTGGATTTGTTGTTTATTGTGCTTCCACTACCACTCATTCAAAAATATACATGTTAAAAATATACAACTTGTTTGTCAATGAATTTGTATCGTTTGAAGTTAGTTACCACTGTTGCTTAAACATATCTCAGCATATCTTGAACAGATATATTGAAGTTTATAAAGCAATGGTAAGGATTTCCATGCTTGTGGAATACAAAAGCATCCCTGCTAATATTATAAATGCGTAAGTGTCTGTCTGTCTGTCTGCTACGTTTTCCCGGCCCTAATTAAGCCCTATCTAAGTTACTAGTGATTCGCCCCGAACTGAGACCTCGCGGCGCCATCTATTGACATAAATGTAAAGTTCTGTTAAAAATACTGACGCTCATTAAAAATTAAATAATTTCGTTTCCTTACAATATTTATCTAATTTTAGTATTTGTTGTTCAAGTACAGGATATAATTGAAATAATTGATCAAGTTTCAGGCTCATCCTTTCAGAAAATTTAGAGTTCTGAGGTCATCTTTGGACGTTAGAAAATCACCACTTTGAAAGCCCCCCATTTCGTCAATTTTGGGGGAAAAATTAAAAAAAAAATATTTTCCGACTCTATTCCTAATTATCTTTAAAATGATATACCGCAACCCTATGTACCTAACTTTATAAAAAATATTTTACTTCGCATTCGCTTCAATGAGAGCCCCCCTGAAATAAAGATTTTTATTATTTTTTAAGCCATATTCGGCGGGAGGCCATTGGTTTACATATTATATTTAAAGCTGAAGTAATTGCGTTCAGTAATTCAGAAGTTATAATGCTCTGACAGACGGACGGACGGACGGACGGACAAGTGCCAATTCACCCAAGTAGACTCAGAGACCTCCGCTTCGCTCGGTCAATAATTAATGAATTATCTATGCAAAATATCCAAAAAATCCTTCAAGACAAAACATTTGATTTTAAACATGTCGTAGAATACTTGTCTCGTTCTATGAAATGTCAAACAATTCTATATGCAACAAGTTGTGTGACAATGCATACACGGCTCGATACATTGACAGAACACATAATTTTCATTTCCAACATGTTTATAATGTGAAAACCCACGGTAAGGCCGACTTGCACAACACTGCCTAATAGTCCAGTCATTTGGTAGTTTTACCTGAAAAGTTTGCCGGGAGTTTTGAAAATTGGTGATTTCATAGATTTCGACGTGCTCTTTTCGAATTTTCACTTTGCCACATCGTACTCGGCTCTCTTACGATGAAACTACCTATTGATTTTACAAAAAAAAAGGTTACTACATAAATTGTAGAAAAATTACATAACTATTTTCATCGTAAAATGAGTCGGAAAGGAGTTATTGTCAAAAAACTATTTTTGGGCACCATTTTTCCAATATGGTGGCGCGAGCGGCAAAGATACGAGGTGGCAAAGTGAAAAATCGGAAAGAGCACGTCGAAATCTATAACATCACCAATTTTCAAAACTCCCGGAAAACTGTCTAGGCAACCCCCTTTTTGAGCACCAAATGACTAGTCAAACCGATTTTAGTAAAATTTTATAATGCTGTCACTTTTTGATATGTAGTTTACGGAGTTGACTTGAAAAGATCATTTAATTCTAACTTAGTATAGAACTTAAACGGTTCAGTAATGCTTCTCAAAAACATTTAACAAATGATCATTTCACATAAAACGTTTCAAAAACTAATCATTTCACAAATGTCGTATTCCGCAAACATATATAATTTATTAAGAAATCATTTGACAAATACTCAATTCACAAATACTTTACTTTGCAAACGTGCTGAATGTAAAAATGACATTTACTAATTTATTATTTCATATAATATTTCATTCTTCAAATTCGTAATTTTACAAAATATTAAAATATAAATTGTTTTTGATAAATAAAACTAACTAGGTATAGGTCGCCCGCAACTTCGTCCGCGTACAATCTCTGATTTCTTATGAGATTATGAAATTTTTTATGATATGAATATGAATATATCTTCTAAATATATATAAATCACGTGTCACGTTGTTTGTCCGCGATGGACTCTTAAACTAATTAACCGATTTTAAATTAAATTTGCACACCATGTGCAGTTTGATTCAACTTGAAAGATAGGATAGCTTACATTATATAATAAAAATCAATTGCTGTTCGTTTGCTCGCTAAAACTCGAGAACGGCTGGGCCGATTAGGCTCATGTTGGTTTTGAAATGTTTGTCGTAGTCCAGGGAAGGTTTAAACGTGCGGACGAAGTCGCGGGCATCAGCTAGCATATATAAATGCGAAAGTGTCTGTTTGTTGGTTTATTGGTTTGTTGGTGTGTCCTTCAATCACGCTGCAACGGAGTAACGGACCGACGTGATTTTTGGCATGGGTATAGTTGAGGACCTGGAGAGTGACATAGGCTACTTTTTATCCCAGAAAATTAAGGAGTTCCCGCGGGAATAAAAAAACTTAAACCACGCGGACGAAGTCGCTGGCATCAGCTAATATGAATATATTTATATGTTACGGGTAATGCTAGAAGATGTAGTAGACCTAGGTTTACACGCGATTACTTAATGTCACCCAAACGTTGCGGGTAAAGTTCGAATAATAAGTAAAATAAATTTTAATTCGGAATTTACCCATACTCACCTAGGTCTACCCAACTCTGGCTGGATAATGTTAGGGATATGGGTTCTCTCCCTCTCCCTCTCACCCCCTCCAAGGACCGGTTGACGGAGCCCTGCTCTGCGGGGCTCCTTATTTCTGAGTGGTATAAAAAGGAAACAACCACGAAGAGGTCTTTCAGACCCCGCCATCCTCTTCTTCACCTAAACTATCCGAGTCGGAGTGCCCCCAGTCCCGAGCTCGCTTCGCTCGCTCTTGCATGAGTAGGAGTGGTGCCTAAAAAGGAAGTGGAGAAGCTAGGAAAACCATTCGACCTTCGTTCAGGACCTCCTTCGCGAGCTTCTGGCTACGCGCTTTACAAAAACACCCTAGGGGTAGGACAGACAATACTGCGTGAAGTCTGAGTGCTCAGATTTCGACACAAGTATGTCAACTTTTTAAAACGGGCTACGCCAAATGACCAGAAGACTCTTACAGTATTTATCAAACAATTCATTTTATTAAAAAAGAAATATGCTTTACGTTGTTTTATTAAATAACACGATTTTAAATCAAGTGTTTGTCAAATTAAATTTTATGAAATGACAATTTGTCAGTTAATTGTTTTGTCAAGTGAATTACTTATAGGACAAAATTTTTTATAACGATTAATATAATATTATGATACATAATTTTGCGAGACGTTGTTTGTGAAATGAAAATTTGTTATTTGTTTTTTATGAAATGATTGGTCACCAACTTAAACATATAAATTAACGACCTTGTGTAAGTGGGTTTGATAAATGAACTAAGATAAAATTTAAAAGGTTGCCAATTGCAGCTATGCATAGGGCTGTATTTGTTCCCTTCATATGAATATTACTTTTATAGTAAATACAATGTAAAAACACAATTTCTAAACGTAATTTCTTTGTTACAGAGGCCCTTCTGCAGAGTCGGCCGCTGCCTCACATCCCGGATTTGCCAGACGGCGAAGGCGCCTCTGCCGCGCCCGCCACTCCACAACCACTCGACAGCGCTAACAGGTCTGCCGTAGTTATATTATTTACTAGATGATACCCGCGACTTCTTCTGTGTGGATTTTAGTGATTGAAAAGTTACGCGGAAACTTAGATTTTTATTTTTGCCGATAAAAGTAGTCTATGGCATTCGAAAGTGTCGGTATAAATGATAACATTCATTAATCCTGATCATTAAGAAAAATTGGAATTCTTACGAGAGCTTTAGAAATTACGTCCAACAGACTTGAGAGGTTATCCGGTGGACGGTTGACTTATGAAATCTTCGACCTTACTTTGAAGAATTATGTATACTTATTATTATTTACAATAACTACAATCTTTCACAGTTTTAGTTTTACTTTATACAAGAATCTGTTGTTTACCTTCTCTGAAACCCATTTCCATGCCACTGCTTTCAAGAGCATGTATTGAATTTCAATACTTACACATAATTTAACTTTGATGGTTATAATAAACATAATTATTGAGGTAATAATCAATTAATATGTTAAGGACATAATTATTGCAAGCTCGATACAATGATAACGTTGATTAAAATTTAAGAGTTAGTTGGTACTTGGACCTTCATACTCATGTGGCTCGAAAATAGATCATTATACGCGGAAAGAGTAGAAACTATTATATTTATCTATACTTATAATAAAACTGTAACTGGAAGATTTCTGTACATTTATACTGAGCCCAAAACAGATTTTTATTTAATTTTTTACTGTCTGTCTGTATGGCCGCGCATCACGCAATAACAAATGAATGGATTTAAATGAAATTTGGTATAGCGGTAGCTGATACTCCGGGTCAATATATAGGATAGTTTTTATTCCGATAGAAAAAAAGGTTCCTCCAGGATAGGGGGTTTTTATTGATTTTACTCCATAACTCAGTCAAATCTGAACTGATTTGAATAAATCTTTCTTTATTAGAAGGTATGTATCATATGTATCATCACGTAAGTTTTGCCCAATTTTGGTGAAGATTTGATAAATATTATCAGAGATAGAGGACAAAACTCCTCAACAGATACAGTTCTTGCAATTCACGAAGGCGAGCGGGATTTACTTGTGGTAAACACGTATCTGTATATGTGTAACAGTGTGCGTGAGATCGAAAGCGATGGTTAGCATAAAAAAATGAAAAAAAAAAACCTATAATTTATTGTACAATATTTTTTGTTGCAAATAATAAAATCACAAAATTACTAGGTTAATTTAGTTCGATAATAATCAATCGTCTTCGTTCAAACTATCACTGTTACTTTCAAACTCATCAGTACCGCTATCACTTGATTCGCCTACATTAATAACAAACTCAAAGTCAGAATCAAAGTACTTCATGTATTCTTTTTCAATTTTTTCTACATAATTGCAGGTATTAAGCCAAGTGTTGCTGTCAATGCTGTTCAAGCCCTCAAAAATTAAATTTTGTACTTCAGTCATGTTTTGTGCTATGTTTTTAGAGGCAATGCGATTTTTTAAAATACCCCAGATATTTTCGATTGCGTTTAGCTCGGGATGATAGGGAGGCAATCGCAATATTTCGCAAGCCTTGCGAAATTGTTATCTCTTCCCTATTCTATCTTCTATCCCTTATTATCTTGTCAATTTTATACATTATAAAACGCTCTTTATTTTTTTAAATTAAATCATACAGTTCTATATTGCGCGACTTTTCATCAAACGGAATATTGTTTTCCGTCAGCCACTTTTTCATGTCACTCTTACAAGAATTTGATGTAGGTATTTTACTGCTTCTGGTGTTGTGATAAGATGCGTTATCCTTCACAACAACTGTCTTTTCTGGAATATTTGGCAGAAGCTTTTCATTAAGCCACTTGACATAATTGTCGAAATTCATGTTGGAGTGATAATCTCCAGTTGTGGACGCTGCTTTGTATACTAAAGAAGCATCTTTAATAAAACCACTACTGTTGCCTGCATTTACTATAATGAAACGGCTGCCCGTACTCAACTTCTTTGAAAAAGACGTGTCTTTTTTTCTTGGATCTTTGTTTTTTAGACACCAGGTGTTTTGTCGTACATAAGAATTAAGTACATATGTTTCATCTGTATATACAATATGACGGCCTTCTGAACGATATTGATTAATTTTTTTCAAAAAATTAAAACGCCATAATTGTATTTCGTGCCTTTCTTGTAATGATTTGCGGTTGTTGTCAATTTTTTTCCATTTGTAACCCATTTCTGTGAGCAAACAGCGTAAAGTGTTCAAAAATCCGTCAAAACCAATTTTTTCTCTCAAAACTGACTGAAGTTTTGCTAAAGTTGGTATTTGTTTGTGTTCCATGTGAAAATTTTGTATTGTAGTTCGAATAAGTTCTCTTTTCATATTGTCCAACATGAATTTGCTGTCTCTTTTACGTCGTTTTTTCATGGGTGAAGTGAACTTGGAGGAAGGTGACGGAAACTCCTTTTCTTCCTTCAATATTCTAGTTTAAGTGCGCTCAGAGACGCCAGTTGCTTCCGCAGTACGTTTAAGTACATTAGCCAAAGGACTTAAATCACATTTGTCACTGTTATTCACTTTCATAAAATTATATTCTTCTTGAAGAAAGTGAAAGACTTTAGCAATAATTGCTCGTCCCTACAAATAATAAAACATACGAATAAATATCCAAAACACGTTGCATGTCAAAAAACCTTTTCTTACAAAATGACATCTACTGTCTATTCTTTCTGACAGATCAAAATATAAATTAACTACTTCAAAATTCATCAAGAAACGATTCAAAATAAAAAATGCATTACCTCGCTATGAACAACTTTGCGTTTTGACATGCTGACAGTACTTCGTGGCAATAAGTGGAAACAACAAGCACAAGTGACCGTTGCGACGGCTCGGTCGCAACTGATCGCTCCGTCAGACACGCACACTACAGCAATGTACATATACACGTTCAACCACGAGTAAAGCTCACTCGCCTTCGTGAATTGCAAAAACTATAACAGCAATTCACTTGATTAGGACTTAATAATATCTTTTTGGTGGCGTTTGAAGGAAACAAAATTAATTATAAAGAATTGCGACCAAGAGAAAATCTGTCAACAGCCGACGGCTGACATAATTTACTGTTTACATCGGTATTTCCATAATATGTTTGCCTGTGATATGTGGACTTAATTTCGTGTATTAACACTTATGCCAAACAGTTGCTTCTTTTGAGCAAACTAATTATTTTAGTGTATGGTGAAACCAAAGATTTATATGGGTTATTTTTATTAGTTCGCGCGCGCGCTGGTGAAGCGCGCGAACCCAAGAACTAATCTATGGGTGAAACAGAGAATATGACGGTTCGAGAGAATTCTTGGTTCTGTGAGCGCGCTATACTAACCACTCGAACCGATCAAGCTGCTGCAATAAACAACACCATATTGATGCGTGTTGATGGGGACAACACGCATCGCACGCATTTCGCATACACTACGAACAAACACAAAAGAGCACATCTCTAGGAGCCTAGATACATTTATTATATTTATGTTTATTCCAGGCTCCAGCCTTGTTTCAGCTTTTACAGTTACTACTTTTACAGTTTACTTGGTAAATAGCTAATACTGAATTATTTTTGTCTCAGATGGACATCAAAAGAAAACTTATTAGCGCACCACGAGGAAGATGACCCTCAGCTATTTGTCGCTCTCTACGACTTTCAAGCGGGCGGCGAAAACCAACTTAGCCTCAAAAAAGGTACACTTTATATGTATACTATCTGTTGTAGGTTCATTTATTCATCAACGCATTCTCTGTCCCATAATTTAACTTTTGTCAGCTCGAGTTAATGATGTCCTAATGCGTCACCGATTCTATTTTTGATAACAATCGACTTTATTTTCGAAGAAGTTTTAATCGATCTGAAACATTTATATTTTATAAGCATACCCAGGCGTTTAAGTGACTATATTATATGTATTAAAATAATTAATTCACTCATGTAAATCAGTACAGTAATGTATTTATAATTCATCAATATCACTAAGGCCGGTCATAGACAATACCCATCGACCAGCGATCTCAGGACAAGAGAGCTTGTGATGCGGCTTCGTGACTGTTTTGAAAAGGAAAGTGGTACCTACTGGTAATTACTAAAAGTATACGAGTTACGAACTATCAGAGCTAAAGAACACGCCTCTTCACTATTGTGAAAAAAAACAGTGTCCAGCAATTATTACATTTTTTGTTTAAATTGCCTTAAATTGTTTCTTGACAATAATATGGAACTTCATAGGCGTGCTTATGCTCAAAGTTAAATAAACGATTGGACAAATATAAGTAGATGTTTTGGCTGTGTGGATGATGTAACTACTTTTTGGTGGTTTTAATTAACGACAGACAAATTAACCTTTTTAAAACAACTGTCCAGTCCCATTTACTCGATAGTTACCCATGTTGCGTCGTGGCCGTGGGGGGTCAGGCGCCAGGTTGGCATGTTTAAGTAAAGTCTTTGCGGCATTTTTCTCAATAGCTTTTGATATATATTTTGTACTCCTGCCTATAGTCCAAAACCAAAATGCGGGCGCATTGCGATTAGCCTAGACAATCCTGAGAATTGGCCAGAGCGCTTGGTCCAAACCTTTAACTTCGCCTTTTGCCTATTGGTTTTCAGAACCAAAAGCCAATAGCCGAAGCGAAAAAGGGGATTTGGACAAGGCAATCCTGAATTACGTATTTGAGTGTTCAGACTTTTAATAAAACATTATTTTAAAGATTTTTAAGTTTAATAGCTACTAAAATAAAATCATATTTGTCAGAGCCTTTATAACTGCCGAATTAATGAATATTTATTCACATTTCAAAATCATCAATGATTATTATGTAAATCGATAGCCTAAAGCTGAAACTATTATAAAATGTTATGAAAATTATTATTCTATACCTATGCTCGTCGACTAAATAAACGCTCAGTCGATTTTCAAAGTCTTGGTTACCGCAAGTGAATGCATCAGGGAAAACATAATTTTCTATAGCACTTGCTTGTGTTGTAGCAGGTATATCATATTATAGTGTTGCAGCTTCGTCTACGTAATGTAAGTGATTTTGTTAAGTGCACCTTCGCGTACTTTGATGCAGTTCTCTTGCCGGCAAGAACTGTCTGGAACGCTACGGCATCAAATTAAGATGAATGATATTATGTACACCTTTATTTTATTTACTATGTGATGATCAATGATTACAAAAAACAAAAAAGATTTTATGAAAATAAAATAGGGTTATAAAACAGCTAGTCAGGTTAAGTAAGAACGAGCATATTATGTATTAAATCATCGAGATCAAATATTATTCAATTATCTTTAATAACTATCCAATTATTTAAGAGGATGAAATTTTAATCGTGTCTGTTACACAGACGATAGATTTCGTGGAAATAAAAAAAAATAGTTAAAAATCACATTGATAAATGCACGTATAGTTTATTTAAAATAACTATTACAATAATTATTAAGACTTATTAAGATTACTCTGCAGATATTGGCTAAAGTCAAGATTGTGTGGCTAATAAATAATTATTGCCGTGTTGTGTTGTGTTATGTTGTGTTGCCGCCTAGAGAGCACACCCGTGCTCTTTCTTCGTGTTTTTTTCTTTCGTGTTATATCCACAGCTGAAGTAAATTTATAATGTTAAAATACATATCAAGAATGTTCCATGGCATCGGCATTGTATGATATGTATTTTCATATTATACATTTCTCTTATAGAGATTGTTATCGCAGGAGAGCAAGTGCGTATAATGAGCTACAATAAAAGCGGCGAGTGGTGCGAGGCGCATACACTTTCCGGCGGCGTTGGGTGGGTGCCAAGCAACTACGTAACCCCGGTTAACTCCCTGGAAAAGCATTCGTGGTATCACGGGCCTATATCGCGCAATGCCGCCGAATACCTGCTCTCTTCGGGGATTAATGGCAGCTTCCTCGTGAGTACCTATATTTAACTACACGACACGACACGTACTAAATCATGTGCGACAGTAATAATTATAAAGGTTTGAAATAAACAAAAGATACTCTGACAGCATTGAAAGGAGGGCTGCTACGCTACGTCATTACGGGTCATACGGGTACCCGCTGAATGACGTTTTTCGTTTGATATTGACTAGTTTCGGGTGGCTCAACAGGCATTGAAACTCGCATTTTCAATGCAGGTTATATAAAAAATTAATTACTTAGTCATTACTATTTCTGATTTGCATATTGATTATTGTTTCGAATTTTAGCCACATTGTAATGCTATTGATAAATAACATTGAATATTCATACCGACCTACCCATTGTTTATTCTAGGTACGTGAGTCCGAGTCTAGTCCTGGCCAAAGAAGTATATCATTGCGATATGAAGGTCGCGTCTACCATTACCGCATTAATGAAGACTCTGACGGCAAGGTAAGTAAATATGTAATTAAATCGTGGCGACGTTTACAGTCTGAAATGTATAGTATACAGTCTTAAATCATTGACTTGCTTTCTTTCATTATTTCATTAAATTCCAATATTAGCTGTTGTCGTAGTCGTCTCAATAAATCCACTGGAAGACCTAGGATTATTGTAGGGATTTACACACTTCTCGATCTTGCGCCGCTTGTGTTTGATCGGGACTTGGGATACATGAGGATGACAATATTGAACAATATTAAAGTACGTAATTTTAGCAGAAATGTTATTAGAATTTCAGTTGCTAGAGTTTCATTTTAAGAGTATATTAAGATCTCTCAAAATTTACTATGCTGATTTGCTTTCATTCCGGCTATCTCATCTATCCGAAATAGATTATAACTTAATAATCCGCGGACGAAACGTTGCCGTCCAAATTGAAATCGAAGTAGACTTGGAATGAGTTTTCTCTGCTACTGAGGTTTGATTTGGCCCCTTTTACGCAATACTCGTAAAAATATTCTGTTTGTTCGGAAAAAGTACATTTATAAAACTCTCGAACTTACTCTTACTTAAAATTACCGGTAACTTTATTAACTCGTTTTATTAATGGTATTTTGCTAAATTTAACTTTCTGGTTAAAATTTGTCTCCTCTTCTATTTATTGAGTCGGATAGTGTCCAGAAAAGTCGACGGGTCAAATACCACCAATGCACAGGCTGTTGTTGTTTTTGGATAGGATGTGGAAATATTACTCATATTTCATAATGGCTAATTTTCTTTAAATAAGCTCAGTATTGCTTGGTAAAGGAAAACATACTTTATAGGTATTAAATATACCTACAAAGGCTGATTTCCTTTCACTTGACCAATTTGGCTGTAGTAATATAACATTGTGAGCCCTTGAGATTTAATCATGTCATCTCTGTAATTGGATAGGGGCGCTTTTCAGATTGCATTTCATCAACAGCAAGTCTCAGAAATCCCATCGGATTAGTCATTTGGCACGGTATAATCAATAATTATATATTAGCTACGTAGCTATATTTCTGTTCTTGAAAGCTTTTGCAGGTATTACGAGAATGATTATAAATACTTCATATTAAAGATTTACAAGTGCGTCTTTCAGCTATCATTTGTTGCTTAGCCTATATTATTATCAGTTTATTACGCTGCATTAGACTGGTCCCAGACTGGTAACTGTATATACTAATTTATGGTTCGGTAGCGCTACGAGTGCCGGTGCAGTCTAAGACAATTAAACTAGTGGTTCGCCCCGAACTGAGACCTCGCGGCGCCATCTATTGACATAAATGTGAAGTTCTGTTAAAAATACTGACGCTCATTAAAAATTAAATAATTTCGTTTCCTTACAATATTTATCTAATTTTAGTATTTGTTGTTCAAGTACAGGATATAATTGAAATAATTGATCAAGTTTCATGCTCATCCTTTCAGAACATTTAGAGTTCTGAGGTCATCTTTGGACGTTAGAAAATCACCACTTTGAAAGCCCCCCATTTCGTCAATTTTGGGGGAAAAATTAAAAAAATATATATTTTTGGACTCTATTCCTAATTATCTTTAAAATGATATACCGCAACCCTATGTAACTTTATAAAAAATATTTTACTTCGCATTCGCTTCTATGAGAGCCCCCCTGAAATAAAGATTTTTATAACTTTTTAAGCCATATTCGGCGGGAGGCCATTGGTTTACATATTATATTTAAAGCTGAAGTAATTACGTTCAGTAATTCAGAAGTCATAATGCTCTGACAGACGGACGGACGGACGGACGGACGGACAGACGGACAAGTGCCAATTCACTCAAGTAGACTCAGAGACCTTCGCTTCGCTCGGTCAATTAATATTGTCCACGTATAAATAACATTTTAATTGTAAGTAATGTTATAAAACAGGTGTACGTCACGTCGGAGTCTAAGTTCGGTACACTGGCGGAGTTAGTGCACCACCATTCCGTGCTGGGCGACGGGCTGATTACGCAGCTCCTTTACCCGGCACCGAAGAGAAACAAGCCCACAGTATTCCCGCTCGCACCTCCCGACGAATGGGAGATCGATCGCACCGACATCGTGATGAAACATAAGCTTGGTGGCGGCCAGTACGGGGACGTGTACGAAGCTGCTTGGAAGAGATGCAATATGACGGTGAGTTTCAGCAGGGCGACCGAGTATCTTTTGCATCAACCATTGATGCATCGCAATCACCTCTGATTGGCTGAATTTATGGTATTCTTGCTGCGTCAAAGGATTTCGTCCAATAGTGGAAGAGTGTTAACCAATCAGAGGTGATTGCGATGTATCAATGATTGATGCAAAAGATACGCGGTCGCCCTGCCTATAATAGGAATGATGCCTATATATGAAAAATAAATCATTTCTGACTGATTATTATTAAATAGAGGGTCTTCCAAAAGACCTGAAATTCACATCCTCGGTTAGTTTTGGATGGATGTATGGATGGATGGATGTATGGATGTTTGTTACTCAATCACGCGCCAACGGCTGAACGGATCTGGCTGAAATTTGTCAAAGAGAACCGAAAAACCTCAATTCGCGCGGACGAAGTCGCGGGCATTAGCTAGTTTTAAAATATAGATTAAAGAAAAAAAGTGCGTTGACATTTTTTGATGTCACAATCGTGAATTTCATACAACTTCCATACGAGAAGTGCGTTTTTAAGTTTGATAAAGAGTTGCTGATTTGATTGAGTCATCACCATCACTATTATCGCCAAACTAACAAGCGACTTTACTCACTAATGAAGCCGCGGTAATTTCGGTTGTACACAGTACACAGTCTCGAGAGCCCCTTTGAATTGAAGAGATGGGCTTGGGCAATAATGCTAAAAGGAAAACATTGTTGGTTGAATGATCAAATCACTATACCAAGGAACCAACACGTACAAATACCTAGGTGACACGAGAAAGTATTGTACGCACCTGCTCTTGGTTTGACTCGGGTTCTCTTGGTGAGCGTGTATAGACTTCATTACGAGTATAATTATTTCCCGCTCGCACCGGCATGTTATTTAGATTTAGATGGAAAGTAGGAAAAAGAGTAGGAATATAAAATCCTAACAGTAAGTTTTGAACATAAAATGAAATAACATAATGTTATTTATATTAAATATTAAGTTAAAAATATATAGTGCATATAAGTTTAAATAAATAAAAATTGCAATCCATAAGCCCTTTAGAGCGAATACACTGAACAGACAGCACTCGAGGAAACGTATCGATTTTATTTGTCAATGCAATCGTGTAGTTCAGCACACGACTAGATGATATTATGTATGGTGCAGTTCCGTTATCTTGTTTACTGTAGGTATCTGTACTTAAACATCTGAATAACTCTGCTATACTATAAAATACCAACCATACCATTTTTATTTTAAACTAGCGAATAACCGCGACTTCGTCTGCGTGGTTTGAGGTTAAATTTTACGCGATTTCTCTGTGCCAAATTTCAGCCGGATCCGTTCAGCCGTTGGGGCGTGATTGAGAAACAAACATCCATTCATCCATCCATACATCCATCCAAACTTTCGCATTTATAATATTAGTAAGATTTATGTTTGACATTACAATATATTATGTAGATGTGGTTTATTTGTGACGTAATATCTTCATAGTTCCTGTGTTCGATATCATAATATAAAAAAACAATTTCTGTAACTAACTTATTAGAGAAAAAACGTGTTCAAATGTCAACATGTTCTGAGTGCAATTGTTTTTTTTTTTAGTAACTGGAGCGGATCGCGACAGGACCGCTTTACAACTGAAAGCCTGTGAATAGTTTACGGAACGTCATCCATGACGTTCTAGAGTCTAGGCTATATACCTAAGTAGCCATGTTTAAAAAAGTTATAAAACTAAGGCGTAACTCATAACAGAGTGGAGAGGGACCGATGGCTAGCTTCTTTATAGATAAACTTAAAGTCAACTTTATTATCTTGTTTTATATTTTTCAACTGTATGTTTAAATGTAAATAAAGCGGTACCTTTGCGTCCGTATGCATTGTTTAAAGCGTCCTGTATCTAATCGGAAATAGTCATTTTTATAATGTTTATATTTTATTTATTAAGACCGAGTCATGCAGCGACGGTATTGATGTGTTTTTGCGCCCATTTTATTCCGACTGCATATATCAAATAAAGAAGGCAAGTTATAACATTTGGCAAGAACATTTTGACAAAAGATCAAAGGAGAAAGGTATATGGTACAAAACGATCCAGCCACAGCCACCCAAACTCCCTTGGATTGACAATGGCAGAAGTAGATTAGACCTGATCCTTATGATGCGTCTTCGTTCCGGGCACATACCATTGAACAAATTTGCATATTTAATGAAAAAAAACAAATTCACCCAACTGCAGTGTCTGCAATGTGCCAGAGGATGTGGTCCATATCTTAGCGGAATGTGCCCGAAACGAAGACTTTAGAAAGAGGATTTTTAAGGATTCCGTAAACTTGTATGCTGTTGGCTTATTCAACACCGTGCTGGCCTACCCGCTTTCAGCCAATGCAGCGCAAATGTTGCGGATGGTTAGGATTGGCATCGAAAAAAGAGAATAATATCTCGTGTTTCGATGGCAGTCCTGGCCTTTTTTATGTGTACCATTTGATTAGTGGATAATTTATCTATAA
Source organism: Erebia aethiops (assembly GCA_923060345.2). Taxonomy (NCBI): domain Eukaryota; kingdom Metazoa; phylum Arthropoda; class Insecta; order Lepidoptera; family Nymphalidae; genus Erebia; species Erebia aethiops. Next base: position 9,761,481 of record OV281079.1, on the reverse strand, counting down.
TTATTGTTTACTTAATAATTATTTTGTTATTCTACAGAGAGGCATATTCGCCAAGCGAATAATCTCTAAAAATAAAGATTTAAAAAAAAAAAAAAGACCGAGTCATCGCATTATTCTAGCTAAACGGATCAAATAAAAATGAGAACATAAATAATGATTATTCATTTAAACATTTTTTTTTATTTTTTTTATTGTATTTCGGTATACCAACAGCGAGTACACAAAGCTTAAATTAAACCTAGCAACAATAGATACTTGCTACTTTTTGAATACCTCGTTAGTTATACCTCGTTCTTATACGTAAATGTAAAATAACAGTACATATTTAATTGAGTGTAGCTGAGAGAGAAATGAGCAATAGACATGATGACAGTAACCAAGAATCAATGAAATTATGAATTTATCTAATGACATAGGATTCATGGATTATAAAAAAAATATTTATTTTTCTATTTCGAGTGAGATTGCTATTTATTTTGAAAAAATATGCTTTGACAATCACACTATTGTTTACTGCACATTGCACAGAGTACATTAAAAACAATAGTGACGTCACAAACGACGCCATGGCAACGGCGCGCGTTTTGGCGTGAATTTTAAAATTTAAATTTCAAATGCCAATTTTATCTACCAAACCTTATTTTTCTGCTGAAATAAGATATTTTTTCGAAATAGTAGTAGATACTTCCAAACATAATCTGACCATTTTTCAAAATCAGTCATCATGCATAGGCATACAATAGTGTAATGCTTGTAGGTCACCTAAATGTCACTGTCCGTTATTGTTCGGGATATGTATTGAGCAATGAGCATACATATACGTAATAAATTCTATTATGGCGTTGCATTGTTCTTCTGTATGCCTGCATATATAGGCAGGCATACACAAGGTTATTATAACAATATTGTTATAATATTAGACGTCAACATTTTGATTCGATGCTTTGAGTTCACCCAGACATCTAGGCAACCGCCTAGAGCTTAAGCTAAAAATTAGCATGAACGAATGTACGAATTTAAAATATAATATAGGTTTGAAGTTTATTATTCATCTGAATATTAAGTGTCCATTTACCAGCGGAAAACTAAAGCAATGTTTATTTACTAGAAAACCTTTTAATTGTGTAGAGGTACGTTACAAGTACCTACGTTTTTTTCTATTTAATATAGGGTTCGTTTCGTTTTAACTTAATTACATTAAAAAAACTCAAACTTTTACGATAACGATGTTACGTATCCAATTAATGTCATAATTGCTGTATTCATGACACAGTAACGTTTAAGTAATTAATAGTTAATTTCCCTAGCGCTTGTTACTACTAACTAAACATTAAAATTAACTTTAGTTCTAATATTTTTCTGAAGACAAATGTATTGTAAAATATTGTATGTTACACGTGCGCTTTGATAATAATTAAACTCTCGGCGTCCCAACTTGATACCACACTTGTATCATAAATTCATAAATGACTGATCGGTATATTACGATACGCCCTAGGCAGTCGACTCGCATTTGGCGGTTTTTTAATAACCTTGTAACCTTCTTACGTATTGCATAAAAGCGCAAGCTTTAATTTCGTAATTCCCCGTATTATTTCCTTGTAAAGTAAAATGTGGAGACAATTGAGTCGCCTTTGAACCTAAATTTGCCGAACTAGGTCACACCATAATTTACTTGCTACAAGGCCAAAAACTTTACAATATAACCTAGGTAATTTTTTTTTTTCAATATTTATTGAGAAAATAAATTATGTACTTATATATCTTTTAAGCCTAAGCTATCTTGGTAACGGCAAAGGACTTAAACTTATAGGTATACTGTAACATCATTATACTCGCAAGTCCATGAGTGGATAATATATTTTTCTCCAATCTCACCCTATGGTAATTGTCTTTTTATATGATGCGTGGTAGTTTATGAATCCCATAATATTTCTTATCGATTTTTATGTGGTATCATGTCGGAACGAAATGCTATCGTAAAATGCAATCGTTAAATCGGTCGCCTAGGTAGAGTTATGCCGCCCGGTCCTGACTTGAGATTATTTAGGTTCCCAAAATGGGATTCGAAACTACTTTTCACTTAAAATGCCACGGTGCTGCGTCTTACTGGTAGTTAATATAACTATTGTCATTGTGTGATACTTTTTCGCCTGGCCTGTAAGGTTCAGTCGGCAAGGATACGTACCTCAAGACATGGCCTCTTTGGCTGCCTGTGCATTGAAGCGGAGCGGAGTAGCCAAGCAGACCAATCAGATTCCTGACACGTGACTCGATAAAATTATCGTATAATCGATCAACAACCCGAATGGTCTGCCCAACATATCTCCGCTCCGCTGCAGTGCACAGGCAGCCATCACCCGGGCGAGGTGTTATTGTCGTTATAAAATAATCATGCAAGCCTTAATTAAATCACCAGGTGGCGGTAAAAACTCTCAAAGACGACACAATGGCATTAAAAGATTTCCTCGAGGAGGCGGCCATTATGAAGGAGATGCGTCACCCTAACCTAGTGCAACTGTTGGGGGTGTGCACCCGCGAGCCCCCATTTTACATCATCACCGAGTTCATGAGTCGTGGCAACCTACTGGACTATCTCAGGACTGGCAACCGCGAACACATTGATGCGGTAGTACTCATGTACATGGCGACGCAAATCGCATCGGGCATGAGCTATTTGGAAAGCCGCTCGTTTATACATAGGTATGATTTTTAAAATATAGAATTTTTGTTTGTGAATCCATATTTTTATTACACTAGTACGGAATAAATTTATTATTTATTACCAATCTTTTAAGCCAAACTTTAGGCGCCGTTTATACGGACGCTAAGCCTGTCAATCCCACATAACGCACGAGTTTTACATCAGCTTAAACAGTAGCTACAATTATCGTATACGTTTAGACTTAGACTGCGTGTGTGTGCTTTTTCTCATACGTGTATTATGACGACATGACAAATCCAAACAATAAAATAATGAATGAATCCACACATGAAATAAAGGTCATATTGATATCCAAATGATAGGGGCCTTACTAAAATAGAAGTGGTTGTACCTGAATGTAGGTAAATTCTACAATACACCTACACCCAAAGTCTTCCATGCTTAACAAAAATACATAATTATGTTCCAATTAGTCGTTTGTATACGTTCCAACTCTGCGAAAAATAAATCATGATCCCGGAAAATTGAGGAGATCCTGCGGGAATTAAAAAAACTTAACGCAGATGGAGTCGCGGGCATCATCTAGTATGTACATAAAATATGAGCGCGAAGGTACCATCAATTTTTTTACGAATACATATTTTAGTTTTCTTTTTTAAATATTTGTGTTCTTGCCCGGCAGAGATCTCGCCGCTCGGAATTGCTTGGTCGGCGAAAACCATCTCGTCAAAGTGGCAGATTTCGGCTTAGCTCGGCTCATGCGCGATGACACATACACAGCGCACGCCGGTGCCAAATTCCCCATCAAATGGACCGCCCCTGAGGGCCTCGCGTACAACACATTCAGCACCAAGTCCGATGTATGGGCCTTCGGTATCCTGCTTTGGGAGATCGCCACATACGGAATGTCGCCATACCCCGGCGTTGACTTGGCTGACGTATACCACAAGCTCGAGAAGGTAATTTACTCCAGTTGTTGTGGCTGTCTTCGCGAAGATACTGATATCGCGTGCGAATAAAGAAACTAAACGGCGCTTGTTGTTGATTCATAAATAAAGAATTTAATTTAATTGAAATCCTCTCATATACACTACACTATATTGCGAAAAGAAGATGGAGTGTTTAGCGCACTTTTTTCGATTTTTTTTTTACTGGCACGCAATATACTTTTCTATCTTTCGCAGAGATTATAAGTTGTGTATGTAACAAGCGCAGCAGTACAGACATTCCAACTTGATTTTCTTTTTGTAATTTCATTAAATATTTTGACTATAAAAGTCATGAGTCACTATTGTAAGACTCCCTCACTTATTATATTGGCGTATATCTTACTAGATTTGAACCTTTTCTCATCGAATGAGCATTGCATTAAGTAATAAAATCAAGAACTCTTGAAAAAAATCACTTTTTATGTCATACAGACAAAAACTATACATAGGTACTCTTTATGCTCAGTGCTTAGTGCTTGGTACTCAGTGCTTTAAATGGTTTGCCTGTAACAATTTTTCTGATATTAATAAAACTTTTTCAGCAATGGTAATGAACCGGCCAGACTATGCAGATCTCAGATTAAAAATGCAGATTTATATTTGTATAAAGTGTTCACTGGTGCACTTGATCAAATACAGGCCTTTCAAAATAAAAATCAAATAAGAGTCAACTTTTTACGTAGATTTTTCAATGCATTTTGTGCATATTTATTTTAAAATTCTCACTATTTAACTTTTTAAGAACGTAATATTGAAAATACATGAGCATGTTCATTATGCTTAACAAAAAATAAAAAGGGCTTAACTTATTAACTACAGTAAAATAAAAACTATGTACAAAGGTTTCCATGACCATTAATAAAATAAAGGCCATAGAACAAAATAAGAAGAAGAAGACCATTAATAAATAGTAAAAACATAAGCATACAGTTCAAAATTAATGTTTATTAAACAAATTTAAAAATATAAACAAAGCAAAAATGCACTTCCTGATAGTTATAATCGTTAGGCTTAACAAGATTCTAGTTTCAAAACAACTAGTTAACATTTTTGCATTTGGTTTCATAGTTTATAAAACAGATAAGATAGTATGTAAACTTTAACAACGACGTAAAAACCAAACAAATGATAACAATTTTTCGACACGGGCGGGATAGAAGTATGTATGGTACAATGTTATAAGAACTTGCAACCGATTTGTTCAAAGATAATCAAGTTTTCACTCGTATAATAAATAGCAAAAAAATATTTAGGATCCAGAAAAGACCATTTACCAGCCTGTTCGTGGATGCCTAGTTTGTTATATGACCTATGACAGATTTTGAACAAATCGACCCAGTTTTTATACTGTTTTAAAAATAAGCTGGACTGTAGATTATTTTTAAAAACAAGTAATCACAAGTACTTAACTGCCCTTAAATCTTAACAATATGACGCGTCTGTGCATAAATGTTTCTTACACAGGGTGCACTGTGGTCGGCTCACAGCAATGCGCGAGAAAATTTCCGAGGCGGACAATTCTTTGCTCAGCTTGCTGCACATAGAATACGATACGGTTTTTTTGGAAAAGTCTTTGGCGGGCACGCAAGTGCGTGCGCGTACTGGACCGATTTCTTGGCCGGTTTCCACTGAAAATTAAAGTTTTTCTTAGCGTTAATATTCCATAACATCGTACCTAGAATTTGCTTGTTGCGAAATTACTTACCAAGTTTAGCAGACTCGGAAGTTATCACGATGCAAAGGAACGCCATTCCAGGAATGTAGCAATCAATGTTTGGCACCTAGCAAAAGTTGAGCTTTCAATGAAAAATATCTGGGAAGATAGATGTTTGTGAGATGAGCTTTTTTTTGCTCTTTAAATTAAGATTCCACTACTTTCCACATTAAACTTACTTAATTTAAAAAACAAAATTAAATTTATAGTTCTTAGATTTGTAACAAAGTGTGACAGTATGAGAATGCTATAATACACACGGGAACAAATAACTAATCCGGATAAGAAATACGTACGCATATTTTAGAAACAACGTACTAACCGTTATGTTCGCATAGTCCGGGTGGTCCGGGTCCCAACAACCGGGATGGTCAAAAGATAAGCAGTTATAGCACTGAATACCCTTGGCGGTTGGTGATACGAACTTTTTCGGCTTAACCTTCTTGTGTTTACCTAATAAAGTATTCAAAGTTATTAAAAAATAATTTAACAATGCAATAATAATAAATCGTTTTAACTTCTCACCGGCAACAGCTATGGAGATCATCAGAATATACATAATATATTTCTTCAGTGAATACATTCTGCAATCGTTTTAAAATTAATACGTGAAAACTATTAAATCGGTTTATTGCTGTGCTTTGTTCCACCACTGTACTCGCACTGCTGAGACGAGGATTGCGGTCGAGTTTATACTCGGACGGGAAACAATGATGGTTGTTTTGGTAGCGACGTCATCGCGCTGTATACAGGCTGCTCTAAAACATCCTCTTGGATGTTGGATATCTATTTACCCCTAATGTTTATTAAATGAAATTCACAACTAATTCTATGGCTGAAAATAACTTGAAAAGTTCACGCATCACGATTATTAACATACGGGATATTGGCGTCTTTGTAAATAATAATAAAACTTTTATTTCAGATCATAGAATCCATATAAAGTGTTAGTAACAATGTCTTAAAAACTTTGTTAGTAATAAAAATAATTTCACACATTCATTATTGATTTATACATAATTGATAATATTACAACATTATTAATAAACTATTTATATTCATTTAATTTAACTATTTTTATTTTTTTAATTTGTAAAGAAATTTCAAAATAAATAAATAAATTCAGGGATGTAAGTACCTATTATTAGAAAAATATATAAGTAATTTATTTGTATGAATCTATAGGAAGTATTTTATAATTTCAGTCTTTCAATGATACGAGTATGTTACTTGGAGTTTGCCTGGTGGGAGGCTTCGGCCGTGGCTAGTTACCACCCTACCGGCAAAGACGTGCCGCCAAGCGATTTAGCGTTCCGGTACGATGCCGTGTAGAAACCGAAGGGGTGTGGGTTTAATATAACTGCCATGCCCCTAACAGGTTAGCCCGCTACCAACTTAGACTGCATCATCACTTACCATCAGGTGAGATCGCAGTCAAGGGCTAGCTTGTAGTGGATAAAAAATAAAAAAAAAGAGTTTCAATGCTTCCTTTATGATGATGATGAATTACAATAGATTCATGTTATTACTGAAACAGGTTATATTGTACGTATAGAATAAAATATTGCAATTAACTTAACTACATGACATAAGAAATTACAATAGAGTATTATGGGAAGTGAGAAAAAATATCTTGGGAATTTTCTTTTTGTTAATAAAATAATAATGAAATGTATCCGCATGTACACTTTCTTGATGGTTTATTTACTTGGGGCACGTTGTTTGTTTATATCAATAAAATAGTACGTCCAGTTTACAATAATCCTTATGTTATTTGTACACAAAAACATGTTCATTGTCAAGGCATGTGTGTTGTTTTTGTTTCATCTGAATTACTCGTTTGATTTACTACTGATTAATGTCTATGAAACTCACAGACGACGAAAAGCACTTACATTGTACGGATGTTGGATATCTATTAAACATTTCGATGTACCTACCGACTTAAATTGAAAAAATGCTTCTAAAAGTGCCATTATTAAAAAAGAACACTCAATTGCAATGAATAAAATTTTATGAAAATATACTGTTTGATGATTTTTATAGAAAAAAGGGATTTGAAAAAAATATGTCCTTCATCATTCACCCTCGGTGAAAATCGATCGAATGTAAAACTATTCGTTCATTTCATTCTATCGGCTATTTTCCGAATCGATGTTATCAGTAATTAATTAATTTAAGAATCACTTCAATGTACGGTTGTTTGTTATTTATATGTCTGTGAATTCATTAAGGACTTCACGAGCTGCAGGACCCTAGATTTGTGGATTTTTATTTTGAATTGTTTGTGATAGGGGTATCGTATGGAGTGCCCGCCCGGCTGCCCGGCGGCTGTGTACGAGCTGATGCGCGGCTGCTGGCAATGGAGCCCTGCAGACCGGCCTACCTTCCGCGAAATACACCACGCGCTCGAACATATGTTTCAGGACAACTCTATCACTGAAGGTGAGATAGTTTTATAATTCCAACTTAGAAGTCTAACAAAATCAATTATTGAGTACTCAACCTCAAAACAATTATAGCGGTGATAGCCCAGGGGTTCAAACATCATTTTTGGGTGGTCGGGGCTTAACCCCGGGTATATCTAACTTTTCGAAGTTATGTGCGTTTTAAGCAATTAAATATATCATGCTTTAGCGATGAAGGAAAACAACTTGAGGAAGCCAGCATGACCGAGATTTCTTTATGATGTTCTCCAGCAATTTCTATTTGCTGGCGTGTGACCAGAAAAGAGCCAAGAGAAAATATATTTTTTTGACAAGGCAACATCCCAATAGGGTATTCAACTAGTCAAATCTTTTTTTCAAACGTCAAAACGCGTGCTTATTGGTTTTGTACGAAATACTGAATTGTGACGTCATCAAAGTTCGGCGCACTTTTTTTGCTTTAACCGATAGCTTAAAATGGTTATTCAACATAAAACTAACAGAGGACGTGGATTTATTAGTTGTTGTCAAATACCCAATGATATTTCTTGCTGGTACTTCTCGGTAGGCATTCCGAACCAGGGATGTTACGGAGCTTCGATTCCGATTTCGTTAAATCGGAACTTCCGATTATTATTCTCCTTCGGTTCGGCACCGAAACTTTTAAATCCGAGGTTTTAATCGGAGGTCGAAGCATAGCAAATTGCGACGGCAGCCTGCGTCGACTGTTACGAAGTGGTTCATACCCGTCGCGTTGGCACTTGGGAATCCCCCGCCACCCCCGCCTACCGTTACGTGTTTTTATTTGGTCTTAAATCAAAAATATCTCTCTTGTGACCACCTCTGACTCTGCCTCTGACTCCGGTTCCGACTCCGATAAACCAAATTTATAAACTCCGACTTCGGTTCCGGTAAATTTGCCTCCGTTACATCCCTGTTCCGGAACCAGTGGTAGATTCCCTCGACGATTCAAAAGTACGGGCCTAAGATCTGTTTTTCTGTCAGAGGTAGAAAAGCAGCTCCAGGAAGGCGTGTGCGCGGGCACGCCGCAGATGCCGCTCAAGAAGGCGGGCGGGTCCGCGTCCGCAGCGCTGGCGGCCGACCGCGGCGTGCAGATGCGCCGGCCCACCAACCGCCGCGGGAAACAGGCGCCCACTCCGCCCAAGCGGACTAGGTAACTATTTATTTCAACGACCTCAATTTACATAGCCGGGCCTTTTTTTATTGCGTGATAGGCTTGCGCTTGACGACAGTCATGATTAGTGCAAAGCAATGATGAGGTCTAGTGCCATCGTAATCGAATGAATGGTATACAATAGAAAATACGGGACAAACAAAGAGATATATGAATTTTTGAAGTTGTACTTCTTTTGGTGTGTTAGAGAAAAAATATCAGAGTGAATTTTCCCAAATTCAACACCCTGAAGTTAGTTGGTTAACTTAAAAGGCTAGCAGAAAAAGGCCTACCAACAAAATATTTTTTACGATGCGCGCGCATACTGACACCCAAAGTCGATACCCTAATGTTAGTTGGTCTACTTATAAGTTGCAGAAAAAGGCCGTCCAACAAAATAAAAATAAAGCCATTTACTGTATGTTGGGTGAGAACTGAGAACTGACTGATATATTCAAGATATTTATTATTTGCTATCTAAAAGTATAACTTCTTGCGTGCGTACATAAGTACTGTACACTACACACACACTTTTTTATAATTATATGGGAAGATGGACAAGGTATATCATTTTATTTAAACGTTAACATTCTATTCGGCTTACACACTTTTGTTTGCAGCTTATTGTCTTCGTGCAGTTCGTTCCGCGAGTCGCAATATGCTGCGGAGGAGCAAAGCGGCCACGACGACGGGCTCGCTTCGCTCAATGGTTAGTTCTGCCACTGTCAATAAAATACCCTATACACACTGGCCAAGTAATACCCCTAGTATTACCCCATGCATTCTCAAAAAGTCAGAATTTATATAGTACTAGCAGATGCCCGCGTGAAATAAGTTTTTTAAATTCCCACGGGAACTCCCTAATTTTTCACAAATAATGTGGCTTTTTATTGGTACCAGAATTTACAAAATCGGTCCAGTAGATCCAGAGATTACCTCCTACAACCTCACAAACTCACAAAGTTTACCTCTTTATAATATTAGTATAGATCACACATTTAAGCTAAGATTTCTTAAGAGAGCGTTGCCGCCACATGTCGGCCATAATGTAGGATTGAGTGACTTCATTAAACGTTTTCTTGAGACATATGATGCCGTAGTTTCCTAGACGGCGGCTTTTGACTCCGTAATGCAGTCCATCCATCCAGTCCAGTAATCCAGTAGCAGTGCCATCATTTTTAAGAGGGCGGTGCTAAGCAGTTAGTGCACGTATTTTTCAATGGTGGTACAAAAAAAATACGATTTAGAAATATACAGTTTAAATAAAAAATTAGTTAAAAAAGATATAAGAATTTAATAGACAGAAGGCGGCCAGTAGCAGTGATGGAACTTTCCTCGTCTGCACGTCACGGTTATGACGGTCTTTTATGCCAGCCTTTTATCGTCATATTATGAGGGCCGCTAAGTGGCATGCTCTCCTTTAAAACTCTAGATTTAGGGTTTCCTTAGCACTTATGAACATAGTGCATAAATGTTAAGGACACACAAACATAGTAGCTTGTACTATGGAAGTAATATAGTACGCCGGGTTGTTTCGTTCGTACAAATACACTTTGTTGCGTCATATATGAGAACGCGTTTGAGTGAACAGCGTTTTATGCGTTACGTGTAGACTCACCAAGGAACCCCTGCCATTAACGTTCGTCTATTGTTCGTATGTATTATAATTATATTGTCAAAACTCAAAAGGCTTAGGGCTAGGGTTGGAATTGCTGAGATTTTTTATTCATAATATAATAATATTTCCTTTTATGAAATAGTACTATATACTAATAGTCGTACCTATAGAACGGAAACTTTGCATGGATTAAATAATTGTATTGTCATCATTAACTTCATAATTTTGTCTGCCTACTTCAATTTTGTCATTGCCACACAGAAATCAGACATAATCGTGTATTAACTCTTACAGAAGTGCACATCAGAAAACTTAAAAAAATATATTCTTAACCATGCAGATGGAGTATCGATTCTATATAATTATGTAGTATATAATCTTCCTTAACTCTTATAGCGTTGATATGAAATGCATTACTAGTATCTTTAAAGAAAAATATAGCCCAAACATTACCCTACATATTATACGCAAACGTCATTATTCACGCACATAAATCGCTACATTCATTTGAATGATGATCATTTTATGAAGAACTTAATCTCGTGGAATTTATAATATTATCTTGAAGCATAATATATTGCTGTACATTTTATTACAAACTATGGTTAAAAAGTTACATCTTGTTTTAAAAAAAAACACGTGTGAAGTAATATTCCTTCGGCCGTCAACTAAAAATGTTAAAGAGTGATACCTAATGCAGGAATCATAAACTTATTATTATTTTCTAAAAAATGATATGAAATGTGAACATTTCATACCCTGTAAATGAGTTCGAAAGTTTAACTTCCCGGCCTAGTCCAGTAAAGAATGTATGTATTTTCATTACATATCATAAGTTTGAATTTGGAATCTTTCTTCCTGAATATCTTGTAACTTGTTATAATTTTCTTTGGCCTAAATAGTTTAAATTTGGAACTCTACCGTATTACGCGTTCAGCACTCACAGCGCATTAAAAAAAAAGTATTAATAATATAACTAATTTAACTTAGTTAGGTTAACTTAATCTTAAGTAGGTTGCTTTTTTATTTACTTTCTTTTAATTACATAATATAATATATTTAAAAAAAGTCACTTGTTTCATTTTTTAGAAAAGCACTATACAAACCTCGACCGGGAGAGCATTTCTGGTCTCGTATATGGCCGGCCTCGCGTAGCTCGGTCGTCTAACTAACACTCGACCAGAAAACGCGTGCTTCTCGGTCTCGCGATGTAATGTACTATTACATCAAAGTTACCTTACTGAATTACCGCATTAACGCAACATAATATACCGCAACATAATTTATGGGATATTATGAACCATATTCTTAGTTTATGGGGTTATACTCTATAGAATGTAATGCGCTACGTAAAAATTAGAGGTAGGTACATGGTACAGGTGAATAAACTTATCCTCGATACTGACACGTTAGTTAGTCTTGTAACACTAAATTATAAATAGCTTATTAGTATTTCATAATTATGCGGGTACAGCATATACGGAATAGATCGCCAACATTTTATTAATCTCCAAATATATTTATTCTGTGGCAGGCAGTTATCCACTTATGATTGAAGAACCAACTTGCAGTTTCTTTATGGGTGTCAAGTTTCTGCTTATTGCTAATGGCTTTTCTGTTTTCAATGTTATATTAGTTTTGTATGAAATTTTGTGTTGCTCTGGCATCGCCACATTGCCATGAAGTCATGCAAATAAATTTTTATTGTGTATATTTCGAGTATGTTCACATTTATTGTATATGTATGCAGCTATATAATAATATAATTTGAGCGGCGTACGGACGGTGTGACGAATACTTATAACTTTGAAATAATTACAATAATTTATAAGTAATCATTAATACATTCATTCCTTTAAACTAGAATTTTTGTCTGTTTGTCCGCTCGCTCAGGTGTATAGCAATAGGTTCGAACATTTTGTAAGTATACGATACGTTTCGAATAGAAACGATCCTGCCTTCTCATTAAAATTATTCGTTTTATTTAAATTCTGTTGTTACATATGTGATTTTATATACTATCCCTAAAGTAAATATAATGAGTATGTTTATAAGTTTATATATGATATATAACCGAATACGTATCTGTCAAGGCTATGTTTATCAAAATATTATAGAAAGAGAGACTAAATATAAAAATTACCGCGTAATTTCTTCACTCTACAAAAGAAGATATTTTTAATATTCTTGGACATAAATTGGATTTGATTTATTTGACCAAGAATTATTAAAAAATGGTAAATTTTTACGATCACAAATCTATTAAAATTTAACAATGTTAGTCGTGTTAAATATTAATGTTTACATTTTTAATAAATAATATATTTATATTTCTACAGTAAACTTTAAACTTTGACAGATACGTTGATTGACCTTTGGATGTGATATAAATTAAGTATATTTTAGAATCTGCAGGGCGTAAGAAACCTTAAAAAAACTATGAATATTTTCATACCATTGACTTAACTATAGGTATAAATAATACTACCAATTTTACAGAACGCTATCAGTTTTAAGTGCGACCGGTCGATATCGGACGGCAAAATGATTGTCGATCGCAATCGCTTCTGGTTGAACGCCACTTCCTCACTATTGGCTGAGATGCATGCAGCAAGAATACCACTTTAAATTCAGCCATAATTGAGGTTGTAGCTATGATTGTTGCAGCTTTTTCGCAATCAACCAGCAGGTCCGCATGGTGTAAGTTAAGCTTTGAATTTATGCAAGTGTATGTAAAAAGCATTACAAACTAGTTTAAACCATGCCCAGGTTGCGCGTGGTCTCTGTATGAGTCTACACTAGGGATTCCCAAACTATTTTGTGCAAGAGACCCCTTTTCCAAAATTAACTGATACCTCAGACCCCCATAGCCAAATTACTTTAAAAATCCTATCTCTAGTTTTTTCCTATTGATACAAAATACTTACCAATTCAAAAACTTTGCGTTTGGTTAAGTGAGTAAACTTGACATCATATTCTCAACAAAATTTAAGAAAATAAATAAACGTAAAATTCAGTAATTATCAGTTGTAATTTATAATAATTATTAATACAAATTACGTAAAAATTCTTAAGTAGGTAATTATTTTTTGAAAAAAAAAAAAACATTAAAGTAGGGGTCGATTTTTAGACCTCTTGGACCCCCAAAATCAGTTTTCGTTTATGTCGACCCCTGGGACCACTTTGGGAATCCCTGGTCTAATACTATTGGTATGCAGTGTACACACTCACTAATACATAGCTCACCTTACACCTTGCATACTGTATATACTAGCAGATCTGCTAAGAAATCACGAACTAAGATCGTGTGACTACTAGTTTGTGTCTAAGAATTTTTGAGCGTGACTGTGGATCTTGCTGTTATAGTGAGTCAATGAGTCATTCATTTGAAATTGATAAATAACTAGATATGTATAAAAAATAAACTGTTTCTAGCGCTCTGTTTTATAGATTCTTTAATTTTCGCCGTAATAGAGGGCGCTTCAAAAGTTTTTTTTTAACGTCTGTGCATCCCCCTTTCTGTAGCTGATTGGTCAATTAGGTTTAATGTGGGATTTAGTTTCAAAATTATTTCGTGTTGTATTTTTAATGGTTTATTTTTTTAGACATTAAGTTTTAAGTAGGTACGAGGATTGTTAGTTTTCACTTCGTTGTTCTGTATTTCTAGGACGTGTCACGTCCATACTCTTCTCTTTCTACATCTATACAGTCTTGGAAATTACCTAAATTAACTGCTATGTGGATTTATCATCCGTTATAATATATTATTTTTATTCGAAATACAAACTACCGTATCATTCCAACCATGCCATTATTTTTCCGAAACTGTATATATCACTAAGTTTCCAATATATTTCCGCCTGAACACTTTGTGAAACGTTTGTTTCTAGCTTTCGCATAAAAAGTCTGTATTAAGTTTACAAAAAGTAATATCTTACTTTCTTCAAATTATGCAATTATTTGCATTTTGGCATAAATATTTTACATATTGGTTCAGTAGTGATTATAATCGTTCTATTAATATAATAGCACTATAATATTTATTTATTAGATGCTTTTATTCATTAATTCATGCGCGTAGAATTCACAAAGAAACATCCATTACCATTATACCATTGAAATCATTCATTTAGAATTATTCGTAACAATTTAGCACTGAACTCGTGTGGGATGAAACTTATTATGAAACGTATCTAGATGAATAAACCACGAACATTTGTAACGTTGATTTATAATTCGTAAAATATTCTTCGTTATTTTTTGTATAGTATATACAATATTCATTAAACAGGTTCGATTCCTGTAGAAAGCAGTTTTCAAGTGATTTCGCTATCTCTATAGTGAAAGTTTCGCAGTTAATCGTAATAAAACTGGGGGCTAGCACAGAAGTTGTGATTATTATATTGCGATGACCACAGTTGTTGTTATTGGCTGAGTTTAGGCAACTGATATTTTAGTCAGTTTTTTTAGAGTGCATATCCAATCAACCTATATTCATAGGAAACTGGCGGCTATCGTATTGAAGCTGTCAAACTTTAGTGCCACGCGTTCTGTAGTTTGCATCCTTGTCACGTTGTTTTGTATGTCTTTAAAGCAGAGTGTTATAAAGGTGTCCTTGTTATTGTACTGGGATCAGGCGGGGGTCGGGGGGGTGGTCGCGAGGCTTCTTCAGAGGGTTCACTGGCCGAAGGGACGCCGGATACGGACGAGTCGGGAACAGGGATGGGCGTCATGGAGCACCGACATCGCTCCAAGAGGAGGCATCACGGCCACGGGCAAGCCTCGCACCAGCACCCGCCCGCGCACGATATTGCACCGAAGGTAAATTAACTGGTCCTGTTTGTTATCGTTAACATTTCAATCAAATCCTTTCATCCGTAATAGGTGTGCTTCGTGTGTGACACAAATGTTTTTCTCGGTGGACTTGCACGTGATCAACAAACGCGATTGCAGCATTTTTCTGCCCATCCACTTGAAATGAAAATGTTCACAAATGTGCTCTACACGAGTTTGGTATAGTCGTACCATAATTATTTTTTTCGGATATTCTTTTATGTAATTAGTTTCCATTTATTTCGACAAACTTTGGGAATTTCGTTTTACGAGCATACAAATAATACATAATAACATTTACACTTTTTTTATAGCAAGGGACTCAAGTCGCTGCACTCGAAGTGCAGAATGTCAAACGCGCTATAAACAGATATGGGACGTTACCCAAAGTAGCCCGGATCGGCGCTTACTTGGAATCGCTCCGCCAGAGCGGCGGTGCCGGCAGCAATCCTCAGTGTACCAGCGTCCATCGAGAGCCTCCGCAGGACGAGGCTCGATCCCTATCTCCGAGGACGGCTCGAGCACAACCGCACATGATTCGCTCCAACTCATCCGGAGGCGTGACAGCCCCCGCTCCCGCCTCCCCCCGTGCATCTCGGGCCGCTCCGCCACTGCGATCCTTCACCAACAGCCCCGCCAAGCCGAGGCCCCGACTGGCGGAGCTCGAGTTCCCTCCCCCACCTCCCGACCTGCCGCCGCCGCCGGAAGACACCGCACAACCTCCTCCGCCGCCGCCTCCCCCCGACTGCTGTCGCGACGCCGGCACGGACACCGCAGACCGGCTCGACGACAGCTTTGTGTTCATGCGCGACCGTGCCGAGATGGAGGACAAGCCTGCTAAACAGATCATGAAAGAGATGCTCGAACTCAAACTGGTGGCTGAAATTAAGGAGCGAGCTGACAAGAAGAAGCACAGACTTAAAGATTCACCACCAAACGAAGTTCTCGAAATGCACACGTCCTTTGGCGACCCTGTCACGCGACTCGTGTCCGAGCTCTCCGAGAGTCTTAACATGGAAGCGCTGCGCAAATCTGATAAGAAGGTCGAGGTTTCCAAAGCGATCGATAGTGGCAAGGAGTCGATTTCGCCAATCGATCTTAAAGCTAGCCTCAGGAAAACTTCTTACGGCAATAGTGTGGACAAAAAGTCAGAGCCCGAAGCGAAAGCGAGCACAAACTATAAATCCCAGCTCAAGAAAGTCGATACAAATAAAATCAATAGCAGCCCTAAAGATGCTGAAGAGCCCGGGCGCTCTATTATTGATTTCAAATCACGTCTACGGAAAGTAGATGGTGGAACTTCAGCGACAAACGGAACCGCGAAGAAAATGGAACAAAGTTCCCCGGATGATTTGAGGAAAGATTTTTCGAGCAAGAGCGACGATTCGGACAAGAAACGTTCCGACAGCGGAACACAGGACATCAGCGGCGGCGATGACGACGACAAGAGGCGAAGTACCGGCAGTATTAGCAGTTTAAAGAAACTCTGGGAGAGTAAAGAAACTGATGAGCGATTGAGTCCTAAGATGCGACCGAGAGGGGAAGAGAGCGAGGAGGGTTCGCCAGAAGAAAAGAGTAGCGGCGCCCTCGGTAGAAGTGGCAGCATTCAGGCTCGCCGCGGAGAGGACAAACCCGCAGTCGCAAGCAAGCCGGCGATGCGAGGGCGCCCCCTTGGCAAGAGTGGCATATACGCTACGCCCCTCGCTCCGCCCAGCTCCTCCGACGACGACGGCGACGCGCTTGCCCCTCTACGAGCCTCCTTAGAGTGGTGCACAAATGAGGTACGTTAATTTTTTATTTAATCGCCTCCAGCGAATTAATAATTTGAAGTTTGGAAATAGCAAATTTTCTTAAAGAACAACTTCCTGCGTGAGTTAAAAAAGTATTGTCTTCAGTATTTCAAATGACTGCCGAACAGTAACTTGAGTTGTAACTTGATGATTTTAAAATGTTTTGTCGAGGAAACACCTTTTGCTAACTCAAGTTCGAACTCGCTCGCTCGCTAGATACTGCTGCGTTAATACTTAGTGTACGGGCACGAAATTAGCTGCGGCGGGGCGACGGCGGCAGCGGGGCGATGCGATTAGTCGGGAGAGCTGGCGACGAAATTCGCCGCAATTTTGTCGTACTCATTTGAAAACTTTATTCACGTCTGCGAATTGTTTAAAATCGCAAAATTTGTCTGGCAATTTGCAGGTATTATTGAAATTACTCAATAAATACGTGATTAAAATTTCAGATTGCCAAAAGTATTTTTTTTTGAATTTTAATCAAATATTTTTGAAGAGGTCTGGTAATACATCATAACCGACAAAAACGTCTGTTTTTTTAAAATTCTATACTTACTAAATTTAAAGATAGAAAAAATCAAGTTGCCAGAAAAATATTTTGTTGGATTTTTTGTGAAAATGTTATATGCTGCACAGTAGCGAAATAATCTCAAACGCTCTACCAGACTTGCAGAACTCCCGACTAGATTCCCGAAATTCGTCGCCAACTCTCGGACCACATCGCCCCGCTGTCGCGTCGCTCGGCCGTCGCTAGTTTCGTGCCTGACGCCTTACACACTTTTTACAGGCACGAAATCACACTTTTTTCAATCAATTCGTTTATTTCATTTTTCACGCTCCAGTCATTTATTTATTTCTTTAAATAAATCAGCTGAAAATGTGGGCTAGTGGATGTGCTGGTTCATTTATAAGTTTACATGTACACTGCAGGTTCGACGCGGTTGCGGGAGCAGCGGCGGTCGCGGTTCGCTGTGGCGGCTGCAGACGTCCGAGCGGCTGGCGCGGCTGGCGGCAGCGTGCGCGACCGCTGCCGCAGGCAGCCGCTGCGCGCCGCAGCTACGCGTGCAGCTGCGTGCGGCCGCCGCCCGGCTCGAGGCCGAGGCGCGCGCGCTCGCCTCCCCCGCGCCTCACCACCACCACTTGGCCGACGGCGTGGAGCAAGCGTTGCGGGATCTCGCTACAATCGTGCATAGGTAACTGTTGTCGTACTAGCTCTATAGTACAAAACACACAGGGGGCGGGGCGGGGTTCTCGCTGTTCGTTGTCTTCACACAAAACGCGGGCGCGGATGTACCTTGCTAGCGGCAGCGCAAATACATATTGATTGAAATTTGAAATAAATTTAATTTAGATCACAATGCATCAGAGCTAGAGCTCGAAGTTATTTTTTTCATGCATACACGTAGACATGGAGAGGGTCAAGAAGTATTGTTACAAAAACTGAGTCATTCTTCCCTTGAGTCACGTCGCCAGTTCAATCTCGGGTAAAGGTCACATAACCCAGGGAACGGGCGCGGGTCGGGTCTGGTGTATGGTGGGTGTAAAGCGCAAAACACAAAGGGATCGGGCGCGGGCCGGGTTGGGTGCGCGGCGGGTTGTATTCCGCGTTCTATGTGATGTCGTTCATATATTCATTATTTTTCATTCATTTTTTTAAAAATATAAATACAAGAAATTCAACCCGCCTCGCGCCCGACCCACGCCCGCGTTATAAGGAATTAAGGGCAAAACACACAGGAAGCGGGCGGGGGTCGGGCGCACGGCAGGTATAATTTCTTGTTTATTAACATCACACAGAACACGGGCGCGGGTCGAGTGCGTAGCGGGTGACGCTGTGTGATGTCGTCCATATAAATACGAGGAATACAACCCGCCGCGCACCCAACCTGGCCCGCGCCCGTTCCTGTGTGTTTTGACCTTTACCCGAGATTGAACTGGCGACGTGACTCAAGGGAAGAATGACTCAGTTTTTGTTACAATACTTCTTGTCCCTCTCCAGGTCTACGTGCATGCATGAAAAAATCACTTCGATCTCTAGCTCTGTTGCAATGTGATCTAAATTAAAAATTCAAATGCTGTTTTTTTTTTCAAATAAACTTTGACTTAGTTTTAGTAGCTTTTGCACTAGTTCGGAATGGCATTCCTACCGATATGGTTTGTTGTGAAGATTGTTATCTCTGTTTTGAAAAATATATAACACAAAAATATTCAAATATCAGTTTGTGTAGGCATAAAAACTCTTTAATTCAGAAAAGCAAATCTGCTCTCCTTTAGATTTTATCCATCTGACAACTCGAGTCCCACAGTTAGCATTTAGGAGATAGCTTGACTTGCTGATAATGATATGTAAAAATATCAATTTCAGGTAAAAAGGGAAGCAATACACACCGGGCCATGCTCACTAACTCCTGACTGCTGAAGACACCTGGGCCCCGTTCAGCCGGTCACGGGAGCATTGAGACCACCGTACAAATGACCATCTTAATGACTCTTGCTTTACTTGACGTCTGTAAGCGTTTCCAATTCAATGATAACGAAACAGCGTCCCATGATGTCTTATAGGATTCTGTAAATGAGCTGTTACAGCAAAATTGACCGAGCATATTGCGAATTGTTATCGAAGATATTGCCCTCGCATATTCTACTCAATAGTGTGTGTTATTTTGTTAGGATAAAGACAACTTACATTCATACCACCCAGACTTGTTCGATACTTGTTTGTTATGGTCTAAAGCTGGAGCGAATTTTTTTCAGTGTACATATTTGTATTGATCAAAATGTCGTAGAATATGCCTTCAAACCTGTGTATTGACAATCTGGCAAAACTGACACCATTACATTTTTTATTACCAATGGATAATGATAGATTACATCTTCTTATGTTAAAAAAATTAGTGATAGATTTAATGCTAATTAATATTATACAATTACATATATATAAAATAAACATATTTATGAACATGGGTTTGCCAAGTTGTCAAAATATTATGTACAGTTCGCGCGCGAGTTGAATGCATTAAACTCGCGCGCCAATTATAGATTGTAGGTTTATTAAGTCCAAGTGTCCACTGGCAATTAAACTTGCAGAAATTAGCTCTGACACTTGCACTGTACACTTGCAGCGAATCAATTTTACTTTATTTTTAGGAAATAAAACTTGTGAATAAAATTTACCTGTCAATGGCAGCGACTTGTGCAAGTTTTATTGTTAATGGGTACATAATACAATGCTAATGTTGCGCGTAACTTATACACATTTCTGTTATAGTACGCCATGTAATAAGGGTGCCTTTTAACCAGAGATGTGCTACAATGCTTAGTTACGGATGTGGGTCAAACCCACCAATGAGAGAGTTTGATTTTCATAGCTTAGATTTCTAGATGTTTGATCAAACGCTATTACTATTACTATTGGTGGATTTGACACACAGCCATAGTCTATACATTAGCAGAGTTGCGAAAGGCTCTGAGCGGTGCTTGCTAAGGGGCAGTGTGTGAACCAAAATGTTCAACCTTAAGAATCATAAAGCAGCTCTCCGTGTAATATTATAATATTTACTAACACAAAACCAAAGAAGTTATCCCAGTTCCGTTGAATATATATTATGCTGCCGAGAATTGTTCCATGGTATAGCTACCATCAGATACTCATGATTTAGTTATTTAGGTATACGTGTTCTGACTTGTATGATATTTATCGAGTTGTGTTAGTACAAAAACTTTAAATGCTACCTTTAACCGTCACAAACGAGATGCAAGTACAATCTGACTCTGGGAAGAAAAAAAAAATACTAGATGCTATTGTATTATGACAAAGTATTTTGCAATTTTTTCCTTTTAATTCGTAAGTAAGACTGATGATAACTAAATATGACTTCAGCGTAAATGTTAAAGTAGGAACGATTAATCTTTAAAAGTAATCACAATTTCGTCATAGGAGTAATAAGGAGTTCTCTCTTAGTTTTAGGGGTTTTAGCGGCTCGTTTGATTACGAATATACGCCTAATACGCGGTACATGTATGTATTTTGAATTTATTAAGATAGAATTAATTAATTGTTAAAAAGAACTAAGGTGAATAGTATTATAGTTGTTCCGTACAAACCTTTATCCTTCAAATCAATTTATTATGTACGAGTGGCGACACAAATCACAAAATTAAAAAAAAGTCGAGTCTATACAGCTGATATCAAATAAATTGCATTTTATTACATCTTTTGAGACAGTAGATTAATTTATTTTAAATAAGTATGTTTCTTTACAAATTATTAATAAGTACATACTATACATTCTGCTATTCCATGTGTATTTTGTTCAGTATATTTATTGTATACCTACCTAACAAATAGTTTGAAGAGAGAAAAATGGTATTTTATGTTTTCTAGTAAAATAATAATATGTAAAGATGTTTTTCAGTGCCAAATAAAAATAATACTTATTCCGTGCCTACATTATATGGCTACTCAGAAATATTAAAATTTAATATTTAAAAAGAATGCCGACCCTTCTTAATTGGGCTAAATGGGAATAGGCACTGTAGTAGTAGACATTTAATTAATCAATACATATTAGGTGTTAGTTGATTGTTATATACTCAAGATATAGTAAGTGTTGTAGGTGTATTCGTTGAAACTATGCGAGCGGCGCCTGTAAATAATTATAATAATAATCACTTGTATTCAATGCCTCGACTGTAAGTTTTTAACTGACAATATACAACATTTTAGTGTTTTCGTGCTATCCGTATGGTGAACGACCTTATGCTTCTTAATATTCTGACCCAAGCTTTTATTGTAGGATATCTGTATAGCGAAAAGTTACTCGACGCAGAAAACGCGTTTCGAACGTGGCTTGTCGTATGAATGAGTTTTGGAGTTTTGTATTCAATACAATTATTCCATGTCCTTGTTGAATGTAGTACTTCGACACGTTTAAATAAATAAATGTTAAATTAAATAAGCCAATATGGCGCGCATTCGCGAATAAATATCCGCTGGGAAGCTCTAACAGAAGCAAATTCGTCAGTATGACTAGCCTCGTTAAACGTTTTACACTCTCGTAAACATTCCTCTCGACTTGTTATCTACTTAACTTTATCATAATATACGTTAATCGCCATTTAGCATTTAATTAAATAACATTGTATTAAGTAAGTCTCTTTGACTCGGACCAATAATGATGCATTTTATTTTCGTTTTATTTCCATAATGGCGCCGCTGTGTTCGCCCGTCAGCGGTGACGCTTACGCCTTTGCGTTTAAGACTGACGTTGTGAACCGTTCGTTTCAGGCAAGAATCATACAGGAAAGATGGAAACGACATTTTATATTGCCAGACTGAAGGCAATAATTGTATTTTGTCGATAATTGCGACTATAATCTTCATTTCTTCGTGTAAGCAGTTAGAACGATGCAAGACCGTACCGGTGTATTGTTAATGGGCCTCCATAATTTCTTTATGATTTTTGTTTTCTGGTCTAATATTGCGATGTATTTTATAAGTTAAAGGTATGCGTCACAACTATTATCTCTGAGCGCGTTAATGTCGCGCGTGAGTGGTTTACTATGAATGTAAGGTGTATTTCTGTGTATAAAACTCAGCGAAAAGTGATCAGAGAAAATTAATAGTCTGGTGAGGCCTATAGTATACTATTTTTTCAGTCTATGCATTCGATTTCCTGATGATAAAAATGAATTTCTCGAAGTGACGTTATTATTTATTAAGTTAGCGTACTGTGATACGGCTTATGTAAATCGTTATGATTATGCTCAACAATCTTCTTTTTTTTAAATATTTCATAATTAATTATGTATAATTATATTAATCAAATGTAGGGTTATAAATATTATAGAAGACGGCCCTAACGGTAACGACCAAACAGTGATAGTAGAAAGTCGACTTTATAAATTTTAAAGATAATAGTATATTATTGATCCGTGATCACTGAAGACAGCTAAACAAAGTTTTAGGAAAGTGATAATTATCTGTGTATAGCTTTTCTTGCTTCCTTTTAGTGTTTTGAAATAAATACATTCCTTTCACATGCTACGCCATGGGAAACGTGTTGTGTTGGAACAAATCTTAGTAATTTGTATGACTTGAACACACCACTATAGTCTATAACACCCCACGGTCGCGTTGGGTGATGGTAGTGTATTCCTGTTTATAGAAAATACTAGTTTAATGTAGATACACCCAGTGTGGCGTGGTTTGGGCGGAATATTTATGAATCTTCTGGACATTATTATTCTTTGGGTGTCACCGTTCCGGCCGTTACAAGGATCGGTGTCGATCAATAGGTAAATAACCATTTACATTGAAAATTATTTAAGAATTACACTGATATATGCTAGTCTTTATTATTATAATAAATGTATTACTTTATGTAAGAATAAAATATACCTATACGTAAGTTCTCTTGGATAGATTTGCGTACAATTCTTCATACTATTTTAATAATCATTATATGGGTAAGTGTTTTGTATAAATAAGACGGAGGGTATTTGTAATCTTGTGAAACTGAACGGATCCAATCCCCGATCAGGGACATCCCGTTTGCATATTAACCTTTAGGGTTATGTAGGTGTCGCTCATTTTTTGAGACTAGCGACGCTTTACTGCGGTACAAAATAGAGGAATAAGACAAACTCCGCTCAATACAAAGCAGAATAACAGGTGCCCTTACATAATATAGAGACGTGTGACGGCAAGTTAAGTCGGTATTTGGCTAAATACACTGTCGCATGCGTTTTTACACGCGGCACGGTGATCAGGCGTTGTTTTGAACGGCAATTGTTTTACCTCTATTTTGTCATCACGGTGAAGACCGTAGTATACACTAATGTATTCAAACGTTTGCGTATTATAGTTGTATCACACTCTGAAAACAGTTTGGCAGCAAGTGGCCAGCGCGCAGCATGGCTATGCTCAATACGAATCGAATTTATAGAGGGCGGGCGGAGGTTCAACGATTGCTTTGTAGAGCGTTCCTTAAAGTTAACTTTATCCATATACTACATCGCGTCATATCAACATTCCCGTGTTCATTTGCACTATGATTACTGTTTACCACCATTATAAGTCATTGTGGGTTGTGTTGTGTCATTTTTTAACCGACTTCCAAAAAGGCGGAGATTCTCAATTAGGCGCATTTTTTTTTTTAAGAAATACAATTATTCTATTATTTGAGGTTGATTTCTTAAATAAATTGTATAATACCTCGATGACTTGCTATGTAATAAGACATTACAATTTATTGTATTATTTTAATAAGTAAATTGCTTTTTTACGATAAAATATATTAATTATTATTAGTGTTAGTTTTCGCGGAATACATTTCACAAATACAGGCGAACATAATAAATTAAATTAAATGTATTTTGGCGTGTGATTGTTTAAAATTTTTGTTTTTCGTCCGAAAGTCAAGTTAAAACAATCGAGTCGGGTCAAGTACGATTGCAATAACAATCCCACGCTACGCGAATCAATTTCTCGTGCTATGATGTTTTGAATATTGGAAGAGTTACAGATCATTAAAAAGAACAAAAAAAATGTTGTACACGACGCGTGGGGTTTTTTAAAATACGAGGTTTCTTTAATAGTAACTTAGTACCTATCAGTTTTATGCTTGCAGTCACAGGGCGCTTTGCATTTCTAGTCAAGCGAGAGCGTTTGGAATTGAAGCAGGATTTGAATTAAACTGCATTCAGAGTGGTTAGTTAACAGTTGTATTTAAATGTGTACCTATGCCTAATTATATTATTATTAATTTGAACAACTGTCCAGTAATTCAGTGATTAAGCTAACAAAATGCCATATCCTCGTTTTCGTATTTTGATCATATCGTAGCTTATATTTGTAATAGTAGGTATTATTATACGTGGAGATTTATGACCTCGCTTCTATAAATGTATGCATAGTGCTATTTGATATAGTAAATATATATTTATGTCCCCTAGAACCGCTTGCAACCCTCCCTTACCCCCAGCCGCCCTCTCACCACAAAATAGAGGTAACAGACGGTTCGCTTAATACAAAGAGCGTACATAATAGTTATCGACGGGCGCTTAAGTTCGACAGGACCTATTCCGCTCAGCCATTTCGTTGACTGACCTTACCTGTGTTTGTGCTATACGCCCACATGCTATTGCACATTGCATTGATCGGACCTTCCGTTATTTAAATTTTGTGCTCTCACTTACCTTTATGGTTTATAGTTAATAGAATCCAAAGATAGACATTGATTACATTCAGATGTGAAACTGTAATGGAATTAATAAAATGTTTTCTTTATGAATATGCAATGGTTTTTAATTATCTTAATTTCCCCATAAGTTGATCGCACAAGAGACGACTTAGGGCTTGTGCATGGCTTGTGCTAAGAGTGACCAATCACACGCGCCGTTGGTGTTGCTGACCGCTAGAAATGTGATAGGTCGTACGATATACGAACGTTCCTTCGAACGTTCAGCACGAGCCCTAACAAGAGACGCCGAGCTATACCTACAGCAATACCGGTAATATTAGCGCTCACCTCATCGGTGTTTCTGCAATGTGCATGTTTAGGTCAAATCAATTGTCGAATCTGACACCCTTTCCAGGTGCGTGCCTCGTAACGGATCTGGCCCAACTGTTTTGTCCCACAGGTGGGACACTTTTTCACATTTAATACCAGCCCTTAGTATGCATACTCTTCGCATGAGGCAACAAGACTTGGCTTACAAGCCACATATTCGTAGTGTCATGAGAATAATATTGTTTTACTAAGTCTCAAATACATAATTTATGGTTGCCTAGTGACTAGTCCAAAGACGAAACTCCATTGCAATCAATTCGGCTTGGACTTGAAATGTAGTCACGTCGAGATTAGCCTGAAAACTCGTTAGGCAAAGGCCGAAGTTTAGGCCATTGCCTAGATTAGCGCCTAGGTTATTATTGTGATTTAAAGGTTTTCGGCTTTAAACTATTCAAAAACTATACTCGAAAGATTGCTATGACATAGTGATGCTGAGTGTTTCATCCAAGTGCTGAGTAGTGAGTGCATCAATACCTAATGTTGGACCACGGGTAATGGTGATATTCCGTAAAACCGCCAGTGGGCAGTGGGATAACCCGACTCGCAAGTCCTCTTCTCATGCGATCACTTATTTTATTTACTAATTAACATCAGTTGCATAAGTTTTATTAGAGAAATATAAAAAAGGAGACCCTAGTAGTAGGTACCTACTACGGAAATTACTCGCATTTCGGACTTGTTGGGCTGCATGGGTTGCTCATAAAAAACAACCAAATTTTACTGTTTCATTATATTAGTAGAGATCATATTATTATGACTAGCTGATGCCCGCGACTTCATCCGCGCGTCGTAACAAACTTATTTTTCCATATTTTGTCACCGTTTAAACACTACGACAAACATTTCAAAACCAATACCAGCTAAATCGGCCCAGCCGTTCTCGAGTTTTAGCGAGACAAACGAACAGCAATTGATTTATATATATATATATATATTATGATCAAAACGCTTAGTATCTTATGTCCAGTTATTTGATATTTTTCCAGTAAATTATACTTATACTCGAGTGTCAGTCCCTTCCACCTCGTACCACTATCACGTTAGGGCCTCAAACCACTGCTAGTGCAACCGGAGTGGTGACAACAGGATTCTCATAGCCCACCCATGATGCTAACTTAAAAAATCCTACTGGACCCACTATCTGTAGTCTGTGTACTGTAGTGCAGCCAACAACAGTCCGATAAATCTGTAGTCTGAATAACCAATTCAATTGAAACATGTTAAGATTTGAAAGTCTCTGTTTCACGTTGCCCGTTGGATGAGTTTTAATATAAGTAATGAAAGAAAGAATTTTTATTAGAAGTTTATTTTTTTAAAATAATAATTTATTACACGAGAACAAATTATCTTACTAGGTTAAACTTTTAGTACATGGAAGCTACTATATTTCTTAGTATTAAACATTGAGTTGTAAGCAGCCACAGTTTGAATTTTATATAAATCACTTGTTCTTAAAACTTGTTACGTATGTTCAGACAAAAATCAAACATTACTAAACGTATAAATTACTATCCAAAGTATAGAAATCACGAACAACTTATCAAAATAAATACCTCATAACAAAAATTGACATAATATTAAGCTTCCATAATATGTTTCACCATGTTTGGTTCTTTCATCACATACACATTTACTATAATATTAAACAGTAAGTCGGGCAAACACATTTATTCATATAACTTACCATATAGCATATGTATACCAATACAAATACACGAGCGACTATTTAGTGCAGAAGAAATGCGTAAGGAATGTTTGTTGTAGCTCTAGAACAAGATCCCAGGGCCGCCAGACATTATCTTACTTTCCGAGAAATAAAATGTGTGTGTCATAGACGCATTGGTACGTACGCATACTCTACACCGATGGCCAATTATAAGCTACTATATCACACACATTTTATTTAAGACAATAAGTAATGTCTGGCGGCTTTGGGACCATTCAGCAGTATTATTAGTATTATTTAATATTGTGATAAATAACATTCGTGTAAATATTTTTAAAAATACGAGTGCTTATTCACTATGAGATTCAATTCGTATTTTACTCTCAACCGCCATTCGGCTTTCTTTAATGCAAACGTGTCGTCTTGCCTTTCCATACGGCAAAATGTAATTTTATATCATAAAAATAAGTAAAAATTTTCGATTTCAGCCTTGAACGTTTTTTTTTTGGACAATCACAAATCAATCATAATAAAACTTCATTTTCAACAGTATGTTTCTTTACCACACAAAATACTCAAAGCAGCACAACATTATTTGTGTTGAGCGTTACATTATAATTACCAAGCCGTAAATTACGGGCTAACCTTAGTGGCGAGTAACGGAAGAAGTGGTTAGCTGGTTATTTACCACAGCTTGTTGTGGTAGAACTTGACGTCGAAGTAGCCGCGGTCCGTCAGCTGCGAGTCGCGACGGGACGAGGTCGAGCCGGCGGGCGACAGAGCCGGGGCAGGCGTCTCGGAAACAGGTTCTACTTTGAGGGACGATGGCCTTTCGGGGCTCTTCTGGAGATCGGCTAAATCCTCTTTGTCTGGTTTGGCTCCATACTCGGATTCAATAAGTTGTTGATTAGTGCCCGTTTTAACGTCTGGGTTGTCATGATAAACATGAGACATTGGCGCGGCCTCGGTGTGTGCCTCGGGGCTCGCCGCACCTGATGCTGGCCTTTAAAAGGGTCAAATGTAAATAATCACCTGCCTATCATAAAAACAGACTAACTTGCTTGCACTTCAGTACAGCGCAGGGCACAACAGATTTTGGAATGAATTACAAACAACGCTAAATATACCTAAGCACGCTGAATCACGCCTCAACTGTTCGTATCAGCACAAAATAACACATTACAAAAACAGAGAACAATTCGTAAACATACTATTAATTCATCTATAAACTATAAAATGCTTCTTGGAAATGCATACGCGCTCGTGCATTTATATAAATTTAGTAAATGTGAACAGGTGACACACTGATAATAATGGGAAAATCGCTGTTACAACCGCCATACAAAATTATGTGGGCATAATATATTATTAACATTCAAGTAGCTAGTAATAGAAATGTTGTAATCTATATATATAAAAATGAAACCCGTTTTCCTTGGTCACGGCATCACGCGTGAATGACTGTACCGATTTCAATAATTCTTTTGTTGTTGTATTTGTTATTATTAGGAGAAGGTTCTTACGGAAAAAAATATTAAGAAAATCTCTCAGAAATATTGAAAAATATACATTTAATTTTGCATACTAAGGCGGTACGAAGTTCGCCGGGTCAGCTAGTAAGAAATATTAATTCTGGATGTCGTTTAGTGTGCGATTTTCCTTTATAATCAGAGAATCATCCGAAAATTAAACAACCACAAAATAATATTACCTACAATTATTATAAATTATTATGATATTAGATATATTATTGTCTTTTTGACATTAAAAAATAAAAATAAATAATATAAAGTACAAATACCTTATCTTAACATATTCAAGAGTAAATAACAAGAGAAAACAATTATTGTTATCGAGTGTACGGGGATCCAAGAAATTGGCCTTACCTTGGATTTAATTTGGCCATACAAAGGGGCAATGCTCTTAACAACTTGGGACTTTGCCTCACTGGGGTCGTATTTTTAATATTTAAGAATTTTTAAGCTAGATTTTAGTTTATAATCTTGCCATTTTATTGTTACTACAAAATAATTATGCTATAGAGGAATAATAATTAACAATTGAAATGTAATCACTGCTCTCAAATCTGAAACCTTAAGTTACAGGTTTAAACTGGTTTGAAATAATAAATGTTTATACTCTTTCATCTTTTCAAATAATTATACACTGATACAGGTATATTTTATACTCTACGATTTGTTAAGAAAAATGTCTTTTAAATCAGCACCAACGTTAGTGCTTTTATTACAAAATTAAGTATATGTCTATTTAAATAATCACATGAAAAAATACTGTAATGATTGATAAAAATTAATATAAATGAGAATTCTTAAAAACAACGACAAAATATTTAAGAAGCCATTGTGCTGCTTTAGGAAAACCCAACCATTCCATAAATCTAATCGAATAACCTAAAATATATTCACAATGTACTGTATACATTTTAATCGCTTTCATTATAATATCATGTTAGTAGACACATAGTTAGTATAATCTTTTTTATTGAATAGTTTTGTTTGAATCAGGTTAAAACATAGAGATTGAAGGCAAAAATGAACTTAAAAATGTTTATTTATACTTAAAATATTCATTCGTAGTCATTTCTCTAGTACTGATGAAGCTGAAAGCAACCAAACAAAAACAACTTAATTTTTGTACAAATAAGCGAAAAATCAAATAACAAAAAAAAAGTGTGCAGGATAATAATATAATGCAGACCTACTTATAACCCTTTAAATAATAAAGTTTATCATACGCCATATTTTTAAGCAGTAGCTGTATTACGTAAATTCTGCATCAATCATTGTAACAATCTTTTTTTACCCTCGACGAAACGGAGACGGTATAATATGTGTTTGTTTGTTTGTTTGTATGTTTGTTTGTGCACTTTTTTGTTAACGTTTTCCTGGAAAACTACTGGACCGATTGAGCTGCGGTTTTTTGCATTAGATATGTATAGCTTGTGAGAAGGTTCTTAGATATATTTTAGGACCATAGACAACCAAGCTGAGCTGTAGTCTATGATTTTAATTTTCAATATGTTACCATTTTTAAAAAAGTACTGGGCCGATTGAGATGCGGTTTTTTGCATTAGATATGGATAGCTTGTGACAAGGTTCTTAGATATATTTTAGGACCATAGACAACCAAGGTGAGCTGTAGTCTATGATTTTAATTTTTCAATATGTTACCATTTTTCTCAAAAAGTACTGGGCCGATTGAGATGCGGTTTTTTGCATTAGATATGTATAGCTTGTGAGAAGGTTCTTAGATATATTTTAGGACCATAGACAATCGTGCAATCGTGATTTAGTAAGTGGTCATAGGAACTCCTTAAGTTCTTATCGTAAACCCGTCGTGTTTAGACTCTTTTGATTTGAGTCGTATTTTGAGTCTTTTGTCTTGACGAGCGCTTTGTACCTACATGCTGCCTAGGGTCTCATGATGGAGCCAGGAGGTGGTCATGGGAACTCCTTAAGTTCTCATCGTAACCCGTCGTATTTGGACTCTTTTGATTTGTCTTGTCAAGCACTTTAAACTTAGATGCTGCCCAGGGTCTCGTGATGGAGCCAGGAAGTGGTCACAGGAACTTCTTAAGTGATCACATTTTTTTAAAACAATTTTTATAAGAGTATTAAAATTTAAAACTATTTGACACATTACTAAGCACAAGTTTTATCTCGGAATGATAAGGGTTTGGCCATAGTCCACTAGTTGGCCACGCTGGTCAAAAAAACTACTGAGCCGGCAGATATGCAGTTTTGTGTTTTATATATTATATATATACTTATACTTATACTATATACTAATATTATAAATGCGAAAGTTTGGATGTATGGATGTCGGTATGGATGTATGGATGGATGTTTGTTACTCAATCACGCCCCAACGGCTGAACAGATCTGGATGAAATTTGGCACAGAGATAGATTATAGTCTGGAATAACACATAGGCTACTTTTTATCCCGGAAAATTAAAGAGTTCCCGCGGGAACCACAAAACCTCGATCCACGCGTACGAAGTCGCGGGCATTAGCTAGTTATTTTATATATACTTTTGTTCTTGTTTCAATGGAGCTCTGCAGGTCGTCGTGGGTTTTTTAAAATTTTTAATTTTATTACTTGTATTATTATTGTGAGATAGGCTTGCGCTCGACGACAATCATGTCTAGTGCAAAGCAATGGAAAGGCAATTGTCAAGGATATGTCAAAAATTATTAACTGAATTTACGGTATTCCAGCTGTTCCTACGATTTTGGACGATAGCTGAAGAGTGTTAACCAATCAAAGGTGATACCTTGAAATAAGGCCTCCGGTCGCACCAAATTTGACAGTTCTAGTGCGACGAATGCAAGCCTCCACCACGTTACTTTCCCCACTTTCCATATTTATTTTTATTTTGTAATACATGTAAGCCCTTCAATGCGATCTCACCAAAATCAATTAAATTAAATTAAAAATTGTTTATTTTCACACCAACATTGTTTTTACACATAAAAGGTTGAAGCCTTCTTTTAAGAGTTTAAGTTACCCCTGTAGTAGAAGGCTCCGCTCTTCCTTAACAATATTAATTATAAATAAAAATAAACAACATAAAACAATCAAAATTATAACAGACCAATAAGTGGGTACAAGGAAAAGAAATTTAAATTAATAAAGTAAACAAATGTAGTGGCAGCTGTAAATTAAGTTTGTCATGCTGTTTGTGTGTACAAGCATAATATGAAGTGTAATGTATGTGTGTGCGTGTGTGTGTGAGTGCGTGTGTGTGTAGTGTAGTGTGTAAGGTTGTGTAGTGTGTGATCGCGTGTGCGTGTATAATCGTCGTGCATCACAGTCATAAATCAATTATGACTTGTGATGCAGCATAAGATGGTAGCGGGCTAACCTGGTAGTGGTATGGTATGGTGAGGGTATTAAATAAAGCAATACCCCTAACAGGAATTTGTGCTTTTTGCATGGTTATAGCAAAGTTACCACGAATTCAGGCAAGCTACTTTTGCGATCAACTATTATGCTAAATATAGAGGTTCCATCTACTTTTATAAACATAAAAGTAGATTGAACCTCAAATAGATCGCTGAATCGAATTTCGCCTCGGACAAATTCACTTCGCGACAGCCAATCGGCCCAAACTGCGGCACCACTGCGGCACGCTTCGTTATCTTTGCTGGGCGCGAGATAGATTCGACGATCTATGTAGTGATTAGTGAAGATGAGTTCAGTCAACACTTGGACGTTCGTTTGCGTTTAACATATCAACTTATGCTCCCGATTACTAATACAATTATCTATATATATTCTAAGCCATTAAAAGCAGGGTCTGCGGCTAGGTCAAATCTAACGTACCTATGTTAGTAGATTACGATTAACAACCCTAGAATTCCGCAGAGCTATTTTATACTCTTCAGCTATTTTCTTTTAGTCAAAAATACTTGGTAAACTTTTCTTTATCAAATGCTGTGCACTGCTTTGGCAAGCATCTGTGGAGTACTACAGGTTTCGAATAATACAGGTCAGCTGTATAGTTAGCGCGCAGTTTGTTTGCGCAGCTCTCATACATACTGTCAACGTACAAACTACGCGGGAAAATATATTATATACGCGGCTATTGCGACGCGTCTTGCGGTCAACTTCAGACGCAAGTAAATGATTGGCGCGAGCTATACTTAAGCTGACGACCTTTTTGACGACCTCCGTGGCGCAGTGTGTAGCGCTGTTGCCTTAACGTACGAGGTCCTGGGTTCGATCCCCGGCAGGGTCAATTTGGGATTTTATAATTTCTGAATTTTCCCTGGTCTGGCCTGGTGGGAGGCTTCGGCCGAGGCTAGTTATCACCCTACCGGCAAAGACGTGCCGCCAAGCGATTTAGAGTTCCGGTACGATGCCGTGTAGAAACTGAAGGGTTATGGGTTTAATGTAAGTGCCATGCCCCTAACAGATTAGCCCGCTACCATCTTAGACTGCATCATCACTTACCATCAGGTGAGATCGTAGTCAAGGGCTACCTGGTAGTGGATTTAAAAAAAAAAAGCTGACCTGATCATAGAGAAGGTAGGTAGACCATATTTCCGAAGAAGAAACGTGCGTCCAAATGTGATGTTTTGGCGGGCGGTGTGATTGAAATATTTAAAAATGTAACTTTACATACCCGTTGCCGTTATCCGGGTAGGTACTGCCGTGAATTACCTATAATTAAAATAAACAAAATTAACGCATTTCAAAGTATACCTATGTACTTGTACCTACATTATAAACATATTAAGTGGCGGTGAAATCTATCTTACTAATATTATAAATGCGAAAGTTTGGATGTATGAATGTCTGGATGTATGGATGGATGTTTGTTACTCAATCACGCCCCAACAGCTGAACGGATCTGGATGAAATTTGGCACAGAGATAGATTATAGTCTGGAATAGCACATAGGCTACTTTTTATCCCGGAAAATTAAAGAGTTCCCGCGGGAACCACAAAACCTCGATCCACGCGTACGAAGTCGCGGGCATTCGCTAGTTATAAATAAATAACATTGAAGTGGTCCTCCGCGCTTTCGAAATCACAGTTATTCCTAAGTTATCAAAAACCAAAATTACATCCGACTTTTCTAATTTAGTAGACAGCTAGAGGAGTGTACAAAAAGAGATCTAAACTACTTTTTACCCCGGAAAATCTGAGTGTTTCTTCAGGATATCATGCTCTAAATCACGATAGAATACGGTAAAATATGACACGCAGTATCACTTTAAGGGCGTTCTCAATAATATTTTATGCTACTATGCAATATACAGAATATGCAACAGCATATTTAAGGTGAAAACTAAACACCAGTAAGACCAAGTGATCTTATATTATATTTATTTAAATAGACTTAGTGCCGATTTGACCAAATTCGAATAACGTATAACCAAGGAATAATTTTCAAATTTTGACTGAATTCCTCTACAACATCGGTCAAAACAACAAATTTATTCTGAGTTTAAACGTTATTCGGAGTTGGTAAAGTCGGCACAGTGAATTATATTTGTACCCCACATCAAAATCTGTAATAGGGCTGATGCCTACGTCAAAAATAAATTATTTCTTACTGTTTATATTAAAAAGAGGATCTTATAAAAGACCTAAAATTCACATCCTCGGCTAGTTTTAAGTTTGATAAGCAATTTAAAGTGTGTTGAAATTTGATGACGTCACAACTATGTAGTGTAACTAGAAGCGTGTTTTTAAGTTTGATAATTTATGATAGTTGTTGATTTGATTGAGTTGTAATCATCCCTATTACCTATAAATGATCAGTGACAACAATGTTATGTAATAATAGTAGAGTATTCATATAAGTTTAGTAAATAATTTAAATTTGACCAGATAAGCAGGTAGTTGACTTTTAGATCATCGTAAAATATAGGTATAATCTCATCGGAAAGCTTCTGTGTTCTGAGGAGCTTTTTGAGCTAATACCTACTATTAACAATGGCTCGAGGTGAGAATAACAGCTGTGTAAGAATCTCGCAGGGTTCAAAATGCAAAATAAGTTTCGAATTATTTTTAACACATTATGTTTGTGAAAGGGACCTTGAAGCCTGAAAGGACATCTTCGCGTCTATTCGATGTCTAATTTTACCCGACTACGGCAAAGCCAAAAGGAAGGGTTATGATTTTAGCAGTCTATGTATAGTCGGGAAATCGGGGGCTGAAGTAGCGGGCGGGTGCGCCCCGCGCCCGTCCGTTGCTTCATACCCCGCACACTCCCATACCTACTAGTGCCGACCTTGACGCGTGAGTACGCTTTATCGAGTCCTGTTTTTAATTTTGCAATAGCAGTGTTAAGTACATTGTACTATACATAGTACAAAACTTAAATGTTTCTTTATGTGTGTAAATAGGTAGCTGTTTAATTCCTTAAAGTACTGATTATTCTGATCGCGACAGTGATTAATTAGAATTTATGTTCATTTTTTACAGTTCGAGTTCATTATACCTAATTTATTAAATTTTATGATACAATTTGTTTTTTCTTCCTTATTGCACATACTATCTTCATATATAATTATTGACCGAGCGAAGCGAAGGTATCTGAGTCTACTTGAGTGAATTGGCACTTGTCCGTCCGTCCGTCTGTCAGAGCATTATAACTTCTGAATTACTGAACGTAATTACTTCAGCTATAAATATAATATGTAAACCAATGGCCTCCCGGCGAATATGGCTGAAAAAGTTATAAAAATCTTTATTTAAGGGGGGCTCTCATAGAAGCGAATGCGAAGTAAAATATTTTTTATAAAGTTACATAGGGTTGCGGTAAATCATTTTAAAGATAATTAGGAATAAAGTCCAAAAATATTTTTTTTTAATTTTCCCCCCAAAATTGACGAAATGGGGGGCTTTCAAAGTGGAGATTTTCTAACGTCCAAAGTTGACCTCAGAACTCTAAATTTTCTGAAAGGCTGAGCCTGAAACTTGATCAATTATTTGAATTATATCCTGTACTTGAACAACAAATACTAAAATTGGATAAATATTGTAAGGAAACGGAATTATTTAATTTTTAATGAGCTTCAGTATTTTTAACAGAACTTCACATTTATGTCAATAGATGGCGCCGCGAGGTCTCAGTTCGGGGCGAACCACTAGTTATTTAATAATGAATTCAATGCACGCGCACAGATACAAAAGATGTGTTAGTATCGATAACGTAATATCGACTAAATCACAACTCTTATCTCATTACGTCAACATTACTTAAAATTCCTCGGACCTCGCGCGCGGACTCTATGTAAGTATGTTTATATTTATGTATGTTCCACCTTAGCGCCTCTGAGCTGATTTTGATGACTCAGGTGTAAATCGATTCGATAACTAAACTGGACAATACTTACGTTGCCAATTGCCGACTGGGGCTTGTGAGCTGCGAAGCGGCCAACTGCTTGCGACACCAATGGAGTGCTACGCCCCGACTTACTGTTACCACCAAGAAATTATACCATTAGTTGTCATACATGTTGAAGTTTTATCCCAAAGGCGCTGTGAGCTCACAAGATGAAGAGGGTGAAATCGAGCAAGCGCATGGCGCAAAAAAAGCATGAAATAATTTGTAAAAAAAATTAATATTTACTTTTTAATACAAATGAATCCGACAATGTGTTTGATTTCGAAATATGAATTTTATCTTATATTTATAGAGCTAATAATCAATAAGGAGAAAAATTGCAAATTAAAAGGTAGGTATGTGTAAAATAAATTTCAATGCAGAGATTTTTTTAAATTGTGTTTTGAGATGCGTCAATGGCTGCTCAAAGGTCTTGAAAACAGCACATTATTTTTACAAGCATACATTATGTCATCGTTTAATGGATACACTGCTTTTAAAAACCCCCTTTTACGCTACACAGGGCCTTAAAGCGTAAAACACAAGGAACGGGCACGGGTTGACTGGGGTGTATATATACAAGGAATTACACCCGCCGCGCACCTGACCCGTTCCGCGCCCATTCCCTGTGCGTTTTGAGCTTAAACGTAGGTTTAGCTACTCACTTATCCACATATACTGATGTGACTCACAGATAAATTGCATTATTTGGACGGATCGCTCTTTTCGTTATGCAACGTGATTATTGGAATCGACTAATGCAAAGCCTATTGTCGAATGGACGCCGAACATAACCCCAAAACTACATCTATAATAATTAAGCTGAATATTGTGGTGGATTCGTATTATGATTATAAATAATGGCAAATTCCCACAAACTTATCTGACCCAGTGACGCTAGTATGTATATATTAAAATAAAATAAAAACAAAAACTAAATAAGCATAAAAATCTAAATAAGTTGGTGGGGACTATTAGAGTAAGATCCCAGAGCGATCAGACATAATTTATTTTCACAAAGATGAAACCTTAGGTTCTCAGTAGCGTCTCATGTTCTTTGAATACCTGCGTGCTTGTGGAGCTCGCCTTGTGACACCTAAGCATGTACCAGGTAAGAAAGATAACTAAAAATAAGAGTTACTTAACTTAAATGTTTTGTAAAATAGTATCATAAGTGTCAGACACTTTCCATGAACCAAAACTTTTGTCAGACGCTTTAAAACTCCACAAAAAATAAATGAACTTAATCCAGCCATATAATTTTAATTACTCTTATTTTTAGTTACCTTTCTTACCTGGTACCAGGTGTCACAAGGCGACCTCCACAAGCACGCAGGTATTCAAAGAAAATGAGACGCTTCACGCTACTGAGAACCTAAGGTTTCATCTATGTGAAAATAAGTTATGTCTGATCGCTCTGGGATCTTGGACTATATAAATTATTATATTATGACAATCACACTTTTCAAAAAATTACTATCTATGGTTGCTCATAAATCTTAGATAGATAGATTTGAGATAAAATCAGAAAAACATTATTAATTTATCAAATTCGTTAATTTAGTTATTCTGTTCAATACATACATATAATATACATGTATTACAACTTTTGTTTAATACAATAGTAAAACAGGATAGTTAAAAGCCAATACGCAAACAAACACGAAATGTCAATTTATTTAACACTACGAGATGAATAATGTCAAAGTGTTTTGGTTACGAGAACTTAACGACCACTTTTAAAACATAGACCGTTGTGTCCGGCGACGTAAAGGTCTGGAAATAAAGCGAATTTTTATTTATTTTATTGAAATAAACTTTCAGTTTAATTCTAATGTATTGGAAATGTAAAAAAAAGCAAATTCACAAAATTGTGCTGCGTGTACTCAATCTAACTACGATTGTCACGATTTTAATACGAGAGGTTACTAAACGAATGAAACTAGAGCTTTTTGTACGTACTTGTCTGTCACAGTTGAAAAGAAATCATCTGAAATGGCGAAATTATTACTTTGGCGTATCAGACGGTCTACGCCATAGTTACTGCGGAGGAAGTGCTCCATTTTGGGCGAGGGACCATCGATTGCTAGCGAGTTGGGCGATGCCTCCAGATCCTGTAACATTGATATTACAGTTGCTTAAAACATTGGAATTACATTTAAAATATATAGAGAGTTCATGTTTAATTCACAAAGAGTAGAGAGTTCATGTTTAATTCACAAAGAGAGACGCCCCACAATATTTTATCTTGTCAGGAAAGTTTTCTCTAATACCTTATTTTTACAAATTCTTATGTTTTGTGGTCCACCAGGTACGTACTTTCCTATTATAAAGCAATATATGTAGTTGGTGCCATGAAACACGTCGACAAAATAGAAACAACATTTTGTTTTGGCGGTTATGGCGCATATTATATTAACGCACTAATGCGAAAATATCGTAGGTACTATATAGTACTGATACTCCTTTGTAGGCAATTGTGTGGTAATATTTTTATCGCCCCAGGGTGAGAAAGGTCTATAGCCTTAATTGTGGTGAAGTTAGTGCAATCTCATGTTTCGTTAGACAATATTAAAACGTACTTTTAGCATGTGCTCGAACAGAATCTTTCCGTAGCCGTTTCTCTGTCGATCTGGTAGCACAAAGAAGTCGAGGACACACAGAGGTTTGACTTCACGCACTTTGTCCTGTTCGTCGAAGAGGAAAAGGTGTTTCCAGCCCACTTTCAGCAGTCCAATTAATTCACCTTTACCCCTGTAATAAATAGATAGGTACATAAGAATTAATGAAAATATATATATATATATATATATATACCTAGTCATTAATATATTAATCATCATTAGCTTATAAATACAACCAAAATAGTCATTTATTATGCAAGGCTGCTAAGTTGTTATTTGTCGCGAGTCCTTGTATTGAATACCGAGCAAGCGAAAGGATTCCAAGATTGAATCACGAGCGTAGCGGATGTTCAAAGTACGAGACGCAATTAATTTCGCAGCCGCGCGGACACAACTTTTCATCTCACAACAGCGAGGAAATTTCAAAGAATTCACATACCTACTTATAATCGAATTTATCATAAGACTAAGGACGAACCGCGTTTATTATGATAGTATTAAGTTTAGATATAACCGTAAAAAAATAAGTTATATTTAGGTATGTATTAATTAGCATGCATTGTTTGTTATATTTAGTTAAGTATGTTAAATTTACAGAATGTTATGAATTAAAATCATAACTTATCTGTTATACAGACACAGGTACGATATTCTTAAAAAAGCTATGGCTTATCGAAATAGTGGTATATAGTAGGTACGTTAACGAAAGCGTCTAACCTATAGGAGGGTGTTTCGATTTCTGCTTAACCATGGGGTAGTGAAAGACGTAGCGTGACGTGCATGTTTTGCGCCAATTAGTGTAATGTGACGAGTGACTCAAGGTTTCTGCTTATCAAAAGTTAGACGCTATTCAAAAATCGAAGCAATGTCACTAAAATTTTTTTATTGTAAAATGAAAGCATTAATTTTTATAAGTCTGGTTTATTTTATTATTTCAAAACCAATTCTTATACAATATAAAAGATTGACTTTGGCCCTTGTTGCATTTTAGGATGAGTATAGACTAGGGCATTTACTTGTAACAAAACATCGAACCGCTCTATGTGTCACCCTTTCACGGACAGAACAACAAGCATGACGCACGACACTCGACGCTTTGCTTCAACTTGATTTTGCAAGCGAGATAATTTGTTTAAGGCGAGTCACCTCCAAGATTTTAGGAGGTGAGGTGTGGGGTGCCGCCCGCGCGTCTCGCGGTACATTTCTCGTAGAGACTGGCGGGGAAGCGGGCAGCGCGGTATATTCTGAAACCGCTTGGCAACGTTCAAATTCTGGGATTAATTTGAATTAAATAGATATAGGACTTCAGTTTGAAATAAATTTTAGCAGGTTCTCATTAATACTTCAAGAGGAATTTATCCATATAAAAATGATGAGCAAAGTCGAAAATTTTATTAATAAAAAATTCGTTTTAAACTTTTAATTTAGCCTGTTTCAAGATTTTTTTTGATCGAGTAAAGTACATCCTATCGTGTAACAAATTAGCACATTCTTTAGACAATATCTTTAAGTGTATCGGATATTTTTTGTAAGACCGTTATTTAATAGTAAATACCGAAAAAATTTGATCTAGCAAACCAGTTTTCACCGCTGAGCTGAGGTGACTCGCCTTAACATTTCATGCGAAGACACTAGCGCGGGACCGGTACCGATAAACGTCCATTTTGCACCATCTTCTATTTCTATTTTATTCTATACTAGCTGATGCAAGCGACTTCGTCCGCGTGGTTTAAGTTTCTTTGATTCCCGCGGGAACTCCTTAACTTTCTGGGATAAAAAGCTTAGCCTATGTCACTCTCCAGGTCCTCAACTATACCCATACCAAAAATTACGCCGATCCGTTGCTCCGTTGCGGCGTGATTGAAGCACAAACCAACAAACAAACACACTTTCGCATTTATAATATTAGTATGATATGATATGATAACACATCAATATACAGGCAGCAGACCATGGGCAGATCCGAGCTTTACCTACTTCGGACACAGCGTCGAGCATTCGAAGAAACGTTAAATTACATGGAAATTCTCTAACTTGTATTGAATCATTCGTAAGAACTTTAAATTACATGGAAATGCTCAAAAAGTCCTCTAGCCTATACTCACCCTTAAAAGGAGTGCTTAGGTAGCATGACGTCATTTTATATTATAGTTACGCAGTAGATTATTAAATAGCCTTCGCTGTGAGACTCCAAGATGTTGACATTGACGTATTAGGTATGATTCCCAGTTATAGCCATAATTATATGCTTAGGCAGATATGTCCAACCTTAATTATGTCTGATTCATCCGTAACTAATAATGTTATAAGACAATTTACTATTAAGTTTTAAATGCTTTAATTTTAAGACCTAATAATACCAAAGAAATTGTGCGGTGTATACCCATTTTAAGTAAATTTGAATAATATTAGGTATGATTACGTTACGCTGGTTGAATGCAGCGTAAAAAATTCGTGTCTACTTCACAGCTCACGGAACATCTAGTATGTGGGACAATAGGCTTAGTTCCGCTTTGTCCCGTAGAAACTAAGAATCAGTACTTTTAAGTATGATTCTAGCAGTACTTACTATACTATATAATAACACATAGTTACTTTTTATCCCGGAAACTTAAATAGTTCCCGCGGGATCCAAAAATACCTCAATCCACGTGGACGAAGTCGCGGGCATCGGCTAGTACTAATACTAGCCGATGCCCTAAATCCACAAAAAATAAAAAAAAACGACACTTTAACAGCGATATCGCATATATTATACCATATTTGGATAGCATGCAAAACTGAATCCTCGTTTGATAAAATAACTAATTTTATAATAACTAATAAAAATTGTGTGAACGAGAATTACAATTACCCATTGTTTTTGTACTGTTGTCAACATTATATTGTTGTTTATAAACTAAAATCTGAGAACATCCATCCCATGGCAATACCGGGAACAAAATTTCATCCACAGACAACAATAGTAACTAGAGGTCGCCCGCGACTTCGTCCGCGTATAATTTCTGATTTCCTATGAGATTATCCCGCTGCAAAAGGCCTACTTATAGCGGCTATTATATAGCTTTATGCAGGTTTTTATTATTTAAATCTAATAACCTAAATGACCATTTTCACTTAGAACATTCATGCAAGCTTCCAACCCCAATTTCACCCCCTTTGGTGTGGATGCTTGTAAAACTGCTCACACAGCTTTTAATTATTTAAAAGGAATTACCTAGATGCCGATTTTCAAGTCTTTAGCTTCATAAACTTAGAACCTTCGAGCGTCCTGGACACTCAAACAATCTATTTCTATAATATAAACATCTCAGATGTCTGTCTCAGAAAATCTCTCTTATTCTCAGAAAATATATTGACAATATGATATAATATTACATGTGTGTAGTGGAGCATTTTACAGTGATCATGAGAATTGTAATTCGCTTTAGCTATAAGGCGATAAAAGGAAGCATAAATGATACAACAAATTTCTTCGCATTTGCATCGAAAAAGGAGTAAAATAATTTAAATTATTTTCATATATTGACAAACAAATATTAATTTATATAATAAACTAATTAATTTATATAATAAGTTCAGGGCAGACGTCGTCCTGTCCTGAACCTAGAACCCAAATGCCCCCTACCGGGTTCAATTGTGAATATAAACCATCCCGTGATGATTTGGTGGGTGGGGGAAGGCACACGAAAAAATCCATCTAAATCGGTCCAGCCGTTCCGAAGTGATGTGCCTACATATATTCGGCAAATAATTATTATTTAAATAGAAGATAATTATTTTATTGAAGCAATTAATCCACGCGGACGAAATCTATTCAGGTAAAATATTATGTATATCTGTAATACATCGTATAACGAAGACAATTCTACAAATTATCTGCTGATAATTGACACGGCGCGTCTAATACGGAAGCAAACGCCAACTTCATATTATCTTGACGCACAATGTGTATAGTGGCATTTTAATGTATGTTATAGCTAAACTGAAATATGTACAATTGCTTTATAACAAGCCAAGGTCGTAACTTGCTATGAAGTATAGATGCCGAAATTCCACATTTTGAACAACGAGACATGCAATCTATTGCGTTGATTAGCCGCATTGCGGGTATCGGGTTATCGGCGCCGCTCGCGGGCGAGAACTGTCTTAAGGAAATTAAAGTTTTACAACAATGTAGATAGTATCAGATTCTAACATAATATACTGCAGTTACTAGGATAAAACTACCCATGACACATGTAAGCAAATCTGTAGTCAGTAATGCATACTTGTTGTAAAAACACATTTATATATAAATGTCTTTTTATTTAGTAACACCACACACAACATTTAACATCATAATTTAACACTCCCACAATTAAAGCTACTTTCTACGTTAGTTACTTGTATTCACAAACTCATTTATACCCTTTCACCTAATTTTCAATAGAATATACATAAGCAATTTTCTCCCATTTATTTGTAAACTGATTTTTATAAAATTATTTCTAAATATGCTTTACATAAATACATAAAATACTACATAACAAAAAAAATTGGCAGTCATAGGGACTGCCGATAGAAGTGAAAAACGAATATCAATTCAAATAAATATTATAAATGCGAATGAATGGATGTATGGATATATTGATAAAATGGATGGATGTTTGGACGTTACTCAATCACGCCCCAACGGCTGAACGGATCTGGATGAAATTTGGGACAGAGATAGATTATAGTCTGGAATAACATATAGTTCCCGCGGAACCAAAAACCTCAATCCACGCGGACAAAGTCGCGGGCATTAGCTAGTTTAAAATAATTTAAAATAAAACGAATTATTAAAAAAAAATACTATACATATATTTAAGAACTTTTGTCTTCGTAATAACGCGTATATAATATAAAATGTACCAACACCGCGGCCGGTATCGGCCACGGTGTTGGTCACGCGTTTCCACATTTTTACCCCCTATACCAAAAAGTGCTCAACGCGCCTAAAGAAGTTTTCACTTCTAAAATAATCCTACAGAACTTCCACTCGCTGCGGGGATTTAAGGATCCAAGCTGCCCGTGGTCAGGGCTCCAGAGAGAGGAACTTCCTCACAATTCGCGCCGTCTCAAGGATAACCGCCTTCTGTATCCGACCCTTAATTCAACAACCAAGAGAAAGCTTATTGAGGTGTTGGTCGAAAATTTTCGCAATAAGACCGCTGACTGATACAACCATCAGT
Source organism: Erebia aethiops (assembly GCA_923060345.2). NCBI lineage: Eukaryota > Metazoa > Arthropoda > Insecta > Lepidoptera > Nymphalidae > Erebia > Erebia aethiops. Next base: position 9,717,328 of record OV281079.1, on the reverse strand, counting down.
TCAATAACCGTTGAGTCAAAATTCCACATAGCCTTATTATATGGCCATGTTCCATAACCATATTATTATTGAAGAGAACCTTGATGTTCTGAATTATGGTGAAAACCACGGTGGTGAAAGTAGCTGACTCTCACCATGGTAATTTGATGATGATTACATCTTGAGATATTTATCTATCAGCTAATTTTTGTTTACATCTGCATCATACACACCGGATGCGGTCGAAAGGTACTGATGAACAATGCCACCTATTAAATGTTGATGTCAAAGTACTTCCCGCAAGTCCAAAAACCAGTGTTCATTATCGCAATTGGATGAATGGTATAGGAAAGCATAAGGGAGAAAGAAAGACACATTCATTTTGAAATAAATAGAAAAAGAAAACTTACAAATTAAAGTTATATTATATAACCTTAGGATGTAGTTAAATCGAACATTATTAAATTTAATTTAAGATTTAAAAAAAAATTACCATCTTCTAAAGTTGATTAAAATAAAACAACCTTATAAATTACCAATTAAAAATTCCATTTAAGCTATACTAAAATATACATAAATATTTTAATAGAATAAATTAAAAATTAGAAAGTAAATATTAGTTATACCAAAACTGTATTTTCATACTCACTAAAAAAGGTGAAAGTAAAACAGTCTATATTTTAAGTAGCATAGAATAGACTAATAATAGGATAATGTAAAAGATTATTTAAATGATAAAAAAGCATGGGAATTAATGGTTCTGGTGGCTCTTGATAATTCTAATAAGTTTAAGATGTTTTGTAAGATGGTGATAATATTTTTTAAAAAAAACCCTGCAGAACTTCATGTGGTCTCTTTGCTATGTACATGTCACCGTAAGATTGCAAAAACCGTTAGATTGTAATCTAACTAGTGAAATTGTAAAATGTCGACAGATTACAATTTAACGCATTATTTTTCGGAAGATTGTAATCTGTTAGGTATATTAACCGATAAAACCTGGTTTATCGGGTGGTCGGTATAAAAGCACTATCTGGTTGTATATGTCGATACAAGAAAGAGACAAGAAAACGTAAATACAATGAATATTTCAAAAATTGACACTCAGAACATCGAACGGTTCACAATCTGTCGACAGTTTACAATTTCGCTAGTTAGATTACATTCTAACGGTTTTTGCTATCTTACAGTGACATACATATTCTATACCAATCCAAAGTGGATTTATAAAGATTCTAGAGAATGTCCTCAAGTTCGTCCGCATGGATTAAGTTTCTTTTATTCCCACAGAAACATCTTAATTTTTCAGGATAAAAAATTATTTACCTAAACCAATTTTAATCAAAATCAGTTGAAAAGATGGGCTGTGACAGATTAGCAGACAGTGAGACACCCTTTTGCATTTATAATATTAGTATTCATTTAAATTATTGACATACCCTTTGGCACTCTCATCTTTTAAAAGGTACAAGATGGAATCCTGCGAATTGCGTAGCTTTTCTGCTGTGGTGATCACTCTATTCAAACCCTGTGCCTTTGTTGACAGTTCCCCCAAATGATCAATCAACTTTGAGAGATGTTCCTGCATCACCCTGTACAAATAAAATTTAAATCAATGGAGTATAATATGGAGTAGGTCGGCCATCTTACATTATTTGCAACACCCACATGTTATGCTTTATTCATTACTAAAGCCTATGCACATGGCGTATTTCACTCGATGAATAGACAACGCAATATAAACGCGAACAAACTATATGGTTGTCTTAGTCAGTCTTTGAACTGAAAATGAAATGTGCAGACGCTGCACGTTTGTGACATGCTTGTTATGCGGTATTTATAAAATACGCCATGTGGATAGACTCCTAGATTTATAAGCCTGCAACTTCATTCAAGGATTCAAGAATTCAAGGTTTTATAAGTTCTTCTCTTCTATTTTTCAGCATAAAAAGAATGTAGGATAAAACTAAGATGCAATTTTTAGGGTTCTGTACCTTTTAAAAAAGGAACCCTTACAGGATTACTTCGTTGTCCGTCTGTCTGTCTGTCAACCACCTATTTCTCGTGAACGAATGGAGGTATCAGGTTGAAATTAATATCAAATACTAAGTCTACGGACCCTTGAAGCTGTAAAAAAGCAAAGCTTTTAAGTCAATGATAAAGTATGATAAGTGTGTCAATGATAAGTCAAAAGATAAGGCCGTTTATGCCGATATTTTGCATATTTTCACACTCGCCAATAAAATAAAACTGATAGGGTACTTCCCATTGATCTAGAACCATGAAATTTGACAAGAAGCAAGGTCCCACAGCACAAGTATAGGAAAGAATACGAAAACCATTAATTAGGATGTTGAATTGTTTATCACGAGCTACCAGCTTAGCTCCAGCAAGTTATTTCAGAGCTGATTATGTGTTACGATATCTTTCTTGTTATTTACTTTATCAATAATAAAATATCTTTATTTGCAAAAAATACCTACATAGGTTCACATTTATAATTTTTCCTCTATCTCCCAAAAAAGTAAAAACTGTGTTATGGGAGCTAGTGCCTTCCCTATTACATAGGTGCTTTTTTTAACATGCAAAATATAATACAATTATAACGACGTGTATGTGTGTGTGTGTGTGTGTGAGTGTGTGGTGAATGTGTGAGTGATGTTTGTGTTGTAAGCTAGTGTTATGTGGGGATGGAATATCGGGAATTATTGTGGAATTTTTAAAAGTTCTTCAGCATTTTCGTAACTAACATTTTTAAGAAAGGTAAGAATTTTGTTTAAGCAGAGTAGGAATTAAATATATATATATCAATATATATATTGTATGGTATTGTATTTAGAATATTGTTAATAATTAATAATCGTGTCAGTCGTGTGAAGTCATACGAACTTGACAATCAACTTTATAAAGCTGAATAAAAGAAAGAAATGGAGTTAACGTGACTTAATTGAATTAAAACCATGTGTATGTGAAGATAATTTTGAAGTATTATATCTAAAACTCACTCACAAAATTTCTCACTCAAGTATGATACTATTAGCAATTGGTGTACATTAAATAATTATGAAATAATTAATTTCTGTCATTAAATGATGGATTTAAAAAAAACTTACTTATTTTATTACTTTTATAATCTATATATTTTACATCTGTTGTGTAAAATATGATATTCACAACATCATGAAACTTTTCCATTGATTGCCCATTTATTGTATAAAAGGCTAAATAGGCAAAAACAACCTACACAAGTCCAAGTTAATGTTTATTTATTGAGATGGGGTGTCACATCTGTGTATCTTTTATAGACAGAAACCTAAGTAGGTGATCTGTTCATTAGTACACTAAAGATGTTACGTTTGACTAAATATCTACCTTTAAGTACTTAAGTTGTTTTAAATTCAAGATTCACAATAAGATAGATATATAGATAAATACTTTATTGCACACAAGAAAGAATAATACAAAGTAAAGTTAACTATAATAATAACTAGGTATGCAAAGGCGGCCTTATTGCTTACTGAGCAATCTCTACCAGGCAACCTTTGGTGAGAGGATAGAACAAGATGTGTAGGGTAGTGTGGCACAATAGAATACATGTTATTATTAGTAGGTTATCAAATAGTATAAAACATACTGCACATAGGTATTATACATTTATACATTACAAATAAATAAATAATTAAATATTGATAACAATATATACTAATAATAATATATTATATATTAATAATATATTATATAATACGTAAATAGTACACACATAATACATACATAAATTACACATATTAGATAAATATGTGTAATTACAATAGAAATATAATTTAGTTATTATGGCATGACTTGGTTAAGGAAATATTCTTTGAGACTATTTTTAAAAATAGGTAAGGATTTGGGGTCTCTATTTTTGGGTAGAGAATTCCATAACTGCAAAGCATACACCGTGTATGATTTGCTGTAAATTTTTTTATGATGGTGAGGAGTTTTGAGTTTATTATCCATGGTAGAATGCAGCTGCATATGGCGATCAACAGCATCAACAGCAGAGAAAGTTGAAACATTCTTTAAGGTAACTGAGCTTGTTTAGTAACTCCTCAGTGTGGTCCGTGTAACTGCTATTTTCATAGTCCAGTATAGGTAAAAGCAGAGGCAGAGAGCCGATAGCAGCAAAGAGGTGTCGGCTGACAAGGTTAACTTGCAGTACCCAGGAGAAAGAGGAGTCAATAATCAAGGTTTTTAACAGTGTCACTAAAGGGCAAGATCGTGTTATGAAGTACATATTTGCAGATCATTGGCGTACAAGTGGAAAGGAGAGGAGAGGAAATCAGAAATTGTATTAATAAAAATAGCGAAGAGTAAAGGTGACACCCCCTTGTGAAACACCAGCCTGAACATAGGAAAAAGAAGAGGATTCACTGTCAACACAGACATGTGAAGAGGTGCTACTCGCCCGATAAAAATAGAATAAAATGGATCGGCTCGACTAAATTCCTTACTAAACTACTCGACTAAATTTTTGGTGTTCAGACACGTTTAGCTACTAAATTACTCGCTACTAGACTAAAATACTAGCATAGTGCGAACTAGACTTTACAAAGAGGCAGCCATTTTACAATATTGATTTAGTTAAAAATACGGACATAGACGTGTGTGCGTTCTTTTCGCATTATTTAATAATATGTTGAATGTGCCGCTTTTGTGGCAACCCGTACAAATAGGTTTATAGTTCCTAGTGAAATGCGAGGCAAGATACTCTGACAGTAGTTACCTACTTAACCTTTACCTTGAACCTATGAGGACAAAATAAAACTGTCTAACTAAATAGTACTATTTCTGCTTTATCAATTACTTAGTTCTATTTTATTTTTAATTCGAAATTTAACACATACCTTACGCTTCGTACATCTCCATGAAATCCAGGCGGAATTAGAGTATAATTTAACTTGGTTATTTTTTCAGTTAAAATATCATTTACGGGTACCGTATACTCCATTTTCCACAATAATTGAATAGAATTCAGTAATTCACGCAAAATATCTAAATATGGTCTAAAACGAATTTCTGAATTTCTCCTTTTTCAGTGAAGGCTGAAGCCGTGCACCAGAGACAAGTAACCAGAGACAAGTTAACCAGAGACAAGTAACCACCAGAAAGTTCAAAGTTTAGAACCTTGTTACTTGTCTCTGGTATAGATTAGATTAGAGAATTAAGAAACCACTGAATAAAATTTAAACTAATAGAATAATCTGTCTACACTACTCCCATAGAATCGAGCCTCCTGAGCATAGAATAGAAACCAGACTGTGGTAAAGACATAATACATTAAGGTGGAAGACAAGGGTCTGCCCGCGAAATTCAAATTTAATTTGGATTTTCGCAATTTGTAAACTTATACGACAAAGTAGGCATAAGGCATTCAAATTGTGATTAACTCACGTCAAACTCATTATTTTGACTAATTTCTTAAACTGGACACTTTCAAGTAAAGATTTTTATATAAACCTGTGAAGATGATATTCCTAGGGGCGCAATTTGAATGCCATAAGCCTACTTTGTCGTATAAGTTTACAAATAGTGAAAAACCAAATTAAATTTGAATTTCGCGGGCAGACCCTTGTCTTCCACCATAACAAAGTGAATAGTTAGAATATGTACCTCAGATTAATAGATACAGGCTTGTTATTCCTACACTCAGAGTAAGAATACCTACTATATTTTAACTCTATGTTCCTACAAGAGTAAAGACAGATGATGCAAGCAGGGACTTGTCATATTGCAGAATAAGTAGTCTGTGGGCCGATTTGATTGGTTGGACATGGACTTCCTTTTTTGGTGGTAGAGGCGAGGCGCGACTTTTTAAATTCAATTTGTTAGTTTTCCAATTTTTGTTTCCGATTCAATTAAAATAAATAAAATTCGCAGAAACTTATGATACTGACGGAAAAAAACGAGCATCATTTAAATAATTATTTTAAAAGTTATTGTTAAAATTCCACATAAACAATTTTTAGAGTAGGCTTTTGTATTCCATTCCAAGGGCTTAATTAAAAATAAATTATGATTGTGCTACATTAAGTACCATCTATTGGGCCGTGAAAGCGTGAAAGGTACAGATGTAGTTTTATATCCCGGGGTAGGACGTAGGCCACTTTTTATCCCGGAAAATTAAAGAGTTTCCGCGGCGGGAAGTAAAATATCTAAACCCACGCAGACGAAGTCGCGGGCATTAGCTAGTGGTGCGTATTTGAATGCAACTTAAACACTTTAGCTTTAATGCTTTAGAGCTCGCCAACCCGCATTGGAGCAGCCTGGTGGGCTAAGCTGGTCTAAGCTCTAATTCTCTCACTCCTATGAGAGTGGAGGCCTGTGCACAGCAGTCGGACGTTAATGGGCTGTAGTGTGGTGTTATACGCTTTAGAGCTCGTTTGGCTCCGAGCGCCCTCCGCGATGTGGTTGCAAGTTGCAACCGTCCAACAAGGTTTTTCTAGTCTCCCAAAGAAATATCTTGCATCTTGGATAAAATGCATCGACACTCGACAGCCGAGCACTCCATTGCGGAAAGCGCGCGGAGCCGACTGAGCCGGTGTGGGTTGCATGTGAATAATATTATGGACTTCAAATGCTAGACAGTCTTCAATAATAATAATATAAAGTTATATTGATGGATTTTTGATTTTTAAATGTCTTTATTATGATTTATGGCATAAAAATTACAAAAAGTTGAACAATACTTAGTAAGATAACTTATTGCTAGCGTCATTAGGTAGAATGTTGTTCAGGTTAATTCACCTCTTTAAACATATAACATAATATGAGCACTAACAATTAGAACATATTAGGTATTGAGAGAAACCTAACACAATGATAATGTGCCTTATTATGTATATTATAAAGCACTTTAAAGTTATATGATTATAAAAACGTAGTTGTCTGGCCCGCGTAAACTTAGTTTGCATGTCCAACCAAAAAACCGCAATTGCAATGGCAACACTGGCACGATCCCAATATCAAAGAATATAACCACCATTCTATTCGTCAATAGAGTTTAGATACAAGTCCCACAAACTTATCTGGCCCGTTAGCCAAAATTGGAACTAATTTTTTGGTTGTTTAGTTTTTGTTTTTATTTTATTATTCATATAAACTAGCGAAACTTACTCCTTCACGCCGCAACCGATTGAACCGATTTGGCTGAAATTTGGAATAGAGAATAAGCTATTATTATCATGGAAAATTGAGGAGTTCCCGTGGAAATCAAAAAATTTATAAGAATCGAATAAGTATGCACTATGCTTGGCCATTAATATAATAAAGATGAAGTAGGTACCTAGATCTTTTGGTAGGTATAGGTGACAGAAAAAAATAATACAGACAAAATATACATGTAACACCATTTATTTATTATAGTAAGTATAAGAACATTCAGACACGATTAAAGAAGGAAGAGGTAACATAATATGTACAATAGGATCAAATTAGAAAAAAGTAGAAAATTCTTGTCAACATCCAGTTGATTGGTCTGCGATAAGGAAATCAGTTAAATCTTTATAGCATCCCTAAAATATAAGTCTTTATTTTTCGTAAGGTAAGTTTAATATAATTAAGTACTTAAGTACCTAGATACATAAGCTAAAATATGACAAACGATGGATTACAAAATCAAAATATTAAAAAAAATTGGGATAATTGTGTAGATATGTTTTTATTTGCCTGGCTACGTACCTACAACTAAACATTACAACATTGCAATTGCATTACAATAAATTATGGTGTAGTAAGTAAAATAAATGATGTAGGTAACCTAGCCTAATTTCCAAGCCAATAATAAAATTTGGTACCTAAACGAAATAAAACATTAGCTGTATTTGTGCTATACAGGATACAGATATGAACTACGAGTAACGAAACTAATTAATTATTATAGTAATAAGCGTTATTTGGTTTGATTTGTCACTAATAAAACACTATGCATGAAATTAAAAAATACTTATACTTAGGCCATTTACCTAATACCTACTAAACAACAAAAAGTAAACTAATTACTTACCTACACGGTACATCTAAATTGGTCACACAAAATACTTAACAATTTAGATGCGAGATAAAAAAAACACGTTAATGTTTTTATGGCCTGTTTAAAACCTCTAAACTATCTGGGTATAGGAATATATAGGTGATCGATTAGTTTTTTTTACGAATGATGTGCTTCAGCCACATTTTATAAAGCCTAAACACATAAAACGCGCGACGGAACACGACAACGCGGCGCCTTTTCAATGCAGTGCCTGTATCTAGTTGGTTTTGGCGCATATAAAAAGCTACCTATGCAAGACAATGGATTAAATCCATTGTCCAACCGAAATTTCGGTTTGAGTGTAAATTAAATAATGACTACATACTTTTATTTTAAAAAGAAATCGAGAAATTATTCAGTCCAAAATATTAACTTTTAGGTAGGTATAGGTAGATACCTAACATCCGGATGTTTTTTTTTAACTTTTTTTATTTAATTTTTAGTTTATCATACTACAACCCTACCAAGTTTCAACGACTGAAGATATAATGCAGGGGTCTCCATTACAATAAACCGCTGTTTCCTAGACGTAGCACGAGTACGCGGGCGTTGTTTTCTTTAAATAATTATTGTTATTCTATTGTTATCTACTCACTTCATCTAATTCATCTACAAGCGTATTATATAAATTACATACGGTATAGAAACCTTGTTAGTACGAGTACACAGGAACTCGATACAAAATAATAATGCTCTTGTATTTGTTAACTGATAGTCTTATGTCATAATTGAAATGCTTAGTTGAATTAAATGACCACGACCTACAATCACAATGATTGTTGCAGATTAGTTATTTCAATTACCAACTGATTAACTAGGTAGGCACATACAGTAGTTAGCACATTTTTCACAAATAACTACTTAGATAAAAACAAAATTAAAAATTAGAGAGAAGCCACCAAGTTGCTAACGGCTGAATATGGGAAATAAAATATATAGATGTATATTCCATGTCTATTCCAAACGCTGACATAACTTTTGTACCTAGATATTCAGCAAGCCGAGAGGTAGATTTTTTTTTAAATTTATAGGCTAGCGCTTGGCTGCAATCAGACTTGCATGCAAGAGGTGATGCAGCCTAAGGTGGAGCGCGCTTGCCTGGAATATGCCTCTTCATTCTTGATTTGAAGGTACCTATATTAAAAGAGGATGGGAAAACGGAAGCTAGAAGGGCATTCCATATTTCTTTTCTTTTTTTATCCACTTAGCCCTTGACTGCGATATCACCAGATGGTTCGAATTAGAAACGAGGAAACAAATCGCTTCGTACGAGCCCGCAGAATTTCGACTGGCTAAGGGTTCTTTTACGTATTCGATCGCGACAACGTTAGCTATCATTTATCTACTTAAATAGAATTGATCGAGTAGGTACAGTAGTAGTACAGTATAGCTGTCTAGCGCTTGACAATTGCATATTATAAATAGTTCGTAGTTAACGTAACGATCGAATTGGAAGAAAATCTCCAACTAGGCACTCAGCAACTCCAACTAGGCATACCTGAGTAAATACCTAGAATAAAACGATCTCTTTCACGCATAAGGTAATCCACTTTTTTATTTTAGTAAGCTATTAAATGAACGAAGTGGGACCATGGGATACACCTTATGCATAGGCTATCTACCTACCTACCAAGATATTTACTTATGGTCTAGTACATAAACACCTAATTATTGACGATGTGTACTATTATAAATATTAATATGATCCTTTATGTGCACGTAGCTTGAATAAACTAGGAAGGTACACATAAGTACTTACAATACATCATAATTAGTAAAAAAAGGAAGTACTGCTGTGCCTAATGAAAGAATTTGCAATATGTCGTGGAAAATCGATCAATAATTAATGGATATTAGGTATACTAATACTGTTAAGGGGCCCGCAAAGTAGTGACGTTGGCACATTTTTTTAAAGTAATTAATATTAATATTATAATAAATATGTATAGAACATCGAAAAATATGTAAATCTTCAACTAGGTACTTGAATTTTACAATACACAAGATTATCAGAATTTTTACAACTCTTGGTCTAATACAATTATGTACCTATACAATAATTGAAAGGTAAGGACTTATGTAGGTAGGTATGCTATTTTTGTAATGTTGGAACAGAAGTTCTACTAATTTTAAGTAATAACTAACTATAATAATTTACACCTCATTCATGAAATTATTAATAACTATAAATACCTATTATAAAATATGTGGGTTTGTTTAGGTCAAATCTTGGAATTGAATTTCAAATCAGTTATCCCCAATTGATTGAGCCCATAGGCATAAATATAATATTAAGTAAGTACTATGTTTGTGTTACTGAAATAGGCATGATGACTGATTTTGAAAAATGATCAGATTATGTTCGGAAGTATCTACTATTTAGAAAAAATATCTTATTTCAGCAGAAAAATAAGGTTTGGCAGATAATAATGGCATTTGAAATTTAATTTTTAAAATTCACGCCAAAACGCTCCCCGGTCTCATGGCGTCGTTTGTGACGAGCGTAGCGAAAAAATCCTATGTCTATGGTGACGTCACTATTATTTTTAACACGGATTTTTACCAATGTACACTGTGCAGTGTGCAGTAAGCAATACTGTGATTGTCAAAGCTCGAAAACAAACTATTGTGACGTCATTCGCTTCTTGGTGTTTAATCCATTATGGCGGATTGCTGTATTTTATAATTTTATTTTATCAAAATTAATAGCAATCTCAACCGAAGTAGAAAAATAAATACGTTTTTTATAATCCATGAATCCTATTTCATTAGATAAATTTATAATTTCATTGATTCTTGATTACTGTCATCAATGCCTATTAATTCGAATATTAGTTTGCAACTAATATAAACTCTATTATTAGCTATTTATATTCTTATAGGTACTTATGACAAAAAAATATTTTCTGCACGCGAAAATTTTTAAACGATTGGTAAAATAAGTCGATGGGGATTAGCAAAAATATCTACTATTCGACTAATCTACCTAGGTACCTACTCATAAAAATTGCTTTAAAATATTGTACCTATCTAGTTAATTTTTTAAATAATTGTTCATAATGAATTGCTGCTACTTAGCAGAACAATGTAGGTCTTGTTCCATGATCAAAACTTATTTTCTAAAATCTTGAAAATACCTAGGTATACGCATTAATTACTCAATTAAATTAAAATATAAAAATGCAACTATTGATAGACATTATTTTCATATAAATTAAATCACTATCGCCACATACCTACCTAGAGCAATATAATAATTAATTATGTACCAATGGTTGCTCTGGCCGGGTATAAAAGCCCGATCGCAATTTGCATTCTTGCTACAACCACAAAATAAGTATAAGTACTTAATCTACAACACAGTTACAGAGATCTTTGGCTGTGACATAGCTTTGAGTTCTAACATCTACTTACCTACTGATTCGTTGATTTGCCTCTCTGTATAACTAGATAGTGAAAAATGAATAAAAATCCCCATAATATTATACTATAATAATTATGGAGATAATATTTCATTAAATTCATTATACAGAATACTTTGAATTATTATAGGTCAGTGCCTATAATAATTAAAATTATTCTGCAAATTATGTCTTAGGCATATTTTCATCGATCATTATTGTAGTTATCTACTTATTATGATTCATAAATAAAAACTTGCAATTTACTCTAATTCAAGTTATTGTTTGTGCTGGATTTATTATAGACGAAAGGAATTATTTATAGTAGGTACATATAGTTAAAAAGTATGTAAGGTACTTGTTTTACAAGTAAAGTTCAATAAATATAATATATTAATTATATATCGTCCTACTTATTAACCATAATAATTATATTAAACATAAACTTAAATAAGTACTAACTAGGTATCTATATTTACAAAATTATTATGAGCTAATAATATTTTAATTTTAAGTTAAGTTAAGTTAACCAAATCAAATATAATAACTTATATTGAGATTGTTCCTTTGGTTGAGCTTAAGTTCGGTAAAAGTAATGACATTTCAGACTTCTACCTTTAACAACGCAGACAGGGGGCTTAAAATGTCGTGGCACGGTCGACTTACGGTAGGGCCGCAGTGCCCGTGTTTGTTTGTTTGTTTGTTTGCGGGGGTTCCGTGCCTCTGATGATTGAAAATCTAGGTGTAATTATGGTAAGTACGTATAATAAAACTGTAACTGGACTATTCCTATAAGTATAAAGATTATTTTTTTTTACTTTTTTAAGCTTTAACTACTACACAGCCTACAGTCTGTTTAGTATGTCAGCTATGGTACTAAAACTACTGAACAGATTTGAATGCATCTTTGCATACTTAAAGCTAAAACTCTTTTAAGTAGAAGTTAAGTCTCCCGTTCGAAGCCGGGGTAGTTTAGCTAGTTAAAATAATAAATATCAATCATACCTAATATCTAAAAATAAATTACAATTTAGACATAGGTACTTACAAATTAAATTAACAACCCCTTCAATAAAAGAGATTGTATTGAAATAGTATACATATTCTTGTCAAAACTTATATGTTTTCATTTCCATAAACTAGACGAGGGAGGCATGTAAAAGCGCCATTGATTGTTGTTATACATGTGTAGGCAGTAGCTGTCGTCATCAGCAATGGGCATACCTAGGGTTATTCTCTGCAGATGTAAACACATGCAACCAGTATGGAAACTACCTAGAAACGTTCGAAACAGCTCACTCACACAAACGTGGGTATCCATTAGTTCCATACGGTATATTAGTTTCCATACTGGTTGTATCTTTTTACTGTGGTATTATCAGGTATTCGCACTGCCAAAAGTCACGGAATATAGACAACAAGAAATTCATAAATTAATATTAGGTAGTAGGTACATAAGTATGTATTAATAGTACGCCTGTAGATGTTCAAATAACATATTATTTAAAAATCTACATGCGCCCCACAATAAAGCGGCATAAAATCACCACTTCTCAACTCTCAATGAAAAAAAGGAAGATAGTATTAGATAATTGTAAATAATTAATCGGTCACCTGTAGGTCACCTGCGATATCTTATCAATCTCAGACAAAAAGCTCTATCAATACTTTTAATATAATAAGACGCTGCTAGTTATTCTAATTTTATTCAAATAAGCTCATAGGTATATTTTACTCGTATACCGAAATACAAAATACCTATAGGTATCAGAGAAATTAGCTTAAGAAAAGATCTGATCGCTTTAAATTAAATTGTTAATACAATAATAATTATTGTTATCCATTAGATATAATTGATATATATGCCATGAATTTGGGAAAAAATCAAAAATATCTAATTTTTACTTCAAATTATATTATTATACAATTTTGAGTTTTAATTTTATCATAAAAGATGTCTTTGTTTTATAAAATAATAATATTGATATTGTTAGCTTTAAAAAGGAAACATTATCCAACCAATTTTCTCTTTAGAGTAAATCTGGCTATCTACAAGCAACAATAATCTTCGATTTACAAACAAACGCGGTCTTATTTTTTTAACAACAAGTAGTAATTAATAATTATGTCAATTGACGTTGCACACGGCATGTAATCTCTACTCAAAAACCATGTTCCCGCATAGAAGTCATACTCGTATATAATCACAACCATGATTAACACAATCCACGCATCCAAATTTTTATATTATCAATTTATCAATAAATTCGTAAGTTTGCCTTGCAAAGTATACGCTGTAAGTACTTTTTCAGTAAATGAGTACTGCCATACAAAAGGCGAGGTCGATAATAATGATTTTGCACCTAATAATAAGGTTAATATAAGGTAACTAGCAAGAAAAGTATAAATATTGCACTGTCAAAACTCTCATCCAGTTTATGCCTCTTGTAGGCGTGATCTTTCATAATAGGTAGTAGGTACTCACTCACTGGTCTATATTCAGTATCATCAATTTAACCATAATAATTAATCAGTCTTGAGTTATAATTGTCAAATTGGTTTCAAATTCCAAGAAAAGTCACGTGCCTTCGTTTATCTTTTTATACATAGAACTTTTCCGATTTCTTAATTACAGCGCATTCATTGGATTCTCAATAATATTCACGGATGCGGCATTGAGTCTCGTTTGCTTCCTCCTGAAGATGAAGTCCGCAAGACTCGCTGCCCGCCGCGGCCCTCCGTCCTGTAGTAACGTCTCGATGTCGCCACTGCTCCTTGACTCTACAACTGGCTTCACATCAGTCAAAGAGAAGTTCTTCGGCACAATCTCATTGCTATATGTGATAAAGTCGGTTGAATATGCCTTGGAGCTCATGAGGGAGATGACGGCAGGGAGAGGTGGTGAGTCAGAAAGCGACACGGGTCGCTGGAGACGGCGCAAGACTCGTGCTCGTACTGCGCTCGCTAGACTCTCCCGAGATGACGAGCAGTCGTTTAATTTTGGGCTGATTGAGCCATTTTGGCTTTCTGGAAAGGAAAGAAATTAATCATTAATTTAACAGCAAATCAACGTGTCTATAAAATTAACCAAATCCATATATTGTTCTCTCCAGTGATGACGCCACTAAAAGTTAAGAGTGCCTTGTCTTGTAGGACAACGTGGAACTTGGAAGGCGCGAGGTGGTTCTTTGCACGAGAGCACCAGGCTTTCTATTTAAGCACGTATCGCGTCATTTCAACTTAGATCATGATACGAAGAAAGTGTTATTGTTATTGTTAATTTAATACCCTGGAGAACAAATAAAGCCCTCGGTTTCGCGCTTTATTCTATGCTTTATTTATTCTATACATAGGGAGCTGCGAGTAGGTACCTACAACTGTGTTTGCGCACACATATGTACTCAGGTATTTCTCGTGCGTACTTCTTGGCTAGTTTTCGTTACTTACCCTTAGGAATCGAGGCTCGAGGTGAAGTTCCTCCATCCTCATCGGTGTGTCCCTCTGAAAGGGTCTCAAGAGGGCGATGGTCAGGTCGTCGGTCATTGTTGTAGTCGCTAGTGCTAACGTCACTTCCCGCACCAGATGTCGACGGTGTTGGGTTCTGTACAAAAGTTTCATTGATCTACGATTATTGCATAATCATTTCATTATTTGTACGAGATACTAGGCAATGACCCTACACCCATCTGCTAACCAGGCGAAAGGTGTTTTCTATGAATCAAAGTACATGAATCATGAAACAATATGCTATCGAATCGAATAGCTAATGATGCTGCCTAATCAAATCAGTCCAAAGCTACAATAGAAAGTTATTTTTAATCTATTTTTGAAGAATAGATAGATAACCAAACGAAATTCATACAAATCGAGAGCATGGATCTCAAGGATGAAAAAAAATATAGGCTTGTCTAAAGAAATCCGTTAAAGGGTCAGGCTTGCCAAGTGTTTAAAGTTTCAAATTTTATGTCATAATATCTCCACCCATCTAAGTAGATAACCGAACGAACTTAATACCAATCGAGTAAAAATTCAAACATTATTGCAATTCTATTGCATATCCTGTCTTGTTTTTCATACTTACTTCCAATGTTTAAATATTCAAACTTAAAGGCTCGGCAACCCTAACTTTTGAAAGGGTTTCTTCAGACAATATAATATATACCCTATATTTCCCGTTCCTTACTCTTTCTGTTCTCGATTGGTAATAAACTATCAAATTGATTCAGATAACGTATTACTACTACTACTACAGCCCACTAACCTCCTACTGCTGAACATAGACCTCCACTCTCATAGCAGAGAGGGAATTAGAGCTTAGACCCACCACGCTGCTCCAATGCGAGCTGACGGGCTTTAACGACTATCATCTTAGTGATAGTAGCCGGAACCGACGGCTTAACGTGCTCTCCGAGGCACGGGGGTGAGATACCGCCAACTTCCTAACTGAGAATTTTTGTCAGAAAACTCCAACATTATGGTCAAACCTGGGATTTCAGCAGTCGAACATGCTAAACACTACACCAACGAGGCAGTTAAGTTATCATAATATTACTTGTTTGAATTTTCAAACTTTGAGGCTCGGCAAGCTTCTTTTAGAAGTCTCCTTTAAAACCTCTTTTATTTATCGGTTAAAATAATATACTTAGTGGAAATTTCATCGTTAGTAAGCTAAGGTATGAGTGGAGGATTGTATGGCAACTTACAGAATAGATATCTCTCATTCCGGGTAGCGTGGTCTCGCCGGTGCCATCGAGGAAAAATGTAACCATATTACCCTTCCCCTTTACATCAATGGTTCCACGGCAGCGAAGTTTGTATCCACGGGTCGAAAGAATGTCATATACTTCTTGGGTCACCTATTGGATATTCGCAACAGCAGCTATAGTATTGCAATGTTATATTTTAACTATCTAACAAATTTCGCTAACAGCTGTTACAAAATAACAAAAACAACACAAAATGTGGTACCACATTAATCGCAACGCTAACAATGACATTCATCAAACGTTTTTAAATTAAAATGGCATTACCGAATTAAATTTGCATAATGCTTTTACAATATTATGATTTAATTAATTATTCATTAACTATTCATTAATTATTCATTCAAAAATTAAATATACAATAGATTGATTAGTCAGATTAACTTTTACTAATTGATTATGTATTGCGTTTGACGTGCTTTACATATTCATGCAGGGTGCAAATTTTTAATACAAAGAGCCATTAAGTTTTCAGGTCGCGTTAAACTCCTAGTTCGGTCTGAACTTGAAACCACGTCAACCGTGCTATTCGGACCAAATATGGCAGGCACCTATATTTAACTGCTTTTCAGAGTGAACTAGAAGTGTGGCGTGGCCTGTACTAATCAATTTAAGATTCGATGGTTTTTTTAAATTCACCTGGATATGGTCCAGTATTCCAGTAGAGTCCATTCGGGAGGCAACATTGACAGCGTTCCCCCAGATGTCGTACTGAGGTTTGCGTGCACCAATAACGCCAGCAACAACAGGTCCAATATTAATGCCTGTTCAAAAACAAAACTAACTTTACATACACGATAGTAGGTTGAAGAAGGTAACGTAAATAAAATCAAGGAACATTCGCTCAAAGCACTAAAATCTAAAAAAAAATCAGAAAGCTGAAAATTACACACAAGCTATTAGAGAGGCTACCAAAAACCGATTGTAACTTTATATTTAAAAAAATTATAATAATAAGGATAACAAAAAATATTCTTAGATGATGATAGGACCATCGCAAATAGCATAACTAAAAAGTCGCGCCGCGAAAAACATATCAAATACATAAGTAGAATTCATCATTCACGGGGGAAAAAAATACATAACATTGTTAGGGAGTGGAGTTTGCAGATCGTATATCTTACCTATCCTGATACGGAAGCTATTGAATGAGTGCTCATTGACATACTGCAGCTGTTCCCGCAGACGTAGAGCGTAGTCCGCCATGGCGGTAACATGACGAAAACCACGTAGGTCCCTGGTGGCTGCTGTTAGACCTAAAATTTGATCGATGGCTAACTATTTTATTTATACCTATTTGATAACATTGGTTAAGATTATATCTGCCTTCAATTCGGTGTTCAAATCTCTTAAGTACTTAATTAATATTACTAGCTTTAACAGTACCTCATTACCATATCTCACAATTTAAAAAAAAATATATCGGCCGCAGTCAGCCAGCGTGTTGGTTGGTTATTTTCATTTTTCATAGTACATATACATACTATTTATTGCCTCCAAAATGATATAACTTTTAAAACAATAATTTATTTTACCCGATGCAGCCATGTACGTAGCTCCTGTACTTTTGATCTTCTCAATGTATCGGAACTGGTCCTCGGCGAGTATTTCGTCAAAATCGGCAATTATCTCGTTAAGTAGCCGGAGGCACTCCACGCCCTCGTTGTTACCCTCCAACTCAACGTAGAACTCGGAAAAGTTGGGGATGGACGCGAACATAACGCACACGGACTCGCATTGCTCGTGGTAGAGCTCCTATAAACACAAAAACAACAACCTAATATGTGTGAATAAATAGATTTAAAAAAATACGTATTTTTAACTAGATGATGCCTACGACTCCATCCATCAAATATTGTACAAGTCGGTTGAACAGATGTGCTGTGAAAATGTAGCAGACAGACACTATTTAACAAAAACATTTGCAATATTAGCATAATTAATAATCACTAATCTGTGTTTATAAAATAAAGTTGGCATTTAGCTGCGTGATATTTTTAGGATTTCATATAATATTCATTAATCCATAGGCACTTCAATACTAATATTAAAAATGCAAAAGTGTGCCTGTTTGTCTGTCTATCTATATGCCACGCCTTAATGACCCATCTTTTCAACCGATTTTACTACAGATATTTTATCCCGGAAAATTACGGAGTTCCCGCGGGAATAAGAAAAAACTTAATCAAGTCGCGGGATCATCTAGTTTATAATTTATGGGCAATGGCGGTTCACGCTACGAGAAGTTATAAAGCAATATCTCAAGTTTCTACACCCATAGGATTGACCTGTTAAGGAAGTCAGTAATATAATACAATACAAATCTTTCCTCTTTATAATATTAGTCTAGATAAAGCGGATAAGTCTCTGTTTGATTGCTTACATCATAAAAAATAATAAGTGCTCTACGAAAGCTACATCAAAGAGGTTGAAACCAGAAGAACAGCAGAGGTTATCTATTCACAGTCTATGAAAAAAGGTCTTACATCGATGTTCTTGTCGCTGCATAAGAAGTGTTGGGCGACGTGTTCCGGCAAGATATTGGCGAGCAGTTTCCTATTATATGCCTCTAAGTGCTCCATCTCCTCCTTTTCATCTGTGACCAAATTTATATGCTAGGCAATTTAAGAAAACAGGACAAGTAAGTCGTAATGGTCAGTAATAAATTCTTTACTGCAAAAAATTATCTAACATAGTATAATTTCTTATGATTCCCCTGTGCCTTAACACGTTCGCGGACGATCAGTCACCCTCATTGGGTAGTATTTTTTTGTATGGAATGCTTTAGCAGGTGTGTCCTATTTTAATACATACTCATTACTAGATAGGACGTAACTGCTATAGCATTGTATGCTATAGCAGGTACGTCCTATGGAACCACTCAGAGATGACGATGAGGCCTCCTAAAATATTTATAAGTATCCAATGGATTGACTTTCTCTCTAATTCTAGGTACCTGTAAATAACGAAACGAATATCACTTTTACTGACTACACGCTAAGGCATTGTACCTAGTAACTGCTTTACAATACATCGATATAATGTTTAGATAACTTAGACTTTCTTTAGCCGAAACACCACTACATCCAGGCTTCTCATTGTCAGTATAGTCGCGATTTTTCTTGTATTTTCGAGGCATCTGTAAATCATACCACTGTTTATAATTATTTATATAGGTAGTTTCCTACCTTCATAAGACGTGCAAGAAAAGAAACAGTAAACAAACTTGTGTATCTTTGATTACGTATTAATTATCGAATTGTACTTGTAATATACATTCACTATCATCTTAAAACATAACAACACTATTTTTATGCTAGTAAACAACAAAACACATTACTTACGATTACCGAAACATTGAATTGTGTGCGCGAAAAATCTCCGTACGCACGCGTTTGCACATCGGCGCAGTTACCGCGCGACGGAACAAATTGTCATACATTGACACCTGCTATACAAGCCGTGCGTGTGTGTGAAAAGTGCGGGTATAGCGGGGGAGGGTAATTTTGCTCGCGCATTTTTTGTGTGCTATAGGGCATTAAACACCTTCGAATTGCGTAAGATTGGACAGAAAAAGTGTAGCTGTCACAAAATCATACTAAAAGAACCCTGTTATAGCATTTCCGTCAAAAACTATGGAGCAAATAATGAATGCTATGGCAGGTGCGTCCTTGAATCTGAGTTCAAATGACTGTTATAGCAGGTTTGTCCGCCAACGTGTTAAGGTGACTGCAGACTATATATTCTTAGTCGATTTTATCCTCCTCAGAAGACTGCATTAATGGTTAATATAACTCTAGTTCTAACTACAGGTTTAATACTTATAAAATATTGAAGTGCGAACGTTTACATTCTTCGTTTTTTCGATAAAAAGTGTTTCCGGGTTTAAAGTCGTGAAAAGCAACATTAGAGCTGTATTCTTGGAAAAACTGTTTAAACTATTATTATCTGTAAATACGCATCTATGTAAACCTAAAAAAATGAGGCAATGGGGCTGATTCTGTAGTGCACAATCTCTAAACTAAACTAAAATTAGAGCATTACAAATATTGCTAACCCTTTCTTAATACTTCCTACGGAAAGGGACAGAACTAGATTTAAAGCTGCCATTTTAGTTTAGTTTAGAGATTGTGTTATACAGAATCAGCCCCATTACTTAAGATATTAGTAAATGGTACATGAAAATACCGTTAGCCTGTAGCTTCCAGATGAAGTCGAGTCTGTAGGTGCTCTCAGTCTGCTGGGAGTGCAGCATCAACGCAACCAACGCACCTAAAGCTACGACAATGTTCGTCCATTGCTGGTTCCAGTCCACTCCGCATTTATGCCTGTAAAACGTTGTAAAACTTTATTAGGTACATAGGTATTATAAGGTTTTAAAGCCTACTGTAAAATAAATTGCGTTTTTCTTAGATGATTTAAACTAATTAAGAATGCAATCTTCTATTATATTCTTCAAAATATGTTTTTTATTGCGAGACAGGCTTGCGCTTGACGACAATCATGCTTAAACAAAGCAATGATTAGGTCTAGGTTGGAGCGAGGTTGCCTAGAAGATGCCTATTCACTCTTGCCTTGCTCTTTTAATTACCTAAAAAGTTTTGATATTTTGTTCATTGGCTGTGCATTACATGCAATATAGTACACTGGATGAAAGTAATTATAAATTTATTTAACTGCTTTTCAGTTCTTTTGAAGTCTGTTCATTTTAAATAAATAAAAATTATACAAAAACAACAGTTTGCAATTTGTAAGCATTCATTTATTTTCAATCAGCGACGGACGTCTGGTTGTGCAACAAAAAGGAAATTAATTATATTACTCATTTTATATTATTAAGACTTAAAATAAAATATTATAGCAATAAAAGTGGCATATACTTTATATGAAAAGAGCAACTGTTACGAACCTCGCCGGCTCTTCTCGGTGAAATTTGCTTTTCGAATCGACGGAATAATACCTATATAATGTACTATAATATACAATGTATTAATTATTATGATTTATGACGTACTATTTACTACGCATATTATGTATCTTTTATCTCTGTCATCGTGGTCGTTCTCAACTGATAGACGTCTTCTGCTGGGCATAGTGAGTTGTGCAAGGCTCACACGCCTGAGGCTGGCGCTTTCAGAATCCAGCGGCTAGATAGTGTGGTTAATAAATAAAAAATAAAGACTATACACATACTGGTATTTGAAGTAGTGGTCCTGGTAATAGAGGTTCTTCTGAATTGTAACCGCAATATACGTCACACTGATTAAAAACAGAAGAACAGTCTTCACAATTGTGATCAGTATCTGATGAACCGCGCATAGTATCATCACCAGCAGCGTCATCTGTAGGTAGTGCTATAAGAAAAGCAACGGTTATCAGAACTGCGTCTGTTATCACATTAGTTTAACATTAATTAGTTAAGTTACTACCAATCTTACCTCATTATTATCGTCTAGGCAGAATGCGGCGCCATCGCTTGACTTTGTTGTCTCTTTGCCAGAGATCATGTAGATACCCTGTAACCATAGTATTTATTGTAATTTTTAAATTAAAGAAAGTGAAAAAGAGTTTTAACTTTAAGTTTGACGACCTCCGTGGCGCAGTGTGTGGCGCGCTGTTGCCTTAACGTGCGGAGGTCCCGGGTTCGATCCCCGGCAGGGTCAATTTAGGAATTTATTATTTCTAAATTTTCCCTGGTCTGGCCTGGTGGGAGGCTTCGGCCGTGGCTAGTTACCACCCTACCGGCAAAAGACGTGCCGCCAAGCGATTCAGCGTTTCGGTACGATGCCGTGTAGAAACCGAAGGGGTATGGGTTTAATATAGCTGCCATGCCCCTAATAGGTTAGCCCGCTACCATCTTAGACTGCATCATCACTTACCATCAGGTGAGATCGCAGTCAAGGGCTAGCTTGTAGTGGATTTAAAAAAAAAAGTTAACCCGCTTATATGTAGAAGTCGAAAAATCCAGACTTTTATAATGAATAGCTGGAATTTTTTCCTTTAAATAATTTTATATATTGTGTTTACTAATGAACCTTGTTTGTTAACTGATTTTTTAACTAAGTTTTTTTAAGAGATAAGTACGATACCATAACGATCTCGATCTGAAGTACCAGCGCGGCAACCATAAGGAACGAAATCAGTTGAGCCATAACTCGGTTGTTGTGCACGCTCGCCGCTAGTCGCTTGACCCGTAGTGATGCCCGCTGTTTGAGGCAAAAGATAATATAATTACTTACAAAAATAACTGCAATACTTTTTTCTTTTCTGGCAAATGTAGGTAAGGGCAAAATAAATACACTTCATAATGTAGTCAAAGTTGTCTGAAATCTGCCAATCCACACTTGGCCAGCGTGGTGGATTATGGCAAAGCCCTACTCATTTTGAGAGTAGACTCGTACTCAGTAGTACCCAGTGATGGGCTGAAATGATCCACCACTGAATTGGGTTGTTTGGTTAATCATTTTGAAAAGTACGAGAATTTTCTTACCAACAGATCACCACGCTAAGCTGGCGTCTAAGTACTATAGTAGAAATTTAGTACAATTGTACACGACACGCAAAGGTTTGATGATGTAGGTAACAAGTATTTAACTTGGCTTGACATGCTACTGCGTGTCTAGATTATCCTACTTCGAACGCTTTATAATTAATCCACCCATTACTTAGGTACCTACTTACGATCTAATGTTACATTTTATAGTATTAGTATATTATACTTACATACATTTACTTTTATAAAATAAGTCATATTTTACATCATGCACGCTACGCAGAAACTTATGATAGTATGATACAAAAGAGTTTGAGAGCCTTACCTTAAAGTCAATGCTGAGAACCAAATAAACGATGCTGCAGATTATGATCCCTGAAAAGATGATCGTGGCAATGACGCTCACTGACCTGTAAAAATAAGTCCTAACTTAAATAAAATTTCACATTTTATATTGTATATATTGTAATATGTGTATACATAACATTGTATATTATAATATATGTAACGTTATTAGTTTTCAAAACTTTAATCGTAAAATAAATAAAAAATAAATTTGACGACCTCTGTGGCGCATTGTGTAGCGCTGTTGCCTTAACGTGCGGAGGTCCTGGGTTCGATCCCCGGCAGGGTCAATTTGGGAATTTATAATTTCTGAATTTTCCCTGGTCTGGTCTGGTGGGAGGCTTCGGCCGTGGCTAGTTATCACCCTACCGGCAAAGACGTGCCGCCTAGCGATTTAGCGTTCCGGTACGATGCAGTGTAGAAACCGAAGGGGTATGGGTTTAATATAACTGCCATGCTCCTAACAGGCTAGCCCGCTATCATCTCATAACTTACCATCAGGTGTGATCGCAGTCAAGGGCTAGCTTGTAGTGGATTAAAAAAAAATGATAAAATTAATAAATATTAGAGGCTCAACTTACAGATCGAAGACGAAAAGCTGTATCACTGTCACAGCAAGGAACAGGAATAGAGAGCAGATAAAATACACCTTCAGCATTCTATCTCTCTCCGCAGTATACTGCAAATAGAAAAAAATAATTATGTATAAAAAGTCTGCTATGGGCTACTGTGAAAGACACGCGTCTCGTCATCCCCACAAGTCGATGACCAACTAACTAACTATCGTTGATTGACGCTAATTCGGTATTAACAGGGACTGAAAAACAGATGACGACCTCCGTGGCGCAGTGTGTAGCGCTGTGGCCTTAACGTGCGGAGGTGCTGGGTTCGATCCCCGGCAGGGTCAATTTTGGAATTTATAATTTCTGAATTTTCCCTGGTCTGACCTGGTGGGAGGCTTCGGCCGTGGCTTGTTACCACCCTACCGGCAAAAGACGTGCCGCCAAGCGATTTAGCGTTCCGGTACGATGCCGTGTAGAAACCGAAGGGGTATGGGTTTAATTTATAACTGCCATGCCCCTAATAGGTTAGCCCGCTACCATCTTAGACTGCATCATCACTTACCATCAGGTGAGATCGCAGTCAAGGGCTAGCTTGTAGTCGATAAAAAAAAACAAAAAAAAAGATTACAGAAATAAAAGTGTTACAGAATGAAAGTGTAACAGAATCGAAGCTGTAACCCTTTAGACTGTGTTTTTAAATCTGTTAACCCAAAGCACTTATATTTCTGTAACAGAAATGAATTTGTACCAGAAATGAACGTGTTTTAAAGTGTAACCGAAATAGCGACGTTGCCTTGACGCGTATTCAAATTTGAACCTAAGGTGAAAGCAATTGTTTTAAGAAATCATGGCCAATGTTGTGTCAGTGTGTGTAAATGTGTCCAATGAAGTGAGAAGACCGCGTTGTCACACCGTGCAATGAGTTATTGCATGTACCTATTACGGTTACAGATAAAACACTTTTTAACAGATTTAAACGGTTACAGATTGATTGGTTTACCGACTAGTTTCTGTTTCATTTATACGTGTTTCTGTTCTATAACAGTTTCAAAACACAGTGTTTAAGCCCCTTATTTCGGTTACTGTTTCAGTCCTTAGGTCTATATGTACGTATTGCACAAAATAATCTCCCAATGGGTAGTATTCATTTCAGAACTATCAGTTTAGTGTGAATCAACACAATTGCCTATTTATTACGGAAGCAAAGCTAGATTAAAAGTTGGTAAGGAATAAGGATACAAAGAGCTAAAATTAAAACATTGGTAAAATAATTGTTGGATTGAATATATTTTCTTTTCTCTGTGCATCTATCCTGTTGCGACCCTATTAGGCATTACGTATTTCTAAACTAGTATTTTATATGCAAACGTTGTGAAAATAATATACAAGAAAGTCTTTCAAGATTCCTTGCAAACGATGCAAGGCAATATTTCTTTTCTAACAAGCGCAACTACGAGTATATAATGCACTCGTATTAGGGCCTTCAATTATATTTATTCGAACGCAAGCTGACAGTTCAATTTGAAATAACAAGCTTCACACTATAATTTATGTACACTTTTCTGCATCATATTTCTTATTTATGTAGGTTGTTAAGGGACGCCGTTAAAATCACATACTTAATGATGTTTTCCTTTAGAGCACCTGATAAAGCTGTGGGATCCCAAATCCATCCGATTCCTTCCGCCTTAGTTAAAAAAATACTCTAAGAGCCGATTGCACCATGGTTAATGCGTATGTTATAGTTAAAGACCATCTAAAAACCACCACGTTGGTTTGCAAATTAAAATCAGGGTTATTCTCCATTTTACCAAAATCTGTCATAATTATAGATGAAAGGATCTTGTCAAAAACGTTAACCATAACCACCGATCGATGGTGCAATTTAACCGTAGAGATATGCAATTAAACAGAGTACGATTTTGACTCTTTCGTGCTTTATCTCGAAGTCTTAACAGGAATTTGGAATGTATGTTCCGAACTGCCATCGAAGCTCGAAGGTTAGAAAGGCCATTTAAGGCTTTATAGTAGAAAAATAAACCGATTTCCTCACCAAGAATTCCGGTATATCTCTGCCAACCAAAAATACCCATAGTAGGTAATGTTCTTTAAATTATTACCTTGCTTTCCATCTTCTTGTCACGGAAAGTGAGCGTGAATGGGCGGCAGTGCTCGGCGCGGAGACGGTCAATCGAGCGAGCATCAATCGCCTTCATCAGGTACTCGTTCACCTCGTCTTCGGGCTTCTTATTCTCATTGCCGGTATCCATTCCGATCCTATGTTACAAACAAGTAACTACATTTTTTAGTCCACTACAAAAATATTACAAATCTGTCGGTACGTTGTGGAAGTAACCTCGCACAATTTAATTATAAATCTGTAGATACTTTAAAAATCAGTTTTGGCCTGTATTAGTTTTATTAAATGTAAAAATGTATGAATTTTTCCATACGCAAAAACGAGACAGTGCAAGTTTTTAGCTCCCGCACTGAAAGGCAGCCTCGTAGTTTTTAAAAAAAAAAAATATATATATATATATATATATATATATATGGTAAGTGATTACCGCCGCCCATGAACATTTGCAGCATCAGAGGAACCGCGAATGCGTTGCTGGCTTTTGAGAAATTTGTTTATCCGCTCTTTGAAGAGCCCTTCATAATCATGTATGTATAGTATAGGATCTAATTCACCGCTTAAGGTAGTTTCCGAAGCTATAACCAGAATCTTAAAATGCTTGTTTTTGGGAGAATCCTCGCAAAAAATAGGTAGATAATGTAAAAGTGTAAAAGATAATGTAGACCCTATAATATAAGCTGAGATATATCGCTTATATTATAGCGTCAAGTTAGAGTTTGACACAGAAAACAGTAACTTACATAATATTATTTTTATCTGATACCTGCATAATATTTTAATAACAATGAGGTGGGCAAAATTCCTGCACCATCTGATTTGGACTCGAAGTTCAAAATTTGAACCGAAACTCGTGCACAAATATTATCCTTAATACATAATCAAATAATAGCCTTAATTGAAAATCTCATCGCATTTGTATCAAAAATATAATAAGGTAAAGCTTAATATAACTGTTTGTAATTATTATAAATCTATGCGTGGAAATCGTGAACATAGATGTAGGCCAGAGTTTTAGATCCCGCTATCCGAAATGGTTTCCGAAACATAAGCAATCTATTCAGATTATATAATAAATAGGAACATACTCACAGCAGACAATAAATAACAGTGAGTAATTTGGAAAAATTGTAAGGTTGAAAGTTTTATTTGTGAGTTAACGAAAACATTCGTAGACTTGAAACATTATTGGTCATTAATTTTGCTCTTGGTTCAATAAAGATTTAAAGATTGCATCAATTCCAAAAAGAATACAAATATAAATAATCAAAATGTATAAATAATAAAAAATGAAAAAATTAAAAATGTAGGTATAGATACCTACCTACACACATACTTCATTTTTAATAGTATTTGTTAGGAGGTTGTCTGTAAAGTGTAGTATAAAGATGGAAGAAAATGTTATTTTTCTTGTAAATCCCTAAGGATTTTGATATAACAGCAAAATTATAGATGCGTAGGTAAGTATACCTACCTACAGTTAAATAAATTAATTCTTAAGTGGGACATTATCGTGGTTTAAGTCTAATAAGTTGACATTAAATAGTGCCGTCAACCGTTTTAATAAAAGGGAGAGCACTTTTCCTTAGATCGACGGCATTTTATCTTGAGGTAAATATATTAATAAACAGCTTTTAGGGATCGTACAGACCCTTATTAAAAGGATCCAGAATAGTCTATAAAATAGAACACTGATTTTATAAAATGTTCTGACCTATATACGAGTATAATATACTAGCGAATGCCCGCGACTTCGTCTGCGTGGTTTGAGGTTTTTGGTTCCCGCAGGAACTCTTTAATTTTCCGGGATAAAAAGTAGCTATTCCAGACTATAATCGATCTCTGTGCCAAATTTCAGCCAGATCCGTTCAGCCGTTGGCGCGTGATTGAGTAACAAACATCCATCCATACATCCATCCAAACATTCACATTTATAATATTAGTAAGATGTCGTTTTAGGAAAACTGTCATACAAAAAACGATTGCTAAAGTATACGATTTGACTAGAGTGAATGTCAGCACTAAAATCGCCCGTTGATTTATAATATTATCTGCACAAATGACTGTGACAAAATGTCACAGTCAATGACAAAGGTCTTACCACAACTTCGTTAATCAATTCTTAAGATAACTACCAATTACAGGTTGCAACTGACGAAGGTAAAGCGTCAGATAAATATAGACGTGTATTGATCTGACGCGGGTGTATCCTTACATAATAAAATATAATAATATAACTAAATCCTGAAGCGCTGAAGTGTGATGTCATAGCTAGGGTAATTTAAATTTATACTTGCTTGCACATTGTGCACAGTACCGTGGATATCAAGAAATGATGAAATCTGTGATAAATTCATCTAAAAGCATTTTTATCAGGTCGTTTCTCAATTTTGTATAAATAATTATTACCAAGCAGAAACGGTAATAGCCTAGTGGTTTAGACCCCGAACCCCCTATTAGGGGGATCTTTTCGGTCCCCGGGCACGCACCTCAAACTTTTCGGTGTTGTGAGCATATGTTTAGGTATAACACGTTTGACGAAAACCACTGGTAAACTACTAGTATGAAAACTTGTTTTCTGGTAAACCTAAGAGCAATATTAGAGCACAAGTAGAAAATAACTAACGTGGCATACCTACCTACATTAAATAGGTAACCGAAGTGTTTTTAATGTCACTGGGTACTTACTTAGAAGAGTGCTTGCCAAGCTGCGAGCCATGTCCCATCACGCGCATCTCCTTTGAAATGTTGCCATTCAGTGCGAATGAATGCTGGGGCTTCTTGTCCTGTCAATCAAATAAAAAATATATAGATAACTACTTATACCAAATTTCATATCCCATACCAACACTTGAACTTTTGTATTTATTTTAATACTCGAAAAATATCCATACTAATATTATAAATGCGAAAGTGTGTCTATCTGTTTCATGTTTGTCTGCTACGCTTTCACGGCCCATATGTTCAACCGATTATTTTACAATCACTGGGAAGGGCATAGACTACTTTTTATCCTGGAAAATTAAAGAATTCCGCGGGAATCAAAAAACCGGACGAAAGGTTTGAAAGAATTTAATCTACGCGGACGAAGTCGCAGGGGTCATATAGTATAAAATAAGTAGCTTAAAGGAACTTTTCTACGGAAATCCGTTTAATTGAAAAAAAAACAAATCTTAAAGATTTATCTGTAATTATTTTTAACAAGTTCTTCAACTGTTCGATAAAAAACCTAATCAAGCCGCTTTTTATAAGAAAATATAATTATTTTGGGTCCTATCCACCGATTTTTTGAGAGAACTTTTTTGTTTTATACTGAAAAAAGATAACATTTTTCTTGTGATTCGTTTTAATACATTCGCTTATCTTACGGCGGAAATAATTTGGTAGAAAAATATCAGGAAACCAATTATTGTTATTACCCCTGCTACTAAATTAGCTACGTAATCCGGGAATATCCGTGTTAGATGAATATTAAATAATAAAGCGGTGTATAAAATTTTCAGTTGGTAGTTTGATAAATGAAGGTTTTCTTCCTTATCTAATAATAACTTTCGCTTCCTCGTATACAAGGTGCGAAAAAGAACACAGATATTTTATAACTATTGATTGATTGATTGAAGACTTTTATTACGGGAACTACATATACTATAGTGACGTCCAAAGAAAAAATTGACCTCTTACCCAGATCTATCAGAAAATAGCCCATGTATTTTCAACGATTATTATTGGTAATTTTCGAGTCATAATTTTTTTAGTTTTATCGTGAGATTTCTGAGTTAGTGAGTGTTAAATTTTTTTCTGTTTATCTAATGTTTTTTTCTGATCATTTATTTTGTGCTTGTTATAAATTGTACTTACTATTGTACTTAAATTATTACCATCTTAACACTTACAGAAGTCGGAAATTTTTTGGTCGTAAGTGGTAGATTTGAATTATCAACTTTAGATTAAAAATACTTAAACCTGTCGTTGTCAATTCCGGCAAATTTTAAAAACAGTGCGCAGTTACCAATAGGTCTACTTTGTTGAACCTCTTAAATTAGAAAAATCTGGTTTAAGGGATTTGGAAATAAAATTGATCTGACTAATTAGGTACTTATTTAACATTCTTACCCGGTTGTATTTGTAGCTATGTCATTTTAAACCATTGGTTGCCTGGAAGAGATCGCTGTGTAGCGATAAGGCCGCCAAATTGTATACTTACTTTGTTATAAGCTAAGTTAACTAGGTATTGTTTATTTTACTTTGTGGTGTACAATAAAAGAATATTCATTCATTCATTCTTACAGTAAGTCACGACTAACTTACCACTCGGCTTGTGTCATCGGGTACGATGAGGTAAGTTTCAATATTGTGATCCTTGAGGTACGTATTGCGGAGTCCTCCATGGCCAGGCTCTACTTTGTAGTCGTTGCCGAGACATTGTAGAGTTTCTTTTGTGATGTGTACACGCCTTTACAATAGAGACACAGTTTTTAGTTTTCACTAATATATAGAATATAATATTAATTATATTTTGATTATGAGTTAATTTAATAGAGTTTATATTACAAATAATTATTTATCTGGCAGTGCTATGGTTGTTATTCTGGTACTGCAGCTTTCAAATGTTCAAAAGATACCTTTTACCATGAGTGCTTGTTTTCTGGCAATTTATACGAAAAATTATGTATTAATGTGTCATTCGCAAAAGAAATAAGAGGTCTGTGACATAATAATACTTGAGACGTATGGATCAATCTTGAGCTTTGCCATAGAGAGCTAGAAATCTAGACACGAATGATATCTATCATTAATGAATGATATACTCATCTGAGTATGGTAATTTTACCATAGAAGTATTATATTTTAGTCGCGCGGAAAATAAAAACATCTGCGTAGACTTAACAGCAAAGTGGTAAATTAATTAAATGATTATTATTACCCTGCAACGCCACCGCTCTCCATATAGTTTGCGAGTGTGACGTCATTGGACCACACATCGAACTGCCACTTGCGCAAGCCGAGCACCACGCAGTGAACTCGGCCAGTGTGGATGCCAACTCGCATGTTCACGTTCACAGCCATCACTTCACGCACCAAGCTGCCGGAGAATGTTAAATGTAATGGCCCACCTCCTGGCCGAATTTCAGACATCAGCAAATAATTTCAGCGGAGATTGACACGTCACTGGGAGATATTACCTACAGTAGATCTAGTAATATGAAAATACATGAGATATTTTCTCATTATCATAGTCCACAGAGGACGCTATTAGATAAGACTGGAAGGAGAACAGGACATACGACTTTACCGTTAATTTCTTAATAGAGGGTTAAGTTAAATTTCTTACCAGCACCAAGCATCGTCCATGTGGTTCTTTTTATGATGACCAACGATAAAAAAGTCAAGGGCTAACTTTGTGGTAGAATAAAAACAAAAATCTTACGCAATGGCGTCAATCATGTCCAGGCCCATCTCAACACAGCACTTGGCATGATCATCGCGCGCCTCGGGCAACCCCGATACGCAGTAGTAGCAGTCGCCGAGCAGCTTGATGCGGAGGCAGTGATGTTCTGCTGCCAGCCTGTCAAACCTATGACAAGATCACTGATCAAGCGCGTGTCAGAACACGTATAAGATGTGATTTCTAATGCTAATAAAAAAAATTGGCAGTCACAGGGACTGCCGATAGAAGTGAAAACCTATATCGTCTAAGTATACAGAGTCCGTTCCACTGAGCCATTTCCCTGCATTACGTTCACGATATTTTTTAAGTATTTTTGAAGAAAAAACTTTTGAAGTGAAAACTTCATTAGCCGCGTTGAGCACTTTTTGGTAGGGGGTAAACTTGTGGATTCGCCTGACCGACATGCTCGCTTTGTTACGAAGACATAAGGTCTTAAATATAAAAATACTACATTCGTAATTAAACTTTAAAACCTTAGTTTTAAGGTTTATATTTTTTTTATTTTGAAATAAAAAAAATAAAAACATAAAAACATAAAAAAAAAATTAAAAAAAAATATTCGTTTTCAATTCTATCGGCAGTTCCTATGACGTATATTTTCCGTTATTCCAAGTTTACGCTAAAAGACGAGCTACATGTCATTATCTTAATCGAATCAATATTGTAGGACTTAAAACTGCCACAATCTTTCATAATATATATTAAGTACTAGCTGACCCGGCGAACTTCGTACTGCCTTAGTATGCAAAATTAAATGTATATTTTTCAATATTTCTGAGAGATTTTCTTAATATTTTTTTCCGTAAGAACCTTCTCCTAATAATAATAAATACAACAAAAAAAGAATTAGTGAAATCGGTCCAGGCATTCACGCGTGATGCCGTGACCAAGGAAAACGGGTTTCATTTTTATATATATAGATTTCTATGTATTATAAAAGCACGCGGATTTTGGATACGTTTTTGAGAAAACATTTGGTAAAAGCTCGTATTTACTAATAATACTTGCAGGTATAACTTTTCTGCAATAGTAAAAATGCAGCGCTGTGGCGCGGAATTTATAGAATACGTAATATTTTAGGGAGGCAATAGACGTACATAGGTACATATTCGACGGGTCAATGTTACCGCCTAGTGCCTGCATGTTGTGAGTGGTGGTAAAATAATATTATGTTTGAATTTACCTATTCAATACGAAGCTCTCTAAAAATGCCACATTTTTATATGGCATATTTACGTTGATGATATTTAACTATTTAAAGTCGTAAGTAAAGAAAATATTAACATATCCCTGCTCAGTGATCATACCTAATAAAGTTTTCGATTAAACTAAACTTTACGAGTGATAGATTATTTTACAATTTGCGTAGGTATTATTGATTTTTTATGGAAGATATTCGATAGTTTCGGTCACCAAATCACAAATTAGTGTACATAATATATCGTCAGTGTAGGTACATCCTTCATTCACAATATGCACTGAATTGAATTCTCATTTCTGAAACTCTTTAAAGACTCAATTTCATGCAACACGGAAAAATTCTCGAGAGTGATCTAAAGAGCTTTAAAAAGTACTTAAGAAAGTTTTTGAAGCTAAACTCAAAAGGTAATTGTGTAACAGGGAAATAAATAAGCTTTTTCGTACAGAGGAAATAATCTACTTTGATTTCCGAAAAGACGATACCCATTTTAAAATGTAAATAAATATAATTTAACAGTGGGAGGAGCAAAAACTTAGATTATTACATTTAATATTGTATTGTTATTCAATTTGGAATACTGGATTAAGTAGGTACTAGATAAATTTGATAAAAAAATTAATTATCAAAAAAATCTTTCTAATAATCATTTTCCGGAATACTTCAATCCGGGAATTTCGAGATCAGGAGTGCATTATAGACCGCTAATAAATAATACTAATGAATGAAAATGATTTTAATAACTTGTTAAAGGCCACATAAAAACTTATTGACGTAGTTATTTCGAAATCACATCAGACACACAATTTATTTTATAGATACATACTTAGTTTGGATCCAAGATTAGAAGGTAGTCTTATTGTGATGGACGTTTCAATTCCCTGAGAACCATTGTACCAAATATTTCACTCTTAATAAATTGTGGACGATATAAGCCCGTAATAAATCGGTTTCTTTTGTTCATGTGTTACGAGAACTGTAACGATTGACACATCTATGCATTATTTTCACCTTCACGGAAACTGGCGAAGTTTTACTCAGAAATTAGACAGGTACGTCTAAGGTACCTATTAAGTGCAGTGTGAGTAGGTAGTTACTATGCAATCGGTATTAAGGCGAGTCACCTCAGCTCAGCCGTGAAAACTGGTTTGCTAGATCAAATTTTTTCGGTATTTACTATTAAATAACGGTCTTACAAAAAATATCCGATACACTTAAAGATATTGTCTAAAGAATGTGGTAATTTGTTACACGATAGGATGTACTTTACTCGATCAAAAAAAATCTTGAAACAGGCTAAATTAAAAGTTTAAAACGATTTTTTTATTAATAAAATGTTCGACTTTGCTCATAATTTTTATATGGATAAATTTCTCTTGAAGTATTAATGAGAACCTGCTAAACTTTGTTTCAAACTGAAGTCCTATATTTATTTAATTCAAATTAATCCCAGAACTTGAACGTTGCCAAGCGGTTTCAGAACATACCGCGCTGCCCGCTTCCCCGCCAGTCTCTACGAGAAATGTACCGCAAGACGCGCGGGCGGCATCCCACACCTCACCTCCTAAAATCTTGCAGGTGACTCGCCTTAAAATTCTTTTCTCTATAAATTTTGCTTGACACAAGCATAGGAGGTATTAGCTATGTTAAAATATATATTATGATAATATTATGGTATTAGATATGTACCTACTACGTACCTACCATTTCCCCTCCAACCACATGCTCCCCATTAAGCGTAGAATCATACTAATATTATAAATGCGTAAGTACCGACGTGAGTTTGTTTGTTGGTTTGTCCTTTACTCACGCCACAGGGCAACGAAGCAACGAGATTTTTTGCATGAGTATAGTTGAGGACCTGGAGAGTGACATATGCTACCTACTTTTTATAGCAGAGTTCCCGTGGCAATTAAAAAAACTTACTTCACGCAGACGAAGTCGCGGGTATAAGCTAGTTTATGATAAATCATTATATACGACAGCTGTTTTGAACCTAAATGGAGTTCATTAAGAATTGGAAAAGTCCTATTAAAGTATAGTACTTATTAACAGAAAAAAGTACATAGGCACAATGTTTTTTTTTGTTTATCTCGTACACTTATACCTGGAAAGATTTTTAAGGGTTTCTTTCATTTCAATAATGCCGCATAGTGCTTTTGTCTCCTTTAAACCAAGAGGAGTGATTTAAGATGAACGTGGGTTGAGTCTGAAGCTTTAAAAAATATGTTAGAACATTGCTAGTAATAGTATTAGAGAAATGAAAATCTTACCTAGCGAAGAGTTCGTTTAAGAGACGCACCAGTTCCTCGGCTGTGCACTGGTCGGAGAGCGAGGTGAATCCACAAATATCAGCGAACAGGATGCTGTAAAAAAAGCTTTCTTATACGTGGTATGGAATCCGAGGTTGATTTGTGGAATGGCATGATAGATACTGAGGGAACTACAAGTTTATTGTCTGTTTATTAACTCAGTATTACAAAGCATTGACAACAATGCTCGGTAATGCTGAGTTGGCGATCAATGGTTTATTGTTAGAGTTTAGTTTAGTCGTAAGAGAAATTAATTTTGTCTAATCAAAACATAATGTAAACAATAGAGCTTTTATTTAGTTATGTAACGAACATAATTATAATCCAAAGTAGAACCAGATTAAATCTGTGCGTTACAGTCCGTCGAGATCAAAGTCGATACAGCTCATAAAAGAAGACCAAGCAATAAGCCCCAAACAATTATGTATTGTGCGTAACAGAGTCAACTCCAAAAGGTACGCCAATATCACGGTGACACACTGATGCGTATTGTTTGTTTTTCCTGCACTTTGCCAGTCTGCTTTGGCGGCAGGGTGGACTTTGTGTACTGTGGATGTCGCACGTTACGCTACAAAAAACATTATAGTTTCATTAAGTTCACCATAGTACAATTAAATCAAACTGTTTGACTGTGATAAATCAAACTATCACGATTTGAAGCAACCGTGGAGAGCACCAGAACACTTTTAAATCGATCTTCGAAAATCTTTGTAGGACAAAAGAAAATGTAACGCTATAGGTACGCCCTAAAGTTTCTCCATTAAAATATTCACGGTAAAAACCCGAGTGAGATAATTCAAAAAAGTTAGACTACTTATTAACACTTTTATGATCGAGGTCTTCTCTTGGGTAGGTAATAATTAAAAGTCAATTCAGAGTATAAATTGCTTTAAAACACTTCCTTTTCTGCTCTTGCTACAGCCACTTTAGTCTAATATTTTTATTCAATTTGTCCTTATAACTTTATGGTTGGTTGTAACATTTCACCCGTTTAGGCAAAAAGTCTTAATTTAATACACCCCTTGGTTAATCAAAGCATATTTACCACATTTAAAAGCCCTAGGACATAGGTTCACCTGTTAATAAAATTCATCATGATAGATAAGTACTGTTTTACAACATTTATGTATAAATATTAATGATAAAATACAAGCTTTTGGTGAGAACATAAATACGTACCTATAATCTATATACTCGTATTAAGATTAAAAAGTTTATCGTTTTGGAAAAAAGACATTTTTATTGTAAGTATCAAAACTTCTATTAATAGGTGGGTATTATACTATCAATACCTATTATTGTCACGCGATGTATTACGCTAAGTATAGTCCGCACGTGCGCTCTGAGGAATCGGAGGCTGAGGTAGTGGGCGGGTGCGCACCGCGCCCGACCCGTCGCGCATACCCCGCATACACCCATACTAGTGCCGACCTTGACGTGAGAGTATGTTTTATCGAGTCCTATTTTTAATCAACTTCCAAAAAAGGAGGAGGTTCTCAATTCGGCGCGTATTTTTTTTTTTTATGTATGTTACCGCATATCTCCGTGGTTTCTGAACCGATTCGATTTTTTTTTCTATCAGTCGTTAGAGGAAGCTCTCGAGGTGGTCCCATAAAAAATTCTGACTCCAAATCCTCAACCCTGACACTAAAAAGTTAAAAATATTTTTTTTCCAAAAGCCGATAATAATTTTGCGGTAGCTGTGTTACATTGTACTATAAATAGTACAAACTTATAAGTTTCTTTGTGTGTGCAAATAGCTGTTTAATTTTTTAATTCCATAAAGTACTGATTATTCTAATTGCGAGTGATTAATTAGATTTTACGTTCATTTTGTGGAGTTCATTATAATTAAATTTGATGACACAATTTATTTTTTCTTCCTTATTGCACATACTATCCTCGTAGAATTATTATTTAATAATTAATTCAATGCACGCGCACAGATACAAAAGATGTGTTAGTATCGATAGCGTAATATCGACTAAATCACAACTCTATCTCATTACGTTAACATTCCTTAAGACTCCTCGGAACTGGCGCGCAAACTGTATATCGCGATATCGCGATCTTATTTTTTTTTTATCCACTACAAGCTAGCCCTTGACTGCGATCTCACCTGATGGTAAGTGATGATGCAGTCTAAGATGGTAGCGGGCTAACCTGTTAGGGGCATGGCAGTTATATTAAACCCATACCCCCTCGGTTTCTACACGGCATCGTACCGGAACGCTAAATCGCTTGGCGGCACATGTTTTGCCGGTAGGGTGGTAACTAGCCACGGCCGAAGCCTCCCACCAGGCCAGACCAGGGAAAATTCAGAAATTATAAATTCACAAATTGACCTTATCGAACCCGGGACCTCCGACCGATAGCGATAGCGATCTCGATACACAAGTAATTTAGATCTCCGAATTCTAGGCGAATTGGAAGATATCACACATATTATTTACCTATTAATATGTTCGACTTAGTTTAGGTATACTATGATATTCGATTCCGTGAATATTTAGAAAAAAATCGGCCTTATTACTTTTTACATTAGAAAGGGTTGAATTCTGTGTTTATCTCTATCAGCTTTCTAGGTTTGAGATGGGCGTATCTATACAAAGCTAATAAAATGCTCGTTACATTTTACAAAAGAGTAGGTAGGTATATAAACAAAATTGTCTAAAGTAATATTGATATTAGTTTACCATCAATAATTCATCGGAAAAGTTTTGAAGAAAACTAGTTTTTATTATGGGTAGATACATGAATAGAGAGAAAATGTAAACAATAGATACATACTTAAGTACTAACCTTACGTTCTCATATCTTTGAATATAGATTTTGTGAAATTGCTCCTGCCGTGGCTGATTGGCAATATCCGCCTTCATCTCCATAGCAACATGACGAGGCAACACAGACAATAGAAGCCGTTCCTGGCAACAATAAAACACCGTTTCAGACTTTCATTAATCCAATACTGTTGGAAAAAAAACAGCTGCGGTGCAAACTGCTATGTCGTATGAGATCGACGAATCGAAGCGCGATAGTGTGCCATATTTCCAAAATAATTTATATTGTATACCTACTTAGTAGTTACTCAGACCTAAACACCACACCATACTGATATACAATATTTACATAATTATAATAATATGTTACATAATATATTTTTGTTTTGTGAATATTGCGTTGTGTAATTGTTTGTAAAAATCAAAAACATCTTTTACACGCAGTGTTTCGAGCGGGTTAGAAACTTTTGTTCTGAGCGTTACGTACTCGTATAGTTCGATGACAAGTATGAAATTTGCAGCGAAGTCTGAGGGAGGATAACATTATGATAGGCAGGCGCTTGGGGCTGCTGGAAAACCGCAGTCGCAAACAATAGGTACACTGATATTAATATTATTGGAAATATTTGATTTAAAAATATATAGCTACCATAGCTTCGTAAATAGGATACCTTATAGTGTATGATTTTCGAAACGAATTTGAGTATAAATAACCATAGACTAAATAACACCTGCAGCGATAATTTTACTCGCGGTATTTTTTCCTATAAAATAAGAGATAGAGTTCTAATTGAGTTTATGTATTTTAATATGTCTGATGTTTTCTTCACCAATAAAGCAAATAATGGATACCTAGATCACAATAATAAGTAAATCAAGACGTATACGTAAGTATAACTTCTAAGTATGAACCGTTCGTCGGGTTTGATGTGCCTGAACTATATATTTTATGCTTAAGTTTACTTAAATGTTATTTTTAGAACGTGAGTTTTCGAGTAGGATTTTCTGGTTTAAAATATATATTATACTAGGTATAATTTTCCTTTTCCGTGCTATTAAAATGCTAGGCTCAATATAATCGCCTTATAGCCAGAGCTTAGCTATCAGACTTGTGACAGGCCACAACGAGCTTACTATTAAAGCAAGAGAACCTATATAATGCACCGCTCAAACCCCTCTATCTCGTTACTCGTAACGGGATACAATAGTTTGAGATATAATTATGCGATCGACAAAATATTTTTTTTTATAAGAAAAATTACAAAAGTATCATCATAATAATCGTCTTCTCGACCCAACCGGCCTTCTATATCTGTATTGACTACGGGTCTCTTCTCAGAAATCGGAATGCTGAAGTATTTAGGCTAGACTACGTGGCCATGAAAACTTAAGAAAACGAGGGTAAATACAAAAGTATGGGTATTACTACCTATATTTTATTGTTCCACGAGTTGCGACTTCGTCCGCGTGGATTGAGGATTTTTGGGTTCGCGCGGGAACTCTTTAATTTTTTGGAATACAAAGTAGCCTATGTGTTATTCCAGGCTATAATCTATCTCTGTGCCAAATTTCATCCAGATCCGTTCAGCCGCGCAGGTGGAAGGTGGCAGGTATTAGGATAGATTCTTAGACTATATTGGTATAATTAAACCGGATTTTACTAATTCCTTACATTCTATCATTCTTATTTCTTATTTTAGCCTAACATCTGTGTGTAGAACGACCTTCACCGAGCTGGTTAATGCATGAAACCTACTTTTTATTTTTATTCTTATATATCAAAATCTTAAAAATAGCCTGGACCGGATTTTGGTAGTCGACCTATTTTAGGCGTATTTATTTAGTATTAAATAAAAATAAAATGTAGGTTTCATCCATTAACCAGCTCTGTGAAGGTCGGGGTATATGCGGATCTCAGACTATTTGATTTGGTAACTATTTCAAAAAAGAATCAAAATTAAGGATTTTTTTTTAATCCACTACAAGCTAGCCCTTGACTGCGATCTCACCTGATGGTAAGTGATGATGCAGTCTAAGATGGTAGCGGGCTAACCTGTTAGGGGCATGGCAGTTATATTAAACCCATACCCCTTCGGTTTCTACACGGCATCGTACCGGAACGCTAAATCGCTTGGCGGCACGTCTTTGCCGGTAGGGTGGTAACTAGCCACGGCCGAAGCCTCCCACCAGACCAGACCAGGGAAAATTCAGAAATTATAAATTCCCAAATTGACCCTGCCGGGGATCGAACCCAGGACCTCCGCACGTTAAGGCAACAGCGCTACACACTGCGCCACGGAGGTCGACGACAACGTCGACAAGGATTCAACGTTTCAGATGAATATTGAATTCATGACTTCCTTTCTCATGTTTGATGAATTTAACCTACTTACCTACTCAGGATTTGCGATCACATAATAATTTATACATTCAGCATAATTATTTGCTTTTATCTTAGGTACCTATTGCAAATGTCTATACTTCACCAAATTATAACGCAGTCCAAAATAATTAATTGAATCCTCCAACAAAGGAATGATGTCGTTCTTAGTTAAGTGAGGTACTAACCTACTCGTATTTACTCAACGATAACATATTGACATATTATGTTTACTAATTATTAAGTTTGAAATAATATATGACTGAATAGTTGCCAAATTTATTCGATTTGAAGTTTGTATTTGTGCTATAAAATTCTGTTTAATTTTTGATTGAGGAAACAGGTAAGAATGCTTAAATGCACTGCTAGTATTTCTATCTGTGCGTCGTATTCCTCATTACTGAGAGTCGTGACCCCTTTTCATTAATCAAATAATAGTAGGAGTTTCCTTGAGATAGCAATGCAGTGGGTTCCAACGTCCTTCCGCATCGACTCGACTAAGAGTAATTTAAACTCTTAGGTTTTTGTAACGATTATTATCAGATGTAAGTGATGATAACCGGGTCCGACGGCTCAACGTGCTCCTCGAGGCAGGGAGGAAACAAAAAGGCCAAATTTGAACCCCCAAATTCGGTCACCCATACAGTTACCGACTTGGGTCAACGTTGCATAACAACCGCAACTGACTGATATACGTTTTCACAACTGGGCCACTCGTCCCTCAACTTTTGGTATTTATCTGACTTTAAATACTCGTATCTACATTCTCTTAAAATAATTTAATGAATTTTATTATATTAATATAAAGTTAGTATAAAAATTTTCTTTTCCTTTACTTTATCTCGTGTCGTTTTTCAATAAGTATAACTACTGTGGTTGCGTAGCATTGTGGTTGCATGCGGAGGTTGAACTGTACCTACATAAAGTACCTACTTATGCTCTAATAGAAATTGGAGTCAGTACAGACGTCAGTGCAGTTCATTGGCATTTTGGCATCAAACCTGGGCTTCGGCAAGTGCAGTGAAAGACAATAACTGTTACCAAAGGATGAAGTGGATCTCGTTCCGTACAACATGTGTATGGTACAACCTTTAGTTATAATAGTGGCATGACATAATACGCTTATAATAATTCATTGTACCACGTGGAAACAGTTATGTAATTAAATTACAGTTATGGTAGCTGGGACTTACTGATTGACAGTCTGGGAATTGAGGTAATACTCGTAGTTACCCAAAGCGAAGTCTCGCAAGCAACTTGCCTACTTTAATTTGATTTGTTTTATATACTGTCTAAACCACACCGGCTTCACTTGGATTGAATTTCTGAAATCCATTATTCAGTGATGATATTATGCGTTAAAGAGCACATTCAAAATTTCAACTTACTAGTCAAAAATTCAACTCACTTTTGTGTTTTTTAAAAATAAAATTTAATAAATATTTACTGTGAAGACATTTGTTTTATTTTTATTTTAAATAAAGAGTAGATACTTACTTAGTTTCTATTTAGTAGTTTCTATTTAGTACGGATGGCATAGCGTTTTGTTCGTAGCACTTAAAGGCTACGTTACCGAGAAAACCTACAAATACATGCAAAATTTCAAGATTCTTGAGCTTACATTCACAGCGGATGTTTGAGCTGCATTGGGTTACG
Source organism: Erebia aethiops (assembly GCA_923060345.2). NCBI lineage: Eukaryota > Metazoa > Arthropoda > Insecta > Lepidoptera > Nymphalidae > Erebia > Erebia aethiops. Next base: position 9,675,801 of record OV281079.1, on the reverse strand, counting down.
TTCGGCTTGGTTTACTCGTATTATGAATTTGTATTAAAACTAAAATCACAACAAAAATAAGGACTTAGGTAAGTATTGAAAATACTTTTCTAAATGAAAACTGATTGTGTTAACTTAAACATTCAGCCATCGAACAGAGTACAAAAACTCATAAGTTATCCAAGTACACGATCCATTACTTGATTACAAATGACTTTCAGTTGTATCAAAGTCTGATCAAAGCACCTTTCCAGTTTATATTAAAATTCTGTTACAGAAAGATTCTTTAGAGTATCTCAAAGAATGAGCATAGAAATCTCTTGTGAAATTCGTTTTCATTTAGGTACTCTATTTTCTACAATAATAATTAATAATATGAGATACTCGTATATCTCATATTATTATTCAAAATTTAAATTTAATCAAAATTCGTTTTTATTTGCTTATAAGCAAATGAAAACGAATTTTGATTAAATTTTATGTCAACTTGATGATGATGATGATTAATGTAAACTTATTGCTTAGTCGGAAAAATACCTACTTAAAAAGAATAACATGATAATCTGGAATTGTATTTTATTCAAATAAACTTTTATAAGTGCTTTTGAATTGGGTATTTGACTACTAGTGAAATAAAAAAATTTATAGTGATTCGTAAATAAAGGATCTCCCAAAAGTCGTAATATCCACGTCCCCTGATAGTTTTATCGTGAATAACCATTTTAAACTATCGATTGAAGTAAAAAAGTGCGTCGAACTTGGATGACGTCACAACTTAAAATTTCATACAAAATCCATACTAAGCACGCGTTTTGACATTTGAAAAAAAAGTTGCTGATTTGACTAGTTGTCAAATACCCAATTGTCAAGTGAATCAGTAGATTCACTTGACAATTCAAACTGGCCTGATAGTAATTAGGCCAGTTTATATGACCATGTATACCACGGTTTCTACGTTTTACACAAACGAACAGCATGGTGGTAAATATAAGTTAGCTTGTTTAAGGTAACGAATATAACTATAATTAAAGATATACATACCACTTTACTGACAAAGCCTTTAGCCTGTGCTTTAGCTTTCCGGTACGATGCCGCATCGTCCGGTGAAAATCGATTAGGGATACCTATGGTTTTAATTTAAACTGTCACACAGGCTATTTCAGCATGACCCGCATCTACTTTCAACCACACCATTAGTTGTATCTGGATATAAAACAAATATGTATACCTGTTGTTGGTTTTCTCTCTGTGTTACCAGGCGTGCTTCCACACAGTCTCTGGTCTCCAGAAACGCCTGCCGTTGAGCAAGCTCCCGTGGGTGGTGCGTCATTATACCAGCGATGTTACAAGCAATCAGTGTTGCTAGACTGCAGTAAATCTATATGGAAAACCAGTTACTATGTAAAAATTGAAAAAAATAATTTTCGGCATAAGAAGTATAATGTTCCAAATTTTGTCGAGTTGTGAGAAGATAAGTAACAGAGAGATACTTCCACATTTTTAAAATTAATAGTTATATTATATTATAGGCTTACGCTTGATCACAATCACACCTGATGGGAAGTGATGATGCGGCCTAAGATGGAACGCGCTTGCCTAGAAGATGCCTATTCACTCTTGATTTAAAGATACCCGGATTGTAATTGGTGGGAAACACAGTCTTTGGTAGAGTGTTCCAGACCCTAGCCATGCGAATAAGGAATGAAGACGCAAAGCGCTTCGTGCTTGTGGGTGGAACGTTGACGACATAGGGGTGGAAACTCGCACGACGTCTTGCGGTACGATGGTAGATAGTTACATATACCTATAGGTATATAATAGGTATAGATTACACTGTCTCCCTTTTATATTTAAACGACTTCGTCCGCGTGGTTCAAGTTTGTTTGATTCCCGCGGGAACTCCTTAATTTTCCGGGATAAAAAGTAGCCTGGTGTGGCCTGGTGGGAGGCTTCGGCCGTGGCTAGTTACTACCCTACCGTCAAAGTCATGCCGGCAAGCGATTTAGCGTTCCGGTACGATGCCGTGCAGAAACCGAAGGGGTATGGGTTTAATATAACTGCCATGCCCCTAACAAGCTAGCCTGCTACCATCTGAGACTGCATCATCACTTACCATCAGGTGAGATCACACTCAAGGGCTAGCTTATAGTCCATAGTATATACCCATGCCAAAAATCACATCAATCCGTTGCTCCGTTGCGGCGTGATTGGAGGACAAACCAACAAACCAACAAACCAAGAAACAAACATACTTTCGCATTTAGTGTTCAATAGCAATAAAAATTTCAGAAATTGTGGCGTGAGCGCAATCAAATACCTGTGAATCAGTCGCCTCCCTTATCATCAGTTGAGCACCAATATTGACGGCGGCAAGAGCAAACCCGCCCACCGACGCTTCGTGTAGCCTTACCGGTAGGGTTGCATACGTCAAGTAGGTGAAAAGAGCACATGAACCAGAGCTCAGGTCCAGGGACCTAAAAATACACATACCTAATTAATTTATGTGTTATTGTGGATCAAGTACGTCTAGCACCATTATACAATTCGTATTACGTAGTATCTATAAAATTAAACGAGCTCGAAATAAAGTCAAAATAAGTTCTGGCGCTCATGATGGAAAAGGGTTTCTCAATGGATCACGATGGATCCTAAATGGTCGACGTTAAGCAGGACCTTAGTGGGACCAGCACGGCTGCATCATTAAAGAAGAGAGAAAGGTTGCAAAATGTGAGAATTCGAAAACGTAAATATTGAATGCGATATTCTGAAACTAACTTTTGAACTGGAATAAGGAACTCAGTAACCGCCTGACCCAAAAGTTGTTTACCGGCATCAAATAAAGTGACTCCGGTGAAGCACGGAACAATCTCTGCGAAAGCTTCGTTGAATATAATTTCGTTTTGAATAAATTTCCCAAAGTTTGAGGAAATGTTGAAATTCGCTTTTATCATCTGGGTATCACCTTTTGTTTTGTATGAAGCGTTTGTAAACGCCCAGCCTGCGTTGGTTGCAATGTAAATTGTTACAAAAACTCCCTCTCCATCTTTTTTAGATAAGTTGCATTCTAGAAAGCTCGAGACCCTCAGAAATGGGTGACACAACGTAAAGAAATTACTTATAACTATTATTACGGGCGCAAATTGTGACCGACAAGGCCAGCTAAGTCATAGCCATTAAATATTATATAGAGTGGCTTAAGTTATAGGGCACGACATTTTGCCGGTGATTCTGCCCTTTATTTAGCCTTTTACATTTAGTCTTTGGGCTGCGACCTCATGATTGAGTGCTTCAGATTGCAGAAAGTGAGAACTAAGTGATTAGATTTTTGAGTATCTTTGATAGAACTCGTAAGTACATCCACACAATATGTACCCCAGAGAAGCTGAAGTGAACCAGCCGTAATTCATTTCTTGAACAATCTTCTAGATAATTTAAAAGCTGCGCTTCTGTCGCTGCAGCTTTCCTCGTCTCTATTTAAGAATTTATATCTAGATCTTCAAAACATGAACTTTTATTTGTTTTGGTTTATTTTTAATTCAATTTCTGTTAGTTTACATTTCATTTTTGGGAGGTGTATGTTTATTATATAGTAAATATTTCGAAAAAAAACCGACTTGAGAAAATTAAAAAAAAAACTGTCCTAGGGTATTAGTTTAGCTACAAAATGGTAAAAAACTTTTGAAAATCGGTTAATAATAGTGACCTGTAGTTGTTCCTTTTAGATTTGGAATTGTAGAAAAACGGGTATTTCCGTATATAAAAAGTGATGTAGCTTTCATGGTAATGATGTTGAAAGATGCGGATGCAGACGAGAATTGCATTTGAGTTAGAATTTTGAGAATCGGTTAATACATTTTTGAAAAGCTTAGAAGAAGAGATTTTTTTAATATTTAAGAATCAAAAAAGCTGGAGTGATTATTGACCGATCGTCATGGTAATGGTGTTAAAAGATGCGGACGCGTATTTCCGTTGGCGTGTTCAATAGAAGGCAGCATTTCCTTGAACCCGCACGGGTTTGATGTGCTAACTCTCTATTCAAACTCGTGTTCATTATAAGGAACTCGTCCTCCAATCGGGCACGGGTTTGCAACCGAAATTTTCTTCTAAACGCGCGTTTGACAACGTGCTGCACAGCGTTGTCACGCTGTGCAGCACGTTGTTTGGGAGTTTGGGAGCGTTTGCGACGATATTTTATGGTAAATTTCATGCAATAAAAGAGTCATAAAATTATTAAAAAATGTAGATCTCTCCCAAAACCGAATTAGCACAACCCGACTCCACGTAGTCTTGTCTGCCCTACCCCTAGTGTTTTTGTAATGCGCGAAGCCAGAAACTCGCGAAGGAGATCCTAAATGAAGCGAGCCTACAAGGCCGAGTAAAGCGAAGGGGGGAGGTGGCGAGCGAAGCGAGCCGGCGACCTCCTAAGCGAAACGAAGGTCGAGTACATAAAGTTGAATGAAGGGGCGACGAAACAATTCTTCTGCCCATCCATTTTACATCCAATTTTTATAAATCTTTGTAAGTTTATAGCCCATAACAAAATTTTTTTTTGGGTTTTCTTGCCTATTGATCAAACAAATCTCATCAAACAAACACGGATTCCGTGCATCAAGGCAAAAACCGCCTTCTATTGAACACGGAAATAAATACGACTATCAGGGCGCAAACCCGTGTGCGATTGGAGGAGTCGCGGCTCGAATTGAGCATGAGTTTGAAAGGAAGTTAGCGTAACAAACCCGTGATGGTTTCGAGGAAGTACTTCCTTCTATTGAACACGCAAACATAAATACGCGATGCGGACGCAGACGAGAAGTGCATAGAAAAAGGGCCATTGGCATGCAATTCATTCAATAATGACATTCAATTTCAAATTACCTGAGCACCGCTGTCCCAGCAAATGCGAACTCGATCAGCAAGAACGTGACAAGAACTACGTAGGAAATTGTCAGGAGATAGATCTCGTTCATCGCTGGCCGGCTCAGGCATGCCAGCAAACCTGAACCAAAACAAAAATTTAATGTGCCATAAATGACTTCCTGGGGGAACTTTTGATACCTAAATGATAAATCTACGCGCACAGTCGCGGTCTTATCTCGGATGCGTTTCCTCAATTCCAATGAATCAATCCGAGCATATTTACAGCTTTTTCTCTCTTTAATTTTTATGGGGGTCAGTAATTTCAAATTTTCTATTTTTGATTTGATTTCGAAAAGTGAAAATTGAATTGGAATCTTAAGTATTTCTCAAGGAGAAAAATTGGAGACCCCTTAGATCTTAGCTCCGGGACGCACCGCTTCCACAGCCTCACTTTTAGTCCGCCCCTGACAAGGCATTTGGTTTATAAATATATTTAACTTGATATTATGTAAATGAGCCAATTCAATCGCACTTGGAACAAATAAAACGATACTTACATGTATAGACAGCTGCTGTGATTCCGAGGGTTATGATGTTGATAATGTGGGAAAGTCGATCCTTTTGGTAGTAAATCCGTTGCTTAAGCGTAGAGTTGTAATCTGTGAGTCTTAAGTGGGTCACATCTGTCGTTGAAGTTTCTGAGCCAGCCCCAAAGTTTAGGAAACTATTGTGAAAGAATATAAACGTTGAAATTTTAGCACTTTTGTATTACGCTATAACCAAATATATCATTTATTAACTCCGTGTAAAAATTAGGTTTTTCTTATTACCTATCCATTAAAAACGTATTAATAGGCTGTTTACAGTGCTAATCCAATATCAAAAATATAAATGTAGGTAGGTATTGAGGCTCAATTATTATGCTTAGTTATTAGACCTGGTTTCCCACAAAGTTTATTTATTAGCTTTGCCTCAGTATCAGCCTCAGAAATTGAAACAAGCTAGCACCTAGAAAGGGTTGTAGTAGCTCGGACAAACTTATTTAGCATCAGTGTGCCTAGTAGGAGATTTACTTCCCATTCGACCGAGACAACGATTACTAAGATTTGTATGGAATTGTCAAGCGCTTGACAATTACTTACAAATCTGGTGCTCGATTAATTCTAATTAAATGGCAGTTAACTTTAACACGATCGAATAGGTAAAACACTCCCATTTGGCTTGAGTGCTGAAGTCGATATCATAAAGATGATACACATAAATACGTCAGATATAAGTACATTACGATAAGACAACCATGACTGAAAAGATAAATAATAAATTCTATATATTGTGGTTATAAATTTAGACATGCAGTTCAAGAATTGAATACTGTACTTGAAAGTGTTACTGTCCAGGAATGACAGTTCGTGAGAGGGCATGATGGTGGTAAGGAAGTCCTCCGCAATGAGTAGCGTCCTCACTTGCACAAAAGTCAGCGTAATCGCAAGACCCAGCAATAGTCCAAGTAGATGTGTCATATTAGTTTGGTTCATACGCAGGAAATACCGTTGGTATAACATTTCGACCTGTAACAAGAAACTTCATTGTAATCGAGTAAATGGTGTATATATTCACATCTAGGTACTGTAATACTCTGATTTTTCTATATTTTAGGAACAGCTTTTAAGCTCTTCCACATTTCGGTTCCAATATATCGCAGGGTATGTGAAGTAACCTCCGTATTAAAATAAGAACCTAATTTTTTTAAACATTGAATATAAAACCAATTTTATTTTACTTGTGTTTATATAACAAGATAATTTTCACCGTTAAATGTTGAAACAATATTTGAACAACGACTACAAAGGGGAGACTCAAAAGACCCAGCAAGGGAGAGTTAGGTACCTACTTACTGTAATTTTCATAAATTAATATTAAGGAATACTGATGAAACTGTTACCTACTAATGTTATTCTGAAAATATAGTTTCTCACTTTCCTATTTTGTAAACTAGGATAGCGTAGACAAAACGACGAATTTCTACCTTTTAAGGAATGCATATTCAGATTTTTTCATAAAACATGTAGGTAGTAGATATATATTATTACACTTATCTTTTAGTGAGGATGTAAATATAAATATATAATTTTTTTTTTGAAATGAAACTTTAGAATCGTTGTGATTTGAAAATTCGATGAAACAAAAAAGCGACACCTAAAAGAGATAAACATTTATTCATAATAGGATTTAGCCTGCGAGAGAATGAGATAGAATACAAGTTATATTTATCTCATTCTCTAGTAGGCTACTTTTCTGAAGTTTCACTTCTGCAGTGTGTGGATTGCACACACACACTTTTTTATATTATTTATTTTTTATTAATGATAGGGTAATGAAATTAAAAATGATCAATCAAACAATCAATCAAATCAATTATTCAATATAGGTACACTGTAATTATACTTTTTGACTTTAAAAATTGCTTACTTTTAAACCACGATGGTGATAATCGGTTACGGTATCGAGGGTTCCAAACGCGCCTTGGTCTGAGAAGAGCCCACAAAAAACTCAGCCGGGTTTTTTTAAAGCCGAAATTGGGGTCGTTGGTTCTATGGTATTACCTAGTTAACCTAGTTCTATAAATCTTGAAGTATTAGGTACTAAGTGCTGAAAGTGCTGAACAACTTGTAACATAGGGGCGAATTCCTGACTAATAGTTTGAGCTTGGGCTTCGGATTCACTTTATAGTTTAACAAGTAGAATATTGTAGCTATTGTCACTAAGTCTGCATAAGTTTGCGCTAAAACTTTTAAACATCCTTTAGCCCCAATAATGTTCTAGGGCCGTTTAAGACGTGCCACGAACAAAAATATGGCCGTAAGTTATAAAATTAAAGAAGATAGTCATAATTCTGTGGTAATTTGTGGTTTGTTGGCAATCTGACCTTATATAAAAGATGCATTTAGAGATTCAAGATTGCGATTTAATAAACTGCCTGTAGTTTATTGAATCGGGTGAATTCTTTTATTTTAAAATTTATGAGACGAAAAATATTGATTCTGATTTTTACGTTGTAAACTCAATTTGTCGCAACTTGATAAGTATCTCAAAGTTGTTGATTTTACAAGAAAATAAAGTCAAGAATGCAAAAATTAAATGAATGTACCTACGTGTAAGACTAGGATGTCCCTACTATTTATTTAAATACGTAAGAAAGTTAGCTGTAAGTCCATACATAGTTAACTGAAACTTTTAAATTATAAGCTGTTCCCTTTTTGTTCATTTTTCTATAATGTGAATCATCACAATCAACATGAAAACTAATGGTGGTCTGTTACTTTGGATTATAATGCTGTTTAGTACTTTAGTAGTTACAGTGGGACCTTTAACTAAAGCCCTTAACTTCGTTTAATGTTGAGTTTCTCGAAATCATGTTACGCATACTTTACGCATCTGATCGATTTGGAAGACCGAGCAATTCCATTCAACTTGGTTAACGGGGCTAAATCTCTGCGCTAGGAATGAACCATTAAATCTACCATTGCATTAAACAAAGATTAAAATTATATTTACTTATAATTATTTGTTAATTTATTTAGTAACGATGATGTTGTAAAGAAAAAGGACTTATTCGGATATAATCTAGTAAGAATAATTTTTAATTTTTGAAGTTTTAGTAGATATCATTTTTTATACAAGTTTAGGTATAAATTTTAAAACATTCCAATTTGCGGATACAAATTGTAATCCTTGTCGTGTAAAATAAAGTGGTTTCATAGTATCATACTTCTGTTTACTGCTTAAATAATTACATATTCTCTCTTCAAACCACTTTTGTGTCCGAGTAATAATTTAACAGGGATTTAGTGAAATATTTATATTTTGTGTCCTTATGACAATGAAAGCAAACCCTTTGAAATTTAATATTTTGTACTTAAATAACGGTCTGCCCGCTAATTTGTTAGCCAACGTGGGGTAAAATGTCTGAATATAAAGTTGTGTCAGCCTTTGTTTTGACCATTTTAACGGAAAATGCCTGCGGCAGAACCGACTGCCGACGCAATTTACCACCAAACATTTGGACTAACATTTTAATAACACTTGCTGTTTTAGTGTTGCTGAACAGCTTTCATGCAGGTAAATAATCAAAGCCAAATAACTATTATTATTTATTATGTGCCCGAATTTCAAAAGTCTATAATTAAATCAGAATAGAGCTTGAGTCCAATTTTGATTTACTACTATTACCTATTTTGTGCTAAAACACACTGTAGAAAATATTCACGCGTTACCAGTAGGTACCTACTTTTTGGGGTTACAGTTTACTCTTATTGGGGCCAGACACATTAATCTATGTTTTCACTCAAAGGCACGTCTCGAATAACTCAAGTATTTATTATTTGCATCAATCTGTAATATTGTGAATAGTTCCGCGTGTTTATGATCAATTCTAATAGGTATTATAAAGAGGTAAAGTTTGTGACTTTGTGAGGTCGTAGAGCGGTAATCTCAGGATCTACTGCACCGATTTGGAAAATTCTGGTAATAATAGAAAGCCACATTATTTATCAGTGTCATAGGCTATTCAGTAACGCGAAAAATTAGGGAGTTCCCGTGGGAATTTAAAAAACTTATTTCACGCGGACGAAGTCGCGGGCATCTGCTAGTATTAAATAAACATGTACCTAGTTTATTTGAAAATAATATTATAAAGAGGAAAGATTTGTTTGTTTGTTTGTTTGTTTGTAATGGATAAACGCAAAAACTACTCAAATGATTTTAAAAATTCTTTCACTAATAGAAAGCTACATGTTACTCGTTGATAGCGAGTAACATAGGCTATATTTAATTTTCAAAAAAATTAGATCCTTACGAAAATTGCAATAATGTGAACTAAGTCGGAAAAAATCGTCTCTTCTGAGAACTTACTTGGCGTGCGCTGCTTAAATAGTCAAAGTTACACGAAAACAATGTATGGTGGAATTGTTCCTCTCAAAAAATTCTAAAAAAAAGTCCCTGAGAGTATATATCTATCTAATAGGGTAGACTCACAATAACCATTTTTATGATTTTCAACTTTGGTCTAAACCAATGCGAATTAAAACCTGCCCACTGCCCACTGGCTATATTGAGTATAGGATTAGGAGGATTATAACAGGATTATTACTGCTACCCGTGCGAAGCCAGGGTGGATCGCTAGTTTGAAAATAAAACGGAAAGCTTCTTAGATAATTTCGCAATCGAAAGTGGGTGTTAGATAAAGTTATAAATAGCCTTGTTATATTGGCGGTCTGCCTGTGGTTTATATGTGAAACTTACCGAAATTATTAAAATTCTATAATGTTCGTATTGTGATTAAATAATCATATATTTTTTTTAATTATAGCTCTGGGCCTAGCCTGACCCTAGCCCAGGACTGGACTTAGCCTGGTCTGGCCTGGTGGGAGGTTTCAGCCGTGGCTAGTTACCACCCTACCGGCAAAGACGTGCCGCCAAGCGATTTAGCGTTCCGGTGAGATGCCGTGTAGAAACCGAATAGGGGTATTGGGTTTAATATGCTATGCCCCTAGCAGGTTAGCCGCTACCATCTTAGACTGCATCATCAGGTCAGATCGCAGTCAAGGACTAACTTGTAGTGGATAATTTTTTTTTAATAAGTATGTGTTAGCGACATTGATGTAGAATTTTTTTAGTACCTATACTAGATGTAGGATTAGCGCTTCAAAAATGTCCCCGACAAATTACAGCACAAATACGAAAGTGCTCTTATTTGAAATTAGTATGAGCCAACCTTAGCCAACATAACGACGCGTCAAAATGCTGCAGTGCTCATACAAAAAGAGTGATAATATCCTTTGGCCAATGTTTGTGACAATGCGTCAAATATTGTAACAAACATTGACTGTTCTGGATAGACGGGATGCATGGAGTAGTGTTGGTTTTAAAAGTATTGTTGCTTAGTGATTCCCTGGTAATCCATTTCGTTATGCAGTAGAGTTGTTTGAGCCATCTAAAATATACAGATAACATTAATTATGTTCAAATTCATTTTGATAAAATTGATATTACTAGAAACACACATACCTACATAGTTACATAAATACACATAAAATACATGGGTACATAAAGATATTATATACTTTACATAAATATTTTATAAAAAAATGTAGTAAAAAATAATAAAAGCCGCAAAGGCTAAATCTGAATAAAGTTTACTTGGTACTTTTTAAGTTTACGTGTAATACGTCAATAAAACGTAGATTTTTAACCTTAATATTAATTTTAAAATGAAACTAAGTAAGGAAAATTTAATTTTAAGTTAAAATCTTACTTCTTAAACAAATGTTAGGTAGTTTAGTTTTAGTTTCCTCATGTTTTTACACAGATACTTATGCATATCATAACATTGTATAGTTATAAATATTGATAGAAGAGGAGAGAGTACGCCATTTAAACCTACGTGGTTTTTCGCAGTGCTACCCGCCAAAACTGTATCAATATTTATTTTGATAAATAAAACATACTGTACAAGTATAACACATTAGTGAGTTGCTGGGGCGCGTAAGCTAGTAATAAATATACACGACCACATACCACCACGATATACAACTTTAAAAAATCAGCAACTCCATGTCTCCATTGTTCTATTTGAATTTCGTTCCATTGAATTTTTTGTTTTTGCCTTTTTACAAAGACAAAAGGTCTTAAATATAAACATACTACATTCGTAATTCAACTTAAAATCTAAGTTTTAAGGTTTATAATAAATTGACGTTGTTGATATTGACAATGTGATGCCAAGAGTTGCGTCTTGTTCCAAAATAGTGTAAAGGTATCAATTTGGCAACGTATGAAGTACCTTATTGCTTACATATTAAGTTTTATTTTAATAATAAATATTTTTGTACTTATTTTAAAAATTACTTTTTGTTTTGGATTGAAAGGTTATTCCTACCTTTTCTCTGATGACAGAACGTCTTAAAAATTAATATTTTCTAATCGTAATGTAGCTTTATGTGTTAAACTTAAGGTGCATAATTAACTGAAGTTGTTGCTAATATAATACCTTTTTCTACATTTCCCACTCAGCATACAAATGTTTATGTGTGTGCAAATTGGGACATTTTTGCGATATTTTTTGTTCGTGACCCTGTTTCTAGTACTCATTCTATTTCAATGGTTAGCGACACGGTCGCGGTACTAGAAGTCGGTTGGATAGACCGGTTAGCATATTATACGGCCGCGTAAAGGCGGACCGCGGTATCAGTCAATATACGTCACTTGTAAACAATAACGGGCAGTCGATTTGAGTGTAAACTTGTGTTTTGTAACTTTGCTCTTCACGTAATAAATAAGTGGGTAATATACAGTCTATTAGTTTAATTGGATGCCCAGATATCCCTTGCTGCAAGTACAAGGCACTTGGCGCCAACAATATGTATTCCTAAGTACCCAACGTCACAAACAGAGCAACTGAGACACGAGTAGGTATAGGTAGGTAATTGAATGAAACTGAAATTCCAAGCGAAGATAATCGCATTAGCTTCCGCCTGCAAATCTCGAGCTACCAGCGACCAGACTGACGGATAGATTGGATTAAGCTTATTAAGTACTCGCACTATATTCGAACGGTCAGGGTCAGATAAGCTTATGGCACATTGAATGGCGATGACAATTCTATTATTACAGACTCAATGTGGATCTCGAATTAGCCATACCGTGTGGATTATGTGATTTTCCTATAAACCTAACTGCACAGCTATTCATTAGGTTGCCGAATCGAATTGCATTAATTTTCCACCATTATAGGTAGAGTTAATTTGAATCTATTCTTATAGAATGCGTCTCAATTCGATGCATATGGGCTTGACTGAACGTCGCTTGGTTTAATGTAGACTAAGTCTAAGTGGACTCTTTTTCTTGATACAATTTAACTTAGTTAAGTAGGTACAATTACCACAGAGTAGTTAATAACCATTATTTTACGACCTATAGTCTCAACTTCATTCGACAGACTATATAGCTTTTCTATGTTTAGAAAAAACAACGTTGTAACTAGAATGATGATAACAAATCCTTTTTATCATCATTATCATCATCATCTTCAGCCCGTGCGATGTCCAGAAATTTACATAGGCCTTCCCTATTGAGCGCTACCAACAACCCGGTTCTCAGCCTTGCTCTTCCAGCTAATTCCCGTCACCGTCTTTATATTGTCGGTCCAACATTCTGGAGGACACCCCCCTAAAACACTTTAATGTATGCTGTCTCCCGAGACCCAGACGAGGCCCCGGGTTTGAGTCCTGTGTCGGGTCATAACAAGAATTGGATTTTTCTGGCAAAAAAATCTCAGTATACACACAGTACAGCCCGGAGTTAGGGAGTTGGCGGTGTTTCCATCCATCGGTCCTGCGCCTGACCTCTCACCAGTCGTGTCGTTTTTACGTTCCATCGGGCTATGAGAGTAAAAGAACAGAGAGTGCACCTGTGTATGCACTATAATATCTTCCGCGCAGATGGCTTATCTCTCTGGAGATAGGCCGCCGTGGCCGAAATTCGGTCGGATGGACATTTATTATTATTTACTATTAAATATACTCACATGCAGATTCCCGAATCGATGTGTAGCACACACAGTGCGCACGGGACCAGGACAGGACTGGATGCACTTTTGACAACATTCTTCTTCCTCTTCTTCTTCTTCATTTTTGGGCCCCCCTCCTCCTCCCTGATCAGGTCTCGGATCTGAGGGCAATCAAATTTTGAAAAAGTTATGTACTACGTGGGTATATTTGACCGAGCGAAGCGAATGTCCCTGAGTCTATTTGAGTGAATTTGCCCTTGTCCGTTCGTCCGTCCGTCCGTCCGTCTGTCAGAGCCATATAACTTCTGAATTACTGAACGTAATTACTTCAAATTTAAATATAATATGTAAACCGATGGTCTTCAGCCGAATATGGCTTAAAAAGTTATAAAAAAAATTATTTTCGGGGGGCTCTCATAGAAGCCAATGCGAAGTAAAATATTTTTAATAGCGTCACATAGGGTTGCGGTATATCATTTTAAAGATAATTAGGAATACAGTCCAAAAACATTTTTTTAACAGAACTTCACAATGATGTCAAAAGATGGCGCTCTGTAAAAGTTTATTCGTTTGTGCTTACAAATAATAGACGTTAGCACCATCTTACGTGCAATAAAAAAATAGTATACTGATAGTATTGATGTCTATGAACGTAAACGATACCTGTATAATATATATAATACACCTATATAATATACCTGACCACCTGTATAATATTATACAGGTGGTCCAAATAGTGACGTCCAAAGAGAAAAATTTGATTTCTACCTAGACCTATCAGAAAATACCCCATGTATGCTCAGCGATTTTGGGTAGTTTTCCAGTAATAATTTATTTTAGTTTTATCGTGAGATTTCTGAGGGAGTGAGTGTTATTTTCTTTTTCTTTTTATATACTGTTTTTTTCCGAACTTTTTTTGAACATACTTGCTATAAAATGTGCTACTTTGCAATAATTAATTACCTAGGATGGTAATTAGGAACATTAACCCAAGTCGGAAAATTTTTGATCGTAAGTGAAAAGTTTATGTTCGACTGAGTTCTAGTAGTGACGAATTTTCAACTTTAGATTAAAAATACTTAAACCTGTCTACGTCACTTCCGACTAATTTAAAAAACTTGGGGTTCCTAAGCTTCTCATAATAGTCTAAAAATTTGGTACTTTAGAGGGCATTATTGTGAGGAATCGGGCTTAGGCGGAAATTTCTTACAATTTGATTCTTAAAATAGATTTTGCCTATTTTTGATAATTTAATGGCTAATTGCAGTAGGATATTCCTGAATTTAAGTATTTACTAAAAAAATAACTGATATTTTTTGTGATAAAGTGACATCAATCAAGGCTACGTGAAAGTTATTTGGCTTGTTTTAGTTTTTAACAGTCATTAGGCCAAAAAAGCAGAATTGCACTACGTTACTAAAACAGCTTTATCCAATTATCCTTCTGGCAATAGAGTATAGCTTTTTCGCACCTACAAGTTTTTTTTTACCTGCCTTCGTCGGCAGCATTTTAAGTAGGTATTGCTAACAAAAACAGGTAAAAAACTTGTGGGAGCGGAAAATCTATACTTTATTGCCAGAAGGATATAATAGGATAAAGCTATTTTAGTAGTCGAGGGTGATTTTGTTTTTTTTTACCTAATGCCTGTTAAATCTTTTAAAAAAAATTCACGTGACCTTGATGTCACATAATTAGAAAATAAAAAATATCTTTTTGACTAAGTTTTTTCGATTCCCACGGGATGTCCTTAATTTTCCGAAATTTTTATTTTAGCCTATGTCATTCCTATCCCTGCACCAAATTTCGTCAAAATCGGTTGGATAGGTGGGCCGTGAAAGCGTAGCAGACAGACAGAGAGACAGACACACACACTTTCACATTTATAATATTAGTAATGATTAATTTTATCCATCGGTGTTAATCTAATCTAAAGCCAGCCGTCCACCGCAAGCATAAAAGCAATTTCTTAATACTAATGTGGAAATTCAAAATAATATCAAATGTAAATCACTTATAGGCTAGCACATCAGCGTAAATTATTTTCAATTAATCGCAATAAGACTTATCAAATAATAATATGTATACTGTAAATATAGGAACAATGGTTAATTTTACCATGCCTGATGTATTAAATATAAATTATAGGACACATGCCTGATACGTTGACAAAAATTGTAATTGCTTTCGTAGAAGCAGTTAGACAGGAGATGACACATTTACGTGGATTTGGAAATAAATATTTGATCGCTACGCTATCCATGTAAGGCAGGCTTGTTGATATCAAGAGGGATATACCAGTCTATCATTCTCGTGCGCTAGAAACATTATACCCTTATCACAGTGATTTAGTTAATACTAGTTTGTATGGTGAAGACCCTGATCAGACGACGGCTTGAAATCGCATTACAGTTGAACGACACGTCAAGTCGTTAACCACTATGTGGGTACACTAGTGTTACATACTTTAAATTGTCGAAAGTTAAGCTTCATTTTAAAGATGATATTTTATTTTATAACTACACTAAAGAATAGGTGCATTACAGTACAATTGTATCTCATTTAAATAATAGGTAAATCCATGACCTAAAGCTGAAAATCAAATAAAAAATATGCAAATCCTTAACCTATTGCGACAGCAAGCTATATAGAAGCTTCGAAGAGACCAGAACATGCGAAAAAGCCATCAATACGTCCTTAATTTTACAGCTATCTCAGAGCATACACCAGGTTTTCTTCCGGTGTAGTTTTTAGGGATGAATAAGTACTTCTTCCAGGAAACATCAAATATAATTAATAATAATTAGTCCTACAATCCCAAACCAACATTCCCATGTAAATTTCCGGCAATATACCAAAAAAAAAACATAACACAAGTAACAATTTATTTTAATTCCCCGCACTTTTGCTCAACCTATTCAGCTTTTTTGTGCTTACACTGAGTTTTTACATTGCAAATTCGATTGATCGTATTGAACGCTCGATCACATCAGCGTTAAAGTACAATGAACCGTACATGCATTGGTTTAGAGCTCATTTCATCATTTCGTGTATTTATTCACATACCTAATGAATTTGTGACTTTAAAGCAAGAGCTTTTGGTTTCATTTTACTTTGACGCTAATGTGATCGAACGTTCAATATGATCAATCGAATTTGCAATGTAAAAACTCAGAGTAAGCACACTTTTATCAGGAGAGGTCAGTGATCGTAGCTTCATTATTTATACCAAGTTCAACCATTTATCATAGCATATAAAGTAGAGATTAAGTAAGTCGTTTTCAACCTAGGCCAGTTGCGATGCGCCAGTACTTCGGCTTTGGACTATAACACATACACAATACATAGGTATAAATTATGAGAAGTCTGAACATGGTATTGATAGACTAGCCTTGCGAAACCGCGGATCAGCTAGTTCTTTCTTTTTAAATAAAACAATTATAGTTGGTAAAATATAGCTTGATACCTGTGACAGCTGTCAGTGTGACATAGATAGGGCTAGGACAATGTTGAAAATCCATCATAATATTATCGATATTATTGGTAGGTACTAGCTACAAATGTCGATTTTATTGTTACTATATTATGTTTTCATTGATACTATACTAGGATAATAATTTATAACTACTTGTTATAACGAAATCAAACAAAAGGGATAAATGTATTTAATTATTTCCAAAAATGTATTTTTAATTGCTATTATTTTTTCAATTACCCAAATAATAATAATATAAATGTTAATAACTAGATTTTTTAATTTAAAAAGTAACAACTTATTCCGATTTAACGTATTTGACTAGACTAGACTAGACTAGACTAGACTAGACTAGACTAGACTAGACTAACGTATTTAACGTAATAGACTTCGGTTACGATAAAAAAGGAACGTCACTATTAATGTGCAGAAACCAATAAAGTATGACATTTTTCGCATATACTTTTCATACATTTTTACGATGACCTAATACTGAACTTCATAAGCGTCATTTGGATGACATCTGTCACAGTTATAAGCTATATTTTTCAACTATAGTGTTTCTTTTTACTCAGTAATACTGCGTTTGAGATAAGGGGCGCGAATTATTTACGATAATTATTTCAACTGCGGTGAATTACGTAGCTCCTTAATAAAAATTCCGTAAGGCGGTTATTTATTTCGAGCCCAACAATAGAATTCGACAGCACCTCGCCAAATTGGCCCATTTATTTTCCGTCTGAACATCCCTTTTTAATGTAATGAACATTATAGCGATCATTTTAAATATGTTGAAATTGTTTTATGAATAAGGTACCTAGGTACTTAGAACGGTAGTTACCTACCTACGCTCTGTCAACAAGATACTATTATCACAGAATAGGTACGTCTATTATTATAAAACTTACCGCCCCGGCATAACTTGGATGAAATTTCTGTACTTAAAATATCCTTTCGACGCCTACGGTTTTATCTATTTATAGGTTACATTAAGAAAACCAGCTTGGTAAAGTTTTGAGTTGGGTAATAACTTTGTTACAAAGTTAGTTTCACTGTTTTTATTTACCCACCTATACCTACGTGGTGTGTTCTCACTACCTGAATATTTATGTCAAACCCTAATCTAACCTTTAATTCGCGCGCGAAATGAATACAGAGTAAATGTATGGTGACACATACATTTACTCTGCATTCAACTTACGCGCAAACTGTACAAGAAAGAGACAAGAAAACGTAAATACAATAAATATTTCAAAAATTAATACTGAGAACATTGAACGGTTCACAATCTTTCGACAGTTTACAATTTCGTGAGATAGAAACCGTTAGATTATAATCTAACGAAACCGTTCGAATTTGTGTAAAAAGTGTACAAGTGCTGTGTCAGTGAATTAGTGCTTGTGCTACTTATGTAGGTCACAAAAACGTAGCGAACATGAATTACATTAGAATAAAATAAGGACAGTTATTGGACTGTTAATTAGATATAGAAATCTTATCTTACTTCTTACTTATACTTATACTTATACCTAACTTATTAATATTATAAATGCGAAAGTTTGGATGTATGGATGTCGGAATGGATGTATGGATGGATGTTTGTTACTCAATCACGCCCCAACAACTGAACGGATCTGGATGAAATTTGGCACAGAGATAGATTATAGTCTGGAATAACACATAGGCTACTTTTTATCCCGGAAAATTAAAGAGTTCCCGCGAACCCACAAAACCTTGATCCACGCGTACGAAGTCGCGGGCGTCAGCTAGTAATATAAATGTGAAAGTGTGGATGTTTGGATGTTTGTTACTCAATCACGCAAAAATGGCTAAATGGATTTGGATGAAATTTGGAATGAAGATAGATTATACCCTGGATTAACACATAGGCTACATTTTATTCCGGAAAATTAAAGGGTTCCTGCGGGAATCAAAAAACCTTAATCCGCGCGGACGAAGTCGCGGGCATCATCTAGTTAATTATAAGTAGAAGTTTAAGCTAGAATACTATTACATACAAGCCCATAATATGCTAGATGGTAGTAGACAATGTTGCCGTTATAATTATTGTAATGGAACTTTATGGTAAGAAAAAAAAAAAAAATTAAAATTAATTTTTTTCATCAATAAACAAAAATGATTTTTTATGATTTAATACATAACATATCACTTTTATTTACATACAACATTTATTTTTACAAACGCCTTTTAAAATTAGGAGAGAATGAATAAAATTTGATTGTAGCAAACAAATTATTTCCAAAAAACCGACTTCCAACGCCACTGTAATGTAAAAAATAATTTTTATTTCTACCCACTATGTTGAAGTCGGGCGAGCCTTTGTTTATCCTTGTTAAACCCGCCCGACTTCAACTTCAACATAGTGGGTAGAAATCTTGGTAGAAATATTATTTTTTACTTTACAGTGGAAGTCGGTTTTCTGGAAAGAATTTTTATTTTTAACTTTTTAGTGTCAGGGAAGAGGATTTGGAGTCAGAACTTTTTATGGGACCACCTCGAGAGCTTCTCTAACGACTGAGAAACATTTTTCAAATCGGCTTAGAAACCACGGAAATATGCGGTAACATACATTTAAAAAAAAACGCGTCGAATTGAGAACCTCCATTTTTGGAAGTCACGCAAAATACCTATATATAAATGCATGCTAATGATAGAGGTGAAAGATATATGGTACTAGTGTCGCAAACGTTCTCAATATAATGTTAAATCTTAGAGTTTACCCGATACGGGTAGTGCAAACTTCTCAGTCCAGACAGCAGTGAAGTTCAAAGATATTTACCAGAGTTTTAGCATAGTTGTAAAACGTTAAACAATGAGCTCATCTCATAGAGGGAAAACTGCGAACCAGCTATTAGTCTCAATATTTGGTTGGATAGTGGGTTTTTCTTTTAACCACTACAATAGACCTTGACTGCGACTTGAATTGGGTAATTATAATAAACCTGGTAATTTATTTCATATCTTGCTTTCAAGGGGGGGTGTTTTCAATTCACACTTCACTACTGCTAAACCGATTCTTATGGAACTTCACGCACCAATTTTTTTACAACGTGACTATAACATTGTATAAGTTTCAGATCCCAACTCCTCAATCTTGATTCTTCACGGGTATACTATTGACCTAAACGGTGAGGGGTGTATACTATATTAACTCTTTGGTTTAAAGTTGATTATGTGTTCATATTGGTATATTTATGTACCTAAGAAATGCTGCACTTAACGGCAATTATAATTTAGACCTAATGGAAAGGAAAATGATGAGGTTGCAGGTTGCGCTGGTCTACTTGCCTTACGACCTTGAAAGGGATTTCAAGTTTCAGTTAGTTATATACGTGACATAGTTTGAATTTACTAGTAAATTAATATTTCACCCATCCCACCCCATTGTCGCTTTTATAAAAGCAATAAATTTATTCTAATTTATCTGGTCCTAATATAGAAATCGCTATTTATCTGTTCTCATACCAAATTGGCTTATGGCACACATGAAATTTTTAGCGATATTTTTAAGCTAGTAAGATAATAAAAAAAATTAACAATAAATAAAAACCGAATTCAATAAACATTATAAAAAATATGTTAATTTATTACCGAATATATTATATTTAGACAAGAAAATGTAGTTCTATATTATAATTATTTTAGTTTTTATATTTTGGAGCAGGTGCCAATTATTAGCCACACAACTCGTTTATTCTTCATATTGTTTTGGGTGGGTAAAAATATTATTATAGAACTACATTAACTTTTCTAAATATAATATATTCATAGAATATTTAATATACAGTTATACTTGAAAATATTAAAGGATTTTCAAATCTAAATCCATGCGTATGTAAAGTTGCCTACATCACACCCACGAAAGGGTTCGGACGCAAGCATTAGGTATTTTAAAAATACCGTGTCCAAACTTCGTAGATACTAATCTAATTTAGTTGTTTTAAATTTTGGCCCTCAAATCTAAAAAGCCTGCAAAGCGAAACATTTGAAATGAATTAAATTTGATAGAGTTATGTGTAAATTCAACAGGGACGAAGTTTCTAATGTAATTTTTGTAGAAATTAGAAACAAACCGTTATAAATAAAACCTGTTCATACCAAATTGAAAGGGTTTGTGTGATATGAGACGTTAATTCATTTTCCAAATACCTGTAGCCGCCTAATTCTGACTCGTACTTGGCCGATTTTTGTTTTCAATTACTTTTAGAAAGAGAAATAATAATTTATCGACGGTGAAGCCATACTATTTGCCACTTGCTCAAGCATTAATATAACGACGTCAAAGTTAGTTTGACTGAATTGCCGATAGCTTTCGAACGCGTTGAGGTGCTTCGGTCCGCCTTTATGATGAAAATTCTCATTTCCTACCGATCTTTTCTCGTCGTATATGCAAAATAAAATCTTACATTTTCTCAATTTCCGTTAAAGTTGAATGGGTAAATTCGCAGCTAATCTCTATCCGTATACCTTATAACTTCTGAGATAGGTATCGATGATACCCACTTAATAATTAACTTTAAAAAAATAAAATGTATCCTTGGTTGGTAATGCGCCTAAGTACATGAAAACGTTAATAGCTTTTGACAGCAAGAGATGTCCCACTCCTATAGTGAAGATCTATATTTTCAACTACTTTAACATCTCATCTGCCAATTGACCAATACTGATGGGAATACCTATCTACGAACTTTCTTCTTTCAATACTCCCATTACTATTGGCAGATAAGATCAGACGTTAAAGAAGTTTGAAAAAGTAGATCTTCGCTAATGGAGCAGACGCTATAGTTCGTTAGATTCATGCTCATAAAATGCAATTATCTACCAGTTACAAGTAAGTAGATTAGTAGATTCGTATTACGTTAACGGTCGAGTTGCTCACAGCGATATTTGATCACCGGTCCTTTGATGAAATTAAATACAGGAACACAAGCGTGCCATTTACTGGTACTAGTTCTAGCTCTTATTTTGAGTTCCGTCTTATTTTAAAGTGAATACGGAATACCTCTCCGAATATTAATTAGCTGTACCTACAAATATTTTATATATCTATACTGATAGTAAAATTGTAACGAGGACCACTCCTATACATTCAATATTTGTTTTTTTTTGGATGAAGCTTTTTTTTTAATATATATGTATATAGCGAGCAAACGAGCAGGCGGGTCACCTGATGGTAAGTGATTACCGCCGCCCATGAACATTTGCAGCACCAGAGGAACCGCCAATGCGTTGCTGGCTTTTAAGAAATTTGTTTATCCGCCCTTTGAAGATCCCCATATTATAGTCATTAGGGAACACAGAAGATGGAAGCTGGTTCCACAATTTGCAGGTACGTGGCAGAAATGACCTGGAATAACGGGAGGTGGAAGAAGACTAGGCATTCAGGTGGTGAGGATGAAATTTGATTCTGCGACGAAGAGTGCGACTGGACTGACTGGAGTACACGGAAGGTGGTATTAGATTAAATAACTCCTCAGAGCACACCCCATTGTAGAGACGATAGAACACACAAAGAGAACCAACGTCTCTTCGGTGCTCAAGGGACTCCAGTGTGCAAGTGATTTTGGGATTGTCCACAAGTCGAACTGGCCGCTTTTGTATCCGGTCAAATGGAATAACCTGGTACTGGGGTGCTCCGGCCCAGAGGTGAGAGCAATACTCCATGTGGGGCCGAACCTGCGACTTATACAACAGAAGCCTGTGCTTGGGCGCAAAGTATCTTTTCGTTCTGTTGAGCACCCCGAGTTTTTTGGAGGCTAGTTTGGCTTTGCCTTCCAGATGCTCGCGGAACTGGACTTCTTTCGATATACTAACATCGAGGATCGCAATGCTGTTAGATGGAGTCAGGGGAGAACTCTGGAAGAGAATAGAGGTTACTAAACCATTTTATTTTATATTTGTTACGGTATCAAAACTGAAACGAATAAACGGGTTTGAATTGAACTTGGCACTTTAGGTTAACATATTATAAATAATAGGGTATTTTTTATCCCGCAAAACAATTGGGTTCGTTCAGGAGCTCATCCCCAAATGCTGTCCGTCTAATCTAAATCGATTTTAACAATTCTTTTTTCTTTGAAAAATTTATACTAATTAGTAGGTCTTCTGTAAATTTCATGAAGATTGATAAATTCAGAGATCGGTGGCTCTTCAATGAAATAATTTTGTAACAGGACATTTAAAATCTGAATGAGAAAATAGGTAATAAGCAGCCTACGCAATTTAACGCACGTTTACTGGCAAACATTAAAACGTTAATTTATGAAAGAAATTTAACAAAAATGCAGTATATTTTGTTAAGAATATAATATTGTACACCAAATAAACATGTAGTGCCATCTATTGGCAAGCATAGTATACTGTGTATGGTGATGTAAGCATATTGTAATAAATGTCAAGTCAGTTGCTCTCGAACAATCAACGTGTTTCATTTAATAGGTTATGGGCGATCTGTTAATTTCAAGTATTTTAGTGTTAAATACAGTTGAAATAGTGTTGATTAGTAATAATGGCTGTGAACTACGTGCAAAGTATTCCAAAACTAAAAGGCAGGGAAAATTACGAAGAATGGAGTTTTGCGGCGGAAAATTTGTTGGTGTTGGAAGACATGATTCACTGTATCAGGCCGATCTCCAACAAAGAAGCTAAGCCCGAAGAAGACGCAAAAACCAAGGCAAAGCTAATTTTGACGATCGATCCTGGATTGTACGTGCATATTAAGGAAACTACCAGTTCAAAAGAGTTGTGGATTAAGCTAAAAAACATGTTTGACGACTCTGGTTACAGTAGGAAGATTAGTTTACTACGGCATTTAATTTCAATTCGGCAAGAAAATTGTAATTCTATGACCGCATACGTAACAGAAATGGTCGATACAGCCCAGAGATTAAAAGGCACAGGATTTGCAATCACGGATGAATGGATTGGGTCATTACTATTAGCAGGTTTGCCAGAAAAATTTTCGCCTATGATCATGGCCATAGAGCACTCAGGTATTCAGATAACCACAGACGCAATAAAGTCAAAGTTAATCGATATGGAAGGTATGGAAGTTTCAAAATTCACCGACACAGATTCCAGTGGCGCTGCATTCGCTGCGAAAAAATGGCATGATTACAAAGCTAGAAAAGATGGCGGATTAGCAAAGAAAATGGAAAAAAAAGCTATTCATTGTTTTAAGTGTAAAAAAAGTGGACATTACCGAAATCAGTGCCCCTTATTAAAAAATAAGGAAACCAATGCTTTTAGCATGGTTTTCCTGAATGGACATTATAATAAAAACGAATGGTACGTTGACTCCGGCGCCAGTGCACACATGACGCCAAACAAAGATTGGATAATCAATGCAAAATTTTCACCGTGTTTATCAGAAATAACTGTGGCAAATGACTCAAAAGTGCCAGTTGTGTGTTCCGGAGACGTACGAATAACGAGTAGTTATAATTACGATATCACGATTAAAGATGTGTTATGCGTGCCAAGTTTGACAACTAACTTGCTATCAGTGAGTGAATTAATCAATAATGGAAACTATGTTAGTTTCAGTGAAAGTCAGTGTTTCATTCGAAACAAGAAAAATGTATTGGTTGCAACTGCAGAACTGACTAACGGAGTCTACAAGCTTAACACGAGAGAAGCAGATTGTAGGTTAGCTGCGCCAGCAGTAGCAAGTGCAGAGTTGTGGCACAGGCGATTAGCACACATTAACAGCAGTGATTTGAACAAAATGAAGAATGGTATAGTTGATGGATTGTCGTACCCAGCCACTAGTGAGATGTCAAAGGAGAAATGTGTAATCTGCTGTGAAGGTAAGCAGATGAGGTTACCATTTTCTCATATCAGCCAGAAGAGTTCTGATACACTACAGATAATACATGCGGATTTATGTGGCGCTATGGAAACTAAATCTATTGCAGGTTCACATTATTTTCTTCTATTTGTGGACGACTATAGTCGTATGACATTCATATACTTTCTTAGGCATAAAAATGAAGTATTCAAGAAATTCAAAGAATTTAAGGCTATGGTTGAGAACCAGCAAAATAAGAAAATAAAGATATTCCGCACAGACAATGGTGGTGAATTTTGTAGTAGTGAAATGGAGAATTACTTGGCACACCATGGGATAATTCATCAGAAGACTGTGGCATACACACCAGAACAGAACGGGGTCTGCGAACGGGCGAATAGAACTATAGTTGAAAAAGCTAGATGTTTACTGTTTGATGCAAATCTTGAAAAAAAGTTTTGGGCTGAAGCAGCAAACACAGCGGTTTATATCAAGAATAGATGTGTGACTTCAAGTTTAGAAAATAAAACTCCATATGAATTGTGGTATGGAAAGAAGCCCGACTTAAGTAATATTCGTTTGTTTGGATGTACAGTAATGGTACATGTCCCTAAAGAACGGAGGTCAAAATGGGACAGAAAAGCAGAGCGGTATATCTTAGTTGGATTTTCAGAAAATATTAAAGGATATCGTGTTTATGATCCAAAGAAAAACACTGTTACTATAAAGCGAGATGTTATAGTAATGGAAGAAACATACACAGAAGGTCAAAGAAATGACAATGCAGTATGGATTCAAGAAGAAAAAGTAATGGGAAACATTAGTAAGAATGAACTAAAAGTGAATGCTGAGAGCAAAGATTCAGTGGGGGATTCATTGAATGAATCTCTGCTCAGCACAAGTTCTAGTCATTCAATTTACACAAATGCTAATTCCGGAGATAGTGATGAGACCCTAACGGACTACTACCCTAAGAGTAAGAATAGAGAAATAAAAGATGAACAGGTTTTGAGTCTGGAACAACTCAATAGTTCTTCAGAATCGGAATATCTCAACGCTTTGACTGATTTGGACTCTACGTTACAGCAATCTCAAGAAATTGAAGAGGAGCCAGTTCCACAAGAACCAGTAATCATCAAACGAGTAAGGAAGCAGCCTGAGCGTTTTGGTTATACAAACCTATGTACCACCCGTCCAGAATTCAGTGGTGATCCTGTTAGCATCCAAGAGGCTCTGGCCAGCCAGGACAGAGACAAATGGATTGAGGCTATGAAGGAGGAGCTTCAGGCGTTTGAAGAAAACGATGCATGGGTACAGGTGGATGAGCTACCTAGTAATAAAACTTTAGTGCAGTGCAAGTGGGTGTATAAAAGAAAGGTCAATAGTGATAATAGTGTGCGGTACAGAGCGCGTTTAGTGGCTAAAGGCTTCACGCAGAGGCCTGGCATAGACTATGAAGAGACATTTTCACCCGTAGTTAGACATTCTACTCTTAAATTGTTATATGCACTGTCTGTACAATTGAATTTGGATATCATTCATTTAGATGTGAAAACAGCCTTCTTAAATGGTTTTCTCAAAGAGGACATTTATATGGTTCAACCAGACATAAATTGTGATGTTAATAAGAAAAAGGTTATTGTTAAATTAAAAAAGGCAATTTATGGGTTAAAGCAGTCCTCAAGGTCTTGGTATGAGAGAGTTGAGCACTGTTTATGTGAGCTAGGATTTAAAAAGAGCTGCTTAGAACCATGTGTTTTCACAAAAATTAATGATAATTCAAAAATTTTTATTGCATTATATGTAGATGATTTTTTTGTTTATTCTGATAATAGTCAAGAGACTAAAAACCTAATTTCTGTGTTGAGTTCTAACTTTAAAATAAAGAATCTAGGACAGGTTCAACAATGTTTAGGTATGAGAGTTAAAATTGATAAAAAGTCTAATATAATTACTTTAGATCAGGAGCAGTATATTGATCAGTTACTTGATAAATTCAATATGTTAAATTGTAAAATTGCTAGTACTCCGATGGAAAGTAAATTGGATATTGAAAAGTCTGAAATTTGTGATAGTGAGATTCCATATCAACAATTAATTGGAAGTTTAATGTATTTATCGGTTCTTACCAGACCAGATATATCTTTTTCAGTTAGTTTTCTTAGTCAGTTTAATAAATGTTATACAAATGTTCATTGGAATTATGCTAAAAGAATACTTAGATACTTGAAGAAAACTAAAAACTATTGTTTAAAATATGTAAAGGAAAAAGCTGAACTTGTGGGCTTTGTTGATGCTGATTGGGGGAATAATACCTTGGATCGTAAGTTATATACAGGTTATTGTTTTATGATGTCAGGCTCAGCTATTTCCTGGGAGAGCAGAAAACAGAGAACTGTGGCTTTGTCCAGTATGGAAGCCGAATATATGTCCATAGCTGAAGCATGTAAAGAGGCCATGTATTTGAGATCTTTGTATTGTGAACTCACTGGCAATTTGTGTACTGTGCTCTTATTTAATGACAGTCAGAGTGCACAAAAGTTGGTAGCAAATTATGTGTCACACAGAAAAAGTAAACATATTGACATGAGATATCATTTTATAAAAGATGCAGTTAGCAATAAAATAATTAACTTGAATTATTTGCCATCAACTGAAATGCCAGCTGATGTTTTAACAAAAGCCTTAAGTCCAATAAAGCATTTTAAATGTTTGGATGGTCTCGGGTTGGCTGAAATAGAGTCATGAAGTGTTTAATTAAGTCTTTAAATTTTTTCAGAAATGTTTTGTTTATTTGTTGTAGTCGGGGTGTTAAGAATATAATATTGTACACCAAATAAACATGTAGTGCCATCTATTGGCAAGCATAGTATACTGTGTATGGTGATGTAAGCATATTGTAATAAATGTCAAGTCAGTTGCTCTCGAACAATCAACGTGTTTCATTTAATATATTTCAGCAAGAATATGTCAACTTTTATAAAATAAAATATTTATTCGGTAAAGTCAATACTGAGGAAATTATAATAAACTCAGCTTTTGGTGTCACATGTGTCACGAGCCTGCTCAATTTCCTTTTGCCAATCATCAGAGGGTGACACATTGTCGTTTAACGTGCGCAGCCGGCAAAGGGTTAGCGATGACGGGCCATATCAGAAACATTTATATTGAAAAAGCATTGATGTGTAAAAATTCGAAAGCCTTAAGCGGTACCTATAGTTTTATACTCGTATGAATAGCTTTTAATATTGTAAATAAATTAAACGTAAAAAAACTTTTTTAAAAAGCAAGGTCGTTTGAAGCTTAATTTTGAACAGTGTAGTTCTTCAATAAGGAGACCTTCTAATGATTTAACCTTACTTAAGGCCACGTATGCTTGACTAGCAGTGAAGAGCTTCGAGCCTAAGTATACATATAACGGCAACGGAACCGGCTACAGACTAAAAACCCCAAAAGCCCCAGTACACCAAAATGTCAAACGGATCGGAGCAATGGAGTTTAACTCGCATTTGTATTCTCAGCAAGCCCTTTCATTTGATACCCATATTGTAGGAAAGCATAAAAAACTTAGTCCGCTATCCTTAGAGGTCCGCCATATTGGATTTAGAGTGACGTCACTTTATTTTTCGATGTATTCTCAGCAAGCCATTTCATTTGATACCTACCCATATTGTGCGAGTGCATTAAAAAATAACTAGTCCGCCATGTTGGATTTAGAATGATGTCATACAGCTAACCATGCATTGTAATCCAAACTAAACGTGTATATAAACTTTCAGCTCAATCGGTTGAAGATATCTGCTTCAAAATTGAGTTGCAAGATTCCACCCGAACAAACATAGTTACATACTCGTACATTGCAAATTAAATATAAGCTTTTAAAAATAAACAGGTACTCGACAGCATTGACGATATTGTTATAAAATTAATATTTTATTATTATCAAAATATTATTTAATTAAAGTACTACAGGGTTAAGCAAATATATATATCACCATCACCACCACTATAGCCCATTAACGTCCACAGTCGGCACAGGCCTCCACTCTCATACGAGAGAGGGAATTCCCACCACGCTGCTCCAATGCGGATTGGCGGACTTTAACGACTATTATCATGTTAGTGATAATAACCGGAACCGACGGCTTAACGTGCTCTCCGAGGCACGGGGGTAAAACACCGCCAATTTTCTAACTCCGGGCTAGTCCGGAGAATTCCTAGTCAGAAAAATTATGGCCCGACCCAGGACTCGAACCCAGGACCTCGTCGGCCGCAGTTGAACATGCCAACCACTAGACCAACGAGGCAGTTAATATATCTATATATATAAAAGCGAAAGGTCACTGACTGATCATCACGATATCTCAGGAACTATAAAACATAAAGACTTGAAATTTGGAAGGTAGGTTCCTTCTATAGTGTATACGTCAGCTAAGAAACGGTTTTGGGAAAATTCACCCCTAAGGGGTTGAAACGGGGGTTGGAAGTTTGTAGGAAAGTCCTTTGTTTTTGAAGCTAGACATGAAAATTAGCATTTAAGTTATAAGTTTAAAATAATAAAAATCTGTATAATTTTTTTTCCGAAAATCTACCCCAAAGAGGGTTAAATGGGGGTTGGAAGTTTGCATGATGGTTCTAAGTTTTTGAAATTACAGACAAGAAAATCCGGATTTAGGTTATCAGTTTTAAATTATAATAAATATTAACAGTTTTTAATTATAAAAATAGTTTTAAAGTATAAGTACTTTTTCGAAAATCTACCCCAAAGAGGATGAAATGGGGGTTGAAAATTTGTATGTTTTTGTAGAAAGAGACATAAAAATTCAACATTTCGGTTATAAGTTTTAAATAATAAAAACCTACATAAGCTATATAAAGCCTCTTTAGATAGACTTTTTGCAGCGGGAAAATTTCATAATGTCATAGGAAATCAGAAATTTTACGCGGACGAAGTCGCGGGCGACCGCTAGTATTATATAAAAAAGCCAAATATCACTCACTTACTGACTGACTAATCACGATAACACAGGAATTATAAAGCATACGGACTTGAAATTTGGAAGGTAGGTTCCTTCTATGGTGTAGACATCAGCTAAGAAACGGTTTTGAGAAAATTCACCCCTAAGGGGCTGAAATGAGGGTTGGAAGTTTTTATGAAAGTCTGTTGTTGGAGGAGTTATAGAGACATGAAAATTGACAATTAAGTTATTAGGTTTAAATAATAAAAACCTACATAAGCAATTTTACGAAAATTTACCCCAAAAGGGGTGAAATAGGAACGAAGTTTACATGAGGGTTCTTTGAAGTTAGAGGTGGTTAGAGACTTGAAAGTCGACATTTAGGTTATTAGTTCTAAGTAATTAAAACCTGCTGCTACTTAACCACTATTAGTAGGCCTTTTGCAGCGGAAAAAATCTCATAAGAAATCAGAAATTGTACGCAGATGAAGGCGCAGGTCTAGTCTTAATATATAATATAAAAAGGCATGTAAAGTTGCTTTATTCTGGCTAGCCTGTACCTCAAGACTATATTTTATCGTATTGTATTATTCATTCGGTAGTATTTATTTTTAATTAAGAGAGAATATTAATTGGACGACTTCGGGACGGTATCTAAACTAGATGGAAAATTAGATTTGAATAAAAAATAATTTCATGAAAAAAAGAACCCCCGCATGACAGAAGTCTTAGCCGCGGATATACAAAGAATTAATTATTTATTAACTTTTGATTAATTATATTTATTAATTCACTGTACTGTATTGAATTTTAAAGGTGCGGGTTTTTAACTTGCAAGTAGTTTTCTTTATAAGCATATTTATTTTTTGTACTGAACTCAATATTTTCGAAAAATGGTATATAGAAATTTTAATCTTTCATCAAGGTCTTATAATTCACTTCATATTTTTATACCTCAATTTCTCATATGTTCCTAATCTTTCATTTACAAAATTCAGCATTTGCTGACACGCATACAACCAAAATAAAAACGACACCTCTATTGTTAAAATCTACCAACCCATTAGGAGTGCCGGTGATGTTGCTACATACATACCTACACCGGAAAAACTGCATTAGCCTTCTACTGGTGCAGTGGGGTGCAAACTTGATTACAATTATTCTCGTACCATTGTAATAGAACAAAGGCACGAATTCAAGTATTGAATTTATTTATTTATTGAAGCAATTCGACCCTTAGTTGAAAGTGAAGTTAATTCTTATGCAATTTCATTCCGTTTCCATTGCAACTGTCCAATATTTAATTAACGAAATACTGACTGATTCAGATAAATGAAATAAAACGCTTTATTTTATATTGCTATTTCTGGTTCAGTGATATATCTTTAATAGTCATTGAAATAACATTGTTTTCATTAACTTCAATTTTAACTTTCATTTATATTTTAATTTTTGGACGTGAACTAGGTGATTATTTAAAGTCAGTAATTATTTTATTTGTGTACAAGTTAAAAATGGGGAATCTCAAATCGAGCCGTATATATTCTGTATCTACTCAGAATTTAGATGTCTCTGTGTATGTATCTTTCATCGATGTTTACGCCAAGTGTACCTATTATGTGCAATGTATTAATGTATTTTTTACTATTTAGTCCCTTTAAAAATCACTGTAGATCTGCGGGCCTAGTGGGAGATTTATTACCCATTCCATCGCGTCAAAGTTAACTATTTGTATGGAATTTATCGAGCGCTAGCTGTCACCTGTCATCAAATGCTTGACAATTAATCGTAGTGAACTTTGACGCGATTGAATAGATATAAAATCCAAAAAGAAGGCCCCCTGTTGAAGATCGCCGCAGATGGGGTACGGAACTCCTCAACTTACAGTAGCAGCCGCCAGTCAGTTGCACGTAGAGGGCTACAATTCAGTTTAGATAAGTGTTATCTAAACTAATATTATAAAGAGGAAAGATTTGTTTGTTTGTAATAGATAAACTCAAAAACTACTTAACCGATTAAAAAAAATTCACTCAAAGAAAATTCCTTTATCAGCGAGTAATATATATTTTATTTTCAAAAAAATTAGAGATCCCTACGAAAATTGCAATAATGTGAATGAAGTCAAAAACAAAATGTCTCATCTGAGAGCTTCCGTGGCGTGCGCTGCTTAAATAGTAAAAGTTACACGAAAACAATGTATGGTGGAATTGTTCCTCTTAAAAAGTTCTTAAAAAAGTCTTAAAGTTGTCTCAAAATAACCAAATTAAGATTTTAAAATTTGGTCTAAAACAAACTTTACTTTCGAAGGTGTTTTACTGACATTGTACTAATCCTTATCAAAATCCTGGTCATTTCAAGTATTTAATATAGACCAAATTCACCCATTACACCATTTAATTTAGATGAACATATCTTAGAAGATATCATAGAAATAAAGTAACGCGCAATAAAAATAGGGGCGGCCGCGACCTGCAATGCTAATGTAAAATCCAGATGTGCTGCCCAGTGCCGACTGGTTATTATTGGGTATGGACTAGGGCTTTTGAATACCGGTTTTTTTCAATACCGGTATTATTACCGGAAAGATTTTTCCCAATACCGGGATCCCGGGATCTCATCGGGATCCGTATTGGGAAAAACTTATAATTAGATAGATTGTTTTTAACTTACAATTAATCTTTTCTGAAGGAAACTGCACCATAAAAAAAAGTTTTCCATGAAAAATCTTTTTCACCTATTTTCACTCCAAAAGAGCACTTTTCTGCTTAAATTCAATGAAGAAATGCCATTTATTTACTCGAAAAAATACATAGTTTAGACAAAACACAAAATAATTAAAAATACAAAAGTTATTTTTTAAAAGAAAATAAATCATAATAAAAAAATTGCATTGGATAAAAAACAGATTTCGGAACGTTTCGTGAGTCAATGAAATAGAAATGTCAAGCCACAGGGTTCTAAATTCGAACACAATTTTTTCACTCTGAGTGATCAAAAATTACTTTTCATCACTGGTTATAAGCAATAATAGTAGTTTATACACCAAGGGGATAAAGCACTGTTTTATGTCACGGGCGCTACATTGAATCCTAAACGTAACGAAGGACTCCAAATTTAACTCCCGAGCGCAGCGAGGTTGGTCGGGAATTAAGATTGAGTCCTGAGTGCAGTGAGGGATTCAAGCGCCCAAGAAAAAAACTGCTTTATCCCGGTGGTGTATACTCTACTTTATACTTCTACCATAACAGTAAAACAAACTGTAACGGTTAGATATTTATTGCAAATCATAGTAAGTAGGATACATAGGTCTAGTAAATAATAAAAAGAAAAGACAAATTAAAAGTGAATGTTCACGTTCGATAGAGTCACATTTGTCCATTTGTCATTTTGCTTTTCATGCTGCCAGTGTTTATGCAGGTACACATACTCCTTGGTTTAAAAACTTTTATGTCAAATGGTACGATCGTTTGGTCGACCAGTCTGGAGCCTAGACTCTGTTGTGCATATTTACAGTACCTATGGGGTTGGTTAACTAGTTGGGCGATCGATCGACTAGATTAAGGCCCTAGGGCATGAAGACTGACTTTAGACCCGCAAAAGTATGATTAAAACAGTAGTAAAGGTATGGTAGAAGTATAAAGATGTTCTTATTGAGCTAATGTGCATAAGATACAAGTTTTAAACTTAGCCGAATAAAAGCAGTAGCATGTACCAAGAAATATATGCGATAGTCACGGTTTCGTTTATAGTGTCACCAATACCGGTATCCCGGTATTAGATATTTCAATACCGGTATTGAAAACGGACGAAAAAACTCCGGGATCCCGGTATTGGAAGCCTATGGACTATTATGATGATTAGTGCTACCCGTGCGAAGCCGGGGGGACCGCCAGTTTCTTAATATTCATACTAGTGGTTCGCAAGTTCGACTGCGGCCGACGAGGTTCCGGGTTCGAGTCCCGGGTCGGGCCATAATTAAGTGTTGGGTTTTTCTGACTAGAAATTCTCAGTACTAGCCCGGAGTTAGGAAGTTGGCGGTGTTTCACCCTCGTGCCTCGGGGAGCACGTTAAGCCGTCGGTCCCAGTTAGGTATTATCACTAACATGATAATAGTCGTTAAAGCCCGCCAACCCACATTGGAGCAGCGTGGTGGGTCTAAGCTCTAATTCCCTCTCTCCTATGAGAGTGGGGGCTTGTGCCCGGCAGGGGGCCGTTAGTGGGCTGTAGTGGTGGTGGTGGATACTTCTACTTACGAGTACCTACTTATACTTTATGTAACAATCAGACTTTTCCATCTCAAAAAATAAATAAAAGAGCAACTTTTGATTATATTTTTAAGTAGGTATATCGTTTGGCTTCTTGACGCAGACGTTTCCGTCTCAAAAAATATATAAGAAAAACTTTTGAATTATATTAGTATATCGTTTGGCTTCTTGACGTTATTTAAATACAAAGTTTCATTACACGCCAACCGAGTTTGCAAAGAGACTTTATAAAGACCTTTGAGACTCGATAACAAATTTTTGCGACACACTATGAACTTATTGTACAATTTTCAACTGGCCCTGCCAAGCATGCTATATTTAGGTCCTTTGTTTGTTGTTATTTGTGGTCCTACGAGTACGTTTCAAATATGAAGAATGTTTCTTAATATTCCTTTTATATGGACTGCTGTTTCTCTAGTCTTGTTGTACCTTTAAAGGAATAATTATTCTTAAATCAGTCACATAAGAATAAATGGATAAAATTCTACTACACAATTTCCTACTTAAAACATAATTGAAATCGTCTTACAATTATTAAAGCCGTCAATCGGGATTAGAAAAAGTAATTCACTCAAGGGTAGGTACGTAGGTACCAAAAGACGAAAGTAACTTCAATAAAAAATAAAAAATACTCGTATATATATTTGAATTGCTAATTGGAAAACAGACTCAAAAGCGACATTTCGCTACAAAAAAGTTCACTTAGCTAAAAATCCTCGCCTTTGGCACACATTTTTTCAACGCTTAGTCAATTTTAAGACTCCGTTTTCTTTCATTTCAATACAAATGAGGTCTCGTGGAATTTATCAGGCAGGTATTTTTGATTGCGCCTTCTAATGATATTAAAAGTAAAAGTTGCGTTCCAACAAAATCTTTGAAAGAAAAGAGAGAAACCCAAAAGATCGATTAACCTAGTTTCATAATTTAGGCATGACTAATTCTATTTCTTTTATTTACCTATTAACTAGAGAGCCCGGCAGACGTTGTCTTACCCTGACCCTGGAACTCGATTGCAGCGCCACCTACCGGGTCATGTTGTGAATATAATAAATCCCGGGACGAACGACGAAGAAGATGACGCATCGGTAAGGACACCCGAAATACCGGACTTGACATCCCAAATACTGTTGTCGTCAAATTTGATTTGACAACAACAACAAACCTGACGTATCCAATTGCCCCAAGGCCGATGCCGAGCAGGCGCGACCTCAGCCCAGAATAAAAAGGGCTGAAATAGACAATCCAGGTAGTCTGCTACCTATGAGGACACACCCGGGCAAGGAGGCTTGACCTCGAGGCCCGTACCCGGACAGACTTCGGCCTGTCGAGAAGACACCAGAACAACAAAACCAATCAAACAAACACAAAAAATTCCATCAGATTGACCAGAATCGGTCCGGCCGTTCTGAAGCACATACATCTTCGGAAATTGATTTAATTTACATAGATTAATGTGTTTGGAAACGGAACACGCTGCTCAGGGCTTATACCCAGTACGCCAGAGCAGTTCCAGGAAGTAGTCAAAGTGAAACTAGTTGTTTCACCCCGTGAGAGAGAATTATTGATCTAACTTCCTCAAAACTGGCCTTTACAGAAGCGGGCTGGTAACTATAATACCTAATGCCGTTCTCCTGGGCGAGGTACACTAATTAACGTTAAAATTAAAGGTTTACTTTTTATAAAAGTGTGTGTGTGCAATTCACACACGGCAGAAGTGAAACATCTGGCTAAATCCTATTATGAAAATGTTTGTCTCTTTTTGGTGTCGCTTTTTAGTTTCATTTTTCGTTTTATGAAAACAGAGGCGGATAAAAATAAAACATAAAAAGCAATTATATTTGTCCAACGATTTATTTTAATTATTTATTATTATAAAATTACTTCTGTTATTATTATTAACAGGCAACCATCGACAAAAAATGCAACACTCCATAGACACATAATCGTTTTATACAATAGTGAAGCAACGTGTTCGTTTATCAGATTTTTTGTAACTTGTATACTCATTTAGTAATTGCAATTACGACTTTCTTTTTCCAAATTGGCACGGACAACACTAACTTTCTTGATAATTGTTTTGAGCGCCATACATATTCGACGATGGATGGTTTCTATGACCTGACGGATTCATGTACATTTACTGTACTGTTGTATATAAATGATTTATTTTGATACATACATTAATATACTTAGTGCCGATTTCACCAACTCCGAGTTACGTTTAACCTAGGATTAAAATTGATGTTTTGACAGATGTTATGTAGTAATTCTGTCAACTTTTCAATTTTAATCCTAGGTTAGACGTTAATGTGAAATCGACACTTAGTCATTTGAACGCTTGGGTATGTTTATTGTTAATAAAACAAAAAATAATGTTGAGCAAAGAAAAATATCAATGTGTCAAATCGACTAAAACTTCTTCATAGAAAGTCGATTATTCAAAAATCGAATCAGTAACGCATAAGCGTAACCAAAAGTAAAATAAATGGTTGGACAAAATAATATAAAAACCAGACTTTCGACTGCTACATTTACACAATCAAACAGAAAATTAAAAAATGGAACGCTTTGTATACACGTTCGTCTGGTGGCGCCACTTGCACCATGGCGACAACATCCGTTTCATCGAATTTTGAAATCACAACGATTTTAAAGAAGTTTTACTTCAATAATGATTTAAAAAAAAATTGACGAACTTTATTTCTCGCCACTTTATAATAACCTGAATAAGATCAACTAAATTTTTATATCGAAAAACTGTAAGATTGTAGAAGTTTTAAGCGAATATACAAACAAGCATCGATTGAGGATTCAAGGATTGGTAACTAGTTTACCAATACTTCTTCTGTATAATTTATTTTGTATTTGTAAGTAAGAAAGATTTCTAGTTTCATTTCAACAGAGTTGTGTTCTTGAGAATCTTTGAAAGGCTAGAGTATATTTTAAAAGTCCATCAGCTAGTTTTATTGCTTGTGATATTGCTATCCTTGCCGTTGCTCTTTTCTTAGAAGCAGAGCCACTTTCTTATGTTTAATGAAATCGTAGTCAAATAATTCACAAAGGACAACTCCGCGGAATCAAAGCGGAAAAAGAAAAATGGAATAAATATAATTACTTGTAAAGTACTGCCAGCGATAGGTATTTATAATTTAATACAGATGCGGAAAAACTGACTGACTTTTTTATAAATAAACCTTTATAAGTTTATTTCGAGTAACAAAGACTCATACACTAAACCAAATATATACACTAGACAAAAAGGAATCGTAATCCCTTGATTGGGACCTCGTTGAATAGGTTTTTTTCAAATAATGATGAGGTTTCTATTAGTTTTTCAAAAATATTTAGCGTTTCGGAAATAACTTAAAAGCATAGATAGAGTCCGATCGATACCCTGATGAACTAAAACTTGGGGTAGTTAGACCGATCCATAAAAAAGGATGTAAAAAAGATTGCAGCTACTACCGTCCTATCACACATTGCCCATAATAGATAAGATTGTCGAAAAATATATATGTTATCAAGTACAAGTTTTATAAAGAAAATAATAACTATATATTTTATTTTATTTTTAACTTTATTAAAACCAAAACCCGGCTGAGTTTGTTGTGGGCTCTTCTCAGACCAGGGCGCGTTTGGAACCCTCGTAGCTTTAGTTTTAACATACAGTTACCCATTATCACCATCATGCTTTTTAAGTAAGTAATTTTTAGACGAAAATAAGTACCTACAGTGTACCTATATTTAATAAATGACTTGAATCTTCAATCTTGAATTATCAAAGTAAAATCAACAGCAATTCTAATAAACAATAATACTTAAACACTAAAAAAACAGGATTATAATATTAAGGCCAATTACAGATTTTCTCAAAAAGAAATAAATTACAAATAGTGAGTGAGTTTTCTTAAATATGTAATGTGTATGTATTGGTGGAGTTGTGTAGTGTGTCGCTCAAAGGTATTTTTAGATTGGCGGAAGAGGTCATACTAACCAGGTTAACAGACTACGTAACCAGGGTCAGGATAGCAAAAAATATAATATACGAATGGTATTCATCGACTATTTAGCCAAGCATTCGATACTCTTCAACACGATGTACTTATTAGGAAATTTGATATTTACCGGCACCAGAGGATCCTTATTGAGATGGTGTGAAAATTATGTAAAAGGGAGAGGCTATTTTGTACAGATTGATCGGGTATGTAGCGATAAAATACCAGTTACTGAATGAACAACAAGGATCAGTTCTCGGCCAATTACTACTTGGCAATTATGTAAACGATTTGCGACATAAATTAAAAAAAACTAACTATACTAACTAACTGTCTAGATCGTCTCATGATTTTGGATTAGTACTTAACTCACAAAATATCAAAATGCTATAATTATGATCCAGATAAAATAAAACAACCGAAAAACCTTATCTCAGTTCACATACTCGCATGACTGCCTACATGCTCTCTCTCCCAATGTGTAAATACAAGGCTATATCAGAAATGACTGAGCACTTAGACCTAGTCTCACTGATAGATCACAGATTTGAGAAAACCACATTGAGACCTTAATATGCAACAAACTCCGAGCAATCTAGCCAAAGTTATACTTAAGTACCACCAAAAGTCATAGATAAATTCCTTCAAAACGACGATGCAATATTTGATTACTGCAAGGTGCTTCCCATACAAAAAAAAAACAGTATAATATTCTACTTTGTTTACTCCCAAAATAATATCAACCATAAAATAACAACAAGGAAAATTACAGAAATGAAACTAATTAAGTACGACAAAAGCAAATAAATATTATGGAGAAAGAACTACATTTATTATTTACTTCCATGATTACTACCAAAATATACCAAGCATAAAATAACAACAAAGAAAATTACAGTACGGAAACTAATTAGGTACAACAAAAGCAAATAACTATTGTGGCGAAAGAACTACATAATATTATTTAATTAATTAATAATTACTTCAAATAAGCTAATTAATGAACTTCCGTCCAATATAACAACGTTAAGTTCAAAATAATAAGCCACTTATTGTATTCAACAGCAATCTGTATACAAGAGGGTAAGAAGTCTCTCATTTACTTTTATTTTTAACCGACTTCCAAAGAAGGAGGAGGTTCTCAATTCGGCGCGTATGTTTTTTTTTTTTTTAATATATGTCGGTGCATAACTCCGTGGTTTCTGAATCGATTTGAAAAATTTTCTTTTCAGTGGTTAGAGGAAGCTCCCGAGGTGGTCCCATAAAAAATTTTACTCCAAATCCTCAATCCTGATGCTGTAGGTGTACCGTACCACATGAAATCCTCAAAACTAGGGAGTTAGGAAATTTTGATGGTGAATTATTGGTGAATTAGAATAGTAGTTATCAAGTCACGTATATACGATTCAACTCTGAGTCCAAACTCCTCAACCCTGATGCTGCAGGGTACAGAACTCCTTAAAAATAGCGATTTAG
Organism: Erebia aethiops; assembly: GCA_923060345.2. Lineage (NCBI taxonomy): Eukaryota > Metazoa > Arthropoda > Insecta > Lepidoptera > Nymphalidae > Erebia > Erebia aethiops. Next base: position 9,636,423 of record OV281079.1, on the reverse strand, counting down.
GAGTTTTTTGTGGTGAAGTCATATTATAGGTGTTAAGCAACGACTTCATACTTAAACTCAAGTCCCAACTCCTCAACTCTGATGCTGCAGGGTACTGCATTCTTAAGCTGTGGGGATTTAGAGTACCCTAAAAAGTTAGTTTCAAAATTCTTTCCAAAAACCGACTTCCAAAGCCATTGTAAAGTACCAAATTTCATCAAAATCGGTTGAAAAGATGGGCCGGGAAAGCGTAGCAGACAGACAGACAGACACACTTTCGCATTTATAATATTAGTATGGATTACACTTGGTATTTACTGAATTTTGTGTCTATTTATTTTGTTTTTTGATGAGAAAATGATGTCAAGTTTACTCACTTACCAACCGCAAAGTTTTTAAATTGGTAAGTATGTTGTCTCAATAGTAAAAAGACTAGAGAATCTTAAAGTAATTTGGCTATGGGGGTCTGAGGTATCAGTTAATTTTGGAAGAGGGGTCTCTTTCCCAAAATTGTTTGCGAATCCCTGCTAAAGACTGTTTCAGGCAGAGACATGTTTAACCATCAATTGTAAATAATTTGTACTTTCGTATGTTTCCGGCTAAGATACTCTTTAACACGGAATTTTATTATGCAATGTAGACTTCTATGTAGTCGGGTCTGTATTTTTCCGGCTAAGATACTCTTTAACACGGAATTTTATTATGCAATGTAGACTTCTATGTACTTACTAGATTTTTATAAGAGGGGGGAAAGCAACCCATTCACACCCGAGGTATTGGCTATTTTTCCTGCCTATACTGCCTTTAATTGCATTTCTACCCAAACCAATGATTCACATTAAAATAAAAAATGTTATAATGTTAGAATCTGTGTCACTAAGGTAGTAGAATCATGACATTTCATATGTGGCACAAGTTGTCCTACATTAAATAAATCATTTATTTTTTTAAATTAAGACATTAATTTAATTATTAACATTGAAGTAACAATTTAATCATTAATTAGTATGATTAATTAATCAATGATTATGTACTTCTTTCAATTAAAAAAAATACGATTGATAACAAAGAGTTGGTTTATGTTTCATAATACGTAACTTTTCTCTGATACGTACGTGTCTTTGGTACAAACCCCGCCGTGGCCGTAAATCGTCTATTAAAATATTTTTTTTGGTGTCGGGTCATCGCTAAACATGCTCATTGGATTTTAATAAATGAGGTATCGTTTGGTTCGTACTAGCGCCAAGTTCCGAGGGTATGATTTACTATTTTCTACCGTCAGCTCGCTAGATGTCTTGTGATTGTGAACTTACCATCTCCGAGTAATGGTAGTCCGTCAACATCCGGTTTGCCAGCGGGGCAAAGTGGCAGTTGGGGAGCTGGTGGCACAGGGGAGCCCTCTGCTTCCACCTGTTAAAAGATACATGATTTAATTTCACCCAATAACCAAGCTTACATCCGATACTGGAACACGTGTTAAGGGTCACGTTTTTTTATTCGGATCAAAAAGTAGTAACTTATTTTGTCCTGCGAGTGATTAGTTGTTCCAATTACGAAATTTTTCCTAGGAAGTTCTTAATTGGAAGTATGCGTCCATTTAAGAACTTCCTCGTTTATGAGTCGGCTTAAAATAAATACGGTTTCTCACTAGATCAATACATCACATAGTTGTTTATCGGATAAGCTTCCGGTACTGCAGGTACTGAATTAAGTACTGATATCAAACCGAATGATATGAAATCACTCTAAAGCCTGAAACAAACAACACGTACGACGAAATCGTATCGCGACGAAAACAGCAAGGCAACTCTTAGGCCGGCCATACACGTACAGCTTGAAGCAGTCAGAATGGACTGCTTCAAGCTGCGACTGCATAGTGAACTACAATCTTCTACGTACACACATACATGAAACCGCTCGAGTAGTTGCAACTGCTTCGGGCTGTTGGCAGCAGTTAGCAATGGTAGCTTCAAGCTGTTGACTATGACTGCAAGAGCGGTCCATGTATGTTAATCACTGGCTAACAGCTCGAGCAGTCCGTGTATGGCCGGCCTTAGGTAAAAATTTACGTGTGTATGGTTTTTAATATAACGAACTGATGATAATAATATTATGAAGCATGCAAGCGCGTGGCGACTACGACGCTTGTCCGACTGCAGGTGCACGGTTCCTAAGGGCACATCGTAGCATCGCGCGTCGCAGACAGTTTTGTATTACAAGTTCTGATGGAACTGATCTAACTAATAAAGAGAAAATATTAGATGTTGACGAGTTTCTTTGCAATGGATAAACTCAAAAACTACTAAACCAATTTTAAATATTCTTTTACCTATAGAAAACCACATATCAGCGAGTGACACGGGCTGTATTTTACTTTAAAAAATTAGATATTCCTACGAAAATTGCAGTTAGGTTACCCAAGGTATCCAAAATTTGCCTATAAAAGTCATTAGGACGTGTACTAGGTATGTTATCCTTACCTACTACTTAATCCTAACTAACTTAGTATTACAAATGCGAATGTGAGTATGTTTTTTATTGCTCATTCTTTATAGAAGGTTACCTTATATTAAGTAACTTTTATTTATCATCTTTGAAATACAATTTTCCAAGTAACATGATTATTATCTCTCTGAACTCGAAAAGGATTGGAAATTCCACGAAAATGTATCTCTGTGGCGCACCGTTTTCGAGATCTTAGCGAAAAACCCTAAAAGTGAGTCTTTCTTTGTCCCCCCTCCCTCCCGATTCACCTCCTACACATCAGGACTTTTAGTATGTTCATTCCCTAAGCACCTTGAAACGTGATTCTGAAAGAATCGCTTAGGTTCTTTGTTGCTCCCTGCTCACGCAATCTTCACCCCCCTTAAGGTCATTTGTTGACTGACCTTTTACGCTTGAACGCTTTCACGGCCCATCTTGTCAACGCATCTTGATGTTTGGTAAAAACATAGATTGAGACCCGGGGAAGGAATAAGCTATTTTTATCCCAGAAAATTTTAGAGTTCCCGCGGGAACCAAATAACCTCAATCCACGTGAAGTCTGCGGGCATCAGCTAGTGATGGATAAATTATATTTTACTCACTAAATAATAAGATAAGATAAGAAGATTTTCTAACTCACATTCTTACCTTTCCACAGGTTAGTGTCTGCTGACATTCACAAAGTCTTGCACCACACTTATTATCCTAAAACAAAGCCCCACTGATGCGACGGCATAAAATATGTTCAGCATAATAATAACAGAGAACAAGTATATTATAGAACGTAGTAACATATTCAGACCCTCTCCAAACATAATAATTGTTTAGTTAATGGGCACGCACACACAAGACAGTAATAATTACTGTTCTGTGTATAATAACTACAGCTTTTAAAAATTCTAGACTCGAATCTATTCATATTCTTCTTAGATAAATATTGAATAACTTGAAAACGCAATAATACTATCGATGAAAAACCAAAATGGAAATCAAAATTTTCTTTCAACGATTGACGTACAAATGCTGAAACAGATAAAAGTAAGGAAAACTCAATTTTACGTCAAGAATTTTGTTTATTCTTCCGATTAAAAAAAATATTTTTGTGGGTATATTGTGACTTTTTCTGCGCAAGTATAAATAATGTAAAAAAAAATGGGGCAATGAAGTATGCTTAGGTACTGTAGGACGGTATACCTCTACTTTGCTGCTTATGGTAACAATTGAAACATGGCAGTAGACTTGTATACTTAATACTGATATCATACCTACTTATTATTTTTATTAAACCCGTGGACGCGTAATTTCAAAATTTTTACTACTTACCTACAAAATATATAATATATATATATATATATATATATATATACTAAATGATGCCCGCGACTTCGTCCACGTGGATTAATGTTTTTTGATTCCCGCGGGAACTCTTTTATTTTCCCGGATAAAAAGTAGCCTATGTCCTTTCCCTAGATACAAAATATCGCTATACCAAATTTCATCAAAATCGGTTGAGGAGATAAATTTTTTGATTCCCGCGGGAACTCTTGAATTTTCCGGGATAAAAAATAGCCTATGTCCTTCCCCAGGATACAACCTATCCCTGTACCAAATTTCATCAAAATCGGTTGAAAAGATGGGCCGTGAAAGCGTAGCAGACAGACAGATAGACAGACAGACAGACAGACAGAAACACTTTCACATTTATAATATTAGTATGGATAGTATGGATATATATTATGTACCAAATATTATACTAATGAAGTCAGAAAAAATTTATGTATTTGAAAACTAGCTGATGTCTGCTACTTCGTCCTGTTGGATTTAGTTTTTTAAGAATCCCGAACTCTTTGATGCTCTCAGACAAATTTAAGCCTAGGATGGCTGTAAGTAATTAAGTAAGTGGGACCTATATCACAGATTTTTTTTGTTGCCTGGTGGGAGGCTTCTGCCGTGGCTCGTTACCATCCTACCGGCAAAGACGTGCACGCCAAGCGATTTAGCGTTCCGGTACGATGCCGTGTAGAAACCGAAGGGGTATGGGTTTAATATAACTGCCATGCCCCTATCAGGTTAGCCCGCTACCATCTTAGACTGCATCATCACTTACCATCAGGTAAGATCGTAGTCAAGGGCTAGCTTGTAGTGGATAAAAAAAAAAAATAATTATAAAGTGAATAATAAAAATCCATACAAATATTATAAATGCGAAAGTGTGTCTGTCTGTCTGTCTGCTACGCTTTCACGGCCCATCTGTTCAATCAATTTTGATGAAATTTGGTACAGGGATAGGTTGTATCCGGGGAAGGACATAGGCTACTTTTTATTTTAAAGAGTTCCCGCGGAAATCAAAAATCATTAATCCACGCGGACGAAGTCGCGGGCATCATCTTGTTAATAATAAAAATACAACAAAGCTAAGTAAGCTAGGATGAATCCATGTTCCTTTTTTACTACGAAACCCTAAAAAGCATGGTCCAATAAACCTTTCCGCCGTCATGGCACACGAAGGCGCTCAGATCCGAGAAATTTCTTACAATGTCGAGTGATTATGCATGCCAAAGTGATCACGTAATTTCTCAAATCGTTCAAATTTTCCTCAATTTCTGTATCGTGTTTTTTATGGTTAATTAAAATTTGTGGGCGTCTCGCATTTTATAATATTTTCGAGGATATATCGAACAAAAGAATATGGCGGTGGATTTGCGTCTTCGGTCAATCTGAGAAGTTCCTGCTCATTGGGAAAAAAATTGAATGCAGAGTAAGTGTATGGTGATACATACGTCTACTCTGCATTCAATTCGCGCGCGAACTGTACCTACTTAGCTATTTACTTACTAACTACTGCCAGCGACAGACATGCCGCGTGGATTGAGGTTTTTTGGTTTCCGAGGGAACTCTTTAATTTTTCGGGATAAAAAGCCTATGTGTTATTCCAGACTATAATCTATCTCTGTGCCGAATTTCATCCAGATCCGTTAAGCCGTTCTGGCTTGATTGAGTAACAAAAATTCATCCATCCATCCATCCATACATCCATCCAAACTTTCGCATTTATATTATATGAGAATACTTTGGTTGGGAGTGGTACGCACAAGTTGTTACATTTCAATTATGTTGTTTAAATAAGTGCTTTACCTTATGATATGCTTAAAGTACTTATTTCTAATAATGTTAGTTTGCATATTCATCATCAACATACTCGTAAGTACGTATAAGTAGGATTGTCGGTTGGTATTATGATTTCGCAATTGCAAATTTTGAATCCTCGCCCTCGCCATTTTGAATTTTGAATTTTGATATTCATCAGATCTTCACCAAATTTATATGGGACCACCTATGAAGTATAATCTATCAAACAAAGAAAGGATCATCAAAATTGATTCATATTTGGCGGAGTAATCGCGTAACAAACATACAAAAACATACAGCCGAATTGATAACCTCCTTTTTTTTGAAGTCGGTTAAAAAGAGACTTTTAAGTTTTATTTCCTTCATGTGTAATATTCGAGTCACATCGTTTTAGTGAGAAATTTTCAGACCCCGAGATATTATACGCTTCTGTAAAGAAAATTCGGCTTAATATCTTCCCAATATTTAACCAAGGCCTGTTTATTATTCTGACCGAGATTTGGTAGTCTAATAGTTTTAGGTAGGTAGATACACTTTTCATTCGACCTTTACGTTCAAGTACATAAGATAGATTATGATAATGTATTTCCAAAAGGAAGTTTTTCTATTATTTTACTTCACTAAAATTATAATAATTGTATTTATATACAATTAGATGATGCCCACGTCTTCGCCCGAGGGGATTTAGTTTGATTCCCGGGGGAACTCCTTAATTTTCCGGGATAAAAAGTAGCCTATATCCTTCCCCGGGATTGAATCGGTAAAAAGATGGGCCGTTAAAGCGTAGCAGACAGACAGAGAGACAGAAAGACACACTCTCGCATTGATAATATTAGTCTGGATAGTAAGTTGCCACAGGTGATATTACTCGTAATATGTATGTAAATATCTACAGTAAATAATTAGAATTTAGATAACGCAAACATTTGCCGATGCCTAATAAACATTTGGCCAGATTCGATTGCAGGCTCAGCAGTGGACCCTCGGGATGGACTCGTGACCGTATAATGCGGTCATACAATGTCTGCCCTTCTGTATATTTACATAATGTTACTTGACCCTTCGAATTTGCTTCCATATCGATGAATAGGAGCAGGGAAAATAAAGTAACAAAATATACGTCGGTAATCGGATTTGCATGAGAAACGTAGTCCTAATCTCGTTTCGAAGCACTTTAAGCTGACATTTTAAAACCTACTTTACGGTGAAATGAATTTGATGCAAATAAGATACAGAGACTTCTGCTTGCTATTTGAAAGCTCAGAGGATCTACTTTATGCATGTTCTTCACTCACGTCGTGTAGGGCAAGTAAAATCTACCCACTTGATATAATTCTTATTCATAGAGATTAGGTACATTAGGTACTAGGTGAATATTACGGTAACGAGAGATTGTGAATTGTGATCCTTATATTACCTAAATATACTGAATTTAGTTCACAGAAATGTCTTGAAGGTCTTGGTGAAAAAAATCTCGTAGGTACTAGGTAGGTAAAAGAGCTAGTGTTTTTTATAGGTTTAGTGCGAAAATTTTATTACTCAAAGAAAATCATATTTCAAATGGAGCGACTTTAGATAAATAATTCACGCACAACAGAATTTGGAATCTGCTTATAGCAGTTGTCTCGGGAACAGTAGGTACCACTCACCAGTCCTATTTACAATCGTTAGGTGTTATATTATATACGATAAACGACAATGTATTTACTATTATAAGCCTCCAAAGATCTACATTCTGCTTAGCAACATTCAGAAGTAGCATTTAAAGAGTTCTACATATATTACGTACGTACCAACTTGCTCATAAATTATTCGTTCGTAATTGCTCGAGTGCCTCATATATTTTAACCGACTTCAAAAAAGGAGGAGGTTCTCAATTCGACTGTATGTTTTTTATTGTATGTATGGTACGCGATCATTCCGCCAATTATGAATTAATTTTGATTATTCTTTTCTTGTTTGGTAGCTAATACTTCAGAGGTGGTCCCATAAAAATTTAATCGAAATTTATTATAATTGAGCGCTTTTTGAGAAAATCAACAAAAAACAAAATATATACCCAGATAATGATTTTTACTTTTTAGTTTAAATTGGTTTTTGTTTTAGATGAAAGCGAATAATTATGTCTTAAGCCCACTATACACGAACCAATTTGTAATAACTGCAGTTAACTCAAGTGAGGATTATAATGACAATAAATAAACGGTTAAGTACCGTGTTCATTTTTCCAAGCACGTACGCGTAGGTACGTACGTCCACATAAAAACGTATCGATTTCTAACCAGCGACGCGCAACGGATCGGATATAAGCTAACCGAAAATATTATAAGATTTGATAAGGTTTACAGAACACAAATTGGGACACAGATTGTTAAAGTTTGGTATAATTTTAATTGTTTTAGGTTTGATGCTACACATTTTTACTTCAGGGGCCAAAAGCCCCTCCAACTTCGACAAAATAGCGTCTATCTATATGTACAGTCGCTTGATGTAGTCCGTGTACCTAGTGGGGGTTATATTTAAACGTGCAGTTTGGTTCTATTGCAGCTATTAATTTCGGGGTAGCCAATAGCCCTTCTAGTACCTTGGAGCCCCAGCCTGTCAGTTCTTCGAACTATGTGCCTTCATATAGTCACTGCAGTTTCGTTGCCTGTATAGAGTGTAGAGCGATGTCGGATATACTTTAGTTCTCATACAGATTTCCTCATTATTAATTTGGACGCACACAGAAACTTCGAGCATAACATTATAATAGCTCTTTCCATCATGTGATTAATATAACCGCCGTACCGCTAGCAGGTGAGCCTGCTACCATCTTAGCGGTGAGATCGCTGTCAGGGACTAATTTGTAGTGGAATAAAAAAAATGTCCTTCCCCGGGATAGATGATGAATAATGAATCCTTTCCCTGTACCAAAATTTCATCAAAAACGGTTAAAAAGATGGGCCGTAAAAACGTAGCAGAACGACACACAGAAACCCTTTAGCATTTAATAGTATTGTTTGATTTTGTGCTTAGCCATTTCGGTGCATAATCGAATAAAACTGGACATTAAATTTCGGATGGTTTAGTAATTGATTGGACAGCTCTATTAACTCGAACCTCGGCAAAATTAATCTGCAAAGCAGATGAATGACATAAAATTAATGATAACCGTGTTTATTGCTTTGTGATGAGCGCGAAGAGATAATTACGCTCAAGCTCACTTAAATATTTAAATATAAATTACAATTTCCTTTTGGTGAGAGTTAAGATCTTAATTACACGGGATTTTTAAGAAACCTTAATCCACCCGTATTCCTGGGATTCAGTAAGTAACTAAATATGAAAAATATTGTAGGTAATTGTAATAAATAGGCTAGGTACACCTTAACATTTTCTGAACGTCGATAAAATATCAATCATTGATGATGGTTATAATAATAATTAATTTTAAGTTTGACGACCTCCGTGGCGCAGTGTGTAGCGCTGTTGCCTTAACGTGCGGAGGTCCTGGGTTCGATCCCCGGCAGGGTCAATTTGGGAATTTATAATTTCTGAATTTTCTCTGGTCTGGCCTGGTGGGAGGCTTCGGCCGTGGCTAGTTACCACCCTACCGGCAAAGACGTGCCGCCAAGCGATTTAGCGTTCCGATACGATGCCGTGTAGAAACCGAAGGGGTATGGGTTTAATATAACTGCACTGCCCCTAACAGATTAGCCCGCTACCATCTTAGACTGCATCATCACTTACCATCAGGTGAGATCGTAGTCAAGGGCTAGCATGTAGTGGATAAAAAATAAACTTACAGTATCTTAAAACTAAAGCTACTACAGAGCCCTTATCAAACTCCGCCGAGTTTTATTATTTGAAAATAATTATTGCATCCTCAGCCATATTATATTAGTTTTCTTTTAATTTTGAGCTCGGTACATCATGGAATTATGTGAAGTTACCTACAATTTGTTGACCTTAAATAATTAATTAAAATAATACACACATTATTTACAGTTAAACGTACTGAAATCAAGTTTCTGAACAAGCCGCGTTGTGTGGTATTTAACATAGGTACTAAATTTCTACATCAATGGGTATAACCGTTATTCTTTTTAATTTTATAAAACTTGGTCGGGGATAAAAAACTTCTTTCAAATAACAAACTAAAGTCGTCGATGTAAATTGCGGGATTTTATTATATATTGCAAACTAGAGTTAGTAATAAATAAATATTTAAGTAAATGGTATAATTCTATCCGAACACAGCCAATGAGTTCAATATATTTTTACGAAACTTTGTACGGAGAAAGCTTGTCTTTGGAAAAATTGGCTTATGTCCATAAGCCACTTTTTATAGATTTCCCACGAGATTTTGCAATATCCTAAATCCACGCGGAAGTAGTCGCGAACATCATTACTAGTACCTACATAATATTTCCACCTCACGTGGGGTAAGTTAATATAGTCCTAGAATATTTTAAATGTGGAAGTTTGGACGTTTGTATGTTTTTAAGTTTGCATGTTTGTTACTCCTTCACTCCACAATGACTGAACCCTGACCCTATGACTGACCACCTGACTGTATATTGGAGTATATTGGTAAACAGGAGATGGGTCACAACCTTAATTAGCGCATCTTCTCTTTTGCCTGAAAAATTAAAGATTAAAGAAAAATCAAAGATAAAAAAACGAGTCAAAAAACCTTAATCCACGCGTACGAAATTGTTTCATAATCTAGTATGAAAAAAAGACAAAAGTGTCAGTTAACTAACAGGCGGGGCAATTGTAGGCAATTGGACTCATGTTTCACACTCTTACGACCGGCAATTAATTCTCTGATGTTGTGCTAAGTAAAATAGACATTGTTAAATTGACGATAGAAAAGACCGCCGTGTAATTTCCGCCCCTCAAGTGAACTCAATCCATCTGAAGTACTAAAAATACTGTCTTATTTTTCTGGGATAGTATTTCAAAAAAATGGATGATGTCTTGATCTCAACCGAATCATCAAGTCTTTATCTGTGTGTACTATGTCTTTATCAAACGATAACTTAAATACTTAATTGTGACGTCATCAAATTATGATGTACTTTTTTCTCGATGGCTTATATTTTTTATCCAAGTTAAAACAAACAGAGGTAGTGTGGTTTTTAAGTTTTGTGGTTCTAGTGGTTTTACTACTAGTTTTAGTGATAAAACTAGTGGTTTTTAAGAGTGTTTGAAAAGCCTCTATGGGCTAATAGAGCTCTATTTAGTCGTCATCATTTCAAGACATTTTCGGCTCACTGAGTCTCTCCTTGGAATGAGAAAGGTTAGTCATGGTAGATTTCTCATAAATATTACTTACACACTGAAACAAGATGTTCCTTTAGCATAATCTTACTAATATTATAAATGCGAAAGTTTGGATGGATGTATGGATGTTTGTTACTCAATCACGCCCCAACGGCTGAACGGATATGGCTGAAATTTGGCACAGAGATAGATTATAGTCTGGAATAGCACAAAGGCTAAACAAAAAACCTCAAACCATGCAGACGAAGTCGCAGGCATCAGCTAGTGGTTTTCTAAATGATGGTAGTGACCCCCAGGTATTGCTCTTAATTGTATCTATAGATAAGTGAACGACCGAGACGGCTGAAATAATTATTCTATCTCTTTGTACAACCTTTATAAGTACTTAAACGCTTGAAAGTTGTTCGACTGTGTGAAAAACTAACTACCTATTTTTGCAGTTCTTTTGGAAAATTTTGAGTGGAGTATCTATAAGAGACAGTAATTTAACTCAATATGTATATATCAATTAATTATCTAATCTTTGTTCGCTTATATGACGTTTCGGTTTTGATTTTGACTCGTTTCAGTGAACAATTAGATCATTCCAAAGCCGCTTTCAATAATGTTTACTTTGTATTAATAAAGCTGTTCATTATCTTGTTTGTAAAATATAATTTCATCTAAAGTTTTCATACCAAAATTTCAATTTGTTTTATTTTCAAAATAATTTTCAAAACCCCTTTATTATGATCAATTTATACGCAACATTTGTATATAACCTTTTATGAATTCCTTTCTTGATAAAACCAACAACAGGCGTAATATTCTTAAAAATACCTTTACAAAGAAAATTATACTTCAATTAACTAGAACCCACACTGCTATTATGCTTTGTGAATAATTACTGTGATGAATTCCTTTATACATATAATATTATAATACCTACTACGAGTAGGTATAGATAATAATAATTGCCTGTGAGATATTATGTCATTTTCATTAAAGAATACTGCGAGCGCTGCGGTGCTAGAGGTCCCAGGTTGGAGCCTCGGCAGAGTCAATTTCTTTCTTACGTACCGTACGTTCATACAGTGAGGACTTATCGAATCATTATACAAAAATAAGTTTAAATTTTATAATAATTATTTCTCTTTTAAATGAAATTAACAAGCTGAGAATAATTTTCGTGTAAACGTGAAAACTATTATGTACTATTACCTATTCTGTGATATTATGATGATAGGTATACTTACAAAGTAAAATTTTTGAAATCTTAAATTTAACGTACTTACTCGTACGTGAATCATCGTTTTATACCTTGATTTTTCATTTTTCTTAATTATTAATTCCAAAAAAATAAACAGTTATTTTGAAGACACTCGCATGTGGTTGCCATCTCTACATGATAATAACAGCTACAAAATCCATACTAATATTATAAATGCGAAAGTGTGTCTATCTATTTATCTGTCTGTTTGCCTGCTACGCTTTCACGGTCCATCCGTTCAACTGATTTTGAAGAAATTTGGTACAGGGATACTTTGTATCCCGGGGAAGGACATAGGCTACTTTTCATCCTGGAAAATTAAGGAGTTCCCGCGGGAATTAAAAAAACTTAATCCACGCGAACGAAGTCGCGGGCATCATGTAGTAACTTATATAAAAGAGAGAAAAGAGCAACTGCTGAGTTTCATGCCGGCTCTTCTCTATAGAATTATCTTTCCGAACCGGTGGTAGAGTCTTGACGTATCATAAATGACACAAGAAATAAATAAATAATTTCATCATTTCATTTCAAAACTATGCACGATTAGCAAATTCGTGGTGATTACGAGTTCGAAGTAGCTGGTCGCGACTTCCGACCCCAAGGCGGCTTAATTGAATGAGACGTCATGATTGGTGTTTGACTTGCCGCTGGCGGCACGCACAGTTTGATTGCGCGGGACCGTATTTACTCATTCCGTCTCGGGACCCTACTTACATTTGTGTTTTTTCAGCCTCCTTTGTTACTCGTGGATGTTCATTAATTTCTTAGATCGTTGTGATTTTATTCTACGAAAACAGTTAGTGCGTTTCCACCACCCACCAACAAATGTGCTTGATTTTAAAACATCTACGATCAAAGCTGTGCAAATCAAGCACACCTATTGGTGTGTTTGACACATCCGTAGCTAAGCCACCGTAACACCGTAGCACATATCTGCTGGAAAGACAGTCATATTTTCACCTGAATCCATCCCGCAATATTAGATTATTTTATTACCTTCCTCTTACCTTGAATCCTTCTCACGTTTATCGTGCTACAGGTATTTAGCAGAATACCTATATGTATACAAATTGTAGATTTATCAATCCTGTCATAATTTTCAATTTACTCGTAAGCTGGTCATGCTCTTGCTGCGCTCGAATGGAACTCTAGTTCCTACATCCTGCGGATTACGAAGTATGTTGGTATGTCAGCATTCAGCAATCAGTTTAGTCCTTTACACTGTACCTATTAAGGCGCTGTCAGCTCTTAAAATCAAAACACAAATCGAGAGGTTGGCTCTCCTCAGTCCTCACCCTTCACGCCAGTTATGCCCACTTCGGCCGGGTGGCGCTCCCGTCGCGGTTTTCTTTATTTTCGCGCGCTTGTCATAGCATGTCTCGGATGCCCTCGGATGACAAAACACGGTAACTCAAAATTTGTGAAATTGATAGAATAACGTAAGTGAGTAAATCACGTACCAAAGTCTCTTACATGAGTAGGTAATTGACAAAATACCTATTGTAAATCGCATATCGTGTGCAAATCCATTTTAATACTTAATATTATAAATGCGAAAGTGTGATTGTTAATTGAATTGCCCGTCAATCACGCCGCAACGGAGCAATGGTTCGACGTTATTTTTGGCGTGGGTATAGTTGAGGGAGAGTGACTTTTTATCCCGAAAAATTAAGGAGTTCCCGCGGGAATAAAAAAAACTTCAACCACGCGGACGAAGTCGCGGGCATTAGTTAGCCCAGCATACTAATATCCATACAAAATATAATAAATGCGAAAGTGTGTTTGTCTGTCTGCTACGCTTGCACGGCCCAACTACTCAAACGATTTTGATGAAATTTGGTACAAAGATAGATTACATCCCGGAGAAGGACATAGGCTACCCGGAACCATTATCCTGGAAAATTAAACAGTTACCGCGGGAGTCAAAAAATCTTAATCCATGTGGACGAAGGCGAGGGCATCATCTAGAGTTACATAAGTATCTTATTTACATAAACTACTTACGTGAGTTAATTACAAGTATAATTGTGGCATAAATCAATATCATACGTATATACAATGTACTTACCGACTAAGAGTCTGATATTCATTTTTTGTCAGAAACAAGAAATACAGATGTTATTTCAAAAATTTAAATAGCAAAAAGATGTTGGAAATTGATCATTGAAATCAATTTCTAGTCTTTTGCAGACATATAGTATTATTTACAGTGTTTGAAAAATACTCAAAAATAAAAAACGAAGAAAATCATACAATTTTGGTGTCATGATTTTTTATCTTTACATACAGAATTATCTATATGGTAGAACTTCGTAAGAGCCAAAACCGTAAATTAGCCAATTTATGTAAAATTTCAAATTTGTACGTTGTTTCCGTACTCTAAAATTATAAGTTTGATTGACAATATTATGTCCGAAGCAAAACCTATTATATTAATTAACTGGACTTAGGTTGGGTGAAACTAAACAAATTAACTTTTTAAAAATCCCACTCAATCAAAATTAAAAATAAATCTCGGGAACGGCAAATTTTCAACTCAAGGAAACGGGAATAAAATTGGCCGATTCCCGGGAATTCCCGAGAATCGGGATTTTTAAAAAAATAGTTATTGCTACTTTTATGTACCTTATATCCAGTTTTTTTTAATTAAATACAAGTTAGCCCTTGACTGCGATCTCACCTGATGGTAAGTGATGATGCAGTCTAAGATGGTAGCGGGCTAACCTGTTTGGGGTATGGCAGTTATATTAAACCCTAGTCCATATCCCTAATCGGTTTCTACACGACATCCTACCGGAACGCTAAATAGCTTGGCTTGTCTTTGGCGGTAGGGTGGTAATTGGTAACTAGCCACGGCTGAAGCCTCCTACCAGGCCAGACCAGAGAAAATTCAGAATATTTAAATTCTTGAAATACAATGCAAGAAAATATTGTAGCCGTGAATTCACTACGGTCCTTTAAGTAACTCTTTCGAAATTGTCAGTCAATTGAACAAATTGGTACTCAATGGATTTCTAAAGGTTTGTACACGGTTAAGCTTTTACGGCCCCGAGTTTTGCATTGGAAACGAGTATTGTATATATTAAATTATTCAGGTGTAACAATGGCGCTGACATCTGGTGAAATAACAAGGCGGCATATAGAGAAATTAAAGAGGGACTCTTAAAAGTTCAAACAATAATATAATATAAGAAAATAACACTTGGAGCTCGTAAAATCTAGAACAAGAAAAATATCCGAGGTGAGATAAAATATCAGAAAGGGAGAATCGAAGAAGACAAAACGCAAAAAAAATTGTTACTTATAATCATTCTTACAATGTGATTTAACATACTATACATTGGTTGGAAGTTCTACTTATATTTTATAGACGACATTTTACATAATTTAAGTACAAAATAAAGAATAAAGAGTTTAAAATACTCAAAAGTACCTACTACGACTATTATAGTTTTATGGTAAGAAAGTACAATAATTCTTAACATTGTGATCAGTGCCCTTACTTTTCCTTTGAGTAATTGTCAAGGTTCCACTGACAAATTGTCCTCTCAAAAAATCCTCCAAAAAGTTTGGACAGATGGATGTATGGATGTATGAATGGATGTATGGATGTTTGTTACTCAATCACGCCCCAACGGCTGAACGGATCTGGCCGAAATTTGGCACAGATATAGATTGTAGTCTGGAATAGCACATAGGCTACTTTTTATCCCGAAAAATTAAAGAGTTCTCGCGGGAACCACAAAACTTCGATCCACGCGTACGAAGTCGCGGGCATCGGCTAGTATTGCATAAATACTTATAATATTGACAATTTATCATTAATATAAGTTATTGTTATGTTATATTTAAATGTATATTTTTTATCGTAAACTAACTTACTTGCAAAAACAAAAATAAAAAGCATTGTCTATTTCAGAAGTTATATAATAAATTATGACATAAATTTGCCTGCTGCCTGCTTGTCAAAAGAACTAAAATTATCAAATTTTGATAGTGTTTCTGTTATTTTATGTTTGCTGTCCTATTTTTGTGATTGGCATGATTGGTAAGACTAGTAAAACACTTCTGTGAATCTTATCTAAAGTTGTTTTTTTAAGTGCCTTTTGTGAGATAAAGTTTAGTTACTCAATGGAATAATTCTCCGTCACTTAATTTTAAAATGATTGTTTTTGTTACTATAATTTAACATAATATTTGTAAACAGTGCTACTGCTCATAAAGATAAATAACTAAGAAACACAAATTTATCAATAAAATAACAAAACATGATGAAAAATAAACATCGATTTTATTTCATGTACAATTTTACAAAAATACGCCCAATTCCCAAATTCACTCTGCTGGGGATTAAACCCGGTACATCCCACGTTAAGACAATAGTGCTCAGCACTGCGCGAGTGAGGTACCTAGTCAATAGGGCATGCTCCCGATAATTCCTGGTACCAAAAATTCCCGGTACTTCTGAATAATTTTCAGTCCCGGTTCTCCACACCATAAAACCGGTACTTTTGATACTTTTGAGACTCGAAGTACATACATTCTGTCGATTCTTCTCTAATTAAGTGTGGATATTTCTGCATGTAACAATAATTTAATTCACTATACTGTATTTTATGCTCACAAATTCGAGGTATTAGTTTAAAAACCCCTATTTTTACTTTGGCTATAACGATTATTTTACTGCCACTTCGTACAGTTTCGTATGTTAGTCTTTCTGGTAAGTATTATTTACCAGCAGAGAAGAGCTTTTTTGAAGATCAATGAATTGATGGATCTGTCACTGGAATAAAATTTGTTCAGCCATAATAAATTACAGTAGATTATGCTATATTCTGTTAATTGTATCGTTACTTTCATAAATTTCACATGAAGATTGACAGGAAAATATTGATAGACTGTAATATAAAATATACCTCATAAGCCCGAGGCTACTAAATTTTGATTTTTGACTCCACTGTCAATTATACCAATAGCAGAGGGAAAAAAAATATGGATATCCGTATCCATAATTCCCTAAGATGCTCAGGAGTTCTCCATACAATGTTATGTAAAAACCAAGACTGTGAACAGTCCAATCTTTATGTATGGATGTGAATCCTGGACAGTAACGCAGCAGTAACGAGGCTCTTTATGGCTGATAGGAAACGTCTTTAGAAAATCCTAGGGTCCTCGATCCTAGGATCCTCTATACGTACGGGGAGGACGGTGAATGGATACCAAAAATACTAAGAGGTACCATATCCAATATAATTGTAGAGACCAAATCAGCGTGCGGCAAAACCAAAAAACGGCACAGAATAGGAGAGAGTAACATCTTCACGAGATTCTCTTGGGAATACTGAGTATGGGTTGGAAAATATTGTTGATTTAGATTAACATTTGTAATTCTTTGAGGTGAGGTTACTACGTACGCCTGTCTATAAAAAAAGACCCGTAAATTATCACTTTGTTGTCCGTGTATCCAAGCCTCAAGGCTTGTTTCTCATAAACTGCTTGATGTAGTAAATTTATATTTGCACTGGCTTCTAATTGCTATAAAAGTAGTTACATATGAGCGTATCACGATAAAAAAAATTTCAACTTTTCAAAGTGTATTTTCATACAAGACGCAATCTCTGTAAAACCTATGAACTACAATAAAACTTTGAAATTTGTAACGAAGCGAGTTATGGTACAAGTACATGAAAAAATCATGAATTTACAGTCCTGTGTGAAATATTATGCGATAAATTTTTGTATAATGCCTAATGAATAGTAATATTCAGTATATTCCTGTGTGAAATATTATGCGATAAATTTTTGTATAACGCCTAATGAACAGTAATATTTGGTCTATTTCATACTTTCTGTAATGTCTTAGCCGTGTTTTTGTGATAATTTAAGGTAGTATCGAAAGTATCGAAAGTCCCGGGAATTCCCGGTTCCGTGCCAATATCGGTCCAAAATTTCCCGGTACTCAAACACAGCACCGAATGCATGCCCTAGTAGTCAGGGAGAATTATAATAAACAAGTTAAGAGATCAACTTGTTCTCAAATATTTCTCAAGAGATAAGTTAAAAAAATACTCTGTACACAAAAACGGGAAATCACAAAAAAAAACCAACGACGTATTTCCCGGAAATTTCTAACTCCCGGGTCCCAGAAACGAAACCCTAAGGGTATCTAATATCCAATCAATTAGTAATAAAACTTGCAATAGGCACTTATTTGAAGTATTTGAGACACTACTAGGTCCTTACTCAGCAAGCTTTCGATATAATAATATTATCTGGTCGGTCTGGTCCAATGAGAGCGGACGAGTAGGCAGTAGCAAGCTGAAGTGGCAATGCTTGATTTTCAGTTTTCCTTTCTGTCTTACCACTGTTTTGTTATTTTCCATTCATATCAAAAATTGCACTGGAGGCATACTACTATCGCTTAAATCCGTATTGTTTTAATATTGTTGACGTTCGTGTTTTTAGAATTATAATCCTTATTTTAGGACCTTCAAGGTACCTGACATAAAACTGACATTTTTAAGTAATACTGCTTTAAGCGATGGCAGTGAACCCTCTGACAGTAATTGGATGTTTGACAACTTACCTACTTCTTGGAAATATTAAAAGACGTCATTGTTACAACCAGCAGGAGTTTTTTTTTTAAATAGTGAAGCGACGTGCCTTTTTATGCGATATTTCGCAACTCGTATGTCAATCTAGTAATTACTAGTACGATTTTAATTTTGAAAATAGTTTTCAAAATAATTACGAAGCTGCAACACAAGCTCACTTGATTGTCATTTAAGTAGCGTCATCTTTGGCGTTGGATGGTTTCTATGACCTGCCTTATTGATATTGCCAAATAATAAAATATACATTTACAGCATTGCTTCACCAAAAATATTTATTTTAATACATAAAAAAGACATTTAGACGCCTGGGTATGTTTATAAAACAATACAAAAAGTTGTAATATCAATGTGTCAAATCGATTAAAACTTCTTCGTAAATGAAGTCGATTGTTGTCAAAAATCGAATGGATAGCGCATTACGGCATCATTATTTCGAGCTGTCAAAAGTTTGGTCAGAGAACACATATTCATACTTTATTTGATTATGTATTTTTAGTTATATAAAAGAAGATAGCTCACGAAAGTTGTAATATCCACGTCTTCTGTCAATTCATGTTGAATAAACATTAGTCTTATTCATGTTATGTTTGAAAACCATTTTATAATATCGATTTAAACGCTGGAGCAAAGGAGCACAGATCCATCGTCTGTGAAGTTCTTTCGAACACTGGCGGAGGTGAAAATGAGCTAGCGCTTCTCGAAAAACCGGAATACAATGGAAAACAGAAAATATGTGTACATTTTAATAAATATTAATAAATCGATGGATGTCATTTAGAATTTGGAATTTAATGATATATTTTTCAAGTAAATTGAGGTTTTCAATTTGGAGATGTGTTGATTTGAAAACTGAAATAAGAGGTATGTTTGAATTTATTTTTTATGCAGCGAAGTTGTTTAAATCGTGTTTTGGGATAAAACAATATCTGAGTTAAGGTCTTGAAAACATCATATATTTTTTTCAATCTTCCATATGCCACCATTTAATGGATACACTGCTTTGGAGACCCCCCCCCTGACCACACACAGCGCCTTAATTATTTTATACTACACCCGCTCGGAACTTTACTTACTTTCTTACTTTTTTCAAAATGAGGTAGAAAGTACGTCATTGCTACAAGCCAATAAAGTAAACGTGCTAAGCGGACAGAAAATGTGTATGAAAATCTATTATTAACGCGCTGTTTGTTTTTAATTTTAACATCAGTCCAGAAATTGATGTCGAGTAAAACGACTAACATTACAATAATAATAAAATAATCTTAAGTATTTAACTAATTAATTTTAATTAGGTTACACTAGAGCATCACTCCTATTTCTTATTTTTTTGAGAGTAATAAAAAAATTATGACTGAATAGGCTGTATGCGTATGGTCTAGCACCCCAGTGTTCCCGGTATATAGGTATAGTCTATGGTTGGTAATATTTGTTCATTATTCGACTGTCAGCTTTCTCTAACCATATATTATAAAATATTATCTATTATTCATATTTAATTAATAACCTAAAAACCAATATTCCTGCGCATAAAGATATTGCTCAGACTATACGTTATTACGTCGTTACCTTATTTTAAAAATAAGAAAAAATAGCGACCCCGCGCTTGGTATTTTCTTTTGCACTTTGCATAAAGCACTATGTATCACTCGGAAGAAAGTACGATTCCTACATCGCGTGTATTGAGGCCCTTATGCTACGCCTCGGGCCACAAACTACACCCTCGTTAGTAATCGGTCACTTCTCCCCTCGGTGAACAATGTACTACACCTACAAGATGAACCGTTCTTAGTTATAGATAGTAGGATTTACCTATACTTTACTATCGACTCATTTTCGAAAAACAGAAAGAGTAAAAAAACAGCGGTGTTTACCCTTTTCAGCTTGAGAAACTACATAAAAGTGTATTTTTGCAGCATATTTTATCGACTCCCTCCTACGCGGATCTGAATTGATTTAGACTCAGGTGTGAATACATTTGGCTATATTATTATGGTTGACAGCGCGTAGGGAGCAGTAATATTTTTCCGAATAATGTTTTCTACTTACCGGAGCTTAAATCCTTCTAATTTTAAAGATTTTTCTCACTAAATTATTTATTGAGTACTCATATAAGTTATCTAACTTATTTGAATACTTACTATAAAGAAAGTTTATGTACTTTATAGTCAAAAGTTCATGACTTCTAAAATATACAAGAAGAAGAAGAATTTTTTTTTTCTACATCGATGCTTGCTCAGAAATTGCTTCATTATTTGTACATTAGCTCTATTCTGGCCAGTAACTTTTGAAACTGTCCAGAGGACGTTAATATAAATTGCTGGACAGTTGCGAGGTGTTTAAAGGACACACTGACATGAATTAGGTGTTTTGATATGTGCATTTCGTTTGTTGAGATTATTTTAGTCTATGGTTACTGGTGAAATCATCTTCAAAATTACCTAGGTATACTTTAATTAAAATAAAATATTAACATATCTTGTCATTTGAACCGTTCTTAATTATTTCAAGCGATCCTACTCGCGTGAAGTTGGATTAATTTGGATTTAGGATAACGCTTTACGCCCTGTTAACAATTCGATGTACTTACCTTAGTAAATGCTTTTTAATTAGGGACTCTCTGGAAGCTTCGATAACTTTTCAGACTGCTGCCAAGGGCACCCTGGTATTAGCGTCATTTCATCAATGCAAAATCATGGTCGAGACATAAGCGAAACAAAGCCGAGACTATACGGAAACATGTACCTACATGTACATGCGCAATAGAATAAAAGAACTGATAAACTGAATCCCTGTTCTGTGTAAAGTAATTAATACGTTATGTTCTACCTAGTGAATCCAATTCTATTTTGTGAGCAGAACAAACTTACCTATCGCTATTTGTAGAATATTCAAGACTCCCTTACAATTTGTATGTTGACGAATTTGCCTTTGGGAAATACATGGGGTTTATTACACATAATATTTCCGTCGAGAATCAAAATTTTACTAATTTATCTTTTTTTGTTTCTTTTATTTTCTTCTTTTTTCATGCTATGCTTCTTCTTCTTCTTATATTGTTATTCTTATTGCCTTTCCGCGATGATCAACTAGGATGTTAGGTGAGGTCAGACGATTTCACGGTATTTCACGTCCATATCCAGTAATAAAAGAGGTATGACCTTACGAGTAGAATCTGATATGACATGACCTCTCGAAATCATGAAATCATGTCAAGACATCAGGCAAATATTATGAAATTTAATCTCTAATCGGATAGAAAACACGAACTTCAGGCGCTTCATTAAATCTCTCCTTTTTAGGAAACTTTTTCGCATGATTTTAATATAATCTAAGGCGCTTAATAGTGAAAGAAGAAAATTTAGACATATTTTATACCAATCCACATCATTATAAATGCGAAAGTGTCAGTGTCAGTGGGCTACATTTTAAGTTTTCATCGATGTTGCTACAACTTGGTACAATATTTGCATCCTGGGAGGGACATAACATGGTCTTGGTCTTTTGTCTCATAAAATATAAGTTCCTACGGGATGTTTCGAAACCCGGAATCCACTCGGTCGAAATTGTGGGCATCATTTAGTAGGTAAATGTTTGGTTTTGTTTACCAGCTGGTAGAAACTCGATGGATTGATGCGGCAGCAGAGGCGGACTTTTAAGACAGTACAGAGTACAGACGCAACATGCGTTTAAATATTAAAATATCAGCTTCGTATCATGTCAGGGAGACGGGGTCTAGAGCTGGGCCTAGAAAGCGACACAAGCATGTCTTTCAAACTGTCCGCCGTGGAAAATCTATGGTGGCGGGCTCTTGGACTCTTCGAGGTATTTTTCAGCCGTCATATTATTTTTACAGATAAAAACGTGGCCGGGTAATTAAATATACGTATCTAATTATATTAGGCCACCGTGGAAATGTAGTCAGAAGTCAATTCAAAGCCAATCTTCAGTCTTAGTAATCACCACTTAATAGTTTAGTTCAGTCTTCGTAAAACTTGTACCTACAGTAATTAGGTTAGCTTAGCTGTATGCATTATATTAAGTTTCAGTGAAAGAAAAAACCAATTCTAATTTTCCTAGAAAGCTTAGTAGGTAATTAATTATTGATGAAATTTTATTATGTTTTATACGTGTTCCACAAAGCCCTGCCAGCTCTTTGTCGTAATAAAACACGCCAGAATATTTTATGTGTGGGCGCTTGTCACTCTGAGAATTTACTTTTATTTGTGAACTTAGCGATTTTTTTATTCTGTGGCAAAAAGTCAAACTCATAGCCGATAAGGTTGATCTCGTCAAACATGAAACTATCGACGGCCGAGCGACGACGACAGCGGGGCGATGTGGTACGAGAGCTAGCGACGAATTCGGTCAGGGAAGCCCTTTAGGCAAACTGAAACTGTGAAAAAATATAATTCCGTCAACTGGCGAATCCAGTCCTGCCAGTCTGGTAGAGCGTTTGCGGTTATTTCTCTTCAAAAATATTTTATTAAAATGCTCTCTTTAAAAACAAACTAATTAAGTACGCAAACTATTCTGTAATATATCAAGATAAAAAAGTGTTGGTTTAAGGGTGCAATATAGCTAAACAACCAAAACAAAAACCGGGCAAGTGCGAGTCGGACTCGCGCACGAAGGGTTCCGTACCATTATTAATAAATAATTACCTTTGTTAATGAACCGCAAGACTAACTTTGTTTGTAGAGGTTTATTGTTAATATCAAAAAAACTATGCTAGTTAGAGCATTGGCTATAGTTTTCCTGTAAAATATACGTAAATTCCTATTGACCATAATTATTTCAAATTTTTCGATTGGTAAACTTCGGAGATAAGGGGGGGAACGGTATTTTTTTAGACATTTTCCCCGATAAATCAAAAACTATCATAACTAAAAATAATTAAAAATCTGTTTTAGAATGTACAAAGTAAACCCTTTCATAATATGATACCCCACACAGTACAGTTATCTCACTTTTAAATTTCAACCCTCCGATTTTCCCCCCTTTTTAAATAAGAACAAAAATAATTTCCAATTTTTTTTAATTCCAGTGTCTTTGGGCCACTAATATACACAACTATTCCAAATTTCATGTCGATAGCTTCGGTAGTTACTGAAATAATCGAGTGTGACGGACGGACAGACGGACAGACGGACAGACAGACGGATAAAGTCGCACCATAAGGGTTCCATTTTACCATTTTGTTACGGAACCCTAAAAACAACCTTATTTACCAACCTAATACCTAGGTTACACTTCGGAAATCTAACACATGTATTTTAAAAGGTGCAATGAAATTAAACAGCTGAAACAAAACGACAAAGGGAAAGTAGCTCCCTCTCGTACTTTCGTCCGTCCGTTCGGTTACTGTTCAATTAAAGTTGCTTACCCTTTGTGTGTTGGATTTCACAGAGTTTTAGTGGTCGTAGTGCAACTTGATTTGAATTACAGTGCACGAATTTAGATTAAAGCAGCTTCCTCTGAATAATTTACACACAAATGACAATGTTTATTTTGTTTTAAAAAAGTGTTGTGTACTGAATGACGATTTAAGGAGAAATAACGCAATATTCGTGCAACACGCATTTTTTTGTACCAAAAACATCAGCGGACGTGACTTTTGCTTAATAGGCCTATTACACTGCACTTTTCAAAGGGCCCTGTGGATAAGGTGGGCGTGGCCGCTAGTTTTGGCGTCGCTTGTTACCAAGAAGAAAGGGCCACATTAGGGAACCTTAATTCCCTAAATGTTATTACACTACATTGATTCAATTTGAAGGGTCCCTGTGGAAAGTGCAGTGTAATAGGCCTATAAGTCATGAGCATATTTTGATCGATGCGATATACACGGCTGAATCCTTCAGACGTATTTTTTTATTTCTGCGGCTCTGGTTGGTGCGTCTCCTGCGGGTTACCCAGTTCGTACCTGCTCGTGGAAAGCGATCATATTCGTAAAGAGAATGATAGAGAGTGTCCTATGCACAGAATAAGCAGATTCCTTGTTCTGTGGTATTATTGACATGAGTATACCACCTACAACAGGCGGCCATCTCTAAATAGCAATCTCTGCCAGGGCAACCTTGGCGTAGAGCTTGTTTGAGAAAGCTTATGGGTGTACTATTTGTATAGTAAAAATTATATTTCGCATTTTGGTGTATCAGCTGGGTTCACAGAAATCAAGAGTCACTAAACAAAGATGTTATTTATACAACAGTGTTTACTCTGAACTTTAGTTAATCTAGAGTGGACTCGGATATTACGAGTCCACTCTAGATTGACTAAAGTTTACGTACTTGGTATTACATTACCTACTCGACGATGTATCCCCCAGCTTTTTTAATGCTCTATGCTACTCACTAGTTGATGCCCGCGACTACGTCCGCGAGGATTGAGGTTTTTTGGTTCACGCGGGAAATCCTTAGTTTTCCGGGATAAAAAGTAGCCTATGTGTTATTCCAGACTATAATCTACCTCTGTGCCAAATTCCATCCAGATCCGTTCAGCCGTTCGGGCGTGATTGAGTAACAAACATCCATCCATACATCCATCCAAACTTTCGCATTTATAATATTTATATTTATAATTTGATTTGATGATTCAACAACAAAAGTATCGAATCTGCACAAGGCGCGCGTCCGGAGCGCTCTCCATCCAAACTTAGTCTGATTCTTATGGATTTATTAAACTACACATTTTAGCGGAAATATAACCCACAGAAACGGATATTAATTTCTAGAAGAGATATATTTTAGAAAGAGAGTTTGAACCTGACTGATTGATGACTGATATCTAATGGTTTTACCAGCTGAACTAGATGAAACATTTTTATTTTTATTTTTATTTATTAACACGCTCACTGCGGCAAAAATCCTTAAAACTTTCATCTGGTGCGGTGGCGGTCCAAATATGCATCCATCGACCTTTTCTACAGTGCGTATCAATCCTTTTTGACCTGACACCGCGAGGAAAGATTAAAGAGCTATAACTTTGCGAATATGTGGTGTATAATAATTTTTTTTATACTGCTAAAATGATCATTAACCCCATTTGTTTACATTCGCTTCGCCCCTGAATCTGAATACCAGGAAATGAGAAATCAACCAAGGAAAATGTCAGGTCGGAAACGACCGATATCGCACTAGAAAGTATTTTTCATAGTGATGGGACAGACAAAAATATTTGGGTTATCGAAAATAAAACAGAATTATTGTAAAAGAAATAAAAAGTATGTATTAAGCGAATCACATGAGCCAGACAAGAACAGTGAACTTATATGTGTCTTTCTTTATAGCACTGCACGCAAAGAGATTGATTGCATTTGTAGCAATATGTTTTAATTTTCTTAACTTTCTTTTTCGCTTCCTTGCAATCTAAATTTAGACGCAGCTTTTCATAACACCGCGCACAATTTCTTCTCTTTGGACCTTTTTCGAGGACATGTCCACTACTTTTGATTTGTCCCTGATTTTCTGAAATGTAAAGCTTTTGTTAATTGCGTGTGATTTCCCGTATGAGTTCATGGTTTCATGCCCCACTCAGCAGTAAAGTATGTGAATATGGGTAATTTACAGTTAACAACTAATATAATTAATGATGAAACATCACAACAACTCATATTATGTCCCATTGCTGGGCACGGGTCTCCCCAATAAAATCCATTACAGATCTTGGGGAATCGGCATAATCACCAAGCTTGCCAGGCGGATTGGTGATCGTATTAAGTTGGTAAAGTACTCAGAAGTCAGACTCAATTGAGTTATTTAACCGGGTTATTTTTCTTTTACATTTGCGTTGCGCCATACTTAAATACCTGTCGATAAAATAACGATACGCACGCGTACGGTCATGTAGAGAGCACAACACTGACTGGTGACTCGACGCTTGCGCGCGCGCTCCTTGCGGCAACAGGTCGGCACCGGTCATATACCACAATAGGCCCGCCGCCGCAAGGAGCGATGTTTTTTACCGTCAGTGCGATGGTGGTCGAAAAGAGCCCGCCACGATGTTTTAATGCCAAATATCTACATTTGACACCACGAGCCGAAATCTATATTTGTCTCTGTCTAACTCCTACAAATACCTAAGATAATCGTTCCGCACCAGCGAGCAAGATGTAGTTTTTACCGTACGCACAGGCGGTAAGCACCGTGGCGGGCCGATTCTGTGTGATCCGCAGTGAACGTGTTAATAGATAAATACGTCTAAAATAGCTTGCCTGACCAGGCTATTTTTTAATTAATTAATTAAATAATTTTTTTCACCGTTCTGGTAACCAGCCAAATTTTATTATAACCGACAGTAAATAATAGAAAAAATATGCCGAGGTAGCCTTGCCTACTCGTTTCTTGACCACACTGATCGGGTATAAACAGGAAAGTTACCATAGTCCATAGGTAACTTCAGTAACTTCACGGATCTGTGATAGCTCTTTGATTTTATATATAGGAGTGATAGCTTGAGTTAAATATCAAAATATAGGTTATTTTATAACAAACTCGATGCGACAGCATTGCCTAAAAATAATTATTAATCATAGGGACTGCAGCCGATAGAAGTGAAAACGAATATTTAAAATATTTTTTTTTTAAATTATAATCAATATTAGTTTTATTTCATTTTTTTTAAAATAAAAAACAAAGAAAAACTATTTAAAATAATTAAAATATAAACCTCAAAACTAAGGTATTAAAGTTTAATTACGAATGTAGTATAATTATATTTAACACCTTTGGTCTTCGTAACAACGCGGTGTCGGTGACGCGAATCCACAATTTTGCCCCTACCAAAAAGTGCTCAACGCGGCTCACTTTAATATTAATTTTAATTGATTTAAAGATATTTTAGGCGTATTTATCTATTATTAAATAAAAAAAATATGTTTCATCTGGTTAACAGATCGGTGAAGGTCGTGGTGTATCCGGCTTGCATAACTACCTACATATCAAAATTGTATCATTTGGTTTTATTCAGAAAAATGCATACAATTTTAGTTGTATTTGACTGCTATTCATTACACCGGTATGGTTTTCCACTCAAAGGCATCAAAGAGAAATTAGAAATGAAATTTTTAATTTCTTTTGTAGTATAATTTACGTTCGTGCTCAATTGAATTCCACCAAGAACGTTTGAGTTCTTGAACAAACTTGCTCAAACGTTCTTGAATTCCACGCAGGAATGCAGCATTCCATCTTTAAGTAAGACACGTCCCATGCATCACAAATTAGTGTTTTCTGATGCATTTCAATATGAACCTAATACCCGGTTACAGTCGCATTTCAATTTTAAAATATACATCTATGAATGCGCAGTTTGAATGGAATATTTTTAGAGTAATAATTTATTTTAAATACTAGCTGATGTCCGCCACTCTGGCAGTGTGGATTGAGGTTTCTTGGTTCCCGCGGTATCTCTGTGTTGTTCCGGGTTATTAAGTACTTAGCGTAATATGTGTTATTACAGACTTTGATTCCTATTATATTTCTATATATTCAAATTATATTCTCTCAATATGTAATGAAATACTACCGTCCGTCTGTCTGTCTGCGGCGTGGGAGAAGACCCCCAGGCATTTGTTCTAGGCATGTGAAAATTTTAATGGCAGTAGTGTTTAATATTCAACGAAGTTAAAAGGCTATCTATCATAGCTAAGTAAGCTTTAATTAAGTTCAAGTTAACGAGTAATGTCAATTACCGTGTAAAATATGAAGGGCAACAACGACAAAGATTGATAAATAGGGCGTAAATTGAGTACCTACCTAATGCTAAGTCGGTAGTAAGCACTCGTTTGGATAAAATAATGCTGCACCATAGTCTTAGATCTACAGAGAACATAATTTTATTAGATAACGTACCGCTAATTAACGTCAGTGGCAGACGGCGCCAAGAATTTAGATGCCCATCTTCACCGGTAAAACATAATTTAATAATCTAAATTATCCGAGCTGAGAGAATCTCGCTTCTAGTTCCGTTTGAAATAAATGAAAGAGCCCAAAGGAAACCGCACGAAAACATTCAACTGATCTCAGGGAAAACGGTGCTGCTTTAAGACTTTTAAAATAACATCGCGTATTTTCCTTCACTTTGATAACAATAATAAGCTTTTGTAAAAGCGAAACTGAAAATATTAGAAAACAGGTAAGAAACTTTGACGGCTATAGGAATCTGAAGCACACCAAGAACTCCTGTCAGTTTTTATATTTTATTATTGGAAGCACAGATTGGAAGTAACAAAGCGATAAAATAATGTGGTGAAAATTGGAGGCAAATATCATTGTTTACAAGGTGAAGGAAGGAAAGCCTGCGGGCGAAGCCGACGACCCTCAAACATGTACCTAGCTACTATGCTGCCGCCGACACAAAGCAAACCGATGTGTTAACTTCCGAGAAATGTTGACGTTAGGGCTTGGACATGTCACCGTAAGATTGTAAAATCCGTTAGATTATAATCTAACGGTTTCTATCCCGCTAGATTATAAACTGTCGAAAGATTGTGAACCGTTCAATGTTCTGAGTATTAATTTATGAAATATTTATTGTTTTTACGTTTTCTTGTCTCTTTCTTGTACAGTTTGCGCGCGAGTTGAATGCAGAGTAAATGTAAGTGTCACCATACATTTACTGTGCATTCAACTCGCGCGCGAACTATAGGTTAGGTTAGGGTTTGACATGAATATTCAAGTAGTGGTGGTTAGGTTCTATCGGGTTAATATACCTAATATATTAAAATTTACCGAAAAATAACGCGTTAAATTGTAAGCAGTATGTTACGGTTCACAATCTGTCGAAAGTTTATAATCTATCGAGATAAAAAACGTTATATTATAATCTAACGGTTTTTACAATCTTACGGTGACAGACATACAATACACCACAGAAATACACCACAGAAATCCAACCCAGCTCTTAGAAGTTAGCAATACAAAGAGCTTTGTGAATCAACTCACATTGCAAACTGTGAAGAACTCAGGACTGCATAATCGCGGTTCCAGGAATCGCTCGCCGTGAACGCCGCGCAAGGCATCGCGCGCTGGGTCGAAGCTTTATGTTTGAAGTCCAATATAAGTTGTTCATAACTAACAACAGCAATGATTGATTTCTTTTTGGGACTTTGAAGTACTTGCACAAAACTGCCTAAACTGATTTAGATTAATTTTGTGGTGCTGTCACTTTTGGATAAGTTTATTTCGGGGTTTACCTATATAAAAAGGAAGGATGTAAAAAAAACTAACAGACATTTTGCGGCCTTGCGCAAGTGGCCCACTTAGAGGAGATATCAGAGAATTATAACTTGGTTTTGGTAGAGTCATACGTGACACTGACCGAACGTATTTCTCTATTAATAACTCCGATTATTCTTGTAACAAATTAAGATAAGGAAATTGTGTCCCAAAAGCTGATCCACGACTCAGGGGACGTAAGAGCTGATGCTTATAGCCCAACGGCTTAGCCTTGCTATCCAGCAAGACAATAATAGCGTATGTGTATTGGTCACCATGCCCACAAGCGATCATTATATTTTGTTATGTATTTATTTGTTAACATTTGATAAAAATATATCCTAAAAGACGTAAACTAAGTTTATTGTGACTTTGGGTCTAGTATTTAAGTTGCAATTACAAGTAGCTGTAACATTGAGCTATATAGTCTTTTCAATATCATGAAAGGAGTTTACCTACCTACTCGTATATATACAGTACCTACATCACCAAAACTTGTCGCAAGTCGCAAGAACACTCTACTTTTAGCGAGTTCCAAGCGCTCGCCTGAATTCTAATTCACATCTTCTTTTATTTTAGAATGCAAAACCGCACTTTTAAAATCGAATCAATTTCGTATCATGATAAGTAAATTTAAAAACTGCCTCGTTGGTCTAGCGGTTAGTATAGTCGACTGCGGAACACGAGGTTCTGGGTTCGATTCCCGTTCGGGCATAAAAATTGATCGGTATTGGGTTTTTTCAATTGAGATTGCCAGCCCGGAGTTGGAAGTTGGCGGTGTTTTCACCCCCGTTCCTCGCAGAGCACGTTAAGCCGTCGGTCCCGATTATTATCACTAACATGATAATAGTCGTTAAAGCCCGCCAACCCGCATTGGAGCAGCGTGGTGGGTCTAAGCTCTAATTTCCCTCTCTCCCATGAGAGTGGAGGACTGTGCCCAGCAGTGGGACGTTAATAAGCTGTAGTGGTGGTGGTGGTGAAAAAACTAATAATAGGAATTAAATACTTACTAACATAGTTTTTTATTTAAAATATTTGCCACAAACATAAAAGAAAATATTAAAGATTAAACATAATTTTTAATAAATAATACATATGTATGAACTATTTTTAGATAAATCTATAAAATTCTAGTTTACCTACCTAACCAGCCCTTGTTTGACTCTGTGAGAGGGTGGAATTTCCAACAATCCCGAAATACTACGTGGACTACTTATTCTACTTATCTCTTCATAAGGCCTGGATTCATTGAAATAGAATGAGTACAAAAAAATTCTACATCAATGCCTGGATTACACCTGTTACTTATTACGTAAGTAACGTGCGTAAGTAACTTACGTGACTTAGACGACTGTTTACATTTCGTAAGTTACTCATGCGAACCATTTACGTAAGTTATCCTGGTCTATTATTTTTTGTGATTTTGAACCGAAAGCCCAAAATATACCAATTTTCGTGAATACAACCAGCTTGCTGCTGCACTTATGGATTTTCATGCATCCTTTATTAGGATAAACCTGATGGAATTTACAAAATTCGTGAAAATTTAATAAAAGCCTAAATCATTATGTTTTATTATTAAAAAAAAATTGTTAAAAAAAAGAAGAAAATTTAAAATTAAAAAGAGCGTGCACCTTATTCTTAGAAATGTCGCTTCGCTTGGCCAATTCTAATAATATCCAGTTAGCATTCTCATGTATTTATGTTGAACGTGTTTTCATCTCCAAGCTACGGTAGTTTCAACGGGCTATGAACACGACTTATGTTTATTAGGATGTAAGCTGAGTTGCGCATTTCAACTGAATTCATAAATTATGCACATAGCTTTTAAGCAAAATTAGTTTTGAACTATATTTCTGCGACGCAGCGTATTCAAAGAAAAAACAAGTCTCGCTCTTTCAGGACGTAATTTGATTAACCCTGGTAGTAAATAAAATTAGAAAGGTACTGCATATTATTCCAACTTAGATCAAAAGTAGAAATTTAAAGTCATAGAAATACTCCGAATTGTTAAATGCTTCATTTGGTTGTCGTCATTTTTAAGAAGATATATTCATTCCACGAAAAAATAAAACATAGGTACCTAAAATGACTTTCTCCATAATAGTTGGTCACGATGAGATGGGGCCCATTCCTTGTTAATAAATCAATCTATTATTTATTCAAATTAGGTACACTGCACACGTTTTGACGTCCAATAACTTATAAAACATGATGGTGATAATCAGTCAGTTATACGGTATCTTAGGTCTTGAGCCGTATTAGGCAGAGTATGCTTGCAGAGCATGGCAGAGTGCGTGACGGTCGTTGGAACCGGATCGTTCTAGAGTGGCCATGCTGGCCATCTAAGTGCAGTGTCGACGGAAGAACAATTTACCTATACAAGGTGGCGGGAAGAAGCTGGCTGAGGACCGAGTGTAGTGGTGTTCTTTTGGGAAGTTCAACAGTGGGCGTCCGTAGACTAATAATTATGCTGATGATACTGAATATCTATCTCAGCGGACAAATAGGGGACGGTAAAAAAGTTGGTGGTTTAAACCCATTTGCCATGCATATTATTATGCATGACATACTTAATTATAGTATGACGAGAAAGGGTAGGTAAGGGTACGTATTCTAAATTGAGGATACTCGAAAATTGCTAGAACTTTATGTGTACATATTTAAAAGTTCAAAACTACGAAAATTTTATATGATACAATGAAAAATGCACGTAGCAAGAAATAGAAGCTGAATATTGCGCTTGAAATGCGAGAGTGCGCCTCTATTAAGAATAATTGCATAGCAACCGCGTCGTACGTCTGCTGGGAAAATTGTAGCTGATTTATTGTATCAAAAATATGTTCATATTCTCATAGACATACGAGTAATATAATTTAATGTTAAATGAAGGTATAGAGGGACCATCTAACTGGAATAAAAAATATCTTTCAATCTATATATATAAAAACTAGATGATTCCCGCGACTTCGTCCGCGTGGATTAAGATTTTTGATTCCCGCGGGAACTCTTTAATTTTCCGGGATAAAAAGTAGCCTATGTCCTTCCCCGGGAAACCATCTACCCCTGTACCAAATTTCATCAAAATCGGTTGAACAGGTGGGCCGTGAAAGCGTAGCAGACAGACAGACAGACAGACAGACAGACACACTTTCGCATTTATAATATTAGTATGGATGAAACCCGTTTTCCTTGGTCACGGCATCACGCGTGAATGGCTGGACCGATTTCACTAATTCTTTTTTTGTTGTATTTGTTATTATTAGGAAAAGGTTCTTACGGAAAAAAATATTAAGAAAATCTCTCAGAAATATTGAAAAATATACATTTAATTTTGCATACTAAGGCGGTACGAAGTTCGCCGGGTCAGCTAGTGTTAGATAAAATTTACCACGTCAGTGGTGTCTGTAGACCGAAGATCTCAGGCCTCAAATCGCACAGTCCTAAAAATGAATAGGCGCTTTCTTTTGACAATAATATTATGTGAAATGTTTAATTTACACCCAGAAAAGGATCAGCCCCTAAATATTTAATTGAATGTCTAACGGTAACCGGTAACTATATCAGATATTGTTCGCCGGTTGTGGAAACGGTAAGAAGTAACAAAGAGACTTATTTTCCTATTCATAACAGTAAGTAGTATGGATTTATTAAAAATACTGTAAAAAAACCCATATGCTTGATATAACAAAATTAGTCTACGATCGATGTGCTGAGAGTTAAGTAATTGTTTCGAAGACAAGCTTCAGCGGAAAAAGATTTCAATGGATATGCAGAAAAATAACTTCAAGTGTAAGTAAACACTTATATGTTTAAACATTTATTTATTTTTCAGAGATTCGCTGTTCGCAGATTCGCTATGCATGATTTTTCAACAAGTTTTAATCTGTAGGTAATAGAATTTACGCATGGTGGATATAATAAATGTTATTCAATTCGATCATATTGGTAGAGCGGAATTTTCAACATATCGAGTGTTAAAATATTCAAGCGCACGTAACTACGTTACATCGTTTCATCAAAATATCGTTTATTCTTGTCAAAACTCTCGCTCGGGTTGAAATGTAAGAAAATATTTTTCCGATCGTATCCCATCACAAGGATATGTTTGTACAAAATACTGCTTTGTTTATTTTTTTTAACAAAAAGAAACATGAATCCTAATTTCTCTTGTTTGTCTATACAGATAATATTGGAGTTTTGTCGAGAACGCTGTTGCTCATATTTTTTCGTTCAATTCCACCAGTTATAGCACAGGCTTTTTGTAAAATGGCAAATGTGTAAATGTGTTTGTCTGTATTCTGCATGTAACCTTAACCTTTTCATGGCCGATCCTGTAGATATAGGATTCATTTTACCAGATCTTGTTTTAATCTCTAGTGTAGATAAAATTAAATTGAAGCATATTATGTAGTGAAGTACAAAGCGAAAACTATTTTACTATGAACATCATAAATGTTTTAAACTTTCGATAGGAAAAGTTTGGCTAGCTTTGGAGCAACTATTCCATGATGGCTTTTATCATGCTTTTATCGCTACAAAGTACACTACACTATAATTGTTCGTTACAGAAACAAGGATATGCTTGATCTCAAAGGATTATTATTCAAAGTAAAACAGTTCTCCTGTATATAAAATAGAAGTTGGACGATAATGAAATCATAAGCACAAATTTACATACAACAGTCATTTAAAGTTATTCCTAGCACGCGGATAATGGACACTAATATCAGAAAAAACTTTAGTTAAACACGGTTAAGACATGATAAAAAAATAATAGCTTAGACACATAAACAATTACGAGTAATTTATACTCAAAGGACATCGATATCTGTTTCAATAGCAAGAGCGGTTTGTGCATATATATGTCACCGTAAGATTGTGAAAACCGTTAGATTGTAATCTATCTAGCGAAATTGTAAACTGTCGAAAGATTACAATTTAACGCATTATTTTTCGGTGGATTGTAATCTGTTAGGTATATTCACCCGATAGAACCTAAGTGCCCGGCACTACCTGATTATTTATGTCGAACCCTAACCTGAACTACAAGAAAGAGAGAAGAAAACGTAAATAAAATGAATATTTCAACTATTGACACTCAGAACATTGAACGGATAAAAATCGAGATAAAAAGCGTTAGATTGCAATCTGACGGTTTTTGCAATTTTACGGTGACATATATTGTATATAATATCTGTTATATATTTTATTAAATTTGTGTATACAGAACCCCAAAACTTTTTTAAATTAGTCGGAAGTGACTATTGTGATTGAAAATTCGACTCTACCTCTGTCTAACGAACACTTTTCACTTACGACCAAAATTTTTCAACTTATGTTAGTGTTAAGATGGTAATAATTTTATGCAAAGTAGCAAGCTTCATAGCAAGCATGTTCACAAAAAGTTTTTTCGGAAAAAAACACTATTTAAAAAGAAAAAATATTTATCTCCCTCAGAGATCTCCTAAAACAATTATAACTCGAAAACTACCAAAAACCGCTGAACATACATGGGGTATTTTCTGATATGTCT
The DNA here is from genome assembly GCA_923060345.2 of Erebia aethiops. Taxonomy (NCBI): domain Eukaryota; kingdom Metazoa; phylum Arthropoda; class Insecta; order Lepidoptera; family Nymphalidae; genus Erebia; species Erebia aethiops. The sequence goes on along the minus strand of OV281079.1, from coordinate 9,600,951 downwards.
AGGTACGAGGAATCAAATTTTTTTCTTTGGACGTCACTATTTGGATCACCCTGTGTGGTATGTACCTAATATTGACATTAAAATTCGGCTCAGTAAGGAACGGACCTAATGGTCGACTCTCTTCGAAATCGGCTCTGTATATACAAACCTAAAATTTTATCTCACTCTCTAGAAGTTGAAATATTGGGATCCTCGGTGTTAAGTTCGAACGAAGCCTAATTCCGCGATCATTTGGAACGTAAAGCCAAACTAGCTTCTAAAAAACTCGAGGTGCTCAACGGAACGAAAAGATACTTTGCGTTAAAAGAGTAATGGAGTATTGTTCTCACTTATGGGCTCCAAGCACCGCGATAGTAGATTATCCCAAAATCTTTGCACGCTGGAGTCCCTAAAACACCAAAGAGACATTAGTTCTCTTGGTGTAATCCATCGACTCTACAACGGGGAGTGCTCTGAAGGCTTATTTAACCTAATACCATTCCGTGTTCTCTATATGTCGTTCCCTTAGTCACAGAAACAAATTTCAACCTCACCACCTGGATGCCTGGTCTTCTCATCTTCATTTGCTCGCTATATAGGTATATTAAAAAAATACCTATACTCATCGTAATGCCTAATCGAATTATAAAACTACGTAAAAATATAGTCTCTACTAGTATATAGTAGAGACTAAGTACCGAAAGTTTGTCCATTCAGTCACCCATAGAGATTTCCACTTTCAACCGAGATAGGTCCTTACCTAGAATCGCTAGGTACTTCCACCGGTGTCTTGATGGGCACCATCAGTGAACAACTAACACAAAAGTGTAACCTCGCAATCTTCACAACCTTAGCCAGCGAAGGCACTTCCTCGACGTCCTGACATCTTCAGATGGCTGAAAGATGTGGGTCCATACCCGTACTGCTGGATTTAGCAGCGAAGTTTACTATGCGACCGTTGAAGTTAGAACTATTGAATGACACAGTTTGATTTTGATGCGCGCAGGGTTCAGGCGGAACTAAGGAATGTCTAGATATCCAATACGGCCCTCTTAGCTACAAATAATAAGTCAGGCAAGAGTTTCCAATCCTAGCGAGCGAAGTCAGATTTTCTGCCAATTTAAAAGTAATACGTGAATATGAAGTTAGACTATTGATCGGTGCGTCTCGACTTGTAATTTAATAATGATGAAATAATGATCTATTTTGACGAACAAAGCAAATACATCGAATAGTATTACCAAAGGTAGGGTACCAAAGAATAAATTTACTAGGCACTTACCGCTGAGTCGCTCTTTTTGCTCCGATTAGAAGAAAAGTGCTCAATGACCTCCCAGTTGGATTTCTTCGGTGCTGGGGTGTCGGCCGGTGAGGCGGAGGTGCGGTTCGTGGCTGAAGGGGTGCTACGACCCGACTCGTCTGTGCGTAAAGGTACGACGGCCGAACGCAGAGAGGCACAGCGTCTGCCACGCAGCGCATCCTACAAAAAAGAACATAATTTTAAATATTATGCTATACTGCTTCCGCATCCGATTTAGGTTTTCTAAAATTAACTTTAAGTTAAGGGTCAACATTGTGGAGACTTGAGAGAGCCTACACGCTAAATATTCTCAAAGTTTAAGTGCCAGCAGGATAATCGACGTAGAAACTTATCGAATAGCTATGTAGAAGGCGTTAAAGTGAAACCTGCAAGATAAACTGAAGTATTTGTTTTCCGTTTGTCCATATGGGTTGTTCGTTAATCGAAATGTTGTATAATGAACAGAAGCAGAGTCATAAATAGGCTTTATCTCCTCAACCAGCCACTGGCCTCTCATAGCAGTGTTAGTTCTTAACTTTATTAAATAAAAGACGAAACGTGAGTAGGTTAACGGGAATCTTCGAATTTTCTGTTCAACTCGTTATTTTTAATAATACGACGTACTGAGTGAAATTGTGGTAGAACTCTTCAAGTGGCTGGCAGTGAACGCTTCGAGCTTGAGTTATATCCAACTTTGTGTTAGCTTTTAACTTGACTCAATTTGGACTTAGTTCGCAGGAGCGTGATTCAAATTTGCTCCTGAGATTTAACTTTAACACATAGATTAATATATTTTAATAGCTGATCGCTGTGTGCAAAACTTTTGTTATCCAGTATTGCGAAACACGTGGCCGCTATCGTCGAAAGACTTATCAGAGTCATAATAATTATAATTGGATAGATTGGTTTACAATACAGTATTTTCTAAGTAACAGTCGGGGTTAAAAACGCCCTCACTATCCCATTGCAGTCATTTTCATAGTTGTTGAGCTCCATTCGAGCTCGTAGGCTCGCTTCAATCTGGATTCATTACAAAAATATATACTCTAGATGCAGGATACACTCTGCATGGAGTCGGTGGCCAAATTTCGTTCGCGACAACATTCTATCTTAATGGAATGTACTGTAATATATGTATTTCATCAACGTTTTCATCATATTATTATAGATATCCTTCTGGAGTAGGATATCTATAATGGTTTCGATCAAGAAGTGAGAAGGCCAACCCTCTAGGTTGGATCAAAAAGGGAGGGAGGGAAAAAGAGGAAAAGAAATATACAAAGATGAAAAAAGCCACACCAAGAAGAGCATTGTTCTTAAAAGGCCGAATAGCGGATGCCCGCGACTTCGTTCGCGTGGCATATATTTTTTAAATTCCCACAGGTACTCCTACATTTTCCGGGATAAAATGTCCTATGCTACTCTCTAGGTCCTCAACTATACCTATGTAATAATCACGTCGATCCGTTGCTCTGTTGCGGCGTGATTGACAAACTCTCTATTTAACGTCCTTGAGGATAGAATTTCAAAAACTGTAAATCACGTATTTCTTCATTTCAAACCGAAATTCCAAACACCAAGTTTCATGGCTACAACTTGAAAAATGACAGACTTTCATAGAAACTTTCAACTTGAAATTTAACTTTTTGGGGGTGGAATTTAAAATTTAATTGAACCACTTAATTCTTTATATTTAATTGAAAGCCAAAATACCAAGCTACGTCGATAAAACTTGGGAAATACTTTGAAAAATGAAGGACTCTCATACAAATTTTCATCCCCAATCCCACGCCTTTGAGGGTAGAAATTTCAAAAACTGTGAAATACATATTTCATCATTTTAAACAGGAAGCCCAAATACCAAGTTTCATGGCTAAAACTTGAAAAAAGACGGACTTTTATATAAACTTTCAACCCCTATTAACCCCTTTGGGGGTAGAATTTCCCTTTCTTAGTGGACACCTACTCTTCACAAAGAATACATCCACCAAACTAATTTATGTCTCTAGGACCAGCGGTTTAGGCTGTGCGTTGATATATTAGTCAGTTAGGACTTTCAATTTTATATAGGTATATACAAGATTGTACATTCGTACCGCCTGCGCCATTGGAGAACTGATATTTGGCAAATTCGGAACGAATGATGTATTACGTTCATCCATCAACGTTAGGCGAATCAACGCATTTTCACTCGCGAGACACGATAAGTTCAGTTTTTCATGTCACAGTGTTCCATTTCCCTGTACCCACGTGATTACTAATCCATAACATCAATACTAATATTTTAAATGAGAAAGTATGTCTGTCTATCTGTGTGTCTACTACGCTTTCACGGCACATCTGTTCAACCGACTTCAATGAAATTTTGTATAGAGATAGATTTTATCTCGAGAATGGAAATAGGCAAGAACATAATTGTTTGATGGTGAAGAATGCACTACAGTCACCGACGGTATTATACCACTCATCGGACTAGCCGGAATTTCGATCATGATTATTTTACAGATAAATCCCTGAAGATAGGTAAATCTTTATTGGTGTACACTCTACGTCTTTCACAAACCCATTACAATAAAAAAATAATGTGTTTATGTAAGTCAAAGCTTCTATCCGTATATTTCAAGAGATTCCTGTGTTATTTTAAAAAGGAAAATTTGTAAAATGTCACAAAATAAATCAGTTAAAGCATTGTGATGCTAAAGGGTATGTTCTGATATGCACTGCGAGCACTATTAGGTGTGACGTCAATTTAGTATACTGCCGTTCCTTTGTAGCTCGCTATACTGGTTACTGTTTCAAATGGAGCGCGGTCCAGTATTTATAAAAATAAATGCTGTCTTTTAAATCGTGAGATCAATGATCTTTATACACAAGTGCCTGAGAATGACTGTATAATTAAATAACTAGCTGATACCCGCGACTTCGTCCTTGTGGATTAAGGTTTCTTATTTTCCATGTAAACTACTTATTTTTCGGGGACAAAAAGTAACCCATGTCACTTTTCAGGTCCTCAACTATACCCATGCAAAAAATCACGTCAATCCGTTGCTCTATTGTTGTGATTGAAGGACAAACCAGCAAACGAATATGATTTGCAAAATGAAATGGTAAACTGAACACATCCGGAATACGTATTTACATGAACTTTATGTAATGCCACATGACATAGCAGACAAGTGTTAAATTGCTGCAATTTAACATCTGTTTACGAGAGGCGACAAGAAAAGGAAAATCCATTACAACATTTCCCCGTCACTTATGACGTCCTATCTGCCTCCGTGTTTTTGAACAAAACAAACTCCGAGTATCTAAGAAGCTTTTGTGTGATGTACCAACATTACGTCTTACTAACTTAAAGTTTATCTTTGAAAAGGTTTCATTCTATTTCCACTTTCACCTTTATTACATAGAGCTGAAAGTGAAAATACCTACCTATGTTCGCACGCGAGTTGAATGCAGAGTAAATGTATGGTGATACATACATTTACTCTGCATTCAACTCGCGCGCGCACTTAACTGTACAATTTACTGAAAACTAGCTGATGCCCGCAACTTCGTCCGCGTGGAATAAGCTATTTTATTTCTCAAGGGAACTCTTTAATTTTCCGAGATAAAAAGTAGCCTACGTCACTATCCAGGTCCCCAAATATACCCATGCAAAAAATCACGCAGGTGCGTTGCTCTGTTGCGGCGTGATTGAAGGACAAACCAATAACTAAACACACTTTCACATTTATAAATACTACTATAATATTTGGGCCCTCCTAGAAGGCCACTGTTTAATTCGATGAGGAGCCCTTGAGGTTTGTGGACAATATATTCGAATGAATGATCCACTATTATGCCAAATAGATAATTGTTCTGCCGGTTGGTATAATCTCGCCCCTGTAACCTCACAGGATTGCTTTGTATAGACATCTCCGTCTCCATCGCGATTGACTGTGTGAATTATTTTACCTTTAGGGGCTTTAATGATCTTTTATATACGGCTCTGTTAAATATTGAAAATAGCAATGTGATTTTATGAGGTAATGACATAGCATGCATGCATATATGACGACCTCCGTGGCGCAGTGTGTAGCGCTGTTGCCTTAAGCGGAGGTCCTGGGTTCGATCCCCGGCAGTGTCAAATTGGGAATTTATAATTTCTGAATTTTCCCTGGTCTGGAATGGTGGGAGGCTTTGGCCGTGGCTAGTTACCACCCTACCACAAGACGTGCCGCCAAGTGATTTAGCGTTCCGGTACGATGTGTAGAAACCGAAGGGGTATGGGTTTAATATAACTGCCATGCCCCTAACAGGCTAGCCTGCTACCATCTTAGACTGCATCATCACTTACCATCAGGTGAGATCGCAGTCAAGGGCTAGCTTGTAGTGGATAAAAAAAAATATAACATAGTTAGCATGTAGACTAATAGGCAGACAATGAAGGTTGTGATAGCGACAGCCGTGAAGACTGAAATATTCAATAGAAAATCAAAAAGCTTAGTTATAAGCAGTTTCCTTCTTCTGTGTTCAAAAGTATGCCTATAAAAAGAACAGAGCAAGATTATTTCATTCAAGATTTTCTAAATAACGACTTAAATAAATTCCTACATTACTAAAGTCTATAGTCTCTGAGGCAATTTATTAAATAATTACGTAAACACGTTTTGCTACTTTTCTATCACAACGAATTTCAGGAGAAAATTACTTTCTTGCTTGTAATAATAATAGAAACCCGTATAAATACGCATATTAGAAAATTCACAAACTTCATCTCCTGGCTGAATTATGGAAATTTCGTAATTATGTCTACTAGTATGATATTGAAGATAATAATATTATGTAGGTAGACTAACAAGTTACAACAAATTTTCCTTCTACCCTCCATACTTTTCCCACTGCTTATTGTGAACAAACGTTAACTTATGAAGTAAGCACAAGTACAAAATAACATAATATTATTATATCAATACTTAAATAAATGGTTGTGGTAACCAAAAGTTAACAGACTCAAGAAAATATCAAATTACAGAAAAGAGTCTGTGCACACAACGTATTTTCTACGCGCCGACAAAGCGTTACAAAAGTGATGAAAACGTGATTCTAAAGCAAACAAAACGCGCGTCAGTCGCAGAAAGAAAACTCTGCACACGTCACGTCACGCGCATCTGAATCACACATAATACACAGGTGCAGATACGTAGACTAGGTATAGTTCGCGCGCGAGTTGAATGCAGAGTAAATGTATGGTGACACATACATTTAGTCTGCATTCAACTCGAGCGCGAACTGTACATGATTTCTGATCATTAATCGACAAATAATTAACAATATACAATTCGATACAATACTGTACAAACTATATTAATATGTTATAGTCATTACATCATTTTAGTGGATCAGTAATTCTTCAATTACTTATTTCAGAATATCTCGAAAAAATATTATTAAAACATTATTTGGAGAGTGGTTACGTTAGACAATAACGAGTTTTATGTATTACTACGAACAAAGCCTGGAGCTCTTGAATTAGGTAAGTACTTATTACAATCCGAAAGAAGAATATTTTGTGCCAAAATAATAATGAATATAATAGCTGAAATACTAATTGAAATACTAAACAAGTACGAAAAGATACCAAAAGAGCCACAAGTTTAATTAATTAAATTATTTTAGCTGAATAAATAGCAATGGTAAAATAAACATACTCTCGTTTGCGACACTATTTTGCGGTACCTATCACTCATCACTTCAACCCATCACCGACTTATTACTGCGCACGAGTCTCGAATTTGACCATAGTCCACGCTGGCAAAGTGAGGATTGGCAGACTTAAAACACCTTTGAAAACTTTATGAAGAACTCTTGGACAATTTTTTTTTAAATCTTTATTAATTTAAAGGGCTTTTATACAATACGTATATGACAGTCCTATTTTAGCTTATCCATTAACTATTCTACTTAATTTATTTTACCACACATTCTAATTATGTATCTATTCTATTTTTTATACTATTAATATAAAAGTCAAATAGGAAACTCTCGGGCAATTTGTTTTTCTCACTCAGTTTTCCTTTACCGTTAAAGCATTAGTGATATTAAATTTATTAAAACTTGATCAAAACGCAAATATAACTCCAAAAATATAGAGTCCCGGGGATATAAACCCCGTCCACCCGAATAGGAAGCCTAAACCATTATATCTTAGATAATACCACTGAGCCAGAGTGAACTAGTTGAATTACTTAGTTAAGCTAATTTAAAAAAACACTAATACTGCTTCACTAACAAAGCATGGCTATACTAAAATGTATATTTAGTAACAAATTGACCGTAGTTGTTATAAATGAATTTAAAAAAAATAAGTATTAGAAATATTTGTGTGGAAGTACTTATGGATATGAGTGAAACGCTGTAACGCAAACATCACCATACCAGCACAACAGATGTAAACTAATTCTGGGATGTGTGTAATCCGTCAACCAGCAATTGGTAATCATAACACAGAATTGAGTTCAAACAGTAGCTCCCAATTTAGCAAACATTAATATTCAAGAAAACGTCTTGTTACGGGGGCGGTAAACTACGAACAACGTGCAAATGGAAAGCATTAGAACTTACAATAGCCCGTGATTAAGTCGTAGTGTAAATCTATAAATGAACACGCTTTGACTTCAGTTGCATAACCGAAGTTCGAAAGTTGATACAATCAGTGAGCTGTGTTCGTTATAATGCTGTTCGACTACCGTACCACTGGCTTCCGTTTCACTTTATTGCTTGAAATATGTATAATTATGGTGTGAAATACAATGAGCATTTGTTTTATTCTATTACAAATCTTATGACTACCATTGATAAATTTAAAAGTTAATCTAAAATCTAAATATTATACAAACTATATAATAAATTTAAATCTAATCCTTATATACCTACTAACAAAAATAAAAATAAAACCCTAATCAAAAAGACCACCCCTGGTTGCCCCTGGGCCAAAGGTACCCATCAAACTTGCAGCATTGCCACGCTGAATGGCGATGGATAACATTTGAACCAGGTAGGAACCAGAACGTGGGTCACAGCCCCTTTCCCTCAAACGACAGCCGATCTCTTTTATAATTTTTTTTGCATCTAATTAGTATTAAGTACCAATTTCATCTTAGTGTGAAATTGGTTTCAATTATATATTCATTGAAAAATATTTTGTACACTCTCTTGGATTCGCATGCTTTATAAATTCACTATTGGTATTCTATGCAGCTAAAAAGCTTTTCCAAGGTTTGGCAAAATTGCCGTTTTTACAAGACTTCAAAAAAGGAGGAGGTTCTCAATTCGACTTTTGTTTTAGATGAAAGCGAATAATTATTGTCGGATCAAACACCTATTTTAACCTACCCAAACTTGGACCCTTTCCCACACTAATCGTTTTTATTTTTTGCTATTTTTTGAGTTATAGAATACGAAAATGTATCCAAACTCAATCATTTCATATCCAAAACGTATGACCTTAAAAACAAAGCACCGTTTACTAAAAATGAAATTTATTCAGGAATATGTCTTGTTTTGAAGACTTTCTTCGTTTTCAAGACGTTCTTAAATAACGTGCATTATAAATACCCCACAATAAACCTATATCTACATCTAACATTATAAATTAGGCAAGTTAGTTGCTTGACCGTGCTTGTTGGTATCTACAGAAACAGAATTCTTGCCAAACTATGATCTGCTCCACGAACGATCTCCTCTCTATTTTAAGTAGCTACATCAATGTTTTTAAAATATAAATACCAATACCTTAATAGTACCAATTTTATACGATCACAATTAACAATATTATTGATAGTTTTATATTCTTCTTTTTCTCTTTCTTTTTGTTTGTGTTTGCCTGGTGGGAGGCTTCGGCACGATGCCGTGTAGAAACCGAACGGGTGTGGGCTTAATATAACTGCCATGCCCCTAACAGGTTAGCCCGCTACCATCTTAGACTGCATCATCACTTACCATCAGGTGTGATCGCAGTCAAGGGCTAGCTTGTAGTGGATAAAAAAAAAACTCATCTAGTTAGTGTAAGTGGTATTGCCGTTCTGATTATATGTAAATAAATAAATAAAGTAGAGGAAGAACATCTGTTAACTACAGTGTGTAGTGGATAAATGTACAGTCAACGACACTAAAAGATAACCGATTCTTGTTAGAAAACTCACATGCGATGCACTTTTTAAGATCTGAGTACAGTTGGGGTAACATGATATAATTTTGGAATTCAACTATAATGTATTCCCTCAAAACTATAATATGGGGCTGTTCAAGGGTCGGAAACACAAAATCCTATGCCGTCAATGCATTGGCGGTTCCTGTGCTACATCAATTACCTAATGTTTATCGGCAGCGATTATCACTTTACTGTAATTAATCCGTCTGTTTGTTAGTTTGCTATTTAAATATTAAAAAAAAAAGATAATATTAAATTAGGGCTGGCAGTTACCTCGGCCAACATATAAGTTTGGCTATTCAGCGGGGTAACGCAGCCAGCGTTCTGGGCATATTGCCTCATTGCAGCGGCATAGATTATATTTTTAATGTTTAGTTTTTAGTTTTTAATTTAGATTTAATTTAGATTTTAAAGATTTTTTAAGAAATTGTATATATTATTATATGTTTTATTATTTTTATTCAAATAAAGCTACTTAATTAGTTAAAAAAAAAAAAATTAAATAAAATATAAATTAAAAACTAAAAACTAAAAATTAAAAATATAATCTATGCCGCTGCAATGAGGCAATGTGCCCAGAACGCTGGCTGCGTTACCCCGCTGAATAGCCAAACTTATATGTTGGCCGAGGTAACTACCAGCCCTCCGGTCACCTGTGGACTCTGTGAGACGAGAAGATAGATCCTTAAAAAAGGATCTAGCATCTTCATCTTCTTTTTAGTTTTTAATTTAGATTTTATAATAAAATATTGAAAAATATATTCAGTGTTATTGCAATAAAATTATGCTCTCAGAGGCTTCGACTTCTAAGTATTTATGAGAAAGAAATTCACTTCAAGCCCTCCCGATCGTGCCCCATACAAACAAACTTTGATTATCATTTGAATAGGTACTAACTGAACATTAATATATTTTTTATATTTATTATATAATCATACTAATATTATAAATTTGAAAGTGTATTTATTCATCCTTCAATCACGCGACAACGGAGCAACGGATCGACGTGATTTTTGGCTTGGATTGAGGATCTGGAGAGTGACATAGGCTACTTTTATCCTGGAAAATTCAGGAGTTCTGGAATAAAAAAAACTTAAACCACGAGGACGAAGTCGCGGGCAGCAGCTAGCATATAGCGGGCAAACGAGCAGACGGGTCACCTGATGCCGCCGCCCATGAACATTGACAACCGCCAATGCGTTGCCGGCTTTCAATCATTAAAATAAATCATCAAAAATAATATGTCAATTAATACTGGATGATGCCCGCGGTTTTGTTCGCTTGGATTCAGGCCTTTGATAAATTCCGTGGGAACTCTTTGATTTCACAGGATAACAATAATTATTCGCTTTTATCTAAAACAAAAACCGACTTCAAAGTGATGATATTTTATAACTTTATAGTATTTATTTGGATGCGTACGCTTTTATTTTGTAAAACATGGATTCCTAAATTCCAATTATCATCCGAGACTAAACACAAGTGAAACGTACTGATTCTATTTAGGTCCATCGATAATGGTCCATCGGTATACGCCAGCGTTGATTTGTGACTGCCTCTATTTCAAAGCTATTCCAAAGCAAATCAAACGTACGTCGACTTACATTATTAATTATGTCAGTTGGTTTTGCTTACTACTGCACGTATTGTCAGCGAGATAGGAAATAGGTTTGCTTTGTGCATCCTATATTCGCGTCGTCAGTAATTGCATCTTGAATTGCGTTCTTGGATGCCTCAGTAATTGCAGTATGGATGGCACCTGTTTGCAGCGGATTAGGCCCGCGGCGGCATCTTTTAATGAGGCCCCTGTTCTCTATTTTCCCTTTGTCCTCCGGTAGGATTATTAAAGATAAGATGCTTAATCCTAATAGAAAGCGAAGAGGAATTCAGCTAGCTACTGAAAAACATGATCTAAAGGTTTTTTTTCTAATTAAAATATTTTTAATACTAGACCCAGACTGAAGCGAGATAAAAAGATAGAAGAGAAAGCGCAGTTTGTTTTTACGATGTATAAATTAGGCATCTGGTTATTTTTTTACTCGTCTTGATGTTCCTGAGTTTATTAAGTGCACGAGAGAGCACTTTATACCATAACTTTATCTGAGTTAGATTTATCTCAATCATAATTATATTATTATAATATAATTGTCACAACTGGAGGTTAAATAGCGCATTCTTAAAACGTTTTCTTAAACATTCTTAAAATGTCGTTGTTTAGAACTTGTATCACTTAAGGCCCATTTTCACGAGGACATTTCGAGAATTTAAGTAAGTGTTTGCAGGCGAATATTATGAAATAACCAAAAAATTTAATGCCATAATTGCATGAATATCTTGACAAGAAATAGTTTTTGTTTACTCAGCTATGTATTTCACACAAACTTCCATACTAATAACACGTTTGTAAATTTGTTAAAATGTTGTTGATCTTATAGAGTTGTCATCATCCCTATTTTATTGCACTCAACGGGAAAAAAATCTCCTCGTGAAAATGGACCTTTATGCTACGTTTTGACTCTCCCACCGCAACGCGCCTGTTATTCATACACAATATTCATTCATCACTAATACTTTTTAGTTCTCGCAAGAAAGTGCTATCAGCTGCATTTATTCACGGCCTCATGGTATAGTATCTGGTAATTAGTGTAATTTTCATAAATAATGGGCGTACCTACTTATTAATATAAACAATATAATATTGTTATAATGTTTAGTTACCTTATATTCTGTTCTAGATTTAAAAAGTTTGGATGCACATTGAATAAACATAATGTGCATGAATTAATTGTGTTAGTAGATACTATTGATTGGGATAAGTACATAATGATCATCGCGCCTGCTCGAGAAGATGCCTGCGCCCCTTTATGGTTTATTTTACTTTGAAGCCGAGCTTTAACGATTTCATCGGCAATCCTTACATGATTGCACCTCTGAATTCGATAACAGTTTTTTCGATGAAGATTTCTGTGTTTACCTACAGTATATAAATGCACCACAACCCATTAACATGAACTGCACCATATTGGTCTCAAGACCCTATTTGCGAATATAACAGGGGTTTCTTCATCTATCCCTGATCACCCAGTAGGTACTCACTGCCGTACGTCAGAGACTTTAACATTTAACACGTCACTGTAATATCTAAATTAGAAGCTACGTTTAAGGTGGTCAACAACCAATATCTTCGTAGTTCGTCTTACTAAGTCTTTAAGGATACCGTGAAGTTTGCAATTCACAGCAAAACTTTCAAGGATTCAACCCTTGCCACTCTCCGTAGTTACGACCTTGATTTATTATTCAGTCGTAATTAATCCAAGATGCGTCATACTGAATATCAATTCTTACGCCTGATTGGAGACAACCCAATAACATTAGGTAGTTAAAACAATAAGTAACCAAGGCGGATGGCATAACGTACTGGGACGTCCGTGTATGTAGCATGTATAGTTATAGTATAGGATCCCAGTATCCAACGACCTTCACCGAGCTGGTTAATGGATGAAAAGTATTTTATATCATATCAAATATGTCAATAAATATATTGCAAATGGGTTGACTATAAAATACTCTTGGGTAGGCAGGTATAAACAGGTAAATCAATTTACTAATTTGATAATTAATCATATTCTGTACTGAAATTTTTCTTTTAAATAGTTTTCCTACTACTAAATAGTTTTCCATTAACCAGCTCGGTGAAGGTCGTTTTATACAGGGATCTTAGACTATTAGTAAACAGGTATAAAATATCTATGGACCCCCGCGACTTCGTCCGCGTACAATTTTTGATTTCTTTTGCTATGACATTATGAAATTTTTTGTAAAATACGCCAATAGTAAATCCGCGAGCTCGAGTTCGAGTTCGAGAATAAATGATAATATGAAAATAATTGTAATGGGGACATTACAATTTTCATATTATCATTTATTTATAATCCTAACGACTTTTTGGAATAAAAAGTGTTAAATACTTATTTTTGTAAGAATTCCCTGAATAAGTACAATATTTATATTGTTCTTATAACCCGCCACGTACAATAAAACTGACCGTGGGAGACACAACTTACGTAAGTGTCAAAGAGATTAATTAAGTACTAGATGATGCCCGCGACTACGTTCGCGTGGATTACGGTTTTTCGATTCCCGCGGGAGCTCCTTAATTTTCCCTAGCCTATGGCCTTAAATTATTTTATTTTATTTTTATTTATGTCCTTCCCTGGGATACAAACTATCCATGTACCAAAATTTCATCAAAATCGGTTAAACAGATGGGCCGTGAAAGCGCAGCAGACAGACAGACGGACAGACAGACAGACACTTTCGCATTTATAATATTATTATGGATATTATGTATGTACGTATACAAAAGATACCACAAAGACTTTCATCCAACATTTCAACCCCTTATTTACCCTCTTTCCGATGAATTCTCGTCAAATCTTTTCTTAGCTGAGTCCTACGTTCTAGAAAAACCTACATTCCCAAGTTAATAATATATATATATACTGTGACCTCAAATCGCAAAACTGAGAGCGATTTTTGTGATTGTGAAAACGAATCGAGACGTATCAGACGCAGTGGTAAGCGTTTTGTTTTAATTTAAGATGGAGATCCCATTCTTATGCACGTCCAGATTAGCACACTTACCTACATCTTAGAATCTCACCACCGGTCACTCCACAAATATGAGATGCCAGTCAAAGTCATTGTCAGTCGCGTCATGGAATAAAAAAAAAATATTTGAGGATTGTAACCATCCAAGTTTTTTACAGAAACTCGTACCTATTGTAAATTTCTATATTGAAATGCTTCATTTCATTGCAAGACGTACACCGTGTACATGATTTTGCAGCACTTTGCAGCAAAGCATGTAAGAAAAGTAGTACTTTCTTTCAATTTAAAAAATGTAACAAGTTTATTCAACTAGTTCTGTTGGAGACGTGTCTGCATTTTACGTCTGGTCTGTATTATTGTATAAGTACCTACCTATCGAGAAGAGTCGAGCTATTTTATTTTCAAAATGCAAGGGGATTTCTCTTGTCTTCGACGCTGTTTGCGTCAATGTTTATTTCTATTAAGTACATAACTGAGCATATTGAGATTATAAGAGGCAATCAAACAAAGTTTTTTTTTGCAAGACCAAAGAAAATTTTTGTTGCACCAAAATCGCAATATCTTGACTTGTCGGTCACAATAATTATTCTGTGGTCACAATTGACTGTTCGTAACATGGAAAACAGTTCTTGAAGATTTTTAAAATTTAACCGGTTATAAAGATAATAAAGATTTCTGCAACAATTTGATATTATTGTAATAGACTGATAGAGAAAGAAAATCATTGGAAAAAGACATGAAAAAGGCTATGCTTACCACACTGCGACCGCTTCTACTGCGTAGGCTGAGTCTAATCTTCCAGTCACGCCTGGGAGCGCCTCCCTCCGAGCTGAATGAGCGTTTTATTGACAACGACATCCTTGCGTTTCCACGTACACTATTCTTTCACTAACATTGCGTCTCTATCGCAGAATATCACCACAAAATCCATCACTATAAGATACTGTCTACACCATCTTTCTGTATACTTCACATTCTTAGTAGCAAGCAATTAAACCACAATTTTCTTCACATACTGCCTCCATCGAGGTATTATAACTAAACAAAACACTGAACAGCACATCACATCGTCAAGTCATTAAATAAATTATACGAAGGCAAAACTCGTTCATTTTGAAAATTAAATCAACCTAACATTGTAGGCTTCAAATCCAAAATGTTAATGAAGGAAACGGGATATTATGTGAATATCTGAAACAAAAGAGAAATGAGGTTAATATTTTATGAAGTTAAAATCAATGTAAAAACTTTGTTTAGCTTTGTCTGCGTTGCGTACAATTTAAGGGCTAGCTCCCACTTGAGATGCAGGGAGCGGCGCGGCACGTAGCACCTTTTTTTCTGAGTTGGTACGGGGCCGCGTCGCGCTTTGCATCTTCGTGGCGCGTTGCTTTAGTGGGCCCAGCTCCATACAACTTCATACAAAGAATACTTGCTGCAACGTACCGAATCGTGCCGCGCCTCTTTAGCGGGGCTGCGGAACTTTATACTTGGTAGTTATTATTGGCGTAAAATATCCTAAAAATAAAAATGTTACAGTTTGTCAATACTCGTCCAATTTCGTGATAAAACACAAAATGCAATAAAACTTCGCTATTTCCGTAAAATTATCTGTTTTATTTTTGTAGAACAGAAATCAGTATTTTATTTACAATAATTAGAATAATTGGCTTAGTTATGAGAACTATTTTTGAGATATGCGTACAAATCGAAAACTTCTCATAATCACTTTTAGTTCGTGGTAGTTACTTGGCTAATTACGTTATCACGGAATTGCAGGAGATTTTAATGTTTTTTTTGTCACGAAATTAGAAAAATATTTCCAAACAATCTAAGCTGCATCTACAGAAATATTTTTCTGATTTCGTGATAAAATAATTGAAAACTCCTTGACTTCCTTGAACAGATAGCAACGAGGATGTATGAATGCTATTTGCTAAAACATATGTGTCATTTGGGCCATGGAATTGGTATAGTACCTAATATATAATGCATATGTTACGTAACAAAAATTACACTGACTTGTGGGTTGCCGGATGCGAAGCTGGTTGCTTCCATGCAACTTTGTCATTGAGAAAATCATCAATAGTATAATAATCTCTATACAAAAGATAATTTTTGTAACGGGTTACGATTGTTCTTGTTGATAGAGCGCTACGATTGTTTATTAATTTACTCTTCAAGAGAAGGTACATGACGATGACGTAGGCTCTACGTGAAGCTTCGCCGGTTAGATCAAAACAAGTTTTACACCAAAATATAAGCTACTTCTACAGAAAAATATTTATTTATTTATAAATTTAGTACCAAACTTAAAAACTAAACATAAAAATTTAAAGAACATGTACAAAGACAACTTATATCTTGAAAAGATTTCTTCCAGCAGCCCTAGAATGTGAGAATGGTGAAAAATAGTTAAAGCAGAGTAGGTACTAATAAACTAGAGAATATAAAACTTTTTATAAAGAATTATGATAGATATCATAAAAATATACTTACATATAATATATACAGGAAATACACAATTTAATAACGTATGTACAAAATAAAGTACTAATATACATACATAACAGTATATTATACATAATATACAATAATAAACATAAATAGCTATTTATGCAACTGTATCGTAATGAGGGTCATTTTAATTCGAGTGCTGTTTTTCGATACGAGGCTTGCCGAGTATCAAAATAGGATAGTACGAGAATTAAAATGACTAATTACGTAATTACGTAGTACTAATTACAAGATTTTATCTACTACAAGGACGTCTTTATAATTTTTTACTTTGTAAATTAATAAAAAAGTCAAATCAATTGACTGGTTGGGAAAGTGCCAGAACCCAGAGCCGCTAAGCTATAGGTATCCCATTTATGAAGATAACCATATCGATACAGCTACGACTCATAACGATACAGCTCCCATACAACGAACTGTATCGTTATGAGAAGCAAACACGAAAGAGGGTTCAATTCGATATAGTTGTCAAATTCGAAATTGGAACTTTTCGATGCTGGAGTAGATAAATAATATAATGATATAAAAGCTAATCATATAAAAAAGAAAGATAGTGCTGCTTCAGTCTCGATTTAAAAACACCCAAGGATGGACTCTCACGGATAATCCCTGGTAGGGAATTCCAAAGACGCGCTTCTACTACCAACACAAACATATTACACTAACAGCTAACCATTCTATATATCTTCTTGTCATGTTCTTGGTACTATCCCATTTTAAATTTTTTAGACTTCACGAAAAAGTAAACGAAAAACATCTGCAAAGTTGTTGTTTCTTTTGCGTATTCTGGGATTATAAGCTTAAACGTATTTAAAATGCCTTATCCTTAAATTCCTTGTAGCTACTTTTCAATCGTGTTTCTTTAATTACTGATGCAAAAGAGATTGATTTGTAGGAGATAAAGGAGTTAATGAATTATTTTCCTTGTATTTTCAAAAGCTACTAATTCCTTTTTTCGGTATTAAAACATCTATTAAGTACGTCTTTGTTTGACATGAAATTATAAAATGTATCTCCTAATTGTACCTATAATTGAAATTCAATGTATTTTATAAACAAATTGTGTATAGATAGATAGAATAGATAGAAATCAATCAAATATCAAATAAATATTATAAATGCGAAAGTTTGGATGGATGGATGTATGGATGGATGTTTGTTAATCAATCACGCCCGAACGGCTGAACGGATCTGGATGAAATTTGGCACAGAGATAGATTATATGGTCTGGAATAACACATAGGCTACTTTTTATCCCGAAAAACTAAGGATTTCCCGCGGAAACCAACGCGGACGTAATAGTGGGCATCCGCTAGTATTATATAATTTGGATGTCAGCACATATAAAAATAAAATACGAAGGGCTAATTGAATGCGGTCCTTTATGAAAAATACGTTAGGCGAGGGAGGCACTTCCATGGGAAACCTCGGGTCCTCCTGAATCCGTTATGGCAAGTGCGTGCGTAAATGCGTTAGGTAACTATATGTCGCAGCCGCATTGTAAAATCCGCCAGTTTACATTATGGTTAGCCGTAGATATTACAAAACGGCAGTTTGATGGTCGGCCAGAGCGCCTAGTGGGAGATTTTCTTTACATCGCGACAACGTTAACTACGATTTGTATGGTATTCTCAAGCGCTTGACGACTGGTACTTACTGCAATCAAATAAGCCATAAATAATAGCAAAAACAAAATAAACATAAAAATAACAATAAAAAAACGAATCAGCACAACCCGACTTAGACTTTTATGTCCTACACCTAAACTGTTTTAAGTCTTATTTACCCAATATTTTCGCAGTTATAAGTAGTTTTGATCAAGGTTGATTTGGCCACCGTCCATAATCAAAACTACTTTGACTGTTTTCGTAGTTGAAAGTGGTTTTGACCGGTTATCAGTTTTGACGCTTACATATATTATATTGTCCCTAGTTACTAAAATAACATCCCTGAGGTATGATTCACTTCGCTCCGTATACTCGTAGCGCTATTTCAGAGCGGGTCAATAGGCCGTACATATTTTGTGGAATGGACGAGGCAGGGGCGCGACACAAACACTTTTGCGACTGCCTGTACCCAGCGTAGTGCGTTATTTTTAAACCGTAAATGATTGATTTTCACGAAACTGAAGGATGCCCCGTCGCTCACGTCCGCAGGAGCTACCTTCTACCTCCCTGCACGTGTCCCCTGGGTGGTGCTAAACGAGCGACAAACTTGCAGGCGAAATAAGCGTTCTTTTTATAAAAACGCTTATTGTGTACCAAACGCCAAAATTCCCATTCTTATAATTTAAGCAGGTAAAATATATATTTTTTTCAATAATATTCCTGAATAAGTACAAAAACTACTTGGGAAAATCTCCTGACTTGAACACCGTGCAAGAGATTTATCCCTAACATAAAGTAATAAGGATCTGCTTATTATTCTTACCCGGATTCGGCATACAACCCTCTTCTACGCGGATTGATTACAGCCGGAACGCCGCAACCTGGCGGGAGGAATGAATAAGTAATTTATAGCTACGTTCGTGATTATCTTCCACGTAAGACACAACTGATAATAATCATCACAGCTATTACAACGGCCCATCTTTTCAACCGATTTTGATAAAATTCGGTATGAGATTGGTTGCATCCCGGGGATATTAAAAAAACATTAAATTCTTAATTAGGCGAGTTTTTTTACACGCTAATCGTATCGTCATCTAGTTTGTTGAAGATATATATGGTACCTAAAACAAAATCATGGAATTAATTGGCTGACAAAGGATAACGTTGATTAGGAAAAAGACTCTCACAGTTTAGATCTAATCTCTGGTCTCTTGAAAACATTTCCCCGCGCAAACCTTGTTTTGTCCAGACTGAGCTTTATCCCCTGTTTGAAGCTCGCATAGATTATTTTTCCTTTTTCTAGCACATCAAAGGATAAATGAAATGAAAATGCTACTTGGATATCCACGTCTCATTGTAATTTGCTTATTATTTGTAACTTTAGTTGTTCAGCCTGACGAAACGGAGTGGATTTGTTCCATTTCAATTTATCACAAATATAACATCAAAGTTCGCGGGTAGAATCCCTCCAAAGAATACTGCAAATCAATTTACTCAATATTGCTATGTTTGCAATTATAATATGAATCCTCCAACAAAATAACGCTGACGTAAGTAGGTAGGTACAGGACTAAAACCTGTCCTAATACCAATGTAATTATATGGATTTCAACAAGGTCGGGTTAACGTAAACTGACCCTTTTGGAGTCTGAAAATAACAATGTACGTTCATTAATATTACGATACAACCAGTTTACTGTTTGAAATGTATATTAATTATAATTATGTACCTAAGTAAAACCTGACATACTGGCGACGGCAAATTTTCCTTCAATGAGACAATTGCCGCATAGTCATAAGTTTTGTAACAATGAAGTTTGTTAAAAAATTACATTACCATAGAATTATATATTTAATTCTATGTACATTAAAAGTTCCTCACAAAAGATTGTAATTTAATACAGTGTAAGCTCAATAAAATTGAATTCTAAATTATTTACGCATTTTTGTAACGTGACTCGCGAAGTCGGCGACTAAATTAGAATTAGAGACGGCGGCGTATAATGTGAGCTTACACCTTTACATGTAAACATTCGACACATTTTGTGCAAAAGCTTTCTCAATTTAGACAAAATTGCTTGCTAAATGGCTTCAATCCGAAATAAATTTGCCACGGCAAATTGCGTAAAAGCATTTCAAAGATGTTTCTATAATCTGGAAATGGAACTTAGTGAACCGTGTTTCCATTTTGTATGCCGATTTTAGACCAAGGAGTAGCACTCACACTGGAAGAGGAACGATATGAACTAGGTGATGCTCATTATGAAATATTCCAGACAGTATAATATCAAGCTGATAATGAAATGATATGATCATTAAAGCAAATCATATGTATTAGGCAATCATAATTATTATCTATGTACTCGTATATATATTTGAATTGATAATTTTATCAAAAACCATGAAAATTGGTCCAGCCGTTCTAGACTTATAAGTGTTCGAACAAACCCGACTTTGTTGTATTTAATAAGAATATAATAATAATTATTAGTTAAACACCAATACATGGCTTTGGCCCGATCGTATAACTGCATAGAAACAAAACGACCGGGCTGGACAGCGTTTGAAAAATCGTGTCAAGTCTTTTTATCATCAAAAACTTAATGCCTATGAATCAGAGATTAATTCAACAATAAAAAATAACTGGGTGATCTATGGAACGATATTAGTAGTTTCTCCGACAGACGAGATGCTGAGAACCGCAGGAGAACCAAGGAAACATCATGGCTCAAACCATCGATAGGTAAGTTAAAATGGCAGTCGGCAAGACACGGTAGTCATACGAGCGACGGACGGATGTTGAAGACAATGGAGTCAGAACGAGAGAGTGTGGAGGAGTGGCATTAAATTTTTTCACAATAGGTATTTCTGCTGCGGATCCGGCTGTTTTCTATTCACTCGATATTTTCCATTAGAGATTTTTCAGAATAGGTATATATAGAAGTACCTACTACTAGATAGTTACTATTTCTATTTGTATATCCTTAGCTTACCTATTTATAATTCTGTGCTTATGACTGACTAACTTGTCATAATACAATTTGTGCGGTTTATATTGAGCATAACATCAAACGAGCAGGCTGTATAATATAGGCTATAATATACAGTTACGACATGTTTAATATTTACGACCTTTCGCCAACAATTAACAGATACTTACAATCTTGGTAACTAACTGGAAGATAGAAACATAATTGTACATATAATAATAAATACAATAAACATAATGTACAGAAATCTTCCAGTTAGTTTTATTATAAGAATAGATATGGAAATCGTGAAGTTAAGACGTACAGTTTTATAAAAAGGTATAGATTTAAAGAGAATGTTTTAAAACAGATTACAACAGGTAATCCCTTTGTTTTGAACGACAAAACGCTTAATATCAGGGTGCGGACCAGTTCCAGTTTCGCAATACAAAAGAGGCAGCACGGGAAAGCGGATTCTCATATTTTAATTAACCGAGTAACGATATACATCACCAACGTGGGGTGTTATTATATTAGGTAATAATTGCAAACTGGTTTGCAGCGAGCTTTCCAATGATGTCCGTGCATTACAAGTTTACAATTATCACCTAATCGATATGTACCTATTATGATAGAAGCGGCGGTGAGGGCCACATATTTCATTCTACAAAATGTAAACAAGCAAGTGACAGGGCGCAAGGCGGTGCGGCGCGGGCGTTTCTTGCTCCTGCCGCCAAGTCACCGCCACACCGCCGCCACGCCTCTTGTATGTCCCGCGCTAGACTACAAAAACTTCAATAAGCCTTATTGGCATTGGTGTGATCAATTTGAATTATACCTGTGCATGAATTGTTTATATATTGCGATCAGTGAACGCAGGTAGTGTAACTGAATAGGTGTACATATACCTATTCAGTGTGACTCACTCTGCGATTCACTCTGTGTATACTACCCACTGAAATATATTGTAATACACAGAGTTTTAGTGTCGCACCGCTAATTTGAAGGAAGCCTGAGTTGTGAAATAAATACAGGTTTACAAATTTTGTTCAGGAAGATTATTTTAATGAACCTCCAAACAAAACAACGTCATAACTGTTTAAATACCGACACGTGGTTGAACATAATATTACACACTAAGCGCGTATATTTAAAATTTTGGCCTTAATTGAATCTGTATTCGTTGCTATTCATTCTAAAAAACAACTGCGAGAACCCCTATAAACTGACTAATAACTTCCAACTCCGGGCTAGTACCTACTAAGAATTTCTTATCAGAATTATTAGAGTTATATGGTCAAAGATTTAACGTTCCTTATTTTATTACGAAAGCCTAAAAATAGCCGACTACTGCAAATTTTCCTCTGAATACTGTGACACGCTATTGACTCCGGACAACAAAAACCCGAGAGCTCATTTAGAAATAATCCCATTTAAATTGCTTTTTATACTACGTAACACCAAAATGAAAGAGAGTGTTTTTACATTAATTTCAGGTATGTACTACTTTTAAGAATGTATTTAGCAATAATAATAATAATACCAACATGTAAAAGATTATATCAAAGTCTTACGAGAGGAGACCGCATGTACTTATTAGACGTGAGGCGTCCTCCGGTATAATGGACCGACGATATTTAAAAAGATAACGGAAGGTGGCTGGATGAGGAAGGCTATTAATAAATAAGAATAGGGTGCATTGGCGCTCACATATATGTTCAAGAGTGGACATCAGCAGAATGATAATGAATATCAAAATACACTTTAATTCACGAATTACTCGTAGTAACGAAGAATCAGAATGATACGTAAATCTACATACCTACGAAGTTTACCATTGGATATGTCACCGTAAGATTGCAAAAACCGTTAGATTGTAATCTAACTAGCGAAATTGTAAATTGTCGACAGATTGTGAACACGTTCACGTTGTGAACGTGACCGTTCTGAGTGTCAACTTTTGAAATATTCATTGTATTATACGTTTTCTTGTCTCTTTCTTGTAGGTTAGGTTAGGGTTCAACATAAATAATCAGGTAGTGCCCGGCCGCATGCACTAAGGTTTTATCGGGGAAATATACTTAACAGATTACAATCTACAGAAAAATAATGGATTAAATTGTAATCTGTCGACAGTTTACAATTTACCTAGTTATATTACAATCTAACGGTTTTTGCAATCTTACGGTGACAGATACATTGATGTAGAATTTTAGTACTCATCATATTTCGATGAGTGTATATAAAATACTCGTATAGATACCTCAAAGATTGCTAGTATCCCTCGTTTTACATTTTACTCAAGCTATAGATTTTAGTAGTGCAATAAAAAATTAATTTGGTACCTACATCATGTGAAACAAAAAGTGCTTTCAGAAGCATCAAGTCGTGGCACGTACAATTTGCATTTATGGATGGGACATACTCAAAAGCGTCTCGTATAATGATTTTACTAGATGATGCCTGCGGCTTCGTTCGCGTGAATTCATTTACTTTTTATTTATAGTATGGATTTTTGTTAGAAATCCATACTAATATTATAAATGTGAAAGTGTGTCTGTATCTCTGTCTGTCTGCTACGCATTCACGGCCCATCTGTTCAACTGATTTGATGAAATTTGGTACTGGGATTCCGGGGAAGGATATAGGCTACTTTTTATCCCGAAAAGTTAAATAATTCCCGCGGGAATCAAAAAATCTTAATCCACGCGGACGAAGTCGCGTGCGTCATCTAGTAGATAATAAAGAGAATATCATAATATTTAAAAAAACTAAAAATATAATCATTAGCATAAGTAAGTGAAACGTATGTATACATGTATATTATACTAAATACGTAGACATGGCGTAGACCCTTTGTAGCACTGAGCACTGCTACGAGTGAAGTTCAATGTATCGGGCTTTGGTGGAGCGTTGTAGAGCTAGCTTTATAGGATTAAAGGAATTTCAGTAATCAACCTGGCACGCAACGTGGCTCTTTCCTCACCTCATACCTTGTCCTAATTCTATTTTCGTGCTGCAGAAAAGGATTGTTCGTGCCATTTACAACATGGGACCAAGAGAGACCCTAAGAACTAAATTCAAAGAAGTTAAAATTATGACGGTCCACAACCAATACGTCATATTTGAAAAGTTAGTATATGTGCAAAAACATGAATAAATTCAAGATAAAGATGCTTTGAGTTTGAGTTTGAATCTGTGCGGAAACTAATTATTAGTAAGTATTAAGTCAAGATCTATGTCAAAATTAATATAATTAAACATCAGTAAATAATTATTATTGGTGAATTTAACAATTAATATATTAATATTATGAAAATTATCGCTGATAAATAATTACCTAATGACGGTATCTTCAACCTAAAGCTGAAGATAAATGCGCGGGCACCAAAAGCGCCCTGGTTGGAGATATCCACAACAAACCACAAGATTCATACTATCTTTCACCATCTCACAATAGTTAAAGTGTTACCGACGTGTTACCTTATTGAACGTTATAATTTACATTGTACTTTTCTGATTACCTATACAAACTGTATTCTCTAACATTTAATTTAGAATTTGCTCGTTATGTAATATGCATTACATACAGTAGGTAATAATACAAATGGCACTGTATTAATTCTGAAAAAAGTTATATTTTTGTACAGCGTTACTCATAAGCTTACATAAGCTTAGCGTATGAACCTTATAACATAATGAGGCGAACTCATATTATATTATTACCCCTACTTGGAATTCATTACGAATTCCCGCCTTCACCTTTCATTTTCTATGTTTCAGTCCGCATAGGACTCCTAAATTATTTAAGTTATTTACGCATCGTAATCTCTGTTCCCTGACTTACTTTGTCTTGCTTCGTCATCTTTGATAACAGTATAGCACAGATGAGTTCAAGGCTTAGATATATTAAGGAAAATGTATATATTATATAATAATAATATATAATAGGATTCAAGTCGACTAAACAGTGCAAACGTATAATATAAGTGTTGCAGTTTGCAGAATATAAAAATTTGTGTTATTGGCAATATAAAAACTCACAATTAAAAAGTAGTTTTTAAGTACTTTTATGAAACATTATAAACAGATCTGAAATTGGTTCAGCCTGAGATAATAATACTAGAGATCCGTTACATACTGACAGACACAAACAGCAGAGTGATATTAGGGATCCGTTTATCCCTTTGAAATCCCAAAAAAGTTTATCAGAGATGACGGCTTGGTGGAAATAAATTTAAATATATATTCTGATACATTGCAACGTTCACGTTAAAAAATACTTCCACCATGAAATAAAACTAAAAATTAAAGTTAACTTCACTATTGCATTATAAATGAAAACTTTCAACATCAAATAAAATAAAACAACATTTGAGGAGCTTCCGTATTCGCCTACGCTTTCGGGCGATTATTTTAATCTTCGACCCTTGTTCCAAATCAATGGCAAAAAATTACACTTTTCATTGGAAGACGAAGTAGTAAGATTATTCTTACAAAAAATGTGTATTATTCGTCAACGTCGTAACTCCAAAAATGTAAGAAGTACTTATTAAGTACTTGGTTTTGCCCCAACCAGCCATTAAAAGCATGCTTATGAAAAAAGCTTATTATACTGTTGAAGATTACGTAAATGATAAAAGAGCATAGATTTGACTCGCTCCAGCTATGCTAAGGACAGCGGTTACATAGGTATTATCAATTTAATAAAATTGTACATTATTATTTTTCAAAAGAGCAACCGTGGTTTTTGCTGGTTCTTCTCGGTAGGAATGACATTCCGAACCAGTGGTAGATTCACTCGACGATTCAAAAGTACTTGTAAAAGTTTATTTGAATAAAAACCATTTGAATTTCGAAGTAGTCAATTTGTGTCAACAAAATATGGCAACTGTAATGAAACATACTGTTTATACCAAGAACACAAAAGTTTTCTAGGAAATGTGATTAACAAAATCCAAGTTGTATGTAGCTTAGATACTAGCCACGGCTAATCCAGAGGCCAGAGAACAGCCATTCAAATATATGAAAAATCTCTCTGAACTGAACGATCTGAATTTAGAACACTTCAATGCGGCAGGAAGTGCAAAAGTAGTATGTAAATGCCTCATTAGTTCATATATAAATTCATATTTCCTACTGTAAGTTTCGTCCTAAATATTTCAGCCTTCCATTAGCGCTGAAGGAAAAAGGAAAATCGTTTATCTGTACATGAATTACCTTGAGAGATGAATAATATGAAAAATAAATGAGATCGGAATGGAGAATTTTTTATTTCGCTTCTGCTCTATGGGGACAGTCGGTTAGCGAACGGTCAGTATGAATTACATAATAAGCTAGTATTTATAAAAAACATTAGGTGCCTCTTACTGAATTGGCTATTGGCGCCCCTTAATCATGAATTTATTGTCGCTTATACACTGTAAATAGTAAGTATTAAGTAATGCGGGTGTCAGGTAGTGAAAACTTCATCAATATACAGGGTTAATTTAAAAATACTAATAAACTCTTTAAGGCTCTTAAAAAGCATTACTCCACGCCACACGCGGTCGGCATGTGGCGGACTGGTTATTGCTCGACTGGTAGACTAAGTACTGTCTTACTGAAACCATGGAGTTGAAGAGCTTCTGGAGTGTACAGTCGAAAGTCTAAAAGCTGTTTTAGAGAATTTACTGTTTTTTTTACAAATGAAGAAAAGTGGCTATTAAATATTATTATTATTAAGAGGTTATTAATCTTTTTAAATTGACCCTGCATAAGCGACAGGTAGTTTATCAGATGAGTGTTTTTAGACAAATGGACACGGTACAATCTTACTCGATTATAAGTGAAATATTCCGCTTTTAAGCTACAAGGAACAGAATAAATAAGATGAGAATGGGATCTATTTAACTGTCCTTGTTAAAGGGGAAAATTCAAATGGAATTCTTGGTACCCAACCTTACTTACCTTTGTGAGGAAATG
Organism: Erebia aethiops; assembly: GCA_923060345.2. Classification (NCBI taxonomy): domain Eukaryota; kingdom Metazoa; phylum Arthropoda; class Insecta; order Lepidoptera; family Nymphalidae; genus Erebia; species Erebia aethiops. The sequence continues at coordinate 9,573,810 of OV281079.1, read as the reverse complement.
GATGTCTCCGAATGAAAGGTGAGTAAATAGGGTATGTAAAATTTGGCAACGGCTGTGAATAATTATATTGTTAGCTATTGAGTTGGACAAGGTTGGACAAAGGAGAGCTGATTTTGGGAGGCTTATAATGTTTTGGTATTATTTTTTATTATTCCATATGAATATAATAAATTTGGCGGAACTAATGGTCTAGCTGTGACAACACATATTAATCGATTGCGATTGATAAGCAACGTTGACCTAAGTCAGTAACTGGATGGGTGACCGAACTAGGAGGTTGAAATTTGGCCTTTTCGATACCTCCGTGCCTCGGAGAACACGTTAAGCCGTCGGTCCCGGTTATTATCACTAATTTCTGATAATAATCGTAACAAACCTAAGAGTTTAAATACTCTTAGTCGAGTCGTATGCGAAAGGACGTGGGAACCCACCGCATTAATATCCCAAGAAAACTCCTATCATTATGTGATTAATGGAATGGGGTCACGACTCTCAGTAATGAGGAATAAATACGACGCAGAGAGAGATCATAAATTAAAATAATCGCACCTAGTTTCATTTCGAAAACAACTATAACAAAAATATTTAAGTTAGTATTTTAAAGTTTTTTTTCAGTATAAAGACAAGCAAGACCACGCGAGGCTGAGGACGCAGAATGATAAGATAATCATTTATTTTTTAAATAAGTAAATAACTGTAATATAATGTAATATTACCTACTTGTTTCTTACTCGACTAAGCTTATTGTTTTAAACAACGCATGTATGTCCACGGAGAATGGTACAAAGAATGCAATAACGCTGCTTTATTGCATTCTTGAACACGCGGAACAGCCATGTTAAAACTTATTTCACAGTTTTTTTTAAAGTTATTCTAAAAGTACAAGCCGCAATAATTTATTAATTAAAAAACTTTATTACTTTAGTATTCGACTACGGAAAAAAAATCGGTTGCATGTACTTAACATACCTACTATCTATCATATCGATTTTGTTAGAGTAAAATGTGGCGGATCAAAATCAATTCAGTAGTTAAGGCGCTGCAGCGGAACATAGACACATAAATACAAACATATATACATACATATGCATACATACATAGACTGCTAAAATCATCCTTCATCATCCTTTTAGCTTTGTCGTAGTCGGATATGAAGTCTTTTTTTTTATCAAAGAACTAGCTGATGCCCACGACTTTATCCGCGCGTCGTAACTCACTAATTTCCCCATAAACCTTCCCTGGACTACGACAAACATTTTAAAACCAAAACCAGCTAAATCGGCCCAGCCATGCTCCAGTTTTAGCGAGACAAACGAACAGCAATTGATTATTATATATAATATAGAAGATAGATAGGCGTGCACTTGACGACAATCATGCTTAATACAAAGCAATGATGAGGTTTAGGTTCAGGTTTATTCGTGAATAAAAACTCAAAGGGAATAAAAAGCAACCGCGTAGGAATACGTGAACGACTAACGTTTAGTTGGATCTTGCTCGAAACATACTCTACAAGATGAGACCTGACGTGGCACCAAATTTACAACCATCACAATATTAATGTAGAATTTTAGTAATGTATCGCACAAATGCAACTGGCTAGATGCACTATTGGCGTTCACAATTCTAGCTATACCTACAATTGAAGACGTTAGGTTGAATATCAATATTTCTTTATCTTTCTTAGTAATTCCTTAAGTGAATCAATAAAAAATGGTAGTACGTAGTAAAAGGCTTCAGATCAAGTAATGGCGAATATAATAGTTGACAGTTGGAGGCAGACATCTCCCCCAGGGGAAGGATCGGCAGCGTGTAAAGGATCAATACATTATTAGCTGAGGGACGAAAATTCAATGAGACGCTTAAAGGGTAAAATCACTTTATCAATATTTTTATCATTGATCTTGTTAGTCAGTATTGAATTTACTTGTCAGAGTATTTATTAAATCATAATAATGGTGAGTGAATAACTTTTATTTTTATTTGGCTAACACGTTACAATAATGGAAAAGGAACTCTGCATTAATGGAAGGTAGGAAGGATGGTAACTTAATAAGATTTAAGAGGGAAGCCCATAGCAGCAATTTCACTTGGTCAATTCTATTACATTCACACAATGTACCAATTAATCACGAACTTTGGTGTCTGAACTTCAAAGTTCAGACACCAAAGTTCGAGACACCAAAGAAAGTGGGATACCCAAAATTTTATTTTTCCAATTGTTTCCCTTGCAAACGTATTCACCTATAATAAGTGTCGTCTACTGGCACTACCAATTACTATAAAAGCTCGAACATTTTGAAAGCATGCGCAGTTTCGCCTTTAAGCTAATGTCATCAATTATTGAGATACGACGTCAAAGGGCTGAAAATTAATGCAAGGTGGGGATACTGGCACATCGCAAACTCCTACATAATTATAATGAGGAATATTTTCACCGGACACATCAAAGGATATTTCTTTAACGACATAAAAAAGTTTAAAAATCTCTAACCCAGCTACGGAAATAATTGTACTCGTAAGGATGTTTTTCTGTCTATTTCAAAATTATACTATATTATTCGTATTTGTGAACTCAGAATTTTCTCTTCTTTCATTTGCCAAGCAAGAAAAAGATTAGAGACCCCACTTTTTTTAATTCAACATACGTCATATCGATTTTGTTAGTATAAAATGTAGCCTCGCAGGTGAGATCGCAGTTAAGGGCTAGCTTGTAGTGGATAAAAAAAAAACCTATATTACCCGGATCATAATAATAAATCGATTGACACCTCATTCATCAAAATCGGCCCGGTAGTTTAGACACTGCGGTGGAACATAAATAAATACATACCTGCATAGACTGCTAAAATCACTATCCCTTCCTTTTAGCTTTACCATAGTCAGGTAAAAAGAAGCTGCCCAAATTCATAGAAATTCTGAACGTTACTGGTTTCCCTACAATTTCAAACAAGAAGCTTATACGAGTATTACATGAGAGAGGAAGTTGACTCGGAGTGTGTAAATTTCCACACTGTACTCAACAATACAACAATAAATTCGGTTGCTTAAACTGATACTGTTTATATTTCAAATGTTTATTTACACAAATTAGGTAGGTACACTGTACGCTTTTTAAACGTCAATCTTACTTATTATACTATACTAAATACTACATACTATACTATACTATATACTTACTATAATATTATAAACGCGAAAGTTTGTGAGTATGGATGTACTCGTATGTATGGATGCAAGGATGTTTGTTACTCTTTCACGCCAGAACGACTGAACGCATCTGGATGAAATTTGGCACAGAGATAGATTATAGTCTAGAATAACACATAGGCTACTTTTTATCCCGGAAAGTTAAAGAGTTCCCGCGGGAACCAAAAAACCTCAATCCACGCGGACGAAGTCGCGGGCATCAGCTAGTAAAATATCTTTCTTGATGCTGATAATCAATTACGGTATCTTAAAACTAAAGCTACGAAGGTTTCAAACGCGCCCTGGTCTGAGAAAACTCCTCCTTGGTCCCACATCCAACTCAGTTAAGGTTTTTTTAAATCAACATATAGATGCGCTTTTATGATATTAGTATGGACTTTGTCCAAATTACCGTGCTATTAAAATCTCTAAATCTAAATATTTAAATATAACACTAAGCAGTTTCCTTCCGGCAATAAGAAATTCGGCCCTTAGACACATACAAATGAGAGAATATAGGTCATGACCGAAGACAATGCTGCCCTTGGCATAGTGGTTTCTGGCAACAAATTCAAATCGATACGCGACGCATTGCGGTCGCTCACTAAGTTCGTAGGGAATCACATTAGGACAACATTTGGCACATTGCACGAGGGTCCTACACCGTTTTCACCATCACTCGGTCGTATTCCTTATTACTGAACGGTTGTGAACTATCTCCATTACTAAGGTCCACTTGCACAAGGACATTTAAAACTATTTTGTTAAATTTTCTGGTGCTGTCACTATTTGGCAAGAGAATAATGCGGTTGCCCGAAAGTATCAGCATTAAAAAATTTACAAATCAGTTTATTATAAGATGTCCTTGTGCAAGTGGGCTTTAATCACATAATGGTCCCTACCATTCCTTTTTTTCCTTAAAATAAGAATGCGGTGGGGTGACTTCCCAGGTCCATACACATTTTGTTGCGATTGATAGTGCCATTAGTCACTATCTACTTTTAGGATAACCTATTTATATTATTTGATGTAATTAATAATATTAAACGGGACCAAAATCCTACCGTAGAAAACCAATAGGTCAAATTTTGACATCAACGCTCCAAGTTTCCAACTTCCATCTACGCGTTGCTTACCCGCTAGACACTTTTAATCTAGGCCACACACCCCTCATATTCCCATTACCACTGTCTCGGTTGGAGAGAGTTTATCTCAAAATGTGGTGATGTTTTCTGATGAGAAGTTAGCCTTTGACTGCGATCTCGGTTGGTGTTACATGACGCTGCAGACTAAAATGGAAGTTGGCTTTATTAATCAGTATGTTCTCGCCTCTCAGCATAGTAACAGAATGCTGTTATTCCAGGCGGTGTGCTTTTGCCGGTCCGTTGGTACCTAGCCGTGAGACGGAGTTTACCCAATAACCGTTTCAATTTTTATTGTATCAAAGAATTCCTTGCTGGAATATAAGTTTTTATACTCTGTGTAAGTGCAGAACCAAATCATTAATGAAAATGAAATTTTATAATTTCAAACTCCGCCTTATGCATGCACCTCTATTCTTTATACCTATTGCTGTACAGTCTGTGCTAAGTACACAATACACTTGTACCTACCTACCTAGTACATACACATAAGGTGAACCAAGAACGAACGCTACGAACGAGCGAAGCTGAAGGAAAGTGTCGGGGAAAAACATGACTACCAATACCCCTAGTCTGTAGTCTAGGTAACTAATTATTCATAGTACACCGCATTCTAATGAACTTTTATTTTCAGATGCACTTTAAAAATATTTTCCGGTTAAATTTGTTGCTCAATTAAAAATTTTCAGCATTTTCACAGCAAAATAAAGTATTTTTTATCGCGCTTCAATTACGCATATCGTTCGAACATGTATTGTTGCATCAACTGGCTTTTGAAGGCTGCTCAGTCGGAATATAGTGTAGACTGACGTGTTCGTTCTGTAGAACTAGACTAGCCGATTCTTCTCGGCAAATTGACGAGTGAGGCTTAACAAGAGATTAACGCATACCGGTACAGTGTAGAGAAACGAGGAGGTGATGCGCAGCATCTTTATTAATAACATCAACTTTACTTTATTTACCAAAGCCCAAGTGCGTGTTTTGTTCGTTCGTGATTTTTAATATTATTTTAAACCATCGATAAACCCTTCGAAAATATGGATTAAAATATATAACAAAATTAGGTATACCAAGATTTTGTGTAACTTTTATAACAACTAAATATTGCCTTATCACTTCATATTTGGAGGATGTCTCGGTGGGACTGTGTGGCATAGTTTTTTAACCAACTTACAAAAAAGGAGGAGGTTCTCAATTCGGCGCGTATTTTTTTTTTAAATGTATGTCGGTGCATATCTCCGTGGTTTCTGAACCGATTTGAATTCTTTTTCTATCAGTCTTTAGAAGAAGCTCTCGAAGTGGTCCCATAAAAAATTCTGACTTCAAATCCTCAACCCTGACACTAAAAAGTCAAAAATAAAAATTCTTTCCAAAAAACCGACTTCCAACGCCACTGTAAAAAAAAAAAAAATTTTATTTCTACCCACTATGTTGAAGTCGGGTGGGTATAACAAGGATAAGCAAAGTTGACGCATCAGGCTAGCCCGACTGCAACATAAAAATAAAAATTATTTATTACTTTACAGTGGCGTTGGAAGTCGGTTTTTTGGAAAGAATTGTTTTGTCTGTAGCGGGCGATTACGGCTCCAGGCAGATTGCGCCATTGCATTGATACTTATAGAAATAAGAGTATACATATAACTCAAATAAAATGCTGAAATGGTTTCCTTTGGAACTCATTCGTGTGGGCATTAATTTATTTCATTGATCCGTGTAAACTCTTTTTTGTTAAAATATTTTCTTTTTTCGAGTTATGTGTGAGGAATGGAGGGTATTGAATAGGAACACATTGACTTATTCAACTTTTTTCCCAAATCAGCGGTTTAGCGAAATAAATCCAGACCCTAGCTCCTTAATTTAAAAAATCTGAAAGTTTCCTATTGAAAAGCCAGAAAGAACACTGAAACACTACCTAATGCACATTCTTAAATGCATTAGGTTATTTTAACTGAATTTCATTCCAAAGTAATGTTAATGGCTTTGTCGTTAGGCTAATTAGCTTCAACGACTAGTTAACAACCGTACGATTAGCCGGAGCGAATATCAGCTAAGCTTGTTATCTCGCGGACTGATCTCAGCGAGTCTATTTCAGCTCGATGAGCCGAACTCCGTCATCGAATTATCGGTTTTTGGTTCGTCTACTTTCAGCTAGTAGATAGCTAGCAGCACGTAAACGGGTATATTCATAACCGAGCCAGACATTAATCATTTCATCGGATATCTGTTTGTGATATCACTTTTCACCGGCTGGGACGAGACAGCCAGTATCATACTCTATATCACATCGCCTTTGCACAGGAGTGTTACCTAATAACTCTATAGCTTGTAGTTATTTATAGGTTATATGGACAGAAGGTAATTTTAATGGGAAATTTTGTGGTGAGGGCATGTATGTTTCTACAAAAAAAACTGCCAATATTATTCTATATTGGCATGAATGAAAAACTGCCCTAAATGTTTATTTTTGTAAACACTGATCATGTTAGGTAGATACCTAACATAATTACCTAACATATCACGACGTAGATACCGAATATGATTATGTATGTGTGTTTTTAAGAGAAAAACTTGTTCTAATTTTAAGATAATATACAAAATACGCAAACGCGCAGTGGTAAGTGCTAATTAGGTATAGTAGGTAGATTCAGGCTTTTGTAGATAAAGTTCGTTGACCTCATCAGATTCAAGCCTTTAATTGGGATTATTATTTTACGATCATAATGAATGATAAAGTCATACACAAAAAGTACACATATTCATATATTTGATATTTCTCTACATTCTCTTACATACTTTGATACACTTTTCTCAACGACGCAATCGTCACTGGATGTAAAATGATGTTATAATATCACCATCCTTGCTTAACAGTAACAATAAGTTTTTTTTTTATTGTGAGGTTATAATTTAAAAACAAACCCGGCTGAGTTTTTTGTGGGCTCTTCTCAGACCAGGGTGCGTTTCGAACCGTTGTAGCTTTAGTTTTAACATACCTTAACTGATTATCGCAATCATGTTTTAAAAGTAATTGGACATCAATAAGTGTACCTAATTTGAATAAATGAATATTGAATATTCATGGTTCAATGATTTTAATTTTTAACTGGATGCAAGCGCCCTTGAGTAAAACAATATTTATCGAAGAGTTTTCCATACAAACGACCGATCCACAGCACGTTCTGTTTGAACGTATATTAGAAGATAAAACCTTACTGTTTTTTATTTTTATACACTGAAGCTTAATGGATTATGATTTCAGAAGAAGTTTCTAAGGGATTTTTTAAGTAAAGTCAGAAATCTGATCCCTTTTAGACCGTTCAGAATGAAGCCCTTTCATGTGACATTCATCATCATCATAATTTTAACCCACTGCCAGCTCACTGCTGGGCACGATTCTCCTCTTAGAAAGAGAAGGTTTTTTACTTTTACCATAGACCACTACATGCTGGCAAACTGCGATTTGGCAGATTTTACACACGTTTAAGAACATTGTAGAGATTTCCTCATTATTTTTTCCTTTATATATAAAGCAAGAGATATATTGCTTCCAACACACATAACTTAGAAAAGTACGTGCCAGAGAATCGAACCCCTAACCAATGGAACAGGAGGTCGAACGTCTATCACTATCACCTCTTGCCCCGCCAAACCAAGATAACTACATTCAAAAGCAGCTGTGTCAAACTGATGTACAGACGAAGTTACACCGGGATTCGCTCTGACTCGTATCATGTTACTATTAGGTATTTTGGAATAGAAATTTAATTTAAACGGTTTCAAATTCGCATTTTGCAAACGTTCGTTAATTACTCTGTGCTACTGATTATTTTCCATATTATTGTAAGTAATTAAAGTGTTTCAATACTCAAACATGTTCGTGCAATGTCAATAATACCTAGGTATAACGGTCTTTTATCAAATGAGTTATTTAACTGGGAAAACAGACGCGCCGCGATGTACATATTATTTTATCTAATTATCATCCCGGGGAAAACACAACAAGCCTAGGGGGCTAAATACTCATCGCATGACGGTTATCTTTTGCCAGGAAACAACGCCAATTTAATGCTCTATTATTAGAATTTATTCACCCTCAGGCGAACAGGCAGTCTTTACGGATGATTGACCCTGTAATGACCATCCGGAGGGAAATCGTAACACAAGGGTTCAGTACTCATCCAATCGATAAAACCAAATATACCTACTCTAACGGAAATACATGGACTACGAGAGCCGGCACCATGGAGAACCATGACAAAATCGATATTGCATCGATACTGATTCGTGAACCTAACCTAACCTAACTTCTTTGTTGCCGAAAATCTACATGCAACAGCTGAGAGTGCAGAATGGCGGTCTCAACGGTTCGGGTATACCACGTTGTACGTTGTGGGTACGTACTAGAATTTTTATTTTGATTTGCCCCCAGTTTTTGATAGCCAGGCAACACTGGGCTGCGTTATATAATCGACTCTCACCTTTCACGAGAAACGAGTAGACTCCATCTACAATAACAAGTATATTTTATTTTATTAATTACCTATGTTCCGAAAATAGCTCTTTTTTGCTCGGGTGCTTCGCTTGGATGGTATTTGTGAAAGTCGTTTTTAATAGGGTCTTCAGTCTAAACAAAACCAGTAATCTATATATTATGTGTCACCGTAAAATTGTAAAATCCGTTAGATTATAATCTAACTCGCGAGATTGCAAACTGTCGAAAGATTACAATTTAACGCATTATTTTTCGGTAGATTGTAATCTGTTAGGTATATTAACCCAATAGAACCGTTAGATTACAATCTAACGGTTTTTACAATTTCACGGTGACAGCTGTTGGCATTATTGCTGTTTGTCATTATATCTTATAATATTTGTCAATTTGACTCGTTTCATGTCATTCGATTTAATCTGCGGATACGGACGCCATATTGAAAATAGTTAGTATAAATGCGAGTATTTGAACGATGGTAATTCAGTCTCCTGCCGGCAGACTCAGCGATTATTAAATACTTTTGTGTTTAGATCGCATTTTGATTTAGAGCTTAACGATAGCAATCATGGCCGGATCAAATGAATATTATCTTTAAGTTTAGCCAACTTTAATCTAATTACATTAAATCTCTCGTGGAACCGCTACACGTTTAACCATTTACTCGTGCAAGTTCCAAATAAGAGTACAAATATATTAAAAGTGTCACTTAAATACCTACTTCTGGATTGTCTCTTACAAGTTTATAAATACTCAATCCAGAGCCACATTGTTTTAAATCAAATCAAATATTTTTGTTTTGTACTGTCTGATGAATATGTTAATGTCAGTAGTCAGTTAAAAGCACTTAAACTTATTTGCTTTTTCGTCATTTCATCCATAACCTGAAAAAATTGATTCATCAACTGATTCAACGGGAACAAATCTTATGCACTGGGCATAAAGGTTCAACACTAAATTCAAAACACCTAAATCCAGGCGGAAGTCGCAATTAAAATCTAGTAATATCATGTATACATTATAATTCGGGGTATCATAAAATACCTAAAATAAAATGAAAGGTGATAATGTTGCTGCAAAAAAGAACTGATAATTTTATGACCTTTTTATTTCGCTGTGAAATAAAACCTACGGGGCAACCATCATGCTTTTATTGCTAATACCGAGTTTTATTGAGTTTATCTTCAGTATATAGACTAAGCTTAGCAAAGGTTTTAAATTAATTTTAATAACTTTCTATTAAAATTAATATACCTTTCTTTATGATATATTTTAGTATTAAAATATTTATTCGTGATACTGTGATGCTTATGTAGTGCTTATTTGTCGATAATATCAATAACTTTATCATGGAGATTGAAAGCACCTACGCGTACATTCAATTGGGAAAATATTTAGTTTTCTTTCGCAATTAGGTACCTACTCCTGCTTCTTGAAGGTATAATATCAACTTATAATATATGCCCCGTAATACATCATTATTTTGACTACATATTTTTCTTATTCAAATATCAAATTGAAACTACAGTATTCACAGAAACATCTTTACGATTAAATAAATAAAAAAAGTCACAAAGAGGTATAAAAGTCTTTTAAATAGGTAAAGGTTATAAGCCCGGACCCGCATATTATTAAGCTATTGAGACCTGCAGGGCGAATTCTATAATATTTAATTAACTGTCAGGATTTAGTGAAATACGCCTTTTTAAGGCGTATTTACAATATTTTTATTTTATTAAGTAAATTTTCAGCAACTGTGATGAGACTTATAGGAAGATGTAATAAAAACTTTATTAAATATTTAGACTTTACAAGATAAGTGTACAATTCCATTTAATTATTACTAGCTGATGCCCGCAACTTCATCCGCGCGGATTGAGGTTTTTTGGTTCCCGCGGGCACTCTATAACTTTCCGGGATAAAAAGTTGCCTACATGCTATTCCAAATTTTCGCTGTGCCAAATTTCATCCAGATCTGTTCAGCCGTTCTGGCGTGATTGAGTAACAAACATCCATTCATCCAAACTTTCGCGTTTATAAGATAGTATAGATAGAAAATAGGAATAAGTACCTGAGCATTATTCATAGAGGTGTAATATAGATTGATAATAGCCGATCACGAGCTCTTTTATAGCGCTATGTGTTTTCTAACAGCGCTTTAAACCCGTTTTAAAGGTCACAGATATTCCTACTTAAACTTAATCGATTGGAAAATATTCTATGAATCCAATAAAAGTTATGCGATAGATGAAGACTGAGGCCGCCTTGCACAATACTGCCTAAACTGATTTAGTCATATTTTTGTAGGCTGCTGAAGAGTGATTTACAAAATAAAACTAAATCAGTCTAGTGTGCAAGCGGACCATAAATAGTATTTTTATACTCAGATACAAAGTGTACGAATATTTCTTAATTGGATTCTACAAGAAATTTCCACTGGCTATTAAAACTGGTTATATAATATACAAATATTTAAAATAACTAGTACCGATATTGGTATGACGTTTAGTCTAAAAATCCCATTTAAATAAAAAAGAGAGAAAAATGCGCTGGAATGTACTAAAAATAACACTAGCTGGTAGAAACTTAAACAAAAACATGCAGGGTCTACGCCCCTAGGGGATTTAAAAAAGTAGCGTTAAATTTTGTGTGAAGTTAATAACAGGTATATATATCATTTGTATTCAACACTAGCTGATGCCCCGCGACTTCGTCCGCGTGGTTCAAGTTTTTTTGATTCCCGCTTGAACTTCTAAATTTTCCGGGATAAAAAGTAGCCCATGTCACTCTCCAGGTCCTCAACTATACCCACGCCAAAAATCACGTCGATCCGTTGCTCCATTGCGGCGTGATTGAAGGACAAACCAACAAACCAATAAACCAACAAACACACTTTCGCATATATAATATTAAGCATGATGTTATGTTAAATCAAGTATGTTAACGTGCTTGTTGGTGTAAACCAGGGGCAAAACCAAGTATATTGTCAGTTGTGTCAATATTGGTAGAGTAACCTAACAGTACCTACTTTGAAGGGCCTCATCTATAATATATATAAAATTCAAAGTCCTGACTGACTTATATATCAACGCACAGCCTAAACCACTGGGCCTAAAAACTTGAAATTTTGACAGTAGGTTACTTTTATGACGTACGCGCACACTAAGAAAGGATTTTTCAAAATTCCACCCCTAAGGGGGTGAAATAGGGGGTGAAAGTTTGTATGAAACTCCGTCATTTCTCAAGTTAAATCCATGAAACTTGGTATTTTGGCTTTAGGTAATAAATAAAGAAGTACGTGTGTCACAGTTTTTCAAAATTTCACCCCCAAAGGGGTAAAATAGGGGTTGAAAGTTTGTGTGAAAGTCCTTCATTTCTCAAGTTATAGCCATGAAACTTATCATTTGGGCTTTCAGTTAGATATGCAGAAATAAGTGATTTACAATTTTTCAATATTGCACCCCTAAGGGGGTGAAATAGGGGGTGAAAGTTTGTATGAAAGTCCGTCATCTTTCAAGTTATATCCATGAAACTTGGTATTTAAGTTAACGGTTTAAAATAAAAAAATACGTGTTTCACAGTTTTTAAAAATTCCACCCCTAAAGGGGTGAAACAGGGGGTGAAAGTTTGTATGAAAGCCCTTCATTTCTTAAGATATTTTTCAAGTCATATTAACGAAGAAAAAGAAGTATCTGTGTCACAGCTTTTAAAATTCCACCCCCGAAGGGGTGTAATAGGGGTTGAAAGTTAGTATGAAAGACCTTCATTTTTCAAGTTATAGTCATTAAACTTAGCATTTGGGCTTTCAGTTAGATATGAAGAGGTACGTGTTTCACCATTTTTGAAAATTCGACCCCCAAAGGGGTGAACTGGGGGATGAAAGTTTGTGTAAAAGCCCATAATTTCTCAAGATATTTCTCAAGTAATATCAACAAAACTGAGTATTTTAGCTTTCGTTAAAAAATAGAGAAGTACGTATGTGACCAACAGACCAACAGTTTTTCAAAATTCCACCCCCAAAGGGGTAAAGTAAGCGTTGAAAGTTAATATGAGAGTCCTACATTTCTCAAGTTATAGCCATGAAACTTGGTATTTAAGCTAACGGTTTAAAATAAAGAAATATGTGTTTCACAGTTTTTCAAAATTCCACCCCTAAAGGGGTGAAACAGGGGGTGAAATTTTGTATGAAAGTCCTTCATTTCTCAAGATATTTTTCAAGTCATATTAACGAAGAAAAAGAAGTATCTGTGTCACAGCTTTCAAAATTCCACCCCCGAAGGGGTGTAATAGGGGTTGAAAGTTAGTATGAAAGACCTTCATTTTTCAAGTTATAGTCATTAAACTTAGCATTTGGGCTTTCAGTTAGATATGAAGAGGTACGTGTTTCACCATTTTTGAAAATTCGACCCCCAAAGGGGTGAACTGGGGGATGAAAGTTTGTGTAAAAGCCCATCATTTCTCAAGATATTTCTCAAGTAATATCAACAAAACTGAGTATTTTAGCTTTCGTTAAAAAATAAAGAAGTACGTATGTGACCAACAGACCAACAGTTTTTCAAAATTCCACCCCCAAAGGGTCCTTCATTTCTCAAGTTATAGCCATGAAACTTAGCATTTGAGCTTTTGGTTAAATATGAAGAAGTACGTGTTCCACCAATTTGAAAATTCGACCCCCAAAGGCGTGAAATAGGGGATGAAAAATTGCATGAAAGTCCTCCATTTCTCAAGATTTTTTCAATTTATATCAACGAAACTTGGAATTTCGGCTATCGGTAAAAAAAATAAGTACGTGTGTCACAGCTTTTAAAATTCCACCCCCAAAGAGGTAAAATAGGGGTTGAAAGTTGGTATGAAAGTCATTCATTTTTCAAGTCAAAGCCATGGAAGTTGGTATTTGAGCATTCGGTTAAATATGAAGAAGTATATTTTTCACCATTTTTGAAAATTTGATCCCCAAGGACGTTAAATAGAGAGTGTGTCCTTCAATCACGCAGCAACGGATCAACGAGATTTTTTGCATGGGTATAGTTAAGGACCTGAAGAATGATAAAGGCTACTTTTTATACCGGAAAATCAAGGAGTGCCTGTGGGGAAAAAAGCTTAAACCACGCGGATGAAGTCCTGACTTATATATCAACGCACAGCCTAAACCGCTGGTCTTATAGACATGAAATTTGGAGGGTGTGTTTTTTGTGAAGAGTAGGTTTGCACTAAGAAAGGGTTTCTCGAAATTTCACCTCCCAAAGGGTAAAATAGGGGTTGAAAGTTTGTATTATGACATTTTTGCTGGTAAAAGCTGGAATGTCGATTAGCTTTTCTTCTGATGGTAAACAATGTTAATTATTATCCACTTCTGGTTTGTTTTGTAATTAGGAAATTATTTAGATCTCATCACACACGCTTTGAGTTCTGTTAAAACCGTACTACTCTCATTCCAGAGATTAGTTTAGTTATAGAACTTAGAACTTCGTGCTTATTGCTTTGTTTGAGATATTGTCAGTTTGTATATTACATACAATTGAGAGGGAGTGAGAACGCTTATGATGTTTGTTTCTGAAAAAAATGACATTTGGTTCTTGTAGGCCACGCGGGCGAAGCCGCGGGCAGAAGCTAGTTATGTTATGTAAAGCAGTGAAGCGAGAGATTCACTGCGTGGGGCTTACATAAACATCACGTCTAGATACCTACTGAAAATATAAAAACAATTGATGTTCTTCGTCTTGTTTGAAATATTTTTTCTTACAGTTAAAATGTAGCATTTATGTAAATGCAAACATAACTATAATATAACATTTTCTGTAAAACTCATATCTGCCTGAAATACTACAATGCTATTTTGGCTCAAATAATTGGGTATTTGACAACTAATCAAATTAGCAACTTTTTTCAATCGTCAAAAAGCGTGATTTGTATTAATTTGGTATGAAATTTTTAAGTGTGACGTCATCCTCATCAATGTTCGACGCACTTTTTTTACTTTAATTGATAGTTTAAAATGGTTATTAAACATAAAACTAGCTGGGGACGTATATAATAGGTATAATATGACTTTTGGGAGATCCTTTGTTTACTAAAAATTAATTTATTTCCAATTATTACCCAAACTTCAGTCACTAGAATTGGCAATAAATCGTGATTAAATATTATCTGATTATGTTATTATCGGCACCTACTCCAAGTTTATTTCATGGTATCTCATGAAAATAAATTATATTTGCTGGGTGTAGATATAGATTACTCACTGGACCCTACTATTAAGTGGTCTGTGATAAAAGGCTTGGATTGAAATCCTAAACCCAGGTATTTTACTGCATATTTTAATGTTTTAATTATGCAATTGGCATAAGACGTAAATCTTTCGAAGGTACATAATACTAATATTATAAATGCGAAATTCAGTTTGTTTGTTGGTTTGTTTGTTTGTCCTCCAATCACGCTGCAACGGAGCAACGGATCGACGTGATTTTTTGCATGAGTATAGTTGAGGATCTGGAGAGTAACATAGGCTACTTTTTATCCCGGAAAATTGAAGAGTTCCCGTGGGAATTTAAAAACTTATTCCACGCGGACGAGTCGCGGGCATCAGCTAGTAATATATAGAGGTTCAGAGGATCATACAAGTTTCAAGAAGTAATTAATTCTCTAGATCTGCAATTTCGCTATTAATATTATTCGCTACTAGCTGACCCGGCGAACTTCGTACCGCCTTAGTATGTAAAATTAAATGTATATTTTTCAATATGTCTGAGAGATTTTCTTAATATTTTTTTCCGTAAGAACCTTCTCCTAATAATAACAAATACAACAAAAAAAGAATTAGTGAAATCGGTCCAGCCATTCACGCGTGATGCCGTGACCAAGGAAAACGGGTTTCATTTTTATATATATACTAGCTGACCCGGCGAACTTCGTACCGCCTTAGTATGCAAAATTAAATGTATATTTTTCAATATTTCTGAGAGATTTTCTTAATATTTTTTTCCGTAAGAACCTTCTCCTAATAATAACAAATACAACAAAAAAAGAATTAGTGAAATCGGTCCAGCCATTCACGCGTGATGCCGTGACCAAGGAAAACGGGTTTCATTTTTATATATATACTAGCTGACCCGGCGAACTTCGTACCGCCTTAGTATGCAAAATTAAATGTATATTTTTCAATATTTCTGAGAGATTTTCTTAATATTTTTTTCCGTAAGAACCTTCTCCTAATAATAACAAATACAATAAAAAAAGAATTAGTGAAATCGGTCCAGCCATTCACGCGTGATGCCGTGACCAAGGAAAACGGGTTTCATTTTTATATATATAAGAAGATACTAGCTGACCCGGCGAACTTCGTACCGCCTTAGTATGCAAAATTAAATGTATATTTTTCAATATTTCTGAGAGATTTTCTTAATATTTTTTTCCGTAAGAACCTTCTCCTAATAATAACAAATACAACAAAAAAAGAATTAGTGAAATCGGTCCAGCCATTCACGCGTGATGCCGTGACCAAGGAAAACGGGTTTCATTTTTATATATATAGATAAGAAGATTTATATAGTCTTAGATGTATTAAATCAAGGCTTGAGCGAGATTTACTATCTGCACTCTATTCGGTCTAAGTGATCAGTAAGTCAGGCTTTGAAGCCGTTTCAGTTAACCTCACAGAGCTTTGTACGAGCGTTTCATATTCATATTTAAGGCCTTCAAAGAGATTACAGATCACGGAAAATGCTGTTTTGTGACGAATATGCCATTAAAATCTATACTTTCTATGCTTCTCTTTGGATGGATAAATACATCATCCATCCATCCATCCAAACTTCAATCACGCCAAAACGCCTAAACGGATCTGGATGAAATTTGGCACATAGATAGATTATAATAAGGAATAACTCCTAGGCTACTTTTTATCCCGGAAAATATTAGAGTTCCCGCGGAAACCAAAAAAAAACTCAATCCACGCAGATGAAGTCTCGGGTCTCAGCTAGTATCAATAACTCGTATAACGACAACGATAAGAATACTTTCTCAGTCTAAGGATACGACAATTCATATTGTTATATTTATTTTACACATATAATTATTATTATTACTTTAAATACAGGTTTTCAAAATATTTTAATCGGAAAGTTATAATCTGCTATGATGGTAATAAATATAATTAAGACCATTAACAAAATTTCACTTGACTATTAATTTAAGAGGAAGGTTTGAAATAAAGGAGACTTTTTATTTTAATTTAGTAAAAGACTACGCGAGGTTTCGTACACCTAACTTCAAACTTCTGTAGGCATCAAAACGCCTTTTGAGGGGTGAAATGCGAGCGAGGATTAGTAAATACAGGAACTTAAATTATTATTAATGGCACTTTCCCCGTCAGCGTCATCTCTTAAGTATCTTCAAAAGATTTTACAACCTCTGATATCTACTTGAATTTTTAATATAGTTAAGCCATCCAGCTACTTTTAGAATTAATGATTTTGTTAATAGGGTGTCAAGTGCGGAATTCGATAATTACAAAACTTTTTCTCCGCATCTACCTACTAATTTTGTCATTCATAAAAAAAGAACAGTTATGCAAAAATCATAAACAAGGCATATCTTTGTCAAATGATTTTCTTTTCTCTATTTTTTATATAAGTTTTTTCACCTTCTGTCATAGCTAAAGAAGAAAGAAGATTGTGCAAATATGTATTATACTTAAGAAATGAGAAATACATAAGTAATTTGGTCTTCGTTTGACTCAAATTGCAAGCGACGGAGATGTTAATGCGTAAAGAACATTGATGTAGAATTGGGAAAGAAGCATAAAAAATATCAAACGATAACATTCTCACTTTTAAAATTATATAATGCTACGCACCGCCCGCGACTTCATCCGCGTGAATTAAGTTTTTTTTCATTCCCGCGGGAATTCTTTAATTTTCCGGAATTTAACGAAATTTCCGAAAAGGTAGCCTATGTCCTTGCCCGGGATACAAGCTATCCCTGTACCAAATCGGTTAAACGTGACAGCGTTGCAGACAGACAGACGGACAGACAGACATTTTTGCATTTATAATATTAGTGTGGAAGTATGGATATAGGACGCCAAAATAGGGAAAGAAGATTTTCTGAATTCAACCTGAGCTGTAGCGGTGGCGGTATGTAGTAAGTATAAGTAGCTTCAATGTGACTCTAATTCCTGAGGTACGCGTTGCTAGACATCGCAGATCATATTATCATAATTATGCGGATGCAAGCTTCCTTAAATTGACCCAGGATTGAGTGACTTCAAAATATTGCTATTAGGTTCATTTTCGGCTTGCGCAAATATGACCATGTTTCCGAATTTCGTCAAAAGCTGTGTGGTGCAAATAAAGAGTTTAATAATAATAATTCACACCACTACGAATGATCATAACTTGATCAACATCTAACCATTCTTCAATGCGCCTAAACTGTAAGACTGACATCTACTTCTGTAAAGCGAAACCCGAAACCCCTAAAACTAATTATCAAGAAATCTGTCGAGGGAAATCTGTCGAGGCAGTTGAGGACATTTCGTAAGTGGCGCAGCAAGTGCTGCAAATTAACGTTTTCCTCTGCAATCTATGTACTAATTAATTTAAACACGGTGCACCCAATATCCATAAGCTAATTTACCTATCAATTAATCTAATATGATGTTCATCGGTCAACTATCAATTAAGCAGGTTGTACCTACGAGTAGGTACATGACTATTCCTTCGGGTATATTTGATGATATAAGCACTTATCGTCCGTAAATGTTATCATTAAGACGTTAAGTCTATGTTATGTGTTAGGTCTAATTTCTATCGACTCAACAGTCAACGGTATAAAGTTCTTAGATCAGATTTTTCTGTAGATGCTATTTTTAACATTTAATAATGTCCACCTAACAGCTTTTATCAACATAGAGTTTACATATTTTCTGCACGGAAATATTCACTGCGAATCTGTGCACTTGCCAATTCAGATGTTTTCAGTGCTATTTTCAAGATCGTCTGGGTCTAGATCTAACCAACATTATAGTACCTTAGCATCTCAAAGGCTGGAAAAATAATTATATTATGAACCATAAATCGATTAGAAACGGCTCTGAAACGTTTTGAGTTACCTACGAACGAATTTTTCATTATTAATTTTGCCAAAGTCTGATGACTAGAAGTAGAAATGATTTACTAATGTGCCTGTATGAATTTAATTACAAAAAATTCATTAGAATTAGAAATGTTTAGACATTAGAACGATTTACTGATAGGTAGGTAATATTTTTATCGTGGTGAGTAAGCTAAGCCTTTTTAATACCTTTACAGAACGTATCGCTATGACTCACGCATGAGTGTAGGTAATATAAAACATAGGGGCGAGAGAAGACTTACAACTGAGTCTATAAAATGTGCCGATAATATTCGCTGCTCCATCAAATGTAGCCGTTTTCGCATTGGCTTGTACAGCCAGAGAAAAGCGTCGTTTAAACAATTACGTCCTTAACACTTTAATCATGATAATGGAGGTGGAGGTATGTATGCACGTATGCACATGCAGCGAGACCTTGGACTAAAATACGTTTAACTAGAACCGCCCGCCGCTTCACTCCCGTGAGAATTACGTAAGATCCGTCATTATTCCTGGTCTACGTTATAAGGGAACTTATGTGCAAAATTTCAACATTCTAGGTACAAAGGTATTCAATAGTTTTGGTACGTTGATGAGACAGTCATTGAATGAGTCAGAACCTTTCCCTTTATATGTAGAAGATATCAGATAAATGGTTTTCACTTAAATATTTTGGCGATTTTTTTATTATTTTAGCTACGTTTCTACTCTGGCGATCCAAGATTTTGACCTTGGCTTAAAAGTGACGTTTGAAGTGCTCGTTTCCAGAATATTCAAGGATTCTCAACAATTCAGGCTCAATAAATTATAATTTCTTTAAGTGGGTAACAAATTTTTCTCTACGTTTTTATTATCTTACGTCTCTTTTTCACGTGTACGCAGAAAAACTATTTATCGGTAGCTAGATTCATTATTTGGTTAGTGAAGTTACATAATATTGCTGTGTCTTACATTAATAAGGTGCAGTGGAGGCTCTTAGTACACACTTCCGATGAAGTTCCATTAGTCTCCCTAAGTCTCCCTAACGATAAAATTAAATTAGAAAACAACAACGCTCTCCTCAGACACCAACGTAGGCATAAACTATATTAGGAGTTGAAACTCTATAATAATTTGTAGACTAGGTGACATCGTTTTAAATCTAAATTAATGGAAGTAAATATTCTTCCGCTTAAAAAAAATTTGCTTTATTCCTTGTCTTCTTTATACTTAAAGGAAATTTCTGTTCAAAATTTCAGCTCTCATGAGTGAGTTAGTCAGGAGTTAGCTTTTTATTGTGTGTTGATAGATCATAATACTGATAACTACATATATATCGCCAGATTCCAGAAGTGAAATGAACCAACTACCGAAGGCGGCGATGAAACGCAAAATATAGTTGTCATATAACTGAGCTAGACTGAATAAAAGCTTTTTAATCAACTATCAAAAAAAGAGGGGGTTCTCAATTCAGGGTGCATTTTTTTTACTGTACATACACACCGACGTCTCCGAAGTTTTTGAACCGATTTGAATCTTTTTTTTTTTCAGTCCTCCTCAACTGAACTGCTCAATCCTGATACTGCAGGGTACTGCACTCCTAAGCCGTGGGGATTTTGGAACTGTTGATGGTGAATTGATAATTTTTATTTATCTTGTTTTTTGCTACTATTTATAATGTAGCACCTTTGTGACCTTATCTTTTTTTTTCTATAATACTATAAATAAAAGTTAGAAATTTGACTACAACTAAAGGAACTATTACTACGTTGTGCCTATTCTAATTACCTACTAGTCTTAAAAATAAATATCTCATTAAATCGTTGATCCATTTGCCCTGGCTGCTCTTTGGATAATCTTAATCGCATACCTACTCCTAGAAGGCAGCGCGACAATTTTCGTCTTTGACCAGCTCGCAGATGCTATCCACTTCTATTTCCCTGTCCAATCTGTGTTTGCAGTCCAGTCTTTTGCCCAGAAATCTCGGGCACTCTATTAGGATATGCTCTATGGATTCTACTGTACTGCCATCGCATACACAGAATGAACTGGGAGCAAGTTTAAATTTAAATAGGTATTTTCTAAAACCTCCGTGGCTAGTAAACCTTAGCCTTGGTGTTATCTAATCTAATGTTCTTCAGTATCTTGTCTGGAGCTTGCACTTCAAGGAAGAATAATTTGGTGACTGCTCCAGTGGCGGTGGAAGAGTAGCTGTCTTGCCATGTTTTAATTGTGGAGCCCCTAATGAGGCGCTTGGCCCAAGACTGAGGGAATCGGTTATACACAGGGGTCATTTCGCTTTCTTGTGCGGCTATCTTTGCGAGTTCATCAGCGCGCTCGTTTCCAGGGATCCTCACGTGCGCGCGAATCCAGAAGAATTGGACTATGCCCCCAGAGTCCCTCAGTCCTTCAAGCTTATGCATAAGGTCTGTTACGATCGGATAGACAGTGTTTGGATTTCGCAGGCTTTCAAGTGCTGACCTTGAATCGCTGAAAACCTGGGCTTTGCAGAATTTGTGGTCGCTAGTCATGATTTGGATTGCGTTCTTCAGGGCTATGAGCTCAGACTGAAAGACAGAGCAGTTGTTTGTAAGGGGAAGTTTTATGTGGTGTACTTCCACGTTGTGCCTCCAACAAGTTACAGCGGCTCCTCCTTTGATTTTGCTTCCATCGGTGTATATTTTTGGCCATTCGTCCATTGCCTCGAGTTCCTCTGGACTCTGTATTGAGTTGAAGCAAATCAAATCAAATCAAATCAAATCAAATCTTCTTTATTCAAATAAACTTTTACAAGTACTTTTGAATCGTCAAGTGAATCTACCACTGGTTCGGAATGCCATTCCTACCGAGAAGAACCAGCAAGAAACTCGCATATCTGATGCTGGTCTGCAGGGTGAGGAAGACTGAAAGGACTTACCATAGCTTCTATTTGTTTTACTAGTGCGGTGTGCCTATTTTTGCTTCTTATAGGTCCTTCTCTTGATCGCTCTGAGATTCAAGGGAATAATTCCTGAACTGCGCATGACATGAGCGATACCGTTCGGTGAGCCTTGCTTATATGAGGCCAAAAACCCGCGACTCTGTCTAGCTTTTTGCAGAAACGTTAGAGATGTTAGAGGCATATAGTACTATGGGTTCAGTTACAGATATGTATATGTCACCGTAAGATTGTACCTGATCATTTATGTCGAACCCCTAACCTAACCTACAAGAAAGAGACAAGAAAACGTAAATACGATGAATATTTCAAAAATTGACACTCAGAACATTGATTGGTTCACAATCTTTCGACAGTTTACAATATCACTAGTTATATTATAATCGAACGGTTTTTACAATTTTACGGTGACATATACATAATGTAAAGCAAATCTATAGGTACATAGATTACTATTCCAGATGTACCCGGTACTAGCTGCGACGGTACTGTACGTTTTATTTTGTTTTATTTTTATATCACATAAGTGGAAGGTGGATGTTATCTTATTTTTTAAGAACCCCAGCTAAAGCAACCGTAATTCAATAATTGAATTACGGTGTAAAGTGCAGATTGTCTCTGGCACAGTGCTTTGTTTCAGATTGTAGATGTAAATACATTAGTGAGGCTACAGAGCTTAATTTATTAATATCCATGTGATGCTAATATATAGACTCAAATGCGTGGCAGCCCGTCCGTCTGTCTGTTACCTTTTCACCAGTTTTGATGAAATTT
Organism: Erebia aethiops; assembly: GCA_923060345.2. Classification (NCBI taxonomy): domain Eukaryota; kingdom Metazoa; phylum Arthropoda; class Insecta; order Lepidoptera; family Nymphalidae; genus Erebia; species Erebia aethiops. The sequence goes on along the minus strand of OV281079.1, from coordinate 9,551,186 downwards.
GGTACATATATAGTTATGCAACCTTTATCTGAGCTAACCTAAGAAAGGTCATAAGCTAAGGTCAAAAATATCATAATCTTTTTTTTTGTTTTTTGAGTCAATCTCAAGGAGCGTGAATGTAATTAGGGATATTGGAAAGTAATGATGTTAAACTGATTTACGAAGTCATTATGCAAGGAAATAAATAAATTATATTATGCCATAATAGTTCCTATTCAGAATGAACATACCGATAAACGAGCTAAATTTTGAGCTGACCTACTATAATTAATTCATGCTAAACTGTGCTAACTCATGCTTGCTCATAAATTTGAAAGAATTCGGTTTAATTATTCAACCTCTAAAATATAATGAAGACGGTGCTACTTTACAATTCAAGAAGTAAGTATAGTAAAATACTTTAAAATACAATGTTTACCGCTATTATTTTAGCTGTCTATTATTTTATTTTAGACTTCCTTTTATTTTTCCTGTAAAGTTTACACAAACTACTGGAAAAGATCCCTTTTGTTTCGGACCGCAAAACTAAGATTTATGGCTGATTCCTCAAAAACTATCCTAGCTAGAAATTTCCTTATATTTTTCGTGTAAAGTTAACATAAACTTCTGTCAACTCAAATTGTTTCAATTTATTGCAATTAGCAAACCCACTTTAAAATTTCAACCCCTTTTGTAAGAGCAGTTATAATATTTTTGGAATTCTTTCATTTGTTGGGTAAGTATTATTTAACTATTCTAAATTTCAAATCTGTAGCTAGTAGTTACTAAAATGTGAGCGGACAATATAGTCGCATAATGAGGATTGCTAATATACTTATATACTCGTAGGTACGCAACCCTACACACTGCGGGTAGTTTTAGCACAATACCTACTTAAATAGTTTAAATTTTAAACATCAGCTCTGTGTGTATTGTCGTACTAAAATAAGATACTAAACTAACGGAATTCACACGTTGATTTAAGGGTCCATTTTCAAACATTATTTATGTATAGGTACTTTGTTTTAATGGAGAGTCAAGTCAAGCTTTTAAAGTTGTTATCAATGTAGGGCTTGCGTTTGGGCTCGACGACGCTGAATAGATTGAGATAGTGGGAGCGTGACATTCCACAGCCACAGCGAAATTCTTTTTTTATTCCAGAAAACGAAAATTTCATTTGCTCCGAGTAACAAGTACGAGAACAACTTATGTTTTGACCTAATTTCTCTACATCACCTTTTTATAGCTGCAAAAAATAGGAAATACTTGAGTAAGCAGGTAAGTACATTGTTTTCTTAAAATTCCTAACAAAAATGGAAATTTTCTATAACGGGCCCGAATAAAGAGTCTTTGTTAAAAATCCATACAAAGAAATGACTACGGGTAAGGATTAAGGAAACACGCATGAACCTTATTATATACGATCATGCCCACGTTCGTATCATTAAAAGATATTCCAGTTGCAAAATTCCCAGCGGGATTTTCGAAATAATATTTAACGGTTGCTTTGTGCCAAAATTTACGCAATAATGAATGGCTGGGCTGACGAAGGAGGGAATAGTGTGCTTGTGCCTTAGCGAAGCGAGGGCATCACCCGAAATCTGAAATCGTGTTTCATCCCGTGCAATAAAAGTGCGAGTTTTATTAAAATTGTATTTCTTATTTATTTTAGTTTCGAGGTTGTTGTTTACAAATATCATATCTGTCAGTTTAGTTGCTGGGTAAAATGACAATTAAAAAGGTTTAAAATAAACCTTTTTAATTTCCCTAGGACAGAAAGGGATGTTTTTCTACTCGCTGCATGACGTAGTCGTCTGAAATTGTCTAGTTTCAGGTGGCTCAACAGACATTGAACAGACATTTTCAATGCAGGTTATATGAAAATGTCGTTTTCCTGGAGGCTACTACCATCGCAGCAATATTATTTCAAAATGACAGTTTCATGTCACGTGTACCTTGACGTCCCAAAAATAAGGATTATACCTAATTCTTAAACACGAACGTCAACACTAAACATGTCCAACCATCATAATGATGTGGATTTCTTCTTATCAATAAACCTTTTTATACAAGTGCAGCATGATCTCGGGGCTATTTAGTAATATGTGATTAAAATTTGCGCCTCAAGGTTACCTAAATTTGTGAATAAAACCAGGTCCTGAGGTCAACGTATCATTTCTCCCCGGCAGGGTCAATTTAGGAATCTGTAATTTCTGAATTTTCTCTGGTCTGGCCTGGTGGGAGGCTTCGGCCGTGGCTAGTTACCGCCCTACCGGCAAAGACGTGCCGCCAAGCGATTTAGCGTTCCGGTACGATGCCGTGTAGAAACCGAAGGGGTGTGGGTTTAATATAACTGCCATGCCCCTAACAGGTTAGGCCGCTACCATCTTAGACTGCCACATCACTTACCATCAGGTGTGATCGCAGTCAAGGGCTAGCTTGTAGTAGATAAAAAAATAAAAAAAAGATGCATCGGTACACAAGCACAGAGACACAAGTTCTTAAGAGTTCCCGGAGCCTCTGATTATGCATGAGGGGATTTTAGTGGGTTAAAAGCCCATATATAACGCCCATTATTTATAGGTCGAGTATTAAAAGAACTCGCCCCGTCACAAAAAAAGATGTAAAACTCGAGCCCTAGATAAGGTGAACTTTGCATTTGTGTGGATGTTTATGCATGTGCAGAGGGAGTTTTAAAACAAGTAAACATAACAAAAAAAAGCACTTTATTGTATGGTAACACACAAGATTGCATTGTATGGTGCCGTTTTGAAAATGGCGTTATACAGCCGCCATACCGATTTCGTTTTTCAAAAATTTATAGCCAGTGTCATTCGGGATGATATTTAGATGTTATGGTCGAATAGAATCTGGGAATTGAATTGAAGGAAACACACAAATATGAACCCTGTAAACATTACACTCCTTTTTTTAGGCAGTCATATAAATCAAGTTTAAACCAGCTTTCACAAAAATGGACAGTAAGACAGACGGAAAATATATTATGAGTGTTCCAAATTAAAGGTCACTCAATGCAAAGTAACGTCTCCGTCGCCTATAAAGTATCCTACAATTTTTTTTAGTAAAATGACTTCTACAGTTGTAAAGATAGCAGATAGGAGTTTTTCTAAATTATCTCATTATCAAGTACTCCAAAAGGTAGACCTTATTACAGGCAGTAGTACTTAGATAGATAAAATCAGAATAACTCGAAGATAAGACGGTTACGTGGCCATTCGATTTTCCCATAGCTCGACAAGGCAACCTTGATCTGCCACTGATACAGGATACTTAAGACTTTTCAAAGTAAAAGTTTGTTGTTAAGGTCCGCAAAGAACTGATAAGTTAAAATCGTGTCGAAGACGCTTACTTCAGTCACTTAATGAATACTTATAACATCGACCTTTAGTTTTTGAATGATAAATTAAGGGATCATCGATAAAGTATGTCACACAGAGGAGGGGGTCGACGCAGTGTGACATGTGTGACAATGGGGAGGTGGAGAGGAGTCAAACTATTAACGAAAAACTTAAAAATATTTCCAACTCTTTCTGTATCTGTAATGGAAATAAAACTGTGACAAGGACGGGGGAGAGGTCAAAAATCACGAAATTAGTGTGACGTACTTCATGGATGACCCCTTATTGCGAATGAAAATGTTAAAAGTTATTGCGTTATTTTTATTAAGTGTTAAAGTTGTTGTGTTATTTTTATTTAGTTTTTATGTTGTGGGTCAGTGAAATAATTTAACCAAATAACACCAGTACACAATACACAGTTAGTTCTGATTCGCATTCAGTCGCTTTAATTTAAAAGTGACAGGTCTTGAAAAATGTTTGAAATAAGAATGAAGGTCATGACGGGAGAAAAACTTATCCCCGGGGTCCCGGGATCTGGAGGGGGATCTTGATCGTGATTTACTGCTTACTGCTCCAGAGGTTTCAGAGTTCAATTTAGTAGAATTTACTTTAATCGGGATTCAAGTGAGAATTACGTTCAAAAACATCACCTTCCAAGCAAACTTTAATCCCCTGTTGAGCCAATTTAGGAGATAAATAATTATCAGATTTAGATACGTAATTAACCACGCTATTTGCAACATCTTTTTGTATGTATATTGTATAAGCAATGCTTATGCAACATTTTTAGCATGCTTCTAAACCCTTCGGTGAAGGCTGATGATTATTCATTCAACAGAAAGACAACGTCTATCAGTCGGATAAATAATTAAATAAAATAAACCTCAATTGATGGAAAAAAAATGCTGCTGAGTCTAACTGGCTGCAATTATACCTACTGCTTGCTCATTTGGTCACTCAAATTAAAGCTTACCGAAAACGTTTGACCCGTACAATTTTCTAAAATTGCATCAAATATTTTTTTTAAATTAGGGTTTACTGTTAAATTTTATTCAATGTTATTTATTCCGTACTCTGGACAAAAGTTGCTACACTGAGTAAGATGTCTCTGTAGAACCACTTTAATACTTTTTTACTGCCTATTTTAGCGTAAATTCCTTTCAGACACTGGCAACGGTCTAGAAATCAAGAACAATCGGTCGAATAAATGTCTACTTAGTTGCCTATTTTACCGTCGTGGTCAAGTAAGTACTTAGTGCTTGTAGAGATCCAAGCCACTGTATACCATTATATTTTGTTCAACCATTTATTTTACTTTTGGCAGCTCGATTCACGGAACGGCTCGGTTACGGAATTCGATTTTTGATAACAATCGACTTTCTTTATGAAGAAAATTTGACACATTGATATTTTTCTTCACTCAACATATGTTTATTGTTTTATAAACATACCCAAGCGTGTCAATGACTAAGTATATTAATGTATGTATTTTAAAAAATTATTTAAATACAACAGTACAGTAAATGTACATGAATCCGTTAGGTCATAGAAACCATCCATTGCCAAAGATGGTGCTTAAAATTTCAAGAAAGCTAGTGTTGAAGCTCCGTGACTATTTTGAAAAAGAAAGTCTTACTTGTAATTACTAGATGAGTATTCGAGTTACGAAATATCGGTTAAAAGATCACTTCGCTTCACTATTGTTAAAAACGATATGCGTCTATGGAGTATTGCATTTTTGACGATGCTTGCCTGTCGATAATTATGACACTTCATAGGCGTGCTTACCTATGTCAAAGGTAAAATAAATGGTTGGACAAATTATAGATCAAAATGAACACTGTAAATCGATAAATTTTTTGCTAAACGCAGTGAAAAATAATATGCCTAATTTATTCATTCCCTTATTTTATTTGGTTAGAAACACGTGAAAATGGAATTTAGATCTCGTGTTCACGCGTACTCTAACATCAGGTTTTTAGGAAGCCGCCTAACTGCTGTCGTCTTCATTACAGAAAGCCTACAAAAATGATCAAATTTTCAGGTTACCTTAATCGCCTGAGGCACATCAGTCAATCAGGGACGACGTTTTATATGGGTATCTATTATGAATTACGATTTACCTCTATAAAGATTTACGCTAGTGATTAATTAGTGATGACTAATTGGTAGCAAACTACTAATTTGAAAATAGTAAGATCTGTGTATAATGAAAAATGAATAAACATGGATACAAACATTGTGTCATCATATTTTTATCTCCTGAAAAGATGAGAGCTGGTCGTAGAACAATATGATTCGGAGCAAATTGTACATTTTGACGACCTCTCTGGCGCTGTGGTCTCTGTGGTGAGAGGCCTTGGGTTCGATTCCCGGCAGGGTCTTTTTGGGAATTTATTGGTGTATTATTGTGGTAGATTCACTTGACGATTCAAAAGTACTTGTAAAAGTTTATTTGAATAAAAAATATTTGATTTGATTTGATTTGATTTATTAGTTATGAATTTCCTCTGGTCTGGTCTGGTGGGAGGCTTTGACCGTGGCTAGTTACCACCCTACTGGTAAAGACGTACCGCCAAGCAATTTAGCGTTCCGGTACGATGCCGTGTAGAAACCTATTAGGGATATAGGCTTAAAATAACTACCATATCCCTACACACACACAGGTTAGCGTTATCATCTTTGACTGCATCGTCACTTCCCATCAGGTGAGATCGCAGACAAGGGCTAACTGGTAGCGGAATAAAAAAACTATAAAGCTCACTAAAATCGCTTATTGCCGTGAAACTATTTAGTTGTATAGTATCATTTGCTAACCGCTAAACAGTCCCAGTATGAGTCTCAATCATTATAAGGCCATGGTCTCAAGATAAACGGGATGAGGCTTTTATCTTGTACTGCTATCACGTCTACAAACACCTAGAACGAAATCAAGGCCGAAAAATAATGCATAGGCAGATGGCTCGGTTCAGCTACAAAATACAAAAACTCGGGTCAATTAAGAACCATATAGAAAACGATCTGAGTGAGAATCCATACTATCCATTCATACTAATATTCCATACTAATATTATAAATGCGATAGAATAAATAAATCTGTCTGTCTGCTACGCTTTCACGGCCCATCTGTTCATCCGAATTTGATGAAATTTGGTATAGGGATGAATTTGAATCCCGGGGAAGGACATAGGGGAATCAAAAAACCATAGTCCACGCGGACGAAGTCGCGGGCAACGTCCACTTAAAATTAACATACGAGCTGCAGGAGAAGGCAGACAGAAAACAACGAAAAATGGATGAAAACTTCCGCTCGAATGATCGTCCCAATCGTGTAGACTGGTCAGATTTATCGACACTAACACATTGTAGGTAATTTCTCACACGGAACTGAGGAGTCAAATTGTGTGTTAAATTTTGGCTAAACAGGGGCAAGAAAATAAATTATTGTTGTCAAATCATTGATAAGAGGCCTCGTATAAAAGCTCAACCAAGACGTAACGACTCAAAATATCGGCATGTATATTGGGCAGGAAAACATAGACAGACAGACATACACACATCCGCATTTTTAGTAATAAAGTATATATAGAAATTAGTATGGATGGTATTAATAGTTAACAATTTGTTTAACGATCTCTTACAGCCGCACTCACAGTCGCTAATCCTTACTTAAAGATCTCCTTAGTCTTCTATATCTATCTATCTATATCTATCTATCTATATATATATAAAAATGAAACCCGTTTTCCTTGGTCACGGCATCACGCGTGAATGGCTGGACCGATTTCACTAATTCTTTTTTTGTTGTATTTGTTATTATTAGGAGAAGGTTCTTACAGAAAAAAATAATTATTAAGAAAATAAAGTAGTGCATCATTGCTACGCTAAGGCGGTACGAAGTTCGCCGGGTCAGCTAGTATGAGATAAAGATAAAAAATTTGTATTGAAATCTACTTAGGAGTTCCTTAAGTTATGATTAAACGACTCTGAGTGTGGCAGTGCTTTTTATTTCTATCTCGTGAAAAGCCAATAATTGATTACTTGCCAAATTATATTGTACAGTAAATTATTTCTATTTAATTTTAATATTTCACTTTTCATTTATAATCTCTTATGAATGTTAAATTATGATAAGATTTCCTTCTGGATCATGCTACGATACCTATTAATATATTCAGCCCCACAAAGAGCTTACCTTGCACTATCGGAATAATGAGGTTAAGCCTCGTATATCGGTTGTGTGCCATTTTTAACAGACTTCAAAAACAATGTTCCGTATACTAGAGCCGTATGTATACTCAATTTATCACTATTTAAAAAACAATAATTAAAAAAGGACTTTTCAAATAACTTTTAGACCATCATTTTTATTCGGTACAAGAATTCATGAATTCTTATATAAGAATATACTTACATAATCAATATTTAGACGCCAGTAATGATAAAATATGCATTTACTAAAATTAATCTATTACTATAGAGATAATATTGTCGGTACCATATTTTTCCAAATAAATACTTACTTTATGTAATTATGAATGTAATATGTTTGTTGGTCAAGTTTTTTCGGAAATTTGTCACAATCATAATCTACGTAGTTTCAGGAGAGGGTCTCGTTGGTCTAGTTGTTACCATGTTCGACTGCGGCTGACGAGATTCCAGGTTTGAGTCCCGGGTCGGGTCGTAACAATTGTTGGGTTTTTCTGACAAGAAATTCCCGGAGTTAAGAATTTAGCGGTGTTTCACTCCCGTGCCTCGGAGAGCGCGTGAAGCCGTTGGTCCTGCGCCTGATCTCTCTCTGGTCGTGCCAGATTTTGCGTCTCATCGGGGTATGAGAGTAAAGGAACAGTGAATTATTTAAAAATAAGTTGTATAAATAGCTAGTAGCCCAAAACATCTATTCTTTAAAAGAATTCTTGAATTTTAAAACTAATCACCCGATTTAAACTCTCATTTGTCTATTTATTTTATGTTTAATTTAATTTTACAAAATTTTTAAAGCTTGCATCTTTTTTAGTCCCTTTTATGAAACCTATGTTAGTTTTAAGTATTTTGCACGCCATTGTATGGCTGATTGTAACATGCTCACCTTATTACATAATAATTATTACATAATACGATATCCGTCTGCGACTTCATAACGGGCGGATCGCGCTCGTGACTTTCTTGTTAATATTTAATTATAAACTTATTATTTTTGAATGGTACTTTCGTTAAAATATCAAAAAGAGTGCAAAGTGAGCGTATAAGTGTTTGTGAGATAAATTTTTGAGGAACTCCAGTAAAAACCTGTGATTTAAATATTGATAGACCTGACTGTTTTAGTGCACAAAAACAACCGTAAACAAAACAGTAATCAGTATTGGTCCACGAAGTAGTACAGTGTATAATTATTATTTTCTACAACACTCGCAACTGTTCTCATAAAGTGTTAAAAATTTCAAATTAACTATTTAATACGATAAGTAAGATTTGAAGTTATATATCAAGTGGGTAGAAAGACAATCTACCGCAACTGCATACTGATTGACATTTTCGCATCTTGCCGTAAGCGTTTCGATGGCGTATTGGTAACTACGTTGCCTTGCGCGCTAATCGCACCCGGTTCAAAACCTACCGCGGGACCAAGATCTTTTTCGATTTTTCATTTCATTCTACAATTTCTGACCCAATATTTAGAATGGTTGGTACTTGTGAAGCATGCAAAGAGCACATCGCCGTGACCGTAAAGCGAATAAAGTGCAATATATGTAACAGCATATACCACTCTGATTGTGTTGGATTCACGGGGGACTCGACTTTAGCAAGGACTCAGTGGAAGTGCCCAAACTGCGTGGCTGCAACACGAAAAGGCGGGGACAATAGTAATACACCGGTCAGAGCTGAGAAGTCAAGCAAGATCCCGCGCTCGGCCGGTGCCGATACCGATGACGTGGTGTCCGAGTGTGACGTCACAAAGGCACTAACGGAGAACTCAAAGTTACTCAGTCGTTTCGAGAACATCTTGGACACTAAGCTGAAAACAATCAAACATGAAATTATTGAGGAACTAAAGACGACCATCTTTACGGAAATAAAAACCGAAATCGCATCGTTGTCAGCAGAATTCTCCCATCTACAGGCCTCTTATAGTCAGCTCCAGATGGAAAATGATCATCTCAAAAGCGATCTGCGCACACTCCAGGAGCGCATCAATTTATCCGAGGATCAGGTATCGGATCTGCGCGCCCAATTTGGTAGACAGCAGCAGCAGGCTAGAATAAACAATCTGGAAATAGTAGGGCTGCCGCAAGCCAGCAGTGAATCACCCGTGGATCTGGTATTAAAGATAGCCGAATACGCCGGTGTCGACCTTAAGCACGTTGATATCGAATTTGCGCATCGCGTTCAACCACAAAAAACTATAGCCGGAAGACCTAAGCCCATAGTAGTGAAATTGAAAGACCGACTTTCTAAAGACAAACTACTTTCCGGCTTGAAAAGGAAAAAGGGCGTCTGCACGAAAGACGTAGGTATCGAAGGCATGGAGAAAAAATTCTTCGTTAACGAGCACTTAACTCCGGAAAATAAGCAGTTATTGAAAGCAACTAAAACTCTTGCACAACAAAAAGCCTACAAGTTTGTTTGGGTTCGCAATTGCAACATTTTTTTAAGAAAAAACGAAGAATCGCCTGCTTTGAACATACGTCACGAAAAGGATCTATCAAAAATAAAATAATATCACGCGGTATCCAAAATTTCTGTGATCTTTTAACAAATTACTATGTCTGTCGCTATACTTCGCAACATACTCGTTTGTATCATACTAGACCGAATAAATTTCACTTAACATGTGCACTACACGCATACCCCATCACACTACAAAACAAACCACACAACCTGCAGTCCTTATTCGCACCCTTAATTACTACACAAAATAAAACAAGCACACATCACAGCAACCAAAGCCACTTTGTTCCTAAAAGCCCCCTCCTAGTTTATAATAATTACCCTCTAGTCCTCACCCACTTCTTAAATGCAACCCATTATAAACCACGTACATCAAGTATATATCACTACTATATCTTGGTACGAATTAAGTATCCACAGGCGTTAATACCATAACATTACTTTACCAGAATGTACGTGGTTTGCGTACCAAAACTGAGGTGTTCCGACTGAATGTTCTAAATCACGACTACGACCTCATTTTAATCACCGAATCGTGGTTAACTGAGGGTATTTATGACCGTGAAATATGTGACGACCGATATGACGTCCTTCGATGTGATCGAAACCCGGAGACATCCACTAAGAAAAAGGGAGGCGGAGTCTTATTATGTGCTCGTAAAGAGTTACATATACAGTTACATCGGGAGTGGGCCTGCTCTGGCGTCGAATCTCTATGGGCTACCATACCCGCTCATTCTCTGAAAATACAAAGTAGTCGTAACATTCACATCGGGCTTATTTACGCACCGCCTGACAACCTCTTACCTGCTCGTCTTGAGTCTATCTCTTCTCGCCTTGCTGAGCTTGTTGCCAAGTACCCTAACGACTACATTATATTAGCGGGCGATTTCAATCTGCCAAATGTAACGTGGTCTGATTCCGGACCTACCATCCAAAAACGGGGAGCTGTGGAGTTACATAACGCCTTTACGAATATCATAGATATATGTAATCTATCAGGACTAAAACAACAGAATACTGTGCGAAACTGTAAACAAAATACCCTGGATCTGTTGTTCAGTAACATAGACTTTAGCGTAAGCTACTGCTCAAGCCCTCTAGTCCCAGAAGACATTTTTCATCCGTGTCTCCAATTTAATCTTTCTAGTCTGCTTTTCCGTAACACTCGTCAAAAACCTGTAAAAAAACCTAACTTCTTCCAAGGAGACTACGTCAAAATCAACGAGTACTTATCCAAGATCAATTGGCACGAGGCACTATCAGCTAACTCAATGAACGGTGTAGTCGAAATATTTTACTCCATTCTAAAGGAAGCCATTAAGAAATTCGTTCCGGTAAAAGTCAAGTACAAATCTAATTTTCCAGTATGGTACTCCAAATCTTTAATTCACATAGTGAAAGATAAGCTTCAAAAGCATAAGCAATGGAAAGTTCACCAAAACCCTCGTGATTATGATGAGTTCGCTATTCTAAGGACCAGACAAAAACTGATTCAAGACAAGTGTTACGCCTCTTACACACAAAGAATGCAAACTTACATTCTCAAGGACCCTAAGCTTCTTTTCTCTTTCACTAAATCTCTTAGAAATAATAAAAATGGATATCCCACCAAGCTAACATTAGGCAATACAGTTTATACTGACGAAGCCTCTGCATGTAACGGTTTCAGTGAGTATTTCGAGAGTGTTTTTGTAAAACCAGCAAACTCGTACGACTTGACAAATCTCTCAAATTTGAACTACAAAGAATCTATTTGTAAAATCATCATTGACGAGGATAATGTACTTAAACTTCTCAAAACTCTAAAAACTAATAAGGGAGCTGGTAGTGACGGTATCCCACCAATTTTTCTAAGCAAGTGTGCTACAAATCTGGCTAAACCGCTATCGATCATTTTTAACCTTTCCATAAACGTCTATTGCAGTTTCCCAGATATCTGGAAAGAAGCTTTAATAGTACCCATTCATAAAAGTGGATCACGAACCCAAATAGAGAACTATCGACCTATCTCTATCCTTAACGTGATGAGCAAGTTGTTCGAATCCGTTGTTTACTCACACATATCCCCAATTATTTCTAGATCTATCCCCAACGAGCAGCACGGCTTTATGAAAAATCGTTCCACGGTCACAAACTTAGCGGTCTTCACGGACTACGTTTTGCGGGGCATGGATGAGAGGTGCCAGGTGGACGTGATCTACACTGATTTCGAAAAAGCTTTCGATCGTGTGGATCACGTGATCCTGCTTCATAAGCTAAGCATCTTAGGAATTAATGGCAACTTACTCCGATGGCTGACCTCATATATTAAAAACCGTATGCAGGCAGTAGTAACGGGCAGTGCTAGAAGCGATTTTATAACTATACCGTCAGGGGTACCCCAGGGATCTATTCTCGGTCCCCTTTTATATAATGCATATCTATTCGATATTGATAGCTGCTTTAGCCACGCACAACATCTTATGTACGCTGACGATAAGAAAATCTTCCTTAAAATACGTTCTCTTGATGATTGTCTTCTCCTACAAGAAGACTTAAATGCCCTGGCTGAATACTATGTCCGGAATAGAATTATTGTCAATGTTAAAAAATGCCACCACATAACACTATCTCGTAAAACTAATTCAATTGCTTTTGACTATAAAATCAATGGTGTTAACATTGCAAAAGTCGCAACCGTGAAAGACCTGGGTATTAAAATCGACGCTAAACTATCAATGAATGAGCATGTCGAAGCCGTGGCGGACAAAGCCTACAAACAACTCGGCTTCATTAAGCGAGTCACTCGTACTTTCAATAATATTGAATGCATAAAAACTCTATATTTTGCTTATGTTCGTAGTCTTCTTGAATATTCATGTAACATATGGTCACCTTATTACGTTATACATACTCAAAGACTCGAGTCAATACAAAAGCAATTTCTGAGGTACCTGGCTTTTAAAGAATTCAAAACATTTAACAGTTACAAAGAAGCCTGTACTCATTATAAAATAGACTCACTGGAACTAAGAAGAAACCAAAGTGACATGCTGCTGTTACAAGCTATTTTGACTGGCCAAATTGACTGTCCTGGCCTGCTGTCAGCTTTCTCATTAAACGCTTCCCCTTTTAGGCCCCGAAAACCCAAGCTACTATGTGTGCCAAAATCAAACACAAACTACGCCCAAAACTCTGTAATTATACGCTTATCGCGAACCTACAATAAAGTTTACTCCGATCTTGACCTTTTCCGTCTATCTAAAACTCAATTGAAAAATGCAATCATTAAACTACATCGGAAATAGTAGTATTTACATTTAGTACACAAGCACATCCCTCATAACACACATACACACCCGCACACACACACACTCACACCCACATACACACACACACACATACCCGCGCGCACTTGCACTTTTTAAATTTTTTAACTTTTAACTTTAAGCTTTATGGTACCTATTTATTTTAATAATTGTATAATAATTATGTAATCTTTTTGGCCTTATTTTAGTTTTTTAAGAAATAACTGTAAATTAAAATGTAAAAACGCTGTTGATTACAGACTAATAAACAAAATAAAATAAAACAAAATAAAAACACCGTACCTACTATGTACCTACTTACTTACAATCATGCAAATAAATAAATATTCTATTCTATTCTATTCTATTCTGCACGCACAAATTAATTGTCACATGTTATATATAATAAAAACCCCAAAAATAAAAATGAGATTAAAAAAAAAATTAATTGTCCACTATAATACCTCCCGCGCAAATGGCTATAATCTCTGCAAAGATAGGCCGCGGTGGCCGAAATTCGATCGGGAGGACATTACTTTCAGGAAGGTTTCTTTTTTTAATTTTTACGTTTTCAATGATTAAAATAATTATTAGTCTGTCGCTTTATCATATAATATCTATAATATCATAACAGTTAAAGAGTACGTGCCACTATGTAGGTTACATATTTAATTGGTTAGGACGTAGGTACTTAATGATTAGTCCAAAATATACGTACCAAAGCAAAAGCTAAAGAAGCAGAGTCGTTCTGTTCATTGAGCCGGCATAAAAATAAGAGCTGGAATGCTTCTTTTAAGGTGTAACTATAAAACGAGGAAAATTAAGAAAATTATATTCTTTTTTTTAATACAATAATTTATGTTCCGTTTGTTATCACTTGTTAATTTTAATGACATAGCATGTTATTATCCTATCTGATTCTTGTATCTATTGTACCGATGTAGAAAAATGAATACGCGAAATTGTAATTATGTTGGTGTTTTTTTTAAAATATATATAGCGAGCAAACGAGCAGGCGGGTCACCTGATGTTAAGTGATCACCGCCGCCTATGAACATTAATTGTAGGACCAGAGGAACCGCCAATGCCTTGCCGGCTTTTGAGATATTTGTTTATCCGCCCTTTGAAGAGCCCTATATTATAATCATGAGGGAACACAGAAGATGGAAGCTGGTTCCATAATTTGCAAGTACGTGGCAGAAATGACCTGGAATAACGGGTGGTGGAAGAAGACCAGGCATCCAGGTGGTGAGGATGAAATTTGATTCTGCGACGAAGTTGCGGCTATAGAACACGGAAGGTGGTATTAAATTAAATAACTCTTCGGAGCACTCCACGTTGTAGAGACGATATAGAACAAACAAAGAGAACCAACGTCTCTTCGGTGCTCTAGAGGGACTCCAGCGTGCAAGTAATTTTGGGATTTTCTACGAGTCGAACTGCCCGCCTTTGTATCCGGTCAAATGGAAGGAGCTGGTATTGGGGTGCTCCGGCCCAGAAGTAAGAGCAGTACTCCATGTGGGGACGAACTTGCGCTTTATACAGCAAAAGCCTGTGTTTAGGCGCAAAGTATCTTTCACTCTGTTGAGCACCCCGAGTTTTTTAGAAGCTACCTTCCAGACTTAGGCTTTACCTTCCAGATGGTGGTGTATATAAAATTGTGGGGTTGTTGTTTATTTTTTATATATTCACGCTATACGATCTTTAGATCCTCACTTTAAATCACAGATTTATTTTAGGTATCGACACAGGTATTGGTCTATTTCTAACCTTACAGTAAAATCCATGTCCCCTGAGTTTAGCGTTCCATGTAGAAACCGGGGCAGGATTCGAGCATGTATGTTAGGGAAATCACACACCACTGCAAGACCCAGAACAGGCGCAAGAGGCTCAGAAGCCGCAGAACGCAAATTTTCCAGTATTGGAAAGGCGCGGAAAAAATCTCAAGCACCACGCAAGCCGTCAAAGTGGAATGAGGCCAAGATTTCCTCTCTAAAAGTCATTATATATGTGTGCAATTTATTGCTCTTTAGCATAAAGACGACGACTTACTTCTGCATTACTTATAGTCTCTAGTTTCAACCATACCACTTTTAACATACCTACTACAGTCAAAGTCAAACTGCAAAGGTACCTTTATTGGAGTTACTCATCTTGTATGCGCTAGCCCTTAGTCCCTCGGTCGAGCTAACATATTTTTTTACTTCAATAACTCAGAATATATTATTACCTAGATAAAAATATTATTACTACATAATAGAATCAACAGCTATGTTAATAATCATCAAGCCCAAGGGTCTGACCGTGAAAAATTTTTTGTTAGAGGGATGAAAATAATCTACGACAAAATAATGAGAAATGAGGAAAGACGTGTTTTATCTTTGAAATTGAGTTAATTAACCCTCCATCCGTTGCGCCTTTATCGTAACGCGAGGCGTCGTGCTGGGTCATCACGGACCCCAATACTGAACAATATTCTATTGGTGTTAAAACATACATTTTAAGTATTGTTTTGACAGATTAAAGTTAGCTGATAGGATCATATTGCAATTAAAAGGGAAAATTGGATATTCGTTATGGGAATATTATAAGACTAGCGATCCGCCCCGGCTTCGCATGGGTAGCACTAATAATCCTAATAGTCTATACCCAATATAGCCAGTGGGCAGTGGGCAGGTTTTACATTTTAATATTACATTGTAAGAGTTCGCCCCGTTCTCACCACACCTGCCACACTCGCCAGCCCTCAGATTATAGGTATTCAATCTAAGCGCCTCGCCAGCCGCAGGCGCGCCATTTTCCCTTACACGTTAAATTAAATTATTTCTATGATATCTCATTATGATATTTATCTAAATTAAATGGTGGAAAGGATAATTTCTATCTTAATTAAATACTTGAGATGACTAATATATTTATTTTGATAAGGATTAATACTATGTCGGTAAAACACTTTCGCAAGTAAAACATTGGTTTAGACCAAATTTGAAAATCATAAAAATGGTTATTGTGAGATATGCTATCGCGGACTTTTTTTAGAACTTTATGAGAGGAACAATTCCACCATACATTGTTTTCGCGTAACTTTAACTATTTACGCAGCGCACGCCACGTAAGCGACGAAGCGAAGAGACGATTTTTTCCGACTTAGTTCACATTATTGCAATTTCCCTGAGGATCTCTAATTTTTTTGAAAATAAAATATAGCTGTTACTCGCTGATAATAATATAGCTTTCTATAGGTGAAAGAATTTGTAAATCGGTTGAGTAGTTTTTGAGTTTATCCATTACAAACAAACAACAAATCTTTCCTCTTTATAAAAATATTATTATTAATATAAGAAAAGCCACAGAATTGGGTTTTTAAATCAAAAAAATTTTCGATTTTTTATGTGTTTTAAAACTTTAACACAAATTGTATAAATAGTTAGTCGATGAGAAAAACTTTTTTTTTTTTAATTAATAAAAAATTGATAAAATTTAAAAAAAAACCACTTAACTACGAACGCGCCACGATTGGTCGCCATGTTTGTGACGTCATAATGTTAAAGTAATTTCACGATAGTACAGTGTCAACGGCTGCTATACTGCGTTTATACCATCCTAAATTTATTGCAAAATAGTACATTATGTTACAAGTGTGTAATGTTGGTGATTAACGCTGAGGCGCCATTGAGACCCGAGCCGTTAGGTGAGGGTCTTAAGATAGCCGAGGACGATAATCATCAATACACATGTGTATCATACGACATTTTTTAACACACTTGTGAAGAAAATAATTCTAAAAAATAATTTTATTTAGTAGATAAAATATAAAAAAACTATAACTCACTTGTGAATAATAATAATACTAAAAAAAAATTATTTAGTAGATAAAATAAAATAAAAACTATAACTCACTTGTGAATAATAGTAATGAAAAAGTCACATAAGAATATTTAAGAATAAGAATATTTATTTGCATAATACACGTTATATAACTAGGTGGTTT
This sequence comes from Erebia aethiops, assembly GCA_923060345.2. Classification (NCBI taxonomy): domain Eukaryota; kingdom Metazoa; phylum Arthropoda; class Insecta; order Lepidoptera; family Nymphalidae; genus Erebia; species Erebia aethiops. The sequence continues at coordinate 9,533,898 of OV281079.1, read as the reverse complement.
ACAAAAAATTTACGTCACAGTGTATTGCCATGCCAGGCGTGCAAATTTGGTCACAGTTTGATTATAGGTGTCATTATGTGTGTTGCGGTGAAATTAGAGCCACTTTATGAGCAAGTGTGTTGAAAATATTTTCAATATCACAAGTGAGTTATAGATTTTTTTTTATTTTATCTACTAATAAAATTATTTTTTAGTATTATTTTCTTCACAAGTGTGTTGAAAAACGTCGTATGATACACGTGTGTATTGATGATTACACACGTGTACCATAATGTACTATTAATACAGGTAACTTTATTTAGACATGTGTGATAAAAGATATTTTATAAAGACTAATTCCGATAATATACCTGATGTGGATATATTTATGATAATAGATTTTCTAAAAAAAATATATTCGGTTTAATTCAGTTGAAGTTCGGGAATAATATAAAATTATCTAATCTATATTAAATATTATTTATTTATTTTCAGAGTATCGCGTGCGAGTTACGGTGACAAGGCTATAGGCTATGTCCAACTGAACCATAAGAATGGTATTTTCACAGTAAAAGGGCGTATATATACCTATATGTTAAGAAAATCGAGTAAGGAGTAAAGCTAACTCCGTTACTTTAACAAAAACATAAGTGGTTTAATGGTACAGGCAATAATTATCTCTACACCTGCTCGGAAAGTTCCTTGTTACTTTTTTCAAGACGAGGTAGAAAGTACGTCATTGCTACAAACCAAATATGCGGGCGGAAAATATGTATGAAATTTAATTGTTAACGTGCTAAGCGGGCAGAAAAAGTGTATGAAAATCCATTGTTAACGCGCTGTTTTTTTTTAAATTTTAAGTAGTCCAAACTAAAATTTCACTCCATTTTTTTTGAGAGTCTGTCAAGTGAGGTGAGAGTGTAAAATGGCATGGATCGATGTCGATTGTCGATAACGATGTCGATTGTCGATATAGATGTAGATTGCCGATGTCGACTGTCGATATTGATGTCTTTTGTCGATATTGATGTCGAATGTCAATATCTATATCGATGTAGATTGTCGATGTCGGTTGTCAATATTGATGTCGATTGTCGATATCGATATCGATGTCGATTGTCAATATTGATTGTCGATATCGACTGTCGCAAAAGTCTCGATCATATCAGGCATTGACACTGTTATTAAATATAACGAAGCTGAAAAACTGACAAAAAAATTGACGTTGTTTTGGGATTAGGTAGTCGCACTACTGGCAACCATTTATTCCGACGTTTAACATATTGTGGAACATTTAAAATCATTTTTCGGGGAGTTGTTTTCGTAGTATTCGTACATAATGGTACGAAGCAAGCACGATAACTTTTAAGGTTCGACATGTCAAGATTTTATCAGTTAAAAGTCAAAACACTGCATTAGCTGTGTGGTATAATAATTAGAAATTAACATTGTGACGTATTCGGAAACTATCGGCGTGTTTTCGGTACTAAATTCAAAAAAAAATTTTTAATTTGATATAACTTTTAAATTATAGCGAACAAAAACCTAAAAATTGATTTAAAAGTCAGTAAACATAAACCTAGTCCTACTGATTTATACATCGCCATCAAAACTAACTCAGCCACGGATTTTACAACTCACCAACATTATACGTTTTAAGGCTTCAACATAATATGATCCTCAAAAAATGTTGTTCAAGCTTCAACTAGAAAGCATCACATATTTAGAAAGTAAAATTATGTATTTATTGTTATATTTTTATATGACTGCCTGAAAAAAGGAGTATATTGTTTTCAGGGTTCATGTATGTATGTATGTATGTATGTATGTATGTATGTGTGTATGTATGTATATGTATGTATGTATGTATGTATGTATGTATGTATGTATGTATGTATGTATGTATGTATGTATGTATGATGGGGTGACCATGGTCCCACATTAAAGACTAAAATGGAAAAAAGATATTCGAAAATAAGATTAACTATATAATCATCATCTAGAAAATGATGAATAGATTCCAAAGATATACAACACTATAGTTCAATATCCAGTGATTCACAAAAAAATATCATTTAATAAAAATGTGAATAAGATTCCAAAGGTAATTCAATACGGGCTGCGGCAGAGCAGTCGTATTTTTTAATAATTTTAATTATATTTACTTGTATCTTTTAACATAGCCACTGTACGATCTGTTTGACGCGAGAGACGGACGCCATCGGTATCAACAATCAGAGAGCGCCATACGAATTTATGTAGTTAAATATTGTTTAATAGGTACTATGATTGCAGCCGGGCACTTAAGTTCTAATATACCTAACTAACTTACTTACTTACTTCTATAGTACCGTGGTCGATGGGTCGTGCACTGGTGTGGGATGCAACCTGCGTGGATACGTTGGCAGCATCCCACCTACCGGGCTCGTGCCTAAAGGCGGGTGCAGCTGCCGAATCTGCTCAGTTGCTTGAGCGTCGCAAATACTCAGTCATTACTAAGGACTACGTTTTTGCGGCGCTTGCTTTTGAGACTCTGGGCCCATGGTCATCGGACACGAAGAGTTTTATAAATGTCGTGTCCCAAAAACTGATCCACGCCTCTGGTGACCAAAGAGCTGGCGCTTATTTAGCCCAACGGCTTAGCCTTGCCATTCAACGAGGTAATAGCGCCAGTGTTTTGGGCACCATTCCCATTAACGATCACTTGGACGGCGTTAGGCGTTTATTTAGATTTTAATCTATTTCTTAGTTTTAATTAAATTATATGTTGTATAGTGATACAGAAGCTTAAATAAATGAGCTAATCACTAGCTGTGAGAAAAAAAGAAGAACATAGCTACCTAAGTGGAAAAAAAAATTATTTTGTGATTAAAATTAGTGAAATTAAAATGTGGTTAAAATTTTGGTGGGGTTGTAATTTACTAATTTTGGTGATCATTTACTCTTTCTGGTGATCAGTAAACATTTCCCCATTTCAACAATTTACCTACTATTTCATGATAAATTATTAGGTACTTTTTGATGATAGATAGGACGAATTATAAATTATTCATGTTTGACTGTATTTTAAACGTGCTGAGTTATAAAATTAGGAGTCTATAGAATTACCCTAATGGTGTCATTTAAAAATATTTTAGGAATTTACTGCTTGAATGATTACTTAACTAATGTTACAAATTTATATGTTAAAATAACTACCACGCTGAGTTGTATTTAAAGTAGCTTACATTGAAGATTTATAGTAGATAAGATAGTATTTTTCAGACGCACATTGATAGTGGCTGACTTAGTAATTCAGAGGGCAATGTAAATTTTTAGAGGCAAATAATGGTATTAAATAGAAGTCTGTTTAGCACCCCTTAATTTATCTACCTACTTCTAAAAGCTAAATCCCAAAACAAAACTATGAGGTACCTAGTTTATCAGGAAAATACTAACATGGCAAAAACTAATAATATACGATTCCAGCGCCCACTTGTGGCTTACAGCCAACAATCATCAAAACTGTCCAGAATTAATACGTACATATTGAAAACCGCATGAAATGATCCCAAGAAATTTTCAGAATAATTCCTACTTCGTACAAACGATAAAGCAGCTAAGGGCAATGAATTCGGAAATTCAGAAAGGTGTGAAAACTTCTCCTAGTATAACTTCGATAACTGTGTACTGTATTGAAGACACACAGATGAAGTTGAACACTTGAATATTAAATTTAAAAAAAGGCATAACCACGACTCGGTGGATTTTTGAATCACTAGATAAATAAAATATCAATATAATCTACAAGGAACTATCTCAATAAATGTTTTTTTTAAATTAAAAGGTAAAAATATTATGTGATCTAATCTTTGATATCCTACTGTTTAAACACATAGTGGTTCTCCGTGATAATACGTGCAAATTATACACAAGTATCAGAACCCTCGGGGGAGTTTCAGCGTCAGAGTTACAGCTTTAACCGCGAAGTCCTTTGACGGACACATACCTACCTATCCGACAAACATGCGAGGTGTAGAATCATTAGTAATGTAAATTATATTTTAACATTATGTAGGGTCGTTGTTTTTGTATCTTTTCAGAAAAAATTGAAAAAATAAAATTTGAGAGAGATTAACTAACTTAAACCCGACACCCCAGTAGGCACTATCTAAAAAGTTGCATCAAAATACAATTAACTCTTCGAAAAAACGTAGCCGATCATTTCGGCGGCTCAAAAATTTATCTATCTATCATGAATGAATGAATGAATGAATGAATATTCTTTTATTGCTCACCACAAAGGAAAATAAACAATAGTAAACTTAGCTTATAACAAAGTAAGTATACAATTTGGCGGTCTTATCGCTACTCAGCGATATCTTCCAGGCAACCAATGGTTTAAAAGGACATAGCTAAATACAACCGGTAGATGGTGCAGAAATAACAAAATAAATTAAAATATTTATATAAAGCAACAAATTATAATACATATTTTTTAAATATTATATATTTATTCATTTAAAACAAAATTACAAGATATAATAAAAACTTATAGACTAAACGTTAATCTAAAATCCTTATATACCTACTAACAAAAATAAAAATAAAACCCTAATCAAAAAGAACACCCCTGGTTGCCTCTGGGCCAAAGGTACCCATCAATACATATTATAATACATATATACATATTATATATACATATAATATCATATAGAATGTACTTATCTAATGATTTTATATTACACTCGTGAGTGTTGAGGGCATTTTAATACGTTTGAGAAGTTTTTTAAGTATACAATTAATTGGTTTTAACAGCATGATTCATATTATTTTTATGACGACCGGAATTAAATTTATTTTAATTATAACTCCGAATTAAGAGAGCCTGAAAAGGAGTCTCGAGCCAAAATTAAGCTATTTCTTTCAGTTTCACAAACGAAGCAGTAATTTAACTTCAATATAATTTTAAATTATGATTCAAAATGAACGGTCAACTGTTATCCGTTATTTTGCACTAAGTAGCGGCAAAATTAAAAACCGAACTTACTCGTATATTTTATGAAGAGATGTATCTAATTGTTATATTCAGAATCAAACAGACTTGTCATTACCACATTACTTGCAATGAAGGTAAAGGTGTAATTAGATGATGTGTAGATAATAGTACTAGTTGATGCCTGCAGCATCGCCTGCGAGAATTTGAGTTTCGAAATAATCCCGCGCGAACTTTTTGATTTTTCCGAAAAAAACACAAGTAAAGAAGTCTATCTCCATTTCCGGAATATAAATTTTGTCAAAATGAGTTCAACGGATATGAAATATTAAAGCAGACACACCTATTGAGGATATAATATAAGGATTCGTATGAATTTCAATTATTTTTTTTCGATTTTTAAGATAGTGATAGGTAAAACCAAACCCAAAAATAGGAAAACATTTTTAAGAAGCAAAGTAAAATAGTGAAAGTGAATTTTAGGCCTTAGAAAAAATAATAAAGTGGCTGCAACTGAAAGGAAACATTTTCTTACCTGAGTAGAAGGAAACGCGCGAACTTGGAAATTGTCAACTTTGAAGATCAATAGGACACGTCTTCACTAGAGAACTGCCGGCGCGCGAATAGTAGCAGATAAAATGTCCTGCAATGGCGTCAGACCGAAGTCGAGAGAGGCGTCCCCGCCAATCTGTTGCTTCGCGCATGAGCTGTGAAGGTACTGGGTATGGGGGTGCGAAATATACAGAACCTAGAATACTTTGAGGTCCGTCATCGTTCTGGATGAAAACGGTTCTGACAAGAGGGCAAAAACACACTACGGACCGGATAGTACTAAACTTTCGCGCAAAAAGTCCAAGTTGGAGCGGGATGACAGTTTGTCCTACCACCTAGTGTTAATTACCACTGCATATTAAAGTTAATGATGCGGACTTTTTATACGCCAGAAAAAAAATCCATGGTGTGCTTTTACATAGAAGAGAGTTAAAATTTAAACGTGTGAAATGTTTCACTTTTTTAATTAAATGAACTATGACTATTTTTCCTATACTTTCCATTCTTTTTTTTATCCACTACAAGTTGCCCTTGACTGCGATCTCCACTACAGCCCGTTAACGTCCCACCGCTGGGTACAGGCCTCCACTCTCAGGAGAGAGGGAATTAGAGCTTAGAGCCACCACGCTGCTCCAATACGGGTTGGTGGGCTTTAACGACTATTACCATGTTAGTGATAATAACCGGGACCAGCGGCTTAACGTGCTCTCCGAGGCACGGGAAACACCACCCAACTTCCTAACTCCGGGCTAGTACTGAGAATTTCTAGTCAGAAAAACCCAATACTTAATTATGGCCCGACCAGGGACTCGAACCCGGGACCTTGTCGGCCGCAGTCGAACATGCTAGACCAACGAGGCAGTTAGGAAATGAACTATAACTATTTTTCCTATACTTTTCATTCTTTTTTTTATCCATTACAAGTTAGCCCTAGACTGCGATGAGCCCCTGGCCTTTGACTCACCTGATGGTAAGTGAAGGTGTAGTCTAAGATAGTAGCGGGCTAACCTGTTAGGGGCATGGGAGTTATATTAAACCCATACGCCTTATTCGGTTTCTACATGGCATCGTACCGGAACGAATCGCATGACGGCACGTCTTTGACGGCAGGGTGGTAACTAGCCACGGCCGAAGCCACCCACCAGACCAGACCAGAGAAAATTCAGAAATTATAAATTCTCAAATTGACCCTCCCGGGGATCGAACCCGGGGCCACCGCACGTTAAGACAACAGCGCTCAATACTGGACCACGGAGGTCGTCAGGTCGTCAGGGATTCCTACGGAATGAGGCGTCTTACGGCTCGTCCTAAACTATCATTATATAGTACTTACAGGGCTTATTAAACCTTGTTGTAATGAAAAAATAATAATGGACCTTTGCCTTGATCATTATCAATAATTAATTAATTGATTGACGTAAATCTGGAGGCGTTTTCGTGGAGCTAAGTTTGATTTAAAAAAAAAAAACGGTAAAGTGCGAGTCAGACTCGCGCACCAAGGGTTCCGTACCACCACACAGTATAAATTAATTATTTTAGTAATTAACAAGAAAGATGTCATATAAACACTTAATCAGCTGTGAAATAATTGGCTTACATATGGCGCTAAACTGGTATCGCCTGACAAACGTTTCAACACCCTATCATTGCGGAACCCTAATTAACCATTTTCGGATTTTTCCTATACTTGATTGGCGAGTGTCACAATATGCAAAATATGCGAAAAATACGGCCATATCTTTTGATTGCGTTGACTTAGAGGTCTGATTTTTTTACAGCTCCAAGAGACCGTAGACCTAATTATTGATATTAATTTCAACTTGATACCACCACGCACCCCCGAGAAAAAGGTTGACAGATAGACAGGCACGCAGAAAAAACGACAGACAGACAGGTGGACAACGAAGTGATCCTATATGGGATCTTTTTTTTCTCTTGAGGTACGGAACCCTAATCTTAATATATAAAATAAAGTCGGGTTTGTTCGAACACTTATAAATCTAGAACGGCTGGACGGATCTAGATGAAATGTGGCACAGAGACAGATTATAGTCTGGAATAGCACATAGGCTACTATTTATCCCGGAAAATTAAAGAGTTCTCACGGGAACTACAAAACCTCAATCCACGCGGACGAAGTCACGGCCATCAGCTAGTAAATTTCCTATAATAATACAAGCGACAGTTCTTAAAAACTACGTTACAACTTAAACCAAAAAATGGTAGTAATAAACTTTTCATCAAGTAACAAGAAGCTTAATTCGCTACAATCCGCCATAATATTATATTATCCATAATTTGACCTAAAGCACTCAACATGAAAGTCTTCGAATAATTTTCTGTAGGTCACCAATTTCTTTAAGAAAAGGAAAAGCATTATAACGTCACGTGTTTGACATTTTTGTCAAACCCATGTTGCATGATTTTCGCTTAAGAAGTTTTATTAAAGAATAAAAACACTTTCGTAAACATAAATAAGATCGTTCGAAGTTCGAACTTTCTCTATGAAGTCTTTATAAAAGCACTTTTATCAAAGCCCACTGGGTTCATAACATATAGAAATCAGGACTGTCAAACTGCCGCCTTGACAAGGAATAAGTATTAAGTTAACTCTTTATATGCGCCGTTTTCTCGTTAACTAGTCTGTCCGTTAGTCCACAAATAATAATATAGCTAAAGAGAACATTTAAATCTGAGCGCAATGCAAACTGGCTACTTAATCATTGTAAATTAAAGTTACTACAATTTCATTTCCACTGAGACGATAAAAATAAATTAACGCAATCTATAAAACTTAAAATAAAAAATAGCTTGTTACCAAACAATGTAGGCTTAAACCTTTTATTTCCTACATTTTCTCCATAAAAGTATAATTATTATAGGTCCATATTCTTCAGTTTTTACGTGATTTGGTTTCTTAATTTCTTAAGTTTTTGTTTCTCAATTGATGTTTTGCTTTTGGTTGTTTTGTATTCGGTATATTTTTATTTTATTGCCGCTACTTATGCCCAGAAAGTTATTTGACACCACTTGGTGGATCATTGTGATATTTCTTGTTTCTCTTATTTTTCGTTTTTCTTTCTAACTAATAATACAATTTGCTATTGAAAACTGTGGCAACCACGCTAATTGGATCTACAATATCTTGGCAGTATATTTATTTTCCCTTTTTTTAAATTAATTTAGTTATGACGCGTTGGTAGTTCTATCTAAACTAATATTATAAAGAGGAAAGATTTGTTTGTTTGTAATGGATAAACTCAATAACTACTCAACCGATTTTAAAAATTGTTTCACCTATATAAACCTACATTATCAGCGAGTAACATAGGCTCAAATTTGTTTTCAAAAAAATGAGAGATCCTTACTAAAATTGCAATAATGTGAACTAAGTCGGAAAAAATCGTCTCTTTTGAGAGCATACGTTGCGTGCGCTGCGTAATTTATAGTTAAATTTACACGAACACAATTAATGGTGGAATTGTTCGTCTTAAAAAGTTCTAAAAAAAGCCTGCAATAGCATATATATATCTATCTTTTAAGGTTGACTCACAATAACCGTTTTTATGATTTTCAAATTAATTAAACCAATGCTTTACTTGCGAAGGTGTTTTTACCGACATTGTATTCATCCTTAGCAAAATAAATGTTATCCATGTAATTAAGATAAAAATTGTGCTTTACATCATGGAGGGCTGGCGAGTGTGGCAGGTGTGGTGAGAACGGGGCGAACTCTTACAATGTAATATTAAAATGTAAAACCTGCCCACTGCCCACTGGCCTATATTGGGTGTAGACTATTAGGATTATTAGTGCTACCCGTGCGAAGCCGGGGCGGATCGCTAGTTTAAATATAAAATAAGTCATCTGAACTCGCGACTCAGAGCCACGTCTAGACGGGAAATAATACTATTCTATGATATTGATAGTTGATACCTATTAGCTTTTTTCAAGAATGCTTCTTAAGGCTTTGTGTAGCGTAAAAGGGGATTTTTAAAAGCAGTGTATCCATCAAACGGTGACATAGTGTATGCTTGTAAAAATAATGTGCGGTTTTCAAGACCTTTGAGCAGCCATTGACGTATCTCAAAACACAATTTAATAAAAATCTCTGCATTGAAATTTATTTTAAACATACCTCTTAATTTACCTTTTAAAGCAATTTTTCTCCTTATTGAAACCAATAATTATCTCCAGAAATATAAGATAAAATTCATATTTCTAAATCAAACACATTGTCGGATTCATTTGTATTGAAAAATAAATATTATTTTTTTTACAATTTTGTACAAATTATTTCATGCATTTTTTGCAACATGCGCTTGTTCAATTTCACCCTCGCGCGCTTGTGTTTTTCATCTCGTGAGCTCACAGCGCCTTAATATAATTTTTAAAAAAAACACGTCGAGTTTCAACACAGTTGTTGGCATTGATTAGTTTTATACCTAGCGACAGATGATCTACAGACTAGATGTAAGATGACTCCCTGGAAACTGCTCAAAAATTGTGATAATTTAGTTGTTTATCAGTAAAATACAGACGGATCATATTTTCCTTTCAATATAAATTAATAGCGTTTTTTTAAATTCCACTACAAGTTAGCTGATATGGAACTGATAGGCTATACTTTTTATCCCGGAAAATTAAGGAGTTCCCGCGGGAACTCCTTAATTTTCCGGGAAGGGATCAGCTAGTATATTATATACTCGTAATAGATAGATAGAGTCATGTATATATAAATAGATAAAAATGATGATCTTAAAAAAAGTATCATCATTTTGTCTATTTATATTACGTCATTAAAATAATCTATCTATTACTATTATAGATTGGCTATAACAATGGGTATCCACGTAAATTTAATTACAACAGTCACTCATAATACCAGTTAAAACTTGATTAAAGCATTAATAAGTTTATGAATTCACACAATAATTTGGCTGACTGCATAAAACATGATAACAGTGGAAAGTCTGCACCAGACAGATGAAAGCCCCCAGCGACATATTTTAAGGCCGCAATTATTATGTCTGTAAGGGCGAAAACACACAACTGGCAGAACAACATGCAAATTCGTAAGTAAGTTTGTTACTCAGGTAAGCTATTCACGCGAGTAAAATTTACGAGTGAAACCATGGCTATATTTGTGTTAGTAAAATATAAGTAATATTTTAGCCTATTTGTATAGGTACTGATTTCCATAAAATATTTAATAATTAGGTGTATAATTTAATTATATGAACACATACACTCACACACACGCATGCACGCACGCACACGCACACACGCGCGCACACACACACGCGTACTTTTGCTTATATTTATATTTTTTTTTGTTCTACCTACAAGTGGCACTACTTATCTACTCTGTTAAAATATCTACGAGTATTTAAATAAAATTCAAAGTCCTGACTGACTTATACTCGTAGGTATATCAACGCACAGCCTAAGCCGCTGGTCCTAGAGACATGGAATTTAGAGGTTGTGTTCTTTGTGAAGAGTAGGTATCTACTAAGAAAGGGTTTTTCGAAATTCCACCCCCAAAGGGGTAAAATAAGGGTTGTACGTTTGTATGAAAGTCCGTAATTTTTCAAGTTATATCCATGATACTTGGTATTTTAACCAACAGGTTTAATAATTTTGAAAATTCTACCCCCAAAGGGCTGAAATAGGGGATAAAAGTTCTTTATTTTACAAGATATTTTTCAAATTAAAGCTACGAAACTTTGTATTTTGGCTTTCGGTAAAAATAAAGAAGGGTGTGTGTCACAATTTTTAAAATTTCCACCCCAAAGGGGTTAAATAGGGGTTGAATGTTTGTATGAAAGTCCGTCATTTTTCAAGTTATAGCCATGAAACTTGGTATTTGGGCTTCCGGTTTAAAATACCGCATACCAAGTCCACAGGAAACATAAATTTAACTGTAAATAATGATATTTTAAAAATAGAAGAGACCACTGTGTTCCTGGGGGTGACCTTAGATTCAAAGCTTCAATGGGGCACTCATATATCAACTCTGGCTGTCAGAAAGATTCGACAGTTTACTGACGTTGAAACTGCAAAAATTGTATATTTTGCTTACTTTCATAGTAACTTATGTCTTACGAAATTTTACTATGGGGTAAAGCAGCAGATATTCAAAAAATTTTTGTATTACAAAAAAGGGCAATACGTGCAATTTATAATTTAAAACCGCGCGAATCCCTTAGAGAGAAATTTAAGGAAATAGGTATTCTTACAGTAGCCTCGCAATATATTTATAGTAATTTAATCTTCGTAAAAGAGCACATTCATAATTACAAAAAAATATGCGATCTGCATGATAGGCAAACTAGAGGCCGCCATAAGCTCGTGACTCCATCGCTCCGCCTCACGAAGGTCAGAAGGTCGTTTGTGGGAATGAGCATTCTATTTTATAACAAAATTCCACAACCTATCTTAAACTTGCCTTTACACAAGTTTAAGAAGTCCATTAAAATTATGCTCCTGAAAAAGGCTTATTATACTGTTGAAGATTACGTAAATGACAAAGGAGCATGGATTTGACTCGCTCCAGCAATGCTAAGGACAGCTGTTACTTATGTATTCTACAAATTAATGAAATTGTAAATTATTATTTTTTTCAAAAGAGCAACCGCCGAGTTTCTTGCTGGTTCTTCTCGGTAGGAATGGCATTCCGAACCAGTGGTAGATTCACTTGACGATTCAAAAGTACTTGTAAAAGTTTGTTTGAATAAAAATCATTTTGAATTTGAATTTGAATTTGAATGATGAAATTCGGAATTTACAGTTTTTGAAATTTCTATCCAAATGAACGTCAAATAGATAGTTTGTTCTTCAATCACGCTGCAACAGAGAAACGGATCGACGTGATTTTTTGCATGGGTATAGTTGAGTACCTGGAGAGAAACATAGACTTCTTTTTATCCCGTAAAGTTAAGGAGTGCCGGTGGGAATTAAAAAACTTATGCCACGCGAACGAAGTCGCGGACATCAACTAGTAAAGAATATCAGAACTTATTGCTAGTAGTAAGTATTTTTGCCCATTTTCAGAAACCATCCCTAAATATTAAGGGCAAATTCTTCTTCTTCTTCTCCTTTTCCCACGCTACGTGGGGTCGGCACAACATGTTTTCTTCTTCCACTCACTTCTGTTATCCAAATAAATTGGCAAATTGGTTTAAGTTTAAGTTTTTCGTTTAAGTTTTGTATAAGTTTTTTTATTCCCGCCGTATCTCCAATCTTTTCGACCTATGTCACTCTCCAAGTCCTCAACTATACCCATGCCAAAAATCACGTCGATCCATTGTTCCGTTGCGGTGTGTTTGAAGGACAAATCAACAAACCAAAAAACCAGCAAACAAACACACTTTCGCATTTATATTATTAGTTACTTATACATTATTATGATGATGGTGTCAATGTGACAATTATTAATCACGATACTATCTTGCAACCTGCATCTGTAACTTTAATCTTAAATCTCAATGCCACAAAAATATTTGAAGTGTTTGTAAATTACTCTCAATCAATAATGATCGGTCAGTTTATTTATTTGCGCACGTTAGTTTTCGCGAGATCTAACATCGTTATTTATGGTTTGGTACATTTTGCGCTTCATTTTTAGCTCAACGTATTTTTCAAACAGTATGCAGTGCCTTTTCGTGAGAAATTTCACATTTACAGCTGATAAAATAGAGCATTACGTCGTTTTTTAAGCAGGTAAATACTGATAAATTAATAGTTCCTTGTGTAAAAAAATTTTAAAATGATGTTATATCAAAAAATTATAAAATCCATACTTCTCTATTACGCTTTCACGGCCCAACTACTCATCCGATTTTGATGAAATTTGTTAAGTACAGAGATATAGTACAGAAATAAGGTAACATCCCGGGGAAGGACATAGGCGGCTTTTCATCCCGGAAAATTGAAGAGTAACATCAATCCACGTGGAGGAAGTCATGGGCATCATCTAGTATTATTATAGTAACACAAATGAGTCACCATAAAGAAATTTGATTCCATTGTTTTCATCACAAAACTTGATTTACTTTAACTTTGCTTACTATTTACCAACTACTTATTGTGTTGATTATTCTAAAATAGATAATATTATGTAAATTAATATAAGGTATCTAATATCTATACTAATAAAGTTTGTGAGTTTGTGACGTAGTAGGGGGTAATCTCTGGATCTACTGGACCGATTTTGAAAATTCTGGTACCAATAGAAAGCCACATTATTTGTGAGTGTCATAGGCTATATATTAACCCGAAAAATTAGGAAGTTCCCGTGGAAATTTAAAAACTTATTCCACTTGGACGAAGTCGCGGGCATCTGCTAGTATTATATAAAATACTAATTATACATAATATAATAGCTGAAGAAAATATTGTTCTACCAATAAAGGCAATATTATTTCATCAATCGAGCGTGGTAGAGCCTAGAGGAAGGTCCACTGGAGCGGATCTTGACGATCTATACAAAATAGCCTTGTAGAAAGGAATCTGGCGACATAAAAGCAATGACAATGGTTTTTGTAAACGCGACAGTTTTTTATTGGTTATCATTATATCTTAGAAATAAGGGTCCTTTCACACATGGCATGACGGAATATCAATCCCACAGCGGCAAAAATGTCACAAACGCTCACCGTAGCCAGATACTTAATTTAAAGTGAATAAGTACATTACGATATGTACTTATTGACTTTGAACCTCAATTGCAAACTGACCACTACTTGGCCAAAACTCGCAGCACGCCGTTACGTACTTGTGAATGGTGATTACTTAAGGCCCTGTGTAGCGTAAAAGGGTTTTTAAAAGCAGTGTATCCATGAAACGGTGTCATAATGTATGCTTGTAAAAATAACGTGCTGTTTTCAAGAACTTTGAGCAGCCATTGACGCATCTCAAAACACAATTTAAAAAAATCTCTGCATTGAAATTTATTTTAAACATACCTCTTAATTTACCTTTTAAAGCAATTTTTCTCCTTATTGAAACCAATAATTAGCTCTAGAAATATAAGATAAAATTCATATTTCTAAATCAAACACATTGTCGGTTTCATTTGTATTGAAAAGTAAATATTATTATTTTTTGAAATTATTTCATGCATTTTTTGCAACATGCGCTTGCTCGATTTAAGTCCCGCGCGCCTGTGTTTTTCATCTCGTGAGCACACAGCGCCTTAAGTATTATCAGCAATAACGACAACGTAACTCCAGACAGCTGCAGCGATGCCACATTGCCCACGAGTCACGACCACTACCTGACGACCTTTTTGTCGCTGTAGTGTGGCACGTTTGAATCAGTCTGATTACTTTTATCTTATCGACACTATTTTATAAAAATGTGAGGCAAGTATTTGTGTACATTCATAAGTATTTGCTATAGTTACACTAGGTTAATCTGAGCAGATAGGTAGGTATTGTATCTGGCCAATATTTTTAAACTTACTTTAGGTACTTAGTCTTAAATTTAAATTTAATTTTATAAAATTATTGTTAGAAAATAGGTGGTTAACTAATGTAATTTATACTGTCTTTAATTGACAATTTTATTGTTTGTAACTCAACTATCATACTCATTTTATATTGTTTGTGGGTTTGTTGGTTTATCCTTCAATCACGCCGCAACGGAGCAACGGATCGACCTGATATTTGGTATGGGTATAGTTGAGGACAGAGAGTGTGACATAGGCTACTTTTTTTTCCCGGAAAATTAAGGAGTTCCCGCGGGAATCTAAAAAACTTAAACCACGCAGACGAAGTCGCGGATATCAGCTAGTTATTGTATAATTATCATTTGAGCCTGGAGAAAGAATTGAGAAACTTGTGTCTACACGGGTATGTGGTATAAATTAAATTTGCAAGTGCGATGTATTGGTTTTGCCATGCATGATGCATCATAACAATATTGTGCCGCGCTCCATGCGTCGTTAACAACTGTGTCCTTTAGAGACATTGATATAGGTACCTAACTACCTATAACCCGCTGGGCACATTGGTGGTGGTGGTGGATATTCTATAGGGATACTTACTATACTGTAGCAATTAATAAGGGAACGATGAACTGAAGGACACGCTCACAATTAACATATTATTAACATTTGACGACCTCCGTGGCGCAGTGTGTAGCGCTGTTGCCTTAACGTGCGGAGGTCCTGGGTTCGATCCCCGGCAGGGTCAATTTGGGAATTTATAATTTCTTAATTTTCCCTGGTCTGGCCTGGTGGGAGGCTTCGGCCGTGGCTTGTTACCACCCTACCGGCAAAGACGTGCCGCCAAGCGATTTAGCGTTCCGGTACGATGCCGTGTAGAAACCGAAGGGGTATGGGTTTAATATAACTGCCATGCCCCTAACAGGTTAGCCCGCTACCATCTTAGACTGCATCATCACTTACCATCAGGTGAGATCGCAGTCAAGGGCTAGCTTGTAGTGGATAAAAAAAAAAATATTACGTAGATACACACATAGTACATACTGGTTTAATGTACTTGAGCAATTTTAAAAGCAATAGTAGCATAGTATGGTAGTAGGTAAATGAAATTCGATTGTGGCGCTAAGTATCTGCAGACAAGACACAGGTAGTGAAGTACCACGAAGTACTAACTTATGAACTCACTTCAATTTAACCAAGTAAAATCTTTTGCAAAATACTTGAATAAGCTATCATACTCTTACAAGTAATATACCTACTGTATTACCACGTATTACTAAGCGGTTTAGACTAAACACTACATAGGTTATATGTTATTTTTTGACGAACCCGTTAGCCCGCTACCATTTTAGACTGCATCATCAAAGTCCACCATAGTTCATTATGGAACCAGCTTCCATCTTCTGTGTTCTCTCATTATAATATGGGGCTCTTCAAAGGGCGGATAAACTTTCTCAAAAGCCGGCAACGCATCGTTGGTTCCTCTGGTGCTGCAAATGTTCATGGGCGGCGGTAATTACTTGACATCAGATAAGACCCGCCTGTTCTGCTCGCTATATAAATTAAAAAAAACCGGCCAAGTGCGAGTCGGACTCGCGTACCGAGGGTTCCGTACAAACCAGTAGGTATATATGTAGGTATAAGTTATGGTATTTTTATTGCTAAATGATATCCATCATTAGTATAAGTTTAAAATTATTTAAAGGCTAAGGTAGGTAGCTAGGCTTTTTCGGCATGGCTCTCTCAATGATACGATCAAAAGGGCTCTTGCCACCATAGATATTCCTGCGCTCATTGAGCCAGCAGGGATTAGTCGGGATGATGGCAAGAGACCTGATGGATTGACGCTGGTTCCCTGGGAACGGGGACGGGCGCTAATGTGGGACGCAACATGCGTATAGACACATTGGCCCCGTGTCATATCAGGGAGACAGCATCAAGGCCGGGAGCCGCAACAGAAAAGGCTGAAACCGTCAAGCGGCGGAAGTATGCCTCTCTCATAGAGAGTTACATATTTGTTCCGTTTGCCGTGGAGACCCTGGGGCCATGGAGTCTTAGTGCCAAAAAGTTTTTACGAGATATTTCACCGCGGTTAATTGCCTCATCTGGTGACAGAAGGGCTGGCTCTTTTCTTGCGCAAAGGATCGGCCTGGCTGTCCAGCGCGGAAATGCAGCCAGCATTCTTGCCACCATTCCACGCGGGCATGATGTATATAGTAATTAGGTTAGGCTAGCTACCATTAAGTTCTATTGTATTATTTTCAATAAAGGTTTTAAATTATTAAAAATATTTTTATTATATGATGTAACTAAAAATGTATGCTTTTCGCAATTGTTCCTTTCTCTGTGCTATAAGTCGTTGCTTCGTACCAAATTTCAAGAGTACCCATTTTCCCACCCAGGGAGTTTTTATTCCCTTGTGAGTGTCGAAAATTTGCAGCATAAACGGTTGTATCTTTTGATTGCGCTGGCTTAATTTAAGTCTGATTTTTTACAGCTCCAAGGGACAGTAGACCTGAGTATTTGATATGAATTTCAGCTTGTTACCTCCATGCGTTCCTGAGAAGAAGGGTCTTGACAGACAGACAGACGGACAACAAAGTGATCCTTTAAGGGTTCCGTTTTTTCCTTTTGAGATACGGAACCCTAAAAACATAGGTACTATCAGGTGAAATCGCTGTCAAGGGCTAACTTGTATGTACTGCATAAAAGGAAACTACGAGGGCAATAAATATTTTAGTTATTATTAAAACTTCCAGAGTACCTACGTACTACTTAGAAAATTCAAATTTATAACTATGAGACATTAATGTAGCAAATAAATAAGGAATATTATGTAATAAAGCCATGGGATCTGGCGGTAAACAGAACTCAAGTGCCTTTGAAGTTTGAATACATCTTCAAGTCTGTAATATTGCAATTTCTTGACGGTATAACTTAACTTATTTACTTTCCTGTTTTATTACTTTAGACTAGTATTGGTATTAGGGAGATTTTTACATGTTTTGTATGTGTATTTTGATGCCTTCGTATCTATGTATAACCATGTACCTATGACATACTGGATTGCTTATTTTCGCTCTTTACTAGATAAGTATATCTTTAAACTTCCATGAAATAGTTTTTTGCGATGATGACTTACAATATTATAATTGTTATGTTTAGCTCTTGATGACATAAATCAAAACTTGCCGTAACTCAACACAGAACAAAACTTTTCTCTAATAGCCCCACTGATGTAGAATTTTAGTACAATAGCCCACATAATAATTTATTGCATTTGGCATAATTTTGTTTAATAATTTAATCTTAAATAGATTAAATTATCAAACAGAATTATGCCAAATCCATACTTTTAATCCATACTAATATTATAAATGCGAAAGTGTTTCTGTCTGTCTGTTACGCTTTCACGGCCCATTTATTCAACAGATTTTGATGAAGTTTTGTATAATGATATTTAATATCCCGGGGAAGGACATAGGTTACTTTTTATCCCGGAAAATTAAGGAGTTCTCGCGGTAATTAAAAAAACAATCCACGCGGACGAGGTCGCGGGCATCATCTAGTACTAAATAATTCTAATCTAATATCTATCTAATTAAATTAGTAGTAGTTATAAATGCGAAAGTGTGTTTGTTTATTGGTTTGTCCTTCAATCACGTCTCAACAAAACAACGGAATTTTTGCATGAGTATAGTTGAGGACCTGGAGGGTGACATAGGCTAAATTACGGAGTTCCTGCGGAAATAAAAAACCTCGCGAACGAAGTCGCGGGCATCAGATAGTCTTATATAAATAAAAGTCAACGTTTGTACTTTGTATGTTTGTCCTCTATGCGTTCCGAAACCATTGATCAGATTGTGATGAAACTTTGGTAGGGTGTTGTGGGAACGCCCACGCGAGTTCTTGGCTAAAAAATCTAATTTAACACATTATAATGTATTCATTAGATGATTTTGATCATTGTTTCAGAAAATATAAAGAACCATGTGGCCTCGCGAAATGGATATGACACCAAATCTTCTATATATATAAAAATCAAATGCTGTTCGTTTGTCTCGCTAAAACTCGAGAACGGCTGGGCCGATTTATCTGATTTTGGTTTTGAAATGTTTGTCGTAGTCCAGGGAAGGTTTAAACGGTGAGAAAATATGGAAAAATCGGGAAGAATATAGGGCAGGACAACGACTGCCGGGTCCACTAGTAATCTAATAAATGTAAATTAACATTACATTTTTTTTAATTGAAAATATTATTTAAAACTCGATGATGCCCGCGACTTAAAGAAACGGTCCGAGAAAGCGACGCAGACGGACCCTACATAAAATTTAAATTTTAAATCAAAAGATACAAATTAAAAGTATCTCTTTCCAAAAATTTCGATTTACATTTGGTATGTTGCAAAAAGGATGACATTCTACGTGATTTATGTTGTTTGCAAATAGTGCATCCGTGAGCGCGATGCAAAGTAATACAGCGCCATCTGTAGGCGATAAGTAGATATTCGCAATTTAATTGGTACCTATCTCATGAGACGAGGCAACTCGAGACCTCGTGTGTACAGTTCGGGCGCGAGTTGAATGCAGAGGAAATGAATGTGTCACCATTCACTCGCGCGCGCGAGTTGAATACTCGCGCGCGAACTATACATAACATGCAAAAACTACAAAATGGGAAAATTGTGGAATTTACTAACACATTCAATTTTTAGTCAGGATGTACTGCTACAAACTGCGACTGCATAGTGCACTAGTCTTCTACGTACACACATACATGGAACCGCTCGAGCAGTTGCGACTGCTTCGGGCGGTTGGCAGCAGTTATCAATGGTAGCTTCAAGCTGTTGACTATGACTGCAAGAGCGGTCCGTGTATGTTGATCACTGGCTAACTGCTCGAGTAGTCTGTGTATGGCCGGTCTTAATTTATTACTAGCTGATGAACTATCTCTGTACTCAATTTCATTCAGATCCGTTCAGCCGTTCTGGCGTGATTTAGTAACAAACATCCATCCATCGATCCAAACTTTCGCATTTATAATATTAAGTATTAATTAGTATAGAAGTAATTTCATCAAACCAAGATGAAATATCGTAGTCCTAAGGAAAACACAAGCTCGACGTATTTCGAAGTCTCAGGAAATCCCAGTGTCATAATATGTATGCACAGCATTTGTAATCTTGAAGCCACGACCGATTAGTAAAGAATAAAAGATGTTTTACCACGATGGTTCTATTTAACGTTATATATACATCAATAATCATAATGTGTACCAAATACATATCAAATATCAATTATCATATCATACTAATTTTATAAATGCAAAAGTGTGTTTAGTTGGTTTGTTGGTTTATTGGTTTATTGGTTTGTTGGTTTGTCTTTCAATCAGACGGCAACGGAGCAACAGATCGATGTGATTTTTGGCATGGATATAGTTGAGGACCTGGTGTGACATAGGCTACTTTTTATCCCGGAAAATTAAGGAGTTCCCGCAGGAATCAAAAAACCTTAAACCACGCGGACGAAGTCGCGGACATCAGCTAGTATTTTATAATTAATTTTGATTTTGACATTTAAATATAATAGTTTATTGTAGGTACCTATTTTACTTGACATAATTTTATTTAATTTTAATTTCATTATAATGTAACAATTAAGATAAGGTAGCTTAATAGAATGTATTTTAATTACTGTAATTTTATTAATGTATCATGTACTTGCTTCGCCCTAACAGGGCTGAAAATCTAAAAATGCTAAATAAATGAATATTAAGAAATAATACAATAGGTATATACACAAATGAGGAAATTAAAGTAATAACCTCAATGGATCAATGGTCTGGGGGCGGAATGCAGGCCCAGCGGTCGCAGGCTCTTGTCAAAAACCAAGTACTGGGTGGCTCTCGTACTCTATATCCGTTGCATAATTGATAACGTCCCTAACACAATATTTACGCTTATATTTAAAGCGCAAATAAAAATATAATAATATAATATAAATTTATTTTTGGGGTTCCATTCCTCAAAAGGATAAAAGGAACTCATATAGGATCACTTCGTTGTCCGTCTATCTGTCATAAGATACGCTATCAAAAAATACAGCCGTTTATGCCGCAAATTTTTATCCCGGAAAATTGAGGAAGTTCCGTGGGAATTTAAAAAAACGTATTCCAAGCGGACGAAGTCGCGGGCATCAGCTAGTTAACTATATTCATTTATTTATTGACACCTTCTGCACTGTGCATATAATACACGTGGATAGGTACTATAATGTCGTAATAATCACTGAACATTAACTATTTAGATGCAATAAGCACAAACTATTGTCACTGGTATCGTTTTATCTCGCAAGGCACAGCTGTCTTGCCTTCCACAGAATGCAAGCGTACCGATGTTTATTTTACATTATGCGGGCCGGCACATTGTTAGCGAGCTCTTGTGGTATTGTTATTGCAACAAAATATTGTTACCCTCTCCATACACTGTGTATATTACATAGTTACCTGGTGATTTTCTTTGCAATAATAGAAGTGTATTGTGTAACAAGTTAACTTACTTAATATTATAAATGCGAAAGTGTGTCTCTCTGTCCGTCTGTCTGTCTGCTACGCTTTCATCTGTTCAACCTATTTTGATGAAATTTGGTACAGGGGTAGATTGTATCCCGGGAAAGTAAAAGGCTACTTTTTATCCCGGAAAATTAAAGAGTACCCGCGGGAACGCAAAAAACCTCAACCCATGCGAGAACGAGCAAGGATTTTCCATTCCTTATTTAGGTACTTGGGTGATTTGGCAGCCAGTAGTAGTACTACTCAGCTTCGCTATTAATTGATCTATATTGGCAACTCTGGCATTTTACGTAGGTATTTTCTCATTTCCGATGTGATCATCGAAATCTCTCGAAATTTTCGAGTATGGCTATCTCCGGTCAGTCTCTGAGCGACTTTAGAGCTTTGTTATCAGGCACATTATTCAATTCTACCAAGTCTACCATGAGTCTATGTATGTGGGCATTGTGAGCTGTGGCCGTAGACTCCCACTTTTGCTTTTTCCCAAGTATTTCTTTGTGAGGTATAGAAGTAGGTACTTGAGTATATTTTATGGCAAAATCTTCAATTAGCTAAGATTCAAAACTAATTACACACTATTCAGTGGTAGGTTTAGTGCAGCCCGCCTGCGCCAAGTGCAAATATGAGTATATAGTATTAGTATACATTTAAACCACGAAATATTGTTACATCCTAGTACAAAATCATGCTATTTAAACCTAGCGCCTAGTTAAAGCGCGAATAGTTTGGGCAAAGCTTTCGACGAGGGTAAAAGTAGAAACAAACAACAATAGAAGGATCTTCAAAATAGTTTCACTGTAGTTGTGTCACATTCGCAAATCGCAATCTAATTCGTAATGGAATGTTAATTTGAATGAAAATACCTTTCACTCATTTTATTTTATTGTTAATTTTAATAAATAAAATATTATTGTAGGTTTAATAAATAAAATATTAAGTGGTAGGTGATAAAAATATCTACAACTTTTGCATTTACACTTTTTTCACATAACCTCAAAATTTATGTGAAAAATTCAAATAACCAAGTTTTTGGTTTTTTATTATTATCTTTTACAAAACAATTTAAAAAAAGTTGAAATCTCTACTTTTTGATGGTGTAAAAAAATATACATTACTATGGTAAATGTTCTCAGAAAATGCAAAGAAACGAAAAATCTCAAGTGTCCGAAAATGTTGGGCTATTTATTAAAATTTACACTTTAATTACTCAAAAAAATGTTAGATTCCATGTTACATTGATAAACAAAAAAATTGAAAATTGAAATATACTTACTACTATAATTAACAACCAAATAAGTTAATAAATTTAATATTTAATAAGACCTCCACAATATTTTGAGAAAGTTTTAGACTCTTCTTTAAATTAGTCCTAGATATAAGTTCATCTCGTTTTAACTCTAAGTAAAGTCTGAGCCAAGTCAAAGTACGCTCTATAGATCTCCCAAGTTCCAACGTTACCCCGTACCTAGCTCCGAGCAGGGTCGCTACTCGCTACATTCACAGAATAGTTAATAGTATGTCCTACATTTTAGGTTATATGCATGTTGTAAATTATGATTAGATTTGTTCGTGATCGAGCGGAGTCGCATATAAGTCTAGATATCTATTCTTAATATTATAAAGAGGTAAAGTTTGTGAGGTAGTAACGGGTTATCTCTGGATCTACTGTACCGATTTTGAAAATTCTGGTACCAATAGAAAGCCACATTATTTGTGAGTGTCATATGCTTTATATTAACCCGAAAAATTAGGGAGTTCCCGTGGGAATTTAAAAACTTATTTCACGCGGGCGAAGTTGCGGGCATCTGCTAGTAAGGTATATATAATCGCTACATTCAATAAGTTAGTACAGAAAATTAGTAAGTGTCCGTGGTTTCTGTGTCCTCCGCGCCTGCGGCATCGATATCTGGGTTTTTTTTATTTTTTATATTTAAGTAGTATCGTAAATAGTAGGTTAGTTCATGATAAGTTGAGTGAGCCCAAGAAAACGATTTTCCAACAGTGTAACTTCTATTATAACCCTAATAGTAACTACCTATTATTATACATACCTAATATATAACATTATGATTCACGTGCAATTAACTAAAAGTCACTTGCTAAATATGGTCATTAATTTGGCTGGCCTTAATACATTAAACGCGTGTCAAACGCACTGTATGTGTAGTATAGAACGCACAGTTTAATTTTGAACCATGCAAACACCATGCAGGCATAGACACTCAATAACAAACATTGGCCATATGCAAATACATACCCACTATTACCTACGGTCTGCTGCGGACTGGCATCATATGACCAATCGCATTTTACAGCAGCTGGTAGATTTTTATCACTAGCAGCAGCCTGATTCTGTAACTCAGTGGCTATCAAAGAGTGAAAGCCACTGACATATATTCTTTATCCATTGAAGGTTTGCTATGAAATAAAAATTAAGTTTTCATAGCAAACCTTCAATGGATAAAGAATATATGTCAGTGGCTTTCACTCTTTGATAGCCACTGAGTTACAGAATCAGGCTGCAGATCAAGTTTCCATAAACATGAACTCGTCGTCTCGACCTTTAGACGTCAACTGCTGGACGAAGGTCTCCTGCATGGATCACCACAGAGCACGGTCTTGTGCCGCTTGTTTCCAGCGGCTCCCAGCTGCACGCTTAAGATCATTCAACCAACCAGTGGAAGGTTGTCCAACGCTGCGCTTCCCGGTGCGGGCCACCATTCGAGCACTTTGGGATCCAAACGCCTATCGGTTCTATTGCCTCTTGAGCTTGGCGACTCTTCGAGCTACAAATGTCGGTTACTCTGGTTCGCCTGCGGATCTCCTCATTTCTGATTTGATCACACAGGGATACTCCGAGCATAGCTCTTTCATCGCCCACTGAGTGACCCTGAGCCTTCTTATACTCGCTAACTATGGGCCTCATAAACATGAACTGGCGTACAAAAAATAGAGCAGATTATGTCGCTCCTTTCCTTTTAAAACTCCTTCTTGGCTACAATTTTAAACAATAGATTAGCTATTGTTTGAAATAGCTAGTGTGCCGAATGCCGATGTTTGGCGAATTCGTTCCATCAGTAGTAATATAACTAACGAGCTATATATAATCAAATGCGAAGTGTCTGTCTGTTTGTCTTCTACGCTTTAACTTCCCATCTTTTCAATGGTAGGTTACATCCCGGGGAAGGGCATAGGCTAATTTCCTATAATCTTAAAATTAAGGCTAATTAGGATGTTCCCCCGGGGATCAAAAAATACGGACTACTACACGGACGAAGTTGCACGAATCATCTAGTAGGTACTTAAAATAAACTCAACAACGTGTGTTCTAAATTCCACTTCAATTAATATCATAATATGTTAATAAATTCATTGGAAACAGTATGGTGCTGTAACTTTAGGGAAATGATCAAACCATCAATAGCTTTTCATGGAATATGTGTTCCATGATTATAAATTAGGTGTTTTCATTTTCTGCATCGATTAACATAAAGACAGAAGCCGAGAAACTGTAACTTTATAGTATAAGCAGGCTCAACCATACCTAAAATAAACGTAATTTACCAATGAATATTATTAGGTAAACAAATAATTTATTTATTCAGACAATGTAACAAAGGTATTAACTAAGGAACTATTAGTGAGAAGCAGAAATGTTTACAGCATTTAAAATAAAAAAAAATTGTAATATGTATCTGTTAAATAGAATTGGAAACACAACATAATAGTAGATTGTTCATCAAGGGACTAAAATGAGCCATTTCATACGAGCGAGGTATGCTATAGAATCGAGTAGAATGATAGTCCTGTGGTAAACACTCTACTTTTCACTTCGATTGCGAGAAAATAAAATAAATAACGAATTTCTTTGCCTTTCTGTTACATTTTCATATTAGGAGTAAGATCTTTATTTTTACTTGATGATATTAACAAATAAATAGTCACATTCACTTTACCTGCCTGCACCTTGTATTACGTATTGTGCATCGAAATTTGAAATGGATTAATTATTATCCATAAAACAACCATTTAAATAAAAATCCATTTAAATAAAAAAATCTACGATTTCGCGGCAATGCCATCTTTATTTTCTCCGTATCGATAACAAGAAGGAATTCAAATTCAAATTCAAATATTTTTTATTTAAATAGACTTTTTACAAGTGCTTATGAATAGTCGAATGACTCTACCACTGGTTCGGAATGCCGTTCCTACCGAGAAGAACCAGCAAGAAACTCGGTGGTTGCTCTTTTGAAAAAATAAAGTATATTTACAATTGCATTAATCCAAAGATACATAAGTAACAGCAGTCCTGAGCATTGCTGGAGCGAGTCAAATCCATGCGCTTTTATCATTTATATAATCTTCGACAGTATAATAAGCTTTTTTCAGGAGCATTTTTTTAATGGTTTTCTTAAACTTGTGTAAAGGCAAGTGTGTTTAAAAAAAACAGTTACAGTATTACTATAGACATAGATCTGTAAGATAATGGTAGGATACGATGGGTAACATTGGCATTCAACTAAGTGACATAATTTTTGGCTGTTGATAGTAACTATAGACTAAAAATTTTGGATAACCGAATGAGGATATTTCGCATACCGATATAAGGATAGTACGGTAGTAATTTAAAAAAAATACTTTAATCCCTAGACCCTAAATGCTAACTTTAGTCCGCATACGCTTAGCTATAATGACATCTTTTTAGATCATGAGAGACATATTTATGAAAAATATATTTATAGTCTGTGTACAGTTCGTTCACCCTGTCACATTTATTATGTACTAAAGAAGGATTGTCCTCTTACCTCAAAACTGCCACAGGGCAAAGACGTGTTTCGCTTACTCAGTATCTAAAAATCAAACCATTAACTGTGCCACAAATCGTGTTTTACCTCAACAAGCACCCAATCCATACAGTCTAGTCCACTATAAATCTTTCACAACTATAAAATCTTGAGTTCTCATGAAAGTGAACGATTATTCTTTTTTTAGATTGAATTCTATAAACCTAACCGAACAAAGTATTATGCACTAATCAGTAGTCATCAGTAAAGTAAAGTAAAAGTAAAATCTTTTTTATCTTTTTTTTTATCCACTACAAGTTAGCCCTTGACTGCGATCTCACCTGATGGTAAGTGATGATGTAATACTACTAATAATAAAACACGAAAGTAAAGAAAAAAAAAGAAAGTAATATTTTACACCTTTTCACTGAATGCTGAACCGTTTTCGATGATATTCTGCACAAATATAGCTCGCGCCCTGAGGCCGCTCCGCGACGGACAGTTGAAGATAGTTTTAGTTCGTAAACGGATTTCTCAAAAATATATAAGTTATCGTCTATAAGTATCGTATATAAGTTATAAAAAACTCTTCAGGGAAATGTGCCTAATAATAATGAATTTTTTTCGTACTTCAATATCTTAATCTTACAGTACAGCAAATTTAGATAACGTGCGCTATCTCTGTCTCTACTACTGCAGTAAGTTCTTCAGTATAATTTTGTTCCGTATAGTCAATGATATCCAAAAGCATATAAAAAGAGGTGTATAGTATGATGTATAGTATCTACGTCATTGTTTAATACAAACTGCTGAGGTGTAATAGATATGGGTAAGCAGCTTCTTTGAGTAGTAATTGTTTCGTCTAACTTCTCAGATTTTTAGCCAATTTTCCGCTGATTAGATGATATGATAATTATTTTTATCGCGTAATATTTTAGTTAACTATCTGATTAGACCATCTATGGATTGGACGAAGCACACACTTTTGCGCTCCGCTCCACTAGTATCCGCTTCAGTCAAAATTCACCCTTATCCACCAACATCATCTTCGTAAAACTGATTTACCTCGATCTCTTTATCTACCTTTATTTTTTGAGATACCTACTTAAAAATAAGACTTCGACTATCGCTTCTAGACTTTGTAAAATTAGTAATTCATTTGTCGGTAGCGGTATACGTTTTTATTATAGACTCCTAGAAGACATATTGGAGATGTCTCTCAACAAATTCAAAGTTTTTGTAAAACGTAAATTAATTAAAAAGTCTAAAAAGATTATTTGAATGATAGGCAGCCATGGGTATGAATTGTTCCAGCGGCTAATTATGTTATAATTATAAATATAATTAACTAATCCTATATTATTTGTGAGATGATGATAATAAAAATAAAATAAACCCGGCTGAGTTTGTGGTGGGCTCTTCTCAGACCCAGGGCGCGTTTGAAACCCTCGTAGTTTTAGTTTTAAGAGACCGTAGTTAATTATCACCATCAAGTCTTATTCCTTGTAAACATGACGTTCAGAAGGTGTACTTTGTAGGTACCTATTTTGAATAAAGATGCTTTGACTTTGACGTTGACTTAAGTTTGGAGGTAGCATAACGTAATAATTATTTGCACATCAGTTTAATAATTAAAATTACCAGGTGAAACGTCTCAAAGTTGGCTGAAACGCTATGCAATAATGAAAATTTCAATAAAAGCGTTCTGATCGTTTTGAGATTAGTTCTTTCAAAGAGATAGAAATGGCTGATTTTAATTTTTAGTCGTAAGTCTTGTTACAAAGTAAAATCCAGTGGACAATCTGTAAACACCATATTACTGTATTATGCACAATTAATGACTACTAAGTATCTACCCAAGTCCCAATAGAATACATAATAAGTACAGTATTGGTTGATCATTGTTGAATGTCTCGATGTTGGTAGATTTTGACAAACATATTGTGGTAACAATTATTATAAGTACTTATTACGTAGCTATAATATTATATTATATTTTTCAATAGTAGACAACTGATAGGATAGGAAAAGGTAACTATATCAACACCTAGTTCTACCGTTAATGTTATTAACATGGCTTCCTTTTATGTCAGAGAAGGTCGGGTATTGTTCGAAACTCGCTAGATGTATATATTCATCAGCGTACCTACGTAATAAAAACTGTCATTACATAAATATTGTTTTCAAATTGAATAAATGAAATGATAAAAAAGTTATATGCAAAGTTAGCGACTTTGAGTTGAGCGAGTTTGACTTTGCACGAGATTCTTGGAAAATGTTTTGTTATTTTTTTAAACTATTTTAACTAGCTGATGCCCGCGACTTCATTCGCGTGGAATAAGTTTTTTTAATTAACACGGGAACTCCTTAATTTTCCTGGTTAAAAAATAGCCTATGTCACTCTCCAGGTCCCGATCCGTTGCTCTGTTGCGACGTGGTTGAAGAACAAACCAATAAACCAACAAACAAACACACTTTCGCATTTATAATATCAGTATGATGTTTAATAATGAAATAAATGAATTTGTACAATTAATTCGATAGCGTTGTAGATAATGTCGTTTGCACAAAAGAAAACCAACGAGGGGCAGAATTTAGAATCTGGTGATTTTGAAACGAGACGTAAAAAAAATTATTTGTATTTCAACTAAAAAATATTGTTGAACCCGAATTAATTGTTGAATATGGGTATGTTCCGATATACACTGCGAGTACTGTTCAGTGATCTAACTGGGGAGAAATTTATGGACTGACAGTATACTGCCGCAGTACCTTAAGGAAATATATGACGTCATAATTTGTCACCATTTTTGTACTGTGAGCACTGTCGTTTTCGAGATAAGGTGCTCTCAGTGCTTTCCCTATCCTATCCCTGTGGTTCTCATCGCCAAGTTTATTAAATCAACCAAATATACCAATAAATAAATAAATATACCAATTGTAATAAATCAATTGCAGCAATAGGTAATTGAAAAATATGCATAATTATTATTATTATATTGGTTTCATGCTACATACCTTTGTATACTGTTTAAGCAATGACAAATGCAAAAAAATAATTTTTACTATGGCGAAAATGGAAGGAATCCATACCAATATTATTAATGCGAAAGTGTGTCTAAATGTCTGTCTACTACGCTATAGGTAACGGCCCACCTTTTCAACTGATTTAGATGAAATTTGGTACAGAGGCTAGGCTTTTTATACCGGAAAATCAACTTAACAACAATCAAAAATACAATTAAAAAAAAACTTAGTCATCATCATCATCATCATCTAGTAGTGAATAGTTGACCACCTCCGTGGGGCAGTGTGTAGCGCTGTTGCCTTAACGTGCGGAGGTCCCGGGTTCGATCCTCGGCAGGGTCAATTTGGGAATTTATAATTTCTGAATTTTCCCTGGTCTGGTCTGGTGGGAGGCTTCGGCCGTGGCTAGTTACCACCCTACCGGCAAAGACGTGCCGCCAAGCGATTTAGCGTTCCGGTACGATGCCGTGTAGAAACCGAAGGGGTAGGTATGGGTTTAATATAACTGCCATGCCCCTAACAGGTTAGCCCACTACCATCTTAGACTGCATCATCACTTACCATCAGGTGAGATCGCAGACAAAGGCTAGCTTGTAGTGGATAAATATAAAAAAAAATTCCACAACAAAACCCCTTTCAAACGTTCATGGACGTTCATGGACGGATTAGCAAAAGACTTAACTGAATAAGTAACTAGTTACGTATCACAATTGTTATCACCCGTACCTTATAATTAACAGGAATAAATAATGAAAACGCGATTATACTCTCGTATTGATTCACATTACACTGTCATAATCTTTTTTTTTATCGACTACAAATTAGCCCTTAAAGTGATGATGCAGTCTATGATGGTAGCGGGCTAACCTGTTAGGGGCATAGCAGTTATATTAAACCCATACACCCCTATTCGGTTTCTACACGGCATCGTACCGGAACGCTAAATCGCTTGGCGGCACGTCTTTGCCGGTAGGGTGGTAACTAGCCACGGCAGAAGCCTCCCACCAGGCCAGACCAGGGAAAATTCAGAAATTATAAATTCCCAAGTTGACCCTGCCGGGGATCGAACCCGGGACCTCCGCACGTTAAAACAACAGCACTACACACTGCGCCACGGAGGTAAGATCATTGATGTATAATTATGACCTATGTAATAATGATACTAAAACATTCTAAACACAAATGGTAAGTACCTACTGCTGAGCATTAGAGTTATACTTATGACATACTTAACACACTATAATATTATAGGACTGGTAGCTATAAAGGGAGACCATTAGTCTTAGTTCATACCTACATCACTTCAGTTGACGTTTGCTAATTTAGGATAAGCGTAGATAGGTGTATGACACCCTAACTCTATTATCCTTTAAGGTTAAACTAGAATACAAAACTTATTAGAGTAATAATTACCGATCTAGATACTCCACACCGGTTTCCCTCCATAGAGTCTTGAACGTCTTTAGTTGAAACTGATCATAATCTAGATTTATTTTTATCCACTTCAAGCTAGCCCTTGACTGCGATCTCACCTGATGGTAAGTGATGATGCAGTCTAAGATGGTAGCG
This sequence comes from Erebia aethiops, assembly GCA_923060345.2. Lineage (NCBI taxonomy): Eukaryota > Metazoa > Arthropoda > Insecta > Lepidoptera > Nymphalidae > Erebia > Erebia aethiops. Next base: position 9,502,991 of record OV281079.1, on the reverse strand, counting down.
GGCTAACTTATTAGGGGCATGACAGTTATATTAAACCCATACCCCTTCGGTTTCTACACGGCATCGTACCGGAACGCTAAATCGCTTGGCGGCACGTCTTTCCCGGTAGGGTGGTAACTAGCCACGGCCGAAGCCTCCCAGCAGGCCAGACCAGGGAAAATTCAGAAATTTTAAATTCCCAAATTGACCCTGCCGGGGATCGAACCCAGGACCTCCGCACGTTAAGGCAACAGCGCTACACACTGCGCCACGGAAGTTGTCAATAAATAAATAATAAATCAAAATGTATCTTAAATCATACATTTCAGAGGCAATTAGATAAATCATCTTTGCCTCTGAAATGTATGATTTAATATCCATCATCAATACAATCAACCAAGTAATAACTACTGAAAACATCATACTTATGAAGCTCAATATTTGAGATAACAAGGCTGTATTGCTACTTCAAATCCAAATAAAATTCAAACTCGACAACATAAAGCAGTCTATTTGAATAGAAGCGCTATCAATTTCCTATTTGTTACATCTTCACGGTTTATTTATTGTGACCTCACTGCCGATGAAATGCATCATAATTCACAAAGCAGTTTTTACGTAATTCGACATAAAAATAGACGGATAATTATACAAATACATGTATAGAGTACTGAGGACTTTGTCTTAGAGATAAATAGGCTTAACGGAAGCTAATCGCAACAATACGTCTAAGGTGGGCACATTATAATTCTGATGCGGCCGCGTCTGATATCCCACCTGATACATTAAAGCCGCTTGGACATATTTAACTTAGCTTGAGCTATGGCCTTCATAATATGAAAGGCAATGACTCAAACTCATCACTTTAAAATCGGATTTTTTCAAAACGCTCTAATGTAAAGATCACGCGCTCCGATGAAGGATTTTTACTTCCAACATGGTTTTATGTTAGCTAAAGAGTATCATGTGTTATTTTAAGCGATAACTAAAATAGTGTAAGGGGGACCATACTTACGGGTTAATTGATGTTTCAATCGGGTGCGATCATTCGATCGTAAAGTTGGGGCAAGTAACCGTTCACGTTCGGGAATAGTAGAGCAAAATTTTACCGCCGAGTCCACTCGTGTAGAGCGAGAACGCGCGACTGAAGTGTGATAGAGACACGAGGCTCGCGGGGTGATAACCGCTGATAAGCGACACGTCATCGGCTCCATGAAGCTGGTTCCTAAAATGTGTTCAATTGTCTTCGAATTGTTTCTTACGTTTGCCTTTCCACTATTGGCAATCTACCTGAAATAAACACAATAGTGTCTGTATCTAGATACCTAAGCCGATTCACATTTTTTTTCATTGATGGATTGATAGGATTCGGTTTCAAAGATGTTTATTATAACACCTTGTCTTGTCTTGATCAAGATTAACAAAGGAAATTCTTAAAGGAGTCGTTGTCGTTGTTGACCTTAGAAATACATAATACATTCATTTCACAATAGGATTGGTGTCATTTTACAACAAACGACGTCAGTGTAAATGACATTTAAAGACATACCTACTTACAACATGTTATAATACTTTAAAAAAATGACAATTTCAGGAGTTACATTGTTAAAGGCACAGTGCATGTATATGGGTTGTTATAGATAACAATGTACTTGCTTTATGGCGTAAGATGTAGAAAAATAATAAGATTAGGTACACTTACGGACCATATTTATGTTTTGCCTGGCATCTTTACATTGGCGCCCTAGGAACTATGAATGGTGTCTTACTTAGGTACATAGGGGACAATTAAGTCAGAGCTGCTATTCAATATACGTTACTCCCTTGTTGTTCTAGTCATATCATGTTTGACTGCAGCCGACGAGGTCCCGTATTCGAGTACCGGGTCGGGCCATAATTATTAAGTGTTGGGTTTTTCTGACTAGAAATTCTCAGTACTAGTCCGGAGTTAGGAAGTTGGTGGAGTTTCACCCCCGTGCCACGGAGAGTACGTTAAGCCGTCGGTCCCGGTTATTATCACTAACATGATAATAGTCGTGTCATGATTTTCTAGTTTTATATTCTCTGGTACGACATTCGCAATAAATATATAAGGCCATAAAGGACTTGAATCCAGGGCCGTAGAATAAATTAATTAAAAAAGAATGTATTCTGGGCAACCAATCAGTGGGTTTCCCGCCAATCGGGCGCGGAGGAAAAAGAAAAACGTAGGATGGAAGGATTGTTGAAAATAATAAAATTAGGTACTCTGAAAGATAAGATGATTGGGAGGAATAAAGTATTTAAATGGACATTGGATTTTGATTTATCAAAATTCAGAAGTGGTACGTGGTCCACCGACCCACATAATTGTTGAGGTATGTATTCTAAATTATTTTTCTTGATTCATATAATTTTGTGACTTCCCATGACTCAATAATAATAATAAAATTACGAAACAGGATTACTTAGTATGCATGTGGATTAATGATATTTTTATGTTTTGGTCTAGCTATTTAGAACAATGTTAATCTGATTGATTACAAGTATCATTTGATAAGAACTTACTATTAATATATAAATATAATTTGTTGTACACAATAAAATAAATAAAATGACAAAACAATCATTATATCATTTTAACTAAAGTTATCATTTACATTTAGCCTCTATGGAGTAATGTACTTTTTTTTAAAATAATTTTATTCATAAATACGTAAGTACCTACCTAACAAGATAACTCCATTAAATATAAAATGATAAATATAAAGATTGTCTAGCAATAGTTATATTGTCTACGGTCTTCTCTCATTAATGAGGCACACAATTAATATTAACACTTGCAATTAAAATAGTGAGATTACACCTTTAGTATTTGGGTGCACAATGACAGTATGGATTTATTTATGTATGTATATACTTTAAAACAATATGCTTACATGTATATTAACCACATATTATTATCGCAGGATGAGTTTGGCCTGTATGTATATTATATGTATGTTATTTTGCTTTGGCGATACCTCAGCATGGTTGGTTCTGTTTTAGTATCCAACTTGTTGAACCAGAGAGTTTTCTTTCTAATAGGAAATCATCTTAAATGTCAAATGTTAACCATACAGTACAGCATGTTATATAGCGTGAGCTAAGTTAAGTTTAGCAATTTAGAGAAGCTTTTTTGAGAAAGTCTCTTATTGACCTTCAGCCGTATTCACAAACAGTACTTCCCTAATATAGGAGCATAATGCTATGATAAGTATGGCATTTCTCAGTGCATTCGATGTGGTAATCCAATCATTTCGTAAATGATACTTTGAGGACTCTTGCTGTGCACATTCAATGGAGAGCTGTGAAGTGTGATTGTTTACATACAATAATTTGATAAAAGTTATTACATATATTGTTTTTTTTAAAATATAGGGTATATTTAAACTAATGAGGAGTTCCTCGTCTTTAATAAGTTCAAAATCATCCTATAATAGTTCGAAGCGTTTAACATTTACTTCTTTAGAATGAGAATTACTTGTAGAGTCAGAATCAGAAATTATTTATTGCATGATACACATAATATTACAAAGGTGGTACAGAAGATAAAAAGACAAGTGTGTTACCATTATCATTACAATGCTTAAAAATAATCGATGTAACAAAACATAGTAGGTATTAATTAATTAGTATTAGTTAGTAGGTGAACAATTAAGAAAATTCTTGGTATATCGACTTGAATCCCCACATATTATTATATTTCATATCAACTGAGCCAATAAAATATGTAAATTAAAAACTAATAATAACTAGGAATTTATTGCAAAATAAATAAGACGTCAAGTCTTTAAATAAAAAATAATAAAAAAAAAATTGATTGTAATTGAAAATGAAATATTGAAAATATTTGAATTAATTAGAAGCAAATGGAGACTCCAGACTCCTATCGTTTGTTCTACAGTATTTCTGGTTTTTTATTAGGTACTTAAAGAACATATAAATACAGTAGGAGTGTAATAGTTGTTAATTAATTAGGTTAGGTTTTAAGAAGTAAATCTACTTATTGTGATTACATAGTGTGAATTTGAAACTATTATTCGGTAAATTAACTAAATTATAAGATGTACCTAACCTGGAAACTCCTAGTTGAATAAAATATTAAGGCCACTAGTAATAAATAGGAGGCACTGAAAGGCCTCTACTGGTAACTTTCAAAAGATCTGCATATGCTGTTTTATTACAAAATCTAAGTATATCGTCTTTATTCATCAGCACTGTAACAATCGAAAGAATTTTGAAAGTCTTGTATCACTTTTCATAAATTGATAGTTCTTACTATACTTACGAGTATATTTAGGTTTACTCTCTCATGGATATAAATATCAAATTTTTCTTCACTTTTGTAGGTAAACCATTCATGTTTTCAGTTTAAGGTGCCAGCGGAGAGTAAATTGCCCATACAAACATAATACCAAAATAATTTGTAATTCGAGAATATTTCCACCATATTATGCTATTATTAAGATTGAACTTATGTTAAAATCTAGCTCCCTGGATAATTATTTTTTTCAAAATAATTTCCCAAAATTAAATGTACCTAGACACATGGCGTTTTTCATGTTTTTACGATATAAATGACATGTTTTCTCCTTATTTGTTTCATATTAAAACCAACGATATCTCACGTACTAATTGATCAGGAACATAGCCTATATAGTCAAGTTACAGAATAACAACACGAAGTTAAAAACACAACAATTTTTCATTAATCATTTTTGGTATTCACGGAACAAGACTAAATGTATAACAAATTCTGTACGCTCATATTGCTATCGCGCTTGCATGCGGTCATACGTCATAAGCCAAATAGAGATAGCAATATACCGGAAAATCTATATTTGCGGTTCGATTATAAGTTGCGAGCGGCGTTCGCCAGCCTCTTAAATCGCTGAAAATCAAGGAAACAAACATACCTATCCTACCGATATTAGTTTGACGTTAGTGTCGCACTATGATCTATGCGTAGTTAACTGTGCATTCATTTTAATAAACGTCTAGTGTTGTTCGTTCCTCAAGTGTTGTTTATGATTTCATTTTCTGGACCTTATGCGCTTGTTCGCCCCTGGTTCGCCCTGAGACTTCATAGTAATGTTTTTGAATACGGGTGTTATTAGTTTAGACAATGAACATTAATCTTTTTAATAGAGCTATTTTTAAGAATGGATGCGACTTAAACTGAGTGAATGTAATAGGGATGATTATATAGTATTAAATAGAGGGTCTTCCAAAAGACCTAAAATTCACATTCTCGATAAGTTTTAAGTTTGTTATCCATTTTAAAATATAGATTAAAGAAAAAAGTATGATGACGTCATAACTATGAATTTCATAGAACTTCCACACTATAAAGAAGTGCGCTTTTAAGTTTGATGGAGAGATGCTGATTTGATTGAGTTGCCATCATCCCTATTGGTTGGATGTATGCGAATAAGTATGCAAAAAAAAAAAAAAGATTCTAATTTGCAAGTAGAGCAGAAAGGCAAAGAAATATTTTAATATTGTTATTTTATTTTATTTTCGTTGAATGATTGTGGTATGTGTTATTTTCAAGAGAATGATTTATTGGTTATTTGACTGCGGTTATGTATGCTGCTTGAATCTGGATACGATGAAGTGAGCCGTACATAGGTTGGATACGGTTATGTGGGCCGTACATAGGTTGTATACGGTTATGTGGGCCGTACATATTTTGTATACGGTTAAGTGGGCCGTACATAAGTTGGATACGGTTAAGTGGGCCGTACGCAGATTTGATACGGTTAAGTGGGCCGTACATTGATGGATACGGTTAAGTGGGCCGTACATTTTTTTGGATACGGTTAAGTGGGCCGTACTTAAGTTGGATACGGTTAAGTGGGCCGTACATTAGTTAAAAAGCGGTTATGTGTGCCATACGTTATAATTTGGTTATGTGTGCCGTGTGACTTAATGATTCTGGATTTAGCAACCAAATTAAATAATGAATGAACTGAATGAAAAATTATTTATTGTATACCAAAAACACGAGATATATAGTGAAAAAGCGGTTATGTGTGCCGTGACTGTATGATTCTGGATTTAGCAACCAATTTAAATAATGAATGAACCATGATTCTGGATTTAGCAACCAAATTAAATAATGAATGAACTGAATGAAAAATTATTTATTGTATACCAAAAACACGAGATATATAGTGAAAAAGCGGTTATGTGTGCCGTGACTGAATGATTCTAGATTTAGCAACCAATTTAAATAATGAATGAACTTAATTAAATATTATTTATTGTACACCAAAAACAAGAGATATACAAATACAAACCACATTATTAACTTAATAAATTAAATATAAATACTACTTACTTGTTATTATATAGATATTTATATTGTTTATATCAATTATAGGATAGGACTAGCATATAACTACGGCGTCGCTTCCGTTACGTTCAATTTTCATACAAATTTCATACGAATTAGGGATTAAATTTAAAAAAAAAAAAATCTTAGGGGATGATACATCATAATAGATAACTGTACGCCAAACTTCAGCCCAATCTGTCCAGTAGTCTGAGCTGTGCGTTTATAGATCAGTCAGTCAGTCAGTCAGTCAACTTTTCCTTTTATATAGTAAAGGGTACCATATATTCATGAATTAAAAGAATACTTTACTAAAATTGTTATTTTTTCTACTGCCGAGGACATGGGAGGAGCCAATCGTGGACACACACGGCGCAGAGACCAGAGTGTTCGAGAATGCGATCTCTGTCACCACCAGATAAGCGTAGCACATAGCTGCTCCTCCTCGGTCTTACGAACGATGGAAGAGATCGAGTCCAGCGACCCAAAATTCACATCAGAGGTTCTCATACCTTGGCATTATCCGCCCAACTATCGCGGCAGCCTGGACAGCTACCAATAGCACTGGCAATGAATTTCACAGCAGGCGACGTACTTTAAGAACATTTTTAATGTGTTCCCGGGATTCAATCCATCTTGTACAGCACATTATAGACAGTAAATTAGTTAGTTGAGAACGCACACAAACTACTACCGAAGAATGGAATTTGCACCCCAATGGGCTGGAAACGCTTAATATCTATGACACGGTAATGTTATGATGACATTAAACCCTCGGGTGAGGCGAAGATAGCTCAGAAGATTCGGGCTCGTTATTGGTTTCCTAAAATATTACGCAGATACGAAAAAAACAAAAAAGAAAAAAATTTTATCGTGGGCAATATGCATACATTTTGACTATAATTAAAGAATTTATTAAGTAAGTTTTGTGAAGTTCATGGTATCTGAGACGTATTATAAACAGCAGCATGTCCTAGATCCAACGGCTAAACTGAACGTTTTAAATCAAACAATTTTAAATTTATTATCCGATAAAAATAGTTCATGTAAGGATGAACGTGATTGGGATATGCAGCTGAGTCAGATACAGTGGGGTATTAAGAATACCATAAATGCGTCCAAACGGAAAACGGCATCAGAAGTTTTATTTGGATGTAGACTTTGGGAAAGTTTGATGCATAATAATATGTAAATATTCAAACGTAGGTAACCGACTGATGTCAAATTGTTATGAAACGAAATAAAGTAAATATTTAATACAGTCGGCAACAAAACAATATCATGATTCGAGACGAAATTATGCTGCCATTTTTTTTAAAAAAAAAAGGGAGACCTGATTAAGATAATTAGAAAAAACTAGTTGTTGCACGTTGATGGATTGCACATGGATTTTAGGTATTTTCGAGTCCCTTGGGAACTGGGTTTTTTTTTTCTTTCTTCCCAGGATAAATGTAAGTAAATATATAAAACCGAACAATCGACTGTCAATCTGTCAATGTTTTTGAAGATCTCCCTACTGTCTCGTATGTCTTATTTACTTTTGTATAATATGGAGATTAATAATCTCCATATTTTTAAACCCAATTTTTTCACTTTCCGTACAGTTCTGTCAAACATTTTCTTTCATACAAACCTTTTCCTTGTAATTATAAACACATTTTTTTTTAAAAATTAGCCAAATAGGTGCAGCCGTTTCAAAGTCATTAGCTTACATACATTCAGCGATTGATTTTTATTTATATAAATTAGTAGAATAAGACCGTTTAAGGCCATGACTAAAAAAAATTAAAAATTATGTAAGAAACCGAATGTCATGATTTTCTGTTATATTCATGTTCAAGAACATAATGTTGATAATAAATAATACGTAAGAATATAATTAATGTATATTGATGACTAATTTCTTAGGGGTTCAATGATTAAGTTAAAAGTTTTTGTAAAACGTAAACTAATTGAAAATTCTTATTCAGTGCAAAGGATTTGAATGATAGGACTAGGAAGGCATGGGTGTGAATTGTTTCAGCGGCTAATTATGTAATTGCTAAAATTATAAATCTAATTAAGTAATTTACGATATTTGTGAGATGGTGAAAAAAAAAAAAAAAACCCGGCTGAGTTTGTTGTGGGCTCTTCTCAGACCAGGGCGCGTTTGGAACCCTCGTAGCTTTAGTTTTAAGATACCGTAACTGATTTCACCATCATGTTTTATAATAATTATATGTACAGTGTACCTAATTTGAAAAAGAAAAATACTTTGAGGATCTACCTATACTTACGTTCATCAGACAAAAACGATAATTACTGATTTGTTTATGGAATTTCATTTTAATTTAATTAATTAATAATGTTTTGAGTGTTAAATTAAGTACAGGTCGAGCTACGTTCCTAAAAAATTATTTGTATATAATTGATTTATATTACTTTCATACATTTTAATTATTGTGCACCGGGAGGTTGCCCAAAAGTGGATGGCCGAATGTCATGATTTTCTAGTTTTATATTCTCTGGTACGACATTCGCAATAAATATATAAGGCCATAAAGGACTTGAATCCAGGGCCGTAGAATAAATTAATTAAAAAAGAATGTATTCTGGGCAACCAATCAGTGGGTTTCCCGCCAATCGGGCGCGGAGGAAAAAGAAAAACGTAGGATGGAAGGATTGTTGAAAATAATAAAATTAGGTACTCTGAAAGATAAGATGATTGGGAGGAATAAAGTATTTAAATGGACATTGGATTTTGATTTATCAAAGTCGTTAAAGCCCGCCAACCCGCATTGGAGCAGCGTGCTGAGTTTAAGCTCTAATTCTATTGGCTTATCTATTGGCTTATTGAAACTACCATACTCCTTCCAGGATATAGGAAAAATAATTATGCAAAGATTGCTAATTAAAATAATTATATATTTTATTATGAGTATTGTTTTGATATTTGATTAAATTAAAACACATTTTCATTGGCTTATTACATTAATTCAGCCTGATATTGCTGGGCACAAACGGCGCCATGACGCATGGGCTGTGATGTACACACAAATAGGATGTACGTTGCACATTTAATTAGAGATTGAAAGCTAAATTGCTTGGTAGAAACTTGTACGTGTGATTTGATTTAAAGTTTGCATCACCTTGACAAGTCGACGAGGCTTTAGGGTACTAAGATTCCAAATAATTGTAAAGTTGTTTATGTTACTTTATGTATGAATGATTAAAATCTTTGTTTCCTTCGGCATTAATTAATTAATTTATACCGTAGATCTGGTAATATCACTAACTTTTGATATGCAATGGGAAACTGTCTTATTTACCGATGTCATTATATACATCGACATCGAGATATTAAATACTTGTGTGTAAGTTCATCTAAGTTTAAAAAAATCTTCTTAAACACTCTGGGCAGAACGCGTATGGTTATCACTTTAGCAGGGAGTAGGGAAAATATATTTTTTGTCTCTCACCTTTGCCTTTAGGTACTGCGCATACTTTAAAATCCATACTAGTAATTATTATAAATGCGAAAGTGTGTCTGTCTGTCTGCTACGCTTTCACGGCCAAACCGTTCAACCGATTTGTATGAAATTAGGTACAGGGATAGGTTTTATTCCGGGGAAGGACATAGCGTACATTTTATCCCGGAAAATCAAGGAGTCCCGCGGGAATAAACTAACTTAATCCACCAACCTACTTTTTGTTTTCCATTGATCCATCTTATAGGTTACCTACCTGAATTATTGTCTAGTATCTTACCTGTACTCTGAATAACAAGTCGCTTAATAGAGCCTTTTAAGCCAATTAAGCAAGCAACTTTTAACGCAAAAATACACTGATTAATGCGAAGTTCTTAGAGTCTAGAGATGTTGGTGTGTGTAGCGGTCTTCGCAGTCCGCACATAATCCAATAGATGGCATTACTAGTAGCGCACGATGAACGTGATTTCTCAAAGCACTGTACGGGAGCAGGTGATATGGCTCGACCGTAACAAAGGATGATATCATCCTTTGTTACGGTCGAGCCATATCACCTGCTCCCGTACAGTGGTGACCCCGACGTGATCTCCATGCCGCCGCCGACGATCACAACGAGCCGACGTGATCTCAGACCCGCCACCGACGCACATCAAGCCGACGAGTCACGCCCTCACTCGTCAGACAACAGCAACAACAAGCAGCAACAAGCAATACAACGCAGCACAGCAACAACAAGCAGCAACAAGCAACACGCAGCAACAGCAACACAACACAACACAGCACAGCCGACCGATGTTCCGGCACAACAGCAACATCACGCAACTCAGCACAGCCAACCGAAGTGCCGGCACAACAGCAACATCACGCAACACAGCACAGCCGACCGATGTTCCGGCCCAACAGCAACATCACGCAACGCAGAGCACAGCCGTTCACAGAGCCACACGCTCAGCGGTCAACACAGTCGATACGCAACAGCATATCAGTACACAGCCCGTCGACGCCAGTACCAGCCGCACAAGTGGGTCACACAGCCTCAGAGTAGTATGAGCCTACAACGCCACTACCCTGGTTGTTACACGACGCCACTTCTCCAGATGCTTTCAACGTCATCTGAATGCTGACGACCTCCAGACTCGAAGGGGAGTGATGTAGCGGTCTTCGCAGTCCGCACATAATCCAATAGATGGAATTACTAGTAGCGCACGATGAACACGAAGAGCCTAACTCACGCTAACGAAGCGTTCTCTGAATTACGCCTATATACGACCTCCAACGATGAACGGTCGGACCAGTGGTCCCCGAGCACAACACCCGCTCGGTGGATGATATCATCCTTTGTTACGGTCGAGCCATATCACCTGCTCCCGTACAGTGTGAAATTCGGTCTATTATCCGGTCTATTCGGACTATATACTAGCATTTGCCTCCAGTACTAAATCTCCAGACCATCCTTTTTGATCTTAGGTCCACTTCTCCCCAGTATTTAAAAATATAAAGATATAAAATAATATCATAAAAGAGTTGCAGCCCTATTCTATTGCTAAGTGGCTATTAAAAAAAATTTATCCACTCAAATATATTTTTTATCCTAAGTTTTCTATGAATTAAAATTACTCAGTATATACTCAATATATAATATGTCAGTCGATCACATTTTATAATACAGAATGGAGTAGGTTGTTCTATAATTTCCTCAGCCAATTGGGTTCTTGATAGGCGATAGCATACGTCGCTTTATTTCTCTTAAAGCGTCTACACACGACCCTAATATCAGAGGCAATATCGGGAGAGTGATGGTGGGGATGAAATCGGCTACTTCTCTACACACGTCCCTGCCAGTTAGTACGCCCACCGTGCAGCAAAGCGCTCGTCGATTCAAGATGCGCATGTTTTCTAGTTTTTTCTTAAATTCGTCCATCACTACAATCACTCTTCACCGACCTCTATATTGTAAACTTGTAAAGCATTTTAAAGGCCTCCTGCCTCATGTCTCGGTTAAAATACTCTTTATGTTTTTTATCCCACAAATACGACAACTCCTTGAAATGATCAATTTGTGATGTTTCATGTTACAAGGGAATCCAACAGCATTACAGGATTATTATTAAAATACGTTAGCTGCTTCATGCAAACTATTTTAATATTCTGACAATTGACATAGTAGGTATGTCAATTGTCAGAATATTAAAATAGTAAACATCACAGTTTTCGTCCAGGCCTCTCGCTTCTTCTCCTTCGCCATATCTCCGCACGAAATAAAAAATATTTACAAAAACACGTCCTGTTGCCACTACACTCGCACGCACACTGCGTTGAAATCGGTCCCGATTTCGCTACACACGTACGGACAACACTCCCTACCCCTAGGGCCTAGACGATAATCGGCCCTAAATCGTGAGCTCGCTCGAACCAATTTCTGAGTTAGGGGTAATAATAATAATACTGATTACGATTTGCCTACACACGAGGCAATCAAGAGAATGATCTAGGGCGCTCCCGACCACTTCCCTGATATTGCCTCTGATATTAGGGACGTGTGTAGACGCACACGCAACTTCCATATTAAAGCCATATTAAAGCGTTATTAAAACACCAATACATGATATGTTGAGTTCGATACAGCCACAGGATAAGCCAGAAAAATCGCTCATTTTTTAAATTTATTATCCTATTTTCATGTAAATTGCAATGTAAAAAGGGCTTTGAAAAATCTCTTTTTAACACAATTCTGCCTGTTCCTAACCGGCAAGTAAACCTTAACCGACTGATTTTTAAATTTTGACAGAATTCCTAATAAACATTTGTCAAAACATCAGATAAACAGGCCCTCATAAATGTGTTGGACCCACTTAAAGAATGAAACGGTAGTGTCATGGAGCTGCTAGCATGCTTTAAATCTAAATATTTAATTTTGTAAATTTTGAAATCTCGTTATAAGGTACTCTGTACAAGATTCACCATTGTTCAATACGACTCTCCCTTAGTAATCCATTAGACAGCGCTATTGAGTGACAGGTTCACATTACGTTGGATGCTGGTTTGTGATCAACAAGCAGTTACTTCGAACAAAGGATAACCTGATTCCATTCAAAGCCGCGCTTCTATTTGCAATAGTACATGTAGGTAGATAGTAAACGCAATGAAGCGTAATCCCTTTGTAATTGTTGCACTCCCATGTATAAAATCAGATGGTAGTGTCCTTCATGAACATAGCCCTTCAAAAAAATTCGTCTGTTTATTGTAGTCTTCTCAGACGCCAGGACGCGTTGGGAACTCTCGTATAGGTTTATTTTTAACCGACTTCAAAAAAAGGAGGAGGTTCTCAATTCGTTTGTTACGCGATTATTCCGCCAATTACGAATTTTTTGTTTGATAGAGCATACTTCATAGGTGGTCCCATATAAATTTGGTAAAAATCTGATGAATATCTTCGGACATGGAGAACGGAATTTCTCAATGGATACGAGTAAATTGCTCGCGATTAGTGTAATAGCTTAGTAAACAGTAGGTTTTTAACCAGACAGCATATTATTATTTCAATACGTGACCATTAAAAATTGTGAAATTTTAAAAAAATCACAATTTTATCCACATTATTTTTGCTTTTTTTATTAAGATACCTTTTTAATTATCATCGTAATTTTTATCATATTTTATTGAAGTTCGAATAGTTTACAGTGTACCAATTCTGTATAAAGAACTTGAACTAGGCCACTGTATGATATTGCCAAGGATATTGCTCAAGCAAAAGCCTTTACTTGAATTTGTTAATATCCTCAAGTGTCCTCCCAACCGCATTTCGGTCACGGCGGCCAATCTCGACATAGTAGCTATCCGCGCCGACTGTGCGGAATATAATAGAGTGCACAAGTGTGTTCGTCAACACAGGTGCACTCTCCATTCCTTTACTCTCATGGCCCGATGAGACGGTCACGTCAGGAGAGCACACATGACCACGACACATGACGGCTTTACGTGCTCGCCGAGGCACGGGAGTGAAAACAGCAGGAGCAAAGGAGCATGGATTTGACTCGTTCCAGCAATGCTAAGGACAGCTGTTACTTATGTATTCTACAAATTAATCAAATTGTAATTATTATTTTCAAAAGACCAACTGCCGAGTTCATTTCTGGTTCTTGTCGGTACAAATGGCACTCCGAAACAGTCGACGATTCAAAAGTACCAACTTGTAAAAGTTTATTTGAATAAAAACCTTTTGAATTTTGAATTTTGAACACCAGCAACTTCCTAACTCCTGGCTAGTACTGAGCATTGCCAGAAACACCAGAAGACTTGCTACTAGCGAAGCCTATTCAAAAAAGGAAGAAGTATGTGGTACCTACTTCTTTCTTTTGACGTAACTTATCAATGTTATAATAAACTTGTGGGCCCGGCAGACGTCTTGTCCTGAACCTAGAACCCGCTTGTAGCGCCCCTTACCGGGTCCAATTGTAAATAAACCATCCCCAGACCCACACAAACACACACAAAAAAATCCATCAAAATTGGTTCTGCCGTTTTGAAGTGATGCACTTACATACATTTCGGCGATTCATTTATATTTATATTGATTTTTATCCACTACAAGTTAGCCCTTGACTTGCTCTCACCTGATCGTAAGATGACCTGTTAGGCAGTTAAATTAAACCCAAATCGGTTTCTACGCTACGTTACGCTAAATCGCTTGGCGGTACGTCTTTGCCGGTAGTGTGGTAACTAACTAGAGCCGAAGCACCAGGCCAGACCAGAGAAAATTCAGAAATTATAAATTCCCAAATTGACTTGGCCGGGGATCGAACCCGGAACCTCCTACGTCAAGACAACAGCGCTCAACTCCTCTTGCATGCAAGTCTGATTGCAGCCAAGCGCTAGCCTATATATTTTAAAAAAAACTATACTACGTCATAAAAATTAGGATAATACGTGTTACCTACGCATAATAAGAGCATTATTGTTCGTAGTGTGTTCGAATATTTTTTTAAAATTCCTCAATTGGGTATTTGACAACTATTCAAATAAATTATTTTTTAGTGATTATTAAATAGAGGATCTCCCAAAATTAGTAATATCCACGTCCCCTCATAGTTTTATGTTGAATAACTAAACTATCGAATAAAGTTAAAAGTGCGTCTTGATGACGTCGCTATGCAATATTTCATACAAAATCCCATACTATAACGCGTTTTGACGTCTGAAAAAAGTGGCTGATTTGACTAGTTGTCAAATACCCAATTGTGAAAAGCAATGGGCTGAGATGATGACGATGATGAGCGATAACTACCCTTACAAATAATTAAAAAAGAAAAATATATATATAAAGGGTTATTTAAATTATATTTTATATAAATAATATATAACATACAAATAATATAATAACAGAAATTGTTCAGTTACTGCAGTACAGTGTTACTAAATATTATATTAAGATAGAAGATGATATACGAATACGTTTGCTTACCCACCTAAGTATCAGATATATTATCTACAGAATTATTAATATCAATATTAATAATTCTATAGATAGTAATTATATAAATAATATATAAGTATAAATTCAGCTATTACATAAATAATTATAAATTCAAACGCCAACACAAAACGCCTT
The DNA here is from genome assembly GCA_923060345.2 of Erebia aethiops. Taxonomy (NCBI): domain Eukaryota; kingdom Metazoa; phylum Arthropoda; class Insecta; order Lepidoptera; family Nymphalidae; genus Erebia; species Erebia aethiops. Next base: position 9,487,579 of record OV281079.1, on the reverse strand, counting down.
AAGAGATGACATATACTGGATTTGGATGAGAGATGGACTTCCTCGATGACAATATAACCTAGGGAAGGATATTCATTGGAATACTCCTCAATATATAATATAACTAGCAAACCAATTCCTAAGATCTGATTATGGCTAGAAAGACGATGGATGGATGGATGGATGGATGGATGGATGGATGGCAGATAGTTGAAATGGGAAAAAAAACAACTAACTACGAATATCGTGAAAATTCAATCGTGTTCTCTCCATTAACTAACATCGTGTTTCCTTGAAGCTTATACAGCTATTCATAAACTTTTTGAATAAAAACAAAGTTGTTAAGCAAGTTTCTTTGAAAGACTCGAACTTATATTATTTTGCTAATGCTTTTTGCGCGGCACTCAAAATACTTTCATAATTAAAACCCAACTTATGTGTAAAAATCAGTTACAATGTTGATAATATTTCCTGCATTTTAACGGAATTTATATCAGTTCGTTACATGCTATGATTTGCCTAAACTATTGGGAATCTTCCACGCACTGGAAAAAAAAACCCTTGTTTAGTTTTCTAATTAATTAGAAAAGTATACCTATTGCAATCCCAACATTAACTTATAGATAGGTGCTTATAGGGATCTCCCTAAGCAACAATATTTATGCTGAGGTTGTAAAATATCCATATAATTATTATATTATGTACATAATTAAGCAGTAGAAATCGATCAAATCTGAACAATCAATTGCAAGACGAGGACATTGCATATAAATTGTAATAAGGCGCAAAGCACTGTACATAATACGTATATTAGAATTAAGTGTATTATAATAATAATCGATCTGTTAAAAAAGGTATCTCAAATGTATTTTTCGACGGCCTATACTTCCGCTTGGCAAATTGCTTGTATAGATAATAGATATCTACCTATTAACTACGTACCGGAGCACAGATGGCGCTCGGTGCTAATAATTCCAAAATAGAACTCTCAAATGGACGTAATAGTTTAAGACGTGAATAATTTTAGAAAAGCTTTCACGTGCGCCTCTAGTCGGCACAACGCTCCAGCTCTCTAATTTTTCATCAATTTTTTGAAGGTAAATGTATTTATCTTTTACTATTTCATTACCTGGTACTAAATCTATATAGATAAAATTAGATATGGACATAAATGGCCCGATGTGATGTGTATTTTTCTGAAGACTACAGGAGTCCTTCCACCATCAGTGGTTAGTGTTATCTTTTTTGGCCCATCTAAAAAGGCCACATTTTAAAGCATTAGTCAGGGAGACTTGACTTTGGGATGTAGAATGCCGGCTTGTGCCAATCATTTTGCTACTTGGTGTTTTTAACGATACCCATAACTTTCAGTGTGTAACCTCGTAAAGCTGAGTATATTCTCGTGGTAATATCTAATAGGCATGATGACTGATTTTGAAAAATGGTCAGATTATGTTCGGAAGTATCTACTATTTCGAAAAAATATCTTATTTCAGCAGAAAAATAAGGTTTGGTAGATAATATTGGCATTTGAAATTTAAATTTTAAAATTCACGCTAAAGCGCTCCCCGGGGTGTCATGGCGTCGTTTGTGACGTCACTATTATTTTTACCAATGTATTCTGTGCAGTGTGCAGTAGTGTGATTGTCAAAGCTCGAAAACAAACCATTGTGACGTCATTCGCTTCTAGGTGTTTAATACATTATGGCGGATTGCTGTATTTTATTATTTTATTTTATCAAAATAAATAGCAATCTCACTCGAAATAGAAAAATAAATACGTTTTTTATAATCCATCAATCCAATTTCATTAGGTAAATTCATAATTTCATTGATTCTTGGTTACTGTCATCATGCCTATTGTTTTTTTTTTGTTTGCAACAAAATATCACCGTTAAGACCGCCTTTGCATAGATACTGTATAGTCCTATCCGTAGTTTAAATGTCTTCTTTATTTCCATGTACTTGTGTGCAATAAAGATTTAATAATAATAATAATTTAAAATAATATAAGATCAGCTCAAGAGAATTCTTTATTGGATCTTAACTTTCTCAATTTGGTATTTGGTACGCTACGGTGCAAGGCATTGTCACGTAAAATAAACAACAGGCATAACTTGTTGGTAACTTAAATTTTCGAGCACGTGCAGCTGGCGATTTAGAAACATGAAAGTTCTAACATTAATAATAGATAAAGACTACGATTTAACCGACTTCAAGTTCAATTCGTCGCGGCACTGAACGCCCATTTTTCTTTACTAAATTACTGCATTTTCACCGTTTTAACTAATCCGGTAAATCTAAGATTTCCCACGAGTTAAACTGAAAGACTGACTTAAATTGAAAGACACATAAAAAACGTTTCAGAAGTTCGAATAAAAACTCGAACATGAAAAGTCAACTTTAAATCCGCAAGTTGAACCAGCTAAGGGTTTAACTTGCGGATTTAACCATTTACTTCAATATTTTTTCTGGTCCTCTTGAGCTTTATAGAACTTCAGCATCCAGTCTGTTGAACAAATATTATTACAGACTGCGAGTACCTAAGTAAAAACACTTTTTGCTTTCTTTATAAATTTGCAATTATTATAGAAAGAAAACTAAGTAACAGAAATATTCTGCAGAAGGTTTTTCTTCAGCAAGAAGAACTGTTTTAAGCGAAACTAGATCAGGTTTCTTTGCCCCGGATACTGTAGTAGTAGCTTATTGGTTAAGTATTACCATAGACTTATTATATTTACTACCGGGTATAACTTCTTCTTCATGATGACTGATTTTGAAAAATGGTCAGATTATGTTCGAAATAGTAGATATACTATTTCGAAAAAATATCTTATTTCAGCTGAAAATTAAGGTTTGGTAGATAATATTGGCATTTGAAATTTAAATTTTAAAATTCACGCCAAAATGCTCCCCAGTGTCATGGCGTCGTTTGTGACGTCACTATTATTTTTAACAATGTTCTCTGTGCAGTGTGCAGTAAGCAATAGTGTGCTTGTCAAAGCTCGAAAACAAACCATTGTGACGTCATTCGCTTCTTGGTGATTTAACCAATATGGCGGATGGCTGTATTTTATTTTATCAAAATAAATAGCAATCTCACTTGAAAAGAAAAATAAATACGTTTTTTTAAATCCATGAATCCTATTTCATTAGATAAATTCATAATTTCATTGATTCTTGGTTACTGTCATCATGCCTATTAAGCCATGCTATCTGGATTTGACATTAAAATATGCGAAGCTAAAATACTGTCATAAGACCTTGGCTGATCGAGTAGCTAAGGTTTGGAATAACTATAGTTAAAAACTAGTAGTGTACCTAACTGAATAATAGTCGAGATCGAGATGTTCACTGAAAGTATATTCCAAGAGACCCGTAAATTTTCAAAGCTGAATTATTCAAAGGATGAATTTATAAAATAAAGATATTTTCTATTCTTAAACGGGATATGCAAAGAACGATAGGAGATAGACGATCACGTAGGTACTCGTAACTCTTGACATTTAGAGCACTGGAAATGTTCATTGCTAATTTTAACCAGGCAATAGGCAAATAATGTACGTTCGATTTTGAGCTCAAACGTAATTTGCGTTTAATGGCTGGTTAATGAAATAAACATGAGACCGACAATGGATACGCCGAAATACAAATACATGCACGATAGCATTGTGGCGTTAATAATGAAACATTTCAATGTGAAGACCGTTTGTGAATGTACGATTATGATCAGGGAACACCGATGATAATACTTTCCGAGTAGCTACCTAATTTCAGATCTATATGTATATCTTACATGGAGGTCCTTGTTTCTTAGTCTTCCATCTAAAGCTAATGAAGGAAGGAGATAGAATAATTAGTAGTAGGTACTTAGTAGAACTTTTTTGGATGATAAGTTAGTTGCTTGCAATATAATAATATGATGAATATTATATGATAGGGTGGCTAAACTGTTGTAGTACTCAAATCCGAAAGGCTCCATTCGTTGCACTGGATCTTTTCAAAACGACTCCTAGCGCAAGCAATACGATTCGTTGGAGCGGAAAGAAAAATTTCAAAAGTGTCCAGACGGCGACATATTTTTCACAAAACGTTATAAACGGAACTATTGAGATGGAAATCATCGTATCGTACTAATATTATTAATGTTAAAGTACTTGTTTGATGGTTTGTCCTTTAACCACACCGCAATAGAGGAACATATAATTCCCTCGGACATCGAACTATTTATACCGGAAAATCATTCATTTCCGCTGACATTTTAAACCCAAACCCATGCAGTTCTTCTGCATGGGTTTGGGTTTAAAATCTTAGCGGAAAGGCATGCAGGCATCATATTAGTCTAGTGATAAACCTCTTTACTTGAAGTCTTTATCGGCCTTTGTTTACAGGCTTTGTAAGTTACACTTGAATATTCGAGATGACTCGGGTCTACGAGGAATTCGACCCAACCTTCGCGTCTGTATGCAGTGATGTCACAGTGTACTCGAATAATAAAGGGTTCTTCAAAAATTTAGCTGAAGAAATAGTTTCATTGGCTGAAGTCGACGGTTGGTTGCAACGCTTTGAAAATATCGATGACGATAAAAAAGTAACAGCTGTTATGGAAAATAATACAGTAAGTTCTCTAACTAAGTCTTATACACTAACTCCCTAATGCCCTCAGCATCGAATGCGTGAAATAAAGAGTTTCTAATTATTGAATCCTACCTGATTCTAGCTCTTTATTTTTATTTCAAATGCCAGGTTTCTTTACAACATAATATTATATTATATTATTTTTATATATTATTTATTATATATTTTTATTTTATATATTATTTTGTTTCTTACATATTCTATATCGTTTACCAATTTTTATTTACAGGGGCGGGTTTTAATTTCCTTCGTATGACATTTTAAAGCTGTGACATATCCAATGTGCATATCTATTTTTTTAGTTTGATAAAAAAATGCCGTGCATCCTCAGACCAATATAATGAATCCTCCCTGTCAAATAGTTTAAATTTTCGATTCCCACACCTGATTCTGTAAGCGTAATATATTTAAAAATGCTAATTAGCTGAAGTTACGTATTGCCTTGCAAGGTTTACGTTTGCAGATAATGAGTGCCTTGAATGAAGTTCTAGAGAAGATTCAGCCTTTGTTCCGCGGAAAAGATGCTAGGATATCGCACGAGAGACGGTCGGCTGCACAAGTTAGTCTAAAGGAAGGAAATCTCACAAAAAGCTTGGCTTTAGCCAGCCAAGCGGTGCTACGGGCTCCAATGGCAGGTAATGATAACGAATTTCTTTTTAAATATATTAATTTTATCCAAACAGCGAGATGGAGGCGAGACGAGTAAACTTTTTTCCCTTATGGGAGAAAATACTTATAATAAACCTATAACTTAGATTTTTTAAATATCGAGCTTGACTAAATATGCGCCCTTCGCTTCGCTCCTCTTGCTTGTGCATCTCTGGTCCACACCTCGAAATTTTTCCCTCAATCTTAGTATTTTTGTTTATTTTGAACTTACACTCAAGACTTACATATAAAAATTATGTTTATCTGGCTGTTCGATACATAGGCTCCCACGCATCATTCATCTGATTGAATTTAAACTTTTCAGTTGTTGGGACTTGCGAGAAGATTTGTTACATGTTATCATTGTTTCAAAAAATGTTCCAGGGGCTGAAGAAATAATTGACGGTGGCGTGTCGCTAGCACTCGCCCTCTGGCTTCGCTCTGAAATACTTTTACGCTCCAATCGTCCTACAGCCGCCTTAGAAGATTTAAAATTAGCGTTGAAAGAAAGACTACCCGTCCGGATGAGATCCGAGTATTATTGGCGGATGGGACATTGTTACCAAGGTAAGGTGCTGGTTCAAATCAAATAATAATAATAATCTTACTAATATTATAAAGTAGCTGATGCCCGCGACTTCGTCCACGTGGAATAAGTTTTTTTGGATTCCCGCGGGAACTCCTCAATTTTCCGGGATAAAAAGTAGCCTATGTCACTCTCCAGGTCCTCAACTATACCAATGCCAAAAATCACGTCGATTGGTTGCTCCGTTGCAGCGTGATTGAAGGACAAACCAACAAACCAACGCACAAACTGACTTACGCATTTATAATATTAGTTTCGATAGTTTGGACGGATGTATGGATGTATGGATGTATGGATGTTTGTTACTCAATCACGCCCCAACGGTTGAACGGATCTGCATGAAATTTGGCACAGAGATAGATTATAGTCTGGAATAACACTTCGGCTACTTTTTATCCCGGTAAATTAAGGAGTTCCCGCGGGAACCGAAAAACTCAATCCACGTGGACGAAGTCGCGGGCATTAGCTAGTAATATTTCATAGCTTAACATGCACATAACTTAAAAAGCAAATTCATCTTTTTAGAAAACCCTAGCCAAGCCAGTTTTTTGTTTGGTGTAATTGTCGTCATTAACCGGGCGAAGATGACAGGGTGTGGAAAGAAAGAAAGAAAGAAAATGTTTTTTATTTTATCCTGTTTTTTTATTACGTAATTATTTAAGAACTCCGCCCACAATTTCTGTACAAAATATTGAGATAATTTTGCCCCACAAAACGTTTTAAATACAGCCAGAGTACTATAATAATTTATTATATGCTTAGACGCGGTTACGGCGAACAAATAAACTAATTTATAAATGACTACATGTTGCCCGCGACTTCGTCCGCGTGGATTACGATTTTTCGATTCCCGCGGGAATTCTAAACTTTCCGGGCTAAAAAGTAGCCTTAGTCCTTCCCCGGGATACAATCTACCCCTTTTTTTTTGCTGCATAAATGCATTTACGCATCCCGTACAAGGCGGGTATGTGGGACTCACAGATGAAGCAGAATACCCACTAAAAAACCAGCAGCACAGTCCGCGTATAGAAAGAGATGTCTCAGGCTCCCAAGAGGTATTGGATGCAAATGAGACGTCGCGACGCTGAACCGACAATGGAGTCTCAAACACCTATACTAAGGCGGGAGAAGGATAGCAAAGCGTCGCCTTCTTCCCCCCTGTCGTCTTCTGCGGATCAGTGGAGCGTTAGCATCCAGCTCCTGTACCAACTTTCATCAAAATTGGTTGAGCAGATGGACCGCAAAAGCGTAACAGACAGAAAGACAGACACACTTTCGCATTTGTAATATTATATATATAAAGTTTATTTTACAAATCATTATAGTCACTTACCAAACCGTGGCACTAGATTGCGAGACAGAAGTGGAACAGATCCAATACGCTCATGAGATATTTGATCTCTTGCGGTAGGTATTACATAGTAGTGAATATCAAATTTCTAATTATGCTTACTGAATGCTTACAAGATAATTGTTTGTATGATTACCAGCGGCATTATTAATGTCGGAGAAACCTGTAACCTGAAACCACTAGTTATTACATTAATCTTATCTTCTTATATATATATATATCTATATATATAAAAATGAAACCCGTTTTCCTTGGTCACGGCATCACGCGTGAATGGCTGGACCGATTTCACTAATTCTTTTTTTGTTGTATTTCTTCTTGTAGGAGAAGGTTCTTACGGGAAACAATATTAAGAAAATCTCTCAGAAATATTGAAAAATATACATTTAATTTTGCATACTAAGGCGGTACGAAGTTCGCCGGGTCAGCTAGTACTAAATAGATTATGATTGTCGTTTCTTTTTATTTTTATTCTACGTGCATTATAGAAATTAAAAACACTAATATGCATAGTAGGTTTAGTTTTTAATGAACTACTCGTAGAACTAGGTTCTAAGTAGGAATTTATAATTCCTGAATTTTCTGTCCGATCTTATGGGAGGCAAAGCCGTGGTTGGCTACCGCCCTACCGGCAAAACCATTCCGTCGAAGGAATAAGCGTTCCGGTACGTACCGTGTAGGGGTAAGGATTTACTGCCATACGCCTAACAAGTTAGTCTGCTACCAATTACTTACCACTAGAAACCTGCAGACAGACCTGTAGTGGAATAATTAAAAATGACACACTACCTACTACTAATTAATTATATTAGTATAGAATCTAATATATTTAGCCGTTGTTTTCGCGATAACTTGATATGAATTCCTTCTAGGAGCTGGTGAACCAACCCGAGCCAAAGTCTCTTATGAATTAGCCGGAAGGCTCCTCGGTAACAATGAAGACGCCAAAGCACGGCTGGCTAAGGATACAGAGTCCCTGGATTATGGAGCCAAGCCGAAACATCCACCAGACAAGCCAGGTAATACCATACCATATGAAATTTCTGCTCATTATTTTATTCGACAACGATCGCCTGATCGATAATAATACTATCGATTATATAATATTGGATTTGACGGCGTGTATTTTTTGTAAATATATATATATATATTGTAATTTAGATTTTTAATTTATTTCTTAGTTTTAATTAAAATATTTGTTGTATAATGATATAGTAAAAAAATATTATATAATATTACGTTGGAGTTTAAAATAGAATTCGACTAAGCTGACTTTGATATGGCCGTTTTATACTTAAGTCCTGTCTACCATATTAATTTAGTACTAAATTCGTATATATAAATTATTAAATCGTGATGTACTCGTATCTATACAAAATTACAGAAAGTGTAACACAAAATACAGTTTTCTCAACAGAACTTCTGAGAATAAATGTCAACTGAAACCTCACACAGACTTAATCAGATAACATTATTACTTCCCCTATTGATCCAGCTTGATTTACAGGAATCGGAAGAGACGGCTAAGGATCGATTAAAATGTTAATTTTCACAAGCTCAGCGCGCATCGTATAGTTCTAGTTTTTCACGTTGACTCAGTCTATTTAATAAATATATATTACTATCCCGGACAAGTAGAACGACGAGAAATCGAGGTATAAACGGGCATTAATGCTTTACTAATAAGATATCCGGTAGTCCGGGAACGTCCGACTGCTTCTGCAAATTATAGAAGTTTACGTCTTAGTTTTATATCTATATGGTCAAAACAACATATAACGGTCATTTTTCTCAAGGCAAAAGCATCACTGATTAGGAATTAGGTAAGTTAGATATATAATGTTTGTATGATGATCATAATTACTCATGTTAAATTTTTAGAAGTGCGTGTGACTGGAGGTGCAAAACAAAATTTGCCCGCTCTCTCAAAGATGTTAAAAATTGTTGAAGAAAAAGACAAGGTAAGCAAAGTATTCCACAGGATTTTTTTTTAAACTTAAGCTATGTAACTATATAACTGTAACTGAACTTAGTATCTATAATATCATAGTAGTAGTTTGCTTGGGAATTAATGGAATTTTGTTTTGATGTGTAGTAGAGTATTTAATGGACATAATATCAAATTTTCAAATTTAGTCCTACTCTGATATTATGTCCAATAAATACTCTACTGTCTGTGTTCTGCTAAGTGGGCCTACCGCAGTAGGACTACGATTATATGTAAAAATACTTCTTTATTTTCTTATTATTGTTCAGGGGCGGTTTGCTATTGCGGAAGACGACATTAAGGTTGGAGACATCCTGTTGGTAGACAAGCCTTATGCAGCATGTTTGCTCTCAGACTACTATGGAACCCACTGTCTACATTGTTTCAAGAGGTGAGATAATTTTTACAATAATTACAATACAATACAATACAATTTTGAGGACCTCCGTGGCGCAGTGTTGAGCGCTGTTGCCTTAACATGCGGAGGTCCCGGGTTCGATCCCCGGCAGGTTTTGGCAATTTATAATTTCTGAATTTTCCCTGGTCTGGCCTGGTGGGAGGCTTCGGCCGTGGCTAGTTACCACCCTACCGGCAAAGACAAGCGATATAGCGTTCCGGTACGATACCGTGTAGAAACCTAATAAGGGTATAGGTTTAATATAACTGCCATGCCCCTAACAGGTTAGCCCGCTGCCATCTTAGACTGCATCATCACTTACCATCAGGTGAGATAGCAGTCACGGGCTAACTTGTAGTAGAAAAAAAAATTGCCATATACACAAACTGGTTGTATGCAACTGAATCCGTGGCTCGCAGGCTAGTTAAGTATACTAAGAAAAGTAAATTATATATAATTTCTTATAAAACATATAAGAAAAGTGTAACACTCGCATGCGAACTATGACCACAGCATATCCAACGCTAATCTTTAAAAAGAAATTCAAGAAACTACATAATATAATGAAGACGTAACCACTACACATCTGGACAATTACAATTGAGAGCTGTCTCTACCACGTACTGTGTAGTGTACGTGTTGTAGGTATAGTGACGTACAAACAGATCCTATAAATCTTTCAAGCTTTATTTATGCTGTCTACCGTTTTTATGCTCACTAGTTGGCGCCACTGGCGAGTAAGGCCGTAAGCAAGCATACTTTTGACGAAAAATACGGTTTTAAATACATCCTGCTCCTGTGTGCTTAACACAGGAGCCAGGAACATGGTGTACTAACTTCTGAATTCTTCTTCTTTCAACCCGCTTAATTTTGCACTTTTTTTCTTAGCTCCGCTTTCAAAGCGCAGAGCACTGACATTCATTGATACGTATCTTACATCTTCATTAATAAATCCGGTATTGCTAAATACATTAATGAAATAATTAGACCCGCGTTAAAGGCCCAGTGATAATACCTATTTGACATTTCCTCACCTCCTCACTCTACACTAGCGCCTCTAGCGGCGAATTTAAACGCGGTAGCCCTTGGGTAGCCCCCACTTATAGGTTTGTCTCTGCCTCTAGCGAAGATTGGTAGACAATTACTTCTTCTGGCAACTTTAAAAATCATTATGATACTCAAAACAAGCATATTCTCCTCCTCCAAAATATTTCGAGTTATTCTAATGATTAATAACGTCTGAATTCATTTCATTACAGGTTGGAAAACTGTGAGGAGGCGGCTCCAGTGTGGTGTCCAAATTGTTCAGGAGTAGCGTTTTGTACGACAAAATGTCGAGATGCTGCTGTCACTTCTTATCACGTATATGAATGCCAGTTTATTGATCTTTTTACAGGTATATTTATGTTATAGCAAAATAATATAAAGTATGATAAGTTAGCCCGTGACTACGATCAATAAATGATAAATTGACGAAATTGTCTGGTGTTAAATTGACGATGCAGTCAGATGGAAGTTTAAATAGATACCCCATTTAATTACCTACTTTTTAACCCTTATCTCTAATAGGTATCTAACTATGTTGTATCTAATCGGAATCGAATCAGAACTCTAACTAGCTTAACGTCACACCCGCGCAAACGCCTGGCGGTTATTGTGAACACAAACTCGCTAATTCAATTCCGCCGTCGCGCCTGCACCCGCGCGTAGTACGTGAACAAGCACTAAGTAAAGACCAAAACGTTTACGAATGATCTACTAACTAGGGAACAAAATTAGGGGTCAAATAACATTGTTTAGCAAACATCTTAAAGTTTAAACATTAAATATTTATATTGTTTCACTTCAGGATCAGGAATGTCCATACTAAGCCATATTGCACTTCGTATGGTCACACAGGCAGGACTGGATACAAGTCAACAAATACATGCTAAGTATTTAGGGACCGAACAGAAAACTGTCGAGAGCTCTGTATTAAATGATATAGAAGGAGTAACCAAGAAAAACAAATTGAAAAGTAGGAAAGAAAGGATCAACCGAACAAAGAAAGGATTAAAGGGCTTCGAGGATAGAAATTCAAATGACGAGGAAATAGAAACCAAAATTGAAGATAAGACAAGCTACCTCGAAAAGTTAGAATTGACAGCTGCACAAATTTATTCGCTTTGCTCTCACTCACAACAGAGAAAAGGAGCAGATTATTTGAAGAGAATTATAATGGGAATTTTCCTTACAGAATGTATAAGAAGAAGTGGATATTTTAAAAACTGCAGCAAAGATAATGTGTTAAAAGGTAAAAGAATCATTATTAATCACTCGAAAATTCTTTTTATCCACTACAAGCTAACCCTTGACTACGATCTCACCTGATGGTAAGTGATGATGCAGTCTAAGATGGTAGCGGGCTAACCTGTTAGGGGCATAGCAGTTATATTAAACCCATACCCCTTCGGTTTCTACACGGCATCGTACCGGAATGCTAAATAGCTTGGCGGCACGTCTTTGCCGGTAGGGTGGTAACTAGCCACGGCTGAAGCCTCCCACCAGGCCAGACCAGGGAAAATTCAGAAATTATAAATTCCCAAATTGACCCTGCCGGGGATCGAACCCAGGACCTCCGCACGTTAAGGCAACAGCGCCACACACTGCGCCACGGAGGTCGTCATATTGCCAAAAGAAACTAATGAATTCTTAGAAAGCAGAAAAAATTGCTGATGCTTATTTTCGATGTACTTATTTCACGTGAAGGCTCTTCTTGAAGTTAGATGTTCCCAGGCATTTTTTGCATTAATGTACCTATGCAATTATAGTAATATTGGTGAAAATGACCTTTCATGGTCTTAAATTTGTAAAGAGATTCTATAATATTCGTTTAATTTGATTTATTTTGCTATCTTGTATAGCACGTCAAAAAGACAGCCATTTAATGCTCTTACTTATTAAGATGTTTGAAACATAGAAAAAATTCTATGTCTATGGTTTGAAGAACTAAGCCGTACCTACCTAAGTGTAGGTAAATCCTAAAGAATACTTTGAGGCACACGATACAACTTTACCCGAGACTTTATCACGCCGCCATGAGGCGCGCCGCGCGAGATTGAACTTTAAAATACGGAGAATGTTTGGAGAACTTGCGATATCGCGTCGCAATCGCATTCCTTAACTTCAGTGTACGTGTATAGGAGTCTATAATTCAGAAATTTTGCAACTATCGCATAGTGAAAATAGTTGCAAAATTTGTGCAAAATGTATGCAGGAAGAAGGGAGGTGAAAAATTCCGGGCTCAGTGGCTTTAAAAGTTGTACACTACGACAAGTGTTCGAAAAATTAAAATCAATCTCCTAATATTCACCTGCCCCCTTATTCTCTAACTCAGTGGCTATAAAAAAAGCCACGCACATTCATTTTTTAACCATTGAAGGTATGCTATGAATTAATGTTTTTAACCGACTTCCAATAAAGGAGGAGGTTCTTAAATCGGCGCGTATCTTTTTTTTTAAGATTATGTCGGTGCATATCTCCGTGGTGTCTAACCCGATTTGAAATTATTTAATTATTGACCCAAGTCCCAACTCCTCAACTCTGATGCTGCAGGGTATTTCATTCCTAAGCCGTGGGGATTTAGAGTACACTAAATAGTTAAAAATATTTTTTTTCCAAACAAACCGACTTTCAAAGCCACTATAAAGTAAAAAATAATTTTGATTTCTATACACTATGTTGAAGTCGGGCGAGTATAACAAAGATATGCAAAGCTGACGCGTCAGGCTCGCCCGATTTCAACATAGTGTGCAGAAATCAAAATTATTTTTTACTTAACAGTGGCTTTGGAGGTCGGTTTTTTTAAAGAATTTTTATTGCTTCATGGCAAACTGTCAATGTATAAAAAAGCTCAGTGGCTATAAAAAAAATGAAAGCCAGTGGCTTTCATTTTTTCAAAGCCACTGGGTTAGAGAATAGGGCTGCAGAGATGACATTTTAATTGCTGAATGTGCCGGTGATGTACGAGTAATAGACACCGATAGGAACTATGCGAACGCTTGTATGAACACTATCATCACCCTGCTTATTTGTTGGAAAGTTTCGTTATAACTTGTAACTTACGTATCACACTTCTCGAAAATTTGATAACACAATATTAAGAAGTTTGTTAGAAAAAGGTAATAAATGTTAAAAGTACGAAAGCTGAAGAAATATTCCATGTTCTTCAGAAAGGTGATATTTTTATTACATAAAAACCAGCCGCAATACCATCATAGCCACTAGAATACGGAAAGGGTACCAGGGTAATCGGTATCTTAAAATTGGTTCTGTTACAGCTGAAAAAAATATCTGTGAGTTGCTCGTTCGTAATTTGCAAATGTTGCAATTTAACGCCCACGAGATCTATGAAACTATCCGCGGCGAGCATCAGTTCAGCGGCTCGAAGCCAATCTACGTTGCAGTGGGTATATATCCCACTGGAGCACTGTTTAATCACGAATGCTATCCCGCAGTGGCACGGTTAGTATCCACCTATCATGACAGTGTAAACTAGTCTTGCTAATATCATATGAATATTTAATCGTTCCTGATTATCTGTTTCATGAATCATTGCTATTACAGATTTCAACTATAATAGATATACCTATTTGATATAATGTTTTGTGATGTTATGTAACTATAGCTTGCATAATATGAATACATCCATACCATACTGTAGTCTACCATATACACCTGTGATACATTGAAATATATTTTGTAACTAGCTGATGCCCGCGACTTCGTCTGTGTGGATTGAAGTTTTTTGCTCCCGCTGGATCTCTTTAACTTTCAGGGAAAAAGTTGCCTATGTGCTGTCCCAAACTATAATATATCTCTGTGCTAAATTTCATCCAGATCTGTTCAGCCGTTCTGACGTAACTGAGTAACAAACATCTATCCATACATCCATCCATTCATCCAAACTTTCGCATTTATAATATTAGTAAAGATACAATGGTATAGAGTCTTGACGTATCATATGTGTCACAAGTTGTCCTACATGAAATAAAATAAATAATTTCATTTCATTTCATCATTTCATGAAAGTTTCCATATTTTTCTCAACTTTCAAAGATGATTTTATTAAAGATACTTTGATCGGCAAAACATAATCCTGCGTGCAATACGACCTTTGCGACCCGGAGAGATTGTATCTGAAAATTATGGCCCTCATTTTCTAACACGGGGACTAAAGGAGCGACAGCGAATGTTGGCCTGTAGATACTGGTTCCGCTGTGAGTGTATCGCATGCAAGGAAAATTGGCCAACCCTCAAGCAAATGGATGCTGAGCCAATCCTCTATTTAAGGTAAAAGTTTTTCTTTTTAGGCTGAAGACTATATTATAAGGCTATAGAAAATAAAGCTAAGAATTCCGTGCACTTAATAATGCACTTTGGCATTTAGTCAGCACATACTTCGATGTTTGTAACTAGAATCCATGTTTATATGGAGGTAATAATTGATATACGTTCACAAAACTTTATTATGTGCTATTATTAAACGGGAGTAAATAAAATGATTTGCGATTAATCTACTTGGTCAGCAAAAAAAATGCAGTAAAATCATTTGGTTAGTTTACAATGTTTTGGTTAGCAATAAATTGAAAACTAGTTGCAATACTTGATGTGCAACTAATCTTAAAATAATCTCCAAATAAAGAAATATCTACTTGTGTAAAATAATTACTTGGTTTGCAAGATAATACTATTGGTTAGCAATAAAATTATATCGACAAGGATTTTATTTATTGAGGTTCGCATTAAAAAAATGGTTAGCACTTTAAAGAATGCACTACTGAGCATTTTCACAAGTTCATTTAAACTACCTTTCTTGCTGTCTTTATTTGCAAATTACAATTAAAATTTTCTGATTACCTAAATTTAATTTAATCTATAGCTTCCACAGCACATATTATATTTAATTGGATTTACAAATAACCTTTAGAGCAAACCATTATGACATTAATTGATTACCAATTTTGATATTTTTGCAAAACATAAACAGCAAACCACTTTCATATGTTGGCTGACAGAACACATTTTATTGCAAATCAAAACGTCAATATTTTGCCAACCAGTTAAATGACAGCTCTAATAATCATCGTTCCCAGCAGCACTACAGAGTATCACTACTCATCCCAGTCAATTGAATTTAAAGATATTTGCTATTATAT
Source organism: Erebia aethiops (assembly GCA_923060345.2). Lineage (NCBI taxonomy): Eukaryota > Metazoa > Arthropoda > Insecta > Lepidoptera > Nymphalidae > Erebia > Erebia aethiops. Next base: position 9,471,796 of record OV281079.1, on the reverse strand, counting down.
TATATTATTATTTATATATTTGTGTATAAACCGTATCAGCACCTACAATTAAACTTTTAAAACGTTTTAGGTGTCCCAATCATAGCTGCGTGGGAAAATTTAGATCGGGTAAAAATATACCCACTAAATGTGCAAAATGTTCTTTTACAATTGACAAAGAACTATTCAAAATTTGTACGGACGACGTCGACAAATGTCTATCTCTATATCAGGTAAAACAACCCTTACAAAAACCACACCGCGCAACATCTATGAATAATATTATTACTTACTAATAATACTAATGTATTCCATTTACCCCTAGGAAGGAGCAAAGCTAAGGGAACTAGAACTTCCAAAAGACGCCATTCAAACGTTATCAGATGCTGTGGACAGCTTTTATAAAGTAGCACGACCACCTCATCGCGAGACACACATAGCACAGGAGTCACTTAGATCGTGTTATGCGACAGAAGGAAACGTATACATTGTGAAAACTGAACCAAAAGAAAAATAGTCTTACTAATGAGAATTTATTGTGCTTGTGTCTTGTAGGGGAACGTACAAAGTGGTTCCTAGAAATTGCATTACTCATCATGTTTTTCCATCCCTTACCCGTTCAGTTATTATTAAAGGCAAGTCGACAAGGCTTAAGGATGGCAAGAACCTATTTAATTTATCTTTATTGCTCATACAGGAATTATTTTTATTTGATTCCGCATGCTTACAACGTGAGCATTGAATCTGCTACTAAGGCTGCATTTTCGCTGAAGTGGAGCGGAGTAGACCTGTATTCAATAGGTTATTGAATACAGGTCAATCAGGTTATTGTTAGAAGATAAAAACACATGATAACAATATATCCCGTATTTCTTCATCAGTCTTAATCTGTAAATGGTCGAGGCGTTCCGCTCGACCATTTGCGCGCACCACTCCGTTCGTCTCAGTTTCAGTCAGAAATCACCAACGGGTTCAAAACCACCAAAACCAATCGATAGTTCATAACATTTTTTTTTAAGTATCTTTACGTTTCTTTTAGTTTGCGTGACCTTTTTCTTCGTGGGATGTACCATTCACCCTATTTACACCCCTGTGTTATGACATGGGGTTTTAATAAAAAAAGTATTCTCAATTGTGTAATATGAATAAATATTGTTATTATAAAAGTTTTAATTTATCAGCAACATTTCCTTTAATAAATTAATTAAATAATTTATAATTATATTATTTAATTAATTATATAATAGTAAAATCAGCAACGAGAAGAGAGACGAGACGTTACGAAATGTACCAATTATTGAAGTATAATGAAATCATAATAAAGACAAATTCAGAACGTAAATACAGATAAATGCAAAGGATAAATGAAACAGTCTGTAAAAGAGCCCAAAGATGGTATGCTTGTGGCCATGCTTATATAAATGTCACCGTACGAGATAAAAAGCGTTAGATTGCAATCTGACGGTTTTTGCTATTTTACGGTGACATATACCTATATAGTGATTGACCATGTCTTGCTGAATTACGATACATGATAAATGATTTATTTAAAAAGGATTTATTTAATTCACATTGTGACTGTGTCACTTAAAATACGAATTATAAAGAACTTATGATAACGAATGCGTTTTATAAATGGGTAGGTCTACATTTTGTTATATCGAAACATATAACTTGTATTTGGTTTGATAAAGAAACTATCGATGTTGTTTCATGTTTATCTCTAATATTTTGTAAAGAAATAAAGTTTGTGAGGTTGTAGGGGGTAATCTCTGGATCAACTGAACCGATTTTAAAAATTCTGATACCAATAGAAAGCCACATTATTAAGTGAGTGTCATATGCTATATATTAACCCGAAAAATTAGGGAGTTCCCGTGGGAATTTAAAAAACTTATTTCACGCGGACGAAGTCGCAGGCATCTGCTAGTTTTAATATAAGACAATCTAAACAATAATCTATGTAAGATTTAACTCTAACAATATGGACCTACAGTTCGCGCACGAGTTGAATGCAGAGTAACCAGTAAGTAAGTAGTATGTGTCACCATACATTTACTCTGCATTCAACTCGCTCGCGAATTGTAACGTTATACCTACAACCCATTCGTTACCATGCAGGACATTGTCAATCGCTAGATAGAGAATGTAACACCATGCAGAGTTGTAGTGTTTTATGAAAAACAATTGACTGACGCAATTTGTAAGGTAAAAATAAAAACACTTTATGTAAATAAGCATGTAAAAAGATTTATTACAAAATTTGTTAAGCATAATACTGTCTAAAATTATTTTAAACAAAAGAATTACGTCATCAGAACTGGAAAAGATCAAACTGATAACCACAACCCCTTTTAACAATGGGCGATGCTACTTCGTTAGAAAACTACATCCGTACCATAAGTACTCAAAGTTTAACAGTTTTGATAATATTATTTTTTTACTAAATATAAATTCTCAATATCGGGCCTATTAAACATTGTGTTTAACTTTAGGTGTTTTGTATGACAAAAATGCAAAATGCATTTGGACGTGGTTTCTTCTACCACGGACGCTTTATTGAGTTTTTGTAATCCATAAGTCATAAAAGTGAAAAAGGTAAACAAAGGAATTGTATATTAGTTGTACTTAGATGATACAAATGTACGAGACAACCGCATCGAGACGTACGTATATGACGTCAAAAAGTACATATGAAAATTGACCTCTAGAATAAAGTGCGGGTGTATGATATTAAATTAAAATCGGTAAAATAATAAGGAGAGCGCTAAAAATTCATTTAAACCAAGCGTCGATTAAAATTAATTATATTATGTAGTAGAGCATAAATAAAATGGTAAAAATATTCAAGTTTCTTCGTTCATTCAGAAAAAAATATTAGACTTGTACAATAATTTCTTTGTGCTCGCAGTGGTTTGGTATATTAAATTTTAAGGTAAGTATAAATGTATGCAAAATTAATGACCAACTACGAGGATACTATTTTGCACTATCATAAGAATATAAAAATTAGTTTCATCAACTCTGGGTATTTAAGGACATCTTCCACGATAAAATAGCTATCTTATTAAGGGTTCTCAAAGAACGACTTGCAGACACATTCTTGCGCGTCAGCATCACCTTCCCCGTCCCCAGTGCTGGATACTGCATGCCTCAGAGCATTCACTTGTGTGTTCAGGCCCAGTATGCGCAGTTGGGCTTGTTCGAAGTTTTCGCTTAGTCTTTGTATCTGGCACTGCATACGACATTGTATCTGGAAGCAAATCAAATCAATCAATAAAAGTAATGTGGAGTCAACGTATTTTTTTTAGTTTTGGGGTGCCTGCTCCCCATATGCTTGAATGGCGTAAAGTGTAGCTTTGGAAATCCCCAGAGGATGATCTCCAGCCAGTAGCTGAAATCTAATAGAGCTCTATCGACTAAGACAATGCCGGCGAAAAAATTAAAAGTGCTGTGGTCAAAGAAAAAGGCCCACAACAACCCAGTTGGAAATTATATATTTTATAACTAAGTTATATTATCTAAAATATTTTTTATAGTTTATTTTAGACTACTCACTTCCTCTCTTTCCTTTTCGGCAGTCTTGACTTGTGCCCTTGTAGCTGCCAGTTGCCTTTCTAACTCAGCAATAGTAGTCTGCATGCACCTAAAATGATTATTGAATTGGTTGAAAGCATTTTATTTATCTTGAACAATTGAAATCGTAAACTTAGTAGATTTTATTCAGCGAGATCTAATAGTTTAACGTATTTTTATAATAATAAAGAAAAGTTCTATGCAGTTATTGGAACGGACCACGACTCTTCAGTAATGAACCAATTGTAGGTCAAAAGTCTTACTTCCGCAAAGTTTCGGTACGTTCGTTGGCTCGTTGCAGCGCCCGAGCAGCTTCATCGCGAGCCCTATCCAATTCCCCACCAAGTTGAGCACATTCGTGCATCTTTTCATGCAGACGTTTTTCGTTGGCAAGTACGCATTCCTCCATTCGGATCATGTTAGCTCTGAAATTTTTAGCAGAATTAGGTTTATCATACACATCTTTTTTAAAACAGTAATCCTATACTTGCATTTTCAAATAAAACGAATGCAGTGTGTTATTCTGATCACTATCGCCTTCCTAATCTTGGCTACATTAGGCATAGACTTACATCCTGAAGCGGACAGCATAGTTTTAACTCCGAAAATTAATATGAATAATTTACCAGATACCTATTGATAATTAGATTATGTCATAATAATTATTGGTTTATGATGTTGTACATTTAAAACATTTAATAAAACTCACTTGAGTCGGTCTATGTCACTCTTAAGTGACATATTGATTTCTGTAAGTTGCGCAACTCTTTGTTGTAATAATGCAATTTGTTTTTCTTCGCCGCCTTTTTCTGGAGGTTTTTCAGGTGGTTTAAGGCTGTTATGTAGAAGCGCATGAACCTAAAATTCAAATAAATGTATTATATTATTGCACGATTTTTAATTTTATTGGATTATTTTTTCTATTTCACTATGACATAACACAATATGGTGTATAAGTTTATAATTTTATGAACCGTTTTTACTTATTTACCAATTATCAAAGTGAATGCTAAACGTTTTAGTATCAATCGGTTATATTTAATCAGTCTAAATTTTATGCCTCACCTTTTCTCTAGCACAATTTAGTTCTCTAGCCAATTGCTCCGCATTATGCTCAGCTATTGCTTGTGACTGCTGCGCGTCTTTCAGTCGTAGCTGTGTTGCTTTGAGAAGATCTGGGATCGGAGCTAACTCCTGTAGTTTTTCTTGAAACTTGAGCTGTAAATGATTTGTTAAATTTTTATCTATTGTTGTCATAGTTAACACCCAAAATATAACATAATCTCAAATCTAGACATTAGACGCGGCTAGCCTGTGCAAGAACGTGTAATGACTAGATTAAGGAATTAGAATCCGATAGCACTCTACCCACATATCAATTTACCCATGCACAAAATTGCCAAATCATTTTCTGCAGCATCAGGATCAAATTAGTACACGGTACCTAGATAATAATATTGTATCACATAATTTTGAACTTTTAAAATAAATTATGTCACCTTAACACGTTGTATTTCAAGATTGATCTGTTCACTGATCCTAGTATTATCCATATCCATCATGTCCATTTGTCTGCGCTGTTCCTCAACTAGCTGTTGAGCTTGAAGATACTGGAAATCAACAAGAACTATTGAATAAAGAAACAGTGTTACTGCGTAATGAATTATGCTTTGTCAATTATGAAGTTTGTTGGAGAAGTATTTGCTTATTAATTAATTTATATTCTACGTACCTTAACCCGATAATCTTGCAATTGGTTATTCTGTTCCTTCATTAACAATCTTAATTCATCAATTTCTTCCCTTGCTTCCCTGTAGCATTGCTTTAAAGCTCTAACGTTGATTTCTTGCTCAAATGCCTGTTCCTTTGTACCTAAAGCCATATTCGTTTGAGTGGTAAGCCCTTCAAACTTCATTTCCAGCTCTCTGAGCTTGTTCTGCACCTCTCTATGCTGGCATCGTTCTTTCTCTAGCTCTTCTTTCTTTTTCAGCAATTCTGCTCGCAATACTGCACACTGGTAGTTATTTAGAAAATTCAGATTAAAACAAAACTAAAAATAATCCGTATTGATGTATTAGTTTAATCACATAGACACTTTGTAAGCTCAATGAAAATTGCGGAGGAGTACTTAAGTAATAGTGTAAAAATTAATCTAAAATAATTCGAAGTAAACTTCAGTTATTACATCATATTTACCTATATGTTTAATAATTATAAACTAAACAAAAATGGGCATATGAATCTTTGCTTGGATTTCACCTAAGCGAGCCTATGCATATAATAAAATATTACGCTTATTATTGTGGCATTAAATTGATATAAGTAAATATTTACCTCGGTGACTTTAGTCTTAAAATTTTCTTCTGTCTGACGAAGCTGTATCGTCAATTTTTGTACTTCTTTTTCAGCTGGAGTCTATAACCGAAATATTATAAATGTAATTTAAAACGTAATACCTATGTAAAACACCTTTGTCCAATCATGTCAGTATATTCTAGTCAAAGTGGATGTACAATTATAGGATCTTAATTAAGTTCATTCCTATTAATTAACTACATTTTTACTGGGGGACTATAAAAGTTATTTTTGATTAAATTCTTACCGGGGGAGCGTTAGGATTACACGGTGCGGGACATGGCGGACAGACTCCACACTGAAAAAAAAGAGTAATATTTAATAAATAATAATAATAATAAATAAAAGCTTTATTGTATCTTATTGCTAGAATTTACACATTTAAACACTTATCAACTAAATCCTAAAAGAAAACAAATAAATAAATATATAAAATCTAACAATATACAATGGGAAGCAAACTCAGCATTACTGAGCATTGATAACAATGCTCAGCGCTGGTTTTCGGTTTGCTCCGGTTCTATTTGATTGTACAAAAAATTGCGCTGCGCCCTTTGTCTTATATTTAGACTAGTTATATTATACATATTACACAACTAACTTATAAAAACAAAAAAAGATATAAAACTTAAACCAAAAATACACGCCCAACAAAAAAAAAAAAAAAAAAATATATATATAATAGAAAACGTGAAATTAATAAATAATAAACAGTAATTGAGATAGAACGAAATAATTCACTAACTTATACAGGTTTAATTAATTATTTGAATATATAAATTTTGCTGCCTCTATCTGTACGTTTAAATAAAAGTTTCTCAGTTTATTTTTTAACGTGATCTCGCGTATTCTCGTGTATTTCATGAATGTTTGACTTATTAGCTTCTTTTTTCTTCTTTTACTATTAAAGTATACATGCATAGTAATTATTTAACAACAGTGCATTACAGGGGCGAATTTAATTCGGGAAATACTTTCGGGCTTATATTTTTTATGAATAAAGAACATAATGCTATAGAATATTATTATATTATACGTCACCAACAGAAAATCTCAAGGTAAGACGAACGATAAGCTTGGCATGCTAGATAATCTGTGTACACGGGCAAAGCCTCACTACCCAGGCAAAGTGAGGCACATTTATAGAAACTGTTATTATTACCGGTAAATGCTGAAACAAACTCATGAGCAACAAAAATCACGACATTTTAAAATTTAAATAAAAGTGTGAAACCACACGAACTAAATTTTTAGGCCTCCTCAAATATTAACGATTGACTCAATTGGAAGATACTTTACTATCTGAAACTGCTGTGTTTAAAATTAAATTAATAATTCTATACTAGCTGATGTCCGCGACTTCGTCCGAGTGGAATAAGTTTTTTTTTATTCCCGCGGGAACTCCTCAATTTTCCGGAAAAAAAGTAGCCTATGTCACTCTCCAGGTCCTCAACTTTACCCATACCACAAATCACGTCGATCCGTTGCTCCGTTGCAACTTGATTGAAGGACAAACCAACAAACCAACAAACAAACTAACTTTCACATTTATAATATTAGTGTGATGCTTTCCAAAGTTGATAATTTGTCAGATGCGGTGATAATAACATATTTGCCAACTGCCACGGCAGATTGTACGCTACTATGTTAAAATATTTTAATATAACACCTGTATGTACTATCTTAAATCTGAGTAAATAAATAATGAATTTAATTGAATAGAAACTGAACGCGGCGCGGTGGCAACACATTGAACTTGGCTTCAAGATATTTAAATTTTTTGAAGATGTTGTAACAACTGTATTATGAAGGAACGAACTTCAACAGGAAAATCTTTGAGGAAATAAGCTTACTTTGTAAAGTGTCGCGATTCACAAAATGATTTAAATAGTTGAACAGAAAACGATTTTCCAGCGGTCTGTTTGGTACGTAATTAAAGTCTGCGGGCGGTCATCTCAAAGGATAAGGCATGCGTATGATGGTCTCATTGTGTGAGAAATTTCATTCTTTGCCTTATCTGTGTGATCACATCGTGGAACCCCAGATAATATGACGTCTAACGTCACCACAATAGAAGCATTTAATACCCTACTAGCAGACTCGAAACGGCTTCGCAAGGATGGCTTTACCTATTCCATTTTAGACTGAATTCTATAGACTATTATAAACCTCGATCGTGAAATGTTCTTATTAAATATTATAGCGAATAATAAAATCGAATTTAAGCGAAGACACCATTTATAAATGCGAATTGCGAAATATATGATAAAAAAAAAGTATCTACTTAGTGAAAACGCAATATGTAATTGAAAATTAATATCAGGTTACGACGTCTGTTAGAAAACTCAAAAAATGTCCAATGAATCAATTGTTCGCTAATATCTTAATAGGAAGAAACATATTAATTGAATGGACACATTTAAAAAACTAAGGTCACCCGGACGAAGTCGGACCAAGTCAATCAGCTAAACTATTTAAAAAAAGAACTTACGGCCTTCGTCATCGCCGGAACAGGTGGACCACCAGGCTGTAAAATGTAAAAAATAATATTCAGGGTACCTATAGCTACATATCAATCAATGATTACTATTTCCTAGTTCTAGCTATCAATAAAAGTCAGTATTGTTGAGATACTATCAATACATACCATTTAAAGCTAAAACCATTCATTTAAAGTTATTTCTGGGATGCGGAGTGATATCGCATTGCAATATTCACACAAGTGCCGAAAACAACATATTATATCATCAGAATCATTTTAACTCATCGCCGGCTCACTTTTGAGCATAGGTCTCCACTTAGAATGAGAAAGGTTAGACCATAGTCCAACGCGCTGTCCAAGTACGGATTGCCAGACTTCACACACCTTCGAGAACATTGTTGGAGAACTCTCCGGTAAGCAGGCTCACAAGATGTTTTCCTTCACTGTTCAAGCAAGTGATAGTAAACTTAAACCATACATAAGTAGCTCCGAAAGCAATATCGTAAAATATTTTACCGTTTGCTCAAAACATGTGTTTTGACCGCCCCCGCCTCGGCAGGCGCTGCCAGGTGTCTTTGCATCAGCCATCTCTTCGCGTAAGTTACAGATTTGAATCTCTAGCTGCCCTAGTTGATTTTCCTACAAAAAGCAAGGATTTCAAAGTGGATAGACGTAGTTTGTTAATTAAAAAACATTTTCTTTTAAATAATCTCAGTTAAGTAGGTACCTACGAGTATTACTTTCAGATATAAAAAAGGTCAAGTTTATTATTGAAACGGATTACGGAATATTTTTCATAAAATTCCATAGAAAAAATAGCTAAGCTATCAAATTCTTGATAAAAAGCCTATTTTATTTTAGTTAAACAACACGCTATTGGACTAATTAGTTTCCGAGATTTTAGTAATCCCTGCATAATCCAAGGGTGGAAACAGAATGAAAATATAGTATCTTGCCTGATTTTATGGATTAACGATAACTCATCATATTTTATTTATTAACAAAGTATAAGCAAAAAGATAAGCACTTACAAGGTCATTTGTGGAAATTTTATAATTGTCGAACTTAGCCAGTAACTCTTCAGCGTCTTTTATGTAGATTTTTTTTCCGTCCTGCAAATATTATCTAAATTATTAACGATATATTTGCAATGACTTCTTTCAAGCTGGCTGTAATGGGTTTTAGTTTTAATGCTACTAAACTAGCAAAAATAATAACGGCTATTACAACATACCGGAGTATATATTTCTACTTCTTGCTGACATGGAAGGTCTTGTTTCACCACAGTGGCATCGCCCTGAATAAAAATTTAAGATTCTGTTTAGCTTTCAAATTTTTTAGCTTTAATTTCGATCAATCAGCGATTCTTGGAGCTTCGTTTGAGAATTTTATTCCTATGACTACATAATACCATGTGAACACTGAACTGCAGTACCTTCTCAATCCGATGATGAGGTACCTACTTATTGCGTGTGCGACTCTCAACTTTATTAAAACTAAGAAATTACCGATTGCGATGGATAGCAAGTAGATTATTACAGAACACAAATTCACCTTCGGGTTCCTACTATACAACCTAAGTGACGACCTCATCAGGTTATACACACTATAATCACTTTAATTTAGCAAACGAAACCTTCTTTTTGCTTAATCCTTATTACAACATTGGTTGCTCCGTAATAAACAAACTTCTTCCAGCGCTTTAAGCGTACATTGTTATTTCAATAGGCATTGAGTTCGTGGTTCTATCATACCCATACGCCGATGTGCATACATACGCATACTCTCTAAGAGGCAGTTAGGTCCCGGTAAATGGCCTGAATTCATCGACATGGATGCCTGAATCTGACAGAGAAGAGGACTAGTCGTGCTTTAAATTGACGCTGCGCCTGTTTATATTATTCTTATTAGAAGTCTGCACTTTACCAAACAAGAAAAATAGATTTAAGTACCTAATATTATGGAGGAGGTAGGTTTATTAATTTTTATATAAAAAAAATTTTTTGACTTCCAAGCTTCGGCCTTATTAGGTTAGGTTCTTTTATGAATGAGGTACATCGGATTGCTCCTATTTGTCTACATTTAACTCAATGCCTATACGTAATCCTCTGGTGAATATCGAAGCCCACTAGTTTTAGAGCAGATTGGAAACGTTGAACGTTCAAAGCTTTGGCTTTACCTCGGGATTATTTCTATTTAATCTCTCATGGAGCGCCGAGTTCTCTTTGTTCATTAATTTCAGTTCGCCTTGGAGCCTCTTTATTTGAGCCCGACAAGTCTCCAAGTTCTGATCTTTTATCATTAACTCCTTGTAAAGTATGTACCTGAAACCATTATTATTATTAAGGCTTACCTTGTGTTAGCCATTGTGGAAATTTTCAGGACTATTTAAAAGAACATTGTTTGTGGAAAGTGTTGACTGTTTTGACGGTTGTAATAACAGCCGGCCATGACAACGGCATCCATAGTCAACCAACGATTCCATTTTTAAAAATTTTAACGAACCTATAGCTGATTTTTGGATAATTTTTAGCCTGCTGTGAGATGTATGTCTGTAAGTATGTTTGTGTTGTTTGGTGTGTGTATATGTCACCGTAAGATTGTAAAATCCGTTACCTAGATTATAATCTAACGGTTTTTATCCCGCTAGATTATAAACTGTCGAAAGATTGTGAACCGTTCAATGTTCTGAGTATTAATTTATGAAATATTTATAGTTTTTACGTTTTCTTGTCTCTTTCTTGTACAGTTCGCGCGCGAGTTGAATGCAGAGTAAATGTAAGTGTCACCATACATTTACTCTGCATTCAACTCGCGCGCGAACTATAGGTTAGGTTAGGGTTTAACATGAATATTCAGGTAGTGCCCGGCCCTATCGGATTAATATACCTAATATATTACAATTTACCGAAAAATAACGCGTTAAATTGTAAGCAGTATGTTACGGTTCACAATCTGTCGAAAGTTTATAATCTATCGAGATAAAAAACGTTATATTATAATCTAACGGTTTTTACAATCTTACGGTGACATATGTACCTAATGTATGATAAAATATTTTTTTGTGTCACTAGCTGCCTAAATGGGTTGGAAGATATCCACCACCACCACCACTACAGCCCATTAACGCCCGACTGCTGGGCACAGGCCTCCACTCTGATAGGACAGAGGGAATTAGAGCTAAGACCTGCTCCAATGCGGGTTGGCGGGCTTTAACGACTATTATCATGTTAGAATCAATAAATATTAAACATCGTGAGTTCAGATATTTATTGATATCTTCTTTTGAATCTGATTTTTGACATAGAGACACAATACTAAATCGTGGAAGAGATGGTCTCTGCCCAGAAATGGGAATGTTATTATAGTTTCATCGTACTTTAACTTGGTCTTGTAATAATGTCCTCCCGACCTAATTTCGCCCACCGCCGCCAATCTCCAGAAAGATCAGCTATCTGCACTAAAGTTAATATTATAGTGCGCAAGTGTGTGTTCAAACACAGGTGCACTTTCTGTTCCTTTACTCTCATAGCCCGATGGGACGGAAAATCCGACACGACCGGAGAGAGATCAGGCGTGGGACCGACGGCTTTGCGTGCTCTCGGAGGCACGGGGATGAATCACCGCCAACTAATTCCAGACTAGTACTGAGAATTTCTAGTCAGAAAAATGCCAATAGTTAATCATGGCCCGACCCGGGACTCGAATCCGGGACCTCTTCGAACATGCTTACCACTACACCAATGAGTCTAGTGGTCATAGTCGAGTCGAGTCGAGTCTTGTAATAATAGGTATATGGTATAGTGGTTGACGGTTGTATAAATTTATTGATAAGTAGGTGCTCAATTTTTATATCTAGATTCTAGACCAAACCTCTTGACTTCTAAATCCGCATTATCCGCAACCAACTTCTCTTGCATATCGTAACTTTCATTCAATTTCCGAGTCAGATCAATTTCCTTAAAGAAACATAAAGCGTTAAGAAATACGTCTTTGTAAAATAACGTAAGAACATTAACTCAGAGCAAGTAAACGCCTGTAACCCACAAAGTCGTAGTTAGTAGTTACAAGCAACTAGGTAGAGAAACATGGATTACGACTCTGTTTTAGGGACTGGACAACAAAATATCCGCACGAAACATCCGCTTTTTCTCCTCCAAAGCAGATCTTTTTTTTTGTACAAGAAAATTTTTCTTGTTGCCTTGTGTGCGGTCCCCATAATAATATAAAGGTGAATAACGTGAACGTTCCAGGCTAACGTTTTTCCTGTTCGGTCCACAGTGTGTTTTCGGCCCCATAGGTACTATTTATAGATGAAAAAGTGTACTTTAGGCTAGCTTGCACAAATCCTTTAAGTTACGCTGAATTTAAGTAAAATTTACAATAGGTATTTATCGTATCATGTTAACTCTGGCACTATGAGCATAATTCTATTCTGAGCTCCGGAATTTTATCAAAAATTAGTGAGAATAGGCTGTATGGTCTTTGACCTTTGCCTGTCCCGAAAGGGGACAAAATGAAAAACAACAACAAAAATTAGTGACAGCATCAAAAAATGACAAATCGGTTTAGGCATATTATACATTGGACCTTAGGCTCTTAAATGCTGGGTTACACTTTGTGAAGTAAAAAGTGATCTAATAACAGATTTGTTGTGTAAGTGTTCATACATTGATAGAGCGGTGCTCTAATCACTTTGCTCGCACTCGCATTTTTTTTATCCCACTACAAGTTAGCCCTTGACTGTGATCTCACCTGATGGTAAGTAATGATGCAGTCTAAGATGGACTTTACACTAAACCGCGTATATTATCCAACCCTACATTGGTTGGATACACTTTGTTAAGTCAGCAGTGCGGGTGAAAAATGCAGGCATTAAGTGATTAGTAAAATCAACGTGTAAATGGTTGCGCCGTAAAGTGTGAAGTGCAAGTAAAGTGCTAAAAGACACATTTTTAAATTGCAAGTATCACTTATCACTGTATGAACATTTACTTTACTATTAAATATGTATGGTATACATCAATATATCCAGATATGTATATATCTCCAGCCCTAATGGATTGCTTGTAACCTTTAGGCAGGTTAAATGCCAAATAAAATAATCTAAAATATGACATCTTTGAAAATAAAATCACGGAAAAGGCCAGCCAGTAACTGATTACTTAGCAGGTGAAATAAAAATCAATCTTTTTAATATGTTTTAAAAAACTCAACTTTCATCAAAAGATATGTAATTCTTTCAGGAATTTATTGTATTACAATAAGATTACAACTGCTTCAATTTGATACAATGTATTAAACATTTTTGTTAATTATTCGACTTTCATACAATTTTGCGGTATTTTTTCTGCCAACCAACAAATAGGTATTGAAATGTTACCATTTAAAACGTTTTTTTTTATTTAGGAAAAAAATCTGTGACTGTGTCTATAGTGAATAAAATAATAACAAAACAGAGCAGTCTTTGAGATTCTCTTGAACATATCAGTCTATACATAGACATAAGATTGCACCTGATATAATAAACACACCTATCAGGTTTCCTGTTGGCTAGCAAAAAAATGTATTGGTAACGTATTTCAACCAAAATATTTATGATGTAAGTATAATATTTCGTGAATTGCAAGAACGTACAGATTTGCTTCGCAGGGGTGGATCACAGGCGAAACCCGAAGCGTTGTTGTTCAATGGAGCTAGTAGTACTGTTGGATGGCTCATTTTCATTTCGTGATGCCATGGCGAATCTATGAGAAAATAAAAGAATGTTTATCCTAGTTTTTTATCCATACGAATCTATCTAAAAAATCTATGATTATATTATAAATGCGAAAGTGTGTCTGTCTGTCTGCTACGCTTTCACGACCCATCTAATCCACCTATTTTAATGAAATTTGGTACAGGGATAAGTTGTATCCCCGGGAAGGACAAAGGCTACTTTTTATCCCGGAAAATTAAGAAGTTCATGCTGGAATCAAAAAACCTTAATCCAGGCAGATTAAGTCGCGGGCATCATCTAGTTTATAATATTAGTAAGAATTTACCATTCATACGAGTATAGTTAGGTTCAGTAGAATTTCTGTGCTTATTTTTTTATTTGAACTTTAAGAAAAATACTTTACCGACAACTGGTGTTTTTATATTTTTTCTCAAAAACAAGAAAATATTTTCTTACCATACATACGAATATGTTTCAATAGATGATTAACATCGTCGTTTGATGATTTTATTACTTCCATATCTACCAGTTTTTGTATATTTTTAGTGAGTCGATCAAAACGTTCCATCTCATGAAGGAGTAATTCATTTCGTTCACACAACTCCTTCATGTCACTTTCCGTTAGGTTAGGTTTCTAAAACGTATTACAAAATTAACATAGTTTAAACTATGTAGGTATGCACAGCGTCATCTTTGCTTATAATAAAACTGTAGCTAAGCGATTTCTGTACATTAAATATAGTTTAAAAATAATAATTGGAGGAATTTATTATTGATGTATATCGAGATTGCGCTGAAACTACTAAGATGACTTGAATGAAGCTCGGCGTACTGACTACGGACGGACGGAGGAATGGACGAACGGACTGTCTGATAGACAGACTTGAAAAAATTCAAACAATATTTCATGTACCTATAGTCCGCGCACGAGCTCGGAGGAATCGGGGTCTGAAGAAGCGACGGCTGTACGCCACCTCCGATCGTCGCTCCATATCCAGCTCGCTCCCAGCACTAGTTTTTTTTTTTATCCACTACAAGCTAGCCCTTGACTGCGATCTCACCTGATGGTAAGTGATGATGCAGTCTAAGATGGTAGCGGGCTAGCGTGTTAGGGGCATGGCAGTTATATTAAACCCATACCCCTTCGGTTTCTACACGGCATCGTACCGGAACGCTAAATCGCTTGGCGGCACGTCTTTGCCGGTAGGGTGGTAACTAGCCACGGCCGAAGCCTCCGAAGTTTCGTGCTTGACTCGTGTAATTTTGTGATAGCAGTATTGTTTTGTACTATAAACGACTCTAGGTCATTACTTTAACATTCCATAGGATTCCTCGGAGCTCGTGCGCGTACTATACAGTTACAGTTTTATAATATAACACTTTCAATAAAACGATATGCACAACATAAACCGACCTTTTGTATTTCAAGCAGTTTCGCCCTGGAGTCTCGTATAATTCGTGCACTTTTTCGCGTTTCCGTATGAATGTCACGTATTTGCCTTGTAAGCGGATCATCCTCATCTTTAGGAGACGGTGAAGCTGGAAAAGGAACAACACAAAAACATAATTACTAATTTTTGCATGCTTTTTTCATGTAATTATTAATAAGCAGATCCAGAATGTGTGAGGAGCAAACAAATACAAAGCTCCTTAGTGCAAATGTGTAAGAAAAACATACCTACCTTATCAGTTACGTTTCAAAATAATTCGAGCTGTTTAAGGACATCATAGATAATTGGGTATTTAAAAGCATACCCCTATTAGGTTTCTACACGGCATCCTACCGGAACGCTAAATCACTTGGCGGCACGTCTTTGCCGGTAGGGTGGTAACTAGCCACGGCCGAAGCCTCCCAACAGGCCAAACCAAGAAAATTCAGAAATTATAAATTCCCTAATTGACCCTGCCGGGAATCGAACCCAGGACCTCCACATTTAAGACAACAGCGCTCAATACTGCGCCACGGAGGTCGTCACTAAAAGTTGGGTAAAATTTGAAAGTGTGTAGGGTGGTTATTCAAGTTTACCTACCTGTGTATCTAAAACTATACACCTTTACCAATCGCATACCCAGGTAAATTTACACTCCCATGACACCTCAAAAATTCCTAGGATCTCCGAAGTTGTAGGTAAATAATAGAAAAATAAAACTTAAACTAATAAAGACCTTGTCAAAAGCAATTCTAAAAAATAAACAGCAAGGGTACGACGCAGTTGGAAACAAAATTCCTCCAGAGCATAGTATTTCACTCAGTACCAATAACTTTATATTAATTTTTCTGATCTCAACCTCGTTTCAATTACTGGCTCTTGTATTGAACAAGCAACAATAATATTATTGCTCGCTATTTGTAGACAGAATATACTTAATTACACTTCGATTAAAATTTTAAATTCACTTACATGATCTCGAATTCTGAAAAACAAGAAAATGTAACAATAATAAACAGCAATATTTTAAAATGTTAAAAAATTTTGTTGTAAATAAACTACAGCGTTCTCACATTTATTTTTTCTATGGTTCTCACCACAAAAACTTTAGGCGAAGTTTAAAACTGTTTATCCCATAACAATCGCTTGTTTAACATCAACTAAAGTACGAGTATACCAAAAGCCTTAAATTTTTGATAAGATCGACACTATTTTTGTGATTAAAATTTGAATAGGAATCATCTCATGGATTGCTTTAGTGGATTTCACCTCTTTACTGCTTAATTGTTAAAACTAGATGATGCCCGTGACTTTGACCGCGTTGTTTAGTTTTTATTCCCGCGGGAACGCCTTAGTTTTTCGGGAATAAGTAGCCTATATCCTTCCCCGGGACAAACTATCCATATGCGAAAAATTCATTAAAATCCGTTAAAAAGATGAGCCATTGAAGCAGATAGACAGAAATACACACTACAAACATCTATAGGTATCTCATATAAACATGACTTGATTAAACAAACTTCAATGTTTTTCAATGTGTTAAATCAAATCAAATCTTCATCTATTCAATTATAAGTTTAATTACAAGTGCTTTTGAATCGTCAAGTGATCTACCACTGGTTCGGAATGCCATCCTACCGAGAAGAACCAGCAAGAAACTCGGTGGTTGCTCTTTTTTTAATATGTAACAATGATCAAACATATTTTTTTTTCTTTATTTGTTTAGGGACTTTTATACTTATGTACCTACATGTCAGCCCCATTATAATCTAAATTTATATAGAAAACAAAATCACAGTAACTTACAACCAAAAAACAAAGAGTAAAAAGATAAAAAAAAACATCAAATTAAGAAAAAGAAAACATTTCAAGAAATGAGACTTATGCATTCAAACAGACCAATCGTATACTTAGATGCGGGACGGGCAAGAATATTCACAAACATGCCCGTATCAAATCTGTTCAAATGCATATATGTCTCATAATTTTATCTCTACCAGACTGAAATCTGACACATTCATTTAACAAGTGTTGAACATCATCAATTATTCCACATGAATTACAAAGAGGTGACTCCGTTATTTTCATCAAAAATTTGAATTTATTCAAAGCATATTATTTTTAAAGTAGCGTACATGCGCTATACAGCCGCAGACCGCAGTCCCGCGCATTGACGGAGTGAATCATATCCACGCTTTTAGGATTATTATACGACTGCCTGAAAAAAGGAGTATATTGTGTTCAGGGTTCATGTATGTATGTATGTATGTGAGTTTGTATATTCCACCATAACTTCTATACGCCTGAACCGATTTTGATAAATGAGGTATCGTTAGAATTTCTCGCTTATTCCGGGAGACATATGCTAGTAAAATTTAAAAAAAAATGATGGGATGACCACGATCCCGCATTAAAGACTAAAGTTGAAAAAAATATTCGAACATAAGATTAACTTTTGACGACCTCCGTGGCGCAGTGTGTAGCGCTGTTGCCTTAACGTGCGGAGGTCCCGGGTTCGATCCCCGGCAGAGTCAATTTAGGAATTTATAATTTCTGAATTTTCCCTGGTCTGGCCTGGTGGGAGGCTTCGGCCGTGGCTAGTTACCACCCTACCGGCAAAGACGTGCCGCCAAGCGATTTAGCGTTCCGGTACGATGCCGTGTAGAAACCGGAGGGGTGTGGGTTTAATATAACTGCCATGCCCCTAACAGGTTAGCCCGCTACCATCTTAGTCGCAGCTTGATCGCAGTCAAGGGCTAGCTTGTAGTGGATAAAAAAAAAAAAAAAAAACTATAAAATAATCATCCTCTAGAAAATGATGAGTAGATTCCAAAGGTACTCGTAATTCAATACGGTCTACGGCCATCGATTTATATGTATGTACTAGATGGGCCCTTTCATAGAAAAACGCCGGGCGTCTGAGTTGCTGAACACGTTCCGCACCTGTCTTTGTTCCCGTCGTAGCGCTGTCACGATCGCTCGTCGTGCAGATAATTTGTTATTATTAAGTTAACATCTAAAGTTTAATTAGTTTGGCACTGTATAATTTTAATTTTAAGGTAAGTGTTTCAATTCACAATTATACATTTCCAAAAAAACGTTATTTAATCTTCCTATTTAATATTTTTATCCATTACGCAATCATTTAATTTCCGCGGCAAACTGTATGATTTTTTTTTTACTAACTGACCTTACGGCTATGACCTATATTATCTATGACCGAGTCATACGTTTTCAAGCTTTCATTCAAGATGTCGCAAGCAAGTTCCCGCTTTTCAGACTAGATGGCGTTGATGGCGTTGCTAAAAATACGCCCACATTCTTTGTTTGACAGGGCCCGTCTATGTAAATTGAGGTCGTTGGCTACGGCAGAGCAGTGTATTTTTTAATAATTTTAATTATATTCACTTGTTGAACCCTTAATAGACACCCTTAAAGTTTTGCCATGTCCGTCCGTCAGTCCGTCAGTCCGTCTGTCCGTCCGCAGCTTAGCTCAGTTAAGTACCTACTAGAAAGCTGTAATTTGGAATGGGTACAATATAATCTTAATATATAAAACAGTCGGGTTGTTCGAACACTTATAACTCTAGAACGGCTGCAGGACCAATTTTCATGGTTTTGATTTTTGTATTTGCTTCCGTCCCGAATAGCAGAATAACTATTAAAACAATGGAAAATTGACGAAAAAGTAAAAGAAAAACATTTTCCCACACAAAATGTTCATGGGTTTCGTAACGTGATTTTTGGCATGGGCATAGTTGAGGACCTGGAGAGTGACATAGGCTACTTTTTATCCCGGAAAATTGAGTTCCCGTGGGAATCAAAAAAAACTTAAACGACGCGGACAAAGTCGCGGGCATCAGCTAGTGTTATATAATAATCACGCCGACAAAGTGAGAGAGCTCCCCTATACGTAAAGTGCGGAGATTGTATTTTTTTCTTCTTGTCTATCCCATGTTCGTGGGGTGTCGTTGGATTGGGTTTTTCATGTAGCGGAAAATCAGCATTTAAGTTATTAAAAAAATTAAAATTAAAATAATAAAAACCTGTACCAATATCTGAGCAATGTAACGAAAATCCATACCAAAAAGGGTGAAATGGGGGTTGTAAAGTTACGTAAAAGTCCTATGTTTTTCAATCATATTTTTACCATTAAATTCATGCTACCTGTGTGTGTGGACTTGGTATTCGGCAATGCGAATTTAATACACTTAGTTTTCTTTGCATTCTAAAGTAAAAGTAAGCTAGGCCAGTATGCCTTTCTTTGTAGTATCAGAAAACGAGATCTAAACACTCACGTAACTAAATAAATAAAACATCTTATAACGATTACCTTAGACAAGTTTGATCCACCACAACATAGCCCAGACTTGTTATTTTTCCAAATTCCCACTAATTTTTTACCTTCATGGCATTCCTTTGATTTTAACGCCAATTTAATATTTTTTTTAGAAGAATTAGAAGATTGTTGCATACTATCTGCTGTGGAACACTTGTCGTCACCCTGAGCTGATTTATCTTTTTTCAGACGAGACAGTTCTTCAACTTTTTCATTTTTTCGGATCTTTAACAGGAAATTAATAACGTAGGTTATTTTTAGTTTTCAACTAAATCAAACATGATTTATGCCTGATAGACTGCTATATAGGGATTATAATTCTTAAACACTAAAGTTAACAATATGGCTTTAAGCGTTGGCAGTATGACCTCTGGATATGCATCACAGAACATCCCGGTTTAAAAAAACGCAAGAGTGCACTCCACAGAGATGCATAAACATGAAGAGTAATCAATGCAAAAATAAAAAAACATGAAGTTATCAAGTAAAGTTACTCGTAGCAGGAGCTCTCGAACTGTGCATTTGATCAGGGATTACTGAATGGGATTCGAGATATATTTTAAAGGGTTATCTCTATTCACAAATCACTGGTAGGATATTATTCGGATTTTTGTGTTTTGGAACCATATTTTGAAAAGGAACACTCAAACCCACAAAGGGTGTCTGCACTTTGCGCAGACGGCATAGCGGCGTTACTAGTTCATGAGGGTGTCTAAAACTATAGCCTAAAAAGATTTTTCCTTCTTTATTTATAAAGAAGGAAAAATCTTTGGATATTCTTTATAGCTATCTTTGGATATCTTTGCATATTGGTGGGAATATTTTGTCCCACGAAGAGTAAGAATCTTGCCAATCTTTTAAACTTTTCACGAAGATTAAGGACTCGGGAGATTCGAGTTTATAAATTGATCGAAGGACTCTTTTGCAAAATAAAAATAGTTTGTATTAGTCAATGTCGTAGCTATACATACGGTAAGTAAAGTCGTTTCCGACGATGGATTGCCGTCGCGTGGTGATTTAAGGCGACCTTCTGGAATCTCCTGGCTGTCTGGCTTTTTGGGATTGCTCCAAAACTTCGGCAAGACGTGAAACTTCGGGTTATTTAGCCCAATTGAAGTGCAGCTTCTAGGAGACTCGCGTAAATACCGTTTCTTTGAATAGGTCTTTGTAGACTAAAAAAATTATGTAATATTCAATTCATATTTCGTACATTTAAACCGCTATATTATTATGTACTTAGTCATTCGAATACGTTCAAAAACTTAAAAATAAAGCCTTGTATCCGAGCCATAGTTTTTAAAAGGAAAGACAGAAGACCGTATACGCATGGAACTATAACTAATATAATTATGCCGATATTTAGATAAGTTGGGTTAAGCTGAATGTTCCCATTGATAAAGCGGACCTTGTTTTTCGAAACCGAAAATCGAACTCAGGAGCTACCATTAATTTTAAGACCACAGCAACCACTAGGTACTACATCAGAAAGGTGATATTTATTATTTTAAACAAATAACAAGATCAATACATTTTATTTATTATGCTTATGTATAATACTAATGTACTAAAAATGTATTCAACATTTTGGTTACTTATATACCTTTTAAAAACACGTGAAAAGGAAAATGTACCCTTAGAAGTTCTTTTCAATACCACTTTTATATCTCCGTAAATATATTTACAAATACGCCACCAAAGAAGCGAATTCTTATAAAATATGAATTCTCGTTTAATTCATTGTATATTACACTTCATAATTTTGGTGAATGTCAAAAATTCTGGTCCTACGAGATTTTATCGTAGAAATTCGTTTAATAACGCAGGTAATTATTATTACTTTCTCTTCCTAATTGGCTATTTTCCATGAAAGTTGCTGTAAACTAGGTACTTATATTTGTACCTAGCTGTACCCATTTAAGGTAAGGTGCTTTTGAACTTTGACAAGTCTTTCTTAATTCGAAAAAGGGGCTTTGAGGGGCTGCCTAAGAAGGCAAAATGCGCTCACGAAAATTTGACAATAATTATATTAATATAAATAATAGCTTGATAATTATAAAATTATAATAACTCTTTACTTATGTACTAAGTATCGTCATTATCATTAAAATACAGTTCAACGGTATATTGTATAGTACATTCAAAACATTTTACGTATATTGATATTGTTATAGGTCTTTGATTGACAATCACTTATTTAATTGATTGTTATATACAGAGGCGGCCTTAGGGGGTGGCGAGCAGGGCTTCCACCTGAGGCCTCGCTCTTTCAGGGGCCTCGCGGCCTCGCGCTGCAGCCTAAGTAGAAAAAGTCATTAGGTACTAACGTATATTTGTTTAGTATTATTAAGTATTAAGAAAAGA
This sequence comes from Erebia aethiops, assembly GCA_923060345.2. Lineage (NCBI taxonomy): Eukaryota > Metazoa > Arthropoda > Insecta > Lepidoptera > Nymphalidae > Erebia > Erebia aethiops. The sequence goes on along the minus strand of OV281079.1, from coordinate 9,449,555 downwards.
TTAGCGAAATGAGCTCGCGTGATCGCGATGCGGGTAGAAAATTTGTGTCCGGTAGTTTTAAAAGGAAAGGAGCGATCAAAAGAAAGCAGTTAGAAGAAAATCTGCGTGGGTCTATATATAGTATGGACTTTTCGATGAATTTGACAAATTTCTCGAAAAAGATTCCACAAGCCATAAGGGCCTCGCAAATATCTACCACCCAGAGCCTCGCAATGGTTAAGGCCGCCACTGGTTATATTATTATAAACAAGTCGTGCTAAAAGAGAGGATGTGGTTTTGAGGATGCATAATTATTAAGTATTCTCCTCATCATCCTCGAACTTCTCAGGCTACTGGGTGAGTAATGAGTATCTTGTAATTATTATGATTCGAGCCAACCCAGATACTATTAGGATAATAAAAATAGGTTTATCTCTTTTCCTCTTATGACTATAGTCACTTGAGGGAAAATGATAGAATGCTATCTGTCATTCTATTAGGATCTGGATATGATAGTAGGTATCACATCACTATCATTATGTTCTTAGTTCTCGTCCTCACATTGCAATTTGCGTAAGCCAGTGCAACTTGCAAGAAGTTGGGAAACAAGTTTGCATCACAGCAGCTGTCTACCCAGTATTTTACTCGTCATTTAGGTCATTCCACTGTTCCACGTGTTAAAATTCTAGACCACGCCTTTTGCCTGCTCGTACTGCCTGTTAGTTTATAGTCACTATTTTTGCACATTTATTCAAACTCTATTTAATTTCCTTTATACAACTTACTTACCTTCATTTCAGAGACAGATCACCTATCAAAACTAATGAATTAACACTATTTAAACATGAGTTCAAATAATATAAACAACAAATAAACTGTATAAAAACGAAAAGTCAACCGAAATTATTGACAGTTTCACACAAACGGTATAAACAAACCACAGATGAGACAATTACCTAGGACAAACTGCCAGTTCGATCTCTTTTAAAAAGTTCCACATAATAGCACTCAAAATACAAATCAGTCAAATAGCCGAGAGCTTCCCAAGTGAAATTGTTGGCGTGCGGCCAGAAAAGAGTCAAGCATTGTTTTTTTTTTGGAATTTACCTCCTTTAGAATCGATTTGTATATTATATAAGCCCGGGGTATGAAAACTTATGGGAAGTAAAACCGAATTCTCTCGTGTCTGTTAAGTGTCGTGTGACTTTATGTTTCCATGACTATGTAATTTATTTTGATGAATATAAATTATGCAATTAATATAAATAAATGTATCAAGCATGCTTTCAGTAATATAAAAAATATTATATATATAATTCATTAAACTTCAAACGTAGGAGAAAAATGTTTTATTCCATCTGACCATAGATTTAGGATTGGTCTTACGACCCAATCCTATATCTATGCATCTGACCTACCTCGACTCTGCGTGGGTTTGAATATGTACCGTAAATTAATTTAATTATAAATTTAATAATAATAAGTTTCAAAATCTTTTAGTACTAGTCGTAGACAATTGATTTGCTTTGATGCTCTGATTGATCATGATGATAATTTCCGCCTGCCTATAGACAAATTGACAAAAGATAAATTGATGCAGTTATGAAGAACATTTACAAAACCTTCATTCTCTTTCTCGTAAGAATCCAATTTTTGTTTTCCGGGTAAAAATATCCAGCTCTCCTACGTCCATATGATATCCTGGATGTTGTTTGGCCGTCTTGGGCCCTCGTAACACTTGTGCGAATTATTTATGCTATTATTGAAACTTTGTCGAAGGTATTGGTCCTAAAAGTACTGCGGATCTCTTAAAACATCTCTAAAAACTCAGTTTTTTCGATCAAAAGCATTTCTGACCATGTAATATTACATAGTATTAAAAATAATTATGGGATGAAAACATATTGCGCGCCTTGCAAATAATGCGTTGAATATTATGACCAGGTTCATTTTATATTTTTAAAACACTAAACTGTTGTGTAAGAATAATTATAATAAGTGCTTCACAAACATGATGACGAATATAACGAGATCGTGATCATGGTAAATTTGAAGGCCACTCTATGAGTACCTACCTAGATAATATATACTGTATTTTTATCTACGCAATACGCATAATAGCGTATAGGAAAAAAGAACCTAGGTTATTAGTATTTTCAAGTTAGGGCACTGTTTGACGACCTCCGTGGCGCAGTGTGTAGCGCTGTTGCCTTAACTTGCGGAGGTCCTGGGTTCGATCCCCGGCAGGGTCAATTTGGGAATTTATAATTTCTGTATTTTCCCTGGTCTGGTCTGGTGGGAGGCTTCGGCCGTGGCTAGTTACTTTTTACGTTTACTTTTACTATTTAGCGTTCCGGTACGATGCCGTGTAGAAACCGAAGGGGTATGGGTTTAATATAACTGCCATGCCCCTAACAGGTTAGCCCGCTACCATCTTAGACTGCATCATCACTTACCATCAGGTGAGATCGCAGTCAAGGGCGAGCTTGTAGTGGATTAAAAAAAGTAAAAAACTGTGTTCAAATAAATTACACTGAATGGGAATGGTCTTTAGTAAAATCTCCTTTTTAATTACTCGAAAAAATGAAATTGACCGTTTTTCTGACCTTATGGCTTTTTCCAAAACACGAATTCGCATTTATTCGATAGAAAAAATTGCTAAATTGCCTCTGCAAAGACATTATTTTAGATTGCAGGATACAACAAACTTATATGTTATAGTCCTAAGCCGATGTGCAGACGCATCCATGGTAAAACCATCCAAAGCTAAAACTTCGGCTTTTGCCTATCGAGTTTTCAGGCCAGTCTAGAGAGCCAAAAGCCAAATTAGTGAAATAGTTTTTCCTTTAGACTAGGCAATCCTAAAATCTTAAAATTGGAAATTTTGATGGTGAATATATACTATATATAATACACTATACGGTTATACTCGTAGTTCCAACTCTTCAATCCTGATGCTGCAGGGTAAAGAACTTATTAATTGGGGATTCTTAATTCCTACCGAGAAGAACCAGCAAAAAACTCGGTGGTTGCTCTTTGGAAAAAATAAGGAAAAGAATAGGCAACCTAACGTTTGCATATTCTATGGGCTTCATACTTTCGATTGGTATAGAATTTATCTAATAATCATACCGGTGAAATGTTTAAAAAAATATTTTTTTTAAATTATTAATTAAACATACTCTGGACTGAAATTTGCTAGGCAACCCATATGGATTATATTTATTGACATATTAAATTAAATATAAAATACGTTTCATTAAATAAGCATCTCGGTGAAGGTCGTTTTATAACGGGATCTTATACTATATATATTTATAATTTCATCAATGTCATACATAATTAACCGCTGTCCTTAGCATTGCGGGAGAGAGTCAATGCATGCTCTTTAATCATTTATTTATTTATTTTATTTATATATTTAGTACCGAACTTAAAAACTAAACATAAAAATATAAAGGACATTACAAAGACAACTTATCCCTTGAAGAGGTTTCTTCCAGCAGCCCAAGAATGTGAGAATGGTGAAAAATAGATAAAGCTGGGTAGGTACTTATAAACTAGAGTAAAACCTTTTTAAGACTTATGATACATATCACAGCAATATACATATAATATATACATGAAATACACAATTTAATAACTAACATACAAAAAAAGTACTAGTATACATACATAACAGTATATTATAAATAATATACAATAATAATGGCTTGGCTGATGATGATGGCTGGCTTTGATGGTAAGAGACCTGGCAGGATGACTCTGGTTCCTTGGAAGCAAGGAAGGTCGCTTATTTGGGATGCCACATGCGTGGATACGCTGGCGTTGTCCCACTTGCAGGCGACCTCCATGACGGCGGGGGCGGCGGCCACTAATGCAGAAAGAGCAAAGAGGCGAAAATATGAAATTATAGAAAATAATTTCATTTTTGTGCCTTTTGGTGTTAAAATGGGGCAAAGATGCTAGATCCTTTTTAAAGAATATATCTTCTCGTCTCACGGAGTCCGCAGGTGACCGGAGGGCTGGCAGTTATCTCGGCCAACATATAAGTTTGGCTATTTAACGAGGTGACGCAGCCAGCGTTCATGAGCACATTGCCTTATTGCAGCGGCATAGATGATATTTTTAATGTTTAGTTTATAGGTTTTAATTGAACCTAATTACTTACTTACTTAGTCAGGCATTTTTATTAATAAACTATTAAATTGAAATAATTTAGATTTAATTTAGATTTTAATTTTTAAAAATAAATATTTTTTAGATTATGTTGAAAAATAAATAAATATTTATGAAGATAATAAATATAAACATAAAATAATATTGAAAATATAAAAGCTAATCATATATAGAATAAAGATAGTGCTGTTTCAGTCTCGATTTAAATGACTCTCATTTACGTAATCTTCAACATTATAATAAGGTGTTTTCAGAAGCATACTTATAATGCATTTCTTAAATTTGTGTAAAGGCAAGGTTAAAATAAGTTGTGGAATTTTGGTATAGAATACTATACCTACTATGATATATGATAAGATAAGATAATTTATTTTGCCAAATTAAGAGTACAATCAATATTAAGAATAATATCTGTTCATCAACAGATGTTATTCTTAATATTAATTGTCTTATCATCCTAGGAAGCCTTTCTATTTGAAATAGGACTAGATAAAACGCAATTTAAATAGGTAATAACTCTAGCATACCTAACATACGACTATAATCATATTATAAGATTACGTCTGTTATTATGAAAATTACTGTACCAAGGGATTTTTCCAGAAATTTGAGAAATAAGTCTTCCGAAAATCAGATTCAGTTCTTTTCTATTACTTTCTAACAGTATAGTGGCAGTAAATTTTAGTAAAGACTAGCGGATGCACGCGACTTCGTTCGCGTGGCATAAGTTTGTCAATTCCCACAGGCACTCCTTAATTTTCCGGGACAAAAATCCTCTACTACTACTCTACATGCAAAAAATCACGTTTAATTGCGCGGCGTGATTGAAGGACAAACTATTAACGTCCTTGGGGATAACATTTTCAAAACCTGTGAATCAGATATTTGTTCATTTCAAACCGAATTTCCAAATACTAAGTTTCATGGCTATAACTTGAAAAATGACATACTTTCATACAAAATTTCCATTCAAATTCTATTTTACCCCTTTGGGGTGAAATTTTGAAAAACTGTGACACGTACTTCTTGACTTTTTACTGGAAACCAAAATACCAAGTTTTGTTGATATAACTTGAAGAATATCGTGAGTCATACAAACTTTCTTCCCCTCTTTCACCCCTTCGGGGATAGAATTTTCAAAAACTGTGAAATACTTATCTCTTTATTTTTAACCGGTAGCTCAAATACCAAGTTTCATGGATATAACTTGAGTAATGACGGACTTTCATACAAACTTTCACCCCTATTTCACCCCCTTATGGGTGGAGTTTTGAAAAATCCTTCCTTATATTATGTGCGCCTACGTTATAAAAGGAACCTATTGTCAAAATTTCAAGTGAACCGAAACTGACAATTGTGTTGTACACAATTTCTAAAATAAAGTGCTCTAATTTTACGACGGAAGATATATGGCAATAATTTAAGACCTCTAATTATTTTAGTTTAAATAATATAGTGAACAATAGAATTAGCTACTATGTTGTCATAAAATACGCAATAAAATAGACGCAGTATCACTCACGTGTCAACAAAATGTTGCTGAGTTGTAAAAATAGATAATGCGGTTAATACAATTAAGGCGCTTGGAAGGTTTCTGCTGGTACGAAGACCAGTATAGTATCGCCTCTTGCTGAGTTTGAGACGTGCATCCGAGATAATGGCACAAGGTGAGACATAGGATAAGATAACGCGTAACGATAATTGCAGAGCGAAGTGTTTTTACTTATTTCCTAGCACTTTTATCGCGTTTGTGTTTTTAATTAAACTTTAACAGGATAAGTCACAAGAAATACGAGTTTTTTAAGGAAACCCTTGATTTTTACAACCTTCGTCAATCAGTCAACGTCCACAGCTAGACATAGGTTCTATAGAGATTTCCAGACTCTACAGTCACGGTTAAGTATATTGCTGGCTATTAATTAACATATACGGTTAATTATATGTTAATAGCCAGCGACTCCCTTGCACCATTGATGTTCACCAAGTAGGGTGATTGTCAACACTACCTATTCCGTTATTATATATTTTTAGGTAATCATTATGTATAGTACATACACAAAGCCCCGCTGCTCCTGTATGCATCCTGTAGGAGATTCTATCAATTTTCGAATAACTTGAACATTGTTAATCTAAAGAGAATGATTTAAGTGTTCGGTCCCAAAGCAAAAGAAGTCAATAGTATAACCTTAATTACAGTGCAGCTGTGGACGTTATTGATTCAGATGTCAACGACGACGACAATACGTTACTGCTGCGAGTCCAATTTCTACTTCTTTATATTGCTTTCTTAATCCATTGTTGGGCGTAGGTCTCCTCGTGTGCAAGCCATTCTTCGGGCAAGTACTCCAAGTTTTCCGCAAGCTTGATAATGTCGTAGGACCAACGAGACGGTTGTCTCTCTACGTTTCCTACTTAAATACAACTAAATAAATACCTAGCCACAACAACAATCCTCACTTAACTTCGTAATGCGCTGCTATTTTAGTTAGGTAGCTACTACGTGTAATAGAGATGATGACAACTCAATCAAATCAGCAACTCTTTGAGGTCTGCCAATCCGCACTTGGCCAGCGTTGTGGACCCAAGCCCTTTCATTCTCATTATCAAACTTAAAAACGCACGTCTAGTATGGAATTTGTATGAAATACATAGTTGTGACGTCATCGAATTTCAACGCAATTTTTTTCTTTAATCCATATTTTAAAATGGTTATCAAACTTAAAACTAACCGAGGATGAATTTTAGGTCTTTTGGACGACCCTCTATTTAATAATTTATTATTTTTATTTATTTTGATATAGGCATCATCCCTATTCAAGCTGCGTGTCGGAAAAATGTAAGATATTGAAAAATATTATGTATATTATTCCATGATTATTAAGTTTAATTATAATAATGTTTGAGATATTTGTATTTTGTTCTGATAAGTTGTTATAATTTTCGGTACAAAAACATCATAATAATATTATAAGACTGTATCTATGTAGACTGTATCTAACATACTGTAATCTACATCTATCATCAGCTTGTATTTGGGTCTATAATCCATGAGAACAGGCAAGGCAAAACATGCAAAGCCGGAAAAGTACCTCCATTATCACTTTCAAAATAATTATATGATTACTTAATTAGTTGTGTTCGGAATTCACTGTTTAAAAACCACATTAACCTAATTACTAAATAGCAATTAAAACTCAATTACTTGACAACAATTCTAGGACAAATGGAGTATACGATATGAAAGAAAATGGTTTCCCAAAAAACAAAAAACAGAAAAGAGGAAAAACATTCCCGGAATAAAGTCAATACCCATTCCAAACTAAATAATTTAAAGGCCCGACTGTATAAAAAATAATCGTAAATATCTTATGAGAGCTTAAAACGTATTCTCAAACTGTTTAAGTTTACATGCATGGTTTTATAAGCAGCTATCAAGATACCTATCTAGCTCCTTAAGGCCCTGTGTAGCGTAAAAGGGGGTTTTTAAAAGCAGTGTATCCATCAAACGGTGACATGTATGATGTATGCTTGTAAAAATAATGTGCTGTTTTCAAGACCTTTGAGCAGCCATTGACGCATCTCAAAACACAATTTTAAAAAAATCTCTGCATTGAAATTTATTTTAAACATACCTCTTAATTTACCTTTTAAAGCAATTTTTCTCCTTATTGAAACCAATAATTAGCTCTAGAAATATAAGATAAAATTCATATTTCTAAATCAAACACATTGTCGGATTCATTTGTATTGAAAAGTAAATATTATTCTTTTTACAAATTATTTCATGCATTTTTTTGCGACATGCGCTTGCTCGATTTCACCCCCGCGCGCCTATGTTTTTCATCTCGTGAGCTCACAGCGCCTTAAACAATTCGAATTAGTCGTTTAAAAGTAACTGATTATGATTCTCCAGTACAATCGCACTTACGGAGCACAATATAAACCAGACCAGAACTAATAGCTTTAGCTAGCGTAACTCTACCTAGCCATGGTTAATTCTATTATGGTTCAGTAAAGCCCCTGATGCGATTGAGTGATAGAGATAGATCCCTCAAACGAATATTGTACAGGTAAATCTTAGTGTTTCTAGCTGTCTGTCTGTCTATTTATAATTAATCTTTTCACGATCATAATTATACTGATTTGGAGCAATGGTGATTGTATCCTTACAGGACTTAAATTACTTTTTATCCTGGAAGCCTAACGCAGATAAAGGCGCGGGCATCATTTATTTAACTCAATGCTAACTGAGCTATTTGACGTACATGCACCTCTACGGCCAATCAAGCTGAAACACTTGCCCGCTCCCTGGCTGACTAAGGATATAAAAGTAGTAATGGCTAAACGCAACTCAGCTAAAGCTAAATTTAAATTTAACCCTACCGATGATAATCTCGCTGTATACAAAAAACTTCGGAATCGTTGCAGTAAACTTTGCCGAGATGCGCAGCGCAATTATATACATGACTCCATAGACAGTGGCAATCCTGTAAAAACATGGAAGTTTCTGGCCTCGCTAGGTATTGGCAAGCAGCGTAATCAAGCCATCAAAAACGTCAACTTGGATCATCTTAATAATCATTTCACTACAGTGACTCTGATGGATAGCCTAACTAAAGCTAATACCTTAGCCTGTATAGGCGCTTCTGCTACCCATTATTTCACTCCCTTTAAGTTTAAATCAGTTACGCCGAATGAAGTTGAAAAACACATTCTAGCAATTAAATCCGATGCAATTGGGAGTGATGGCATAAGCCGAAAAATGGTGCTATTGGCTTTAGAAAAAGTGACCCCTATTCTTTGTCATATTTTTAATTGCTCCTTGTCAACTAGTACCTTTCCTAATACGTGGCGTTCAGCATTTGTTATACCCGTCCCTAAAACAGCTAATCCTTCGTCATTTTCTCACTTTCGTCCTATTTCCATCTTACCCTTTTTATCCAAAGTTGCTGAACGAATAGTCTCCTCTCAACTTCGCATCTACCTATCTTATAATAACCTCCTTAATCCTCTTCAGTCAGGTTTCCGACCAGGACACAGCACTGTCACCGCGCTTACAAAGATCTGCGACGACATTCGATATGGGCTTGATAACCAGCTGGTTACAATTATTGTTCTGTTGGACTTCAGTAATGCTTTCAACACCGTTGACTTTGATTTAATGTTAGCCATTCTGAAGTCTAATAATATATCGCAGGAAGTAGTCAGCTGGTTTCATTCATACTTATGGAATCGTAGGCAATGTGTCCGTGTTGACAATGAGTCCTCTTCTTTTTCCTATGTTCAGGCTGGTGTTCCACAAGGGGGTGTCCTGTCACCTTTACTCTTCGCTATTTTTATTAATACAATTTCCAATTTCCTCTCCTCTACTTTCCACCTCTACGCCGATGATCTGCAAATATATACTTCTGTACCTGTAGATCAAATTACAGCTGGTATAAGTAAAATTAATTCAGATTTAAGTAAAATAAGCTCTTGGAGTAAGTCGTATGGCCTTAACATTAACGCGAGTAAATCACAGGTTATCATTATCGGCAACCCAGCACAAACCCGTAAGGTTGATGTTAACTCCATAGAGCCAATTGTGCTGGATAACACGATCTTGCCCTTTAGTGACACTGTTAAAAGCCTCGGCTTGATTATTGACTCCTCTTTCTCTTGGGTACCGCAGGTTAACCACGTCAGCCGACGCCTCTTTGCTGCTATCGGCTCTCTAAAACGCTGGAAGAATCTCCTTCCTATCAAAACTAAGATATCTTTAGCTGAAACACTCCTTTTACCTATACTGGACTATGCCGATAGCAGTTACACGGATCTCACTGAGGAGTTACTAAACAAGCTTGAGCGCTTACAGAACATGTGTATTCGATTCATCTATGGATTGAGGAAATTTGATCATGTTAGTGCGTATCGTGCTCGTCTCAAGTGGCTTCCAATTAGGTTGCGACGAAATTTTCATGTTCTTTCTTTACTATTCTCTATCCTATATGCTCCTCATACTCCCAGCTACCTTAAAGAACGTTTCAACTTTCTCGGTGCTGTTGATCGCCATATGCAGCTGCGTTCCACTTTGGATAATAAACTCAAAACTCCTCACCATCGTACAAAATTTTACAGCAAATCGTACACGGTGCATGCTGTGCAGTTATGGAATTCTCTACCCAAAAATATTAGAGACTCCAAATCCTTACCTATTTTTAAAAATAGTCTCAAAAAATATTTCCTTGACCAAGTCGTGCCATAACTAAATTATATTTCTATCGTAATTCGTTACTATGCTTATGTTATATTATTTATATAATATATGTAATTTATGTATGTATTATGTATATACTATTTATGTATGTTATGTATAATATAATAATATATTGTTACCTATATTTATTTATTTTATTTATATGTAATGTATAAATATATAATACGTCTAGTATGTTTTATATTATCTGATAACCCACTAATAATAACGTGTATTCTATTGTGCCACACTACCCTACACATCTTGTTCTATCCTCTCACCAAGGGTTGCCTGGTAGAGATTGCTCAGTAAGCAATAAGGCCGCCTTTGCATATCTAGTTTACCTAATTATAGTTAACTTTGTATTATTCTTTCTTGTGTGCAATAAAGTATTTATCTATCTATCTATCTATCTAGTGCGTAAATAAAGTCTAAAAATACAAAATTCTAAGTAGGAAAATATTTTCTTTTTTATATCAAAATATATTCTTTCATATATTATAACTGTGAAATCATGTAGCAAAAAACACTATAACGATTGCTAGCGGCATTTTACAGGAATGTTTAATTTGTATAATAGTTGCCCGGATGCGCCCTAGTTACTCGGATGAAATGAAAATTAATAGAAATATTGATTTAACAGACAGAAAAACTATATTATTTTCGTAACCTACATTTATTACATTCGTAGTCGAGTAGTCTTGAATATATTATGTCTGCAGAACGTTTTAAAACAATCCATCCATACCATAAAGTTATCCATATAAATTATAAATGCGAAAGTGTGTCTGACTGTCCGTCTGCTACGCTTTCACGACCCACCTGCTCAACCGATTGTGATGAAATTTGGTACAGGGATAGGTTGTATAGTCGGGGAAGGACTTAGGCTTTAATATTACTAGATGATACCCGCGACTTTTTTTCAATTTCCGCGGAAACTCCATAATTTTCCGGGATAAAAAGTAGCCTATTTCCTTTCCTGGGATACAAACTATTCCTATACCAAATTTCATCAAAACCGGCTGAACAGATAAGCCGTGAAAGCGTGTCAAATACATAACTCAGATCATATCTTCGGACATGGAGAACTGAACTCCTCAATGGATAAGAGTAAATTGCTCGGGATCAGTGTAATAGCTTAGTAAGCAGTAGGTTTTTAACCAGATATAGCATATTATTGTAAAACGTGACTCAGATAATATCGTCGGACACAGATAACGGAACTATTCAATGGATAAGATTAAATTGCTCGCGATCAGTTTAATAGCTTAGTAAACAGTAGGTTTTTAACCAGACATCAATACTATAATATAATAAATGCGAAAGTGTATCTGTCTGTCTGTCTGCTACGCTTTCACGGCCCATCTGTGCAACGGATTTTGATTAAATTTGGTACAGAGATAGGTTGTATCCCGGGGAAAGACATGCTACTGTTTTATATCTGAAAAATCAAAGGAATAAAAAAATTTATATGTTCAACCGATTGTAATGAAATTTAGTAAATTGATAGGTTGTATCCCGGAGAAGGACTTGGACCACTTTTTATCCCGGAAAGTATTCCCGCGGGAATTAAAACCCTTATTCCACGTGGACGAAGTCGCGGGCATCATCTAGTAGCCGTGACCACTAAAAATTGTAAAATAAAATAAAAAATTATAAAATAAATAAAAAACCGACTTCAATAGTCATAAACACCAAAAAATAATATTTTAATTTACGACCGAATTCATACTAATATTACAAATGCGAAAGTGTGTCTGTCTGTCTGTCTGCTACGCTTTCACGGCCCATCTGTTCAACCGATTTTGATGAAATTTGGTACAGGGGTAGATGGTATCCCGAGGAAGGACATAGGCTATATATACTTTTTATCCCGGAAAATTAAAGAGTTCCCGCGGGAATCAAAAATCTTAATCCACGCGGACGAAGTCGCGGGAATCATCTAGTATTTTATTTTTAGAAAAGTTAATGTAGTTCTATAATAATATCTTTTGGAGTCGGTGCTATATGGAGACCCAAAACAATATGAAGAATAAACGATTCGTGCGGCTAATGTTCGGTAATAAATTAAAATATTTTTTTAGTGTTAGTGGTTATTGAAGTCGGTTTTTATTTATTTTATAGTTTTTTTTTAATAAAATGTGGTATAGAAGTAGATTGTATCCCGGAGTAGGACATATAGGCTTTTTATCCCGGAAATTGTCTCGGGAATCAAAAAAACTAAATTCACGCGGACGAAGTCGCGGGCATCATTTAATTTTAAATAAAACCTGTATAAAGACTATTTAAAAGGAGATCATTTTAATTGAATTACATATCAATACCATAGTGTCATAGTCAGGGCAACATGGCATTAGGTGCGGGTGCTGCTGGCAGTATCAGTTGGATGTGTAAACAACTGTCATTATTAATTTCGTACTTGACCGACTTTCCCCTAGCCATTCAATAAAGTGACCCAATTCTCCAGTTCTTCCTCTTCAGTCAGTATATTACTTTTGTAACATTTAGTAATCGTACTTGGAAGGTCAGGTGTCCCAATGACCACATCCCGAAGGAATTTTTCACACAAAAACTTTGGGATGTGCCGTTCGTTCGGCTGACACATACAAATTTGGTTCAAAATATTACAAGTGAAAGAGATCGAGCAAGGCTTCTAGCCTTATCTGAAAAAGAATCCGGGTATTGGCTTCATGCCTAGCCTTCGAAAAATCTCGGCACTCTTTTAGATAACGAAAGCTTTCGTGTGGCTCTAGGTCTCAGTTTGGGAACGCCCCTGTGCTACGCGTACAGATGTCCGTGTGGAAAAGAGGTTGATAAATTTGGAATTCATGGAATCTCTTGCCAAAGGAGCGCTGGTAGGCTTCTTCGGCATGGCTCTCTCAATGATACGATCAAAATCGTACTTGTTTTTGACGGAGCTTCGTTTGATCTTTAAATTTGATGGTGCTATCCCTGAATTCCCGCTGTATCCCGAAATGGATGACAACTAGCTTATAGATAAACTTGAATAGTTAAAAACTCTGTACATATATGAAATTTCAAGCGATTCGTTTGAGTCGTTACCGAAACCGTTTTATCCCAAAATTCCCACGATATTTTCATATACGACTAGTGTGGCCGTCAAACGTTGTCCAGCACTGAGCCTAGAACCAGATTGCAGTACCACTCACCAGGTCCAATAGTGAATATATATAAACCATCCCGGCACCTACTCAAACACACAATAAATTCCATCAGAATCGGTTCAGCCGATCTCGAGTTTTGCGCTTAACAAATTATTTAGCCATTCGTTTTTATTAATTTACAATAGTAAATGTTTGCAGACACTGTAACCTAAGCTTGTTATAAGCAGGTATATACTCGTAGAATTGGACCGGTTTTGTATTTATATACAATATTTCAAATAATATCACTCGAAAGATGAACGTGCACACTATGGAAAATATTGCTTATCATAACAATATAATCTGCAGATATAATTATAAACAGTAGGTATATTTTTTGTAGTCAGAAACTAACAACATGCACTGATTAAACAAACCTGTAAAACGCTCAATAAAAAGCACTTAAATAAAAAAAATAAGAAACCCAAATGCGTAGAACGATTGTTCTAGTCTCGTCGTTCTCGTCTAGTATTCGTTAATTCTATAAGAGTCGAAGTTATACTTTTTCATTCATCACATGCCGAATGGAAACCCACCAAAAAATAATTCTACAAAAACCTTACTATTATCTAATACCTTTAAATGAGCAATTCTTGTATATATAATTTATATATAATCCCGGAAACGGCTCCAACTATTTTCATGATATTTAGTAGCTAGGATTCATTTTTAGAAAATGTTGTTTTGTCCGTGTTTTCAGGCAATGATAAACTGCTACAATATCATTAGAATACGTAGGTAAATTTCGCCACCATCTACAAGCTCAGGTAGGAAATCGGGCGGTCCCGAAACCAGAAGACCCCGGGTCGATGTCTCCAGTCCGATTATTTTTTCCCCTTTTTTTCAAGTTCCTTCTTTTGTGAGAAAAGATTGTGAGCCCTTTATAAACGCAAATAAATTGATAAACTGTAAAAAAACAAGTACTTGTTTCTAATAAAATGTTAAACTAATTGCACTCGTGATTTTGTATTTAAATAACCAGTTTCGTGTTTAAATATAATTTCCAAAAAACACGATTTACCAATAAAAAAATACCGAGCAAAGCTCGGTCATCCAGGCGCTGTAAATATTAAATAATGACTAGTGGTCACCCCTCACATCCTCATAATATATTATGCGGTACGATGTATCTTGACTTGCTGTAGCCTGTAATCTGTTGAAGTCGATAAAATTTAAAAACTATCCTGATGATATAATTTTCAAAAAAAAAAATATAAATTCGGTTTCAGTTTGTCGGAATTAATAAATCCGTTCATTACAAACGTCAGCGTGCTACTCGCAGAGTAAATGAGTAACAATAATTAAAAAATATATCGTTTAGGACTCTATATCGATCATAAAACATCCTCGGTTCGATCTTGCATCAGTTTTATTATAATTACCTACTTAATTTATCGCGAAAATGTATCGCTACAGTAATTTTCTTATCACCATGTACTCATGAACAAGAGCTAGTGAAAAATCTCACCTAATACATGTGAAATTCAAACCAGGTTCTCGTCAGGATGTTTTTGGTCTGGACAAATACAAATAAAAGCTGCAATACCACTCTTTTCCATGTTTCTCTACGAACTATTTAACTGTTAGGTTTTGATAACCGTAGAAAAATTTTATAAGTCTCCATTGTAATTGTAAAAGGTGTAAATCATCGAAAGGCTTTTCACATAACTGACCGCCAAACTTTTTTTGGATTATATTATACAACACAGTAAGTATCTAGACATATTTGGGTATTCAGCTTCGTTTTGTTATTCTTAAAATTCTTCGAAAGAAGAATTCGAAATGGTGCGACAATTTCGGAGCTTTCGTGGGTCGAAAAAGGGCTTTATACATATTTCTTTATAATACCGGCCAAGTGCGAATCGGGCGACGCGCTGTATATTATTCCATAGTTGCCTGTCACACTATAAAGTTTTAACGTATAAATTACTTAGCTGTGATAGTTTTCATTTTAACTTCATTATTTTAGGGGGCTTGACTGTAACAAAAATTTGCAGATTAATATTTCGGAAACGAATCTCTAAATCGAAAAATGGTTACTCATGCGCAATATTTTTGATCGGCCTATCCAAACACGCCACAGACCACACCATGGGATAGACCAGAAAAAGTCTTCCCCATTTTACATAGGTGTAGCGGATGTAAATAGAATTTTTTTAAAGATTTAATTTTACGACTGGTCGGCGTGATTAATATGTACCTACCTATAGCTATATACCCATGCTAAATTACAGGTATCTAGTAGGTTAGTACCTACTAATTTATTTATTTATAATTTAATTATTTTACTAACTGTAAGTCCGTACAGACGGACGGACATGGCGGAACTAGTTAACTTTTAGTTCCTTGTTGACTACGGAACCCTAAAAGTGTAGATAAACGCGGGCGAGGCAGGTTTGCGAGGCCTGGCGCACTCCGCGTGCTTGGGTTTATCACTCTCAGATGTACCTACGTTGTAGTTCATTTAGAGACCGATCATTTTCCTGGCCTCACACCTTTCTTATAAAGTCGGCTTCCTGCCATACGCGTTTACTGTGTCGCGCTCATCCACCATACAGTTACGCTGTCGTTACTAAAACTTAAAAAAATCAGAAATAGCATCATTTTGTGGCACGATGAAAACTTCATTATTGTGGAGTGGCGTTGTTTTAATATGCTTAGGTAAGTATAATTAATAATTATTATTTATATTACTAAAATACCAAAAAGGACCTTTTAAAAAATAATAATTGTTTGTTTAGCGTCAAAGGAATTTAATCGCATTATCACTTCATAAAAAAGTAAGTTACAAAATTATTATTTTCAATTTATCGAGCCTAGCAAAGTTAACAATGATAATTATATTTGTTGACCCTATGAAGTACTTGCTTGACTTTATTGACTTCTTATTTTAAAATATATTATTGATTTTGATTCTTTATAGAAAAACTAACGTTAGAAATATTTCAACAGCAACATATTGGAAGGAATAAAATGGCAGAACTACACAAATCTTTAACAACCGTAACTAAATTTTCCTTTTATTGAAAATAAAACTAAACGATGGATGACTTAATATTTAAATTAGTTATTGATTTTCTTCGTGTAACTTTGGAAATAACTACATATCATAATATTGTTGCCTGATAAAATTAATTGAGTAATTTATATAATTATTGAATTTTTAAATATTTTACTAAACTATTTAAATTTTAAAAACAATTATAGGTAAATTAAATGCCGATGAATATTTTTAAATACCAACTTACAGCACCGGTTATCGGTAACTTTTGTTTGTTTATTTAAAATGTTATTATCATATACTTACGTTCGTTTGTAATAATATGCCATTTGATAATTTTTTGACCGTGTCAGCCGTGAAGTAATTATATGATACAATAATAATTTGATACTATTCATACTTAATATTATAAATGCGAAAGTGTGTTTGTTTGTTGGTTTATTGGTTTGTTGGTTTGTCCTTCATCACGCCGCAACGGAGCAACGAATTGAAGTGAATTTTGGCTTGGATATAGTTGAGGAGCTGGAGAGAGATATAGGTTAATTTTTATCCCGGAAAATTAAGGAGTTCCCGCGGGAATAACAAAAAACTTAAACCACGCGGATGAAGCTGTCGTTACTAAAACTTAAAAAAATCAGAAATAGCATCATTTTGTGGCACGATGAAAACTTCATTATTGTGGAGTGGCGTTGTTTTAATATGCTTAGGTAAGTATAATTAATAATTATTATTTATATTACTAAAATACCAAAAAGGACCTTTTAAAAAATAATAATTGTTTGTTTAGCGTCAAAGGAATTTAATCGCATTATCACTTCATAAAAAAGTAAGTTACAAAATTATTATTTTCAATTTATCGAGCCTAGCAAAGTTAACAATGATAATTATATTTGTTGACCCTATGAAGTACTTGCTTGACTTTATTGACTTCTTATTTTAAAATATATTATTGATTTTGATTCTTTATAGAAAAACTAACGTTAGAAATATTTCAACAGCAACATATTGGAAGGAATAAAATGGCAGAACTACACAAATCTTTAACAACCGTAACTAAATTTTCCTTTTATTGAAAATAAAACTAAACGATGGATGACTTAATATTTAAATTAGTTATTGATTTTCTTCGTGTAACTTTGGAAATAACTACATATCATAATATTGTTGCCTGATAAAATTAATTGAGTAATTTATATAATTATTGAATTTTTAAATATTTTACTAAACTATTTAAATTTTAAAAACAATTATAGGTAAATTAAATGCCGATGAATATTTTTAAATACCAACTTACAGCACCGGTTATCGGTAACTTTTGTTTGTTTATTTAAAATGTTATTATCATATACTTACGTTCGTTTGTAATAATATGCCATTTGATAATTTTTTGACCGTGTCAGCCGTGAAGTAATTATATGATACAATAATAATTTGATACTATTCATACTTAATATTATAAATGCGAAAGTGTGTTTGTTTGTTGGTTTATTGGTTTGTTGGTTTGTCCTTCATCACGCCGCAACGGAGCAACGAATTGAAGTGAATTTTGGCTTGGATATAGTTGAGGAGCTGGAGAGAGATATAGGTTAATTTTTATCCCGGAAAATTAAGGAGTTCCCGCGGGAATAACAAAAAACTTAAACCACGCGGATGAAGTCGCGGGCATTAGCTAGTATGATATATTTTATATTATAGCTTATTTATTATATTAGCATAGTTATTATATATTATAGCCTACTAAATATAGACTACTCCAGCTAAGTATCTCAAACGATGAAAGGCAGCGACAACTTGACATCAATGAGAAAAATAGTAATCTATACTTAATATTATAAAGAGGTAAAGTTTGTGAGGTTGTAGGGGATAATGTCTGGATCGACTGAACCGATTTTGAAAATTCTAGTACCCATAGAAAGCCACATTATTTGTGAATGTCACAGGCTATATATTAACCCGAAAAATTAGGGAGTTCCCGTGGAAATTTAAAAAACTAATTTCACGCGGAGGAATCGCGGGCATCTGCTAGTCTTAGATATAGCTCAATTTCTTTCACACGATATTGATTGCAAATATGAACTTCATTGTAAATATCACAAACTTCATTACACGTTTTCTCCGCGACAGTTTACGCAACAGTTCAAGAATTCGAATTGTGATCTACTCAAATAAATTTATTTAAAAAATATGATATACCTATTCGTTCATTCCTCGCGCCTCCATCTGGCAGGTTCATTGATGTAGAATTTTAGTACCTATTTCAATGGGCAGGTTCTTAACCAACTTACCCAGGAGAATATAATGTATATTCTTTTTCTGCATCACATATTTTTTTCATATTATAACCTCTCGGGTAAATTCTCCAGCTAAAAATCCTATATCGTTAGCTATTCAGTCTATAATTTACTGTGATACTACCCACGTGTAACATATTGTATGCATGCATGACTTAGTAATCGGACTTAACTAATACCTATTCAATGTTGAGCGGTATAAGAGCGGTAGGGATGTATGTGATACTTAAATATGTCATATTTTTCTATCACATTGTACCTATATGTACATTGATTTGTGTGTGGAGTAGGGGGCCCACGTTTTTCTTATCATTATTATCATCAGGTTTATAACTAATACTTTAATTGGTGGCGCAATGGCTCCTTCAAGGTGGTTTAAGCTGTGGTAGCAATAATATTATGTTTATGGGTTGGACATTGTACTTTAAGATTCTCATTTTGATTTTTTTAATCATCCGAAACCAGTTACGCAACCTCATAAATGATTACTACGTTTTAAAAAAAACTCGAATTTATTAATTGCTTGGCTAATCTAAAAAATACTTTGACATATTATATAATTTCCTTTTTATATTTTTGAGTTTTAACAACCAACGCAAAAAGAGCGAAGCTTACCTAACCTCTGAGTCTGTATTTTAGTCTACTTAATTCAAATAATTTTTATGAGACAGACAATTTTATTAGGATAGTTTAGCCATTCAGAATGATTTTAGACATGTTTGAGCCATACGGCTCAAAAATATTTCTTTATTGCATTGGTTTTGAAGAAAAAATCTACATTCAGAGTAACCTCAAAGATATATTTTCATTACTTATTTAAAAATAACCAGACATTTACCTGACACAAAACTTTAAAATACCAAACGAGATCGTAATTTCTAAAAACATCTCAATAAAGTGCAGCGAACCAACACCCAACTCTTTTTTTATTGGAGGACTTTAAGACTGACTTTGCTTGACTGGACTCTGACTGCATTCAAACCGGAATTAGTAACTGTATGCAAAATAAAACATGTTGCAATGAATCGGAGCGCTCAACAGATTTGCACATATTATTATTATATTATGACTATCTATTTGATTACTTATTTTTATAGTAATTTTAATCAGAGAATATTGCTAATTCATACTTTATAAGTCACTAGCTGATGCCCACGACATCATCCGCGTGGGTCGAGGTTTTTTGGTTCCCGCGGGAATTCTTTTATTTTCCGGGATAAAAAGCCTACCTATGTGTTAATCCAGACTAAAGTCTATCTCTGTGCCAAATTTCTATATCCGTTCAGCCATCAACATCACAACGTCAGTAACAAACATACATCCATTCGTCCATACATCCAAACTTTCGCATTTATAATATTAGTATAGATTTGTGAGGCTGTAAGCGGTCCATTGCAATAGTTTCACTGTCAGTTATTCCACAGCCATCTTTACAAGTAATAAAAATACCAAAAATTATCTGTTTGTACATAGATCACATCATCTATAATTTTTTAGACAAAAACTATTTTAATGAAATGTGCAAAATTTAAAAGTTTTACAAATTGTTTGCATTAAGTATATGTATATATGTCACCGTCAGATTGTAAAAACCGTTAGATTATAATATAACGTTTTTTATCTCGATAGATTATAAACTTTCGACAGATTGTGAACCGTAACATACTGCTTACAATTTAACGCGTTATTTTTCGGTAAATTGTAATATATTAGGTATATTAACCCGATAGAACCTAAGTGCCCTGGGCACTACCTGAATTTTCATGTCAAACCCTAACCTAACCTATAGTTCGCGCGCGAGTTGAATGCAGAGTAAATGTATGGTCGCACTTGCATTTACTCTGCATTCAACTCGCGCGCGAACTGTACAAGAAAGAGACAAGAAAACGTAAAAACAATAAATATTTCATAAATTAATACTCAGAACATTGAACGGTTCACAATCTTTCGACAGTTTATAACAGTTTTATCTAGCGGGATAGAAACCGTTAGATTATAATCTAACGGATTTTACAATCTGACGGTGACATATATATACCGTAGTTACACGCCAGTAATTATAGAAAATGTCTTAAGTACATGCGCATTTTCATTGCAACAGTTTATTATGTTGAAATTTTCAACATTTGCTAACCCAGAATTTATGCTTTATGTCGTAATGTGCAGCTTCGATTCGTAACGATACGATAGTGTATAGAAAAGAACTATTTATAAATCCATTTTAATATTATAAATGCGAAATTGTGTCTGTCTGTCTGTTAGCAACGCTTTCACGGCCCATCTTTTCAACCAATTTTAATGAAATTTGGTACAGGCATAAAGGACATTGACCAGCGCCCATACAAAGTTCGCCTAAGAACCAACAGTCATAAAACATACATTAACGGATTCAAAAGAACACATAAACACTAATGTAATTAGATTTGAACAACGGACACTTGAGAGAATTTATTTATTACCAAAAATATTTTCAATTTTGAGGTTATTTCGACTCAATCGGCTTGAAAAATAAATATTGTCGTCAAAAAGGTTCTTCGTAGTTCACCAAAAACATTACAGATGGCGTTATAAATATTAATTTATTGTACTTTCAATAGATGGCGTCGCGAGATTTGGAACACTAGCGCACTCAGCGCTTCAAGCTGCTTTTATCTTATTTCTTAAGTTACGGAACCAGCGCTCAAGCGGTGGTGTTGTATATTATTTTAACATGTAAGTTACAAGACGGAAAAGACCGGTAATCAATTTAATACCCATTTATTTATTTTTAATTAATTTGAAGTGTCCGTTAAAATCTCATATTTGGAATAAAGGTTAAAAAATAAACTAAGAATTATTATATATTTCAAAAGTATGTTGATTCTTAGGCGAATTTGGACAATGTCCTTTCATCTCGAGGAAGGTCATAGGCTACTTTCATCTCAGAAAATTTAGGAGTTCCCGCGGGAATAAAAGAGCTTAAGTAATCCACACGAACGAAGTCGCGGGAATCAACTAGTATATTATAATATGTAGACCTCTCAAAAATCATACAAGAACGCATTGTTTTCTATCATATCTATGTTTACTTAGATATGTTGCTTAGTGTAGTTGATAGCAAATCATTAATTTGTGACCTAAAATATAAAAGTCGGTAAAAATGTATTAAGTATTATTAATAACTTTACAGTAAAGCGGTTTTTTTTTTTAATCCACTACAAGTTTTCATTTCTTCATTTTCATTTACTTATTGTATAAGTAATGTGTTTTTGTACACGAGGATATGCGTGATAAATTAAGTATAGGTAGGTAGTTTTTTTATAGAACCGAGTCTGGTTCTATAAAAAAACGTTTAGATGATATTTAAGTATGTATACTGATAAACTAAGACCGTCCATGACCGTTAAAAAAGATACTTAATACTAAATACTTTTTTTTAAATGTGTCCTCTATATTTTGTCCTCCGACATGATGATCGGAGACCTTTGATAGTTGTTGGACGAGAATGAGCTGATTTGTTTTTTGTTTTTTAATTAATATGCTCTATAATATCATATTATTTTATATTATGTACTCGTAGGCATGTTTAAGTAATAATATTACATATTATTTTCTTACTTCTTTTAATATTTAGTATTAACTTCAACTTATTGCATTTGAGCATTTTCATATTTGCTATTTAATACTATTAAAAGTATGAATAACTTATTCGAGTATTACATACCTAGTGTTTTTTCTTGGTCTGACTTTTTAGGGTTCCGTAGTCAACTAGGAATTTTATTGTTTCGCCATGTCCGTTCGTCCACTCCAACGTGCGCTTTTACCATGAATACCATCTTTGAGTAGGTCTTTGGCCTCTCTATCTCTCTTACCATAAAAGTCATGCATGCTTGTAGCATGCATGTTAGAATAGTTTTCCATCGTACCTATTTTTACTTAGTGTATAATCAATGTATTTGATTCGCGTATGAATTAAGTACCTATAGGTTATATTCACAACAGACTTGTTTCTATTAAAAAAAAACGCTTAGAATTAGATGATATTTTAAGTATGCCGATAAAGTAAGGCCGTCCATGACCGTGACAAATAGACACTTAATATATACATTATTCATTATATACATTAGTCATAGCAGAGCCAAGCAAAGGATTGGTAGCCGACAAATGAATAATACAACGGAGACTAGAATAAACACGTTTTTAGGGTTCCGTAGCAAACATGGAACCCTTATAGTTTCGCCATGTCCGTCCATCTGACCATCCGCGGCTTAGTTCAGAGAATCTTAGTAGATACCAACTAGAAAACTAATTTGGCATGGCCGCATAGATATACAACTATATATATTACTAGAGGTCGCCCGCGACTTCGTCCGCGTACAATTTCTGATTTCCTATGAGATTATGAAATTTTCCCGCTGCAAAAAGTCTATCTAAAGAAGCTTTATACAACTTATGCAGATTTTTATTATTTAAAACTTATAACCGAAATCCTGAATTTTCATGTCTCTTTCTACAAAAACATAGGACTTTCTTTTTTTCCTACAAATTTTCAACGCCCATTTCACCCTTTGTTGTTTTTGTTGGTTGTTTTTTGTAGGTTGGGTAAAACTAATAACCTTAATCCCGATTTTCAAGACTCTAACTTCAAAAACTAAAACTAAAACCTTCATGCAACCTTCCAACCCCCTTTGGGGTACATTTTCGTAAAACTGCTTATAATACAGATTTTTATTATTTTGAACTATTAACTTAAATGCCAATTTAACTTCAATAACAAAGGACTTTACAAACCCCAAACCCCATTTCAGTCTATATGTTTTATAGTTCCTGTTCCTGAGGTATTTCGCTTTTATTATACTATATTTATATATATTATAGATTAATAACGCTGACGAGTGGTAAAATAAAATCTTCAAAAAAACATTCAGGGTAGGTATCTCCGCTACACGCAGTGGGGATAAATATATTTCTCGACTCTCCCATGCTGTGGGGTGTCCTTAGATAGGCCGTTCAAAAATATTACGGGTGTGGTGGGGAAACCATTTTTAGATTCAGGGATCTGTTTGAGAAATATTTAGCTGTAAAGTGCTAATTTTTGTTAGATGGTTCGAGGTTTTGATAAGTGAAATTATTCATCGCAGTAGTATAACGACGAAGTTAAAATAAAAACTATAAGTTTAGTAGGCTTTACAAATTAACGAGTAATAATCGACCAACTTATAAAATATACGTTAATTGTGACGAGAAAATACAGAACCCTATGGACACTGCGCGTGGCTCGACAGGCACTTGGCCGGTTTTTAGTACTATCATTGCTATCATTAGCTGGGTAGGTACTTCATAATATTATTATTTTGCCACGTGATAGATCAGTTGCACATGTACAGCGTTCATTTGTTATGTTCGCTATTCTTTATCTATTCCGTGATTATAATATAGATATTAATTGCAACATTTACAACAACGTGTTAGAGGAAGAGACATCATGTCTAAAGTCCATGGTAACTGGGTGACTGGAAGCTTTTCAAGGAATAAATAGTAGAACTTTTTTTTATCTGTTGGAAACACTGGTTTGAAAAAAACTTGTGTAAACTGCGCCTTAAGAGTTAGGCCTGACAATGGCCAATCTACTTGCTGTACAGCTGCTAAATATTTACATATTTTGTCTCGTACTGAAAACTTTCCGTCTTTTTATAAGTAAGGGCCGATATTTCAATCCTCAGATAAACGACTAGATAGTAGATATTCGCTAGATAGCGCAAATTCGTATTTATCAATAGGCAGATATGTCGAATAAAGTCAGTAATGGACGAATATATTTATCTGCTTATTTGAGAGCCGAATAAAGGGCTATCTGCCTGTTTGTTACGACGTTTTCAAGTTTTTAGGTTATATTGTGTAGCTAGTAGGTACCTATGTCATAGCCTTTCGCCTGTGGATCGATCTTATTTTTATAATTGCCTAGTTTTTATCATAATATTATTCTTTCATTCAGAATTATCAATTTTCATTCCGTGTCCTCCTTGTACGCAATATACGGTCATTAGTAGTAGGTACCTATCAGTGGCGTGCAGTTCATAGAGGCATAAAAGCACTGCTTACCCAAAGAGAAACGTCAATGCTCATTTTTCATCAAAATAGCTAGTAAATACTTTCGCGATTTTTATCCAAATCGGTTGAACAGATGGACCGTGAAAGCGTAGCAGACAGACAGATAGACAGACAAACAGACACACTTTCGCATTATTTTATTAGTATGGATTTTACAATTTCTAACTATTTAAAATGAGGGACGAGTGGCCTAACTGTGACTACGATTGTGACTGTGACTGTGAATGCGATTGTTAAGCAACTTTGAACCAGTCCCAACTGGATGGGTAACTGAATTTGGAGGTTCTAGTTTAGCCTTATCGGTGTCTCCGTGGAATTAAAATATACTCTTAGTCGAGCCGTAGGTATGCGGAAGGACGTGGGAACCCACCGCATTATTATCCCAAGAAAACTCCTACTATTATGTGATTAATGGAAAGGGGTCACGACCCTCAGTAATGAGGAATACGACGCAGAGAGAACTATTTAAACTTGAATTTTTATTCACAACATATTTTTTGGCAATTTGAAAATAGTGAATAGGCATAAATACCGAACATTAGTCCAAATGTAAACTAGAGTCATTTAATATGCTGTTATTTACCTAAGCAGTCTGTGAAACATTGTGAGGGTGCGGTAAAACCTTGAGTCTTGACGCCACGAGGTGCTGTCGACAGCTCCTCTGAGCGCGTTTTCAGGGTTACCATTTACACAAGGTGCAATAAATTACGACTGATAGCTTTGTATACAAAACATGGACTGTGCAATGATCTTTAATTACCTTCTCCAAACTATGCAATTTAAAAAAAAATCCTTTCCGTCTGCATGGATTAAGGTTTCTGATTCAAGGATATAATCATATCTTATATTATAAATGCGAAAGTGTGTTTGTTTGTTGATTTGTTGGTTGTTCTCCAATCACGCAGCAATGGTGCAACGGATCAACGTAATTTTTGGCATGGGTATAGTTGAGGACCTGAAGAGTGACAAAAGCTACTTTTTATCCCGGAAAATTAAGGAGTTCCCGCGGACATAAAAAAACCTTAAACCACGCGGACGAAGTCGCTTGCATCAGCTAGTATTAAATATAGATATAAAATAATATCCTTTGCATAACCTGGGACCATAAATATATAATAAACTCGATGATACCTATTTGCGACTTCGTCTGCATGGATTAGATAAGGTTTATAATTCCCGGGGTATGTTCGATAATAAAACTTTTTAATTATTCTGGACAAAATGTGTTAATTCGTTCAGTCATTATGGCGTGAAGGAGTAATAAACATAACAAACGTCCAAACTTTCACATTTATAATAGTCGCATATCCTCGCCAGAAAATACCTATAGTCCACGCGCGAGCTCCGAGGAATCCTATGGAATGCAAAAAAACATAACAAACATCCAAACTTTCACATATAAATGTGAAATTGTATGTGAATTATAAAATAGTCGCATATCCTCGCCAGAAAATACCTATAGTCCACGCGCGAGCTCCGAGGAATCCTATGGAATGTTAATGACCTAGAATTGTTTAATGTGCAAAACAATACTTCTATCGCAAAATTACACGCGTCAAGCTCGAAACTAGTGCTGGGAGCGAGCTGGATATCGGGGGTGGCGTACAGCCGTCGCTTCTTCAGACCTCAATTCCTCCGAGCTTGTGCGTTGACTGTACCTATCCGGCCCGTAAAGTACATCATTTAGTGTGAATCAACCTCAACACTATAGATTCCATTTAACCGCATATAAATTAAGTCATTTCTAGGTTAGACCGATAAGCAGGCCTCAATTAAAGAACAGGAAAATTCGAAGGTAAGAAAAGTATAACAAATCAAGTACACAATGAATGCCATTATGGTGTACGAGTACCATCCTCCTTGGTATTAGATTCCATTGCTGACTCGCTTCACCACTACAGAACATTAACATCCCACAGCTGGGCACAGGCCTCCACTCTCATAGGAGAGAGGGAATTAGAGCTTAGACCCACCACGCTGCTCCAATGCGGTTTGGCGGGCTTTAACGACTATTATCATGTGATAATAACCGGGACCGACGGCTTAACGTGCTCTCCGAGGCACGCGTGTGAAACACAGCCAACTTCCTAACTCCGGGCTAGTATTGAGAATTTCTACAGAAAAACACTCGCTGACTCGCTCAGACTTCCGAAAATGAGTTGGTCTCTACGTTGTACTTGTAGAGAAAACCCACATCGTTTGCAATAGGTGTATTTGCATTACTATATCAATAAAAGATGATATAGTATAAGATTTATGTAACAATCTATTGAACTGTTATCAGTTCAATAGATTGCTACATAAATCTGATGAAAAATTTAATAATAATTAACTAAAAAAGCTATAAAATATTTTTTCGGTATTGTTTTGTAAAATACATTGCACGACTAAATTCTGTCATCTGGAGTATAACCTTCACAAACTAAAGTTTTCATATCTGTGTAGGTACTCTGACAGTGAAAACTTTGATTAAAACTTAGGTAGTAGGTACTTATCTATTGGTGAAAACTTGGAATCTTAAGGACAGGAAGTGTTGAATAGAAGATAAGCTCTAACCGCTATTTTGCTTGCCTGTACTCGTATATAATAGAATAGAATAGAATTGCAGCCTATCTCTGAGTAACAATTTGCGCCCTATAGGTACAGAAAAATGTAGTTGCTTGTAGTGAAATATTAAAAAAAATTGTCTGATTAGGTATGGCTTAGTCATAAACCTAAAATGGGAAGAAGAAACATTATGTAAATTCTGTAATACGTGTACGTTAAGTACACAACAGAATTAACATAATGTTAATTTGATTACTCAATAATTATTGAATAAACTGCTATGTATTTTAACCATTAATGATTGAAAACATTAAGTATGACAATATCTGTAAAAATCTATATATTTTTGCACACTACCACTGGCAGTAAATTGTGAACGGGGCGATGTATTTTTTATAAAAAACAACTGATATCCACAATTTGGCAAAATAAATTATGTTATCTTATCTTAAAATAAATTTATTTCACTTGTTCTTTTGAAATTTCGTGAGACTCTTATTATTTAACTCCCGGTATGAATAGAATTTTGTGACATTTTCCAAGATTTAAGCTATAATACACCTTTCGTCAAGATATTGGGTAACGTTATATGAGAATGTCGCTTGTTGTAAATTATGCCCAATTAATAATTACATAATTATTATTATTAAATACTTAAGTAGAATATTATGAGCAATAAATAATTCGTTATGAAATAAAGTAATAATTACCCGTTATAATTAATTTAAAAGTTAATCTAAAATCTAAATATTATACAAACTATACAATAAATTTAAATCAAATCCTTATATACCTACTAACAAAAATAAAAATAAAACCCTAATCAAAAAGACCACCCCTGGTTGCCCCTGGGCCAAAGGTACCCATCAAACTTGCAGCATTGCCACGCTGAATGGCGATGGATAACCTTTGAACCAGGTAGGAACCAGAACGTGGGTCACAGCCCCTTTCCCTCAAACGACAGCCGATCTCTTTTATAAATTTTTTTGCATCTCCACCCCAGCATCCCATCGTCTCCACCGCCAGTGGGACAAATAAATATTGGCCCAAGAGAGGTGCATATTTGGCCCTCTTCCTCGCGGCAGTGGATTCTGCAGCGGCACCAGCTAACCATGACGTACGGCTAAGGTGGCTTGGTGCCAAAGTACAGACACAAGTCGCATCCCACAATAAGCATTTCCCTTTTTGCCAAGGGACAAGAGTCAAGCCATCTGGACGCTTACCGTCCGTGCGGCTCAAACCAGGTGGTTCGATCGTGCAGGGCACGTTAGCCGAAATGAGTGCTCTACGGACGATATCGTTCAGGGCGTGATGACGTGGGAACCTACCTGAGCAACGACAGCAACTCAAAGCATGATGACCGTTGGCTTCCACCATGGAACCGCAAATGCATCGATGGGGTTCGCAAACATTGCAGCCCAATCGGTAAGCCACTGCCACACGAAGACACTACCATCCAGGTGTGATCGCAGTCAAGGGCTAGATTGTAGTGGATAAAAATAAAAAAAACTCCGACTTCGACACAGCCATTAGCCTTGCCAGATCAGCACCTGCTGCATGGTCCATAAGTTGTTTTAATGTGGCCTCTGAGGAAATGTTGTCCTACTGGTGCTGGACGTGTGAAGCCTGAGGAGTGGACACGCCCGGGTTGAGGGTCGACCAGGCCTCCAATGCATCGGAAACAAAGGGGATAAGTACTGGATCACCATTAACAGATAGTATGCTAGCGACCTGCAGTCTCGCAGATCCATGTGCCGACGCAAGGAAGGATGGCAGGCTCAAATCCCGCACGCGTCTCACGCCCAGGCCCCCTAAACGGATAGTGAGGGCGGCCTGACTCCACTGGTAATCGTCTAAAAACACATTGAGGATGGACTCCAATGTGTCTTTGAGAATACCATCAAATGATGAGATACTCTGCGGATGCAGCCAAGTTGGGGAGGTTCTCAGTAGGTAAATTATTTTATTAGTAAACCATATGTACTCCTTCTAATACAAACTACACATTAATCTTGGTCGCAACAGTCAGCCGTACTTCGTCAAGATTGGTTAAGCTATTGAGCCGTAAAAAAGACTGCAGGTACCTAGGTAGGTGCTTAAAGATAGGTCAGTTTTTTTATTGCAAAATTATCGGATAAAAATTTACCTACTAACCAAATAGCATTTCACGCCCAATAAAAATAAATACTAATAACTTTTATTACATATTACGTAAATAAAAATGAATGCCAACAGCAGATATAAAATTATGGTGCGAAAAAAACTAGACGCAATTTGAAATTTGTGAACTTTTAATACTGAAGGTCACTTGATTGTAGGCTCATTAATTTCCACTTTTGCAAAATAGTTTCGCTATGAATAGACAAGAGATCGAATTGTAAGTAAATTTCGGTTTTTATAACCAAAACATGTAGTGGTAAGAACCTGTGACTTTAAAAATAAATTTCAATGAATACTACACTGAGCAGGTTGTTTAACATCGTAACCACCATATTAATATCAAGCATTAAAAAGATCAATATGTTTTGAACAAATAATACTTAAATTGAACACGTAAAATTGACATATTATAATAAAAAGAAAAGTCCTGCTCACTCCCTGACTTAGTCATCAACGCCCGTCCATATCCAGCTTAAACCCTTGGACCTAGAAAGCTGAAACTTTGCACAGAGGTTCCCTTTATAATGAACAAGGAATATGTACAACTGGATTTTTCTAAATCACTAATAATAATAATCACACATAATAGAAATTATTTGCACATTGTAAAACAAACCACTTTATATTTTTTATCCACTACAAGCTAGCCCTTGACTGCGATCTCACTTGATGGTAAGTGATGATGCAGTCTAAGATGGTAGCGGGCTAACCTGTTAGGGGCGAGGCAGTTATATTAAATCCACACCCCTTCGGTTTCTACACGGCATCGTACCGGAACGCTAAATCGCTTGGCGGTACGTCTTTGCCGGTAGGATGGTAACTAGCCACGGCCGAAGCCTCCCACCAGACAAAACTTGAAAACAAATCGATAGTTCTATTACCTGGTGGTTCTTTAAAACCTGTATAAATAATAATCGTTGACCTAGACCGTGAACAGGTCGACGTGCCACATACCTAACTCAGTAATAATAATTATAAACAATAACGCCTACCTTCACCCACAGCACCGTGAATTATTTTCAATCTAACATATTATTATAACTTTTATTTTATTTTATTATAAATAAAAATCGATAAAGCTTTGTTGGGTAGCACTGCGAAAAACCACGAAGGTTTAAAAACTTATAAGTAAAGGCTGTATATAAGCCTTACCTATAAACAACGAAGCTGGACTAGATCAACTATTACACAGAAACTGACTGACTATAATTATACACGTAGGCTTTCTATAGACTTCTTTGGGTTTTTAGCGTAGGTATCTAGTAGGTTGGGTTTTTAGGTAAGTAACTAGGTAGGTAGGAGTAGGTATCTAGTGCTCCCAAAGGATTCTCAGAAACTCCACTAATTAGTCTACCAAATGCTTGGGCGTCTTCTGCAACTCATTACCTCTCTATATCACCCCTTATTGAGGCGCATTCCCACCTCCTCGTTTCATAATATTATAATATGTACGCTTTTGCATGTAGTTTTAATTAATTATAGTATATGTACATATACATATATTTATCTATTGTAGTATTCTCTCTATTTTAAATGAGGTACATGCAAGTACATTTTTTAGATTTGCAATAATAGTTATTTGTTATACAAGAGTGAAAAGTTATTTTTTAACTGCGTGCTCAATTTTGATGACCGATGCGCTCGTGATTAAAAAATTAGAATCCTGAGCGTCAGCGAGGGAATCAAAAGAGCACGAGGTGAAAATCTTTTCACTCGAGTGCAACACGTAACTTTTCATCCCACCTCAGCGAGGAAATGACTAAATGCAAAAAAATGACGTGAAAGAAAATGGTGCGCGCAAAGCAAATTAAAAAAGTACACCAAGAAGGTTACGAGTGTGAGTTTTTAACAAATTAAAAACGGTTGTATTTAAATTCGGCACCATAGAGGTAGAAGTAAATAGGTTTTAATGATGTTTTGAATTCACAAACTTCATAGACGAGTGATATTTACTATAACATGCACACGATGTTCTAAATTCAATTTACTTTATCCTCAAGAGGATAATAACGACTTTTGCATTCAGATATCGAAGAGTAAAAATACTCTTTCCGAGATGGTGGGATGAAAAAAGAATTATTCTTTTATTATTGATTTATAGTATACCTACCTAATATGCACTTTCTAGAACATAGCCGAAAGGTTCATAATTACGGCTATACTGATTAAAAATCAATAAAAACTAGAGCAAAATCTATAAACCTATCTATAATGACTATATATCTATAATGTATGAAGAAAAACTGGAATTTTGAAAAAAAAAATGTTAATAGGTAGGAATGACTTATGGCCTTGGGGTTAGTCAGCTACCACCAACTACCTGAATATAGGTATAATGGCTTTAAATATGTAATAATAATTACATATTTAATGACTTTAAATATTTCATTATTATTACAGTATGTATGTACTAATAATAGTTAATTGTGGTTGCAGCAGTTAGCCACGAATATAAAAAAACTTCTCTATCTGAGAAATAATATAAAACACTGTAGTGTTTTTACGATGTGCATATAAAATGCTTTAATAGAGTTTTAAGTAAGTATAAACTACTAGGTACCTAGTGGTAAATATCGTTTCTGTAAAATCGCAAAAAAATATCGCACGTTCGTTAGGTAGTTTTTTTCTTTCCGCACAAAAAAGATCATAAAATGAACCGGAGGCCTCTTTTATATACCGCTGGTGTCAATTATTACGATTTCCCATAGAGAACATCTCAGGAACCATCCAGCTTTTGTCTAAAATAAACCTTTTTATACCTAACCTAAAGAGATTTTCAAAATTCATCCCTAACAGTAGGAGTTTAATTTAAAATACGGTATGAAAGTTTCTATCGAAGTTCGTCATCGTTTTTTAATTCAGTTACTGGTGTTATATTATAAGCCTTCTGTTTAGGTATTAAAAAAGTCAGTTGTAGTGCATTTTTAGAAAATCCCCAGAGGGTTAACATGAGGAACAATTTTCATTTAAGAACATACTAAGTGTTTTTCACGCACGAATTAAAAATAAATCTGCTATTTAATATATTTTTATGTGCATACTAGCTGATGCCCGAGACTTCGTCCGCGTGGCTTAAGGTTTTTCGGTTCCTACGGGTACTCTAATTTTCCGGGATAAATGTGTTATGCCGACTATAATCTATCTCAGAGTCAAATTTCATCCAGATCCGTTCAGCCGTTCTGGCGTGATTGAGTGACAAACATCCATCAATACATCCATCCAAACTTTCGCATTCATAATATGAATACCTATAGATAATTATACATTATAATATTGTAGGAAATGCAACCAGTCTATAGTGCTGCGGCACGGAAATGAAAGGCTTATAATACTCATATAATTATTCAAATTAGAACAATACATTATACCTACAACGCCTTTGCAAATAAGTTCTACTGAAGTAGGTACAACGCGCGGGCGGCAGCGACTTTAGCGTGTGTTTTGTGCTGTTCACAAACTACTTGACCCACCCCGGCTTCGCACGGGTACCTAACCTATATATAATGTACAACTTCGAAATAGACTTTGTTCTCTATTTTGTGTATACTACACTTTGTAATTATAATGTCCACGCCGAAGTAGTCGCGACGGTATCAAAAAATACAAGTAAAATGTTTTGGATTTCGATGAAAATTGAAGGAGGATTGATCTATCGATCAAAATCATTTTCAAAAAAATTAAATGTTTGAGCAGAAATTGTCCAGTTCAGTTTTATTATGAGTAGGTTCATACTTGAAGAAATATAAAGCTGTCGTTTGATTTGAATTGAAGGTGTTTTCAGCTTGCACTATTAGCTCTCCTCCTATCCTCAAGTATACCCATGCAAAAAATAACGTCGATCCATTGCTCTGTTTTGCATTGCAGCGTGATTGAAGGACAAACCAACAATAACGGGTTAGTTTTAATTTTGCGATAACTCCTAAGATATTATTTAAATTGTATGGTGTACAGGTTATTATTATGTGAATTGTAACTAACGTATTTAGTTTGATAAATGATAATAATTAACATCGTATCGTATTCGTATCGTATCGTTAAAATAGTTTTCCAATTACCACATTATATGTGGCCATTTTTTTTTTACCTTAAAAGTATCCTTAAAAGATTTTTTTTTATCCACTACAAGCTAGCCCTTCACTGCGATCTCACCTGATGGTAAGTGATGATGCAGTCTAAAATGGTAGCGGGCTAACCTGTTAGGGGCATGGCAGTTATATTAAACCCATACCCCTTCGATTTCTACACGGCATCGTACCGGAACGCTAAATCGCTTGGCGGCACGTCTTTGCCGGTAGGGTGGTAACTAGCCACGGCTGAAGCCTCCCACCAGACCAGACCAGGGACAATTCAGAAATTATAAATTCCCAAATTGACCCTGCCGGGGATCGAACCCGGGACCTCCGCACGTTAAGGCAACAGCGCTACACACTGCGCCACGGAGGTCGTCAATATATATATATAGTATAATATACATATTATATGGTCGTCATCGCATCGTCAGCGGCATCGCGTACATTTCTGTAGACCTATATGTATCTATACATAAGATAAACCATTCCACCATACATTGTTGTTGCTAAGTATAATATCTCAAGTGGATTAGGCAACGTTTTGGATGAAAGCTTCCATAGTCGACTTGATTTTTTCCGACATCTTCAACTAGCATCGTTATCATATTTCAACCAATTTGATAATTTGACCAATATTAACTATTTGACGCCTCGTTGGTCTAGCGGTTAGCATAGTCGACTGGGGATCACGAGGTCCTGGGTTCGATTCCCGGTCGGGCATAAAAATTGTTGGGTATTGGGTGATTCTCTGTGCCAGCCCGGAGTTGGAAGTTGGCGGTGTATCACCCCCGTTCCTTGGTGAGCACGTTAAGGCGTCGTCGGTCCCGGTTAGTATCACTAACATGATAATAGTCGTTAAAGCTCGCCCACCCGCATTGGAGCAGCGTGGTGGGTCTAAGCTCTAATTCCCTCTCTCCTGTGAGAGTGGAGACCTGTGCCCAGCTGTGGGACGTTAATAGGTTGTAGTGGAGTGGACCAATATTAATGTATTTTACACATAAACCTTCCTAGAATCACTCCATCCATTGGTGAAAACCGTATGAAAATCAATTCGGTAGTTTCGAGTTTATCGCGTTTAGACAGACAGACAGACGCGGGAGGGGACTTTGTTTTATAATAATACTAGCTGATGCCAGCGACTCCGTCCGCGTGGTGTAAGTTTTTTGATTTCCGCGTGAACTCCTTAATTTTCCGGGATAAAAAGTAGCCTATATCACTCTCCAGGTCCTCAACTATACCCATGCCAAAAATCACGTCGATCCATTGCTCCGTTGCGGCGTGATTGAAGGACAAACCAACAAACCAATAAACCAACAAACAAACACATTTTTGCATTTATAATATTAGTATATGATGTAGTGATATTTGTAATTATTTAAATTCGATTCTATTTTTAAACAACTGTAATTAAAGTATGACATTAATATGCTACAATTACATTCTTTTTGGAGCCTTTTTGTCGGATCTGATTACGATCTAAAGCTATTTATGATTGTAATAAATTAATTAATACGACGGCAACTTCGTCCGTTTAAATTTTAACAAGAACATTATGACAATCGATAGCTGTTTGCTGAATTTATTGTCTGATTGCTTCATCAGTAACTGCAATATGCGATTAACGATTACCAATGTAAAAGACTGAGTACCAATCAAAGATGATGGCGCTTGCAATGTTGGTATCACTGTTGCCGTACCATAGTTACTGTGATCATCCAGGTCAAAAAATAACCTATGTAAGGACATACTCGTAGTTAGTATGTTCCTGTGATGCAATCTATGTCTGTACCAATTTCATAAAAATCGATTGATCTGATGGACCATGAAAAAGTAACCGCCAAGCGATTTAGGGTTTCAAATCAAATCAAATCAAATGCTTTTTATTCAAATAAACTTTTACAAGTACTTTTGAATCCGCAAGTGAATCTACCACTGGTTCGGAATGCCATTCATACCGAGAAGAACCAGCAAGAAACTCGGTGGTTGCTCTTTTTAAATAATTAATGTATGGATTTTAATATGACTGTCGTTCCCCTAACAGGTTAGCCCCATCTTACACTGGACCATCACTATGTTCGGCCCTTTGGGCATTGAATGCTATACGGTTCGGCATCACAACGTATTAACGCTACCGTAAACTATCAGTTTTAAAGATTTATAGTTCGCGACGGCATGTCGAATTAGATTTTTACAAAAGAAAAAACATAGTTCATGTGTCAATCAAAACCATGATTATTAAATTAATTTGTTAAATATTCATATCTGCTGCGGGGGCATGGTCATTGAAGATGACATTGAGTGTTGAGACATACTCTTTTGTAGTTTTAGAATAACGAATAAATTATGCTTTTTATAAAGCAAGATATGCTCGTACTTCGTATATGCAAGAGTTTACCTAGAGTTTGACCTGCATAATATTATATCTACAATTAAACAAGCAGGTGAAACGGAGCATGTTTAGCTGTGTAGGTTTTGAAAACGTAAACCCGACCTCAGCTTGCTAGTTAATTGAGTTATTTGATGAGCAATGATATTTGAAGGTACAGGACTGAATAAGTTATTATATCGTGTACGCGTACTAACGCGTTTTATCTCGATAGATTGTAAACTGTCGAAAGATTGTGAACCGTTCAATGTTCTGAGTGTCAATTTTTGAAATATTCATTGTATTTACGTTTTCTTGTCTAGTTCTTGTAGGTTACGTTAGGGTTCGACATAAATAATCAGGTAGTGGGCACTTAGGTTTTATCGGGTTAATAATATGCGAAAAATAATGTCTGTCGACAGTTTACTATCTCGCTAGGTTTTTTTTTCTCGCTAGTTAGATTACAATCTAACGGTTTTTGCAATTTTACGGTGACATAATATGTATGGCGAAAATAGTAGGTACCTACTCAATATTATGACATCAGAAAGGGTATGTAAATGATCAATGATACGCATATTATGACGCAGGCTGCGAATGCGTACAAAATATGTAAGTAGGCCCCTTCATTACATTCATAATGGTGGACGTATAATAATAGGGAACGTGTAACGTCCCCATTGAGTATATTGACTCTTAAACAGAGACAACACTCTAGCTGTAGAAAATCAGCCGCTTCAGCTTCTTCGTCTTAGCCTATAGACGTCTACTGTTGGAGGTCTCCTGCATATAGATCGCCACAGAGTAGATACGGTCTTGTGCAGCTTGTTTCTAGCGCTCTTACGACGAAGCTGACGCATATTATCCACGTAAATTAGTTGACAGGCCGTTTCACTAACACCTATCTTAGAATTCTGGGTTCACTATAGAGGTGAAGATAGGTTTTGTATAAATATGTAGTAATATTATCCAAATAAGAACCGCTCTCGACCCCGCCATCTCTATGAGGTGGCCTTTACACCGACCAATAAATACAGCTATTCTGATCTTAAATAGTTTTTTCACCTCTCATGCTCTAAAAAGATCTCATTATAGCTTAGCGTAGGCGGACTAAAGTTAGCATTTAGCCTCTAGGGATTAAAGACTTTTTTTTTTAATTTTTGCCGTACTTTCTTTAAATGGATGTTTTATGGATGATAATAATTAATCCATATCAAATTTCGATGCACAATACGTAATAAGTACAAGGTGAAGGCAGGTAAAGTAAATGTGACTATTTATTTGTTAATATCATCAAGTAAAAATAAAGATCTTACTCCTAATATGAAAATGTAACAGAAAGGCAAAGAAATAATTAAAAATCGTTATTTATTTTATTTTCTCCCAATCGAAGTGAAAAATAGAGTGTTTACCACGGGACTAAAAGCCATTCTACTCGATTCTATAGCATGTATGAAATGGCTCATTTTAGTCCCTTGATGAACAATCTACCTACTATTCTATTTATGTCACATTAACATCAATTAATGATTTATTTGTCAGCAAAAAGTTTTAAAAAATGTTTAATAACCTCACGGCAACCAACGGCTCTCTAGCAAACCATGTTTTATTGAAAAAATCATGCTCTATGGAAATAAATTCTTAGAAAACGGACACTTTTCTAATTAGCTGCCGAGTTTCTTGCTGGTTCTTCTCGATGTCATTCCGAACCAGTGGTAGATTCATTCGACGATTCAAAAGCACTTGTAAAAATTTATTTGAATAAAACACATTTGAATTTGAATTAACTTCTGGGTATTGACTAAAAATTTGCTTTTTTCCAATATGTTGAATTATGCATTGATCTGGCAGGATGAATTATTTCGACTTAGCATTTACCTGGTAAGATTAATTATAATTAATTATTGATTCTAATTAAATTGATAATGATTTCATTAACCCAGTTTTTATAGAAGGTCCTTTTCATTCCTATTTTTTTACATACTTAATGAAAAATACACAGTTTTGCTATGCTAGGTACATCAACCGTGTGTTAAGGATATTAACTAATCTTACTAATATTATAAATGCGAAAGTTTGGATGTATGGATGTCGGTATGGATGTATGGATGGATTGTGTTACTCAATCACGCCCCAGCGGCTGAACAGATCTGGATTAAATTTGGCACAGAGATAGATTATAGTCTGGAATAACACATAGGCTACTTTTTATCCCGGAAAATTAAAGAGTTCCCGCGGGAACCACAAAACCTCGATACACGCGTACGAAGTCGCGGGCGTCAGCTAGTATTATTATATATTACTAGATGATGCTCGCGACTTCGTCCGCGCGGATCAATATTATTGATTCCCGCGGGAGCTCTTCAATTTTTATTAATTTATCCGTTTAGGGTATCGTACAAATCTAAACGTATGAGAATGGATACACGAAATTGAGCTCTAATTCAATGCAGTTATGGTTTATTTTATTTTGACGTCGAACTTTGACGATTTGGTCGGCAATTCTTACACAATCGCACCTCTGATCTTGAACCGATTTGGATTGCTTTCAGAGAGTAGAGACAGACATAGGATACTTTGTATCCTGGAAATAATAGTATATTGTGTGCTTAGGGTTGAAACAAAACTATTTCAGCGTCGAACTTTGACGATTTGGTCGGCAATTCTTACACAATCGCACCTCTGATCTTGAACCGATTTGGATTGCTTTCAGAGAGTAGAGACAGACATAGGATACTTTGTATCCTGGAAATAATAGTATATTGTGTGCTTAGGGTTTGAAACAAAACTATTTCAGATGAGGGTGAAGCCTGCCTGAGCGAAGCGAGGGCTGGCATCACCCGAAATCTGACATCGTGTTTCATCCCATGGCGCACACACTATTTTTCATATAATCTGCATTAAAAGTGCGTGTTTGATTAAAATTGTATTTCTTATTTATTTTAGTTGCTAGGTTGTTGATTACAAATATCATATCTGTCAGTTTAGTTGATAAACAACAGATAGGTACCTACTCTGACAGGATTGATACGTCATTCAGCGGGTAGAAAAGGGCAGAAAGTGATGGTTTTCTTCCCGCTGCATGACGTATTCGTCTGAAATTGACTAGTTTGAGGTGGCTCAACAGGCATTGAAACTCGCATTTTCAATGCAGGTTATATGAAAAAGAGTTTCCACGGGGATGAGAGCAACAAAATCCGCATGGACGAATTCACAAGCATATGAAATAGATTTTTTCATCTGATTATTTATTTATTTAAATTGCAGAAAGTACGAACTCTCGTTTAATTCAGTGCCATTGATACGCGGTAATAGTAAACCAATTAAATGATAATGAAACTAAAATGCAACTAAAATGAGATAGATCGGCAGGAGGGCGTGTCAAATGACCTTTAGTGTAAGTACCTATATTACAGCAATCTAAATACAGGCAATTTATTATCTAACGCATTACCTACATGACGTTGCGAGTTTTATTAAACGGAAACAAACATTTAAAATCTGGTCAAGTGCGATTCAGACCAGCGCACAAAGGATTCGGTACCACCACACAATATAAATTCTGTTAGTAAATAACAAGAAAGATGTCATAGTAACACGTTATCAGCTGTAAAATAACTGGCTTAGTACATATGGCGCAAAACTGGTAGCGCCTGACAAACAATTCGACACCCTATGCGTACGGAACCCTAATTACCGATTTTCGATTTTCTCCTATACTTGTGCTGTGAAACCTTGCTTTTTGCCAAATATGATAATTCTTGGGCAACAGGAAGTACCCTATAGGATTTGATTTGTTGGCGAGTATCAGAATATGCAACATAAACGGCCGTATCTTTTGATTGGATTGACTTAGAAGCTTGAGTTTTTTACAGCTCCCAGGGATCGTAGACCTAAGTATCTGATATTAATTTAAACTTGTTACTTCCTCATTTTTAGCACTTATTCCATTAAACCCTATTTTTATAATCAACCAGAGTTTATTAACATAATACCACACATAACGTAACGAGTAAATATTTAGATAATATAGTAGATATAATTTTGTACGTACGAGTATGTCTAAATGTTAAGAACCAGTTCTTTTAACCAGCCTATTATTAATTCAACAGCATGACACAAAAATCTATAACTACTCGGATTAACATAAAAACTCATAAGAATACCTAATATAACCCGCGTAGAATATAATTAATGAAACAACTTATTTTATTCAAATAAATCATATAATTAAGTACCTAAGTAAACTTAATTATATGATTTTTGTAACGAATTGTATACGTTAAAAATTTAAATCAGGATATACGTATAAACATATTATCTAGAATTTAGTTAAAGTAGGTAAATCCGTAAAAATATAAATTATATTCTCAAGTCAATTGTAAGTATAAAAATCTAGTTAACATATTTAAATATTATAACAAATAATCAAATTAAAACTATGAAATACATTGTAGTCTAAATTAAATTTTATTCGTTGAAAAATATACTTTACCAGGAAGGTTTTTTTTTAAATATAGTCCGACGTTTTCTTGCACTGGCCCTGATTATCTACCTAATTCATAAAAAACATAAAGGATGTCAAAAATTATAAGGACTGTCAGGATAAAGTTGGCGCTTCTTCTACTAAATTCAAATTAATAGGTACATCGAGATTCCAAACGCGATAGCTTCGATTTCAGCTTATCCTCGATTGTGGATAGACTTTAGAGCATACAATAACTACTATATTATAAACCAAGAATTATCAACACTGCGCAGTGTCAAACGCGACTTTGCCGAGAGACGGCAAATAGTGCGGTAATAAAAATAATAAATTTATAAAATTCAACCTTGATAACGAAATGAAGGAGCATAATGGTAAGTTCAAGGTTTCCATAACGCCCTTCATTTAAATGTTTTGCACACAGACTTCAGCTAAAAGAATTACAAGCTTATAATTAACTTGCAATGCATGTAATATGTTTGTCACTATGTTTGTTCGGGTGGAATCCTGCAAGTTGCAACTAAATTTTTAAACTTATATCTTCAACCGATTGAGCTGAAATTTTGTATACCTACACGTTTCGTTTGGATGACAATGCATGGTTAGCCGTGTGATGAGTGACGACATTCTAAATCCAACATGGCGGAACATCCAAGATGGCAGAGTTAGTTATTTTTAATGCACTCATACAATATGGGTATCAATTGAAAGGGCTTGCTGAGAATAACTCTAAAAATAAAGTGACTTCACCTCTATATCCAATATGGCGGACTTCTAAGGAT
The DNA here is from genome assembly GCA_923060345.2 of Erebia aethiops. Lineage (NCBI taxonomy): Eukaryota > Metazoa > Arthropoda > Insecta > Lepidoptera > Nymphalidae > Erebia > Erebia aethiops. The sequence goes on along the minus strand of OV281079.1, from coordinate 9,408,206 downwards.
GGCGGACTAAGTTTTTTATGCTTTCCTACAATTTGGGTATCAAATGAAAGGTCGGAAAAAGCAAAAGCTTGCAGCGTGATTTACCATAGATAAATAAGTAAATTAAATAACTTGATTTGACTGATTTTAATTTTTTAAATTTTCAAACTAAATCTCGTGACAAGCTTTTATATCAAAAACTAGCTGATGCCCGCGACTTCGTCCACGCGTCGTAACTAACTAATTTTTCCATATTTTCTCACAGTTTAAACCTTCCCTGGACTACGACAAACATTTCAAAACCAAAATCAGCTAAATCGGCCCAGCCGTTTTAGCGAGACGAACGAACAGCAATTGATTTTTATATATATATATTATACATCAATGTTTGATATCATATAAATTGTGTAATGGCGATAATATAAGTTGATAGTTAAAGTTTTAAAGGAAAAGTTTATTTTATTCTTTTTAGCGCATTTCAATAACCGTCGTTCAGTAAATGGTCGTGGTACACCAGGTAGGAAAGAAGTTCCTTAATACAAATATTAATTTCAACTTCTATTTTTGCGAAAAAAAAAATTTTTTTAACAAAAAAAATATAAACCTTAACAATAAAGCAGTTTAATTTAGAATGTAGTATATTCATACTTAAGACCTTTTGGCTTCGTAAAAAAATCCGCATCGTCCCATAAGGAACTTCGTTCCAAAAACAAAATAATAAAGCAGAAACAATGTGAAATAGTCGCTACGATATTTTAGGGTTAACTAGGTATCGTACGTGGAAAAATGTGAACTGACAAGATAATTCACAGGGACCTCTCCTCCTGAAAACCTCAATATTGTATTATTACTCGTTGAATCGTCATCATCAGTCTATAGACTGTTAGCTATAGGCCACTGCTGGACATATCTGTAAAGGGTTTCACATGCCGCAGTCTTATGTCATCCGTCCATAAAGTGGGGGACGCTGGCTATTCATCGATTGGCTTTCTAGTGCGTGGTCGCCATTCCAGCACTTTGGAACCCAACGTTTATTGGTTCTTGGAACTATGTTTATTGTTAGTAAGAAATGATTATCATCAACAAGCATTAGTACGGAACCATACTTTAGGTATGGCTGCTCTGACATGGGCTGGACTAGTTTTTAACTTTTTTTTTTGGCACCGTAGGCGAAAACCGGTAGGTGTCTACTTGTGAGTAAGAAACTCGGTCTGACTCGGTGCCAATTGCCTATAGAAATCAAATAAACATATTCATAATATATTTAAACATAGTATGTTTTTTTAAACACGAAACATTTTTAATACTTTGCAAAAATTTTTATTTCATCATATTTATCTAGATATTGTCATGTAGGTATACTAAATACTTATATTTTTACCTCTTACATAGGCACTCATGAATATGTATCACCGCCAATATGTATCACCGCCATATTTAAACTCTACGTTTTTTCCGCCTGGGTACATTCATGCCTAGAAAGGTATTATACTGAGAATTAGGGATCATATAATCAAAATTAAAACTCATAACTCAAAAAGTCAATCAATAACACTAGTTGACATACTCAGGCTTCGATCCGATGGGAAGAAATCTTTGATATTGCGCATTGTATTGCGGGCATAGAATTATTATTGGGTAATAAATCTAGAATTGCGGGAAAAAGAAAACGTAACCTGTATCTTTCCCTGGGGTGTCACTTACCTCAGTACTTAATTTCGTCAAAATCGCTTGCAGATTGTTAGTGAAAGCGTAGCAAACAGATAGACACACCTGCGCATTAGCATAGAATACTAACTATTATGGCCAATTCTGTATTAACACAATCTCTAAACTGAACTAAAACGACAGCTTTAAATCTAGTTCTGTCCGTTTCCGCACGGAGGGTTAACACTTAGCAATATTTTTAATGCTGTCATTTTAGTTTAGTTAAGAGATTGTGCACTACAGAATCAGCCCCATTGTCTTTTACCTACCTACTAGATACGTCACAAGTATGGATATCTATAAGACTCAATCACAGGTTCAGAAAGCGGATGTAAGCAAGAAACTCGTTTTTTTTTTAAATTTAAAACGCAAAACTTGTAAAATAAGGCTCAAGCAGCAGGAACTCGCAGTACTTTGCGGCTCGGTAGCCAGTCCGTCCGGTTTCCCCTCCTGTCGCCCTGTAATACGCACGCAAGACATTCTCGTTGGAGAGAAGTCCATCTCATGCAGCGTACACCACCAGCGGCGCTATTATTATTATATTATATGATAATTATCAGATATTAGCGATAATAACCGGGGCCGACGGCTTAACGGAGGAATCGAAGAGGCCAAATTTGAACCTCCAAATTCGGTCACCCATCCAGTTACCGACTTGGGTCAACGTTGTTGAACAATGGCAATCGCAATACGTTGTCACAGCTAGGCCATTCGTCCCTCCTCTAAAATCTATATAGATAGGTATAATTTCAGAAACTCGTAATTTTTTTTTTCAGGAACAGTGATATGTGACAAACCACTGGGTAGACGACGAGCAGTTCCCGTGATACACGTCCAAGGCTCTCATTACGATGTCGGATATGACGTGGTAAGCAACCTGAATCACATGCTATACCTACTTAGTTGTTCTATGTATCTCACGAAGGCGATTTGGCGGATTTGCGTATAGGTACTTGTGGTAGAAATCGCTCCCGAGCTTACACTCACTAAGCTATTAGATATTGTTATGCGTAGGTACATGCACTATAATAAACATAGGCAAACCGCTCATTTTAGGTCGACTAGATAATAAACCAAATCCTTCCAAGGTACCAACGCAGTCCTCGGCACTTGGTCGGTTTTTTCAATAAGTATTTATTTTTATAGTTACAGGGCTGATGTACTTACGTACTTATACAAATTATTATCCCAACACGAATTAAAATTATAGTATAGCTTCCATTTATTTTTAGGGTTCCGGTCCACAAAAGGAAAAAAGAAACCCTTGTAAAATGATCACTCCGTTGTCCGTCTGTCAGTCTGTCAACGCCCTTTTTCTCGGCAAAGTCATATCAAGTTGAAATTAATATCAAATACTTAAGTCTAAAGTAGGTTCCTTGGAGCTGCAAAAAAATCGAGCTTCTAAGCATTCAAAATATACGGCCGTTTAGGTATGCCGCATATTTTGACACTCGCCCTTAGATCGTCTTCCCGTTGAACTAGAATCATGAATTTTGGCATGAATTTTGGCAAGGTCTCGCAGAACAAATCTATGAAAATTTCCGAAAATCGTTCATTAGGGTTCCGTACTCATAGTTCCAGTTTAGCGCCATAAGCCAGTTATTTCACAGCTGAGTATGTGTTGTTATGACATCTTTCTCGTTATTTACTCAAATAATTTATATTTTGTGGTGAAACGGAACACTTTGTGAGCGAGTCTGATTCGCACTTGACCGGTTTTTTTTTAATTTAAAACCTTATTTTTTCGAAAATTCAATGTCAACCTTGCCAAGAAGTTTACCTTGTTAATTCAAAATATGTTACCTATCACACCCAGAAGAGCTAATCATAATATTCACATTGTGACATTAACACCCTCTCTATTGCAAGTAGAGTTTGAGTGAATAGTCTAGGCAATAAAGCTAGTGGACCCACACAATAATTCCTCAGGCAACGAAACTTTACAGTATGCTAAAGTATCGTCGCTTTGATTGACGACCTAACAAACCATTGTCCAATTAAATTATTTATATATTTACTACTCAAACTAAGTATAATTTCTACCTGTACCTATCTTACAAAATACTGGTAGGATGATACCTGGCTTAACTTTTATTACCCTTAAAATTTTTACCTACTAATATTATAAATGCGTAGGTAGGTATGTCTGTACACTATACGTTTCTGACTAGGTTCTTTCCAGGAACATTAGCTCAACTGATTTTGACGTTAGGTTCAAAGATTGATCAAAGATTCAAAAATTCGATGTTTGATCCAGTAAAGTCAAAGAGTCCCTTACGATTTTCCAGAGATTTTATTCCACGTGGACATTTAGTAACAAAATAAAAAGTAAATATAACATAAGCAGGAGAATCGATGATCCTTTTAGTGCTTTGAAAAATGAGGAACTTTCGTCCATACCTAAATCCTCCTAGACTACAACTTAGGCCTTTCCCAATGAACGCCAACAGAACCGGTTCACAGCCTTCCATATGAAGCCACTTCGCGCCACCCTCTTTATTTCGTCGGTCCATCGTACTGGAGGGCACCCCACACCACCACTTTACTTGTACGCGGTCACCACTCTAGAACTTATCGGCTCCAGCGGCAATCGCTCCTTCGACAGGCATGGCTTGCCCACTGCCACTTCAGTTTACCTGAAGCTTGGTTTGGGCTATGTCAGTGACTTTGATTCTCGAATTTCCAATCTTGTCCCTAAGAGAAACTCCTAACATAGCTCTCTCCATAGCTCTCTGAACGACGTTCTAACGTCGTTTCGTTTCGTCGTTTCCTCCACTTTAGTGGAGCAATCCTTTTCATCAGTGGGTCAACGTTTCAGCGCCATTGATACGAATAATAAGTACCTACTAATTTTGTGTAATATTTTTATATATTTATGTAAAACGTGTTGAGAAAATAAAATTTTATAAAAATCAGTAGGTACATATAAATGGAAGTAATAGTACTTTCATACTACTTTCTCCAGCGTTAATTATTATAATTCATCATTCGGTCAGTCAGGACAAGTGGACAGGACAGGACATTATTTTTAGAAAAGAATATAAGTTTTTATGAAATGGATTCAAGTGGTTTGCTAATTTTCCAACCATCAATTGTTACTAGGGTCGAACGCACTCATACATGATAAAGGATTTCATAGCCACTTATGAAAATCTACGGGACTTTGAGAAAGAGTACAAAACGGACATCGGCCGAGATGCGTACGACAAGACACTTGCCAACATGAAGAGGCGTTACCCATATTACATCAAGGAGATGCAGGGTGTCGCCGACGGTGCTAATGTTCCATTCCACCAGGTGAGTCTTGTTATCCGTCTTTTCTTTTTTTAAGCAGAGCAACTGCTGAGTTGCGAAACACAAAAAAATAAAAAATAAAACATGAGTGACACGAGTTGCCCTACATGAAGTAAAAAAAATTGGTTTTATTTCATTTAAGATAATATTTTTGAGCCGAAAGTCTAAATAGGTACTACCTAATTTTCTAATTTAACCAAAACCAATTGATTATAATTATATTACAGTCAAGGTAAACTTATCTTTATTATTGTAAAACACTTCGAATAAAATACTCTTCAGCCAACTCAACACTAAACAGAGCCTTAGGAAATTTTTATTTATTTAAATGACGTAGTTTTTTCCTAGACAGGTACCTATGCTATGATTAACGAATGATGAAAATGTTGGCTCTAATTAAATTATTTTTTAATATTATACCTTCTATTATTTCCAGCTTTTCCTCCTCCAAATGGACGACTTGATCGGCACAATCAATGATAATCACCTACCAAGGAACGACACCGGAGGATGCAGTTCCTTAGCGATTAAAACTCCAAAAAGTGTTAGTATTTTTTAGTAACGCAGTAAAAAGTAGATATTATATTACATCGAACAATATTAGTAATCGATACAAAATACAAACCTATTAATTATTGGCAAATATTAATTAGATAATTATTAGGTAAGTGTATTATTTATGTAGTATGTTTTATTTGCCGATTTTAATCTTCAGTATCAAGTAAGGAAATACCTAGCTAATATGTTTTCCTAAGCTTACTTTATCCAATTATCCATCCATCTACTCGTATCAGTCTGTGCTAGACTGTGGTACAGCGTCGATACTGTAAACATATAGATAGGTAATTTATACCTACTATAGTTTAGTATTAGTTTGCCGTCCCGTCAAGTTAAAAATTAAATTTACAATTCCTATTACTGTTCCCGCAAAGGATTCGAGGAGCTCTCATTCTTGCGCCTAAGAGGACAGGACAGGACTCGCCACTTATAATTATCTAAGTGTTGCTGCCAAACCGTCGTATCGGAGAATCAATTAATCTCTCACTCGAACCGTAACCACAGCCGTAACGAGTACGTACGAGTAACGTACCTAACGACGGTCGACGACGGACGTCTCTAATACAATTAAGTAACTATTCCGCCTAACACAAAATGATCGAGCGTGGTTTTCCATGAATACCAATTAAAAATGAAAGTTATAAAAGCGGCAATTGTGCGCTGTGTGTGAAATTAATGCGTAGGTATAATTTATAAGTATATAGGTTTGTTAAATAATAAATCGAATTTTCCGTGAGCGAAGCTGCGGGCAGCAGCTAGTCTTTTAATAAAATTAATGTGAAAGTTTGGTTATGTCTTTACGCAACAACGAAGACGATTTGGCTGGGAAAAGCTACCCTGAAAACACTTAGGTTATCATTTATCCTGGAAAATTAGTTTTGACGACCTCCCTGGCGTAGTGGTAAACGCTGAGGTCTTCTTATGGGAGGTCCCGGGTTCGATGCCGCCTGGGTTAGTTTGGGAATTTTTAATTTTTGAATATATTTGGTCTGGTCTGGGAGGCTTCGGCCGTGGCTGGCTACCACCCTACTGGCAAAGATGTACTGCCAAGCGATTTAGCGTTCCGTTACGAATCAGATGACCGTCAAGGGCTAACTTGTTGTGAAAAATACCTTAATCCACGCTGATGAAGTCACGGGTATCATCTATAAGTATTAAGTACCTACGGCCTACCTAATTAAAAATAATCTTATGTGAAGTATTCTATATTATTCATAAAAATGCTCTATACTTACTTAAGTACCATGTTTTTGTTTCAGGCTGTATTGGGTCACACTGAAGACGCTTTTAGCGAAACACTGAATCATTTCTATATTATGTCTGCACACATCATACCAACCCCAGAAGATATGGAGAGAGGGGTAAGTCATCTGTAATCTTGGTATGTAGGTAGGTACGTAAATCGGTTCCATCTAAATGGTAAACTACCTTAGTTCACAAGCGTCAGCTTCAAATTCTTCCAATATTTTGGATAGCGAGTCGAAAGTTTAATTACAGTTTAATTACTGTCTTATAGAGCTATAAATGGTACAAAATACTAAAAATACCAAAACTGACAGAATTAACCTTTCCACCAGAGATATTATGTGCTACGTCGAAGCTAAGGATGTGTGTCAAACCCACCAATAGGAGCGTTTGAAGTTCATAGAGCCAAAGATCGCTAGATGTTAGATGGGGTAGGTAGCTACTTCCCACTAGTTCAACAGACAACAGTTCTGTGATCCTATTGATAGGTTTAACACACATCCGTAGCTTAGCAATGTAGTACATCTCTGGTGAAATGGCTCCCTTTGTGTCGGCAACTTGATTAGCAGCGGGTTAACAGCAGTACCGAAACACGTGCAAGTTCCTAAACATTGTAATGTAAAACTTACCTTATTCGCAAATGTTATGTACGAGTAGGTACCATACCTCTAGGTAATATTATGTGGATGAGACATCGTTTTACCAAACCAGAGAGGATATAATATCTAATACCACTGACACTTTTGACGTCTACTAAGCTATTTAAATAGCTTTAAAATTTATTTATAGACTAGTGGGCCCGGCAGACGTTGTCCTGCCCTGAGCCTAGAACCCGATTGCAGCGCCCCCTACCGAGGGGTAGTTGTGAATATAAACCATCCCTAGACCCAATACCCGCACAAAAAAATCCATCTAAATCGGTCAAGCCGTTTCTGAGTTTTAGCGAGACAAACGAACAGCAGTTATTTTTACATATAGAGAAGAGATTATACTTATTAAAATAATTCATATTGGCAATAAAATGGCTTTGATAGTTCCTTAGATGATTTGTGAGGTGGTGGTAATGAAAAAGAAACCCGCCTGACTTTGTTGTGGGCTCTTCTCAGACTAGGGCGCGTTTGGAACCCTCGTAGCTTTAGTTTTAAAATACCTTAACTAATTTCTATAATTACTTAAGTACTTAATCAATAATTTTTGTTTTTATTTTTTCACTTAAGGCCGTCGAAGAAAGGTTTGCCTCTCTTTGCTACGCCGGTCATATGCCGGGATACACAATGGGATACAACGAAAATGGCTTGGTGTTCTCCATCAACACACTTAGCCCATTGATCTTGAAGCCTGGGAATACACGTAAGCATTACTTTTGACAAAAAATACAGTTGAATCGGTAATTTCAAAGAATTTTTCAGGTATCAATAAAAACTGTTTCATGCTCAATCAAATGACTTTTAAAGGACTTTTTTATGGTTAATTTAGTATTTGAGTGGTAAAAAATTTAAATAGCGAATGAGCTTCACAGTTTATTAATAAAAAGAATGAAAAAAACCTGAACTTATTGTTTTAGCAAGAAATAGGGTTGTATATAATTTAACCAAAACAATCGTAGTACTTAATCATATTTTTTATTGCTTATTATTGAAAATTACCCTTTAAAATAACCTTATACACATTTTACATGTATTAATTTGTCATGTTTTAATATCTCTAAGGTAGGTACATAGTCATGTTCTCCATCATTCTCATCTGGATAATCTTCAACATTTGTAGTTGGCCATCTAAAAATGTGGTTATAAAATGGCATAGGTACCTATTATGCTCTCCTTTTCTGAACTTGCTTTAAATGGTCAAATTTTTTTTTAGATGGGCACTTTTAAATTATAAGCCTTGGCTGATTACTTTTCGCACAAAATAGTTAAGTAAAAGACACAAATATGAAATTAGATGACGATTGTGTTAAATTGAAGATTCGAATATTGTTGAACCAATCAGAACAAAGCAAATTTAAAACGTCAAACTCAGTCATAAAACTACTGCCGCCATCTAGTAGTGCATGCAAAAACATCTTAAGTCACTGACTAATGTTGTTTATGCAATGAACGTAGACTCACACGGTTTTATTTGAAGAGGAAGGAATGTATTGACATCCGTGTTTTTACCCAGATTACGATCTCCCTTTAAGGAACCATTTTCAGCAAAAAAAAACCTATTTGAAAAAAATGTGACTTAGGAGGTTTTTGAAATGACCGATTCAGTTGGAATTACGTACTTAGGACATTCGGTTCACACACCTTTGAGAACATTTTTGGAGAAATTCCCAGGCATTTACTTTTCCTCTAGATTTGTAATTCAGCTTCACTTTGAACACATAGCTAGGCTTAAAAAATTATTAGGTACAGAATTTAAAAGATTTATAAATATCTACATTAACTATTTCGTAGAATTCCACAAATTTTCAATCCTACTAAGTATTTAACAGCTGTAATAATATTACCGTTGTAAGTTGACCAACTGACACGATGACCGATGTTCCGGATAATAAGATAGAAGATATACCTACTCGTAAGATGTTCCAGACAATCTATACTAATATTAAAGAGGTAAAGTTTGTGACGTTGCATTGTAGGGAGTAATCTCTGGATCAGTAGATCCAGATTACTTACCCCCTACAATGCAACGCAAATCCCTACAATGCAAATCGGTTCAGTAGAACCGATTTGGAAAATTCTGGTACCAATAGAAAGCCACATTATTTGTGTCATGGGCTATATATATTAACCCTAAAAATTAGGGGGTTCCCGTGGGAATTTAAAAAACGTATGTCACGCGGATGAAGTCGCGTGTATCTGCGTGTAAGATATAAGATAGAAGCCAAGTGCGGGTTAATCTTGTATTGTACATACCACTGAGTTTCTGTGCGGCATCGTTTTGGAACGCTATCTAAGTAATTAGTTACCCAAATTGCCCCTGTCGAAAATCGAACATAATAAGGTAGCGTCATTTTATACGTAAGAGCTCACTATAAAATCACGCTACCGCATGGGCAGACGTCGTCAAAATCAAGTAGGTACTTAGAATAAGCTTTCCATCTTCTTCCAGCAAGAACTTTCATCACCCGAGCTCTATTGGCATCCAAGAACTTAGCCGACGCTGAAAGGGTCCTACGCGATGAAGGACTTGGTATCGGGAATGGTTTCTCTATTAACATGATTTGGACAGGCAAGACCGGCGACAGAAAGATTTATAATGCAGAAGTAGCACCTGATCTAGCGGGTGACAGATCTCTAGTCAACATACAAGGTTTTGCTGATGAGCCATTGGTGCATACCAACATGTAAGTAGTTCTGAGACAGCACGGTTGACACGCGAGCGCGAGCTCGAAAGGACTTGACCAGGCCAACTATGGGAGCTTGCCTTGTCAAAAATCAATGTGCGGCAAAGATTGTTTTATTATTGCAATTGTTATATTTTATACTTTTCAGATAAAACCGTTTCAAATGTCTGAAGGCTCACAAAAATTTAAAAAAATAAAGAAAAGTTTCACCAAACAGCTGCCGCTTTTCCACGCTAGATGTCGCTAGACGTTGCGGTTAGCGAGTCTAAACAATTATTTTCAATATTGTTGACCACGTTGTTCAGGAAAAAATTAAGCTTTGCATTATTTGGGCAGGGATGAGGATAATACTGGCATAATAAAACTATATTTGCAAGAACTATGTAACTATGTAATTCTTTTAATGGCGCTAGGCGTTTTGGCTAGCGAGTTCAACTACTCGACCACAGACGGCAGACAGATGCAATGTCAAATGGCGTTCCTTTAAACGCAGTGGTTATTTAAAAATGCTTTGTTATAATATCAATTACAAGTTTCATTGGGGCTGGTCAACAAATAAAAATAATTATTAACAAAACATACATTTCCTTTTCATAATGTAGTCAACAGATACGCCATGCTAACATATTATGTTTTTTAATAACAGATACCAAAGGATTAAGGTGAAAGAAGTTATAGGACCTATCATAGACAGCAGCACCGCCCGCCTAAAAGCCATTCATTCGCACCAGCCACCCCAAAGTCAAAAGGACATCAAGGACATCCTATCTGACACAAGCGGAACTGAGTTCCAAGTATTTCAAGAGAAAAAGGAGTCTATTATAAAGACAATTGCTGCGGGTACGTTAATGTTCACTCAAAAACATAAAACCTCTCAATGAAAACGTTTGTTCAACTTTTGTCAACACAACTTTTGGCCACTCAAAAGTTGGACCGTAACTGTAAGCATTGTTTAGTAGGTAAATGGGCTCGATCGAGCTTTAATAGTGCAAATAAGTGCCAGCTAAGTTGAAAGGTGATAAATATGAGTGCGTTTCGAAGGCATTTTGTATTGAGTCCTCTCAAAAAATGCCTTCTGGGCCCTTTTACTTACTTACCTCTTTATCGGCAGTGTTAAGAATCAAGTTTTTGCTATAAGAATCAGATAGAATTCATACCAAACAAATAACAATTGCCCCAGGTCCCACTGAATAAAAATTAAAAACACAGAAATGCTCAATACCGACATTTAAACTAGGTACATACTTTATTATGTTTTATACGTAGGTACAGTAGGATCCATTCCTATTTATGTAGTGTAGTAGGTACTTTAACTGCTAATTTATTTTATTTTACAGGTGTTTTCGAGTTGGACAAGATGACTTGGAGTATTTTTATCAACAAACCAAACGGTTCTGAGCCTGTAGCTGTTTTACCAATAAGATTTTCTATGTTAGAAAAAGCATAATCTAGTTACCTACAGTAGGTACAATATAGGTACTTAGTACCAAGTTCGAAAAATAAATTGAAAGTGTATCTCATCCTAAATTAATTTCTAGAAATAAGTAGGTAGGTAAGTAGTAATGTATTGTTTTGCCTGGCGTTACAATTATTATAAAATATAATATAAATACTAGCTAAGTAGGTATAGCTGTTAGTAAAATTAGTTTGCTAGAGTAGATTATATTTCATAGCATTTATCTACTATTAGTTTGGAGTTCTAATCTAACTAATCTTACGTTATATCTTATTTCTATCTGTTTACGATTTGAAAATTTGTTTTCAATATATATTTAACTATTCAATTCATTACGTGGTTTTATTTTTTGAACACTGATAGATTCAAACAAGAAGTTCGATCAAGCCTCAGGAAAAACAAAGAAATAAATATGGTTAATAAAAAGGTTAGGACCTCCAGTCTTCACTTGAAGAGAGACCATGCCCAAGGGTTTACGGCCGAACACTTCTCGACGAATGATGTCTGCTTTTGCAAATGTTTGCTTTTTAATAAAATATTTCGGTGCGGAAGCTATGTAATTGTATGTACACGGGTACTACTTTTATTATTATACTAGCGAATGCCCGCGACTTCGTACGCGTGGATCGAGGTTTTGTGGTTCCCGCGGGAACTCTTTAATTTTCCGGGATAAAAAGTAGCCTATGTGCTATTCCAGACTATAATCTATCTCTGTGCCAAATTTCATCCAGATCCGTTCAGCTGTTGGGGCGTGATTGAGTAACAAACATCCATCCATACATCCAGACATCCATACATCCAAACTTTCGCATTTATAATATTAGTAAGACTAGCTGACCCGGCGAACTTCGTACCGCCTTAGCGTAGCAATGATGCACTACTTTATTTTCTTAATATTTTTTTTCGTAAGAACCTTCTTCTAATAATAACAAATACAACAAAAAAAGAATTAGTGAAATCGGTCCAGCCATTCACGCGTGATGCCGTGACCAAGGAAAACGGGTTTCATTTTTATATATATAGATTTACTTAAGGTAGGTACCACTACTTATTATATTTTATATTATGCCAGTGGTCCCGGCAGACGTTGTCTTGCCCTGAACCTACTTAGAACCCGATTACAACGCCTCCTAACAGGTCCAGTTTTGAATATAAACCATCCCAGGACCCACTCAAACAAACAAAAAAAAAACCATCAGAATCGGTCCAACCGTTCTGAAGTCATGCGCGGCGAAGACGTGCCGCCAAGCGATTTAGCGTTCCGGTACGATGCCGTGTAGAAACCGAAGGGGTATGGGTTTAATATAAATGCCATGCCCCTAACAGGTTAGCCCGCTACCATCTTAGACTGCATCATCACTTACCATCAGGTGAGATCGCAGACAAGATCCCGATAACTTATCCTTCTCTCTCGCATATTCTTACATTTTCAATGATTGTGAAAGACTGTCAAAAGTGTACCGAATCTTTCACAATCATTGAAAATGTTAGAATCTGCAAGAGAGAACGATGATAGACAGGGCTAGCATTCGCACGAGTAAAATTATGTCTACCCATTTTCTCTCGTTATCTCGCTTTGTCTACCGAAACTAACATGGTTACACATATTATAACTTATCTCATTACGTCAAAAGTAGAGATAAAGGTAATATTTCTTAGCTGTGGTATTTTCCTCTACGAACTCTTACATGTCGACTATTTTTCTCTCATACTCATACCTACACCGGATTTTGTGCATGTAGGGTAAAGGAGAAATTAGCCGGTAACGTCAACATCTCTCTCGTCGCGAGATATCTCGTTATGCGCATGCTAAGCCTACAGTAGCAGTCAGATAGGTACTCGGCCTAAAAGGCCTATGAACAAATGTGGACCTAGCCTAAGAAAAACTCTGACAGAGCTGAATTTTGATAGAGACCTTGGGTACACCAGTAGAAATAAAGCGCAAGTCTCCATCGATCCCATGTGTGCTAAAAAAGTTATTCAAGGTCAAAGGTCAAAATTTTCGGTTTTTTGGATTTTTCTCAAAAACGGTAAGTTTTATCAAAAATATAGCCCAGACAAAAATATTAGATCATAAAATTTTCTGCAAAAAAAATTAAAATTTAAAATGGTAACATATTAAAAATTAAAATCATAGACTACAGCTCAGCTTGGTTGTCTATGGTCCTAAAACATATCTAAACCTTGCCAGAAGTTTTGCTTATCTACTGCAAAAAACCGCATATAAATCGGTCCAGTAGTTTTCCAGGAAAAAGGTAACAAAAAAGTGCACAAACAAACAAAGAAATACACAACCTCTTATGGCAAACACATATTCCGTCTCCGTTTCGTCGAGTGTAAAAAGGTCCTAATACTTTTTTCCTAACAATCACCATTCCTAAGATATCGCGATTCATACTACATTAGTGTCACCGTAAAATTGTAAAAACCGTTAGATTGTAATCTAACGCTTTTTATTTCGATATACTTAACAAGGTCAAGCAGTACTTCACCCCACGGCCCACGCCAACTGGTTACTCTTATATCAGTCGTGCATGGAGTAGGTACTGCAGTCACCTTTATGATGGCTCTGCTAAGTATCAGCTGGCGGCTCTTGACGCCGTAGATCGTCGGGCTAGGAGATTGATCGGCGAAGATTCACCTCTTCTGGCGAAACTCCAAACTTTGGATTCCTGGCTGTCCGTATGTTCCTGCCTGTCGGTATTCTATAGGATATATTATTTCGGTGAGTGTGCTCAAGAGCTTTTAGATCTTGTACCTCCTTCACCTTTCTACCATCGTACTGCAAGACGCCGTGCGAGTTGACACCCCTATGTCGTCAACGTTCCACCAATATGCACGAAGCGCTATGCGTCATTCGTCTTCTAAAATTAAAACAAAAATATGAAAGAATCATTAAAATATCTCAACAAATGAAAAAGTTATGGAACTTTAAAGTTGCGCCTGCAAGAGAGGAGGCGTGACGTCATAATTCCCTGTCAACCCACTTTATGAAACCGAATAAAAGAAATAAATGGACTTAACGTGACTTAATTGAATTAAAACCACTTAATTTGTGTGTGAAGATAATTTAGAAGTATTAAATCTCGGCTAGGTATTAAAACTCACTCACAAAATTTCTCACTCGAGTAAGATACAGAAATCGGTGTACCTACATTAAATAATAATTAAACTTTTAAATCGTCATTTCTCAATCATTTATTGATGGATTTTAAAAAAAACATTGATTTATTAGTTTTTAGCTATATTTTACTTCCGTTGTGTTAAATAATAATATGATTATTCACAACATCATGAAACTTCTCCATTCGTCACTAGTTTGGATCTTCCTTTTAATCTGAGCACTTATTGGTAGGTGGGAGCAACAAGATTTTTAGCGAGGCAACAAATATTGATTGACAAAACGTGTACCTATTTCCATTTTTTATTACTTATTCATTTTTTCATTTTACTATCATTTTATTACATCAATGATGACACGAAGTTTCTTCAGTGTGAAAAAGAGAGGAAGAAACATTCAGTTGAGTGAACGACACAGATAATATCGGCGCGATTTAAGTGCTAGCTTAGATCGCATTAAGCAGTAATGAGTAACCTAATAAAAAATGGAAAGGATATAAAAAAACTGAATAATCAATATCTTATGGATTTCGGCGGGCGCGAAATTTAAATACACGTTAGTACCTAATGACTTTAAATACCTACTTAGGCTGCAGCGCGAGTGCGCGAGGCGAGAGCGAGGAAAGAGCGAGGCCCCGGGCGGTTGCCCTGCTCGCCACCCCCTAAGGCCGCCTCTGCCCACAGACCATACAACCAATTACTACTCGGTGGGTCTCTAGCAAAACTCAGCTCTGCCGGAGTTTTTGTAATTTGAAATATTTTGACCGGACTAATAAGTAATAAGTTCGCCTTTGTAGTGTATTTTTTTGTTTATCTTCATATATAGATATATATAAATCAATTGCTGTTCGTTTGTCTCGCTAAAACTCGAGAACGGCTGGGCCGATTTAGCTGATTTTGGTTTTGAAATGTTTATCGTAGTCCAAGGAAGGTTTAAACGTTGAGAAAATATGGAAAAATTCGTTAGTTACGATGCGCGGACGAAGTCGCGGGCATCAGGTAGTCTTCAATAAAGAATTTAAACTATACAATAAACAAAAACGGTTTGATGGTGGATTAAGTGAATAAAAAGAAATATATTTGGTTATACAATTATATTAATTTTATAAATTAATAATAATAATAATATACATTTACAACTGGATTGTATTGCAAAAAATATAATTATAGTCTCGCTCAAGTATATTTAAATTGAGTGTCATGAACATAGATTAAGGATTGGTCATGAACGTAAATTATAACCATACAGGTTATAATTTACGTTCAGTTTAGGTCAGTCGGTGTAACAGGTTTACATAAATACTTATAACAAAATATGATGACCTGACAGATAGATAATTATTTGCAACAAATTGGCTTTGCATGCAAAAGGAAAAAGGAGCCCTTATAGGCCTTTAATCTGTCTGGCTACGAATGTATGAAATAACGCACTGTTTTCTTTAGTTACTTTTAGCTAATTCAGCTACCTACTGCTTGCTCTAGAGATTTCATAAGAGACTCAATGTTGGCGTGCCGTTTAGAGCAGGCCATGTCCTCTAAATCTAACCATAAATTTCTCAATCTGATGATTTGAAAAAAAAAACCTGTAGACGCTCCCCCCAACGGTGAAAGGATCATATAAAATTAGCTTAGCAATTTTTATAAACTTATATGTTATCAATTTATACTGGCAATATTAGGAAGGTCTTACTGCACAAGTAGGTATAGGAAAAAATCCAAAAATCGTTAATAGGGTTCCGTATTCATGTGTTGAATTGTTTGTCAGGCGCTAGGTTTTTCACATGAATTTATTGTTATTTACTAAAATAATTTACATTCGGTGGTTGTACGAAACCCTTTGTGCGCGAGTCTTGACTCGCACTTGACCGTTTTTTAAATAATAACATGTGCCTCAATAATCATTGAAATTCTTTTGCTTTGTGATAGTGTGTTACTACTTAAAGCCATGAAGCAAATTAAGTACAGGTATCTAAGTAGGAAAGCTATAGGCATAAAAGTATTATGTACTTTAAACATTACAAGTATTATTATTAGTCAGGACTATATTGACACAATACGACAGATTACAAGGTTAAAAAGTAGGGTTGTATACTCTTTCTTAAGGCGAGTCACCTCAGCTCAGCGGTGAAAACTGGTTTGCTAGATCAAATTTTTTCGGTATTTACTATTAAATAACGGTCTTACAAAAAATATCCGATACACTTAAAGATATTGTCTAAAGAATGTGCTAATTTGTTACACGATAGGATGTACTTTACTCGATCAAAAAAAATCTTGAAACAGGCTAAATTAAAAGTTTAAAACGAATTTTTTATTAATAAAATTTTCGACTTTGCTCATCATTTTTATATGGATAAATTCCTCTTGAAGTATTAATGAGAACCTGCTAAAATTTATTTCAAACTGAAGTCCTATATCTATTTAATTCAAATTAATCCCAGAATTTGAACGTTGCCAAGCGGTTTCAGAATATACCGCGCTGCCCGCTTCCCCGCTAGTCTCTACGAGAAATGTACCGCGAGACGCGCGGGCGGCACCCCACACCTCACCTCCTAAAATCTTGGAGGTGACTCGCCTTAATGAAAATCCACACCACCAATGCACCTTGCATTGTGGATTTTCATTAAGAAAGAAGACGTCATATTATTATGTACACGGATTAATATATTTAAAAATTCAATTTTTTTTACAGGTTGTGTTTTTTTAATAACAGATAGGCTACCTAATCATATAAACTTTGATTGATAAAAGAAATACAAAACTATATAACTCTGTCTCACAGAGTCCACAGGAGGGCTGGCAGTTACCTCGGCCAACATAATATAAGTTTGGCTATTCAGCGGGGTAACGCAGCCAGCGTTCTGGGCACATTGCCTTATTGCAGTGGAATAGATTATATTTTTAATGTTTAGTTTTTAGTTTTTAATTTTTAATTTAGATTTTAAACTATAATTAGATTACCCTAATAGTATTAAAGAATTATTATAGATCTAAATCTAAAACCTATTATTACCATATTTTTATATAATTCATTATATCATTGTTTAATTAGTTATTAATATCATAAAGAAAACAATATAAACAAAGAATAAAATATTGTGAAGACAGGTTAAATTAAAATATATAATAAATTTATAGTGAACGTTTCACATAAGCTCAATTTTTTACAGGTTGTGTTTTTTTATAACAGATAGGCTACCTAATAATATAAACTTTGAAATACAAAACTATAATTAGATTACCCTAATAGTATTAAAGAATTATTAAAGATCTAAATCTAAAACCTATTATTACCATATTTTGATATTATTAATTATGTCATTGTTTAATTAGTTATTATTATCAATAAGAAAACAATATCCACAAAGAATAAAATGAAGACAGGTAAATTAAAATATGTACTTAATTATTTTATAGTGAACGTTTCACATCAGCTCTAACTAAAAATAACCTAAACATGAAAGTGATGCTTGTAACTATCAGGCTTCTGTATTGTTTTGTACATTCTTCATTGTATCTGGTAGCTACTGTAGCATGTTAAACTATCCACACCCGCAACCACCCATCGGTGGTGGTGGGGGCCCATTGCTGGAGGGCCCAAATCCTCCAAATTTTCGCGATGGTGGTTTTGGTGGTCTGAAAGTTTTAAAACATTGTATTATGCACTAACCAAGGAAGTATTTGTATGAATCTGACACTTATGATCAAGTCAATATTAAAAAATCAAATACTAAAATTAGATAAATATTATAAGGAAACGAAACTATTTAATTTTTAATGAGCTTCAGTATTTTTAACAGAACTTCGCATTGATGTCAATAGATGGCGCTCTGTAAAAGTTTATTCATTTGTGCTTACAAATACTAAACTATCTTATGGATACCACGAGGTCTCAGTTCGGGACGAACCACTAGTATTATGAATGCGAAAGTTTTAAAAAAAAACAGCCAAATGGAAACACTCGAACACGTCAGATATTGATAGCGTATACGCCTCACGTGTCTCTGTTATCCGGATCTATGTTAATCTGCCGGTTTGCATGGTGGCTTACAAATGTGTAGAAAACAGGGAAAAAAATTTTATTCGAGCGCGTCAGATATTGTGAAGGGATGTTAAGTGAACTCTTAAATCGCTCCTATTGACCACTCCGTTGTAAAACACTTTTTCGGAAATTTTAATTTCTGATATCTCTCGAACAAATTAACCGATTGTGCCGATTTCACCAACTCCGCGGTAAGTTTAACCGAGGATTAAAATTGATGTTTTGACAGATGTTATGTAGTAATTCTGTCAAATTTTCAAATTTAATCCTAGGTTAGACGTTATTCAGAGTTGGTGAAATCGACATTAGTTCCAGTTTACAGTTTTCGATTGATTTTTTTTACACAAAATAAAATAACTCTATATTCAATAATCGGTCCGACACGAATTTCGAAGTTATGTAAAAAAACACTTTTTTTGAAATTTTACGACAACGATATCTCCCGAACAAATTAACTGATTTTGTTGCAGTTTGCGGCAATTGACGTTGTTTTGAGGGTAAATAAAATCTCAGTCATGATTAAATCTCTGAATGTTTCAAATAAAACTCACGGAAATTAACATGGAAATAAAAACCATCTATTTCTTTTAATATTTTTTATAATTATAAGTACTCATGGTAACGGAAAGTAGTGAGGGAACATAGAGAGTGAGAGATGGAGAAACAGTGAAAGGAAAAGAGAGGCGCGAGTGGGGAGTACCTACTGCAGCTGCACGTAACGTTACTTCGGCTTGTGGAAATCGGCAGATAATATTATTATTTCCGTTATTCTTGTAAAATAAAAAAATCGACCGCGCTCGGGTATGTCGAGGTAACGTTTTTTTTTTGCACGTTTGTTACTCTCCCACTCCTTTAGGTCTCGCTCAAATCATCAGATTACATATTAGAATGTAAACTTTTCAGTATGTTTTTCACTTTTCACTTTTCTGACGACCTCCGTGACGCAGTGTGTTGCGCTGTTGCCTTAACGTGCGGAGGTCCTGGGTTCGATCCCCGGCAGGGTCAATTTGGGAATTTATAATTTCTGAATTTTCCCTGGTCTGGCCTGGTGGGAGGCTTCGGCCGTGGCTAGTTACCACCCTACCGGCAAAGACGTGCCGCCAAGCGATTTAGCGTTCCGGTACGATGCCGTGTAGAAACCGAAGGGGTATGGGTTTAATATAACTGCCATGCCCCTAAGGGCCTAACAGGTGAGCCCGCTACCATCTTAGACTGCATCATCACTTACCATCAGGTGAGATCGCCAGTCAAGGGCTAGCTTGTAGTGGATAAAAAAAATGTAATTAACTCACACTACCTCAATCTGCCGCGCTGGAATAAATCCAAAAATCCCCTCTTGGGCTCCCCTACTATTAATAGAATATGTAGGTCCACCAGTTCTGAACGAGGGCAAGTCAAAATATTATAGTTGATAATAAAGGAATACTTACCCACTACCAGGTGGGCGGAAATCCCTTACATATTTATCACCATGTTTGTTGTAATTTGGGTCAACCAGAGTCCTGAAACTAAATAAATCACACTAATTATTAAATAAGAATTTCTATATTGTCCAAAAATACATTCTTTATCTACTAAAATCTGCGAAAATCTGAATCAAAGCCAATAAAGTAGAGAAAGTAAATAGTTGTAATAATAATAATAATAAATTCTTTATTTCTGATCAAAATACAATTTAACTGCATTGGGGCTGGAACCTCCTTTTAAGTATATTTAAATACCTGTATCAAAAGATTCCGCTCTTCTATAACATTCAGATTATGAATATTCTATTAAATACATATTTCTAACTGATCTTTAATATTATTAACATAAATTGCACAACCATTTTTATTTTTATCTTAAATTATTATTAACAATGGAAAATGGATAGTGTGTGTGCGTGTGTATAATATATGCATGCATGTGTGTGCGTGTTTGTGTACTTGTTTGGGAGTGTGCATAGTGTGTTTTTTAAAATATTTTAATAACCTTTAAATTCATTTAGATAAGTTTTCCAAAAGGGCCTCTACTCGTATTTCTTCATAAATGTTTTAGATTTTAACCATTCAGTCAAAGATTTCTTTATGTCACACTGTTTAGTGGGGTTTAAGCAATTTGTTTTTTTTTTTAACATATAGGCTAGCGCTTGGCTGCAATCAGACTTGCATGCAAGAGGTGATGCAGCCTATGGTGGAGCGCGCTGCCATTTTTTTGTGCTTTTGATGGATGGGAATTTTTTCCAATTATTCGCTAGCGCGGTATAGTCTATTCTGAGCCTATCAGGAATTCTCACACCCAATTCAGAGTCAGCCATTTTGCAATAGAAAACGCGTGCACGTATTGTTCAACTTGCAACGCTGCAATTGTTTTATAGCTGCGCCATGTTGTGTTCCTTGTTTCAATAAAACTATTAGGTATGCTTTGTTCCACGGTTAATTTCTTTTATTTTTAATCACTTAGTTTTATATTATTATTAATACAAGTTTTATTTTCACTATTGTATTAGCTATTACCGAACAGAGACAAGTCACATATCGGGTACACAGAATCCTACCACAGATTAGCTAATCAAAGACAATTACTCGTAGCATAGACATACTACAAACTGTGTTGATGCTATCCCATTTTGATGAAAGGAATACTGCATTTCAAGTATTAAAGTCAAACATAGTAATTCAGAAATAACTTCAAGTATCAAGATCATAAGCATCAATCATCTCTTAATGAAAAAACTAGAAGTTTAATTCGCTTTAATCCGCCACAGAAGGCAAATCTATGTGGTCCAGTGCGTATCTTGAACTTGCAGGCCGCGATATTCACCACACCACATAAACACTCCAAAATACCCTCAACGTACGTTTCACTCCAACACCGGAGCATCTTCAGGAAATGTTGACTCTACATGGACTTCCGCAATGTTACGCCTGATTTTATCCAATATCATATCTTAACTCTCATAACTTCTCTTATTCATTAAGGCCGCCTTAATCTAACTGCTTTCTTCTTCTTTTCTTATGTCTCTATTATTTTGTATGTGATTAGGTGTATAAATTAAGAGTATAACAATAATAATATTCAGATATATTGCTAAAGAGCAACTGCTGTGTTTCCTGCCGGTTCTTCTCAGTAGAATCTGCTTTCAGAATCGGTGGTAGAATCACATTTCATAAGTAGCACAAGTTGTCCTGCGTGAAATTAAAAATTTCATAATGCAACTAATATTGGTTCTATTTGCTTTTGTGGAGTACTGCAGCCATCCCATAAATGGCTGCAGTACTCCATGCACGATCGAACTTGTGCTTGGTACAGGATAAGAAGCTGTTCCGGCGTGAAGTACCGTTTGACTTTGTTGAGGATGCCAAGTTTCTTACCAGCTGTTTTTGCCTTGGATTCGATGCATTGTCCAAAGTTGAGGTTGGACGATATGTTGATACCGAGGAGCTCGACACTGTCGGTAAGTGGAACGGATATATTTCGGAAAGTCGGAGTACCTAACTGGGAATGAACTGCGTTTCGCGGTGAATAGACACGCTTGCGTTTTGGTAGCGTTAAACTTGTTAATCTTATTGTAGAAGTCGTACAGATCTTTTTGTGTACTGATTGCGAGAAAATAAAATTTTTGATGCGGATACCTTTAAGACATTAAGCTTCCTTCTTCTGCGTAAGATGGTGGTTTCAAATTTTATCGATTTATGGACTTTTAGAATCGTCTGCAGTATATACAACTGTCTCACGGTTAAAAGTTGACTAGTTGAGTACAGCTTTTGAGTAGGCAATCTATAAGGTTTATAAAACATGACCAAAGATCGCTGTTCTCTTTATATATCTATTTTATTTTAGTTACTTTCACAGCATTATGTCATATGGTATATTATTATGGGGTAATGCTGTTGATATTAATTCTGTTTTTGTGTTGCAGAAGAGGGCTGTTCGAGCCATATATAATAAGGGACCAAGGCAGTCACTAAGAGATAAATTTAAAGAAATCAATATTATGACAGTGCAAAACCAATATATATTTGAAAATTTAGTACACGTGCATAAGCACATTGATAAATTCAAGAAGAAAAGTGATTGTCATAATGTCAATACTAGACAAAAATAAACTTGTAATGCCTGTTTCTAGGCTTAGTAAAACTAGCAATTCATTTGTTGGAAACAGTGTCCGCTTCTATAATAAGCTCCCAGAAGACATGTTGAAGATGTCTCTGAATAAGTTCAAAGTTAATGTAAAACGTAAACTCATTGAAAAATCTTATTACCATGTAAAGGACTACTTAAACGACAAGGAAGCCTGGCAATAATTTGCTCTAATGTCTCTGATAGTTCCTTAGTAATAATATTTGTGAGATGGTGATAATAAAAAAAAAAAACCCGGCTGAGTTTGTTGTGGGCTTTTCTCAGACCAGGGCGCGTTTGGAACCCTTGTAGCTTTAGTTTTAAGATACCGTTACCCATTATCACCATCATGCTTTTTAAGTACTTAAGTAATTTTTAGACGAAAATAAGTGTACCTACAGTGTACCTATATTTAATAAATAAATGACTATGACTATGACTATCAATGAGTCTTGTTTTTGCTGCACCACCCCAGACAGGAATGCAGTAGCCTAGTATTGATTGAGCCAAAGCAATGTAAATTTTCTTTAGTAGGTCCTTAGAGGCTATGTGTCTGTATCTTAAATATCCAAATTAATTTTCTTATTTTGCTGCTAATAACTTCAATTTGTCCCTGCCAAGATAACCTATGATCTATTATAATACCTAAATAATAGGGGTTAAAGTATGAAATTGTAATAGGTACTTCGAATTGACATAGAACCTTCATGGTTTGTGATTTTTGAGTGAAACTTTTTTCACATGGTAGCTATGTAGTTCTTCTTTTAAAAAATGTGCAACATTCGATTATCGACTTTCAGTTGTTTTTTTTATTCAGCTTAAACAATAAAGAAGATACTTCGAAAATTCGAGTGATTTTTAATACGAGTTCCGACGCGGAACTAACGCGGCAGAAACAGCTCGCAATATCAATGTTGCGTTTGGAGAGGGACTGCTAATGAACGCACCGTGCGTTTTTGGTTTAAACGCTTTCTTTCGTGATGGAAACTTTGATTTGAAGAACGTACCACGTGGAAGACACAGGTGAATAACAATGAATTGAAAGAGATGGTGGAAGCCGATCCGAGCCAAACTACCCAGGAATTAGCGGCATGGTTTAACGTTACCTTGCCAACAATATTGACTCATTTGCGTCAAATCAATAAAATAAAAAAATATTAAAAATGGGTGCCTCATGATTTGACTGATCTGCAGAAAAAAACGCGTGTTGAAACTTGTGTTGCCTTGTTGAATCGATACAGAAATGAAGAAATATTGGATCGAATTGTGACATGTGATGAAAAGTGGATTCTTTACAATAACCGTAAGCGAAAAATGCAATGGCTGACCCCAGGTCAAACGCCGCAACAGTGTCCTAAGCCAATAAAAAGGTAATGGTAACACTGTTTGGTGGTCTCAGCATGGTGTTATTCACTATAGCTTTCTCCGATCTGGTCAAGCATTAACGGCAGATGTCTACTGTGCCGAACTCCGAACAATGATAGCAAAACTAGCAGTGAAACAGCCCCGACTCATGAATCGATCTTCACCATTACTGCTCCATGATAACGCGAGACCTCATACAGTACGAAAACCCGTTTCAACTCTAGAGGAACTGCAATTAGAAACCATTCGTCACCCTCCGTATTCGCCAGACCTTGCCCCAACACACTACCATTTTTTTCGTGATTTGGACAATTTTCTACGTGATAAAAAGTTTTTTCTCAGGACAACTTTCAAATGAGCACTGCGGCATTTTTACGCGTCGTTATGTCGGCTATGGTTGAACCATACTAATGTCATATAAGAGTACTCTTGTATTTTGTGCTGTAAGTTTTCGGGCCCATTTTTTAAGCACTAATCGGAAATCTAGTATAGATACTAAAATTATACATCTATACATACATGTTTCTAGCTAACACTTTTCGGCAATCACAATATGCTTTTGCCAAAAAGTGACAGCATTACAAAATTTAACTAAATTCATTTAAATTTCCTAGTGCAACAAGCCCTAAATCTTAAATGTGTGGGCTAACTAACCACTCTTTCAAAATAATAGCCATGCTAGTCAATTAAAATTGATTACTTACAGCAAATAACAGAAGTTTATGATTCCCCAAAACCAGCCAAAAATACTGAATGGATGTTGCTCAACCACTGTGCCATCTGAAACACAAACACACTTCTATTATGTAATTTTTATTATGATTATAGGTTTAAGGACTCTATAAAAAAAAAGAAAAAAAATATATAAACTAAGAGATAACTGCACTTTTGGTAACTGTCGCCAGGAAGATTGATTCAGTATTTGGTGCTTGTAGAACTCTCCTCTAGTGGAATTTGTGACGGTCTGCCCGAAAGCGGCTGGGGACCTGACTACTTATCGCCGCTCAAAGACGAGTTATTATTACCAAAAATGAACAATTACTAGGAAGGCTTATTCTAGTATAGTATTAAAGTATGCGCTGTACCTATGTAACCAGTATAAAAACTGATTCTATTCATCGGGGCGTTTACTAGACATCGCCTTTCAAAGACGTAATATACTTACAACAAATAATAATTTTATTTTTTAAACCCACGACGAACTGCAGCGCTCCATTGTGATTTGTAACCACGGAATCACAGATCACGGAAACAAGGGAGATGTGCTAAGGGGGCGTGTTGCGTGCGAACTCATCAGGCACAAAATAGGCCTGATGGCCGTTTTTGTCTTTAGTCGCATGTCATTCAAAGATTGGTTCACTTCTCTCGGTTTTTAACAAAATGCCGCGTTGTTCAGTGGTTGTTTGTAAAAATTCAAGCTGCAAAGTGAATTACATGAAAGATGGCATCTCATTTCACACGTAAGTACAAATAAATTGTTGTAATTTTCCATTAAAATCAATAAAACATTATTTAGTGGTATCATAATGTAATAGAGTGACAAGTCTATATCTCATTATGAACAAAAACCATTGCTTGCTTAGTAGAAATCTATCAATGAATCGGCCAGTCTTACGACGCAATGGTTAAGTGTTCTTTACCGATTCTTTCACTAGCACGATAGATCAAATTTCGTAGTGCGGCCGCTGTCGGCGTGCGGTGAACTAGAGATGTGACGATGCAGGTACGAGTACAATGCAGTTGTCGATATTTTAGCGACCAAACGATGATCTGTGATACAATAATTAATAGTACCTTAATTATAACTTAGTAAACAATTATTTCTATTTTAACGTTTAAACTATCGTGAGTAAAATTCATTATAACTATATTTTTAGTCATAATTATTACTATTTTTTTTAATGTAAGTACTCGACTTACTTAGCTGACGAAACGTATAAAAAATATACTAGGTGAATTAATATAATGTCAATTTACGTAGATACTCATTACTCATTTATTGATATATTTAATGTCACTCTTTAATATTAATATTTAAGATATCCGAAGGATGCAGAAAGAAAAGAAAAGTGGATAAATACTTTTCATAATCGGTAGTCATTGTCAAAAACCCAAATATTAAGAAATTTTGCATCGATAGATCCATTTTAGTCAATCACTAATTGTATCATATTTGAATTTTGCACAGCACATCGACAACGTTTTACGTTTGTGTGAGTAAGATGCACGGTGATTGAAATTGAACCCTGTTTGGTAAACAATAAAGTGTATATTTGTTCGTGCCTCATGCACTGATCTATCGGTATGCGTGTGTGAGTGAGACTTCTTGTCTATTGTATTTATTTAGTTGCTTGTATTGGTAGCAGGTAGTAGGGGTAGGTAGGGATAAACTGGAGACAGCAGGTTTCAATACAATTTGATACATAGGCATATCTCCCTTGTTTCCGTGATCTGTGCACGGAATAGATAAAGATTTTTTCTATGTTTGTAACCTTATAACTTTGTAACAAAAATTAAAACTTCGCATAAGTATAATATATAACAAAATATCTTAAACACAAAAGTGCATCTTTGTCATCTCAGTAGTTTCGTTGACCAGCATGGTGGACTATGGCCAAATGTTAATAAGCTTTAGTTTGTAAGATAATAATTCTTAACAGCAAAAATGCTGTTAAGAATCATTATCTTACAAACTAAAGACGACAACAAAAATTATTCTTTAAGCATAGTTGAAATACTTACCTGTATATTATCATTCATATATATTAGTATATTTTATAATTAGCTATATTATATATAATTTATATGTTTATTATTGGTTTATGTATTAGTATGTAGTTATTTGAATGTAAGTATATTATAGATCCACCTGCAGTCTATTTTCCCTTATTTTCTCCTATTCCTAAGGTTGCCTGGTAGTGATCGCTACCTAAGCTATAAGGCAGCCTTTTGTATCCTACTTCTGTCTGTGTTTGCTTTTTTTTTCAATTTTTGTTTTGTTATTTTTACTTACTGGTACAAATAAAGTGTATAATAATAATAATAATTTTCCTGACAGCAAAAGCAGCCGAGCTAAGTTTTGCCGCTAGTGTCTATATGAGCGCCCCATTGAAGCTTATTATCCACCATAACCCCCAAAAAAAGTGAGGAGTTCCCCATTTTTAGTGTTTCTCCATTTAACATTGTAGTTTTATAAATATTCTTCACATTAGGTAGAACAAACTCTAAGCACTTAGTTTTCTTGGCATTCAATAACAAATTATTGACAGTAAACCAGTGTGATACGTGTGATATGGCATTGTTTACATTGTCATTATTAGGTATGTCTTATTCCTATAATTTCAATATCCCAACAAGTTTTACCAAAATTCAGGCATAGCTCTGCTTACTTAAGTGGCGAGTGCTTAGTCCTCAGTGGGGGGAGCCAGGGGATTCTCCTCTCTCTTCCCCCCTCCCCCCCACATAGATAATAAAGAACAACCGAGCATTTTTAAATTCCTTGCAGTAAAAATTGTATAACTTCCTCTTAGGACAAGTCTAATAGCAATAATATTGTAGTAATATTATGATTTAACTATTCACATATATTATGTTTTCATATAACCTGCATTGAAAATGCGAGTTTCAATGCCTGTTGAGCCACCTCAAACTAGTCAATTTCAGACGAATATGTCATGTCAATAGAAAACCACCAATGGTTTTCTACCCGCTGAATTATGTAGCAGCCCTCCTTTCAATCCTGTCAGAGTATCTTTTGTTTATTTCAAACCTTTTTAAATATTTGTCATTTTACCATGGAACTAATAAGTACTACGTACGTAGTACTTATTAGTTCCATGCATTTTACTCATCAACTGACTAAACTGACAGATATGATATTTGTAAACAACAACCTAGCAACTAAAATAAATAAGAAATACAATTCTAATAAAACTCACACTTTTAATGCAGATTATGTGAAAAATAGTGTGTGCGCCACAGGGTGAAACACAATATCAGATTTTGGGTGATGCCAGCTCTCGCTTTGCTCAGCAGGCAACTTCACCCTTGTCTGAAATCGTCGCTTCACCCCTAAGCAAACAATATACACTAACAGCTTTACAATACATAACTAGCTTTAACATTTTTTTTACTCAAGTTCAGTACACTAACCCCATAATAGGTGGGTTACCCTAATCCTGCCTAAATCTCTCACACCATTCTTCACACAAATAAGAAGAGATTTGCACGAATTTCGGGAAAACTAACCTCAAACTGTCGAGATTATAAAAATTAATTTCTCGAAAACTATTACGATTCAACGGAAAATATTTTGACGTAGGTAACGTTTATTATGTATTCATTTTTTTTTACCTTTCTGTAAAAAAAAATGAATTGCCTACTGCACTTCCTACATACTAAACAGATTATTATCATTTCATTATCCTTCTACATATGATAAAACCCAAACACGGCCTAGACAACAAATGACGTGGCCTGAAGTGTGATAATAATATTATTGTGTGTAATATTGTATGATAGTGTAAACAAGATATTTCATGTTACAAATGTCTTACCTCCTTTAACGTAAACCATGATAATTGGAACACAACTTATTGTGTTAATCAAATTGATAATAAATTTATCTTAAATTCCTTTAAATTCGTGTCCCTTCCCTGTGTTCTTGTCTGTCTCTGGTCTGTCTCTACTCTATGGTCTGTCTCTGGTCACTGGTGTCTGCCTGTGCCTTCTTTTTCTGGTCGGTGGTGTCTGCAGCCCTATATACACTCAGATTAAAAACCTATATATATGTCACCGTAAGATTGTAAAATCCGTTAGATTATAATCTAACGGTTTCTATCCCGCGAGATTATAAACTGTCGAAAGATTGTGAACCGTTCAATGTTCTGAGTATTAATTTATGAAATATTTATTGTTATTACATTTTCTTGTCTCTTTCTTGTACAGTTCGCGCGCGAGTTGAATGCAGAGTAAATGTAAGTGTCACCATACATTTACTCTGCATTCAACTCGCGCGTTTACTGTAGGTTAGGTTAGGGTTTGACATGAATATTCAGGTAGTGCCCGGCCGCAGGCCGGGCATTTAGGTTCTATCGGGTTAATATACCTAATATATTACAATTTACCGAAAAATAACGCGTTAAATTGTAAGCAGTATGTTACGGTTCACAATCTATCGAAAGTTTATAATCTATCGAGATAAAAAACGTTATATTATAATCTAACGGTTTTTACAATCTTACGGTGACATATACATCCTACTCTATGGTGTCTGCTATCATATCCCGCAGAAAAGTTGAAAACCAGAGACATGTTGAAAACAAATGTACTCTGGGTTGAAAACTTCAAGACAAGTTACAAGTACAATGCGTGTACAGTGAGGTAGGTAGTATATTTACATTAAATACGTCCTTGTTTTTTAAAATTGTATATCAGTTTCTAGTACCTACAGTATAGGGACGTTAGGAGATGCAATAAAACAATTTCGTTTATTAGGATTGATGCAATGAATTTTTATTATTCACATCTTGAATTAGAGTAATCAAAAAGTGATCTTCTACATCTTCCTCAGACATCTTCAAATTTCGAAGAATTGCTGTCAGATGATGTGTGAACTGCCTCGTTGGTCTCGCGGTTAGCATAGTCGACTGCGGATCACGAGGTCCTGGGTTCGATTCCCGGTCGGGCATAAAAATTGTTAGGCATTGGGTTTTTTCAATTAAGAAATTCTCAGTGCCAGCCCGGAGTTGGAAGTTGGCGGTGTTTTACCCCCGTGCCTCGGAGAGCACGTTAAGCAGTCGGTCCCGGTTATTATCAATAACATGATAAAAGTCGTTAAAGCCCGCCAACCCGCATTGGAGCAGCGTGGTGGGTCTAAGCTCTAATTCCCTCTCTCCTATGAGAGTGGAGGCCTGTGCCCAGCAGTGGGACGTTAATAGGCTGTAGTGGATGTGTCACTATCACTATTCACTATCGAGCAACGACCTCAATTTACCAACAATTTACATAGACGGGCCCTGTCAAACAAAGAATGTGGGCGTATTTTTAGCAACGCCATCAACGCCATCTAGTCTGAAAAGCGGGAACTTGCTTGCAACATCTTGAATAAAAACTTGAAAACGTATGACTCGGTCATAGATAATATAGGTCATAGCCGTAAGGCCAGTTAGTAAAACAAACAAAATTATACAGTTTGCCGCAGAAATTAAATGATTGCGTAATGGATAAAAATATTAAATAGGAAGATTAAATAACGTTTTTTGGAAATGTATAATTGTGAATTGAAACACTTACCTTAAAATTAAAATTATACAGTGCCAAACTAATTAAACTTTCGATGTTAACTTAATAATAACAAATTATCCACACGACGAGCGATCATGACAGCGCTACGACGGGAACAAAGACAGATGCGGAACGTGTTCCGCAACTCGGATGCCCGGCATTTTTCTATGAAAGGGCCCATCTAGTGCCTGACTCACCAAGTCGTTAGACAGGGCTGTAAATCTTTGTTCCATCGCGACTGTGACGGAATCATGGGATGCGGACCTATCCCTGCCACGTGCGTGATGTGCCTTCTTCGGGGGCGAAGGTGCCGGCGCCGAGCTGCTATCATTTCCTGAGGTTTTTGATGAATCGTCCGAACTTGAGCTATGACGTCTTTTAGACGTCTTTGAAGGCGTGGTGTTTTCGTCCATTTTCACTTTAACAACACTTTTAAGTGTCTATTGATAATTTTTTTGTTAAAATAGCGACCAAGCCATCCACACGGCTTTAGAAAAGACGCAACAATGATCAAACATGGCGGCTTGAGTGGGGGCATAGAGGAGGGATAAGTTTTTTGTCAGATTGGGCATCTGTGGAGCGGCGGAAAGAGGATAACAGCGACCTCTAGCGACATCCGGTGGCAAAGAAGGGTGTACTCTCATATAAAGGGACTTTGGATGTAGAACGGAACACATCATATGGAACGCTGTCGGTCACGCGATATAGGTACCATTCTTCTTAAGACAAAAGGTTTAAGTATAAATAACATAGTATGTACATTCGTAATTAAACTTTAACAACTTTGTTTTAAGGTTTATATTTAAAAGTGATGTGTAACCATAGACATAGGATTTTTTCGCTACGCTCAATAGACTGACAAAGCGTGGGAGCGAGAGGTATTTAGTTAATAAACACTGCCGCGAGCGAAAAAGAGATAGCGAAACAAAAGGCCAGTATGTCATTGTTTACGCGAGTAAGAGGCCATAGTGTACCGGCCTTTTCCAAGTCGAGGTGAATTTTGTGTATTTAATTAATAATCTTACGATTAAAACTTAAAATCTTTGTTCTGCCACCATGGTGTCTTGTTCAGTGAATGAATGTGACGTTACAAGACATAATAACCCGCATAAATACACGTTTCACAGGTAATTACTGAATATTTTTCTGAATTATTCATAATCATTATTTCGTCACTTGTTGTTTGAAAATGAGGCAAAATAACTATTGAAAGCTTAAATAATAGGTTTCCCTTAAAACTTTTCATCAAATTACATTGCTAAATAAAGAATTTTTGGATATTTTGTGTAAAACTTAAAAATGTTTCGTTACGATAGGGATTGACAAAGTGATGACGTCATAAGTATCGATAGTCGATAATCGTGTCTGCCGGTAGGTTTGACGTGATTGCTCATAAGCTTAGGTGTGTAGAGTACAATATTAAACACTACTTTCCTGTAAAAGAAAAGAACGAAATAAATATTTTCCTTCACTTTTGTTTTATTTGGCGTGTCTTAGATTTCATATGTACATGAAATATATATACAGGGTATACTGTACATACTGGTAATTCAGTACATTATGTATTTAAGTGCTTATCGGGGAGGTCATTAGCTATGACTTGAGCGCCATATATGGTTATTATTTATTTTTATTAACTTGTCACTTATACATTATATCAGAGTATTGTTGTAATTAATCAAATTAAAACTACTTGCACCCTTTAAAAAAATAGTAAAAAAGTAATACGCAACAATCAACTTCTGTTTGATAGTTTAAAGTATCATGTATTAGATCAAAACCCATTATGCGATCATAGATATCTGCTCATGAAAAGCATTATTGAAATTTATTTTCTTCTCCGATTGAAGCATGAAAACAAATTATTGAAATTTAATCGGCAAACTTTAAGAACCCACTTAAATAAGACTATAATATTATTTAGAGGGCAATAAATATTGAGTTAGCACGAAAGTAATGAGATCCCCAAAAAAACTCTACAAAGAACAGTGGGCAAAATTGTATGGACCCCGTCCCCAGTGGTGTAGCATCATGGGCTATGCGTAAAAAAAATAGATATTAGTCTGAATAATAAATAATTGAATGAATTAATGAGAAAACTAATGTATGAATGGACATTCTTTTTTTCTTAATTATTTGTATGTATTAAAAGGATTATTAAAAGAGTTAAGTGTGAAGACTGTGTAGGTACATAGTTTATTATCGGACCCAACAGCTCTATGTAATAATTCGTTAATTATTAAGAGAGACTATTCGAAAACACACAATAAGTATTAGATATATCCAGCTAATGATGTTGCATTGTGTTGTAACGCTGAAAAACTTTTTAGAGAAAACATGGTCATCTCATCAATAAATAATTTGTACCTAGCTGTAGCTTTGTTGCTATTTGTGTATTTAATTTTTTTAAATTAAAAGATAGTTATATTTTACTTCGTTAAACTAACTCATTAGAGTCCTATGATTTCACCAGTAAGACTATCGATAATACTATGCTAGAGTCAAGACAACACTATTTCACGCACACATTTACATTTCATTTTTTGTAACACCGTAATCTGTCACTGTTGGTCTTGTACATTCTAAGTCTATGTGTGTAACAGTGACTGACACCTCACGTTGTTACGAAGACAAAAGGTTTTAAATATAAATATAGTACATTCGTAATTAAACTTTAATGCCTTAATTTTAAGGTTTACATTTTAACTAGCCACTAACATAATCCGCGTGAATTGAGGTTATTCGGTTCCCGCGGGAAATCTTTAATTTTCCGGGATAAAAAGTAGCCTATGTATTATTCCAGACTATAATCTATCTCTGTGCCAAATTTCATCCAGATCAGATCAGCCATTCCGGCGTAATTGAGTAACAAACATGTATCGATACATCCAAACTTTCGCATTTATCAGCCACATCTCCTGAGAATTTGAACCTCCAGCAGTCCGTCTGTCAGACCGTTCTTTTGCCGACTGCCTCAGTGTAGGTACTTAGGTAGGTGATAGGTCTGTTCCAAAGTTTCAACATTCGTCAAAATATTTAAACAAGTACATACTTACCTAATAAAATTAAAAAAATTAAAAAACCCACGACGAACTGCAGAGCTCCATTGAAACAACAATTAGAACTTAGCAAAAGTATATATAAAATAATATCTAAAACACAAGACTGCATATATGCCGGCTCAGTAGATCTTTTAGTAGACCAGCGTGGTGGACTATGGCCAAACCCTTCTCATTCCGAGATAAAACTTGGGCTTAGTAATGAGCAGAGGTGTCAAATAGTGTTGAAATTTTAATATTCTGATAAAAATTGTTTAAAAAAATGTGATCACTTAAGGAGTTCCCATAACCACCTCCTGGCTCCATCATATGACACTGAGCAGCGTCTAGGTACAAAGTGCTAGTCAAGACAAATCAAAAGAGTCCAAACACGACGGGTTTACGATAAGAACTTAAGGAGTTCCTATGACCACCTCCTGGCTCCATCATAAGACCCTGGGCAGCATCTAGGTACAAAGTGCTAGTCAAGACAAATAAAAAGAGTCCAAATACAACGGGTTTACGATGAGAACTTAAGGAGTTCCTATGACCACCTCCTGGCTCCATCAAGAGATCCTGGGCAGCATCTAGGTACAAAGTGGTAGTCAAGACAAATCAAAAGAGTCCAAACACGACGGGTTTACGATGAGAACTTAAGAAGTTCCTATGACCACCTCCTGGCTCCATCATGAGACCCTGGGCAGCATCTAGGTACAAAGCTCTCGTCAAGACAAATCAAAAGAGTCCAAATACAACGGGTTTACGATGAGAACTTAAGGAGTTCCCATGACCACCTCCTGGCTCCATCATGAGACCCTGAGTAGCATCTAGGTACAAAGTGCTAGTCAAGACAAATCAAAAGAGTCCAAACACGACGGGTTTACGATAAGAACGAGTTCCTATGACCACCTCCTGGCTCCATCATGAGACCCTGGGCAGCATCTAGGTACAAAGTGCTAGTCAAGACAAATTAAAAGAGTCCAAACACGACGGGCTTACGATAAGAACTTAAGGAGTTCCTATGACCACCTCCTGGCTCCATCATGAGCCCCTGGGCAGCATCTAGGTACAAAATGCTAGTCAAGACAAACCAAAAGAGTCTAAACACGACGGGTTTACGATGAGAACTTAAGGAGTTCCTATGACCACTTACCAAATCACTGGCTCAACTTGATTGTCTATGGTCCTAAAATATATCTAAGAACCTTCTCACAAGCTATCCATATCTAATGCAAAAAACCGCATTTCAATCGGCCCAGTACTTTTTGAGAAAAATGGTAACATATTGAAAAAATTAAAATCATAGACTACAGCTCAGCTTGGTTGTCTATGGCCCTAAAATATATATCTAAGAACCTTCTCACAAGCTATCCATATCTAATGCAAAAAACCGCATATTAATCGGTCCAGTAGTTTTCCAGGAAAACGGTAACAAAAAAGTGCAAAAACAAACATACAAACAAACAAACAAACAAACACACAACCGTCGTCGAGGGTAAAAAAGGCAGAGTTGAAAAAAAACAATCATAAGAATTCGAAGTTATTTCTTTTACGAAAGGTAAACGTAAACCATACTTAATTAGTTACATATCTAAAACATACCTAACTAATCTGAAGTTACTGAAGTTGGAAAATTAATCTCATTCAAGTAATGCTGCCAGAAATTTGTTAATAGGGCAAAAAGATCAGGCGACATTTCATTCGATAGCATTGTTTTAGCAAATTAGAAAAAGGACTAGGGATCTTTATTTTCGAAGTTGATGTGGACGGCTCATGGACCTAGGATATCTACGTCTTCATCATCAACCAATATGCATCCACTGTTGGACTTATAAAATAAATTACTTCATTAACAAAAATAACTTTTTTAATTCTAAAAAATCGATCAACCACACTGGCAAGTTTTACTTTTAACGATAAAAAAGCTCTAAACAAAAAAAGTCCGGCAGCTGCAATCCTACTGGATATGACTAAAGCTTTCGAATGCGTTAGCCATGACATACTTCTAGAAAAAAGTGCACAAACAAACAAACAAACAAACAAACAAACAAACAAACAAACAAACAAACACACAACCTCTTAGGGCAAACACATATACAGTCTCCGTTTCGTCGAGGGTAAAAATACTTTCAACGTTTAAATGTTTCTTTTTCATTGTAGTACAATAGGTACTAAACATAAAGTTACACATAGATCTAATAAAAATCGTTTGTCCTGACTTACTGACTGGTCTCTCAACGCCTAAACATTACAGCCTAAACCGCTGTTAGAAAATTGAAATTTTGACAGTAAGTTTATTTTGTTACGCAGGCACTCACTTTGTACGAAAGTCCGTCATTTCTCAAGTTATATCCAAAACGTATTTATGCTACCAGTTTAAAATGAAGAAATGAGTGTATCAGTTTTTTTTTAATTTTACACCCAACTGGGTGAAATAAGCTGCTAAGCTGGTAGCGCCTGACAAACAATTCGACAGCCTATGAGTACAAAGACTTACTTAATTTTTAAGATCTAATAATTATTGTCTTCGTAACAACGCGAGCATGTCGGCGATATGCATTTCGTTGACGCCTCGAATCCACATTTTTACTCCCTACCAAAAAGTGCTCAAAGCGGCTAAAGGAGTTTGAATTCAAAAATCATAATAAAAAATGTATACCTGAATAATTATTTTCTTTTTACCTCGACTAGAACTTGAAATTAATATTTATGTAATAAGGAACTTTGTTCCTAGCTGGTGTTTTAGTTATTAAGTAGGTGGTATTAGGTGGTAGGTTTTATAGTTCATTTCGATAAGACTAATAGTTTCGGAGATATGTTACCTGTGTTGCATGAAAAGATTTCTTATGATTTCCATAATAACTGATAGAGCTACGAAAATGTTGACCGTAGCAAAATGAAAGGTTAAAATCATGCTAATTATCTACAATTCATTTGAATTCATTCCGTAGATAGCTTCGGCGTGTTGCGCGGCCAAAATACAGACAGACAGAAATTCAGAATATATTCAATATACTTACTTACAGAATTTGACCTGATACAGTTGCATTATTAGTTAGTACCTACTTAAAGATTTGTAATTTTAAAATAATGTAGTTTCAAGCTTTCTTGTTAAATTATGATGAACTTTTTACACTGGTTTTAAGTAATTAAATAACTACGAGTAATAAATTCATTCTTTTGACTCAAACTATCGATATAAAAATAATGTCGGCCACGACAGCCTATCTCCAGGGCATCTGCGCAGGATATATTATAGGTTAGTGCACAAAAGTGTGTACGCATACACAAGTGCGCTCTCTGTTCCTTTACTCACATAGACGGAAAATCCGACATGAGCGGAGAGAGATCAGGCGCAGAACTGACGGCTTTACGTGATATCCGAGGCATGGGGGTGAAACACTGCCAACTTCCCTAAACTTCCTAACTCGAGCTCCTAGCTAGTACTAAGAATTTCTTGATAGAAAAATCCAATCTATACTATAATATTATACATGCGTAAGTTTGGATGGATGGACGAACGGATCTGGATGAAACTTGGCACAGAGATAGATTATAGTCTGGAATAACACATAGGCTAGGTACTTTTACTTCCAGAAAATTATACAGTTCCCGCGGGAACCAATAAACCTCAATCCACGCGGACGAAGTAGCTAGTATTTAATAATTATGGCCTAACCCGGGATTCGAACCCGGGATCTCGTCAGCCGCAGTCGAATATGCTAACCACTAGACCAACGAGGCAGTGTTACTATCTAATAGCCAATAATATTATGTACACAGTAAGTTTGGCAACGTCGCTATTTCAGTTACAGATTAAAACACTTTAAAACACTTTATATCTGTTACAGATTCATTTCGGTTACAGAAATATAAGTGTTTCGGGTTAACCGAATTAAAAACACTTTCAAAAG
Source organism: Erebia aethiops (assembly GCA_923060345.2). Taxonomy (NCBI): domain Eukaryota; kingdom Metazoa; phylum Arthropoda; class Insecta; order Lepidoptera; family Nymphalidae; genus Erebia; species Erebia aethiops. The sequence continues at coordinate 9,370,771 of OV281079.1, read as the reverse complement.
GGTTACAGATTCATTTCTGTTACAGTTTCAATCTGTACCACTTATATTTCTGTAACCTTTATGAAACTGTTTTTCAGTCCCTGTTAGTTACCACCCCCTACCGGTAAAGACGTGCCGCCAAGCGATATAGCACTCCGGTAGAAACCGATTGGAGGTTATAACTGCTGCCATCGCCCCAACAGGTTAGTCCGAATCATCACTTACCATCAGGTGAGATTGCAGTCAAGGGTCAACTTGTAGTGGCATACAAAAAAAGATAGGTATAGCTTGGAAAGAAACTTCTAAGTTACCTTTTAACTAAAGAGTTAATTTAGAATAAATAACACAGGTATTGTTATTAACAAAAGTTCTGCAATATTAATTTGCTATTTATAGTCTACAGGCGTTGTTTTGTTTATTCTTTTTTCGTCTGACAAAAGTTTTGGTCGATGGAAAGTGTCTGACACTTATGATACTATTTTAGAATAATATTCTACAAAACATATTATATAAAAATCAGCCATATAAATTTAAGTTAAGTAACTCTTATTTTTAGTCGCCTTTGTTACGTGTCACAAGGCGAGTTCCACAATCACGCATGTATTCAAAGAGCATGAGACGCTACTGAGAACAAAGGTTTTATCTATGTGAAAATAAGTTATATCTGATCGCTCTGTGATCTAACTCTGTGAGGACTCAGACTAGGTTTGCGCCAGTGTGAGTCTTCATGTGCTTAACTAAATAACATTTGCGTGCACATTTGTACTTGCATAACTCACAAGCAAAGGGTTTTTCGCCAGTGTGAGTCCTCATGTGGCTCACTAAATCAGATTTTTGTGTAGATTTGTACTTGCATAACTCACAAGCAAACGGTTTTTCGCCAGTGTGAGTCCTAATGTGCCTAACTAAACTACTATTTTCTGTACATTTGTATTTGCATAACTCACATGCAAAGGGCTTTTCGCCAGTGTGAGTCCTCATGTGCCTGACTAAACTACTATTTTCTGTACATTTGTACTTGCATAACTCACAACCAAAGGGCTTTTCGCCAGTGTGAGTCTTCATGTGCTTAACTAAATCACATTTGCGTGCACATTTGTACTTGCATAACTTACATGCCAAGGGCTTTTCGCCAGTGTGAGTCCTCATGTGCTTAACTAAATAACATTTGCGTGCACATTTGTACTTGCATAACTCACAAGCAAAGGGGTTTTCGCCAGTGTGAGTCCTCATGTGGCTCACCAAATCACATTTTTGCGTAGATTTGTACTTGCATAACTCACAAGCAAACGGTTTTTCGCCAGTGTGAGTCCTAATGTGCCTAACTAAACTACTATTTTCTGTACATTTGTACTTGCATAACTTACATGCAAAGGGCTTTTCGCCAGTGTGAGTCCTCATGTGCCTAACTAAACTTCTATTTTCTGTACATTTGTACTTGCATAACTCACATGCAAAGGGCTTTTCGCCAGTGTGAGTGCTCATGTGGCTCTTTAAATTACTCTTTGTTGTACATTTGTAATTGCATAACTTACATGCAAAGGGCTTTTCGCCAGTGTGAGTCCTCATGTGCTTAACTAAACTACTATTTTCTGTACATTTGTACTTGCATAACTCACATGCAAAGGGCTTTTCGCCAGTGTGAGTCCTCATGTGCTTAACTAAATAACATTTGCGTGCACATTTGTACTCGCATAACTCACAAGCAAAGGGTTTTTCGCCAGTGTGAGTCCTCATGTGGCTCACTAAATCAGATTTTTGTGTAGATTTGTACTTGCATAACTCACAAGCAAACGGTTTTTCGCCAGTGTGAGTCCTAATGTGCTTAACTAAACTACTATTTTCTGTACATTTGTACTTACATAACTCACATGCAAAGGGCTTTTCGTCAGTGTGAGTCCTCATGTGCCTAACTAAACTACTATTCTCTGTACATTTGTACTTGCATAACTCACAAGCAAAGGGCTTTTCGCCAGTGTGAGTCCTCATGTGCTTAACTAAATCACATTTGCGTGCATATTTGTACTTGCATAACTTACATGCAAAGGGCTTTTCGCCAGTGTGAGTCCTCATGTGCTTAACTAAATCAAATTTGCGTGCACATGTGTACTTGCATAACTCACAAGCAAAGGGGTTTTCGCCAGTGTGAGTCCTCATGTGGCTCACCAAATTACATTTTTGTGTAGATTTGTACTTGCATAACTCACAAGCAAACGGTTTTTCGCCAGTGTGAGTCCTACTGTGCTTAACTAGACTACTATTATCTGTAAATTTGTACTTGCATAACTCACATGCAAAGGGCTTTTCACCAGTGTGAGTCCTCATGTGGTTCACTAAATGACTCTTTGTTGTACATTTGTAATTGCATAACTTACATGCAAAGGGCTTTTCGCCAGTGTGAGTCCTCATGTGGCTTACTAAATGACTCTTTGTTGTACATTTGTACTTGCATAACTCACAAGCAAAGGGCTTTTCGCCAGTGTGAGTCCTCATGTGGCTTACTAAATGACTCTTTGTTGTACATTTGTACTTGCATAACTTACATGCAAAGGGCTTTTCGCCAGTGTGAGTCCTCATGTGCCTAACTAAACTACTATTTTCTGTACATTTGTACTTGCATAACTCACATGCAAAGGGCTTTTCGCCAGTGTGAGTCCTTATGTGCCTAACTAAACCACTATTTTCTGTACATTTGTACTTGCATAACTCACAAGCAAAGGGCTTTTCGCCTGTGTGAGTCTTCATGTGCGTCACTAAATTACTTTTTGTTGTACATTTGTACTTGCATAACTTACATGCAAAGGGCTTTTCGCCAGTGTGAGTCCTCATGTGCTTAACTAAATCAAATTTGTGTGCACATTTGTACTTGCATAATTTACATGCAAAGGGCTTTTCGCCAGTGTGAGTCCTCATGTGGCTCACTAAATGAGTCTTTGTTGTACATTTGTAATTGCATAACTTACATGCAAAGGGCTTTTCGCCAGTGTGAGTCCTCATATGCTTAACTAAATAACATTTGCGTGCACATAAGTACTTGCATAACTCACAAGCAAAGGGTTTTTCGCCAGTGTGAGTCCTCATGTGGCTCACTAAATCAGATTTTTGTGTAGATTTGTACTTGCATAACTCACAAGCAAACGGTTTTTCGCCAGTGTGAGTCGTAATGTGCTTAACTAGACTACTATTATCTGTAAATTTGTACTTGCATAACTCACATGCAAAGGGCTTTTCGCCAGTGTGAGTCCTCATGTGCTTAACTAAATCACATTTGCGTGCACATTTGTACTTGCATAACTCACAAGCAAAGGGCTTTTCGCCAGTGTGAGTCCTCATGTGGCTTACTAAATGACTCATTGTTGTACATTTGTACTTGCATAACTTACATGCAAAGGGCTTTTCGCCAGTGTGAGTCCTCATGTGCTTAACTACTATTTTCTGTACATCTGTACTTGCATAACTCACATGCAAAGGGCTTTTCGCCAGTGTGAGTCCTCATGTGCTTAACTAAACTACTATTTTCTGTACATTTGTACTTGCATAACTCACATTCAAAGGGCTTTTTGCCTGTGTGAGTCCTCATGTGCGTCACTAAATTACTCTTTGTTGTACATTTGTACTTGCATAACTCACATGCAAAGGGCTTTTCGCCAGTGTGAGTCTTCATGTGCGTCACTAAATTACTCTTTGTTGTACATTTGTACTTGCATAACTCACATGCAAAGGGCGTTTCGCCTGTGTGAGTCCTCATGTGCCTAACTAAACTACTATTTTCTGTACATTTGTACTTGCATAACTTACATGCAAAGGGCTTTTCGCCAGTGTGAGTCCTCATGTGCTTAACTAAATCATATTTTTGTGTACATTTGTACTTGCATAACTCACATGCAAAGGGCTCTGCAGTGTGCGTTGTCTTGGGACTCGATAACGTATGATTTTGATTCAATTTGTACTCTCTTAACTTACATGATAAAGTTTTTGCGAAAGCGTGCGCCCGAATGTGAGAAACTAAGGTAGCTTTTAGTTGAAATATCTTTTGGCAAACGTCACAGATATACTGTATACGGTCAGTATGGTTTCCCAACTTTGTACCAAATATACCTTGGGAATGTTTACTTTGTTCGTTTTTGAAACGATCATTCCGCCTCGTTGTTCGATAATAATCGATACTATCACTTATTGTTGCCAACAACTCCTTTGGTATTAGTGCAGTGTCCAGGGATTCTCCTGGATCTTCGAGAACGTTTGCATTTTTTTCGAAAGACACGATATCCCAATCATCGCTTGAATCGGTCGGATGTTCTTCGTTACCGGGATTGGTCGCAAGTACCACAGGAGTGACTGAAACAAAAGAACACCATATTATTATCACCATCACTACTCGTACACAGATATAAACAAACAAACAAACACCTCTAACGCCGAACACATACCTATTATAGAATATTAATAAGGAGATAAAATAATATAATTAAGTTGATATATTATTATGTAATTAATATGGGTAGTATTTATTATTTAATCTGTAGTTAACGTTTACCATTTACATTTTTACCAAATGTTAACTTGGTAAAAAAATATTTCCTGTTTGTTTGTTGACTTAAATAAATAAAATAAAAACAATAAAGTTATGTGTTTGGCATACCTATAATAAAAGACCAATAACGCATACCTATTATATGTTAAGTGTGATATCCGTATACGTATCCGCGGATATCCGAGGGATAAAAAAGATCCGTATCCGTTACTTTTTTGACGGATCTTTTACCTCTTAATTTTCAATACATAGATGAAATTCTTTAATGATAGGTGATTAAGTAGCAATGAAAAATTATTAGATTATTTTTTATTTCTTAAAATCAAATATTCGGCACCTTTATATTGCAAACATTTATCGTAGTGAGTTACCAACCATACCAATCTACACTATAATATTTGTTCGCGCTTGAACTGAATTTGTTGTTATTTTGACTTTTAGTAGTTATTTGGATGGAAAACACTTGATTTAGTTTGTAAGTAACTCTTTATTGTAAATTTGTACAATGATCGACCAAGAGAGATAAATGTTGACATTAGAATGCACTTTTTAAAGGTGACACATGAACGTTAGATAGTTGACAGCGCCTGTCGTCGGATATTAGCATTGACACATATGAAAGCGATTGTCATAAACACAGTGAGCCTTAACATCCTCCCCGGCGTTGAAAGATTCACTTTCAACCATCGCTTTCTTCGCTCGGGAGCAATGGGCATACTCTGGTTAGGGTTCTTCGTAGTGTTCCATTCGCCGTTCGGATATCGACCACGCGGGAGACGCCGTCACGACCGGGAAGCATTCTTATAATTCGTCCCATTCGCCAGGAGAGTGGAGGCAAGTTTTCTTCATGTATTAGTACCAGATCTCCAATTTGTAGCTTAGGCCCGTCATTGGTTCGCCACTTGCAGCGTTGTTGTAGCTCGCTGATGTATTCTTTCTGCCAGCGCTTCCAGAAATGTTGGCGGATTTGCTCAATTCGAGCGTAGCGTGGCAGCGAGCTTGTAGTGTGATCCAGGAGCGATGGAGTGGGCAGTGAAGTCAGTGGCCGCCCAATCAAAAAGTGACCTGGTGTGAGGGCTAGGAAGTCGTCTGGGGATGAGGACAATGGACACAAGGGACGGCTGTTTAGTATGGCTTCGACTTGTGCAAATAGTGTGGTCAACTCCTCGAAAGTTAAATGGGTATTTCCCATTACGCGTTTTACGTAAAATTTTGCTGATTTTACGCCTGCCTCCCATATACCCCCGAAATTAGGGGCGTAAACAGGTGAAAAAACAAATTTGATCTCCTCTTGAGTTGCAAAGTCGAATATAGGCTCCGCATTTTGTTTTAAGAATTTGCCAATCTCCTTGGCCGCGCCGACAAAATTCCGGCCATTGTCGCAAAAAATTTCGAGTGGTTTTCCTCGCCTCGATATCATTCTGCGCAATGTTAAAATGAAAGAGTTTGAAGTCAAGTCGCTGACTGCCTCCAAATGTAGGCATTTGTAACGAAAACATATGAAAAGGCAAAGATAAGTTTTAACGAGTCGAGCTCCGCGACCCTTTCTATTTAGTGTCATAAATGGACCAGCAAAGTCAACTCCGACGGTTCGAAAAGGAAAATCAGGAGTGATACGCTGTGCTGGCAAATTTCCCATGATGGGGTTGAGTGTTTTACCTTGAAATCGACGACATATAACGCATTTCTGTGCAGTGCTCCTAGCGAGCCGCCTGCCATTGATTGGCCAAATGTGATCCCGCACGGAAGCAAGCAGTAACTGTGGACCAGCATGTAGTCTGTGTATGTGATAATGTGAAAAAATGAGTTTTGTGAGATGATGTGATGAATGTAGAAGTATTGGATGTTTTTGATTATAACTAAGACTAGAGGCATCTATTCGACCCCCGACCCTGATGAGATTTTTATTGTCCATAAAGGGCGATAAAGACAGTATGTTTGATTTCGAGTTAAGTGGAATATTTTTTATTAGTCTGGAGTAATCATCAGTAAAAGATTGTTTTTGTGCGATTAAGCACAGGAAATTGAATGCTTCAGTTAATTCGTCTGTTGTTAAATCACCAATAGTTTTAGTTTTAGGATTTTTAATATTGTTTGCAAATCTTAGTACGTAGGCTGTAACGCGTTTTAGTTTTGTAAGTTTAGAATAGTTTTCCATCTTTATGACGGATTCATCCGGCTCAGTTGAAGTGGCATGCGACTTCATCTCGGGCAGGATGAGACCCGAATTATTCTTGAACTGAGGCCATTCGCACTCGGCTTTCGTTAAAAATGAAGGTCCTGACCACCATATGTTACAATCCTTGATTTCGTGAGGGTGTACCCCTCGTGAGATTAGATCCGCTGGGTTTTGATCGGTGGGAACATAGCGCCACGAGACCTCGTTTGTTAGTTCACATATCTCGACTACTCGATTAGCTACAAATGTTTTCAGGTTTCGTGAATTGCTTCTAAGCCAACCAAGAACGACAGTGGAGTCACACCAATGTACGTGACGATTTATCTGACATCTTAAAGCATTAGTAGTAGTTTTTACTAGTCTCGCACTCAATAGTGCCGCACTTAGCTCCAATCGAGGTATGGTGGTTGGTTTTATAGGTGCTACCTTTGATTTAGCACACAATAATTTAACAGTGATGTCTCCGTCATTATCGACTGACCTTAGGTAGACACATGCACCGTACGCAGACTGAGACGCATCGCTAAAGGAATGCAACTCTACGGTAGCTGGTGATTCGCATAACGTTCGTCTGGGAATTTCGAGTGTAAGTAGAGCGTCTAAATTATTTGCAAATATTTCCCAAGACGATTTGATATCGATCGGAACAGGATCATCCCAGCCTATTTTGCTGAGCCACAAGCTCTGCAAAATAACCTTAGGTTTTATGATGCAAGGGCTTAGTAATCCAAGCGGGTCAAAAATCTTGAATGAGGAGGATAAAATTATTCTTTTGGATATAACTTCATATTTAAGAGGTACGTCAATAGTAAAATGTAATGTATCAGAATTAGGGTTCCACCCTAAACCTAAAGTGCTCAAGGACTCGCTGATGCTCAAATTTTCCGTGAAGTCTATATTTGATGACTCATAAATTGCCTTAGAATTAGACCTGTATTTTCGTAGGTTAAAACAACCCTTTTTGAGAGCTTCAGAAACAGATTTCTGAATGTTGAGTAGACTTTGTTCATCATCAGCACCGGTTATTAGGTCATCAACATAAAAATCATGTTGAATAATAGTTTTAATTTGCTCATCATCGCATTCCTCCCCCAGTTGCCAAATGCATCGAGTACTCAAGTAGCTGGCACTTGCAAATCCGTAAGTGACAGTATTCAAACGATGTGTTTCTAACGGCAAAGACTCATCTTCTCTCCATAATATTAGTTGAAGATCACGATGTGCTTCGTCAATTTGAACCTGGCGGTACATCTTTTCTATATCGCCTGTGAGAATAAATTTGTATTGTCGTGCTCTAATGAGTATAGAGAGGAGAGAATCCTGAATGTTTGGGCCTGTTAATTGAATGTCATTTATAGAGAGGCCTGATGAGGGAACGCGCGCCGATCCGTCAAACACGACGCGGATTTTCGTTGATTCGCTATTAGCCTTGAAGACAGCGTGATGGCAAAGAAAATATGATGGATTCGGTCTAGAAATTTCGGACTTTTGTAAATGGCCTAATTCTGCGTATTCGCGCATGAAATCTATATATTGAGATTTAACAACCGGCTGCTTCCTCAATCTTTTCTCTAAATTGATGAAGCGTTGCTTCGCTAAGTTATAGGAGTCGCCAAGACACGTGGGATCCTTCGTTAAAGGTAGTTTCACACAAAACCTACCTGTGTTCAAGCGGTAAGTATTTCGTAGAAAATGATCTTCGCATGCAATTTCATTTTTTGATAAAATTGGTTTTAGTGGGACCGACTCAAGTTCCCAAAACTTGCTTAATTGTTTATCGATTTCGTCTACATGCGCCATGTTAGCTAGACATTGATTATTCTTTGTATCAATAATCACGTTTGCCAGAGGACCCGCAATTAGCCAACCGAATTTTGAACTTCTCAATTTAGGATTGTCGGGGCCAAGAGATAGTTGTTCACACCCTAAGATGTCCCAGAAAATGTCGGCACCGATCAAAACGTCAATAGGAGCTGGCTGATCAAAGGTGGGGTCAGCTAGACGTATGCCTGTTGGTAGCTTTAGGCCTTGTATGTTGATAGGCATTTTTGGAATATTTCCTGTAAGTTTGTCCATTACATAACAGGTAAGAGATATATGAAAATCATTGTTGATAGAATTAAGTTGTGCAGCACACGTCTCTGTGACTGTGTTGCATTGAGTATCACCTATGCCTATAACATTGATTGTATTGATTTGTCGTGAGTCGAGAGATAGTCTTTTCTTTATGGAGTGGCTTAGAAATGTTGATTGACTTCCACAGTCAAGCAGGGCCTTGACAGTTTCGGCTTGATTTGTTTTAGGATTCGTCACTGTAATTAAGGCAGTGGATAAAATGATTTGATTAACATGTTGAGTGGATGAAGAACAGTTGACAACTGCATCATTATTGTTTTGTAAATTTGTATATGTATTTTTGTTTGTAGGGGCTGTGGCATTCTTGTTTTGTTTATAGCATAAAAGAGTATTATGAAGTTTATTCGTACACTGGCGGCAAGCTCTGGAAGGACAGAAGCGGAGTGGGTGCGAAGCAGAACGCAAGCAGTTCGGGCAAAGCCTTAGTTTAGAAACCTCAGCCTTCCGATCCTCAATGTTCATTGCCAAAAAGGTAGGACAGTCGTAGATGCGATGCTCTCCTTTACAGACAGAACAGCGAAATGAATTTGTATTATTGGAGACTGTAAAAGATTTTAATTGGTGTTCGTAATTGTTGTTATAGTTGTTTTTAGTTCGTTCAGTGTTGTAATTGTTATTGTAGCTACGAGATGGCGCCACCGTCGACCGCGATTGTTGTTTCAATTTGTCCGATTTATTTCGGTTCATAGTTTCCAAGATGTCAGCACGATCGGACAGAAATTTGTTAAATTGCTTAAGAGTAGGTACTTCGTCGAATGTATTGCGACGTTCTTCCCACTTACCTAAAGTAACGTTGTCTAATTTAGATGACACTAGATGTATTATTAGAGTATCCCAATGTTCGGTCGGTTGACCTAAAGTCGATAGTGCACGAAGGTTTTTCGAAACATGATCGATCAAAAATCGCAGCGACTTCTCGGTCTCCCGGGCCAAAGGTTCAATGCTGAAGAGGGAGTTTAAGTGATGATTAATAAGTTGTTTCTTATTATCATAACGCTCGCATAATAGTTGCCATGCATTGCTATAGTTAGCTTCCGATAATTCAATATTTGAAATAATGCGTGCGGCTTCACCCTCCAAATATGACACTAAGTAGTGAAATTTATGAATTGCCTTTATTCGCTCGTTTGTGTGAATGAGCGACAAAAATGTGTCGCGGAATTCCAGCCACTTAAAAAATGCACCATCAAATTTCGCAATTTGAATTTGAGGCAACTTAAAGCCCATGTCTTGACTATCATGATGACAAATGATAGAAGTTGATTGGTCACCGCGATCGTCCCGTGCCGCAGTGGGGCGACTTGAATTCAAAGTGCTTTCATTGGATTCAATTAAATGTAAACCTGTAGCAATCGTAATTGTGAAGTCTTGCTCGATGCTGTCGCGTTCAGCAAGCTCCAATGATAAATTGTCTGAGTTCAACACCTCTATTCGATTTTGCAACTCCTCAAAGTACTCAGAAACCTTCTTAATTTTGTCGGTTTTTAATTTTAATTCACCAACTTCAAGTGATGTTAACTTTGTAGAAGTAATAGAATTTAGGTATGTTTTATATTTGGTAATACGGCCTTTAACTGAGCTGCGTTTTACATACAGCTCCTTTAACTCAGTCATTTTGTATTTTGATTAATAATTAAAGTAATTCTAAAAGATGAAATATAAAATTTAACTTTATAACTCTGAGTATAAAATATATGTACCCAATAACATAGTACTAGTATCTATAACCAATTCTCTGGTACAAATATGCTTAAGGTTCAAACAAATTAAACTCAGTCGTTATCGTATTGCAAAGTAATTAATGGAGCTGATTTTGAACTTATGTATTTTAGTAAATTAAAATGTTTTCACGTTCCTATTATTCGGTGACACTGGGAAGACGCTTGTGGGCCGTTTTCAATGTCAAGGCAGCCGCGCGCGCAAGCAGCTGTTATGACAAAGTAGGTAGGTAAGTATTAAGTATCTAACTCACGAAGCGACGTTCCTGTAATGTTCAGCGATGAAACTTGAATAATATGCTTGATGCACTAAATGTGATATGGGCTATTAGCTGTTTACCTATGTTTGTTGAGTAATCTATAGGTAATTTGATTGCAGTTTAATTTGTCTACAAGAAGGCAAATTTATCAAAATCAGGCTAATACAACAAACAAAACAAAATAAGGCTATTGAACCAAAATATATCCATTAAATGCCCCGTTTTAAAGTAAGTAGGTACTTGCCTGACTGAGTTGAAGTTAACATTTACACTGTAAGTATATTGTAATTTTATTGCGTTAATCTCGATTTGTTACTCACTATTTGCATAAATCTTCACATATTATAATGATTAATAGATGATATGGAGTGGAAAAGGACACCAGACACTTATCTGTGATTGATTTCGTCTTGATTTCGTCATCCATCTGCCGACGGACGGTTTTGTTTTTTCGTTGCAGATTCTTCTTTAGACGGTCGCCAAATGTTCGCGCTTGAACAGAATTTGTTGTTATTTTGACTTTTAGTAGTTATTTGGATGGAAAACACTTGATTTAGTTTGTAAGTAACTCTTTATTGTAAATTTGTACAATGATCGACCAAGAGAGATAAATGTTGACATTAGAATACACTTTTTAAAGGTGACACATGAACGTTAGATAGTTGACAGCGCCTGTCGTCGGATATTAGCATTGACACATATGAAAGCGATTGTCATAAACACAGTGAGCCTTAACATATTATTAATGCGAAAGTTTGGATGAATGAAAAAAATATCTTGTTACTCAATCACAGTACAGTAAAATTTGGTACAAGCATAGATTAGTCTGGAATAACACTTCACATTTTACATTTACATTTGGCTACATTTTATCCCAAAAAATTAAAGAGTTCCCGCGGGAACCAAAAGACCTAAATAGATGCGGACGAAGTCGCGGGCATCAGCTATTAGTGTCTGGTGTAAAGTTTACACTACTAAACTTCTTTGCAGACATTTTTTTTAACTCATGTACGAACACAGACGTTATCTAGTGTGTCTATAGTTTAGTAGAAACTTGTCCTGTTACGCAAAGCGTCAAGTGGCGTCGACATTTATGGGTTGATATCGTTTTAAGGTCACGCGCACTGACACCGATTGAGTAAGAAAGTTAAGATCGTATCCATATCCGCGGATCTTGACACAAAATAATATCCGTATCACATCACTAATGTATAGGTATTAGGTACGCGATTAAAATTTCCTGATTATTTGTTTTGTATAACTCCGTACCCACTTATTTTTTAATACCCACCCACCGGATTTTATTTTTTAAAGCTTATTTAACAACATTTTTAAGGCAGTGAAATCTCGCAGTGTGTCCCACCCGTGAATGTTGATTCATTGAAACAGCATGTTCGCTTGCTCGACTTGAAGCAAACATGGAGAGTACTGTTAGGCCTCGTCCAGAGTGAGCGCCCGTCACGGCGGGCGCATTACTCCAATTCGTAGGCTGGGTCCGCCTTTGTCCAAAATAGGATCTATTACAAGGTGTGTTGATTTGTCTTACCTGGAGCTTGATTGTGGTCTTCCAAAGACTCAGGCTCGCAAGTGTACCTGAAAGGATCAAGTGGTAGATTCACTCGACGATTCAAAAGCAAGTCTTGTAAAAGTTAATTTGAATAAAAAACATTTGAATCTTGAATTTTGAAAGGATATCATTGTATTCCTTACTCGCTGATGCCCACCACTTCCTCCGTGTAAATTTTAGTTTTAATATCGGAACTATACGGAATACTAAACTGATGATGTTGCAGAGTAAATATTATTCCCATGTCACTCTCCAACTCCAGGTCCTGAACTATACCCATGCAAAAATAACTTCGATCTGTTAAAAAAGCGCCGCGTTCAAATTTCATATCGTGGAATAAAAGTAGAAATGTAAAGAATGATATGAAATACTCTGATAATGTCCGGGCTCCAAATCACAACCTCGCCGTCAAAGTAGCGTGACGTCGATGCGACGTCATAGAAAATGAAAGACGTTGTCGCGTACATACATCAGCTTTCATCATTGGACAATTTCTTAGTACCTATGATAATAATTATAAGTTTACTGAAAGACTAATAATTGACTTATAAGAAAATTACTTATTACTCAAATATGTAGTCTGCTAGATTGTAATTATATTGAGCACCTTTACATTGGTACTCAATAATTGGGAAAAAAGTGCGTGTGCAATTCACACAAAGCAGAAGTGAAACTTCAGAAAAGTAGTCAACGAGAGAATGAGATAAATATAACTTGTATTCTATCTCATTCTTTCGCAGGCTAAATCCTATATACGAGTATGTTTGGTTTTTTTTTTGGTATCCCTTTATCGTTTTATTTTTTCGTTTAGTTGAATTTACAAATCACAGCGATAAAGTAGTTTCACTTCAAAAGTTTCACTTCAAAAACATATTAGAAGGGCTGAGGGCTGCAGTCCTTCCTTGCAATATACCATGTTAGACTGCAGTCTCGGGCTAACTCTTGTGGAATGTACGTACTCTCGCTTCATCGGTGCCTGTGTTTCGGCATCGACTTCGGCCGCGGTTGGCGTGTCCTCGAGAGCTTTGCAGTGGTCGTATTCATTATATGCGCAGGCTACAGTGTCGGCATCTTCCCGGTGTTCAACCTCCCGTTTCACCGCGACTGCGACATCAGCAGCGACAGTCGCAGTCGCGTCTAGTGCTGTGTCCGCGTCACAGCGGTCGGGCTCAATGTCAGACGGCAGCGGGTGCTTGTAGCGGCTTAGCGATGGTCGTCTTGTTATCTGAAACGAGTTCATTACCCTTCCTCGATTAACATTACCATTCGAGCGTCCAAACACACAGGACCGTCGCCGCCTTGTTTTAGAGCTCGAGCTCTATATATGTACACGGTGCACCCAGTGCCAGCGCACTTGCCAAATTATACTCTGAGGCACTCAATTTGAGACACTAAATCCACGACGTTTGGGTGCATTTTACTAGGACGCCAAATTATTTCGGCACTCGCATTAGCTCAACATCGTAACATCGTCGGTGTGATTTAAAATCTTGTAGTTGTGACCCACAGGACTGCACGAAGCTGACGACTTCTCTGGCGCAGTATTGAGCGCTGTTGCCTATACGTGGGAGGTCGCGCGTTCGATTCCCGGTAGGGGCAATTTGGGAATTTAAAATTTCTGAATTTTCTCTAGTCTGGTCTGGTGTGGTGGGAGGCTTCGGCCGTGGCTAGTTACCACCCTACCGGCAATAACGTGCCGCCAAGCGATTTAGCGTTCCAGTACAATGCCACGTAGAAACCGACTAGGGGTATGGGTTTAATATAACTACCCCTAACAGGTTAAAAAATCCATCACCGTGAATAACATCTTGGAACATATTTCAGAAAGAGGGGAACAATTTTTTGACTCCAGTCATTGATACCAACAGCAGAGGGGAATGAAATATGGACATCCATATCCATAATTCCCTGAAATTCTCAGCGGTTCTCCATTAAATCTTATTTACCACGATAATCAGTCTAAAAATCAAGGCTGTGATCAGTCTAATCTTGATGTAAGGATGTGAATCCCGGACCGTAACGCTTAAACTGAAGGCTCTTAATGGCTGATAGGAAACATCTTTGGAAGATAATAAGGTGAACCACACGTATGGGGAGGACGGTGGGTTGAGACAGAAAATACAAAGAGGTACCGAACCCAATATAATTGGAGAGACCAAATCAGCAAGCGAAAAATCCAAAAAGCTGCACATGGGCCATACTACCAACACTTAAAGGCATATTGTCTCATTATTGTTGACTTTCGTGTTTTAGAATAATTATAATCCTTATTTTAGGAATGTCAAGATACATGAAATCAACCTATCATTTTGAGTAATATTGCTTAAGTATTGCTGCAAGGCCCCAGGACAGCAAAAAGTAATATCTTTTCGGATGCCAAGATTCTCTTGGGATCACTGAGTATTAGGTAATTGGAGAAAGTTTAGATTTACAATTCGTCGAGGTGAGGTTAATATGTATGCCATATTAAAAAGGCCGACCCATAAAGGATCACTTTTGTTGTCCCTCTGTCCAGGCCTAAAGGCTTTTTTTTAGAAACTGCTTGAGGTAATAAATTGATGGATCTCTAGTCAGTCACCACTCTACTGACAAAACATAGCCCCAAGCATGTAATAAGAGCTGCCATACCACTTCCAGCTGCCTTAGTGCATCATACTATTATAATGAGAAAGCTGCGCGAGTTTCATGGTACCTACTACCTAGTAGGCTATAGGGTTGTGGTTTAGTATATGTGCCGCGGGGGAGGGGGGAGGGGAGGGGTGGAGGGGGAAGGGGGGGAGGGCGTCTACCCCCCCTCCAAGTCAAACTCGTCGATTCCTAATAGTTTTCGAGATATGAATTTTTTAAAATTTCAAAATTTTGAGGTTACTTTTAACTAAAGTCAGGGTAAGATTAGCTTGTTAAGGCGGAGAGTGGGCTCTATGGGCTGGGGGAGGGGGGAGGAAGGGGTGGGGATGAGGGAGGTAAGGGTGGGGGTGGGGGAGGAAGGTGTAGGGGGAGCGGTAGGGTTGTTAACTCTGCTTAGTAGTCAGTAGGGGGAGCCAGGGGAGGTAAAAATATAGACGTCCGGTACTTGCATATGGGAGTGAGAGGGGGAGGGGGGAGGGAGAATCCACTTTGCGACGGAGCCCGGTCGACGGAGCCCCGCTTCGCGGGGCTCCTTTTTCTGGGTGGTTTAAAAAGAAATAACCACGAAGAGGGATGGCGGGGTCTTACAGACCCCGCCATCCCTCTTCTAACCTGACCTATCCGAGTCGGAGTGCCCCCAAGTCCCGAGCTCGCTTCGCTCGCTCTTGGACCCTAAGGTCTCTGTGACAAGACCCCTTGCTGGAGGATCCACTATACAACGGAGGCCCGGTCGACGGAGTCCCGGTCGACGGAGCCCCGCTACGCGGGGCTCCTTTTTCTGGGTGGTTTAAAAAGAAATAACCACGAAGAGGGATGGCGGGGTCTTACAGACCCCGCCATCCCTCTTCTAACCTAACCTATCCGCGTCGGAGTGCCCTCAAGTACCGAGCTCGCTTCGCTCGCTCTTGGACCATAAGGTCTCTGTGACAAGTGGACAGAGTGAGTGTTCTCTGTGTAAAAAAAAACTACGCGTCTCCTAGACACAAATCGGGTGTCATATTTTGAAAGGGGTGACCAACCCCTATAAAATGCCACCCTTCCCCCCCTCTACCTATAATGCGTGATTCAAATGCCAACCCGGTATTTCTTGTAGATTTAATACGGTTACGAAGGTCATTGACGGTTACTACATAAATTTTACTTTTTGTAACACTTTTTATGTTTGTAATGGAATGCAATACGTAAAACGAAACTTTTGAACGCTAACCAAACGTCAGACGGTCAGTGAGTCTGTAATCTATGGCAAATGTCGTCTTGAAATGGTGAAAATTTGTGAATTTTCAAAAAAATATTTCTCGAAAACTATTAAGATTCGACGGAAAATATTTTAGTACAAGGTTTATAACATCAAGGCCTTTCTGTAAAAAAAATACGAACTGCCTACTGCGCGGCACATATACTAAACCAGAGCCGGCTATAGGCAGCTACCAAACTATAATGCATAGAAACAAGGATTTTAATTATTGAAATATGTACTCAATTACTCACGCATGAAATGTTATGTCTGCAGATTCTGACACGATCTCCGCAGTGGTTCTGCAGAAGGGCACACAGCAACGCATTTACAAAGTTTTTCAATTCAATTCAATTCTTGATTTTATGGCTTGCGCTTGTACCAAATTGGTGCAAATAGGGTTATAGGATCCCGTTATTATATGATCACCGATAATGATTTAATTTTAATCTGAATTCTACTGACAAGGTGCTGAGTGCTGACAAGTGCTAAATCTCAGATTAGGTCATATATTCAATGTACTCTGTGGATTAGGTTTTTAATCTGAGTGATCTGAGTGCTAATATAAACATTAAACTCAACTGACTCAAATTCAATGAATAAGGCTCAAATTATGTTACTTGTCTCCTCATCTGTCTTTGATATGCCATGGCTTTTTTCCGGTCATAGACATAGGATTTTTTCGCTACGCTCTTCCGATCGTCATTTTTAAAAGTCCTATATAAAAACCTACAAAAATAACCTACAAAACTTTAAAACAAATATCTTTTTTTTCTAGGTTCATTAATAAAAAAATCTCGCTTCTGTAAGCTTTCTTAATAAAAAAATCTTGCTTCTGTGAGCTTTCAGCTTCGTATTCGACGCTTATAAAAATATTTTTTTTCACACGTGTACTTAAAATTTTTTTCTCAATACTATTCATGTATGGAAGTTTGACGTTCTTCTTTGGCACAGAGGTAGATTATAGTCTGGAATAACACATAGGCTACTTTTTATCTCGGAAAACTAAGGAGTTCCCGCGGGAACCAAATAACCTCAATCCACGTGGACGTAGTCGCGGGCATTAGCTAGTTTATAATATGTTACTTTAAACCATAGCGAAAAAATCCTATGTCTATGCTTTAAAATCCCTTATTACTGTAGTACTGTGTAATCCCTTTTTACTGTAGACAGAGTAAGAAATATATACATGGCGACATTGTATAGTAATCGCATCCTAAGATTGGGGATTTTTGAGGAAATACTTCTAAGACCCTAAAGAACACTTGTGCCAATTTATTTTAGGGTTCCTATACAAAGCTTGCATGCTTACGTAGCCTGAGCTCTAACTATTTAGTATACGTCTCGTATGCTATGAACAGAGACAAGTAACCAATAACTTTTATGTAACCTTAACCTATGCTATGAACTGTGGCTATGAACCTCTGACCCCGTAGTAAATATGTTCCTTGCCTCTGACTATGGAGTTCATAGACGCCACGTATGGTCCATAGTATGGACAGAGAAAGAAATATAGGTGAAATATAGACGTGGCGTCATAATCCAACGTGATGAAATCATAGAGTAAATAAAGCAAGGTGAGCGAAATGAGTAGGTTTATTATACCTGAGACTATAGAAAAAAAAGTATTATACGCTTCGCGCCAAGGAGTGACAGAGCGATAAAATGTTCTTTTGTCCTGCTCAGCGTATCACTTTTTTTTTGTTATTTGCCCATATTCGTACGAAATCGTAATTGGACAGTGGTAACTGTGCTCGTAGCTTACGGAAAAAGTGGTTTAACTTATAGACGATAGTGTATGTATTGCTGTGGCTGCAAAAGCCAAACTGAACGTAAATACGAAAACATATCCTAATACGTAAGTTAACAATGTTGACCTGATTGTTACAGATAAAAACAGGTTATATTTTTAAAGACTCGCATGAATGCTACAAATATAACAAAAAAAATACTTATTAATATGCATTAAAGGACTTTCGCTATCGCATACGTATACGCTGACGCCATATCTATAAGTATGTCGTTCTTTGTCTATGGATGAATTGAACAACACAGTGCATGTTACTTGTCTCTGGAAAATTCCTTTTAAATTGTGTCTATGGAGTTGCCAGTCTATATCCTCGTTACTTGTCGCTGACTCAATGTATTGATTATTATTTTGAGAACCTTCTTTTTCTGGTCGGTGTTAGAAGCAAGAGCACAGCCTACACGTCTTTCTGTCTTTGAGGGTAAGGTTTTTTTTTACATTTTTGATAAAAAACATTTCTATAGTTTAACCCATTTAGACCTGAAACTATTATTTCGAAAAATGTTGAATGTTTTTAAATTAAATATAGTTACTAATAGGACATCTCCAAGTATGAAAAAAATAATTTAAAAAATATTAATATATTGGGGGGCCAGGAATAAGCCGTATAGACTACAGGCCTATGTCCAAAAAATTGATGGGTCATATGAACCACCGGTGAGGTATATAGGACGATATAAGAGCATAAAATAATAAGATTCAGCACTATGCCGTCACTTGTAAGCTGTCCTACTGAGTGCTGGTGAGAATTCAAAAGTGCAGGTAGAGTGATTACATTTTGGTCATATATATTTTTGTACGGCATTTTTACCATCGATAGATCCATGAAAAATAATAAGAAAGCGCGCAGTGCCATAAAAAAATGGTGCGCCACATAGTCGGTAATTTTTTTTGATTTTCTGACAATTTCCTGGATAGACCACGGAAAGAGACCTACACTTTATCGCTGAAAAAAATGTTTATCTTAAAATAAATTCATAAATATAAATTAAAATACTACTACTAGTACTACTTATCAGTAAGATTTGCCAAAAAACATTTTATTTATTTAAGCCGACGTCACAGTTGATGCACTTTGCAGGACTGACTTTATGGCATACTCCACATTAGAGAATGTTTGCTGGTTGGTTGATTGACCACAAAGTGGTCTTTGGCATCAAAATCTTAGTCGCTATCATAAGATTGGCAATGTTCAGCATCTATTCTAAGTAAACATGGAGAATGGCTATTAATTTGAACACATTAATTCTCAAACCTAGAGTCAACTCTGCATGAGTTGGTGGAATTATGAATATAATATCACTGTATACTATACTGTGTCAAATACGATACACCACTATATAAGTCAAAATAAATATACTGAAATAAAAAAAAAATCTACAACTGACCTTTATACATATAGTATGATATATAGGTACACGTTAAAAAATCGATAAAACTACAAATTATTATAATATATATATTATTATAAATTTTCTTGAACATAGCTACGATGCAAGAATAAAAAATCCCCAACAAATCTATGGACTTATGCATCTTATAAAAATAGTAATTTTATTAAAATAATTTAATATGAAACACTCATAACATTCACTTGACACCTACAATAAAAATAAACTAAAAACTATTACAAATACTTCAAAATAATATATTACTTTTGCTGTGTCACATGATACGGTATCTCAGAAAGGAAAAATTAAAATTAAATCATAAGGTTACAATTACAAAATCAACTGTTTATTCTGACATTATTATTATTAGTTGGTAGGTTATTTTACAAGTTTCTCTCGATAATCAATATTTATGAAATTCGTATTAATTTACAATGTGGTATCACTTTTATAATTTTTCTAATACTTAAGTAAAACAATATTAATATCTCTATAAATCAAATAAATCTCATTTTTTTAAATATGCCTCTATATATAAAACGGGCCTCGTTCTAATTTAAATTCAAAAAATGGCGGCAACGGACTAGCACAATAACCATATAGACTAGATAGTACGCGACATAGAGCCCTAGTGTGGTATAGATTTAAATATAGTGTTACACAAAATATGTGACACGGTAGGTCTAAATGGGTTAAATAACTAGTTAGTGAAGCTGGAGTATCTTCAGTTTCCGTAAGTTCCTTTGTTTCGCTCACAAATAGTTCATCAGGGCTATAAATAAATGGTAGTCTGATAGGGCGATGGAATATGGTTGGTGAGGTACCGTCCCCCAGCCCAAATTTTCCAGGTGTTCGCGAGTGGTAAATTTGACTTGAATTTGAAAATTTGACAGCATTTTCATGTAGCAAAACGACATTGGCGTCTACATCTTTTGTTTTAATAGCAGCAGCAATTTTTTCCAGCTGTGTTACATTGTGTTACTTTTTTCTGTGTGGCTAGTCACAAAGTAAACAACTAAGTTAATCACTCCTCTGATTTTATTGCAATTTGAATATATTTCTTCCCGTTATTAGTGCTTATGATATAGTAAAATAATAGTAACTACCCCACATTACCTGGTGCATATAATTTCTTCACTTGCAAGTAACTTCACTCAACAACATGGATTTACACACACAGCTAAGTAAAAACATGGAAGATGTTGTTGCAATGATTGAGTCCCGCATGGATAATTTTGACAAGGCCTTGGCTAGTACTCAGTCTTCTATAAAATCATCCACCACTACCTCCAGCAGCCTGGCAGCGCTCTCTACTGAATTCTCGACTTTTAAAGAATTAGTCTGGAAAACCCTGGCCATGCTCCGCCAGCAGCTACAGTTGCTCAATCTCGGCTTTGATGAGCATGAAACACATTCAAGGAGGAAGGTCTTACTCCTGCATGGTGTACCAGAGGTGAACAATGAGCAAGTTGAAAACTCAACTTGTGATGTAATCCATAATCACTTGAAACTGCCCAGTATACACAGCTCCAGCATAGACATCTGCCATAGAATCGGTGTCAAAAAGGACAAGCCTAGGGCCATACTTGTGCGGTTTACTACAATGAAACTCAAAAACTTAGTGTAGACTTCGAAAACAAGTCTTAAAGGCAGCGGTTTTACAATCACTGAGTTTCTGACGAAGCCGAGGCAGAAATTGTTTGTCGCTGCGCGAAAGCAGTTTGGCATGAAGAATAGTTGGACAACTGACGGCGCCGTGGTGATTGCGTTGCCTGCTATAAGCCACAAAAGGGTCATAACTTCATCCGAACTCCAGGCCACTAATCAACAAATTTCCGCAGGCTAGTAGTGCTCAGGATCAGAAGCCGGCCAGATCTCGTCGTGTGGTCAAGACATCGGCATCGGCTAAATAGCAAAAGCCTGCAGTTTACGTTTTCAATGTTTCATCCATGGCACTTTAAGTCTATTTTCCCTTGCGGAGTGTGTAGTTGTCTATATATTATATGTATTATTAATGGCGAGATATTTTCAAGCAAATAGTCGGTACAAACTGGATGACAATGGCAAGAGATAGGGACGCATGGAGACAACTGGGGGAGGCCTACGCCAAGGAGGCGACTTCTGCCACATAACGCGCAAAAAAAGAAAAAAAACAATAATATGTATATGTAATAATAATAATAAAAATGTAATGTAAAACAATAATAATAATTTAGTATGTGTAATGTGTCATGTGTGTAATGTGGTAGTAGAAATAAAAGGCTTTTTTATTTTTTTATTTTATTTTATTTTATTATATGTATTAATGTAGTTTACACTTTACACACTTGATCTGTTTTCATTTGCAAAATTTTAATTAACTTATAGGTAGCCGGTGGGAAAACAAACAGAAAATGTCAAATGTCAACTTATTAAACAATAATGCACTGACACTGACATAAAGATGACAGATGTTAATATGTATTAGATCCAATAAGTTACTATAGGCCGACCGTTTAACTCGCGTATCGCCTGCGCGGTAAAAAGGACGCGGGTTTTTTTTCACACAAAATTTTACAAAAGTAAGACTTAGGAATACAATACAGTGTGTGGTTGGTCTCTGTAGCCTTATGTAGGATACCCTGTGGTTTAGGCTGCAGTGACTTTCCCTCCTAAAAAAAGAGTTACTAAAATTACAACAGATAAATATTTAATTAACATAATGTTTAACATAGTTTTATTATATGCAAAAGTGTGTGAACTATTAGAGTAGGTGTGTGTGTGTGCGTGTGTGTATGTGTGTGTCTGTGTGTGTATGTAAAAAAGATAATTGTAAATATAAAAAATGTTCCTTACAACAATGGTTTTAATAAGTTTTCTGTCTCATCATAACTTAGACTTTATAATAAGTATCTTACATATCATCCGCTAACTTCTCCCCCCGCTCCCTTCTTACCGCGCAGGCGATACGCGAGTTAAACGGTCGGCCTATAGTCTCTGTGTATTTGGCCAGAGACAAGTAACATTCTAGGATAATTCGTATTAGGCCTTGGATGTAGGAAGTCCATGTATTGTTGTGGTAACTCTGCATGAAATATGAATAACCATAGACACGTTTTTATTAGAAGTGACATTTAAAAAAAAAATATAGGGGTTAATAAGAAACAAGAGTATGATATACCATCAACTTTATGTGATCCGGAGAAGTTAAACACACACTTTTTGAATATTCCACGTAGTGAAAGGCTCTCATTATCTAATCTCACATACTATGAATTCAATCGGTTTGGGCCAAATACCTTTAACCTAAGACCTGTAACAGAAGCAGATATTATTAAAATTCTGAAAGGTTTAAAATCAAATGCGCAAGGCCTAGATGAGATCACCCTACAAATGTTATATTGGACACTGCCACAGAGTCTAGCTACTTTAACAGCGATTATAAATAAGTCTATAATAACAGCTACCTTCCCGAATGTATGGAAAACTGCTATAGTCAAACCGCTTCCGAAAGTAAGTAATCCAGCCAGCATGAAGGATCTTAGGCCTATTAGTATATTACCATGCATATCTAAAGTTCTGGAAAAGGCTGTATGTGCTCAAATGACATCGTATGTAGAGGAGAACAGTATATTGCCAGTCCACCAGTCTGGTTTTAGGAAAAGTCATAGTACAGCAACGGCAATCATGGATGTTATTGATAACATCCTAACAGCCCAGGATCAAGGCATGGGAACTATTCTGGTACTGCTTGATTTTTCTCGTGCATTTGATTCAATTGATACTTCGTTGCTGCTATCTAAGTTGTCATTCTATGGATTTGGCTTTTCAACTATAAAATGGTTTAGCAGCTTTCTCAGTAACCGGGCTCAATTCGTGCAAATAGACCGAGGTGATGGTACCCATCTGATATCCTCAACGTCTCCAGTAGTTCGAGGAGTGCCTCAAGGATCGGCACTTAGTCCACTGCTTTTTGCGATTTACACAGCAGATATAATTCATTGTTTCTCCAATTGCAAATACCATCTTTATGCAGACGATGTGCAATTATACCTCTCGTTTAAGCCTCAGGATGCTACAGATGCTGAAACAAAACTTAACAATGACTTAAATAGAATAGCTGACTGGTCAGAAAAGAATTCACTATTATTGAATCCTCTGAAATCCAAGTGCATGATTTTAGGTACCTCTAAAATGACAAAAACTATAGAAAGTTTAGATGTACAAATCAGAATAGGAAGCAATTGTGTAGAAAGAGTTTCTGAGGCAAGGAATTTGGGGATAATTTTTGATTCAAATTTACACTTTGAGTCACATATAAAAAATATTGTCAAGAACTGTTTCTATCGATTGAAAGTTCTGTATAAGATAAGATCTTACCTGAGTGTAGAAGTTCGAATACGGCTATGCGATTCCCTCATTTTGTCTAAACTCAACTATGCCGATACAGCATATGGGCCGTGTTTGTTGGAAAGAACTAAAAAATTAATACAGAGAGTCCAAAACGCTTGCGCTCGCTTCTGTTTTAATATTGCTCCTCGTTCACATATCAGCCCATATCTTAATCAGGCAAATTTGCTAAATATGTCAGCCCGAAGAAACTTGCACCTGGCTACTTTGTTATTTGGTGTTATTTCTACTGGTAAACCGGAATATCTCTTCACGAAAATTAAGTGGGCAAGGCAGCACAGTAGATATGCACCGAGAGGTTCGGCGTGTCCAATGGCTGTGCCAAGACACAGGACCGCCGCATTCCGGGGCAGTTTTAGACTTGCTTTCTCTAGAATCTGGAATATAATCCCGCCACCGGTACAAAACCTGAAATCAGTGTTTACCTTTAAATGTAAACTCAAAAAGATTTTGTTGGACAAGCAAAAATTTGGTTAGGTGAAAATGTATTTACGTATATATTGTTGGTTTGGCGTTTTCATCCAGATTCTCGGGAAGGCAGCACAAATAGGTCATAATATGTCTTTTGTTGTTTTAAATCAGTCTGTTATATTGAAATTTATCCAAATGTTTAATTCATATGAATTTGTTCGGTTTGTTGGTCAGCGTAGTGAGATTGACGGGCAGCCCGGGCCGGTCCGGGACGTCGAAGCTCAAGGGGTCGACTGAAAATCAGCGCTAATATGGTGCATTTACACCATATCAGCATTACGCTGAGTCGATGCCCTTTTTGGGATTTTATCTTACACAGATTGGTGTTTATTTATAACATTAGGGTTTAGTATATAAGTTTATATATAAGTTATTTCTCTCTGTATTCAAGTATTAAGTATTATGTTGGTTTTCTGTGTATTGTAAATCCCAAATAAAGATTTTATTTATTTATTTTATTTATTTATTTATTTAAGTGTTTATCTCAATGCTCATATTTTATTCTAAGGTTTTGATATTAGGTATTTACCTATGAAATTGCCGTTTTGTATAGAATAGGTGAAAGTCTCAGATTAAAAACCTAATAGATATAGCAATGGTCTGCTCGGTCGTGAGACAGCCATATTCAAGTATATTATATACTGTCTGTATATATTTTTATTTAAAGAATTAAATGTTCTTTTCAGATAATCTCCTGATGCTGTCCGGTCGATTGTAAATTTGAGATGAGCTAGTGTCAACTATTTTAATATTACAAAAATGAATAATGAATTTCAAAAAAGGACAGATCAAAGGTACTTTATCAAAAGAGAACCTGTTATAAATGAGGAGCTTGAGATCACTCCTGTTATAGATTTGGATGCTGTGAAAACTGAACATGATGAGCCAAATCAGAGTGAGAAAAATGATCTTATCTTTCCGATTGAAACTCTGTCAAATTTTCCAATTGAAAACCAGGCAAATGTATTGAAAACTTATGCGCGGAATAAAGCGAAAATTACCAAGCATTATACTACACAAACTAGCAAAAATAGTGACAATCTCACTGTGCCAGAACTCCTTGAAAATAGTTTACCTAATGAAAAACAACCGCTTCAAATTAAAATTGAAACGATTGAACAAATTGATGTTACAGACCACAAAATATTTGAACCATTAGAATTAGATATTAAAGTAAACATATTAAAACCTGAAGAAAATGTAGTGAAACAGCACCTTGGTACAGATGTTACAGATAACTTGATAAATGGTAAAAGTGCTTTGAAAGATACAGCACAAAAGGTTGCCCGAAAGGCTCAAAAGCCTGGGGGGAAAAGTACAGCACAAAAGGTTGCTCGAAAGGCTCAAAAGCCTGGGGGGAAAAGTTTTAAATACACGTGCGATTTCTGCAATGAAAAGTTTATGTTGAAATATAAAATGCATGAGCACATGAGAACTCACAAAGGCAAGAAACCCTCTTGCAGATGCGTGCATAGGCATTTGAACGTGCACGTGATTGCGCCGGGAGGAGTGCCCTTCGCTTGTAACCTCTGCAAGCTTGTGACTTGTACCAGGGCTGACCTAAATCGCCACATGGGGAAGTTTCACGATATGAAGTGCGTCGATTACATGTGTCACCATTGCCACTCAAGCTTTTCCCACAAAGACGATTTAATCGAACATCTAAAATCGCAATCGGATAATTACCAATGTTCGAAACCCATGTTTAAATTTTTAGAAAAAAGATTTAAGTTTCAATACGACTATTTAACAAAGAAAGAAAAAAAGTTCATTGACAATTATAAGTTATTTTCTCACCCGTACGAATGTGCTGTGTGTCCGTATAAATGCACAATACAAGTTCATGTGAAAGCGCATATAATTCAACACAATGCTATGTTGGCAAAAAAGCGTGAGGCACTAAAGAAAAAGAAAAAGGTTACACATAAGTAACTACTACTACTAAGTACTTACTAAATGATTGCATGTACACCATTATTTTATAAATACCAAAAATGATTCAATAGCTACAAAATATTTCAGAAAGCTGTATCCAAAGAACGAGAAGATTATAAGTACTTAATTGTTTAGACAAATAAATGTAAAAGAAGATAACTATTTTAATATTACAAAAATGAATAATGAATTTCAAAAAAGGACAGATTAAAGGTACTTTATCAAAAGAGAACCTGTTACAAATGTGGAGCTTGAGATCACTCCTGTAATAGATTTGGATGCTGTGAAAACTGAACATGATGAGCCAAACCAGAGTGAGAAAAATGATCTTAACTTTCCGATAATATATAAAGTACACTCATTTAGGGAAGAAGAAATAAGCCCTGAGCACTGTTAAAAGATCCAGCCCCACTACACAGGCGCGGCATGTAGCGGCAAGTATTCTTTGTATAAGGTATGGCTATGGAACTGGGCCGACTTAGACGACGCGGACTAGTGCAAACTCATACATATAATATTAGCCGCTACGTGCCGCGCCGCTCCGTGCATCTAAAGTGGGGCTAGACCTTGAATCTGAAGTGAAATCCGTCGGTTCTGCGCCTTAGAGTAAACTTCACTTGATACCATTACTTACTTCATGACTCAAAATATTGCTATCGAAGACTTGTCTCACTTCATGCTCTTCCAGTAGGTATGTGTATTTTATATAATTTTAGAAGCATGCCACTGATCAAACGAAATCTGAGTTAGGAATTTAGTATACATCTCCTCTACTCTATTCTATATTATAATCCTTATACTTAGGTATTATTCTTACCAAATATCACATATTATAATTAGATATATGTATATGTCACCGTATTCAATTCAATTTATTTCAAACATGTAGAACATACAGGTGTCTCTTATTACCATTTAGAGATGTGATTAAATGTTAAAAAACGTTAACTGTTGTAACGTTATAATAATAAAAAAATAACACGTTAAATTAAAAGTTATAATTATAACTGATAAGGCTAACAGATATCCAAATGATGTTATTTATATTTTCGTTAAATGTTCAATGGAATGAATGTTATAGTTTTTATTGCATAATACTTAATGATTTTCGTTAAATGTTCAATGGAATGAATGTTATAATTTTTATTGCACAATACTTAATGATTTTCGTTACTTTTATTTTTTAAATTTTGCTGTTATTCGAACACTTTTCGAAATAGTTCCAAATAACGGCATTATTACGTCTCGAACTCATGTTAAACTTACACTTAACAACTTTAAACTGAAGAAACTTCGGTTAAAAACTTATTTTACTTTCAATAAATATTAAGTACCTATAACATTTAACTTCGCAACACATTTCTCAAAACTGATACAGTAGGTAATTTATTTGTTTACGTTATTTTTGGAATCGTTAAACATTAAAAAGTTATTTATTGGTTTCTTCATAAATTCTATAATAAAAGCTAACACTATTAATATAAGGCTCACAATTACTTGTATTATAATTAAAAATCGGTAAAGCAGTACAAAAGTGGCTGCCGGACAGACGCTGTAATGTCGTAACAGCGCCAACGTCCGGCAGCCACCCAAACTACCATGCAATTTTTTGCAAAAGACAACGATCGTTGTCAATGTCCAATACGCGATAACGACTAATGAGGTCACTAGGGAGCGTTAAAATAGCAAAATTTGCTTGCTCAGTAGAATAGTGTACGGTTGTTACTTGTTATAACTTTTAACGAACATCTTAATATTTTATAACAAAGTTAAAAGTTAAAAATAAATATTGTGTTAAATTTAAAGTTATAACTTTTAATCCTCACCTCTATTACCATTACCACCGGTTCGGAAAGAAGATTCGCAGCGTAAAATTGCAAAAATGGTCAGATTGCAATCTAACGCTTTTTATCTCGATGGATTGTAAACTGTCGACAGATTGTAAGCCGTTCAATTTTCTGAGTTGTAAGTGTCAATTTTTGAAATATTCATTGTATTTACGTTTTCTGGTCTTTCTTGTAGGTTAGGTTAGGGTTAGACATAAATAACCAGGTAGTGCCCGGCCGCAGACCGGGCACTTAGGTTCTATCGGGTTAATATACCTGACAGATTACAATCTACCGAAAAATAATGCGTTAAATTGTAATCTTTTGACAGTTTACAATCTCGCTACATACTTATCAATAATACGGTGACATATAGATATTTTAGAATTATTTAGTATAAATCCATATCATTGTAGCTTATATATGTGTCATTATAGCTTAGCGTAGGCGGACTAAAGTAAGCATTTAGGGTCGAGGGATTAAAGTATTTTTTTTAAATAATTGCCGTACTATTCTCTTTTTTGTATAGAACGGAGATAATAAACAATGTCTAAAAAAATGTAAGGGTGATTTTTGGCACAAGTGTTCCTTGGGGTCTGAGAAGTACCTCTTCAAAAATCCCACCTGCTAGACCGCGGGCTTCCCTCCCTACCCCCTCAAACGTCTCCCCGACCGCAGTTTTTTGTAATTTTCTCAAAAAATATTCGAGCGAGAAAAAAACTTTCTATGGCGAAAATTATCTTCATTAAATTATCTATAAAATAATATCTTAGTTCATTTCGATAAGACTAATTAGTCATGGAGATATGTTAACAGTTTGTGCATGAAAGAAAATATTTTGCATGTATGGCTTTTTGTAATGTAGTTTCTTGTAATTTCCATAAAAACTGATAGAGCTACGAAAATATTGTCTAAAACAAAATGGATAGCTATTAAATTAGCTATAAAATGACATTTCGTTTATTTTGATAAGAGTAATAGTTTTAGAGATATGCCTATAATATGAAATTAAAAATAATAAAATTGTTTTTAATTTCCGAAAAAAAATATAACAGAGTTAGGAAAAACTGGTTAAAACATTAAGAAACAGTTAAATTACAAACAAAATAGTTTTTAGTTCATTTTGATAGCACTAATAATTTCGAAAATATACCTGTCATAGTTAACATGAAAACAATATTTTTCTAAATTTTGTTTTCTGTAATTTTTAAAAAACTATTAGAGCTACGCAAAAAACTCCCAGTGATAAAAAACACCATTTAACCACTTATTAAAAGAAGTTTAGTTCATAAAGATAGGACTAAAAAATTCGAATATACATCCATGTATTGTGTAATTTCAAGAAAAAAGTATTAGAGTTAGGAAAAAGCTGTCAGGACTTATTATTAATCACCACGCTTGCTCACTGCAGGTTGGTGATTTCAGACTGTCAAGTCCAGGTTTCCTTACGATGTTTCCTTCACCGTATGTGCTGTATCACCGTTCTTCAACAGAATGAAATTAAAAACATTTTCAAACATGGAGACTGGCATAGTGATAAGATGAGTTCAGGAGCGACAAAGAGTTAAAAATATTTTTTGTATGAAAATTTGAGCATGTTGATAATTTTATATACCCAGTATGTTCGAAAAGTCAAATATGTATGGCTCGAAAAGCCAAATATGTATGGTTCGAGAAGTCAATTTATGTTTCGCTTTACAGCAATACCAGTTTTATTGAATTTTTAACCGACTTAAAAAAAAATTTTTTTTGTTAAACCATCACCGATAATTATCTGTTTTTACCTAAATGCTTCGTAATTATCGATCCTAAATGGATCGCTGTATCCAGGTGGCGCAAGACCTTGGCTTGTGTACAGGAGACCTATGGTCCAGTAGTGGATGTCCATCGGTTGACGACGACCTAAATGCTTACTTGTGTAAGAGACTTAGAGGCAATAGGCACTACATATAAAATATCAACATCATTATAAATATAAATATTTTAAAATTATTTGCTGATTTTTATTTCTTCATAGAGGTATATTTATATCCCGTATATTGAAGTATCCCAAAATTCAAAAATAGTGTAGTCACTCTTGTGGAAAAGGGACACAACGGTCAGTATGGTATCTCTCACCATCATATCGTATCATTCTAAGTCTGACCACTATTTTTTTATTATTATCTGGCTTTACAGCTCTGGGTCTTATTAGTTCCATGGTTTTAGCCCACTCACAGTCCACAGCACGTTCACAGACTGGAGATGTCAATGTCAGCAGTCAAAGTCAAATTGTGCTCGTTTTCACCAATGAATAAGGAAACAATTTCCTTAGTCATTGGTTTTCACAGAGACAACTGACAAACTAAAAATTTTGTACCTATCTCTAAGTCTAACCCTGCTTTATTTCTGGTCGGTGCTCTAACCCATTGCCATTGTGATTTGTGTAACCATGGTGTAACCGGTGTAACCTAGTAATCTTTGGTTATAAATATATAACTTTGAATTTTAACCAATTGGCAATTACCAAATCAATAGCCCTTACATAATCTTATCATTTTTATTACTTTATTGTATGATCGAAGCGATGTCGATACGCGTCAAGAATTGGTCCCATTGTACCTACTTATCTATGCCCCAGTGATTAGATAATTTAACTAAATTATGTCGTTACAAGGCATCAAGTTAGTTACATTCGATGTTACAAACACATTATTACGGTTTCGTACACCTCCATATGATTACTATGCCTCTGTAGCACGTTGTCATGGTTTTAAAGGTACAGGTATTGACATAAAAAACCAACTACTCAATAGTTATAAAGTTATTTCTAAGCAACACCCAAATTTTGGGAGAGATAGTATTTCATGGAACAAATGGTGGAGTCGCGTCATTGAAATGACCTTTCAGGGATGTATGAGTACTGATAAAATTAATGAAATTTCGCAACAACTTATTGAAGATTTCAAAACTCCAACATGTTGGAAAGTAGCAGATGGCGGTGTAGACTTGATCAAATTACTTAAGTACTTAAGACCTGGAATTGTTGTAGGAGTGATATCTAATTTTGATCCTCGTCTGCATGAAATACTTACTAATATGAAAATTCATAGATTATTTGACTTTGTATTAACCTCATATGAGGTGGGTGTGTCTAAACCTGATAAAAAGATCTTTGAATGTGCTCAAACTAAATATGGGAATACTATATCTTCTTGGCAATGTCTTCATATTGGAGATGATGTAGAAAAAGACTACAATGGTGCAAAAGCAGTAGGATGGCATGCTTTACTAATCACTGAGAAGTCATTGAAATTGCCATATTCTAATAATGTATACCCTAGTTTAAAGGATTTATGTAATGCAATTGAAAGTAACAAGTTACAGTTATCATGATAATAATTTCACAATACTTAAGCTTACTTTAAAATGTATGTAGACCTGTATTAAAGTCTGTAATTTTGTTATATTTTTGTGAGTAAGATTAAAGTGATATACTTAGAACTAGGTATATAAACACAATATAGTCCTATAAAAAAGTATTTCATTTCAAAATTCATAAAAAATTTGTGCCTCATGTCAATGATAAAGTAGCATTATTATTTTCATGAATAAACCCATTACCCAGCCGAAAAAATCCCTTACGGTCATCGATATATTATATACTATGTAAGTACTAGATGGGCCCTTTCATAGAAAAACGCCGGGCCGCCGAGATGCGGAACGCGTTCCGCATCTGTCTTTGTTCCCGTCGTAGCGCTGTCACGATCGCACGTCGTGCAGATAATTTGTTATTATTAAGTTAACATCTAAAGTTTAATTAGTTTGGCACTGTATAATTTTTATTTATAGGTAAGTGTTTCAATTCACAATCATACATTTCCAAAAAAACGGTATTTAATCTTCCTTTTTAATATTTTTATCCATTACGCAATCATTTAACTTCCGCGGCAAACTGTATGATTTTTTTTTTACTAACTGGCCAGTTAGTAAAAACTTTGGGCTTTGGGTTCCAGCCGTAGAATAGTCAGCCCAGTACGATAAAAAAATGCAATCAAGATTAGAGACGGGCAGACCGTACAATAGGCATTAATATTAAAAATTAAACTCTATTTAAATTTAATTTAATATTATTATAATAATAATATGATAAAATTTATTATTGACGTGAATTAAATTTTTAACTACAATAAATTACAAGTTTTTAGCATTAGTAGTTACTGAATTATGCAAAGTGTGACGGACGGACATGTCGCGCCACAAGGGTTGTTTCCTTATCATTTTGGTACGCAACCTTAAAAATGATTTTATTTCTGTCAATTTTCGACAAAACTTCAGTATCAGTAACTAAAAAATAATAAAATTTAAAAAACCCACGACGTACTGCAACTCCCCATTCAGTGGACTTTGACCTTAAAATATTATATCTAAGAACCTTCTCACAAGCTATACATATCTAATGCAAAAAACCGCATTATAATCGGTCCAATAGTTTTACAGGAAAGTTGTAACAAAAGTGGTAAAAATAACAACATCATACTATCATTTATCGTTTAGCTCAGAGAGTACACTGATGTAGGTATTATTTTCAACAAGCGTATCTGTACTAATCTATGACCGAGTCATATACGTTTTCAAGCTGTCATTCAGCAATGGCGGATATTGCAAGCAAGTTCCCGCTTTTCAGACTAGATGGCGTTGATGGCGTTGCTAAAAATCGCCCACATTCTTTGTTTGACAGGGCCCGTCTATGTAAATTGAGGTCGTTGCTTACGGTATACCTAAAGATAAAGAAAGCAAATCTGATAACACTATGATAAGCTGTCACAGACAATACCTATTAATTATGTCATGCCAAAATTCGCATGTTTAAAAACATTGAAATAGAATGGTATAGGTACTAAAAAAATTCTACATCAATGTTTAAAAATTAAATATTTTTTGTTTTATCCCTTTCTGCAGAGAGTATATTTTTTTTTTTTATTAACCCCTCTATCATGCGATCTATTATAAGTGAGTTTCCATGGCGTGTGAGGCCGTCTCTCTATTGAAGTCTGCCTTATTTATTTTATCTCCCCCCCCCCCCCCCCCCCCTTTCACTTTAGTGGATGAAGTCCCAAATAAAACCGTGTTTCAGCCTTCTCTCCATTGGGATGCTGAGTGACGAAGCTAGCTTGTTGTGGGCGTTTATTTGCTCTTTATAGCTCTTTGCTCTGTGTTCAACTTCTTGTAGGTATAGTTTTTGTAGGGAGATGTTCGTAAAGTTATTATTATACATAAATCTATGTTTGCACACAAGTAAAAGGACATCATATTATATAAGACAATAAAATTACAACTAGGAAAGCACAGGTATATATTAGGTGTTTATCTTTAAATCTGTGGTGTTTAGGTAGCAATGAAAAACCACAGACATACAAACCAGAAGTGTATGTCTGTGTGAAAAACTATTAGATTCCATTCAGATTATTTTAGGCGAAACATGTTCTGTCCAACGACCTCAATTTACAATTTTACATAGATGGGCCCTGTGAAACAAATTAAGAATGTGGGCGTATGTCCAGTAACGCCATCTAGTCCGAAAAGCGGGAACTTGCTTGCAAAATATGCCCCATCTTGAATGAAAGCTTGAAAACTGTGTTGAAAACGTATGACTCGGTCATTGATAATATAAAGTCGGCACAATGAATAAGGATTTAGTCAACATTACTCCAACCATTTTAGTCAACAGCATGGAACTATTATGTACTACGCATAGATTTTATGGTACTACGTACAACCGTAGTACTTATTAGTTCCATGGTCAACAGTTAATGTTTAGGTATACAGCTTTTTTTCGTAGGTATGACAAGTCTTTTAGTTTCCTTAGTCATTGACTTTGGTCATTGAGTCGGCATTATAATTCGATTCCACATTTGACATTAGCTACTGTCATTTTGTAAAATAATGATACCACAAATATAATATAGTGTAGTGATGAACACAAAAATCGATAAACAATCGCGATTTATGTTTATGTAATCATAATATTGGTGTGCCAATTAAAGACGAAATTATTGATTTTCATTTAAATAAATACATAATTATTCATAATAATTATTTATGAATTAGTAACCGCTGCTTTATTTTATAAAAAGTTAATATTTTTGTTTTTTATATAAAAACAAAACTTATAATAAAAGAGCCTAGATAGTTTTCTGTATTGGCAACCCGTGCGAGTTCGTGCAGCTATCGCCATTTTGTTTATCTTGTCATTCGGCTTCATTCTCCCAGTCTGACTGCACGTATATCTTGTTTCATTGCAAATCGATATTTTGTTATTTTGTTGAGTTTTTGTTAAAGTTTTGTTACGTTGTGTTTGTTGTTACGTTAGTTACGTAGGGCGGCAACCAGAAGGATTACAGAAGGAGACGGCGATTAATTTACTACTAAATTTATTAATTAATTCTTACATTATGACCTAATCTAATGCTACGTCGATTTTAGACGCAGCGGTTCACATTATGACTACCTAGGGCTAATCTAATCTACCCTAACTAGCATCCTGCGTCGATGTGAGACGACAGGATTAATGAACGATCTTCTTATTATTTCATTAGCTTTTATATCGAACATCTTCATACTAAAATCTAAGCGATGCTTGCTGTCACGTTTCTTCGGACGTGATGCAATTCGGTGGAATCCGCTGACTATGCACTGGTACCATGGCCGTTCGCTGGAGGTGCAAGGTTGCGATCTTGCAACGAAAGTGATTTTTTCCATGACGTCGTAGGTATACGTAACTCGTTTATAGTTTTTTGTGAATCTATTTGTTTTGGTTTTCCACCACGAAATGGTCTAAATGCGTATCCCATGTTGTCAAAGAAGAGGAAAAAATGAGTAGGCTAGATATGTTAATTGACAATATCACAGACACATTTATAATAATTGTTACAGAAAGTTACAGCGATAGCGATAGCGATGACGGCGACGATTTATAAAATAAAATATTACCATAATACATCTATTTGTTTTATTTCTCATGTTCCTTAATGATCACATTTATTTTTCACACACAATTATTAAAGAAAACTCTCAGATCCTTAATAAAATTAATCGTCATAACTAAATTATCCGTTCAGAAATATTTAATTTAATGATAATAATCTATGGCCTTTATTAGTGCCACACCAGCACAATGCACTTTGCCAATGACAGGTGGAGTGGAAGATCCACAAAGGAGACTATGTAAAAAAAAAAATTAAGTTAAAATAATTATGAAAAGTATGCAATACAAGAATTTTATTAGTCACATTTATTATCTACAAAAACACAAAGAGCACATAGTACAAGGGAGGTTTAAGCGAGGATATATACAGTAAAATATAGCTATTTACACTTTTATTTTGTTAGTATTAATATATTTACAAACAAATTTAACGTAACGACTAAAGACTAACATAAGGAAACACTCAGCATTTAAGGGGCGGGGAATGTCGGGAGGGAGAACATCATATAGTTTATGGAGGAGTTTCGGGCAGGAGAAAAGGATGTGAGTGACCGATCCTTCATCAAGACCACACTCGCACAATGAACTGTCTCTTATTCTTAATTTTGCAAGATGAACAGGGGTACTACATGCATGGCCAATTAGTTGTTTAGATATACTACTATAAACGAGAGGAATCAATCCGGAAATATTCTATTTCCGTATCGAATAATTTCGCAACGTCACTATTTAGTACTTGTCATAACGTTGCAACACTGAAATTGTCAAATCTGGAATTGAATTAAAATTCCGCGTATAGGGCCGTGAGGCCAGTTAGTAAAAAAAAAATATCATACAGTTTGCCTCGGAAATTAAATGATCGCGTAATGGATAAAAATATTAAATAGGAAGATTAAATAAAGTTTGTTTGGAAATGTCTAATTGTGAATTGAAAGTTGAAACACTTACCTTAAAATAAAAATTATACAGTGCCAAACTAATAAGACTTTAGATGTTACCTTAATAATAACAAATTATCTACGACCGTGACAGCACTACGACGGGGACAAAGACAGGTGAGGAACATGTTCAGCAAGTCGGACGCCCCACGCAAAGCATCAACTGTGGCATCAAGTGGCGCCAACAGCCAACTATCGTTTCAAGGTCACGCGCACCGACAGTCGACACCGATTGAGTAAGAAAGTAAAAATTCGTATCCGCGGTTTTGGACACTAAAATATCCGCATTCGGATCCGTATCCGCGGATATACATTTTAACGATCCGGCACATCACTATCTGTTTCTGTGCCACAGAATCGAAAAGAGAAAACAAGTTTCTTTTTTTTGCTTACCAATTTACATTCGATAAAATAAAAATGGTGGTATATTTTTGAAGTCATCACATTTAAGGCCATGGTGAAGTATTAAATTAGTAGAACACACTGTGATGCGAAAAATAGATTTTTCCAACATTAGCCAAAAATAGAACCATACAGGTAAATCATAAACAAAACACCGGTAAAATAAAATTATACCAATGGCGCTGTGCTGTGGCGATCGATCGGTAGGGAATAGGGACTGCTAAAGAAATAAACGCAATACTTTATAATAGGTGCTTTTGATCCACAATCCAGATGAAATTACTAAAATTAAGTGAAACTAAATACAAAACCATTTCCGCTTTTTCTGAAGTGCTCGTTGGTGATAAAAATCTGCAGTGATTTTTGTGACCTGTGTAATTTTATGTTCTAAAGAAATAGAAGTAGTTTCCTGCACATACTGGAATCTTTTGGTATGTCACGAGAATATGTTTGCTATTAGCATACTGGCTTCCCAAATAATACGCATTACGTACGTGTTTAGTGCATGAAATAACTATTACCTACTTGATATATTATAAAAACAATTATTTTGCCTGAAAATGATCTAAGATCTAATTATGTATTTTAGTGGGTATGTACAAACATTACTACACTATATAAATAACACTGATACCACTGTTGAGGTTGATGATGTCATATATTATATTAGAAGACAATAGAAACATGTATTGCATTCAAATGTGCAAAAATAATCACAGCCTTGTAATTATTTAAAAATGTTATACTTTAAAGGATATGGCATGAACGGGAAACTTTGAGAATAGGTATTGAACAATTATATTGCCTTCGCGCTGTTCCTCGAATAGAATTCCTTAACACCTGATTGGGACAACTGCAGCTTGGACCGATAATACCTATGAAAAACAGTTGAATTCTTACTCTCGTATTTTTCTGTTTCCTCCTCCAAAATAGGATTGATTTAAAATTTATTTTCAAGAATAATTTAAGAAAGACTCTGGCTTTGTCTGCATGTTTGTCTTTTTGTGATTATATTCGTCAAATTTATTTTCAGGATATCTGATGATGACACGAAAACTGGGCCATTTTTTGCAATTTTTGAAGGTTCCATATTCTTAAAATTATTAATTTATCGAAAAAAGTAAAATATACGGACATGGCACAGACATAGATTTTAAAAAATATTTTTCAATAGGTAAATATTTTGCAAAAATATTTTTTCTATTGTAATTATGCACAGAGAAAACAGATTAATACAATAATTGTATGGAGAAACTGCCCTCCCATATCGTCTTAATATATCACAATATGTAAAATTTTATGAAAAACAACCCTAAATGCAATGTAAAAATACTTACTTATTCTTCTTAAATTACATAAATTAAAATTTAACTTGTAAGTAGGTACTTAAGTAAAATATTTATAAAAATAAATATAATGTATCTAGGTACAGGGGACAAATATATTTTGGGATAAAAGGGTTGGATTTTTAAACGTGCTAGCTTGATTGGGAGTTGTCATGTCTCTGGAGGTGTCTGAGTAGTCAAAATGGAACCCCTAATATAAATTTTATATGCCGGAAGTGTGAAAAATTTGCATTGCATGTCATTTTTCCAGTACAACCCTAAGTAAATGCAACTGGCAAAATATGTTAATTGTGTGACTATTACATGTTTATGTGTTAACAATTTTTTATAAAAATGTGGATCCTCCCCCAAAATCAAATCAGTACACCCCAACTGCACTTAGTCTTGTCTGCCCTACCCCTAGATTGTTTTTGTAAAGTGTGAAGCCAGAAGCTCTAGATGAAGAGTCTTCTGGTCTACCTGGACTATCTTTTTATCCTTTACGAAATGGAGACAGTATACCTATGTGTTTGCCCTAAGAGGACTTTGTGCACTTTTTTGTTACCATTTTTCTCAAAAAGTACTGGGCCGATTGAGATGCGGTGTTTTGCATCAGAAACGTATAGCTTGTGAAAAGATTCTTACACATATTTTAGGACCATAGACAACCAAGCTGAGCTGTAGTCTATGATTTTAATTTTTCAATATGTTACCATTTTTCAAAAAAAAAGTACTGGGCTGATTGAGATGTGTTTTTTTGCATTAGATATATTTAGCTTGTACCTGTGCTGCCCAGGGTCTCATGATGGAGTCAGAAGGTGATCATAGGAACTCCTTAAGTTCTCATTGTAAACCTATCATGTTTGGACTCTTTTAATTTTTCTTGACTAGCACTTTGTACCTAGACGCTGCCCAGGGTCTCATGATGGAGCCAGGAGGTGGACATGAAAACTCCTTAAGTTCTCATCATAAACCCTTCGTATTTCATTTCTTTTGATTTGTCTTGAGAAGAGCTTTGTACCTAGATGCTGTCCAGGGTCTCATGATGGAGTCAGGAGGTGATCATGGGAACTCCTTAAATTCTCGTCGTAAACCTGTTGTGTTTGAATTTTTTTGATTTGTCTTAACAAGCACTTTGTACCTAGATGCTGCCCAAGGTCTCATAATGGAGCCAGGAGGTGGTCTTGAAAACTCCTTAAGTTCTCATCGTAAACCCGTCGTATTTTTTACAATTATTTATCAGAATATTAAAATTTAACACTACTTGACACCTCTACTCATTACTAAGCACTAGTCTTATCTCGGAATGAGAAGGGTTTGGCCTTAGTCCACCACGCTGGTTAAAAACTACTGAGCCGTCAAAGATGCAGTTTTGTGTTTTATATTATGTTAAATATACTTTTTCACATGTACATTCAAATTTTTGTTTCGAAGTTAAAAAGGACATAATGGAGCTCTGCAGTTCGTTGTGGGTTTTTAAATTTTATTACTTGTCACGTCTACATTTTTATGGACCCGCAGGGAGAACCGCCAGAACCGAATTGTAGGTTTTAGTTTTCATGGTTATTTTCTTAGCCGCCAAGAAATACTTGAGCATACAGAAATCCTTACAGTTGGGTTAGGATAGGTTAGATCAGTTACCACAATGCACAAGCCGAGCCAGTTCAGCGAAACATGCCACGGCCGCGGCCGGAATCGGCAAGAACCAAATTGTACACAATGTACTTTGTGGTTTAATAATTTTATGTACATTTTTATTGACAATGGTTATTTGTAAATTTAAAATAAAATACTATGCAACTCTGGCAAGCGGGGTTTATTGGGAGAGGTTAGTAATACCCTTCCAATGAACCACCCTCACTTCTCCGTGGAAGTAGCACATTTTAAAACTTTTACTGTATGATATTTTTTTATCAAGCAAATTAATAGTATGGAATGATTATTTTTCTGTATAGATCAGTATCTAATAATATCAACAATGGTACATTCCATGTTTTTTCTTTTAAAATCTTCCGTCCAATCCAATTCTCAATGTGATACACAGAAATCTGTAAAGTTGTAGGTTAAACTCAATAACTAGGTCCAAGACTTCCTTGCATTTATTGCAAGGAAGTCTTGGACCTAGTTATATATAGACTTTCACATTTTATTTTATAGAATAGGTAGGCAAATAATTAAACATAAAATGAAGAATTTCTATTAGGAAATCTTTTTCAAGACATTATCATTTCCATGTTATTTTATCTTGATTCTTTCGTAGTCCAATTATGAAATGGATTATTTAGTCAATGCATCTAATGGTTAATTTAGATTTTTTTAAAGTACTAAATCGTGTAAACCGTGTAAGAAATGCTTAATGCCGGACCCAAGGGCTAAGCCGGTAGCGGCTAGTGATTCTTCTGCATCAGATGAAGCATCCAAATTAGAACAGTACCTCCAGAGACAACTTGAGGAAGATATTGCAAGGTATGACTTTATATTTATGAGATCCAATGCACCCATTCCAGCTTTCATTATGATAATCTTTTTAACCAACTTATTCACTGTAACAACATTCTCCAATTTTAGAAAACTAGTCATGTAACGGCCTTTGGATTTACATAATATTTGTGAATTTATGTTAAATCAATTTGGAAGGTTAAGACAAGGCTTTGAAAAACAGATGGACAGACAGACATACAGGACACAAAGGCAAATTCACTCAAACAACCAGACTTTGCTACACTCAGTCCAAGTTCCAAGTTTTAACATATAACCCATCTCAAAAATTGAGTGAATAACTACAAAGAATATTTTTCCTAGTATTTGGTAATTCTTTCCAGTTCATTCATATTTTTTGAGCATTTGTTTTAAAAGACAATCATGTTGGTAGATGTTATGACAGCCTGTTGATGGGCGTATTTTTTTTAAAGTGTACATGAAATAAAATCGATGAATTTTTTTTACCATTTTTGTTATTTCATTGATAGATCTGTGTTTCCTAGTTATTTGTCTTTATAAAAAATAGCACTGATTATAAATATTACGTTAAATTATAGTAAAAATAATCATTTTAAAATGAACTGACGGAGAATTATTCCATTGCGAAACAGAACTTTATCTCACAAATGCACTTAAAACCATTTTAGATAAGATTCACAGAAGTTTGTATTAGTCTTACCAATCATGCCAATCAGAAAAATGGGACAGCAAACATAAAATAACAGAAACACGATAATTTTTTTTATAATTTTAGTTCTTTTGACTAACATAATGGCAAATTAATGTTGTAATAGGTTGAAGAGAGATAACAACCACAGTAAATAATGTATAAACAGAATGTAAAACACAAAAGAACAAAATAAATTTAACAAATGGGTCACACGAAAAACTATACTAGGTACCTACTATGATTATGAACGCGCGTACACAGCAGTGTCATAACACTCCATACAAATATTTTTTTCTTAGAGAAAAAAGTTCGTCAACATAGCAGTA
Organism: Erebia aethiops; assembly: GCA_923060345.2. NCBI lineage: Eukaryota > Metazoa > Arthropoda > Insecta > Lepidoptera > Nymphalidae > Erebia > Erebia aethiops. The sequence continues at coordinate 9,329,608 of OV281079.1, read as the reverse complement.
GATGGCGCTATTGATTCCTGGACTCCGGCGACTTTACCTGTTTCATTGGAATTACGCGCAATTAGAAAAATCTGCTACAATATCATCAGAATACAAAGGTAAATTTCGTCGTCATCTAAAAGGTTATGGTAGCTCAGGTTGTAACAAGGCGGCCCCAATCCAGAAGACCCCGGTTCGAGTTCCAGTTCCAGTCCGTTTTTTTTTTTTTTTTAAAGATATAATTTTCCAAAAAACACGGCCTAGGCAAAGCTCGGTAATCCAGGTACTAAAATAAAAAAAATACCATGAGCGCGATTTGTTTGGCTTTAGGGACGTCGTTTATCGCTAGATGGCGCTAATGCAATAATTCTGAGTGTTAACTCTATACCCCTATATTCAATGTACTCTGTGGTACACAGCCGCTAGGCTCGCAGCGGACTGTCGGCGAGGGGGCGCGTGCGCCACGCGTTGGTAGAGCGGGGAGCGGGGTGAGACGTGCGCGTGGGGAATCGTTCGACCGTTACCATGGAAACGGTCGATGAGGACGTGCAGGTTTAGATGCCTACTATAGTGTCATATTTTTTTTCTATACAACTTCTTAAATAGACAATGCGTTTTGTTTTTGTTTTTGCGAGTTACGATAAAAAATATCTATTTAAATATAACATAACAATAACTTATATTAATGATAAATTGCCAATATTATAAGTATTTTTTGAGAGGACAATTTGTCAGTGAAACCTTGACAATTACTCAAGGGAAAATAAGGTCACTGATCACAATGTTAAGAATTATTGCACTTTCTTACCATAACACTATTATAGTCGTAGTAGGTACTTTTGAGTATTTTAAACTCTTTATTCTTTATTTTGTACTTACTTAAATTATGTAAAATGTAATCTAAACAATATAAGTGGAACTTCCAACCAATTTATAATGCAGATGTTAAATCACATTGTATGAATGATTATAAGTAACAATTTTTTTTGCGTTTTGTCTTCTCAGTTTCTCCCTTTCTGATATTTTTTCTCACCTCAGATATTTTTCTTGTTTTAGATTTTATGAGGTCCAAGTGTTATTTTTTATATTGTTTGAACTTTTAAGAATTCCTCCTTAATTTCTCTCTATGCCGCCTTGCTATTTCGGCAGATATCAGCGCCATTGTCCCACCTGAATAATTTAATATATAAAATACTTGTTTCCAATTCTCCTCGGGTTACTCGGGGTAGGTAAAGCTTAACCGTATACAAATCTTTAGGAATCCATTGAGTAACAATTGTTTCCATTGACTGACAATTTTGAAAGAGTTACTCAAAGGACCGTAACGAATTCACAGCAGCAATATTTTTTTGCATATGTATTTCAAGAATTTTTCAATTTACCTTAATAGAAACCTTTAATAGAAAACAATACTACATTCTAGTAAAATATGGAGTAAACTATGTTCAAAATGATGTATGAAATACATTACCTTCAAAAATCGCTGCTACTCAGTGGATGGGTTATCAGCACTCACTCAAAATTGACTCCTTAGACGCCGATTTCAGGAAGACTGATTATTTAAATAACATGGTCTTACAGCATTTAGTAGTGTTGAAAGCAACCAATAAAATCTTCTGCATTAGTAGTAATTTTATATTTTCTGAGCAAAAAAGCACACGTCAATGGAAATTCCACATAGAGCCAAATTTGAGACTTTTATTAAAAAAATAATTAAAATCATCTGGTTAAGTAAATAAATTCATTCAAAAAACAATACAAAAGTACATAAAATAAGCTATCTAATTATGGGTCAATCAATGATCTATCTATTATGGGCTATGGCTGCTTTGTTAACTCAACTCGAAAGTTTTAGAATCAGGTGAGGACATGGTAAAATCCCACATTTATTAATGTTAATAATCCTGTAATTTATTAAATTTATGTGAATCAATATGTTTATTGTAGACTAAAATATGACTGGATTAATAATAAGCGACGTAAAAACGTAAAATATGTTGGGATCAGCATAATCTAAATGTGAGAAAAAAAACCAAAAGTTGGTGGACAGGGCAAAAAACCCATGTACACTTTTATGAAAATACGCCCAGGTACTAATATAATTACATACTAAAATGAAAAAGTACTCAAAATAATTAATAAGTTTCTATAAATTATATATTTAAAATATTATTTTTGTATAAAGACATAAGATAATAAATAATTTATGAAAGCAATCACACCTCAAAAATGATGTGCCAATTAATCTTATTGTTCATTGACCTTTGCTTGTTTACAGAATCTTTGATGAATCAATTTATTCTGATTTGGAAGTGGTTTGTGGAAAATTAAAAATACTAACACATTCTTGCATACTAAAAGCACGTACAGACATTTTTTACAGCAAGCTTGAAACTATTTTGCATGTCAATATTGGAAGAGAAATTTTTGATGAAATATATTCCTTCATAAGGTTAGGCCACTGCATACAATGTTTATTCATTTAATTTACTAGTGACATTAATTAGTGAATTTGAATTATCTCAATAGGTGTATTTTATTTTTCAGTGATGCCTATACTGAATGTGATATAAAAAATCAAGAAAAAGAAATTTTGATTTTTCTAAAAAGTAAAATATTTACTAAAAGCAGTGTATCGGATTGTAATAAAACAAAAGAAAACACAGACGACATTGATGTCTTTTTAACCCCAAACTGTAGAAGTCCTCAAAAAGACAACAAATACCAACAAATTTCATGTCTTAGTCCTAGTACAGAATTGACAAAAGAATACTATGCTTTGGTACATATAGAGAAAAATTTACTAGAACAGGAGTTGATCGAACAAGATGCACTGTCAAATGCCTTTCATACTATAATACAGTCTCAAGATAGAGAATCACGTAAAGGCATACAACATAATAAACCCACTTCACTTTCCCTTATATCTAGTCACTCTTCCAAAACTGTAAAACATTCCAATAATTGTGATATTTATAAAAAGTTGCCCAATGAAAATGTGAATTTAAAGGATTTCGAGAACAAATCCAATCAATCAAAAACTGATTTAAGTACAAAAACACGTCAATCGTATAAAGTTCTGGAAAATAATTTAAGTAAGACATTTACTAACGATACATTTGGTGACAAAATATTAGATCCTACATATTCTCCAGATAGCTTAATTACTGACGACCCTAGTTCTTCCTCGGATTATTTGTCTGCTGCATATGCATGTTCTCCCACATCTTCCGGGTGCTTGCATCAATTAAATGTTGGCGAAAGTAGTAATAAAATGGAAAACCTTTTTACTTCTTCCGATTCTGGTCTGGAAAATACTGGTATGTTGGAAAGTCTGAATAGTCACAAAGATGTTACGTTGACAGATATATCATTAACTGAAAGTACTTTACATGACTTTACTACAGAAGAAACAAATCAATCACAAGAAACAATCTCAGGCTCAGAAGCAGATTGTAATCACCCTCAGAGAATGAGAGGTCATACTGGACCTTCATCCTTGAATGGTATTTCTGGAGTAGAAGGATTTCAGAGACAAAGAAATGTTAGTCTTGGAATACAAAATGATTTAACATATTGCGAGTCATCTAAAGAAGAAAAACAGCGGCAAAATGAGGAAATAGTCATACTAGAGTCTTCGTCAGTTTCTTCAGAAACTGGGTCTTGGGAGTCTGTATTTCCACCAAAAATACCAGATAAAGAAATTTGTGACAAATTTATACACTGTGAACGCCAGTACAACAACTACGGGGCCATAAAAGAAAAGCCGAACACTAGTGAATCAAATCTTAAGTATGAAAAACCATTAATAACAAATCCAACACCATGTTTCATCGATGCAGCAAGTTTGGCAGATGAAGAACAAGTTTCGGTCCATTCAAAGAATGTAAATGAAATTGCGACTGATATATCTAAGACTGACTTAATGCCCACGCCAAGTAAACCAGTGCCATGTTCTACAGTTAACAAGCTCGACATTAGTCCAGGTGATTGGTCTGAAAGTAATGATAATGAAGACTCGTTAGAACAAGGGGACAACAAAGACACAGATTCAATGCAAAAGGATTTTTCCCCTACTATTTTTGAAATGACTCCTCTTACGGAAGACTCATTGAGTGCAAATATAATCCCAGACAGTAAAAGCTCCATTGAAACACATTCTGCTTCTAGTTGTGCAAATGAAAAGACGTCAAGCACAGTTTATATGGGCACAACACCCCATAACTCTATCATGTCAGTGAAAACGTCTTCTTTAAAACAATATGAATCCGAGGAAAGTGAAAATGATACCATTATAAGTAGAGGGAGCTATTCGAATTTTCGATCAGGTAGGTACAATGAATCTTCTCCTATAGTTTCAGGGGGTACATCAATAGAAGATGTTCATACTCCGAAATCAGGAATTCAAAATAGTAGTCCATTAATTCGAAGAAAAATAGATAACACCCCTATAGTGACGGGTGCTTCATTTTCAAACGAAAATAATGATAGTCTCCCAAAAACACCGAAACCTGTATCATGTATATCTGCTTGGATAGTTGATATGTCCAATCCAAAGGAAATTGAATCTGAAAAACCCACATCGTACTTCGTTTGTAAAAAACCAGGTGATAGGAATTGCGAAAACTTAAAGAATGAAACAAAATCAAGCAGCAGTGATAATTATTGTAAAAGCAGAAGTTCACTAGACTCTGACAGCAGTGAAAAATCTGGTCATAAATTCTACATTGATTTATCCAGTTTGCCTGATCCCTTGCCTCCGGAGAAACCAGTAACTAATGATAATAACAATGAAAAGAAGAATATGTTTTCTATGTATATAGATTTAGGTGAAAGCTCAACACTTAAAGAAATGCCTTCTCGACTGTCATCTTCCTTCGGTAACAAAAAGCAAGTCAGTGAAATTAAAAACTCTTCAAAGCCTAAATCGCCAAAATCCGTTAGCAGTGAAAAAAATATCAGCACCTCATCAAAACCACATGATTATAGCATGAGTTTCGAAAGGTACGAATCCCTCTGTAATGATCCTAATTTAACTATCTCTGAAATAATATCTATTCCGGAGCCACCAATATGTACAAAAAGTCATGAATTTTATGAAACTGAGAGTAACAAAGTTGAAAAGACGTCGCTTCGGCGTATGAATGGCGACAAATCTTTTATGATGAACACAGTAAATGTTATACACGAAGAAACTATCAATGCGAAAGATCAATCGGTTGATCTTTTTGTAAAATTATCTGATTTAGACAAACCGACCATAAAATCTGATATTTTTGAGAGAGAAATTTTCGATCCAAGAATGACTAGATCGATCCCTGACAACAATTGGCCTGAACAAAATGTTCAAACGGCATCGTCTAGATCTAGTGAAGTTATTAGTTCTTTTCATTCAGAAAATGCATTGAGTTTAAATAGGCTGTTTCCTCATTTGAAAAACGAGTTTAGTAGAAGTATGCCAATTTCTTTATCTGGGAGAACCCGATCGCCTTTGCGGCCAGGAATTTCTTCGAGTGTTGGTGAAATAGACGAACAGGCGTCCGACGTTTCTGAAATTAGTAGCATTCAGAGCAGTATGTGTCGGTCTGTAATCGGTAAGATTTTTTAAATCACTTATTTGTTACTGTTGTAGAATTGAAATAAAAAATTTTATAATTTATTTTGTATGATTTCAGAAAACAGTACCACAGAAGAAACTAGTCAAACGTCTAGTTTAATTGGTAACTGTCAGTCTAGATTAGGCCAAGACTTGTTGCGAATGTTCTTGGAAGAAATAGCGCCAGATGTGATTGTCGAAGTATCTGGAAAACGGATTAAAGCCCATAAATGTATATTATCTTCAAGGTAAGGCTTTTGATGAACTCTTAGTCGCAGTGGTAAACACTGGGGTCTTATAAATGGGAGGTCCTGGATATTTTTTACTAAAATGGTTCAGATCTGGTCTGGTGGGTGTATTCAGTTGTGGTTAGTTACTAACCCACTGGTAAAGCCCTGCTGCCATACTATTTTTGATTAAAATAGAAATCGATTAGGGGTATGGTTTTAATATTACTACTCCACTCTTGAGAAAAGATCACAGATAATTTTTACCTGTCATGGAATACAAAAAGTGTTATTCAGTAGATAATATGTGACTTAAATCTTGTAATTAATGTTTTAGGTGTCAATATTTTGCCGGCATCCTAAGCGGCGGTTGGGTAGAAAGTGCTGGTAACGTCATTGTTTTACCCCCGTAAGTATTTTATATTCGTATAAGTATTTTCATTAATTTATTGGGATCCTCCAATGCATTATAGATTGTATTTATTTCACCATTAAAAAAAAATTGGACACATGTTTATTATTCATCTGACAGATTTCTCATACCAAAAATTTTTTTTACAAATATAAATTATAGTTTTACTTAATGCGAGTGATTTTCTAGTTTCACATTTCTTTTTCAATGATTGGATTAGGTACCTAATAGTTTCCCCAAACTGTCACGTAATAAATAAATCCTAGTAATTTATGTTAGAGATTTTCATACATAACTTCAACATATAAATCCTATAAATAATTGTGATTATGTAAAATTACATGACGTTTTCTTAAATTACTAACTATTCAAATACCTTTGTTTTAGGTTTTCGTTCAATGTAGTACATTTTGCACTGTGCCATATATATTCGGGTCTTTCGACAATTCCGGATTCAATTAGTATTGTGGAACTGGCTACGATTGCCGATATGTTGGGTCTGGAAGGATTAAAGGAAGCGATCATGTTTACTTTGAAAGCTAAATATTGTCACCACTTTCATCGGGTAATAATAATTATTTATTTTAGTCGAATAAAATGGTGGAATATCTGAAAGTTTTTTTAGGGAGAAAACCTATATTATGTAAAATAACAAGTTTAAAAACTTGATATATTGCATGTAAACTTTGTCTATCTAGCTATTTAAGCTGTTCATTAAAACTCTCAGTTCAGTGCACTCGGTGCTCGATCTTTCTGCATACGACTCCTCGATTTTCTTCCATGTTATAACAATAATTGTTCGATAAAAGCTGGGACCGATAGCTGAATATGCTTTCCGAGGCTCATAATGAATATTATATACAAAACTAGCTGACCCGGCGAACTTCGTACCGCCTTAGTATGCAAAATTAAATGTATATTTTTCAATATTTCTGAGAGATTTTCTTAATATTTTTTTCCGTAAGAACCTTCTCCTAATAATAACAAATACAACAAAAAAAGAATTAGTGAAATCGGTCCAGCCATTCACGCTTGATGCCGTGACCAAGGAAAACGGGTTTCATTTTTATATATATAGATTTTTGAAATAATTTAGTAAAAACAATAGATAAAGAAAAAAAAAATTATGATTATTGCAAGTTCTTTTTTTTTTCAAAAAGTACAAAGTATTAGAATACTTAAACATTAAAAAAAAAGATCGCGCCGAATTGAGAACCTCCGCCTTTTTTGGAAGTCGGTTAAAAAGTACGAAATTTTACAATTAAAGTTGTCATTTTTCCACGCAAAAAACGAAATGTAAACAAAAATTCAGAGTCAGAACTCAGAGACAAGGGAGACAATCAGAATTACAAATTATAATCCTAAAAAACTTAATAAGTTCACAGAATAGGCATAGTTTTAGTTATTGTAGTATAGTTTTTAGAGTCCTAATAAAATTTATCTTAATAAAAGTATAGTACGCGCCCGAGTTGAATGCAGTCGGGGCCTGAGGTGACGGGCGGGAGCATCTCCATCCCCCTTCCGCACACCTCGCCTCACGCCCGCGGATAGTGTTGTCAAGTGCTGTCTTTGACACCTATCGTACGATATACATACGTATACGGATCGATTTATATGTTACCGTTAAAGTTCTTAAAACCGTTTATGTTCACATTAACGCTGTGATGTCAAAATTAACGTATCAAATCCGTTAATAGTTGGAATAATTATTTTCTTGCTCATACTAGGTACCTAGGTTATGTAAGTTGACATTTGTAAGTTGACATTTCCTAGATAATACGGAGTCTAACGGCCTTGCGTTCGTTAGAGTTGAGAAAATAATTGATGGTGGTGGTTTTAGCGGTGGTGATGGTGGACTGTCCCAAAACTGTATCAGCATAACCCGACTCATCTTGTTTGCCCTACCCCTAGACTTAGTGTTGTTGTAAAGTGTGATTCTTCCGCTGCAACGAACAGGTCAAGAACACTCTTTTTAGAGCGTTTTGTCAAAACCTATATACGTGTCAGTTGTGGTTTAACTACACAAGACGCTTGTATAGTGCCATCAGGGTGCAGTACAATGATGCTTACCGCATCCTGATGAAACTACCGCGATTCTGTAGTGCGTCGAACATGTTTGCATCGGCAAGTATGCCCGACTTCTTTGCTGTACTACGCTCGAGAATCGCTTCTTTTTGGGAGCGATTATGTCACTCGAATAATGAGATTCTCCGAACAATGTGTGACCACTTGGATGTCGCCATCTTCCGGCATTGGTTGACGCAGCATCGCAGTGCGAATCGGAAATAAGCATAGAAATGGAACAATATTTTATTGTTCTTATTTTATTTTATTTTGTATTCGTATTTAGGATTTAAGTATTTAAATTTTATATTTTGTAGTTTACAATATTTTAGCATTTTGTATTTTTTCGTATTTACGATATGGGTACTTGGCCTGAAATAAAACATTTTATTATTAGTTTCCGGATATTAGCGGTCACATACATACTCTTTGATCGAACGCTTGTTGCTTGTTTTTCGCTTAGTAATCAAGTTGCTTTCCGTGTAAATTTTTTAAAATTACTGATTTGATTGCTTTGGGTAAAGTAACAAAACAATGTGTTTTTATTCATCGCCAAGTACGCGAAATGGCGAAAAAAGTTTTGCATATGTGTACTGAAGAAAGGCACAATAACTTTTTGACCTTGCCTTTAAAGGCAGACCGAGTCGATATACCGGAGTCCGGAGTATCAAAAAGAACATTATCTGTAATACAAAAAGAAGCTAAAGAAGGACCTCTTTGTTGTCCTTCTAAAAAAGATGATTTTAATCGTAGTTACTTTTTCACAGAACTATAGAAGACTTTTATTTAATTAAAACAACACTACTTGTCCGAATGATTTTATTTTCTAAATAAAGTAAAATTTGGACTTTATTATTGTGTTTCAATCAATATTTTAAATGTTTTTAATATAATACAACCGCTGCTTGTTTTTGTAATTTATCGATTTATGACTGTCAGTAATAAGGTCACAGCTCCACAACACTAGCACATCCCTAAGCTCTGCATTCAACTCAGGAGTGAACAGTATATAAATTGATAACTATAAACGTTTATGGATTACTTTTTGAAATTATAATATGTATTTTACATTATTCAATTACAAATTATGTAATTTATTATTTATTTATATAATTAACATAGTTTACTTTTAATCCTATAAAATGCTTTTAGCCGTGTCAAGTTTGCACAGCTGGTGTATTGGAATGCTTTCCACTATCATCAGTTTATGGATTAGATGATTTATACCGCAAATGCCTAAGGTGGATCACAAAGTACTTTTCAAAAGTCTGGCCTACTAAAGCTTTCGCTACATTGCCTAAGGAGTTGTTGGACAAATGCTATCAAGAACATATCGTTAATTTAACAACTGAAAATCTTATTGACACCGTTTATGGATGTGGTATAACAGGTGTGAACAATTGAATTGCAGATATAAAGGTCGTGCTATAAAAGATGATACAAACAGTTGGTTTCAGAAAAAAGAAAAAGAGCCCTGGGTAAATCACCTCAGGTTAAAGATTTTTCGTGTCGCCATTCCTACGACACATCGAGTGCTCTGAATAAAATGTACTCATATTACTTAAACAAAACGTGTCCAATGTCAACTTTTATTGCACAACCTGCAGTTAAGGATAACAAAAGTTATAATAGTAGGTACATTATGGTACAAGTGTGTAATGTTGGTGACTACCGCTGAGGCGCAATTGAGACCCGAGTATTTAGGTGAGACCCTTAAGATAGCCGAGGACGGTAATCATCAATACACACGTGTATCATACGACGTTTTTCAACACACTTGTGAATAAAATAATACTAAAAATAATTTTATTTAGTAGATTAAAAAAAAACTATTATTCACTTGTGAATAAAATAGCAATGAAAAAGTCATAGTTTGATTATAGGTGTCATTAGCTGCCTAATTGCGGTGAAATTAGAGCCAAGCAAGTGTGTTGAAAAAAGATTTAGGTACTTACTACTTATGATATTTGAAGTATACTATTTAATAACGTAATCTGAATGTTGACGTTATTTCTATTTGCGTTCTATTTGCGTAATTATTTTATATATTATAAATACGAAAGTGTGTCTATCTGTCTGTTTGCTTCGCTTTCACGGCCCATCTGTTCAACCGATTTTATGAAATTTGATGGATAGGTTGTATCCCGAGGTAGGACATAGGCTACTTTTTATCCAGGAAAATTCAAGTGTTCCCGCGGGAATCAAAAAACCTTAATCCACGCGGACGAAGTCGCGGGCATCATATAGTTATTTTACAAACTTTCGTGTTAGATAATTTACTAATTTGCTATCAGAGCATAAAGGAATGTTCTGTATATTTTCAGTGGCATCGCTACAAAACAGTAGGTGGGCGGAAAGTGTGGCACGGATGTGTCGTCGTATGGTGAACGCGGCGGCTCACTTCGCCGCGCCGAGGCTGTTCGCGGTGCTGCAGGTGGTCGCGAGCGCGCCCGACGCGCCTCAGCCCGCCAAGCAAGCGCTGGACGACTGCCTAGCTGCCGCCATCGAATGGGCCCCTCCCGATGAGACATGTCTCGCCTACGCTTTCCTCTCCAACCTGGTCAAAGAAATCCGCAGCCAGCACTCGTCCAAACCCGACCTCATCACGAACGGCAATCAGATATCCAAAGTCCCGGAGCCGAGCAACCTTCTCTTCACCCACGCTAGCAGCTGGCGCCTGCAGTGCGAGGGAGCTCTAGTGAGAGCCGCCCCCAGAGTAGTAGGCACACAGGCGTTCAAGGATCTACCGTCGGAACTTCGAAGGCGACTTCGAGAACTCGGCTGCATCATGTATGGCCCCCAAGCTATACCTCTCGCCACATGCCCCACGATACCGCAAGACAGAAAAAGCAAAAGCGCTTACCATAACAAGCCAAACAAAACGGTCAATACTTCCGCTACACGGAGTTTGGATATGGAAAAAGTTAGAAACTCATTTGTTCCATATAAGCCAAAGCCGGTCACGGTAATGGGATCGAAAGATAAGCTAACGAGCAACAGCGAATTGAGGGACATTAAAAAGACGAATAAAATCACCGTACCTAAAGTGAGGACGACGAAAGCGCAAGAGGAGCGTGCGAAATTCAATCAGAGCAAATCCTTAACTTCGCAAGATCGCATCGTCAATAATAAATCTGTAGCGGCTCGTCCACATCTATTCGAAAACACGAAGCCCAGATATTTGGAGCCACGCTGTGTTAAGGAGAAAGAAAAAAAAGCGCCACCGAAAAATTTCGTCAACAAATTGGTCTCATCCAGTGAATCTTCCCGTAATTCGAGCCCAGTGCAATGTCGTACGAAGCGTACCAGCCGCATGACGGCGAATCAGAAATGTGAACATAAAACGCACGCCATGTCTCAGGACAGTTTGGCTACTACTTCAAGGCCTCGCACGGCTGAGCCTTCCACTGATTCGTTGAGCGAATCGCAGAATAGCAACCGATACGCAACCTACACTAAGACTAAACGCACAAGCAAGGGATCTGTAGAGTGTGAGTAATACTTTCAGCACCCTGCTTTAAGCAGCTATTTGCAAAAAAATGAGCGAGACCAGACAAGCGTTATTTCAGTCGCGCAATTTACTAATAAGACTGCAAAATTCAACTATGTTTGTAATATGAAAACGAATGATGAATTAACTACGCCAATCACAATTGAAAAAATTGTTCGCGATTGGTCTCGCGCATTTTTGGCAACCATGACAGTACGTTTTACAAATAGTCTCAAAAACGTATGTGACCCAGTAACAGCGTGGCCATTAGATATAAAAACTAAACAGGCAACAAAATTAGTCCCAATTTTGTCCCCGGACCAGATAACTTTGTCGGACTATATTTTACTTTTAAATATTTACCACGACTCTAATAATAAACTATTTAAGATGCAATTTTTTTCTTTTACAGCAGTGATATCAAAATGTCAAGGCCTTTCACCATCATCATTACTAAACGCAAACGTCAAAACTAAGATACCAGTTTATTTGAATCAAAATTCAATATCTGCTAATGGCGGGACCACCAAGCATGCGACCAGTGTTAGAATGTTGCAAGTGAACACACATTCAACTGCAAAGGGCAAAACGAAGTCGTGCGATCGTAAGATATCCGGATCTCTAATGAACGCTACGAAATCGAGCTCGGCAAAAATTGTACCAAAAGTGTCAAAAGAGTCGCACATGTGTCACTCGCAAACCCATAAGCAAAAACAATCGAGAACCGGAACCAAACATACCACCAGGCGAGAGGATAGTGAAAAGGAGCATCACATTCCTGTGATGGAACGTTCGGGAACATTCTTGAAGGATGAGCCCACGTTCGGAGATAAAACCACTAACATAGACAAGGCCCTGTAAGATAATTATATTTTATTACAAGTTTTCGAAGGTTTCCAGCAAAACACACGTAAAATGTAGGTATGTACCTATCAGGTACTGATGCGTACTATGCGAAAGGCATGTACCACATTTCAAATACAATGTCAGTTGAAAAGGGGGTTTTATATTATGTTAATAAGAAAAAGAGTCATTGCTATCATTATAATTAACAATGTAATACATTGGGCCGACGTTTAAATATTATGAAAAAATAAACTTCTGGTCCATACACTTTAATGATTGTATTGCCATTTGTTTATGGATGAATTTATTTTATGATAGCATAAAATAAGTTACATAAAATTATATTTATTATTAAAAAAATTATTAGCTTATAAATACAAAAATTAAAATGAATTACATTTACATTATGGCTATAATGCTAATAATGGAGAATGCCGAATTTTTTATGAACTTTGGGCTGTTCTTGCGTCTTAACCGATTTAACAGTAAAACATTGGAAATGTACTCGGGATTATGCAATTAAAAATCATTAAGATATTCGATGGAACTTTGCAGTAATCTGTTTTCAAGTAAGTTTTGCAATTGTTAGGTATACCTTAACTTTTAAACCCCCATTCGCTTTGGTTTTTTTAATATTTAATTTTAATAGCCTGGTTTTCGGCATTCTCCTTTTATGAAGTTTCTTAATCATGAACATAGTAACTACATGTTTTCTTGATTAACTTTTATCGCCACATAGTTTTATAATATATATTACAGTTTTAACATATGTAACATTTATGACATTGCATCCTTTTCCTTTGTTTATATATGTCACCGTAAAATTGTAAAAACCGTTAGATTATAATCTAACTAGCGAGATTGTAAACTGTCGAAAGATTACAATTTAACGCATACTTTTCGGTAGATTGAAATCTGCTAGGTATATTAACCCGATAGAACCTGAGGGCACTACCTGATTATTTATGTCAAACCCTAACCTAACCTACAGGAAAGAGACAAGAAAACAATGAATATTTCAAAAATTGTCACTAAGAACATTGAACGGTTCACGATCTTTCGACAGTTTACAATTTATCGTTATTTATATAAAAAGCGATAGATTACAATCTAACGGTTTTTACAATTTTACGGTGACATATACATACCAATTTTATGCTTTAAATAGAAAACACGCTGCTTTTTGTTAGCAGTGTCGTTTATGAATCTTATTTCTAAGCATTATTTCCATATTTTAAAAGTCCTTAGGTACGGACGTTATGATAAGTAACATAACTTGACTTTTACCAAGATGTAAGGACAAAGACCCTGTAATTAATTATATATTATATGCATAACCTACTAAGTATAAAAAGTTTAATTCAGTCTGTTAAACGATCGACCGTTACTTATTTATTACCGGGTCTTATTATATCTTAACAAAATAAACATTTAGCATAGTTTTCAAAACATCAATTTTCATATATTTTGTCAATCTCTAATTTTATAATTTTACATATTGAACGTCTACTAGTCTCTTGGATTTTATTATTATTAAATAGGTGTTAATAGTTAAGAATGTCTAGGTAATAAATTAATCGTAGTAATATCTTGAAGCAAATGCAGAATTCTTTATATGTGCTATGTAATGTAATAAAAATGTGCAGTAGTTTCATAGTACATGTCTAATTTCTATATTATTATATTTAATCGTAATATAAGTATGTAGTGTTAAAATATTTTACTGATTGTTTTACTTGCAATTTCGCTTGGAGTGTTGTAATATGTACAATACTAACCTGCCTCTAGTACATTAGTTCGCTAACTATAAGCTACGTGGGGGTCGCAACTAGCAGTCACCTCCGATTGGCTGATATTCTCACAAAAGGGATGACGTCTATATCAAATATAAAAATATTTCTAACTTATTATTAAATAAAGGGTCCTTCAAAAGACCTAAAATTAGTTCTCGGTTAGTTTTGAGTTTGATAACCATTTTAAAATATAGATTAAAGAAAAAAAAGTGCGTTGAAATGTGATGACGTCACAACTGTGAATTTCATACAACTTCCATACTAGAAGCGCGTTTTAGAGTTGCTGATTTGATTGAGTTGTCATCATCCCTATTGGCTACAATGCACAGTTGCAACTAGAATATAATAAATTCAGCCCCACCCGCAGAAGGGTGAAGAAAATTGGTTAACCAAAATAGTTGTAGGGTTATAGGGTTTACTTCACACGATACGATTACTTCGTGTTAAAGCCTCTTACTATATTCGCAAGGGGAGGAAAGTATAATTTTATTTATCGAATAATAGGTACATCGATCACACAAAGTTTGATCTTACTTTAAGAAAGCAATCTATCCCATACCTGTATGTGTACAGGATTTTTAGTACGCGAATTATAATATTGTAAAAAGATTAATATTGATGTTGGCTAAAAAAAAATAACGTGGATCGTTATTATCTGAAATGACTGGTAATATGGAATTTTAAAATGGTAATTAGGTATGTTATAATAGGCATAATGTAGAGGTGTAAGTTTTTGCTATTTACTATTACGTGCTAATTAATATTGTTTATTAGTATAACTAGTATATTATATTGTTAAAATGTGTTTATTATAATTTTAAAAGCATTTTCAGTAAAGTCCTCGCCAATTATTGTGAACGCTTTGAACATAGCTGCATTATGTGCGCATAACGCACAGCGGAATGTAATGAAACGGTTACCATGCGTAAGTTCGAGCACGTTCATTGGTCGGGTGATTAATGCTGAGAACTATAGAGCGTACTTTGACTTCGCTCAGACTTTTCTTAGAGTTAAAACGAGATGGACTTATATGAGTTACATAAATCTGTCTCGTTTTAACCATGTCTTAAGTCTAAGCGAAGTCAAAGTACGCTCTATAGATGAGACACGTAGTCCAGATTCTGAACTACGTGGCATAAATCTTGACGAGGTCTATAATAATTGCACATGAAATAATATATTCGAGTCAGATTTATTCTAATAAAATATGGCATCATAATAATTGTACTAGAATCTCTTTAGTAGGCACTTTCATCGATTTAATTAATATATCTTATCTTACTAATATTATAAATGCGAAAGTTTGGACGGATGTGTGGATGTTTGTTACTCAATCACGCCCCAACGGCTGAACAGATCTGGCTGAAATTTGGCACAGAGACATATATATATATATAGTTAGAACAACACATAGGCTACTTTTTATCCCGGAAAACTAAGGAGTTCCCGAGGGAACCAATAAAAACTCAATCCATGCGGACGTAGTCGCGGGCATCAGCTAGTAATTATATACTTTGTAGTAAGAGATAGTTTATAAACTTAATTTTTAGATCTTTTATTTATTTCGTAAAAGTTAAGGGTTTGGCCTATTGTATGGAAAACGGTTTGTACTAATACCAGTGTAAAGAAATTATTTTTCAAATATTTGTGTACTTGTAATATTACGAAATATAGAGACTACTTTAAAATAATAATCATATTATGTCAACAAAATATTAACAGATGGTTAGTTATATATATATAACTATGATCTCGATGATGCTCTCAGTATTCAATTATTTACTTTATCAGGTTTGCATCAGCCATTGTTGTAGTTAAAATGTAGGCCATGATTATTTTTTATACTTTACCATAATATTATAAAACTTATAGCTATTGGTAGACTTATCGTAGTTGCTCAGTCGGCTATAATATCTATAATGCAGCCTAAAGATCGAAATTCTTAAATAGTAATAGTAAATTCAGAATTTTGTGTAGTAATAACTGAAGATAACAAGATTAACCTTCCTAGATCGTTGATTTGTTACATTGTACGTGGCTGGAAACGGCATGTCATATTTTTTGCCCCGTTTGTACCAATAGAAGTGCGACAAGTTTCGGATATAATTTTTAATTGTATATAATATTTGAAAAGTTTTAATTGTATATAATATAATATTGTATTGTATTATTATAGTCGATTGATGTTCAGAATAATAATTAAGCTAGTGAAATATGTCATAAAATTTATTTATATTCAAATTAAAATGTTATATTTCAGCTATTTAAATCTGCTTCGCTTCTTTACTATTTAAATAAATAATGCATTGTTTTCAGTTAAAATTTTAGAGTCATGAATATATTGTTATTTTTTAAGCAGGTGCTCATAATTTTGGTACCCTTGGTGGGAAGGTGGCATGTTCTCATGGTGTATACAGAACCCGTAATGCTTTATAAGGAACTCTTCTAAAAATGTTATAAATGTTACAGTTAAAACACGGACACATAAGATGTCATGGGCTACGTAGAAAACTTGACGCATTTCGGTCACGCTTAAAAAACTCTTTACCATTAAGACTAATAATATGGAGTCCGGGGGATCAGATCTCGTTCTTTATTTTATTAAATGTCTAGTGGATTCCAAAAATTACTTTAAACATATTTTTGTTTAACCGGTTAGAAACCGCTATACAATTTTCCAGTGTATTAACTGTAACATGCAATACCTACATGCAAAAGCATCTATAATAATAAATAATCTGCTCAAAGCCCCACCGAACAATAATCATATTGATAATGGCTCGAATTAAGTATTCGCTTAGATAGTAAATTGTATATTTTATTACATTCCGTGCAACATTTAAGCTGTCGGACATAATGGTATTACAACTTCAAGAAAGTAAGATATTGCATTTTTTTCAGTTGAAGATTGTGCTTACAGCTAGTCATGATATTTGAGAACTAAGTAATTTTAGCTATTATGGGCTAAAGTGCACTCGAAATGTTAGCATCGGCGCCATCAAAATATGCGCATCACTTTTTAGCAATTTGTTTATGCCATACCTAACTCGAAGTTTTTGAAAAATGCATTCGCTGCATAGCTTCTCATACCAACTGTTAAGCGCCCATCGCCGCTGCTAACCGCTACAGTCACAGCTCTGACTCTTTTCACTTTGACGTTATAATCATATATGGATCATGAGTGTCATGAATATTAAATTATGCATCGTGTTTAGAATTTCTCTGTCATTCATAGTCTGAATATTGAAAGATGAGTGCAAAACGGAGGCAAATAAAAAAAAAGTCACCCGACTTTTTTTTTATTTGCCCATCCACCCATGGGTATGTGGGTATAAGTACCCACTTACCTCTCTGAATAAACGCATCATTTGATCTGCATCATTGCGCCATTAAATACCTAATCCACTGTCAGCTTTCATAATATATATATGTAATTATAAAAACATTGGTATTTTAACAGGCACACATTTTATTTTTTCCCAATTTTTGTAATAACTTTTGTATTTTAAAATATTATCACGTGGCAAATCACGTAGAATTAGTGGGCCTGGACACAAATGAGCTTCTCTCCGTGTAGAGTTCTTCCTGCGGGAACTCAGGGACGTCCAGAAAAACTCGACGGTAAAATATTATGTGAATACGATATTTCATTGACATGTCATCAGTGAAACAAGAATAGCTTTAGCCGTTGTGTAATGCGGATATTTTAATGTTTAGGTCAATCAAATAAATAATATGAAGTAAGGCTCGAAGTCCTCACTGGATGTCGACTCTGTAGTGCTTACGTTATACGTACATTACTTTAATATAACAATTGTCTTGAACGACAATGAATACTCATACATTATAATAATGCTTTACTTATAGTGGTTCGCCCCGAACTGAGACCTCGCGGCGCCATCTATTGACATCATTGTGAAGTTCTGTTAAAAATACTGAAGCTCATTAAAAATTAAATAATTGATCAAGTTTCAGCCTCAACCTTTCAGAAAATTTAGAGTTCTGAGGTCAACTTTGGACGTTAGAAAATCTCCACTTTGAAAGTCCCCCATTTCGTCAAATTTAGGGGATAATTTAAAAAAGAATATTTTTCGACTCTATTCCTAATTATCTTTAAAATGATATACCGCAACCCTATGTAACGCTATAAAAAATATTTTACTTCACATTCGCTTCTATGAGAGCCCCCCTGAAATAAAGATTATTATAACTTTTTAAGCCATATTCGGTGTCAGGCCATCGGTTTACATGTTATATTTAAAGCTGAAGTAATTGCGTTCAGTAATTCAGAAGTTATAAGGCTCTGACAGACGGACGGACGGACGGACAAGTGCAAATTCACTCAAGTAGACTCAGACACCTTCGCTTCGCTCGGTCAATTATTCTGATTCTTATTATTCTTGGCCTACTACTTATATTATGTTACAATTAAGCATTTACATTTTATTCCAAAGTTATATTTTTCCTGTTATTTTTATTTCATTGTTATGTTAAATAAGGTTGGTTTTAAAATTATTGCCATCCTTTGCATTACGGATGTTTTAATGACCAAAGCCCATGTTTAAGGTGCATTTCCACCAGTGATGTACTACGTTGCTAAGCTACGGATGTGTGTTTTCTATTATCAAGCGATCTAAGCTATGAAAATCAAGCGCTGGGTTTGACACATATCCGTAGATACGTGTCACATCTCTGGTGGAAATGCCTAAGCTCTAGCCTAATACTCATACACAAAGTGCATATGCACGTAGTCTACACACACAAAATCCAAATGTATGCACAGAAACAATATGATTGTGCATCTACATTCATAAATATATTATGAACCCACCTTCGTGAGATAAAACAACTTTAGGTTGAGTGTGTTGAATCAAGTTAAACGCAGCGTTATTCATTCCGAAAACACTTTGGTTAACTACTCATCATGTTGTACTCACTTTCATGTTGTGTAGTGTGGACTGGTTTGCTGTCGTTTGCCGACTATAAGTGTTGCCTATTAGTTTGCGATATCGGTATGGTTTAAAGTGAAGAAGTCAGTCAAAAGTGGCCTATTTAAATGGCTCTAATGAAAGTAGGTACCTAATGTGAATAACTCAAACTATATACTTATAATGCTTAATCTGGTTTTTAATCTATACATTGTATTATTGAAATTGTAAACTGGCTAGACGGCAGGCAACAGCTAACCAATCCACGAAAATCTAAGCCCTTCGAACCGGATAAATATATTTATTATAATACATTGCTTAT
The DNA here is from genome assembly GCA_923060345.2 of Erebia aethiops. Taxonomy (NCBI): domain Eukaryota; kingdom Metazoa; phylum Arthropoda; class Insecta; order Lepidoptera; family Nymphalidae; genus Erebia; species Erebia aethiops. The sequence continues at coordinate 9,309,951 of OV281079.1, read as the reverse complement.
ATTGAACTTAACCGCGAGCGTGTAAAGGCAGCTTACTTATCTTTCAATTTGTAAGACTATTAATAACACCTTTAAATTATTATGAAAATTAAAAATTAAAATTGTTGTTTGGGAAATGTAAAATTGGTTATTTAGTCTTAGAGTTTATTTTAATGTGTATACTGTTAGCGAATTTGTTTTATGTACTTACAATATTTTTATTTTAAATAAGCATTTATATTAAAGTACATGTGCATTTAAATTTTAAACGTTTTGTATCGTAATACCCCATAGATTTATAAGGGTTAATTTAAAAAGGGCGCTTGGCAGCTGGCGCTTGTTCGATCAATTCATACTAGTATTATAAATGCTATTATGTACTCATTATGAATGAGGAGATTCGCAGAAGAACGAAAGTAACCGACATTGCTCAACGTGTTGCGAAGCTGAGGTGGCAATGAGCGGGGCACATAGTTAGAAGAACCGACAGACGTTGGGGTCCCAAAGTCTGGAATGGCGACTGCGCACTGGGAAGCGCAGCGTTGGCAGACCCCCTACTGGCTGGACGGACGACATCAGGCGAGTTGCAGGGAGTCGCTGGTTCCAGGCGGCGCAAGACCGCGGCGTGTGGAAATCCTTGCAAGAGGCCTATGTCCAGCAGTGGACGTCTGTCGGTTGATGATGATGATCATTATAAATGCGAAAGTGTGTCTGTCTGTCTGCTACGCTTTCAGGGCCCATCCGTTCAACCGATTTTGATGAAATTTGGTACAGGGATAGTTTTTATCCCGGAAAATTAAGATGTTTATAATAAAAATTGTACAGGTGTAACTTAAAATCTATGTCACCAGTGGATGAGGATGTAGTCTAAGATGGTAGCGGGCAAATCTGTTAGGGATATTATGGCAGTTAGGTATACCTACCCTACTCCTATTCAGTGATGGGTATATTCTATTATTTAGGTAAATGTATTTTATTAAGAAAATATCTAACCATCACGTAGCGCCAATCCAAGAGATTACAACCAAACTTTTCGAGATTATGTCTTGTTTCAAACGGTGAAGGAAACCATCGTAAGAATATTACCTGCACGCCCGAAAGTTCTTCACAATGTTCTCGAAGGTGTATGAATTGTTAAGTCTGCCAATCCGCACTTGGCCAAGCGTCGTGGACTCTGGCCGAACCCTTCTCAGTCCAAGAGGAAGCTAGAGCCGGCAACGAGAGATACAAGGAATGTTAGGTGAAATGCCCAACACAAGGTGCTCATATAGTAGTTTTTCCCGAATTTTGTTTAACGATGCTGCCGCTTGGAGCGCCAGCGGTATGTAGATGTTTCACATCATTCAGCTGTTATGATACGTATTGTATCTAGCGATTCAGGAAATAATTAACAAGTTTAGTCAGAAACGACTTTAGTGAATTGGATATGCTGCTGTGATTTCACAGTATTGTTGATTGATTTATATTTAGTGTTTTATAGGCATGTTTTAATTGAAGATATTGTGTAAATCAACATCCGATGCATTTGATTCCAATGGGAGCAGATTTGTTCAATCACAACAAAATAATGAAATCATCAGCTCGAATATTTCTACAATAAACTGCTGACAATACATTCCAAATAAATTAATTTATTTCAGAAAACGATACAATATAGCATATTAGTTTAATATAACAACAATACCATACGTTAAATTTAATTTAAATGTTTCTATTGTAAAAAAAGCCCTACAGATTTATGCACGAATGGCGTTTTCCCAATACATCATCTCCCATAAGAGATAATTTACATGACACCACCAAATTAAAAAGAATATAATAAAACCTCAGTGCTTAAAATACTATTATATTTCTTCAAAAGCTATTCTCTCACTGGCTGCTTAATCACTGATACCAACAACTTTGATACTGTAGAAAAAACATTACAGTTGATGTGACACATTTCATTCTTTTGAATAACTGACCTAAAGTAATCATACTTTCTTACGACAAGAGAATTTCGAGACCACCGTGTTAAGACTTACGTAATAAAAATAACGACATTATAAATAAAAAAATATGAGTAAACAAAATGCTACGTCCACACTATTCTCTATTCTTGCGAGATTATAATGTTCGCATAGAAAGTTCATGAAAGTCAGTTAGAGATCACGCCAGGGTTTCGTTTGGTTAACCCTATCCAAATTATTGGGTCCAAAAAAATTGTATCACTAAAACAAAGAAAATATTTTATAGGACATCAGTACAAGCATTGTCGCGCGCGCAACTGGATTTATTTCCTGAATAATATCTAGGATTCCAAAGTCAAGAGAGCACTAAATACTATACCTACTTACAAATTTATAAACGTAATTAAGTAGTTCATTTTTGCCGAAACAGGAATGTGTTGTTGCATGCAATATGTCACGATTGCACTTTAAAATCAGTGTGTAGTCAATGTGCATGTAACTTAATCGTTTACAACAACTTAGCAATAACTGTACAGTACGACACAATATAGAAGGGACATACTCATCTATAAAAAAGATTTTTAGTTCATTAGAGCCTTTCAGTTCAGAAAGTAAAACGTTTAACTAAATGGAAAGTCTAATGAGCAATATGATTAGTAAAACGTGCATCTATCGTATCGTGGTAAGTGCTGCTGAAATCTATAGAGCGAACTTTGACTTTGGTTAGACTTAAGACATGGTTAAAACGAGACAGATTTATGTTACTCACAGTCTATCTCGTTTTAACTCTGAGTAAAGTCTGAGCCAAGTCAAAGTACGCTCTATATATCACAGCAGGAGAGTACGAGGTCGCAGACTCTTTTCACTAAGCTTTGCGAGAGCTTCTTCAGCATATAAATAAATTAAAATACTCTCAACGTTAACGATATAGTATAATGTGGATACGTTCCGTGACTCAAAAATCTGAGTTTAGTTTGCTCGCTTAGCCACAGTCTAGCGAGTTTCCCTCGCTTGTTTTATATGAAAAAAGACCTCACTTCGCTAAGCCTTTTTCGAGTTTGGGAAAAACAAGAGTAATCCTATTGGTGGATTTTTCCCCGCGCACAGCTAAGCCTCGCGCTCTTGTGGAAACGCACCAGATTTAGAAAGTTGTAACTTTGTAATTCGTTTGCCGTTGTAGGTCAAGAGTTGTGGAAAGTTCCGTCGCCTCTATAATATCAATTTACGACAGTAGCAGGTACGTGTAACGGCAATAGCATGTAATCTCAATCAGGATTTATACTCTCTGTAAATTTTGTCGTAGCACCTTCTAAGTTGTGACGTACCTATTGTATGTACTGTTTAGTAACAGTAAAAGTAGCGATTTTGATCCTGTTTTATGCTGATAACAAATAGTAAAAAGGTCCAAATCTAGTGAAAGTGGTCATTACAGAATTTTGTATTTTCAAATAAAGCAATAACAATTTTGTCTTAAAAATATAACAGGCATTTAGTTCGTTGTAAGTACTAAATAAAGAACAATAATAAGCAATTCTAGCTATTTGACACTTGCAATAATAAAATTTCATTAAAAGTCACGTATGTCTGCAATAATAAAATTTGATTAAAAATAAAAGTCACGTATGTCTCTTCTAATAATGTAGTATATTACACACATATACTAAAGAGGCTGAAGTTATTAATAAAATGAGTCTATTGTATTGCTGTCTCAAACATTACTGTTATGAATGTCGCATTCATTTGAGAAACCATAATATAACTAAATCACTCATAATAATCCTAGTATACTCGCTCCGCTGATCGATTACAAAGTTCCGATCATATTAACTGACACCGCAGCTACACTTTTATTAAGGGACAAACACATGAGATTTAAATATTAGCATAATCATTTATTTAATTTATGGGTCGATTTATCAATTGCTCCATACATTTTCGGACCATCTGTTTCGATCCATCATCTTTTAACAATAACCATCGACGGTGGAATGGGCCATTACGCTGGGTTACATCAGCATGTACGTAACAACACAGTAAACAGATGCAACCAGTATGGAAACTACCTAGAAACAGGTTCACTCACACAAACGTGCGCATCGACGAGACCCCAAGCACTCGTCGCAATGCCGTCAGTAGTGAGTGCCGCGTCATCGCATGTTCGCATCGCATGTTCAGCTCACTCACACAAACGTGCGCACGTTTGTGTGAGTGAGCTGTTTCGAACGTTTCTAGGTAGTTTCCATACTGGTTGTATCTGTTTACTGTGGTAACAATTAGGGCGATCATCCTCCCAGCGGGTGGCGCTAACGAACGTTAGTCAGAAGGCGTTGATTTAGCATTTCTACCATGAAGCAATAAAAAGTACAATAATAATAAAATAACAGCCGTTAAAGATGAAGCAATAAAAAGTAAAATAATAATAAAATAACAGTCGTTAAAGATGAAGCAATAAAAAGTAAAATAATAATAAAATAACAGTCGTTAAAGATGAAGCAATAAAAAGTAAAATAATGATAAAATAACAGCGGTTAAAGTTCTATCGGTGTTCAATTTTATAAAGTTACTATAACGTAAGTTACGATAACCAACGGTTTGAATCAACCGGCCTTTATCTCTAAACGTTAATGTTATTTCTCAGTAAAACTTCATATCAGCTATTGAAAAATCGACCCATAAATATAAAATATTAATATATAATATTAAAATAATTATTAAAATTTTTAATTATTCATATTTATATAAAATATGATATACATATTTGAAAATAATGTCATATAATAAATGTCATTAAATCTGTCTTAAATACAAATTAAATCATATCGATATCATATTAATTAAGTCATAAAACAAAATAAAAAGAATACTAGAGTAATAGAATATAGATGTTGACAATAACACCTAAAAAAAATCTTATCATTACGAAGTTACGGAACGAAAAATTCTAAACAATCCGTCATCTAATTAAACATATTATGTAACACATATTATATAGACAGTATTTGTATATTCCACAGCGAAGGGGCATATTTGGGTACATGACATTTTTAATTAATGCAAATATTAACACTAATCCCTCTGTGGAGGCTTTAAGGTCTATTTAAACCTAATTAATGACGTAAACTTTACTATACCTTATATTAGGTACTTTTTAGTAAAACATTGTAAAGATTACCATTGAAAACATATTTTCAAGCTTCGTTATATGTATAACATCGTAATAATTTCGTTAAAAATTTTCTCGAATCAGCCAATTATCTATTATGATTTCTCAATATTTATTGTATTCAATATTATATCAAATTGCGAAACTTTCGCGTCTGTCATGTACCCTACACATTCAAACCTAAACTATGTAACACACTTTATCATTTAGTCACGTCAATTAGGAAACTTTATGAACATCACAATAGCCAGGTACTCTTGTTAAGCGAGCAGTAACTGATGCTCGCTAGTGTTTTAATAAATAGCAGCTTTGTCATTGTTGTTGCATAGTTTGAAACGTTTTTTTATCTAAAGCTTAAGTTGAAGATTGGAATTTAATTATATGGTTTTACCAGCGACGGATACGGTGGCTTGCCCGACATAGATTCGTAAAGGTACTGCTTACCCTATTTAAAAAAGCTCAATGCATAATTTTCATCATTCCCTGCCTGGAAGTAGGTATCTACGTAACCAATGCCTACCCGGGCTCCGAATACCGTGCAGACCACTGATAGTATATGCAATCTTGCGGGTAGGCTTAATATGGGTTAATTGTCTGCTTACTTATTAAACTGCAATGCTGCTTCTGCAACATTTAACTGCTCGCATAAAGGATGAGTAACAGGCTTATGCTCGGACAACATCTCACAATTAAAGATAGATAGATAAGAGCGGTAACGCACTCGTGTTGAACACTTGGATAGAATATTAGTTATTATTATACGAAGAAGACAGGCAGCCGTCGACGGACTGTAGACGCAACTGAAGCCCGTGTCGTCCGTTTAATTGCGGTGCGAGAACGCACCTTGTCAGAGAATCCTAAGTCAGAAGTGGCTAGTAACAAAAATGTTTAAGCTGCCTTATGTGAGGGATGCGTTGGGAGTGTAGCAACAGCGGCATCTGTGAGGTGGCGTCGGATCGCCGCAGCGTCGCGCAGTCGGCGTTCACATGAGGAACTTGCCGATGACGATCCCGAGCAGCGCCATCCCGATTGCGGTGGCGATCCACGGCATCAACGACATCTGCTCAGTCTTCTCCGGCCCGTACGAGTGGCCGCGCTGCACGCGCGCCTCGCCGCCCTGGTGCAGGCGCAGCAGCTCTTCCTGGAACACAATACATTCGTCAATTTAAAAAAATTGGCAGTCGTAGGGGCTGCCGATAGATGTGAAACGATTTTTTTTTTAAATTAAAATATTTAAACTAGTGGTTCGCCCCGAACTGAGACCTCGCAACGCCATCTATTGACATGAATGTGAAGTTATGTTAAAAATAATGAAGCTCATTAAAAATTAAATAATTTCGTTTCCTTACAATATTTATCTAATTTTAGTATTTGTTGTTCAAGTACAGGATATAATTCAAATAATTGATCAGGTTTCAGGCTCAGCTTTTCAGAAAATTTTGAGTTCTGAGGTCAACTTTGGACGTTAGAACATCTACACTTTGAAAGCCCCCCATTTCGTCAATTTTAGGGGAAAAATTAAAAAAAATATATTTTGGGACTCTATTCCTAATTATCTTTAAAATGATATACCGCAACCCTACGTAACGCTATAAAAAATATTTTACTTCGCATTCGCTTCTATGAGAGCTCCACTGAAATAAAGATTTTTATAACTTTTTAAGCCATATTCGGCTGGAGGCCATTGGTTTACATATTATATTTAAAGCTGAAGTAATTACGTTCAGTAATTCAGAAGTTATAATGCTCTGACAGACGGACGGACGGACGGACAAGTGCAAATTCACTCAAGTAGACTCAGAGACCTTCGCTTCGCTTGGTCAAATATAAACCTTGACATCAAGGCATTAATTTCGAATGTAGTATATATTTATATGATCGCGAGCATGTCGGTCACGGTCACGCGCATCTACATTTTACATCTACACCTAAAGAAATTTTCACTTCAATAATACTAATATATACTTATATAGGTCGATTACCACTGACTCAATTAATAATTACGAATGTACTATATTATTTACACATAAGACCTTTTGTCTTAAGAAGAATGATGCCGCGAGATGTCAGGCACGGTTACACATCACTTTTAAATATAAACCTTAAATCAAAGGCATTAAAGTTTAATTGAAATTAGACATTTTGTTTTGAGAAGTTACATAATTTATTGTGTCGCATGACCGACACCGTTGCACATTTTTACCCCCTACCAAAAAGAGCTCAGCGCGCGTAAAGAAGTTTTCACTCCAATAATGTTTTCCAGACCGAATTTCCAAAGTTTATAGTGCAGTAAGAGACATTAATAGTGTACAAGTGTGTGCGCAAGCACAGGTGAACTCTCTGTTCCCTTAATTTCATAGCTCTATGGTACAGAGAATCCGACATGAACAGAGAGATGTCACGAGCATGACCGACGGGGTGAAACACCTCCAACTTCAAGGCTAACTGAGGCTTTTCAAACTGAAAATTTCTTGTTGGATAAATCCAATACTGAATAGCCCAACTGGAACACTTACCGGGAACGTAGCCCAAGTGTACCTAATAATAAGAGTTCCGACGGGATTACAAACCCCTAAACCAACTTGGACGAAATCAAGGGTGTCATCTAGTTACCATTAAAATGCGAAAGCTTGTCTGTGTTTGTAAACCATTTTTACAGCACATCTGTTAAACCGAGTTGGGCGAAATTACGTACGAAGATGAACAAAAGCCGTTTATATATTTTTATTAAGAAAAAACGAAGTTCCCACAGGATAAAGGACCAACTCTTTGTGCTGTTCTCATGGGATTATTATCTCACGGCGGAGACAATTTGTAGATGACGCTTGCTCGTTTGTTCGCTTTTACCGAGCGAGTGTTTCTGTTTGTCTGTCTACTACGTTTTCACGGCTCATCCGTTCAACCGATTTTGATGAAATTTGGTACAGGGATAGTTTATATCCTGGGGAAGGACATACCCCGGAAAATTAAGGAGTTCCCGCGGGAACTAAAAAAACTTAATCCCCGCGGACGAAGTCGCGGTCATCATCTCGTATAATATAAATGGGTCTGGCCATCAATTTTAGTTAAAATGACCCAATTTTATATTTTCTTGCCTTACTCTACATGCGCCTCAAAACGAATAAAATAATAACTAATTAAGTATTATGATATTTTATACTCTATGAAACTGCGAGTGACCTTAAAAAATGATGCAAAACACATAACTATCACATTGCGCAGTCCTAGATTCAGTAAATCTGCGTATATGTGTAGACGTGACATAATAGTGTGAAGTGTATGTGATCTTAGCACTAATATACATACTTTAATGTAACATTTTAACACAGAGGTGTTCTCCATTGTGACGTCAACGCAAAATAAACCTTAAAACCCAATTAAAAACAAATCATAAAGCGTTTACGCTGATCACCTGCCATTTATGACTATCGTAAGCAGCTGTAGCTATATCTTTCCGATGTTACCAGTTGTTGTGATTTTTCAATGGGAAGTCCTGGATTACTATCAAGGGTATTTTAGATAAATTTATAATTTTTAAATTGGTCTGATGGGTAGGTCTGATGGATAGGTCAACAGTAGCTTGTTACTAAAGTATCGGTGTTTACGACTTAGCGGTCCGGTACAATGCCTCGTAATATAAAGCGTAAAATGTTATTTTAACTATTATATTATTATATACTCCTTTTAAGGTGGGGTTATAATTTTTCATCACTCATCATCAGATGAAAACGCATTTAACCTTGTATAACTTTTTGAGTTAAAAACAGACGAGTTACGAGTATACCTTAAAGTTTTGCCACATGTTTTTGAGCCTTGAGGTTACGACAGCAGTGAGTACTTACGACCCCAAGTCTGCATTTTCGGTGGGCAGTGGTTAGCGGAAGCGGAATAAAATACGCAGTGTTCCGTAGTTATGTATTCGGTGTCCGCCACGCGGAATAGGCCGACCCGACCATGTCAAACCACTTTACATGAGCGGAAAACGCTAAAGTTTATGATGTCGCACATCCGCTGATGCTGATGACACTTGGGGATCCGCCGCGTTTTTCGGTCGCCATCGATTACATTTTGTACAAAATGTATGGCGCGAGCGTATCGCAACAGCGGATCTGCTTTCGCCCCGCTGTCCACCGCAAATGCAGCCTAAGAGAGGATCTAAAAATTGCGATACGTCGCATGCATAACGCAATTTGTAGTGGCGTGGATGCAGGACTTTTAGATGTTGGCTAAGGCCATTAATTATTTATTTAAATTATTTTAAACCTAAATTCCTAGGAGTTGAGAGATTTTTGAGTTCTAATATTGTATGACCCATTAAAACTTGATATAGTACGAATAAAAATGATACACTCTTTTTAACTATAGTAGTTTTTGAGAATCTGATAAAATAACAAATATAATTTGTTTCTCCTTACGATAAAACTTGAAGAGGAAGTGGTATGCGAAATAAAGGCCCAGATCTGTAGATTTTTGTATTGCACACTTTTACATGTTATTTATTATAATGCGAAATAAAATAATTATATTTTATTTCTAATAGTTATGAAGAATAAATCAATAATTTCATAGTAATAATTATTGTTATCGTTCTTAATTCTGAACGCAAAAAAGCTTCGCCAAGGCATGTTATCAAAAACAATCGCAAAGCGTGTATAATAATATACAACGATAGAAGCTCATCCTAATAATATTCGGCATAGTATCTATAACATGTGTCTAATGAAAATAGTATTGAGCTAATCGACCATATTATAAGGGCTCTGGGCTAGACCAGCGCAAATCAGTACAGTATAGTTCTTACAATTAATTCAAAGGCACGTCTAAACTTTACTTCTGCAGATTGCTCGTGTGCAAAGAGGTCAGTCGTACGCATTGTACGTTCACGCATACATTTACACGTACACAGTTGTATACGGATAGAAACACAACCACAAATACTAACCAACGATGCTAAGAACATGATGTGTGCACCAAAGTTGGGAATAATTGATTTTGTATCTTACTAATATTATAAATGCGAAAGTTTGGATGGATGTATGGATGTTTGTTACTCAATCACCCGCCAACGGCTGAACGGATCTGGCTGAAATTTGGCACAGAGATAGATTATAGTCAGGAATAGCACATAGGCTACTTTTTATCCCGGAAAATTAAAGAGTTGCCGCGGGAACCGAAAAACCTCAATCCACGCGGACGAAGTCGCAGCATTCGCTAGTTCATAAATATGTAAATCTGCAATGTCTAAAAATGATTCAGAAAAGAAGGTCAGGGTCGCAAAGATTTTCCGACTTACATGAAACTTTATAGTATTTTATTAAATATTGTAGAACAATTTATGAAATCCTGAACTTCTTTGCTATTGACTTTTCGCGGCGCAGTGTAATTTCAAAAAGGGTTTCAAATAAAAATAAAAAAGCAAAATACATATATGTATACCAAGATTTATCTCGAAGGATGTATATCAACTCTTATAGGATAAGTTCAAAAACAAGATGGATAGAAGAATAGCGCTGTTGAAAACCTCCACAGTTTTATTATCCACAGTACTCCACAGTATTAGAAGCTCTGGGAGTCTGGAAGCCGCGTTGAATACGTTTTCGTTTCGTCGTTCAAGACTCTTCAATGAACGAAATTCCATTAAATTAAAGTTATAATAATTTATTACAAGATGATGCTCGCGACTTCGTCCAAATATCCTAGATTCTCGGAATAAAAATAGTAGTCTATGTCCTTCCCCGCGACGCCACCTATTACTATACCAAATTTCATCCAAGTTGGTTGAAAGAAAGAAAGGGCCGTTAAAGCGTAGCAGACTGACATACAGACAGACACACTTTCGCTTTAATATTATTAGTATTAATCCAGTATAAACGCGTAATTAGCGTTTAAACTTGAAGTTTCTTCTGCTGTTCTTAGTTCTTACTCATTTACCCTTGAAAACATTACACAATATGTAATTATATGAATAACAATACATTTTTTTTATTGAAAAGGCAAGAAATCCAAAGAAAAAATTCCAAAATATCAGTGTAAAGACTAAAGACCGCTTGGTTCGGTGAGCTGAGTCGAATCGAATCGCAATAATTCGCCACCTATATAGATTTGCTATTTATTGGGGCTGATTCTGTATAACACAATCTCTAAACAAAACTAAAATGGCAGCTTTAAATCTAGTTATGTCCCTTTCTGTAGGAAGTATTATGAAAGGGTTAGCAATATTTGTAATGCTCTAATTTTAGTTTAGTTTAGAGATTGTGCACTACAGAATCAGCCCCATTATTACGAAACTGCGTCGACTAGTGGCGTACTGAAATGCGCCGCGTTTCATCTATATTACGCACGGAACAAATGCAACTCGATTCGATTTGACGCAATTCGGCTGTAGTCGACTCCCTGTATATTGTATAGCTGTATATTGTATAAAACAGTTGAGTTAATATATAGATTAATTATATAGATAATAGAAAATATTGCCAAAACAAATCAAAAATCTTTCGCAATGCATTTAAAACTAATAACCGATTGTGTAAGTAAATCGTAATCATTTGAGAGCTTAAAAATGCACGGTTAAATTTTTGTCAAACAGCTAATTCGAACTGTTTGGTGCGTTCATAGATACTTTTCGTTCATAGATGCTTTTTATGCAAGCATCTATGAACTCCATATGCATCATACTAATATTATAAATGCGAAAGTGCGTTTGTTTGTTGGTTTGTCCTTCAATCACGCCACAACGGAGCAACGGATCGACGTGATTTTTGGCATCTGTATAGTTGAGGACCTGGAGAGTGACATAGGCTACTTTTTATCCCGGAAAATAAGGAGTTCACGCGGAAATCAAAAAAAACTTGAACCACGCGGACGAAGTCGCGGGCATCAGCTAGTAAATGAATAAATATTTATTTGACAAACGTAACAGATTACGATTTTCTCACAATCGCACTAAAGGTCGATATAGTATTCGTAGTAAACGCTCAGTAAATTTTTCAACAACTTATTCAACAATATATTTTATCGTGTCAAATATAATTATATTTTATCTGCAACACCTAATTTGAACTTCCATTGTGTTAAATAAAAGGTCTAGCATAAAAACAGTATTCAAAATATTTTTAAGATTTGAAATTGTCCATTTGTAATTTTTGCCTAAACTCCTTTATTTTGCATACATTTGGAATTTGCGAAGCGATGAATGAAGAACATGCGAAGAGCAGGTTTTACTAAATACCCATTTAACACTGAACAGTCATGCAACAACACCGGTCATGCAGGCTTACAGTTAACCTTGCCGTACCTAGTTTTAAAAGTAAATTCACCAATGTTGGGCCAACTAAACATTTATTTACTGGACCCATCCAACTTGCGCCAAAGAATTTTATTTTAGAGTTTAGTTACTATAGAGTATAGGAACGGAACTTTTTCATCAATTTTGAATTAAAATCCAGAGAGACTGTTTGTCTGTCCGTTTATTACCTATTCCACGCCTAAACATTTGAACCGATATCCTGTCACATATTATAACCTACGCTTACATAATAAGTATATGGAAAACATAATGACATTCCGGACCAGAACTTAGACAATAGTGAGCAAGTGGCAAAAGTCGACTGACCTATTTTATAGTGAATCTATCTTTATTTTTTGTAAAAAAAAATGTGTAGGCCAAATAAAAACTCACTTTTAATCGCAGATTTTCATGTCTTAATTTGCTTTCTTCCTCTCTCAAATGAATGACTTCGTTCGTCGCCTTTTGCAAATCGCTTTCGAGGTTTTCGGATTTTGGGAAGGATGTCTGGAAATATAAATAAAAATAAAAAATACAAATGGTAATTTCACTACTATGTGTCGTTGAATGCAAATAAAAACAAACATGCAATCAATCTATCAGGCAACATTTAGGTACAAATAATTGTTTGCTACAGTTTATAGATGGAAGGGAAGGAGTTCAATCAAAAAATGAGTTATATCGTAAGGTTTCTGTGTCACAGTTGTTACATCATGTAGTTGAATGCGGAACTCTATTAGTTGTATTCAATCTTTAAGAGTTGGTACACATTTATTTTAAAATACTGTCCCTTGATTCATTTACAATAAAATATTATGTAGAGAATTTTCTTTAAATTACAAAAATATTGATCCTATGCAACACCACCCTACGCAATGTGGCCCTATGTAGTTCATATTTGAGTGAGAGATAATGAAAGAGGTACCGTCTTCTCGTTAGGAGATATCGGCGAGTGGTCATCGTCCTTCCTCTTAGCTTCATTCTGGATGGGACCTTCGGCATCCTGGAATGTATATTTAACATGCCAAGCTTGGACATATGTAAAAAACAGCTGTTTCTGAACACCTTCAATGTAATGAACGCTGATTTGTTAACAACAGACCAAACACACACCACTGTAACGGAGTCATTGGAAGAAGACTAACGTGTCGCATGTAAGGCGCTAATTCTGTTGTACACAAATCTCCAAACTAAATTGTTTAGGTTTAAAAATGGTGTTATCCTTTTTGTCAGGCAACATTGTGAAAAGGTTAATTTTAGGGGTTATAGTATGAAATTGCCGATTTGTACTGAAAAATTGAAATGCGTTTTTTTTAAATTTAACATATTTATTTAATCAAAATAATTACCATTATTATCTATACATTGCTGCCCTCTAATAGGAAGGAATATGCCTTTGCGATAGAACTCTGGTGATCTAGATTCGACAAACTGTGTAAAAGCTTTTTGTACTGCCTCCTGAGAAAAAAATTTTTACCACGTAGAAAATTGTCCAAATCACGAAAAAAATGGTAGTCCGTTGGAGCAAGGTCTGGCGAATACGGAGGGTGACAAATGGTTTCTAATTGCAGTTCCTGTAGAGTTAAAACAGTTTTTCGTGCTGTATGAGGTCTCGCGTTATCATGGAGCAGTAATGGTGAAGATCGATTCATGAGTCGGGGCTGTTTCACTGCTAGTTTTGCTATCATTGTTCGGAGTTCGGCACAGTAGACATCTGCCGTTCATGCTTGACCAGATCGGAGAAAGCTATAGTGAATAACACCATGCTGAGACCACCAAACAGTTACCATTACCTTTTTATTGGTAAGCTTTGCTTTAGGACACTATTGCGGCGTTTGACCTGGGTCAGCCATTGCATTTTTCGCTCACGAAAGCGTTTAAACCAAAATCGCACGGTGCGTTCATTAGCAGTATCTTTCCAAACGCAACATTGATATTGCGAGCTGTTTCTGCCGCGTTAGTTCCGCGTCGGAACTCGTATTCAAAAATCACTCGAATTTTCGAAGTATCTATCTTTCTTGTTGTTGTTTCAGCTGAATAAAAAAACAACTGAAAGTCGATAATCGAATGTTGCACATTTTTTAAAAGAAGAACACCTACATAGCTACCATGTGAAAAAAGTTTCACTCAAAAATCTCAAACCATGAAGGTTCTATGTCAATTCGAAGTACCTATTACAATAAAACGGCAATTTCATACTTTAACCCCTATTACTACTTTTGAACCTGTCAAACGAATAAAGGTTTATTCCAAAACCATGCTATGCAAAAACTATCAAAACATGATCACTTTTTTGAGTCTGAACAGATTTTTTTAATTATCTGATGTTTACATTATTTCAATAACATAGTATTATTATGAATCTAAGAGTGGTTAGATCTTAGTTCAGGCGCTATATTAAATCTAACAAATTAATTTTCTAAGTGAAGTTTTAATTTTTTTGCCACCGACGACCTATCTATCAAACCAACAAGCAAATTCTTGATGACATATCAATGTCCTTATCATTTTTAATACCTAATTTTCTTCAGCTGTATCAAATAATAATTATTATAATTATTTCGGCAGTTAGTCACCATTTAGCTAAATAATTACTGACTGACAACTTTAAAAGCATTAAAGCCAGAAATATCAGTACGAAACTGAAATAAAAGGTTTCCAAAGCTCCACTCCATTTTGCTAACTGCAGTAACTAAACTTAGCTAACTAAAATTAGTTCACTAGTTATTAGTATAATTTTTTATTTTATTTCAGAATCATTGTAACTTACAATTTTAAGACAAAGTAACTCAATGTAGAAGTTGTTACTCTGACTTTGATTAACGAAATCGATACAAATATCGATTTTGAATATTCTAATATCACGAAAAGTACATTTGTATGAATCTCATGAAAAACGAACTGCGACACATTCATGAGAATAAAAAGAGTAAGACTAGATAAGAGAAAGGCTATGTATGTAACAATCTCTAATTACTAAAATGGTAGAACTTTCTTTGAAATTCATGACCCTACTTTTTCCTATTTTAGACTAATCTTTAATTTTTTTTTAACTAATTTTTTTTAGAAAGTGTTGTGCAGTTGATTCCTGTGTATGAGATTTTTCGAAAATCTTTGCATGCAGTTCCAATTTTCTTTTCAATTGATGCCGTGGCTCCTTATACCAAAATTATCTATTGCTAATAGTCATTATTTTCACCTCTATTTAACTGCTTTTCCAAAATACTGGGGGTACGGGCACGAAATGAGCGGCGGCGGGGCGACGGCAGCCACAGGGTAATACAGAGGGGAAGCTTCATACAAACGGCTCGCGGCGACTTCACCCATACATAGCGCAACGATGTGTGCGTGAGCTCTCACGGACACATTCACCGACACGCCGTCTGGGTCCGCGACGCCTCGGTCTGGGCCCGAACATAAGGGCTGACGGTCGTGCGTTTAATGAAATAATTTCGTTTCTTTATATTATTTGTCTAATTTAATTATTTGTTGTTCAATTTCAGGATATTACTGAAATTATAAATTATATAACTATAAAATATTTTTATTTTTTCCTTAAATAGTTGACATGCATCGGGGGGCAACAACAACCTTAGCAGAATAGGTATACATTTTCGACGTTCTTAGGAAGCTTCCCCTCTGATCGGATATATACTCGTGTGCGGCAGCAGCGAGGCGATGCCATTAGTCGGAGAGCTGGCAACGAATTTCGCCGTAATTTTGTCGTACTCATTTGAAAACTTTATTCACGTTTAAAACCGCAAAATTTGTCTGGCGATTTGCAGGTATTATTGAAATTACTCAATAAATACGTGATTAAAATTTCAGATTGACAAAAGCATATTTTTTGGGAATTTTAATAAAATATTTTTTAAGAGAAATAACCGCAATCGCTCTACCAGACTGGCAGGATGGATTAGCCAGTTGACGAAGTTATATTTTTTCAAAATTACAGTTTGCCTAAATGGCCTTCCCGAAATTCGTCCCCAGCTCTCGTACCACATCGCCCCGCTGTCGCCGTCGCTCGGCCGTCGCTAGTTTCGTGTTTGATGGGTGGTGGTAGGTACGTAGCTATTTAAAATGAAAAGTTTTTTTTCACTATTTTCAAAAACTGTTTAACATATTACATATACAAAAATAGTTTCATTCTACTTAATACTAATATCTGTTTCCTATTGCAAAAAACGAAATTTTGTTGAAACTAATTTGCCTTAAAACTTTATATTGCAGATCGCAATATCACTCAAGCTGTGTACTCATTTTTGATGATTGATAAAGTGATTTCTGATAAAATCTAACAGATTGCTTTAATGAAGTCGAGCAAATAAACCTCCAAGAAGCACACAATCACTACAGGTCAATACTATGCATAGTTTTTCTCCGCTATATTAGATTGGCTATATTCAGTTACATAATCCCTAAACTAAATTGACAGGCCTAAAAGTAATGTTATACTTTTTTAAACAGGGAACCTTATGAAAAGAATAACATTATGTTTAAACCTGTATTGCCTTATTTAGTTTAGAAATAGTAGACAACTGAAAGGGCGCTACTGGAGTGTACCGAAATTTCTAGCTGCGTCATTCTATTTACATGTGTCCTGTCAGATTGTGATAAGACATGGATTGTCTCGAGTTTTTTATGGTTTGTACTACCTTACCTTCGTTAATGACTTGGCATCTTCCGCTGCCCTCTTTTTGATTTCGGATGGAGGGGCGGTGTCGCCGGAATCCTGAAAACATTTTTTTTCAATTGTTCATACACTTACTAAAATTTTACTTTAGATGACGTAAAAAAATACTCTGACCTAGAACATTTAGAGTGAATGTTTAATCGATCGATAATTTGTGTGAGACGATTACCTGGGAAAGCCCATGTTCCCATGCTATTGGTTAGTCAGTCAACCTATGGATTCACGCGCTGTTGCCCAGAGATCTTATTACCTTACATTCATTAGCATTCATACATGCTGCAGGCTTTCTAAAATGGGACTGATAATGATGTAATGATGTAGGAGCCCTGTAGTTCTATCATTATGTTACGCATTTTAAAGTCATAAACAGACAAGGATAGACCTACACATATTTTTTGATATACATAATACATATTATGCAAGATGATCAAACGATCCAACCATGAAACCAACTTCAGTATCAATAGATGAGTGAACTGTGATACTGTGGTTTAACAGTAAAGGCACTCAACTGCCAGAGATGCAGGTTTTTCATATGTATTTTAACCAAATACAATTGTATTTGTATGTATATGAGTAGATCTTGGAGGCATTATTTTTAAAATGATAGGTGAAATAAATTAAACTTACATTGAGATTGGCACCTCGCGGCGACTCGAAAACACACTTCAGTTTATAATCCATAAGCTGATCAGGACTTATTTCCTTCCACTGAAAAATAAAAACATTATATGGAGAAGTCAAAAAATACCAGCAGCCTGATTCTGTAACTCAGTGGCTATCAAAGAGTGAAAGCCACTGACATATATTCTTTATCCATTGAAGGTTTGCTATGAAAACTTAATTTTTATTTCATAGCAAACCTTCAATGGATAAAGAATATATGTCAGTGGCTTTCACTCTTTGATAGCCACTGAGTTACAGAATCAGGCTGCTGGTCATACCAGTAATTTTTTTATATTGTACTAGCGAGTAGCGAACCGCCCCAGGTTCGCACGGGTTAGCAGATAGCTATAGGCAAGGTGAGCAATCACATCTACATTAATTTTTATTTAGTGTGTATAAGAGTGTGTTAAAGGTATCGTAAGTAAGGATATAACATCGTTCTGCTAGGAACCATCGAACCCGCGCCCGTAAGTAAAGCATTACTTTAGTATAAATTAAAATCATGAAAATTGATATTTTGAGTCAACCTTAAAAGATAGATGTATGCTATCACAGACTAGTTGACAAAAATTACAAATTAATGAAGTATGACATATTTTTTTAAGATTTAAGGGAAAGATGGGTTTATAGACAGTTTTTATTATTACTGAAATGTTATCAGCTAGAGAAAATAATCATAACAAAAGTAGCTTTGCGATTTCTGTTTTTTTTTTAAATATTACTACAGAACCGGAAATTTTCCAGATTCTGAAATGCACTTGACCAGTTATTCACAAGTCCTGGACAATATAATATGTTAAATTTTTGATTTATAAATGTGTCTACCTGACATGTAATTATGTGTAACAGTAAATAGTTGTTGCTTTTGTTTTAGTCCATGCTGTTGTATTTATATGATGGTTTTTATTTTTCGTAATGTACAATGTACATGATTCTTAGTAGACCTAATAAATAAACAGTGGTTTTACAGCCATACATTTGATTGAATATAACATATTAGTGCTCAACTAAAACCCCCAATCTATACTAATATTATAAATGCGAAAGTTTGGATGGGTCAATGGATCACTCAATCACGACAGAATGGCTGAACAGATCTGGATGAAATTTGGCACAGAGATAGATTATAGTCTGGAGTAACACATAAGCTACCTGCAGGACCCAACAAACCTCAAATGAATGTTTGTAACTCAATCACACCAGAATGACTGAACGGATCTGGATGCAATTTGGGACAGAGATAGATTATAGTCTGGAATAACACATAAGCTACTTTTTAAGTAGCTTATGTGTTATTTATATTATATTGCTAAGTCGCGGGCATCAGCTAGTATATGATAAATGATTTATTAATTTCATGTAGGACAACTTGTGACACTTATGATACGTCAAGACTCTGCCACCGGTTCGGAAAGCTGATTCTACTGAGAAGAGCCAGCAAGAAACTCAGCAGTTGCTTCAAAAAAGAAAAGGTTACAATAAGTAACAATACAACACATACCTACATTACGTTACAAGTATTACACAGTAAGTAACAGCAATAATACACATACCACTTGATCTATGTTAGTCTTGCCTTCTGGAGCAATGACACTTTGCACCATGAACTTGTGTTTATGCTTCTCATTATTATCAACATGAACTGGCTGCGGGGTAACTAGAATATAAAAAGACACATTAATTAAATATTTATACTTAGTTTTTTATGATATTGTTTAGTGGCGTGCACAGTATTCGGAGTCCGGGTAGGCATTGGTTACGTAGATACCTACTTTCAGGCAGGGAATGATGAAAATTATGCATTAAGCTTTTTTAACTAGAGTAAGCAGTACCTTTATTGCCTCTGTGTCGTGCACGCCACTGATATTGTTCTATTTAAGATATTTAATGGTACATGTATAATCTATTTACAATTCCCTTGCTCTTATTTCAATACTATTAGAAATATTTAGTGACTTTTTCTTACTTACTTATTATATTTATTTCATATCATAGTTATTACAATCATTATAATTATCATTATGCAACATTTGCAGCATAAAGATGGCGAAATTTTAAATTACTTATGAAACATTTGTTTTATATGATGGTAAAGGCCCCTGTACATAGCAAGTTGGGTCCATGCATTAGGCCAAAATTAAAAACTGTTTACATGACGTATGTGTACAAGGCTCTTCACAATAGGTTTAACTGTTAACATGCATTTGAAGTTGATAATGTAAGATAAATATTTTAAACTTTCTATATAATATATTGTGGTCGTCACATTTAAATGAAGCAATAAGTATGTAAATTTAAACTTACTGGCTATATCAACTTTAGAATTAGGGCTCAGTACTCCGGAATTCGGGCGAACACAGTACTTCTTTGGCGCTGTTGTCTTGATTTTGAACAAAACAGTATGCTCTGAAGGATTTGTTAACTGCATGTATGTCGTGTGGCCCAGCTCAAACAGTCCTGTATAGTCAACTAAAATAATCAATAATAACGACCATATCACTACGGACTGTACATATTGCCAATAAATTACTTGGGAAAGTGTATGACAGATATTTATAACTCTTTTAATATAAGGTAACCCCAAAGAATAGAAATAAAAATCATTTTTAAGCAACTTCCAAAAAAGAGGAGTAAATAAATTACGTAAATATAATTTTTAATAAGGCTTTCATCTCTATTATCTAAGTAAAAATTTAAGATTTAAATCCCCAGAAAGATCCCTTTGCTTTCTTAATCAAAGTTGAAAATCAAAGTTAATCTGAAGTTCATCCCCCAGAATGCAATTCTATCACCATCACATTTTATTGAGATTCGTTCAGAAGTTAACCCTTGAAAGATACCAGTATTTAATACAAGATTTTATTTAATTAATTTAGTATGTAACTATAGTATGTACTGTTATGTAAGTTTATTATATTGTAATAGTAGTAGATTGCTAAAAATTTTCTTTTAGAAATGTACACGTGTACCGCCCTGTCATCATGCAACTAATCTCCTATCTTAAAAAGGTTGCCTGGAAGAGATCACTCATAGTGATAAGGCCGCCTTTACACCGTAACAAGTTGTAAATTCTGTCACGATTCGTTTTACCTCTGTTTTTATTATTTTATTTGTTTGTGTGTAATAAAGTGTTTTTACTTACTTACTTACTTAATTGAACAAAGAAATATTTTTTTAATCAGTAAGTACGAGGATCAACAACAACTCTACGAAGTTTGAAAGGTCTTTCTTTCCCTGGCCATTGTTGGCCAGTGAATGATAAATGATAAATTTATTTCACTTAAGACAACTTGTGTCACTTTTGATATGTCAAGACTCAAGACTACCACTGACATGATTATTAATTCAATTTATTCACTTTAAAATATGATATGTTAGCTTTTTTTGGCTTTACTGTTTACACTTACTAAGAATCAACACATTCAACAGTAAATGAAACAGCTTCATTTGCATTTTCATAATTATTAACAGATTGACACATAGAACAATAATTAATTATTGTTACCTAGAATCTGTTCACAATATCATATTGCAATGTGACTGCAACAAATTATATTAAATCTATATATATAAAAATGAAACCCGTTTTCCTTGGTCACGGCATCACGCGTGAATGGCTGGACCGATTTCACTAATTCTTTTTTTGTTGTATTTGTTATTATTAGGAGAAGGTTCTTACGGAAAAAAATATTAAGAAAATCTCTCAGAAATATTGAAAAATATACATTTAATTTTGCATACTAAGGCGGTACGAAGTTCGCCGGGTCAGCTAGTATATATATAAATATGTTAAGGTTTATGATTCCCCTAGGAACTATTTCATTTTCCTGGATAAAAAGTAGCCTATGCTCTTCCCCTGCAATGCAATCTATTATTATTATTTATTATTAAAGCTTTATTTCTCACACATTACAAGTTTTTTTTACAGTGTTTATGCAATGGTTTGATTTATTTTGATGTGTGGTTTACATAAATTATTGTAATTATCAAAAATTAAAGACAGTTTCACTTTAACATAGTTCATTTTTTAAACACTAAATTTTTCTCTTGCGTGTAGTTTTTTATTTATTACATATTTTGCTATACCAACTTTGGAATTTATTTTTATGACTGTTTAGTTTTTGTTTTAATTTCATTTTTAATAGATAACAGTGTCACTGGGTCGGATAAGTTTGTATAACTGTATAACATTGTTTCATTGCTACCTCTCTCTCAGTTCGTAAGTTTATCCTTCCACATTCTTATTTCATTTGGGGCTATAAGTGCCCGATTTAAGTCATTTAATAAGTTTAAAATACACCTATTTAAGGGTTTTTAAGTTTAGATGTACAGGTGAGCCAACTGCCTACCTGCGTAATTTGCCACCTTCCTTTGATAAATTTAAAATAGGAATATGTTAAAGAAATAACTTATTGGTAGGATTCAGTAATTTTCCAGTTATAGCAAAAGTATGCTCTTAAATTGAGCAACAATCATCATGTTGAATATGCACCAAATACAAACTAAAAACATGCATTTTTATTTATACTTCTCACTGCTGGTTTTTGAGTAACTGATCTGGTAACTATTGCAACCAACCAACCAATCAATCAATCAAATCATTTATTCAATATATGTTCACTTATTGACATTAAAAATTACTTAAAAAACATGATGGTGATAATCGGTTACAGTATTTTAAAACTAAAGCTACGAGGGTTCCAATTTGTCTCATACTGCAAAATTATTAGTAATTAAATATAGGTACAGCTTTTAAATGTTAATAGCACATCGTATGGTTGATCCATTATGAAGTACCCAAGCAAGATTTGTAAGACAATTTGACATAGCATTGCTGCTATTAATTATTAGGACACATCAACACATTCCTTAATGTAATTTACCAGATTTACATAACGAATGGTTATTATACTGTGCCATAAATAAAAGTAAATCAAAATGTTATTAGGGATCTAATATGTAGAGAAATATTAATGTTAAGTATCAAAGCGATCTTAAATTAATCGTCACGTTAGCTTCAATTTTCGGTGTCGATCAGACTTCAGAATTCGCTATGTAGGTACATATTTGATAGATTTCAACAATAGTAGGTACGAATCGAAAATATTGCTCAGATGAGGACTTAAAACATTTTGATTTTGCTTCAACGTGTTAAATTGTAGTTATTGACATTAAATATATAAAGCCGCACCCTGACAAAATGCCGATATCTGGAAATAGAAACTCCATATTTTGTCAGCAGCTAACATGACCTATAGCTACTGCCCAAGTTGTAATGCGGCGGTTGCAGTTTTTGAACTACTAAACGAAAATCACTTACCTTTGAACTTGAGTTCATTTTGTGGCTCTATAGTTAGCACTCGGTTAGGCATTTTGTATTAGAATGTATATTCTCAAGGGAAAATTAGCAGATTCTAGTTTTTTAGATAATTTAGAGATGTCGGCCACAGTGAAGATGAATGACGAATATGACATGCGCAGTGCGCACTGAGCATAGAGCAGCACAGCATGCGTTCTCTTTCTTTTCGTGTGGATTAACCGTAGACTATGGAGGGTTTATGGAGGGTAAGGTAAGGAGTAACATCTCACCATGGAACTAATAACTAATAAGTACTACGTACAACCGGAATGAGCTCTTGTTAATAAAGTGTGCCGAGTGAGAGATACCATACTGACCGTTGTGTCCCTTTTCCACAAGAGTGACCACACTATTCTTGAATTTTGGGATACTTCAATATACGGGATATAAAATATATACCTCTATGAAGAAATAAAAATCAGCAAATAATTTTAAAATATTTATATTTTTATAATGATGTTGATATTGATGTTGATGTTGATGTCATCTCATCACTATGCCAGTCTCCATGTTTGAAAATGTTTTTAATTTCATTCTGTTGAAGTACGGTGATACAGCACATACGGTGAAAGAAACATCGTAAGGAAACCTGGACTTGACAGTCTGAAATCACCAACTCATTAATGCTTAATGCTATGCTAGTGATTAATGCTCATGCATTCTCCTAGTGAGAAGAGGCCCTTGCCCAGTAGTGGAACAGTTACGGGCTGGATTTTTATCATTATCTGTAAACGTCCCTATTCAAGATAAAAATAAAATTGATTTTGCTTACCACGAGGAATCGTGAGGGAAGAGCATTTTCTTTTAAAACGGGCCGTGATAAATTAGGAATATAATCCTCTGGCATGAAATGTTTGCTGCATATTACAGAATTTTGGGTCACTTTTCTGTTACCACCAGGTATAATGCTTAACCACTTTTCACGCAATGTATAATTTTTTGGTAATCTGAAATATGAAAAAAATATCTATCCTGTTATAATTCGTGTTTCATAGTTTACGATACTTGTCCCGTATACTTGGTACCTAAATTTATGTCACCCGAAATTTCGTCTATCGTAATATTCATCAAAATGGCCGTTTGTGTTGCAACCATCATAGTACATAATAATTCCATGGTTGCAACGTTTTTATTTTTATTACTACTACGATTGCCCCCTTCAACACGAAAACAAGTGAATTATTGACGTACTAATTTTCTAAATGCTTGAAATTTTAATCGGAGGATAGGGGGTGACTAATTCGATAGTATAACCATTTTTCAGATTTCTTTTATAAACGTACCAAATTTGAAGTATAATGTTAAATGTGAAATAGCAACACAAAGACCACTGTTAGAAAGGGACACCGCGGTATGTTGTGGATGTCTCACTCGGATTCATTTTTATACTGCGTGCGTAGTGGTCCTTATGTCCGTGATATAAGGATTAAATTTGATTAAAAATAAGTTAAATAAGTTTGTAGTACGCATTCCAATTGTACGTAGTACTTATTAGTTCCATGAATAAATATAATATATAGGGGTCCTTACCTTTTACCCTCCATACCATAGACAGAGAAAAAGATATATTCTTACTCTATGGGATTAACACTTACTCTATGATTTTTGACGACCTCCGTGGCGCAGTGTGTAGCGCTGTTGTTCTAACGTGCGGGGTCCCGAGTTCGATCCCCGGCAGGGTCAATTTTGGCTTTGGCCGCGGCTATTTACCACCCTACCGGTAAATGATTCACTCTATGGTTAGTCATTTATGAATATATACACACGAAACAATGACTCTTTTCCATATTTCTCACTCAAGAACAAAAACCAAAAAAAAATATATATATATCAAATTACAAGTCGTGTCTCCTCGCACGAAATTTCTACCCATAGATTTATTTCATGGAGTAGGGCCCCAGAAAAATTCCTACTGTGTCCTTGTCTATCATATTCATTTTTAGCCAAGTTTGAAAGGGATCGCATCATAGAATGCTTTGAAAATAATTCCAAAACCGCAACATCTGCGGATCTAACTTTACCTTTAGATTACAATCTTACGGTGATATAAGAGTATAGATATAGTACATGTAAATGTGTTAAACTATCGCTATCGTATACTGTATGACGCTGATAGCAAGTCTATATACTCTGCCTAAGAGGACGTGTTATAGATTAGTATGTTGGACTTTTCATTATGTATTATGTAGGAGAAGGATATGTAGCATTTTACTCAATTATAGTATTTACGATGCATTTTGTCAATGAAACATGTAAAATCAAAATCAAATGTTTTTTTACTCAAATAAACTTTTACAAGTACTTTTAAATCGTCAAGTGAATCTACCACTGGTTCGGAATACCATTCCTACCGAAAAGAACCAGCAAGAAACTCGGTGGTTGCTCTTTTTAAATAATTCATTTACAATAATTATTATATCAATGTGTTCATAAGTTACCGCTGTCCTTAGCATTGCTGGAGCGATCAAATCCATGTAGCCCAGTCAAAATAGACATTTCAATTTACAAAAACTCCGACAGAGCTGAATTTTGCTAGAGACCTTGGGTACACCAGTAGAAATAAAGTGCCAAAAATCCCCATCGATCACATGTGTGCTAAAAAAGTTATTCAACGTCAAAGGTCAAAATTTTCGGTTTTTTGGATTTTTCTCGAAACGGTAAGTTTTATCAGATTGTACAAAAAAGGTCTTAATACTTTTTTCCCTAACAATCACCATTCCTAAGACATTGCGATTCAAAAGAATTTCAATTACAATTTCGCTAGGTAGATTACAATCTAACGGTTTTTGCAATCTTACGGTGACATATGCACACATTTCCACACCACCTGTGGGGTAGTGTACTTGGCGCGTTTTTTTAACGTAGTTTCCCCGCTAGGCCTACTCCGCGATCTGTTATGACCTTAGACTAGGGAAAGGTTATGACGAAGTTTTTTTGGGAAAATATTGTTGGATAGGTATAAAACCTTTTTGTATTTTATTATTAGAATTAGAAGATAATTGAAATATATGTGAGTGCGAATAAAATCAACGTGTTGTCTGTGATGATTCGATATTTAAAATAGATTGATGGTTCAATCCATCAATCATCATAATATTATTATAGAATGTTATAATGCTGTATTTTAATTTTCAATAAAACCTAAGTAACGGGTATCTATTATTTCAATTTATTGAAAATTAATATTAAGGACAAATATTTACGTCCAGATCGTTTTGAAGCGGATCCTTCCTCAAGCAAGGATCAGTCTCAACAGTGGCTACATTGGAAAACGAATTTCAACAATTTTCTCAATTCCATTACAGTAAAAGAAAAGGTAAAAATTGATGAATCTTTTAAACTCCAATTGCTACAAAATCACCTATCATCTACAGTTATTACACATATTCAAGAATGTACAAGTTACGAAGTCGCAATTTCTAAATTGAATCGCTTGACTAAACTTTTATTAATGAAGCTTGATGTACTTCCAGTATCTATGAGAGCTTTAACATTGATTGTGTTATTGATTGTTATAGGAATCGTAGCTTTGTTTAGTAATTCAGTTGAGGCTATGATAGCGTATACGTTATGAGGTTCGACATCAGAGACTGCATCCGTTACTCCAACAGCGGCATTGGCTTTTTGTTGACCGTTCTCTTTTGGTCTGCATACCTTGGCAAAATGTCCCCTCTTACCACATTTTAAACAAATAGCCGTCGATGCTGGACAATATCGCCGAAGGTGCAATTTATCTCCACAAAAATAACAAGATTGTTTCTTGTTAGGACGAACGTAGATGCAGTTTGATCTACTGACGTTGATGCTGATGGAGAGTGCTGATATGTTTCATTATGTATTTGTGCCATTTCCATAGCTCGTGCTTGTTGGAAAGCATCATCAAGTCCCAATGTACTTTTCTCTAATAATCGTTGGCGTATTATTGATGAGCTAAGTCCGGCTATAAAAGCGTCACGAATATATTCTTTACAATTTTGCTCCGCAGTAACTTGTTTGAAATTACAATCTTTTGATAGCAGTTGTACTGCCTGAAGATATTGGTCTATATTCTCATCGGGTCCTTGTAGCCTTTTAGTAAGTCTATACCTAGAGAAGAGTTCGTTTGGCGGTTTTATGAATAACGTATCCAATTTAGAAATTGCAAACCTAGCAGATGAAAGTGACGAGGACGAGGAAGACATATTAGGACCTCCATCTTTAACGGATGCACAGGGAAGTGACGAAAACGAGACAAACAATGCTGGATCTCAGTCTGATTTTGAACCTCGGCGTTCGGACAGACAAAGGCGGCCTCCAACCTACTTCACAGATTACGTAAGCTAGTTTTTAGGCGGGGAGAATGTGATGATTCGATATTTAAAATAGATTGATGGTTCAATCCATCAATCATCATAATATTATTTACTAGAATGTTATAATGCTGTATTTTAAATTTTCAATAAAACCTAAGTAACGGGTATCTGTTATTTCATTGTCATTTCATGTAAAACTAATTTGTATTTCTAATATTATAAATACGTAACATTTTGGCGATGAGATCTCAAAAATGTCGGCTACGCGTGTGGGCATTGGGCTATTAGTAAGTTTTGACCACAATTAAAACAGTGGAAAAATTATAATAATCGGATCAACCAGTAGTTCATAGCGAACGACATATTATAGATGAAAAGAATGACAGTACGGGGAACAAACGGAGACGGGAGAGCAATCCTGTTAAGCGCGCTCAACGATAATACGTATAGCCTTGTCGCGGATTTGGCTTTGCCAAAGGACCTCACAGAAGTGCCCTTCGAATATATATTATTATTATTGGACAAATATTTTACGCCCAAACGTTATGGGTTTGGGGAACGTTACACATTTTATTCAGCTACTCAACAGAGTAATGAAAATTATTCAGAATTTGCTGCAAGATTGAGAGGTTTGACAGCTCACTGCGATTTTAGTAATGTTGTGGAAGCACTTAGAGATCGTTTCCTAATGGGGATATCTTCGGGCTACGTTAAAGATAAGTTTTTTACCCAAGAGATGAAGGAGCTAACACTTGAAAAAGCAGTATCATTGGCCATTAGTATACAAAGTACATGGATGAGCGCAGCAGCTTCTTCTCAATATCATTTTTCAACATTTCAGTCATGTGCCATTGTCACCTACTAAGAAACGTTTATTAACTTATACAGGTAGTAAACTGTGTTGGGATAATTCATTTGTCTGTATCTTACTTAGATAACACGCACGGTTTGAATTTTTTTGTTATTGAAGGTGGAGGACCTACCGCAATAAAATTTCTACCTAGCAATGGTGCTAGGTAGAGATTTTATTGCGGTATTCAATTTGGAGTTGTTACCCATAAAGTTCCAAAGGGAAAAAGATGAAATCGAAGTAAGTTTGGATCCTATCCAGCCGTGTTTACTGAAAAACTTTTAATAAATATAAGGTGGCTCTACGGACTCTAAACCTATTTTTTGTAAAGCAAGGCCAGTGCCCTTTGCTTTAAAAGAAAAAGTAGACAAAGAAATCGATCGTTTACTAGATTTAGGAGTTGTACAAGGTGTGGACCACTCTAAGTTTGCATCACCTATTGTTCCAGTTTTAAAACCAAACGGCTCTATCAGAGTATGTGCAGATTTTTCGATTACCATTAATAAACAATTAATTGTTGAACAGTACCCATTACCAACGGTAAAGGAGTTATTTTAAAAAATATACAGTGGACAGCAATTCACGAAATTAGATTTATCGATGGCTTATGCACAGTTGGTTCTAACAGAAGAGTCACAAAACATTACATGTATATTATATACACATCGTGGACTTTTTAAATATACGAGATTAATTTTTGGTCTTGCTAGTGCACCTGCCATATTTCAGAGAGCTATGGATTGTTTGCTTGCTGGTATGGATGGAGTACTTGTTCTTCTGGACGATATTTTGATTACTGGTATAACGAAGGTCTTCATTATGAAAGATTGATTATATGCTGTTTTTGATAGACTAAGAGATGCAGGCTTAACATTACAAAGTGAAAAGTGTAAATTTTTCCAAAATGAAGTGACTTATTTATAATATATTATCGATAAGAATGGGATAAGGAAATGTCTTGATAAAGTGAGGGCTCTTATGGAGTCTCCCATTCCGGACAATCTTAAGTTGCAATCATTTTTAGGGTTGGTCAATTACTATCGTAACTTTATTCCTAATGCTTCTAAATTTAAAGTAAATTCAAATTCAAATTCAAATTTGAATTTGATTTGAACTATTATGTTCACTTATTGTGTTGGTGCATTTTAATCCGGAGGCTAAAATAATTTTGACAGTTGATGCATCGCCATATGGGTTAGAAGCAATTTTATCAAAGATTTCAGAAGATTGTACAGAAAAGCCTATTGCTTATGCTTCTCGTACCCTGAATGCAGCCGAAAAAGACTACTCGTAAATTCAGAAAGAAGCAATGGCTATTGTTTATGGCATTTGTCATTACCACCAATATTGGTATGGTAGATCGAAGCCATTAAAAAATAAGTGCGTATTGTAATAAGGGAAATAATAAAAATTAAATACAGATTAAATGTTGTTTATTATAAGAATATGAATATTAATTTAAATAGTTGTTTAACTTGTGAAGAGTGGTTTTTACAGTGGATTTTAATTTTATTAAAACATCTTTTCTCTTTTAGCAGTAATAATTTTTTTTCTGAGCTGACATTTTTTAGGACATATAATAATAACGTTATCTAGGTTACATGTTTTAATTTTCTTAAGTCTACGCTCTACAAACACTATGATAAAGGGAGTTTTTATCCAACTTTCTTATATACTTACTTAAATTATGATACTTCAGATTTAAGGTCTAGCCCCACTTGAGATGCACGGAGCGGCGCGGCATGTAGCGGCAAATATTATTTTGTTTAGTTTGCACTGAGCAGCTCCATAGCCATACCTTATACAAAGAATACTTGCCGCTACATGCCGCGTCTGTGTAGTGGGGCTGGACCTTTTAACAGTGCTCAGGGCTTATTTCTTCCTCCCTAAATGAGTGTACTTTATATATCTCAGAAGTTCCTTAATCATAGAGTATTTACAATCGCACATTTTACAGAAATACGGCTTATTTTGATGGTGAATCTTCTTCATATTATTATGCTGATTCAAATCTCTCTCCTTCGTACTCTTGAATTTGTAACTCTCACACAAATGAGACTTCTTTAGTGGCACAGGCTTTTTTGCCAACATAGCATTGTGTTTACTTATATATGCGCTTTCAAATGACATGTTTTATACGGACACGTACCATATTCTTACGGCAGAGATTTTATCTCATTGTTGTCAATGAATTTTTTTACTTCTTTATCAAACGTGTGTCGTAGTCATACTTAAAGCCTTTGGCTAATTTATAGTTGGTGTTTGAACATTTATAGTGAGATGTGTAATCATCCGATTGCATTTTTAGATGTGCGATTAAATGGTCTTTTTTGGAAAAACTTGAGTGGCAATGGTGACACATGTAAACGTCGGACTTCATATCATGAAACTTCACCATGTGGCGCCTTAGGTCGGCCCTGGTACAAGTCACCAGCTTGCAGAGGTTACACGCGAAGGGCACTCCTCCCGGCGACATCACGTGCACGTTCATATAACTATGCCTGCATTTGCAAGTGGGTTTATTGGGTCTGTGAGTTTTGATGTGCTCATTCATTTTACATTTCGTCGTAAACTTTTCACCGCAGAAAATGCACTCGTGTTTTAAAAGTTTCCTCACACGCTTTTGAGCCTTTCGCGCAACCTTTTGTGCTGTATCTTTCGAGACACTTTTAGCATTTATCAAGTTATCTGTAACATCTATACCAAGTTGCTGTTTCACTACATTCTCTTCAGTTTTTACGTTTACTTTAATATCTAATTCTAATGGTTCAAATTTTATACTTTCTTTAACATCGACTTCTGCAATTGGTTCAAATTTTATATTTTCTTTAATATCGACTTCTGCAATTGATTCAAATGTTATGTGTTCTTTAAAATCGATTTTTTCAATCGGTTCAATTTTAATTTCAACAGGAATTTCATTAGATAAATTATTTTCAAAGAGTTCTGGCGCAGTGAGATTGTCACTATTTTCGCTAGTGTACCTCCAAGGCATTGCCTGGTTTCCAATTGGAAAATTTGACTGAGTTTCAATCGGAAAGTTGAGATCATTTTTCTCACTCTGGTTTGGCTCATCTAGTTTTGTTTTCACAGCATCCAAATCTATAACAGGAGTGATCTCAAGCTCCTCTTTTATAACAGGTTCTTTTTTGATAAAGTAACTTTGATCTGTCTTTTCTTGAAATTGATTATTCATTTTTGTAATATTGAATTAGTTATCTTCTTTTACATTTATTTGTCTAAACAATTAAGTACTTATAATCTTCTCGTTCTTTGGATACAGCTTTCTGAAATATTTTGTAGCTTTTGAATCATTTATTAGTATAAAATAATGGTGTGCATGCAATCATTTAGTAAGTAGTAGTAGTAGTTACTTATTTATAACCTTTTTCTTTTTAAGAAAGGAGCAACTGCTGAGTTTCTTGCCGGCTCTTCTCAGTAGAATCACTTTCCGAACCGGTGGTGGAGTCTTAACGTAGAATAAGTGACACAAGTTGTCCTATGTGAAATAAATAAGTCGTTTATCATTTATCATAATAATTGAAAAATTTATTGTTTTCTATACTGTATCCACGGAGACTACGAGTAGTTAATATAGCGCTCTCTCTGTCACGTAATCCCATACAAATGGCAAAGACAAAAAAAGTCAGTGGGCGTAAACCATTCTGAATGATACTATTAAATTAAACTAGCTTTATTCCCACGACTATACTTGCCTTTGTAATATAATAAGTAGGTGAAAAATTAGGCTCGTAGAAGTTATTTAAAATAAATATTTAAAAAGCTTTTATTAAATTAATGTATTTAATGTGAATGAAAAAAAACAAGAGTAATAAAATATTTACATCAATTATTTTCATTATAATTTACGTAGGTAGTTATAATTCAAAATATATTAATCACTATCCGACGACGTATCACTGCTATCGTTTTCTACATTAAATGTAGAAAACGATAGCAGTGATAATAAATAATAACCTAATAATAATAATAACTTCATAATAAATTTTATTATGAAGTTGTCAGTCATTATTTCCACATTCCTACCCATTGCGTTCATTTTTGGCTCTACAATTTCTTTCTTTTGGGCATTACTATTTTGAATTGCATTATTCAAAAGGTTTCTTAATTCCGCCATCTTGTAAGTTGTCTTTTCAGCGGCAAGAGCGCGTCTGCACAGTACGGGTACCACGATCAGACTAAAATATACACGTAGTCTGTGCATTAACGGTTATCGCTGACCAATCACAAACGATTCTGTTTTCCCTATTAAATTGTCTCCGTGAATAGAGTATAGGAACTTTAAGGCCGACTTGCTCAACACAGCCTAAACAGATTTAGTCAAATTGTGTGATGCTGTCACTTTTTGATAGGTTTATTTCACATGAAAAGGACAGGTAGGCAAACTTAAACACTTTTAACAGCTTTGTGCAAGTGGGTCTAAAATATGATAACATCAACTAACATGTACTATTACCAAATACAAGCCTGATTGATACAGTGTTTCACAACTGAATACCTTACACATTGATGTAGAATTTTAGTACCTACCTTAATGACCTTACACCATAGTTTCACTGTCACCTCTGATTGGCTGATACTTTTTTTCTCACGAGACACTAGCTCATCTAAAATTTACAATCATCCTGGACAGCATCAGGAAATTATCTGAAAAGAGCATTTAATTCTCTAAATATAAAATAATGTAATTATTATTTTAGAATCCAATAAATTCTAACAATAAGTAATGTCAGAATTAATTGATACGTAGCTAAGCAGATAGGACTCAATCCACACTATAGTCAAAAATGAGTTATATATGTCAACGTAAGATTGAAAAAACCGTTAGATTATAATATAACGTTTTTTATCTCGATAGATTATAAACTGTCGACAGATTGTGAACCGTAACATACTGCTTACAATTTAACGCGTTATTTTCCGGTAAATTGTAATATACCTGAATATACATGTCAAATCCTAACCTAACCTAAAGTTCGCGCGCGAGTTGAATGCAGAGTAAATGTATGGTGACACTTACATTTATTCTGCATTCAACTCGCGCGTGAACTGTACAAGAAAGAGGCAAGAAAACATAAAAACAATAAATATTTCATAAATTAATACTCAGAACATTGAACGGTTCACAATCTTACGACAGTTTATAATCTCGCGGGATAGAAACTTACAATCAATCAATTAGATTTTACAATCTTACGGTGACATACATACCAAAAAGAGGTCCTAACGGTTAGTTTTTTCACTCAAAAATAAGATGGGAACCAAACCACTTATAAGATGGGTATTTTTTTACAAACCACTGTAACAACCCAGACTGTTTGGGTCGTTTTTAATAAATCCAACTAGAAAGATGCAGGTCTATATTTAATATAAGAGAATGAACTCAAAACAAACCTTCAGCCCCTATATTACCCCTTGAGGTGGAATTTTGAAAAACTTTGACACACATCTTTAATTTTTACCGAAACCCAAAATATCAATTTCGTTGATAAAACTTGAAAAATGTGTTAAGAAATCAAGGACTTTTTTAAAAAACATCCCTATTTCCCTTGTCCCTATGACTGGTAATTTTTTTTTAAATATATAGGCTAGTGCTTAGCTGCGATCAGACTTGCTTGCAAGTGGTGATGCAGCCTAAGAGGGAGCGCGCTTGACTAGAAGATGCCTATTCACTCTTGATTTGAAGATACCTATACTAAAAGAGGAGGGGAAAACGGAAGCCGGAAGGGCATTCCATATCCTAGCGGTTCGAATTAGAAACGAAGAAGCAAATCGCTTCGTACGAGCCCGTGGAATTTCGACTGCGTAAGGGTGCAGACCTTGTCGATGCCTTGCGGTTCAATAATAAAAAAGGTGACGGAGAAACCAGATCGGAACCAGAAATAGTTCTTGGGCACACTCTCCGAAATATATCCTGTAGAATACCGACAGACAGGCAACTTTGCGCCGATTTTCCAAGCTTTGCAGCTTCGAACTGACCAGCGCTATATTACCAATAAAAAACAGTCTCCTGGTGCGACGATCCACCGAACCCAATGCATCAAGCTGGTACTTGGCAGAGCCATCCCATAAATGGCTGCAGTACTCCATGCACGATCGTACTTGTGCTTGGTACAGTATAAGAAGCTGTTCCGGCGTGAAGTACCGCTTGACTTGGTTGAGGATGTCAAGTTTCTTGCTAGCTGTTTTGGATTCGATGCATTGTCCAAATAGTACGGGACTAATAAACATTGATCCTAAAAAAAATGTAAAGCTGATTTTTGGAACAAGTGTTCCTTGGGGTCTGAGAAGTACCTATTAAAAATTCCCCCCTCCTAGGCCACGGGCTTCCCTCCTACGCCCTCAAACGTCTCCCCCGGGATGGTCTTCCAATTGTCTGGTCCGATTATTTGGAACAGCTAACGGTAGCAATCTCTTCTACGGAGGCAGAGCTTGTAGCCTTAACAGAGACCGCAAGGGAAGCTTTAAGAAAGAGCTCCTAGAATAACTGACTGATATAACAGAAATCAATGGAAAACCCACAATCTACGTTGACAAAGCTATCCGAGAATCCGCCTTATGGTTCCATAGGAGAACCAAGCATATTAAGCTGAAGCATTTTTTCATTCGAGAATGTATACAAAATGGAGAATTTGATTTCCACGGACCTGCAACTGGCAGATATGTTTACGAAGCCATTATTTGGCCCAGGACACTATATACTCGTGTGCCCAAGACTCGAGATGCTAAGCCAAAGAATTGGACTTGTTCAAGATGTGTCCAAGTTCTAAATATGAATACAAAGTATGATGTGAGGATATGCAACCTCTCAACACCATCTATGGTTGTGTCATTGAAGAATAATAAAATACTTTGTTATTGTTTTAAGTGACAATCAACAACATTATAAAAAATATTGCATGAAATAAAACCACATAAATACTTTTAAAGTGCAAGATATTTCTTTAATTTCACATAATATATATTATATCCATGTATTGTGTATGAAAAAAA
Source organism: Erebia aethiops (assembly GCA_923060345.2). Taxonomy (NCBI): domain Eukaryota; kingdom Metazoa; phylum Arthropoda; class Insecta; order Lepidoptera; family Nymphalidae; genus Erebia; species Erebia aethiops. Next base: position 9,274,701 of record OV281079.1, on the reverse strand, counting down.
ATAAAAAAATAGCTAGAATCCTATGTTATTTGCAATTTCTACAAAAACCATTAGAGCTGGAAACAATCCTCGAAAGAGTAATAAACACTAAATTTCCTGTCCTCTTTTCTCCCCCCTACAACAACCCCTATCCCCCCGCAACCCCCCTCCTCTCAAATATCTAATTGTGCTTTTTTGTAATCGAATTTCAATTCAAGTATCAAATCAAATGTTTTTAATCAATTAAACTTTTACAAGTGCTTTATATCGTCCAGTGATAGATTGGTTCGGAAGGCCGGTAACAGTTAAAAGTTAATCTGATAAAACTATCTGCAAGATGGCTGTTGGTGGTTCATTTTATTAGGACTACATTGTTTTTGGATAAATGCATATTGCATACCTACATAGTTATAGTTGAAAGGCCTTCGAGACGTAGGTATTTATTATTATTATATTAGCAGGTTTTATTAAAGCACATCATCATGGTCATCATCATACTCGCTCGCATGTCGCCGGTCACACCCGCACTCTGTGCCCGCGCCGCCCGCACTCTCTTCGCAATACATTCGTTGTTCTTCGGCCGACGCGACGCTAATAATATATAATATTATATTGGGGCTGATTCTGTAACTTTAAATCTAGTTCTGTCCCTTTCCGTACGAAGTATTATGAAAGGGTTAGCAATATTTGTAATGCTCTAATTTTAGTTTAGTTTAGAGATTGTGCACTACAGAATCAGCCCCATTATTTACTAAGTGTGGTGTTGTTTTGCAGATAAAGATATCATGATTATTACTACCTATTAGTTTATTGTATTATAGCATCCATCATTATCAAATAGAATGAATAGGTACAAAGTCAAAATTATTGCAAAATATTTTTTTTTTATCCACTGCAACTTGCAAGCTAGCCCTTGACTGCGATCACACCTTAAGGTAAGTGATGATGCAGTCTAAGATGGTAGCGGGCTAACCTGTTAGGGGCATGGCAGTTATATTAAACCCATACCCCTATTCGGTTTCTACACTGCATCGTACCGGAACGCTAAATCGCTTAGCGGCACGTCTTTGCCGGTAGGGTGGTAACTAGCCACGGCCGAAGCCTCCCACCAGGCCAGAATAGAGAAAATTCAGAAATTATAAATTCCTAAATTGACCCTGCCGGGGATCGAACCCGGGACCTCCGCACGTTAAGGCAACAGCGCTACACAGTGCGCCACGCAGGTCGTCAAAAATTTTTCTGTCATGCACGTTTTCGATCGTCATATTTCCGAAAGTATTAGGTAAGTAAGTATATTTAAATTAAATAAAAAGCATTTTGTAGAAGATTTCATGAACTTTAATTTTGTCCTTGTGGTTTTTTTCCTAGCTCTTATAGGTACATTTCGTGTAAATCACAAGAAACTTACACGATAAAAAAAAAAAAACAAATAACCAAAATATATTTCCAAAACTATTTATGTGATCATAATGATTTAAATGCCATTTGGTAGAATATTTAATGTAGATTATTTTCGCCGCAGATGGTTTTTTTCTAGCTGTAATAGTTTTTGGGAAAATTACAAAAAACTGCGGTCGGGGAGACGTTTGAGAGCGTATAAGTTAAATAGTTTTTGTCAACCAACCAAGAAATCATAAACCGCAAAAAGGTTCTGCTTTCGCAAGATTCTTGATTCGCAAGGCAGCCCTGAAGAACTATTTGCGAGAGAAACAAAGGAACTTACGGAAACTAAAGATACTCCAGCTTCACTAACTAGTTATTATACTGTAGAAATGATTTTTATCAAAAATGTAAAAATAAATCCTCACCTTCAAATATAGAAAGATGTGTTCATCAAGGTTCTTCCCTGGTGTCCTTGTTGATTGTTCGTATTTTCGTAAATAATCAATACTTTGTGTCAGAGACAAGTAACGAGGATATAGAAAGGCAACTCCATAGACACAATTTGAAAGGAATAACCAGAGACGTCATGTCCTGTGTTGTTCATTTCATCCGTAGACAGAGAAAAACATATTCATAATATACATATACATATACATATGGCGTCAGCGTATACAGAATGCGATAACGATAGTCTCAATGCGATATTTTCTTAATGCTAAATAAGTATTTTTGAAGTGAAATCTTATTTCGTTGTGCACTTTTTGGTAGGGGGTAAAAAAGTGGAAACGCGAGACCGACACCGTTACTTACATACACAAATAAATAGTTTTAGCGGGCGGAGGATTACACCCCGGCAGGGGAGACCAGACGGCCGGGGGTCAGGTTGAGAAACCGGCGGACTATCCTAGCCGAGTCAAGCAACACCACTTTCTGCATCCTGGCTGCGAGCGAACTGCCACGGAACCCCAGTCGCCTCAGATGGTGAGCGAGGCTGACTGGGATTAACCCATTTGCAGATATGACGATTGGGATGGTTTCAGTGGACTCCACATGCCACATGGCGGAAACCACGTGAGCCAGATTAAGATACTTACGTTTCTTCTCCGTCTCAGCTCTCACAAGGTTTTCGTCATATGGAATGGTGATGTCCATCAAAAACACCCGTGACTGTGCCCGGTCCAACAGCAAGATGTCAGGCTTATTCGCTAGAATAGTCCTGTCCGTGATGATGGACCGTTCCGAATAGAGCCGGACTCCGTCACGCTCGAGTACAGGCACCGGTGTGTACTTGTAATACGGCAGCCTCTCATCCAGGAGACCGTACTTCAGAGCAAGCTCCAGGTGAAGGATTTTGGCCGCTTGGTTGTGTCTGTGCGGATACTCAGTGTTAGCAAGCGCCGAACATCCCGAAAGCACATGTCTGAGTGACTCACCGGGATGGCGACAGGCTCGACAGATGTCGTTGTCGTGAGTGCCATCCTTCAGAATGTACTTTCGGTAGTTCCGCGTCTTAACTACCTGATCCTGTATCGCACAGACAAAACCTTCGGTTTCCCCAAAGAGGCCACCGAAGCGCAGCCATTGCGCGGACGCTATTTTATCGACGTGTGGCTCATTAAGAGCTTTAAAAAAGCGTCCGTGCAACTCCTTTTCCTTCCATACGGTCTCCCGGTCAGAGGCGCTAAGTACCACCGGCGCCTGCCACTCGATTTTGGCTAAGGATTTGGGAGTGCGTCCTTTATCACATTCTATGACCTCTCTATGCATGGGCGACTCCCTATTCGTCTCGCAGTATGTTCTGAGATTGGCTATCTCCCGGTTATGCATGGTCCTGAAGCTCAATACGCCTCGACCACCACATTTCCGGGGGATATACAATCTCATCACAGACGACTTCGGGTGGTGCATGCGATAGAGTGTCATAGATGTGCGGACTTTTCAATCCAGGGCGTCAAGTTCGGTCTGAGTCCATCTGAGCACGCCAAAGGTGTACATGAGAACGGGCATAACCCAGCCGTTAAAGGCTCGAACCTTATTGGCGCCTGACAAAAAACTTGTACAGATTTTGGTCAGACGGCCAAAAAAAGCCTCGTAAACAGACTGTTTCATGTCCGCCTCATTTACACATCCCTGTACACACCCATGTACACATCCCTGGTTCGCAGGGTTCGGGCTAGCTCCAATGGCATCCTGAGGGCATTTACTGACAGGTTTGATTGTCAGTACCTGAACCATTGTCATATGGTTCACGTGCTGACAAATCAAGGCTGTCTTAGATAAGGTTTTAGGATTAGGTAGTTTTTAGATTTACTAACATTAGTTTATTGTGTGTGTTTCTTACTAACAAATTTTTATGATCTTTATATGGTTGAATTAAATTATTTTTATTTTTATTTTTTATTTACCCCTATCGATTGAGACATACCCAGATACCGGTACGATTCAGGTTCAGAAAGGGTCTTGATGTTCGATGGGTCGAGGTTCATCTCTCATCATCTTTCTTTCTTTCTTCTTTCTTCTTCACTTGTCCAGCCCAAGCTCCATCCTGATAGAATTACTGAATTCAGTGGTGATACTCTTGCAGGCGGGTAGCATTGGGTGCCAGCAGTTTGGGGTCATCCATGTAGAAAAGGTGAGGCACTCTTGTCCCTCCTCTGCAAAACTGAAAGCCTGTTCCTGAACTTTCCGGTAGTGAGCTGAGTGGGTTCAGTGACAGGCAAAACCAAAGTGGGCTCAGACAGTCACCCTGGAAGATCCCCCGCCGTATCCTTATCCGGTCATCGGCACCCGCCAACCGCTCACCGTGGAGACAAAGGATCGTACTCCATTACCCCATGCATTCCCTGAGGAAGTCTCGAACTGTACCATGTACTTTGTACAGTTCAAGGACCCTCAAGAGCCATGAATGGGGAATCGAGTCGAAGGCCTTTTTATAACTGCGTTTGACCAATTGCCCCACAACGGAGTCGATGAGAAGGAGCTCCTTAGTACCATGGCTACCCCCCCGACATCCGTTCTGAGCCCAAGACATGATGTTATTTTCGTCTACATGACGAGATATCTTGAGGCTCAGAACGGATGTTAGTGTCTTATAGATGGTCGTAAGACACGTAATGGGGCGGTATTTTGCCGGATCAGCGGCATCCGTGGACTTTGGAGCTAGGTGAGTGATCCCAGTAGTGAAAAGGTTCGGGAGCGGGTTCTCCAGAAAGAAAGCTATACGCGGAGGGTCTTTAATAATAACTCGTAACAATAACAATTGTAAAGAAAGAAAAGACATTGTTAACCTTTCCGTTGAACGCACTATTGAGCTGTCCTGTGTTGAGTTGGAGCGATACATCATAGTTTGTGTGTACCGACCTCCTTCAGGTGACCTTGCACTGTTTGAGGATGTTATGGAGGAGGCCCTAAGGCGGATATGTAAGTCATCCAAAAAAATTTTAATCTGTGGAGACTTTAATATAGATATTTTGCATCTCACTTCTCCAGCTGAGAAATTACTTAACTTATTTAAAAGTTTCAATTTAGACAATATTTTTATTGAACCTACAAGGATAACTGCAAGTACAGCTACCTGTATTGACAATATTTTCAGTGACTGTAAAATTGTCAACAAATCCGTCATTACTCATCTAAGATCTGATCACTGCGGGCAAATGATATCTATACCTAGCTCTAAACAAAATACAACTAAAATAATAAAGTATAGGCCAATTACCACTAAAAAAGTACAGAAATTTAAACATGAAATTTCAAATAATTTACCTACGCTCGATTTTACACAGGGTGGTCCGGATGAACTCTATAACACCTTCTTTGATTTGCTAAATTCTCAATTTAATTCCATCTTTAAAGTAGTAGAAAAAAAATTGTTTAAGAACCTAAAATTTAGTGACTGGGCTACTGTTGGCATTTATAAAAGTAGAAACAAGTTGTTTAGCTTGTATGCCGAAAAGCAATATAATTACACCCCCACATTTGTTAAATACGTCAGAAATTATTCAAAATTATTTAGAAATGTCTGCATACAAGCAAAGTCACTTCATATAAAACAAAAAATTATAAATTCAGATGACAAAATTAAAGCAGTTTGGGAAATAATCGCCGATGAAATTGGGAAACATAAAGTGGACGACAATAAACTGGAGCTAAAAATTAACAACCGTATTATTGACTGCAAAACAGAAATCGCAAACACATTTGAGAATTTTTTTCGAAATATTCCAGTCACCACTACTAGTTTCCTTAACTCCTCGCCAACAGAAGCCCATAAACTTCTCAAGGATAGTGTCACCGAGTGCAGTGTGCTGTTTAAGTTTAGACATGTGACTCCATATGATATTATTAAAGTATTTAAATCTTTGCAACTTAAAAAAACCGGAGACCTATGGGGTATATCCGTAAAAATAATCGGCAATATTATTGATGTTATTGCACCATATCTTGCTCTAGTTTTTAATGAGTCTGTAAATTCAGGATCCTTTCCAAACCTTATGAAATGTGGTAAATTGATTCCACTTTTCAAATCGGGTAGCAAAAGCGATCCAAATAATTACAGACCAATTTCAATTTTACCAACACTCAGCAAGATATTTGAAAAAATTATGCTCAACCAACTGCTTCAGCACTTTAATTCAAATAAACTTCTTCACTCCGAGCAGTATGGTTTTACTAAAGGTCGATCGACAATTGATGCGGGCGCCGTGCTGTTAAAACATATATTCGACGCGTGGGAGAAATCACAGAATGCTATTGGTATTTTCTGTGATTTGTCTAAGGCATTTGATTGCGTTGAGCACGAGACGCTTTTAGTTAAGTTGAGCTACTATGGAGTCAAAGACACTGCGCTTGGCCTCATTGCATCCTACCTCAGTAATCGCATTCAAACAGTATGTGTCAACGATGTGAAGTCATCCGGATCAGCCTCACAAATGGGTGTCCCTCAAGGCTCCATTTTGGGTCCCTTCATGTTCCTAGTGTACATCAATGATTTGCCATATTTTGTCCGTAACACTTGCGATATTGTACTATTTGCTGATGATACGTCCTTGATTTTTAAAGTCGATAGACATAAGGACAACTTTGACGACGTAAATACTGCAATTTCTCAAGTCACGAACTGGTTTACGGTTAACAATCTACTTTTAAACACAAAAAAAACTAAATGTGTCGAGTTCGCATTGCCGAATGCCAGATCCACAAGTGATATAAAACTAATGGTAAATAATGACATGTTGAAAATAGAAGATACTACTGTGTTCCTGGGGGTGACCTTGGACGCAAAGCTTCAATGGGGCACCCATATATCAACACTTGCTGGCAAGCTTAGTTCTGCTGCTTACGCTGTCAGAAAGATTCGACAGTTAACTGACATCGAAACTGCCAGGATCGTATATTTTGCTTATTTCCATAGCATTATGTCTTACGGAATCTTACTGTGGGGTAAAGCGGCAGATATTCAAAAAATTTTTGTACTACAAAAAAGGGCTATACGAGCAATTTATAATTTAAAACCGCGTGATTCACTTAGAGAGAAATTTAAAGAAATTGGTATTCTAACAGTAGCCTCGCAATATATTTACAGTAATATAATTTTTGTAAAACAGCACATCCATAATTATAAAAAAAAATGCGATCTGCACGATAGGCCAACTAGAGGCCGTAATAAGCTCGTGACTCCATCGCTCCGCCTCAAAAAAGTCAGAAGGTCATTCGTGGGAATGGGCATTATTTTCTATAACAAAGTTCCACAACCTATTTTGGACTTGCCAATAAATAAATTTAAGAAATCCATTAAAAGTATGCTCCTGAAAAAAGCTTATTATACTGTTGAAGATTATGTAAATGATAGAGGAGCATGGATTTGATCGCTCCAGCAATGCTGGGGACAGCGGTTACTTATTATAAATTAGTGTTTGAATATTAGTATTCAATTCGATGCTTTGATACGGGTAGACTGAGTATGTCACGCTCTCTTTAAACATTTCTGTGGTGGTGTCGTGTGGTGCGGGTTGTTACGTTCCCTCAAATATGGTCGAGCGAAGCAATGGCTGGATCATGCGTCATGCTCGTGAACGGGTGCCACCGGCGGGAATGGGGCTACTTTCTGTCTGCCCGTCTTTGACATGAATTGAATAAACAAATTTAAGAAATCCATTAAAAGTATGCTCCTGAAAAAAGCTTATTATACTGTTGAAGATTATGTAAATGATAGAGGAGCATGGATTTGATCGCTCCAACAATGCTGGGGACAGCGGTTACTTATGTACACATTGATATAGTAATTGTAAATGAATTATTTAAAAAGAGCAACCACCGAGTTTCTTGCTGGTTCTTCTCGGTAGGAATGGCATTCCGAACCAGTGGTAGATTCACTTGACGATTCAAAAGTACTTGTAAAAGTTTATTTGAATAAAAAAAATATTTGATTTGATTTGATTTGAGCGTCCTCTGCTCGAGAGCTTCTTGGAATTGTCGAGCCAAGGTCGCATGGCAAACAGAGAAACCCTTAAGCCAGTAGTGATGCAGCCCATCGGGACCCGGACATTTCCAGTTCGGGGCCCGCTTTACTGCATCAACTACATCCTCCGAAGAGATGGCTACCGGCTTCATCGGTTCAATTAAAGCACATGCTTCCTCTAGCGCCGCAATCCAAGGGCCCTCTTCATGCTCAACCTCTCGCGACCACACACTCCGCCAGAAAGTGACGAGATCTGCCGAGCTCGGCCGTTCAAAGGTAGAGCAGACTGCTGGACACTCAACTCTTTCCGAATATCGCCGTATGCGGTTCCCCCATGCAGCGATTTTCTGCTTCAGGTCGTCGATGCGCTCCGTTAGCTTTTGGGCTATGTTGGGCTGATCCAACCAAACCCCAAGCCCGTTGAAGGCAATTCAAACGGAGCGCACAATCCTTGGCCTGGTATTGCCCGACCTGAACCTTTGCAGTCTGCCATTGAGGCCTCTGGCAAGGCTGATACGGCGTTCTATTCTCTTCTTCCAGGCCGGTACCGGCCGGGCCGGTCCCGGGCCCGGGATCTTGGCTCCGAGTCCTGTTCGCCAGATGTTGAGGCAGCATATGGTTGATGGCCTCAATCACTTCATACTGAAAGTTCTGTTCTAGGCCGTGCCATTTAAGAGATAAAGCCTTCTTGCTCTTTTATTCTTCATGACTTTGGAATTTTTTTCTATCGAGAAAATTTCATCCAATAATGATTGAAAAACAATTAAAAATGAATGATTAAATTTTTATTTTTAATATATATTGGTATGAAATACGAGTAGCTTGCATCACAGGGATAGACATATTATAATGCTACATTTTACTCTGGAAAATTAATGGTATGGAAAATGCGTTTAATGACTGAGACTCAGATTGTGCTCTAACAAGCAGATGTAGTAGTTATCAGGATATCAGATTTATTAAACATTGACTCTGGATAAATTCTACATATCGAGGTAGACTGGACTGTTGTTATACTCTTGTACTTATAACAAATTAAATTTTTCAAAATACATGGCTAAAAATTGGCTCCACCATACTTATGAAGTCATCAAGGAAGTGGGCTCATGATGTAATGTCAATTGTCATTGCAGTGTAGTTTGGCACAAGTGTATTGTAAGTACATATTATATTATAAACATTATAGTTGCTAAATTTTAACCACCCCATGCACATGCACATGTGTATGTGCGTGCGCGCGCGCCAATAAATCTGCCAAATCTGCCAATAAGACTCTATTATTAGAGTCTTATTGGCAGATTTCAATCAGGGGCAGCACTAATGCCCTCAGAGGCATTACGGTACGGTAAGACAGCAACGTACCCACTCAGGGCTAAGCTGAGAACTTATTCTTAGAAAACTCAATGATTTTTTCCTTGGCCTTTTTGAATGCAGATATGTTGTATTGCACCCCAGGGACCTAAAAAAACAACTTATCATCCCAAAAATGACAGAGATTGCTGCAGGAATCCATAAGTCCTTGCAGTTGCAGGCAATAACTATTGATTTTATGAACCTATGATTTCATATACATAATTCAAGCTGAATTTTTGGTGGCCTCTGAGAGGTGATTCGGAATTAACAGTACAATTTATTTCTATCATTTATCCTGACCCAAGTATTAAAATAAAAAAATTAAATAAAAATCGAGAAATTATGATGTCGAAAATTTTGCGCTCAATTAGTAGCGCCAGCTGACTGGGCGAGTCACGTGACGCACGAACCGAGCGGCGCGCGATTGGTCGTTCACCTTTGGCTATCAGCTGTTAAACATTCGGTAAAGTTTCGATGTACTTACCATCATTGCACATTATTTACAGCTCACGAAGTAGGTGTGTACACTTATTTTACAATCTTATTTACACGTATTTACTTTCACAGCATTATGTCATATTATGGTATATTATTATGGGGTAATGCTGCTGATATTAATTCTGTTTTTGTGAAAACCCTAAGATTGTAATCTAACGTTTTATATCCCGCGAGATTGTAAACTGTCGACAGATTGTGAATCGTAACATACTGCTTACAATTTAACGCATTTTTTTTTTAACGTTAGATTACAATCTAACTGTTTTTACAATCTTACGGTGACATATAGATTCATATCTCACATTGTGTACAGTGCCAGTATAATCTACATATATCTATATATCTATACTAATATTATAAATGCGAAAGTTTGGATGTATGGATGTATGGATGGATGTTTGTTACTCAATCACGCCCCAACGGCTGAACGGATCTGGATGAAATTTGGCACAGAGATAGATTATAGCCTGAAATAGCATATAGGCTACTTTTTTACCCGGAAAATTAAGGAGTTCCCACGGGAACCAAAAAACCTTAATCCAAGCGTACGGAGTCGCGGACATCAGCTAGAACTTAATATCTTATGAAGAAAAAATACTATTTCAATATTTTACAGGTATGCTGTATTCCTGCAGTTGTTCAGCATGGAAGTATCGAAGACTTTGGAAAAGCAGATGAATATATTATATAAAAATTATAGTTTATATGTCATTTGTAAAAATTGTAGCCGGCGCAGGTCTGGCGAAGCCCAGCGCAGATAATATTCACTGTCAAAACATTACCAACTTGGCTAAAACTTGGCTAACGTCGCAATAATATCTGAAATTAATAACAACTTAACTAGTACTTGCGTTATAGTCTTAGGGAGTAGTAGGTAACTGTGTCATTAATTGATCATCATTAGTAAAGTCAATAATGGCGTAGCAGTGAAAAATGGTCGACCATTAAGGTGTGTCCAAACATAAGAGCGGCAACTGGCAAGTGCGCGGCAGGAACACGCAGCGTTAGTAGGACACAGAACTTAGGGACCATTAATACGAATGTGATATGCGCGGTAGACGTGCAATGCGGAATACACTTGAGTTCACAGATTTATGAAGGCTTGAGTTAGACATCAATTAATACGATTTGTATTGATCAACCAATATATATTTATTAAATAATAAATAATTTTTGACCATAAAAAGCACGAGTTACATTCATTGTGATTAATCAATAATAATTTCCCTTAGAACCTGAAATTATGCAAAGCAATACAAGCAATGGAAAAGGTGAACAATAAAGTTTTTTCAGGTTAGAGGGAGTGCTTTAGCACCCGCGTTCTAGGAAAACCTGTGTTACTGGCACCGTAGCCTTCCGTCGGATCCTTAACACCAACTTTAAGACCTAATGAATTATTAGATAGTTTTAATCTAGTTTGGACTTAATCAAGTTAATTTGAATGTGTGTGTGTGTGTGTAGCAAATGTGCCTGTTATAATGGAAGTAATGTGTGGGTGGTTGATAAGTGAGCAAGTTAAAAAAAATCACGGTATTTGGCAATTACTGATCGACCACAGTATTCCTCTGTTCCGTAGGTAAGTACATTGTTTTGATTTGACTAGTTTGAAAAATTGCTCTAGTTATGCAAGTGGTAATTTATATTAAAACAAAGTTTTGAAACAGTTACAGCTTACAATTAATATTTTGCTACCGACTAAAGAGGTACCTAATGCTTCAAGATACTTTATATACGACTTTTGTTATTAAAATTTCGAGAGCTTTTTAAGTCAGTAGTATCCTATGGAAAACATTTTTCAAACGTTCATTTATATTTTATAAATGTATATTCTAGGTGTTGCTGAATCAAACACAAAGTTAAATAATATATTATAGGTTTTTTATATGATTTCGATGTAAGCATTTCGATGTAAAAATTTTAAAATCCCACGACGAACTGCAGAGATCCATTGAAACAAAAATAAGAACTTAACAAAAGTATATATAAAATAATATCTAAAACACAAAACTGCATATTTGCCGGCTCAGTAGTTTTTTTGACCAGCGTGGTGGTCTATGGCCAAACCCTTCTCATTCCGAGATAAAACTTGTGCTTAGTAATGAGTAGAGGTGTCAAATAGTGTTAAATTTTAATATTTTGATAAAAAATGTGATCACTTAAGGAGTTCCTGTGACCACTTCCTGGCTCCATCACGAGACCCTGGGCAGCATCTAGGTTTAAAGTGCTTGACAAGACAAATCAAAAGAGTCCAAATACGACGGGTTACGATGAGAACTTAAGTAGTTCCCATGACCACCTCCTGGCTCCATCATGAGACCCTGGGCAGCATCTAGGTACAAAGCGCTCGTCAAGACAAATCAAAACAGTTCAAACACGACTGGTTTACGATAAAAACTTAAGGAGTTCCTATGACCACCTCCTGGCTCCATCATGAGACCCTGGGCAGCATCTAGGTACAAAGTGCTAGTCTGTCAAGACAAATCAAAAGAGTCTAAACACGACGGGTTTACGATGAGAACTTAAGGAATTCCTATGACCACTTACCAAATCACGATTGCAGCTCAGCTTGATTGTCTATGCTCCTAAAACCTGGAACCTTCTCACAAGCTATACATATCTAATCCAAAAAACCTCATTTCAATCAGCCCAGTACTTTTTGAGTAAAATAGTAACATATTGAAAAATTTAAATCATAGACTACAGCTCAGCTTAGTTGTCCTAAAATATATCTAAGAACCTTCTCACAAGCTATACATATCTGATGCAAGAAACCGCATCTCAATCGGCCCAGTACTTTTTGAGAAAAATGGTAACATATTGAAAAATTAAAATCATAGACTACAGCTCAACTTGGTTGTCTACGGTCTTAAAATATATCTAAAAACCTTCTCACAAGCCATACATATCTAATGCAAAAATCGCATCTCAATCGGCCTAGTACTTTTTGAAAAAAATGCATATTGTTAAATTAAAATCATAGACTACAGCTCAGCTGGCTCAGACGGGAACAAAGACAGATGCGGAACGTGTTCCACAACTCGGACACCCGGCGTTTTTCTATGAAAGGGCCCATCTAGTGCCTACATATATATCGATGTGTAGATACATAGAGTTATTATTAGACTGTCTATATCTTATAGTATGTTACTCTATCCCATGGAACTAATAAGTACAACCGTAGTGCTTATTAGTTCCATGCAGAGACAAGTAACATATTAGGTTCCATCTCAGATTAAAAACCTAAAGATTTCGCCATATTCCAAACTGTCAATGCAAAAACGAGATAGCTTTATGGTGTATTGCCTTTATAAGAAAGGTAAGTAAATACTTTTTTTTTGTCCCTGTCAGCGTGCTCAATTTTTTTGCCTGCCAAAGTTCATTTTGACGTACATCTTTGGCACACAAACTTATGTACATTGGAGGTTATTTACCTGAGATTGGAGGTTAGATAAGCAGTCAAAGTTTTTGATTAATTATTATTATTAAAACATATGTAGGTGAAATCTTAAGTGAAATTTAGTGTTCTATAAGCTATTGCGCAATGGTAAGTTGCAGTATATTAGGCTGCAAAAGCCGCAGCGAAAGGAAAATCGAAGGAATCAAATTTCACAAGTAAGTGGTCAAAATCTTGATTTAGTGACATATTAATCTTTGGATCTTTATATTAAAGTAACTATTATCATGTTTCACTAATTTTTACTCAGGTAAATGAAAGAAATAGAGCCTATTTTTCCAATTTTCATAGTAAAATTGATAAGAAAAGTTTGATTTGAAAACGAGCATATTTGAAGTGTTGCCAGGACCCAAATTCAAATCCTTCCATTCGGGCAAGTGCGCATGGCCGATTTTTTCTCTCTTAACGTACCGATACTCTATTATGATACCGTAATTACACCATCATGTCTTATACTTTGTAAGCATGACGTTCAGAAGGTGTACCTACTTTGTAGGTACCTATTTTGAAAAAAGATGTTTTTTAGTTTGTGCGTAGTCTATGGCGCGGTTAAATGAATTATGACGCCTTATTTTACATAAAAAAATTATTGTTCTGTTTTTGTTTGTCAAAAGTTAAATTCAAGGAGAAAATATTGTGTATTATAGTTAACGTAATTCTAATATTTTCCGTAAAAGTAAGTTCATTATGGTCATACGATGTTTATAATAATTTGACCGATGAGCATCAAAGTACTTTCTTTACCTAAATTCAAGAGAGTGATAAAGAATTGGTTAATAAGCAAATCCTACTTACTACAGCCTAGATGAATTTTTCAATGACGGCTAGCTATTATTATAGGCTTGGTTTATGCAAATACATTGACATGGTTAACTGTAATTACAATGGACTATTTCTTTGACTCTTAAGAAGTGCTTTATATTAATACTTAATCTAAATGTATGACATTTCAATTTTAGGTTCAGTTGATATAATAATATGTAGGTATTGTCCATATTTCAAGAATTTTCTTAATTGGTCACCTATTTATCTTATTAATACTGTGATTTGCTACATCGATTATATTTAAGTATTTGCACGCCATAACGATGGTAATACACTTGTATTTTTATCTTTTACCACCTTTGTAATATTATGTGTATTATGCAATAAATAATTATTTCTGATTCTGTAATACTGTGAAATGTTTTATGTCATCTGGCATTATACAAATAGCAATGAAAGGTACGAAATAATATCAAGAAAAGTTTAGGGTAAATTACTATGTAGGTATGTTACTAAAATTTTATGGTTTTGATTTTAACATATGAGTTCAGATAAAATAATAAATAAAACTACATAAATCGTATAATAAATACATAAAATATTTTATTATAATATAATATAATATTATATTTGTAGTTGTGTTGGTCAACTTTATTTATTTGCTATTATTCCTATCCTATCTGCCAGGATTCACCACTTTGGGAGTAAATTATGAATATGGCAACAGCTTATTATATACCTGTCAAAGACAGTATATAATATACTTGAATATGGCTGTCTCACGACCGAGCAGACCATTGCTATATCTATTAGGTTTTTAATCTGAGGGTTCCATGCTCTATCCAATCTGTTATCTGAGTCTATCCAAGTTCTATATATCCTATCCTATCCTATCCTATCCTATAAGTTACTTGGTTGTCTCTGGTTACTCTTGTCTCTGACCTAGACTCATAGATAATACTGCTGATACCTGTGATACCTGCTACCTAGACTATAACACAGAACACTTATTACTCCTAAGTCCTAGGACTATAACCACTGGCATAGCGCCATAGCGTCATAGCGTCTGCTATCGCTCACTGGGTCAAAATATTTTGTTTTATTTATTTGCAAATAAAATATAATGTTAATTCTTTAAAAATTAATTTGATCGATATTTTCTATTATATGTTGACACTCGATTTTATTGTGTGGTAGTTACTAAATTTTTGTAACGTAATGTCAACGCACCTTGTCTATAAATTTAAAATTTGATGATTGCATAACATGCCCGGTTAATTCTTCTTCTAATTATGAATTGTTCAAATATAAGTATAGTTATTAATACATGTCTTAAAGTAGATCGCAGCTTTAAACAGAAGTTGTCCTGCATTTGGTACAAAGAACGGTCCCGTTATTTCCATACTTCGCGTTTTGTATGTCAGACCCAGAAAGATGATGTTGAAGTTCTCTTGACACCTCAAGAAGTAAGTTTAATTACTTGCTTTACTTAGTGTATTCATTAGTCTTCAATAATTGTAAGACATCTACTGCTGTACATTGTAGGTAAGCTTGTGCCCAATAGTCCCGGTGGGTCTCAAAATGCCCTTGGGAAGTGTGGTCTTACATCCAAGTATTTGTAAGAGTCAAGAAAATTATTTAGGGGATTAGTATTCTCAAAGAAGCTTCTCAATACATATACAATAACTTAATAATTTTTATGAGACACATTTTAATTTACAAAAAACATCTTTATGAACTAGAAATTGCAAGAGGCACCTTTGCTCCACCTCAGGAAAGTCCAAAAGTAGTTAAGCATAATTGAAGCATACTCTTTTATAATAAATTTTCTATAAGTCTAAATAAATCTCAATTTTAGACTTACATTCACAAATTACATGTGTTTAAAAATCTATTTAAAGTGTGATTGTAAAAAAATCTTACGGTAAGGTGTTGAATTAATTTGCTCTAGCTATGTGTGGTATGGTACATACTGCTGTTACTTAATAGGTATACTAGATTATTGTTAAACTTTTTAAAAGAGCAAATACCAAGTTTTTGCTCCTTCTCGATCGATAATCGATAGGAATAGCATTCCAAACCAGTGCTAGATTCATTTGTAAAAGGACTTGTCAAAGTTTATTTGAACTGACTGATTTGTAATAATTAATACAGTGTAAAATTCATTTCAACTCCCTAAAACATTGAAATTACTTAATTCTGGTTGGTTTACCTTGTTGTCCGTACACCCACTAAATAAGAACAACAATATGTCATTATTATACAATAAACAGTACTTTCTAAGTTGCCAAAATTAATAAGAATTGCAACTGTGTACTTTCTTTTGTTTATTATTTTGTTACTTTATGTCTAGCCTGTATTTGTACCTTGAATGTCGGCATTATACATACCAAAGATTCTAAGAAATTCATTCTTTTGTTTATTACAATTACCTTGCACATGTTTACCCTGGCTGCTAGACTGTTGTTAGGTTTGTATGCATTATCTATATGTTGTGAATTTTATACCTTATTAGTAAATAATATTATAATAGTACATTGATTTTTCTTCTCTCCATTTAACAACAACTCTCAATAATGCCACAAAATGTGCAGTCTCTTCTGTTTTTCTATGTAGAGTTTACACTGTACTATAGACTTATTATTTTCATCCATCTGCTTCATCTGAAAGCATGCTACGATACAAAAAATATGGTTTTTCTAGGTGACAGTTATTCTTCGTAAGAATGAATTTAATAAAGACTTGCCACATGGGTCAGTCAAATCCTACGATTCCAACCAGTTGCCATCAAACAATCCTATAGAGGACACTAGGTGTGAAGCGCAGTGCAAGATGACACCAGGTAAACAATTTTATATTATTTATATATTTTAATATAATTATATTGTTTTATTGCAATATCTACAACATGTAATATATTCTTAAATTGGTGGATGTCCACTGTTTACCAACAGGGAAATCCTCCCACCCTCTTTTTATCAATCTGTCCATTGAAGGTGCTGCACATTAGATTTGTATATCTGAAGGTATGTCCAAATATAAAGCGGCAATCATGTACCGTTGTCCTCAAGTCCTTACTAATGCGCTGCAGAATTTTGATCTGTAAGAGCCGCATGATGCTGCCGCACACTTGCTGCTCTGATGTTTGGACACACCCTGAAACTTTTTAGCTATTACACATACCTTGAGTATTAAATATTAGCTGATGAAAGTGACTGTCGGCATGAATTTAGATTAATACCCAATAGGAGCTCTTCGTTTAATAGGGATAAAAAACATGCTATTTTCAGGATGCAAGACAATCCCATACAATATTTTGATTAAGCAGTGACATGGTAACAGACAGACCAACTTATTTTGTAGGAGTTAACCCTGGACTACAATCTCACCTGACCTGGTTCAGTTTAAAGTGGAAGCAAGCTAACGTAGGAGGACTATGGTAATTTATTAAAACCCCTGAACAGTTTCTAAACCAAAATTGTAACAGGATGCCCAACAAAAATTGATTAGTATCAATAAATATTTAATTTGAATTCTATGTTCTACAGGTTTGTTAATGGGAGTATTTGATGGACATGGTGGTCCGGCATGTGCGCAAGTTGTATCTAAAAGACTGTTCAAATATATTGCTGCTGCTCTCCTACCCCCAGACCGGTTGCAAAACTATATTAAACAAGAACCTAGAGAATTATTAATAGACACGTTTAATGACAGAGTAAGTGTAAGTTAGAATTATTAATTATTATTGTAAACTCTGCTAAAATATTGTAATGCAAAATCTATAGTTGATATATTTTGATGGACAATATTGGTGTCTATTAAGTTGTTAAGAATTGGTCTCCGCTGCACCTCCACTGCAAATTACAACTTTATACTCTTTGTACTTTCAGGCGGAAATCGTTCAAGACCTCAAATTAATGTATGATAAAAGTTTCAATGAATATTTAGGAAAACTCTCAGATTCTACCAAAGATGATATTGATGTCAAGGTATGCTTAGAAAAAGGCATTATGCATTTAGATGAAGATCTATCAAGAGAAGTTGTTGAACCATTTAAAGAAAATGGTACTCTTAACCACAAGACACTTTCTGTTGCACTGTCTGGTGCTGTGGCTTGTGTGTCATACATAGATGGGCCGCATATGTACATAGCAAATGTAGGCGATTGTAATGCTGTTGTAGGTACTATGACTGAAGATAATGAATGGATAGCTAAAAAAATTACAAAAGAGCATAATACCGAAAATTTTGATGAATTAAAAAGAATATGGAACGAACATCCCGAGGAAGAGCGTAAAACAGTTATACGGAGAGATAGACTCTTAGGAGAATTAGCACCATTGCGAAGCTTGGGAGACTACAGGTATAAGTGGAAAGCTGAAACTTTGTCTGAAGTGGCAGTTCCTTTGATTGGTCAAAAGGCCATTCCTGCAAATTATTACACTCCCCCATACCTTTCAGCGAAACCAGATATTTACTATCACCGACTAACGCCGAAAGACAAATTTTTAATTATTGCTTCTGATGGCTTGTGGGATATGATGACGCCCTTGCAAGCAGTTAAACTAGTTGGAGAGCATATGAAAGGGAAGGTGTTTTTTAATCCTCTTAAGCTTCCGAAAAAGAATATTCAGCTTGGTGATATAAATGAATTGCTTTTGCATAGGAAAGAGAGTTTAAAAAGTAAACCGAAAGATAGAAATGCCGCCACACATCTCATCAGGCATGCAATAGGAGGTACTGAATATGGAGTGGACCATTCACGGCTGGCGCACTTGTTGAGTTTATCATCTGATGTTAGTCGCATGTTTAGAGATGATATGACTGTCACCATTGCTTACTTTGACTCTGAATTTCTCAGGCAGTGTCCAGCTTGAATTTAATTTCAGTACATACATTTCAGAAAATAACAGTGCCTTGAAATTATTTTATGGTTAGTTTGTGATTAATTTTCGGAATAGTCATTGTTTGTGTGCTTGTATTGCATTGCCCTTATTTAATTCTGTTCAATTAAATAAGGGCAATGAAATAATTGTTTTGAAATGCCATAATTTATTGTTTTTTTGTTTTTGTAATAGAATATTATTTTTCTAGACACATTATGTAATAAAATGTTCAAAAGACAGAAACTGCAAATAATAACAATAAAAATTATTGACATATAAAAGAGATCTGGTGGGATATTTTGAGGAGGTACTTGTTAATAATGAAAATTTGTGATGTTACCTGAGTATGGCAATCTGCCGGCTGGTCTCTGCCATTATTGTAAACTTCTGGGTAACACCATATTTTTATTCACTTCAATCACTAACCTTTTAATCAATGTGTTTATTATGAAAAATTTGATGCTGAAAAGTTTAAAATTTAAAAATGGTATTCCTTGGCACCTTGATCACATGTCTTATTTAAATAAAACGGGTGGCTATTGAAGCTATTGAATCTCAAAAACTTGCTTGCGATTTTGTTATGTTACATGTTGCGACTTGCGAATGTGTAATTAACACCTTCATATGGTTTGGTAATAAATAATTAATCTTTAATTATTTATTACCAAACCAAATGAGGTATTTGATACAAATAATTCTGTTACCAAGACCATCTTCTAAATGGCCCACTAGCTCATAGGACAGTGAATAATATTTGACATATTATTATTTCTTACTTAGGCCCGCACTCCACCAGAGCGGAGAGATGTGATTTAAACAACCAACGGAATTTCGTTATTCCCACATCTCGTCTCTGCTTAGCTTCAGTGGATACCACTGAGCGGAGATGTATCATATTTGTATGGCGCGATCGATGCGGAGATGTGAGCTGTGGCTCGCAAGCTGGCGGCGCGGCGGCGCGCAGCGGAGACGAGAGGAGATGTGAGCGGCGTACTGTGAGCGGCGCCGCGTTCATCTCAACATCCGCCGCTCACCGCACGCAGCTCAGTCCCGCTCTAGCCAGCATACATCTCCGCTCTAGCCAGAACACATCTCCGGTCCAGTCTAGCCAGTACGCATCTCCACACAGCTTCGGTGGACACACCTAGCTGAAAAACATCTCGTCTCCGCTTCAGACATCTCCGCACATCTCCGCTCTGGTGGAGTCCAGGCCTTATGTTATTTATTTATTAACTTGATGATGATTTTGTTTATTAACTTTTAATTTTTATTTGATTCTATTATTATTTTTTAATTCTGATATTTTGACATTGAATAATTATTTATGTTTTCAAAAATAACTGGCAATATAGAGAGCAATCTATTTATTGTGGTCTTGAATTTGGGAAAATATATACAAACATCTTTACAAGAAAAGATAAGCCGTGGAGATGTTTGAGTTGCTAAGGTACAATAAGACATAGGCAAATATTTCCATTTAAAAAGGGTTGCTTGTAAAATGGAACAATGTGTCTGTATAAACGAAACATTAAAAAATGAAACTCTAAAGCTAACCACCTGGTTAGCTTACAAGTACCTACTTGTTGGGTATTTAGATAATAATAATTATTCTAATCCGAATACTAAAATTATAAACATAAACAACATAACTATTTTTAATGGTCCACTATTTTGCACTAAGCTTTATTAAATTTATCTGGGGTGCAAGTGCTGCTGACCTCAAGTGTAGATGAATTCCTCCACATATTCTGTAACGACCTATGGAAATACAACACAATGTTACCAGACAAACAATAAAGATTGCTCATAACTAACAATAAGATGAAAAGTTCTTAGATTTGAATGTAATAGAAAATTAACTAAATTATAATTTATAAACAAGTTGAGTTCATGTTATATGTACCTAATAGGTACCAGTAAAATGATTTGTATTTGTTTTGAATAGTATATAAGAAAGCCTAGTCCCATATTATTACGCAATACGTATTCAATCATAATGATGTTGTGAGCTTTTTATGCAATACAATAGTATCTGTTGTTATTCTATTATATATACAGAGGAGCGAGAGATTACATATTTATTTAGGCAGGGATGCCCAAGAATGTTTTATGTCAGATGGGGCTGCCCTTAATGTGTAAATAATATTGCTATCGGACCAATCAATGAAAGTTAGTGGGTTTCTGCCAAGTAATTCTCAGCAGCAGCCCTGAGTTGGGAAAATGTCGGCTTGACACCATCTTGCTAAAGCACATAATATAAGCTGTTATTCCTGTGTCCGATCTGTCCGGTTGTGGGGGTTACAGTCCCAACGGAAAGTGAGAGTGAGTGAATGGTAAATGCATCTACGTTTGAACAAACACGTGTGTAATAAAATATCTTTTGCGTCCTCTGCTAGTCTCGGTTAATATTTTAGCCGAATTCGGATAATAAATTAATAAACAGTAATATTAATATGTAAAAACGATTTTTATTACATCCTAGCTAGACTGACTTGCGTGGAAGAGCTTTGCATAAATGCTCTTTCACTAATATGAAATCTCTCTGCTTTACGGTACTTCTTGTCAAGTAAAATGAACGCCGACTCCTGCCTGCGCAGTGGGCGTTTTCAATACATTAAAATATTTGATACGGAACCCTGTAGCTTTAAGTCTAGTGTGTAACCAAGTTTAATGTTCCGAACTGACCCGGCTGATCTGATTAAATTGTATGAAGATGTGAAATCACGTTGTTTTCATGTAACCTCCTGACAATGGAGAAGTTTAATGTTGTTAATATCATATTTAACGCAATCATCATCGTCATCATCAACCGTCAGACATCCACTGATAGACATAGAATAGGACATAGATCTCTTGCAAGGATTTCCAATCGCCGCGGTCTTGCGCCGCCTTTATCCAGCGACTCCCTGCGACTCGTCTGATACCGTCCGTCCACCGAGTAGGGGTCTGCCAACGCTGCGCTTCCCAGTGCGCGGTCGCCATTCCAGCACTTTGGGACCCCAACGTCTGTCGGTTCTTCGAACTATACGCAATGGAATTATAAAAATTATTTCCAAAAAACCGACTTTCAAAGGTTATTAATAACTTTGATTTCTTCACACTATGTTGAAGTCGGGCGAGCCTGACGCGTCAACTTTGCCTATCTTTTTTATACCCGCCCGACTTCACTTTAACATAGTGTGTAGAAATCAAAGTTATTTTTGAAGTGAAAACTTCTTTAGGCGCGTTGAGCACTTTTTGGTAGGGGGTAAAATGTAGATTCGCGTGACCGTGACCCGACATGCTCGCGTGACCGACACGCTCGCGAACAGCGACATGCTCGCGAACAGCGACATATGGCGACATGCTCGCGAACATATAAATATACTACATTCGAAATTAAACTTTAAATCCTAAGTGTTAAGGCTTATATTTTAATAATTAAAAAAAAATAGTTTTCACTTCTATCGGCATTCCCTATGACTGCCATTTTTTGGCAGGCTTGGTGGCTTTGGAAGTCGGTTTTTTAGAAAGAGTTTTTATTTTTAACTTTTTAGTGTAACATACTCGGTGCCTACAATAATATCAATTCACCATAAACAGTTCCTAAATTGCAGTACCCCGCAGCATATAGGGTTGAGGAGTTGGGACTTGGGGCTAAGTATGAAGTCATTTCTTGATACAATACTACAATATGAATTCGCAATCTTGAATCTTGAATTCCTGTGGTTAAGGAGTTCTGTACCCTGCAGCATCAGGATTGAGGAGTTGGTATTGTGAGTTCAATCGTGTAGTCATTCCTTGGTATTAACTTTATCAATTCACCATAAAAAATCCTAATTCCCTATTATTAAGGAGTTCTGTACCCTGCAGCATCAGGGTTGGGGAGTTGGGACTCAAGAGTTGAATCGTGTACACGTTGATTGGTAAGTACCTACCTACTATATAAATTTACCATCAAAATTTCTTAATAACTCCCTGTGGTTGAGGAGTTCTGTACCCTGCAGCATCACGATTCAGGATTCAACACCGGCTTTGTCCTGGGGTAACAACTGGGATTTTTATTTAAAACTAGCTAATGGCCTCGACTTCATCCGTGTGGATTGAGGTTTCCCGCGGGAATTCTTTCATTTTCCGGGATAAAAAATGAGATGGCCTTTGTGCTATTCCAGACTCCGTCTAATCTATCTCCGTGCCAAATTTCATCCAGATCCGTCCAGCCGTTCTAGAGTTATAAGTGTTCGAACAGACCCGACTTTGTTTTATACAGATGGCTCAAATAGTGACGTCCAAAGAAAAAATTTTGATTCCTCGTACCCAGAAATATCAGAAAATACTCTATGTACGAGTATGTACAGCGATTTTTGGGAGTTTTCGAGTTATAATTTTTTATAGGTTTTTCGTGAGAGGGAGTGAGTTAAATTTTTTTTCTTTTTATTAAGTGTTTTTTTCCGAATATTTGAAGTATGCAACTTTGCATAAAATAATTACCATCATAATATTAACCCAAGTTGGAAAATTTTTGGTCGAGAGTGAAAAGTCAAATAGTCAAATAATGTTTATATAGGTAGGTACACTACACTTATTGATTTTACGTTCGACAGAAGTAGAGACGAATTTTCAAAAATACTTAAACCTATCTACTTAGGTACGTCACTTCCGACTAATTTCAAAAACTTTTGGGGTTCCGAAGCTTCCCTTATTAGTTAAAGAATTTGGTACTTTAGGGGGCATTATTGTGTGAAATCGGACTTCAAGTGTGGTAAGGCGGTACCTATTCTTTAAAATGAGTTTTGACAATTTTATGGCAAATTGCAGTAGGAAATTTTTGAATTTAAGGCCCTGTGTAGCGTAAAAGGGGGTTTTTAAAAGCTGTGTATCCATCAAACGGTGACATTTTTTTAAAATCCACTACAAGCTAGTCCTTGACTGCGATCTCACCTGATAATATAATATATGACATAATGTATGCTTGTAAAAATAATGTGCTGTTTTCAAGACCTTTGAGCAGCCATTGATGCATTTCAAAACACAATTAAAAAAAATCTCTGCATTGAAATTTATTTTAAACATACCTCTTAAAATGAAATTTATTTTAAACATACCTTTTAAAGCAATTTTTCTCCTTATTGAAACCAATAATTAGCTCTAGAATATAAGATAAAATTCATATTTCTTGCTCGATTTCACCTCCGCGCGCCTGTTTTTTTCATCTCGTGAGCTCACAGCGCCTTAAGTATTTTCTACAAAAATAATCGATACTTTTCGATTAAGGGACATCAAGGTTACGTAGGTAAAAGTTATTTGGATTTTTTAGTTTTTTACAGTCGGTAGGCCAAAAAAACGTATTGCACCCGGTTACTTAGGTACTAAAATAGCTTTATCTTTAGCTTTAACTTTCCTTCTGTAAATAAAGTATAGCTTTTCCGCACCTACAAGGTTTTTTTCCTGTTTTTGACGGCAGCATTGTAAAGTATTGCTAGCAAAATCAGGCTGAACATACATGGGGTATTTTCTGATAGGTCTAGGTACGAGGAATCTAAATTTTTTCTTTGGAAGTCACTATTTGGGCCACCCTGTATATTAAAGAAGATAATGCCCAGTTGTCACAATCGATGGCACTTCAATGGGGACGATTGGGAATGAAAGATTTTTATATTCCCAGTTGTTTCCAGAGGTGACAATTGGGAAAAATTCAATTAATTTGTCCCCGGTCTCCGCAAAAAAAAACTACACAGGTAAAAAGAGTAGTATTTATTTATGCTAATAATTATTTTCTGCCTAAGTAATTAGAATAAAGAGATTTAATTTAGATAATATAAAATTTGTTTTTATCAAAGACCATCATAATATTTACTTACTAGCTGATTCCCGCGACTTGGTCCGCGTGGAAAGAGCTTTTCGTAAGAAACGTTTTCGTTCGACCGTTTTTTATCCGTCTTACATTGCAAATCCGACATCCGACATAAAAACTTATAAAAATATTTATTTCAGGGGGGTCTCATAGAAGCGAATGCGAAGTAAAATATTTTTTATAGCGTTACATAGGGTAGCGGTATATCATTTTAAAGATAATTAGGAATAGAGTCAAAAAATGTATTTTTTAAAATTTTTCCCCTAAAATTGACGAAATGGGGGGCTTTCAAAGTGGGGATTCCAGGGGGATTCCAAGGGGATTCCTTTGGACTTCCAAGGGGAAGTGTCCTCAGAACTCTCAATTTTCTGAAAGGCTGAGCCTAAAACTTGATCAATATTTAAATTATATCCTGTACTAGAACAACAATTAATACTAAAATTAGATAAATATTATAGGGAAACGAAATTATTGAATTTTTAATGAGCTTCAGTATTTTTAACAGAACTTCACAGTGATGTCAATAGATGGCTCTGTAAAAGTTTATTCGTTTCTGCTTACAAATACTAGACGTTATCACCATCTTACGTGGAATAAAAAAATAGTCTATTGATAGTCCTGATGTCTATAAACGTAAATATGAGCGCGCATTATATAGTTAAAACTATCTTATGGATACCGCGAGGTCTCAGTTCGGGGCGAATCACTAGTTTTAATAATTTTAAACTTGCTAATGTTATGGATTTCATTTAGCAATAAAAATACCATATATTTTACTACAGGTTTATACGGAACCCTCGGTGCGCAAGTCGGATTCGCACTTGGCCGGTTTTTACAAGACTCGCCCGCTACGTTTGTAGCCGGTCTCCTCTACGTGTCTACAGGTTCTACGGTTTCTTTATTTAGGTTACGTACATTAATGTAGAATTTTAGTACCTACCTACCTTTATTTCAATGGTTACGTAGGAACAAAAGGTAAGAACATAATAGGGTAATAGGTTTCAATTGTCCGTTGAGTAAGAAAAGCAAATTCCATTCATCTTTCTTTATTATTAATCAATTATATTAAAAGTGAATATTATAATAGTATATTTTAAAGTAGGCGAATAAATAATTAAGTAGATACTAGATAGGTATTTACATTGAGATATCGAGAGTTAATCTACTTAAAAAAATTGAGACAGCGAACTGAAGAAAAGGTGATTAGGTAGGAGAACCTTTAATATAACAAACATACTTAATATATTATTATCTACCTCTGATTTAAATATGCCGCATAAACATTACTTGCTTAAAAATCAAGGCACAATAATTTAGGTAAGACTACAAACTAGATAGGTACCTGGGTGTGTCTTAAAATTACCTAGATTGAATCCGAAGGTCGTATCGTACACTCATCGTACACCTAAGCATCGTAGGTACAATTAATAATTATCTTTCTGTAAAATGTGAAAATGTTTTCATAGTTAAGTAATAGAATAACAATCTTTAGGATTTTCTTTTTATTGGAAGCAACCGGCCTCACATTCAGTGACCCACAAGTCAGTGTAATACCTACTTGTGATGTAACGTACCTACGAGTATGTGTTGTATTGTTTACCTACTTATTGTAACCTTTTTCTTTTTTAAGAAAATAGCAACTGCTTTTGATTTTGATTTTGATGATGAAAATCGATTTTTTTTTAATACTTTTAGTTATAAATATTAAGTATGTAGGTATTCCAGTCGGTTCTTTATGCTGTAAACATAATATATATTTTAAAAAACATACTCATTATTAATCTCATACTTGTTGCCTGGATTAAAGACCATAATATACAAAAGATGTAAAAATCTCGGATCATCCAATTTCATGGGACATAATTTAACGTAAGAGTTTAATAATATTAACATAATAGGTAGGTAGATACGCCTCAAATGCGAATGTAATAAATGTCTCCCTTGTTCTTAAACTAAGCCAATAATGTTTATACGCCAAATTATGCAGAGATGTCATGCAGTTATACCTAGTAAGTAATACTAAACTACATAAACATTTCCGATGTACCTAATGAATTCAAATATTCTCTAACATTTACTTAATCTACACCTAGAAAATGACCAGTGTTAGGGTGGTAAGCCATTGACTAGAATGATACTGAAACAAACAGTAGCACCCACAAGGTTAACATATCTACCTATGCGTTAAAATATATAAAAAAATAGTGGAGTATTTAACAGACTAACTAGATTTCTTCAGAACGAAGGTAAATTTAATTATTTAAATTAGGTATATGTAACTAGTAATAATAGTAATTACTTGAATTATTCTTCACGAAAACTACTCGATATAATAAATAAATAGCAAATGTTCCTGCCTATTCTTATTTCGAATAGCACAAATTATAGAAATAACTATCGAAACTGAAATCAAAGTAATTCTCTATTATCCGATTAATTATAGAGAATAGTTTGATATTAAATTTTTCTAGTTCCTTCTTGGTTCCTTCGTTATCATGGACTTCCGCTAAGTAACGCGTGTTTCTATCCAATATTTAAAATCAAATTGTAATATGAGTAGGCGGGCTATGGCTTACCATCCGTAGTGCGTGCAGACAAAATGAAATGAGATGTACTTAACCACAATGAGATCTATTTAGGTACATACTTATAACACAGAAGCTTATCGGTATGTAAGGTAATCTACTACGCGTATAACTTAATATTTAAAACTAATAATACTGTATAACGTCAGGGTTACAGGGCTTTTCATTTTGCTCTTTTTTCATGATACACACAGCCCTAAAGGGTGAATTAATGCCCGAATTTCCTTCGAATCCATCGGAATCGTGGCGCGAAGTGATCAGCGCGAAACATGAATACTGTCACTGTCATTTAGCGCTATTCACAGCTTTCATTAGAAAAATAGCGAGTCCTTGAAGTTATTATGGTGGACACTGCAAAAGCATCATGAATATAGCAGCGTGAGGTGCAGTGCAAAAAATATTTTGAAATTTTGTGTGAACATATCGACATGCTAACTAATTATAATTCTTAATAGCATTGCCAAATATCGTAATAGGGTTAGTTTTATAAGTGCTGAGATGGTATGTCGTCCTGAAGTTGCTTAACGCGCGTTTTTTTTGTATCAGACTTAACATTTCCCGGAAGTCGTGAAAACTCTTTTAGGCCAACCAAACTGAAATAACTGGGTAGTACATTTTATTTTACTGACTTATAATCCGATTTTACAAAGGAAAGGTAATAGGTGTACCGACGACAAAATGTTGTTGACCAGTGCTACGAAATGAAGAAACATTGCGTATACATTTAGCAACTTGTGAAGCTAAGATCCGCGTCAGCACCACATAAGTCAGTATCGCGCCTCTGCTGCAAGAGCTGGTGATGTCGACGTACTACCTGGGCCAGCTGGGTGGCAGCCTTCAGCCACGGTAATATTATTATACATAATATTACCGTGCTTCAGCAGACCGACGCATTCGCATGCGGCAGCGAAATCAACGCATGCGTCGAATCGGTGTAGGTACTACAGGCGTTTTACAAGAATTACCGAATTCCGAAACGCCAACGTTATACAAGTTTTATTCACCTACTCTATATCACTTATATGATAAAAATGTTTGACTATTACATGGATTAAAATTCAGTTCGCTGCCGATGGATATAAAAGGAGTGGTAAAACTCAAAAGTTACAACAGGTAGGTTACTGCTTAATTAATAACGGCTTGTGCACGCAACGCGTATCGGGCGCACCGGGCGACGCGCGTCTTTCTAGTAGTCACTTTGCATATTATGAGTGGCAGTTCATTTTTTAATTAGACGCCCTTTACGCACGCTCAGTGTGACGTCCTGTGATCCTGTCGTGCAGTGGCTGACTACAGTTGCGCCGCGCGCGGAACCGTCGCGTCGTCGCGCTTTTTTTGATTTTAGCTTCATATTTTGTTGCTATGAACGAGTATTTCGCTATGTTATAATTATACCTAATAGGTACTACGTAATGGAAAAGATAGCGAGATTTCAAGTGCTTCAACTTTAGGTTTTTTAAAAGTACGTAGGTATCTACTAAGAAAATTAATAGGTATCTTCATTCATTGCTACATGTAATCCAAACCTACGTATACTTAATAGGAAAATCTATTAAGTATACGTAGGTTTGGATTACATGTAGCAATGAATGAAGATACCTATTAATTTTCTTCCTATTGAAAATAAATGAACGCACCAGTAAATAGTAATCAAGTCTAGTTTACGCATAATATATTAAATATAATTGATACTATAATTACATTTTCAATGCTTTTGCAATGATTAGAAAATCTATTCGAGTTTTAAAAGATAGCCAAATTTTTAGAAAATATTTGTAAGCACTAACACTTCAATTCACCGATTATAGTACCTACCTATAGACACGCAAGTCCAAATACTTAAACTCTAGACGTAATGCACAGCCCAAATAATTTACTACTCTAGATCGTTTTGGGAACGCACCATAAACTTTCAAAACATGCCCAAAGACAATTAATATTGACTCGCGAATCTACCAAATCAATCATAGGTATTAGGTACTAAACGGTTAACCGTTTTAAACGGATCATTCATACTAAGTTCACAGTCATAGGTTTGAAAAGACAACTTGATTAAGGCACAAAAGATAAAATAAAGTAGGTACTTATTATTCAAAAGATATAAGTAGTAGATAGATGGAGTTGGTACCGGAAGTATTATTAAAAGTAGGTACTTACCTACTGATTACTATTTCCGCATACTGTATACCTAGTAATACTTTTGTACCTTATATCAAAGCTGTTATTTCTACAATTTCTCTTGGTAGCGCAATTTTTTGATTTTTGCTTTTAAACCCTGAAAAATAAAATATGGAAAATTTACATGGACAATTAACACTTCTAAAATATAAAGCTTTGCAAAAATATAATGTAATGAGATTTATACAGGAAATTTTCAAAATATTGTTAAAATTAAATTTATCAAAATTCTGATTACATTGGAAATTAAACTATATTACTAAGCATTAAATACAAGTCGGTAAAGCTAATTCATATTGGTGCTTTTTAACATAGTGAAGATTACGATATAGTTGGAATATATGTATTTAGCAAACCGTCAATACGCACTTCTAGAGCTTAATCAACAGATTGATAAGAAATGCTTACTTAGGGCAATCTTTATATTAATATTATACATAGCAGATCAATGTAATTGCCTATGTATAAGAGATCAAAGAGTACTTCTAAATACATATATAATGTTTCAGGGTGGAAACATTAGCGTAGGTATAAGTACGCTGGCGATTATTTTCTCATTACCTATGCAGATATTCAATATCATTTCCACCCTGCATACAATATTTTTCAATATAATGTTATTAAAAATCATAGTTAGACTGATATTAACTTTTTTAATATTTCATAACAATTTTTACAGTTTTAACATTTAAAACTGTGTTGTTAATAAATAATTATCATCACGCTCCTACTCGAGGCTTTGCCACGAAACATGCCGTCGAGAGATAATTAGATTAATTAGTAACTATGGGGCTGTAAAAACCCAAAAACTTTTGTTAATAACGCCAAAAATTCATTAATTTTTTATTTATATTGTCTCAAAATACAAATTTAACGATATTTAATGGGGCGCAAGTCTTAAAAACCTAATATTAATCAACAATTAACAATCATTTTGGAAAATTGGTAACAAAATATTTGTCGATGATTATCTCATTATGCGATGATGATTTTGAATAAATGTATTTTATTAATTTGTTGTTCAGCGATTGAATTATTATTTACCGAAAAATCTGTATTAAATGATGTAGTGTAATATTAACAATACCTACAGTCAATTTCTTTTTCAATTTCATTGATCCAATAAAACTAGCTGTTTGATTTGTAATGCCGGCCAGAAAACTTCAAAGTTTATACATTGAAAACATAGTTTTCTGAACGACACCTTTGGATTAGTTCCACTGTAGAGTCATCGTTATTTTGAGCAACTTGATTACGATGGATGCTGTACTGTCACTATGTAGATTGGTTACAAAAGTTCTAATGAGGCTCGAAACTTCGATGAGAGGCTTTATAGCCGACGGTCATTCTCTCGCGCAGATTTTGTTTTTTAATTATTGAATAGACGATATTAAATAAACATTGAGCTTTTAAACTTTATCTGAATAGACCCAGTCACAAGAATTGCTTATAGTACCTAGTTTTATTTGCCAACACGAAATTTAAAGCGAGGTTTCACTTATCCTTACTCTTTTCATAAAGGTCTCTAGGTATTAACAAACTAATTACTAAGTATCACCCATGGATTGAAGCAAAGATAATTCAAATTCAAATCCAAATGCTTTTTATTCAAATAGACATTTTACAAGTGCTTATGAATAGTCGAATGAATCTACCACTAGATAGATTTCAGGATTCAAGACCGCGAATTAAGTATACCCGGAAACATTACCCGGTTCGGAGATGCAAAGGTCTTGGGCTGACCCAAGCCGCCAAGCATGTTCTAGCTGACGCCTGAGCGTTACCTTGAATATCATTTAATGTTTCCACGCGGGATTCGCCTCAGTTTGTCGAAGAGTAAAGGCTACTGTTAGTATATATATATTATGTAGGTAATTTTTTTTTTAAATCCACTACCTACAAGCTAGCCCTTGACTACGATCTCACCTGATGGTAAGTGATGATGCAGTTAAATCTTTAATCTAAATCACGATCCGCGTTCCGCGATCAATCAAGACTAAACTAATCAATCAGGGGGACGATTGGCAAAAAATTACAGCAGGCAATTCAGTAAACTAAGTGAACATAATTAAACAATACTTTTTATGAGAAAACAGGTAGGTTATATTGCGGAAGCTTGCCACAGCCGTTTTTGTATTTGTATGGATACTTTGGTGGATTAACACAGTGCGTTGCCGATGCTGCTAAAGTAGGTAGGTATACAAATATCATAATAAAGAAAGGAAAAACAATATGATTCAAAATAAAAATAATGAGGTCGCGAAGGTACCTATTATAGACAGATTAAAGAGGTCGTACACTTGGCGAATCTCCAAACACTTGATTTTTATACGGCTGTACCACTGTCGATGTCGCCCAAATTAACTTACTTGATCAAAGAATTGATTAATTCTTTATTTAATTAAACTTCATGCTTAAAATTGTTAGCCGGGAACAAACAATTATTAATTTAAATAGTAATATAATGTACCTAATACTTATACAGTTTATGATAGTAAATAATTGTTTAATTTAAAAATACCGTTCCTACTATATTTACCCACTAACTTAATAATTGGAAAGATAATAAATAGATAATAATAACTAATGTAGGTGCATTGTACATGGAACAACATTAGATAAATATTAATACAATGGATCGTATAGTACTATTATAATAAATAGTTACCTATTACGAGACAATTAATGTGACCGTAAGACCTGAACCCGATCAATTTTACCAAACCCGCTCCATTCGAATTCATATTGGCAAATATGAAGCACCTACTAAATTAAGGCTTTGTTTATGTTACATACAAGATATGAACAACCCAACGATCAGAGCCCTGATTTTCTATGTCTTTGGAATGATAAAACCTATATTATACAGTCGCGGTCTGAAAATGTTTACCACCATAAGGTTCATAATTGCATGCACACATCTGTGACAGAAGGTCGATATGTGAGTTCGATGTTTGTAAACTTATGATAACTTTGAAACTTAGTAAGTACCTTGATAAGACGTTTTAGTGCTTACTGCATGCAGTGTTACAAAGAATCTACATTGAAAACTGGTATACATTTACAGACCGCGACTATGCGCAAAATACGTTTTGAGTTTTATTAAATAATAATAAATTTGACGACCTCCGTGGCGCAGTGTGTAGCGCTGTTGCCTTAACGTGCGGAGGTCCTGGGTTCGATCCCCGGCAGGGTCAATTTGGGAATTTATAATTTCTGAATTTTCCCTGGTCTGGCCTGGTGGGAGGCTTCGGCCGTGGCTAGTTACCACCCTACCGGCAAAGACGTGCCGCCAAGCGATTTAGCGTTCCGGTACGATGCCGTGTAGAAACCTAAGGGGTATGGGTTTAATATAACTGCCATGCCCCTAACAGGTTAGCCCGCTACCATCTTAGACTGCATCATCACTTACCATCAGGTGAGATCGTAGTCAAGGGCTAGCTTGTAGTGGATAAAAAAAAAAAAAAAAAAAAAAAAAAATAATGTTGCTACAATAACTTGAATGTCATAAAGAATCACGGCCGGAACTTATTTGAAATGCTTCGATTTTCAGTTGAACAAGGACCTTCAAACTGATAGTCAAATTTTGTAATTCTGTCACTAGCAAGAGCGTAATGCGGTTGCCAAACTGTGACAGCAATAAAAATTTAACTAACAAAATGTCTTTGTGCAAGTGAGTCTGAATGTTATATTGAACCTAGGTAGGTAGGTCTAGGTAGTAGGTAGTAACTCTGTGAAGCTGGTCCAGTCATACGCAAATAAATTAAGCAGGTAATTAAGGTGTGATTTCTATTTCCGAAGAAAATGTGAAATCCGGCGAGAGGATGACCGTCGATTAATCGCCCCCAAGTGACAGGGCCTGAACAATTCGGGGATCGGCTTTGCTCCCTTCGCGGAACTCCTCGAGCGTGAGACGGTCGTCATGGTTCTTGTCCATCTGGTCGAAGATTTTGTCGACGCGCTTCTGGGGCGTATTCTCGTCCTCTGGCTGCGGCGTTTGTCCCTGAATCGAAAGGTTCAATTCGTTACCACACCATTTCGGTATATAATAAATAAATAAAATAGCCTTTATTAACTGGAAATTCGTTTTTACATTTTTACAGATTTTATTACACACATTTCTTCGAATGTTTAGGCGGGATTTAAATTCGCGGATAAACATGTTTCGTGCACATTGAACTGGGAATGTTTTGATAACGTTGATTATAAATTGCTTAAAAAATCGTTGCAGCCTTATTTCGCAGGATTATTCTAAAGGCCTTTACAAATAGTAGGCTATATAATAAAGAGACCGACCACAAGCAGCTTGCGCAGTGTCGATACAGTTATCTCAAATAAAATAAAACACCAAAAGTTCAAAGTGTTTTGGAGTCGACTAATTGCAGTCCATTTGTCAATACTAACTTACCTACCTAAATTTATAATAAACAATTTTATGGGAAAAAGCTAGGCAGCGCTACATAATTTTAAGTAACCATAAAACAAGACAAATACACCTAAGTATAATATACTTACCACCATCTGGTAGATTGCGTCCACTATGTTATACATTTCGTCTCTTGTTATATACCCGTCGTTGTCGACATCATACAGACGAAACGCCCCTGAAAATACAATGGCAATATCAAATTAATTATTGGCAAAGTAAGATTTTCATCCACTCAACTTTATACGCTTTGTGTTGAAATTAATTATACTTACAATGCAACTTTTCGTCCAGATTTCCCCGCGACGTCACCGAAAGAGCTCGTATGAACTCTTCAAACTCAATGGACCCGTCCTAAAATAACATAAAATGAGAAATTGAATTTTCTTGTACAAAATAATTCTGATTGTGAAACACAATATAATAGGATCCCGTGTTTTTAGGAACTGAAATAAGCAGCTATTACCTACATTAGGTATTACAGCAGCAGACCTATCTGCTATATGTATTTTGGACTTCCTACACAGGCCACCACGCTGCTCCGATTCTGATCTGGGTTCCTATGCTCTATTAGTGGTGATAATAACAAGATTCGGTAGAGAGTGACTCACGCTTGGCTGATTTTTACATAATATACCTAATATACCTACCTACACGAAAAATATATTATTTGCCCTGGTAGTAGTCAAGGTATTACCAGATGGGAGTTACTTACATTGTTTTCATCGAAAACTCGAAACACTAGCGAAGCAAACTTGCTCGGGTCACCTTGAGGGAAAAATTGTTTGTAGATCTTGATAAAGCCCTGCAACATAAGATATATTTGATGTTATTTGTAATTCTTGTAAAATGTGGTTGAAACTAAATCTTTATTTGCCTTTTCTTTGCTGTATATACCTTGAATCTGGAAGCCTCCATATTATAGAAACCACGTTATATATATGTATATATAACGTGGATTTAGGTTTTTAAAATATATGGAGGCTTCCAGGTACAAGGTATAACTCTATATTCTGTACTGAATTTTTATAAAAGCTATAAAATTAATGGACCATGAAAAGGTAACCAACGGATGGATAGACAAACAGTTAGACGATCTTTCGCATTCCTAAATTAATATTAGTAAAGAAGTATGGATTAAATCTAACCTGTTCAGTGAGCAAGCCATTTGGACAGTCCTTTAGAAATCCTTTATGCCTGAAAAATATTAGGTATTTTGAATTATAAATATATTCAATTCTAAATGAAACAAAAAGGTACAAAGACAGAAAATACTGAGAAGAATCAAGCTGAGATTTCATTCTGAGCGTTTAGCGGTCTCGCTAGCTAATCTCCGGTTTAACTACTCAATTCTATTTAAAGTTAATGAAAAGTATTTAAACAAAAATTATATTTTATTTTAATGGTAAGTTAGTGTTTTAGCGGTACCACATCCATATTCATGGTAGGTACATCTAGTTCAATCAACATCATCAATATCAAATAAATGAAAAATTATACATACCAGAGCCTTATTTCCTTTTCTGTAACTGTAACAAACAAAACGTTTTTAAATAAGATACAGTCCAATTACATAAAATAATATACATGTATACCCAAATACCTACAATAAAGTTTGCAATTAAATTAGTCTCTCAAATTTATTTTTTACTTGGCTGATATTGCTCACTCTATAAACAAAATTGCGACTTTGAACTTGAATTGGCAAGAGCGGAAAATACATTTTCGTTATTTATGTTGGTTCTATTGTGATCATATTCTATGGGGTCGAAAGATTTTCAACAAAGATTTTGTAAAGGTATACCCATAAATCTTATCCATTTAAATTAATTCTGAATACAACAAAGTTGGTGTGTATCGTGTGTACGTTTTTTCTATAACGATAATATATTACATAATGTACAATACCACGTTTGAGAGACTTCCATAAAAACCCTACAGATGATATGTTGTTCCTAGCTCTATAGATTCCGTAGACAACTAAAGACCTATCAACCGCCCCGAAATACCCCGCGAGTAGAGGTCGCCCGCGAATAATTGATTTCCTATGAGATTATGAAATTTTCCAGCTTCAAGAAGCCTATCTATAGAGGCTCTTTATATAGTTTATGTAGGTTTTTATTATTTGAAACTAATAACCTATTTAGGTTATTAGTTTCAAATAATAGCTGATTTCCGTGTCTATACTTCAAAATCTTAGAACTTTTATGTAGCCTTCCAAGTTCCCTATTTTACCCCTTTGCGGGTGGATTTTCGTAAATGACCTATACAGGTTATTATTATTTAAAACTAATAACTTAAATCCCGATATTCAAGTATCTATCTTCAAAAACTTAGAACCTTCATTCAAGCTTCCAACCTCCATTTCAATTTTCACCCCCTATGGGGTGGATTTTTGTAAAACTGCTAAATGTAAATTTTCATGTCTCTATCTTCAAAAATATAGGACTTTTATGTATACATAATATTTCGTTTTATTTGCAAATCATTTTGAGATCAAGTGCAAATCAAGTGTTGCATGTCAACTGCTTTTAATTTATTGCATTGCAAACCGAAACCAGCTGACTAAATAATTTTACTGCAATTTTTTTTCCATAATCAAGTAGATTAATTTCAAGTCAATTTATTTACTCCCATTGATTATTGTGGGTAACAGACCAAGTGTTACCTATAGAATTCTGAGTTCTAACCCTCAATCGTTAAGCTCCAGGGGTTATAATTAATATATATAAATCGTCAGGCCAGACGATCGATTGATTAATATGAAATGTTTTGTTTTGGGTAGAATAGATTATTTTATTTGTCCCTTTTTCCTAAGCATACGGGTTACGTCAACTGATCTACTATTGCCAACATCTTATTATATAATAATGCGAACATAATTTATATATTTTGGTGACATCCAAAATAAAAATCTACATTTAGATGTTGTTTGCATCAGTAGGCTCGTAAAATAAAGGTTACGACGCAGAAGTTGAAAAAGAGCGATTAATGTTTTTAAAAGCGGAAAACAAAGCTCACTAACTTATTTTGTACATATATAGCTCTGAGTATGAGTTCATGAAGATATTATAAATTGATAGTAAAATATATTTAAATCGGTATGCCTATTAACAATCCTACTCGTTCATGTGAAATCAGATAATGCGTAAGAGCTATGTTTAGTCGATCTTTTTTTTAACATATCCGAAGTCTAAAAAAGAAGCTGATGTATTTTGGAATAGCAAACATACGTGGTCTAAGCAGAATTAATAAATATCAATCTAAAACATGTTTAGAGAAAGTTTTATATTAATATATAATGAAGGTAGCGATGAATTTTACCTTATTTCTTTTGTGACACCAACACTGAGTTGTTCAATATGTGGAGTTTCATGGTTTGTTTTTTCTATTGTGGTGAAAATTTAATTAAACCAAAATAATTGATTTATTTGCTTAAACATTTTATTTTAAAACCAATCTATATTTTAGTTTGTTGGAGTTATCGCTTTAATACAAAGTGTACACGGAGGTTACGAGTATCCAAAACCAAGCATTCCATTTGAGCTGCCCAGTCAATCTGTGGAAGACACTGCAAGCAACATTCGAAAAGTAAACATCATAGATACGGTAACTTATCCCTTACCATATGGTAATTACCAGTACATACAACAAGAACAAAATGAAGACAGCCGACATACAGTAGGCATTAATGATGAATCAGTTCAACAAAACTTCGAGTTAAGTATCAATAAGGATCAACCACTTGCTATTTCGCCTCAGTCAAATACTAATTCAGACACCACTGCTTCTATTCATCGCGGTCATCTCATTTCACAAGGCGCTGCAATAGAAGAATCAAATTCAATTAGTGTACAACCAATATTATCGGCAAACTGTCCTCAATTGATATCAAATATTCAGAACAAAGTACCACCTCTTATTAATCTGCAGAATACTGAATATATTCAAAATTTGCAAAAAAAATCAGGCCTGAATGTACTGGATAATCAAAATATTGTGAATATTTTAAAGGAAAACAAAAATGTGCTACCTTTAATTAATTTAAATAACAATCACGTTTCCACTATAAATGAGAATATTCTTTCACAATCAGTTAGCATACCAGATATTGCTCAGCAACTAAATGCTCATGCTAGTGACGTTCAACATCTTCAACCTTCATTTCCACAAAATGTAAACAACGAAATTGAAACTATTGAATCACCTATTATAAATTTACGGGAATCTGTGCCTCAAGTGTTAAACCCACAAAACGGTGTTCAATCTTCTAGTATCTCTGGTGATCTAAATTTTAATGCACAGGTTTCGAATAGTCAAGACAATCAGATATTTCTGCCAAATTTAAACATTGAACAAATTCAACTGCTCAGCATTCAAAGTTCACAGGCTGCAATTACTAGAGAATTACAAGATAACCAACAAGTTTTTACAAAGCCAGTGATCACTAAGAGCATTTCTTTCCATGTGCCACCTCCAGATATAGAAGAAACACCAGTCGTACCTGCTGTCCTACCACCTAAGAAAATATATAAGATTATATTTATTAAAACACCTACACAAGATTACCAGCATAATCAACAGCTGCAAAGTGCACTTTACAATAGACTGGCACCAGTTGAGGATAAAACTATAATATATGTTTTATCAAAAAACCCTGAAGTACTTCCTGAACAGGTTGTTCTATCACAACCAACAAAGGTTTCAGAGCATGAAGTATTGTATGTGCAATACAAAGGAGATCAAAAACTTAACTCAGAACAAGAACTAACATACGAAAACATATCCCAATTACCCTTGAATTCAGCTGGTGATGCTTCTATAGAGCCAAGATACTTGGATGGCCATTGATTATTTTGCTTCTGAGGAGCTTGACCGATTGAGGTCATATTCTAACAATAATATTATATTCTCGTCTGGGCGAGGCGATGGTGGATTACTTTTGTTAAGTTATTAATTTATCTATAGAATAATTAAGCCCGTCCGCTTGAAGCTGGGAAGACAATGTTAGTTATTTACATTATGATGTATTTTTGGGGTTTGTTTAAAGGTAATTTCTTTACATTGTATATTAATTTGCTGTTTTGATTTATTCATAACTTGTAAGTTTAATAAACCTAACTTTTGCTCAATCCATAAAGATAGTATCCATGAGAAGTTACGAGATAATATATAATATTATTACAAAGTATTGTTTAATTTTATATACATATAGGTACGTTTATACTGGCTTACATGATTTTCATAATGTGTGTTGTATGGCATAGTTACATTAATTAATAGTTTGAGAGAATAAACTAAGATGGAACAAGAAGAAAGTATGGGAGAAAGCCAAATCCAATGTTTTTTTTAAAATTTTCAATGTATTACTATTTTTGCTCAATAACACAAATAATGAATACCTTCATACAATTTTATAAAATATTAATATTAATATAATAAAGTGACATTACTATTTTAAATGAGTCTTTTTTTCTTTATTATGCTTATATTAGGCTTTATTACTGTTTCTTAAACTTTCTTTGATTAAGAAAGATCTAAGTAGAAGATAATTGTGGCTAGTGTGTAAGTTTTTTGGAAATAATAAATTGAAAAAAAAAAAAAATTAATCAACGAAATTGACCTCGAAATTAAGTCGAATGTACTACAGTGATATTCTCAGACAAAAATTGCTTAAAAACCTATAAATTATTCTACCCTTTACTCAACCCATCATCAATCAATATTTACAAAGCTTGATAAAGTGAGATATTTGTGACCTTATACTTATTGTGTAATTTGTCAAAGCTAAATGTTATAATATTGCGTAAAAATGTGGCCTGTTCCACTAGTCCCCACCAATTACACATAAAATCCACCAGTCTACAATATACTAGTATTGATGACTATTTGATATAATGAATAATTATAATAATTATAATGTATTGTTATAATTATAAATTTAATTAAGTAATTTACGATATTTTTAACATAGTGATAATTAAAAAAAATCCCGGCTGAGTATTTTGTGGGCTCTCTTCAGACCAGGGCGCGTTTGGAACCCTCGTAGCTTTAGTTTTAAGATACCGTAACTGACTTTCGCCATCATATTTTATAAGTAACTGGACGTCAATAAGTGTACAATGTACCTCAATTGAATAAAATATATACTTTGACATTGACTTTGATACGCCACGCCATGGGTTAAAGCGAGAAAAAAATTCCCTAAATATTATTTTTTTAAAATTTTATTTTACCACTTTGTCGTCGTAATTATTAAGTACAAGCATGCCAAATTACAGCTTTCTAGAATAAAGTAGCCTCTGCGCTACGCCGCAGACGGATAAACGGACGGACGGATATGGCGAAACTAAGGATTCCTGACTACGAAACCCAAAAAGTTGAGATTCACCTGACTGGGTTTTGGAACAAAATGGAAACTAGCCACAGTGTGCATACACTGGTTCATCTTCTAAGTCCGATGATGGCAATCCGACACGATTAGGGGAAGATCAGGTAGAGCAACAGGGAACATCAACTTAACAACTTCGAGCTGCTACTGAAAATGCCCCGGCTTTTTAACTATTTGATACATCCAGAGACTCGAACTCGAGGCAGTACTAGCCACTACATAAACAAAGCGGCCACATTTTTATAGTTCAGATGGCAAGATAAATAAAATAAACCTGTCGAGCATGTCGAGATAAATAGGATTGAGAGAGGCATCCTCTAAAGCACCCTTTCATGTATCTCACGTAGATACGGTGTGGATCTTTCGTGTCGGGTCCTGAGGCGAATAGTGTAAGTAATCGCACGGACGTCGTTATTTACAAATAGATATCTTGAATGCGTATGGAACAATAGTGAATATTTTGTAATATTTATAAACATGGAAAGCCTATTATTTTTATTTTTGTCTGATTACAGAGTTAACTAAATATATTACGACATCATCATTATCACCATTCTGGCCTGATCCTGATCCAGCCACGTCCCGCTATTGTATGGCGATGTTCCATCCTACTGGAGCGCCTCACACTACACTTACTTTACGCAGTTTCAACTCTAAGAATTTCCA
This sequence comes from Erebia aethiops, assembly GCA_923060345.2. Taxonomy (NCBI): domain Eukaryota; kingdom Metazoa; phylum Arthropoda; class Insecta; order Lepidoptera; family Nymphalidae; genus Erebia; species Erebia aethiops. Next base: position 9,233,844 of record OV281079.1, on the reverse strand, counting down.
GCGTCAACACAACATACTGATGGTTTAGGATATAGTTGATGAGTTTGGCTCTTCAGTGAATCACGTCTTATCACGACGAATTTTATCGTTTCGGTAATCTCTTAATATAGCATATAACTTATGTACCTACACACATAGCACCGATGTGTGTAAAATATGATAGAACAGAATATTGAATAAACCTATAATATTGCGAGTCTCTATATTGTGCGTCATCCATATTATTTGTTATAATAATATGATGATTGATAGTTCTTTTCGTTCGCCGCGGACTGACGTTTCATTGATAAATAGTCATTCTATTTATTCGCGTTACTGACAATATTAACTTCGGATGGTTTGCAAAGTCCGCAAATTGAAACAAAAAAAAAAAATAGATTAAAATAATTCGTGCCTAGTTTGAATCCCGCGAAGCGAAGTATTCTATAATATAATAGAGATAAAAATATATTCTATAAGTTTGAATCCTGAGTGCAGAGAAGGATATAAAAAAAATATTTATTTATTTAGGCGCAAGAAATGAAAAAACTTCGCTATCGTGTGGTACATACTTTTCAGCTCACTAGCGACAAATTACAAGATGTACGAAAAATATTGTACAATACACTGCATTACATTATTAGTAGTTTGTGATATAAGAGCGGTAAATAGGTTTTTACATACGAGTTGACTCACGCCACCCTGGACTCGTCTCGTCAGCCTTTACTTTTTGATTTATAAAACTTAAATCAATTTGAATTAATAATATTCCGGCACGATGCCGTGTAGAAACCGAAGGGGTATGGGTTTAATATAACTGCCATGCCCCTAACAGGTTAGCCCGCTACCATCTTAGACTGCATCATCAGTTACCATCAGGTGAGATCGCAGTCAAGGGCTAGCTTGTAGTGGATAAAAAAAAAAAATATTAAATACAATTTTTAATTTCATGAATTAATTTCATCAATCCACATCTAAATGTTATTACTTTTTAGGTGTTCTACATACAAAGTCAATATCGTTATGAACCTTTTTGCAAGAAAACTTTTTATTTCGATGTAAAGTGGAGGACGTACAAAAATAAAAAAATAAAACTGTAAAATTACTGCACGAGGGCAGTAAATTTATCTTACAAGCCCTGTTTACTGCTTCTGTAAGTACATTTTTCGAGCAAGTGTATTGAAAAATAAAATACGTGCAAATGTTTTCTTACTTTGCCACTATTCTAATTATAAAGTAAAAATTTACCCAGCCTTCCCAAATATTACTTCACAGTGCCAACGAATCAGTGCTATAATTCATTTTCACCCTAGTGCGGTAATATAATGGCCGCCATATACAAATAAACAACTGCGACGTGTTCGCCATCTTTAGCGAGATGTTGGTATATCACTATGGTACTACTACTGACTATTGAGTTTGTTAGTAACTGTTTTCTTACTAACTCTTTCGCTGCGATATCAATTTTAAGTTATATACAGGATTTTATTTCGGTATTATTCCAGTAATTTAAAAATGCCGCTGTTATTTGCGCCAAGCCTTAATAGGAGTTTTCTTATGGTCATTAAAACTGACGTGCACTTCTGCGGTAAGGGAACCGTACCGTCCCATTTAAAAGCCCGCTTTGAATGTCGATTCTAAGAAACCTTTTGTTCCTACAAAATATAATGAGTTAGAGTCCGTTCAGAATATCTAAGTACCAAGTTCTGTAATGCGTTTCCCGTCGTTAAAGAAATAAAGAGAATATGGAATGCAATTTTTTGTGAAGCACAATCACAGCACAGTGGTATATCAAGACTAGAATGGAGAAAAATAATTAACAAATATACATAATACATGATAAAAAAACATTAAAAGTCACCTACTACTTAAGTTAGTGTCAGAATATAATTTTAAGAAATATGGAGTGCAATGCTTATCTTCACTTTACGGAATCGACGGGTTTGTTTTAGGAAGATATTTATCTATCCTATCAACTTGATCTTTCACATCTTTTATTGAACAAAACGAAATGTAAACTAATCGTTACACAAACGGGAAGGAAGATTGCAAAGGGAAAACGTTTGTAAGCCCAAGTCTTAAGTTGATAAAAGAAATTAAAATGCAACGAAATCGCACTATAAATAAGCTCTAGTTGAAATGTCCAGTGCCGAATTGAAAATTACCCTTCTAAGATTGCTTTTTAAGATTTTTGTGGTGTGGTGATTTAAGTAGATCACGAGAGGGATATTATTAATCGAGCGACAAAAAAATTCACTGGTGACTGTTACAGGAATACTGTAATACTAAACCGAGCGGCGTTAAAATAAGTTTGCGAAAGATTTCTTTTTTGAGAGCAATAATTAATCTAAGCTAGCAAATAAAATTTTAAGTGACCGAATGAAATACTAAAGCTAGCGAAAAAAATACTGAGTTAGCGACTACTATACTAAGTAAGTACCTAACTTTGTAACTGGTTTGAGTCAATACAATAAGTGCTTCAAAAATATACTTTTTAGGATGCTTTTGTGAGCTGCGCTAATACTATTGTTAGGCACTGTAATACTATTTGAGTTATTAGTTTTTCTATTTTAGTATATTATTTTTGCTATTGCTCATTGCTGGGGGTCGTGACTGCTTTCCATTAATCACATAATGGTAGAGGTTTTCTTGGGGTAATAATGCGGTGGATTCCCAGGCCCTTGAATGTCTTCGACCGGAATAGGATTATATTACGTTAAAGTAAAATTAACCTTACCATCATTGATTTACAGCACAATTTCGGTTACATTTATTCATATATATTTGCGTATACGATTTTCCAAATTAAAATTGTTTGTACTGAATTTGTGACTTTAAATCGATGTTTTTTCAGATTTATTTTACTACTTATATTTTACACTAATGTCATCGAATGCATATACGATCAATCGAATTAAAACTTAGAATAAGTCGTCTCACCGCTCTTTATCCATCTCATCTGTGATTGCTGCGGCCGTTTTGGCCTATGGTTTTGGCATTATATTTCGGCTTGTTTCAGTTTTTTTTTGTAATTATATGGTTCATTGCCCAAGATGATATTTGGAACACGTCGATTAGGATATAACGCAACATTATTGAAATAAAATGTATACATAATGTTGAATATAATGTGAGCCATAAAATTGTCCCTAAAATAGAAAAGTGTTCGCTTAAGAATTATTAACCTGATCTTTTTGAATAACCATTAACTCAATTTAGTATTTTCAAGTGGACATTTTTAATATTGCCTAAATTCTGACGCTAACTTACTATTTCAATAATCAATATTCTGTTTTTTGACACCTATAATTTAAGAGACACTTAACGCCTGCAGTGAATACTCCGCAAAAGCTTCTATATGTGGTTTAATTCCTACATTTTCACTGTAACACTACCAAGGGCGTAGCCAGGATTTGATATAGAGAGGGCAAATAAAATAACAATCACAAATAACTTTATTGCTTGACCAGTAAGACCAGTAATCGGCGCGGTTCTTCACAACATTTGTTTAAAACTTCTCTCAAAATCTCTTCTTTTTTTCTTTGAAAATTTTCCTGTGTAGCGTACACAGGAAAATTTTGCTAACATGTATGCCGTTCAAACGGTTTTCGGTCATCGTAGACCTCAGTCACGTTTTGACACGTCGCAGGGTAGAAAAAGACCTTTCTATATTACTTGTTGTACCTACATGGTTGTGCCAACGAAATAAGGATGGCCTTTTTGGGCAGCTGCCCCCCCAGGGGGGGTACGTACCTTACCTTGCTACGCCCTTGAACACTACATTGATTAAACGAAAATAAATATAAAACTGACCACAACATTGTTCAAATGGACAAAAGTTAAAAAACCACAACTTTGTTCAAAAGAACAAAAGTTAAAAAACTTGAAACTTTTGTCTTAATTAATTGTCCAAATTGGTCGGCATGATTACTAACTTACTAGCCGTGGACAGACAGACAGACAGGGCTATAGAGTTTCTTGTTGATTGCGAAATTCTAAAAGGATAGTGTGTTGATACTCTTGCCAAAAGTCGAAGAAGAATTCTTTGTTCAAAAAATATCTTTTTGTTATTTTCTTCTCATTACACACAATATACATTATAATATACAGTCGTGATTTTAAAAGGGAAAGAGAAGAGATTTTTTCTTAATTTTATACGTACTATGTGCTTAACATTATAGAATCTTTCAGGGTGGTCAAGATTTTCCTGAATAAGAATTGACACAAACTATGATATATGATAGAACATTAAATTCATTGCTTGGACACAACCGGTATAGTAAATATACTCACACTCTAAGTATATTTATTTAAAATATGTACCTACAAAGTACACCTTCTGAACGACACGCTTACAAAGTATAAGATGTGATGGTGATAATTAACTACTGTATCTTAAAACTAAAGCTACGCGGGTCCCAAATGCGCCCTGGTCTGAGAAGAGCCCACAAAAAACTCGGTCGGGATTTTTTTAATTACTTATCACCATCTCACAAATATCCCAAATTAATTAGATTTATTACATAATTAGCCGCTGGAACAATTCATACCCATGGATTTTGCACATTTAAATAACCCTTTACACTGCAATAAGATCTTTCAATTAGGTAATGTTTTACAGATTTCCTGAGGAAGGTTTAGGTGTGTATCCGTATCCACATAAGTAGCTGGTAAGTAAATATACATTGCTAAGGTAAGGCCACTTGCGCGTTCGCTGCCGGGGTGAATTAGTTAGTTTGTGCAATTTAAGCTACACAAAATAAAGAGGGTGCGACGCTATGAACCGCGAAGCGTACCTAAATTCTGTTTTGTTCGAATTGGTTATGAGTATCTCTGCCGCACCAAAAATCTAAATAGGATAAAAGAAATGGACTGTTATATTAGACAATTATTATTATTGGGTTCGCGCGCTTCATATATTAAACTCGCAACTTCATATATGCACTGATATATTAAATTCGAAAGTGTGTCTGTCTGTTTGTCTGTCTGCTACGCTTTCACGGCCCATCTTTTCATCCGATTTTATTGAAAGTCTGCAAGGACCACATTTTATTTAAAGTCGGGAAAACTATTTTATACCAGCATTTCAACTGTTATTTTTTCATTCTAACTGCACTTGCGAGTGAATGCGATGTCTACTTAGTTCTTTTTACTTACATTCTAGGCAACATGAGGCTCTACATTAGATTAAAAAGTGTGGTACACGGGGAAAATCTCGCTAGTTTCTTTTCTCGTGCTAAATAATGAATTTATATTTATTACTTTCTATCTAATGTAGGTACTTACTATTGCTACTTACTAGAGTCCAAAATAACTTTACTCAAAACGATTTCATAATTATTATTATGGCTGCCAGAGGGTAATGCGAATGTGATAAGTTTGTGATCTCTATCGATTTCAAATTAATAGTACCTATTCGAATCCTAAATTCATACTTAATATTATAAATGCGAAAGTGTGTCTGTCTGTCTATCTGCTACGCTTTCACGCCCCATATGAATATTCTACCCCGGGAAGTGACAGGCTACTTTTATCCCGGAAAATTATGGAGTTCCCGTGGGAATAAAACAAACTTCACGCAGAACAAGTTGCGGGCATCATCTAATATATAATTATTGTCATCTAAATAAAATTGTCATCGGTCCAGGGCGCGTTTGGAACCCTCGTAGCTTTAGTTTTAAGATACTGTAACTGATTATCACCATCATGTTTTATAAGTAAGTAATTTATAACGTCAATAAGTGTACCTATATTCGTGGGAATGAGCATTCTATTGTATAACAAAATTCCACAACCTATTTTCAACTTGCCTTTACACAAGTTTAAGAAGTACATTAAAAGTATGCTCCTGAAAACAGCTTATTATACTGTTGAAGATTACGTAAATGCAATACTAAGGACAGCTGTTACTTATGTATTCTACAAATTAATGAAATTGTAATTTTTTACTTTTTAATTTTTAAAAGAGCAAACGCCGAGTTTCTTGCTGGTTCTTCTCGGTAGGACTGGCATTCCGAACCAGTGGTAGATTCACTTGACGATTCAAAAGTAGTTGTAAAAGTTTATTTGAATAAAACCATTTGAATTTGAATAATTAATGATTTGATTAATTGGTCATATTGGCGGGAAAATACACTATTTGCGGTAGAGAAATTTCGTCTTAAAAGAACGTGGCGTCGATTTTTTAAACAGGCACATTTCAAAATTCTTGAAAAAACGGCAGATAATCTTGATTCTAGCTTATTTTGAAAATCGTAAATCTCTTTCTGTTCAATAAACAGACTTTTTTTACGATTTTTATTTTTACATCATAATTTATCGATCACATGCCGCTGTAAAATCATTTAAGATTTTGAGAAAATAAATTGGTGGTTCAATTTGTCCTGGGTATTATATTATTCAAGGATGTTAGGAAATGTTTCCTTCCTTCCTGTCGTATACTTCGCCAGTAAGTGTCTCAAAAAGGCACAATGTAGGTTTGTCGGTTTTAAATCTTTGATAGCAGATAGTTCAGTCTTCACTGAAAGTTTCCAAAATATCACCCTGTATTAGCGTCATTATGATGTAATGAATGATCATTCGGAAAACTACAATGCAAAGTGTCACTAACGTGTTTATTTTCCCAATTACGAACTATAAAACATCCTTAGCTAATACAAGTGTGTTTGTAAACAAACCAAACAAAGGCTTCCCAGCCGATTCAGATTGCTGTTACCGTTAGTTTATCTTTGTGCTTTCACTGGAAAGTATCGGCATGTCTTCGTTTTTAGTAGCTCTTGGAAGTGTATGTGTACTAATATCAATATTAAAATAACATTATTTGATTAGTTTTGATAGTTTATTAATTAAAATATGGTATCATTACAGGTAATCCAAGTGCTATTAACACTTCTGTATATTAAAAGAATACACAGCTTGCCAATAAATAACGGATTCAGTGTGAAGTTCAACCCAACTTTGCCGAAAGAAGAAATAAAAACTTCGTCTATAGGTGCCATTTTTGCGAAGATTCCTCAAGAATTGAAGTCTGAAGCTGCTCAAGAACTACTTGCCAAGGCCATCCTCCCACAAGGCACACACTTGGGACTGGGAACCTCAAATCAGATTGCAAAATTAATTTTTCCATCATCATCACCAACCAATGATACTAAACCGAAAGAGAGTAAAAATTTCATTAATATACCGATCATGACGCAACCTTTTGGAGACTATAAAATCGTAGTTGCTACTGCACCTAAAAACATAAGAATGGGTAAAGGGGAAGACGCTAAGCCTGTTGTTATTTACGTAGTTTTCCCTGAGGACGACGGTGATCCTAAGTCTCTGAATATTCCATCTATATATTTCATTACTAAACCAGAAGGACCCTTCCCATTTGAAAAGAAAAAGGAAGATACAATAATTGTTATCGATAGTAATCGAACCGTGACCGGATTAAAGAGCAAAGCAATGGCAAAATTTGTTAAGTTCAAAAACAAAATGACCAATCAATTTGATACCAATTAAGCAATCAATCTATTTGTAACTACAGTTCACTTTATGTAACTTGTGATAATAATTTTTAATACAAAATTAACATAAAATATGAAAGTAAACTTAGTAGAGATAAGGAAATTTTTTGAAACTAATGAGTCTCTGGCTCTTCGTCTGTTTTGTTCTGAAATTCGTGTAGTATAGCAACATATACAATATGATAGTATGGAATAGCTAGCGATAGCCCGGGACTTCGCTCGCGTGGGAATTTTGAAGACCCCGTTCTTATCTTATCTGGATAATACAGAGAACCTCTGCGCAAATTGCCTTTTCTGAGCGTTGATGATTCGGTCACTGAGTCAAGAGTCAAGACTTTTTACATGTAGTTGTAGAGATATCGACTACTAGCTAATAAAATTAGTAATTTTAAATTCAGCTTTCCTTTAGTAATTTTTATTTAAGTTATCATAGCACTAGTGAAAGTCAGGTAAAAATTATAGTTTATAAGTATAATATTTAAAATATTGTACCTTATTGAATAATAATCATAGAATAAAGATTTGTTTTTTTCCTTATACACCGATGCTGCGTATGATTAAAACAAATGCTATTTTTATTTATTCCTTATCCGAGGTTAAATCGGAGGTTCGTGCAACGGGCCTGCCAAGTTTACCACCATATTTACAGAAATATGGGATTTACCAAAACTAGCGTAGGATCAGATTGGATGTCCGAACGAACTTCATTAACCTGAAATGACCTCTCTAGGTCTTCAACTGTATTCATAAAAAAACACGTTGACCCGTTGCTCTCTTGCGGCATGTATAATACAGATTAGATAATACTCTGCAGGCGTTGATAGTGCCGTGTCAACAACAACAACTGTACAAAGTTTAACTCAATCGGACGTAAGTACATTTGTTATTTTACAGTAACGAAATAACCTGAATAATATCTAGTTTCACATCTCACGTTACTTGCATTAGATGATGTCAAGGCGGATGTTGTATAACTGCAGGTAGCTCGATGAGCAGCTATTAAGTTCCATGCCGACGGTTGTGCATGTAAGCCGATAAGTACAACAAGAGTTGATACGGTCAATGACAAGTATTAGATTATAGCACCTGGATGACCTAGCTTTGCTCAGTATTTTTTTTTTGGTAAATTCTGTTTTTGGAAATTATATTTAAATACGAATTACATACTGATGAAATATGAATAATATTTTTATATAGGTAAAATAATAAAAAAACAATTAAAAATAATAGTTTTTCTCACAAAAGAAAGAACTTGAAAAAAGGGAAAAAATAATCGGACTGGAGACATCTGGACTCGAACCGGCGGGGTCTGGTTTCGGGACCGCCCGGTTTCCCACCTAAGCTATTATAACCGTCGCGAATTTTACCTTCGTATTGTAATGACATTGTAGCATTCCTATTCTAATGATATTGTAGATTATTTTCTAAAAAGGAATCCTAGCTAGATCGATTTATCGCCCACGAAACCTTCTACATACTAAATTTCATGAAAATCGTTGGAGCCGTTTCCGAGATTCAGATTATATATATATATATCAAGAATTGCTCATTTAAAGGTATTAGATAAGGAGCAAATCAGCCAAAGGAGCATGACTTCGACGAGATTCAGGCACGCGTATTCATTCTTCTTGGAGATTTTTAGTGACATACAAATAACGCGATATAAATGACTGTTTTATCTAAATGCTGAGGTAAGTAAGTGTGGTACAAATAGTAGTTCAATCAAAATGGCTCAGATCCCAGAGGCAAATGGATTTGAAATCATTATAATATATCTTTGCTCCTCTAGTTTTATACATTTTCATCGGAAGCTGACATGCTCGTAATGTGACAAGTTTTGTGATGCCAGCAGACCAAGCACAATATAATTAGTTCGTATATAGGTATTTTTCGCTTCAAAGCATTGAAAACGCCTCGAGAAGGATGTGTCCCACTAAATGGTCGTCCTTTTAGGATTTGTGCACGTTGCGAGGTATAGTAGTATTGTACTACCTTTGGGGCTCTGGGATCCAGAACCAGCCAGCCAGAACCGAAATAGGTGTTAATAAAAAGTAATAAAATTGTTTGCATTGGACAATGTAGCGGTAAATAAAAATAATAACCATACTGCGCTGTTTACGTGAGGATTTTAAATAGTGCCATAAAATATGATACATCGATAGTCGATACTATTATAATTGTTGTAATGTATCAAAGTAAAATAATATCTATAAAATTTTCTAGGAAACAAAGTTAACTTCTTTTTTCATTTCCTTTAAAACAAATTTTAAAATCAGGGCAATTTTGTGATTTCGGGGCCCCTAAATAAAAAAATTATATTATTAAAAGTTTCGTACTTATTAAACAAAGCCAAAAGAATTATTTTGAGTGAATAAAAATTTCGCCCATTTTCAACATAATTTTTATTTAAAACTTCAGGCAAGTGATATAATATACTTGCCTAAAGTAATTAGGTCAAGGTACGTTATAAAAGGGGCTGAGTACCCACGTACTTGTGTACGTATGATAATGCATCCCTAAATTTACAAAATATTTATTAGTTGTGAAAGTGCGGTCACGGTCGGTTTTAATTTAGAATGTTAAGTAATATACTACTAAATTGATGTACCTAATTGGTCATTATATGGATAAATAGCACAATGATTTATTTTTGGTAAATTAATAATTTTATTGATCTTGTATAACATAAAATACTGAGATCAAAATTATGACCAAGTTCTTTGCTAGACTTTTGCTTGCTATTTTTGATAGTTGGCCATATAATTTCACATTATAACATTTTGTATGGCCTCTCACTTATTTTTTTAAGTATTTAAAAATCAATACCATCAGCATGCAGTAGATTCTAAATCCTCATTCCCGTTTAAGACTAGTTAAAACCTTCCGAAGATGATCCCTTGCCAGAAATGTTTAAAAGTCCATCATCATCATCATCATCATCAACCGATAGACGTCCACTGCTGGACATAGGCCTCTTGCATGGATTTCCACACGCCTCGGTCTTGCGCCGCCTGGAACCAGCGGCTCCCTGCGACTCGCCTGATGTCGTCTGTCCAGCGAGTAGGGGGTCTACCAACGCTGCGCTTTCCCGTGCGTGGTCGCCGCTCCAGCACTTTGGGACCCCAGCGTCTATCGGTTCTTCTAACTATGTGCCCCGCCCATTGCCACTTCAGCAAGCACAGCAATTGTTGCTTAGTGCTGCCACACAGAATAATTTACTTTTTAATCTAAAACTGTGTGGGCGAAGTGTAGTCAAAAATCGAAAAAGGTCCAACTTTTTCGATTTTTCCTTTATTTACACCCTGAAACCCAAATTATCCTACGAAATTGCACCTTTGTTAGCGCACGGGAAGTGCACGGCTTTATAATTTTGATGAGTGACTGAGTTGGTCCCGTTTTATGTAATTTTTGAACCTCTGTATCCCAATTTCTCCCCTCCCTCTGTTCCAAATTTTATTATGTACCTACATGATGCAGTCCAAATTATTTATGAGGTTTTAACGATGGGTTTTAAAGTAAAGATTCACACTGCGTGCGGTAGACCAGAACTTGGCCTGGCACACTGCTGTGCGCCTCGATAAATACAGAATAAATAGAAATAAGCGAATGCTCAACTCTGTAATGATAAAAGATGATGCTATTATTAAATATTGTTGGTTTTTAGCACCGTTGAGAATCGCGTCGCTATATTTATATAGTGTAATACTTCGATCAAAGTAGTTCAATGTACAAACTGAACTACTTTGATCGAACAAAAATCTGTCGATAAATTACGTCATTCACTAAATCACGGGCCAAAACCGGTACATCTATACCTACTATGAAAGTAACATATTATAAAATATCACTTTTGCTTGTTGTTATCTGCAAAACGTGTTTTTTGGACTGTGCCCAAAAGTCCATTTCATTAAGGGATTACTTACTCAGATAAATTATGTAAGAAATGGCTCGGGTAACGAGATAAATATTTGAATGTTATTGCGGGCTCTAGGAACTAACATGAAAGACGCCTGTGTAATTATTATTTTGTAGTTGTTTAGCACTTGGGTTAACTAGGTACTAACATACATTTTACTTGAGTAGTTTAACTAGGGTTTAGCTGAGTCCTATTGTTACTTAGCTAAACTCAAAACTTTAACCACAGGATAGTGGTACTTTAACTTAGTAACAAGTTACTTAGCTAGAAAATGTAACGATACGATAAGATACTTACCGACATTGCACATTGTTGAGTACGGAACACTAAATAAGATTTCTTCAATGGTTTCAAAGTGACCGACGACGAATCGTTCATTAATCGACTAATCGAATAAATACATTTAGATAGTTCAATGAAATTATGAACACAAAATGCAAAGGTTTTTTGTTACTTTGAATATACTCTTTTCAATATTTTATTGTACGTAAACATTTCCAGGAATCTTTAGGATAACTTTTCATTACTACTTAGCCTAACCTAGTTTCGTCAGTGCACTTTTGCTCACATAATATGGAGCACGTTATTTTTAATAAAAGTACTCGAAAGTTGAAAGGCTCGAAATACTTTGAAATAAAACAAGTAGGTACCTATCTACTTACACTGAGTTAAAATTACTTGAACAATTTGTTCCTAAAATTTACATCGCTAAATTTGATAGCATTCTAACAATATCAAAGAATAATAATATTATCATTGATTGAGGTTCGTAATATTATTCGGAGCCAATCTGCCCCCCGATTGTGTGAGGAATTCGAATCTTAATTTTTATCCCCGCAAACAAAGCTTTTCAACGGTATTAAAAATCGATAAACAAGAGCAATGAAATGTAGCAAAAAAAAAGTGTTTTAATTTTTTATTACACGTTTCATGTTTCACTATATGTAGGTAAGTATATACTACATACTATAATTTAACTTCGTTTATTAATTTGATATGCTTAATAGGTGTTGTGTCCAAGAAATTATATCTTCAGAAGTTTTAATTGTGGATTACGATAAAACAGTATCATCGTTAAATTAATTGCTCGATAAAGAAGGTCTCGCCTGAGGCCATTAACGAAGTTCTTAAACTGAATGTTGTAATTATAATATATTGAACTATTTTGGGGATATTTATAAAAATAAGACTTGTAAAAATATAAGAACTCGCCCACCAAGGGTTCCATAGCTTGGAAAGAAATCAGTTATTTTGTTAAATTAGTAAGTAGGTACACCGTCTCTAAAACAAACATACTTTATCTGGGACAGCAAAACTGAGTTCTAAGTTCATCTCTAAAAAACTCTTTGTAGCTAGAGATTTCGTTGAATTTGTCCTGTAAATTTGCCGAGCTTCTATCAAATCCTGTATACCTATTTCAGATTTCAGAATAAATATTTTAGAATTTTTGCTTTGCAAACCTTGTGACATAAAACAACTTCGGTTTTCCAATTTTTCATCTTCAGTCAAAAACGAAGGGTCTTAAATAAAACTCTATTCTTGAATGAGAAAATAGAGCCCTTTTATATGTTGTTACCTCGATTGATCTAGTAAACCCTACTTGATAATTTCAACACCCCCTTTTCGGCAGTTTTAGGGTTGCGTACCTGAAAGTTAAGTTTGCATCACTTAGTTTGGTGCGACTATGTCCGTCTGGTCACTTTTTGCATATTTTAGTAACTACTAGCTACAGACATGAAATTTGGAAAAGTTTTAGATAATGCTCACTCAACCTTAATGATAATGAAAGAAATCAAAAAATATTATTATTAGGTACTATCACAAAAGGGGCTGTAATGGGGAGGTTGAAAGTTTAAGTGGGGCTACTAGATGTAGTGGGGTAACATAAGCTTATTGGTTATGAGCCGGATACACCACGACCTTCACCGATCTGTTAACCAGATGAAACATATTTTTAAATCAGCCATAAACATTTACAAGAGGGTTTTTTCAGAGATTTCTGTAAACTTTATAGGAAAAATAAGACGGAGTCTAAGTAAGAGTAATAGGTTTAACCGGCAAACATTATTTAAAACTATTCGCACGTCGATAGTATTTCCTAGTATCGACGTGCGTGACTTAATAAGGACTTTCCTCAGTACTGACTAAGTCTCAACTGGAATATAAAAGCCCACTGAAAGCAAAAGAAAAATAATTGTAAACAAATAACAAAAGTAAAAAATTAATAAAAAAAAACTTGTTTCTGTTTTTTGTGGGTCATTTGATGCCGAATTTGCGTTCGTTTTGGGCATAGCTCATGGCTCATGTCTCGTATTTCCCAGCCGAGTTTCCTTGCGTGATGAGTCATAAGTTTCAGTTGGAGGAAATACTAGGTAACATCAGAAATATTCATCAAGAGATATCAAGAGAGTACAATGTCCCGCTAATGATGGTATACTTTTTGTCAGTGTATTGGCGTAACTTGTCTTTTCTTACTCTGTCGGTTAATAAAATCACCGCCGCGACGTCTTTATTAAACGACGCGAGGCGAATAGACTAATTAGGTTATGTAGGATTTGAGTTAAATGATTGATGGACCACGGTAGTAAATAAATATAATAACTCTATGGATGGCTCAGAGTATAGTCTCATGTCTAATCGAATGAAGTAATTATGCGTCAGTCACAGCCGTGGCTGAGGCTTAGCTGACGGCAAAATTAACGACTAATGGATCTTAGACTACGATTACACTAGTAAGTTTTACTCACGTAAGTCGCTAATATGAGTAACTTACGAAATGTAAACAGTCTTATAAGTCACGTTTCGTATGCTAATGTTACCTAGATAAGTAAATTACTTACGTGTTCTACTTACAAGTATAATGGTAATGTATACGTTGTAATGTATGGTATATATGGTAATGTTTACGTATAACGGGCGTAGGTAATTGATTCCATCTTATAAGTTTATTCATTCTGAACAAACGTCTAAAAGTAGGAGTAAGTACTGCTACACTCCAAATATTATGAGAGGTAGCTGCACTTTAGGTAACTATCGCCAGGAAGGCTGATTCAGTATTAGGTGGGTGTAGTGTTCTTCACTGATGACGATAGTGAAGGTCTACCCACATGCGGATAGGCCTTTCACTAGATATGGCCGCTCAAAGACGTGTTATGGTTACCAAAAATGGACCATAACTAGGAAGACTGATTCTTATACAGTATCAAAGTATGCGCAGTACTGTAAACATTATAAAAACTGACGCTATTCATCGGGCCGTTCACTAGATATCATCTCTCAAAGACGTGATAAATTAACAAACTATAGATAATTATTAGCAATTATTAGATCGTATTATTAACCGATTTTGATGAAATTTGGTACAGAGGTAGGTAGCATCCCGGGAAAGGACTTAAGCTACTTTCTATCCCGGAAAATTAAAGAGTTCCCGCGGGAATCAAAAAATCCTAATCGCGGGAATCATCTAGTATTAAATAATTCACAAGTAAAGTTAATTAAATTATAGACTTAAATAAATTAGTAATTAGGCATCCGACTAGAGTCACTTTGATATTGTTTAACAATAATATAAACATTAGACAACTAACTAAATAGCCAACTAACTAAATGTACCAATTTTTTTCATCGGTGGTTATCATATTTACCGAATGTCAAATTATCTTTTTATTTGTTGCCCGCGACTTCGTAGGCGTGGATTGAGGTTTTTTGGTTCCCACGGGAACTCTTTAATTTTCTAGGATAAAAAGGCCTATGTTTTATTCCAGACTATAACCTATCTTCGTGCCAAATTTCATCCAGATCAGCCGTTCTGGTGTGATTGAGTAACAAACATCCATCCATCCATCCAAACTTTCGCATTTATAATATTAAGTATAATAGATCATTGTACTAATCAATAGTACATTGTTCACCGAGGGTAGGAGTCGTACTTTCTCCCGAGTGATACATAGTGCTTTATACTACACCTGCGAAGAAAATAAGCGATATACTTTGAAGCTATCACTGCTAGACTACATTTTGAGGATCTATTTTATAAATTCAAAATTTAAACAAAAGAAAATATCTCGCACGAAATCGCTGTTTCTACTCATTTTTATTATTTTAAAATGAGATAACGACGCAATAACTCTCGCGATGGAGCCAAGAGGTGGTCACAGGAAGTTAAATATTTCTTAACTGATAATTTTTTTAACAATTATTTATCAGAATATTAAAATTTAACACTATTTGACATCTCTACTCATTACTTAGCACAAGTCTTTTCTCGGAACGAGAAGGGTTTGGCCATGGACCACCACGCTGGTAAAAAAACTATTGAGCGCCCAAAGATGCAGTTTTGTGTTTAAGATATTATTTTATATGCTTCTGCGAAGTTCTAATTGTTCTTTCAAAGTTATAAGGTCACAATGGAGCGCTGTATTTCGTCCTGGTTTTTTTTTTTAAATTTAAATTTTATTACTTGTCATCTGTTCATTTCAACAGTAGCATCTAGATGTATGGTTCTCTCACCTATGGTTGAGAGGGGTAGGCATCTATAAAATTTGTCATAAGAGTGACAGAATTTTGTATTAAAAATTGTGCCAGTTTCCTCACCCGCGTGACACGTCCCTGTCACCCCCCAGCGTTACTTTGTCTAGACGCCTCCGTTGAACGACTGGTAGGAAAGAACGTAGGTATCTACTTATGCTTACTTATTTTAAGCTGTGACATAGGTACTAAAATTCTACATCAATGTGTGTCATACATTTTTTAAGATGTAATAAGTAATATTACATCTTAAAAATATCGACCAAAAATTAAATAAAAATTCTTTGATTCCTAGAGGCTTTAATGATACTTTTAGTCTTTCTAAGCTAAGCCATACCTAGCTAATACACTTTCTGACCATGAGAGGTGAAAAATAATATAGATTAAAGAAGTTCACCTTAAGTTAAGTTTTCACACTCAAAAACACTGTCCTAACATACACAATAACCAATTTTCCCAGATGCTTTCATAGATACTTAAATTATCTATCCTTACTAAAGAATCTTTGACCAGTGTTCATATCCTTTTTTCCAGTGTGTATTGTGTGTGTCTGCTATCTACGCTATATTATATAGGTATATAAAATATTCGGTAGAGCATAATAATATATTCAGTCATTTTTATACAAAGTATGCATCGAAAATGATGCAAGTGATATGTCATAAATTTAATATTAGCATTTACAACGAGAACTAGTGTAAAGTGAATGGAAAGTTACAAAATCTCTCAGAAAAGTTGAAAGTAGTGGATGATAATATGTACATTAGAAACTTGAAATTTTGACAGTAGTTTCTTTTGCGACGTAGGCACTCACTAAGGAAGGATTTTTCAATATTCCACTCTCAACGGGGTAAAAGAGCGGGTGAATGTTAAATTTTCATACAAACTATGAAAGTTTAACTTTTCAAGTTTGAAGACAAGTTAACAACACCCTAAAAAATGAAAGTCACAGCTTAAGTAGATATACGTTCTTTCCTACCAGTCGCTCAACGTAGGCGTCTAGACGTAGCGTTACTTTGTCTAGACAAAGTAACGCTGCGGGGTGACAGGGACGTGAGTGAGGAAACAGGCACAATTTTCAATACAAAATTCTGTCACTCTTAGGCCAACATTTTTAAAGGTTCCTACCCCTCTCAACCATAGGTGAGAGAACAATCCGTCTAGGTGCTACTGTTGAAATGAATAACAACAGATGACAAGTAATAAAATTAAAAAAAACCCACGACGAAGTGCAGAGCTCCATGATTGTGACCTTAGAACGTTGAAAGAACAATTAGAACTTCGCAGAAGTATATGACATAATATCTAAAACACAAAACTGCATCTTTGTCTGCTCAATAGTTTTTTTGGCCAGCGTGGTGGTCTATGGCCAAACCCTTCTCATTCCGAGATAAGACTTGTGCTAAGTAATGAGTAGAGCGAACGAATTCGCGGGCATCAGCTAGTTAAATCTATATCATAAGTCGTTTCTTCATGTTTGGTTGCAGAAGCATGAAACACAAAACGTGCATCGACGGAAACTAATTGATCAACGCAAGCTCCTGGAAAATGTACTAACATTACGACGGGATCCAGTTACTGTCAGTATGTATATGTCACCGTAAGATTGCAAAAACCGTTATTTTGTAATCTAACTAGCGAAATGGTAAACTGTAGAGAGATTACAATTTAACGCATTATTTTTCGGAAGATTGTAATCTGTTAGGTATATTAACCGAATAAAACCTAAGAGCACTACCTAATTATTTATGTCGAACCCGAACCTAACCTACAAGAAAGAGACAAGAAAACGTAAATACAATGAATATTTCAAAAATTTACACTCAGAACATTGAACGGTTCACAATCTGTCGACAGTTTACAATTTCGCTAATTAGATTACAATCTAATGGTTTTTGCAATCTTACGGTGACATATAGATGGCGAAATACTTAGGTACCTACAGATATCAGCTTCGATAAAATATGATACTGAACCAACTTTACATTGACTGCCGCAAGTCCATAATAACAATATTATATTAAGATAATGGTGATGCATTATCTAATATTATTAATAGCTACTTTTTGCCAGGTTCCTATCTAAGTATCTTCGAAAGTAATATTGGCAGGCTCAACGCGTAATGGAGGACGCTGAATGCGACGCGTTAATTCTGATAATAATATGTTCAAAGGTAAATTGATTACTAAAGTAAATTGGTTATGAACTTATGATTATGATAAAAATAAATATTATGATTATGATTATCTTGACTATGTAAGTAAGGTGCGTAACAAATTCAATATAACTACAACAAATGATGCATGTCAACATCGTTTTTAACCGACTTCCAAAAAAGGAGGAGGTTTTCAATTCGGCGCGATTTTTTTAAATGTATGTCGGTGCATATCTTCTGGGTTTCTGAACCAATTTGATTTTTTTATATCAGTCGTTAGATGAAGCTCTCGAGGTGGGCCCATAAAAAATTCTGACTCCAAATCCTCAACCCTGACAGTAAAAAGTTAAAAATAAAAATTCTTTAAAAATAAAAAGTCGGGCGAGGCTGATGCGTCAACCTTGCTTATCCTTGTTATACCCGCCCGACAATTCAACATAGTGGGTAGAAATCAAAATTATTTTATACTTTACAGTGGCGTTGGAAGTCGGTTTTTTGGAAATAATTTTTTATTTTCGCTTTAGAGCGAAAGGATGAAACAGGAAACAGGATGAAACATTTGCACGAAACCATCACGAAACTTCGGTGTTGTAGTTTGGGAAATGGGAAACACGTTTCGCAGTTCGTAAGCGCAGGAGTCTAGAAAGCTGTGCTAGAAAGTATTGTGTATTATTTAAAGTGCCTTTATCTTAGTCAAGACCAAGGCATTTTGACACTCATGTACATGCCGATATTGGCCGATGAATATCTGAACTGACTGAATGCGCAATACTATAAGTTGACCTTTGACTGCGACTTCACCTCTAGGCCAGGGATGCTGCAGTCTGCAATGGTAGCGGGCTAACCTGGTAGTCGTATGGCAGTAATTGGTTTCTATACACGGCATCGTACAGGAACGCTAAATAGTAAATAGCTTGGCGGTCAGTCTGTCTTGTTCCTTCTTTTGACTGTGGGCACAGTTAATACAAGTGATCAATAATACTAGTATGTATTATTACTTGTAATTACGATTGCAAACTCCTGCGCAATATAGATCGGAGATAATATGAAGATATGGTTTTAGTTAATTGACCGACCACAATTATTTCAAAGGTAGAAATTGTAGCTATTAAATAATAAGGCGTAGCTCACACGTACCTTATCATTAAAATGATGGTAGTGCTAAGTTTTTCTGAGGACAAAAAAGTATTAAATGAACCACTAACCAAAAGTTGGTTAGGTATACATAGCTATTGTAATATATACCTACTTGAATGCTGCCTGCTAATACTAAATTCAAGTTTGCATGTTGATAATGATATGTACGATTCGCACGCGAGTTGAATGCAGAGTGTGTCACCATACATTTACTCTGCATTCACTATACTTAATTTTTGTTTTTGAATTTGTCATTTTGGTTTTAATTAGTAGGGTAGAGGGAGACCAAAGAAAAGATGGATGGATTGTGTATGAGGATATGCGTATAAAAGGAGTGATGATAGGTTGACCGATAACAGAAGGGAGTGGAAGAAGAAAACAAGTTATGCTGACCCCACATAGCGTGGGAGAAGGGCAAGAAGAAGAAGAAGGTTTTAACTATAGCTACAGGTCAAATATGATACAATTTTATTAAAATTAAAATGTCTAATCTATATATATAAAAATGAAACCCGTTTTCCTTGGTCACGGCATCACGCGTGAATGGCTGGACCGATTTCACTAATTCTTTTTTTGTTGTATTTGTTATTATTAGGAGAAGGTTCTTACGGAAAAAAATATTAAGAAAATCTCTCAGAAATATTGAAAAATATACATTTAATTTTGCATACTAAGGCGGTACGAAGTTCGCCGGGTCAGCTATCATTCAAAATAAAAGTGTAAACAGTTTTTATCTCGAAGATTTTCAAAGATGATAAAAAAAATCAAACTAAGTAAGTACCTTTTGAATCTGTCACCGCCATCAAAACGTATATCAATATGACTAAAATAATGTATGTTTGTGCGTAGAGCCAATGAGAGTCACTGGTATGCGATACGTGTGAGAAAAGCCTTAACAATATATCGAAGCAATTGAACAGTTTGATGCGCTTATTTGGGTGTTGCAAGTGAAAGGGAATTTATATCTTTTACGTAGCGAAGCGTTCGGATGCCGATGCACTCAATATTCTGTAATTCAATTCCGAATTCACTCGTATTTCACAAATGTTAGATGAAATACCTAGATAAAGTTAGGAGTTACGAGTATGTTGATAGCACTATTGCGCAAGGCAATTTCTTATGGGATATTGTTTTGGGGCAACATCTCTGCAAGATCTTAAATATACTAAACTATATTTAAAGTTAGGTGGGGAGTTGGTATTAGTTGTTTGGAATATAAATTCTTATAAAATAAAGGCTCACTACTTACTGAGCACGAGCCATATACCACGCCAATCAATTGCGGATTGGCAGACTTCACACACCGTCGAGAACATGAAGAACTTTGAGGTATGCCGGTTTCCTCGCGATGTGTTCCTGCACCGTTTAAAGCAAGTGATATTTATTTTCTTTAGACGCACATAACTCTGAAAAATTATACATCGAACCCTCGACCGGCCGTGTCTAAATCACTCGGCTATCACCGTTTACATTGGACAAACTGCCGATTGGATCCTCAAGTCAACATGCAATAATTGTAGACGGTGGTAACTGGTAACTTAATGGTGTGTGGGCCGTGGGGGCCATAATTGCAACACGTGCCGACCGTACCGTGGGTCAGCGTGAACGTAAAATTACGCGTAATGGTCTGAAGGTCACTCACAATTATCTGAATTTTCTACTAAATCGACCATTCAATTTAAATTGGTAACGAACTCAAAGTTCGCACTAATGTCGCATTTAGAGACGACCTGCAATCCCCCAAGGATGACGTTAGCAGAGATCGGCGGTAGCGTGACCTTTACGCCTTCGGCCTTTCTTGGATGCAATCATTTCGGTCGAATCTGTCACAGCATTCTCAGATTAAGGATAGAATAGAATATGTTTCATTTGCTGATCCAACACATAGTAAACATAAAATAAAAAAAGTACTTAAATTCCAGAACTTTTAAGGAAAACCTACGATTTACCAAGTCTGATGAAAGTCCGAATCGGTTCGAGATAATCGTTAATCTCAGACTTGTTCCAGCATTTATTTGATAGGTAAATGCTTGGGAAATCCTAGGTCTTATTTCAGAGAGACGTAAAAGTTGATATCATAACTAAAAGGTGTAGGGTGTCGTACAATTAACGGGTCACAAACTACTAAGCTGGTGTAAGTCAATTTTATTAGGCAAAATAACAAGAATGCATTTAAAATCAATACATAATTCAAGAACCGAATAACATTAAGATAAGCGTTTAATTTTATCACAAAATTACACAACAGTAGCTTCTCGAAAACGGTAAAACCATAGACATAGGATTTTTTCGCTACGCTCAATAGACTGACAAAGCGTGGGAGCGAGAGGTATTTAGTTAATAAACACTGCCGCGAGCGAAAAAGAGATAGCGAAACAAAAGGCCAGTGTGTCATTGTTTACGCGAGTTAATAGGCCAAAGCGTCCCGGCCTTTTCCAAGTCGAGGTGAATTTTGTGTATTTAATTAATAATCTTACGATTAAAACTTAAAATCTTTGTTCTGCCACCATGGTGTCTTGTTCAGTGAATTAATGTGACGTTACAAGATGTAATAACCCGCATAAATACACGTTTCACAGGTAATTACTGAATATTTTTCTGAATTATTCATAATCATTATTTCGTCACTTGTTGTTTGAAAATGAGGCAAAATAACTATTGAAAGCTTAGATAATAGGTTTCCCTTAAGACTTTTCATCAAATTACATTGCTAAATAAAGAATTTTTGGATATTTTGTGTAAAACTTAAAAATGTTTCGTTACGATAGGGATTGACAAAGTGATGACGTCATAAGTATCGATAGTCGATAATCGTGTCTGCCGGTAGGTTTGACGTGATTGCTCATAAGCTTAGGTGTGTAGAGTACAATATTAAACACTACTTTCCTGTAAAAGAAAAGAACGAAATAAATATTTTCCTTCATTTTTGTTTTATTTGGCGTGTCTTAGATTTCATATGTACATGAAATATATATACAGGGTATACTGTACATACTGGTAATTCAGTACATTATGTATTTAAGTGCTTATCGGGGAGGTCATTAGCTATGACTTGAGCGCCATATATGGTTATTATTTATTTTTATTAACTTGTCACTTATATATTATATCAGAGTATTATTGTAATTAATCAAATTAAAACTACTTGCACCCTTTAAAAAAATAGTAAAAAAGTAATATGCAACAATCAACTTCTGTTTGATAGTTTAAAGTATCATGTATTAGATCAAAACCCATTAAGCGATCATAGATATCTGCTCATGAAAAGCATTATTGAAATTTATTTTCTTCTCCGATTGAAGCATGAAAACAAATTATTGAAATTTAATCGGCAAACTTTAAGAACCCACTTAAATAAGACTATATTATTTAGAGGGCAATAAATATTGAGTTAGCACGAAAGTAATGAGATCCCCAAAAAAACTCTACAAAGAACAGTGGGCAAAATTGTATGGACCCCGTCCCCAGTGGTGTAGCATCATGGGCTATGCGTAAAAAAAATAGATATTAGTCTGAATAATAAATAATTGAATGAATTAATGAGAAAACTAATGTATGAATGGACATTCTTTTTTTCTTAATTATTTGTATGTATTAAAGGGATTATTAAAAGAGTTAAGTGTGAAGACTGTGTAGGTACATAGTTTATTATCGGACCCATCAGCTCTATGTAATAATTCGTTAATTATTAAGAGAGACTATTCGAAAACACACAATAAGTATTTGATATATCCAGCTAATGATGTTGCATTGTGTTGTAACGCTGAAAAACTTTTTAGAGAAAACATGGTCATCTCATCAATAAATAATTTGTACCTAGCTGTAGCTTTGTTGCTATTTGTGTATTTAATTTTTTTAAATTAAGAGATAGTTATATTTTACTTCGTTAAACTAACTCATTAGAGTCCTATGATTTCACCAGTAAGACTATCGATAATACTATGCTAGAGTCAAGACAACACTATTTCACGCACACATTTACATTTCATTTTTTGTAACACCGTAATCTGTCACTGTTGGTCTTGTACATTCTAAGTCTATGGGTAAAACCATAAAACGTTATGACGCGTAGCGTTGATTGAACTAGTTTTAAGCAATGTGATCACAACTTAATCGAGTTTGGCAGGACATACTTAATATTTTGCTTGTTCACTTAGTCCCTTTCTCTTATTTCTAGATCCTGATTTACCAGCTTTTATGATTTATATCAAAAAAAATTAAAGGATTTTTTTACAAATAGATATACTTCCCCACAGGAAAACCTTAATATTGTCATTGTATTTACGAGTATCATCATCTACAAAAGTAAAGCACCTCACATTAAAGCCTTATGGTTTTCATTCTTTCAGGCATTTTTTTATCAACTCAATAATATCTTAAGCTTTAGTAAAACTTATGTTATCTTATCTTACTAATATTATAAATGTGAAAGTTTGGATGGATGTATGGATGTAAGGATGGATGTTTGCTACTCAATCACGCGCCAACGGCTGAACGGATCTGGCTGAAATTTGGCACAGAGATAGATTATAGTCTGGAATAGCACATAGGCTACTTTTCATCCCGGAAAATTAAAGAGTTCCATCGGGAACCGAAAAACCTCAATACACGCGGACGAAGTCGCGGGCATTCGCTAGTACATTATAGAGATCAGATGAATAGCTTTTGTACAATTTACTACCTCTACGGAGTCTAGGTATTGTCATTGAATCTTGGTTCTGTTTTAGCCTCAGACTTATTTGATGATTTGTATACTATGATCGGAAGCTTGTCTTGTGTAATGAAACGTATACAATGGAATGACGTGATCCTTTAGAACTGGTATAATGGTCAGTTTCACTTGCGTGGGCGATTCCGCACTCGATAAATTTTATTCAGTACCACTTGCAATTTATTTTGCCCTTCTTTTCTTAGTTTCGCGCAGTCAATTCCACTAATGAATATACGAATTACGATAATGATTGACTGGGGCATGATGACAGATTGGAAATACTCCAAATATGGGCTTAAACTTTGGAAAAGGTTAGGATGAAAGGTAAGGAAGGTAAGGATGAGGAGGAAGGAGTGTAAGCATCCATTATGTAAAACAATTAGCATGGAAAGTAGTTTGCGGTTCGTTTTTCATATTGCGCAAAATGAAATCGGTATCATATTATGTGCGCTACATTTCAATTTGCTTAATTCGCCTTCAAATGAACGTGCTTTTAAGGACTTGATTTAATGAAAGTGTAATATAACACTCTCATTGGAATGCGGATTAACATCGAAAAAATCGTTGATTAAAATAAGATAAATAGTTAGGTAGGTAGGTAGTAAATTATAGTTTATTTTCGAAAACACATATAAATAGATATTTTAGATATCTATTAAACATAATAAAACAATTATTTCAAACATAATAACTATGCTAATATTATAAGTGCGAAAGTTTGGATGGATGGATGGCCGGATGGATGTTTGTTACTCAATCACGACAGATTGGCTGAACGGATCTGGATGAAATTTGGCACAGGGATAAATTATAGTCAGGAATAAAACATTGGGTACTTTTCATCCCGCAAAATTAAAGAATTCCCGCTAGAACCAAAAACCTCAATCCACGCGGATATATAATAAAATACAGTCAATTTAGCATAAAAAACATACGATTAGTTATATAAGATTAACAAATAGTACCTACACTACACTATAAGATAGATACCTAGGATGTCTGCCAAATCTTAACAGAAAAAGTGAGTATTTTAAAGTGAAGTTTTATATATTTGAATTAAATATATTCCAGCTTAAATACTTTATTTTTGTGCAATACATAAATTATCTATTAATAGACCTACATTCTAAAAGACTTAGAATTATTCATAAATTATTTAATTATAATTTTAAATAGTTTTTGAGCAATACGTGATCAAGTAATAATAATATACGAGTATATGTAA
Source organism: Erebia aethiops (assembly GCA_923060345.2). Taxonomy (NCBI): domain Eukaryota; kingdom Metazoa; phylum Arthropoda; class Insecta; order Lepidoptera; family Nymphalidae; genus Erebia; species Erebia aethiops. Next base: position 9,208,683 of record OV281079.1, on the reverse strand, counting down.
GTACTGAGTAAGAGCTTTTCTTGAAAATATATATTTGGTGGTAAGACAAGAAGGTAACGTTTAAAGGTATCGTTTTACCGAACAAATTAAATAGAATCTATAAAAAATTAGAAACTAGACTACGCGACGTATTTAGGCCATAATAATATTACATGAATGATTACGTTTCGCCTTAATCTCAGCAGTGACCAAAATTCTTAATAGGGTTAGCGGTCATTTCGGAAGAGAGCGAAAGTGGATTTGCCAGATGCGGTCATTTCTTGGCCTAGATCGCCAACTCTAGTTAAGGCACTGCCGTTCACCTAAAGAATACGTCACTCGAACTCGTATTATTTGCTTTGCGTAACACGCTAACCCACGGTCAGCGAATGAGCATAAGCCTCCAAGGCTCTTGATTAATAATTATAATGTGATATATATAAGATCGCTGAATGTGATTAATTGAAAGGAAATCAAAAAATACCATTTTACAAAATGTTCAATTAAGTATTGCTGCGCTCTAATTAGCACAATCTCTGAAAAGTATAAAATAAAGCCGTTATCCGCGATTGTCCGTGTATTCATCTAGGTACATATTCATTTACTAGACAGCTTGCCTCGGCTTCGCTTGGTTGTGATTTTCGAAAATAGGTACTTTCTAACAAAATGTCTGTTAAGTACTTAGTATAATAACTGCCTCGTTGGTGTAGTGGTTAGCATGTTTGACTGCGGCCGACGAGGTCGCGGGTTCGAGTCCCGGATCGGGCCATAGCAAGTATTGGGTTTTTCTGAAAAGAAATTCTCAGTACTAGCCCGGAGTTAGGAAATTGGCGGTGGTACACCCCCGTGCCTCGGAGAGTAGGACGTTAAGCCGTCGGTCCTGCGCCTGATCTCTCTCCGGTCGTGTCGTATTTTCCGTCCCATCGGGCTATGAGAGTAAAGGAACAGAGAGTGCACCTGTGTATGCGCACACACTTGTGCACTATAATATCTCCCGCACAGATGGCTAATCCCTATGGAGATAGGCCGCCGTGACCGAAAATCGGTCGGGAGGACATTATTATAATTATTATAATATTTGGAACTTGCATGTTAAGGTCTAGCTGTTATCCAATCGTACCACATATTATACCTACACATACGAGTATACTTTTTTTTGCATAAACTTTGTTATCTGAAACGTCATTTTATTTATGAATCGTTTTTGCAGTTTGTTAATTTCAGCTTTGATACCAAATTAATAAATTATCAAAACAGTTTCGTTCACTAATTTATACCATTGTTAATTCAATTATGCAATTTTATATTTGTGGAGCTTCTTAGTACTCCCTAATTCCAATATCATCAATCAATCAATCGTTTATTTGCAAGAAACGTCATCATGATTTACTATACAATATGTAACGAGAAAGGTTTATATTATAAAACTTACCGGCAAGCATTGAAATAAGGTACTAAAATTCTACATCAATGCCGGCATATAAAGTCTGCTCGTGTGGTACTGGTAGCAAGGCGTTTATGCTTGTTCCTTATACTGAAAGCTAACTAACTACCTATTATAATGTGCTTTATAAACTGTACGTATTATACTACAGTGTTCCATAACACGTAATAATATGAAATATTCCACACTAACTACTACCATCCCCAGCAGTCAGCACAAATAAGACTTAGATTCTAAATTCAGAGATCCTCTTAAAAAATAATTATTATTATTATTAAGCTTAAGAAAGTTTATGGAGCAACCCACCAAATCGCAGACGCCAAGGGTCTTTTCTTTGTGTACGCTTTCTATAGACGAAGCTTCATCGGGTTAATCGTTTGTAATTAATGGTTTGCGAAGGTTAGCTGACAATAGCTTTTGTGGAACTCTAATCCGTCAATTAAACTGAAAATACGGAGATCTTGATGGGGTAAACTCGCGGTAAACTAGATAATTCGAAATAATATTTTTTTAATTTCGGCGTTATTTCACTACTTGCAAAAAACTTACAACACTAATTAGATAGGTACTACATTAGTATTTGGGTATTCGTGTTCTTTTACGGTAATTAAAATTTATTCGCGACGAGTGTTATAATTGGTATTTACATAGATATAGTCAAGATAAAAATTTCGTATATTAGTCGGTGATCTTTCTGATGCAGCTTGCAAAGTATCATCATCATGACCGAGAGGTAAAGAATTTCCGATTTCCGGAAAAAATTAATGATATGATGGATATAACTGTAATGTCTTAGGAATACCTTACTTTGCAACTTCACAGCTATCGTATGAAATGATGCGGATACAAAAAAATATAATATATATATATATACATATATATATAATATATCACTACCGATACAGCCACTGTCGGACAAAATCGACAAAAGCACTTGCTTCTTGCTAAAAACACCTTAAGTAAAATACATTACAAATTATCGAAAGTAAATTATAAAATGAAACTTATGCTTTCAATAAAAATTTCGTAAAGCTACACCGAATCAATAAAATAAATTGCCAAATGCGACTTTACAGAGATTTTCGTGATTGATTTTAAAAGTTTTATGAAACAATAATTATATATTATTTTATCTCAGAATCTTATTAGTAAGTCTAAGTATATTTAGTGTAATCTAATTAAGTTTGACAGGTTTTGGGAACAACAGATATTGTTTCTGTAATTTTTTGCTTGGAATAGGTATCATACTAATATTATAAATGCGAAAGTCAGTTTGTTTGTTGGTTTGTCCTTCAATCACGATGCAACGGAGCAACGGATAGACGTGATTTTTGGCATGGTTATAGTTGAGGACCTGGAGAGTGACATAGGGTACTTTTTATCCCGGAAAATTGAGGAGTTCACGCGGGAATTAAAAAAACTTATTCCACGCGGAAGAAGTCGCGGGCATCAGCTAGTAATTTATAACTCACACAATGACTATGACTATGACTATGACTATGATCTTGTTCCAACAATCGAGGCTCATGAGAATAATAACATCAAGACTACAGGAGAGACTTGATACCCGAAACTTTGCACGAATTTAGGCTTTTAAAAATCCCGTGGGAACTCTTTTATTTTCCGGGATAAAAGAAGCCTATTCCCATCTCAAATCTCTGATGGACTGTAAATTTGATCGACAGACATACTTTCGCATTTTAAAATATTAGTATGGATTTGTGACTTTCCACGGTGGACCCCAAATTACATAATATGTTGGATGGAATAAAAACAAGTTTAAATAAACATATTATACAGTTTTAAGTTACTTTATAACAATAATTTCATAATCGACAGATGGTTCAAGAGTCTTCATGCTTTTATAAGAAGAAATACTCTTGCAGCTATATGGAGTAAGAATCTCGCCCACTGGTGTCATTAGGTAATTCCATTTGCCTAACGTAACCATTAATTTTATAGTATGTTTCATCCTGCCGCCCTAGCATGAACAAGTCCCACGCGGGAGACATTATTTTCCTACCCAAGTGTCAAAATGGGACTATGATGAGGCGTATGCAGGTTTGTGTCGACTAAAGACACCACACGTAATGCACATAGGTGGAGCGTATACCTATGGGTATGTCTTCGTTATAGCTTGTAATATAAAATGCAGAGTGTAGGTATAGAACTAATCAAGATGTAAAAACAGAGGATAAGTAATTTACTAAGCTGCGTTTATTTAATCTCGTTACATTATAATTACTATGCACCTCACGCCGCCGTACAATGTTTTGAAAGGATCCACATAAGTCTGGGTGAAATAATATATACAAAATTAGTATGCAGTGTCTCGAAATTTACCCAAAACGTACAATATTTTATGAAATACGGCCATAAATAGTCGTTGCAATTCACTCCTACACACTGCGCGTTCCTTTAAAACAACTTAAAAGCAGCTTTATTTTAACCATGCCATACGGTTCAAATTGTTACTATGTCATTGTCATTTGATCAAATTAAATAGAGTCGCCTCTATATCTGCGCGTCGCCTAGTAATATCTACACCCACCTACCTACTTATAGAACGTAAAACTGAACTTGAAAGTTATTTTCCATTATTAGAATCCAAAACACAGTATTTATTTTATTTTAAAAACACAAACAGTTACGTAACAATTGGCGATGGTCTTGGTCTTTTAGGTAGGTACCTGCATACGAGTACTTGTATAAGGTAATTTTTATCGCATACCCGCGACCTTTGAATGATTTCAGAATATCGAGGTCAAATACTAAAAACTCCCGTAAAAATATCATACATTTCCTTATATGCGCACATACCTTCATACGTATTTTAGGTTTCTATTACTCTGAGTCACGCAGCATTGGAGCACAAATAGGTACCTTTAGTCCACTGTATTATTACCACAATAAACAGATGCAACCAGTATGGAAACTACCTAGAAACGTTCGAAACAGGCTCACTCACACAAACGTGCGCATCGACGAGACCCCAAGCGCTCGTCACAGTGCCGTCAATAGTGAGTGCCAAGTCATCGCATGTTCGATGCGCACGTTTGTGTGAGTGAGGCTGTTTCGAACGTTTCTAGGTAGTTTGTTTCTAGGTAATCTGTTTACTGTATTATTACCTTCATTATAGGATACCTTTAAAGTCACTCTTCTAGGTTTTTGAGATTCATAGTTTGTTTCATTCTTATGTAAGTATATGTTACGTACTTATAAAGGACCTTTGCGTAAGGACGGAAATGAACCACCTAGTTCATTTCCGTCCGTACGCGCGAATTTAGTGTTTAACAATATTCCATGTGATTTTCAGATATAAAAAACAAAATACACTTTTTCCATTTATAATATTATTACTAGCTAGGTCACTAGGTTTTGCTCAGGGAGTTGATATGAGATTGTGTGGTAGTTGGAATATAAAAGGATAAACTTTAACAGTTTTTTTTATTACTAAACACATATTGTCATTTTTAACTATTTACAATAGGTACTTGTTTATAAAAAAACATTGTTCATTTTGTTATCCGGGTTATCTTTACTATCTATGATTCTATACAAATGCGAAAGATTGGATGGATGGATAGATGGATGTATGGATGGATGTTCGATACTGAATTACAACATTCGACAGTCTTCTGGAACGTTCCACAATGATCTGGGATGTTCTCGAACGTTCCAGACTGTTCCCGAATATTCCAGAATGTATACCGGGATGTTCTGGAATGTTGTGGAATGATCTCAAATCTCTCGAATGTTCTGGACTGTTCTAGAACTTTTAGAGGGCGAAACTTCCAGCCCTTATATCTTCAAGATAGCCCTTCAAGGCGAAACTTCAAGCCCTTATGGTAAAAACGGGAACCTTCTTCATGGGTCCCCTACCACTACTTGAGGGGTACCACACCATGTCAACTCCCTTGATTGTACTGGGACTCGTTTCTGAGTTTTAGCAGCACGCACATTGTACACTTTAAAAAAAAATATAATATACTAGCAGATGATCGCGACTTCGTCCGCGTGAAATAAGTTTTTTAAATTCCCACGGGAACTCGCTGATTTTTCGGGTTAATATATAGCCTATGACACTTACAAATAATGTGACTTTCTATTGGTACCAGGTTTTCAAAATCGATTCAGTAGATTCAGAGATTACCCCCTACAACGTCACAAACTCACAAACATAGTATAGGTTGATTAGCACAAAATAACATATTTTTCAGATCAAATACCACTTACTTAGACTGTGATATTAGTCTGGTTTTTTGTTTCATACCTATACCAAACTAGTTCTAGTCTTTTTTCAGTTGATATGAAATACTAGATGATGCCCGCGACTTCGTCCGCGTCCGGGAACTCTTAATTTTCCGGGATAAAAAGAGGCAAGGTCAAAAATCTGTCATCGTAGGTATATTTTGTAAAGAACTAATAGCTTCTCCACGTCTTAGTGTAACGTTTTATTAACATAATAATTTACTTCAATGCTAAAGAGCCGGAGTAGATAGGTAATACAAAAGACAATAATAAGTATAATAAGTAATAAGATAGATAATGACTTGATAAGTAAAGTCCACAAACATAATCTACCTAGTTGTATTTAAAACAACCTGACTAAGTTTTCATACACGGTGTTCAATTACGGATAACGTTGGTGTAGACGTAGAGTTACGCGTACACCTGACCCTAATAAAATTGTCTCTACTTGGCAACCCTTATTTATTTTAGAAATTTGTCTTTGTGGAAGAAGTTTGTGATGAAGATGTCCGAATTATAATATGTTCGCGCCCCATCGACACTCCTATCCACGTAGCTATTACGTAGCGAAGACAATGGCTCGTAGACTTTTGACCATCAGCTCGTAGAAACTTCTATTTATATTAAAAGGGCTTCATCTACATCTAATGTAAAACAGCTTATACAAAATAATGTTGGTAAACACCTAAACTATACTATATCGACGATTATTAAAAAAAATGTTTTATGGTAAGCCATAAAGTTTACATAAATAATATTTTTATTAATTTCAAAGTTAAAATATGTTAAAAAAACAAGTTAAAAGCTGAGCATAATTAAAATTGAAGCCAGAAGGAGTGGTTTAAAACCCTAAATGGAACCCGGGTATTCCATTGAATCAATAGAAGTTTTAGACATAAGAACTACAAGATGAAAAACAATAAGCTGCTGGTTCACCGGCCACTGGAATAAGGCGGTGTATCAGCACCGTGGTCCGTGCCTGTTAGGATCGACCTTGGAAACTTGTTTATTTATGAATTAATAGCTGACGGCCGCGACTTCGTCCGCGTGGATTAAGATTTTTGTTTCCCGCGAGAAATGTTTAATTTTCCGACATAAAAAGTAGCCTATGTCCTTCCCCGGGATACCATCTACCCCTGTACCAAATTTCAGCAAAATCGGTTGAAAAGATGGGCCGGGAAAGCGTAGCAGACAGACAGACAGACAGACAGACAGACAGACAGAAACACTTTCGCATTTATAATATTAGTATGGAAGTATGGATTTAAGAGCACTTACTATATTTTACGGATAGTGAATAATATTAAGAAAAAATGTAATTCACGAACTCATACAAACAAAAGAAGTAAGTATCTAAGTCGAAAAGGCTCTTAAGGTATTTGCAAGAGTCTAATAAATAATAAGAAATAATCTCCAAATGGAACCACTTAGTTTAATAGAATCGATTTTGGTTACCACCTCAGGCTCGATTTTGTTCACTCTGCTTTTATTTCTTTTGGAGAACCATAATAATATTATTATTATATTGAAATAGTGACCTATAGTGACGGACAGACAGCTGATGCCCAACATTATGTTGCTATGCGACCTGAGCGCCGCCTACTGTACGTTGACGGTTAAAGAAAGGAAGTACAGAATACTAATTAGACTAACTATTAACACACGGTAAGTTTATATTTATTCAGTGGGTCCAAAGTTTGGCTGTAACGGCTGTAAGCGGTAGTAAAAAAAACAATGTTTTTTTTTTCTCTTGCTAGTGCACACGAGTAAAGATTGTTTACTAATATTTTCAACCACTAGCCGTTAACCGTTTAACGACATGCTTACACCTACTCCAAACAAATGACAGACCTGGCTACCATGATAGTCGTAGCATCTAGAGCTGATATGGTACCCCTCACCTATGGTTGAGAGAGGTATGGACCTGCATACCGATATAACACCACCACCACCACCACCACTACAGCCTATTAACGTCCCACAGCTGGGCGCAGGGCTCCATTCTCATATGAGAGAGGGAATTAGAGCGTAGACCCACCACGCTGCACCAATGCGGGTTGGCGGGCTTTAACGACTATTATCATGTTAGTGATAATAACCGGGACCGACGGCTTAACGTGCTTTCCGTGGCACGGGGGTGATGCACCGCCAACTTCCAACTCCGGGCTGGCACTGAGAATTTCTGAATTGAAAAACCCAATTCCAATTTTTTTCGCCTGACCGGGAATCGAACCCAGGACCTCGTGATCCGCAGTCGACTATGCTAACCGCTAGACCAACGAGGCAGTTATAACAGAATTTATTAAATTCATGTATAGCGTAATTACCTACTTACTATTACAGAACAAATTTTGTTGTACGACTCTTGAAAATTCTGGTTAAAAAAAGGTTTTTTCATAGAAAAATGAACGTAATAATATTATCATTTAAATTGGATGCTCGACGGCTCTATGCGACGCGACTTTCGGTTGGCGTAACGGGCAAGTCAATTGAGAGTCAATCGATCGACTGTCTGTCTATCTGTCAAAAAATATTGTAACATGGAGGCGGATATTAAAAAGAGCTGTGGAGTTACCTAACCATCGACGGACGCAGTCGCACCGTTTGCTTTCCTACCTTTCAGGTACGCAACCCTAATGACCTTATTTTTCTATGTTTGAAGTCCATCATATGCTTAAAATCATAATTTTAATTCCAATGGTTCACGAAACACGTTAACCGGACGGAATAGCTGTTTCTGATTCCACAAATCTACAATCAATCTACGGTTAAGTGCGGACGCAATTATACTGAACAAGACTGATTCCCCTAATGGCCAATACACATTAGTCACGGGCAGAAATCAATTCTGCAACCCCCTACATAGCTCTCTAACTTTGATAATTGTGATAATAATTTAGCTAGTACTTAGTTTAATTGTTATCAAAATTATATCCCCTATATACCTAGATCTCTAGCTTTGATAATTGTGAAAATATTAAAATAGTAATAACTGCGTCATCTGCGTCAATATGGTTATGATCATGATTAATTCATAATAATACATTTTAATTTCTGTAATATCTATTTAAATGATATTTTTGTTTTCCTATTTTAAATTTTGCATGCATACTTATGTAGCTATGTTATGTCCAGTCTTTCGCATTAGGCAAAGGCAGGGAGCCTTCGCCTATTGGTTATGCTCCTAGAATATCACATCGGTTTTTGTCTTTATCACATAATCATTGCCATTAATTTCACCATAAGAAGGGTTGTGGTCTAGCACTCCCAAGGGGACTAGTCGGCGTGGGAGGCAGAGAGGGGCTATGTTGAGTTCTGAGTTATTGATTTTTACGTTGTTTTCGTAGGAATTGGTTATTTCTATTGTATTTTAGACTTTCACGATTATTTATTTGTAGAGAGGATGACTTTTTTCTTTTTACACAGAGTTTTTCTATACTTACTTAATATTATATATGCAAAGGTATGGATGGATAGATGGATGTTTGTTACACTCACGTCAGAACGGTTGAACGGATCTGGATGAAATTTGGCACAGAGATAAATTAAAGTCTGGAATAACACAAAGGCTACTTTTTATCCCGGAAAATTAAAGAGTACCCGCGGGAACCAAAAAACATCAATCCACGAAGACTATAATTCGCGGGCATCAGCTAGTACTTTATAATTGCATTCCTTCCTTGTTTCCTTTCATTTTCCTATTTCCTTTTCTTTCTAGATATTTTTATACTTAACTCTTAACTTTTTTCCTTTTTTCCAAAACTGCTTTGTAAAATTGTTGTAATATTCCGGGATATTCCGGGATGAAAAGGAGCCCAATCCTTGCTCAGCTCAGAAAAACCCAACGAATGCACACACTTTCGCATTTGTAATTAGTGTATTAGTATGATTATGTGGATTTTTAAGGCATAAAAAGTCATAATGTATTTTTCGTTTCTTTATTGTTATTCCAAAGATTTATTTCGGTCCCATACTGAAATGAGCGTTCATAATTTAAAGAATGCCGCCGTAACTACCAAATAACGCAATAACCACAAATAATGTAAACACACTGAATGTGTTTTGTACATTAGCTGTGTGTTGTAGATGGCCTTGTTGTTTATTGGCTTTGATAATATGAAGAACAAAATGAATACATTAAGTAGATATATACAGTAAACAGTATCAAATCGACAAAATATTGATCAGCCCAAGCACAAGTTGGTGCAGTTTATTCAATTTGTCAACGATAGAATTTAGTAAAGTTTGTGTTAAACTACACTACTTATAGTTCATTATGTCCCTTTTTTTTTTCAAAACAGTAACTTGGCACCTTGTTTTTGCTTGACATAAACAGTTTTTTTCCTGCAGTCAATGAAGTCTGTTTATGACATAAAACAAGTGTAAATCTTTATTAGCGTTAAAAATGCTCAAACACTATAGAAAAATTAGGACAAGATTAAGGTAACTAAGCTTTCTTTTATTTTACACCCACAGTATACACCGTTTTATACCGTCACGTCACAACGTCACTTATAATTTTGCTCGCTGAGATAAATAGAGCGTGGGAAACCATAATTCGAAAATACAAATAAATGTTTAAACTCGTTTCCTTCTTAGCACTTTCCCATTGCCAGGACGTGTAAATATATTCATGTTGATCTTACTCAGGATTTACAAAACAACGTTTTTAGAATATCTACTCAAAAAGAGAAACTTTGACGAAAACATTTCTTGTTGCGGATATCACACCCAGTTTATTTAAATTCTATTTTAATCAAGTCGACTTTAATCTATTCTTAAAATATTACGTATTAATATTAGTATTTGAGTAGAAAGTCGGACCAAACAAAGGAACCATAAAGTCATAATTAGGAATAATTATTTCATCTTGAATAGGACGAAAGAGAGAAATCAAAGCAGAATCTGCGGGTCAAAATACTACAGCTTTAAATTATAGTAATTCAGATCAACGCATTATACCTTTATCATAAAGCCGGATGCCTCTTACCTCTAGAAGTAATTGCACTCACTCACAATTGCAATCCGCGTTTGTCCGTGTGTTATGACAATTTTTAAGCTTTTAAATAAAATTGTATGTGGTTTTCACAACAAATTCATGAGGAAGGCTAATCACGTCCACATTAATTGCAGTCGCAAGTACTTATATGGCAAAATTGACGCTATGCATGTATATCTAGAATGTATAACTGAAATGTGTAAATGTCCTCCCGACTGAATTTCCGTCACGGCGGCCAATCTCCAGAGAGGTTAGCCATCTGCGCGGGAGATATTATAGTGCACAAGTGTGTGCGCGTACACAGGAGCACTCTCTGTTCCTTTACTCTCATAGCCCGATGGGTGGAAAAGCCGACACGACCGGAGAGAGATCAGGTGCAGGACCGACGGCTTAACGTGCTCTCCGAGGCACGGGGGTGAAATACCGCCAAGTTCCTCTAACTCCGGGCTAGTACTGAGAATTTCTTGTTAGAAAAACCCAATACTTGTTATGGCCCGATCTGGGACTCGAACGCGGGACCTCGTCAGCCGCAATCGAACATGCTTACCACTATACTAAGTGAATGAATTATGAAATGTGTTAGTAGTATGTAATTTTGTATCAATAAGACAGTAATAATGAGTTAGCACAAACGTGCAAAGTCAGGACGAGTCAGGTAGTGTGTTATAATTGAAGAAATGTTTGTTTATAGACATGACGCAAGAGGTGAAAGAATTCGATGCGCCGATTAAAATTCAAAATAAAGCATAATTCCCTCGTTAGATGTTGTTAGAGAACGTTTTAGAAAGGTCATGCTAAGGTTAAGTAATCTACATCGGTACTTACAATTCTATGATTCATAGAAAAATATTTGTAAAGACAACGATATATAATAATACCGAGATAGAGCGATTACAAGAGAAATAAAACTAACTAGAACAGCTTTTCAGAAATCAGCAATAAATATTTTAGAACCGAACTTTGTTTAGCGGTCTGAGTTCCCGATTAAAAGGAATTAGTTTAGTTTTTGAAAATGATTATTATGAAACTTATATAAATTTGTAATATTGTCCTTTAATCGCATAATGGAACACTCGCTGGGCTAGTATGACGCGCTGGCCGGTTTTTAGTTTCTAAGATATCACATTGATAGAGACCCTGCAACCGCATAATTCAAAGTAGTAGTTGCTAAGCAACGTGATGCTGCTAATTAAATTCATCAGAGCCCATTTATTAGCAGTTAACAACAGGAACGTCAATTCTACATTGTGACGCTGAGTAGGTTCTTGTCACGTCGTGATGTATGATATTGATATGATAATGCGGTTAGTTATTGTTCTGAGTGCTCTTGTATTGTTATAAGGCACAAGCACCACTGCACCACATAGTAGATATCTTTGCGGATTTCCTCAGTGGGAAATTATTATCCGTGAAAGATTCAATTTGATTTGGTTGAACGAGTCCTGGCATCTTCAAGAATCCATACTAATATTATAAATGCGATAGTATTTCTGTCTGTCTGTCTATCTGTCTATCTGCTACGCTTTCACGGCCCATCTATTCAACCGATTTTGATCAAATTTGGTACAGGGTTAGGTTGTATCCTGGGGAAGAACATAGGTTACTTTTTATCCCGGAAAATTCAAGAGTTCCCGCAGGAATCCAAAAAAATATCTCTTCAACCGATTTTGATGAAATTTGATATAGGGGTAGTTGTACCCAGGGTAAGGACATAGGCTACTTTTTATGTCGGAAAATTAAACATTTCTCGCGGGAAACAAAAATCTTAATCCACGCGGACGAAGTCGCGGCCGTCAGCTATTAATTCATAAATAAACAAGTTTCCAAGGTCGATCCTAACAGGCACGGACCACGGTGCTGATACACCGCCTTATTCCAGTGGCCGGTGAACCAGCAGCTTATTGTTTTTCATCTTGTAGTTCTTATGTCTAAAACTTCTATTGATTCAATGGAATACCCGGGTTCCATTTAGGGTTTTAAACCACTCCTTCTGGCTTCAATTTTAATTATGCTCAGCTTTTAACTTGTTTTTTTAACATATTTTAACTTTGAAATTAATAAAAATATTATTTATGTAAACTTTATGGCTTACCATAAAACATTTTTTTTAATAATCGTCGATATAGTATAGTTTAGGTGTTTACCAACATTATTTTGTATAAGCTGTTTTACATTAGATGTAGATGAAGCCCTTTTAATATAAATAGAAGTTTCTACGAGCTGATGGTCAAAAGTCTACGAGCCATTGTCTTCGCTACGTAATAGCTACGTGGATAGGAGTGTCGATGGGGCGCGAACATATTATAATTCGGACATCTTCATCACAAACTTCTTCCACAAAGACAAATTTCTAAAATAAATAAGGGTTGCCAAGTAGAGACAATTTTATTAGGGTCAGGTGTACGCGTAACTCTACGTCTACACCAACGTTATCCGTAATTGAACACCGTGTATGAAAACTTAGTCAGGTTGTTTTAAATACAACTAGGTAGATTATGTTTGTGGACTTTACTTATCAAGTCATTATCTATCTTATTACTTATTATACTTATTATTGTCTTTTGTATTACCTATCTACTCCGGCTCTTTAGCATTGAAGTAAATTATTATGTTAATAAAACGTTACACTAAGACGTGGAGAAGCTATTAGTTCTTTACAAAATATACCTACGATGACAGATTTTTGACCTTGCCTCTTGCAGGTTAAAAGACTTGTCTGGTTGGTGTATGATGTAAGGCAAACCCACACTGGGACGCACACCGCGGCTGAACGCGAAGCTTTCCACGCGAGGAGAGGCATTGACCGTATTTTCTATACAAACTAATTTACCTATACTTAAGGTCAACGCCGCAGTGTGAGATTCACTTAACGTTAATTATAATAGCTATGGACATGTCAAAAAACCGTCCTTTGAAATCGAACTGACCAACGCCTATGTATTAATTTAAGCTAAGCAATATGCAAGGTCAGAAATATAAGTAAGGTTATATAAAGTGTTATTATGTTTAGGATATTAAAAGACATTCAACCTTGTTGCTAAGAGGCGTGTCATTGTTCGTTGCAATAAAGCCAGCCATTGTAATATTTATTTGCATACTATAATGCAGTACTGTCGAATCACCAGATAATCTATCCTGTATCAATGTTGCTGTGATCGTAATTGTAGCAATACCTGCAAGCGGCTAACATGGCAGCGTGTTGTATCTATGTTTATTTATTAATCCCATGGGATGATTGCGTACAATGTCAGTATATACTGACGCTCTTATTTCTTCAATCTTATCAATAAAAACCACCCGGGTGAAGTCAGAGCGAATTGATTTACTTATTAAAATGAATTATGGACGAAATAATAGTTGAATGAAAAAAAAACTTTCCTGTTTTTAAGCATAATGGTTTTTGCTTTTGCTTAGCAGTATGTACAGTCTCTTTCCATCAAAGATTATAATGAAGATGTTTTACGTAAAATAGATTGTATGGTCAGCAAATAACTATGATTGATTTTGATTGCTATATATCTCTTTTGATCGTATGGGCATTTTCAAACAACGTGATAAATTGTCGAAGAACTTTTAGATAGTAAACATGCCATTATGATGGTTGTGCTTAGCGTGCGCTCCTTCATATAAAATTACGATGATTGGGTACTCTATTATTTACAGATCTAAAACTAAGCCAGACATTAAGTGGGTATACCTATATCTACCAAATAGGTGTATATATACCTACTTAACCAAATAGGTTATACTCTAGTTCAGGATCATGAATATTGTGCGTAATTAACAAGAAAGTTTGGCCTTTTTTACAATATTACAAATTACAATTATAAATACGAAAATGGCGATAATTTAGTTCCTCGAGCATACGAATTACGAAGTACGAAAAGGAGTCGATTCTAGTCTGAGATTATTTATTACCTAAACTCAGCTTTATGCACTTTGAGTAACAGTTGAATTTGGGTAGGCATGTCATTGCAAAGGCAAAATTATTTATTCAAAGTGTAAAACATTGTGCACATATTGTGCACTTTTTGAATGCCTTGAATGAATGCTTTTTGAATAGGTACCTACAATACATACAAATCTACTTGAATTTATCAACCAAAAAAGCTAAAACTAGCTAAGCTCTGATAAAAATCCCACGACAAACTCGGCCGGCTATTTTTAATAATATCTCTTCAAAAAGTAGAAATAAGCTATTAGAATAACTCAATTTCGAGCTACGTCTTACGTCTTGCTAACTGAAATTTAAAACAAAACACGCCGCTCTTCAGCGACGTCGCCGCCTTTTTGTCTAAGTAGTTTGGAACATTTCTGTGGTGTGGTGAATATCACGGGCTATAAGTGCGGGATACACACTGTACTACATATATTTACCTATTGTTGTGGATTATAGCAAATTAACTTCTATCATGGACTTCCGCAAAGTAACACGCTTGAATGTTAAAATATTGGTTTACAATAGAACAGTATGTACCTAGTAACGATCATAAAACCTACGACCTTATAAAAATGACCTATTATTTTCTCAGGGTCAGAGATGGTAAGTTTTATGTTTGTGCATTACCAAGATCTCACTTGACGATAATAGAGCGTGTCACTAGTGCAAACCATAAAACAAATTTTGATTAAACCACCTAAGTTGGTATAGCATGCAATTTAGGTATAAAATTAACTTACCGTATCTAACCGCCTATAACAATTACCTATACCCTTGATCTTGAACCAGTTTACTACTTAAGTACTTAATTATGACTGGCTTATTGCCAGTGACCACATTAAACTTTCTGTACGCATATACGTATCTACATTCTTATATCACAGTATAAGGAGCCCTACGTTATTTTCTACCAGTCAGGCGGAGTCATCTAGATATTATATAGAGCAACGCTGCGGTGTGATATGGGCGCGGGCGTAACGGGGCAGGGTATCTTCAAGCTGGCAGAAATTTGAATACGAAATTCTATCATTTTAGTAATAAATTAGTGTTCAGTTCGGAGGTGTATTATGGAGCAATAGATATGGAGTCTGGTTTGCATTTGTAAGGGCGTCGCTCCACTGAGGAATATTATATTACTAGAGGAATTATGGAATTTTTCCGCTGCAAAAAGTCTATCTATAGAGGCTTTATATAGCTTATGCAGGTTTTTATTATTTAAATACTTAAATGCTGATTTTCATGTCTATCATACATTGAAATAGAAGTATTAACTAAAATTCTACATAAATGCTATCATAGAACTTTTATGTAACCTTCCACCCCTATTTCACCCCTTTTGGTATGGATTTTCGTAAAATTGCTTATACAGATTATTATTATTTAAAACTAATAACCTAAATCTAAACCTCACTATAAAAACATAGAACTTTATGTATGTAATAATACATGTATTATATTTAAATATATATTTATTATATTATGTACAATTTTTATCGGTTTATAGTATGTACCTATTAGAATGTACGTTTATGTAATTAGGTTTTCTTCAATGCAATTTCCCGTCTCACAGCAAGTACGGTCTACTAACTACTTTACGGTCTACGGTCATTCACGTAGGTTGCCTGGCAGAGACCACTTTAGTGATAAGGTCGCCTTTTCTTTGTCTCTTCTTCTTCGTCGTAACACTCTTGACAGAGTGGTCGTGGTCATCACGAAGTGACGGCTTTAGTGGCAGTTGTAATGCGCCTCACGAGCATCCGCCACTTCAACTTCACTTTTGTTTGTCTCTTCTTCTTCGTCGTAACACTCTTGACAGAGTGGTCGTGGTCATCACGAAGTGACGGCTTTAGTGGCAGTTGTAATGCGCCTCACGACCATCCGCCACTTCAACTTCACTTTTGTTTGTCTCTTCTTCTTCGTCGTAACACTCTTGACAGAGTGGTCGTGGTCATCACGAAGTGACGGCTTTAGTGGCAGTTGTAATGCGCCTCACGACCATCCGCCACTTCAACTTCACTTTTGTTTGTCTCTTCTTCTTCGTCGTAACACTCTTGACAGAGTGGTCGTGGTCATCACGAAGTGACGGCTTTAGTGGCAGTTGTAATGCGCCTCACGACCATCCGCCACTTCAACTTCACTTTTGTTTGTCTCTTCTTCTTCGTCGTAACACTCTTGACAGAGTGGTCGTGGTCATCACGAAGTGACGGCTTTAGTGGCAGTTGTAATGCGCCTCACGAGCATCCGCCACTTCAACTTCACTTTTGTTTGTCTCTTCTTCTTCGTCGTAACACTCTTGACAGAGTGGTCGTGGTCATCACGAAGTGACGGCTTTAGTGGCAGTTGTAATGCGCCTCACGACCATCCGCCACTTCAACTTCACTTTTGTTTGTAATGTTGTAATAATGTCCTTTGTGTATGCCCTTTTTCTTTATGCAATAAATAATTAAATAATAATAATAATTTTCTTTTTGAGTGGATTTTCGTAAAATTGCTAATTTTGTTTAAAAATAATAACCTAAATGCCGATTATCAAGTATCTTACTTCAAAGACATAGAACCCTTATGTAAGCTTTCAACCGCCATTTCACCCCATTTGGGGTAAATTTTCGTAAAATTGCTTATATGGGTTTTTATTATTTATAACTAGGTCTCTAACTTCAAAAACAAAGGAACAATATACAAATACAAACATAAACAAACATACAAACTTCCAACCCCTTAGGGGTGAATTTTCTCAAAACCGTTACTTAGCTGATGTCTACACCATATAAGGAACATAACTTCCAAATTTCAAGTTTGTATGCTTTAGAGTTCCTGAGATAATCGTGATTAGTCAGTCAGTGAGTCAGTGAATGAGTGGTATTTCGCTTTTATATATAGAAGATGTAATAAACTATTATATTTTCAGATCCATATCTAAAGCAGGTCTACTGAAAAGATCTGAAAAGAAAACCAGCCAATAGTTATTTTCAAAGGGACAAAATGGGTCTTGGGCGGATTTAAACAGCATGAAGTTAAATTTTTGAAAGTCTATAATAAATTATCATCAAAAGCATAATCTAGTTCAGTCGAAAAAAGCAAAAGCAAAATGTAGGAGGATTACATTAGATGCTGCAGGATGCGCTCGTTTTAAATCATAATACGTACTGTATTTTGCTGACGCGGCTGAGTAAGCTTAAAAGGGTTTTCATGTTGTATATTACTACGGAATGGGTCCATTTTTTGTCATTCGCAGGTGGAAGAACGATAAGAATAGAAATACGAAATAGATTTTCACGGGAACGACTAAAAATACCATAGTAATAAACAACATGAAAAACCGGCCTTGAATTGATTTCGAAACCAGAAAATATAACTCTATTTTAATATTCGTTTTCTTGTAAATGTTCCCGCATGTACTTATTAATTTTATTTTTGAACCCTGAAAGAATCCATTGTTATGTCTTTAATGTTTATATTTACTTTATGTATCTAATAATGGTTCTTAATTAATTAGTAAACCACTCAAATTGAGTAAGTAGGTATATCAATTTAATTTTTCAACCTAAGTGTAACTTGCAGTACTAGAAAACCGTGTTTTCAGACCATTATAAAGTAAAAATGAAACTTTTTAACAAACAAGAGCTCGTTCGTGAAAAATAATAATTCGCAACGGAGCAAGTCTCTCAGATGCTTGCCACGCGGTGCAAAGTGAGTTATGACTGTGAGTTAAATCCGGAAGCATTTTGTTGCTTAATTATTTATTTTGGACCCGTCTTTTTAGGGAATATTTTAATACATAAATACCTATTTGGGCATAAAGTATTCAACGTTTAGATGTAGTATGACAAGGATGTTTCTTTAATGATCTTATAGGTACAAAATAATATCCGAACGTACGTCTATTTTTAACCGACTTCAAAAAAGGGGGAGGTTCTCAATTCATTTTTTTTTTGTATGTATGTTCCGCGATCATTCCGCCAATTATGAATCAATTTTCATGATTCTTTTTTGTTTGGTAGATCATACTTCAGAAATTTTATCGAAATTGATTTAGCGCTTTTTGAGAAAATCAACAAAAACAAAATATATACCCAGATGTTTTTTACATTTTAGTTTAAGTTCGTACTTATGAACCAACTAAGTTGTTGGCGTAGTTTTGAAGGCGGTTTTTGTTTTCGATGAAAGCGAATAATTATTGATATTGTACTAAAATTGAATTTAAATGTAAAAATTTGATGTGAGAAGCTTAATATACATACTTACTTAATAATTTTACGGTTATAACTAAGAGCATTCTGTATGATACTATGAGGTCTACTTAACTTAATTATAACTGAACAAGTAAGAGCCTATGCATACGGCGCATAGGCTCTTACTTGATTAAGATCTCAAAGTGACACAGAATGCGATTACAAGATACACTCGCGGTCTGAAAATGTTTATCAATTTAAGGTTCATAATTGCATGCACTCTACTGTGTCAGAAGGTCGATAAGCAATTTGATTGGATCATAGATTGACTACTAGATAGGATAGCTAACGAAAAACTTTTCTAATATTTTTCGTAAATGTCACTTTAGCAAATACAATAAAGCTTAGGTATATGTGTCAAACTTGAAAGGATTTGAGTTTTGAAGTGAAAACTTCTTTAGGCGCGATGAGCACTGTTTGGTAGGGGGTAAAAATGTAGATACGCGTAACCAACATGCTCGCGAACATATAAATAAAATCCATTCGAAATTAAACTTTAATGCCTTAGTGTTAAGGTTAATATTTTAATAATTTTAATTTAAAAAAAAAATTAATAGAAAAAAATGATTACAAAAAAATGTTCCTTTTTAACTTCTATTGGCAGTCCCTATGAATGCCAATTTTTATAAATACTCATTTTGCTAAAATTGATCTTTGAAAATCTCTTGACAAGTAAAACATGACAAATAAGAACCATGATATGACTTTTTGGAAACTGCTAAACATTTTGAGACCGCGACTATACCTACCTATGTGCTAATTCTTATGCACACAATCTTTAAATTAAATTGAAATATTGAAAATTATAGTGCTAATCCTTTCCAAAACGTTCCCTTAGGAATAGTATAGTATTATTTTAGGCCTATGTTTTGATTAGAGACTGTGTACATCCGAATTAGCATCATTGACTACCACTAATCAGCTTAGAAGGTAAA
Source organism: Erebia aethiops (assembly GCA_923060345.2). Lineage (NCBI taxonomy): Eukaryota > Metazoa > Arthropoda > Insecta > Lepidoptera > Nymphalidae > Erebia > Erebia aethiops. The sequence continues at coordinate 9,188,903 of OV281079.1, read as the reverse complement.
GGACGTACGTTCTCTAAGATCGATAGCGAAGAAGAGCAACTTTAAGAAAAAAATATCAATATTTCGTCAATGCTGTTAAATAGTGAATGTACCCATACGAGCGAATATGAGTCTTATCGTTTACCGGGTGGTAAAGTGATACCGCGGGTATGCGAGTGTTGGGTGCTAAGGCAGCGTATCGAATGAGTCCGACACGGCCACGGACCTCGTCGCAAAAGAAAGGACCGTATACTTGTTAAATAATGACGATAGTTGCACGTTGCCGAGTGAAATGCTCGTAGGGATGGAGTGTTCTGACGAGATGAGCATTTTGGTATTTAAGAGCGGGTCGCCGCAGCGAATGTCATCAGTTAACACGAGCTCACACAGACAGGAGCATCTCCAAAACTGGAGTTGTTCTAACAAGTGTTACTTTAAACCGAAGCAGCGTAGTCTTCTTAACCCTGAGCCGTGCTCACCACGCCTAATATGCGCGCATTCGTGGTAAGTTCGATCGCGTGTTCACCTAACTCCAATTAATATTTTATCATGTTCAATTTTTTAATGTCCTTAACATTAATAAATTGATCACATATTATTAACTTAAGACTATCTGGCACATGCGATTTGAATTGAATTTTCTTGTGTTTTGTTTTACACATAGACTTAGAATGTACAAGACCAACAGTGACAGATTACGGTGTTACAAAAAATGAAATGTAAATGTGTGCGTGAAATAGTGTTGTCTTGACTCTAGCATAGTATTATCGATAGTCTTACTGGTGAAATCATAGGACTCTAATGAGTTAGTTTAACGAAGTAAAATATAACTATCTCTTAATTTAAAAAAATTAAATACACAAATAGCAACAAAGCTACAGCTAGGTACAAATTATTTATTGATGAGATGACCATGTTTTCTCTAAAAAGTTTTTCAGCGTTACAACACAATGCAACATCATTAGCTGGATATATCAAATACTTATTGTGTGTTTTCGAATAGTCTCTCTTAATAATTAACGAATTATTACATAGAGCTGATGGGTCCGATAATAAACTATGTACCTACACAGTCTTCACACTTAACTCTTTTAATAATCCCTTTAATACATACAAATAATTAAGAAAAAAAGAATGTCCATTCATACATTAGTTTTCTCATTAATTCATTCAATTATTTATTATTCAGACTAATATCTATTTTTTTTACGCATAGCCCATGATGCTACACCACTGGGGACGGGGTCCATACAATTTTGCCCACTGTTCTTTGTAGAGTTTTTTTGGGGATCTCATTACTTTCGTGCTAACTCAATATTTATTGCCCTCTAAATAATATAGTCTTATTTAAGTGGGTTCTTAAAGTTTGCCGATTAAATTTCAATAATTTGTTTTCATGCTTCAATCGGAGAAGAAAATAAATTTCAATAATGCTTTTCATGAGCAGATATCTATGATCGCTTAATGGGTTTTGATCTAATACATGATACTTTAAACTATCAAACAGAAGTTGATTGTTGCATATTACTTTTTTACTATTTTTTTAAAGGGTGCAAGTAGTTTTAATTTGATTAATTACAATAATACTCTGATATAATATATAAGTGACAAGTTAATAAAAATAAATAATAACCATATATGGCGCTCAAGTCATAGCTAATGACCTCCCCGATAAGCACTTAAATACATAATGTACTGAATTACCAGTATGTACAGTATACCCTGTATATATATTTCATGTACATATGAAATCTAAGACACGCCAAATAAAACAAAAATGAAGGAAAATATTTATTTCGTTCTTTTCTTTTACAGGAAAGTAGTGTTTAATATTGTACTCTACACACCTAAGCTTATGAGCAATCACGTCAAACCTACCGGCAGACACGATTATCGACTATCGATACTTATGACGTCATCACTTTGTCAATCCCTATCGTAACGAAACATTTTTAAGTTTTACACAAAATATCCAAAAATTCTTTATTTAGCAATGTAATTTGATGAAAAGTCTTAAGGGAAACCTATTATCTAAGCTTTCAATAGTTATTTTGCCTCATTTTCAAACAACAAGTGACGAAATAATGATTATGAATAATTCAGAAAAATATTCAGTAATTACCTGTGAAACGTGTATTTATGCGGGTTATTACATCTTGTAACGTCACATTAATTCACTGAACAAGACACCATGGTGGCAGAACAAAGATTTTAAGTTTTAATCGTAAGATTATTAATTAAATACACAAAATTCACCTCGACTTGGAAAAGGCCGGGACGCTTTGGCCTATTAACTCGCGTAAACAATGACACACTGGCCTTTTGTTTCGCTATCTCTTTTTCGCTCGCGGCAGTGTTTATTAACTAAATACCTCTCGCTCCCACGCTTTGTCAGTCTATTGAGCGTAGCGAAAAAATCCTATGTCTATGGTTTTACATATGCAATTAAAGCATTTCAGGTGACAAGTGCAAAAGTGAAGTGTTCAGTGACTAATAAAGAACTTAATGGACGATGGACTTTGTGCCAAATAGTGCTGAGTAATAAACATGTGGATGTGTTGTAGATAGCGAAAAGTCTAAATTGTTCACAAGGATACTAACTACTAATTAAACCAAATAGTAAAACATAATTATCAAATAATAACGACACAGTTAATCATAAAAGGAAATCTCAGTGAATCTATCTGTGTAAACAAATCGGTGTCGCAACACACGTAGGTAACAAATAATTCATCATGTGCCATCAGTATTCTTTGGCAGATTTTTGTCTTTTCACTACGCACGTTTCCGCACTTTGAGAGTTTAAAATAGCCGCAAGAAAGGTAACACTTCGATCTGTATTCTGTGCACTTGGATCGGTGAATATATTGACCGTTGCGTAATACAGATCTTCGGCGTAATCGCTCTTTTCGTGTTACAATCCAAAACGAGATTAAGATAAAGAATTTAATTACGTGTATTACGGTTGTAATTAGCAAGAAGTGGCTTTAAAAAAAAGGCAACAAATTGTACATATACATTAATTTTGTTTATTTAAATTTTGCTTTGCGAAAATAGAGGACTCGTTATTTTGTAGGCGAGTAATTAGACCACAACTATAATGTTGAATGTAATTTTCGTTAACAAAAGCGTATTTTTTTTGTTCGAAGGTACTCGCCTGTGTGGCGTTGGCTTATGGCCGCCCAGAGCCTCCAGTAGGATACAGCTACTCAGCTCCTTCTGGTAGCTACGGAGCTCCATCTCATGGAGGAATCTCAAATGGAATTTCCCTTGGAGGATTATCTGGTGGTCATTCTTCAGGAGGAATCTTACTGAGTGGTGGTCACTCATCTGGCGGTATCTCTCTTTCCGGAGGTAGTTTCGGTGGTGGATTCAGCAGTGGACTTAGCAACGCAATCGGCGGTGGACTCGGCAGTGGACTCGGTGGTGGAATCGGCGGTGGATTCGGCGGAGGCATCGGCGGAGGCATCAGTGGAGGATTTGGAGGTGACGCTGGATTTGTTGGCGGAGTCGGAGGTGGATTCAGAGGTGCTCCTCTTGTACAAAAACACATCTACGTGCACGTTCCTCCACCAGAACCCCAGGAGCAAAGACTGCCCCGTATCACCCCCGTTGCCCCACCCCAGAAGCATTACAAAATCATCTTCATTAAGGCCCCAACTCCACCCACCCCTATCGCACCCATCATCCCCGTTCAGCCTCAGAACGAAGAGAAGACCCTCGTGTACGTGCTCGTCAAGAAACCCGAAGAACAACCCGACATCGTCATTCCTGCACAGCCACCCACTCAACCTTCCAAACCAGAAGTGTACTTCATCAAATACCAAACCCAGAAGGAAGGCGGCGGTGGTATTGGCGGTGGTATCGGCGGTGGTATTGGAGGTGGTCTTATTGGCGGCGGTGTTGGCGGTGGTATCGGCGGTGGTATCGGCGGTGGTATTGGAGGTGGTCTTATTGGCGGCGGTTCCATCGATGGTGGTGCTATCAGTGGTGGTTCTATTGGCGGCGGTGACCTCGGAATCATTAACGGAGGTTCAGGAATCGAAGGCGCCGTGCTCAGTGGCAGCGGCGGCCACGGTGGAGCTGATATCGGTGACTTCGGCACTAGCGGTGGTGACGCGAGTATTTCAGTGAGCGGTGGAGCCACAAGCTCTCAATACGGTCCTCCTGGTCACGTTGCTGGACCCCTTCATTAATTCATAATACAGCATTTTAGTTAGGTGGTAGGATATGACAACCAGTTACTATATTTATTGCTGAGCGAAAAACCAAATGCCAATTCCCATAGATGATGTAGAAAATCTATTTTCGATCAATGATATTACTATATTATAATTAAAAAATCTACCACCTGCTACCCGCGTTCGGACGCTCTGTACATAGTCACTTCCCACGCGTTCGCCCGCAGGTCAGTAAAAGGCCCTTGAGGTGCTTGAGGCTACTTAAGTATTTAAATCTCATCATTATCTTACTCGTTATTAGTGCACAGTGTTAATGTTGTTCAAATGAAAGTATTTTACTGCGACTGTTATGTTTATGTATTATAAATAGCTTTTATTTTTTATAATAAAAAAGTATGATGCAACTTTTCTGTTTCGTAATTCCTAATTGGGCGTGTGTGGTCCGGTCCAAATGTTGCCATAACTGAAAGTAGTCGTGAAAGGTTGCCCCGGTGCGAGGGCGGTCGGTGCAAAACGAAAGCCTCCTTTCCCGGCGTCGTCGATTGGTATTATAGCTTCGATAAAATTTAAATCGCGAATATTATAATAAGATTGGAAGCGCTCGTTGCATAATCTATTGGAGCAAGATGGATTTAGGAGTGGAGAGAGGCGCGTGGCCGTTTCGAGCCTCGAGAACGGCACCACGGGCCGTTAATGGCCAGTTTAATAATTTATCATACATGTAATCTCGATTTTGTGTAATTTCCTATTATGTACTATTGCACAATGAAAGAAATCTAGAGTATTCATTGTCTTGTAGGTCTCGGAATGAAATAGTACAATGAAATTTTATTTCGAAAAGTTAAATTAACATTTATAAGCCGTTACGGTTTTGATTAGTTTATTTTAGAACTTTGTGACTAAGATATCATCCGTTTCAGTTATCTTGGTTGAGAATACGGATTAAATTCCTTTCTCCATAATTTTCCAGCCTATTCCGGGATAAATGTAGTCTATGACCTTTCCCGGGTTGCATCCCGGGGAAGGACATAGGCGACTTTTCTCCCGGAATAATTTAAATTTACATAGGCTGCAAATCTCTTTAACAAATTCTGTCTCAATCGTTTGCGCAGATGTGCCCTGAAGCGTAGCAGATAGAAAGACACACTACCGAATTTATTATAAGTATTATCGCGTGGACAATATTATTCTATTGAAATCAACTGTGCTAATTTTATGACGTCATTGTTTTAAGTGTGTCAATCTACTCTTCGTTTATGTTACTTAAAGCTCCGCCAGTCGACATAATAGTCGGGAAAAACTGCATGAGGGCGGTGAGATAAAAATACTGAAGCTCATTAAAAATTTAATAATTTCGTTTCCTGACAATATTTATCTAATTTTAGTATTTGTTGTTCAAGTACAGGATATAATTCAAATAATTGATCAAGTTTCAGGCTCAGCCTTTCAGAAAATGGAGAATTCCGAGGTCAACTTTGGACGTTAGAAAATCTCCAATTTGAAAGTAAGGATTTTGGCGTAAGCTGTCAAATACGTAAACAAGAAAAATTTTCATGAAAATTGAAAATAATACCCTTTTAAGGATTTTAGCTATTTGCAAACGTATATTGTTAAATGGAAAATGTTAGAAACTACCAGATCTTTAATAAAAATATAGCAAGCACCATTAATAGTGAAATATATTGAAGCCATTTGAGAAGACCAAAAGCAAATCATAATGGTCATGATGGAAAGTGTATTTTCAGGACACAGTTTCAACTCTATCCTTGATCGACTAGCAGACAAATTGGAACTGATTCGGTTTTATCCAGCGTGAAATCATATAAAAAGTAAAAAAAAGAAGAAAATACGAAGTATCAAATAATACTTATATACCTACTTATATTTATTTATATTCATTTTAAGTTACTTTATTGTGTTTTTTTAATTTGTCTTAAGTTATTCTTTTTTGTGAATGTATTTAACTGTTGTGAATGCAGTCCGTGACCCAATCTTGTGATGGCACGTCGAACTCGACCCATACATGTACACAGTGCAACAAGTCTTTTAAATCTTTGAAAGGCCTCAACATACACTCCTCAAAAACACACAGGAAATGTATTAGCCAAAACAGTTCACCTTTAGACATCCATCCCATTATTCCTAGTGCGCCTACTTCTGTAGCCAACGATCCAACTCCTTTCCACACATATCTTAGCCATTTGAAAAATAGTATACCCATAGTTAAAAAAATCCCTCGAGGAGCTCGAATAACCGTTGCTACACATTTGTCACAATTAATCCAGAAATGTTACATAAGCAATTGTACTCAAGACTGGCAGAACCTATTTTTATTTTCTTACAGCACACTACATATAATAAAAACTGATGAACCGAATTTATCCTTAACACAAAAGATTAAGAATAACTGTGCTGTAAGCTCCTCGCCTTCTCCCGCACCTCTAATCAAACATGATGCCCCTCGTAATCGCAACAAAATCATCGAAAACAAAATCTGTGACGGAGATCTCAAAGGTGCCGCTCGCCTTTTGTTCTCCAACGACGTGCTATCACCAGATACCCCTGACACCCTTCAGGCCTTACAGACAAAACATCCTCCAGCTCCAGTAAATCCATATTTTCTCGACCCACCAACAGCAGGGCAAGCATGCCTTCAAATTCGAAACAAAGATGTAAATGATGCCATTTTATCTTTCAAACCAGGTTCGGCTGCAGGTTTGGATGGAATCTCACCCCAACATTTGAAAGACTTAACATCGCATTCTGTGGGTGATGCAGGCGAGCAACTTGTAAATTCGATCACTAAATTAATCAATTTTATGTATTCCGGTAATGTAAATCCAGAAATTGTTCCCATTCTTTTCGGCGCGAACCTCATTGCCCTCACCAAAAAGGACGGAGGGGTGAGACCAATTGCTGTTGGATCAACACTACGACGTCTGGCCTCCAAAATTGCTGTTCGACATATTTTACCAAAATTAAATTCGGAGTTTGAACCCGTACAGTTAGGCTTCGGTGTAAAAGGAGGGTGTGAGGCAGCCGTTCATGCCCTACGCTCTTTCCTAACTTACGGACAGCCTGACGTGTTGCTCAAAATTGATGTCAAAAATGCATTCAATTCGGTAAATAGGGAAACCCTGCTGACGGAAATAAAACAACATATACCGGAAATATATAATTATCTTCTTCTCAGTTACGCTGACCCTACAAAATTGTTATATCGTTGTAATGAACTGTCCTCGGAAGTAGGTTGTCAACAGGGTGATCCCCTTGGGCCTGCAATTTTTAGTTTGGCTATAAATCCGATAATCAAAAATTTAAATTCTAAATTCAACGTTTGGTATTTGGACGACGGAACCCTAGGAGGTGACGTGGATACTGTGTTTTCGGACCTTTTTTTAATAAAAAATAAATTTGAAGCCATTGGTTTGGAGCTTAATTTTAGCAAATGCGAACTTTTTATAAATAATTGCGACTTAAATTTAAATGACGTAAAACAAAAATTTAATATTTTGGCTCCAAATATTAAAATAGTTAACAGTAACTCCCTTTACCTTTTAGGTTCTCCAATTTTTGATCAATCTATTTCTGAATATATTAACAATTCAATTACTAAATTTCAAAATTCTGCTGACCGTCTCCTTGAAATTAGTCCACATTATGCACTTTGCATCTTAAAATTCTGCCTTTTCGTCCCAAAATTTACGTATGTGCTCCGTTGCTGCTCCTTTTGGAACCACCCAGATTTATTGACACATGTAGACGACTTAATCAAAATTAGCTTAGAATCGATTCTTAATATGCAGCTGAACGAGCAATCTTGGACCCAAGCATCCCTACCCATCCGTTATGGTGGTTTAGGGATTCGCAAAATTTCCAGTGTCGCTTTACCAGCTTTCCTATCTTCTGTCCATAGTTCAGCAAAACTCATAGGTAAAATTTTAAGGGCATCCCCTTCAAACTTTGAGATTGCTGGCTTGGAAGAAGCTAGAAACGCTTTCTTAATTGCATGCCCAGGTCAAAATTTTCCAGTTTCTCCAAATTCACAGAGGAGCTGGGATGACATAAACTGCAAATTAATTTATGAAAATCTTTTGAGCTGTAGTACAGGTTCGGCGCGTGCTAGGCTTTTGGCTGTGGGTACGCATGAGGCCGGCTACTGGCTTCACGCGTACCCTTCGTCAAATACAGGAACTTTTCTTGAGCCTGACACGCTCCGAATCGCAACCTGTCTACGGCTTGGGGTTCCGGTCTGCGCTCCTCATAAATGTCCCTGTGGCAGTGATGTCGACAAGCTAGGACATCACGGACTGTCATGCCAAAAAAGTGCAGGGCGCTTCTCGAGACATGCCGCGCTTAACGATATCATACGTCGGTCCCTTGCCACCGTCAACGTGCCAAGTCTACTTGAGCCGACTGGTATTGCAAGAGACGATGGCAAGAGACCGGACGGTATGAGTTTGATTCCATGGATGATGGGCCGGGTGCTGGTATGGGATGCAACCTGTTCAGACACACTGGCCCCTTCCCATCTACATGGAACCAACAACAGAGCTGGTGCGGCTTGTGAAGCGGCTGAAAAAGCTAAAGCATGCAAATACAGGGGTCTAGGCTCCGAATACGATTTTGTCCCATTCGGTGTCGAGACCCTTGGTCCGTGGGGTCCTAGCGCTATAAGGCTTTTTAAGGAAATAGCAAAAAGGTTAGTCGACATCACAGGAGACCGAAGAGCTGGCAGCTACCTCGGACAAAGAATAAGTCTAGCCATTCAAAGGGGGAACGCTGCCAGTATCTTTGGAACCTTGCCTAAAGGGACTCCTTTTAATAATATATTTTAGTTGTTATATTATTATTTATTTATTTTTAAGATTTTTAGATGTATTGTAATATTAAGTATGTTTAGTATATAGGTGTTTTGTTATATTTAAAGTAATGTTTAGAATAAAGTCATAGTCGGGTGAATTCAGTGAATGTTACGACCTTCGCACAAAAGTGTTAATAATATAAAGTGGTAATGTTATGGTATGTAAGTATCCATAAGTAAGTAATATTTGATCTAGCTTACCCACCCCACCTATACGGGTATACGGTATAATTTCTGAAAATCCCACGGTTGTGGTAAAAAAGGAAAACCTTCATTCTAAGCTTCCAAACAAAGCAGGTTGATGCTTTCAACTGGGGTTCGAAACTGTGATGTTAGGTTCGTTTTATTACGTAGGCTCTCATCTAGAACGGATTTTTGGAGTTTCTATCGCGGGTGATATTGGGGATTAAAGAGTGTATTGGTCCGCCATATTTCAAGTAATATCCATGAAAATTGTGGCTTTCAGTCTTTGTTCGAGTGCTTGTTTTACGATTTTTGGAAATCCACCCAAAATGAATTTTCAGAATTTCCACCCAAGTGAAGTAAAAGCGAGTCGGCTCGTAAAGCATAGATTGCTCACTAAAAGTAGGTACTGACACTAAAAAAGGAATATAAAACAGAACAACTTGTAAAGTATGGTGTTTCACTATCGCTCTTAATTTCGCCCATAAGCTGCGAGCACACAGAGGGCGTGGCGGCGTGGTGGCGGAGGCTGCGGCAGGGCGTCGACCGGTTGCGGACCGGTATTGACGCGTTGTGGTGTGCACACAGCAGCATCTCGTCGGGCATAGCGTCAGCGTGACTTTGCTGTATATAATTTCCCGGTTGATGCCTCGCCGCAGTCCCGCCGGTGCTGGCACCTGTAGGCTGCCTCTTCATTTAAGCGGGGCGGAGCAAAGATGTGTAGGACAGACCAATTGCATTGTTGATCAATGACGCCATAATCAAATTCAAATTCAAATCTTTTTTATTCAAGTTGAATTTGAATAGTCGAATGAATCCACCACTGGTTCGGAATGCCATTCCTACCGAGAAGAACTAGCAAGGAACTCGGTGGTTGCTCTCTAAATCACCTGTCTGGAATATGATTGGTCTGGTTGGCACATTTCCGATCCACTCCGCTTCAGTGGATAGGCAGCCTTAGGGCAGTTGATCTGTGGGAACTTTTTGATTTTCTCGAATTAAAATATGTCAATATCTTTATTTCAAGCTAGACTTTATGCCGTAAACAGCCTTTTACTATTCAAGTCTATGGAGGATATAATATATTTAATATTTAACACTTAAAAAAAAGGGATCCGACTTCAACAGCACTGAAAAGCATTAAATAAAATTTTAATTATTTTTATCCAAGTCACTCGTATCCAATGGTCACAAAACAAACAAACAAAACTTATATTGTAGTAGTTGGTAGATTTGAAGGCGGCGCGCCAAATTAATGGTTCTTGTCCAAAATAAGTACCAAGGTAAGTAATGTTATCAATTAGCCTCATATTTTGTTATCTAATTAGTATTTTTCTAAATGGTTTTTCGTGGTTTGGCGCCGCCTTCACAAATTACTACATGATAATTAATACATGATAAGTTTTGATTTTTTATTTACTGGCTGAGAGTAAATTGGATGAAAGTAATAAAAAAAATATCCCTACCAGTAAACGTCACCTGTAGGATTAAGGATTTTTAAAACTCTTGTTGGATGTCTTTGATTTTCCGGCAAAAATAGGTATCCTACGTTCGCGCTGGGTGCCAAATTAATTACGGCAAGATCAGTCCTGCAGGTCGAGTGGGAGTTTCATAACGTATTCGATCGCGCCAGCTGTCAAGCGTTTGACAATTCCATACAAATTGTAGTTAACGTTGTCGCGATCTCAACGTAGGCACTCAGTTCATAGGTCGTGAAAAGGTACCTTACATATATAAAGAAAGTATTTCACATTTTTTTAATAATATAAGTATAAGCTATGAACACACACTATGCGCGACGGCAGCAAAACGTGGCGAACCCTACTTCATTGCAGCTTTGAAAAGTTCTACATATTAGCTTTGAAAGTCGCGTGGTGTTTGTGTCGGGAGCTATAGTTAAGTCCAATGTGCTTTAAAATCGCTCTTCACTACTTTAGCACTTTGTACCCAAGCTTATATTCACATGATAGCAAATCAAAGGCGAGCGTACATGCCAAGCGCATTAGGTACCGAGTTTTATCTAAAACTACAGTACCTACCACCTTTTTAGGAATTCAATAAGATAGTAAGTTAACATATCCTTGCCATGAGACGCGTATTCGAAACTTTATAATAATTATAGTCCCTGCTACATTATAAAGTTTTTACGATTGTTGGAAGCTTTTTATAGGAAACATTTTAGGTCTTTAATCTTTTAATTTATCATATGACAGAAACAAGATTGGATATATTTTATAGAATTTTCTTGATAGAAATATTATATATTTTGAAAATACTGCTCCAGAAAGCTTAATATTTTAGGTTTAACCGGAAATGGTTATGAATTATTTTGTAACTTTTTTAAAACCAAACTTCTTTTCGAATTTGCAAAGTGCGACTGGAAACGAAAACGTTTGAGATTTTAATAATATTTTTTATTCAGTTTCAAATATTTACAGAGGCCATTTACTTTAGGCTAGGATTACACTTGAAATTTATTAAGTTGCTTACGTAATTGACTTACGTAACTGTTACGTAACATTAGCATACTACACGCGACTTCAAGACTGTTTACATTTCGCAAGTTACTCATATGAACGACTTACGTAAATAAAACTTAAAAGTGTGATCCTAGCCTTACTTTGAACGCGAATCAAGAGAAAGATTTTGTCCCGTTGCCTCGCGATAAAGCGATTTAACTCACCAATTAACCAACTAACGAGTTGTTAGGACTTATATCTATTAAACTTCAGAGCTTTTAACATAAACTTTGCGGAACTGGACGCTATGGAGCGCACGCTTAATACTTAACACGTAATAAAATTAAAAATTAAAAAAAACCCACGACGAACTGCAGAGCTCCATTATGACCTTTATAATTTTGAAACAACAATTAGAACTGGTCCTAAAATATATCTGAAAACCTTCTCACAAGTTATACATATCTAATGCAAAAAACCGCATCTCAATCGGCCCAGTACTTTTTGAGAAAAATGGTAACATATTAAAAAATAAAAATCATAGACTACAGCTCAGCTTGGTTGTCTATTGTCCTAAAATATATCTAAGAACCTTCTCACAAGCTATACATATCTAATGCAAACCGCATCTCAATCGGCCCAGTAGTTTTCCAGGAAATGGTAACAAAAAAGTGCACAAACACACAAACAAACACACAACCTCTTAGGGCAAACGCATATATACCGTCTTCGTTCCGTCGTGGTACTTAAGGCGCTTTCAAACTTAAGAAAACTGATGTATAGAATATTTTTATCTAATGTTAGTCATCACTATCATAATTTTTATTTTATTTTAAAAAGAAGCCCTTATGGTCATTGTACGTCAGCTGTCCGTCAACCGCCTGTTTCTGGGAACGCGTAGAGGATTTGAAATTAATATCAAATACGGTCTGCGGTCCCTTGCTCGGAGCTAAGTCAACGGAATCAAACGCGTGGAGGTATCAAGTTGTAATTAATATCAAATAAATGCGGTCCCTTGGAACTAAGTCAACGGAATTAAAACATACGGCCGTTTATGCCGAATATTTTGCATATTTTGACACGCGCCAATTAATCAAAACCTACTTCCCATTGACCTATATAGATTCATGAAAGGCAAGAAGTAAGGTCTCACAGCACAAGTATAGGAAAATATCCGAAAATCGTTAATTAGGGTTCCGTACTCATAGGGTGCAATTGCGAAATTTGAAGTTCTTTGGCCACATAATCGATGGACAGATCTGATAAAAACATTGACCCAGACAACTGTATGGAGGAGTGCTCCCGCACCGCTACCAACCGAAACAAACCGATGACGATTGAGGCGTACTTGCATCATCCCAGCAGCCACGACCACTCTGTCAAGAGTGCATGACTGAGAAGAAGACTCATAGGGTGTCGAATTGTTTGTCAGGCACTACCAGTTTAGCGCCATTTGAAAGGAGACAAGTGCTCAGTAGGTACTAGACCGGCGCGCCATTGATTTGACGATGAAAGAAGCAAAATGACATTCAAATAGATACGTTAAATTTATTAATAGGGATTTCCACAACTTAATATTAGATGAGACCCTTTACAATTATTCACCCTTTAGTACATCAAAGGCATAGATCTCAGAAACCCACCTACCATTTAGCGAAAGATGAGGGATTATATAGATAAGCCAGTTATTTCACAGCTGATTACGTGTTGTTATGTATGTGTGATGGTACGGAACCCTTTGTGCGCGAGTCTGATTCGCATTTGACCTGTTTTTTCAAAGTAGCCCTCCACCGAATTTGTCCTTCTGTTTGTTGACAGTAAAATATAGCACCACATTACTATACACACTAAAAGAATCCTTCGCCTTTGTCACTTTAGAAAATATATCGTTTGGTCATACCAGCCCGCTCGAAAATAAAAATAATTCTTATGGACTTTTAATGTGTTTATAATAGTTTGTGCCTGCCTATATCATACTTGGCCTTTAGAAGCAGTGTGAGTTACAAAAATAACCACCCACAAATACATATATCCACCGCGACATTCACGTGCTCAGAACCCTATAGAATCGTGTCGCCTCGTTCCAGCAACTTACGTAAACGTGTTGCCAATAAACTAGGTATTTTTTCAAGCAATTAATAGACACGATACCCTCCGTTTAACTACGCCAGCACGCACGTTAATTATTTTTAGAACTGATTTTCGAAAACAAGGAAATGAGATGATCACAAACACAGATTGGCTAATACTCAGTGTACTACAGTCTAGGCAAGGAAAAGATTTGGTTAATTTAGCGTACACTGTAACCATAATGCAATTATAGAAACGGGATTATCCCAAGTTTGTTATTCACACAAGCCTACACTTAAGCCAACAGAAGTTGGCACTAACTTATAACTATTTATTGACTATACCGACCATTTATTTTACTTTTGGCAGCTTGATTCAATGATGTTCTAATGCGTTATTGATTCAATTTTTGATAATAATCGACTTTCTTTAAGAAGAAGTTTTAATCGATTTGACACATTGATTGTTGTCTTTGCTCAACATTTTTTTATTGTTTTATAAACATACCCAAGCGTTTAAATGACTAAGTATATTAATGTATTTATTAAAATCAATCGTTTAAATACGACAGTACAATAAATGTACATGAATCCGTCAGGTCATAGAAACCATCCATCGCCAAAGTTGTATGGTGCTTGAAGAATGAAGAATTAACTTCAATCTAGAAAGCTAGTATTGAAGTTCCGTGACTATTTTCAAAAATAAAGTCGTACATGTACTAGTCGTACTAGATGAGTATTCGAGTTACGAAATATCGGAAAAAGGGCACGTCGCTTCACTATTTTAAAGACGATATGCGTCTATGGAGTAGGTATTGGATTTTTGGCGATGGCTGCCTGTCAATAATTATGACACTTCATAGTCGTGCTTGAATGTCAAAAGTAAAATAAATGGTTGGACAAAATAAAGGTACATGCGGCAATGTAGTTGTAGGCATTTTTCTCCTTGCCTCTGCATTGTAATCTCCATTGAGGGTCGTGACTCGTTTCGGAAATCACATGTGTACTTAATGGTTGGGATTTTCTAAGAATAATAATGCAGTAAGTAGGTTTCATTCGGCGCAATAGTTTCGCATGTTGTACTACATATTATATTCACTGTTGTTTATAATTTTGGTATCTTCGATGTCATCCTTCACTCGATTGATAGGACGTATCGGCTAAAATTAGATTTATATATTTGTTCTAAAATTAACCAATAATTTTATAAAAATCTAATTTTCAGTCAAAGCACTCGTTGCGCCGCGGCGGTCCAGAAAAGAATGTGTAGTGCTGAGTCACTAATTTCGTAACTTGATTTGAATGAACTACCCTTTTAACATAATCTGTGTAAACGTTTGAAGAAACCAACGAGACGTGACAAAAATATCTTGTCTTGTCTCGTGACATGAAAATGTAATGGAAAGATGAAATCGAAAGTTGTATAGTTTTTAAAATTCGTATCTCATTTAATGTCGACAACTTTTTCCAACACGTTTGAGGAAGATATTTGAAAGGAAGCTACACAGAACAATGACTGAGAAGTCACTATGACTTTTCGGGCTGTTGTTTACCTTGAAAAAGCATGAAAGTCATTAGTTACTGTTCCCTTCCGTTTTTGTTTGGAATATTAAGGTTCAACCACTCAAATAATAAAGTCTCGGTCTCTAACATACTTTATGTGAATTAAAAGAAAAAACCTTAATAAAATAATTTAGCAATTTCACTTAGGGTCGACAGCTGCTGATGTCCCAAGGCCTTGCTCAGATTACGTTTTTCTGTTTTTAATATCTTTCACTTACCTACTGACCCGATAAACAAAATAATTCCAATCGTAGCATATGCGAATAAAAATATATTAAGTAAATGCTAATAATCCTTCTTCTCCGCTCCCTAAAACGCGTTAAATAGTAAGGTTTTAAAGGAATTATTAAAACAAAATATTAATGGCATGGTATTTTTTGGTTAAATCTAAGTATATTGAAATGGAAATGCGTAGGTGAAATGATTTTAGGGTGAAGAATATTTCAGTCTACTTTTTAGAAGTCGAAAACATTCATGTTTATGGTTGTGCTGGAGATCCCTAGCGAGGGTAAGTTTTATTACTTTTTTTTCATCCATTACGCATAAATATTTTCAAGCGACATTTTCAGTACCGCCATAAGTTCAAATATAGTTATAATACTATAACCTATAACCCAATGCAGATGCTGTTAGGATAATAAGAATAGGTTTTTTTTCTACGTAGCGTCTACAATAGTAGAAGAAAATATATGGAACTTACTACTTAATGGTTTCAGAAATTTATGCTTTACCAACTAAGAACGTAGAATTTGGTTTTGGAATATTATATCAGATAATCCTGTATACTATGATTATTAGACAGCATCAAAACGTTCCGTAATCCGATAAGTGAGACCACAGCCAAGCGCCAATATTAATTAAACTTATGCCTACAGCCTAGGGTGTTCCTTCTTCAAGCCAGGCACTTTTAAAGATTAGGTGAGACAGCTGACTTAATTAGCTATACAGAAAATAAAGAAAAATGCTTTTTGTCTTTCTTTAGATTTAATTAAAGTCCAACTTTTCATTTCACGGACACAAAAACGATGCTTCCACAACAAATTAGAAGCGAACATCGTTATTTCAACTACATTTCAGATCCAGACACCAAGAGAACAAATATAGATTTCAAACGGAAATCCAAGCGGAGCTTTAAATTAGATTTTACCTCAAATATTGAGATTGATATCATACATTTTCAAGCGTCAGGATATTAAAGTGAAATCTATTTCCATACCTAAATGAAAGGTAAATTCTCTTCACCTAGAATTAATGTCCAATGAAGCTACTCGTATGTAAGTCAATACGGGATCCATCTACAGAATACGTATAGTTGAGAAATTATATACCTATGTCTTTGAGATCCCGCCTCCAGCCGGATATTTAGGAATAGTGTCACTGTTTTACTGTGAGAAAATATTATAGAGAATTCAAATAGTTAGGATATTCTTAGTAGAAATTTAGAATGACCAGAGTTAATAATTTCATATAAGCTAAGAGGCAATTTGGTAAGTTCGGGCATTTGCATGATGAAATGTGATTGATCGCGTGGTAGTCGCAATGGCATAATATCATTAGACTCAATCATTTTCGCCGCATCTGATGGAGATATATGATTTTATTATTGAATTTACCACAGAAATAGGAATCGGCTTATTACTAAGGATTGTACTTACAAACTATAAATTGAAATCATGTCATCCCTTAAGAGATTTTATAAGGTCCGTCGTTGGTATTACCATTTAAAAGAAACCAAGTATAATCACCAAACCACAATACAGAGCTCATGTTTTCCCAGAATAAAGCAATTTTGACGAAATACCTATATACCTAGATATACCTGCTACAAACTCTTAACGGAGTAGGTAAGTTTACTGTAGCTGAATAATCAAAGATTAAATAAGTCTTTGTAGTTATATCTAAGCTTAACTTATGTGAGGAATAGTTTCGAAGTCATTTCAAGTTCGATGTAGTGTACACGCCTCGAAAATTAAGCGTTCCTCTAGAACATTGTCCATGACGCCAAGTTTCCGAGTAAATTGGTTAAATCTTGTTACTGGAGAGTTGTTGTGTTACTAGAGGAAGCGATAGCCACAAAATGGCTTCATTACGATAACTAAGAAACTTCGATTTGCGTACAGTGTATACTTTTTGTCAATTAGTATAATGACCCCAGCATTGTTTATTAAGAATGTACATGTACAGCTTTCTTTTTGAAACAAAAGTACCATTCAGAAATATAAAGACCAATGTTGGTTGGAGTGTTTTAATTTTTGTACAATTATAATGTGACAGACAGTAGAAGGACTGTGTTCGTCCTGTAACACTACACCACATTGTCCGTTTATGCGAACATAGAATTTTTATCATTTCGCCGTTTAGTTCGGCAAGCGGTAGCAATGAAATAGTAGATTGTTCATCAAGGGACTAAAATGAGCCATTTCATACGAGATGTTTAGCTTACTGAGCGTAGCGAGGTATGCTATAGAATCGAGTAGAATGGCTTTAAGTCCCGTGGTAAACACTAATTTTTACGAGAAAATCAAATAAATAACGATTTTAAATTATTTATTTGCCTTTCTGTTACATTTCCATATTAGGAGTAAGATCTTTATTTTCACTTGATGATAATAACAAATAAATAGTCACATTCACTTTACCCTATACCTTCACCTTGTATTACGTATTGTGCATCGAAATTCGAAATGGATTAATTTAATATACATTTAAAAAATGTAATAATTACAACAAAAATTCTAGAGATTTCGCGGCAATCCGCAATACCAACTTTATTTTTAACAAGAAGGAATTTAATAAAACATTAAGAACCATAGACATTGAGCTGTATATAGGTGACGATGGGTAACATTGACGCATACTTACATTCAACCAAGGATTGCGTGCAAATTATTTCAAAAATGGAGCATAAAAAAAGTAGATTATGTTTGGATCGTATTCACGTAACTATTTATTCATTTCATACAGTGGGTCGACGCTCACACAAATGTCAGATCTCACTACCGTCACTTTGCTTTGTCTAGATGCCTTAGTTGAACGACTGGTAGGAAAGAATGTAGCTTCTTAGACTGTGTCTGTGACATTAGTTTGGACTGTTGATATTAACCATAGACTATAAATTTTTACTACCCATTTACTACCTATAACATAATAGCAATAACAAAAAAAAATACTTTAATCCCTAGACCCTAAATTCTAACTTCAGTCCGCCTACGCTAAGCTGTAATGACATCTTTTTAGAGCATGAGAGGTGAAAATATTTTAGCAGTGTTTTGAAATAAACATTAAACATTCAAATTCCGGCGAGTAAAATGTTAGACACCACAGAATATGTGGTGTTATACGCCAATAAAGGTTTTCATTTTTTAGTGTTTGTTGTCGCACTTCGCAATTTAAAAGGCTTTCTAATCAGTAATCGAGAATGTGGTGCATGACAAGGGTCTGCCCGCGAAATTCAAATTTAATTTGGTTTTTCACAATTTGTAAACTAATACGACAAAGTAGGCTTATGGCATTCAAATTGCGAGCCTAGGAATATCATCTTCACAGGTTTATATAATAGTAGTTTATACACCAAGGGGATAAAGCACTGTTTTATGTCACGGGCGCTACATTGAATCCTGAACGTAACGAAGGACTCCAAATTTAACTCCCGAGCGCAGCGAGGGTGTTATAAGTTAATTCCCGACCAAAGGGAGGGAATTAAGATTGAGTCCTGAGTGCAGTGAGGGATTCAAGCGCCCAAGAAAAAAACTGCTTTATCCCGGTGGTGTATACTCTACTTTATACTTCTACCATAACAGTAAAACAAACTGTAACGGTTAGATATTTATTGCAAATCATAGTAAGTAGGATACATAGGTCTAGTAAATAATAAAAAGAAAAGACAAATTAAAAGTGAATGTTCACGTTCGATACAGTCACATTTGTCCATTTGTCATTTTGCTTTTCATGCTGCCAGTGGTTATGCAGGTACACATACTCCTTGGTTTAAAAACTTTTATGTCAAATGGTACGATCGTTGTCAATGGTCGACCAGTCTGGAGCCTAGACTCTGTTGTGCATATTTACAGTATGGGGTTGGTCAACTAGTTGGGCGATCGATCGACTAGATTACGGCCCTAGGGCATGAAGACTGACTTTAGACCCGCAAAAGTATGATTAAAACAGTAGTAAAGGTATGGTAGAAGTATAAAAATCTTTACTTGAAAGTGCCCAGTTTAAGAAATTAGTCAAAATAATGACTAATTTGTGAGTAACTCACGTCAAACTCATTATTTTGACTAATTTCTTAAACTGGACACTTTCAAGTAAAGATTTGTATATAAACCTGTGAAGATGATATTCCTAGGCTCGCAATTTGAATGCCATAAGCCTACTTTGTCGTATTAGTTTACAAATTGTGAAAAACCAAATTAAATTTGAATTTCGCGGGCAGACCCTTGTCATCCACCTTAATGTTTATACGCGTAGCGAAAAAATCCTATGTCTATGGTTTATACATAGATTGGCTATAAAAGTTGCTTGTTTTAAAATATTTTACATCATGTACCTATTATAATAAAAAAAAATGTTTTTTGTTAAAATACCCAAAGCCTTGCTGCGGTGGAATAGATGGGGTTCTGGATTAGTTGATTAGTTGAATCTTGTATATTATTTTGTTTAAGTTATTTATCTAATATAAGGTATAATCGTAAACCTTGAAAAATAAAATGGTGATTTTAAATATATTGATAGATAATTTACAAGTATCTTGAACATGATGTGAAATATATATTATCAATGCAGGCGTAATCAAGAAAATCCAATTAATTAAAATAGCGGACTAGTTACCACTACCACAATAAGGTTTCTATCCCGAAAACACGCAACTCATCGTGCCAATTCCACTATGCTTATATTACTTGTGACCGCGTCTCCAGCACTATGGCTTTGCGTCCACGCTAGAGTACCAGACAATAATCAAATAGAAGTCGCATAACACGTTGATCAATACGCTAAAAGTACCATCATCATCCGTTGAAACGACCAAACTAGATGTATGTAAGTCTAGTAATAAAAACTGATTTTTTTTCAAGAGTATTTTATCCGTTGTTGTATAGGTACTAAAATTCTACATCAATGGTTGTTAACCTAGATGGGCTAACATAAATAGGTAGGTACTACTACTATTTTTCTCTTTTGTGAAGAATTTATTTTGTGAATTCAATCATTGTATTGAGTAATAAACATACAAACGCATATTTTTAACAATCAATTTCTCTAATTCAATTCAATATATATAACGATCGCATACGTAGCCTCTCCATTTGACTTGGATATTTTAAAATCTGTTTCTCTATTTTATTTTATTTTAGAAATAATTCAGTGTAATTAGTTAACCGAAATATTTTGGTTTAAAGTTTATGGGGAGTTGAATGCAATGTCCATTATGTTTCTTAACTTTCTACCTGTGAAAATTTTCAGTTCATGATGACAAAGTTAGAAAAGCTCAGTGAAAATTGGATTACCTGTTCCATCGCAAGTTCCTTAACTTCAAAGTAACTGGTCAGACTTGGACTTTGTTGAGTATGATTTATTTCAAGCACGAACTATAAAAGAAAATGAATTTTCCTATTCAACATCTTATACTTAAGAACTTTGTCATGAGAAACTTAGATTGATGAGTTATAAATGTTGATCTATCTTGTAATGGTGTTCTACAAAGCGTAAATAGATTTCAATGTTTTTAACATTAGGTAATTTCATATAACCAGGAAAAAGGATTTTTCAGAAAGGAAAGTTCCAAATCCACCAAAACAATCCTGATTTCGTTTCTAAACGAATATATTAGGTGGCTTTAGCCTTTGGAATCCTCAGTTCGTGTATTTACTATTTTGTCACTACATAGAATCGATAGAGTTATCAAAATAATAGTTTACTTTGTGAGTTTAGTTTCCAAAAAATTAATTAAAAGCGCAATCTATTTTTGCACGGAGTATGCTTCGAATCTTGATTGAAATTTATAATTCCCTTTTCATAATCTCTACTTATTGTGGCTTAAAAAGTTTTTTAATAAAAAGCACGCGGTTTGGACCTATTTTGTCACTGGTGACCTATTTTGCAACTCCCAATCATAGTCTCCTTGAAAATGTTACAGTTTTCCAGCGCAAAATACGCTATCGTGACTTTCAATAATAAACAAAATAGTTGGAATAATGTAAGGCTGGCGTTGATATACCCGCATGGTGATTTATTTTCAGCTGACCTTTGGGTTTATCTATGGTACGAGTAGATATAGTTAATGCTTTTAGTTGTATTCATTTTCAATGTAATCTCAAGTATATTCTTACAATCATGGTAAATGTACATGACATTTTGAATAATAATAATCTAGACACAAAATATAACAGGACTTCTTCTGGCATACAGACTGATCTTTCAACGCACAGTTATCTCAGCGATTAGACCTACTAAGAAAAGTTTTTAGAAATATTCCACCCTTATCTATCTTATATATATAAAAATGAAACCCGTTTTCCTTGGTCACGGCATCACGCGTGAATGGCTGGACCGATTTCACTAATTCTTTTTTTGTTGTATTTGTTATTATTAGGAGAAGGTTCCTACGGAAAAAAATCTCTCAGGAATATTGAAAAATATACATTTAATTTTGCATACTAAGGCGGTACGAAGTTCGCCGGGTCAGCTAGTAAATAATAATTGGGGATGAAAGTTTGAATAGAAATCTGTATTTTTTTGGGATTCCGAGAAATTGGACCCAGGCGAAGCAAGTTAGCTTCTTATAAAATAAGGGGGTAATTAAAGATGATCAAAACATAGAATATTTTTTATTTTGTGCACAATGCTCATTGTTTAACACAGGAGCTTTGATTCGTCCAAGCACAGGAGACACAAAGGCAATGTTGCCGCCTTTAGCGATAAAGCGGACAGCATCAAAAGCGAAGCTTATAATGCATTGATATGAATATATACCTAACTGTAGATCACGTACACACAGAGCTTTCACAAAAGTTGGCAAGTGTTTAACATCGGTTGGAGAAAACACTGCCAAAATAGTACAAGATTGCTTCGTTGTTCGTTTTATTTATTCTCTCTACTAATGGGTAGATGTTTGGTGAACCGATTGCACTGACCTACATTTCTGTTTCACATGTAGCATTCTTTTAACAATGGAAAGGAAATAGAACTACTATGACAATAACAAGAAATGAAGTTTGTTGGCTGAAAATAATACAATCAGTATGGGAACAAGCCGGTAATCCAATTGATGCCCTAATTCAATAAATAATATGGTGGTAGTCCTCGCAAAAAACACATAAATGACAGGACAGGATAAAAGGTCAGCGCCAAACGTCCGCGTAAGCTCATTATACTAATATTATAAAAGCGAAAGTGTGTCAGTTTGTTGGTTTGTCCTTCATTCACGCCGCAACAGATTGACATGATGTTTTGTATGGGTATAGTTGAGGATCTTGATAGTAGCATATAGGCTACTTTGTATCCCGGAAAATTGAGAAGTACCCGCGGGTATTAAAAATAACTTATTCCAAGCGGACGAAGTCGTGAGCATTAGCTAGTTTTTCATATATCAAGCTGCACAGACTTGCCCGATATTACAACAAAAAGTTTACCTTCCATACAATGCGTACCTTTACCTATTTGGAATAGGTATTACAGCAACTTTTGTTACCGAGAGTTTGAGAGAACGTAAAGTGACATAGTGTCGTGTCGTATTCGTTATTATAGTTTTACGAGAAGCGAGGCATTAAACTGTGACCTTTCTCTTGATACTAGAGTGAGGAAGTGTTGTTTACCTGAACTTTTAGCGATTTGAGATATTTTATTATCTCCATTGTAGGGGAACAGAAATAGGTATCCATTTCTACCCCTTTGCACCTTATGTAATTGACTTATTCTTTGTCTCTTTCCCCTAAACTAGATTGATAACCCAATACCCGCGATCAAAGCTCCGATACTTTTAGGTTTGAGTACAATACATGTGACAATACTACCTCTTGAACACAACTCCCGGAATACTCGTATAATCGAGCGATTGCGAGTCAGTTGGCCACAGTCACATGAATAATTTTATGTTTACCATAGACCATACCTGAGCCTTCATTGGAACATACATAGACTCTGTAGGTTCCAATGAAGGCTCAGGCCAAGTGCATAACTATTATTTAATATGTGGCTCAGAGCCTGCCGTGGGATCTACAGTAATTTAAAACCATTGCAGTTCGCTCACATTTGCAATGACATTTAATACATAGCAATTTTTAAAACAAAGTTCTTTGTAATTAATTTGTAAATAGATTACGTTACGTACGTTTTCACCGTGTTCTCATTAATTGTGTTCGGAAAATCAGCGATTATTTGCTCGCGTTACACGCGTAGCAAAATGCGAGTTATTACGTAGCTCTCTTGCAGTGTAGGCAAGGGCTAACATTGTAGCCAAATCGGCGCCAACCGGAAAACTTCTACTCTCAACTTGGTCATAAAACTTAGTAGTTGCCACTTACTAAGTTAGGTATTTGCGAAGACTGCGCTATTAGAGAGATAATTCAAATACCTTCAATCTTCATCGATAAATTAAAGCTATTCATAGATTACCTAAATTCCAAAGTACGGTCGGTGAAATTTCAATCGGATTTTATCTGCTGTTTTACATAATAAGCGTTAAGTGGGTATGTTATTATTCTATGAATGGAGGTAGGTAAATTCAGTTTTTTTGGTAGAGTTCGAAGGTCGTCTAATCTAAAAATGAATACGCCTCACTCTTTGCCTCACTGTGTTCAATTTGTGTTCAATCTCTAATGAACTATATCATAAGTCACATCTGTATGTGACCAATCGGGTTATGGTTTCATAATAATTTGATCAAGTAATTTATTTGTGATTATTTATTTATTTATTTAATTTATTAATTCAGTCTTATTGTTCGAACCGCACATGCTTGCGTTCCATTCCGTTCGTCTCCGCTTCAGTCAAAACGCACTCCCCGTCAATCTTATCTGACCAAAATTGGAACTAATTTTAATGCCTGCTAAGTTTTTGTTTCTAATTTCTTTTTAAAAGATACTAGCGACGCTGTCACCGGGTCAGATAATTTTGTGGGACTGGCGTCACCACTGGCAGTGACAAAACGACGACATGGACGAAGACGTCCAATTTGTTAAATACACGTTATATTATACCCTTACGTTGCATGCGAACGTAAACAGGTGCATGTTTATTTTAATATTATTTCTGGAAAAGACGCGCCTGGGGCCTTATCTCTAAATAAGGATCAAAATAGTAGTTTTGATCATTAGCCTAATAGATATGGGGTAATTATTTTGTGGTAAGCGTATCTTGCTCCAATTCTATAATCGACCGCTAATACCATTTGGGGCTGTGTGTTTACGGTCCATTATATTGTAGATAATAATAGGTATCAATATACTCGAATATAAAAGGAGAAACTGAATTACGTATTCTAAACCAATATCTTGTAAACCTTTTTAATTTCAATCATTTTTGAACTTGAAATTGTATATAACTCACACTAAGCAATAATTTTCAGATTTTCCACCCGCGGGAATACGGGTCAACTTATTTTATTCTTTATAGAATAGATTGGTAACTACCAATAGAATATATCTAAGAGGGAGGAGGAGGTAACTAAGAATAGGTCTATCTAATAAGCCCGACCTTTGTTTGTGGAAAAACAAAGATACTTAACAGACTACGACCTACGCAAAAGAACACATTACAATGTGATACACGCATGACTTATCGTGACAATCTGAAATATTACCTACACAAAATAATTTGTGTTTGGAAGGTTTGATCTACGACCTTTACGTCGAAGGCAGGTGTGGGTACTCCTACTAATTACCATTATTTCTCTATATGTGTAGTGTTCCTTACGGCTGATGATCGCGACCCCATCCCATTAATCATATTATTATGTAAGAGATTCCTTGGGATAGTTATGCGCATCATAACTTCTTCCTATGCGGGTCCTTCCGCATAAGATTCGACAAAGTGCTTAGTAACAATTCAAAACTCTGGTTTATAATAGTACATTATGGTACAAGTGTGTAATGTTGGCGATTACCGCTGAGGCGCCATTGAGACCCGAGCCGTCAGGTGAGGGTCTTAAGATAGCCGAGGACGGTAATCATCAATACACACGTGTATCATACGACGTATTTCAACACACTTGTGAAGAAAATAATACTAAAAAATAATTTTATTTAGTAGATAAAATAAAAAAAATCTCTTTATCTCACTTGTGAATAATAATAATACTAAAAATAATTTTATTTAGAAGATAAAATAAAATTAAAACACTATAACTCACTTGTGAATAATATCAATGAAAAAGTCACAGTTTGATTATAGGTGTCATTATGTGCCTAATTGCGGTGAAATTAGAGCCACTTTATGAGCAAGTGTGTTGAAAAAATTATTATTATCAGATCAGTGATCTTAGCCAGGCCGGCTTTTGGTACTCGCCGGCCGGCTTTTCAGGCACGGAGCTTTATCGAATAGCCCTACTTTGACCTTCCAAATTCGTTTGAAGTATCCAGCTACCGTTTTGGGTCCAGGTTGTTTAAAAATCGCAATCTACTGACATGCTATATTGCAAGGTTACTTTTCTTCTACTGTAGAATTATATTAATTGTAGTTTTTGAGATATTTTAGGGCTGATAACTGTGTAATGATTATTTATTGAACCCTTGCTATTTTAAAGTAAAGCACAAAAACTAATAAAAATTCATACTTAATATTATAAATGCGAAAGTGTGCATGTCCGTCTGTCGGTCTGTCTGCTACGCTTTCACGGCTCATCTGTTTAACTGATTTTGATGAAATTTGGTACAGGGATGGGGAGAATAATATTATATAATTAAATCTTTAAATACTTGAACAACATTAGTCATACTAATATTATAAATGCGAAAGTCAGTTTGTTTGTTGGTTTTTCCTTCAATCACGCTGCAACGGAGCAACAGATCGACGTGATTTTTGGCATGGGTATAGTTGAGGACCTGGAGAGTGACATAGGCTACTTTTTATCCCGGAAAATTGAGGGGTTCCCGCGGGAATCCAAAAAAACTTATTCTACGCGGACGAAGTCTTGGGCATCCGCTAGTTATATTATATAAATAGCTCGATTACCACTGACTCACTCACTGACTGACTCACTCATTGACATAATTGTTCTCCTAGAAAGAGACAGAAAATGATATTATGATGTACGGGAGATGTGTTCGGGTGCGGGAGTCGAGTAGGGAAAAATTATATTATATAAATAAAATAAAATAAATGTCGCGTTGCGTCCCGAGCAACTGATCCAAATCTCTACTATGTTACTAAAGTACTAGTAAGTCGATGGTATTATGCTTAACTTTATTTATTGCCTGTCAACATGGGCAGGCATTACATGAATCCAGCGCATGAATCACATTATTGTTGATATTACATTAATTGCTTGACAAAGCAAAATCATATATTACACTTAGTTGGACGAGACATGTAAGCCTTTGTTATGGAGTCATTTGGCCGTGCATTTACGACCGACATAATCGTTAATGTTCAGCCACTAGAATACTTTAGGATATATTGCTTTTTCAGTAGCCGAGTATACGGGAAAACTGTGAAGGTATATGATAATTTTTTTATTGTAGAAAGGCGCTGTTGTAGTGGAAGGTAGCTTTTAAGTATCTCACCTCATTGCATAGTAGCACTAGATGATACCCGTGACTTAGTCCTACGTCGAATAATATTTTTATTCCCGAGGGAACTCCTTAGCTTTCTGGGATAACAAGTAGCCTTCCCCGGAATATCTATATCTGTACCAAATTTCATCAAAATCGGTTGTACTTAAAAAAACATTGGTGACAGGTGAAAGCGTAGCAGACGCATAGACAGATACAATTTTGCATTTATATTATAACTAGCTGATGCCCGGGAATTCGTCCGCGTGGATTTTTTTTAAATTTCCACGGAAACTCATAAATTTTCCGGGATAAAAAGTATGTCACCCTCCAGGTCCTCAACTATACCAATGCAAAAAATCACGTTGATCCGATGCTCTTTTGCGGCGTGATTGAAGGGCAAACCAACCAACCACCAGACTTTCGCATTTATAATATAAAGTATCTTAGTATGATATTATAAAACTGTGGTATTAGTATGGATTTGCCGCGACGCATTTCGGCATAAGTTTAGACGCGGTCGTTATATTTTCACAGGATGAATTTCCCAGTAATAAAGCCACCTTGGTGCTATTTGTAACCCCCGACGCAAATAGAGGGGTGTAAACAATATTGTTGTTTTGTTACATACCTACGTTGCCTAGATAGACTTGTATTAGATAATAATTATACGTTATCATTATACCAAGCTTCTTTTTATTTGTATTCAATTTTTGTACACTAATATTATGGGTATTGACATTGAAATAGAATGAGACACTAAAAAATTCTACATCAATGGGTATTGATATTCAGTCAGTCCTATATTCACTACCTGAATATGCAAACATTGAAGGATGAAAATTGGAGCAATCGTAAAAAGTAAACTCGTGTGAAAAGCGTTGGATTGTTTGACGAGCAGGCAAACAACGGAAGCTGGCAAATCGATTTTCACTTCTAATGCCACTTGCCATTAAGGAGGCTTAGTCAGCTATAATGCGCAACTCGCCATATCTCGAATCGGGTCTAGCAATCGTTACGCATGAAAAGTGTTCTGTTTTTATCTTTTCCTAGTATTATTTTATATCAGTAGTTTTTACTTAAGATATAGCTGGTTTAAATACATAAATATAATATAGTTATAAAAATGCAGTAAATAATAATTAATTAAGTAGACATTACGCACTGGTGTGCAAACTTAGGGTGGTGATTATATTTGAATGAATAAAATATGAGCACGTAAAGTCAGAGAGATCTTAGGATCTCTTCTTTCACGGATCTTTTCCTAATCTAGGCACTTTGATGAGTTTGGTATAGTAAGGTCTTTGTAAGAGAAGCCAAGTTCAAGTTTAATTTATTTAAAACATGTAAAACATCTGTGTCTCTTATGCTACGTTATGTTTTGACTCTACCACCGGTTCGGAAAGCAGGTTCTGCCGAGCCGGCAAGAAACTCAGCAGTTGGTCTTTTTTTTAAACAATACTTGGGTAAGTATATGAAATAAATTAAATACAATAGTGTAAGTTATTATATTTATTATCCTGTGGGGAGCCGGACCCAAAGTCGAGTCGTGGATTTGATATCCATCATCATCATCAGCCGTTGTGCATCCACTGTTGGACATAGGCCTCTTTAAAGTAGCGCCAACCAGTGAGGCAATTTGATTTAGGTTTGGTCTAGTGGGAGGCTTTAGTCACGGCTATAATTAAGGACGTTACCGACAAAGCTGTGCTAGGACCAAAAGATTATCCAGAGCTAGCCTGTCATTATACACAAAAAACACGTCAAAAATATAAATCATGCTTAAACATATGCGTTCAAGCTTTACGATTGTGACATTCCTATTACCACACTGTCCGCTCTACATAAAATGTTGCAAAATGAAGTGCTTAGCTATTCATCTGTTTTTGCATGTCATGCAAGTCATGCACACATGACTTGAAGATTTACTTTATATAGGCTTTACTTTTCGGAATATTTTTTAACATAAAACGTCATAGGGTGATGTTGCCTTGATATCTGCGTTACGGGATGTGATATTCTCAAATATATGCTCCAAGATGAGAACATACATATAACCAGTCTGAATAGAATAGAATAGAATAGAATATTTATTTATTTTATTTTTATATCTGAGATTATGATAGTACAATGCGTCGCAAATTGCAAGAACTAATACTGCACATAATAAGAATTATTAGTCTCGAACCTACTTTAAGCTATCCCGCTAATATTACTAAATTATATTAAAACTAGCGAATACCCGCGACTTCATCTGCGTGGTTTTAGTTTTTTTTTATTCCCGCGGGAAGTCCTTAATTTTCCGAGATAAAAAATAGCCTATGTCACTCTCCAGGTCCTCAACTATACTCATGCCAAAAATTACATCGATCCGTTGCTCCGTTGCAGCGTGATTGAAGGACAAACCAACAAACCAACAAACAAACACACTTTCGCATTTATAATATTAGTATGATTATAAAGGTACGTAAGTATAATTTTTGTAATGTTTGGGATGAACTGGAAATTATACAGAAATAGAGGCGAAAAGGGCACATGGAATCTGAAGGACTGTGCTTGAGTCAAGATGAGCGAACAATTACTTATTTTGATATACTTACTAATTAAGTAGTACTTTAAATCAAGTGCTGGCCCAGCCCGTATCGTTGATTAAAAACTAAAACTACGGTACTTACAGTATGTCGCATTTGTCAATCTGTCGATCGTGTCTTGCTTTAGTTTAGAATTTTTCTTCCCCATCTTGGTTCTTCGACGCTAGAGACCAGCGAAAGCGTAACAAGTGCAACAGCTGTCTGGTAGTTGTCAGTGTCACTGTCCAGTGACGCTTTACATATTATTCAACCGTTACTCTTGTCCCAATCTGTAATAAGAGAGACATCTTTATTTTATGGTGTTTGTGCACGGTGCATATGTCACCGTAAGATTGTAAAAACCGTTAGATTGTAATCTAACTAGCGATATTGTAAACTGTCGACAGATTGTGAACCGTTCAATGTTCTGAGTTTCAATTTTTGAGATATTCATTGTATTTACGTTTTCTCGTCTCTTTCTTGTATGTTAGGTTAGGGTTCGACATAAATAGTGCCCGACATAAACAGTTAGTGCCCGGGCACTTAGGTTTTATCGGGTTAATATACCTAACAGATTACAATCTACCGAAAAATAATGCGTTAAATTGTAATCTGTCGACAGTTTACAATATCGCTAGTTAGATTACAATCTAACGGTTTTTGCAATCTTACGGTGACACATATAAGTCGCGAAAGTTGAGGCTCTACGCTGGATACGTGTACATACCGGATAAAAATTTACTCAAATGCGGCAGCTTGTGATAACGTTAATAAGCCAAATTATTTTACAAGTGTTTTTCCAGCTTAAAGATAAATAATATTATTACTGTCAAAACTGATACCTACTATAATTATAGTCTATTATAGGGTAGAGCGTGACTGGTGTTGGGCGTTATGCTACTCGTACAATTTGTGTCGCTATATGCATGTGCGCAAAGTTTAATTTTGATTGTAAATAATGCAAAGTATTCAAACCATTAGATACATGTGTAGCACTGGCCTTAGAACCTCTACCCAGTTAGGATTTGTTACGATTGCAAGGGCCGGTCAGTAGGGGAGCTTGCTAAGGTCATGACCCAGTTAACCAAACAAATTATTATCATAATTCCGTAACTCTACAGTGGTGTCGTACAGGAAAATAATTATAATGCTTAGCAAAACTCATAAAAAATTAAACATTATCCAGAAAACTTACGATAATTTTAACACAAAGTTTATCTAAATTAAAAAATCGCCCCTAGTTAGGTATTATTGAAATCATAATGAGTAACTCTTATTTATTACTAAAAATAATTATTGTTAGTAAGTAAATAATATTCCCAAAATTTAATATTCCCAAAATTTATACAGACGCACATAAAGTTTCGTTGTTTGTTGTGGTGTTTCTAATATGACATAGGCAGATCATCGCTATCCCACGGGAACCGTTCATTTTTTCCGGGGAAAAAGTCACTCGCTGCGTTACTATCTTCTACCACCTAGTTACTAGAAATTTTAGGCAAAAAACCACCTCCGTTTGCGGCGTGATATAAGGACAATCCAACAAACAAACACACTTTTGCATTTATAATAACTACCTAGTAGTATAATAAATAGGTTAATATAAATACGAAAGTGTAGTAACTTGTAATACAATCTTGTTTAATCTGCGAAAATGTTTCCGCCGTTACAATATTATCAATTGCGTTCCACATTATGATGTACGCCAAAGCCTTATACGCTTCTATCTCCGCTCAATATACATGTAAGTTATAGCCATTTCCTTCAGAATATTGTAGGGCGAAGGCTGCGAGATGTAAACGAAATACTTATTTCAGCATATCTTCGACGAAAACAAGCCATTTATAAGACAACAATAAATCAACTATATTGCTCCCTCGTTTGGTTTATTCGTTTGTATTTACAATGTCAATGTGATCGTAGTAAGTACGAGTAAGTAAGAATAAAATAGTAACGATTTTTTTAGTAAGAGTTGATTTTGAGAAAATTTTCCTGTAGTCATATTTAGTTTCTGTTCATTTCTACCCCTACATAAGGAGGTGGATAATGGGTTTGCCGAATTTTCTACCTGTCATCATTGCCTTTAAATCAATAGATTTATTTATATTTTAATTAGAGCGCATGTTTAATCGAGATGTTTTTGCGTTTCAGGACTATTATGAGCCCTTTTCTTAGCTAGAGTACCTATATAGATCTCATTTTTTAAAAGTATGATTAGTTTTTAACAAACTTGAAATTCAGTGGGTACACTAGCACCGAGGCGCTAGTTACCACAGATGCTTAGCAAATTTATTATTATTTTTTTATTTAAAAAAAAATCAGAGTAAAACCTGATGAATGATGTTTGAGCGGGATGGTGGATAATTGTACAACAGGTTGATCTAACGTAGAGCTATTTAAATTACCTACTTTAATTACACTAGACGTGTTAATATCTATCTAAGCATGTGCAACAAAATTACGTACGAACGTATTTTAAATAACTCAAGTTTTTTGTTTGCCGTTACGACTAAAGTGTCTATTTTCTTTGCAAAATAGCTCCGTTTTCTGCGAAACTTTTGTTTATTACCTTTTCGTGCAACACTGCAGACTATCCTCCGGGATAAAATGCACATGCGTATCCATCACACTAATAGTTGGGCAGTAAAACTATTTCTCCGACAATTTTATTTCGTTTGCTATTTCTTTTCGTATCTGAAACGGGGAAATTTTTTTCTATCACTATTAGATGATAGCAAAGAAAATAAATTCGCAACGCCAATATTTCGCCGTGACGTCAGGAACATTTCTAAAAAATGTGTTAAAAGTTTTCAAGCAACATTTTTTTGGTATACTGTCAAAAATAACATAAAATCTTTCGTAAAATAAATGAACATGCTTTTCAACATGTAACGTAATTAAATCTTTGAATTCAAATTGATTAATTAAGCATATATAAAAAATACAGATCTTGTTTTAAAAATATGTTAAACTAGCTGATGCCCTCGATTTCATCCGCGTGGATAGAGGCTTTTGGTTCCCACGGGAACTCTTAAATTTTTCGGGATAATAAGTAGAGTATGTGCTTTTCCATACTATAATCCCTGTGCCAAATTTCATCCAGATCCGTTCAGCCGATCAATCCATCCATAAATCCATCCAAACTTACGCATTTATTATATTGGTACAGATGACACGAAGATAAATTGCTTAATCACTATTGATTTCGCTGGGCAAAGAATGCAGAAGCAAATTATAAAGTTTCATGCCTATAGAAATATACCTAGTTATGTATGTAACTGGACGGATTTTCGAATTCATTATAATAATCGGTAAAATTTTAGGTTCTTACATGATGAAACTTTTATCAGAGACTAAACTACGAGTAGATATGTTTTTTAAGTTAAAAAAAGAGATACCAATTTTTATTTATATCAGAGACTATAATATTATTCTA
Organism: Erebia aethiops; assembly: GCA_923060345.2. Taxonomy (NCBI): domain Eukaryota; kingdom Metazoa; phylum Arthropoda; class Insecta; order Lepidoptera; family Nymphalidae; genus Erebia; species Erebia aethiops. Next base: position 9,155,891 of record OV281079.1, on the reverse strand, counting down.
CTTTTTTTAAGTTAAAAAAGGGCTATTCAATTTTTATTTGTTGTAGTACGCGACTTTCCTAAAATGTTTCAAAGTAGTAAATATTGAACTTTACATAATAATGCTGTAACCTCAAAAACATTTTGACAAAGTCTCGTCGTTGCGCTCTTCGCCAATATGCTTATATCCTATGACTTTTTAATTATGCCTACTTACTGATACCCATCTGATAGGAAAAGCTATAAACGATCATATAGTTAGAACATGACATGGAGATAATACAGCTTCCGAACTTCCTTTGAAGTATACTAGCAAGATCAATTAGCGTTGACTGAATGCGGAGCCTGTAAAACCGTTCAAGTGACTGAATAATAAATTAGTGAAGCCCGTAAAGTGCTTATTGTCACTGATAAAAAAATAGTTACTGACATTTGAGAGAGAGTTGTTATTGAGAATTGCGAGGTTATAATGGAGTAATAATAAGTGAACTGTATTAAATCTTTTAAATATATGAAAGCGAAATACCCCTCAATGACTCACCCCCTATGTTTTTTTTTGTGGATAAATATACAGTTACTGCCGCTTTCAGTGAGGCGGCCCCCTTTTTTCCTACAATATTCATTATTATAATTAATCTCTTATTTTTAAATATTTCAAACCGTATAAAATGTGTAGTTCCGTGATTAATTATCTAAGTAGGTACTATTTATGCCTATGTGGACTAAGTAAGTACTGTAAAGTAAGTACAACAAGTACAATATTACAGTAGGTATTAAAATATATTACCTACTACATGTTAATATTTTTTTCTTTTGTTTTTTTTTTAATTTTTTTTCCCCCACTATGTTGGTATGGGAAAACTTTTATTGTCAGCTCTGGCTTACTATGGTGCTAAACTGTTAGCGCCTGACAAAAAATTCGACACTATGATTACGGAACCCTAATTATCGGCTTTCGGGTTTTTTCCTATACCATCGCTGTGAGATTTTGCTTCTTGTTAAATTTCATGATTTTAGGTCAACGGGAAGTACCCTATAGGTATTGATTTAATGTCGAGTGTCAAAACATGCGGCATATACAGCCGTATCCTTTGATTGCGTTGACTTAGAAGCTTTTTACAGCTAAAAGGGACCGTAGACCTGTAAGTATTTGATATTAATTTCAACTTAATACCTCCACGGGTTCCCGAGAAAAAGGTGGTTGACAGATATAAAGATAGACAGACAGACAGGCGGACAACGAAGTGACCCTATTAGGGTTCCTTTTTTCCTCTTGTGGTACGAAACCCTAAAAAGAAAGGGTATTTGTTTTTGCACAGTGAGTTGTACGTGGAGGGTTGAAAAAAACATTGCAAATGTTGTTTACAGGGAACTTTTGAAGAAATAGAATAGGAAACTCTTTTTTCCAAAAAGTCGTTTCGAATATCAATAAAAATAATTGGATATTGCAAGCTCCACGGGTACGAAGTCGCGGTTTTTCTAGCGGTTGGCCTTTTGTCGACAAAGGGCTCTTGCGGCGGGAAACTTTCATAGTAAAATCATAAATTGCAAGCGGACGAGATCACGAGCGACCGCTAGTAATTATTAAAACAATAACAGTTATTATAAACACTAAGATATAACGAATAAATCACTATCATCGCATTGGTTGTGTTATAAGATACAATGGGAATGCAGGCAGTTTTTTGGTAGGTACCTGAAAGTTTTACTGGCTACTGGTTCTACGGCAAAGTAACAATAACCAGCATTGATGTAGAATTTTTTTAGTACCTATACTAGATGTAGGATTAGCGCTTCAAAAATGTCCCCGAACAATTACAGCACAAAATACGAAAGTGCTCTTATTTGAATTAGTACGGGCCAACCTTAGCCAACATAACGACGCGTCAAAATGCTGCAGTGCTCATATAAAAGTGTGCTAATATCCTTTGACCAATGTTTGTGACAATGCGTCAAATATTGTAACAAACATTGACTGTTCTGGATAGACGGGATGCATGGAGTAGTGTTGGTGTTTTAAAAGTATTGTTGCTTAGTGATTCCCTGGTAATCCATTTCGTTATACAGTGGAGTTGTTTAAGCCATCTAAAATATACAGATAACATTAATTATGTTCAAATTCATTTTGATAAAATTGATATTACTGGAAACACACATACCTACATAGTTACATAAATACACATAAAATACATGGGTACATAAAGATATTATATACTTTACATAAATATTTTATAAAATAATGTAGTAAAAAATAATAAAAGCCGCAAAGGCTAAATCTGAATAAAGTTTACTTGGTACTTTTTAAGTTTACGTGTAATACGTCAATAAAACGTAGATTTTTAACCTTCATATTAATTTTAAAATGAAACTAAGTAAGGACAATTTAATTTTAAGTTAAAATCTTACTTCTTAAACAAATGTTAGGTAGTTTAGTTTTAGTTTCCTCATGTTTTTACACAGATACTTATGCATATCATAACATTGTATAGTTATAAATATTGATAGAAGAGGAGAGAGTACGCCATTTAAACCTACGTGGTTTTTCGGAGTGCTACCCACCAAAACTGTATCAATATTTATTTTGATAAATAAAACATACTGTACAAGTATAACACATAAGTGAGTTGCTGGGGCGCGTAAGCTAGTAATAAATATACACGACCAGATACCACCACGATATACAACTTTTAAAAAATCAGCAACTCCATGTCTCCATTGTTCTATTTGAATTTCGTTCCATTGAATTTTTTGTTTTTGCCTTTTTACAAAGACAAAAGGTCTTTAATATAAACATACTACATTCGTAATTCAACTTAAATTCTAAGTTTTAAGGTTTATAATAAATTGACGTTGTTGATATTGACAATGTGATGCCAAGAGTTGCGTCTTGTTCCAAAATAGTGTAAAGGTATCAATTTGGCAACGTATGAAGTACCTTATTGCTTACACATTAAGTTTTATTTTAATAATAAATATTTTTGTACTTATTTTAAAAATTACCTTTTGTTTTGGATTGAAAGGTTATTCCTACCTTTTCTCTGATGACAGAACGTCTTAAAAATTAATATTTTCTAATCGTAATGTAGCTTTATGTGTTAAACTTAAGGTGCATAATTAACTGAAGTTGTTGCTAATATAATACCTTTTTCTACATTTCCCACTCAGCATACAAATGTTTATGTGTGTGCAAATTGGGACATTTTTGCGATATTTTTTGTTCGTGACCCTGTTTCTAGTACTCATTCTATTTCAATGATAACCAGCCAGCTGTTTGACGACTTCCGTGGCGCAGTGTGTAGCGCTGTTGCCTTAACGCGCGGAGGTCCCGGGTTCGATCCCCGGCAGGGTCAATTTGGGAATTTATAATTTCTGAATTTTCCCTGGTCTGGCCTGGTAGGAGACTTCGGCTGTGGCTAGTTACCATCCTACCGGCAAAGACGTGCCGCCAAGCGATTAAGCATTCCGGTACGATGCCGTGTAGAAACTGAAGGGGTATGGGTTTTATATAACTGCCATGCCCCTAACAGGTTAGCCCGCTACCATCTTAGACTGCATCATCACTTACCATGAGGTGAGATCGTAGTCAAGGGCTAGCTTGTAGTGGATAAAAAAAAAAGCTGTATACTTTGCCCTGTCAGCAATACAATTTTCAATGGTAGACTGAGTAAATTCACAGCTTGTGGGAAAAAGTACAATACCGATACTTATTGCATGCAAAATCGCTTGCATTGTGAAGTGTAAGTACTACACTATAAGACTAAGATGAATGGTGTTTGCTGCGAGCCTAGGTTAATTAAATAGCAACGTCATTACGAATTTCGGTAGCACTAATTGGAAGGCGCTTCGTATGGAAAGCCCATTTTGATCTTGGTCTGGGGAAACTATGCTGAAACTGAAATACGACAATGAGAAAGATGAATAGTGTTTTCTGCGAGCCTAGGTTAATTAAATAGCAACGTCATTACGAATTTCGGTAGCACCATGGAACTAATAAGTACTACGTATCTAGTACTTATTAGTTCCATGGGTAGCACTAATTGGAAGGCGCTTCGTATGGAAAGCCTATTTTGATCTTGGTCTGGGGATACTATGCTGAAACTGAAATACGACAATGAGAAACGCATTTGAATACTTAGTATGGAGTTTATGCAAATTAGGCTGCCTACTTGATATGCAACTGTCATTGTTTGATGTATGTGTTTGATGAGAGGAATACAGAGCCCTATCTGGTACCTATTTTCATATTGATTAACACACTAATTAGTAAGTAAAATATTTACTTTCCCTCGATTCTAAGTCGATATTGGAAATTTCAAGGGCCCTGGGTGTGTTGTCAAGGTAATGAACAACAAGACTTGCCTTGTTGAGTCAGTTTCACCCACTTTACCCTTCTTAAGGAAATATGAAATTATGAATTTATTGTTCATGAACTAAGTAACGCCTGATTCTATCCAATGTTTGAAGATTATTAATATACCTACTAGTGTAAGATACAATCCAGAAGTAGGTATTTATGAGACCACCACCACCACCATCACAACAGCCCATTAACGTCCCACGGCTGGGCACAGGCCTCGTATCTCATAGGAGAGAGGGAATTCGAGCTTAGACCACGCTGCTCCAATGCGGGTTGGCGGGCTTTAACGACTATTATCATTATTATTATTATTACTCTTTATTTTATACACCACAACACACATTTAAAGGACACAAAAATACATATAAAACAAAGAACGAAGTAGAATACAAAAAGGCGGCCATATCGCTTAGCAGCGATCTCTGCCAGGCAACCTTAGGATTAGGAGAAGTTAGGAGATTAACTCGCGGGTGGTATATTAATATAAACATACAAACAAATACCTACATACTAATACATAAACAGTTACACAAATAATATAATACTTATAATAAATATATGAAAATAAACTTATGTGTATATTATGTATTTTATTATACTTATACTAAATAAAAATTAAAACTAGTCGTCTGTATTATTGTGATAAATAGAAATTCTTAACATATTTTTTAAATATTTGCAGTGACTTTGATTTTCGTATGTTTAATGGGAGAGCATTCCATAATAAAACAGCTTGCACTGTGAAGGACTGCGTAGATACAAAACTTTGTCTTATGCATTGGTATGCATAAAGTTAATTTTCGGGTTGTTCGTATTTCGGACTGATCTCCCAGAAATTTAAACTTCTCCTTCAGGTACGAGGGAGTTTTTGGGTCAAATAGCACACGGTACAGAAGTGAAGGAACATGAAGATCCCGACGACGGCGAATAGGAAGCCACTTGAGCATTTGATTAAATTCAGATACGTGGTCATATTTAGGTACTAAGGCCGAATATGAACCGAATAGCAAGATTTTGGAGTCGCTCAAGTTTGTTAAGTTGGTCCTCAGTCAAATTAAGACAGCTTGCGTCTGCATAATCGAGAATAGAAAGTAGGAGGGAATGTTCTAACATAACTTTGGTTGGAATTGGCAAAACAGAAAGAAAACGACGCAATGAGCTCATTGCAAAAAATATTTTTCTACTCAGCTCTTTAATTTGTATGGACCATGATAAATCCCGATCTAAATATATGCCAAGGTCTTTAGTACAAGCACAGTAAGATATAGTAACGCCATTGTAGGTATATAATAGGAGGGAGACTTTGCCAATCAACTCGAACAATCATCCTAGGACTGCCAATAATGATAGCCTGAGACTTAGTCGGGTTAACCTTGAGTCCATACCGCCTACTCCACTCGGAAATTGTAGCTAAATCTTTATCATTTATCATCTTAGTGATAATAACTGGGACCGACGGCTAAACGTGCTCTCAACACGCCACTCAAAACACCGCCAACTTCCTAACTCCGGACTAGTACTGCGAATTTCCAGTCAGAAATACCCGTTACCCAACTATGGCCCGACCCGGGACTCGAACCCAGGACCCCGTCAGCCGCAGTCGAACATACCGACCACTAGACCAACGAGGCAGCTTATGAGATACTTTTAATATATTTGTACTCTCATTTGGAACTTGCATGAGTAAATGGTTAAACGTCTAGAGGTTCCACGAGAGTTAAAGAGAGGATAACAGTTGGCTAAACTTAAAGATAACATTCATTTGATCCGGCCACGATTGCTTTGGTTAAGCTCTAAATCAAAATGCGATCTAAACACAAAAGTATTCAATAATCGCTGAGTCTGCCGGCAGGAGACTGAATAACCATCGTTCAAACACTCGTATTTAAACTATTTTCAATATGGCGTCCGTATCCGCAGATTTAATCGAATGACATGAAACGACTCAAATTGACAAATATTATACTTCCTGTTTCATGAGATATAATATTTAGTATCATAGTGGTAAACAATAAACATTTATTTGTATTTATTTCAACTTACAGTACCTATGTTATATTACAATGCAGGTCTAAGCATTCGTATGTACCTACGTCCTACGTATAATAAAAATATCGTTAGATAATATACCGTTCGTTTAATTTCCGTCCCAAACAAAAGTTACAACCATACTGGAATTTATTTCCGCCACCACACAATACGTCATGTTCACTTGTTAGCTCGACTTCAAAACGGAGTAAGAGTATGATTTATTGATGTAGAATTTTAGAAGATGAATATTTATTTGAAATAAATGACAACCATCAACCTTTCAAGCCATCAACTCTGCAGGCTAGATCTGCGTTAAAATAAACAAAAAAAACCGAAATAGCTTTTAATTTCCTTAAAAACTAATAGCTTTTAGTGTAATTTGCATCCGCAACAGCGCTGAAAACCAAAATTTTCACCATTTTCATTCCCAGGGAGAAATTCCCTTCTTATCCCGGAAAATTACAGAGTTCCCGTGGGAATCAAAAAACTTTAATCGCACGGACGAAGTCGCCGGCATATTATAAAATAAATTAAAAGTTAAAAAAACTTTTTTAAAAAGAAGCTTTTGTTTAATGCGCTTAAAAGAATGAAATAAACTTTTCCTTTAAAACTTTTACGATCAACTTAGAAAGTCATTACACAATTTATATGATATAAAAGCTTATCCCTTTCATTCATTTGATACCCATATTGTAGGATAGCATAAAAAACGAAGTCCACCATATTAAATTTAGAGTGACGTCACTTTATTTTTCGAGGAATTCTCAAAAAGCCCTTTCATTTGATACCCATATTGTAGGAGTGCATTAAAAAATAACTAGACCGCCATCTTGGACGTTCCGCCATATTGGATTTAGAATGACGTCACACAGCTAACCATGCATTGTCATCCAAACAAAACGTGTATACAAACTTTCAGCTCAATCGGTTGAAGATATCAGTTTCAAAAGTGAGTTGTTAGAATCCACCCGAACAAACATAGTTACATACATTGCAAGTTAAATAAAAGCTTTTACAAAATATCGCATCACGTACAATTCTGTATTTTGTACGAAAAATATAAATAATATTTATATATCGCGCGCGGTCCACTTTGATCCAATATCAATATTTCATTTCACCGCAGTTTTACCGAATTACGTATAACTATAGGAATTACGACAGTGAAATTGCTTAACATTATTATAATTTCATTTTTAATTCTATGATTTAACATGATAAAAGTAATCCTGTCACTTATAAGTTACTCAGTGAGATGCTGGAGGAAGACGTTGCTGTTGTCATACAGGTTCGCGCGCAGCAAGAGCTTTGTTTTAAATGATGTACTAATGATAAGTGTTGCATTAATGAAAATCTTTGTAGTCCAGTCAAATGCAAGTGAATCGAGAAAGCTAAATTTTGGATATTACGTGTGGGAGGTCTAGAATAGCTTAACTTCAAATTGTTAATATGTAAAACTGTATTGGATTTCTTTTTGATTACTGTCCATCATGTCGATTGTAGGTTTTTGATTAAATAAATAAACTGAAATTAATTAAAGGTTATTAAACTATTCACTAATTCACCCTATTGCTAGATAAAATAATAATTAATGATTAAACGAACTTACCTGTAAGTGAAGTTCTATCATAATTATATGAGTCGCTTCATTCGAAGATATAAAGATACACACGTAGTTTCCACGTACTAGCAAATAATCGCACGTTGTTCAGAGGAGTTATAAAAAAAAGGAACCCCCACTACCCGCGTCTGTCTCGCACGACAGAGCGGATTCGTTCGTCATTTAGTTTAGAGATACATACCTATACTTAAAGCTCTTGCGAAAATATGTTTCGGGATGGGTGGGTTGGGAACTTAATATTATATCTTCGAATGAAGCGACTCATATAATTATGATAGAACTTCACTTACAGGTAAGTTCGTTTAATCATTAATTATACTTCGTCGCTTCATTCTTCAGATATAAAGATACACACGTAGATGTTAAGAGATATTATATATTTTTGCAAGAGCTGTATCTACGCTGAATAGATACTAATTATTGTTATCAATAATTTTATTTATTCTTCTTATCTTTTATTTGAGCTGTAATGTTTTAAACAGTTTATGTTTAAGGTTGGAATCATGAGCTGATTTCCCCGAGATGCTTATTTACGTACATTTAAGATGACATTAAAATTTCTCTTAAGTATTTATTGTACTTAAGTTTCAATTTAAATAACTTTCAATTTACCAATAATACAATCTTGCGCTCTTTTGCTTTAGTTGCTAGTAACAAGCATAAACGTATTATAGTTTCGATGCAATCGAATGGAACTAAATAGTTATTGATGTCCATAACTAGTAGCAAGATTTATAATCTAATACCAAGTATATTAGCCGGGGCAATACTTTATTTTATTTACACAATTAGCACAACAGACGTCCAATGGGACGTTTAAGTGCGAAATCCTGCCCAGTAGCAGAAGACGGAACGTTTTGTTTTTTGGAAGCGTGGCGAGAAAAGAACAGGTTTATTCTGGTCCTGTTCTGAAGGTACTATCTCGAGTATTGCTTTAACTATATATTTGAGTAAAATTTATATTAAAATACCGTTTTAAGATGTTTGTCGAACAATTATATCGTCAATAAGGTTATGGAATGTAATAAATTCCTACCCGCATAAAAGTTACCCCGAAATTATAGGTGAAGAATGAATATTCGGTCGATATTGTGACAGACTACTAATATCGACTTTGAAGGGTTAATCGATTGGTTTGAACTTTTTAGCCCCACTGACGTTAGAAGCTTTAAAGTAAGTTATCTAAGAAGTCTAGACTTCTATACTATTTAACGATGCGTAACCTAGCTGTGCAGGTCATTGAATATTGAATTTGAATAAAAAAAAAAAACATTTGAAATGAGAAAAATAAACATCATTATAAGCTATTTAATTAATGAGAATCTTTGAACCGATGCATTAATTCCCTGATATTTTATGGAAAATGCACTGACACCACTGATCCTATGTGAGGTAAGTGTGATCCAGAGGTTACATTTGCGGCCGCTGCTCAATGCCGATTTTTGGTTTTCATTAATGTCTTTATTGGTAACTCTCATTCAGGGTCTGAATTGACTAAACAAGAATTTTAATTTTGCAAACAACTCTATGCAAGTGTTGCGGGAGCATATTGTTTACGCGAGTAAATTGTACCATGTTTTCGATTACGATGTACGAGTACGTATTATTATAACGACAGTTTTATAACAGTTTTTCAAAGATTGTTTCCAATATGCGGATAATGGATATTTATGGATGGATCTTAAAAACTTTTTACCCAACACTTATTAAATATTTAGAAAAACAGAAACATAGTGGTCAAGGAAGCACTTATCTCTATACGAGATGTCTACCAGTTACCCATGGCACCCCGCTTGGATTCGCGTTTCGGGTAAGACAACCTACGCGTTTTACTGTGTCTGCAGAAACAATTTCCAACGAAATATTTTTAAAACAGAAAACAATAATACGATGGAGATTTTAACCTATTACGTAATATTATATAGTCTTCATCCGGTCGTTAAAATACTCGCCGTTAGATTATCATTTTGAACCGACTTCCAAAATGAAGAAGGTTCTTTATTAGTTTTTGGTTTTTCGAACTCTTTTATGGATAATCTTTAAATAATGACAAGCTAGCCCTTGACTGCGATCTCTCCTGATGGTAAGTGAAGATGCAGTCTAAGATGGTAGCGGGCTAACCTGTTAGGGGCATGGCAGTTATATTAAACCCATACCCCTTCGGTCAATCGTATTACATGTCAACGGGTGTATGATATATGCTTCCCGTGCACTAAAGAGTTGTAAAACTCGAGAGTACGTTGTTAGGGAAAAAACATAAAACTTGTGGGTAATTTTGCAATCTAACCACACAATTTAACAATAATATTAATTGATTCACATAAGAAGTGAAGTAATTAATAAGTTAAAATATTTGTGCACCACACTGTGGTAGAATACATGATACCTTATTGTAAAACATCTATGTATACCTCCACTGTATTCAGAAATAAATAAATCTGAATCTGAATCTGAATTTCCTTCGTAAATGTTCTTTGCATACCTACCACGCTGAGGGTAGAATTTTTTTTTTTTTTTTTTTTTTTAATTTGACGTTTCTGTATCATATTAGCAAACAAATTGATTTATTGCTGAAGTAGCTGATAAAAAAGATAAAGATATTTATTACCTCAGAATTGTCAGAACTTTCGTTACCACTCCGCAGGTGTATGTTTGATACCGAGAGGCTTTGCATTGAAAAAAATTACATCTGAAAATTTTGAGCCCCAGATCTTGAGTCTGCATACACTGTATGAAACATTTATGTTTCTTTTGTCCATAGTGACTGCGTGTGAGGCGCTGAAATCTGTAAAAGCTGAAAACTTAAATAGCGGTGTTACGCTGAATAGCGGTGCTTCAATATTACTATATTGCAATCTCAAAATAAAAATCTGAAATGTTTGAAATGAAAATCTTTTCATGTTTTAGTCGAGCAGATATTATGTAAGTAACGTTTGCAGAAATGACTAGAATCACCACAAGTGTTTCATTGAAAGTAAAAACACTGGTCTAGAATTTTACTAGTCTTCTTTATGGTCGATTAGACATACCTACCTTTTTTGTAAGACGGTACTCCAAAGATTATATCATGGAATTTGTTCCGTAGGTTTACATTTTAAAATAAGGTTCTGTGATACCGATATTAGATTAATAATTGCATTTACTTGCTTGAAAGAAATTAAATACATAGATATTTTTATGTATTCTGTTTATCTGTCGCCGTAAATAATAAACACTTTTATTGTGCTATGCCCATGCTAATATATTTATCTTAAAAACATAACCTCATTAGTATTTAAAGGTTTTTTGGCCTTATCGGTGATAGTGTGTGAACTATGAAGACAAAGCAAAAAAAAAAAAAATATGGTAGGCGATGCAAACACTAATAATAATTATGATACATTACATTACATGGTACTTGTGATTGAATAAATCATGTCCACTATTTTGAGCGGTAACACCTAGGTACCTACAAAAGATAATATTTAGCTTTGATTTCGAATTAAGTAAGTATCCATACAATCTTTGACCCAGTGAATCCTGAAGATTGTTAATAATTTACCGCAGTGGATAAATAAAGTAGAAGGTAACCTTCTTTATGGTAGGTGCATAGTATTTACCTGAGTTCCGATTACTTCTCAAGTATTGCTCGAAATCACTTTGTGTTAGGCGTACTAAGCTGGGCCTTGGTGACGTATCCGATCGTTGGTCCACTTTGACCCCCAACGCCTTCCCCCTGGTTCAGAGGACGGTGAACAGCTTGCTAAGTGCCAGCTATCTTGATTTAGTGGACAAATTCTTCATCGCCGGAATGCTAATTGGGCAGATGTCATCGCCCGGTTCGTCTAGCTGAAAGGTTTGATTTCCGTCATGCTACTTCGCGGGCGACCTCCCAGTGTACCATTGTCGTACTTTAACACGTCTTCGTGTAAGTACCTATTTTACTTAGGTTTATCATGCTGAAACGCTTAATCTTCGTGTTAACTTTGAGGCGACCCGCCGGAAAGTCCTTTAGTGCAATTAAACACTACATGGACGAGTAATCTCTTAAGTGCGTTCCATGCTGAAAACGTTTATATTCTTTTGTATTAAGTACCTCTCGAGTAACCTCCCAGAAATCCTTTAGTGCAATTTAACATTGCATGAAAGTATATATTTTCTGTAATGAGCGCGTATCAGTCAATACTAACTTTTATTTTAAGTACCCTCCTTAGGAAATCGTACATTTTATATGGTATTGTACTACAATTCCTCAGGCGCGTCGTATATTGAAAGGTTTATTGTCCATCATGTTGACTCTCGGGCAACCTCCAGGAAAAAACTATAGTATAAATAAACACTGTATGAAAGTATACCTAATTGATTAGGCGCGCCATGCTAAAAGGTTTATTCTCCTTCGTGTTGACCCTCAGACAACCGCCAGGAAAACCTTTAGTGTAAACCAACACTCCAAGAAAGTAAGGCGCGTCATGCTGAAAGGTTTATTCTCCTTCGTGTTGACCCTCAGACAACCGCCAGGAAAACCTTTAGTGTTAACAAACACTGCATGGAAATATAATTGTTTAGGTGCGTCATGCTTAAAGGTTTATTCTCCTTCGTGTTGACCCTCAGACAACCGCCAGGAAAACCTTTAGTGTAAACAAACACTGCATGGAAATATAATTGTTTAGGCGCGTCATGCTGAAAGGTTTATTCTCCTTCGTGTTGACCCTCGGACAACCGCCAGGAAAACCTTTAGCGTAAACCAACACTGCATGAAAGTATAAATCATTAGGCGCGTCATGCTGAAAGGTTTATTCTCCTTCGTGTTGACCCTCAGACAACCGCCAGGAAAACCTTTAGTGTAAGCAAACACTGCATGAAAATATAATGGTTTAGGCGCGTCATGTTGAAAGGTTTATTCTCCTTCGTGTTGACTCTTGGCCAACCCCCAATAAAACCTTTAGTGTAAAATATAAACACTGCATCAAATAATGATTACTCAGACACGTGGTGCTGAAATAAATTGCTGAAAATGAAAGATTAAACACTTACTTGTAAAAAGCACTTTATAACACTATTTAACACTATCTTAATTTTAATATTATTATATTTTTAAAGATAAAATTATCTTTGTTTGTAGAAAGTAGGAACGTGTGATCGTTGCTACGCACGAAAAAGGAATGACGAACGAATCCGCTCTGTCGTGCGAGACAGACGCGGGTAGTGGGGGTTCCTTTTTTTTATAACTCCTCTGAACAACGTGCGATTATTTGCTAGTACGTGGAAACTACGTGTGTATCTTTATATCTGAAGAATGAAGCGACGAAGTATAATAATAAATTAAGTTCCATTCTAAAATAAAACGATACTAACATTATTATCGTTTTTGCAGACACTATAATCATTACTCAGGGAATAAAATAGGACCTAACAGTATTCTGTGTATTTGAGTGTGAGAACCTCCATCGTGGTTGTACCTACTAGGAAAAAATAAAAAAAATATATTTTGTAGACAAGATATTACATCAACTTGTAACTTGAATTGTTAAGCTTAGGGGAAGGTTCTCCTATTTCATCCCTTTCCAGGAGAAATACCATAACTCTCACTATAAATAATAATCTAAGTGACTATAAATAATCACCGCGGGCTTTGAAAATTATGTTATTTCTCGTGAGAAATTAGGTACCTATTCAAGTTCAATTCTACAAACTGGTAGGTATGTTTGCTTGTAGACCAAATCGAATGAAATAAAAATAAAATATAATAAAAATCATAATATAATATTATAAATGCGAAAGTGTGTTTGTTTGTTGGTTTATTGGTTTGTTGGTTTGTCCTACAATCACGCCACAACGGAGCAACGGATTGGCATGATTTTTGGTATGGGTATAGTTGAGGACCTGGAGAGTGAATGAGTGACCTGGAGTGAGTTTTATGCCGGAAAATTAAGGAGTTCCCGCGGGAATCAAAAAAACTTAAAACACGCGGACGAAGTCGCGGGCATCAGCTAGTAGAATAATAAATAATTTAATAATAATTTAGCAGCATGCACGACATATTTTCTTGAAAGTTGATAATATTATATATCCACAAAAAAGGTATATTAGAGCTTGCTATATTAAAATAGTAATAATGTGCTTTTAGCACGCCTATATACCTACCTAAGCACTGCTAGATGATGCTCGCTACTTGCATGGATTTTGTTTTTTTTTAAATCCCGTGGTAAGAACTCTTTGAATTTCCTGGATAAAAGTAGCCTAACGTACGTCTCTGGGATGCAACCTGCGATGTATCTCTGTAGTCCCAAATTTTGTCAAAATCGGTGTCAAACGGGTGGGCCGACAGAGAGATACACCGTTGCATTCAGTTGATGAAAGTGAGCAGAAAAAAACTTTCCTGCAAACGTGTTAAATATAATCTTACGCTTTTATTCTGCAGAACATGACCATGACCATATAACATAAACAACAACCAAAAATTGAAGATACGTAGGGACTACATCTGGCTGGAATTGCAATAACCTGCTGAGGTCGACTGTGTAATATCCGGACCTAACAAAATTCGTTCAGAGCTGCAAAAGTAACGAATCTTGTTACTTCTTCCTGATCTCGTACATTTCAACTCATTTCAAAAACCAGGGTTAGAATTTTCCAACAATAAAGCGTTGCATCGCCCGTTGCACCAATAATTCTAAATTATTTTGCCCCCATTAGGTGTCAGTTCAAGAAAACTATCACTTATTGGCCTTTGCCTAAAATTCATTGATGTAGAATTTAAGTACTTTATATTTCGATGCTAAAATTTCTTTTTTTGGCATTGACCTTATTAGGGCGTTAAAGTTCGTGTAAATGTCCGTCATTTATATTTAACTAGCTGACCCGGCGAACTTCGCACCGCCTTAGTATGCAAAATTAAATGTATATTTTTCAATATTTCTGAGAGATTTTCTTAATATTTTTTTCCGTAAGAACCTTCTCCTAATAATAACAAATACAACAAAAAAAGAATTAGTGAAATCGGTCCAGCCTTTCACGCGTGATGCCGTGACCAAGGAAAACGGGTTTCATTTTTATATATATAGATAACCATGAAAATTTGTATTCTGACTCTAGATAAAAAAACAAGAAATAGGTAAATTTTTTAGGGTTTCTGTAATTCCACCCGTCCCCGAAAGGTAAACCACACCCCCAGGGCAACAAAACACACACAAGTTTTCAAGCAATTCAAACATCAAAGAAGAATTTTCCAACAAATAAATCCGGACGTATTCTTTAATTTTAAAGGAGAATAAGTATCGTACGCACCCGAGTTGAATGCAGTCGGGGCCTGAGGTGACGGGCGGGAGCATCTCCCTCCCCCATCCGCACCCCCGCAGATTTGTTGTCTAGTGCTGTCTTTGACATCTATCGTACGATATCGTATACGGAGTGATTTATATGTTAAAGTTGTTAAAACCGTTTATGTTCACATTAACGTATAAAATACGTAAGAGTTGGAACAATTGTTTTCTTACTCATACTACCCAGGTTATGTAAGTTGACATTTCCTATATAATACGGAGTAAACGGATACGGATAATACGGAGTACATTTATTTTAATTATATAATTTATATTCATCAAAATACATTACACATTATGGAAACATAAAAAAGTGTTCCCAAGGAAACATAAAGTGAATAACGTAACGGAGAAATTTTTATTTTACTCCCCATAAATTTTCATACCCCGGGCTTATATATATGCAAATCGATTCTAAAGGAGGTAAACTGCAAAAACACTTAAATTGTGGAAGCAAAAGTGTGTCTGTCTGTCACTTTTTTACGTCTCATACGTGAAACCGTTGGCACCGAGATAGCTTGCATCTTGAACATAGACAAAAGTTTTATTTATATCCCGGAAAATCAAAGAGTTACCACGCGATTTTTATAAACATAAATCCAAGAGGACGTCGTGGCATCATCTATACAGAATACATACAATAAAAGGTCAAAGTGGGAAAAGCGGTTTCCCGTACGCTGAAAAGACTAATTGTTAAATGTAACGCAGTATGCGAGATGACAGCAATATTGCTGCAGGGAATGTTGAAGGGAATGAAAATCACCCGTTCGCGTGGGCTCATTTCTTTGTTATTGTGTCATGCAAAGTACGAGCACGTATAGATTAAAGATGAGTGCCGGCATGCGTTGCAATGCGACTAGCACGTCGCTACTTTGATGAAACTATGTCAGACACCTTCCCGTAAGTATATAATATTTCCCGTAAGCATCTCGCATAGTTATGTGAAGTAAGAGTCAACATCAACTTTACATAGTTTCAACTCAAACTAATGAACTTTACGCGAATGCATAGTTAAGGAACAGTCAGATAGAAAATACGTACTACTTAATCCATACTGATAATATTAAAAATGCGTTTCGCATTTATAATACCTATCATTATGCACAGCCCATCTGTTCAACCGATTTTGATATTTTGATGAAATTTGGTATAGAGGTAAGTTATATCCCGGGAAAGGGAAGAACATGGGCTACTTCTTATCCCGGAAAATTAAAGAGTTAATCCCGCGGGAATCAAAACGCCTTAATCCACGCGGACGAAGTCGCGGGCATTATCTAGTATTATTATAAAAACGTAAGTGTGTCTGTTTGTTTGCTATGCTTTTCCGAACGATTTTGACGAAATTTTGTACAAAGGTAGGCTGTATTCCAGGGAATGGCATATCTTATTTATTCCGTGAAAAAAGTTCCTGTGGGATTTTTCGGAAACCAAAATCTACGCAGTCGCGGGCATCATCCAGTAACACTATAAATTATACCCACTCCTCGTTGTTGGTTGTGCCAAGCTATTTCAACATTTGTATACATACCTACCTATAATTTAATTAACGCAATACGGAATTTATTAATTTTGATGGTATAATTAGGCACATTGAAGTTTTAGCCGCAGCTTCATTATAAATATACAAATTTTGAAGCGCTAAATGTTTCCAATTTAAGCTCCAATTTGGGGTTTATTGAGCTATATTATATTTATAACTAGATTATTAACTATATACTATAGCTGGATTATTAATAGTTAGTTGTATTTATTAAAATAACTAGTTTATGCCCGCGACTTCGTCCGTGTGGATTGAGGTTTTTTAGTTACCGCAGGAATTCTTTAATTTTGCGGGATTAAAAGTAGCCTATGTGCTATTCCAGACTATAATCTGTCTCTGTACCAAATTTCATCCAGATCCGTCCAGCCGTTCTAGAGTTATAAGTGTTCGAACAAACCCGACTTTGTTTTATATATTAAAACTAGCGGTCCGCCCCGGCTTCGCACGGGTAGCTCTAATCATCATAATAGTGCATATCCAATAATAGCTTTTCACTCCGCCTGCCATCGCAGGTCGCGGCCCCTATTTCTATTGCGCGTTACATTATTTCTATGATATCTTCTAAGATATTCATCTGAATTAAATGGTGTAAAGGACGAATTTGGTCTGACATGACAAACTATTTTATTTTGATAAAGATAAAAAAACACAAAAAAGTCAGTAAAAACACCTTCGAAAGTAAAGCTTTGTTTTAGACCAAATTTTAAAATCATAAAAATGGTTATTGTGAGACAACCTTAAAACATAGATATATGCTATTGCGTTCTTTTTTTTAGAAATTTTTAAGAGGCTAAATTCCACCATACATAGTATTTACGTAGCGCACGCCACGGAAGCGCTCAGATTTTACGATTTTTCCGACTTCATTCACATTATTGCGATTTTCGTAGGGATCTCTAAATTGAATGAAAATGAAACATAGCCTATGTTACGCGTAGCTTTCTATATGTGAAAGAATTTTTAAAATCGGTTGAGCAGTTTTTGAGTTTATCCATTACAAACAAACTAACAAATCTTTCCTCTTTATAATATTAGTTTAGATTAGACGATACTAGACTTTGCCGCGAGTATTTCAAGTAACTTTGCTTTATCATTAAATCCATAGTAAGTTTTTTGTTACCCATCGGCAACATGGCAGGAATCATCCAACAATTCTCAATTATTCGAGTTTTTAGATAACTCTATTAATCCTCTTTGCGGAGAGGAAAACCAAAATGCGTTGAATGAACTGACTAACTGACAATGCTGACAACGCATTGTCAGTTAGTCAGTTCATTCAACGCATTTTGGTGGTCAGTCAGCTCTGATCAGGGAGGTGGTTACTACCCTCGCATCGTTTAAAGCAGTATTATTTAAAAATGTAAATTTTATGTCACGTACCTCGACGACGGCCCGAAAACACGAACGTCAACAATATTAAAACAATACGGTTTAAAATGATGGTAGTATGCCATTATTATTAACCAACAACACTAAAAAGGAAACCCACCGAAGTTACCAAACCTGTTTTCGTATTAATTATAGCCCTGACTGACTAAGTATACAAATGCAATTTGTAAAAATCCTGTGTGGGATCCTTATTTATTATAGAGAAAATCTACATGCATTAAGTATCTCAAATATCTGTAGAGCCAGAGATTTAAGCTGGAATCAATGAGAAAGGATATTACAGTCAGTCCTTGTTACTATGTACTTAACCACGGAGATAACATCTGGCGCGCGTTGTAATATCTTACGAGTAATAAGGTCGAGCATAACACATTGTAGGTCTAATTTCCTTTCCTATAGGACGGACGTAGAACAATAATTTGTTTCAGTATATTATTCGCTCTTTTTAATAGGCCAAGTCCACCTAACTGTTATTTTTTTATATTCCGTAAATTTTATGGTTTTAGGTTCATCTATTCGGCTGTATATTATATTTCAGCTTTGTAGTGGCTTGGGCTGGGCTTTGGTGTCATCAGTAAGTTAGGAGTTTCTTTTTAACTATAGGTACAGAATATTAACTAATACTAGATATATTATAGCTATGAGATTTTAATTTTTTATCTAGACTTCCACAACGGATTTTCTACAACGAGGAGTGTTCTGAAGATAGCACTTTCCGTAATTAGTAGGTACTAGTTGCACCCTTCGTCTCAGAAACAAACACCTGGATCATCCTCACCACCTGGATGCCTGGTCTTTTCCACCTCCCGTTATTCCAGGTCTTTTCTGCCACATATCTGCAAATTATGGAACCAGCTTCCATCTTCTGTGTCCATTCATGACTACAATATGGGGCTCTTCAAAGGGAGGATAAACTAATCTTCTCAAAAGCCGGCAACGCATTGGCGGTTCCTCTGGTGGTTCATGAGCGGCAGTAATCACATCACATCATTTGACGCGTCTGCTCGTTTGCTCGCTTAATAATAAAAAAAAAGACTCGGTTGTCGTTGGAATCATGAGCGTTCCGATTTCCATATTTTCTTTAACTTGGTTCTCCTTCAGGGAAAATGTGGCGGCACAAAAACAAAGTTTTAATTAGCTTGTCTGGAAGCTGACTAGAAACTAGTGAAATAGAGACCGACAACGATCCTAAAGTTGTTGGTTTAGACTTGGAAGTAGCTGATTACGGGTACAATTTTATTATTCAAAACTCTTGACTATAAGGTTACAAGTACATTTCCTATTTTATTTCATTACTTAATTCTCAAAATTCAAAAAAAAAATCATTTTTTTTACATAATTAATTACATACATAAATAATTACATAATTCTCCTTCGCATCAATCGAAAAACGATTTTTAAATTATTTGTTAGTTACTAGTGTAGGTAACACTAAAAAAAATAGTAGGTATATACAGGTAGGTAAATCCGACTCTTTTGAGAGCCGTACCTAATAATCCCAAATAATTTCAAACATGAAATAGCGGATTACTTCAGCGAAGATGTCTCTTGCCAAATTGCGCAGAACGAAATATCTCGCCACAGCCACGCCTCGGAAATTGCATAATATACGAGTAATATACTATCGGAAATAGGATCGTGAAATTTACATATTATAACTAGGTTTTCTTTAATTACAATGTAAATATTAAGAAAAGATTTTGATAATATCCATGAATTACGCTGACAAGCTATTGGCCTGATAAGAAGGCTCAGGGTCTGCAGTTAACGGGTGATGAAAATGGCTATGTAAGAGTATATCCTACGTGATCAAATTAGAAATGAAGAGATCCGTAGGAGAAACTGAGTCACCGATATAGCTCGAAGAGTTATGAAGTTGAAGTGGCAATGAGGCACATAGTTCGGAGAACCGATGGACGTTGGAGGCCCAAGGTGTTGGAATGGCGACCCCACACTGGAAGGCGTGGCGTTGGCAGACCTCCCAATAGGACGGATTATATCAAACGATTCGCAAGAAGTCGCTGGATCCAGGCGGCGCAAGACCGTGGCTTGTGGAAGACTCTACAAGAGATCTCTGTCCAGCAGTGCACGGCGTTGACGACGAAGATGCTAGTCATTAATTTATAATATAATGTTGAAAACTCCTTGGGAGAGATAAATTAAAAACCGTAAGTTTACCTACGAACAAATATTGCCGATCAAATATCGATATCGACAAGTGTGTGGCTAAATACCGTAATTCATATGCATGAGGGTGGGTAAACAGAAAGCACTGTGGGTGTCGACCCGAAAGGGCAGATCTGATAAAGTTCGGAAAGACTGTAAACATTGCGAAATGGTACGTGCTGTTTTGGTTAATCAATCTTATTTGTTCTCCCAAAGGCAGGTCAAAGGCAACAAGCTTGTTACAATCCAATACCAATAATGAACCTTTCATGGTTCAAGCTGCTAATAATTTTATTAAGAACCAGATGATGCCCGCGACTTCGTCCTCGTAGATAAGGTTTTTTTATTACCGCGGGGACTCCTAAATTTTCCGGGATAAAAAAGCCTATGTCCTTCTCCGGGACTCAACCTATGTCTGTACCAAATTTTTTAAAAATCTGTTGAAAACATTTAATTTAAAAGTGTAGCAGACAGACAGACACACTTTCGCATTTATAATATTATCTAGTATGGAAGCATGGACTTACTTATTAGGTATTTTTTTCAGATATCAAAGGAACCAGAGGAAAAAAATACAGTTCGTTTTATTCCAAGAAAGGAAAGAGTCACAGACCTGAATCTACGCAGACGTCTTATTTTTTTCGTAGGTAGCTATTTCAGTGGGTTAAATCGTAACATTCCAGAATGTAGTACGATTCAATATTCTAAAGCCTTTAGGGGTTCACTTTCTACGCCTACAATATTTCTAACACTATACGATGTAATAAACATCGCGACTTCGATTACCCACTGGCACAGGTATGAAAAAGACTAGGATATTATTTTAAACTAGTGGGCCCAGCAGACGTTGTCCTGCCCTGAGCCTAGAACCCGATTGCAGAGAGTCCAATTGTGAATATAAACCAAACCTGGACCCATTAAAACGCGCACAAAAAATTACATCTAAATCGGTCAAACCGTTTCTGAGTTTTACCGAGACAAACGAACAGCAATTGATGTTTATATAGATATATATATATATATATATACTAGTGGGCCCGGCAGACGTTTTCCTGCCCTGAATCTTAAACCCGATTGCAGCGAATTGCAGATCCAATTATGAATATAAACCATCCCTGAACCCACTCAAACATAAGTTACCACTAAAAATAAAATCAAATGTAAGTACGTTGATAGATTGATGCTTCTTCGTTTTTTTATTTAGATGCGAAGAGAATTTACTCAGCATGCGTTTATATGACTTAACTTATTATGACTGAATTTATTATGTATTAAAATTAAGCATTTGTGAGCAGTACGGTAAATGTATTTATTATTTGGAAACATCAATCAGGCAGGATATAGACAGCATCCACCACTAACGATGTTTGGTGCATAATGCTTTACATAATCAAAGGCTTAAAGTACAATCGAGAGAGCTTGTTCTTTTTGTTTATGTTTATGATTATGTTTATATTATGATTGCTGCGTGTTACTAGGTATTGTAGTAGATAGTAATAAGTACAGTACCCGGCAATAAATATTGCACATCGACCTTTGGAAAGAGACAATCGGTTATTTCGGCTTCGTATAGCGTTATCTCTGTCGCACACTACCGATAGGAACCGATAGGTAGTGTGCGACAGAGATAACGCTATACGAAGCCGAAATAACCGATTGTCTCTTTCCAAAGGTCGATGTGCAATATTTATTGCCGGGTACTGTACCTACTATTGGCGAAAGTAGGTACATAATGTGATGGAGTGACCGAACCAAGGAATCCGTGTCTTGATTTTGCAATTACGGGCGTCTGTCTTTCAGAGCTTTTGCGGATCTAATAGAAACAATTAAGGGTTGATACGATTAAAGTGATTGAACTAATTGGAGAACAATATATATATTAAATAATAATTTAAATTAAATAAATAATGTTATTTGGCCTTATAGCCAGATTTTAGAAATTAAAAACGGTTCCAATATCCCAGTTGCAGTGTAACTTTAGTACTATATTTCAGTCATAATAAATCACTAATCTAGGTAACTCTTAAAACCAATAAATTATTTAGGCATGACTTAATGTATTAGTGTAGTATATATCTACGTCTAGTAGATTAATACGGGTTTCGTATTGGTGACTTAATTACAAAATGTAATATTCTTAGAGTAATTGAATTTCTGAGGCGTGCCTGTTGTGAGCTGGCAAAGCTCCTCTTTGGGCGCAATTTGGTTCCAGACATTATCATCAGTCTTATTCGTTACATAGTAATTTAGTTTTTTGTTAGGTCGCTTGCGTTTACCATTCCAGATTTACGATTTATGTAAGTCGTTCTTATTGATTATTAAGTGATATTATTTGAATTCAGTTTTTAAAGTCAAACTCAAAGTCAAAGCATCTTTATTCAAAATAGGTACATAGACATACTAAGTACACCTTCTAAACGTCATGTTTATAAGGAACTAGCTGATACCCGGGACTTCCGCGTGGAATGAGCTTTTCTTAAGAAACATTTTCGTTCGACCGTTTTTTCTCCGTCTTACATTGCAAATCCGACATAAAATAATATTGCGGCTATAAATTAAGATGTAAGCTATCCTATCTTTCAAGTTGTATCAAACACACACAACACACGGTGTGCTAATTTAATTTAAAATCGGTTAAGTAGTTTAGGAGTCCATCGCGGACAAACAACGTAACACGTGATTTATATATATATTTAAATAGAATAGATAGATAAGAATAACCAGTGAAAAAAAATTTTTTCAAATCGGTTTAGAAACCACGGAGATATGCACCGACATACATTAAAAAAAAACATCGCGCCGAATTGAGAACCTCCTCCTTTTTTGGAAGTCGGTTAAAAAGATAGACTTGATGGTGATAATTAACTAAACTAAAGGGTTCCAAACGCGCCCTGGTCTGAGAAGAGCCCACAACAAACTCAGCCGGGGTTTAATTTTTTTATTATCACCATCTCACAAATATAGGATTACTTAATTATATTTATAATTATAAAGTAATTAGCCGCTGGAACAATTCATACCCATGGCTGCCTATCATTCAAATAAATCTTTTACACTATAATACAAAAACTTTGAACTTGTTGAGAGACATCTCCAATATGTCTTCTGGAATCTTATCTTATCTTATCTTATCTTATCTTATATATATATAAAAATGAAACCCGTTTTCCTTGGTCACGGCATCACGCGTGAATGGCTGGACCGATTTCACTAATTCTTTTTTTGTTGTATTTGTTATTATTAGGAGAAGGTTCTTACGGAAAAAAATATTAAGAAAATCTTTCAGAAATATTGAAAAATATACATTTAATTTTGCATACTAAGGCGGTACAAAGTTCGCCGGGTCAGCTAGTTTATTATAAAAACGTATACTGCTACCGACCAATGAATTACTAATTTTACAAAGTCAAGAAGCGGGCACTACAATTTTATTTTTATTTCTTGTATTATCATTATGACAGTCACTTTTTTATTTATGCATGTTTTTATACACATATACAAAATTTTCCAATATGTATTGGTTGTGGACCGTCATAATTTTAACTTCTTTGAATTTAGTTCTTAGGGACTCTCTTGGTCAAGATAATATTACATTCTATTAACCCTAGAAGCCAAATCTACGCCACCGCAAGGCGTACATGCAATCGAATATCATTTGTCACGTTCTAATGGTTGAAGCTAGCGCGTCGTCTCTTTTGCCATCTCAGTGGTCCACGGGAGCTAGCGGACGGTGCCCATGTAATTAAGGTAAGTTCCGCCATTTTTGAGTTATCGAAGTATAGCACGCCTCCGAGACGTATGTTTAGGCTTTGTGTAACTTATATGATTATGATGAGTTTATATGTGTGTAGACTGCTCCTAAAGTTTAGCTAGTCGTAGTCTGATTAGTTTTAATGTTTGCTCTAAGAATAAGTAATTAGCGTTAAAAAAAAATTAAATTTTTTAGGTTTCAGTTCATTTTGAAGAAGTTAATTTTTATTTGGTCCAATTTATGCATATTGTTTTTTCGTTGATATAAATAAATGTGGTTATAGTTATAATTACTTATAACAATGTTGTTTTGTTTTTAGTTTTTATTCCAAATTTAAATTTCTAAATAATAATATTTCTAAAATAGGGCTATTTTTGCATACAGATTGTAATTTATATATGTACGCCTCTGAGACGTATATTAAGGCTATACGCCAGAAAAAGATTAGGCTTCTAGGGTTAAGAATGTATAAAATACAGGTACGTACTCAATAAGTCAATAATTCTGTAACGTTGTGCTTTTAAGTTGTCTGTAGGTGCCTCTTCTGGCTCCTCGTGCACGCGAGAACATACTAGACTCAAGAGCTATTAGCGTGAATACGCTAAAAAGCACGGTCACCCGGTATAACAAGACACGGCTAAAGCCTAACACCAGGTAAAACCTGTCCCATTATCACGTGAAAATAATTTCTTTAGTGTAACGATCGACTAGATTAGTTAACACTCTTTCACAATTTTTATTTTATTTTTTATTTTTATTTTTATCATCATAGGAAAATCAACAGCGATTCTGATAAACAACAATTCTTAAACAGTAAAAACAGGATCAAATGGCACATTACAGATTTTCTCAAACATAAATTACAATTAGTGAGAGTGAGTTTAAAGAAATTTTAAGAAACTAAGTGTAACAAACTTACGACATGTTGAATAATTGTTTCAATGATAAGTATAATGTTTTAGTTTGTATGTATGTGTGCATGTGTAGCTGTCATGTGCGTGAATGTGTGTGTGTGTCTCTTTCACTAGTGGTATTCAGTATTCGTATTAAGTATTCGTGGTATTAAGCAGCCAATCACTTTGCTCTTGAGACTGTAGCAATGATTGATGCAGGTTTTACATAATGAGGCTACTCGATTAAGGATTCCCAAATAGCCACCTAGCCACCGTTGGAAGTTGAGTCCGGGGACGCCCACTTGAAAGACTGTAAGCCCTCCAGAATGTGTCGCATTGCGCTGGCGATTTGAACTTGCCAGTAATTGCAATTCCTGGAGCACCTATCTTAATGGGTATTGCAACTTCTACATTCAATTGCGCTTCGTTTAATATATTCAGATGTTTTATTCATTCGTAGTGAAATCTTCGATTGTCTACAACTTGTCGTCTAATAGCACGCTGCTCTCAAAAAGCGAATTTGATTTGCATTGAGGTGACAAATCAGAGTTTTATTTGATCATTCCACAAATCTAAGTAACTCATGTTAGAGACAATCCAGGAGAAGGTATTAATGAGACTCTTTTAATATATTTGTCCTCTCATTTGAAACTTGCACGAGTAAATGGTTAAACGTGCAGAGGTTCCGCGAGAGATATAATGTAATTAGATAAAAGTTGACTTTACTTAAAAACAATGTTCATTTGATCCGGCCACGATTGCTATCGTTAAGCTCTAAACCAAATTGCGATCTAAACACAAAAGTATTCAATAATCGCTGAGTCTGCCGGCAGGAGACTGAATTACCATCGTCAAAACACTCGCATTTATACTAACTATTTTCAATATGGCGTCCGTATCCACTGATTAAATCAAATGTCACAAAACGAGTCAAATTGACAGGTATTATACTTCCTCTTTCATGAGATATAATGATAAACAGTAACAATGCTAACACTAAAGTAATATCTTCAACAGATAGAGATGTCTTTTTTAAATTTTGGTTGATAAGATACTTCGTTTACTTACTCCATTGTATTTGACTCATAATTATAAAGAATAAAAGAAAATTACCTAAATAAAAACCTCTAGACCCGTCCACGTTGAATTTTCTCAAAATTAATATCCCGATCTAATAATCCCGGTTAAATGGCGTCGGCCGGCATGAATTGCTTTGCGGATAATATTTTTCAGTGGACAAAAAATCTCATTAAGTCCCGTAATCATGGGGTAATAGAAAATTTAAATTAAATACATCTTTCGGACTTGCGCAAGTGGGCCTTAGTGTTGGCAGAAGAGTTATAATAATGAAAATAAGTCCTCACAAAAAATTCTAAGTTTGTTTAACTGGAATCTGCATTTTTCATCTAAACTGAATCACTGCAACTTACAACAACCTGTAAGGTGAAGCCATGGGATTAAGCAATAGGCATGATGACAGTAACCAAGAATCAATGAAATTATGAATTTATCTAATGAAATAGGATGGAATGACATGGATTATAAAAAACGTATTTATTTTTCTATTTCGATTGAGATTGCTATTTATTTTGATAAAATAAAATTATAAAATACAGCAATCCGCCATATTGGTTAAAACACCAAGAAGCGAATGGTTTGTTTTCGAGTTTTGACAATCACACTATTGCTTACTGTACACTGCACGGAGTACCTACATTGGTAAAAATAATAGTGACGTCACAAACGACGCCATGACACCGGGGAGCGTTTTGGCATGAATTTTAAAATTTAAATTTCAAATGCCAATATTATCTACCAAACCTTATTTTTTTGCTGAAAAAAATAAGATATTTTTTCGAAATAGTAGATACTTCCGAACATAATCTGACCATTTTTCAAAAGGCGATTTTCTTGTTATAAACTTGACTGTTTCGACTCCCTCGATTGAGTCGAATTCTTTTATACCATGTACTTCCTTGGCAGCTATAATATATATGTACTCACAATAGGCCGATCTGCGATGTAACGGTGCAGCTTAACTATATATACACATAAGAGCCCGGTAATCTTAAGATTATATTCTAGTTAGTGCCAAAATAAACAATTTTCTAGTGTACATAAACAACGTTGAGATTCGTATGTCCCTACAGAATTTAATTGCATTTGGATAGGTTTACTACAGTAACATAATATGTGTTTATTTAGCTTGAATTTAGCTGCTGTTATAACTAACAATGCAGTTTACATTTGAACGGTGAATTATATCAAACGCTACCCCGCACTGTAACAATAGAAGCTGTGAACGGACCGTATTGTGTATTCTATTAAATTATCTATAACTACTCCAACTGGAAACATTAACCTTTGATGTCAAGTCAATCGTAAGTTTCATGATAGCTTAATCTTGCATTCAGCTTAATAATACTGTTGCATTTACGAAATACAACTTTATTATGAGTATTTGACAATTTTATTTTTAGTATGGTTATTTGAAGCGCCGATCCACAAATTTCCCAAAATTTAATGTCGATGGTACATCAGCTGATGCTACAAAATGTATAAAGAAGTAATCTGTTCTGCATTATAATGCTGGCTCTAATTTTATTTTTGAATGTTCGTCTTGAACATTCAAAAACGTTGTAGTTTTGAATGTTGAGGGTCGTTTCGTGTATATAAATACTATCAAAATTACTATAGTATAAAATATATTTATCAAAAATTGTTCTGCATCGCCTGCATCCAATGGGTTGCTAGATTTTAAACCAAAGGATAGCTCGGAGCTTGGAGCAGCATGGTGGGTCTTAGCTCTAATTCCCTCTCTCCTATGAGAGTGGAGGCCTGTATCCAGCAGTGGGACGTTAATGGGTTGTAGTGGTGGTGGCGTTAAGTTATCGGAGTGACGCTGGTTACTGGGTGGATGAAAGTTATTTTTAAAAGTTCCTAGGCGTTACTTATTTATTTTAAAGTATAGTAGGGAAGACAGACGTGAACGAATAATATTTCAGATTTCATTATTTTGCGTTTCAATTCTGAAATATCACAATGCTGCAATAAAGTATGTTCACATAATATAGAATAGTACTTGTAGGATAATATTATTTATCTAGACAAGTTTTCTAATGAATCAAATACTTAGGTATAATATGACGTTTAACCTGAAGAAATCTAGACCCGATTATTGCTATAGATTCTGAAAAAGCTTCTCATCTTTTGTGAAACTGTACCGCTTTGCTACTGCACTAATGAAAGCTGTAGCTGCATCGGATGCTCGTTATAACCACCTATCTATCATAATATCTATTTTCATTCCACAGACAATTCACATAATTTAATTCAGCGGGGAAACGATTTATACACTACGAACTTTTTATCTCATATCAGAATTTAAACAAGTTATGCCCGCAGGATATTTTGCAAAATCCGACTCAATTGAGTTACATAATATTGTAGATGTTAAAATCTACATTAATATGATACATTGTTATGATAGTTTTGATAAATTACCAGTAGATGAAAATGAAATAAAGAAATTATTATGAGATGCATATTATGTATTATAATAGTTTTCATACAATGATGTTCCATAGCCAAGTGTTTGTTCTATCTATACTGAATGAAATCTGGATGAAATATCCAGAATTTTGTTGAAATAGTTTTTGACAAACTGTTAAAAATTAAATCCCACTTGGCACTTTTTGTCTGTACACGTTTTGTCTCCTTGACTGGTAGGCAAAGGCAATTAGATACGTGTACGTAGATACGTGCAGTATTGACACCTCGGCCCGGCCTGTGCAGGACATAATATTGGCCCGTAATAAACGAGAACATGTTCTCAAATATATTTTTTATGGATGATGACGACCAATACCTACTTGAGGACGTGTTCTCAGTTGATATCGGTTTATTAATACGGGTCTTACTGTAGTCGATGAGATGTTTTAAGGCAAAAAGTCCCTAGTGGAAACGCTAAGCGTGCAACGAAATGAGCCTGTACCGTTGGGGCCGAAAACAAAGCAGCATCGACCACAGACTTAATAGCCTCTTTGTTTTTTATGCCACTTACGATGGATACCTATACAATAGGTTCATAGATTAAGGTTACCTAAATGAAGACAGTCTACTTGCTAGGATTTTGCTTCGTATTTCGTGAGTTCTTGTTGTTCATTAAAATGAAACTACAAGAGGTTTCTTTTTCTTTCCATAGACCTATGATTAAGGTACTGTCGGATTTTCCAGCCCCTCGGGCTATGAGAGTAAGGGTCCAAATCAGAGTGCACCTGTGTTTACACATACACTTGTGCACTATAATATCTCCCGCATATATGGCTATACCTAGTTTTTGTGTAGATTGGCCGTGGCCGTAATTAAGTTGGGAGGACATTACTATAGGCCGACCGTTTAACTCGCGTATCGCCTGCGCGATAAGAAGGGAGCGGGGGGAGATGTTAAATACTTAAAAAAAAGATACTTATTAATTTATTGAATTGGCACCCCCATATTACAACTCTTGCTAATATAGTCAGAAGGCTGATCCCGGTGTTTAGAAACCTCCGTGATGTTGTTAACAACAAAATAATAATTCAGGTTTACAAAGCCTTGTGCCAATCTCTTCTGATCTACTGCATATCAGCGTGGGGAGGAGCAGCCGCCTCGCATATGATTGAGGTTGAAAGATCTCAAAGGGCAATCATAAAAGTTATCCTAGGTAAGCCACGCAGATTCTCCACAGAGGCACTATATCAAGATTCTAAATTACTCACAGTACGGCAGCTGTATATAGACAGATGTGTTACCAGATTCCACCGGTCTCATAAAATCCCACCACCAGACAATACTCCTCGACGTCGACCAGATATTATACACATTCCCCGAACATACAGTGCATTTGCACAGCGTCAATTTACCTACCTGGGACAATTTCTATATAAAAATATTAATAAAAAGCTGAAAATTGTACGTACTAATAGGCATGGACTTAGAAATAAACTTCTTTACATGTTGAGTAATCTTAATTACGAAGCCACTGAAAATGTAATGAAAAGTTTATACTCTTAGACACACACACACACACACACACACACACACACACACACACACACACACACACTTAGGATAAGTTGTTTGCTATATTGTATATTTATATAATTAATGTTATTTACCTTGCTTCAGTTCCTGTTTCTATCATTATTTCGTTAAACTGTGATAATATTATACAATATATTGCACAATTACTGGGAAGAGACTGACCCCCAAGATACGGGCTATCCTAGTTTGGGGGTCTAGGGTAATTTAAGAAACGTTTGTATTATTTATTTTGGAACAAATAAAGATTTTTTATTATTTTATATTATTATTATTCTTTACCAACAATGTCTATCTCGAGATAAATCTTTGGATTATTGACTCCGTGTGTAGCGTTACCCGCCCCCGCTCCCTTCTTACCGCGCAGGCGATACGCGAGTTAAACGGTCGGCCTATAGACAGTAATTAATTATGTTAGTAAGGAGGTAACTAACCAAATATTTTAAGGATCACCAATTCTTCATTGATGTAAACCTCAATGAAATTAAGTCGTCTAATTGTTAAAGAATTTGGAATTTGGGCACACGAGCACGTGATTCGAGGTTATCAAACTCTACCCAGAGAGCGATAAAATCTTTAACTACAAAAATAGGGTTACTCTAAGGTCGTAAGTCTCGACCAGGGTATATAGTGATTTATTTTCAAGGTGACCTCAACATGAACTACAAAAACTCTCGATGGATTTCAAATTAGGTATATTTATAACTATCCTATTTATAGTATTATTATATATTTAAAAAAATAGAGTTTATAGCACCTTTATATAAAACTGTTTGAAATGACAACTATTAAAATTATAATAAGTAGGTACATTTTTTTTAATCCACTACAAGCTAGCCCTTGACTACGATCTCACCTGATGGTAAGTGATGATGCAGTCTACGATGGTAGCGGGCTAACCTGTTAGGGGCATGGCAGTTATATTAAACCCATATCCCTTCGGTTTCTACACGGCATCGTACCGGAACGCTAAATCGCTTGGCGGCACGTCTTTGCCGGTAGGGTGGTAACTAGCCACGGCCGAAGCCTCCCACCAGAAAAATATTATATTATGATATTATCTCAACGAGGATCCCGAGAAAAGAAAAGCGTTTAAAAACCTGGTATGTCACACTGATTGTACTCGGCTTGCTAACATGGTTATTACTACTGCACTGGTTGTTGCAGCCATTTCTTGGTCCTCATGATCTTGTTTTTATCATTTTAGGCTGCTGTGGTGTTTAGCACATACCTAATTTATGTTTTCTTTTTACCACCCAGTCACAACAATAAACATACTAATAACATTTATGCGAAAGTGCGTTTGTTTGTTGTTTGTCCTTAAATCACGATGCAACAGAGCAACGTATGGACGTAATTTTTGCATGGGTATAGTTGAGAACCTGGGGAATGATATAGACTACTTTTTATCCAGGAAAATTTAGCAGTTTCTGGGGGAATTAAAAAATTTTGCGGACGAAGTCACGGGTATCAGCTAGTTATACTTAATGAAAAGCCGGTCTGGACACTTGAAGATGCAAAGTGGAACTCCAGAACGGGTAACAGCACATCAACCGGTATTAGTGTAATAGCTTTTAGAAAGATTATATAAGTAAACCAGACGATGATTACGAATTCATCCGCGTGAATTTAGTTTTCTTACCCGCGCGAACTCCTTTACCATATATCCTTCCCTGGGATGCAACCCCACTGCAAGAAATTTCATCAAAATCGGTTGAAAAGATGGGCCGTTAAAGCGTAGCAGACAGACAAACAAATACACTTTTGCATTTTATTAGTATGGATTTGTAACATTTTTGGTAGGACACAAAGTAAATCTACTCGTGCGAAGCCGGTATATATAGTTCTTAATAGAATCAGCAGTGCAATATACAAACTTTATACTTTAGAGAGTCACTCATAATGTAGGGTTATAAGCACGGGCTAACAACTTTCGCCAATTAGAGTGTGTCGTTGAGCCTGAAGGGCCCTAACAAACCCCTTACCTGCCTAATGAAATATTCTACAGACATTTTCCGACCTTTATGCCCATCATTCATTTAGCGGCAGATATCTTTGTAGGTCACGAGTCTAAACCGTAAGTTTATATTTTATGTAAATTTAACTTCCTAATTTATTTTGGACAACTTTATCGAAGTACCTACCGTACCGTACATAATAGAATTTCTCTCTGAGTATGATATTTTCTACATCCGTAGTTTCTCTACCAAGCTACATTTATACTTTTTAAATATAATATTGATATTATGATATTCTCTACAAACCAGAGACAATTATTTCATTTCATCTTTCATCATATTTCAATTCAATTATCACATTTTACGTGCAGTTTTCATATACATTTCAAAGTAAATGTTTTTGGAATTCAGTTTTGTCAGTAGTGCAAGTTTACAGCAATTATAACTGGAACTGTAAATAATTGTAACTGCAAATATTTGAAAATACGCTACTACGCCACCCTCTGCAAAATATTCATAAAATTTAACGGTAGGTGACTTATTATAATTTGAAAATGAAGCAGCGACTTGTATAATTATATTACTAAGATATTTCCGTGGGTTGAGTTTGTCATTGATATAATCTTCTTATCAAAAATGGGAAAAGCGTTTTCGTGAGCGAGAGGCGGGTGTTGAATCTTTCAACAGTTCTTTGCTTATTTTTCACGCCCCTTTTGATACTGAAAAAAAAGCTGACGTATGTCGCTCTCGTAAAGTCGATATAAAATAAAATGCCTTTCGCTTCAGTTTCGATACCCATTAGCTACTGTCGTCTGAGCGATCGCTTTTTTAAGCACCTGAAGCGGCTGATGATAAGGATCTTATACAGTTTCAATTTACCAATTCGTTTAGATAGGCAGTAATAGGGCTGAGAGCGGCCAATCGGAAGTATTTCAGTATTTTATAGATGGCGTAAGAAATGTTGCTCAATTAAACAAGTTGGTAATAACCCTGTCTGTTTGCTGCTGCACAGTCGGCTAAAAATAAAGGCCAATCGTCGAGTAACGATAAAATTGAATAATCATGAAAGCCCACGCGTAAGATAAAGTTAGGATTCGCTGGAATATAGGAGACTCGCACTGTCGGTATACTGTATGTGTAACTTTTATCGGAATTACTTCGTTCTTCGTGAATTCCTTCGTCAAAGTTATCTAATTCGAATTTATTTTATACCTACGGGTTAAACACTTCAACTCAGCCTTACTTTCATATTATAAATCCTAACTTAGATTTTAGGGATTGTAATAATACTAGTATTACTAGCATAATGTACGTTTTTTCAGTAAGAGCACAGAATACTTAATAGTACCTTTCGTAAGAGTCGCGTTAATTTGGAATTACCACAAATCCTTTGTTCTTCCAGTCTACCGATGCTACAGATGGCGATCCAAAAAAGGAGGCGGTTCTCAATTCGGCGCGTATTTTTTTAAAATTATATATACACCGATTTCTCCGAAGTTTCTGAAGCTCGCGCGGTCCCATATATTTTTTGACTCCATCTCCTCAATCCTGATGCTGCAAGGTACTGCACTCCTAAGCCGTGGGGATTCTGGAACTGTTGATGGTGAATATTGTAGGCATCGAGCATGTACTTCATGAACAACGAGTAGGTACACGTTAAGGAATAAAATTCTTTAATAATTAAAAAATACGACTGCCCTGCCAGATTAAATTCTTTAAAAAAAAAATCCAAACATCCAAATCTGTCCCGGCATTTAGAAGTTATGTTGGAATAAAGAAACTCACTGAATGACAATCTTTAAAGTCCGAACACTGAAATACGTCATTCAGGTTTGCCTGGTCCAAATGCAAAAATCCCCCTCGAATGGAAGTACGGCTACCACTGCTCGATACCACAGTCATTAATTATTCACATTTTTGTTAAATGATATTTTTTGTGAATCAGTGGATATTGAACTTATTTATTAATTGAATTGTGTTATATATTTTTGGAATCTACTCTTCATCTAGACTATGATTATATAGTTAACCTTATTTTCGATTTTTTTTTTCAACTTTAGTCTTTAATATAGGGCCATGGTCACCCCATCAATTTTTTTTTCAATTTTACTAGCCTATGTCACCCGAAATAAGCTAGGGATTCTAACGATACCTCATTTATCAAAATCAGTATAGGCGTATAGAAGTTATGGTGGAATATACAAACTCACATAATATATAAATACATACATACATGAACTCTGAAGACAATAGACTCCTTTTTTCAGGCAGTCGTATAAAAAACCGACATCCAAAGCCACTGTAAAGTAAAAAAAAAAATTTTGATTTCCACACACTATGTTGAAGTCAGGCGAGACTGATGGCGATGCGTCAACTATGCCTATCTTTGTTAATTAATATACCCGCCCGACTTCAATATACGTGTGTAGAAATTAAAATATTTTTTTATTTTACAGTGGCTTCGTTTTTTTTAATAATTTTAAAATTAGTGACTATGGTTCAGTACTAGTACGTAATTAAAGTACTTAAACAAATCTGTTGAAGTCAAATAAGTTTATAAATAAGTAAATAAAATTATTGCGTGTAGCCCATTTCTCAAGCATACCTATTTCCGGGTTCTATCTTAGACAAAAATATTCTTTTTCAATTGGAGAAAACGTATCAAGGTCGATCTGCACAAAGTAAGATCAATTCACCCGGCTTTTTTAGCATCATTCTTATTCAATCAGCTGACTCGAAATTTGAATTGATTTATGGCTGCTGCGAGCTGACCAATTGCTGTTCATGACACTAGCTTTTTTGGATGTGCCATTTTATACATATTACCTACTAGCGATCAGCCCCGGCTTCGCATTGATAGCACTAATAATCCTAATAGTCTATACCCAATATAGCCAGTGGGCAGTGGGCAGGTAATATTTCATTGTAAAGGGCAAAACACACAGGGGTCGGGTGCGCGGATTTCACACAGCGACACCCGCCACGCGCCCGACCCGTGCCCGCGTTCTGTGTGATGTCGTCCATATAAATACAAGGAATTCAACCCGCCGCGCACCCGACCCGGCCTGCGCCCACTCCCTGTGTGTTTTGCCCTTAAGAGTTTATTTACGCCTTTTTACGCCCCGCAGATTATAGGTATTTATGAATCTGAGCGCCCGTGCCGGCTGCAGTCGCGCCATTTTCCCTTGCACGTAACAATATTTATATGATATCTCATAAGATACTCATCTAAATTAAATAGCGTAATGAACAATTTTTATCTTAATTAAATACCTACTTGAGATGACTAACATATTTATTTTGATAAAGCATTGGTTTAGACC
The DNA here is from genome assembly GCA_923060345.2 of Erebia aethiops. Lineage (NCBI taxonomy): Eukaryota > Metazoa > Arthropoda > Insecta > Lepidoptera > Nymphalidae > Erebia > Erebia aethiops. The sequence continues at coordinate 9,120,501 of OV281079.1, read as the reverse complement.
AAATTTGAAAGTCATAAAAATGGTTATTGTGATAGCAAGGCATTTCACAGTGCTGACAGCCAAACTTCCATTTGAAGATGGATCCCGATGATGATGATATGCTATCGCGGACTTTTTTTAGAACATTTTGAGAGGAACAAATCCACCGTATATTGTGTTTGTGTAACTTTAACAATTTACGCAGCGCACGCCACGTAAGCTCTCAAAAGAGACGATTTGTTCCGATTTAGTTCACATTATTGCAATTTTTGTAAAGATCTCTAATTTTTTTGTAAATAAAATATAGCCTATGTTACTCGCTGATAATGTAGCTTTCTATATGTGGAAGATTTTTAAAATCGGTTGAGTAGTTTTTGAGTTTATCCATTACAAACAAACAAACATTTCCTCTTTATAATATTAGGATAGTTATAGATAACGTAATAGCCGGTGCACAAATTACAATGGATCTGAGCCAAAGAGTAGTGTAGATAAAAAGTTTTAATAATTTTACCCACGCCGACAAAGTTGCTTATTTTGTAACCAGTCATTAACAACTTCATTTTGCAGCATCGGCACATAGTGTGATGTATAATTATATCGATATTTTGCATAATATATTATGATACTACGTTGCTTAATAGTCCCAAGTATTTCTATCCGGGACGATAAAACGCGATGACCTGGCCTGGAATAAACCGTAAAAAAAAGCTCTACGTGAAAAAAAACTCTGTATCTCTCCTTCTAAAAATATGTACATTATCTTCATGGCTCAGTCACAAATGAGCTAAGTCGTAGGTAAGTGAGATGTCGAGGTATCCCATTCATAACCACACGGCTTGTTTACTAGTGCTAATTCCGTTTTACTTTAACATTTTAGATTCTTTAGAACCCTGCCTCATGCATATTCTGATACGTAGGTATATGACCAGTAAATTTTATTTGGTCTTTGGTCAATTTCAAGAAGGTTGCAATTTATTGTGTGTTGTCTACACCTTATCATTTATTCATCATATGTTTTACAGACTGATTGGAACCAACCCAAAGGGACCCAAATAAAAAAAGTAAAAGAGTATTCATTTATTTAAGTCCTGAGAGGGCGCAATGGGAGATTCCGTTTCCAGAATGAATTGTCTTGGTTGGTGGAGTCTCCCCAGCAATTTACCGTCTACTACTTTCATACATAATTCACTTGAGAAACCGATTATTTATGCACAAAAATGTGATTTTAAAGCCTTCAGGGTTCTTATTTGCTGAGTAATTTTATTACATTGGCGACAATAAGCATTTTACTGATTTATCGAAATGAATGAATATATTTCACAAGTTTTCACAGTCGCATAATATCATAAAATCTATAAAGTTATAATAGTGAATCGATAAAGTTATTCGTCGCATCTCTAAATATATTTATCTCAATATATAAATTTTATTGCAAATGATCTTCTCTATAAAACGTAAATTAAAAACATGAATGATAAGAGAGAGGTTGTTATAATAAACATAGAACCACAGAACAGCAAGAAACTATTTGCGTTGGCATCGTTATGTGGTTGACGTCCAGTCAGCTCAAACGAAACGGTTCTGCTCTACGTTTCTGATTCGAACCGCCAGGATGTGGAATGCCCTTCCAGCGCATGTATTCCCTGCCACGTATAAAAGTAGAAAGTACCTTCAAGGCAAGAGTGAAGCATCTTCTAGGCGGGCGCGCTTCAACCTAGACCTCACCATTGCTTTGTATTGAGCGTGATTGTCGTCAAGCGCAAGCCTATGTTGCAATAAATAAACATCTGAAACTACAGGAATTATTTCATCCACAACTACCATGTTTTTTCAATCAAAAACTTAATGATTTATTTAATAGCATACAAATTACAAATGAACATTGTCTCTACGACGTTCGTCAACATAACTATTTTTGAGCCTTTTTGCGGTACAACAACTAGCCGTTGCATTGGACGCTCTAAACGCTTTGTGACACTAATTCGACATGAAGTCGGCAGTCGGTACGTGACTCCGCAATACCACAGTATGTGGTTTCTGTGCAGGTTCTACAATTCGAATGTAAATTTTGATGCGTTTGAACTGAAGTTACAGAACAAATGAAGCAATAATCAAGTTCCCTGTTATGTAGCTATGTTAATTCTAAAGCCCAATGGAGTTGATTAGTCAATTCAGATTCAATGTTAAACTGTTATTTAGTACCTTAGCCATTCGTTTTAATACTTCTGCAAATTTCGTTATCTTGTCCTATTGATGTTTTTATAGGGAAGTTTGAGGATAAATGGCAGACTTATAAACTTTAGGAAAATTATGACCAAAGAAAAATTTAATTCTATAGTTTTATATACTTAGATGAGACCTGATCGGTATATGATTTTACCATCTATTTTTAACACCCACATAGTAATTGTTGAACCAGCGTTATGCCAATCTAATGTTTAGTTATATAATAAATGTGAAAGTTTTTAAGGCCCGACAGTTACGGTTATTTTTCTTGATATTTCAGCCGATTTTAATAAAATTCGGTACAGATGGCCTATTTGACAACGTACTGTAGCACATTCTGTACTAACCAGAAAAACAAAGATTTCCCAAGAAATTATTAAAAATTATTAAAATCACATCACAGTGAATATCGCATATTATATTTTCGAAAATCTCATATTAAAAAAATAAACTAAATAAAAACTACTGACTAACAGTGGAATTCATAGTGACACATTCATCCAGTCATTACTTTTTATCACTAAACATTTTTAAGGACGGAAGGAAGGAGTGATGATAAGAGGATAATATCTTTTGAGTGTTTTATCTCGACTTTATGGACTTTCGCTGGCATAAAAGTCCTTCTTCCACTATCATTTTTTATTGAAAATAAATTGTTTTAAAACATTATTGATTTTATTAGTATTGGTTGGAAATACCTCTCCTCAATGCAGCAGTACTAGCTTACCTTGGTCAAAGGAAACACAGAAAGATCTAGAAAAGTGAAAATCATATTTGAAACCAAAAAGTAACTTATCGGTTTAATGACCACGTCGTTAGATGTTATAGCTAAAACGGACTTCCCCAAAGTTAAAGTTAATGAATTTATTAACTTTAAACACTATCATCACTACATATTATATAAAACAAAGTGGCGCGACTGTCTGTCTGTCTGAACGCGATAAACTCAAAAACTGCCAAACCGATTTTCAGACGTTTTTCACTAATGAACGGAGTGAGTGAAGAAGGTTTATGTGTATAAAATAATAATAGTTAATGTTTTGTGGAAACTGGACGATGAATGAATGAAATATGACGATGATTGTTGTAGGTGTCGGAAAAAATCAAGCCTACTGGAAGCTTTCATCGAAAACGCTGCCTAATCTTTATATATATATATATCCTTATATATAATAAAATATGGTGGAATTTTTCCTTTTTTACAAGTCTACAGAAAAGTATATCTTGGATATTTATTTATTTTATATTTTAGGAGTAATCGCAAAATTAAAACGAGAGAAATAAAAAACAACTTATTCCGAAGACGAACGACAAAGTCGCGGGCATCAGCTAGTTAAATATAGTTTTAGTCCGACATATAGTGAGTGATTTTACTGTAGGTACTAAGAAACTTTAGCGTACCTAATGAAACTGGATGTGTGAGATGGGCTCTTTACAATACATTGCAATGAGGAAAATGCAAGTTTATTTTACAACTGCATACTGCATACGCTTTTGAAAGAACATTGGATGAATACTAAATTTGAATGAAACTTTTAACGGTGTTGATGAAACTAATTTGTGAACTTTATAATTATGAGAGTAACGTTGGTAACGTAGATTTAATTTGACTTTGGTTTGGCATTTAAGGTTTGAGTGGTTTAGTTTATTCAATGTTACGTACCTATATAAAAAAGTGTAGGTATGCTTATTATATTTTTTTATTCATTATAACTCGTAGCTGGACTAACATCATGCAAACGCTTACATAGTCGAAATAAAAAGCTACTTTATGGAAGCCTGGTCAGAGAGTTCACCGACTGCAATTCACCTAAAGAAACTTTACCGACAACAATTCATAACGACTGTAATAAAGTTCAGCGACCCCTGATTCGTTGGAGGGTAAAGTCACCGACAAAAAATTAAAATTATGAATTCTGAATAAATAAGAAAAAATAGTACCTAACCCTTAAATTAATATCGTCATTTTGTCAAATATTTCTGTTGATATTATTTTTAAAAGCTTTTTTATTTAACTTTCAATGTATGTATGTAACTATGTTTGTTCGGGTGAAATGTTGCAACTCATTTTTGAAGCAGATATCGATTGAGTTGAATTTTGTATATACTTTAGTTTGGGTGACAATGCATGGTTAGCTGTGTGTCGTCATTCTAAATCCAATATGGCGGAACATCCAAGATGGCGGACAAGTTATTTTTAATACACTCCTATAATATGCGTATCAAATGAAAGGGCTTGCTAAGAATAACTCGAAAAATAAAGTGACGTCACTCTAAAGTCTAAATCCAATATGGCGGACTTCTAAGGATGGCGGACTAAGTTTTTTATGCTTTCCTACAATATGGGTATCAAAAATAAAAGGACTTGCTGAGAATACGAATGCGAGTTAAAGTCCGTTGCTCCAATCCGTCTGAAATGTTGGTGTACTGGGGTTTTTGAAGTCCTCGATTATGATATTGCGGTCGAATTATTCGAGTATATAGCATCGGTTGGTGGCAACAGCATTGGTTTGCACTAAAAAGTAAAAAATAAATTAAAAGTAAAAAAACTTTTTTAAAAACAAGCTTTTATAAAAATTCGCTAAAAAGAATAAAATAAACGGTTACTATCATCCTATAACGTTATTACACAATTTATATCATATAAAAGCTTGTCGCGAGATTTACCTGTGTAGATAAACAAGTAAATTAAAAGTTGTAAGTAAATAACTCAAGATCTGAATGATTTTAATTTTTAAAATTTTCAAACTAAGTAAATACGTGTACCTACTTAAATCTGGCTTCAAGCTTATATATCTTATAAATTGTGTAATGACGTTATACGATGATAGAAAATGTATTAAAGGAAAAGTTTATTTCATTCTTTTTAGCGAATTTATATAAAAGCTTGTTTTTAAAAATTTTTTTTTAAAAGTTATTTGAAATCTTGTGAAGCCTTGCCAATAATAGCATTAATATTATTGAATTGGTATCATGAATAAATTTAACCACAGAAGTGTAAAAAGACCGTTAAAACCCTGGAAGTCTTAGTTCAAATAAAACCTAACAGACATATTCTGGTGATAAGGGCTTTTATGCGCAAAAGATCACCTATATAGTTGCTTAGCGCCAAAATGAAGCCAGCACTCTTGCCATTATTCCAAGCTGACATGATTTTTACAGTTATTAAAATTACTCCTAAATTAACTAGCTACAGTTTTTATTCAATATGTATAGCTACAACATTTGCTATAATATATTAAAGAAAAAAATGTGTATCATACGGTTTTAGTTACAATTTATAAGAGGCGGTTTACAGCATTCTTCCTGATGAACGAAATAACGATCTAACTACACAATCACTTCTCACAGGAACGTAAAATCGAAACGTAGTTTAGAAACAAAGATCAAAATGTTCATCAGCTGGTTTGGCTGTAATAGTAGTTAAAACGGTAAACTACTCAAGGACCGATTAGGTTAAGAACTCAAGTGCAAGTGTATTGCGATGTATAACTCCCAATAGTTTTGGACAGCTATGGATTTTATGTTGGCATTTGCAAGACATGAAAATAAAACTAGGAAACATCATACAGATCTTTGACTATAGGAAAACTTAGCCGCACTTAGTATTTTATTTACACACTAACGAATGATATACCTATTTTTATATAAAAGATACGGGGAATTTATTTTTATTCGGGTACTATTTTCACAACTATCTTATAATAATGGAAATGGTTTAGGTGTGAAGACAAGATGTTTCAATGGTGCCCTCAAAGTTAGCACGCTTCCGTCCTTCTCTACAGTCACGGGCTGAATCGCCATCAAAATTCCACATTTCAACCATAGCTTTTTTATTTAAATCGAAAGAGAAATTTTGTTTTATTTTTATTAGAGCAGCAGCACAGAGCTTCGACAAATTGTAAAAAACTGCGAGGAGTTTGAAAACTGCTATGAAATTAAAATTTGCATCGTTTTACAAAATATGCTGCAAGTTTGATATTGTTCAGTTCAGTTTGATATGCTGAACCTTTGGCCCAGGGGCAACCAGGGGTGGTCTTTTTGACTAGGGTTTTATTTTTATTTTTGTTAGTAGGTATATAAGGATTTGATTTAAATTTATTGTATAGTTTGCATAATATTTAGATTTTAGATTAACGTTTAGTCTATAAGTTTTTATTATATCTTGTGATTTAGTTTTAAAATATGCATTGGTTTATTCAAACAGTGTTTATAATCTATACTAATATTATGAATGCGACAGTTTGGATGGGTGTATGGATGGATGGATGTTACTCAATCACGCCAGAACGGCTTAACGGATCTGGATGAAATTTGGCACAAAGATAGATTAATATAAGTCTGGAATAACAAGCTATTTTTTATCCCGGAAAATAAAATATTTCCCGCGGGATCCAAAAATCCTCAATCCACGCAGACGAAGTCGCGGGCATCAGCTAGTATAATATAAAGAGTCAATTATTATTTAACATCTCTTGATATAAAATTGAGTATGTAGAATTAAAATAAAAGAAATTACTTATTACTTAAATTATATATTTTCAGTGATTTTATCTTATTTTTCGAGAGGCTTTACATCAGACCGAATATTAGAGCGGTTACCCTAATTAAAAAACAGATTTTCTTAAAATTCGTCCAATAGTGATTGGCACTTAGTACCAATTACTATAGTTTAGATAATATTTAGCATTCAGTCAACATTAATAGAAAAAAATTCTGAAAAAACATCATCTTGAGCACTGCTACTAATCGACAAAAGCTTTTTTATTTAAATCGAAAGAGAAATTTTGTTTTTTTTTTATTAGCAGCAGCACAGAGCTTCAACAAATTGTAACAAATTGCGAGGAGTTTGAAAACTGCTACAAAATTTAAAGTTGCATCGTTTTACAAAATATGCAATTCAAATTCCTCAGTAAAAAAAATGTTATAAAATGTGATGTTATAAATTATACAATGTTTTTGATAACTGTTCGATTATCGTCGGTCTCCATGATTTGATGATCGTATTTTCACGAATATGATAATTAAAGTCTTATTTATAAGAATATTTTATGCATTTACACAATTTTATTGAAGTTTTTACCCAGCCATTGCACATGCAGCTTCGCCAATTTTCTGTGTATAAAACTATTATTGACACTAATACATAAATGTAACCGTTGATAGTTACAAATAAATATCATTGAACCATTGTATGATTCGATAGTATGTTACAATGGTTACAATAATTGTATATATCAAATCCATACCTACGATATATTAAACAAAGCGGAACCGTCATAATGAATGACCAAATTATCAGCGCATGATGATTTTGTTAAGGCCCGCTAAGATAATAAGTTGCATGCATTAAAAGTGCATAGTTCGATATACCTATTTTGTGTTTTAACATTTTATAAAGAATATCGTTGTTTATAACTATGTTTAATAAAGATTCTAAGACGGCTCACTAGAGACCTATAGTTCGGTATAACCGTGCATAATGTAGAACGTAGACAGAATTTGAAATTAAAGAGGTAGACATTTGGAGTTAAAATGAAAGAAGGGAATACGACATTCAATATTCGTGGTTCCTATTTTTCTATTCAAATGCTGAATAGAATATTTTTCTATTCGATTGCTGAATAGAAAATACTATGGTAATTACCGTTTATACGTCGAAATAAATATCTGTTAATACCTTTTTGGAAAATAGTATCTGCATTTTTATTTTCTTTTATTAACATTAAAGCTCTTTGTCCATTATGAGGTGCTCAATTATTATTTCGAACATTATTTATTTCGAATTGTAATTATGCTAGAGTAATTTCAAAAGGCCAATACCCTCTTTTACTTGAATACCTGTGGTCAAACACTTTGGATTTATAAGATTACATATTAAAGACTATTGTAGTAGCAAGGTCTTTTAAAATAATATTCATGAAAATTTGCTTAGTTTTACACACCCCATTAGGTATATGTATATTTCGTAATTAAAGTAAAATCTTTTGATTTTGGTATTATGTATCATTATGGTGTATGAATTTAGAGTACAGCTGGTGTATTACCTATTCTGTGATTAGAGTTAGACATTATTATGAAACAGGAACATTAAAAAAACTGAATACAAAACATTCAATGTCACTTGTTGTAGTTTTCCACATAAAACAGCAAATCCAAGCCTTAATGCTTCGTTGCACTACCACAGAATACTGGCACTACCTTGAAGCAAAATTATTTTCTCTCTCTTTCAAGAATATATTTGGTTCAGTGCACTTCAAGTGAGCTTAACGCAACGCTTTTCGAAGAGAGCAAGGAAATAAAGTGAGACCAGTCCGTTGCTTTGACCCCAACTGCGAAAGTTTTATTTATGACTCCGGTACACTGAGAATAATAATATTATGTCTGTTTATTTGTTTTGAGAAATAGGACAATCGCGTTAGTGTGGTTGACTGGGCTTTCTAGGCTTTAACTTCGTGCGGCCGGAAATTCTGCTTTTGTACGGTCGTCATCCTATTTCATTATTCAACTTTATTTAATAGTTAGTATAGTATCATTTATTTACAGTTAGTTAACATTATTAACAGTTGAGTGACCCATAGAGGCACAAAATAAGAGTATGTGGAGAAGTCGGAGGGAAGCTTTTGCCCAGTCGTGGGAAATTGCATTGCTTTGAAAGGTTTCGTCAAAACTAGACGGTGCTGTAACAATTCTACGAAAATGTGAGATAAAAGGTTCAAGTTTTCATTTCTAACCATTGAGCACAATAGCAGTTAAATCTTGACAGTGACCTATTTTCTTTTTGTATCCCGCAAGCCATTCTTTTTACTGTTAAGCCTTGATGTTTCTTTGCAAAACTTTGCATGAGACTAAAGCCTTTGAGATTGACACTTATTTCAAGCACAATCTTTTGTACGAGCTGAGCGAGAGTTTATATATACCTGCTATAAATCTCTTACTGATAAAAATTTACATGGCTTGTAACGGTTTATTTTTATCTTATTTATTTACTCTACACGGTTACTTTTATTAAATACTAAATCATGCCCGCGACTTCATTTGAGGGAATTTTGATTTTAATAAATCCTGTTTATTTTTCCGGTATAAAAAGTAACATATGTCCTTGCCCAGGATCCAACCTATCTCTGTACAAAATTAAGTCAAAATCAGTTGAACAGGTGGGCCGACAGACAGACACAGACAATTTCGCGTTTATAATATTAGAATAATATATATGATAAGTTTAATTTAAGCAAACGAGATTTGGAGGAAAATTTAAGGAGACATTATGTTTCTTGCAATAATTGTTTTATCCCTTCATTAATCACCCAACCCTTGTCAAGATAAATACCACTAGCATAAATCTTTATATAAAAACTAGCTATTACCCGCGGCTTCGCTCGCGTGGCTCAAGGGAACAATAAATGAGTTTTTGTTAGAAAACTGTATTTAAATTAAGAATGCAAGAGGATGCCACGGAGAAGAATACTGAGACGTTCAGTATCGACGTATTTCATCGAAAGGTCTTGCCTTTCGATGAAATACGTCTTGCTAGGTTTTTCATGCACGAAAAATGAAAAATATTCGAAAAAATATTCACGATAGCTATTACCCGCGGCATCGCTCGCGTGGCTCAAGGGTCCAATAAATGAGTTTTTGTTAGAAAACTGTATTTAAATTAAGTATGCAAGAGGATGCCATGGAGAAGAATACTGAGACGTTCAGTATCGACGTATTTCATCGAAAGGCAAGAGCTAGGTTTTTCATGAACGAAAAATGAAAAATATTCGAAAAAATATTCACGATATCTACGAAAGAAAACACAATGCTATAGGTTACCCGTTATACAGATTCCTGATTATACAAACGATGTCGCATAGTTGCAGCAGCATGTAACCGATTAGTCTATCGGACACTACTGGAACAATTACATTACGCCGCAAAGGAGAAGGGAGGAGTATATTTAGTCAGTGGACAGTTATGGACACAGGGCAGAGCATTATTTTAACACGCTACTGTAAACAACATGCTATCCTGTGGGATCTATTAGATTTTCCGGGACATAAAGTAGCCTATGTTACTTTCCAAGATCTAGACTATACCTACTATCAGACTGTGTGAAAGTCTCCGGGAAACTGTTTGTTTTCCCGAAGTAAATAGTAGCCTATGTCACTCTCCAGGTCCTCAAATATACCCATGCGAAAATCACGTCGATCCGTTGCGCTATTGCCGCCTTATTGAAGAACAAACGTGAGAAAAATAGCATACTATCCCACAGGAACTTTTTTTTAATTTTTTTATTGTGAGATAGGCTTGCGCTTGACGACAATCATGCTTAGTGCAAAGCAATGATGAGGTCTAGGTTGGAACGCGCTTGCCTAGAAGATGCCTATTCACTCTTGCCTTGAAGGTACCTAAGATATACGTATATAACTGTTTGTTTTTCCGGGATAAAAAGTGGCCTATGTCACTTTCCAGGTCTTCAAATATACCCATGCAAAAAATGACGTCGATCCGTTGCGCCGTTGCCGCCTAATTGAAGAAGAAATGCGAGAAATAGAGCATACTATCCCACAGGAGCTGTTATTTTTCCGGGATAAAAAGTAGCCTATGTCTCTCTCCAGTTCCTCAATTATACCCATGTAAAAAATCATATCGATCCGGTGTGCCGTTGCCGCCTTATTGAAGAACAAATGCGAGAAAAAGAGCATACTATCCCACAGGAGCTGTTAGTTTTTCCGGGATAAAAAGTAGCCGATGTCACTCTACAGTTCCTCAATCATACCCATGTAAATAATCAGGTCGATCCGGTGTGCCGTTGCCGCCTAATTGAAGAAAAATGCGAGAAAAAGAGCGTGCTATCCCACAGGAGCTGTTAGTTTTTCCAGGATAAAAAGTGGCCTATGTCACTCTCCAGTTTCTCAATTATACCCATGCAAAACATCACGTCGATCCGGTGTGCCGTTGCCGCCTAATTGAAGAGAAATGTGAGAAAAAGAGCATCCTATCCCACAGGAACTATTTGTTTTTCCGGGATAAAAAGTAGCCTATGTCACTCTCCACTTCCTCAATTATACCCATGCAAAACATCACGTCGATCCGGTGTGCCGTTGCCGCCTAATTGAAGAAAAATGTGAGAAAAAGAGCATCCTATCCCACAGGAACTATTTGTTTTTCCGGGATAAAAAGTAGCCTATGTCAATCTCCAAGTCCTCAAATATACCCATGCAAAAAATCACGTCGATCCGTTGCGCCGTTGAATCTTGATTGAAGGACAAACCAACAAACCAACAAACCAACAAACCAATAAACCAACAAACCAACAAACCAACAAACAAACTGACTTTCGCATTTATAATATTAGTATGGATATGGATGTAAAAAATCACGTCGATCCGGTGTGCGGCGCCGCCTAATTGAAGAACAAATGCGAGAAAGAGAGCATACTATCCCACAGGAGCTGTTAGTTTTTCCGGGATAAAAAGTAGCCGATGTCACTCTACAGTTCCTCAATCATACCCATGTAAATAATCACGTCGATCCGGTGTGCCGTTGCCGCCTAATTGAAGAAAAATGAGAGAAAAAGAGCGTGCTATCCCACAGGAGCTGTAAGTTTTTCCAGGATAAAAAGTGGCCTATGTCACTCTCCAGTTTCTCAATTATACCCATGCAAAACATCACGTCGATCCGGTGTGCCGTTGCCGCCTAATTGAAGAAAAATGTGAGAAAAAGAGCATCCTATCCCACAGGAACTATTTATTTTTCCGGGATAAAAAGTAGCCTATGTCACTCTCCACTTCCTCAATTATACCCATGCAAATCATCACGTCGATCCGGTGTGCCGTTGCCGCCTAATTGAAGAAAAATGTGAGAAAAAGAGCATCCTATCCCACAGGAACTATTTGTTTTTCCGGGATAAAAAGTAGCCTATGTCACTCTCCAAGTCCTCAAATATACCCATGCAAAAAATCACGTCGATCCGTTGCGCCCTTGAAGCGTGATTGAAGGACAAACCAACAAACCAACAAACCAACAAACAAACTGACTTTCGCATTTATAATATAAGTATGGATGTCAGTCTCCAGTTCCTCAATTATACCCATGTAAAAAATCACGTCGATCCGGTGTGCCGTTGCCGCCTAATTGATGAACAAATGCGAGAATAAGAGCATACTATCCCACAGGAGCTGTTAGTTTTTCCGGGATAAAAAGTAGCCTATGTCACTCCAGTTCCTCAATTATACCCATGTAAAAAATCACTTCTATCCGGTGTGCCGTTGCCGCCTAATTGAAGAAAAATGCGAGAAAAAGAGCATCCTATTCCACAGGAACTGTTTGTTTTTCCGGGATAAAAAGTAGCCTATGTCACTCTACAGTTCTTCAATTATACCCATGTAAAAAATCACTTCTATCCGGTGTGCCGTTGCCGCCTAATTGAAGAAAAATGCGAGAAAAAGAGCATCCTATTCCACAGGAACTGTTTGTTTTTCCGGGATAAAAAGTAGCCTATGTCACTCTCCAGGTCCTCAAATATACCCATGCAAAAAGTCACGTCGATTCGTTGTGCCGTTGAAGCGTGATTGAAGGACAAACCAACAAACCAACAAACCAACAAACCAACAAACCAACAAACAAACTGACTTTCGCATTTATAATATTAGTATGGATATCTACGAAAGAAAACACAATGCTATAGGTTACCCGTTATACAGATTCCTGATTATACAAACGATGTCGCATAGTTGCAGCAGCATGTAACCGATTAGTCTATCGGACACTACTGGAACAATTACATTACGCCGCAAAGGAGAAGGGAGGAGTATATTTAGTCAGTGGACAGTTATGGACACAGGGCAGAGCATTATTTTAACACGCTACTGTAAACAACATGCTATCCTGTGGGATCTATTAGATTTTCCGGGACATAAAGTAGCCTATGTTACTTTCCAAGATCTAGACTATACCTACTATCAGACTGTGTGAAAGTCTCCGGGAAACTGTTTGTTTTCCCGAAGTAAATAGTAGCCTATGTCACTCTCCAGGTCCTCAAATATACCCATGCGAAAATCACGTCGATCCGTTGCGCTATTGCCGCCTTATTGAAGAACAAACGTGAGAAAAATAGCATACTATCCCACAGGAACTTTTTTTTTATTTTTTTATTGTGAGATAGGCTTGCGCTTGACGACAATCATGCTTAGTGCAAAGCAATGATGAGGTCTAGGTTGGAACGCGCTTGCCTAGAAGATGCCTATTCACTCTTGCCTTGAAGGTACCTAAGATATACGTATATAACTGTTTGTTTTTCCGGGATAAAAAGTGGCCTATGTCACTTTCCAGGTCTTCAAATATACCCATGCAAAAAATGACGTCGATCCGTTGCGCCGTTGCCGCCTAATTGAAGAAGAAATGCGAGAAATAGAGCATACTATCCCACAGGAGCTGTTATTTTTCCGGGATAAAAAGTAGCCTATGTCTCTCTCCAGTTCCTCAATTATACCCATGTAAAAAATCATATCGATCCGGTGTGCCGTTGCCGCCTTATTGAAGAACAAATGCGAGAAAAAGAGCATACTATCCCACAGGAGCTGTTAGTTTTTCCGGGATAAAAAGTAGCCGATGTCACTCTACAGTTCCTCAATCATACCCATGTAAATAATCAGGTCGATCCGGTGTGCCGTTGCCGCCTAATTGAAGAAAAATGCGAGAAAAAGAGCGTGCTATCCCACAGGAGCTGTTAGTTTTTCCAGGATAAAAAGTGGCCTATGTCACTCTCCAGTTTCTCAATTATACCCATGCAAAACATCACGTCGATCCGGTGTGCCGTTGCCGCCTAATTGAAGAGAAATGTGAGAAAAAGAGCATCCTATCCCACAGGAACTATTTGTTTTTCCGGGATAAAAAGTAGCCTATGTCACTCTCCACTTCCTCAATTATACCCATGCAAAACATCACGTCGATCCGGTGTGCCGTTGCCGCCTAATTGAAGAAAAATGTGAGAAAAAGAGCATCCTATCCCACAGGAACTATTTGTTTTTCCGGGATAAAAAGTAGCCTATGTCACTCTCCAAGTCCTCAAATATACCCATGCAAAAAATCACGTCGATCCGTTGCGCCGTTGAATCTTGATTGAAGGACAAACCAACAAACCAACAAACCAACAAACCAATAAACCAACAAACCAACAAACCAACAAACCAACAAACAAACTGACTTTCGCATTTATAATATTAGTATGGATATGGATGTAAAAAATCACGTCGATCCGGTGTGCGGCGCCGCCTAATTGAAGAACAAATGCGAGAAAGAGAGCATACTATCCCACAGGAGCTGTTAGTTTTTCCGGGATAAAAAGTAGCCGATGTCACTCTACAGTTCCTCAATCATACCCATGTAAATAATCACGTCGATCCGGTGTGCCGTTGCCGCCTAATTGAAGAAAAATGAGAGAAAAAGAGCGTGCTATCCCACAGGAGCTGTAAGTTTTTCCAGGATAAAAAGTGGCCTATGTCACTCTCCAGTTTCTCAATTATACCCATGCAAAACATCACGTCGATCCGGTGTGCCGTTGCCGCCTAATTGAAGAAAAATGTGAGAAAAAGAGCATCCTATCCCACAGGAACTATTTATTTTTCCGGGATAAAAAGTAGCCTATGTCACTCTCCACTTCCTCAATTATACCCATGCAAAACATCACGTCGATCCGGTGTGCCGTTGCCGCCTAATTGAAGAAAAATGTGAGAAAAAGAGCATCCTATCCCACAGGAACTATTTGTTTTTCCGGGATAAAAAGTTATACCCATGCAAAAAATCACGTCGATCCGTTGCGCCCTTGAAGCGTGATTGAAGGACAAACCAACAAACCAACAAACCAACAAACAAACTGACTTTCGCATTTATAATATAAGTATGGATGTCAGTCTCCAGTTCCTCAATTATACCCATGTAAAAAATCACGTCGATCCGGTGTGCCGTTGCCGCCTAATTGATGAACAAATGCGAGAATAAGAGCATACTATCCCACAGGAGCTGTTAGTTTTTCCGGGATAAAAAGTAGCCTATGTCACTCCAGTTCCTCAATTATACCCATGTAAAAAATCACTTCTATCCGGTGTGCCGTTGCCGCCTAATTGAAGAAAAATGCGAGAAAAAGAGCATCCTATTCCACAGGAACTGTTTGTTTTTCCGGGATAAAAAGTAGCCTATGTCACTCTACAGTTCTTCAATTATACCCATGTAAAAAATCACTTCTATCCGGTGTGCCGTTGCCGCCTAATTGAAGAAAAATGCGAGAAAAAGAGCATCCTATTCCACAGGAACTGTTTGTTTTTCCGGGATAAAAAGTAGCCTATGTCACTCTCCAGGTCCTCAAATATACCCATGCAAAAAATCACGTCGATCCGTTGCGCCGTTGAAGCGTGATTGAAGGACAAACCAACAAACCAACAAACCAACAAACCAACAAACCAACAAACCAACAAACAAACTGACTTTCGCATTTATAATATTAGTATGGATAGATATATATATATATATATATATATATATATATACTAGACGACGTTCGCGACATCGTTCGCGTGGATTTAGGTTATCAAAGGGATATTTAGCTTTGATCTTCCGGGATATAAAGAAGTCATATTGTTCCAGCACTGGACTTATACTCTGGACATGCCGGTTCGATGCCGTATCCAGAAACCGATTAGGGTATGGGTTTAATATAGTACACCTACTTACCGCTAACAGGTTACCCCTTTACCGTCGGCTGCATATCACATACCAGGTGAAATCGTAAGAATTAACTTGTTGTGAAATAGAAACCATTGCCTTTGAAAATTGTGGTCCGAATAATTTATATAATAACTAGCGAATGCCCGCGACTTCAACCGCGTGGATTGAGGTTTTTCGGTTCCCGCGGTTTTCCGGGATAAAATCGCCAGCCAGAGCCGTTGAGCCGTCGGGGAGTGATTAAGTAACAAATATCTATACATCAATCTATATATCCATCCAAACTTTCGCATTTATAATATTGATTTGATTGATTTGATTTGATATTTTGAATTGTACATTACGCCATTGTTATTTGAACTGGCCAATCTGAATTAGGTAATTAAGGACCGCTAATTATCAATTTCTACATAAAATAAATTACAGATTGTTTTCGATGCAATGAAAAGGTCACCTACCCTCATCCTAGAATTCTAACTCAACTCGATCGGAGTTCGGACGATCATTTGGAATTTCAACTAAGTTTGAAAAGCAATAAAAGTTAAGTTGAGCTATCGGGCCAAACTTTTCTGCTCGTGTTTACTTTTTACCAGACAGTCATCACTATTGAAGTGACGACTGCCGAGTACGAGTATCCTCTCAGAATAAGAAGGGGTGGCCATTGTCCACCACGCTGGACAAGTGCGGATTGGCAAACACTTGCACACCTTTGAGAACTGTATGCAGAACTCTTGGGCATACAGCTTTCTTCACTTTGTTTGTTTTTCTTCACCGTTTAAACAAGTGATATCTTTTTTTAACGCACATAGCTCCTAAAGTTGGTGGTACGAGCCTGGAAATCGAACACCCGACCACCCGAATAGGAAGCTGGGTGTCTAAACCGCTAGTATGCCTAGAGGTTTCAACCCGGAGAAAATTGACAAAGGAATCGTCCAGCTACACTTTTATTATATAGGTAGGTTTTATTACATGCAGGAGATATAATATCTACCTTATTAGTACTTAGCACTGCATACTAAAATTCTACATCAATGACTGCAACCGATAAACGTGCTTTCAGTATAAATCTACCCAATGGCTATTAGCTAAATAATAATTTAAAACGACACGTTTAAATGCTCAATGAAGGCAAAAACACACTAGGGACCGCAGATGAAAAAACGTCTACGTCGGAAATAAACGATATTTTGTCCTGTCGCCTAGTGTGTGCGTGGCGTAGACGTTTCTTGTTCTGTCCGGTCCCTATAGTGTGTTTTCATCCTTATTATCGTATGTTTAGCAATTTTATGAGAATTTAAGTGGAATAAGTTTTGGTCAGCATGGCGGAATAATTAGTTTTCACGCTTGGAAAGAGCGGCTAGAATAGCGTTTAAAATCTGAACACGGTAAGTTTTATAAAAAGGTCTAAATAAAGTTATGACGCTAGAGCGAACATGGGAAAATTCATATTTTAGACGTATTTTAATAGAAATATTAAATTATACTTAAATGTTGTGGATATTTTTGTCATAAAGAGATTCAGGTACTCGCATAAGTACTAACTAACATCATTTCGCATCATAATAATACCATACTTTATCCTAATATTAATATATAAATGCGAAATTGTGATTGTTTTTTGGTATATTGGTTTGCTGGTTTGTCCTTTAATCACGCAGCAACAGAATCGACGAGATTTTTTGCATGACACAGTTCAGGAGGAAGGTGACATAGGTTACTTCTTATCCCAGATCTTTGAGGAGTTCCCATAGGATTCAAAAAACTAATTCGACGCGGTCGAAGTCGCAGGCATCATTTAGTTGAGGTATAATACTCGTATTAAATATGCATGTAAGTAGGCACACTTTCCCACAAAACTTTAGCAGAGATGTGTTTTTCTTTTGAAACATAACCGCTTTCGTCGCTCTATTGAGGGTACGTAGATAGTGTCAGCTTCATTCAGTGCCAACGACACTTTTGAGGACGATTCACTGTAAGTAAGGGTAGGAAGTTACCGGTCACGATGTTTTAAAACTGTAAATGTAAGTATAATATTTTTTAAGTTGAAAAGTTTTAAGTACTTTGCCAATAATAATATCAATAATTTCTAATAACCGATGAGATTAGGAATTGAAAACTCAGGGGTTAGGACTTTAGGAGTCAGAACCCTAAGTTCACGTAATGCTGTACAAATGGAAACAACATCCGTGTAACGAAAATTCGATAGGAATAAGTACCTAATTAATTCCTAATCTTTAGATTGATGCTATATTTTAATTTCATTTTAATTGAATTCATGTTATTAAAAAAAGGTTATGTACATATTTTACTTTATAGGAAGCCATAACCAAAATTACGCAATACCACAGAATAGGTATTGCACAGTACATCAAGACATTCACCGGACGTTCAACTCCACTCGAGCGGCCACTACAAGAGTCAACTTCTTTGCGAGTTTCTACGATCCTCACCACCGCAATAACTTGCATAACAAGTTCTTGTGTAATGGGATGGCGGCAGCTTGGACGTATACCTACTATAGGTATAGGATGAGAAAAGTATGATAGAGAAAAACGCTCTGATACTGAATGCTCTAAACTCACCTGAAAACCTCTCGTCGAATCAAAGTATTCTTGAGCATTGTAATACTCAATTTTTTTTTATCCACTACAAGCTAGCCCTTGACTGCGACCTCACCTGATGGTAAGTGATGATGCAGTCTAAGATGGTAGCGGGCTAACCTGTTAGGGGCATGGCAGTTATATTAAACCCATACCCCTTCGGTTTCTACACGACATCGTACCGGAACGCTAAATCGCTTGGCGGCACGTCTTTGCCAGTAGGGTGGTAACTAGCCACGGCCGAAGCCTCCCACCAGACCAGACCAGGGAAAATTCAGAAATTATAAATTCCCAAATTGACCCTGCCGGGGATCAAACCCGGAACTTTCGCACGTTAAGGCAACAGCGCCACACTGCGCCACGGAGGTCGTCAAAAATCTATGTATTCCATGTAGAACATACAAGTGTCTCATAAGTTACGTCATGTTTTGTCATCATCGCCGGTTCGAAAAGCAGATTCCTAAGAAGAACCAGCAAGAAATTCAGCTCAACTCAATAAATTACGTTGTTCAATTTATAAGTCTATCCATGTATCGCTTCGGCAAAGCTACACTCTACAGTGGGCAGCTAGTGCCTCATTTGCAAAAACAGTCAACGGATTAGGTACTTAGGTAAAAATATAACTTTCAAACTTTACACGAATTAAGAAAGTACATCCACATTTTAGAATATTAAAGTGATCGTTTTTGCACCTGTGACATACATCCTTCTTCACAGAATACTGTTGCTATGTACTTTCCGACGGTTTCAATAAAAAGATTGACATTGGGTCCAGCGCCACACAGAATAGTATAATAAGTTACATTACTGTATTTAATTTACTCTAGGTATTACTTATTTTTTTTAAAAAGAGCAACTGCTGAGTTTATTGCCGAAACTCAGTAGTAACATAAGAGACACCTGTATATGTCCTACTAGGTTTTACGGTCGATGGTCCTACATATATATCTAAACTAATATTATAAAGAGGAAAGATTTGTTTGTTTGTAATGGATAAATTCAAAAACTACTCGACCGATTTAAAAAAATTCTTTTACCTATAGAAAGCTACATTATCAGCGAGTAACATAGGCTATAGCCAATGTCTATCTAATGTATGTAATGTATCTAATGTATTTGTGTATGTGTATCTAATTTAAAAAAAAAAACTATAAGGATTCATAAGGATTAATTTTTTTAAAAAAAATTAGAGATCCTTATGAAAATTGCAATATTGTGAACTTAGTCGGAAAAAATCATCTCTTCTGAGAGCTTACGTATGGCGTGCGCTGTTACTCGAAAACAATGTATAGTGTGATTGTTTCTCTCAAAAAGTTCTAAAAAAAGTCCGCAAGATTATATATGTGTCTTTTAAGGTTGACTCACAATAACCATTTTTATGATTTTCAAATTGATTAAAAATCGATTAATTGCTGGCGGCATTGGCAGGTGTGTTGAGTGAATTAAAACCTGCCCACTGCCCACTGACTATATTGAGTATAAACTATTAGGATTATTAGTGCTACCCGTGCGAAGGCGGGGGCGGATCGCTAGTTATAAATAAATTGAATTGAATAAATTTGGTGAGTAGTTACCTGGAAGACAGGTACATCAATGTGAAAGGTAGTAAGGGAATGAGGAAACAATAAAAGTCACCATAGTCGATAGGCAAATGTTCAAAAAGTCGTCTCCTTCACGGTTCTCGTAGCACCGTCTTCTATATACCTACAACTGGTATGTATGTGTTCGTCATGGTCTCTAGAACACGAAACTGTCGGTCGTAGAACGCGGAAGCGTGCACACGCTTAGCTGTGACGTCACAAAGATGGCGGCCGACCGTTGTAGATTATTGATGATTTCTCGAGTTATAATTGTACAAATGGGTTATGTGAGGTGTTTTTGGAAAGCTTATTTAATGATCTATAATTGCTTCCTTGAAACCTATTAAGTAAATATAATAGTTATAAAAATATTCGAAAAAGATTGAATTTTTTACCATAATATGCATTTGTATATTTACCAATTTAACTCAATAAATCGAAACGAAATCGAAAATGTAGCTAAATTAATGTTATTATAAAAAATATAGAGTATTTCTTTAGCTTGCTAAATATATAAATAACATTTTCATACGATAGTAAACAAATAAATTATGAACAATTCCGTAAAGCAAGTGCCACCGCGCGCTTGAGTTACGCTACAGCGAAGTTCGGGCCACGCGCCCGCGTTGCTAGTAGTTTTTGAAGATTTTATTTTACGAGTTTGTTGTTTACAACGGAATCATAAAGAAAATGCAGATTCAAGAAAAATATTATCTTTATTTTGAATCATTATTATTTATGCACACACACAAACACTCAGATCAAGTAAAAATGATAATTTACATAATTAGTTAGTAACTTACATAAAAGGTAGGTTTGGATAATGCTTTAAATAAATGTCTGAAACGATTTCAAACATAGTCCTTTTCTCTCCAACATTGTTTCTGAATACGCTCACTGCTGCTATCATTGGCTATTAAATGGTACAATTACCGATATATTGAAAATCTTTATAACTAATACCAGTCACATTGAGGAGGACACCCCAAGGCATGCTACTTCGAGTGTCCCGCCTGCGCGGACTTCAGATCGGTGGCAAAGGGTGCGAGCGAGCATGTAAACGCCCAAAACCTGATATCGCGCATGCTGTCAAATGAAGACGATTGGCAGAAGTACGCACAGATGCTGCGATCAATAATGATGAGAAGAGAAGAACGCGAAAAAGAGGAAAAGAAGAAGAATAATGATAACGAGCGGTCGGCATGAAGAAATGCAAATGCGGTTCCGTGCTGATCGGGGAGCATCTCGGGGAGGTTATTTTTAGTCCGTGCGAGTCGGAAACGCCCTGCCATCAGGCAGGAGTCCATAAAGGAATTTTTTCTTCCTCCTCTGGGAAGACAAAAAAAAATCTCAAAAAGAAAAAAAAAGAAAATTGAGTTTATTGAGTAACAAACGCGTGATTATGGTTACATATCCATTACAAGCTTGGTTTTCATTTTGCATAATAATAATTTTGGGAGCACGCCACGTCAAGGCTAACAAAAACCGTAATCCATCAATCAAAGAGACTATGTTCGAAAATGACTACTTACACCTAGCGCATTCGTATCTTGCAACTTTTCGTTTTCGTCGCTCCGATAAAACTTGTGTCACTGCTGTCTACTGTTATGTAAGATCTTTGTTAGAATGTTCGAGTAACTCGCCTCGACATCAGATTAAATCACTTGAAAAGCTTACCGTTTTTCTTTATATTTCAATCGTTCACTGGCTCTCGTTAAAATGTCAACAAAGACATCTTTTATGCGATATCTCTTTTATACAAAAGAAAGTAAAGTTTCGTGACAACTTATTCGTTTTATTACCTTCATAGCTAGTTGAAAAGCTTAGGAAACTACGTTCAGATTTAACCGGCTAGAACTCGTTATAAATGAACTCGTTAAAAGAATAATGAAGCTCTTCTTTAAACATCAGCTTTATGAGTTTTATTACAAAAACGAATAAGGTATTAATTGCATATTATTTTCTTCTCTTCTCTAGACAGTGAAAGCAGTGCCTAAAGAGAAGGTATATTTGATATGTATTCGCTAATGACTTCTAATCTTTTTTTTCTTTTAGAGAAAATAAACTTTATTTTATAATATTTTAAATAGAAAGTAGGTATTATTTCATTCAGTATAACTGAAATTATTCCAAGCAATATGATTTTGATATAGAACCGAGCAGGTTTTAAGTACACAGAAGAGCAGCCAAAATTAAATATTTGCAATTTGTAAGTTGGCACTCTTCCTTTTGAGGCTGAAACTAAAAACGTAACTTGTGCTGTTAAACTAATTAATGGGCTAATTTTCATGAATATTATAACAATTTTCGCTATAGAATGGCTCTTAGTTGTTGTAAAGTTCATAATATTTATTTTATTTCTAGAAACGACCAATTCTAAATATTTTTCTAGATAGGTAGGTAAGTGAACTATATTTCAGTGAGCACGAGTATAAAAATATGAACTAGCTATCTGCAGGCTGAAGCACTTTGATTTTCCGGGAATACGAGTAACTAACATGCAAAAAATCCGGTATATTACGAAAAAAAATAGTCGGCATGTGAGGGCTCGTAGATAAAAATACCACTATTACTATTATCCCTACTTTTGACGCAATGAGACATAATATGCTTCAGTAGACAAATATGGATAACGCGAGAAAATGGGTAGACGTATTTTACTCGCTGTGCGCATGCTGGCCCTGCTGGTCTACAACTATATCTAAACAAAAATCACGTTGATTCATTGCTCTATTGCAGCGTGATTGAAGGACAAACCAGCAAACCAACGAACAAACACACTTTCGCATTTATAATATTCATAGATATGATTAGAAAATTTCTTATCAATTAATGAAAGGCTAGGACATATTATACAAAGCGTGTCGTCAGCAATGCGTCACGGCAACTGCAACGTTAATAACGCGTGGCAATAAACACGTCCAAATGAAGCGGTCTTAATAATTTCATCTCAAAGTTCTATTTATATATTTCATGATTGTATTTTATACGTTTACTTACTTGTAGGGGCACTTAAGATACTTCTTTTACCAGGTATGCTATGTAAATGAGATGTAACGTTTACACTACGGCATGCGTTTGGCGTAGCCAAACCACTATCTGCCAATGATTACACTACCGAATGTAATTAGGGTGTAGGTTGCTGATACAACATACTAACATCACCCCTTCGCGTTGGACACGTTTACATCGAGTGTCGTACTATCGCTAGTTGTGTGTGGCCAAGCCTTAAATGATAAGCATTAAGTGGTAGATAATACAATACACCTACATACTGTACAAAAAGGTAAGTAATTGTTTATCTGTAAGGTTATCAGGAGAGCAGAAACATAGCTCCTAAAAAGCTTTTTGTAGAGTGCATGATAATAATAGAATAGTTGGATTTCAATCCTATACCTTGGCACGTAAAGAAGGAAGATAGAGGTAATGCAATTAAAACACTACTACCACTATATAGAAAAAGGTAGGTAGGCATGTACTTATAATCTATATCTACGATTCATGTAAACGTCTCCTTGTCATGTTCTGAAACCACTAATCGCTCTTACTGTGTTCCATTTTCGTTCGATTAGATACCTACTAGAGATATTTTCAGATAGATAGATAAATTCTTTATTGCCACGCATAACATAGAGAAAACTTCATTATAAACAAATTAATTAATTAACTGCTCTTTCATTCGCGCAACAAAGCCAGCAACAAACTTGGTTATAGATTCCAAGCTTTTGTTAACACGGCGGTAATATATTCGGTATCTACTCTTTCATTTGGGTCAACTGACTCCAAGGACGAAATAAAAGATAGGATCGTACGGAAAAATAAGCGAAAGTCTACTGTTGTTCGAATAATAAATTACGGGACTGTAAGAGAACTTTTATTACGGTCTATCATGCATAATAGAACTATTAGTATTAGGACTCGGAGAAATGTCGATACAGAAAATTTATATATTGATAAAAATGTATTCGAATTTGCCTGGAAAATTCTAATAACTGTATTTAAGCTGACAAGGGCAGTTACCTACCCTAGTTTTGGAACATATCAGGTTAATTTACCAATTTATGTCCAATTATGCGACAAGATAATATGAGGTGCATTAGTCACATAAGTACAAAATCTGATTTAAATGTCGCTTATGCATTATGTTGATCACTAAACTAAAGTTTTGTACTTATATCTATCCCCAGTCAACATTTTTTATTTTTATTTTTTTATTTATCCACTACAAGCTAGCCCTTGACTACGATCTCACCTGATGGTAAGTGATGATGCAGTCTAAGATGGTAGCGGGCTAACCTGTTAGGACTGTTAGGACTGGACTGCTATGACTGGATGTAACCTGTCATAGTTGAGAATCTATGTAGATAAAATTTCAACATCCTTGTTGAGAATATTTTCACGATTGAGCACAAAAATAAAAATTCCAAGCTCGGTCTAGAAACTTGGCTAGTGCTAGGTTTGCTTTATAATGTTTTCCCCAACTAAGGCAAGATTTTCAGGCATTCCATTCAAGCGAAGCTGGGTCGTGTCAGGATAAAATAGAAGGGTACCGAAAACGTTGTTTAGATTTCTACGTGTATCGGTTAGCTGATTTTGCACGAAAGGAGCCGAGCTGCTTACTTATTGCCAGAAGTGACAATTAAAGCTTGTAAGTTTTTTGGCACTAAACTCAAATGCTCAAACTTCATTACCTAGTAACTCTAATTGAATAGGACGATAAGAAAAAGTGCCCATTGTAATTTACGAAAATACGATTTGGAATGGAGTCCTGTCTGAAGACAAATAAACCTTCGCCAGTGATTCAATTTGAACTCAAGGTTTCCGTTCAGAGCAGCGGTGAGCAAAGTTTGACTCAATAGAAGATGGTACTAAAAAACGAAAACATTTCAGACTAGTTGTGCCCGCGACTTCATCCACGTGGAATAATGACTTCATGACTTTCGGCAGCAATTTAAATTTTTTAGGCTAATTATGGGCCGTAAGCTTTTTGGCCGACGTCATCACACAAAAACTTCATCCCCTAATTTTACCCCCTTTAGGGTACAATTTTTACTAACTCTGAATGTCGTATTTATTTACTAAAAAATAAATTTCAAGCTTCTAGCTTTAAAAATGACGTAATTTCCATACAAACATTCATCCTCTATTTCAACCCCTTACAGCCCCTTTTTAGCATTAAAAAGTAGCCTATGTCCTTTCTCAGGCTCAACTATCTCTGTACCAAATTTAATTTAAATCGGTTCAGTAGTTTAGGCGTGATTGCGTAACACACAGACAGACAGAGTTACTTTCGCATTTATAATATTAGTATGGATATGGATATGGATTAGTAATTAGTATGGATTAAGGTAGACTAAAAAATAATAATACTTTATTTCAATATCTACATTATTTTTAAGGCAAAAGGTCGGAGTGTTCATTTAAGAGTAGCACTACCCGTGTGGCAGAAGATTCTTCCATAACAAAATTAGAATAAAACAACGCAAAATTTTTCTTTAGCTATGGTCCACATAGTTTTTGAGCGTTCCAAATCATTTACACAGTCATTTATCCTGGTTTCTTTTTCTGTGAGAGTTCTTTACCTAAATAAATAGAAAACGTTGACAACAAGCAATCTCGAAAAATTGTCTCGGCCGTGATTAAGTGACTTTATTCTTCTTCAGAGTTGTTAAAAATGTCTAAGGCTACTAAAATAGGATAATCAGAGTGAAGGCGACGCGCCCCGGTCCCGGGGCAATTCGAATTGTTAAATTTTGGCATGAGACATATCCTATGGGATTAATGACATTGTAAAGGAATTTTTCTAAAGCTTGGAATGTTTTTGAAGCTTCTTTGAAAATAATGTGCCTTTTATTTGTAGTACAAAGTTACTCTGGCGCTATATGGAAAATCCATGCTTAATATTATATAACTAATGGGCCCGGCAGACGTAGTCCTGCCCTGAACTGTGTCTAAACCTAGAACCCGATTGCATCGCCTTCTACGGGGTCCAATTATGAAATTTCATCAAAATTGGTTCAGCCGTTCTGAAGTGATGCGAAAACATGTACATTTCGGCAATTGATTTTAATTTGTAACCGCTACGCAATAAAGATTAGAAATCTATACTAAGTAATATTATAAAAAGGTAAAGTTTGTGAGGTTCTCTCTGGATAACCGATTTTGAAAATTCTGGTACCAATAGAAAGCCACATTATTTGTGAATGTCATAGGCTATATATTATTAACTCGAAAAATTAGGGAGTTCCCGTGGGAATTTAACAAACTTATTTCACGCGGACGAAGTCGCGGGCGTCTGGTTGTATTAAATAAAATTGAAAAGTGTTATATTAGATTCAGCAACATCATATTTTACAGAGTCGCCAACTATTTTGCACTGCCAAAGTTTCACGCTAGTATCACCGCTTTGTGGCGTACCGTAACACGAACGTAACGTTTTTGTTCCTAACACATAAAACACTAGCTGATGCCCGCGTCCTCGTCCGCGTGAAATAAGTTTTTTAATACCCACGGGAACTCGTAAATTTATTTACAAAAATTAGCCTATGTGTCTCTCCAGGACCTCAACTGCAAAAAATTACGTCGACCCGTTGCTCTATTGTGGCGTGATTGGAAGACAAACCAATAAACCTACAAACAAACACATATTCGCATTTATAATATTAGTGTGACGAGTGGATATAAATTCCAACAATTTTTATTCAATTTTTCAAGCGTCGTTGATTCGCAATGCCTTCGTGAAATTGGACAGGTGGATTATCTTTTCCGTCTTTCACAGAACCCTTCACGAATGAGTTAGGTACCTACTTCCAAGTGGATAATTTAAAGTATCTTAATTTTCTTAAATTATTTAAATAGCTTTATAGCTATTTAAATATATATATTTAAAATAGCTTTATAGCATATTTATATATGCTAGAACCTTTGTTTTCGTTCGTTTATGTTCAGTTTTTTAATATTGAGAGGGCGACAATTAATTTGGATATTAGATACCACTTATATTGATATACTTACAGCCTGCTACTAAATAGTAACTAAGTAGTTTTAGGAACAGCAAGTTAAACAGCCATTCATTCTAGTTTGTTCCGCCAGATCTTCGCTCAGTATCGCCACTTTTCAAAACTTTTCTTATCCTTTCTTTCTTCTTATCTATTTACCTTCAAGTCTTATCAAGATAAGAAGTATAAATTTCTCATTGCAATTGTAGGTAGTTGTTGTTCCTTTTAGCTAAACTGTTGTTCCTTTTGTTAGTAACCTAAGAGTTTAAATTAGTACATTGTACTATTGTACATTGTACTAATTTAAACTCTTAGGTTACTAACGATTATTATCAGATCGGGATAAAAGGCCAAATTCGGACTTCCAAATTTGGTCACCCATCCGATCGGTCAAGTCACCGACTTGGGTCAACGCGTCTGCGTTGTCCCAACTAGGCCTGCTCCCTTCCCTTCACTTAAACTTCACTGCTTCAAAATAAACGCAAATTGTGATTTATGCTTATCCAGGTTACTCGCCCGAAAGATAAAATTTTATAAAACTATGATAAAACTGTCCCTGAATACATTTGCTCGAATAACCAGGTCACGTACTACACTGCCGAGGATCACACGGCTCTGTCAATGATGGTTTCATACAAGTTAACCTAACTACATGTGCTAATTCAATGTAATTGGACTTATTGCCTTGGAAAATGGAATTGCTATGTTTCTGGCATATAACTAGTGATGTACCGGATCGTTAAAAATGTATATGCGCGGATACGGATCCGGATACGGATATTTGGTGTCAAGATCCGCGGATACGGATACGGATACGATTTTAACTTATTTACTCAGTCGGTGTCGGTGCGCGTGACCTTGAAAGTCACTAAGATAAATGTTTGCAATATAAAGGTGTCAAATATTTGATTTTAAGAAATAGAAAAATAAGCTGAATGGCATTTAATAGCTTTCCATTGCTACCTAATCACCTATATATAGAATTTCATCTTTTTATTCAAAATTAATAAGATAAAAGATCCGTCAAAAAGTAACGGATACGGTTACGGATATTTCTTCACCCGCGGATATCCGCAGATACGGATACGGATATCCGGCACATCACTACTTATAACGCACAAGTACAGAAATTTTCATTAGGGTAAATTGCTAGAAGATGGCTAAGCGGCTCTATAGAAAGGGCACACAATCCTCAAATGCTTAGTGAAATACGACGCATAGATGATTCATGTCCAAACTAAACGAGAATACCTACTAACAAATGAGGTCAGTAATTCACATGATGATATTTCCGACATAGGGGTGTTAACAAATAGGGATTTGGCGTAGTTATAACAGCTCGATGTTAGGACGACTCGAAAATCGATTTTTTATAATGAAAGGAGTGCAAATGTAATCTTCAGATTAGCCATACTAATATTATAATTGCGAAAGTGTGTCTGTCTGTCTGTCTGTCTGCTACGCTTTCACGGCACATGATATTTTTTAGGGTTAGGTTGTATCCCGGGGAAGGACATAGGCTACTTTCAATCCTGGAAAGTTCCCGCGGGAATCAAAAAAACTTAATCCACGCGAACGAAGTCGCGGGCATCATCTAGTAATTTATACAAATTGTAAACAGATACGACATACCTACCTTTAAATGTGTCTGTCTGCTCAGGCACGGGTGGATTTACTTATTCAAATGTTATTCTTGAAGTATTAAGCAAATAGGAACAACAGACAAACGTTTATTCTTTTAATCTAAATAGAGCGTAAGGCACGACTTCGCTTACAAAACTTCAAGTACTTAATAAATAAAACTTGATAAAACATATTCTTACTAATAAAATAAAATTAAAACCCTAAAATCACCTACAAATTTTGAAAATAGTTTGGAAGACCCATGTAAAAGGCATTTTTTTAGATTAATTTAACCATAACCACAATATGATATTATATAATAGCCGATGCCCGTGGATTAAGGTTTTTTGGTTTCCGCGGGAACTCTTTAATTTTCCGGGATAAAAAGTAGCCTATGTGTTGTTCGAGACTATAATCTATCACTGTGCCAAATTTCATCCAGATCCGTTCAGTCATTCTGGCGTGATTGAGTATCCTTCTATCCATCCATCCAAACTTTGGCATTTATAATATTAAGTATCAATTAGCATTAATTTTTGTTTCTTTCAAAGCAACGGAATCCTGGATTCTGACTCGCACTTGGTCGGTTTTTTTGTAAACGAGCTTAGTTGAGTAAAAAACTCCTATGAAAACGAGATGACAAAAAACACTATAAAAGCATGTACAGACTCGAAGCGCGATATCAAGTACACGAAGAATTCTAATATACTTCATTCAGTAGATTACACGACGGTTAGGTATGTTGCTCTTCTCGTCTACTACTATTAAACAAACTAGCTGTTGCCCGCAACCTTGTCTGGTTGGAATAAGTGTTTTTAATTCCCACGGGAACTAATTCATTTTCCGGGATTAAAATATGGCCTATTTCACTCTCCAGAACTTCAACTATACCTTTGCAAAAAATCACGTCTATAAATTTAATCTTTTAGTAAGATTTCCATTAATCATACATACATTTCCATGAATTAAGACCTCTGGTGAGCTGCGTTGGACACGCCTCCATTACGCAAACTTTGTGTTCAGGCCTTAACTATTGATTTACCATTTTCCTGTTACCCTCAGATTTGCACGCCCGGCCCCTGAAATTTTGCCTTCCTGGGGAATGGCAAGGGAATGGTTCGACGCGACGCAATGTCTCGCGGGCTTCAGACTATAGGCCTTTGTATATATCCAGAGTTGTAATCCGGCTACAGGACTGAAATGTATATATTAAGTTTCTACATAATTACATAATTTTATATCTTTGTCAGTTCATCGATTTAATCCTCATATCAAAATTTCGCAGTAGATGAAGGTTCACTAGCGTTTCGCGGATTATTCATTCGATTTCAATGGTTCAATCAAATTATTCCTCACTCGTATGACAAACAAAAGGCAAATTAAATTGAGATAAGAGGATCGAGTTTGGTATTAAATCAAAGGCTTTTCATTGTGTAGATTTATAAAATATAGTATAATTTGTGTTGGTATTGATAAAACGATGATAAGTCCCTAAGCTTGGCAATAGGCCTTATTTTATTACTTATTGAAACCATCCAGATAATTTTTCTGAAAAAAATAATAATATCTAGAAATTGGAATTTAACTCATAGAAAATTGTGTAAATTTTTTCAGAACAGCTTATAGCACTGCAGGTTAGAGGCTAGAGCCTGTTTCACAATCGCCAAGTAAACCTTGACGAATAAATTTGAGATGACAGAATTCCTGCAACATCTTTGAGAAAGCTAATGTTGTTATCCTATTTTTACAAGCTTTTATTTAACTTGCAGTGTTTGTGTGTTTGTTTATGGAAAATCTTGCAGCTGAATTTTAAAACCAACAATTTCAGCTCATGGGGAAAGTTACCTATCCCCATGAGCTGAAATTCTGCAGATACGTTTAGTTTAGATGACTATGAGGCCAATTCTGTTGTACACTGTCTCCATAAACTAAAATTACATCTTTATTTATATTGCTATATCTTCCATAATACTCTCTGCTGAAAGGGGCAGCACAAGATTTTTAGGGCTGTCATTTTAGTTTAATTTAGAGATTATTTTAAACAGAATTGGCCACAATGCATAGTTGGCTAGGTGACATCATTCTAAATCCAATATGGTGGACTGCCAAAGATGGCGGGCTAGTTATTACATATGGGGTGCATCACTACATAGTATAAAACAAAGTCGCTTCTCATTGTGTATCCCTATGTATGCTTAGATCTTTAAAACTACGCAACGGATTTAGATGCGGTTTTTTTATATGGCGGATGATAAAAACTGTTTTTTTTTAATTTTTTAATTATTTAAGACTTAGGCATATATATATATATATATATATATATATATATATATATAGAAGACCACTGATTGTGATAGGTATACCTACTTACATTTTTATGTGACTATTTATACGCGATTTATACACGAACTTTCTATAAAAGTTACAAAGATTAAAAAACTTTTATGTCGATTTGAGAGGACTTTGTGACAATTTGTGAATTTCTACCAACGACCTCGAATATTGACTCGTCTAAGTCAAATAAAATGAGTAAATAACCACTACAAAGATTGGAAAAGTTAATCTAGATCGAAACAAATTTATATGATTTATTTTAGAACAATATATTATTCTATTTCAATAAGGAATTATCCATTAACGACTCGAGGATTTTGCGATGTGCACATCGAAAAAATAATAGCGAGTTCTTTGCACATCATACCGAAACGTAAAATATCTTGGCGCTATACAAATTTAAAGAAGTTTTGTCAATAAAATTACGGAGGTCATCTAATCATAAAATGGACACACCATCAATATTGTGTATGCTGTATTATGCATGCATAGTAGGTAAACAGCAAAACCTCGAGCAAAACACATAAATCGGACATCGTCAGTCACGGCTATTCAGACATAAATTCTACTTTACCGACTAGTGCACAACTGATGCGATCGCATAATAAGGCGCATTCATTTTTAGTTTAGTCGATCTCTAACTTTAGACAATGCCAGACTAGTCAAAGTAAAATGTTTTATTTAATTAAAAAAAAATACAAATATTTATGATGAGAGATAAGCCAATTTAGAAATTATTAAATCCTGAATTGAAGCTCCACAAAATCGAGCACGGGACCTCTAACCTCTTTTACGCTCACCGCTGCATTAGAGCATTGATTTGATTGATTTGATTTGAAACCCTCTAAAGGGTTGTGTTTAGAAAGTGACCTGATTTTTAAATGTTTACTTCATCCATCCATCCATCAGCCTGTATGCATCCACTGCTGGACATAGGCCTTTTCGAGAGCGCGCCACCAAACACGGTCCTCCGCCTTCCTCATCCACCCGCTTCCCGCAACCTTCTTTAGGTCATCGGACCAGCGAGCTGGAGGTCGTCCTACACTGCGCTTACCGGTACGCGGTCTCCACTCCAGAACACGTCTGCCCCAGCGGCCATCGGTTCTGCGACAGATATGACCTGCCCACTGCCACTTCAGCTTGCTAATCCGCAGAGCTATGTCGGTCACTTTAGTTCTTCTACGAATTTCCTCGTTCCGGATTCTATCCCTGAGAGAGATTCCCAACATAGCCCGCTCCATAGCACGCTGAGCGACTTTTAATTTGTGGACGAGGCCTACCGTCAGTGTCCACGTTTCCGCTCCATACGTCATTACCGGCAGGACGCACTCGTTGAAGACTTTAGTCTTCAGGCTTTGCGGTATCGACGAATCGAAGACTTGACGAAGCCTAGAAAATGCTGCCCAGCCCAACTGAATTCTTCTGTCAGCCTCTTTGTCGAAGTTGTTTCTACCGAGTTGTATAATCTGGCCAAGGTAGTTGTATTCCTGAACAACTTCGATACTGACATTGCCGACGTTGATAGGTCTTGAGATAACGTGCTCGTTAAACATGACTTTTGTTTTGTCTATGTTCATCTGAAGACCTACTCGTCTGGAAGAACAGTTAAGCTCGGCCAGCATCCCCTCAAGGTCCTGCAACGATTCCGCCAGTATCACTATGTCGTCTGCAAAACGCAAGTGCGAGATGTATTCGCCATTAACATTAATACCACGACTTTTCCAGTCCAAGACCTTAAACACGTCCTCCAGGGCGCAAGTGAAAAGTTTCGGGGATATAACATCTCCCTGTCTTACCCCTCTTCGTATGGGAATTGGATTCGTTTGTTCCAGAACAGAACAGAACAGAACCAGAACAGCCCAGGTCTCGACAGAATCAAAGGCTTTCTCGTAGTCCACAAACGCTAGACAGAGGGGCAGATTATACTCCTGGGTCTTCTGCATAATCTGCCGTAGCGTGTGAATGTGGTCCACGGTGCTGTAGCCTTTGCGAAACCCAGCCTGCTCTGGTGGCTGAAATTCGTCAAGCCTTCGGGCGAGACGATTCGTAATAACCCGCGAAAACAGCTTATAAATATGGCTCAGAAGTGAGATTGGTCTGTAGTTCTTGAGCAGACTCTTATCTCCTTTTTTGAAAAAGAGAATGGTAACACTTCTGGTCCATTTTTCCGGTGTTATGCCAGTTTTGATGACGGTATTAAAGAGGTCTTTAAGCTTAATAAGAATTGGCTTTCCTCCTGCGCGTAGGAGCTCCGCAGTAATACCGTCATCGCCCGGAGCTTTGTTGTTCTTCAGCTGTTCGAGGGCTATACTAATCTCGCCTACGTCGATATCCGGGAGGTCATCGGTATAGTGGCGCACAAGTCTCGCACGTTTGTCGTTCGCAGCCTGAGTGGGTGCAGGTTTCGGAGCATGAGCAGAGTAAAGCTGCCCGTAAAACCGCTCGATCTCAGCTAACACCTCTGGCTTCGAAGCAGTAATCCGACCATCTGATGTTCTCAGCTTTGTCAAATGGCTTCTCCCAAGACTTTGAGCGAATACTTTTGCTCCTCTATTGCGTTCTATCGCATCTTGTATATTGCGCGTCGAGGCAGCACGCATATCGAAACGTATTCGCTTTTTGATAAGCTTGTTTAGAGACTGCCTGTCTGGCAAAGCTGAGCCCACTTCCCGTCTTTGCTGCATCAAATCCAGGGTCTCGCTAGAGATCTTGGATGTGGGAATTTTGCCTCCTTTTTGGCAAAATTTGCCACCCACTTCCCGAACAACATTCACAAAGTCGCCATATTTCTGATCAACTTCGTCGGTGGTTTCCAGCAAATCGAATCTGTTCCTCAGCTCTAGTTGGAAATTTTCTGTTACAGCCATGGGTTGGTGTGTTCTTGGGCGAAGAGTTGACTCCATCAAACGTCGTCTCTCTAACTGAAGGTCTATATTCAAGGATCCCCTCACAAGACGGTGATCGCTACCAGTGTTAAATCGGTTGATCACGGAGACGTCCCTGAATATATCCTTACGATCCGACATGATGAAGTCAATCTCGTTCCTAGTCACGTTATCGGGGCTCTGCCAAGTCCACTTCCTATGGGCACTTTTCTTGAAAAACGAATTCAATAGGAAGAGGCCTCTCCTCTCAAGAAAGTTGACTAGCATTTGCCCCCTGTGATTTCTGTTACCAACTCCATGAGGCCCAACTCTTGATTCGTTGCGTTCTTGTACTCCCACCTTTGCGTTGAAGTCCCCCATAACAACCGTGAAGTAGGATTTGGTAGTCTTATCCATAGCCTTGATAACGTCTTCGTATACGGCCTCTACTTCTTCATCAGAGTGTGACGACGTGGGCGCATACACCTGCACTACTTTCAGAGAGTACCTCTGGTTCAACTTAAGTATAACGTATGCCACCCTTGACGACACACTACTGATCTCCACGATGTTGTTTGCGAGGACTTTGTTGATCAGAAATCCCACTCCGCCTTGGGACGTCTGCTCGCCTTCCCGATAGTAGAGAACGTGGCCCGATTCTAGAGTCAGCGTATCCTCGCCCCCTCTACGGATTTCTGAAAGTCCTAGAATGTGCCACTTAATATTACTCAACTCTACCTCGAGTTCGGCTAAGCTTTCATCCGATCTCAGGGTCCTGGTGTTATATGTAGCCAAAAAGAGTCGTTTGGTATGGTAGCCATCCGTAGCCCGGTGATTCCTAGCACCCCCTGCCCCGCCGTGACCGCGACCGCTACCGTAGTCGGGAATAGCGGAGCTGCCGGGAACTGGGGGCCATTGTTTGTTGGCGCTGCTCATCAAAAGTAGTTCATCAAATGTTTACTTAGCCCTCCTATAAGGTGTGGTTCTACTATCTGTTAACAAAGGAGTTAACGAAGTATTAGCAAAAGTTTGTCGTCTTATATTATATAATAACAAGTTTTATTGAAAACTTGAAGCTTTACAGGACAGACAGGTTTGTTTTCAATTTTGAGTAAAAACGAAACATTTCCGTCGTCATCCATCGATAGATGTCCACAGCTGGACATAGGCCTCTGCAAGGACTTTCTGTCCACCGAGTAGAGTATCCCAACGCCGCACTTCCCAATGCGTGGTCGCAATTCCAGCACTTTGTTCTTACTTTAGTTCTTCCGCTGATCTTCTCATTTCTGATTTGATCACGTATAGAAACTCTGAGACTCTCCATCGCTCGCTGAGTGACCCTGAGCTTTCTCATGATAGAGTGGAGCGGTAATTAGCAGTATGCATGATTTTGGTCTTGATCATGATCATTTTAAGGCCCACCTATAGGGACATTCTGCTGACGTAATTTAGCATTGGTTCCCAAGGTCTTCCAGAGTCTCTGTCATGATGACTCTGCGAATCGATGAGGTGATTGATGTACTCGCCGGAAAGTTATAAATATTTCAAAATCAAAAGTATTTTCAATCAAATAAGTTTTACAACTTTCAATGTTAATGGTTTTAGTGGTTTTGAATCGTCAAGTGAATGCACCGATATCGTCGATTTTATCTCTATTTTGAGAAATAACACTGCAACTTGTTGAAATTTAAAGAAACTAACATTGCGAGAGCAGATAGCTCATCGTTATGTAGGAACACATTGCCCATCTTATATCACACACAGGCCTGGGATGTGCATACAACTTGCAGCATCCTTGACCGACTTTTAACCTCCGTCCAAACAGAGAGATAACAGGGGCGATCAAAAAGTGTCCGCTATTCGCATGGGTATTCGATATTTGCAATTGATATTTGACGTTCATTTATTTTTTCTCCCATTGGGACTATCTTTGGAAGTTGTCATGGTAACGTACTGTGCTTCACAATATTTTTGTAAAATCTGTGCTGTTTCATCAAGATAACGCTCCCGCACACTCATCCATGGTAACTCCCGCTGCAATTTAAAAGCAGGGTTTCAGTTGATAAAACACCCACTCATTCATCAGGCTTCGCTCCTAGCGGTTAATACTTATTCCTTAAGTTAAAAGAACACATCTGAGGCATCAAACTCGAGAGCAAAGGTCATGATTGTGGTAGAGGTGTTTTTTTAATTCTCAGGAGCAAGATTTTTTTCAGCCGGAATACTATAATTTTAAAGGCGATATTCCAAATGTATTGAAATCGTTTTTCTAATAAACTACAAGTTAGCCCTTGACTGTGATCTCACCTGATGGTAATGATGCAGTCTAAGATAACCTAAGACTATCCCTAACCCGTTAGGGGTATTGCAGCTATATTAAACCCATGCCCCTAATCGGTTTCTACACATCATCGTACGCTACGAACGCTAAATCGCTTGGCGGCACGTCTTTACCGATAACTAGCTACGCACAAGGCACCCACCAGGCCAGGCCAGAGAAAATTCAGAAATTATAAATTCCCAAATTGACTGTGCCCGGGATCGAGCCTGGGACCTCCCACGTTGAGACAACAGCGCTCAACACTGCGTCAGGGAGGTCGTCAAAAGAAGGGGATGATGTTGAAGAATAAAATAATTGCTTGTACTTGTGAACTACTTTTACTTAATAAGAACAATCTTGTGTTTTATAACATTACCGGAAACTTATTTTGATTACCCTCCACATGCAAAATAATTCACTTGTTCATGCATGAAACTAATATTGAACGGAATAATAAGGATAGTAACCATATTAAAGATAATATTATTACAATGCCACCGAGCCGTTCGCTGCGATAGGGCGAACGGGTAGGTAGCGGTATAGGTATAATTAGACCACACGCTCTGGTTTCACTCGGGTGGAATTGCTGAAAATTCTATCGTAGTGGCCTCTCCACTACATGTTACTTGGGAGCGCTTGCCTGGAAGTGGTGATGCATCCTAAGGTGGAATGCGCTTGCCTAGAAGAGACCTCAGTCTTGATTTGAAGGTATACCTTCCTATATTTATGGTGGATAGGAAAACAGAAGCCGTAAGGGCATTCCATATCCTAGCGGTTTGAATTAGAATCGAGGAAGCGAATCCTTGCCTTACAAATACAATACTTTAGTAAAAAGGTGACGGAGGAACCAAATCGAATAGTTCTTGAGCACACTCTCCGAAATATATCCTGTAGAAATAAGATAATCTCCGTACATTATGTTAAGATTTTAGATCCAGCGGGTCCGTATCTATTTTTATGTATTTAAGTACTGACTACAGATTAACTTTATAGATTAGTCTACACGTATATTATGTAGGTATATACTAATAAGCATTGAGCTTTAGATTAACAGGAATCACACCTATATTGTTGATATACTAGCGAATGCCCACGACTTCGTCTGCGTGGTTTGAGGTTTTTTGGTTACCGCGGGAATACTTTAATTTTCCGGGATAAAAAGTGCTATTCCAGACTATAATCTATCTCTGTGCCAAATTTCAGCCAGATCCGTTCAGCCGTTGGGGCGTGATTGAGTAACAAACATCCATACATCCAGATATCCATACATACATACGTCCATCCATCCATTAGTAAGATAATAATTTTATAAGTGATGATGCAGCCTAAAATAGAGTGTGACTACCTAGAAAATGCCCATTCACTCTACTTTTAAAGGTAGATGGGGGGAAAACGGAAACCAGAAAAGCATTCCATATCCTAGCGTTGCGTATTGCCGAATCGCTTTGTACGTGTCCAATACATAAAAGGAACCTTGACTAATGGTCTGTAGACAAAAACAGACTGTGTCAATATAAAACATGCTTTCTTAATAGCAGATAAATTTCGATTTTCGACATGTTCTCAACGGCGTTAGATCATGGCAACTCAGAAACATTTAGAAGTACAAGTATACACTGCATAGCCATGTTCATACTACCTATAAAAACTACACGATACTCGTGATGCGCGAGGATTTAGGTTTTAAAAATCTCAGGGAAGTTAATATTTTTCGGGATAAAACAGGAGCTACATGCATTGCAAAAATCACCACAATCTAAGACGATTTAAGACTTATTATCATCTAACATGTTAATAATTTTGTACTGTGTATGTCAATTGTGATTTGTGTTTGATACAGTAGGTATATCTAGGTACGTAAACAAAATTGAAATACTTACTTAATCAGACTTTTGAAAACAGAAAATGGAAATGGCCTACCGCCTACATATGAATTGGCAACCGATTGTATGAAATTCGTCCAATTCATAAAAACGAAATCCCAAATTATAATTAA
Source organism: Erebia aethiops (assembly GCA_923060345.2). Taxonomy (NCBI): domain Eukaryota; kingdom Metazoa; phylum Arthropoda; class Insecta; order Lepidoptera; family Nymphalidae; genus Erebia; species Erebia aethiops. Next base: position 9,082,271 of record OV281079.1, on the reverse strand, counting down.
GTGAATATACAATTTACATCAAAGATAAGAGAACGCTTGATCTATTCCCCATCGGATGGTGGAAGAATTATAAGTATACTAGCTGATTCCCGCGACTTCGTCCGCGTGGAATGAGCCTTTCGTAAGAAACGTTTTCGTTCGACCGTTTTTTCTCCGTCTTACATTGCAAATCCGACATAAAATAATATTGCGGCTATAAATTAGGATGTAAGCTATCCTATCTTTCAAGTTGGATCAAACTGCACACGGTGTGCAAATTTAATTTAAAATCGGTTAAGTAGTGTAGGAGTCCAACGCGGACAAACAACGTGACACGTGATTTATATATATTTAGATGAGCGATCCTGGAAATCACACGTGTGAAAATAACATTGATTATTATCAATCAATATTATTATATTGTTACCCTACAGAAGTTCCTCGAGGTATCGGCATTCAAGGGAATTGAAGTTTTCCACGAATTATCTTTTACGGCTTTTGTTGCGCTTTATAGGCAAAAAAGCCGCGAGAAAGCGTTTTGGTACTTATTGTAACATGTAAGCCTAGCTGATAGCTGCATTGCCGATTTTCAGAAGAAATCCCGTATTCAAACAACGACCTCAATTTACATAGACGGGCTCTGTCAAACAAAAAATGAGGACGTATTTTACTAACGCCATCTAGTCTGAAATGCGGGACAGCGCTATGTCGGGGACAAAGACAGGCTCATACAGGTGTGGAGCGCGCTCTACAAGTCGGACGCCCAATTTTTTTTCTATGATAGGGCCCATCTAGTACCTACATATATATCGATGTATTCAAATGCTTCAAACCATTCAAACTGCATGCTTACATTAAAAAAAATCAGAGCGAATAGTGTCTTAGTGTCTGAATTTGGAGGAACTGACTATCTACCTATATGCTGTATTAATTAAATACAAGGAGACACCTACCTAATGCGTATACAATACGATCGTGGAACTAGAAACTAAAAAATCTGTACGTACCATTTACTACCACACAATCATTGAAATAGAATGAGTACTACTAAAATTCTACATCAATGCACACAATACATATTATTTAGTAAATAACAAGAAATATGTTATAACAACACGTAATCAACTGTGAAATAACTGACTTACATATGGCGCTAAACTGGTAGCGCTTAACAAACAAGACGGACAATGAAGTGATTCTATTCCTTTTTCCTCTCGAGTTACGGAACCCTAAAAACGATCAACAGAAACTCCATTTGAGCGATGTCCCAGCTGGCAGCTAGTAGGTATATTAGCCATATTATGAATATTAGCTTTATAAAAGCAAGGAATGTTTAGTGTTATACTTTTGATTCAGTTCACCAAAAGGCCTGTTCGAGGTACTAAAATTCTACATCAATGCCTGTTCGTGAGCATGACCTATAATAATAAAATACCAATGAAATCGGTGCCACACCTCTTGACACCACGAGCCACCACGTCATTAATACTGTCTTGCCAGCTAAGTTTCTAAAATATTTTTAGCTTAATGGGCAGGTGACATCCGATGTTTAGATTGTACGTCCATAAAGTATAAAATTGCTCAACCATACGACGTTATCACCATTTTGACTTACGTGTATTAGTATACTTAGAGTAACAAAATACTAACTAGGTACATATTATGTTCATAAAATAATCTAATAAACAGACCCATACAGTTCCTTGCTTATTTCAAAAAAACAGACGCAATGAATTTAGAACCTTCTCATTTTTGGAAACACAACGAGAACTTCGTACAACTTGCAATTGATGCAGTATTAGTCTTAGCAGCGGTTATCATTCAGTGAATTATGGTCCCAAATAGACGCTTCATTGGGATTGTTTTATATGTTTACTCGTAAGACTAGTACGATTCTGGTCGTGCAAGAATCCTTGTTGTGGGTTAAAGCATTTATTTTCTAGTATGCCACATATGTACTTAATATATATTATAGATAGAGAAACTCTTAGAGAACCCTAGTAGTGTAAGGTGTGTAGTTGTATTTATCGACAACACTACTTACTTGTCATTTGCGTTGCGCTGTCGAGTTAAAAGACAACTTCTCGACAAACGTTTTGAATTAGAGGCTTTTAGGTAGGCATATGAGATACCCTGTGGTAGGTATCGCGCATAGCTATCGGGTGTGCCGCCACAGCCATAAATCTATTTAAACTGGACGTCAACATGTACCGTTCTCGTATAAGCTTGATTGCGCGATGTCGACGCATATTTTGAAATCGACAATTTCAAATTGATGCATTGCTAGTGTAGGGTGTACCTGCCTACCTACTTCATAAAATATGAAGAAAAATTTATATAATACTTACATTATATATTATAAATGCAAAAGTGTGTTTGTTTGTTGGTTTATTGGTTTGTTGGTTTGTCCTTCAATCACGCCGCAACGGAGCAACGGCTCGACGTGATTTTTGGCATGGGTATAGTTGAGGACCTGGAGAGTGACATAGGCTACTTTTTATCCCGGAAAATTAAGGAGTTCCCGCGGGAATCTAAAAAACTTGAACCACGCGGACGAAGTCGCGGGCATCAGCTATTGTTTTATATATACGGGATAAACCCTTTTTACTAATAAGTAGAGTCACAAAGTTGTTATTATTTATAAAAAAGTGTCATAACAATTTATAAAAAAAATCTAGTTCAGTCATTACGAGACTCTTTCTTTGAACTCTTGCATTCTTTGAGTGCAAGCTAAGTGTTACGGCTAAAAGACGGGAAACTACGTAGTTGAAACGAGCATTCTTGTTTTTTACTTGCGTTACATTTATTATACTTGCATCGAAAACCCAAAACAATTCTTTGGCTGTGTTTATTTTTTTACTAAAATAAATCATCGAAATATTGTATCATCAATCAGAAAGTTTCGTTTCAAAATTGAAATAGCGTTGTATTTATTGATTGCATTGGGTGCATGAGTGAGCAACTAATGATTTTCTAATTGAGATAGCGCTGGCACTGTTCCATAAGAAATAGAAAACAATTAAAATGGATTTAGGTACCTACATATAAAAAATAAAATATGATTCGAGCGCGACGTAAACTTGCTTACGTAACATACTGCTCTGATAGCTTGCCAGATATAAAATTGAAACCAACGGGTGTAGCTATATTTGCGAATAAATACCTACTAATAGCAAAGTAGGTAACTGTTAGGTGTTAGCCATTTATTAGGTCACACGTTAAGGCGAGTCACCTCCAAGATTTTAGGAGGTGAGGTGTGGGGTGCCGCCCGCGCGTCTCGCGGTACATTTCTCGTAGAGACTAGCGGGGAAGCGGGCAGCGCGGTATATTCTGAAACCGCTTGGCAACGTTCAAATTCTGGGATTAATTTGAATTAAATAGATATAGGACTTCAGTTTGAAATAAATTTTAGCAGGTTCTCTTTAATACTTCAAGAGGAATTTATCCATATAAAAATGATGAGCAAAGTCGAAAATTTTATTAATAAAAAATTCGTTTTAAACTTTTAATTTAGCCTGTTTCAAGATTTTTTTTGATCGAGTAAAGTACATCCTATCGTGTAACAAATTAGCACATTCTTTAGACAATATCTTTAAGTGTATCAGATATTTTTTGTAAGACCGTTATTTAATAGTCAATACCGAAAAAATTTGATCTAGCAAACCAGTTTTCACCGCTGAGCTGAGGTGACTCGCCTTAAATGGTAGAATTTTCCCAAGGGTTGCGAGTAGCGATATTGCATAATAATATAATAATATGAAATCATGTTTAATGTAGAGAACATTATTTTTATGTTACATCACAAACAGTTTATCAAATCAAAAATCCAAATTTTAAGTACTTAGTGATAACTGAAAAAGCAAATTAAGTACGTAGGAAACTCGTGATAATAATTTAATTTTCTTTCTACTTCGCAGTTGAGCTTTACAAAAACATGTAATCCCGGGAATTTTAATGCTAAGAGGTGTCTATTATGAGAAAATTAAGGCGTTGAAGGGGCAGGGTGAGCGGAAACGTTGAAATTCGACTAACAAGCAAAAAATTATAACAATACCAACTCATTTCAGGATAATGTTATTTAAATTTGGTAGATATAAATATGTAGCTACTAATATGTTAGACCATGTGCTAATCAAGTAAAATTAAATCCTATATATAAAATATCATTAGTATAATTACTAATTAACAGTTACTTATCTTATGTAAATAACTTATCACTACTAACTTAATCAGATTAGAGCCAAACCTCATTACATAATACATGTAGGTATAGAATATATAGTTTCTAATATGGCTATGGACTGTTTAACCATAACTTAATCGATAAACGAATGCTTCATGAATCTAGATTCTAGACCTAATTATTTTCATACTTATAGCTAATTGACATAATATCCTGTCATTTTTAGGGTTCCGTACCGTAAAAGGAAAAAACTGAACCCTTAAAGGATCACTTTGTTGCCCGTCTGTCTGTCTGTCAAGACCCTTCTTCTCAGGAACGCATGGAGGTATCAAGCTGAAATTCATACCAAATACTCAGCTCTACAGTCCCTTGGAGCTGTGAAAATAATCAAACTTCTAGGCCAACGCAATCAATAGATACAGTCGTTTATGCTGCAGATTTTCGACACTCGCAAGGGAATTAAAACCTACAAGATACTTCCCGTGAACTCAGAATCTTGAAATTTGGTACGAAGCAACGTCTTATAGCACAGATAAAGGAAAAATTGGGAAAAGCATAAATTTTTAGTGACATTATATAGTAAAAATAATATTAATAATTTTAAACTTACTAATGTTATGGATTTCATTTAGCAATAAAAATCTTTTACTTATATACCTACAGGTTTGTACGGAACCCTCGGTGCGCGAGTCCGACTCGCACTTGGCCGTTTTTTTTTGTATATACTTAAATATATGATACATATAATATCAATTAATGTACCCATTTCGAGATTTGTAACATTAATTTGACATTTATAAGTACTAAGAATCTTTAGTTCTTTAGCTTTCGTAGCTTTAGTTTAAGATGTCGTACTGATTATCACCATTATATTGTTACTCGTATATGTTATAAATAACCGAACGTCAATAAGTGTCCTAATTTGAATAAACGTTCCTACCTAAATTGAATAAACGTTCTTTGATTTGATTTGATTTGATTTAAGTATTTGACATTTATATTTATTTGACATAGAATAATTGCTTTCGTTCATTAAGATTTCAGTTTTTTTGTTATTTTTAAAATGTTGATTTCATTATTTTTTTCCAGTAATAAATAATTATCTGTTAATATATTATTGTGAAAGTTTCTAGAAATTTTGCACGCCATTATTTTGCAGATTGTATATGTACCTTTATGTAAGTACGAGTAACATCTTTTTGTGTAACTTACAATCATGCAATAAATGAATAAACTAAACTAACCATAATATAGTTTATTAATTTTTCGAAATAATTAAGGATTGAGGATAAGGATGGGGGATTACATTATAGTGATAGATTCTATTGTAGCGATGTAGCTACGCACTTCGATAACGTTCAAGTATTGACTGTGCCGTAAGCACCCTAAGTGATACAATAGATAAATCGGTCGATGATGGATGGATGGTCCGAGTTCATATTATACGTAGAATCGCTCGGACAGGAAATGCTAGCTCAAGTCTTTTCCAAATAATATCCGCCGTCACTGTCTCAGCTGGGGATTATTTGTCGAAGAAAAGAGGAAAGGTTGTTCTGAGGAGTGCAAGGATCAAAGTATGCAGTAATTCGATGCATTAAATTAAAATAGTCCACGCGGACGAAGTCGCGGGCATCATTTAGTCTATTTAATTTATAAATAAATAATAAAACCGCATGAACCTTGGCCATAATAAAATTAATTGAAGCTATTTGTTTGAAAATGTATGAATCTGTTTGGTTTAACACGAGGCTAAAAGATTACAGGTAATTAACTGAAGTAGGTACTTATGTAAATTATTATTGCATTTTATAGTTTACTGGTCGTATTCGAACATAAATATATTTCATACCCACAAAATATTATAAACACCGCAAAAGCTGGTATATTTTAAGGTGCACTTGCATAATATTAGTACCTACCTATATCTATTTATACCCTTTATCCTTTGTCTATGTTTCAAATTAAATGGTATTTTTTACCCTTGAAACAAACATACCACGCAGCGATATCACGGCGCCTTTATTATCTATCGCCAGCTTGCTACTGAAAACAGGTACCTACGTGCCCAGGGATCGAACCCGCGACCCTATATAGGATTGCGGTTATCTTAATTACCAGGCTATCACCGTTTCAATTGATTTGGAACTTTGATTTGGATTTTTGACTAAAAAAATAGTTGTATTTAGGAACTGTCTGAAGTCGTTCACGCTACCAACAACCAAGCGGCGACCTTAACAAACGACCTTTAGACAGCAACACATACTAAGCGTGCGTTTTGACGATTGAAAAAATGTTGCTGATTCGACTATTTGTAAAATATCCAATTTGATAATATTAATAGGTACGAATAGAGGAAAATACCACAAGTAATAAAGAGTAAGTAGTATTTGGGTGTAGGGCCCGTAATTACCAGTTTTACAAATTGCCCGATCGTTGTTATGGCCGAATAACATTACGGCAGGAACATAAACGGGATGATGGAGATCGGCGCGATACGTCGGAAGAGGTAAATTGGGTCAATGTTTTGTGAGTGACGGTTACGAGCAAATGTGATGGTCTGATGAGACTACGGGTGGCGACACGCCGCCTGAGCATCCAGTGCGGCTTAGGTATAGCCGCCCTCTCCCAATGTCAGGCATCACCAATATTCGATAGTTAAAGCACCTACGTAATGTGTGTTATCCGCTAAATTACATCATTCCATTTGGGCTATACTCATTCTATGGGGATTTTTTGTTTCCAACTTCCCATATTAAATTGTTGCTGTTGTGTCGTTCTCATTTACAGAAAAAGATGCGAAAAGATAAGAACCAAAGTGACCGGCATAGCTCGTCTTGTCGGGAAGTCGAAGTGACAGTGGTTAGGGCACACAGTTCGAAAAAAACGATAGGCATTCCTCACAGGATGAACTCAAGCGAGTATAACTGGCAGCCACTAGAAGTACTTACCTAATTGGCAAAAGGCCATGTTCTATGGAGATCCTGAAAACGACAAGCAATTTTATTTAAGGGATCCACGTTATTTAACTACATGCAAAATTTCAAGTTTCTAGATCCAGCAGTTTGAGTTTATCCATTAAGTATGAAACAACAAGCGACGACAAGTAGTTTCGCTTCCTGTAATAAGAATACGGCCCTAATAATGAAAAGCGCAGAATTCACAGGGTCCATCTATGCAAGATTTCAGCTTTTTAGATCCAAGGTTTTTGCTGAGCGTTTATGAGTCTGTGAGTTAGTCAGGACATATATTTTTACTGTATTAGAAGATAACATTTTGAATAGATGCTTAATGTATTTCATCGAGGTTTGCATTACTGCTTTATGGATTTCACTGGAAGGTTTATTATATAGGTACGTAAATTAGATTAGATATAGATCCCACATGCGACTCGGACGAAGCGAGTCTACAAATTTAATATCAACCAACCCTTTTAGTATAAAAATATTTTGATCTATGAATATTTTCAATAATTTTGTACATTATAATATTGTGAGTACTTTGCAAAGGTCACTCGGTAATCATTTTATCTGAAAACCGATGAAATTGGATTAGCTCACTGCGACTGCCATTAGACTTCAACGTTATCCCTATCGTTTGCTATATTTACTCTATTTCGTTATTTCTAGTACCTATGAGAAGTTCTGATAGCCTAGTGGTTAAGATGTTCGACCTACTATTAGGGTGGTTGGAGGTTCGATTTTCCGGCTTGCACTTTTGTTAAGTTATGTGCGTTTGATTTGATTTATTTATTTCACGTTAGACAACTTGTAACACTTACGATAAGACTCTACCACCGTTTCGGAACGCTGTTTCTACTGAGAAGAGCCGCCAAGAGACTCAGCAGTTGCCCCCTTTTCATAACAAGAAATATGTTACGCTATGTACATAATATACAATGCATACGTTAATGTAAACAACATACAATCTTTACGCGTTATTACACCGACTTGTGGGTTGCTTTATGTGAAGCCGGTTGCTTTCCGTTCCATGCAACTTTGTCATAAGAAATTAAATATCACAAGGTGTAGCGGTAAAGGAATCATTGTGAGGAAACCTGCATGCTTGAGAGTCCTTCATAACGTTCTCAAAGGTGTGTGAATTCTGCCAAGCCGCACTTGGCAGAATTCACACACCTTTGCTGCTAGGCTATAATATTATGAACGACTATGCTGGATTTTCTTTAATGTATACCATATAAGATGACTGCCTCGTTGGTCTAGTGGTTGGCCTGTTCGATTGCGGCCGACGAGGTCTCGGGTTCGAGTCCCGGGTCGGGCCATAATTGAGTATTGGGGTTTTCTGACTAGAAATTCTCAGTACTAGCCCGGAGTTAGGAAGTTGGCGGTTTTCACCTCCGTGCCTCGGAGAGCACGTTAAACCGTCGGTCCCGATTATTATCACTAACATGAGAATAGTCGTTAAAGCCCACCAACTCACATTGGAGCAGCGTGGTGGGTCTAAGCTCTAATTCCCTTTCTCCTATGAGAGTGGAGGCCTGTGCCCAGCAGTTGGACGTTAATGGGCTGTAGTGGTGGATACCATATAAGGTATGGTAACATAATATTAGGATGAATAGAATTAAAATTTTATCTGAGAATCGGAAGTAAGGACCTACCTCTAATCTTAGGATAGATCTTTAGTATGTAATGTTTATGTAGTCTATTTTTATACTTTGCACCATCCCGTTCCTTCACTTTGGTCCTCTCACCAAAGGTTATCTGTGAGAGATCGCTATAGTGATAAGACCGCCTTTGCATACCAAACTTTGTAAGATTACTGTATGTTTTTTACTTTATAAACTGTTTTCTGTATTTGTGTGCAATACAGTATTAAATAAATACAACGTTAGCCTTTATGGGATGACATTTGCATTATTTAATTCTAGCAGTACCTCGTACTATCGTGAGGTTCCAATTCTTGAAATACTTTGCACTGGGCTATAGCGTCAGAAGTCCTAGAACTAAACTGACTCAAACTCAAATATATATTTATTCAATTTAGGTACACTGTACAATTATTGACGTCCAATTACTTGATCCGATTACTAAAACATGATGGTGATTATCAGTTACGATATCCTAAAACTAGAGCTACGAGGGTACCAAACGCGCCTGGTCTGAGAAGAGCCCACAGTAAACTTAGCCGGTATTTTTTAGTATCACCATCTTACAAATATGTAATTGTAAGACTGTCTTTCTTAACAGTCAATTAGTTTTTGGGACTTGAATAAATAATTATTATCTAATACCTATATAAAGTTCTCGTGTCACAGTATTTGTACGAAAACTCCTCCGAAACGGCTTGATCGATTCTTATGAAATTTTGTGTGTATATTCGATAGGTCTGAGATTAGGACGTAAACTATTTTTCATACCCGCGGGCATCAGCTAGTAAATATATAACTTTAAGTGCCTTCGTTAATAGCAGTTGGAAAAAAACCGACTATTTGTTTCAGTTTATTTTTTGTATAATTAAAAGATAAAACTTTTAGTTTTCTCGCTAGAAACTGCACGCTGTGCAATATGCCTAGAAATAGCCATTTTTCTTCGGGAAAAATAACAACACAAAATAGGGATTACGTGAGCAATCGACTTAATTAAGTTTGACATTCCATCAGTTTCTCCTTAGAAAATTAATTTTGGAGTAGTCTTATGTAATAGTCTTTTTTGTTCAATCAACAAAGGCTTTTGTTTAGCCATGAAAGCAAATCTTGAGACAATGGCCTAATGGTAATAAGATCTTGATGAAGCTAGGCAAATTAAGACAACCCCTTTTCTTCTATTTCCTCGAAACGCAACTTATGGCCTGAATATAATTATGCCGGTTCTGCTCGATTGTACCTATCTTTTTGGGTCAACGCAATTTGTTACGTTTTGCTTTAGCACTTTCATTATTTCGTTTTTTTTAATCGTTTAATGAAGGTTTCAGATACAAATAAATTGTAGAGTGCCACCGGTTCAGCAATCTTAAACAATAGTTTAGGAGGTAGATACTCAGTCAAGAAGCTTGATTGTTCAAATTAAATAAATGTTAAATGGTGATAAATAAGAATAAGAATAATATTTATTATGATTTATTTATTTCACGTAGTTGTGTCACTTATGAAATGTCAAGACTCTACCACCGGTTGGGCAAGCTGATTCTACTGAGAATCAGTTAGAGTAATTCTTATTAAGGGCAAACGTCGTATGAGAAACAAATTACTGGTGTAGTGATTGTCTGTGCCGCTGCTCATTTTAAATATTAGGCAAGTGCACGCGCGGAATGTGTAGATTGTGTTAAAAATTGAAAATCCTAGCTGCGACAGCAATCACTCAAGCAATTTACGATATTGCCAGGATATTTAGTTATTAACTTCGCTTTAACGTTAGGTTAGACTATTCGCATTAAGTAGAATGGTTACTTTATGTGAAATGTTTCCATCACGCGATCTCAATTTTGCAGCGAAACACAACCGACATAAACACCGCAATTTGACGACTTTTATGTCGCAAGCAGCGACTTAAAGCATTGTAGTTTTATATGCTATAGAGGTAGAGATCTGTTTTATCCATATTTTAATATTACTAGCTGACCCGGCGAACTTCGTACCGCCTTAGTATGCAAAATTAAATGTATATTTTTCAATATTTCTGAGAGATTTTCTTAATATCTTAATATTTTTTTCCGTAGGAACCTTCTCCTAATAATAACAAATACAACAAAAACAGAATTAGTGAAATCGGTCCAGCCATTCACGCGTGATGCCTTGACCAAGGAAAACGGGTTTCATTTTTATATATATAGATAAATGCAAAAGTGTGTCTGTCTGTCTGCTACGATTTCACGGGCCAGTTGTTCAATTTTGATGAAATTTGGTATCGGGATAGGTTGTATCCCGGGGAAGGACATAGACCTTTTATCCCGAAAAATATGACTTCCAGCGGGAATTAAAAAACCTTAATAGACGCGGACGAATTCGCGGGCATCATCTAGTAGGTATATTATATTTGTAAGTATTTATTTATGTATCATTGGACCTAGGTCATTCTTTGGGGTAGATGTTTCGTCTCGTCCAAGTCCTAACTCCTAGATATTGAAGATGTCTTAGACCATCGAGATGCAGGTCTTCCACTTTTTGAAGTGAAAACTTCTTTAGCCGCGTTGAGCACTTTTTGGTAGGGGGTAAAAAATAAAAATGTAGATTCGCGTGACCGATATGCTCGCGTGACCGACATGCTCGCGAACAGCGACATGCTCGCGAACACCGACATGCTCGCGTGGTTACGAAGACAAAAGGTCTTAAATATAAAATATACTTACCTACATTCGAAATTAAACTTTAATGTCTAAGTTTTAAGGTTTGTATTTTAATAATTTTAATTTAACTAGTGGTTCGCCCCGAACTGAGACCTCGCGGCGCCATCTATTAACATCATTATGAAGTTCTGTTAAAAATACTGAAGCTCATTAAAAATTAAATAATTTCGTATCCCTAAAATATTTATCTAATTTTAGTATTTGTTGTTCAAGTACACGATATAATTCAAATAATTGATCAAGTTTCAGGCTCAGCCTTTCAGAAAATTGAGAGTTCTGAGGTCAAATTTCGTCAATTTTAAGGGAAAAATTTAAAAAAAAATATTTTTGGACTCTATTCCTAATTATCTTTAGAATGATATACCGCAACCTATTACATTAGGTGGGCATATAATAATTATAATATAGTATAATATTATATAAGTTATGATGCTATCCTGTGGGACGTTGTAAGCAAAGTCGATTGCTTCCATACAACTTTGTCACTAAAAAATTTGTCAATTGTGTATTAAAAATTTATCTTTTACGATTTTGAGTAACGAATTTGTAGTAACACGTCATGGTCTTTCAGAACCATAATATTATAAAAGCCACTCGACCCCCAAAGGATTTCTGCTGGTTTCTAGTAAGTCAATTTTGTGTATCCCCTTTGTTTATAAAGATGAATATTTTGTTTCACAAAGATTATTTTATTCATGCAACGGATATTCTAGGATATCCTTTGTTGCTAGATAGATAATTTTTAAGTAAAATCTGAAACAAGCAAGGACGACCCGAAGTAGTAATAGGGTGATACGTATGCAAGTCTGTTTGTTTTCGAAGACCCCATTTTGAGCCCCCGTCCACTTTCAGGCTTATTTTGTTTTCCCTCACCCTTTTTGCTCTCGGCTACGTAGTGTACCTACCTGTAGGTAAGAATAGATGTGAAGATATCTAAAACAATTTTAACTTCTCGTTAAAAGGCGTCTCTCCCGGTATAGATTTACTGATACTGTAATTTAGAGAGAACTTTTTATTTCTGGCCAACTCTTCGTGTGCACATTTTGAAAGCTAGATCTCTAGCTTTTAATTCTTTATGAAACAATAAACATAATATCAGTAAATGACGTTTATTGTTACAAAATAGTAGTTTATTACAATTCACTTTTATGAAACTTAAAGGCTAACATAAAATACTTAATGTAAACAAGTTTTATCATTTTGAGCGTACAGGATTAAGTTACATTAGTTTATAACGTAGGTACAATTCCAAGCAAAATATTAATTTAATTTATCTTTAATTTATAATGAGAGTAGTCATAAGTATTCGTAGTGCAATTTCAACACAAACATATCAACACACACACGAATAGTTTGCCACGGAGCTGTGTGACCATAGATTTATCTCTAGAAGTGACTTGTGTTAAAAATATCATATTATTTGAAGTGAAATCTTCTTTAGGCGCGTTGAGCACTTTTTGGTAATTTATATTGAAGTGTAAAACTTCTTTCAGCGCGTTGAGCACTTTTTGGTAGGGGGTAAAAATGTAGATTCCGCGTGACCGTGACCTGACCCGATACTACATTCGAAATTAAACTTTAATGGGTTATTGTTAAGGTTTATATTTTATTTATTTTAATTTTTAAAAAAATTAGAAAAGTAGAAAATTCTTTGGTTTCAATGAAAACATAGCATACGGAAAACATGGCATTCAGAATTCAGGCATCAAGTGCACAAATGCCACTTAAATACCAATGATTGAATGGCAATGCTACGGTAGGTACACATTTATTTTCGTCTACCTAGTTTTGCTGTATCTAATGTTCTGTTTACATAATTCCATAACTAGTTGATGCCCGCGACTTTGTCCACGAAGTTTAAAATATTTTGATACCCACGGACAATCTTTAATAACCCGGGATAAAATGTGTTAATTCAGTGCATAAGTTAAATCTCCAAATTTCAGGCAATTCGTTTGAGTCGTTTTGGCACTTGTCTATACTAATATTATAAATGCGAAATGATGGATGATTGAATGATGAAAATTGTTACTCAATCACGCCAGAACGGCTTACGGATCTGGATGAAATTTGGCACAGAGATAGAATAAAGTCTGGAATATCACATATACCTACTACTTTTTATCCCGGAAAATTAAAAATTTGCGCGGGCATTAGCTAGTTGTATTTTTAAGTAAGGTATACCTTATTAATTAGCTGAAACAAAAGGAAAAGTTATACATTTCTTCGACGCTTTAAAATCGCGTGACATTGTACGTTCGGCGAAGGTTCAGTTTAAGTAAGTCTGGAGAAAAAAATAGGCAAATATTGTTTTATGGTTTTTTTATCATACCGTTGCTCAAGTTGTCGTCGTTTAGGCTATGATTCGTTGTTTTTTTTATTGTTATAACGTCCTATGTAACCCGATGGGACCTGACTATAAAAATGGCAAACGCTTTATTTATGGCATGCGATACGATACAAATTAAACGAGGTAAGGGAATCAAATATACAGAAAAAGGGAACACAGATATATTTATAGGGTGCTTCATGGAAGCAAGTAGCAACATTGGGTTTGTCCGTTCGTACCTTCTAATTACGACACAACCTTATGACATACTCGTAAAGGAGTGGACCCGTCATAATTACGCACAATTAAAGAAGATTGCTCAAGATCGGAAGACAGCACCCGATAACGATGACCTTCTAATATTACAGTTTGTACTGAAAATAAATATAGGTAACAATATCTATATTGTGTTAGATTATACTCGTAATTGCACAGAACCGAAAATGAAACAAGACTTTCGTGTAAAAAGCATTTCCTAGACAATGTTGTCACAAGGAGTGGCACTTTTATCCAAGAAATGTAAAAAAAATAGTTCTTTTAAAGTTATTAGTGAGTATTTAAAAATAAAGAATAATTCAATTCAATTCAATTCAATTTATTTATTTCAGATAGCATAATCCATATTTTATGTCAATATCATTACAAATTTGAAAATTATATAATTATTATTTTAAAAATCAAAATCAAAATTTAAATTAGAAAAACAAAAACAAGTTACATTTAAATATATATAAGTATAAAATTTTATAAAATTCGTATGCCCTCCATATTTTGTGTCAATGATTGATGATTGCGGACAGGCCCTAGTATTTCCTCTCCGGCACTGGTACTGCAACATGCCTATCGCAGCAATGCCGAAGGTAGAAACAGTCAAACCGGTCAGCAATCATCTTCATAACGGCATTAGAGCTGCCACGCACTCTGCGCACCAAAGACGCGCACCGCTTGCGCATAGTGGTGTGAAAGCAGTCGGTGCGTGCATCCGCAAACATGCCTGAGGCGCTGCAGAATCGGGGCAGCCCCAACAACGTTCGGAAAGCATTATTATAGAGGACACGGAGATCACTGTACGTTTTCTTTGTGTACTTAGCCCACAGGCTGCATGTGTACAAGGATGTACAGTACGCTCTAAAAAGTGTAACTTTGACACTTGCTGAGCAACGTGCAAACCTGCGAGCTATCATGTTTGCTCTTATCGACAGTGACCTCCGCTCCCGCTCAATATCTGCGTCATCCTTGAGGTCGGCGGTGATTACATGACCCAAATACCTGAACTGCTCCACTGTGGCTATAGGAACCCCAGAGAGCAACACAGGTGGTGCATTCTGAGGACTTTTTGTACCACCGGCCTCAAAGACCATGCATTGACTTTTTGGCACATTGTATTTTAAGCCATGACGACCTGCGTAATCCTCACAAGTCTGGACAAGCCTCCTCATACCACAAATCGACGCGCTCAGCAGCACCATGTCATCTGCGTAACTCACATTATTGACGCAGACTCCGTCGATATGGCAACCAACATGCTGGCTGCTGAGCGCGACGATTAGCTCATCCATGTACAGGTTGAACAGAGTTGGAGACGTTAACCCACCCTGTCTAACACCACATTCGAGCTGGTATGAATCCGACATTGCCCCCGCCCATCGAACACTGTTGGATTGGTGCGCATACCAATACTGAAACATATTTATAAGTTCCTGAGGCAGTTCTACACGCTTAAGCTTTTTCCAAAGAAGATCATACGCCACCAGGTCAAATGCCTTGGATAAGTCGAGGAAGCACGCGTACACGGGCGTCTTGCGATCTGTATAGTACTTGACGGTATGTTTAAGACACAGTATAGCACTTTCAGTAGACAGCTGAGGACGAAACCCGAACTGATTATCGTGCAGTGTTACATATTTATTTAACTGTGCATTAAGCAAACCGTCAAAAACTTTAGCCGTAACAGTGGCCAAAGATATGGGCCTGTAGTTACTTTTGTCGGCCAAGTCACCGGTTTTATTTTTAACTACAGGCACTACCACTGTTTTCATAAGATCGTCGGGCAAATAGGAGTGGCTCACGCACAGCGAATAGAACATAGCCAAGACTCTACAGACATGAGACCCGGCATGCTGAAGGTGCTCGATGCTGAGTCCATCATGGCCCGGGGACTTGCCTCTGGATATTTGTTTTATGGCTTTATGTACATCTCTCGCAAGAAAAGAAGTCCCTACCAATAGCCCGCTCATGTCAGCTTCGAGCACCCCCTCCGCCGGCCCCAGCGGCGACTTTACAGAAAAATTAGTCTTAAAAGCATTCGCTATATCCTTGGGATCGAAGGATATCCGAGGGATTATTGAAGAAATCCATTAAAAGTAATAATAATAATAATAATAATAAGCCTTTTTATTACTAATCTCATGATATTTACAATTGTATATAACTACTTTTTAGATGAAATAAGTGTTAGTTGTGTTAGTGTTTGTCTTATTCTAGTTAGTATTGTTATTTGTTGCAGTATTTGTTGGTTTAAAAGTATGCTCCTGAAAAAAGCTTATTATACTGTTGAAGATTATGTAAATGATAGAGGAGCATGGATTTGATCGCTCCAGCAATGCTGGGGACAGCGGTTACTTATGTACACATTGATATAATAATTGTAAATGAATTATTTAAAAAAAGCAACCACCGAGTTTCTTGCTGGTTCTTCTCGGTAGGAATGGCATTCCGAACCAGTGGTAGATTCACTTGACGATTCAAAAGTACTTGTAAAAGTTTATTTGAATAAAGAAGATTTGATTTGATTTGATTTGATTGATCGTTCATACCATCGACGCTCACCGGAAGACCAGGTCGTATATTTGTCTTGCTTGTATCCCGCCAAAAACCGCGAAAATCGCCTTTGCAATGTTTTTCCGCAAGAGCGTCCATTTTTATTTGCTCTTGATGATTTTGGCACCACTTTAATCGGGATTTAAATGTTCTTCGGCTTTCACACATATCGCGATATATGTCGCCAGATTTAGGCCTACCACACATTACCCATTCTTTAAAACTAGACCTGGCCAGCCGATGAACATCGCTGACATGTTTGTTCCATCCAACTATACGCGCGCCACGTGCCCCCTTCCTCGCACTCCCCCGACTCACCACCGCCGAGTCTCTCAGAGCGGCCACAATGTCGGAGTAAAGCTTGTCCAAAACACGCCTGTGGCCATGGTTATTACAAAAACAATCCGCACAGCTTACACAGTCAGAAGGGAAGTCAATCAATTTTAATCTCATATTACATTCCCTGGTATACACATCCACTTGCTCCTCACTTCTTTCACCCCATATTACGTCTTTATTCAAATTTATAATTTTGGGTGAGACCGTAGGGGTAAGTATAGTTAAATTGCACTCGATAACAAGTGGATAGTGATCAGACCAGCGAGTGTCATACTTGACATCTACGGCCATAACCGACTGCTTAGCCGAGCAAGTTGTTACACAATGATCCAGCCAGCTGGTGGTCCCGTGCACGTCACTTATAAAAGTAAACGTACTCGAGTTCAACCCCAACATATCTACGTCTATACATGACCACTGCTGTTCGCTACAAATATTCATAAGTTCATTGTAAAACAACTTACCCGGATCAGCATTGAAATCGCCTAATATAAATACAGATTCAATTCCTTGCTCGTCAATAATAGCACAAACTGCACTCAAACAATTTATAAATTCTTCAAGATTATCGACGGAGTTTGTGGGCATATAAACACACATCACTAATACCGGTCTATCACACGTATTAATTTTAATGGCACAAATACGAGGATTATCACATTGTAACACTGACACCTGTTGGAACGCACTATGCCTATATAAAATTGCGACGCCCCCGTGTGCACGACCTCGTAGAATTTCGACAGATGTATCCACGGCCGATGTTGCAGTGTACCCGAACTCGCTATCAATAGTTCCGATGTATGGTATATCGTGCGGCAGCAGCCAGGTCTCCTGGAGACACACCACGTCACACGTACGACATAGACTCCTCACGTCTTCCACGGAGCGCTTAATACTTTTACAATTGAAAGTAGCAATCCGACAAGGGCCACTATCCATTAATGTTCACATTCGAGCCGTCAGTAGTGCGAAAGTTTGCACTATTCATAGATCTATTTTTAAAATGCACGAAACGACGAAATATTACACCCTCAGGCCATAATTTCTCATCCGTATACTTCGGTAAATTAGTTTCAGAAATTAAAAATTTATACGCTTTGTGCCCTCTTTCAAATTTCATATTTATTTTCTCGAGAGACACTGTTTCCTGTGTCCTACTATAAATATGCTTGATTATGTCATCCTCTGTCGTCGAAGTATGCACATTCGTAATAAACATAGGTATTTTTCTTTCAGCAGCTCGGAAGCTGCACACCAAATCTCGGGCAACACCTGTTTTCCCAAGAAAACGATACTTAGTCCGTTGTTTACGCCTTGTGACTGTCTGCCATCCTTCGTTGTCCCTATTATGACTCGTCCGAAATTCGCGCTCGCACGACGCTTGCTCATTCCTAACGCCGCCTTCGCCACCGCTATCAGTATCTGCCAGCCGTTCCGCTCGCACCGGCGAGCTATGTGCGTATGACGTCACCGCGCCGCTTGCCTCGCTCGGTCGCGGTCGGGCGCAATCGGCCACCTCCGGCCGCGCTCCTCCCGCGCAACCCCGTTGGGCTGCGCTCGCCTGCTCGAGTTCAACCGACCGTTGCCTCTCACTGGATTTTCGAACGGTTTGTTCGTCTACCCTTATATTTCTATACCGAGGTGATGTATTCGTTAAAGATTCGTTATTTTTGTTTCCATATGACTCATTTATCAATGAAATATGTCCATCGTGTGAGATTCCCATAGGGCCACTGTCTATCCACGCACCTCGTTTCGAATTGACTTTAAATGCAGATGTCGGCGGCAGTGAGTCATATCGTAAACGTAAAAATTCGGTTTTTACTTCTTGCACAGCATCCAACGTTGCATACGTATTCTTAATAACTTCAACTTCATTCTTTAGTACTAAGATGTCTTTTAAAATCTTCGTACAGTCTAAATGATCGAATAATATGGGTGGCAATTTTTCCAGCTGTCTTGCCACAAAAACTGGAATAATATCGGGTTCAGCAGATTTGAACAGACTAATAATGTCTGCTAAGTCCCGTTCTTCCTTCCCTTTGTTTTTACGCAAGATTTTTCTTCTGTCACTCGGAATGGAGTCGAATAGCAGCGATTTCGCATTCTTTATTTCGTCCGTTGTAAATGATGAGGTGCAGATGCGGACCAATGTTTCCTCATCCGCCACGGAAATTTTATTTTGTATATAAGCGAGAAGTTCGTTTATCACAATATTGCACTCGTTACACTTTAAAACGTTCGTCATTTTATTGCCCGCGCTACGAGAACAATTGACACGCCCGACGTTCGCAGGTGCGCGTACGTGACTGCGATAATATACTTTTATCTTTTGTAAATATTTTAATTATTATTGTAATTAAACGTGGTTCAATGTACTCTGTGGTTTGTACTTTGTAAATGCCTAATATCAATCCATCGGTAATATTACATTGCCCATGACGTTCAACTCATAGAGCTCAGGTTAATATGTATACATCTTTACTTCTGTACTTTTTATATTAAAAATGCGAAAGTTTGGATGGATGGATGATTGTATTAATGGATGGATGTTTGTTACTCAATCACGCCAGAAAGGGCAGAACGGATCTGGATTGAATTTCGCACAGCGATAGATAATAGTCTGGAATAACACATAGACTACATTTTATCCCGGAAAATTAAAAAGTTCCAGCGGGAATCAAAAAGAAGTCGCAGGAAACAGCTATTAAACCTAATAACTATTTGACCGACCGTTTCCTGATTTTTTTAAATTAATTGAAACGTATAGTTATTAGTTCTAGTTAGGTTTCAAGACAGAGCGGCTTTCTATTATTTGTTTAGTTGATTCGATTACCGCCTCAGGTAAGTTTTTTTTTATTAAAAAAAATGAATTTTTGATGTCCCGTAAATTTTCCATCCTGTATAACATGAAAAAAACCTTAATTAAATATGCATTAAAACACACCGGATATTCATTAAGGTTATAAGTAAAAAGGTCCCGGAAGCACAAAGTGGGCGGGAAAATATGTCCATGTTAAATTAGCGTTAATGTAGAGCACACAGCTTGACTTTTATTATAAGGTGAGCAAACCCTTTTACAAAATGCCGTAGAGTCCGAAGACGAGAGATCCCCGTAAAGTAATTCGATAAAGTAACCGGGTTTATACTAAGCTGGACTCCCTAATTTCTGCGAGCATTTTATATTTGCCACCTATGAAATTTTTTAAATAATTTTTATTAATTAGGTACAAGTGAGCCCTATGACTTCGATCTTACCTGATGGTAAGTCATGATGTAGCCTAAGGTGGTAGCGGGCTAACCTGTTCCCTGATATGTCAGTTATATTTTAAACCTATACCCCTTATCGGCTTCTCCACGGCATCGTACCGGAACGCTAAATCGCTTGGCGATACGCCTTTGCCGGTAGGGTGGTAACTAGCCACGGCTAAAACCAAGACAAGGCCAGACCAGAGAAAATACAGAAATTATTAATTCCTAAAATGACCCAGCCGGAGATCGAACCCGGGACCTCCCACGTTAAGACAGTACGAAACACTGCGCCAGGGAGGTCGTCAAATAAACGCAAGTAGCGTCAAAAACTATATAAAATTTCAACAAGATGATCGGTGAAAGCATTGGTTCAAGTTTTTTTTTAAATTATCATTTAAAGTTTCGACACTTACGTAATTGAAGAAAATCGATTTTCAGATGTAGTTCACGTGTGTTTTCAGTCTTAGCACACTGAAGCACTCGCATTCGGTAGTGAAACGACAAACGGATTTGCGCCCATTGTGTAAAAGATGTAAGAGAAAATCCATTTAATTTACGGGCAACTATTCTCTGTACAATCATTTATTTTACTTTTGACAGCTCAATTCAGTGATGTTCTAATGCTTTACTGTTCGATTTTTGATAATAATCGACTTTCCTTATGAAGAAGTTTTAATCGATTTGATACATTGACATTTATCTTTGCACAACATTTTAAAATTTGTTTTTAACCCCCGACGCAAAAAGAGAGTGGTGTTATAAGTTTAACGTGTCTGTTTGTGTATCTGTCTGTGGTATCGTAGCTCCCAAACGGATGGACCGATTTTCGTTTAGTTTTTCTTTGTGTCATAGATAATTTTATCCCGAGTGTTCTTAGCCATGTTTCATGAAAATCTGTTCAGCCGTTTGAAGATCATCAGCTCTTCAGATTCAGATTCATTTATTTGCATTTAACATGAACAATACATTAATTGACATGTCACCCCGTTAGGGCATATGCAGTTTGAGTGACAGGGGTGCTTCGAAATTATTATTTTTATATCTATAATTATTTATCTGTAGGTACTTTAATAATGTCTTGTCGAGTAAATTAATCAATTATGTCGTGAGAATGTAGTTGCATAGTTACTGAAGTAAAGTTGAAAATAATAATTTCGAATAATATTTACTTATTACAATTTTTTGATAATTAATCTACAATTTAACAATTTAATAATTTCAATGGACAAAAATACAATAAATTAATGCTTAAAACAATAATTATAGTCATACATCACAATGTCAATTACAAAAGAAAGATAATTAAAAAGTAAAAAAATATGTCAAAATAATAAACTAGTGGTTCGCCCCGAATTGAGACCTCGCGGTATCCATATAATAGTTTAAACTATATTTTGTAATATTTAACTTTTAACATTAGCGCCATCTATTGACATAATTGTGACGTTCTGTTAAAAATACTGAGGCTCATTAAACATTAAATAATTTCGTTTCCTTATAATAATTATCTAATTTTAGTATTTGTTGTTCAAGTACAGGATATAATTGAAATAATTGATTAGGTTTCAGGCTCAGCCTTTCAGAAAATATTGTAATAGTTTACTTTTAACATTTGCGCCATCTATTGAAATTATTGTGAAGTTTTGTTAAAAATACTAAAGCTCATTAAAAATTAAATAATTTCGTTTCCCTTTATTATTTATCTAATTTTAGTATTTGTTGTTCGAGTACAGGGTATAATTCAAATAATTGATCAAGTTTAAGGCTCAACCTTTCAGAAAACATTGTAATAGTTACATTTTAACATTAGCGCCATCTATTGACATCACTGTGAAGTTCTGTTAAAAATACTGAAGCTCATTAAAAATTAAATAATTTCGTTTCCTTATAATATTTATCTAATTTTAGTATTTGCTAATTTTATATTAGTAATAATTGATCAAGTTTCAGGCTCAGCCTTTCAGAAAATTGAGAGTTCTGAGGTCAACTTTGGAAGTTAGTAAATCTCCACTATGAAAGCCCCCCATTTGTTAATTAAAGGGGAAAAATTAAAAAATATATATATTTGGACTCTATTCCTAATTATCTTTAAAATGATATACCACAACCCTATGTAACGCTATAAAAATATTTTACTTCGCATTCGCTTCTATGAGAGCCCCCTGAAATAAAGAATTTTATAACTTTTTAAGCCATATTTGGCGGGAGGCCATCGGTTTACATATTATATTTAAATTTGAAGTACACTTTCAGTAATTCAGAAGTTATAAGGCTCTGTCAGACCGACGGACGGACGGACGGACAAATGCAAATTCACTCAAGTAGACTCAGAGACCTTCGCTACGCTCGGTCAATAATTAGGAAAATGACAAAATATTATGATGTATAGCACGGTTAGCGGTTTATTATTCTGTAAGATATTCATTGATTGTAATGGTTGTTTTTGGTATGGCCTGAATTGAATAATTTTAGTATTTTTGAAGTTTATTTCTAGGTTTATTTTAATAAGCCAGGTTTTGACGTTATACAAAGTTTCGTTTAACAGCGAATTAGCGTCGTTACGTATTCCCATTTGGAATAGTTTTTCGAGTAGAACTTTGTGGGAAACTTTATCATATGCTTTCGTCATATCGAGCTCTTTAATAGTTGATGAGGGGCTCTGACTACCTTCCATATTATGTCCTATCGATTCGAAATTTGGTACCGTATTACTTCAATTGTACCTACTTTAAAAAGGACAAAATAAAAGTAAAATTTAAAAGACACAAAAAATAAACTCTAAATACTAACAAATAATATTTTAAACCTATTAAATTATTATCGTCACATAATATATTATGTTAGTTCAAATATTTTTATTTTCCAAGCGTCGACATGTCGGGGGACCGCTAAAGTTTATAAAGTATTTTTCCAACAACAGCTAATTAATTAGTACGAATTTTATAATATAGGTTCTCATAAATTATTAATTGTATCGCCATTTCCATCAGTTAACACCACGTTAACACATTCCGGGAAACATCCGTAGTGGGAACTCACCGAAATGTGATTAAACTGTGGCATATACCAGTACCCTTAACTAAGTTTTAATTCGATTGATCGTATAAGCATTCGACGACACTAGCATCAAAGTAGAGTGAACCCTAACATCATTGATTTAGTATATAGAAGTCACAGATTTAGTACAACCGATTTTAATTTGGAAACGTATCGTATATGAATATCGTATTTGAATGCATACACGAAATTGAACTCTTAATCAATGATATTAAGGTTGATTTTACTTTCACGCTAAGTTCATCGAATTAGAACTTAGATTAAACGAACAGGTTGATAGATTAATTCCCAGATAGTGTCCCAATTGATTGTCCGCAATTTCCGGGTCAACTTCCGCCGCGCCGATGAGAACATATCAATCGCAATCACTTTGGCCGCTAAAGGATATGAGATCCATTTTGACTTGCCATGTCATTTCCAAGAACAAGTCTGTGTATTAGTAATTAAGGCGCTCTCAGTTCATGATATCACATAAACAGGCGCGCGGGGTTGAAATCAAGCAAGCGCATGTCGCAAAAAATGGAAGAATAAAAATTTATAAAAAAATATATTATTGACTGTTCAGTAAAAAGCTAAATTAGAAATTTAGATTGTATGTAACTAGCTGTTGCCCGCAGCTTCGACCGCGTGGATTGAGGTTTTTTGGTTCCCGCGGGAACTCTTTAATTTTCCGGGATAAAAAGTAGCCTATGTGTTATTTCAGAATATAATCTATCTCTGTTCCAAACATCTAGATCCGTTCAGCCGTTCTGGCGTGATTGAGTAACAAACATCCATCCAAAATTTTGCATTTATAATATTAAGTATAGTTTTTTTCGGAGCAAATTAAGAAAAATAGCTTAAAAGGTTAAGGCTTAGGGATATTTAAAAAAAAGTTCCTATTCAGAGATTTTTTAAAATTTTGTATTGAGATGCATCAATGAACGAAATTAAATTTCAACCTTCTAGTACCTAGTAGTACATGCAAGCAATGTCTAAAAACAAAATAATTATTTTTATATTTATATAACCAATTTCAGATAAAATATTATTATTGTAATATATATATAATAGTGTGTATTGTAAACTAGCTGACCCGGCGAACTTCGTACCGCCTTAGTATGCAAAATTAAATGTATATTTTTCAATATTTCTGAGAGATTTTCTTAATATTTTTTTCCGTAAGAACCTTCTCCTAATAATAACAAATACAACAAAAAAAGAATTAGTGAAATCGGTCCAGCCATTCACGCGTGATGCCGTGACCAAGGAAAACGGGTTTCATTTTTATATATATAGATAGAATAGATAGGTCATTGTAACATTTTAGACAGATTTTTCCAGACCGTCAAAACCACCGAGCTTACTAGCCATCACACATCCACATAGGCATTTGTGACGTAATGGCCGTAACATCTTTGCCACATTTACAAATATTCAAGTTTACATATTATTTTCAAAATATAACAGCTCAATAAACCCACTAGAGCATTGAGCTTTTAATTTAAATTTGGCAGAAAGTGAAACAAACAAACGAATGTGCCGATGAAACGCTATAGATTTGACTTGACTGAGCGAGAAGAACTATAATAGCATCTTTTCTGTCGACTATCCCTACAGAACAAATGAACTCCTATTTCTATAGTTATCCTAATACACCGTCCTGGCAGGTACATACAGTAAGATAAAAAATGGCAGTGCAGCAATAAATAAATTACTTTTTATTTCTAAAAACACGTTTATAATAAATATTTTGTGTGTAAACCAGGCTCGTAAATATTTTACACATAAAACTCAAAGTAGCATGTAGATTGTAGCTTCATGTGAAAATGTGTCGGTTTATAGAGTAAAGTTATGTTTATTTTCACGCGCAAGTATTTTCATAGAGCAAAGTACAATTTAGTTGCCTCTGGGGAGCGCGTTATGGTCTTAGAGTGTATTTTCATTAGGCTAAAAGTTTCTGGGCGTGTTTTCCTACTTACACAATAATAGAAAAGTGTCGCCGCTTCAGGCAATTCCACATTACGCTAACTCCCTGTGTACGCACTTGGAAAAGTTTTAATTTTCATACCCACTATCTATTCTTTAATGAAACAACGGGTAATTTAAAGCTAGCATTAAAGTATAAAGTTTGCGTAAGGAATGAAAATAAATAGAAAAAAAAAACCGGCCAAGTGCAAAATATCAGACTTGCCAACCTAGGTCGTAGCTTATCAATGTCGTTTGTAGCGTTATTTGGTTAGATTAGTTTTGTAATGTCTGTGTTTAATTGAACTGTCTCCTCTATTTGGCACCACTTGGGTGTTTACATAATAGATTGTTAGACCAGGAGGGAAAGTCATGCCATTCCAAGCCAACCCATTCACAATTTCACACCTGAGGCATTTGCACTCGCTATGCTCGCGCATACATAGTCAGTGGCTGCTTTTCCCGAGTTATACATACTAATTTTCATATAGAATATAAGGAAAATAAATAGGCCAAAAATAAAGTTTAAAAATGTGATAGATCAAAACTTGACCCCAAAAACTAGGGCAGAAAAACATTGCCGTTTGTTCCCGGAATATCTAGAGATACAAGAATACCTATTTTTTTTTTTTTTTACTTTTGCACTTTATTTTTATTCCGTAAAAATTAAAGAATACAATTAGCATGAACGATACGAAGATACACGACCAATTTTTTTAATTGCCGCCATTTTGCACTCTGCTTTCATGATAAGTAGACCATTTCGTCCAAGAGTAGACCCATAGAGCATACAACCTTTTTTAAGCTTAAGTGATATTAGGGTTTGGAATCCTGCCTTTACATTACATTTCTAAGAAAACCAATTCATATTTTAATTTAAAAAAATATAATGTTTGAATCTTAGACATTAATTTTATTATTAACATTAATTTAATTATTTATGTACAAAAAATTACAATAGATAACAAAGAGTTGGTTTAGGTTTCATATTACAACCTCTTTGATAAAAACTCTGCAGTGGCCGTAAATCGTTAATAAATCGTCTTTAAAAAAATAATTGAATCGAGATTGGCTATTCCGACTGTTCTTTTTTTGAATTCATTACCGCCCGCGGGGCGCGAATGTAGTGCTTTGCACCCACAGTTTGGTTAAATATTGCCGTATGAATAACGTTTACTGTTGATTATTTTTTTTATTGACTGTCAAAATGAATTTTAAAAAATCAGCACTTGAAATGAGACTCAGTGAGGGAGCGGCAAATATATCCACGAATTTCTGTTTATGAACGATTATTCAGGCAAATCATTTATTCAAGTATTATCGTAAATATTAATAAACCTCAAAAATGTGGAATCCGTCACAAAATGGTGTGAAATATCAAACCAATTATTGATATAAGAATAAAATTGCTATTATTAGATTTAACATTTTAATCTTAACTCGCTGATGCCCGCGACTTCGTCCGCGTCGAATAAGTTTTTTTTTATTTTCGTCAATTTCCCAATGTTTTAAACAGTTATTCTGCTATTCGGGACGGAGACAAATACAACAAATCAAAAACCATGAAAATCGGTCCAGCCGTTCCAGAGTTATAAGTGTTCGAACAAACCCGACTTTGTTTTATATATTATAAGATGAAGAGTGAAGTCTGTATTGTTGCTAATTAATAAACCAATTAAATAGGCGATTTCTAGAATTTACCCACTGTCTTACCAACCACAAATATTGCTCATTTATTAAAGGATCTTTTTTATTGTAAAATGTAAGTAGGTAAAAGATCAAATATTAAGATAGGTATAGACTATAGATGGTTCTCACAGTCGGTACCTAACTGAGATGAATTTTAAACAGGAAGCGGCACGGGATTCGCTCGAACGCATATTTTGCCCTCAAACTTGTATTGACGACGTACGTTTTCAAATTGGTGCGGGCTTTAGCATTATATTGTATATTCGCGATTCAAGCTTTAAATCCCACGCAGGATTTTAGTTTGATCAGAGCTTTAATGTTATACCGTTATAAGAATATAAAACCGCACCGCACCCTAAATAGCAAGTCATTCTGAAATCCTTATACGCTCGTACAAGTTATTTACCCGCCACTGAAAGCAAAAGACCGTAATAAAAGCTTATCAGTGATTTATATGTATTGTTCTAGGTATACGCGGACGCTCGAGTGATAAAACACGGCATCAATAGACGATGACAGTATGATTCGTGTATACCGAAAAATAACGTCTTACACAATGACAGAGTTCTAAAATTTAGTTCTTTTTTTAAATACATATCCATTACAAGTTATCTCACCTGTGGCAGTCTGACGCTAGCGGATTAACCTATTACTTATATTTTTAGTAAATTAATTTAATCTTGTAGAATTATTTTGTACCCAACACATTATTATGTGAAAAAGACCTATGCTGTAGGTAAATAATGTCATAATATATGAAAAACAGTCGGGTTTGTTCGAACACTTATACCTCTAGAACGACTGAACCGACTTTCATGGTTTTTGATTTGTTGTATTTGTCTCCGTCCCGAATAGTAGAATAACTTTTTAAAACATTGGAAAATTGAAGAAAATAAAGAAAAAAAAATCCACGTGGATGGAGTCGCGGGCATCAGCTAGTTATTAATAATTCTTCAAGCTTCAAGCTTAAGCTTCATACAAATCTTATTCAAATCAAATCATTTGTTTATTTAGATAATCAAATTCCGAACCGCGGTTCAAAACATTAGTCCTATGTCCTACATGGAATAAAAAAATTGAGTATTAAGCATTAATATGGTAGCACTAGGTAGGTACACTTTTGAACGTCGCGTCGATAAAATAGAATTGGTCGTTTTAATAATAAAATACTGATGTAACTGTGATAATTAATCACGGTACCTTCAAACTAAAGGTACAATACTCCCACTTCGGCCCGTTAACGTCCCACTGCTGGGCGCAAACCTCCACTCTCACAGGACAGATAATAACCGGGACCGGCAACTTAACGTGCTCTCCGAGGCACGAGGATTAAACACCGCCAACTTCCTAACTCCGCGCTAGTATTAAGAATTTCTAGTCAGAAAACCCCAATACTTATTTGTGGCCCGACCGGGACTCGAACCTGGGACCCTATCGGCCGCAGTCGAACATGCTAACCACTAGACCAATGAGGCATGGACTCCACTAATTGCTATTAGAAGAAATCGATTAGAGCCGGTGGGGCATAGGCATACTTAAGGGTGTAGCACCGATGATGATGCTGACTATTGTAACTGCCTCGTTGTTCCAGTAGTTCGTATATTCAGCTACAGCCGACGTCCCGGGTCGGGCCATATCATATATTGGGTTTTTCTGACAAGAAATTCTCAGTACTCAGTAAAGTTCAGTTCAGTCTCAGGAAGTTGGCGCACGTAAAGACGTTGGTCCTGCACCTGATCACTATACGGTCATGTCAGAATTTCCGTCCCATCGGGTAATGAGGGTAAAGGCACAGAGAGTACACCTGTGCATGCGCGCACACACATGTGCACTTTAATATCTCTCGCGCAGATGGCTAGTCTCTCAGTCGGGAGTACATTATTATAATATTAAGCACTATTTATTTTTATCGCATTAATGTCGTAGCATTATTTTCATAGATCAGTTAAAGTAAACTTAAATATAAATTCAAACAAAATTCTTAAATAACTTTCATTGTAAGTTTATTGTTTATTACGAATTTATTATAAAAATTGATGTGTTTTTAAAGTAATATGACCGGAAAATGCAAAAGCCAATTGATAGAAAGTAGCGGGTCATTAGAGCTGAAAGCAATCGTCACACTGTATTCATAAATTATGTTGTTTAGAAATTCAACCGTTAACCCTTTACTAGGAATTCGGTTCTACATCCCAGTTGGCATCCCTTTTCGCGGCCAAATATAGTACAAGTCAATTATTAATTCGTCTCATACTATGTAAAGGTACGCAATGTTTACGAAACCCTTCACATTATCCAATATTATTTGTTTTAGAGGTCAAAATATATTCAAGATGAGAAACTGAAACAAAAATTTGCCTGAAATAAATTCAGGGCTCTACGATCTACAACAACGGAGAATATGTAAAGTCCCTTTCGCAACCGAACATTAATCACGGCATTTGTCCTTCATAGCACAGAAATCGTGCAAATATGATCGGTTCTTTATTAGGGCTCTACGTGATCGCTTACAGGCGTCGTCGTAGCACCTCGTAGCATCGTTCGTAATAAGGCTACGACTCACCACTCGTAGACACCACAGATTTAATATATCGATTTAAATTTTTGAAGAGAAAACTTCTTTAGGCGAGTTGAGCACTTGGTAGGGGGTAAAAATGTGGAAACGCGTGACCGACACCGTGACCGACACCTTGCGTTGTTACGAAGACAAAAGGTCTTAAATATAAATATTGTACATTCGTAATTAAACTTTAATGCCTTAGTTTTAAGGTTTATATTTTAAGTATTTTTAATATTTTTAATAATATTATTATTATTTTTTAATTAAAAAAGAAAATTTCGTTTTCACTTTTATCGGCAGTCCCTATGATTGCCAATTATTTATTTTGTATATGTAGAATATAATATGGTTTTATATAGTTTTGGAAAGAAAACTGAGAAAAACTGGAAAATTACTGTAGATATTCTTTTCAAAAGGCAAAAATTTTGTAGATTCAAGGAAGTGTCGTAATGAAATCTAGAAAAACAACCTAACTTTTGGTGCTTTCATGACTTTTTGTGAATGTAATAACTTACAAAAATATTGTTACCAAAAACAAAAGAGTCATCCAAAACAACTTTAAATTTGAGTTATCAAGTTAAATCATGCAAACTGTGTAAATACATTTTGATAAGCATGTATGCATAAATTATGTGGAACCCTTGTTTGTTTTCTCATAAGTGTTCACTGAAACGATTAATAGGTTTCGACGATGCTGCAGCATTTTAAACCTTCATTATCGGTTAATTTCTTTTGTGTTTTGTTAAACGCGTTCTAAAGGACGTTTTTAGCAATTTTAGGAAAGGTACTGATAAAATCTCAAAATATTTTGTTAACTTTTGTTTAGTAAATTACACAGCGCGTCGCTTGTGGTCGTTACATCGAGCAGCACTTTGTGGCATTCGACCCAACACGATGTTATAACACCTGCGATCTAATGAAATAACGTTCCGTTATGCCAAACACAGCGCTATCATCTTAACTTATTTTAGAGCACCTCGTTACGTGTGAATGAGTTTTTTCAATGCATAAAAACAGTCTCCAACACGTAAGTATACCTATACTTAAACGTATTTAATAAGAAAGAATTTTTTTTTTACTTGAAATGATGAATTGAATGTTTACCGTAAAACTGTAAATTAAGCCACGCGCTAAAAAAGCAAAACTAAGTTTCGTTTTCTTAAAAAAGATACTTAATTTTATTAAACGCTGTCAAAAACAATAATTTTATTTCGCATAGCAGATCGTTGAATACAAAGCAATGATCTAAAAGGTATCCTAAAAATGTTATATAACAAATTATTTCGTGATAAGGTTTTGAATAAAAAGTATAACTTACCGCCTTCGGTGGTGACTGTAGACCGGTAACAATGCAAGAGTTTATTAGAGCGAAGTTATCTGAACGAAAGCTACCGGAGCTAGAAATGCGTCCGCAGGGAGTCGCGAGAGAGACGCGGCGCGGCTGTACGGAGTTGTGGCTCACGTACGGCGGCAATGCGCCGAGGGTGCGATTCAGTGCGAGCGTGCCGGTGACGCGAGGACAGGTCCGCACGCGGAGGCGACTCGGGTAGAAATCGGCATCACCCTCCACCAGGGTTACGTAACGCGCGGAGTAGCGCAGCGGCCCCCGCTCCCCTCCTTAAGGGAAAAGATGAATGAGTAAAGTTTCCTAACGGACGTTAGTCCATAGATCTCGCTTGTTTTCGGATCGGCCGCGGTTACATAAAGCAGTTCTACACATGCGCGAGCATAGCGCGACACACTGATATGTAGTCGCGTAGATTTGAACGCCCGCGCCGATAAATGTTTGCGTCCTTACAGTCTCTTATTGCCAGAGCAATCTGAACTGCAAAATTGCCGCGAGCAGTTTCCAACGGATTTGTTAAATATCGGTCTTAACCAATTCAAATAGAGTTGTGATTAATGTTTCTTTTGTTTTTGTGGCAACTGCTACTGATCTCTTATTTACGTATCAACAGTGATCTTTTTTTTATACCAGAGACCTATCAAACTAACAATTTTGGGTACTTAATATGAATAAAGAAGGAATTAATGAAAATTCATACAAAAGTTGTAAAACTACATATTATGTAGAAATACCAAGAAAAACTACTTATGCAGCAATATCAAGAAATAATTTTATAGAGCATCAAAATCGCTTTTGAGGCAACAAAGGGCAGCGTTACGCAGCCGACAATAATGTGCAGATAACACTGCGATCTTTTAGAAGGTGGACCTGCTTTTAAAGGCTTGTAAAAGTATAAAAATATGGCGAAATATGGCAGGTCCTCCTAGTTTTTACCCAACTACAGCAAAAAAAGAAAGGGTTATGATTTTAGCAGCCTATGTAATATATATGTATGTATGAATGTTGTATATAGCATGTATATTTGTACTAGCTGATACCCGCGACTTCGTCTGCATGAAATAAGTTTTTTTTTTCCAGGAACAGGAATTTCTTAATTTTCTAGTCACTCTTTATGTCTTTATCTATACCCATGCATAAAATCAGGTGTTATATTATTGCTCTGTTGCAGCGTGATTGAAGAACAAACTAAGAAACCAATGAAACAAGCACACTTTCGTATTTCTAATTAGTATGATTTATGTATGTTCCATCGTTATAGGCTTCACATGCTAACAAAGAAACATCCAGAAGACTTGACAACTAAACTAAAATAAACAAGATACAGAAACACGCGTGAAAATATCGTAAAGAAACTTAAGATAATATAAAAATAAACTTTTAGAACAAAATGAAGACAAAGGTGGTACATGGAATATATAAAAGGAAATTTGCAACTTAATGTCTAAAAATAATGTAGCTAATGAACTTATACATTTATCAACAACGCCTATAGATTCTCATAACTTAATAAATAAATATTTAATATCTGTTTTATCTGGCGATGACGCCAGTCGAGGGCTGACCATTGCATCGTCACGAGTTTGTTAAAACCTTAACGCCCCTGTATCACACAATATTTTTCAATACATTTGTATGTTTTGAAAATAAAACTCCAGTAGGTAGGTACAAGGTACTCACTCTAGAAAATGGTTTCTCACGCCCGTACTTATTTCGAGATTTTTGGTGGCCATTAATATCGCGATTTTTTTCTTACATCTAAAATACCTAATTGTTGATTTAATTTTATTATTCCACATCACATAAACCACTTAAATCATTTAATAATTTATAAGAAAAACTCAATGAAACTTATAAAAATCAGACTGGAGATATTCAGTCTTTACTTTTTTGATTTATAAAACTTAAATCAATTTGAATTAATAATATTAAATACGATTTATAATTTCATTAATTAATTTGGTCAATCCACATACTTTTTAGGTTTTCTACATACAAAGTCAATATGGTTATGAACCTTCTTGCAAGAAAACTTTTTATTCAGAAGTATAGTAGACTTTTAAAAAATTTACCCAAATTGAACTAATTAAAATTTTAACTAATTTAATTTAAAAAATTTATTGCATGAGGGCAGTAAATTCTGCAAAAAAAAGCACGAGAGCAGTAAATAATTTAACTCACAAGCCCTGTTTACTGCTTCTGTAAGTACATTTTTCGAGCAATTGTATTGAAAAATACATTGTTACAAATTTGGCAATAGCTACTTATAAAAGCAAAACTAAACTTAACGCGTAAGTGCATTTAATTTTATTTTTGCGTGTTTCGATGATCCTGCTACAGCCTAATAACGTCCCATAGTTGGGCACATTAGAGGAGAGAAGGAATTACAGCTTAGACCCACCATGCTGCTCCAATGCGGGTTGGCGGGCTTTAACGAATATTATCATGTTAGTGTTAATAACCGGGACCGACGGCTTAACGTGCTCTCCGAGGCACGGGGGTGAATCATCGCCAACTTCCTAACTCCGGGCTAGTACTGAGAATTTCTAGTCAGAAACACCCAATAATTAATTATGATTTATGGCCCGACCCGGGACTCGAACCCGACCTAATCGGCCGCAGTCGAACTTTCTAACCACTAGACCAGTCAGGCAGCTACGTTTTGATGATCATTAGGTTTAAATGCTCTGCAGAATCAGCTGTTATGATGAGAATGTAGCCGTATTATGTATAGGTACCTTCAAATCAAGAGTGAATAGGCATCTTCTAGGCAAGCGCGCTCCACCAGGCTGCATCACCTCTTCCATGCAAGTCTGATTGCAGCCAAGCGCTAGCGCTATAAGTATATTGAAAAAAAAAACCTGCATCAATCATAGATAAAGTCTGTATTGTTGTGATAGCTTGAAATTATTTTAATTGCTGCAACAATAGATTTTGATCAATAGTGCAGTAATTGCTATCATTAGGTACACTGTAGCAATCGTTTTTACGTAATAACATGGTCTCTGGTTTCGCTTTAGAACAATCGCGTCACTTTACGGTTACGAGCATAGAAAAAATTGTCTACGATATAATAGCCACGGGTTTATTTTCGATCGAAGCTTGTTTATTTATTTATTTATTTATATATTTAGTACCAAACTTAAAAACTAAACATAAAAATTTAAAGGACATGTACAAGGACAACTTATCTCTAAACTTGTTCTTTTTAACGAAAATAACAGTTTCATATGGACTGTTGTTGCGACTCACTGAAACATTATTTAAAGGAAAAGATGGCGTGCTTTCCTAGTCTTATAGATTACCAAATGATGCCTGCGACTTCGTTCGCGTGGATTCTTTCTGAATCTTTCGATTTCCGGGATAAAAAGTAAGCTAAGCGCATCCCCGGCATGCAACCTATCTCTGTACAAAATTTCGTCAGTTAAAGAGTTGGGGTTTGAAAGCCACAGATAGCAGATATACAGACAGGTAGGTACACATACAGCCTGGTGTCGATGATGATACGGTACCTAAAGGATTTATACGATTGTAATGTAAAAATAATAATATCAATTAACTGGAGCAGCAAAGATAACAAAATCTTATAAGGTTTTCTCTAAATTCACTTTATATAAAATGATTAACTTTATCTTTTCTTATCTTAACTTAATAACCTTCTCAGGTCCTAAAACGGATGTAACGTGTTTTGTTATCTTCTTGAATAAAACATCATACCGCTGTAAGGTAGCCGGCCTATCGCTAATTTATAGGATATAATATTTCGGTGAATGTGCTCAGGAGCTTTTCGATCTTGTAGCTCCTTTACCTTTCAACCATCGCGTCGTACCGCACGACGCCGTGCGAGTTTCTACCTCTATGTAGCCCATATATATGTATGGATGGACGATCGCTTTATGTATTAATTCCTCATTCGCATGGCTATAGGGTCCGGAACACTCTACCTAAAACTGTTTCCCACCAATTACAATCCGGGCATCTTTAAATCAAGAGTGAATAGGCATTTTCTAGGCAAGCGCGACCCATCTTAGGCCGCATCATTACTTCCCATCAGGTGTGATTGTGGTCAAGCGTAAGACTATTATTAATTTTAAAATATACATAACATAACTACTTACCAGCAACGAAGTATTGTAAAATATAATCCTAGGTGGTCAAGTAGTTCCGTAGTTCTGATGAATTGTTAATATCTTTTGAATCAGTAATTATTTCAAAACTAGATGATGTCCGTGACTTCGCCCGCGTGGATTAAGTTTTTTTAGATTCCCCCAGGAACTCCTTAATTTTCCGAGATAAAAAGTAGCCTATGTCCTTCCCCAGGATACAAACTATCCCTATACTAAATTTCATCAAAATCAGTTGCTATTCAACTGATTTTTATGAAATATTATCTAAATTATATTATACTAAATTTCATCAAAATCAGTTGAATAGATAAGCCGTGAAAGGGTAGCAGACAGACAGACAAACACACTTTCCTATTTACAATATTAGTATGGACGGATATGGAAGTATGGATGACAATTATATGTCACGTATAGTACCTATTATAAAAGTTAATTCTAAAACACGACACGTCAACAACATTAAAACAATAAATCTTTAAGCGATAGTAGTATGCCCCTTGGAAAATAAAATAAAAATTAAAAGCATCGGTTAACAATAACAATAAAAGTAATGACTCCGCCATTTTCCGAAAAAAAATAAAAGGTATGCCGTCAAGGCGCAGCTTCCAGTCAATAATAACAAGTCTTCACTTGTGTCGATAATGCAAGCTTCCAGCACAGACGCTCTTTTTATTGAATATCAGTGACATTTAATAAATCATAGCATCTGGAATCCATCTATACTTAATGTATACTTCTATACTAATAATATAAATGCGAAAGTTTGGCTGGATGGATGTTTGTTACTCAATCACGCCAGAAGGGCTGAACGGATCTGGATGAAATTTGGCACTGAGATATTTTATAACTTGGCACAACACTTATTTAGGCTACTTTTTATCCCGGAAAATTAAAGAGTTCCCGCAGGAACAGAAACACCTAAATCCACGCGGACGAAGTCACTGGCATTAGCTAGTGTTATAATATTTCCTATAACGAATACCTTAGCATAAGTAAATAATATATTCATAATTTAACAGCTAAAGATCAAACCGCAGGCAACCGGCTGCGCTTACACCTTCGTAAATACCTTGAAGCTGCATAGGTACTAATTTCTGAAAATTCAGCCAGATACCCTTTGATGACCTCCCTGACGACCTTTGACGACCTCTCTGGCGCAGTGTTGAGCGCTGCCCGACTAACACATATTAGCGTTAAATTTTGATGCATAAGTGTTGTACATGGGTTTTAATTGAGACTTAGGTGTTATTTCATTGTTGTATATGTGTGAGTTATAGCATGCTGTAACTCTCTTATAACCTGGAAAAGGGCTCACGATTTTAGAGGTTAAAGTTATTTAAAGCCTATATAAAAGGCGATAAATAGCTGTTTGAATGTCGGTATATGGGTTTTATGATATCGCTAACAGCCGCTTTGAGAGGTATGAAAATTATACAGTGGGCTTACTAAGCACCAAACACGTTAGAAGGACGCTAATACAGAAAACTGCTCATTTCTTCTTGCAAAGTTAGAAGATCTATCAGACAGAGATTTCGCTTCTCTGTTGGTATCTTAAAACTCAACTGTACTGCAGTTTTAAGTGTAAGGTTAATTTTTTATTATTATATAAATAAGTGAATTTTTTGTGTTATATTTGAGGCGGTGGACATCTTAAAAGAAGATTAAAGAAAATTGATTTAAAAATACCTATATAGGTATTTTTATTCTAAACTCGGGTTATTATTTAATTATGGCTTGATATAATACTGCGCTTGTGATTTTTCTGTAAATATGTATTATGTTTCTCATTTATTTTTAATGCGCCTTCAATACACAATTAAAAGAAAAGAAACGAAGTAAATAAGTAATAGTTATGATCTTTGCTTTTTCTCTCGCGTGGTAATAGGTTTTACTGAGTTCCAATCATAAAATATGGGTTATTGAATTTAACAGTACGGGAATTGTGTTTTGAAAATGGCGATTGCACATTTTATGCTCAAGTCTTCTGTTAAATATCTCTTTTAAGACTGAAAGGGTTAAATATGGTTAAAGTTGTCTATAAAGTTCGTAGTTAGTACGAGAAACCTTGTTAATCTGAAATGGCAGTGAAAGCTATAAAAAAGCTGTAATCAACGGCAAATTGTTATTTGGGTGTTGCCTTAACGTGTGAGGTACCGCGGGTTCGATTCCCGGCAATTTCGAAGTCTGGCCTGTTGGAAGACTTTTTTTTTACTTTTTTTATCTACTAGAAGGGCTAACTTCTACAACACTCCCTCGTCACGCCCTTGTCACTCCGCTGTGTTGTTCTGTTCAGTCATTTGGTAGTTTTACCTGAAAAAAAATTCTCGGGAGTTTTGAAAATTGGTGTATTTTATAGATTTCGACGTGCTCTTTCCGATTTTCACTTTGCCACCTCGTATCCTCGCGCCGCCAATTGGAAAAATGGCGCCCAAAAAAGCTTTTGGGACTAATTTTACAATGAAAATAGTTATATAATTAATTAAACTAGAAAAAAAATCCTACAGTTTATACAGTAACCTTTTTTTTGTGAATTCAATAGTTTCATCGTACTAGAGCCGCAAACCAAAACCTAAATTCACCTTCCACAGTTCAAATAAATTTGTATTGTGGGTTTTTTTTTGCCTGTGGGCCCCCTTTTTTTTGAGCACCAAATGAGACTGGCGGCTGACATACAGAAAGAACAAGAATGTATCTCCCGACTATGCTTATACAGCTGTGCTAGTGCAGACCTAGTTTTTCTTGTGAATACTAATTTATTACGGGTAAATACGTATTGTTATATAGGTAAATAAGATGTGTTTGCCGCCTTTTGCTGACTTATTTATTTCTAACAATTGAATCCATCGCCCATGACGCCCATCTGAAAAAAGCCGAGCACTGTGGGAAAATTTTCTCTTTTAAAGTACCGTTGCCACCGTAGCTAAAACAGCTCCAATAGTTATTTGTTCAGCAAGATAGTAAAGTTCGTTTTTATTGCGAGTGCTTAGTTTGAATCCCGAACAAGCGAAGGTTCTAAGAATCCAGAGTGAAGTGAGAGATTAGAAGATACAACAACTTTGCTATCGTATGATACATACAACTTTTCACATCACTAGTTCAAAAAGGGTGCCTTTGCAAACCTGTGAGCAAAAGTGGTTTTTGCTCACCCCAGTGAGAAAAAGTATTTTAAATTTAGAACGCTGTGGATGGAGCATTTCATTTCATTTTCTCGCAATACTTTCAGAAACTCCGTCACATCATATGCAATATTATTTTATTAAGCCTATAAAATATTATATTAAAAAGTCGTAAGATTTTTAATATTTAAATTTTGAGCATTAATTTATATTTAAATTATGTATGTGTCTTTTAACTTAAATCCAACAAAAATAACATTTATTTACTTCGAATATACAGTAGAGACTGTAAATGGCACTTACCGAAGATTTCTTAACTCCTTGCTTAAAAAAAACAATAAAATATGGCAGGCACAGACCTTTTCTCGCGAAACGTTCAGATACTCCTCACATCTTGTAAAGAAAAGACATTTATTTACTTCAAACTAAAAGTGGGAAATGTAAATTACGTATCTTGCACTTTCCGAACGTTCCTTCTCGCTGCATAAAACAAATAAATAAAATATATATGTCAGCAGCACAGCAGACTATCAACTTGGCGAGGTTAATTTGTGTCACTGTAATTTTTTTTTTTAAATCTATCTATCTAAATTCTATATGAATCTAGTGAATATTTGAATTTAGAATTTTATAACAGTAACATTTTTTATAGTGCTCCTCTTTGAGATTGACTGCTGTGACAGGAAGTGAGCCAGAAAAACAATATACAGGAGATGTTCCTATAATAACCCAGTTAATGTAAACAAAACTAATTGTGCAGATGAACTACTGAACGCCAGTCCAACACATACCTTGATTGGATTAACGCGCTCAGTTAATTATGTCATGCATCTAACTAGAACACAAATAGCTTAAATGCAAAGAGGTGGCTGTAAACATTCATTAGCTTAAACGATACAAGTAGTCCAAGTTCTACATCTACATATCTTATTATTTATTAGTAGAACCAACTCATGCCCGTACGTGATCCTGTCATCCTGCCCATTTCTTAAAGACTAGATATGAAGCTCCGGCGCATGTTCTTTTAAGAGTTCCCGGAGCAGCTCATTACACGCAGAGGGTGGCCACCGAGGGGGTTTTAGTGGGTAGAAATCCCACATAACCTGACCTCCTCCCCTGGAGATTGGGTATCTTAAGGAGATTTCCCCCCCGTCAACAAAAAAAAAAGAAATGATGCCCCGGACTTCTGTTGCGAGGATAACATTGGTTTTCCCGGGTGAACTTTTTATATAGTAACTCACCTCTATCAATTTTCATGAAAATCGGTTAAAAAGATGGCCCGTTAAAATGTAGCAGACAGACAGACACACTTTTGCATTAAAAATATTAGTTTGGATATTATTATAGAAATTTTACCGGGGTATATTGCGACACAGTTTCTATTTAATTATACCAAGCCCTATCTGAAGCATTTTCTCAGCAGCATGGATTTAGGATTTTTGAAAATCCCGTTGGAATCGGTCACAGTAAGAACCAAATGCAAAAGTCCAAGTTTTAGGTAAAAAGGAAATCTAAATTCAATTTCAGAACGACTTTAATACTCGTATCTCATCCTTTCGATTCAATAGTATGCAAATATTTGATGCATCAGCATTACAAAGCCCTCCCGTACAATGTAATAGGATATTGGACGTATCAGTTTTCCATCTTAGATATTATAGCCCGTCGTGTATACCTATTACCTATATATTCTCCTCTGCTACTATAAATGTTCATGGGTGGCGGTAATCACTGACCATCATATTGTGACTAACTACTGTTAGCATTATTACTGTTTGTCATTATATCTCATGAAACAGGAAGTATAATATCTGTCAATTTGACTCGTTTC
Organism: Erebia aethiops; assembly: GCA_923060345.2. Classification (NCBI taxonomy): domain Eukaryota; kingdom Metazoa; phylum Arthropoda; class Insecta; order Lepidoptera; family Nymphalidae; genus Erebia; species Erebia aethiops. Next base: position 9,042,395 of record OV281079.1, on the reverse strand, counting down.
ATGTCATTCGATTTAATCTGCGGATACGGATGCCATATTGAAAAGAACAAAATAAGAAGAAGAAATAGTGAGTATAAATACGAGAGTTTGAACGATGGTAATTCAGTTTCCTGCCGGCAGACTCAGCGATTATTGAATATTTATGTGTTTAGATCACGTTTTTGATTTAGAGCATAACGATAGCAATCGTGGCCGGATCAAATGAAAATTTTCTGTAAGTTAAGCCAACTTTTATCTAATTACATTAAATCTCTCGTGGAACGTCTACCCATTTACTCGTGCAAGTTCCGAATGAGAGTACAAATATATTAAACTAGTATGGCACGTGGATGCGCGGCCCGCTGAAGAGGACCGCGTAGTAGACCGCGCGGACCACTGTCTACTTGCTCTCCTTCTATCCTAGTGTTAACTGCCTACGTGTTCTGAAGTAAACAACACACTGCTATGCTAGCGAGCACAGTGGAAGCGGCAGCGTGCCAAGCGCCCGACGTAAAAAAAAATCTCATAAGACAACATAAAACAGAAACCCCCCTACAAATCTTTCCAGACATGCATACAGTGTAAGAGACCGCGTTGAAGTAAAAACACAAAGAAACCTTCCTTAGTTGATTAATATCAATATTATACTGCTGACGATCGGGTACCTTTGGCTGCCATTGAATTTCACCATCTTAGCTTTCCTAACGGCAAACCGACAATTCTTCCATACAGAACAAATCTTGTAAAAATAACCATATCAAAGTCATGCATATTTCCTACTTCCACTCTTCCATCCAGTATACTTTCTGAAATAGACACCTATAAAATTTTGGCCGTGCTCCTCAACCCATCTTTCAAACCCTCGATCATCATCGCTCTTATTTTTCTCCGATAAATTATGGAGAGTTCTTCTTTAAAAAAATGTTTTGAAAAGGAACCGCAGCAAAGTCTTGCATCAAAGTATTGAAGAGGCTACACTTGTAGCTAGGCTACATTTTTTTCAGCTCACTGTCAATTGAATGAAGTTTCGAGTGACATTTGGTCGAGCACTCTCCCACCTATCTTCAGTACCCTGGCTGTGCTTTCATCCGTCTTCGAAATCCTCAATCATCAGCTCTCTCCGTATTTTTCCTCTGAATGAATTTTTGTCTTCTATATCAAACGATAAGTAAAAAAAATTTTTCATACAAAATTTTACAGGAGAGGTGATCAATGAGTCAGTCAGTCAGCACGAGCAGCTATATATTAAAGTGTCTCATAAATACCTACTTCTGGATTGTTTCTTACACTGGTGTATAATTTTAGTTGATGTGAATGCCAAGCATGGTTGTGATTCAAATATTAGTTTAATTTATTTTACATCTCTCATATTCGGTAAGTAGGTCCTTATTACCCCCAAATGGGGCTTGTAGGTGACCAATTAGCGCTCTAGGGTAATAATGTAGCTAGAAAAGCCCTAGGGCGGTAAGTAATAAAAAAAAACTCTTCACTCTTTCAAAAAGTTCGCGTACATTTAACCATCATACTGGCAATATACATCTTTTTTTTTATCCACTACAAGCTAGCCCTAGACTGCGATCTCACCTAAGTGATGATGCAGTCTAAGATGGTAGCGGGCTAACCTGTTAGGGGCATGGCAGTTATATTAAACCCATACCCCTTCGGTTTCTACACGGCATCGTACCGGAACGCTAAATCGCTTGGCGGCACGTCTTTGCCGGTAGGGTGGTAACTAGCCACGGCCGAAGCCTCCCACCAGACCAGACCAGGGAAAATTCAGAAATTATAAATTCCCAAATTGACCCTGCCGGGGATCAAACCCGGGACCTCCGCACGTTAAGGCAACAGCGCTACACACTGCGCCACGGAGGTCGTCAAAACAAATCATGCATTCAGCCCAATGACAAAAGAGGTCGCTTCGCTATTCAGCCTTGTCTTCGTATGAGTATAATAGTCATAAATTTTAAATATCGAACGGCGTAGCTCAATTTCGTTCTTGAAAAAAAAAATTTAAAAAAAAAGATGAATAAAGGCGAAATATCAAACGGCGAAGCTCAAATTCGTTCTTGAAAAAAAAATTTAAAAAAAAGATGAAAAAAGGCGGTAATAGAAAACTTTTACTTTAAATATTGTTTGCTTTTGGGATTTTTTTATAATTATGTGCTAATTAGGAAAAAAACATGAGTTCTGCAAGTGATGAAGATATAAGCTGCACTCCCGATTCAATGAAAATATAAGCTGAAGCAGCAATTAACAATATTTTGCCTGAAAATTGTTCTCATTTCACTATAAATTTTAACTAATAAAATGTTTTATTCTTGTAATGGCGGTTTTTTTCTACTTATCTCACAATCGAGATGTAAAGCAGAGTAGTTAGCTCGGGTGTAAGCATCAATTGCACCCTCGAACTATAGGCGCACGAGCGCACGGGCTGCAATTGATGCTTTACAGCCCTTGGCTACTAATCTACTATTATTTACCTCCTCCTAGCTTACTTTATATACCTACTAACCTCAGACTATGTATGCCCTCGCTACGCTCGTATATACAAATACCTCAGGTGTGAAAGGGTTGCTTTCCCCCTCGTATAACAATCTGACATTCTTCTTCTTTCTTCTTGAATCTTGATTTTTACGACCGCCCTGGCGCGATGTTGAACGTTGTTACTCTAAAGTGGGAGGTCCCAGGTACGATTCCCAGCAGAGTCAATTTGGGAATTTATAATTTCTGAATTTTCTCTGATCTGGTCTGGTGGGAGGCTTCCGCTGTGGCTAGTTACCGGCAAAGACACAAGTCATTTGATCCAGACGGACAAGCTAAATAGTTTTTTTCTCGCGTGAATCAAAAACCTTAATCCACGCATATGAAGTCGTGGGCGTCATCTAGTTTTTACGATTTAAATCTTGCAACAGGTTACTTCTATTGACGATCAATTCCTACTTCAATTGAAACCTTATTTAAATGTATTTGATTGTACTGAGTCTCATTGAACTTCATTCAAGAATTCTTACATCTTATTCAAACCGTAATTATATAGCAACGTAGGCTTGAATACAAAAATGATTGGATAGACGGACACCGGTAAGGCAATTTAGGTACACCATAATTCATTAGTAATCCATACTCATATTATAAAAACGAAAGGGTCTGTTTGTCGTAGCACGCAGCATTTCGTAGCATAGCGTAGCATTGCGTAGCACGCTTTCAAGGCCCATCTGTTCAACCAATTTCGACGCTGGTAGTCGGTACTGTACATCGATAGATTACATTCCGGGGAGAACTTATTATGCTATTTATCCTGAAATATCAGAGTAGGAAATTCTGTTTAAAAAAACCTAAATCTACGTGAACGACGAAGGAAAATAAGGTCTTTGTCCGATTTTTTGCTAAATAATCACATACAGTGACATCCAAAGAGTATAATAATATATAGGTGACATCTCTGTGAAAATTCTATTCCTTGAATATGAAACAGTCTCTCGTATTTATTGCCATCTCTCGGTGTCTCGCGATACTTAATGATAATACAAGCAAAGATACAAACCGTGTTAGAACCAGGTTCAGTTTATAAATTCCAGATGGCGTTTGGTAAGTGCCTGGATAAGAAAAAGAAACTATATTTAAAAAAAAAAACTGCATAGTTCAAGCCTTATTACGAGTATATATTTTACCGCCGTATACCTTTCCATTACATTTCCTACTGGTACTGGCAACACCAACAATAAAATTAACCGTGCCCACTTGGATTTAGATACTTGTAACAAATCTGCAAGCAATGTTTATTTATTATTTTTTCCTATTATTGAGTACCAGCTTGTAACTACGATCTAGCCTAATTGGCTAATGAGTAATTTTATTTTAAGCTAAATTTATAATTTATTTTATGTACTAAGAAATTGTCCATTGACGCATCAAGTCTTTCTTGACAAACTTAGACACTTTGTTCACGTATTCTCTTTGCACCTATAGTGGCCAATTCTGTATGACACAATCTCTAATCCGACAAACATTAGGTCTTAAATTGGAACAAATTTTGGTTATTTTTTCTTATTCATAGAAACTATATTTTTCCTGTATTTTTTTCTTTTTCATAGAAACTAGCGACGCTGTCGCATGATTTGACAAATAGTCAATTCAGCAACTTTTTTTCAAACGTCAAATCGCGACCTAAGTAACTAACTATCAGAGGACGTGGATACTATGACTTTTGGGAGATCCTCTATTTATTAATCACTAAAAAATATTTTATTTCAATAGTAGTCAAATACCCAATTCAAAACTCAGAACTTTTAGTCCGTTTTAGCCTTTTCGCTAGTTTCCTTACGTTGAGCAGCTACGAGTAGATCGCCTCAACGTTCTACGTTTTCAAAATTGAGGTCCCAATGAATATCGTCATTTCTGATGTACCAGGGCGCAATTACAATATTTCTGAGTACTTTATTTACTGTATGTACCTACCTATGTTATTATCGTGACTGACTATATTTATTATTTTGATTTGTATTTTATTAAAAGCTTTTATTTAGCTTGCAATGTATGTAACTATGTTTGTCCGGGTGGAATTACAAGTCAATTTTGAACCAGATATCTTCAACCGATTGAGCTGAAATTTCGTATACACGTTTAGTTTGGATAACAATGCATGGTTAGCTGTGTAACGTAATTCTAAATCCAACATGGCGGAACGTCCGAGATGGCGGACTTGTTATTTTTTAATGCACTCCTACAGTATGGGTATCAAATGAAAGGGCTTGCTGAGAATAACTCGAAAAATAAAGTGACAATTTTGAACCAGATATCTTCAACCGATTGAGCTGAAATTTCGTATACACGTTTAGTTTGGATGACAATGCATGGTTAGCTGTGTAACGTATTTCTAAATCCAATATGGCGGACTTCTAAGGATGGCGGACAAAGTTTTTTATGCTTTCCTACAATATGGGTATCAAATGAAAGGGCTTGCTGAGAATACGAATGCGAGTTAATCCGTCTAACATTTTGGTGTACTGAGGTTTTTGAAGTCCTCGATTATGATATTGAGGTCGAATTGTTCGAGTCTGTAGTATCGTTTGGCTAACTTTAACTTGTGTAATTTGGCGAGATAGGCGTCAACAGCATTGGTTTCCACTAAAAAGTAAAAATATAAATTAAAAGTAAAAAATTTTTAAAAACAAGCTTTTATTTAAATACGCTAAAAAGAATAAAATAAACATTTCCTTTAAAACTTTTACTATGAATTTATAACGTCATTACACAATTTATATGATATAAAAGCTTGTCGCGAGATTTACCTGTGTAGATGAACAAGTAAATTAAATAACTTAATCTGATAGATTTAATTTTTTTTTAATTTGAACAAAGTAAATACGAGTAGGTACTAAAAGTTCGCGACAATGCTATAAGTCCAAATCTTGTCTGTATAACAGGATCTTGTTGTGTTTTGACAGTGAGGAATGTCTACCTAGTAGCCAATACATCTGTTTATGCCAATAAATATATATAATAAATCCACGGTTTATACTTTTTGTCAAGATCTTTTCTTTTTTCTTGACACGAGCTCTCCAGCGTAACTACACGTTAAGGGTCATCCCAAGGTATTCGGCTGTATCCACTTAGGGAATAGCATTGTATAATGAGTACAAGTTTTATGTTGAAGTTAAAACAAACCCTTTATTAAGATAATCAAGTAATTAAATAAGTAAGTAGATTTCAATAAATATTTGATACAATTAATAAAATTCTTAATTCACAGTAAAAACTACAAAAACAAGAAAATGTCTGAAAAGAAGGTAAAGGGTACAATTACTTTTCCAAAATAATCATAACGGGGGACGGGGAGGGGGGCACAATCAAGCGTTCTATTTCTAGAGATAATGTTGAAAGAATAAAATTAGCATTATTGGTTTAGTTGAAACAAAACAATTCTTCCAATATCGTCATAATTTATTACATTAGAAAATAGTTAAATATGTAAATTGTTTTATGTATAGATAGTTTATTACATAGTTAAATCAATATCACAAAAGTTTTTGGATAAAAAAATGTTCTGATAAAGAAATTCAATATATTTACTATAATAAATAATAGATACTAGTAATAACACAACTAAAAAATTGTGTCCCTGATTTTAGTATGAGTTTTTTGAATTAATATTGTAATATTTTATTTCAATTTAACATCTTGAAAATATATATAGGAGAATCTATGGATTGTTAAATATATATTTTACCATTTACATATTCAAATCTTTGACGCTTTGAGGGATTCCTGTTACAAATCATTGTGTCTCTGATTTTAGTATGATTTTTTCGAATTAATGTAATATTTTATTTCGATTTAACATCATAGTCTTGAAAATATATATAGGAGAATCTATGGATTGTTAGATACCTATTTTACCATTTACAAATTCAAATCTTTGACGCTTTGAGGGATTCCTTTTACAATCATTGTGTCTCTGATTTTAGTATGATTTTTTTGAATTAATGCAATAATTTACTTCAATTTAACATCATAGTCTTAAAAATATATATAGGAGAATAGTATGGATTGTTAGATATCCATTTTTCCATTGACAAATTCGAATCTTTGACGCTTTCAGGGATTCCATTTACAAATCATTGTGTCTCTGATTTTATATGAATGTTTTGAATTAATGTAATATTTTATGTCAATTTAACATCATAGTCTTAAATATATATATATATATATATATATATATATATATATATATATATATATTATATATATATATATTATATATATATATATATAGGAGAATAGTATGGATTGTTAGATATCCATTTTACCATTTACAAATTCGAATCTTTGACGCTTTGAGGGATTCCTTTTACAAATCATTGTGTCTCTGATTCTATTTTAGTATGATTTTTTTGAATTAATGTAATATTTTATTTCAATTTAACATAGTCTTAAAATATATATAGGAGTATAGATTCCTTTTACAAATCAAAAACAAAACAAATATTGTTGAATACGTAACTGTATGGTTGGAGAATGTCTGAAGATTTGAGCAAACTAAACTCAAATCAAACTTACTTAACTTAATAGTAGGTATATAAAAGTCACGATCTTCAAGTTGTTTACAAATCACCGTGGCAGTCAGGCGAAGCGCACAGCGACTGATACCCTGGAAAGGTAGATAGGTAAGATAAATTGCTTAACAAATTCTAATATACGTTTCTGAATGATCATGTAAATTACAACAGGGTACTTACAACCTGGACACATATTTTCTACAGAAAAATCGACAACCGGCGGAAGATAATCTTCTATATCTGGCCAGTCATCTGTAAAAAAATTAAAATAACATGGGTAGGATTGAATAATAAAAGCGAAAGTTAAAATTTTGAAAGTTTGCCTAGTTTTCTCACCTAAAATGCGAGTACAAAGCGACTCAAAATTTGCTGCTGCTGCTGGCTGTGAAACTCTCACATACATTTCGTTTATGCGATATAAGGTGAAAGAAGACTGTCCCTGGAAATATTTAAAAAAATATTACATAGGTATTAGCGATAATAGTAATTTAGCGATAATATAATAGGGTTGGGTTATCTATTATTTACTTTAACGTCAATGCTTTACATGAATGAATAGAAACCATCACACTGATGCTGAGTAAACATATTATATATCTTAAATGAGTAAAAACTCATAATTGCTAAATAGCAACCTATTTTACTTAAATTTAAAGTTAAATGGTCTATTTGAATCTAAATGTTTAATAACCGCAACGATATATTCTTAAATTGTTTTCATATTGTGCAAAATACATATCAAACATGTGCACATTTGCATTACTCACAGCGTCGATTTGTTCATCATTGCTCTCTGGTATTAGGTTGCTGGCTTGTTGGTTCAGCGAAGGTGTATCGTCTGGCTTATCAACTTCAACCTTAGGTTGCGTTTGTTCTTCTTTGACCGTTTCTGCCTCGCTATTTTTTTCCTTTTTATCATCCATAGTAACCGATTCAGTCGCCATTTTTCTGAAAAATAGAGCATAATTTTAGAAATAGTAATCAAACTCTACTTTTGCGTAAAATAGATACTCTGTTTGTCAAGCCCGGGGGAAGTGGCGAAACTGTGACGCTATTTAGCGCATACAAATTGGACAGGACAAAATGTCTGCGTGAAACGTCCGTGCCCTCGTTCGTTATAAAATAATCGCAATGCATAAGTGATGATACAAAGATGGGATTAAATGCTTACCTCCTAGAGAATACCAGTTAGCAGTTTAGATTTATTAAATCAACAAGTCTTAGGACTTGATAACAGTACTTTATGCACTTGAAACTGCAAATGATGAAAGCCTAGATTAAGGTAGCCCGGGCATTGCAGAGCCTAGCCATATGCGCATGCCTGACCCTTCGCCCTAGGGGGAAATTGATTCTAGGTACCTACAAATGGGAGGATGAAAATGGGATGGCGTGTAGCCTTTACTACTCGTCACGACACGACATTTAAAAAAAATATTTATTTATGTTCATTTATATCAATAACCTAGCCACAAAGTGAACTGTAATTATTTTAAAATATTCATCTGAAAACCATAAATTTCCCAGAAATATATATTTTTTTCATTTATTTAATAGATATTGGGGCAGATTCTATAGTGCACAATCTCTTAACCAAACTAAAATGACAGCATTAATAATATTGCTAACTTTTTCATAATACTCCCTGCAGAAAGGGACAGAATAAGATATAAAGCTGTCATTTTTGTTTATTAGTGATCCTGTTAAACAGAACTGGCCACAATCTTCTACCAATTTGAATGCGGTTTTTTATTTGAAAGTAGAACTACTATCACTGAAATATAAGTATACTACTAAACTAATTTTAAGAACACAAGAATAAAATTATAGCTATAACCTGATGCTGCAACCAGAACAGTCTGTGGATTTCCCAACTCCTAGACAGCATAGGTAGATATTGAGTTTAGAATCATTTATGGTCTCCGTTTCTTTGGAGTCATTTATAGTTGTTCAGATAGTGATCATGCGCTGATGAGGGAGCAGGAATGTGGTTTATTAAACTCTGCCTTACTATAATATAGTGTGTTTACGGTTCCATTGAAATCTATGGGGCTAATAAATGAAACAAAATATCACATTTAGATATTTATTAGGAGTAACAGGCGTTTACAATTTGAATGGATATTTTTTTAAATAATTAATAGAATTGAAAACGTATATAAATCACTGATTGATTGAAATTGTAACGTGTATGAAAAATACATATAGTACCTAGTTAGTTTCGTATACAGTTTTGAGTAAAGTATAAAATATTTGAAGACCAAATTTTATATAAATAATATAATTACAATATTAAATTGTCTGAATTGAATGCTATATATTTATGATGATAATAAATATATCCCAAACAAATACATTGCAATGCGAATTAAATGGCCAAATTTTATTAATAACAAAAATATATAAAAAACTTTAATAAGTCTAGCAACATATAATAATAGTATCGTACAAATTTGAAATTTTCTGTTTTTCTTATATTACTATTATTACGTCTTGAAAGGATTTAGAGAAATTCGAAGGAGTAATCAACATTAGGAATAAAACAATACGAATCAACAATAGGCTTAGAGAATTACTATTTACTAAAGTAAATTCACTTTGAGATAGATTAAATAAATTATGATGTGTCTAATACAGAGGTTAGAACTGAGATTTGAGAACGTATTACAATAACAGCTATTCTATGCCCCCTAATAGACAATTAACACATTTTTATAATTAATTTTACGGATTTTCTGAGTAATATGCAATGAATATAATAATATTAGTGCGCATGAGTGTACGCGTCTTTATCTTAATTGTGGCTTTATTCGTCGGAATCATTTTAATTCATAAGATGACGCGAAGTCAGCCCTGAAATAGATAAAAAAAATTAAAAGCTGAATAAATGTTATGTAAGCTAAATTGTATAATGAGTTCATACTTACAATCAATCAATAGTTGTTCTTGTGTAATCCTTAGTACTGGTTTAAAACCTTCGCTTTCTAGGTAATCATCTGAAAATTAAAAAGTAGGTTGAATCATCTATCATCCAAATCATTTAGTCATATAATAAACGTGAAAGTGAGTCTGTCTACTAGATTTTAAAGGTTCATATGTTCAACAGCTGCTGAGCTAAAGTTGCGTCCCATTTCCCAGGGACATAGACTACTTTTTATCCCGCAAAAATCCCAAGGGATTTTTAATCAATCTAAATCCATGCGGACGAAGTCACCAGGATCATCTAGTATTTTATAATTTCAAATGACAATGTAGACTCAATTTCCGGCTTACTCACCGATTTCACGAGACGAAAGGGACATAAAATCGTTTTGTTCTACTGTATCTGGTGTGTCATCAGTATTGGCAGTTTCTGCTGTCTCCAATGATTCAAATATGATGACTGTATCTATTGTATCCCCAGCATCACTTGCGTCTGCTGTATTTCTTGCTCGCAAGTAATATTCTCGTCTATTTTGTATGATAATGTTCTGAAAAATAGTAATATTTATAAATTTATAATTTTCCCCTTGACTTAAAACGCGATTTTTGAAATATATCCTCCTAGTAAACTATTGATTCGCAACCTCCTTGACGCAATTCAAAAATTTCTATTTTTTTAGTTTTCATTCCTCTGGCGGAATGGTTTGATAGCTTTGGCTTCAGTTATGCGCTACCGGTAAAGACATGCCGCTAAGCGTAACATAATTGATTTTTATGTATCTATATACATAAAAATCAATTGCTGTTCGTTTGTTTCGCTAAAACTCGAGAACTGCTGGGCCGATTCAGCTGATTTTGGTTTTGAAATGTTTGTCGTAGTCCAGGGAAGGTTTAAACGGTGAGAAAATATGGAAAAATAGACGCGCGGACGAAGTTGCGGGCATCAGCTAGTGTTTAATATAAACCGCTATAGATATGAATTAAAAAAGAGAAAACATGCACACAGCATGTTTACGTACCGCATCGTTTTCCTCTCCGACACTGTGATCTTCAGCTGTGTTGTTCAGATCCACGTTAGCATTGTCAGCTTGGCCGTCAACTTCCATCATGGTTTCGTCCTGATCAGCAGTTTCGTTCATGCTATTGTTTTGGTTGTTATCATTCGTAATAGACAGTTCAGTCACCATTTTCGGATGTTATCCTAAAATCATATGTACACTTGAAAGTATAATGCTTAAAACAAAATCGACAATATACTTAAATAGTTTCATAATTTCAATGGCCACTATTTAATTTTATTAAGAAGTTTCAAACATTACAAAAATATATCTATATCTATTCTAATATTATAAAGAAGTAAAGTTTGTGAGTTGGTGACGTTGTAGTGGGTAATCTCTAGATCTACTGAACCGATTTGGAAAATTCTGGTACCAATAGAAAGCCACATTATTTGTGAGTATCATAGGCTATAAATTAACCCGAGGAAAAAATTAGGGAGTTCCCGTGGAAATTTAAAAACTCGCGGATGAAGTCGCGGGCATCTGCTAGTAATAAATAAATTTATATTAATTTAAAAATTAATATAAAACAACACAATATTACATAAAATATTACAACACAATAATTTGGTATAGGTGCCTATATATCTTTATAACATAAAACCAAAGCCACTCACAAATGTCAGCAAAGCTCTTAAATCCTATTTATAATCTAAACAGATAAAGAAAATGAACCGTTTACCTACCTCCTCGAATAATTTGAATTTAGCAGCGTTTCGCCCTGCTACTAATGTTCACTAAGTTATGGCTTTATGCACTTCAAAAACCAACTCGTATTGCAATATGCGCGACGAAAGTCTGAATGCCTAGATACATCTAGCCGGGTGGGGCAAGACCTAGCTTTGTGCGCATGCCCGAACCACCTAGGGGGAAGAATGTTCCAGGCAATGCAATAGGGTGGATATGCACTGAGGCAATGTATACTTAATGCTACAGGTGTATAGCAGAATGAGCCTATTTTAAATGTACGACACAAGATACGATACTAGATGATGGTGAAGATAAATTTTCGCAATTCTATATATAGTATGGTGTATATGTTTTTTTTTTAATCAACTACATGATCTGTCTGTGATCACACCTGATGGTAAGTGATGATGCAATCTAATTGAATTACCGGAGAGGAGATACCTGGGCAATATTTTCTATAAAGTGGACTTTTACAATTCTTGGACGAGAAAAATATGACCGCACAGTTATTACACCTACAAAGCGGTGCGATAAAATTTATTTTTGCACTAGTGCTGTAATGTAATTGCCACTATACAAAAAATAGTTGTTTATGCTACATGTGCAGCATGATGAAAATAACACTCGAGGCGCAAACTTTAATAAAGGTGATTGACTGACTATCAACGCACAGCTCAAAACACTGGACGGATCGAACTGAAATTTGGCTATTAAATTACCACGAAACATTCGCTAAGAAAGGATGCTTTGAAAACTTAACCCTAGGGGGAAAAATTGGGATATGAAAGTATGTTTTCTACCCACTACAAGTGTGCAATTAACTGCGATCTCACCAGATAGAAGGTGAAGATGCAGACTAAGATGGTAGCGAGCTGATATGGGTACGGCAGATAAATTAACCTATACAGGGGTATAGGTTAATTTATCTGCGATTCCCTAATTCCCTAATCGGTTTCTACACAGCATCATATCAGAACGCTAAATCGCTTAGCGGCACGTCTTTGCTGGTAGGGTGGTAACTAGCCAAAGCCACAGCCTCCCACCAGGCCAGACTAGAGAAAATTTAGAAATTATAAATTCCCAAATTGACCCAAACCTGGGACCTCCGACCAAAGATCAAACTTAATATATGAAACTTATGAAAATTGAATTTCCATGCTTGCTGTCATAAATGTGTACCTGCAAAATGAATAAATAAAACGAATCTACACATTTAATACTTTATTATCATTTTAAAATTTGTCGAAAGAATAATAGGGATACAATACAGTGTATTAATTAGTCTGACAAATACAAGTAGGGTAGGTCAGCCTAAATAATGAATTACTTGCTAAATGCATACATATTACCTAAATTGTTAATCTGTAATAATAGGTAAGGATTTACTTCGCTACTAAAGTCGCAATCAAAGACACAATTCAATTATAAACAAAGTATACAGATTTTGAGAATATTACAGCTTTGATGGGGGTATTAATAATTAATTTATAGTTAACGTACATTAAATTTTTAACAAAAAGTAGCTTTCGAATTTTTTGTAGTTGGTTCAAAATAATAATGACTACTTACAGCTACTCAATCATTAGAATTTAATATATAGATTTATTCAAATCAGCAAATGTAGTTATTTGAAAGTATTCATGATTTAAATTATTTATAAACTTTAACATTTACCTTACATTCTAAACATTTTGATACTTAATATTTACGGTTAACATACTAAACATTTAGGTAGTTTTATAGAATAAATATTTAGGTAATAAATATAATTTATTATTCGAAGTAATGTCTCACAGAGTAGAGCATTATATTTATTCTAATGGTTATTAATAATTATGACTGTTCTAACATCAATGAATTTCGTATAAATTTATTGTATAGGCTTAATACAATAGGCAAATAAGCTGTAGAATTTGCCTAACATTCTAAACATTTAGATACATAATATTACCATATTACATAAATACCTACTTACACATACTACAACATTTAGATAGTATTATAGATTAATTATTTAAGCAATAAAATTAATATAAATTATTATTATTATTTTGTAAGAATTTCCCGCAAAGTTAGATCATTATAATATTTATTCTTACGGTTATAAATATTTCGGTTCAAAAATGCATGCAAAGTTATTTAATATTGTATATCTAGTTATTAAATATTTTATATATAGGCTTTGGCTTCACTTTCATACCTCTCTATCCAAATGTGCCGATCTCAAAATTTTAACTGCAATATTAGCTCCAAATCCCATATTGGTATTTAAATCTAAGCCAGATCCAGCAAAGGATGACGGCGACAGATCAACGGCAACTGTTAGACCATTTTGTACCTTTTAAATAAACTTTGATATACGAGTACTTAAGAACATTTTACTTATGAAAGACGTATCGAGTCGTCTCTATGCCATCGTGTTTTTGATCTCAAAGTTTGAGCCGTCGCGTTGAACAAAATCCATTCATAATATTATTGTATCAATTATTAGCATTAACATCAAGATTTTTTTAATAAACTACCTGTTTGAATAAGATTTTGTATATAATATTTTTGTAGATAATCCAATATAATGGAGACACATAGCTATTATTGAAAAATTAATAACAAGATATGTAAGTCTAGAAAATATTTAGCTAACTTGAAAATGTAACCCTAAAAACCTATGTTTTGCTGGTAGGTATCGTCCGTATCCCAAAAGAAGTCCCTGAGGCGGCGCTAGTAGTCGCATTTTTAGGGTAACTGTAAGGGTTCTTTATTGTCACCTTATTGACTACAATAAGGTATCAATAAGGAACCCTTACGGATTCGCCATGTCCGTCTATCCGCGGCTCAGCGTGGAGACTATTAGTAATATAAAGCTTTAATTTGGCATGTATATTACCTATTAATCACAATGACATAGTGGTAAAATAAAAATATAAAAATATACTTCAGGGTACCTCCCCTACCTGTGAAACTGTTGGAGAGTTTGTTGTAGTACCTATTGTGGATGTAGGAAAACAATTTTTCGATTCAGGGATCCGTTTGCGAAATATTAAGCTTCATTAAAGTTTGCGCCTCGAGTGTTATTTTCATTCTGCTGCTAATTTTTGTTACAGTCCAGTGTCCACCATCTCAACCAGCTAAACGGTTGTTTCTAGATACGTTGGATATGTGTATTCATGGGAGCAGTATACATAACGAAGTCAAAAGGAAAACTATCACAGCTAAGTAAACTTTACGAGTTTACGAGTAATAGTCAACCAATGCTTAAAATGTCACCATAATATAATTAACTACAGAACCTTACTCTGCGCGTGCTTCGACGCGCACTGGACCAGTTTTTATGCAATGTGTTAGTTCCACTTATTGCCGCGGGACTTCTTTAGCCACACTGACTATTGATTCAATTAATATTCCCCACCGTACATGCCGCTAGTGCTACATACAACGTAGCCGGAAGGCCATAGCCAAAACGTTGCATACGTAAATTGCGACGCGACGCGTACCGTGGGGGACAGTACTTAATTAAGCTATTTTCAACCCAAATTATTTGTAAAGTAATACCTAATCTACTTATGATACATTACACATACTTTCATGGTATACTCAGGAGGTAAATGAGACACACTTAATATAATATACTTGACAGTAATCAGTACATTAAATAAGTTTGTTATCTTATCGTGCAGTAATTAGCTTTTTCGGTGCAGTGGACGCATATTTGTCCATTATTAATTTCAAATTATTTCAATGAGAACCTTAGCTTACGTACGCTTAGCTATAATTTCTAGGTTCCTACCAATGATGTGCTAAATTATCTAAATTTTAAGTAATATACAGCGCAATATGTTAATATATTAAAGAATTGTATAAATTTGATAATAACTACGTGCAACTATGCCTCGAAATGCCTCGAAAACTGTGCCTATGAAAAATCTGTATCTCTACGAAAAATTTAAAAAATAATCAAAGTATTTCACCCGTACTTTTTAATCAATAACGACGAAATTAAGTTCAAATTAATAAGAATTGTATGGTAACATAACAATTAGTAAAATAGTCAATGAGGGAAGACAGAGCTTAGACACAAAAATAGGATTAAATCAAAAAGGACAACTGGCTCTCCCGTTTCTTCTGTAGCATGACTTACAAAACGTCAACTATGGCACAGGATCAGTTAGGAGGGGTATTACCAACCCAGCCGGGTTGGTTCACACTGTCTATTGATAAAATTAATATTCCCCACCGTACATGCCGCTAGTGACACATGTGTGTGCAATGCATCGTAGCCGGAAGGCCGTAGCCGTAACGTTGCGTACGTAAATTGCGACGCGACGCGTACCGTGGGGGACAGTACTTTAACAAGCTATTTTCAACCCAAATTCTTTTTAAAGTAATACCTAACCTTCTTGTGATACATTACACATACTTTTGTGGTATACTTAGGAGGTAAATTAGACACACTTAATATAATATACTTGACAGTAATCACTACATTAAATAAGTTTGTTATCTTATAGTGCAGTAATTAGCTTTTTCGGTGCAGTGGACGCATATTTGTCCATTATTAATTTCAAATTATCTCAATGAGATCCTTAGCTTTCGTACGCTTAGCTATAATTTCTAGTTTCCTACCAATGATGTGCTAAATTATCTGAATGTTTAAGTAATATACAGCGCAATATGTTTAATAAAGAATTGTATAAATTTGATAACATCTACGTGCAACTATGCCTCTAAATGCCTCGAAAACTGTGCCTATGAAAAATCTATATCTCTACGAAAAATTTAAAAAATAGTAATGGTATTTCACCCGTACTTTTTAATCAATAACGACGAAATTAAATTCAAATTAATAAGAATTGTATGGTAACATAACAATTAGTAAAATAGTCAATGAGGGAAGACAGAGCTTAGTCACAAAAATAGGATTAAATCAAAAGGGACAACTGGCTCTCCCGTTTCTTCTGTAGCATGACTTACAAAACGTCAACTATGGCACAGGATCAGTTAGGAGGGGTATTACCAACCCAGCCGGGTTGGTTCACACTGTCTATTGATAAAATTAATATTCCCCACCGTAGATGCCGTTAGTGACACATATGTGTGTGTTGCATGCAACGTAGCCGGAAGGCCGTAGCCGTAACAATGCGTACGTAAATTGCGACTCGACGCGTACCGTGGGGGACAGTACTTAAACAAGCTATTTTCACACCAAATTCTTTGTAAAGTAATACCTAATCTACTTATGATACATTACACTTACTTTTGTGGTATACTTAGGAGGTAAATTAGACACACTTAATAAAATATATTTGACAGTAATCAGTACATTAAATAAGTTAGTTATCTTATCGTGCAGTAATTAGCTTTTTCGGTGCAGTGGACGCATATTTGTCCATTATTAATTTCAAATTATTTCAATGATTGCCTTAGCTTACGTACGCTTAGCTATAATTTCTAGGTTCCTACCAATGATGTCCTAAATTATCTGAATTTTTAAGTAATATACAGCGCAATATATTAATATATTGAAGAATTGTATAAATTTTATAATAACTACGGGCAACTATACCTCGAAATGATAATGATAATTAACAGGAATTGTACGGAAACATAACAATTAGTAAAATAGTCAATGAGGGAAGACAGAGCTGACACAAAAATAGGCTTAAATCAAAAGGGATAACTGGCTCTCCCATTTCTTCTGTAGCATGACTTACAAAACGTCAACTCTGGCACAGGATTAGTTAGGAGGGGTGGTACCAACTCGGCTGGGTTGGTATCACCCCTCGTCCCACCGGGCTAGTACCACCGGGATGTTTTGGCACACATCCATAGCTTAGCAATGAAGCGCATCCCTGGTGGAAAGGCAAGGCTCGATTCTGAGACCAGCGGCGCGGCAAGCGGCAGCGACTGACGACAAGGCATACCACTAATTTCCTAACCCTATAGGTACATTTTCTATGACTTTGTACCTATAAAGAAATATTCCGAGACGAGTATAGACCATTGGACACTACTATAAAAATACAATATCAAGCGCTTAAAACCGTTTTTAAATGATTTAAATTGGCGGATTGAACCGCCAATATTAATCATTTAAAAACGCTTTGCATTACTTGCTAATCGTCTTTTTGAATTCTCATCCTTTATTACAACTTCATTGCCAATCCAACAAGTTCCGTACTAAATGAGCGTTTAATATACAACAATATCAATAACGAAATAGCTACGGTCCTTACTATCAAGTAAAATTTAAATTTAAAAAAGGTCCGAAAGGCAGAGAAATCATTATGTTGTGATCTATGAAATATACCCTTACAAAATTTTAACTTAGATAAGATATTATAAATGAACGCAAAGATAATATAAATCCGCGTCCACATCATTAAAAAATTTCACTGTGCATCCCATTGATGTAGAATTTTAGTAATCATTCTATTTCAATGGTGCATCCAGCGTAACTCATTGTCCGAAACTCAAATTTTAATGTGGATGTATTTACGTAGAAATCGTCTAATGGAATGTACGCGGCTTTATAATATGGTTTTATTTGTGCGCTTAGAGGCCGATACTAGTGGGCGACGGACTGGGGCAGGGTGACCCTAAAACAAATAAAAGCTTAATTAGCTTCTTAATAAACAAACAATCTGAAATTCAATGAAGTTAAAAAAAACTTACAGTCGCCATAAATTTCCTCTGCAAAATCAATGATCGGCTGAAATAAATGTTCTACTTCCGACCACTCCCCTGTAAGAGATTTAAAAATATTAAATCATTTTATTCCACTAAATAAAAAATCCCATTTTAGGGTAATAAGTATTTCATTAAATTTCATAAGTTCAACTCACGTAGATAGTATTTGCTAAGAGGTAGCAGCGCATAAGGATAAGCCGTTCTTAAGTAAATTTCTCTTTTGTTCAACGGTACAAAAATCTGTAAACAAAAAATAAATTCAGATTTCCGTACACAGTATACACACCTAATCATTTTCGTATTATTTGAAAAGTCTGCATCGGCAATTATGCTCGGCGCTGGTAGTACATACATTGTCCAACTGTACCTATGTTGTGAAGCTGTTGTAGATATTGACGCAGGTAGGACCTGCGTGGCTGTTTACCTTTTAATGCACGTACTGCGCATTTGCGTAGATGTGCATTGCATCTGCGCAGCCTCCCAGAAATGCCGGGAACAATGCATTGTACGTACCGTATTGATTTCTTCATGTACAAAGCGACCATGGATTGGGCCATTATGCTCCCTTCGATCACTTGCAGATTGATCATTGTCGTCGATGATTATTGCAGACTGGTCAGGAGGTCTTGTTGCGCCCATGTTATCATTGGGCATATCTTCGTTAATATTTTGCTCCCGCGTCGCCTTAATTACTGGTGTATCTAAAATAAAAAATCTTTTCTCGAATTCGATACTCATCCAAATTATTAAATATTTATCGCTTGCATCATTTTTAACTTTTTATGAAGAAGAAAATTTCGCAAAAGCAAACATTTCAGAATGGCACACCTACTTAAATTAGTCAATCGCCCACTGAACACAATATAATAATAATATAGTCGTTTATTAAATATATTTTCCATCAGTAAGTAGTTCCACATATGTAGGTAGGTAAGTAAATAGATATTCACTAGAATCAATACTTACAGCTTCCCATCTTGATGGCCCCAGAGATGAAACTAGGTAAGTAATTTTCACTCAGATAGCTATCTCAAACCAAATTTAGCAAACCATGACGATAAATACTACAATATTTAACTAATATGCGAACTTTATCACTATAATCAATAGCACTTTACACTTGCAAAATTCAATCAAAATACATGAACACACTAAGCGTCAGCGTTTAATCAAAGCAACGCGCTCAATGTCTAGATTTTAGCCCGGACTAAATAAAACCTAGCTGATATGCGCATGTCTGACACCAGGGGGGAAGGAGGCAGGTGCCGCCAAGAGGTCATTTCATTGATTTACGCCGGGGAGCGCTTAAGTACAAATTTTACCTATGCTTTATTACTTCATTCCATCTAAAACTTTTTAAAATTTATAATTGAGACTGTTATTGAGATTTCTTTAATATTTTTTTAAGTTATTCTTCTTTTGGCGCGTTAGGGAAAAATTATCACAGTGAATTTTTACAACGCGTGCACACCGACACCCAAATTCGACACCCTTATAAGTCTTGCAGAAAACGTCTTACCAACAAAATAAAAATAAATACATTTACTGTATGTTGGGTGAGAACTAATACTACTACCAAAATTCAAGATATTTATTGCTATCAAAAATTTTATTTTATTAATTACACACACACTTTTTTTTACTCCGCGATCTCACCTGGTGAGAATACAGTCTTATATAGTAGCGAGCTTACCAGCTAGGCAAATAGGCTTCGAAAATGGAAAGTAGGTAAGCATGTGCTCTAGTCTCTTATGTTATAATGTACTTAGCAATCATTTATCTATTTATTTATTTTATTTATTTAACCAAAAACATACAATCTACATGATGCACAGTTATCAAAAGTAATACAATAAAGTTTTATATATCAATTCAAAGTTTTTCATTAATATAGCACTTAATTAGTCTATACATCATTTCAAACAGACCTTTTGTTACTGCTGCGCTAGGAAACCTGTATGACAGCAGTAACGACTTCCTCCAGGATCTCACTGAGTGTGTGTGTGTGTGTTGGTCAGTATTTGTGAGTGAAAAAGTAGTGTTAGAGTGAAACTTGTGTTTATGGGTTGTCTCTTATCGATAATTAAAAATACAATTGAGGTTAAAGGAACCCTTACATTTTGCGATTTATTGATAGTAGGTACTAAAATTCTACATCAATGTTGATAGCTTAAAGATTATTATTTCCAAAACAGAGCTTTAACTTAGCTTCTCGCTCATAGGCGACGAGCGCGCTTTGCACGGTGGGTGGGTTATGGTTTGTTACCGCGAACTAACGATGAAATCGTGTTAAGAATCCGTATCCCTGTTAACCGATATTTTATGAACTTGCTAACCTGTTACCTGTATGAGTTGAACCCATACCTCTAATCAGTTTCTACACGGCATCAAACCAGAACGCTAAGGCGGTACCTCTTTGCTAATAGGGTGTTAAATGGCCACGGCCGAAGACTTCAACCAGACCTTAGACAAGATTCGAAAATTGAAAATTCCCGACATGACCTAGCGGTCAATTTGGGAATTAATTATTTGTGAATCTAATAGCTTCAATAACCTTCAAATTGATCCAACAGGATGGTCCGCGAAGTATGGTATCATTTACATTAGCTGATACCTGAGAGGTTCGAGTGTCTTTAATATTAATTTATGACTTATCCTTTGCACGTGCAGACTACACCTGCGTAATATACAATTTCACAATATACCAATCGGTCAACTGTGAGTTTTTTGTTTATCCATACTTACTATCAGCTAGTAATATTATAAATGCGAAAGTGTGTTTGTTTGTGGGTTTGTCCTTCAATCACGCTTCGAGCGCGCAACGGATCGGCGTGATTTTTTGCATGGGTATATTTGAGGACCTGGAGAGTGACATAGGCTACTTTTTATCCCGGAAGCTTCTGTGGGATAGTATGCTCTTTTTCTCGCATTTGTTCTTCAATCAGGCGGCATCGGCGCAACGAATCCATGGCGCCCTCTCGCTTCCTTTATTTAAATACAGTTTTTCTGCACTAAAATATCAAGATTTGAGGTCTTGGAAGTTGTCATTAGTAGTCTAATGACAACTTCCAAGACCTCACTAGATATATCTAGTGAGGTCTCACTCGCACTCGAAGACCTCACTATCACTAGATAGTCCGTCTGTCAGAGCATTATAACTTCTGAATTACTGAACTCAATTACTTCAGCTTTAAATATAATATGTAAACCAATGGCCTCCCGCCGAATATGGCTTAAAAAATAATAAAAATCTTTATTTCAGGGGGGCTCTCATAGAAGCGAATGCGAAGTAAAATATTTTTTATAGAGTTGCGGTATATCATTTTAAAGATAATTAGGAATAGAGTCCAAAAATTTTTTTTTTTAATTTTTCCCCCAAAATTGACGAAATTTCTTTCAAAGTGATGATTTTCTAACGTCCAAAGATGACCTCAGAACTCTAAATTTTCTGAAAGGATGAGCCTGAAACTTGATCAATTATTTCAATTATATCCTGTACTTGAACAACAAATACTAAAATTTGATAAAATATATTGTAAAGAAACGGAATTATTTAATTTTTAATGAGCTTCAGTATTTTTAACAGAACTTCACATTTATGTCAATAGATGGCGCCGCGAGGTCTCAGTTCGGGGCGAACCACTAGTTTATGGTTTTTAAATTTAAAAAAAATATCAATTGATAAGTACTTAAAAACTTATAGGTATATATCTAGTTTTTAATTTACATATAATAATATCTATATATAATTTATGTAGTAGCATAGATTAAAATTTATTATTAATCTATGGCAGTAGGTCATTGATGTAGAATTTTAGTACCTATCATATCAGTAGGTTGACCGTACGGCTACGTATTTCAGATCACTGACATCTATTGGCAAGATTTAACATTACTTGAAGCTTAAGAACTTACATAAAACCTTATCTAACCCTTGTTACCTTAGGCTTGTTTTGCATCAAGTGTGGAACCCATTTCCGAAACCATAAGTAGCTTCTCGTCCATGCCATCAGTTCAGTCGGTTGATCCTATAGATGGCAGTTGTCATAATATGAAGAAAAAAACTACTTTTATGAAAGGATAACAATATTTTACACACACTTGCTCATAAAATGGCTCTAATTTCACCGCAATTAGGCACATAATGACACCTAATAATCAAACTGTGACTTTTTCATTGCTAATATTCACAAGTAAATTATAGATTTTTTATTTTATTTTATTGGTTGAGTTGCTTTGTTCTTATTACAAAAAAGATCGTGTTCTGCAATAGTACAAATAAATTAATGTACCTATTGCTTGCTCATTTTATGCAACTTCGTATTTAAATCATCGATATATATGTAGGTGCCAACGACCTCAATTACATAGACGGGCCCTATCAAACAAAGAATGTGGGCGTATGTCAAGTAACGCCATCTAGTCCGAAACGCGGGAACTTGCTTGCAACTTATACCCCATCTTGAATGAAAGCTTGAAAACGTATGACTCGGTCATAGATAATATAGGTCATAGCCTTACTAAGCCGTAAGGCCAGTTGATAAAAAAAATGTATCATACAGTTTGCCGCGGAATTCAATGATTGCGTAATGGATAAAAATATTAAATAGGAAGATTAAATAACGTTTTTTTATAAATGTATTAAATGTGAATTGAAACACTTAAAAATTATACAGTGCCAAACTAATAAGATTTTACGACGACGGGGACAAAGACAGGTGAGGAACGTGTTCAGCAAGTCGGACGCCCTACATTTTTTTATGAAAAGGCCCATTATAGTACCTACATATATATCGATGGTAGGTGCTAGATGGGCCCTTTCATAGAAAAATGTGGGGCGTCCGCTTGCCGAACACGTTCCTCACCTGTCTTTGTCCACGTCGTAGCGCTTTAATTTCACAATTATACTTTGCCAAAAAAAACGTTATTTAATCTTCCTATTTAATATTTTTATCCATTACGCAATCATGTAATTTCCGCGGCAAATTGTATGATTTTTTTTTACTAACTGGCCTTACGGCTATGACCTATATTGACCGAGTCATACGTTTTCAAGCTTTCATTCAAGATGTTGCAAGCAAGTTCCCTCTTTTCAGACTAGATGGTGTTGATGGCGTTGCTAAAAATACGCCCACATTCTTTGTTTGACAGGGCCCGTCTATGTAAATTGAGGTCGTTGACTAACTGGCCTTACGGCTTAGTACGGCTATGGCCTATATTATCAATGACCGAGTCATACGTTTTCAAGCTTTCATTCAAGATGGGGCATATTATGTTGCAAGCAAGTTCCCGCTTTTTGGACTAGATGCGTTACTAGACATACCCCCACATTCTTTGTTTGACAGGGCCCGTCTATGTAAATTATTGAGGTCGTTGGGTCAAATAGTTGAAAATAATTGTTTAGACTCGCTAACCACAACGTCTAGCGCCATCTAGCGTGGGAAAGCAGCAGTTATTTGGTGAAACTTTTCTTTATTTCTTTTTAATATTGTGAGCCTTCAGACTTCTGAAAAGGTTTTATCTTAAAAGTATAAAATATAACAATTGCAATAATAAAAAAATCTTTGCTGCAAATTAATTTTTGACACTCAATGTTGCCCTGGTCAAGTCCTTTACTGCCCTCTAGCTATTTTTTTAAATAAAAAGTTTTCTTGCAAGAATGTTCATAATGATATTGACTTTGTATGTAGAGAACTTAAAAAATAATAACATTTAGATATGGATTAATGAAATTAATTTATGAAATTGTATTTAACATAATTAATTAAAATTGTTTTAAGTTTTATAAATCAAAAAGTAAAGACTGACTGGCTAGAGCCATGAAGCCAATTTAAAAAACGCGCCATATTTAAACTTTCATTGAGTTTTTCTTATACATAATTAATTAATGAGAGTGGTTAATTCTATAAATAATAAAATTAAATCAACTATTAGGTTTAAAAAATTGCAATTAATAGCGGCCAAAAATCAATTTTTATATATTAAAGTATAGTCATCAGAGGAGTGTAAAATAGGTATTATAATTTACGAGTAGCTCAAGTAATCTTTTTGAATTTATTTTATTCCCCTACTAATAAGAACGTAAAAGTTATTACTAATTAGTCCAAATGTATGAAGAGTACCTACATATAACTACATAAAATCTTTGGTTCCAATTTTGGTCTCTGGGCCAGGGTTGGTGGGACTAAGACCAACCATAGACATACTAATGAAATTTTTTTCCAAAATATTCCTGTTACCACTACTAGCTCCCTTAATTCCTCGCCAATAGAAGCCCTTAAGCTTCTCAAGGGTAATGTCACCGAGTGCAGTGTGTTGTTTAAGTTTAAACATGTGACCCCATATGATATTATTAAAATATTTAAATCTTTGCAATGCAAAAAAACCGGGGATCTATGGGGAATATCAGTAAAAATAATCAGCAATGTTATTGATATAATTGCACCATATCTTGCTTTAATATTTAATGAGTCTGTAGATTTAGGATCCTTTCCAGATCTTATGAAATACAGTAAATTGATTCCACTTTTTAAATCTGGTAGTAGAAGTGACCCTAATAATTACAGACCAATTTCTATATTACCAGTACTCAGCAAGATATTTGAGAAAATTATGCTCAACCAACTGCTTCTGCACTTTAACTCAAATAAACTACTACACTCAGAGCAGTATGGTTTTACTAAAGGCCGATTAACAACCGATGCGGGAGCTATGCTGTTAAAGCATATATTCGATGGGTGGGAGAAATCACAGAATGCTATTGGTATTTTCTGTGATTTGTCTAAGGCATTCGATTGCGTTGAGCATGAGACGCTTTTAGTTAAGTTGAACCATTATGGAATCAAAGACACTGCACTTGGCCTCATTGCATCTCATCTCAGTGACCGCATTCAAACGGTATGTGTCAACGATGTGAAGTCGTCCGGATCAGCCTCACTTATGGGTGTTCCTCAAGGCTCTATTCTGGGTCCCTTAATGTTCTTGGTGTATATAAATGATTTACCATACTACGTCCAAAATACTTGCGATATTGTGTTATTTGCTGACGACACGTCCTTGATTTTTAAAGTCGATAGAAACAAGGACAATTATGAAGACGTAAATAATGCAATTTCTCAAGTCACTAACTGGTTTACTGTAAACAATTTACTTTTAAACGCAAAGAAAACCAAGTGCATTGAATTCGCATTGCCGAATACCAAGTCCACAGGAAACATAAATTTAACTGTAAATAATGATATTTTAAAAATAGAAGAGACCACTGTGTTCCTGGGGGTGACCTTAGATTCAAAGCTTCAATGGGGCACTCATATATCAACTCTGGCTGGCAAACTCAGCTCTGCTGCTTACGCTGTCAGAAAGATTCGACAGTTTACTGACGTTGAAACTGCAAAAATTGTATATTTTGCTTACTTTCATAGTATTATGTCTTACGGAATTTTACTATGGGGTAAAGCAGCAGATATTCAAAAAAATTTTGTATTTTAAAAAAGGCCAATACGTGCAATTTATAATTTAAAACCGCGCGAATCCTATATAAAACCTTAGAGAGAAATTTAAGGAAATAGTTATTTTTACAGTAGCCTCGCAATATATTTATAGTAATTTAATCTTCGTAAAACAGCACATTCATAATTACAAAAAAATATGCGATCTGCATGATAGGCAAACTAGAGGCCGCCATAAGCTCGTAACTCCATCGCTCCGCCTCAAGAAGGTACGAAGGTCGTTTGTGGGAATGAGCATTCTATTTTATAACAAAATTCCACAACCTATTTTAAACTTGCCTTTACACAAGTTTAAGAAGTCCATTAAAATTATGCTCCTGAAAAAGGCTTATTATACTGTTGAAGATTACGTAAATGACAAAGGAGCATGGATTTGACTCGCTCCAGCAATGCTAAGGACAGCTGTTACTTATGTATTTTACAAATTAATGAAATTGTATATTATTATTTTTTTCAAAAGAGCAACCGCCGAGTTTCTTGCTGGTTCTTCTCGGTAGGAATGGCATTCCGAACCAGTGGTAGATTCACTTGACGATTCAAAAGTACTTGTAAAAGTTTATTTGAATAAAAATCATTTTGAATTTTGAATATTTTTTTTTAACTAAAATTCCCTGGATGGACCAAATTGTTTTTCTTACATTGAATGGCTGTACGGCTCTGGCAAGCTTTTTTGCCCTTTTGAGTGAATGTAACTAACTATGCAAATATTATATACCACTAGTGGTTCGCCCCGGCTTCGCACGTGTAGCGCTTATTGTCATAATAGTCCATACCCAATAATAGCCAGTCTGCACTGGGCTGCAAATACATCAGATTTTATAATATTACCGCTGCGATATCTCCGCACTGCCGGCCGCCCCTATATTGCGCATTAATTTATTTCTATGATATATTCTAAGATATTCATCTGAATTAAATGGTGTAAAGGGTGAATTTGGTCTATATTACATACGTGAGATGACCAACCATTTTACTTTGATAAAGATTAATACAATGTCAGGAAAAACACGTTCTAAAGTAAATATTAGTTTTGGGACCAAATTTGAAAATCATAAAAATTGTTATTGTGAGACATCAGACAACCTTAAAAGATAGACAACCATGTTATCGTGGACTTTTTTTTAGAAATTTTTAAGAGGCACAATTTCACTGTACATTATTTTCGTGTAACTTTTACTATTTAAGCAGGGTACCTACACCACGGAAGATCTCAGATGAGACGTTTTTTCCCGACTAAATTCACATTTAAGTCGAGACTGAAGCAGCACTTTCTTTCAACTTTATATGATTAGCTATTATAATATTTATGTATGGTAACTATAGTATGATTGTATATATATATATATATTATGTGTATAGTATGGTATACGTATATGTACCTGTTTTTTAAGTTTATATTATATCTTGTTAAAATTATTTAATTCTGTATTTATTTTAATTTGAATGTATTTCAATCGGAAAAGTTTTCGTTTCATAACATATACCTACACTGTTTTAACTTATATATTTCACTATTCTCACATTCTGGGGCATCTGGAAGAAATCTCTTCAAGAGATAAGTTGTCCTTGTGCATGTCCTTTCAATGTTTATGTTTTATTTTTAAGTTACTGGTACAGAATGTATTAATAAATAAATAAATAAATAATTTATTGAAATTTTCGTAGAGATCTATTCTTTTTTTAAATGAAATATATAGCCTATGTTACTCGCTGATAAAGTAGCTTTCTATAAGTAAAAAAATATATGAAATCGGTTCAATAGTATTTTGTTTATTCATTACAAACAAACAAATCTTTCCTCTTTATTATATTACTAGCTGTTACCTGCGGCTACGCTCGCGTGGCTAAAGGGAACAATAACTGAGTTTTATGTGAAAAAATTGTATTTTTTTTACTTTAATGAGGACAACTTCCAAGAACTCAGATCTTGATATTTTTGTGCAGAAACCACAAACAAACACACATGTTAATTTCCTGGTCCTAAAAAAATCTGGTCGAATTGTTATTTCATTGCCGTATGATTGAAGGAAAAATACGTAAACATCAGCATGATGTCCCACAGAAACCATTAACATTTTCCGAAACAAAAAGTTAACCTATATGTCACTTTCCAGGTCCTAAACAATAATCACGTCGATATTTAACTCAATTACCGTATAATTGAAGGACAATGTTTAAAGTAGCATACCAATATCCCCAAGGAACTGTTGGTTACGGAATAAAAAGTTACCTATATCACTTTCCAGCTCCTCAACTATACCTGTGCACAAAATCACGTACATCTGTAACTCCGTTGCTAGCTAATTGAAGAACAAATTCGAGAAAAAGAGCATACTATTCCACAGGACCTGTTAGTTTTTCCAGGGTAAAAAGAGGCCTATGTCACTATCCAGGTCCTTAATTCCTATACCTATGCAAAAAATCACGTCGATCCGTTGCTCCGTTGCTGCCTAATTGAAGAAAAATGCGAGAAAAAGAGCATACTATCCCACAGGAACTGTTAGTTTTTCCTGGATAAAAAGTGGCCTATGTCACTCTCCCTCAAATATTACCATGCAAAAAATAACGTCGATCCGTTTCGCTGTTGAAGCGTGATTGAAGCACAAACTAACAAACAAACTGACTTTCGTATTTATAATATTAGTATGGATATTAGTTTAGATGAAATATGAAGTAAGAATATTTATTTTTGTTTGTAGACCCATTCCTCGTTTTTCGATTTAATTCCACTACAAATGAGCCCTTCACAGCATTCTCACCTGGTGGTAAGCGAAGGAGCATTCTAAGATGGTAGCAGGTTAGCCTGTAAGGGGTATGGCAGTATATAAATTAATATATATATTAATTAATTGAACATAAAACTATTCTAAGATAATAACTATTTATTAAAGTAAATTCAGTTACCCTTAAAATTAAAAAAGAGAAAATAAATAATAAGGGTCTGAAATAAACAAATTATATTTTTTTTACCCTCGACGTAACAGAGACGGTATATATGTGTTTGCCCTTAGAGGTTGTGCGTTTGTTGGTTTGTTTGTGCACTTTTTTGTTACCATTTTCCTGGAAAATTACTTGACCGATTAATATGCAGATTTTTGCATTAGATAAGCATAACTTCTTGCAAGTTTCTTAGATATGTTTTAGGACCATAGACAATCAAGCTGAGCTGTAGTCTATGATTTTATTTTTTAATATGTCACAATTTTTCTGAAAAAGTACTGAGCCGATTGAGATGCGGATTTTTGCCCAGGGTCCATGATGAAGCCAGGAGGTGCTCATGGGAACTCCTTAAGTTCTCATCGTAAAACCGTCGTGTTTGGACTCTTTTGATCTGTCTTGACAAGCACTTTGTACCTAGATGCTGCCTAGGGTCTCATGATGTAGCCAGGAGGACGTCATGGGAACTCCTTAAGTTCTCATCGTAAACCCGTCGTATTTGGACTCTTTTGATTTGTCTTGACAAGCACTTTGAACCTATATGCTGCCCAGGGTCTCGTGATGGAGCCAGGAGGTGGTCACAGGAACTCCTTATGTGATCACAATTTTGTTTTTAATCCATTATATTTGTTGACGTATTTTTTGAACTGATATTTTTTTTACAATTATTTATCAGAATATTAAAATTTAACACTATTACACACGACACCTCTTCTCATTACTAAGCACAAGTCTTATCTCGGAATGAGAAGGGTACGTTGGCTATAGTCCACCACGTTGGTCAAAAAACTACTGACTGAAATTTGGCTATATAATTTACCACATTCCACAAAACATCCGCTAAGAGAGAATGTTTTGTGGTATGAAAATTTATTGAAAATTTAACCTTTAAAGGGAAAAATTGGGATTTGAATGGGGTTTTAATTATTTGTTATTTCTATTTCTTCGCTTCGCTCGGTCAAAAAGTACGATAGTCCAGACTAAATAATTCTTTACTTGCATAAGTACATATTAACACAGAATAGTAAATAGTACAGAAAGTCGCAACCAAAGACGATCAATTCAATAAACAAAGTATAAAGATTTTGAGAATATTAACTACAATAAATAATTAACTACAATTCGAATCAGCAAACATACTCGTAGTAATATAAAAGTATCCATAATTTAAATTACAAATGAGCTGTAGAATTTGCCTAAAATTCTAAACACTTAGTTATTAGATATTACAAAGATACCTACTTACTTTTATACTAAACATTTAGATAGAGCAATAAATATATATCATTATTATTTTGAAGGAATTTCTCGCAAAGTTAGACCATTATAATATTTATTCTTACGGTTATAAATATGTCGGTTCAAAAATCCATGGAACGTTATTTAATATTGTATATCAAGTTGTTAAATATGTTATATCAAGACTTGAAACTTGGCTTTACTTTCATATCTTTTAAATATCCAAATGTACCGATCTCAAAATTTTAACTGCCTTATTAGCTGTAAATCCCATATTATTGGTATTTAAATTAGGCCAAATCCAGCAAAGGATGACGGTGACAGATCAACGGGAACTATAAGACCATTTTGTACCTTTTAAACCAACTTTCATATTATACTTTTGAATATTTTACCCATAAAAGACGTCAAGAGTGTCAAAGTTAGAGCCGTCGCGTTGAACAAAATACATTCATAATACTATTATATCAATTATTAGCATTCACATCAAGATTTTTTAATAAACTACCCATTTGATTTAATTTTTTTATTATTTAATGCTATAGAAACTCCAATAAGTACAATAGAGACACATAATATATTGATATTTAAAGAAAATAAACTGAATAAAAAAAGTTTAAATACAAGATAGGCAAGTGTTTAAGAAATCTTTAGTAAAATGCTTATAAATGCGTAAAAACCTAATAACCTAGAGTTTCTGGTATACTCTGTCCATGTCCGTCCGTCCGCTTGTTAGCTCAGAGACTATTAGTACTATAAAGCTGTAATTTGGCATGTATATTCATATTATTAGTCACGCCGACAAAGTGATAATTTAAATTTTTACTACATTATAAGTGGGGATATTTTTTTTTCCATTCTATCCCTTAGTATTTGGGAGTGCGAAAACCATTTTACGATTCAGGGATGCGTTTGCGAAATATTAAGCTTTAAAGTGCTAATTTTTCGTAAAGTCCAGTGTTTCCCACCTCTACAAGCTAAACTGTTGTTACTGGATACGTAAATAAGTTCATGGAAGTAGTTTTTTGTTAGAGTCCAGTCTCCCCCACCTATACCAAGTGAGACGATTGTTTCTGGATATGTTGGATGTGTGTTCATGGCAGCAGTAGGTATACACAACGAAGTCAAAAGGAAAACTATCTCATCTAAGTAAACTTTACAATTTTACGAGTAATAGTCAACCAACGGGCAACTACGGAACCCTACTCTGCATGTGGCCTGACACTCACTTGGCCGGTTTTTATGCAATTAATGTATGTAAAGTTGGTTAAATGTGTAAGTTTCACTTATTGCCGCGGAACTTCTTTAGTCACACGGATTATGACTGAATGTTTGATCCCCACCGTACATGCCACTAGTGCCGCATGCAACGTAGCCGAAAGGCTCACGTTTCCATTGGCACCGTACGCGCCGCACGTAACGTTGCTTACGATACTTGAGACGTGTACCGTGGGGAACAGTACTTACTTGAACTATTTTCAACCCAAATTCTTTATAATGTAATACCTAATCTACCTACTCATGATAAATAACCTACTTAACACATACTTATGTGGTATACTTAGGAGGTAAATTAGACAAAATTAACAGTTATCAGTATATTCGTGAGAGTGGACGCATATTTGTCAATTATTAATTTCAAATAATATCAATAATTGACAGACGTATTGTCCCTGTTTACCCATTACCTGCCATTCCTACGGAAATGAGTAAGCTAGGGTTGGTAACGAAATCAAATTTAATCAAAATGCCTATACGTACGCTTAGTTAAATTTCTAGGTTCGTTCCACTGATGTTCTGAGTTGTCTTACCATGGTCCACCACCACCATGACTATACTATGTAGCTAAAATTTAGGCAATAACCGACGCCCTTTTATTTACCAAACCTTCCTGCATTAACTAACAATAAGAAAATAAAATCATTACAATCATCAAAGTTGAATTTAAAAGTAATAAACAGCGTCCTATGTAGTTAATATCTTAGACTTTAGAGAATTGTATACATTTGATAAAAAGTACGGGCAACTATGCCTCGATGATATCGAAATATCTATTAATATCTCAACGAAAAATTAAAAAAAAGCCCAAGCGGACCTCCAATAAGTTTGGGTACTACCGACGACATTTTATCGCTGGTACTCTAATAATGTCATGTCAAAAAGACGACCTGCAGGCTGCAGGGCTATTGCGCCAACTGGAAAATTCTGCTAACCCTACTGTAACATTATTAGAGGTGCCCTTTCCTGCCGTCTATTTGAATTCTCATTCTTTTTTCACAACTTCATTGCCTATCCAACAAGTTCCGTACTGAATGAGCAAGTACAATGTCTATTAATTATGCATGAGCATATACCTACAATAATAGGTAATATGTAATTTTTTTTTAAATAAATTATAAATAAAATCTTGCAAGTTTTAAAATTATAATTTGGCCTCTAACTCCCAAAAAAGTAAAGACTGTGTTATGAAAGTAAGTGCCTTCCCTATTACATAGGTGCTATTAATGGTAGGTATTCAATTTATAGAGATCCAAAAGGTGACAAAATTTCAACTAGTCTTAATATAAATGAACGCAATGATATTAGGCCGCGTCCATATCATTAAAAAATTTCATTGTGCATCAAGTCCAGCGTGACTCATTGTCCGAAACTCAAATTTTTGTTAATGTGGATGTATTTGCGTAGAAATCGTCTAACGCGTATTTCTAATGGGATGGACGCTTTTTATTATATGGTTTTATATTTTGTGCGCTTAGAGGCCTCTGTAAATTTCCTCTGCAAAATCAATGATTGGCTCGAATATATTTTGTATTTCCGACCAATCCCCTGTAAGAGATTTATAAATATTAAATTATTTTATTCCACTGGATAAAAAATGTTTTTTAGGGTTATAAGTAGGTATTTCATTACAAAAACATATAATTTCAACTCACGTATATAGTATATGCAAAGCGACAGCTGCTCATCGGGAGAAACCGTTCGTAAGTAAATTTCAGTATTTCCTAAAGCTACAAAAACCTGTAAACAAAAAATAAATTCTGATTTCTGAGTACACATCTAATCTTTCTCGTATTATTTGAAAAGTCTGCATCGGCAATCATGCTCGGCGCTAGTAGGTACATACATTGTCTAACTGTACATACGAGTATGTTGTGATGTGAAGCTGTTGTAGATATTGACGCAGGTAGGACCTTAGTGGGTGTTTACCTTTTAATGCATGTACTGCGCATTTGCGTAGATGTGCATTGCATCTGCGCAGCCTCCCAGAAATGGCCGGGAACAATGCATTGTACGTACCGTATTGATTTCTTCATGTACAAAGCGATAATGAATTGGGTCATTATGCTCCCTTCGAGCACTTTCAGGTTGATCATTGTCGTCGATGATCATTGCAGACTGGTCAGGAGGACTTGTTGCGCCCATGTTATCATTGGGCATATCAGCGAGCTCTTCGTTAATGTTTTGCACCGGCGCCATGTTTACTGGTGTAGCTAAAATAAAAAAATCATTTCTCCAATTCCACACTCATCCAAATAATTAAATATTTAACGCTTGCATTATTTTTAATTCGCCGTATTTCGCAAAAGCAAGCATACCTATTTAAATGAAGTTTAGGTATGCCACCTACTTAAATGAATCAAAATCGCGCACTGACCACAATATAGGTAATAATTATTAGTAATATAATTAAATATATTTTCCATCACGAAGTAGTACGTACATATGTAGGTAGGTTGTTACATAGATATTCACATAAAAAAAATACTTACAGCTTCCCATCTTGATGTCCCCAAAGACAGGAACTAGGTAAGTTATTTTCACTCAGATAGTTATCTCAAATCAATAACGCAAACAGCGACGAGAAACACTACGATATTTAACTTATAAACTTTATCACAACTTAATCAATAGCAAAATCAAACAAAATACATGAACGTCAGCGTTTAATCAAAGCAACGCGCTCAATGTCTAGATTTTAGCCCGGACGAAACAAAACCTAGCTGATATGCGCATGTCTGACACCCTGGGGGGAAGGTGGCAGGTGCCGCCAAGAGGATGAGACTTCATTGATTTGCACCGGTGAGCTCGTAGGTAGACATTTTACCTATGCTTTATTACTTCAGTCCATCTAAAACTTTAAAAAAATATATAATTGAGACTGTCATTGACGTTTTTTTATAATTTTTCATTCCACTACAAGTTATCCATTTGACCACGTAAGTATACCTAAACAAAGCTTTAACTTAGCTTCCCGCTCAAAGGTGAAAGACGAAGAGCGCTCTTTGCACGGTGGGCCGGACTTTGATACCGCTAACCAACGAGTGGAAATCTTACTCGAGAACGTCAGCGCCGGGCAAAGTGCCAGATACGCGTTTTAGATTTCTGCGATTTGTTTACCTTTTCCTAGCGATCTGCGTGTAGCAAAAACACGACGTGTTTTAGATTTTTTTTTTTATCCACTACAAGCTAGCCCTTGACTGCGATCTCACCTGATGGTAAGTGATGATGCAGTCTAAGATGGTAGCGGGCTAAATATAATTTATGTAGTAGCATAAATAAACTTGTATTAATTTATGGCAGTAGGTAGACCTTCCGGCTACGTTTTATTTAACTAAGAACGCGCGTTGTATTTCAGATCACTGACATCTATTGGCAAGTTTTAATACTTGAAGCTTGAGAACTTACACAAATACTTAGAGTCATTAGGGGTAAAAGCACGCACTTTTCTCTTTAAGGCTTTATTTAGCCGAAACTATTAAGATGGCAGACACAAATTTATAGTACATTTGTAGCACGTTTATCAGGCTTCTAATTGATATAAAGTTCATTAAGATAACTATTAAGATTCTTTGATTATAAAGCAAATAGATGAAATGATCAGACTGCGTAATTTTACCCCGGCATAGGGGTAAAAGTACGCAATCGTAAGGGTAATAGTTCGCGTGTAGGATAAAAGTACAATATTCAGGATTCGTACCTTTAGTTAGGTAATAATAAAAATATAGTATTAAAAAAAAGATTTATGTAGAAAAATCAGTACACAATTAAAATAATTCAGATATAATCAACGAAATAAACTTATAATACTTCTAAAAGAACATAAACTAAGATATCTAGCACTTTGCCATTGGTAAAGTCAAAAGTCATAATTATAGATATTGCAATTCACTTAAGTTTTAAGGAGATCAAAGGCATGTTATTTATGTTTAGGCTTCGGCCGTGGCTAGTTACCACCCTACCGGCAAAGAGGTGCCGCCAAGCGATTTAGCGTTCCGGTACGATGCCGTGTAGAAACCAAAGGGGTACCTAAGGGTTTAATATAACCACCATGCCCCTAACAGGTTAGCCCGCTACCATCTTAGACTGCATCATCACTTACCATCAGGTGAGATTGAAGTCAAGGGCTAGCTTGTAGTGGATAAAAAATAAAAATAAAACTTTTTTTTCTTCCGAAACTAGAGATATTCCTGGTGTCTTTTTTACATAATTTCGAGGCATTATTTCGCAATCTGAAACAAAAAATATATAAGTACTTACATTTATATCATACAGTATAAGTGGGTATACATTATTAATTGTAGAACTACCTATTTGGTTAAAGTTTTGTAGATGGGGTAAAAGTACGGGGGTAATAGTACGCGTACTATTACCCCCGTACTTTTACCCCATTTGGCTGGTAACAAAAACAAAGAGCAATAGTAAAAATTTCAATAATGCTAGGTTAGTATGTAAGTTTGAAATAAATTATTTAATAATTATACAAAAACAAGAAAAAAAGCTTAGCTTGATAACCACATAAGATTGAGTGTCACCAACTTTTCCGTAGAACACAAAAATACGAATTTTTACCTTAATTTAACTTATTGAGTCATAATTCGCGGCATACCGCACGCACTGCTCTCCAAGTGGTGACACATAATGGTGGCCCAAGCGCGCGTTCTCCCGTCGACCAAGCTCCCCCGCCCGCATACCCTTCACTGAAAAATCGGCATTGCGAACTTTTGCCCACTGCGGACTTTTACCCCGAATAACTCTACTTGTTATTTATCAAGGGTGAACTCATTTCCGAAACCATACGTAGTGTCTCTTCCATGCCACCTGTTCAGTCGGGTGATCCTACAGATGGCAGTGGTCATAATATGAAGAAAAAACTATAGATAAGTATTTATGATTAGATAAATTATTTTTTCAATACACTTGCTCGAAAAATGCACATACAGAGGCAGTAAACAGTTGCACTTGTAGGTAAGTTTTACTGCTCTCCTGCTATTTTTTTATGAAAAGTTTTCTTGCAAGAAGGTTCATAATGATTGAATTCGTATGTAGAGAACTTAAAAAATAAACATTTAGATGTGGATTAGTTACGTAAAATGATTGATACATTGTAACGATTGCAATCATCTTAATTGGGTAATTGTTGGATAGGTCGTTCAAAAATAGTGCGGGTGTGAGAAAAGCATTTTTCGATTTAGTCTGAGATCCCGATATAAGACGACCTTCACAGATCTGTTTAATAGATGAAACCAGCTTTTTATTTTTATTTAATAATAGATAAATACGCCTTTGTGAAAATGTCTTTATTAAATGAAGTGCAAAGCGTTTTTAAATGATCAAAATTGGCGGATTGAAAGTGTATTTTTAGTAGAATATCGAACGATCGCGTCGAACAAACGGGGCCCTGAGGTGCAATCATGTAAGGATCGCCGATCAAATCGTTAAAGCTCGGCTTCAAAGCAAATATACCATAACAGAATTAACGATTTGATCGGCGATCCTTAAATAATTGCACCTCTGATTAGGTCAATTAGGTCTCGGCGGCTGATTGGAAAACCATTTTATACTCCAAAAAAGAGCTATTCGCGCCATTTATAAGATGATTCATTCATTTATAAGATGAAGCCCAGATATTCTCTCAGAAATATGGTTAAAGATTCATTCAGGACAATTGATGGCATTCTGACTATGCCTTCACTTTATATATTTGAGAATATTATGTACATTAGAAAACATCTACATCTAGAGTCAGAGTTCTTATTATACGATTATAAGAAGAACTCTGATTCTCATACACGAAACAAACATAAGTTAACTGGGCAGGCATTCAGGTTCTCTAAAACGATTAAATCATTTATGGGTCGCTCGATACGCTTCTACAACAGAATTCCAAAAGATATGACCGATCTTTCTGATAGACAGTTTAAAAGTAAAATAAAAGAAATTTTAATTTAAAAAGTTATTACCTACAACATAAATGATTACATAGAAGATAAAAACGCATGGAAAATATAACACCGCACAAGCTATTCAATGACCAAGGATAAAAATTATGTACTTGTGTACTTGTAATATTGTATTGTATTGTGATTACATATTTTATTTAATGACATGAAAATTACGTACTTGAGTACCTTTTTTTTATTCTAATACTAGCGGATGCCCGCGAATTCGTCCGCGCGTCGTAACTAACTATTTTTCCAAATTTTTCACCGTTTAAACCACCGAGACAAACGAACAGCAATTGATTTTTATATATGTATAAGAGAAGAAGATTATTGCATTTTTATTATGACATTTTATTATGAAATTATGACATATTTTTTACTATGAAGATACGTCTTTTGTAAATCACATTATTTAACTTTTGTATGACTAGGTACTTAGGTAAATTATTAATTTTTATGACATAATAATGTTTTGTATTAATATTGTATTGTACTATATCAAACTGACTTTCTTTACTCTTTCTGACTTTTTATAAGCAAATAAGTGATACTCACAATCGATTTACTAGAAACGCTGGAAACCGCCATAAGCTTGTAATAGCGTCATATCGTGTGCGCAAAGTGCAGAAATCCTATGTGGGGTCGAGTGTACGCTTTTTTAACATGGTTCCCAAAGAGTTTCTAGATTTGCCATTACATAAATTTAAAGACTGTGTTAAACAGTTTCTCCGAAATGGTTAAAAATTAAAAATGGTAAAGTATAAAAATGGTAAAGTGAAGGCATAGTCAGAATGCCATCAATTGTCCGGAATGAATCTTTAACCATATTTCTGAGAGAATATCTGGGCTTCATCTTATAAATGGCGCGAATAGCTCTTTTTTGGAGTATAAAAATAGTAATTGACCTAATCAGAGGTGCAATTATGTAAGGATCGCCGATCAAATCGTTAATTCTGTTATAGTATATTTGCTTTGAAGCCGAGCTTTAACGATTTGATCGGCGATCCTTACACGATTGCACCTCAGGCCCCGTTTGTTTGACGCGATCGTTCGATATTCTACTAAAAATACACTTTCAATCCGCCAATTTTGATCAATTAAAACGCTTTGCACTTCCTACGAATCGTCTTTTTGGATTCTCATTTTTTATTACAACTTCATTGCCAATCCAACAAGTTCCGTACTTAATGAGCATGTACAATATAATATAATGAAATAATAATGAAATGGCTATGGGTAAGTATGCGTCAATGCGCTAATGTTACCCATCGTCACCTAGGTCCAGTGTATGGCCTATAGCTTAATGTCTATGGTTTTTTTTTTAATTCCTTCTAATAACCGCCAACCCGCATTGGAGCAGCGTGGCGGGTCTAAGCTCTAATTCTCTCTCTCCTAATGAGAGTGGAGGCCTGTGCCCAGCAGGGGGACGTTAATGTGCTGTAGGACCCTTCAAATAAACAATAAGGAGAAAAATAAAGTTGGTATTGGATTGCCGCGAAATCTCTAGAATTTTTATTGTAATTAATACATTTATATAAAGGGATGTTTATTTAATCCATTTCGGATTTTGATGCACAATACGTAATAAGTACGAGGTGAAGGCGTAGGGTAAAGTGAATGTGACTATTTATTTGTTAATATCATCAACTGAAAATAAAGATCTTACTCCTACTAGTAAAATGTAACAACAGAATGGCAAAGAGATAATTAAAAATCGTTATTTATTTTATTTTCTCGCAATCGAAGTGAACCCTAAGGACTTTAAAGATCTACGACCAATTAGTATTCTTTCGTACATTTCTAAGATTCTTGAAAAGGTAATCTACAACCAAGTCATTAAGTATTGTGAAACAAACAATATTTTACCATACTTTCAATCAGGATTCAGGAAACATCGTAGTACAGCTTCCGCTCTTTCAGATGTTATTGATAATATACTCACCTTTCAGTATTCTGGTAAGGGTACTATTCTTGCGTTGTTAGATTTTTCCCGGGCGTTTAACTCAATAAACATAAAACTGCTGCTTGCTAAACTTTCGTACTATGGTTTTTCCTCAGATACAGTTCAATGGTTCTCTAGTTACCTTCAGGATAGGATGCAACAAGTAGTTGTACGCAAAAATGATAGAAAGGATTTAATATCTTCACTAAAGCCTGTTAACATAGGCGTCCTTGGATAATAAGCTTCAGTGGGGCGCTCATATAGAGACACTAGCAGGGAAACTCAGCTCAGCGGCTTTTGCTATCAGGAAAATTAGACAGCTTACCGATATTGAGACGGCTAGGCTTGTCTATTTTGCCTATTTTCATAGTGTTATGTCGTATGGCATCTTATTGTGGGGCAGAGCTGCTGATATACAAACAATTTTTGTTTTGCAAAAGAGGGCGATTCGATCAATATATAAACTCAGATCACGCGAGTCCCTTCGTGAAAAATTTAAAGAAATTGGCATCCTTACGGTTGCATCGCAGTACATATACGATAATATAATGTTTGTGAAACAAAATATTCATCTCTATAGACAAAGAGGGGATACACAAAATCGACTTACTAGAAACCGGCATAAACTATAAGTAATGCCGCGATGTCGTCTACGCAAGGTGCAGAAATCCTTTGTGGGGTCGAGTATTGCCTTTTATAATATGGTTCCAATAGAACTGTTGGATTTGCCATTGCACAAATTCAAAAAAACCGTAAAAGAACACTTGTTGAGTCGGGGCTATTATACAATTGACGAATTTCTTAATGACAAAGTTGTATGGAAGCAACCGACTTTGGGTCCTGCTCCCCACAGGATAGTATAATTAACTTACACTATTGTATTTTATTTAACTTACATACTTATTTATGTATTGTAATAGATTGTTTAAAAAAATAAGGAAAAAAAAAAAAAGAGCAACTGCTGAGTTTCTTGCCGGCTCTTCTTGGCAGAATCTGCTTTCCGAACCGGTGGTAGAGTCAAAACATGACGTAGCATAAGAGACACCTGTATGTCCTACATGTTTGAAATAAATTGAATTGAATTGAATTGTCCCTCAGGGCTCCATTCTGGGACTTCTATTATTTAGTTTGTATTTGGCTGACATAATAAACTGTATTGAAAACTGTCAGTATCATCTTTACGCTGACGACCTTCAAATTTATATACCTGTCCATCATCAGGATGTAAGTAATGCAGTTAACTAGATGAACAAAGTCCTTAACAACATTTCACAGTGGTGTCAATAAAATGCTCTCATTCTGAATCCCATTAAGTCAAACTTTATGGTTATGGGCACAAAAAAGCAAGTAAGCTTGATTCTTTCGCAGCAGCCAAAACTATGCATTGAGGTTGTCGAGATTGAACTCGTCAATGAAACTCGTAATCTTGGCCTGCGTATGGATGAAAACTTACGCTTCGAGAACCTTATAGTCGAGCTTGCCCGGAATTGCTTTTACCGATTAAAAATACTATACAAGATTCGGCCTTACATTCATATTAACCTAAAGAATTAAGCTTTGTGACACATTCATACTTTCAAAATTAAATTACTGTTTTACGCTGTATGGTCCATGCCTACTAGGTAAATCGTGGTGATTAATTCAAACGATACAAAATGTATGCGCACGTTTTCGTTTTACAATTCCACCAAGATCACACGATACACCGTATTTATATCAAAATAACTTGTTAAGAATGAAAAATAGGTATAATCTACTGTTAGGCACTTTATTATTCGGCGTTATCAAATCTAAACAGCCGGAGTATCTACAAAAAGCTAGTTTGGCGGAAGCCAAGACTTGGAGCTAGGACTAAATTTGCTTTTAAAAAATTACATCGTTACTTGGACACATAAAAGTCTCAAAACTAGCTTGTGGCATTAGTTAAATTGTATGAGTCATATTATATATTATTTTTTAATTGGGTATACTTTAAGCTGAGTAATAGTGAAGTTTTTACAAATGTGTTTTTTTCTGTTATTTTTTTATTTATCTTACAATATTATTATTATTTTTTATATATTTTTTCTTCTGTAGGTATAACTTTATAATATTGCAGTTACCTGAACTTCCCTCGTTTTGGCCCTAACAGAATAAGCGTTGTGGTTACATTTTGTACCCACAACATCAAGCTGAGTTAGGACCCTTTTGTTGGCACGACACATTCTAGACAATATTTAAGTTAAGTTAGATTTTAAGTACTTTTGTATTTTATTTTTATTATGTGTTGGTTCAGCAAATAAAACATATTCTATTCTATTCTATTCTATTCTAATAGTAGAGTGTTTACCACGGGACATAAAGCCATTCTACTCGATTCTATAGCATACCTCGCTACGCTCGGTAAGCTAAACATCTCGTATGAAACGGCTCATTATAGTTCCTTGATGAACAATCTACAATTTATTTGTGCGCTTAGAGGCCGATACTAGTGGGCGACGGGCTGGGGCAGGGTGACCCTAAAACAAATAAAAGCTGAATTAGTTTCTTAATAAACAAACAATCTAAAATTCAATTAAGTTAAAAAAAACTTACAGTCGCCGTAAAATTCCTGTACAAATCAATGACCGGCAGGAATAAATGTTCTACTTCCGACCATTCCCCTGTAAGAGATTTAAAAATATTAAATTATATTAATTCACAAAATAAAAAATCTCAGTAGGTATATCATCAAGTTTCATAAGTTCAACTCACGTAGATAGTATTTGCTAAGAGGTAGCAGCGCATAGGGATAAGCTGTTCTAAAGTGAATTTCCCTTTGGTCCAAAATCTGTAAACAAAAATAAATTCAGATTTCCGTACACAGTACCTGCCTACACACCTAATCATTTTCGTATTATTTGAAAAGTCTGCATCGGCAATCATGCTCGACGCTAGTAGGTAGATACATACATTTAAAATTCAAATGTCTTTTATTCAAATAAACTTTTACAAGTATTTTGAACCGTCGAGTGAATCTACGAATGTTATATTAAAATAATCTAGTTCGGAATGCCATTCCAACTGAGATTGTCCAGACGAACATGTCCAAATGTGTAATGTTATGAAGCTGTTGTAGATATTGACGCAGGTAGGACCTGCGTGGCTGTTTACGTGACCTTTTATTGCACGTACGTACATTTGCGTAGATATGCATTGCATCTGCGCAGCCTCCCAGAAATGCCTGGAACAATGCATTTTACGTACCGTATTGATTTCTCCATGTACAAAGCGTCCATGAATTGGGCCCTTATGCTCCGTTCGAGCACTTGCAGGTTGATCATTGTCGTCGATGATCATTGCAGACGGGTCATTGGGCATATCTTCGTTAATATTTTGCTCCCGCGTCGCCTTAATTACTGGTGTATCTAAAATAAAAAACCTTTTCTCGAATTCCATACTCATCCAAATAATTAAGTATTTAACGCTTGCATCATTTTTAACTGTTTATGAAGAAGACTATTCGCCGTATTTCGCAAAAGCAAACATTTCAGAATGGCATACCTACTTAAATTAGTCAATCGCCCACTGAACACAATATAATATTAATATAATCGTTTATTAAATATATTTTCCATCACTAAGTAGTTCGCACATACGAGTATGTAGGTAGGTAAGTACATAGATATTCACAAGAATCAATACTTACAGCTTCCCATCTTGATGGCCCCAGAGATGAAACTAGGTAAGTAATTTTCACTCAGATAGCTATCCCAAACCAAATTTAGCAAACAATGAATGAACGTCAGCGTTGATTCAAAGCAAAGTGCTCAATGTCTAGATTTTAGGCCGGACGAAATAAAACCTAGCTGATATGCGCATGTCTGACACCAGGGGGGGCCGGGAAGGAGGCAGGTGCCGCCAAGAGGTCATTTCATTGATTTGCGCCGGGGAGCGCTTAGGTACACATTTTACCTATGCTTTATTACTTCATTTATAATTTCATTCCATCTAAAACTTTTTAAAAATTTATAATTGAGACTTTGTTAATGACCTTTTTTTTAGAATTTTTGAAGTTATACTTCTTTTGGTGCGTTAGGGAAAAAATATCAGAGTGAATTTTTACGATGCGCCGACACCGACACCCAAATTCGACACCCTGAAGTTAGTTGGTCAACTTAAGTCTTCTTATAATATCTATTTAGGATGTGTATGCAAAGACGGCCTTATTGCTTACTGAGCAATCTCTACCAGGCAACCTTTGGTGAGAGAATAGAACAAGATGTGTAGGGTTATGTGGCCCAATAGAATACACGAATAGAAGTAGGTGAGCAAATAATATAAAACATACTAGACGTTTCATAAATTTAAACTACTTACTACTTCTACTAATATTTATGTATCTAGTGATGATTATAATTTTTTTTTCTCATAAATTATTTTTCACTGAACAGTTACGTATAGTTACAGGTGATCAACAGAGCGAAAAGATACTTTGCGCCTAAGAACAGGCTTCTACTGTATAAAGCGCAAGTTCAGCCTCACATGGAGTACTTACTGCTCTCACCTCTGGGCCGTAGCACCCCAGTACCAGCTCCTTCCATTTGGCCGGATACAAAAGCATACTCTTGTTTTTTGCGTGTTTTATCGTCTCTACAATGGGGAGTGCTCTGAGGAGCTATTTAATCTAATACCACCTTCCGTTTTCTCCAGTCGCACTCTTCATCGCAGATACAAATTTCATCTTTTTCAGGCATCAGGCCATAGAACATTAGACTATGGTACCTATGATGTTTCTAAGGAACGTAAGCTGGAAAGTTCCTCATTAGGAAACTTCAAAATTTTGAAAAATAAGCGATTGCTTTTTCTTATTTTATGGCATTGGACCGATTCCTTGCAAAATCAATATCTGGGGTTCCCTAAATCCACGCGCACGAAATCGTGGGTATCAGCTAGTAAATAATATAGTTACAATACAATTGACAGAACTGATGATGTTGTAATATATAAAATTCCAAACAAATACTTAATGGTAATTTATGGTCTTATTTTTATTGTTACCAAAAACCAGTATAGTAGAAATTTGATATTTTGTATTTTGTTCCCTATAATCTCTTAGAAAGGATTTCCAGAAATTCCAAGGATTCACGCCGATGAAATCGCGGGAATCAAATATAAGTTTGCTATCAATTTATTTATTGCATCTAATTTAAATATATAATGAATATAAAAAACTATGACTATTCGTCGAGAATTACTACTCATTAAAGTTGCCCTTAAAACTATAAAAAAAGAGAGAAAATAATTATGAGGGTCTGAAATAAACAAATTTTATTTCATTTCTTTATTTTTAATGCAGGAGTTCAAAGTACTAAAATCCAAAAACGCACTACAATCGCACAGCTATCTTTGCTTCCTAATTAATAACTACAACCGTGCATAATATCAATAAAATTAACACATTTTTATTTAATTTTAAGCATTGTTTGAGTAAGTAAAAATATGCAATAAATACTATAATTAGTGTGCATGTTTCTTCGTATGCGTCATTCAACTAGATTGTGGTTTTATTCAAACGACGACGCGATAAAATCCCTGAAATATTAAAAAAATATTAAAAACTGATACAATGTTAGTTAGTTAAGTTAAATCTTCTAAGGTAGGTAAGTTAAGAATAGTTCATACTTACGATCAACTAATATTATTTTTTCCTTTACTAGC
Source organism: Erebia aethiops (assembly GCA_923060345.2). Lineage (NCBI taxonomy): Eukaryota > Metazoa > Arthropoda > Insecta > Lepidoptera > Nymphalidae > Erebia > Erebia aethiops. The sequence continues at coordinate 8,997,479 of OV281079.1, read as the reverse complement.
CTTATTAAAATTCGTCTATCGACACTTCTTAGGTAGTCATCTGAAAATCAAAAGTAAGTACCTAATTAAATCATCCAAATCATCTAGTAATTTTTTAAACGTGAAAGTGTGTCTGTCTACTAGGTTTTAGCGGTCTGCTAGGTGTTCAACAGCTGATAAATAAGTTGTGTCCCGGGGTGGGACATAGACTACTTTTTATCCCGAAAAATCAAAGAGTTCTCAAGGGATTTTTAATAAGTCGCGAGCATCATCTATAATATGTGGTCCAACCATTTATTTTACTTTTGACGTAAGCACGCCTATGAAGTGTAAATAATTATTGACAGGCAAACATCGACAAAAAATGCAGTAGGTACTCCATAGACGCATATCGTTTTTTTACAGTAGTGAAGCTACGTGCCCTTTTATCCGATATTTCGTAACTTGTATACTCATCTTGTTTTAATTACAAGTACGACTTTCCTCTTGAAAATAGTCACGGAGCTTCAACACTAGCTTTCTTGATAGTCCTATAAGCACGTTACATCTTTGGAGACGGAGATGGTTTCTATGGCCTGACGGATTCATGTACATTTATTATACTATTATATAATAAATGATTAATTTCAATACATACATTAATATACTTAGTTATTTAAACGCTTACGTGAGAATGCTGTGAAGGGCTCACTTGTAGTGGAATTAAATCAAAAAACGAGGAATAGGTCTACAAAAAAAACTTACTTCATATTATTTCATCTAAACTAATATAATATAATAAAGAGGAAAGATTTTTTTGTTTGTAATGGATAAACTCAAAAATATTGATATCATTGGCTTACTCACAAATTACTTCAGACGTAAAATCGCTTTGTTCTGATGTATCTGGTGTCTCATCAATATTAGCAGTGTCTGCTGTCTCCAGTGTATCAATTTTGTTCTCTGTATCTACCGTGTCTCTAGCGTCGCCTGCATCTGCTTTATTTGTTGTACTGGAGTAATGTTCTCTTATCTTTTCTGTGGTTAATGGTACGTCCTGAAAAATAGCAAGATTTATAAAATGTGGATGTTTCCCTTGACTGATAACACGATTATGAACTTAAATCATGGTGTAAGTTTAAATATAAGTATATAACCTCCGAATCCATTCTAATATTATAAATGCGAAAGTGTGTTTGTTTGTTAGTTTTTTCCTTGTTTGCTTCTATGGCGCAACGGATTGACGTGATTTTTTGCATGGGTATAACTGAAGATTTGGGCTTCTTTTAAACCCAGAAAATTTATAGTTCCTATTGGAGAGCTAGCAAAATTACACGCATTTGACCTTCAACTACGCGGTAACAGAGTTACAGTTTGAGTTTTTGCACTGATTTATCAGGCACTTGCCTATAAAAACCCATATTAATATGTTAATATTAGCATGTTAGTCTGCTCTGTGTCCATGAATGTCCACTAACATAATAATATATTTCGCACTTTTTCTTTGCGGCTTCACGTAATTGTTCCAGTAGAATCCGATGGACTAATCGGTTACATGCTACTGCAACTATACGACATCGTTTGGATCATAAAAATCTGTATAACGGGCTTAACCCATTATATCATTGTTGTCTTTTGTAGATATCGTGAATATTTTTCGATTATTTTCCATTTTTCGTGCATGAAAAACCTAGCTTTTTAACCTAGCGTTGAAATACGTGGATACTGAACGTCTCAGTATTCTTGTCCATGGCGCCTTCTTGCACGCTTAATTTAAATACAGTTTTTCTGCACTAAAATATCAAGATCTGAGTTATTGAAGTTGTTCTCATTAAAGTTTTAAAAAATAAAATTTTTCACGTGCATGGCGAAATCAGTAACTGTTTGATGTTTTTCATGTATCCTACAAGGTATCCTTCAAGTAGCTACAACGTTACTTCATTGCTGCTTTGTTCATGAAGATTTTTTTTATCCACTACAAGTTAGCCCTTGACTGCGATCTCACCTGATGGTAAGTGATGATGCAGTCTAAGATGGTAGCGGGCTAACCTGTTAGGCATGGCAGTTATAATTAACCCATACCCCTAATCGGTTTCTACACGACATCGTACCGGAACGCTAAACGCTTGGCGGCACGTCATTGCCGTTAGGGTGGTAACTAGCCATGGCTGAAGCCTCCAATAGGCCAGAGCAGGAAAAATTCAGAAATAATAAATTCTCAAATTGAGCCTGCTGGGGATCGAACCCGGGACCTCCTCACGTTAAGACATCAGCACTCAACGTTCTGCATAAATCACTGAGATTCATTTTACCAGTCAGCAACATCATAATTTAACTCTCAACCGATTTTTATATTTAAATTACTTCATTTCATGATCGTCGAGTAAATGAGTTCAAAAACTTAGTTATTTTTAAATTTTCTTGAAAAAAATGCATCATATGGAAACCTGTATGCCTGAGAGTTTTCCGCAATGTCCTCAAAAGTATGTGGTGTCTGCCAATCTAAACTTTGCCAGCATGGTGGACTATGGCCGAGGACCTTCTTATTCTGAGAGGAGACCGGTACTCAGTAGAACGCCGACAATAGGTTGGTGGTGATGGAACAAAAATTTTCAAAATCAATAATATAAACAAATAAACCATTGCGACAACAGGTATTCTAACAAAAACTCAGTTTTGTTGGCCTTGAGCCACGCGACCGAAGTCGCAGGTATAATAGCTAGTATACTAATAATGTGCAACCTCACTTAAGCAATGATGAACACTATGGTGTTATTCGTGAAGGCGAAGGGCAATCGGTCTGGTGAAATGGTCCATGAATGGAAGGCTTTGGCCTCAGTTATATGCTACCAGCTAAGACATGCCGCTAAGTGATGTAGTGTTCCGGTACGATGCTGCGTCAATAGGGGTACGTGTTTAATATAAACTGCCTATATGAACAACGTACGTTTTTACGTACGAAAACAATAATATGAATTAAAAAAGAGTGGGTGCATGTTTACGTACCACATCGCTTTCCTCTCCGACACTGTGATCCAGTGTGTTATTCAGCTCCATGTTCGTATTACCAGCTTGGCCGTCAACTTCCAACATGGTTTTGTCCTGATCAGCAGTTTCGTTCATGCTATTGTTTTGGTTATTATCGTTTCTAATAGACTGTCCAGTCACCATTTTCGTACGTTATCCTAAAAACAATATAAACTCTTGAAAGTAATGCTTAAGTCCATACCTAGTATATACTAATATTATAAATGCGAATGTGTGTCTGCAGTTGGTTCAATGCAATTGGTTGGCAATTAATGCCATAATGGTTTGCTCTCGAATTATTTGTAAGGCTAATAAAAAATATGAGCTTATCTCTTGGATGAAACAAACACTGCAATATGCAAACTAGAATATAATTAAATATAGGTAAGCAGAAAATGTTATAGATTGACAAATAAAATTATATTTGTTCAGCGTAAAATTGGCGCAACTTATGTACAGCAAATTAATTAGTTTTAATCAAATTGTGAAAATGCTGGGTAGAGCATATATTTTCATTCCTGGCAGTAGCAAATGAATTTTAATGACAAATGATATTTTACCAAAAGTCTAATAACAATAATTTTTATAATGATTTAATTATTCTACTTAACTTTTCACATTTATTTTTGCTTTAACAAAAGTAAAAATGCTTTTTAACAATACTTTATAAAAAGTAGTGCAAATCAAGTGTTGCAACTGTTTTTAAATTTTTGCAAACCGAAATATTATAAGCTAACCAAATGATTTAACTGCATTTCTTTCGTGAGCCAAATAGATTAATCGCAAATCACTTTATTTACTGACTATATAACCTTACAGATAAAGAAAATAAACGTACCTACAGATTTAGCAGCCTTTCGCCCTATGACTTTGTGCACTTAAACAAACTCGAATTGCAATATGCACCACGCAAGTCTGAATGCCTAGATCGATTTAGCCCGGGCAAAGAAGAAAGGTTCAGACATGCGCACAAAGGCTAGCCACCTAGGGGGAAGAATGTTCCAGGAAAGCAATAGTTTTGATATTATGCACTGAGGCAATGTAACTAATACAGGTGTAATAGCCGGATGAGCTTATTTTTAACGTACGATCAAGTGTAAGATACAAGCTACGATACTAGATGATGAAGATAAATTTCGCAATTTTATAATAACAAGGGGCGGGGCCTTTGCGAGGCTCTGGGTGGTAGATATGTGCAAGGCGCGAGGTTCAAATACACATTAGTACCTAATGACGGTTACTACTTGGGCTGTAGCGCAAGAGCGCGAGGCCCCTGCAAGAGCGAAGCCCTGCTCGCCACCACCTAAGGCTGCCAGTGTATAAAAATATTGGGAGATATGGAGTATGAATTACCAACGCAGGAAATCCTAGGCAACTCAAAAACACCATCAGAATTCAGCGGTGTTACTCAGAGAGAATTAATGTAATTAGATAAAAGTTGGCTAAACTTAAAGACAATATTCATTTGATCCGGCCATGATTGCGATCGTTAAGCTCCAAACCAAATTGCGATCTAAAAACAAAATTATTCAATAATCGCTGAGTCTGCCAGCAGGAGACTGAATTACCATCGTCAAAACAGTCGTATTTATTCGTATACGTCCTGTTTCATGAGATATAATGCCAAATAGTAATAATGCTACCAAATAGTTGTTTATACTAATTACACGTGCAGCATGATTAAAATTACAATCGAGACGTAAACTAAAGGTGACCGACTGTTTATCAACATACAACTCATACTATTGGACGGATCGGACTGAAATTTGGCTAATAATTAATTACCACATACTCGAAATATCCACTAAGAGAGGATGTATTGAAAATTTAACCCTTAAAGGGGAAAATTGGAGTTTGAAATATGTATGAAAATCGAATATGAAAATTATGAAAATTGATTTGTTTTCTTAGTAGTTTTATATTTTAATGAGCAACAACGACTATCTAGACTTCTTCTTATGATATGCAAAATTTCGTTTTACATTTTACAGTCTATATAGAATTAAATTCTCGTCTCACAGAGTCCACAGGTGACCGGAGGGCTGGCAGTTACCTCGGCCACCATATAAGTTTGGCTATTCAGCGGGGTAACGCAGCCAGCGTTCTGGGCACATTGCCTCATTGCAGCGGCATAGATTATATTTTTAATGTTTAGTTTTTAGTTTTTAATTTAGATTTAATTTAGATTTTAAAGATTTTTTAAGAAATTGTATATATTATTATATGTTTTATTACTAGATGAGGTAATTTTATTTTAAAGCTTGTTGTCCTCATTAAACCTGTACCTGTGCACCTGAAAAATGAATGAATAAAACTAATTTGCACATTTAATAATTTATTATCCGTTTAAAATTTATCGAGACAAAAATAGGGATAGGTAGGTGCATGATATTATGTAGCCAGAAAAATAAAAGGAGGGTAAGTGCATACATAAACACACCACAGCATAGATATCTAATAGTACACTTGTAATAATACTTCACAACTAAGTCGCAACCAATAGCGACCAATTCAATAAACAAAGTATAAAGATTTTGACAACAATTAATGCAGCGGCATAGATTATATTTTTAATTTTTAGTTTTTAGTTTTTAATTTAGATTTTAAAGATTTTTTAAGAAATTGTATAGACCTTGATGATAACAAAATTCATTAATGAAGTAATAGTAAACGTACCTATATAAAATATGTAACCAAATATAACTACCTACTAGCGAATATTTTTGTAGTCGGTTTGTATACAATAATAATAAGTTTCGTTAAGTAGTTAGGTACTACTCATACATTATATTAATACATTGATTGTATTCAAATCAGCAAACATATAATTATTTAAAAGAATCCATGATTTGAATTACAAATAAGCTATAGGATTTGTCTTACATTCTAAACATTTAGATACTTAATATTATATAGATACCTACTCACACATATTAAACATTTAGGTAGTACTTATTATAGATCAATTATTTATTTAAGCAATAATTATAAATTATTTTGAAAAAAATTCTCGCAAAGTTAGATCATTATATTATTATATTTATTCTTACGGTTATAAATATGTCGGTTCAAACATCCATGGAAAGTACTAATATTGTAAATATACCTATCTAGGCTTGCCTTTACTTTCATACCTTTTTATCCAAATTTACCGATCTCAAAATCTTAACTGCCTCGTTAGCTCCAAATCCCATTTTAGTATTTAAATCTAAGCCTAATCCAGCAAAGCATGATGTAAGACCATTCTTACTTCATTGAGTCTTCAAGTTTGAGCCGTCGCGTAGAACAAAATCCATTAACAATATTATATCCATTAGCATTAACATCAAGATTTTTTTAATAAACTACCCATTTGATTAAGATTTATTATACATTATTATAGAAAATCCAACAATAGAGTCACACATATTGATATTTAAAGAAAGGAGACTGAATAAAGAAGATTAAAATACGAGATAGGTAATGTCTAGAAAATCTTTAGTTCATTTAAAATATGTAAAAACCTAATAACCTAGTTTTGCTGGTAGGTATGGTAGGTACTTAGTCCGTGTCACAAAAGAAGTCCCCTAGAGGCGACGCTAGTATTCGCATTTTTAGGGTTACGTAGTCAAGAAGGAACCCTTCTAGTTTTGCCATGTCGGTCCGTCCGTCCGTCCGCGGATAGCTCAGAGACTATTAGTATTAAGAAGCTGTAATTTGGCATGAATATTCATATTATTAATAAAATATCAACTATGTAAAATATATCATATTAATCAAGACAATTTTGAAAAAAAAGAATTTTTTTAGGGTACCACCGCTACATGTTGTGTGGGGATGTTTTTTTTTCTCGTCTATCCCATAGCATGGAAGTATGGGAAAACCACTTTTCTATTCAGGGATCCGTTTGCGAAATATTAAGCTGTAAAGTGCTAATTTTTGTTAGTGTCCAATGTTTCCCACCTCTACAAGCTAAACGGTTGTTACTGGATATGTTAGATCTGTATGTGTGTACATGGAAGCATTATACAAAACAAAGTCAAAATAAAAACTATCACAGCTAAGTAACTTTTTCAAGTTTACGGCGCTTAAAATATCGCATTTAAGTAATTATTGTGACGGGCAACTACGGGACTCTACTAAGCCACCCACTTGCCTGTTTTTTATGAAATTTATGTATGTTTAATTGGTTTAATGTGTTAGTTCCACTTATTGCCGCGGAACTTCTTTAGACTCACGGATTTTGACTGAATTATTAATCCCCACCATACATAAGTGCCGCATGCAACGTAGCCGGAAGGCTCACGTCTCCATTGGCACCGTACGCGCCGCACGTAACGCTGCTTACGATACTTGCGACGTGTACCGTGGGGGATTGTACTTAGCTTATTTTCTACCGAAAATCTTTATAATTTAAAACTTAATCTTCCTATGATATAATATTACTTACTTAACACATACTTATGTGGTTATACTTAGGAGGTAAATTAGACAATCTTAATATAATATACATGACAGTAATCAGTATATTATATAAGTTTTTATCTTAATATTATGAGTGGAAATTTCGCGTGTATCATATAACTGGATATTTGTCAATTATTAATTTCAAATTATATCAATGATTGACAGATACGTATTGTCCCTGTTTACCCATTACCTGCCATACCGACGGAAATGAGTAAGCTAGGGTTCGTAACGAAATCAAATTTAAATCAAAATGCCTATAAGTACGTACGTTTAGCTAAATTTCTAGGTTCCTACCACTGATGTTCTGAGTTGTCTTACCGTGATCCACCACCACCACGATTATACCTCTATAATCTAGGCCTTAAGGGACGCCAATGACGTTATTACATCAACTTGACATGTGACTAATAAACTTATGAATAATAATTAATCGCAGTATAGTTTTATCTACCAAACCTTTCTGCATTAACTAATAATAATAAAATAAATCATTACAATCATCAAATTTGAATATAAAAGTAATATACAGCGCCCTAAGTAGTTAATATTTTAAAGAATTGTATAAATTTGATAAAAAACTACGGGCATGCCCCGATGATATTGAATAATCTCTATCACTACAAAAAATAAATAAAACGTTGAAGGTATTTCACCCGTAGTTTTTAATCTATAACGACGAAATTAAACTCAAATTAATAAGAATGGTAAGGTAACATAGCAAATAAAATAGACAAAGAGGGAAGACAGAGCTTAGACGCAAAAATAGGATTAAATCAAAAGGGAAAACTGGCTCTCCCGTTTCTTCTGTAGCACGACTTAAAAAACGTCAACTCTGGCACAGGCTTAATTGGGAGGGGTGGTACCTACCCAGCCGGGCCCGAGCGGACCCTCCCACCTCGAATAAGTTTGGGAACTACCGACGACATTTTATTACTGGTACTCTTATATTGTCATGTCAAAAAGACGACCTGCAGAGCGATTACGCCAACTGGCAGATTCTACTAACCCTACTGGGGCATGGGTGCCTTTCACTCGATTTTACAGATTTCACAGCTTAGATCGCTAGATGTTCAAGACCTCCTATTGGTGGGTTTGACACATTGACACACATCCATATCTTAGCAATGAGGCACATCTTTAGTGGAAAGGCAAGGCTCGATTCGGAGACCGGCGGCGCAGCAAGCGGCATCCACTAGCGACAACGACAAGCGACCGTACCGACGACAAGGGACTAAGTACTAATTTCCTAATCCTATAAATTTTCTACGAACTTGTATAAAGATATATTCTGAGTGCGAGTAGACAAAATGGCAGTGTCGCCGAACTTACTTACGCGGAATATATCTGTATACAGAGTCGTAGAAAATATTGTATCTTACCGTGGATACAACTGATTGACACTCAGAACATCGAACGGTTCAAAATCTGTCGACAGTTTACAATTTCGCTAGTTAGATTACAATCTAACGGTTTTTGCAATCTTACGGTGACATAATATACACCCTTTGTTCGATGCGATCATTCGATATTCTACTAAAAATCCGCCAATTTTAATCAGTCAAAAACGCTTTGCACCACTTGCGAATCGTCTTTTTGAATTCTCATTCTTTTTTAACAACTGCATTGCCAATCCTACAAGTTCCGTACTAAATCAATAACAAAATAGCTACGCTCCTTACTATCGAGTAAAATTATTAAGTATTTAAAAAAATAGTAGGTATTCCTATAGAGGCCCGAAAGGCAGAGAAATCATTTAGTTGTGATTTATGAAATATTATACCTAAAAAAATTACAAAATTACAACTTAGATATAAATGAACGCTAATATATTAAGCCGCGTCCACGACCATCGAGTCCAGCGTGACTCATTGTCCGCAACTCAAATTTTTGTTAATGTGGATGTGAGGATGTATATGGAACGCGCAACGTTAGCAATCGTCTAACGCGTATTTCTAATAGAATGGACTTGGAATATCTTTACAATATGGTTTTATTTGTGCGCTTAGAGGCCGATACTAGTGGGCGACGGGCTGGGGCAGGGTGACCCTAAAACAAATAAAAGCTTAATTAGCTTCTTAATAAACAAACAATCTGAAATTCAATGAAGTTAAAATAAACTTACAGCCGCCGTAAATTTCCTCTGCAAAATTAATGGCCGGCATGAATAAATGTTCTACTTCCGACCATTCCTCTGTAAGAAATTTAAAATTTTCACTTTTTCCACATTTTTAAATTCCACAACATAAAAAATATTTTTTATAATAATAATAATAGGATAACAAGTATTTAATTACAAAAAAAGTAGTTAAACTCACGTAGATAGTAGTTGCTAAGCGGTAGCAGCTCATAGGGATGAGCAATCCTAAAGTATATTTCACTTTTGTCCAACGGTTCAAAAATCTGTAAACAATAATAAACTCAGATTTCTGTACACACCATTTAATCATTTTCGTATTATTTGAAAAATCTGCATCGGCAATTATGCTCCGCGCTGGTAGTACATACATTGGCCAACTGTACCTATGTTGTGAAGCTGTTGTAGATATTGACGCAGGTAGGACCTGCGTGGCTGTTTACCTTTTAATGCATGTACTGCGCATTTGCGTAGATGTGCATTGCATCTTCGCAGCCGCCCAGAAATGCCGGGAACAATGCATTGTACGTACCGCATTGATTTCTCCATGTACAAAACGATCATGAATTGGGCCATTATGCTCCGTTGGAGCACTTGCAGGTTGATCATTGTCGTCGATGATCATTGCAGACTGGTCAGGAGGTTTTGTTGCGCCCATGTTATCATTGGGCATATCAGCGAGCTCTACGTTAATATTTTGCACAGTCGCCTTAATTACTGGTGTATCTAAAATAATAATAAAAAATCTCGAATTCCGTACTCATCCAAATAATTAAATATTTAACGCTTGCATCATTTTTAACTTTTTATGAAGAAGAAAATTCGCCTTAGGTGTTTCGCAAATGCAAACATTTCAAAATGGCACACTTCCTAAAATTATTCAAAATCGCCCACTGACCACAAAATAATAAGTAATATTTGTTCATTAAATATATTTTCCATCACTATGTAGTAGGTACATACATATTATGTAGGTAGGTGGTTACATAGATATCCATAAAAATCAATACTTACAGCTTCCCATTTTGATGTCCCCAATGGTAAAACAAGGTAAGTTATTTCACTCAGATAGGTATCCCAAATCAACAGCGACGAAAAATACTATGATACTAATAATATTTAATTATTAAGTACGTACAAACTTTATCACTGCTTCATCAATAGCACTTTACACTTGCAAATTTCCATGAAATAACATGAACGTCAGCGTTGATTCAAAGCAACGCGCTCAATGTCTAGATTTTAGCCCGGACGAAACAAAACCTAGCTGATATGCGCATGCCTGACACCCTGGGGGGAAGGTGGCAGGTGCCGCCAAGAGGATGAGAGTTCATTGATTTGCACCGGAGAGCTCGTAGTTAGACATTTTACCTATGCTTTATACTTTATTCCATCTAAAACTTTAAAAAAAAATACAAGTAATCGAGACTTTAATGACGATTTTTTTATTCTACTACAAGTTAGCCCTTCACTGCTATCTCACCTGGTGATGATGCAGTCTAAATGACCCGAATATCAGCTACAACCGGGTTCTCAAGTCTTGCTCAGGTCAATCAACATTCTATGACCTAAGACGGGTCTTATATGCATAGATTGACCGATACTTGAGAACGTTTTTATTTTATCCACTACAAGTTAGCCCTTGACTGCGATCTCGCCTGATGGTAAGTGACGGTGAGTCTAAAATGGTAATGGGCTAACCTGTTAGGGATATGGCAGTTATATTATACCCATACCCCTAATCGGTTTCTACGCGGCATCGCTTGATGGCACATCTTTACCGGTAGAGTGGTAACTAGCCACAGCAGAAGCCTCCCACCTTGTTAGATCAGAGAAAATTCAGAAATTGGGTATTTGAAAAATAGTCAAATCAGCAACTATTTTTCAAACGTCAAAACGCGTCATAAGTGGGATTTATATGAAATTCTGAAATGTGACGTCATTAAAGTGCGACGCACTTTTTTACATAAATCGATTGTTTAAAATGGTTATTCAACGTAAAACTATCAGGGGAAGTGGATATTACGACTTTTGGGAGATCAAATACCCAATTATAAATTCCCAAATTGACTCTGAATTGAATTGATTGTTTGGTTTGATTGTAATCCGGAACATCCCATGCTAAGACAACAGCGCTCAACACTGCGCCTTGGAGGTCGTCCTACTAGTAAATCCTTGGAAGACTTTATATTTTCTTACTCAGGTAAGTACTTTTTGACTCTGTAGTGTATATGTTATACAGGTTTGTATTACCCAAACGTTTTGGGTAAAGTTCTAATAATAAGTAAAATAAATTTACCCATACTCACCTAGGTCTACTCAACTCTGGCTGGATAATGGTAGGCGAGCGAAGCGAACTCGGGACTCTTGGTGGTCTAGGAAATAAAATACGGCACATCGGAATGGAACTAAAGTTTTAATATCGGAAAAATATTTATAAAGCTATTACTGAGTGCGCCGCCATGTATAAAAGGAATAATCACAGATTAGTATAGAATACTACGGGAATAATGAAAGATGACATTAGTTAACTCTATGGTTAGCAGTCTACCACAGATTTGGTGTAAATCAGAGTTACCAATTTACATAGAAATCGACAACCGCACCGCAAGGCATCGACAAGGTCTGCACCCTTACGCAGTCGAAATTCCGCAGGCTCGTACGAAGCGATTTGCTTCCTCGTTTCTAATTCGAACCGCTAGTATATAAAATGCCCTTCCGGCTTCCGTTTTCCCATCCTCTTTTAATATAGGTACCTTCAAATCAAGAGTGAATAGGCATCTTCTAGGCAAGCGCGCTCCACCTTTGGCTGTATCACCTCTTGCATGCAAGTCTGATTGCAGCCAAGAGCTAGCCTATATATTTAAAAAAAAAAAAAAATTGATACCTAATTCTCACAGACTACAACAGGGACTAGGGGCACTCCACTGTAACCAGCTAAAGGAAACCTGAACTCATATCTCTAACACTATCCAGCCAGAGTTGGGTAGACCTAGGTGAGTACCTATGGGTAAATTCCGAATTAAAATTATTTTACTTATTATTCGAACTTTACCCTAAACGTTTGGGTACACCCCTTGGGTGTACATCCCATTAGTACTATCCCAGTCCATTATCAACCCAAACCTATGGGTTTGGGTTGATAATGGACTGGTGAACTGTGTCTATGGAAGTACTATGGCCCCTGCCTGACCAATGTTATTTTATGTTATTTACGCAAGGATTGAGGTTTCTTCTTTTCCGGGATAAAAATTTTGCCTATGAGTTATTGTAGACTTATCATATATCTGTGGAAAATTGCACCTAGATCCGTTCAACCGTTCTGGCGTGATTGAGTAACAAACACCCATTTATCCATCAATACATCCATCCATCCATTTATTCGCGTTCATTAATATTATAATATTAAATAGATTGGGTTTCTCTATAACAAAATACTTTCACCCCCGTGCCTCGGAGAGCACGTAAAGCCATCGGTCATGCGCCTAATCTCTCTCCGGCCATGCGTAGATCACGCAAACGGAAATACGCCTCCAGACATGTCGGATTTTCCGTCCCATCGGGCTATGAGAGTAAAGTGTGTGGTCGCACAAAAGACCACGCAGATGGCCGCCAAAAAAAAAGTGAAATTCGGTCAGCAGATCAATACTTAGTGTATTTTATTATATATATTAAAATGTAAGTAAATGATACAACATTATCACATTTAAACATGTATTGAGAACAATATGTATAATATAGACTCATAAATAATAAACAATATTATTCTTAAGATTATCAAATAATTTTCTGTAACTGTTCAATAAGTCAGTTTACAAACGTATTAAAAAACAAATATAAAATCTCATTCTGACGACACCATTAAATACACCATGTCAAGTACTTTTGAAGATTTGGACTGTTTCTCACATTCGCTTGATTGATTGTTGTAAATAATATAATAAATCTATGGATTGATCGATGATCTTTTCGCAGTGATGTTATAAACTATTTTTCAATTACCTTGTAATTTACCCATGTAAACTGACTTACTGAACAGACTCTATTCGTTTAATTTTATTTTTAATAAATAATTTTCACATTAGTCAAAAGGAATACAAGTATAAAATCAATAATGAATATTTAAATCTTCATTTGTAGTAAATAATTGATAATATAACAAAATGTAACACATTGATAGTACCTATATGTTAACATTTATCTTTATATCTAATGGGTATACCCTTGTAGGATTGTAGAGCTAAGAGCTAAGAGCTAATTCTGGTATATTTATATAAATCTGATCTCATCTCTCATAAAATAAAATATTATATAAAATTAATATACATAAAATTAAATTAGAAGTGCAAAATCCATACTAATACCATAAATGCGAAAGTGTGTCTGTCTGTCTGTCTGCTGCTGCTTTCACGGAACACCTGTTCCACCGATTGTGATGAAATTTGGTACAGGGATAGGTTGTATCCCGGGGAAGGACATAGGGTACTTTTTATACCGGAAAACTAAAGAGTTCCCGCGGGAATTGAAAAAACTTAATCCACGCAGACGAAATCGCGGGCAGCATCTAGTAGTACATAATTATTATGTACATTAAATCTAAAATAAATCTTAAAATAAATCTTTTAAAAATAATTTATTTCTTCTACTTAGTTAGATTTTAACTCTCGATTAAAGATTATTAAATATGAATAATGCCCTCAAAATGATATTATAAAGTTGAGTAAGGGTGGGTATACCCAGTCCATACCTAATAAACATCAATGCCATTTAACATTAATAATTCGGATCATTATCACACACCAAAGACGAATTTGGTATTTTTGCTGGTATGTCCGTATCAAACAAAGGCCGGCCATACACGAACAGCTTGAAGCAGTCAGGATGGACTGTTTCAAGCTGCGAATGCATAGTGAACTACTGTCTTCTACGTACACATAATATTCATAGAACCGCTCGAGCAGTTGCGACTGCTTCGGGCGGCTGGCAGCAGTTATCAATGATAGCTTCAAGCTGTTGACTATGACTGCAATAGCGGTCCGTGTATGTTGATCACTGGCTAACTGCTCGAGCAGTCCGTGTATGGCAGAACCTTAATCCCGCAATTTTATCTGACCCGGTGACAGCATCGCTAGTATACATATAGTATATTAAAAATAAAACAAAAATAAAATCTAGACAGAGATAGAAATTACTTCCTATTTTGCCCAACGGGCCAGATAAGTTACTGGGACTATACATGACTAGGTATATAGAAAGAGTTAGGTTAGGTTGCGCACGATGATGTATCGTATCTCCTACACAAAGTGCCATAGATGCCTAAGGGCCTCAATAAAGGCGAGGTAGGAGTCGTACTTTCTCCCGAGTGATAACTACATAGTGCTTTATACTACACCTGCAAGGACAATAAGCGATAATAGGTACTTAATTTGAAACTTCACTACTACGACAACATTTTGAGGATATATTACACTCTCACCTCACTTGACAGACTCTCAAAAGAAAATGGAGTGAAATTTTAGTTCCAGTGCAAATAAATACCTAATGAATATAAATTTATTTGAAATTTGAAATCTACAAGCGAATACACAACAGCGATGATACTGATACAACACCGATAAATCAACACGAAACCAACATTTCAATAAATTTAAGATTACATTTATAGAATAAACACGAAACTGGAAACGAACAAAAAGTTTTTCAATTATATAATTAGTTGGTATAACAGACTACTTGAGAAAAAATGATATACTTAGGTAGGTATTTACTACACCAAAGACAAACACGTTAATGAAAAAGTTAGACAAAGCTTAGACCCAATAAGAAAGAAAACTGGCTCTACCTTAATTTTGTAACATGATGTTTGGAAACATCCATTTTGGCACAAGGAGGGAGGTACTAACCCAGGTGAATCCGGACGGATCCTCCAACCTCAATTTTACCTAACTGTTGACCAAAGCTACATAATATGTAATAAGCTATTAGCTATGTACCCAATAAGTCCCCGTTAATCAAATTTTTCACCATAATGAGCTGTTTTTAAGAAAGCTAGGCATCTAATGTTAAGGGCAAATATTTTTTAAAGTTGATACTTTAGTCCGGGAATAAAAGCCTCCCACAAAACTGGGTTGTGGCATGAGCTTAGATTTTGTTGCTCTAAGCAAAAAGTCCATAATTTTTAACTTCAGAAAAACGTGTTTCATAATATCATAGTGAATTTAAATTATATACCCAAAAAGCCAAAAACTTCACCGTTTGCAAGTATGGACGACCAAAAGTCCGTTTTACCTGGGCTATATGTAATGGAGTGGAAACATACCAAACCACTTATAAGAGTACTATTATATCCAGATGCTATTAAGATGATAGAGCATTAGGCATACTTTGCTTTGTCTTCGAGATAAGAATACTTGCAAGTTGCAGTAGTACCTACGAAGCGTGTGATCATTCATATACACTGTAGTTGAGAAATACATCAATTTTAAATAAATAAAATTTAAATTCCATAATTTTAAATAATCCTTTATAAAATCTCTTGAAAACCCTCGTTTTAACACTGACTTCTTTGAAAAATCTTTCACAGCACATCACACAGCTATCGATTATTTTTGTAGTAAATACTTAAATTCAGAAATTTTCTACTGAAATTAGCCATCAAATTGCCAAAAGTCAAATATGTATCAATTTTAAGAATCAAATAGTAAGTTAAGAAATTTCCGCCTTAACTATCACCTTTGAAGTTCGATTTCTCACAATAATGCCCTTGAGTACCAATTTTTTAGACAAATAAGGGTAGTTTAGGAACCCCAAAACTTTTAAAATTAGTCAGAAGTGACATAGACAGGTTTATGTATTTTTAATCTAAAGTTGAAAATTCGACTTTATTTCTGTCGAACGTAAACTTCTCACTTACGACCAAAAATTTTCCAACTTGTGTTAGTGTTAAGATGGTAATTATTTTATACAAAGTAGTACCCTTCATAGCAAGCATGTTCACAAAAGAAAATGCTCGGAAAAAACCACTTAATAAAAAGAAAACAAATGTAACACTCACTCCCTCAGAAATCTCACGAAAAAACCTCGAAAGCTACCAAAAATCGCTGAACATACATGGGGTATTTTCCGATAGGTCTAGGTACGAAGAATCTAATTTTTTTCTTTGGACGTCACTGTTTGGACCACCCTGTATTTTGTAGGTAGATTTTTATAATTTTATGTACCTAGACCTATACCGCTTGACAATTTCCCCTTATTCACTTTTAAGGAACCCTGAGATAAGCTTTACTTTTGTCCCAAGCTTTGACCACTCAAAAGGATTTTTTTTCATTGCATGATAGCACAGAATGGATAATAGTACTTTGGCGATAGGCTTGCGCTTGATGACAATCATGCTTAGCATGCAAAGCAATGATGAGACCTAGGTTGGAACGCGCTTGCCTAGAAGATGCCTGTTAACTCTGCTATACCTTGCCTTGAAGATACTTAAATTATATGCGACAGGAAACACATGCGCTGGGAGGGTGTTCCACGCCCTAGCGGTTAGCACCAGTAGATATGAGAAGTGCAGTCTATAGAATTTATTTAAAAAAATATATTTCTCAACTATAGTGTACGAATGGCCACAGGGTTCGTACTACTTCAAGTATACTAATATCTAGGGACGAAGCCTTCATAATAATTAAGATATAAGTTCGTTTAATCATCAATAATTTATCTCAAGTGACTGCAGAAAAAGAGACAAATCTATTTTCATTATCCTAATAGCATCTAGATTGGGGTATTATTTTACTTAGATTAATATGCATTACACAGATTAATATACATGCAATAATTACTTAATTTAAAATACGCTTAAATTTAGTGTTAAATTACAATAGGGATGATGCCTATGTCAAAAATAAATTATTTCTTACTGATTACTAAATAGAGGGTCTTCTAAAATAACTATAATTGACATCATCGGTTAGTTTTAATTTTGATAACCATTTGAAGCTATAGATTAAAGAAAAAAGTTATGTTGAAATTTGATGACGTCACATGATCACATGTAACTTTCACCCAACTTCCATAGTAGAAGCGCGTTTTTGAGTTTCATAAGATTACAGAGAAGTTGCCTATTTGACTGAGTTGTCATCATCCCTATTTAACTAAACTTTTATATAGTCTAGTACGATAATATTACATTTGGCTTAATTACTACTGGTCTATTTTATTATCTGAATAGATGATGCCTGTCACTTGGATTTATTGATTCCGCGGGAACTCTTTAATTTTCTAGCTTATGTCCTTCCCGGGGACGCCATCTGCCTCTGAACCAAATGTTGTCAAAATCGGTTAAAAACTTTCAGACAGACAGACACTTTCGCAAAATACCTATTATATGATTTAATGTTCATAACAATTACAGCAATGCATCGTAGAGTAGGGCCCCGCGACAGTCGAATGGTCTGGTATCCCCGGTGCGTAGCGGTGCGGCTGCAAAACACGTGATATTGCATTTAATATTGTCCGAGAGCTGACGACAACAATTGGCGAGTGTTTTGTAATGGCCCATAATAATTCAATATGGTTTAGTGTTGAGGGTGAACATTAGTCAGCACCCACTCGAAATGTCAGGTAATAGAACACAGCTGCGCACGCTCGATATTCCCACTATGAGCGAATGCTGACTACCTCTTGCATTAATCTGTGGCCTGACTATTGTTTTCTTTTATATAAAATAATTAAGCAGCAAATTAATGTTGAGCCATTACAAACCGACATCGTAATGGCGACAACTTACGTGGCGTGCTGATTTGCCGCGTTCCACAACAATGTGGTCTGACTACTTTCTCACCTTTTTTGTTCTAGTAACTACTTAGTTTACTGCCAATTTTCAATTATATTCCAACATGCTATAAAGGTGGTTAAAAAAAAACATTACAGACATCAAAGCGCACTACAGACTCATGTACACCCTCAATACTAAATCATATTTAATTATGGGCCATTGCAAAACTCTTGCCGATTTTTGTCACCAGTTCTGCGACTAGTACTTATTATAATATAAATGAGAAATTGTATCTATCTGTCCGTTTGTCGGTCTGTCAGTGGGTCAGTCTGATACGCTTTCACGGCCCATCTATTTAACCGAGTTGGACGAAATTTGGTACGTACCTAAGTTATATTCCGATTACAGAGACTAGGTAATTTTAACTCAAACTCAAACTTTTGCTTTTGAATCGTCTAGTGAATCTACCATTGGAATGCCGTTCCTACAAGAAGAACCAGAAAGAAATTCAGTGGTTGCTCTTTTGAAAAAATTAATTTACAATTAAACCCGGAAAATTACCCGGAATTAAAAAACTTAAACCACGCGGACGGAGTGAGAAATATTGTGATGTCAAAGTTTATCTTAAAATAGGTAGACTATTCTATCGGATTCATACTTTGCAGTTTTTTTAAACAATTCAAACTTAGCTTTATTTGTTTAGTATCATTATCATCTCTACGAATCACCTGTTCGCTACTGAGTACAAATCTCCTCTTAAAACTGGTCAAGTGCGAGTTGGACTTGTGCACCGAGGGCTTCGTACCTTGGAAGGATTTTGTTTAAATTAGACCTCTAAATAAATAGTGGTTCGCCCCGAACTGAGACCTCGCGGTATCCATATTATAGTTTTAACTATATTTTGTAATATTTAACTTTTAACATTAGCGCCATCTATTGACATCATTGTGAAGTTCTGTTAAAAATAATGAAGCTAATTAAAAATTAAATAATTTCGTTTCCTTATAATATTTATTTAATTTTAGTATTTGTGTTTAAGTACAGGATTTAATTCAAATAATTGATTAAGTTTCAGGCCAAGCCTTTCAGAAAATTGAGAGTTCTGAGGTCAACTTTGGACGTTAGAAAATCTCCACTTTGAAAGCCCCCCATTTCGTCAATTTAAGGGGAAAAATTAAAAAAAATATATATATTTTTGGACTATACCTAATTATCTTTAAAATGATATACCAAAAATGAGTCACGTATTAAAATAATATGCTATGTATGGTTAAAAACCTACTACTTATTTATTAAGTTATTACACTGATCGCGAGCAATTTACTCTTCTCCATTGAGGAGTTCCGTTCTCCATTTCCGAAGATATTCATCAGATCTTGACCAAATTTATATGGGACCATCTCTGAAGTATGATCTATCAAACAAAAAAAGAATCATCAATTTACTCTTATCCATTGAGGAGTTCCGTTCTCCATGTCTGAAGATATTCATCAAATCTTCACCAAATTTAAATGGGACCACCGCTGAAGTATGATCTATCAAACAAAAGAAAAATCATCAAAATTGATTCATAATTGGCGGAGTAATCGCGTAACAAACATACAGCCGAATTAATAACTTTTTCCTTTGTTGAACTTTGTTTTTCCTTTGTTTTCCTTCCTTTTTTAAAGTCGGTTAAAAATACTTTACAGTACTATGTTACGGTTTACCGCTGATTTATAAAAAAACTGTCCTTGCGGCTTCCTTTTATTTTTCCTGTAAAGTTTATCTACATAAATCTGACCGCAAAACTAAGTTTGTTTGTTAAAGTTTATTAACAGCTGATTTCTCAAAAAATATACTTTGTAATCTTCAGAAAAATAAAGGGGTAGCGGGACGGTAATTTTTTGTAGTTTTTCACCATTAGTCAAAAACTAAGAACTTAAAAATAATTTTTAAAAAATCTTTTGAACGTCTCTTTGATTGTAAATTTGTATCACCATCTTCATTATTTAGATGTCGATAATTTAAACCAAGTCCTTCCAAGCTACGCAAACCCCGGTACGCAAACACTAATAATGTGATTGCAGCGACGTTATCACCGGGTCAGAAAAGTTTGTGGGACCATAAGGTAAGCTAGCCTAAGCTAAAAAAAATTTTTCGAGCCTGCTGGTTTGGCACAATAGAGTTGCCCTTAAAGAGTGTTAATCTCAAATGTAACGGTTTTAACAAGTAAATAAAGCTGAGATAGGGTTGTTTTAACAAAAGAGGTGTACGTTGCGCTTACAGTTTCATACACGCTTACACTTACCATAGGCAAGATTGTATGGCAGGTGCATACATCATGATGGACATACGGCAAGCCATGCAGTCCTTTTGGGTTGCGATATGGAAACCAATTTGGATTAAGCTGAATGAAAACCTGAAAAAAATGTGTAATATTTAACAAATCGTAGGAGCGTTGACCAATAAATTATAAATAATTTATTACTACGATAAAAGCGGGTTCGCACGGATAGTTTTATACAATACTAGACGATGCCCGCAACTTCGTCCGCGTTGACTAAGTTTTTTCGATTCCCGCAGAAACTCTTTAATTTTCTGGGACAAAAAGTCCTATGTCCTATGGCCTATGTCCTTCTCCGGGATACAATCTATCCCTATACCTTTCATCAAAATCGGTTGAACAGGTGGGCCTTGAACATGTGGGCCGTGAAAGTGTAGCAGACAGACAGACACACTTTCGCATTTATAAAATTAGTATGGAAGTATGGACATGGATGTGGTGATCGACATACTGAGGGCCCAATTAAGAATCCCCAAAAAGAATTGCAACAGGTGCATTAAGTATACTTTATACTACACCCGCTCGGAAAATTCTTTCTAACTTTTTTCAAAACGAGGTAGAAAGTACGTCATTGCTACAAATCAAATATGCGGGCGGAAAAAATTTATGAAATTTCATTGTTAGATAACGTGCTGAGCGGGGAGAAAGTGTATGAAAATATGTTTCTTTTTTTCAAATTTTAAGTTACATCAGTCCAGAAACTAATTATAAATTTATATTAATTAGGTATTTACACTGGAACTAAAATTTCACTCCATTTTCTTTTTTTTTCGAGAGTCTGTCAAGTGAAGTGAGAGTGTAAAATGGCATGGATCGATGTCGATTGTTGATATCGATATCGAATGTCGATTGGCGATATCGATTGTCGATATCGATTGTCAATATCGATTGTCGATATCGATTGTCGTTATCGATGCCGATTGTCGATGTCGACTGTCAATATCGATGTCGATCGTCGATATAGATGTCGATTCATAAAATATATCCTCAAAATGTAGTCTAGTAGTGATAGTGAAGCTTCAAAGTAAGTATTATCGCTTATTTTCCTCGCAGGTGTAGTATAAAGCACTATGTAGGTATCACTCGGGAGAAAGTACAATTCCTAACTCACGTGTATTGCGGCCCTTCGGCTACGCCTCGGGTCTCAAACTATACCCTCGTTAGTAATCGGTCACTTTCTCCCCTTAGTGAACAATGTACTATTGTTAGTTTTGCTTTTGGGGATTACCGTTTGCAGAGACACGTGAAAATTTAATGCTACTATGCAGTAATTAATAATATGATTAAAATACTTACTACATCCTCATCAGATTCTTCTACAATAATTCCGCTACTAATTGGAAATGCAATTGCGGGTGGAAGATAAGGTGGCGGAGTCCCTAAAATATAAGAAAATATGATGCTAGGTAATACTTGATGAAAAAAGCTTGTTGTAAAAAGTGTGATACGTACAAACAAGTTCTTCTTCAGAATTCCTAGCAAAGCACGATAAATGCTCCACATCCATCCATTCTCCTGAAAAATCAAATCATTCAATAAAATCTGTACCAAATGCATAATAATTTACGCTTTTCTTATGCTTTTACTCACCTGGGTAATATCTACTATGTGGCACAAAATTATTAGAAGGTGGCACGTCATAGTAAGGATCAACGTTGTTTTCGTTTGAAAAATGTGGAAACGGAGCAAAATGTGGTGAAAGACATGGTGGTGATGTCCCTAAAATTTAGAAACTAGTATATAAAATCCTTCAATAATATAAGAATTTGTAATAGCAGGCAATTATCAAAGTACAGATTTGATACGTACAAACATATTCTTCGTCAGGTCGCATTGTTAAACGGGATTCATTATCATCTTCTGACCATTCTCCTGAAAATTTCAAAATATGAAATATATAATATAACCTGTACCACCTGTATTAATATTATTTTGATACTTCAGCAATTTACTCACCTAAGTAATATCTACCCAATGGCCAAAAACTACCCCGTGGTGGTACGCTGTAGTATGGATAAACGGCTCTTGGGACCGCAATAAATCTAAGCTGCAAAAAAATTGTTAAGGTTAATAGGTATAAAGGATAATAATATAAAGTATTGGGTTTTTCTGACTAGAAATACCTTTCTCAGTACTAGCCCGGAGTTAGGAAGTTGGCGGTGTTTCACCCCCGTGCCTCGGAGAGCACGTTAAGTTGTCGGTCCCGGTTATTATCACTAACATGATAATAGTCGTTAAAGCCCGCCAACCCGCTTTGGAGCAGCGTCATGGGTCTAAGTTCTAATTCCCTCTCTCCTATGAGAGTGGAGGCCTGTGCCCAGCCGTGGAACGTTAATGGGCTGTAGTAGTGGTAGTGGAGTCATGTATGTCGATTGTTGGTCTATCTATCTGATCCATCGGTTAACCTTTTCACGGCCCATTTTTACCCCGTTTTGTAAATGTATAGGTAGGTATAGTTTGCATACTGAAGACAGTGTAGCTACCCCCATCTGCTTATGTAGGTAGGTTCATCAAGATCTAGTAGAAGAAGCGCTGTTGCCCAAGGAGTAGCGCAAGCACATATAAGGTTGATGCGGATTGCGGATACAGTTAATAAAGCCCCGATACCTACTCGAAACAATTATGTTATCTCTTTTCTCCTCTTTCTCAGGTGCCGCCAAATTGAATGCATTTCACTTACTGGTATAACATGTTCCCCGCCGCTGCAAGTACAGTCCACTAGTTGCCTGCGTAGTAGTACAGGTCTGGGGTTTGATTCAACATGATTGTGAACTGCGCACATCCTAGAATCGTTAGTCACACACGGTCACTTTATTTATCTGAAAACCTAAACCACCTTCAATTTATGAACAAAGATGTATTTAAAACTGTTTATATTTGGTTGAGAGAGCCATGGAATGGAGCATGCTAGGTCTAATACTAAAAGAAAAAGCTGGTGATGACATCTCTGAAGCTGCAGGCAATAACTGGACCAGGCTAGAAATGGACGGAAAAGGAAGGAGGCGTATGCCCAGTAAAAAACCGGTGAACTCGCACGAGTCAGACTCGCGCAGGAAGGGTTCCGTACCACGGCACAATATAAATTATTTTAGTAAATCACAAGAAAGATGTCATACCAACACGTATAATACGCACCCGAGTTGAATGCAGTCGGGACCTGAGGTGACGGGCGGGAGCATCTCCCTCTCCCGTCCGCCCTCACCCCCGCGGATACTGTTATCAAGTGCTGTCTTTGACATCTATCGTACGACATACATACGTATACGGAGTGATTTATATGTTAAAGTTGTTAAAACCGTTGATGTTCACATTAACGCTGTGATGTCAACATTAACATATCAAAATCAAAATCATAAAAAATTAATTGTTTTCTTGCTCATACTACATAGGTTATGTAAATTGTCATTTTCTAGATAATACGGAGTAAACGGATACGGATAATACGGAGTACGGGATTTTTTGTATAACGGCCAAGCATTCGAGCTTTCGAACGCTTTGGATATGTGTTTTGAAAAAAGGCAAAATAACTTTTGACCTTGCATTTAACGGCAGACCGAGTGGATATACCGGAGTATCAAAAATAATATTATCTGTAATACAAATATTGGTTATTGGGTTTACGATGAGAACTTCAGGAGTTCCCATGACCACCTCCTGGCTCCATCATGAGATCCTGGGCAGCATCCAGGTACAAACTGGTAGTCAAGACAAATCAAAAGAGTCCAAATACGACGGGTTACGATGAGAATGTAACGAGTTCCTATGACCACCTCCTGGCTCCATCATGAGACCCTGGGCAGCACCTAGGTACAAAGCGTTCGTCAAGACAAATCAAAAGAGTCCAAATACAACGGGTATACGATGATAACTTAAGGAGTTCCCATGACCACCTCCTGGCTCCATCATGAGACCCTGAGCAGCATCTAGGTACAAAGTACTTGTCAAGACAAATCAAAAGAGTCCAAACACGATAGGTTTACGATGAGAATTTAAGGAGTTCTCATGATCGCCTCCTGACTCCATCATGAGACCCTGGACAGCATCTAGGTACAATTAGCACTTGTCAAGACAAATCAAAAGAGTCCAAATACGACGGGTTTACGATTAGAACTTAAGGAGTTCCCATGACCACTTCCTGGCTCCATCATGAGACCCTGCGCAGCATCTAGGTACAAAGTGCAAGTCAAGATAAATCAAAAGAGTCCAAACACGACGGGTTTACGATAAGAACTTAAGGAGTTCCTATGACCACCTCCTGGCTCCATAATGAGACCCCTGGCAGCATCTAGGTACAAAGTGCTAGTCAAGACAAATCAAAAGAGTCCAAACACGACGGGTTTACGATGAGAACTTAAGGAGTTCCTATGACCACCTCCTGACTCCATCATGAGACCCCTGGCAGCATCCAGGTACAAACTGGTAGTCAAGACAAATCAAAAGAGTCCAAATACGACGGGTTACGATGAGAACGTAAAGAGTTCCTATGACCACCTCCTGGCTCCATCATGAGACCCTGGGCAGCACTTAGGTACAAAGCGTTCGTCAAGACAAATCAAAAGAGTCCAAATACAACGGGTATACGATGATAACTTAAGGAGTTCCCATGACCACCTCCTGGCTCCATCATGAGACCCTGAGCAGCATCTAGGTACAAAGTACTTGTCAAGACAAATCAAAAGAGTCCAAACACGATAGGTTTACGATGAGAATTTAAGGAGTTCTCATGATCGCCTCCTGACTCCATCATGAGACCCTGGACAGCATCTAGGTACAATTAGCACTTGTCAAGACAAATCAAAAGAGTCCAAATACGACGGGTTTACGATTAGACCTTAAGGAGTTCCCATGACCACTTCCTGGCTCCATCATGAGACCCTGCGCAGCACCTAGGTACAAAGTGCAAGTCAAGATAAATCAAAAGAGTCCAAACACGACGGGTTTACGATAAGAACTTAAGGAGTTCCTATGACCACCTCCTGGCTCCATCATGAGACCCCTGGCAGCATCCAGGTACAAACTGGTAGTCAAGACAAATCAAAAGAGTCCAAACACGACGGGTTTACGATGAGAACTTAAGGAGTTCCTATGACCACCTCCTGACTCCATCATGAGACCCCTGGCAGCATCTAAGTACAAAGTGCTAGTCAAGACAAATCAAAAGAGTCCAAACGCGACGGGTTTACGATGAGAACTTAAGGAGTTCCAATGACCACCTCCTGGCTCCATCATGAAACCCTGGGCAGCATCTAGGTACAAAATGCTAGTCAAGACAAATCAAAAGAGTCTAAACACGACGGGTGTACGATGAGAACTTAAGGAGTTCCTATGACCACTTACCAAGTCACGATTGCAACTCAGCTTAATTGTCTATTAGCCTAAAACCTGGAACCTTAACCTACAAGATATACATATCTAATGCAAAAAACCTCATCTCAATCAGCCCAGTACTGGTTGAGAAAAAAAGTAACATATTGAAATGTTTAAATCATAGACTACAGCTCAGCTTGGTTGTCTATGGTCCTAAAATATATCTAAGAACCTTCTCACAAGCTATACATATCTAATGCAAAAAACCGCATCTCAATCAGTACAGTACTTTTTGAGAAAAACGGTAACATATTGAAAAATTTAAATCATAGACTACAACTCAGCTTGGTTGTCTATGGTCCTAAAATATATCTAAGAACCTTGCCAGAAGTTATGCTTATCTAATGCAAAAACCGTATTTTAATCGGTCCAGTAGTTTTCCAGGAAAACGGTAACAAAAGTTAACGGTAAAGTGCACAAACAAACACACAACCTCTTAGGGCAAACACATATACCGTTTCTCCGTTTCTTAGAGGGTAAAAAGTAGCTAAAGAAGCTTACGAAGAACGAAGAGGTCCTTACCTCTACGTTCCTTCGTAAAAAGATGATTTTAATCGTATCTGACTAAAACAATCATCCCTACTTGTCCGAATATTTTTTATTTTTTATACTTATGAAATGATGTAAATTTTGGACTTTATTATTGTGTTTCAATCAATATTTTAAATGTTTTTAAAATAATACAACCAATGCTTGTTTTTGTAATTTATCGATATGACTGTCAGTAGGTCACAGCACTAGCACATTTCATGATTTCGAAGCTCTGCATTCAACTCAGAGGGGAACTATAGTTAATGAGCTCATAAATAACTGGATTACATATATATATAGCGCTAAACTGGTATCGTCTGACAAACAGTTTGACACTTTTTGAGTACCTACTCCGTAATACAAATAATACAGTGTCTACGTACATGCAACGCATTCTATCAAGAAATGAAAGTTCGCCGAGCACCGAAAAAAGTTTAATTTTATGAATTCGCAAAAAATATTCGCTCACGTTATTCTTACAAAAAATTTGGTTACAAATAAATATGTAGGATAACATATTAATATTATAAAATAACAATTAATAGGTAGGTACCTATTACTAACACTAGCTTCATTTTGTCTTGTATCAAAAGTCAGTTAAATAATTTAATTAGGTAGTTTGTGATTACCTTTAGCGTCTCCTGGGCACTAAATAAGCCAAAGATGTAAATATTAACCACTCAGAGCACTGTCTACTTGTTACAAAGATTTCTTGTTACAAGTATTTGCACTTAATGATCAATTAAAATTACGCGTGTTTATAGTGTCATAACAGAACGCTGAATGTCTAGATCCAGTCCGGGCAAAGCAAGGCCTAGCCTACCTGCGCATGCCTGGAACCAACCCTGGGGGAAAGCGGTTCCTGGAATATTGCAAAGCTGGGACGAAAGTGGGGTCGGGATATAAAGTGGGTGGTGACGGGTGCTGACGTGGGTGGTGTAACAATAAATTCACCTCTACAATGTTTATTTGTGGACGATCGATCAGCTACAGCTTGCCTAGCTGCGTATTGATACAAAATAATTGATATTAAGTATTATATTATTATTATAAAAAAACTATATAGGTAGATACCTAGGATGCTATATTTTGGTAGGCATGTTTGATTTTGATGGCGCGGCAATAATGCCTTAGTAGGGCAAGCCACGTGGATCGCGACCCTCTGTGATGATAGTCAAGGAAACGGGGCGGTTTGTTGTGTAGAGACCCCTGCATTTTGTATTAAATTTTCAGTCGTTGAAACTTGGCAGGGTTGTAGTGTGGTATGAACAAAAACTTATACAGAAAGATAGGTAGGAAAGTAATTTATGCCTAAAACTTAATATTTTAGACTGAATAATTTCTCGATTTCTTTTTTAAATAATAGTAAATCCGATACTAATTAAAATATTTCTCATGATGTTCTCATAAATCTTGATATTTCATAGGATAGAAACCTTTCATAAATCTACGGCTAGTGAGTGGATGGACCCAACATTTGCGAAATATGCGTTGACGTCTTCTTATATTTCTTAGTAGGTATTGCAACAATACATAATAATGTCCTCCCGACCGAATTTCGGCCATAGCCTCTCCCGATATTATAGTGCACAAGTGTGTCCGCAAACACAGGTGCACTCTCTGTTCCTTTACTCTCATAGCCCGATGGGTCGCAAAATCCGATACAACCGGAGATAGATCAGGCGCAGGACCGACGGCTTAACGTGCACTCCGAAGCACGGGGGTGAAACACCGCGAACTTCCTAAGTCCGGGCTAGTACTGAGAATTTCTTGTCAGAAAAGCCCAATTCTTGTAGTAACCCGAACCGGGACTTGAACCAGGGACCTCGTCGGCCGCAGTCGAACATGCTAACCACTAGACCGACGAGGCAGTTAACTGCAACAATACATACTGCTCTCTTGAAATCCATCTTCAATACTGTGAAAATCGCGGGCAATTTCGCGGTTTTTAATCGTAGTGTGTGCATCTCGAGCGGTTTTGCGGTTATAGCGGCTAACCGCTCCCTGGAAAAAACCGCAATACGGCCTAGGCCTTCATTTTATGCCAAAAAAAGGCAACAGACAGTTTACTTTCGCATTTAATCTACTGACTAATATAATAATTATATATTATTATCTTATATTATATTCGAGCCCATATTGAATATATGGGACCAAGAGTCAGTAAGAAATAAATTTAAAGAAATTAATATTATGACAGTGCACAACCAATATATATTTAAAAATTTAGTAGGTATACGTGCATAAACACATTGATAAATTCAAGAAGAAAAGTGATTGTCATAATGTCAATACTAGAAATAAAAATAAGCTTGTAATGCCTAGAGCTTAGTAAAACTAGCAATTCATTTGTTGGAAACAGTGTCCGCTTCTACAATAAGCTCCCAGAAGACATGTTGAAGATGTCTCTGAAAAAGTTCAAAGTTAATGTAAAACGTAAACTCATTAAAAAATCTTATTACCATGTAAAGGATTATTTAAATGACAAGGAAGCTTGGCAATGATTTTCTCTAATGGCCCTGATAGTTCCTTAGTTAACATGATTGTGAAATGGTGATAATGAAAAAATAAAAACCCCCGGCTGAGTTTGTTGTGGGCTCTTCTCAGACCAGGGCGCGTTTGGAACCCTCGTAGCTTTAGTTTAAGATGTCGTACTGATTATCACCATTATATTGTTACTCGTATATGTTATAAATAACCGAACGTCAATAAGTGTAGTATACCTACCTAAATTGAATAAACGTTCTTTGATTTGATTTGATTATATAATTTAACTAATATTAATCTAATGAATCTACTGACGCTAATAATAAATTTGGAGCA
This sequence comes from Erebia aethiops, assembly GCA_923060345.2. Lineage (NCBI taxonomy): Eukaryota > Metazoa > Arthropoda > Insecta > Lepidoptera > Nymphalidae > Erebia > Erebia aethiops. The sequence goes on along the minus strand of OV281079.1, from coordinate 8,968,094 downwards.
AGATGCTTTTCAAGCTGTAACGGCGGCTACGTGGAAGGCACATTGTGAGCACGTTGAGAAGTTGTAAGATGAATATCGCAATGACTCATGAATGACAATGATTAAATTGTTCAGTAATTATGTGTATTTTTTGGCCTTCCGTTGCAAAATTCAATTCCAAACCAACAGATTTAAATTGTTCAATTAAAACCGCAAGACCACCTAAAACAGATGATGCTTCATCTCCTAAAGTTCCATCATCTAGATACCAAATGTTAAATTTAGAATTAAATTCCGAAATAATTGGGTGAATAGCCAAACTGAAAATGGCAGGTCCCAGTGGATCCCCCTGTTGGCAACCTTCAGCAGAGCTTAGAAAATTGGATTTACACAATAATTTGGAAGGTTCCGCGTAACATTGCCAAAGGTAAGGGAAAATTCTTGGAATTTTGTTTTTAACCTCAGAGAGGAGGATGTTACGATCAATCGAGTTAAAAGCATTTTTAACATCAACTTTCAGCAACACCTCCTCGCCCGAGTTTAATAGAAAAGTACGAGCAGCGTGAACGACAGCTTCACAGCCACCCTTACATCCTAAGCCTAGCTGTATAGGTTGAAAAAACATAGATGGTGCAATGTTCCTGAAGATTTTCGAAACAATGCGTCTTATGGTGGAACCACAGACCACTCAGCCTATGGAACCCACAGCAATCGGTCGTACACCATCTTTTTTCGTAAGTGCACAAAGATTGGTGCCATACAAAATAGGTGTTATTTCGTTAGGTACGACGCCCGATAATATTAAGTTGATTAAATTTGTGATTGATTTTAAGTTTTTTACCAGTATCACCGTTTAAGCTAATTAAATCTTTATATGTGGTGACATAGCATCTATACCACCAGCAAAGTATTTTATGCAAAGATCGAAAGGCAAAATATCAAAACCGTTTGGTCGGCTTACTTGTCAACTCTTCGATTTCTTGTAAACATTGTTGTTTTTGGCTAAAGACAGCATCGTGTTCTTCCTTTACTTACGTCTTGGAATTTAAGAATCCTGCTATGTAATAGGTAACTCGTGCACATTACTTTGAATAGGTTTAACCATTATTTCACGATTTCACTTTTATTTTCGAAATATAAAAAGGAACAAGAACCTGACAGCTGAATTGGCAAATGTAAGAAAACAGATTAGACGAATTTTCTTTTTTAAGTGTTGCCCTTTTATTCCATTGCAGTTAAAGCGTGGCCAGACTATAGTACTCGTAGGTTAAATGAAAATAACTACATAGTGGGGCCAGACTTTTATTGTTAGGATCCACTAGCTTCCTTGCCTAGACTATGATGACTTTTTTCAGTTTGTTGAAAAAATGTTCTATGAATAGTTAGGTTAGTAGGCGTGCATACTACATCGTAGGATAAAATATGGAAACAACTTAGTGGGACCAGACCTTTATTGTTGAGGTCCACTAGCTTCCTTGCGTGGACCATGATGACTTTTTCAGTTAGTTGAAAATATGTTTAGGTTAGCAGGCGTGCATACTAGGTAGCAGGATAAATGGAAACAACTTATCACATTGAATAACTTTATTACACATATACAATAAACGTTCAGTTTAAACGCAATAAAATTTTAAATCAGAAATAAGCACGAAATAATACTTATACTAGGTAGGTATAATTATAAAGTATGCCGATACGATTTTAAAACATTACTCATATATAGTTAATACATTTGTGTGGTCAAGTAAGTAGATATGTAACTTAATATAAAAAATACAATTTTAAATGGCAGCTCGTACATAATGATACGGTAGATACTAAATTAAAAGGAAAATCCGACGCAAGCGTTTTAATAAATTTTTTGAAAAGTTAAGTCTTCACAGCTTACTTACCTGGTGGTAAAGTGATGATGCAGTCATAAAAAGGAACCGGGCTAAAATGGAAATAGTATGGCTGTTATATGAAACCAATAGGTGTCGCTCTTACCGGTTTCTTGCGGCATCGTAGCGGAACATAAAATCTGGGGGCATGATTTACCGGTAACCACGTCCTACCAAACCCTGATCGTAGGTAATATTTTAGAAACCATACATTTTCTAGCAAATAAATACAACGAATAGAATCAAAAAAAGAAAAACATAGCCTAAGTCCTTAAATTATTCTTGAAAAGTTCAGTTTTGGAGGAGTAAACAGGAGAATACGAGATAAGAATTCGACGTGTTTTTCATAGGTAAGTATAATCGGACCAAGCTGCAGTTGTCCCTATCAGGTGTTATGAGACTCTATTCGAGGAGCAGCGCGACGGCAATATAATTGTTAAATACCTATTCTGGGCCTCTGATTAATTAGGTATTTATTTCTCTATTAATTATTAATATTATCCGCTAATAAAATTTTCTGTTGCGTTTAGATCCTTTTGGCATGATCAAATCAAAACCATGATAGAATTGTCGTGTTTAAAACTGACGTAGACTTAACGTTGTCTGTTTAATGCGCAAAACCAAGTACAACGGACGGCATTGTGTTAATGATGTATTCTAACCTAGTGCGTGTAAATGTAATATAATAAATAATTATAGGTAGGTATATACCTACAAACATAAGTTTTCGTGTAGTAGGTGATGTAGATACTTTCTATTGATTTTCTAATTTCTATAACTTATTTAAAACGGAATATTATGACGTCAGGTGACCAAAAATTGCCCATAATGAAGTGTAAAACACAGAACTCTTTTATTTTTGTAGGCGAGTTTTCAACCGTTTAAAACGGTTTATTTGGGGTTTATTTAAACCGATTGATTTACATCTATAGTTGTACCACAGAAAGTTATCAGCTAAACATGCCCACCGAAAAACTAGCGAAGCGATTGCCACTGGCCAGTATTCTTAGCTCCTATTTAGGTCAAATTTGTGTATGCCATATATCCTTTAAGGGTTCTGCAATCAACAAGCAGTTTGCTGTCTGTCCGTCCGTCCGTAGCTCAGAGACTCTTTGTACCAGAAAGGTGTAATTTGGCATGGGTATACAGTCATATTAATGACGCCAACACAGTGGTAAAATAAAATATTTAAAAAGATATAAACAGCTCTATAGCTGTTTTAAAGCTGGTACCAAGTAAGTAGTTAATGCCATACATTAACAGCTTTATTTTAACTTACTACACGATGATATGTTAAAAACCTTATACATACTCATTTTGAAAAAAGCTTCCGCACATTGTTTTAATTTGACTGCGTGTAAAGATTTTAAACACACTTTAATTTTTTTAAATACACTTAGATGACAAAATATTATATGAAGTAGACAATTTAGATCTACACTCAATTACCCCTTGGAATATCTTATTATATGGTGCGTTTCAATTTTTATATATCACATGATACACTAGTTAAATAAAAGATATAGATACGCGTTTATAATTATATTATGAAGCAGTGTGTGACCTGTGAACATAATTTTGAATGCGTAAAAGTTTAATTTACAATCTTATATTATATATAAATAGCACATGTAGTTTTAATTTAAATTTAATTTGTAAATAGCACATGTAGTGGTTTGTAATTTTATTTAAATCTTCCTCAGCGTTTTCACCATTGTTCTGTGTGTCGCAAATAGCAAAATAAGTAAATTTGCGACACCTAGAACAATGTGATCACATTTCGCACTCGCAATTTTAGGAGAAGGTAAATCTAACGATACATTTAAGTAATAACTCTCTGAATTACCACACATATTACAAAAAATACCATAACAAGACGAACTAGTGCGCCCACAAATTTTAAAAGCGGGAAATATTTTACACGATTCAAGTAACGCGAATACGTCAAATGATTAACGTAAATTCTGTTATTTATCTATAACTCTACAATACTATACGCATTATAGTCAGTTTAAGGAAAAATGATACTGATTGCGGTCTATAATCGCAATCGGACAAGGTACAATTAATGATTTCATTCTCAAAATTATTTAAAGTCCAGTTACTTAATGCTCTATAACTGTGTCTCGCAGAAACAATGAGAAAATAATAACCGATAAATGTCTGAATGACGTCCTCAGACTGTACTATCATCTTTTATTACAGACTCTACATACATATATATTTAAATGTGTGATAACAGAGTCCATGTTTAATTACTAGAAATGCATGGCAAAATAAAATCATGTTAGGGCATTTGATAACAACAAGTGTATAATAATTATATACGTAATTACTAATAAGCCGTACTCGTCGTTAAGTCGTCGAAAAGTTAATGACAACATAATATAAAACAACATACACATGGGGTGTAATGATCACTTTTATAGACTTCATTTTTATGTAACACTTACACATTATACTAAGTCACTTCACCGAACAATACACGACAGACGCATTTATCTGATATCATTTACATAACTTTAAAGCTCCATATCTCAGTAAATTTCAAACACATTTATTATATTGTCTTTATATTGGTATATAACTTTCTCAACATTTACTATGAAAATATTATACGTCTTGTAAACACAGTTAATAAGAATCTGCTAAGTGCTTGTAAATATTACACATACACACATGTAAAATATTACATATTTTATTCATACGGTAGCTTTTATATTGAATATAATAATATTCAATATATAGTAATATAGTGGGTCGGCTACATAGGTACATATAATATTAAAGTCATTATTATTCCGATATGCTTATAAATTTATGCGAAAAATTTTATAATTTTATGTATATAATTTATATAACATACTTCATTTGTATACGCATTTTATAATAATTTAATGTGGCTGTTGTTTTTTTACTTCAACACTAAATAATAACGGGTATCTACTTTCCCGCAAGTGACGCCACAGCAATAGTATGATTACGAATTATTTCTTATCCATACATCAACAATATTACCTCTTATAGCAATTTTTGCATACATTTCTTTCAATATTTTTTTTTACCCGAGAGTGGGAGTAAATCTTACTATAACACCAATGACAATATATTTTATAATAATGTTCCTAAAAGTTTTAAAAGCAATTGTGACTATAAGTGGCCGTTGCCAATTATTTTATATTCTGTATTAGACAATTAGTGGCAGCGCGCACGGGCAGTAAAAAATTACCGACAAGTTTTGTCGGCGACAACATCCATGGAGCCCAACAACTTTTAGCAGGCCGTGCGCGCATCCCATAAAACTCTCAGTTCTACTTAGCTCACTGAATTAGGCGACTGCCTTGCAATATTAAACTTATTACACACTGCACACATAAAGTATAAACAATTGTACGTTTAAATACATATATATATTTCGATGCATGTAAATTACATATATTAAGTAACCGTTAAAGTAGCTAAACTATGGTTACAGTTGTGTGGTGGTGACGGGCGGTGGTAGTTTAAGATACCCAGAAATTTAAAGGTGCTATTCAATATGTAGATTGCAGACATACTTAAATTTTTAGAGACCGTGCCTCGACTTCACTTCGACTTATAATTTAATTTTTTTTAAACTAGCCCTATCTATATACTGCCAGGTACAGTCACGACCGACAAAACGCGCAAGTGTTCCAGTGGTGTACGCGAGAGGCACCCAAAAGTTTCCTGATCTATCAATTTTAACGGTTTTAACGGTGGGGGAACCGTTATTGTTGTCTATTCCTAGGTAAAGTTCTGAAATCATCCAATTAACGTAAAATTTCGAACTCTAACGTGTCGAAACCGTTAATGTCAACATTTCTTCCGGACTTCAGCGGCAACACATGCATTAAGTACCAATATCACAATTTTTTTTACCGACCAGCAATGTTATTCAATAAATGCAATAATTACTTATTGCATAACTAATATAATTCTATACCACAGCAAAAAACCACACCTCATAGATAGTTAAATATAGGTACTTAGGTTGTGATGTATTTACAATAATATTCTAATTCAAAATAGCATTTACAGCAAAGCCTCACAGGAATTTCTACACTACTTTACTAAAATTTTACTTTATAAATTGTTACAATTACATACCTTTAAGTTAATAGTTAAGTTGTTTGTGATGTGTTTTTCATCCATAGAATCTTTAATCAGTTTAACTAATTATACGAGATATTATTCACGTATTAAGTACATATGTACGTATATTTATAGAAAATTTCCAAAGAGTTTTTACAAAAATTGAAGAAAATGTACAAGTACGTAGTACACTGAACAAACGACAAACAAGATCTTTTACTGCCGGCTTGTAAGCGCTCGGCTTATTGGTAACGATACCTCATATTATAATATCGTCTAGGGTAAACACGAAGTAAACGACAGGAGTAGACACACGCGTGCACACAAACACATAATATAATCACTATAAGCAACAACATTATATAAACGTATATCTAACTGGAAATCATGATAATCACTCATTGGTGAGCCACGTGTACAAAAATTACGTTGATTACAATATATTTTTAATCTAACTATTTATTATGATTTGCATCATATATTATGTATATTTCAACGATTAAAAGCAAATTTATATTTCTAAGTGCCCACACAAGAAAACAAGTAGACAAAGAATGCGAGTGCAACGTACCTATTTACCATTGAAGTTCAGTGGCAGAGTGAAAATACGCCATTAAAGATTTTAAGAAATATTTCTTACGATTTTATTTAAGTCTCGTGTTAAGTTCGAAAGTTCAGACGATACGATATCAACCTTTTATAATGACGAGTTCAAAAGATGTTTTGAAGCATCAATAAAATCAGCACTGGGTGGGTACATCTAACCCTTTTATTACTCCAAAGCCTTCTGACTAATGAGTCTAGCACATCGTTAAATTCACTATAATACTTTATTAGGTTTAAATAATTTACACATAAATACATTACGATTTCACGTATTGTCCGTTTTGCATTACCAAGCACTAAAATGTGTTGTTTGTATGCATTTACCAGTATACAATTGTCTTAATAGAGACGACAAGAAAAATGTTCATATAATATGTTTTCATATTATGAGAGAGCGTAAATGTCTTTACTGTATAAACATATCGTTCGGGTTAAAAACCGATTTGTACACTCCCGCATAAGCGGGGTTTAGTCATTGTTGGTTACTTCTAGAAGCCTCTGCATCCTGCCGGGTAATGTTGAAAGCCTCGGTCTTCACGAAATCGACGGTTTTGTAGGCGGAATCCGCGTCGGATGAGAGAGACTTGCCGTGCACAACGCCGGGTCTCGGGTCCTGACAATGTCGGGAAAAATAATAGCTATAGCAACCTAAAGGGTAAGTATGAGATTTTAAATCCCGCCAGCGTTGATTGAATATGAGCGCCGCAACACAATAGCATCAGAGTAGATTGAACCAAGTTCTTGGTTTAAGCGCAAAACACACAGCGCCACGCGCCCGACCTGCGCCCTCAATCTATGTGATGTCCATATAAATATAAAGAATTCAACCCGCCGCGCGCCGGACCCGCGCCCTCTCCCTGTGTGTTTTGCCCTTTACAGTTATACGTATACAGCACCGCCCATTGGTGATTCACAAAATGGCCGCTTGTAACGTCCATACTCCATACACCTAAACCCTTAACTTAAACATGCACCTATATGGATGTTTTTGGGCTTTAAAAGTGTTTCGACGCTCGAATTCTATCAAGGAAGCGAGGCATATTTCATACCAAGCATAGGCACTGCTCCATTTTACGTACCTACGTGCTCTGCTGTAAAATAAAAATATTATTATTTCCTACTAGATATGATGTTCGCGACTTCGCCCGCGTGGAATAAGGTTTCTGAAAAAATCCGGGGGGTATTCCTTTTTCCTTTGGTTTGTCAGGATAAAAAGTAGCCTAAGTCCTTCCCCGGGACGCAACCTATCTGTGTACCTGGACAAAATCTGTTGAATAGACGGGCCCTGAAAGCGTAGCAGACAGACATTCATGTTGGATGCAGTTTATTTACAAAATTGACGAATGATGGACACGTGGTGCAGACAATATCTTGTCCAGAATTGTTTGAATATAGGTTACGGGCCAGGAAGAGCCACTAATAATTTGTAAGAATCAATGATTTTTTCTTGTTATTGCATGTCATTGTGTCGCCCCTTGCCCAAATCATCAAGTATTTACTACATATATGTAGAATACGAATATAGGTACGCGGAAATAAAACGCGTCGTCGAAACATTTGCAAAACAAAAGCACAATATTATATTTCTCTCCTATAAAAAATTGAAGTTCAATTCCTGCGTTCGACTTGCATTTCTAAGTTCAAATGAATATCAAATTATAGACCTGGGCATGCATGGTATTTTAAAACTTTATTATTCATTAGATTTCCGTTTCTTTTCCTTTGATGTCGAGCTGTCTAAAGCCTTGAACTATTAACTGTATAGTCTCATTATTATTTTAAATTTTCATTTTGTTCTGCGTTTTCTAGACTTTTTACAAGCTAATTATGTACCTAGTAAGTACATTATACATTTGGTATTATTAAAAGAGTTTAGTAAGTAATACCTACTATATATAACTCATATAATAATGAGTAGTAAATTGAACCGGTTTAATTAGGCAATCCATTCACGATGTGTTCATTTATGTATTCATCCATACATTTTATAAAAAAAATATGATTGCGTTCGTTAGTTTCACATGCGCGTTCGTGCGTCTTTCATACAATTGAATTGGATATGTGTATTTGGACGCATGCGTGAAGATCAACGTAAAATACACAGTTGCGTAGACCTAAAAGTTTAGACTATTACTTGATTAATTAAAAACATGTTATATTAATTTGAACTATGTATAAACAATTGATATGTTCACACATAGTTCAAAGAATAAGGGCATTTCATACAAGTAAAAACTCACATTGGATGTGGATGGCTTGGACGATGGCTGAAGATCCAGATCTAAGTACTGAAGCCGATCTGATTTAGGCTCCTCTCTGTTTGCGACCTGTTTTAGAAATTCATTATAAAATAAAACAATTCAAATCACAATATCACAAAGCTCTTCACAAAAAATATTTGCATTAAAGTTGCATAAGTTTCTTAAATATTCCCGAGCGAGCGTTTTTAAGCGTGATCATTTTACATCTGACAGATTTTGCTTGCAAAATACTAAAAAACGTCACAATATCAAAAAACTTTTTTTTGTGGAATGATTGTTAATGGTCGTTTTCTGACTTCATTTTACTTTTATAGCAAAGGGGTTAGAATATTTTTGTATTGAGCCTCATCTACCCTACTGTTCCGCCAGTTTAAATATTTTTTCGAAATAACGGCCACTCATAAAACCTGTAATAATTAATAGCTGGCATCAATAAAAGTAAGTCTTCAAGGAAAAAATCTTCTAAAGCTATAGGTTTCCGAGATATATATAAGCTATCAAAGATCTACTGGTGGTTCCATCATAGAGTAGATTATAACTTATAATGAGTACCCGACACTTTAGAAGATTTTGTCTCACATAACACTTGCTTGTGTTAATGGCAGTTATTGATAAGTATAGGTTTTATGCGTGACCGCTATTTCGAGAAAACGAAAAATGACGGAACCGGTTGGTAGGCATACATAGCGATAAACTAACATAAAACAATCTTTAGTCATTTCAGTACACAGATACACAGTAACTGTAACCCCACACGAAATGCGCTCCCGGAGTGTCATGACAATTGGATCATTAGAAGTTATTGGAATAAGTGTAGCAAATCTTATTTATACGAAAGTAAAGATAAATAAACAGTTTAATAACTATGGTTTAATAATCATTATCATTACTAAGCTCGCTACAAAGTCAACCAGTAAAGCGTTCACTTCCATTGCAAGAGATGTTTTCCCTACCACAAATTACTCAATTATCCAAAATTTTTATTTGCGGAAACGTGGACTGGACACTTTTGGCTTTCTCCACAATATATTCGCTCAGCGGGTTATGGAGCGAGCTATGTTGGGTGGTTTTCTGAGGGATAGAATTTGTTATGAGGAAATCCGCCGGAGAACCAAAGTAACCGACACAGCCCAGAGATTTAGGAAGCTGAAGTGGCAGTGAGCAGGCCTTGTCTGTCGCAGAAACGAGGGCTATTGAGGCAAACGCGTTCTGGAGTGGAGACTGCGTACCGGTAAACGCAGTGTGGGACAACCTCCAGCCCGCTGGACCGACGACATCAAAAAGGTAGCGAGAAGTGGGTGGATGAGGAAGGCAGAGGACCGTGTGTGGTGGCGCGCTCTTCAAAAGATCTATGTCCAGCAGTGGATAAATACAAGCTGATGCATGGATGGATGGATGTACTTTTTTCTTGAAGTATATTTTTGAGAGTGGACATTAATAAACAATATCTGGATAACCGAGCTTTGCTCGGTATTTTTTTTTTATAAATCGTGTTTTTTTTATAATCGATTATATACATATACATACAAGCATTTCTCTTTTAAAGGTATTAGATAGTTAATTTAATTTTTATCATCATCCCAGTTATAGTTAAACCAAGTCACATTAATTTAATTTTAATTTCACTTATCTGGCTCACTTATATGAAATAAATAAACAATTTTTCTTACCGGTCCATTGACGTTGCTAACAGTGCCGGCGGCGTGGCTGGAATAGCGCGGCTTGAGCGCACGATCGACGGCCGGCGGCAGTGTCGCTAAATTGCAGTACTGCATTGACTGCAACAATTTATTATTTATTATCCATACTTATATCCTTACTAATATTATAAATGCGAAATTGTGTCTGTCTGTCTCTGTCTGCTACGCTTTCCCGGCCCATCTTTTCCACCAATTTTGCTGAAATTTGGTATAGAGGTAGGTTATATCCCGAGGAAGGACATACGCTACCCGGAAAATTAAGGAAATCCCGTGGGAATCAAAAAGCCTTGATCCACGCGGACGAAGTTGCGGGCATCATCTAGTAATAACATATAGCGTTCGAGGTGCCTGAGTTTCTAATAAGCCTGTCTTCTAGAAATTACATTTTAACAACTTCTACAATGTATTTTTGCACCATTTATCAAATATTTTTACTTCAATTTGCAAAACTCCTCGTCTTTGGAACATTTTTGTATCGAGTAAATTGTACTTTTCAGAACCGAATAAAAAACCTGTCAAGTGCAAGTTAGACTCTCGCAAAAAAATGTTCCACCACCACACAATATAAATTATTTTAGTAAATAACAAAAAAGATGTCATAACAACACGAAATCGGCTGTCAAATAACTGGCTTACATATGGCGCAAAACTAGTGCTTGACAAAGAATTCTCCTGATTTTTTACACCTCCTAGGGACCGTAGACCTAAATATGTGATATTAATTTAAACTTGATACCTCCACGCGTTCCCGAGAAAAAGGTAGTTGACAGCCAGACGGACAGACAGAGAACGAAGTGATTCTGTAAGGGTTCTTTTGTTATCTTGAGGTGCGGAACCCTAAAAACGTATCTTTATATCGTTAATATAATTAACAAATAATAGAATATTATAAATGCAAAAGTTTTGATGGATGTTTGTTACTCAATCACACCAGAACGGCTGAACGGATCTGGATGAAATTTGGCACAGAGATAAATCAAAAATTAAAGAGTTCCTCAGAAAAACCTCAATCCACGCGGGCGAATTCGCGGGCATCAGCTATTTATGTATAACCCGTCGAAATATCTGCAGACCTCGCTGGAATGCAATTCTCCCCTCGTTGTACGCACCTCATACCGTGTTCGCCTATTTAGTACAGTTGCGTGACTGTCCAGTGTGTATGACGTCATGACAGGTCCGCAGATATTTCTGACGGGGTATATAATATTGAAATATCCAACGGCTGTCAGGCTTTAAATCAAATACCAGATCCCTCACTACACTTAATACGATAAATTCACTTGAAATTAAAAATATAACACTGTGTTAACTGTTTTCTACTTACATGCCCAGCAGTAGCCTCGTCTTCGTCGTCGGTTCGGGGCGCACTGTGCCCCACAGCAGAGCGGCCGGGAGAAGGAGGCGTGTGCGATGATCGACAGGGTATGACCCGCGCCCTTTGCAGCTGATGCATTAAATATGCAGGGTTAATAACGATTCACATCAAACGCGACGCATCGAATCGTACCGTAAAGTACAGATACGTATAAAGTCCATATTTGTATGGACACGCGTTCGGCTACGTTCGGCTGATATTGGTCCAAGATCCCAGAGCCGCCAGACCTTACTTATTTTCTGAGAAACAAAATGTGTGTAATATAGTAGCTTTGGTACGTATATTTAACGTACGCATACTCGCAAATTTGGGGCGACGGCCAATTTATAGTTATAAGGTGCTAAAGGTACGTAAAAACGATGCTAACTTTTACTAACTTATTTTCTGAGTGCTGATTTTTATGTATGTTTTACAGAATATTGTTATTAATTAATAATCAATACTCCCAGACTCATGCCGTGGGCCGTTAATTCTGCCAGACAGTTTAAAAATTCGCAAAAAAAAAAACTTAACTTTACTTATTTTCTGAGTCTTGACTTTTTATACACGATACTCGGGGAACTATTTTAATGCTATTTGCAAGCAGCCAGACTAATATGACGGGCCAAACATCCGCCAGACTCAATTTGAAATTTCGCTTTGATAAAATTTTGGCCTTATTTTCAAAGTTTTAGGGACATTTTTAATTGTGTGGAGTAAGGAAAAACCATCATTTATTGCAATATCTAGGCACATGTAAGCATTTTTACAAAAATCCACACCAAAGGGGGTGAAATGAAGGTTGGAAATTTACATGAAGGTTCTAAGTTTTTGAAGTTAATGACTTGAAAATCGGCATTTAGATTATTAGTTTTAAATAATAATAATCTGTATAAGCAATTTTACCTAAATTCAGCCTTAGGGGGTGAAATTTTCCCGCTGCCATCTTAGACTGCATCATCACACCACCAGGTGAGATCGCAGTCAAGGGCTAACTTTAAGTGGAATATATTAAAATATCATTGTTGACCTAAGGACGAAAATTTTTACTGTATTTATTTAGAAAACTAGGTAAAGTTTTTGACAGAAATTCATTTTATAATATAATAATATTTATTGGCATTGTTCCGGCGCAGACGCCCTGTCACTTCGGAATACTAATTTATCAAATACAATGATTGCTTTAGAAATGTAACAGGCGTTTGTTTTTTGCGAACTTTAAACTGTCTGGCAGAAATAACGGCCCACAGCATTGTTCTGGGAGTATTGATTATTAGTTATTAACAATATTCTGTAAAACATACATAAAAATCAGCACTCAGAAAATAAGTAAAGTTAGCAAAGTTTTTACGTACCTTTAGCACCTTTTATCTATAAATTGGCCGTCGCCACAAATTTGCGAGTTTGCGTACGTTAAATCTACGTACCAAAGCTACTATATTACACACATTTTGTTTCTCAGAAAATAAGTAAGGTCTGGCGGCTCTGGGATCTTGCTCTATATCGTATGCCGCCGCATATTCAATTGCATAGTACAGTACTATAAAGGAGGGAAATAAAGGAAATGAAGGGTCGAATAATGGATAGATGAGGCGAACCTTCCCAAGTTATTTTAAGGCCTTCTAGTACCTGAATTATAGAATTGTAACTATTTATATAAATAACTAACATTTGCATACGATACGCGACTTTTCATCATATACGCGACTTACGTGATTTAAAGTTACAAGTGTAATCGTAGCCTTAAGCTAGGTAGGTACACACTACACACGCAGCGATTTGATCGACAGATGCTCGGTGGCGAATTAAGCGTAACCTTTGCCTATACTCTGTTGTTAGTAATGTCCGATAAAACTAGAAGAGTGTTGTTGCCGTTAGCAGCTGTGCACATGACATTTTTTTTAAACGTGTGATGTCGTGGGACACCAGATAGGAACGAAGTTCCTTATTACATAAATATTAATTTCAAGTTCTAGTCGAGGTAAAAAGAAAATAATTACATATTCAGGTATAAATGTTTTATTATGACTTTTGAAGTGGAAACTTCTTTAGCCGTGTTTTTAGTTCTGTAGCCGCGGCGTTACGAAGACAAAATGTCTTAAATATAAATATACTACATTCGAAATTAAACTTTAATTCTTTAGTGTTAAGATTTAATTTCGAATAAACTATACATCTTACTCCACGCATTTTCGTTACGGACTTTTTTTGCCAGCTAGGGTACCCCTCCACATCGACCCATAAGGAACTTCGTTCCAAAAATAGCAACTTTTCATATTTGCAGCAATTCGATCGCAGTATTGCCAGCGCCACCGCGATACCTCGCGAGTACCTAGTCGTCGACCAAAGTCACTACTACCATGTGTACCCGGCTTTAGAGAGAGGCTACGTCATGACAAGAACCTACTGAACATGGAAAACGGACCTGTAGAACGGCGCAGATGGTTTACGCAACAGGAAAGTTAAGGAAGTAAACTGCTAAATAATACGGCTAAAATGCGCAAATGCATGAGAACAACACCCGATAACACTTTATTTACCTACTAAATTTTAATGTAAGATACGACGTTTCAAATTTAATTATATATTGCTGAGAAAGATTAAACTTATTCAAATTTAATATGAAAAGGCAAACAGTTACAGTACAATGCAACTGTATGACGTCACGCTAAAGATCTCTATTTTGGGGTTTCAGTCATTGCATGATACTTTCTGCCCTGAGATCCCATAGGATAGGTATACGTGCAACTGGCGCAGACTACATAGCGAGTTTATAACAGATTCAAAATCTTTACATTTTAGGTAAAGCAGCCAAGAGTTTTATTCAAAAACTAGATTATAGAATCATAAACATGTTATCTCCATTCCAAATTTCAGCCAAATCAATTCAATCACAATGGGAGTAACAAACATCCAAACTTTCATATTAGTTAGATATTACCAGTCAAGTAATTTACGGTACTTACATTATTCTCAGGTTCCACAGGTTCTATGATTTTATTTGGCTGTAACAGCTCCTTCTGTGAAAAATCTTTGCTCATAGCAAATGTTTTGGGTGGCCGCGGCGGAACTGGCGGTCCTATTAAAATTTTATCCATCAACAAAGTTATACCCAAGAGTTATACTAAATAACTAAGGTTAAAGTTCTCGATCGCCTTTAATAGTGTTTAACCGAAAATTATTCGTCATTTAGATTTTCACTGATAACCCATAAGATGATGCCCTCATTATATGATAATGATGGTTTCTCAATTCCAATCTTTTGGGAACTGTTTGGTTTCCGGAATAAAAAAAATCCACACTAGCGATTCAATGGTTGAGTAGGGTAACGCGTATGTTACCAATGCGTTCGCGCATCGTTCGAGTAGAAACTTAAAACTTTGTACGGTTGTTGTCGGCATTTGCATAGATGTTTCTGACAAGCGGTACCCGGGTCGCATTGCAACGGACGCCAAACTAATCGTCAGTACTATTTCCCATACCTTAAATAAGTCATTACTAATTACCTTCCCGCATAGCATTATGTCCTTCCGGAGCCAAAGCCAGTTTAGTAAATGTTTTTGATACTGTCCAGACACCTAAAACAATAATTATCGTTTGATTAAATAATAACTTGAAAAAACAAATGGCGTAGCAGAGATGTAGCGGGAACAGAAATATCATCCGTAGACCAAGTCCAGCGGTAGTAGGATAGACACACACACGCATACAGATTGTTTAAATGATATGGGTCTTTGTCACTCACTCGTGGGACACCATGGGGTTCCCCCTCGATGGAAACCAGTTACCAAGGTGGTTGGCGGCACTGCATTTAGAATAAGATTCATACGAGACTTCTTGTGGAATCTCATACATAAATGTTACAATTTCCAACAACGATACAGTACATAAGTTCTAGCGTAGAGAGCAAATCATTTACTTTTCATAATATGTTAATAATGCACACTTTTGAAAGTCAAATTGATGAAAGAATAAGTGAGGTACGTAACGGTGATACATTAAATTTAAGTTAAACCTTACGCTACGACAATAATTCCAAACGCGACTTGATCTAGAAGAAAAGTCTCAGCTCAGGGTACTCTTTTTTTTATCACTCACAACAGTACTACATGTAAGATTCTGTATTATGAGCTGTTAGAACATCTCATTTCCAAACTTATTGATATTTAAATTCAATTGTGATGTAAATAAACCATTTTTTACGCCACTATAATAAGTAAGGCCTTGACTGCAATCTCATCTGATCCATCTGATGGCACGAGATGAGTGAAGGCGGGGCGTCCGCGTCGGCGGCAGCGAGCCTTCCTGAAATTCGTCGCTAGCTTTCGAACCACATCTCCCCGCTGTCGCCGTCGCTCGCTAGTTTCCTGCCCGTATACTTAAGAGTTATGCACGATCACCTTTAGATAAAATATTACAAGTCTCCTTACCGATGTTAGATTGACTAGCGTTGAGTGACCTACACTCGTCTTCACTGACGTTCGACTCATTTTCCGAAACTTCAATGTTGTTAATCCTTATCTGCGGTTGACTCAAGCAAATACGCCTTTTATTATCTGTTTTTTCTAATGGTGCTTTAACGCTTATGGATATGAGAATATTATTGGAATCAAAAGTGAATGTGTTCTGCACATCCTGAAATACAAATACACTTTTACATCGGGAACATAATATAACCAGATTAAAACAAAAACGCAGGCTAGTACTTTTAAAAATACCACCATTGAGCAGTTAAATTGTTAATTTATCAACCATTATTATAACTTACACATTAAAATATTATTTCAGTCTAGAAGATAGTAACCATATCAATTAAATTGTAATTCGAATCCATACTTCGACAGGGAATTCCCCCGAAAATATATCCCGATCTATTTTATTTGATAATAAACTCACACAAAATTTCTCATCTGTCATGACATCTAGCATATACACGTTAAACGCTAGGTCGCCTTCTGCTTAAAATATCATAAATAAATAAATAAATATTAAATAGGTATTGACATTGCGTTAAGAAATAATTACCTGGGCACGGACTCCCGTTATGCATTCTGATATTGGTATATAGGGGCCTGTACTTTCTGCACCTTCGCATTGATTATTAGTGGTGGAAGAGGCATTCGCCACTAGGGGCTGTTGCTGTTCATTTCTGCCCGAGGATATATTACGCTGTACATTATTCACAGACCTATTATTTGCTGCATTTCGTTGACTGCTCTCATTCACTACTCTCAATGCAATGTTCTCTTGATTGGCTATCGTCACTGAATGGTTTTGATAAATTCCTAAAAGAAAATTGGAGTAGGTGACATAAAGAAATTTTCCTTTTTCCTCCTGCTTTTTGAGCATCGTTATACAAAGTATACGGTTCGCTCGAGCATTTATTGTCAACTGTCAAGCAGTCTTGTATATTACATGGGGCTGGCGTGTCCGTGTCGGACAAAAGTCCTTAATAAATTAAGATTAAAAAAAAAAAAAAAAAATTGTATATTACAATGGAAAAAGATGTAGGTATAGTTAACTACCAGTCGCAGCAGCAAGTATTAGGAAACTGGAGTGTGTTCGCATTAGCATAAATGTGAAAGATTCGCACTATTCGCAATTTATTGTTCCTTGAATAAAATTTGACACTAATTATAAATTACTAGACTAGATGATGCTTGCGACTTCGTCCGCGTGGATTGTTTTATTGATTAATCGGAAAAAAATCGGATTCGAGTTCTTTTCGTTTTTTTGGCATTTTCTGAGAAAATTAACCATAGTAATGTATATTTTTTACACCATCAGAAAGTAGAGACTTCAACGAAAAAAAAGCTCACCGACTTTTTAAAAAAAACAGATATTTTGACGCGAGAATTTTTAGTCGAGAATTAAGTCAAAATAAGGTAAAAAATTAATAACATAAATTAAAAAAATTGTGTGTTTGGGACATAAAAAGTATGATTGCCAAGCTTTGCTATGTGAATGCCCGCGACTTCATCCGCGTGGATTGAGGTTTTTCCGTATGTGCTATTTCAGACTATAATCTATCTCTGTGCCAAATTTCAGCAAGATCCGTTAAGCCGTTGGGACGTGATTGAGTAACAAACATCCATACATCCAACCAAACTTTCGCATTTATAATACTAGTGGTTCGCCCCGAACTAAGACCTCGCGACGCCATCTATTGACATTAATGTGAAGTTCTGTTAAAAATACTGAAGCTCATTAAAAATTAAATAATTTCGTTTCTTTACAATAGTTATCTAATTTTAGTATTTGTTGTTCTAGTACAGGATTTAATTCAAATAATTGATCAAGTTTCAGGCTCAGCCTTACAGAAAATTTAGAGTTCTGAGGTCAACTTTGGACGTTAGAAAATCTCCACTTTGAAAGAAATCTCCATTTCGTAAATTTTAGGGGCAAAATTAAAAAAAAAAATTTTTGGACTCTATTCCTAATTATCTTTAAAATGATATACCGCAACGCTATGTAACCAACGACCTCAATTTACATAGACGGGCCCTGTCAAACAAAGAATGTGGGCGTATTTTTAGCAACGCCATCAACGCCATCTAGTCTGAAAAGCGGGAACTTGCTTGCAACATCTTGAATAAAAACTTGAAAACGTATGACTCGGTCATAGATAATATAGGTCATAGCCGTAAGGCCAGTTAGTAAAAAAAAAAATATAGAGTTTGCCGCGGAAATTAAATGATTGCGTAATGGATAAAAATATTAAATAGGAAGATTAAATAACGTTTTTTTGGAAATGTATAATTGTGAATTGAAACACTTACCTTAAAATTAAAATTATACAGTGCCAAACTAATTAAACTTTAGATGTTAACTTAATAATAACAAATTATCCGCACGACGAGCGATCGTGACAGTGCTACGACGGGAACAAAGACAGGTGCGGAACGTGTTCAGCAACTATGAATGTAATGTGTTTCTATGAAAGGGCCCATCTAGTACCTACATATATATCGATGACTTACCGATCTTATATCACAAACTATTTATCTGGCCCCTAAGATACGGGTCCTCCTAATTCATGCCAGGAATTCATTCTATTTTTGTACTGTAGCTAATTTCTTTAATAAAGATTTATATTTCTATCTACACAGGTAAATCTCGCGACAAGCTTTTAAATACCATATTTAAATTGTGTAATGACGTTATAAGATGATAGTAAAAGTTTTAAAGGAAAATTTTATTTTATTCTTTTTAGCACATTTAAATAACAGCTTGTTTTAAAAGTTTTTTTTACTTTTAATTTATTTTTTACTTTTTAGTTATCGCTGGACAGGTTTCTCAGTTTGTTCATCTCATTCAACGCATCATTGTTGCAAGGTCGTTGGCCGGTTAGTTTTAAATAGTCTAGCTCTTCAATAAGGAGACCTTCTAAATGCTGTTGATACCTATCTTGCCAAATTACACAAGTCACAACCGATGCTACAGACTCGAACAATTCGACCTCAATATCATAATCAAGGACTTCAAAAAACAACAGAGTTTAACTCGCATTCGTATTCTCAGCAAGTTCTTTCATTTGGTGCCCATATTGTAGGAAAGCATAAAAATCTTAGTCCGCCATCCTTAGAACTCCGCCATATTGGATTTAGAGTGACGTCACTTTATTTTTCGAGTTATTTTCAGCAAGCCCTTTAATTTGATACCCATAATGTACAAGTGCGTTCAAAATAACTAGTCCGCCATCTTGGATGTTCCGCCATGTTTGATTTAGAATGACGTCACACAGCTAACCATGCATTGTCATCTAAACTAAACGTGTGTACAAAATTTCAGCACAATCGGTTGAAGATATCTGCTTCAAAATTGAGTTGCAAGATTCGAACCCAACAAACAGTTACATACTCGTATTTACATACATACATTGCAAGTTAAATAAAAGCTTGTAAAAAGCAAGAGTATTTGGTCTTAAATATACGACTATGGCGAAATGGACACGAAATTATATTTTGTCGGAATAATACGGCCTAAGCCGTTAAAGGGTTAATTGATTATTATATATATGAGTAAATCAAATGCATAGGGTTAAACGTCTTTCCTTACATCGCATCGCATTCGCAACAAGAATTCGCCATCACGAATGTTGAAATATGATATTCGTAATCATATATGACCGCTCTTATGGTTATCGAAAATTGCCGCAGTCTGGAAAAAGCACTAAAGGCATCATTCGCATTGCTTTATTACTTTTTTTTACAGTAAATTTCTTTCTGTGCTTTAGCTGTCGTGACAATTTAAAAAAAAATTGCCGAATTGATAACCTCGTCCTTTTTTGAAAGTCGGTTAAAAAGTCATCCTACAGAAGTGACACTTCTATCAAATTTGGTGTTTCATTGCTGTATTTGTTGGTTCCACTTCTAAGTTCCTTTACCAAAAGTACCTATGTTAAGAAGCTTCAAAATACTAACTTGCTAACTGAATAGCTACTAATTACTCTTAGTTTATAACCATAATACAAAAATAATAAAAATTTGCATCACTCTTCCATAAATATCTCAGTTCGAAATTTAAGACAACACACATATTGTTTTTCGCAGACATATTAAAATAAAAAATCGCTATGCCAATAGCACTTACCATTAAAATGTACTAAATTACTGTTAATTTAAATATGTATAACTAACTAGCAGCTATGCCTGCAACTTCGAACGCGTGAAATAACTGTTTTAAATTCCCACCGGAACTCCCTAATTTTCGGGTTATTATATAGCCTTAGATGTCACTCACAAATAATGTAGCTTTCTATTGGTACCAGAATTTTCTAAATCGGTTCAGTAGATCCAGAGATTACCTCCTACAACATCACAAACTCACAAACTTTACCTTTTAATAATATTAGTATAGATGTAGACTCTATTGTTAGGTAGATGGTAGGGTCTTAACATATCATAAGTGACACATGTTGGCGCTTGAGAAGATTATGCCGGTCCATAAAAGCTTAAAATATGTATAAAAATTAAAAATAATATTTAATTGAGTGGCAAATATTATTTTCTGTTCTGTACAATATAAATACTTTTGAACTTACTTAACTTTTTTCACAAATAGTTTCAAAGATCATCTTAATTACATCTTATATCATCAAAAACTTAAAGTATCTCTTTACTGGAGAAAAAATAATTCCACAACCTACCATAAGTATCTGTTCAACAATATTGTTGAAACTACTGAAAATAATGTATAGTGCAAGCATTTGACACTGACTAATAAAATAAAAAAATAAGTTGTTATGTTATCGTTCAGAATTTAAAAAACTTACCTGTGTCATTAGCTGTTGTATCATCCGTTGCTCGTAAACCACAAACTCTACATATAGCATCCACCCACTGCTCCATATCTGCCTCGCAGTCAGCTTCAAGGTGGTAAGTCCTTGTCTGTGTCTGGATTGTGAAAACTGAACCTCTAAGCTTAGGATCTAATGAGCCATGGCTGCCCCGTTCCATATGTAATCCAGCATCCACCTATGAAATTTAACAAAATGTTGTATTTATTCAATACAACATAAAATTTTAAAGAAAATATCAATAAAGTTCAGGATAAAAACAAGAGCAAAATGTTTACACTATCTCACTCGACAGGTATAGTATGAACCCGAAATGCAATGCTCAAAACTGAAAGTCAGAAGAGTGTTATGCCTTTCAGTGTCACGGCAAGACTGCCAGCACATAAAGGCAGCTAAAGGAACACAACCTCCCACGCACACATCAAGCAGATTTACAATATTGATTATCACACAACAGCATCATCCGCTGGAGATAGCAATATGATAACTTTAGGTTAATAATAATATGGTATTAATAAGTACCTGTTCACAGAAATCCAAGTTGATTGTACCCTTGAGCCGTCTGCAATTGCGGTCGGCATAGTAATCTAAGAAATACTGCCCAGGAAGCTCGCCCGATTGTCGCAAGGAAAACCACCTTCTCCGCCATTTCTGGTTCGAAGTGTTGAAGACATAGACATTAATAGTGGTACTCGTTAAGTTATCCAGAATGTAATTATTACCTACTTACATATGTAGAAAAACAAGGAAAATTTCTGATAGTATAAATTATTGTCGCAAGGAATACCTATCAACAAAATATATTACTTGAATTGGCTTACCGTTCTCCAAATGCGTTTCGAAGGGGGCGATTTAGTAAGCCATCCCTCAAACACAATGTTTTTAGACATGCTATGATTCTGCTCTATTTTGTATGATATTACGAGTGACTCAGAGAATTTAACTGACGAAGTATTGCGGCTGTTTATTAGATGTGTGTCAACGTAAAGGTACAAGTCAACAAGTTACTTTATTGATCAATGATGAAAATGAATATTGAACTCAGACCACTGACAGACGACAGTCCTACGCTAAGAACTCAGATCCTACGAACAATCAATAGAATTAAAGGTGCCGCAGAGTTACCAACTCTCAAAAATATTTCTCCCTAAAGCTTAAGTTAAAAACCATAACAATTACTTGAAAATTCCCCTAAAAAATAATATTACTAAAAAATAACATAATAATGATAATCAAATATCAAATTATATTTTAAATTTGAATCTAAATCATAAGAATAATAATTTATCTTCTTCTTCTTCGTGTGCCTCCCCATTACTGAAGGTCAACAGTCAGTTTACTAAACTTCTCCTTGTCCATGGCTAGGCGGAATAGTTCTCCGACGGTTTTTATACCCGTTCACTCCCTTATGTTACGTAGCCATGACTTCTTCCTTCTTCCCACCCCTCTTTTGCCAGCGGTTTTACCCATCATTCGTTTTCTTTTTAAGTACCCTCTCGCGGATTCTTAGCACCCCTGTCCCATTTAAGGGACGTCGGGAACTCGGGGCCATACTCTGTGTTCCTTCTTCCATATTAACTGACAAACTAGGGATATTAATGTTGGTGGTATCCCGTTGCCTTCCAACATTTATTATGTAATAATTTATGCTTGAATAAAATAGAATAGAATCATTTATTTGCAAGATTGTGGTACAATTATTAGATCTTAACATTATTTTGCGCTGACACATTCAACTATTTCATTAGTGAGCAAATTTTTATAGTAATATTATATCCAATTTACAATTAATAATTAATTATAAATGTAAGTAAGTTTGTAAGTTTGTAAGTTTTTAATACCTAGTATGTAAGTTTTTATACCTCATTGTATTGTTAAAATTTTGTTTACATGACATATAACCTTAAATGCTATGTGCACTTATAATCGATTTACGTATAAGAAATAGTAATAATGTGAATGTTCTTGCGAATAAAATAAAATTAAAATTCAACAAAATAATATATATATATATATATATATTATATAATAATATTTATTAGTAATACCTACTAATAGAATACAATTCAAACTATAGCCATGGATGTTAAATAAAATGAAAACAGAGGTGAGTGCAACATAATTTAAATTTGTTGACGATTATGTCATAGTTGACTTGACTAGATGAAGCGACTTCAAAATAGTTTAAAATCAAGTTAGTGCGTGTTTAACTCTATTGACATGCGTATTTATTTGCCATACTCCAACTAGTAATAAAGAGGTTATTCTTGACTCATCATTAGCAGTTCCCACAAAATAGGGTAAAATTTGTATGCTGGCAATATTATTTGTATGGAGTTGTACCATACCTGCGCGCCAACCCACATTGGAGCAGCGTGGTGGGTCTAAGCTATAATTCCCTCTCTCCTATGAGAGTGGAGGCCTCTGCCCAGCAGTGATACGTTAATATGCTGTATGCGGTGGTACCATACCCTTGAGGTACGCAAATGTGTGGCACGGTTCTGCCACACATTTGCTAACCTCAAGGGTATGCAAAGGTAAGGCAAATAAAGCGCAAAACACACAGGGAGCGGGTGCGGGTCAGGAGCGGGCCGCTCCCTGAGTGTTTTGCCATTAAATGTTTTTTCTTTCTTTCTTTCTTTAATAGTTAATAATAGTCACAGACCTGTGATAATAGTACCTACATGTAGTTATGTTAAACTATCGCTATCACATACTGTATACGCTGATGGCTGGTCTATTTCCTTCTCTGTCTACGTAATGGATGTTGAAGGCTGAAGAGATGTTGGAAGTCATAGAGTAAGTATTAGGAACTAAATATAGCTTTGTATTTGTTACCTCCATGACTTTGGACTTTGCTGTATTTATCTTTGATTATGTATATAGATTATATTATGAGTCTATGGTTAGTATACATAGAGCACAGACATAACTGTGACATAGAGTAAAACCATAGACAGAGAAAGAGTTAAAGATATGGCGTCAGCGAATACAGTTGCGATAGCGATAGTCTTAATGCGATATTTTCTTTTGTTAATTCTATACTCTAAAGGATTCATGCGAGTCTTTACAAATATAACCTGTTTTTATATGTAACGATCAGGTAAAAATAAGGTCAGGTAAATAAGGTCTAAAACTTACATATTAGGTTATGTTTTCGTATTTACGTTCAGTTCAGCTTTTGCAGCCTAACACACAGCAATACACCATCGTCTACAAGTTAAACCACTTTTTTGGTAGGTGAGCTACGAACAAAGTTACCACTTTGTCCAATTCCGATTTTGTTCGAATATGAGCGAATAACAAAAATGAGTCAGGATTGTCTGACCTAAATTGTCGGATAGGTCAAACAAAAAAAAAGTGATACGCTGAGCAGGACAAGAGAACAATTACTCGCTCTGTCACTCCTTGGCATTAGCGTATATACCTACTAATTTCGCTCACCTGTGGTATTGATATTGAGCCGGATATACAACGACCTTCGCCGACGTTAACCAGATGAAACTTACTTTTTATTTTTATTAAATAAAATAGATAAATACGCCTAAAATAGGTAGCCTATCAAAATCCTGACCAGGCTATTTTTAAAATATTTAAAAATAAAGAAATTTTAATTAAATAAAAATTGAATATATTTAAATTGAATAAAAAATTGACAAGTTTATTGTAATTTGTATCCAATGCTATACCATCGCGTTTGTTATAAAATTACCTATATGCTACCTATATATATAGCTCAATAACCACATGATATATGTACCGTAAAATTGCAAAAACCGTTAGATTGTAATCTAACTAGCGAAATTGTAAACTGTCGACAGATTACCATTTAACGTATTATTTTTCGGTAACCCGATAAAACCTAAATTACTACTGATTATTTATGTCAAACCCTAACCTAACCTACAAGAAAGAGACAAGAAAACGTAAATACAATGAATATTTCAAAAATTGACACTCAGAACATTGAACGGTTCACAATCTGTCGACAGTTTACAATTCCGCTAGTTAGATTACAATCTAACGGTTTTTGCAGCGGTTCCGATCCGTGAAGTTACATAAGGACTAAGGTAAGTTGGTAGGTAAGTAACCATAGTCCATAGGTAACTCAACAGATACTTATTTTCGTCCATCTACCACAGACATCTGTGACATCTATTGGCAATACAAAAATTAAATATATGCCACCGTAAAATTGTAAAAACCGTTAGATTAATCTAACGCTTTTTTTCTCGATAGATTGTAAACTGTCGAAAGAATAAAGATTGTGTACCGTTCAATGTTCTGAGTGTTGTGTGAGTTCTGATTTTTTAAATATTCGTTGTTATTACGTTTTCTTGTCTCTTTCTTGTAGGTTAAGTATAGCACAAGACACTTA
Source organism: Erebia aethiops (assembly GCA_923060345.2). Taxonomy (NCBI): domain Eukaryota; kingdom Metazoa; phylum Arthropoda; class Insecta; order Lepidoptera; family Nymphalidae; genus Erebia; species Erebia aethiops. Next base: position 8,942,525 of record OV281079.1, on the reverse strand, counting down.
CACGATTTAAAAAAAAAACAAATACCCAAAATAAGCCGGCATATTTCCAAAACTATTTATCCTATCCTAATGATTTAAATGCCATTTGGTAGATTATTTAATGTAGATTTTTGTACCATTGATGATTTTTTTCTAACTCTAATATTTTTTGAGATAATTACAAAAAACTGCGGTCGGGGAGACGTTTGAGGGAAAGCCCGCGGCCTAGGAGTGGGGAATTTTTAAGAGGTACTTCTCAGACCCCAAGGAACACTTGTGGCAAAAATCAGCTTTACATTTTTTTTTTAGGGTCAATGTTTAATAGTCCCGTACTATGATATGATGTAATGCTGAAAGACTGCAAAACATTAAATTTCTTCTCTTTCCTCTTGAAGCTCTTCAGCTCTAGTACATTTCGCTCAGCAATATCTACAAATTAAAATCATAATTTAGGGAATTATCTGAAGTGTTTTCCGACAAAAGGCTTATACTTGAACCTCCATTCAAGTAGGTATAAGCCTCGATACAAAATAGAATAATTACGTTCTTAACAGCACTAAGCTGATTATGAAGTAGTCTACAGTAAGAATGTAGGAGGCAAAATAAATTTAAAATTGTCCATTATTTCTAGTTAAAATTGACCATTATTTTAGTTAAAATTGACCATTATTTCTAGTTAAAATTGACCATTATTTCTAGTTAAAATTGAGTGATTTTCCATAAAGTGAGTAGGTAATATTCCAAGCCAATACGATATTATGGAAAGTTTTCATGTACCTAGTTTGCTACATAACATGAAAATTAAATGTGACCAAAAAATTACACAAATCCGTACAAACCGATACTGAATTGTTAGTCGCAAATTCCAATACTTTAAAAAAAAAATATTCAAAAAATCAGATATAAAACAATGTTGCACTTTCGCTGGGGAAAGAGCTTTTTTATAAAGAAAATTCATGTTAAATTATTTTTTAAAAAGCCTTTACAAAAAAATCATCTACAGTTAACGGTTGAAAGCTATTGACGTTGTGCATGTGCGTCAATATCGTCACCTTTGTAATTTCATTCTGCTTTTTCCCTTTGTAATTATTACCTTTTGATGTTTTCAGTGTGCATGGCGTCAAAAGTGCACGTTAAATACACTTCAGTTGGTTGTTTCAGCCTTTGATAAAGGTTTCAGCTATCTCTTTGTACAATTAATGTCAAAGAGTTCAGATGTCCATTTACCTACTGGGACATTTTGTTTAAAATTATTTATCCTGACTGCAAAGCACAGCTCTAGATAGCTGATGGATAGCTGGGTGTCTACTGTCTACTAAAGATATTTTGACAATATGTTTATTTTACGCCTACATCGAAATGAATTTTTAATTCCTTCCCTCCGGTTTTACCTTCGTGGCGCAGTGTTGAGCGCTGTTGTCTTAACGTGCGGAGGTCCCGGGTTCGATCTATATACCTATGCCATCAGTTGTTTATAAATTACACCAAACTCTTTGATTATGTATAAACTTGACTCTGAGGTCCAAATATGCAAATAGTTACGTCCGCTATATTTTTTTTTTCTGAGCGCAGGGAGGACCAAACACAGAGTAGGTATATTGAATATATATCTTTGTTTTTATTAAACATAGGAATATATGGCGCCAAACTTCAACATTGTCGCGTATATGTTCTACCCATGTTCTGCCTACTAGGCTTTTTGGACTCGAAAGAACTCAGATTAAACTATTTAGTTTATTTATTTTAGTTTTTAGTTATATTTTCACATGTATCACTGGAAGGAACTACAATACAGGTTATCCTAGCGTAGAGGGTAGGGACTGCTATTTAACGATTTTATTGAAAATAAATATTATTTTTATTCATATTCTTATTTATTTATAAGCGGTTTTGCTCTACTCAAAATTGTAAACCTCCTCATACGTCGTTTCCCATAAGAAAACGGACTATTTTTAAAGTTTTATAATATTATAATATGTATAATAATTTTGTCCGTAGACAGCCAGAAAGTGACATTCAACCTCGGTAGAGAGTAGTTTAACTATTCCTTGCATTCAACGATGTTGTCAAAAAAAAATAGACACCTCGCCGTTGTCAAGTCGTCCAAGTCATCGTCGTCGTCAACGTGAACAATTATTTTTCTCTTAAAAAGCATCAAAGCTCCACTATCTTTGAAATGGGAATGTTGGTTTTAAAAATATTTTTGGTATACTTCATGATAAGGATGGGCAGCTGTGGTGCGGACATAGACATGTTTCAAAGCTTATACGAAGCCCAAGACAAGGAAGGCAAAGGAATGGTCTGTGTTTCGGATATTTCGTACGAAATGAGCCCCCGTTCTTGCCCGGGCGTCGTATGGCGACAGTCTTGGCTGCTCGTGCGCGCCTCATGTCTCAAATACGCAAGTGATACATACGTTCAAAAGGGGATCTCTAATTGCACTCGAAGCAACTCAACCTTAACAACAGCAGGGCTGCAATGTGACGACGAAATGTGTATTCGATACGTGATAGCGATTTACAGGCATCCGCGTTTCCCGGCGATCGACCTGGCCATGCTCCGCCTAGATGTTCCATTCTCCGCCGAAACGCGTGCCTTCAGTTATGACGTAGAGCAAAAGCTTAATGAATGGGAGAAATTCATTACCGATTACTATAGCACTACCACCGAGGGATACATCCAAATAACACACTATGAAATGTACACTACTCCCGTAAAAATGTTTATTATCACTGTTGTCCTCCCCACTGTCTCATTTGCTTTGTTTTTCTTATACGTTGTATTCTACACGGGTTCTTCTGACAAAGCATTAGGCATACCATACACAAACCTCACAAATAAGGAAGAAAACGAAAAATGTAACTAAACTTACTATAATACTCATACTCAGTTAAGTAGGTAAGTACAGGTACCTACTAGTACGCAGGTAATTCACCTGAAAGCAATTTCGATAAATATTAAATTAAGTACTTGTAAGTTACATTACTATAATAATTATTATACTATTAGGTAAGTTCCTTAAATAAAAGTTCCTACTAGGCACTACTTCGAATAGGTACCTGCTTGAACTTATAAGAAACAGTAGTTTTATAAAAAGGTTGTTTTATTCATGACCTTGACATGACATGACATGAACTACCTGACCCGCCCTGGGGGGGTTATTCCCACTCCCCCCCTCTGCCAAATAAACGGCTGGTTTTGGATATGTGAAAAAATCATGGAAGTAGTATTTATTATATAAACCAAGGGAAATTATCACAGCTAAGTAGACTTTCCAAATTGACGAGTAGGTAATAGTCGACATACGTATAAAATGTCCGCATATTTGGACGGGCAACTATACGGAACCTTACTCTGCTAGAGAGTGACGCAGGCTACTTTTTATGCGGAAAATTATGGAGTGTCCGTGGTATCAAAAAACATATTTCACGCGGACGAAGTCGCAGGCATCAGCTAGATTATGATAATTCAAATCCGTTCAGTAGATATTTTCAGCGTGATTCGTTAACAGACAGGCAAACAATAATCAAAATTTCTTGTTTTGTGTAATATCTACTTAGGTATAATAAAGCTTCGTCCAAGCTGTCGCAGCGCATAGACCAGCTCGTATATCGGCATTTGGCGGGACAGCAAAAAAAGATTTTAACTTTGTCCTGTATGCTTATCCAATCAAAACAAGAGATAGGTATTATTTCAATCCTTGAATTTGGATTTTTTTCTCACTAAGTAGTTCCGTGATTAAGAAGCACATCCTTGCATACATCGAAATAGAGTAGGTATAGGTAAGTACTAAAATTATATATCAACTAGTAGGTATGGCGCGTACTTATTTTTCTCCGAATCATTTGTCAGAATGACACTACGAAGATACAAACTTTGAAAAGGTCTTGCATAATTTCCAAATCAAAGTCAACATTCGCCATACATTTTCTGTGGAAAATATATTCCGCCATCTTGAATTTTTTTCCTGTTCGTCAAGTAGACCTTCATGTCCTGATCATCTTTTGCCACGAAACCACTCTTCCATCTTTTATACTCTCCGAGATAGACACCGACGAAATTTGTATGGCGGCCATCTTAAATCCGCCATTTTTAATTTTTTTTTCAGCTCACTGTCATTTGGATGAAGTTTCCAGTGACATTTGTTCGAGCACCTATCTTCAATACCCTGGCTGTGCTCTTCATCCGTCTTCGAAACCCTCAATCATCAGCTCTCTCTGTATTTTTCCTCTGAATGAATTTTTGTCTCCTATACGAAACGATGAGTAAAAAAAAATTTTTTCACACAAAATTTTACAGGAGAGGTGATCAATGAGTGAGTCAGTCAGCACGAGCAGCTATATCTTACTAATTCAGCACGATCTAATATTATAAACGCGAAAGTTTGTGAGTATGGATGTATGTATGGATGTATGGATGTTTGTTACTCTTTCACGCCAGAACAGCTCAACGGATTTGGATGAAATTTGGCACAGGGATAGATTATAGTCTGGAATAACACATAGGCTACTTTTTATCCCGGAAAATTAAAGAGTTCCCGCGGGAATCTATAAGATTTTTATGTCAAACAACTATCAAATGACTATTTTTTTATACGAGTAGTTAGCTTTAATGATAAAAAATACTGAGTTCGGAATGTTTAAAGTAGGTTCCAGTAGTCTGTTCAATCCTGTGGTTCAATCATACAAATCTATACATACTTAATATTATAAAGAGGTAAATTTTTTTTTTTTTATTTCAATAAATTATTAAATTACAACAATAAATACCATTACAATATAATTATTATTGTTATTCGTACCTATTTGATTTGATTCATATATATACATACATAAATACCAAATATTAGATATATAGAACGATAGTGGTTGCAATAGTATGAACTGATGAGCAACCACTAACGCCTACCTCACGGAATAAGTACCGACACCATTAATGTAGAATTTTAGTAGCTCATTATATTTCAACGACCGACACAGAATAACATTAACAATTATTTACAATAATAATTTGTATACAAGGGAGAATATAAGTAAGAACATATCATCATATTAACAAAAATATCAATAACAAAGGTGTGTGTGTGTGTTGTGTGTGTGTGTGTGTGCGTGTGAGAGAGAGAGTGAGTGGGTGTGTGTGTGTGTGTGTGTGTGAGAGAGAGAGAGAAAGATTGTGTGAGGTTTGGTTGTGTTTGTTATGATTTAGTGCTAAGACACTTGTGTTTAATCATTTTATAAAATCTTCGACATCATTGTATGACAGTGATTTAAGCCACATTGAAACAACATTTTTGCATTTATTAATAGGATATAAAGGATAGACATTCAGAATCTTATTAACTTTGTTGTATAGTGACGAACTAGCATAGTAAAATTGTCGCCTGGTAAGTGAAATGCGAGATGGAATTATCAGACATACCCGATTAGACCTTCTTTTTTCTTCGTAAATACTCGGGTTATAATATAGTTCTTTATGCTTTCTTAGGATCACTTGAAGGATGTACATTTTCCTAACAGAAAGTACATCAGCTGTTTTATATAATTCAGCGGTCGGGAATCGAATTGGTTTGCGGAGCATTACCTTTAGCACAGCTCTTTGCGCTCTCTCTAGTCGCAGCATGAGAGTTTTATTGCAACTTCCCCATGATTTGATACAATAGGAGAGACTTTGTACTAAAAAGGAGTAAACCATTTTTAACGTTTTTAAATCTAAGACAGATCTCATATGTTTAAATACATAAATAAGCTTTCTGGTCTTACTAATAAGCGACTCCACATGTTGCGTCCAGGATAGCGTGTGGTCCACCACAACACCCAAGTATTGTGCATGATCCACGCGATTCAATACTACAGTTACAAATGGAACTTAATTTTGACTCACATGTATGAGAGATTATCTTATAGGAGCTATCGGGCTGGGTTATTTTATTAGTGGAAAAGGTTATATATTTAGTTTTTGCGATATTAAGAGATAGAAGATTGGTGGAGAGCCAGGTCATTATCCTTACCAGGGCAGCTTCAGTGTAATGCTGTACTTCAGGCCAACTATTGCCTTGGACGATTAGTGCTGTGTCATCAGCGTAACAAATTATACGTCCGTGGGATATTGGTATATCACAAAGAGCATTTATATATATTAGAAATAGTGTGGGTCCCAACACGCTTCCTTGCGGAACTCCATACGTTAATGTTCCTCTTGACTTACCCAGTCATCAATTTTAACACACTGAGTCCTATTTGCGAAGTAGTCCCTAAATAGATCCAGGACACAACCTCTGATACCAATACGTTCTAGCTTAAGGAGCAGTGTTGGGATAGACACAGTGTCAAATGCTTTAGATAAATCTAGAAAAACGGCGGAAAGTTTGTGAGGTTGTAGGGGGTAATCTCTGGATCTACTGAACCGATTTTGAAAATTCTGGTACCGATAGAAAGCCACATTATTTGTGAGTGTCGCTATAATATATTAACACGAAAAATACGGGAGTTCCCGTGCAGGGAATTTAAAAAACTTATTTCACACGGATGAAATCGCGGGCATCTGCTAGTATCTTATAAAACATTGTCATTGTTCCTATTGTAATCTCGTTTATTAGACACAGAAATGGTGAATGTGAACTTGTCAGTTGTCAAAATGAAATCAAAAAAGTCAAAGTCAAATTTTCATCCACCAAAATATCCTGTACTCCTCGCTCGCGCTGTTTACAAATTTAATAGTTCATTATACACACATCAAATTATTCCAAATTAAGTACATACCTACTTCACAACTTTCTTTTTCACATTTTAAAATGCCACATCCAGAACATCCACAAAGCAATATTGCAAAATTTAGCGGCTATGATCCAGACAAGTATGTAATTAATTATGATTTTATTATTATTATTTTTGCATAGATTTAAAGGTTCCTTTAAATCTATGTATTTTTGTTACAAGTGAACCATCTGTCGATGGATGAAACCATTGAAAGCGTGTTAAAAAGACTAGGTATATTGCTTACCTAATACCTATTCATTGTTTTAATTACAGATATGCATTAGATGAAGTTTCATTTACTGTAACGACTGATGAGAGTTTAACGCCTAACCAACCGGCTCATTTGACCCAGCGAACGGTCAATAAGTTTCTCCGACCTTTAACAAAAGATTTAGACGAAGTACCACCGAGGTTATTGAAATTATGAATTTACCTGAGTATTTATTTATGATGAGCTGATTGATGCTCGCGATTTCCCAAAACCAGTCGTCGTCGTCGTCGTCGTCAACCGATGGACGTCCACGGCTGGACATAGGTCTCTTGTAGGGTCCTCCACAAGCCACGGTCTTGCGCCGCCTGGATCCAGCGACTCCCTGCGACTCTCTTGATGTCGTCCGTCCACCGTGTGTAATAACCGTGTGTAAAACCAGTCGTAATAGTTTATTATTATTCATGATTAATTTCTTTAATAGACCTACTATAGATGAGCTACCTGATGCTGTAATCGACAAGATGGTACAAAAAGACAAAGCTTTTTGGGTGGACAAACCAGGTGCCAATGCATATACGCTAACTGATGCTTACTATAATTATGGCATGACTACGGAGAAAGTATTACCACGTAAGTGATTTTTAGGGTACATGTACATTTTTTTATCCTCTACAAGTTAGCCCTTGAGTGCGATCTCACCTGTTGTTAAGTGATGATGCAGTCCAAGATAGTATCTTGGTATGGTATGGTATGGTAGATGGTAGCGGACTAAATTGTTAGGGGCATACCCTTATTCGGTTTCTACACGGCATCGTACCAGAACGCTAAAACGCTTGGCGGCACGTCTTCACCAGTACGGTGGTAACTAGGCCGACCAGGCAAACTAATTAATTGATTTTTCTTGATTATCTTGAGTCAGGTTTTCCCAAAAGTTTGTTTGATTCTCAAAAATCAATTTATTTCATTGAGGTCTTAGATTTTGAGTTGTCAAAACAAATTCAGTAATTTCTGAATAGTGAAATTTTACCTGTACCTATGAATATTTTAATACTAATAGAAGCCAATACCTCAATAGCTCATCAAGATGTGTTTCCTCGTTCGTATCAGTACGACCTTGACTGTGTGAAGCATCGTCGACAGCATGCTTGTGATGGATTGAAACAAACTGAAAATATCCAGGTTCTTGTAAAATATTTGTTCTTCAAAAAAATATGTGGGGAACTAGACGAACTAACATGAAACGTTCTTGGCTGGGACAGACAACCCAGGCTGGGTTGTCTGTATGAGTGCACCATATAGTCAAGGCAAATACAACATACTTAGGCACTCTTCGGTGCATCTGTACCAATCTAAACTAATAGGTACCTATGCAATTTGGCACAGAGATAGATTATAGTCTGGAATAACACATATAATACTTTTTATCCCGGAAAATCAAAGATTTACGCGGGGAGCAAAAATTCTCAATCCACGCGGGCGAAGTCGCGGGCATCAGCTAGTAAATCTACTTAAGTATAATATAGTATAAGGCTCAGGTTTTATTGAGTGTCTCAGAATACCTTGGGATTTCAGATAAAATCAGTCAGATAAAATCTATAGATTGTGAATGTTTGCTGTAACGTGAAATTCAGATTACACCCACAATATTTTCATACAATATAACATAACAGACACGTGTAAGTCCTACATGTTCAGTCAATTGAGTTTATTCCAGAAACCTGTAGCTGCTTATTGTAGCATATGTACAAAGAAATTTACTACAAAAGGCAATAAATATGGAGGTACATCAGATTCCAGACAGAAGCGATGGCGGTACTATCCAGATCTTACAGCTCCGTTGACGCCGCAACAAATACGGCAATCAATGGCTGAGTATATATTACTATAATATTTTATTTATATTTATAAGTACCTACTTGAGGACTTAGCTATGTAGACGTTTAGAGAAAACTTTGAGTACCCTACCTGAAACTCTTGAAATATTATTAACCCTTTTCAATGAAATATTAATATCAGAACAAGTACCTTCCCAATGGGCTAAGAAAGTTATTGTTCTGATCTACAAAAAGGGAGATAAAAACGACATCGGTTATAGGCATGATGGCTGATTTTGAAAAATGGTCAGATTATGTTCGGAAGTATCTACTATTTCGAAAAAATATCTTATTTCAGCAGAAAAATAAGGTTTGGTAGATAATATTGGCATTTGAAATTGAAATTTTAAAATTCACGCCAAAGCGCTCCCCGGTGTCATGGCGTCGTTTGTGACGTCACTATTATTTTTACCAATGTACTCTGTGCAGTGTGCAGTAAGCAATAGTGTGATTGTCAAAGCTCGAAAACAAACCATTGTGACGTCATTCGCTTCTTGGTGTTTTAACCAATATGGCGGATTGCTGTATTTTATAATTTTATTTTATCAAAATAAATAGCAATCTCACTCGAAATAGAAAAATAAATACGTTTTTTTATAATCCATGAATCCTATTTCATTAGATAAATTCATAATTTCATTGATTCTTGGTTACTGTAATCATGCCTATTAACCATAGAAAAAATAAATTAACCAATCAGTCTAATGTCGAATTTGTATAAAGTATTTTCGAAAATAATTTTAAAAAGGCTAACAGCTCAGCTCGATGATCAACAACCAATAGAACAGGCTGGATTCAGATCAGGCTACTCGACGGCAGATCACATGCATGTGGTCAAGCAATTGATAGAAAAATGCCAAGAGTATAACGAAACTATAAACCTACCTTCGTATAATCGATAATTATAATCGACCTTTGTCGATTACACTAAGGCCTTCGACTCATTAGAACTTCATAGTATCTGGAAAACGTTAAAAACCCAAGGAATAGCCCACAAATACATCAGAATCCTTAAGAACATATATGATAACTGTTCAACATCAGACTATAATTCTGATTGATTTTGTAAGTGTTTCTACAATTACACTGCTCTCGCCGACAGACTTAGGCTGCATCATCACTTACCATCAGGTGTGATCGCAGTCAAGGGCTAACCTATGTCACTCTCCAGGTCCTCATAATATAACCCATGCCAAAAATCACGTCGATCCATTGCTCAGTTGCGGTGCGATTGAATGAACAAAAAAACCAACAAACCAATAAACCAACAAACAAGCACACGTTCGCATTTATAATATTAGTATGATTAGTACGAATAAATAAATAAATTATTTGAGATTGCAACAAAATTACAAAATAAATATAGAAAAAAATCGTACAAACTTTTTTTTTATCCGCTACAAGCTAGCCCTTGACTGCGATCACACGTGATGGTAAGTGATGATGCAGTATGGTATGAAGAACATGGATTGATAAGTAGGAATTAAAGGTACCTATAATTATTAGGTATATAGTATTTGTAGGTATAATTTACTCTCAGGCTTCTTAAAATTAGGTAAGTACCTAGGTAGAAATTTAGAAAACTTAAAATTTAGTTTAATTTAGAGCTGTTCATGATATGTCGTTAAAGTAAATATATAATAGTCGTTAAAGCCCGCCAACCCGCATTGGAGCAGCGTGGTCTGTTTAAGCTCTAATTCCCTCTCTCCTATGGGAGTGGAGACCTGTGCCCAGCAGTGGGACGTTAATGGGCTGTAGTGGTAGTGGTGGTAGAGATGTTAAATGACATACCTAGTTGGTGCCATTACCTACCTGAACCTAGCCAACTAGCCTAGATGTCCTGTTCCCTCAGAAATTTGACGACTGATTTATCCGACTAAATTAGGATACCACATGTAGGTACCTAACTACCTACATATTCTGTTCAAAGCTGCAGGGTTCGAAACGTGCAATTCTGTGGGTGGTTCTACGAACGACTTCATTTTGACAAGTTCGAATGAACCTCGTTTCACCTAGTTTTCTTCCTCTTGGAGACAATCAAACACCGTAAGACCGTAGACTGATCCCTATTCCCTAGGCCCTTCAAGACCTATGTTCATTGTCCAATGACAGCTATCTTTTGACAAGGACTACGAAGATGCACTTGAGAGGTTTTCCTGGATCCTAAAAAGTATAGTTACAATTGTGGATGATCGAAGCAACGGTTAACGCTTGAATCAAAACAAAAGTAAAACCTAATAAATAAATCCTGGTGTAAAACCTAATCTATAAATCCTGGTATGCCCGTGCATGCCTTTTTTCAAAATATTATATTGTGAAATCGCCATGAAATATAAATCAACATTTTATTTTCAGGGTGGGACGACCGTTTAAAAACGAAGCTTGCAATTGGTACTACAAGAATTATCCACCAGTCAAATATGATTGTATTATACGTAAATTCTCAAAATAACGCTTGAAATTATATTAGGACATCTTAAATTTTTTTATAATAAAATTACCTGTTACCAAAAAAAATGTTTTTTTATTACAAAATATCAAAACATTTTCATTTAAATAATAATTAAGTTGCAAGTAAAATACATAAAGCGTTGTGATTGGTAATTAGTTGATTACTTACCTATTTTATTTATACGCAACAACCAAAAGCCTATTTAAGGCACCTCCTAAACATTGAAATTAAATAAATGTATGGCGATCTAAAGTTGAAGTTTTGTGGCCGAGTGCGATAGAAGTTTACAATTTTTTTTAATTTTATTATAAAAATTAAGACAAAATAAAACAAAAATATGAAAGAGTCATTAAAATATCTCAACAAATGAAAAAGTTATGAGTTGCGCTTGCAAGTGGGGTGGTGTGACGTCTCACCACCTTATCAACACCGACTTTATAAAGCCGAATAAAAGAAATAAATGGACAAGACTTAACGTGACTTAATTGAATTAAAAGCACTTAATTTGTGTGTGAATATAATTTTGAAGTATTAAATCTCGGCTAGGTATTACAATTCACTAACAAAATTACTCACTCGAGTAAGATCCTACAGCAATCGGTGTAGGTACATTAAATAATTAAACTTTTAAATAATTAATTTCTCAGTCATTTATAAATGGATTTAAAAAAACACTGATTTATTAGTTTTGATCTATATTTTACTTCCGTTTTGTTAAATATGATAATATGATGATAATTCACAACATCATGAAACGCCTCAGGACTCAGGTGACCCAAGAGCTGGCGCTTACAGCCCAACTTCACAATGATGTCAATAGATGGCGCTCAAGTTTAATTGTTTTATGGATACCGCAAGGTCTCAGTTCGGGGCGAACCACTAGTTATAACTTTTTAAGCCATATTCGGCTGGAGGCCATCGGTTTACATATCATATTAGAATTTGAAGTAATTACGTTCAGTAATTCAGAAGTTATAAGGCTCTGACAGACGGACGGACGGACAAGTGCAAATTTACTCAAGTAGACTCAAGAGACCTTCGCTTCGCTCGGTCAACAATCTTTATTTCAGGGGGTTCTCATAGAAGCGAATGCGAAGTAAAGTATTTTTATAGCGTTACATAGGGTTGCGGTATATCATTTTAAATATAATTAGGAATAGAGTCCAAATTTTATTTTTATTTTTATTTTTCCCCTAAAATTGACGAAATGGGGGGCTTTCAAAGTGGAGCTTTTATAACGTCCAAAGTTGACCTCAGAACTCTCAATTTTCTGACAGGCTGAGCCTGAAACTTGATCAATTATTTGAATTATATCCTGTACTTGAACAACAAATACTAAAATTAGACAAATATTATAAGGAAACGAAATTATTTAATTTTTAATGAGCTTGTGTTAGTGTGAGTGTTTTAACAGATCTTCACAATGATGCCAATAGATTGCGCTCTGTAAAAGTTTATTCGTTTGTGCACAAATAATAGACGTTAGCAGTTAGCACCATCTTACGTGGAATAAAAAAATAGTCTACTGATAGTAGGTAGATGTCTATGAAATGCCCGAATTCCACCAGAGCGGATACGAGACGAGAGGAGACGAGATGTGATTTAAACAACGAATAGAATTTCGTTATATCCACATTTCGTCTCCGATCAGCTTTAGTGGATACCACTGAGCGGAGATGTATCATATTTGTGTGGCGCGATCGATGTGGAGATGTGAGCTGTGGCTCGCAAGCTGGCGGCGGCGCGCATCGGAGACGAATATTAGACGAGATGTGAGCGGCGTGCTGTAAGCTGCGTGCCGTGAACTGTGGCTCGCAAACTGGCGACGGCGCGCAGCGGAGACGAGAAGAGATGTGAGCAGCGAGCGGTGAGCGGCACCGCTAGTTCCTAGTTCCGCCGCTCACCGCACGCAGCTCAGTCCCGCTCTAGCCAGCATACATCTCCGCTCTAGCCAGTACACATCTCCGCTCCAGTCTAGCCAGTACGCATCTCCACACAGCGTCGGTGGATACACCCTAGCTGAAAAACATCTCTTTTCGTCTCCGCTTAAGACATCTCCGCACATCTCCGCTCTGGTGGAGTCCGGGCCTTATGGATACCGCGAGGTCTCGGGGCGAACCACTAGTAATAATAAGTGAAAGGCTCCTTGTCATTGATGTAGAATCTTGTACCTAAAAAGATTGTATACACAACAATCTTTTTAGGTACAAGTTTAGTACAGTACAAGTTTGAGTATACAATCTTTTTCTAAATAAAATATAACCTTCTCGCATCACGTTTTTCTTTTAATTTGGTATAGCCATAAATTTAAATCTATCAGAATGACGTCCAGATTTTTGTTTTTCTAGAAATCAAAATTGAAGGTATGTTTAATAACACTTAAACTAAAATAAAATAAAAAAATACCAAGTTCCCATCCCCTTTTATACAGCTATGACGAATCAGAACGATGGTCTCTTCCTCCTCGAGGTGCTCATTGATAAAATTGTATTTGTGAAAAGTCCTTGTTTTTCCGATAAGGACTTTAGGACGTGCGTCAACATACAATGTCCAGGAGTCGAGCCTCTAGAGATATGCGACGATGAGCCCGGAGCATGTATAGCAAAAAGCACCGGTCCATTTATAAAATCATTCAACAATGGAAAATCCTGCCTGTTTTCCCTCACTGAGGGTGATATTTCGAACGCAATGTCCAAATATCCTATCAAAGTATCAGTTTATAAATCCCTGCCATGTGGTTGTCTTCCCACCAAAATAACAATGGGAGAATGCGAAATTGATATGACAAAAGAATTTGTGGAAGCACGCAAAACTTTTTTGGAAGATCCAACGAATGTCAGCTATCAAGCTCTTAAGGATTCCTTCCGGATAGTTGGACCCGATGGAACAGAAACGGGCGAAATCGTCATGTTTTTACGTATATCTTGTTTTGGAAAGCTTATTATCACTAAATTCCAAGGACCAGGTGGTCCACCAAGCCTCGGGGCTGGAAGAGGTTCTGCTATCGTCGATAGATCATGTGCACCGAACAAGGATTTTCAAAGTATGCAAGACCCGTGCGCATGCGGTGCAGCACGCGGATCGGTCGGTGGTAAATCTGTTGCAGGACAGCCTTGCAACGTTAGAGGTGGAAGTGGAGTTTGTCCACCAGGTAAACCAGTGTAGATGAATAGACTCATAATAATATAATATTTATGTAATTCCTGGATTTTATCTAATGCCTGATTTTGCTTACAGCTAGAGATCCTTATAACAGTATGCCTTGCGAAGATCCTGATGATCCTTGTTACTGTTCGGGACCCAAATCACAGCCCAAGGAACAAATGGTGTGTCGAAACACTGATCAGTATTGTTTACACGTACCAAAAGGTTAGCATAACTTAAATATTAATAGCTTAGTAGCACTTCAGATCATATTTATCCTATTTGTTGTTGATTTTGGTCTTTATATAAATAATAATATGTGTAGGTAGGTATAAAATATAAATTAATGTCCCTATAAAAAATTGTTTCAAAGCGACGACACCTTAGATTAAAAAATAAACATATTAGTCAATGGAAAAATTTTCATGGCCAGGTCGCACAAAGGAATTCGAAGAGATAGGCACGACTCTTGGTGGCAACGAGCTAAAGATAAAGGTTCCCGCCAGTGCTTCTATCATTAAGAAGATAAGTCAAACGCATTGTATGATGCAATGTCCTTATACTAAAGGGGCTGCTGACGGTGGTCCGTGTGAACCACCATGTGGAAAGAATCAAATAAGTTTAGCTCTTCCAACCGAAGATATTTGTTGTCAAGGAGCACAACCTGCTGAAACACAATTTACTTGTACAACGGAAGGTTGTACTCAGGGGACCAAGCATAGTCAACAAACTGCTCTGGCTCGTGGTGACGGAAAACCACATCTTGAATTACCAAACCGGGACGTATTTGTGTTAAAAGTAGCAAAAACTGCTATGGTTAATGAAAAGAAATGCAAATTAGAACTAGAGCTTGTCACACCCAAGGGACCTGATAAAAAACCTCCTATTAAGAAAATGAATTCTTGTCTTCAATATGATCTTGACTGCAGTTGTTGTGTTCGACGTTTAAAAAAGCAAAAGGGAAAGAAAAAACATTAATATTTTTTATGAATACCTTTCTTCTTAACCAAAATTTTCAATTATTGTTAATTAATTATTATAGTACAACTAAAATTCTTAAAATTAATAAATTTAATGAAATTAATCATTGTTGTAAAGATAGCGAAAACAATAATTTAACCAACTACCACTATAATTTACACAGTAACTTTATAACAAAACAAAATTACCAGTATAGTTCATCTTAAATTATATTTAGATGTAATGATGAAAAAGTACATGCATATTCACTGTTGCGCAGATTGCTGTCCCACTGGAAACAAGGTTGTGTTCCAAATTCCTACGGATTCCTGCGACCATGGCCACAGACAACGTGCACACTTTAACTTTTCTTCGGATGGAGTGGGGGATTTAGCCAGAGATGAACCTGGCCAACTTATGCCCACGACAGCACAAGATTATCCAGGCGTTGTGTATGATTTCCCATCACAAGTAATAAAAATGAGAATCGGCAAGACCATTGAAATGCCTGGAAGAAAAACAAAACTTGAATATCAATTTATCACACCTGTTATGACACATGAAAAAGTGGTGCCAGTTAAAGATACACGCACAGCACAATGTGTGCCAACGTGTTCTCCCTGTTGTCCTGTGTATTCTAGGTGCAAATAAACCAACTAGCAATCAGACTATAGTCTCACAGTGTAGTCGTTTACTACTTACGAACATTTCAGTTTTTTTTATTCGGTTCAGATTCTAATCGTACCAGTGAATTACTTTTTTTTGAATAATATTAATTTATACCAACCAATATACCAATAGTGTATATATTATATTGTAATATTGTACGTGTAATAAATTTTTCAATATTTAAAGACTCATTTCTTTATTATTTATTTCTTGCATAGGTACCTGGCTGAAAATTCCGTATTGTCAAGAATTGAAGAATGAGTCTTTGATAAACATTGAATATGATGTTCAAGACGACGTTTCTAAGGAACATAACATTATCGAAACACAGAGTGTTTTGGATTATTTAAAAGTATTAAACTGTGTATATGGAGTTTCTTCTGAACGAAATAGATACACTCCTGCATTGAAATTAAGATCTCCAACAGAAGAGTTAAATAAACGCTCAACGACCATCTTAAATAAATCGAAATATGGTTGGGGATCCTATACATCGGTTATAAATTTGCCTATTCGACATACTATCACGAATACAGGTCTATTTGGCATCCAAGAAACTTCAGTATACATGACTTTATCAGATAACTTTTTCCGTAAGCGAACTTCAAGCACACAAGCTACAGCATCAATAAATAAATGTTTTCAAGTTTCGACCGAATTGCCTCATTCAGAAAGTACTATCGCCATATCTACAGACTACTGTTCAACTAGCACTGTATCAACATTACCATATCATGGTCATAAACAAGTGCCAGATAATTTAACGAACCCTAAAATATATTTTTTTGGAAGAAAAAAAGATGAACGTAAACAAAAGGGGATGGGACCTAAGATTTCACATACAAGGCTACAAAAAACAAGTCAAACGTCAACTCACGCAATAAAAAGTGACAGAAAATCTAGTCTGGGGTCAGGTTCAAACACATCCTTGACAAAATCAAAACCAAAACATACTACGAGTAAGATTTCTAAAGGAGCTGCAACCAATATAGGTACATCAAAATCAGTAACTATAAAAGATGAAAAGCAACTGAAACCGTGTCCAGCTTTAGGAGGCACGACAAAAGGAGATATGATGGTGACTGTTTCTCATATAAGAATTGGACCTAAAGAAACATGTCCTGTTCATGGAAATGAACCTTGTCAAGGACCAAAATGTGTGTTAGCATCATCCGGGGAGGAGCAAGGGCCAGTAAAAGTCACTTCAGTAAATAATCCAAGAAGAGGGGTATTTGAAATAGTAATAAGAAAATTAACCGGAGCACCGTTAGCGAGAAATGAGTTGATGTTAGAGTGGACCCCACCACCCTCTCGACCACCAACATGCAGTGGTCCATGTCCGATGCCTTGCCTTCCATCTGGTTCTTATCGCCCATCAAAATGTAAATTAGTGATTTGTCGACCCGCGAAGCAACCCAAATGTTGTAAGAAAAAGCCATGTGGACGTCCATGCCACGCACCACCATGCAAATCCTGTAAAAAGTGTTGCAAACCAATCTGCTGTGGCAATCCATGTAACCCCTGTAAACCTTGTCCCCCACCTTTATGTTGCCCTCCTTCTCCATGCTCAGCACCTTGCGGCAGGCCTGCATGTGCTCCGCCGTGCAAAAGTTCACCATGTCTTCGGCCGTGTCCTATTGGACATAAGCGTCAACGCAGGACACGCAGTCAACCTAAAATTAAGTCACACCACAAAAGGGTTTCTCCCTGCTGCAATCGTTCGAAAACGTGCCCCGTCGTTCGATGTCGTAGCGTACCTGACCCATGCATCGGCTGTTGCCCCGCGCCACCCTTGTGCTTACCACGAAAATGTTGTTCTACTGTTCCATGCAAACCACCTAAAGCATGCGCAAGTGCGTGCTCGTCATGCTGCGGGTAATTTAGTTTTGTATAGGGCGTCTTATATGCAGGTTACTAGGCTTAAACAAGTAGAAAATAACTAATATTCAGACGGAAGCCATAAATAAACTCACAGAAGATAATATGAATAAACTAACAGAAAATAATAAGTGTGGTGTTTTATTAGATAATATGAAATGCTTACCTTAATGATTACAGAAGGGCAGCGAGCTAGAAAAGTGAGCACAAGTCTCAACAGTACTGCTACCCACATTAATTCATTAATTAACGTTCGGGTAGCATACTAGGTTCTGCTCGCTACTCTACCACGCAGCTCTGCTCTCTTGTGTTGGTTGGTCGCGAACACATAGCACATCTAGGCAGTAGGCTGCTGGTCAAGGTAAAACGGTAGATACAATACGTATTGGCCTCATTGGCGTATCCATACTAATATTATAAATGCGAAAGTGTCGGTCTGTCTGTCTGCTACGCTTTCCCGGACCATATTTTGACGAAATTCTGGAATATTAAGAGGTTCCAAAACAAAACACCATAATCCACGCGGACGAAGTCGCGGGCGTCATCTCGTTTATAATATTAGTAAGTATGGATAAAATTTACCATTATTGGTAGTTGCTTTTTTCTTTTATCTTTTTTCCTTAGCAAAAGGACTATTTCAGTCTTTAGTCAGTAATAAGTAAGTAATTATTTGGATTTTTCTCGTGACAAATAATAAATTATTTATTTCAGGTACATAATAGGTATATGTAATCAATTTGCCGAGTCCTAAAATAAATAGATGTAAAAACAGTTATCAAATATCAAAAACTCCGACAGAGCTGGAGTTCGCTAGAGGCCTTGGGTACACCAGTAGATTGTATCGACAAGTATAGATTTAAACCTTTGCAAAAAATACACGGAATAAGAAACATGGGATCGATGGGGACTTTTGGCACTTTATTTCTACTGGTGTACCCAAGGTTTCTGCAAAATTCAGCTCCGTCGGAGTTTTTGATAATTGAAATGTCTATTTTGACCGGACTACTATTGGTGTCGAGACGTCGCGTCGTCGAGTCGAGATTATTCAACTAAATAACTATTTGTATTTCTTCTACGGAACCGGTTGGAGAGTCTGACTCGCTCTTGGCCAGTTTTATTTTTGCGACGCCGCCGCCCAGTATCTCCTACACCTAAGACGAATCTAATGACACCTCATTATTGCGTTAAAGTCTACCAATCCGCTTAGCAGCAGGCAACAATTCTTTGATGCATACATTCACTACACACACTATCAATATGTAAAGTCTGATTTTTAATGAGGAACTTTCCCGCCAACGCACGTTTGAAATGCTACCTATATTATATTATGAGAGTGCAATGAGGTGTTATGACTTATGTACCTACCTTAATCTAATGCTCTATGGCCTGATGCCCTTTCACTTTCTGCCGATCGCCATCACGTTCGCAGCACGCAGGCGATCGTAGATGACGACGCGACACACCGGATTTGACACCGTCTCCGCGTGCGAGAGCGACTCCATTGCCCGCAGCGCCGAGACCATGTCCAGGTCAAGACACGGGTCCTGCACGCGGTGGTGACGACGTCACCCGCAGTGCGGACCCAACACCGGAGACGACATCAGACCAAGGGGCCCGTAGCCTTCAAGGCAGGCTACAAGAAATCACCGGGGTAAAGTGTTACCCCGTGGCCCGCCCGGGTAATGAAGCCAGGCCTCGAAGCCCGTACCCCCGCTTGACCGGAGAAGCCATTGCTTGGAATTCTAACGTTTCTTGGTGATACCATAGATAAAACAGTTCCCACAAAAATATAACAAATTCAAATTAAATATATGTATAATAGTAATGCTATGGATTCTAAAGATTAAATTTATAAAAGTGTAAGGTTATATTGAAATGTAAATTATTTAATAAAGCACTATTTTAATTTCTAGTGACAATCCTTATGAACATTTTATGTTCAGAGCTATAGGTACATAATTTAGGTACATTATAATAAGAATAGTTATTTACACTAAGTAGGGTTGCCATCTCTAAAATCTGGCAACTAGGACGAGAAGCTTGATAACCCCGAATTTTGGAGCGTAGAACCCGGACACGTCAACAGTATGTTTTTTTAAAAAGTTACTTAGTAGAATAAAAAAGTCTTAATTAATATAAATCAATTTTTTTTTCGCACGGACTGCCCGGCGCCTAGCTCTTGTAACTTTTAAAACTGGACTACAAACAAAACCCCGCCCGGACGCTCTCCGGACGCCCTTTAAACTAGGACAAATCCGGGGAAATCCGGACGGATGGCAGCCCTAACACTAAGTAAACTATTCACAAATAGCCTAAGATCCCTGTTTAGAACGACCTTCACCGAGCTGGTAACTTAAGTTACCATAGTCCATAGGTAACTTCACGGATCTGTTAACCGCTTGAGTTATATATCAAAATATAGGTAATTTTATAACAAACGCGATGGTATAGCATTGGCTACAATAAATTTGTCAAAAAAAATTAATAAAAATTAATTAATTTAAAAATAGCCGGGACCGGATTTTGATAGTCGACCTATTTTAGGCGTATTTATGTGGTATTTATCTATTATTAAATAAAAATAAAAAGTAGGTTTCATCCATTAACCAGCTCGGTGATAGTCGTTCTACACAGGGATCTTAGGCTATAAATAAAAATAAATAAATGAATCTTTATTGACCCACACAATAACGGACAAAATTGTAACAAATGAAAGCAATTGGTACATAATATATGTATATACTACCTAATTTAAAACTGTGTGGTCAATAGGCCCGCCTCCTCAGCCTGTGAGTAAGTAAGTACATATTTTACAAAAAATATAGGTACACTGTCCAAATAATCATTCATGGGAACGATGCTAAAGACACTGACGCTATAAGCTATTACCTCTGGATTGCCAGGCTGATCCGTTAAATGTTATTAAATATCAATATTGAAACAATTAATGTGGGAGAACAAAGCAAAACAATTGGCCACATCACGCATGAGTAACAAACCTTTTAAACTGAACTTTACCACCAGAAAATACAAGTCCCACCAGGGTAAGAATTAGGTATCTTCTCTTTGGTGAGGTGACATGTGTTGGGACAGTGACAGTGGACAGATAAAAACTTGCTTTGAATCATTTTAATATCTAATGTTTGATTTGAATATTTGTTGTATTTGAATAGTTAATCGTCTGTGATCGCATTATAATTATAATAATGTAGATGTCGATTCGCATCAAGAGATATCTAAATTTACAAGTACCAGTAACAAAATCAAGCATACTTACCTACTATTACCCATTTTGCTTATATTTAACGTTTTATTCGTGTTAACAATCATGGACGCAAAAGGCACTCAAGTGCATGCCAAGGCAAAGCAATCTAAACAAAGAGCAGGTCCGTGCCCGTGGCTCTGTAACCCAGTACCGACCAGCGTACCAGTACCCGGTAAAGCTCAGGCTGTTATACATCCTAGAAAAGATGTCTTCGTTTTGAAGGTAAGGATAGTTCAGTGATATTTCGACATCGTCAACCGATAGATATCCGCTGTGGGACATAGGTATCTTTTAGGGACTTCCATACCCAACTGCTTGAGCCGCCTGGATCCAGCAGCTGCCTGCGTCTTGCTTGATATCATCCGTCCACCTAGATGGGGGCTGCCAACGCTACGCATTTCAATGCCGGTTGCCATTCCATCGTTACCTAAAGTTACGTCCCTTCATTATCAACTTGAGATTCTTGTTAGATTTTTGCATATAAAAAAATGTGTTAGGTATATCATTTTAAAATATGATTTTAGGTTGCAAAAATAGGGCCTAACGGTGATCGTCGTTGCAAGATGGAGCTTGAACTGGTGACACCTAAAGGACCTGAGAAAGCCATCCCGTTCCGCCTGGATACTAGAGAGGTTCAGTGTGAACCTGAAGCTGACCCTTGCTGTTGCAACAAACCAAAGAAGAAAAGGAAATAAATCCACTTTCAATTACTCAAAACGTACCTTCTTTATCAATATTATTCAATATTTAAATTTCACAGCAGAATGTCATACAACAAACTTTAATAAAAATATTACAACAAATTCTTTACCCTTACTTTATTACTATACAATCATTAAATTCACAATTGGCATTTCCCATAATATAAAGATCGGCCATAGCTTCATATTAAAGTAAAATAAATACTGTTGGAACTTGTGACGAATGTTTTATTTTACAGTTGTATGACAAGTTATAAAATAATAAAAAACTGTTGCTATGGAGACTGAAGGTACAGTCCTCCTAACATCCACTCCTCTTTTAGGAACTGAGGCCAAGAGCTTTAGTTAGCCTTTCCAGCCTGGGTGCATATAAGGGCTTTGTGAAACAATCAGCCAGTTGGTCCTCAGTAGTAACTTGCTTGACCTCAAGTATGCCGGCTGCCACACACTCTCTGACATAGAGATACCTTCGTTGTATGTGCTTGGTTCGGCTATGTTGCTCGTACGGCGGATTGTATGCTAGCTTTATTGTTGACTCGTTGTCAATGTAAAGAAGTGGTGGCTTTTCAGTTTTAGTGATTTCCTCCAACATCTGCTGTAGCCATATAATTTCCCGGGCTGTCTCCGAAGCTGCCACTAGCTCTGCCTCCGTCGACGATAAAGCTATCGTATTTTGCTTGTTACTCCGCCAGCTGATTGGTCCATAATACAAACAAAGTATGCCGGACGTTGAGTGCGCTGCTGAGAAATCTGCATCGCTGTAGCAGATTAATTTGTTATGAGCATTATTTGACGAACCGAATACTAGACTTTTATTCATTGTACCTTTTAGGTAGCGTAGTATTCTTTTTACTGCTAGAATGTCTGCTCGTGATGGATTATCAAGGTTTCTTGAAGCGCAGCTGACAGCGAAATTGATGTCTGGCCTAGTCCCAACCATAAGGTAGGCTAAGGAACCCACAGCCTGTCTATAAGGGAAGATTAAACTACTTTCCTTTTCATCTGATGCATTTTCTATTTTAGCTGTCTCTTTTGTGATTGGTGTCTTAACTGGTTTGCACTCAGACATCTTGTACTTTTCTAGTACTTTCTTTGTATAAGCTTTTTGACTTAATGTTATGTTACCATTGTCAGATCTTTCGATTTCCATACCAAGAAAATATGAAGCTGGTTTTGTTACAATTTTGAAGCGATTTTGTAATTCCTTTATGAATTTCTTTCCATCATCCTCTGTAGTTGATGCAACTAGCCCGTCATCAACGTAAAGTGCAATCAACACTTTAGATTTTCCATTCTCTCGGATATATAGGCATGGATCAGAAGTACTCTGTGTGAAGTTGGAGCTCACAAGAAATTCATGTATACTGGTGTTCCAACATCTTGGAGCCTGCTTGAGGCCATATAAGCTCCTCTTCAGGCGGCACACTCTGTTTGTTCCATCGCTATAACCATCGGGCTGTTTCATGTAGATTTCTTCTTCTACGTTACCGTTAAGAAATGCTGTTGACACATCAAACTGACAGAGAGATAATTTCTCTTTTACAGCTACTGCTAATAGGGTACGGACGGTAGTAAGGCGCACTACAGGGCTGAATGTCTTGTCATAGTCTACCCCTGGTTTCTGTGAGAATCCCTTTACTACCAATCTTGCTTTATATCTCTCGACACTACCATCTGGATTGGTCTTAACTTTAAATACCCACTTGCAAGGCAGTGCTTTTCTGTTCTTTGGTAAAGGAACAATATCCCATGTTTGGTTCTCATGAAGGGAATTGATCTCGCTCAGCATCGCTCCTAACCACTTCTCTTTGTCTGTGCTTTCAAGAGCTTCGCGATAGGTTGAAGGTTCTCTATAGTTGTTAAACTCTTCAGTAGCAGCGAGAACAAATTCATCAAACCTTTGTGGTTTTCTGAGACAGCTGCGATCACGAAGTACTCGTTGTTCAGGAGGAGCTTCATTGGTAACTTCTTCAGTTGGATTTATTTCAATAATAGTGTCATTAACATCTGTATCTGGGATAGGTATTTCTTCATTATCATTACCTTGTACTGATTCTTGTTCATCATTTTCTTGCACTGACTCATACTCACTTTCAACATCATCATCAAAGAAGTTTATTTCGGCGTAATGTTTATCATTATCCTTCAAAGATTTAGTAATTTCCGAGATTGAATTTTGTGTTTCGGTGTAGTAGAGTTTGTTAGTGAATCGAACGTCTTTGGCAATTATGATTTTATGTTTTGAAGGTACCCAAATTTTATAAGCTTTGGAAGTATCTGAATAGCCTGCAAACATCCCAGGTATAGCTTTTGATTTGAATTTATTATGTTCTTTGCCATCTTTCAGTAATATAAAGGCTTTTATTCCAAACTGACGCAGATGGAGGATGCAAGGCTTTCTTTGTACCCATTTCTCATAAGGTGTAGTAACAGTACCAAAATGTGCAGAAATAGTTTTATTGACGCTCCGATTGGAAAGGTAGTTTGCAGTTTGAATAGCTTCTCCCCAAAGGCTTTGAGGTGCTTTGGATTCGATCATCATGCTCCTAGCTTTTTCCAGTAGGGTACGGTTTTTACGTTCTGCAACACCATTCTGGTGTGGTGTATATGGTGCTGTTAATCGTTTTGTAATACCATGTTCTTTCAGAAAGTTATCAAAATTATGATTGCAGTATTCCAAACCATTGTCGGACTGGAGACTGATGATTTTGTCACCAGTGAAATTTTCCATTTCTGCCTTGTAAAGTTTGAATTTGTCCAATACATCACTTTTTTGTTTTATGCAATAGACTCGGCTGTATCTAGTATAGTCGTCGATGAAAGTTATGAAGTATTTTTCTCCACCGAGGGTTTGAGTCATCGGACCACAGACGTCGCTGTGCACTATCTCAAGTCGTTTTGTCGTGCGTGGTGTATTATTGGGTTTACTAGGCAGTCTTTTAATTTTTGCTTGAATGCATATTTCACAATCTCCAAGCTTCTCATCTGACTTGAAATCTAAACCGATAAGTGTCTCATTCTTCAATGCCAATTTCATATCGGCCTCATTCATATGACCTAAACATTTATGCCATTTATGAATTTTTGTGTCTTCTGCCAAGTTACATTTATCTTTGTTGTTGTATTTACACGATGCAGGATTTAAGTAGTACAGCCCATCTTTGCCTTTTGGCGCATCGAGTATAATACCTTCTTCAGGATGTGTAATTGTGGCCTTTTTATCTGTAAATAAGACAGTCCATCCAGATTCTGTGGCTTTACCTATGGATAGTAAATTCGAGGATAGGGTAGGCACATAGAGCGTATTTGTCAAAATAACCTCTTGAATTTTACTTTTACCTCTAACGTTGGCATCTAGCATAATAGTGACTTGGCCTTTACCAGTAATATCAGCTGTTGCATCTTGGGAAGCTAATCTTAACAGTTGAAAGTTAGATTTTTCGAGATTTTCGAAATTGTTTCTGTTATGAGACATGTGCGATGTACAACCGCTATCAAGAATCCATGTATTCTTTTCATCATCTGAACTCTTACTTTTGGAATGCATACATACAGTGTGGGAAGTTTTAGGAACTTCTTCGTTCGTTTCTTTCTTTTTCTTATTCTCCAGCCTTCTGCATTCACTGATAACATGTCCTTTCTTCTTGCAAAATTTGCATGTTTTTACGAAATTTGCCTCTTCTTCGTATTCATCTTTAGTGTTGGTAGTATTAATGTTGGAACCATTATTAAATTGTCTGGCTTCTGATTCTTCTAAAATTTTTACCTTGAGTTCTTCAGGTTTCGGTAACGTGTCTCTGGATTCTATCGCTACACGAAAATTTTCATAGTCAGGTGGTAAGCTGTATAGCATCATAACAGTGAGCAAATCCTCATGAATACGAATGTCCATATCCTGCAATTTGTCTACCACGTCCATGAACTTATTTAAATGCTCTCTAATATTGCCATTTTCCATTTTGGACAATATTAACTTCTTTAAAAGAGAGGCCTTTCTAGCCGGTCCCTTACTGGCATATATAAAATCAAGCAAAGTCCAAATCTCGTGAGCTGTTTTGCAGTTTTTTATTTGCTTCAATTCAGAGGGTGAAATTAAAAGTACTAACTCAGATTGAGCTAAAAGATCCTTCTCTCTCTTCTCTTCATCAGCTTTCTCAAGATCCAGCGGCTTCTCAACAACACTCCATAATTTATTTTTGATGAGTACGGCCCTTGCTTGAATTCGCCATGTGTCGAAATTTTCTTTATTTAAAGTCTCAATTTTTGTACTTGAGCCCGACGCCATCGTGATCAACGTATTTATCGCTTTATTTTTGCTCTGCTACCATATTAAAGTAAAATAAATACTGTTGGAACTTGTGACGAATGTTTTATTTTACAGTTGTATGACAAGTTATAAAATAATAAAAAACTGTTGCTATGGAGACTGAAGGTACAGTCCTCCTAACACTTCAAGCAGTCATAAGCCGCTGTACAGCGAAAAGCTATTCAAGAAGGAGCGGTATTCCCTCACGAACCCGGATTTAAATAATAATATTTAATAATAATTAGAGAAGGAGCAGTTTTACGACTCGAGGCGTCGAGGAGAAAGATATTAGACTGAGAGCTGTGCTTTTGGTACGAGTAACTATCGCTAGGAAGGCTGATTCAGTATTTGGTGGGTGTATAGCTCTCCACTGATGGGAAAACTGAAAGTCTGCCTGCATGCGGCTGAGGAACTGATTACTTATTGACTTGCCTATACACAAATTTAAGAAATCCATATCCACTGTTGAGGATTATGTAAATGATAGAGAAGCATGGATTTGATCGCTCCAGCAATGCTAAAGACAGCGGATTATTCAAAAAGGGCAACCAACCGAGTTTCTTGCTGGTTCTTCTCGGAAGAAAGGCATTCCGAACCAATGGTAGATTCACTCAAAGATTTAAAAGCAATTTTAATAAGTTTATTTTAATTTAAAAACAATATGAAGGCGTCAAATTAATGTCCTATTCTTATTACACTTGTTTAATTATGCCAAATAGTTTACCTATTTTATGTTATTATTTGTGTGTAGTATTTAAATATTTCCTTACTATTAAATTTCCTTATTCAGATTGTATTTAAAATTTTAGTATTATTATAATATGTTACTTTGAGTACATAAACCTAAAACCTTTAAATGACCTTTTTGAAGATAAATAATAATGATATTTTATTTTAGCAATGATATTTTAGTGTGCGGAGTGTCTCACCGGGTTTCCAATTAGAGATGAAACGGATAATTATTTGACCGGACACCGGATAATTAATTATCCGGCTAGCTACGAAGCCGGATGGCCGAATATCCGCCGGATGTCAGGCCCGTCGTCGTCTCGTTACAGGCTGTGTTATCGTTATTATTTTAGTTCACTTTTATCGTGAATCACATTTCTTTTTATGTTCAGTTCCAAAAAAGTAAGTAGATTATTTATTCACTTTAATGAACTTCGGTTACTGTTAATTCAGGCAGATTCTCATTTCTATCAGTGCATTTCCATGATCTTTACACAGCTTCCTCAGGCCCCTGCTCCTGTCATATTTTTATCTCTTTGTCTATACCAGAAAAAAGGGAAACAGAAATATTCTTGGATGTCATATTCGTATAATATGTCATAAGTTTATCAAAATTATAATACAGAAAATTTTACAAGTGATTAATTTACATAATTTAGTCTAGAATGGGTAAAGCTGGCGATGGAAAAACCTCACGTAAACCCTACGAAGAGATAGGGGCCATGTTTAACGGTAACGAGGTATTTATTCAATTTACTTTGCTGTTTGGTTTGCTTTCATCCTCTGGAATAATAGTATCATCCTCATCATCTCAACTGTAGAATACGTGAGCCTTAATTTCTCAGATATGCTAGGTTTCTTCACGGTGTTTCCCCCTTTCACTTATTCAATTCATATTCAATTGCTTCACTTAATCATTACTTATTTGCAAAAATTTAGACGTTCGTGCCTGAGATTAAACGCCAAACTCCCCCAATCGGAGGCCAAAGTCAGCCACTATTCAGTGCGTTTTAAACATACCTCTTGAAACTAATTGCTAGAGGCCGTGTCGTCATTGCACGATGATATAGGTACTGAAGTAATATGCTGCCGTAATGATATTATTGTATATTAAACTTTTTAAGGTTAAAATAAGAATACCAAAGAGCACTTCCAAACCGCCAAAACTCACTCCATCTCAACAAAAGCTGCAGAATCTGTGTACATGTGACGATGATCGTTCAGTCTGCTCGGAGACCTGCGGGTTTCCCGGGGAAGACGACGGCGCGCCTGCTAATAGACTGAACTTTCAGGTTATACCTACTGAAAAATTTCTACTATAATAGTGACACAAAATAGGGATAGAGTCAAAATATAGTGCTCAATTCCCAAATCCCAAATGCCCTGCAATGGCCACGTTAAGAAGGTTTTGAAATAAACTAATGTCTTTTTCGTCAAGACAAGGCGTGATTCAGCACAACTTATTTTAATGAAATGAAACTTCTTTAGCATAGTTGTGATTTGAAAAATCGACGAAACTAAAAAGCACCAAAAAAAACACCAAAAAGAGACATCTCATTCTCTCGTAGGCTACTTAGCCTGCGAGAGAATGAGATAGAATACAAGAGTAGTAGGTAATCAGATTATTAAGTGTTATCTAGGCAATTGACTGCCGTCCCGTCGTATTATAAGAGTAGAGGAATAAAGAGTATAGAATAAAGAAATAGAATAGTACTGAAGTGCAAATGCACTTCCATACTATACTAATATGTACCGTGCACGGCGCAGCCAATGCAATCTCTATGGAAATTGGTTTGGGAGCGATATTAATCTGGTTCGGGAACATGTTGCACTATATGATCCTTTACATCTGGAATGAAGACAGTTCACTTAACGAATACGCTACACTTGTTTGTGTTACTGACAAACACTGACATCGTCGTCGTTCCTAGTTTTAAGTTCGTAATAAAAATAAACACAATAAACCAGATGGCACCTTTTGTGACTAACTTACCATCTTATTCAATAGATACGGTAGATATTTGATCAGTTTCTTTTTATACCAGATACCCGACGATATTTGCGAGGCTCTCACACACAGGAACGCTCTCAACTCTGAATTAACATATAGCAAGAAGGAAGCTCACGACAACCTCTGCACTACATGTAACGTGACTCCTAAAAACGCACCGAAGGGCGTAGAGGCGCAGAAGGTGCTCCATCCGGACAAAGACGTGTTCTTGCTGAAGATCGGCAAGCAAACCGATGAGCCCAATCGCACTGGAAACATTGAGGTTACATTTAGATAATTAACACCATTTTATTATTGAATACTGAAACGGTTGTCGAAAAGGGAAAAAAAATGTAGAAACTTAGGAGAAACGGCTTAGTGTAAGCGGCACTAATTTCCTGGGACTTGAGTTCTTTTTCCAGGTTACCACTTGCATTAAGATTTTTTGCTAAATAATAAGTAGTTTATATTAACAACCTCCTATACAGGTGTATAGGAGGTTGTTAATATAAACTTAATGAGACGCGTAAGCAAGGTTGCTTACGCGTCTCATTAAGCATTTCAGTGAAAAGCTTTTGGCACTTTTGGGTACATAATAATGAAAAAAATAATATTCAATTATTTACTTAGGGCTGTATCCATTGAGATAACTCTGAAAGATCATTGGATAACTCTTTATTGAAATAGACTTTTGACACTTATATGTGTCACCGTAAGATTGTAAAAACCGTTAGATTGTAATCTAACTAGCGATATTGTAAACTGTCGACAGATTACAATTTAACGCATAATTTTTCGGTAGATTGTAATCTGTTAAGTATATTAACCCGATAAAACCTGTCCTGCCTGTGCCTGCCCTAGTGCCCTAAGGCACTACCTGATTATTTATGTCGAACCCTAACCTAACCTACAAGAAAGAGATAAAAAAACGTTAATACAATGAATATTTCAAAAATTGACTCTCAGAACATTGAACGGTTCACAATCTGTCGACAGTTTACAATATCGCTAGTTAGATTACAATCTAACGGTTTTTACAATCTTACGGTGACATATGCATGCATTGAGATAACTCTAAAAGATCATTGGATAACTCTCTATTGCAATAGACCTTTGACACAACCAGTAAAGTGTATTTTTTGCACTATCAAATTAAATTCAGCCAACATCCAAAAGCCTTAGGTATCTTAATTTTCCTTTTTCTTTCAGGTCGAGTTAGTGACCCCTCGAGCGCCTGCCAAAATCAAGCCAGCCACGCATTCCTGCAAACAAATACAATGCGAAGAAGATGACTTGCCATGCTGCATGCCATGTAGAAACTGCCGAGCAGTTTATCCCAAAAAAAGGAAGGGAAAGAAATCGAAATGCTTCCTGTAAACATAAAAATGTACCAACCTATATACCTTACTGTATTTTTGATAAACATATTATGTAACTTCACTTACTTCTTACAAAAAGAAGTCTCTTCTTAAAAGTATAAATATAAAAATTGTTATATGGGACTTTTAATATTTTAAGAAGAATCTAATAATAATAGGTTAAATCATTCATTATGTACAGTCGCGGTTTGAAAATGTTGTCAGGTCGAGATATTTACATCTGATTTGATTAGGCTATATATATATCTATACTTCTATACTATATATAGGTACTTATATTATAAATGCGAAAGTTTAAATGTATGGATGCATGGATGGATGTCTTTGTCAATCACGCCCCAACGGTTGAACGGATTTGGCTGAAATTTGGCACAGATAGATTTTTTTTATCCACTACAAGCCATCCCTTGACTGCGATCTCACCTGATGGTAAGTGATGATGCAGTCTAAGATGGTAGCGGGCTAACCTGTTAGGGGCATGGCAGTCATATTAAACCCATACTCCTTCGGTTTCTACACGGCATCGAACCGGAACGCTAAATCGCTTGGCGGCACGTCTTTGCCGGTAGGGTGGTAACTAGCCACGGCCGAAGCCTCCCACCAGGCCAGACCAGGGAAAATTCAGAAATTATAAATTCCCGAATTGACCCTGCCGGGGATTAAACCCTGGACCTCCGCACGGCGCTACACACTGCGCCACGGAGGTCGTCAAAATTATAGTCTGGAATAACACATAGGCTACTTTTTATCCCGGAAAATTAAATAGTTCCCGCAGGAATCGAAAAACCTCAATCCACGCGGACGAAGTCGCGGGCATTAGCTAGTAGATCTTAGATTTTAACATGTATCGGTCACCTGTGGTCACATAATATGGGATTGATGTTTTTAACCGACTTCCAAAAAAAGGAGGAGGTTCTAATTTGAAAACTGGTAAAGATTTTCAGACCGCGACCGTACTTTCTGTTAGACATCTCGAGTCTAATATTTTGCGGAAGTCCTTGATAGGAGCCTGCCTTGTTGGTCTAATGGTTAGCATGTTCGACTGCGGCCGACGAGGTCCCGGGTTCGAGTCCCGGGTCAAGCCATATAATATTAAGTGTTGGGTTTTTCTGACTTGAAATTCTCGGTACCTGCCCGGAGTTAGGAAGTTGACGGTGAGTCACCCCCGTGCCCCGAGAGCTCGTTAAGCCGTCTGTCCCGGTTATCATCACTAACATTCGCCAACCCGCATTGGAGCAGCATGGTGTCAAATCTCTAATTCCCTCTCTCCTATGAGAGTGCCCAGCAGTGGGACGTTAGTGGGGTGAAAGCTTCTATTCGTAGTTTTCTGTATTACTTACCTGTTATATACTGTATACCTACGACCAAGTAGAGCTAGCAGCCAGTGCTATATACAAGTATTGTCATTATCCCCCAACTGATTGGGCTGGAAAGTCGTTACACATATGACATACTTACTTATCTTCGATGACAAAACATTAATAAGGTACCATGGAGGTGACCTCATATGATAGAGCTTGGTGGTGACCATAGGAACTCTTCAAATTCTCAACACAACTCCGACGTGCTGCTCGAAATGTTGAAGTTTACAGTACTTAAAGAAATGTTTATTTTCTTACCTGTCATTGCATCGCCAAGCATCACCTAGGTATCAAATAGGTACTTATCTAGTTACTAGGTAAATTACACGAGAATAACATGAGATTCCAATCTACACGCACACTCAGCATAGGTACCTACTAACAATATTGTAATACATTGCCATTATCAGATTAAATATACACGGGTGACACTAGACCTTTTGGTGTCTTGAAATAACATTATCATCATTTTGTCATGTAAAACAACAGTGCCAATGCAAAGACGACTGCATGATATTCATCATCATCATTCTCAACCGATAGACGTCCACTGCTGGACATAGGCCTCTTGCAAGGATTGCCACACGCCTCGGTCTTGCGCCGCCTGGAACCAGCGGCTCTCTGCGACTCGCCTGATGTCGTCTCTCCAGCGAGTAGGGGGTCTGCCAACGCTGCGCTTTCCCGTGCGTGGTCGCCACTCCAGCAGTTTGGGACCCCAACGTCTGTCGGTTCTTCTAACTATGTGCCCCGCCCATTGCCACTTCAGCTTCGCAACACGTCGAGCAATGTCGGTTACTTTAGTTCTTCTGCGGATCTCCTCATTTCTGATTTGATCGCGCAAAGAAACCCCGAGCATTGCTCTCTCCATCGCCTGCTGAGTGACCCTGAGCTTTCTTATCAGGCCCATAGTTAGCGACCAAACCTAGCAACCGTATGTCATCACTGGCAACACGCACTGTTCGAAGACTTTGGTCTTCAGGCACTGAGGAATCTTGGACGAGAAGACATCTCGAAGCTTCCCGAACGCTGCCCAGCCGAGTTGGATTCGGCGGCTCACCATAATATTATGTATAGTTAATTGGACGCAACCTTTATTTTACGTTTAGCTAATTAAAAAAAATTTAATTAGTTTTTTTTGCTTGGATTGTAAGGAACTGTTGATATTTTTTGGTAAAAACACAATACATCAAATATAAATACTTATTTATAATGCGAAAGTTTGAATGTATATGGACTATGGATGTATGGATGGATGTTTGTTACTCAATCACGTGCCACGGCCGTGTCACGGCTGAACGGATCTGGCTGAAATTAGGCACAGTGATAGATTATAGTCTGAAATAGCACATAGGCTACTTTTTATCCCGACAAATTAAAGAGTACCCGCGGGAACAACAAAAACTTGATCCACGCGTACGAAGTCGCGGGCATTAGCTAGTTTTAACATAACATTAATCCCAGTCGAGATTGCAAGGTGACCTTCATTAAACGGCCTCATAAATCAATAATGCGCTTCCAGCGTACCTAGGAATACTAGATACCTAAGTGTGAGTGGTTTGTCCGAAAATGCGTAAATTCTAGTGCGCAACCCCCGTTTTTGAGGGAAAGAGATAAACTTATATGCAATTGCATAGGTACAGAATTCTAGAATGTTTCGCTGGTGCACTATTGATTTAATATTAATAGGGCCCCTACACGTATCTCACACTCTCGACGGCGTGTCCCCGGTGCAAGGTACGGGCAAGGGCCACTAGGGGGGATGGTCCACACAGCCACCTTCTTCCTACGCCTACCGGATGTATATTTCCTAGATAAAATCAATAGGTACGTTGCATCGCAACGAGGGGAAGCGGGGTTGAGCCAATTTAACGTAACGGACTTCAAGATAAATATAAACATTTGCTGAGGTATAAGATAAATTATAATAAATAAGATAAATTGTAAGGTTATGTAATGTTACTAAAGTCTATTAGGTACATAATGCTACCATCATTGTCATCTTGATACACGATCAAAAACAATGAATTATATTATGCTCGACGTATCACGCTCACGCCGCGAAGCAAAGAGTATAATAATATATAGGGGAAAGCCAAACGCTGAAGTGTCGGATATATGCAGCTAACTAGCTATTACCCGCGGCTTCGCTCGCGTGGCTCAAGGGAACAATCAATGAGTTTTTGTTAGAAAACTGTATTTAAATTAAGAATGCAAGAGGATGCCACGGAGAAGAATACTGAGACGTTCAGTATCGACGTATTTCATCGAAAGGTCTTGCCTTTCGATGAAATACGTCTTGCTAGGTTTTTCATGCACGAAAAATGAAAAATATTCGAAAAAATATTCACGATAGCTATTACCCGCGGCATCGCTCGCGTGGCTCAAGGGTCCAATAAATGAGAGAGGATGCCATGGAGAAGAATACTGAGACGTTCAGTATCGACGTATTTCATCGAAAGGCAAGAGCTAGGTTTTTCATGAACGAAAAATGAAAAATATTCGAAAAAATATTCACGATATCTACGAAAGAAAACACAATGCTATAGGTTACCCGTTATACAGATTCCTGATTATACAAACGATGTCGCATAGTTGCAGCAGCATGTAACCGATTAGTCCATCGGACACTACTGGAACAATTACATTACGCCGCAAAGGAGAAGGGAGGAGTATATTTAGTCAGTGGACAGTTATGGACACAGGGCAGAGCATTATTTTAACACGCTACTGTAAACAACATGCTATCCTGTGGGATCTATTAGATTTTCCGGGACATAAAGTAGCCTATGTTACTTTCCAAGATCTAGACTATACTATCAGACTGTGTGAAAGTCTCCGGGAAACTGTTTGTTTTCCCGAAGTAAATAGTAGCCTATGTCACTCTCCAGGTCCTCAAATATACCCATGCGAAAATCACGTCGATCCGTTGCGCTATTGCCGCCTTATTGAAGAACAAACGTGAGATAAATAGCATACTATCCCACAGGAACTTTTTTTTTATTTTTTTATTGTGAGATAGGCTTGCGCTTGACGACAATCATGCTTAGTGCAAAGCAATGATGAGGTCTAGGTTGGAACGCGCTTGCCTAGAAGATGCCTATTCACTCTTGCCTTGAAGGTACCTAAGATATACGTGTATAACTGTTTGTTTTTCCGGGATAAAAAGTGGCCTATGTCACTTTCCAGGTCTTCAAATATACCCATGCAAAAAATGACGTCGATCCGTTGCGCCGTTGCCGCCTAATTGAAGAAGAAATGCGAGAAATAGAGCATACTATCCCACAGGAGCTGTTATTTTTCCGGGATAAAAAGTAGCCTATGTCTCTCTCCAGTTCCTCAATTATACCCATGTAAAAAATCATATCGATCCGGTGTGCCGTTGCCGCCTTATTGAAGAACAAATGCGAGAAAAAGAGCATAGTATCCCACAGGAGCTGTTAGTTTTTCCGGGATAAAAAGTAGCCGATGTCACTCTACAGTTCCTCAATCATACCCATGTAAATAATCAGGTCGATCCGGTGTGCCGTTGCCGCCTAATTGAAGAAAAATGCGAGAAAAAGAGCGTGCTATCCCACAGGAGCTGTTATTTTTCCGGGATAAAAAGTAGCCTATGTCTCTCTCCAGTTCCTCAATTATACCCATGCAAAACATCACGTCGATCCGGTGTGCCGTTGCCGCCTAATTGAAGAAGAAATGCGAGAAATAGAGCATACTATCCCACAGGAGCTGTTATTTTTCCGGGAGAAAAAGTAGCCTATGTCTCTCTCCAGTTCCTCAATTATACCCATGCAAAACATCACGTCGATCCGGTGTGCCGTTGCCGCCTAATTGAAGAGAAATGTGAGAAAAAGAGCATCCTATCCCACAGGAACTATTTGTTTTTCCGGGATAAAAAGAAGCCTTTGTCACTCTCCAGTTCCTCAATTATACCCATGCAAAACATCACGTCGATCCGGTGTGCCGTTGCCGCCTAATTGAAGAAAAATGTGAGAAAAAGAGCATCCTATCCCACAGGAGCTATTTGTTTTTCCGGGATAAAAAGTGGCCTATGTCACTCTCCAGGTCCTCAAATATACCCATGCAAAAAATCACGTCGATCCGTTGCGCCGTTGAAGCTTGATTGAAGGACAAACCAACAAACCAACAAACCAATAAACCAACAAACCAACAAACCAACAAACAAACTGACTTTCGCATTTATAATATTAGTATGGATATGGATGCAAAAAATCACGTCGATCCGTTGCGCCGTTGAAGCTTGATTGAAGGACAAACCAACAAACCAACAAACCAATAAACCAACAAACCAACAAACCAACAAACAAACTGACTTTCGCATTTATAATATTAGTATGGATATGGATGTAAAAAATCACGTCGATCCGGTGTGCGGCGCCGCCTAATTGAAGAACAAATGCGAGAAAGAGAGCATACTATCCCACAGGAGCTGTTAGTTTTTCCGGGATAAAAAGTAGCCGATGTCACTCTACAGTTCCTCAATCATACCCATGTAAATAATCACGTCGATCCGGTGTGCCGTTGCCGCCTAATTGAAGAAAAATGAGAGAAAAAGAGTGTGCTATCCCACAGGAGCTGTAAGTTTTTCCAGGATAAAAAGTGGCCTATGTCACTCTCCAGTTTCTCAATTATACCCATGCAAAACATCACGTCGATCCGGTGTGCCGTTGCGGCCTAATTGAAGAAAAATGTGAGAAAAAGAGCATCCTATCCCACAGGAACTATTTGTTTTTCCGGGATGAAAAGTAGCCTATGTCACTCTCCACTTCCTCAATTATACCCATGCAAAACATCACGTCGATCCGGTGTGCCGTTGCCGCCTAATTGAAGAAAAATGTGAGAAAAAGAGCATCCTATCCCACAGGAACTATTTGTTTTTCCGGGATAAAAAGTAGCCTATGTCACTCTCCAAGTCCTCAAATATACCCATGCAAAAAATCACGTCGATCCGTTGCGCCCTTGAAGCGTGATTGAAGGACAAACCAACAAACCAACAAACCAACAAACCAACAAACAAACTGACTTTCGCATTTATAATATAAGTATGGAAGTATGGATGTCAGTCTCCAGTTCCTCAATTATACCCATGCAAAAAATCACGTCGATCCGGTGTGCCGTCGCCGCCTAATTGAAGAAAAAATGCGAGAAAAAGAGCATACTATCCCACAGGAGCTGTTAGTTTTTCCGGGATAAAAAGTAGCCAGTTTCACTCTCGAGTTCCTCAATTATACCCATGTAAAAAATCACGTCGATCCGGTGTGCCGTTGCCGCCTAATTGATGAACAAATGCGAGAATAAGAGCATACTATCCCACAGGAGCTGTTAGTTTTTCCGGGATAAAAAGTAGCCTATGTCACTCCAGTTCCTCAATTATACCCATGTAAAAAATCACTTCTATCCGGTGTGCCGTTGCCGCCTAATTGAAGAAAAATGCGAGAAAAAGAGCATCCTATTCCACAGGAACTGTTTGTTTTTCCGGGATAAAAAGTAACCTATGTCACTCTCCAGTTCTTCAATTATACCCATGTAAAAAATCACTTCTATCCGGTGTGCCGTTGCCGCCTAATTGAAGAAAAATGCGAGAAAAAGAGCATCCTATTCCACAGGAACTGTTTGTTTTTCCGGGATAAAAAGTAGCCTATGTCACTCTCCAGGTCCTCAAATATACCCATGCAAAAAATCACGTCGATCCGTTGCGCCGTTGAAGCGTGATTGAAGGACAAACCAACAAACCAACAAACCAACAAACAAACTGACTTTCGCATTTATAATATTAAGTATGGATATCTACGAAAGAAAACACAATGCTATAGGTTACCCGTTATACAGATTCCTGATTATACAAACGATGTCGCATAGTTGCAGCAGCATGTAACCGATTAGTCCATCGGACACTACTGGAAAAATTACATTACGCCGCAAAGGAGAAGGGAGGAGTATATTTAGTCAGTGGACAGTTATGGACACAGGGCAGAGCATTATTTTAACACGCTACTGTAAACAACATGCTATCCTGTGGGATCTATTAGATTTTCCGGGACATAAAGTAGCCTATGTTACTTTCCAAGATCTAGACTATACTATCAGACTGTGTGAAAGTCTCCGGGAAACTGTTTGTTTTCCCGAAGTAAATAGTAGCCTATGTCACTCTCCAGGTCCTCAAATATACCCATGCGAAAATCACGTCGATCCGTTGCGCTATTGCCGCCTTATTGAAGAACAAACGTGAGAAAAATAGCATACTATCCCACAGGAACTTTTTTTTTATTTTTTTATTGTGAGATAGGCTTGCGCTTGACGACAATCATGCTTAGTGCAAAGCAATGATGAGGTCTAGGTTGGAACGCGCTTGCCTAGAAGATGCCTATTCACTCTTGTCTTGAAGGTACCTAAGATATACGTGTATAACTGTTTGTTTTTCCGGGATAAAAAGTGGCCTATGTCACTTTCCAGGTCTTCAGATATACCCATGCAAAAAATGACGTCGATCCGTTGCGCCGTTGCCGCCTAATTGAAGAAGAAATGCGAGAAATAGAGCATACTATCCCACAGGAGCTGTTATTTTTCCGGGATAAAAAGTAGCCTATGTCTCTCTCCAGTTCTTCAATTATACCCATGTAAAAAATCATATCGATCCGGTGTGCCGTTGCCGCCTTATTGAAGAACAAATGCGAGAAAAAGAGCATACTATCCCACAGGAACTATTTGTTTTTCCGGGATAAAAAGTAGCCTATGTCACTCTCCACTTCCTCAATTATACCCATGCAAAACATCACGTCGATCCGGTGTGCCGTTGCCGCCTAATTGAAGAAAAATGTGAGAAAAAGAGCGTCCTATCCCACAGGAACTATTTGTTTTTCCGGGATAAAAAGTAGCCTATGTCACTCTCCAAGTCCTCCGGGATAAAAAGTAGCCTATGTCACTCTCCAAGTCCTCAAATATACCCATGCAAAAAATCACGTCGATCCGTTGCGCCGTTGAAACTTGATTGAAGGACAAACCAACAAACCAACAAACCAACAAACCAATAAACCAACAAACCAACAAACCAACAAACCAACAAACAAACTGACTTTCGCATTTATAATATTAGTATGGATATGGATGTAAAAAATCACGTTGATCCGGTGTGCGGCGCCGCCTAATTGAAGAACAAATGCGAGAAAGAGAGCATACTATCCCACAGGAGCTGTTAGTTTTTCCGGGATAAAAAGTAGCCGATGTCACTCTACAGTTCCTCAATCATACCCATGTAAATAATCACGTCGATCCGGTGTGCCGTTGCCGCCTAATTGAAGAAAAATGAGAGAAAAAGAGCGTGCTATCCCACAGGAGCTGTAAGTTTTTCCAGGATAAAAAGTGGCCTATGTCACTCTCCAGTTTCTCAATTATACCCATGCAATACATCACGTCGATCCGGTGTGCCGTTGCCGCCTAATTGAAGAATAATGTGAGAAAAAGAGCATCCTATCCCACAGGAACTATTTGTTTTTCCGGGATAAAAAGTAGCCTATGTCACTCTCCACTTCCTCAATTATACCCATGCAAAACATCACGTCGATCCGGTGTGCCGTTGCCGCCTAATTGAAGAAAAATGTGAGAAAAAGAGCATCCTATCCCACAGGAACTATTTGTTTTTCCGGGATAAAAAGTAGCCTATGTCACTCTCCAAGTCCTCAAATATTCCCATGCAAAAAATCACGTCGATCCGTTGCGCCCTTGAAGCGTGATTGAAGGACAAATCAACAAACCAACAAACCAACAAACCAACAAACAAACTGACTTTCGCATTTATAATATAAGTATGGAAGTATGGATGTCAGTCTCCAGTTCCTCAATTATACCCATGTAAAAAATCACGTCGATCCGGTGTGCCGTCGCCGCCTAATTGAAGAAAAAATGCGAGAAAAAGAGCATACTATCCCACAGGAGCTGTTAGTTTTTCCGGGATAAAAAGTAGCCAGTTTCACTCTCGAGTTCCTCAATTATACCCATGTAAAAAATCACGTCGATCCGGTGTGCCGTTGCCGCCTAATTGATGAACAAATGCGAGAATAAGAGCATACTATCCCACAGGAGCTGTTAGTTTTTCCGGGATAAAAAGTAGCCTATGTCACTCCAGTTCCTCAATTATACCCATGTAAAAAATCACTTCTATCCGGTGTGCCGTTGCCGCCTAATTGAAGAAAAATGCGAGAAAAAGAGCATCCTATTCCACAGGAACTGTTTGTTTTTCCGCGATAAAAAGTAGCCTATGTCACTCTCCAGTTCTTCAATTATACCCATGTAAAAAATCACTTCTATCCGGTGTGCCGTTGCCGCCTAATTGAAGAAAAATGCGAGAAAAAGAGCATCCTATTCCACAGGAACTGTTTGTTTTTCCGGGATAAAAAGTAGCCTATGTCACTCTCCAGGTCCTCAAATATACCCATGCAAAAAATCACGTCGATCCGTTGCGCCGTTGAAGCGTGATTGAAGGACAAACCAACAAACCAACAAACCAACAAACCAACAAACCAACAAACCAACAAACAAACTGACTTTCGCATTTATAATATTAGTAGGATTAACCGACTTCCAAAAAAGGAGGAGATTGTCAATTCAGCGCGTATCTTTTTTGAAGTGAGAACTTCTTTAGCTGCGTTGAGCACATTTTGGTTTGGCTTTGGGGTAAACTTGTGGATTCGCGTCACCTCGCTCCGACATGCTCGCGAACAGCGAAATGCTCGCGTTGTTACGAAGACAAACATTCGAAATTAAACTTTAAAGCTTCAGTGTTATGGTTTATAATTGAATTCTGTTTTAAAGATAAAAAAATATTTGAATATTCCTTTTCACTTCTATCGGCAGTCCCTAATAAATTTTTTTTCAGTGTCTAGTGTATGCTCGCGAGGTGGTGGTGGTACTGTACTGTGTACTTGACCTACGTTTCATTAATTCCAGATGTCGGTTACCTGCTGAATATCGACATTAACAGCTAGAGCAAGAAGCTGATATATGAATACCCTACACCACTTCACACGTTATGCTAAGTACCAACTAAACCTGCGGCTGAATCTCTCTCTGCGTCGTATTCCTCATTACTGAGGGTCGTGTGACTCCTTTCCATTAATCAAATGATGGTAGGAGTTATTTTGGGATAATAATGCGGTGGGTTCCCACATCCTTCCGCATACGACTCGACTAAGAGTTTTTTCTTTTTTATTCACTCACTCTTTTTATTTCTTTTTTATTCACTACAAATTAGCCCTTGACCACGATCTCACCTGATGTTAGGTGATGATGCAGTCTAAGACTCTAACATGGTAGCGGGCTATCCTGTTAGGGGCATGGCAGTTATATTAAACCCATACCCCTATTCGGGGTCTACACGGCATCGTACCGGAAAGCTTTAAATCGCTTGGCGGCACGTCTTTGCCGGTAGGATGGTAACTATCCACGGCCGAAGCCTGCCACCAGGCCCGACCAGAGTAAATTCAGAAATTATAAATTCCCAAATTGACCAGCCGGGGATCGAACCCGGGACCTCCGCACGTTAAGACAACAGCGCTAGGTACACACTGCGCCACGGAGGTCGTTAAAAATTAGTATTTGAAGAAAACTTTTTACTCGTCGGAGTATTTGAACTATATAACTATACTGATATGCATTGTCACAACTAGGCCACTCGTGCCACGGAATAGCAGACATACAACCCAGACATGTGAAAGGGTATCTGGGGTAGCTGATATTGTAACTTGACAGTGGAATAATATCCCGGGCATGGGGTTCTTCAAAGGGCGGATAAATCCGGTTTATTTATCCTTTCACCAAAGGTTGTCTGTAAGAGATTGCTCTAGCAATAAGACCGTCTTTGCACATTTCTATGTAGTCTTACTAGGTATTTAACTGCATACTGTATATTTTATGTGTGCAATAAAGATATGTATCTAAATATAAATAAATAAATAAATTCCTCAAAAGCCGACCACGCCTAGGCGAGTCCTCTGGTGCTGCAAATGTTCATAGGCGGCGGTAATCACTTAACATCACAACCACAAAAACGTGCTCGTTTTTCTTTATTAACTTTTCTGAACCATGGAACTAGGGATCTGCTTATTGTTCCGATCCGCGCATTACTGACAATTGACATAATAATTATATATATGGTTGATATATTTAAAAAAAGTTTTATTTTGGTAGAATTTAAATCCGCCAAATTACCAGTTTTTATGCGAGCCTCGCTAGAGACATCTTTGAATGATCGGTGTACAACCAGAATATGTATACAGTTTCAAACCATCCGCTGAAATAACAGGTTTGAGGTTTCATGTATCTTCCCCATAGTAAGTTGAAAGCTCACGAGGCTAAAAAGCTACCTACTCATTTGTTTGTAGCTCAATAGATGGCATCGCTCAATTAAAAAAAAAAAACATTAAAAAAAATTATGATTCATTTAAAAAAACTTGTAAAGCTGTGATTTTTGTGCTTATCAGATTACGCTATTTAAGTAAAGCTTAAAGGCGTCTCCTGTAAGGACTGAGGCTCGA
This sequence comes from Erebia aethiops, assembly GCA_923060345.2. Classification (NCBI taxonomy): domain Eukaryota; kingdom Metazoa; phylum Arthropoda; class Insecta; order Lepidoptera; family Nymphalidae; genus Erebia; species Erebia aethiops. Next base: position 8,900,325 of record OV281079.1, on the reverse strand, counting down.
ACCTCAGTTCATGGTGATTGATTACGTACACCCCTGATAGCAAGGATCGACGTTCTGGCAGTTGGCACAGAACACATAATTGGAGGACCAATTATGTGTTCTGTGCCAACTGCCAGAACCTTTTTTCCTATATCACCAGGAGGTGATATAGGAAAAAAGGTATCTCATTTTTGCTTTAGAAAAAATCGTTTAATGTGTGGGTTTATTGCGAAACATTAAAGTACCTAGCACGGCGGACACCCTCCGTGGCGCGTCAGGGCGCGGCGCCACTAGTAAATTGACGCCTTAACCAATAGAGGGCGTGGAACATTGGGTGTTTTATTAATTATTGCTATCTCGATATGGCAATATTTTGTATAATTATTATAATAATGGGCTCATGTTTTTGACTTTCCGATGCGGAATAAATGATACTTAATAAATAGGTAAATTATGGGAATGAAAATCAATAAAATTTGCTGTTCGATCGCGATATTGCGTGCTTATTAGTTACTTACTTACGTAAGTTTTTTTTATAAATATGAATGAGTGTTTAATTAGGTATGTACGATATATTTGTTAAAGACAAAAGTGCGCAATATTGCCCCGAATGATTCTACCCGTACCTACGTCATAGTTTACGATAGACATGACAAAGAAAAGTATGCAAAGTATGGGAAATGGAACCTTTTTAATGTGAGTGTATTATAAACAGTAGGTAAACACCCTTAAATAAGAATTTAAGTACAACATCGATCCGAAAGTAAAACAATGCTTATTATAGAATGTCGCAATGCAAGTAATGGCTTGCATTTTCAGTCACGCAGAGCCCCACTCATTCCAGTAACACAGCAAGTGGAACTGGGTTGCGTCAGCCAGTCACAGCGCCATATAGTAAGGCAGAATATGATCCGTGACCTTCATTCGAAGCATTTGCACACTACACGATCCAGAACAAGGCACGGGCATCATGCGCAAATCGATCGACTTTACTTTTTTTTTATCCACTACAAGTTAACCCTTGACTCCGATCTCACCTGATTGTAAGTGATGATGCAGTCTAAGATGGTAGCGGACTAACCTATTAGGAGCATGGCAGTTATATTAAACCCATACCCCTTTCGGTTTCTACACGGCATCGTACCGGAATGCTAAATCGCTTGGCGCGGCACGCCTTTGCCGATAGGGTGGTAACTAGCCATGGCCAAAGCCTCCCACCAGGCTACACCAGGGAAAATTCAGAAATTATAAATTCCCAAATTGACGCTGCCAGGGATCGAACCCGGGACCTCCGCACGTTAAAAGACAACAGCGCTACACACTGCGCCACGGAGGTCGTCAAGTCCTCTTACGTGTCCTTTACACAGCTCCGCCCTCCCCCATGCAGCTCTTCATATATTTTACAGTAATGAAATATATGAAACTAGACAATGTCCCGTGACTTCTGACATACTTTTTGTACTTGACGTATTTTGAAAACTTTGCGCGAACCCTTTAATTTTGGTTTCGGATAAATAAGTCGGTTGAACAAAACCAAACAGGTTGAAACTTAAAGTTAAGCCGTAAAATCGTAGCATATAGAGACGGACAAGCACTCATTAGGAGATAAGAAGGTGTAAGAACCGTAAGGGGAACGAAATCAAAAAGTTCCTGAGCGCACGCGGGATTAAATAAGTTTCACGTAAGTAATTCTAGTGTCATCGGGAACCAGATTAGTGACCTATATTATATGAAAAGTAAAAGTATATTGCCTCATATAATTTTTACCAGTAAGTAGTAGGTAGATAACTAACAGAAGTCAGTAAATAACTTAATTGAGTCTTGGCGCGGCACTGCGGTGTACCTCGATGTTTCACGTTAGTAGTAATACTGGAAAAAAGCAGTATTTTAAATGAGAGAACTAAAAATAGTACCTGTGACTAATGCTATATATTTTTATTTTAAGTATTATTCAATCGTGCCAACAAATAGGTATGCGTGTGAACAAGCGTGACAGACGCTTTTTTCTTTTTTTTTATCCATTAGGTACAAGTTAGCCCTTGACTACGATCACACCTGATGGTGAGAAATGGTGCAGTCTAAGATGGTAGCGGGCTAACCTGTTAGGGGCAGGGCAGTTATATTAAACCCATACCCCTATTCGGTTTCTACACGGCATCGTACCGGAACGCTTTTCGTAATATTCGGTATCTACAGTACCTAAAATTAATATTATATTATGTGTTTTTACCATAATGAATAATATAATATGTACTTGATATGTGTAAATCTTACTGTAAATCCTTCCTTCCTCGTAACACTCATTTTATAATACAAGATACGATATTTTCAATCGTATTAAATGCGCTATTTATGCATTACCTAGGTATTATGATGCTTCTTCATGGTTAAAGATCCCAGAGCTGCCGGACCTTACTTATTTTCTGACTAACAAAATGTAACGCTTTTGAAGCTGTGTACAAAGTTATCTAATTATCACGCTTGCGCTCAGACTATGAGAAAAGTTACGTTATTTTTTTGCGAGCTTTAAAGCGTCTGACGGAAATAACTGCCCACTGCAATAGTCTGGGAGTATTGTTTATTAATTATTATTTATTACCAACTAGCTGATGCCTGCGACTTCATCCGCGTGGTTTAAGTTTTTTTGATTCCCGCGGGAACTCCTTAATTTTCCGCAATAAAAAGTAGCCTACGGCAATGGGAGTATTGGTCATTAATTATTACCAATATTCTGTAAAACATGCATAAAATTAGCACTCAGAATTAAAGAAAGGTAAGCAATGTTTTTACGTACCTTTAGCACCTGATAACTATAAATTGGCCGTCCGCTCAAATTAGCGAGTATGCGTACGTTAAATCTACGTAGCAAAGCTACTTTAATACACACATTTTGTTATTCAGAAAATAAGTAAGGTCTGTCGGCTCTGGGATCTTGCTCTATCACGAAAGAAGCACCATTCCTTTTCAATTCAGTCGTGTATCCAAAGCTTCGCGTCGCGTCGCAACGTTCACCGCATGTTCGCATTTCCGTATGGACGCATCGTATCGCATCGTTGCCGTCGTCGCATCGGTCAACTCCCTACTCCGATTATGACGCAACAATCGGTCTCACTTACTTTACTGCCTCGCATGTTTCGTATCTATAGTTGCTTTAGCTGCCAAGTGCCAACGCAGCGTTGCCAGAATGTTACTTTTGTAACATTTTACGTTACTTTTGACCCTCTCATGTTACCTCCATGTTGCACGACTCAAAATGTTACTTTTACGTAACTTTTAGGACTACATAAAAATAAAGTAAAAAAATCCGCAATAATCGTGTTAAGCGGAACGCAACCGAGAAAGTTTTCTTTCGTCGTGTTGGCGCTTCTTTGTTTTCGGATTGACGCGTCACTCGCAATGTTTTTCTGAATCTTCCATCCCGCTCAGCAAGCGAAGCGCGAGCGAGCGCCTATTGGGCAGTGTATCCGTCACTCGTCAGTGTCAACATGGTGTTAATCCGCCAACAGTGCGACCACGTGACTTCTGCATCAATCATGGTTACAGTATCAATTGATGTGATTGGCTGAATTTATAGTATTCTTGCATCAATGGATTTTGTCCAACAGTGGAAGAGTATTATCCAATGAATAAGGAAACAAATCAGAGGAGATTGCGATCGTTACACTGTAGCTGTAATTTTTAGCCGGTCGCCCTGCAGCAGGAGTATAGTGTTCTGTATTTTCAATTGTCAGTTTAGTTCACTTTGTTTTTGTTTTTATGTTTTATTCTCTGTGACTCAATAATACTCAAGAATTGAAAATTTCTATCGATCTCCCCTGCGACCCCAGCTTAAGCTCCCTGTGTTAAGTTTCAGAAGGACTAGAATGCAGAGCTGTTAAATCATACTAATATTATAAATGCGAAAGTGTGTTTGTTTGTTAGTTTAGTGGTTTGTTGGTTTGTCCTTCAATTACGCCGCAACGAAGCAACGGATCGACGTGATTTTTGGCATGAGTATAGTTGAGGACCTGGAGAGTAACAGGCTACTATTTATCCCGGAAAATTAAGGAGTTCCCGCCGGTATAAAAAAACTTGAACCACGCGGACGAAGTCGCGGGCATCAGCTAGTAAAAAATAAACGAATTTTAAATTCCCGGGTAAATATCACTTGCTTAACCTTTCATAGTCGAACAGTGTTGCCAGATCACCTGAAATAAGACCTAAGACGATTTCAATCTTTTAAGGCATAATAGTCACGTTGTTGCACGTTGATGTCTCTTTATTATACTCACAGGTATTACCATAGGTACATGCAAAGTTTGTCATTCAAAGTTTTGTCTTTAGGTAGGTATAGTCTTATTTTAAAGACAAACAACATTTACATTAAAATGATTAAACCAACCTATCTAAGTATTTGATTCATGAAAATGTGTGCTTCAATTCACGTCAGTTTGACCATATTACTCAGGATAAAAATTTGGTAAAGCGTATTAGTTTCGTTTCCCACTTAATATAAGTTAATGTTACTTTTCTCGTGAAAATGTTACTTATTGAGCCACAGATGTAGTACTAACAGATACCGCGCTCGGAACACGACAGTGCGGCCAAAATTTATTCTAGTGTGCGTGACAGCACTGTCTGGACACATGCATCAGTGTGCGTGAAATGTTGCCACATTAATGAAAAAATGCCAAATTAATGTAAGAAATTTTAATTGTTTGTTCTATCTTTAGACCTTAACTACTTAACCGATTTCAACGACATATGGTAGGAGAATAGCTTGTATCCTGGAAAAGGAGATTCGCATATTACTGTGGTGGTACGCTGGCTACTTTGGAGCTACGCTGAGTAATTTAGCGGTACGTCGAATACTTTCAAGATATGCCAGTTAAATTGGAGGTACGGAGACTACTTTGGAGGTAGGCCGACTACTTTAGAGATACGCCGACTACTTTGGTGGTACGTAGGTACGCCAGCTGCTTTTGAGGTACGTCAGCTACTTTGATGGTACGTAGGCTACTTTTAAGGTTCGCCAGCTTCTTTAGAGGTACGCAGGCTACTTAGGAGGTACGTAGGCTATTTTGGTGGTACGCCAGCTACTTTAGAGGTACGCCGGCTACTTTAGAGGTACGCAGGCTACTTTGGAGGTACGTAGGCTACTTTTAAGGTACGTCAGCTACTTTAGAGGTACGCCGGCTACTTTAGAGGTACGCAGGCTACTTTGGTGGTACGTAGGCTACTTTTAAGGTACGTCAGCTACTTTAGAGGTACGCCGGCTACTTTAGAGGTACGCAGGCTACTTAGGAGGTACGTAGGCTATTTTGGTGGTACGCCAGCTACTTTAGAGGTACGCCGGCTACTTTAGAGGTACGCAGGCTACTTTGGTGGTACGTAGGCTACTTTTAAGGTACGTCAGCTACTTTAGAGGTACGCCGGCTACTTTAGAGGTACGCAGGCTACTTTGGTGGTACGTAGGCTACTTTTAAGGTACGTCAGCTACTTTAGAGGTACGCCGGCTACTTTAGAGGTACGCAGGCTACTTAGGAGGTACGTAGGCTATTTTGGTGGTACGCCAGCTACTTTAGAGGTACGCCGGCTACTTTAGAGGTACGCAGGCTACTTTGGTGGTACGTAGGCTACTTTTAAGGTACGTCAGCTACTTTAGAGGTACGCCGGCTACTTTAGAGGTACGCAGGCTACTTTGGAAGTACGTAGGCTACTTTTAAGGTACGTCAGCTACTTAAGAGGTACGCCGGCTACTTTAGAGGTACGCAGGCTACTTTGGAGGTACGTAGGCTACTTTTAAGGTACGCCAGCTACTTAAGAGGTACGCCGGCTACTTTAGAGGTACGCCAGCTACTTAGGAGGTACGCTGGCTACTTTGGTGGTACGTAGGCTACTTTGGTGGTACGCAGGATACTTTGGTGGTACGTAGGCTATTTTGTAGGTACGATAAGTCTGCCTTATTGTACCTACGTCCATTTCAGCTTTTTTAATCTGTTTTGCCTCTATCTGTTTCGGTTTCCTCTAAAGTAGCTGGCGTACCTTAAAAGTAGCCTGCGTACCAGCAAAGTAGCCTGCGTACCACCAAAGTAGCCTACGTACCTCCAAAGTAGCCTGCGTACCTCTAAAGTAGCCTGCGTACCTCTAAAGTAGCTGGCGTACCTTAAAAGTAGCCTGCGTACCAGCAAAGTAGCCTGCGTACCACCAAAGTAGCCTACGTACCTCCAAAGTAGCCTGCGTACCTCTAAAGTAGCTGGCGTACCTTAAAAGTAGCCTGCGTACCTCTAAAGTAGCCTGCGTACCTCTAAAGTAGCTGGCGTACCTTAAAAGTAGCCTGCGTACCAGCAAAGTAGCCTGCGTACCACCAAAGTAGCCTACGTACCTCTAAAGTAGCTGGCGTACCTCTAAAGAAGCTGGCGTACCTTAAAAGTAGCCTACGTACCATCAAAGTAGCTGACGTACCTCAAAAGCAGCTGGCGTACCTATAAGCTAATCGGCGTACCTCGAAATACGCCGGCAGCGTAGCTGTTTCACAAAAAAAAAACTATCTACTAACAGCTCATTTACACCTTCTTTAATTTAAGGGAAAATATTACAACGTAAATTAGCAACACTGATAGATATCGTTGAGGTTTTGTGTTTCAAGTCATCAGCAATTAAATAAAAAGGGAAAAAAAACTTACAGAATGAAAATATAAATTCTTACCTATGAAAAGAAACACCATTATCCTTTTTTAATTTTTGGGAACAATTTTTACAGTGTTTCAAGACACAAGAAGGCATTATTTTGAGAAACTTGTTTAAACACACGTTACGTCGAAACTTCTCGACGCGTCGCATCCAACTAAATGAGATTTGTATTTGCTTTTCGTTTTGTATTTGCTTTGTTGGCGCGCCTGCCGTGTTCCTAGCGCGGTATCTGTTAGTACTACATCTGTGTATTGAGCTATCTCATGTTACATTTGACTATCTGCCACTGGCAACACTGTGCCAACGCGCATTCCGATTTTAACCAGCGCATGTGCTGGTTGTGTGTGTGTTTCTCTATTTTTAAAAACACGTGGCTCAGTGGTTTTGTTTAAATCCTAACCTATAACTTATAGAATTTCATGAATTCTTGCATCAGTGCCCGACTTTAAAAAATTTGGTAAGTGTTTCTGTCATATTTCAGTATTTATAACGAAAAAATCGCGTGTAGAGTTAAAGACTTACATTTTAATGAGCCGGGTTCACGTACCTACTAACTGTAGCGTTTGGTCAAAGTGTAAAACACTGTGAACATTTAGGAGAGGAATGTACCTAGTGATGAAAAAAACTACCCCTTATTGTTACTATGTGGTACTGTTATTTGGTAAGTACCATTCATATCAGGAATATATTCTAACCTAGTAAAATCAGGCCTAAGCGAATTTTAATATAATAATAAGTACATAATATGTCAATTATAGTATAATTTTAGTGACAGCTTTTCCACAAAAGTATGTACCTACCGATTCATGGTTGTTAAAATAACTAACGTAAGTACGCACTGCAATACAAGGATACTACAAAACATTACGTTTTACGACGATGCGAACTTCATATCTACATATTATATATGTTTGCCCTAATTTCTCTACGTAGGTATATAATATACTCTTTTATCAGCAAACATTGGTAGGTACATTATTTTGATATCTACTTAGCGTCACTTAACCTTTATTTATTTATCTTTATCATCTAAAACTATGCACCTTAATGCCTCTTAACGCAATTCTACAGTACAATTATTTTTATGTATACATAATATATCGGTTATATATCATGTACTTATAAAAAAATTTAATATTTTCATTGTGAAAGTGTGTCAAAAGTGTAAAAAAACGCAGAAAAGTTTGAGTTTCATCGTAAATTCGACGCTATGTCCACGAAAATAAAATCAACAATTGAAATAATATTATACCGTTATATATTATTAAGTACCAAACGATATATAGCTACAAATAAATATAAAGGTCCCCTTATAACTATAATACCTTGACCTCTATCACTTACCATAATTTTTAACCTTTTTCCCTTTGATCCCTTTACGTTTTTCGTTAACACTTAACTAAATTTATTTATTTATGTTTTCGGTACCATAATTAAAATTATGTATATGTATAGATAATATAGTAATTATATGTATAATAATACAAGTACCTATTTTATCATTACCACCAGCTTTCGATTAGCTGAATTTCGGCATGGCACCCGTTCCTTGCCGACGACGCATAATATTGACTAAATGAAATTTCTAAAATTCTATTAAATATTATTATATTATACAATATAGGTACCTAGTTTTTTATTTTGTAAATAAACAAACGCTTAAGTCTTATTAATGATAAACCTACAAACATTGCAAACTAATCCCAGCTTAGAATATTACGTCAACTTGGTATGCATAGGTATGTAATATTAGTATGGTTTCATAATTTCCTTGTAACATATAATATGTTTAGTTCAAGTTTAATTTAAATACGTTACAAGTTACAACTTACAACGTGATGTGTTTTGATTAGTAAGAAATGGTTAATGCATTGTTTCAGTAGGGCAATTATTACAATAGTCGAGGTCATTGACTTCCGGATTCAACTCGCATTCTGTAGTCTTTACTCTTCAGTCTACCAACCACACACCTCATTCTAACCATCACACGTCACTACAAGACTTTCATTGATCCACTTATTATAGTCTATATAATGGACATACCTACTCGTGATTGTTTAACGCAACGATTATTTAGGTCATTCAATTAATTAACATTTAGATATTATACTCACACATAATGTTGATAAATATTCTTTATAGCCGGTAATCGGTATTGCAAATGCCCTCAAAAATAACAATCAACTATTGCATTTTCAGTGAAGTAACCTGGAAACAAACCAAAGATAATGAATTAAATTATTGAAGACGTTCACCATTGTATTTGCATGCTCAAGTCTCATTGAAACCTGCAATATTATTTGATATTTTCAAAACTTATACATATTAACCAGCTTAATAATATTGTCTTACTAAGCTGATTATAAAAATAAAATCAAATTCAAAATAATTTTTTTTAATAAAAAATATTTTCCGAAATGTATGTCGTATCACTTTAGAACGGCTCAACCGATTTTGATCGATTTTTTGTGTGTGTTTGGATCCCCAGATACTTTTTAGGTTCAGGGCAGGACAACGTCTGCGGGGGCCACTAGTTTAATTATGAATAAAATCAGATTTCCCTGCAGCCTTTAATATTTTCACCAATCTGTTAGTTTAAAAGTGTATAGTAAAAGAAGAAATAAAATTGTTGTCAACTTTATAAAAGATAGATAATATTTTTAAAATTTTGTTATCTTATTACGATATGATTTGCATATTATCTACAGCTAGAAACAGGTTTTGCTAATATTGAAGGTAATGAATAATTTTATACACTATATAATAATTATGCACTATACAAGTTCATTATTAAATATATCTGTTTGTGTCGATGCATTTAATCTAAAGGCTTTATAGCATATGATACGATAACTTATGTGTATGATTATTATTATTATTATATAACAAAATTAATAAATAATATAATCATCTATAAATTACATTAATCTTAATTACGTTCATATAATATAATATTATTGTATTTGATAGTTGACTTCATCAACATTCATAATATGCTAAACACGTGTTAGGTAGGTTAGGTACATGTATGAAGATGGACTATGGGGTGGTCTGCAATTGCATATCTCACAGCTTCAACGTATCGGTATGTTCTCGATTAGGTCGATACTCGATAATATTAACCAAGTCGAATTATTGCAGTTTCTGTGCAAAACTGCAACAATTCGATTTGGTCATAAACCGAGACAAAAACTTACACGTTTTGATAACGATTGTGCTAACACCATTTCAATTTGATATAGTTTTATCCAGCGACATACCTAGAACCTACTGGTTTGATCCAACAGTAAATTCTAATAAAAACTAAATAATAAAAAATAATCCATAATTAAGTTCCGCATTCTTATCATACATCTTCATAGGTAGTATATGAATGAAGAGACGCTAGAATATACTTGAGTACTTACATAATATTATTATGATTTAGCAAAACACGCTCTCGAAAATTCATTGCATACCTACAATCGGCTAACTATAGCGATTAGCGACTTCTTTTGCGTGGTTTTTACAAGCTTTTATTTAACTTGCAAATTTTGTATATTTGGTTAGATCAAATCATGCAACTAAATTTTAAAATGTATCCCCAACTGATTGAACTGAAATTTTGCTTATGTACACCATCGATTTACCAACTATGTACACGTTTAATTTGGATGACAATTTAGATGTCGGCGAATATTCAATGGCGGATTTGTTATTTTTTATGCATCCCCATGATATGGGTATTAACTATCAATTAAAAGGGCTTGATGAGAAGAATACTAGAAATAAAATGACGTCACTCTAAATTCAATATGGCGGACGATAAAAGCTTGTTATTGATTAAGTACCATCTTGTTATTTAAAAATTCAGTAAGCACTTAATTTTAAAATTTCGTCAAAATCGGTTAAATAGGTGGGCCGTGAAACATAGTAGACGTAATTTTCGAATTTAATAGGTACATAGTTTAACAATTAGTATGGATAGTTTATATTTAACTTCAAACAATAGGTATGTTTGTTAAATTACTTGATATTTAAATAACAACAACAATAAACATTGAACAAAAAATATTACTTATTGAAAAAAAAATTTTTGTAATCCAGCTGTTAAATTATACAATTTGGATGAGACCCTCGCGCATCCAAGTTATAGTAAGCAAGAGATTATATATTGTATAAAATAATTTAACCATCCTCATAATGCAGATACTTTTTACAAAGTCCTTCGAGCTAAAATATACCTACCTAAATATAGACAGCCGTGCCTCGCTTTATTTATTTTACGAATTAGCATATATAACAGCTGTAGGAAAAGATATATAATATTGTATGAATGAACCAAATGAGAACAACCTTTAAAAAATGTTTAATCAGGAATGCAGTGTTAAATGTTTGCATCAGGATTCAGTCAAAATAATATAGTGATGTCTTTGTGTGAACTGAACTTAATATGTCACCTTAAAATATGATATGGTGGATCCCATAAACGTTTGAAAAGATTGCCATTGTCACAGAGAAAAATAGTGTTTTTTACTTAACTTAACATCGGATCTGAGTGTAGTTTGAAAAATAAAGTTCAATGGACTTAATATCAATAGATATTAGGTATTGGTATAAGTACCTACTTATGTACATATTGGTCGTCTTGGCGAAGGCACTCCTGTGCCCCCGATATGACATTGACACCATATTGTATTGCTTGCCTAGCCTACAAAAAAATTACTAACGAAACTTAAATCATACTAATATTATAAATGCGCAAGTGTGTTTGTTTGTTGGTTTGTCCTTCAATCACGCCGCAACGGAGCAACGGATCGACGTGATTTTTGGCATGGGTATAGTTGAGGACCTGGAGAGTGACATATGCTACTTTTTATCCCGGAAAACTAAGGAGTTCCCGCGGGAATCAATTAAATAAAAACTAGCGAAAATACACTAGCCTTTTTCTAAGACTATAAAAATATCAGCTATCATACCTACCAGCTTAACAGCTACAGCGTGGATAGCTGATCAGAGGTGCGATTGGGTAAGAATTGCCGATCAAATCGTCAAAGTTCAGCGTCAAAGTAAAATAAACTATAATAGCATTGAATTAGAGCTCAATTTCGTGTATCTATTCTCATACGTTTAGGTAAGTACAATATCCTAAACGGATGAGAATGGATACACGCATTTGAGCTCTAATTCAATGATGTTATGGTTTATTTTACTTTGACACCGAACTTTGACGATTTGATCGGCAACTTTTAGACAATCGGGTGGCAGAAAACTGACCACTGTGTATAGCCAACTACAATTCCATTTCCCACCAACTAACATGAACACATAACATAATAGAATATATGCAGCGAGAATACCTACCGTAAATTCTGCCAATCACAACAATTTTAAGCTTTTAGCGATGTAATGATAACTACTTTCATGTTAAAAGCAAAATAATATATCATCTCGAACAAATCGCGAAAATACGATCGCTCTTAAATCATAATAAATGACCTAGATATTTATTTAAAGTCTCTAATGAGTTTGTGTTGACTAGTTTACTTCAGCACTCCGCTTAAAACGTACCTAATACAAATTCAAATAAACTTTTACAAATTCTTTTGAATCGGCAATCATATCTACCGCCGCGCCGTTACGCGCTGGTTCAATAGTGCAGATTTTTATAGACAACTACACTCCCGCGACATTCCCGCGACTTCGTCCGCGTGGACTAAGTTTTTTCGATTCTCGCGGCCCGCGGGAACTCCTTAATTAATTAACTCGGGATAAAAAGTAGCCTATTTCCTTCCCCGGGATATAACCTATCCCTGTACCAAATTTCATCAAAATCGGTTGAATAGGTGGGCCGTGAAAGCGTATCAGAATGACAGACACACTTTCGCATTTATAATATTAGTAGGTAAACTGTATGGATAATAACTTTTTTTGTTGAATATCTACGTAGGTTTTTAATATTTATCACGGAATCCACAAAATACTTACAGTTCGCGCGCGAGTTGAATGCAGAGTAAATGTATGTGTCACCATAGATTTGCTCTGCATTCAACTCGTGCGCGAACTATACACTTGATTGTTAGCAAATGTACATAATTTGCTAAGAAGTGTATTTTATGATTCTCCTATAATTTAACACCTCTATCGACTTCTTCACCTATCACATAGGTACTAGAATTCTACATCAATGCCTATCACATTGAACTCTTTTTAACTGACTTCAAAAAAGGAGGAGGTTCTCAATTCGGTTGTATGTTTTTTACTTCAGAACTCCGTCATTTATTTACCGAATTTTTTGGAACGAAGTTCCTTAAGGAACGATGCGGAGGGGTACCTAGTTGGCAAAAACGTCCGTAACGAAAATGCGGGCAGTAAGATTTTTTTACGAAGACAAAAGGTCTTAAATATAAATATACTACATTCGAAATTAAACTTTAATGCTAAAGTGTGAAGGTTTATATTTGAATTTTAATTTTTATCTATTTAAGTAGGTAGATAGTAACTAGCGTTACACGATATTATTATTTTATTCAAATTAAATGATCATGGTATCATTACTCATTAGTTCTTAGATATGTGCATTATTTTAGTTGTTACCTACCTACTTTTAAGTCCTACTTATCATAATTATAAACTCCTTATCGCATTATCTTACTATATTGAGACAAAATAAGCACTTAGGGTACTAACATTAGGTAATAATATTTGTTTATTCGTAATTTCCTGTTTAATTAGTTTAAAATTTGATATGCCTTGTATTTGTGCTTAATTAAATTAAAGTAGAAACACTTACTTAATAGGTAATAAGTAGGTACTAATGAGATTAATTATTGTTGATGTAAGCAGTTGTAGTTAACCATTACATCCACGTTCGCTTCATTTAAATATTTACATTTAATATTACTCACAAACGTTTAAGTCAAGCAGTACCTAAGTAAGTAAGAACTCGCCAGTTTACTTAGTTGAACAGAATCATAATATAATGAACTTCGAAATCCATCCATAACACTTATAATTGTGTATATTTTCACAAAGTTTCTTGCTGGCTCTTCGCAGTATGAATCGTATTTCGAACCAATGGTAGATTCACTTAACGATTCAAAAGCACTTGTAAAAGTTTACTCTTTACTTATTTGAAAAATAAAACATCTGAAGTCTGAACTAGAATTTGAGTAAATACCTAGATACCGATAAATAATTCAAAGGTCAATGTTTAACTACTCGTAATAAGGTATAATATGGTGATTTAATTTTAATAAGTATAATAGGTATAATATGGTGATTTAATTTTAATAAGTAGATTGTTATAAATTATAGAAGAACAGTAATTACGATTTGTGCATGCATTATGTAGCTATAAACTGTACCTACTGATCCACTTGGCACTTACCTATTTATATTGCGGAAAAAATACACAAAAGTATTTTTCTTGAATTATGAAACAAGGAGCTCAAAAAATAGTACTTACTTTAATAAAAGATTGTTTTGCGGGCTTGTATCTAATAATTTACTTCATCAGTGCAAGAGACATTATAAGCGTCACACTAAAAATTACAGGCTTACAGCTAAAATGGAGTTTATATTCTTTACCCTGTCTTTACCAACTCTATAAGTATTTCAAAGTTTACTCAAACTTGTATCAATTTGCACACTCTAGTCACCACGGAGTACTGAGGGATAACCATTATGTAACTCGGGCTTAGGTTACAACCACAGATAACGGATACAACTTACACAGTACACGGTACACGTGCAGTTCATCAAAATTTCGTATCTTAGGAGTTCTTTGTTGTTTCAATAGATTGCATTTTCCACATAAGTAAGCGATAGGCGCAACGAATTTCATCAGGTTGTGTCCATTACAATACCTTTGCAATAGATTGGATACGAATGGAATTTCGAGAATGATTAGGTAGGTAAAATAGGTGTTTTAGTGCCACATTACCAAGTTTTTATTTTTCAGTAAAATATTATGAGACATTTCGCTGAAACACACATAAATCAATCACACCTGTATTACATAATAAAATATTTTAGGAACCCAACCTTTTGCTACACTACTACAAGAATATTACGCCCACTTAAGTATGTAAATCTCGGTTACCTTCATTAATAGCCATTCCAATGAACAAGGCAAGGTTCATTCATTGTTACTGACATTGAGCAGCACTCTGCATTGACGCCCTGTAAGCTTAAAATGTGTGTCAGAAGTAATGTACAGCCCGTTTCTAGGGCGGGTTGAATTCTGGTCGCAGACACGAAAGTAAAAATAAACTTAGATAGGTAGCACGATAGTTTTATGACATTGATAACCAAAAGTAAAATCCTCAAGATATTTATTCAAAAGTTGCGTTCTAACTTATGACCAAGTTAAAAAATAATCATCCGTTTTTCTCCACCTGCCCTGCCTACTTTATGTTAAATAAGTTTTTTTGATTCCCACGGGAACTGCTTAATTTTTCGGGACTTAAAGTAGCCTATGTCACTCTCCAATTCCTTAACTATGTCATCAAAACAAAGTAATTCACGTAGATCCGTTACTCTACTGCAGTGTGATTGAAGGACAAACCAACAAACAAACACACTTCTGTATTTATAATTAAAATATTAGTATGAAGTATAATGGACGCGTGTTACTCGACCAGATTAAGTAAAGTTAAACCGTAAACGTATTTTAGTTTTACTCAGTACCTAAGATACATTGTAACGGGCAAGACAGTTATTTAGGATTATCAGCTGTAACGCCCTTTTCAACTCTTGACTCTACTGCTACGGAAAATGTTAGACTTCACCCATGAAGTAACAAATCGGCCAAATCTGTGCACCATTTCCTTTATTTAAACTCTAACTAAGTAGTTCATAGGTGTATATTTCACAAATTGTAGCACAGAATACTTAAAGGTTGTGGTAGTTCCCTATATAATTATAGGCGTCCTTATTCCGTGAGTTTGAACGCAAATATACAATACAAATGTAATATAGACTAAAAGGTATTTTGAGAGCTGTTTAGTGCGGTGAAGATGGTAAATAGAGTCGTCAGTTGTCACTCGTCATGAACCATGGCGTCGGTAATAATATGGAGAACATTATAAAAGACACACAATTTATGTACGTACACCGACGTCAATCGGCGCGTCACGCACGCCTCGGCGCCGTTGTATATAAAAGTTCGAGAATTTTATTGTAACGACAAAATCTTGCAAATTGTTAAAGTGAAGCTAAAAAAATACTTCCCATTTGCTTCTCAGCGCCAACTCTCAACTTGTAAGGATTTTCACAACTTCTTATGTAATGTAATGTAATGCTACAGGCCATTATGGATTTACGTGTTATTTATGATTCCGAAGTAATTAATATTGTATTCATTAATTGGGAAGTTTAGAGGCTCAGTCTTATGGTCATTCACCCAAATAGACATAACTACGGTTCGCTTGCTCAATAATAATAATATAGTTATACTTCCTTAAAATTCACAATTAAAAATAGACCAAAAATAACACAATAAACAGCGTTGTACACAGTCAATTATTCGTATATTGACTTAATTATTATTTTAATAATAATTAACATTTAAATTAAAAAGAAAAAATTGTTTAATTAAAAGTCTGAACGCAATACACATAATTCAGGATTGCCTAATCCAAAGCCAAAACTCCATATCACATATCACTATTTCGCCTTTTGTACTTTAATTAGGGCACTTCGAGATTGACCTGAGAACTCATTAGGCAAATGTCGAAGTTTTCACTTTGGAAGTTTGGACCAAAGCTCTAGCCATTTCTCAGGATTGCCTAGGCCAATCGAGATTCGCCCGCACTTCGGCTTTGGACTATAACGTATTATAAATATTATGGTCTATGAAACAACATTGCCTAAGTACATTTTCTATTATTATGATATAAATCATCGTCATCTCTTTCCCTAATTGAGTCTTCCACTTAAAAAACCTGTAAGTTACATAAATGCTTAAATAATCAACAAACCTAAAATAATATTAAATTACTTTTTCTAACTGAAATTAAACATCGATGAAATTACTGTTCAATAATTGCTTAGCACTAAACAACGTCGTGCATCTCAATTTGACAACGCTAATTGGTAGTAACATAAAAGTCACGATCTAACGATTTTATAGGTACCTTTTCTGTAAGGGTTCTACCGCTAAACTCTAAAAGCAGGTACATATTACTGTATTGATTATATCGATAATATCGAAATACGCTGTACCACAATATTATAGATTTTCCTTTTGTCGCGGATTAGTCTTATAGTAACTCATATTATGGTAATGCGGTCCACGTCCACTTGCAGTTCTGAGCTCAATAATAAGCAGATTCCTTTTTCTGTGGGTAAGGATGCTATTCTTGTACGTACTCTACATAATACCAATTTTTGACCCAAAATAGCAACTCAATTTGAGGTGAGGAACATGTATTTCACATTTGGCACTCTATCGATTTCTACAAGAAGGTGCAAGAACTTTGACTTTTTTTTTGTGAAAATGTGCTGCCTTTATTCCCGAGTCCTGACCTACGTTATATGATGCTTGTGATTTTTTTAATTCTTCGAGTTTTTTTTTTCTTAAAATCGAATTCTTAATAACGACAAGAATCTTTCGATCTTCTCATTAGTTTCGCGTCACTGATCAGAATAACAGCCTGTGCCTAGACTATACCTACCTACTGTGTGTACAATTAGTTACAGACTTACAGTAGAGTTTTCCCTTCCAATACGTTAGCATAGTTCCTTCTATCTCTATTAGTTATCGCTTCACTGACTGCTGGAAAAAATATAATACACTGTATTGTATGTATTATTTGTATAGCAATACCTACATCATTCAAGGGTGAGACTTATTGCACCGGAAACTGGTAATCTTGCAGAACTATATCAGCCATCCCATTATGCCAATATTGTGCATTATTGTGTACATCGTTGATCTGACTTTATCAAACAGACCGCATTCGTTGATAATATTTTACTGATATCCTTTTTGTGAGAACTTATAAAAATCATTATATAATATTACGTAGGTATTGTATTACCTACTTACACATACAATTCTGAGAAAGTAGTAATTAAAAATTAATAATAATATAGTTTCGGAGCCTTCGAAAGGTTATTATGTATTTCAATTTTACTACTTAGTACTAATATAATTAATTAATTTTATTGAATTGGGGTGTCCACTTCTTAGAAATGAAAAGCAGGAAATATTAATAAAATGTACCTATTATGCATATCCTTTTTAATATATATTCAATAATTCATCGCCCGAAGGTACCTATGAAAGGTCAATAATATGATAGCATTTGACCGGTAACTTTTACAGGCTCTTGCGCCTTACGAGATCATTTCACAAAATGATCAGGCAACTCATCATATTATTCTCATTACATTACATTAGATAGTATCGTTGACTACACCCTTCCCCTCTGAAATTACACCCGACGATAAAACATAGGCCCGTGAACCAATTAACCAACTGATCTATTTTTAAACTACAGACCGCAAATAGACACATTGTTACATGCCTAGGTAGCGATGAAGCCGCTAAGCATATACCTACTAAAAAAATAGGTAAACAAGTTTATCTGCAGACTACCGGGTCAGTATCCGTTTTCACCGACAGTCCCTAAAAGCACAAAAGGAACCACAAAAGCTCCATGAGGCTATCATACAGTACATTAACAATATGAAAACTGATACATAATTGGGCTTAGATGATCCATAAAATTTAGGGATTGTCGGTGATTACGGACATAAGTTCTTTTTTTTTCTATTATTGAGTACTTAATATAATTACAATCTAGCCAAACTATTTGACTAATAAGTATTTTTTCTTTAACCTAAGCTTATAATTAATTATGTAGGTACTAAGAAATTGTCCAATGACGTATCGTCTTTCTTGTTGCAAATAGACACTTTGTTCTTATGTTCTTTTAGACAGCACTTAACTACACTATCACTAGTCACTATACACTAACTCACTATTTGCGTAAGGTATATGTATAAGTTCTGCTTGCAAATTATCTGACAGAAGAAACTATTAGGTGAAAGTAAAATTTCAGAAACAAAATAATATAAATCATCGAACACACACCACACAATTTTAGTATCTACCTATCTACAGAATAAATACCACTGATTCCTCCTAGTTTTTTTTTGTTAATCGTGAAACCAGAAGCTTACGAGTGATGCGATTCGCATCGCGTCTAGCTAAACGAAGGTCGCGAGAAGTGAAGCTAAATGAAGGGACCACGAAGCTGGGCATATAGTTAAAAACCTGATATCTTTAGCCTTGGGAGTTGGGACCTCCGCTACAGAATGAATCAAGTTTATTTTATACTACTTTCTTTTTATACTACAACTAGCTGACCCGGCGAACTTCGTACCGCCTTATGCAAAAGTAAAAAAGTATGCAAAATTAAATGTATATTTTTCAATATTTCTGAGAGATTTTCTTAATATTTTTTTCCGTAAGAACCTTTTCCTAATAATAACAAAAAAAGAATTAGTGAAATCGGTCCAGCCATTCACGCGTGATGCCGTGACCAAGGAAAACAGGTTTCATTTTTATATATTATATATTATATAGATAGATCAGGCTCGTATCTTAAGTTTAAAGTTTGCTTAATAATTAATCATCATGACAGTCCAATTTACTAGAACGTCAATTACGTAATTATCACATTATGCCAGTACTACATTTTTTGTATATATCTGTTAAATTCATCCCTTCCATTGAAATCATTGATGTAGAATTTTTTTAGTACCTATATTGAAATAGAATGAGTAATACTAAAATTCTACATCAATGATCCCTTCATAAGATCATCCATTTCATAAGATAGAGAACAAAACATCATCATACTTCATACTTCATACTAATATTATAAATGCGAAAGTGTGTTTGTTTGTTGGTTTGTTGATTTGTTGGTTTGTCCTTCAATCACGCTGCAACGAAGCAACGGATTGACGTGATTTTTTGCATGGGTATAGTTGAGGACCTGGAGAGTGACATAGGCTACTTTTTATCCCGGAAAATTGAGGAGTTCCCGAGGGAATTTAAAAACTTATTCCACGCGGACGAAGTCGCGGGCATCAGCTAGTTATTCATAAACAACAAACATAACATAGACATTAAGCTTATGGTTAACAGCAGAAAAAAGCCACTTTGGGTTGCGCAAGTTAGGGAAGGTATTAGTTAGACCAGAGCCAGACCCAGATTTTCTTCTCTTCGCTTCGTATTCCTCATTACTGAGAGTCATGACCCCTTTCCATTAATCACATAATGGTAGGGGTTTTCTTGGGATAATAATGTGGTGGGTTCCCAGTTCCCACGTCCTTCCGCATACGACTCGGCTAAGAGTATTGAAACTTTTATTTTTTGTAACGATTATTATCAGTCGTTACTGATAAGAACCGAGACTGACGGCTTAACGCGCTCTCCGAGACACGGACGAAACGAAAAGGCCAAAGGAAAAGGTTCATTTTAGGCCTACGTTCTTGTACAGTCTACCATGAATAGAGGAAAATACATAGATTGTATTAAAAATATAATAATTTCGAACAGTAAAGTAAATAACGAGCAAAAAAATAAAAATGTACTTATTTCAAGTTTTCGATACGTTTCCAAGATGGCAACCTTCAGCCATAGAGAAGGCTATAGGCGCGAAATGTATCAAATATCATTTCTGACAGTCACTGTCAAAAAAACGTGTTTATCTTTGCAAAACGTCAAAAAATATGAATCCGCCATTGTTACCCACTCATGTTTAGTGTTCCATAACTTGGAAAGATTAAATAATTTTACCACTGAAATTACGACGAATTCGTAGATTTGACCAATAAAAACTGGTCCAGTATTTTATTTTACTTCATTTCTTGTACAAGACTTGGCCTACGCCCCATACAAATCTGAACCGTCTCCTTTGAACCTCCCAATTCGGTCACCCATCTAGTTACCGACTTGGGTCTACGTTGCTTAACAATCTCATCGCATCAACTCATATGCTATTGTCACAACTAGTCGTCTATCAAAGACCAGAATATCCTAACTTAAATTATGGATCATAGAACACTTAAGTACCTATTTGAGGTTTGGAGGACCACTAGTTCTTTGGTGCTAAGCCCAATTTTTCACCGCAAAATTATTATGAAATTTATATTCTCACCATGCATGAAAGTTGTTTCGTATTGAAAATTCGACTTTAAAGTTTAACTAGTAAGTACCTATGTATGTAGCGTATCATATCGTTTCAAGATCCGAGCCGTATCAAGTCTACACGTGTCATCTATAAAATCACGATAAAGTCTTTATAATATAGGTCACCGTATTTTATTAATGTCATGTAAATATGGCATTATGTCTGTTCTTGGATTATTATTGTGTGAACTGCTGTTTTTTTAGATAAGAAAATAGATATTTTGATTGTTCAGCATCTATTGAATTTAAAATCTAACAAAATGAAACATTTATTGCATTATCATCATTACTAGATACCTATGGTCGTATACACATTTAAGTTGACTAGCAAAATCAATATTATTTCAACAATTACAATATCTTGGTAATTATTGACACTCATTCTGGTAGGTATAAAACAGCGATATATTTTGATCTATCACCTACAAGCGCACATAACGTAAAATAGGTAGGTACGATTAGTTTTCCACACTTCGAAATTAAAAACATCAGACGTAAATTATACTGTTCCAGCTTTTTCCTAAGTACATCACTTAATAAACGTTAATTAATTGACATAAAAGGTAGGCCCTTTAAGAGGAAATGAGAGGGCGGTTTCCCCATACAATCGTATTTATCTGTTTTCTCCGTGGATAATTACAATAGAGAAAAAGTTTTTGCACCATAAAATCCATATTTATGTCTCCGTGACATGTATCCCTATATTTTGTTTTTTTCCAATAAATTAATAATTTTAAAAACAAGGAACCTTCACAAATGATTTTAGTTATCGTGCCATCATCCGATATCCCACAAACTTCACAAATATAATTAAAAAAAACGTACCGACATAGCCCTAGTCCTACTTAAATTATACATGAAAAAAAAATTAAAATCGGTTCAGTTTTGCAGGAGGAAACAGAAAAATACGAGACTGTTTTTCACATTTTTCATAGGTACGGTCCAAGCTACAGTAGTCCCTATCGGGAGTTATGGAATTCTATCCGAGGTGCAGCGCCACGGCAATATGTATAAATTGTTCAATAACTATTCTCAAAGTTTCCCGTTCATGCCATATCCTCTTAATATCTACCTACAATTAGTCTGGAATGCTTAATGAATTATGAAGCCATGCCTACATGGCTTCAGTAATCTTCGCTACAGTTTAACCTCTGTGGTTTAACTTCAGCTTTTTTATCGATGTGTTTGCATTTTGTTTAGATGTGAGCCTAATATTGTGAACAATTCTGTAAATATTATAAATGCGAAAGTGTGTTTGTTTGTTGGTTTATTGGTTTGTTGGTTTGTCCTTCAATCACGCTGCATCGGAGCAACGGATCAACGTCATTTTTTGCATCGGTATAGTTGAGGAGCTGGAGAGTGACATAGGCTACTTTTTATCCCGGAAAATTGAGGAGTTCCCATGGGAATTTAAAAAACTTATTCCACGCGGACAAAGTCGCGGGCATCAGCTAGTTCAGTATAAATCTCTAACTAAACTAAAATGACATCTTTAAATCTTGTTCTGTACCTTTCTGCAACGAGAATTATGAAAGGGTTAGCAATATTTTTAATGCTGTCATTTTAGTTTAGAGATTGTGCTCCATTGTCCAGCACATCAAAATCTTAAGGCTTCAATGGGCTGGGCATTTACAACGATCGATCACCAAAAAAGATCATGAAATCATGATGGGCGACGATCTGTCGGTAAGCCAAAGCTGCGCTGGATTGATGAAGTCGACCGAGATGAGGATCTTCATCGATGATGCCTTTAAAATATCTGTTAACTACTTTATTATTAGGTAGGCACATACAAATTGTATATTTGGTAGTTATATTGCAGCGATAAAACTAATATACCTACTTATTGTAATCGACCTTGTAATGTGGGTGACGTTAACCAATTTTATAATACTACTAGCTGACGCCCGCGACTTCGTACGCGTGGATCGAGGTTTTGTGGTTCCCGCGGGAACTCTTTAATTTTCCGGGATAAAAAGTAGCCTATGTGTTATTCCAGACTATAATCTATCTCTGTGCCAAATTTCATCAAGATCCGTTCAGCCGTTGGGGCGTGATTGAGTAACAAACATCCATACCGACATCCATACATCCAAACTGTCGCATTTATAATATTAGTAAGATTATTTTCAGTCGATATCCGTTAATTTAGGTGGTTTTCTTAAGTTATAGCGGTGCTACCACATTTTTAATTACAGATTTCGTACTTAAACATATACCTAAGACCAATTTACCCATAGGTATATTATTATTAAATCAAATAAGTAGGTATTAAAATAATCACTAAATAAGTAGTTGACTTGAAGTAGTTTACATTCTAAAATTGCTATTTTCTGAATTTTACAACACAGAAAACTGTTTTCGGTTCATGTTTCCCATTGTTAACGATATTTCGTTGTAACATTAGACAGCGGTGAAGCTTTTTTCTAAAATACTTAAATTAAAAATCTACATTGCGTTGTGAATTGTGATTTCACGTAAGTAAAGTAAGTATAGAATTTGCTTTTTGGAGCGTAAAATTTAGTATTTAAGTACCTACTCCAATATATTCACAAAAAGCTGCTCTTACAAATGAAAGGAGCGACACTATTGATTGATTTCTCAGAAAAACAAACCTACGTTAGTGAAACACAAATGCATAGCAGTAATACCGTACCTAACTGTAATAAGGTTAGTACACTGACCGTGAAAGTAGGTAAATGATAAATACGTAAGTAACTAAACGCGAAAGTGTGTCTCAAGTTTTAAGTAATTATGAGGTCTCTTTTAGGTCGTAGTCATGTCTCTGTGGCCTTCCGATTTTAACAAAACTTGGACATACCTAATTAAATGAATAAATTTAGGAGTTAGAAATGGAATTCTCCCCAGGAAGGACGTACTTACAGTTTTATCCCGGAAAATGACCACGGAATTTTTAAATGTTTAAATTCACACGGATGAAGTCGCAGGCATCGTCTGCATCTAATTACATTAAATTTTTTTATTAAAATTTGTATCACCTTTTTGATATGTGGTAGGTACCTAAGTAGGTACCTACACCTACTTTCTTTTAGAGTTGAGATTTATAGAGCAAACTCTGACTTTATTCAGATAACGAGACAGATTTATAATTTATATCATGTCTCTGAAACAAATCAGTCTGAACAACGCCGTCGAGCCAGTATGTAAGTATCCCTAGACCTACATTCTATTTAACTAAACCGAAGAGATGCAGAGCCTATGTACGACATGAAGGACACAATAATATCACGTCTTGATTTTATAACGGGTACTTACTTCCCAAGAGTTAAACTGATTAGTACCCCTTTAGTTCGCAGACGAAAAAATTTCAAATTTTTTTTGTAAATATATTTTGGGGGGTTCATAATAAGTATAAACATGCCTAAAAAATAGAAAAAAATCCTACTATTATAGTTTTTGAGAAAACATAATATGTTGGTAAGGTACAACATTGCGAAACATACAATGATTTCGGTAACAGGTTTTATGTTGTACGTTACCAACACTGCGGCGTGTATCTTCTTCATGCGTCGTTCCCTCAGCTTTGAGGATCGTGACACCCCTTCGATAGCACTCTTTTCACGATGCTCTTCCACTTTCCTCTGTTTCCCGCCGCGTGGATGGCCTCGCAGATGCGACGGCGGACTTCCTGTTCGCATCCACCTTTGTTACCTACTTATATTGGAGCCTAAGTAATAAGGAGCGGCGTGTATACAGTTTCGGAATTCATTCATATAAATTCATATGTCAAAATAATTCAGGAAAAGCATATATTTTGTTAATATCAATAATTTGAGTGGTTGTGATATTGTGATCAAGAATTTCCAAAAATGTCCAGATTGTCCAAAGATGAGGTTTATAATATTTCTTTCGATCAGAGCTGTAATAAAGTGGAATTATCCTCTAGCCCAGGCTGCTGGAGCAGGCCTGGATGTTCAGAACAATCGCTACTACTATCTGACGGTACACTTTGGTGGTACAAGTGCCATAATTGTTCGTATTCGTTCCCATTTTGTCCTGATTTGAAGCAAGCAAATACTGATAAATATGCAAAACCGCGCACTCCAATTATATCCAAAAAGTACCTGAATGCAACATAAAATACCTAATTTATCATATATTTCATGCATAGTAAAGGACAATCGCAGACAGATAAGTTCAGAAATAGGGTTCAGTGAAATAAATTTCTGCAAAATATAAATAATTGTTAAACCACTACTCGCTACTAGCTGAGTTTGAAAACAACATTAAAACTGCTCAGGAAACAACGCAGTGTCGGTGACAAACAACATACGTGTTTACAATATCCAAAATTCTTATTTTATGAATACTATTGATTTGTTTACATTGGTATCAATAAAATGTATATTTTAGAAGAAAATGCTAACGTGCAGTATCCTAAAAATTGCGCAAAAAGCTTAATATCAATAAAAAATTCACTTCAATCCACACGGTTCACGTCATCTCAGCGACATCTTACGAAAAACTGATATTTATAGTAGTAAATTCTGCCAGCTATAATTTTTATTCGGTTGTATTTTGTTTTTGCTATGACGTATGTAAAAAATTTCATGAAAATAGATTGAAACAAATGATCAGGATTTTTGTATTTGTAATGTCGGTCAGGATGATCACTGCGAATTAAAGGGCTATAGGTACCTAATCTGAGTTTGGTTGTATGGTCTGTGCTAATCTTCATACAAATTGACAGATCTACCCAATTCCACGTCGATGTTCAACTTTGTTGTTAAGTAAGTAGTTTTTGTAACTATTACATATTACTTTCATGAAGGAAAATAGTACTTTATGGTACTAGTGTGTAATGTTGGTGATTACTGCTGAGGCGCTATTGAGACCCGGTAATCATCAATACACACGTGTATCATATCATAGGTGTCATTATGTGCCTAATTGCGGTGAAGTTAGAGCCATTTTATGAGCATGTGTGTTGAAAAATTACTTACAGCACAACTACATAATGTGTGCATATCTTAATCAGGTTTTCCACGATAAATAATTATTTTGGGAGCATTGACTACATTGAGTTCTTAAATCTAGTGAAAAGCCTAGGTAAATTGACGAAATATTGTTTCAGACAAACAAATAAATACCTGCAACTGATTTTTGTCGGTCGCCATTCTTGCTGGATTTTTATTACACTGCATCCAAATGACCGATCTGAATCTGCCCGTAGTACTTTTCGAAATAGTAGTATCGAAAATCCGGATCTAGTGCGCAACATATATGTACTTTTCGAAGTCGGATTCGGAAATTCTCGGATTCGGATCGGATGCAGTGCAGAAAGAGCCTTAGGCCGTGTTCATGCATTTCCATGCGTTTTCTTAAGAATATCGGTCGTGCGAAAAGGCACGAATGATCCCAATCATTCGAGTCCTGCGGAAGCGCTCACACTGGATGCGAGTTAGTAGTACGTATACGCACGTACCTATGGCTCCGATGGTCGATGGCTCCTACGTCTGAAATCAATCCGAACTTATTGAAATTTTTAATACGCTTTCGTACATTGAACATAAAAAATGGACGTAGAAAAATTGGTTTCCTGGTTTTATATGTACAGCGTATTGCGTAGATAATAATCAAACAGGGTCATTATTTTAAGTCTCCCATAATATGATGGAATTCACCGAATTCGTATCTTAATTCTCAAAAGAAGATATTTATCTTGAAAATACATATAATTCACCACGAACCAAAGAGGACTTCACGAAAGCGATATCATACCGATATACCTATTATCATAGCGATATACTAGCTGATGCCAGCGACTTCATTCCGATTCCGTGTCAGTGTGCGCAATAAATTCGTACGAACAGTATTTGTGCGTTTACGTACGAGCAAATTATACGAATTTGCTCGTACGTAAACCCAAGTGAGCGCGGCTTTACGGTGTAATTATCAAGTACGTTGATACAATATTAAAAACAGCTAATTGCATAAGTTACGTTCGGTCATTGACCTCATTTAATTTATCGTGTGCTCAATAATTATTCCGGGTTTCTTCGGGTGGGTCTTTTGCGTGTGTAGAATTTGAATTTCGGGTAATAGTTTTATTTTTTTACCGGAAATAAATATTTAACATGACCTTATTTTCTCAAAAAAAAAAACCATTACAAGTTCGTATAATTTAATTAAAACTAAGAAATAAATTAAAATGAAAACCTAAATTTAAAAAAAAAAGTTCGTCCTTGACTACAATCTCGCCTGATGGTAAGTGATGACGCAGTCTAAGATGGTAGTGGGCTAACCTGTTAGGGGCATGGCAATTATATAATCATAAATCAACCCATACCCCTATTCGTACACGGCATCGTACCGGAACGCTAAATTGCTTGGCGGCACGTCTTTGCCGGTAGGGAGGTAACTAGCCACAGCCGAAGCGTCACACCAGGCCAGACCAGGGAAAATTCAAAAATTATAAATTCCCAAATTGACCTTGTTTTGACGCAAATTGAAGTTTTCGATAATATCTATTACCTACTTTGATAATAAATACAAATACTACCTAATACTACCTAATATCGTGCATCCCTAGTGTGTTTTTCGGGATCGGGTCACACCCGTAACGTGATCGGGTGACGGGTCGACGCGACACCTATCGAATCAATTTAATGTATTTTGTCCAGTAGGTACTGATCAATGTAATAGTTAGCTAACCTAATCTCAATCCACGGAGTAAGTAAATAAGACGAAGCTATATTATGTGCTATAGGGATAAGGTAGGTAGGTACCTACCCGACAATAAAGAAATATTTACGGTCGGATACCTAGATTACCTAACGTAAATAATTTCATTCAATAATTTAATATGTACTAACACATAATTTTGTACAAATGATTGAATTATCCATGAGGACTAAGGGAATATCGGCGCGCTATTGTAAAAACCGTCGTAACTCGTAAGCATTTTCATAATAATATTATATCAGTTGTTTCTTTAGTACTAGGTGCTATAGGGATAAGGTAGGTAGGTACCTACCCGACAATAAAGAAATATTTACGGTCGGATACCTAGATTACCTAACGTAAATAATTTCATTCAATAATTTAATATGTACTTACACATAATTTTGTACAAATGATTGAATTATCCATGAGGACTAAGGGAATATCGGCGCGCTATTGTAAAAACCGTCGTAACTCGTAAGCATTTTCATAATAATATTATATCAGTTGTTTCTTTAGTACTAGAGATACGAGTACCTACTACTTACTTTCGACATGTTTTTATCGCGGTCAAGTTGGTTGCAAATAATCGGTCTGATACTGTCCCGGTAATAAATAAAACCAGCGTATAGCGTTTCTATAACCCCATTTAGAATTCTCTAACTATCCATCACAAGCACGAAAAGGCTATTGTGCTAGTTTCCAACACAAAATCAATACTGGTGACTTCATTTCACCACTTCTATGTACTTTTAGCTCTACCATCCGTTTAGTTATTTAGCTAGGCAATAAATTGGGTCCAAATTATAATTATGACTAAAAACTATAAATTGCTATTTTTCTAGTTTTTTTTTTTTTTTTTATCCACAACAAGTTAGCCCTTGACTGCGATCTCACCTGATGGTAAGTGATGATGCAGTCTAAGATGGTAGCGGGCTAACCTGTTAGGGGCATGGCACCTTCGGTTTCTACACGGCATCGTACCGGAACGCTAAATTGCTTGGCACGTCTTTGCCGGTAGGGTGGTAACTAGCTACGGCCGAAGCCTCCCACCAGGCCAGACCAGGGAAAATTCAGAAATTATAAATTCCTAAATTGACCCTGCCGGGGATCGAACCCGAGACCTCCGTACGTTAAGGCAACAGCGCCACACACTGCGCCACGGAGGTCGTCAAAGTTCGGAGGTCTAGTTTTTAAGTTCTCATACCGCAAGGCAACAAAATACTTGTTTATCAGTCCGATTGTATCTACTAGGTATCTAGTAGTTGATAGTAGTTGAATAACCTATAAATCACAATAGCATAATCTTCTTATTTTGCAAAACAACTTCGTAGCCAAAGATGAGATAACTAGGCAACGAGGAAAATGAGACAATAAAATTAAAAATAATGAGTAAAAAGATTACTATTGAATGCCCAACACAGAAGTTCCGTTACATGTAACATGACTTACCTACTATCTTCTTTAGACTTAACCTTTGTCAAGAATTTGTTCGCCTGAATACTAATAAAGCACCTACTAAATATTTAGGTTTTCGGTGTCATGTGATATAAGTAGCTCTACTTACGAAGGCACATTCCATACATCTTTGTACAAATTCCCACTCTTGTTTATTTTATTTAGGCCTTAGTGGACTGGGTACCATTCAATATAGAACTATCATTGGTACCATTGTAAAGCTGTTTGCTTGTCTCAAGAACACTCAGCAAGGACCATAAAAATGTACCTATAGATAGAAGCAGGCGATACTTTATGCCATGCTAAACAAGGAAAAACAACAAGCTTACTCGCTAATCGCTATGCTAAAATATAATATCTATCTTTGTTTTGTAGCTTTGACTATCACCTGCAATGACAATTTTGCTGGAACATGTTTCGTGTTGGTCGACTTTTATGACTATATACTTAGTTCATGCTTTTAGCCACCTTGTACCTACTATTTTCCAGGTGACTTGAAACATGATAAGTACCAAGTTATTTTTTTTTTTTAGTTAGCACTTATTACTTGCCTGCTCAAACATATTCTAAACAAATTATTAGTGTAAAATAAATACCTACCCAATTCTTAGAAAGGTAATCCTTGTCATGAAACATGCTGTGTGAACAGTGAACACGATACACGGTACGTCTTTTAAAATGGAAGTAGTTAAAGAGTTAACAAGAAGCTACCTATATAGTACATCTACTCGTATCTACAAAAGAAATTGCTTTTTGTATCCTAGCCCCAACATCCCTCTACGTGATAAAAATCATAGATCGTATAATAAACAGGTTAGTTTAACAAATGAAAAAAATATGATATAAGTATGATATATTATCCAGAAAATATTTAAAACCACAAAACATAATATTTTGCTACAAATCCAACACCAATCAATGAAAATATTACATACTATATTTAGGTACCTAAGTAGTTTTAATTATTTAGATTTAGGACAAGACTATAATTGATCATCAAATTTTTATAGCGATACATCAATGCTATTAGTACAAGAAATTTAATTCGACAGTTGTAATTATTTTTATCACATTATTCTTATGTTATGTATTATATTTGGTGGGATAATCGTGGTAGTTATCGATTTTATCGTAACTGTGTTATGATGAAATATTTAATGCGCTTAGGCATCCTTGACCTGGGGCTTTTTCTTATCTTGGATTAAGGATAGGTATTCTCCTCACCGTCACCGTAGTCGCACGTCGTGTACCTTCAAGTTTTATAGTAGTTATCTTCTTTTTCCTGTCCTTATCCCACGCTTTGTGGGTCGGCACAACATGTTTTCTTCTTCCTCGCACTTCTGTTATCCGTCAACCTATTATTCACCCCTTTTATACGCATATCCTCTTTCACACAATCCATCCATCTTTCTTTGGTCTTCCTCTACTATTTTTGCCTTCCACATGCATATCTATCATTCTTCTCGTATTAGGTAGGCACATGCCCATACCATGCTAGCCTATTACTCCTCATCTTTTCTGTCACTGGCGTTACTTACAAACTTCCCCTTCTATTTTCATAATCTTATCCATTCTAGTCACACCACACATCCATCTCAACATTCGCATTTCGGTAGCATGTAGTTTTCTTTCTTCCGTCACTCTTACCGCCCAACATTCTGAAACGTATAATGCCACAGGTCTAACGACTGTCTTATAGATTTTCCCTTTTAGTTTAAGGGGCATTTGTGGGTCGCATATGTCGCCATTTCATCCATCCCGAATTCATTCTATTGTTCACGTCCCGGTCAATATTGCCGTCGTTTTGAAATAGCGTAGCTAGGTACATCCTACCTAAAACAACATAACGGTATATCTCCGACGTAAAGCTAGCAGGTACAGATTTTTTCCAACGGAGGTCTGCTGTGTTTGTGTATGCTTAAATATGGTTTCAAGGGCGAACATCTGCTAGTTCATTATTTAAGAAAAAAACGAATAACACTATGGAGTAGGTATAGACTATACTATAACATGATCTAGATTCTAGAGTAAGGTTTGTTTATATTTATTTTTCTTGATTGTAATTCTATTTTCTCTTGTTACAGCTTAACATTTGGAACTAACTAACTAAGGAGAACCTACCTAAAAATGGTTTATGTGAGTATTTTATTGTATTTATATTGGAAAAGTTAGATACCTATAAAGTTATAATGTCGCAACTCACAACCAATACAGAGATAGATTATAAGTCGGAAACCTAACACTTTAGAAGATTTTGCCTCATATAATACTTGCTTGTATTGTCGCCAGCTATTTTTTGGGG
This sequence comes from Erebia aethiops, assembly GCA_923060345.2. Classification (NCBI taxonomy): domain Eukaryota; kingdom Metazoa; phylum Arthropoda; class Insecta; order Lepidoptera; family Nymphalidae; genus Erebia; species Erebia aethiops. The sequence continues at coordinate 8,869,042 of OV281079.1, read as the reverse complement.
GCTCGAGTGTCAGACTGTCAGCCAATCGGTGCCCGATTTTTGTCGGCAGAGAAGGACACACATATTGCAAATATTGAAACGCTCACGTCCAACAAAAATTGGTCAAAAACTTTTTACAACTTCCGATACCACAGATTAAGGATTGGTCTCCGCTGCTCTCCGGAGCCTAATCCTAAAATATCTATGTTTACACACACACGCACACGGTTGCCACTTTGTCGGTGGCTATCTTGTGAAAATCACCGATTGTCGGTGAGTAGTATGCGTGATTAGTTAGCGCATACATTTCCAAACGTTTATTTTCCACCGACAATCGGATCGGCCGGGATGCACAGACTATGTTTTTGACCGATTTTTTCAATATTGCAATCAGTAAGTTCTATGTCTCATTTTTTGCCGACAAAAAATCGGTCACCGATTGTCTGACGTGGGGATAGAAGAGGCCGCTAATTCGATCAAAAAATAAAAATAGCGGTACGTTAGGTACCTAGGCCCAAATTTCAGAAGTACCTACTCGTTTGATTTTCAAAATTAATTCGATTGGGCTATTTTGCATACCCGATTTCTCAATTATTACATGTATAAATTTATTTTTTCTACAGGAATCTAACGGTGGGCTACCACCGCCCCAAGAGTTAGAGACTTTTCTACCTCCAGATGAAAAAAAAGAAAAGATCGTCAGCAAGACGTGAGTATTTAACCATATACCTATATTATAAAACCCTAATTAATTTGGGGAGGGACACTGCCAATTTATCCCGCTAGGTGTCGCATCGTCGCTGGTGTTGTTTAGGTACCTGTCAAACACCATATTATTTTTTACGCGATAGTTTAATTTTCTTAGATTAATTCATTATAATGCCTAAATGTTGTGCATTCAAATCTTATCTTAACTTACTAATATTATAAAGGTAAAAGTTTGGATGGATGTATGGATGGATATATGGATGTATGGATGTTTGTTACTCAATCACGCGCCAACGGCAGAACGGATCTGGCTGAAATTTGGCACAGAAATAGATTATAATCTGGAATAGCACATAGGCTACTTTTTACCCCGGAAAATTAAAGAGTTCCCGCGGGAACCAAAAAACCTCAAACCACGCAGACGAAGTCGCAGGCATTCGCTAGCACACCGTTTTCCTGCTAATGAGGAAAGAAGAAGACTATGGAACAAATTAGCCTTGCGCCAACAAAATTGGAAACCCAGTTCATCGGCTAGGTTATGTAGCGCTCACTTTAGACCTGACGATTTTTATGGCGAGAGCACATACACTGTTTTTTCCCCAGATTCAATTAAAATAGGACGCCTAATTACTTCAAATATGGACGCAAATGACACTCAAAGTTACCACTTACCAGCGAGTGTGGCGCCATCTGAGATTAACTTTGCCTGTCCCTCCCCATTAAGATAAATTAAATTCACTGATAAAATAATGTATTGATTGTTTAGCACCCAAGTCTATTAAATATAGATATACCTAGCTAATATCTATACATAAATTGTACTAAAGATTGGACAGCTTTAGAATTTTTTCGCATTTTAGTGTAAAACATGGAAACCTTTGTGTTGTCCCGTACGCTTTACTCTGAGTTTTTACATTGCAAATACGATTGATCGACGTGAGAGCTCACCACGCCATGTGTAAGCAAACGTTAAAGTAAAATGAACCTTAACAGCATTGTTTTAGAGCTCATTTCATCATTTCGTGTATTTATTCACAGCCAGCGCTCCAAACGCTGGATTTATGACTTTAATGCAGGAGCTTTTGGGTCAATTTTACTTTGACGTACGCTTACACTTGGCGTGGTGAGCTCTAACGTCGATCAATCGTATTTGCAACGTAAACACTCAAAGTAACCGTACAGTAGAATTTAAAGAGGACGACAGTTTGAATCCTAGAATTACCTACTTACACAGACATACTGATTAATACTTGTGAATTTCATGTACAATGTATTGTTTATCTTACAAGGCTCTGCCCTCTGACAAACGGACGTACAAAGTGCAAATTCGCTCTCAAGTATTACTCAGAGACCTTGTTACGCTCGTTCAGTTAATGCAATATAAGTATTACTTACAATAATTAATTAATTACGTCAACCTACATTATTGTCAAAGTAACTACGTGTCTAATTTTATGGTATAGTTAAGTCAGATAAACTTATCTGACCCGGTGTTAGAGTCGCTAGTAGGTAGGTATCTATGAAAAATAAAATAAAAAACAAAAAATAAACAGACAAAAACAATAGTTCCAATTTTGACCACCGGTTATTATGTCAATGATCGGTAAGATTAGACCTGTACTAAAGTACCTACCTACCACACTTCCTACTTTTATAACTACTTTTCGTAGAGACATCAGTCTCTACGAAAAGTACAGCGTTCTACAGCAAGTACCTATCAAGGTACTTGCTGTAGAACGCGGATGCATATTATTATTTGCATTGAAGCATTGCTCGTTGTATAGCAAGCACAATCTTTTATATTCCAGTATCCTTATCCCGGTGTCTGTCTGTGTGTATCAAATCTTGCAAGTTAAATTTGACCTACTTCCCAGTATTCGTTTAGTTTGGATGACAAATGAAAATGCATATATAAGTGCCGTCATTCTAAATCCAATATGGCGGACTCCCTATCGGGTTGACTAGATATTTTTATGCACCCCATGATATGGTTGGGTATCAATTAAACAAGCTTTTATCGTCCGCCATCTTGAATTTAGTATGACGTAATTATATTTTTCGTAGTGTTCTCAGCAAACGCTTTTATGATTTTTTAATAATATTATTATCTTGTTGTTGTAACTAACTTGGTATACCTGCCTACCTAATTGAAATAAAAAAATAGGTTTAGTGGCGAAGATAGAGATTAGAGACGCCCTACCTAATGCAGTTACCACTGTCCACTACCAAGTCGCTAAATATTAATTTCTCTGTAATAACAAATAAATTATACCTACAACATCCCCGTCTATAGTTTTATTCTTCATACTAATTTTATTGGCTTCACTGTTGATGTAACTCATTCCTACTATAGGTATCTACTACCTACCTACTGTACGTAAAAGGTCGACCTAGAGATGTTCTGGCGTAGCGAAATGCATGGGAAGCCTTGCGTATATGGATTCAAAATAAGTTTCTACTTACATACCTACGTATTTGCATATTATATTAGGTACCTATATACAATATTTATTTTTACACATTACTTTACAACTTAATTTTTGTACCTACTTCACAACCATAATTGAATGATGAAGATGGAAGGCACAAAAAACGATCACACAATTTCGTTTAGTGCATTATCTAGTGGCTACGTTAGGCTTAAAATTTTGTCAGCACCTGGCGATGCGTGGAACACCGTAGGGTTTTAGTTGGTATAAGTCCGACATAACCTCCGTGCCTCCCCAAGTCCTTAGGCGCGGTGGTATCCATGAGGATTACCCCAAGAAAAAAAAGGCTTAAAATTTAGAATCATCTTCATTTGGATCATTGTAAACTTGCATACATACGATCGGTGCATACGATGGACTGTGTTTAAATATAATGTTGGTATGTCTAATTTGTTAGTTTAGTTTGTTTTATATTGTCTGATTTTTAGTTTTAAGGTATTTGTAGTCTGGGGAGACGAATTGGGCAACTGTAATGTCTTACAAATAAAGAATAAAGAATAAAAAATAAAGAATAATAGTAGGTACAAATTCGTAACTGAAGCATGATTCATTTGACAACTGAAATGGATGTCTTCTGCACACCTATCCTTCTCCTTCTCTACAGACTTCCAAAAAGTAACGGTTGGGCAAAATTTGTCTTATGTCGTGGCACAGGTTGAGGCAGGGTCAGTTGCAGGTAGAGCTGCAATTTGCGTGACCAGCGGATCTACATGGGTTTAAAAAATATTAAATCTAAATTCTAATCCAGATATATTATTTAAAAGAGAAAATTGACTGACTGTCACGCCAACGCCCAAGGCAAACCCTTGAACCTAGAAATCTAATTATATGCACGGAGGTGCCCTTTGTACTAGTAAAATGGCTGGATTTCTCAATACCACGGTTGCGATGTCGCGAGCGATCGAATAACGTCTTCATAAGTGAATAGGTATATTTTATATTTGGAAACAAAAATTAAAAACATAACATGTACCTAATAATGTGAACGATGATCCTACAATAAAATAACCACGGAATAGATAGAGGGCTATTTTTTCTATGAAAATAACACATTGTTGTTTGCAGATACAACCTAACAAAAGAAGCAAAAGATGCCGAGGTCGGTGAATTCGATCCCTTCGTGGAAAGAAAGCTGGACAATCCAACTTCGTAAGTAATTCTATGCTTGTAATGATACCTATTGCGTGTAAAATTCCTGGAGATCACCGTGGCGATAGTTAGTCGCCACAGTGATCTCCAGGAATTTTCTCATACTATAGGAACAGTATTGTGGAATTCTTAACTTTGATAATAACTTTTAAAACTTCGGCAAAAATATTTAAATATGTCGCCGCATCAATTATTTATTACCTATTCTGTGGTTCTACACTTTAAATGCATGATTTTGGGTTGATGTAATCGAGAAACATTATTATAGACCGGGAGATGGTGATAGAAAATAGTCTCTCATTTTCTCCTGCATTCCTTTTTAAGAATTGATAACTAACTCTAAAATATGAAAGATAGAGGGGTTACGAGCTTTTGCGCGCTTGCACGTCATAAAGAAAATGGCTTCTCTTTGTTTAAAGAATTTTAGTATTTTTCCGTGACATTATATTGCATGCCTTTGTAATATAACGTAGTTGGAACAAATTTAAGCTATAATAATTGATGGCATGTAATTCGCAACAGCCGACGGGGCTTAAAGGGTTACGTAGAAATGAAAAAAAATAGAACATTTCCCTGTTTAAAAATTGCATGCCGTTGTAAAAAACTAGTTTTTTTTATCTCAAAAATAACTCTACAATAATTGGCATGCACCCCTCGTATGAACAAGGGTGGAAAATATTAAGAAAATGTTGTGAAAATTCAATACAACTTTTCCGTGATTTCAAACTACTTCTAATAAAGATAAATATTAATTTTATGACCAAATAATTCTGAAATACAAATGGCATGCATGTTGCACATGATCATTATATTATAAATAATAACAAAAGTTGCAAAAAATTTAATAAACATTTCCGCGTTTTTTATTTGCATGCCGTTTTGCATTTCATAAAAACATATCATTTTAAGTATATACCTGAAAATGGCATGCAAAATACTAAAATTCTTTACACAAAGAGAAGCCATTTTCTTTATGACGTGCAAGCGCGCAAGGGCTCGTAACCCCTCTATCTTTCATATTTTAGGGTTAGTTATCAATTCTTAAAAAAGCATGCAGGAGAAAATGGGAGACTATTTTCTATCACCATCTCCCGGTCTATTAGTCCTATTATGCCAATACCTACCTACCTATAATGGAGACGGCTAACGGGGTGTATTTAGCATGTGGGGTGAAAATGTACCGGTTTATGTGTATGTCGGCACACATATACATAAAAACTGAGAGTCTATGATAAATCAATTTCAATTGCAAACTCAAAGTGCATAGAAATGCACTTTGATTGAGTTAACCTACCTTTGATTTGACCCGCTTGTTGTTGTTACTTTTTTAATTCAACTACAAGTTAGCCCTGATCGCCGATCGCCGATCACTGAAGTGATGATGATAACATGATGGTAAGTGATAAATAATGATTCAGTGCAAGTTGGTAGCGGGTTAACCTTTTAGAGGTATGGCAGTTATAATTATTAACCAATACCCCTAATCGGTTTCAACACGGCATGTTACACAGCCTTGGCACGTCTTTGTCGGCAGGGTGGTAACTACCCATGGCCGAAGCCTATCTCCAGACATGCTAGATTTTTGAATTAGATGTTACTTGATGTTATTATACCTATTCCCAACACACTTGAACGCGTGTATACGAGTGGGATATACTTAAAATAACCTAATTTACTCTTCGTTTACAGTAATATGGACACACTCACTCATCTGCTGAAGGCTTCTCTTGGCACCGGTATCCTTGCTATGCCCAAAGCTTTTGCGAGCGCGGGAATCGTTTCTGGAATTTTCTTTACAATTTTGGTCGCTGTGGTCTGCACGCACTGTTCTTATATCCTGGTAAGTTGAACTGAAGATTTAGATTGTTTGAAGTAGTTTTAAGTAGTAGTTTTGATTGAAGTCAAAGTCAAAGTCAAATAATGTTTATTCAATATAGGTAGGTAACTATACACTACACTTATTGACGTCTAGTTATTTATAAAATATAATGGTGATAATTAGTAACGGTATCTTAAAACTAAAGCTACGAGGGTACCAAACGCGCCCTGGTCTGAGAAGAGCCCACAAAAAACTCAGCCGGGTTTTTTTTCATTATCACCATTTCACAGATCATCTTAACTAAGGAACTATCAGAGCCATTAGATCAAATCATTGCCAAGCGTCCTTGTCATTTAAGTAATCCTTTACTTGTTGATTACTTTATCAATATTAATTACCTACGCAAGTAATTTATTTACCTCAGTGTTATTTTATAACACAGTGTTGTTGTCGTGGTAACAAAGTGGTGTTGCACTTGCACCATGTGACACAATCTGCCACTTTCAGACCAACTTGACTTGGTTGGTTGGACTTGTTGAAAAGATGGACTGTTACAGTGTAGTAGACAGACAGACATACTATCGCATTTATAATATACGTATGGATTAGAGAGCTACTCAAGCGCGCTTAAGATAAAAAGTGTTCACTTCTTCATAATTCAAAATTTCAAATTTCAAAATTCAAAATGATTTTTATTCAAATAAACTTTTACAAGTACTTTTGAATCGTCAAGTGAATCTACCATATAAAATATGTAATATAAAATATGTAGGTAAAAATGTACCTACGACGCCGAAAATTTGTCGTTGCAAAACCTTTTCAAAACCCACTACCAGTCACCACTGTATTATGTTATGTATATATTATCTACTAATCTTGATCGAATAGGTAATATTACAATGCTTGATCCGTGATCCATCCTTTGAGTTCGACTGTTTGTTCTACTAAGTACAGCCAAGTGAAAAGTTTGTGCTTGGAGTAAGTCTATAGTCCAAAAACTTAAGTCTATGACCTTTCGTATACCAAGCTACCCCTTCTCCCCCCTAGGACCTCAACATTGTATTAATTAAGGCTGGCTCGGAAGTTATACCATGCCGCAGATTTTTGGTTGATATGTTCACAATCGGAGTATCTACAAGTTTTTTTTTTTTTTAATCCACTACAAGCTAGCCCTTGACTGCGATCTCACCTGATGGTAAGTGGTGATGCAGTCTAAGATGGTATCGGGCTAACCTGTTAGGGGCATGGCAGTTATATTAAACCCATACCCCTTCGGTTTCTACACGGCATCGTACCGGAACGCTAAATCGCTTGGCGGCACGTCTTTGCCGGTAGGGTGGTAACTAGCCACGGCCGAAGCCTCCCACCAGACCAGACCAGGGAAAATCCAGAAATTATAAATTCCCAAATTGACCCTGCCGGGGATCGAACCCGGGACCTCCGCACGTTAAGGCAACAGCGCTACACACTGCGACACGGAGGTCGTCAAAATTCTTACTAGATATAAATAAATTACTTACTCTTAGCATCTGCTTTGCGAATTTCATCCTATACACGACATAGTAGGTAAGGTAAAGCTACGCTATTGCATTCCTACCCATAGTAAAACGGTATTGTTTCGATTTTGTCATTGAAAGTCACCTACCTATTAGGATTCTCAAATCACGCATATCGAATTGCATTATAGGTAGAGTAGTAGAGTATGTAACGAAAGAAGGCCCCTAGAGGCAGCACTGTAGTCGCATTGTTTATAAAAATTTTGTTTGTCAAATTGTGATATTTCCACTAATTGCAGCGGGACCTATCAGTTTGAAATTGTGATAATACCAATTTTATAAGTTACACTGATGTACTTAAAATCTTATTTACAAATGGCGCGAAAATATCTCAGCGTCATCCCGCTATTGGCTAATTTGCCTCCTCACTATTTTTTTACTAGCGGTTTGCTCCAAAATTAATGTTTGTGCTCTGGCTCAGATTAATTTCGGCTCACTGAGCAACACTGGAATATATTGGGTTGGCCAAATTTAACCCGAGAGTAAGGTATGGAGATAGAGCTTGATCTTCAATAAAAAAGAGTGATCATTGCGCTGAAATTACCTACAACTGTTTTTGGTTCTTATCTGAAAATCGGTCGTAAAAGGAGGGTGGTCGGCGAACTGACGTAGTCACCCTATCCCACGCGCCATGTTCCTGCGCAAACGAATGTTACCGTTACGACTTATGAAAGAGATAGTACTGTACCTTTATTTACCTTTAAACTTGGAAGATTACTGCTATGCTTACTGATATGTGATTAATGATTATACTAACAAACTCGAAACCATTTTGTTTAATAACTTTGTAGGTAGGTAGTATTTAAAACTAAAGCCATTGTTTATTAGTACAATAAAGTATCACATGTATAACTTACATTATAATAAGACATTACTTATGCTCAGCGAATTGTGTTCTATTCAAATTACAAGTTAATTATTAAGGAAATGTTGGGATTGATCCACAGAAATAACTCGAATTGCGCGCAGATTCCATTATCTGTCAATACGTTAACATGATCATAATTTTTGTTATGACTTAGCTGAGTCGATACTTACAGCTACTTGTAATGAGTACTATATACTTATTATATACATTACATAGTTTTTAATATACCTGTATTGTATCAAACGCTTAAAAAACGTGTTTTTTATACCTACACCGCAATGCTTACTTACTGTACCACGATTTTACATCTCACCAATGTTTATAAAGTTCGAGCGTCGAAACTCGAAATCGTTTAACTGTTTTGTTTTATATCTAAATTTCTTCCGTACTTACGTCTTAGTCTGCATTCCAATCGTCAATATGCGGCATCTTGCGAAGTTAAATCGGCAGTACAACCTATTGAGTACTGGACTACTGAATTTTAGACTATTTATTTATTTGTTTTACTTTTTGCCTTTAAAAAAATGAACAAAATTAGTTACACCACAATTTTATAAACATTGTAATTTGTAACCCGTACCTATTCATTATACATTCAATTTACACCCGGTGTTATATAATTTCCCTTTTCCTCAGATAAACTGCGCGCATATCCTCTACAAAAAATCGCGCAGAACCGCCATGAGCTTCCCTGAAGTAGGCGAGGCTGCTCTTGACAATGGACCTGAACCTGTCAGAAAATGGGCTAACACCTTTAGGTAGGTACTTACCTACTTATTAAAATGTTTACCATATACCTACCTAAGCCCATTTTCAATAGTCAAAGATCCGGCTAATTCTACTACAGCGAACCCTTAACGAGTAACATGTGAAATCCACTAGGTAGTTAACTAGTCTAAAAACATTAACGACATGTGAAATCCACTATTTAACTACTTAGTATAAAAATATGATCACTGTTTTAGAATTCTCCTGCATACTCCGAATGCGCGTTCTCTAACATTGGTTCTGCCCCATTAAATAAACAGGGCCTTTTCACAATTTAATTATTAAGTATCTTCTTACTTCCTAACAAAGTAAACTAAGTAGTAAGAACTCCAACAAAAACAACAATCAACAAAAGGTTTTATTTGGTACAAATTATATTATTCCCCTGACATGCTTTTCAAAATCACTCTTACGTTATAACCATTAATGTAGAATTTTTTTAGTACCTAATAACACATGTTTTATTAAATTATTAATAACTAGCAGATACCCGCGACTTCGTGAAATAAGTTTTTTTTTAAATTCCCACGGGAACTTACTAATTTTTCGGGTTAATATATAGCCTATGACACTCACAAATAATGTGGCTTTCTATTGGTATCAAAATCGGTTCAGTAGATCCAGAGATTACCCCCTACAACGTCACAAACTCATAAACTTAACCTCTTTATAATATTAGTATTAAGTATTTACTTTTATTGCTTTCCAGGATATTTGTCCTCGTGAGTCTCTTTATAACGTACTTCGGTACCTGCTCCGTGTACACGGTCATAATCGCCAAAAATATAATGCAGGTAAAGTAACTAGTCATCTGTAAATTGGAATTTCTAAATACAGAGTCGATATAATAATGTTTTACTGCTGGTTCCATCTTTTTACAATTACGTACATTACAAGATTGCATTAGACATTGCATCTGCAAGATTACAAATCACCGTCTCGACTCTATTAATTTTAAATAATTGAACATTTATGATTTCAATACCTTACAGAACTTTATTAATGTAAGGAATATCAGAGGTCTAACTATGCATTTTATTTTTATTTTAAACCTTTTTTTTTTTCACAGGTGGTCCACTTCTACAAGGAGGATCTGAAAGGTGTCCTCGAAATCAGATGTTTTATTCTATTTCTGCTGGTACCCCTAATTTTCATGGTTTGGATCCGAAACCTGAAATACTTGGCACCAGTCTCAATGATTGCGAACTTATTTATGGCTCTCGGTCTTGGAATAACATTTTACTTTTTAGTGGGTACCGCAAAGCTAAGTTTTGATAAGGTGTCGTTGATTAAACCTGTTAAGGAGTGGCCAGAATTCTTCTCCCTTACAATATTTGCCATAGAAGCCATCGGTGTAGTTATGCCATTAGAAAACTCAATGAAGACGCCGCGCTCTATGCTGGGCATTTGTGGAGTGCTTAACAAGGGAATGTCAGGCGTGACTCTGGTATATATTCTACTCGGATTCCTGGGCTATTTAAGATACGGAGAAGACGTTCAAGATTCCATCACCCTCAACTTGGTACCTCATCCTGATGACCCGAAAATATATGAAGTGTATGTGACTTATTAGCGCTTTTATATTTCTATTTATCTTTGACTAGAATTTCACAAAACATAATAGGAACGTCTAGTCTGTACTAGAGTCTTAATAAAATTGTTTCTATTTATTTAATTATATGCTTACAGACCGATGAAATTAAATTTTTATTTAACTTTTTCAGGTTGGCACAAATCGTCAAAATCGCCATTGCTATTGCTGTATATTGCACTTTCGGCCTCCAGTTCTTCGTTTGCGTCGAAATCATGTGGAACTGCATAAAGGACAAGTTCACTTCAAGGCCTGACCTCGCCGACTACATCATGCGCACACTGATGGCCACTGCGTGCGTTTTACTTGCCGTTGCGGTTCCCACTATTGGACCACTGATGGGAGTCATTGGTGCTTTCTGTTTCTCCATTTTAGGTCTAATCGCCCCAGCTTTCATTGAGATTATAACCTACTGGGACATCGGTTTTGGACCATTTAAATTCCTTATCTGGAAAAACCTCCTTGTTTTAATTTTCGGTCTATTTGCGCTCATATTCGGAACCAAAGATGCTGTTATTAGCATAATAAACGTATACAGCTCGTAATACAGGTCCAGCAGACATAATATTGAGTCTGTGTTATAATAAAGTGTGATAGCAAGTGCATGTTTTGCGTTTAGTATATACACGAATAAAATTAATTTTAAAATTTGTAAGACCATTTTTGCAATGTCATACACTATTAAGATATATGGACATTTATTACAACGCTGTTTTGAAGTGGTGCTATTTGTTTTATAATAGATCTTTCTCCAGCGTTGGAAATATTTTTTTTTTAATATTAGCAAACATTTTTTGTATGGCGCAGTCAAGTGTTAAATTATGTATTGGAGTAGTTATACTTACTTATATATTTTTAAAATTCAATTGCATTCCCAAATGGCGTGTATGTAAAAAGCTTCGTAAGATGTATATATGTGGATTGTTTTAGCCACACATATCCGAGATTTTCGAAGAGGTGTTTGATAGGCTGAATGATATTTTGTTTGCCGAACTAAATTAAACCAGTCAAGTCCCTGGTGGACTTTTATTTTTTAATACAAGGACTTTTTGAGGAGCATATTTACATTTACAGGTTGTTTACAAGTTATAATATTAGGTTCCTTTTCAGGCGTTAGGTAATATGACCGCCAAGCGATTAGCGAAAAGGATGAGGGGTAGGTATAGGTTTAATAGAACTGCCAGGTTAGTCCGCTATCATCTTATGCATCATACCATGAAGAACGCAATTGAGGGCTAACTTTCGGTGGAATAAAAAAGGGGTTTATTGTGACTTAAATACATAATATTGTATTGCTAGTAATAAGTACAAACATTAAAAAGCTTTTAGGTTTATTTTAGGTACCGATGCGTATTTACTATTTAGGCAGCTGAAAAACTACCTCACTAATTGAAAATTGGAGTAGGTAAATGTGATCATTGTTTCAGCTGCTGGTTCTGGGTTCGATTCCCGGTCGGGCATAAACATTGTTAGGTATTGGGTTTTTCAATTAAGAAATTCTCAGTGCCAGCCCAAAGTTGGAAGTTGGCGGTGTTTCACCCCCGTGCCTCGGAGAGCACGTTAAACCGTCGGTCCCGGTTATTATCACTAACATGATAATAGACCTAACTAACATGATAATAGACGTTAAACCCGCATTAGAGCAGCGTGGTGGCTCTAAGCTATAATTCCCACTCTCCTATGAGAGTGGAGGCCTGTGCCCAGCAGTGGGACGTTAATAGGCTGTAGTGGTGGTTTCAGCTGCTATCAAACACTTCCTCGAAAGTCTCAAAGGAGACTCAAAATCACATTAATAAACAATTTATTAAACTCCGATCACGAACACGGATACAGCACGGGCTATCTTATATAGGTTTTTTTTCTACCGTGCTTCGTCCAGGCACGAGTTTACCTGTTATATAAAAATCAATTGAGATATGTCGATCACTCGGCTTTACAAAGTAGTTACGCGTACCTACAAACAAATGGCATTTTGAAGTCTGTTTATGAGTTTAGTCTGTTGTTATATTAACTTTTATTTTTAGATTATACTTAGATAATGAAGTTTTGCACAGTGCTATATTATTTTTCGCATTAAACAATACGAAGTCAAAATTACTTAAAGCTGGTAAAAAACTACCGAACCAAAGTGAATGTAATGGGATTATCTCGGTTCTCAGAAATTTCTAGGTACATCTCTACATCGGACAAATCGATTCGTGGTATTCGATAAATATATTGAGGACCTTCTTTTTTTGGAAGTTCCTTTTTAGAACTTTATTGAAAGAACAAGTTTACTTATTATGATTTTGTGTAGGTACAATCAGGAAAGTGCAATTATTGTCTACATAGTAATAATAAAATAAAACAATAATGACCTCAATTATTATATTATGATGAATCGTAAAATTATCTATCACAAAAATAAAATCAGGTACGTATATATATGTCACCGTAAGATTGTAAAAACCGTTAGATTATAATATAACGTTTTTTATCTCGATAGATTATAAACTTTCGACAGATTGTGAACCGTAACATACTGCTTACAATTTACAACGCGTTATTTTTCGGTAAATTGTAATATATTAGGTATATTAACCCGATAGAACGTAACCTGCGGCCGGGCACTACCTGAATATTCATGTCAAACCCTAACCTAACCTATAGTTCGCGCGCGAGTTGAATGCAGAGTAAATGTATGGTGACACTTACATTTACTCTGCATTCAACTCGCGCGCGAACTGTACAAGAAAGAGACAAGAAAACGTTAAAACAATAAATATTTCATAAATTAATACTCAGAACATTGAACGGTTCACAATATTTCGACAGTTTATAATCTAGCGGGATATAAACCGTTAGATTATAATCTAACGGATTTTACAATCTTACGGTGACATATATATATATATCATTAATTATTTTTAGTTAAGATACTTTTTACAACAGAAAGTGTTGCTGAAAAAATACATTTTATTATTGTACTGAAGTAACTAGTATATTATTATGGAAGTACCTATATTATAGCATTTTTAGTTTACCTAAAATGTTAAACTTATATAGGTACATCGGTTATCATGACTGTTTACCAGCATATCTATCTACTCGTACTCTAAGGCCCGTGTTACATCATTATATTTACATATGACCATATTTCTATAACTCATGACTAATTTTGTCTGTGACCATTTATCTATTATCCTATTTATCAGCATTTCTTTAAATCTATACTTACTAATATAAATTGGAAAGTATGGATGGATGGATGTTTGTTACTCAATTACACCAGAACGGCTGGACGGATCTGGATGAAATTTAGCACAGAGATAGATAATAGTCTGGAATAACACATAGGTTACTTTTTAACCCGAAAATTTAAAGATTTCCCGCGGGAACCAAAAACTCTCAATCCATGTGGACGAAGTCGCGGGCGTCAGCTAGTAGGATTATATATGTATAAATGACGATATGAATATGAGTGTAACACGGGCCTATTAATTAATTAATAAAATCTAGGGTAAAGGTGTATCAGATTATCTCCTGAATGGCGTCATTTGACGACATTTTGACGACCTCCGTGGTCCGTGGCGCAGAGTGTAGCGCTGTTGCCTTAACGTGCTGAGGTCCTGGGTTCGATCCCCGGCAGGATCAATTTGGGAATTTATAATTTCTGAATTTTCCCTGGTCTGGTCTGGTGGGAGGCTTCGGCCGTGGCTAGTTACCACCCTACCGGCAAAGCCGTGCCGCCAAGCGTTCCGGTACGATGCCGTGTAGAAACCGAAGGGGTATGGGTTTAATATAACTGCCATGCCCCTTACAGGTTAGCCCGCTACCATCTTAGACTGCATCATCACTTACCAACAGGTGAGATCGCAGTCAAGGGCTAGCTTGTAGTGGATTTAAAAAAATATATATATGGGAAGGAGAATCTAAAGGAACCTCTTGGTCATCCCAGTGGCCAAGACGATCCCTTAGAAGAGCACAGAATACTAACTGCCATTAGATACCTACTACAGGAAATGGACAATGAAATAATGATAGGCAATATGACCCTGGAGGATTATTTCACTAAAGTCAACTTTTCCCTTTCTAATGTTCCGTATTTATTTCTTGTGTTCATAATTTAATTAGGTAACCTATTGAAACTACGCTTTGCGAAAGAACAATAATTGTTAACGGCGTTAAAACGCAATTGAAAAGGAATCGTCTTACTCCAACTGGTGATCTCTTACAACTTTCCCCTACCTATTAAGTATCTACCAACATTTGTGTGATAATATGTTATGTAGCACATAAACAAAGAAATATATCAAACGAGGCCTTGTAGGTATTTTGTACCAATACACTATTTATAGTAATTTTAAAATCAGACTGTATCCACTGGTAAAGTTTAATAAGTACCTAATTATTAGGTACAGAGTTCGTAATTTCTAAATTAAAAAATCATGTCAGTCTCGTTGTTCATCGTAATTGTAACAATCATTGATAGAACAGCTTTTTCGGATTACGTTTTTTTGTGAGTTTTGGAATGCAGGATCTACATAGACATGAGATATTAATTGTTACGTATGCGTGCAATAGGTATATTTTATCTAAAAAGTTTACGAACTGTGTCCAAAATGTTTAGTGCCTTCATATTGAAATATTTTAGCTTCTAGATATTATACCTACTAATGTACCACGGTTTTTCGTATTATTTGATATAGGTATAAACACTGACATGTAATATTAATTTTATAACATCATTGTATAAAAGCGACAGAGTTCCTATATTCTAAAATCATTATTTATAACATATCTATTATTTAATGTGATGCATTAACTTAACGTAAGCCGAAAATGAATTGTCTGCAATAGTTTTTACAATAAATATAGAACATTTTGACAAATAAATTGCTTTTTATTTGAAACATCGCCGACCGTATATCTGAGGAAGTCGTTTTTTATATAAAACCACTTCCTCAGATATACTATTCAATGTTCATGGGAGGCAGACTTGATAATCTCGACAATATATCAAGTCAAAGCAATATTTTTATATTTATAAAAAGACTAGCTGATGCCCGCGACTTCGTCGGATTTTTTTATTCCCCGGGAACTCCTTACTTTTCCGGGATAAAAAGTAGCCTATGTCACTCTCCAAATC
Organism: Erebia aethiops; assembly: GCA_923060345.2. NCBI lineage: Eukaryota > Metazoa > Arthropoda > Insecta > Lepidoptera > Nymphalidae > Erebia > Erebia aethiops. Next base: position 8,852,987 of record OV281079.1, on the reverse strand, counting down.
CTCAACTATGCCATGGCTATGCCCATGCCAAAAATGCCCGTTGCTTCGTTGCGGCGTGATTGAAAGTCAAACCAACAAATGTTTGACAGTTACGAAACCCTTGAACATTTAGTATGGGAAAATGTTTTTCTTTTATTTAATTTTTTCGACAATTTTCTGTTATTCTGCTATTCGGGACGGAAACAAATACAACAAATTAAAAACCATGAAAATCGGTCCAGCCGTTTTAGAGTTATAAGTGTTCGAACAAACCCGACTTTGTTTTATATATTAAGAAGATTATAAAAAAAGTTAGTCACTTGGTACCTACTTCTTCACGCCACACCAGCCGAACGATTTGGCTGACATTTGGAATGGAAATAGGCTTACACACCGTATTAATAGATACAAAGGCAATTTGACACTGCTAATTTACCCAAGAAATTCAAATGAAAAAGAATAATACCTAACTCCACGAGGGCAAAGTCGTGGGAATTTTAATTTATACCTATATTGATTGAAGAAAGACTTGCTAGTGCCGACTTCTGCATATTATATTCCCCGTGCCTCGGAGAGCACAGTGCCCGACCACTCACCGGTCGTATCGGATTTACCGTCCCATCGGGCTATGAGAGTAAAGGAACAGAGAGTGCACCTGTGTATGCGCACACACTAGTGCACTATAATATCTCCCGCGCAGATGGCTAATCTCTCTGGATATAGGCCGCCGTAGCCAAAATTCGGTCGGGAGGACATTATTATTATTACTAGTACTTTGCGATCCAGAAAGAAACCTTTATTCGGCTCCACTGACAGGTGTGCGTTATGCATATAAGAGGAAATGGCATCAACTGGAAACTTTGAGAACAGGTATTGAACAATTTATACTGCCGTCGCGCTGCTTCTCGAATAGAATCCTATAACACCCGATAGGGACAACAGCAGCTTGGAATACCTATACCTATGAAAAACAGTCGAATTCTTACTCGTGTATTTTCCTGTTTCCTCCTCCAAAACTGAACCGATTTTAACTTTTTTTTCAAGAATAATTTAAGAACAACTCAGGCTATGTCGGTATGTTTTCTTATTTTGATGGCACGAAAACTGAGCCATTTTTGCAGGTTACTTGTTCCTAAAATTATTGCTTTATTGAAAAAAGCAAAACATAGGGACATGGCACGGACACATATGGATTTTATGGTGTAAAAATATTTTCTCTATTGTAATTATCCACTTAGAAAACAGATAAATACGATTGTATGGGGAAACGGCCGTCCCATTCCTCTTAAGAATGAATTTTAGGGATTTTGAGGAAAAAGCATTAAGTATAGTTTTTGCATTTATTGATATAGTATAATTTTATATACAGTACAATGAACGTACCTACATTATACATCAACTGCCATCTTTTACACAGGGAACCGTGAAATATCGCGGTCTTTAAAAATAAATATGAAGTTATGGATATAAATAATAATAATTTCCCGAAAAGATATATTTTGATTTACAAAGTGTTGTAAAGTTGCAATATATAGGTACCTATGCCACCAGACAATAATTATTAGCATAGTTAATTTAAAACATAAGCCTAGCTAGATTGTTATCTGGACCAAGGTTTTAGAACGGGCAATAAATCGATGACAGAACGCATTTTCGATAGATTATAATAAAAATAAGTTATAAGAACCATATCTAGTCGTCAAAACTCTACTAAATATCAATTTATAAATTCTCGCTAAATTAATATTATAATACTAACGCGAAGCGTAAAGTACCGGATGACATACATTGATTAATTACATATTACTTTTACTTAAACTCAGTTTAAGTATTTAAATTCCGTAACAAGTTAATTAATCAACTCTTTTCTACTTCAAAAGTAAATTGGACGGAAATCTAACGTGAAATAATATTTATTGACTCCCCCTTCCCCGTCCTAAAAGGTCTCAAAACATGATGCATCTCTCTTTTCAGAATTTCATATTTCATCGGTATTAAAAAAATTGCAAATAATTGTCAAATTACAGCAGTTTTACTTTATATAAAGTAACAATTAAATAAATAATACACTACAACTCGATTCAATTATATACCTACTACATAATGTTATTATAGTATAATTAATAAAAAGGAATTTTTTGTCTATACATACAATTACTAAATATAAAAAGGTACCTAAAGGTACTTTCCGACTAAAACCAATAATCCATAAAATATTTTTATTGCACATGTTTCTTCTAAACAAGATGCGGAGCTAAAAACATTCTACTTACTGCCTTGGAGTATTTCATTTCCTTACCGAATAGGCAATATAAAAATTGTTCATATACACTCATTATAATTTTATTTAAAACATTCATCATGTTTTCATCATGTTACTACATTAGGTATTTTTAAAACAAAATAAATTGCGTTTACATTATTAAAAACTTAAGTCTTTTAATAAATGACAATTTGTATCGTTGTTTCCAATTACCTTAACTTATTAACTAATAAATTTAATAATTATTATCATTTAAAAGTATATTATTTTAGATAAATAAAATACATATTAGCTTTGCAATAACGTAATCCTAAATACAAAATAAATAATAAATTCAAGCATAATATGATGTGACGTACATGAAAATCATAATACACAATAAACCAATGTTTTAAAGTGAATCAAGGGTTAAAATGGCATATTTAAAAATACCGATACCAATTTTTTTCTTAATTTTAAAACAAAAAATAACTGCCCAGACTGGAAGAAATGCAATGGTTAATTATAGGTAGTATTGTAACTATATTTTTACACTGGCAGTTAAAACGAGTCTAGTTCTATTCGAAATTCTGCAAGTCAACGGCTAAATTGCACTCATTATTATATGGGTGTTACATGTTCCGCTATATTTAGACCCCCGCCACTTTTACAATAGTAAAAAAGTTTTTAAATTATTATTATTTTAAGTTAAGTCTCTACTTTGTACTATAAATAAACCTTCTAAAACATATTGCTTAAATACATATTTATGGTCCTTACATATGAAATTGTGAGGGATACTAACTATCTGGAGATAGTGCTAAACTTCAAGATCGGTTTAACGAATCTGCTATGAAAAAGTAACAGATCCACGGACAGACATACTCTCGCATTCATAGTAATAGTATGGATTATATTTATACGGCAGTAGACTGTTGTATTTAGACTGTAGTACTATCAATAAAATACCTAATAACAAATACATTATATTATACGACTCCGCGTTCAAAACCTATAAATAAATAAGCACAATAAACTGCAGTTATAAATAGCCAATTTTAGAAACATTTTTGAGTTGAAACTTGTACATTTGCAAAGGTCTAATAGACCAGAGATAGTAATCAGATATCGAACTATGCTTATTACAATATTTAATGTAGGTATATCAGTATAGAAATTATAATTAGTCCAAAATCACAGAGAGACAATATTCATGATTAATTGAACATTTGGGGTTCCTTTTATTCTGAATTCAGTAAAACACATTCACCGGTTACACGCATCTAGTACTAAGGCCTGAATTGACACTAGAATAACCTAAGCAAACAACACTGCTCGCCAGTAGTATTCGTAACGAAAGCGTCGCAATGTTAATATCACGATAGCACCCAATTTCAGGTGTCCCGTCTCAGGCCCGTAAATATAAATAAACTGACATCAGCTAAGAACAGGTCCTCAAGTATCGGCCAACCTGTGCTAAGACCGCTCATAAGCATAGATATATTATAGGCCGACCGTTTAACTCGCGTATCGCCTGCGCGGTAAGAAGGGAGCGGGGGGAGATGTTAGCGGATGATATGTAAGATACTTATTATTTTATTCTTTACCAACAATGTCTATCTCGAGATAAATCTTTGGATTATTGACTCCGTGTGTAGCGTTACCCGCCCCCGCTCCCTTCTTACCGCGCAGGCGATAGGTACGCGAGTTAAACGGTCGGCCTATAGATACGTTTTGAGAACGTGTTCTAGCTGACGTCGGTTAATAATACGGGCCTAAACCTAATGCAATCCTTTTCTCCAAGGAGCATCATGAATGGGTTAGCATTTTAGTTAAGATTCTAAACTTTAGAGATTATACAACATAATTGGCCAGATTGTATAGTAATAATCTCTGCGTCCGGTAAGCGTGTTAAGAGCGCCTGAGAAGTTCAAACCTTAGCGCAAACATTCAGGGCTGGAGATTCAGAACGCACCAATAAGTTTATTCTATTTAGTCATGTATGTGGAAACACAATATAAAGGCACCTATTTCTAAATTTCTTAATACAATTCAATGTATATTATTGCATTTCTCAAATAAACACAACTAACAAAGTTTGTGACGGCACTTCGACAACTATTATTTTTAAATACAACTAGCTGACCCGGCGAACTTCGTACCGCCTTAGTATGCAAAATTAAATGTATATTTTTCAATATTTCTGAGAGATTTTCTTAATATTTTTTTCCGTAAGAACCTTCTCCTAATAATAACAAATACAAAAAAAAAAGAATTAGTGAAATCGGTCCAGCCATTCACGCGTGATGCCGTGACCAAGGAAAACGGGTTTCATTTATATATATATAGATATATAGATTATGTATTACATATCAACAGTTAAAATACATATATAGAATTTATATAATAATATTTTTAATAACCCTTAATGAAGTGGTTCTAGTTAAGCAAATATTAATACCATATAATATTAAATTTTTTGATCTTATTCTAAAAATAGCTTTCAGCTCAATCCTATGATATAAAACCACGAATATAAGTTACGTCGGCAAATCGTCTGCATAGCAAGAGGAAACCCACTGGAAAAGGAATTTGCTTATTAGGAAAACCAAAGCCTATGAAAACTTTGTTCAAACTAATAAGAGTAATACTGCATAGCGGCCCCAAACAAGATCTTTAGCACGAGTAAAATATTTTTATTATTGTGTTACTTTGTTGTTGTACAAAAGTTGCGCCCACCTTACGTTAGTTACCAATCCATTTATTTTCTGCTTACCTAAATTTTATTAAATCTAGCTTCCATAGTGCAGCTTATATAATAAATTGGCTTTACAAATAATTTTAGAGCAAACCAATTGACATTAATTGACAAACCATAAACAGCAAACCAATTTTATATATTGGCTGATATGAACACATTTTCTTGCAAACCAAAACGTTAATATATTGCCAACCAGTTAAATCATACATAATATGTTGTCTTAAAATCATTCGAAAACTAAAATCGTCCATCGTTGTATGCGCGCGAGTCTAGACCGTGGTCTAGCGTTGAATACCCGACAAACTGAGGTGCAATCATGTAAGGATTGCCGATCAATCATTTTACTTTGAGGCCGAACTTCAACGATTGGATCGGGAATCCTTACATGATTGCACCTCTGGTCGTTACCCGGCGGGCGCGTCCATGAACCTGTCGGTGAGAGATCACGCACATCGCCGCGCTAGTGTGAGTATACTAAAGCAGGCCGTGTGGATGAAGCTTCCTCTCTGTGCGGATATCTACTAATGTGGTTTAGGTAACCATTACTCATGCCGCATGTAACTTACAAACGTGATAATACTGTACACTTAGAAGCCGAAACCACTCAAAAAGCGTAGATTTAACATTTTACTGTACTTTTACAATTATTTTTTAATAAATTGGAACATTTTTAGGCTACATAACAATGTGAATATGATATACTATTATCTTTGTATCCATTGTGTGCGTTTAATGGCAATTTCGATGATACGTCCTTAATCCTTATACATTCATTCCGTTCACAATCGCAACAATTTGAACAATTTTAGATACTTCACTGTTTTTTAAATTGCACACATTTGTAATGGAAATGTAAATATGCGAATTAAAAGATAGTTACTTGAATAATAAAATAATGATCCATATAGTATTTATTAAAATAAAACTAAAATACATCAATACGACGACATTTTTGGGTAAACTAAAACTTTTTGTTTGAATAAAAAAACCGACAAAGTATAACATTCCTATTAATTGACTGCGTTCAAAATAGTAATTTATTAAAATGAGATTTCTCAACCAATACTGAGATTCTGAAATCACAACTAATAGCATTAAAATGAGCAAGACTTATTAAATATCGTTCGCAACATTTATTAATATGAGTAACTTATTAATATTATATTTTTGACAGATAATTATGAACTACTTTGAACGGCTCTAGTGAAAACGTTTTAGAGATCTATTACTGTACAAACAAGTGTACAAACAAATAATATTTGCTAGACACACCATGTATATAACTACTAATAATTATCTATGAACAATTACCAACTTTATTATTTCATCGTAAACTAACCACACAATAATGGAATGGGAGCCATTGTATACAAAAATATTATGGCATCACTGCAAAGTAATTACATGATAATAATATTATTAAAATTATAAAAAATAAATTTTTACTTTTTACTTATCGAACAATATTCAGGATTTATATATTTGGAAATCATTTTCGAATTTCATGCAATTTTGATATAAAATATCGAGAGTAAAATAATTACATATTATAAATTAATATAATATTACCTTTTCAAGGATAACACTATAAAATAATACCAGATATAAATTCACTTTATATCGTAGATTCCCGAGTGAGATTCAATGTAGCGCTGAGTTATAATGCGGCCGGAGTCGACAACAGGGGTCAAAAGGTCGTCAGACGAGACCTGTATCCTGATCCTGTTGTCGGAGGATAGATTGGTAGCGCCATTCGCCGTGTAGAATCCCAGGGACACAGGTTTGCGGTGTTCGTCCGCATATGACTTGTACTTGGATGGACTAACCGGTTGCAAGTTCGAGGGACTAGCAGCCAAAGGGTTGTACGTAACGTGGATGCGTACCACGTCCTCGGACTGTGGCGACACGGACGGCGGATGCGGTGTGCCTCGCGGCGTGGAATGTGCGGTCGACGGCGCCCTTTGTATACTCATACCACAAATCCCCGATCTGAAATAACCAAAATAAAAGACATAAATGTGCACGTAATACAACTAATACTACAAATGCGAAAATTTTTGTTCGTTGGTTTCTATTTAAATGACGCCGCAACAGAGCAAACGATTAACTTCATTCTTTGCGTGGGTTTTTGTATACTTGAGGATCTAGAGAGAAACATAAACTATTTTTAATCCAGAAACGTCGTAGGGTTCACCGGGATATTATGAATCTTAACGCGGATGCGAAGGATGCGTAGTCACGGCATAATTTTTGAAGTGAAAGCTTCTTTAGGCGCGTTGAGCACTTTTTGGTAGGGGGTAAAAATGTGAATAGGTACGCGTGATCAACGCCATTCTTCTTAAGATAAAAGGTCTTAAGTATAATAATATAGTACATTCATAATTAAACTTTAATGCCTTGGTTTTAAGGTTTATATTATTAAGTGATGTGTAACCGTGGGCGACACCTCGCCACCTCGCGTTGTTACGACAACAAAAGGTCTTAAATATAATTATAGTACATTCGTAATAAACTTTAATTTGACATAGACGTTTGGCATTAGTTTGACAGATCGTTTAGAAATTTTAAAGTTAGTTGGTTGACTTGAGTGTTGTACGTGTAAGGCCTGCGGCACGCTATGCGTAACTTTCTAAGGTTTATATATTTATGTTTAGTTGTAACTCTTATTTAGTATTTTGTGCAAATGTTTTAAGATTTTTGTTATTAATAATAATTTATTAATCTGATGGGTTGCTGGCGGATTAGGAAAATAATTTTAAAAGACACTTTGGTCTTTTTAGTATATATTAGTATTTATACTATTTATTTTATATATTTTGTATACTTAAATATTTATTTAATATAATATATAATATTTTTGAAGTGAAAACTTATTTAGGCGCGTTGAGCACTTTTTGGTAGGGGGTAAAAATGTGGAATACGCGAGATCGACACCGTTTTTCTTAGACAAAAGGTCTTAAGTATAAACAGTAGATACATATTTTGGTAAAATAATGTTATACGAAAGTAGTTTAAAAGGACTACTTTCGTGTAACATTCTTTTACCTTCTGGCTATCTGTTCTAATATACTATAAAAAAACACGTACGAATAAAATGGCACATAAGCAATAATGTACTTAAAATGGCAATGTAGTGTTAATAAATAAAAAGATGCAAGCAAAGCACAAATGCTAATGATGTAAAGCACAACTTTAGGATGTATTCGTTCATTTTTGGTCAATTAGGTACTTCAAAGGGATTCAAAGTAATTGACGCACAATAGTATTTTTTGTAATTAACTATTTAAAAGAGAATAATTAAACCGTGTGCACACTAAAATAATATAAATCCAAAATGATTAATAGATAAAGTATAACGAGGCGACTAATTAATCCGCATCCGACTGTAAAAACTAGTTTACTGCCATAAAATTCTTATCTCACAATGGACAATAATTTATTTGTCTGTTACCAATTGTTTTTTATCATAAATGCGAATCCATATTATTATTACAAAATACAACAATATACAAAATGAAACAATATTTAATACATCCTTTGATTATTAGATTAGTTCCAGTTGCATGACATGCAGTTAAAGTTACATTAGGTTAAGGTACCGTTAAACTTTGATCACCACTAAAAAGCAAAGCGGATTTCATGGGTATTCACACCTCTATGATTAAGGTTAAAGGTAAACTTTTCATCAAAAGTAAAAGTAAGAAAACTCCTGACCTGACTGGTAAATTCTTAACAGGAACCGTAAAATAACTTAAACTACCTGTCTTGCAGCTGGACCTTAATAGTCAACTGGAACTAGGCAACCTGTAGCGAGTATGAATGCGTACTCGAGCCGCTTCGGCATAATAAATAAATAAATCATTTATTGTCCATAAAAAAAATATTACAATCGCATAATGGGTTTAGCGTCTGATGCCTAAGATATAGCTTAAGTAATGTTTGTAAATTGCTGAGGGTAGTGAGTGAATGACCCACCTTACCCTTACCACGGCTTCTGCTAAAGATTCAGTCTAATTAAACTCGATGGAGTTCCAGTGGCTAAGTATAAGTCTTAGTTTGAGATCGCCAACTCTGCCACCGAATTGCTTTGCTGCGGTCCCTTTGGCCCCACCTTGAGTGCCGTATATTCATTACGTTTAATTATTATATTACACAAAATATATAAAGCTATACTAATATATTATAATAATAAAGAAAGCTTGTTTAACTGTTAGTTTGTTAATTCATATTATATGTGGTATCTGTTAATAATATTCATATTTTTAGCAGAGAGATTGAAATACCTATTTTGTAGGTTAGAATAATCCTCGCAGTGCATTAGATCTGAATCGACTGAATGAATGATGAAACGGTTCTCAGCACATAAGAGCTTAGTTTGTTAAATTGAATTGACATTTTGTTAAGATCCGTTTTAGTATTCGGCCATACATTATGTATCAATGGGTCCAATATATTATAAGGGTCAAATTAACATTTTGGTCATTCTTAACCATTACTTAACGCTTATGAAAGTGTGCGCGCCTTTTTTGCGAAGGGACCAAAGTGTCAATTATGATTTTGCTGTATGTCGCATCTTTGATTTAAAAAGACGTACCAAATGATATTATATCATTATGATTTAAATTTAAGTCATAGTAATTATCCTTTTCATACTAAGAAATGTGCGAACTTTCATAAGCTGGTAAAAAGCTTAAAAAATATACACACTGACTATAAAAAGTTATGATTTTTCGCATTGGCCGATAAAGATATGACTATATTTTACAACAGTGACAACTTTTAGTGAAAGCGGGCGATTATTTTCCTATTATGCCAATGACTTAAACTTAATTGGTTTGAATAAAATTGCACACAAACATTAAATAAAATAATCAAAAACGGAAATCGATAGCGATGCAGATTGGAAATGGGAAGTTTAGAGGCCAGTGTGAAACATCAAATTGCAAATGGGCCCTTGTCGGTTATTTACCTACAAGTTCAGAATCTGACCTAGGAGCCACCCGTCACCCGTGCGACTTGTACCTATTAGGATAAGGCTAATCGGGCGTAACTTTGAATTTCACCTTAAGTTTTTCAGTTAAATTTCTCTTGTAGCATGAATCAGACGTTTGTAATAAGTGTGAAACCAAATGTAGGTTTAATTCCGCGATTCACAAGTCACGAGTTACGCTTGTCTGGCCTCATCCTTATCTAACTATGAGTGCATCTACGTAAATATCTCACCCATCTGACCCAGTGCCGTCGTCGCTGATGTTGCTGTGGGTGTCCAGCGAGTTGTCGGGCGCATGGGAGCGGCCGCTCGAGAACACGCTCAGGTCAGCCGTACTTGTCACGCTCGTGTCGGCAAGCGAACGCCTCGACCCCAGCGCCGAAACAGAGTCCTCGCAACGGACCCCACTGGCCACACCGCTGTGATCTGAGCACAACACTATTTTAACAGTTTTATACCGGCCAAAATCCAGGTACACATGAAATAAGCACAAAAATCTACTATATTATCACGCACGCGCCACCATTGTCAAATTGCCCCAAACAGCATATTAAGTCAAGTTCTTGAAAAAAAAATACTCAAGAAATGCTTTCCTTAGTACCAGAATAGGCATGATGACAGTAACCAAGAATCAATGAAATTATCAATCTATCTAATGAAATAGGATTCATGGATTATAAAAAAAATATTTATTTTTCTATTTCCAGTGAGATTTCTATTTATTTTAATAAAATAAAACTATAAAATACAGCAATCCGCCTTATTAGACTAAACACCAAGTAGCGAATGACGTCACAATTATTTGTTTTCGAGCTTTGACAATCACACTATTGTTTACTGCACACTGTACAAAATGCTGAAATAAGATATTTTTTCGTAATAGTAGATACTTCCGAACATAATCTGACCATTTTTCAAAATCAGCCATCATGCCTATTACACACGGAAGCGTGCGTAGCCCTCCCAATAGGATCGCATCATTTTCCCTAGCCAATCGGATATAAATCCGGTTGAGTAGGGAAAATTAGTTGGGTGTTGGTTAGAGATAGCTCTAAGCTATATAAATGAAGCCTTCCTATTGGTGACTTTGATACACATACATAGCTAAGCCCAATTTTGAGCCTTACACAAAATTAGACGGAAAGGCACTAGGACGGCAACGAAAGCAATTTTTTTTAAATGTTAATAAGCTCCATTACAGCTACTACCGTCACATTGTCTTACACTCAATCTTTAGGTACAAGTGGGAACAAACGGTCATTCTCATCAGTTGGCACAAGTTTCTGCATTTTACAGGTAGGTATAATATGATCTTTTATTTTTCTTGCTAAGATTGCTCATTTACAGTTTTTTTTACTTTGAAAGATAAATTTATTGTCGTTTGTCTCAAACAACATCGTTGCTCATCATATCATACTAATATTATAAATGCGAAAGTGTGTTTGTTTGTTGGTTTGTCCTTCAATCACGCCGCAACGGAGCAACGGATCGACGTGATTTTTGGCATGGGTATAGTTGAGGACCTGGAGAGTGACATAGGCTACTTTTTATCCCGGAAAATTGAGGAGTTCCCGTGGGAATTAAAAAAACTTATTCCACGCGGACAAAGTCGCGGGCATCAGCTAGTTATAGTATAAAGGAGTGAACTTTCTTAACCAACTTATTATCAACGAGTAGAACAAGAAATACCTATCTGTCTGTCTGTAAGTAAATGAGATATCGCCGGCTTTGTGTCTGAGTACCACGCGTCTAAAGTGATATAGATGCTTCAACTATTCTTGGCGCGCGGTTTTGTGTACGTGTGCTTGTTATAACATGCAGTCATGGTTTAGTCTAGGCAATGGGGCGGTTTGTTGTATGGAGACCCACGCATTAAATCCTGTCGTTAAACTTGGCAGGGTTGTAGTATGGTATGAACCAATACTTATATAAAAATATCCAACAAAAAATCCATCCGGAAGTTAGGTATTTATACCTAAAACTTAATATTTATGACTGAATATTTTATAATTTGTTTTTAAAATAGTAGGTAGTATATTTACACTCAAAACCGAAATATCAAACGAAATAATCATGCAGAACATCGATATTTAACCGATTTTATTATCAAACATAAACTGCGTTTACGCGATAATGTCCCTTCCTGCTTTAACAATTAGGTATAGCATAAAAACTTACTTCCTTTATGATTTTTTGTTGGATATTTATACGTGGGTAACACTGAAAATGTTTAGAACTGGCCAGTTAGAAACATTGCTAATGAAAACTTTTTTTGAATTTCAATTTTAGAACTCTTTGGTAACCTAATGTAGTATATTGCATTCATTTGTCATTTGTTTTTGTGAATTGGCGGCAAATCTAAAACTCTTGTTACACGTGAAAATGAACCTAACGCGAGAAGATTTTCGATCAATGATTTATTATGACTTTCGTTGTGGGCTTACTCAACAACAAAGCTATGATAGGCTTCGATTAGCATTTCTTAATGAAGCCCCATCTCGTGCCACTATTTACAATTGGTTTAACGAGTTTAAGCGTGGACGTAGCAATCTCAATGATGATCCGCGTGAGGGACGTCCTTTAACAGCGACTACTGAAGATAACATCAGTGCTGTGCGACGCATGATAGAGGAAGATAAGAGAGTGACCTATCAGCAGATACGGGCAAGCCTAGGCATTGGTATGAGTTCAAAAAATATTATACGAACATTTAGGCGTCAGGAAGCTTTGTACCAGATGGATTCCCCATACTTTAACCGACGACCAGAAACACCTTCGCATGGACTGGTGTCGCCAAATGTTAGATAAGTTCAACGGCGGTGACTCAAATGCTGTATTTGACATCGTCACAGGTGATGAAAGCTGGATATATTGCTACGAACCCGAAACCAAAAGACAATCAGCTCAGTGGGTGTTTCCTTTCGAGGATCGGCCAACTAAGGTAAAGAAAGGAAGAAGTCAAGGAAAAAAGGTGATTGCCTCATTCTTTGGTCGGAAAGGTCATTTCGCGACAGTTGTGCTAGAAGATGGAAGGACAGTTACTGCAGACTGGTATGTCAATCGCTGTTTGCCTGTTGTCTTGGAAAAAATTCGACAGCAGCGCCCTCGAAGCAGGATCTTCCTTCACCACGACAATGCTTCAGCACACTCCGCAAAACGGACTGTTGAATATTTAACTATAGCAGGTGTCGACATAATGAGTCATCCGCCATACAGTTCTGACCTGGCGCCCTGCGACTTTTATTTATTCCCAAGAACTAAAGATAAAATTCGAGGTATTCGCTTTACGAGTGTTTCTTTGTTTTGACTTTTCAGCGTTACCTAGGTAATATACGTTTAACTCATGATACTAATTTATCATACTGTAACGTTTCGTCGCCTGAGGAATTATTGTTGGGGTCAACTAGCTCTATTGCCTAGTCTAGTTTGTGTTGCTCGAACGACGGTCATACGGCGACTGTCGCCACAGATTAAATAAAGATTGAATAAACAGTAGTAGCAACACACACTCAGAACAAATTTCAACACAGTCGTCCTACACCAAGTGGTCGTCGGTGTTTTTTCTGCGGTGGAAATATACATCAGAGGGTCAAGTGTCCTGCTAATAATGCTGAATGTCAACTCTGTTTCAAAAAGGGTCACTTTGCCGTCGTTTCACGCCCATCTGCTAACCGAATAAACGAATATTCAGGGTTACGATGACGAAATCTCCGAAATCTCTCAAGACGCCGAACCGAACCTACCAACAATCTCCGCTGCTGCCCCGTTGAGTTTACGAAAAGCCAATATCTTATTTTGGTTTATCTCTTAACTGTATCAATTTATTCAACAAAATTAATTTTATTTCTCACCGTTTCTAATCATGTCTGACGAAAAGGAGAAGTCTTCGTCAATGTCACGATACCTGCGTCCCGAACGTTTTGACGTGGAACCCGCAATGCCTGGCTCAGACCTAAAGTGGGCCCACTGGAAATATTCATTCGAAAATTTTATCACACAAGAAGCTACGTCACCTGACGATGTTCTTAAGTACAAACTCCTTGTCAATCATATTTCGCCATCAATTTTCAATTTCATTCAATCTTGTAACACGTACGTTGATGCCATAAGTACTCTTAATACGGCATATGAGAAACGTCAAAATATTATCTTAGCTCGGCACCGCTTGATTACAAGAAAGCAGCAGACTGGTGAATCATTGGCAGAATATTCAAGAAACCTTATTATTCTCGCTCATGAATGTCACTTCAAAGCTGTCACTGCTAGTGAGCATCAAAGCGAAACTGTACGTGCAGCGTTCATCTCCGGGATATCTTCACAAAAAATAAAAGAGAGACTTTTAGAGAAAAATACCATGACTCTTGAAGAAACATTTAATCTCGCTATATCATTAGAGACTGCTGAAAATACTTCTAAAATTCTAACTACTTCATCTCTATCTCCATCGTCTGTCCCTATTAATGCAGTTTCTAAAACAGTAGCAGCAACACACACTCAGAACAAATTTCAACACAGTCGTCCTACACCAAGTGGTCGTCGGTGTTTTTTCTGCGGTGGAAATATACATCAGAGGGTCAAGTGTCCTGCTAATAATGCTGAATGTCAACTCTGTTTCAAAAAGGGTCACTTTGCCAACGTTTGTCGGAGTTCTAGCCAACGTACCGCGAATGCTATTGTCATGGACGATGACGAAATCTCCGAAATCTCTCAAGACGCCGAACCGAACCTACCAACAATCTCCGCTGCTGCCCCGTTGAGTTTACGAAAAGCCAATATCTTATTTTGGTTTATCTCTTAACTGTATCACCCGTTGTCCTAGGTGAGCGACAAATCTGGCAACGTGACCTGATGCGACAGTACCTATCATTGTCCTAGGTGAACGACAGAAGCGACCCCACGCGACGCTAGGCCATAGAAAGTGACAGCCGTATCTACGCGACAATGTAGACGTAACGTCACCCGTTGTCTTAGGTGAGCGACAGAAACAACGCGATGCGATGCGACGCCATAGAAATATACGTTACGTCTACGTTATCCCGTAGATACGTCTGTCATTTTCTATGGCGTCGCGTCGCTTCTGATGCTTATCTAGGACAACGGGTCATTTTCTATGGCTTCGAATTGCGTCGCGTCGCTCCTGTCGCCTAGGACAACGGGTCAAACAGTAGCTGACGCTTCACGTGGCCTACGTTGTCGCGTAGCTACGTCTGTCATTTTCTATGGCGTCGTAACTCGTATCGCGTGGTAAGCGCGTTCTGTGGCTCACCTAGGACAACGGGTCACCTAGGACAACGGGTCACCTAGGACAACGGGTCACCTAGGACAACGGGTCACCTAGGACAACGGGTCACCTAGGAGTCCTAGGACAACTGGTCACCTAGGACAACGGGTCACCTAGGACAACGGGTCACCTAAGACAACGGGTCACCTAGGACAACGGGTCACCTAGGACAACTGGTCACCTAGGACAACGGGTCACCTAGGACAACGGGTCAGCATCTACGATAGCTGCAGCGTCATGCTACCCAAATCTAAGTTGCATATTTACAACCACACGCACCTATAGCGTCATCGCGCGCCTATTATGTTGAAGTACCTATACCTGTATGACGTTACGAGTCGTGTACTATGAAAGATCTAATATTCTTTCTATCTATCCGTCCTGTGTGACGAATATGACAGAAAAATACATACATATAATTTATATAGAAAGGAACAAATTACCATTCCTAGTAATACATAGTAGGTACTTTAACTTTATTTTTGGGAATTATGCCTATCAATATATATGAATAGGAGTCCTATAGAATAGAGAGGCATATAGAAGTGTATGTAGAAGCGAATTATAAGCTGATAGCATAAACAAATTTGACTCGGTCAAAGTTTTTTATGTATGCAATGGGGGCGGGCCACGATTCAAAATAAACATTTTTAACACTTATAATGATAACACATTTAATGCGCACGCGCCAAATGCAATGTATGTAGACTTGGTGAAACTTCAACAGATTTGGTCATATATTATTTTTAATTCACTTTTTCATTACTGAAAATCGTATTGCTCGTGGCACGTGTCATGATGTGCGATTAGCATTATTAGCCTTTATTGCGCGATTCAAATCCTAACAATGACTTTTAGCGTGTGAGCAAATTGAAACAGAATACATGCAAAAACGGTACACTTACCTTAATAATATGTTGGGCGCACACACACTCAAGCAAACAACGTGCCAAAAGCACCACATGCAAATGTATAAAACAAAAAATCTCTGCTCTTAACCTGATAAAAAAGAAAACTTTACGTTTTGCTTTTATTATTTACATTTATTATATTAAGAACATCATAAATCAATGTTTTCTTCGATTCTTTTTTCTTTTCTTATCTATTTTAACGAGGTACGTTTGGTTTCCGACATCGCTGTCGACAGCGTAAATTGGATAAGGGGTGGAAACGTCTTGAAGGATATTCATCGAGGCTTGGGATGTGTGAAGTGGAACTGGGTTGGTCGCGTTTTCATCTGAAGGAAAACATATCAATTAGAACTACATATTTTCTTCTCAAATCTTTATGATTTGGACGTAAACTAGTTAGGGATTTTTCCATAATATATAAAACATGTTGACTAATCTTTCAAGTTTTCAACATTATTTTTTAAGTAAGTATTCTGTGTAATCAATAATCATACATATTATTTTATTGAAAAATATAAAGTATGGTCCAAACAGTGACGATCAAAGAAAAAATTAATTCCTCTTTCTTGACCTATCAGAAAATATCCCATGTATGTTTAACGTTTTTTGGTAATTTTCGAGTTATAATTTTTTAGTTTTATCGTGAGATTTCTGAGTGCTTAGGAACCCCAAATGTTTTTTAAATAGTCTATAGTGATGTAGACAGGTTTAAGTACTCTTAATATAAAGTTGAAAATTCGAATGAGACCAAAAAAATTACAACTTGTGTTAAAGTTAAGATAGTAATTATTTTATGCATGTAGTACCTTTCTTAACAAGCAAGTTCACATAAATAAAATATCAATGTTTGAAAATAACCACTAAAAGAAAGGTAAGAAATTTAACACTCACTCCCTGAGAAATCTTACGATAAAACTAAAGAATATTAGTTCACTCAAAAATTACCAAAAATCGATTAACATACATAGGTTCTTTTCTGATAGGTCCTAGGGTACGAGGTATCTTTTTTTTCTTTGGACGTCACTATTTGGACCTGCCTGTATAATCTAAGTTTAAAGTAAAGCAAAGAAGGTACACTGCAGTGCTATATATGTACTTATGACACATACTCTATGTGATATCTAAATAAAATACAGGTAGGTACTTCTAAGACATACCATTAGTTAGGTATTTTATTATAAATATACTACTTTTTGATGTCTTCATACCACAACGGGCGGCAAAACTAAAAATAGAAAACATATTTAATGTGCCACCTTGGGTTATATTAAGTATGGTTGTGTTAGCGATGTAATAAAATGTTACTAATAAAATACGTGATTAATTAAAAAACATTTTATTTGAATTAATTACTTATTGTTTTCATTTACTAAATTTTACCTGTATTATAATTATTATAGTTCGCATAAATCTTACAACTAACAACACACAAATAATACCATTACATAAAAGCAACAAAATGTAATAATACTTGATGATAGGGGTGGGTTTATGCAACGTACGGAAAGGCAAGATTAAGTAATCAGGTTTCGAGCAGAGATTCCATAAAACGAACGATGCCTACAATATACCAATGAATGGCAGAACCGGGAAAAGTTGCATAAAAATAAGCTTTAACCAAATATCATGACGTCATCGACATTAACATGACGAAGAATGCAGATATGAAATAGATACATGAATACATAAATGACAATAATTTAGTATAAATGAAAAATGTAATGTTATGGATACCAGGAATGGTCCTTAGATTGAAGTGGTTAAAAAATGTAAAACATTAGGAAAATTGCCGGTTAGTGAAAATTTTGGTTAGAAGTAGGTCCGTATCAATTTTAAATTAAAAATGTTAAGGCATTCAATCTGCACATTGTTAATAATGACATAAACCCACCTCCGTACCACCAATAACATGCTAGTGCACAAGTCATATAATACCTACTAGTCTCAAACACAAAGTTATTCAGTCAATTCTGTGCGGAATGTAGGATAGGCACGTGTAAAGGCTTAAGTCCTCGAAGCTGAGTCGAATAACATTTCCTAACCCATATATTTAGGCACATAACATATAAGCTGATTGCCTGAGTATTTAGGAAACTGATTGTAATTCGAGTCGCAAGTGATTCAGCTCTGGGTCGCTCATTTCTTTGTTAATGGACCCACTTTCATAGTTAGTATTTAGAGGCAAATTACTTGCTATTCGATTCAGCGACCCAGCCGACGTTAGCAAGCAATATTCAGTGTCAATATGTCTAAATAAAACAATTTTTCAGACCTTAGCATAACGGAGCACTTCAATATAAATAAAGCTTTGTTTAATGTAAATAATGTACAAATCAACATAAAAATGGAAGCTCTTAAGAAAATAAAATAAGTCAGACACAAAAATGTAAGTTTCTCAATGAGTTTGACAAGATACATAACCCAAACTTTTTGTACTACACAATTTTTTATGCAAAATAATATGTATAAGTAATACTAATAATTATTATGTAACTATAATGCACTGCATTGAACTTCTATATATAGGGCTACAAATAGGTATTCAATATAAATGGTAAAATAGAAACATAGATATTGAGAAATGAAGGTTTTTGTGAATAACCCGTTTTCTTTGCTTTTGAGTTTAAGTAGTTTCGCTTCGTTCAGGACCCAAGTACATGTTCAAATCAATTCGTGCTTTACGAACTTGCTATTGCCTTTTTGTACAAGCAAAGACAAGACAATGATAATTCCTTTTAAAACTTTCCAGTCATTAGGAACTGTTACGACTTACGAGTATGAAGATCAATAATGCTCATTTATCCAAGTATATTTTATCTTTTATCCACGTTATAACTCATTTTTGTAACTGGCTAATACATAATAAGATTAA
Source organism: Erebia aethiops (assembly GCA_923060345.2). Classification (NCBI taxonomy): domain Eukaryota; kingdom Metazoa; phylum Arthropoda; class Insecta; order Lepidoptera; family Nymphalidae; genus Erebia; species Erebia aethiops. The sequence continues at coordinate 8,833,951 of OV281079.1, read as the reverse complement.
TATTTTTATCTGAATATCTATATATAGGCTAAATGTAACGACCTAAACCATTTAAAATACTGACAGGGTAACAAATTTTTAAAAAATACGTCTTTTGTACCCAGTTACAAAAAATAGTTATTACCGTAGATGAACTGTCCAAGGTATACGTATTATGCTGTGTGATTCACAGAATCACATATATCATAAAAAAAGGTTTAATAACAACTACCGAAACTAGTAAAATTATAAAATAATTAGTCAGTAGTACTTAAGATGTTAAATGAGATTGTGATAAAAATTTAAGAGATATACAGTAATTAGCACTAAACTGAAAAAATACCTGCAAAAGGTAGGTTTGTATACTCTGTCCAACTATCAATACAGAACTTCCAACAAATAGTACAATAAGTATATTATATAATGTCTACAGCTTTTAATGTTTGCTAATATGGTGGAGATTATATATTTTATTTACTGACATTTTTTAACTGCACTACATTTTATTTTAATTCGAGATAAGCGTTTTATTTCTGTAGCGTGGGTTTAGTGAGACTGAGTGGGCGAAATAAAAGTAGGTAGTTCCCGGTAAATATAATGTTATCATACCTAACACTTACATAATATGACTGCTGCAAACCTTGCAGTTAGCGAAAAAAACGCGTACAAAGAAACCCTATGATTCGCCACATTTTATGTTACAAGTTGTTATTAGTTATTACTTGACTAATTAGTTTATCACCATTTGCTACTTTTAAGGGAAGTCAACGATATAAGTCAATCCCTCAAATTTCCCTCAAAAAAACGTTCGAATTATAATTAAAGGCAGACTTACGGCATTATAGTAAATTATTTTACTTACACATAATAGAGGGCAAAGTGGAGGTAAAAAGCTGAGAAAAAAGACCAAATATAGGATAATGCCAGATTTAAATAGTTTAATACACATAAATAATGCTGTGTATAAAATGAAGGTTAAGTGTTTATGTAGAAAAGTAACGTGAAGCACACACGTGATGTAAAGAATATAGTCAATAACCAAGAAAACCACACCATTAAGAGTGCAGCTCTGAAATTAATATTTTTTGATAGCAGATTAAAATTAAAATAATTAAAAATAATTTCAAAATTTAACACAGCATCGAGACTAATCTATATACAAATAAATACAATGAATACGGGGAGTCCCCTTCAAGCTCGTCTAACGCCCAAAGCAGTTTGAATTTTTTATTAAAAATATCTGACCTTACTTTTTCTATCGACTACAACGACCAATGATGTTAATACCCTATAATATCGGTAGAGAGTGACAACTAGTATCCTAGAGTTTGATACTTATATAATAAGTATATTATATTTTAAGATCCAAGTCTCTGCAGAATTAAGTTCGTGTCAACAAATTTTACCATTGGAATGTTATACATTAGAAAACACAGCTGATTATCAAATTAATTTGTACTTGTAGGTAAATTATATAAACAATAGCAAAAATAGAATAAAGTCTGACGATATGTATCGATTAATAGAGTAATGATAGAAAATGAAAACGGCTTTGAGTAAGGAACACTAAAAACGAAGCAAAAGAATAATACTAACATACTAAGAATTTTGGCTAACTATTACTAATCAGATACACAAGGCATGATACTAATAAATTTAGTAAGTAGTTTAAATTTTTCTAATAATGTTTGGATGAACTGAGATAAGTATTTAATGACGAAGTATATTTGCGCGAGAACGAATGAATGCCAATAAAATGTTATAGACAAGTTCATAAATGCGTGAATTGATCAGAGTCAAGGCTATCTTTGGATGTGGTTCGCGATGTTGAGGGCGATTCCTCCAAATTACCTGAAACGGTATCGCTCTGTGAGACTCGCACCTCCTGCAGGTCAAGTGCAGCCTTCTCTCGCCTGGAACAAGTACACCGTCCATTAAATGTATCATCTCTCAACAGCTGCGCCGAACGCGACTTACACAGCGGACCTAGTGGGAGATTGTTTACATATTCGACCGTGTATAGTTTACTGCGATTTGTATGGAATTGAACAAGCGCACAACGTTAACAATCATTAAGCGGTTGACAATTCCATACAAATCACAGTTAAGTCTAGCACGATCGAAAAGCTAAAAAATCTCACACTAGGCGCCCAGATGTCATCACTTACAGCTGGCATCTGGTAAAAACAAATTGGGCCTTAAAACTGCGCAGTGGTGGATCATCTCCTTCCATTCTCTTAGATTCCAAATAGATATTTGGAATCTAAGAGAAAGAATCAAATAGATATTTGGAATCTAAGAGAAATAGAAAGAGCAAAAAACCGCATCTCAATCGGCCCTGTACTTTTTGAGAAAAATTGTAACATATTGAAAAATTAAAATTATAGACTACAGCTCAGCTTGGTTGTCTATGGTCCTAAAATATATCTAAGAACCTTCTCACAAGCTATACATATCTAATGCAAAAAACGCATATTAATCAGTCCAGTAGTTTTCCAGGAAAACGGTAAAAAAAGTGCACAAACATACATACAAACAAACAAACAAAAGCACAACCTCTTAGGGCAAACACATGATACCGTCTCCGTTTCGTCGACGGTAAAAATAAATGGAAACATAAACAAGAAAATAATATTTTGTCAGATAAAAAAAGTAATATATTATTGTTTAATATTACTTTCTTTCTTCAAAGAAATCCTTCTTAAAATAATGCATTTCTAGCAACACATGCTGTAATATGTGAGGAACGCATTGATATAGAATTTTAGGTACTCATTCTATTTCAATGGATGAAAAAATATTTTTGTCTTGGACTACACGAGTATTAGTTTCTATTTTAGTGCTCATTCCAAATAAAATGGACAGGTATAAAAGGGCAGACTGTAAGTAACTGCAGAAAAGGTAACACAGCCTTTCTGTAGGTCAATTTATTCAAAAGTATGTGAAATCAATTAAATACCATTATGAGCAAACACTTATACTTCTTGTTATCATCGTAATAATATGTACTTATTACATATTTTATTAGTCACAGTGTAGAAAATTCATACCTTGTACCATCGGTGTCCTTCAGAGTTAGTTTTGAGATATATGTTAATTTGTTACTAGGAACAAAAATCTCCTCTTCTCTACAAAGAAATTAAAACTAATTTGGTAATGCTTAAGATTTTGAAAATCGCACTTAATGTTGTGGCTGATAGAGTACGTACCGTAAGATCACAGTGGCTCTAGCTTGTTTTTCAGTTTCTGAAAAATTTTCAGCTCTTTGACCGATCTTTGATTTCTTGTCTGGTTCCACAAATACGCCTAAAGGCCGTTGCGGTAGCTCGGTCGGCGGCGGCGGTCCCGGGTAATCAAGTTTTGCTCGTTTTAGCTCATCCATGGACCGTTCCAAGTGATATATAACAATGTCATCTTCATAACCAAAATCCTTGTGCAGTTTAACCTTAAAAAAACAAATATGATGGTTTAGAATCATGTTATTTGAATATTTGTTATTAATTCTGATAAAAAGTAACTACCTGAATATAATTCACAATTAGATCCATATCATTCAACTTCATAATGGCTTTCTTGTGTAGTTTAAGAATAGTGTAGGCCATAGCAGTTATCACCCTTTCTCCATCGAGCAGGTATATATCCCACACTCTTAAGCATAAGCTGAAGGGAACTCTTTCAACAAAACACACAAAGAACCATTTAAGCGAGTAGAGTATAGCATCAAGGCCAAACTTGTCAAAATGGAGTTTTAACTTTGGCATAAACTTTGTCAGTATCTTATCATGGTGTTCTAAAAATCTTGTTAGCTTTGGAAATCCTTCAACATATAGTCCATGCATGGCATACTTCTTATCTGATAAAAGTATCACAAGAGCCCAAAATGCATCTTCCTCATCCATGTACATAAGTAAGACACCAGCTAAACCCGACATGCCCTGACAATATCCTACTTCAGAGTTGTACATACTGTAAGCACATAGAACGTTGAACAATGAACACTGTTTCTCTGAATATCTTTCCCTATAGAACTGATGTTCACGAAATTGCCTGTTCACATCAGAATCTATCTGTCTAACATCTGTAGACCACTGCTTTGCTAACTTTAACATCTCCTGATATTTTCCTGGGGTCTTTGACTTTGCTGCATTTACATTTAATAGCTTGCACCATATCTTTGTTCGTAGAGAGTTTGGAATGCCTTTGTATATTCTTCTATGTATCTTTTCCTTAGTGGTGGGGGAATCCCAGGATCCAAGCATCTTAACCCATTTCTTCTCCCTCTCAACTTCCACATTAATTTTTTGTGGTGCAGTCTTCTGCGGAAGTCGCTCATCATGAATAAAGCCATATCTGAAATATAATTTTTGAATTATAATAATTGTTTCTTTGTACAAGTAGTAAAGATCAAAAAAATATAACCTAACTTGGGAAAAAATTTGAAAGACCCCCACTTTTTTGGATGTTACATAAATGTAGAAAATGGTACCCGAACCATAACAATACAGTAATAGCAATCATGAGCCCCCAAATAATTAATAATATAGTGATATTGTATCCCCAGAGATACACAACCATGTACATTAATTATCTACTCTTCATTGCATGAAAGCTAATGAGATAATTTTTTTTTTTACTTTTATCATCTCATAGACCAAAAGTACGCTATCATCATAGTGTACTTTTTAACAACACTGTTGGGAATTTTTTTGGCTTGAAAGCTTGTTACCACCCCTCAATATACTACCATGTGTCTTTAGTGTATTGAAACTTAAAACAGCTCTCTAGATATATAATGCATCTGTTGTGAGAATATCACATTCTACTATAACTCCTAACTGTTAAATGTCAAGTGATACTTAATTTAATACATTAATTTTGACTAAGTAATGTGAGTCAACCATTAGTTTCTATACAATGCAATGTATGTGAGAACTAGTCCTCTTCCCAGAATACCATTTTAAAATTGCATAACTGCTTATCATATGCGCGTTACGTTTCAGGGAGTTTGAAGAGCAAGCATGCCATTTACATATAATGCAATACTTCAAAATATCAAATCCTGTCTCATATTACTACAAATACCTATATCTAATGTTAAGATGCTGTGCCATCAATAAACAAGTACCTATAATCATAATCAAACAAAAAATCTTTCAGCAAAGCAAAGTTTTTACAATGAGTTACTCATTCTTTTTATTTTATACTAAACAAGACATCCATATTTAGTAAGTCATTTCATACTTCATATCATCATACTTTATACTAATATTATAAATGCGAAAGTGTGTGTTGTTTGTTGGTTTATTGGTTTGTCCTTCAATCACGCCGCAACGGAGCAACGGATCGACGTGTTTTTGGAATGGGTATAGTTGAGGACCTAATAGAAGACCGAGAACTATACCCAATATATAAATAGGCTACTTTTTATCCCGGAAAATTAGAGAGTTCTCGTGGGAATAAAAAAAAACTTAAATCACGCGGACGAAGTCGCGGGCATCAGCTAGTTATCTATCTATAGGTATATATAAAAATCAATTGCTGTTCGTTTGTCTTGCTAAAACTCGAGAACGGCTGGGCTGATTTAGCTGATTTTAGTTTTGAAATGTTTGTCACAGTCCAGGGAAGGTTTAAACGGTGATAAAATATGGAAAAATTTGTTGGATACGACGTGCGGACGAAGTCGCGGGCATCAGCTAGTTTATGTTATAAATGTGAATGTCTGTCTGTTTATCTCTTAGATTTTCATGACTCATAAGCTGAACCAATCTTGACAAAATTAAGCACAAAGATAGCTCATCAATTAGTTCATTCTGTCACAGGCTATGTAAAGATAAATAACTGTCAATTCATAGAGTAGGCTGGGCAAGCCAAAACCATATCACCAACAAAACAAAAGTATGGTAAAATGAAAAACAATAGTCAAATGAAATGCTAGGCAAAGTATCTTTTTCAAACAAGATGTCTACAATCTACATCCACTACCACCATACTACAGCCCATTAACGTTCCACTGCTGGGCACAGGCCTCCACTCTCATAGGAAAGAGGTGGTATTAGAGCTTAGACCCACCACACTGTTCCAATGAGGGTTAGCAGGCATAACGGGGACCAACAGCTTAATGTGCTCTCCTAGGTGCAGAGGTGAAATACCGCCAACTTCCTAACTCAGGGCTAGTACTGTGTACTAATTTCTACTACTAGTCAGAAAAACCCAATCCTTAATTATGGCCCGACCTGGGATCTTGTTCACTGCAGTTGAACATGCCAACCACTAGACCAATGAGGCAGTTATTTAAATAACTGCCTCATTGGTAATTTTGGATTTTGAATATATTTTCAAACAATTGTTAAATAAAAACTATTTTTCATTTAACAATTATTCTTTATTTATGTAGTGATTCATGAAATATTACTCTCATTATAAAAGTAAAATCGCAATTGGCGTAATAAAACATACAAGTCAGGTGACAAATAGTCATATTTCTGCAATTTCAATCGCAATAGACACACAATTTTATATTTTTAATTTTATACCAATAGAATCCATATCCATACTAATATTATAAAAGCAAAAGTGTGTTTGTCTGTCCATCAATCATGCTGCAATAAACTAATAAATCAGTGTGATTTTTTGCATAGTAGTTGAAGACCTGGAGAGTGGCATAGGCTACTTTATAGGGGGATTTTTAAAACATTAATGGACGTAGTATATTAATCATAAGTTAATAAAAAGAACAATCTGTAGCCCTATTACCGAAAGTAAATTGTAACTATCTCAAATGTTGTATTAGGCTGATTTAGGCTTATTTTATTCATATACAATGGATTTTGTCCAATAGTGAAAGAGCATTAAAAAATCAGAGATGATTGTTATTGTTACACATTTTACCATAATAGGCCTGCTATTTCTTCCTATAAAAAGTACAATAAAATAGAGCTATTAAAGGGCAGATAAACAAACTTTTATTGCTTGGTGTTGGCAAAGCCGTGGTGGCTTCTGGTGCAGCAAATATTCATGGGTGGCTGAAAACATTAAATAACCAAGGGGCCTGCTAGGTTGCTTCTCAGCTAGTAATTCATACATAATAAAAACTACATAATCAGCCTAGGATAGAATCATGCTGCATAAAAGTATATAATATTAATCAAACAAATCAGTAATAAAAAACTCAGAAAAATCTTGAGCGCTGCTTAAGCTTCAGCAAATAGAACAGCTTTTGAGGCTTTTTATATTTTTGATTTGTCAACATGGTGATAATCCGCCAGCAGTGCGACCGCGTGACTTCTGCATCCTCAGTCTGCATCAATCATTGTTACAGTATCAATTGATGTGATTGGCTGAATTTATGGTATTCTTGCTGCGTCAATGGATTTTTTCCAATAGTGGAAGAGTGTTATCCAATCAGAGGTGATTGCGATCGTTACACTGTAGCTGTCAGTTTTAGCCGGTAGCCCAGCAGGGCGACCGCGTAACTTCTGCATCAATCATTGTTACAGTATCAATTGTTGTGATTGGCTGAATATATGGTATTCTTGCTGCGTCAATGGATTTTGTCCAATAGTGAAAGTATTATCCAATCAGAGGAGATTGCGATCGTTACACTGTAGCTGTCATTTTTAGCCGGTCGCCCTGCAGCAGGGGTATAGTGTTCTGTAGTGTCAATTGTCAGCTTAGTTCACATTGTTAGTTGTTTGTATGTTTTATTCTCTGAGACTCAACTTTTTACTATCGAATCTCCGCTGCGACCAAAGTAGTAAGTTGGTAACTACCTTCTTAGTAGTGTTAAGTTACTCAGAAGGACTAGAATCCAGAGCCGTTAAAGCAGTTAAATAAAAAATATAGTGTTAACTTGTTAAGTTAACAAAACGAATTTGAAATTCCCGCGTAAATATCACTTGCATAGCCTCTCATATTCAAACAGTGTTGCCAGATCATCCGAAATAAGACCGAAGACGATTTCAATCCTTTTATGCATACTAGTCACCACTAGTCACATTGATGCACGTTGATGTCTCTTTATTATACTCACAGGTTAACTATACATGCAAAGTTTGCCGTTCAAAGTTTTGTCTTTAGGTAGGTATAGTCTTATTTTAAGGACATACAACATTTACATTAAACTAATTCATGAAAATGTGTGCTTCAATTCGCGTCAGTTTGACCATATTGCTCAGGATAAAAATTTGGTAAAGCGTAATAGTTTCGTTTTCCACATAATATAATATGGTAATGTTACTTTTCTCGTGAAAATGTTACTTATTGAGCTATCTCATGTTACTTTTGACTATCTGCCACTGGCAACACTGATCTTTCCTCACATTAGCGGTGATGTACATAAATAGAAAGGACCTGCATGCAAGTAGGCAGTAGTACGTCATGTAAGCTCAGGAGTTTGAGGTGTATTTTGATGTCATTCAGTCTGTTTTAAAAAGTAGATATAGATTGTAAGTGAGTAAGAGTAAACAAAAGAGATTACCTATCAGTTTTATGATAATCTTCGAACTCGGGATCCTCCCAGGGGTCGATCTGGCCAGCGAGATTCTCACGCCCCCTCTCGTATCTCTGGAAGATCCGCTCCCGCTCCTCGGAAGCCCGCGCCAAGAGAGCCTCCTCATTCATAACACAGCCTGATTGTGCCACATACCGATTCGACACCTACACGACCTACTATCTTAATCGACCTACTAAAACCCTTGCTAGTCCTCCACTAGCCACTATGAAAGACACAAAAATCAACGACTACATCGCAAATTATCGTTTTGCTATCGTATTAAAGTATTTCATAACACGGCCATATATAATTATTAATCAAGTAAGTGATAAATGACACTAATCTCGATGATATTTTAATTTTTATACAATTTAACAGAATTTTTAGGCGATTTTTTTACACAGACAGAGGGTGGACAGAGGTATCTGCTCCATAGAACAAATCTAAGGACTCTCTGGTTTTATCTGGTCTCTGTCAGTCTCTGTCTAATTTTTTTTTTATTAACTGGTATAAGGTCTCTGTCTAAGGACTGCTCTGTGCCCAGGAACATAATATTATTTACTACCTATATCTCAGATTTACCATGGAACTAATAAGTACTACGTACAACTGGAATGAGCTCTTGTTAATAAAGTGTGCCGAGTGAGAGATACCATACTGACAGTTGTGTCCCTTTTCCACAAGAGTGACAACACTATTTTTGAATTTTGGATACTTCAATTTATACGGGATATAAATATACCTCTACGAAGAAATAAAAATCAGCAAATAATTTTAAAATATTTATATTTATAATGAAAACATTAACCGTTTCCTTTTTTAATACTAATAAAACATATAATAATATATTATATACAATTTCTTAAAAAATCTTTAAAATCTAAATTAAAAACTAAAAACTAAAAATTAAAAATATAATCTATGCCGCTGCAATGAGGCAATGTGCCCAGAACGCTGGCTGCGTTACCCCGCTGAATAGCCAAACTTATATGTTGGCCGAGGTAACTGCCAGCCCTCCGGTCACCTGTGGACTCTGTGAGACGAGAAGATAGATCCTTAAAAAAGGATCTAGCATCTTCGCCCCACGACCCATGGTTTCAACACGAAAAGGCACAAACATGAAATTATTTTCTATAGTTTCATATTTGCGCCTCTTGGCTCTTTCTGCATTAGTGGCCGCCGCCCCCGCCGTCATGGAGGTTGCCTGCAAGTGGGACAACGCCAGCGTATCCACGCATGTGGCATCCCAAACAAGCGACCTTCCTAGCTTCCACGGAACCAGAGTCATCCCGTCAGGTCTCTTACCATCACTTTAAGCCAAGCCATTTGGCTCTAATACTGCAGGCACTTTAGCGGTGGCAAGAGACCTACGAATGATGTCGTTCAGGGAAGCATGACGCGATAGACGACCGGCACTTTTAATGCAAGAAAGCCCGTGATGACCATACGCGTCCACTGACCCACCACAGTGGCATAGATGTGGCTGTTGTAACTTGGCGCCAAGTCTAAGACCAACCGCAATCGTCAGAGTGAGGTGGTCCAACAGAGTGCCTAAATGCTTAGAGGGGAGAGCTTGAAGCCAGTAACTTGATTCCCTCGTAGACACCGCAAGAAGGCGAGCACGGTCGCTTGCAGTAGTTGATGAATTTATAAGTTCCTGCAAAACATCCGAACACATTGCGTCGTCCCATTGTTTTTGAGAGAACAAAGATACCGGTTCCTTACTAGGACATGCCACATTGAAAGCAACTCTAGCTTCTGCCAAATACGACGGCTCTATGGAACCTAATGAATGGTTTATAATATTCCCAAAGAGCTTAAACGTACCATAAGCAGAAGATAGAAATGCTGGTAATGATACACTACTAATTTTACGAATGCCTAAACCACCGTATCGAACTGGGAGAGAAGCTTATGTCCATGTCGTGCCATCTAAAGGACAATTTAGAATTTTGGATAGAGTGTTTTTAATTTTCTTATCCAAATCGTTCAATAAGGGAAGGAATTTCCATAGTGGTGAGCATCGAAGAAAATAGGTAAATTTTGGAACAAAAAGACAATATTTAATAATAAAAAGGGCCATGTGTGAATTAATTTGAAAAAGGCGTTCCGAACATTGATCAAATTTAGTAATTTGGTCATTGATAAAAAGCGGAATAGAATCAACTAAGACCCAAGAAGGCGAAGCGAGTCTTCACTTAGAATTTTGATTCCTGGTTCCTGGTGCCAAATCATTAAATTGTTCAGTAATTATGTGTCTTTTTTGGGCTTCCGTTGAATTTGGAATGTAGAGCTCACACTTGCCAAAACTCAATTCCAAACCAACAGATTTAAATTGTTCAATTAAAACCGCAAGATCACCTAAAACAGATGAAGCTTCACCTCCTAAAGTTCCATCATCTAGATACCAAATGTTAAATTTAGAATTTAATTCCGAAATAATTGGGTGAATAGCCAAACTGAAAATGGCAGGTCCCAGTGGATCTCCCTGTTGGCAGCCTACAGCAGAGCTTAGAAAATTGGATTTATAATGATGTTGATATTTTATATGTAGTGCATATTGCCTCATAATACTCGTAAGTCTCTTACACAAATAAGCATTTAGGTCGTCGTCAACCGATGGACGTCCACTGCTGGACATAGGTCTCCTGTAGGGTCCTCCACAAGCCATGGTCTTGCGCCGCCTGGATCCAGCGATCCATTCAGGATCGATAATTACGAAGCATTTAGGTAAAAATAGATGATTATCGGTGATGGTTTAACAAAAAATATTTTTTATAATTTTTTTTTAGTCGGTTAAAAATTCAATAAAACTGGTATTGCTGTAAAGCGAAACATAAATTGACTTCTCGAACCATACATATTTGGCTTTTTGAGACATACATATTTGACTTTTCGAACATACCTAGACCTCATCATTGCTTTGCACTAAGCATGATTGTCGTCAAGCGCAAGCCTATCTCACAATTTAAAAAAAAATACTGGGTATATAAAATTATCAACATGCTCAAATTTTTCATACAAAAAATATTTTTAACTCTTGGTCGCTCCTTAACTCATCTCCTCACTATGCCAGTCTCCATGTTTGAAAATGTTTTTAATTTCATTCTGTAGAGCTACGGTGATACAGCACATACGGTGAAGGAAACATCGTAAGGAAACCTGGACTTGACAGTCTGAAATCACCAACCTGCAGTGAGCAAGCGTGGTGATTAATGCTCATGCATTCTCCTAGTGAGAAGAGGCCCTTGCCCAGTAGTGGAACAGTTACGGGCTGGATTTTTATCATTATCTGTAAACGTACCTATTCAAGATAAAAATAAAATTGATCTTGCTTACCATGAGGAATCGTGAGGGAAGAGCATTTTCTTTTAAAACGGGCCGTGATAAATTAGGAATATAATCCTCTGGCATAAAATGTTTGCTGCATATTACAGAAATTTGGGTCACTTTTCTGTTACCACTAGGTATAATGCTTAACCACTTTCAACACGCAATGTATCATTTTTTGGTAATCTGAAATATGAAAAAAATATCTATCCTGTTATAATTCGTGTTTCATAGTTTACGATACTTGGCCCGTATACTTGGTACCTAAATTTATGTCACCCGAATTTCTGTAACATTCAAAACATATAAACATAGTTAAACAATTACTTAGGAAAAGATAACCCACAATCCGGATGATATTCACTTTAACAAGCTTCCACGATGCATATTTTCACCATTTTTTACAGATAAATTCACGCAATCTTGAGAAATTTCGTCGATCGTAAGATTCATCAAAATGGCCGTTTGTGTTGCAACCATCATAGTACATAATAATTCCATGGTTGTAACATTTTTATTTTTATTACTACTACGATTGCCGCCTTCAACACGAAAACAAGTGAATTATTGACGTACTAATTTTCTAAATACTTGAAATTTTAATCGGAGGATAGGAGGTGACTAATTCGATAGTATAACCATTTTTCAGATTTCTTTTATAAACGTACCAAATTTGAAGTATAATGTTAAATGTGAAATAGCAACACAAAGACCACTGTTAGAAAGGGACACCGCGGTATGTTGTCATGGTCTCACTCGGATTCATTTTTATACTGCGTGCGTAGTGGTCCTTATGTCCGTGACATAAGGATTAAATTTGATTAAAAATAAGATAAATAAGTTTGTAGTACGCATTCCAGTTGTACGTAGTACTTATTAGTTCCATGGTGCTGGTGTATAGTTACCAGAGACAAGTTAACCAGTTACCGTTATCCTATTGTTACTTGTCTCTGGTTGGTACCGTTGCTATGTACCGTTGTAACTCTCAGCTTCTTTTTCTGGTCGGTGACTCTCAGATTAATAACTTGTTGAACGTGTGTCGTGTGAAGGCTGAAGTGTGAACTGATCCGTGTGCCGATGTGATTGCGTGGTACAAACTACAAAGTCCAAAAGTCAACTTTTAATAAAACAATTGAAAAATTTATAAATCGTTATGAATCCTCTAAACCAAGTAAGTAACACGATAGTATATTATTATATTAACGTGGAGTTTCGTTTGCGAATGTATTTTATTTCCATTACATTAATTTTATCCTAAATAAGTATATTTCCACACTTTATAGTAGTAGTATAGATATTGAATTCGTATTGTGTATTATTAGATTTTTCAACACTACTCATATTTTATTATTTTAAAGCTGAGGAATAAAATAGTCGTTTAACCAGCTCTGTACAAATATTGTGGAATCGATTTAATTCCGCAGTTTATAACTCTAAACGCGTTCAAACTAACTTAAGATTAGGACGGACGGACATTGACCTTTTTAAAGTCAACAGTCACTTATAAACTTATGATGATTCCTGTTTGCAAAGAAAATAGTTACTATACTATATAATTACTATATAAATAAAAACTTTTAAACTACAAAATCACATATCTATCAGATGATTTAGCTCTGATAATTATTGTATCATTAGAAATTTCTGTTTGTTGCCCCATTTACTTGAAATCTGCCTAGATAAATTTAATATTTTAATTTGGTAATTTTGATCCACTTAAAATTGAGTAAATATTGGCACTCCTCAATTTTCAAAGCCTAAAAGAGATTTTAGCTCAGCAATTCTGGAAGTTATCCTTACTGACTGTTATTATGATAGAACTACATACTGAATAAATATTATAATAACACTATTATCACTGTCAATTTTTTATTATTTATTAGTTTATTATAATACAATACCTATTTGAGCAAATGTTTTTTTTAAAAATTACTATTTTTATAAGGATGCCTCTAATATGGTTACAAGTTACATTACTATGCAGAAGTTTAGTGTTGCATAACATTTTGTAAAACAATTTTAGGAATTTTCTGTTAAACTAGTAAATGAAAATACATTATATATAAAAAAACTAACTGATGACCGCAATTTCATTTGTGTGGAATAAGTCTTTTTATTCCATATAAAACTCATTATAAATAACTTTATTTTAAGTGAGAAAGTACACCAAAGTACTATTTTAATTCTAGAGATGAAGGATATCCGTTAATTATCTGGTATCCGGCCTATCCGGAGTAAATTTATTGTCTGGCCGGATACCGGATAGTAACTCAATATCCGGATGTTCAAAAACTATGACAACTTTAAAACATATGTATATGTTTTTGTGAAGTAAAGTCTAAATATTTAGAAAATAGGTAATATTTATAATTTTATTTAAAACTGAAATGTTACAAAAACTCACAAGAAAGTTCTTTTTGAACCTTCCAAAAAACTTGGATTTTTTATGATTTTGTCTTAAATTGCACTCAAATTATGCATTTTACGCAACAAGTAAGCAACTAATTTTCGCTGTACAACTAATCACTCATGTCCCCAGCCACGATCACTCACTATAACACCCGAACCGCCTGAATTGATCTATAAGCTTTCGCTGTACCCTTGTGGAGCTAATCTGGTCACAACCTGCTACAAATCCGGATGGCCTCATAGCTAGCCGGATATGCAGTATCCGTTATCCGGCCAAACAACTATCCGTTTCATCTCTATTTAATTCTCTGAAATAATATTCAAACTCAAAATATGCAAATTTATGTTAACATTGTTCTGAGTCCTATGTGTGAGTAGTGTAGTTTTTGTAGAGTCCTATGGGAACTCTGGGATGAGACCTATCCAGATAATTTTGGAAAGTTATCCTTATCCAAAAACATTGTTAAAGCTTTCCGGGAATCCTATTAGAAATTTATACATTGTAGCAAAACTAGGGTTCAGTAAGTGATGCCGAATCATTCACTCCAGCTTAATTACAGGTCAAGGACGGGCCTTGAAGTCACTTTGTAGTGTGACTGTGGTTTATTTAAAACAAACAAGAAAATCAGCCATCTGGCCACCCAGTCAATCAGATCTACTCAAAAATCGACCCTAACAGAAACCTTAGTTCATAAAAACCTGTTTTGCTGCTTTTTTCTAAACTAATATTATTAAGAGGAAAGATTTGTTTGTTTGTAATGGAATAAACTCAAACACTACCCAACCGATTTTAAATTCTTTCACTTATAGGAAGCTACTTTATCAGCAAGTAACACAAACTATATTTTATTTTTAAAAAAATTAGAGATCCTTACGAAAATTCCAATAATGTGAATTAAGTCAGAAAAAATCATCTGATCTGAGAGGTAAAACTTACACGAAAACAATGTATGGTGGAATTGTTCCTCTCAAAAAGTTCTAAAAAAAAGTTTGCTATAGCATATATCTATCTTTTAAGTTTGTCTCACAATAACCATTTTTATGATTTTCAAATTTGGTTTACACCAAAGCTTTACTTTCGTAGGTGTTTTTACTGACATAGTATTAATCCTTATCAAAATAAAATTTTTGGTAATCTCAAGTATTTAATATAGATCAGCCCTTTACATCATTTAATTTAGACAAATATTTTTGAAGATATCATAGAATAGGGGCGGCCGCGACCAGTGCCGACTGGTTATTATTGGGTATGGACTACTATGATGATTAGTGATTACCCGTGCGAACCCGGGGCGGACTGCTAGTTTGTGAATAGTTTCATATCAGATTTGTATTTTTCTTTGCAAAAAATTTATAAAAATAAATAAGTTATTTTTACCTAAGAATGAACCACAACGGAATGAAGATATTAAGTATATACTTATTGTGTTTGCCCTTAAAGATTGTGCACTTTTTATGACCATTTTCCTGAAAAATTGCTGGACCGATTATAATGCGGTTTTTTCATTAGATAAGTATAGCTTCCGAGAAGGTCCAAGAACCTATAGCCGGCTCAGTACTGAATACGAGTTTCCTCACGGAATGCGAAGGGTTTCGCCATAGTCCACCAAGTCAACAAGGGGGCGCTGCAATCATTACCGTTTTCCTGTAAAACTAATGGGCCGATGAAAGTGGGTTTTTCGCATTGGATATGTATAGCTTCTGAGAAGGTTCTTAGATATATTTTACAGCCATAGTCCCCCATGCTATGTCCCCTATGGCTCACATAATTAGAGGATCTTTCAGATTGTACGGGCAACACGTCCCATTTATCGAAAATTGTCAACTACTGCATCTACAGCTTCAGCTGCAAAGCCTATACCTACAACTGGTTTATGCTTTGGTGAGTATGGTATTCAGTAACTAATAATTACAACATGAGTTTTTAAATATCTCATGAATTGGAAAAAATAATCGCCTGCTTCCACTCATTGTAATACATGTAGGTACATGTTTTTAATAGGAATATAGAATTAATATATTATAATTAGTACTTCCGCAAACAAGTAAACAAGGGTGAACTTAGCTAGTTTTTAAAATACCATTCCTATAATTATTATTCACTGCCTATATCATGTTGCCAAGATCTTTGAAGATTGATATATGGATTGATAAGGATAAGGATATTTTTTTACAGATATTTTTGTTACTATAGTAATAATTATTATCAACTAGGTAGATGATGCCAGCGACTTTGTCCGCGTGGATTATTTTTTTTTTTTATTCCCGCGGGAACTCTTTAATTTTCCGGGATAAATAGCCTATGTTCATCCCCGGGATGTTACCTACCTCTATACTTCTCATCAAAATCGGTTGAATAATGGGCCGTGAAAGCGTAGCAGACATACAAATAAGATAGACACTTTCGCATTTATAATATTAGTATGGAAGTATGGATAGTAATATCACTTAGATATTATAAACATCAAACAAATAAAAATAGTTATGCTAAACTAATGATAACCCTTAATTATATCTAATCTATCTATTTATATAAAAATCAATAGCCGAAATTTATGTTCTCACATTACTTCAAAACGGCTGGACCGATTATGATGAAATTTTTGTGTATGTTTGAATGGGTCCTGGGGTGGTTTATATATACAATTGGACCTGGTAGGGTGCGCTGCAATCGGGTTCTAAAATACAGGGCACGACAACGTCTGCCAGGCCTTTTAGTGAGTAATACTAATGGTCTAGAGCCGGACCGACTTCTAATTCTAACTTTCACCGATCTGTATACCAGATGAAACCTACTTTCTATTTTTATTTAATAATAGATAAATCCACTTAAAATTGGTTGCCTATCAAAATCCGGTCTAGGCTATTTTTAATGTTATACCATCGTGTTTGTTATAAAATTACTTATATTTTGATATATAACTTCACGGATCTGTTAACTTGGACCAGATTTTGATAGGCAACCTATCTAGGCGTATTTATCTATTATTAAATAAAAATAAAAAGTAGGCTTCATCTGGTTAACAGATCGGTGAAGGTCATTGTATGTCCGGCTCTATAACCATTAGTATTACTCACTAAAAGGCCTGGCAGACGTTGTCGTGCCCTGACTATAAAGACATCTTACAGCTTTTAGGTATGTCTAATTTGTATTGTATTATGTATGTATTGTTGTAATATTTACCTATAATATACTTCAATTTGGCATTCTATATCTCTATAGTTCCACAAACTTATCTGACCGGGTGACAGCGTCGCTAGCAGATATGAAAAATAAAATGTTAAAAAACTACCGACTATATATTACTTTTTTCTTTAATTTAAGTAATAATATTCACTTTGTTTATAATGTGTAATACTAACACTGCCAAATGGACCATGTATCACAAACCTAAATGTGTATTTCCATAATTAGTTTACCAGTCGGCGACATAGCGGTAAACGTAAAAAGATACGCGCCGAATTGAGAGCCTCCTCCTTTTTTGGAAGTTGGTTAAAAAGGAATTTTCTAACATTAACTAAAAATTATTTTGCTTGAATCTGCTATATAGTTAAGTTTAAGAGGATAACTTTCTAGTGGGTATTAAAATTTCGTATATATACGAAATTTTAATACTGAACTACATTAAAAAATATATATTACTTAATTATTTTATCATATCGTTTTATTTTTATTGTAGGCTTACCTACGTAGTTACTATTATCTAGCTATCTCCTTATTTACCGAATCTTTTACTATCAATTTGATGTTGGTCTACCATAATAATAGCCTAAAAATTATGTTTTGATTTGAATGAAGCAAAATATAGGTACTAAAAATATCTACATAAATTTATAGTTACATATTAAATACACATTAAACAATTCCGTGATTTAAAAGCCGTTATTTAAACTGAAATCTATTATTTAAAATTAAATTAAGGTACATAATACGCAACGTATATTCGTTTAAAATTTAAATGAAGGTGCATAATATTATGCAACGTATTTTCAAGATTCCTGTCGTTTAAAACCAATTGTATGATTTCAGAACTAAGCGATGAACAGAAAGCTTTGCAAGAACTTGCTCGGAAATTCACTCGAGAAGAAATCATCCCCGTGGCTGCCCAATACGATAAGAGCGGGGAATACCCTTGGCCAATCGTAAAGAAGGCATGGGAAGTTGGACTAATGAACGGCCACGTACCCGAACACTGCGGTAATGATATCTCATATTCCCATCATATTTTTTACTCAAATAAGAAATAAATCCATTAAGTACTCTTAATTTAGAATTGAATGCACAATTACTAACGTACGTAACTACGTTTTCCCAACGTATTGTTGGCATAAAACAATCATTATTACTAACTTATACTGATTAGTGATTACATATGAATTTTTTGTCTGACAATAGTTAATTGTTATTAATAATAATGTATTGTTATTTCGGTGTGAATGCATTATTATAATGTATTTAAGGTACTAAGTTATGTATTACAGGAGGCTTAGGTCTAGGCATTTTTGAACTATGTCTCGTTACTGAAGAGATCTCATTCGGCTGTGCTGGTATGAAGGCAGCTGTGGTTACCTCTAGTATCGGTGTAAGTCACCTTTAAAAGAAATGTTATTTTACAAACTACTATGTATAGTTACCTAATAATTATGAAAAACAGAAGTGCGGTTACTAAAAAAATCATTGTCTGTTTAATTTTAAAGCTTCTTAGCTTTTATTAGGGCACAGGCGAAAATATTGATCACGATTTAAAAAGCGGTATTTTGGTTTATATTGCAAATACATATTTGACCGAGCGAAGCGAAGATCTCTGAGTCTACTTGGGTGAATTGGCACTTGTCCGTCCATCCGTCCGTCCGTCCGTCCGTCCGTCCGTCTGTCAGAGCATTATAACTTCTGAATTCAGCTTTAAATATAATATGTAAACCAATGGCCTCCCGCCGAATATGGCTTAAAAAATAATAAAAATCTTTATTTCAGGGGGGCTCTCATAGAAGCGAATGCGAAATAAAATATTTTTTATAAAGTTACATAGGGTTGCGGTATATCATTTTATAGACAATTAAGAATAGAGTCCAAAAATACTTTTTTTAAAATTTTCCCCCAAATTTGACGAAATGGGGGGCTTTTTTTTTTTATTTATTTTTTTTATCCACTACAAGCTAGCCCTTGACTACGATCTCACCTGATGGTAAGTGATGATGCAGTCTAAGATGGTAGCGGGCTAACCTGTTAGGGGCATGGCAGTTATATTAAACCCATACCCCTTCGGTTACTACACGGCATCGTACCGGAACGCTAAATCGCTTGGCGGCACGTCTTTGCCGGTAGGGTGGTAACTAGCCACGGCCGAAGCCTCCCACCAGGCCAGACCAGGGAAAATTCAGAAATTATAAATTCCCAAATCGACCCTGCCGGGGATCGAACCCAGGACCTCCGCACGTTAAGGCAACAGCGCTACACACTGCGCCACGGAGGTCGTCAAAAGGGGGCTTTCAAAGTGGAGATTTTCTAACGTCCAAAGATGACCTCAGAACTCTAAATTTTCTGAAAGGATGAGCCTGAAACTTGATCAATTATTTCAATTATATCCTGTACTTGAACAACAAATACTAAAATTCGATAAATGTTGTAAGGAAACGGAATAATTTAATTTTTAATGAGCTTCAGTATTTTTAACAGAACTTCACATTTATGTCAATAGATGGCGCCGCGAGGTCTCAGTTCGGGGCGAACCACTAGTTTAGTTTCAATGTATCACAGAATTCGCCTAAGGAGTAAACTAAAAATTTAATTTAGTATAGTTAACGTTGAATAACCCGCTTACTAACTGTAATTTCACAGGCGGGATGGGTTTAGGCGTATTGGAGAGTTGTATTATCGCTGAGGAGGTAGCTTTCGGTTGTTCAGGGATAATGGCAGCGATCTATATAACAGAAGTTGCCGTAAGAACCACATTTGTGACATATCTACGAATGGTGTTCGAATTTTTCAGTGCATGCCTGGTGAAACATTATGCTTTGTCTTTATTATATACGAGCATTATACGAATATTTATATTTTAAACTTCAGCCTTGCATAAGATATACATGCGTGTAGGTGACAAATATCTACTTATTTCCCTTACCAAAATAGAATTAATTTTGTACATGCATAATAATTATTGATTTCAATTAAAAAGCAATCAGAGTAGTACCTAAATTTTGAATATGCACAAACATTAAATATTTATAGAAATATACATACCTACCTAAAAAATCTATGTTAAGGCCCTGTGTAGCGTAAAAGGGGGGTTTTAAAAGCAGTGTATCCATCAAACGGTGACAAAATGTATGCTTGTAAAAATAATTTGCTGTTTTCAAGACCTTTAAGCAGCCATTGACGCATCTCAAAAAACAATTTAAAAGAAATCTCTGCATTGAAATTTATTTTAAACATACCTCTTAATTTACCTTTTAAAGCAATTTTTCTCCTTATTGAAACATAATTTGCTCTAGAAATATAAGATAAAATTTACACTTCTAAATCAAACACATTGTCGGATTAATTTGTATTAAACAGTAAATATAACAAATTATTTCTTGCATTTTTTGGAACATGCGCTTGCTCGATTTCACCCCCGCGCGCCTGGATTTTGATCTCGTGAGCTCACAGCGCCTTAAATACTACTTATTTGATATCAGCAGTTTTGTATATCCATACCTATTGCAGACATTATACTGATATAGTCATTTCCTGAATTAATTTGTGTACAAAAATTTCGCTGTTAGAACTTTTTAGTGCAAAAAAGTAAATTTCAGGGGGCATGGGAAACTTCGGCGTTTTCGACGAATGTTTACTCGCTGAAGAGTTTGCCTTCGGATGCACTGGTATTTGTACAGCCGTTGGCGGTTCTGGCCTAGGAGTAAGTCGCGTACTTTTTTATAGCCCTTGCTATTAAAAAATTACACACATAATGGAAGTAATAAGTACATAGTAGGTACACTTTTTGGTACTTAATACTTCCATGGCTTATATTGTGAGACAGGAATGTCTATAAGCCATAATATGTAACCACTATGTATATGTCTGTTAGTAAGGGGCTAATATGCATAAGTATAAATTACATTGCATCCTTTGGACACAATCAGTATCTATTTCATTTACGGACCGATTTTTGGATCGCGAAATGAACTTAATTTCGCGAAAAAAACGAGAGATATTGTAACGAACCTTGTTGTGGGTACACAATCTATTATGGTAATTTCATATTGTTTTTGCAAACACAAAATATTTTAACATGTTACATTATAAAATATTATATTAACAACAAACATAAACACCTTAAAAATATGGCTTTACTCAGAGTCTAAAATACTTCATTCAAGAAAGAATGCCTAGTCCAAAGGCCTAGGAGTTTCGGCTTTTGACTAAAAATGAAAGCACGTCGAGATTGGTCTGAAAACTCGTTTGGCAAAAGCCGAAGATTTTTATCTATATCATTGTATCTTGATTGAACTTTGAAACAGTAAAGATTTTATTTCTTAAAAAGATAGATTGGATCCATTCTAATTCTTTCTTAGGTGTAAAAACCCTACGCTGCTTTTTATGTTTCTTTGTTCTCGCATAGGTAGGCTTCAAGAGATAAGTTGTCCTTGTGATAAAGTATATTGTGTGCTTAGGGGTGAAACAAGACGATTTCAGACGAGGGTGAAGTTGCCTGCCTCAGCGAAGGGCAGAAAGTGATGGTTTTCTACCCGCTGAATGACGTATTCGTCTGAAATTGACTAGTTTCGGGTGGCTCAACAGGCATTGAAACTCGCATTTTCAATGCAGGTTATATTATGAAAAATAATTTGTGTACAACAGAATCCGCCGAATTGTCTAACTGTGAAAATTATTTCTCAGTTAAATATTTAGCGATTGAAAAATCGGTTCACAATGGATTATATATATCAAAAGTATACATCAATACACTAGACGTTAAACTTAAATTTTTTTTTTGTAAAAGATGGGTAGGTACACATTTTTTGTTTTGTCGCATTGTAATATTAATTTCGGTAAAGGCTTTAGAGGGTTTTATGAAATAGTACACAAGATTTGTATTTGTGAAAAAACCGGCCTTCTTAAAAAACATAATAATATAAAACCACTGCAAGTCGATCGCATTAGTAGTTCCAGAAGTAAGCAACAACTGTGATGATAGAGCTTAGTATTCTGTGATCGATAGAAAGTGGACCGATGTAGTAGTAACAGTAGTTCCTTATTCTACCATTATGATACCAAACCTTTTATGGGTGTAAGCTGATAGTGCAAAATGGCGAGAAATTGATCGTTAAATGCTTTCAATCTCAGCTTTCACTCTAGTTATTGTAATAAGAAACCTATTTTTCTTTTAGAGATATTATCTCAAAAATACGGTAAAGATTTCAGTTTAATGTAAGTACCTACGTAATGTACAGGCTACATATATTATCGGATAGAAGCAGACTTTACTTTGCGGAAGTCTATGATAATCAAGCTACACGTGCAAGTTACACATTGGGGCTGATTCTGTATAACACAATCTCTAAACTAAACTAAAGTCCCTTTCCGTAGGAAGTATTATGAAAGGGTTAGCAATATTTGTAATGCTCTAATTTTTGTTTAGTTTAGAGATTATGCACTACAGAATCAGCCCCATTGTGCCACATAAATTGTCTGCTTTAGCGGATTATAGCGAAACATATTATTTACTCTTTATTTGCCGTATTTAATATTCAATTCAATTCTTGGTTTTATGGCTTGCGTTTGTACCAAATGGGTACAATATACCTCGCCAATGACGCGTGGAATGGAGGAGACATTCATTCAAATGTAGGTAATGTAAAAAAAATATACAATTTATTGTCAATAGGTTGTAATTTATTTGATAAAGTTAGGTACTTTACAAAGATTACTTACACAACTCAAATTGTGATGATTGATGAATCTATTTAAGGGACATATTTTGTTATAACATACGTTTTTATGTGCTTTTGGGTAACTTAATCATTATATGCATTTTATAACATTTGCTAATGGTATATTTTTGGTAACTATCCTGTTCGTTGATGCAAGTTTTTAAATATTCGAAACATTGATAAATACAATGATAATTGAGATTGTAAACTGTCGAAAGATTGTGAACCGTTCAATGTTCTGAGTATTAATTTATGAAATATTTATTGTATTTACGTTTTCTTGTCTCTTTCTTGTACAGGTCGCGCGCGAGTTGAATGCAGAGTAAATGTATGGTGACACTTACATTTACTCTGCATTCAACTCGCGCGCGAACTGTAGGTTAGGTTAGGGTTTGACATGAATATTCAGGTAGTGCCCGGCCTCTTAGGTTCTATCGGGTTAATATACCTACCTAATAGATTACAGTTTACCGAAAAATAATGCGTTAAATTGTAAGCAGTATGTTACGGTTCACAATCTGTCGACAGTTTACAATCTATCGAGATAAAAAACGTTACATTACAATCTAACGGTTTTTACAATCTTACGGTGACATATATAGCAATGCAATCATATAGCAATAATCTATACTAATATTATTAATGCGAACGTTTTGATGGATGTTTGTAACTCAATCACGCCTGAACGGCTGAACGGATTTGGATGAAAGGCACAGAGGTAGATTATAGTCTGGAATAACACATAAGCTATTTTTTATATTATAAATATATTATATTTGGTCAAAATAAATATTTGGTTAAATGAAAATAATCGGCTCTTTATCAAATATAGGCTTTTTGTTTTTATGACCAAGATAATTATGAATACTGTAATAGTACATTAAATTATAGGTGTCGATATTGTGTGATGTTGGGGTGAACAATATCGTTTAACCGATAGTCGACGTTCTACGTCAATGCTATATTCTGCAGGTGGTTTGGATGTGGGTGTCTTTGATGGGTGTTTAGTGGCAGAGGAATTGGCCTTCGGGTGCACTGGTATCATGACAGCACTGGAAGCCAGTGGCCTCGGAGTGAGTGCGGCATGCTGCGTTCAGATTCGATTTTGAACGTGTTCATAATTTCAACTTTTTTTTCTAACCACCTTGAAGTGTGATTTGAGTAGTGTGTTTGCTTGTTCTAATGTTTGAATAATTAATGATAATGGCACTGTAGGTAGGCATTTGTTTATTTGTTTTTGCGTATCTATTTTTTTAAAGATCATCATCATTTGCAATGTTTTTTATACGGTATGATGTTCTCATTACTAATTTACTCTTATTACGAGTATGAGAAATAATATAAAATATATTTTGCGTGGAAGTAAGTGTGAGTGCTGTATATATTTAAGGCTTGTGCTATACAGCGCAGCTTGACTCATTCAACAATATTAACAATAATGGTTAGTGAAGTGTGTGTCGGAAAGTTTCGTAGACACGTTTTTAAAAACCCATCATCGAAAAATGAAATTAAAAATTAAAAAGCGAGAATTAAATTAAAGAAACAAAGTTGTGTGATCTACGGAACTATCTCTATCGTTTTAGTGTTTATTCAAAGCAACAATTACTACTTTTACGAAATTTATCGCTATGTCGTATCACGACATGATTCAACTTTTCTAACTAAGCTAGACAATAAAGATTCCTTTTATTACGGATCCCTAATAAAGCCGAACCGAACTAACTTATATGTATGTAACATTACACCGAATTAATATAAAAAACACAATACACACAAATACATTTTAACATGTGCTTGTGCTTTTTGAACGCTTTGTCACTAACAAAATTAATTTACAAGATGTCTTTACTGGGGTCTCTGAATATCTTTACATATATAATAATATCAATTATTTCGTTAGAATTATTTAACAATAATAGATTTTTATAAATTCTTTATTATTAATTACCTATCGTGAAAAAGTTAATCGTGGGCGTAATCCTAAATATATGTTTTTAGTATAAATCCACGGATATTTTAGTTGATCAGGCTGTTTTCACTATATAAATGTTTTTGGAAAGTAGTATAAAAAATTACAAGGGTAGAGTTGTTATTAAATTATTCAATAATTCACTAATTATTTATCATATAAATCAAAGATTGAGACGTCAGTAAAGGCATACAATTTCTACGGTAAGACTCCTTCAAATCTTACAGAAGTCGTTATGTTTCAGCAAACGCCCGTCATTATCGCTGGTAACAAAGAACAGCAGAAGAAGTATCTTGGAAGGCTCATTGATGAACCTTTGGTCGCTGTAAGTCTTCATTGGTCTTATCTAAGTAATAATCAAGTCAACTACGGAGCTTTTCTGAACAGTAGGATAACGGGGTAACTGCCCTTCACGTGGCCTACGTTGTCGCGTAGCTACGTCTGTCATTTTCTATGGCGTCGTATCGCGTGGCGTCGCTTCTGTCGCTCATCTAGGACAACGGTTACCGAAGTCCATGTTCCGTGTCCGGCATCTGTCGAGTTATTCTAACCTAGGTCCGACACTTTGTAGCAGTCTCTACATACGAAAACAGATGGCGTTATTCGAGTTTTCGCCACCTGTAGACATATATTCTAACCCCTAGGTTAGTGTTGTGTTGTGTAGTTATGTGTAGTGACCGCTACAAAGCCTAGGACCCTAGTCCTAAGGTTTGTAGCGGTCTCTACATACGATAACAGATGGCGTTATTCGTGTCTACAAAACAACTCTAAATAATTTTCCTTTACTTTAATAAGAACTCTAAATACTCTCACCAACAGTCAATAATCAGCAGTTCCCGGAAACAACACTTGCCTTGAGGAAGATATCTTCCTGTTGTTACGGTCGAACCAAATCACCTGCTCCCGTATATCATTGCTTTCCATAAATCTCCTATCTGAGGTTCATACTACGAAAATCATTTCCGCGAATTTTATTCTCGCGTACGGATTTCACCTACTTCGCACCGCGAATGCGGTGAGAGTCATACAGCTCCGTACAGCACAAAATATTCGCGCGACTATAAATCTTAACGCACCATGTGAAATTATATCAAACCAGCGATTTTATTTTCGCGCGAATTTTATTTGCAATTGCGTTCATCAACATATGATTCCTAGTGTTATAGAATTGCGACAAAAATTCGTGCGAATATTTTTCGCAGTGCGAACTTAGTACATTATAATTTTAAAAAAACATTTTAAGGCATACGGTGTTACGGAGCCTGGAGCGGGATCTGATGTTGCCGGAATAAAGACGAGGGCGGAAAAAAAAGGTGACGAATGGATCCTCAACGGACAGAAGATGTGGATCACCAATGGCGGAGTAGCTAACTGGTGAGTGATCCGATAATAACGTGGCCTAACTTTTTAAATGTTTACATCATCGTTGTCGTCAACCAATAGATTTCCACGGCTGAACATAGGACTCTTGTAGGGTCTTACACATGCCGCGATCTTACACCACCTGACTCCATTGGCTCTCTGCGACTTCTTTTGATGTCGTCCGTCCACCTAATGTCATTATGTCTATCGATAAATAACCCATCGCACTTGTACGTCATAATTCTTGTTTTTATCATCCCATCCCTTCGCCGGCGCATTAATGAGCACAGATCTCCTTCTCAGAATAAGTACAGTTTTACCATAGTCAACCACTCTAGCCATGTGTGGATTGGCAGATTTTACCCATCTTTGAAAAAACTATGAGAACTCGGGCATACAAGTTACTTAACGATGTTTTTCTTCACGATTAAAGCAAGTGATATTTAATTTCAACATTACTAATAAGCTAGGGGTGCACGCACCTTCAACTAACGTGCCCGGATGTCGAACCCTCGACCACCCGAATAGGAAGCCGGGCGTATAAACCACTAGGCTATTACTGCTTTACATTCTTCACTTTGACGGACGCCAATTAGTTATTATTACTGTGCTGTGTTTGATCTTTGACACATGCATACGACTATTATAACCATATTATAACTTACTAGCAGATGCCCGCGACTTTGTCCGCGTGAAATAAGTTTTTTATTCCACGGGAACTCCCTAATTTTTCGGATTAATATATAGCCCATGACACTCACAAATAATGTGGCTTTCTATTGGTACCAGAATTTTCAAAATCGGTTCAGTAGATCCTCCTACAACGTCACAAACTTTACCTCTTTATAATATTAGTATTGATAACCTGTAGCCTAACTTTACTGGTGTATCCAGGTATTTCGTGCTGGCGAGGACTAACCCCGACCCGAAGTGCCCGGCCAGCAAGGCCTTTACTGGCTTCATCGTCGAGAGGGAATGGCCTGGGGTGATTCCTGGACGTAAAGTAAGTATAATATAACCCAATCCAGGTTCTATTAGGATTTAGGATATTAACAATAGCTTTATATCTTTTTCTCTTATGATTACAGTGACTCGAGAGAAAAGAATAGAATACTAACTTGACAGTTAGGATGACTCCTAACAGGATCTAGATATGATAGTATTTTAAACAACTTGAAAAATTGTCGAGGAAGCTCTAAATTCGTTAAAAATGTTGTTTTTACAATGCCATTCCATTATTGAAATCTGGGCATTTTTCGATAACAGCAACATAATGTTTCTTACTCGAAAATCTTGTCGAAAATATAAAACGTATCGAAAAAAATCACAGTCTTGCTCTAGTCGGTCAATCTGTCACAGCCGTTGTATTAAGACCCGTAAATTCGAGTTACCTCTGATTTAAAAATTAAATAAAATCAGTTCCAGCGTACCTATAAAGGAGAAAATCGTCTTGTAAATTTCTTTCAGTTTTCTACGAAAGACTTGACTCTTCTCTTCTACTCTTCACAAAACATTTTTGCGACAAAGGTTTAACTAATTTTGGCTCGATTGCATGGTTAATGGTTATCGACCACCTTTTTATTACTCCGTTCGAAATTGATTTACACATCCTGCACAATGTACTATGTGGGAATCACAGTAATGCAGAATACCCACTAATAAACCAGCGGCAAAGTCCGCGTCTAGAATGAAGCGTCTCAGGGTCCCAAGACGTATTGGATGCAACTGGACGTCTCGTCGTTAAACAGGCATAGGGTCGAAAACACCTACACTATGGCGGGTACTTAGCATAGCGTCGCATTCTGCCCCTGTCTTTTTGCGATCGTTGGGGTGTCAGAAGGAACTTATAAAAGTCAGAATTCTTCCATTTTTTACCAAAATTTGGCTTAAAATCTTAATTATGGATGTAAGAATACGGACTTGTGCCACTCACTTCACGATATATTTGGATTAACAAATATACCTATCGTGTATATATGTCGTGTAATAATAAATATATATAACACGATATATTTCGACGACCTCGGTGGCGCAGTGTGTACCGCTGTTGCCTTAACGTGCGGAGGACCTGGGTTCGATCCCCGGCAGGGTCAATATGGGAATTTATAATTTCTGAATTTTCCCTGGTCTGGCCTGGTGGGAGGCTTCGGCCGTGGCTAGTTACCATAACCGGCAAAAACGTGCCGCCAAGCGATTTAGCGTTCCGGTACGATGCCGTGTAGAAACCGAAGGGGTATGGGTTTAATATAACTACCATGCCCCTAACAGGTTAGCCCGCTACCATCTTAGACTGCATCATCACTTACCATCAGGTGAGATCGCAGTCAAGGGCTAGCTTGTAGTGGATAAAAAAAAACATCGATGTTGGAATTATTGATCATTAGTGTAAAATGCGATAAACCTTGTCGTATCACCACCACCTTTATGTTCGTGATACTTCGAAAACCCACGCGGACGAGACCGGGTCTAGACAGTAATATGAGTCATATTCGCTTTCAGGAACAAAACATGGGACAACGCGCTTCCGACACTCGAGGCATCACTTTCGAAGACGTACGCGTTCCCAAAGAGAATGTCCTCATCGGAGAAGGCGCTGGTTTTAAGATCGCTATGGGCGCCTTCGATAAGACGCGGCCGCCGGTAAGAATAAGGGGCAAAACACACAGGGAGCGGGCGCGGATCGGGTGCGGGCCGGGTCGGGTGTCAGTGGGGTTGAATTCCTTGTACGTATATGAACGACATCACACAGAACGCGGCCGCGGGTCGGGCGCGTGGCGGGTGACGCTGTGTGATGTCATCCATATAAATACAAGGAATTCAACCCGCCTGACACCCGACCCGACCCGCGCCCGCTTCCTGTGTGTTTCACGCTTAAAGCGTATGTCCGCTTAGCAGAGGTCCCCAACTCAAGGAGCCAAATCTGCACATATTTCTTTGATCAACATTAATACG
The DNA here is from genome assembly GCA_923060345.2 of Erebia aethiops. Lineage (NCBI taxonomy): Eukaryota > Metazoa > Arthropoda > Insecta > Lepidoptera > Nymphalidae > Erebia > Erebia aethiops. Next base: position 8,804,543 of record OV281079.1, on the reverse strand, counting down.
ACGATGCAAGGAAGCTCCAATAGACGAACAGATTAAACGACGCAAATGGAACTGGGTCGGCCACACTCTACGTAGAGAGTCAGGCAATATCGCGAGGCATAAAAAGCATCATCTTGGACCACTAAAGATGATAGATAACACGACATGAGCGAAGGGTCACTGGACAACTTGATCAAACTCAAGCCACACTCAGAAGTGTCTTCACACAACAGAGCGGGTTATTGCTTACTTTTAGCAGAGACCGTGTCGCAGCATTGAAAAAGTAAAAAAAAAAAAATCGCGAGGCAAGCTCTCGACTGGAATCCTCAGGGAAAAAGAAAGCGTGGTCGACCCAAACAAACTTGGCGGCGTACGGTTCTGGCGGAGGTCGCGAGGATAGGGATGACGTGGGATGAGGTCAAGGGTGTAGCTTCTAACCGCTCGAGCTGGCGCAACACTGTAGACGCCCTCTGCCCCACTTGGGGGACATGGGACATTAACACACACTACCTGAATTTAAATTTGTGTTTTGATCAGACATTTATCAAGAAATCTGTCATATTCTTTTCATATGGCGAGAAAACAGACACACTTTCACATTTATAACATTGTATGGTTGGACAGGTTGCAGCCGGCGCCACAGGTTTGGCGAACCGCGCTTTGCACGAGGCGACCAAGTACTCGCTGGAGCGCAAGACATTCGGGGTGCCAATCGCCCAACACCAGGCCGTAGCCTTTATGTTGGCAGACATGGCCATCGGCGTCGAAACCGCGCGTCTGGCCTGGCAAAAGTCTGCCTGGATGGTCGACCATGGTAAGTAATTACCTAAACTATTTTCTCAGGTGCTATTGGCGTATCGAACGCTTGAACGAAAACCATCACCAAAAATGTGGTGGTGAGTGAGAGATTTCGCGTAAAGTCTGTCAAATTACAATAATTCGCCATCTATATAGTATATTTTAATATTGTACTGCAACCATTAGCGGCGAGCCGCGCGAGTGCGCCTATGTCTATTTCCATATGTACAGAAATTTGCGACTCGATTCGGCTGTAGTCGACTCCAGTTAGCCTTTAAGTTAACTACGTCATTAATATCTATCATCATGCGCTTGACTATTCCAATCTATGCAAATGGCAATTAACTATAACAGAACTGATTAGATCAAAAATCTCCAACTAGGCCCGCTGATCAATGTGTGAGATTGATAATGAGAGTGAGTTATCAGCTGAATTATAAAATATGTACAGTGAAATCTTTTCATCATATTACTTTTGAGCAACTAGCAGAACCTTCTTGGTGATGCGGCTTTGCAGGGCTCTAGACGAGACCCAGTATCACTTTGACAGTTGCCGATCTATTGTGATCTAGCTGAACCTTTCTAACAGACCTTTTTCTTTTTTTTACATATAACAGGTCAGAAGAACACTGTCATGGCATCAGTAGCCAAGGCCTACGCGTCAGATATAGCCAATAAGGCAGCCAGTGATGCTGTCCAGGTATTTGGAGGAAACGGCTTTAACACTGAATACCCCGTCGAGAAGCTCATGCGTGACGCTAAAATCTACCAGATTTATGAAGGCACGTCGCAAATTCAGAGACTCATTATTTCCAGAGAAATCCTGATGGCTGCTAAACAATCCAACTAAGAATTTGATATTTTGTATCAATTTCTAGTGTGTTCATCTATAGTGGTATATGGAGCTGATTGAGAATTAATATATTCAACTATATTACGAATATTTTAAAATTATTATTATTAACTCAGATCAGTGGTGTAAAATTATAACATAATGGGAAAAAGTAATGAATGTTATATTATTTAAAATAACTTCACAGGTAACATAAAAATAAGTGTAATAATTTTATTAGTACTATATTTTAATATAATATTCTATTTTTTATTTGTTCTAAATATATACTTATATAGAGCCCGATGAAAATATTCATGTTGTTGTATGTTCTGCTCTGATGTAAATGGGCTACAAAACATTACCAGATTAAAAACCATATTATAATCTTATGTTACTTTACTTAAATTAAATTTAACAAGCATCCAAAATGTGCCCAAAGTATTTTCTGTAATTATTTCTTTTTTTTTTACTAAAATAGATTTTACCTTAATCATTGTCAATTTATACAACAGGAAAACTAAATAGTTAAGTATAGTATTTTTATAACAGTTTTAATATTATTATATTTACTTTAATAAATTGTTTTAAGTTATAATATGAGTTTTTATTGAAACCATAGATTTAAATATGATGGAAGATTGTGCCAGAATTAAAAACGATGGTTGGTCTGCACATAATAAAAATTGCATCATGCCAATAACAGCGAGACAAGAAAAAACATTTAAAAAATTCCACAATGAACTGCAGACATCTCAGAAGTCTCTCATCATAGATTTATAATGATTTAAAACATGGATAAGGTACCACAAGACAGTGGCTTTATTTTAATAGTTTTTATACTTATTTTAAAATGTGTTAAGCGGTATAATAGTAGTTTAGTAAATTAATGTAAATTACTAAGCATATTAGTTAGATAGTATTAATAAGCATAGTTTAAATCTAAGTAGTTAATAATTACAATGGTTCATCAATTATTAGCGATGTTAGGTCAGCAGGCGGTCCGGGGCGTCGAAAACTCTTTTTAGGGATCGGCCGAAAATCAGCACTGTTATTTTACACCATAACAGCATTACGCTGAGCCGATACCCTTTTTGGAATTATTTTGTCACAGTCTAGTTCATAAGTTAGTTATTTTATTTTTTCTTTTCTAGTAGTAAGTTTGTGTTTGTATCTTCACTGTCTGGTAATTCCAAATAAAGATTTTATTTATTTATTTAAGTATACATATTCTTAAACTATTTGTTTAAGATAATATGTAAGTCGCATCTAAGTCGACCCGCAGTTTGTCAATAAAAGTTAATCATAATCACAGTGCCCCGTTATTGGCCAGGGTGGTGGACTATGGCCGATCCCTTCTCATTCTGAGATGAGAGTCATTTTCAATACTGAGTGGCAACTGGCAATGGGTTGAAATGATGAGTAAAAATCAAAAGCATGATTGCAGTGTAGCGTGGTGGGCTATGGCTGTATGACATCTATAGAGAATCTTCTCAGAAGCCATGCAATATCTGATGCAAAAAACTGCTTTGTAATCAGTCCAATAGTTTTCCAGGAAAAAGTTAACAAACAACGTCTTAGGGCAAACACATTATACTACCTCCGTTCCCTCCTGGATAAAACGAATCCAGTGAGACTTACCAACATCATTCGTCTTGTTCTTGCCCTTTTCCCACCCTATGTGGGGTCTTACCGAAATCCATACTATGTAATAACATTATAAATACTAAAATGTGTGTTTTAAATCGATCATGTTTGATTTCCTAATTGAGTAGGTACGGATTGCTATAGACGGGATTTTTAAAACCTATATCGTCGCCAGCCGTATCGTAGGTCATGCTCATATCGTACCTATAGTTACTAGATTTGTTCAAATCCAAAAGGATAAACAAAATATGTACTTGCTTACCTATCGAACCGATTTGGCTGAAATTTGGAATGTAGATATATAACCTGAATTAACACAGCCTACATTTCATCCCGAAAAGAGTTCCCTCAGGAACCAAACAAACACAATCTACGCGGACGATGGCATTAAGATACAAATACATGACCCCTAAAAGAGAATGAAGGTAGGAAATAAACGCCATGTTCTTCATCTTATTGTTTTATTTTATGGCTTGAGGCTTCCAATAGTGCCAGTGCCACACCGGCACAAATCAAAGTACCGACCAGAACAGAAAAAGAATCAAAATCTAATAAAATTAGAAAACAGTGATGTCTATGGTTGTCCATTTATGGAACCAAGGAAAGTATTTCCTAGTTTTCCCCGCCTCCATATTTGGAAACATAGACGTATTAGTAAATATAATAACTCTAATAATATTAATAATTAATTTCATTAAATAATATTATTCAGTAATATGGACTTCCATACATAATTCAGCTACGACACGAAGAGTGAAGACTGCGTTTGCTAATGTACTCTGTGGTTTGGTGGTTTGCGTTTGCACTGAACCACAACGCCATCTATCCCAATGAGATTAAACTCATGACAGGCAAAATAGTGATGTACATATCGTTTATTATTTTCTCGATCACGCTCGTCATCAACATTGATTCGAGTCAGAATAAAAACGTGTAGTGTTAGTGGGACACCAGATAGGAACGAAGTTCCTTATTACATAAATATGAATTTATAGTAGAGGTAAAAAGGAAATAATTATTCAGGTATAAATTTTTTATTATGATTTTTGAAGTAAAAACTTCTTTAGCCTCGTTCAGGGAAGACAAATTAAGGTCTTAATTATAAATATACTTCATTCGAAATTGAACTTTAATACTTTAGAGTTAAGGTTTAATTTCGAATAAACTATACATAATATAGACATAGTCATTTATTTATTAAATATCGGTACACTGTAGGTACACTTATTTTCGTCTAAAAATTACTTAAAAAGCATGATGGTGATAATGGGTAACGTTATCTTAAAACTAAAGCTACGAGGGTTCCAAACGCGCCCTGGTCTGAGAAGAGCCCACAACAAACTCAGCCGAGTTTTGTTTTTTTTTTATTATCACCATCTCACAAACATTCTTACTAAGGAACTATCAGAGACATTAGAGCAAATTATTGCCAGGCTTCCTTGTCGTTTAAATAGTCCTTTACATGGTAATAAGATTTTTCAATGAGTTTACGTTTTACATTAACTTTGAAATTATTCAGAGACATCTTCAACATGTCTTCTGGGAGCCTATTGTAGAAACGGACACTGTTTCCAACAAATGAATTGCTAGATTTACTAAGCCTAGAAACAGGCATTACAAGTTTATTTTTATGTCTAGTATTGACATTATGACAATCACTTATGCACGTGTACTAAATTTTCAAATATATATTGGTTGTGCACTGTCATAATATTGATTTCTTTAAATTTATCTCTTAGTGACTGCCTTGGTCCCATATTATATATGGCTCGAACAGGCCTCTTCTGCAACACAAAAACAGAATTAATATCAGCAGCATTACCCCATAATAATATACCATAATATGACATAATGCTGTGAAAGTAACCAAAATAAACTAATCTCGCCGTTTCTATATCTGTTAACTGGCGAATCTTTTTAACCGCGTATGCAGCAGAACTAAGCCTGTTCGATAAGTCATTTATGTGATGGCCCCATTGGAGTTTAGCATCTAACGTTATTCCGAGAAAAACAGCGGTATCCACTAAATCTAATTCCTCATGATCAAGTTGTACAGTGGTTTTTACCTGTATGACATTAGGTAATGTAATTTTGATACACTTTGTCTTTTTTCCATTGAGGAGTAGGTTATTAGCTTCAAACCACTGTACCACCTTAGTAAGAGAATTGTTTACTTCGTCAAGAGTTGGTTCATAACGATTTATTTTAAACAAAAGTGATGTATCATCAGCAAACAATACTATCCCATGATTATTCTTGGCAAGATAAGGAAGATCGTTAATGTAAATGAGGAATAGAAAAGGCCCTAGAATTGAACCTTGTGGAACCCCCATTTTTACAATCGATCCGGAAGACCGCTTTCCATTAACGTCTACCTTTTGAATCCTATTTTTTAAGTAGGAATTCATCATATCCAGTGCTACTCCTCTAATTCCATAGTGGTGCAGTTTTCTGACTAATGTTTCGTGATCAACACAATCAAAAGCCTTGGATAAATCACAGAAAACGCCAAGAGCATCACGTGACTCCTCCCAGGCTTCGAATATATTCTGAACCAGCTCAACACCAGCATCGATTGTTGAGCGACCCCGTGTAAATCCAAACTGTTCACTATGTAATAAGTCATTATTACAAAAATGATTAAGCAATTGAATTAATATTAGTTTTCCAAATATTTTACTGAAAGTTGGTAGTATAGATATAGGTCTAAAGTTAGTGGGGTCATTGGTACTACCAGATTTGAATAGAAGAATTATTTTACTATATTTATAATTATTGTTAATGAGTTCTGTACCCTGCAGCATCAGAGTTGAGGAGTTGGGACTCAGAGTTGAATCGTGTACATTTTGTTTGGTACCTGTCATATAAATTCACCATCTAAATTTCCTAACTCTTTATGGTTGAGGAGTGCTGTACCCTGCAGCATCAAGATTGAGGATTTGGAATCAAAAAAAATATGGGACCACCTCGCGAGCTTCTTCTAGCCACTGAAAAAAAAATTCAAATGGGTTCAGAAACCTCAGAGAAATCAGAACACATTGAAAAAGCACAATATAAACATGCTCCACAATATACGCTTTCAAGGCCCATCTAATCAACCGATTTTGATAAAATTAGATACAGGATAGGTTGTAACCCGGAGAAGGAAATACTCATACTCATGCTTGTTTTATTGAAATAGACTATTAAAAGTACTTTTGAATCGTAGAGTGAATCTAAGTACCACTGGTTAATGGCTGTCCTGCCGAGCTGCCATTCATTTCATGCCTACATAAGCTTTTTATCCCGGAAAATCAAGGAATTTAAAATTCCCACGGGAATAAAAAAAACTTAATCCACGCGGAAGAATTCGCGGGTATCATCTTGTATATACTAAAGAAAGAAAATTTAAAATCCAAAGATTATCTTTATCGAGTCTTGGAATCGATTTGTTACTGACAAACTAATCTTTGATCGCGTTGCTACATCACTATCAAGTTCTCACCTAATCTTTACCTATATAGATGGCGATACTGTACCGGATGCTGTAATCACTACAGTGTATTATTTTGGAAAAATCATTGGAAAAACGCTTTAAGGCTAGTGAAATTTCACACCAATTAAAATCTAAATTTTTTTAATGTTCCTTACATTATAATATTTTGTTATTAACTAAATATAACGAGCTACATATTTGTAATCATACTCGTACAGATTGACCTACATTACAAGCCCTTGTGAAAGGATTGTGCAATAGAAACGGTCATTTATTACACAACTCAGCGTATTCATAAGCAAACGTATTCATTTAGTACTATTTACAATATTTTTTATAATGCGAAAGTTATCGCAATGCCAATAATATACCCTACTTACCAATTGGAAATATAAGCGTAATAAAGTACTTTTACATAATTTTCTTTGTTTTTAATACATCCTCTCATCATAGGTACGTCAAAAAATGTTACTTATTTTACCAAAACATACATTGAATTGCATCTTACCTGAAAAATAGGCCATGACATACTTTTCTCAAATTGGGTTAATTTCTCACTTGCCCTTTACCGACTTATTTCAATGTCAGTCATGAGTATAGTAGCTCTATTGAACCCGAGTTATGTCGGAATATCAAAAGTGTAGTGAAGTGGCCTAGAGACCTACATTTAGTGTTGTTTAGGGATTTATTTATATTTAGGAAGAACTTTTAAGATAAAATATTTACATAAGCGAAGTAGATGATATTTTACAAACCGTGCGGACAGCTAGATTTAGTTGTTTCGCAATACGGTCCGTAAATGATGCACGAAGACCCAAAAATGAGTGTTGCGCAGGGTCTGGCCGCTTCCACGAGCCAGCCAAAGAGCGAGATCGTATTCGAAGGAGCTACGGAATACGAAATGTCCACGGAACCGAAACCTGCAGAAAACATTGAGCTGGAAATAAAGATTCCCTATGTGGATCCTACCAATGGTACGTACATTTGTTGCATTTAGATAAACTAATTATTATTCATGATTACTATTAGTACGTGTTCCTATTCATAGATATTATAACATTAGCTCCAGCCGGATATGAGAGAAATATTTTCTATAATTATGCAGTATAGTGTGCTGTTTTTAAGTCTTATTTTTTGCATAGTCGGTAGGAATAGGTACACAGAATTGGAATACGACTTGCACTAAATCGAATTGGACTCTACTAAGATTAATAATTTGTTCATAAGTAAAACTAGATTTGGGACATGAGGCCGGGAATATTTTATGAATACCTACATAAAAGTTATATAGGTATATATCCAAAACAGACAAGTGCTGGTTGTATAATTATTACATTGTATTCATTGTGATCGCATAGACTTAGAGGTAGAGGCTACCTGCTGGCTGTTTTACGCTCGGTCGCACGGTGCGGCAACGTCGCATTGGCTTTTCGCGGCCCGCGCTGTCTTACAATGGAATGGGTTGGTGAAATAGCGTTTCGGAGTTTTCGAGTGGTAGGTACAGCCACACTGCCACAGCGAGTTGCAGTCGGTTACTCGGAGTCACGGTTCGTGTAGCAAGAGTGAACTTGAAGTATTAACTGATGATGAATGGTCACAAAACGCTCTATCGTCAATGGTCGACGCCACTTTGTATTCCAGCGGCGAGGCTTGGTGCTTCGCCGTTGTGTGTCAGTGGGGCACTCGGGTTGCGCTCTGCACTGGCGATACATACTCGGAGCACACATTACATTGGATGAAGTAATCGCCCTGACTCAGGACTACTGACGTGAATAATTCATTTAAGTACTTAAAAGAACCTCTCTTGTTTTCATGTTTCTCTTGCAATATTTAGGTAGATAGGTAGGTAGTTACTGGTTGTGCTATTTGCTTATTATGCTATATTAATAATAATTATATATACCAACATGGCTAAGGTATCTAGGTGTTGCAGCGGAGACGAGCGGTGCGTAAAGCAGACGATAAAAATATTGAAATACTTTTTTTACTTTTTTCTACCTTTCGCACCCATAGAAGTAATATGTAATCTGGTGACCCAAGTAGTGATATCGTTAATCCTGATCCGTCGGAAAAACAACTATACTCGGGTTTCCACTTTCCAAATACCTATGCAGAAACATTCATTTCGTTCATTTTACATGGAAAGCCCAAATATTCTTGAGTTTAATCGGAATGCCCAATTATTTACTAACTAGATGATTCCCGCGACTTCGTCCGCGTGGGTTAAGATTTTTGATTCCCGCGGGAACTCTTTAATTTTCCGGGATAAAAAGTAGCCTATGTCCTTCCCCGGGAAACCATCTACCCCTGTACCAAATTTTATCAAAATCGGGCGAAGAGACAGTTTTTTTTTATTCCCGCGGGAACTCTTTATTTTTCCGGGATAAAAAGTAGCCTATGTCCTTCCCCGGGATACCATCTACCCCTGTACCAAATTTCATCAAAATCGGTTCAACAGGTGGGCCGTGAAAGCGTAGCAGACAGACAGACAGACAGACACACTTTCGCATTTATAATATTAGTATGGATTTTCATGGATATTGTACCTAGTTAACTTGAAAAATGACGAATATACCTATATCTTATAGAAAAATCCAACCCCCTTCCAAGGTTTTATTTCCAAAATCGTGAATTTTTTTTTTTTGAATTGAATTGCATTTTTTTTTGCATTTCTTGCAACGAATTTGCATTTCTTCAGTTTTAATCGAAAGTCCAAATAGGTACCTACCATAATTCGTGAATATAACTTGAAAAATTACGGACTTGCATACAAACTTTCACCCCTATTGCCATTTTAAGTAGTTACCTACCTGCTTCTGGGTGCACTTTCCTATAATCACCGTTCTTACGCCATAAAAAGGAATTGGTCTTAGGCAGTCTTCAAATATTGCTACTGAAAAAAGATATCAAAGTTCGTAATGGTGCCTAATACCTTTTACCCGTAGGTATTATTTGAAAGTTACTGAATCGATTTCACAGTTACCTACTTGAACGACTTCCGATGTAAAATTGTAAAATGTATTCAATAGAAAATATTCATTTTATGGTGATATATCATGCAAAATAACATATAACATGCTTGTCAACATTTGTATTTGTGCGTAACTATGTACGCGTAGTATCGAGTACTAGCTGATGCCCGCAACTTACGCGTGGATTGAGGTTTTCGGTTCCCGCTGGAAAATTTCTTTAATTTTCCGAGATAAAAAGTAGGTAGTAGGTAGTATGATCCATCTCTGCATCAAAGGACTTGATGAAAGGACCAGTGCAACTATGGGAGCTTGCCTAGGTGTCAAAAATCTATGTGCAACAAAGATTTTTTATTATCTATTGCAATTGTTATGTTTTAAAGTTTTAAGATAAAAACGTTTCAGAAGTCTGAAGGCTCACAAAAATAAAAATAAATTAAAAGTAAAAAAACTTTTTTAAAAACAAGCTTTTATTAAAATGCGCAAAAAAGAATAAAATAAACTTTTCCTTTAAAACTTTTACTATTAACTTATAAAGTCATTACACAATTTGTATGATATAAAAGCTTGTCGCGAGATATAGGTACTCGTATAATTACTTAGTTTAAAAATTTTAAAAATTAAAATCAATCAGATCAGGTTATTATATTACTTGGTTATCTACACAGGTAAGTCTCGCGACAAGCTTTTATATCATATAAATTGTGTAATGACGTTATAAGTTGATAGTAAAAGTTTTAAAGGAAAACTTTATTTTATTCTTTTTTGCGCATTTTAATAAAAGCTTGTTTTTAAAGAAGTTTTTTACTTTTAATTTATTTTTTACTTTTTAGTGCAAACCAATGCTGTTGACGCAAAATTACACAAGTCAAAGTAAACCAACCGATGCTACAGACTTGAACAATTCGACATCAATATCATAATCGAGGACTTCAAAAACCCCAGTACACCAAAATGTCACACTTATTGGAGCAACGGAGTTTAACTCGTATTCTCAGCAAGCCCTTTCATTTGATACCCATATTGTAGGAAAGCATAAAAAACTTGGTTCGCCATCCTTAGAAGTCCGCCATATTGGATTTAGAGTGACGTCATTTTATTTTTTGAGTTATTCTCAGCAAGCCCTTTCATTTTAAACCATAGACTTAGAATGTACAAGACCAACAGTGACAGATTACGGTGTTACAAAAAATGAAATGTAAATGTGTGCGTGAAATAGTGTTGTCTTGACTCTAGCATAGTATTATCGATAGTCTTACTGGTGAAATCATAGGACTCTAATGAGTTAGTTTAACGAAGTAAAATATAACTATCTTTTAATTTAAAAAAATTAAATACACAAATAGCAACAAAGCTACAGCTAGGTACAAATTATTTATTGATGAGATGACCATGTTTTCTCTAAAAAGTTTTTCAGCGTTACAACACAATGCAACATCATTAGCTGGATATATCAAATACTTATTGTGTGTTTTCGAATAGTCTCTCTTAATAATTAACGAATTATTACATAGAGCTGTTGGGTCCGATAATAAACTATGTACCTACACAGTCTTCACACTTAACTCTTTTAATAATCCCTTTAATACATACAAATAATTAAGAAAAAAAGAATGTCCATTCATACATTAGTTTTCTCATTAATTCATTCAATTATTTATTATTCAGACTAATATCTATTTTTTTTACGCATAGCCCATGATGCTACACCACTGGGGACAGGGTCCATACAATTTTGCCCACTGTTCTTTGTAGAGTTTTTTTGGGGATCTCATTACTTTCGTGCTAACTCAATATTTATTGCCCTCTAAATAATATAGTCTTATTTAAGTGGGGTCTTAAAGTTTGCCGATTAAATTTCAATAATTTGTTTTCATGCTTCAATCGGAGAAGAAAATAAATTTCAATAATGCTTTTCATGAGCAGATATCTATGATCGCTTAATGGGTTTTGATCTAATACATGATACTTTAAACTATCAAACAGAAGTTGATTGTTGCATATTACTTTTTTACTATTTTTTTAAAGGGTGCAAGTAGTTTTAATTTGATTAATTACAATAATACTCTGATATAATATATAAGTGACAAGTTAATAAAAATAAATAATAACCATATATGGCGCTCAAGTCATAGCTAATGACCTCCCCGATAAGCACTTAAATACATAATGTACTGAATTACCAGTATGTACAGTATACCCTGTATATATATTTCATGTACATATGAAATCTAAGACACGCCAAATAAAACAAAAATGAAGGAAAATATTTATTTCGTTCTTTTCTTTTACAGGAAAGTAGTGTTTAATATTGTACTCTACACACCTAAGCTTATGAGCAATCACGTCAAACCTACCGGCAGACACGATTATCGACTATCGATACTTATGACGTCATCACTTTGTCAATCCCTATCGTAACGAAACATTTTTAAGTTTTACACAAAATATCCAAAAATTCTTTATTTAGCAATGTAATTTGATGAAAAGTCTTAAGGGAAACCTATTATCTAAGCTTTCAATAGTTATTTTGCCTCATTTTCAAACAACAAGTGACGAAATAATGATTATGAATAATTCAGAAAAATATTCAGTAATTACCTGTGAAACGTGTATTTATGCGGGTTATTACATCTTGTAACGTCACATTAATTCACTGAACAAGACACCATGGTGGCAGAACAAAGATTTTAAGTTTTAATCGTAAGATTATTAATTAAATACACAAAATTCACCTCGACTTGGAAAAGGCCGGGACGCTTTGGCCTATAACTCGCGTAAACAATGACACACTGGCCTTTTGTTTCGCTATCTCTTTTTCGCTCGCGGCAGTGTTTATTAACTAAATACCTCTCGCTCCCACGCTTTGTCAGTCTATTGAGCGTAGCGAAAAAATCCTATGTCTATGTTTTAAACCCATATTGTAGGAAAGCATAAAAAACTTAGTCAGCCGTCCTTAGAAGTCCGCCATATTGGATTTTTAGTGACGTCATTTTATTTTTCGAGTTATTCTCAGCAAGCCCTTTCATTTTAAACCCATATAGTAGGAAAGCATAAAAAAACTTGGTCCGCCATCCTTAGAAGTCCGCCATATTGGTATTAGAGTGACGTCATTTTATTTTTCGAGTTATTCTCAGCAAGTCCTTTCATTTGATACCCATATTGTAGGAAAGCATAAAAAACTTGTTCCGCCATCCTTAGAAGTCCGCCATATTGGATAAAGAGTGACGTCACATAACTAACCATGCATTGTCATCCAAACTAAACTTGTATACAAACTTTCAGCTCAATCGGTTGAAGATATCTGCTTCAAAATTGAGTTGCAAGATTCCACCCGAACAAACATACATACATTGCAAATTAAATAAAAGCTTTTAATAAAATAAAGAAAAGTTTCACCAAATAATTAATTGCTGCTATCACCCACTACGAGTATAATATGGCGTTAGACGTTGTGGTTAGCGAGTCTAAACAATTATTTTCAACTATTCGACCACGTTGTTCAGGAAAAAATTAAGTTTTGCATTATTTGGGCAGGGTTAAGGATGATAATATTGGAATAATAAAACTATATTTACTTCTATATATATATTTTTTTTTATTTCTTTTAATAAATCACGTTACATTATACTGCTGCTTTCCCACACTAGATGACGCTAGACGTTTTGGATAGCAGGTTCAACTATTCGACCACAGATGGCAGACAGATGCAATGTGAAAGGGCGTTCCTTTAAACGCAGTGGTTAATTAAAAATGCTATTATGTTAAAAATCTTGGCATATACATTGACAGTTCCTTTTCCTGGGTACCTCAAATGGCTGAGGTAAGCCGGAAAGTTTTTGCGTCAGTTGGCTGTCTGTCAATATTTTCCTCCCATCAAAACTAAAATCTCTTTGACCCATTCTATTCTCTTTCCAATCTTAGACTATGCTGACTCTTCCTATCCCGACTTAACTGAGGAACAACTCAATAAGCTCGAGCGTCTCCAGAATCTGTTCATTAGATTTATCTTCGGCTTCGTAAGTATGACCATGTGTCAGAATACCGAGCCTGTTTGAAGTGGCTACCAATAAGACTCCGCCGTAATCTACACCTGCTCTCTCTTCTCTACTCCATTCTTATGGTCAATCCACAAACTCCTTCCTACTTAAAGCAGCGCTCTTCCTACCTTGGCTCGAAAATTGAGCGCCAACATCTGCGGTCGTGCAAGGATAACCGCTTGCACATTCCCGCCCATCATACGCGGTATTATGGCGACTCCTTTTCGTGCAACTCTGTAATACAGCAGTGGAATGTGTCTGCCACACGAGTATATGTGTCTGCCTTCTGAAATCCGTCATTCCAAAATATATGAATGTATATTTATTATTATGGCCTTTATACACAACTAGTGAATGCCCGCGACTTCGTCTGCGTGATTTGAGTTTTTTTGGCTTTAATTTTCCGGGATAAAAAGTAGCCTATGTGCTATTCCAGACTATAATCTATCTCTGTGCCAAATTTCAGCCAGATCCGTTCAGCCGTTGGGCAGTGATTGAGTAACAAACATCCATACATCCATCCATACATCTATACATCCATCCAAACTTTCGCATTTATAATATTAGTAAAATAAGATATACCATGCGCATAATACTTTCCTAGTTACTGGGCTAGCAATATTTCAACATTCCAGTAAACCGAAATGAACCAGCGCTGCATTTAATATAATCGAAATATCTTTCGTAGTAGATGTCTACTAGAAAAATTTAACAGTGGCGTTTTGATCCCAGTATGTATTCAGTGACCAATCCAGTAAGTCTTATAAATTGCTGGAATACCAGTGTATCCGATTTTAATCCAGCGTGACGTTGGAATAACTAAACCTTCTGGACAGGAATATCGTGAACATTCTCTTTAAATTCTCCTAAAACAAAATAAATTCTCTGAATCTTGATTAACTAATAAGGGCCGCTTGCACAAGGACGTTTAAACTGATTTAGTAAAATTTTGTAATGCTGTCCCTTTTTGGCAAATGCATATTGTAGTTGCCAAAAAGGGACAGCATTAAAATATTAAACTAAATAAATTTAAGAGTCCTTGTGCAAGTGGGCCTAAGACTTGGAAATGTCAGTAATAATATGAAAATCATAACATCATAAATCATAAATAGGCGAATAACCGCAACGATTAGCCATTTGTGCGAGAGCGCAAACAGGTGCACTCTCTATTCCCTTACTGATTCTCATAGCCCGATGAGACGAAAAACCCGATACGAGCAGAGAGAGATCAGGCGCAAGACACAGCTTTACGTGCTCGGTGAGGCACGGGAGCGAAACACGGTAAGTTTTTTAACTCCGGGCTATCTCCTTAAAGTTTCTTGTCAGAAAAACTCAACACTCCTGGGGATCGAATCCAGGACCTCTTCTGCTATCAAACACGCGAACCACTTAGAGATTAGACCAACGAGGCAGTTTATATGGCAAGGTAATAAAAGTTAGAGAGTATACGCAATAAATTAACCGGATAATAAAAATGCATGCCTTCTTCCTAGCACTCTTGATGGAACAAAATAACAACTTAAAGAGACATCATAATTCGTCATTTCGCTAACGAAGCGAAAAAAAATCGATGAGACAGTGCACTGCCTAGTGTTTAAAATATATCTTTTCATATAACCTGCATTGAAAATGCGAGTTAGTCAATTTCAGACGAATACGTCATTCAGCGGGTCAGCGGAATCACTTTATCATCACTCATTCACTCTCTCTCACGTATGACGTAGCAACCCTCCTTTCAATCCTGTCAGAGTATCTTTTGTTTATTTGAAACCTTTTTAATTGTCATTTTACCCATCATCTAAACTGACAAATATCTTCTTCTTCCTGTCCTTGTCCCACGCTATGTGGGGTCGGCACAACATGTTTTCTTCTTCCACTCACTTCTGTTATCCGTCAAACTATCATTCACACCTTTTATACGCATATCCTCTTTCACACAATCCATCCATCTTTTCTTTGGTCTCCCTCTACTCTTTTTTCCTTCCACATGCATATCTATCATTCTTCTCGTAATATGCCTAAACTGACAAATATGATATTTGTAAACAACAACCTAGCAACTAAAATAAATAAGAAATACAATTTTAATAAAAGTCGCTCTTTTAATGCAGATTAAATATGATAAATAGTGTGTGCGCGACGGGCGCCAGATTTCAGGTGATGCCAGCCCTCGCTTCGCTCAGGCAGGCACTTCACTTCACCCTCGTCTGAAATCGTCTTGTTTCACCCCTAAGTACACAATATACTATTGAAACCTAAATTTTCCACCTATTTTGTGTTAGCAGTGTTATTATTCTGTATTGCTTCAGTGCCACAGATTTTGATAGACATTTATGTTAAAGCTCTAGTCACTGTATATTGTAGAAGTTAGCAAAGGAAAAAAGCAATTTTGCGAGTGAGGTCATCGAATCGTCCTCGATTTGGTTTTCCAATTCAAATTTTTTTGTATACTCTTTTTTCCAGTATGTTCCTGTTTTGGTACTAGAATTAATAGGTGCTTGAATCGGCTTTGAGGATTTATAAATAAAATAGCTTTCATTATTCCTTACAGTTAGTTATAGTTACATGATTTATTTTCTTAAGACTAACATGCACAAAGTTAATCAATATTTAATAATTAGCATGCGGTAGAATTTATTTTGTAACATTTCTTATAGGTTTTGACAATTGTAATTTTTGTAGGTACCTATGGCATAAGGAACGAAAGTTCTTTCGTTTCGTTCCTTTGAGGATTAATAAAAAATAGTACCTATGATGTAAGTTTCTTTATTGAGGTGGTGATTTCTTATATTTTTACTTTTTAAAATTTAAAACTAGAGTTCCATAATATTAGTCACCGTACGAGAACATAAATAAAATGTTTGTAATAATGTCTTTAATTAAAATTAAATGTAACCTGCAATTGCATTTGCAGCATTACAATGCCCTGACGGGGCCTCATGTTGCTGGATCAGTGATTCTATTTTCCGCTTCATCTTCAAGATACTGTTTGAGCTTGAATGCAGACTTGCCAGGAGTGAAGCAGTCTTTTTTTCTAATAACGGCATAAAAATCATCAGTACGTGCATCTGCAAACATACCCAACGCCTATAGCCGTTTGAGTGTATAGTTAGTCCACAGACCCCCGTGTAGCAGGTTTAACTATTGTCCAAAGCTTATTAGCTTTGAATAGCGTTATTTTCGCTTCCTTACTACAGCGGGCGAATCTGCGGGCCAACATAATTACACCTTACAACTAACGCTCTTCGTTCTTGTATTATGTCTATCTGGTCCGTAACATAGTGATCTAGATATTTATACTATAGTGCACTCGTTTTAAACGGCGTCTGCGTCGATAATTTAAGATATGCATAATGCAGATGACATGGTATGGTTGGGCCCCATGGCTGGTTCGATCAACGGACTGCTTAAGTCCTGTAAGCAGTACGCGACTCGACTCGTATTAAAATTAACTATATAGTTAGTTATTTACTGTTTTATTTCTAAAAAATATATTTTTTGCGTCGATGGCCTAACTCAGTTTCAATAAAAAAAACCGGCCAAGTGCGAGTCGGACTCGCGCACCGAGGGTTCCGTACTGAAAACTGTAACGACCAAAGATGTAAAACGGTAATAATTACCTTTGTTAATGAACCGCAAAACTAACTTTGTTTGTAGAGGTTTGCTGTTAATATCAAAAAAACTATGCTAGTTAGAGCATTGGCTATAGTTTTCCTGTAAAATATACATAAATTCCTATTGACCATAATTATTTCAGATTTTTCGATTGGTAAACTCCGGAGATAAGGGGGGGGGAACGGAATTATTTTAGACTTTTTCCCCGATAAATAAAAAAAAACTATCATGACTAAAAATAATTAAAAATCTGTTTTAGAATGTACAAAGTAAACCCTTTCATATGATACCCCACACAGTACAGTTATCTCACTTTTAAATTTCAACCCTCCGATTTTCCTCCCTTTTTAAATAATAATTTCCATTTTTTTTTAATTCCAGTGTCTTTGGGCCACTAATATACACAACTATTCCAAATTTCATGTCGATAGCTTCGGTAGTTACTGAAATAATCGAGTGTGACGGACGGACAGACAGACAGACGGAGAAAGTCGCACCATAAGGGTTCCATTTTACCATTTTGGTACGGAACCCTAAAAATTCAGTCAACGTACAGGCACGACTCCTCGGTTTTATATTTTATGTACATAGATTAACATCGATTAAAACGTCGATCAGTTATGTTTGTTCTCGTTTTATTTTCTTAGGTTACTAATTGTGTACTTAATGTGATTTGTTTCTAAACACACTATTTCCTAAACTAATCTGACCGGATGAATGATCCCTTAAAGGCCCCTACCGTACCAACTCACATTATTTAAAAACATAAAGCACATAATATCAAGTAAAGCATAATTTTCAGTATAATTCTGCACTAACTTGTATAAACGACCTACGCTATACCCTAGACGACCATTCTTGGTATTGGTCATTGTTCATTTTTGGTATCCATACATAACACATCTTTGAGCGGCGATGAGTAGTCAGAGCCCTATCCGCATGCAAGCAGACCTTCACTATCGTCATCAGAGGAGAGCCCTCCACCCACCTAATACTGAATCTGCCTTCCTGGTGATAGTTACCAAAAGTGCAGCTATCTCCTATAATATTATTTATTTATTTAGATACCTTTATTGCACACACAATATATATATATAAATAAATATACATATATATATTATATATACTCAATAATAGAATAAAGTAAACACTAATAATTACAAAGAGATAAATAATGATTATACAATCAGATACTGTATTGATAGATAATAATTATATTAGTTCAGATACTGATTATCCTAGGACCAGGTCGCTTCGCACTTGGCAGGTGTAATATTATTTTTAATATAATTATTGTTATCCTTAATCTAGGGCAAGGTTGCGTTCGACTAAACATTAAAATAAGGTACAACTAAATAACCTGAGGCACGCATGTACGTACGTGTTTTATTTTTATTATAAATTCGATATTTAGGCCCGCAAATCGCAATGGAGAATTATGCAACATGTTATAAATTCGCTGTATGTCACGAAGACCTTCAGGGTCTGCGAAAATTAGAAAATACCACTTAAATATGACGCTGGCCATATGTTAGTAATTTTGATAGCAATTGAAATGTGGGACGAAATAAACGTATAGTTATTACGAATAGTTGAGCACGCTACGAGTATGTTGCTCGTGAAAACATACAGAGGATGGTTAATATTTATAAAGGAGCAATTATGTTTGGCAACTACAAGGGAATCGATGCACCTACAAAATCTTTATAAAATAATGAAATAAAACCGAGTAAATCATCGAGTTTAGTGACCAATTAAAGGCATCACTAGATGTTTTTTGAAAATAAATCAGGTATATACAAGAAATATTGAAACAATGTTTTTTAAAGAGTACTCAATAGTCGGGTTTTACTTAGTTTATCATTATCTTCTTCATTTTGTACTATCAGCAGTAATACGAGTGCTCGCACCGTACAATGTATTACGTATATAATGTACTCGTAAGTGGGTCACTGGGTCAGAGACGAGGTCCGCTGATTGTATATACCAGTTGGTTCCCAAACTACATTGTTTTCCACAAATAAGACAATATCAGTATTCAGCATGTTCTTAAACATAATGTGTTTGACATCAATTCAATTTGTTTGCGTAGCTTATTGGTTGAGTTTATTTTCTCTATACAATATTAATAAATACTTGTGATTGAAAAACATCCATAATCGGTTCAGATTCGACGAAGTTCTAGAATGACATCGACCAAAACCATTCATCCACAGTATAATGAATCGCCACTATTTGTTACACCAGTGCTCGCGTGCTTCTCATATTTTTGTGTACAACTATTTGACTTAAAATCTAAAACATCCAAAATATAAATTTCTGTATTAATTAGAAACTTATTAACAGACTTAGGAAACTTGAGAAAAATTACCAATTTTATGACCTAATCTTCTTATAATTCTTTTTTTTATTCTCTCGTCTACTAATAACTGGTATTTTTAATTTTTACAAGAGTTAGGCGGACATTGAAGAACCTGTTGTTGGAGACAAATGTTTCATATTATTTTCTTATAAAAAACCGATCAAGTGCAAATCAGACTCGCGCACAAAGGGTTCCGTACCGCCAGTAACCATTTTAGTTGATAACAAGAAAGATGTCGTAACAATATGTAATCAGCTGTGAAATAACTGGCTTTACATAATATGGCACTCATCTGGTGCCTGACCAACAATTCGATATTCTATAAGTACGCAACCCTAACTAACGATTTTCGGTTTTCAGGGTTCCGCACCTCAAGAGAAAAAAAGGAACCCTTATTGGACCACTTCGTTGTCCGTCTGTCCGTTGCAACAGCTGTGCTTTTAAATGACCAATGACCACGTTGTCTTGGGAAAACAGATTAAGAACAAAAACCTATTAAAAACACAAGTATCAAATGCGTTTCTTCGCAGTACAGTCTGTGTTTCTATAAACAGATTTTAAAATTCTAGCATTTTCTTACTGCTGCAGACTAAGTGTGGCCAGTCTATATACCTACTTGTGCTATGAGACCTTGTTTCTTGCCTTTCATGATTCTAGGGCACCGCGACCCTATAGGTTTTGATTTATTGGTGAGTGTCAAATAATGCAAAAAATACGGTATAACGGCCGTATCTTTTGATTGCGTTGACTTAGAAGTTTGATTTTTTTACAGCTCCGAGGGACCGTAGGCCTTAGTTTTTGAAATTAATTTCAACTAGATACATTCACGCGTTCCCCAGAAAAAGGGTCATGACAGATAGACGGATAGACTGTCAGCGAAGTGATCCTAAAAAGGTTCCTTTTTCCAATTGAGGTACGGAAACCTAAAAAAGAGAAATATGCATTCTAAATGGTGGATAGTTATTATTATTATTTAAGGGCATCATTAAGTCAATATTAGGATCCGTGACGGTAATTATTAAAACTTTTGCATCTGCAGTAATTTTGTTTCAATTAATTAGAGTTATGCTGTCTTATATAATAATATGTTGAGACTGTTCGGAAAGTGCTACAACACTGGGCCCACGCTTCTTACAAACTTGCCCATTGTTCTTCGTTGCAATATGTGCACATTATTATAGTATTCAACCACAGGTAAGTATTAATATTTGTACTATGCTTCAACCAAAAGGGAAATAAGTAAGTTATTCTAAAGTTTCCAATGAGGTTATTCTAGAAATTTCATACGAATTTTTGGTTTACTTACCATGATGGTATTTTATTTGCCGCGCTTTTCGAGACTCATCTTTCGTTAGCCAGACTAATAGTTCGCATTTTACGTCAACGGTATATGAAAAGCAGGGTTGTAGCTATAATACTAAGTTTAACCGTCAAAAAAAATACTGTTCAATACAAAGTAATCCAACAGTGTGTTTGATGTAGAAATGTAAATTTTATCTTATAATATTTCTAGAGCAAATTATAAGTTTCAATAAGGAGAAAAATTGTTTTAAAAGGTAAATGGAGAAGTTTCATGATGTTGTGAATATCATATTTAACACAACAGAAGTAAAATATAGATTAAAACTAATGAATCAGTAGTTTATTTTTTCAAATCCATCAATAAATGACTGAGAAATGACGATTTAAAAGTTTGATTATTTAATGTAGGTACACCCATTGCTGTCTTACATTTAATACCTAACCGAGATTTAATACACTTCAAAATTATCTTCACACACAAATTAAGTGCTTTTAATTCTATGAAGTTACGTTAAGTTCATTTATTTCTTTTATTTGGCTTTATAAAGTCGATTGATAGGGAATTATGACGTCACGTCTCTCGTCTTGCAAGCGCAACTTTAAAGTCCCATAACTTTTTCATTTGTTGAGATATTTTAATGATTCTTTCATATTTTTGTTTTATTTTGACTTAATTTTCCAAAAAAAAAAATAGGTAAACTTCTCCATTAAGAGGTATGTTTAAAATAAATTTCAATGCAGATATTTTTTTTAATTGTGTTTTGAGATGCGTCAATGGCTGCTTAAAGACAGCAAATAATTTTTACAAGCATACATTAAGTATGTCTCCGTTTGATGGATACACTGCTTTTAAAAACCCCCCGGCCCTACACAGGGCCTGAAGTATATGTATTTTCTTCTCCAGAGCCAAAGCCATATCATGTCCAATGCGGTTCTCCACATTTCACATCTACCTACCTGATTTTCGCCACCTTGTTTACATACTTGGTATACGGTACTATGTGTCTCAGATACCGCTGCGGTCTCTACTTCAGAAAGCCACATTATTTGTGAGTGTCATAGGCTATAATATAATAACCCGAAAATCTCGTGAGAATTTAAAAAAACTCATTTCACGCGGACGAAGTCGCGGGTATCTGCTAGTAATAAATAATCATGATATTACAAAATTAGTTTCACAGTAAAAATACATTACATTGCGAAGATGAGACAATTTAAAAAATCGTGTCAATAAAAATAATTCGGTGACGCCCAGCCCCGCTGACCTGACATACATGCCAGTGCCAACAACTGCGACATACTTTCGATGCTGAAAATTTCCTAATTTACTGCAACTCGGAATTACAACACTTTATAAATATATCGCGTCGAAAACAAAGAGTCGGAAGACAAAAGACTTTAATGCTAATTAACACATAATGGGATTGTACAAGCTGCGCAGAACACAGTGTTGACTGTTGCCTTTCCTATCAATTACCTGCATTGCGCGTTATAAGGAAACCTATTCATTATTTTATCTACTCCAGCATCGGAAAGTTCCAATTTCGAATTTGACAACTATATCGAATTGAACCCTCTTTCGTGTTTGCTTCTCATATCGATACAGTTCGTTGTATGGGAGCTGTATCGTTATGAGTCGTAGCTGTATCGATATGGTTATCTTCATAAATAGGATACCTATAGCTTAGCGGCTCTGGGTTCTGGCACTTTCCCAACCAGTCAATTGATTTGACCTTTTTATTAATTTACAAAGTAAAAAATTATAAAGACGTCCTTGTCGTAGATAAAATCTTGTATGCAACTGTACGTAATTAGTCATTTTAATTCTCGTACCTACTATCCTATTTTGATACTCGGCAAGCCTCGTATCAAAAAACAGCACTCGAATTAAAATGACCCTCATTACGATACAGTTGCATAAATAGCTATTATATGGTGCTAGCATTCATAAGAGAGAGTAACTCATACCAACAGGAGGCGAAACGCATTTTTCAATACTCCTAAAAGTCATTTCATCAGTCATTCATTTGGTGTTCAAAAAGGAAGTCACCTGGAAAGATTTCCGGGAGTTTTGAAAATTGGTTTGCGCCGCCATATTGGAAAAATGGCGCCCAAAAACAGTTTTTTGACAATAACTCCTTACAAATAGCGGCAAAGATACGAGGTGGCAAAGTGAAAATTCGAAAAGAGTTCGTCGAAGTGTATTAAATTACCAATTTTCAAAACTCCCGGAAAACTTTCCAGATAAAACTACCAAATGACTGGACTATAAATGTGTTTTACAGAATCTGCTGAATCTATATTGAATGGCTGTTGACGGCAGCATAATAGATTGGCGCTGTCTGCCGTCGTATCTAATCAGCAATCAGCATTTCTACGCAGGGACGCCTATTACAATACGATGAGACTTGCTCTATATCATATTTTGGCGACTCGGTTGTAGTTGTTACAAACATGAATCAGAATTATTTTTAACTAGCTAATGCCTGCGACTTCGTCTGCGTGGAATACGTTTTTTGATTCCCACGGGAACTCCTTAATTTTCCGGGATATAAAGCCTATGTCATTCTCCAGGTCCTCGACTATACCCATGCAAAATCACGTTAATCCGTTGCACTGTTGCAGCGTTATTTAAAGACAAACCAACAAACAAACACACTTTCGCATTTATAATATTAGTATGATTAATCTTAGTGTCGTAAATTCCCCAGAGTCCTATTTTCTAATGCATGACTCACTGTATCCACGTGCCTATTACCCTACTTAGTTCATATAAAAATACAGTAGGTAGTAAGTAGTGCCTGAAAGCTGACGCTGCACTAGAAATTAATATCAATAAAATTCATACTCTACTGAAAGCTTTATGTAGTTTTGCCTAGCGTTGAGTTGCGTTAGGCCAGGGTCGCCTTTTATAGAATATTTCTACTTACTATATTTTTAGATTTTATAAGAATGAAATGCATAAAATGAAGATGGGAAAAGCTTATGCCAATTAGGTATACCTTCAACTTTCTACTAACTTCCTACGTAACTGCCTTGTTGTGCTTCCCACTTGAGTAAGTATAGTAGCGTCTGAGAGCTCGTCCTTGAGATTGCGCAATAAAAGGACTTGATGTAGGTAGATGGAGAAATATTGGGAGTAGTTAGGTAGTACAACGGCAGGCCATGTCTTATGAAATGACTACCTTATCCATCGTTCGGTCGTGTGGAATTGCTGAAAGTCCTTATATTTGTAGAGAAAAACAAAATGAAAAAATGCGTTTATAGCGTGCGGTCTGTAACTTTTTCAAGTGTAAAATAATTTCGTGTCAGGTATCACGTATTTCTATGGTTAAACAAAACTTTCTCATCACCGTCATTTCTGCCCGTTCTCTTTGTGTCTTAATAATTCTCGGGAAAACGTGTTTAAATTAAGCGATGCGGGCTCAATGTTTACGCAACTCTGTACACGAGTGACTTCTCTTTGTACCACTCATGCACACTATTAATGATTTCACGCTTTCATTCATTTCAAAAGTATATTTCTCCACGAATCCACTCCTGAATTTTTCCGAAATGCATTATAAATTATTTCTGAGTCCATGCTGAAATGTGGATTTCATGGACATTTCATGGAAAACCGGATTTTTTGAAATTCCCACGGGGACGAAGTCACGGGCGGTCGTTTGTGTTAACTATGATTACATTTTATTGACCGAGCGAAGCGAAGGTCTCCGAGTCTACTTGAGTGAATTTGCACTTGTCCGTCCGTCCGTCCGTCCGCCTGACAGAGCCTTATAACTTCTGATTACTTCAAATTTAAATATAATATGTAAACCGATGGCCTCCAGCCGAATATGGCTTAAAAAGTTATAAAAATCTTTATTTCAGTAGAAGCGAATGCGAAGTTGTTTAAGTACATGAGTACTTGAACAACAAATACTAAAATTAGATAAATATTATAAGGAAACGAAATCATTTAATTTTTAATGAGCTTCAGTATTTTTAACAGAACTTCACAATGATGTCAATAGATGGCGCTCTGTAAAAGTTTATTCGTTCGTGCTTACAAATAATTAACTAAACTTATGGATACCGCGAGGTCTCAGTTCGGGGCGAGTCACTAGTTAATTTAATTTATTATTTTCAATCTAAACGATTAATTATAATCAAACGTGCAAATATGAAATCGTTATTTTGAAAAGCACAGATAAAGCTACCGGTCGACCGCTGTATGTGTGTAGTGTTCTGACTTCAGTTGCCATACTAATTTTACTAGAAGTTGCCAATTTTTCAATATAAGATAACCATCTTTTTTAAATATACTTTTATTTTACCGCTGACCAAAAGTATTACATTGCCAACCAAGTAATTATTTTGCAGCGTAACTATTTATTTTGCAAATACTATATCAAGCAAGCATACAAAATATTCCTTTATTTGCAAATCAAGTGTTCCAAATGTTTTTAATTTATTGCAAGAAGCAAACCAAATGATTTTACTGCAAATTTTTTTCGTATCACTTTATTTACTCCCATTTAAAACAGATAAGGTCAAAATTGCATTTTCAGTAATCCAGATTATTTTGCCGATCTATCTATACCTACATTTAAAAATACCAATAACCTCTTAAGGGCAAGGCTTCTCTACATAATACTGAAAAGCTTTTGTAAAAAATTAACAAAAAAAACATTCCACTTTACACTCTATCTTCAACTTCGTACTTTCAGTATAGCTTTCAGTAGGCAATTCTCGACTATATTCGCAGCGCGCCGAGCGCATTTGTAGACTACAGGCCCATGTCCAGAAAATGGATGGGTCATATGAACCACCAGGTGACGTATATAGGACGATATAAGAGCATAAAATAATAAGCACTATGCCGTCACTTTAAGCTGTCCAACTGAGTGCTGGTGAGAATTCAAAAGTGCAGGTAGAGTGAGTACATTTTGGTCATATAATTTTGTACTTACGGCATTTTTACCATCGATAGATCCATGAAAAATAATAAGAAAGCGCGCAGTGCCGTAAAAATATGGTGCGCCACAAAGTCGGTATTTTATTTTTATTTTCTGACAATTTCCAGGGTAAATTTGGTCATTTCATTCTGTACGGCATCAGTTTCATACTGTTTCATACATTTTGGTCATATAATTTTGTACTTACGGCATTTTTACCATCGATAGATCCATGAAAAATAATAAGAAAGCGCGCAGTGCCGTAAAAATATGGTGCGCCACAAAGTCGGTATTTTATTTTTATTTTCTGACAATTTCCAGGGTAAATTTGGTCATTTCATTCTGTACGGCATCAGTTTCATACTGTTTCAATACAGCTTCTAATCCATTATTCCGCAACGCCGTACAAAAAGCATGCGACAGAGGGGAAAAATCGAGGGTTGCAACCCCCTCTCTTTCCGTGGTCCGGGGGAAAAAAAATTACCGCCTTTTTTTTTGTGTTATATATCTCAGAATTTTCATAAGTTGTTCAGTATTAGAGAACAGAAGCTATCCAAGTGGCTATTAGTATTTTGAAATTAATCCTGTATATTCTATCGTCTAAACCGTTTCAGTTTAAATAGACGTTGTGAAAAAAAAATAGTTTTAAAGAAAAAAAAACGTGATTTATAATGTTTCAAAAACAGCCAACAGAAAAAAGCGAATGCATTTATGCACCAATCCAATAAAAGTTAGATCATTATTCGACTCGTAATTACTAATCAAATTACATACTGTCGAACTAAATTGACATTTCAAAATGTTTTAGCATTGTTGGATAAAACACCAAAGGTCAACACTGACAATTTTGAATTTCAGTTTATAATATTAAATTAAAGCAAATCGGTTAAATTTAACTAAATCAGTTTAAACGTCCTTGTGCCTATGGGGATCGGGGCGTGAAAGCGCAGCAGACAGACGCATTATCGCATTTATAAACCTATTATTAACTATGGATGTAAGGTCATTAGAAAAATACTGTATTCGAAGCCTACGTTATGCGTTGAACAAGAGTTGATTTAAAATAGTGAAGGCAGCGTCCGGTTTTTGTGTATTCAAAACGACAGTTTGTGCACTATCTGTGTCAAGGTGCGGATCGGCTCTTGCGCAAACAGTTTTTTAATACTACGCTCGGTTGCGAGTTAATTAATTCGTTTCGGTGTGTCGCAACAAAATGATACTTGCTGTAGTTTTCGTGTATTTGAATTTTATACGTCTTTGAGAATCGACTTGGGGTTTGAAGGTTAACATCGCACACTTGCTGTTCCAGCTGCAAAGATTTTTGAAGTGAAAACTTCTTTAGGCGCGTTGAACACTTTTTGGTCATTTATATTGAAGTATAAAACTTCTTTAGGCGCGTTGAGCACTTTTTGGTAGAGGGTAAAAATGTTGATTCGCGTGACCGTGACCGACATACTGGCGTGACTGACATGCTCGCGTGACCGACATGCTCGCGTAACCGACATGCTCGTGAACTATAAGTGTACTACATTCGAAATTAAACTTTAATGCCTTAGTCTAAGGTTTATATTTTAATAATTTTAGTAAAAATAAAAACAATTAATTAAAGAAAAATCGTTTTCACTTCTATGGGCAGTCCCTATTACTCCTAAATTTTTTTTATTACATAATATTAAGTTTTGATCGGTTATTTATTTACTTACCTAAGTCGTAATAAACGAATGCCTCATTTATACTTATGACTTTATGTAAATAAATGAACTCAATTGTAAAATTATTAAAAATAGTAAATTATTAGTAGTAAATTATTGTAAATAGGCCAGTGCCTATTTCAAATAGCCCTAGGATTTTCACTTATAATTCTTCAAATTAGGTAGGTACTCTATATCTCTTATAAAAATCTTAAATTAAGTGAAGTAGTTTAATTTCTTGGCAAATACAAACTCATATTTTTTCTTACTATTTATTTAGTATGAAGTCACAGTTAAAAGCAAAGTCAAGCTACTTTGTATAAGTCCTAAAAAAGTGATCTAGTATCGATTTCATAAATTATAGTTACTACCTAGATACGTTTCTGTAACTAATTACATCTATGCAACATTTTTGAGCAATCACTTTTTACTGTTCGATATTGACTTACGACTATGTAACAGCAATGTTACAGCAGTGCGCTTGGTTTTGGAACGAAGTTCCTTATGGGATGATGCGGAGGGGTAGGTACTAGGTACCCTAGCCGGCAAAAAACGTCCGTAACGAAAATGAGGGGAGTAAGATTTTTTTACGAAGACAAAAGGTCTTAAATATAAATATACTACATTCGAAATTAAACTTGAACGCTTTAGTGTTAAGGTTTATATTTTAATTTTTTTATTTAAAAAAACACACTCATATTTTTCACAGTAAAAAATAATATTTATGTAATAAGGAACTTCGTTCCTATCTGGAGTCCCACAACACCACACGTTTTTTTATTTGCTTGTAATGCGGACTTGATTCAAAGACAGCGCAGCTAATGTTGAAAGTTGAAACCCTGTCGAAAAATCATGTTAGCTCTGATTTAAGAATCAAAATGAAAATTATAAAATCTATTGCATCATCAAGGTTTATTAGACTGAAAAAGTCGGTTAAGTGCGTGTCGGGCCACGCGCATTGTAGGGTTCCGTAGTTGCCCGTGACAAGATATGGACATGTTATAAGTTAGTCAACTATTACTCGTAAACCTGTAAAGCCCTTTTATTTTGTTATAATATAATAGAATAATACCGCCATGATTTTTTTACATATCCAAAAACAACCGTTTAGCTAGCAGGGGAGAGGAGGGTGGGGACACTTGACTTAATATTTTGCAAACGTATCCCTGAATCGAATAATGGTTTTTCCAAACCAGCAATATTTTTAAACGACCTATCCAACGACACCCCGCATCATTGGATATACGAGAAAAAAAATCATACCCACTGTACGTTTATGGAAGGTACTTAACTCTAAATACCCTATTTTACGCTTTGTCGGCGTGATTCATATAATTTTAGACTATAAGAGCTTAGCTAAGCCGCGGACATACAGTCAGACAGACGGACGGACAAGGCGAAACCTTAAGGGTTCCTTGTTGACTACGGAACCCTAAAAATGTTGATTTAGGTGCAAGAGCAACAACGAAAGACTGTTTTAGTTAAATTTTGTGACGCTGTCTATTTTTCACATGTTGATTGGCTGATCCAGTGTTGGCACGAAAATAATAGTAATAACTATTAACTATTTGGTTAAGTGCCGGTGAGCTTAAGTGAGTAATTGTTGTTATGTTCCCACGAATCTAAAAACTCACGACATAATTAAACTTTGAAGACACAAAAAATATGCTCTCAGTCGCTCCAGGCGTGACTTTGCCTTCCCTATCATAGCAATCTAAGGGTATGGGATTCAAGTTATTTAATACGCATTACCGTAAGGGTGGGTGGTGCATACTACATAGGCGAAGCGCTAACTTCATATTGTGATTTTGATCGAAGTTCACTTACAGGTAAGTTACTTTGATCATCCAATTATATTCGTTAGCGCTTCGCCTGTTGGTTTATTATTTACATGTGTAAGTACCATCAAATCGTATAGCTCTCTTGAAAATTAACGTCACGAACCTAATACATATTTTTATTTATTAATCTTGTAAAATAAACATGAATTTATGTTGCATTCAATGCCACAAAACCCCCAAGTTGATTTTACTGTGCGCTCAATTACTTATACACCCCAAAAAATATTAATAAATCAACCGAACAAGTGCGATAATTATTATTGTAGGTTATTTTATTCAACTGCTAAGATTAAAATAAAATATCACTTGTAAAATTAAATTAAAAACCGTTCAACAATGTCCCCTTAATAGCCTGGTGGCCCTGCTCTCGATAGCTCTCCTTAGATGGCTCACAAGTAGACTAGGTCGAGGAAAACAACTGCGATGTCAGTGTCATAATCCCATTCGTTTGTGTGAACAAAATTAAGTTTATTTAACCACCGGTTCGTTTCTTCTACATAAACCTACTTCTTCGTAGAAAAATACGCAATGAATGACGCTTTTGAATCTGATACCCACGTATTGAAATATTCAGGTAACCACTTGTAGGAGGAAGGCTGTGTGGTCAGCCGTATATTGCATACGTAGGTATGTACTGTGTTTGTTCGAAGTTTGTTGTTGCGTGTATGGCCTTAAGTCTCAAGGTGCCGAAAAAGTAAGTGCTACAAAATTTAAATATTCCAAGCGAGCCATTCTATTCGAAAACATCAACAGTTTTAAGTTAAGGTCTTTGATAAAAATTCAATCATAAAAATTTCAAAAAATTAAAACATTTTTCTACGCATTGAGCTCGTTCGTGATAATTTAATTTTCTTACCACCCTAATGGATTTTTTCCAAGTTTTATTTAGGAAACGTACTTACCTATAATAATCAATTTTTTTTTAATTCTAGATTAAATCTGTAATTTTTGGTAACTGAGTACAAAGAGATGGTCCAATAGGTCTCTGCTCTCCAAAACATTACCAATATTAAAATCGGGGTGATACGGGGTAAAATAAATCGTGCAGGTATAAATAAAAACTACTTGATAAATTATAATAAACAATCTAAGTACTAAAGTAGGTAACTTAATAAGAACGAGTTATTTATCGAAACAAATTATTTATCCAAAGTAAAGTTTTAATTTATTAGCATTAGATCGTTATGATGGACTTATCGTACGATCTACCGCCGTGAAAGGTTGTGGCTACGTCTCAAAAATCCGAATTTGGCTGCCATTTGGCCCCGGTCGGACTTATCACAAACATGAGGAATCAAACAATACAACATATTTTATTCAAAGTACCAAGTGTGTCATCGATTATCATCAGGAAGTTTACGGTTGAACATAGGCCTTCCCTAGTCAGCAACTACATTATACGGTACACCCCGACGTCATACAGCTACTTCCCGCGGCACCTTCTTTATATCGTCAGTTATGTCCATGTAGTAGCCACATCTGTTTGCTGATGGTTTGGGCAAAGCCAGTAACCCAAGGTTTTCCAGCGGATTTTAGATAGAATATTCGTTTCGCTGTGCGGATGTATGATTATGGACATTGTTAAAAGACTACCTACGTATATTATTAATAAATGAAATTAAGTAATGAAGGCAATTTCCATAACCGCATTTTAACATATAAGATAGCAGTACTTTGAATTTTATACCCTTTTATGAGTATAAAAATAGCCTATCGTGACTATTTTATAGACCGAACATTCTATTCATACCCGTATAAGTAGTATGACAGGATGTTATTTTGGAAAGGATGAAGGTTTATATTTTTTAAGAAATATTTCTTTACATATTTCGCTACGATTGGTGTTATGTTATTACCTAGATTATATTATATTATAATCTTTGTACGGGAGCAGGTGATATAGCTCGACCGTAACAAAGGATGATCGTCCTACCGAGCGGGTGTTGTGCTCGGGGACCACTGGTCCGACCGTTCATCGTTGGAGGTCGTATATAGGCGTAATTCAGAGAACGCTTCGTTAGCGTGAGTTAGGCTCTTCGTGTTCATCGTGCGCTACTAGTAATGAAATCTATTGGATTATGTGCGGACTGCGAAGACCGCTACATCACTCCGCTTCGAGTCTGGAGGTCGTCAGCATTCAGATGACGTTGCAAGTATCTGGAGAAGTGGCGTCGTGTAACAACCAGAGCAGTGGCGTTGTAGGCTCATTCAACCCTGAGGCTGCGTGACCCACTTGTGCGGCTGGTACTGGCGTCGACGGGTTGTGTACTGTTATGCTGTTGCGTATCGACTGTGCTGGCCGCTGAGCGTTGTGTTGCTTGTTGTTGCTTGTTGCTGTGCTGCGTTGTATTGCTTGTTACTTGTTGCTGTGCTACGTGTTGCTTGTTGTTGCTGTGCTGCGTTGTATTGTGTTGCGTTGCGTGATGTTGCTGTTGTGCCGGAACATCGGTCGGCTGTTGTGCCGTGCTGTGCCTTCTGATGATGCTGCTCTCGTCACGATGACTGTAGGGGTTTGTTGTGATGTGCGATGTTGCTGATGTCTGACGAGTGAGGGTGTGACTCGTCGGCTTGATGTGCGTCGGTGGCGGCTCTGAGATCACGTCGGCTTGTTGTGATCGTCGGCGGCGGCTGTGACATCACGTCGGGTTTGGAGATCACGTCGGGGTCACCACTGTACGGGAGCAGATGATATGGCTCGACCGTACAAAGGATGATCATCCTACCGAGCGCTTGGAGATCACGTCGGGGTCACCACTGTACGGGAGCAGGTGATATAGCTCGACCGTAACAAAGGATGATCATCCTACCGAGCGGGTGTTGTGCTCGGGGACCACTGGTCCGACCGTTCATCGTTGGAGGTCGTTTAAAGGCGTAATTCAGAGAACGCTTCGTTAGCGTGAGTTAGGATCTTTGTGTTCATCGTGCGCTACTAGTAATGCCATCTATTGGATTATGTGCGGACTGCGAAGACCGCTACAATCTTCATACAAAATTGTATTCAAATTTGCAGTTTCTGAGAAACATTCTAAATGCGAAAGTGTATTTGTTTGTGTCTTTCAATCACGCCGCAACAGAGCAATGTATCGACGTGATTTTTGACGTGAGTTGAGGACCTAGAGAGTGACATAAGCTAGTTTTTATCCCGGAAAATTTAGGAGTTCCCGTGGGAATTAAAAAACTTATTCCACAAGTCACATCAGCTAGTTAGATATATATATATATATTTGTGTACTAGACTCATTCAGACTTTAAAGTATAGGAATACCAGACAGTTAAAAATATAATTTTTTTTTTTTTTTTTTTCTCTGGGAAATGCGTTTAGGCATCCCTCTCGGAGGCAGGCAGGTAATAGTTTGACCGCTTCTAAGTAACTTGAAATTACTTTTGCATAATGCTGTATGACTACTTTGCTATACTTAGTATAAAAGTAAAATTAAAAATTTTAAAAACCCCCCGACACAAAAAATAAACTCCAAAAACTAACAAATAATATTTTAAACTCATTATAAATTATAGATTTTTCCAATAAGCTACAGCAATATCATCCGATTTACCTAAATGGGAAACTTATTCCTTACGTAAATACAGCGAAGTACTTTGGTATGACGCTAGACACAAAGCTTAGATGGAAAGCTCACGTTAACTAGAAACGCGAGGAGTTAGTATTACGCCACAAAAAAATGTATTGGCTGCTTGGACGGCATTCATCACTTTCCATACATAATAAACTATTGCTATACAAGCAATAGTTTATTATGTATGGATTTTCTGATGCCTGTATGGACGTATGGTATACAACTCTGGGGGTGTACTAAACCGAGCAATATCCAAGTGATACAGAGATTCCAGAATAAAGTACTCAGGGAAATAGCCAATGCACCCTGGTACGTAAGAAATCACGATCTCCACAGGGACCTAAAGATGGAGTTCGTAACCAGAATCATACAAAAATACGCAGAAGCTTACCAAAATCGACTTCGCAATCATGTGAATCTGGAGGCTGTAAAGCTTTTAGATAACACGGACATCAAAAGGAGACTTAAAAGAATGAAACCATTCGAACTAGTGTAAAAAGTGCATAAGTGCTGTGTAGTGAATTAGTGTTTGTGCTACTTAAGTAGGTCACAAAAACGTAGTGAACACTTAGTACATTAGAATAAACTAAGGACAGTTATTGGACTGCAAATTAGACGTAGAAATTAATTTTAATTAGAAGTTTAAGCTAGAATAATATTACTTATTAGCCCATAGGCTAGACGGTAGTAGACAATAAAGTTGCCATTATATTTTAATGGAACTTTATGGTAAGAAATATTTATTTTCTAAGCGTCGCGGCTTCGGGGACCCGCTAAAGTTTATAAAGTGTTTTTCCAACAACAGCTAATTAATTATTACGAATTACATTTAGGTACGAGCGATCTTAAGTTTCATGCATAGTCTACGCAGACTACGCCCTACGTATTGCGAGCTCGGTGTGCTTTGCGGTATGCGGTGCGGGGGTGGGCGTCACCAAGTGCGGCGACCCGAACGGGCAGACGACGTTGACGGAGAAAATTCTGTTGTTGCAATCTGCGACTACACCTGTTTTTCTCACTTAGCGGTCTCCCGACACCGACGACGCTTGGAAAATAAAAATATTTGAACTTACATAATATATTATGTGACGATAATAAATAAAATGGGTTTAAAATATGTCATAAAAGGACAAAATAAAAGTTAAATTAAAAGTTTTAAAGGGCACATATGCTTGATGCGATGTATAATTGAAAAGAGTGTAGAGCCGTCGAACCTATAGTGTACTACTTTTATCGATGTAAATTTATGACCCCTTCCCCCCATTAAAGAGCGTTTAGACAATATGAGAACAAAAAGCACCTTTTATACGTTCACATAGTCAGAATAATACAGCACCGCGAGTACAATAAGCGTAGGTATTATTTGTTCGAAATTAGCAAACAATACGAAACTATTATGTTTGGACAGCGATTCTTGTGTGGTAAATCATGCGTGAACTTATGAACTTGTTATAAATAGATTTGTTTCTAGTAGTCCGCTTTTTACCCGATGTCATTTTGTTCACCAGTTTGCTTTATTTCCAATACTTATGGAATAATAGCCAAGGTCCAGCAGGCACATTGTAGGTCCTACATAAATGTAGAAAAGTTTATATTATTGCAATTTGCAACACTAAATATTAACAAAAGTAATTAAACTAGACAAATGAAAACAAATGAAAAAAAAACAAATGGAATCTTTGCTGAGAAGATATTTCAAAATTATAAGGTTTCTTGAACAGTTTTCAAAAAAAAGGTATATTCCTCTAAATAGTGAGCCCCAAAGTAGAGTGAACTGTTCCCAAAGTGGCAGCTTTATTTGGAATTTCCAGCACTTAACTCCTAAATTACGAAGTATAGAATAATTGTAAAATATAAAAAAATAACTTGGATATTACTATTGGACACTACGGTAAGACGGTTTTTATAAGTGTTACTACAGAACCCTACTCGTGTTCTGATTATTCTGGCCGGGGCCGGGGCCTATCATGAAAAAAACAGCTCAATCAATGCTATGATTTGCTTCAAGCCTTCAATACATTTTGCGTCAATAGAGCCGTAATAAGAGATGATTGCGAACGTCACATATTATCTGTAATCAGGTATTTTCTTTACAAATCCAATTTTTAACTACATACCTATATTATCATATGGCATTCCGAACCAGTGGTAGATTCACTTGACGATTCAAAAGTACTTGTAAAAGTTTATTTGAATAAAAAACATTTGATTTGATTTGATCAGTTTTTCATAGGTAATAATTTTGTGTCAGGTGGAACGAACGAAAATTGGTAGTCTGACTAAATATAATTTATAACACATTTTCAAATGTTTTCATTAAGTTCAGCTTCAACACTGGCGCAGCTTATCTCTAGGTATGAAGCGTCACTCCGCGCCGACAACAATGGCGAATGACCTTCGCCTACTTACGCGCTCGTTCGGATCGAGCCTCTCGGAATCTTTTTAAACAGATTCGTCTATCCGTCTCACTCTTAATTTAATCCAAACGTGCGTTTGCGTTTCTATCTAAGAAAATATTAAGTAAAGGTACACCAGCCTCCCTAGCATCGAAAATTTAAAAAAGAAAACACATTTCTGCAGCTAAAGGACATTGCCAACGAATGAAATCTGCAACTCCTACATATTACTAAGTATGTTCTTATACAGGGTTAATTTAAAAATTGTAATTATTAGGACTAGCCTTACCTACCTGTACGTTATACTGAACAACCAATAAACTAGTGGTTCGCCCCGAACTGAGACCTCGCGGCGCCATCTATTGACATCTATGTGAAGTTCTGTTAAAAATACTGAAGCGCATTAAAAATTAAATTATTTCGTTTCCTTACAATATTTATCTAATTTTAGTATTTGTTGTTCAAGTACAGGATATAATTGAAATAATTGATCAAGTTTCAGGCTCATCCTTTCAGAAAATTTAGAGTTCTGAGGTCATCTTTGGACGTTAGAAAATCACCACTTTGAAAGCCCCCCATTTCGTCAATTTTGGGGGAAAAATTAAAAAAAAATATTTTTGGACTCTATTCCTAATTATCTTTAAAATGATATACCGCAACCCTATGTAACTTAATAAAAAATATTTTACTTCGCATTCGCTTCTATGAGAGCCCCCCTGAAATAAAGATTTTTATTATTTTTTAAGCCATATTCGGCGGGAGGCCATTGGTTTACATATTATATTTAAAGCTGAAGTAATTGCGTTCAGTAATTCAGAAGTTATAATGCTCTGACAGACGGACGGACGGACGGACGGACGGACGGACAAGTGCCAATTCACCCAAGTAGACTCAGAGACCTTCGCTTCGCTCGGTCAATTATTAGTATTGTTCTAAGATAATAGCTATTTATGTAACTGTATCGTAATGAGGGTCATTTTAATTCGAGTGCTGTTTTTTGATACGAGGCTTGCCGAGTATCAAAATAGGATAGTACGAGAATTAAAATGACTAATTACGTACAGTTGCATACAAGATTTTATCTACGACAAGGACGTCTTTATAATTTTTTACTTTGTAAATTAATAAAAAAGTCAAATCAATTGACTGGTTGGGAAAGTGCCAGAACCCAGAGCCGCTAAGCTATAGGTATCCTATTTATGAAGATAACCATATCGATACAGCTACGACTCATAACGATACAGCTCCCATACAACGAACTGTATCGTTATGAGAAGCAAACACGAAAGAGGGTTCAATTCGATATAGTTGTCAAATTCGAAATTGGAACTTTTCGATGCTGGAGTAGATAAACTAGATATTATTACTTACTATATTACTATTATAAGTACTACTTATTAATTGAATGAGCTTGAGTTCTAAGAAGACATTTTACCAAACGAAACGGCGGCGAGTTCATCAGTTGACTGTTGACTACTAAAACACAGAGCGTCTAGATCTAGAACCTAAAGTGTACACTGATTTTTTTTGTTGAATATATAATATATATGTATGATGAGGTTTAAAAAAGTAAAGGCACGTAAGTTTTTCAGCAGGGTCATCTTGTTAAGAATGTACTCCGTGATCATCTATGGTGATCATAGATTCTATGGTAAATACTATGCTTAAAAAGTTAATGTAATATTATCTATGAACTGTGACTTACTTCCGCTCTGCTAAAATAAAAGACTACAAGGAAAAATGGTGTGTTTTATTAAAAGGAATTTTAATCAATATGAAGGGTTCATAGAAGAATAGGAAGAAAAGATTTTAATACGCTTCCACTGCGCAATTATTATTTAAAAGGTAAAAGAACAATAACAATTAAAAGACACAAGATGTCGTTATTTTCAACAAATACATCAAACGTTTTACCCAAGCTACAAGATGGCGAAAATTTTTCAACGTGGAAATTTAGAGTGAATCTATTATTAGAAGAGAGAGGTCTAGCAATAAAGGAAGCGATAACTAAAGATGATCAGCAGACAGATATAAAAGCACGCAGCTTAATCACACAGTGTATTTCTGACAAATATATTGAGATTATTAAAAATTGCAAAACTGCATCAACAATGATAAAAAATTTAGAAGAAATATTTGAACGGAAAAGCGTGTTCAATCAGCTGTATCTAAGGAAACAACTATTATCGCTGAAAGCAACATCTAGTGAAAAACTGCAGGATCATTTCCTAAAATTTGATAATATCATTGCTAGATTAGAATCAACAGGCGCAACATTGAATGAAAACGACAAGGTGTGTCATCTATTGCTCACCTTGCCCAGTGAATATGATACAGTAATTACAACACTTGAAACAATAGACACTGTACTAACAATAGACTTTGTCAAATCAAGATTATTAGATGCAGAACTTAAACTAAAAGGCAAAGAAAGTACAGCTGTAGAAAATGAGCAATATAGCTTCATGACTTGCTATAGATGTGGTAGAAAAGGGCACAAATCCTTCCAGTGCAGAACGGGACAGTCAGCTCCAGTACGAGGTATTCATAGAGGCCGGTTTACAAGAGGACATCAAATACATACCCGAGGTGACAATCACAGTCGTGGTCGAGGCGTAAACTACAGGGCAACATGGCAGTCTGGTCGAGTAGCACATACACAAGAAGAGGATGATGAAACTCAGTTGACCTTCACAGCGTTCAGTGCAAGTGATACAAGTCAAAGTGCTAACGATAGTGTACGTTTAGTAGTGGATTCTGGAGCCACAGAACATTTAATAATGGATAAATATGAAAAGCATATGACAAACATTGTACACCTGGATAAGGAAATGAAGATATATGTTGCTAACGGGCAATACTTAACCTGTGCTAAGAAAGGTATACTTAAATTAGTTTATAATGATAAAGTAAAAATAGATATTGAAGGGTTAATTGTTACAGAGTTGTCACACAATCTATTGTCTGTAAGGAAATTGTTAGAAAAAGGGTTGCAAGTCCAATTTTACAATGATAGTGTATCTATTTGCAACTCAAAAACTAAAGTTATTGGAAATCTTAAAGGTAGATTATATATTATCGAAATGAAACTTAAAACAGAAACTTGTTTAATTTCCAATGACTTGTGGCATCAAAGATTAGGTCATGCTAATAGACATCAGCTGAAGCTGCTGCAACTGCCATATAGTGAAACTCCGTGTGAACCCTGCATGAAAGGTAAGTCAACAAGATTACCTTTTAATTCAGTGCAAAAACCACGTTCAAAATGTATTGGTGAATTAATACATACTGATATATCAGGACCAGTGACGGAGCCAACTTTAACAGGTGAGATTTATTATCATACAATAATTGATGATTTTACACATTTTTGTGAAGTGTACTTATTGAAAAGAAAAAGTGAAGCTACTGATAGATTAATTGAATACATAAACAGATTAGAAACACAGACAGGAAACAAAGTAAAGAAAATAAGATCAGATAATGGTGGTGAATTTAAAAATGAGAAAATACAAACATTTTGTCAGGAAAAGGGTATAGTGATACAGTATACAACTCCTTATAGCCCTCAGTCAAACGGTGTTGCTGAAAGAATGAATCGAACCATCTATAACAGAGCAAGAACATTATTGATTGATACAGATTTACCAAAAATGTTGTGGGGTGAAGCCGTTCGTTGTGCAGTCTATCAAATTAATAGATGTCCATCGTCAGCAATCAACTTCCAGACACCAGTAGAGAGAATGATTGGAAATAAAAATCTTTCAAGATTAAGAGTATTTGGTTCCAAGGTATGGGTACATGTTCTACCAAAACAAGATAAACTTCTAGAAAGAGCAAAAGAAATGCGATTTGTTGGATATCAACAGAATGGATACAGATTATGGGATCCTGAGAGTAATAAGATAATTGTGTCTAGAGATGTTAGATTTGATGAAACACAAATTAAGTATAAAGAAAAGAACAATGTTAATGATGAGGAAAATATTCTATATGATGAAGATATAAAAGAAAGTACTAAGAAGAATACTGAATGTGGTCAAGTAAAGGAAATGTCTGAAACAGAAGAAAGTAATCAAAAGAATCAAGACAATGAAGTAAAATATGATGAAATAGAAAATCAAAGTGACTATGAAGATACTGAAGAAGGAACAGTAGAACCAGAGAAAATAACAAGGTCAGGAAGAATAGTGAAGAAGCCAAGTAGATATCAAGATGATCAAGAACTCTACACTGCTTACTGTTTACTATCAAGTGACCCGAATGATTATGAAGAGGCAATAGTCAAAGGATGGAATAATGAAATAAATAAAGAATTAAATTCACATAAAAAATTAGGAACTTGGGAGATAGCAGATTTACCAGAAGGAATGAAAGCTATTGATACAAAATGGATTTTCAGAACAAAACAAGATGGTACAAAAAAGGCGAGACTTGTAGCAAAAGGTTTCCAGCAATTTAGTTTAGAAAACAACTATTCTCCAGTTGCCAGAATTTCTACGGTTAGAATAATGATGAGTCTAGCAGTGCAAAAAGATTTACCTTTGAAACAATTTGATGTGCCAACTGCATTTTTAAATGGCAATCTAGATGTAAACGTTTTTATAAAATGTCCAAAAGGACTAAAAATTAGTGAAGGAAAAGTTCTTAAACTGAAGAAGGCATTGTATGGCTTAAAAGAAGCACCCAGATGCTGGAATACAAGGTTTCATGAGTTCATAACCAGAGAAGGCTTTACACAATCAAAACATGACTCTTGCTTGTATGGAAAAGAAAATAATTGGATGTTACTGTATGTAGACGATATCTTATATCTAGGACATGATAAAGAAATAATAAAACAAATGGAGAAAGAATTTAAACTGAAAAACTTAGGAGAAGTAAGTAATTATCTAGGATTAGAAGTTACAAGAAACAAGAATGAAATGTACATAAAACAAACAAAATTGATAAGAAAACTATTAGAAAAATTTCAAATGCAAGACTGTAAAGGAAATAAAACTCCAATGGAAACAAATTTTAGTGCAATACCATCATCAACTGTAATAGATGTACCTTTTAAGAACTAATAGGTTGTTTGCTGTATATTTCTACTCATACACGTCCAGATATCACATATGCCGTATCATATCTAAGTAGATTTTTAGATAAGCCAACCCAAGAGTTATGGACAGCTGGTAAAAGAGTCCTGCGATATCTAAAAGAAACTCAGGAACAGGGGCTGCGGTATACAAGATCAAGTGATTATAATAAACTACAGGCCTATTCAGATGCAGATTGGGCAGCTGACAAAATGGATAGAAAAAGCACAAGTGGTTGTGTTGTATATCAAGGTAACAATTTAATAACTTGGTTCTCCAGAAGGCAGACATGTGTCGCACTGTCAACAGCTGAGGCCGAGTACATTGCAGGAGCGCATGCGGTGAGTGAGCTCATACACTTGAAGGGCCTACTTGCTGAGCTACTCAGTGATAAAACTGTTTATGCCCATATTTACATAGATAATCAGAGCACTATCAAATTAATTAATAACAAAATAAATACTAAAGCTTCGAAACATATCTCAATAAAATATCATTACATAAAAGATATAATTAATAAGAAAGAAGTATCCATATCTTATATACCTACAGATGAAAATATATCTGATATTTTT
The DNA here is from genome assembly GCA_923060345.2 of Erebia aethiops. NCBI lineage: Eukaryota > Metazoa > Arthropoda > Insecta > Lepidoptera > Nymphalidae > Erebia > Erebia aethiops. The sequence goes on along the minus strand of OV281079.1, from coordinate 8,763,428 downwards.
ACTAAAGCATTACCAGCTAACCGTCACATGTATTTTTGTCAAAAACTTAACTTAAGTAATATGCTATTAAATACCTAGTAATAAGTCAGCTAGTAGTTACTTGTTATATTATTTAAAATTAATTGGCAGTTTATATATTTAAATGTTCTATATTTAGTAATTTTAAAACTGATCCCAAGACTTTGTTGTAGGGAGAAATAGAACAAACTAGAACTTATGCTAGAGGGGAGAGCATAAATAAAACAATGTTTACTTTTAGTTATAATTTAATATGAAAAAAAAAAAAAAAAAAAAAAAAAAAAAAAAAATATTTTGTATTATTTAGTAGTTTCATATTTTGGTAATTTTAATACATCTTACCCATTGCTAAAATATTTAGTACGGACGCACCGACGGACTACATTTTTATATCGTAAAAGTTCCGTAGCGTTATCAACGTTACTTAAAATAACTATGCTGGGTAAATACGGCGTGATATAAACATCTGCAACCTACATTAAATAATGTCAACTGTGTTATCCTCTGGCCTGGATCGTGTGAACTTGACCTAGTTGCGGCCGTATATGGATGAATACCTAATAATTTATTTATAAATAGTCAACTAGTTGAACCTCGTGGCTTTGCCCTACATGGTATTTGTAAATATCAAGGTACAAGTACAATATTTGGAAGTCTTATGTTTTTAAAGTTAGAGACATGAAAATCGGTATTAAAGTTATAAGTTTTCATCATCACCGTGTGCCTTCTCGGAATGCAGTTTGGCGGACATCACGCGAAAATCTTTTCCATTTTGAGCCGTTCATTTAGCTTTTGGTAGCTTAGCCCTGTCCACTAAGTCCTCTAACACATGCGCCTGCAAGCCTTCCAAATGGGGGTTGGAAAGTTGTATAACATGAAAATCAACATAATAAAAACCTGCATAAACTATATTATATTGTATCTACCTACGCGGACGAAGTCGCGGGCGATCACTAGTATAGTATATTGGTTGTGCATAGTCATAATTTAAATTGATTCCTTAGTGTTGGATGTTAATGTATACGATTAAAGTTACTTAGTAAGTATTTACTGCAATGTTAATTTACCTATCTGTGTTTTGTGCGTAAAGCAATGACACCGAGTGAACGTGCATGAACCACAGATGTGAACCTAAATCTGTGGCGTAAATTATGAACGTCTATGTTAACATCATACGACAGTCTTGATCTATGATTCAATAAATCGATTCATTACCAACCGCCAAATTGTCAGCAAGCCTTCAATAAACACCTTGTATTATTTAACTGTTACCACGCTTTTATTATTAGTAACTCTACTTCTCTCCCTCTACTCACTACTTGATACATGTAAATCAATAAATCAAACTAAAAAGTTATGACACTTTATAAAAAAAATGTCACAACTTACAATCGGCTCTGTCTCCTTTACTCTAAAATTTTTTACATTTAAAATAATTAACCACAATTTTGCACTATAGGTGGGTAATAAAATTATGGTAGTGTATTTCATTTGCGCAGGAAGGTTATATTCAGCTGTATGTTTACAAATAAAACTGATTGACAAATCGAAAGAGTTAAAACAGCTAGGATTCAAAACTTAATATCGAGCAAAGATGCAGCGAGTCGACTAGTATTATTGCAAAGAGATATTACACGATGACCGAATCCAAAAATAACTTGCTCTCTGAGTGATTGACAGGACAAAGAAGACCTCATTACATTTATATCTGTCTTTCGCATACGACTTTGCCTGAGTAGTTCCACTTGTCCTATTTAATTACCAGAACGAAAAGTCTATCTGATTCTGACTCCATTGCATGTTATAAAAGTAGAATGTAGACGCACGGTTTCAATTGTTGAAACTATCAAAGATAAATTTTACCATTTAGTACCACGTTAGTAATGTAGGAACATTACTAACGCTTTATAGTTTATACGGTTGCAGCAAAGTTAACGCCAGTATGATCATGAACTAATATTTTTTTAACGATCGCAATTTATGACCCGACTGCACTATAGGGTGGGCATTGGGCAATGTTTTGCGGGTATTTGTATGTATCGAAATATTATTTGGCATTCCCTGTAACCAAAACTGATTCATAGATTTCAATAAAAGAGTTTTCATATTTTGATTCATGTAAGTTGTGCGAGTGAGTCTGGGTGGGTGACGACTGACGACTGACGTCACAAAAGTAACAACAATATTTTCAGGCATTACCTGATAGATTTTATTAGGGTCTTTGTATTTGTATTAATTGTAGCACTGAAATGGGATGATCTTTTTTAAAAAATGACAACTTATTATGAAAGTCAATAAAAATACCACCTTGAGCGACGGGGGCATAACAGATTTGTGTGCCCATTTGTGAAGTAAATTCAGCTGGGAAGTTCTCGGCTTCGCTTCATCCTTCCTATATTACTAAGCCGTAAATTTCTTATTTCCTTGAATTAATGTTATTTTTATTTCATAGTAAACCTTCAATGGATAAAAAATTATGTCAATGGCTTTCATTTTATTAACCGACTTCAAAAAAAGGAGGAGGTTCTCATATCCTATCAAAAAATGGCACCACTCAGTGGCTACACTAAGTGGTGCCATTTTTTGATAGGGGGTGCTGGACAGTAACGTATACTATTGTTGGCTCCTCCGCAGTCAAGCTATTTTTATGTACCTACTTAACCTTATGTTAATGGTGACAAGTGCCGGAATTACATCTTCATACCCTACTGCTATTCTAAGCTGTTATCCTTACGAGTTTTCCCTAGACATCGTGATGAATTGTGCCCTTTAACATATTCTTTGGCCGAAGAACACTTTTATTCCTGCTGAATAGTTATGGATGATGAAGCATGCATCCAATTTTGATTTATATTATTTTTGATATGTGTTACGACAGCACCCGAAATCGACCGAACAAGGGCATGACCGTGTCACCCGCACCACCTGCCCCCACCCTCCGCTGAATGGGGTATGAATGTTTTACTTTTGACCTATTTTCTACTCGATCTTGACCTGCGCGACCTACTTTCCATAAACCTACTCTTTGAATGTATTTCGACGCCCTATATAGTTATTTATTTTAATACTTGCCCATATTCTTATCCAGCAGTACCTACCACACTACCAGCCACACCAGCACAAGAGTTTCGCCGTCTTTTATCGAGTTATTTTCATATGAATCGTGCAGTGTGTAGATGATCTAGTTGCAAGTTCCAACATAAACATGCGATAGTAGTTTCGAAATGAGTTCCAGAAATATCCGTCAGGAGCGACCGAGCTCACAGTTGTTGAAATTCCCCTGACCTACTTTTATGAACTTGGCCTACATTCCCCACAACCCTGGATGCAATGTGTACGCTCATACGTTTGTTTAAATTAAATTAGACGGATTCACTGAGTAAATACGGTTTTATTGCGTTCCTCTTCAGTATGATCATGCCTCAAAATACGTCATAGTTAGGTTTGTAACGCGTCAACTCGTGAATTTAGTTGTTTTTGATTCGTAGTCGCGACAGTTGTTTGCTTTATAGGGTTTTTCAACTTGAAGTCTAATAGCACCTGTTTATTTCGTAAAACAAATGGAAGAAAGTACTAATGAGGAAATACATCACAAACATACATCATACTTAATAATGTTTTGTCATACATTTTAATTCTTAAGCTATTATGTACCTATTGTGTATCAATCAACTAAAAGTACTTACCTTATTATCGACGAGACTGAAATACGGGGAGTAGGTAGGTACTTCAGTCTCGCCTTCACTTCACTATCAAATTATTTAATTTACCAGAGATATTATCTCATCAACCAATTTAGGCGGCTCCAAAAAAGGTTGAGTTCGAAAAGCTGAAAATATTTTTTTAAATAATTGTTATATTAGTAATGGAAAAATTATAACTGTATAACAATGACGGCCTTCAACCTTCTACTTAAAGCAACTTCTTCATACAAGCTTCTTTAGAAATACTTATTTATAAAAGGTTTCAAAGAAAAAATATTATTCTAATGAGGCTCCTTCCCTACCTTAGATATCTTTGAAGATGGAAAATACATATTACGCGTTATTTGTAACTTTCTATAGATAGCAACTACCTTATGATAAATTATTTATTTATTTCATGTAGGATTACTCTTGCCACTTATGATACGTTAAGACTCTCTACCACCGGTTCTACTGAGAAGAGACGGCAAGAAACTGAGCAGTTGCTCTTTTCTCAAAAAAGAAAAAGGTTACAATAAGAAAACAATACAACAAATATACCTACCTATGTTACAAGTATTATTAATACTGACTCGTGGGTCACTGGATGCGAGGCCGGTTGCTTACATGCAACTTTGTCATTCAGAAAATCATCGATAGTGTAAACACCTCGACTTAACAAATGCTGTTTAACACATTCTTTAAATTTACGTAATAACAAAATCTAGAAACTCTTTGGGGAACCATGTTATAAAAGCGTACACTCGACCCCACAAAGGATTTCTAGTATATCGATTGTGAGTATCACCTATTCGCTTATAAAGATTAATGTTCTGCCTAACAAAGACAATATTATTGTATATGTATTGTGAAGGCACCGTAAGAACACCAATCTCTTTAAATTTTTCACGAAGTGATACTCGTGATCCGAGTTTATAAATAGAAATTGCTTCTGTTTTTGAAGGCTTCTTTACGGATATTCCTGTTTCTACCACAGAATCCTTGAACTCTTCACCGAATGCCGCTTTTACTCTAGTGGAGGATAACGTGCCTGAACTGAACGTTTTTAATTTCCGTCACGTTAGCTGCTCTGACGTTATTAAAGCATTTAAATTAATTAATAATAAGAAGACAAATGATTTGTGGGGCATTTCCGTTAACGTTGTAAAATCATTGATTGATATCGTTGCACCCGAGTTAGCATTAATATTTAATAATTGTATTGAATGTGGTGAGTTTCCTGACTTAATGAAGCATAGTAAAATAATTCCTCTATTCAAATCAGGTAGTACTAACGACCCCATAGGTATACAATAAACTTGTGTGTAAAATAAAATATTTTGATAGACAACCTATTTAAGGCGTATTTATCTATCTATATATATAAAAATGAAACCCGTTTTCCTTGGTCACGGCATCACGCGTGAATGGCTGGACCGATTTCACTAATTCTTTTTTTGTTGTATTTGTTATTATTAGGAGAAGGTTCTTACGGAAAAAAATATTAAGAAAATCTCTCAGAAATATTGAAAAATATACATTTAATTTTGCATACTAAGGCGGTACGAAGTTCGCCGGGACAGCTAGTTCTTAAATAAAAAAAACCGGCCAAGTGCGAGTCGGACTCGCGCACCGAGGGTTCCGTACTGAAAACTGTAACGACCAAAGATGTAAAACGGTAATAATTACCTTTTTTAATGAACCGCAAAACTTTGTTTGTAGAGGTTTACTGTTAATATAAAAAAACTATGCTAGTTAGAGCATTGGCTATAGTTTTCCTGTAAAATATACATAAATTCCTATTGACCATAATTATTTCAGATTTTTCGATTGGTAAACTCCGGAGATAAGGGGGGGGGAACGGTATTTTTTTAGACTTTTTCCCCGATAAATCAAAAACTATCATGACTAAAAATAATTAAAAATCTGTTTTAGAATGTACAAAGTAAACCCTTTCATATGATACCCCACACAGTACAGTTATCTCACTTTTAAATTTCAACCCTCCGATTTTCCTCCCTTTTTAAATAATAATTTCCATTTTTTTTTAATTCCAGTGTCTTTGGGCCACTAATATACACAACTATTCCAAATTTCATGTCGATAGCTTCGGTAGTTACTGAAATAATCGAATGTGACGGACGGACAGACAGACGGAGAAAGTCGCACCATAAGGGTTCCATTTTACCATTTTGGTACGGAACCCTAATAAAAAGTAGGTTTCATCCATTAAACAGATCGGTGAAGGTCGTGGTATATATCAGGATCTCTGACTATGTCTTAATTTTCCTGACAGCAAAAGCAGCCGAGCTATGTTTTCGCGCTAATGTCTCTATAAATGAGCGCCCCAATGCAGCTTATTATCCAAAGTCACCCCCAAAAATACTGTGGAGTTCTCCATTTTTAGTGTTTCGTCCCACAGCCACCTTCAATTAATGATATTACACCAAAAAATTTTGATTCATGCTCTTATTATTTCTTTCAACAGCCGAAGCTTATGGAGAAAATTCTTTCCAAAACACCGACTTCTGTAAAGCTACTGTGAAGTAAAAAATAATTTTGATTTCTACGCACTATGTTGAAGTCGGGCGAGCCTGATGCGTCAACTTTGATTGTACCTGTTAGTTTTACCCGACTCTTTTTTAGTGTCAGGGTTGAGGATTTGGAGAGAGCTTCCTCTAACGACTGAAAAAAACATTTTTCAAATCGGTTTAAAAACCACGGAGATATGCGGTAACATACATTAAAAAAAAATAAAAAATACGCGCCGAATTGAAAACCTGCTCCTTTTTTGGAAGTCGGTTAATAATCCAATAGGACATAAAATAGCTGTTGTTGTTACACATACGTTGTCACGTAACAACTTCATTGAGTTTATGATCAACTTTACGTTAAGCTATGTAAAACCTTTAATTATGAAATTCTGTGTCGACTGTCGTTGTTTGTAAATCCAAATAAATAAAATAAAACTTACATTTCAACATAGAGCATAATATATAATATTATAAATATTTTATTTTCCTACGTCTATGAAATATTTAAAATAATTCTATAATTTATATTTATAGTAATTAGGTTCGGCTAGCTAGCTTTAATTTCTATTGTATTGTTTTCAATAATTCTGAATTTGGTTTTTTTACTTCGTAAAGTAAGTATATTTTAATATTTTTAATGGGTACTCTAAGTAAGCTTTTAAAATTTTAGGCACAGATGATGAATACCGAATAAAGTGTCATTAGCTAAGCATTTAGGTAATTTACCTTCTATTTTTATGCTGTTGGTATTCAGTTTCAATGTTAGGTAAGCTTTCGTCACAATACAATCCTGGTCATCCAGAAAGGAAAGGAAAGGTTGCATGGTTGTTTGGAGCAGAAAGATTAAAAGTATACTTACTTGAATTATTTTTGTTGGACGGATTTAATTTAATGTACCTAATTATAACCGTTAAATATTTAATTTTTAGGTAAGTTTTAAAGCATATTAGACATTCCTTTCTTATATAGAAATGCGTACGTACAGCTACTTCCATTCGTTCCACGCCATAGGCAATGAAAGACCTTAAATCGAATTAGATTTCCTTTGTTTGAATTTTTTGTTTAAAAGGCATTTAATTAGATACTGTGGTACGCCCTTGACATAGTCTTGTATCTTGCAAGGGAAGTTTGCGAAGAATGTCTATTTTACAATGGAAACGCGAGATAAACAAACCTTGGTACAGCACCATTGTATTTGTATCGTTGGGAGTTGGGACCTCGATTAAAAAATTAATTACTTTTTCTTATCATAAAATATGAAGATACAGTTATTTCTAAGATAGAAGAATCTCCTTTTAGAGGCAAGGCACGCCAAAAGTTGACAGGGATTTAACATTTTGTCGTTCAATACAGTTAATGCGTGTTGAGTGTTCCCATGTTCCAACGACTGGCATTCTATTCGCAAACCGATTCAGTTTATCAGCTGAAATCGCATACTGTGTAGATTTAAAAAAATCATAACTTGAATTTAGGCCGTGTTTATAAATTGTTAATTTAAATTTTAATTTAAGTATGCTATATCAGAGAAAACAAATTGAGTTAAACAGAAGAATTGCTTGAGGAAAATGCAGACTGTATTCTACAGACAATTGTGTCGAGGTCAGTGCGTTCTTGAAAACGGATCGATGTGAACAATACTGTGTAATCGTTATTTGAGACACCGTTGTGAAACTTTTTTTTTTGTACATAAATACTAGCGGTCGCCCGCGTACACTTTCTGATTTTCTATGAGAAAATTTTTCCTGCCGCATGTATGGCACCTCCCCTCTTAGCTCAACTCGCAAGGCTTGTTTCATTCATCCAGATTCTAAGAGCTTCTGGTTTCGCGCTTATTAAAAATACTGCATATATTCCAAGAGTGATGCAGACAAGACTGTGCAGTTGTGGTGCTCAGATTTCTTATTGGGTCAAACTCACAATCCACCTAATCTTATACATATTTTTTAAGAAAACTGATTCCATTAACGAAGTTACATTACAAATGTTGGGTCTGAAATTCAGTACAACAATATTGCGGCAGATTTCAACAAACTATTTTTCGAGGAACGAATTGCACTTTAGCGGATTCAGTTAGCTAGGGTTGACATTGACTAGTTAATCTCGACGTTTATTGATTTACGGATACGGACGTAAGCTGTTACATAATCTATATTAAAATAGCAAAAAAAAAATTTTACAGTTTACCTTCACTGACTTCGGCGTATCTTGAGTTTCTCCAACGGCTGACTCATAGATATTCTCAATCATTCACCTCCTTGTTTTTTATACAACTTGAATATTATATTATCATACCTGAAGCACGTATTCACTATTCTGTGACGTGTCACGTTTTTGATTTCCCTTTCCACATTACCACTAAGAGTTTTATGAGAATATCCTTTCTTATTAGTTAATAAAATTCTTATATGCCAAGGGCAATTACGGAAGGATATCGGCGTCGAAAATCCAATATAATGTTTTCACATTGCTCCCCAAAGACGATGCTCTTAATTGCCACATCATAGCGGATGTTGCTCGGATGCTTATAGTTAAGGCCCTGTGTAGCGTAAAAGGGGGTTTTTCAAAGCAGTGTATCCATTAAACGGTGACATAATGTATGCTTGTAAAAATAACATGTGCTGTTTTCAAGACCTTTGAGCAGCCATTGACGCATCTCAAAACACAATTTAAAAAAAATCTCTGCATTGAAATTTATTTTAAACATACCTCTTAATTTACCTTATGGAAACCAATAATTAGCTCTAGAAATATAAGATAAAATTCATATTTCTAATTCAAACACATTGTCGGATTCATTTGTATTGAAAAGTAAATATTAATTTTTTTACAAACTATTTCATGCATTTTTTGCGACATGCGCTTGCTCGATTTCACCCCCGCGCGCGCCTTTATTTTTCATCTCGTGAGCTCACAGCGCCTTAATAGAATTTGCCAGTTTACCAACGCCAACCCCTGAAGATTGTAGAAGTTATCTGACATAAATATTTGATTTTCCGGAATAAAAAGTAGCATAAAAAGTACGTTGCTTTGTTGATGCATTAAAGTTAAAGAAAGACCAATCACACTCAAGCGTTTAGATTCTAGAATATAAGTAAGTATAGTTACTCGTAGTAGTTATATGCGCTGTGCTAAACATTAGGTACTGAAAGTTTTTATGAAAATTAGTGATGTAGCTCTACCATACTATTTTAAGTAAACAGTGACCATTCTAGATGGACAGCGACAGCGCATCGAATGATTCAATAAGTCAACCTTCTGTTCATTCATATTAAAAGGTCGTGGATACTTAATTACTTAAAATGGCTTTTCCGAACAAAAATCGTTTTCTATGAAGCTGTTAAGATTAGTAAAAAAACACGATTTTGTTGTTCGTAATGATCCATGTAGTGGACCAGGACAACTAGGTACATAGTTACCTATACATGTCATTGAGGTTTTAAAATACAGTAATTGCGTTGTATAATTAATTATATACAATATGGCATTTGTGTTAATTTCGGTTTGTCAATGTTGCATCCGGATCGTCTTTTTATTTTTATTTTTTATCCACTACAAGCTAGCCCTTGACTACGATCCCACCTGATGGTAAGTGATGATGCAGTCTAAGATGGTAGCGGGCTAACCTGTTAGGGGCATGGCAATTATATTAAACCCATACCCCTTCGGTTTCTACACGGCATCGTACCGGAACGCTAAATCGCTTGGCGGCACGTCTTTGCCGGTAGGGTGGTAACTAGCCACGGCCGAAGCCTCCCACCAGGCCAGACCAGGGAAAATTCAGAAATTATAAATTCCTAAATTGACCCTGCCGGGGATCGAACCCAGGACCTCGGCACGTTAAGGCAACGTCAGCGCTACACACTGCGCCACGGAGGTCGTCAGATGATCGTCGTCTTATGAGTCGTCGTCTTATGAAAACTTTCGTAAATCCATCGTGGACACAAGCTTCTTAGAAATTAAACAGGACGTGTCAAAGCGGATATAGGTATATGGGAAAATCCGCAAATGTATTACTGTAATTTCGTACGTATACTTTAAAAACATATTTTTGTAAGGATATAAAATTATAAAAAAGGCTTTTATCTAGAAACTGAGGATTATTTACATTGAAGTTGTAACTTTATCAATCAATTCAATTTAAAATCCTCACGTTTTATAATAGATCATGGCTTTTACGTTTCATTAAAAAAACATATTTTAACTTCATTTAAGTACTTTGCCTATTAATATTTAGCAAGGTTAATATAACTCATGTTTTTTCCTTTCATCTCAACGCAATACCGCGAACCTTGGCAAAAATATTTCATCAATTTAATTGACCAAACCTTGAGAAAAGTTAGTGAAATCTTGAGCAATACAACAAATATTTTAATTTTTTTAGGGTTCCGTACGTCTGAATGGATAAATCGGAACCCTGACAGCCACTTTCTCTAGCCTAGGGTATCAAATCATTCTTTCAAGCCTTTCATAGCGCACTTGTATACTAAACCTTGTACTCACTACAATCTTGAAATATGGCTCTAAAGTAGGTATAGTAGCGCAAGTGATAAAAAAATATAGTGTAAATGGTTAGGAACACTCAAGGGTCGCGAGCACTCGCACTTGACCGTCTTGTTTGAATTAAAACTAAAAATATTGCCTATGTGAGCAGCGATAACCTACTTACTCGCTTAGTAACATAAATAAATTATGTGAAAGAAGGCATCATCGATTTTAGGTTTGCTCATGATGGATTCATAACATAGGACGAATATGGAAACACGTAAATAAAATAAATAGATGTCAATATTATCATTTACCATTTTTACAATCTTTATATTTTAGTGCTGATAGTAAATATATATTAAGTACGTAACTGGTCAAGTGCGTGTCAGAAACTCAGAACATGCATAAAGTTGGGTTCCGTTATCTCTAGTCATGCGATTTGCTAAAATCTTAGACGGTCATTATTCCGTAAACGGCAGGCTATTTTCATACACTAAATAATTAGTTTGAGCAGAGACGCATGCGTTATACTCCGCCGGTGTGCGTTATGTTCTATCACATACATATAGGTAAGTTTTTACTATAATTTAATCAATTCGATTAAGTCTTTAAATTCTTGTACAGGCTATTTTATCTACCGTGTTACGACTTGGTTCGCTTTACACAACTCGCACCTTTCATACCTACCTTTATTTTATCTAGATCTAGAACACTGAGCCCTTGAAATGAAGGATGTGCTGCTAGCTGGTACATATTATGAAATCTATACATATATATAAAAATATATTCCTGTCCGTTTGTCTCGCCAAGTAAGACATATTTTGATTTAAAAATTACTGTAATTTAGACTTCGAAATTTTTCATATAGAAACAATAACGAGCTACGCTACGGAATCAATTACGTGGGTAAGTAGGTACTTTGAATTGTTTCGCCTAAACATTTTATTTTAGCGATCTTTTAATAGTTTTATAAGTAGTAACAGCCTGCAGATATGACTGCTTAGGCTCTTAAAGGTTTTGTATCATTCAATTATTTTAATCATATTTTATTACTAGTGAATAGTAATAGCAAATTAGCTCCTACTTAATAAATAGTCATTATATATAGATTTCATGGAAACGTCAGCAATCAGACAAGACGGTAGGTTACTATGACGAGTAAGCAGTCAATAGATACTAGCAAATACCTCGCGTCTATTCGACGCCTTTTATAATACTTATTTATTGCAACGCCGTGCACCCATGCACTTTTTGCGTTAACATGGTGCCTCTTGGTAAGAGGTCGCTCGCCCTGCTATCACGTTAGAATGGCATAAGGCACACACATAATTGCACACGTAGGACGCGCCGATCGACCTCGACAGACCAAAAGCAGTACCACTGTCACTGGGTAAGTGTGTCAGTGTGTCAGTAGGTCGCGCGTCATCTGCGACCATGTCCCTCCTCCCCCCCTCGCCGCCACCCCGCACCGCGCCGCCCTCTCCGCACCAAGGTCCCGAGAGATTGCAGTCGGGTTTACTCAACAAATCTACATTTTCTTAATAGGGCGAAGTGCCACTAATAGGTGATACTCACGTTTCACTCAACAACCACTTGGTGGAAGCAATTGCGCACCAACGTCTGGTAAGCGTACAAAATAAATAGGTCATCGTGCGCGGAAGAATATTCTTTGCTATCATTAATTTCTATTTTTCTTTCAAACTGTTTGAAAGATTCCTTTCCATTACCAAATTATACCTAATGCCTGTAATACAAATTATCAGTGGGTAAAACTTTATATTATTAATACATACCTACTAGGTAGGCAATTGAATACCTACTCAGTATTCAATTGCCTACCTAGTAGGTATGTATTTAATAGACACCCTCTCCCTCGACAGTTACAATGATCATACTTTTCAGCTGATATAGTATTAATTAGGTACTAGCTGATGCCCGCGACTTCGTCTGCGTCGAATAAGTTATTTTAATTCCCACGGGAAATTCCGGAATAAAAAGTAGCCTAGATGGGTAAGGCCGTAGATTTTGCCACTTAGTAACATACAGTAACGATGAAACTTCTTCGTTACGGTAACGCGAAAGCAACGCGAGAGTAACGCTAGTAAATTGTAAAGCTGATTACATACAATGTACAATAATATTGGACACAAAATAAAAACATTACATTATTTGTAATAAACATATTTATTCAATAATTTCAATTAGCTTATACATACATTATATTACATTATTTTTTTAGATCTTTCCTTAGCTTTTCTATGCATTTCTTCATACTTACTTGGGTTTTCAGTTTTTAATTTTTGTCTATATTTTTTCTGCTTTTCGGCTGGTGACATCGGCATCTAGAACAATTTATGTTTTATAAAACTTAGTTTATTACATTGTTCAACAAAAATGGAAGTTTTAAACACACTTTACGCATGGCGACCTCCCCGGCGCAGTGTTGGGTGCTGTTGACTTAACGTGCGGAAATCCCGGGTTCGATCCCTGGCAGGAACACTCTGGGAATTTATAACGATGTCTTTTAGAAACCGATTAGGGGTATGAGTTTAATATAACTGCCATACAACAACATAACTGGTTAGCCCTCTACCATCTTAGACTGCATCATAACTTACCATCACGTGAAATCGTAGTCAAGGGCTAACTTGTAATGAATAAAAAAAGTATATTTTTATACACAAGGTGCAAATTCTAAAAACTGAACCGAAATCTAAAGGCTTAATTCCTCAAATCCGCAAATCCCGTAAAAAAAGTTTTTTAATATTAACGAGAAAATTACGAAAATTTATTCAGCAAACGTATTGAAAAACATTAACGATAAGACAGTAAGACACAACGTGCGCATTGATTTTATACCAACACTAGTGCACCAGAAAATATAGCCCTCGCAACTTCTCCGCGTAATGCGGTAGTTATAGTATTAAATAGTATGTACTACCCTTAAGATTTGTCTTTGTTACGTAACATAGAATCTTTGTATACGGTAACGTAAGAGTAACGCTAAAGTAACGCGAAAGCTTTATTTTATTTGGATTGTATAGGTTATAATTTCCAAACTACGCTTAATTTCGAATGAAATTAAATTTAAAAATGCATTTCAATTACTGTTACGTTTATAATTATACAATTACTTGTCAAAACCCGGTTACTTACCGTTAAAACCTCCGAAAACAATTTTTAATTCACACTGACGAAACACGCACCGGCACTTTTGACACACTACATAGACAAGACAAAATGGCGTAGCTTTTTCTCTTCGGCATGGCTTCTTAGTGCTGCCAGAGTCTCTTTTTAAATCCTACCATAATTGCAAATTAAACATTTCTTGAGGTAAATGTTAGTAACGAAGAAAAAAGTAACGTAGAAGCGAAAAAACGGAGACAAATGTTTGAAAACTGATAAATCAATACACAACACGTATTTTAATATTTTAAAACCATAAACTGGCAGCCGAACAGTCTGAGATTTAAAATAAACTAAAAAGTAATACACTATCTTAGAAAATAGACGTAAATTAGGACAACAAAGAAATTAGTCTGGTCGAAAGACATCGTATTTTGGACCCAAATTCGTGGTCTCTGAAGATTTGCGATTTTTTAAAATATTCACGGCGATCTTTAAATTTAATTTAAATATATTTTCTTAAGATATAGGTATGCCGCAAGCTTATAAAAAATCTTCACTACAATAATCACGTTAGTTTTTTTTTAATTAGTAACTTAAAAATTGGACACATTTTTTTTTCAGAAAGTGGCAAAATCTACGGCCTTACCCAGATGTCACTCCAGTTCCTCTACTATACCTATGCAAAAAATTACGTCGATCCGTTTCGACCACTACGATTTTTTCAACCACTAATTAGGTACCTTTTTTTTTATCTACTATAAGTTAGCCCTTGACTGCAATCTCACCTAGTTGTAAGTGATGATGCAGTTTAAGATTTAAGTAGCGGGCTAACTTGTTAGGGGCGCATGGCAGTAATATTAAACCCATACCCCTAATCGGTTTCTACACGATATAGTACTGGAACGCTAAATCGCTTGGCGGCACTTTGGCGGTAGGATAGGCTTAACTAGCTACGACTGAAGCCTCCCACCAGGCAAACATAAAAGGCCTAATACAAAAACGTCGAGTCAACAGTATTCATATAATAATGATCATGTATTCAGACTTCTAAGTAGACGTTTATGTCTATATTATACCTAGTTACAAATACTGCTGATTGACCTCATTCCCAGGCCATCCAATCAATTTAATGTATAATATACCTATATTTAATATATTATTATTGTGTGAGTTATCAAGTGCAATCAAGGTTTTCTTGTTACTAACAACGTTATCTTTACATTCTGTTCGCATAGAATAACTTTAAAATGAATAATCTTCTGTCCTAGTTTCTAATGATTTAATATTTATTGACCCACCAAGGAGGGTCAGTAATATGTCAATATTCTACCAATGCGGTTATTTTTATAATTCATATACAAGTTGCAGTGAAAAGTGTTTAACATTTTATTTTTCTAATAATCAATACTTAGAAGGCTTTCTCCGGAGTGACTAATAAAAGTAACTTACAGCCCAAACAGCTGAACGTAGAAATTTTGAGAGAATGAGACCCTTGAGGTGTACTAAAAACCAATTTTTGGGTGAAATTCCGAAAATTCCTTCCTTAAATTATAGTATAAGATTAAATAGGCGGTTCAAGTTACGTCCACGAAACTTGGTATTTATGCTTTCCTTTGTGGAACCTAATTCCACGCAGACGAAGTCGCAGGCAAACGAAAAAGTTATGCATGCCTTAGTTAATATTCTGTGGTACTGGTCACTGGTACTACTTTATAAATTATTGTGTAAAAGTTAGAAGCTCACGAAATCGGAACTTTTATCACACGTGGTGACATAAAATGCTTAAATTAAAGATAAGGATAAAGTAATCTTGCTAAATACATACTATACACAAGAATCTAGGTGAAGCCCGCGAGTTAGGCCGTTTGTCCACCGCCACCGTCTCCGGGACGTCACCGAGAACGAGATGACAGCGACAAAGTAGCGATAATATTACGTAAGTGTACCGCGATAAGTATGTGTACCGCGTGTCCACCGATCATCCGTCACCCGAGCGCCGTCATCCCGGCCGCCAAGTTTTCAAGTAGAGATCGGTGCGACTGCTAGAACTCGACCCGAGATTGTGACGGATGATGAGTTGTTTGACGCTCACCGCATTCGCAGTGTGAAGTAGGTAAAATCCGTACGAGAAATATAAATTGCGAGAATATTCGCGCAAATGCTTTTCGCAGTGCGAACGTACCCTTATTCAACGCGACTTCGTCCGCGTGGAATAGTTTTTTTAGTTCCTACTCCTACCTTCCTTACTTCCTTTTTAGGAACTCCTCAATTTTCCAGGATAAAAAGTAGCCTATGTCACACTTTCGAATTTATAATATTAGTATGATCGAGTTATAAATTAAGGTTTTATACATTAATTTAAACACAAAAATGTGTCCGAAGTTAAGATTTTGTGAAAGAATGCATGGCGCATGTTTGCATCTCTTTGAAATTATATAGGTACGCGCCATGTCAATGGTACGCGCCTACCACGCATATTCGTTTCGGTCGCGGTGGTCACACGATCGCCGTCACGTCGTTCCGAACTCGGTCCAAAGTAACGGTGGACAAAGGCCCGTAGTCCGCATGATTTTAATAAGGTTTCTAAAATTTGTCGAGATGAAAAGTATGTCTGTCCCAAGCATGAAACCTATCTCTGTACCGAATTTCGTGGAATCGGTTACACGTCCAAGCATCGATGTACCTACAGGTCGTGAATAAGTAACGGAAATACAGATAGATTGACAGACACACTTGCATTTTTAACTTTAGTAGTTAGCTAGCACGGATTAATTGTCAAGGGCTAAACAGGATTTATTTGTATTATCTTCTTTTTCTTCTATATATATAAAAATGAAACCCGTTTTCCTTGGTCACGGCATCACGCGTGAATGGCTGGACCGATTTCACTAATTCTTTTTTTGTTGTATTTGTTATTATTAGGAGAAGGTTCTTACGGAAAAAAAATATTAAGAAAATCTCTCAGAAATATTGAAAAATATACATTTAATTTTGCATACTAAGGCGGTACGAAGTTCGCCGGGTCAGCTAGTTTAAAAATAATTTTGAGTTAAGACTCCACTAAGGATAATTTTTCTAGTTTTCTACAGCAAGCAATAACTTTTTGCATGAAAAAAGCTCAATTACCAATCTACAAACAAGTACGGGGGGATTACTACCGTTACCCGTCGTTGTCGATCGTTTAAAGCAGTTTTATTTCAAAATGACAGTTTTTTGTCAGGTACGTAAGGATTATAATTCGAACGTCAACAATATTAAAACAATACGGATTTAAGCGATGGTAGTACGGCCCCAGTCCGCTAGTTATGTAATAAACGTAATGTCCGATTTGGGTCGAAGGGTGACAGCCTTGAAAAATCCATTCCTTGGAAATGTAAAACCTTCATCTGACTTATCGATTGTGTAAATTGTTATTGACATTCAATAAATGTCAATAAGTATGTCTGTACTCATATGACATTTTAATTTTACGTTGAAAATCTTGTAGCCATTTTTTGACCGATTTTTGAATAGGGATTTTACCCTGAATTCCCGTGGTAACTTGATTTTCCGGAAAATTACCTAAATCTTAATATCTTCACCAATTTTGCCCCCGACTTGGCTCAATGAAAACAGTTTAGACTTTAGACAAAAAGGTAACTGACAGAAATATTTTCTGATTCATAAATAATCAATATAAAGGTAATGTTTGTTTGAATTGAGTGGGAATAATAAGTATCGAACACAAAGTGTTGTACCGAGGAATTGAGTGGGAATAATAAGTATCGAACATAAAGTATTGTACCGAGATAGGTACAATACTTTGTGTTCGAGCAAACTCCACAAATATGCTCATTATTACGAATAATAATAATAAGCCCTTTGAAAACGTTTTATAGTAACCATCTGGTTACCATGGTAACGACTAACGACGAAATAGGAAGTCGATCGCTTGGCTTCATAATGAAACGTTTTAAAAGGACTTATTATTATTCGTAATAATGAATATATTTCTGGAGTTTGCTCTTTGTGGTATTAGTCTTAGGTTGGGCCTGCACTACGAAAAAATCTTCTCGATTTTTTTCCGCAAAATGTACCACTGGTAATCATATAGACTTATAGAGGAACTTGCGATTATAATTCGCATTCTCTGGTTTGATACAATTTTCACGCGGCGCGGTAAGAATTGTATTCGTGCGAATATTTTGTGCTATAATGGGTTGTATGACGCTCGCATCACGCATTCGCAGTGCGTAGCAGGTAAAATCCGTAAGTACGCGGAAAATAAATCCCGAGAGTAAAAATCGCGCGAACGTTTTTCGCAGTGCGGGCCTAGCCTAACACGGGTGTCTTGTAAGTGAATAAATACCAAAGTGAACCGACCATTATGTTATTCTAGGAACAGTGTGGTCTCAATCGTGACGCGGACCAAGCCCGTTATTGCATTCCATTTCCATCGAGGATTGTTGAAACTCAAAACTTGAATAGTTTACAATATCTACCTAGATACTTACTACGTCGAGTTTTGCTCGATAGGGCTTATACCGTTACCTTTAACCCGTTGGTTATTAAGGATTAGCATATTTTCAGCTGATTTTAACATTCGATAAAGTAATGTGCAAATCATGCACCTACCTTTCTGCATGGCACACAGTTGATATTGATAAACTAACGACTATGAACATAGTTAAATAGATATTAAGGCTCGACACAAGTCACCGAGTCTTATCGTTATAATTATAAGCTATTGATTATAACTTAAAAAATAGATCAATAAGGAACTAAGACGTTCACGGGTTTTTATTGCAGGAATCGTCCAATGAGTTATAAAAGAAAAAACCGCGGAGTGCTATTAAATTAGAGGGTGGAAACTGAAGATAGGGGTGAAAAAGCAACCCTTTTGGAGTTTTCAATATATCTCGTAAACAAAGCAGAATTTCGATATATTATATATAAAACTTTATGTAGAGAATCAAATTTCCTATCGGAATAGCATTTTATAAATATTAAAAGAAGAAAAAAACATGCCAAAACAGTCGAAACAAACTTGAAAAAAAAACAGAAAATTCGATTTTTTGATATTTTTTTTTGCTTTTTCGTCTGTCTCTATTTTTTGGGCTGAGAATTGAGGTAGGTATAGGCATTGCTTTAGATAAAAACAAGTAGATTAAATTTCCTTTAAAATGCGGGGCTGAAAGATTTTTGATTAAAAGCCATTGAAACCTGGCTGGCGTTTGTCCGCGTGTATCGAGGTTTTTTAGTTCCCGCGGGAACTCCTCCATTTTCCGGGATAAAAAGTACCCTTTGTGCTAATTCAGACTATAATTTATCTCTGTGTCAAATTTCATCCAGATCCGTTCAGCCGTTCTGGCGTGATTGAGTAACAAACATCCATTTGAGGTTTTGTAGTTACTGCAGGAATTCCTTAATTTTCCGGGATAAAAAGTAGCCTATGTGCTATTTCAGACTATAATCTATCTCTGTGCCAAATTTCATTCATATCCGTTCAGCCATTCTGGCGTGATTGAGTAATAAACATCCATCCATCCATACATCCATCGATCCAAATTTTCGCATTTATCTCATCTCATCTGTACAGTGTTTTTCTTTGGACGTCACTATGTAGGCCACTCTGTATATATATATGTATATACTAATCAACGCACAACCTGAACCGCTGGGGTTAGAAACTTGAAATTTTGGCAGTAGGTTCCTTTTATGTCGTAGGCGTTCACTAAGGAAGGGTTTTTTAAAATTCCACCCCAAGGGGGTGAAAGTTTGTATGAAGGTCCTTCATTTATCAAGTTATAGTCATGAAACTTATATGAGCTGCGGGTTGAAAATGAATGAATACTTGTTTCACAGTTTTTGAAAATTCGACCCACAAAGGGGTGAAATAAGGGATGAGGTTGGTATGAAAGGCCTTCTTTTCTCAAGATATTTTACAAGTTATATCAACGAAACTTGGTATTTTGTCTTTCGGTAAAAAATAAAGAAATACGTGTATCACAAACCGCTCAAAGAGATAGAGTAGCGGTAGTGGCTGTCAGTATACTTAAAGATTTATCATTCCTGTAGCTTTTAAAGCTCTTTATTTGTCACAATCAAGTATCCTGTACCGAACCCCTATTAGTTCTATAGTACAATTTTAGCACTATTCCGATCTATATAGTATGTTACCATCGAAGTACGAACTAATCCAAAAAATCGGACGGATCGAACTAATCATTCCTATAATCTGACCTTCAAAATAAAAATAAATAAGTATATCTAACGTTACGTAACTACTAGCCGTTACCGTTATATTTTATAAACTTGTTATCACCATTGTATAGGCTTATAGGCTTTAAATAACTTTTAAACTATAAAGTCGCGGGCCCTTTTCCAGGTTATAATGAGAGCTTGTAATAAGGGAGTTACAGCATACTTACCATAACTTTTTTGTACAGCAATGAAATAACAGCTAGTCTTAAATAGAATCCAATTTAAGACTTAGGGCCGGTTTTTTGAGACATAGTCAACAAAGAGTTGAAAAAATCTGTATAGAATCCATATACAGATTTTAACGCTCATGTGTTAGTTGGGTGAATTTATTTCCCATATATATTTATAACCTTGGGCGAAAAGTTTATAATGCATATGATTCGATAAGCCTTCTCGATTGTTTGCCCTTTGGCGAAATTGAAATTCAATTTATCTTCGTAAGTGGAACAGCGCAGTGCATTTTGTAATATGCTTGCCAACGAATGTGCCTCGCAGAGACATCACCAATTCCCTTCAAATTGCCCCTCAATAATTGTGGAGGAATTCCACCTTTCAGATCATTTATGAAGTGGTTTTAATGAAGTTAACAGTATTTGATTGAGGATTGGGCATTTCTTTACATAGTCCATGAAATATACAGAATAAGTTTGTATTTTCTTGCTATTGAGGTGAAAAATTGCATGTATCACACGAAGCAAAGTTCACTATACTCAGGATTCTAACTTAGAACTTATTATAAAATCCTTCGCTCGCTCGGGACTCAAACTAGGCACTCGCAACAAAAACGAATTTTGCTATCTTGTGGAACAAATAACTATTTTCGTGTTTATCTAAGAAGTTACATACAATTACAGGCCTTTCTTCTGCAACTAAGTTGCGTCTTATCCCGAAATTTGTGGGAAATTAAAATCTTAACTCGGCCGTTTTGACGGGCTTCTCCAAGTTTGCTATTAAAAAGTTTTTAGGTCAGTGATTTGCACATTAAAACGCATTTTTATTCACTAATTAAATTATAAAGTTAGATTATCTACATCATTCTGGGGCGGTCTCTTATTGCTCAATCGCAATTTGACCTTGCTGTGGTGTTAGGCAATACCACGCTTGGCAGGGTCGAAAATGTGTGCCTTCAAACATATTGTATTTAAGCAACTTAAATGGTAAGCATCCTACGCACAAATTGAAGTAAATACAGACTTTAAAATCCGTAACATTATTATCTTTTAGTATAGATAGGAACGTAGGAACTATACATAACTTTATATCGTACTCCCTCGCATACTTAAATTTGCAACCAAGGGAGGGTTCTCATTCCTAGGAAGCAGATAGCCATAGTATATCTTCCAATATATTTTTAAATGTTGATGAATATTTTTACTGATAAAACATGATACAAGTACAGTTTTTCATGCATAGGAATAAGTAATACCTTCCAAAATATATTATTTCCTCTGTGTCTGCATTATTTATCCATTTACTCAACGTAACGTAGGCTGGTGATAACTTTAAAATGATTATTTAATCTATTGTAATTAAGACTCGGAACTTAACTCGTAAACTTGTGTTTCAACCAAGCTCGGAAATAACTTTGTGTAAATCAATTTTTTTATAAAAATAATAATGTCAATCCCTAGGATATAAAATATGCTCTCTAGTACTACACTAAATTTTTAAAAAGAAAACGTACAAAACTCCTGTTTTACTTTTAAGCAGTTATTCCACGTGAGAAATTGTGTCAGACTTGAGTCACGCGTTAAATTTATGATTTTGATTTATCCAAATGAAGCAACTTTCAGGAAAATGGTCGTTTTTCCGTTGTTTCCATAGTGAACCGAGCTGTGCCACAGCGCCGTTTCTAAAAGCAGCCTTGTGCCAGTTCCTAGTGTTTGGTATATTTGTATGTCTGGGCATTATACGCTGATCGGTATGTATTGATTCATCGGGTCTTAAGCTCGAAGTGGATAAATCGTATAGGTGGTAAAAATAAGCACTCATGAATACGCATTGGGGTTATTTGGAAATCTGCCTATGCGAATGTTGAAATCGTTTGCAGAAATCATTGCTTCTCTCTTTAACGGTCTTGAAATTATACATGGCCCATTTGTCACGTCAACATTAGAGTTGTTTTTGGTCCATTTACAATGGAAGCGTTTTGCGAAGTTAAAACTGTCATTTTTTGCATATTTATGTATGTAATTTTACTGTGATTCTTTATTCGCACGGAAACCTACTTTGAAATATACATAGGTATAAGGCGTACTTATTATGAAAACATGGCCGGAAATCAAGTAATTTACAGCCGAGTAATATTGATAAGACGAAGCGCCGACCTAGGCTATACCTATACCTGGGACCTAGGCTAGGCTAGGCTATACCTATACCTATACCTAGGACCTATACTTGTATACTTAGTACTTTTCTCTCATTTGCGAGGAGACTATAAAAAATATTCAAGAAAAACATACAAGAGAGTCTTCGTTGCAAGTGCCGAGTAAGATAAAAAACAATGTTGAACTACCTATGTAAAACAAGAAAAACAATGTTAAACAACATCAAACAGAGTTTATCTACCGTAAAACAGCTTGAAACAACTTAAACAGCGTTAAGTAAATAAATAAATAAAAAAGCCATTTATTTGTCATCAAAAGTTATATACTTAGTCTGGCCATAAGTTCTGTTACAAATGAAAATGCATTTATTTTTTATGGAGTAATATAAAACTTATATGTATGTATTTATTGAAGTCTGGGCAGTAATCAGAAAATAATTTTATGGGCACTTTTAGCTTTGATAGAGGCCTTTAACCTGCTTGGCTACAAATCTATGGAATTACGCACGGTTTCGATCGGAAATTTAGCTACTGCTTGCTGTAGAGATTTCTGCAGAGACTCGATGTTGACGTGCCGTTTCGAGCAACCATGCGAGCATGCGAGCGAGGCATGTCGTCTAAAACTGACCATGATTTGTAGTCCGAGCGGTTCAGATCTGGGCTAGACGAGAGCCAGTCTGCAGCTCTTATAAAAAATTCAAAATTCAAATGTTTTTTATTCAAATCAAGTTTTACAAGTACTCGTCAAAAACCGTCGAGCTAATCTACCACTGGTTCGGAATGGCATTCCTACCGAGAAGGACCAACAAGAATATCGGCGGTTGGTCTTTTGAAAAAAATAATTCACAATTTCATTAATTTGTAGATACATAAGTAACCGCTGTCCTTAGCATTGCTGGAGCGAGTCAAATCCATGCTCCTTTGTCATTTTGTCAGCTTTTAACTACTGCGACACTGTATATGGGCCTAGACTATTAAAAAAAACTGAAAAGCTGTTCTAAGAATACAGAACGCGTGCACTAGATTTTGCTTTGACGTCCCTAGGAGAGGTTATATAACACCGGTTATTAATAGTCACAAAATCCTTAGTATGAAATCACGCAGAAACTTACACTTTGCAATGCTGAAACACCGGGATATATAAAACTAGTGGTTCGCCCCGAACTGAGACCTCGCGGCGTCATCTATTGACATAATTGTGAAGTTCTGTTAAAAATACTGGAGCTCATTTAAAATTAAATAATTTCGTTTCCTTATAATATTTATCTAATTTGAGTATTTGTTGTTCAAGTACAGGATATAATGCAAATAACTGATCAAGTTTTAGGCTCAGCCTTTCAGAAAATTTAAGAGTTCTGAGGTCAACTTCGGACGTTAGAAAATCTCCACTTTGAAAGCCCCCCATTTCGTCAATTTTAGGGGAAAAATTAAAAAAACATATTTTTGGACTCTATTCTTTAAAAAAAAGATTCCGACGAATTGAGAACCTCCTCCTTTTTTTTGAATTCGGTTAAATATATTTAAAATGATATACCGCAACCCTATATGTAACGCTATAAAAAATATTTTACTTCGTATCAGATCCTGACAGTTTTTACTTAGCAGCACCACATTTGCTAATTAATAACGAATTATTATTCATTTTTAGGGTTCCGTACCTCAAAAGGAAAAAACGGAACCCTTATAGGGTCACTTTGTTGTCCGTCCGTCTGTGTGTCAAGACCCTTTTTCTCAGGAACGCATGGAGGTATCAAGCTGAAATTCATGTCAAATACTCAGGTCTACTGTCCCTTGCAGCTGTGAAAAAATCAAACTTCTAAGCCAACGCAATCAAAAGATACAGCCGTTTATGCTGCAAATTTTCGACACTCGCAAGGGAATCAAAACCTACAGAGTACTTCCCGTGAACTCAGAATCTTGAAATTTTGTACGAAGCAACGTCTTAAAGCACAGATAAAGGAAAAATGGCGAAAAGCATAAATTTTTAGATCATATAGTAAAAATCGTACTAATCTTACTAATATTATAAATGCGAAAGTTTGGATGAATGTATGGATGTTTGTTACTCAATCACGCCCCAGCGGCTGAACGGATCTGGCTGAAATTTGGCACAGAGATAGATTACAGTCTGGAATAACACATATTATTAGGCTACATTTTAAAACCTCAATCCACGCGTACGAAGTCGCGGGCATTCGCTTTTAATAATTTTAAACTTACTGATGTTATGGATTTCATTTAGCAATAAAAATACCATAACTTTTACTTATATACCTACAGGTTTGTACGGAACCCTCCTCGCGAGTCCGACTCGCACTTGGCCGGTTTTTAAATAAAATACATACTTACTTCTCGTTTCTGCTTCTTAGTGGACGAACACACAAACATTAATTTTTATAATAATTACTTACTATGAATAATATACTAAATACTAACTTATTTAAATTATTATTCAAAGTACCTACTCGTACTAGGTTTTCCAATACCGGGATCCCGAACTTTTTTCGTCCGATTTTAATACCGGTATTGAAATGTCTAATACCGAGATACCGGTATTGGTGACACTATAAACGAAACAGTGACTATTGCATAGGTATATCTCTTGGTACATGCCACTGTTTTTATTCGGCTAAGTTTAAAACTTGTATCTTAAGCACATAAGAACAATAAGAGCATCTTTATTGCTTAAAACCAGTGAAGAAAAGTAATTTTTTATCACAGAGGGAAAAATTAGTGTTTGAATTTAGAACCCTGTGGCATTTCTATTTCATTGAGTCATGAAACGTTCAGAAATCTGTTTCTTATCCAATGCGATTTTTAGGGTTCCGTACCAAAATGGTAAAATGGAACCCTTATGGTGCGACTTTCTCCGTCTGTCTGTCTGTCTGTCCGTCCGTCACACTCGATTATTTCAGTAACTACCGAAGCTATCGACATGAAATTTGGAATAGTTGTGTATATTAGTGGCCCAAAGACACTGGAATTAAAAAAAATTGGAAATTATATTTGTTCTTATTTAAAAAGGGAGGAAAGTCGGAGGGTTGAAATTTAAAAGTGAGATAACTGTACTGTGTGGGGTATCATATGAAAGGGTTTACTTTGTACATTCTAAAACAGATTTTTAATTATTTTTAGTCATGATAGTTTTTGATTTATCTGGGAAAAAGTCTAAAAAAATACCGTGCCCCCCCCTTATCTCCGGAGTTTATCAATCGAAAAATCTGAAATAATTATGGTCAATAGGAATTTATGTATATTTTACAGTAAAACTATAGCCAATGCTCTAACTAGCATTTTTTTTATATTAACAGTAAACCTCTACAAACAAAGTTAGTTTTGCGGTTCATTAACAAAGGTAATTATTACCGTTTTACATCTTTGGTCGTTACAGTTTTCAGTACGGAACCCTCGGTGCGCGAGTCCGGCTCGCACTTGGCCGGTTTTTTTATTATGATGTATTTTCTTTAAAAAAATTATCTATTGAATTTTTAAATAATTTGTGTTTTGACTAAACTATGTAGTTTTACGAGTAAAAAAATGTAATTTATACTACACCCGCTCGGAAAGTACCTTCATTCTTTTTTAAAAACGAGGTAGAAAGTACGTCATTGCTACAAACCAAATATGCGGGAGGGGTATGTATGAAATTTCATTTCTAACGTGCTAAGCGGGGAGAAAAACTATATGAAAATCCCTTTCTAACACGCTGTTTTTTTTTAATTTTAAGTAAATTAGGTATATGGACGTTGAGAATTTGGGTGTGTCCTTATGGATATAATATTAGAAGCAGCTTCACCATATTTAACATACAAAAGTCAAATATGGTGGATGTCGATTGTCGATATCAATGTCGATGTTGATGGTCGATATCGATGTCGTGGTCGGTTGTCAATATCGATGTCGATTGTCGCTATCGATGTATCGATGTCGATTGTCGATGTCGATTGTCGATATCGATGTCGTTTGTTGATATCGATGTCGTTATCGATGTAGATTGTCAACATCGATGTCGATATCTTTGTTGATTGTCGCTATCGATGTCGATGTCGATATCGATAATCGATATCAGTGTTGATGTCGATTGTCGATATGGTAGTCGATTGTCGGTATCGATGTCGATTGTCGATTGTCGATGTCGATGTCGATTGTCGATATCGAAATCTATATTGAAATAATCCTCAAATTGTACCTAGTCTAGTTTTGATAGTGAAGCTTCTAATGAAGCGACTCATATAATTATGATAGAACTTCACTTTGTAAGTTCGTTTAATCACTAATATTATCGCTTATTTTCCTCGCATCAGGTGTAGTATAAAGCACTATGTATCACTCGGTAGAAAGTACGATTCCTACCTCGCGTATATTACGGCCCTTCGGCTACGCCTCGGGCCTCAAACTACACCCTCGATAGTAATCGGTCACTTTCTCCCCTCGGTGAACAATGTACTATTCTTCATTGAATTTAAGCAGAAAAGTGCTGTTTTGGAGTTAATATGGTGAAAATTTTTTATGGAAAGCTGTTTTTTATGGTGCAGTTTCCTTCAGAAAATACTAGTTTTAAGTTAAAAACAATCTATCTAATTTAAAGTTTTCCGCAATACCGGGATCCCGGTATTGAAAAAAATCTTTCCGGTATTAATATCGGTATTGAAAAAAACCGGTATTCGAAAGCCTTAACTCGTACACGTTTTTTATTTGACGATGCGAAATAAAACCTCCATGGATATGAATAATCAAACTAGGTCACTGAAATGAGCATATGTATTTTTTAAATTAAAAATAATATGGTTAGGTATTTATTCAGTACTTTACCCACTTTTTGCCTTAAGTTTTTTTTTTAATCCACTACAAGCTAGCCCTTGACTGCAATCTCACCTGATGGTAAGTGATGATGCAGTCTAAGATGGCAGCGAGCTAACCTGTAAGGGGCATGGCAGTTATATTAAACCGATACCCCTTCGGTTTCTACACGGCATCGTACCGGAACGCTAAATCGCTTGGCGGCACGGCTTTGCCGGTAGGGTGGTAACTAGCCACGGCCGAAGCCTCCCACCAGACCAGACCAGTTTGTTGTTTTGCACACAATATTATTCTAATACTACCTAGAACATACCTATTTTAACTTTTACAAACCAATAAATATATTATATATACTTAGGAATGTTTTAATACCATACTGAATGCATACTGAGATTTTAAACTTTTTCTTTAAAATTTATTTGTCCGCCTGTCTGTCACATTTGAATATTTCAATGATGATGCAAATTGAGAAATATTCTTAAAATCAATCGAATTTCATGGTTGAGCACAGTCCCCCAAAGAAATAGGAATTTATAATGTCATGTCATGATCTAATTTCGGCCCCAGCCCAAGGCGTCCAATATTGGCGGAGAATAACGAAGCGCAGAAGACATTATAGGTAGGTTCTTCACTCTCTACCTATTTCTCTATTCATAATCCGATAGGAATTAGGATGGCAATGTGCGGCAATCCTAAACCACCGCGGAGACATGAAGTGCAATACCAACGCGTGAGCTTTTAGTCTCCACATCACGAGGGATTTTGGGATATTACATGTTACACTACAGGTATATTGTAGGCATATCTCATGTGGGCCGCATCATTGAGTGTTGTAACAGCGCTAAAGTCGTGGTAACCGGGTCAAGGTTCTGCTTATTTACATGTACGTGAGAAATAGCGCTCCAAGTGTACATACGTTTTATATTAAAATATTTCGTTTTAATAACTAATTCTACTTTTGAAACACCGGACGCGGACGAGAATTTGCTCTAACCTAATTTCAGAGCACTGTTTAATGTTTAGGTGTTAGAAGCTTGAACGTATGAATAATTTGGAATACATCGCGATTAGCTGTCTACAAAAAGATCAGATTAATAATATCTAGAATACTGATTGAAAATTATTATTTTCTAATAATAATAAACAATTAATTATTATCTCTGATTCTATTCTGTGCCAATATTAAGATGCGCGCGCGCTGAACCACCGATAGGATATCCAGATTTATTTTAAAAAATTGGGTCACCGCTTCATTATGCAGTTCTGTGCATCTATTGCGTTCAATGTATCGCTTCAGAGGGATTTACGCTTACACATGCGGCTCGATTGCGCTCATCGCTTAATACATTGTTGCACCAAGAACCTCCCTATATGTATACGATTAGGTATTTGGTTTATATAGGCTGTCATAGAACGTTTATGGCCTACCTTTGTAGTTCGCTTTTAATAGTGCCTCGGCACAACATGTGTCGTATTTTTCTAGCGGTAACTTAGGAATAACACGTAGCTCCAGTTAAGGAAAGTCGAACATTACCTAAATACAAAATTTTATCCTAATCGTTTGAGCCATCATTTTAATCGGAACCCTATATAATTTGCAACTAAACAAACTTTACTAAGTTATTAATAAATTGTATAGCAGTTCCTATTATCTGGGTTAATATACAAAAACTAGTGTTGGCGACTAGTTTACAATTATTTGCCTGAACTAAGTGAATAATATTAGAAGAAAGACCCAGTATCCATGCTACAATATGAATATAACAATTAAAAAATCCATCTAAATCAAGACAGACAAATTTTTTAAATATTTCCATTCACCAGATCCACGAGATCTTACCTACTTAAATATATACGAATAGATGATAATAATTGGATTAGCAATGATTATCATCTATTCTAAGTATTGAAATGAACGTCGTTGTTGCTCATAAACGAGTGCCAATAAGAGTAAAAAGAAAAAGTAGTTAAGGAGACAGTTGTTCCGTGTCCAACCGCGCCCGTCGACCTTGAATTCCTTCCACATCCACAGCATAGGTAGGTACATTAACAGCGAAAACACTCCATTTAAAAAACTTACTGCGATACTGCTATATAATTAAGTAAATATGTCTGTAAAGTGTCCTAGTCCTGGTAATGATTATTATGCGTGATAATATTTCACCTCAAGTTCCTCACCGTTTATGGCCTATAGGCCTATACTATTTAAACTTATCGTGAACGAAAACGATAGAAAAAAATAAAGTAAACGAGAAAGTCCTTGGCTGCTAACTGCTATTATAATGAAGGAACTAGAAGTTTAATTCGCTATAATCCGCAACAATAGGTAAATCTATGCGGTTCAGTGTGTATACCACTTATGGCCCGCGATATTCACCACACCACATAAATCTTCCAAAATACTCTCAACGTACGTTTCACTCTGATACCGGAGCACCCTCAGGAGATGTTGACTCGACAATGCACGATTGTGACTTCACAATTTAACTTCCAGTTCCTTCATTATCATGGGATTCCGCAAATTAACGCCTGCTTCTATAACTGCTATTATGTCAAGAAGTATTTAAGAAACCGAGATAGTCATGTTTGGCGACAATTACCTATCTCAGTTCCGAGAGGTTTTTACACAGCATAACCTATATATTTTTTTCATAAAAATTCTTTCCAAAAAACCGACTTCCAACGCCACTGTAAAGTAATAAATAATTTTTATTTCTACCCACTATGTTGAAGTCGGGCGAGCCTGATGCGTCAACTTTGCTTATCCTTGTTATACCCACAGACAGACTTCAACATAGTGGGTAGAAATAAAAATTATTTATTACTTTACAGTGGCGTTGGATGTCGGTTTTTTGGAAATAATTTTTAACTTTTTAGTGTCAGAGTTGACGATTTGGAGTCAGAATTTTTATGGGACCACCTCGAGAGCTTCCTCTAAATACTGATAGAAAAAAAATTCTAATCGGTTTAGAAACCACGGAGATATGCACCGACATACATTTAAAAAAAAATACGCGCCGAATTGAGAACCTCCTCCCACTTTCGCCAACACTTAAACTAAAAACTTACCACCTAAACACGAACAATTCTCTATCGAAACAGTCATAGGGACTGCCGATAGAAGTGAAAACGGTTTTCGGTAGATCTGTTAGATATATTAACCCAATAGAACCTAAGTGCCCTCACCTAACCTACAAGAAAGAGATAAGAAAACGTAAATACAATGAATATTTCAAAAATTGACACTCAGAACATTGAACACTTCACAATCCGTCGACAGTTTACAATCTATCGAGATAAAAGCGTTAGATTCCAATTTCCAATATGACGGTTTTCACAATCTTACGGTGACATATATATACTAATAGATATAGATATACAATTAACACTAGCATGTCGGTGACGCGAACCCATAAGATTTTCCCCTACCAAAAAGTGCTCAACGCGACTAAAGAAGTTTTCACTTCAAAAATTGGCAGTCGTAGGGACTGCCGAACTTAGAATTTTAGTATTAAAATTATCAACATCCAATGTGGTCTTCACCTTCTAGTTATCGGTACAAATATTAGTTATGAATGCTCGTATGAATGTATAGTACACATATTATGAATTCGTTTGCTTCGCCGCGGCAGTCATAAAGGCAAAGACTCTGGGTCGTCCCACTTCCCCTCAATCACGTTCACTTCAATCACGTGATGTTGTAGGAACTTTTGAAATCGTGCGTTCGGCAAAAAATAAATACACGTGATATCTCACTACACCCTCCTTCCCCCCTTTCGAACCTCACGTGACCAATGGACAACCCCGAAGTAGTTCATTTCGCAATCGAGCTATTTTCAAATTTCTTTGTTCGAAGTGGATTTGGGTTATAAAACCGGACTTCTTCATGCATAATTATGTACGAAGAACGATATCATCGGTTTGGCAAAAAATAAATTGGAACGTAGGTTCAGTGAATGCTCTACATCCGAAATTATGAAAAACGCTTATTTTTGTATTCATGGTTTTATTCCGCTACAATACCCCTCGTAGACAATAACCATTCAATTAATTAATGCTCGAAGTATATTATTATATACGTCGTAAAATAAAATCATTCATTAATAAAAAATACCAAAATATGATAAAATGATAGTATCGAAACCCAAGCCAAGTATGACTTTGACACGTAGGCACTAATAAGCAGCCTCCTACACTTTACAAAGTCTCAGCGAGCCCTAGGGACTATGTTAGTTTCCCTGAGGGATGACAACAGAAATTATGGGAACTGCAAGTAAACCATGGTCGCTGATAAGTGGTAAAGATACTTAGCCCAAAACTCGCAGGCTAAAGTGCCGCAGTGATCAGGTCATTGTATTCGTAGGTTCGATGACCGTCCTAGTCCCGTACAAGTAGGCGTAATGTGGAGTATTCTCCAGTACGATGGATCAAGGACGTAAAGAGGATGTGCGAGAGAGCTCTACAAGAACTGATCTCTAAACGGGGTTTTTTGAAGTTAAGTAGGTATCTTATTTATATAGGACATGACTGCACAGGCCGGAAATAAATCAATTCACGGCTGAGTAATATTAGCACCCAATTGATTTTAAAAGGACGAGGCGCCAGCCTTAGCCTTTTCTAAGTAAACGAGGCTGTGAATTGCTATTTCGGCCGAGGTTTGTGTAGTACTTTTCTCTTATTTGCGAGGAAACAATAAAATAATTAATTTGATAAACAATGGTTTAATACATAATTATTATTAATCGTTAAGTGAGGTTTGCGTAATCGGCAATATTTCCATTTTCCTTTAAACGTAATGTAGTTGTTATAAATTATTGAAAATATACATATGCTAACAAGTAATAAAATTAAAATTTTTAAAAAACCCATGACGAACTGCTTCATGCTGTGATTTCAACCCTGTAACCACTACCAAAGGTTAATTGGTAGAGAATACCTCTAGGTATTAAGTTCGCCTTTGTGCATTGTAATCTACGTATCTGCAATAAAGAATTTAAAACAAACAAACTGCAGAGCTCCATTGAAACAACAATTAGAACTTAGCAAAAGTATATATAAAATAATATCTAAAACACCAAACTGCATATTTTCCGGCTCAGTAGTTTTTTTGACCAGCGTGGTGAACTATGGCCAAACCCTTCTCATTCCGAGATAAAACTTGTGCTTAGTAATGAGTAGAGGTGTCAAATAGTGTTAAATTCTAATATTCTGATAAAAATTGTTAAAAAAAATGTGATCACTTACGGAGTTCCTGTGACCACTTCCTGGCTCCATCACGAGACCCTGGGCAGCATCTAGGTTTAAAGTGCTTGTCAAGACAAATCAAGAGTCCTAATACGACGGGTTTACGATGAGAACTTAAGGAGTTCCTATGACCACTTACCAAATCACGATTGCAGCTGAGCTTGATTGTCTATGGTCCTAAAATATATCTAAGAACCTTCTCACAAGCTATACATATCTATTGCAAAAAACCGCATCTCGATCGCCCAGTACTTTACTTTTTGAGAAAAATGGTAACATATTGAAAAATTAAAATCATAGACTACAGCTCAGCTTGGTTGTCTATGGTCCTAAAATATATCTAAGAACCTTCTCACAAGCTATACATATCTAATGTAAAAAACCGCATCTCAATCGGCCCAGTACTTTTTGAGAAAAATTGTAACATATTGAAAAATTAAAATCATAGACTACAGCTTAGCTTGGTTGTCTATGGTCCTAAAATATATCTAAGAACCTTCTCACAAGCTATACATATCTGATGCAAAAAACCGCATATTAATCGGTCCAGTAGGTTTCCAGGAAAACGGTAATAAAAAAGTGCACAACAAGCATACACACCTCTTAGGGCAAACACATATACCGTCTCCGTTTCGTCGAGGGTAAATTTCCGAAAAAAACGCATGTTAGTATACGACTGAATGAAGCCTTCATACGATTTTTCATATTTTTCTTTCTATTTTAATGGTAACAGGTTCCCAGACACTATTTTTGCTACTATCAGCTGTCGGCGTGAAATCAATTATTTCTTTTTCCACACTACCAATTTTTATTTAGTCAAAATATTTATTACAAGTAATATTTAAAACGGGGTTCGGTTCACGCGCTAGCTAAAAATTGTATAAAATCTAGATGGCCGAGACCTTATAGATTTTTTAAATTTATTAAAATAATATCAACCATAAAATTCTACATCAATGTCAACCATAGACAAGTCAACCATGTCAAAACTGTCTCAACGAAAGTACATTATAAAACACCTTATTATCGTCCTCGTCCTCGTATCGTATCGGACTTTTTTGGAAGTTGAAGCAAATTCCGATCAAGTAGGAGAAAAATCCATTATGCCCAGCAGTATTGGATTTTATATTGCAATTATATTCCACTGTGTAGGAAGTAAGTAATGGACATGTGCTAGTTTTATTTAAAATGATTATATGTACAAGGCTTCTATTTACCGGCAGCTACAATCGGCCGTATTTAGGTGAAACCATTGTAGCACGGGTAGGTCTTCAGCGTGTGGGTACATACCGAGCCCTTTTAATTAACGATATAGCTTATTGCCAGTATTACTATAATCGAGTTTATACATTATTTTAAACAGATTGTTTTGAGTGAATGAGATAATAAATTTTGTCTCGAATCGATTTCCTCGATTTGTCGTGTCTTTCCGAAAGGGAGGTTCGTGAGTGTAACAATGCAAAAAAGTCAAGTACGAGTTACGTTAATATAATATGATACAGTTAGATGGGATATCAGAATAACCACCATTATCCATACTTAATATTATAAATGCGAAAGTGTGTTTGTCTGTCTGCTACGCTTTCACGGCCCATCTTTTCAACCGATTTTGATGAAAGACCTTTCCCAGAGACCTTCGCCCAGCAGCGGACGTCCCAGGGAAGGAAATAGGCTATTTTTATCCCAGAAAATGAAGGAATTCCCACGGGAATAAAAAAGAACATCCACGCAAACGAAGTCGCGGGTATCATCTAGTATAATCTATATATATAAAATCGTTAAGGGATCAACGCACAGCCTAAACCGCTGGGGTTAGTAACTTGAATTTTGAATTTTGTTTAATGAAGAAATATACGTATTTCACAGTTTTTAAAAATTCTACCCCCGAAGGGGTGAAATAGGGGATGAGAGTTTGCATGAAAGTCCTTCATTTCTCAAGATATTTTACAAGTTATTTCAAGGAAATTTGGTATTTTGGCTTTAGGTAAAAAATAAAGAAGTACGTATTTCACAGTTTTTCAAAATTTCACTCCCGAACAGGTAAAATAGAGGTTGGAAGTTTTTATGAAAGTCCTTCATTTCTCAAGTTATAGCCATAAAACTTGGTATGTGAGCTACTTTTATCCCGGAAAATTAAGGAGTGCCTGTCGGAAAACAAATTTATACCACGCGAACGAAGTCGCGAGCATCCGCTAGTATCATATAAATTGTGTAATGACGTTAGAAGTTGATAGTAAAAGTTTTAAAGGAAAAGTTTATTTTATTCTTTTTAGCGTATTTAAATAAAAGCTTGTCTTTAAAAAAGTTTTTTACTTTTAATTTATTTTTTACTTCTTAGTAAAAATCAGCAAGTCCTTTAATTTGATACCCATTTTGTAGGAAAGCATAAAAAACTTAGTCCGCAATCCTTAGAAGTGTGCGATATTGGATTTAGAGTGACGTCACTTTATTTTTTGAGTTATTCTCAGAAAGCTCTTTCATTTGATACCCATATATTGTAGGAGTGCATTAAAAGTAACTAGTCCGGCATCGTGGATGTTCCGCCATGTTGGATTTAGAATGATGTCACATAACTAACAATGCAATGTCATCCAAACTAAACGTGCATACAAAATTAGCTCAATCGGTTCAATACGTGGACTGTTCCAAAAATAGTTAGTGAAATGAAAAATAGAACATAGAATATAAAAAAGTTTATTTACATCTTTTCAAAATATCCCCCTCCAATCCCAATGCACTTATGCATTCGGGTGAACCAGCTTTCAAAACATTTAAAAAACGTGTCTTGCGGGAGGTCGAAAAATAACCACCGAAATTTCACGGCCTCGTCTGCAGTGCTAAGTTTTCGCCCACGAAGCATTCTTTTTACCTGCTAAATCTTTGCTTTGGAGCTAAATCTGGGTTAACATTTGTACACCTGAAGTTGTCAAATAGTCCATGGTTCTAGCAGCTGTGTCAGCGGGCGCGTTATCTTGGTGAAAAAGAATGCCACGGATGCCACTCCTTGGATCGCTATCCAACTCCCCGAAAGCTTGAGGCAGACAAACTTCACTATACCATCACTAGTAACTGTTCTACGGTCTTCTAGTCCACTGCGTCGAAAAAAAACCGCTATCATTTTTTTATTAACGCTCCGACCGCGAACAACTTTTATGGGCAAATCGTCCTCTTCAAACACCCATTGCGTGGAATGCTGCTTCGTGAGAGGATCGTAGCTATATATCCATTATCCATGATTCGTCAGTTTTAAGAATGTAGGATACGTTTTGCGAAGTTCCCTCTTCAAACTTTTCTAACATAAATTTGCACCAATCAACACGACGGCATTTTTGCTCATCGGTGAGAGAATGAGGTGTTCATGCAGGATGGTGGAAACTGCCTGTAATCCAATGTTTAGTTCAGCCTGTATTTCTCGATGTGTAATATGTCTATTCTCTCGCAATAGCCACTCTACCCTGATGACGTTTTCATGAGTGACTGCAGTTGGTGGTCGGCCGGGTCTGGGGTTAAATTCAAGAAACCAAGAAGTAATTGTTGCTAACGCAACAGGAGCAGACTCCCCAAAAGCAGCTTATAAATTTTAGGTTAACCCTCGTTTATAATCATAGAAAATCCATAGATTTAGGATTGCTCTATGCTAAATCTATGAGAAAATCATAGCACGAAAAGCTTCCCGCGAGACGTCCATTGTTGCAAACAAAAGAAGAGCAGATAATCTTTAAACATAGATAAAAAAAACTACACATAGTTGGCCAGTGATTTTCACAAAGGAGGTTTGTGTTGAAATTAGCCGTCAATTAAATAGTTATATGAAAGAAGAGGTTGTATTTATTATGTGGCTATAAATTTTCGGAACAACCTAGGTATATTATCTGCTTCAAAATTGAGTTGCAAAATTCCACCCGAACACACATAAGTATGTAGTTACATACATTGCAAGTTAAATAATAGTAGATTATTCATCAACGGACTAAAATTACCCATTTCATACGAGATGTTTAGCTTACCGAGCGTAGCGAGGTATGCTATAGAATCGAGTAGAATGGCTTTTAGTCCCGTGGTAAACACTACTTTTCACTTCGATTGCGAGAAAATAAAATAAATAACGATTTTTAATAATTTCTTCGCCTCTCTGTTACATGTTCATATTAGGA
This sequence comes from Erebia aethiops, assembly GCA_923060345.2. Taxonomy (NCBI): domain Eukaryota; kingdom Metazoa; phylum Arthropoda; class Insecta; order Lepidoptera; family Nymphalidae; genus Erebia; species Erebia aethiops. The sequence continues at coordinate 8,726,812 of OV281079.1, read as the reverse complement.
GTAAGATCTTTATTTTTACTTGATGATATTAACAAATAAATATTCATTCACTTTACCTGCCTTCACCTTGTATTACGTATTGTGCATCGAAATTTTAAATGGATTAATTATCATCTTTAAAACACCCATTTAAATAAATTTAAAATAATTGCAACCAAAAAATCTATGATTTCGTGGCAAACCGCAACACCAACTGTATTTTTCTCCGTATCGATAACAAGAAGGAATTTTAAAAATACAGTAGTACCATAGACATAGATCTGTAGGATAATGGGTAACAGTGGCATTCAACTTTTGGCTGTTGATAGTAACCATACCTAGACTAAAAATTTTGGATAACCGAATGAGGATATCACGCATACCGATATGAGGATAGAACGGCAAAATTTAAAAAAATATTACTTTAATCCCTAGACCCTAAATGCTAACTTTAGTCCGCATACGCTAAGCTATAATGACATATTTTTAGAGCATGAGAGGTGAAAAAGCTTTTATTTATTGAAGAAATGCTTGTGCGCGACTGGATTTGGTTTATTATTGTTGCTTGACGTCCTATTATCGCAGAGGAATAGGTAGAAAATACAATGAAATAACGGTAAATTAGTAAAGCAACGCAATTGATGTTAGTTTTTGCTACATCGTATAATTCTGTCTTCTGGATATTTCAGAATACGTATTCTGAAATTGTACGAAAAAGAAAAGAACCGTACGTACGGTTCTTTTGAACACGCCGTGTTTTAGAGACAATAGAAGGGCAATAGAAGTTATCTTTGTCTTGCCTAAGTGTACCCATAAAATAAATTATTTTATTAACTACCTGACATAACATTTTAGAAATAACTTCCACGATGCGGAGAAATTGTACTATTAGTTGACTATTCATTGTTTTTATTTACCACGAGTATGTTACTGTTTTAAAACAAAATGGTTTTGCCTGCAGATCATAAACTGCTCTATCTTTTTAGGCTGCTATTTCGGCAGGTAACGCGGCGGATCCACAAGTGTCATTAGCGGATCGTGATTCGATCATTATTCATTAGCGTTTTAAACTGTTGTAGTGTAGTTGATATGGGCGGGTCGACGTATTAAGGCGGCTGGTCACAGAAATCGTTACTGCAGAACGCGGCGTTTTCTTTTCCGCTCCCGCTCCCGCTCCGCACCGAATAGAGCCTTAAAAATAAGTGTTAAAAAATAAGTCTCGGTTGGAATTATTAATAAAGGTGGCACCTGGCAACAGCGTACTAACATGTAGTTCAGACTGGAAACTGGGTCAAAATAATGAGTAGCTGTCACACTGTACGTTTATATCCTCTGTTAAAACTTGTCCTGCGGATGTGATAGATAAATGTTTTAATGTTATACTTCTTTGTCTAGTAGATTCGTGGACCGAGGTTATGTAGAAGCTTATTTTAACCGACTTCCAAAAAAGGAGGAGGTTCTCAATTCGGCGCGTATTTTTACATAGAATATTGACTACATAGATGACGATGTAAAGAATTTTGAGAGCACCTATTATATTAAAACTTGAAAGCTATTGTAGTCAGAAAAATATGATTATAAAGGCTATATTTACTCTAGATGTAGTTTTTATTTTGTTGACAATCTGACCAACGTATTTTTAACAGCAGAGAGAAATCGACAAATCTTGGAATCAGGTCGGCTGTTTCTTTACAAATACTCAGTTGGGCAAGCCTGCTTTGTTATTCCAAACATCAAGATATTGAAGCGGAATATATATACATACATACAAGCTCTTTTGTCTGCTCAAGTAGATAGGTGTAAGTTGCGTATAGCAACAAGGTGTGGGTATATTTTTCATTTTTCTTTGTTATGATTTGTATCAATCATATAATTTACCCGAACACCACCCTGGGGTGCTATGACAACTGTTCACCCTCGGAAGCTATGACAACTGCTCATTAGAGATTTTTTTCTTCTAATAAAGTAGGTATATAATGTAAACTCTTTATTATGTACAACTCAATTGTACAATCAATGTATTATGTTTATTTCTGTAACTTTTTTGTGACTGCGGTATTGTCCTATTACTGATATTGAAGCGAATTCTGCTAGAGATACGCCACTTAAAATAATAAAAACCGCAATAACTAGATGGTGCTGGTGACATTTGTTCGCTTTGGTTTAGGTTCCTAAAAATGCCTTGGGAACTCTCCCGGTATAAAAATAAAATTTAAAAATTCAAATATAACACAAAAAATGAACTCTAAAAACTAACAAAAAATATTTTAAACCTATTATAATTATCATCGTCACATATACTCGTATTATGTAAGTTCAAATATTTTTATTTTCCAAGCGTCGTCGCGTCAGGGGAACGCTAAGTGAGAAGTAGGTATAAATATTAGGAAGGTATTTATAGTGAGTAGTTAGTTGAGTTATGCCCAGTCTCACCAACATCCCCTAGGCCTAAACAATCACATAGTTAAAAGACCGCTAAGCTAAAAGGTTCCATAAGTTACGGGTGTAACTAAAATTTGTTTTCACGAACGTAACAGACCCATAACTAGGAGACTCCTCCATATGGGACAGATTTTTTACAACGATAGTGCATCCATTCAAAAGAAACCGTTGGGTAAGCAGTAAATTAACCTTTTTTCTTTGTTTCGTAGCTGTAAAAGTTTGGTAAGTCAGTAGGTAGTAGGTAGGGATCCACCTATTAGGTTAAATATTTAAATACATTTATAATAATATGGTACTCAGGTAACCTACATTAAAATTTATTTTATGTAAGTAACTAGGTATTGTCTGTAAGTTCTTAAGAGTTTTTATTTTAGGTAATAATTGTTAAAGTCATTGATGTAGAATTTTAGTACCTATTCTATTTCAATGGTTGAAGTACTTAATTCGGGCGTTTTCGATATATTTCAGGTCTTCGACTACGATTTATATCAAATACTTAGACAATGTCCGCAATTTCGTTCGCTTAGTTTTTTGATTGAATCCCACATTCCAAATGCACCCTATGTGCAAACATACAGAATTTCACATACCTAATAATACCGAAATTATCAAGTAAATCAATCAAATCACTGTCCATCTCGTCCTTTTGAAGTCCCTTTTACTTATGTGAAGGTTTATGGGACAATTAATAATCCATCTCCTAAATTTAGGGGACCCATTAGTTACTAAGGGACCCTGTAAAAGTGGTGAAACGGAAACAATCCCCTAACTGGCCCCTAAATATGTTCAGGGGTCCCTTTAAATCTTATGGGTCGTCGGTGAAAGCGGGCATTAGACGCGTCGCATCGCTTCGACTCTGCCGCAGTGGTAATTGAGCCTAATTGATCCCATTTAATTACCCACCTTCGAAATCTAAACCTTACCCTAACATGTCATATTTAAAGTCATGGGTACCTTACCATGTTCTTTCAATATTTTTATTTTTTTTATTTTGTTTATTGATATGCCAACAAATATTGTACAAAACATTAAATAATATCATTAAAGTAATACGGTACCAAATTTCGAATTGATAGGACATATTATATGGAAGGTAGTCAGATCCCCTCATCAACTATTAAAGAGCCGATGATCTTCAAACGGCTGAAGTGATTTCAGATTTTCATGAAACAAGGCTAAGAACACTCGGGATAAAATTATCTATGACACAAAAAAACTAAACGAAAATCGGTTCATCCGTCTGGGAGCTACGATACCACAGACAGATACACAAACAAACACGTTAAACTTCTAACACCCCTCTCTTTTTGCGTCGGGGGCTAATGAAACATGCTGGGAAAAAAAAAATGGTGGGAGGCTTTGGCCGTGGCTAGTTTCCACCCTAACGGCAAAGACGTGCCGCCAAGCGATTTAGCGTTCCGGTACGATTATCCACTACAAGCTAGCCCTTGACTGCGATCTCACTTGATGGTAAGTGATGATGCAGTCTAAGATGGTAGCGGGCTAGCCTGTTAGGGGCATGGCAGTTATATTAAACCCATACCCCTTCGGTTTCTACACGGCACGGTTTTAGTGGTCACGGCTATATAAAATACAATATATTATGTATTTGTCACCGTAAGATTGCAAAAACCGTTAGATTATAATCGCGAAATTGTAAACTGTCGACAGACTGTGAACCGTTCAATGTTCTGAGTGTCAAGTTTTGGTAGTTTTCGAAGGCCAAACGATGGCGTTTTATATCGTTTCGCCAAACGATACAGAACGCCATCTTTTTGAAGTCTTTTAAAAATAAATAATTGCCATGATTAATATCGCGTTGCCACTAAAAAATTGTCTATTCTTAAGTTATCTACAATGGCCGGGTCAAGTGCCTAATAAAATAGAAGAGCTATTAGGCTTGACGTACATAATATTATACTCCACGGCGCCCTAAATTCCGACTGGGCCTCATTGACCTACTGACCCATTGCACTTGGATCATATCCTCAATTCCGGCCTTAGTCCAAATCCCCTGAGCCGTGAGCCGTGGAGTATTTTTTTGTTCTACAAGTTAGCCCTTCACTGCGATCTCACCTGATGGTAAATGACGATGCAGTCTACGATGGTAGCAGGCTAACCTATTAGGGGTATGGCAGTTATATTAAACCAGGGACTGAAAACCAGATTCATACAGTTTGCAGAATTATAAGTGTTACAGGTTGAATTGATAACAGAATCAAATCTGTAACCGTATTCAATGTGTTTTTAAAAATCTGTTAACCTAACTGTGTGATATTACCTATCAGAGGATATTAGTCGCAACAAGATGATTTCAAAGTCACAGAACTGTAAAATATCTGCCCAAAAGAGAACGAATAGTTTGCTCCAGTGCACTGGGAGAGTCTAGACTCATCATATCACAATCACAAATTAGCCTAAATGCAATAAAAATAATTTGAATAATTTGTAATTATATTTAGTCGCTTCACTCTTCAGATAGTATATAATTCACGTATTAGTAACGGCACCAATGCGCGTTTAATTTCTAATGAAGCGGCCAAAACCTACTACTACTTCACTTCGCTCACAAAACAACTATATTATGTACGTGTGAAACCTGTGACGTATACAAGGGTAAAGCCTGGCCTAAATACTACAAACCGTCTGCTATTGACCTACTGACCCATTGCACTTGATTCGATACTCCATTTGGTCCAACCTTTGGACGGGCCCAGCCTCCCCGCTCTCCCCTGCTCTCTACGCCGCCGCACTGCCACTGTTTCATCGATTTTAATTATTACTCTTTTTGTATACTTGCCCGACTGTGTGAACAGTTCTTGATTGAAAAAAAGTGTGGTGTCGTGGGACACCAAATAGGAACTAAGTTCCTTATTACATAAATATTCATTTCAAGCTCTGTTTTTACGAATATTTTTGTTTTTTTTATAAACCTTAACACTAAAGCATTAAAGTTTAATTTCGAATGTAGTATATTTATATTATATTTTATGTAGAATATTTAGGCCTTACATTTTGTCTTCCAAAAAAAATTCTAACTGTATTGTTTGGTATAATTTTAGAGTTCAGACCCAGCGTACCACCGTACCACCATCCACTAGTGGCATGGCTGGTGGTAAGGTGGATCCGTAACGTATAAAACTGGAAAAGTGCACAGTGGTAACACGTAGAAGTCATGTTTGGAAAAAACGCACATACCAAACCAAGAACAAAATTAGTAGGACCCAAGTTATTCTTATATTGACTGTATTTTTATAATAAAATAGAGACAATGCGTGAATGGGAATGGGACAATGCGTGAACTTACTCTAAAGAAGAAATTGTGTAATGGCCACATGGGTACACCCTGAGGACAGAGGGCCATTATAAATTGTACCCATTATGGGTACAATGAATTAACTTAAAAAAATATATTCACTTCCTTGTTCAATTAATTATCTTAGATGTCCCCATTTGAACGCTTCATTACTGAAAACTAAGGCATATATGCTGGTACCTAACTAATTACCTAATTAATGAAGCTAACTTCATGTTGCTTTTGGCTCTAACCCCAAAGTAATAAAAGCTAACGTAGTGCTCATATTTTGACGATGAGTAGTCACAAATACTCCTACACCAAGCAAGTACTGCATTAGAGCTGTAAGGTTCTTAAATAATAATTAACAATTTTGCTATAGGCACACACACCAGTTAACTCCGATAGATTGTGCTGTGTCAATAAGTACAGTTTGTTTTGAAAATCATTACTGTCATTTTATGGTATCACAGTCTACATTGCACTGTACTAGCGATGCCCGCGACATCTGCAGCCGCGTCGTTTGTTTCTTTTTAATTTCCGCGAGAACTTCTTAATTTTCCGGGATTAAAAGTAGCCTATGTAATTCTTCAGGTCGTGAACTATACCCACTACTATTTTGGCCCTTTCGATGTACCTAAATTGTAATCTGTACAAAAAGACAAAAGTTCTAAAACCACAATGGGCAGTTATCACCGTAGTAAATCTTGCGGCAACTTTTTATTAATAATGTGAAAAGCCCGCATATTATAAGAGGACGTGGTAATATTTAAAATCGGCGTGCGATAATACAATCGGCGGCGGCCTATTACTACACTGTATTACGATGCTCAATATTACATCAACGCGCGTCACCGGACGCGGGGAAAGTGTGACGTCAGATGCGCATGCGAAGAAAGCAAAGTTGCGCTTGCGACGACGCGACGTGAAGCACTCTTGCTTTCGTAGGAGGCCGTAGCGTCTGGGCGATAGCGAAAACGACACACTTGCTGTACCTACTTGCCTCCACTGTCACTTTTTCACCCGGTATTCAGGTCTTGATTATGAAATCGAAACTTATTGACTCATTGCGGTTTACACACTGTGTGCTTTTCACGCAGGTATCGAGGGCAGCCTGCCTCTTATTATGAGAAAGGAACCGGGCAACTGGTTTCATACATTTAAAATGCACTCAAGTTAAAATAAAAATATTATTCGTAGCCAAAATCGCTATTTCAATAATTAGAGATTCAATTCAATATTCGCGTGCGCAAATGTGCGATAGAAATAGGTTCAAGATCGACTCTCCTTGGTTCTTCATTTAATCGATAGCGATACTAATTGTATCGTACCCAGTTCCTACACAGTGCTTCGATCTACCGTATCGATACGGTCATAATAATAGGGGTTTAAATAAAGGTAAGCAATGATAAAATGGAGGCGATGGTGGAAGCCGATCCTTATCAAACTACCAAAGAATCACCGGCCTGATTTTAAGTTAGCATACCTACCATGTCGTCCCATTTGCGGCAAATCGGTAAAATTAATAAGTAGTTTGAAACGCAAGACCTCGCACTGCTCGAGCAACAGTTTTTACACTACCAAGAGCTGCAGATAGAAGCAGTACAAACTGTGTGTGTGTTAACTGTGTGCAAATACAATAGTTCTATCGCATGGTTTTCCTATTGAATGTATACCTACTTAGACAACTAGCTGATGGCCGCGACTTCGTTCGCGTGGAATAAGTTAATTAATTCCCACGGGAACTCCTTCACGTTCATTTCCGGGATAGAAAGTAACCTATATCACTCTCCAGATCCTAAATTTTGCCCATGCAAAAAACCACGTCGATCCTTTGCTAATAGAGCAAAAAGGATCGACGTGGTTTTGTGGCGTGATTGAGTGACAAACCAACAAACAAACACAGTTTCGCATTTATAATATAGATGAGTATGATGAGTGTAAATACTTTGATTAAACAAATATACTTTTCTTTTTAATTTACGCCAATTTCACACTTTACCCCCAATATTATACCTACCTAGGTCACAAGTGGTAGTTGCTGGGATGTAGCTCTATGTAATGTAAACATGGTGTACATTTTATCAATTATGACAAGGATGTTAGATTTGAAAACAATGGAAGTCAACCTTCCAATAAAAATTTGCCAATGCTCGTACATAAATATTTGATGCATCAGCAGTTCAGCACCACACACCATATGACCCGATTACCAAGAAAAGTTTATACTTTACTCAGGGCTGTCCATACAGGTGTAGATTTGTGCTTGTTTATTCATTCATTATTATGTAGAATTTTCATCAGAAATAATGCAAAATGCCATAATTATGTTATTTTGGTAGGTTTATCTATATACTTACGAAAATAAATAATTATGTATTATTAATTCATGCATTCTTAGAGCTATTCATAGTCTATGACGTTTCGTTTCAAATAGACGCCCATTGCTGGATGTAGGTCACCCGCAAGGTTCGCTACAAAAGTGTTCTCTTGTGTCCAGCAGCTCCCAGCCGAGATCAGGCGCTTGAGTTCATTCGTCTAAATACAGCGCTTGGTTCCTATTACTGCGTCAAAGTTGTGATAAGGATCCTGTAAAGCGGTCAGATTAAGTCTTATGGAAGGGATCTGAAACGACAGTCACGAGTGTATTAATCAACTATCAAATCTAAGCTCTGTACCCTCTTTCGAGGCCTCTATCACGCCTCAATGAGGAGACCTCCATGTTCTTAATCATTCTTGTAAGTTTTGTGACAAGTAATGCGGACTGTATGATCAGTTTATATATTACTAGCTGATGCCCGCGACTTCGTCCGCGTGGAATAAGTTTTTTTTGATTCCCTCGGGAACTCCTCAATTTTCCGGGATAAAAAGTAGCCTATAATATAATAATAATAATAAATCGTTTATTTCAGGCAAAATACCCATAACAAATACAAAAGATAAATACAAATTATAAAGCCATAAACGTAATATTAACATAAAGTTAAAATTAAAATTGAAATTAAAACTATAGAATACAATTAAATTAAAATAAAATAATAATGTCAATATAAATATTGCGGTATTTTGCGGTACCTATTTGCGGTTCTTGTCACGATGTACGGCAAGCCAGTACTTTACGATGGCATTATCCGGGCACCCAGAGCATACACTGAGGATCTCGTTTCTGGAGGTGCGAATGCGGGACCAAAACGCCGCAACTCGCGATCTTATAATTGCAAAGTAATCGGGGACTCTGGCGTCGGCAAACATTCCGGACGCACTGCAGTATTTGGGCAGTCTCATCAGAATACGGTATGCGTTATTATACTGTACTCTGATGCTGCTACGTGCACTTTTGGTGTAGTTGACCCAAAGCTGACACGTGTAGAAGCATTGACAATACGCCCTAAACAGCGTCAGCTTTGCCTCAGCACTACACCTCAAAAACCGGCGTGCGAGCATGTTGCACCTAACAGCCAGAGCCCTCCTTTCACGTTCTATATCCTCGTTATCGCGTAGATCCTCAGTTAGAATATGCCCCAAGTACCTGAATCGCTCCACTCTTTCTACCGGTACTCCATCTAGGAAAACCGATGGGATCCTCTCCGGACCTTTACCCGCGCGGAAAACCATCATCTGCGTCTTTTTAACATTATACTTGAGGCCGTGACTTCTTGCATATTGCTCACAGATGTTAAGTAGCCGCCTAAGACCATTGATTGAGGGACTTAGAAGTACCATGTCGTCAGCATAGCTGATATTATTTATGCATGTTGTACCTATATGACAACCTACTCTAGCACTTCTAAGCTCCTCAATCAGATCGTTTACATATAGGCTGAAAAGGTCCGGAGAGGTTAGCCCGCCTTGACGAACGCCACATTCTAATCTAAAATCACTAGAGGTGGCGTCGCCCCATTTCACAAAATTCGTTTGGCTTCCGTACCAGTATCTCAACAGATCTACAGTCTTTCGCGGTACATTAGACGTAATGAGTTTTTGCCATAGCAACTGATAATTTACTAAGTCAAAAGCTCGGCTAAGGTCTAAGAAGCATGCGTACACGGAGGTGTGTCTATTAGTATAGTAGTTGACCGTGGATTTGAGGCTGAAGATAGCAGTATCTGTTGAAAGCCCGGGACGGAAACCAAACTGCGCGTCATCGATTCTAATATTCTCATTTATATCAGAATAAATTAACCTTTCCAGTATTTTGCCTTTTATGTCACTCTCCAGGTCCTCAACTATACCCATGCCAAAAATCACGTCGATCCGTTGCTCCGTTGCAGCGTGATTGAAGGACAAACCAACAAACCAACAAACCAACAAACCAACAAACCAACAAACCAACAAACAAACTGACTTTCGCATTTATAATATTAGTATGATGAGAACAGTCTATAAACCACCGAGCATTATTTTCGTTCTGATTCCTTGAATACCTCTAAAATTATTCACCATGGACTAGGTGTTGTCCATTATAAGGGGTGGAGGAGTATGAGAGCAATTATCACGTTCCATACATGTGATTATTGATCTAACAGTTCCCCGGAATGCTCGTCACGTGTTTTGCACTACGCTCGGTGCATTAGGACACGGCGAATGTTACATTATTACATAGCGAACACAAGGCTGTCACAGCCAGTCACTCGTTCGTGACCCGCTGACTGATTTTAACCAGAACCAGGTCAAGATCTTTAATTTATTTCGCTTTTGATATTGAATAGCTCTCGTTGCACTTCAAAAATTACCCATTGTTTGATATGTTCAGGGATTAGCTCAATTGTTCGTGACCAAAATGTTTTTATGAACTCATAATTTGCAGTGTTATAGTATTATTTAAAGTAGGTAATGCTTACTTCATACCTACATAATATTAGAACAATGTAACTAGTATCGCAGGTATTGGTCCAGCATTGGATAGAATAGATAAAATGATAATAATTAGATTCGTGTACCTAATGGAGTAGCTGTTTTTAGCACTGCTTGTGGATTCGCAGACATGAGGAGGTCACGCGTTCGGCGTTCTCGTTCTGCGTTCTTATTTTTACTGCTCTGCTTTACACAACACATGATCAAACAAGCAGGTATCGTGTCAGTCATTCGTATACATGCTAGGCGAATGCGAAACACATGGCGGAAAGGCGCTTAAGCACTGCCTTATCAATACAATTTGAGAACCCTAAAACTGAGTTGTTCTTAGATTTGTCGTTAATTGTAAAACCCGACAAATTTTCCTTAAAATTTTCTTTTCCTAGTTCCTCATGCTTTCTTCCTGCTCTCGCTTACTGAAGTCGTTTGATCTACAAATTTATTTGCTGATGTTTAATCTATCTTTGAATAAGGACAATGCAATCCTGAGCCCTGACCCAAACATTTGAGTTTTTATTATGATTGTTAACTATTTTTTTAATAAAATTATCAGACGGGTGAATGTCTTGGAATTGAATTCTCGTACCCCGGCTGTTGTTGTTTAGCGGTATTTAGTTTGAGAATCTTTATTACCTACCAATTACCATTCACAACTGTAAAAGTAGACCTTTCTATATTACTTTTGAAAGAACAATGTTTTTGATTTATGCTTAGTTACCTGGCTACCTAGAGTTTGAATATTAGAATACTATGAAGTGTAAATATTAGCGTTATGTTACCTAAGTATCTTTTTAATTTAGAGAATAGTCTCTTTTGGTAATAAAATGGGCTGTATTAAGATTTTAGATAGTATCGAATATCTGTTAGGTACCAGTAGGCATAGGATTTAGGAACTTAGGACCTACCTATGGAAATTGGATAGGTACTTACTGTATAGGAATTAACAAGTCACCATGAACTAAAAGTTTTTCAATATTTTATTGTATGTGTATAAAGTATAATTATACTCCTAAGTGCCCCTAGATGCAATCGATGATAGAGCGTTTTGTGTCCCGAGAAGTTAGGTCATGCAACCAGTAAAGCGATGCTGTAGTGTGTGCAGCCATAGATGCGTCCATCACGCGTAGCTAGTTGTCAGATGCGCGACATTCGGTGTGCGAACGTAAACATAAGCTCGTCGCTCGCGGCAACCCTGCCCTGCTGCGGCAACGCGCAACTGGGTCAGTGGGCCGCCCCCCGCGCCTCCCCGCCCGCGCGGTGGCGCAACCGCGCGAACGCGCACTGCCACTAACATAGACCTGGATCGCGGGAAAGTGGGTCACCGACTCACTTTCACTTTATTACATGGGCTCCTAATCGTTTTCCATTGTACGAACGGGCGGGGGTTCGCGGGCAGCGGCGGGGCGCGCATGCGGGAGGCGCCGGCACGCGCGCCCTCGTCACCGGCCGGCCGCGGCCCGCCAGTCGATCGCGGAACCTCTACCAGGCGGCGCGTGTGCCGCTGCGACACTAGCACTCGATGCGATCGTAACGACGCGCGTCAACAAATTGAACCGAAACCACCATACCGCTCACTGGCGTCGTACGCGGCGCCTTGCGTCCTAACCTCTCACAAACGATAACAAACTAGGAAAATGTGCTGGATTTGTGTGTCTTTTACAAAAGTGATTGAACAGGTGCAGCCCGCGAGCGGCAGATAGTGTTGCGGTCAGACCGCCAGTGAACTCAGTGACTGTGTGAACGTTGTCGCGGTTGAACGCCGCCGTAGGGATTCGTAACAAGCAGCCGCTCCGTGCGGCCGAGCATGACGATGGACCAGCAGACAGGCCTCATGTCTCTAAACATGTCCCCGTTTGACCTCAGTCCGGGCCCCGAAGGATCGGGGTCGGGGAGCGGACCCTCGGGAGCTTCACAACAATATGTGCCTCAGGGTGCAGCATACCAGTGCGCGTCAGACCAACAACCTTTCGGCTATGCCAATTTGGATACCTCATATCTATTTCCAACAGGTGCCGGGAGTGAACCAGGAGCATATCTTCCTGCAGCCGGCACCGTATGTGACCAGACCGACACCAAGGATGTAATCGAGGAATTGTGCCCAGTTTGCGGGGACAAGGTCAGCGGCTACCACTACGGACTGCTCACTTGCGAGTCCTGCAAAGGGTTCTTCAAAAGGACCGTTCAGAACAAGAAAGTGTACACATGTGTGGCAGAGAGAGCCTGCCACATTGACAAGACGCAGAGGAAACGATGTCCCTTTTGCCGATTCCAAAAATGTCTCGATGTGGGCATGAAACTTGAGGGTAAGTTCTATCGCATCCCATTAACGATTTAGGTCGTAAGATGATTTAGGTCATATGATATGTAGTTCTTTACAACTAAAACAATGTCATGCTTTTGGAGACTTTTGGCGAGGCACACGTCATTGTAGGTCAGGTAGGCGGCTGCAACGAGTAACCTAGATGGTAAGTACGTGTATTACGTCATGCAGCGTAAGCAAGTGCAGTGAAAAGTAATGATTTTTTCGGTGACTCACAAAATCCAAAAATTTGCTGTAATTTTGTATATTTCCAGCCACCATAACTTACACCATAATCACCAAAACATTTTCCAGAGAATCTTTCTAGAACGTAAAGCTTGCTGTTTAAAATTCAACAAATAGGTTAAAACTAATAATTCAACTTGAACCATAATATCTAAACTGCTTGTCATTTTCAGTAAGTTGTAAACGTAAACTCATGTTGAGAGCCAGATAATATTTTGAGTTCAAAAATCCGAAAGTGAATGTGGTAATTCTCTGCGTAGTCCGAGTATGGTAACTAGACCATACTGGTCTGGGTTGGATTCGTGAGCTATGAAAATATCTTATTCCTGGGTTATTTTGATTTTAACTCCACTTTGATCTTCTAGGTAACCAATTGGGAATATTTATAAGTACCAATTTCTCCTTCACCGCCTTAAAATTCTTTAACCTTCTCAATAATCTTTTGGCCCACAATGTATTGCCCTAAATTGTAATAAAGTACACAATCTTAATGTCAACAACAGTTGTATGTAATAATAAAGCTCTCTATCATTTAGCTTTTGAGAACATCTGTCCATTATTGAAATCCCTCTTCTAAATACATAGATCGTAGCGGTTCCCATGATGATATTAATTCAAAGCCAATCCGCTAAAAATGCAGCATGCAATGTCTGCTAGGCGTGAAGATTAAATCCTAAACAATCCAATAAGAACTTCTATAAATGCATCTTACGATACCAGAGAATAAAGTCCTATTTCCTCAAGAAAAGTCCTGCATATTACTGTGAGCTCAGGCAATTATTATCTTTGTATTATATCCATTCTAATATTACAAATGTGAAAGTGTGTCTGTCTGTCTGTCTGCTTCACGATCCAAATTTCATCAAAATCGATGAAATTTGGATCGATTTTGATGAAATTTTGTACAGAGTAGGTTGATTCCCGGGGAAGGACATAGGCTACTTTTTATCCCGGAAAATTAAAGAGTTGCGAACGAAGTCGCGGGCATCATCTAGTCTTAAATAAGTAAACGTTATAACGAACCCACCTCTTTCTTTGGGTTCCAAAAATGATGATGGGTGGCTATGCTTTGCTTTGTTGATTATGATAACTTGTAGAATGGAGAAGTTTACCAATATATTTTTTAATTTATTATGAAAATTAAGACAAAATAAAACAAAAATATGAAAGAATCACTAAAATATCTCAACAATTGAAAAAGTTATGGAACTTTAAAGTTGCCCTTGCAAGACGGGAGACGTGACGTCATAATTCCCTATCTACCGACTTTATAAAGCTAAATAAAAGAAATAAATGGACTTAACGTGACTTCATTGAATTAAAAGCACTTAATTTGTGTGTGAAAATAATTTTGAAGTATTAAATCTCGGCTAGGTATTAAAACTCACTCACAAAATTTCTCACTCGAGTAAGATAAATCGGTGTACATTAAATAATCAAACTTTTAAATCGTCATTTCTCAGTAATTTATTGATGGATTTGAAAAAAAAGCTATTGATTTATTAGTTTTAATCTATATTTTACTTCTGTTGTGTTAAATATGATATTCACAACAACAATCTCGTTTTGTTATGTCAAAAAGATTTTATTTGTGGTATTATATAAGTGTCACTCGTACAAATAAAAAAACGTAATGATACATCAATGAAAATATTTGTGATACCTACTTGAATTTCCTTTTTCTTGTTTTTTTTCTATTGGATGTCAAATTAGCAAAATTCTTTTAAAACACATTATATACGTACATAATGTTAAATATTTAATTCTTGTTTTATTTTGGACTAGCTGATGCCCGCGACTTCATCCGCGTGGTTTAAGTTTTTTTGATTCCCGCGGGAACTCCTCAATAAAAGTAGCCTATGTCACTCTCCAGGTCCTCAAATATACCCATACCAAAAATCACGTCGATCCGTTTCTCCGTTGCGGCGTGATTGAAGGACAAACCAACAAACCAACAAACAAACACACTTTCGCATTGGGTCATATAAATAGTTGAACTTTAAGATATATTCTCACTTTCTCTCTTATCAACCCCTTGCCGGCTCACTACTTAGTACGAGTCTTCTCTCGGAATGAGAAGGGTTTGGTCATAGTGCACCACGCTAGCCAAGTGCGGATTCGCTGACTTGACACACCTTCGAGAGCATTATGAATAATTTCGTGCGTGCAGGTTTCCTTGCGATATTTTCCCTCACCGTTTGAAGTAAGTGATATTTAATTTCTTAAAACGCACATAACTTCGAAAAGTTTGAGGTTGAACCCGCGTCCCCGTACAGGTGTCTTAACCACTAGGCTTATTAAGATGTATTGATCTAACACTTTTTTTCTCACATCACACTTTCTCTGCTTCACTTTCACCCACCCCACTCACAACTACACAGTAATTGGGTGACGAATGGGTTACATTCGTCACCCTGAGTTTGGCCTATCATTTAATTATTACAAGTTGCAAGTCCATCATTTTATATTGATATACTGTACCGTGACCGTTCCGCAGGATGACTAAGATCATTTAGTTAACGTTTTCTAGCCATAGGTGGCAAGGTTGGTTCAGACTATTTTGGATAGGTACATTTTGCATTTTAAAATTTCTTTTGCGTAAGATAAACGACATATTGGTACATTCTTTAATGGTTTTATTAAGTTTGTTATGTTTTGAACCTTTGCCTTGTGTTTAACGATGCTAAATACCATTATATTTAGTTCAAATATAATGCCGTAAGAAATATGCAAGTAGAGCATTAGTCGCTCTTGCAAATTTTCTTTCTTTTAGAACACGTCCCAAGTTAATTTACTCCCCTTCATTAAGCATTTCATTACACTCGAATTAATAAGAAAATAATCGGTCCGTAACACGTTGAAGTACAGTTTAAAAATAAATGTTGTGTGACACACATATTCGATGTCCTCTAAATAAATGGCCTTTGGCAAGTATCTAAACTAGGTCTCGACAAATATGATAATAATTCTGAGTGTGCTCAATTCATACGGGCTATAGATGTTATAGATCGAGGAAAAGGTGCAAAAGCGATGTACAGGTAACGATTTCAAAGGTTAATTTGTACTTAGTGTATCGCGTGGGGCGTAGTTTGAAGCGCAGATCGTTCTAAATTTAAAACGCGCGCGGCCGCAGAGCGCCCTGACCTACTTGCAAGCGGGGCCGCGATGCGGCGCGCGCGCTGCTTGCTTGTGCGTGCATGTACGCAACGCGAGGTTGCCGCTGTGTGCGTGAGCCGTTCGCGATTGCGCGTTTCGCCAGATGCTGCGATGTTTGCAACATTCATTACTTACGCTGAAATTGAAATAAAAATTCTAACACTGAATTTTTGGCCATTAAACACGATACTTTCGACACTTAATGTAATATAGGTTCCACCAGCACCAAAATGAAGCTAAGCAAACAGTAAACATATTTTGGAGGGAACAAAACAAATTATACACTTGAGCACAGAAAAAATTTGAGAAAATAGTAAACCTCTATCTATAACATAAATTATTGTTCGCATCAACTGACTTTGGTGAGCGTCTAATAATTGAAATGTATTGTAATATAAACAAGCAATAATTGCGAGGTTGGGTATGGAATTTTCGTTGTCTATAATTTTAATGAAAAAGTTGGTTAAAGCAATTGTCCATAATTGTCCATTTCTCCCGTTTAATTCGTAGAGTAATAATGCCCTTGCGGTGCAGTCTTACCAAACCAAGTCTTATACAAGACTTACCAAACTTAGTTAAGCTGTAATTTCTACCGTTTCTTGAAAACATTTTTTTTCCTTGTAGGATCTTGCCCAAATCAAAATTCATTATTATTAATCAAATACAAAGTGGCTTTTTTTAAATTCCCACATTCCATACGAGCCTAGCCTACAGAGGTGCGCCGTGCGGCGTAGTTGGCCTCTAACTTATTTCTTACATTGAAAACCGAGTACCTAGGTGACTCAAAGATTTACTGCGGCCCATATGCTGTAAAGTGTAGACTATTGACAATCATGATCTGAACATTTGCCAATATAGATTTCAAATATTTTTTATAAAGTGGCTTAATATCGCGACTTCGTCCTCATGGATTTTTAAAGGCCATAAACTGCTTTCCATAATCACAAGTTCAGATCTTTGGTATTTTAATATTGATCTAAGAAGTTAAGAACTAGATAATAATATTATGATGAACCCAACCCGACAATGCTGGCGTTTTGTCTGATTAATTATTTATAGGAACGTTGTGGAAAATTTTATTGTACACACAAAATGGTATCTCTTATCAGTTTTAATTTGGCTTTTTGGCTTGATGTCCTGTGTCACTTTAGAATGGCACTTTATGAGTAGCAGTGATTTTTATTCCGATGTGTCTTAGTCTGCCAGGATATAGCATTTATAATTTTTATCCCTTCATAGTTGTGACTTCTACTTGGAAGTAATCTTCTATAATACTGTTTATCAATTCTGAAAAGAATGTCGCTGAGAGCTGTAAATTAGCCAACATTTAGATAGGTACTCAATACTCATTGTTTTCATTCATACATAAGTAGCACTTCTGACGTCAATGAAGACAGATATAATACTATTAATTCTCATATAATGTTTCGAGTTATGTAAATAAATAACTCAATTTGAAAGTCTGAAATTTGTATTGCGATATAAAAAATATTTTAAAGTGTTAATAATTGATTTTATGTATTCGTTTCACACGCTCATGTATTTAAACGAGAGTCCCTTGGCACTTGATATGTCTATTATTTCTTATTTATGCAGGAAAGACAAATGAAAACACGTCAGGTGTTTTTATTGTAAAGATATACATTTATTGGGCACCATGAGTTAGCTATACTTACCTGAGTTTTAAACGCTTGTTTTATTTTTTTGAGGAGGGCTTACTATGACACTACATTACACTCTAATGTTAATGTGTTACAGAAAATATATTTTGTTCGTCTTTTCTCCCGTTGAATAAGTTAATGATTCTAGCAATCGAATGTATTACAGACAAGATATTTTGTTCGTCTGTACTCTATTATCTCTATGTACCTACAATCTTACGATTCCAGCAACCAAAACTTGAAATAGTTTCGTAAAATTCATTATTACCCTGACTTGCTCAACTCATATTGCGAAAAGCCCTCTAATAATTTCATCTTTAATATATTATCATAAACAACAAAGTAAATTTTATTTCAATTTGGGAAAGTTCCTCGAATGACGAATATTGTCAAAGTTTTACAAGCGAAAACAATGTATTGTGCACAGTATAGCAAATATTGCAATAAAACATGTGAGATGACACAATTCTCACAAATCGCACGGTGACCTCAATAACTGTTGCGAGACTCGACCGACCTGCAACCAGCAACGAGCCTTGTGCAATGCCACCACCGACACCGGGCCGCCCGCGCCCGCTCGGCACTCGGCTCACTGGTAGGATCGCCATCCGTACCAATTTACCTGGATTAATACAGGACAGAACGTATGCATTTTTAAAGCTTCACAGAATTTCTTTCTTAGGTTTGATCGACATCCCTTCCAATTTACCTGGATATAATATAGGACAGAATGTATGCATTTTTAAAAATCTTAACAGATTTATTTTCCCCTCTCCGGTGACCAGTCGTTCGTTGCTGAAGTGAAGTGATGGTCCTGGCAAGATCCAAACCTCGAATGGATAAATTATAACGATGTTATAAAATTTGTACGTGTTGAACTTCTTTAGTTGGTCAAACCACCTAGTTGGTGAATGGCCTCTATACTAACCCTAGTGTGGCAAATTTTGTTATACTATCTCTGACTAAACTAAACAAAATGACATGTTTAAAATCTACTATTAGGTCTCCTATTAGGTATAGGATAAAGGAGCAATTCCTTTAGGTCTGTCATTTTAGTTAAGAGAATGTGTACAAAAATTAGCTACATCATTAATTCATATTTCATAGATTATTCCTCGTAAGGTGGGCAGTCCGCAGTGCAGCATAAAAATAGTCAGTTGGATTGAGTACACTTATGAACTTCGTGTGTGTCACTTATGAACTACAAGTTCTTTTGATCGTCGAGATTTGAAACAAAAGAATACGAAGCTGAATTGACTTCACAGAACAGTGGAATATTTTACAGGAGGTCTTTGCAAGGAGTCAGACTGTTATTCTCATGAAAGTGTAAAACGTAGTAAGTTCAGTAGGATCTGGTAAAAAAACTACACAACAAAAACTGTACAAAACCAACAGAAAACAGTGAAATATTTTAGAGGAGGCGCACTGATATTCTTCTGTGAGTGTATGTATTCCTATCACACGTCTACCTAACAGGTTCCGTGGGTGAATAGATGAAAAGTCCATACCGAGATCAGAAACAAAAGTAAACGAAGTTGGCTAAAACTAACAGAGAACAGTGAAATGAGATGTTGTAGGGGATGTCTTTGCCAAAAAAGTACTGACTTTCTCATAAAAAAAAAACCAGAACAGCACGCTTCGGACTTCGGAATATAGAATTTATTATTCTTTAATTATTCTGAACCTATTAATTATTTATCTCAGAACCTTCCTTCGATAATAATCGGTACCAGTGTCGGCAAGGTCATACAGATGTAAAAGCAGATCACTGCTTAGTCTAGTTGAATTATCTCAATGCTCATTTTTCATTATGACCTGCCGGTTCATATGTGGCCTTACTTCAAACCCTGTGCCGGCCACCGATCAGGCACACATTGGAGTTCATTCTAAATATCTTTCTGATTTGTTACTTCGCTGTTTGTTACTTCCATCTCTAAGAGTTAATTGTTTTATTTTCATATTAGTATGCACCGTTTGTTTCTTTGTTTGTTTAGTAATACTTGTAAATACGTCAAACCAGTGTCTCTAATCATAACCATTCTTTCTAATCTTATCATAAATCGGAGTAGGTCAGGGTCACCTATAATATCAGCTTGTACACTTAAGGTGTTGATAAATAACTAAAATAGTATTGTTTTGACACGGTTTGAAATTACAAAGAGCGATCCAGTTGTACCTTTTGCATATTATTGTAATTAAATTAATATAACATGCAATTAGTTAATTTAACTTATAACAAGTTAGTACAATAGGATTCTTTTCGTACAACGTAGTAGGCAGCCTACGTACTATTATACTTCTAGTTGCCTGTTTCTGCTATACTCGTATAAGCCTGCGATTTCTTTCGGATTTATCGAAAACCGAAAATAGCATTCTTACTACTTACTTGATTTGATACCTTTTACCTTGGTTTTTTTATAGTGTACTAATAATACAGTATTTACCAATTACGCATTTTACAGTTATTACGAGTTTTAATTGACATATTATCAAAAATGTAATCTAAATTATCCTTTGAATTCAATTACTTATTATGTATTTAGTTCATACATTTTTAATTGCTAAAAGTAAAAATAATTAGCAATTACATTTTAAACATTTCAGACTGTTTCATTTCGTATCCATATTATCATTCAGAAATTACTCATGAATTACGTAAACGTATCTGCGCTACTGACACACAAAGAACTTAAAACCTGCTTGCTTCACTGCTTAAGAAATCGATACGCAGCGGTATTTAAGCATGACATTTTGTTGACAATGTAAAAATGTTAAGTGATAGGATAGTAGATGCAAAAGATTTATTTATTAGAGTACAATTATTGTGTCAGCGAGATAAGAAAATGTACAAAGAAGTAAAAGTAGCTACAGACGAGGGTGGTCGACACTCGGCAGGCAGGAGTGCGCAAACGGCTCCGGCGCACGTTTCATCATCATCGCGCGCACCGGTGGGGTGCGCTGCGCAAGCGCCGTTTCATAAGACGCCTCGCTCGAACTGTCGCAACGGACTACCCAAATGTGACCCGAACACGTATCACATTACACGTCCACGGCTATCCATGCTGAATATCGAAACAGCTCGCCAACCAAACCTTATTCTGTTAAGAGCTTACCTAGCTGTTAGCAATAAGTTCAGAGTTCAAACACGTCAAAATCACTTGTTACTGCTCGTGGTTTGGCTCATGACTACATGATGAGGATGATCTTGTGAAATCGTTCCAAACTTTGCGCTTATATTCTCT
Source organism: Erebia aethiops (assembly GCA_923060345.2). Classification (NCBI taxonomy): domain Eukaryota; kingdom Metazoa; phylum Arthropoda; class Insecta; order Lepidoptera; family Nymphalidae; genus Erebia; species Erebia aethiops. The sequence continues at coordinate 8,705,638 of OV281079.1, read as the reverse complement.
ACCACTGAGTAGGATAATCTCTCACCATCATTAAAATACTTACTGATTAGTTACTAGCCGAGTGACATCGCTGTTGGTAGCGTAGAGTTGTTCTTAGTCGACGGTCTAAAAAACATCTGCATGCAAAATCTCAAATTGACGCTGACCGGTAACACAACTATTATTTCTCTGAAAAACAAAAAATAATCAATTATTCAAAAGCAGACCATTTTCTCCCGAAGATATTGGGCTTATTTGATAACATTTGGCTCCCCTACAATCTCTCAATGGGATCGTGTTGTGACTCGTGACTCGTGAGTGACGTTTTATCAGTCATCCTGTACAGGTACGCCTGCAGGGCGACCGCGTATCTTCTGCATCAATCATTGTTACAGTATCAATTGTTGTGATTGGCTGAATTTATGGCATTCTTGCTGTGTCTATGGATTTTGTCCAATAGTGGAAGAGTGTTAACCAATCAGAGGTGATTGCGATGTAACAATGATTTATGCAAAAGATACGCGGTCGCCCTGCTGGTATGCGTATGCGCCTGAAGTATGATCTCTGGGTAAAATACTCGAGTCTCGTACATCAATAGGATTATGAAATGATAAATCTATGTATGGCGTATGCCTGATAGTTACTTCCTCAAACACTGGCCAATGCGTTAGATTAATTATTTTCTCTGCCACTCTGTAGACAACTTTTAAACATTTATTTCACATAAATGTATCTTGTAATAGATCAATAACTACATCTTGGAACAAATATTACTATGTAGTTTCAGTACACGAGCTACGAGACAGCCGTAGCTACTGATCAAATTGTTGTAACATTGATCTTGTGCCACACAGGATAGATAATAGTACTACCGTGTACAACGTCGGGACAATAATGATCTCTAGTAGACTCCGTCGTTCATTTCCTTGCGGTTACTGATTGAATTGGTGTTCTGAATACAGTGACTATAGAGAGGTAACAATCCACGTGTCACGACGTAAAACTGACGCTCATAATAATGTTCCCCTACGACTACCTACCAGTACTCTAAGTACGAGCTCGCTCATCACTACGACGTTGATGGATTAGAGAGTCAAAAACACTATAATATTAAAATTGACCGTAAGCTCATTTAAAGCCGGGTCTCTTGCGGTGTTTTTCCCGAAACATTCAACAAAAACATCTACACAAAACACCGTTCGTCTTCACATTTTTGACATTTTATGTGTATATCAATAATGTTTTTACCCTCGTCGAAACAGACGGTATATGTGTTTGCCCAGTGTCCGGGCACGAAATGAGGGGCGGCGGGGCGACGGCGGCAGCGAGGTGATTAGTCGGAGAGCTGGCGACTAATTTCGCCGCAATTTTGTCGTACTCATTTGAAAACTTTATTCACGTTTAAAACAGCAAAAACTTGTCTGGCGATTTGCAAGTATTATTGAAATTACTCAATAAATTATTGAGTAATTTCATGATTGATTCGTGATTAACATTTCAGATTGCCAAAATTATATTTTTTGGGAATTTTGACAAAGTATTTTTAAAGACAAATAACCGCAATCGCTCTACCAGACTGGCAGGGCTGGATTCGCCAGTTGACGAAATTATATTTTTTCACAATTTCAGTTTGCCTAAAGGGCCTTCCCGAAATTCGTCGCTAGTTCTCGTACCACATCGTCCCGTTGTCGCCGTCGCTCGGCCATCGCTAGTTTCGTGTTTGACGCCGAGGTTGTGTGTTTGTTTGTTTGTGCACTTTTTTTTACCGTTTTGCTGGAAAACTACTGGACCGATTAATATGCGGTTTTTTGCATTAGATAAGCATGACTTCTGGCAAGGTTCTTAGATATGTTTTAGGACTATAGACAACCAAGCTGAGCTGTAGTCAATGATTTTAATTTTTCAATATGTTACCATTTTTCTCAAAAAGGACGGCCGATTGAGATGCGGTTTTTTGCATTAGATAAGTATAGCTTGTGAGAAGGTTCCTACATTACATTTCATACATTTTAGGACCATAGACAACCAAGCTGAGCTGTAGTCAATGATTTTAATTTTTCAATATGTTATCTATTTCTCTAAAGGTACTGGGTCGATTGAAATGCGGTTTTTTGCATTAGATAGTTATAGCTTGTGAGAAGGTTCTAAGATATATTTTAGGACCATAGACAACCAAGCTGAGCTGTAGTCTATGATTTAAATTTTTCAATATGTTAACATTTTCTCAAACAGTACTAGGCCGATTGAGATGCTGTTTTGTGCATTAGATATGTATAGTCTTGACTAGCACTTTGTACCTAGATGCTGCCCAGGGTCTCATGATGGAGCCAGGAGGTGGTCATGGGAATTCCTTAAGTTCTCATCGTAAACCCCTCGTATTTGGACTATTTTGATTTGTCTTGACGAGCGCTTTGACCTAGATACTGCCCAGAGTCTCATGATGGAGCCAGGAGGTGGTCATGGGAACTCCTTAAGTTCTCATCCTAACCCCGTCGTATTTGGACTAATTTGATTTGTCTTGACGAGCGCTTTGTACCTAGAGACTGCCCAGAGTCTCATGATGGAGCCAGGAGGTGGTCAATAGTCATGGGAACTCCTTAAGTTCTCATCGTAACCCCGTCGTATTTGGACTCTTTTGATTTACCTTGACAAACACTTTAAACCTAGATGCTACCCAGGGTCTCGTGATGGAGCCAGGAGATGGTCACAGGAGGAGTTCCTTAAGTGATTGTTTAAAATAAATCGTTATCAACCAACTCTTGACGAAGTAAACAATTCTCTCACTAAGGTGGTAGTACAGTGGTTTGAAGCTAATAATCTACTCCTCAATGGAAAAAAGACAAAGTGTATCAAATTTACATTACCTAATGTCAAACAGGTAAAAACCGCTGTACAACTTGATCATGAGGAATTAGATTCAGTGGATACCGCTGTTTTTCTCGGAATAACGTTAGATGCTAAACTAAAATGGGGCCATCACATAAATGACTTATCGAACAGGCTTAGTTCTGCTGCATACGCGGTTAAAAAGATTCGCCAGTTAACAGATATAAAAACGGCGAGATTAGTTTATTTTAGTTATTTTCACAGCATTATGTCATATGGTATATTATTATGGGGTAATGCTGCTGATATTAATTCTGTTTTTGTGTTGCAGAAGAGGGCTGTTCGAGCCATATATAATATGCGACCAAGGCAGTCACTAAGAGATAAATTTAAAGAAACCAATAGGTATTATGACAGTGCACAACCAATATATATTTGAAAATTTAGTACACGTGCATAAGCACATTGATAAATTCAAGAAGAAAAGTGATTTTCATAATGTCAATCATCATCATCATCATTGGCGCTACAGCCCCTTGTGGGCCCGGGCCTGGTCCAGAAGATTTCTCCATATGTCTCTTTCCTTTGCGCTCGTTTTCCAATTTTTTATTCCAAGCCGCCTGGCGTCTTGGTTAACTCCATCTAACCAACGAAGTTTTGGCCGACCAATGTTTCTACGTCCATCTGGGTGCGACGACATTAGTTTTTTTGGTGGTCTATGCTCATCCATACGTTATACGTGTCCAGCCCATTGCAATCTTGCGATTTTAATGTGCTGAACAACGTTCGGCTCGTTAAAGATTTTATAGAGCTCAAAGTTATAACGAATGCGCCATAGCCCATCAACTTGAACCGCACCGTAAATAGATCGCAGAACTTTTCTTTCAAATATAAGAAGCGCTTCTTCATCTTTTTACCATAATGTCAATACTAGACATAAAAATAAACTTGTAATGCCTGTTTCTAGGCTTAGTAAATCTAGCAATTCATTTGTTGGAAACAGTGTCCGCTTCTACAATAAGCTCCCAGAAGACAATATGTTGAAGATGTCTCTGAATAAGTTCAAAGTTAATGTAAAACGTAAACTCATTAAAAAATCTTATTACCATGTAAAGGACTATTTAAACGACAAGGAAGCCTGGCAATAATTTGCTCTAATGTCTCTGATAGTTCCTTATTAAGAATATTTGTGAGATGGTGATGAAATTTTTCAACATTGTCAGCATGTGAAATCTCCTTCGAAGCCTTCTGTACGCTGCTAAAGCAAGGAGCGTCGCGGCTGGCAATTCAGCTGAGCCGAACGAGATTCAAGGATGATTGCTATAATAATATTATTATACGGACCGGTGACTGCCTCGTTGGTCTAGCGGTTAGCATAGTCGACTGCGGATCACGAGGTCCTGGGTTCCATTCCCGGTCGGGCAAAAAATCCAGAAATTCTCAGCGCCAGCCCGAAGTTGGAAGTTGGCGGTGTTTCACCCCCGTGCCTCGGAGAGCACGTTAAGCCGTCGGTCCCGGTTATTATCACTATAACATGATAATAGTCGTTAAAGCCCGCCAACCCGCATTGGAGCAGCGTGGTGGGTCTAAGCTCGCTGCAACGTGAGCGCATTCCCTCTCTCCTGTGAGGCCTGTGCCCAGCAGTGGGACGTTAATAGGCTGTAGTGGATACGGACTGTTGCGCTCTGTGTAGTGTGTAGGTACACTTTTCGTCTACACGCTATACCTTACGTAATATTTCTTAAAGCGCCATGCTTATAGCACTTGCTTTTTCATCATATATGGCACGTGCAATGATTTCGAATGAGTACCTACCTCCTCTTATCTAAAATTCATTCTAACAATTCAAAGCTGTTTCGTTACTAATTGACCGCATTGTTTTTACGAAATACATATAAATTGTATTCGTAATAACCGAAAAATTTACCTTTTCTGCGGCGGGTAACTTTTTATAAAGGTTAGTTTTTTCTTATTGGAAACTGGAATCCGATTTGATAACACTAAGATTACTATAACACGAGTCTCCACTCAGAATAAGTAGAGTTTTGGCCATAGTCCACAAAGCTGGCCAAGTGCGGATTATCAGAATTCAGAAATCACCTGCCTTTGAAGAACTCTCGGGCAGCCATTAGGTTATCACCTCTTAAATTGTATAAAAGGTTCCTATTGGTAATAATAGTGTACAAGAGGTGTGAGGGGTTGGCGGCGCGCGGCCCGTAGTGCCGCAGCGCGACAGATGTTAGATCACAATAAAAACGCGCGCGCCAGCAGACTATTTCGGCGCGCTGCCTTGACCCGAATCGGATGTTTCGACACAGCGGCCTCGCACACCGGGCCTTTCTATTTTTTAGGTATTACCTGTCTTATTATTACGACAGTTCTAGAGGTGCCGCCATCTTTAAAAAGATTTTTTCGGTGCATTTGATGCGATTCAACCCCCTCAAACAGATTTGGTGTAGATTTAACCTGCTGAATTTTAGTTTTTTTAGGTTAGATAAGCCTACCTACGTTCACCTACAACGTTTGAAAGCGATTATTCTATTATTACTGAAAGAAACTATTGTTCAAAAGTAGGGGACAGAGGTTAAGAAGTCCTCACAATGTTTAAGTAGGTCAAATAAGAATCTAGTTCGAATCTGATAGAAAACATCGGTTTTAAATGTATGGATCTTGACACAGTTTAGTGGATCATCGCGGGCGAGTGATGATTTATCTCGGCAGTCGGCACTGTTGTGTAACGACCGCGTTGCTGATATCTAGGCGCGCGAACGAGTGCGTGCGAGCTCGGGCGCGCTCGGTCCGCTTCGGCGGCGCCCGAGCGCGGTGCGGGGGACGCTTCAGCCTTGACCAAGTTTCACCGACTCGTCGGCAGTACTCGGTACTAGAAGCGATGAGCGATCCCCACCTCTTCCCGTCCTTTCGGAACATTATTTTTCATCTCGTTGACACGATTACTTCATTATCGGCCCTGATGCATGTACCAAGGTCAAACAGGTATTGGTTTCAAAAAGTTCAAAAACTTCTGTTTTTACATTTCACTAGGGGTATCGCTGCAACGTGAGCGCATCACCGATGGCGACCTTGACCCATCTGTGACAAGTGGGCCATTAGCCATGGATGCAAATAGCTAACTGAACTCGCACTCATGTCTATTTCTGCATTCCGGGTGTTTGTCACAGTGTCGTATGTTTTTGATTTGTAAAAATGACCTTGACCTTGATCTAGTTTGTCGTGTAATAAACGCCTGACCTCGTTTACCGCATTATCGGCTATTATCGCGTGCTCATTATAATAACATTAGATGATTAAATTCATTGGAAGCGTTCTTAATTCCAGTTTTAATAGCCCCTTATGATTGAGTTTGATCAACATTAAACAGTCACTCAAATTAGATTGGAGAACCTTAAGTACAGTGAGTCTGCCATGTAACATTTTGATGGTCCGGTCGTCATCTGTGGTCGTCGTAATCCAATATGCCGTCTACGTCTATTTGTGACCACGCACTATAGGAAGTAAGAACAGAGCCAGTACGTAGTCAACTTTGATATAGTGTCTCAGTTCATTGAGACTTGTGATCTTGTCTGATGTCTGGAGTTAATTAATTTCACAAATTAAGGTATCTATGTAAATTGCACACCAATTTCTTTTGTAATTTCAATGAGAACTGTTTCAGTAGGACGATGTGCATGATTTTCCATCTAATGATGCTTGTTATTCACGTATCGGTGATGACGTATCTACCTACTAGTACGTTAATATTTGAAGTCAAGGTAGGAAAAACCTAGAGCATTGAGAATTAGGTATTCTACGGATGCTAAAATCGTTTATTAGCCACACACTATCTATACCTATAGGAACTCATCGACAGTGGCGTGCACGACATAGAGGCATAAATGTACTGCTTACCCTAGTTAAAAAAGTTCAATGCATAATTTTCATCATTCCCTGCCTGAAAGTAGGTATCGACTATCGACGTGACCAATGCCTACCCGGGCTCCAAATACTGTACAGCCACAGGCCACTGTTCATTGAAGGGTTTACTTAATCCTGTTATTTATTAAAACTTGTGAATCTATCCAGATAAATAAATAAGAAAATAACCTAACTGTTAACTTTATACATAACTCTATCACTCTATCACCATACTCGTGTGACTCTATGTTCTATTGTGGCCTTGTTACTAGAGTAAATACTTACTTAATGAACACTTAATAGAATATTGTGTGCTTAGGGGTGAAACAAGAAGATTTCAGACGAGGGTGAAGTCTGAAATCGTGTTTCATCCCGTGGCGCACACACTATTTTTCATATAATCTGCATTAAAAATGCGAGTTTTATTAAAATTTTATTTCTTATTTATATTAGTTGCTAGGTTGTTGGTTACAAATATCATATCCGTCAGTTTAGTTAATGGGTAAAATGACAATTAAAAAGGTTTGAAATAAACCAAAGATACTCTGACAGGATTGAAAGGAGGGCTGCTACGTCATTCAGCGGGTAGAATACCACCACTTTCTTCCCTAGGGCAGAAAGTGACGGTTTTCTACCCGCTGCATGATGTATTCGTCTGAAATTGACTAGTTTCCGGTGGTTCAACAGGTATTGAATCTCGCATTTTCAATGCAGGTTATATGAAAAATATAATGATATTTTGTACGTAACTTGTATAGGCCTCCAATTTACTTGGAATGTAGGTCAGCTTAAATAAGTACCTAGTATGTGATACACCTCACAGTGTGCCATAAAAGGTTATCTCTTAGAGGAAAGGAATCAGGAAATGCTGCAAAGCCAGTTCCATTATTTACGATGCTGAATAAAAAACATAAATGTTGAATAGCAGCGGGCGTTATTTTGCGGAAGTCCGTGATAGTCAAGGAACAAGCTTCACGCGCTATGACTTGAAAAATCCATGAATAGTATCCACAAGATTCTTGTAAACCTCAATTTCACTACAACACCGGTGCATCCTCACTTTAAACGGAACTTTCATAAAATACTTTAAAAAATTTGGAGCGAGAGAGCTCGTGAATCCATCTAATTTGTTGGTGCTAGTGAATGATGACGAATTAAATTTCGTATTCTTGGGTTTAAAACTTAAAATTGTAAATCTACATACCTACTTACCTATAGGTAGTATTTTTCTCATTGTAACTTAATCCTCCTAAAGCTCCGTAAAAGAGCCGATTTCATGTTCGATAAATGTAATAAAATCTTATTTTATAAACCCTTGACACTAAAAGAGGGATGTTGTAAGTGTACGCCTTTGTATATATGCCTGTCATATTTGTAGCATCATAGATCCCAACTTTAAATATGGTATGTCTTAAAACATAATTTTTGGAGAGATTTTCTTTAAGACAAAGATTCACTAAGGCAATTTTGTTAACATTTCATTTTCCCTCTAATTGTTCGAAGTCATGTACGTTTTAAACATTTACCTGTCATTGAGTTGTTGCAAGAGATAGTTAGTAAATGGTTAGTAAGCAAGTCTTGCTATAACGGTGAGGAATCTTGCATGCCTGAGAGTTCTGTCTTACTTCTGCATAATGTTCTTAAAGCTGTGCGAAGTCTGCCACTTGACTATGGGCAAAACCATTCTCATTCTGAGACGAGACATGTGGTCAGTTGAGGGCCGGCGATAATGATGATGATGATGATGAGAGATCACATTGCTGAGCGTGTTTAGTAGTGCTGGCAACTTCACGATCCGCAGGGTTCGCCTTGTAATCTACAAATCCAATTCGCGGTCACCAAAGAGTTAGTGGCTAGGAGTAAGGACTTGGAGGGTGCGATAATTTTCGATCAAGATAGATATTTTTGATAATATTAGCAACTGTTGTTTTTCTCGATTTTGTTTGAGCCAAACCAAATGTTTGTATGCTGGCTTAGTGACCTTTCCATTCCGCATTTTAAAATCTATCAATTCGAGTAAGAACATAAATTCTTTCATGAAGCAGTCTGCAATACGATGCTGTTGGAATTGCACACAACACCACTTTAATTCGCCACGCTTGGCGTCTCTCTCGATCCTTCGCTATGCCCTATAAGTGCGTCCTTATCGCACCGAGGCGCGGTGCCACAATAAAAACTGGTTGTTATTTTTAACTCGTGGGTTGGGCGAGTCGACAATTTACTGAAATCCCCCTTCCGCTCCAGGTTCAGACGTTTATTTACAGTTTACAATCCAGTTAACTACTGTTCTCGCGAAACATACAAACGATGGTAGAGGCAACTTGTACAACCACTGTACTTTGTTCAACACATATTTCCCATAAAAATTGTTCTACATCTACGAGTATCATGATTCTTGATTAATTCCAATAACATCTACCTTTTATCCAGATTCTTTTAAATTTGCTAACACATAGTACAACATATGTAGCCAGTACATAACAGCTAGTCTAGCTGATGTCTGCGACATAGTTAATAATTGTCCACTCCGCGAACAATTTGACTTTTTTTCCGTACAGTCCTGTGAAACTTCCGACAGTATCGTATCAGTCATATCAAACAATACCTCAAAAACACAATCTATCGAGATAAAAACCGTTAGATTGCAATCTAACGGTTTTTACAATTTTACGGTGACACAAACTAAGTCTGTAGGGCAGGCAATAGGCATCAGTGGCGTGTATAGTTGGCTTTTTCAAAAGGATACTGCTTTTTTAGTCTTGTCAAGAATGTTGTATGTAAAGACATGCAATAGTTTTATGTAGTCGTTATTAGGTACCTACATACTTTCCTATTATACACTAATCTTTTTTCATTCGAGGGTGTGCTCCATGCTAAATTGTGCCATCATCACAATAAAATAAAGAGCGGGGCGCGTCTTTGTGAATTGAACGATCTAGTTTTTTCGATCGATTTCGAAGATCATTGGCGGGCTCGGAGGCAAGCCAGGAGAACTCCTCTTAGAACTTCTGGGAACCGCATTGGATATGTTTCTGTCGCGCTTTGTATGGTTCAGGCTTAATCCTCAAAGAATCGGAACGAACATAAATTGTAGTTATCGCGAAGAACGAGCGTTAGTCGAAGTTTGGAATTCAGCCAAAATCACAAAGCGCAGTCGGTTCCAAGTGTGCGTTGTATGGCCGGTGTCCTAAATTTTAAACCTGTGTTATTAATTTTTTATAGGCGTTCAACAACGAATGACTGAATACTCTTACGTACACTTACGTCCCGTATTGAATCACTCTGTAGTTGTACTTAATATGTCGACATTATGTTATATACCACGACTATACATAAGGAACGTGGTTCTATTCAGAAGATGTTATTTTTTTTTTACAAAAAACAACGTTGCTGTTATACTTATCGACATATTGCAGATAATTGAATTTAGGAATCCCTGCATCCCTGGCCCCTGACATTGGAGAGCTTGGGTTTCCAAGCTTGTTTAGTTTCTATTCTATCCGGTATTAGTAAATAATTGACCGAGCGAAGCGAAGGTCTCCGAGTCTACTTGAGTGAATTTCCACTTGTCCGTCCGTCCGTCCGTCCGTCCGTCAGAGCCTTATAACTTCTGAATTACCTACTGAACGTAATTACTTCAAATTTAAATATAATATGTAAACCAATGGCCTCCAGCCGAATATGGCTTAAAAAAAATTTTTTTATTATTTCTCTCTCTCTCTCGGGGGCTCTCATAGAAGCGAATGCGAAGTAAAATATTTTTATAGCGTAACATAGGGTTGTGGTATATCATTTTAAAGATAATTAGGAATAGAGTCCAAAAAATTTATTTTTAAATTTTTTCCCTTAAATTGACGAAATGGGGGGCTTTCAAACTGGAGATTTTCTAACGTCCAAAGTTGACCTCAGAACTCTCAATTTTCTGAAAGGCTGAGCCTGAAACTTGATCAATTATTTGAATTGTCTAAATTATTATTTGAATCCTGTACTTGAACATCAAATACTAAAATTAGATAAATATTATAAGGAAACTAAATTATTTAATTTTTAATGAGCTTCAGTATTTTTTACAGAACTTCACAATTATGTTCAATAGATGGCGCTCTGTAAAAGTTTATTCGTTTGTGCTTACAAATAATAGATGTTAGCACCATCTTACGTGGAATAAAAAAATAGTCTACTGATAGTACTGATGTCTATGAACGTAAAGATGAGCGCACATTATATAGTTAAAACTATCTTATGGATACCGCGAGGTCTCAGTTCTAGTTATCTATAGTTTGTTAATAGGACAGTTGAAAAGTCATAGACAAGAAAGTATTATGTTCAAATAAAGATTGCGCGGTAAAAATTGACGGCAACAGTTGAAGAAAATCAACCTTTCAAGAACTATCCTTACAAAGTTTGTTCAAAATGACCGAATTAATGAGCAGTAACAATCGTCCGTTTTTTCACCTGCTCTTACCCAAGCCTGCAAGTAACTTAAGCAAAAATTACAGATATATAACTACTGTGTTGTGTACTGTGCTGTACACAACACAGTAAATAAAATTTGAAATAAATATTCTTCCAAAAACCGACTTCCGAAGCAGAAATATTTTTGATTTCTACACACTATGTTGAAGTCGGGCGGGTATATAAAAAATATATACGCGCCGAATTGAGAACCTCCTGCTTTTTTGGAAGTCGGTTAAAAGTTTTTACACGTTTCCAACTTATCGGCAGATCACAGATATATTCATATACCCGACAACGTTATTGGATTTATATTATAGGTATCATTAGATTTTCCATTCTGGATTTTCGCCATCTTGTAAGAACGATTACACGAGGCAGGGGCCTCATTAAGTGAAAATGAATTTATATTATTTAAATGGATTTATATTATATTATTCGAATTACCATTCTGGATTTTCACCATCGTGTAAGAGTACACGAGGCAGGAGCCTCGTTATGATTGAAAATGATTGCTACAGTGTAATGATCGTAAACATGAATCACCTCTGATTGGTTAGACGATTCCGCTATTAGCCAAAATCCATTGTCCCAGCAGGATTATTATTTCAATTCAGCCAATCACAAGAATAATTTAGACTAACAATGATCCAGATTTTACATAATAGAGCTGACAGCTTTATATGTATGCCACTATTATGTTATATTTGGGTTCCAAGTTAGTGGTTGGGTTTTAGTCGACTGTTGGTATGTATATAATAATAAAACGTTATCATCGAGCTCATCCATCGAGCAGCGCGCAGCGTCTTTGCATGTTGTATCTATCGTTTGGGAACTGATAAGGACGCTATCCGAGTTACATAACCTAGGCGGTCGACATTCAAGATGTTTTTAATATGTAGATAATATTATGTTTCATAATTTTTCAAATAGAATTGCATATTATGACTAAGTATTACTTTTATGCTGCCAAACAGAAATTTGTAGTCAACTTCCCACGGTTCTATCTATGTGCTGATTGTTACATACAAACACGAATAGAGTCTGTTTAGAAACATCAAACGGCATGAGTTGATCCTCTTTATACCTACCTTTTCTTATAACTTGACGAATCAGATTTAAAAGTAAAAATAATAGATAGGTAACTTTGAGAAGATTCAATATAAAACAATACACGCAAGCTCTACGTTCTTAATTTGTGTTTTCTTCATATTTAAACCCCTATTACACCGCACTTTTCACATGGACCCTGAACCCTGAATCAGTGTATTAAGATTTAGGGAGAAATAGTCCCTGATTTGGTCCTTATTGCTTTGTAATAAGCGACGCCAAAACTAACGGCCACACCCACCCTTTCCACAGGGCCCTGTGAAAAGTGCAGTGTAATAGGGGTTTAAGATCCTAATCCTCACCTATGCAATAAACTGTTGTCGGTTGTGGCACCGCCGCTGACGTGATGTACGTATTTGTTGCAGCCGTGCGAGCGGACCGCATGCGCGGCGGGCGCAACAAGTTCGGTCCCATGTACAAGAGGGACCGCGCCCGCAAACTGCAGATGATGCGGCAGCGGCAGATCGCGGTGCAGACGCTGCGCGGCTCGCTGGGCGACGGGTCGCTGGTGCTGGGGTTTCCGTCGCCGTACGCGTCGGTGCCCGTGAAGCAGGAGATCCAGATCCCGCAGGTGTCGTCGCTGACGTCATCGCCCGAGTCGTCGCCGGGGCCCGCGCTGCTGGCGGCGCAGTCGCAGGCGCAGGCCGCGCAGGCGCCGCCGCCGCCCGCGCACGACAAGTGGGAGACGCACTCGCCGCACTCGGCGTCGCCGGACGGGTTCGCGTTCGAGGCGCCCGCCACCGCCGCCGCCACGCCCTCCAGCACCGCCGAGCCCACCAGCACGGAGACGCTGCGAGTCTCGCCCATGATACGGGAATTCGTTCAGACGATAGACGACCGGGAGTGGCAGAACTCCCTGTTCGGACTCTTGCAGAGCCAAACCTACAATCAGTGTGAAGTCGATCTGTTTGAATTAATGTGCAAAGTGCTGGACCAAAATTTGTTTTCTCAAGTGGATTGGGCGAGAAACACCGTCTTCTTTAAGTATCTCAAGGTGAATTTTACAGATAAGTACAGATATCCTGACCCGAATCCCTGAACTCCATTCCTGGTGGACACCGAACTGCTCGCGAATGTTGCTCTGCGATGCTATGCGATAATTTCTCCTTCTCGGAGAGTATATTATGTTTCTTTGAGCACTGCGATTTGTTTATGGTCCTGTAACATATCTGCGAGTTTCGTGTGGTGGGTAGCCAAAGGCGTGTGTGACGCATGGAGCGTTGCGGTGTTGTCGGCCGCAATCGATAACTCGCTTCGTCCGCGCCTCCCCTTACCAACTGGGTCAAGTTCCCACGGCTAGCGTGCCGCCTGCCGTTGCCATCGCTTTTTCATTAACTACACAACTGCGCAACCTACCTATATGTACATTACATGACTAAGAATTACGCAATCTTAAAATATAGGTACTTATTCTGATTTAACGAAATGTTACAACTACAAGGCGTGATTAATCTCTTAACGAGATATAATGTTACTGTGTAGGAAAGTTGTTCTGAACCGGCCGGAGGTAGTGTTCACTCGTGTATCAGGAAGTAGAGTAAGAAATAATAGTCATTTTATAGAGCCTACGCCGATGACATCCTCGCGCCTCAACTGGCGCTCGGCAGCTGGCTTCAATCAATCGGCAGGAGTTAGCCGAGGAACACGGCTCCAAGTCGGGCAAGTCTCGTATCGTGGTTGTTGTACGCTTACGCAAGAGCCGGTCACGTGGAGGCGCGACGTTGTCGCACCGTGCAATTCGTCTCGTCTCACTCCAGCACACAACCTCCATTCCACAACTAGCAATTTTCATTTGTTCTAAATGACTCCGCTTGTTTACGACCCATTCTCAGAATTAGGACGAACGGCGAGCGTACATGAATCTCGCTTGCTTATTTACACAAGCTGTTTACGGAAACATCTCTATTATAGATAGCTATCTATAAGAATATCGATTATGTATTCGTTTCAATGATTCGCGCTAGTCTAGCTAATATCAAAAGCGCGCGTAGACAATGCTTAGACACGGATAGATACACACTCATATAGCGAAGTGTGTAAGACGCGAGAGCAATGTTGATGACCCACGCTTTCTCCAGACGGATGTGATGTAACGGTATGGCGAGCGGAGCGGCAACGCTGCACTTTCGTCGGCGCTCTTGACACATTGCCCCTGGCCGACTTGCCGCGAGAAAGCACTTTTTACAGCGCGCGTAACCGCCGGTAACGGAGATGCAAGCAGTTGTGCGTTGCTTTCTCTTACATAACCTATTACCATTTACGAGTATACGATTAGTTTACTAGCCTGGTTTACTTGTTCCATTATTGCTGTTTGGTTACATTATGTTTTATCAAGTATTTGTGATTCAACCTGACTTCTGTTTTAGGATTATAGTTTTAAAATCGGGAACCCACTGGCAGGCGGTTAACATATTTTATGGAGAAATGTGGTATCAGTTCATTCAGCTTTTCCCACATATGTATTTCTCCAAAATTTCCGTCGGATTATTAAATAATTTTAGATATTTCATAAAGAATATATTATTTTATCACCAGCTGATGCCCGCTACTACGTCCGCGTGGAATGTTTTTGTAATTCCCACGGGAACATCTTTATTTTCCGGGATAAAAAGTACTGTACCTATGTATGCATGTTGTAAGCGTAGTACTCTCCAAGTTAAGCAATAATTATTGCTTCTTGTAACAGTAGAATTTATCCTTTACTAGATTTTTGAGGCATCGCGTGGATTTAAGGCGAGTCACCTCAGCTCAGCGGTGAAAACTGGTTTGCTAGATCAAATTTTTTCGGTATTTACTATTAAATAACGGTCTTACAAAAAATATCCGATACACTTAAAGATATTGTCTAAAGAATGTGCTAATTTGTTACACGATAGGATGTACTTTACTCGATCAGAAAAATCTTGAAACAGGCTAAATTAAAAGTTTAAAACGAATTTTTTATTAATAAAATTTTCGACTTTGCTCATAATTTTTATATGGACAAATTTCTCTTGAAGTATTAATGAGAACCTGCTAAACTTTGTTTCAAACTGAAGTCCTATATTTATTTAATTCAAATTAATCCCAGAACTTGAACGTTGCCAAGCGGTTTCAGAAAATACCGCGCTGCCCGCTTCCCCGCCAGTCTCTACGAGAAACGTACCGCGAGACGCGCGGGCGGCACCCCACACCTCACCTCCTAAAATCTTGCAGGTGACTCGCCTTAAGTAGGGTTAAGGATTCTCATAGAGTTTCTCAAACTCCTTGAATGGGGTCACACGGTCTACATTATAGAGATACTTACACGAGAAATCTCACGTTTCTAGTTCCCTCCCAACTGTTTGAATAATATGTTGATGTTTCAGTCAGCCAGTCAGTTTCTCTGTTTATGTTATATAAATATAAATAAGCTTTTGGAAATATATTGCTGTACATGAGGAAAATTCCATTGCTATTTCGCCTACATTTTAAGTTATCTCACATGACTTCCTGACCCATTGTTGGATAATATTTTTCATAGAACATAGGTGCTTTGTTATAAAATTGATTTGACAATTGGATGTTGCCTATGTCAAAAATAAATTATTTTTTAGTAAGTAATATTATTAAATAGAGGACCTGCCAAAAGACGTAATATCCACGTCTCTTGTTAATTTTATGCTTGATAACCATTTAAAATTAATTCGATTAATGTAAAAAAGTGTTTCCTTTGAAAATTGCTGCAGTTTTAACCCTTCGGCAGAGTAACTGACTGATAGACAGACAGCATAACCTAGTAAGCCTAGAGATTGGGAAGATATTATCCTGGGGTAACATAAAGAAAGGATTTTGAGAAATTCCAATGGTTTATTTAAAAAGTGTCAATCCACGCGAACAAAGTCAAGGGAATAAGCCAGTCTATAGTAGAAACTGAATAACTGACATTGCATATACTTAAGCATAAGTCAATGCAAAAATTAATTGCTTATCAATGAAACTACAGATTTTCTTTGTAGGTAGATTTTCCTCTTTAACTTAGATCCCTACTAAGAAAAGATTACCTACCTTAGGATTGGATTTTGGCCAATAGTGGAAGAGTGTTAACCAATCAACAAAAGGTGATTGCGATCGTTACACTGTAGCTGTCATTTTTGACAATCGCCATGCACTTAATGTAAATGACGCGATATTATCGTTTACAGATATCTCGGCTATAGTTTAAAGTAATATTTATGAGTACACACGATATCAATTACCCTGATCCGACTGCCGGGGAACAAAACCAGCCCGTCGCGCCAGACGTGTACTCATCGCTATATCCGCAACCTTGCTATTTGTCATAGAGATTCCATACCGAATGAAAAATTATTACGACGACGAAATATGACGACGTTTGTCTACGTAGCGGAGGCCTTTACTTGTTTAATGCGGTCATTTATATTTAGTTTTGAGAATAGTTCTACTAATTCGTTATTACCTACTAGTAAACGTAGTAGACGTTAAAAAATATTGAAAAAAGCTTAAGCTTAAGCTTTACCTTTGTCCACTTTTTTCTATTAGTTTTTTAAGACGATATTTTGTACAAATAATAATAATAAATAATAAAAAAAAAAACTCGAGCTTACAATAATTAGGATAAAGGATAATGGAATATTACTCAAAAACCCCAAACTATAATCTAATCGGTCGCTATGATTTCGATACACTATAGTACGATTTTGACAGTCCAATCGGGAAATTCATCGTTGAGCAAGCGGGCGTGCGATGTGGCAATAGCGCCGAGCTCTAAAATTCAGTTGTAACATTTCGTAAACGGCAAATTCAACGCGCTCGCGCACCGCCCCGTGTATTCTAATGCAACTCCAAATGTAGGTCACGAAATGACGCCGTGAGTCGCTCGCGACTTGTCAGATAGCGGCGCGGTTCAAGATAACATACAGAAATTGCTAATGTAATTGGCACGAGCGTTCGTATGAACCGATATTCCTAAATATGGTTCCTAAGAGTACTGAACACGATCACAAAGTGGGATAGGCGATTGATGGCAGACCGCACTTATCACTCCACACGAGACTCGACATAACTATAGTTCTAGCCCCTTGTGTTTTTAATTTCCAATCGGAGCCGAGTTATAGTTACGAGCAACGAGGCGGAGTGTGATTTGAATATTCTCTTTGTAAAGCATGTGCGTACTAACCACGCTGGCGAATTGTTATTCAAGTTCACAATTCACTTCGTTACTCGGCGGCTCCGCATTGGTCCTCACCCCTTGCGAGAAGTGTTGTCTTGCGCGGCTCTGCACGTGTAGCAAATGCGGTGGGTGTATTGTTGCAGGTCGACGACCAGATGAAGCTGCTGCAGAACTCGTGGTCCGATATGCTCGTGCTAGACCACTTGCACCAGCGGATGCACAACGGCCTGCCCGACGAGACCACTCTACACAACGGGCAGAAGTTCGACCTGCTCAGTCTCGGCCTGCTCGGCGTGCCCAGTCTCGCCGAGCATTTCAACGAGCTCCAGAACAAACTAGCCGAGCTCAAGTTCGACGTTTCCGACTACATCTGCGTCAAATTCCTGCTTCTACTAAACCCTGGTCAGTATCAACAGTTTTTTTTTTTCAATTTTAACTATGTCTGATGCGAATGATGTACGTGTGTTTTGTTTGTTTGTTTTATACATTTCATGTATCATTGTGTTTATTCGTTCATGCCCATTTTTATTATGAAACAGTGTCTAGAAATGGTTGTTTTTGTTTGAAGAGTTGTCTTGGGGTTTCAGAAGTGAGAGGCATCGTAAACAGCAAGTGCGTCCGCGACGGTTACCAGACAGTTCAGGCAGCACTCCTCGACTACACGCTTACCTGTTATCCTACGATACAGGTAATTATAATAAAACACTTGTCTAGCATTTGTTTTCGGCTACCAAATCGTGTCCCGTTGTTACGTAAATTAGTCAAGACCACTAGACACGAGTGGTGTCACTTAAATGTTCATTATAATAGATCTTATTGCAGCCAGAATAAACCACCCAAACTGATTGACATCAATAGGTAGGAACGTGTCAGATTGCGATCGGCCGCTTAAAGTTTATATAACACCAGATAAATCTTAAAAGGCTTTAAGCTTTTTGTGCTAATAATCCACATTATAACTTAAAGCAAAGATAAATTTAAAAACATAAAACGGACACGTAGTTTATACGACTAGTGTATTAAGTTGTAATTAAACAAATCTTTTGTTTTGTAGTTTGTTTTTCTGAGTCTCCTGATGATGATACCTAATATTATTGTAGAAGAAAAATACTTCTACCGCGCAGTATTAGAGCATGTAATTTTATTATGTATAGAGCATACATATTTTTTTTTTAATTTCGTGGTAGGCTTGCGCTTGATGACAATCATGCTTACAAAGCAATGATGAGGTCTAGGTTGGGACGCGCTCGCCATAATTATTTCAGTCTGCCCATAAATGCCCCTATTGTCTGCACACAAACGAAGTTTCTAATTAATGAAGTTCGTTTGTCTCTGATATAAAAGTGAAAAACAAATCTTGTTCGACACAAATCATTAAAATAATAGTAGGTATTTAATTAATTAAGAATCTGCCTCCGAATTGTGCCATTGATACCTATTCTGTGCTCAGCTGATCCAGCAATGGCCACTTTTTCGTCTGCTCGCTGTTTCGTTCCTTTGGATTATCTCGCTTTCTTATCTAATTTTTGGGCCCTCTAATGTATTTTGTTTCGTTCATGCGTTTAGTTTGCCCATAAATTATACAAATATTATAAATGCGTGTTTGTTGGTTTGTCAATCACGGATCAAAGTGATTTTTAGCATGGGTATAGTTGAGGACCTGGAGAGTGACATAGGCTACTCTTTATCCCGGGAAATTAAGGAGTTCCTGCGGGAATTAAAAAAAAACCACGGGGGCGAAGTCTACGAGCATCAGTGTAGTGTGGTCATAATTTGTGATGATTTCGTTCCAGGATAAGTTTGGCAAGTTGGTAATGGTGGTGCCAGAGATCCACGCCCTAGCGGCGCGGGGGGAGGAGCACCTCTACCAGCGACACTTCGCGGGACAGGCGCCTACGCAGACCCTACTCATGGAAATGCTTCACGCTAAGCGCAAGTAGGTATCTTATCATACACTGAATGGGCATTAATTGTGAACTTCTACCTTTCCTGAAGGACAAGGACTCCTTTTTGTCCTTGGCTTTTCTTCCACTCTCTTCTGTCATTCTTCAACTTCTTGGCGACTCCTCTTTACCCGATTATCCTTTTTCACGCAATCCATCCATCTTTTCTTTGGTCTTTCTCTTCTCTTTTGTCCGTCTGTTTGTTTGTCATTCCTCTAGTAACAATTCTTCCCTCCGCATTACATCTCCATACCATGCGCCAGCCTATTTATTACTTCTCGTCTTTTCTGTCCCTATTTTCAAACTTCCCCGTATATTAATTCCTTATTTTATACATTCTTGTTACACCCCACTTGTGAACAGTTATGTGAAACTTCTTTGGGTACTTTTTTCCACATTATTCTTTTGCCCACGAATCCTTTCAAACCGCAGGGTGGGCAAAAGAATAGATAGATATTCAGCATTTATATTGCCGTCGCACTAGAAATGAACGACCGGAACCGAACGCCGATGGTGGCAACTGCTGTTGGACCTTAGTCCAACAGCAGTTGAACTGCAGTTGAGTTATAGACCTATTACACTGCACTTTTCAGAGAGACCCTTATCCCTGAATCAGTGTAGTGTAATAATATTTAGGGAGAAAGGGTTTCTAATTTGGTCCTTATTGCTTTGTAATAAGCGACGCCAAAACTAGTGGCCACACCCACCCTTTCTTCAGGACCCTGTGAAAAGTGCAGTGTAATAGGGGTTTTATACCTATGAACTGCTGAATTCTTACTTTCGTTCTTCTCCTGTTTCCTCCAACAAAACTTGTTTATTAAATTCGGAAAATTTGTTTGCGGGAAGTCTGATATAGAAATATGTAGTATATTGTGTGCTTAGGGGTGAAACAAGACTAATTCAGACGAGGTGAAGTTGCCTGCCTGAGCGAAGCGAGGGTTGGCATCACCCGAAGTCTGAAATCGTATTTCATTCCGTGGCACACACACTATTTTTTAAATAATCTGCAATAAAAGTGCGAGTTTTATTAAAATTGTATTTCTTATTTATTTTAGTTGATTGTAATTTTTAATTGTTAAATGACAATTAAAATGGTTTGAATTAAACAAAAGATACTCTGACAGGATTTAAAGGTGGGCTGCTACGTCATTCGGCGACCTAATCGTCTGAAATTGACTAGTTTCGGGTGGCTCAACAGGCATTGAAACTCGCACTTTCAATGCAGGTTATATGAAAACAATATTTCCTCTATTATTATCACCTAAGGAGAAAACAGAAGAATACATTTGAATGGACAAACGGCCGCCTGCGTGTGTTCTTAACGTGACTGCAAGAACGTGCTAGTCTTGAAACTGTTTCCCGAATTACCTGACCTTGGGGGTTGCTCACTGCGTACATACGCTGCATGTGTGTACGCAATACATGCAGCGTATGTACGCATGTACGTCTACAAAGCAGTGTTACTTTACACAAAGCGTTACTTACACTGCCCTTTTTTATCCGTTCGTACGCAACAAGAAACCCATACAATAAGTTTAAGTATACCCAAAGAAGTTTCAGCTCTTTCGCACGCTTACGTATTTTTACTGGGTTTGTGATGCTAATTGACGAGAATTTGCCGTGCCAAGTTTGCCATAGTTTCGTGGGCACAATATTCTGTGTGTGTGTTATTATATTATACTTTAAAAATTATAAAATTCTCAATGTAGCATAGCAATCCTGATAAATTTATGCATAGATATAAGGCAGATAAAATTGAATCTTGCTTTTAACGTCATTTTGCAGCACAGTGAGTGTCTAATTTGATACACGGTTTTCATCACGGTTGTGCATTTATTGAACTACAACTACCAACTTCGCTTTTAGCAAAGAGCGAGCGAGAAATAAATTTATTTTTATTAAACTAAACTTTACTTAGGTTAACATGAGCAGCATCCATATTGCAGTGGCAATCATCTCAATTTTGCGATTGTGTGATGTCAAATAAGCACGATTGATTGTTTAATCAACCTACCGCTT
The DNA here is from genome assembly GCA_923060345.2 of Erebia aethiops. Taxonomy (NCBI): domain Eukaryota; kingdom Metazoa; phylum Arthropoda; class Insecta; order Lepidoptera; family Nymphalidae; genus Erebia; species Erebia aethiops. The sequence goes on along the minus strand of OV281079.1, from coordinate 8,684,242 downwards.
CCTTTTTTTATATGAGTATAATATTCTGTTAATAAATCCGCGTGTACCTTTACATTACAATATAGTTATAAGGCAATTACTCCTTACTATTAAACTGTTGTACTCCTTACTATTTAATTGTGTTACCTTCTTCGTAGTAAATTATATACACACTACAAATAATATATATTTCACCAATTCCTCGTAAGTACACGTTTTTCAACGAATTTAATATTGTTATGTCTAACGATGTGTATAATGTGTCTTTATATAGAATTACTACAGAATGTTGTACTCATTATCAAACAACTATAAGATATAAGATGAAACAACGTACTATACAAAGCAATCCTTATGCCTCATTTTCGTTCTCGATCAAAGTTATCTCTCGCGAAGTAACTACCGAGAAGCTAACAGAGAGGATTCTATATAATATTCGGTGCCAATAAGATTTTATTCATGAATAAATCAATTCTCAGAAAACATTTACTTGTTTCTTACTAAGCTTTGTTTTAGAATAATTATAATGTTGCTAATTCGATTTCACAAAATCTTTAATCAAAACTAAATTGACAAGTCTTAAATTAATGCCAATCTTTTCACAATCCATACCTACTGAAAATTACAAAAATATGTAAGTGTATCTGTCTGTTATGGCCCATGGCCCATCTGCTTAACCGAACTTTAGTTGCGAGATAGGATGAATCCTGGACATAGGCTACTTTTTATACCGGAAAAACAGTCGAGTTCCCACGGGATTATAAAACAAGTTCAGGCAGACGAAGTCGCGGATATCTTCTAGTTTTCTATGAGGAAAAGAGTGGCACTACGTTTACTGTCAATTTATTTGAGATATATTATAAGATATATGTAACGATATATTTGTGAGTAACTCAAATTATATTTATAAAATTATTTTGGCATCGCTCGCTCAGATACAGCGCAACTTTTTTCACCGCATGGTGGTTAGGGAACCGAACATTTGGGGTAACTTTATCGAGGATGAACCGGAGGCTTTTATTTAGAATACAAAATATTACCGTGCAGTCAAGAATTGCAGTCATTCTGTCTCGTTCTAGACCCAATGGCGCTGAAATGGTAAACCGGAGTGCGGAACACCCCTCGACTCTAGACAGATTGTACGTTATCCTATATAATTATATAAATATATCACTATTTATCCATCATACATAATAATATTATTTGTAACACTTCATTAACGCCACCAGTCATCAGACGTGCCGTAATCTTATATGCTACTTTAAATGTCATGTATTTTGAGCAGTAAAAATTTGGCGCTTTGTTTTGTTTGCGCACTTTTAACTTTGTTTAGCCTACCTACGTCTTTTAACATTTTAAATCGAAAAGTTGACTCCTGATTTAAAACTTTTTTCATAAAAGACGCTTTGCGACATTAGAGACCAAGATAGAACAAAGTTTGCATTGAACCAACATAAACTCATAATTTGAGATTGTCTAAATTAAAAAAAAAAACATTAAAGTTACATTTTCTAGTTAAAAAAAGCCATGATGTTACGACGATAAAAAATCTGTTACGATTTATTAAAAATAAGACTCAGTAAAAAGTATTGAATATCTTAAAATATATCATAAAGAAACAAATAACTGACGACTCAACAAACACACTTTCTTCTGGTTTTTGTAAATAGTACAAATGTATATTTAACCACAATTATAGTATAATATGATATTATATATGTGTTTCTTGATCTATTATCAATCGCAATAGCAGCATGCTTTTCAGTACACAAATATTAAATAATATACTTGAGGCCTATTTTATATTATTATAAATCACTGTATAATATGTTTAATATATTATTAATAATTTATTGTAATATACATAATGAAATCCCTGGAATCATATTCCCTGGATCTACACTAGAATCGAAATAAAAGAGGATATTTCAGCTCCTATCAGGTTTTAAAAAGGGGTACGAACTCGTTAACTATAAATCTATGAGTGTATACTAAAACCTGTGCCAAAACTTTTGGGAATGAAAAGACTGACAGAAACGCTCATCTCTTAAGCATTTATAAAAATAGTTTGGGTTTTCAATATACCTAGAATATACGCAACGGGATATATTCTGGTTCTTTGTACTCTGTTTGTTTACACTTGAGTTTATTCACTTTTGTGTAACGTTGACACAGTTTTTTTTTCTATTTATAAGTCAATAGTTCACCGATTTCTGTAATATCATAGCGTGGGATATCTCCAGGTACCGGTCGGGATGCATAATGTATCACATACTTTGCATTTATCTGCGGCACTTGTCAAAGCACTACCTGACCTATTTAATATTATACTTTTACCCAAATGTGTTCGGTCAAAGCGGTTTTTTTATTCGCTTATGTGTATTTTTATTACCTTTTGTGTTGATTGTTGAACATTCACATGCATAATAAAATGTAAAATTATTAATTAAATAATTAATTTCGACGAATTGGGTTTGTTAAAGAGGGCGGAAAATTTTGTTTTTTGGTAAATTATTATTAGAGAGGAAGGTAGAACCTATATATTTGAATTATGTTGCATAGTAACAATTATAGTATGTTTAATGAGAAATATTTTTTTTTCTATTTCAAAAGAAATATAAAATTCATCCAGACAAAATTCTGTCTCTTGTCTGAAAAAAATCCTTATAATTTGTTTTTACTACACAAGTTACAAGACAAAGGCTCGAACTAAGATTCAAGTAGCGCCATCTAGTGACAACAAGGTGAACATAGTCAAGAAGCAAAAGTACTTGATAAAACTTTGCTTTCTGTCTCTTCAACATTTTAGTTACTATTTATGTTCTTTAACTATAAAAATTATTTTGTCTATTGGTGTCATGATACCTATTAAGCATGAATTAGTTGTTGGCACTTACGCGAGGCATTGTAACGAATGAGCATCAAGAAAAAGACGTAAAAACGTCCATTCTCTTTCCTTATTCCGTCCTGTTCAAGGAAGTGATTATATGTCTGGCTACTTAAACTATTGAAGCAAAGTATATTAGTTTTCCATCTGAAGATTCTTTAAGACCAGACTTCCAGACGATCCAATTTTGTGCATTTGCAAAATTGGCACAGAGCATTTCCCAGATTTACCTATTCAATAGTTAAGCGGCGTGTCTTATCGTAATAAAGGCATTTCGGTAGCTACCGCCGTTGCAAGCAATGCAGTTTTAAATAATGTTATAACTAGGTGTGAAGAATTTTCAAAATTGAAAGATTGCTGCGTGCGGGTTGTGTTAAATGCGTTCAGCATTAAAAAGAACTGTTCATTTACATCAAATTTTAACAGAATTTCGACCTATCACCACTTTATATTTCGGAGTTTTATTGCTGAACTTTTAATAAAACGAAACAAAAAAAATAGGCACTGCCGATAGAAGTGAAAACGAATATTTAATTTTTTTTTCTAATTTAAAAAATACAAAATCAAATATAAACCTTACAACTAAGGCATTAAAGTTTAATTACGAATGTACTATATTTATATATATTTAAGACCTTTTGTCTTCGTAACAACGCGAGGTGTCGCCCACGGTTACACAGCACTTATTAATATAAACCTTAAAACTAAGGAATTTAAGTTTAATTATGAATGTACTTAAGATCTTTTGTCTTAAGAAGAACGGTGTCGATCACGCGTAGGTAATCCACATTTTTACCCCCTACCAAAAAGTGCTCGTGCTCAATGGGCCTAAAGAAGTTTTCACTTCAATATATATTTTTATGTATACGCGTCTGCAGCCAATTGTGAACTATTCGAATCAATCAACAGTAAGATCTTTACTATTGACTAAGACTACTTTTTTTGAGCATCAATAAAATTTAAGAAAATTCGTGAACATCGTTAACAACGTAATTAATGGATGATTTACCTTCCTTATAAATATCATAACAATCTTTGCAGCCCGAGGCTATCTAGCACCGCTTTCAAAATTACAAAATTGCATAACATGATCTGCTCTAAAAAAAAACTGAAAAATATATGCTCTTTATATTGTGTCAGGTGCGGTTTCCTGCCGAACGACACGATTGAGCCGCATTCGCCCATCTAGAGTAAGCATTCCCGTGGCAATGGTCTGGCACTTACCGCACTATAGGCAGCGGCACGGTTCTTGAGGCGGCACAAGCCAATAAAATATGGAGTTACATCCGCAGCAGCTCATCCAAACAGTACGAAGATCCGAGAATCTGAAGATGGTGTTGATGTGACAGCGAACCAAAGACGTACCTTGCGCACTGCCAAACAAACTCGAAGAATGACTCTCATTCAAGATCATGCCTTTAGATCCGTGCCGATATTTGTATATTAACTATGTTCTTTGCACCTTCACATGCAATACAATTATACTACAGCACGGCAATGGAGGTTTATGGCAAAATATTGTACAGTAATTTTTACTTCAGAGGCGTCTCTAATGCGGCTTGATCGTTTAGTTTTGCGCTTTTACTAGCTTTAATGATTTACTTTGTGTTTATAGGTTGACTGTATTATTATTGAATGTGCAATTAATTAACATGACGTACTTAATTCTTGCACTTTCACAAAAAAAATCTGCACATCTTTTTGCATTTGTTGCGTTAAGATACCTACTAGCGCAACTCATGCTGCCATGCGTCTTTTGTATCTTTACTTTTTTACGAATTTGAGAATTTATTAAAGCTAACAAATGTCACACAAGTGATGTTAGATACACTTGTGTGAGTGAGATGTGAGTTGGGAATATAATAATGGTAGCCCGCTTTTATTGTACACCACACAACTAAAATGTAAGAGACGCATTTATGGAGCAATTAGGTAGAACGTACAAAATATACACGGGTTATTATTGTGTACAGCTTACAAATATGTGTCATATATGTTGCACGTAGGAGTGAAATGTAAAAATCATCAAATAAAGAAACACTATTAAAATTAATAGGTTAATTAAAGTTACTTAAATAAATTAAATGAAACTATTATTTCGATAAGTAGATAAAGAGTTTTGAGCAGATATAATTTCTCAAATAGATGACAAGACCCCAATCGCGTGTACATATTATAACTTGATTGGTATGGACTAATCACTATCGATTTTAAAGAGGTGGTGGTTGCTGAAAATCGGGATATAGTTCGAAGCACATATTTAACAGAGGCACAAAGGTCTGAAATAGCATGCACCACATTATGGTTAACCGCTGTGATTGTAGTTACTACCTATTCCTTATCCATCCTAATTAATTGTTGGTGTTACAGTCAAAACTCATTACCGGCCGAAACCACTTTTAAATGCGAAAAGCAATTATCATAGTTTTGAAAAGTTGCATTGGCCAAAACCACTTTTAATTGCGAAAATATGACTGGTCAGAACTACTTTTAATTGCGAAAATATTGATTGGGTAATATAAATTTTGAATAAATTGTATCGGTTAAAAGTGATTTTGTCTGAATGTGGTCTGCTGTATTACTTAAATAACAAATAGTAAAAGGGTGACAGTAATTTTTAAAAATGTCGATCTGTCCCACAGCCGAATCAGCACAATCTGACTCCACGTAGTCTTGTCTGCCCTATCCCTAGAGTATTTTTATATAGAGCGCGAATCCAGAAGTTCGCGAAGAAGGTCCTGCATGAAGCGAGCCTTCGAGGCCGAGTGAAGCGAAGGAGGATGGTGGCAAGCCGGCGACCTTCGTAGCGAAACGAAGCGCTGGCGTAGCCCACCCTTTTAACATGTACATTTGTATGGACACTACGTTATGTTGATATGGTAAAACGTTCATAAACAGATCGACAAACGTTGAGCATTATTCAAAATTAATGTTACCCAATATTGTCGCAGTTAAAGTGGTTTTGACCAACGTCCATAGTCGAAACTACTTTTGACTGATTTTCGCAGTCTAAAGTGATTTTGACCACTGTCCTTAGTGAAAACTACTTTTTACTGTTTGTCGCAGTTAAAAATAGTTTTGACCGGTTATAAGTTTTGATGCTAACATATACAACTAGCACCTTTTTATTTCAGATCTTGAGATACCAGTGCAGAGTAAAGTGGATGACCGCAACAGCGCCTAGCGCACCAACTCCGAACGGATTATCATATAATTTTTATTAGGTTAAGACTTATTATTTAGGTTTAGAGTTTAACTTGGTGTGTGATTAAATGTAATAAGTTATTTTGCGCCGAGCGCCGGCCGGCGGCGCCGCGCGCCTAGTCCCAATACAGATAAGACAATTTACTGTTTATCTGCATAATCTCTGTAACATAAATATACAAAAAAAAATATTTAACATCTCTCACGTGTAGCTACCATTAATTTATTGAGCAGTCTAGTAACAGTATATCAATAATTGAAATTAAAATAAGTACCCTTTTATGTTAGATAAAAACTAGCTTGTCTTAACTCTGATGCGTAGCGAAGAAAAATGTTACAATACATATTTTAGGAAAGCGTCTGTGATCTTAAACGAAGAAATTTGATGAACCGTTTTAATGTTAGTTGAGGCGATAATGATAATGTGTAACTTGTAGGTTTACCGATAGGGCTGCCGCGCGCGGCGGGGCTGCGGGGCCCTCGGGGGCGGCGCCCGAGCGCCCGAGCGCGCGGCGCCGGCTCGGGACCGGGTCCGAGCGCACGACCCTGTCCGCGATCACTTTACTTATTTAATACACAATGTTACTTTAAGACTTAGCATTCGGTGGAATGTACTCGTACGAGCTGACTCCTTTTACCACGCGAGAAGTTCCGCCGAGTACGTTCCGGTTGTTGATATGAGAGTTTGATATTTGGAAAGCATGTGTTTAATTGTAAGTAGTTATTGGGCTGAGAATATTTAAGATTTTGTTGAATTTGATATTTGAAATTCTCTATGTATATCACTATAATGTAAGATAAAATCACAATGAAATCACGTTAAAATTTACAGTTGTTCCATGAAAATGTTTATCTAAATGTTATAAAAAATAATCTGCGTGTGTTTATCGGCCGTACCAGTACAAATAATTATTAAAAATCTCTGTAAATATTATTATATAAACTATAGAAGGTAACAGTGATTTATGCTACTTATAATGTAATAATGTAAAATATTTCTCAAATACGTGCAAGAAGCCTTAAAAATCGTAGATTTTTAAAAGATATGGGTACTAGCGTCTACGAGGTCCTTGGCCGCACTGGACGATGTATTTTTATAAATCATATTGTTATTTATTAACATATATAATATGTTAACTGAAAGTACATTATTTCGTATTTTTCTAACATAAATATAATAGCATACGTATTTCAATTAAAATTATCAACTTTAAATATGGAAACAGTTATACATATTATATTAAAATAATTATATGATATAGTGTTGTCATTGTGTGATACCTGCGTACATAATATGCGTTACAAATTTAATTTGAAAACGTTTTTATTTTTATAATGCTTAGACGCCAGTTGTAGGTTATACCGAGGGTCTCTCAAGTCTTTGTAGCGTTCCAACTCCCATCTCATGCGCTCTCATCAATACAGCTTGCGCTCTTAATTCATTCTTATTCTTACATTAAGTTGAATATCGCACTTAAAAAATCGAATAGTCGCAAAGTTAGCGCACATCTTCTTCTTCTTCTATATATATAAAAATGAAACCCGTATTCCTTGGTCACGGCATCACGCGTGAATGGCTGGACCGATTTCACTAATTCTTTTTTTGTTGTATTTGTTATTATTAGGAGAAGGTTCTTACGGAAAAAATATTAAGAAAATCTCTCAGAAATATTGAAAAATATACATTTAATTTTGCATACTAAGGCGGTACGAAGTTCGCCGGGTCAGCTAGTAATATATAACAATTAAAAATTGTCCTATTTACAGATGCGTCTTACCAACAGCGACTTACGACCGCGATAGATATTTATATATGTCAAGAGATCGCGAGCTATTATTATACGAGTCTTATTTTTGACCTCGATACATGTAAAACTTTGGTAAAATTGAGATTTTTTTTGGTTTTGTTTATTATTTTTGACACTTAAATAATTCAAAGGCCTATTTATAATGAAGTGAGATTGATTTCTTTATTTTATATATTTAGAGAAAAAATCAATTAAATGAAGTGTTACATCGTTTTCATGCGTAATCTTGATATTTCTTCTTACCGTCCTAAATATTGGCCTAACTTGGGTTTCTATTCCAGTCTGCTATTGAAGGTACGGTATAAGAATCATCTGTTAGATCATAACCATAAAGTTACAGCCGTACGCTAAGTTTTCCAATTTTGTGAGTGTTAGTAAACAGCATTACCAACTTGGTTAAACTCAAACTGACACCTGAGTGCCTAGTGGGCGGTTCTCTTCCCATTGGATCATGTCAACACTAATGCATGACACGTTAACGCTCTTGCGCTCAACCAATTCCATACAAATGGTAGTAAATTCCAAAAAAAATGTGTGTATATACCTACTTATGTACGCACGCGTGAAGTTATACTTTTTGATAGCAAATAATAAATATCTTGAATATAGTAATCAGTTCTCACCCAACATACAGTAAATGTATTTGTTTTTTTGGTAGGCCTTTTTCTGCAAGACTTAAAGGTTGACCAACTAACGTCAGGGTGACGAATTTGGGTGTCAGTGTGCGCGCGCATCGTAAAAATTCACTCAGATAATTTTTCCCTAACGCGCCAAAAGAAGTATAACTTCAAATTTACTAATAAAATATTTTAACGCGGTAGAGTAAGTAAAAAAACTCCCACTCGGCCCTCTGAACCGTTCCGGCTGGTAGACCGTTTTGCGGATCATAGTCGTACATTAATGATTTGTATTATTTCGAAAGTTCACGCATCACGCATGTAGTTCGGAGATAGTATTTTAAACAACACCATTGTAAGTGGGGCATGAGTTGGAAACTTTGAGTGCGTTTCCTCATTATCTGACCCGACCTGATACCTGCACGAGAAATATGAATTATCGTCAAGCACAGTGTAAGAAATAGTGCACACCTATATTTATGAGCCGCGATGTCATATCCGATAGTGTGGAAACGCTTAAAACTTGATGAGAGCCTCGTCCATTTGAATCCTAAGGCATGAATTTAGTTAATTGAACTTGTGATTGACGGTTTCTGTTTAAATGTGGACGTTTATATTTATATATACATAATAATATATATATATATATATATATATATATATATATATATAAATAATAAATTTAAGTATCATAATATTATCACTGCACCAAGTGCGAATGTATATTTGGCCGCATCAACGATAAAGTACATGTGTATAAGTAGATTATATGAGTAATTTCCCTAATTTTTATCTTAGGCTTGTATTGTTCGTAATTTAGAAGATTTGGCACCATCGTTATCCGTAATACCGTCCAGTGAAAATAAACTTTAACGACATGAACTTTAGCAAATTTCGAAACTTCGGTAACTAGCTTAATTGTTTTGGATTCAAATTATTTGGAAATTAAGTATTTTACAATTGATTAGTAATAAAAAATTAACGCCGATTAGCAACTAAAACGGCGAATCGTTATGAATTAAAATAATAGCTATGGAATTTGCATGTCCTCGAATATGATGTGTTGTATATTCTGTAGCAATTAAGTACAACAATAAAATGTGTTCATATTATGTAATAACGCATTTGAGGGAATGTAATCAACGTCACTGGTAAACGTAGCGCGTGTGAATTAAATTAAACAAGCACATAATTCAAAATTGCATACATATACGATAGGAATTTTCCTTTTGGTTTACTTTGAGTGTTTTTAAAGAATCAGTGCGCTTAATGTCAACACATCTAAAGAAGTGACGATTCGCCTCAACATAATTTAAAATTAACGAGAATATTGACAATAGATCGAAAATTAGTACCTGGTGTATAGTGTAAATTATATATAACTGATGAAAAGTTCCTTTTTCGAAACGTTGTGGTGTGGTATCATTGTTTACATAATTTAATTCGTTGACCCAATTTTTAGTAAGTAACATATTTTATTCTTTCATTGTGTTTTGTTCTTCTAAGTTATTTATACATATTCAGAGGTTTGAACAAACGAACCATACAAACGAAGTTTGATTCTTATTTGATTGCTAAGTAACGCTCTACAAATTAATATTAGTGTTTGTGGTTACCAAGATTTCCTTTAAAATGTTAACTGTCTTATCTTTTGGATGCTAAACGGATCTTAAAGTATGGGAACCTAAACACTCAGTCACAGCTGATATAAATATTTTTAAGAGTGTCTAATTTTTTTGAGTTTGATTGCTTAGTATTCATATAAGACTCAATCCTCTTCATAATCACTCATCACATTCGCATATCATTTCTCAGGCTGAAAAGGTTGCGTTGCAATCATTTATAGGAACCCCGTGTTCGCGTCAAAGAATAACTTTACATGTTGCTGAGTTTTCGTATCATTTCTATTATCTTTTTCTTAAAAAGTGTTAAGTTAGCTTCGATTAACGTGATTAAGACACGGTTGATGTACGTTTTATTCACTGAATAACGAACCATATACATATTTCTTTTTTCGCAGCATCACGAACTTGATAGTTTTAGACGCTTTATCGAATGCAAAGCTGATCTGTGATGGTATGACATAGTTAGATACATTTAGGCTGTGTGGGTTTTACTTGTACGTACATTAGGAACGGAGCGTCAGATTAAGACCAATTATTAAATGTAACTTCTGACCTGTCCATATTTTCTACTTCAGAATTTGATTTTTCCTGTACTCCATTGAACTTATTTCTTTTGTGTAAATAAAAAAGGCTTTTGTGAGTAAAACACTGGTGAAATAAGACTTAGTAAAATCCGTTGGTACAGAAAGTCCATTTAAATAATAGAATTCAACTTATGTACGGAATCCATATTCTTTGTTTGTGATTCCATGATTTGACTTTCATGATTCTTCTTGCGTTTAATGGTATGTGTACCGAACTTTATGATATTTTTCATCAAAAAGCACTTCCTTTAGATCAAAACCTTAATCCGCCAGTTATAATGAAGACAGTAAAGCTGAGATATATTGTGTAGATTGACTTTTGAATGTGCTCAAACTTTACTGAGAGCGAATATTTTATACCGGGGACAAAAATCTGTCTTTATTTAACTCTTTAAGTAAAGACAGCACAGGCAAATTACGCTCAGTCTTGAAATATAGCGAGTGGCTCACCCCCCATGTTCATAAATACATTTAAATACATTATATACTACAGTGACATATATTTGAGTCATTATTCATATAAGACAAGTACATAATTATGTCTGATTGATTATACCTACTTCACATAATTTATTACCATTTCATGTTACCATTTTATACAGTATTTATAATATATGTGTACCTATAAATTGTTATGAAATATAACAGTATTATTTTGAACATCACTATTTTGTTAGGTGATTACCTACTATACACCCATTGTTAAAGAAATAATTGGAATAAATATCTGTTACCATTTATTCATATATTTGTAATATCGCGTCTAGATCAATTTTCAAAACAGCTCATATTATATTTATTACATTAGTATATATATTTATGTTTAATGTAGGTACCGAAATCCGGAATTGAAGCTGCTTTTTACGCGTATACTAGTATAAAAACGAATTGGATGAATACAATAATTGACACACCAGTGGTGATAAAGTTTAAGTTGTGTGCCATTAGTTAAGTAATTGTACAGGGTTCGTAGCCGCGGTCGGCCCCTCGGCTGGCTGCGCACGCAAAGCTTCACGCTCGCGTCGATGTATGTTTACGTTCTTGTTTCGTTTATTGAACAAACCTGTCCGGTCGCTGATCTGTTCTGTCACGCGCTTCACTCTTTTCCATCAAATTAACAAACACCATATACCTAGATATTTATTACAATTAACGATATGTATGCTTACGAGTATAACGTTTAAAACTACTGTCTATTTTGTAAGGTTAGGTTGTAATGTAAAGAATATGTTGTAATTTAGCGTACGTGTATGTAATATACATCTATATTTATGAACTAAAAAGATAAGTATTTTACTGTGGTAAGGTACACGCTGAGTGTTCTATGTAAATGTTAACGTTGGAGTTCAATTAGGTGGTAAGTGCGGTCCGGTAGCGCAGGCGGTCCGCGGCCGCTTCGCTCGGAGCCTCAGACTCGCCCGCACCGGGCCCGCCGCGGGCTCGCATCATCACAAGCGCCGCGTACTACGGCGCCCCGTGCGCGCCGCAAGCAGGCGCGCGCGTAGGGCGTGCGCGCGTCACACACATTCCAAAATAACACTAGTATAAACGCTTTGTGGCGCACGACGAACGCGTTACGGTTTGTAAGTTAACCACTTTGTTGTTCATTAACGATAAGTTAGATTTAATCTCAGTCGATGTTGTTTATTTTAGTCTGTGTATAGTATTCTATCGGTTTAAGTTTATGTGAGGACGAGAATTTGAGCGGATCGACGGGCCCCAGCCTGGAGGGTTCATACTTCATATTAGTTGTAAATCTTAAGTACCTAAGCGATTATTTCTGTTGCACCTAACTTTATTTCGCGAGCCGTGTTAGTTGTATTTTATTAAGTAATTGTACATATAGATAGGGCGAGGTAAACAGAGTTTTCATTCATCTTATATGGTTATTGTTAAATAATAAATGTAATGATATGGGGCTGGCAAAATACCAATGCAATGTCTCATTTGCTGTTAAATAAATCTATCTGATACATACCTAACTGTAGATGTTGTATGGCTATTTATGTTTCTCTTGTTTATGTAAGGCAGCAGTGAGGCCACGAGATTGGTGGGTTGTAGGCACTGTATCGCCCAGAGCGACTCGCTCGAGCGTCGGCGTAGGACTCTCGAGTCTCGACCTCGAGCACGCAAGTCGGAACGTGTCCCTCGCATCTCGGTCCAGTGACCTCTCTAATCACTATATCAATATAATACATACTTACATAAGACGTATCAAGTACCACACATAAGTAAGCCACAAGTTTTGGTGACAACTTGCTCTTCTATTAACTGAACATGAAAAAACAACGAAATTTTTATAATACATTTGTAGAACAAACACCTCAAAGTCACTTTGTTTAATTGATTATGTTATAATAGAACAATACTGAAATCGATTTTTTATACCTAACGTATTTGCATATTGCTTTTCATTGCATTATATTACAATGAACTAGAAGTGACAATGGAGAGGTACTTACGAAACATGTGATGGTTCAGTTAATACTGGAGTGGCGAGTATGTAATGTTGTCTACCTTAACATTGTACCGTGTCATTACCTCACACTATAATATGTCTTTTGTACATTAAAATAATAGTTATTGTTGTCGCTATTTCTAATGACCGATTAATTTAAATGCTACAGCATATAAATTATTTTCGACGATCACTTATACACAATCATGTAAATTGCGGTGCGAGAATCAGTGTCGCATCGTCAATATAATATTTATTTTATTTTGTGATTAATAATTAATATTGTGAGACGCACGTACGCGCCGGTGGCGCTGCCGCGCTGCCGACCGCTATTGTAGAAATAAATAATATTTTCGTTTAATTCGTCGTTTCTTTTACTTGCCTCGGCCGATTTATTTTTGGCTTTACATATTTAGTACGCTTATTTTTAATAGATTATTCTGGTTGCTAATTCTGCTGAAGAGTCAGTGTCATGCGACTACGGCACTGCATCTAGGCAATTTCTTTCGTGACAATGGGCTCTACGAAATATCTAAAATATTTTTTTTCAATTATATTGATTTCTTTTACAATACTCCCTGCTCTATCTGGTCGTGATTGTGTACAACAGAATTAGCCATAATGCTTGTATCACAGTAGTGCGATCGTAGGAGCTCACGAGGTAGTGGTCGCCCGGTCAGAGGACGTTTTCTCTTGTTGTTGGTTCTTTTCCGACTGACGGTGATCAGTTGGGGGGGTACGGACCTCGAGGCAAGGCCGCCTGAGCGTGTCCTCAGGGGTAGCTGCAGCTACCCGGACTATATAATTTCAGTCCTTATATGGGCTGGGGCCGCGCTTCACTTGCTTCGGCCAGGTGATAGCTGCTTGTAGGATGTCTGGGGATTGCCAAATCCGATGGTGTCAAATGATGATATCATATCCGGTAGTGTCATGTTCGGTGTTGTCGTTCTAGGTAATTTGAGTGTCATATCTGGGAGGGCGTCCTCTTCGTCCGCACTGATGCCTGTGTTGGCAGGCATCAATTCGGAATGTAAGAGCTCTCGCGGCAGGGGACGCCCGTCCGGCCTTCTAGTTGGGGCAATTCCGTGAAGGTGCGTGCTAGGTGGCGGACAAAGTCCTCCACGATGGGTGTCCGGGTGTCCCTATGGATGACGTCGTTACGGACGTATCTCTGAGCTCCTACAATGAGGCGCAGGCATCTATTCTGCTGGACCTGAGTTCGCTTTTTCTGGTACTCGGAGTAAATGGCGTACCAGGCTGGGGCCGCATACGGTCAGATACGAGCGGACGTAGGCTCCGTAGAATTTTAATTTGGTTCTGTGTTTAATTTAGAGACGTGAAGAAATAATGGAGCATCGACCGGGCCCCAGCTGCTTGCCAGACCGCGTGATTTACCGTGGGGGTCATGAATCTTCCTGTCGATGTAGCACCCCAGATACCGCACTGGTCTTCCTCTCTACGTCCTCGAAATGTAAGCTGAAGAAGCATCCTCGAGCCACCGGTCAGTAGAGCGGCCGTCTTCCCAACATTGACGGACATCCTCCACTTATCGAGCCACTCCGGGAGCAGGTCCAACAGGCGATGCATTTTGTTGTGACGGTGTGAAGTGCGCACTGTCATCCGCATATGGGGCTAGCAGTACGTCCTCGTCACCCTCACGGAGAGTGGGAATATCATCCATCTGTATAGGCGCGGCGACAAACAGCTGCCTTGTGGGACTCCGGCTTTTACAAAACGTGGTTGGGAGTCGAGTCTACCGGGACATGAAAGCTCCTGCCCTCGAGAAATGATTTTCTCTCATTTGCGAGGAAGCTTTTTTATATTGCCGACAGATGGCGTTGACTTGTCTTAACTAACACTAAAATCTTGTGCCGTAGTATAGGGCCAAGAGCCGTATTGCTTTTTATAAATAATGAAGCAAGTAGGAGAAAAATTTATTAATATAATTATTTACACTATATTGAACAATATAATTAATCATTGATTATAAGAAAATTAACCACATTAAATCTCTAACCACATTATAAGAAAATTACTGTTGAATTTACCGGAATCAAACTTTTAACACGCCACTCTACATATTTTGGCTCAGCATTTTTGTATGTATTTAAAATTTAAGGCTGCATTCTCAATGATCCATCAATTCGTATCGTTTCACCATTGAGCATAGGATTCTGTATAATGCTTTGTACCAGCAACGCGTACTCATGGGGATGGCCAAGACGCGAGGGAAATGGCACCGACGACTCCAACTCTTTGATAGCCGCTTCAGGAAGCTGTTCCATCATTGGTGTTCGGAACAAACCTGCAATTGATATTATAGTATGTAGTTTACTCGATTTTATCAATGTCTGACTAAACGAAGACTACACGAAGTTAAAAACGCGGTGATTAAAACCACCTCGATGTACCAGAGTGTATGTTGCCTATAGTATGTTCCTGTTGAAGCAATAAAATATTTGGCACAGAGATATCTTATGTCCTGAATATTGACATAAAAACAACATCGAAGAGATCTCAAGGGATTTCGAAAAACCTATAAATAATCTATGTGGATGACATCAGGATTAATAAACTTATCTTACCAATAAAATATTATCATTGAGCTTAAATAATTTAAATGTAAATAATTAAATTTTATAATTAAATTGTAGAGGGTAGGCATACATGATACATACCTGGTGCAATAGTGACAACCCTAATGCCTTGCTTGGACAGATCTCTGGCGATTGGAAGTGTCATTCCTACAACACCAGCCTTGGACGCGGAATAAGCAGCTTGACCAATCTGAAATTATCCTTTTTTAATAGCTAAAACACAATTTTGGACATGATCAATTAATTTTATGCAAGAAGCACGCTTTTTATTGTAAAAAATATCTTCTTTATGTATCACATGTTTTGTTCAATTATAATTTTACAAAATTTGTGCCATTACCGCCGACTTAAACCGTGTAACCGACAAAAACCAAAAAATTATGGAAAAATAAAAGATTTTAAGGGTTTATTTTTGCTGTCCCAATCTAATCGCGTTTGCGACAAAAAACCTTATTTGGGTAAAAATGTCACTTACGATAACTCGGCGGTAATGGCTCGAAATGATATAAGTACGTTTTTTACGATTTATGAAAATTGAATTACTCTACTAACTTAAAACTAGATTTAATAATCTAAGTGTCCTTGGAGCAACCCAAACGAAAAATTATGTATGATAGATTAGATATATAAATTTATCAAAATCAGCATTTGGGTTTAGATTTCAAATCAAGGAATATGTTTTTTCAAGATTTTAAAAAAATAAATTTTAAAAAGGTGATTCGACGAGTATTATATATCTATACTTAATATTAGAAAGAGGTAAAGTTTGTGACGTTGTAGGGGTTAATCTACTACTGAACCGCTTTTGAAAATTCTGGAACCAATCGAAAGCTATTATTTGTGAGTGTCATACTGAGGGCTATACATTAACCCGAAAAATTAGGGAGTTCCCGTGGTCATTTAAAAAACTTATTTCACGCGGACAAAGTCGCAGGCATTTGCTAGTAAAATATATGTTTACCTGTCCATCGTAAGCAGCAACGCTGGCCGTATTGATGATAACGCCCCGCTGCCCGTCCGCATCTGGCGCGTTTTTGCCAATCAGCCCCGCAGCCAGGCGGATAACATTGAAGGTGCCTATTAAATTGACCTGAAATCATAGTTCATAGCTAGTGACAAGTGTTTACCAATATACTAGTTATACCAATTATACTATAAATAGTAATGTTAGAATGTGCTCTTGTTTGTTTAACTATGTGTACATAAACGATGGCTCATGCAATTGATTGACAAGTTTGTTTGTTTTTGATACTTGCGTAAAGGTTTCTTGCATGGTACCATCAACATGGTATTGCAACACATTCCGGACATGAGCTAGTCCATACTAATTTTATAAATGCGAAAGCTTGGATGGATAGATGGATGGATGGATGTTTGTTAATCACGCCAGAATGGCTGAACGGATCAGGATGAAATTTGGCTGATATATAGCTATTATAGTCTGGAATAACAAATATGCTACTTTTTATCTCGGAAAATTAAAGAATTCCCACGCACGGGACCCAAAAAGCCTTAATCCACGCGGACGAAGGCGTGGGCATCAGATCTTCTCCTTCATGTGCCTCTCCATTACTGAAGGTCAGCAGTCAGTTTACTAAATTTCTCCGTATCAGATCAGATCATCAGGGCATCAGATAGTAATTCATAAAAGTGAAAATTGAAATACCTCAATAGTTTTTTGAAATGTCTTAAGATCAAAAGGTTGATTTTTCTTAAAATTATATGTCCGAGCGGCAGTAGCTATGCCTGCACAATTAATCAATACATCCAGGCGGCCAAATTTATCCACTGTAGTTTGTAATGCATTTTTCACATCTTGTTCTGAAGTCACCTGCAATGCACACATGATTGGTCATTGAATGAATGAACACACATAGGTCAGTACAGGAATAGAAATGAATTTAAATGTACTATTGTAGTTATAAATCATTGAAATATATGAAAACGACAATTTCCGAAAAAAATATTCGCTTTTATTTCAGTTTACCTCTGAATGAGACCTTTATTAAATATGATTTTTCATAATTCAATTTTGCTGGTAATAGGATTTCAGACACTATTTTTGCTACTCCTTTATCTGGTAATAAATCAATTATTTCCTTTTCTGCACTATTCATTTATATTTAGTACAAAGAATATGTAAATCGGGGTTATCTAGATGGCCGAGAGTCTCTGGCCGAGAGCACTAGATTTTTAAAATAATTTCTCCACCCCATAGACTAAGAATGTATCAATAAACAAAATTTACTTACATTTTTTTTTGTTTGGATATTGCTAGAGTGCAGCAATGAACGTCAGTACAGACTTGTATAGTTCTTGTTGGGACTTACAGAAAGATTTCTGACAATGTATACAACTAGCTAATGCAGCAATATCAATAACCTAGTTGTTTGGTTCCGAATTCTTAAATCACTATAACCTGTTACTGGACTGCCTGAACAATCATTTTAGAGATGGGAACACCAAACTAAATGTATGTGCTGTTATAACAGATATGGAAGAATAGCATTAAAGCTGTTTCTCCCAATTGCACACCATAATCCATATGCTGATGTACTTGGTGGGTTTCCTGATATAACACAACCTCCTGGCGCACCAAGGTTTGTCAAACACAACACAGCGCACTATAATAGCTATTTGTAAAATTTACATATTCAATAAATCAAACTTACATCAATTGGGGCAAAAGCAACATTTTTGCCTAGCTGTTTGGCCACCTCTTGGCCTTTGCTAGTGGGAAGGTCGCAAAGTATAACACTGCCACCTTGTTTCAACAATTGTTCGGCAGTTGCTCGGCCAAGACCTGATGCACCACCAGTCACCAAACCAACCAGACCCTTGAAATATGCAAGGCTGTAAAAATTGTGACACTAATTTTGGATTTGGCAACTTAATTTAAATATAAAATAAACAGAAATTTTGTTCAGAAATCAGAATGTTCTAGTCAGAAGCACACCAGGATAATAAGGCCTTGATCTTCAGACCACTTCAGAGCTATGTACCTATTTTAATATATTTAAATAAACAGGAAAACTTACCTTTAACATTGTCGAGTGTATGAAATTCTGTAACTAATCGATGCCAACCAAAATTCGAAGTGCTCTATCTACGTTATTTTATTTGTAATTGCTAATTTAAGTAACTCTCACTTTGGAATTGGGTACATTAAGTGTGTATGAATAAATTGTAACTGAATGGTACCTACTTGTTTACACAAACATCGGTTTTATGTATCTTTATCTTATTAAAATGGAAGGTAGGTATGTCGGTTTTTATCTTATCACCACCGGTTCGGACTCCTACTGCTAAGGCCTTTATCACTCAGCAACTTTTGTTACAACTGTTTTTAATTTTAGGCATAAGAATTAGGTAATTTATAATAATTATTATCAAAAGTGAATGGGTACATAAAATATAAATATTTCAAACTCAAACCACGAAGAAAAATTGAAAAACATATAACCTCAGATTTTAGGTTAGTAAATATGTTGTTCCTTGATTTAACCTACGATTTTTGACAGAATACAGATGTTAATGTCAGTTTTATAGGCCTATTACACTGCAGTTTTCACAGGGACCCTTTCTGTTGAACAGTGTAGTGTAATCCAGTGTCTTAGCACTCCATACAAATATTTTTTTCTTAGAGAAAAAAGTTCGTCAACATAGCAGTAGATGGCGCTATTGATTCCTGGACTCCGGCGACTTTACCTGTTTCATTGGAAAGTTACGCGCAATTAGAAAAATCTGCTACAATATCATCAGAATACGAAGGTAAATTTCGTCGTCATCTAAAAGGTTATGGTAGCTCAGGTTGTATCAAGGCGGCCTCAAACCAGAAGACCCCGGTTCGAGTT
The DNA here is from genome assembly GCA_923060345.2 of Erebia aethiops. Lineage (NCBI taxonomy): Eukaryota > Metazoa > Arthropoda > Insecta > Lepidoptera > Nymphalidae > Erebia > Erebia aethiops. The sequence goes on along the minus strand of OV281079.1, from coordinate 8,664,629 downwards.
CCAGTTCCAGTCCGGTTTTTTTTTTTTTTAAAGATATAATTTTCCAAAAAACGGCCTAGGCAAAGCTCGGTAATCCAGGTACTAAAATAAAAAAAATACCATGAGCGCGATTTGTTTGGCTTTAGGGACGTCGTTTATCGCTAGATGGCGCTAATGCAATAATTCTGAGTGTTAACTCTATACCCCTATATTCAATGTACTCTGTGGTGTAATCCAAGGAAGGGTCCCTAATTTTGTCCCGCTATAGCGACGCCAAAACTAGGGCCACGCCCACCCTAAATTCGGGGCTCTGTGAAAAGTGCAGTGTAATAGGCCTATCTCCAACAACCTCGAGCTCAGATCAATGACCTCGAGTATCCATCATTCTCAGATCAATAACCTCTGGATATTGATTGAGCCCTCAGTTTTATTTAAATGTTACTTGCATCGGTTACTTGTCTTAATCAGTTTCGTGGTCTGCCATGGTCTGCTTTTTCTAAGCTTTTTCCCTTTTTCCTTAATCCATAGTATGGAGGGTAGAGGCACGGTAGAGGGAAGGAGTGTTATCTCGTAAGGGAGAAAAGTTGAAAAAGTGTCCAGCAGGCCAGTCACTCACTGTTTTGTTTTGCGAAACGGTTGCGTGATTTCGTTGAATTCATTTAATTTTGTCGTCTGCATCGATTTGGACTCCGATTACAGCAATGTATATCATGGACCTGGATGCGACATTTTGATACCGATTCTACCGATTGACAGTGCCCACCTTAGGGTATTTTCCCCTAGATTTAGGGGATTTTTAAACACTTAGGGACTTTTTTAGTATAACCATTGATGTAGAATTTTAGTACCGGTCTATCATCGTTTAAGTTAATTTTTAGGGAAAAAAAATTTTTAAGGAAATTTTTTAGGGAAAGTTTCAGTTCGAATCGGTGACTGCGTGTATCTGAACGTAACTTGGTGTGCCGATGGAAGTAAGAATCAAGAAATTACGACTATGAGAGAAATGTAACAACATTTCTCTTTCTCTATGGCTAGTACCAAACAAAATATATTTTCCTCTTTCGCACTCAAAGATTTATGTATGCGGAAAGAAAAGATATCGAATACGAATAAAATTTACCAATGACATTTATGATTATAAGAAAAAAACCAATGGATGCATTGCAAGAACATAATATAAAAATAATATAGTATACTACATGATTCCCGCGACTTCGTCCGCGTGGATTAAAGTTTTTTGATTCCCGCGGGAACTTTTGAGTTTTCCGGGATAAAAAGCAGCCAGCCTAGTTTGTATCCAGGGGAAGGACATACCTTCCCTGGATACAAACTATCCCTATACCAAATTTCATCAAAATCGGTTGAAGAGATAATTTATTTTGATTCCCGCAGGAACTCCATAATGTTCCGGGATATAGTCAGGCCTGTGTCACTCTTGGTACTTGCGCGACGAAAATACCGACGATCGCGCTCATTCCCGGAATGCTTACGCAGTCGGGGCTGGCGCGTTATAAGCGAGCGACGTGCTAGTGAATTTAACGCTGTTTTCGTAAATAGTTTTTTGAAAATATTTGTTTAATAGTTTAAGCATATTAATTATTTGTAGGATAATGTTTAATTTAGCTTGCTTGCGTGTTTTATCTATTTAATAATCATTATTTAGGCTATTAAAGCTAGCAAGCAAGTCAGCAAGTAGTCAATACAATAATAAGTAGTCAATAGTACTTCTATCACGGAACAGGTACAATTCATGTCAAACTTAAATGAGCCTCTTTTCAAGTAATTTTTTTGAATCGAGGCACGAGCTGTAGGTAGTACAAACGAGTCGCAGGGAATACGCTCGCCCTAGTTAGGCCCTTACTCCCTAATTCTTATTACACCTTGCCGATTTAGAGTAAGGGCACGGAATATATATTTATATATTTCCGTGATCGAAGTGTACCTACCTCTCCGAGCGAAATATTATGTTTCGCCGCACTGCTTCGCCGCGACGAATGACCTTGCAAGTTGCGTGCGTAGTGAAGAACTCACTGTGTAGCGACACACAGTAAACACAGTCGATCATAGTCAGAGTAGGTACCTTACTTACCAATTCGAAAAACTACTGTATTGTTGTACTGTTTGCTGACAGCCCTAGACAAGCTCGCAATGTCGTCCGTGACGTAGGAAAGGGAAAAGATGCAAAGCAATACGGACACTCGCGCGCGGCGATAAAGTTTAATTTAGCTTGCGTGCGTGATTTATCTTTTTAATAATAATTATGTAGGCTATTAAAACGTCGGCAAGTAGTCAACATCAAAGGAGTGAGACTTCTGTACGTCAGTACTATTATATTATTCTGTGATATAGTTTACAATATCGCAAGTTAGATTACAATCTAACGGTTTTTACAATTTTATGGTGACATGTACTTAGCAAAACTACGCCACCTATGATGTTTTTAACTTGGTTAGGCACACTGGCCGGTAAGAAGCTTCTAATTTATGTAAATTGCGTTGCGCTTTGCGGCAACCATAAAAATATCTTCATGGTTTTGAACGAAACGACAACCATTCGGATTTCCTTCACTTAAAAACTAAAAGGTTGTAAAATTAATATTGAAACAACATAAATACTTAATGAATACTTCTTTAATTAGAAAATAAATGAAAGCACACGCAAAGGCTGAATTGTTCGTAAAACGTACAATAATTCGTAATAGAGTTGTACATAAGTAATAATTAAAAACAAACATCCAAACATTGCGAGCAAGTTTCAATCAGCACGATTAGGACTTTCTCATAATATTATTATAGCAACACTTTCTAGGTATTCTTCCTTTCTAGGAAGCCTTCACTTTATTCTTAGAAGGGAAAAAACTAATGGTAGGTATTACTGAAACAAGTCCGCCATTACGTAGACATCCCTACCATTATGACCTGTGATTATGACTGATAGAGATCAGAGTTTCCACAAAATACTATAAAAGCCCAATTCGCCTCGAACAAAGCTTGCTCACTTACCACTTACTTACCTAACCAGTCTCACTTAGGTAGGTAAAAAACAAAGTTGTTAAAAAAACACAAAGTAATATAAAGCAGTAAACATAGGAAAAGTCAACATGATTGGCCTAAAAGCAATATTATTCAAAATAATAATAAATATTGATCTTAATGATATAATAATAAATATTGCTTATAACACCTTTGCCACTGCATATAGCAAAATTATTTTGTTGTTTCGACAAATCCTACCATGACTTCTTCAAAAGTAAGCTTATTAAAATTCCTAAGCAATTTTGTGACGTCATTATGCAAATCATGATGTTCCTGTATCATAATGGTTTTGTTGTTGATAGTGATTAGTGATAGTGACCCTCTGTTAGATTATTTTTTCATAAAATCAAATACGCACGAAATACATATTTTGAATTGAGTTGATAAACATTTTGATCACTGCGTATTAGGGGGTGAACCCTTTAATTCGCAGTGATCATCCTGACCGACATTACAAATACAAAAATCCTGATCAATGGTTTCTATCTATTTTCATGATTTTTTTTACATAGATATACGTCATAGCAATAACAAAAGACAACCGAATAAAAATTATAGCTGGCAGATTTCACTGAGACGACATGAACCGTGTGAATTGAAGTTATTTTTTTATTGTTACTAAGCTTTTTGCGCAATTTTTTAGATACTGCACGTTAGCATTTTATTCTAAAATATAGGTACATTTTATTGCTACTAATGTAAACAAATCAATTTTATTCATACAATAAGGATTTTGGATGTTTTATTAAACACGTATATGTTGTTTGTCACCGACACTGCGATGTTTTCTGAGCAGTTTTAATGTTCTTCCCAAACAACACTGCTCATTGAGTAGTGGTTCAACAATTATTTTTATTTTGCAGAAATTTATATCACTGAACCCTATTTCTGATCTTATCTGTTTGCGATTGTCCCTCACTATGCACGAAATATTTGATAAATTAGGTATTAAGGTCTCTTGCTTGCTTCAAATTAGGCCAAAGTGGGAACGAATGTAGGTACGAACAATTTTTTTTTGATAAAATCCTCTGTTTAAGAGGAACCAGGATTCCTCCTATGTAGTGGTCGGAGACCTTTTTTAGTTGTCTTCTTTACGCGTAATTTTTGTTATTTTTAAATTTAAGCATAGTGATTTAATTATAATTTTCTTTTTGGCTTAAATCATAAGTGAGCCCGTTTTTATTTGAGTATCTTGTCATATTATTATCATATAAATTATACTTTAAATCTGTACCGCCCACTTAATAATATGATTTACGTCTTATTTTTTTTGTATCACTATTTTAGCTATCTTAGTACAGTATTTAAAAAATATATGTCTTGATTTGGTTTCGGCTACTATCTCAATGCATATCTTTCTGTCGATATCAGTATCGTACCTAAATCTGCCATATATCGGACATTCTGTAAGAATATACATGACGGTTTGTTCTGTTTGGTTGTCACAATCGCAAACTGGGCTGTTCTTAAATCTATAAAGATAGTAGGTATCCGAAACCACCATGACCCGTCAAAATTTGCACTAGTTCGGGCGTAAGTTTAGTATTTTTTATTGATTTAGTACCACCAAAGTGCACCGTCAGATGTCTGTTCCAGCAGCCTGGGCTAGAGGATAATTCCACTTTATTAAAGCTCTGATCGAAAGACATAATATAAACCTCATCTTTGGACAACCCTGGACATTTTTGGAAATTCTTGATGACAATTATTGATATGAATAAAATATGTGTTTTTACTGAATTTTCTATTATTTTAACATATTTTATATGAATTCCTAAACTGCATACACATACCGCAGTGTTGGTAACGTACAACATAAAACCTGTTACCGAAATCATTGTATTTACATATATTTACTCTATATATATATATACTCTTATATATAGGTATTTACTCTTTAGAGTACCTTACACAAACTAGATTTAATTTTATCAATTGTTTAATGAGAGTACACGACTAACGAATATTTACGCTTTTTTCGAAAACTCTGTAAATATACACTGTATTTTATTTACTTAATTATTCTAGAAAGGATTTACAAAAGGTCTCCATTTATGCAATGAACGCTATTAAAAACTATAAAGAATAACAAATATAGGTCTGCGGAACAGAACGGTTGGCCACGTTAGGCCTTTCTCAAAACGTTCGTTACCTCCGCCAGTGGCGTACGGTATGTGCCGGGCTTGACCAGATTCACAAGTTGCTCAGCGATCTCCTCTCCAACTCGGATTTGAGCTTCCTTTGTTGACGCACCTAAAAAGTAATTACGTTTTATTTTTACTGCTGCTTCAAATTCAACTACCTACTATCATCAAAAAAATTAATGAATACATAGGTAGGGAACCTAGGTATAATAAATTATTAGACCTTAAATTAGAGCCTTGAGGGCCACAAGACCATAGTCTATTAACCCACAATTTCAACCACTATTGAGCAAGCCTCCTCCTAAATTAGTCCACCCCGTTTGCCAAGTGCGGATTGGCAGACTTCACATATCCTTCAGATCATACAACTGTCGGACATGCGCATCTTTTAGGAGTCCTGAAGGATTTTTTTTATAGGTAACGTAAAGTCAGGACTGAGAGTGTTTCATAATAATTTTAAAGGTGTTCGAAGTCTGCTAGAACGCACCTTTCCTTCTTTCTATTTCTATGGATATGATATACTATAATCAAGCTGTAATCTTGACAGCTCAAACTATAGTAATTAGGTATTGTATATTATTAAGTAATCTGTGACTCGAAGCGGATGCTCTAACTTAAGCCGACTTCACGTAAAAGTTGGATTTAAATATTATGTATTTACCGAGATGTGGAGAGGCTAATACAGCGGGATGCTTGATGATTTCCCACGTCAAAGGGTCAGTGGGCGGTTCTTTTTCAAACACATCGAGAGCTGCACCGCCGACCTGAACATTTTAAAATAAACTTTTTATATTAAATATATTATTTTAAAGGTCGTGCTTATATTCCAACATCGCACGCGACAATTTGGAGGTGAATAGTGGAACTCTTCAACTAAGTACTCTCAGAAAATACATTACCTACTTAAGTTTTCAAAGCTATACGAGTTACAAAGGATTTTTTACACATTAACGGACCTATTCATTACTTGATACGTGACACGTGAACGAGTACGTAGGTACTAGGTACACATAAAATAGGTACCTAATCATAGTAAGATGTCTGACCATATTATAAGTACCTAACTCATGAAATTTTGTAACGTACGTTAATGCCCCTACTTTCAATGTAAATATATACTTACAGGTCGCGCGCGAGTTGAATGCAGAGTAAATGTATGTGTCACCATACATTTACTCTGCATTTAACTCGCGCGCAAACTATACCTGTCCAGATTCCAATGCGTCTAGCAAATCACGTTCGTTGATTAGGCCGCCTCGGCCAACATTTATGATTTTTACGCCTTTTTTGCACTGATTGAACACCTTAGCGTCAATGAAGTCTGTGAAAAATACAATACGTATTTTGTTATAAAAAAAATATAGGTATAAAAAGTGGTGATAGCCTAGTAGTGGTTTAGACGTCTGAGTCACTGTTGGCTGGTCGGGGGTTCGATTTCCAGGCACGCACCTCTCACTTTGCGTAGTTATGTATATTACCAATTCTGTGGTTATGTGCATTGAACATGGCCAAGACAATATCTGGCTCCATGACGTGACGTGTCTCCTCTAACAACCAGAAGGTGCACGTGCTAAGAAGTGAACAAAACATAATCTATTTACTAGGTATAAAGAGGTAAAGTTTGTGACGTTATAGGGGGTAATCTCTGGATCTACTGAACCGATTTTGAAAATTCTGGTACTTACCAATCATAGAAAAAATATCTCCCTTTATCTATTCCGTGCTACCAACAGAGAGCCACATTATTTGTGAGTGTCATAGGCTATATAATACCTAACCTGAAAAATTAGGGAGTTCCCGTGGGAATTTAAAAAACTTATTTCACGCGAACGAAGTCGCGGGTATCTGCTAGTATTTAGTAGGTATGTTCCTATGATGTTTAGCACCTAATTTTGATAAGTATCGATATTAAAATAAAAATATCTACGTATTATACAATAATATAATATCCAAATATATTGTATTAGTATATGATATTTATGTTTAGCAATATTTCAGTTCTACGTAGGTACAAACGATTAGATAATATAATAATTTATTGTAAGTAATTTACAAGCATCTATTAGCATAGGTAAGTATATTACAGAAACATAAGATTAGTTAAATTATGTCCCTTAGCGACAATAACAGCAAATAAAAGATAAGATAAAGATAATACCCGAATTCCAAATTGGTATTCTACTGTCATGTATATACCTATAGTCCGCACGCGAGCTCTGAGAAATCCTATGGAATGTAAAAGTAATGAGCTGGAGTTGTTAGTGTACAAAATAATACTGCTATCGCAAAATTACTCGCGTCACGCTCGAAACTAGTGCTGGGAGCGAGCTGGATATGGAGCGACGATCGGGGGTGACGTAAAGCCGTCGCTTCTTCAGACCCCCATTGGCGATTCCTCGGAGCTCGTGCGCGGACTATAATTAGGTACCTACTATATAAGAACTAAGGTAGAATAATGCGTTTTTAATAATTAAGGGGCCAAGAATATTCTGGACTGTAGACCGCGTACCGAGATCGCGTTTATAAGATACGGTGTGAGATATAAGTACGTGTGTGATATAAGTGATAAGTTGATGAATTTTAGTTTGTCAACTTCGAGGATGGCAGGTCTTATTACGTTAAAATTATTGCTATAGTGTAACGATCGTAATCGCCTTTCTATTGGCCAACATCCATCACCGTCGAAAACACCATGAATTTTGTTAATCACATCAATAATATAGATTGAGAACAATCATTGATGCAGATTTTACATAATAATATGGCTACCAGGTAGACCAATGTGGAGGACCGTGTTTTGTACCAGGTTATATAAAAAACCTATTTCCAGTAGTGAACACGAGCAGGCTAGTGGATCGATGGGTAACTTGCCACATTACTTACTGCGAGTAGTTTCGATGAGCGGGACATGAAGGGTGATATAATCCGCGAAGGGCCAAATCTCTCTCAGCTCCATACGTACGCCGCAGTTTTCACCATATGCATCTACCGGCACATATGGGTCGTAGCTAGCAACCTATTAGGAAATCGTTTGATAAATCATGAGAAGTATACAAGCATATTATGCAGGGTCAGGTCTATAAGTCAGCGTAAAATTGTAAATACCGTTAGATTATAATCTATCTTTGCGAGATTTGTAAACTGTCGTAAGATTAAGAACCGTAACATACTGCTTAACCTGATTAACTATGTGGCCGGCCTGCGGCCGGGTACTGCCTAAATATTTATGTCTAAGTAACCCTAACCTAACCTAAAAGAGCAAGAAGAGGAAGAACAAGAAAACGTAAATACAACAAATATTGCAAAAAATTTCATCAGAACACAAGGTTCACAATCTCGCGCAGAGATATTATAATCTAACGGTATTTCCAATTTTACGGTGACATATATATAAGGTTAGGCATTCTAAACTAACGGTGCTCTAATTGAAAAAGTTACACAATTGAACACAATATGTAACACCAAATCAAACCATACAATAAAATATTTTCATTCGTTTTTCGCATATGATATTATATATATTTGCATTAATTTCAAAATTAGATCTCGCAAGCAACAAAACTATTTATCATAAAAAGTGGAACTAATAAGGTCATTGAACTAATATATATAGTATAATTTTTGATTTAAAAAGTACTTAGGTAACTTTGTGATAATTCGCTGCTAGAATATTTTTAAAATCAGTGCATTGCAACTTTGCGAAAATATCAAAAACCTGTCAAAAGCCCTAACAACGCCATCTAGCGGGAATCTGTCCGGGCATTTGTTTTTGTCTACAGCTGTGCGTTCTTATCGGTCATTACAATGCGTCGATTATAGCAAATGGGATAGGCTGACTGCTATGTATGAGAGTCACGTCTGTTATCTAAAGTCGCACGCAAGTAGGTACCTACGCACTACGCACACAAAAAATCAGCAGTACCTTCATTCCGAATGCATACATGCGGGCCGCAACTTCTCTGCCAACCCTGCCGAGTCCAATAACAGCTAAATTCTTCCCAAACACCTCAGTGCCAGTGTATAGCGCTCGTTCCCATCTTTCATCTTTCAGGGCTGCAGCAGCCGGGACGATGTGTCGGGCCAACGCCAATGTCAATCCGCATGTCAGCTCGCAAGCACTCAAAGCGTTTGCACCTGGGGCACTAGAATTTGCAAAACCCACGTTTTTAAACATAAATACTTATAAAAATAAGATTAATTTACGCTCTATCAATATAAAATGTATTGATTAAAAAAGCCGGCCACTTCGTATTTGATATTTATTTTAACATGATACCTCCACGCGTTCCCGAGAAAAAGGTGGTTAACAGACAGACAGACAGACAGACAGACGGACAACGAAGTGATCCTTGATAAGGGTTCCTTTTTCCTGTTGAGGTAGAGAACCCTAAAAACAAAACATAACAAACTAACTATCGTTTTTCTAAACACCTGTCATATATTTTTAGTTATTTTATAATTTCAGTAATTCAGTGTAAATAATCCCAATTAGGTACCTACACACCCACTTGATAAGAGTGCATTGACTGCGCGAGAAGGTTAACTTTTATGTTATCAAGTAGCGAGATAAAGATTAAAATCGAAGTAGAAGTACTGCAATTTATATTGGTAGGCACCTATGTAATATTGATATCGTGACAGAAAATAAAATAGGGACCTATGAACAAATTCGTAGGTAATTTGGTAGGTAAATGTGCCAAATATAGTTTAGTGCTCTGAAGATTCCATTTAAAGCACTAAAGTAATAAACGTAGATACTTAATCTATTTTGTATTTATTTCAGAAGATTTCACATCACCATCTAGATTCTAGAAGAATATTTTTTTTGCTTCTTGATCATGATTTACACTGATCCATACAAAATGACAGATCAGCTTAACTCGCGTTAACTTGAACGCGACTTTAACGATTACACTGGGCCTCAGATTTTTAAGAACTTACTTGATTACACCAACTCCCTTTGCTCCAGCAGCTTCAACATCGATATTGTCAACACCAGCCCCGGCTCTTCCCACTACTTTCAATTTAGTGCCTGCATCCAAAACCTCCGCAGTAACTTGAGATGCAGATCGCACTACTAAAGCTTCATGATTCTACGAAAAAAAAAGCGTAAGTACTTATAATAAAAAATGCATTTAATTAAAAACTTTACCCAACTGACTATTACTGGTATGCAGGTAATTAATATTTTCCATTTATTACTTACAGGAATTTCTTCTATCAGTTCCTCTTTGGTAATCTTTGCCTTTGTAAATACACTGATGCCATGTGAGCTTAGAATCTCCGCGCATCTGGGTCCTACTCCATCTACCACTAGGACTGACTTGATTTCGAGACCCATCTTTTTGCTGTTATCTAGAAAAAATAACTATAAACTTAATTACTTTGGATGGAAAGTCTAGTTACCTTCATAGATTTTATTATCATCGATCAACCACTGATATCTACTTCACCTAATATGTACTTTCCTGTGCATTTAAAGAATATTTTCTTTCCTTCCTTTATATTTTAATCTAAGCACGAGAACTTAACGAACTTTTTGATTGCCAAAATATCTGAGGAAGCACCCGTGCTATAGTATCGTAGTTTCACTTACTTTTTCATAATATGTAAATTTATGTCCATTACTATTCTATTAAATATCATATAATAAAGTACTTATTTGATTATATACCAATTTATAGCAAAGGTAAGCTGATAGGTATCGGTGCTTACGGGAGAACTTTCAAAACCCATCTTACCAAAATACACAATATACCTACAAAAAAGGACTCCAAAAATGTACCTACCTATTCTACCTACTAAAGTAAAGGATAAATTGGGAAGTGTATATATTAATGAATATGATATATTAGTGTATATATTATGAATGAGAATAAAAATTAAAAAGTGTTTGTTAATAATTAAATAAAATAGGGTCTTGCCTCAAAGCGCGATGAAATAAAAAAAAGGAAACCGAAAATTTGAAGGTAGATTCAATGCTTTTGCCTATCGTAAAATACTTCACCATTCTTTCTTTTATAACTCAAGTCTTAACATTCCTCTATTCGACCTTCTCAACCTAATTACCCTATACTCGACCAATCGGCATAAATACATATTATTATGTATTCAACACAGAAGGAAAATAAATTGTTAATTGTTGGTTCAAATTGAACAGTCGATTGTCTCTGCAACGGTACACTTTAATATTCATTTAGGTAGTATTATGTAAACAATTTAAACACGACATCGTTCTGCTATCCAAATACTTACTGAATTTGATAATGAAAAACAAATGTATTGAATCGACGACAAGGCGATAAAGAAAGATATACTTACAAAAATATTTCAATAGCAGGCAGCGTGTGGCGTGGAGCGATATCGGCTGAGGAGTGAGGACTGTGTTCGGGCTGGGGCGTGCTGGGAGTTGGGACAGTGAGCGAAGTTGTCAGGCAACTTAAATTATCTCGTAGACGTTGCAAGAGTTAGGCCGGGCACATACTCATATTTTATGAGAAGTTGTTGTCTGTTAAAAAATATCTGACACGCATGCGGAGCAACTACTGGGCGTCTTGCCGGCTCTTTTTATTAGAATTTGCTTTACGAACCTGTGTTAGAGTTAAAATAAAGCTGGAAATAATATACTAGCGTGTAGTGTTGAGTCACGAATCACGATGCGTCAGAAGCATATCGGTTTCATACAATAGTGTCAGACGGAGGCGTTGTAACTTGTATCGTGTCAAGGCGCGCCGCACGCTCTTCATAGGTATATTTTGTATTAAACCCGGCAAACAAACAGAAATTTGCTTCAGAATCAGGATCTTTTGCAAACTCCCTGATTTTGAAGCAACAGATAATTGCAAATTCGGAAGGCGTGCCTTTTTCAGAATTGGCCCAGAATTAGAGTTTGATTAAATTTCTGATTCGGTTATTCGGTTGTACCACAAAAGCTGTAGGTACCTAAGCGAAACCAAACTGACAGGTCTAATATTAGTTCTATCCTTTTCTGCAAAGTACATCGTGATAGGCTTAGCAAAATAATATATTTTTAATTTAGTTTAAGGTAAAAATTGTCACATAGAAAATAAATAGATGAATATTTTTCAATAATAAAAAATAATAATTTAAATAATTTAGTTTAAGTAGTTCAGAATTTTGAAACCAACCGAATTTTCACCAGTGTGCAGATGTAATGGGTAAAGACTAAGTGAAACGGATGTGCAGACGGCAAGGCAGACGGTCATCATGAGTGCATCAGAAATCCGGCAGATGATTTCTGATATTATGCGGCCGCTCTTATACTTATCTGGCGAATATTAGTTGGTCGTCCGTGCATACCAAATTTACACACGGCCCATATATATTTTTATATTTTATCACGATATTAATTTCGTCGTGTGTTTTAATCTGTACTTTATCATAACATTCACATTTATTTATATTCTAATTCCTAATCTAAGAGCCTGAGCGAGTATGCAATTTATAACAAACATTGTTCAAGTCTTGTCTAATTGCATGACAGGCGGTTACCGTTAAATATTCAGCGCTAATAAAGTTGCACAAGTCAAAATTATACCTAAAATATACATACCTACCTCTTATATAAATTTAAAATGGTTTTAGGTACATTTTTGGCTAAAGTTTAAGAAAGCCCTGACTTTCCAATCCGTTTTCTTTAATTGACGATCAAGCAACTCTTTTCTAGTCTCAAACCAAACCATCAAAATATCAACCAAATAATTGACCGAGCGAAGCGAAGGTCTCTTAGTCTACTTGGGTGAATTGGCACTTGTCCGTCCGTCCGTCCGTCCGTCCGTCCGTCCGTTCGTCCGTCCGTCCGTCTGTCAGAGCATTATAACTTCTGAATTACTGAACGCAATTACTTCAGCTTTAAATATAATATGTAAACCAATGGCCTCCCGCCGAATATGGCTTAAAAAACAATAAAAATCTTTATTTCAGGGGGGCTCTCATAGAAGCGAATGCGAAGTAAAATATTTTTTATAAAGTTACATAGGGTTGCGGTATATCATTTTAAAGATAATTAGAAATAGAGTCCAAAAATATTTTTTTTTAAATTTTTCCCCCAAAATTGACGAAATGGGGGGCTTTCAAAGTGGAAATTTTCTAACGTCCAAAGTTGACCTCAGAACTCTAAATTTTCTGAAAGGATGAGCCTGAAACTTGATCAATTATTTCAATTATATCCTGTACTTGAACAACAAATACTAAAATTAGACAAATATTGTAAGGAAACGGAATTATTTAATTTTTAATGAGCTTCAGTATTTTTAACAAAACTTCACATTAATTATGTCAATAGATGGCGCCGCGAGGTCTTAGTTCGGGGCGAACCACTAGTAAAATGTTAGACTACATAATATATATAATAATATATTTTAAAACACAAAAAATACAAAAATATTTACTTAATCAAAATATTTAACCAAATCATAATATCATTTCATACTAATATTATACCTACATGCGAAAGTGCATTTGTTTGTTGGTTTATTGCTTTGTACTTCAATCATACCGCAACGGAGGCCACGGGTCGACGTGATTTTTAGCATGGGAATAGTTGAGCTGGGAGAGTGACATAGGCTACTTTTTATCCCGGAAAATTAAGTTCTCGCGCGAATCAAAAAAACTTAAACCACGCCGACGAAGTTGTAGGCATCAGCTAGTATTTTGATAAAATGTTATCTCTTCATGACCATATATGTTCATGTACCTCATATTATGATGATTCTGCGAGTTATCCATTCCTAAATTATAAAACATCTGTCTTCTTTTAGTAAGTAGGTCTTTTATTTCAGAAAACCGAATAAATAACAGTTAATTTTACGATAACGTGTCGAAAGGCGTAAGAGATACAAACACTTAGTTCGATAACAAATTAGTATAGTGAAGTTGCTGTTTATGTTTATTTGACCTGACCCTCGTGCGTAACCCAGTCTGGTGTAATTTTCTTATGCCATAATTATATTTTAACTGGACATGGAAAATAAAGTACTGGTTTTTAGGGCTCTGTAGTAGGTACAGTGAGGAACCCAATTGTTTCTTTCAGTCCGTCTAATCATAAGTAATGAGGTGTTATCAATCTCTCGGTTTTTCGGTCACAGCTAATTCAAAAATCTACTTTAATAGCTGAACCTACAGTTAAAAGAAAGTGTACACTTCAAAAGCACTGAAAAGCATTAAATAAAGTTTTAATTACTTTCATTCAATTTACTCTTAGCCAATGAACAAAATAACAAAACTTAAATTGTAAGTAGTTTTTGAAGGCGGCGCCAAATTAACGGTTCTTGTCGAAATAAGTAGGTACAATTTTTAATAAGTAGGTACTTAATGATATTAATTAGCCTTATATTTCGTTATTGTATTATTAGTATTTTTCTCTATGGTTTGGCACCGCCAAGTCCGTTGTCTGTACTTGGAAGTTGGAACCTACAATATCAACTCACCACCCATGAATACAGCTCCTAAGTGCAGACCCTGCAGCGTCCGGATTTACGAGTCGGGACTTCAAATTAAAATATTTATTGTATAATGAAAAAAAAAATAAGAGGTAAATATAAATAGTTCTAATTAGAAATAATTAAAATAAATCTGCGTTTCTTAAATGTATAAAATATACAATTCTATAAAGAATAGAATAATAAATTATAGAATATACACTCAAAAGAAAAAAAAAAAAGAAAAAAAAAATAGAAAGATAGATTTGTAATTGGTTCTGTCTTTCTATTTGTAAAACTAACCTTCAAAAGAACGAATCAGCCAGCCATTTTACCTCATATTCATGTTTCGCAATAAAAGCCTTCAGAATAATTTATAGCAATTAAATCTTTGTAAGATTTAACTATTTGTTTTTAATTATTTATTTAATATGTTGCACACTATAGTTTTATGAAATAACCAACAAAAATAATTATTATTATTCACGTTCTGAATAACCCAAAGCGTCCCTTTCCCCTCTAGGGGAAAGGGACGCTTTGGGTTATAAAGGGTTTTAAGGAGACCCCTAAAGGGTTTTAAAGGGACGCTTTTTTGTGAAAGATTATAAGTTTTGGTATTTTCTCTCACCATAGTACCTACAAGTTACAACTCAAATACCATTGCGTTTGTTATAAAATTACCACCTATATTTTGATATATATTTCAAGCGGTTATCAGATTCTTGAAGTTACCTATGGACTATGGTAAGTACCATTTTATGGTATGGTATTGGTGGTATTCTTCAAGATTATCTTCTCTTCTCACGTCAAAACTTGCTCCCTCATCTTCGCGTCGTCGTTCTCGTTACGCGACAGTACGGTACGTGACGTACGTCCGCGCCCGACCCGCCATCAACCCGCGGCCGCCCCCTGAGTATTTTCCGCTTTATACTCCATGGTTCATTGACCTATAGGGACGTGCTAACTATAATTTTTATACTAGACACTAGAGAGCCTGACCAGGAAACTACTGTTTGGACTTTGGAGGTGCCACTTTATAGCATTTCTCTTTTTCATACAAAGTAAAAGTGTATGTAGTAAGTAAAATAAATAGTTTCACTTATTCCGTAACATGGCGAGGTTTTTCAATTTTCTGGTCAGGTTATAATATCCTTGGCGACTGCCAGGGCAGGCCCGGGGCGTAATCTAATTACTGAATTGTTGAATGAGCCTCCGGTTTACATTTTATGGTGTTTTGGGAGAAACGGGAGATAACATGCACAGTAGAGCGTGTAGGAGATGACTCGCAATCATATTAAACGGTAAGGTAGACCGTAGGTTCAAATTTATTATTCATTTTAAGTACCTATAGCAAATCAATGGAGATATTTAGATAAGAGAACCATAACAAAGGAAAATGTTTAAGTACAAATGTTTTATTATAAGTTAGCTTCCTTTTTAAACAACTGTCCAGCTGAGACCATTTAATTTCATTGCGTGGGACTCTTCGGCCGATTTCGATACAATGTGGAGGAGCTTTTTGATTTTATTGTGGTTTCTCCACTTATCATACGCCAGGAGAGAATTACCTTTAATCCGAAACGATGACGATGATATTGATATCAGGGCGGATGTAGACGACAATACACCAAAAACTACAAGGCCTCCGACGGCGATACCAAGAACAACAAAAGGAGAAGTCGTGGTTGAAAAGTTTGTAGATACGTTAATGGCAAGCGAAAAATACTTAAGAATGATAGAGACTGTAGAAGAGAAGTTGTCTCATTTGGAGACTACGCTACAAGATAGGTCTAGTGCAATCTTGAAGTATCTCGGCGAGGTGTTGAGGGTGGTGAAGTCTTCTCCTGCTGATAATATTTTGGAGAATGCTCTACAATTGCTCAAGAACGATTTGGACAGGCTGAAAGAAACGATGCAACACCACGCACCTGGAAATCCGGCTTTCAGAGGCAAGTATTTTTTCAGAGTTCCGTACCTCAATAGGATCACTTCTTTGTTTTTCTGTCTGTCAACCACCTTTATCTCGCGAACGCGTAGATCTATCAAGTTGAAATAAATATCAAATTCTCTTGGAGCTGTAAAAAATCAAGCTTTTTAGTCAAATAAGTACGGCCGTTTAAGCCGCATATTTTGGATATTTTGACACTCGCGAACAAATCATAACCTATTACTTACTTCCCGCTGACCTAGAATTATGTGGCAAGAAGCAAATCTATCTCACAGCACAAGTTCCTGTATGAAAAAATCCGAAAATCGTTAATTAGGGTTCCGTACTCATAGGGTGTCACATTGTTTATCGGGCGCTTCCCTATTTAAGTTATTTCACAGCTGATTACGTGTTGTTACGTTACGACATCTTTCTTGTTATTTACTAAAATAATTTATATTGTGTTGTGGTACGGAACCCTTTGTGAGCGAGTCTGACTTGCACTTGACCGGTTTTTTTTAAATATGACATCATTAGGACGTACTTGATTTGACCTTAGACCTCCTTATGTTTTACATTTCGGATTACGGAACCCTAAAAAGTTTAAGCTTTTCTAAGTTACCTAAATCATGTTTTCGCTCATAATACTGAAACTTACTGGAACGACTGAAATGAATTAGGTAATAGGTATTGGTAGGGTAAAACTATGGTAAAACGGTTGAGGAAAATCTGAGAAACCTACGTAAAATAATGCATGATTGCATATACGTTCAAGTAGTAGGTAATGCTAAATACTCAAATAAATGCTAAATGTATAGTATCTTAGTTTCTTGCTGTTTTTTTTCTCTTTTTATTTAAATATTTTACTAAACAGGTTTGGATAAGTAGGTAGGTAAGTAAACTAATGACTATCATTCCCCGGCTTCTTAGGCATCATTACACGTTACGTGACTATACAACTCCATACAGCACAAAATATTCGCGCGAATATAATTAAGAAACCGCACAGCGTGAAATTACATAAAACCGGCGATTTTATTATTGCAAGTGCGTACACCTATTTTCGCAGTGCGAACGTAGCCTTAAGAAAAATGAAATCGTCGCCAAATAATTTGACAAGTAACTACCATCCAAGTTGAGCTCACGCTGCTTAATTGAGCTGAATTGTAGCAGATCAGAGCAGAGCATCTGCTCAATTGAGCAGATGGTACATAGGTCGAATTCGACCTATAACGCAGCAGCGCTAAATAAAATTGTCTCCAATTTAAGACAATTTTATTTAGCGCGAGACAATTTTATTCAGCGCTGCTGCGTTATCGCGTACACGGTAGTAAAATATAGGTACAGGTAATTATATATTATAAATCTATATGTCTTAGAGAGCTTAGGATAATAATATAATAAGTCTCATTCTTATGATCGGTTTATAAATACACACCAAAGAAATACAAAGGTATTGTTTGTAAATAAGACCGATCAGTTGATATTATATTTCAACAAGTTGTATAAACAATCGTGAGAAACATCTTTGCGAGTCATCATTCATCACTAACGCGTATAGTATTTTCATGTGACATATCATTCAAGCGAGTCTTTTATTAAATTGTAAACTTTGCGATCTCGAAGAAGATGCGGCTGCATGCCAGTCGTTATGTATCAGATTCACTAGCCACACCTGAAAATGGTTTTGAACATAAAGCAGTTCTCATTAATGCTAGTAATTATCCTAGTTGTGAGTGAAGGCAAACAGGGGAAACGGAAACAGGAACGCGAGGACAACTCTTTGTGGAA
Source organism: Erebia aethiops (assembly GCA_923060345.2). NCBI lineage: Eukaryota > Metazoa > Arthropoda > Insecta > Lepidoptera > Nymphalidae > Erebia > Erebia aethiops. Next base: position 8,646,313 of record OV281079.1, on the reverse strand, counting down.
AAAAGAGTACGAAGACGAATTAGCTGACGCTATGCTATCGCCTAAACGAGGCAATAATGCGACTCGAAAAGCTCAATCGCCTTCGTTTTCGGACAATGAGGCCGTTATTGAAAAGTTAATGGATACGATTACCGCTAGCGAGAAATATTTAAAAAAAATTGAGAGTTTAGATTTCAGATTAAACAGGCTCGATATAGAAATTCACGAGAAAACTAATAGTATATTGAAACAATTAACTGAAATAATTAAGGCAATTCAAAGTCAAACTCCCTCTGATAAGTTAGAAATGTTGGACGTTATAAAATCAGACATTGGCCAAATTAGATATACGATTGAACAACAAAGTTCACAAAGCAAGTCTAAGGGTACGGATGAATTTATTTGAAAACGACAACGGTTGACAAAATTTCGTTAATATTTAACTTTGGATAGCATTTTGTAATTAATTTTAAATTTGCTTTGATTTAGTGGTGGATAATGCGGAGTGCAACTTGGAGACCACGCTGGATAGCCGCCTATCATTTCTGGAAAGTCACATGAAATCCGTTTTAACTAACGTAGAAGCGATAACTACTGTGATTTCAGAAGTGAAGAATCGTCAGCGGTCCCAAAATTTAAATAAGTAAGTGACAAGATCTACTTAAAATATAATTCAACCGTTAGTTTATCGAGAGTTACCTATAAGATTATCGAGGAAATCTATAATAATATTTTGCATCATCACTACAGCCTATTAACGTCCCACTGCTGGGCACAGGCCTCCACTCTCATAGGAGAGAGGGAATTAGAGCTTAGACCCACCACGCTGCTCCAATGCGGGTTGGCGGGCTTTAACGACTATTATCATGTTAGTGATAATAACCGGGACCGACGGCTTAACGTGCTCTCCGAGGCACGGGGGTGAGACACCGCCAACTTCCAACTCCGGGCTGGCACTGAGAATTTCTGAATTGAAAAACCCAATACAAATTTTTTTGCCCGACCGGGAATCGAACCCAGGACCTCGTGATCCGCAGTCGACTATGCTAACCGCTAGACCAACGAGGCAGTTATATATATATAGCATATTTTGCATAATCATACTAAATAAGAAGGATTGTTGATTTCCAGGAATGATAATAGTAATAATCAAATAAGTCAAATCGGTAACGGAATTGATGTTTCGAGTTTAATAAGTGAATTCCGAAGAACGATACTTGAGCAAAAAGCAAGAAAATGCGATTGCAAGTAAGTAGTTCATAATATGGTACACCAAGAATTTTTCTTCTAGTTCAACCAGGAAATACTAAATTCTGTTTTTTTTTTTAACACAGGATAGGTCGCGTAGACCGTTCAGAGCGATACCCAACTGATTGTCATGAAATACAATCACAGGGATTCAATATAACCGGAATTTATAAAATCAAGCCTGAAGAAATTGAACCATTCTACGTACTGTGCGATCTGAGTTCAGCAGGAGGAGGGTGGACGGTAATATTTGAGTTGAAAATCTACTTTCAAATTCAAATGTTTTTTATTCAAATTAAATTTTAGTGCTTTTGAATCGTCAAGTGCATAGCTACCGTTTGAAGGGGGAATTTCTACCGAGAAGAGCCAGCGAGCAATTTGGCGGAACTGGAAACTGGAACTTAAATAAAACTTGGCCTTTTAAGAAATAATACTTAATGATTATTATGAAAATACATACATAAGTAGCTGCAGTCCCAAGTTCAATGCTTTTTAAAAGCAATAAAAGGCTGCATTCAAATTTAGGCTCGTCCTAACATGCTGATGCGTCGTTTGGTTTGAAGGCAGCCTTACAGAATACTACTATGCAACTTTATATTTTATTCAATAATTTATCACAGTGTAATTTACAGTTAGGTTTATTTTTAGGTGATACAAAATCGTTACGACGGAACCCAGGACTTTCTTAAGAACTGGGCGGAATACAAACACGGATTTGGCAACCTTGCTGGCGAATTTTGGCTGGGTCTGGAGAAGGTGTTTTACCTTACTAATCAAAAGCTTTACGAGCTGAGAGTCGAGATGGAAGCGCAAAATAGACAAGAGGCTACCGCCAGTTACTCAGTATTCACTATTGGGCCCGAGTATGAAGGATATAGAATAAGTACGCTTGGTACATTTCGTGGAAGCGCTGGTAAGGTCTGCGTCCGTGGTCCTAATAGAACGTGATTACTGGTCAAATAAGATAAGCGACTAAAGCGGGTCAATCTGTTTGCATGATGCAGCGCCTATTTTATAGTAACTACTAACTAGCTACCTATGTATCACGCAAACATGATTTTCGCGCTATCCTAAACGCGTTCTATGACGTCGACACACGATTATTTATTGGTATTTTTTATTTTACATAATATATATATTTCTAATGTTCGTAACACTTTTGAAGGCGACTCTCTGTCCTATCATGCTGGGCAAAAGTTTTCAACCTACGACATGGATAACGACGAGTGGAAGGAGGGATCTTGTGCCGTCGAACATGGGGGCGCTTGGTGGTATAAGGAATGTGACAAAAGGTATAAAACATCCACCTATGTATTTTACTTACGTATGAATTAGGATTAATTATTATCTATGAAATTGATTTGTAGATATAAATTTATTAAAAATTAAGTAACTACATTAGTAATTTTGTTTTAGTAATTTGAACGGAAAATACGTCAGTTCGGCGGACGAAAGTAACGGTCAGTCAATCTACTGGATATCGTTCAAAGGGCCAAATTCTCCTCTTTACAAAACCAGGATGATGATTCGACCGCTCCCGGCGAGTCGCCCACTGGATTATACAGGGAAAGCGCGGGTTAGTACCTAGGTACTTGGTATTTATTACTAACCATTTATTTGGATCTATAATATTAAAGGTATAAAATATAAAGGTTATCTACAAAATATATTAAAGGTGTTTAGCAGTTGCATCATCCACGACAAGGTAATCTTGGCCTTTTCTAAAATTTCATTCTTCTACGATGTTACAATATTCTCCTTCAATCGACGACCACCCTGACGCAGTGTTGAACGCTGTTGTCTTAACGTCCCGGTCCCGGAAATCGGAATCGATCCCCAGCAGGGTCAATTTGAGAATTTATAATTTCTGAATTTTCCCTAGTCTGGGCTGGTGGGAGGCTTCAGCCGGGGCTAGTTACCATCCTACCGGCAATGACGTGCCGCCAAGCGATTTCGGATTTAGCGTTCCGGTACTTTGCCGTGTAGAAACCGAGTAGGGGTATGGGTTTAATATAACTGCCTAGTGCCATGTCCCTAACAGGTTAGCCCGCTACCATCTTAGACTGCATCATCACTTACCAGCGCAGTCAAGGGTTAAGTTGTAGTGGATAAAAAAAAACTTCCACGAAATCTATCCTTCTGATTTTGGGTAAGTAGGTACAATGTGGTTATTTATCCGCCTTTCTTTAACCACTCGCCTTCTGCCACTTTATTTCTAACTAGCTATCCGCCCCAACTTCGCACGGTTAGCACTAATAATCATAATAGTCCATACCCAATATAGCGAGTGGGCAGCAAAACAGGTTTTACATTTTAACATTATATTGTATGAGTAGGTACCTACGCCCCGCCCAGATGAGACAATTTTGTTCAGACTTAACTCACATTATTGCAATTTTCGTAAGGATCTCTAATTAAAAAAAAATATATAGCCTATGTTATTCGCTGATAATGTATCTTTCTACAGGTGAAAGAATTCTTAAAATCGATTGATTAGTTTTGAGTTTATCCATGTTAATAACAAACAAATCTTTCCTCTTTATAATATTAGTTTAGATGAATAAATTGGTTTTCTTTAACAGGCTTTACAAGACAATTCCAAACGGCTGAAGTCGGAAATGAAACCACGCATCAAGGATCCGAAGAGCCCATACGACACGGGACGCCCCCGCCTGCCTTACCGGTACGACGATCACGTACAACCGGACGCTTTCTTTCCAAATTACGCGTGATTCCTGAATGACAAAACTAAATTTACAATTAATTATAATTATTCAACAACAATGCACTTTTTTATTGATTCAGTCACATTTGAAATTGAATTTTATATGGCGTTGGGTGTCTAGGAGCTATTTCAAATACACCTTACCTAACGTGTACCTAAGCACCAAATTATAGAAAGTATTTATTAATTAAGTACCTACATATTATTTCCAAAATTTTTTAGCTATAAAATATTCCTCAGCCCATGATTTAAGACGTACCTACTTTGTTGTTTATCGATATAATGAAAATAATAAAGAGATATAGGTATACTATTACTATGTCTTCGATAAATTATAAACGAATTGTCGAATTCATCGTGGTACGTACCCGTTATTATTTTATTTAAGACATCAGCCCATGTTGCCTATAAACAGCCTCAAATTAATTATTACTCGCAATTGTCTAGAATTATAAAAAAAATACTGATAAGGTCGATAGTTACTATGTACCAGATGGCAGATTGTTTTGGAACTCATCCGCTTTATTAAAATTAATATACCATGATGAAAGCTCGAGCTCCTACAGACTACAGAGTTGAGCAATGTAAATTGGAGAGTCACATTACATTTACAACTAAACATACCTGCATTACGTACCTACGCCAGAAACATTATCGGATGTGTTTTGGCAACACGCGGCGGATGCAGAAACTACAGTTTGCAAATTATTTGTATTGGTACTCTAGAAATACCAAGTTTTGAATTTTTTTGATTAAAAAAACTATAGACAGACTCAAATTCTATGAAACTTTATAGTTAGTCATAATTATCTTTACATATTACATCAACTGTGATTATATTAGCTAGTTAGGGTTTTGGGAAGGGTTTGAAATAAAATCATTAAAATCAGTCTCATCCGCTTTATTAAAATTAATATACCATGGTGAACAGTGAACACCCCAGCTCCTACAGAGTTGAGCAATGTTAATTGGACAGTCACATTACAACCTACAATTACGTACGCCACAAACATTCAAATATTAAGACGAGAGTTAACAAAAAGAAATTCGTAATAGTTCGGATGCGTTTTGGCAACACGCGGCGGATGCAGAAACTACAGTTTGCAAATTATTTGTATTGGTCTCTAGAAATACCATGTTTTGAATTTTTTTGATAAATAAAATATAGATTAACCCAAGTTCTATAAAACTGTGGTAGTCAGCCATACATTTATTTTTCAAGTTTTATTTAAATATTAAATCAACTGTGATTATTAGCTTTCTCATTTTACAAACTTGTATATTTGAAATTTTTTACCATAAGTCAATAACAATGAGGTAAGAAAAAAAAAATTGATTGTAAAAACTTTATAGAATGTGCAAATGGACCCCTTTCATATTAAGATACTGTTTTTGAGTTTGTAACCCGCTTGTAACATAGATGGATGGATAATCACACAGTATAAGGGTGTAATTTAGTACGGAATCCTAAGAATTAAAAAACTTTTTGTTAATCTAATAAAACACAATTTTTCTTCAATTTCCCTAGTAGTGTCCCCTTTTCCGTAGCGCGTTGTAAAAACACATAGCTCTTACTCTAATACCCAACCCGCTGATTTATTTACAAATTACAATCGAGACTGCGTATCGAATTTACATTTATCTCAGGGCAGTGCTTAAGCCGTATTGAGATTTATGAAAATTATCAAACAGAACACTAACGACTACGGCATATTGATTTACTTATGACAACGAAAATTAACTTACCTATTACCTAATAATAGATAATATTATAGTTTTCAATTCAAATGTATTTTATATGTACATCTATCTATCTTATATTAGTTAAATAGGACATAAAACGGTCTCTATCGTATTAAATGCGATATAACCGATTCATTTTAAAATTAACAAAGAAGTACCTAACGCAGCTAAAACAATGACAAAGCGCCAACGCGGCGCTAACACAGGGAATTCAAAATGATTTTAAGTAAATAACAATTTTCAGCATACTTACAATCTATGTATATAAGTATCCTTACAAAGTACCTATTTTAAAATATGCACCGTTTTACGTAAAATAGTTTCGAATTCCTGATTTTTTTAGTCATTAGATCACCGATCTGTTTTTGGTATGTTTTTTTAAACGCGCCGTTCATATGTTAATATCCACTTGTATATGTTACCGTAAAATTGCAAAAACCGTTAGATTATAATCTAACTAGCAAGATTGTAAACTGTCGACAGATTACAATTTAACGCATTATTTTACGGTAGATTGTAATCTGTTAGGTATATTAACCCGATAGACGGCCGCAGGCCGGGCACTACCTGATTATTTATATCGAACCCTAACCTAACCTACAAGAGACAAGAAAACGTAAATACAATGAATATTTGAAAAATTGACACTCAGAACATTGAACGGTTCACAATCTTTCGACAGTTTACAATCTATCGAGATAAAAAGCGTTAGATTACAATCTAACGGTTTTTGCAATTTTACGGTAACATATATAGTTAACACGATTAACTTGTATAATGCAGTGAACAATTTATAAACTAACTACACAATATTATACGGATTCCCGGTAATTTTTTTCATTAATTTTAATACGGATTTTTTTTTCTAAATTTCATCTTATCACACTACTATTTACAACAGTTATTTAATAGCATAAAATAATTCCAAATGTTGTTTGATATTATATCAATAATACAGTTTTCATTGAATCAGTATAAGTTGTATAGAAAACAATAATAACACACCCCACAAACGAATATAATAGCACCATAGATTTAATCGCTTATGCTATTTTCATATTTTGTGTAACGAATTAATTACAAAACATTTTAAAACATTGCGTTTGGTGCTTTTCCAACTTTATGTTTTAACGATTGCACTTACAATAACTTATTTTTTACCACCCCACCATTTAGTAAATCAATATTTACACCTACCTACACATGTCACTTGTCAGCCACCATTTAGTAAATCAATATTTACTAAATGGTGGCTGTCATTCAGAGATATGCGGCGCAGTTATCAGCTAGCAAACTAACCGATCTCATCAGTTGACTTTTCTAGCTCATCGTCTATTGTCCACGCGCATCTCTGGTGGACAGTCACTTTAATTGCGGCTAGTCTGTCGATAGTATGCATGAGACCTATTTTTTTAAGTCTTAAAAGATTTTGTTTGTTAATTTTACCGAGCTTCTGGGTAAAATTAACAAACTAAATACAACACAATCCATAAATCACCACATTAGCCTAATATTGAAAACTAAGTTTCGTTTATGCCAGAGCAACATAGTGCGGCATGCCACATGGCCGCAAGGCACATTTTTTTTTAATCCACTACAAGTTAGCCCTTGACTGCGATCATACCTGATGGTAAGTGAAAATGCAGTCTAAGATGGTAGCGGGCTAACCTGTTAGGGGCATGGCAATTGTACTAAACCCATACTCCTAATCGGTTTCTACATGGCATCGTACCGGAACGCTAAATTGCTTGGCGGCACGGCTACTTTGCCGGTAGGGTGGTAACTAAGCCTCCCACCAACAGACCAGGGAAATTTCAGAAATTATAAATTCCAAATTGACCCTGCCGGGAATTGAACCCGGGACCTCCGCACGTTAAGGCAACAGCGCTCAACACTGCGCCACAGAGGTCGTCAAAATTAAAAAAAAACATTAACACACATGGCCGCATACTGCACCCAAAATCGTGCGGCATGGCAACACCTTGAGTCATGTGGCACTGTACTCCAATAGGGATGATGGCAACTGAACAAATGAAACTTTAAAACGCACTTCTAGTATGGAAGTTGTATGAAATTCACAGTTGTGACGTCATCAAATTTTCACGCACTTCTTTTCTTTAATCTATATTTTAAAATGGTTATCAAACTTAAAAGTAACCGAGGATGTGAATTTTATCTACATAATCAGTTAGAAAAAATATTTTTGATATAGCCATAATCCCTATTGTCACAATGTTGATTCGGCATAATAGAGACTGCTGCAGCATGCCCCATTGTCGCATGTTATGCAGCATCTACAAAGTCATGATAAATTGTAGTTCAAAATGACCAAATTATAATTTACCACGACGTTGTAAAAGAATCACCAAGTCACAGGATTATAATACCACATACCTACAAAATACTACCAAAAGCTAAAGAAATTCAATTTACGACACCTCAATAACCAAATAAAGTGTCAATACAATTTAATTTATACTCATATCACATACAACGAATAAATAAATAAAATTGTGATACATATTTATTTTTTAAAAGTAATAAAAAAATTATAACATATTACAAAGATATTCTAAAGTAGATCATCAGGAGCATAAATCATATTTTATAGCAAGTCATATTTTATTGCTTAAAAAACACACGAGTCAGATATGTTAGAAGTGCGTGCCCGAGGATATCACAAATTAATCCATTCACCAACGAGTTCCGTGGATAATTATTTTAATCGTATTTTTGTAGCTGGTATTGACGGTTAAAATGATATATTTTATATACGTATTAAAAATAAAATGTCAAATAAAATTGTTTGTCGTACGTAACCTATGGTTTCGCGCATCGTTCATCCGATTGAGTTGAAACTTTGTACAGTTGTTGACGACACTTAGCAGATACGTCAGGTGTCGCGCGACACTCATTGCAATGCATATCATATCAGCTAACAAAAAGAGATTCATAGATACGTGCCTAAAATAAGACTTCGAAACTAAAGAGGCAACATAGAACAAACTAATTTATTATTATTATCATGTGTAACGTAATTTACTTGTTTAATTATATTTTATATACAACGAATTCAGGGCCGTCTTTACCAGGGGGTGCAAGGGGTGCGTGGCACCCAGGCGCAGGGACCTAGGGGGCACATTGGCAACATTAATTTATCACACTTTTCAAAAATCAGAGGTGGTCAAAATGATCGATCTGGTCAAAAAAGATAGTAGGTTGCACCCCAGCAGCTTCATGATTAAAAAATTAGATAAAAGAGAGCCAGAAATTTTTATGGGACCGTCTCGCAAAACATTCTCTACAGATAAAAAAAAATCACGCAATTCGGTCCTGAAATCTCGGCGAAATCGATTTGCATACAGAAAAAAAATCATATTATTGAGAGTTTATTTTTCGTTGGCAATGGGGGCGCAGGCTGGTTTTCGCACCCCGGCGTCCAGTATGATTAAGACGGCCCTGAACGAATTCATAATTATTGTGATTCCATAGAATTGGTAGAATTAAAAAAATGTACTAAGAAAAATCCAGGCGTTTATGCCTCGTTAGTTAACTCCCAAACATAAATAAGACATAGTCCAGTCACTTTAGTATTAATCCTGATATGGTATATCCTAACCTAACATTTAGGTATGGATTTTATTGCTAAAACTAAGAATGTTTGTGCTGTGATTTAGGACTGAAACAGTAACCGCAATAAGTGTTTAAAATACTGTTTTTTGAAACTGTTATAGAACAAAAACACTTATAAACGAAACGATACTGTAACCCAATCTATCTGTAAACGTTTATTTAAGTGTTTTTATCTGTAACCCACTTGCGCTAGCAAATTTCACGGTGTGACAATGCGGTCTTCTCACTTCATTGGACTTTACACACACTGACACAACGTTGGCCATGTTTTTCTTAAAACAATTGCAACCATAGGTGCTTTCACCTTAGGTTCAAATTTGAATATGCATCAACAGTAAATTTGGGAACGTCGCTATTTCGGTTACACTTTGAAACAGTGTTAAACACTATAATAATAATATAAGTGTTTTGGGTTATGGTTAACAGCTTTAAAAACACTTTGAAAACGGTTATAGATTTCTGTAACCGTTATGTATGGTATGTTATCAATTCAACCACTGTAACCTTTATGAATCTGTTTTTCAGTCCCTGGCTGTGATTTTCTCTCCTAAAGTTTAAAGTATTTGAACACAATTTGAGCTATTGCCAAACTGATATTGCTTATTCAAAATTAAAGTGACTGGGTTATACGAAAATTGCTTATAAACTAATTAGGCGGAACTCTCGACATTTGTCCCAGGTTCACAAACGCATTAGACTTTATTTAATCTAATATAAACCCTATTCGTATAAACAAAAGCTTCGTCCTTCAAACTTCATGCCCGTTCCGCAAGATACGATTTGATTGGCAAACTATTTTTTGACAGGCAAGTCATACCATTAAATGCGGTTGCTCAATTTGAAATCCGACCAATCAGGTTGCGTGGTGGTGATACCGGTTATTAATTTTGCAGCGTGAAAACAGGCGTTATAGAGTCTACGCAGTTTTTGAAGTGAAAACTTTTTCAGCCGCGTTGAGCACTTTTTGGTAGGTGGTAATCTTGTGGATTCGCATCACCGACACCGCGTTGTTACGAAGACAAAAGGTTTTAAATAAAAATATACTACATTCGTAATTAAACTTTAATGCCTACGTTTTAAGGTTTATATATTTTAAAAAAAATCGTTATCACTTCTATCGGTAGTCCCTATGACTACCAATTTTTTATTTTTACGGTTTGAGTATGCTGTGTAGGCTCTACTGGCCACTACAGCGTCTACAGCACCTCGTATACCCCGGCGAAGACGAGGTGCTTGTTTGACTATGCAGTAGACTGACGCGATGGTTCTGATGAGTTGAGCCATCAAGGCATTAGGGATTTCGCTATCACTTCTATCTGCAGTCCCTATGACTACCAATTTTTTATTTTTACGGTTTGAGTATGCTGTGTAGGCTCTACTGGCCACTACAGCGTCTACAGCACCTCGTATACCCCGGCGAAGACGAGGTGCTTGGTTGACTATGCAGTAGACTGACGCGATGGTTCTGATGAGTTGAGCCATCAAGGCATTAGGGATTTCGCGCACTACGCGGCCACAGCCAATAAGTGGTCGACGCGTAATGGATGACGATAAAATTGAAATAGGTTGTGATTAGGAGCTCTAGGCGAAGTCGATGGGAATTTACGAACTTTTTCCACATTTCCCCATTGATAGGGATCTTCAATGGGGAAAAGTGGAATAACACCACTTTACCATAGACAGGTTACGCTAGTGAACCACTTGATTCTGCTACTGTCAAGCATCTCTTAAAGCGCACTCCTGACTTCAAATGGTGCTGAATTGATTTGTTGTAGGTATGTCTATAAAATGCACTTTTTGTAATGACCAATAAGATCTAATACCTTTAAATGAGCAATTTTTGTACATATTTATATAATCTGAATCGCGGAAACGGCTCCAACGATTTTCATGAAATTTAGTATGCAGGGGCGATAAATCGATCTAGCTAGGATTCATTTTTAGAAAATGTCGTTTTATCCGTGTTTTCAGGCAATGAAAATCTGCTACAATATTATTAGAATAGGTTATAATAGCTCAGCTGGGAAAAGGGGCGGTCCCGAAACCAGAAGACCCCGGTTCGAGTCCAGATGTCTCCAGTTCGACTTTTTATTTATTTTAATTTTTTATTTATATATAATTTCCAAAAACACGATTTACCGAAAAAAAAAACCGGTCATCCAGGTACTAAAACTATTGATAGAGCTTGCTTGCCAATTAAACAGTGTCGCGTGGAATAGGCATTGCTAGTAATTAAAATGGTCTTAATTTAAATAGGACTACAGAATATTCGGGCTATTGAGTTTTTAATATACTTCGAAATTATGTAGCATAACAATTAGGCGTGCAACGAATATCGTGTTTAAACGAGCTAAAACTAGACAGCTAGTTGATAAAACTAGAACTTTTGAAGGAGAGCATTCTTCACAGCATTTGGAAAAATATTTTTTCAGTAAATATTTCATTTCTATGGTGTTATTTGTATTATCATCGGTTCTAGAAAAAAATACATATAACAGAACATAAATAAATGCCGAATAAATAACCTTTCTATGTAAATAAATTTATTTCATATATGTATATGCCTATTCTACATAACAATAGGTATATTCGTTGCATGTCTAATATGATTTTGAACGGAAATGTTTGGCGTCTTAATTAGAAAGCGATTTCTCTTGTTTAAACGAACATACACGGATACACGGATATCCTAAAAAACTTATTGTATATGTAAATGATTATAATAATTGTTGGTATAATCACAAAAATTGCCTCATATGTAAAATGAAAACAATTTTAATAAGTCCCAATAGGTATTTTAGTATATTATAAACATTCCAAATAATCATAAATTATGAGTCATAATCGCATAGAAAAAAACACAATCTTTGATTACATTCCAGTGATTTAAAATAATATTAAAAAAGCAAAAATCACATTATTATTTAGGCAATATTTGAAATACCATACATGCAGCCAGAAGTAAGTATATAGGAAGTTTTAATAAGAATCATTAATAAGCATAAAATATTTTCCAAATTAATCAGAGAGCATTAAAGAGCATTTTGGACACATATAATTGAAGAATTTGTGAGGGCACTCTTTGTAGAAATTACCATACTGATGTTAGTATGTGGTACCTCCTTGCAAATTAATTAATTGTGTAAAAAAAACACTAATTTCTCATGAAGATACTAACTAAGATGAAGTTGCCCATCACTGGGGGTGTGAAAGATTAAAAAATCTCCAAAATGTTAATATCTCAATACTGAGGAAAAGCTACTATTGTTAGACAAAACTATAGAATAATAGTGTGCCTTATTCTGTAGTACACAATATCTTAAAAAAACTAAGTTGAAACGTCTAATTTAAATAGAGATACGTTTAAAGGGTTTGTGAAAGGGATAGCAAGCAAGAAGAGATTTAGAGTTGTCATTTTAGTTCAGAGATTGAGTACAACGGAATTAGCCACAATGTGAATTTAAGTCTCCGTTACGACACAACATCAACTCACGTGCTAACTGGAAAGGCTAAGTCATCTCCCGCTCATTTCACTTGTCACTCCCAAGTGAAATAAAGTTGGTAGCCTAACAAAGTTTAAGCTGAAGCAAATTAAATTGTGTCATCCAAAAGACCTAAAATTCACGTCCTGTGTTAGTTTTAAGTTGAATAACCATTTTAAGCTATCCATTAAAGAGAAAAGTGCGTTCGATGACGCCACAAGTAATAAATACATAAGTATTTCATACAAACTCCCATACTAAAAGGTTGTTACGTTTGAAAAAGAGTTGCTGATTTGATCGTGTTAACCATCATCCCTTTCCGGATATGATGAAAGTGGTAAAAGAGTATGAGCTTAGTGCCGCACATAATCAGTATATCAGATGTACGCTGTGATACGCTCACAATACGCGCATTTGGGTATTTGACAAAATATATTCAAATAAATTATTTTTTAGTGATTATTAAGTAGAGAATCTCCCAAAAGTCGTAATATCCACATCCCTTGTTAGTTTCATGTTGAATAACCATTTTAAACTATCGATTAAAGTAAAAAAGTACCTACATCGAACTTTGATGACGTCACTATTCAATATTTCATACAAAAACGCATACACGCGTTTTGACGTTTGAAAAAAAGTTGCTGATTTGACTAGTTGCCAAATACCCAATTGCAAGTTATCGTGAAAACAGACATATTTGATTTGCATTAAAAGTTAATGTGGATGCACGAGATAATATACGTAGAGGTACCTGTGTGTATGAGTAGCTAAATATTAGCGACACGCTGTCCCGTTACTTAGCTAATTTAGAATATAATATATTCTGTGGACTCACCCATTTGCCGTCACATAATATTTCATATATTTGGCAGATTTATTCCACTATATTTAAAAAATAGAACCTTAAAGTATGTTCCTTCGTATTAAACACTATATTACACGGTTTACAGGGGGCTTACTACCATATTGTATCATATTGTTGATTCTCTAGATTTAGAATTATAAACCTTATTTTAGGTGAAAGTACGTCATATAAAACCGCAATTTTAAAAATAATACTGGTAGTAAGCTCACAGTTATATCCACATTCATATCCATATAAGTTACTTTAAAGAGGCAATAAATTACTGATTTTTAACTCTTCAAAAGTATCGGTAATTGAATGTCTCAAATTCAAAACATAGATTCGTCCCCAAAGGTGCTTTAAATCTAATTTAGTGATATTGAGTTAAATAATTGACTGGTTAGATTATAATATGAAGTATAGTAATTTATTAAATGAGTGGGATATAAAATGGAGAAACATACAAATGGGGACAAAAACAAGTGATATCTTTCTTTTTTTTTTACAATAAGAGTCACAAACAACATAATTCGGGTAAAATTATTAATTGGATACTTGAATGCATAAAAAAACATGCATAGTGACGTAATGGTAGTCATTATGGCCCATAACTTTAATAAAATAACAAATTGTAATAAATAGTGCAAAATCGAATGCACGCAACGAAATATGGGTAACATTTAATAATATTATTATATACAGTATAATATATTCTACTTAGCTATCTGTACATATTGTGTGTATAGAGTATAAGTAATATTATTTGATTGATTAAAAACTATGTTAGTAAGTATTTATATTAATATCATTCTAAAATCACTTCCTACACTTAGATTTAAAGCGCCTGTAGGTCTTAACTCAGATAAGCAATTACATTTTTTTAACCAAAATATTGGCACATAAGCCTAACCAGGGCCAACTTTGAAGTCCATAACAACATATAAACGTCTACGTGATAAAATGGTATATACATTATAAGATTAGTGCTAAGGTTGTAAATCCACCTCCAAACTGAAAATCTTCACTAGTTCTATCCTTTACAAAATATTCCTTGCGGAAAATGACAGTTTTCATTTAGTGTACACATTTCTTTACAAGTTGAATAAGCACAACTGGCGCCATAGAGAAAAACTACGAAACTTAAACTAAAATAGGTTATGACTAAAACTATTCACAGTTTTAATACGTAACATAGAAAAATTTGTAAAAATTCTTACTATTTTGTAATGAACACTTGTTGATTCGTATAAATTGGGTCCTCAGTTAAAGGGACCCTAAAGTATATCTGAAAAAGAAAAAAAAAACTAGTTTTAGTAGTATTATGTTGATATTATATAATATTTAAAAAGGGTGGAAACAAAGTGCTTGCAGGTGGTAGTTTTCTTACAAATTAAAAAAAATGAATGTCATTGATATACAAGTGATATACAATTAACCGGATTAAACTTTGATTTAGAGTAGGTATTTTAGATAGACTAAGCGGCCAATTCTTGGTGGGAATCAAAGGAAGTGAAACTTCTGTATTGTAAATAAGTAACGCGTTAATAGAGAATCGAATCGAAATAAGTGAAAAGTGATAATTTGCGTCATAATATAATGACCATTCATAAGTAATTATGAAAGTTTATTTGAATAAAAACAGTTATTTTTAATGGACGCTTTATAGATCGATAAATTATTTATTCACACACAAAACATGAAAACAGGAAGAAAATAAAGAGTAAACAGTTCAAAAAACACAGTGCGCAAAAGCAGTCTTATCACTAAACTTTGTACACTTTGGCATTTTAATAGTGATGAGCAAACAACGACCTCAATTTACATAGACGGGCCCTGTCAAACAAAGAATGTGGATCTATTTTACTAACGCCATCTAGTCTGAAAAGCGGGACAGCGCTATGGCGGGGACAAGCACAGGGCTATACAGCTATACAGGTTAGGAGCGTGCTCTAAAGGTTGGACGCCCAATGTTTTTCTATGAAAGGGCCCATCGCGGTACTTGACTCACCTCAGTCGTGATCGTTCGTCGTCTGTTCGCTCTCGGGCCGCAGCGAGTCGATGCAGGCGACGATCTTGAGCGCGGGGCCGAGTTTCATGGACAGGGCCATTACCAAATGCTCAGGCTTGATGAGGAGGAGCGCTTCGCCGTCCACCTCTTGCATGAGGAATTCATCCGCATACCCCGCACACCCGGGGATGTTGCGGATGAAATCGCACACTTCCGCCACCTGGAAACAGGTTTAGGCGATTCATTGTCAATACCACCATCAACCTAAAGAGCAAAACACACATGGAGCGGGCTTAAATTCCTTGTGTATTTATATGGACGACATCACACAGAACGCGACCGCGGGTCCGGCGCGTGGCGGTTGACGGGCGACCCGCCCGAATTCAACAGTGTGTAGAAATCAAAATTATATTTTACGTTACAGTCGCTTTGGAAGACGGTTTTTTGAAAATAATTTTTATTTTTAAATTTCTAGGGTCAGGGAATTTGGAGTCAGAATTTCTTATGGGACCATCTTGAGAGCTTCCTCTAACGACTGATAAAAAAGAATTTCAAATCGGTTCAGAAACCACGGATACGCACCGACATACATTAAAAAAAAATACGCGCCGAATTGAGAACCTCCTCCTTTTTTGGAAGTCGGTTAAAATTAATACTGCACTGTTATTTAGCCTAGAAAAGGGTGCGAGATATTCGCGGTGGATAAGTGTTGCCGATAAGCCGCCATCTTTGTCGAGGTGTCAAGTAGTTAGTGCGATATACTATTAAAATCTCTTTACTTACGGACTAAATGACAAAATCCAATCTTACGCTCCTTTATAGTTAGATTGTTAGTATGGAAAATTGATTCTTTATTTTTTTTAGTTTTTAAACTTTAGTTTCATCATACTGCACAAGTAGCAAATGTAACTACTAGCTGATGCCCGCGACTTCATCCGCATGGTTTAAGTTTTTTTTGACTCCCGCGCCAACTCCTTAATTTTCCGGGATAAAAAGTATCTAAGCCTATGTCACTCTCCAGGCCCTCAACTATACCCATGCCAAAATTCACGTCGATCCGTTACTCCTGTGCGGCGTGATTGAAGGACAAACACACGCTTTCGGATTTTTAAAAGCTTTTATTTAACTTGCAATGTATGTAACTATGTTTGTTCGGGTGGAATCTTGCAACTCAATTTTGAAGCAGATATCTTCAACCGATTGAGCTGAAATTTTGTATACACGTTTAGTTTGGATGACAATGCATGGTTAGCTGTGTGACGTCATTCTAAATTAGTAAGTATGATAACTCACAGTCCACTTGTGGGCGTTGGGGATTTTAGCCTGGGCGGCGTCGTCCGCGGCCGCAGTATCCGCGGCTTCCGCGCTCGAAGCGATCTCTGGCTTCGCGTTCGCATTCTGACCCGATGGTTCATTCGCTTCGTGAGTCGAAGTGATTCGCGGCAAACTTGAACCGTTATCCAACATTTGTTTTTTTCCTACAACGAAGATCAATATTATTTTCCTCCTACCGCTGGATTTTTGCCGGATCTTCTCAGCAGTATTGCTTTTCGAACCGGTGGCAGAGTCCTGACATGTAGTGGCACAAGTAGTCTTACATGAAATATTTTGCATATAATTTTAATTACTTAATTTGACCCAAACAAAAAAAAACAGGGCAAATAAAAACCGTATCTTTTATTGACAGGACTCTGTCATTAATCCGATTTTTTATGGTTCCATTATTTTTTATGGGAAAATTTCATACATTCCAACAACAAGGCGGTGATTAGTAAATTTTAAAAAATAACTTACGAGGCGGCTCATCTGGCGATGGTAGTTTATTCTCCTTATCTTCCTTATCAGTACCCCATTCCCGGAGCGGTCTGTTTACCTACAAATTATATAAGGTAAAAATCTAAGACCTCAGCATTCCTAGTGGGAGATTTTCTTCCCATTCGATTGTGTCAACGATAACTAAGTTTTGTATGGAATTGTCAAGCGCTTAATGACAGATGACAGCCGGCGATCCCAATTCAGGATTGACAAACGAAAACATATTCATATGCTAAGTAAAGTAGCAGAAAGTCCATACAATACAAAATTCTATAAAAAGCCCTATCTTAAATAAGACATTTTGGTTTTTTTGATGAAATTGTATTAAAACTATAATAATCATTGTCAGTTCCATTAAAAATATCAACAATTTATCTAGCGTATGTGTCCAAATAAATGAATAAATAAAATAGAGATGCGTGCAAACTCAGCCTATTAAGCTAAGCTGGCATTTGGCTGGATTCAGTTAAACGATTATATTATGTAAACGCCTTTATTTGCGTTGTATTGAGTGAGAGGTATAGCAAACAGCCTCTATTTTGTGGTACACATGAATATGGGATACTAACAGCAAATGGTTCCCCAGCCTCTTGGATCACGTAGCCTTCTATGACATGCGTTAATATGTTCGGTTTCACCATCGCCTTTGGTAAGCCTTTATCTGTGAAAACACAAAAGTTAGTAAAGTATCAAGTAATAAACAAAATACTAAATTAATACTTTTATAGATAGAGAACCTTATAATATTAAAATAAACAAAATTATTTCTTACTGAGTATTAAATAGAGGGTCTTCAAAAATATATAAACTGCACATCTCTGTTATTTTTAAGTTTGATAGCTAGTTGTCAAATACACTATAATGAATTACTAGCAGATGCCCGCGACTTCGTCCGCGTGAAATAAGTTTTTGAAATTCCCACGGGAACTCAATAATTTTTCGGGTTATATATAGCCTATGACACTCACAAGTAATGTGGCTTTCTATTGGTACCAGAATTTTCGAAATCAGTTCAGTAATGGCGGCGCTTGTAGTCGCATGTTAATGCAAATTGCATTAGTTCCACTACTTGCTGCGGACTTCTTTCGTGACACGGACTATACTAATGCATCGATATATATATGTAGGTGCTAGATGGGCCCTTTCATAGAAAAAAGTTGGCCGTCCGAATTGCAAAGGTGTCCACAACTGTCATAAGCCTGTCTTTGTCCCCGTCGAAGCGTCGTCACGGTCGCTCGTCGTGTAGATAATTTGTTATTATTAAGTTAACATCTAAAGTCTTATCAGTTTGGCACTGTATAATTTTTATTTTAAGGCAAGTGTTTCAATTCACAATTATACATTTCCAAAAGAAAACGTTATAATATAATCTTCCTATTTAATATTTTTAACCATTACGCAACCATTTAATTTCCGCGGCAAACTGTATGATATTTTTGTTTACTAACTGGCCTTCCGGCTTCTATGTCTATGACCTATATTATCTATGACCGAGTTATACGTTTTCAACCTTTCATTCAAGATGGCGTATATATTGCAAGCAAGTTCCCGCTTTTCAGACTAGATGGCGTTACTAAAAATACGCCCACATTCTTTGTGTGACAGGGCCCGTCTATGTAAATTGAGGTCAAGATGGCGTATATATTGCAAGCAAGTTCCCGCTTTTCAGACTAGATGGCGTTACTAAAACTACGCCCACATTCTTTGTGTGACAGGGCCCGTCTATCTAAATTGAGTTCGTTGTAGTAATAGGCACTGTAGGTTACCATGCGTGGTCGGCTGGCTGATGTGGCGCGAGGACGATGTCGAGGTCTTGAAGAGCGGCGCGGGCTGCGAGACCGGCGCGCTAATCGCCTGCGTGGTCGTCGCCGCCGCGCTCGAACACGCGCCCGTTGTCACTACCTAACACAACATATACATTAACTTAATACCGGCAAAGACGTGCCGCCAAGCGATTTAGCGTTCCGGTACGATGTCGTGTAGAAACCGGAGGGGTATGGGTTATAACTGCCATGCCCCTAACAGGTTAGCCCGCTACCATCTTAGACTGCATCATCACTTACCATCAGGTGAGATCGTAGTCAAGGGCTAGCTTGTAGTGGATAAAAAAAAAAAAAAAAAAATTAATTGATATAGTCTACTACTAGGTGATGCCAGCGACTTTATCCGCGTGGATTAAGTTTTTTTTTATTCCCGCGGGAACTCTAATTTTCCGGGAGAAAAGTATTCCCAGGGATATAACCTGTCCCTGTACCAAGTTTCATCAAAATCTGTTGAACAAAGCGTAGCAGACAGACACACTTTCGCATTTATAATATTATAAAGTATGGATTTACATCCGGGTCGGCAGGAACGTGGAGGGTTAGGGATTCGCATTAAAATGACAGCTGTTGTTGTTTATCTACACCATTACAACACTGCGCTAAGACGATACCAATTTTAAGATTTTTGTGTCACAGATAGTATAACGTGTTTTAATTATTTACTTTGTATTTTTTTTTATCTGTGTTGGGTACTGTGATCCCAAATAAAAAAAAAATCACCATCCCACCTACTGCGGCACTTGTAAATTTAGCGAAATGATATTTGGTGAATGTTATCACCGATAACGCCTTATAATGGCACAAAAGGATCATTACAACAAACAGCCTCAACAAAAATTTTAAATGTGATCGCTGACCCGGTATTCGCCGCAGCGCTCGAGCACGAGACCGTCAAAATTTGATATAACTTACTTATCTCGTAAAATAAAAGCGTTACTCTACCATAGTCTATACATCTAGTGACTAGTCAGTAGACTATGGCCGTCTCCCGAATGCAAGCTATTTTTGTAACAAATTCATAATTTATACAGACAGAGTAACGCTTTATAATTTATAATAATATTAGTAGTATGTAGGTGGATCCTATCAGCACATGATGAGTTTTTAATTAAAACTTTTTTATTATAATTATGTTATGTTACCTGTGGAGCCACCGCGGTGGTTTGTTGCGCGCTGCTGGACACAGGCGCGGTGCTGGTCGGTACTGTGGACGCGGCCGAAGTGGGTGCGGATTCCGTTGCAGAACTTGTGGTGTCCATTTTCGTTGGACTCTGTTTTACTGCTTCTGTGGGTGTGCTGGGACCTGAAAACAATTAGTTTTTAATTTGACCTCAACCTTGTCCAACCAACCTTTATCAAAGTAAACCGGGTCAGACATTTGTATGTACTATGTATATATATATTTACGATGGGGTATATGAGTTTAGTTTACAGCTTTGACAGTGGTGTTATAGAAGCTACTTTACAAGCCAATTCAATGAAAAAGTTGTAGTAACCAGTAGATGTAGTGGTGGAGACAGCCGCATCGGCTGTGGCGGACGCGGATACGGGGGTGGAAGCGGGAGTGGGAGCGGGCGCGGGCGCGGGTGACGCCGGTAACTGGGCATCACCCTCTGTTGGTTGCGCCGTCAGTTGCTGTACTACCGCCGTCTGGGGGAAGAAAAAAGAAAACAACTGACATTCCATTGTACTTGCCTAGCTGCTATGTTTAGGAACTTTAGATTTGACAGGTAGGTTTTCTCTACACCAAAGTACCAGACAGAGGAAGTATTTTGAGTAATTTCAGCGGAATCATCTTTATGTTGATTAAAAAGCAAAGTAGTGCATCCCAAAAAATTGATTAAAAAATTCGATTACAATTTACATTACTATCCCGTATAAAATGTTCCTACCCCGAATCTTTAGATTTACGTCGACAAAGCTTACCTTACAACAAAAAACCAACAAAAGTGAAAAGATATCACAGTATACAAGTAGGAGTCGCGACTTTCAGTAATGAGGTCGAGAGGAAGGGGATAGAACATACCGGTGGCGCCATCTGTTGTCCTTTATCCTCATCGGCCTTGACGTGCGCAACGAGCGTTGTTTGCGGTTGAAGCGGTAATACTGTGCTTTGCACCGGCGCCGCGATCAGACCAACTGTACTCTGAGCCTGTAGGGTCAGCTGCCCCGAACCCAGGTTATTCGCCGATACCTGGTCACATTACATAATTAACACATTAATATTACATCCATTGATATTACAGAAAATGATTATTGGACGTCGTAAGCGGATTCTGTTTTATTTATTTTCGGCTCTGGACGTTCTTTCTAGCCTCTTTGAGCCTGTAACTTATGTCAAGGTGGCCAATCGCACAAGGATATGTATCGCATAAACTAATCAGTCTTTAAAAATTGTTATTTTTATGACCTACGTACATGTCGTTTCGAATAATGGTGATTGGAACCAAAAAAATCCTTAATAAATAATTTTGAATATTCTTCCGAAGCTGAATATTTCCTTATATATTCTTTATTTTTTAGTTGTCAGACAACACCTAACTTGACTAAAGCGCAAAACACACAGGGAGAGGGCGCGGGTCGGCCGCGGGCCGGGTCGGGTGCACGGCTGGTTGAATTCCTTGTATTTATATGGATGACATCACACAGCGTCACCCGACACGCGCACGACTCGCGGCCGCGTTCTGTGTGATGGCGTTCATATAAATACAAGGTGCACCCTACCCGGCCCGCGGCCGACCCCTGTGTGTTTTGCCCTTAATAGTTCGTTAACATAAAATGCTTTCATGCATATGATTATAACATAATACTGATTACTGACGAAACATGCATATATTTAAAAATCTTAATAAATACACATCTCTGAAATTTTGAAACCATTCATCATGCGCCTACGGCCACAGTACTAGATATTTCCTTCCATATTACTGCGTATAGTATTAAACTAGTGGTTCGCCCCGAACTGAGGCCTCGCGGTATCCATAAGATAACTATATAATGCACGCTCATCTTTACGTTCATAGACATCAGTACTATCAGTAGACTATGTTTTATTCCACGTGAGATGGTGCTAACGTCTATTATTTGTAAGCACAAAAGAATAAACTTTTACAGAGCGCCATCTATTGACATCATTGTGAAGTTCTGTTAAAAATACTGAAGCTCATTAAAAATTAATAATTTAGTTTCCTTATAATATTTATCTAATTTTAGTATTTGTTGTTCAAGTACAGGATATAATTCAAATAATTGATCAAGTTTCAGGCTCAGCCTTTCAGAATATTGAGAGTTCTGAGGTCAACTTTGGACGTTAGAAAATCTCCACTTTGAAAGCCCTCCATTCGTCAATTTTAGGGGGAAAATATAAAGAAAAATATTTTTGGACTCTATTCCTAATTATCTTTAAAATTATATACCGCAACCCTATGTAACGCTATAAAAAATATTTTTCTTCGCGTTCGCTTCTATGAGAGGCTGGAGGCCATCGGTTTACATATTATATTTAAATGTGAAGTAATTACGTTCAGTAATTCAGAAGTTATAAGGCTCTGACAGACGGACGGATGGACGGACGGACGGACGGACAAGTGCAAATTCACTCAAGTAGACTCAGAGACCTTGGCTTCGCTCGGTCAATTAATATAATGAGTTCCATCATACATTCATACAAAAAGAAAAGATTAAGGATAAATAGGTAATTGAAACCAGAGCAAAAGCTCACTAAGGCTACAGACATGTGTGAGTCCGACACACGGGCCGACGGTTCCGCACTATAATAGGTACATATATATTTATTTGGATACATCATTGGACGACCTACAAAAAACCCCTTTCTTGGACCGCATTACTAAGTTTACTTGGGGCTTGGTGGCGGAATGGGATCTTTTTAGACATTTTAAAATCTTTCATTTTAAATGAGGTTGGGGTAAGTATTAACTCTAATAATTTTATTTTGAGCAATAATGTCAGCGACATAATGACGAACAGACACAGTAAGGGTTTATTTTTTACCATTTTAGTACGGAACTCCAAAAAAGTCATAAAATGGTGACATTTACAACTATTATATAATTTTAAAGACAGCAAAAATAAATAAACACGGCATATAGGTAAAAGAAGAAGTAAGAGCAGGAAAAACTACAACCTATGATGTCCAATCTCCACCACTAACATGGCTAAGCTCAATCAGAGTATGTTAGCTTTCATTGCAGAAAGACTTGTATGTTTTCCTTGTATGTATAAAATTATCATTTCTGTTCATATCTCGATCACACTGTATTGAGCTAATCGCACCGAGCTTAACGAAATGCACGTGATGGAGGCAACAGTATGAAAAAACAAGTACTCGTACTCGTACGAGTATGCATGATTTCAACCACTGATAGATTCCCAGCACCGAAACTATATACAATAACATCTAATTAAAATTTACCCAAATGTCAGTGAAGGAACTAGAAATTTAATTCGCTATAATCGGCGACCGGAGCATCTTCAGGAGATGTTGACTTGACAATGCACGATTGTGAAGTCAACATTACGAACATTACAACGAATTAAATTTCTAGTTCCTTCATTGTCATGGACTTCCGCAAAGTAACGCCAAATGTCAATGTTTTAAATTCTGCAATCAGTATTTTTGCTACACATACTTTCCACTTGGAGCGCTGTCCGCGTTAACGTAAATTTTTCTACACGGTAGTGTTCCGATACTCGAAATCTACCAAGGTTATACATAAACTAGTACTAACCCTGCTGAACTAAACAACGACGAGAGATAAATAGATTACAAGGATCATAATGGCATGCCAGATGAATTCGGAAAAATTCAGAAAGAAGCCAGGGAGCTTACTATCATCGCTTAAAGCAGTATTATTTTAATATTTATGACGCTTTTGTTTTAGAATTATAATACATATTTAAGGGACGTAAAGGTACTTCATATAAAACGTCTATTTAAAAATAATACTGCTTTGAGCGATGGTAGCAAGCCCACAGGGCTACCTCATGGTGCAATATCGCCGGGGAGACTTGCACGAGGGACGAAGAGAGCAGCGAAGCGCCATCTAGCGTCAGCCCCGACTGCCAATTGTACCGCATCGTATTGTGACATGATTGCGATTGACGATGGTACATTGTCATACTAAGATTTTTTAACGACCAATTCAGATAAATTTTTATAGTTAACTACCCATATTTATGATGCATTTCTGAAGCTTTTCTATAGGGCTCAAATTGTCTTGTCCGGAAAAGAATTGTATGTGAAATACAATGTAGATTGTAAAAGTTTATGGCGATATTTACTATCATACATATAAATGATAAATAGATTTTTATTTATAAAAATCGTTTGTTCCGTTATGTGAAAACTGACAACCAGTAGCAGTTAATGCGTTTTATGCGGACTACTGACTGAACGAATTGCATTGCAAGTAAACTTTCATTTGATCGTTAACGTCATTTTAGATCAAAATGCTAATGTTTATGCATCAGTTTTCAGATTTAATAAACATGTTATGTAATAGGGAATCTGGAAATACTCATATAAAATACAGGATTGAGGTCAAAAATACAAGTTTACTAGTGTGTACTATCTAATATCAATCATTCCGTTGAAAAGGGAAATCTAAATAGGTACATATGTAATAAAGTCTCATATTCAACCAAATAACCAATCAAATATGGATCATATAGTTACATACGTGTACTAATTTATCAATTATCATACACATATGCTTACTCACACGCATTTAAATATTATAGTGTTTTACCAAAACGTCTGCACTTTGTTGGTACATGCAATGCAGGAATGAAAAATAAATTATAATACTAAAAATTTATTAAGCTTATATGTCTGTCCGTCTGGGCGAATTTTAGAAATGTTTTAACTTTCTTCATCATCTAAACCAGTCTAGAGATCCTGTGTATGATTACATAATTGCATAAGGATGTAGTCTTATGCTAAGCTCCCTGCATGTTCTTATGTTTGAATAAACTAAGTTCTATGTGGGGTATTATAGCATTTATTTTTTATTTTTAATCCACCGTTTTTTCCCCCCAATCCAGTTACGTACCGTTTGCATGGGCGTAGTATGACTCAAACCAGTTTGCTGTTGGACCGCCATACCCACTGAGGTCTGCACAAGACCGCTCCCGACCAAGGTCTAAAAATAAATAACATAAATAAATTTAATATCGTCATCATCATCAACCCAAAACCAGTTCATTACAGAGCACGGGTCTTCAAGGGGACCCAACGGATTTTGTCATAGTTCACCATGCTTGTCAAGTGCACATTGGCAGACATTAGAAATGTGTATTTAGGTTTTTGGAAAGTTTTGACTTTTCGGGGTCGGTACGGTTTCGGCTAATCTGCACCTTTCGCCAAAATCGGTTGAATAGATGGGTCGTGAAGTGAAGAGCATCATGGATAGTATAATAAACTCTGTATAAGGGCTTACCTGTGGTTGTTGCTGTAACGTTTGCACTTGCGCGAGGGACGCGTTTTGAGGTTGCTGATTGGTGCTGATTTGCCCCAGTAAGGTTCCCGCTTGGGACATACCACCCAGCTGTTAAACATTCAATATTGAGCTAAATATATAAAAGGCAAAGGCGACTGACTGACCGATCTATCAACGCACAGCTCATACCGCTGGATGGATCGGGCTGAAATTTGGCATGCCGAGAGCTTTTATAACTTAGGCATCCGCTAAGAAAGGACTTTTGAAAATTAAACCCCTAAGGGGGTAAAATAGGGGTTTGAAATTTGTGTGGAAATCGAACAAAAGCTAGTAATCAAATAAAAGCCTTCATAAAAAGGCTTATCAGATGTATCGGTAAGAAGTATACATAAAAAGCGCGAATTAGGTTTTCTGTCGATAAAGGTGAAAACTTGAACCTAATTCTATCCACACTCATGTTGTCGTGTATCCCTGACCTACACTAAATCGGGTATTTGACAACAAGTAATTTTTTTTGGATTATTAAATAGACGATCTCTTAAAAGACTATATATCCACGTTCCCTGTTAGTTTAAGTTTGAATCACCATTTTAAGACCCGGTCTCCACCAGAGCGGAGATGTGCGGAGATGTCTGAAGCGGAGACGAGAAGAGATGTTTTTCAGCTAGGTTGTATTCACCGAAGATGTGCGCAGATGTGGACTGGCTAGACTGGAGCGGAGATGTGTACTGGCTAGAGCGGAGATGAAAGAAATAACTTGCCAACTTACCATAATTTTGACGACCTCCGTGGCGCAGTGTGTAGCGCTGTTGCCTTGATGTGCGGAGGTCCTGGGTTCGATCCCCGGCAGGGTCAATTTGGGAATTTATAATTTCTGAATTTTCCCTGGTCTGGCCTGGTGGGAGGCTTCGGCCGTGGCTAGTTACCACCCTACCGGCAACGACGTGCCGCCAAGCGATTTAGCGTTCCGGTACGATGCCGTGTAGAAACCGAAGGGGTATGGGTTTAATATAACTGCCATGCCCCTAACAGGTTAACCCGCTACCATCTTAGACTGCATCATCACTTACCATCAGGTGAGATCGCAGTCAAGGGCTAGCTTGTAGTGGATTAAAAAAAAAAAAAAAAAAAATCCATAGGTAACTTCACGGATCGGAACCGCTTGAGTTATACATATATCACAATATAGGTAATTTTATAACAAACGCGCTGGAATAGCATTGGATACAATAAACTTAAAAATATATATATATTATTTATTTATTTAAAAAAATTTAAAAATAGCCTGGACCGGATTTTGATAGGCAGCCTATTTTAGGCGTATTTATCTTCTATTATTAAATAAAAATAAAAAGTAGGTTTCATATTCTGTTAAACAGATCGGTGAAGGTCGTGGTATATCCGGATCTACGACTACAGCGGCGCCGCTCGCAGCACGCCGCTCACATATCTCCTCTCGTCTCCGCTGCGCGCCGCCGCCAGCTTGCGAGCCACAGCTCACATCTCCGCATCGATCGCGCCATACAAATATGATACATCTCCGCTCAGTGGTATCCACTGAAGCTGAGCGGAGACGAGATGTGGGAATAACGAAATTCTATTGGTTGTTTAAATCACATCTCCTCTCCGCTCTGGTGGAGTCCGGGCCTAAACTATTGATTACAGTAAAAAAGTGCGTCGAACTTTGATGTTCTGACGTTGAAAAAAAGTTACTGATTTGATTACTTGTCAAATACCAACTTGTCACGTTTCAAAGTAAAGCCAACATTTAGCGATGGAAAAATTTCAAACGAGAGAGAAAAAGAAATACGGTTTAGTTCCAAGAATGTATACAACCAATGTGTGCTACACTTAAATATGCTTAAAAATTCAATAGCTTTTTCTTACCGGGTGTATCTGTTGTACCATGGATATCGTCTGAGGCATCGCAGTCATGGGAAGAGTTTGAGACACGGAACCGACGGGCAGAGTTCCCTGCTGCATGCCCAACGTTAACCCTGATAAAGATTTTTTGACATTAATTGACCTGAAGTATTCCAAATGATACACCGAGAATGCACTTTACGTTTCGTGTTCTATAGATTTAGAGGCCCTAGCGAAAATCTTGGTGAAATAACTCGGAACTGCACAATGTTACGTTCATAAGAATAAAGCGTTATAAAATCGAAATTAGGAAAAACGAAAAGCAAAGTTATTCAGGAAGTGCCAACTCGTACTGTTTCAGAAGATCTGATTTCTTAACCCGTCACGCGTTCAAGTCCCGTTGACTCGATATGGCTTCGCAGTCCAGCCGTATTGTGAAATTTTTTTCTCCCACGCCTTCACGTGAGAATCGCTTTATTAGGGGCTTCTTTTTGAAATACAGAGTACAAACTAAATATCGTTACGAACTATTTAGATATTTCATAATTTATGAAATAATAACAAATAACTTGTAAATTCAGTAACCTAGTAAAAAATAGACGTTTGAATTTTTAAATCCTGATTTCGCAACTATCTTACCACTTTGTACTGTAGTACATATTCCACAAAAAACAATTGTTTCGATACCTACATATAATAAGATAAACACAATTTATCATAAGATAAAGCCATTTCATTTCACAATTTATTCATAATAATCAAAAGAATTGTAACGCGGAACTTCCGCCAGGCTTTTTCGTTTTAGTATGACGAGTATTGTTATGTAAATATAACATTTGAAAAGTATTAAATCTTATCTTATTTGTTCTATTTTGGTATATAAAACATAATAGTTTACTAATATTTCAAAGGCTAAATAGTATTTAGTCGTAATTTTATATAGTTCTTATTCGTATCCTGGGATAAATTTCCACATTTTGAGGCAGGCGTCCGTTGTACATGTACGTTTTATTTAACGCACACTGTTTGTGAAGCGTCGGTAAAAGAAAATGGCAGAAACAAACAATTGACGCGCAGCTCGTCGAAACAAATTTTTGGTCAGTTCATTTTAAGTTAAATTTAGTCCCGATATACCTAATTCTTTAGTCAGTTAGGTAATATTTTTTGTTTGTCTTTAACTTCAATAATCAGGACATAATTGATCGACCAATGGAAGCGTTTTGTTTCGAGCACGCGGGTGCACGGAAGACGCGTTCGACCACAAACATTTTGGATCACACGGGTGATGGGTTAATAAGTTATCTCTTAAAACACGGTCGAGTTACACCTATTTTTTTTACGCAGTATGCAGAAAACACATTTGCAACAATTGTAGTAAGTATATGCTCCTCAGTTTATCATTCCTTTAGTCAACACTGCATAAATTGATATTAACGGAGATCAATTATTTTAAAACTGCGCAGTTGCGTTTCAGCCCATTAATAAATATAGTGGAAAAACAAGCTTTCATGGCAAAACCAAGCGATCTAATGCTTAGGAATGCAATGATCATGACAATTTGACTCCCAAAACGGTTTACATACGTATACAATTTACAATTTGGTGGCATGTCATGTCTCTACGTAGAACAAAATAAATTCAAGGATTTTGGAATTTCTAGATCGCAATACTAAAACATGAAAATAATAATGTGTAATATTATCATCAAGCTGTACTTTTGGCCCGCCAACCCGCATTGGAGCAGCGTGGTGGGTCTAAGCTCTGATTCCCTCTCTCCTATGAGAGTGGAGGCCTTTGCCCAGCAGTGGGACGTTAATAAGCTGTATGTGGTGGTACTTTTGGCATAAATAACTCATTTACCTTGTTGTTGGTAATGTTGAACCATTTGCTGAGTTTGTTGCTGTTGGTGGAGGAGTTGTTGCTGGTGTTGTTGTTGTTGTTGCTGTTGCTGTGGAATATTATTAATGGTTAGTGAAATTGTTCTTATTTTATTTAAAACAACATTGAACAATGACTACCTTCCTGGCGCAGTGGTGAGCGCTGTGGTCTAATAAGTAAACTAGATGATGCCCGCGACTTCGTCCGCGTGGATAAATATTTTAATTCCCGGAGAACGTCTAAACTTTTCAGGATAAAAAGTAGCCTATGCCCTATCCCGGGATACAACCTATCCCTGTAACAAATTCCATTAAATTCGGTTGAACGGATGGGCCGTGAAAGCGTAGCAGATAGACAGACAGACAGACCGACAGACTGACTTTCGCATTTCGCATTCGCATTAATATTAGTATGGATATGGGTTTTTGGTGTACAATAAAGAATATTTCATTCATTCATTCAGGAGATAGTCGAAAAGTGTGTGATCTAACAATCCGCGCTTGGACATCGTGGTGGTCTCTGGCTAAGCCCTTTTCATTCTGAGGGGAGACTCATGCTGAACAACGGGCCGATGGGTTAATACTTTGACTAGCAGATGCCCGCGACTTCGTCCGCGTGAATTAGGTTTTTAAATTCCCACGGGAACTCCCTTATTATCGGGTTAATATATAGACACTCACAAATAATGTAGCTTTATATTTGTACCAGAATTTTCAAAATCGGTGCAGTAGATCCAGAGATTACCCCCTACAACGTCACCAACTCACAAACATTACCTCTTTATAATATTAGTATGGATGACGATGACTCAGATGAGATGAGCCAGATGGTCACGACTACGATTGCGCGGAGGTCATCTAGTAAACAAATTAAATTAGGTTCATACCTGCACGGCTTGTTGCTGTAGGAGGTTTTGTTGCTGGATATTTTTGTTGAGTTGCTTGTCCGGCAGATTCGTGATTTGCGCCATCTGCCCGGTTGAGTTCATTACCAGCAACCTAATCGGAATATTTATATTCAATATTAATTTCCAACTCTACGCACACAAGTGCGTAGAGTTGGAAATTGAATTCACAATTGCGCCGAGAGTTTTTTACAGTTGCTCGAAAGCAGTACTTGTTATTATCATAATTATTATAAAATAATTTTCCAATGAAACTTTCTTAAATATACATATATGAAGTACTTGGTGTTAGCTTAAATCTATAATGAAGAAAAACTCCTTATAGATTAGAAAAAATATAGGTACAAAACGTGAGGCGTAAGCTGAACTTTGCATTTGAGCAGTAAGTACATTGCCACATACTTTACTTCAACTACCAAGGAACTACGAAGATTCAAATTTATACTTGGTTTAGTACTTTCACATTTGGTTTAATTCAATAAAAACTTTTCATATTACTTGTCCAACCATTTATTTTACTTTTGACATAAGCACGCCTATGAAGTGTCATAATTATTGACAGGCAACCATCGACCAAAAAAATGCAATACTCCATAGACGCATATCGTTTTTTACAATAGTAAAGCGACGAACCTTTTATCCGATACTTCATAACTCGTATACTCATCTAGTAATTACAAGTACGACTTCCCTTTTCAAAATAGTCACGGAGCTTCAACAATTTGATAGTCCTTTAAGGACCATACACCTTTGGCGATGGATGGTTTCTATGACCTGACGGATTCATGTACATTTACTGTGCTTGTTGTATATAAATGATTTATTTTAATACATACATTAATATTTACATTTAAACGCTTGGGTATGTTTGTAAAATAATAATAAAAAATTGGACAAAGATAAATATCAATGTGTCAAATCGATGAAAACTTCTTCATTAAGAAAGTCGATTGTTATCAAAAATCAAATCAATAACGTATTAGAACATCCTTGAATCGAGATGCCAAAAGTAAAATAAATGGTTGAACAAAATATAATCATTATATACCATCAATCTGGGGTATCATTTAATATTTTGAATATATTACGATAACTGTGTAGATGGATAAGTTTTATAATGCTTATAGCATGCATTTCAAATTCTATGGCAATAAAAAGTGGCATATTTATTAAGTGTTGTTAGTTTAACATTATTATATTTTTAGCTGACCAGAAATATATGTATGGATGTATGAATATTTTTTATGTCACACAACACAAACAGAGGACAGATTAAAAAAGAAAAACTTAATAAAGCAATAGACCATAATATTTTACCACGAATACAATTCAAGAGATCGTCTCATGAAACCTGTAGTTTTAGTCATTCGTCCCCAAAAAGTAAACTAATCAAACAACACTGTTATAGTTGTAATAAAACTGTATAATATAGTTATAATCAAATAATACCATTGTAGTCCCGTACATGTCATGACTATCCGCTGTATGAAATATTTCTGGCCAACCTACAGATCCCGCCCGAGTTGAATGCAGCGCTTAGGAATGTGCTAGTGCCGTGACCTTATCACTGACAGTCATATCGATAAATTACAGAAACAGGCAGTGGCTGTATTATTTTTAAAAACAATAAAAAAATTGATTAACACAATTGAAACATAATAATAAAGTCTAAAATTTACTTTATTTCTAAAGTAAAGAAAATAAAATCATTCGGACAAGCAGGGATGATTTTTTTAGTAAGATAGTTATAGTTCGGTGGATTACACTACGATCAAAATCATCGACGTTCAAATTTTTGTATATGTTACACGCCCTTCTTAAGAACCTTAACTGTAATACAAAAAGTGTTTTATATGTTTTGTATTACAGATAATGTTATTTTTGATACTCCGGTATATCGACTCGCTCTTTCAAAATAATCATTTAAAGGCAAGTTCAAAAAGTTATGTTGCCATTTTTCAGTACACATATCCAAAACTTTTTTCGCAATTCCGTGTGCTTAGCGACGAATAAAAACTCGTTTTTTGTTACTTAACCTGAAGCAGTCAAATCAGTCATTTTTTTAATTTACACGGAAAACAACTTGATTTTTAAACGAAAAGCAAGCAACAACCGTAGGACCAAAGAGTATATATGTTACCGCTAATGTCCGAAAACCGTTAATGTCAGAATTTCCTAAGAAATGTAGACTCCGTATTACCTAGGAAATGTCAAGATTAACTAGGTAGTATGACCAGCACACTCTAACGGATGTGATCAAAAACGGTTTTAGCAACTTTCATACTTTAGCAACGGTTACGGACGGGAGAGGGAGATGCTCCCGCCCGTCACCTCAGGCCCCGACTGCATTCAACTCGCACACGTACTATAGTATACTTACTAGTATGATTTCGCATTGCTTAAAATGTTTCTAAAGGGCAAAACACACAGGGATCGGGTGCGGATCGGGTGCGGGTCGGGTCGGGTGCGCGGCTGGTTGAATTCCTTGTATTTATATGGACGACACCACACAGAACGCGAGCGCGGGCCGGGCGCGTTGCGGGTGTCGCTGTGTGATGTCATCCATATGTCCATCCATCCATCCCGCGCCCGCTCCCTGTGTGTTTTGCCCTTAATTGTGCTACGCGACGTATCAAAATAATACATGAGCTGATGACCAAACAAAAACGCTCGGTTTTGTAGTTAAAATAAGCTGTGTACATACGAGTAATTGCGAATTGTAGCGTGGTTTTAAAACCAGTCTTTTTTAGTCGATACACTAAAAAAGCGAAATCTGCCTATCTCCCTTTACCGCTGTTCTGTGCATCAAAACATGAATTTTGTGGGTATGTAAACTGGAAACGTAAACCTCTTAACACTGGAAATCAAATGTATTTACAGTTTGATGCAGTAGAAGGTAACATTTCAATATCAGGCCAGCTCCAGCGCCTTGGCGCTAGCAAGGCCAATCAGCTCCTGGTTCAGAATTATGTTAAATTAGACTACCATTAGGTAAATTTTGGCTTACCACATTTGGCTAAATCATTTGATGGAAGACCTTTTCAACAAAAGATGAATAGGTTATTATAAGAAACTTAGAAATGCATAAATATTAACAATAATATTATGGAGAGGAAAATATATAAAAGAGAACACCGCCGGTGTCACGGCATAAAAGAGTAAACGGAGTTGAGAAAGGAGGATTTAGAGCCAGATCAATCAATGATCGAAAATAGAAAAGCACAGACAAGATAAAAAAAAAGTCAATGTGGGCATAACCCTGTATTGACAAGACAAACTTTTAAAAGTACTTGTATACGTGAGAAGTTCGTATATCTTTATAAAACCTGCAGATCAAGTTTACCCTCAAAGCTTGATTACTAATGCGAAAATCATCACAGGATGGAAAGGATTCTGAAAATAAACTTATTTAAAAGGTGGCGTAAGAAATGAAATTTTCAATTAAAGAAAATGCATTGGAATTTAAAAGCACGGAACGGAACCGAGCGAGTTTCTTAATAGCTGTTAGTAAGACGTCAGGATACAAAGGGCATAGGATACATAGGGCACATAAGCGACATCGTAGCTAGGACACAGGCGTACTTCCACAGTATTTTAATATTTTACGCCCGTAAGTAAAGCAAAATTTTATTATAATCCTTTTGCAGTGTATAATGTATATATTTTCATCGAATGTTGAACCGTAAGAAATATTCCAGGTGTGGTTTAACAACAAAGGTTGTTCTGAGAATTTATGTGTCGGTGTATATTATATTAAATAAGTAAGATATGTATAGGATACTATATGAAGTAATATATAATTAGATACAAAATACACGACAGTTGTGTAAATTATAACATACATTTATGTAAAGCATGCAGTTATATATTTTAGCTAATTCTTATAGTACTTTTATTTAAATACAGTGACGAGCTTATACACACACCCCCAAAATAAAAGTTCATTAAATGCAGCAGTTCTCAGTTCTATTGCAGAGTGATTAAATGGAGAGGTTATCTTCATGATATGATGCCATAGCAAATGTTTATAATGTGTAAAATAATATAATATGTACTTACAGTGTAGAAGAAAACGGTCAAGAATAAGTCTTCAGAAATATTATAATAAAGAAAAACTTGGAAATATTAGAAAAATAAATATTTAAAAAATGTGTAATCAAGCAGAAAATGTATATAAGTATGAAAAACTTATAATATAGCTGGCGCCAATAAATAGTCGCGTCTGAAGTTGACAGCAAGACGCGTCGCAATAGCATATTTTCGCACGTAGTATGTCCGTTGACATAAATGATTGGCGCGAACTATACGTAATATCACTCTATAATCTACGTTCAAATCAAAAATATTATATTACAACTAGTTATGAAAAGCTACATATGAAAATATACAAAAATAATTTTCATGACTAAAATACTAGATACATAAAAACGCAGTTTTTTAATTCCTAATTTCTTTATTAAGGGCGTAAATGCTATATTTAGTGGCCACTATCCCCTAGCTACGGTAGTGAAGGTTATTGTGCTACGAGTATGTTTTGTTTAATTAAGGTGATAATTGTGGCAGATGCCGTTTGCATAGTAGAGCTTCAGTCTCTCTCACTCTTGCCCTTCATAATTGCTATTTGCTATACCTACACCTCTCATCTGTCAAAATTATCATGCTAAATTAGACAAACCAATAGTTAGTGGGCTAATCGCAGCTTGAGCACAAAAGTGACCTAAGCCAATATAGTTCAATATTTGCATTCATTTTCCAGAACATGAATATAATACATTTTTAGTATTCACATATCAATTGTTAGAGCACAATAAATCCTCCCAAAAAGCATTAATTTTATTAAAGTTCTCAGCTATAAAGAAAATGGTTATGTGAGTTAGGTCACTTCTGTTCAGAAACATGTTTAAATATAAATATAGGGAAATAGGGAATATAAGGGAATAGGGGTCTGTGCTTTCCCTTGGGGTCATAGGTATAAGATTTCTATTTAAAAAACAAAAAACACGTGAATTGGGTATTCGACTACTAGTCAAATACATTATTTTTTAGAGATTATTTAATAGAGGTTCTCCTAAGTCGTAATAAGCCCGTCACCTGTTAGTTTAATTAATGTTGCACAACCATTTTAAACGATGAATGCGTCGCACTTTGATGACGTCACAAATAAGTATTACATACAAAATCCCGTACTAAGTACGCGTTTTGACGTTTGAAAAAAGATGCTGATTTGACAAGTTGTCAAATACCCAATTGTGATAAATGAGGTATCTAAGTCCGACAAACTTATTTGACCCGGTTACAGCGCCGCTAGTATATCCATACTAATATTATAAATGCGAAGTGTGTCTGTCGTTCTGTCAGTTTGATAGGCTTTCACGGCCCACCTGTTCAACCAATTTGTATGAAATTCAGTATAGTGGTAGGTTACGTCCCGGGAAAGAACATACTTTTATATGCTTTTCATCCCGTAAAATTAAAGAGTTCCTGCGGGAATTAAAAAACCTTAATCCACGCTAACGAAAATAAAATAAAAACAACTAGACAGGCATAAAAATTAGTTCCAATTTTGGCCTCCAGGTCAGATAAGTATGTCTCCATAGATACTTCATTCAAGACATAATTATAATCCCATGGTTTGAATGATGTATCTATGGAGATGTCACAAGTCACGTTAAGCCACTTGAAAAGTTAAACTAAGGTGCAACGCGCACCGGCAGAGTGGAGTGTAGCCTACTTTCTTTAGCATAAGGTAACGGACAGCTCACGCGCAACCAAACGTAGCACGTGTTCTGCGTGTTTTCTTTTCTTCAGTATACAAGTTTTAACAGTATTTGTATGTACATAAAGCAGATTTTTGGTAGTTATTGAAGAGTAAGCTGCCCTCCACTCTATTCAATACTCTATCGCACAGCATTTTAGGTAGTTATTTAAGGCTCTAAGTGAGCGGGTTAAAAGGTAGAAGGCTACTCACTGTTGTTTCGGCTGCTGGATTTGATGCTGCATCTTGTTCGTTTGGTTGGCCGCGTCTTGTTTGGACGTCGGCGCCGGCGACCGGACGCCTGGCTTGCCTCGCTGTTTGGCCTGTATCCGAATGAAGTATCTCTTTGATATTTGCCATTTCAATTATTTTTGCTGGAGGGAAGCTTCGGCCGTGGCTAGTTACCACCCTACCGGCAAAGACGTGCCACCAAGCGATTTAGCGTTCCGGTATGATGCCGTATAGAAACCGAATAGGGGTATGGGTTAAATAACTGCTATGCCTGTAACAGGTTAGCCCGCTACCATCTTAGACTGCATCACTTACCATCAGGTGTGATTGCAGTCAAGGGCTAACTAACTTGTAGTGGATTTAAAAAATATAATACACTCGGAATTCAGTATTAGCAGTCTAAACTACACTAATATTATAAAGCGAAAAGATTAGATTTTTGTATGTTTGTAATGTAAACTCATGTGATTTAAAAAAAAAAACACTTATAGAAAGCTACATTATCAAACAATAACATGGCCTGTATTTAGTTTCAAAACAATTTGAGATCCCTACGAAAATTGCAATAATGTAACCCAACGTATCAAACATTTGCCAAGACTTGACCTCTAGTCAAGTCGAAAATTGGCGCTTCAGACATTAGAATACATTAAGCGCGCGATTCGGTCTACCTATCGAATTTCATTTCAACCAATTAGCAACCGAATAGGCATGATGACTGATTTTGAAAAATGGTCAGATTATGTTCGGAAGTATCAACTATTTCGAAACAATATCTTATTTCAGCAGAAAAATAAGGTTTGGTAGATAAAATTGGCATTTGAAATTTAAAAATTCACGCCAAAACGCCCGTGTCATGGCGTCGTTTGTGACGTCACTATTGTTTTTACCAATGTATTCTGTACACTGCACAGAGTAAACAATAGTGTGATTGTCAAAGCTCGAAAACAAACAATTGTGACGTCATTCGCTTCTTGGTGTATAATCCGTTATGGTGGATTGCTGTATTTTATAGTTTTAATTTATCAAAATAAATAGCAATCTCACTCGAAATAAAAAAAGAAATAGATTTTTTACAATCCACGAATCCTATTTCATTAGATAAATTCATAATTTCATTGATTCTTGGTTTCTGTCATCATGCCTATTCAAAAAATTGTAAAACAGCACAAGTGTAGGAAATGCATGTATACGATACGTGACCTGGTTCTGTGCTTGGTTCGCGTTGGTCTGCGTGGAGACGGAGGAGGCGGGTCGGATGCCGCTGGAGGGCAGGATGTTGGATAGCGGCCGCGGCGCCTTGGCCATGCCGTCTCCCGCCGCCCGGGGCTTCGTCGTCGTCGACGCGCACGATACACTGGCATCTGCGCAACAACAGGCATTATACTCGCCGCACTGAACACCTGTGAAACCCTTAGGACTCAGGGCCACCTAAGTAGCAGTAGTGCGGCTCTTCTCCGATTGGCTTGTAAGGGCTAATTACCTAGAGGCATGGGCTCCCTAGGGCCGTTCACAGATACGGAGCGGAGCGGAGATGTGCCGAGCGGACCAATCAGATTCCTGACAGGTGACGTGTTAATTTTAACAAGTCACTTTTCAGGAGTCCGCTCAACACATCTCCGCTCTGCTCCGCTCCGCTTCAGTGGACAGGCAGCCTTACCCGGGCGATTAGAGTCTCAGCGCCGCGAGTAGAGATATGCGCTAAGTGGCGGTAAATTCACTGTTATATGGGCGTAAATAGACCTGATCGAAGATGTTAGTTACTATTGTATAGGATATTCGCTTGTGTAATATATTTGATACTTTAAAATAGTGGCAATCGCAATACAGCTAGAACACCACCATCGCAACATAGGTAATAATTCGCATTGCAAACGACAACAAATAAAATAAAAAAACAAATAATTAATACTAAAATCACACCCTAAACACAATAATATAATACTAAATTTAAATTCTATTACATAAAAAGTGATATTCCTGGCATGGACTGATCAGCGATCAAATTATATAGGTATGTCATTGTAAAATTGTAAAAACCGTTATATTGTAATCTAACGCTTTTTATCTCGATAGATTGTAAATTGTCGATAGATTGCGAACCGTTCAATGTTCCGAGTGTCAATTTTTGAAATATTCATTGTATTTACGTTTTCTTGTCTCTTTCTTGTAGGTTAGGTTAGGGTTCGACATAAATAATCAGGTATATAGGTTCTATCGGGTTAATATACCTAATAGATTACAATCTACCGAAAAATAATGCGTTAAATTGTAATCTTTCGACAGTTTACAATCTCGCTAGTTAGATAAAAATCTAACAGTTTTAACAATTTTACGGTGCCATATTTATATGTAAATCAGGAGTGACTAAATTTGTGTGCAAATTTATCACTGAAAAAAATAGAAACAAAAGGTAAATAAAACTTATAGACTAACAATCTGTGTTGTAGAAAAACCCAAAAAGGGCATCAAACTCAGCATAATGCTGATATGGTGTAGACGCATGGTGCATCTACATCAGCGCTGATTTTCAGTTGACCCCTATAGAAAATCCTAATAGAATAGATTTAGGAAATGAATTGATACTAACTGGTATGCTGCACGTTGTTTTGCGGCGAATGCTGTATGAACATGGAGGTTTGCGCGTCTGGCTGGGTGCCCCGGATGAATATCGGGTTGGGCGCTAGGAGCCCGCCGGCCGGCTGCAGACCGCCCGCCCACACCTGTGGCAGCGCGCCCGATATCTGCCACGGGGCGAACTGCATCGTCTGACTGCCAGCCTGGAAACACCAGCTCACATTTACCTTTCTTAAGGCATCGATATATATGAACAGTCCGCGCGCGAGCGCCGAGGAATCCAGTAATGATCTAGACTTGTTTACAATACTGCTATCGCAAAATTACACGCGTCAAGCTCGAAACTAGTGCTGGGAGCGAGCTGGATATGGAGCGACGATCGCGGGTGGCGTACACTATAGGTACTAGACGGGCCCTTTCATAGAAAAAAATTGGACGTCCAACCTTTAGAGCATGCTCCTAACCTGTATAGCCCTGTCCTTGTCCCCGCCATAGCGCTATTCTATATTTTAAAATGCTTATCAAACTTAAAACTAACTGTGGATGTGAATTCTAGGTATTTTGGAAGAAAATAATTTATTTTTGATATAGGCATCATCCCCATTATGGCAAAACTTTAGACAGCTCCCATGTACTACAATTGCACGAGTATTTATTTTGCATTTTGGTTGTTATGAAAATTTTACATTCGCCATGATTTGCACTTTCAATTTCACGACGTTAAGACTTATAAATGTTAAATGTTATATTTATATTAAAAATATAACGTAATACACACATTCGCAAATGCTCCAAATACAAATAAAGCACAAAAGCTAATAAATAGACACCACAGAGCTTGCAAATAAAAAGACAAGCAGGCCTAACACGACTCGCCACGAGAACACTAATTATTGTATGATACAATTATGTCATTTATTGAAAGGAAAACCTTTGGAGGTTTTGTCGAAAAGGCCTATAAAATGGGAACGAGATTTTCTTTATTAATGTTTTGTGGTATATGTGTCGTATCAGGCGCAAGTCACGCCGGCACAGCTGAGTCGTAGCGTTTCTGTTGATAAAAACTCAACCTGAGCCTTATTTACTTTGGCAAAATCCCGGCAAGCCCAGGCGCACCAGTATTCCACCGTATTTTGGTTTCAGTATACCATTTTCAACGGTACGCCAAAGTTCATAAAACAGAATTTAGATAATAGGGTATTTGACAACTAGTCAAATCAGCAAGATGCACTAAATTTAAATTTTATGAATATTGGTATTTTTAATTAAATTTTTAGCAAACCCTTGGGCATTTCAGCTATGAAAGTGTAAACATTCATTAGGGATTCTCTAAAATTGTTATAGCTTTCGATTTAATTATAATTTGTCTGTAATTTAGTGTGTAAAAATGGGGCTGGCATATAGGCTAACTATAAAAGCCCCAAAAAAATACCAGAAAAAAAAACGCGTGCTTTAGCGTTCCGGTACGATGCCGTGTAGAAACCGAAGGGGTATGGGTTTAATGTAACTGCTGTTAGCCCGCTACCATCTTAGACTGCATCATCACTTACCATCAGGTGAGATCGTAGTCAAGGGCTAGCTTGTAGTGGATAAAAAAAAAGTATGGGATTTTGTATGAAATATTGAATAGTGACGTCATCAAAGTTCGACGCATTTTTTTGGTTTAATCGATTACCAGGGGACGTGGATATTACGACTTTTAGGGGATCCTCTATTTAATAATCGCTAAAAATAATTTATTTGAATAGTTGTCAAATACCCAATAATTATCAAAAAGTGAACTGGCATCACTGCTTGCGCCGGTCCAGGGAGGTAGGTACGGACGCAACAAACCTGAAGCGGACTGATTATCTGCGCCTGAGGTTGCTGCCCAAGCACCGGTTGAGACACTTGCACGCACTGAGCCTGTACGGGCACGGTCTGTGTACCGCCGCCCACCTTAGAACCCGTTACTTTTCCACCGCTCATCACCTATTTTGATAAGTAATCAACATTAACACAGATAAACCAAGACATTAATTATGTTTGAAGGATTTTTTTTTGAAGTGAAAACTTCTTTAGTCGCATTGAGCACTTTTTGGTAGGGGGTAAAAATGTGGAATGGTAACCGACACCGTTCTTCTTAAGACAAAAGGTCTTAAAATATAGTACATTCGTTATTAAACTTTAATGCCTTAGTTTTAAGGTTTATATTTTTTTTTTTAATTATAAGATTCCCTGTATCGCGAAAATTTCTCAACCAAAAAACATCAACTATGTACAATACCTATATGAATTTTAATGTGATTGGGGTCTTATATCAGTAACCATGATATAAGACCCCAATCACACGCACTTAGCAACACATACATATTTTTTCGAAACTAAAAAAAATATCCTGCAATAAAAAATGCGACGCAAACGGCGTGTGGATTCTGGTCTGAAATTCGTCATTCAGGTACGGAGTTAAGCTACGGTAAGTATAGAATATAGATTAATAATTAAATGAAAAAAATATTTATAACATAAATACAAATCAAGAATTAAATTAAGCAGTGAAATAAATTAATTAATTAATTGCTAACTCTTGATTTATCAAATCTCAGCTCTTATCAACATAGTTTAGTAAAATATTCCACACACTTGTCTATGAATGTAGAAGATAATAAAGTAATGAATTTACCTTATGCATTTCCCCTGCTTTCTGCTGTTGTCCAATGGATACCGTGGGTTGCGAGTGCGTAGGCAGAATGCTTGGCTGCGAGTTGATTACTCCCAAGGGACTAAAGACGAACGTTTGGTTCTGCGTTGTAGGAATGGTTGGAATCGTCGTGTAGCCCGGAAATTGACCTATATTAAACAAAACAGAAATACGTGTACTGTATACCCATACTCATACGGTAATATCTTTAAATAATAATACAAAATACCATCGTCATTCAAACTAACACTTTCACATCTACCAATCGAATTGCGAAGTAACTTGTGTGATATGAAATGGCTGAATCTTCAACTACGTTTATTTTAAATAACATAATAGAATTTACAGGTAACTGGAATGCGATCAAATTGTATTGAATTTTGATTTATAAAGCCGGCAGAGGCCTTGCCTAGTTTACAATGTTATAGTATCGTAATAGTGATGTCTCAAAGTATCCTTTGAACGTTTTCGATTTCAATGTTGCTTTTGAAATAACTATTACACAAGCATTAGCCCAGGCTACTTGTGCAAGCTATGTATGGGAACCCTAAAATAAAAAATGTAAAGCTGATTTTTGGCACAAGCGTTCCTTGGGGTCTGAGAAGTACTTCTTAAAAATTCCCCCCCTCTAGGCCGCGGGCTTAACCCCCCACCCCCCCCAAACGTCTCCCCAACCGCAGTTTTTTCTAATTTTCTCAAAAAATATTAGTGCTAGAAAAAAACCATCTATGGCGAAAATAATTAACATTAAATAATCTACCATATGGCACTTAAATCATTATGATCGGATAAATAGTTTTGCAAATATGCCGGCTTATTTGACGCATTTGTTTTTTTTTTTTCAAATATTGTAAGTTTCTTGTGATTTGCACAAAATGTATAAGAGCTAGGAAAAAAACGACAAAAACAAAATGAAAGTTCATAAAATCTTCTACAAAATGCTTTTTATTTCATTTCAATCGACCGAATACTTTCGGAAATATGACGATCGAAAACGTGCATGACAGAAAAATATTTTGCAATAATTTTAACTTTGTACCTACACATTCTATTTGATAATGATCGATGCTATATTACAATAAATTAATAGTAGATAATAATCATGATATCTTTATCTACAAAACAACACTACACTCAGTAAATAATATATTAAATATTATTATTTATATTCGTTCAAAGTTCTAACAAAGACAAGGCGTCGCGTCGGCCGAAGAATAACGAATAGGAATGCAAAGGAAATGCGGGTGGAATGGCATGGTTCGTGTGCAAATTTTACCATTGATGGGGAAGAAGGTGATGATGACGACCATGATGATGTGCTTTAATAATACCTACTAATATAATAATAAATACCTACGTCTCGAAGTCCTTTCAACTATATGTAGGTATGCAATATGCATTTTTATCAATGTAAATGAACCACCAACATCCAACAGCTATCTTGCAGATAATTTTATCAGATTAACTTTTAATTGTTGACGGCATTCCGAACCAATGGTAGATTCACTGGACGATTCAAAAGCATTTGTAAAAGTTTACTTGAGTAAAAACATTTGATTTGATACTTGAATTGTAATACGATTACAAAAAAGCACAATCGGCTAGATATTTGAGAGGGGGAGGGGGGTCGTGGTAGGGGGGAGGTGGGAGGTGGGAGGGTGGTTGTGGGAGTGGGGGAAAAGAGGACATCATTTGCGCCTAAAATCAAAAATACGTTATTTATTTAGAGGTTAATTTCTATTTATTCCATAGTACTATGCTAAGTCTACATGACTACCACCGGTTCTTACACAACAGCAAGGTATATTTCGAAAACTATTTGTCCTATCATAATAAACTAAACACTATTTTATAGGTAAATTAATAATCTTTGTACTAAGTCCTGACAGCTTTTTTCCTAACTCTAATACTTTTTCTTGAAATTAAAATAAACATTTACGGATT
This sequence comes from Erebia aethiops, assembly GCA_923060345.2. Taxonomy (NCBI): domain Eukaryota; kingdom Metazoa; phylum Arthropoda; class Insecta; order Lepidoptera; family Nymphalidae; genus Erebia; species Erebia aethiops. The sequence continues at coordinate 8,602,723 of OV281079.1, read as the reverse complement.
TTACAAAGGTTTAGTCTTTTATTCCAGTTAGGCAGCCATATTTCCGAAACTATTAGTTCTATCAAAATAAACTAAAAATTATTTTGAAGATAATTTAATGAAGTTCATTTTTGCTTATTATGTTTTTTTTCCTAGTTCTAGTAGTTTCTGTGAAAACTAAAAATTATACGAACGGTTGTCGAAAAAAAAAAATTCTTGGAATATAGGTTGCCATATTTCTCGAACTATTGGTCCTATCGAAATTCACCATAAAACTTTTTTGTGGGTAATTTAGTGAAATTAATTACTCTTCCGAGGAATTTTTTCCAGCTCTAATAGTTTTTGTGGAAATTGCAAATAACATAGGATTCTAGCAATTTTTTTATTTTTTTTCGTACACTATACATGGATATATATTCGAAATTATTAGTCCTATCTTTATGAACTAATTTTTTTTAAATAAGTGGTTAAATGGTGTTTATTTTTACTTCTGGGAGTTTTTTGCCTAGCTCTAATAGTTTTCTAAAAATTACAGAAAACATATAAAATTTTGAAAAATATTGCTTTTATGTTAACTATGACAGGTATATTATCGAAATTATTAGTGCTATCAAAATTAACTAAATACTATTTTGTAGGTAATTTAACTATGTTTCTTACTGCTCTAATCAGTTTTTCCTAACTCTGTTATTTTTTTTTCGAAAATTAAAAACAACGTACACGATATTTGCATATTATTTTCTTTATCTTACACAATAGGTAGGCATATCTCCAAACCTATTACTCTTATCAAAATAAACTAAATATCATTTTGTAGCTAATTTAATAGCCTTTCATTTTGCTTCAGACAATATTTTTGTAGCTCTATCAGTTTTTATGGAAATTACAAGAAACTACATTACAAAAAGCCATATATGCAAAATATTTTCTTTTCATGCACAAAGGGTTAACATATCTCCGAAACTATTAGTCTTATGGAAATGAACTAAAATATTATTTTGTAGATAATTTAATGAAGATAATTTTCACCATAGAAAGTTTTTTTCTAGCACTAATATTTTTTGAGAAAATTACAAAAAACTGCAGTTGGGGAGACGTTTGGGGGGGTGGGGATTTAAGCCCGCGGCCTAGGGGGGGGGGGGGGAATTTTTAAGAGGTACTTCTCAGACCCCAAGGAACACTTGTGCCAAAAATCAGCTTTACATTTTTTATTTTAGGGTCAATGTTTATTAGTCCCGTACTACATGTAACAGAAAGATTTATTTGTGCATTATATTTTAATGCAACTTTTCTGTCCTAATTAATTTTGTCAATAAGAAGTTTGAATGTTTTAAAAATAAATATAATGAGAAATGCAGACAGAAAAATGAATGGGTGATGACGTAACAAATTGTACAGTTGTGTGAAAAGCAGAACCAAAAAGAGGCACTTGCAATTATTAAACATACGACTTTTCAAGCATCAGCTACCTTACAATATTTACCAAAATTCACTAATTCAATCGATTTAAGAAAAAAGCCCGAAATAAATCCGATTAATGTTTATGTACGTTTTGGCAGATCCCAAAATGGAAAAGACATGTTCTTTTTCTGGTCCCTCAGAAACAATTAAAATGTATCGACTTTGAAGATACAGTGGTAACCATCTGAAATTGTTCTTGGACTTCCGATATTCGAAAAATTTGTGACTAGACCGAAGCCAATTTTGAGAAATGTAATAAATGTTTTGAGCAAAAAGTGTTTTTTATTTCTGTACAGTGCATTCATTATAATAATAATATAATATCTGGTCTAGTATTATGGTCTGGATATTGCAAAAAAACTGAATAGGTAATATGCGCTCTTGTGACCATTGCTTCAAGTCAATAAATAAACAAACGCTTTACATGACGCAGCTTCGCTTACGCTGAGTTCGATTTTCATAATCAAACCTCTATTTTACCCCTTAGGCATTGAATTTTCAAAAATCCTTTCTTAGCGTATGCCTACGTCATTAAAGCTATCTGTATGCCAAATTTCAGACCGATCCGTCTAGTGGTTTGAGCTGTGCTTTAATACTCGTAGATTGGTTAGTCAGTCCATTACTTTTCCTTTCATATATGTAGGTATTTAGATTTTAAGGCCTTAAAAAACAAGGACTTATTTGGAAGAGACGAATTGCTTGGACAATCAACAATACTGTAGAAAACTAAATAATAAAAAATAATAATATAATATTTATTTACAAATTATATCACAAATATTGCACGGAATCAAATGACTTAATTTGCAATTTGGACATGAAGATAATGAAGTATTCAAGTTTAATTTCAAAGAAAATATAATAGAGGTCTACGACACGGAGCCTGTCGCATAGCTTATAGAGGTCAAGGGCATGTTATTCAAGTATTGAATTTCGGTTATTACAGCAAGTAAATAAAGTAAGTGGTCTTATCTATATAAACTCTCTCCTTACTATTTCCTAGAAGACCGGTGATGTGCCAAAATGTACGCACCTTTTTGATTGCCAATAAAAACGAATAAAGAAAAATTGTACCCCCTAATAAAATCAAGACATAGACATTCACATGTTCAACGTATCACGAGACTCGAAAGAAAAACGAAAGTCATGGCAAACAGTTTATAAACCTTGCTCCTGATATGTAGTGAGACCTGTAAAATTAACTGTAAACTGAATAGTGTTGCAGTTCACACTCCAATTTTGCCCTTGTACTACGGAAATCAGAAAATAATAGCTTACTATAAAATAAAAAGTACATAGGTAAATGAAAGATTTACGCCTAATTTAAATTAATGTGACTTGTATCTTGAAGTGGGCATCAATCTAAGTAACGGTGATATATTTTCTAAAATAATAAATAGGAGTATTCACACAACGGGTGCCAGTTATTCTCTATTATAATTTAGTTGCATATTTAGAATATTTTGCCAAACAGTACTATGATGTGAATAGTCCCTTAAAATGTATCAAATAGTATATAAATCTAGCATTTAATTATATTTTATTAAAACAAGATGTTTTGTGTGAATATATAATGATGTATACAATAACAATATAGCACGATAAAGATTGAAGATTAAGTAATCATAAAAAAGCTAAAGAATAAACTTTCACTAGTCTCACCAGCTTGGCCTTGTAGGACTTGTTTGCCCTGCGTAGTCAGCATGTGGGGAGCCAGTTGGTTACCCTGGAACGGCTTTCCAGCCGCTATTACCTGTAACACCAAAGCAGGCAAGTAAATAATAAGTTACCAGATTATGAACGCGACTAGAGACTTCGTCTGCCTGGATTTATGGATTTAGAATATTAAAAATCCTATAGGAGTACTTAAATTTTGCAGGATAAAGAGTGTAACTGAGAGCTGTTATCACAATTTTATCGGAATTTGATAAGGTCTTAATTCAAATATACACAAAAAATTCTTATTCGACGCATTTGCAGTTTTGTCTGCGGTAAGTTTATCGAATCTTTAACGAACACTGAACAATGGCTTTTAGATCAATATTTTATGAAGAACTAGCTAATGCCCGCAACTTCGTCCGCGTGGATTGAGGTTTTGCGGTTCCCGCGGGAACTCTTTAATTTTCCGGGATAAAAAGTAGCGGTGTGTAAAGTGTGTTATTTCAGAATTCAGACTATAATATATCTCTGTGCCAAATTTCATCCAGATCCGTTCAGCCGTTCAGGCGTGATTGAGTAACAAACATACATCCATACATTCAAACTTTCACATTTATAATATCAATAATAGATTTCTTACATAAATTGCTCAGCCTCTTGAAATATGAAAACCGTGCCATTTCACAGTGTAACCAGCTGGCTACACTGTGAAATGACACGGTGGTAGTCAACGTAAGTTTACAATCGTAACATTGACTAGCCAGTAGTCCGTGTGGACTACTAGAATAACGAAGAACATTTGCTATGCAAAAATATGAAACCACATTCATGGATTTATTTATTCACCAGGCGGCGGTGGTTGGAATTGTAAACATGTGTGCAAAGCAATTTTTTGCTCGACCTTTATATTGTGCTTTATATTGTCGCAGTGCATATGAACCTTTTATTCGTATATGTACTTGCATTCTACTGATATAGCTTTCCGTTGGCCCACCCAGTTCCATGAACAATTAATCTTTTCAACTCGTAGGTTTTTAACGATTATTATCACATATTAGTGATAAAAGCCAGGACCGACCGCTTAAAGTGCTCTCCGACGCACGAAGGAAAAGAAAAGGCCAAATTTGCACCTCCAAATTCGGTCAAAAAAAGGGCCGAGTTCCTGGGACCTCCAAACATAAAACTCTGACCTTTCTCTAGACCAAAGCATTACTCCTAACAAATAAGATAGTATAGTAAATGACGGTAATGCTAGTAGTTGTAGTAGTAGACGTTATGATGTTATCTATAGAAAACCACGTCATTTTGGTCCCATAGAGGTTTTTTTAGCGCATTCGGCATCAGTGTTGTACCTGTATCTGTTGCGAGTTGATGCCGGGATGCAATGCGATGTTGCCGGGCATCAGCAGCGGGCCCTGCGCGTTGTACAAATGCTGCAGATACGTGCTGTTCTGAAGCGGCTGCTGGATCACTTGGACCCGACTGTGGCCCCATTCCGCGCTGGTCAATTGAGAGCACCGGAATGTTGAAATGTTACACAGTGTAATGTATTAAATAAAGTTGTCAGAATAGATACCGAAACTAATTTACACTGCTCTAGTTTTGTTCACGCAGTATTACAGAAGTTAAGTTTTCAGTTTTTTAATTGGCGCGACATCGGCTTTTAGTGAAAAGCTTATTTAGCTTCTCAGATGTATAATGTCATAACTAGTTAATTTATGTTCCGATGTGAATAAAATCAAGATGACGCCGCTCGGTGGTGTCACGCCACAACGCAAGTACAATCGAAACAAAAACTAGCAAAAAAGCACACTATAATCTTCGTATTTCATTTTGAAGGAAATCGAAAAACAACAAACAATTTTTGAAGTGAAACTTTTTTAGGCGAGTTGAGCAATTTGTGGTAGGGGGTAAAAATGTGGAAACGCGTGACCGACACCTCGCGTTCTTACGACGACAAAAGGTCTTAAATATAAATAGTGTTCACTTCAAAAATAAAATTAACAATAATGTAGGTCGTAGGATTAACATGTTTTTTTTTTTTTTAAATATATAGGCTAGCGCTTGGCTGCAATCAAACTTGCATGCAAGTGGTGATGCAGCCTAAGATGGAGCGCCCTTACCTAGAGAAGCCTATTCACTCTTGATTTGAAGGTATTAGGAGAACAATAAAGATTATATTGAGTGAATGATATAAAAATTACCTAATTTGCTGCGGATGTTGTGTGTTCTGTGGGAGGCTCTGTAGGGGCGGCATAGTAGCCTGCTGCTGTATGCCCGCTTGTTGTTGCTGCACCTATAGAAAAATCCATTTATAATTTAGACATTAATAGACTAGCAGATGGCCGCGAATTCGTCTGCGTCGTTTAAGTTTGTATTTTCAATGACATATTAATCTTTTTAGGTAAGAATGCAGCCTATGTCCTTTCCCAGGAAACAACCAATTACCAAATTTCATCAAAATCGGTTGAAAAGATGCAGGGCCGTGAATGCGTGAAAAGTAGCGATAGAGAACTCCTCAATCGCTTTTCTACCACTGAATAGGGCCCACTTTTTTTTACTCAAGTATATTAAACAAGTCTAGAATTAGTGACAACTGACAAGGCATTAAATATTTAAACATATCAATAATTACCGTATTGTCACCGTAAAATTATAAAAACCATTAGATTGTAATCTAACGCTTTTTATCTCGATAGATTGTAAACTGTCGGAAGATTGTGAACCGTTCAATGTTCTGAGTGTCAATTTTTTAAATATTCAATGTATTTACGTTTTCTTGTCTTTTTCTTGTAGGTTAGGTTAGGGTTCGACATAAATAATCAGGTAATACCCGGCCGTTAGGTGTCAAACACGAAACAGAAATCCCCAAGCAGTGCTCACATAATATTATCAGCCAAGTGCCAAACGCATTGGCCAATGTGTAAGTACACAATGAGCCTTCAATATAAAGTACTCACTTGATGTTGCGCCATACTGCTCGGCATTGAAGAGACGACAGTGACCGTTTGGTGATGCTGCGAAGAGTCGTGTTGAGACATGCTTATCTGTTGCTGGACCACTTGCGTTTGACCGTCGACAATCTGGACGAAGAAAAATAACACTTTATAAGTTTATACTGACGCTGGAAACATAATAATCCTATGGAGCCTCCGACATACTATGGAACTGCACGTCAAACGTGTACAGGGCCACTAAGAATATTCTTACGATGCCAGGTGCACTGACATATTTTGTGAGTTTTCATATGGTTGTCGGATTAATGTACCAACCTAGTAGCGTGGTTTGATGCCAGGATATGCATGACTTAAGTAGGAACCTGTCTGAAAGGAGATCACAATGAAAGATTAGCATTCGGCTATTACAACTAGGGTAAGCAGTGTTGTTATGCCTCCATGAACTGCACGCCGCTGCAACCAAGGGACTACGAGAGTGGGAGAATAGAGTGTGAGAATAGAGAGTGTTTGCTATAATATCTCCTGTGTAGTTGACTAAAGACTTCTTAAAGATAAGCTGCCATGGCCAAAATTCGGTTGTATATAGTCAAACAGCTGATACATAATAATATTTTCAACACACTTGCTCATAAAGTGGCTCTAATTTCACCGCAATTAGGCACATAATGACACCTATAATCAAACTGTGACTTTTTCATTAATTTACATTTATTATTCACAAGTGAGTTATAGAGTTTTTATTTTATTTTATCTACTAAATAAAATAATTTTTTAGTATTATTATTATTCACAAGTGTGCTGAAAAACGTCGTATGATACACGTGTGTATCCTCACCTAACGGCTCGGGTCTTAATGGCGCCTCAGAGGTAATCACCAACATTACACACTATTACCATAATGTACTATATTGTAATTGTCATATTATGTTCTGAGTTCTGATGAACCTGTCTTGGCGAGGCGTGTCTTTGTTTTGGCGACTGACCTGTTGTGGCTTGATCTCTCCGCTCATGCCGGTCTTCTGATTCTTGTCGAACAGTAGGTTCACGTTGTTTTGCGGTGACGCCAGGAAACTAAGATTTATTTCTCCTATCCCAGGCACGTTGAATTGCTGCGTGTGAACCGGCTGGTTGTTTACGACCTGACAGCAAATAGATCTTCATCATCATCATCATAAAACTAGTCTGCCAATCTTACTTAGCGCCTAACAAGGTAACTCGATCCTAAGACTGCATAATCCAGCCGCTTCCAGCCAGCATATTATTATATTGTCAGTCCATCATGCCAGAGTGAGCCCTACACTTTGGTCACAGTGTATGTATAAGTCACTGTAAAATTGTAAAAACCATTAGATTGTAATCTAACGCTTTTTATCTCGATAGATTGTAAACTGTCGACAGATTGCGAACTGTAACATAATAAATACAAAACATAAATTGTAATCTATTAGGTATATTAACCCAATAGAACCTAAGCGCCCGGGCAACCGGGCACTACCTGCATATTTATGTCAAACCCTAACATAACCTATAGTTCGAGCGCGAGTTGAATGCAAAGTAAATGTATGGTTACACATACATTTGCGCTGCATTCAACTCGCACGCGAACTGTACAAGAAATAGACAAGAAAACGTAAATACAATAAATATTTCAAAAATGAATACTCAGAACATTGAACGGTTCACAATCTTTCAACAGTTTACAATCTCGCGGGATAGAAACTGTTAGATTATAATCTAACGGGTTTTACAATTTTACAGTGACATATATATTCGTACAGTGGGATACTGCATACAAAGACATTAGTGTCAGAATTTTGTTTTAATAGAAAAGATTTATTTATACCTGCAAGAATTTCTGCTGCTGTAAGTCTTGCTGTTGAGAGATTTGCTGGATTTCAGTTTTAGGTTGCAGTGGTTGTTGCTGCTGCTGTTGTTGCTGTTGTTGAGACTGCTGTTGTGATTGAGACTGTTGTTGTTGCTGCTGCTGCTGTTGTTGTTGTTGTTGTTGTTGTTGCTGCTGCTGCTGCTGCTGGTGCTGTTGTTGCTGTTGTTGTTGCTGCTGTTGTTGTTGATATTGTTTCTGCAACTAAATATTTGAGACATTAGTACTAGGTAGGTATACTAAGTAACAAGCACAGCAGTTTTTCTATTAAATAATTGAGTAACAAACATCCATCCATCCATCTAAACTTTGGCATTTATAATATTAGTGTAGATTATAATAATAATATAATTATGTCATACAAAATAATCTAAAATTTAATAATTATTATAACTAGAATATTTTCTAATTATAATTATATGCCATGTTGTTAACTACTGTTGGTGATAATAGTGATGATGACAACGAAATCAAATCAGCAACTCTTTATCAACTATGGACATCAGTGGAGAGTGTAGCACACACCTATTCACAGCTTTTCAAGCGATAGTTACAAAAAGTGCAAGTATCTCTTATAATAATATAAATATGTTAAAGTCAATAAAGCTGAACAGTTTTAAGAAATACTAACTGCATAGGTAAATATGGGACTTAATATAATATGAGTGAGCACAACCACACACGTCATGTCAAGATTGCACCAGATGATACCTTGGTCATGGTATTTGAACACACAATTTGTACCTTATTCAGTGGAGTTCAAGTTCAATTTACTTTGAATATTTTTTGATTGAAGTGACACATCGCCTTAAGTTTTCGTATTTAGCAATTAATACAAACTCACCAATTCCTGTTGGTCTTGTTGGTTTTTAAGATGCTGCTGAATAGCTTGATGTTGACGCTGCAAAGCTTGCTGCTGCAATTGTTGCAAGTGCTGTTGCTGCAGCTGTTGGAGCTGTTGCTGTTGTAACTGCTGCAGCTGCTGTTGTTGCTGCTGCTGAATTATTTGCTGCTGAATCTATTGCAAACATTAACAATATTTCCGATACAGATTTTATATAGTATCTAATAATCTAACTTCCATATAAGTACAGCAATGGAGCAAATAGTAAAGTGTTGTATTAGATGAGTATTATACATACTAAGTAATTTAAAATGTACACATTGGTTCATACATAGTTCATTTAATACATATTGGCACTTACCAATTAAATATTATGCACCATAATATCATGTTACATAAAGTGTCTGTCAAAAATCAGTACAGTCCCATAAACTTATCTGACACGGTGCTAAAAATTGGAACTAATTTTTATGCCTGTATAGCTTTTGTTTTATTTTTCATATATACTAGCGACGCTGTCACCGGGTCACATAAGTTTGACATACAGTTTTATATATATTAATATAAATCATGAATATGTAGTGTATAATATTATAGATAGTTGAGTAAAGAAAAATACACAGGCACTATTGTTTAGGCATGAATGTAAACATCAAGATTTTTTATGTCAGACACTAACAACAGCATCCTCCAGCAACCTCCAGCATCGCTTCTGCTCACAGAAGCAATATTCCAAATTCCTTTATTTATTTTAGATTGATTGGAATATTCCAAATTCTCAAATTTGGAATAATCCAGCCATATTCCTCACTTATATATTTTATAAAGGGACCCTTTGGGCAAAATTTCAGCTTTCTAGGTACAAGGGTTTGGGCTGGAGGTTAATGAGTCAGTCAGTCAGTCAGTGGATTCACTGACTGACTGACTAGTCAATCAATGAATCCAGACTATTTATCATTATTTAATATCTAGAATCTAGATACTCTAACTTAGTAAATTATAACACAATCGATAATAAACTCTATTTTTATTTAGTTATTCAGCCAGATTTGGTTTAAAAGTGATAAATTATACTAAAGCAACCTGAGCATGCATACATTTTATTCAGTATAAAATTATTTTTTACCTGTAATTTGTCATCTTCCTCTTTTGGATTTCTGAACCTATAATCTTCACCCTGTGTATGATTTTCTGCTTCAGATTTGGGCTGTTTAAGCTCAGGTCTGCGAAAAGTGTTATTCTGTTTATCTAAAGCCAGTAAAGTATTTGCTGCTTCGTACTTGTCCTCAAAAGTGATTCCAGCTTTCTCAGCCAGAGTCTCTAAGTACTGTAGAGGTCTCTTTGTAGGTTTAGATGCTACCTTGGCCTTCTCTCCCTGTCCACTGCTCAGTGACTGCTTCGGAATAGTTCTTGTTATTGTAATACTATTTTTATTGCATTCATCTTTCTTCTCACTTTTTGGTTCTAGGGTAAAATAATTTTTGTGATAATTACTGTCTTTATCTTTTTCTCCGTTGAGATTACTGTTCTCTATTAAGGTTATTGTGGTGGAATTGGCAACCTTTATAGTCTTGTCTTTCGTGTCCTCTTTAGACTGGACTGGAGAACTTGAGCTGTGCGGCGGAGACAAGAGTTGTGTAGGAACATGCTGAGTCACTGATATGTTAGCATTAGAAACATCAGGGGTGTTAATTTGCTGCTTATCAACTGGCTTTGCCAATTGCGGCTGGAAACTGGGACTTGGAGGCTGCTCCTTATCCTGCTCTTTCTTTTTCTGTATGCTATCTAATATTTCTGACCTACAAAAGAAACGAAATAAATACTTACATCGATAGGCTGATGAAGAAAAAGATTTATTACACAGTAATTTTAACTAACTTGTCATTTCATATACCACTTGTACGCAAAGTACCTGCTTTTTTCAGCCATTATTCAGGATATAATGAATTTAATTAGACATTAATATGCAACTATGCCATAAAATTATTACAAATTGAATCGAGCAGCTTAATTTTTCTATCCTATACAATCACGTCAGGAAACACGATCGAGAGTACCTATTTTGATCGATTATTATGTTTTTCTTTTGGCGAAATCAATTTTTTGTGGTCTCTATGGCCGTAAGATTATATTTTAAAATATTTTCAAGTTGTAAGCATTTTGCAACAAAACTAAAACCGACTAGAACTGATCTTTTTAAAAATGTTACTTGTACTAATATTTAGTGTCTCTGTTTTTTTTGTTTTTTGTTGCTCAGTCAAAACTCAAAAGTCAAAGTCAAATTTTAAATTATTATTGTCTTTACTCATGACAGATGATTAGTGAAGTTAGGAATAAAATATTACCATAGACACACTGAGGACGTGGGTAACTTTAGAAGCACGTCTAACAATCGAATGTTCATCATTCTTCAAAGAATAATAAGATTACTCTAATGAGGATGACTTGGAATTATTTTTACTAATAAAAACAGAAGAGAGAAGGACAAATTAAAAATATTTCTATATAATATACGAAATATAAGATGGATAAAGAGCGATAATGATAGAGCAAGATAGATATCGAACTCGTTTTTGCTGGGCATACCTATAGGAATTCTATCCGAAACAAATTCCGCTTATTTTTATCAATTGGATACATAAGCAAGAATAAAGTATGAAGAATAAAGAAAAAAAAGAAAAAGGTTAAATACAGAAGTGAGTGCCCGGGTCTCGTGGAACCAAGGATGGCTTAAATTTTGGTTGACGCCTTGGTTCTATGAGAGCTGTGGCACTTCATGTATGTTTCACTTAGATGTAATTTGTTTTTGTTGGCTGAATAAAGGATTATTTATTGACCGAGCGAAGCGAAGGTCTCTGAGTCTACTTGGGTGAATTGGCACTTGTCCGTCCGTCCGTCCGTCCGTCCGTCTGTCAGAGCATTATAACTTCTGAATTACTGAACGCAATTACTTCAGCTTTAAATATAATATGTAAACCAATGGCCTCCCGCCGAATATGGCTTAAAAAATAATAAAAATCTTTATTTCAGGGGGGCTCTCATAGAAGCGAATGCGAAGTAAAATATTTTTTATAAAGTTACATAAGGTTGCGGTATATCATTTTAAAGATAATTAGGAATAGAGTCCAAAAATGCTGGGGACAGCGGTTACTTATGTACACATTGATATAGTAATTGTAAATGAATTATTTAAAAAGAGCAACCACCGAGTTTCTTGCTGGTTCTTCTCGGTAGGAATGGCATTCCGAACCAGTGGTAGATTCACTTGACGATTCAAAAATACTTGTAAAAGTTTATTTGAATAAAAAATATTTGATTTGATTTGATTTAGATATATTTTAGGACCATAGACAACCAAGCTGGGCTGTAGTCTATGATTTTAATTTTTCAATATGTTACCATTAATATCAAAAAGTACTGGGCCGATTGAGATGCGGTTTTTTGCATTAGATATGGATAGCTTGTTAGAAGGTTCTTAGATATATTTTAGGAGCATAGACAGCCAAGCTGAGATGTAGTCTATGATTTTAATTTTTCAATATGTTACCATTTTTCTCAAAAAAGTACTGGGCCGATTGAAATGCGGTTTTTGCATTAGATATTGATAGCTTGTGAGAAGTTTCTTTGATATATTTTTGGACCATAGACAACCAAGCTGAGCTGTAGTCTATGATTTTAATTTTTCAATATGTTACCATTTTTCTCAAAAAGTACTGGGCCGATTGAGATGCGGTTTTTTGCATCAGATATGTATGGCTTGTGAGAAGGTTCTTGGATATATTTTAGAACCATAGACAACCAAGCTGAGCTAGTGATTTGGTAAGTGGTAGGAACTCCTTAAGATCTCATCATAAACCCGTCGTGTTTAGACTCTTTTGGTTTGTATTGACTAGCATTTCGTACCTAGATGCTGCCAAGGGTCTCATGATGGAGCCAGGAGGTGGTCATAGGAACTCTTTAAGTTCTTATCGCAAACCCATCGTGTTTGGACTCTTTTGATTTGTCTTGACGAGCGCTTTGTACCTAGATGCTGCTCAGGGTCTCATGATGGAGCCAGGAGGTGGTCATGGGAACTCCTTAAGTTCTCATCGTCTCTTTGTCGGCTTGATTAATATTATGTATATCTATGCAAAATTACAGCTTTCTAGTACTAACAGCCTGTGATCTAAGCCGCGGACGGACAGACGGACGGACAGATGGACATGGCGAAACTATACCCAAAGGTTCCTGGTTGATTATGGAACCCTATACTGGTTTAAGATTTTTTGTTAATTTGGCTGACTATACATTACAATATTAATTTATTAAAATAAATACGAAAGTGTCTGTCGAAGAACAGAGATAGATTGCACCCGGGAAATGTATTTACTATTAATTAGCCTACTTAGTTCCCGAAAAAACAGTGTTCTCATGGGATTCCTAAAAACATTATCCACGTGGACGACGTCATGTCACATTATTATATTCTATATTAATGTTATAAATGCGAAAGTTTGGATGGATGTATGGATGTTTCTTACTCATTCACGCCCCAACGGTTGAACAGATCTGGCTTGGCACAGAGATTAGATTATAGTCTGGAATAACACATAGGTTACTTTTTATCTCGGAAAATTAAAGAGTTATCGCGGGAACCGAAAAACCTCAATCCACGCGGATGAAGTCGCGGACATTAGCTAGTTATTATATAAATAAAGCTACTCGAGTCTCGAACTCTCGAGTCGCGACCCGATAGAATGAGATCAGTCCTCCTGAACGATTTGTATGAAACTTTTTCACCAAATTTTCCATATGCGTAGAAGTAATCTATACTATCGAAAGTTTGGATGGATGGATGTTTGTTACTCAATCCCACCGAACGGCTGAACGGATCTAGATGAAATTTGGCACAGATATAGATTATAGGCTGGAATAGCATATAGGATATCCCGGAAAATTAAGGAGTACCCGCGGGAAACAAAAAAACCCCAATCCACGCGGACGCAGTTGCGGGCATCAGCTAGTAACTAAAACTTAATTGCCAATTTTCATGTCTCTAACTTCAAAAACAAAGAATTTTCATATAAACTTCCAACCCCGGCGAGTTCTCTCAAAACCGTTTCTTAGCTGATGGCTACACCATGGACCTTCCGAATTTCAATTTTGTATGCTTTATAGTGTCTGAGAAATCGTTATTAGTTAGTGAGTGAGTGAGTGAGTGAGTAAGCGAATGAGAGTTATTTATGTGTATGTATCTAATTAAATTATAGAATGAATTATTTTGTCTAATGGTGAAAAATGACCGAATTTCTACCGTTCCCCCACCGTTAGCTCCGAAGATTGCAAAGTTAAAAATCTGAAATAACTTTGATAAAAGTTAATGTTAACTTTACCCAAAAGGTATAACGAAGTTTCTATCCGGGAAAGTTTTTGAGAACCTTTACAAACAAACTTAGTTTTGTGGTCCGAAATAAAAGGGATTTTCTCAGATATTTTTATAAACTTTAAAAGGAAAACGGGAAAATAAAAGGAAGCCTTTAACTGGGACAGTTTTTTTTATAAATCAGCGGTAAACCATAACATAGTACTGTAAAGTATTTTTGTTAATTTCATTATTTTTATATTTGTAGCACCGTCTTTTTATTTATACTGAGGTCTAATAACCTTCTAAGGTAGGTACGCAAGTCGCAAACCTTGGTGCGCGAGTCCAACTCGCACTTGGCCAGTTTTTTTACCGTAGTAATTATTATTATCATAAGGATGGGCTTATTATAAAAATCTTTTCCAAATTTCAAGCAGGTTCCTTCCATTATTGGAAATGTCTGAAAAAAACCCTCTTATATCGGACCGCAAAACTTACACTTTGTTTGCAAAGGTTGGCTGATTTCTCAAAATATATGCTAATAGCTAGAAACTTCATTATTTTTGTGTGTAGGTATGTTGTTTGTGTATTTTTGTGTGTTTTTTTGCAAATAAGTCAAAAATTAAGAGACTTAAAAAGAAAAAAAAATATATTTTAGAATGTGCAAATGAAGCCCTTTCATTAAATACCTCACTCGATCTAGTAAGCTCACTTAAAAATTACAACCCCACCATTGGATGTAGTGTTTAGAGACTATCTTGAGAAATAAACTGCAATACCTACTCTGTCTAAAAAAACTTATGTTTCATTCATAAGTCTGGGACTTAGACCCACTCTAGTATAATAATGTTACCCGCTTTGGCTGTAACTACTACCTATTAGGATATAATAGGGATGGCCACATAATTTTAAATCGATATGGTGTTTTGAAGTGAAAACGTCTTTATCCGCGCTGAGCACTTTTTGGTAGGGGGTAAACTTGTAGATTCGCCTTAACGACATGCGTCACCGACATGCTCCGCGTCACCGACATGCTCGCGTTGTTACGAAGACGTCTTAAATATACTACATTCGTAATTAAACTTTAAGGTACCTTTAAAAGGGCCTTAGTTTTAAGGTACGCAATACGTACGTTTGACTTTAATTTTTTTCTTACTTATTTTAAACATTCGTATTTATATTGTCATTTGAAAATTTTATATTATTTTTAATACTAAAATTCTAAGTTATAAATTTTCACTCCTATCGGCTGTCCCTATGACTGGTAATTTTATTTATTTATTTCATACTTATGCTTTAATTGTATGCGCTTAGATCTAGCATGAATTTATTAACACATAGAGCAGGAGACAAGTGTATATACCTACGTATTTTTGATTTTGTAACTACAATTTAGAAATTTATTAAGTTTTGCCCTGTAAAACGCAGAAATGTTTTTGTAATTGTAGGTCTAACTTATGTATTTTTGGAGCAATAGACAATTTATTTATTTATTTATATATAAAGCTGCAATCGAATGCTCACAACAAATTAGTTTTAAAACCCAGAGCATTATAAACCAGATAAAAGGGTAACATAAAAGACGCATTTCCCATACGGTAAAACGCATAGCATGGTATCCATTATCTAGCCTAAACTTTTGCAAGCAATTTATAGTGTTGTCCTTCAGATTTAATTTGTAGGTAATTACAAATAATTAGTTAGACCGTTATAAAATCTGAATATGTATGTACCTAGCATAGACATAGGATTTTTTATGGTACCTAGTAATGTTGTAGTCTTGGTGTTTCTTTTTCCCCAGCGCGAATGGATACATTTGGAAATGAAATGAGAAGTAGCTATAAAAACATTAAATATCGCAAAATGTTAAATATAAACAACGAAACATTAAAAAGTCTCATCGTGCATAATGTTTATTGCTTATATTAACTATTCTTGCAATAATACGAGATCGTTTTATTTAAAAGTAGGTATACTGAACTATGTTAGTAACAACATACCCATGCCACATTTTTTTTAATTATACTTACCATCTCCATTAAAAATATAGAGCTATGCACCTATTTAGGACAGACACCTATATAAAAACGGCCCGTCTGGCATTATTTCACAAGGGGAAGCAAAAAATAATGAAAAAGTGCGAGTGAGAGGGCATCATGCTGACGCGTGTGGCGAAAGAAAGAGAATTATGCATCGCAATAGGGGAGTTGGAGAGCGAACCGGTTCTGCATGTGTGCAGACAGACGTTACCCCCTCCTCCCCCCTAGCCCGTCGACCCTCGGCTTTGAGGGCCGTGAATTGTCGGCTTTTCCCCGAAGCGTTGCAATAATAATAATAGCTTGCTCCCCTCACTGAATACAAAACCAGCCCTTGCGGAACGGTTTCTTATAATGCTTTGTAATGTGCCTTGCGATGACTTCAACACGTAAACTCTAATGCAAATTATGTATATTTCATTTTCTGAATAGGACTTGAATTCTATTTCTGCACTTGTTATAAACTTGCTACCAGCATTGACAACACAATTATTGAACTGACGCGATTTACGGTGATGACGAATTTAACACCTCGACCCACCACCTAGCCACACGCGACGCACTCTACCTCACTGGTTCGCAATTGTAAAGTAAAAAATAAAATAAAATACCTTTTGGTGTAAAAACCATAAGAACAACGTTCCATCGTTTCAAAATAAAGGGTTAACTTAAACGTAAGCGCCGACCCATGCGGCAGTAATTAAAAGAAAAACAAACAAAAAGGTAAGGATCGAGACATTCGCACAGGTGAAAGTGAACACAACACTTATTATCGACGAAAACGACATACAAACACACTTTATCGATAGTCCGGTTCTCGTCTCATTGTAACAACAACCTTCTTTCCGAATAGCTAAATACGACTGTATTAAGTGTATAGAATCAGAATGCGCGCGGCACCCGCTGCCACCGGCTCCGTCACACTCACGCCGCACCCATTCCCCTCACCTCTCCATGTAGTGCTCTCTACCACGCAAACCACGCATCTCCAATGGTACGCCCGCTGCCAACTCAGCTCTACGATTGGTCGATTCATTTTACGACCGTTCCACAAACAAAACCGGTTGCCATGAACAGCCGAAAAGGGCGCGAGAAACAAAATTAATGTTTCTGAATTATTATTATTACAACTACTCCTCTCTTTCTCTTTTTCTTTGTAAATAGTTTATGAGCAAGCAAATCTAAAATATTTGCTGGGTGCTTTTAATATATTTGCTTATTTATGTGCTTTTATTTTTTGCCTTGTCAGTAAATACTTTTTCACCTCTCATGCTCTAAAAAGATGTCATTAAAGCTTAGCGTATGCGGACTAAAGTTAGCATTAGGGTCTAGGGATTAAAGTTTTTTTTTTTAATTTTTGCCGTACTATCACAGATTTATAAAGGGAAGCGTACTATCCCCATATGACATATCGGTATGCGTGATATCCTCATTCGGTTATCCAAAATTTTTAGTCTATGGTTACTATCAACAGCCAAAAAAATTATGTCACTTAATAGTTGAATACCAATGTTACCCATCGTATCCTACAAATCTATGTCTATGGTACAACTGTATTATTTTTAATTCCTTCTTGATAACGATACGGAGAAAAATAAATTTGGTATTGCGATTTGCAGCGTAATCATATAATTTTTTTGTTGTAATTATTTTACATTTATTTAAATGGATGTTCTATGGATGATAACTAATCCATTTCAAATTTCGATGCACAATACGTAATACAAGGTGAAGGCAGGTAAAGTGAATGTGACTATTTATTTGTTCATATTATCAAATAAAAATAAAGATCTTACTCCTAGTATGAAAATGTAACAGAAAGGCAAAGAAATAATAATTAAAAATCGTTATTTATTTTATTTTCTCGCAATCGAAGTGAAAAGTAGAGTGTTTACCACGGAACTAAAAGCCATTCTACTCGATTCTATAACATACCTCGTTACGCTCGGTAATCTAAACATCTCGTATGAAATGGCTCATTTTAGTCCCTTGATGAACAATCTACTATTTTTGACATTTATACATAATCCATAAGTACTAATATTATAAATATAAATTGCGAGAAATATTAATACCATTGCGTTGTGAATAACTTATTTTTTACCCACGACGGAACGGAGACGGTATCTTAAGAAAATTGGCAGTCATAGGGACTACCTACCCATAGAAGTGAAAACTAAATCCATTCAATTTTACTTCACATAAACATTTGAGTTTCTGACTGGGAAATGTGGAAAAAGGTACCTATTATAATATTAGCAACAACTTCAGTCAAGTATGCACCTTACCTAGTACTAACACATAAAGCTACATTACGTTTGGTAAATATTAACTTTTAAGACGTTCAGATCAGAGAAAACGTAGAAATAACATTTCAAACTAATAATTTTTAAAATATGTACAAAAGTATTAAAGTTTAATTTCGAATGTAGTATATTTACATTTAAGATGTCGCTGTCGGCGAGCATGTCGGTCACGCGAATCCAAAATTTTACTAAAAAGTGCTCAACGCGGCTAAAGAAGTTTTCACTTCAAAAACTTTTGCCATTGTATGCAGCATACAATTTTTCACCTCAATAGCGAAAAAATACAAGATGTAAGAAAAATATTTATAGAAACACTAGCTGATGCCCTTGACTTCATCCACGTGGATAGAGGTTTTCTGGTTCTCGTGGGAACTCCTTAATTTTCCGGGATAGATCTGGCATCTATCTATCCAAACTTTCTCATTAATAATATTAGTATAGATTAAGGTACGGATTTTACGTACCTATTTACTTATTATTATATTTAACTTAAAAATGAAATATTAAATTACTACAATTTTTACGTAGTACTTATTAGTTCCATGAAGATTACAAACGTTACTCGCCGCTAGGTGGCACTATGTATGGAGTCGACGCCCTGAACCAAACGCGAATCACTGCTCGCTACTAGGTGGCGCTACTGTTTGAGGCCAACGTGAGGCCAACAGTCCGAACCGAACTTTGTTTTCCCGCCGATTTTTTTGTTTCTTTTTTGTCTCTTTGTAAAATAGATATTTAAATTTTCTTTAAGGGCCGTAGTACTCAAACATCCTTTTTATTCCGACTTTTTATGATAGCAATAAATAAAATTTCATTACCAAAAAAATTCCATTCGCTACCATGGAACTAATAAGTACTACGTGTACGTAGTACTTATTAATTCCATGCTTTTTCACCTCTGATGCTCTAAAAATATGTCATTTATAACTTAGCGTAGGCGGACTAAAAGAAGTGACTATAATGATATAAGAGTGTTTACCACGGGACTAAAAGCCATTCTACTCGATTCTATAGCATACCTCGCTACGCTCGGTAAGCTAAACATCTCGTAAGAAACGGCTCATTTTAGTCCCTTATTGTGTTCATCAAGAGACTAAAATCTACCTACTATTTTTCTAGCTTCATTAATCATTTTTTTAAATTACGAGAGCTTCGTGTCCGTTGGTATCCGACGCTTAATAAAATATATTTTTTTGCAAATTTCTACATAAGTACATATTTTTTTTGCCCAAATTATTGAGCAATTATTGAGAGCAAACGCGAACTTCCATATACATCAATATTATCTAATTGATGTATGGAAGTTCGCCTTTACTCTTTATGGTTATGTTAGAAGGCATTTGTTTCCGTGATCTGTGGAAGGCATAATATGTGTTTAATTCAATTATGTTTTGTGTAAATTGGTTTAAATATGACGATGACTGAAGATTTGGGAAAAAAATCAAGCCCACTGGAAGCTTTCATTGAAAACGCAAGACAATGTATGGTGGAATTTTATAAATCTACAGAAAAGTCCGCGATGGAATAATATGTCTATTTAAGGACAGCTTACTGTAGATGCTATTTTTATCGCATTTGTTACGCGGCAACGGAGCTACAGATTGATGTTGTTTTTTTACACAGGTACATGAGAACCTGGAAAGTAACATTAAGCTTATATTTTAATTCCTGGAAAAAAGCGGGTAATAGCTAGTTTCGTACATTATACATATAATTCTTTTTTAACTAGCGGTCCGCCCCGGCTTCGCCCGGGTAGCGCTTAATCATAATAGTCTGTACCCAATACCTAATAGCCAGTCAATGCTGTGCAGCACATCAGGTTTTACATTAGCTTAGCACTGCAATATGTACATAATAATATGCAGGTCGCGGCTAGGGCATGCAGCCGATACTGCTTCTGAGTACCGGGAATTTTTGGCATGGAACCGGGAATTCCCCGTACTTTCGATACTACCATTATCACAAAAACAAGGGAAATACATTACAGAAAGTATGAAATAAACCAAATATTTGACCTATTATATAAAATTGACGCGTAATAATTCCACACAGGATCGTAATTCATTATTTTTTAATTTACTTGTGCCATAATTCGCTTCGTTCCCAAAGTTTTATAAGTAGCTCAACGGGAAGGGCCGGCGTATAGGTTTTACAGTGATAGCGTGGGACGTCTTGTATAAAAATACACTTCGAAAAGCTGTTTTTTAGGGTTCCGTACCAAAATGGTAAAATGGAACCCTTATGGTGCGACTTTCTCCGTCTGTCTGTCCGTCTGTCTGTCTGTCCGTCCGTTACACTCGATTATTTCAGTAACTACCGAAGCTATCGACATGAAATTTGGAATAGTTGTGTATATTAGTGGCCCAAAGACACTGGAATTAAAAAAAATTGGAAATTATTTTTGTTCTTATTTAAAAAGGGAGGAAAATCGGAGGGTTGAAATTTAAAAGTGAGATAACTGTACTGTGTGGGGTATCATATGAAAGGGTTTACTTTGTACATTCTAAACCAGATTTTTAATTATTTTTAGTCATGAAAGTTTTTGATTAATCGGGGAAAAAGTCTAAAAAAATACCGTCCCGCCCCCCCCCTTATCTCCGGAGTTTACCAATCGAAAAATCTGAAATAATTATGGTCAATAGGAATTTATGTATATTTTACAGGAAAACTATAGCCAATGCTCTAACTAGCATAGTTTTTTTGATATTAACAGTAAACCTCTACAAACAAAGTTAGTTTTGCGGTTCATTAACAAAGGTAATTATTACCGTTTTACATCTTTGGTCGTTACAGTTTTCAGTACGGAACCCTCGGTGCGCGAGTCCGACTCGCACTTGGCCGGTTTTTTTTATCGTGATAAGCTTATCATTTTATTTTTATAGCAAGTAGATGCCTCTAATTCTAGAAAACAAAAGCCTTAAGGCTTGGACAGAGGGACAACAAAGTGATCCTTTAAGGGTCGGTTTTATTAATATGGCATACGTAAGTAACCTCACCTCAACGAATTATAAATCTAAACCTTCTCCAATTAATACTCAATAATCCCAAGCGAATCTTGGCGCCCGAAAAGATATTCCCCTAAAGATATATCCCTAAGACAGGAAAAAGTAATAACTTTTTCCATAGGTTCTATCGGGTTAATATACCTAACAGATTACAATCTACCGAAAAATAATGCGTTAAATTGTAATCTTTCGACAGTTTACAATTTCGCTAGATAGATTACAATCTAACGGTTTCACAATCTTACGGCGATATAATACACACAATTGTCACCCAGCTGGACGCCGAATTACAACTTTCTAGGTCATCTGGAAGTGGGATAAGTTTTTGATCTATATGTCAGTCAGACCACAGAATATAATTTAGGTAATCACAGGTCCTTCCGCATTCGACTCGACAAAGAGCTGTATTTATTATAGTGCTCTTTGTCGAGTCGTATTTCAACTCTTAGGTTTCTAAAGATTATAATCAGATGTTGGTGTCAATAACCGGGACCGACAGCTTAACGTGCTCTCTGAGGTACGGAGAATGCGAAAAGGCGGACTACCTAATTTGGTCTTCCATCCAGTTACCGACTTAGGTCAACGCTGCTTAACAATCGCAGTCTAAATACATACAAAATATATCAATCTTACTTCTTACTTCTTACTCTTACTAATATTATAAATGCGAAAGTTTGGATGTATGGATGTCGGTATGGATGTATGGATGTATGGATGGATGTTTGTTACTCAATCACGCCCCAACAGCTGAACGGATCTGGATGAAATTTGGCACAGAGTTAGATTATAGTCTGGAATAACACATAGGCTACTTTTTATCCCGGAAAATTAAAGAGTTCCCGCGGGAACCACAAAACCTCGATCCACGCGTACGAAGTCGCGGGCATCAGCTAGTAAATATTATAAATGCGAAAGTTTGGATGGATGGATTGATGTTTGTCACTCAATCACTCCTGAACGGCTGAACGGATCTGGATGAAATTTGGCATAGAGATTATAGCCTGAAATAACACATAGGCTACTGTTTATACTGGAAAACTAAGAGTTTCCACGGGAACCAAAAAAAAATCAATCCACGTGGACGTAGTCGCGGGCATCAGCTAGTATAAAAGTCAAACATTGACTGATCTATATTATGAGAGCTCGAACCACTGTACGGATCGGGCTAATAATTTTGCATACGGATAGCTTTTGAAACATCTTTTTCATCTGTTAGGCATCGATGCCGTGTAGAAACCGTATGACTGCATCTTCACTTCCCATCGGGTGAGATCGTAGTCAAGGGCTAGCTTGTATATAAAAAATAAAAAATACCGTTAAGAAAGGTTTTTGAATTTTCAACCCCTAAAGGGGTAAAATAGAAATTAGAGTGTTGTATGAAAATCGAACTTAACGTGAGCGAAGCTGCAGGCAATAGCTAGTCGACTGATATATACGTTGTCGCAACTAATAGCTGGCCACTCGTCCCTCAAAGTAATCCGTTCCTTTTGTCCTTCCTACCTATACGGGTTAAAATAATAAAGGACTACCTATTTATTAATAAATAATATTTATCACAATTCACAATAAAACCTTAGGCGTGTGTATTCGTAAATCGAGCAGTTATTCTTCTACCTGTACTATTATGACTGTATTCTGTGACCAAACAGATTTTTTTGTATCTTCCACTTCCTTCATCCACTATGCTTTTTGTATCCCTCTCATGCTCATTAATTTTCGAATTTGTCTCTCTCTCTCCTGGGTAGAAGGGACCCTCGGCCGTTGAACTCTACAACAGCTGTTTTAATCGAGTAGTTAGGTACCTCCATAAAATAAGTAAGTACAATGACTAGATCTAGTTAGATGAATATAACAATCCTTTCACTACTCTCGAAGTCTCGATTCTTGAGAATATGGAGAATATGAATCGATAGTACTACTAAGTACTAACATACCTACTAACAGGGGACGTGGTTATTACGAGTTTTGGGAGATCCTTTAGTAGGTATTTGATAATCACTAAGAAATATAATTTATTTACATAATATCCAATACGCAGTTGTAATTTGGTAGGCACTCATTTGGATTCATACTCCTATTTCAACGAACGAATTCAGGTCGCTGATTACTAACTGAGATAGATACGTCTTGCCTACTACTAGTCTCAGATCCCGATATACGACGACCTTCACGGATCTGTTTAATAGATTAAACCTGCTTTTTATTTTTATTTAATAATAGAAAAATACGCCTAAAATAGGTTGCCTATCAAAATCCGGTCCAGACTATTTTTAAATTAATTTATTTTAATTTTTTTTGACAAGTTTATTGTAGCCAATGTTATACCATCGCGTTTGTTAGGTATAAAATTACCTAGGCATATTTTGATATACTATTATAACTCAAGCGGTTAACAGATCCGTGAAGTTACCTGTGGACAATGGTATTTTACCAACTTACCATAGTCCATATCTTAGGCTATAGGTACAGAGATACAGGAATTTGCTCTAAAACCCCCTTGCCAATGCGAGTAGGTAGGAATCCTTGGATTTGTTTCCTACCTACAAGTTTTTATTTTCTCTGATAACTAAAGAAAATAAAAATGCATTGCTTGAAATAATCCCGCGATAGTTATCTGTGGTTCGCTGGGGCAGCAGCGAGGCCGCAGCATCGATCGTGGGGTGGCACAAACCCCTCTGAGGGTGTGTAGTGAGAGCATAAGCTCCCCGCACCGCACCCTTGACAAGGGTGGAATTTAGGTGGGTAGGTATGGCTTTTTGTTCTCTGTATACTCTACGTGTGCAGCATAGATATGAAAGCTGACTGTATATTAACTAGGTATCTATCATTATATTATTATGGCCGACAAAGCAGAGAGTAGGTACAAAATAGTGAAAATTAAAAAATATATAGGTCGGGTATTTTTGTGGCCTTGATTATTTGGTAATTGTAAAGCGCTAATTACACCTTCCTAAATTCAGTCGTCTAAATTATTCAGTTACTAAATTCAGGAAAGTGTAATCGCATTAAGCAAGTTAGGATCCTAAATTAGGAAAAAAGTATGGTTGCAAACTCACTAAATGATTTAGCATCCTAAATTTAGGAAGGTGTAATAGCATTTAGTGCTCGTGCTCTCTGGAACTGCACCGCACTGGTGCTCTCTGGAATACTTCCTCTAGACCTCCGCATACAGGAGGCAGCCGCCCTGTATGAAGCGAGGAGAGGGTTTTCCAAGTTTGTGCCGGAGGACAGGGAGATAGAGGGTATGGTTAGATTTGCGGAAACCCCTCACCCAGCGAAGAAAATGCACCTGGAGTTCATGTGCCTAGCGGACCAGCAGAAGGTAGACACAAACAATGTGCAGACAGTGCGAATCTTTACTGACGGCAGCAAAATTGAGGGGAAGGTTGGAGCCGCATTATCCTTATGGGATAATGAAGGTGAAATCCAGAAACTCAAACTTAGCCTCGCCGCGTACTGCACAGTCTACCAGGCAGAACTCCTGGCCATTTGCAGGGCGACGGACGTAATCCTCAAACGCAGAGAGACTAGCTATGGCTTGTACAGCGACTCAATGTCCGCATTGCAGACGCTGGCAAATCATGGCTCGCTCCATCCCCTGGCGGTTCGCGCGCGAGCCAATCTGACTCAAGCTTTGAACCAGAATAAAGCTGTGTCTCTATTCTGGATCAAAGCCCACGCGGGCTTGCCGGGCAATGAGCGTGACGAGTTGGCGAAGGAGGCAGCATTGAAGTCGCGGAGGAAGCCGGACTACGACCAGTGTCCGATTTCATTCATCAGGCGCCAGATCCGCAAGGGATCACTTGATGAATGGAATCGGAGATATGTGTCGGGCGAGACGGCCTCGGTGACGAAGATGTTTTTTCCCAACGCCATAACCGCATTCCGTGTTGTAAGACAGGTGCAGCCGACAGGCGTGCTTACGCAGATTATGACGGGGCACGGTGGGTTCTCCGAATACTTGAACCGCTTCAAGTGTAAGGGGAGCAAATCGTGCATCTGCGATCCTGATGCAGAGGAGTCAATCCCACACATCGTCCTTGACTGTCCTGTACACATCACTGAGAGGTTCAATGTAGAACAGGAACTGAATGTAAAACTTACCAGGGAAAATATAGGGGAAGTAATCAGCAGCAAAAATAGACAGATGCTCCTTGATTTTTGTATAAAAGTAGCAAAAATAGTAATAGCACGAAACAAAAACGATTAATAAAGCTATGTTTCATAAAATATTGATTATATTTAGATGTAAACATAGAAAAAGATGTAAAAATAGAAATAAAATGGTAGCTACTAGCAGAGTAACAAAATATATAGTATAAGAAATAGTATAAATAAATGTAATACAGTAGAAATAAGATTTAGCAATAAATACATGTATTAGAATAAGAAGAAAGAGAAATAAGAATAAAAATAAGGCTTGATAATTATTTCCCTAATATAAGAAGAAATAAATTAATTAAAATAGATTACAAGAATAGAGTAGTAAATGGGAATCCCACCCATAAAGACAGTAAGGAGACGAATGCAAGAAAGATAAAGTATGAGGAATGAAAGTGCGAGAGGAATATATGCGAGAACTGGTATGAATGAGAATCAGCTAAACATAGGCGCTAATAATGTTAGCGGAGCTAGTGCAATAAAAAAAAAAAAAAAAAAAAAATAATAAAAAAAAAAAAAAAAAAAAATAGCATTTAGTCGCCTGATTGGTTTAGTCACCGCCATAGAGTAAGTAATACTGGTCACCGCGCGCCTGCGACTGCGTCTGTACCAAAAAGTATGTAATCACTACGTAGGACGTGAGTCGTGACAGTTACTACTAGTGGTAGTATTCTCAAGTTCATTCGAGTTCATTAGTTCAAGTTTGCTAGTTTGTCGCGCAGCAATAAATATTATTTCACCCAAGTTTTTCTTTTTTTTCTTTTAATTTTAAGTGAGCCAACAGCCAGAGCTACGGCTAGGCCAATTTTTTGGTGTCTGGACAGTACTGGAGCCATTGTTACTTATGTTTAATGTACTCTGTGGTTGCACTCGACACTAGCACGACACGTCCGACGCCGTCGAACTACTGATTCAGTGACTAAATTAGGAAGGTGTGATCAGAAACATAAATTTGCTTTCCTTTCCTGAATCCTAATTAGGACGACTGAATTTAGGAAGGTGTAATAAGCGCTTAAGGCTCCAGATCTTAATTCTGACGGTAGGTATATAGTATATTCCTAGTTATATTATTTCGATAATATTTATAATCGATACTTTTTAAAGTATAAACTTAAAAAGCACACGATTTTGGTAATTGTAAAAATACACTTAAAATAATCTAAAGAATATTAAGATCTTAACTAGATTATGTTTTCTCCCACTTGCCTCGAAATTGCTTCATTATTTAAAAAAAACAATACGCTTTTATAGTTGCACGCCAGCTCAATCTCTAAAAAAAGTCCGGAGGACGATAATAAGTAGTTTTATAATGTACATTTCTTTCGTTGAGACATTCTTAGTCTATGGTTGAGATATTACCATGGAACTAGGAATCTGCTTAAGGATATTATTTTTATATAATCACGCAGTTGTATCGGGACGGGTTTACGTCGGGTTTAATTTCTTGTATTTCAATGAACGACAGCTGTACACAAAACGCTCCCGCAGCGGACCGTCGCGTCGCGGCGTGCACTGTGTGTATCGCTTTAGTGTAGACGTAGCCTCGTAGGGCCCGGCCTTGTAAAATGAGAAAAGTACTAGGTAGGTATACAAGCTTCGGCCGAAATAGCAATTTCCGGCCTCGTTCCTCTAAAATCGCTTTGGAAGTCCTCATCTTCCAATATTACTACTCAGCTGTGACTTGCTTTATTTCCGACCTGTGCAGTAATGTACTATTCTTTAGAACAGATGTTTCTACCGAAGAAACTATATTCGAACGTGTTTCGATATCACGAAGAATAAATTTGATTATAGACACAATAGTAGATCGTTCATCAAGGGACTAAAACGAGCCATTTCATACGAGATGTCTAGCTTACCGGGCGTAGCCAGGTTTGCCATAGAATCGAGTAGAATGGCTTTTAGTCCCGTGGTAAACACTCTACTTTTCACTTCGATTGGGAGAAAATAAAATAAATAACGATTTTTAATTATTTCTTTGCCTTTCTGTTACATTTTCATACTAGGACTTAGGAGTAAGATCTTTATTTTTATTCGATAATATTAACAAATAAATAGTCACATTCACTTTACCTGCCTTCACCTTGTATTGCGTATGGTGCATCGTGGCTATTTGACAGTTTTCGGAAAAATACTTAAAAATGTACGCAGGTTCATTTTATACCTCTTACAATTAACTTTTTCTCAAAAAAAAACCTTATTTATTAGAAAAAAATACATTTTTAATACATTAATTTTAAATTCGCGCGAAAACAGCCGGTCACGTGACATTTGCTAGCTGTGACGTCATAGCTCAAAATAAAACAAAGTTAACTATACGACGCTCCAAGTTTCATTTAATTTTAAGTGGAAAGTTTACAGCTTTTTTAATGCAATTGTGGAAATTACAAGCTACAAGACGTGTGTAGAAATACAATAAATAATAAGTAATTAATATCCTGACAAATTGTATAAACACATTCCTATATACTATATTACCTATGTCATAATTTAAACGTCGAAAGCAGTGGTTAGAGTTAATCTGCCGAGACCCGGAATTTAAATCGGATAAATATCTGCGTACTTTGTGAAGACCACTTTGATGTTAGTGTTATGAAGAAATCAACTTAAAACTCTGATCTAGCAAAAATGAATTAAACCTAACCTGACATTTTCTTCATAAAACATGACATAAAATTAAAATAAATTATATTTCTGTCACTTTACAGCAGCACTTTCTTAGGTCTTAAACACGAGACCTAAGTACTATTACTTACTTTGTTTATTTCGGTACTTACATGGAAGTTTTAATACATTACGAAACTCGGCAGTACAAAAGTTTACACGCAAATAAATTTGCAACCATAAATGAATCGACTTTAGGCAGATTTGTACTATCAGCTGTAAAGCATAACCCCATTTCATTTAACCGCTCACAATCACAAATCGAAATATATTACTGTTAATTTTCTCAACAATACGCAAACGTTAGTACACACGACGTTTTTTTTTGAAATGTGACGTCACACGGGGCTCTATCATGACCGCCCGCGTTTTGCTTCTTGTAATCCACAGATAAAAAATCTCAAATTTGTTTTGCAAAAATAAAATATTTACAATTTATTTTAATGCAAAATACATATTGTATAATTATTGTTAACCCACAAGCTACCAAATCTAACATATTTCATATTTTATAGTTACAGCTGTCAAGTAGCCAATTATCATCCATAAAACATCCATTTAAATAAATGTAAAATAATTACAACAAAAAAACGGATATTCTACAAACGTACGGTACGTTTGTAGAATATCCGTTTTTTTCCAATTTTTTGGATACCCGAAGGTCCGAAGGTCCGAAGGCCGAACCTCGAACTCCGGGCTCGGCTTAACATTCGTATTGTACATTAGGCAAGCGTCGCGAATCGACGGTAAAATCATAAAATGACGTACTTAGGGCGAGTCACCTCAGCTCAGCGGTGAAAACTGGTTTGCTAGATCAAATTTTTTCGGTATTTACTATTAAATAACGGTCTTACAAAAAATATCCGATACACTTAAAGATATTGTCTAAAGAATGTGCTAATTTGTTACACGATAGAATGTACTTTACTCGATCAAAAAAAATCTTGAAACAGGCTAAATTAAAAGTTTAAAACGAATTTTTTATTAATAAAATTTTCGACTTTGCTCATCATTTTTATATGGATAAATTCCTCTTGAAGTATTAATGAGAACCTGCTAAAATTTATTTCAAACTGAAGTCCTATATCTATTTAATTCAAATTAATCCCAGAACTTGAACGTTGCCAAGCGGTTTCAGAATATACCGCGCTGCCCGCTTCCCCGCCAGTCTCTACGAGAAATGTACCGCGAGACGCGCGGGCGGCACCCCACACCTCACCTCCTAAAATCTTGCAGGTGACTCGCCTTAATAGTAATATTATAATACGTATTCAATTTGGAAATACGCGTGAGTCTTGCGAACGGAACAGGGATTCACTTGCTTATTCGTTATTACTACGTAGCAGAGTGTATAAAATAAACGATTTTCAAGAGGACGTGCTTCTTCAGGCGCGTTTTTAAGTATAATAATATAGTACATTCGTAATTAAACTTTAATGCCTGAGTTTGAAGGTTTATATTTGAAATATTTTTTATTATTATTATTTTTAATTAGAAAAATAATAATTAAATATTCGTTTTCACCTCAGATTAAAAACCTAGGTTTTTAATCTGAGGTTTTCACTTTTATCAGCAGTCCCTATGACTGCCAATTTTTTTATTTAATTCTATGTACCTATGCAAACTTATTTCTCCGAGAACTCTCAAAAGAGTTGCATGTTTTTTTTTATTTA
Organism: Erebia aethiops; assembly: GCA_923060345.2. Lineage (NCBI taxonomy): Eukaryota > Metazoa > Arthropoda > Insecta > Lepidoptera > Nymphalidae > Erebia > Erebia aethiops. Next base: position 8,572,755 of record OV281079.1, on the reverse strand, counting down.
CTCGATTCACGATTCAACTGGTAAATTCCTTAATCCTGATACCGTTAAAGCCTCTCTGTTATTTTTAGGGTATCTGTAAGGTAGGGTAGGTTTGCACTTGCAACCTTTATGGCGCGACTATGTCCGTCCGGCGTCCGGTCACATTTTGCATAATTTAGTAGGTAACTATTAGCTACAGACTTGAGCGGACATTGTCGAAATTGGCCTAAAAATCAACATACGTTTGAAATATACAGTAATTCTTAGCATAATTTAAATATCTAGTCCAAATATTAGAATTCAACGGACACTTCAAATTAATTAAAAAATAAATAAATGGGTATTATATTGATAACTATACTAATCCGTCTTTCGATTATTATACACAGATCAATAACTTACATGTTAAAATAATAAATAATAATAATACGTAAGAAACAAGATAAATGCAGTCGAATCTCGCAACGCCATCTATTGAAGGTACAATCATTTAATATTTATAACGCCAACTGTGAAGTTCTCGATGAACTCGACGAAACTTCTCTTACCTGCATATTTATTAATAACGCTATCTGTAATGTTTTTGATAAACTACGACGAAACTTGTTTTATCTATGTCACCGTAAGATTGTAAAAACCGTTAGATTATAATATAACGTTTTTTATCTCGATAGATTATAAACTTTCGACAGATTGTGAACCGTCACATACTGCTTACAATTTAACGTGTTATTTTTCGGTAAATTGTAATATATTAGATATATTAACCCGATAGAACCTAAGGGCACTACCTGAATATTCATGTCAAACCCTAACCTAACCTAAAGTTCGCGCGCGAGTTGAATGCAGAGTAAATGTATGGTGACACTTACATTTACTCTGCATTCAACTCGCGCGCGAACTGTACAAGAAAGAGACAAGAAAACGTAAAAACAATAAATATTTCATTAATTGAGCGTAGCGAAAAACTCCTGTTCATTACTGTTTAGGATAAAGATGATATTTATTTGTTAAAGCAGATTGATTAGCTAGTCGAAATAACCTCGAAATTGAAAATATTTTTGGTATTAAATGTAAATTCTCAGAAGTGTTCGTTGTTTCAATCTGCTCTCAAGTATAAAAAGGTATTATTATTTTGATCCCAGATCAATGTTTAATGACGGTTGGTTCTTAGGCGAACTCCTTTGGAATAGTTTTATATTTTTACCCAACCTTATCTTCTATATACATATATATGTATATACATAAAATTCAAAGTCGTGACTGACTGACTGATAGGTATATAGGACGCACAGACTAAACCTTTGGACATAACCTTTGTGAAGAGCAGGGATCCACTAATAAAGGGTTTTTAGAAATAAGTCCTCCAAAAGGGTAAAATAGGGGTTGAAATTTTGAACGAAAGTCCGTCGTTTTTCAAGTTATAGCCATGAAACTTGGTATTTGGGCTACCAGTTTAAAATGACGAAATACTTATTTCAGTTTTTGAAATTTCTACCACCAAAAGCGTGGAATTGGGGATGAAAATTTGTATGAAAGTCCTTCATTTTTCAAAGTATTTTCCAAGTTTTATCGACGAAGCTTCGATTAATATAATGAAAGTGTTTCACTTTTTTTTTTAATTCCACCAAAGGAAGGGGTTATAGGGGTTAGGGAATATGAAGGGAATAGGGGTTGAAAGTTTCTATGAAAATCTGTCATCTTTCAAGTTGTAGCCATGAAACTTGGTGTTTGGGATGTCGGTTTGAAATGAAGAAATACGTGATTCACAGTTTTCGAAAATTATATTCCCAAGGACTTTTTGAAGAACAGTTTTTGAGAAATCAGCAATAATGGGGGATCAAAATTTTAAAGTGGGTTATACTTACTTACTATATCAAGTAGGGTCTCACATGGGTATCATACTATGTAAGAGCTTCATTTGCACATTCTAAAATAGATTTTTATTTAAGTCTTTGACTGACTTATGGTGAAAATATTGAGTTCACATTTAAAAAATAAAACAACACCATAAAGTTATGATTTAAATAAATAGGCTCCTTGCCACAGTGCATTCGAATGCTATACGAGAACTCATCGTCATGTTAACAACAAAATATCAGGTAAAAAGGATCCTTTTGATTTCGGGCCTAATCCCAATTCTAGCCACCGACTGACCGACGGAATATTTTCCGAAGTAGAGGCTAATGGCGGTTTGGCAACATCTCCATGACGTCACAAGTACAGGGGTGTTAGGCAACGTCGCATAGATAGATTGGATACGGTGGGGATTGGTTAACTTTACTCTCTTCACAGATATAATATTATGGTCACTGTACAGTGTACGGTGCAATTTAATTATTTATGTGTGTGTGATGGCGAAGTTTGTTCAAAGTGGAACTTCCGTAAAGTTCACTTTACGAAAGTTCCATTTATTTATTGACTTTTTTTTTTTGGTGTAGCTACTGTAATTTTATTGGTTGTTTTAGGTAATGTACGTTTTACGCGGTTAATAACGTTTGCGTTACGTCATAGACCATAGAATATTATCACACGTTCATTACACTAGGTATGACTCTACCTACCTACACCGGTTGTTGCTTTATGAGTTGACGTAGGTACTAGGTACGTTTTTAATGCATAGGTACTCCATAGCACTGAATAGATAATAATCCTAAAGCAGCAACGATCTATGCATACCCACAAGTTAAGTTGGAGCTGGGTCCTATAATATGTGCTTACTGCTTAGGCTTATCTACCTACCTGAAAAGTGAGTTGGATAATTAATGGCTTTAGTTTTGGAACTGTTGATACCCGGTGTAACTAGAATCGTCAGCATGTTCGTTCCTATGTCCGGCCTTCCCAGTTTGTGAGGTCAAATAGGTAAAAACTTTGTTTATTTTGCTAAGACTATATGCACAGACGAGTATTAGGGTGATGTAGGTACCTAAATGTGATGTGACAAGTGTTTAAATAAAACGAACTTTTGAGTGTGTATCTATCTAACATACGACTGTATGTACTCACCTATTGATCTACCTATGATAGTTTTTAAGACTACGAGCCAAGTTGTAATGAAGTACAAGTGTAGAGGTGCCCACTGCCCACTGCCCAGTGCACAGGCCACCATGAAAGGCTGACGATTTTGTGTTGACAAGCTTCGTTGCTGGCCAGCTCGGGGTTACGGGCCAGTGTGCTAGGTACGTGGTAAGTAAATTCCTGGTAAGTAATTCTACATGGTTCATAGAGTTCAACAAAAAAAGGTAAGTAAAAGTAGGTAAAGGAAGGTTGTTGTGGTAAAAAAGGTACGGTCTACATAATGACCTTGAAGTGAGTGTCCATTGTATGAGCCGTCCTAGTTATAGCAACATGTAGGTACCTATGTATTATTAAACATTTCATTTCATATTATTTTCACCTATTCACCAGCTTTTTTATTTAAATTTTTACGAGATATTTCACCGCGGTTAATTGCCTCATCTGGTGACAGAAGGGCTGGCTCATTTTTTGCGCAAAGGATCAGCCTGGCTGTCCAGCGCGGAAATGCAGCCAGCATTCTTGCCACCATTCCACGCGGGCATGATTTATATAGTAATTAGGTTAGGCTAGCTAGCATTAAGTTCTATTGTATTATTTTCACCAGCTTAGAAGGACTTTTAATAAACGAACAAATACACTCGTCTTCGCACTTAAAAATGTCTAAAAGTAGAGTAATAATAATGGCTATTAACTGGTTGGTAAAATATTACCTAATGTAATAATATTAATTGGCAATTAAGTAATGTTTTTATGGTTTGGTCCAAAATTATTTGTAAAGTCGATTAAATATATGAGCTGCACAATGCAAGCTAGATTATTAAATTAAAAGGTAAGCAAAAAATTTTAATTGTGATTGGCAAATAAAATTATATTTGTTATGGTAAAATTATTTTGATCATAAAACGGGCGCAACTTTTGTACAGCAAGAAGGTTAGTTATTAACCGACTTCCAAAAAAGGAGGAGGTTCTAATTCGGCGCGTGTTTTTTTTTTTAAATGTATGTCGGTGCATATCTCCGTGGTTTCTGAACCGATTTGACAAATTTTCTTTTCAGTGGTTAGAGGAAGCTCCCGAGGTGGTCCCATAAAAAAATCTGACTCCAAATCTTCAATCCTGATGCTGTAGGTGTACCGTACTAGGTATATGAAATCCTCAAAACTAGGGAGTCCGGAAATTTTGATGGTGAATTCATATAGTAGGTACGTAATTACGTATCAACTATCAAGTCACGTATATACGATTCAACTCTGAGTCCCAATTCCTCAACCCTGATGCTGCAGGTTACAGAACTCCTTAAAAATCTTCATACTTAAATTCAAGTCCCAACTCCTCAACTCTGATGCTGCAGGATACTGCATTCTTAAGCTGTGGGGATTTAGAGTACACTAAAAAGTTAAAAATAAAAATTCTTTCAAAAAACCGACTTCCAAAGCCATTGTTATACATATAATATGTAGAGTAGGTAGGTATACAAAGATAGGCAAAGTTGACGTGTCAGGCTCGCCCGACCACAACATAACTAGTGTGTAGAAATCAAAATTATTTTTTACTTTACAGTGGCTCTGGAAGTCGGTTTTTTGGAAAAAAAATTAAATTAATTATTGTGAAAATGCTCAGTAGAACATAATATATTTAATTCCTTGAAGTAGCAAAATGTACGGTAGGTATTTAGTTCTATTTAATGATAAATGGATGGATGGATGAAATGTTAGAAACAGTCTTAGAACAATAAAGTTTATTATGATTTAACTAAGTATTCTACTAACTATTCATATATAATATATAAAATTTACCAAGACAAATTCATGTAGGATTTCAGTTTTCACATCATGTGAATTTTCCTATTAGAACAATAATTATACCGTAAGTACATAAATATTAATTTGAATACCTCTTAATTTTTTAAATAAATAATAAACAATTAAGAATTGATAAAATTTTAAGAAGAACCACGTGACTACGAACGCGCCACGATTGGTTGCCATGTTTGTGATCACGATAGTACAGTGTCAATATACAGGGTTTATTCGGCGTGTTTTCAGTACTGAATTCAGAATTTATATTTATTGACATAACTTTTAAATTATAGCGAAAAAAAAAACTAAAAATAGTTTTGCTATAAAATTTAAATACCAAATATGAATGATCTTTCGATATAGGTATTTCAATTCAATTCTATTCTCCCAGCTTACCAATCCGATCATAATGATTTTAGTGCCATAATATGGCATTATTATTTTTATTTAATGTAAATTATTTTCGCCATAGATGGTTTTTTTCTAGCACTAATATTTTTTGAGAAAATTACAAAAAACTGCGGTTGGGGAGACATTTGGGGGGGGTGGGCGGTTAAGCCCGCGGCCTAGGGGGGGAATTTTTAAGAAGTACTTCCTAGACCCCAAGGAACGCTTGTGCCAAAAATCAGCTTTACATTTTTTTTTTTAAGGTTCCCCATACATAGCCCATACGAAACCGGCCGAAAAATATCATCTATTGATATTGAGCATCTTACTCTTTAATTTTCATAATAGGTAAACGCGCTCTTTTGTTTTTTACACACGAGAAATTACTCGAAAATAACTAAGTATATAGGGATTTACCGCTCATTACATACCTAGAAACTACAAAAAAAGAGGCAACGATGTAGAGAGAGTGGGCCATGAAAAAAGGGGAAAGTGCAAGAAATAGAGTCCAATAAATTAAAAATCTAATTTAGGCGCCTGCCTAAAAGAAATGAAATCCCACCAAAACATTCCATGTAAAGTTTTTTGGCCAAGACTCACAAGTTGCAATCATAATGATTTCACTGTTAAAAAGCTATGAGATCTCGCGAAGCCCCTAGTTGAGCTCCGATTTGTGCTAGCCCATGGGGCCAGTCCCAAGTCCAAAAATTATGTAACAACTAGCTTATGCTCGCGACTTCGTCCGCGTGGATTGAGGTTTTTAGGTTCCCGCGGGAACTCTTTAATTTTCTGGGATAAAAAGTAGCTTATCTATGTGCTATTCCAGACTATAATCTATCTCTGTGCCAAATTTCAGCCAGATCCGTTCAGCCGTTGGGGCGTGATGGAGTAATAAACATCCATAAATCCATTCATCCATCCAAACTTTCGCATTTATAATATTAGTAAGATAAATTAATTAATAATTCTACTTGAGTCCTGACTCTGCAAACTCTAGGTACATCTTGTAAAAAGATGTGGCTTGGTCGTTTCGTGATTCAATCAATCATTTTTAGTGTTCGTGGAACAACATATTACCTATTACAGGAAAAAACATTTAAGTACCTACCTACAGTACCCGGCAATAAATATTGCACATCGACCTTTGGAAAGAGACATATGGTTATTTCGGCTTTGTATAGCGTTATCTCTGTCGCACACTACCGATCGGTAGTGTGCGACAGAGATAACGCTATGTAACGAAGCCGAAATAACCGATTGTCTCTTTCCAAAGGTCGATGTGCAATATTTATTGCCGGGTATGTCCGTACGTACGTTTTTGCGTGCTATGAGTAAAAAATGATTTAAGTAATTCTACACTAATTTGATGTAAATTATTGACCCTCTGGTGATCCGGTAAAAAGGCCGGCGTTCAAGATAACAATTAACGCTGATTTCCATTAAATAGGTAAGATGAGATTTTCAAACTTATTACAATTTAAAAAGTCTAATTATTTTTTCTATTATTGAGTAGGTACCAATTAAGGGCTCGTTTCTAATTCGAACCGCTAGGATATGGAATGCCCTTCCGGTTTCCGTTTTCTCCTCCCGTTTTAATATAATATAGGTAGGTATATCTACCTACCTTCAAATCAAGAGTTAATAGGCATCTTCTAGGTAAGCGCGCTCCATCTTAGGCTGCATCACCACTTGCATGCAAGTCTGATTGCAACCAAGCGCTAGCCTATTATACCTATATAAAAAAAAAGAAAAAAAAAAGGGTGCTCAATATAATTACAATCTAGCCAGACTATTTGACTTATAAGTAATTTTGTAAAGTCTAATTTGAAAAAAAAACTAACCCCAAAAATGGTGTAAATGGAGCCGACAAAATGCGAAAATGAAAACCAGAATATCCGCCTAAAAACAACGATTGCATTCTCAAAAAAAATTCTGGATGTCCGCGGGCCACTTAAGTGGACCGCGCAGGCCCAAGCAGCATACTAGTACTTTATGATTATACCTAATACCTATTCCTCGATTTAATACAACCCAAGACCACAGAATACATAATAGTTCCCCAGAGCTGTGGGTGTAAGTACGTCCATACAGACATCGGAACTTGCTTGTACAGCTTAGTATATAGCTATAATGTAAGGAGAGTGTTGATTGCCTTTCAAACATCCAATAGAGTTGTTAGACCAGTTTACATCAATTTTGTGGAGTTTCTAAGTTTGAGAGAGTGAAATTAAGTTCTCAAAAAAACTTGGAGCGAAAATTATAAAAATGTATTTCTAAGATTCGTCGTTTCAAGTCTCAATCGAGTACAGACGTCCACTGCTGGACGGAGGTCTCCTTCATGGATCTACACAGAACACGGTTTTGTGCCACTTTCTAGCGGCTCTCAGTTAACTAACTATACGCTTCCATCGTTCGTCCACCTATAAAGGGAATTGGTCCAACTCAACTGTGCTTCCCGGTGCGAGGCCGCCGTTCAAGCACCTTGGTACTTGGTACCCCAACACTTATTGGTTTCTAAGATTAAGCTTAGTATTTTAAGAGAATTTAAATCTAGTGAATTAATTAATAAGATGTTTAAGATGAGACAGAAATGCATAATTAGAGCTGGCTATTAGCTAAACTAGGCTAATATAAATAATTGGATAATTTGCTCCAAAGGATCATAAGTCAACACAAAAACATGCAATAAGCATGTAAGTCTTGCACGCAAGGTTCAATGTCATATTATGGCGTCATGAAAATTGCAGTAACTAGAGCTAGAGATAACTAAATTTTAACAACCGGGCTGCAACAAGCGAAATCCGACTAGTCTTTCATTTCTTTGAAACTGAATAGAAAATAAACATATTTATACTACACCCGCTCGGAAAGTACCTTCATTCTTTTTTAAAAACGAGGTAGAAAGTACGTCATTGCTACAAACCAAATATGCGGGAGGGAAAGATGTATGAAATTTCATTTCTAACGTGCTAAGCGGGGAGAAAAACTATATGAAAATCCATTTCTAACGCGCTGTTTTTTTTTAATTTTAAGTAAATTAGGTAGGTATATGGCCGTTGAGAATTTGGGTATGTCCTTATGGATATATAAAAGTCAAAAGTCAAATATGGTGGATGTCGATTGTCGATATCAATGTCGATTTTGATGGTCGATTGTCGATATCGATGTCGTGGTCGGTTGTCAATATTGATGTCGATTGTCGCTATCGATGTATCGATGTCGATTGTCGATGTCGATTGTCAATGTCGATTGTCGATATCGCTGTCGTTTGTTGATATCGATGTCGTTATCGATGTAGATTGTCAACATCGATGTCGATATCTTTGTTGATTGTCGCTATCGATGTCGATGTCGATATCAATAGTCGATATCAGTGTTGATGTCGATTGTCGATATGGTAGTCGATTGTCGGTATCGATGTCGTTTGTCGATATCGATTGTCGATATCGAAATCTATATTGAAATAATCCTCAAAATGTACCTAGTGTAGTTTTGATAGTGAAGCTTCGAATGAAGCGACTCATATAATTATGATAGAACTTCACTTTGTAAGTTCTTTTAATCACTAATTATTATTGCTTATTTTCCTCGCAGGTGTAGTATAAAGCACTATGTATCACTCGGTAGAAAGTACGATTCCTACCTCGCGTGTATTGCGGCCCTTCGGCTACGCCTCGGGCCTCAAACTACACCCTCGGTAGCAATCGGTCACTTTCTCCCCTCGGTGAACAATGTACTATTTAACGCCTACCATCTTTAAGTAGCCCATGTGAAACGAAAATATCTACTCATGTGGTGGTGCTAACTGCTAAGTGCTAACGAAGATATTATCAATAAAAATTGGTAAATATTCTTAAGAATCGAATCGAAGAAATCTTAAGTCTCATTTAACAAAAAATTATGAACCTAGTGATAGCTAACCTAACCTAGCTTTTTCACGATTTTTACAAGATGGTGACCATTAAAAAATTAGCAAAATTTGACAACCGTTTGTCAGATAGTGAGATTTCTTTGTTTTAGGGAAACAATAGATTTTTAGCTGTAAGACCATTAATGTTTAGGTAGAGTTTTACAATACTCGTATCTATCTGTCATATCTTAGGAATGGTGATTATAGGGGAAAAAAGTATTAGAACCTTTTTTGTAGATAATTTTATGATCTACAATTTTTGTCTGAGCTATAATTTTATAAAACTTGTTTTCGATAAAAATAAAAAAAAACGAAAATTTTGACCTTTGACCTTGTATAACTTTTTCAGCATACGTGATGGATGGGGATTTTTGGCACTCTATTTCTACTGGTGTACCCAAGGTGTCTAGCGAAATTCGGGCTATATTATGACCGTTCAAAATACAAAATACCTACTAACGAACAAAATACTATTGTAATAAGTTTTATGGCTATTGGCTCTAACTTCTCCGCGTGGACTATACATGTTTATTTGAATCTGGGTGTTCTAATAATTCTATTTTTAAGCTTTCAGAGCTTTTAGGGCTGGGCGCCAACACGTCCGAGTCAGAGGTCCGATGCATCTATCCTACTTTTTTTGTTACATATTACCTACATATCTCTTAATTTCTAACACCTACCTGTAGCGTTTTTTTAACGTGAATTTATGTCTAGAGAGACATAAATTCACGAGGTGGCTGTTTGACCGCAGTTTCCGTGTATTGAAAAACCTTCATTAGCTCAGGCTACTTGTGCAAGCTATGTATGGGAACCCTAAAAAAAGTAAAGCTAATTTTTGGCACAAGCGTTCCTTGGGGTCTGAGAAGTACTTCTTAAAAATCCCCCCCCCCCCCCCCCCCCCCTAGGCCGCGGGCTTAACCCCCCACCACATATACTCGTGTGCCCCCACCCCCCCCAAATGTCTCCCCAACCGCAGTTTTTTGTAATTTTCTCAAAGAATATTAGTGCTAGAAAAAAACCATCTATGGCGAAAATAATTTACATTAAATAAAAATAATAATGCCATATGGCACTTAAATCGACTTAAAAATCATTATGATCGGATAAATAGTTTTGCAAATATGCCGGCTTATTTAGCGCATTTGTTTTTTTGTACCTGCACACATTCTATTTGATAATGATCGATGCTATATTACAATAAATTAATAGTAATAATCATGATATCTTTATCTACAAAACAACACCACACTCAGTAAATAATATATTAAATATTATTATTTATATTCGTTCAAAGTTCTAACAAAGACAAGGCGTCGCGTCGGGCGAAGAATAACGAATAGGATTGCAAAGGGAATGCGGGTGGAATGCCATGGTTCGTGTGCAAATGTTACCATTGATGGGGAAGAAGATGATGATAACGATCATGATGAGGTGCTTTAATAATACCTACTAATATAACTAGTGGTTCGCCCCGAACTGAGACCTCGCGGCGCCATCTATTGACATAAATGTGAAGTTCTGTTAAAAATACTGAAGCTCATTAAAAATTAAATAATTCCGTTTCCTTACAATATTTATCTAATTTTGGTATTTGTTGTTCAAGTACAGGATATAATTCAAATAATTAATCAAGTTTCAGGCTCAGCCTTTCAGAAAATTTAGAGTTCTGAGGTCAACTTTGGACGTTAGAAAATCTCCACTTTGAAAGCCCTCCATTTCATCAATTTTGGGGGAAAATTTAAAAAACAATATATTTTTGGACTCTATTCCTAATTGTCTTTAAAATGATATACCGCAAGCCTATGTAACTTTATAAAAAATATTTTACTTCGCATTCGCTTCTATAAGAGCCCCCCTGAAATAAAGATTTTTATAACTTTTTAAGCCATATTTGGCGGGAGGCCATTGGTTTACATATTATATTTAAAGCTGAAGTAATTACTTTCAGTAATTCAGAAGTTATAATGCTCTGACAGACGGACGGACGGACGGACGGACGGACAAGTGCCAATTCACTCAAGTAGACTCAGAGACCTTCGCTTCGCTCGGTCAATAATATAATAAATACCTACGTCTTGAAGTCCTTTCAACTATATGTAGGTATGCAATATGCATTTATCTAAAAACAATGTAAACGAACCACCAACATCCAACAGCTATCTTGCAATTAATTTTATCAGATTAACTTTTAACTGTTAACGGCATTCCGAACCAATGGTAGATTCACTGGTCGATTCAAAAGCACTTGTAAAAGTTTACTTGTGTAAAAACATTTGATTTGATACTTGAATTGTAATACAAAAATCACGATTACAAAAAAGCACAATCGGCTAGATATTTGAGAGGGGGAGGGGGGTTCTGGGAGGTGGGAGGGGGGTTCTGGGAGGTGGGAAGGGGGTTGTGGGAGGTGGGAGGGGGGTTGTGGGAGTGGGGAGAAAAGAGGACATCATTTGCGCCTAAAATCAAAAATACGTTATTTATTTAGGGGTTAATTTCTATTTATTCCATAGTACTATGCTAAGTCTATATGACGACCACCGGTTCTTACACAACAGCAAGGTATATTTCGAAAATTATTTGTCCTATCAAAATAAACTAAACACTATTTTATAGGTAAATTAATAATCTTTGTACTAAGTCCTGACAGCTTTTTTCCTAACTCTAATACTTTTTCTTGAAATTACAATAAACGTTTACGGATTTTACAAAGGTTTAGTTTTTTATTCCAGTTAGGCAGCCATATTTCCGAAACTATTAGTTCTATCAAAATAAACTAAAAAATATTTTGAAGATAATTTCATGAAGTTCATTTTTGCTTCTTATGTTTTTTTTCCTAGTTCTAGTAGTTTCTGTGAAAATTCAAAAATATACCAACGGTTGTTGAAAAAAAAAAATTCTTGGAATATAGGTTGCCATATTTCTCGAACTATTGGTCCTATCTAAATTTACCATAAGACTTTTTTGTGGGTAATTTAGTGAAATTAATTACTCTTCCGAGGATTTTTTCCAGCTCTAATAGTTTTTGTGGAAATTGCAAATAACATAGGATTCTAGACATTTTTTTATTTTTTTTCGTACAATAGGTATACATGGATATATATTCGAAATTATTAGTCCTATCTTTATGAACAAAATGTTTTTTAATAAGTGGTTAAATGGTGTTTATTTTTGCTCCTTTATTTTTTGCCTAGCTCTAATCGTTTTCTAGAAATTACAGAAAACATATAGAATTTTGAAAAATATTGCTTTCATGTTAACTATCACAGGTAAATTTTAAGAGGTACTTCTCAGACCCCAAGGAACACTTGTGCCAAAACTCAGCTTTACATTTTTTATTTTAGGGTCAATGTTTATTAGTCCCGTACTATCAAGGCATGTGAGCTTAAACTCTAGTTTGATTCCTCCTCTAGATAATTCCTTTAAAAATTTGTTCCAATAAGAGTATGTAAAAAAAAAAAAAATGCAGAGCTACATGTAAATTTAGCCACATAGTGGCAAACAAAGGCTTCTGGTCTGGCATGCTATCTTTACCAGCTTAGTGCCTACCCACCTATGTCCTACTCCTACCTCACCGCGGCGCCGGCGCGCTCGTACTGCTTCCACACGCGGAGAAACTACTAAACTACTGCGCGTAACTAGTATACTGATCTATGAGATTGAGTATAATATGACCCTGACGACTGTGGTCAACGCTTGCATGACGTGTCTCCGTAAAATTGCTAAAACCGTTAGATTGTAATTTAAGTTCTGTAATATTGTGAACTGTCGACAGATTGTGAACCGTTCAATGTTCTGAGTGTAAATTTTTGAAATATTAGTGGTATTTACGTTTCCTTGTCTCTTTCTTGTAGGTTAAGTTAGGGTTCGACATAAATAATCAGGTAGTGCCCTGGTTTCATCGGGTTAATATGTACCTAACAGATTACAATCTACCGAAAAATAATGCGTTAATTGTAATCTGTCGACAGTTTACAATATCCCTAGTTAGATTACAATCTAACGGTTTTTGCAATTTTACGGAGACACGTCATGCAAGCGTTGACCATAGTCGTCACTCGTCAGGGTCATTAGACCCTACGTTTGTGACCGGAGACCGCGGTGTAGGTACAGAAACTCGAAATTTCATTCTTGATAAGAATGATGTTATTATATGTATATTTGCTTGTTAAGGTACAAAAGTGACATCAGTAATAAATTGTACCTACCTATTGAGATTTAGAATAGAGATTATTTATTGAACAAAACAACAAGGACAACAATAATTCAAAGACACTATTATTTTGTGAGACATAACTGAAAATACTCGTATTCTGATTCAATCATAGCAGGTAATTGTTATTTCTACAGTGTTTCATTTCAGATTATATAAACAGTCAGTGTATTTCAAAGCGCTAATAAAAACGGTAAGATCATTGATAACATGGATGTTGATATCGCACATCCCAGTTCAATGACACGGTGACTGAATAACATCGGAACTGCTAGCGCCATCTCTTATCATTATGTGAAAGCATTAATTATTTAGGTGTTAAGCCGCTACTCACGTGAAAGTGTTGTCTGTCTTAGACAAAATTCCTCATTCCAATAAACGGCACATACACTCACAATCATTGGAGACATTTGTTGATAAACAAGTACGCAAATAGCAATGACACGATCCTTAACAAGGGCCCGGGACGGACTGTTCGGGTATCATCACGGTTCACGATCCCTTTCGTGCCTAGGGCCGACATAGGCGGCTCCGACATTGGTTGCGGAGCGCACCAATAGCGTGGCGTGCCTCGCTTCGCCGCCACTGGCTCCGAACCGACGCGGAAAAGGCGGTGGGGAAAATCGACAAACGAATTCGTTGTCGGTTGTCGCAAGCTAGTTCTTCTCTCGTCATTCGTTTTACACATAAATTGGCGGACGAGGCCACACCGCTTTAAATAAAGACACCAATCGGCTGCAACCACTCGGTGGCTGACGATGACATCTCAATATAAAATCAAGCGGATTTGTCATCTGATGAAATTACCGATAGCCGAGAGCCAAACGTTGTTTAAATAAATTAATTTACAAATCGTAAATTAATCGCACAGCTTACTCTGAGTCGTACAAAGTTCTTTATAAGTAGGTACATACGTGCCTAGGTACATGTAGGTACCTGTCTAACTTCCTATCAGGTAATACGTAGCCTATGTAAAATATATCTACATATTATGCATCTGATTATTTTTCATTCCTACTAGGTAGGTACTAGGTATATTCATGTAGGAAACTAGGTACCTACCTATATAATATATCAATATAGGTAAGTAGTACCCAATTAATAATTATCTACCTATATTTTATAGGATTGGTAGGTATAGGTAACCTACCATAACCTAGATTCATATGGAACCTAAATAATTTAACCACTGCAGGTAGCAGTATCACTTATCAGGTGCCTACCTAATAGATTGGACCACAGACATCCTTAGCAGGTAGGTACCTACATACCTACTGCCTTCAACTATTTTAACATATTATTATAGCTGCCACAGAATATAATATACCTAGTACCGACTTTGAACCTGTAAGCTATAAGTACCTACCTAAATAAAAGCAAATGGATAAAGGAGGTACCTACATAGGTTGATAGAGCCTAAAGAGTCTATCGCGGATATATGCTCGTGTGCTATCGCTTTCGAATTCTGGTGTTACGGGGTTAACGACCTCTGTGTGCTCTAGACGATGTCTAGACGTTACGTTTTTTTTTCTTAATATACTTAAGTGAGTGACAACTTTGTTATTTATTATTTATCGCAGTTAATTACAATTTATTTACAGTATATGTCCTGGGGCTGGGCGAGTTTTCGCTATTGGATACGTCTGCTCCCCAGCCCCATGTACATAATATGGCAGTTGTGTTTGAATACATATCTTCTATATTTATGTGTTACATACGTAACCACTGAGAAACACATCATCACTTTCCATCAGGTAAGTAGGTATGATTGTGGCCAAGCGTTGGTACCTAAAGCCTAAAATGGATAAAAAAAAACCTTAAATTTTCATCTCTTTATTCAGCAATAACCTAAACAAAAATTAAGGAAACTAAAAATCTACCTAAGTAGGTACAACTGAAAAACATAAGACACGCAATGACGAAGGTAACTGAAAAAAAAAATAAACGCGGTAGGTAGGTACTTAAGTAGGAAACAAGAAACTTGAGACCACATATTATTTAAGATTGGCTTCCGCTGCGCTCAGGTAGGATTAGGAGCTCCAGTAGTAAGAACGCAACGGATCTCCTACGGATCCTATCCCAAAATCTATGCCTAATAAGACGGTCTCCAGGCTCCAGACTTAACCGCGGGGGTCAAATCTATGCCTAAACAGATAAAACCTACCTACCCTTACTTAACCTAGTCTTCATCATAGCAAACACATTTCATTTTCCTCCGCTCTGCTTTTGTCACAGCATCATCCGTCGTCTTGTCTATTTCCCACCAAATAGCTCCGCCCAGAACATTCTTGAAATATGGTGGCACGCTTCCCTCACGCAGGAGATATCTTAAATTAAAAAATTAAAACAAATAAAAGTGTAGGTAGGTATAAAGCGTTTTTAATAAAATTACGTCTAATGATTGAAGTGATAAGTGATGAATTTCCGTAGAACTATTACCACTTCGAAACCACGCTTTACAGCTGTTTTAATTAATTATTATCGGCTCTCTAATGAGCATGAATCTCTTCCGAGAATGAGAAGATTTTCCCATAGTTCACCACGCTGGCCATTTGTCTCATAGACACTCTTCAGACACTTTTGAGAACATTATGGAGAACTCTCGGCGTGCAGGTTTCCTCACGATATTATCCTTCTCCATTTAAAGCAAGCAATTTATTAAAACGCATTTACCTACCTACTTAATTATTCAGGTACTTTACCAACTCTTGAAAGTTAGAGGCGCGTGCCTAATAGGATTGAACCCCCGAACACCGTCCGTATTTATCGACCGTCACCTGATTTTTTCTAGTGGGCCCTGGTGTGTGGTGGGTCGAGGTACCTAATTAAAGTATCTGCCTTAATAACTAACAGGGTACACATACCTAACTATACCTCCTATCTAATAAGGCAGTAAGTAGAAACTAACTGATAAAATTGCTTCTCCTTGGCCTCCTCGGCGCGTCGCCGCCAGTACCGCTTCAAGTTTGCACTCATGTGTGCAGCCGACTCTACTTCCTTCACTGGATCCTCTCGATCCTCATCTAACATTTTTAGATCGATCCGTGCTTCGGCGACGTCTAAAATTATCGAAATGTTATTATTCCACACTATGAACAAAAAAAAATATAGGTAAGTAGTAAGTACCTATTTCATATGGTAAATCTGTATAGTAGATTAATAATTTGCAAGCGGAATTCCGCACTGCTTTTTATTATAGACGTTTTGATGTCCGCGCAGATTAAATAAATATCCGATCCGACTTCCAATTTTAGTAGAACTTAGCTTAGGTACCTTCTTCCACTTCTCCTTCCAAGGACACGTCTTCCGGTAATGGACTAGGGGAGGTAGTAATATTTGGTTTCGCCCTGGTCTGCACATCTTCCGCTAGGCGATTCTTGAGATCCGTATAGACCCTGTTTGAAACATTTATTTTCAGTGTTTAAATAAAATAAAAATAACAATAAACTCGCAGGGCAATTGGTTGGGCAGTAGCGATCCCACGGACCTGATCGCTCCCGGGAGAAGTCTTGATCCTCATCTCTGGCTTGCCTTTATCGGCCGGCTGGAGTGAACACTGACGAGGAACAGAACTCCCACCTATTGCTTGCCTTCATTGGCTGGCTTGAGCGGAGATTCGCAAAAGCAAAGATGCTCGGAGGAAGGAAGTATTTCAGTAAGATGCTTGTAAGTAGTAGGGATCTTGAATGGACTACAAGTATTGTCCTGACTCCTGAGAGCCGTGGAATACCTCTCCAGTCTCCACTCCTCAAGCACCTCAGGTTATGTGGCCCCCTAGCCGCTACGTCACTATACCTATGCTAACGACCGTTTCCGGGGGGCCGATTTACTGAGTGTGTGAGTCACCCCCTACAATTTATCCGTGTAAAATAACGTTGGTCAGTCAGGGCCATAGTACTTCCATAGACCCATTTCACCAGTCCATTATAGCAACCCATACCTATCATTTACAAAAGTCCTGCACTAACCGGGGATTGTCCTTGGGTGCACTCGCATAATATAGGGATATTAGCCGGTTGGTGTCACATTTCCTTTAAATTGTCTAACGGGCCTCTGCGAGTGGGTTACGGCCCCTCGTACGCATTCCAAAGGTCCGGGACCCCATGGTCCCGAGATGGAAGAGACATAAAATAAAAATAAAATAAGTAAGTACAAATACACTTATTATTTGTACTTACTTATTTAATTTTATTTTATTATTACCTATGAGCAAGAGCCTGCACTATTTCATCTGCCCTCCTTTCGTCTTCTGGCCTCAGATCGTGGATGGGCACATGTAAAATATTATTACTCTCAGACTCCATGAGATGTCGGTAGCGAAATATTGCATTCAAAAGTTCCTTGGCGCCTTTCAGCTCTTCTCTTCGGGCGTCTCCCCATTGTTGTTCTAGAGTGCTGTTAAATGATAGGTAAATAAGCAATACAACGAAGTTACAAATTTTTGATCTACAGTGGCGGGTGGATACTGGATGAGTAGGACGCAAGCCAGATAGATTAATACATACCTAATTTAATTTAATGTCTGAATTTTGAAATAAGTGCAACATATTATTCCTACCTACCTGCTTCATAGAATGAACCTTTTGTGTTAGTGGGTATTTTAGGCATACGTTTTCTATCTACATAATATATAATACTTGTCCTGACAATTTCCTAATCAAAATATATTACGAAGAGCCGTATTCGAATTAGTAGAGGATTAATTAAAAAAAGGTCTCTTCACGACTCCACGACGTCACCGTCGTAGAATATTATTATCGAGTAGGTAAGTAGCTAATAACCTGACGTAAATGGGAATAATAAGAATAAAGGAATGGGAAACGCACCGCAAAACAAAAGCTCTCGGTAGTCTCTCTGGTAAAACATTATCAGGTTTCATTGGTTTGTGTTGAAAACGTTCATAAGGGCGCATCCAATGATAGAAACCTTTACCGGAATCCTTTTTTAAATCCTTATAAGTCAAATACTTCGGTTTATCAGATAATTTAGAATCCATTAGCCATTTCTGTCGTAGTAAATATAAATATAGGTAAGTACGTTTCACTGTATCTATGCAAAGTACAACAGAATTAACCACAAAATAAAAATATCAAAAACGATATTGGTGTCAAAACGGTTTTTAATAATACCTAGTGTTTGGGGTGGATAACATGAGATCATAAATAAACAAATAGGTAGGTAATAGTATACATTTTAATACTATACCTCCGATTCATTCAGGTGCACCGGACTAAGAATCGACCAAAGTGTGCGGTGGTCTCCGAATGTATCATATTGATTAATGGAACACCATGGCTGCCAACGACAAGCTTGCTTATACTGTTCCACAATATCCCGATGCACCAATTCCGAACAAGTGAGGTCTCTAAATTATAAATGAAGATAGGATCTAAATAATTTCAGATAAAAGGGAAGACAATATTTTATAAGTATTAGGTGAGCTTCACGTGGAAACAATGTACCTACCTACTTATCTCAAACAGTTTGCAGCACATAATATCACGGTTCACGACGTGAGTGTACAAAACACTATCATCCAAGAAACACTACCAGTGCTTTGTTGGTATCTACTATCTACAGTCGATTTAATTTTAGTGATCTCATAAGCAAATCTCTCGTGGTCACTCGGAGAGAAGTTTTAGTGAAAGCTCTTCAATCTCAAATTATAGCTGTGATAACTGCTTGCCAGCACAGGATTATTATACAAAAACAGAGGGACCCTCGGCAAAAAGCTCATGTCCTAGCCTGCATCAAAATTTCCAATCGAATCAATAAAGAAACGAGGTTTGGCAAGTATAGCTGAATTGTTAAGATAGTTTGATCCAATAATGTACCTAATCGTAAGCGTTTGCCACAGTGGTTTGATCCAGGTGTCCCAGCCAAACAATGCTCGAAACGCAAGATTAGGCAAAAGAAGTAGATGGTGACAATTTGTCCATTCTCATACGTTTAGGGTATCGTACATACCTAAAAGTATGAGAATGGATACACGAAATTGAGCTCTAATTCAATGCGGTTATGGTTTATTTTACTTTGAGGCCGAACTTTAACGATTGGATCGGCTATCCTTACATAATTGCACCTCAGTACTGTACTGTTACTAATATTAAAGGTAGGTACATACCGTGAAACGATAAAAAACTTAAGAGATTTTGCCTCATACATTTGGTTGCATTTTCCGTGAACTGTCGCAAAGCTCTCCACATTATTTTCATTTTGGTTTTGTTCAGTAGAATTAAGTACTTCTTCAGAATAAATGGACTCTTTACTGTGGATAATTTGTTCAGAAAAATTGTCACTCATTATGTTAATGTTGCCTTCTTCGTTAACTGTTACTTTTTTGCAAAATGAATCTTTCAGTTTTAACCAATTCCTTTGAATCTGAGTTACGCTGCTAAGTTCTTCAGATTTAATTTTTACTTCACAAGTAGTGAAAGACTTACACTCAGCGCATGCTTCATAATTAATGTTTAAATTTTCTCCATTAAACTTTGCATACGTCCGACTGTCTAGTGAAAATTCGTATTTATTGTCCTTATCAAAGGTTACACGCGTATTGTTAGGTGACTCTATAGCAACGGTATCTTTAGATTTATCAATCGTAATTGTCGTGAAATTAGGATGTTCAATAGTGTAAATAACATGAACGGAAATATAGCCATCCGTCTGTTGTTTTTCGTTATGTATCTGTTCAGACCTCACTTTGCCGGATTCCAAACTAATTTCACTATTACTGTTTGTATACGGAAAACTTTTTTGCGACAAAGACTCTTTTGATTTGATGGCTTCAGTATCTATATCAAAGGCAAACATAGAGAGATATTCTATTTCTTCCTCAGTCCATTCAGGAAATATTTCTTCATCATCTATTATAAACCGAGTCAGAATTCTCGTTTTATTCGGGAAAGTTACCATTTGTACTCCATCTTTATTTAATAAAATGGTAGTTCCATCCATGCGTTTAGAAAATATTTCACCAACACAATAATCCGTTGCAGTCTTTATAAGTAATTTCTCTATATCAATATACTCATCATAAATCCATTTTTGTCTTAAACCATTTGTTTCAATAATTTCAAACTCTTCTATGACCAACTTATATTCTGTAGGTTTTGAATCGATTTCTCTTTCATCTTCAGTAAAACCATTTTTAGAGGATTTGGAAGAGGCTTTATTGAGTTTATCTTTTGCTTTGTTCTTTTCTTTTCCTTTCTTACCTTTATCAGAACTAGCAACGCTAGGAATATCTTCCACAACTTCATCAGAAACCATTTCTTTTCTACATTTGGTTATAGTAATACAAGAAGAATTTGGTTGCAATATACTTATGTCACCGTTATTTTTAAAAATTATAACTTCTCCATTTAAACTCACACATCTCATTTCTTCATCGATATTTGATGGAGGACTAATGTAAAATTGCTTAATGTGAGACAAATTAGGTGAATTATCTTCATAAACGCTCTCAGTTATGTGACCATTAGGCCACGTGACATATAAAGAATGATATGTTGTGCTTTCAAATATTTGTGGCAATATGATACTTTCATGTGATGGAGATTTTGCGGAACTTTCTTTGTCTTTATGCTTTCCGTTTCCTGAAGAAACTTGGGCTAAAGGGATTGGAGTTTTGTACGTTTGCTTTTTAACATACATAATGACATGATCTTTAGTTGTGATTCGAAATGACTCACAGGTATCAATTATTTCAGGGTTAATGAATTCCCCTATGGCTTTATGCATCCAAAATTCGTTTTGGCCATTACCTGGGACTATGTTTAAAATAACATATTCTAAATTCATCGGTATTATTAAAGAATAAAAACTGCAAATTCGAGAGCCATCCTTGGAGAAATAGCTACTGTCTTTCCCAAATACTTCAACTCGTCTGTCACCTAAATCGTAACCAGAGAACGGCTTTTTAGGTGGTTGTAAATTTAAGTCTTGAGGAATAATTAACTTCGGGGTAGCAGTGTTTGGTGATTTTGTTTTTTTGGTACTTTTGGTATTTGTATCAGCAACAGAAAAAGGGGAAGATGTCTTTTTAGACGAAAATGTTTTTATTTCAGAATTTGCAGGGCTAGCCATTTCCAGGTTTGCGATTTCTTCATATTTTAAGGAACCTTCCATTAGCAATTCCATTTCTACATCAGTCTCGTCTACACAAGTTTTGGAGCGAAATTGACCTTTTAAATCTTTGTATTCTGATTGAGATCTTATTATTATATTTTTATCGTACATATTTTCTTCTTCGGTAATCCAATCGTAATGTTCTTCTAACACAAAATCAAAGAAGTCTTGTAAACACAAAGGTGTAGGAAGATGGCATCGCCATTCCTCTCTAGCCACTCCATCGTTATCATGGCTATTATAAAACATCATTACATAACAATCAGTTACTTCGCAATACTTATAATCAACGCAATTAAATTTGTTAAAAGCATCTAGAATAACTTGAAAACTACGTATGCCAGTAAAATCTTCGAAATACTCAAAATCATCAATCATATGACTAATCGGGTTTTCATTAGCTATTTCAGCGGCTGATACTAATTCACTTATATCTGGACAGTCAAATAGAAATTTGATTCGGGAGATTTCATCTTCTTCATCCGAAGATTTATAAAATACTTCACTTTTTACCATTGAAGGAAAAGACGGTGAAGTAGAGCTTGCGCATCTGTAAGTAGATTTAGACAAAGGTTCGGCCAAAACACTTCTTTTTAAATATGTTTTTTTAAATTCTGATACAGTTGAAGGTAGTAAATGATCCTTCTTTAATGAGCTTCTATTATTGTAAATTTTTCGACAAGCCAAAATATGTATTAGTCGAATTAATTCAGCAGTTTCCACATCTGTTCGGTCGAAGCATGACAGCAATACATTTACGTGAAAATTTATTTTTGCCTCTATTTCTCCTGTGGGTTTATTTCTGTTCATCCATAATTTATTTATAGGCATACCCAATAGCATACTCCAAACAATGTTGTCTAAGTTTATATTACCCAGGTGAAATGTGTTATATTTGCAAAAATCGCCGTAATTTATGATAATTGGATTTTTATGACTTTCATACTCGTCCCCGTATGTAAAACGAAAATGATTTTTGCGAGAATCGATTTGACAAAGTTCGTTTATAATTTGATTAACAAGAGTTTCAGACTGTTGTAACTTATCCTCCACTTTTGTAGTAGGATCAGTTGGATTTAAAGAAATTGCAGTTGATAAAGATGACGTTCTGCTCTTTTCATCTAATTGTTGACTGTCCGATACAGTATGAAGAATACTGTCTAAAACTAAATAGCTCGTTATCGATTCAAAAGGTACGCCATCGATATGTCGAGAGTACATTCGTAAATAGCGATTATCCTTATGTTCTTCTGGTATATTACTTATATCCATGTTTTCTAAATAATGTATATGTTGTCGGCTTAGATCCTGAAGGTCGTACATTAAAAAACAAATTTCATCATAAATTTTTTCAGGGCTACCTGATAAGATATCGTTATTCCAGTAAGGAGGTGAAAAAACAACAAAGGCCGTGTTTTTGAAAGTATTTGCTGTATCTTTATTCAACCGCAGCGTTTGCAAATCTTCCCAAAATTTAAGTGACTTTTCTGCAAGTAATTCGGTTTGGCTTTGTCCCCTTTTTGTGGCTCGTATCAAACTTGATGGCACTGTAGTTGTACCAGGATCAATCCGAATTTGAACCACCGCTGTTAAGGGTATACCAATTTTTATAAGGCATCCAGCTAAATTCGGCTCCACAAATCCAGTGACGGCGACGTATAAATTGGGGCCATCTGTCGGATAATCATCAATGTATACTTTATCCCTCCATTCTTCACCTCTCACTCTAAGTAATGTACTATATTTTTTATTGTCATCCTCGAGTTGTGGTGGAGCAGCTTCTACTTCTCCTTTTTTGCCTTTTGGTGGCGGCGGTGGTGGTTCGGGAGGGTCTGGTTTCACATTTACTGTACCTCTAACTTCAATTGTATCAATCATAGTTGCCGATTCTCTTTTCATTCCTTCTCTCACTTTTAATCTTTGCTGTTTAATGAACAGGTATTCGGCTTTCATTTTTATAATAAGATGTTTAATTAAAAGTGCTAATAAGTCTGGCGGAATATCTTTCTTTTCTTTAAGATAAGCTTGTCCTTCTTCAAATACTCGCAAATTATCATCTTTCACTTTTTTTTCACCACCTAACTGATTAACCATGAATATTGTTTCAGTTTTGCAAATATTTTTGATAACAAATCTTCTCTCTTCTGCTGCATAAGTTTCGAATTTTTCTAAATAAATACGATCCTGATCACTGCCCGCTGCTTCTATAAGAATAACTTTCACTTTCCAAAATTCATCATCTAAATGTGCCTCTTCTATGGATGTCCTCCAGTAATTTTCATAATCTACAGTTTCCTTGCCCTTTTTAGGACCCATCAGAATCAATTATTATGATTATTCTCAATCAATGTATAAAAATATTGTTTGATGCAATAGTTTGATGTTTTCTATTGGCCATAGACACGAACTAACTATACCAGAGAAATGTAATCACTACGTGAACTATACCACAGATTACAAGGATACTTACGGCATAACAATATGATTCATATTTCATATTAAATTGGGGTCGCCCGCGACTTCATCCGCGTGCAATTTAGGTTTTCCTATGAGATTATGAAATTTTTCCGCTGCAAAAAGGATATCTAAAGATTCCTATATAAACATGGCGTATGCAGGTTTTTATTATTTAACACTAAAAACCTTTGCTTTTTCATTTATTTACCTACTTTAAAAACATAGAACTTTTATGTAACCTTCCAATCCCCATTGCACTCTCTTTGGGGTGGATTTTCGTAAACTTGCTTATACTGGTTATTATTATTTAAAACTACTAACCTATAATCCCGATTTTCGAGTCTCTAACTACAAAAAAATAGGACTTTCATACAAACTTCCAACCCCCATTTCACCCCTATGGGGGTGAATTTTCTCAAATCCGCTTCTTAGCTGATGTGTTCACTGTTCACTATAAAACGAACCTACCTTCCAAATATCAAGTCTGTAAGTACCTGGTAAGTAAGTACTTTATAATTTCTGAGATATCGTGATTAGCTTTTATTACCTATAGTTAATTTCAGTTTCACATTTTGTAATGACTCCGTAATTCTCTGTATTTTCTTCTATATTTTTAAGCTTTTTTGCCGACGTCATGACACAAAAACTTTCATCCCCTATTTTTACCCCCTTTAGGGTAAAATTTTTATAACTTTGAATGTCGTATTTATTTATATCTAATCAAAAGCCTAAAAAATAAGTTTCAAGCTTCTAGCTTTAAAAATGACGTAATTCCATACAAACTTTTATCCCTTATTTCAACCGCTTACCCTTAGCCCTTTTTTCGCATTAAAAAGTAGACTGTCCTTTCTCAGGCTTTAGACTATCTCTGTACCAAATTTCATTTAAGTCGATTCAGTAGTTTAGGCTTGATTGCGTAATACACAGACAGACAGAGTTACTTTCGCATTTATAATATTAAAAGTAGGTATGGATTACATACTGTAAAGGGCCATATTGATCTATATTAAATACACAATGTATTTATGGTACTTAATTGGATAAGGATTAATGCTGTTGCTTAAAATAGCTTCGTAAATAGTTAAGTCATTATTTCCCCTAAAAAGTAAAGGATAAAAATAGTTAATGTATATTATCCTTATCCTTAGAGATAGACATATACTATCGCGGACTTTTTTAACGTGTACAATACTAGGTCCTTGACAATACTGTAGTACATCTATTTAAGTAGGCGTCAGCCAGCGTTTGTGCGCAAAAAAATGTGTTTATTTACGACATCACATTAGAAACCTCTAAAATTATCAGTGTTTCTCTATTATATTATGCATGTATTATACATATAAACCTTCGTCTTGAAACAGTCTATCTATTAAAAAAAACATACGCGCCGAATTGAGAACCTCCTTTTTTTTGGAAGTCGGTTAAAAACCGCATCATTAAATCATCAGATCTAAGCATACATAGGGGCAGGCAGACAGCGGGAAGCGACTTTGTTTTATACTATGTAGTGATGGTACCTATTATAGTAGTTTCGGATGAATTAAGGTGGATGACAAGGGTCTGCCCGCGAAATTCAAATTTAATTTGGTTTTTCACAATTTGTAAACTAATACGACAAAGTAGGCTTATGGCATTCAAATTGCGAGCCTAGGAATATCATCTTCACAGGTTTATATAAAAATCTTTACTTGAAAGTGCCCAGTTTAAGAAATTAGTCAAAATAATGACTAATTTGTGAGTAACTCACGTCAAACTGATTATTTTGACAAATTTCTTAAACTGGACACTTTCAAGTAAAGATTTTTATATAAACCTGTGAAGATGATATTCCTAGGCTCGCAATTTGAATGCCATAAGCCTACTTTGTCGTATTAGTTTAAAAATTGTGAAAAACCAAATTAAATTTGAATTTCGCGGGCAGACCCTTGTCATCCACCTTAATAAAAATGTTTTTTATTAGGGAGTTCCCGTGGGAATTTAAAAAACTTATTTCACGCGGACGAAGTCGCGGGCGACCTCTAGTTTATGATATTTACTACAAATTGGGATTATAGGTTAGTAGTTTTAAATAATAATAACCAGTATAAGCAACCACCCATAGGTGATACCATAGATTGAGTACCATTAAAGTACCATTCAGTAAGATGATGGTAAGACGTTCCTCTCTATGGGTGATACTTATTAACGGACTTTTTAGGGTTCCGTCACTCAATAGGAAAAAATTAACCGTTAAGGCCCTTTTTTCGGGATTGTGTCGAGGTATCAAGTGGAAGTAAATATAAAAAAATACTTGTTATACAAAACAAGACAGTTTACGGTCCCTAGGAGCTGTAAAAATCAAGCTTCTAAAGAACTATACGGCCGTTTACCAGCATATTTTCCATATTAACACTCACCAACAAATCAAACCTTATAGGGTACTTCCCGTTGACCTAGAATCATGAAATTTGGCAAGAAGCAAGGTCTCACAGCAGAAGTATAGGAAAAAATCCGAAAATTGTTCATTAGGGTTCCGTACTCATAGGGTGTCAAATTGTTTGTCAGGTAGTGAAGGAAGACACAGCCGGAGGTCCCAAAAAAAACTAAAATTTATTTGTCTTTATTTAAAATAATAATTAAAACTAATTTACAAATAATTATTGACTAATGCTGCGCGATGTAGCTATTAGAATGATTTTAATTTAATTACAATTTTTAAAGAAAACTAGAATTTGGGTCATGATGACGAAATAGCTGACTCCGCTACTCGTGCCGTGGCTGCATCGTAGAGTCAGCGCTACACCTATAGCTATGCGATATAATTCCTCCACCCTGAGATCAGCAACTATTTGAGAACTGTGTGATAAAATGTTGCTGGAAACTGCTCCTGAGGTCTGCTGGGATTTCCATGTTCGTGGTGATCTTTTTCCTCGTTGGTGTCCTTTTTCACCTCGGATGCAGACTTATATCGGCGAATTATGACGATACCAATGACGAATGCGAGTGTACTTGATAGTATGACGTAAAATGGTATCGTCGTGTGATAGATTGTTGCGGATTCCTTCTCCACGTGAAGTGTTGGCTGCAGCATTACTTTATTTTGTATGGAGTGCAGGTTTCTCAAATCGATTGATTTCAGAGTTATGTGGTCCAGGCTCGCTCGTCGCTGCGCTTTTCCATAGTTAATATCCAGAATTTTAAGGGGTTGACCCGCAATTTTGTCTTCGGTGTTGCTTAATGAAAATTTTCTTGTGTGAAGAACGCAGTCCAGAGGGATTGTAGCCAGATAACTTCCGTTGAGGGTAATGAAATCTTCCCTTTTGCATACGGTGTGAACTTGCGTGGGTTGTGGAAATGACAGGATGTAGTGACGTCCATCTAATTCTTCCATAGCTTCTTGAGATAGGGTTATTGTAGTTGTACCGCAGGTGTAGTCCAAAGTTTGATTTTGAATGAGATTCTGGATGCAGTCCGATGATGTTCGTAGCTGATAGCTCTTCTTTTCGCAGAGGTACCATTGGTTGTTGTACTTCGGGCATTCAGCCTCTATGTACAAGAACATATGCCTGTCTGATAGGATGTAAGGAGAGGGAGGAATGAGAGCCTGCATGTCCCTATTTGGAAATACAGCTAACTTATATAAATCAAAAGACTCTAAAGAAACTATAGGTACCTTAAAAACTATTATAATTTGGTTGCTATTGTAATAATAGCCTGGTTTTATAATATCGTAGTACTGTCTAAGCTCTAATTCTATAACGTGTTCCCTGTTATAAATTTTCTTAAGCTTCTCTACCATTTTATCCACTACGTCTATGCTTAAAGTTGAATGATGCGTACTAGAAGCTCTAATAAAAGCTAAAGAATTTTCAATATTTGATAATTCTCCTAGCACGTCGTCTACATTTTCTGTTATGATGGTAAGAAGTTGAGCAAACTTAACGTATTTTATTAAACTAGATTCCCTATAACTATTCTTATCTAAAAGTAGCAACAGGGTAGCGTTAAGCTTTCCCTGGTTTTCGGCTAACTGCGAGATAACGTTGCTATGATAGCTCATCCATTCTTTACTGATGCTAATGTGACTATTAAATTCGGAAATTATGTTAGTTTGAGCGTTTTCTAAAATCTTAATAGCATTGTTATACTTAATCGCGTCCGTATAATCTAGGTTGCCGGAAATACTTTTTATTAAGGACCCTAATCCATCTATGAGACCTCGCTGTCGCTTGAACCGTCAGGAGGGTCATTGGGATGACAGTTGAAAGAAGTATCCTGTAACAATTTAGGGTTCTTAGGAAGTCGTTTGATTCTATGTTTCGCGATTGGGTCTTTCTTTTTAGATGTATAGATGTGAATCGGAAGGTCGGCTAGGACTTTGTCCTGGATGTAACGTGGAGCTAATTTTTGTCGGGTCGCAGAAGGGTTACTTATGAATACACGTTGGTCGGGTTCAAATTCAACTCCCTGTTCTCTCTTCTTATTCCGATTTTCTATAAGAGCCGTCCGGTCTCTAAGAGAAAATTCGTTAATAGCGTCGTATACAGTTTTCATCTGTTCCCTATGTGTCCGAACGTACTGTTGCATTAGGTGTTTCGTGAGGTCAATTTCTAAGGGGTCACGGGGGTCAAAATGTCCATTTATTATGTCATAAGGTCGGCATTTCGTAAAACTATGCACTGAACTATTGTAGGCAATTATAGCGTAGGGCATTAGGGTTGTCACAGCGTCATTCTTATTTTGCAGTCTTAAAATACGAAGGTGTTCGAGTAAAGTTAAGTGAAGTCGTTCTATATTTCCGTTGCTGGTGGGGCAGTAGGGTAGCGTTTTGTGGTGATTTATTCTGTGCAGTTCGGTGAACTCAGTGAAGAGCTGGTTGCTAAATTCGGTTCCACCATCACTTATAATTGTCAAAGGGAAATTATGATGAGTGCAAAATTGTAATAGAGCCTGTAACACGCTGATGGCTGTAGCATCTCTTAGGTGATAGGCTTGAGCGTATTTAGAGAAGACGTCCACTATGGTTAGATATTTCTCGGTTTCCACGGTGAATACGTCTAGGTGTACGATTTCGAACGGCTTAGTCGCCGGGGGCACTACTCGGAATTGTTGTTTAATCGGTTTGCGATCATATTTCGCCTGACCGCAGATCGTACACTGGTTTATGAACTTGGTAATATGATCCCTCATTTTTGGCCAATAATAACGTTTGGAGAGGGAAAGATAACACTCGTTTATACCACGGTGGTTGGTTTTTCCCTCATGGTATTTCTGGATGATATCTTGCTGTTTGAGATAATCGTTTACATTTTCTAACTCTACTTTCGCTAACACTAAGTTCATGGAAGAGCTCCTAAACTTTTCCTGTATTATAGGGATGATATCGTACATGCTAAGTGCCGGTTCTATAAATAAAGCTGTCTTTATTTTTGGATTGACAAATTCTTTTATTATATCAACTATGTCGTCCTCCAGATGAGGCTGGCGAACTTGGGCTGCTACGCGAGTATGAGTTTCGAAGGGTTTTGACGCTTTCGGTTTACGTTTGATATCGCCTACGACTGTCAGATGTAACTGTCTATGGAATTTATTGAGTGGTTCGTCAGTTATGGGTACTTCTAAGATTGGGTTCTCCCTACTGGTATGAGCAGTTTCTGTGGATGAGCCTATTGAAATATGATCCACCGAAGGGTTCGCTATAACAGAGCTAATCTCTTCGTTATGGATTTGTATTCGCGACAGGGCGTCGGCATTGGTATTCGTTGTACCTTTTTTATACACGACGGTAAAATTATACTCACTTAATTTAAGCTTCCAACGAGTTAATCGTGCGTTGGGTTCTTTCATGCTCATAACCCACTGTAAGGGTTTATGGTCGGTTATGATTTTAAATTTTCGACCAAATAAATAGGGGCGGAAATACTTTGTTGCCCATACGATGGCTAACAATTCTTTCTCGATGGTGCTATAGTTTAGTTCAGATTCGTTTAAGGTTCTTGAAGCATAGCAAATAGGCTTGTCGGAGCCTACGGGGCCTTGGGATAGTATGGCACCGATAGCGACATTAGACGCGTCAGTAGTGAGGATAAAATCTTTGTTAAAGTCGGGATACTGTAATATAGGATCATTAGTTAAAATATTTTTACATTTCTCGAAACAATTTACGTAATTCGAGTCCATAGTAATTTTACTTCCCTTTTTTAAACATTGCGTGAGGGGCTTTGTCAGTCGAGCGAAGTCGGGAATAAATTTCCTATAGTAGCCTAATAGACCTAAAAATTGTTTTATTTCCTTAGTTGTTTTCGGAATCGGATAGTTTTCTATAACTCGAATCTTGTCGGGATTGGGCTTAATACCGTCTCTAGAGATAATGTGGCCTAGGTAAGCTGTTTCTAATTTTAAAAATTCTGATTTATCCATTTGGATCTTGAAATTGGATTCCCTTAATTTTTTAAATACCTTTTCTAAGTTAACTAGGTGTTCCTGCAAGGATGTACTAAAAACGATAATGTCATCGAGATAAACTAAACACACGGTGTTTTGTAATTCCTTAAGGACATTATCCATTACGCGCTGAAAGGTCGATGGTGAGTTTTTCAATCCCATCGGCATGCGTAAAAACTCGTAGTGTCCATGTTCGACGTTGAAAGCGGTTTTAGGAATATCGTCGGGGTGCATCTCTACTTGATAAAACCCACTAGCAAGATCCAAGGTGGTAAAGTATTGACAATTACCTAGTTTGTCAAGAACATCCGTAATATTCGGGATAGGGTATTTGTCGTCTAAGGTCTTTTCATTTAATTTCCTAAAATCTACAACGAGGCGCCATTTGGTTTTACCGGAGGCGTCTGCCTTTTTGGGAACGACCCAAATAGGTGAACTCCATGCGGATTCTGAAGGTCGTATTATTCCCTGCTCTAACATCTTTTTAATCTGATCCCTAACCTCCTGCCTATGAACAAACGGATACCGGTAGTTTTTTCCATGTACTGGGATTTCGTCACTAGTTCTAATGCGATGCTTAACCTTATTAGTAAATGTTAATGCCTCTCCTTCGATGTAAAATATGTCGGCGTACTTGGAACATAAGATCTCTAAATTAGTACGTTCTTCGGGGTTCAAATGTTCGGTACGAAGTCGCGATAGTACTTCTTTCGCGCGGGATGATAAATTGACCTTTTGGAAACTTTCTAAATTGTGAATTTCAGTACTGATCGTCCTATCCATGGAGAAAATAACGTCATGCGGAGTTGGGTTAAAGACCTCTATAATACCTCGATTATTTTTTACAGCTGTTAGGCAACTAGGTATAATGCAATTTGATATTACTTGCTCCGGAATTAAAACATCGCCGTCTTGACTATTAATGGGTAACCTGAGTAGTTTTGATGAGTTCGCAGGTATCACGCTTTCGTAATAATTTACATTGCGTGAATTGTACATTTCTATGGGGTTTACGGCATTTTGTGTGTATAATAATTTATCTTTAAGGTCTATTTTAGCTGCCCACTGTTCAAGTAGATCTAACCCTATGAGTCCGTCAAAGTAATTGTGGAATCTGTATATAAAGAATTTCATATAGGTCATGTCGTTGAACTCTGTAAAGGTCGGTATTGTAATCGAATAGTCGCTACGGGTCGTCGCATGCACATTAGTAACTTCAAATGGGTCATAATTTGGTGAAATATGGGGAAAATATAACTCAACAGCTTCTGGGCTAATGAAGGATTGGTTAGCACCTGTATCGATAAGTAGTTTAATAGGAGGATTGTTAATTTGGATGTACGGAAGCTGCCTCTGCGTTTGCATATTGACCTCTATTTTGGTCTTTTTGATTTGGGGACCTTCTGAAAATCCGATTTAGATTCACTCGTCGAAGGTTGCTCGTCTAGTTCTGGATTTGTAGGCCCGTTAGTCATGTCATAGTATGGGTTACTATCAAAGTCACCGTCATTGTCCGGTTCGGGGTAGTCAGTATATGTAGGGTAATAGTAGGGTTGTTCTGAGTCACAGTAGTATTCGGGATAATCGTCATAGTAATTTTCATGGAAGTTAAACTCATGGACATTCATTTCGCGGGGATAGTTACTTGACTGCGGTGTGAATCCACGGTTATTAAAATTCGTGGGTGGTAGTTGTTTCGGTACGTAATTAACAACTCCACTCATAGGCTTTTGGAATTGATGGTTCCGAGGGGGAAGTCTAAATAAATTACTTTTGGGGTTGTAATTGGGAGGCGGCGCGCGGAACATCTGTTGCGTGCGAGTTGGTTGGTGTTGATTCGGCTGAGCTACCTGGTTTTGCTGGTTATGTCTCCAAGGCAGTGGTTGCTGTTGCTGTGGCTGCGGGGAAGCTTGCTTCTGCATTGGAGGCATAAATGGAGAAGAATGGAATGCTTTAGGTATTGGTGGTGGGAACACCATAGGAGTCGCGGTAATAGGTTTTTGCGTCGCGTGTTTCCTGTCGTTGAATGATTCGTTCCTATTTTGCATGTAGGTAGCATTCAATTCTTCCTGTACATATTCTAGAGCTTTTTCGATGCTTTCGGGACGCATGCAGCGAATACGAGAGCCGAGAGGCTCTTTTAGTCCGCGTATGTAAGCTTGCATTGCTAGCTTCTTATAGAGGGCGCGTTTTGCCTCAACTGTGGATGGAAGTGTCTCGTGAAGTACTACGTATGTCATAATTGTGCTAAATAAGGTTTGACATTTTTCATAGTACTCTTGTGGGGTGCTATTTCCTTGGGTAGCTAGGGCAAGATCATTGTAAAGTGCGGTCTCATCGCGTTGGTCGGAGAAGTTATTAATTAAGGCTGTCCTAATCCCTAACCAATTTTCCGAAATTCCGTTCGAATTTATGAATCGCGCTGCGGCACCGGTGATTTTATTTAAAATACAATTAATTAAACTTAAATTAGTAAGTTCTGAACCAGGTTCGGTCCCTATATAATGACCTACTATCTGATCGCAGATATTTATAAACCTAGGTAAGACGTGCGGGTTCCCGTCGAATTCGGGGACCGCTCGTACGGCCTTAAGAATTTTATCCGGGTCGTGGGCCATGGTGGCTTCACTAATCGGCTCTAACTTTCTACCTATGTCTAACTTATTCCTACGAGAGGTCCTACTCGATGCAGGCCCTCTTGGGGTAGATTCCCTAGGATGGAAAATCTTGGAAAAGGCTTAAAAATTAGGGGGAGTAAGGACACAGGCTAGTTCTATGCACTTACTTGAACATTCTCTGCTAGTCTTCTCTGGGTAGAATCGATGTTTGGATTCGCCTCGGCTTGTGCTTCTGTAGGTTCCGTAGGATCTTCTTGAAGTGGTCGCGGTGAGTGACGGCTTCTTCTTGAATATCCTACCCCCTTAAGACTGCGCCAGTGAAGGAAGACACAGCCGGAGGTCCCAAAAAAAACTAAAATTTATTTGTCTTTATTTAAAATAATAATTAAAACTAATTTACAAATAATTATTGACTAATGCTGCGCGATGTAGCTATTAGAATGATTTTAATTTAATTACAATTTTTAAAGAAAACTAGAATTTGGGTCATGATGACGAAATAGCTGACTCCGCTACTCGTGCCGTGGCTGCATCGTAGAGTCAGCGCTACACCTATAGCTATGCGATATAATTAGGTGCTACCAGTTAAGCGTACTTAAACATCCGGTTGGAGGTCTGTTGTACGTGATTAGTCCCTTCCCACCGGAGTTTTCTCTGGCGTCCGAGCCCGCTCTAGAAGATTGCCCAGGTTGTCGAGGGCCCCTCGTAGCTAGGTTGGGGATTCGAGGTGATGCCCGTACATTCTAGGCCATTCTAGGCGAGAGTCAAAATATGCGGCACACACGGCCGTATCTCTTGAATGCATAAACTTAGAAGCTTTATTTTTTTTGCAGCGCCAAAAGACCGTAGTATTTGATATTAATTTCAACTTGATAACTTCACGCGTTTCCGAGAAAAAGGTGTTTGACCGACAGACAGCCGGACGGCATAGTGATCCTTTTAGGGGTTCCTTTTTTCCTCTTGAGGTACGGAACTCTAAAAACTAAATAATAAGATAATTATGTATTATTAAGTTACCTACTCTGTTTTGTTCATTGTTTAATTATTGTTCTTCTTCAACAATAATAAAATATTTTATTAAAAGTAAAAAACAACAGCTGTTATCAAAATTAGGAAATAAAAGCAAATTTCTTCAATTTAATTCTAAATTGACCTTGGTGTTTGTCGAGATTGCAAAAAGCATCGCAGCAATTTGGTTTCTTTAGGAGCGTACTTGGGTGAGGAAGGTTTTTTATTTGCAGGCTTTTTGCATTCGAAAATATCATGAATTTCTAATAACGCGATAGATTTATTCAACAAAATAGTCTCTTGCGCATCTAAGCTCAACTTTTTCGGCTCTACATGTGGTGACCATAGGAACTTATGTTTGTTTACAATGTTTTCTTTCAGTTTTTGATTATGTGTGGCCAATATTGTCTCTATTCCTCCGTGAACTCCATATGCATTGGGCGCAGGATTTTGAGAAGCAGTTTCTGGGAATCGACAAGTGCGACACATCGGACCACAAGATACTGCTGGAAGACATTGCGGTTTATCAAGACAATAATAAGCAGGTCCTGGAGTTCTGTCCTTGCCATATACAGGAATCCAATTAAACCAAGGTTGGAAACGTCCTTCCGATGAAAAGAACGGACAATTATATTGTAACTGATGTAACCTCATAACTTCAACATTCGATTGTGGTAAGTCTGCTGGGCTGGGTTCGTCAAATTTTTTCAATAGGGGTTTCATTCTTTTTGTCTTCGATCTAAATACCCATGTGGGAGATGAACATTTATCGGAAGTTCCTTTTGAAGTACCTTCTACTAGTTCATCTTCATCGTCATCAACAATGAGTTGGTCCTTAAAGCGCTCAGAAGATGATCCAAAAGGGGCAACATTACAATATTTCAATTGCCTTGGCCTGCGGTAGATGTCATAACTCGCGGGACTTGGGCCTTCTTCTCGGCGAGGTTTAAACCTTACAGCCTTGATTCCAAAAAAAGCCGGAGTAGGTAACTTCATTTGACATGATTTCTGAGGGGGTACACCTTTATCGAACTCTCGTTTTATATAATATTCCGTAGGGCCAGGTTTCACGTCATAGTTACCGTCGGTAAATCTTTCTGCTCTGGGCCCAAGACATTTTAATTCCGTTCCTTTGATTTGATTTGGCGTATAATCTGCAGGTCCAGGCCTTCCCTCCAAAATATTCCGCCGTTGCACCATTTCAATAAATCGATATTGCTTGGACGTCTTACGCTTTAAAGCTCTAACCTTTTCAGCACAAATATCGTAATCTCTGGGTAATTTTTCACTAGAGTAGTCAGCTGGCCCAGGCCTGTTTTCTAACGGTTTTTGCTCTCTACGTGATGTCCATTTGCTCCATTTACAACCCTGATAAAAGGCAGTAGATTCAATTACCCGCGCGTCATAAAAAGGCGGAGAGGCTTCTTTAATATTTTCGTATCTTCGTATTTTGGTCCCATTAGGTAAAACGTCAAAACCATGGTCTTTTTTCGAGGGTGCAGAAAGTCCTTCACCTAAAGTTGATTTTGGCGTGGGACCCAAATATAATTGTCTCTGAACTTTGCCCTGGCATAATTCTTCTTTTTCGTCTTCGATAGGGCATTCACATGGATTTTCAATACCACATTGACACAGAATTTTTTCAATATCTTCTTTACTCAACGCTTCATAAGGAAAACGCGGAACCTTCGACTTTAAACTAGTGCTATTTGGAATTTTTCGGGGCATGTCGGCATCATACAAAGCATGTGTCCATATTCTGTTTCCAGCACTAGAACCGCGTGCAGATTTTGAGAGAAATGGGACTTTATTTAAACGACATAAGGATGGATTTGTATATTGATAAGCTCCAGGATCCAAAAGGTAATACGATTTTGGTATCGATGGAAATCTTTCGCCTAAGCTGAATGCCATTTCTAGACTAGGAGTATCTTCTATAAAATAATTACTTTTTTTTTATAAAATATCTTGTAAACTATAAGTAAGTAAGTCAGCAGGTATAATACACTAAAATCAAATAAATAGCAAACACCATCAATCATATCACTGAATTAATAAAAATCATATTAATTAAGAATGGGCGGTGCAACAATTTGTCGAAATTTCAGTCAAAATTGTACAATTCTCCAAACCATAGATTTAAAATTGGTCTCCGCTGCGAGACCAATTCTAAATCTATGCCAATCTATCGCAATCTATGCTCAAAACATACCTAAAATAAAAATACCATTGACCATACCCATAGGTCAATATTGTCTTTGATATTTACAATGTCTTTGATCATACCATGGCCCTCGTCTAGAGCATTATAATATTTATTACCGTTCTCAACTACCTACAAGTAGGTTTAATATAGCTAATATAACTAAGCTGTAAACCTATACTAATATAATAAATGCGAAAGTTTGGATGAATGGATTGATGTTTGTTACTAAATCACGCCAGAATGGATATGGATGCAATTTGGCACCTATAGAAAGTTAAAGAGTTCCCGCGGGAACCAAAAAACCTCAATCCACGCGGACGAAGTCGCGGGCATCAGCTAGTATTATAATAAATCTATGGTGTAAAGACTGTTATACTTATGTATCACAAACATAATAAATACATAATCAAAGTTCAGGACAGGTGGGACAGGCAGATCTTCACATCATAGACAATGAAAAAAAAAAGATTTTACCGGGCCTGAATTCCACCGTGGTTCCACCATAGTTGCCACTAGTTGACCAAAGAGTATAATATGTAGTTGACTCTTGAAAAAAAAAATCGAATTTGATACATTTTCGATACTTGATATTTTATATCGATATATCGAAGTAATAAATATCGACATATCGTTATTTTTTCTAAAAGCCTATTCAGTGATCCATTGTTCTGCTGCTGCTGCCAACTTGCCCACGACCACAGTCCACATTTTTATTATATTAAAGTATGCTTTTCTTTGCTATGTGCAATAAAGTTACCTTCAACTTGCAAATTGATTGAACTTAAAATTAATGAACATAAAAGTGTAGAAAATAATAATTTTTAATTTTTCAGTTAAAAAGAAGGAACTAGAAGTTCAATTCGCTATAATCCGCCACAGTAGGTAAATCTATGTGGTACATATAAATGTGGCAGTGGTGGGTCGTGTTTATTTTGCACTTGTAGCTCATTCAGATATTCACCACACCACACAAACCACAATGGTTAGAAGTTAGAAGTGAAATAAAACAAGTGACGAAATTAAAAAAGGTGTATTTTGAGAGCATTAATATATTAACGCATTATTATTATACATATTTATACAGGTAGATATCAACTTAAAATGAGAATATAAGTAAGAATAGGTCTCTTTCACTTGTCCACATAAAAATGAGAAACTCTAGTCATAGATTGAGTACTCCGAGCATAAATCTACTTTCTTTGGTCTTAGTAACACATAAAAATTCTTTCCAAAAAACAGACTTCCAAAGTAACTGCTAAGTAAAAAATAATTTTGTTTTCTACACACTATGTTCAAGTCGGGCGAGCCTGATTAGTCAACTTAGCCTATCTTTGTTATACCCGCCCGACTTCAACATAGTGTGTAGAAATCAAAATTATTTTTAACTTACCACTTTGGAAGGCGATTTTAAGGAAATAATTTTTATTTTAAAAGAAATAATTTTACTTTTTAGTGTAGTTATCGTGTTCTTCCTTATCTCTCTGAGCTTGGCTCCAGCACAGCTGTTATTTTACCTCTCGCTGTAAGAATAAAGAAAGTAGATTTACCTTACTCTATGTAAAATAAATCTTCTTTCTTTGGTCTTAGTAATACAATTAAATTAACTCTTACATGCTACTCCTTATCATGATTTTCCATATCTCTCTGAGCGTGGCTCCAACCACAGCTGTTATTTTACCTCACGCTGTAAGGTTGGCTAACTTGATGCGAAGGCTAGACTTTCAGTAAATACTGTGGCCCATCAGTATTTACATAATATTGTGTAATCTAGTGTATTGTTTGGTGTCTAGTGTATTCCTTCAATGGATCTTTCAGAATTTCTCATAATGATGGACCACAGTATTTACTGAACGTCTAGCCTTCGCCTACGTGTCCATCTTTTCACATGAATTTATTCTGCAGTTCAAACATTTAGTGATAAATTGAACCTTAAAAAATTGTTTATTTAGTCAACTAGTTTTAGAAATGAGAATGGATTAAATGTTTCAACTGCAGAATAAACTCAAAGAGGTTAGCCAACCTCACAGCGTGAGGTAAAATAACAGTGAACGGATTGTAGGAGTAATAAGAATAATTCTAACTAATTAAATAAGAACTAAGAATTTCTAAATAATTTAGTCTATGATCTTCTAAGGTCTTAGTATCCCAAAAAACTCGACAAGAAGATTCAAGGACAACAACACATCCCGCGAGCAAGCAAAGGGTCTGAGGCGAGCACGAGTGCAAACAGAAATGGAAAAACTGGACAAGAAGAGTCAAGGACTACAACATATCCCGCGAGGAAGCTAAGGGCCTGAGGCGAGCACGAGTGCAACGGGAAATGGAAGAACTCGACAAGAAGAGTCAAGGACTACAACCCATCCCGCGAGCAAGCTAAGGGCCTGAGGCTAACACGGTAGCACTCCTAAAGCTGAGTGCAACGGGAAATGGAAGAACTCGACAAGAGTCAAGGACTACAACGCATCCCGCGAGCAAGCTAAGGGCCTGAGGCGAGCATAACACCCAATGGAAAAAGTCGACAAGAAGAGTCAAGGACTACAACACATCCTGCGAGCAAGCTAAGGGCCTGAGGCTAACACGGAAGCACTCCTATAGCCGAGTGCAACGGGAAATGGAAGAACTCGACAAGAAGAGTCAAGGACTACAACACATTCCGCGAGCAAGCTCAGGGCCTGAGGTGAGCACAACACCCAATGGAAAAAGTCGACAAGAAGAGTCAAAGACAACAACACATCCCGCGAGCAAGCTAAGGGCCTGAGGCTAACACGGAAGCACTCCTATAGCCGAGTGCAACGGGAAATGGAAGAACTCGACAAGAAGAGTCAAGGACTACAACACATTCCGCGAACAAGCTCAGGACCTGAGGCGAGCACAACACCCAATGGAAAAAGTCGACAAGAAGAGTCAAGGACTACAACAAATCCCGCGAACAAGCTGTTATGTAAGGAGGTCCGTTTGTAATGGTTTGATGTTTTATAAAATAAACACAATTGCCAATAAAATTTTAATAAAAACTATGGCTTTTTCAAGGAAAATAGCGGAGTTTGATGTGACCGGGGGAAATTGGGAGGCATATTGCGAACGATTGGAAATGTTTTTTATCGCTCACGAAAATAAGGAGAACTTGAAAGTACCAACATTAATTGACGTTGTTGGGGAGAAGGCGTATGAATTAATGGTAAATTTATGTAGTCCTGCCAAACCAGGTAAAACTAAACTGACAGGTAACAAAAATAAGTAAAACATTTACTGATTTGGTCAAAATTGTTGGAGAACATTTGCAGCCTAAACCGTCCTTCTTAGCCGAACGATTCCGATTTAGGAAATGTCGACAAAGAGAATCAACGCTTGTGTCACAATATGTAGCAGAGTTACGCCAACTATCGCGGTTTTGTGATTTTGGCAATAATTTAGACGAAAATATGAGAGATCAGTTCGTTTGTGGGTTATACGAGTATAATGACCTCAAACGTCACAGACTTTTTGCGGAGGAGACGTTAGATTTTGCAACTGCTTGAGTGTGAACGCTGTGGGGATCGGCGGCATATTAAGGATGGGTGCCCGTACAAATTTTTTGAGTGCAGCCGATGCCGTGAGGTCGGGCATTTACGCCGTAAAGATAGCACGAAAATATTAAATGTTATCGACAATGGAACGACATCATTATTAAGACGGCAATGGTTAGCCGAATTAAATATAAGTGCAAGATTAATAATTTGCAACTACCGGGGTCTACAAAGAATGATGCAGAGGAAATATTTTAAAGGTTTTCTGAATTAGTGCCGGGCGGATTGGGGCGTTTCACGGGTGCCGCGCCGGTGATGTCGCGGCGCGCGCAATCGTTTTTTGTCTGTCGATAAATATCCAGTTCCAAAATTTGAGGATCTTTTGGCTAATTTGAATGGGTGGAAGAACTCGGCAAGAAGAGTCAAGGACTACATCTTGTTTGTTCACAAACAATATAGACCATCATTGTTTACAAACAAATCGGGCAAATATAAAGCGACCCAAATGAAATGTCATTGCAGTAAATTAAAAATAAATAAACATGTGAGACAATATTATAAGTACACCAGAGTAAAAGAGATCCTTTTTTCTGCGTTTACGGTGGTCGACGCACGTGTTTGTTAGATTTCGGTATTTTTGGCTTTTGCGTTTTTAAATTTTCATAGCATAAATAGGTGCTATTTTGATACACTTGTCCTATTGGTGCTGGTAAGTTTTAAGTTATGCGCTAACTAGCCTCAAAACTGCAAATTGGACTTAGATCCCCCAAGTTAACCGCCCGATCCGGGAACTTTTACATCTTCAACTAGAAAACGTCAAGGAGAGGATGAAACTGTTCCACCTAATCCTCAAAAAAAAAAACCCCTCCATTCAAAACATGTCCACCCATCTTTTTCGGAAGAACCCAAATCATACTCCATTAGTGACACGCGCGTAATAGTATTGGGTTACATGAATACCATTTTAACCCTGAGTTTAGTAACCCTACGTTTATAAATTAAAACCCAGTATCTAATGCAAGTGGGCCTTAGTAATGCAAATATCTTGCATCCACCTTTAAAGTCACACAATAATCATAACTTTTAGGTATAAGAATGTATGGAGCCAGCTCAGATAGCTGGAAATACACAAGCATGTACATTTTTAGCCGTGGAGCCAGTAGTAGCTTATTTTAACCACAGAGGATAACATTGTGACTAAATATCACAATTACACTTCATAGGTTTCAAGTATTTGATCGCTAAAGACAGAAATTTATTGCTCCAAAATCACATCAGCAAATTAAGCATATTATAATGTTAATACAGTAATAGTAAATTATAATCTTTAATATAAAAGACTTTCGCCTTGCCAGCAGTGCAAAATAAGAAATTTAAATAGTCATCAGAAAAGTGATCGCATAATTTTCAGTTGTCTGCAATTACCCTCAGATTGAAAAAGTAATGGAATGTCAATTTCGCAAGTACATATAAGACGTTTCCAGTCGCGTTTCTCGGCGTGATCATTATCGCTAGTTTGTACGTAATACCTCATCATAGATAATAGTCGCGACCAGGGCACAAATGGGAGCGGAAAAATTTAGTGTGTACCCACCATTCACTTTGGAATCTAATAGGCATGATGACAGTAACCAAGAACCAATGAAATTATGAATTTATGAATTACAATGAAATAGAATTCATGGATTATAAAAAACGTATTTATTTTTCTATTTCGAGTGAGATTGCTATTTATTTTGATAAAATAAAACTATAAAATACAGAAATCCGCCATAATGGATTAAACACCAAGAAGCGAATGACATCACAATTGTTTGTTTTCGAGCTTTGACAATCACACTATGGTTTACTGCACACTGCACAGAGTACATTGGTAAAAACAATAGTGACGTCACAAACGACGCCTTGACACCGGCGAGCGATTTGGCGTGAATTTTAAAATTTAAATTTCAAATGCCACTTTTATCTACCAAACCTTATTTTTCTGCTGAAATAAGATATTTTTCGAAATAGTAGATACTTCCGAACATAATCTGTCCATTTTCCAAAATCAGTCATCATGCCTATTTTAGCTGTATCGTAGCATTTGGTCATATCAATGTACGGGTGATAGATTAAAACGCGTCCATACCATACGCGAAAATTATACCATTATACGAGTATCCGAAATTAAACGCTCGATGTTTGAGCGGTTCCGATGATCGGGCCGGAACTTTTCGGCTTATCGTAACATATTAATTGTCGACCAAACTAACGACCATGATCGCGCCAAGGACGTAAGCGTAAGCGGGGATCGAGATCCACCTTTGAATGACCGTAGTCTTTGTCGTGTTTACGAATCATTGTCCAACAATAGCATGATATGAATTTGTCTCAGCTATTACTAGGCAGCCATTCCTCCGAGTTGATGGGGACCTCTGAAGATGATGATGATGCGGGGTCGGTGTCCACTAGATCCAGCGCGCGCGACACAGCTAACATCCGCTTCAGTAGACTGCGCGTTGATAGAATCAGGAACTGAAAAAAACAAAACTTATTGCTAATGCATACCTCACTTGACGACATATCTGGCATTGACGAGGCACTATGGTTACAAAACCGCTAATAGTATCTGCACCCCTATTCTTTGCCACAGTGTCTATCGAAAAATTTCAGAAATAAATGAAATCCACTGAAATATTTTTTTTATTCATTGAATTTGAATTATCCATTGAAAAGTGCAATGTAATAGGCCCATTACTCTTATGCGCCTTATAGAATACTAGCTGACGCCCGCGACTTCGTACGCGTGGATCGAGGTTTTGTGGTTCCCGCGGGAACTCTTTAATTTTCCGGGATAAAAAGTAGCCTATGTGTTATTCCAGACTATAATCTATCTCTGTGCCAAATTTCATCCAGATCCGTTCAGCCGTTGGGGCGTGATTGAGTAACAAACATCCATCCATACATCCATACATCCATACATCCAAACTATCACATTTATAATATTATAGTAAGATTTACCTTTATTTCACGGTTGAGCGGCAGTATAGCAACGAGCCACCACAACCAATAGGGGCCATCTGAACTTTCTAAGTCCTCGGGGTTCACATCATAGGGCAGGCTACCAAACGCGGTCTGGATTTCGTCAAGTACACTTTTTGTACGCACATCCATACTGTGAAGCCAGCAGACGGCTTTACTGTACACTTGGACCGCCAATAAGTGCAACTCCCGGCATTCCATTCTGATGAGGTTGATGTCGGATAATGATCGGATGCGAGCCACATCACACCTGGAATGGAAATCATTACTTATATTATCCAGTTAAATGATAAATGTTTGAAGTTAAATCTTGGTTACTGTTAAAATGCTACAACCAATAAAAAGCGAAGTTGGTTGTTCAAGTCAGTATTGATACCACTGAC
Organism: Erebia aethiops; assembly: GCA_923060345.2. Taxonomy (NCBI): domain Eukaryota; kingdom Metazoa; phylum Arthropoda; class Insecta; order Lepidoptera; family Nymphalidae; genus Erebia; species Erebia aethiops. The sequence continues at coordinate 8,529,700 of OV281079.1, read as the reverse complement.
TTGATAGCCAAAACTCTGTGAAAAGCTTGATCCTACAAGCGAGTTAAAGTGTAGTTTAATATAACTTAAAAACTCATCTACGGTATCAGCAGGTGAACTGTAGATGTCAAACTGTGGTGAAAACAAGCCGCCTATTCATAAGTATAGTCCGCACGCGAGCTCTGAGGAATCGGGGACTGAGGTAGGGGGCGGGTGCGCCCCGCGCCCGACCCGTCGCTTCATACCCCGCACACTCCCATACTAGTGCCGCCCTTGACGCGAGAGTACGCTTTATCGAGTCCTGTTTTTAATTTTGCGATAGCAGTGTTACATTGTACTGTAAATAGTACTTTTGCGATAGCAGTGTTACTATAAATAGTTAAACTAAACTTAAAAGTTTATTTGTGTGTGCGAATAGCTGTTTAATTTTTAAATTCCTTAAAATACTGATTATTCTGATTGCGACAGTAATTAATAAGATTTTACGTTTATTGTGTACAGTTCATTATAATTAAATTTTGATACAATTTGTTTTTTCTTCCTTATTGCACATACTATCCTCATAGAATTATTATTTAATAATGAATTCAATGCACGCGCACAGATACAAAAGATGTGTCAGTATCGATAGCGTAATATCGACTAAATCACAACTCTATCTCGTTACGTCAACATTCCTTAAGATTCCTCGGACCTCGCGCGCGAACTGTAGATGGTGCCCGAACTATGTCTGCGTGAATTTAAATTTATGAAAAATCCCATGAGAGAACTCTGATTTGCCGCTAAAAGTATCATCTGCAGTTCATCCCCGGGATACATCCTATCTTTACAAAATTTCGTTAAAATCGTTTATACACATAGATACACTCTTGCATTCATCCTATCAGTGTGGATGTCAAAAATGTTCGCTTACCCATCCTCAACAAATCTTTCGACAACCCTGAAGCGAGAAACCCCAACAGTGGATACTATGCAGCGGCTGTCTTCAAACAATACGCAATCACGTATTTCCAATACCTGTAATGGGAAACCGTACTTTTATTGGTATATACCACCTGATGAAATGATTTGTGAAAAATATTCATTTCTAGGTACTTTAGTTGTTCTGTTCTTGTTGTACATTTCTGATTTGATCACATAGAAAAACACCGAGCACAGCTCTCTGTATCCTGTGCCTGCTGAGTGACTTCTGATCTTTCAATATATAGAGTACAAATCGAGTCCATCACGCAAACCCCCATTCTTTCTCGAAATTGGGCGCTCTTTCGAGAAAGAGGTCAGCCATCGAATCCATCTCAGCTTTCGTTTTCTCATCCAAAATTCCTCAGTGCCTCAATACCTAAGTCTGCTTAAAGTGCCATGGTTCTCAATGAAACATGTTTCATTGTGGCTAAGTATGGGCCTCGAATAAAGTTCATGGCTACACAACGGGCGATGGAGAGAGCTATCCTCGATCAAATCAGAAATGAGGAAATTCGTAGATCTGAAGTAGCAATAGACTGTGCACATAGCTTGAAGCTGGACATTGGGGCCCAAAAGGGCTAGAATGGCGACGTCCACTGGAAAAAAAAGTATCATTTTTTAACTCACCGTTCCATAGGAAGCAAAGTTGTATGCGAGCATACCGAACCGCCGCGAGCCAGACTCGAGTACTCGCCGCACCATTAGGCAGTACCGCGGGTTGAAAACGAACAGTGGACACGGCATCCTGTTGTACAAAACACGTGTCTATACCAACGGTATCGATGTAGGGACTAGATGGGCCCTTTCATAGAAAAAAATTGGGCGTCCGACCTGTACAGCGCGCTCCACACCTGTATAACCCTGTCCTTGTCCCCGCCATAGCGCTGTCCCGCTTTTCAGGCTAGATGGCGTTAGTAAAATAGGTAAAAATAAATTCTTTGTTTGACAGGGCCCGTCAAATTGAGATCGTCGGTCTATACGCATTTGTGGGAATGAATAAATGGCATGTTGACCTCATCTCGAAACACAAGGTATTATCATTTTCATTTCAACTCATTGCTAGCTAACTACTGAGCATATAATATTATGTATCTGACACATAAGATGGGTTTGCATAGTCGTACACTGGCCAAGTACGGATTGGAAGACTTCCCACAGCCTCGAGAACGTTAAGAAAAAGTCAAACAAAATAGTCACAGCAAACAGCATAGTACTTGTGACAGCACTGCACTGTGACAATATATCGAGCAAGTATATTGTTTCCTTTAATATAAATAAATATATATTTTATACTATCCATACTAATATTATAAATGCGAAAGTGTGTCTGTCGGTCTGCTATGCTTTCACGGCTCATCCGTTCAACCGATTATGATGAAATTGGTATATGTACATGGTATGGTAATGGTACAGGGATAGGTTGTATCCCGGGGAAGGACATAGGCTACTTTTTATCCCGGAAAATTAAAGAGTTCCCGCGGGATTAAAAAAATCACGGGAATCATCTAGCATTTTATAAGTATTGATAGACGAAATTATCAATAACGTCTGTACGCTAAAATTGTTAATCGAGATGTTATTCAGATAAAATTTTAAAGTATCAAATTAGTAAGACCTGAAAGTAAAATTGATCTAAACTCCTTTGAATTAAGATTACAGCTTACCCAGGATATGCCACGTGGCAAGTAACAACCGGTATCACGTCCATTTCGCCGCGCGAAGGTATTACGTCGATAGAAGATAGAATAGAAGTGATAAAAACGGTGTCACGAGTCTGAAATAAAAATTTAATGTGAGTACAATGAGTTTAAAAGGCCCGGAGCTAACCTCAAGTCACTGCCATGATGCTAAATGACTTAAAGCTGTGGCCTGTGGAGTGTGGTGGACCCGGAATGTCCGTGGAATGGAATCGCGCTATTTGGTTTTCAGGTTTCACACTCATCATTAAAAGTTTGGTTTTATATGAATTCAAGCGACTTGGTCAAACATCAACCAGATTTGATGAAATTTGGTATGGAAATAGATTACATCCCGGGGAAGGGTATAGGCTACTTTTTATTCCGGAAAATTAAGGAGTTCCCCTAGGAGTTAAAAACTTAATCGAACCAAGTCCAGGCGGACGAAGTCGCGGACATCAGCCAGAATAGAAATATTTTTCGGGCTGCTGTTCAAGACCTGACAAGTGCTAAACCCCCTGGCGCATTGGTAAAATAAATATCTACCTAATACATTTATTGAAGTGAAAACTTCTTTAGGCGCTTTGAGCACTTTTAGGTAGGGGGTAAAAATGTGGAAACGCGTGACCGACACCTCGCATTATTACGAAGACAAAAGGTCTTAAATATACTTCATTCGTAATTAAACTTTAATGCCTTAGATTTAAGGTTAATATTTAAAAAAAAAAAAAATTTTTTTTCGTTTTCACTTCTATCGGCAGTCCCTATGACTGCCAATATTTTTTATTTTTAACTGTCACTAGCGAGTAGCGAGGTAAACTTGCCTCATCGAGGTTGAAATTCTCCAACGAGCTGAGGCATAGCGCGCACTTCTTCTGGAAGTGCAGAGAGCGTTCGATGCACTCGCGACAGTACGTGTGTCCGCACGGCGTGCAGACGGGGCTAGAGTAAGTGTCCGTGCACAGGACGCACTCGAGGTCGGACGGCTTGAGCCAACTGTGCGCGGCCTGCTCGCGGACGCTCTGGCGGAGGCGGCGCGGTATGCAGCCCCGCCGTCTATGCTTACACCACATGGCGGTGATTGTCTGAAAACACTACATTTTATACACCACTACAGCCCAATAATTCCCGATATTCCACATATACTTACCCTTCAACAATTACGCTAGAATACTCACACACACACACACACACACACACACACATATACACACACACACACACACATGTCATAATAATGCTATGTTTTAATTGATTTTTTATAATTGTTAACCTTAGCCAATATTGCAAAAATAGCACCCATGAAATCGGGAAGGCACTAACTCTCATAACACAGTCTTTACTTTTTTAGGAGTTAGAGGCCAAATAATAATTTTGAACCTTGTAATTTTGCAAATAAAGATTTTATTTATTTAGTTATTTATTAACGTCCCACTGCTGAGCACAGGCCTCTCATAGGAGAGAGTGAATTAGAGCTTAGACCCACCACGCTGATCCAATGCGGGTTGGCGGGCTTTAACGACTATTAGCTTTTATACACGCCCGAGAGTAAAAACACTAAAGGGGAAAAACTAAAAATAACTATCATACTTATATTATAAATGGGATAAATGTGTTTGTTTGTTGGTTTGTCCTTCAATCACGCCGCAACGGAGCAACGGATCGACGTGATTTTTTTGCATGCAGGGTATGGTCGAGGACCTGGAGAGTTACATAGGCTACTTTTTATCCCGTAAAATTGAGGAGTTCCCGTGGGGATTGAAAAAACTTATACACGCGGACGAAGTCGCGGGCATCACCTAGTTCAGAATAAATTTTAAAAAACATGAATTCTAGGTTGGGTCTTCAATAAAATAAAAACCTAATCTATGCGTAAACCTTCATTTTCTTTGAAAAATTAAATAAAATACAAATATAATAGATACACCATTATGGCCACTGAGAGCGGAAAACTGATTTTCAGGCAGAAGGTATGGAGGGTAGAGGTAAGGAGAATCATCCGTGTATATGAAATGTGTCCGTCGAAATGCATTAAACTGGGGGCGCCACATTAGCATCAGGGTAAATTTAAAAGGAAGTGCCAAATATTACTAAAGTAGGTTTGAGAAATAAACATGGAAAGAAAACATTCATCATTATTATGTACAACGTAAGTTGTTGAAATTTGTAATAAATAACTACTTTAGTCGACAATTACATTAAACTAGATGATGCCCGCGATTTTGTCCGCGTGGATTAAGGTTTTTAGATCCCCGGAGGAACTCTTGAATTTTCCGGGATACAAAGTAGCCTATGTCCTTCCCCGGGATACCTACAACCTGTCCCTGTATCCTTTATCAAAATCGGTTGAACAGATGAGCCGTGAACAGAGACAGACAGACACACTTTCGCATTTATAATATTAGCATGGATTTTATTGAATACAATTTAATATAGGTCAAAAATTTAAATTTATCACTAAATAAAATAAACCTATAGTTAGTAATTTATTCAATTAGTTACCTGTGCTAAAAGTATACGGGCATTACGGGCAATCGGTTCCGACGAGGCTGCGACTCTGGCGAGATGTGATGCTGCCTCCAGATACTTGCCGACGGCGAGCAAGTGACGCGCCCTGCGGTACCGAGCCTGCGCGATCAGAATGACACATCCCTTGAATAAGACCGCCTTCGTAGAAATTTAAGCGCAAAACACAAAGGGAGTGGGCGCGGGACGGGCGTGGGCCGGGACGCCCTTGTATTTATATGGACGACATCACACACCCGCCATGCGTCCGACCCGCGGCCGCGTTCTGTGAGATGTCGTCCATATAAATACAAGGAATTCAACCAGCCGCGCACCCGACCAGGCCCGCGCCCTAATAGCGCCCGCCCCGCTCCTTGTGTGTTTTGCCCTGTACACTCACCAGCTTTCGTCATAGTGCAATTCCACCAAAATCGTGTGCACTAACATATTTGTTTCGTGTGGTAGGGTAGAAAATGACTGCGTGTTTGACTTTGCGAGCTCCAACCGAGAGAAACATTTGCCGCACACTGGTGGAATCGCACTGTCAAATCGAGAGGTCGAGCAGACGCAGTAAGTACCAGTCTCGTCAAGAATAAAACAGGCACCCAAAGTACTACATAACTACGTTGAGGCCACAAGATCGGGCTCTTGGCAACTCGATTTAGCATATTTTGTGGTCCGTATCACGAAATAAGTCCCCTAGAGGCGGCGCTCGTAGTCGCATGTTTATGCAATTACGAGTATTGTATGAAAAAATGTATTAGTACCACAAATTTCCGCGGGACTTCTTCGTGACACGGACTATATCGTAAACACACGCTGTGGTACGTATGTTACAGTGATAGAGCAATTACACAACAAAGAACTTGCAAGTAAACGGACAATAATTGAATAGGCGATCGTAGGCTACATATTATTGATGCAACCATTCGAATCATCACAATCGTTCTTATTGACTAACGCTGTAGCTCCGTCGTTTAAGGTTTAATAAATACATACTTCAACATGTCACTTTTTAATGTCACCAGAAAATGTAGGCAGTTGCAGCTTAGATAATAATTAGGTAATTTTATGTTTGACAGCGATAATGGCTTTTGAAGGTACGGCGCATACTCATAATAGCCCGAGATCCTGCTGCGTGATTACTACATGAATCGAGTACGTGATCAAAAACAATTTTTTATGTATTATTAAAAATGGGGGAATATATATCTGCCCAGGTTGCCAATCCAAAAGTGGCCGCTAGTATTTTTAAATAAAATAATTGTTTGCGTCTAAGTAATTTATTTTACTTTGTATCACTGTATTTATTGTTCACAGCGGTGATGAATCATTTGAAGTAAAAGGTCCGAAATTGATGACGTTTCAAATATAACAACGTGCAGTCAGGTTAAGGCGTGTCGGTTCTCGTGTTCGGTGCGAGCCGACGATCTTCCGATAGTAACCGTATGCTCTCACAGGCAAGTGAGCCCTGCCATTGGTCCAAATCGAAGGAGTGAGTATATACGAATGAAAGCGAATGTCTTTGATTGTATAGTAACAGATTATAAATAATTATAAATGAAGCGTACAGAGAGATAGAAACAATTTTTTTTAAATTCTAACCAATTTCTATTTTTAAAAATTACCTGTTACTCGGAATTTAATTTCCTGCTATGTTACCATAAACCTCTTTTAATTATACAGATTAGATATGTATAGGCTGCGCAAATCTAGAAATTTTCTTATTTCATGTTTTGACGAGGAACCCCAGTAACACAAAGGGAGTAGGAAGTAGACAATTTCAGACTTATGTAATGTTACTGTAAACTCACTGCGTAATATAATAAAATCCGTTTGCAGAAAAATATTTTTAACGTAGAATGTATAAAACAGAAATAATTCACACAATTGTTATATTAAGGGTCAACACAACGTCTTCTCCCGGACAGATTCCCGCTAGATGGCGTTGTTTGGGCTTTTGACAGGTTTTTGATATTTTCGCAAAGTTGCAATGCACTGATTTTAAAAATATTAAAATTGCGGCAGTACATCAATGCCTATTATTTTATCACATAATTAGTTTACTTTAAAACAGAGCCATTTAGTCAAATAGTCAAATTATAAACATCTGTTAAATCGATTACTGTATATACGCAATACCCACGCACACACTGACAATGGTTGTTATCCAAGTTCTGTGGTTCTAACATAAACTACGAATTGTTTACTATAAAATTTAACTAGATGGCATTGAAACAAAAACTGCTGCGTTTTGCTTAGTATTGTTTTTTTTTATTTATTTCATTCGGATACAAGATAAACTTTCAGCTTTGACTGCAATCTCACATGGTTGATGGTGCCACCATGTGAGATGGCGGTAAGTGATGATGCAGTCTAAGATAGGAGCGGACTAACCTAGAAGGGGTATGGTAGTTTTTATTAAACCCATACTTTATACCCCTTTGATTTCTACATGGCATCGTACCGGAACGCTAATCGCTTGGCGGCACGGCTTTGCCGGTAGGGTGTCTTTGCTGCGGACGGGTGACAACTTACAATAATGTGGCTAGGGTTGCCAACTTTTTTGGAAGCAAGCTACTTCAAATTTCAATATACCTACCTACAGAAAACGAACAATTGGCCAATTCTTGAAAACTATTGAAACGATTTTAATGAAACTTGCACTGTTCCCTAACTTGAAGTAAATGTAAGCCAGTAAAAAAAGATTAGTCGCATATTTTCGAATAAATGCATGGACAAACATACATGACATACAGACTTACATATACATATTATGTTTGGAAGCCCTAATAGATTGTCATTTATGTGAATACTAGCTGATGCCTGCGACTTCGTCCGCGTGGTTTGAGTTTTAGTTATTCCCGCGGGAACTCCTTAATTTTCCGGGATAAAAAGTAGCCCATGTCACTCTCCAGGTCCTCAACTAACTATACCTATGCCAAAAATAACATCGATCCGTTGCTCCGTTGCGGCGTGATTGAAGGACAAACCAACAAAAAAAAACACTTTCGCATTAATTATAATATTAGTATGATATGAAGTATGATTTTGCAGTTCCAATAATATAACACACGAAATATATTATGCGTGTCGAATTGTCTTTTGGAAGTCGGTTAAAAATAGTTTTTATTTGTTCAAAAGTTGTGAAAATATACTAGTTCTGGAAAATTATATAATTAAGTAGGTTTTTTACGAATCCCGTGGCAGCCAAATCGGTAGTGACGTGATTAAGTAACAAACATCTGTAAGATTCCTGGTCAGGTCCCCCGTTGAAGTGATACACATACTTCGCTTTAATTCTTTTTTTTTCTTCTGTTTGCTTGTTTGCGTGATTTTCCCCCGTTTAAGTACTCATTGTTCAATTTCAATAAGAACTTTCTGTGTTGTTGATATCTTTAAAGTTGTTTATATTCAAAATAGATGGCGCTGCCCGTTGATGACTCGCGGTATTGCCTGCCACCTTGTAAAAGTGTATATATGTCGAATAATGGTCGGAATAAATGCTCATACGTTCGGGGTTTAATGCTTTTCATTTTACCCACGGCTATCAGTGTCCTGAACAAGGTCCTTCAAAGTCGGAGCGTTTTTTGACCAATATTGGTACACTGTCTTTTAAAATAATAATGAGAGTATTAAATTCAGTTTGAAGTGAATATTATCAAGTGTCAAAATCAACGCAGTGACAGCTGTCAGTGACAAGTTGTGAAGTTGACAGTCATAAATAGCATTGACAACTGACGTCTTCAAGAAAGGCGACACAAGATCCAGTGGCGCCACCTGGTGGCCATTTCTGACAACAGCAGCTCCAAAAAGACAACAAGCGGGAACTTCGTATTACGTGAAGTGGTAAAGTGCAACAGAACTGTGAGTACGCAAATTTAAACTCTATTAACAGTGAGAGAAAAACTTAGAAAATTAATGCATCATTTGTAGACTTGTAAAATTTGCAAAAGTGTTAGCTAGGACTTAGAAAAATTCGGTGAAAAACGACCAGACGGGGAACCTATGTCCAAATTTACCTTGATATTTAACGTTTCAAAAACTTAGAAAAATATTTGGACTTGTACGATTTGTGAAGAGTTGAAAACACATAGAATAAAATTTGGACTTTGACTTTGAATTTCAACTAAGTTAACACTTGGAAAAAAATTTGGACTTCGTAAAATTTCAGAAAATTTTGATTATCAGTAGTAAAATTAAAAGGAGTTAAAATGGAAGCTGATTTAAGAGTAATGCAAGATTTAAAAAATCAAATAGAAAGAGCTAGAAACAATTTTAAAAAATCCCCTAAGGAACGAATAACAGAATCATACGTCACGGCAAGATTGGAAGGAATAGAGGAGACAATCAAACGATTTTCTAACAAACATGAGAGCATCATTTCCTGTTATGAGAGTGAGGAATTGGACAAAAACGGTTACTTTAAAAGTGATATCTTCAACTTAGGTTACGAAAGTTACTTAGTCTATAAGAGTGAGTTGATGACGCTATTGAGCTCAACAACTAGAGTTAGTACAAACCTTGATGCTTCCTCAGTTAACGCGGCTAAAGATTCTCTTGTGCGGTTGCCGAAAATATCTATACCTGTGTTTAGTGGTAACTATGCAGAGTGGTCGTCATTTAAAGATCTTTTTATCTCTTTGATACATAATAACGCTACTTTAGATGACGTCCAACGTTTACATTATTTGAAAACTCAACTCAAAGGAGAAGCGGAACAGTTAATAAAGCATATTCCCATAACTCAGGCTAATTACACAAAATGTTGGAACTTATTGCAGAATAGGTATAACAATAAGCGGTTTATGTCAAATTGCATCCTTAAACGGTTATTCAATCAACGACCAATGACGAATGAATGCTCTAACGGTCTCAAGGACCTCCTAGATACCACATCTGACTGTCTGCACGAGTTGTCTAATTTAGGTATTAAGGTAGATTCTTGGGATATACTGATTATCTATATCGTAAGCTTGAAGTTGGATACTGAGACGCGTAAACAGTGGGAATTACATGTGAATAGTTTGGGTGAAGAGTTGCCGACCTTTACACATTTAAAAGAATTTTTAGAATGCCGCTTCCGAGCTTTAGAATTTGTTGAACCTGTTAAAACTAAACCTAAGTTTACCTCTAGTATTTCAAAATCATTGCATGCTATTCCAGACGTAACTTGTCCTCACTGCACTGAAAATCATCGACTATTCTCATGTAGTAAATTTATCCAAGAAGATGTGACCTGTCGACAAGAACTAGTGAAGTCATTAGGACTTTGCTGGAACTGCTTAGGCCCTAATCACACAGAAAAAACCTGCCGTGTACCTACAACTTGCCGTATTTGTAATAAGCGTCACCACACTCTCCTCCATAGAAAACCCCCTTTGTATACCGTCGCAATTGCCACAGAGGCAACAGAGACTAACCCTGATGATGAGCAAACCCAAAATACTGAATTAGAAAATAATCCGACGTATGAAGCCAATCATATTACATCCCATTTTGCCAAGAGGCAAATGCATAGCCAAACCTTATTGCCCACTGCTTTAGTAAATGTTGAATCTCAAAGCAGCCGTTCTCATGAACTAAGAGCTCTCCTAGACCAAGGATCGGAAGCGTCTTTTATTTCAGAAACAACTGTTCAACTTTTAGGATTAGATAAGATTACTGAAAAAATCTACGTTTCAAGTTTAGGTGGAAGTCACAGTAACATTATTTCTAAGCATGTAGTGATGTTAAACATGCAGTCACTTCATGATCCATTTTTTAAACTAAAAATTAAGGCTCATGTATTAAAGCAGATCACCTCGGTCTTTCCAGAACAGAAATTAGTTCTGCCACAATGGGCAGATTTAAATCAAGTTGGACTAGCTGATCCCCAGTATAATGTTCCCAATAAGATCGACCTTTTGTTGGGTGCCGAGGTATATGGCAGAATTCTGAAACAAGGATTGATTAAACAATCCAATGGATCATTAATTGCACAAGATACTTACCTCGGATGGATACTGTCGGGTCAGGTAGATTTCAATGAAAACGTAAAACACCAATGTCACAACAGAATTATGAATATGCATGTCACGCTTAAATCAGATCGTAACAGGATGGAGAAAAAGGTTTCCAATGCTGAAAGACAAGCAGGTGATAACAAAATAGCAGGTACGAGCGGAGACCAGTCTTATAGTTACGTTGTCGAAGTGCCAATTCGCCACGATGCTAACTCACGGATATTTGGAGATAAGGCCGAAACAACTAAAACCAAATTAAGTACGTCTAAGGTGTCGCTCAGTAAAACCATTTGGCCCCGAATCATGCGCTGGCATCTACATGCCGTATTGCTTATTACACTCATCTTCAAAATCTGTAAGCAAATGGTACGGCGAGATAATAGCGATTCTGAGAAAAAGGATTATAATTTATTAAGAATGTTGTATGTAAAATCATGGGCCCATTACTTAGCTGTCAAGACTCTAAAGCAGACCGTCACGAATGAAGGACGGCTCGCTCTAGATTATTATAGGAACGACTTCATATCTGGTTGCCAATCTGAAACTGATGTTGGTGAACAATTAAAATTTGTATTTAATAAGAAAAGTTTCATATTGCAAAAAAGGATTAGGAATCGGAAAAAGTCAGTAGGATGGCTAAAGGGAAATACATTAAAGAATATGGAAGAAAAAGAAAAGGTGATAGCGAAGATAGTAGTAACACTTACCTGGAACCGCCAGTCCGATGCGCTTGATGACACGGTGAAGCTACTCGACGAATCATCGGCATCTGAAACTAAAATTATATAAAAATTATTTCTAAAGCATAGGGAATAGAAAGGTCCCTTAAAAGCTGTATCCAAAGGCATCAAACGTAGATCGTATATATTTATTCAGCAAATGAAAATCTGCTCAGGACGGAAACCTAAGCCTAAGAAGAACTAATCAATGGCCCTTTACCTCTTTCTGGAAAAAGTGGATTATTGCGAGTCAGAGAATCGTTATTAACGTTAATTATCTGATTATAATTAGGAAAAACTCAAACAAGAAATGCGCACCCATGGCAACTTATCTCTGAAATTTTAAGGTTTACCGTATTTAAGCGAAGAATTCAAATATAATGTTTAGCTTCGGTATTGAAAACAGGATTATGTGAGTTAAGTTCGAGAGGACAGCTTACCTTAAATAGCCTTGCTACAAGTTAGAAGATGTCCATACTCCATCCCAGGTAGAATAAAACCACACGTGCCGTCACTCTTCATTTTATAAGAGTTAAAGAATCCTTAATTCAGTGTCCACCTTCAAACTTTCGGTACTTCCCAGTAATTCTGCCCAATACTAATGCAATTTTCAAAGTGTTCCATTTTGTTCTTTAATTTTAATTAAATAGTGTTTTGTAGGTTCACATTTTGTTTGTCTTTCAAAATATGTTTCTTTTATATGTATATATTTATATGTAGCATGTAGTTTCTAGTATTAAAGTTTATTATTTATCATAAGTCTTTGTACATTCAAAGGAAAAGTTAATTTCCCTAAAAATTGTGTACTTTTAGCTCTTGTATGATAACTTACCTAACCATCGTTAGCAATGTAATTGTTTAGATTCCTCAGTTGGTTGTAATTATTTGTAAAGTCACCAAATTTTATATTATTATGAAGGACTATTTAGTCCTTGGCGGGCGGTATGTTCAATTTCAATAAGAACTTTCTGTGTTGTTGATATCTTTAAAGTTGTTTATATTCAAAATAGATGGCGCTGCCCGTTGATGACTCGCGGTATTGCCTGCCACCTTGTAAAAGTGTATATATGTCGAATAATGGTCGGAATAAATGCTCATACGTTCGGGGTTTAATGCTTTTCATTTTACCCACGGCTATCAGTGTCCTGAACACTCATTAATGCAATAACTGTCACAGACACAAGGACAGAGTGCCGGCTTATAATTAAATTTTCGAGAGATGTAATAATAAATTAATAATTGGGTAGTACCGAGTACGGGTGGCAAGTGGCAACCCTACTGATGAGGCGTACTGTTGCAAGCCACGCGCAAGAGCGAAATAAGAAATTATTATCACCGCGATATTATAGACCAAGAGGAAACGAAATGTTTTTTTATCTGATTTTATTTATTAGACACACAACAGATTATGACAAATACAAGTAAAAATGATAATGTACTTATTGATGTGAATGTTATGCCTATACCGAAGTTGAACGATTTATATTAAAATATAAATAGGTAGGTACTTATAATAAAACTGTAACGGGTCCAATTCAGTATATTGAAAAAAAATTTTTTTTTTGAAGAGTACTCGATAATCTTTTTAATTTTTTTTCATTTATTTAATTATACTCCATAACTCAGCCAAATCTGAACCGCTGATCTGAAATCGCTTCGCTCGGTCAATTAGAGATAGGTACGGTACATATTGCATAGGTACTTATCTCATCACTCATGCAGATACTCAAAAAATAAAAACAGGAGGAAATGAACGGAAATTAGTGCCGCTGCCTCCCGGGCTATAGAGGCCGCATCGGCTAGCGATGCGCGATTTTGAATTCAATTCGAATTATCAAAATCAGTAACTACGAGTAACTTGAATAATGCTCCACTACCTAATTCGAGTCGATTAGTAGGCTACCTAGTTAGTAGTTAGTACTAACGAATAAAACTTTAATTTGAAATTGAGCCATAATTGCAAATTTATGTTATACTAGCTGATGCCCGCGACTTCGTCCGCGTGGAATAAGTTTTTTGGATTCCCGCGAAAACTCCTTAATTTAGCCTATGTCACTCTCCAGGTCCTCAACTGTACCCATGCCAAAAATCACGTCGATCCGTTGCTCCGTTGCAGCAGCGTGATTGAAGGACAAACCAACAAACAAACTGACTTTCGCATTTATAATATTAGTATGATGATATTATGAAGTCAAGGACCTTTAGACCAAGGTCCTTGTATGAAGTATGATATGATTTCAATTATACCTCCTATGTATCAATAAAAAGTTTCAATTTAAACCTAGGTAGGTATAAAGTAGGTAGGTAAATACCTAAAAACATGAAGGATATAAACACAGTAGACATTTCATCTATAGGTAAGTAGGTAGGTATACCTACCTATCATACTTTTAATATTATACCTATGGGGGAAAGTAAGTTTGTTTGTTACTCTTTCACGCAAAAACTACTGAACCGATTTGGCTGAAATTTGGAATGGAGATAGCTTATAGCCTGACTTAGAACATACCTAGGCTACATTTTATCCACACGGGCGAAGCCGCTTGCAAAAGCTTGTATGTATAAAAATTATAATCATACTTCATAGGTACTAATATTATAAATGCCAAAGTGTGTTTGTTTGTTGGTTTGTCCTTCAATCAAGCCGCAACAGAGCTACGGATCGAGGTTATTTTTTGCATGGGAATAATAGAGGACCTGGAGTTACATAGGTACCTAGGTAGGCTACTTTTTATCCCAGGAAATCAAAGAGTTCCCGAGGGATTTCAAAAACTTAATCCACGTAAACGAAGTCGCGGGCATCAGCTAGGTAGTTACAAAGTTATCTTTTAAACTCTGAACCGATTTTGATGAAACTTACAATGATATTTTACTCTTTTCTTAGATTTATTCGACGCATTGGACTATAGGTTGCCTTGTTTATTTGGTTCATTTTGATCTCAACAAATCCAAGTAGGTAGGTATATCGCAACACACAATCCACAATTGGGGGAAGCCCCGTCGCTAACGTCCGCAGGAACTACCTTCTACCTCACTGCACGTGTCCCCTGGGTCACAGTATTGGTATACATATAGATACCAATACTGTGCCTGGGTGGTGCTAAACGAGCGACGAACTTGTAGGCGAAATAAGCGTTCTTTTTATGCCTGGATACGATTAAATACTTTCGATCCCGATATACCACGACCTTCGCCGATCTGTTTTATAGATGAAACCTACTTTTTATTTAATAATAGATAAACATGCCTAAAATAGGTTAATTTGATAACAAACGCGATGGTATAGCATTGGCTACAATAAACTTGTCAAAAAAAAATTAAAATTAATTTATTTAAAAATAGCCTGGACCGGATTTTGATAGGCAAACTAATTTAGGCGTATTTATCTATTATTAAATAATAAAAGTTGTTTCCAAAAAACCGACTTCCAAAGCCACTGTAGAAATCAAAATTATTTTATACTTTACAATGGCTTTGGAAGTCGGCTTTTTGGAAAGAATTTTTATTTTTAACTTTTTAGTGTACTCTAAATCCCCACGGCTTAGGAGTGCAGTACCCTGCAGCGTTAGAGTTGAGGAGTTAAGACTTGGTTTTAAGTATGAAGTCGTTGCTTGACACCTACAATAAGAATTCATCATAAAAAAATCCTAAATTGCTATTTTTAAGGAGTTCTGTACCCTACAGCATCAGGGTTGAGGAGTTGGGACTCAGAGTTGTATTTTATACACGTGACTTGATACCTACTATATTAATTTACCATCAAAATTTCCTAAATGCCTAGTTTTGAGGATTTCATGTAGTACGGTACACCTACAGCATCAGGATTGAGGATTTGGAGTCAGAATTTTTTATGGGACCACATCGGGAGCTTCCACTAACCAGTGAAAAAAAATTTTTCAAATCGGTTTAGAAACAACGGAGATATGCACCGACATACATTTAAAAAAAACATACGCGCCGAATTGAACCTCCTCCTTTTTTGGAAGTCGGTTAAAAATAAAAAGAAGGTTTCATCTATTATACAGATCGGTGAAGGTCGTGGTATAGCGGGATCTACTACGAAAATAATTTATCCACAATCCGCGTACTTAGATATGAACCTTCATGCAACTTCCCCTATCTTAAAAAAGTTTATAGCATGTAACAGCGAACTAGTTTTACAGTATAATGATAGATGGCGATCAAATATATTTTTTTGACGCATTATTTAGGCGACACGGGCGACATCTATCAAGACGAATGTAAACTTCACAACTCACACATGCGTAAATCTGACACTTTTTGAATGCCGTTTTTATATTATAAATAATGTAAATATTTATCTGACATGAAAATTGCGACCATAAAAAGCCCTAAAGAAATGATAAAACAAATTAAAAAAACACAAAAATGTTTATATTTCAAGAATAATCGAAAAGAAAAATGTATGAAAGTCGACCTATGCACGTGCGCCTTAAATGGATACCTAGGTGGTGGTATTGGGCTCAAACGACAAAAAACATTTAAGGAACGAAATATGTGGCAGGCTGCTTGACCTGCCCTTTACATTCATAATGCAATAATAATTTTTAAAAAAATTACAGACAAAAAAGCTTAATGCGATAACGTTATTTCACAATATTTAATACCTACTCAAAGCCAACACGCATACCGTTTCGTACAACGCCGTATCGTTTATAATGACCAAAATATTGCCCCATTTGTCGCTTAAAAATTTGTATAACAATAGCTGTTTTGAATCCGACTATCGGAGTTAACGCCCAAATAGGTTTACTTTATGAAAAACCTAATTATCGTTTTAATGGCGGTTCAAATAATCTATAGGAAAATATCTAAAGAAATGTCCGCTAGAAATCTTTTGACCGTATTCCTTAAATTTTAGTTGTAAGTACAAGTTCACTCCAACTCATTAAACAAATAAAACCTTTTTAGACTGGAAATAATTTAGCTGGTAATTTTTATGGTCATGTTATCTGTAAACATTTAGTAAGTAATTTTTTTTTTTGTAAAGATTTAGTTAAGTAATTTCCTATGTATATTATTGTTATGTTTAATTTGTAATTGTTGTAGTTTTAGGTAATTATGTAACCAGGGGAGACGAATTGGGCAACTGTAAAGTCTTCCCTGGCATGTTTTTATAATAATAAAGAATAAAGTTCAAGTTTTTTTTACCTGTATTGTCATCGGCATACGAGGGCGACAGAGGCAATGTGTAGAGTTTGCCACAGGCGATAAACGTAGGTAGTGGCTGTGGCGGCGCTTGATCAGGTGCCTCGGCTCGACTGTTGATAAAATTAGTTTGAAATATTATTAAATCATATATCTAGTAACGGCTATAATGGATCGCAGTTAAATACATGGAAATTTACTAAATGCGGTTTGCTTATTTCATTCTTATATACACAATAACAACTGAGCTTTTTACAACAACAATAAGTTAGCTGTAAATTTTTGTTCTAATAAAAGACTTGGCTAATAAATAACCCTAAGTGAAGCCCAATATATCTGCGACATTTAGTCCGCAAAGCTACATAATACCTACTCGATGTTACGTAATTTTGAATGAAGTCAGAGGCTTACATAACGATATTAACCAAGCGAAGGACGCGAGCGATTATCGGCTAACACTAATGAAATTGAAACAAGAAAAATAATTGTAGGAAACGTATAATTTTAGTGAAGAATACTGCTATTGTTTATAATTTGGAAATTGAACTGCGTTTTAAAAGTTCAATTTTATCAATCAATCGAGCCATTAGTATAATTTCTTGTAGATATCGTCTTGACTACATTCGTATTAAAGGGTAATTGTATGAAGTAAAATAAAACAACGGAGGAAATCATCTTCACCGTTACACGACCTTGACTCACTATAAAATTCGCTAGTCGCTTCTACCTTTACACGCTTGAACTACCAGTATATTCAAGTTCGCCACCATCTAGTTGACAACGACCTAACTGCGATGCGCACAGAATAAATGTTTGTAATCAGCTTCAATAATGCCATTTAATCGGTTACCAATCAAATAGGTTTTGGAGTTCGTTTAGTAATTAATATAGTTAGCACTCAATACTGTAGGTACATTGGTTACCAAAATCATAATACTAAGAATTATATTTTTATATCATAAATATGATAAATGCGAAAGTTTGGATGAATGGATGTATGTTTGTTACTCAATCACGCCTGAACGGCTGAATGGATCTGGATGAAATTTGGCACAGAGATAGATTATAGTCTGGAATAACACATAGCCTACTTTTTATACCGGAAAACTAAGGAGTTCCCGCGGTAACCAAAAAACCTCAATCCACGCGGACGAAGTCACGGGCATCAGCTACTAAAAATATATTGGAAAATTGGCATACTGTTGCCATTAGTAAATACTCTAATTATGATGTTTGATAAAAAACACCTCAAAATTATAGGTATTGGGGCTGATTCTGTAGTGCACAATCTCTAAACTAAACTAAAATTAGAGCATTACAAATATTGCTAACCCTTTCATAATACTTCCTACGGAAAGGGACAGAACTAGATTTAAAGCTGCCATTTTAGTTTAGTTTAGAGATTGTGTTATACAGAATCAGCCCAATTGTATTACACTCGTAATGTCACCGAGCAAGAACTTTACTTTTTTAATGTTATAAACATGCTAGCAACATCTAATAACTCCAATAAATCTGTCACGTTTCACGGCTTAGTTTAGTTACGCGAATTTAAGCTGCAACGGACGCTGGAAGTAATTACGCAAGAGGACTTAAATAAATGCTGTATTTAAATTCTAGAGTGATGCTGAAATCTTTACATAAGATATTCTTGGGAGACGACATATTTACTAACAGTGTTGGAGACTGTTGTGTCAGAAAATGGAATAGAAGGTGACGAAATAAAACGAGAGTGCCCCACATGGGCTTACGTACAGACCTACGAGGCTAACGTAACCTGCGACCCGGCGCTCTCCATTGCGTTGTCGACAATGTACTTATATAACCGCAATGTTACAAACAAATCGTCGATTTACATAATAGGAGTTGGTTCACAATTATTATTATTATTGTTCACGCCCACGCCGCCTTATAAAACCTATTTTGCATTATAATAACGTCTTATGCCAACTCCTATGTGCCTACTGAACTCCCACTTATATCCGAATATATCTCGTGATTGACTAATTGTCTTTATTATAATGTGGGATACATACATACATCTATATAAAAATATCAGCAATATTTATTTATAGTACATGATAATTGATAACACACATTTTAATAGCAAATGAAGTAACAAATATTGTATTATGTGGATGTAATTTTTAACAATTCCCCGCAATAATATGAACATAAAAGTTCCTACTAACTTGACCAAATGTTTGAAAACTTATCAAAAGATATAACTCGCGTTATACTACTTGCACCACCTAGTTTATGTAATACCGATGTATTCAATTCGCGGGGCTTCAAACTGGATTTTAAGTAATGGGACTTAGCTGATAAAATAACAATATTATACGCCGATATAACTAGTTTCTGCCCGTAAGTTACGGGCAGAAACTAGTTATTAATATTTTCTTACCTCCAAGTTGTGGAGTAATGTTGTCATCCCTTGCAGACGATCCAGGTTCGATTGTTCTGTAACAGAGGTGAAAACTTAAATGTAATGTTAATCTACGAGTATATATATAAAATTCAAAGTCCTGACTGACTGACTTATATATCAACGCACAGCCTACACAGCTGAGGTTAGAGACTTGAAATTTTGACAGTAGCTTCCTTTTGTGACATAGGCGCTTACTAAGGACGGATTTTTCAAAATTCCACCCCAAACGGGTAAAATAGGGGTTGTAAGGTGGTATGAAAGTCCATCAATTTCAAGTTATATCCATGAAATTTGATATTTGGGCTACCGGTTTAAATTATGAAATAAGTAATTCACAGTTTTTGAAAATTCTATCCCAAAGGACTTTAAATAGTCCTTCAATCACGCCGCAACAGAACAACGGATCGACGTGATTTTTTTGCATGGGTTCTTTTTATCCCGGAAAATTAAGGAGTCCTTGTGGGAATTAAGAAATTATGTCACGCGAACGAAGTCGCGGGCGTCCGCTAGTATACCTTAATGGATTGACTTTTCAAATGTTTTGCAAAATTAAATATAATGTGTACCTTGGTCTTGTAATATATCTCATCATTTTTTCAATTATTTGCCGAACTACCGTGTTCACGAGCAATGTCTTTGGAGCATTTGCACTACACGGGCAGTCACCATTGTCCATAATGCATCTGAAAAAGTATTTTCATTTACAATTAAGTCGTTTATGGCAGTTAGTTTGAAATAGTAATGAAATATTTTTATTTTCTTAGAAGTAGAGATGGCATACCTCATACATCGTGTGTGCCCGCATTGTCCCGTGACAGGAAGAACGGGAACGTAGCCGCAATCTAAGCAGCACAGCTCTGTAAGGTTAGGTGCCTTTAGGTAGCGTGAAAGCTTGATTAAATTATTAGCTAATTTCCGAGCGTTAGCCGACGGCGTAGGAAACTCAGGAAACATTCGCGGCGGCGAGAAGAATGGGTTATCGAAATTTAGTAAAGGCTTCAAAATATGTTGTCCCTGGGATGGGCTAACGCGTTTTGTATTTAATTCAAATGGTTCCTCACAAGTACTGTCCACTCTTATTAAAGGAATTAGCGGTAACTCAGATTCTTGCTCTAGCCCGAGTTCATTCGCAGAACTGTTGTCGATTTGGCTAACAGGAGAAATAGACTGAAAGCAAGGCGAATCTAATTGCAATAGAGATGGGGTCAAGGTTTCAAATGAATGGGAATCGTGGGAAGAACTGGACCGCACTAAAAGCCCACGTTCGGCATCGTCGGACGTGGGAGCATCGTTTTCCGTTTCCTGTTGATTGTCATATAGATCTCCAATATACTGATTACCGCCACTTCGTTTAGTTAAAACCCTGAAGGACGATTCTTCTTGAGCATTTCGTGAATTACTTTCCTGATCCAAATTTTGTCTATTGCAACGACTCGAAGGCATGTTGCTTAAAGTGTTAAAATTTGTCATTCTACAAGGCTGCTGGTGTCCTTGTCTTCTATTGTAAGTTCTTCTACGATGACCTCTTTGCCGCTGTGAATTGATATTGGAGCTCATTTCGTATTCGCTCACTGGTATTCCCAATGTACAAGCAGTAAGAGGATTCGGCGAAATCTAAAAGAAAAATAAATTTCATGGGAACTTAACTGCTACGAATTTAAGCAAGACAATGAGGCCAATTTTGCTTAACACAATCTCTAAACTTAACTAAAATTACAGGAATCCAGTGCTGCTCCTTTCCGCGGGGAATAATATCAAAGGGATAGCAATATAAATAGAGCTGCCACTATAGTTAAGTTAAGAGATGGTGTACAATAGAATTGGCTTCAATGTACATCTATCTACTATACAACGAGGTTACTAGTCATATTTAA
This sequence comes from Erebia aethiops, assembly GCA_923060345.2. NCBI lineage: Eukaryota > Metazoa > Arthropoda > Insecta > Lepidoptera > Nymphalidae > Erebia > Erebia aethiops. The sequence continues at coordinate 8,508,379 of OV281079.1, read as the reverse complement.
AAATAATATGATGATGATCAAAATAAAACCATTGAATCCAACGCTAAACCTGAAGACAATGTGTCATCACTAACATGCCTAACTCAGGAACGTTTTATACTGTGGCTGTAAAGTATGAGTCAGCTAGCATTCGTAATTTCGTACCATCAGTTTACATGTTGTACTCGTACATAAACATAATGTGAATGACTGGCACATGGCGCAAAGAGCAACGATTCAGTTTTCGACTACGACTAGATCAGAGGTGGACTAGGGTATCGTACGTACCTAAACGTATAAGAATGTGTACACGAAGTTGAGATCTAATTCAAAGAGTTTATGGCAATCCTTACATGATTGCACCTCTGTTTTAATATTCTTTGTAACCTATGACAAGTTTTAGCCCAACGTTGGCTTGAGTATAACTCAAGATCTTTTAAAATCGGTTGAACTGATGGGCCGTGGCCCGTGATTCAAGAACAGATTTCAGACAGACCCACAGACATACTGTCATATTTAAAATATTAGTATGGATTTAATATTAGTATGGAACAATTTGTTTTTAATTTAATAAATAATAGGTCTTTACCTATGAAATTGCCGTTTTGTCGTACTAGCCACTTTGATCTCAAATATCTCCTCTTTGGTTAGGAATTTCAATTTCAAATTTATACAGCTATTTACACATGCTTTTTTGTTTTGAAATCCCTAATTATAATAATTTGTTTTTTCCTCTTTTCTTTGCGTCACTCAGTTTACAAAATGGAAAACTTTAAATATCGCGTTATTTACGAGTACGAGTTCCATCGTGGCACCAGTGCTGCAGAAACGGAACGAAGGATTAATGATGTGTATGGCGGCGTTGTCGCAAAAGAAAACACAGTGCATTTTTGGTTCTAACGTGTTCGTTCTGGAAATTTCAACCTGCAGAACAAGCCCCATGGACGGCCGGAGACCAAAGTTGATAATGAAGAATTGAAGGTTATTGTGGAAGCGGATCCATCGCAAACCACGTCCAAGCTAGCTGCGGTGTTAGTGATAAAACTGTTTTAATCCACTTGAAGCAAATTGGGAAGGTGAAAAAGCTTGAAAGGTGGGTACCTCATGATTTGAGTGCAGCAAACCGACAAACGCGCGTCGACTGCTGCGTTACATTACTCAACCGGCAGAACAATGAAGGGATTTTAAATCGAATTATTACCTGTGATGAAAAGTGGATCCTGTACGATAATCAGAAACGCTCATCGCAATGGTTGAACCCTGGCGAACCAGCCAAATCCTGCCCCAAGCGAAAATTAACTCAAAAAAAATTACTTGTGAGCGTTTGGTGGACTAGTGCCGGTGTCGTTCACTGCAGCTTCCTTAAATCTAGCCAGACGATTACGGCGGATGTCTATTGTTAGCAACTGCAAACCATGATGGAAAAGCTAGCTGATAAACAACCGAGGCTGGTCAATCGCTCTAGGCCACTGCTGCTTCAGGACAACGCTAGACCACACACTGCACAACACACGGCTACCAAATTAGAGGAGCTTCAGTTGGAATGTCTAAGACATCCAACGTACTCCCCGGACCTTGCTCCAACAGATTACCATTTTTTTTTTCGAAATTTGGATAACTTCTTGTACAGGAAAAAAATCAACTCCGAAGGGGCAGTCCAAAGCGCCTTCAAAGATTTTATTGATTCCCGTCCGAATGTTTTTTTTAGTAAAGGGATCAATGAACTACCTACCTATGAGATGGTAAAAGTGCATAGATAGCAATGATACACACTTTGATTAAATAAATATATTATATTTAAAAAAAACGACTTTATGTTCCTCCCTTACAAAACGGCAATTTCATAGGTAAAGACCTAATATTGATGTGTGACATGTTTATAAGTTACATATATATAAATCTATGGTTACATACTGTAAACGTGCCAAAATCGCTCCACGTTTTAAACTGCTGCTACGCAAATCTATATATATAAAAATGAAACCCGTTTTCCTTGGTCACGGCATCACGCGTGAATGGCTGGACCGATTTCACTAATTCTTTTTTTGTTGTATTTGTTATTATTAGGAGAAGGTTCTTACGGAAAAAAATATTAAGAAAATCTCTCAGAAATATTGAAAAAAAATACATTTAATTTTGCATACTAAGGCGGTACGAAGTTCGCCGGGTCAGCTAGTAATAAATAAATATTGTTGTCATAACAATGTTACAATCTCATAACAGGTTCACTCACATGTATCTAGGTAGGTATATACTTTTATTCTAGAGTAGATGAGACACGACTACGTCCGCATTTTCTTATGATTTGATTTAGGATTTAATAATCCCGGGGGAACCAGGATTTTCTGGGATAAAAAATAGCTTATGTTACTCACCAGTCTTTAACTATATCTACCTTTGCAAAAAATTAAGTAGTTCATTGCTCTAACAAACAAACACACTTTCGCATTTATAATATTAAGCACAAATCTATTTGAATGTCGCATGCAATTAAAGTAAATATAATTCTATGGTCATTGGTGTTAGATATCGCACATTTAAAAGTGGCACCATTAAAGGCCAGCAGGGCAACCGCGTATCTTCTGCATCAATCATTGTTACAGTATCAATTGTTGAGATGGGCTGAATTTATGGAATTCTTGCTGCGTCAATGGATTTTGTCCAATAGTGGAATGTGTTAATCAATCAGAGGTGATTGCGATGTAACAATGATTGATGCAAAAGATACGCGGTCGCCCTGCTGTTTAACAGTCGTCAACCGACGAATTTGACAGATGGTGTATAGGATTTCTGTCAAATTTAAAATTTATTAGCCAGTTTAAGTTTACTTGGCGATTTTGAAACATATGCAATGTGCGATCAGCATTTGTACGCGGTCTATGAAGTTAAAACACTTTACGAACTCGATTTACGAAGCAATGCGTAATAGTGAACTTGGCCTAGTGAATGGACCGGTTTGCAAAGCGGTGAAATGGACGCAGCGCATGCCAATTTATTTTATATTTGTTTGAATCATGCCCCAAGTTAGGCTTAAAGTGCTGCTATAGTCTTAGCCATTTTACTAATATTATATCATCAATGCAATTGATTTGAAGTACCAATGAACTTATAAATAAACAAGTATGTTGCTTGGCTGCGCGGACCACTAAAGGGGGCATACATGCAAAGTTGTTAAAAAAATGCATGCCTCATCTATCAAAATCAAATTATGGCAGCTTTATGGTAAACAATTAACTATTAGGTATCAGGGTAAAAATCTCACATCAGACGGACGCTTACACATAATATTTTAACACCTAATTAAAAAAACAAAAAAATATTACACTAGCTGATGTCCGCGACTTCGTCTGCGTGGATTGAGGTTTTTTGGTTCCCCCGGGAACTCTTTAATTTTCCGGAATAAAAAGAAGCCTATGTGTTATTCCAGACTATAATCCGATTCGTTCAGCTGTTCTAGAGTTATAAGTGTTCGAACAAACCCGACTTTGTTTTATATATATTGCAATTTTCGATCCACCATTTTATGGACTTCCAAGAAGTAGGCACCTTACAGTGCTTTAAATAAATGACGTTTGAAGAATATTTCGGGAATTCACACAATGGGGACCTGACCTTTGATACTAAACTCGATCTATTCATCTCAAGTTTATTTTTACTTGTCGTACCTATTTTTGGTAAGATCCGTCATATTGGATTCTTAAACTACGTCATCATAGTACGTAATAGGGGGTTTACACGGGTGCGGCCTAGCCGTGCGGCGAAAATCGAACGTCTAAATGACAATTCAACTACGCCGCAAGTGACTAAAATCGCAAGCCCCAAAGTTGGGTGCCATCCGACTTTTGCCGTGCGGCGACGAGCCGCATGCGGCGGGCGACTAAAATCGACCGTGTAAATCGTTAGTTGCAAGCGATCACTCGCCGCATGAGGTGTGTTTTGCGCTGTGTTGTTCCGCTACGTTAAAATCGATTAAAACCATGGATAAAAAATACGATACAGTTTTTGGAGTGCTATGAAAAGCATTCATGTTTATGGAACCCAAGAGAGCAAGATTACAAGAACAATAATGTTCGATTAGCGGCTCTCAAATCTATTATTTTCATTTCGATGCCGGCACGTAAAAACCCGCTCTGCTCAGCATTTTCTTTGGAAATGAACAAGTCGCATGCTGTTTTTGTCGACCAGTGTAAATGGGGTGGCGATTCGATTTTTATAAGCGATGCGACTGGTGACTTGCCGCACGGCTAAAATCGACCCGTGTTAACACCCTATAATACGTATAGCCTACGAAAGGCGGAACGCCAGGACAAAAGTTACCTACGGCTAGTGTGCCAAAAATTTCGAAATACATGTAAGTGTCTAACTATACAAACAAAAATTCTAGTGTTATTTTATTGTAAATTTAAAGTCAGCTTTACTTATTGGGTTCTAATAATTATTACTTATGAGAGCGTACTTTTAATTTTATATTAGATTTACTTACCCTACTTTCTGCGTGATCTTCAGAAGCATTTAAGGAGACGATTCCGTCATCTGTCTCGACGTTCTGAAACAAAAGACCAAACATTTTATATCAACAGAACCAGTTCATACGTGGCTTCTTAAAGAATAGGAACCTGTCTTACAAATGCGACATTGAAAGACCCCATTTCTTCAAAATATATTTTTGGGGCATATATGAGTATATTGTAAATTATTGTAATATTGAGCTGTAAATTGATGCCACAAAATCTTACTTCCCATTTACTTACACAGAGATTCCGACGGACAGACGGAAAAGTGCAAATTTACTCAAGTAGACCTCCTCGCTTCGCTCGGTCAATAAAACAAAACTTGGCAGTCACTGTACCTACTATATTTATACTTAAAACTTTTTGTCTTAAGAAGAACCGTTCCACATTTTTACCCCCTACCAAAAAGTGCTTAACGCAACTAAAGCTAAACTGCATTCCGAACCAGTGGTAGATTCACTTGACGATTCAAAAGTACTTGTAAAAGTTTATTTGAATAAAAAAAATATTTGATTTGATTTGATTTGAAAGAAGTTTTACCTTCAAAAATACGATAACTTCACGAAATAGAAGGGGTGCCGTACGAAAATACAAGAACAGCTGTTGGGTTTCGGCAAAAAACCTACACCGCACCACTAAATACATGTTAGAAAAATATCAATTAGGAAATTATTTTGTTTGCACGTAATAAATACGAACAATAAATAAGAGTACGCGAGTCACCCTCATAACGTGGTGGCTCTGAAAGAATGTATTGTTCAACTACCGCGTTTGTCAAAATTAAAGAAAAGAAATTTCAATATATCGACGAAATCCCTGTAAAACTTAGATATCATTTGAAAGTAGGTACTCGTAGGTGCGAAGTGCGAACCGAGTGCCTAGTGCATATAGTTTAGTTAGACTTTATCGCCATCGAATACGTAAAAAAAACTCTCACTCGCACGCTGCAGGCCGAGTGCGAGTTTATTTACGTATTTGACGTTATCTATCATTTCGCCCCATTGATGTAGAATTTTAGTATGGAGCGCCCGCTCATATAAACGGAACGCATTCTCGTTTCTCATAAAGAAATCCTTGCGCCTAAACTTATAGTGGCCCGAGCTAATAAGACTCCGCGTCCTCTTTTCGAACTTCCTCATACCTTTGTACACCTTTTTAGGGTTCCGTACCCATAAGGAAAAAAGGAACACCTATTATAGACTAAGAGATAACTGCACTTTTGGTAACTATCGCTAGAAAGGCTGATTTAGTATTTGGTGGGTCCTAGGCTCTCCACTGGTGGGAAATCTGCCAGTCTGCCTGCATGCAGCTGGGGCAATGACTGCTTATCACATCTCAAAGAGTTATTGTTACCAAAATGAACCATAACTAGGAAGGCTCATTCTTGTACAGTATTAAAGTATGCGCAGAACCTATGTAAACAGTATAAGAACTGACGCTATTCATCGGGCCGTTCACTAGATAATATCACCTCTCAAAGACGTGATAAAATTACAAAATATAAATAACTAGTGGTTCGCCCCGAACTGAGACCTCGCGGCGCCGTCTATTGACATAATTGTGAAGTTCTGTTAAAATACTGAAGCTCATTAAAAATTAAATAATTTCGTTTCCTTATTATATTTATCTAATTTTAGTATTTGTTGTTCAAGTACAGGATATAATTAAAATAATTGATCAAGTTTCAGGCTCAGCCTTTCGAAAATTTAGAGTTCTGAGGTCAACTTTGGACGTTAGAAAATCTCCACTTTGAAAGCCCCACATTTCGTAAATTTTAGGGGAAAAATTAAAAAAATATATTTTTGGACTCTATTCCTAATTATCTTTAAAATGATATACCGCAACCCTATATAACGCTATAAAAAATATGTTACTTCGCAAATAAAGATTTTTATAACTTTTTAAGCCATATTCGCCTGGAGGCCATCGGTTTACGTATTTAAAGCTGAAGCAATTACGTTTAGTAATTCAGAAGGTATAAGGAGCTCTGACAGACGGACGGACGGACGGACGGACAAGTGCAAATTCACTCAAGTGGACTCAGAGACCTTCGCTTCGCTCGGTCAATTATTAGCAATTAATAGATCGTATAAATAATATGACGTGTCGTCACGTTGATTGCTAATAAATATTGTAAAGGCTATTTTCATTTTGTAGTTATTTTCATCCCACCATCTCGGAAAGAGTATTTTCGATATCTGATACTCTTCAATATCTGAATGCAAAAGCCGTTATTATCCTCTCGAGGATAAAGAAAATTGAATTTAGAACATCGTGTGCACGTCAGTAAATATCACTCGTCTATGAAGTTTGTGAATTCAAAACATCATTAAAACCTATTTACTTCTATTATAACTAAGATATTATGTTTAGTAAGTTCTAACTATATTTACTTCTATTTACCTCTATGGTGCCGAATTTCCATACAACCGTTTTTAATTTGTTAAAAACTCACACTCGTAACCTTCATTTCCTCGCTGAGGTGGGATGAAAAGTTACGTGTTGCACTCGAGTGAAAAGATTTTTCACCTCGTGCTCTTTTGATTCCCTCGCTGACGCTCAGGATTCTAATTTTTGAAAAACAAATAACTATTGTTATCCAAGAGTGAAAAGTTGTTTTTTAACTGCGTGCTCAATTTTGATGACCGAGCAAGCGAAGGATTCTAAAATCACAAGATAATTTTATTTCAGTTTAGGTATTAGCCTGGACCGGATTTTGAATGGCAACCTATTTTAGGCGTGTTTATCTATTATTAAATAAAAATAAAAAGTAGGTTTCATCTGGTAAACAGATCGGTGAAGGTCGTGGTATATTCGGATCGACTATTTTTATGAATTAGTTTTAGACTGTTTGAAAATAATGTTATCTCGTCAGTAATAAATAATATTATATTATTATTAGCTCTAGGTAATTACTTAAACATAAACATCTTAAATCTTAATAGGTATGATGGAAAATTATGTATTTTCCACATTTTATATATATAATTATCATTTTTTCTTTCCACATAAAAATAGTATGTAGTATAATAATTATATACCTACTGTATCTTCCATAAATTATATGCATACAAAATCGCATAGCACACATACTAGAACCAGCCAAGCATTATTTAAAATTACGAAAGGGCCATATAAATGTCGCAGAGCCGATCAGAACCTCTAGAGTCTAGACAAGTACGAGGCAAATGTGGTTTGAAAAAGTTCTAGACTCATATTAACAACAATCACTTTCAATTTAATTTGGATTTGGTTACCTGTTAGGTAGGCTAAGCTGAGTCCGACAAGCGCCGAAATAACACAGCTGCAAACCGTACTATTAACGACCGCCGTACACGTTAAGTCATCGTCTGGCTGTGCATTGCCTACACCGACAGTTTCTTACGCAAAATGAGGTAAGCGGGGGGCTTACATAATTGCGACCTACTGGCACAGTGACTCTGTAAGTGCATGCGCTTGCACCGACAGTAATCTATTTCTTCAAACGTTAGTAACAAAGAAAACGAAATAAAACACGTATATCGGGTCGGATGGCGCAATTAATTCGTAATATAGATATTCAAAGTAGATCAACAGTGACAAATCAGGCTTATTGCAACAAAAAGGCTCTTTGGATGGATGTCGATTTGACTGCGAGACCGCTTTTGTGTGGAAGTTAATGCAGGAAACCTATGTCCAGCAGTGGACATCTATCGGTTGATGATGATGATTAATAAACCGACATCAGCTACGAACAGGTTCTCAGGTTCTTAAGAATGTGTTCTTAGTTGATGTTGGTTTATTAATAAATCGCAGACAAGGGACTTGTATCCACGGAATAGATAAAGGGAGAAATTTTTCTATGCTTGTATCTATGGCTTGATAAAAGTTAGCTAGCCAACTATTTTCCAGCCAGAAATACAGCCAGGGCCTCCCACTTATACAGCGTCAAAAACTGAGACAGGAAAGTCGTCTAGTCAAATAAATCTGTTGTTTGGTGGGAACCTCCTCCTCCTCCTACCTCAGAACTCCTTCATTTATAAACTGTGATGGAAAATTATTTTTTTATTTAAAAGGATATACATTCAGATTGCAGCCTGCATGGAGAGCGACGAGACACCAAAACATGTATGGCTCGAGTGCAGCAGCGTATCCACCCAACGATAAGCCCAAATTGGCTCCCCAGCAACGCTATCATAAGCACTTGCCGACCTGGGTGATCAGCTTGGATTCTGGAGTGAGTTCGGCTGGCTGGAGTGATCTAGCAGGGAGTTGCACCAGTGGTCTCACGACTCGGACTCGTCCAAGTGCGAAAAAGAACCCAGGACACACAAGGAAGAAGATACTTGTAGATTGGTCCCATAGTCATTTAAAAGCACATAGCTCGTCAAAATTGGTTCAGAAGTTCAGTTTTTAAACCAAATAACTGGAAGATATGTCATTCAAGTAAACATAATTGCATATATTTTTTTACCTTTTCAGAAAAAAATTGTGGCGTCAGTTTTTTTGTTTTAAATTTTTTATCAAGCTATATAAACATTATGCCCCTTTATCACAAAATTTTGCAAAGATAATTTTATATAAAATATATTTTACAGTAAAATAAAAACAGAATAGGCACGATCGAATAAAGGACACTTCAGCATACAAATAAGACTCACAATTAGGTGGTTTTACTATCTCTGCACTTATTAAATTATTATGATGAGGGATGACTCATGAATGTTACATACTTATCAGATGTTATGTAAATTACATTAATTTTCTGCCTTTGTACTATTTTTGAATTCATTATATTTCAGTACTGCTGGCATCAGTAATTTATGTAGAAATGATAAATTAAAACTCTGAGGCAATGACCTGAAATTTCAGGGCAAAGCAATTCTATAGTATAGTAGTCAGACATTCTTGAGTAAGGGTTTTCACATAGGTACATCACAATTTCATCATTAGTGGCAGAAACAAATGTCCTACTCACAGTCTGAAGCTCATCTTTCAGTGAGAAGTTACTTGCAGTTATGTTTTATCCAGTTAAGGAAAATAGACTAGCTGTAATAGAGGATAAGTGCTTGTTCACGTTAACTCGCGGGTGCGAAGGCGAGCGCAGACACGAAATATCATATACATATTATGGCTTAAGTATCGAAGTATTCAGGTACAAAACGCGGGTGGGATGTAAATATCGGCCAAGCTCGCGACTAGCGCGTGCGTCGAGCTCGCGGTAAGATCAAACGTTTTGTGTGTGTTAATTTCGAAGTAGCGGCGGCGCGCACGATCGACTGGCAGGCAAGATCAACCTGTTTGAACTTATCGCTTCGAAATTATTCAATTGTTTCCTGATATGGAGGGCGAGTAAAGTATAATCTATGAAATTCATCATACTCTTTATTTATTAATTAAATAAAATTAAAGCGAATTCTACTTTTTATCATCTCCCAATTTAGGTAAGAATTTTCCATTAAAAATAATACATTGTTGTTCATGTTTCCAACTACTGGTACTCGTCATACCCGCGCAAACGCCTTGCGGCCAATGTGACCACGAACTCACCAAGTCAACCGCGGCCGCCGCCGCGCCCGCTCCCGCACCCGCGCCTTTTACGTGAACAAACACTAAATCTTTTGTTGCTGTTATGAATTATGCACATTTATTAATTTTTTGTCATGATCACATAACCATTACAAGAACTTATGAGACAGGAATAATTGTACCTGGCCAGATATAGCACATGAAGTTACCATCGCACCTACACCCATGGAGCCACCCTAGTACCCATGGAAGTGTAGGAAAGTGTCAAATGAAATGAAAAAAAATGTGTACCTAATAATTTATAATTATGTGCAAAAGTTTGGATGTTTCTTACTCAATCAGGCCAGAACAGATCTGGATGAAATTTGGCACAGAGATAGATTAAAGTCTGGAATAACACATAGGCTACTTTTGCTGGAAAATTAAAGAGTTCCTGCAGAAAACGAAAACCTCAACCATGCGGTTGAAGTCACAGGCATCAGCTAGTATAACATAAAAGAAAGATTATTTTTATAATACATTATTTTATATAGATAGATGTTACTTGATGGATCTTTGTTACTCAATCATACCAGAAGGGCTGAACGGATTTCGATGAAATTTAGCTCAGAGAAAGAATATAGTCAGGAATAACATATAGGCTACCTTTTATCCCAGAAATTTAAAGTTCCTGCACAAAACACTTAATCCACGCGGACAAAGTCGCGGGCATCATCTAGTAATCTATCCATTAAAACATACACAAAAGCAAGTCTTGTTTCTGTTGGCGTATTAATTAATATCTATAACAAATAATAATTTGATAAAAACAGGTTCGCTTTAAGTTTAAATGGATTTCAGTTAATTATTTTCATGACCAAAGGACAGGTCTCAGCCAAGATAACTTATTTTCAACTCCTTATATAATTGCTTACTTACGTAATAATAGCAAGGTGAGGATATCAATGATTTCGTATTATAAGAAGTTACTGCTACAATAAAGTTACATAACAAAACTATCAGAAATATTATTACACCATTACTAATCATAATCAGTAAAATGTTACAAAGTACCGGCTTTTTAGCAGTAAATAGTATTATCAATTACCTACTAGTTTAGATACAGCTTACCTCGTTTGAATAAGATGAAGATGCCGCGTGCATTGATGGCGCCTGCCACATTATTATTTCAGTTTATTATAAATGGCGCCAACGTAATATAAACACAAACTAAAAATAAACTTGAGAACGCAATACCTCCTACTATCCACCACGTGCTGTGTTCAATTGAAATCTGAAATATTTTAATTTTTGAAAACGTAAAGTTGACATATGACAGGGGACACAGAACAATAAACCAGCGGCGACCGGCTAAAAATGACAGCTACAGTGTAGCGAAAGCAATCACCTCTGATTGGTTAACACTCTTCTACTATTGGATAAAATCCATTGACACAGCAAGCATACCATAAATTCATCCAATCACAACAATTGATACTGTAACAATGATTGATGCAGAAGTTACGTGGTCGCCCTTCAGAGACAAGTAAGAACCAGTAGGGCGATAGTGTAAAACCTGCATCAATCACAGTATCGATTGTTGTGATTGGCTGAATCCTTGCTACGTCAATGATTTTTTCAATACACTTGCTCGCAAAATGCACTTACAGAGGCAGTAAACAGGGCTTGTAAGTTAAATTTACTGCCCTCGTGCAGTAAATATTTACCGCCCTCATGCAGTTTTTTTTAATTTTTGTAAGTCTACGTTACTTCTAAATAAAAAGTTTTCTTGCAAGAAGGTTCATAATGATATTGACTTTGTATGTAGAAAACCTAAAAAATAATGAATGTGAATTATTGATGAAATTAATTCATAAAATAAAAAATTGTATTTAATATGATTAAATAAAATTGTTTTAGGTTTTATAAATCAAAAAAGTAAAGGCTGAATAGTTCAGGCTGTTACTGAGTTAAGAACTAGAACCTAGAGCCATGAAGCCAATTAAAAAAAAAAGCAATTACAACAACGCGCCGTAGATACAATTCATACCATACAAATCTTTAATTTGTGCGCGCTATTTTTAAAAGTTTTATTGAGTATTTCTTATAAATTATTAAATAATTTGTGTGGTTTAAGTGATGTGGGGTCATAAAATTAAATCAACAATTAGGTATTTTAGCTGTGAGAAAAAAATCGCGCTTGTAATAGCCGCCAAAAATCTCGACTAAGTATGGGCGTGAAAAGCCATTTTCTAGTGAGTACCTAGTACCTTCCTACTCGACTTTTATTTTCAAGTTTTCTCACAAACGTATTGAAAAATATCGTGTGATACACGGGCGTTAAGGTTTCTACATACTCGTGACGATGGTCAGCCCTCGACTGGCGTCATCGGGCTGACATTAGTCAACTCGTATGTAAAAACCTATTTACCGCCCTTATATCACAAACTACTATTGTCCAATAGTGGAAGAGTGTTACCAATCAGTTGTGATTGCGATCGTTACACTGAAACTCTCATTTTTAGCCGGTCGCTCAGCAAACATTATCCACAGTGATCTCGAAAGTAAAAAAAAATTACAGATTTTTCAAGGTAACAAACGTAGACAGAGAGAGGTATCTAGACCAATCCATATCTCCTTTTCACTCCCACATAAAGAGATGCAGTGTTGGGATGTTACACAAGATAGAGTGAGAAAAAAAAATGTTTTTTTAAATCCTTTTCTGCGTGTCACGGGTTTAGTTTGTTTTGTTCATATAGCACTTAATATTCTTGGTGCATTGCACTTTGCAGCGTTTTACCTATTATTACCTATCCCTTTCGTTTACACGCTGGCATTGATTCTAGAGGTTTAATTATTCTATGGTAACTAATCATGCAACGTTTAAAAGAAATCATGCATCGTATAAAAGACATTACAAAATATTATACGACAAAATTAAGTTTATGGCTGTTTGCGGACGTCACGTGCAGTTCGTTTCACTCACACTCACTGATGCTAATGGACAAAAATTGAATAAGATATATAGCTGAAGTGCTCAGTTTTTATTTTATTTTGGGATACATATCCCTTGTCCCTGACAAAATCTCAATCGTAAGTCTATGGTCTAAACACAGAGTAGCTGTTTGGTCGATGCAAAGTAGTGACTACGTAGACAGAGTAATAGTGTTTCCAGTGTAATACTGTAATAGATCAACAAATCAATCAAATTATTTGATTCCCCTTCGGAGTTCGGACTAGTGGTAGTGAGTGATCTGTGTAATTGATTGCAAATACATGTTGATTAAAATCACCGATTAAAATTGAAAGTGGGAATTCATGCATAAAGGTGATTTGATCTGATTGTGGCTGGTATATTGCGGAGTGTTCATAAAACTAATGCGAATAAAATAGCGCAATTACTTGCAAGTTTCTTACGAACCCAATAAAGATTTCACACTTCACAGTGGTTCTGAACCTATTGACGTCCAACAAGTTTGCGTAATACAATTGAAGCCCATACAATATTTATAATGTAAAAAGATTTATTTGTATTCGAGAGTATGGCGTGAAATGTTTTGGGTTTATAAACTTTAGATTACAATCTGTAGTCTGTACCTGCAATGTACCTGTTACATGTTTGTGATAAGCCATGGTAGGTGTATAAATTATTGATTACTTCTGCTAGAGTCAAGAAGAGTAGGCGGCAACATCATGGACGACGACGGAGACGACAAAGATGACTCCAAAAGGTAATTATAAATTAAAGCTAGTTACAAATGAACTAAAGTAAAATTTTTGTATTAAGTTAGTATTAGTTTGGTGGCTATGGAATTGTGGTAGACTGCATTATGTCTGCTGGGCCTAGTACAAAATGTATAAGCAGAGCGCATCTGAATTCTTTCTAATAGAAATTTCTGTTTAAGTGAGGTTGGCATAACATACTGTTTGACTGCTGTGCACCAATGGATTTCCATTGGTGCACAATTGATTTTGATTGATTGCAACATATTTTACCTACTATAGCTAGGGATCCACATATTTTTAAAAGTATCGATACCTATTTGATGCCAAGTATCGAATGAAAAGTATAGATACCGATTTCACATATAACTTGATCCAGGTGGCATTTTGACAAAATATAATTATAAATATTATGTGTTTTATCAGATAATATCTTAATATTTGCACTATTTGACCGCGCTGCATATATGTATCAGTATTCAAAATTCTAATTTTATTAAAGAAGTAAACTAGATAGAGCCAGACCTTACTTTAAACTTAAAACCAATCGAACTACAACAACAAGTCAATTATGCCATTTAATTATTATATATAATGATTAAATTTATCTATAAAAAAATAATCTCATTTAGAATTCAGATGTTTTGCACTTTGATTCAATTTAAACAGTCACCATAAACCAAACACTAATTTGCTACTTTTACTTACGGTCACACAAGCAATCTATAGAGTCTGTATAAGTATAGACTATAGTAGGGGTTTCCTCGAAAGCTGTAGTCTGTGCCACTTCATTGAGGGAGACAACGCTAATCATTGAAAATAGAAGTAGTATAGAAATGATGTGTGTAGTCCAGTGATGTGACAAAAGTATTGAGTTTTTGGGAAAGTATCGATACTTAGTAAAATACTAGCATAAAAGTATTGAGTACTAAAATACTAGGTATCCATACTTTTTGCGGATCCCTAACTATAGCCATGGCCGAAGCCTCCCACCATGCCAGACCAGAGAAAATTCAGAAATTATAAATTCCTGAACTGACCATGCTAGGGTTAGAACCCGGGACCTCCCTACATTTAATGTGCATTTGTTTCGCATACTAATATTATAAGTCCCGAAGTGTGACTATGTTCAATTCAATTCAATGTCATTTATTCAATATAGGTACACTGTAGGTACACTTACTGACGTTAAGAATTACTTATGATGGTGATAATCGGTTACGGTATCTTAAAACTAAAGCTATGAGGGTTCCAAACGCGCCCTGGTTTGAGAAGAGCCCAGAACAAACTCAGCCGGGGTTTTTTTTAAATATCACCATTTCACAATAATCATCTTAACTAAGGAACTATCAGAGCCATTAGAGCAAATTATTGCCAAGCTTCCTTGTCATTTAAGTAAAAAGTTCTACACCTATAGCCCATCTTTTCAAGTGATTTTGAAGGAACAGTAGTTTGCATTGGATATTTCAAAAATCTTTTCCACGCAGATAATGTTGTGGGCATCATAATAAAATTATTATAGTTCAGTTTAATTATATATATATTTAGATATCTGTTATCATTGTTGTAGGAAGACACGTAACCTTAGTGAGAAGAAGCGTCGAGATCAATTCAATATGCTTGTTAATGAGCTGGGAACAATGATCTCTACAAATAATCGGAAAATGGATAAATCAACTATACTCAAATCTACTATCTCCTTTTTAAAGGAGCACAATGGTATAAATCATTTGATTTTTTATCACTAGCCCCGCTTGCACTAAACTGCTTTATCTCGTTGATAAGTTTAGTTGGGCAGGCGTCCACTCTAACAAAAATTGGCATTTTAAAGCCATATATTTCACAAACATTGCCATGAGTCTAATACTTTTACCACTTGGTTGGCGCAATTAATATGTAAACCCATGCAAAATTACGACTCTCTAGTACTAAGGGCCTCTGAGCTAACATACACATGGATAGACAGACAGATGGATGGACATGGCAAAACTATAAGGGTGGTTGACTATGGAACCCTAAAAAACAGAAAGGTAGTGCAAGTTGACTTAAGCATTTTATATTATTTATCTGTGTGGACTGTTAGTATGTTTCCTTTGAAATGTAATGTACTAATACTTTTGCTACATACAGACCTAAGTTCCATTTTTGACGAAATCTCTAAAAATACCCAAATATATGAGACATCTTTATATTTATTTTTTAACTTTAGTCATTTTTACTACAAATATTTAGCCACACCACAAATAGGGTACTACTAAATTTAACCAACTGCTACCTGAGTTGTTGCTGGCCAAACCAAGATGTTACTGCACCTCATCCTTAAGCCTTAAGTAACATAAATATTGCCATTTTATTTCAGAAATAACAGTACGGTCAAGAGTCCATGATGTACAAGAAGACTGGAAGCCATCTTTCTTGTCAAATGAAGAATTTACATATTTAGTACTTGAGGCGCTGGAGGGATTTGTTATGGTGTTTTCGGCTACTGGTCGCATCTATTATGTGTCTGAAAGTGTAACATCTCTGTTGGGTCACAATCCGGTAATTATACGTAGACTAGCGCTCTCTGTATACATAATCACAAATTTCCTTTTAACATTCATTAATTGTTATAATATAATGCACTATAGACCGCCCACAGCTTAACTCTCATGGGAATTTTGAAAATTCCGGCCTTCTTGTGACATAATTTTGCACAGAGACACTTTGTACAAAATTTCAGCTTTGCTTTTAGGTTTGGTCTTGGTGTTGGTGAGTGAGTCAGTGAGGGAGTCCAGACTTTTTTTTGTTTATTATATAAGATTATGTGCGAGTGAACCTAGGTATAATATCTTTATCTAATTAATAGTATAGCTTAAAAATTTAATTGTCTATCGAAACAGTCTAACTTACATCAACTCACTCCTTAAGAATTTTTCAGATTGGATCTTATAGCAATTAAGTTAATATTTGTGACGTTGAGAGATTAGACAAAAGAATAATAGCTTAAAATGATCTTGTTCTGTTTAGATTGTTTTAAATATATTTTTTAATTTTCAGAATGGCATAGTGAATAAAAGTATATTTGATTTGGTATATGAGAAGGATCACCATAATCTCTATGAATTCTTTCAAAATCCTGGTGCATCTGTGCATTCAGCACAAGGGATTAATACAGGTTTGTTCTGATAATTGTAATAATTTTTATTTTTTGTTGGTTGTGTGTTTTGATGTCTTGTTTGTGTATCTATTTTTTAATATTGTGTTTATTATTAATGAACAAATCCTTGAGTTTTATATTCAATCAATAATATTGTTATATGGTAAGTACACTACTTATTATTGTTTTATATGATTTTGCGAATTTTGTTTGAAAGCTTTATTCCATGGATCTAAAAACATGAAGAGAAAGTATATTGCAACTTGCGAACATTGAGTGTAAATAGATAATGTAAAGCTATAATCACTTTTCATGAAGGCGACTTTATTTTTCAAAATACTATTATATACCAAAATAAATAATGTTTTTATACAAATAAAATAGTTACAAAGCGACAATATTTCAATAAACATGAGGTATGAAATCCCAAACGTCAACAATTTAATTTACTATTATCGTACTAACCTACCGCAATCTTTACAAATTAGACATTTCTGTTTACATTTTGCACTTACAATTCTGCTGGTAACTTTATTTTTATATTAGTAGTTTGTGATATTAGGGCGGTAAATAGGTTTTTACATACGAGTTGACTAATGTCAGCCCGATGACGCCAGTCAAGGGCTGACCATCGTCACGAGTATGCAGAAACCTTAACGCCCGTGTATCACACGATATTTTTCAATACATTTGTGAGAAAACTTAAAAATAAAAGTCGAGTAGGAAGGTACTAGGTACTCACTAGAAAATGGCTTTTCACGCCCATACTTAGTCGAGATTTTTGGCGGCTATTACAACCGCGATTTTTTTCCCACAGCTAAAATACCTAATTGTTGATTTAATTTTATGATCCCACATCACTTAAACCACATAAATTATTTAATAATTTATAAGAAATACTCAATGAAACTTTTAAAAATAGCGCGCACAAATTAAAGATTTGTATGAATTGTATCTACGGCGCGTTGTTGTAATTGCTTTTTTTTTTAATTGGCCTCATGGCTCTAGGTTCTAGTTGTTAACTCAGTAACAGCCTGAACTATTCAGCCTTTACTTTTTTGATTTATAAAACCTAAAACAATTTTATTTAATCATATTAAATACAATTTTTTATTTTATGAATTAATTTCATCAATTCACATCTAAATGTGAATTGATGAAATTAATTCACATTTAGATGTTAATTTTACTGCCTCTGTAAGTGCATTTTTCGAGCAAGTGTATTGAAAAAAATATTATGTAAGTAATAATAAATGAGAAAATGTTGTAAGCTCTCAGGCGAAATCATTGTTGCCATGCGAAGGTGTGAATTTTGTCTATTATTAAATTATTGCTTGACTAGCTGATGCTTGCGACTATGTCTGCGTGGAATTAGTTTTTTTTATTCGTGAAATAAATTTTACGTGATATTAGCAAATAAATACCCATCTCGATGTTTGTAGCTTCAAAAGCTAAAAGAGTTAGTAAGGGTCGCTTCACACTGTACTGAGAAATAACAATTAGCGCATTTTTTTTCGTGAGAGATTTGTTCTTTACGTGTTACAAATAGAAGTCAATATGCTATGGAAAATTTTAGAAGTGTTCCCGTTGAGTATGGTCGTCTCTGCGAGCTCAGGCCTGCACACTATTCCATCGATTTGTCCACATTTCTTTTGTCAGGGCGTCTAGAAAACCTGTAATCTTCTGTTTCCATGACGGTTAAAGTTTTGCGTTAAACGGTTATGAGCCGCTTGCGCCCCTGTTTCCTATTAAGGTAGCACTAACCCTGATTATTGACGTACATTACTAACGTTTATGTAAGCTATATTGTGTTTTTTTTTCGTTATTTCAGAGAACGCCATAAGCTTTCAGTGTCACCTAAAAAGAGGAGCGCTTGATTTACGAGACGAGGTTACATACGAACTTGTTCAGTTTAACGGCCATTTCCGTAAGTATCAACAAATATCTGCGCACAAGAAATCCTTAAAATGCCACAAATTTTCAAGTAAAAATTTTGAACAAAGATTGTTGACCCGCTGTTGGAAAATTCCCTTTGTAAACAAAGACGTAATGATTTAGAATTTGTTTGCTGGCTCACGGACTGGTTATGTAACATTCTGGAGTAAAAGTTCGTAGTCGTCAAATGATAGTAGATACTGAGGAAATACTTCCAATTTTTTTTTTCATTTTATCAGGTACGAATACAGAACAAAACGAAGCCGATTTATCCTTTCAACAAGACCAAGAATCCAGGTAAATTATTTTGAATATGCGGAGAGGCTGAACATTTTAATCAATTAAATACTGAAATATTTTTATTTAAAAAACCGTTTAAAACCCAAATAAACCATTTTTTTCGAACTGACTGAAGCCTAAAGGCTTTGGCTTGGACCTAAAAACTTGAAAACTGAAATTACGCACAGAGGTTCCTTTTATAATGTAGACAAAGAATAAGGCTGGATTTTACGAAATTCCAATGGGAGCGAAGTCGCAGGTGTTCGCTAGTTAAAAGTAATCCACACTATCCATACTTAATATTATAAATGCCAAAGTGTGTCTGTCTGCTACTGTTTGTTTTAGTATGGTTACTTATTTTAAAATTAATCGTAATAGGACGTCAAAGAAGTTTTATTTCGGCCGCGCGTAGAAGTTGCACGCACTAATGTGGCAGTTAGTTAGTTATTTTCTACCAGTCGTTCGACGGTGAGGTCTAGACAGCAGCAGCGCTGCGGGGTGACAGGGACGCGACGGAGTAAATTGGGTGGAATTTTCAATACAAAACTCTGTCACTCTAACGTCAAATTTGTATACCTACTTTTCTCAACCCTATATGACAGTACCGTACTACTCGGTGCTACTAATGTCATTATAGCCAGGCCTGTCAGAGCCTATAAATATTATATACTTAGGTACGATGTGCTAATGTTTTATGCTTTTGCAGACTACTTTTCGTCTGTACTGGCAAGCTGTGTACGCCACAACTAATCCGGGATGTGTCACTTGTGGACCCCAACCGCAACGAGTTCACATCACGCCACAGCCTCGAATGGAAGTTCCTTTTCCTGGACCATCGTGCTTCTCCCATAATCGGTTACCTACCCTTTGAAGTGCTGGGCACATCCGGATATGATTACTATCATTTTGACGATCTAGAGAAAGTTGTTACTTGTCATGAAGCATGTGAGTTTATTATAAAAACAACCAGCCAAGTGAGAGTGAAACTCAAGTATTCTTTAGCTTGGCAGGAAACATAAATTTTTATTTGGTTAAATTAATTTAACGTCAAAAGAACAATTCCCCTTTTTTAACAATTCGGACTTGATAACTAAGTTGGTTTATAAAGGATAATTGGCATTTAAAATTTAAATTTAAAAATTCACGCCAAAACGCTCGCCGGTGTCATGGCGTCGATTGTGACGTCACTATTGTTTTTACCACTGTACTCTGTGCAGTGTGCAGTAAACAATAGTGTGATTGACAAACTCTGACTCTCGGCTCGAAAATCAAACAATTGTGACGTCATTCGCTTCTTGGTGTTTAATCCACTATGGCGGATTGCTGTATTTTATAGTTTCATTTTATCAAAATAAATAGCAATTTCAATCGAAATAGAAAAATAAATACGTTTTTTATAATGCATGAATCCTATTTTATTAGATAAATTCATAATTTCATTAATTCTTGGATGCTGTCATCATGCCTATTAATAGTACATTGTTACCCTAGGGATGAAAGTAACTTATTTAGTCCCGAGACGGGGTTTGGCGCCCGAGCGTAGCGAGGGGGCCTATAGTTCGAGGGACTAAATAAGTCTTTATCCCGAGGTAAACACTGTGCTTTTCATTACGAATATAAGGAAAGTCAAAATAAAAATAGAAATTAGCTAAAAGTTAGTAAAAGGTTTTCCACTACTGCTTGAGCCTCTTCTCTCACAAAATCAGGCGTTAAATCCATATCTGTATCAGATGAACTCATTGTGTCAATAAAAATCACTGTTAAACAGAAGCCTAAACAAAACTCTACAACTCGAAAAACAAATGAAGATCGGATTGCCGCTTGCCACTTTCCCGCCTTTTTTTTTCTTTGGCCTAGCCGGCGGGCTATGCATTTAGCTTTTTAATAGTCAAGTATTGTCTATGATTGTCTATGAATGTCTATGAATCAGTTGTCTTTACTTTATGAATAAAGTCTATCTTTCTTCTTGTCTATGGATGCACTCGGGTATGTCGTGTTTCATTTGAACTCCAATAAAATGTGACAACTAGTTTTTTTTAATTATTTGACAGCTGTCAGTTGAAAACGATTCTCCCTAGGGCTGAAAAGTATTACTTTCAACCCGCTTCTCAGGCAACTTCAGACCTACTTTCCGTGTATGAGTAATGAAAAGGTCATTTATTCATCTCTAGTGCTAGCACATAAAAAATGCGCACAAATTTTGTGTTACGAACGCAAGAATCGCTGAAAGTGACTGAATAGGAACCTATATAGTTAAAACTGCTGCATAATATTTTATGGTTTTCATCCTGCAAATTATTAAACCTTGGTGGTACTTTAGTGCCCTGGAACAACGTCCGTTAATGGGACGTTGATAAAAGAGTTATTTATTACTTACTAGCTGACTCAGCGAACTTCGTACCGCCTTAGCGTAGCAATGATGCACTACTTTATTTTCTTAATATTTTTTTCCGTAAGAACCTTCTCCTAATAATAACAAATACAACAAAAAAAGAATTAGTGAAATCGGTCCAGCCATTCACGCGTGATGCCGTGACCAAGGAAAACGGGTTTCATTTTTATATATATAGATTGTTTTAAAACTTTCATCAGTCCACAAACGTAAACATTGTTTGTTATGGTTGGTTTCCATTTATTACATTTGCGTTTGTTTTTAGTGATGCAAAAGGGAGAGTTGACTTCCTGCTACTACAGGTTTCTAACAAAGGGACAGCAATGGATTTGGCTCCAAACACGCTTCTATATAACATACCACCAGTGGAATTCTAAACCAGAGTTCGTTGTGTGTACACATCGTGTTGTTAGGTAAGTTCACATCCACACATCCTATGATGATTCCTTAATTGATTAGATTATGTAATATGTAATGGAAAATTATGATAGAACTGTATGGTGGTTTTAAAGATTGTTATGTCGAATTTTAGAATTTAGTTACACGGCTAAGCTCTCTCTTTTTGCTTCTCATTAATGAGGCTTGCAACACTTTCCATAATATAAAGGACTAATGGTAAAGGTGCTAGAGGACACCTGCGACTTCGAAGTCGGTTTTAATTTATTTTTTAAATTTTTTTATTGTACCAAATTTCGTCAAAATCGGTTGCACAGATGGGCCGTGAAAGTGTAGCAGTCAGATAGACAGACGAAGAGCGTATTTATATATCAGCATGGATGAAGTTTCATGGGATAATAAAGTGGTGACGGTTAAACTTATTGGTATCAGATGTTAATGATAATCACCGAGGCTGACTATTTAGTTTTTTACTTAGTACTTTTTTAACCTTGGAAGCTCCAACATGTGTTTTTAACTTATAAACGTAGGACTTAAAATCTTTTTCTGAAAGGAAGCCTAATAGTTGCAACCTTTTGCAGTTATGCTGACATAGATAAGAGCACAAAGCAAGAAAATATAGAACAAGACGCTATAAGTGAAGCAGAGCCAAACCTAGGCGGCGTAAAGGAACCGTCACCAGAGGCTATACCTGCTGTTTCACCTTCTTACATGTCTGAAGCCAGTGAAGTCTTTGGGAACTGTTATCATTCACTATCACAGGTAAGAAATGCTTTGTTTATATTGAAGAAAAGAGATAAAATAAACTTCAGTAAATTACCAATTTTAAACATATCAAGTACTAACTAAACCTCGAATAGTCATACCGAATATCGAACTGGTGATACCGTATCATATCAATCAATCAATCAATCAATCAATATTTAGATTTACAATTAGGTACACTGTAGGTACACTTATGGATGTCAGTTACTAGTTACCGGCTAGTTACCACCCTACCGGCAAAGACGTGCCGCCAATCGATTTAGCGTTAACTTACGATGCCGTGTACAAACCGAATAGGGGTATGGGTTTAATATAACTGCCATGCCCCTAACAGGTTAGCCCGCTACCATCTTAGACTGCATCATCACTTATCATCCGGTGAGAGTGGATAAAAAAATAACCTGGCCAAATTTATTATTTGTCACAGCCACCATCGGTGAAGTCCATAGCAACATCGACTGGCAGCACAAGTGCGACGGTCGCCACTGTTGGCACGGCGACTACAGCGGCCACGTCTTGGCCGACGCGCGCCTCGCACATTCGGTACGCGACCGGCTCAGACACCGCGTCAGTCTCGGGCGACTCGCGATCGTCGCAGCGGAACTGCACCCAAGAAGTAAGTACAGACAAACATTATAATAATAAAATATCTTTATTTGCAAAAAATACATAGGTTCACATTTATAATTTGGCCTCTATTTCCCAAAAAAGTAAAAACTGTGTTATGGAAGCTAGTGCCTTCCCTATTACATAGGTGCTTTTTTTGAAATTTATTTAAATATAATATTATTAGCTAAAATTAACATGCAAAATAAAATACAATTATAAAGACGTGTATATGTGTGTGTGTGTGTCAATGTGTGATGAATATGTGAGTGGTGTGTGTGTGTGTCGGTGTGTGGTGAATATGTGAGTGGTATGTCTGTGTGTCAGTATGTGGTGAATATGTGAGTGGTGTGTGTGTGTGTGTGTGTGTTAACCCCCGACGCATAAAGAGAGGGGTGTTGTAATTTTAACGTGTCTGTGGTATCGTAGCTCCCAAACGGATGAACCGATTTTCGTTTAGTTTGTTTTGTGAAATTTGGTACCGTAGTACTTCAATGATATTGAAAGAACATGGTAAGGTAACCATGATTTTCCCCGGTCCTACTTTATTTTTAAACTAGGAACGGGGACCGCTAAGTGAGAAAAACAGGTGTAGGTGTAGTCCCCCGACGCGACGACGACGCTTGGAAAATAGAAATATTTGAACTTACATAATATATGTGACGATAATAATTATAATAGGTTTAAAATATTATTATGTTAGTTTTTAGAGTTTTTGTGTCGGGGGGTTTTTAAATTTTACTTTTATTAATGTAAGGTTAGCGCTTGGCTGCAATCAGACTTGCTTGCAAGTTTGATTGTTTATGAAAACGCTGTACGTTGTGCAGTGCGTGGGGATTAGCAGCGGATTTCGCTTCTGGTAGCATTCATCTCACAACGCAGACAACACGTCTGCGTTGCAATGGAATATGATTTCATCGATACTTGTATCGATAATTGTAATTGAAAAGATTTGTAAGATATCAATATGGGATGATGACAATTCAATCAAATCAGCCACTCATGGAAGTTGTATGTAATTCACAGTTGTGACGTCATCAATTTAAAAAAAAATGTATATTTTAAAATGGTTATCAAACTTAAAACTATCCGAGGATGGGAATTTTAAATCTTTTGGAAGACCCTCTATATAATAATCAGTTAGAAATAATTTATTATTGATATAGGCATTATCCCTATTACAAACTAACGATACACGCGTATGCTTTACGGCACGGGTGACGCGGCGACGGCTCCCACGTGCTCTGCCGCGACTATCGCTAGATATCAAACAAAACTCTCGTGAATATACGCGTCTATGTCAACGCACTCCTATATGAGCACACATATGATTTGAACGCGCCACTCCGCAAGCGCTGCGCGATGCCCCGCATCTTCCTGAACGAGCCCCATAAGCTCTTAAGAAATACTTTTGACGTGAATACGTCTTTAAAATTGCTTCCATAGGGACGCAATTTAAAAAAAACTATTGATAACAAAATCGCAGGATACAGTTTAATGTTGCAGCTAGAATACATATCTATCATCCCCATCCAAAATTCAATTACACTGCACTGGATAGTTAAAGAATCAAAGAATTTATTACGCTTTAACTTTCGACTCGGTGGAGCTACGACGTTCATTCAAGTTTCAACCGTCAGCTCTCGTCAAAATCTACGTGTAAACCCGGAGGACTTCTTATGATTAATAATATTTTATATTGAAACTATTACCCGTTACGAGACGTACAACAAACGGCCGTGTCCATAACACAGTCACATTTTTACATTTAGTTTATCCTACCAACGGCAAACCACATCACATACATATTATACTAGTAGATGCCCGCGACTTCGTCCGCGTGAAATAAGTTTTTTGAATTCCCACGGGAACTCCCTAATTTTTCGGGTTAATATAATATAGCCTATGACACTGACAAATAATGTGGCTTTCTATTGGTACCAGAAAATTTTCAAAATCTTTTCAAAATCGGTTCAGTAGATCCAGAGATTACCTCCTACAACCTCACAAACTTTACCTCTTTATAATGTTAGTATAGATTAATATAACCAGAGATAAGAATATTGTCTGAAAATGAGAATGTTTGTTCGCCGACACAGAGCGTTCAAGAGCCTTTGCTGGTGCCGCAGCACGGTATCGGAGCTCAGTACTTGGAGCCGGTTCCGTACGTAGGTACAGTCGGCATGCCTGGAGTATTGCCTCTGCCCTTGCAGTCACTTCCGGTCATCGTGTCGCCCGACCAAGCGCAGTTACAGGTGAGAAAATACACACCATCCATTAATTATTGTTTTTGTGCATAAATTGATATAACATTCCTTGTAATTCATCAACCCAGTCTAAATGCTACCTCCCTTAAAGTCGACGCACATTCTGAAAAGTGTTAAGTGTTTACTGTTTAGTAGCAAACTAGATTGACTAGACCGTGAGTTTTATAGTCTAGAATCGGGGAACTCATTGATTTTCCGGGATAAAAAATATATATTCACTCTCCAGGTCTTCAACTATACCTACCCATGCTGATCATCTTGATCTGATACTCTTTTGCGGCGTGATTTATGCCTGACCAATAAACAAACACATGCATTTATGATACTAGCATTCATTTAGGTTATTCGGTAACAATGTCTAAACTCGTCTAAATTCACAGGTATTATCATGTATTATCGTTTCAAAAATGTACCCTGTGCATTGTAAGAAAGTATAGCTTTAAATAACACTAAACGGAATGTGTTACCGACTATTTTCTGCCTACACTAATTAAACGTCTACACCAAATTGTGTTCAATGCTCGACTGAATACGTTGATTCTTCAATGTCTATAGATACTTCGTAGGCAGATTAAATTAGAGAACTTATTATTATATATTTTCTTTAATTTTTTCCATAGTGGATCACGGCATTGATGATAAAAGGTAATAAATTTTATTATTAACTTTTATCTTACAAATGTTTTACGTGCAGGCCTCAATTCAGACGAGCCAGTGCTGATTAAATTTTAAATATTTTCTTCCACTTTAGGTTTGGGACAAAACTAGCTCAACAATGACAAAACAGCTAGTCCCTTAGAAAAAGAGAGAAAACTTTATTCAAATTAGTCGACGCGACGCCTGATGGTTCCTTTGAGTTTAAATGTTAGGCATATATTTACTTACCTTTTAATATCATCTGAATGAACGACCGAAACTATCCAGGTTGTTTTATTAGGTCTGGCAAAAGGCGAAGTCAAAACCTTAGAACTTTCGATTAGGTACTTGAAAACATAATTTAAAAAAAGAATAAATTTTTTAGGGCGTATGGAACAAATCAAAGACCGATTATTTATATAGAAATGGCATGCTACAAATCCTTTAAAATAGAACAATCTTCTTCTGACACTTAACTCGCGATCCCCCACTACAGAACGGGATATTATGGTAACTCGTCCCCGGGCAATTGTGTCAAACTCTGGAATCCCTCCCAGCTGACATTCGTCAGTCGAAATCTCATCAAATTTTCAAAAGTCGTTTGAAAAATGATTATTTGTCTAAGTAGAATTGTTGAATTTAGTATATTATATTGTTTATTTCATACATATTATATATATACATAGCCATATTTATTTTAGCTTTACTTATATATTATATTATTATGTAG
Organism: Erebia aethiops; assembly: GCA_923060345.2. NCBI lineage: Eukaryota > Metazoa > Arthropoda > Insecta > Lepidoptera > Nymphalidae > Erebia > Erebia aethiops. The sequence continues at coordinate 8,481,534 of OV281079.1, read as the reverse complement.
TACTAGCTGATGCCCGTGACTTTGTCCGCGTGGATTGAGGTTTTTTGGTTCCAAAATTCAAAATTCAAATGATTTTTATTCAAATAAACTTTTACAAGTACTTTTGAATCGTCAAGTGAATCTACCACTGGTTTGGAATGACACTTATAATAGTGTTATTCCAGACTATAATCTATATCTCTATGCCAAATTCCATCCAGATCCCTTCAGCCGTTCTGGCGTGATTGAGTTACAAACATCAATCCATCAATCCATCCAAACTTTCGCATTTATAATATTAGTATAGTTAAGTGTGTAAATTTTAAGGAGTCTATATTTAGATATTGCACTATTCCGTTCTTTTTTTTTCCTCTCGCCAAAGGTTGTCTGTGAGAGATTGCTCAAGTGACCACCTTTGCATGCAAAGCTTTGACTATGTTTATTTCTTGTAACGTATAAATAAATAATTTTGCGACTTAAGTACGCGACAGTCTGTTTTATGACGAGACAGCATCATGCTGTTAAACTGGTATATTACAGAACGAAAGTTAGCCGCCTAAGCCGAAGTATTAAAATAAGGATCAAACATTTATGAGTCGCGTTCGTGAGACTTCTCATCAAGCGGGGTTACCACTGCAAAAGGGTATTGTGCGGGAAATGGCTAAAGGAGAGCGTTTAACTTGTTTCGCTCCCTCAGTCCTTTCTGCTAGCTCTTTGTTGATGTAAGTGCTTTCTGCGAGTTAAACAGAGTCATTACATAGCACGCTCCGCTTGCGGTGGAATCCTTGCTTCACCTTAGGGGATGGTTTTGTAAGGGTGATGCGAGCTTGAGGCCTTGGCAGGAGCAGCTGCAGCGCACCCATCGTGAGCTGCAGCAGATGATAGTGCGGCAACAGGAGGAACTGCGCCAAGTCAAGGAGCAACTGTTGCTTGCACGGCTCGGCATCTTGCAGCCCATCATTAATGTAAGTTAACCAAAGGTGTTCTGTTGGAGGAACTGCGCCAGGTCAAGGAGCAACTGTTGCTTGCACGGCTCGGCATCTTGCAGCCCATCATTAATGTAAGTTAACCAAAGGTGTTCTGTTGGAGGAACTGCGCCAGGTCAAGGAGCAACTGTTGCTTGCACGGCTCGGCATCTTGCAGCCCATCATTAATGTAAGTTAACCAAAGGTGTTCTGTTGGAGGAACTGCGCCAGGTCAAGGAGCAACTGTTGCTTGCACGGCTCGGCATCTTGCAGCCCATCATTAATGTAAGTTAACCAAAGGTGTTCTGTTGGAGGAACTGCGCCAGGTCAAGGAGCAACTGTTGCTTGCACGGCTCGGCATCTTGCAGCCCATCATTAATGTAAGTTAACCAAAGGTGTTCTGTTGGAGGAACTGCGCCAGGTCAAGGAGCAACTGTTGCTTGCACGGCTCGGCATCTTGCAGCCCATCATTAATGTAAGTTAACCAAAGGTGTTCTGTTGGAGGAACTGCGCCAGGTCAAGGAGCAACTGTTGCTTGCACGGCTCGGCATCTTGCAGCCCATCATTAATGTAAGTTAACCAAAGGTGTTCTGTTGGAGGAACTGCGCCAGGTCAAGGAGCAACTGTTGCTTGCACGGCTCGGCATCTTGCAGCCCATCATTAATGTAAGTTAACCAAAGGTGTTCTGTTGGAGGAACTGCGCCAGGTCAAGGAGCAACTGTTGCTTGCACGGCTCGGCATCTTGCAGCCCATCATTAATGTAAGTTAACCAAAAGTGTTCTGTTGGAGGAACTGCGCCAGGTCAAGGAGCAACTGTTGCTTGCACGGCTCGGCATCTTGCAGCCCATCATTAATGTAAGTTAACCAAAGGTGTTCTGTTGGAGGAACTGCGCCAGGTCAAGGAGCAACTGTTGCTTGCACGGCTCGGCATCTTGCAGCCCATCATTAATGTAAGTTAACCAAAGGTGTTCTGTTGGAGGAACTGCGCCAGGTCAAGGAGCAACTGTTGCTTGCACGGCTCGGCATCTTGCAGCCCATCATTAATGTAAGTTAACCAAAGGTGTTCTGTTGGAGGAACTGCGCCAGGTCAAGGAGCAACTGTTGCTTGCACGGCTCGGCATCTTGCAGCCCATCATTAATGTAAGTTAACCAAAGGTGTTCTGTTGGAGGAACTGCGCCAGGTCAAGGAGCAACTGTTGCTTGCACGGCTCGGCATCTTGCAGCCCATCATTAATGTAAGTTAACCAAAGATGTTCTGTTTTCGAACCGTGTGCGTTCGTGATTGTCTTAAAAACTCAATTCTATGCCTGATAAATAAATGATTTATTTATTTCATGTAGAAACTTGTGCCACTTATGATACGTTAAGACTCTACTACCGGTTCGGAAAGTTGCTTGAGAGAAGAGCCGGCAAGAAACTCAGCAGTTGCTCTTTTCTCAAAAAGAAAAAGGTTACTATAAGAAAACAATACAACACTACATTACGTTACAAGTATTACACTGACTTGTGGGTCACTGGATGCGAGGCCGGTTGCTTCCATGTAACTTCGTCATTCAGAAAATCATCGATAGTGTAATAACCTCGACTTAACAAATGCTGTTTAACACATTCTTTAAATTTATGTAATGGCAAATCTAGAAACTCTTTGGAAACCATGTTATAAAAGCGTACACTCGACCCCACAAAGGATTTCTGCACCTTGCGCACACGATACGACGCTGTTCCTAGCTTATGGCGGTTTCTAGTATATCGATTATGAGTATCACCTATTTGCTTATAAAGATTAATGTTCTGCCTAACAAAGACTATATTAATGTATATGTATTGTGAAGGCACCGTACGGACACCAACCTCTTTAAATTTTTCACGAAGTGATACGCATGATACGAGTTTATAAATAGAACGAATGGCTCAATTTATTGGATATAAGTTGAAGTAAAACGCATCATCCTCCTCAACCGATAGACGTCCACTGCTGGACATAGGCCTCTTGCAAGGATTTCTACACGCCGCGGTTTGGCGCCACCTGGATACAGCGGCTCCCTGCGACTCGCCTGATGTCGGCTGTCCAGCGAGTAGGGGGTCTGCCAACGCTCCGCTTTTCAGTGCGTGGTCGCCACTCCAACACTTTGGGACCCCAACATCTATGGGTTCTTCAAACTATGTGCCCCGCCCATAGCCACTTCAGCTTCGCAACACGTCGAGCAATGTCTTTTAGTTTAGTAACACGCATAAATGTACACTAATGTCACCAAGATTTTACCAACCGATATAGCGATTCTCAAGAAAAACTTCATTAGGGGAGACGCGTGACTAACTCAGATCTTATTTTGAAAATTCAGACAGAAGTAAATTTAGGACAACATTTCCGTCGAGAATGACCGCCAAACTATCTTAAGGCCGCCATATCGAGGTGGTACAAGAGTGTTACCGCGTAGTTAGTGCCATATTATAAAAGGTCTATTTTTAGTTACTACATAATACGACATAGCTCGAAGACTAAGTTGAAATGGCAATGGGCAGGGCACATAGTTTGAAGGCGTTGGCATTGGCAAAGTGCTTGAATGGGCCTCGCTCTAGAAAGCGCAGGGTTGGATGACCCCCGACCAGGTGGACGGAGTACGGACGATCTCAAGCGACACAAGATCGTGTTTTGTGGAGATCCATGCAGGAGAGCTTCGTCCAGCAGTGGACGTCTATCGGTTGGGATGACGACGACGACCTGATATGATACTAAAACCTTAGGTGATAGCGTACTGGTTTACACGTCCGGCACGCGCCTTTAACTTATCAGAGCTAGGTGCGTCTTAAGAAATTAATCAACATTAGCTTTAACTGTGAAGGAAATCATCAACCCTGCTAGCCCGTGAGTTCTTTATTGTGTTCTTAAATATGTGTGTTAAGTTAGGTCGAAATGATGATGAAGGTGATGATGATTTAGTTTGATTAGATAGATGATTTAGTTAATTACCTTACAGGTTCAAGATCCATACGGACATAGTGAGGAGCATCACCAAAACCCACCACGCGTTCCAGCACAAATTCTTTACGATGGTACGCAGCCGAGGCCTGTCGCCGGGTATCCCCCGCCGCCGCCGCCGCCGGGTCTGCCCGCGCACCCCAGTTCCAACCAGTACAACGTGCAACGTCCTCCGCAGTAAGCCTAGCGACAGACGCGACAACGCGACTCGATACGACGCGATGCGACATATCAAACTGTAGCTGATCCTTCACGTGGTCTACGTTGTCGCGTAGATAACTATGTAATTTTCTAGTTTTAGAGTTTAATCGCGTCGCGTCGGTTTCGACTAAACGATCGCGTGATATACTTGGTAGCCCTCAGATAGGCATGACAGGTACTGGCATCTTGCGTTTGATGGAGGCGGAACTCTCTATTAAAAAACAACACACCTGCTACATAGGAGTAGATTCCGTTAATTCCGTATTTCGGCATAGATAAGTGTGTCATAGTGTATACTTAAGCCAAGTTTATTTAGAGACATTTGGTAGCACTTTGCGAGTAGAAACTTTTACTCCCAGGGAGCGAGTTTTATGCTCTTCGGATGATACTTTTATTTACGAGCATACGATATGGCAGTTGTATATTCGTCTGGAACTTAGTTTGCCAGAGTCTATTAAAGTGTGAATCACGGGTTTATGTGTCTAAAACTTTGAATACGTCTCGTCGTATTTAAGATCTCATTAATGTAACTTCCCTTTAAGCACAAATGTGAAATAATTTATTAAGGATAAGTCAATATTTCCATATTTTAGGTATGTTTTTAAAGCCATATTATTCGTGCAATGTTACTAAGATAATATTATGTATCGCAAATAAATACGTCATACGTATATATTGTAAATATTATTATATTTCAGTGTCGAAGCGAGGTAGGTAAGACGATAATTATGATTAAGATTCTGAAATAAATCGATAAAACTGAATTCGGTATAGATTTTACTATTCTTAATAATATTTAAAAAAAAAAATAAACGCTTTTATAAATGTATCTTTCGTTCTTAGTATGTATGTATGTATAAATGAAAACAGACTGTTACATTGACAAAAAAATGAGTACTCACGTCGAAAAAAAAAACAAAGTTCTACCTTTTGGATGAACTAAGTGAATAAAGAGTTATGGCATTTAACAATAAGTACTTAAAAAATTTTGTAAATTACAACTTTTGGCCTTATTAAGGCACGTGTTGACGTTAATGTAAATAAAATGGCGATTTTTTTCTATTTGGATGTACGTCAATTTGCTATTCTATTATGACTTCTATTTAATAATAAAAAACGACTAAAATTGCTACATATTTTGTAGGTGTCCGTGAATAGCGAAGATTACAGTAGCAGCACGATATGATGGCCTTTATTAGTAATGGGCACATTAATTCATATTATCGAACTAACAAATGCCCGCGACTTGGTCTGCGTGGTTTGAGGTTTTTTGGTTCCCGCGGGAACTCTTTAATTTTCTGGGATAAAAGCCTATGTGCTATTCCAGACTATAATCTATCTCTGTGCCAAATTTCAGCCAGATCCAGTCAGAAGTTGGCGCGTGATTGAGTAACAAACATCCATACATCCATCCAAACTTTCACATTTATAATATTAAGTAAGATGAGTCGGTTACATTATATTATGTTACTTTTAAAAGTTCAAGAATTATTTGGGTATAACATAAGGTTTTAATGTTACATATAACTAGGCACGTAGGTTTTATATTATTATAATATCAATAATATAAAACCTACTTAATATTAGAAATGCGAAAGTTTGTTTGTTTGTTGGTGCATCTTTCAATCAAGTCGCAACGTATTGACGTGATTTTAGGGATGGGTATAGTGAAAGACCTGGAAAATGACATAAGAATCCCTTAAAATCCTTAATCTACGCAGATAAAGTCATTCGCATCATTTATGTACAATGTACATACGTAAAAAATATATACACATCATGTACATACTAAAAAAAAAAAAATACTAAACTTTGTGTCCTGAAATAATAGTTTCGATAAATTATTATGATTTCACGATTGTACTTCACGTCACTTGACAATAAAGTACAAAGTACAAAATTTAATGACATTTGCTATTATTTTTTAAATACCACGGTCTGTGCTATTTTTACATATTATGATGGATTTATTTTGGTGAAATTGTTATTTTTATTTACATTTAGTTTACATTTTGATCTTCCCATTTTATCGCGATGTGTATTGTTTCTTATATATATTAATTTACCAGAGTTTTATTTTTGAGTGGAGATATTATATTGTTTATAAAACAAGTTTTGAATTTATGATTGTTATTGTTACTTTAAATTTAATCATCCTTTTTTAAAATATCATGTCATATATTTGGTTTATTTGTAAATATTTTACCTTTTTATCATTACAATTGTTGTGTATATGTATTTTATAATATATAGTCCGCGCGTGAGTTGAATGCAGAGTAAATGTATGTGTCACCATACATTTACTCCGCATTCAACTCGCGCGCGTGCTATAGATATAATTGTAGACGTAGAGAACGTAGAGTAGACGTTATAATCATTATTATCAGATATGATTTTTATTTTTCTAATATTTTTCGTTGATATATTATTTTAATTTACGATATTAAGCCAAGAAGCGGACATACTATTGTATATTTTTCCGCGTCGTTAGTACAATCCGAATTTGTTTTATATTAAGACCTCTGTTTCTTTATAATACTTATATTATTAAGGTGTCTAATGTCTATCTATTTTATTATTGTTTATAACTGTTCTCTTGCCAATAAACACCCGACCGATGTGTTTACATCATTTGCACCCACGAAATAACAATGTTATAATATTATTGTTAAATAATTTGTCGACAGATTAGTAATCATAATATGGGTGTAACTAAAATCAAATTATGGTAGCGTTGACCTTTTGGAAATGTAAATCATAATGATAAAACATAACAATATAATGATTAATGGTATTAATTCGATTTAACCGTTTAACTAAACTCAGTTGACAGATCTAAAAGTAGTCCTAAGATCTAAAAGCAGCAAAAATTGTGAAGGGACATCACTAAATTTAGACTTGTCAATTAAGATTAGCTTAGAAATTGCGTGCAACTGAATAAGCATCAACACAGCGATCTAGTCGTGCGTTTTTACAACAGTTGTTACGATATACAGTGTCAACGTTATGGTATTGTATAAAGCTTTTTGTAAATAAAATTTTCATAGGTGTCACAAACATTAGAATGTGCCTGGGTCGCATATCTCACGTGGCGAGCGTATGATATATGAACACGCCCGTTTACTTTGAGTATTCAGCCCGTTTTCACTTGCTTGCGACAGTAGTGTGATAAAAATGATACCACTGCGAAGAGTTGCAACTTACGAGTGAGAGAGAACATACTTGTCGCGAAAAGTTCACGTGCGAATGGGGACTATCGTTTCTTTGCTCACCAGTTGGCGCCACTGTTGACTAAGGTCCAGAGGTATAGCTGTCAAAGGCGACTTTATAAGATTGGCGCCGAAACAAAGTTTTAAATCTTGAATCTCATTAAGTTTATTAATTACTAGCGATCCGCCCCGGCTTCGCACGGGTAGCTTTAATAATCCTAATATATACCTACCCAATATAGCCAGTGGGCAGTGGGCAGCTTACATTTTAATATTACATCGTAAGAGTACGCCCCGTCCTCATTATTTCTATGATATCTCATAAGCTATTCATCTAAATTAAATGGTGTAAAGGACAATTTTTATCTTAGTTAAATACTTGAGATGATTAATATATTTATTTTGATAAGGATTAGTACTATGTCGGTAAAAACACCTTCGCAAGTAAAGCATTGGTTTAGACCAAATTTGAAAATCATAAAAATGGTTATTGTGAGTCAACCTTAAAAGATCGATATATGCTATCGCAGACTTTTTTTAGAACTTTTTAAGAGAAACAATTCCACCATACATTGTTTTCGTGTAACTTTAACTATTTACGCAGCGCACGCCGCGTAAGCTCTCAGAAGAGACGATTTTTTCCGACTTAGTTCACATTATTGCAATTTTCGTAAGGATCTCTAATTTTTTTGAAAATGAAATATAGCCTATGTAACTCGCAGATACTGTAGCTTTCTATAGGTGAAAGAATTTTTAAAATCGGTTTAGTAGTTTTTGAGTTTATCCATTACAAACATCAAACAAATCTTTCCTCTTTATAATAGGTATTAGTTTAGTTATTTATCATCATATCGTGTAGCTATGCCGCAATATTGTGCAGTTCCGTTTTGTTCGGAAAAAAGAGGAGGACACATGTTTCAAAAAGATAAAACTGTTCTAAAACAGTGGCTAGTGGCGATTTGCAGGATTATCTATACCCCGACAAAAAAATCTCGTATTTGTAAAAAACATTTTAACCCCGAGGATTATGTGTTACCCAAAGAATCAAATAAGTACAGAAAATCGTAAGTTATTATCTTTCTTATTCATCTCCTAAATTAAAGCCAAAAGTTGTACCTACCTAATCAAGAGAGAAGAGAGAAAGGAAATTAAAAGAAAACGTGCAGAAAGAGCTCAACAAAGTCAAAACAAGAAATTTTTGCGCATATTTATGCGCCTCTTTTTCTTAATTCCGCCTTCAAAACGTTCACATTAATCGCTAAATAATCCATATTTGCGATAATTTCACGAAGGAGATCACTTTTCAACAGGTAAATTAAAGAAATTATAATTTATATCACGAAGCCCGCCAAAACCAGTGAAAAGTTAATGTTATTGGACCTCACGCGACACCAGCGCCTCTAGTGGCAAATTCACGCGCGATAGCCCCCATTGCGTCAAAGTTACGGGTGGTGATTCTCGCGTGAGTGAATGGTGGGCTTTAATTTAAACGTTTTTCCTACAGTCGCCGTTTAATGTGACAAGTCTATCTTAACTTTTAAATTTATGTACTAACTAGCTGATGCTCGCGACTTCGTCCGCGCGTCGTAAGTAACTAATTTTTCCATATTTTCTCACCGTTTAAACCTTCCCTGGACTACGACAAACATTTCAAAACCAAAATCAGCTAAATCGGCCCAGCCGTTCTCGAGTTTTAGCGAGACAAACGAAAAGCAATTGATTTTTATATATATAGATATATATGTACTAATATTCTACGTACGCACTTTTCGTACCGTGTCTTTTTAATATTATGTGTATTTTAACGTAAAAATATGTTAGCTTTAAAAATATCGGGAATATTGTGGTCGTGGCTTTGAGTGAGTAATGATGATGGTGCTCGTTGTAAAACAATCTAGCAAAATATACGCGTCGATTACTTTAGCGCATATTTACTCTTTATGGAGTAATAAAGGTGACAATACAATTTTTTTACTAGTAGCTATCTTTTATATTTTTCATTCATAATTTAGGAAGTCACTAGCGGATGCCCGCGACTTTGTCTGCGTGGTTTGAGGTTTTTTTGGTTCCCGCTGGAACTCTTTAATATTCCGGAATTTCAGCCAGATCCGTTCAGCCGTTGGGGCGTGATTGATTCACAAACATCCATACGTCTATACATCCATACATACATACATCCATCCAAACTTTCGCATTTATAATATTAGTAAGACAGATGCTGTCAAAATGACAGCTTTGTATAACTACACCAATGACTAAGGAAACTAAAGGACTTGTCATACCTACGAAAAAATGCTGTATACCTAGGTAAACATTAACCGTCGACTAAAATGGCGACTTACCAAAGTGATGTTACCTGATGACTATCGATAATATTTATCGATGTGGTTTATTACATAGGTACTCAGAATACAGTTTGTTCTATATTCTGAGGCTATGGGATGCGTTTTGATGCTGGCATTAAGTCCGGATTCTGTTCGATTATTGTACAGAATCCGGAATAACCCTACCACGCTTTTAAGACACAGCACCAACAAAACCTATACTAATATTATTAAGAGGTAAAGTTTGTGAGGTTGTAGGGGGTAATCTCTGGATCTACTGAACTGATTTTGAAAATTCTGTTACTAATAGAAAGCCACATTATTTATGAGTGTCATAGGCTATATTATATTAACCCGAAAAATAAAAAGACTTTTTCGTGGTAGTCGGAACCAAAAAACCTCTTGTAGGACACATTGGTAGGAATATGGACTATTGGAAACCAATATACTGTTGTGTTGAATTAAGGAGCAATGAAATAAAACTTACAAATCGCTGAACAAAACATTTTTTCTGTCATTTATTTTCATGTCATTTTTTTAACAATATTTAAAAGTATGTAGAAAATGTTAAAACATGTTTATGAATATTAAAAACAATCGTAGCCTTTTGAATTATTACAAATTTTTTCAAACATTTACTAATCACTAGTAGACCCCTGCTTCGCACGGTGGTGGGCCTGTCTGTTGTATAGACAAAAAATCACCCTAGTGCCGAACTGGATGCACATTGGTCTTCTATAGGCAGCTGTCGTTGTAGCAGGAAGATGGCTGTAAGAAGTAAATCTTATGTACAAAACAAAAACTAAACAACAACAAAAATTAGTTAGCCGAGATGACTGAGTCTACTTGAGTAAATTTGCACTTGTTCGTTTGATCGCCCGTCCATCAGTCTTTCAGAGCCTTATAACTTCTAAATGAGTGAACATCATTACTTCAAATTTATAATTATAACATAATATTTTTAGACCGATGGTCTCAAGCTGAACATTGCTTAAAAAGTTGATATAATAATTTTTATTTTTTTAATGAAATATCATAATTATTATTCAAGCAAATATCGATATCGATGAAAATTTCCTCTTATGTAATATCTAGTAGGTACTTATCAAATACTTATCAACAGGTAAAAATCTAGCTTAAAATAAAATATTTACAGCAAACTAAACTAAAATATGTTTCTTCGTAGTGTAATAACTACTATAAAGAATCAATATACGAGAAAAATTGTTTACATACCGGTGAAATGTAAAATTTGTCAGATTTTTCTTTTTCTTGCGCCATATCCCACAATATTACAACTAGGCATTGTTGCAAATTGTTTTTGACGCCATACACGAAAATAACACTTATTTATTCTCCGTAACAAATAAATACACAATTTTTAAACAAAACACAATTACACGTTATCAGGCGATGACATTTGAAGTACACAAGAAATGGGCAACTAAAATGGCGGCTAGGCACGCTCAAGCTAAAGGGCGATTACAGGTTATGTCAGTTCCTTTTGTTTCCTTATTCATTGAGCTACACTCGGCTAGCAATCGGTAGGTCGCTATTCTGACATGAGCTACGTAAAATATGTCAAGCTATACAATAGGTGAGAGAATATATTGGGTCTTCTCAATTTTGAAGAATATAATATTATAATAAATTTGTGGATTATCTCAGCTAAAATGAAAAATGTAATACCGCAAAAGAATAACATATTATACGCATTTAACTAAACTACGATATTTATGCAGCTAAATTCTTTTTCCTGTTCCGCGGTCCACATCGTTTCTTGAGTGTAAATAATATTATTTTTAACTATGAGTTAACGGAATCGATTCATCATTTGACCGATTCACTTTTTGGCCGCATCATCATTATTAGTATAGATACAGTTGCTCACTTGAATCCACCAAAAGGTCATAATTGGTATTCCCTTTGCAAATTATTTAAACACACCAAAAGTAAATGTAGGTACTAAAATTTTCATGGTCGGCTGTATCAATTACACATCCTCATTGAGGTCGGTAAATTGCACTTCCGATTTTTTATTAGAAAGATATTAAGGGCGGGTTCTGAATTAAGCATTTAAGCAAAAACCAGTTAATTTTAGCTCAAATTGATTAAGACTTAAGATTTGTATGTTTCACACGATAGATAAATTTCAAAAAATTTAATTACCTACCTAAGTATTTCTCAAATTGTCCCCGAGTATTCCGTTTGCGTTTCGTTACACGTACGAAAACCGGTATTGACCGAAAATAATATTTATTTATAATCTTGTTGAATTTTATTATTAAATATAACATTGTCTTTGTTGAGTGAAACAACTTAATCGTCCTTGAGTTTGCGAGGTGTAAGTTTTGCGTTTGTGTGCGTGTGTACACCGATACTGAAGGATGCCATGCATGCTTTAAATCAGCCTTACATTGACAGTCACCAGCGCATAGCCCAGCTTACATCCAGACTGTAGTTCGTTTACTTAAATCTTTAAATTGAACTAAATAGACAGGGTTAAGGTCCGCGCGCACAAAGTCGTTAAATGAGTTTGTTAAATTTTCTAAATCCGCCCTTTTCATGGTATAAACTTGTCAAAAAGATATAGTAGCACAATAAACTAAATCAGTACAAACAGATTGCAAGACGATTTAAAAATAAAGTATTTTTTTATATGTATAGATATGTACAACTGAATTAGTAAAGATGTTGCAGAATACAGTTCCGTCTTTGTAAATGGTATTGTGTAAAATGTAAATTAATTAATTTATTTTTATTAGAAAATATCGGAAGTACATTTTTCCTTGTAAAATTTTACTTGCCATACTTTCATCTTTTTAAGTAAAGCCAAATATCTGACCATTGATATTATTATTTTTATTCATATTATATTAGTGAAAGTATTTGAGAGTATTAAAACTAAACCAATTTTGATTTCAGTGTCTTTGATGTATAGTCCCATCACATATTACGTGGATTGGTCAGTGCTACCGAGTACATGTTAACTTCTTATAAATAATTTTTGGTTAAAGAAAGTAGATGCTCTGAAATTAAATTTGGCTATGTTTCGGTATACTACTTTATATAAATGTATGTAGAAATAGTACTATTTCTTTTTCATTTTGGCGGATTTATTGTGAGATGCTACACAGATAAGCATGTATGTACAATTGTTGGAAATGGAGTTAAAAATGTAAATACACCCTTTGTGCACCTTGCAGCTTACAGTCCTTGAAGATTAGAATGACAGCTGTGACTAGTACTTCTTACTCTTTCTTTCTCAGCTGTTGTCACATCTTTTTGACAGCTAATCGACCTATATTTCAATTAAGGACTGTAAATGCACGCGCACTAAAATATGAATGGTACCATGCTCTCAATAAGGCTGCTTCTACACAAGAAAAGGAGTTTCACACTTTGAATTACAGTTTAATGACAGTGGGACTAATAGTTGTTAGTTAGTCTATCAAGTCGTACCAAGGGTTCATTATTACTTTAAACTATTTTTAAACTAAAAATAGAGCTCCTAAGAGCTCTCTCTATTTTTAGTTGCATAAGGATCATCAAACTAATTTAGTTAAATTTTGTAATCCGTTTAAGGTGATTGTGCAAGTGGGCCTTAATCTATTTCCTTTACTTTAAACACCTTGTTACAAGATCCGGCTTCGGCGTCGGCAGCATCACAATAGTTGCTCTGTGTGGTGGCCATTTTGGCTTAAGTGACGTCTTACGTTACATAAGCCAAAATGTTACAAGTTTAGTCGCAACTAAAGAAGTTTTACTATTTTATCGTTTAAGTTTTACTACTGTATAATTCTGTGTAAAAGTGGCTTTATTTTTGGAAAAATTCAAAATTTAAATCAGTCTTCTAATAAACTTTTCCAAGTGCTTTGAAAAAAAGAGCGTTTGAGAAATCGGGAATGGAGGTTTTAAATAATTATATTTCAGTTTATTTACAGGATTATATGATAAATAGGAAACAGGGTAATGCCAAAATGAATAAGTCAGAAAGTGATATTGTTACTAGATTTTTGTCGTATTTCATAAATATTGTAACTGTGAAAAAAAGAAATAAATGATTTAAAAATCAATCTCTTTATTTTAACATAATCTAATTAATTAATTGGCTTATTTCTATTTTTGTTATAACTTAATTAGTCACTAGGCTATGTTAAAATAATTTCTTAATAATGAGCTTTCCGACCTCTGTTGTCCGTCATCTTTATTAATAAAGCTCCAAAAGCGGTGATAGCCTAGTGGTTAAGACACCCGACCACCTGTATGCGGTCGCGGGTCCGATCCCTGGGCACGCACCTCCAACATTTCGAATTTATATGCGTTTAAAAAAAATATCACTTGCTTCAAACAGTGAAGGAAAACATCGTGAGGAAACAGGCATGCCCGAGAGTTCTACATAATGTTGTCGAAGGTATGTGAAGTCTGCCAATTCCCACTTGGAGAGCGTGTTGTACTATGGTCAAATCCTTCTCTTTCCGAGAGGAGGCTCGTGCTCAGTAGTGAGCCGGCAATACGTTGATAAGATGATTAGACAGTCGGAGACTGATTTTTTGTCGGCAAAGAATTAAACATACAGATTGCAATATTGAAACGCACACGTCCCACAAAAAGCCGATCAAAAACAAAATGGGTGCATCACGGGCGATCAGATATGTAAGAATTGCCGATCAAATCGTCAAAGTTCGGCGTTAAAGTAAGATAAAACATAATAGCATTGAATTAGAGCTCAATTTCGTGAATCCATTCTTATACGTTTAGGTATGTACGATACCCTAGTGCAGGGATATCAAACCAATGGCACGCGTGCCATTGGATACACGAAATTGAGCTATAATTCAATTTTATTATGGTTTATTTTACTTTGACGCCGAACTTTTACGATTTAATCGGCAATTCTTACATAATCGCACCTCTGATTGTTGGTGGAAAATGAAACGTTCGGAAATGTATGCGCTAACGCATACTAGGTACTCATGTCGTGTACGTCATGTGAATTCATGACGTGCACCTACAATAAAGTCTGACGTGGTCGGAGGGCGTAGGGCATTAAAAGTGTTCGTATTTACGTAAGTACCTACGTACCTACTCCACAGATACCTGTCATATACTTACCTGTTTACTTAATACTGAAGTATTTTATAAAAATATAGCTTCTCTTAGCTTTATTAAATATCTTTACAAGGATATTATATTGCTAAGCACTTTTTTAAAATGCATGAAAAGAAACTTTCAGTTTGAAAGTTTATTTTAATGCGTGTTCTGCATGCCATTCATAATATTTCAACACTCTTATCTAACTAAACAATAGGATCCTATTTGATAATATTAAATCCATCCATAGTTGGAGAATTTCTACCACTGCTTTTTGGCACTAATTAAAGGTATGGTTTCCTTGATGTGTAGAAATGAAACGTTTACATACCTATACGCTGCGCGCATAAGACAACTTTG
Source organism: Erebia aethiops (assembly GCA_923060345.2). Taxonomy (NCBI): domain Eukaryota; kingdom Metazoa; phylum Arthropoda; class Insecta; order Lepidoptera; family Nymphalidae; genus Erebia; species Erebia aethiops. The sequence continues at coordinate 8,466,422 of OV281079.1, read as the reverse complement.
CAATGATGTACTATACCAGGCACACTTTATTTGTAAGTTTTGTTTATTTTTTAAGCGTCATACACACCAAGGAACCTTACCTTTATATTTATTTTTAAATATTTAGCCTAGAGTCATATTTTGTCCTTTACTCATCCGCCAATAGTAACCCTTCGAGTTGATTAGTTCAGTATGTGTACCCTGCTCGACGATTTTACCTATAAAAAAATAACAATCATTATTAAAAATGCAATGATATGCATATTAAGTTACAAGACGCATAGGTTACAATAAGCTCTTTTTCTAGTCGGTATACAGATCTAATCATTGCTAGTTAACTACATGGTGTTCGCGCGACATTTAAATGCTCCCGGCAAGGACTGTTTTTACCGGGGCGCAGGCAACCGGTCTCAAAAAAGTTCCAAGTAACACATTACACATTCGTCAATACGTAGTATTCTATACTAATCTGTGCACATTCGTCAAGCGTCACTAACCACGTACAAAGCAAACTCGCAAATTTTTATAATGTTCTTTTAAATAATTAGTAATTTGTGTGCTACACAAATACATCTCATATACCATACACAAAATACATCTCTTGTATTTACTTCTATTAGACAGTTTATATAAATTAGCTTGCAATACCTATTGCTGTGATGATTTAAGATTTTGGTCACCTTGAAGATTTTGTTGTTACACCGGCCCAGATACTACCATTACCAAACATATAAATATAAAAAGAAAACGAGTGGATACGTTGATTCTAACCAGTAATTAAATAAAGATTATTTAGAGGAAGATAATAACAAAAAGTAATGTATTTTTTTGTAAAAGTATTGTAGTGCTCTTGTATTTTCTTTACACTGGTGTTTCAATGAGCACAAAACACAATGTCAAAAAAAGGAATAGGCAAAGGCATATCAAATAGAAGGAAGAAATCTTCGTACATTCCCGAGTCTGAGTCGTCTGCCGAAGAAGACTGACTGAATGAAGGTTGAATGTTTATTCTACATGGAGACATTTTCCAAAGAAACTGAGATATACTTAGATTTTGAGAATGACAGGTGACCAAAATAAAAACTTAACCCCTTAACAACTTGTTTTGATTTCAGTGGAACATAATCCAGACCTTTTCCAAAACAGGTGTAAGATGATCCCTAGGATCATCTTGTCCATACCCTAGGAATCATCTTGGACATAAGGGAGTCCAAGATGATCCTTTGGAAGGGTTTTAAAAAAAAGGGATATTACAATAAATTGTGAATAAATTTAAAGTTACCAGTATACAAATATCACGATAGATAAATTTGCTATCAGGTTTTAACATCTGTATTAAAATGTATGTTCTTTAAATTACGAGCTTTCTCCCTTATAAGGGGATCATCTCGTACAGGTTTCCCCTATCTAGGTTTATCGCAAACATACCTACCTAATGTTTAAGGTTTTTATATTCCCGCAGGAACTCTTTTATTTACCGGGATAAAAGTAGTATATGTGTTAATTCAGGATATAAGCTCCCCATTACATATTTCAGCCTCTCGGTTCAGTCCTTGTGTCGTGATTTCGTGAAGGAGTAACAAACTTTCACATTTATAATATGAGTAGTTAGGCTCATCTATTCACGATTTTTCCCCAAGTTGAGACAACCAAGATCTGTCTGTGAAAGTCTAAATACCCTGTTGTAGTAATTAAAACTTTGAAATTAACATTATGCAATGCTACCTACCTTTGTCTAAAACGCAAATTAAATCTGCGTCTTTAATAGTGGAAAGACGATGGGCAATCGTTATACAGGTCCGCCCCTTAGCCGCCTTGTCCAAAGCTTCGGAGACAGCCTGAAACATTTGTCAAGTAGATAATATTAGAATAACAGTTAATTTAGGTACTAACTACTCTGCAGTAAACGATTTAGGATTTAATTGTAGAACGAAGAAGTATTTGGCATTGAACCTACCTACGAGTATTTTGAGTATCGTACTTTTGCTGTAACTCTTAATAATAATAATAATATTTAGGTAGGTTATCCATCATAACAATAATAATAATTATGTATAACCACTCATTTAAGGCTCACTTACTTATGTATGAATTTCACAAAGTTTGAGTTTCATATCTATAGGTAGGAATAGGTATTTGAAAGTAGGTCCTAAGTACCTAAATAGATACGATTTTATGTAGCTGTACGTAGAAATTGACATCGAATTACGTTTTTTAAAACCATATACGTAAACGACCCATTAGTCTGAGACAGTAAAAAATACGTTGGTCATTTCTTACCCTTTCACTGTTTGCGTCTAGAGCAGACGTTGCTTCGTCTAGAAGTAGAAGACGCGGGGATCTTATAAGTGCTCTCGCTATACAAACTCTTTGTTTCTGACCACCGGACAACTGGGCGCCACTTGCTCCTAAGTTCGTGTCGTATCCCTAGAGAAAAACGCAAGTTTAAGGTATGCTTAATACTTAGTACCTATATTCTGAGTGAGTGAGTGTAATAAATTAGTAGTACCTATTATATATTCTGTGTGGTTCAATTAGGCTATCATGTAATTATTACAATCAATTGAGGTATCGATTTGAAATAGTTTAGTCCTCAGGTTTACATCGAGAAGTTCGGGACAAGGTCCAGCCAACGCCGAACAGAAGCATTCAGCCACTGCACCGTTGGGAAGATTAAACTTTCTTTTTTGACGCAGTGAGAGATTTCAGATAAGTTAACACTCACTTTGTAGGTTCAGGCTCAGAACTGCGCACCTACTAGAGAATAAAACTAGCGACTCTAAGTAGGTAGAAACTAGCGACTGAATAATTATTTATTTTTCGATTCGTTAAATACTTGCGTGGTGTGAGCGCTTACCTTTGGAAGGGAGACAATAAAGCTATGGATGTTGGCAGCTTTAGCGGCGGTGATGATCTCGTGAGTCGTGACTTTACGATTGTTGTCTCCATATGCTATGTTATCAGCAATGGTGCGGTCGAATAGCACAGGCTCTTGTTGGACCACGCCCAACTGACGTCGGAGTCGGGGAAGGGTGAGAGCTGAACGAGTGTCCCGGTTATCCAGTTCCTATAAGAAAGGTTTCTAGTTATCAGTGCAGAAGAGATCTGCAGGAGAACTAAGGTCACTAAAAAACCGTCAAACAGGAAGTGATATTTTGTATGCCATGCTTAGTCGTTGCAAGAAGAAAATAGTCGTTAGCGCTTGAATCGATATGACGTTCATTACTAGGCAGAGGTCTCTTGTAGGCATCTTGTAGGGCCTCCTACACACCCGACTACCTACATACCAACACCATCCACACATACCACTTGTATTTATAGGTTGACTAGCCCAGGCTACTCGTGCAAGCTATGTAAGAACCCTAAAAAGGTTCCTTGGGGTCTGAGAAGTACCTGGTAAAAATTCCCCACTCCCCCCCTCCCTGGAGCTAATCTGCATTAAATCTAACCAATTAATAGCCTAAAAAATCTACATTATGACAGGATAAAAAGTTTTAGAAATATGCCGGCTTATTTTGCGTATTTGTTTTTTTTTGCAAAATCGTGTAAGTTTCTTGTGATTTATACGAAATGTATAAGAGCTAGGAAAAAAACGACAGGAACAAAATGAAAGTTCATGGAATCCTCTACAAAATGCTTTTTATTTCATTTCAGTAGATCGAATACTTTCGGAAATATGACGATCGAAAACGTGCAGGACAGAAAAATATAAAATTTTGACTTTGTACCTACTCATTCTATTTGATAATGATCGATGCTATATTACAATAAACTAATAGTAATAATCATGATATCTTTATCTACAAAAAAAACAACACCACACTTAGTAGGTACATAATATATTATATATTATTATTTATATTCGTTCAAAGTTCTAACAACGTCCAGGTCGCGTCGGCCGAAGAATAACGAATAGGCTTGCGAAGGCACTGGACGATTCAAAAGCACTGCGAAAGTTTACTTGAATAAAAACATTTGATTTCTAGAAAAAGCACAATCGGCTAGATATTTGAGAGGGGTTGGAGGTTGCAGGGGGAGGGGAGTTGTTGTAAGGGGGAGGCGGTTTGTGGGAGGTGGGAGGGGGGTTGTGGGAGTGGAGAGAAAAGAGGACATCATTTCTGCCTAAAATAAAAAATACGTTATTTATATATTTTATTTATATTTATTTCATAGTAGGTATTATGCTGAGTCTACATGACTTCCACCGGTTCTTACACAACACCAAGATATATTTCGAAAACTATTTTATAGGTAAATTAATAATTTTTGTACCAAATCCTGATAGTTTTTTCCTAACTCTAATACTTTTTCTTGAAATTCAAAAAACATTCCTAGTTCTAATAATTTCTGTGAAAATTCTAAAATACTATATCCACGGTTGTTGAAAAAAAAAATTCTTGGAATATAGGTTGCCATATTTCTCGAACTTAGTTATTGGTCGTATCTGAATTCACCGTAAGACTTTTTTGTAGGTAATTTAGTGAAATTGATTACTCTTCTGTAATTTGTAAAAGAAATACATATAAATCACGCCGACAAAGTAATAAAATAAAAATAAAAAAGGAAAATTATCACAGCTAAGTAGGCTTTACACGTTAACGAGTAATAGTCGCCGAACCTAATGTCCGAATATTATGGCGTCTAACTGCGAAACCCTACAATGCGGCCGGTTTTTTATTATAAAAATGTTAAACTTTATTTTATAAAATAAACAAAATGAACATGCACACACTAACCAAATAAATACCATTCTAGTCCATGGGGGTTTGGACTTTGGGAAGTTGGGAGTTGAGATTTGGACCCAAATCATCCACTCTGCCCAACATCTAACTAGAACATCGTCGAACTTTGTGTTCAGCTTTGCAACCTTTTTAGTTAAGTAAATTACGGTTACTCTAGTCCTTTATACAGATTGCCTTATGTTTAACTAGATAACGCCGTCGACTTCTACGTCGGCGTGGATTACGGTATTTTGGTTCCAGCGGGAACTCCTTAATTTTCCGGGATAATCTAATTCCCCGGGATGCATCATGCAACATACCCGTGTACCCATCAACATCGGTTGAAAAGATGGGTAGGGAAAGCGTAGCAGACAGACAGGCACATTTTCGCTTTGATAATATAGTTAAGTACCTATGGATTAGATACGCAGAGGTACTCCGAGAGAGCTAACCTAACTCCTAGAGAGAAGAGCCTGCTAGACGTAGCACCTATTGCTGCTGCTGGACGTAGTACCTATTACATGTAAGTATTATATGCGTTTTTTTTATTATTCTTGCTTGTGCAAGATTGACCGACATAAAAAGATTGTCACGAATTGGCTGCATGAGGTCACATTTCACCATACAGAAAATGATGATGATAGACGTTTTATTCGACTTAAAGTAAAATATCTGGTATTTTCTAGTCTTCTATTTATCCCACAATTTTAATGTGGTAACAAGTTTCAGCTTATAGGTACTCTTTGGTACCATGTGCAGGTAGCACGTCCTACCTAGGTAGGAATCATGGCTACAGCTAGAATATCCATGCAGATTTCAGCATCATTTAGAAATTTTCCATAGCAAAGCTACCTACCTACGCCACTCAGAATGTTTGATCAGAAATAAAGATTTCATATATTAGGAATTCTAAAGATTTTATTGGAAAGATCCCTGAGACCGTACATAAGTGAGTTTCGTTTAGCTGAATAGGGTACCTCTCCATGGAAAGGTAGAAATATCTACTGATGATTCTTAGCAAGTTAGCATGTCCTTGATTCCTTCTTGATCCTTATTTCCCTCTCCCTCAACCTTCTTTCTCTTTCGAATTCCTTCATCCTTATGACGTAATCGTCATGTTCGCATTCGAGGTACACGTGCTTTTCATGGTGGCACTTGTAAAGAAGAGGCATATGCTTGTACCGACAGACTTGATACGCTAGAAGGTGATGCGCGCAGTAGTCTCTGTACTTTGGGGGTATTCGTGCGGATATAAGATGCTCTTCTTTTGCCGCCATCTTACGTTGTCCTCTTGTATATTTGAAACCAGCTTTATGATCAAATGTAGGACGGTCATTCATTTTCAAATCCAAATGTCGTGTCCAAAAAGTACCGAACATTTGCCCCATTGGGAATTAAGATTTGAATTTGTTCTGATAGAATATGCTTTTTATCTGATTCAGTAGATATCAAAGTGCTTACACCGATAAAAACGATGAGTTCACGGGAAGATGTTTGACAGTGATGACACTGTCAAGCTGTCAAATACTGATAAATCTCTGATTGGTTTAACTACTAAGTCTATGGATGAATTCCCCCAAGAAGAATTTAATTATAAAAATAATTATTTTAATAGGTATCATTTACAAATACGGGACGGGACACAAGAACCTTTTATCCCTCTTATCCAGATTGTTGACGGGATAAAAGATTCTGGTTTTTTTTTTGGATTTCTATGCTTGGAATATTTGAAATTAAGGTATGCGCTCAGGGTCAGCTCACTGGAAGCTCAATACTCCTACGGTTGTCTGTTATTAAAATTATCGATATTTAAATAGATACTTAAATATATTAAAAAAAATTGGCAGACATAGGGACTGCCGATAGAAGTGAAAACTTACTTATAACTTAGAATTTTAGTAATAAAGGACATGGCCAGCCGAACTATGCGAGCTTGCCTAGATATCAAAAATCAATGCGCAACAATGATTTCTTTATTATTGTAATTGTTATATTTTATAGTTTTCAGATAAAAAAGTTTCAGGAGTCTGAAGGTTCGGAAAACTGAGAAAATAAATAAAAATGTTTCACCAAATAACTGCTTTCCCAGACTAGATGGCGCTAGTTGTTATGGTTAGGTTAGGTTAGTTATATTAAAATTTTGCTTTCGTAACAACATATCTGTGTTCGCGAGCATGTCGGAGCGAGGTGTCGGTGACGCGAATCCACAAGTTTACCCTCTACCAAAAAGTGTTCAACGCGGCTAAAGAGGTTCTCACTTCAAAAAATTATCTTGGTAACAGTAAGTGCTAAAAAGGCAAATTGTTATACCGAATATGAGATCTTGTTTTTATGGCTACCAAACCTACCTGTAAAGTTGATGAAATGGCCAATGAGAAATAGAACATCCGTAGTAGTTATGTACGTAGTGGACCCATGCAAGTTGATGGGTGAATGATGCAAATTGCAAGGTTTAATTAAGCGTAGGTTTAAATTATAACTTACGATATTGCCCGTGTCAGGGTCATAAAACCTCTGCATCAGCTGTAGTATCGTCGACTTGCCGCAACCTGAAGATCCAACGAGCGCGACTGTCTTTCCAGCATCCACTTTCAGGTCTATGCCTTTCAGTACGCGCTGGTTTGGACGCGTCGGATAACTGAACTCCACGTCTTTGATGCTGAAGTTGCCTGTGGCAGTCTGCGTACACAACATACTTGAAACGGGAGTATTTTGATTATAGTAATACAGGGTTAATTTAGGAGCTTTTGTGTAAAATACTTACTGAACGACTTCGAAATTTCAAAAATTACTTAAGATAGAATTACATACGAAAATTAATGATAATCACTCAACGATATCATTACTTACGGTATAGGGAACGACAAAAATTATTGTAGCTTACGGGCAAAACATTTAAGTATTTACTTTCCCACTTCCCAATGGATCATTGTAAACCCAATAATCTAAACATTGCAGTCATAATCATCAGGCACCCACAAACTCAATCTCCGACTGAATTCAATAATCTGACTCAAATGCCTGCACTGTGTGTCTGTTCGTCAAAGCCAGTTAATCGGAAAGTAGCTTGAAACTCCTAAATTAAATTAGCTAGTTTAATTCCTAGGTACTTTAATTTAGGAGTTTCAAGCTTTTGCCCCAAAAGATCTAGAGCGTTTTAAAAATTTTCATACGATACCAATTAACCTTTCCTACTTCAGCTTTCTTACCCAATCTTTTCTGTCTCTGAGTCCAGTTTCAGTTTTAACTTTCGGTTCCCGGTTTATAACAGCCAAAATCCTCGCTCCGCAAGCTTTCGCAGAGTTGAAACTAGGCGCGTACACTAGTGATTGTCCCAACATATACGCTCCATACATGATGGCTTCATTAACCCTACAAAAGTCAGGGGAAAAATTCAAATACTATGTATTAGATCACAACGATCAGTCAGGTGACTGCGTAAAATGTTTCTTACAGCATTACGACTTTGTATTCGATTCCTTCGTAAGCGACGAGCACCGCTCCGTAGACAGTGGCACTGCAGTACGACAGGAATGGCACATAAACACCCAGCCCCAGCACGAGACCTCTCCACCTCGTCTTCTTGGCTACAGCAGCGCACGAATCCACTAAGGCTTCCTTGAACTTTGTGAGGAATACTTCTTCAACGCCTGAAATGATTTTCGTTGGAGTTTATATATGTAGGTATAGAGTCGTTCGGAGACTTTTGCCTTTGAAACCATACCAAACTCAAAGTATTAGAGATATAGAATCTGTTTGGGTAGAAAAGTTAGTGGTTCTCTCTGATGTTATAACCTTTGTAGTAACAAAATAATTTTTTTTTGATTGTTTTTTTTAATTTACCTAAGCTTTGTACGGTTTTAATACTGACGACAGCTTCGGTAGCGATCGACGTAGCAGACTCCATAGCACTTCGCTCATCTGACTGCGATTTTTGTGAAACTATTCCCTCTAGCCATATACTTCCAACCATCTGTAACAAAATAAAAGGTAGTAAACAATGAACTCTGTTGAACACAAAATAAACAGATATTCAGATTATATATAGGTGTAATAAAAAGTACTAGAAGAACTTCTGAAGCGGTGATACACACAACCTCCGATACGGGTTCGTGGGTTCGAGCCCCGAAGACTACTGTACCACACGTAGCCAGCGTGGTCGACTATGGCAAAACCCTTCATTTTCTGAGCTCTTGTGCTCATTAGGGAGCCAGCAATGAGAAGAAATGATGATGATGATGACGATGAAAAGTTATGGAAGTATAAGAAGCATAGAGTTTATATTAATTCCATTAACTCTTCGGCTTTTTACGGCTCTACGCTGCCACACGAGTATTTTTAACTTGAACTGGTGAACGTTGTGGAAAACTTACCAAAGGCAAAAAGGCAGTGCCAACAAGAGTTAGCTTCCAGTTGTAGCAAATGGCCATGATGAATCCAACTATGACAGAGCTGGTGCCTTGCAGGATGAGGCCGATCCTCAGACCAGTCGCCCCTTGCACTTCAGCAGCGTCGCCGCTAAGACGTGCGCACAATGCTCCTACTGTGTTAGTCTCTTTGTCGAAAAAGCCGATTTCCTAAAAACGAAACATTCGTTGCCTTTTGTCTTGATATAATTATTACGCTTAATCCCACCCATCTGTTCCCCGTAGGTTTGCTGAATTTCTTGTCGCTGTGTCGGTGAATGCGATCCATATACTGTATATACCAAGATTAGCACCCATAAAAACAACAAAATGGTAGTAGGTATAAAGAATCACAACTTCGGTAGAAGCTGTGATACTTATTCTGTGAACCCCATTATTTTTTTTCGGTTAATTGTTAATAACTTTTGCAATTTTTGCATGCGGGTCTTGAATTTTGTTCGAAAATGATCTACACGCTATTCCGAATCGAATGATGCCTCGTTCATATTTTTCGGAGGTGGAGAAAAAGTTTGACCCAAAAAGCACTTGTTGACTAGACTAATTAAACTCGAAAAAATATATAAAAACGCATTTTAATACCGTACGTAAAACGCAAACATAATAATACGATTATATTGCTTACTTGGCTGAGCAAAGCAGAGAAATACTGTTGTCGAAGTCGCGTAGTCATTTTCAGGCCAGCGTTTGTAAATGTCGTGCTCTGAAGGAACATAGACAACCCAGCAACCGCTGCTACTACTAAGAACATGCCAGAGTAGAAGTCCGCCAAGTATATGATTTCGCCATGTGTTTCTAATACAAAAATCTGAAATGGGATGCAGCATGATATGAATCATTAAAGCAAAGTGCGTTTCCCTAAAGTTTTATTTGGCAGTCTTAAATCCAAACAGTCGTAGGTTTTTTATACTAATAGCAACGCTCAATCCTTAATTATTGCACATTGTGATTTGTGCGCCAAAGCCCGAAGCTACTGACTCAATGTCAGTATGTCAATGACTGTATGGGAACTGTACTTTATAAATTGAAGGGCTCAAAAATTTGCGATTTTGTTTGTCAACATGATGGCCCAATTTTTCTTTCATCTCTACCATGTAACAAAATAAGTGAAATACTTAGTGATTCGTATAAAAACATACCCCTGCTGTATATCCGAAGAGTAAAGCAAACGCCGGGAAACAAGAACCTTGAATGAAGGCGGCGATGGAACCAATAACGATGAAAGGCCATTCTGGTGCATTTAGCTTCAGGAGTTGCCAATCACTAACTGGTTTCACATCCTGCGAACAATAATAGCATAATGTAAGAACATCCTTGTCTGTGTCAGTCACGATAACTCGAATAAGATTATTTGTATTTTTTTACAAATTATTCGATCGTCCACATTCGCGATTGCTTTGATCTTCTGGAGAATTTATTGTATTATCCGGTATACCTTGCTATCTGGTGTATTTTCAATCTGAGCAAATAAATAAATGAAATGAAATAAAATGCTAGATATTGCTATTTGTTAATATATAAAGACCCATAATATAGTACCATAGTACGTACCTCATCATCATCTTTTTCTTCTTCAGAATCATACTCTGCGTTGTAAACGAAGTTTTGTAGCCCTGCGGACATCACTGAAGTGATAGAGCCTCTAGGTGTCATCCAATCGTGGGACTCTGATTTAAAAAAGTAAGTAATATTATATCATTGGTATTGGAATTTATATCAAGTCGAGTGAGTATCTACCTAAAACCAAAGGCAAAAGGTACCGTCAATAAAACCAAACGTAACTCCGAATTACATCATCATCAATCATCATGCGAATGTTAAGGGAATCAGAATTGATTATAGTATTATACGTACATTTAATATTATGCGCCTAAAATTTTGCTACTTACGTTATTTTAAAGGGTTATGTCAACTTTAGCTGGGATCGATCGATCGATCGATAAAACATCTTTATTCGGATTTCATTGCCATCTTTTTATTTTAATCATTCTCTCATTTCAATCTCTTACTCACCCCTCTTTACCGAGTGATGCCTGGCCAATCTTCTAGTAGATCTTCGTTTTACATCGACCCTCGATATTACAGTTAATTCACCGCCTTCTGCGTCATCGTTTTCTTCTTCAGGTAAAGTTTCTATTACATCTGGTTCTTTGTTTTCATTTCCAGTAGTCACAAGCTTATAATAGAAACCTGCAATTTTTTTATCATCTACATAATATAAAAAGTTGTTTCAACAAATTTAATTCAAGTTAGTTAGCGATAACCTAATGCAGATAAACATTTTCTTAATAACTCTAATACTAATAGAAGTAAGCTCGCCTGTGTGAAGACTGTTTAAAATTACAGTGTCTAAAGATGTCTGTGGAGTAATCTTTACCGGTGGTATAGTCAAAATAAGATGTATTAAGTATATATGCGATAAGTAAGTAGTTATAGAGGTATATCATTCATGAAATAAACAAAGAATTTGAAGACGAAGCGAATTTATTTATACCTTTAGATTTCATAAGCTCCTCATGCGTTCCTTGTTCAACTATTGCTCCTTGGTCCATACAAATAATACGGTCAGCATTTACAATTGTAGATAACCTTAAATATTAAAAATTATCAGAACCTGATAGTTGTAATCCTAGCCATATAGACCGTACTGTAAAATAAAAAAATCGGCCAAGTGCGTTTCGAGCCACGCACAGTGACGGATATGCGAACATTTTCGACTATTACTCGTTAACTTGTAAAACCTACTTGGCTGTGATAGTTTTCCTTTTAACTTCGTTATATGATATGTTATACTACTGCCATGAATTTTTTCACGAATCCAAAAGTTAAGCTAATGGGTTGAGCTTGCAGGGGACACATTTGACTCTAACAAAAATTTGCACTGAATCGAAAAGGGTGTTTTTTTTTCATAAATTTATTTTACCACTTTGTCGGCGAGATTAACGCCATGCCAAATTAGAGATTAGGCATTATATGCTCGCGGCTTTGCATTTATGTAATTTGGCGTGGTAATAGTTATTTTTTTTGCAATGATTTTCCGATATATTAAAAGAAGTCTGTACCTACTTCTGTAGATACTTAATAATATCATATTATTAAGACTAACCTGTGGGACACCATAAGTGTAGTGCGTCCCATACTCGCTCGGTCTAAAGCAGCTTGCACTTGTCGCTCAGAGTGCGGATCTAGAGCTGACGTAGCCTCATCCAGTAAGAGCACAGCTGGCTCGCGCAGCAGGGAACGCGCTATAGCTATGCGCTGTTTTTGACCCCCGGACAGGGAGGCACCTCGCTCGCCAATCATTGTATCGTAGCCCTGTAAAATTATCAAAGTAGTAAAATTATAATTGCTCACTGATTTTCAGAGTTAAAAAAACTATGTCCATCTCCAGGTTGATGAAAGACATTTTCTCATTTATCAATTAGGTAGTTACGTATTGTATCTATTACTTTAGTCACCTCATTACGACTTGATAGAAAATAAGAAAAAAGCGCGAAGAATTATGTAAGTATAGTAGTATAGGAGATTGGAAACACTAACATTCGGCAAGTGGGTGATAAAATCATGCGCGTACGCCATATCAGCGACTCTCTGCACGTCCTCCCGAGTGGCTTCAGGGCTTCCGATAGCTATATTCTCATGAATTGTCCCTCGGAACAGCACCGGTTCTTGACCTACCACACCTGAAAACCACACCACAAAATTATCTCAAACTTCTTCTATGTTCCTAATATAGTAATAGTAAAATATCGTAGTGTGGCTTACCCATGGAAGATCTAAGCCAACCCAGGTTCAAATTTTTAACATCTCTACCGTCCAGTTTAACAGTTCCAAGAACAGGGTCATACAATCTCTGTAGTAGTTGTAGTATAGTAGATTTGCCGCAACCGGAGGACCCTACAAGTGCAACACATTCCCCGGCTTTTATGTGTATTGAAAATCCCTGAAGCACCTACAAATTTCAATTAATTCTGAATTACCCCTGGTAATACTAGAACACCTAGAGCTACTATGGTAGTTGGGATGTACATACCTTTACGTTGGGCCGCGACGGGTAGTTAAAGTGTACGTCTTCTAAAGATATATCGCCTAGAACTCGTCTCGGTGAAACTCCAGTACGTTTGAGTGAGTCGATAGTAGGTTTTCTATCAAGCATTTTGAATATACTAGCGGCAGCACCGCGGGCTGAAGCGAATACTTCTGCGTGAGGGACGCAGAAGGTGATTGATTGGGTAGCCATGTAAACGCTAAATAAGATCTAAAAAAGTTTATAAACGTTACTTGGTGGCTTTCGGAAGCAGACATCATGTATTCTATCCAGTTAATAAATTTATTATTATTAATAAGTAGGTACCTAAGGCCTTAGTAAGTTAGTAGAGAAAACTTGGATTTAAAACTATTTCATCAATCAATGAAGATATAATAGAGAAAATCTCAGATAAAATAAGTTACATGAATATAAATTAACATGGAAATGGTTAATTTTTTTAGTCTAAAGCAATTTCAATGTCTAGACACGTCAATAATATGTATGCGATTTCTGTAATTCAGCCATCAGCTAGCTAATCTTACAGCCATACATCAAATCGCCTTATTACAGGTGTAATAAGGTGTGGTGCTGTTTGACGACCTCCGTGGCGCAGTGTGTAGCGCTGTTGCCTTAACGTACGGAGGTCCTGGGTTCGATTCCCGGCAGGGTCAATTTGGGAATTTATAATTTCTGAATTTTCCCTGGTCTGGCCTGGTGGGAGGCTTCGACCGTGGCTAAGTTACCACCCTACCGGCAAAGACTTGCCGCCAAGCGATTTAGCGTTCCGGTACGATGCCGTGTAGAAACCGAAGGGGTGTGGGTTTAATATAACTGCCATGCCCATAACAGGTTAGCCCGCTACCATCTTAGCCTGCATCATCACTTACCATCAGGTGTGATCGCAGTCAAGGGCTAGCTTGTAGTGGATAAAAAAAAAAAAAAAACCTACTTAGTTGTCACATTATTCCGTAAGTAAATAAAATTACTAACACTGAATAAAATTCCAACAAGGTACTTTCTTTCATCCGTCGGCTTTTCCAAGTCAGCGAGAACCAGTCTTGTGCCGTATGTGAGTCCGATAGCATTCAGTGAATATGTTAGAACCCAATTAAATCCTGTGCCTAATCCAGTATACAGACCACGTTTCTTGCCATAACGCTCTGCAGGCTCCAGGAGACGCCGATATCTGTTAAGACCGAAATTTTTTGGTTCGTAAAAACTATATTACAAAAATCTGAAGCTATGCCAATATTTATACCGTACTGTATTGAGCAGGCATGTCAGCAATTTTTAATGTTTGTTACGATTATTGTAACAAACAACATGTTTAACAAGGACGAATAGTAGGTAGGTACATATTTATAAGAAGTACTGTACACCTACACACTGTATTTTTATTTATGATTGACGTAAAGCACACTGAACATAGAGTTAATCCAAAAAACTTTATCAGGAACATAGGCCACTGTAGCCGTAAGTCGTAACACTATCTATCAGAGTAGTAAGAACATAATGTAGACATTTTTACCTGTCAACTTCTTTACTTTCTCCGCCAAACGCAACTATAGTTCTAATAGATTTCAGAACCTCTTCAGCTTGTTTGCCTGCTTGACTGTAAGATTCTAGTTCGCGAATTGAAGATTTTGTTTGGTACTGAAAAAGTAAAATGTGGGATTGGACAATTGGCTACTTGACAGCTGCAACTATAAAATATGAAATATGTTAGATTTGGTACCTTGTGGGTTAACAATAATTATAAAATATGTATTTTGCATTTAAAAAAAAAAATATTTTATTTTTGCAAAACAAATTTGAGATTTTTTATCTGTGGATTACAAGAAGCGAAACGCGGGCGGTCATGATAGAGCCCCGTGTGATGTCACATTTAAAAAAAAAACGTCGTGTGTACTAACGTTTGCGTATTGTTGAGAAAATTAAGTATTAACAGTAATAGGTATATTTCGATTTGTGATTGTGAGAGGTTAAATGAAATGGGGTTATGCTTTACAGATAGTACAAATCTGCCTAAAGTCGATTCAGATAAGGTTGCAAATTTATTTGCGTGTAAACTTTTGCACTGCCGAGTTTCGTAATGTATTAAAACTTCCATGTAAGTACTGAAATAAACTAAGTAATAGTACTTAGGTCTCGTGTTTAAGACCTAAGAAAGTGCTGCTGTAAAGTGACAGAAATATAATTTATTTTAATTTTATGTCATGGTTTAAGAAGAAAATGTCAGGTTAGGTTTAATTCATTTTTGCTAGATCAGAGTTTTAAGTTGATTTCTTCATAACACTAACATCAAAGTGGTCTTCACAAAGTAATACCGCAGATATTTATCCGATTTAAATTCCGGGTCTCGGCAGATTAACTGTAACCACTGCTTTCGACGTTTAAATTATGACATAGGTAATAAAGTAGTATATAGGAATGTGTTTATACAATTTGTCAGGATATTAATTACTTATTATTTATTGTATTTCTACACACGTCTTGTAGCTTGTAATTTCCACAATTGCATTAAAAAAGCTGTAAACTTTCCACTTAAAATTAAATAAAACTTGGAGCGTCGTAGTTACCTTTATTTTATTTTGAGCTATGACGTCACAGCTAGCAAAT
Organism: Erebia aethiops; assembly: GCA_923060345.2. NCBI lineage: Eukaryota > Metazoa > Arthropoda > Insecta > Lepidoptera > Nymphalidae > Erebia > Erebia aethiops. The sequence goes on along the minus strand of OV281079.1, from coordinate 8,450,649 downwards.
GACACGTGACCGGCTGTTTTCGCGCGAATTTAAAAGTAATGTATTAAAAATGTATTTTTTTCTAATAAATAACGCTTTTTTTTGAGAAAAAGTTAATTGTAAAGGTAAAAAATGAACCTACGTACATTTTTAAGTATTTATCCGAAAACTGTCAAATAGCCAATTAGTTTAATCTGTCTTGATTTGCTTCAATGTCATTTTAATGTTGTGAATTGTGAGTAATGAAAATATTATAACAGTTTATTTGCACCTATAGGTACCAATCTGGCGGCTCAACCTGACTTGACAACACGGCGGAGACAACATCGCGAACTTGTAACACAATAGAAAAAAAATATTAATTAAATCGAAGTAGGGAGTTACAGAGTGACGATGCCTGACTCATTAAAATCAGAAAAAGAGTACTCACTAAATATAATAAATGTGATAAGTATTCTGTTTTGTATCCTACATCACGCAACAGATTTTTATAAAGCCAACCATTTTAATGGTAGAACAAGCGAAACAAACTTATTAACAAACGGCTACTACATAATATTTTGTCAGAGTCCTGGTTACATCTGGTCCATATGGTTGAAATAAATAAGACAATAACATCACATCAATCAGCTATATACCGATACATTTTGCAATTTTCAAGATCATTTGATCAATTTGCCTAGTCGTTTCGGTTTTTGCGGTACCTAAGTATCGTTCTACAAAATGGGAGGTCTACGATTTACAAACAAGTTACTATCACAATTACAGTGGTGATATAATATGAAGTGGCTCGTATATCTATTGAGAGATTCTTCGTGTATCAACATGCTATCAGGTATTAGGTACACTAATAGGGTATGTATTTGTGTTTTTAATGTTACCTACACCTTGAAGTTACCCATCTACATGCATAAATTATTATTTATTTATTTTATTAACCTTCGGAATTGAGAGAGCCGACTTAGTAGGTAAATTCCACTTTAAAGACAATAAAAGTAGAAAATTTCAAGTTAACTTTTACCCTGATCAAGAGATATAGTACAAAGTTGGATGTTCTGAAGTTCATTCAATGTGAGGCGAAGGCTTTCATTAATACATAGCGGAGTACATAGGTACTCTCCTGGTAAAATGGTAAAGGACCAAAATCCGTGACCTAACGAACCTGTCTGTAGGGTTAGGTTAAAAAAGCTAGGTTTGATGAGGGTAAGCTACCAGGACACCAGTAACCTGGTTACAAATGCGACAATGGGTAGAATTGCCCTGAAATAGGAATTAGGATAAACCCGTGTTATCGTCTAACAACTACATAGCTAGTAGCTATAAATTATGTGATAGATAGGCGGCAAACTAAGACAGCTTACCTTCGACAAAATAACAGATGCGGTAATGGAGAAGGGCACCACTGTTACGCAGGCGAGGGTGAGCTCCCAACCCATGGGGAATGCCTGGCATAAACATATTACAGCCGTGCCTACGAGATTCGCCACAACACTTAACTTTTCACCCATTCCTTCTTTCAGCCTCACCATGTTACTGTACCAAAAAAATATTATGTACTAATAGACAATCAAGTCAACTGATTAAAATATTACTGATCATATAAAACATAGAAACTCGTGTGAATAAAAACATTATGTACCTATGTAGGTAAAATTTAAGATATTCGTATTTCGTGCGAGTAATGGGCGTGATTTTTAAATGTTACTTTGAAAGATCATCCTGCCGTGCATCGTTTCACATACACTTTATTATTGTACATTATACATTATCTACTTTGATTCTTAATAATATAAAGGACTTAGATACATTTAGGGTTCTCAAAAATCCCGTGGGAACATTTTAAATGTCCAGGATGTCTATGTCTTTGGGAGACCCTTCAAAATCATTTTAGATATTTCAAAGATTAACCAGGATAAACCGAGACTAGAATTTGTAATATGGGTGTTTGATCTTTGATATTCGTATGTAACATGAAAATAATCATATTATAAACTTTATTAACATACATCAGTACATTTCAATTTTATTGATTTGCATGGTATTGGTCTACCGAATTGGTTGGAACTTGGAAGCTGCGAACCAATGGCGGCTCCACCCGCTTTGAAAGTACTTACTCCAACTTACTCAACTTAAAACTTTACAACTTTACAACTTACTCTGTCATTTTAGTCGCCAAATTGAATTCTGAGTCTGTATCAAACCACGACATGTCTTGGCGCAGGACGGCTTCAAGGAAAACTATTCGAATTCTCGTGATCTAGAAAAAATCAAATCATCGCATAAGTACCAAATTACGTCTAAAGGGATGGGCCGTGAAGTCAAAACAGGCACAGAGACAAATACACTTCTATATTTCTTTTAAATATTAGTTACTTAGGGTTTAGATGATTTTCACAAAAATTCTTATAATAATAATTAGGATTGCAACATTAATAGGGCCGATTTTTAGGTTTCTGTACCTCAACAGGAAAAACGGAGCGCCATATGTAAGCCAGCTATGTCACAGATGATTTTTTCACGTGTTGTTAAGCCATCTAACTTGTTAGTACCTATTATAATACAATTTATTGATATTGTGTGGTGTTACGGAACCCTTTGTGCACGAGTCTGACTCGCACTTGACCGGATTTTATGTTTCACATTTCTATCGATGGCATATAATTTATAATTTTCAGCAAGCTGTTCGTGCAAGGGACAATGTGAGACAAGGTCATCAATTAAGACAATTGCTTTTGTTTATAGTAGTTCAAAGCTGTTTCGATGCGCAGACGTACCTAGATATTATGAATTAATGTAACACATAGATTGATAGTAACGATCTGAACACATACCTACAAATAAATCATAACTAGGCTTCATTTACGGCTGAGTGCGACAGTGGGACATGCCACATACCTACATCATTGTGCAATTATTTGAAAATCTAGCAAGAAACTTCGTTGTCGATGTCTCATAATATTCCAATTCTACAGCACGATGCTGTAACGGAGTAAACTTAAGGCCCTGTGTAGCTCTGTGTAAAAGAGGGTTTTTAAAAGCAGTGTATCCATCAAACGGTGACATAATGTATGCTTGTAAAAATAATTTGCTATTTTCAAGACCTTTATGCAGCCATTGACGCATCTCAAAACACAATTTAAAAAAAATATCTGCATTGAAATTTATTTTAAACATACCTCTTAATTTACCTTCCAAAGCAATTTTTCTCCTTATTGAAACCAATAATTAGCTCTAGAAATATAAGATAAAATTCATATTTCTAAATCAAACACATTGTCGGTTTCATTTGTATTGAAAAGTAAATATTTTTTTTTTTACAAATTATTTCATGCATTTTTTGCGACAGGCGCTTGCTCGATTTCACCCCCGCGCGCCTGTGTTTTTCATCTCGTGAGCTCACAGCGCCTTAACTGCAGAGTGCAGCAAATAATAAGTAAAGTTTCCAGAAAAAAACCTTTGATATTAAAAATTGCACTGACTAAGTATAATGTCGTTTTGTATAATAATATTAATTAAATTATGTCGATGTATATTCTAATATGTCGAAAAAGTACATAAAACTGGTACATATTAATATTAATAGAATTGTTCTAGGCAAAGTAATTAAATAGTTTTAAGAACGATATATTTCTGTCGTATCAACGGGAGAAGAGTTGTCTTTAAGTACTCTATGTATTCTGTACAAATGACGTGCAGATATATTTCCTAGGATTAGGTTAAGTAATCCATTTTAGTGCAGACTTTAAAAAATTTCCTTTTAGCATTAGGTTTATTTAATTTGATTAGGGCGAACTTTTTATGACTAGGTACATCTTACTACGCACATAATAAAAATAATCTAAAGGCTTAGACACACATAAAGCGTTACGGAATCTGAACGGTATGAACAATCAATAACACTGAGCGCACGCGTATGTGCGTTCGATTCAACTTTGCCAAGCACACAAGTCGACACCATTGAGGTATAATGTACTAACTACTAAAGTACTAACGTACATCATGTATATTACTTCAATGGTCGACACACATCCACGAGCGCAACGGCGACTCGCTATTGTATCGCCTTTATATACAGTATCTTTTGCAACTCCTACAACCTTTATTTTAACAGAAGCTATTCTAGGTTCTCGGTGTTGCATTAGATACGTTTCCGTAGCGCGGTTTGTGTGCCCAGGGTAAGTGGTACTTCAACTCTACCTGTCTCAACGCGCTCCAGCTGATGAGAGCGACAGAAAGAATACATAGCACGAGAGATAGAGCAATGCTGATGATCATTCCTATAGCCATGGCCGTAGCGTCCTCAACTAGCGCCTCCATGTTTTCCTCGTGTGAAGCATTGCATCTGTATTGAATGAAAACTATTTAATTGTACGGAATAATGAAGATGTAACCAAATCTGGTGGTGAACATGGGAGGTAAGCTCTGTACGAGAACTCTTTTTCTTAAAACAGTAAGTATCTAAAAGTTAAAAAGACAAAAATAACACGTGGTGGCGTAGTCTACTTACAACCGCCGGCCTCCTCCGAATAAAGTGGTGACGGGAAGATAACTCGAACATTGATCTTGTTGGGCTGTCCTCTCCACGAAGGCTGTGCTCAGTTCTCCGAACTGCACGAGGTTGTAGCACACGCCTCCACCGCTCAGCAGTCCAGCTATGATCCCGACGATAGTGGCCAGCAATTCCACCCACTTAGCGTACCGGAACTATAGAAATAAAATTTACCAACATAAACAAAAGAGTTCGAACTCCCAATCGCGAGACTTTTCCGGTGGGAGGCTTCGGACGTGAATAGTTACCACCCTACTGGCAAAGACGTAGTTACTGCCAAGCGATTTAGCGTGTAGAAACCGAATAGGGGTACGGGGGTTAGTCCGTTACCATGTCAGACTGCATCATCAGCTGGGCTACCGGCTAAAACTGACAGCTACAGTGTAACGATCGCAATCACCTCTGATTGGTTAACACTCTTCCCACTCTTCTCACTATTGGACAAAATCCATTGACGCAGCAAGAAAACCATAAATTCAGCCAATCACAACAATTGATACTGTAACAATGATTGATGCAGAAGTTACGCAGTCGCCCTGCAGGTTGTATCCCGGGAGGAAGGATATAGGCTAATTTTTATGCCGGAAAATTCAAGAGTTCGCGCGGGAATCAAACAACCTCATCCACGCTGACGAAGTCACGGACATCATCTAGTTATATGTATACTTACTTATGTATCTAAATTTGGATAAAATTTAACATTTGTAAAATTTATATACTTATTTATTTATTTCTCAAAATTATATCGGATCCTTAAAAACTATAGAAAGATAACAACTGCGTTAGTTTGAAACTGAAACATATTATATTTATGTTAATAAATATATTATAAGTATATTATGTAGTCTTTTTAAGTATAGAATATCACTCTGAACAATAAATTACTAGCTATATCAATGCAGTGTATCTAAATAGATTGACTGTATCAAATGTTTTCAATGTAAGGATATAATATGATTGTGTTGCTTTTTTATGCCTACTGAGACGACTATACATCTTTGAATACGAATTAATAAATTGAAAAACGTATAAATGCTGCCTACAAAATTCGCTATAGACTCATAGGATAATGTACATAATTCTAATTAAGTAAATAATTTATTAATTATATTAACTTACGATTTGAAAATATGATACTTCGGGTTCCGGTGGAGATTCGGGTTTTTTCCTGAAACAATTCACAATACCTATTACTGATGTTTTGTTGTTGTTTTATTTACATTACATTAAGGTTGTTTTCACATTATGTCAGCGTAAAATTGTAAATACCGTTAGATTATTGACCGAGCGAAGCGAAGGTCTCTGAGTCTACTTGAGTGAATTTGCACTTGTCCGTCCGTCCGTCTGTCAGAGCCTTATAACTTCTGGATTACTGAACGTAGTTACTTCAATTTTAAATATAATATGTAAACCGATGGCCTTCAGCCGAATATTGCTTAAAAATGTATAAAAATCTTAATTTCAAGGGGGCTCTTATAGCAGCGAATGCGAAGTAAAATATTTTTTATACTTCTACCATACCTTTACTACTGTTTTAATCATACTTTTGCGGGTCTAAAGTCAGTCTTCATGCCCTAGGGCCGTAATCTAGTCGATCGATCGCCCAACTAGTTGACCAACCCCATACTGTAAATATGCACAACAGAGTCTAGGCTCCAGACTGGTCGACCAAACGATCGTACCATTTGACATAAAAGTTTTTAAACCAAGGAGTATGTGTACCTGCATAAACACTGGCAGCATGAAAAGCAAAATGACAAATGGACAAAATATGTGACTCTATCGAACGTGAACATTCACTTTTAATTTTTTTTTTCTTTTTATTATTTACTAGACCTATGTATCCTACTTACTATGATTTGCCATAAATATCTAACCGTTACAGTTTGTTTTACTGTTATGGTAGAAGTATAAAGTAGAGTATACACCACCGGGATAAAGCAGTTTTTTTCTTGGGCGCTTGAATCCCTCACTGCACTCAGGACTCAATCTTAATTCCCTCCCTTTGGTCGGGAATTAACTTATAACACCCTCGCTGCGCTCGGGAGTTAAATTTGGAGTCCTTCGTTACATTCAGGATTCAATGTAGCGCCCGTGACATAAAACAGTGCTTTATCCCCTTGGTGTATAAACTACTATTATAGCGTTACATAAGTTTGTTGTATATCATTTTGTAGATAATTAGGAATAGAGTCCAAAACTATTTTTTTTTAATTTTTCCCCTAAAATTGACGAAATGGGGGGCTGTCAAAGTGAAGATTTTCTGACGTCCAAAGTTGACCTCAGAACTTTCAATTTTCTGAAAGGCTGAGCCTGAAACTTAATCAATTATTTGAATTATATCCTGTACTTGAACAACAAATACTAAAATTAGAAAAATATTATAAGGAAACGATATTATTTAATTTTTAATGAGCTTGAGTATTTTTAACAGAAATTAACAATGATGTCAATAGATGGCGCTCTGTACTTAAAAGTTTATTCGTTTTATGGATACCGCGAGGTCTCAGTTCGGGGCGAACCTATCTTCACGTAACATACTGCTTACAATTTTCGGTAGGGCACTACCTGAATATTTATGTCTAACCCTAACCTAACCTAAAATATCAAGAAGAGGAAGAACAAGAAAACGTAAATACAAATAAGTATTTCAAAAATTGACACTCTTTTCGACAATTCACAATCTCGCGAGATAGATTATAATCTAACGGTATTTAAAATTTTACGGTGACATATATACTTCCTACTGCTATTATTGAACCACTGATGACACGGGTAAATAAGGGAAAATTGACTTTTGATTGCTGAAATATCAGAAAATTCGCACTAACTCAACAATTTCTTTGCCAAATAAGATAATAACTACAAATTCGTATGTCACTTGCCACTTGTTATATAGTCACATAGTATTACATACGTAAATGAATATTGAGTTAAAAATTACATTAAGTAAGTTAGAGAGCAGGGATCTCGTGGGAAAATGTCTAGGCAAGTAGCCAAAGACAGGAGGACCTGTAAGGCTACTGTTGCAGCCCTAAGGCAAATCCCACACTGCGACGCGGCGATCACCGTAAGTACCTATATAAGTTTGTTCAATGTTCTGAGTATTAATTTATGAAATATTTATTGTTTTTACGTTTTCTTGACTCTTTCTTGTACAGTTCGCGCGCGTGTTGAATGCAGAGTAAATGTAAGTGTCACCATACATTTACTCTGCATTCAACTCGCGCGCGAACTATAGGTTAGGTTAGGGTTTCACATGCGGCCGGGCACTTAGGTTCTATCGGGTTAATATACCTAATATATTACAATTTACCGAAAAATAACGCGTTAAATTGTAAGCAGTATGTTACGGTTCACAATCTGTCGACAGTTTATAATCTATCGAGATAAAAAACGTTGTATTATAATCTAACGGTTTTTACAATCTTACGGTGACATAATTATACAAAATACAGTATGGAATTAGCAAGCAGCTCCGGGACCTGCCGCGGGGCGTGTGCGATTCGCCTAAGTTGCACGGAGGATTAAAATAAGTCAACATAAATTTATACATAAACAGTACTTACCTCTCTTTAACATTAATCCATACTAATATTATAAATGCGAAAGTGTGTCTGTCTGTCTGTCTGTCTGTCTGTCTGTCTGTCTGCTACGCTTTCACGGCCCACCTGTTCAACCGATTTTGATGAAATTTGGTACAGGAGTAGATGGTATCCCGGGGAAGGACATAGGCTAATTGTTATCCCGGAAAATTAAAGAGTTCCCGCGGGAATAAAAAAAAACTGTCTCTTCACCCGATTTTGATGAAATTTGGTACAGGGGTAGATGGTTTCCCGGGGAAGGACATAGGCTACTTTTTATCCCTGAAAATTAAAGAGTTCCCGCGGGAATCAAAAATATTATTCCACGCGGACGAAGTCGCGGGAATCATCTAGTTATTATATAATACAGGAACTGACGCTATTAATATAAGTATCAGAGATATTTAGATATGTTGCACTTCATTGTGCAATAAATCACTTTGTTATTGTTTGTTACTTAATTGATTAGTGTAGAAATATTATAGTATTATTTTATTCTTTTAAAAAAATCTAGTGATAGATAGCTAGGGGGTAATCCTAAAATTGATGTAAAACTGAAATCCTTGTTAAAATAATATTGTATTCATTTATATCGTTGATCCGAATTGCTATATTACGCGTGCAAAATATTCAAGGAGCAATAGGATAGCCACTTAGTAGAAAATACGTTAAAGAAATAATTTACAGGTATAGGTATACGTAGAAATTTCTTGCAAAACTCACTCCTAACAATAAGTCTTGTAAGATTCACGAAGAATGAGCATAGGTAATATAATTATCTAAATACATAAAAGGAAGACGTGACGGACTGACTGATCTATCAAAGCACAGCTCAAACCACTGGACGGATCGGGCTGAAATTTGGCATATTATTATTACTATTATTCTTTCTTCTTCTTCTTTTTTTCTATTATGACGTAAGATATAGGAAAGGATATTTGTAAATTCGACCCCTAAGTGGTGAAATAGGGCTTTGCAATTTGTATAAAAATCGAACCTGACTTTAGCGCAGCCGCGGGCATTTTGCTAGTTATTAGTCTATATATATAAAAATGAAACCCGTTTTCCTTGGTCACGGCATCACGCGTGAATAGCTGGACCGATTTCACTAATTCTTTTTTTGTTGTATTTGTTATTATTAGGAGAAGGTTCTTACGGAAAAAAATATTAAGAAAATCTCTCAGAAATATTGAAAAATATACATTTAATTTTGCATACTAAGGCGGTACGAATTTCGCCGGGTCAGCTAGTTTAATATAAAATGCTGAAGTATATACTGAAAAATAAGACAACTCGGATGAATTTTAACGCAAAGAAACTTCTAAAAGTGGTCTCAATGTTTTTTTACTGTACTGCTGCTAGGATACAATACGTAGTCATGAAAATAAAATTCGCATAGCATATTTTATGAAAAGAAAATACGTATTATCTACAACGCCATTACTATTAAATATTTGAAACTTACTGTGACTTTTTCTTTTTATGAACCATTTTTATCCTTTTACCATTCGGCACGCACTATCTGTCCGTCCGTCCGGTGCTTGGGGAAGCTCGAGGAGGTAATGAGCCCACGAACTACGCGCAGCGCGCTACGTTTCGTTTATAATTAAACACGTAGTTCTCAATCTCATCGTAATATACCCCTGTACATACGATTCATCTGTGTACATGATTAGAGATAACGTTTAAGTATACCTACATTTTATCTAACAATAATTATAACTAGGACACATTGGTTATGACTATATTAGCCATACAATTAATTACAGCAACTCGTGAATACGTTGCCCAATATACCCTAAGGATACCTGGTGGCATGTGATGTTCGTGTTTTATGAATTAAAATCCTTATTTTAGCGACAACAAACTGACATTTTGAAATAATACTAGTATTTTTATTAGCCTACTCATCATCACTACCATCACTACAGCCCATTAACGTCCCACTGTTGGGCACAGGCCTCCACTCTCATAGGAGAGAGGGAAATAGAGCTTAGACCCACCACGCTGCTCCAATGCGGGTTGGCGGGCTTTTAACGACTATATTATCATGTTATAGTGATAATAACCGGGACCGACGGCTTAAAGCGCTCTCCGAGGCACGGGGGTGAAACACCGCCAACTTCCAACTCCGGGCTGGCACTGAGAATTTTTTTATTGAAAAACGGTTTTCAAAAACCCAATACCTAACAATTTTTATGCCCGACCGGGAATCGAACCCAGGACCTCGTGATCCGCAGTCGACTATGCTAACCGCTAGACCAACAAGGCATGTTACTATTACCTACTCATACTATCTATGTAATATATTATATATATATTATATATATAAAAATGAAACCCGTTTTCCTTGGTCACGGCATCACGCGTGAATGGCTGGACCGATTTCACTAATTCTTTTTTTGTTGTATTTGTTATTATTAGGAGAAGGTTCTTACGGAAAAAAATATTAAGAAAATCTCTCAGAAATATTGAAAAATATACATTTAATTTTGCATACTAAGGCGGTACGAAGTTCGCCGGGTCAGCTAGTTGTCTAATATATGTATATGTCACCGTAAGATTGTAAAATCCGTTAGATTATAATCTAACGGTTTCTATCCCGCGAGATTATAAACTGTCGTAAGATTGTGAACCGTTCAATGTTCTGAGTATTAATTTATGAAATATTTATTGTTTTTTCGTTTTCTTGTCTCATTCTTGTACAGATCGCGCGCGAGTTGAATGCAGAATAAATGTAAGTGTCACCATACATTTACTCTGCATTCAACTCGCTCGCGCGCAGTATGTTACGGTTCACAATCTGTCGACAATCTATCGAGATAAAAAACGTTATATTATAATCTAACGGTTTTTACAATCTTACGGTGACATATATATTATAATAGTATTCAAGTATTTTTGTTTTTTTAATTTTTAATACTTTTTGTTAGCAAGACGTAAAGTTTGGTAAAGTAGGTAAAGTTTGAATAGATCATTTATGAACTCTTACGTCACGAGGAGGATAAGTATGATCATTCATGATATAAAAACTCTGTTTGAGCCGGCAGTAGGTACATTATAAAATGACTTCAAAGAAAAACTTTAGATTACTCGCACCGAGAGGCTTCAGTTATTTTAATAAGCCTTTTTTTTGAGTGAGTAGCTTTTTACGGACTTTTAATTTGTGAGCTTGATTAAATGTCATAAGTTGATAATTCAATATTTGAGGAGTTTAATTTTAAAGTCTAAATTTCAAATTTTACTGATTAAGCTTCTCAAATCACTCTTTTTCTTCGACTCAGACAAATTTTTCTTCGACAAATGTTTCAGTATTAGTTGTCGTAGTCCCCGTTCCCTGGGAACGGAGGCGGGCGCTAATGTGGGACGCAACATGCGTCCATGTCATATCAGGGAGGCAGCATCAAGGCCGGGAGCCGCAGCAGAAAAGGCTGAAACCGGCAAGCGGCGGAAGTATGCCTCTCTTACAGTGGAGTTACATAATATTTGCTCCGTTTGCCGTGGAGACCCTGGGGCCGAAAAATGTTTTGCGAGATATTTCACCGCGGTTAATTGCCTCATCTGGTGACAGAATGGCTGGCCCATTTTTTGCGCAAAGGATCCAGGTCCAGTGCGGAAATGCAGCCAGCATTCTTGCCACCATTAGGTTCTAATGTATTATTTTCATTAAACGCGCTTTAGTTGTATAAAAATATATATTAGGGCCTATAGATGATCGACTTCTTCCGCGTGGACTAAGGTTTTTAGACTCCTGCGAGAACTCTCTATAATTACCCGGGATGAAATGCCAATGAGTTAAATCAGTGTAATGTGCCATCTCCATTCTCCATTCCTATAGTCTTTGTGGCGTGAAGGACTACTAAATTAACGATTGTGCATAACAGTAGGTATAATATTAATAGTTCTTACGGTTTAGGTGTGTAACATGAAACATCACTGCAGCATCAGGTTTAAGAGTTGGAACCTGGAGTAAAAGACTACTGCTTTTAGGATAGATTCGTTATATTTTAGACTACGAGAGATCGTAATCAAACCATTCTTGATTTTTAATCACCACTACATAGTCGACAGATTATAATCTATCGACTATGTAGTGGTTATTAAAAACTAATTAAATAATACTTAAAGTAATAAAAATGAATATTATATGTTATATTAAATTGATGTTAGGTGTATATCAATTTTTTAAATGCGAGTATGATCAGCATAGTTGCTGTGACTTGACCTGCAGGCTTAGCATGCGTACAACGAGATATCTCACGAGGAGAGAGATTTTGTCGTTGCCGGCTAATTTTTCGTTTACCCTAACATGCAAAATGCGGTAATTATATTACAAGAAAAACCCGTGGATGGTGTAGTGGCATATGTTAATATTTTGTTTTGGTTGAGATAATTAAATATATATATATAAATAAATAAATTGTTTATTGCTCCAAAAATACACAAGTTACAAATTACAAAAACATTTCTGCGTTTTACAGGGCAAAACTTAATAATATTCTAAATTGTAGTTAAAAAATCAAAAATACGTATACATACAGAAAACCAGCTGTCCCTAAGATAGGTATAGACCTGTGTTTTAGGCCACAGCGCTCTCCTTAAATAAATGGTTTATTTATACAACTACATAGATCAAACCTGCAGGTAAATATGATCAGATTTTTGTTTTAAATATTTTAACTACTTAATATCTACATTGAAGAACACAGATGATATTTTTTAAAGTTTAGTTTTTAGTTTTTAATTTAGATTTTAATGTATCTTGTTAACATTGAATAAAGGAACTGATTTTCTAAATTAGATATAATGTTTAATTGTTGATCGTCCCGAATAAATAAAAAAATAGTCGGCATGTAAGGGTTCGTAGAGAAAAATACCACAGGTAAGAAATATTGCTTTTATCTCTACTTTTGTCGTAACAAGACAAGTAACCATTTTGGCTTCGGTAGACAATTAGAGATAACGGGTAGACATAATTTTACTGGTTGTGCGCGTGCTAGCCCTACTGTATATGCCTGGGTCTTTAACTCTGTCCATTGCTCTGAAGCAACGGATTGACGTGATTTTTGTTTGGAAAGTATAGTTGTGGACCTCGTGTCATAGGATAGGCTTTTTATCCCTAAAAATTAAAGAGGTTCCCCGGCATATTTACACCTAAATCTAAACAGACGAAGTCGCGGGCACCATCTAGTGTATAATTATGGTGTAAGATTAGTTAATTAATTATTCGTTATCACAAAACTGTAAACGTAAAATCCTACTACTTATCTTTAAACATGGGATAATCCTTTAGCTCTTAAGGTATGTTGTTAAACTGTGCATATGTCAACTTAGATTTGGAAATGTTGCAAATCAGAATGAGTACACTAAATGAACTGGATATTTAGGTAAGTACTCAAGGCGGTAGATACTCGTACTACGTACAATTTATTATCAATTGACTTGCGACAGGCACGCTTGTTCCATTTGACGCATACGGAAACAACAGTAGAAAATTTTATAAATCAAACAGTTGATTTAAATCAATTGATATTTTGTGTTTGGACTGTTTCAATAATAAAGAGATGTCTTTTTCATATTTTCGACTTGGCGCGTTATGTAAGATCAATTAAATTAGAATCGATCTTACATTACTCTAAGTAGGCCGAGTAGGCCTAAATATACATTTATAAAACAGTACAAATCTTAAGCTAAAAAAAACGCTACTCAAAAGAAACTGCAATAACTGCTGAAACTGGCTATTGCTGCCAGGAAAATTAGACAGTTTAACCGATATTGAAACGACTGGGCTTGTCTACTTTTTCTACATCCACAGTGTCACGTCGTAACTTGTACGGCGTTTTATTGTGGGGCAGAGCAGCTGATATCCAAACAATTTTTATATTGCAAAAAAAAGGCCATCCGTTCTATTTATAAACTCGGATCATGCGAATAACTTCGTGAAAAATTTAAGTAGATTGGTATACTTACGGTGCCTTCACAATAAAATTACAATAATATAGTCTTTGTTAGGCGGAACATCAACCTTTAAAAGAAATAAGTGATCGCGGATCGCAATTCACATTGACCGTGTATCGGGCGCCAAATTTTTTAGCTTGTAGAATATTGATTGGGAGAACGGATTATGAAATAAATAAGACGACTGCGATTATCAAGAGTCCAATAAAAGCGCAGCGCAAAAATAACTTAGTTTCTATTTTTGTTCAATATTTACTGTTTTCGAAGTTCTGTGACGATTGGCGCAATCAAAAACGCGAGCTTTTGTGCCATCAAGATGAGAAGAATATCGCTTATATCTGGGGCATGTATTCAGGTATAAGAGGTAAGAACTTCTACAACTCATCATGATGGAAAAAGTTGCCGGAAAGAGAGTCGTTGCTCGCAGAAAGAAATACTGGCTACGCAACATTTGGGAGTGGACAGCCACCGAAATGTTTCGCCTCGCGAAGAATAGATAAAGGTATACGAAGATGATTACCAACCTTGTGTGAGAGAGAGGAAACCAGAAGATGAAGAAGAAGATTATTACATCCAAACACTGATGACTTATTAATTGCTCAAGAACAACTTGCACTTCTTCGGTTATTGCACCTGAACTTCAGTGACAAGTACTCGTATAGTGTACTCTACGAAACGCAGTCGTAGAGTCATTAGGGGTAAAAGCACGCACTTTTCTCTTTAAGGCTTTATTTAGCCGAAACTATTAAGATGGCAGACACAAATTTATAGTACATTTGTAGCACGTTTATCAGGCTTCTAATTGATATAAAGTTCATTAAGATAACTATCAAGATTCTTTGATTATAAAGCAAACAGATGAAATGATCAGACTGCGTAATTTTACCCCGGCATAGGGGTAAAAGTACGCAATCGTAAGGGTAATAGTTCGCGTGTAGGATAAAAGTACAATATTCAGGATTCGTACCTTTAGTTAGGTAATAATAAAAATATAGTATTAAAAAAAAGATTTATGTTGAAAAATCAGTACACAATTAAAATAATTCAGATATAAACAACGAAATAAACTTATAATACTTCTAAAAGAACATAAAAAACTAAGATATCTAGCACTCTGCCATTGGTAAAGTCAAAAGTCATAATTATAGATATTGCAATTCACTTAAGTTTTAAGGAGATCAAAGGCATGTTATTTATGTTTAGGCTTCGGCCGTGGCTAGTTACCACCCTACCGGCAAAGACGTGCCGCCAAGCGATTTAGCGTTCCGGTACGATGCCGTGTAGAAACCAAAGGGGTACCTAAGGGTTTAATATAACCGCCATGCCCCTAACAGGTTAGCCCGCTACCATCTTAGACTGCATCATCACTTACCATCAGGTGAGATTGCAGTCAAGGGCTAGCTTGTAGTGGATAAAAAATAAAAATAAAACTTTTTTTTCTTCCGAAACTAGAGATATTCCTGGTGTCTTTTTTACATAATTTCGAGGCATTATTTCGCAATCTGAAACAAAAAATATATAAGTACTTACATTTATATCATACAGTATAAGTGGGTATACATTTGGTTAAAGTTTTGTAGATGGGGTAAAAGTACGGGGGTAATAGTACGCGTACTATTACCCCCGTACTTTTACCCCATTTGGCTGGTAACAAAAACAAAGAGCAATAGTAAAAATTTTAATAATGCTAGGTTAGTATGTAAGTTTGAAATAAATTGTTTAATAATTATACAAAAACAAGAAAAAAAGCTTAGCTTGATAACCACATAAGATTGAGTGTCACCAACTTTTCCGTAGAACACAAAAATACGAATTTTTACCTTAATTTAACTTATTGAGTCATAATTCGCGGCATACCGCACGCACTGCTCTCCAAGTGGTGACACATAATGGTGGCCCAAGCGCGCGTTCTCCCGTCGACCAAGCTCCCCCGCCTGCATACCCTTCACTGAAAAATCGGCATTGCGAACTTTTGCCCACTGCGGTCTTTTACCCCGAATAACTCTAGAGCTTATTTTTACGCAGATTACGCCGCTATGCACAGAGTTCTTAATAATAATATCCTTGGACACACTTAGATGTGCTTTAATATAGACAATGGCATCAATGAGATCTTGTTTATTTTTTCTTTATCAAACGCTGTTCGCTACATGACTCGTAATAGTGATTGATATTATGACTGACTTCTTTGGAATAATCTGCAAGTTATGAAATAAAATGTCGAAATACATACTGACAAATACTGACTAAAAATAATTTGTCTGGCTATCAATTTTAGTTAAAGATATGATATACCTACTTACTTATGAAAAACTTTTTTTTAATTAATTAATTAAAAATACTTTTTTTTGTCCTCGTTTTTACTTTAAGTGACGGAATGGAGACAATAATTATATTGTTAATACGTTTGGTCTTAAAGGATGTGTATTTGTTTGTGTGTGCACTTTTTTGTTAAGTATACCTTTTATCAGAATAACTACCGATCCGATTATATAGTTTCTTGGTTCTGTAGTAAAATGTAGGGCTACCATGTTTGTCTTGCGAATGCAAGCGATCTCTGTACCAAATTTTATTAAAATATTTCGCATTTATAATATGGAAGATTTTAAAAATCGTTTTGTTCTACTTATCTGAAAAAAGTCAAATATGTCTATCATTATTAAGTACTAACTAAAGCATTGTATACTCGTAGTAGGTACCTAAGTTGTTTATGTGTAGGTATAGTTCGCGCGCGAGTTGAATGCAGGGTAAATGTACGGTGACACACACAAACTCTATTTAATTGGTTTTCAGGAAATCACTTTATGTAAAACTCTTTAAAACTTATATATACTTAAGTCATTCTTTTCGTGCTGTATTAATATTTAATTAATACATTTCCGTCTCAAAATACCTGTAATACGTTGACGTAATTTTATCTTTACAACATGACGAGAGCTGTGAACGCGTTATCTCAAATTCCATCCATAAATGATCGCATTTGATTTTCTAGTTTTATCTTAGTCTATAACAACGAAATGTTTGTTCTTCATAATCCCGGTATATCTACTTTACCAATTGTATGTAAAGTAAAGCCTCGATACGCCGTGATAGGTGATAATAGCCTGTTTAAATGCTCGGCCTCTTATTTGAGTACAAAGCATTAAATTCATCTAGTTTCTCATGCATGAATTTTTTTTTGCTAAGTACAGTTGTGTATACCTAGACCTACCTACCTACTTGAAAGCGGCGTATCAATTTTGAATGTTTGAATACAACTGTTTTAAATGTGTTTTAATCATAATTTTGAGTTTTTGCTGTTTCAAATAAATAAAATATAATAGGTACCTAGATACTAGATACCTAATTACAACAGGTAATGACATCGTTATCAAAATATGTTATAGCATAAAGTACATAACATGCAAATCATAGCAATCCGTGTTATCGTTCAAGTGCATGTATGCAGAGTGAATTAAGTATGAGAATTATGTATTGTTGCCTATACCTTATCAATGACGAATTGTTAGATTACACGCAATCACGATTACTTAATTACTCTGTGGGTACTCTTACAATAGGCATGATGACTGATTTTGAAAAATGATCAGATTATGTTCGGATGTATCTACTATTTCGAAAAAATATCTTATTTCAGCAGAAAAATAAGGTTTGGTAGATGAAATTGGCATTTGAAATTTAAATTTTAAAATTCACGCCAAAACGTTCGGCGGTGTCATGGCGTCGTTTGTGACGTCACTATTATTTTTACCAAGGTACTCTGTGCAGTGTGCATGCAATAGTGTGATTGTCAAAGTTCGAAAATAATTGTGACGTCATTGTCGCTTCATTGGTGTTCTATCCAATATGGCGGATTGCTGTATTTTATAGTTTTATTTTATCAAAATAAATAGCAATCTTACTCGAAATAGGAAAAAAATACGTTTTTTATAATCCATGAATCCAATTTTATTAGATACCTAAATTTATAATTTCATTGATTCTTTGTTACTGTCATCATGCCTATTGATACAATAGGTACAATATGACCAAGATGACACATGTCCTTCATATATTAATTTTTTATATGGTCTGCATTATTTTAAAACCCATACTAAATACTAATATTATAAATGCGAAAGTGTGTCTGTCTGTCTATGTGCTACGCTTGCACGGCTCACGCTATAATTTTGATGAAATTTGGTACAGGAATATGTTGTATCCCGGGGAAGGACATAAGGTAAGTACTTTTTATCCCAGAAAATTAAAGAGTTCCCCCAAGTAATATAAAAACACTTCCACGCGTACGAAGTCACGGACATCATCTAGTAATTTAATAGGTAAGTAAGTATCTAACTAAGTTCCCGTTTTAAAAATACTAGTTGATGTTCTGCTCACGAGGATTTGGGTAGGGAAATTTTTATTTTCCGGGATAAAGTATGCGTTGTATGCATTTGCCTGCTTTCTCAGAAGCTATTCAGCTGACGAACCGCGAAAATGTAATAGACAGACAATATTAGCATGGATTTAAACTTGGTCAAATCTATGATAGGTACTAATTAGTACTAAATAAAATGGGAAATATAAATGCGATGGATGGATGGTTTGGATGGATGGACGGGTGTTTGTTACTCAATCACGACAGGACGGCTGAACGGATCTGGATGAAATTTGGCACAGATTATAGTCTGGAATAGCACATAGGCTACTTTCTATTCGGGAAAATTAAAGAGTTCCCGCGGGAACCAGAAAACCTCAATCCACGCGGACGAAGTCGCGGGCATCAGCTAACTTTAATGAAATTAATTAAGAGTGACGTCAGTCATTAAATTACATATTATTCAGGATCCATAGAATTATTGTCTTATTCTATATATAAAAACTGTCTTATTGTTGGCGGCAACCGAACGAACTAGGCGCCTAATTGACTTGACGATAGATATATAGGTACCGACATGTGCGTATCAAACACCTCGTTATATAAAGATGGCACTAATAAATTTATATTATAAATACGAAAGTGTCTGTTTGTTGGTTTGTCCTTCAATCACGAAAAAACGGAGCGACGGATCGTCGTTAATTTACATGGATCGGTGGTAGTCGCCAGTCGGGAAAGCTACTTTTTATCGCGGAAAATTAAGGACTTCCCGTGTGAATTGAAAAAACTTTTTTCACGCGGATGACGTCGCGCAGAGCTAGTGTCGGCATCAGCTAGTGTTAAAGCCTAGTTCAAACTATTGTGCTCTATGGTATAATTTCATAAGGTTTTAATTTACTGGCACTCACTAGTCACTACATTAGTTAAGTATACATGTCACAAGAACGTGTGCTATATATATGACAAGCTTGAGCGTGTTTTTTTGTTACACTACAAGTAAGCCCTTGACTGCGATCTCACCTGATGGTAAGTAATGATGCAATCAAAGATTATGCAGGCTAACCTGTTTACTGTTGTGGGCTATTTTAAAATATCAATTTTACATGACGTACCTACGGAAATTATGAATTATAATACTAAAAGAAATCTTATTCTAAAAAAATCTTATTAGTTACCATGGATTACTTAAATGACAAGGAAGCTTGGCAATGATTTGATATCATGGCTCTGATAGTTCCTTAGTTAAAATTATTTGTGAAATGGTCATAATGAACAAAAAACCCGGCTGAGTTTGTTGTAGGCTCTTCTTAGACCAGGGCGCGTTTGGAACCCTCGTAGCTTTAGTTTTAAGATACCGTTACTGATTATCACCATTATATTTGACCGAGCGAAGCGAAGGTGTCTGAGTCTACTTGAGTGAATTTGCACTTGTCCGTCCGTCCGTCCGTCCGTCCATCCATCCGGCTGTCAGACCCTTATAACTTTTGAATTATTGTACGTAATTACTTCAGCTTTAAATATAATATGTAAACCGATGGCCTCCAGCCGAATATGGCTTAAAAAATTATAAAAATCTTTATTTCAGGGGGGCTCTCATAGAAGAGAATGCGAAGTAAAATATGTTTTATAGCGTTACATGGGGTAGCGGTATATCATTTTAAAGATAAGTAGGAATAGTCTAAAAATTTTTTTTTTTAAATTTTTCCTCTAAAATTGATGAAATGGGGGCCTTTCAAAGTGGAGATTTTCTAACGTCCAAAGTTGACCTAAGAACTCTAAATTTTTTGAAAGGCTGAGCCTGAAACTTGGTCAATTATTTGAATTATATCCTTTACTTGAACAACAAATACTAAAATTAGATAAATATTATAAGGAAACGAAATTATTTAATTTTTAATGAGCTTCAGTATTTTTAACAGAACTTCACAATGATGTCAATAGATGGCGCCGCGAGGTCTCAGTTCGGGCCGGGTCTCAGTTACATTATATTAATTTATATGTAACTTGACGTCAGTAAGTGTAGTGTACCTACTAAATTGAATAAACACTATTTGAGTTTGAGTTTAAAATAAGAACGTCAACAATATTCAATGGTACGAGTAGCTAAGCCCCAGAACTAAGTCAGAAGAAAATTGGTCAAAAGTCTGTCTCAAATGCGAATTTCATTGCTAGGAAAACTCTACACAGATAAATAACAAACAACCTATTACACTGTTTTGACTCTCGTTGTAATAAGATTAATTAGATTAGTGATAATGGTAATCTTTGTGTAGAAAGTAAACGTAATAATATAATGTTACTTTGTATTTACATTTTTAGGTTTATATCTACCTAGTTTAAAACTTCCGTTGTACGTTTATGCTACTATGTCAGGAGTCTTCACATCAGCAACAAGCAAGCTCCTGCGATTACCCTCATTAGCGCAACTCGCCTGTGATGATGGCGACCACGAGGACGAAACGACCCTTACCGGATTAGACAACACACAGATCACGGAAATGATCTGTGAGACAACACCTCCACACCTATCACTTATAGCGCGGGGGCCCCAGACCCAACACCCAGCCAACACAAGGCTAAAAGATGTTACGGCAGAAGTTTTCTTCCCCACGCCACACCCGGGCAAGGAAGCTACGCCTCGAGGCCCGTACCCCCGTTTCGGCTCAGGCCAAACGGAGAAGATCCTGCTGCTGCTGATCAACAACTAAATATCGTACCTACTATCAACTTACAACGTAAGGCATTTCAGGCATATATTATAGATATATATAATACTAATATTATAAATGCGAAAGTATAGATGGATGGATGTTTGTTAATCAATCACGCCAGAGCGGCGGATCGAGATCAAGTTAGATAGATATAGTCTGGAATAACACATACCTACTCGTAGGTTACTTTTTGTCCCGGAAAATTAAAGAGTTCCCACGGGAACCAAAAACCTCGTTCCACTCGGACGAGGACGCGGGTATAAGCTAGTTGTTTAGTAAAAGTAATCAAGAGTGACGTCAGTCATTAAATTACATATTATTCAGGATCCATAGAACTCCTGCCTTATACGAAAAGCGTATCTTGAAAAATTTTATAACCATGAGAGCAATATTCTTGCGCATTAAAATGAGTATCACAATACGACTAGGCGAAATACCATGAAATACGAATACAGGCTATTTACTCGTGTGCTACAACTCTCGCTCTATTATATATATGTTTTGAAATTCGCTATTTAATATTGGACGGAAACGGGAACATGGGAAAACCTGATTTGATATTTCTGTTCTGTCAATTTGGGAAGATTACAAAATTGGCTATGCTATGGCTCGGCCATGTGACGCAAAGTTGTTTATAATAACTGTACCAATTTTTTTTGTCAACTGCACAAATTAGGTACTCATCGTTGCATTGAGTCTGTTTATTTATCTGCTTGTCTGCTATGCTTCCCTGGATTTTTACGATATTTGCTACAGTGATAGGTTGTATACTGTGGAAGGAAATATGGTACATTTTATCCCGGAAAATCATGTTCCTACGGAATTATTATTATAAACTCTATTGTAAGTAAGAGTTGCATACGGGCTTTTCCATAAAAGAAGCTTTTGAAGCCAAGCGCAATTCGCCTCACACTCTATTAAACTTTAATCTATGTATAATAAATTACTTTATCAGCCGGAATTGTGCAACAAACGGAATAACAGACTCAGTAAACCTAGATTATCGGTAACTTGTCTTTTGTAGAGAGTGTGTATAGGGCTTAACGGGCGGAGAAAAACGGCCGGTCGGTTCACTCACAGTCTAAGGAAATACGTTCTTTCCTACCAGTCGTTCAAGAAGGCGTCTAGACAGCAACTGGCAGAATTTCAATACAAAATTCTATCTCTCTAATGTCAAATAATACCTACACTAACTACAGCCCATTAACGTCCCTCTGCTGGGTACAGGCCTCCACTCTCATAGGTGAGAGGGAATTAGAGCTTATACCCACCACGCTGCTTCATTGCGGGTTGGCGGGCTATAGGCGCTACAGCCTACAACTATCATGGTAGCCGGGTCATTTGTATGAGCATCGACCCACTGTATGAATATATATTCAGTGGTTCAGTGTTGCGACGAGCAGTGAAAGCAGAAATGAGGAGACATACAGATATTATATGAGTGTAGGTAAATCCATTATGCAGGTACTTAGCAAACGGGTCCGTGCTGATAAGAAACTATCCGTTCTTATAACTGATAGAGAATGCGTGTCTAGTTCTTGTAGTTTCACCGTGTGCTGCAATTAAGTAGGTAGTGTATTTTCATTTATGTTAATACTTCCAGTGTGTATTAGAAACTTGTGATATCTTAGTATATTTAGTACATATCAGATTTTGGCATCTAATTCGATCTTGTTCCATAGGAATTCAATTCAATTAAGCTTTTTTTTCATGAAGCCTAATTTTATACCGCCCTGTACAGAGCTGTACATTGAGAGTTCATCATGAAGTTACGCGGTTTTTTTTTAATTAAACTGTATAGTAACTGCCGCTTTCAATACTGGCGGCACACTGGTTTCTATAGTACTCATTTTAAATTTTAATAATTATTTCATTCCTGTTTATGTGCAGTTCCATTTTTAATTACCTGAGTAAGTACTGCAAGTATAAAAATATCTATCTGGACAAAGTAAGCTATGCTACGGCTAAACTAGTACCTACTATAATTAAGTATAACTATCTACTACTTTTTTTTCATACAACTTTTCTTTGTACTTTTACCTTTTTTGTGGCATTTTTTATTCTATTTGTGAACCTTTTTAAAAAAAAAAATTACACGGGTTGTAGGTTTCGACTTTCGACTTCAAATCAGTAAAATAAATGCTTATTTTACGGTTTTTTAAGGTTTCAATGCGTGTTTGACTATTCATTTTGAAATTCTCAGTGGATTTTGCGACTTGGCTATTTTATTATTTAGAGAAAGATGGATTAGGGCTTCCAATTCCGGGGGTTTTCAATACCGGCATTGAAATGTCTAATACCGGGATTCTGGTATTAGTGACAGTATAAACGAAACGTGCATACATTTTATGGCAAGTATAACTACGCCACTGTTTTTTATTCGGCAAAGTTTAAAACTTGTTTCTGAACCACATTAGCTCAAAAAACGCGCCTTTATTGCTTAAAACATTGATGTAGAATTTTTTTAGTGTACTCATTCTATTTCAATGGCTTAAAACCAACCGTTTTTGCTCACTCAAGAGAGAAAAAGTGTTTAAATTTAGAACCCCGTGGCTTGGCCAAGACCTGATATTTGAGTTATCATATTATTTTATGATTACAGTATGTCTCAAATTGATTTAGTTAAATTTTTTAATGCTGTCATACCCCCTTACTAAAATGTTACAGTATCAAAATTTATACTTAATCAGTTTAAACATCCTTGTGTAGTTAAAGACTGTGAATATCACTTCACTCATTGTTTTTCAAGAAGTTACATTGCAATTTCTTTCTCACACAATAAATAGGTAGAATATATTTTAGGCAAATGGCAATCCAGGGTAGGTGAGTACTCGCGCGGACAAGCCAGTAGGTAGGTAGGTGGAAGTAGGTAAGGTGAGCGAGTGCCGCGGCGGCCGGTGGTCGGTGAGTCGGCGAGCCCTCGTTATCAGACGCGCAAGAACCTAATCACTTTCATTGCAACCCGCGAAGCAGCGATACTTCACTCTGCGCACAATAATCACTAGGTAGAATATATTAGTGGAAATCCACGGTAGGTAGGTAAGGTGTAAGCGGGTGCCGCGGCGGCCGGTGAGTCGGCGAGCCCCCGTTATCAGTCGCGCAAGAGCCTAATCACTTTCATTGCAACCCCGCGAAGCAGGTCGCGGCTATCACGCACGCGGGCGGGACACGGCACGCAGTCCGTCCCGCGCAGTTGGTGCGCGCAGGCGTGCGCCGACACCGCGCACCGAGCCGCCGTGACACCGCCCGCGCCGCGACGACTCCCGGCCGCAGCCGGGAATGGAGGCCTGCTGCGCGATCACACCTGCCGAGGACCTCGTGGGCGACCAGGTACGATCACTCTGGACCAGGATCTGCCATCCGACACCGACGAATCACAAACATGCGAGCCCCACAAAAGTGTGCCTGTGACTTCTGTTGTGACTAGTTCGTTTGGTGCGTTCATTTGTATTTTGCGTATATAAAATCGTAAATTCAAAACACGTGAACCGAATAGTGCCACGAATATTTGTGTGAAGTTTTATAATATTGGCCCATTTATAAGTAATTTAATCTCTCACCTAGATACGAGTCGCAATAAATTATTTTACTTTATGATACACCAATGAAATAAAACTACCAAAAGTCTGAAAGGAAAATTATTGTTCTGAGCAATTTTTATAATTAGATCTTTCTTATCGGTCATTAAATATGATACATCATAATATATAATATTTTCGCGTTTAGTGATGAATATCGGAAGTGCAACGTAACCGTATATTTTGTATAAAACGCACTACTGAAAGTGATTTTCCGGCGGCATTGTTAAACGCAGCAAGCGATAATATAGCGGTATGAAAAACAGGCACAATATGGAAAAAAATACTTACCAGTACCTTCCTATGTTTTGTTTTGCAAGAATTATATTAAACTAGTTGATGCCTGCAACTTTGTCCGCATGGAATAAGGTTTTTGATTTCCACGGGAATTTCCCAATTTTCCGGGATAAAAAGTAGCCTATGTAACTCTCCAGGTCTTCAACTATAGCAATACAAAAAATCACGGCGATCCGTTGGTTTGTTGCGGCGTGATTCAAGGACAAACAAACACACTTTCGCATTTTTAATATGAGTATAATAACAGAGCACGAAAACTAGTTTTCAAGTTTTTCAATATTATATAATTTCTGCTGTAAGAAGTAATATATTATATTTTTCAGTAAATTGTAGTGCCATTGCACCTATACCTTCATACTTATAAATATGGATGAAAACTTGGTATTATGTACAGAACTAATTCATAAACCAGTTCATAAATAAATGTTATATAAATATGATTTTATGATAAAGTTGTAGAATACAGCTAGTTGATCCAAACAAGAAACGAAAGGCAGATTGCCAAACTTTAATTCAATTATTATGTGTAGTAAAAAAAAGTAATTTTGTGATAAAAAAAATTCAAAACCTCTTTTTCGAAAAACATTTAACAGCTAAAATCAGCGTCGCGCATGAAACCGATTTTGCAGTTATTCTATATAATATGTATAACGCAGACCTCTACAAAATAAGGATTTTCAAGAATCCCACCCAAGCGAAGTCAGGCCGGGTTGACTAGTATGTCATATATATATATGCTGCATCTATTATAAAATAAATAGTATTTCGTTAATTATAACTATTTAGTTTAAAAAAAATACAATAATTGACAAAATGTCAACCGAGTACGCTCATAGAAAAGACATCAACGCCGACCGACGGAATCGCAAAACAAACTAAAAGAGAAAGGTCATTCCCCATTCCTCTCATTGTGGTTGAAATATTTCTATAATTGACAGCAATTGCATTAATTTAAAGCAAATTATGAAACATTTTATTCTGTTAAATATTTGTAAATTTTCACACAGAAAATTAACCGTTTTCCCATTTTCCAGTGAAACACAAAATCATCTATCTAAAACTTATATTATTAATGAAAGGAATTCAACTTTTTCAGACATTCAGACAGTAAATAATTGTAAATATCGTAGGTACTTACTGCTTAACTATACTACTTAACTACTTGAGATAAAGTTCATAATATTTTCTGCTGCTAATATTTTTACCGTCACGGAAGTTTGATAGCCTTGTATATATTATTAACAGCAAAATATCAAGTTAACAGTCCCAAAATTTTTTTGAGAGATATTTCACCGTGGTTAGTTGCCTCATCTGTTGACAGAAGGGCTGGCTCATTTTTTGCGCAAAGGATCAGCCTGGCTGTCCAGCGCTGAAATGCAGCCAGCATTCTTGCCACCATTCCACGCGGGCATGATTTATATAGTAATTAGGTTAGGCTAGCTAGCATTAAGTTTTATTGTATTATTTTCACTAAATGCTAAGTTAATATTGAGTTAACAGTATAATAGGTACCTACTTACTAGGTTTATCTGAAGCGCGCCAAGCGAGAGCCAGAAGATTCTTGTTTTAAGAATACATAAAAAATTACAGTTAGATGCGGTTCGAGGTACAATAGACTTTTGACGCTTTGACTTCAGATTAGCATATTAACAGAGAGATTCCAAAAATATTGCATTTCAGTTTGTGAGCATACAAAATATAACCGGTATGCTACGTGATGTCGAGTGGATGTAATAAGCTTTAACTTTAAATAAATCTGATTGTTATCGTTGACGTACACATTTTGGTTGGATTGATTGACTGATATGACGTTGAATATTAAGTTTATAAGCATAATTATATTATATTATAGCACATATAGGTATATGT
The DNA here is from genome assembly GCA_923060345.2 of Erebia aethiops. Taxonomy (NCBI): domain Eukaryota; kingdom Metazoa; phylum Arthropoda; class Insecta; order Lepidoptera; family Nymphalidae; genus Erebia; species Erebia aethiops. Next base: position 8,423,767 of record OV281079.1, on the reverse strand, counting down.
ACCTTCTCACCATGTTACGTGGATCATGGATGTTTCATCATTTTCATCATGCTCGTTACACACATTCGTTATTACAATATTTTATTTTTAAATGCTCATTATAAATAATGTTCGAATTAAGGTTTTGTATTAAGTGCAATTGTATTGTGGAAAACTACTCACACAATTTATATGAAAGTAGCTTTAGCCAGGCATGCGTTGAAATACAACCATACCGATGTATCTGTTCTATTGTATGTTGATAGTTGTTAAAAACCTTCACGCAAGTGTCTACGACAACTTCAAAAAGTTTCAACTCAGTCATATTAAATATGCGCGAGCGCACAGACCATTTATATGCCTACAAGAGTACCTATTCAAGGCTATTTTTCTTTAATGAAGGAAAAGGAAATAGGCTTTTACTGCTTGGGGAAGCTGTCAAATATTTTATTTATTTGTTAATTTTATTAATGAAATAATTTGCGAAAGCGAACACATTATACTTATTCTTATGATTGGAGTAATCATATAAATTCGTTAACATTTATATTCTTGCAAACCATAAACAGCAAATCAATTTCATATACCTATTATTTTTCTGCAAACCAAAATATTAAAATTTTTCCAATCGGTCATTAGATAGCCACGGGAAAAGTTTTACAAGAAAAAAAAAGTAATTTTGAATGTAATTTACTGGACAAAATCTCATGTACAATTTAATACAAGTGACTTACAATTTCTTTACACCTTTTTACAAATTCCAATTCATACGATATACACACATATAACAACTAAGCCCTATTACGAGAACAGATAATGTTATATGATAGATGCTTGATATGGGCTGAAAGTTGCAGGTCACGCAGAAGATGCACTTTTGATGTATCATGTAAAAAGAGATTATTATTATAAGTATATTACTAATCTATTGCAGGTCCCAATCATTGTTATTATCAAGCGATAAAATAATATAACCAAGTATGGCCAAGAACATGCCTAAAGTTAAAACATAAGTCGATGGAATTTTAGTTCCGAAATACTTTGACCTTTTGTATTGGATATAATAATGTTATCTTGTTCCTACTTTTATTGTGTACAAAACTTAATCTGCGAGTTAGTACTTGTATTGCACATTGTAAAATAGACAAAGGATTTAAATTAACCAATTACCAAATCCATACTAATATAATAAATGCAAAAGTGTGTCTGTCTGCTACGCTTTAACGATTTATCAGTGAAAGTTTGTGCAGAGATAGATTTTGTCCCAGGGAAGGCTACTTTTTATCCTGGGAATTAAAAAACAAACTACAAGACGACGACTATCATCTAGTCTATGCTAATATTATAAAGAGGAAAGATTTGTTTGTTTGTAATGGATTAAATCAAAATCTGCTCAACCGATTTTAAAAATTCTTTCATCTATAGAAAGCTGCATTATCAGCGAGGCTATATTTTATTTTCAAAAAAATTAGAGATCCTTACGAAAATTGCAATAATGTCAACGAAATCGGAAAAAATCGTCTTTTCTGAGAACTTATGTTGCGTGCGCTGCCTAAATAGGTAAAGTTATACAAAAACAATGTATGGTGGAATTGTTCCTCTAATAAAGTTCTAAAAAAAGCCCGCGAGAGCATATATCTATCTTTAATAGGTTATAGGTATATAAGGTTGAGTCACAATAACCATTTTTATGATTTTCAAATTTGGTCAACTAACTACATTGAGAATAGACTATTAGGATTATTAGTGCTACCCGTGCGAAGCTGGGGCGGATCGCTAGTCTTTTATAAAACTAATACTGTTACAAAAAGAGTTTACCGGAACTTAGTTTTGCTATGTCGAGGATAGGGTGTGGTAGACTAGGAAGACTACGTTCAACTGTGCATGTCCTTAGGCAAATACAATGATAATTTGAGTTTTTAAAATGCATACTTAGTTAATCTTGGAGGTTGAGAATGGCGATAAGGGTGCAAACAAAAGCTTCCTTGACTTGAAGTCATTTTGTGTAATTTGAAAAATAAAAAGGTTAGGATCTACGTTAGATTCTATTTGTTCTAGAAATAGCAGTGATGAGTACAATGTATAAGATTTTTAAGGAAGCTAATGGGCACCTATTATGAAGGTAACCTAACTGAAACTTCGTTCGCGCGAATTATATATATTTTTTTATCACGCGGAATTCTTTGATTTTTCGAAACACAAAGTACGACCCGGGGATGCAAGCATAATAATCTCTACCAGATTTCTTCAAAATCGGTCAAAAATATGCACATTAGAATAAATATGCAAATTTTTCAAAAGTATCAGTTTGGATTCTGAACTACAAATGGTTTGTTGCTATTCACAAGGTGAAATGTTCTTTTTCTAACAACGTTCTCCACAAATCTGGATTCCGGAAAACTGAAATTTTTAAATGCAATTCGAAACCCTAACAGTTTTACAGGTACACTAATGTAACCCTATAGTGAATGACAGTTTGATACCTTTAACTTACGACCACGTATTATTGTACGGTATTACCCTTTCATTTATAGTAATTTAGTTACATTTACAAATATGCTACAGTTACTGGTTCAGCTCCCTAGTGAGTACACGGCTTAGCAATGTGTAATTAAAGTTTGACATTTCAGATAGTCCCGGGTGGCGGTCGCTGGGGTACTCCACACGCCGTTGGCCTCCTCGACTCCTGGTTTCAGATGCAGGTCAGTACCACACCACATTTTAAGATATTATGTAATCTACTACAGTCTGATTCACCATAAAACGCACATATTATATAAGACCAATTTTTATCGACGAAAAAATATTTAAAAAAAAACCAGTTGAACCCCTCTTTTTTACTATGTAGACCTCAAAATATATTATCAATTTTAAATTAAGCTGCTTATATCGCGTTTATAACAAAACCATCCATTGTTAATACGGTGTCGATAAAATAAAAAAATACCAAAAAATCACCTTCAATTGAAAAAAGTTAAAATTTTAAAAAAATTAGAAAAGGAATTATTTTTCAATATATTTTCGTCGATGAAAATTGGCCTAGTATAGTTCAACCCAGTATCATACGTGCAACTATATGGAGGATCATACTAAACTACTTACGTTTTATTTTAACAAAGTTGTATTAAACTAAAATAGTTAATAAGGTCAACCTATTTAAAAAGAATGATATTATGATATTAACCGCCAGAAATATTCAATACATGTTGTCGTTGAACAGAGCAGTCGTACAGAATGAAAATGCCTTTTGATGAATACATTTTCAAACTTCTATCAAGAGCTTTAAACGTATTGAATAACTTGAGTCTTGTCACGCAGATATAGAGACCAAAAGTTGGATTGCTCAAATGTAAAGCTATTTATGTATCTTGTTCTTATTTGTATGCTGCAGGCAATAATGACATTGTCACGTATGAGCGACATGCCTACATTTATATTATATTCACATCTGATATAATGGAAATACTTAATAACCTGTTTTTTATATTGTTTACTGTTTGGCTATTTTAAAATATTGATATACTTCTAAGTTGACCTGCGATCCCACATTCAACTTAAGGGTAAGGTAGGTCCTATGGTGTTTTACTATTTTATGAATACTTTAACATTATAGATCATCTACGAGTATCAAATCAATGATTGAAAACATTACGCGAAAATTTATATTGTGTAATAAATATAGATTAGAATCGGGACACATCCTAAATCATAAATACATTAGGTAATATGGCAGACATAAGTGCATTCGAACAATTTACACGGTACATAACGTGTGCGGTGAGCAATGTCAACGCGCAGAGACCGTGTCGCGCATGGGAATCGATATCAATGGGGTAGAGAAAATGATCTATACAAAATTATATCATTATTGGAAAGTCAATTTCGATAAACGTTCCTCATTAAGGTAGAGCTGGTTATTTTGCTTCCGTTAAGTTTCATACGATACTTAAAATATTGAATATGGAATTTCCCTTTTTCCTTTTGAGCAGCCTTAGGTTGAATGCAGGCTACCTATAACTTTATGATCACTTTGGAAAATGCGCTTACTACAGTTTTTGCTAAAAGTTAAAATTTAAAAAAATCTACTTATAGTTCTGCTCCCTTAAAGTACAGAATAGGTAAGGTATACGTCTTATAGTGAGTAGGTACACGGATACTTAAAGTTTGGAAGTAGAAATAGTTATTATGTTCAGGTTAAGTTTCATAGGATACTGTGTTTTAATTCAAATATATAATTGCAATTTTTCCTTTCTGAACAGCCTTGGGCTGAATAGATTCCTATAAATTAAGGTCACATTAGTAGCTGCTCACTAATTCTGGCAGCACGTACCGTCTACTATTGTTTTGGTAAAAATGTTACTGCTGGTTACTACTTCTGCTTCCTAGCGCAATGTGTAATTAAAGATTGGCAAGCAAGCAAGAAGTTGGCAATTTTTTCATGTGAAGATACGATAGAATTTTTTTTTCTCTTTTGAGCAGTCTCAAGATGAATTTGGTTGCAATTTCCAAAAAACATCCAGAGGACGATAATAATGTGATTTATAATGTACATTTATTTCGTTGAGACATTCTTAGTCTATGGTTAAGATATTATTTTAATGCATTTTAAAAATGTAGAAGGTCCTGCCATATAGATTTTTATAAAATTTTTAGCTACCGTGTGAACCCAAGGCCCCGTTTTTATTTATTACATATTTACACTGCGTGTGTTACGAATTACGTGTGTTAATTATTATTTTACTTAGTAAGGGCCAAAAGTAATTAAGTAAAGCATTTAGCAAACATATTATAATACTACGCTTTGTTTAACAGTAACAGATACTTGTTTTTGCAATCAAACAAAAACTGCACTATACCGTCTGTTAGAAACGATTGATTTCCAGTACGTATAAATTCCGATGTACGATTTGATAAAGCAAGAAGACCTTGTACGTAATGCGTAAGTGAATGCTTTCTGTTATCAACGAGCACGCGAGGGGTGCGTACACGCATGAGCGATTGCCCGATCAAGCATTTTTTTTTAATAAATCCGTTACCCAGTTTATAATAATATATAGGTATGATTATTGCAGGTTAGTAATATCTACCTATTTAATTATTTGTAGTTACCGGTTATCTAACAGATTTCAAGTAATAATATTACTTAATATTTATCAGTAATTAAACGCTACCGCTTCTAAGGCCCTTGTGTACTTTTTTAAGCCATTCATGTGAGTTTCGTTAACGTGACATGGGGGCTTAATTACCTGCTACCATCGCGTAAAACAGTATCCATTATTTTAATATTATTGGCACTCTTATTCCACAATTATAATCCCTAATTTAAGGACGCGATATAATAGCGTTTAAGTCACATATTTAGAATGCATTTATACTATTTTAAGAATTCTACAGATTTTTTTAATTTTATATGTTATAAATTATGTTAATTTGTATGGGCTTAGTTGCCTGTAAATTTATCGTATGTGGTTAAATCTTTGTAAAATGTAGGTAGTAAGGTACCTATGCCCGAGTAGCGATGTGGTAATCATGAAGTTGCGCTTTCCGGGCCCCGGCCGATGCTGCGTGTAAAGTAACATTAAACGCACCATTAGACCCGCGCGCACTGTGACATACGCCATTGTTCTGGTCTATAATTTCGTCATTCTTACTGATTCCATCATTATGCCCACACGAGGGGTTAACTCTTTAAAAAGTCGTCTTCTTTTTATAGGTACCTACTTATTTAATACCCATTTTCCGCAAAACATTATAGTGGCATGTACGAAAAATTCCTAAAGTTCTGACTTGAAAAATGATTCTTTTGCTGCTACATTTTATTTAGATTAGAAAATTAAAATAGCTTAAACAATATCAGCCCTATTGGTTATAAGCAATGTTACAATACCGTGGTATTTAAAGATTTTTCATAATACAAAGCACTCTCATAAACTTAAGATAGAATGATAGGCACCAGGCTATGATAATTCAAGATATTGTAATCCTATCTAGTGGCAGAGATTAGTTCTATGTATTATCTTTGCTAATGGCTAATTTTACGCGCTCTATCGGAATGGATTTATGATTGTAGAGGCTGATAAAAATCAATATTTTTCGTTATATTAAAAATTAATGTGTCCTTCGTTCGTCCCGTATGCGTTTACATAGTACCTATAGTTCGCGCGCGAGTTGAATGCAGAGTAAATGTATGGTGATTTTTGACGCATACATTTACTCAGCATTCGACTCGCGCGCGAACTACCTATTCACCTGATTGTGATGGAACTTTGCATAATTTTTGTTGGTGAATGTCAGTGACGAGAATGTCATTGACGCAAAATTCTCCTCCATACCTCGATACTAGTTCACACAGGCTACAATTTTCATATTTGGGTCAACGTTGCCCACAAAGTACCTACATATTTTCCTAAATTCCATTCGGCGTATAAAACTAGTTATATTATATATACATATTGAAAAACATTTTTTTTGAATATTGATACGGTTTATTTTATTGCCAAACAAAAATTTTACTCAATTTATTTAATACACAAAACAGAGAAGTATAAACTATACCTACGATGTAAAAGGCTTAGAAGTATCAATAATAATTAATTAATGATCCTTAATCGGGCGAACATAATATTTTCATCAAACATAGCTAAAGAGGCCTTCGTATAAGAAAACCGTTCGTCCGAGCTCTAAGACTACACAAATACAAAAATGAAACTTATAACAATCCTGTTTTTTAATCAGGGGTTAAATGTCCGTCGTTTATCGAAGTTTATTTTACTTTTAAATAGGTTGATCAAAGCGCCTCCAAACCGAATTGATGTTCACCCTCTATATCAATTAACATTACACACTCCAACGAGTTTACTAAGTTGCGTAAGCGCAAACGTAAATGAGATTCATATAAAGAAGAGGGTCGAAGAGGCGGGAGGAAGGGGGGGATAGTGACAGGATTCACGGTCCAACTGACGAATACAATGATCGCACTCAATACGTGATCGATTATGGGTCTGTAGTGATGCATGTATCTATATGTTTCATTATTTGTTACTTTGAGTGCGATGGTATCTATAGCCGCTGAGGGAACTGTGATTTTATTTTACGAACGTACCTATAAATAAATCAGTAATGAACCGTGGGTAGTGTGGTCTAATTGCAACATCATATCAAGTAGGTACTACACAACATAGTACTAAGTACCTAACGCCAGCCGAAGCTCTGTACTACAGAGCTTCGGCTGGCGTTAGTTACGAAACTCTGGCTTTTTGAAAGTGCTAAAACGATCTCACTAGTAAAATTTCAGTTGGTAGAGCAAGCTCGAAAAAAATATTTCGCTAAGGCCTCTTTTCATTACATGGAAAACCCTAAATTACTTACAATTTTACACAATTTAGACACACCGCCATTATTCATTATCCACCATAGAGCCTCTAGGCCAGTGTTGCCAAGTCTAGACTAGATTCGTTAACCCTCAAGGCAGTAAGGCGTTGTACAGACTCGCTTTTATTTTCCGTCAACACTTTACGAGGGGCGATCAATAAGTTTCCTAAAAAACTATACAAGCAAATATATTCTTCAACATAATCTCCTTCTACTTCAGTAAGTTTGGAATATCGCTTTTCAAGTTATCTTGTTCCGGCTAAAAAAAACTTGTTCCTGAGTTTCAAAAAACAGGTCTACCGCAGTTATGACAGCTCGCCATTGTTCTCGAATTTGCACCTCAGAAGGGAATATGTATTAATCGCTAGGATTTCTGGTGAATATGGTGGATGTTTAAACAAATGAAACCTTGTATTCTTAAAAAACATTTGTGAAGCACAGAAAGCAATAATTGCAATGTCACTTTACGGTGACATTTACCAAAGATAGAAGAAAGAAGTCCCGATGAATGAGAAAATAAAAATAAATGAACGTCAAATAACAATTTAAAATGTCAATTATCGGACACTTTTGTTCGCCCACTTTTGTTATATTATAGTGAAAAAATTCATTCGAGACGCTAGCTGAATTTTTACCGATTCTACCTTTAATAAACAAAACCGGCGGAAACAAACTGAACAGCATAATCGTGATTTACGATAAATTAATATCGACAAAAACAAACTTAGCTTTAAAACACTATTGGCGAGTCTGAATTCTGTAAATAAATAAGTGTGCGAAATTGCGTAAGACGTCATCAAATAATAAATATTATAAAATATGCGAAAGTTTAGATGGATGTATGGATGGATGTTTGTTACTCAATCACGCCGAACGGCTGGACCGATCTGGATGAAATTTAGCACAGAGGTAGATTATAGTCTGGAATAACACATACGCTACTTTTTATCCCAGAAAAGTCAGGAGTTCCCGCGGGGATCAGAAAACCTCAATCCACGCGGACGTAGTCGCGGGCATCAACTAGTCTTTATATATCTTTTAGGTACGAAATGACATGGCCCAATATCTAAATTTAAATCTTACCAAGCTGTTTTAAATGTTAAACATCATTCTTCTCTTGATTACTAAGGCGTATGAAAAAACAGAAAAACAAGGATATAAAAAATAACGCACTGTAGAGCAAAATGCTGTATTTCAGGTGATTGCAGGAGCGCCGGTTCTACGTATTTTTCGCAGCGTAGCAGCAGCTTTCATACAGATAAAAGAGCCCACTAAAACCCAACTGTATTGGTTGTGGCCTCTTCACAGACCAGGACGCGTTTGGAACCCTCGTAACCATACTTTTAAGAAACCGTAATCAATTATTTATCACCATCACCCCTTATATTTTATTGACGTTCAAAATACTCGTATATTGAACAAAGTATATTGTATTAGATACAAAATCTTCTATTTTGATGGGGAGTCGCGGGGACATGTTGTGTGCTAGAAGGCGCTCGGAAGGCGAAGTTACTCGTCAGGTAGTGGAGTATTAAGCGTCGAGTACTAAGTACCGAATATCTATTGTAATATGATACGTATTTATGCCTGTGTTCACAAGAATTCTTGCACATACAAAACTCGAGCCATACCAACACCATTGATAGTGATAAAATCCGCGAAGACACTATATCAGTTGCGGTGTTCAAATACCGATTTACGTGTGTACACGTACTTATGTATGTCACTGGAAACTTATCATCGTATCAATAAGTAAACTGAAGGAAACTTCGTTACTTAGAATATCGGTACGGTTTTGTCAGCTTAGTGTAGTGTAGGTATGTTTGCATTTTTTTAGTCGACTCATGACAATAGAAAATAGAAATGTCAAACAATTTTTTTTGGAAGTGAAACATCTTTAGAATCGTTGTGATTTGAAAATTCAACCAATCGAAAAAATAAAACGAAAATGCGATACTAAAAAGTGGTTTAAAATATTTATTGTCTCAGAAAGAATTTACAATTCACTTAGTTGAGACTTACAGGCTAACATTACTTAATAAGAATAAGATGAAGCATGTTGAGCGCACAGGATTAAGTTTACTATAATTATTATAAGTTTAATATAATACTACTATAATTTACAACAAACATACAATTCTAAACCAAATATCAACTCAATTTCGCAATTAAATTAATAAAAAAGAGACAAACATATTCATAAATGGGATTTAGCGTACGAGAGAATGAGATATAATACAAGTTATATTTATCTCATTCTCTCGTAGGCTACTTTTCTGAAGTTTCACTTCTGCCGTGTTTGAAGTGCACATTGTGTTTTTTATCTCGAATGTTTTACGTTCGTCTATCCATCAATCTGCATGAGGACACTGTTGGATATGGTATTTGTAATGGACCACACGCGATTTTTTGCTTTCCTCATCGATCCACCACAGTTATCATCCCGTTTTCTCCTTGAGATCATCCGCTAGACTCCAGCAGACTCGAAAAAGTCTCAAATTGAACTTACCATTATGCGTACTCTTCTCCAAAAAAATGTCTGCCTGCTAGCTATTTGCTCTGCGAAAGACATGATCTGCTATCTGCCACATCAAATTTCTATTCCTTTGGACTATGAGGTATTTTATTTCGCCTCTAAATTTTCACCCTTACAAATATACTTAATATTATATATCCCCCAGAGAGATACGCACAGCCCGCTGAGCGACTTCGAATATGTGGTTGAGTCCAGCTACTACATACAGCGTGTCCACAGTTTCGGTATCATAATCCATATCCAATATTTTTTTTATCCACTACAAGCTAGCCCTTGACTACGATCTCACGATGGTAAGTGATGCAGTCTAAGATGGTAGCGGGCTAACCTGTTTGGGGCATGGCAGTTATATTAAACCCATATCCTTCGGTTTCTACACGGCATCGTACCGGAACGCTAAATCGCTTGGCGGGAGGTCTTTGCCGGTAGGGTGGTATAGTTACCATATATACCATATATAGGGTGGTATATGAATATTGCCACCTATTTAGCTAGTGGGTAGTCCCACTAGCTAAATAGGTGGCAATATTCATACTACTATTACTTATTATATGAACGATATGGCAAACTCTATTAACAATTAAAAACCCTTGTGATTCTTACCAAAGTGATGACCAAACTTACAAATTATACGTTATTTGACCACCTATAAAATTAGCTTAATAAAATAGGTACCCTGAGTCCAAAGTGCTCTATGATACAGTAATTGAATTTTTTTTAAAAGGAATTTGATCTGAAAGAACTAAAGAAAAAATATAGACGAATGTACTCGTTTTTTATATTAGAATTACTCGACAGATTTCAGAGACAAAGGAAAATAAATATGTTTAACGTATCTCATAATTTATTTTAACTACCTTCTAACGAGATGCTTCTACTATTTCAAGTCTTTTAACAAAAAAATATACGTATAATATTTTCGTGAATGACTCATTTATGACCATTAATTTTTATCACCGTTTTTATTTAGAAGGCTGTCGTGCTTTATTAGAAACGATCGCTGATTTTATGTAGGTTAGCTATTCATTTTAAGCAGCCTAATTTCATTTTTTTTCAGGAGTGTTAAATTATATAAAACTAGATTTGCCCGTGACTTTGTCTGCATGGATTGTTTTTTTTTAAATATTGACCTCCTTAATTTTCCGCGATTAAAGTTAGCCTATGTCTGTACGAAAGCGAAGTCAAAATGCTTTGTCGCAACTATCCAGCAGACCATTTCGGAAATACTATATCAGACTGTTAGAAAAGTGTCGTTGATTTAGTACCTACAGGTATTTTGCACTGGTTTCCTTATGATTAACGAGGCTTGCATGAAACAAATACATTATGTTAATAATTGATCTCAGCAAAACAATTCAAATGCATTATCCATAAAGCGACTGAAATAAGTCCCAAAGACGTCATTGTTAGCCATTCGATTTCCTTACATTATGCACTAAAAGTAACTACCTACCATTTTACTCACTTTAAAATAAAGTAGGTAGCTTGCAAATTCTACGTAATACTAATAGTGCTGAAATGTGTTGGTCCGCACGGGTTCTATTCTAAAATCAAGGAGTTTAAGTTTAAATCCTTATACCACACCGGGCACGCGGTCGCGCGTACTTTCTTGCACCTTCCTAAATAATTTCTTGTGATCTAATTTTTACTACTCAAACGCACAGCTTAATGGATCGTAATGAAAGGCAAAAGCATTCCCTGAGGAAGGATTTTTGAAAATTCAACCCCTAAGGGGGTTTGAAATTTGCCAATCAAAATTGAACTTAAAGTGAGCAAAGCAGCAGGTCAAACTAGTACCCGTTTATACCAAAGGTCACCTCCCAATTGTATAGACTAAGATCACCTACTGAAATACAGAATTGATCCGGTTAGTACAAAATCTGCCAAGTTATCTGGGTTAGGGCGTCGCGACCCCAAAACATTGTCGTATGCCGATGTGGGAGCGAGACGGCACTAGCTGACCTAGAGTAGCAGGTTGGGAATCCGGAAGATGTGAAGAAACCGGCTCCACGATGCATTTTTTCATTCAATGGAAAGCTCTGCCTTTGCAAACCGTTGAGACATTTTTTTCGTGTAGGTATTTATGGTTTTCATTTCGGTTCAATGCCTACACTTGTGTGGTTTTGCACATTATCAACATTGTGATTTATTCAAAACTAGACGATGCTCACAACTCCGTCCCCGAGCGGTGGTAGAGCAAATACAAGACATACTTAGCATATGTAAATGACACGAGCTGTAGGAATGTAAATACATGAAATTAAGAGTTTAGATTTGAACAATCACAATAGTAATCAATGTTTAGCACATCTAAAAAGTGAATTCTAAGTAGAAATGTTAAGTTGGTAGTAGGTGCTATAGATTATTTATTATCTAGTAGGTACATTTAATACCAACATTATTATATCAGTTCAAAGTAAAGTCAAACCGTCTTTCTATCTGTTTGAATGTGCTTATCTCACAAAATTGCTGAACGGATGTTATTTAAAATATCTGTAGGAATGTACAGGAAATTAAAAGGCCACTTATCAATTTATTCTCGTAATTATCCCTGACCTCACACAGTTACGGGGGAAGCTATGGGTTTACCGTTTCTACTAGGACACTATATGAATGCACTTTCTTTGTTTCTTGAAATGTTCTAAATGATGCATTGAAATCTACAGAAGTTTCGAAGTTATAAGCGAATACATTAAATTCAAAATTGATATTAAGGGTACCCTTGGATCAAAAAACAGGAAACTGATACAAAACTTTTAAAAAATCAGCGCCATTTTGAAATTCATTACTAATTGACCTATTTCGTTCAAAATCGATATTTAGGACTCCCTGGGATTTCAATACAGGAAACTGTTACCAAAGTTTTAAAAAATCAGCGCCATTTTGAAATTCTTTGTTAAAGGACCGATTTCGTTCAAAATCGATACATTTAGGGCTCCTTTATAAGGCAAAAAGTAATGTGAGGATACGAGTATTAATCTATATCATAATATTATCATAGGTGGATAATGTCATCCAAAGGGCTGGACCGTTCGCGATCTGAACGAGGCATCTCGGAAACGGTTGCTTTCTACCCTGGGGCTACTTCACACATTCCAGCTGCTGGCCTCGGCGCAAGTGAATGAATACCGCGGACCAGAGATTTGTCATATTATTATTACCTACTGCATTGTTAGACTCGATGATACACGTTTTTGTGGTTCCCACGAGCTCCTACGGCTCTTTCTTGAGCCCTTCTCTGGGATGCAATCAACCTATCTCTGTACCATCAAAATTAGTTGAACAGATATGCTATGAAAACCTTGCAGACAGACAATCTTGCTTTTATAATATTAGTATAATGGTTTTCTGGAGTAGATCGTTTTTAGCCTTTGCACACTATGTTTTTCTATTTTTCGTTGTAGGACATAAATTGTGTGACCATGAAGAATTTATTTATCTATTACAAAATTCAACCTGACCGGCGTAAAAGTTCATCAGTTGCGCTTTCTGCGATACAGTGATTTGGCGCTGGAACTGCTTTTTATTATAATTATAAATATTATAGACCTCTCAATATACACAGAGAATAGAGATATGTAAATTATATTACGAATATCTTAAACGTGTACCTATATATTAAAATGTATAGAGGTTATTTTAATATGGTCGATACCTTAGCTTTTTAGTCAATATATGAAGTTTAACGCTTTGAGGTCTTCAATGTTTTATAGTCTGACAGCTAACTTAAGAATACCATGGACCTAATAAACGTTAACTATTTATTATTTCCATGATCAATACCGCGAAGCATTTCGTGCGTTAAATAAGCGAAGTTGCTAAAAGATAAATCAGTCATCCATCGGAGGCTTTTGATTACGAAAGTAACATGGTCAGGTCAGCCGTCAGAGGTCATAATGAATAGAGATTTAAATAGTATATCTATGATACTGTAAGATAAGTAGGTAAAAAAGGCACTTAAGGTAAATATCAGGATCAGTTGCATGATAGCATGTAAACCGACACATGACAGGTGCATAACAGACAATCTCAAAAACTAAGTAATAAGTATATATTCCATATTAAGATCATCAATCGAAGTTGTTCTTGAAATCATTCGATAAAAAGAAGACAAAACAACTTATGTCGCAAAGCAGAAACAACATAGCACTAATAGCAGGCATAACAACAGGACACTGTCTGCTAAATAGACATCTCACAATAATGAGAATCGAAGATGACCCATCATGTCCAGAGTGCGGCGAGGAAGAGACCAGCTTCCACTTCATAGCTGAGTGCCCCATGTACTCATTGGTAAGGTGGGAATTAATAGGCAAGGACAGGATCAGTGAAGAAGACCTAAGATATCTCTCCATAGGGGATATCGTAAGGTTCACTAAAGCTACAGGTAGGTTCGGGGGGGGGGGGGGGGTAGGCTGCCGGGACACCAGTAACCTGTGTCCTAACACGGGGAAATGGGTGGAATGGTTCAATTAATGGATCGATCACCCGCCTGGCGATGGCGGGCGTCCCCTCTATAAGTACATACATATTAAGATCATAAGTAAGTAACGTTTTCTTTGGTCTCTGGATAGGTCAGCTGTATGTGTAGATATGTAGCTGTTAGTACTCCTATATTGTGGCTGTAGTACACTATATATTCAATGTACTCTGTGCTGTAGTATTTAGCCTGGAGTCCACTTTAGTCGGTTTATTATTCGAAGCTTATCAAACGGTTCCTAAGAAATTATCCATAATTACCGAATACTTAGGTATAATTGTACCTACCGCCATAGGCTCGTGACTCCATCGCTCCGCCTCACGAAAGTCCGAAGGTCATTCGTGGGAATGAGCATTCTATTCTTTAACAAAATTCCACTACCTATTATAAACTTGCCTTTACACAAGTTTAAGAAAACCATTAAAAAATGCTCCTGAAAAAAGCTTATTATACTGTCGAAGATTATATAAATGATAAAAGCGCATGGATTTGACTCGCTCCAGCAATGCTCAGGACTGCTGTTACTTATGTATCTTTGGATTAATGCAATTGAAAATATACTTTATTTTTTCAAAAGAGCAACCACCGAGTTTCTTGCTGGTTCTTCTCGGTAGGAACGGCATTCCGAACCAGTGGTAGATTCATTCGACTATTCATAAGCACTTGTAAAAAGTCTATTTGAATAAAAAATATTTGTATTTGTATTTGTATTTGTATACAATATAAATGTATATATTATGAATGCGAAAGTTTGCTTGTCTGTCAATCTTTTCAGTTCCAATTTTGAACCAACGTTTTAACCAATCTTACAGAAATGGCTTAATCAGAAGAATTGCTGTAAGGTGTTCAACGTAGACAAACTCACAGTTCAAAACTAGTTAGTTCATATTGAAATATCGTTTTGAAGTCCAATGAATCGTCGCCCTCGAGTTTTCTTTCTTGTCCTAGTTAAACGTGTCATCGACATTATGCCTTTGATATATTATTTGCTTTGCTTATCTTTTATTGACACATTCAAACAATTTATCGGTCGACAAGTCTTAAAAATGTAGCTCAACGTGAACCTTATTAAATAAACACCACAATTTTTCACATTACTTACATAAAAATCGATCAGTAAAAATATTTTATCACGTCGCGTTGGCGGCAATAAGCGGCAATTAACGATACCGTGCGTGTAGATTGTACAGTAATCATTTAGCATCACTTCTTGTTCAATTAATAACGACGGACGGATGATGATCTTACAGCTTGTACGATAATAGTTTACAATTCCATTGATGAGGCAAATGTTTATCTATTAGGTTCTACACCTCCAACAAAACGGTACAGTGATATAATTCATCTATGGAAACCCCAAATCTTTGTAAGTGCTCACCGTACCCGAGGTTCCTCGATTCAAATTCAAATTCAAATTCAATTTCAAATTCAAAATGATTTTTTATTTTTTTTTATTTTTTTTGTAAATAATACTTGTATTATTTTCCATAAAATAATACTTGTATTATTACTTAATACTTGTGTTAATACTTGTATTATTTTCAATAAAATAAAAAAGAACTGAAATGATTTTTATTCAAATAAACTTTTACAAGTACTTTTGAATTGCCAATTATTATGTAGGTATGTGAATTATTCTAGTTTTATATTGCTCCGATTTTGGTATTCTCATAGCACCAAAGCCTTGTAGGCTTCTTCGAATTTCTTTAATGTATTGAATGCACATTAATTAGTTCGGGAATTTTCAAAGATCATCACCATAAAAAATATGTAGAGCATAGACCTATAGAAGAACCTAGAGTTGAAGAATTATCTCAGAGTTGCTTTTCCTTCATTTCGTTTTCCTTCGAAGCACAGCCGATATTTTAATATAAGGCTCTCTTGCAGCTACGCCGGGTTGCGTTTAACCCTGCGATAAATTTAAAAAATTGTAGCAGTAATTTTATACTAATTCTGTCAGAGTAGCAGCTAGCTCGAATTAAAAAGATAACCCGGCGTTTCTGCAAGCGCGCCTATGAGTTATGACCTTTCGCGCAATACTCCAATGATTCCCGCATTCCCACGAACTGCCCGATTTATTTATCTGACCTCATGTCATGTTAGCTAATGCGTTATTATTTACATAAGGTTTACAATGTTTCAGACACGATAGTGAAGTGGTAGGTAGTCGTGCGCTTCCACCAGACACCTTTAACCATAATGCGTCTTTAGAGTTTTGTTAAACAAAACGCACCGTTACACGGCGGTACGCGACGTCAGCGCCTGGGGCGCAGGACGCGGGGCACGGGCCGCGGGGCGGGGCACTTGCGCGCGCGCCGACGAAAGTGATCGGCGTTGTAGACCACGCAATTTGCAGAAACGGCACTGCCGGTGTATTCTGTTCACCCACATTCAATACTATAGAGATTAGAGACCGATGTGTCTGGAATCAAAATGATGCCAAGTATTGATATAGAGAAACTAATTAATATTATTTACAGTATAGTCACATAATATGAGTGTATTTTTTATGTAGACTCAAATTAACCATTCTCGTCTAGGGAACTTATGATGTAACTCTATTATAAAACCGTTCTGTAACGATAGATATACCTATAATCAACTTGTCTTACTCACCACCAGGTAACTATGCGTCATAATATGAATTTGAATAACATACAAATACATAATTCATATACATTTTAATAACTATGAAGAGGCTAGTGGCTACATAATATAAAAAGTGTCACCTCTGCGTATGGATCTTCTGCGTCGGCGATTAAATGTTGGTCAGGTGGCCCGCGGAACAAGACAGGTTAACGTGCCCGATAAACATACCATCGTAATCCCATTCAACTCTTTTATAGCCTTTTTAGACACTGCAACAGATAATTTAAGCGGTATCGCTTAGAGTTGTGACATTGGGAAATAGTAGAACTCCACAATGGGACGATCTCCGCTAAGTGTTCGGGTATCGGTGACAATTGTGCGATAGCGCTGAATATATGCTGATGGTGTTTTGTAGTACAGCTTTTATACCTACCTGCTTAAGTAAACTAAGAAAAAATTGTTTTTTAAGAATTGACGCCAAGCCCACTGTTTTAAAACCTCAACTCTGTTTTGATTTTTCCGTGTGTAGAATTCATTTTATCATCATCATCATCATTTCTTTCTGATAAGACTTGAGGAAGTTTCAAATTGTATGTGAATTGTGAATCTTTCAGAGGTCAGATTGTCTAAGAAAATTGTTATAATTTGGGAGCTTGAATGGCTTAAAATATATGGTTACGTTTGTCACGCCTAACTTGAACGGTTTAAGGAGTTCAAATATTTCGATTTGCAAGCATCTATGAACTCCTGAATAAATGTTTGAAAAACTGATTACCGCTTTTTACAAAATCGTGCAACAGATTTCAGTCCGCTCCTAAAGCGTTGAGCTATTGAGGATTGAAATAATGCAGTGTCACATACAGTACAGAGCTTTAATTTTGTAAGCTCAGTAGCGATAAGTGGCAGAGTTGTCGTGACAATGGTTGGAATTCTGAGACGTCGGCCACAAGTCGCGCTCAGCGCGGGACGCGGGTCAAACATTCTAATGTATGACGCAATGCTTCACGGACCGGGTTTGCACTCGTCTCACCGATTCCGTACGCTAATCGGCTTTGGACTATCTAAGCAAGTATTTAAATACACAGTTCTATTTCAATTAAAACAAAAATAAGATACGCCGTTTGTAATGAAGTGTTTTATTGTTTTTGGACAATACACATTACACACAATAAATGTCGCGTATAATTAAAACTCAATTCCGTAACTGAAAGGACAAATCTAGGGGTTAACAAGTAATAGTGAGAGATTTGATTTTCACTATATTATATTGTCAGATTGTTTTGTATATGTCACCGTAAAATTGTAAAAACCGTTAGATTGTAATCTAACTAGCGAAATTGTAAAATGTTGACAGATTAAAATTTAACGCTTTTTTTTCAGTACATTGTAAATTGTAATCTGTTAGGTATAGGCAGGCCGGGCACTACCTGATTATTTATGTCGAACCGTAACCTAACCTACAAGAAAGAGACAAGACAATATAAATACGATGAAAATTTAAAAAATTGACACTCAGAACATTGAACGGTTCACAATCTGTCGACAGTTTACAATTTCGCTAGTTAGATTACAATTTACAATCTAACGGTTTTTGCAATCTTACGGTGACTAATATATTAGGTCGCTAGGAATAAATATGTGAGTAATCTTGTACCGTTTTCTGTCTTTATGTTCTTAACTTAACTTAGAAAGAAGTATGTACCTATACAGTGCGAGATTCTGTAAGCTATTTAAATTGACTCTAATTACTGTTAGTTGCTCGGGATAGCTCTGTTTATGATTTTTTGTTTTTGTTTAAAGTAATTTAAAAAACATACCGACATATTCATGCATGTTTTTCTCGCTAAAGCAGGTAGGTACACTTGACGCTAACGCCAGACAGTTTTCCATTGGAAATAAGTCGCCATTATTATAATTTCAAATTCGTCAGGTAAGGTGTATCTAGGTATTTGGCGACAGAGAAACAGGCAAAGAGATTTAATATTATCATATTGTACAGAACAGGTCCTAAAATTCTTTGTCTTACTTTTTTTTTTAAGTATAGATTTATATAACAGAAAAACCAAGCTCTTTCACTAGTTACTATAATTCTGGCGCATCGTGACTACGCAGGCTGTGCCTTTAATGCAATTATCTCAAGGTTCACCGAAATTTCGATAAATATGCGAGTGTGTAAAGGGATACCGTCAATTGCCTTGCTCTTTGGGAATACACCTAAACGGCTTAGCTAATACGGAAATGAACAATGTACATGGCTCTTAATTCGATAATTAAGTGTAGGTATTTTAAGTAATATATCTACCATCAGGGTTCGTTGAGATATATCAGCGGATTATGCATAAATGTATAAGTATCAATTATTGATATTTATATATTATTTTATAAGTATGGATTTAAAAGCGGTGATATTTGATATTTTGCTATTCAACGAGGTAATAACGCCAGTGTTTTGGACACCATGCCCATTAACGATCACTTGGACGGCGTGTATTTTTAGTAAATATAATAAGTACTTAATAGCTTTTTCCTTATTTATCATTTCTTTATTCATTTTTTTGTAACCTACTAAAGCGGTGATAGTCTAGTTGTAGACGCCTATTCGGGTCGTCGGGAATTCGATCCCTCGGCACGCATCTCCGCTCTCGCTTTCCACGTTCGGAATTCCCTTTTCCCGGAAAATACAAATACGTTTTATAATGGGAACAGTGTCGGTCTCACGTATTCCACATTTTTACCCCCTACCAAAAAGTGCTCAACGCGTCTAAAGAAGTTTTCACTTCAAAAATCTTAACCCACTCGGTCGAAGTCGCGGGCATCATCTATACCTACCTAAAATAATCAAATCGTATGCTCTAGGATCCGGATTAATGATTATGATCCTTAAAAAGTGGTGGGTACTACAAAGGAAAGCCTCGGTGGCGTGGTCGCAGAGAAAGAGAATAGTAGCATAACTTTTATTTTTCAGCGAAAATCAAACGGCTGTCCCTATACTAAAACCAGTTACGCGAGAAAGTAGGTATGTACGGCTCTTGCGTTCCGTTAATTTATTATCGTTTATCCGTTTTGTACAGCCGCCCACGTACTAATAAAAATACCTCTACTTAAAATTTATTAATGAACTATGTATACATATATGATGATTATATATGATTTTCGCTGTTGTAATAAAAAGTCTCGTTCACGTTCTCGTAAAAAGAGATCCTAAACGGAGATATAATATTAATAGGCTCCAAGTTCTTAGGTATATCTTCGATGGTTGTTGTTATTTATTACCTACTTGCTTTTGACCGCAAGTCGCAACTATGTCAGCGTGGATCAACACAACTTGTATAGTACCTACTGAACGAAAAAGTCCCGCAAAATTGGTTTACCAGTTTGGGAGATAAGACATAAGCAGACAGACGAAAAATTGCTTAATAATTTGGTGCATAAGTTGAGTAGGTATGTCTTCGTTGAAATAACCATAGAGTTCACAACCGATAGATTTTTTATTCCACTACAAGTTAGCCCATGACTGCGATCTCACCTAAGTAAGATGCAGTCTAAGATGGTAGCGGGCTAACCTGTTAGGGGTATGGCAGTTATATTAAATATCGGTTTCTACACGGCATCGTACCGGAACGCTAAATCGCTTGGCAGTACGTCTTTGCCAGAAGGGTGGTAGCTAGCCACGGCCGAAGCCTCCCATCAGGTCAAACTAGGGAAAATTCAGAAATTATAAATTCCCAAATTGACGCTGCCGGGAATCGAACCCGGGACCTCCCACGTTAAGACAACAGCGCTCAACACTGCGCTAGGGAGGTTATATTATCTGGAATTTTGCTAGTAATATAACAATTATAAGGTTATCGTAAGCCTATATTAGTAATCAAGGAGGTAGGCTTAACTGTAAAATGTAAATTAATTAGACAGAGTTTTGTCTCCAATAGTAGCTCAAAAAAATCAAGCATGAAAAATCCTCGTTTTTTAAGTAATGTAAGACGCAGCAATCACTATTTTTAGGTAGTGACCATACCTTTATGTACCATATCAACTGCCAATAATAATGGAATGGAATGGAACTGCCTAAATAGCCATTCAAATGGCTCCTAGAAAATGAGTGCCAGGCGGTGCTAGAGCACATCGGATTGACATTATGCCATTAAAGCTGTTATTAGAAAATGTTTGAAATTTTCGCTTTGTTTTGCGTACATTGATGCTCTCAACACGCGAAAATTTTTCATCTGCCAGTCTTCTGAGTCGGGAGATGCGTCACACAGCGATGCGGTCGCTTTTTGTCAGTGTGAAATGAGCAGACAGCTTGGCGCGCCACTTTTTTAAACCTACCTACCAAGTAGGTATATAGGTACCTATTTCTTTTCTTCACAAATGTCGGGTGCCATGTAGGCGGTTGTTGAAGCGGAAACTGTTGACTTTCTTTTTTATAGGCATCAAGAATGTAATGTAATATATTACTTATGGTAGGTATGCCTCGTGGTGAGTTTGACGGTCGATCAGTGGCTTCAGTCAAAA
Organism: Erebia aethiops; assembly: GCA_923060345.2. NCBI lineage: Eukaryota > Metazoa > Arthropoda > Insecta > Lepidoptera > Nymphalidae > Erebia > Erebia aethiops. The sequence continues at coordinate 8,402,300 of OV281079.1, read as the reverse complement.
CTTAAAAAGGTACTTTAAAAAAAATGCCCTCTGTATCCTTAAAAAAGCTAAAGCTTCCTCCAATTACATTTCCTAAAATATTTAATGTATAAGGTGCAGTAATTTAATGTAGTTAAAATAATGTAGTTACAAATTTAATGTAGTTACATTATAAGAATAGATATGAACAATTATTAATAGAAGCAGAGTTGTAAGTAGAAAAGAAAGAAAGGAAGAAAAAACATTTATTTCCAAATTGTGCCACACATAAACTATCTTAACTAGGTACCTATAAAAGGTACAGTATATCACCCCTGCCACCTCACACTAATAACTTCACACTCTAAACACACAGATCAGGTATATAAAAAAAAATATGCGATCTGCATGATAGGCAAACTAGAGGCCGCCATAAGCTCGTGACTCCATCGCTCCGCCTCAAGAAGGTCCAAAGGTCGTTTGTGGGAATGAGCATTCTATTTTATAACAAAATTCCACAACCTATCTTAAACTTGCCTTTACACAAGTTTAAGAAGTCCATTAAAATTATGCTCCTGAAAAAGGCTTAATATACTGTTGAAGATTACATAAATGACAAAGGAGCATGGATTTGACTCGCTCCAGCAATGTTAAGAACAGCTGTAACTTATGTATTTTACAAATTAATGAAATTGTAAATTTTTATTTTTTTTCAAAAGGGCAACCGCCGAGTTTCTTGCTGGTTCTTCTCGGTAGGAATGGCATTCCGAACCAGTGGTAGATTCACTTGACGATTCAAAAGTACTTGTAAAAGTTTATTTGAATAAAAATCATTTTGAATTTGAATTTGAATTTGAATATGTTTGATACTGAACCTGAATAATAAACTGGAATAATTAACAATTCGCGATTATTACGAAATGGTACCAAAAAAGCTTTTTGAAACCATAATATTATTAATATTACCCGTACTAATATTATTACGTCATAATATTCTCAGTACTAGCCCGGAGTAGGAAGTTGGCGCTGTTTTACCCCCGTGCCTCGCCGTCGGTCCTGCGCCTGATCTCCGGTCGTGTCGGATTTTCCGTCCCATCGGGCAATGAGAGTAAAGGAACAGAGAGTGCAGCTGTGTTTGCTCACACACTTGTGCACACGCAGATGGCTAATCTCTCTGGAGATTGGCCGCCGTGGCCAAAATTCGGTCGGGAGGACATTATTACAATATTATGATATCTACTCTAAATTGACCGTGATATTATTTTACGTAGATGATGCGTATATCTAATTCTGTAAGTAGACAAGTTCTAATTGTTTCTACTTATTTAAAAAAAAAATTATTTGATTTCATATTAAATAGGTACAATTTTTACGCCGGTACTGAAATGCTAGTCGTTTGGAAGTGCACGCTTGTCGGTTTTATTCAAAACGATGCCGGTGTAAGTAGAAGGTACTCAGTGTACACGGTAGGTACAACCAACGTACAGGTACAGCTTTTGCGGTTCGGTGATAACTAGAATCTAGAGCCAGCCGAGGCCTTCCACTATAGGAAATGTCTTGTTATGCGCAATTTATGATAAAGTTGGAACTTAATTCAGAATCAACGTTAAATGGTAAACTAGTCTAACAATATAAAAAGCTAATGTATTGTCATATTTTTGGCTGATGACTCATTCACAACTTACGTAATACCTATCCAATACAGGTATTATTATATACTTACATATAGGCAGAATACATATTGTATAATAATAGGATGACTCAGAACAAGGTATATCTCACGTGTTAAATATAAATAAAAAACAAAAAAGATTAGAAGAAGTGACTTGCTAATTCTGCTGTCCTAAATCAAAAATCTGCATAGTAAGTAAATGGCTTATTTTTACAAGAGTGCGGTAAACCGTAAACATTCATTATTATCAAAATTTAATAAGTATATGTACGCCATATCTATATCTATCCAGTATGCTTACTCTGAGTTTTTACATTGCAAATACGATTGATCGACGCGAGAGCTCACCACGCCAAGTGTAAGCGAACGTCAAAGTAAAATGGACCCAAAACCTCTTGCTTTAAAGTCACAAATTCAGGGTTTGGAGCGCTGGCTGTGAATAAATACACGAAATGATGAAATGAGCTCTAAACCAATGCAGTTATGGTTCATTTTACTTTAAAGTTCGCTTACACTTGGCGTGGTGAGCTCTCACGTCGATCAATCGTATTTGCAATGTAAATACTCAGATTAAGCGTACAGTTCATAGTCGAGTCTGAATAAAAAACAGATATAAACCTATGGTAGGTATTTTATTTATTATCATCGCTGCATAATCAATAGGTACATCCGGTTTATTTTAAAGTTATTCGTAACTTTTATTGCGCCTTTGTCCAAATCCCATAACTATTTCATTTTTCCATAATCCTGTCATATCAATTCCCTACCTGTGACAATTTGTTAAATATTTTGTATGACTCACTAAACCTAGTTTTAAATATTTTCTGATATTAAAAGGAAATACTGGTTATCCCCTTAATTGTCATTTAATCCTTATTTAATATCACAAAAACGTCCACTATTTTGCCATTACACCTCGATCTCTCTCCAAACGTTCCCCAGCAGTGCTGCCACTCTCGAGAGCCAAAGAAACAGTAAGGCCATGGACGTAATATGGTAATGTTCAGCCTAACACTACCTAACCTAAGAACTTAGTTGGAAGGGAACAGGGGGAAGGATTATAAAATAATGATACAAATAAACAGTCAATTTCGGAAATAAATTAGATAAATTAATGAGAAATATTTGCAAATTACAACAATGGCTCATAAGTACTATTTAACAATACAAAATCTTTATTAGTATACTTAGCGAAAGCAACCTATTCTATTTGCCCTCCTTTGTCGAGCCATAATTCCAGCTTGGAGATGATATTGACGGTATATATATTCCTTAGTCATTGCTTGTGCTGAAAACATGGCTCGACTTCGTTGCAGCACGTCACTCCTTGGGCCCCAGGTCGGATCTAACGAAATAAACCTGCGAAATCTTTTTGTACAAACGGCTACTAATAATCTTATCAGAAATAGAGCTGTTATAAAACTTAAAATGGCTAAAAGTGTGTATTTCGCATAATTCATTAAATTTTCATTTCTAATTTGATTGTACAATTCATTGCAAAATGTATAGCCTAATAAAATAATTGATATAATCCAAGTTCCTTTCATGAAATTTTTTGGTTGTATACCCAACATGAAATGAATATCTTCAGAGAATTTGTTTATACCGTACCATAATATAAATACCAATCCCTCTAGTAGGCCAATGAATGTTGATAGCAAAGATATGTGACGTCGAAAATGGAGAGCAAAAATATTAATGCCGTAGTGATTTAAAAATGGTATCGTTATTAAAAATAACAATAAAACAACAAAAAACGCCGTCAATCCTGGATTCTTTGCTAATTTGGGATATCTTTTGAATGCTACTTCCAGCAAATTAAATAAATATATCACCATAGTATTCATCCCCAGCACTGCTTCGCAACTGTAAATAACTATTAAATAAAAGGTTCTGTGTTGATATTGGTAGATTAATCTTGGAATTTTTTCAAAGGTAAAGCTCATCGGCGTTGCCATGATAGCCCCTGGCTTTGTTCCATACTCGTATGCGTAAGGGCAGCTCATCATCGCGGTAGTGAACAAAAAGATCACAGTAAACAGAGTACAGAAAACTACAGATATTACGGAGTCTGAATAGCAAGGGGATCTAAATGACGATGTAGACGCTAGGGTGAACATCGTACCAGATCCTATCTTTAAATTATACACAATTTGTTGTATAAGGTAAGAGAAACGAAATTTTTGTGTGAACTCACTAAAATCTAAATCTAAAGACGCCTCGTACTTAGCCACCACTCCTTTCTGTCTCATGGAACCCATCATTATAATGAAAAGTGCTAACGTTGAATAGATTGTGAAGGTGACGGCAATCCATCGAAGGTTCTTCGATCTCTTGAAACTACTGAGATATAGAATAATGGAAACCAGCCCTGAAGCAACACCGACTCTCCAAGCAACCTGGAATTCTCTTTTTCCTCTTGCTTTTATTAAATAGAATCTCCAGTACTGATATTCGGGAAACGTCTTATGCAGACTGTCACAATATGGAAATTGGTACTGGTATTTTATGCACTCCTGATTGACTGTATAGTTCGTCGCTAAACTGTTGCAATATTTCGTGCTCCAAGAACCACAATTGTAGTATGGTATTGGATTTTCAAAACTAATTAAGAAGTAATGGATCATAAAGGATGTCTCAATTTGACTGTAAATTAGGACAATAACTTGCCATGCAACAAGTACATAACCCATGTAGGAGACGCAAGGACTAATTTTCCAAACTTCTATGCAGTCTCTATTCGTGAACTGTCCAACAACGGCTTCCATGTAGAGTAAAGGTATCCCCAGAAATATATAAAAAAGTATAAGGAATATAGTATAACCCGTTGCACCTTGCATGATAGCATTGTTGGGTATGCTATTAACATTAGATATTCCTAGTAGCTGACAAATTAGGATCGTTATATACACTATTCTTGAGCCCCATAAATTACTTTCTCCAGGAATCATCGAATTAGATCACAATTTTTTGATTCAGGTCAAGAGTTGATGCCAAAATATTTCAACCTACTAGTTACACAATTTAAAAACCACAGCCAACTAGATCAGCTCAAACTTTTTCTAAAAGCCGTAGTGAAATTTAGGACTAATAATGATTGTACTTAATTTTTAAATCGAATAAAACCTTTTTGCTGCTTATCGTTCCGTTTCATCAATCACCATAATTTTATTTTAGTATAAACGAAATATATTATTAGTGTAATGGGATAGGTACAATTAGTTATAGGTGACTGAGAATAGTTACAGAAAATCTGCAGGCAAGCCGGGCAGGTGTCTGCCTTGTAATGAAATAGCAATTGATAATCGACTCGCAGTTTCACTTAGATATAACCAGGACCCGTTCTTGTTATGTTTCCACAAGGTTTTCTTGTTTCACAGTTCACACTCGTCGCGGCGTGTGATCCAACGACCTACCACCACCGATAACTATATCAATTTGAAACGATATCATATTATAATTAGGTATATTGAGATGCAGAAGTAACGGTTTTGCGGTGGGCATTTTAGAAAATTTAAAAACAGCCTAATAACTGTAGTTACTTGGATGGTAGTAAAAATATGAAACTCATAAGCACTTAGGGTACCTACCCCTAATGTTTGCCGGTAGGGCGGTAAGAAGCCACAGTCTTCCGAAGCACAACCGAGTGACTGCTTCTTGTGGTAATGGTCAAAAATGTTAACAAGCATTGTAAGTGTATATATTTCGAGTAAATTAATTATTCCGAATAAAATTATAGGCAATGTAAAACATTTAAGCATTGCGAAATTAATAAACTGCGAAATTATAAGTCGTTTTATCTTACGAGTTTTTGATCACATATATTTTTTCGTAAAATTAAAATAATGGTCGCATTAGCCTCTTTCTACGTCAGACAGACATTAATAAAGACGTGTGCCGAGTGTCAGAAAAATATACATAATTGGACTCAACTAGTAACTTAGCTCGGATGGTATTTCTGAAAATCTTTCGTTTTTCAACATGATCTCAAGTTATCTATCTTATAATAATAAAACTGTAACTGGAAGATTAATTACATTTTAAGTACATTGAATATATTCTGAAAATTTTAATCGGGGTATATTTTTGTCTTTATTGTTTTTTTTTACACTGCAACAAATATTTTAATTAAAACTAAGAAATAAATTAAAATCTATTATTTACAAAAAATACACGCCATCCAAGTGATCGTTAATGGGCATGGTGCCCAAAACACTGGCGCTATTACCTCGTTGAATAGCAAGGCTAAGCCGTTAGGCTAAATAAGCGCCAGATTTGGTCACCAGAGGCGTGGATCAGTTTTTGGGATACGATATTTATAAAATTCTTCGTGTCCGATGACCATGGGCTCAGAAAAGCAAGCGCCGCAAAAACGTAGTCCTTAGTAATGACTGAGTATTTGCGACTCTTAAGCAACTGAGCAGATTCGGCAGCTGCGCCCGCCTTTAGGCTCGAGCCCGATAGGTGGGATGCTGTCAACGTATCCACGCAGGTTGCATCCCACACCAGTACACGACCCATCGACTACGGTACTATAATCATCCCGTCCGACCTCTTGCCGTCATCCCTGAACAAACCGGAGGGTTCCAGTTGTGCAGGGATGGAGGCAGTGGCCAGAGCGCGACGGACTATATCATTGAGAGCACCGTGGCGATACAAGCGGCCTGCGCTCCGAATGCAACTGAGTCCATGGTGACCAAACTTATCCACGTGGCTGCCACAAGGACAGAAATGAGGCTCACATACCTTTATTCCCAAACGTAAGCAAACTGCCACACGAACCGCTGTCCGGTCGAGAACCGTTCCCAGGCTATGAGATGGCAGAGCGTGTAGCCAGTGACCTGACTCTTTTTCGAAAAAATACGAGCTTTATCCGTATCCGAGATACACTGTGCTACGAGATTTGCATGTGTCAAGACAACACGCGGTTTGTCCCAAAGACCCTGACATTCCACAGCCGAAGGAAAGCTCGCCCCAGGGCAAGATGCACTCCAGGCCAACCTCGCCTCCGCCAGACTCTCAACCACAACATCAGTCGGACTAGTCAGATTAAGAATCTGACTGATGAGAGTAATAGAGCCTGAAGCGGAAGATAAGAAAGCTGGAAGCGCTACACTTGAGATGGAACGTATGCCTAAGCCCCCGTATTTCACAGGTAGGCTCGCTTGGGTCCAGGTGCGGTCATCAAATTGTAAATTTAGAATTTTACATAAAAAAAAAAAAAAAAATTGTGTGTGAGTGAGTGTCTTTAAGATACACATCTAAAGTTGAGATCAAAGAAGGGTATTTCCAAAAGGGGCTGCACCTTAATAGATACATAAATTTAGGAACAAATAAACATAACCGTAAGATGTAAATGGCCATGTGTGGCTTCATTTCTAAAAGGCGATGCGAAAATCTATTGAAATTTTCTAATTTAGAATTTATTAGAGGGGAAATGCGTCATCAAATATCGGGGTATGCTTTAATATCTATACTGAGCCTAAAACAGATTTATTTAATTTCTCTCTGTCTGTATGGCCGCGCATCACGCGAAAACTAATGAACGGATTTAAATGAAATTTGGTATAGCGGTAGCTGATACTTCGGGTCAATATATAGGATAGTTTTTATCCCGATAGAAAATAAGGTTCCTCCAGGATACTGGAGTGATTGGTACAGTATAGATGGATTTTTTGTTGATTTTACTCCATAACTCGGTCAAATCTGAACTGATTTGAATAAATCTTTCTTTATTAGAAGGTATGTATCATCAGGTAAGTTTTGCCCAATTTTGGTGAAGATTTGATAAATATTATATATTAGAGATAGAGGACAAAACTCCTCAACAGATAACAGCAATTCACTATAGAACTTAATAATATCTTTTTGGTGGCGTTTGAAGGAAACAAAATTAAGTAATTATAAAAATTGCGACCAAGAGGAAATCTGTCTACAACCTGACGACTGACATAATTTACTGTTTGTACATCAGTATTTCCATAATATTTCGATGCCATATGCTTGCCTGTGATATGTGGACTTAATTTCGTGTATTAAAAATGTCGTGACTTAATATCTTAAGGGGTAACCAGAGTTTAAGTAGCTTGAAAGGGCAGAAAACGAATTTTGCTTCAGAAGTGTTATCTGCAGCAGTATCTTCTAGAACGGAATCCTCAGTAAAGAAGCTCGAAGACAAATGCCGTAACCAAGAGCTTGAGGTAGTTTATGCAACCGCATAATGACTGTGGCTTCAAATGTTATTTGATGTTTTTTATAAGGCAACCATCAGATATTTACACTCGATTACTTGCACCCCTAACCCTTTTGTGTCCAGTCGGATAAATGCCAAATGCTATCCATCCACTTCCTCTTATATTACACAGTAGGTAGGTATTCTAATGGTATTTTGTAAGTATTTCTTTCGTTGTCCACGATTTTTTGATCAAATTCGCAACGTGGTGTTCTTTGTAATAAACGTATTATCTGAAAAGTAAACCTCAAATAATACGTTATCTAGGTATACTCTATACTAATATTATAAATTCGAAAGTTTGAATGGATGGATGGATATTACTCAATCACGCCAGAACGCCTGAACGGATTTGTATGGAATTTGGCAGAAAGATATACTTATAGAATGGAATAACACATAGGCTACTTTTTATCACGGAAAATTAAAGAGTTCCGGCCGGAACCTAAAAATATCAATCCACGCGAACGAAGTCGCAGGCATCAGCTAGTATTTTATAAATCTCAATTAACATTCGATTCTACCCAGCTATTCTTCTTTATATTCTTCTGTTTTCTGTTCTGTATAAAATAAATTAATGTAAGTTTTTTTTATTTTAAATAATATATAATATTATGATGACTATTCAAAATGAATAGTTGAACTATAAGTAAAAAATGTGCATCTTTTATTTACTTTAACGTCTTTATCTGTTTGTATTATCTAATCAACATTTCTGTACCGTAAAAAGATAAAGCAAAAAAAAGACTATTTCGCCAACTCCACCTTTATTTGTTGACCCAAATTCGATTTAAGTGTGGTAATTATTTTGCAGTTATAAGGTTCCATTGACAGTAAATAATCGAAAGAAAATATTGACAACTTTGTTAACAATATGTAGGTGTATCCGTAGACTATTTATGACCAAGTTCATTAATAGGTATGCTTTTGTTGTTACTTTATACTTTTCTGAGCTATTCTTTTACTTGAGCTTTTACTATATGTTAAAGTTCTAAACTAATGTTAGAAAGTTTTTAGCTGTATTTCCGGAAAATCCTTGGATTTTGTGAATATTGTTAAGCAAAAATTATAAAGCGGTGATAGCTTAGTAGTAAAAAATTTCAGTGGAGTCCAGGGATTGAATCCCACGCACGCATATCCAAATTTGCAGAGCATTGGGCTTGCTGTAACGGAAAATAGCACCATCATCAACGGTGAGGAAACTCGCGAGAATCTACAATGTTGAGGTGTGAAACTACGCCATATATATCTACGATATATATCCAAATTCCTTGAAATTCCGGACTCTGGCGGACTAATAGGGAGACAGCCCTAGTTGGTCGAATATAAAAATACCGAATTTCGGCCAAGGGAAATTATCCATCTGCATGGGAGATAATACAGTGCAAAAGTGTGCGCTTAAACACAGGTTCATTCTCTATTCCGATACTCCGATAGCCCGATGGACGGTAAATCTGACACGACCGGAAAGAGCTCAGAATAACAGGTCATTTTACGAACACGTCGACTACTTATTTTACAAAAGTCAACTTAAGGGAGTTGCAAATGTTTTTTATGAAATTTAATTACTGAACGTGAAGACATATTTTTGTTTTTATTATAATACAAATTGATATGTTGGGAAGATAACTGATACGTAAGTGACATCGTTCCCAAACACATTTTGTTATGTTTATGTGAATGCAGTATTTATCTGTTTATCGCGACTTGTGTGCCGATATTCGCAAGATTATAAATCCGATATTCACATCATGCGTGTAAAAGTATACGTAGGTACTCGTAGTATACTTACCAAATACCAACATATATAAGTACGACTGAATCTGAATAAGTTGATTGTACGATAGCGTTTTTAATTATTATAATATAGGTAGGTACTCTTGTGACCTGACGACAAACTAATATTATGACATCATCGTACAGGGCGATTGGCTAAAAACGACAGCTTCAGTGTAACGAATGCAATCACCTCTTATTGGTTAACACTCTTCCGCTATTTACCAAAATCCATTGACGCGGCAAAAATACCATAAATTCAGCTAATCACAACAATTGAGACTGTACCTACCAGTGATTGATGCAGGTTTTACACAATCGCCCTGTAGGTGGATGGAGAGGTGGATGTAGGTCGGCCAATACACAGAAAACAGATGCAACCAGTATGGAAACTACCTAGAAACGTTCGAAACAGGCTCACTCACACAAACGTGCGCAGCGACGAGACCCCAAGCGCTCGTCGCAGTGCCGTCAGTAGTGAGTGCCGCGTCATCGCATGTTCGATGCGCACGTTTGTGTGAGTGAGGCTGTTTCGAACGTTTCTAGGTAGTTTCCATACTGGTTGTATCGGTTTACTGTGGCCAATACTTCGGTGGTTAGATGGAGTTAGCCGAGATGCCAAATGACTAGGAGTATCATGAACCGGGAAATGCGCTAAAGCGCAAAATACAGAGATAGATGGAGGAATCTTCTGGAGCAAGCCCTGACCCCTGACCCATAAAGCCCATAAAGGACGGTAACTCCAAAATGAGGATCTCCTGCAGATTATCCTATTGTTTATATACTGACCTATGTAACGCGTAGTAGGTACTTATGTATAACCTCTTAAAATCACATATTTTCATCTCTGGAACCACCCAGGGCCTTATTTCGCTACTGGCCAAAATCTATAATATGTTGTCACAGCAAGAATACCTACCCATTAATTCAGGCAATAACAACAATTAAAATTGTAACTATGATTAGCTTTTAGGGAATAGGTAGGCCTAAGTATTCCGTATTCTCTATATGACATTTTCTCTTTATGATATTTATAATTTACTAGAATTAAAACTGGAGAGTTTGTAGTTTTGTCTTAGTGGGTCTTCTGCGTTATCCGTATTATGGCCCATCTCAATATGGAGTCTAAACCTCTGGACTTCTTCTCTCCTTTATGTTCCTTTTTGGGCTATTTCTATAATTTCTACGCCTATACTATGGAGGGTAGAGGTAAGGAGTATCATCTCTTATGAGAGAAAAGTTGAAAAAGTGTCCAGTGGTTGCTATAAATAACAGTTTAATACCTTCCACACTGGTGTAGGCAAAGGGTATGGTTTGAATATGAATGTAGCAATTGTTGATGAAGTGAAGTATGGTGAGTTAAAAAATTTAATATAATTGTCGACTAAAGTAGTTATTTATTTAAAAATTTCAACAACTTACGTTGTACAAAATAATGATGAATGTTTTCTTTCCTTGTTTATTTCTCAAACCTACTTTAATAATATTTGGCGCTTCCTTTTAAATTTACCCTGATGATACAGTGGCGCCCCCAATTTAATGCATTTCGACGGACACTTTTTATATACAGAGATGATTCTCCTTACCTCTACCCTCCATAACTACATGCTGTAGAAAGCCATAAGTACAGGTAGGTAGGTAGGTAGCTTAAAAGCTGTAGTTGACTAGTTATATCATCGTGTGGCCGTTACATTTTGGTATAATTTCTGTGCAATGGTACATAACATGTTCTTAGCAAACGGAGTCGCCGGCGTTATCATGCGGTGTATCTTAAACAAACAGCCCGCTTGGACCATGGCGGCTTGCTATTGATTTTGACTGATTAAGTACAGGCCACAAGTGCCGTTATTTAATCTATGTCTACAGTTGTGGCATTCAAGGGCAAATACAAGTCTTGACGATTCGAGCTAAACTCATAGAAGGGTTTCACCCACTACTTATATATCACGGCTAATTAGGGGCCTCATAATAAGAGTCACTAACGAATGACGATGGAGAGAGCTATCTCTGGTGATCGAATCAAAATGAAGATATGCGAATAAAAATATAGAGTTTCTTGCATTTCTCAATGAGTATCAAGGATGAAGCGGCAAAAGGAGCATATAGTTTGAAGAACCGATACCTTAGTTCCAAGTTGTGGAATGGTGACCTCGTAGCGCAAAGCGTATTAGACCCCAACGGGCAAATAGACGAAATCAAGCGATTCGCGCAGTGAGCCGTTAGACACAAGACAGCGGTATGTATAGTATATCCAACAGTGGACAACTATTGTTCATATGAGATCCTTGAATGCAAGCCTTCGCAAGTTTGCATGGCCCCACGGCATGGCTTTGGGGCGGAGCTCCAACCCTAGTGAAGTAAACGAATAAGATATTTGCGTAAATGGTGACATCGCCGCAGTTACGTTACTCTGATATGGAGATGTTATCACTGCGTTTGTCCATCCATACAAAAAATTACTATCTATATGTATACTCGTAACTAAGTAGATAAAAAGATATAGCGGTGATAGCTTCGACTTCCTAATCGGAGGTCCGGTGTACGATGTGCGGGCACGCACATCACTCTTCGGAGTTAGCCTTAGGCCTTTTCATTCTGAGAAGCTATAGTGGGTCGGCGATGGGTCTTAGACGATAATGATGATGAAGTATAAAAAAATCTAAATGCTTCGTATATGGACGTCGCTGTTTGTAGAATTGTAGATTTATTTTCTTCCGCGGACTTTCTCAAGAACCCTAGTGTAGATAGGAATTAGGAACCTACACTAGGGTTCTAGATTTTTAAATACTTAGTATTGTATTCCTATACGAAACTAAAGTATTTAAAAATCTAACTACTACTGCTAATATTTATGTCAATACTAGACGATGTCCCCGACTTCGATCGCGTGGATTGAGGTTTCTTGGTCCCCGCGGGAATTCTTTTATTTTCCGGAATAAAAAATTGCCTATGTCCATATCTATCTCCATGCCTTTCAGCCAAATCCGTCCAGTAGTTATTGCGTGAGTAACAAACATACACACATACAAACTTTCGCCTCGCCTTTATAATATTATAGTGTGTTTTAGTATTATTATATTAATATTAAGTAACGACATAAATGACTAACAACAATGAAGTGAAATACCGACAACATAACAGAATATCGAAATCGTGACCATTGCGTGACATGTCTAAAATAAACTTTAAGTAAAATTGTTATAGTCTCATTTGCATTATCCGCTTATCTTGCCAACTTTTCACTGTCGATAGCGCTATCCCTCTCTGCTATTGGAGGCGTGATTCGACATTACAAAATGGAATTACGCAGCGTAGCTTTGTAAAATATATCCGTCCCGGTCTATCATTCTAGCGACCCTTGACCTAATGGATCGATTTAGTGAATGTGCCCTGTTCGTTATTCGAGTCCATTAGTAATTCAGAGTAGCAAGATCGCTAATGCCCGGCACGAGTCTTCGGCCAAGAGCTTGACATCTGCTCCCCATTATTCTTTGATGACGCAAACTCTATAAACACATAGTCGCTACTCGGGTATCAAATTTTTATACAATTTTGCAAATCTTAAATAATTAACATTTTTATTAGCAACATATAATGAGCTCCTAGAAATCCGAAATCCGCAGGTGGAGCGCGCTTGCCTAGAAGATGCATATTCTATCGTCAGGAACAGCTCTACTGTTCCTCATACCTCTCCTCCTTACAAGGCTACAAGCTGCTATTTACCTAGGTATATCAATCTCCTTTATTACAGAGCTTAATTTGTACTAGAATTGAAACACACGTTACAAAATTTTAAATATTACTATTTTAATTTACTAAAATCGTTTAACGATCCGAAATTATAGAATTTATGTTCTATATGAATTGCGTAATTCACGAATGTCATTTAAACATCAAATGATTAAATGTTTTATTTATTTCATGTAGGACAACTTGAAACACTTAGGATACGTCATGACTCTACCACCGGTTCGGAAAGTGATTCTACTGAGAAGAGCCGGCAAGAAACTCAGCCAGCCAGCCAGCCATCTAGAAATATACAGTCTCTAATTGATATGCCAACCAATATTATAATCGCTATATTCTAAAGGCGAACTGGATGTCCTAAAACTTGACCTCACATACAATTTGTATTACTTAATCAGAGATAATAAATGCCTAAGTACTCACAGTAAGTAATATAATGTATCTCCGATTGAATTTCGGCCATGGCGGCCAGTCACGACAGAGTCTACAGTCCATGGTATGGTAGAGTGTTGACAAACGTAAGAGCACTCTCTATATTACTTTACCCTCCATTGTGATGGCAATAGCTAATACTAAACGATCGGAGAGAGATCAGGCGCAGGACCAACAGCCTTACGTAGTCTCCAAGGCACGAATGGTGAAATAGCGCCAACTTTCTAACTCCGGCTAGATGCTAACAAATCTTCCTGAAAACAAGCAATAACTTATGTACTCCATGTTTTAACACTTTAGAATGTCCGCGTCGTCCTCTATGTAAATACAAAAACTGAAAAATCAAAAAACCTATGACGTTAAGTTAATCAATGATAGTAGTATCATCCAATCCAAAGTAACTATCTACATAAATAAAATCAATGATCGAATGGCTGAATGTATATGTCACTGTAAGATTGCAAAAACCGTTAGATTGTAATCTAACTATGTAGCTAAATTGTAAACTGTCGACAGATTGTGAACCGTTCAATGTTCTGGGTGTCAATTTTTGAAATATTCATTGAAATTACGTTTTCTTGTCTCTTTCTTGTATGTTAGGTTAGGGTTCGACATAAATAATCGGGTAGGTTTTATCAGGTTAATATACCTAACAGATTACAATCTACCGAAAAATAATGCGTTAAATTTTAATCTGTAGGAAAGTGCAGAAACTCGTGGGCATATTTTATGATATCATCCAAAAATTTTGGTAAAAACTGAAAATCCTAGGCATATTTTCATGCTATCTTCCTGAAACCTTTAAGTGAAGCTATTTCCTCACAAGTCCCAAGTGAACGGAAGCCGAGGCACCGCTATAAATCACGAGAGACACGCACGGCTTATCGCATCATGCCTCCGCGTCTCGGCAATTTACATCGCGGCGTCCGATCAGCTATCATTGTTTGGATTAAGAAATTATTCCTCTTGTGTATTTCACAGATGTTAAGAATGTTTGCCTACCGCTCAACGCCGCTGCCATTATACAATAGCAAAAGCTCTCTGTATGCTATTCTCAAAGTGTCTTCCAAAGAAAACAAACGGAAATCTAATGGTGCGATTCCTGCGAATAGTTACTGTGAACAAATTTTACTTGTGCGGGTTCACCGAGAAAACCATTTTTGCCGAACATAATATTATACTGGTGGAATTGCACCTAAGGCCAGTGACAGATTAGTGCGCAGGAAAA
This sequence comes from Erebia aethiops, assembly GCA_923060345.2. Classification (NCBI taxonomy): domain Eukaryota; kingdom Metazoa; phylum Arthropoda; class Insecta; order Lepidoptera; family Nymphalidae; genus Erebia; species Erebia aethiops. Next base: position 8,387,255 of record OV281079.1, on the reverse strand, counting down.
TGCGAGCGGAATTTTGCGATGTTAACCTCCAGCTGTCCAAGCAGGACAGGCTCTTTATAATGTTATAGCTATGCTTTAAAGATCTAGGCAAGTTTTTTATATGGAGTTCGAAGTTGATACAGATTTCCGAATCTGACCTATTACATTTTTTGGAGACATTATACTCGTAATACTGTAATCGAATCGATCAAACTCTACCTATCCAAAGTGAAACGTTTTATCGCTCCGAATACAGGTAGCCACTATGCTTTTATGCTCCATAACAATGACGTATGGTTATTGCGTATCATTGAGCAATTTAAATCGATCCACTTTCGTAAACGGCAGGCAGGAGGTCCTGGAAACAATTTCCTTTTTTTAATATAATGTTTTCTTCAGCTCGTGGTTTAGACCGTTATAATATTTAATGTTGTTATTTTTTTTATTGGAGAATTCCTGCTATAAAATTTATAGTAGATATTTTTTCTACTCAATGAAAAAAGAAATTATTAGATATTTAATAAAATGATATTATATTATCTATATAAATATCTACCACCAAATCATATTGGTGCCATTAAAATTTTATTTATTTATTTATATAAATTCGCTGAAAGTCTGATAAAGGTCTTTGTAGATAGAGATGAATTACTCCTCCATGTATCCTCAGATTTACATAATATGGGTTTTCGAGACACTGATTATATAGACTAAGTATATAGGAACATACCTACTTTAGATTCCGAAGGTTTATTGTTTTTTAAGTTCCATCAAAACCATTTAATTTTTTTTGTAATCATAAGTCCCTCACCAGTTTAATATTTCTGCGTTGGACAAAATATTATGACCCATTGTGGATTCAACAAACGTTGACTATTATCTTTTGGATGACAAATGAGCTCAAACGTCTGGACCGGGACAATAATACAACAGGTTTATGTGGTGCCAAGAAAAGCTTATGTATACATTGCTGCATTTATAATATCCTTAAATTTAAATATTATGGTTAGACGGAGACATGGTAGATGATGAAGCAATAATCACGATAAAAGCATCAACAAGCAAAGAGCTAAGCCGATTTAGATGAAGCTGATAGGTGAGAGGTGCATGATGCTAATTCAAAATACATATTTTGAATTTGAGATGTCGTGATGAAGATAATTAAATAAAATATACTCATATTCATAAATCATTGCAATCTTCTGTATGCGTCAGTATCAGTCAGTATGCGAGAATTTGACCGTTTAGAGTTTCTGTTCTAAAATCAAAAACAGTAGATGTAGGTAGCTACGCTTCGAAATAAGTTTTGCAAAACCGTTTGGGCTTTGCAAAACTTTGGGTCGTTAGAGGTGAGGTATGATTAATTATAACAGTTACTTCTAAGTGTTTACATTATTGGTTGTATGTTTGATAAAAGGATACGTTCAGGTCAATGGGATATTTAAACATATTACTTTTGTAATTGGAGAAATTAAATGATACGAGGAGATCGATTGTGGTCGGTCGTCGAGCGACGGGCGGCATAGAAAGTGGCGCGCGCGCACTAGCCCGCGGGCGTTGCGTCCATCTATATTCTATAGGTTCCCTTAGTATGAATTTTTACATCTCGATCACGTTGATCGTTTTCAATAAAAACCATTACGAAGATTCCCTTAGTATAATTTTTTTTAAAGCGAAAACTTTGAAAGATTACTATTTTTAAAACACTATTAAGGCGAGTCACCTCAGCTCAGCGGTGAAAACTGGTTTGCTAGATCAAATTTTTTCGGTATTTACTATTAAATAACGGTCTTACAAAAAATATCCGATACACTTAAAGATATTGTCTAAAGAATGTGCTAATTTGTTACACGATAGGATGTACTTTACTCGATCAAAAAAAATCTTGAAACAGGCTAAATTAAAAGTTTAAAACGAATTTTTTATTAATAAAATTTTCGACTTTGCTCATCATTTTTATATGGATAAATTCCTCTTGAAGTATTAATGAGAACCTGCTAAAATTTATTTCAAACTGAAGTCCTTTAACTATTTAATTCAAATTAATCCCAGAATTTGAACGTTGCCAAGCGGTTTCAGAATATACCGCGCTGCCCGCTTCCCCGCTAGTCTCTACGAGAAATGTACCGCGAGACGCGCGGGCGGCACCCCACACCTCACCTCCTAAAATCTTGGAGGTGACTCGCCTTAAGTACGGTACAATAAAATGGACCTCTTGTCTAAACTAAGTGAACGAACGATACATTCTAACTACCAGTTTTTGCCACTATATCGCCTGACTGGCTGCATTTGTTTCGACGAACTCAAAATACGTTTTCTTTTTCAGACCAATTTTACTCCGAGATGTTACAATATTAAACGACTCTCTAAATCAATCAACGTTGTCGAAATCGTACTAAGTGTATGAGCCCGGCATTGCCCGACTACGTATCAGCTCAGTATTACGTACCTATTAGTGTTGCCAACCGTCCCGTATTTCACGGGACATCACGTATTTCATGCCTAAATTTCAATATCCCGGCGGGACAGCTCATGTCCCGTATTTTGGTAATTAGGCATACAGTAGGTAGTGCGTAGTGCGCACAGACCAGTTAACCAGAGAAGTGAAACCTATATACGCTAACCACCCGCGCTCGCGCGTGACTAGCACGTTCAGTTCGTAGGTGTGTAGCAAGCATTAACTGGTCTGTGGTAGCAAGTGTATGTGCCAAAATCATTGGTCAAAATCAATGAAAAATATGCAAAAGTAATACAATGGTCAATGTCAACGCGGGCGGCTGGCTAAGCTAATACCTAATCTGTGTCGCTGAGTGAGTGATGTATGTTCGCATGGCGGCGACAAAACCTTAAATGCAATCGATAAATGGAAGAAAATAAAAGAACCGTTTTCCAAGACAGAGATCAGCAACGTTTTCACAATAATTTCTTTTATTTTTAGCATTCCTAGCTCAAATTGTTATCTACGTCGACAGGGTGTTTTCGCAAATGGGTCTAAAATGGACTGATGTTCGTAACAAATGCACACCAAATTTAATTAGAGCCAAACTGCTTACCATGTTTAATTACGATTTTGATTGTGTCTCTTTTTATAAACATATCAAATCACAAAAAGATTTGTTGTGTGCAGTAAAGTCTGTAACAAAGTATAGTTTTAAGTCTAAATAAAATATCTAACTGAAAAAGCAATGCTTTTTTTTCCGTCCCGGGTAAAAATTATAAATCCCGTATTTTTTAAGATTCTTAACCGTTTGTCCCTTGAGGCTGAAAAAAAAAGTTGGCAACCCTAGTACCTATATCTACGTAACCGCGGTCGAAGCTATTCATCATAATATTATATACCTACCTCCTATATTTAAACGATATATATTTTATTTTGTGTCGTATATTGACAGATAAAAAGACCTAAGCACTCGTGCCCAAACTTTTGTGAAAGAGACAAAACATTGGACCGCTCTAGCGGCTAGAAGAGCGAAGGAATACTAACGTGTCGATACTTATTCAGCAAAATAAATGGTATTTCATCTTATAAATCATTTCCTCTCAGCTTAAAATCACGTTTGATCTGAAATCCTATCCTGTCCTTTCACCGCAAATTGTCCGATAAATGTCAGATTAATAATTGTCCTTGTACTGCCTCGTTGGTCTAGTGGTTAACATGTATGACTGCGGCTGACGAGGTCCCGGGTTCGAATCCCGGGTCGGGCCATATTAATATTGAGTTTTTCTGACTAGAAATTCTCAGTACTATCCCGGAGTTCGGAAGTTGGCGGTGTTTCACCCCCATGCCTCGGAGAGCACGTTAAGCCGTCGGTCCCGGTTATTATCACTAACATGATAATAGTCGTTAAAGCCCGCCAACCCGCATTGGAGCAGCGTGGTGGGTCTAAGCTCTAATTTCCCGCTCTCCTATGAGAGTGGAGGCCTGTGCAGTGGCCAGCAGTGGGACGTTAATGGGCTGTAGTGGTGGTGGTGGTGGTACATGTCCTTTAAATTTGTATGTTTAGTTTTTAAGTTTGGTACTGAATATATAATAAAAATAAATAAATAAAGATAATATGATTATTATTATAAAAATATATAATTTTAATTACTTACTAAAATAATAATAACGTGTATTATAGCGCTTAATACTATTACGACGTAATTATAGAAAGATTTTTCAGATATTCAACCGGGTACACACTACACATACCCGGTTGAATATCTGAAAAATCTTTCTCCGTTTATGGGGAGAACCTTTCAAGTATCTTTTTCAAAAGCTATGAATGACTGAATGTTAACCAAATGATGACTAGATCTGTAAGCAGGTATAGAGTAGTGGGTATAATAAACAGATAGTAAACCGAAGAAAACGGAAACCGTAAAATAATTTTCATCTATTTGATTCATTGAGACAGTGTAAAGACTCGCGTGTTTAGAGAGAGATTAAGTGGTACTTTACAATTTTATGACCTGCTGTATGCTTAATGTTTTCCTACTAGAATTCTTATGATACAACGCATAGTTTAACTTTTAAATGGGCATTACTAGTGAAAACTTAGCATTTATGCTCCCATCTCACTATACATATAAATCAATAAATTCACATCTCAATAAATTCTGGCTTTATATTTAACTAGCAGTTGCCCGCGACTTCGTTCGCGTGGCATAAGTTTTTAAATTCCCACAGGCACTCCTTAATTTTCTGGGAAAAAAGTAGCCTATGTCACTCTCCAAGTCTTCAACTTTACCCATGAAAAAAATAGTGTTGATCCGTTGCTCTGCTGCGGCGTGATTGAAGGACAAACTCTCTATTTAACGTCCTTGGGTACCAATTTTCCAAAACTATGAATTACTTATTTCTTCAATATTCCAAATATCAAGTTTCATGGCTATAACTTGAAAAATGAATGACTTTCATACAAACTTACAACCCCTATTTTACCCCCTTAGGGGTTGAATTTGGCAAATCTATGACACATTTACTTCTTTATTTTTTACCGAGAGCCAATGTACCAAGTTTCGTTGATATAACTTGAAAAATATCTTGAGAAATGATACTAATGATATGGACTTTCATACAAACTTTCATCCCCTATTTCACCCCTTTGGGAATGGAATTTCGAAAAACCCTTTCTTAGTGGACACCTACCCTTCACAAAGAACACACTCTCCAAATTTCATGTCTCTAGGACCAGCGGTTTAGGCTGTGCGTTGATATATAAGTCAGTCATTCAGTCAGTCAGTCAGGACTTTCAATTTTATATACGATACCTACTCGTATATAGATAAAGTAGTTTATTATTAAAAAAACTAATTTCATGTGTGAACTACAATTAATCGAAGACTTTACAGTCCGTCAAACTTATCTGACCCAATGACCAAAACTGGAACTAACTTTTATGCCTGATAACTTTTTGGTTTTAATTAATGGATACTAGCGACGCTGACACCGCTTCAGATAGGTTTGACAAACTCTAATAAACTTAAACAAGATGACCCACAGGCACTGCAGCTTCGCACGAGTGGGCTTACTTTAATAAAGGGAGTAGGTACGTAACAAATAGAAAGACAGACAAAAATTTGAAAAAAAATCTGTCTCTAAGGAGTAAAGCTTTTTCCAATTAAAATTGTCAAAAATATATAATTTACAGTATTACACAGTTACAGTTTTTATATAATAAAAAAGAAGTATACACATACAAAAAAAAAGTAAACACATATACATATATAAAAAAAGTATACACATATAAAAAAGTATACCTACACACATTATGCAAATAAAGAATATTCTATTCTATTCTATAGTAGGTATACGCAGATAAATAGGTATACCTATGTAATGAAGACTTCTACCGCAATTGATTGTCCGATGGACCGTCCGAAATGTAAGGAAAGTCAAACATCAATCTCTTAACCTCGACTAGAAGCTCTGTCGCGGAACTCTAAAAGCCATCAAAGCTCTGATCAATAGAACCATGTTATCTTCCAATCAATCTCCCCACCTGCACAGTCCAGTAGTAAATCTTCATTATTGTCAGTTTTTTACGTATGTACTGTTATGCTGATACCATTCACCGGTTGGATCGCCGCGCGCTCGAACAATTGCCTCGAGACGTTAATGGAGAGTCGGAATGCTATAAACAATTAAATGCAAAGTTACTATGTAGTATTTTTAACACACAATCCTTACTGCTTGGAGGTCTACTTCCCGTCGGAAGCTTGATACAAGATTAAATATATATATAATACGTCTTATCTAATAGAATACCCCGAACGACTAAATTCATGTAGGATTTATTTATTCGTGTAGATTTAGATTTATTTAGTCAATGCTGCGAGTTCTTCAATTTTGCGTTATCCCTGCGGCACGATTGCTCACTTTCTACGGATTGATTCCTTGATTAGATGGATTTAGATTTTAAATTGACTCAGGTCTATTAAATTAACGTAGGAACAAAAGCTAAAAACAAACCAGTTTCCTTCATTCGCTTAGAAACTTTATTAGGATTTTTATCACAATAAAATAAACTTTTATAGAGTGATATCCGACGGTATTAGAACAAACATACTCGTTACGAGCCACTGCAATATTTTAATTAATGTGTTTATTTAAGAATTTCTCTTCGTATCGATTTGCCCGAGATATCGAATCTGATACGAGACATCAAGTGACTATCCATCAAACTGGTTACAAGGTAAGATTGACTCGGTATGTCATTAAATGAGACCAAAAAGGATTTAGACTAGTCTTAATAAGGAAGCCTTTGGCTAACTGAGTCTCGTACATACTTATTGCAGTGAGCTTTGTGAAGTGGTATTGTGCCGTTGACGATGTCACGTTTTCGGATTCAGATTCTAACTTCTGTTCAACAAATGAAATCAGAAGCATACTTTCTAAACCCAAATTTACTTATTTGCTTATAATTATGCAACAGGCGATGGGTGCAGTAATTAGTGATTCTTTAAATCCAGGCTGAAGAAATGTGCTTGCTATCATGTCATGTGTTGTCGTCAACAACGTGGATTATCATATCCAATATAAAATTTTCACGAAAAGTCCTTGCTGAGCTGAGGACTTAAAGAAGTTTATGTAAGTAGCTTTAGGTAATTACTGGTATTTGGAAAGAATGAAAATAATATGAATCCATACCAAAATTATATATGCGAAAGTGTGTCTGTCTGTCTGCTACGCTTCAACGGCCCATCTGTTCGACCGATTTTGATGCAATTTGGTATAGAGGTAGATAACATCCCGGGGGACCTAGGCTTTTTATCTCGGAAAATTAAAGAGTTCTCGTGGGAATAAAAAACCTTAATCCACGCGGACAAAGTTGCGGGCAACATTTTGGCAATATGTAGTTTAAAAGCAAAAGCTTAGTCAGTCAAGTAGTTTAACCTTGAACTGAGGAACGAAAATGTCAACCGCCTTAAATAATTTAATCAGTTGCAAGCTTAAAATAAGCTTCATGTTTCTCGACTTTTAAAAAGCTAAAATATGAAAAGTTTTATTTCAAATTTTGATGCCAAATATGGTATTAATATGTACAAAACTAGATTTGTAATTTGCACCCTCAGCGAATGATGTCATGGTGGTATAATCGTCGTCTAAAATATATTGATTTAATTTATATTGATTAAAATTGAATTGAGTACAACTGGTTTGGAATGCCATTCCTACTGAGAAGAACCAACAAAAAAGTTCGGTGATTGTTGTTTAAAAAAAAAATTAATAACTAGGTAATAGGTATGTAGGAACTTAAGTAATTGCAGCAATCCCAAGCCTTCTTTATTAATTACATGATCTTCGATCATTTATTGAGCTCATCTATTGTACCCAAAGCTGTCTGTCCCTCTGTCTGTTTGTCAGCGGGCTGTAGATATCTCAGGATCTATAATAGGTGGATAGTTGAAATTTTTACAGAGTCGGTAGGTATTATTACTCTTGCCGCTATGACAAAAAATCATAATTATTATAAAATAATTTAAATATAATATAAAAACAAAGGAGGACCCGGCCCCCATGCCAAAAGTGTTTATTGAGGTATTGTGTCTTTTACTATAGTATTTAAAAAGTAACGTGTGAGTGTTAAGTGTGTGTAAATCTAGTAATCTTGTATAATAGTACGGAAGCCTTCTTGTGTGAATCCAACTCGCACTTAGCTGATTTTTTATTAAATTTTCATATACTTTTAATTTTTAAAAGATTTCGTGTTTTATGGTTTTATTTTTTAAAATATTATAACAAAAATATTAAATTACAACTATGAAAAAAATTAATCTAAAATAAAAACTAAACATTAAAAATATCATCCAAAGTGCTGGAATGAGGCAATGTGCCCAGAACGCTGGCTGCGTTACCCCGCTGAACTTATAATATTGGCCGAGGTAACTGTCAGCAGTCCGGTCACTTGTGGACTCTGTGATACGAGAAGATAGCCCTTAAAAAAGGATCTAGCATCTTTGCCCCACTAACCCAGGGTTTCAACACAAAAGGCACAAAAATGAAATTATTTTCTATATTTTCATACTTGCGCCTCTTAAGTGCGCAAGTGAGACAACGCAAGCGTATCCACGCACGCGTGGCATCCCAAACAAATTTAAAATAAATAAATTTGTTTTTAAAAGACTTGTGTTTGCGAGTGTAGCTAAGTTCCCGCGGCACGGCTGCGGCCGCGTGGGCGGGCACGTCGCAAGTCGCGACCCCGACAGTTATATCAATATGCTGACTGACTCGTTGATGCTATACCTACTCAATTATGCGCATAATTTACGCACAGCTGATTATAACACTCTCAAAAATTAACAACTCGTTATAACAATGTCTTGACGCATGAAAAAATTTAATGGGCATTTTACTAACGATTTTAAACGTTCTTAGGTCATACCGCACAGTCGAAATTCAAATCTCATTATCAAAAGGGTTCTCGTCCACATTTCAAATATTTATTTTCCTTTAATCCGAACTTTATATTTATCTTTATTATAGTATCCTAGTGTTATAATTATTACTGTTATTTTAGTATGTTACTCCGAGCATAGATATAGCTATAGACTCCCCCCCTTTGGGGGGGGGGGGATTTTCATTTTTCAAGCCCAAAGTTTCATAGATATAAGTTGAATGATTTCCATTTCAACTGTTTGGATAATGACATAATTTGAAATTGGTATCTTATGTAAAAATTGTTATTAGTAGGTACCATTAACATAGTTAAGAGCCAAAGTACAGGTTGGGTAGTAAAAAAGTCACACTAATATAGCGCTAATCAAGTTCCTAGGCGCTGTATATCAATTACCTATAATAACCAACCCAGTGGCCACTCAAGCGAGAAAGTGGAGCTTATATCTATCAGTATTTAAGGCACTATATTTTTTTAATTAGTTAGTCCATACTTAAAACTTTTGCATAACTCCAACTTGCCTAGCGTCTGTATTTTTGATCTCACGGGTGGTATAAGTTTAACGTGTGGATATAATAATAAATAACGTCCTCCCGACCGAATTTCGGCCACAGCGGCCAATCTAAAGAGAGATTAGCCATCTGCGTGGCCTAGATGTGTGCGCAAACACAAGGAGCCTGTCGCATTATTATTGTAAGAAAACCCCTACGATTATTACCAGAGGTCACAAGTCACAACCTTCTGCAAAGAAGAATTCAATACAGATAGATTAGATATATATTTTATGGCTAACTCTATTTCAAAGATAATATTATAATAATAGGTCGCCCGAATACGAGACAGTCCGTTACTTACCTCTTGTGATGATATCATCCAAAAGTCATTTTGATATTGAACTCAATATCGTTCTCGATTTATATTACCTTTTAGTTTTAATGAATAAGGATGTTGGATTATAATAAATATTTACATAATGTATTTAATTTTACTGTCTTGAAATCTTCTTTTGTCATCGAATAAGTAGGTACATGCATTCCAGCTTTTATTCTATCATTGCGTAACGAAGATATTGGTTTCGAGTTTTAATCAAGAAAAATAAGTTGTTGAGCTTTCTCTGAAGAAAATCTCGCTATTAAAATTGAGAAATTAGTGGTGTGGCACCCCCTTGCCTCGAAGAGCAAGCTATGCAGCAGAGCCTACAAAAAATATTAGCAAGGGCCTAAAACTTAGGAATTTCTTATAAATTTAGGAAATGTTTATCGTTTTGTGTTACTAACAAAATGTAATATGAGTCAATGAAAATATTTAAATAAATATAAATGATATAAAAATAAAACTGTAGCGCGTTTAATATTTAACAACACATGGGACATTAGTAATAGGGATTAAATATAAAGTCCAAAAAAAAATTTGAGACCCGCAGCTTTCTTACCAAAATAATATATTTGAAGACCAAATTTAGTAAATGTTCACCAAATTTTCACCAACAATTTACCTAAAGTTGAGATTAGAACATGGCCGTGCACTTGGGTTATATTGGGTTATATTATAACTTAAATTAAAATTCAAGTTAAATAAACAATGGCGTGTCAAATTTTGGTGAACATTTTGAGTAGGTAACCTTTAACTCTATAGATAAGCAACTAAACAAAAGCCTTAGAAAAACTATGTAATAACTACTGAGTCCAATTCCCAAAGGAATTCTAACATTGCAAAACTAACGTAATATAAATAATTATTATTACGTAATATTATTAATTTAGTTAGTGTGTAATTTCAATGTAATAATTATGTTCATGAGCATGTTATAACGATAAAATATCCATAGTTTATTACAAAGATCAGAGGCCCGATTGTTTAAGCAAATCGTATCCTATCGTATGTATCGTATCGTATCATTTGACAGCTTAAACCGTATTACTCGAACTGTAAAAGGAGGTCATGCTTTTTGCAGGCATCTATGAATATATCCTTAAACAGATCGAATTATTCGATTGATAAACGATTACGATTACGATTTCTTTACACAATCGGGGGGCAAGTTTAAGTCATAGTACAAAAATACTTCCGTAAAAATAAACCGGGCAAGTGCAAGTCAGAGTCGTCCACTAAAGGTTCCGTAGCTTGACTATAGTCTCAAAAACTTATTCATTTTAATTTTAAAGCTTATTGTAAAGGTAAACATTGCTGATTTCTAAAAACCTAGTTAGAGAGTTAAACCATCATAATATTTTAGTCAAAATTAAGTCCTGTTGTTCCTTTTTCACCGTTTCGTATTGGCACGGAATCCTGTAAAATTTGATTAATTCAATAGCGGACACTCGGAGGCACGCTCTAAATTAGGCTACATGTTTTTAATCAATAAAAAGGTTAGGAAAAAATACTCCTTTAGATGACAAAACTTAATAATAATTCTTATAGACTTCTTCACACTTAAGGAGTTACAGATTCCTCGTTATGACTTATGACAGTATTTCATACTTCATACTAATATTATAAATGCGAAAGTGTGTTTGTTTGTTGGTTTATTGGTTTGTTGGTTGGTCCTTCAATCACGCTGCAACGGAGCAACGAATCAACTTGATTTTTGGCATGGGTATAGTTGAGGACCTGGAGAGTGACATAGGCTACTTTTTATTCCGGAAAATTAAGGAGTTCCCGCGGTAATAACAAAAAACTTAAACCACGCGGACGAAGTCGCGGGCATCAGCTAGTCGTATATAATTTAAAGCAAGTCTGATGTTGACATATATCAAAAAATACGGTGTCGTAACAATTAAATTAAAAATAAAGCATGTTGGAAATTTCAAAATAATTTACAATCAATGCTAATGAAGTATCAATAGCAAAAGTCCCGTTAACATCTATTCAGATTATAGCAATTCGGCTTCATTCATAAAAATACACACAGGCGGCTAATGTTACGAACAGCACGCAGGCGATCAAACCGATAGGTTAAATATTAATTATTAATTATCAATGGTATTATACCACATTAAAATAATACCTACTAATCCATACTAATATTATAAATGCGAAAGTGTGTCTGTCTGTCTGCCTGCTACGCTTTCACGGCCCATATTTTCAACCGATTAATTTTTTATCCTGCAAAAGTAAGGAGTTCCACGGGAATTAAAAAAATATAGTTTAAATTAGTTAGTCTAGTCGCGGACATCATCTAGTAATATTAAAATTGCGAAAGTGTGTCAGTCTGTCTGTTAACTTTTCATGGAGATTCGAGCAGATGAAATTTGGTATAGACATCCCGGAAAAATTAGGCTAGGTACTTTTTTTTCCGAAATCAAAGCCTTCTCGAGAAGAGTAACAAGAGAATATTAATTTAAAAAGAATTATAGAAAAATAAGAAAAGCCACGCTGAGTCCATGCCAATAATTCGCATGCATCAAATAATAAAAAATTAGGAAACAAAATACCACCAGTAATAGGTATAATAAGAAATACATAGTCATTGTCGTACGCTTTGTCTAAAACAGGAGTTCGTCTGTATTAAAATTCGTAAAATTCGTCTGTAGCTCCACCGTTATTCCATATGAGAAAATCGCGTGAGTAGGTATATTTACGTGTGTTTTCACTTCATCGATTTTCGTTAATCTATTTATATAAATTTAGAGATTGTACTATTTTTAGTTGTTGTATTTTACTGAGCAGTGTAGTCGTAAACCGAAAGCTCGCTCTTTTACGTGTCCGTGTGTTTTAAATGAAATTAAGCACAAACCTTATAACCAGTTACGTTGATGGCTTCGTAAACATGGCATCTTTTCGGTGACATAAATTGGATTCATTATGATTGTAAAAACGAATTTAACTACGTAGTTTATAGAGGCTTTAAATATTATGTGAAAATGAATGAATTGATGCAGACATGTCGTCGAGGTTACAAAACGTAGCTAATTGTTCATATAATGAATAGGTTTATTTGAATAAGTTAAATTATGTATTTAATTTGGTTAGCCTTACCCAACCATTTAACCATTTTTGCCAAAATTTTGTATTTAGTCTGGAAAACAGACTAAGTATACTTAGTCTTGACTGCCTCGTTGGTCTAGTGGTTGGCATGTTCGACTGCGGCCGACGATGTCCCGGGTTCGAGTCCCGGGTCGGGCCATAATTAAGTACCTAACGCAGTTTTTAACTTTTGCAGGATTATCGTTCATTTATGTTTCTAAGTCCTTGGTTAATGTTTCATAATAAAGTTTTATTTATTTATTTTTAAAAAAAAAACCTACTTATTGGGATTTTCTGACTAGAAATTCTCAGTACTAGCTCGGAGTTAGGAAGTTGGCGGTGTTTCACCCCCGTATTTCGGAGAGCACTAACATGATAATAGTCGTTAAAGCCCGCCAACCTGCATTGGAGCAGCGTGGTGGGTCTAAGCTCTAATTCCCTCTCTCCTATGAGAGTGGAGGCCTGTGCCCAGCAGTGGGACGTTAATGGGCTGTAGTGGTGGTGGATACTTAGTCTGTTTCCCAGACTAAGTGTATACGAGTACTTAAGTAAAGACAGACCCATACTACGCTAATTTTATACGGGAAAATTTACTTCGCGAGGAATTTAAACAAAGTCGAAATCCACGCTGACGAAGTCGCGAGCATTAAAAAAAGTAGTAAAAATATGTACCTATCCGGGGGCCCAGTGGAAGTTTTATATCAATTCGATCGCGTTCATGTTAACTACTATTTGTATGGAATTGTCAAGCGCTTGATCATGAATGACAGCTTGCGTAGATCAATTCCATACAAAGTAAAAAATCTCCCATTCGGGAACAGTAAAGTTCTCGTAAGTAGCTAATGATTACGTCACTATTATTATGGTCGTGATAAAGTGATTAGAGCAGAGTGACAGCCTGACTTGTGGAGCACGACTGGTAGCACTACAACCACCGTACGGTAATTTATACAATCATACAGACACATGTTGAAGATCATTGAATTATTGACATGAGCTACTGTTTCTAAATACTGCGAGGAAATGGAATGCCTTTCCCGTGGCTTCCGTTATAAAAACCGAATTTAGTTATAATTATATTATAAAACCATTATAAAACCATTTATCTGCTAAGAATGCGATTGGCAGGAAACAGGACCCGTGCAACGAAAAACAGAGTGCCGTAGAGACTGGGAAAGACCTAGAGGACGATTTGCAGAATGGAAAAGGACATGAGGGTTTTGGGAGCTGGAGGGAAAGTGACCGCTTCGGATGGACGCTTGGATTAGCCAAGGCTCACCCAGGATCACTTTGTATGTTCCAGGACGGTTCTATGTTAGCCCGCTATACCTAAACCGCATTATCTGCACTTGCCACTTGCAATGCAGACATGCGCTTTAATCTTCAAAATTACACCACTAATAGTGGAATCTGACTTTGATTAAGATAATAATATAGGCAAAAGCTGAATCATGATAAAGGTGAAACCTTAAAAGCGCTATAAGATAAGCGAATAATTAGGCACATCTCACTGACGAGATTTGACAACATTTCAACGTTATCATTAGCCAAGTGCCTTTTTCGTAAGGCAAAAAATGCACAAAATTCCTTCTAATGACGAATTCGTGAGCAACATGCCAGCATAATGCTCCGATAACATCTATACGATATTTCCGGCAGCCGCGTGGGCGGTTACAGGTACGCTTCCCGGCCAGAAAACTTTAAAAAACGCGACTTCGCACACTCTACTACCTCACTTCCTATCTTTTCATCTCCACGAAAATTTACTTCACCAGTAGGTAAATAGTACGTTTTGAGTCACAGTAGTTTCTATTTACAACTTAATTGTATTATTTTTATGGTCTAAATTTATTTGACGAGATGGATATAAATGATTTCGGATGGTTGAGGCACAGCATTCATTGAGACAAGTAACGGACAAATAGTAATCTCGCGTCTCGACAACGCCATTCAAGAATCTTCGTACAGTCGAAGTCTTAAGTGGTTAACAATTTATAGACAGAATCTCTATCTTACATAATCAATATATTAAATAAGTTATATATTTATATAAATTATTTATCAAACTAATAAAAGTGTGTATTTCTGCAGGTATGTCAACTTTTCACGGCTCGCTAGCTTGACCGATTTGGTGATATTTAAACTTTTATCCCGAAAAATCCTACGGAATCCTACGGTATTTACGAAAACCTAATCCAACCTAATCCTAACCTAATCCAATCCGCCGATGAAGTTCTATACTAACCAAGTTATATTAATTCCATGTGCATTTTAAAAGGTATCCTTTGTATAATCCATAAATTAGGTTTGATTTTAAATCGAATACGAATTATATATTATACAAATATTTTATCATATATCAATTTTATGGACAATAATTACAGTTAACTTTTACTACTATTACCTACACAGTTTTTAACGGGTAAAAGTTGTCATCTGTATAATTAAAAACGTAGGTTTAAGTAGGTATATTAAGCAAATTCTCCATATACATAACCTTCTCCACAAGATAGCTGTATATCGCTTATTACTTATGCTATATTACTACAATATTTTCTCTGGTAAAACTTTTTCTCAATGAGTTTACCGACCTATAAAATTATTAAAAACGTTCCTTTGTTATAAGTAAATTACTGGTTTGGTGTGTTAACGTATTGGGCTCATAATAATATGTATTGTTGTTGTTATTCGCGTGCCACAATCTGGCACGTCGTACATACCAAATGAGTACCTAATATTTAAAATTATACCTTGCCTCTCCATACTATGCAACAGATTACACGTTTATTATATTTTCTTCGCCAGAAATGAATTAAAATAACTGGAGTAGGTACCTACCAAAGTAATGGTACGTAAATTGTTATCCTCTTAACTTTAAATTAAGCCAAACCTAGATTTTTCAAATAAGACTACTTCTAGGTAGGTTGAGATAGAGTTGGGTAGATACATTTGGACAGGCGGATGTCAAGTTGAATTTCACTACTCAACAGCACAACCATGGAACTAGGAATCTGCTTATTACTACGATTCTTTATTCTATGAACACAACAAGGACTGACTTAACATATCAACATTCATTTGAAACTGATTTATCTAGAGACGTGAGCTTTTGCATGCATGCATGCACCCCTAATAAAGCATTCGAAATTCCACCCGAGCGAAGTCAGGGCGGGCCAGCTAACTACTAATATTATGAGAGATTTCTTGTAACCTGTTTGGTGCATGAATGTATTTGGTAGTGTAGGTTTGTATTTTTTTTTGTATCAGAAACGTGTCACATTCTTAAATATTAATAAATGTCTGAAAACACCTTATGTTTACTAGGTACTATTATGTTTTGGGTTATGTGTTTTGTCTAAAAATTAACATAGGTATTCCAAGAAGACATGATAACTTGACCTCTCCGTGTTAAATGTGACGTAACGTAAATGTAACTAATACGCAAATAATAAAATTCTAAATCCCCCGAAGTCGCAAAAAAAAGCTCTTCATACTAGTATATGGACATTAGCTATATACACATAGTAGGGTAGTTTAAATAAGCCTATATGGATGCGCGCGCATTTATTGACGTGTCCTCTAACCTGCCCTTCCGCCCGCCCTGAGCCGTGATTGGACGAATACGCGGGAAAGCTAACAACCATGAATAATAATTTCACATTCTTTATACTGTAACAGCTACGGAATGTTGAATCAAAAATTATTTCGTTGAATCAATGTAATGGTACCTAAATAGAAATAGGCATTTTTGAATGTGCTGTGTATAATATATTGTACTTTAAACGAGCGATTCCTCTCGTTTATTATTTAATTGGTTCCTCGGAATAGTTCTAACGAGTTGAATGAAAAAGAATAATTTGCTTTTCGAGTTCAACAAGTCTCATTCTTGAATGATGTAGATTTTTTTAAATTCTAATACAAGTTAGCCTTTGACTGCGATCTCACCTGGTGGCAAGAGACGATTCAAACTAGGATCGAAGCGGAAGTTATATTAAACCCATACCTACTCCTAGTTAGTTTCTACACGCCATCGTACCGGAACGCTAAACACTTTGCGGCACGTCTTTGCCGTTAGGGTGTACCTACGTGTAGGTGAAGGGTAACTAGCCACGGCCGAAGCCTCCCACCATACAAAAAGTACTCTGTGCCCAAGTTCCCGCGGGAAAAATTTACTCGAAAGAGGCCTAGCGAAGTTATACACAATACTTTGTGTTGACTTCTCCAGGTAGATATCTACTAGATATTGTGGAGACAAGCAAGCCGGAAATAATTAAAAAAAATAGATTTTAATCATATTTAAAATACCTCAATTTTTTTTTAAATTTATAATAGGTTTAATCTAACAAACACTTAAGCACACATTACTAAAAATAAAAATCATCATATAAATACTAGCTAAGTGTAGATATAAAGTACTAATAAGTACTAACTAATGACTAAGTACTAATACTACTAAGTAAGTACTAGTAAGCATCAACTGCCTCGTTGGTCCAGTGGTTAGCATGTTCGACTGCGGCCCGGTCCCGGGTCAGACAAAACAAGTATTGGGTTTTTCTGACAAGAAATTCACAGTACTAGCCCGGAGTTAGGAAGTTGGCGGTGTTTCACCCCCGTGCCTCGGAGAGCACGTTAAGCCGTCGGTCCTGCACCTGATCTCTCTCCGGTCTTTTCGGATTTTCCGTCCCATCGCGCTATGACAGTAAAGGAACAGAGAGTGCACCAGTGTTTGTGCACACACTTATGCACTATAATATCTCTCGCGCAGACTGCTATTCTCTCTGGAGATTGGCCGCCGTGGCCGAAATTCGGTCGGGAGGACATTATTATTATTTCTATGTTACCATAACAAACTAGGCTATAATAAATAAAATTAACGTTAATATTTCAGAATTTGTGAGTAGAATATTATTAACTTCCCGTTTCTAGAAGGATTAGCCAACAAAACTCAAGACCTCCAGGATTTAAATAACTTTTCTCGGAACTTGTAAATTGAGTCAGAAAAAATATCGGCAAACTACATATTATTAAGGTTTAGGGTTTTGCATAATCTAGGAATAGGGTAATTTGCACACAGAACAGTTGTGCGTAAAGGAGGACAAACTGTATGGGTTTGCGTGGATCATTTATAGGAATTCTTAATGTAAATTGGTTCAGTAATTGAGGACACTCAATTTTCCCATTAAATACCCTAACAGGATTTGCAGACCTAATAGTTACTTGCGTTTTTCTAAAGATGACATTACAAAGTAAGAAAGCCTTTGCTGATATACCCAAAGGTTCTGCTTGCCTTTCCTATACACGTTGCTAAGTGCCAGAGAAATCTTTTTAGGATGCGTTCTAATCTCAATATGTGCGTTGCATAATGTTCCAGGATACTCCTTTGTAAAATAAATACTTACTCCTCCCTTTTTAAATATCTGTCGACCTATTAAATATAATATACCTATTGTATTCTACAGACATTTCATATTCAGGCAAATATTATTAAAATTTTTTTATAAAACTGCTATGGCAGCAGGCAGCATGACGTCTATTAAAAATCAATCAGGCCTTTCAATGTACCAATATACATCTTCTAGTTCGAAAACACAATAGCCTCGTGCGCTCAGCGACGTTGTCGGACAAAAGGTTACTCGTGTACAGTGGCTATAGGTCAAAGAATAAAATATGTTCGGAACGTAACAATAAACAGTAACATAATCAACTCCACGCGCCTATCAGAGTTTCAAAACAGCCTATATCAATGAGCCTGAAGAAAATAAGATAAAAACTCGCTCCATTCAATAAAATTCGTCTTTGAACCACTCATCATCACTTAATCAAACCATTACCTGCTCACTACTGAGCACAAGTCTCATCTCAGAATGTGAAGGATTTAAGCCATAGACCACGCTGGCCAAGTGTGAATTGATAGACTTCACACACCTTTGAGAACATTATGTAGTTAGGAACACTCGGGCACGCAGGTTTCCCAAAGATGTTTTCCAACATGTGTTGAAACTTCAAATCATGTGATATTTAATTTCTTCAAACGCACATAACTCCGAAAGGTAGAGGTGAGTGCCCGGGGATCGAATCCCCGACCACCCGACTAGGAAGCCAAGTCCATTCTAAACGTTCTTTCATAAATATTTCATCATAACATGAACAATAACTGGCGGCGTTTAATCGTGAAGCTATCATAATAATTTTCTCCATTTCCTAACCATATTTAATCCTATATGGCTTTACGAGCACACGCGGTGCCAATGCCAGGCTAAAATAGATCAAATTATCATGAGCCAAAGATCGGTGTCTGGTAAGTCCAGTTGTTGCCCCCACAACCCCCCGCCTGAACCATTCAATTTACGCCAAACAAGTTATGCGTTTTTTATTGCAGCCCTCTATAAAACTGACGCCTGTTCGATTATTGAAAAGATCTGTTTGGTAAAATAAGTCTAGAGCTTCACACAAAATAAACTTTATCCGTCTAGCTTAAATTTATCACACAATAAGCTTTATCCGATAGCACAGAATTTACACAAGATCTACATTCTACAATCTGCAGTCTACTTTTGGCATGGATCAATTAATTTGATGTTGAACTTTTAGTAAATAATAGTAGATTGTTCAACAAGCTACTGAACCGAGCCATTTCACACGAGACGTTGAGCCTCCCGCGCGTAGCGAGTGTGCTATAGAATTGTGTAGAAAGGCTTTTACTTTTCACTTCGATTGTGAGAAAATAAATATATTTACACCATTCGTAGTGATTAGACGATGCGAGTTTGCGAGTTAGGTATTGTATAATGTTTGGAACTTAACGAAGCGAAGATATTTTTATTTTTTATACGTAGTATATATAGATGGATAGTACACTTTGTAACTGATATATCAGCGTACATGCTTCATACTCTGCTAGTGTGCTTTGCACAGGCAGAGGCGAGATGCGCCGCCTTTTATAAGTATCTATAATCTTGTATTATAGCTACCTCTTAAACTGGGATTTTGTATAAGGTATTTTAAGATGGGTCATGTAGAAGAATTTTGAAAAAATTCCAACGATACAAGAACGAAATCCGAGATGTCCCGACGGTGAGCGTGCCACAATCCATTACCATCGTTTGGCCGCGGGCCGGAGGGTGGCTTCCATTAGCTAATTAGCGCTACCAGAACCCCCTTCTTGGCCAGATTGTTAACGCGCCGTGTCTTTGGTTGCTAATTGATTTTTGTAATATTATTCCATATCTCGCAATCAAAAGCATGTTTACGACGAAGCTTATTTAGAGCTTTAAGCTTACGCGACAGAGTACCAGAATAACCAAATCCAACCAAAACCAGCACAGATCTAACTGTACTATCATTCGCGCTTCTCGCATTCATAACTCAGTTCTTGGCATTTAGAAAATAAAAAAAGATACTAGTAAAATAAGAAAAACAAAGATTTTCAAATTAAAATTCAAGGTTTATGAACTACCTATGAACCTTTCTGCACCAGCATGTTTAAATGCCAAAGTACGCTGTTCTTTATTATAAAAGCTTCTATCAGGTATTCGAGGAATATCATTTAATATTACAGCGCCTTATTTTTGATACAGCTGATACTAAAGTAGCTTAAGTTTTTGTACATTACCGGCTAAATGTACAAAAAATGCCTCTAGTCACTAGCAGTCAACAATAGCGCTAGCTTCCTCCGGGATGCCCGGGTCAAAGTGTTATAACCGTGTGAAACCTGCTGCTGGATAGAACCGATCGCTCAGGCGCTGTAGTTAGTCATGAGCGCTCAATGGCTGTTGTGGAAGTTTGATTCGTTTATATTTAACATATGAATTGTTATCAAATTTTGACTTAATTAAATCATAAGGATAGTTTGGATAAAACTCGTAATTTTCTGATTTGTTTGAATCTTAATAATAGGGTAGTATCAACAACATCGGGTACAGTATCGTTTATCACCATTGATTCTGGTTGAGTACCTAGGGCTCTAAATCTAATGTAAGTAGCAGTTAAATACGGAGATTTTCTTTTTCATTTGAAACTATTAAGTCTATTACAACTATTTACAAAATCTTTATCATCTTGTAAGCAAGGTGTTGTACAAAATTAAAAATAACATATGCTGCCAGATAATGGCTTACGAATATAATATCTATCCCTTTCAAATCACACCCTTGCACAATGCAGCGCATTTCACCGCAACGACGCCACCAAATTAAAAAGTTAAACTCTCCCTAGTAGGGGTTTGTATCATCACGACTATCTAATGAGGTAATGGACATGGGGGTACTCGGACACGTGGCGTACACGCGACCTGGCTCCTCAAATAATTTCATTATTATGATAAAATGGAGCCAGAGGAGTACAATAACACGTGATAATTGTGACCTCGTGACACGGAGTCAATTCGATTAAGCCCTGCTTCCGTGTCAAATTATAATTATAAAGGAATGTAAGAGTTTTACAAAGCATTACATTTTTTTCCTAAGGCTAGACGCATAGCCCACCGAAACCAAATACATATGATGTTTTCAAGAACTATAACCAACCATTGTTATTTCACTTTTCAAAGCAGTATTTCGTCCCGGGGAAAAAGTATATGACTAAAAATTTAGCATAAATCACATAAATTTTTGGATTAATCCAAATATAGTAAATGTATGTGTGTCTGTTTGTCTGCTACGCTTTCACGGTCCATCTTTTCAACTGATTTTGATGAAATTTGTAAGAGAGATTGATTGTACCGGAGAAGGACAAAGGCACCGCGCTAGTCGCCAGTGTTGATCGGAACGTGACGGACGACGGTTCCATAAATTGACCTGCTACCTGACCTGCCATATACGGACCTGTGTCTCTGCTCTCCATTTTTGTTATTGGTTCCAGGCAAGTCTGGAGTGAGGGGTGAGGAGAGCCAAACTCTTGATTTGAATTTGGATGTCGTGCTTTGACAGCGCCTTTCTTTACCATGTTTTTGCCCCCAAAAGTACATTCAATGTTGATAAATACTCTGGCTTTACCTTATCATCTCACTAACGATTTTGACTGATGATCGGTCATAACATAACCATAGTAACGTTCCGTAATATAAAGCCACTTGCACTTACGGACCGATCAGTCCTGCTGAACAATTTTGTAACTTTTACTTTTGGACTTTTTGCCAACCCTCCATACTCGTATATGGCAATATTTCTAGTAGGTATTATTTACTGTAACTACTACAATCTACTCCTAACAATACCAATGAATTTTGATTGTTTTAAATTTTAAAATGGGGCTGTAGAATTGACATAACATAGGAAATGCACACATGTGCACTAGCACACGGTACCTACAGCACTAGGCACGAGTTCTTTTATAGGTCTAAGGTAGGCACTTACAGAGTGATTATACACATCATAGTATAGTTTAACAAGACTAATAACTATTGGTGCAAAAAGATTATAGCTCTCGTATTCCTTTTACAATACTGGATTTTTAAAAAGTGAGCTGCAACATTATGCCACTAACAAACAGCGGATTGTCATGACAGTTAATTTATAAAACGATGAGTTACAGGCATTGCCCAAAACTGCTCAGCGGGTACAATAAACATTATGGGAACATTCATTAATAGGTGACCGCTGACAAACGGTGCCTTTGCCCCCCACTGCCCTCTCTTTACCCCATCATCCCTACAAACGCCGGACACCCTACCCCCTACTTGCGGCCGCCCATCTCCCCATTCGACCAGGTGTAAAACTGCCCGGTCACGGAAAGACAGACATGCAATGCGGCTAATATGTTTTTATTATTAAAGCTATACGTATTGCATCCCTCGCCGCGCAAGGGGATGATCTATGAATATTCATGCGGTGATTTGTTTATGGCGCTAAATGTTTTCTTTAGTATTGCTTGCGCAATGGAACTTTGATGGTTTAGCTGCGAAGTAGTGTTGTGACAACTCACAGTCGGAGTTTAAAAGGCATATAGGTACTTACTTATTTTTTGTTAGTAGGTATAGGTATATGGATTTGTTTTTAATTTATTTTATAGTTAGTTTAATATTTAGATTTTAGCATTTTAATGTATTGCGTAGTTTGATATTTTGGCAATTGAATTTGTTAGCCACTATTGTACTCAGAATATAAATTCTTAAATGGATTAATATTATTTTAAAAAATATTTTATAAAAAGATTTGAATTTGAATTCAACCTACCTGGCATATCTATGAAATAATATCTGCATATCATGAAGTTGGTCTAATTTATTAGGCTATGAAGTATGAATTCATAAGTTATGACATGTTCCATATATTTGTGGCATTAAAATTGTTAAGGATTTTTTTAATAGTCATAGAAGGCCGTGTTAAATAAATTCAGTTCTGCGTGAATGGATACGAAGTTAAAAGTTTATATTTGCAATTAGCTACTCTAATTGCAAATATAAACTTTTATGCGAGCGCAGGCTTTTTTCACTCAATAAAACATTATGGTGTTCAGATGCTCAAACGCATAGCGGGATCGCGAGACATCAATTACTTTTAGCATCACAATTCTGCACAGGAAACATAGATCAAGATAGGATCTTAGCAATTCTTCACGTAATATGAGTGCTTTACATATGAGCATGTTGGTATCCGTATAGCAAACGTAAGATAAACCTTAAATAAATACAATGTATATTGTGGTTTTCATATAATACACCTGAAACTTGTCAATTTAAGACGAATACGTTGCTGAATGACGTAGCATATTTGTAAAAAATAACCTAGCAACTAAAATAAATAAGAAATACTCGCACTTACTCGTATGCACATTATATGAAAAATAGTGTGTGCGCCAAGGGTTCATCCATTGGCGCACACACTATTTCAGATTTCAGATTTAGGGGTGATGCCAGCCCTCGCAATCGTCTTGTTTCACCCCTAATTACACAATATACTATCATATGATACTATGTCGCCTCTCTAACTCGAAAAACGCTCCTTTACTCCTTAACACCGGTGATCAAATTGTTTTTAATGAGAATAAGTATTCTGAATTTAGAACACTGTGGATTGGACATTTCTTTACATAGTCCACGAAACGTTCAGAATCAGTTCGTATTTGCTCGCTATTGAGGTGAAAAGTTGTATCATACGATAGCCAAGTTTTTTGTTTCTTGTGCCTTTAAATCCTTCACTACGCTCAGTATTCACTCGTAACAAAAACTAACTTTGCTCGTATCTTGTGAACTATTATTTTACATTATATTTTCAGATCTATGCAGATAACATAATTTTTTAAACGCTCTGTGATTCAATATCATATTATTTTAGATTTCCCACTTCTCTTTAGCAATTTTTAGCGGCTCGCACTTATATTATCTATATAACATAGGTTTTGTTGTTTTCTTTGTTACTACGAGTATGTTAAGCTTCAATCTGTTTGAAATAATAACCTAGCCGCTATTGAATTATTAACTGTCTCGTTGGTCTAGCGGGTAGCATAGTCGACTGCGGATAACGAGGTCCTGGGTTCGATTCCCGGTCGGGCAAAAAAATTGGTATTGAGTTTTTCAATTCAGAAATTCTCAGTGCCAGCCCGAAGTTGGAAGTTGGCGGTGTTTCACCCCCGTGCCTCGGAGAGCACATTAAGCCCGGTTCTTATCACTAACATGATAATAGTCGTTAAAGCTCGCCAACCCGCATTGGAGCAGCGTGGTGGGTCTAAGCTCTAATTCCCTCTCTCCTATGAGAGTGGAGGCCTGTACCCAGCATTGGGACGTTAATAGACTGTAGTGTTGGGTGGTGGTATTGAATTATTGATTATTTATTTTTACTTTTCTTCATACATACCGCACGTAGGTATCGTACGTAGTTATTAGGTATACGCCGGTGAGTCAGGTGTTTTCTTAAAGAAATCGTCTTTGTAATATGTTGAAAGCTGATGAGTAATCGGCGTGCGAGTTATGTCTGGTTTAGTACCGTGTTATCTTTATGCTTCTATCGGCAAAGTCCCGGTTCCTCCTTTATTACAGGATCTGATCGTGGATATGATAAGCTTGCGAGTGATATGCCTTTCTATTGTAATGCTGTTCGTTTAAGAGTAACAAATTGCTTATATAAATAGCTATTTTATAATTATCACACGTATATATATTATTATTGACCTAAAACTATTCAAATAAATGAAATGATATACAAGTTTGATACGTATTACGTATCTATTGCGTTTAATAAAAAGGATTGGGTGATCCACAAAAATATGCTATCGTATTCAAAAATACATCATGTACCTAAATACATACCAATGTACTTATGTACATTGCATCATCCACCATCAAGAAGAAAGAAACTTTTTAGTACTGAGAGAAGAAAGAAACTTTTAAGTAGGTACTGAGTTTTAACATTGTAGCAAAGATTACATTAACCGGACGAGATCAACATTTACAAAAGATTGTGTGGAAATCGAGTGAAATATGTGAAAGTCCACTTAAACCTTATCAACGAGTCACGTTGTGCTGTAGTATGTACCTACCTGCTAAAGCGCGCTTTACAGTAGTTACCGCGTTCTTGTGTCAGGGGTTTTTTAATGAATAAAGGAATTTGACGACCTGCAGCCTGGCCCAGTAGTGTGCGCTTTTTAATGCCTATTAAACGAAAGGTCGCCTGTTTGATTCCCGTAGTCTGCACTTGAAGAAAGCATAATCACTCTTCATATTATTATGAGAATGCTCTCTTCACAAAAGCTATTAGGGTATGTAAATGTTTAATCAGGGTATAACTGAAATTATGACCTATTTCAACGACTTAATAAAATTGCAACATACCTATATCTACTTTATTTTTGTTATAGGCACACAGATGTCTGCTAATGTTAGACTTCAGCTTTTGGCCTCTGAATTTTAAGCAACTAACCAAGATGAAGTACCTACAAGAAAGAAAAATGTGTGACCTATATTATTACAAAAAGCCAAACACATCAAATGACACATGTCAAACGAGTACAGCGCATGATAACAGGTGCTCCGCGCTACTCTAGATGATTTAGCGATAATGTTCGTAAAATAGATGTAAAGGTTTCTAGCATGTGGAGTGGATTGTTTCGTAATTGGTGGCGTGCTTTGTGCCGGTCTAACTGACGCGTTGGGAGCGCGCGCTTTGAACATTCCATGAACTGTGACACGACAGATGGTATTGCGTTAGCGTGCTTTTCCAGTTGTCAAACCTCCTCGTTCTAATAGTAACTACCAATCCCGGAATATATCCAATATATCTGTCTCATTCTGCATCGTTGATGTTGATCTGAGTTATCAGACAAAAACCTTGTCACTATCCTTAATTAGGTTGCAAGCATAGTTGCAAGAATGTGGTATGCCGATGAATGCTACAAAACAATCAAAACTATATTATCTTGATCCATATCTAGCGATGAAGATACATACAAGTAATGCCTAAAAATGTAGACCCAAACACCTAATAAGCAGATGAGACAGAACGAGAACATCAAAGAAAATACTGAAAAACTGTTGTATTTTCTATTTTTTATGAGAGCAATGTGCCCATGTTTAATTTATAGTCGAGCAAGAATTTCCCATAAAAAATGTACTAGAACACACAAACACACACACACACAAGTTACATTTTTCTGAAGCGCGTTTCCTCGCCACCCCAATGTCGTTTACCAAAAATTATGGGAAAAACAAACACTACTCAAATTACATAGCCTTTGCTCCTTTATTTAGCGGCGCCGTGGGACTTAATGTGGAAATTATTTTATTAGTTTAACATGTTTGCATTCCGCTTCATTAAACTCTATTTTTCTTTTTTTTTTAAATAAACCTATTGTTACAAGCACGTTGCAATAAGCTACTGATCTAAAACATTATTCATTTATGTATATCTGGGGAGATTTATTCTGAGAAATATGTATCGTTCTTGGAAATGGACTAGGGATTTGCATCGCATAATGGACCATGACAGAGCCATGCAGACAAGTTGAAAAGTTTTCAAAACCGATTACAGACCTTAGTTGGTGTCTATTCAGATTTACTAGCAAGAGAGCTATTATTATGTTTCATTCGTACAACACATTCTATACTAATTCTATACACATGCAATACTTATTCTGTGTGTCTGTCTGTCAGCTACGCTTTCACGGCCCATCTTTTCAACCGATTTTGAAATTGATGCAAAGGCAGGTTACAACTATTTAAGTATCTACATATACCGTAATAGATTTTACAAATAATATACCTGATATTAGGACCAATATACTTATTTTTATCTTTGTATATAGAAACTATATCCTCAAGCGTGACACAATTTTTGTGGTTATTTTCAATAAATGCGAATACTTTACAATAGTTTACCACATAAATAGCTAATTAAAGTATGGTATTGCAATTATAGATGATCATAAGTAATTAATACCTACCTATTTAAGAGATAAACTTTCCGCTAGGTATTAGACGTAAATCTCCATAGCTATGCCATAAATAATATTTAACATAAAGAATTAATATATCACGGTTAAAGTTCATACATTAGTGTAAATTTTTGCTTATTTAGATTATGTAGTAGCCCCACTACCGCTCTGGTGGGCGGCGTTTCTTATCGATCCCCGCCCGCCCAACCGCCCTGCCCTAGCCGCCGGTTCGCATGGTATACTTTTGACTGTAAATTTTTATTACTATTACAATACTTTAGGACTAAGGTCACCCTTGCGTTGTTGATATCTAGTAATTACATAATCGAGATTCTTTGTTATATTCAGAAAAGCTCCTAAAGCAGGAAAACTTGGAAAATGCAAACCTGATCTGGTAACAATTACGATATTTTCAAACCGTTTATTTACAACAAGTAAGTGGTGGGTATTGGGTAAGATACTGATTCAAGTACTTATACCTAAAGTAATAAAGTTATAAACTTTAGAATGAATTCATAAAATATTTTGTATTATTCAATCTGATTCATATCCGCTTAGTTGTATGGAATAAGTGCGATTCAAAATAATGTAGCTTATAATTTAATATACATACCAAAGTTTAAAATAGGGAATTATGCGAATACCTCCCTCGTTGTACGAGTGACGGGTTTTAACTATAGAGAAATGAACTCTGCGGTATTGTATTACGGTTTATTTATTTACGAATCTAGATAATGTCGGTGATGTATGCTGAAGAATGAGTTAGCGTGGGTGTCCGGTTGAATTATGGAAATAGAGCTTCGGCACGGGCCAACGCTGTTCAAACAATGCCACAACGTAACGGGATGCGCGGCTTTAATTCCTTACGAGAATGTGTGATCGCCAAGATCGAGCCAATGAGCTATCTGAAGATGAGTGATCGTAAATCTTTTATAATATTTACTTTATTTGAATCTTTTTTTATTTTATTTTGGGACAAATTTTCCATATATTATGGACACGTTAATTCTATCAAAGCGTTCAATTAAAAGCTGCTAGGTAGTAATAAAATATAATTTAAACACTGACTTAAATATCGAGGAGCTAAATACTTAATAACCACCCATTTGAACCCTTTGTTTTAAAATTCTCAAAAAAGTGAGATAGATCCCTTTAAGCCGCTAGACAATGTTTTGCACAAATACCTCCAAGAGACATAATATAATTATGCTCCCGTGGATTTTATATTGTTTGAAACCACGACAACCTACGGTATTTGACCGAGCTAAGCGAGATCTCCTAATCTAACTACTTGAGTGAATAAGAGCCTTATAACTTTTAAGTTTTAAATTAGTAATCACATCAAATTAAAACATAAGTAATAATTAATATGTAAACCAATGGCCGAAAATTGGTTAAGAAGTTACAAAAAGACTAGTTAGTTAGTCTAGTTACGAGTACATAAATTTTACATGTATAGTACATAGCCCCATTAAATGGATCAGCAAAAGTGCGCATTTCTAAAAGCTAGAGAAAATTGCTTTCATATATAGCGGCGCGTCACGCAAACCGTCGTGATTGGTGAGCAAACGTAGACACAGCGGCGGAAACTTGGAAAGCTTTTTGTTCGCGATAAACGTTTTATGGACAATTCCTACTTTTTGTGCTGGATAATTGAAATTCAGTACCGTCTACCCCACTAACACGGCGTAAGTAGTGCATAATAATACACTAGAGGATTCCCGCGCCTTTCGTCTGCCTGGATTAAGTTTTTTTTAATCCCGTAAGATAACATAGCCCGTGTCATATGCAAAATTATGCTATTTCTTTACCAAATTTATTCAAAATTGGTAAAACAGATGGATTGATGGATGGATTGGATCATGAAAGCGTAGCAGACAGAGTCGGAGAGATTTTTACATTAATAATATAAGCTTATGTTTAACTGTTTATTAATTAGAGTAAAAAGTTACATTCAAAAAATACATTGTTATAAATTAAAATGGGTAGTTTTACTATAAAATTATTTATATAATCAATCAATTTTACATCTTGCAATCCTAGTATAGCAAATGACTAAAAATATTCACTGTTAACCCAAAAAAGTAAATGGCCACCAAAATTTTAACTATAATCTAATTTAACCAGATTTTGACTTTTAACTTAATTATATTAAAATAGCCAAGTGCACATGAATATTTGTTTTCTACCCTAACCTAACTTTAGGTTTTTTAAAATATAGTACTATATTTTCCAAATATAAAATATAGTAAATTTGTTCTTCAAATACAGATTATTTTGGTAAGAAAACTTAGGGTCTCAAAGTATATTTTTGACGACCTCCGTGGCGCAGTGTGTAGCGCTGTTGCCTTAACGTGCGGAGGTCCTGGGTTCGATCCCCGGCAGGGTCAATTTGGGAATTTATAATTTCTGAATTTTCCCTGGTCTGGCCTGGTCGGAGGCTTCGGCCGTGGTTAGTTACCACCCTACCGGCAAAGACGTGCCGCCAAGCGATTTAGCGTTCCGGTACGATGCCGTGTAGAAACCGAAGAGGTATGGATTTAATATAACTGCCATGCCCCTAACAGGTTAGTCCGCTACCATCTTAGACTGCATCATCACTTACCATCAGGTGAGATCGTAGTCAAGGGCTAGCTTGTAGTGGATAAAAATAATAATTTTTGCTGCAGGTTCATAATATTAGTAAGTATGGATAGTATGGATTCTGTGTCAATTGTAGAGACTTGCTCCTATTTTACAGTGCAGGTAGCTACTAATAATACCATACCAATGTTGCAAGACAAATCAAGCAAGCGCATGTCGCAAAAAATGCAAGAAATCATTTGTAAAAAAATAAATATTTACTGTTCAATACAAATTAATCCGACAATGTGTTTGATTTAGAAATGTAAATTTTATCTTATATTTCTAGAGCATATTATTAGTTTCAATGAGGAGAAAAATTGCTTTAAAAGGTAAATTAAGAGGTACGTTTAAAATAAATTTCAATGCAGAGATTTTTTTAAATTGTGTTTTGAGATGCGTCAATGGCTGCTTAAAGGTCTTGAAAATAGCAAATTATTTTTCCAAGCATACATTATGTCACCGTTTGATGGATACACTGCTTTTAAAAACCCCCTTTTAACACAGGGCCTTAAAGTAGATACCTAATGTAAAATTTGTTACCTGACATGATATCAATAAATGTATATCATCGATGATTAATATATATACATTTCCTTTCCTGCTCTTTCCATGGTACTCTGGAATGATAAAATTGCAGTTTCAAACATACCCACCGCACAATCTTATCGTTTCTATTGGATGGATTATGAATGTAGAGAAAGAGACGTTTTTAATACGTTGTTTGTAAATATTTTAAATAGATAAGTATGCCATATTATCGTGCAAACAACCAATAGTGAGTAGATACAAAGAGGAAGCTTCAATCAGTAGATACGCATTTGAATCTCGGAATACGTATTACTATTATATACAACGTACTATTTACCTATACTGTGCCTCTACCACGTATCTACTGTTTTGTAGTATGACTATTAAAAACCTATAATCATTCACTGCCTACAGTAGACTGACTTTATAGTAATAGTTTTCAATAGCACATGTATTCAGTATTAACAACTTCTTGCTTGTTGCCTGGAAGAGATCGCTTCTCAGCGATAAGGCCGCCTCTTGTACAGTTTTTCTTAATTTCTTGTATTCTAAATGTGTTTTATGTATGGTGTACAATAAAGTATATTTTCATTTCATTTCAACAACAATACAACATTATTCTATTAATTAATGAATTCATTAACTCAAGACTTATTATCGTTATACAATGCAAATGGTTTCGTTTCAGATAAGTTAATTTGACAACCATCAAATGAAGCCCCAATTCCACAGAACAAGGAATGGGTTTTTTTTTCTTTGTCCTATTCAGAACTTTTATCACTACCTACACAATACGATGCATGTAGGATAATATGGTGCATGTACACGCCCGCCCTAATCAGGCCACAAGCCTGGGTACAGGCCGGGGGTTACGTCACGTAACAAGTGGATTTCGCGGGTAAAGCGAAAACACACTACGAAGTAACTATTATTTAATCTGTGACTATAGACCGGGTAAGAAAAAAGTTCAAGTCATTCACTTTCTTATGGAGGGCGCATACAAGGCAACCGGACAAAACGTCGTTTTCTTCGGTGCAAACGTTTCGCGCGGACGGTCGGGCTATCCGGTTCGTGGAGTGTTAGTGTGGACGCAACAAAAACAAAATGTTTTAAAAAATAGGGTACAAGTCTGACAATGACTTGAATTGTCATACAATCAAGGCGACTGCCTCGTTGGTCTAGCGGTTAGCATGGTCGACTGCGGGTCATGAGGTCCTGGGTTCGATTCCCGGTCGGGCATAAAATTGTTAGGTACCTATTAGGTTTTTCAGTCAAGAAATTCCTAGTGCCAGCCCGGAGTTGGAAGTTGGCGTTGAAATTGAATCACCCTCGTGCCTCGGAGAGCACAATAAGCCGTCGGTCCCGGTTAATATCACTAACTTGACATCGTTAACGCCCGCCAACCCGCATTGGAGCAGCGTGGTGGGTCTAAGCTCCAATTCCATTTCTCCTATGAGAGTGGAGGCTTGGGGAGGGACATTAATGGGCTGTAGTGGAACGAATCGAGCGGTTTGTTGATAAATCTACGATATAAGTACAAATAAGTAAGTATGATACCTGCCTTAATAAATAAAAAGTAACAATCACAGAATTGGGAATCTCCCTAGTGATAATTGTTAGATACTTAAATAAGTACATACATAAACACGTTCGCAACGATTAGAAAACACCAATAAATACAATTTATGTATTGTATATACAAGTATGCGGATATAAGTAACATATTGCAGCAACAAAAACTTATGATGCAGTCAAGTGCAACCACGTAAATATCAATCTAATTAAATAAAGGAGAAATTGACTGACTGATCAACGTACCATAAAACTCTAACATAACTGCTCACTGCTGCGTCTAGAAAATTGGCAGAGCAGAAGTGTAGGGCGCGGGCTCCGACGAAGATAAATTCTTGTGCGGGCTCACTTGGGCTTCATTTCAGAAATCCCAAGTGAGCGTAGCCGGAGCTAGATACCTAGTTTAAATTTTCATTTTAGCTGGCTCTTCGTAGTCCGTAACTTCAATTCGGTCAACAAAGCCACGCTCTCGTAGTGGGCCTATGTAGGTACATTCTTAACCTCTATGTTTATAAAATCGAAGCGTTGGCATAATCTGCCCTTCATACGGTACATATCTTTTAGTAAATAGGTAGGTAACTAATACACGTCTGGCCTATCCTCATACAACTGTCTAGTGAATTCGTGTACAAACCCAGCCTAAGGTGTATGTGGAGGTATCTACTATTATTACAAACTTATCTACCAAAATATATCTAAGTACGTACCTAATATCATTTTATAGGTACATCTAGCGACAAACCTAATAATTATTATGATCAACAGCTAAATATTTGTTAATCATTTATCTGGTACAGAGGTAATGCATAAATTCACTGTGAAGTTGGTAGAATATCAGTCTGACATACTTTATCTTTTCAATGTAAATTTAAATTGCCTACAAAAGTAAATGAAGCTAATTCAATTTACTCATTTATTCATTCTGTATCAATGTTGAGCGTCGACTGTTCCGATGATTTGTTCCAACTGAATAAATTTGTAATGAATGATTTACTGGCAATTTATTGTAATTTTAATGTTGGTTTTATGTAAAAAGTTCCTACTTAGTATACTTTGTATTTGTGCCGATTGCAATAATTTAAAAGATTTTTTTTATTGTTCGTTTTGCAATACTGATTGTAAAGTTCATAGAAATGAAATCTACTTATTATTGTTATAAAGTAGCACAGTCTATGAAGTGGTGTTATTTGAATTTCAAGAAAAACATCTAAAAGCTCAAAAGCTCGAAGCGAAAGTTTAAATAATAGAATATCTAAATAAATTATGCATAAATTCATATTTTCGGGACAGTAGTTGTTAAAAATATTACGCTTTATATAAACTACTAGCGGATGCCCGTGTCTTAGTCTGCGTAGTTTGAGGTTTTTCGGTCCCCGCGGGAACTCTTTAATTTTCCGGGATAAAAAGTAGCCTATGTACTATTCCAGACTATAATCTATGTCCAAATTTGGCATGATGTTCCATAGATTTGGCAAATTTGAATATGTCTTTCCATACATCCATCCAAACTTTCACATCTATACTTAATATTATAAATGCGATAGTTTGGATGGATGGATGTTTGTTACTCAGTCACGCCACAACGGCTGAACGGATCTGGATGAAATTTGGCACAGACATAGATCCTAGTCTGGAATAGCACATAGGCTACTTTTTATCCCGGAAAATTAGAAAGTTCCCGCGGGAACCAAAAAACCTCAATCCACGCGTACGAAGTCGCGGGCGTCAGCTACTTTATAATATTAGTAAGATAATAATATGTTGATTGAATAAAATAAACAAATCAAATGGCATACATTTAAAGCAGGCGGTGCAAACGCCCTGGGCGATCTGTAACACATCTAATCTGTGGCGCAATTGCCCAAGCTCGTCTAGCCGTTGTGGTGGAGGAGACGCTGGCGCAATCGTTTCGATCCGCAAAGGTCAAAGAAGGAATTCGCGCGGTCCGGCACGCTTGCGACACTGTACGAAGGAGGTTCCACCGCTCAAAGGGTTACCGATCTCAGACTCAGCTGCACCGGAGCAGGTTGATCTTGATATTTGCTCAATAATCGTTTCAAATTGAACGCCATTTTACGATGCTTTCGAGTAGCTGGTTTGAACTACACATTATTCATTGTGCCTATTACTATAAGTTTATGCAATTGAATAATTTTCAACTAAAAGAGCACGTAAAGATTTCGTTATTGTGATCGATGAAATTAGAGGCAACTTAACCACTGGGCTATCATTGGTCAGAAATTGATCAGTTGGTCAATTTGCCCAGTTGTTGAAGTTCAGTTCTATAAACCGATCACGTAGGTCTAAGTACGACATTTAACAACGATGTATCTATAAGTTATTTTTCATGAAACATTCCTTTATTTATGTTATCAGCAATCAGCACATCGTCGTCTCAACCTATAGACGTCCACTGCTGGACTGCTGTCTCCTGTATGGATCGCCACAGAGTACGGTCTTGTGCCGCTTGTTTCCAGCGGCTCCCAGCTGCACGCTTGAGATAGTCGTACAGTGCTGCATCGCTTACATTGCTGCATACGCTTAAACAATTTCGATGTGATCTAATATTGGGAGATAGTATTTTATACTTAAACCGAATGCGTAAAGCGCGTCACCTGCGCGGCTACGTGGGCACGCGGAACAATCTATTGTATGTTAATGGCTGCTTTTGCCAGTGCCACAGCGATATTGGAAACAGGAATACATTGTACAATCTTTTCTATGTTAAGTACAGTTCCATAGATCTTAATGTAAACACAGAGCTCTTACAGGATCACTTTGTAGTACGTCTGACCTTACTAAAAACAGAAAAATTACGTGCCGAATCTTCTGAATATAGTAAGTCTTTTGGCAAAAGTTTCATCATTATCGTGTGGAAGCCCCGTCCAACCTCTCATATCGTCCAACCATTTTGCCTTTTTCGCGAATGTTGAACAAGTTAAAATGTCATTGTAATGACCGAGTTCCACTCGTACTAGCCGACTGCATCAGGAGGGTAATGTTTTTGGGGAGTATCATGAATTATGTTTCTACTAGCTGGTGCCCGCGACTTCATCCGCGTGGACTGAGGTTTTTCGGTTGCCGCGGATACTCTTTAATTTTCCGGGATAAAAGTAGCCTATGTGACATTCCAGACTATAAGATCCGTTCAGCCACCACCACCACCACCACCACTACAGCCCATTAACCTCGGGCTGGTAGATTTTTCGGCGGGCATCGAAAAGTAGGTACGATTTTGGGGAAGCCCGTACGTACAGCTTAAAAATATCGTCCAACATCTTTAGGTTTTGACTTTAGGAGTGCCAGCCATTAGTGGATTTTTGAAAAACAAAATTCGCATTTTATAATATCTTCCACATCAGCGACTATCAAGCCTCAATGAAACAACGTGTAGATTAATATCGAAAGTACCGACCTACATACGTTTATATCTATGTCTAATACTCATGACAACCTGTGGTAGTAAAAATACTAATATTTTAGATGCGAAAGTGTGTCTGTCGGTCTGTCTGCTACGCTTTCACGGCCCATGTGATCAACCGATTTTGATGAAATTTGGTACAGGGATAAGTTGTAGGTATTCCGGGGAAAGACAAAAGCTACTTTTTATCCCGGAAGTTCCCGCGGGAATCAAAACATCTTAATCCACGCGGACGAAGTCGCGGGCATTATCTAATATGAATATAAATAGCTTAACCATATTGAAGTTTACAGTCCTCAAAGACTTACGACAGATTTTCAATCAGAACAATATATCTTTGTTAACAATCTCTGTGTTGAGATCTGACTTAAAAGCCGAAGTTGTCCGTTTACTTATGCCTCGTGGGGTTCGTCTTATACCGATGACCGGATTTGCATCATAAGCTCGGAGAATTTCTTAGAATAAATCACAATGAACGTTAATAATTCAATTTGAATGTGGTTTTCGTTGTGATAACAACTAAGTGTATGGAAAATATTAAAAAATAAGCCCTTACAATCTCTGATGACTTTCACGCCAAAATAATCTTTTAAACTAACGAACTTTACCTAAAAGTGCACCGTGGTATATTTTTGAAGCACACGGCTGATAGGTGATGACCTACTACTACTACCTACTAGATAATGCCCGCGACTCTATCTGCCTGTATTAAGTTTTTTAATTCCCGCGGAAAATCTTTAATTTTTTGCGATAAAATTTAGCCATTGTAATTCAGGTTATAAGCAATCTTCAAATCTCCAAATTTCCAATAAAACAATTAAACATATTTTACAATATTAGTATATTAAGATAAGATACCTAACAAGACCTATGAATTATAAATAAAGTCCCTTGTGTATAAAATCGCGATTAAATTCTGATATTAATAAATAATATAATAGACGACTTTTTATTTCCACAGACATCTGAGCTGGAGTCATTGCTGTGCAAGCAAGAGGGCGCCTCACTCGCGCCCGCCCACATGGACCTATTCGATGGCGGGACGACTTCGCGGGACGATGCCTTCCTCCGCCCTGCCCTCTGGGAGGACATTGCCTCATCCATCAGGAACATCGATCCTGAGAATGCGAACATGCTCGCTCCTCTCGGGGCCACCCATGTCAAGTTGGAGGCTGAGGACGCGCTTCTCGAGGAATGCGCCACTCCTTTGCTCAGCCCTTTGGAGATCAAGACGGAGAGGCTCTGCGCTCCGCCGACATACGCGCATCCGCAACCGCCGCAGCATCAACCGCACCAGCAGCCGGCGACGTCTTACTCAAAATATCCCCCATCGAGACTCGTATACATGTCTCCGCTGACGCCTCCCGGATCCGATCAGGGTAGCCCAGGAAATTCAATGCAGGTAATCCTAAAAGCCGATTGACATCGCATTGCGACTGCTGGCGATTGTATGCTTCAGGTGGTACCATCCTTTGCTCGCGACTGTACTTTTTGTTTTGTGAATTAATCAAAATGTTTTAGCAACGTCACCACGGTTCGAGAGGGACGGGATTTATGGTAAGCGGAATTCGCAATCGTGATTCTTGACTTATTTATTTTTTATTAAAAAATTTACTACGACATGA
The DNA here is from genome assembly GCA_923060345.2 of Erebia aethiops. NCBI lineage: Eukaryota > Metazoa > Arthropoda > Insecta > Lepidoptera > Nymphalidae > Erebia > Erebia aethiops. Next base: position 8,350,296 of record OV281079.1, on the reverse strand, counting down.
TTAATTAAAAACAATCGAAGAGGATGCCCTTTCAATTCAAATATAATTAATTCATCATCAACTCAACCCATCGCCGACCCACTAAACTTATAGAGCAGAGCTTACCTCTTAAATTTAAAAAGGCCTAAGCCCTTGGAATAAAGAAGACCTAGGCCATAGTCCACAAACACACCAACTGCAGTACCGGAAGGCCTCACAGTTAACGCATATGTAAGAGCATTAGGTATGGAGAAAGACGTGCAGGGTTCCTCGCGGTGTTATATAAGCAGCTTAAAACGTATCGACTTAACTCCAAAAAGTTGTATAGTATAGGTAGGTAGAGGTGCAGCGTGGTCGGGAGATGGAGCTTGAAGCAACGAATAGTTGGCCGAAGTCTTAACCACTAGGCTGCTTAATTATTACATTGAAATTATTAGTGGTTTGCTTGGTGCGGACGAAATTACTAATAGTACAAGCCAGAATGGTGATTGCAGGGTGGTCCGCGACGTACCCCGCCGCCCCCGTACCACGCGCCACCGCTGCTGCGAGCGCCGCATATACCACCGCATTCTGTGTCACAAAGTCACCATCACCCACAGGTAAGATTTCTATCCCGTTCGTGTAAGAGGAAGATAGTGAGTTGACGAATGATTAGTTAATAATACCTGAATTTTGTACGCAGGCAATGTCGCAACCGATGCATATGACTCAGCAACCTGTCTCAGTGCAACATCCTCACGTGCCACCGCCTCACTCGCGTCTCGCACCACCTCCGGTCAAGTACAACCGTCGGAACAACCCAGAGCTCGAGAAGAGAAGAGTTCACCATTGTGACTTCATAGGTGATTGTTAAACCTAACAGACAAATCCTTTACTGTTCCTCACTTGAGCCTTGCGCGCACAGCACGGGAAATGGAGAGTGCATCGTTTTATATAGGTGACTATTAGTTAGTAGATCTCGTATTTTATTCGCTCTACTATTATTCGTCAAACCCGGCCAGCAGACACGCCCATTCGCTAGAGAACAGTGGAGGATATCTTCGTGATTTTACAGGTGATTATCGGTAGCAAATCCGGACACCGGCAATTCAGTCGCAGGAGAAATAGAGAGGACATCAATTTAATAGGTGAATATTATTTATTTGTATCAGAACCCTGTACCGTAAACGCACGCGCCTGCTCTCCCAATCGCGCCTTCCGCAAACCATTCCCAGCCTGTGAAGTGAAGAGTGCATCATTGCGAATTGATAGGTGACTATTGTTTATGTGCTAGCAGAAACCTGCGCTACACCCGTCCGCGCTGGCGCCCCATACGCGCCTCGCACCTCCGCCTACCAAGCGGAACAATCCCCCGTGCAAAACAACCCCGGATTAGAGAAGAGAAGAGTGCACCATTGCGAATTTATAGGTAACTTACTTATTAGGTACCCATAAACTAGTACATACATAATTACCTACCCGCCTATATGCATGTAAATTTGATACGTACACGATAGTGAAACTGTAACCATAAATAATAACACGTACCTAACACAAACCATAATTAAGGAAATTTAAATTTACCTACCATCTAATAGCTGCTACCTAGAAATGAAAAAATAACATATTCCTACATTTCAGGGTGCACCAAAGTTTATACGAAAAGTTCACATCTGAAGGCTCACCAGCGAATTCATACAGGTAAAGTGCAACTTTCTTAATATTTCAATATTCTTAATGCACTGCGAAAGTACTTAGTTTTAGGAAGAAGCAAGTACCTACTGCACTCGCGAACGAGTTGAACCTAACTGAAGTTAAATTGATTTGAACCTAATGAAAGCTTCCAGTTGCACTTGCCGAAGCGAATGTCTAATGGGTCGAAGTCAGCGAAACAATTGTAATTAATTTGCATGTTTCAATAGCCTTGTTTGTCCTCAGGAGAGAAACCTTACACCTGCCAATGGCCGGAGTGCGAGTGGAGGTTTGCGCGGTCAGACGAGCTAACCCGGCACTACCGCAAGCACACTGGAGCTAAACCCTTCAAATGTGCGGTTTGTGAGCGATCCTTCGCGCGTTCCGACCACCTTGCCCTGCACATGAAGCGGCACTTGCCCAAAACGTCCAAATGACACCCGAGGAGAGGCGGGGACACGCCTTCCACGCCTCAACCTACTCAAGTGCGTATTAAGTCTCAACTCTCAAGTGATTTAAAAACCTTTTTATTACTCTTTAAATGTTTATGGGCACCAAGCCTGTGTAAACAGTTTCCTGCTTTTAAATATAAATATTTATTTATCACCCTAGTACCTATCTTCCAATTAGTTTTTCACCACACATGGCTTTCCTTTCGTCTTAGGTAGTTGTAAAACTTGCAATGCAGGTTTGAAGATGCAATGTCATAATGGTCCGAATTAAAAGTTCAATATCAAACTTAATATGTCAAAGTAGGTAAAGCTGAGTATACGTTGTTATCAAAAGGAACTGACACCACTCTCCCCCGCCTGTATGTATCGATCCTTACTGTAAAAGCTTGTAGGTATCTACATTTTGAATGAAGATGCAGTCTACAACAACATGCCAAATTTTTTTTTCAGGAAGAAAGCAGCGAGGGCCTCTTTCTAGAGTGTGATCTGGAAACAAGCCTGATGGACACATTCTACAGTGTACTGTGACTTCACAGACATCTATGAAGACATGAAACCAACTGTATGTGCATATAAAGGGAAGCTGCAAGAAACCAACTCAATTTATCTCAACTTTCTCTACTTGTTTAGGAAAATTGACTTTACATGTGACATTAGGAGTAGAGAAAATGCGTATGAAAATAAAAATGCGAAGTGGACAGACGCGAATCACAATAGTTAGCGATATTGTAAATTAATTATTATTAGATATAATAAAAAGTTTTGAAAACCACAACAGGTACAATCATTACCAAGGAATCGCTTTACATATCTACATAATTATTATTGTAAATTGTTAGCACAGAGTCATTTATTGATCAACCCAAAATAGTTTGTTGATAATAAGTATTTTATAAATATTTATGTACATTAAAAATGACAATTATTTCTAGTGGGACGCTGTGTTTTGTGACGCCTTGCTAATTGCTATCAATTTATGCTTTTACTAGACCCAGTATATACCATTAAGTACTGTTGTAATCAGAGTGATTAAATACTAAAATTTAATAAAAATTATCTCCTTTCGACTGGCGCTCTATACCAATTCTGCGTCTGGCAACAATATTTAATTTATTTTTAATGACACAATAAAATATAATATGATGGTAGAAATTTAGGTGACCGCGACGCGCGACTGGGCCACGCCTTACTTGAGAGGCGACACTTGTCTCTAAGTATATGGAGAACATTTTTGACACTTTAAAATTATATACTAGTCCGCGCACGAGCTCCGAGGAATCGGGGTCTGAAGAAACGACGTACGTACGACTGTACACCACCCCCAATCGTCGCTCCATATCCAACTCGCTCCCAGCACTAGTTTCGAGCTTGACGCGTGTAATTTTTTTGCACTTTAAATAACTCTAGGTCATTATTTTAACATTCCATAGGATTCCTCGGAGCTCGCACGCGGACGTGTATACAGCACCGAGCAACCACGACGCTCGATACTGCATACAATCGCGCTATAATTAATCGGCGCCGCGCGTCGCTGTCGCGTATATTAGTATTTGAGCTTATTTTAGTATTAGCGCTTTCCCTTTAAAACTTATATCAATTATATTGCAATTTGCATATTGGTATTTGCTCACTGGAGTGGCAATGGAGTCACAAGCACGTCTCGTTGTAAAAGCTCTAAGTATTCATTAGATATGATTAATTTATTGTAAGTTTAATTAAAATTAAGATGACAAGAAATATCCAAGATATTATAGATATTTTTATGTTAATTACTTTAAATATTGATAGGATTAGATAGTAATTAGTTTTAAATGTACGGAAGCGTTTTCGGATCACACGACCTGGGATATATTAGGTATAAGTCTCCAAAAGTAGTAATTCGCTCTTCGAGCGGAGCTCCTTAATATCAAGGCAGTTTCTAAATAATAAAGCATACTATGACTTCTATATAATATAATCTACTTGATATATTACATTATGTTTATCTTCACTAATAACAAAACTTAATATGAATATCTAGTACCTATAAGTCCAAATTCTACGTTTTCGAGTCTTCAAAGTTCAAAGCAAGCCCTACTTCGACATTTTTGACGGAACTTCGCAGTTTCAGTGGCAGTAGCTATTTTCGTCTTTTCCCTCTTAACATAGCAGGGTAGTAATAAAATTTAGTATTTGAATTATACCTACACATCCAATATCCAATGTAGACACATTGCAGTGATGATATTATTACAATTTACTATGTTTATTATTTATCATTTATTGAGTAACCTTGGTCGTTTCATTCGGATTCGCAGCTATACACTTTCTAGTCTTGATTTTATCAGTTTATGTTGGTATTAAGCATATGTACACACTATCACTTGTAATATAATATATTTAACTTCAACCGGCTTCACATAAATAATATTTTTTTTGTCGAATATTACCAATTTACCTACCTAATCCGTGTTCTTAATTTAACTTTAATATATGAAAACCTTAATATTAGCATAGTTACACAAAAAATATATATTATAAAACGCTTTATCTATTTCTAGGAGCGAATATTTTTATTACAGCTAAGTAGCCTTATTGCATCCGTCCACTATTTCAAATACCTACATAAAATTATGGTTAGAGTGCCTTCATATAAAGGAATATTAACATTAAATCATTATTTCTAACTATCTATCTATATATAATACGATTTGCCATTATCTGTAGTCACTAATTTTGTGCTAATGTAAGTTGTGTTAAATATAAAAGTTTAAGGTATACGCCTAGGCCGGGTTAACAAAGTCAAACCTTGATGAAAATTACCGTAAATAAAAATGGAAAGACAACAGGGCGGACAACGAATATGAAGTGAGATGAAAATACAACAGGTATTAGGTACATACTACCACTTTTATAAGTCGCATCGGCAAAATTTGTTTGCGCAGAAAAGCAACCTAACGCCACGCCGACTAAAACCGAATGTGAACCCCAATGAAATACAGACCTTATTACTTGACATTAAGATTTTAAACACAAGAACAACAGATACTCGTGTATCAATCGTCCTTGGACTCGGAACATGGCGCGTAGGGAACAACTAATAGCGAACGGACGCGCGCTATGATTGGCTAAGATATTTTCGCGCCATTCAAAAATAAGATTTCTGCGCAGCATCGGCATAACGCTTAAAAGTGGTAACTAATGTACCTTTGTTCTATTATATATTAAATTTTTTTTTATTAAGTTGGTAGAGGTCGTCCAATATGCTGACGCTAACATGTAAAGCACACAGTTGGACGTCGTCATATTTGATGGCAAACTAGTGCATAAATGAATCGAATTTCTTCGATTTTTAACCAAATATTTACCCAGAGTAGGATCCCATTACTTGCGCTTCGTTGCTACTAAGGGGGCTCTCACTAGCACGGTCTAAGCGTGAATATAAAATTATTGTATTATTAAAAAATGTTTTACACGTTACTACTGTTAACCTAATTATCCTTTTATCCATTGTAATTAAGTATCCCTTAAATAGGTTGAGCAAAAATATTTTTTAGTTGGGGGAGCAAAGCGGGTCTTCTGGCCTCAAACCAACCATCCTAAAACCAGACTGGGATATCCCTGAGACTGATGAATATTTTATAATCAAAAGTTTTATTAACCAACTAAAATACTTATTCTTAAAAGTAAACCAAAAGTAGTATTGACCGCGTTTTTTTCAGTCGATCGGATTATAATAATCGGATTTACTAAGAGTCTAACAGAAATATATTTATTAATTAAATATACTTAATGGATTTATCTTATATTGACTTGTTTTCTTAACTGAAACGAATTTATACCGTCTACTTAATTGTGTTATAGGAAAAATCGTCTTATTCATCAAAGATGTGGTCATATCATGTAAAATGTTATATTACTGAATCTATATGGTTAATAATCTGTAACGTTGCTACGTCCAAACTGCAACAAAATATAAATTCCATGTGTTCCATTATCCACATATACCTACAAGCTTACATGGCATGGAGTCACGGCGCATCTATAAACCGTTTTCGTCAATTTAGTCTTGCCACTTTTTCTTTGCATTTAGCTAGTATGTTGTAAATTCCTAAATTTAATAAATACATAACTAATACTATCTCCTTATTATACATTATATTGTAAGTCTTATTAACCAAAATTATCTACGTGAATAAAAATGCCATAATGAATATTTTAAATTGTCGTATGCAAGACGGTGTGTTTTGTTTCGGTTTTATCAAGAAGTAATAATATTAGTTCTCCTGATAAAACCGAGCCCACTGAAGATATGAGTAAGAGAGCCTACTTATATTTAAGCTGATACGATCAGTTGTAAAACGTCAAGATTCCGTTAAAGGATAATCACAGTACAGGACAGGTCAGATGAAATTACCCCTCATATCTTCAGGTGAAAATGACTATTATTAGGTAATGGATCGCCTCCCCTACTATGTTGCACTCTGCTCATCTCTACGGGATAGTCCGAGTCACCTGTTAAATCATGAATAATGTCTCAAATGCTATTATACTCCTAGATAGATTATCATTAGAAAGTTCGTAAAGGTGAAATGATAAAGAGTCGAGTTATAAGCCACACAACAATAATTCATTTGTTATTCAGCTAGGTGTATTTTATTTACAGGATTGGTTAGCAAATGCGAGTGTAGTACCCGTTCGCGTTAGGTTTGCTGCCACATCGTATGCGCGCCCCTTCCCTTCTGCGACAAACCTAGCGCGAACGGATTATAACTGCCCCCCCGACTGTCTAAAAGTTGCCGATCAAATCGCCAAGTTCGGCGCCAAAGTAAAATAAATCTTAACAGCATTGTATTAGAGCTCAATTTCGTGTATCTATTCTTATCCGTTCAGGGTATCGTACATACCTAAACGTATAAGAATGGATACAAGAAATTGAGCTCTAATTCAATGCTGTTATGGTTTATTTTACTTTGACGCCGAATTTTGACGATTTGATCGGCAATTCTTACACAATCGCACCTCTGGACTGGTTCAAGGTTAGTTTGAGACGCTCAGTGTTCTACTTTTTACGTATTGCGAACAAATATTTTTTTTAATTAGGCCATGCGGCCGCATCTGGACTGACCTATAGAGCACAGCTTTTTAAATGAAAATACTAATGTACACGAAAACGACGCAAAAAAAGTTACTTAATGTAAAATATTTTTAGTCCGGAAATAACGCTATTTAAACGTTCAAACCGTATATACACCTACCTACGATATAACTATAACTATCATTTTACCATGATTTTGTATAGATCACAATATAATCTAGTAAGGTTTCAGAATTTGCTAAATACCGAAATTGTAAATATCTACTCGAATTACCTAACTAATCGACGTCGAACATTTTAGCTTAACAAAGAAATGTTTCGTATCGTATGATAATTATAAAATTCTTTTGTATTTACTTTTGCTATAGAAAATATCCATAATCAGGCACTTAATACGGACTTTTGTCTTGAATGCAAAAAGTTTATTAAAGTAAAATTACCATTAAAGCAATTAGTTTAAGTTTAAATATTACCTACCTACGCGTTAATTGTTTTTAAAGTTTTGCCATAAATGTCTGGAGATGCCATACTTTAGGATCATATTACTTTAGTATAATAAACTTTAATAGTCTTAAGCTTATCTTTTATTATTTTCTATATTAGGAACATTATTGTACCTCACTTGTCTTTCTGTGCCTACCCTACTTATTTAATATTTTTGATTTGCCTTAAAACTATAAAAATAATTACTTGTTAAACCGTTTTACGTAGGGTGTTTTACACCTATAATATCACGTTATTTTTAATTAGAGATATTTAGTTCTATGTTGACTAAGTCACGATATAATTTATTACCAATGACATGTTTTTGATTTCTTTTTTTATTATGTATGTGAATATAAGATTATAAAATACTATTTTTTGTATAGAGGCGTGTATAAAGAATTATGTATTTGAATTAAATAAGTAACTACACATTTACCTAAAGGTGTGTTTATAGTACCGTAAGAGTTGCCAGATGTGTGATTTACTAACTTTTTATGTTAAATAAAGTACCTACACAAGAAAATTAACTTGTTTTATATAACCCATAACCCATTCAGTAGAACCTAATATTCATGCGTAGATATACGTAGTACGATAGCAATTGGAACCTACGTATCTAAAATTATAAAAGGAAAAGGTGACTGCCTTACTGATCTGTCAACGCACAGCTCAAACCACTGGACAAATCGGGCTGAAATTTGGCTGGCATTCAGAAAGCTTTTATGACGTAGTTATCCGCTAAGAAAGGATTTTTGAAAATTGAACCTCTAAAGGTGTAAAGTAGGGGTTAGAAAGTACGAAATCAACGAAAGAAGCTGCGGGCAAAACCAGTTAACTATATAAAAATATAATATTGTAGATAGGTACACAGAGGCCGTCTAATCTAAAAATGAAAGCACCTCATTGTCAATTTATAACACTGGTCAACAATTTTCAAATATATACAATTTTATATTTGAGTAGGTGCCAAATGGTATGGTAAACATAATCCATATTAATATCTATGTATATATGTCACCGTAAAATTGCAAGAACCGTTAGATTGTAATTTAACTAGCGAAATTGTAAACTGTCGACAGATTGTGAACCGTTCAATATTCTGAGTGTCAATTTTTTAAATATTCATTGTATTTACGTTTTCTTGTCTCTTTCTTGTAGGTTAGGTTAGGGTTGGATATAAATAATAATAATTAGAGCTCAATTTCGTGTATCCATTCTCATACATTTAGGTATGTACGATACCCTAAACGTATGAGAATCGATACACGAAACTGAGGCGAAATTCGACCGAAAACTCGGAGTTTACACCCTTCTCACTATGAGAAGAGACTTGTGCTCAGTAACTAGAGGGTCAGCAGACATAGTAAGTATTTATATACATATATATGGTGATATGATATGTAGGGATATAATATTATTTTATATTCTAAATTCTAAACATTCTTATTTTTTTCAAATTTCATCAAAACTTAGTTCAAAACATCTGTGGCAAATAGACAGAATAGATACATGGACCTACCACTACCAAACAGTTTTTTCTACTTTCTGTAGGTACCTACCTTTAGGTATGTTAGGTAATTATACAGAGTAGAACAAGGTGTTAAAAGTAACTACTTGATGTATTTTCTAGGTGCGTCAACCTTCAATAGTTACGTTGTATGTCGCTTTATTTTGGCATAGCACCATTCAATTCCTATGTCACCAGAAGCGCTAAATGGTAAACGGTAATATCCCACCGGCTTGCTCAAATATATAACCGTTATCGTCGACCTCATATAAACTCAACTAAAATCCAACTATTCTCATTTCGTGACCGATATTTCAATATTAAAGACGCATTTTCTTTCAAACGTAATGAATATTTGACCTCGTTTTTTTTCACATGTGTTGCTATTTGTAACGATATAACACCAAAACAATCATATCAAAATAAAAGGAGTTAAGTGAGTGAATATGAAAAATAAGCTTTTATTGTTGTCGATAGCGACTATTCTTTTAGGAGTAGCTGCATTTTCAGCCTACGAAGATAATTTTGAAGATGAAGATTATGAAGGAAATCGTTACGATGACAGAAAAGGGAAAATCTGTAAGTTTCATCCGAGTAGAAATATTTTATTTGGTGCATTTCAACGAACTCTGTATGTAGGCACAGTGTAATATTTCAATGGAGCTTTTGCGAAGCTTTGGGGTTTTAAGGTCTAGGTGCGGAAATCTGTCTCAAAATCTTTAGGTACTTACGCAGATTTAAGGTCAATCGTTACCTGAGTAAGCTTGAGTAAGTAAATTATTAATTAACCCCTTAAGGGTAGGTTCTGTCTTAGATAATACTGAAAATATTTTGTTCTATGATTTTACACAAGACCATAATTGATTTAGTTAAATTTTTTAATCCTGTCATAGTGTTTTTGGCAAGAGGTAGCAAGTGACAGCATTGAAAAAAATAACATAATCAATTGAAGAGTCCTTGTGAAAGTAGGCCTGTTACTGTATACTTAATTACTGGCTGTTTCATAGTTTAATATTTTTTTCATCACACTTGCTCATAAAGTGGTTCTAATTTCACCGCAATTAGGCACATAATGACACCTCTGATCAAACTGTGACTTTTTCATTACTATTATTCACAAGTGAGTTATAGAGTTTTTATTTTATTTTATCTACTAAATAAAATTATTTTTTAGTATTATTATTATTCACAAGTGAGTGAAATAATTTTATTTTTATTTTATAGACTAAATAAAATTATTTTTGTGTATTATTTTCTTCACAAGTGTGTTGAAAAACGTCGTATCATACACGTGTGTATTGATGATATCCGTCCTCGGCTATCTTAAGACCCTCACCTAACGGCTCGGGTCTCAATGGCGCCTCAGCGGTAATCACCAACATTACACACTTGTACCATAATGTACTGTTATTAAAATACATATACCTCATTGAGATGCGTAAATATTTGTCTAAAATCCCTTCTGTTGCAGTATTCCCATTCATTAGTATAGTGCGATTCGCGAATGTCGACTGCGCAAGTACTAACACCATGAATGGCACGTGCCTGGCCCGACGAGAGTGCAACAACTTGAATGGAACTATCACTGGTACATGTGCCTCTAGGAGAGGACGATGTTGTATTGGTAGGTAATTTAGCGTTTATTTATTTCTAATGAATTAATATTGTTAGCACGAACGCTAAAATAATTGTAACGTATTGTAAAACTTTTACTGAAAGAGCTGACAAAATTTTAACAATTTTATCAATTCACGAGGTAAATGTTGTTACCATATTATCTTTAAGTTACTGGAAAATCATTGGTGTTTGTTTTTAAGCGTTCATTAATCTATTGCCCTCTGTCTGTAGTCTATACCGTTTATTCCTACTAGCTAGGCACCCGAATCCCAATTATTGGTTTAATTCGTTTTATACAGGTTTTGTATCATGGCTTAATATTATGACGTCATATCAAATCCAATATGGCGGATTTCACTTCAATTTTATTAATTTTAGTTTCACGCACTTGTGGCACATCAACGAACGTAAACAACACCTATTTCACAAGTCCGGGCTACCCAGCTGCTTATAGTGGTGGTCAATCTTGTAGTATTATTGTGAATCGATGTAACAACAATGTTTGCCAGGTAACTTTTTTAAATATAACAAGTAGTATTAGTACTAATTAAGCAGCCCAATTTTGGACGAATTAACCACGGGATACAAAATGTAAATAAAGAGCCTGATGGATCATAAAAACGAGCTAACCATTATGGGTTAGCATTTTTACTTTGCATTTTTATTAATCGGTTTCTATGCGACTTCCCTTGTCAAGCAGCTTTCAAGTCGGATGGCAATTGACCATTCTGAAGACCTCTACAACACCTGCCTGTCTGCTAGATTTAACGATTTCACAGCCCATCTGTTCAAAGTTTATGCATGAGAAGGAATAACATAGGCTACCTACTTATATTTCCGGAAACTCAGAATTCCACAGGATTTTAAAAACCTTATCCCAAGCGGATGAAGTCGTGGGTATCATATATAATATTTCTACACTTGAATCTATTAGTAATGGCACAGGCTGAGCTTTATAGACTTCAGCCAGGTCTTTGAGCAATAACTATGAAGAACTCTCGGGAATGCAGGGTTTTTCACGATGTTTTCCTTGTTATTTGACTGAGTACGTACAATTAATTTTCAGCTACGCATAGACTTACTAGACATGGTGCTAGCCCAGCCAAGCGGCGACGGCACCTGCAGCATAGATTCGCTCATAATAACCGGCGGCAATACTCTCGTACCAGTCCTCTGTGGAGATAACACTGGGCAGACTCTCTTCGTGGACTTTAACGGAAACGCGGCACTAACGATCACTGTCACCGCCACCCTCGCTACCACTTTCACGAGGCGGTGGAACATCAGGCTGACTCAGCTGGGCTGCGATTGTCCAGGAATAGGTAAGTGCATCCTAGATATCAAACTGGTCTGAGTTAGTTGTGAACGAGGGTTCCAAACGCTGGTCTGAGAAGAGCCAGACCACGGCGCGTTTGCAGTTATAGGGCAAGGTGTTCTTATGATACATTTTGTTTAGACTTGATTGTCTGTAGGTATACATGAAGGTCGAGAGAACATATTCCCTCACTCTCATAATCCGATAAAATGGTTATTCGACCCGACCGGAGAGAGACCCGGCGCAGGACTAACGGCAGTGCTCTCGGAGGCACGGGCTAACACCGGATAACTTACAACACCGGCTACCTACAACACCGGGCTGCTACTGACAGAACATTTTGGGCTGACCCGGAAGTCATGATTCCCCAGGCACCCAAATAAGCCAGGCTATACTCACTAATGGGTGTCCCTCAGCCTCACTAATGGGTGTCCCTCAAGGCTCCATTTTGGGTCCCTTCATGTTCCTAGTGTACATCAATGATTTGCCATATTTTGTCCGTAACACTTGCGATATTGTACTATTTGCTGATGATACGTCCTTGATTTTTAAAGTCGATAGACATAAGGACAACTTTGACGACGTAAATACTGCAATTTCTCAAGTCACGAACTGGTTTACGGTTAACAATCTACTTTTAAACACAAAAAAAACTAAATGTGTCGAGTTCGCATTGCCGAATGCCAGATCCACAAGTGATATAAAACTAATGGTAAATAATGACATGTTGAAAATAGAAGATACTACTGTGTTCCTGGGGGTGACCTTGGACGCAAAGCTTCAATGGGGCACCCATATATCAACACTTGCTGGCAAGCTTAGTTCTGCTGCTTACGCTGTCAGAAAGATTCGACAGTTAACCGACATCGAAACTGCCAGGATCGTATATTTTGCTTATTTCCATAGCATTATGTCTTACGGAATCTTACTGTGGGGTAAAGCGGCAGATATTCAAAAAATTTTTGTACTACAAAAAAGGGCTATACGAGCAATTTATAATTTAAAACCGCGTGATTCACTTAGAGAGAAATTTAAAGAAATTGGTATTCTAACAGTAGCCTCGCAATATATTTACAGTAATATAATTTTTGTAAAACAGCACATCCATAATTATAAAAAAAAATGCGATCTGCACGATAGGCCAACTAGAGGCCGTAATAAGCTCGTGACTCCATCGCTCCGCCTCAAAAAAGTCAGAAGGTCATTCGTGGGAATGGGCATTATTTTCTATAACAAAGTTCCACAACCTATTTTGGACTTGCCAATAAATAAATTTAAGAAATCCATTAAAAGTATGCTCCTGAAAAAAGCTTATTATACTGTTGAAGATTATGTAAATGATAGAGGAGCATGGATTTGATCGCTCCAGCAATGCTGGGGACAGCGGTTACTTATTATAAATTAGTGTTTGAATATTAGTATTCAATTCGATGCTTTGATACGGGTAGACTGAGTATGTCACGCTCTCTTTAAACATTCTGTGGTGGTGTCGTGTGGTGCGGGTTGTTACGTTCCCTCAAATATGGTCGAGCGAAGCAATGGCTGGATCATGCGTCATGCTCGTGAACGGGTGCCACCGGCGGGAATGGGGCTACTTTCTGTCTGCCCGTCTTTGACATGAATTGAATAAACAAATTTAAGAAATCCATTAAAAGTATGCTCCTGAAAAAAACTTATTATACTGTTGAAGATTATGGAAATGATAGAGGAGCATGGATTTGATCGCTCCAGCAATGCTAGGGACAGCGGTTACTTATGTACACATTGATATAGTAATTGTAAATGAATTATTTAAAAAAGAGCAACCACCGAGTTTCTTGCTGGTTCTTCTCGGTAGGAATGGCATTCCGAACCAGTGGTAGATTAACTTGACGATTCAAAAGTACTTGTAAAAGTTTATTTGAATAAAAAATATTTGATTTGATTTGATTTGATTTGATATAGCCTCCCGATTGTAGACACCACACAATAGAGGACACTCTTATTTATGGCTCTTGATTCCCTACTCTACTTAGTATGGTTTTGATTTTAGAATAATCTTCAGGAATTTTCACGTAACAGGCACTGAGTACTGATTTTAAACTAGATGATGCCCGCGACTTCGTCCGCGTGGATTATATCCAAACTATCCATATATACCAATATCCATCAACATCGGCTGAACAGATGGGCCGTGAAAGCGTAGCAGACAGACAGGCACACTATCGCATTTATAATATTATTACGGATTTACTTTCAGCTCCGAACGGTTGCTTACAATACTATACTGGAGTTTCGGGGACCATCAGAGGTTTCAACTATGGTTCCGCAGCTAATACGGCTCTCAGTGCATCGTTAGTAACGGGCACGCGGCAACTTGCTAACTTGAATTACGGTATATGTATTAGAATGGAAGCAGGATTCTGTCAAATACAATACTCACAAGTAAGTAAATTTATAAAGGTATCTCATACTATAATAGTATAGTGTTATCACCTCGTACAAAGATGCTAAAACTTGATAGATCTTACTGACGTATACTTAATATAGTTAAGTACCTACCTACGAACTTACTGTGGATTATACTCATTTACTACTTAAATACGTCAAAAATTTGTACCTCTAGAAGTCTAGACCTTTATAGTTATAAAAGATCATTCCTTATACTAAGTACCTATACCTATATTATGTCTTGTAATACCAAAATAACATATCTAGGTAACTGTTAAAGTATGTTTGAAGACGGTATAGATCTTTTTTAGGGTTCCCTACCACAAAAGGAACCCATACAAACAAAATCACTTAGTTGTACGTCATCGGTCTTAAAACATAACTCACGGGCAATAATCTTCGAGAATCGATTCCCGTGATTAATGATCTATCCACTTATTCTAGTCTGTACGAAAATGGTACGAAAATTTCAGACTCGCACTTATACGGTTCCTTCTCACTTCAATCATATCAACCGATCTCATTTGTGCCTAAAGTGATTATGTAAAGCTTCAGAAGCCATTATCCTAAAACGCTTAATCGTCTGGCGGCACCTCTTTGCCAGTAGTGGTATAGCTAGGCCACGGCCTTCTACCAGACCACACTACAGGCAGTAGGTGCAAGAGAACGAATTTTCGCCGTCATTTGCCCATGAGGAAAGCTGGAAATGTGATAGCTTGTCGTGTTGCATCATGCCAGTTTCACACATTTCGTTTAGTGAAACTGACGGGTTATGTCGTATCTCTCTCTATCCATTATAAATGTATGAAAACGCTTCTGACGCGCCAGGACAATTACTCGGCACGCTAGTATCTTAACTGGCACTAAATGTACTTATTTACTTACAGGCAGCTAATGACCCGTTTTCCTTCACTCTCACTGGAGACGTGGACGGGGCTGACAATACCGTATTGGGCACTGCCGTGGGCGCGGTCAGCGGAGCCGCTTGTACCACAGACTTTGTGGTCATACCGAATCCCGTGCTCCCTGGAACACTCATCCCTCTCAACACTGACAGGTTTTGCGGATTGGGCTTCGTTCCCGTACAAAGTGAGTATTTGCTTTTTGTAGTCATACCCAATCATTTTTTTTACACCACTACAAGTACCCTTTACTGCAATTTCACCTGATGATAAGTGATTATGGTGATAAACATAATATTTAGCACCATCATCATCATCATTTCAAACCATTACCGGCTCACTATTGAGCATGAAACTTCTCTCAGAATGAGAAGGGTTTGATCACAGTCCACCACGTTGGCCAAATGTGGATTGGCCATATTATACCAAATACATAAACTGATTGCAAGCACATTATAAGACGATATTCATGAAAAAATATTATTTAATTTAAATCATGTATATTTGTACTGATATTATAAATGCGAATGTTTGGATGAATGAATTGATGTTTTTTACTCAATCACACCAGAACGGCTGAATGGATCTGGATGAAATTTGACAGAGATAGATTAGTCCGGGATAACATACAGACTATTTTTTCCCTGTAAAACTTCAGTCCACGCGGACGAAGTCGCAGGCATCAGCTAGTCAGTGCATAAAAGATAGATGATACGTAATAATACGGAAAAGGTCTAAAAATACGTTACTCGGATCGCTATCACCGACCTGTAATGTTTTATGTCGCCAGATTATATGTATAACATCAGTGCCTAAGGGTCTCACCAAACCTATCGACGCGGTACCGGCTTAATCCAGTCAGAAAAGCATTATGTAAGCTTTATGTATATCTACTCGTACCGTATACGGCATTGAGAGTGAAAACGCTCAATGAGTGAGTGAATTACATAGCATACAAGTTATATAGCTGTAATGTGGTCAGCCTTATACACACGCGTATTTTTAACACTAACATGCATCTTTGCAGCCGGAGCCAAGCCGTTCGTACTTTACGTAGTGACGGACGCGAATGAAGGAGCTACTGCTAATTCACCGCCTGATGTGGCCAACCGAGGATTCTCTCTTGCTTACACACAAATCGCATGCTAGCCCGGCATAGACGGAATATGGAGCCACGCATAGAACGTAAATTACGAATTATTACGTCTGGGAACTTGAATATAATATAAAAAAAGATATACATTATAAAATACTTATACGCAACGATGACCCATTAGCCTACGTGATAACGCCGCGCGCGTCGCTTCGGTAAGAAAAATTCTACTGTCTATGGCCACATGCGCCACGAAGACTCACGATGTCCAGATCAGCGTCTGAAGATGAAGAGGATGTTGCAAGATATTCCACGCGTGATCAGTAACTTAAGTGTAACGTTCCAACAAAAAACATACGTCTGGCATAAAACGTAGAGACGTTGCATCGAATACATTAAAATATATTGTCGATATACTTTTTTAGGTTTTGCATTGATTTTACGAGTAGTTTTGTTTTCTTTTTGACATGAACTTTTGTAAAATGAATAGCCGTTCTAACACGATTTATAGACAAATATATAGTTCAAATAAAACAAGTATATATAATCTGACTGCATGTTTTTTTATTTATAAACTACAACTAAAATTATGTTTAAAATACTAAGTTCTATCTATGCAAATATTTAAAAATAAATTTGTGTATGTTAATCTCAATTTCATGACAAATATATAACTCTGACTTATAAAATGAATAAGGATTTATTTATAATAATCTATGAATAATTCATAAAAAACCAAGATGAAAATAATGTAAGCCCTTTCTTCAGTTTTTATATACAAAACAATAAAACATGAATATTAATTCACATAGTTAAAAATTGTTTAATGAAAATGGTTATTTTGATTTGCTGTAGTTGTTATTTGGCGCCAGTTCAAAGGCACAAAACGCAAATACTTTACAGCCGTGCGAAACACAATTTTTCATCTAACTAGCGGCACTTTCAGCAATGAAAATTATAGATCCAAAGAACATTTAAAATTTAATAAATTAGTGCTATAATCATATTATTACTTAACTCATATTTAAATAACTATCATAAAGACTGTAAGGAACCGCGTTTCTGGACGTTTATTTATGTTCCACCACACCATAGTTCATACTTTCCCACCCTAGCGGGAAAACTAAACTTTAGCGCGCGGATTGTGAACACTACATTACACTTTATACATTTCGAGTTAGCGCTAGTGAGATGAAAATTACATTTTAAATTATTTATATTCTTATCTTGTCAATCTTACATTTTTATTTCTACAGTAAAATAACTGTCATTTATGAAATAATAATTTCGTAAGACTAACTGCTGCACTCAGAGTCGCTTAATACCTATCCTAAGGAGTCTTATGTAATGATTAAGTGACTCTAAGTGCGGCAGTAAGAAAATAATTTTTAAGAGTTAGCATAGACCAGACAAGACATGTCAGAATATTTATTGAGAAAAGATTTTTGATATTTATGATAGTACATATATAACAATTGAAACGGCATCGCTAGCAAGCATTAGAGTAAAGTAATATATTATCTTTTAAAACCTAATGCAATTTCATCATCAATTCGCCATGAGCAACTTTTAAACAAGTGTATAATACAAAAAAAAACAAATTCGCATAGAATATTACATTTTCATTCATCGCGAGCTTTCATAAACGAAACCACGAAACAAAAAAAATACAGTAATTATTATTTAATACTTTTTTGCAAGCAATAAATTTATTGTTTACAAATTATCAATAATGACTGAACCATCATAAAAATTCAAATCTATTGATACATGAAGGAAAATTACAACTTTAACAACTCAATTTATTTGACAGCTGATATTACTGTTATGAGTTGGTTCAAAGGCTTTACAATCGGCGCGGCATTGACCAAACAAAGTCGAACTTAAAATAATATAAATCCTATAGTGTTAAAATAAATATATTTAACTCAAAACTGTACACGCAGGAACTACGTAGATAACTTCACCAATGTGGAGTTCTTCTTGGTCATCGTACTTTATCTTTTATGCAGTCAATACTTTCCCACGGCTTTCTGTCATACTAGCCTTCATGTCATCAAACCATTTGCCAATATCTGTATTGTCTCTCAAGTCTTGAAAGGCCTGGCAGCCTTCAATACTACTCAGAATGCCATACACTGAAATATCAGCTAGATTAGGTTTCTTTCCACCGAGAAACAGTGTTCCTTTCTTATGGATAACTTTCATCCAGTCATTTGCTGCATCATATAAAGATTGTCGGACGTCGTCTTTTATGTTGTGTCTGAAAATAATTTGAGACATTAGCATAATAATTTGTAATACATAAAATTACTCTTTTTTTCTCATAACATGAAAAGCACTTGACCATGGTCTCACTTGACGACCTTCATGGCGCAGTGTTGAGCGCTGTTGTCTTAATGTGCGGTTCGATCCCCGGCAGGCTCAATTTAGGAATTTATAATTACTGAATTTTCCCTGTTCTGGCCTGGTGGGAGGCTTCGGCCGTGGCTAGTTACCACCCTACCGACAAAGACGTGCCGCCAAGCGATTTAGCGTTCCGGTACGATGCCGTGTAGAAACCGAATAGGGGTATGAGTTTAATATAACTGCCATGCCCCTAACAATTTAGCCCGCTACCATCTTAGACTGCATCATCACTTACCATCAAGGTGAGATCGCAGTCAAGGGCTAACTTGTAGTGGATAAAAAAAAATGATTCACTAGTGGGGACTCAGTGGTAGATATTCACTAGACGATTCAAAAGTACTTGTGAAAGTTTATTTTAATAAAAAAGAGTTAGTTTGGCAATTTATTGAAGCCTTTAATTGGTTTCTTCCTACTACCAGGACAACCTACCCCTCACCGGAAATAGAATTTAATTTTAATTCTGGAATGCTAAATGATTATACTTTATGGCAGGTATTTGCTCGCTGTAGTATCCTGCAAATACTAAATGAGCAATGCAACACCATACCAGATATGAGCCAGTTTAGAAATGGTATACAGTATAAATTGACACTACCAAAATCTAACACCAGGGAATTGTCGAAGAGCAGAGCATTTTAATAAAACTTACCTTTTCTTTAACCGTTTGGCTATAGCCCACATGGCTGCAGCGCCCACATACACCATTATAGCACATTCCCAACTTGGAAATGTACGTTTCCAACCACCAGCTTCTTCAAACCACTTGAATGTCTCTAAAGATTCATTCGCAGTCCTGTAAACATTTGGTGACAGCGTGTGCACAAGGACACGATCTGCCCACTGACGCCATTCACGTTCCTCTCTAAAAACAAAGTTCAGTTGGATGTACTGCTATATATACTAACTATTTTATACTAACTATTTTGCTTTTTAATTCCATATAAATATCCAAAATTTAATATACATAGTTAAATGATTTTTTTGCATTGATATACATTGTTAAAGAGTGACATAGGCATCATTTTATCCTGGAAAATAAAGAGTTCCCATTGGATTTTAAATAACCTCAATCCACATGGATCCACAGTCATAAGCTTTCATCTAGCATAATATAATTAATGATGGCAGCAAAAGCTATAAATCTTTACTAATATTACTAGTGGTTCGCCCCGAACTGAGACCTCGGGGCACCATCTATTGACATAAATGTGAAGTTCTGTTAAAAATACTGAAGCTCATTAAAAATTAAATAATTCCGTTTCCTTACAATATTTATCTAATTTTAGTATTTGTTGTTCAAGTACAGGATACAATTGAAATAATTGATCAAGTTTCAGGCTCATCCTTTCAGAAAATTTAGAGTTCTGAGGTCATCTTTGGACGTTAGAAAATCTCCGCTTTGAAAGCCCCCCATTTCGTCAATTTTGGGGGAAAAATTAAAAAAAAAATAGTTTTGGACTCTATTCCAAATTATCTTTAAAATGATATACCGCAACCCTATGTAACTATATAAAAAATATTTTACTTCGCATTCGCTTCTATGAGAGCCCCCTGAAATAAAGATTTTTATTATTTTTTAAGCCATATTCGGCGGGAGGCCATTGGTTTACATATTATATTTAAAGCTGAAGTAATTGCGTTCAGTAATTCAGAAGTTATAATGCTCTGACAGACGGACGGACGGACAAGTGCCAATTCACCCAAGTAGACTCAGAGACCTTCGCTTCGCTCGGTCAATAAATGGGAAAGTTTGGATGAATGGATATTTGATACTCAATCGCTCCAGAACAGCTGAACGGATCTGGATGAAGTTTGGCACAGAGATAGGTTATAGCCTGGAATAACATGTAGTAAACTTTTTATCCTGGAAAATTAAGGAGTTCCGGTAGGAACCAAAAAGCCTCAATACATGCGGATGAAGTCACAGGCATCAGCTAGTATAACATATTTAATTAACAATACATACACCTCAAGGATGCGTTGCTTCTCGTCAGGTACAGTGCTGTTGTGCATAATGAAATATTTATTTGTCACATCACTTGTACTTTTTCCATCATCATTCACAAACCGTGTAATTGGGTAGAATTTAATTATATCTTGCAATTGGTATGTTTTGTCTCTCAGATATGTTTCCAACACAGAGATAATGGCTGTGCTGTCAAGTAGTTGCTGTAATACAAAATTAATTATGAGTAAAAAAAGTACATAATAAATTTTTGAAAATTGAGTAAAATTTCTCTCTTAATAAGTCAACAGCAATTCTAACACAACAGAACCCTATAAAACATAATAATTTATTTGTCCATCTATTAATTGCATTGAAATATTGTACATGGTGTTGGGACTTGCGGGAAGTTTTTTTGACACAATATCATCAATTTAGTTGCAGGATGCATTAGTTGTAAAAAATAAACCATACTTACTTTTCACTTATGGCAGACTGGTAAATAATACTTTTAAATTTCAAGTACACCTTAAAAATTACTGCTATAATATTGGTTTTGAATTAAAGTTACAAAAAGAATTATATTGAGAGATGAGAGATTGACACAAAAAAAACAAATACAACAAAAATGTTAAAAACAGGGGAATTTTTTGTACCTGATATCCACCATCAATTTTAGCTAACAGTATTGGTACTTTCTTATATCCAGACCACCTTATTGCTTGACGTAAGACTGCATCAACCTCTACTATCTCATAGCTGATACCACGAGCATCAAGATATGCACGCACTTTGCAGCAAAATGGACAAGTCTGGTATTGAAATAGTACAAGCTGCAAGTTGCTGGTATCTGCATCATTGATGATCTGAAACAGAGGCACTATTTAGAATTTAGGTACTCTTTTGTTAGCAAATTCACAGACACAAATCCTTAAAGGGATCCTTAAACAGTATATATGTCACTGTAAGATTGTATTGTAATTGTAAACCATTACATTGTAATCTAACTAGCGATATTGTAAACTATCGACAGATTACAATTTAACACATTATATTTCGGTTGATTATAATCTGTTAGGTATATTAACCTGATAAAACCTAAGGGCACTACCTGATTATTTATGTTGAACCCTAACCTAACCTACAAGAGAGAGACAAGAAAACATAAATACAATGAATATTTCAAAAATTGACACTCAGAACATTGAATGGTTCACAATCTGTTGACATTTTACAATATCGCCAGTTAGATTACAATCTAATGGTTTTTACAATCTTACGGTGACATATTATTATGATATACATTGGACAACATATTAATACATTGAATCTGGGAGAATCTGAGGTTTACACAGGTGAAAAGTACAAGTACTAGTACTAAGTTTGTTTACTAGTACTTGTACTTTTCAACTTCTTAGTTAAAATCAATGCAGTTTCTGCCATCATTGAGATCGGCTCAGCTATAGTATACTCCCCGCGGAGTTGGACGTTCATTTTTTTTTACAGAAAGACCTTGATGTGGTAAGCCTTGCACTAAAATATTTTACGTCGAATTCTAATACTTTTCGAGAAAGAATTTTTTTAAAATTGTAATTTGCACCACTTTTAACTATTTCGTACGACATTTGCCATAGATTACAGACTCATTGACATTTTGTTGGCATACTAAAGTTTCGTTTTACGTATTATAATCTGTTCCAAATATAAAAAGTATTACAAAATGTTAATAATCGGGTAATAATCATATTGATCAAACCATAAAAAATGTCTATCATTGCTTTTTAATATCCATCCTCTTAGTGGTTATTTCCGTTTTATACCACACAGAAATAAGGTCCGTCGACCAGCCTTGGGGGGGTGAGAGGGAGAGGGTGAAGTCTAAGGAATTTTTTTAGTGTCCCCACTTCCTCCCCCTACTCCCACCCCCTCTAAAGTATGTATTTAAGCCCGAATTCGGTAAAACTAACCTCAAAATTTTTAAATTTTTAAAAATTAATATCTCGAAAACTATTAGGATTCGACGAGTTTAGCTTACAGGGGGGGGTAGACCGCCTCCCCCCTTCCCCTTCCCCTCCCACCCCTCGCGGGTAGTATACTATAATCAACCTTGAGATGAATTCACAAGGCATGTTAATGTATAAAACAAATTCAGACAGGAAACAAAGGACTAGTATTTGAAATTATACTATCGCTGGTTATTAGGTAAAATTGAAAACGGAAATTTCTAGTATTACGTCATGATTTTTTTATTACTTTATAGTAATTTAAAAAAGATTTATACCTTACAGTGAGCCTTGTATTTTGGTGCTTCCTTAAAAAACGCATATTCCTCGTTCTCAACCGAGGCCGAGGACTTTTTCGTATTTATTTTATAATGTGTATATCCTCCATATCCAGCTCCAACCAAAACACCAACACTAGCACTTATTAAGGTTAACTTTGCAGTTGACCGGGGCAGGCGGCTTTTAGTCGAATAAAGCAGTTTTGACAAGGTTATGTTTTCTTTAATCGAGGGAAACACAACTTTACGAAATATTGAAAAAGTCGGGCGCCACATTTTACCCGTACTGTTTGTAAATTACATGAAATATAATTTGAAAACACAAAAAGAGCAATCTGCGAGAAATGGCCACCACTTCAGAATTCAGATCCACAGATAATAATTAATAAGCCTAGGCATTAGTAGATAATCTATGGCATTAGATTAGAAAATAGAAACATGGAGGAAATAAATATATTCATAGTTTTTAGTACGATTTACTTAATATAAACTAAATTCAAACTTTATCAGTAAGAAATAAAGCTTAATTATACTTAAGTTAAGCTTAATTCATACATATGCATACGTCATAGAGATAAGTTACATAAGAAGCTTAAAAAGGATCCTTTAAATGAAGTTCTTAAGGTTTCTTACAAAAGGTATCGTAACTATTGCTCTAATTTACTACGCAAAGTTAAAAGAGATTATGAGAAAAATGAATTCATCAAAGCTGGTAAAAATCCTAAATTACTGTGGAATGTTGTTCAGTCCGTAACTAATATATCAAAAACTCAATCTACTGCCAGAGATCTTTTGCTTTCGAATTGTAATAAAGAAGTCTGCATTAACGAGGTCAACTCCTACTTTGCCACTATAGGAAGTCAACTGGCCGATAAAATACTCAAAAATAATCAACCTCCTCCGTTACACTCATCTCACAGGGAATCCTTTGTATTGCTTGAGACGGATGAGTCCGAAGTTGAGCGCTTGATCAATTCTCTTAAAAATAACTGTGCAGCTGGTTGGGATGGTATCTCGTCAAGATTTTTAAAAAAGTACATTGGTGTAATTGTTCCCCCTCTCACATACATTTGCAATCTCAGCATCAAAAAAGGTATTTTCCCTAACCTGTTTAAAAAAGCGCTTTTACACCCCATTTTTAAATCTGGCGATAGGGACCATGTCGAAAATTATAGGCCTATCTCGATCTTGCCAGCTATGTCAAAGATTCTCGAGAAAATCATTAATTTGAGGCTTGTTTCCTATCTAGAATCATGTAACTTATTATCTAATAACCAATTTGGTTTTCGTAAGAAACGGTCTACTGCGGATGCTGTCCACAGCCTTGTGGACCATCTAGTGGACAAACTTGATAAAGGACAAAAGTGTGTAGCTTTGTTTTTAGACTTGTCTAAGGCTTTCGACACCGTCTCTGTACCTATCTTAATTTCTAAGCTTGAGACTCTTGGCATTCGAGGAAACCAACTTGCACTCTTTCAGAGTTACTTGTCAGGTAGAACCCAATTTGTGAGGATAGATTCCTATACAAGTTCTGAGTTACCTCTCACGTATGGTGTACCTCAGGGCAGCATTCTTGGCCCGAGCTTATTTTTGGTTTACATGAACGATTTATGTAACATTCATCTTCATCAAGGTAAGATATTTTCATATGCCGACGACACAGCTTTGATTTTTTCTTCTAACACCTGGTCTGATACGTATCGACTTGCTCAAATTGGCTTTGACACCGTAAGGGAATGGCTTAATAACAATCTTTTAACATTAAATATTTCTAAAACAAAATGCATAAATTTTTCCATTCGTAATTCTACACTTCCCCCTAGTAACTCTTTGCCTAAGCTGGTTGCCTCGTCAGCGCAGTTTAACCTCACACCTAACAGTGATCCCATATTAGTGGAAAATGTCACCTCTATAAAATATCTTGGCATAGTGCTTGACTGCAACTTAACTTTTAAAAATTACATTGAACACCTTTCAAACAGAGTACGTAAGCTTATTTATGTTTTCAAACAACTTCGACACTCAGCCGATCCTGAAATTTTAAAAATGGTCTATCAAGCACTATGTCAATCTATTATTGGCTATTGCATATCAGTCTGGGGAGGTGCAGCTAAAACACATCTTATTCAAATCGAACGTGCACAAAGAGCTGTATTGAAGGTGTGCTGCTTTAAACCCCGTTTGTATCCTACAAATATGCTTTACGAGTATTGTCAGGTATTAACTGTACGCCAATTATTTATTCTGGCTACTGCTCTCAAGCAACATTCCCTGACGTACTTCACCCGTGATTGCCCCCGTCGTAGACCTCAGCTTGCTTGCTATAGTAAACTAAAGACAGCTTTTAGTCGTAGGTTTTTTGTCTTCCTTGGACCTCACCTTTATAATAAGTTGCATAGAATTATTTCTCTGCATTCCTTAAATCACCATAATTACAAAGACGCACTTAGGAATTGGCTTCTTAAGCAAACATACTCGACTACTGAAGGACTTTTGGAGATTCTAGTTTAATCCCTTCTTACCTAAATTATCACACACATACACACACACACAATACTCATTCACACACAACACCCACTCACTCACAACACATACACTCACATTCACACACAACACACAACACCCATAAGTACTCATGCAAACTCAAGCCTACACGCACATGCATTGTTGTATTCTTCTTGTGTCTCGAGTTGGAAGCCCTGTTTTCCGAGACACAGTTTTAACTAGTTCGGAGAACAGGTGCACAATAATATTTAAAATGTATATCAACTATATTAGTTTTATCCTAGGTGTAAGGCTATAAATGTTATTTAGTTGTCCCACACTATATTTATGAAATAAATAAACTTATCTTATCTTATCTTAATTATACTTAAGTTCTGTGGTCAAGGCGTATTATTTAATGTGTTCTGTGTCTGTGGTCGATGGTTCGTCGCGAATCGCGAATCGCGATGTCGCCGTGATGTAGGGATGGGCAAATGAAAAAAAAATATCGATATATATCGTATCGATATTTTTCAAATGTATCGATATATATCGACAAAAAAATATCGATATATCGATATATCGATATTTTCTGCCCAATAAGCGATCATCTTTAAACATTGTCAAAATTGAAAATATTCGAGATTTGAAAGTAAATACACATCTGGCTGTCTGTTTTGATCGGTTTTATTATTCAGAATAAGTACCAACATAAATTACGTACATTACGTAGTAGTAGTACGTATTATTAACAATTAATCGTGATGACGATTTCTTGGCTTTAGAAGCCAAGAAAAATTCATCATCATAAACACAGTAAAAATTACATTATTCAAACCAGTATTTGTCTGATATCGACATCAGGAGCACTCTTTGTTTGATGTGCTCCCCTGTTAATCTGCTCCTATCATTCGGCACAGCCAAATTTACCACTGAAGCTACCCTTTCAGATTGTGTTTGAAGCAAACTAAACCCATAGACACAGAGCATAGCTACTGCTTTTCGAATTTTTCGATTCGATTCGAGATCGGATTGGTCGAATGTGACGGCAGACAGCATAGCTATAAAAAATATATCGATTTTGATACGAATTTTGATATCCGAAAATAAATATCGAAAGTTCGATATATCGCGGAAAAAATATCGTTGATTTATATCGATTATTTTCTGAAAAAATATCGATATTTTGATATATCGATTTTTTTTGCGCAAGCCTACCGTGATGTCGCCTGTCGGATTGAAACATTATTTGGGAAACTGAAAATGTTTCATTATTATTTAGCTTTAATTTACTTTGAAATCGCTGCAGCAAGTTTTCAAATTTCGTTCTAAGAAAACGTAATTCTGGTTGGCGTTAAAAGAAAGGTGCGTGGTGTTATGGAAATTGTTTCACGTCGTGATTTTTTCTATTGGCGCGATAGTAAGATGGATGTATTTTACGAGCTACAAGTTGCACAGTGAAATGAGTTTTTTATATGTGTAGAAGCGTGGTTATGCACGAAGCATGCCGTCGACGTCGCGGTCGCGAGGCTCCGGGCGCGGGCCTGACGGCGCGCCAAAGTCCCAAGTCATAGCGCCCATGTCGGAGCGGCAGCAGTTGGCCCTGGTCATGCAAATCTCATCCCAGGATGCCCCTCCAGGTGAATTATAGTTATGTATTTCTAAATGTGTATGGGTCTAACTTTAGGTCACGTATGACTTCCCGCCATTTTCGTATTCAGTCGCTCCGACCCCAGCAGAAGAACGAAAGCGGACAAGACAACAGCGGAATGAACGCGGGGAGACACCTCTACATGTTGCAGCCATCAGAGGTGACCACGATCAAGTTAAAAAGTATCTCAACCAAGGCCAAGATCCAGACGTCCCAGATTTTGCTGGTATGCCTTTTATACTTTCTACATCATTTAAGTACACCCATTGCCATTCTATTTTGTGTATTAATTTTTATTATACAATGAACTTTCATCTAAAAAGAGAAAAAACATCAAGGGTGTGAACTAATATATTTTGTCACACTTTAAGGCAGGTCGCCAATTCCATTTGATTTGATTAAACTACTCAGTTTATTTCCTGTAATTTCCATTTACTATCAAAAATTATTACTTAACTAGATGATGCCTGTGTCTCCATCTTCATGGATATAGATTTTAAAAATCCAATAGCTACGAGGGAGGGTTTTTAAGTTCGCGGAATGAGAGGGTTGGTGAGGGGTGATTAGGCTTATTAGGATCGTAACGTGTTTATAATAATAATAATAATAATAATAATAAGCCTTTTTATTTCTAATCTCATGATATTTACAATTGTATATAACTACTTTTTAGATGAAATAAGTGTTAGTTGTGTTAGTGTTTGTCTTATTCTAGTTAGTATTGTTATTTGTTGCAGTATTTGTTGGAGATGTAGTCCCATATCGGGTAAAGGCCTCCTCCATCTGCTTCCAATGCTCCCGGTCTTTGGCAAGGGTTAGTGAGATGTGCAAGTTTTCTAGTTTCAATTTTAGCAGAGCAACCCTTTCTGACAGTCCTGTGAAATTAATTATTTTGTTTTTAAATGTTTTCTTCAGTAAAAAGCCAACCCCGTGTTTTCCCTTGGTTTCTCCCATGTAACATAGAATGTAGTCTTTGTATTCCTCTATATTGCAGCCTGTTCTTCTAACTTCGGAAAGACCCAAAATGTCGAAGTTAACATTTTCAAGAGCATATGTAAGTTCAAGATATTTTTCAGTTGTGGAGAGGGATCTCACATTATATGTGCATATTTGTAAAGATTCACTTTTTGTCTTCCTTGTAATAGATGGAGGGTGGTGGTCATAATTCCCCACGGGGACCAGCCGGCTTGGGGAATGTGATTTGTTGTTATTGTTTGTTTCTGTGTTTTTTTCCTTTATTCGGCTTTTGTGGGTAGGTTTTGATTGATTGCTATTGCTTGTTATTTTCGTTTTGTGAGTTGTGTCTGGAGCGGTTCATGTATTCGAAAGCATTTGTTTTGTTTATTTTACTTGGAGCTTTTGGTTGTGGGCTATTATCGCTGTTAGACTGAGGTGGTGTGTTTGACGGGGCTCGTTTCCTCTTTTCATTTCCTTTTTCTTGATTTATTTTCCCTTTAATTATTAATTTATCATATCGGATGATTGTTAAGTTTCCATTTTTCTTTTCTTGTAGTTGTTGTTGTTTTAACTCTTTCCTTATTTCCAAAACCTCTTTAGGATAATCTTCAGTGGCATATGTGGATGTTGGGAAATAATTGTTATTTCTTAATATTTCAAATTTTCTCCAAGCCAAAGTAAGTTTCACTAATATTGGTCTCCTCTTATTGTCTTCTTTTTTTCCCAACCTTTTAATCTCACAGATTTCCCACATATCAAATTCCCGTATTCCTCTCTCAGTTACTATTTTGTTTAGGAAATCCACAACCAAACTCATAAGTTCGTTGTTATTTTTCTCGGTTTCTTCTAGTCCATGTAGTAGTATATTATTTTTCTTAGCTTCCCTTTCCAACTTACTGATTTTCACTTTCAGTGTCGAAACCTCACTATTGAGTTTCAGGTTCTCTTCAACCAGTGGGTTCAGCTTTTCTTCTATTGTCGATGTAATACTTGAAGTTATTGTACTGGTGTGTTTCATGAAATCTTCTTTTAATTCATGCATCTTCGTGTCAATCTTCTCATCTATTTTCTGTAGAAATAATTCCATCTGTTTGTCCATTTTCTACTATTTGGTAGAAAAATTTATTATGTGGCAACTTTTTCCGAGCTCTGGCAACCCTATGTTATGGTGGTGAGACTGACAGCATTTGTCACTGTCAAGTGACAATTATTTGTCAGTTGATGATTTATTAATATTTGTGGAGGTAGTTTTGTTTTCACTGAGCTATTTTGAGTTAATCGATCGCTTTTTTTGGGTTTAATAGTGAGTTTTGGAGCTGGATAACACTATCACCACGAGATGGACACTTTAACTGCACTTTGGTAGTATTTTTAGTACTTAAATCACAGTTTTTCTTAGCAAATCACGAAATTATTGGAGAGTACTGGTGCTTCTGACAACAGTTGACAGCCGAACCTAAAATATAACGTAACGTGTTTAGTGACTCATAATTAGTATAAATACGAGATTTCATTGTTATTAGACCATTAGTCTTTGAGCTATCGCCAAAGACTAATAGGACTAGGAGTGAAAAGTGAAATATGGAAAAAATCGAATATCGTGCCGTTATAAAGTTCCTTACGAAGCAAGGAAAATCAGTTGCGACCATAATGGATGAGATGTCATCGGTTTACGGTGACTCTTGTCCAGGAAAAACCATGGTGTACAAGTGGCAGCGTTTGTTTAAAAAAGGAAGGGAATCCCTTGAAGACGACCCGAGGCCGGGCAGGAGCATTGAGGTGACCGCGCCAGAACTTATCCAAAAAGTCGAAAAACTTTTACTCGACTAAAGAAGAAACAACTCGCAGAAATGGTTGGAGTATCCGATACAACCATTTTAAAAATCCTGCACGATCATCTTGGCATGACTAAGGTCAGCGCAAGATGGGTACCGAGAATGCTCACGCCGCCGCTAAAACAACAACGCGTAGAGTGTTTATGTGCATTTTTGGACCTCTGCAATGAAGACAAGGATGGTGTAGACGAAACTTGGGTTCATCATTATGAACCTGAGTCGAAACAAGACTATGCAGTGGCATAAAAAGGGCACAGCACCCCCCAAGAAGTTTAAGGTGTCACAGTCAGCTGGGAAACTCATGGCAACGGTCTTTTGGGACCCAGAAGGAATATTATTGATCGATTATAAAGATAAAGGTGTTTCTATAACAGTTGAATACTACGCTTCAATATTAGAGCGACTAAAAGAAGCCATTAAACAGAAAAGACGGGGAAAATTTACGAAAGGTGTGCTGCTTTTGCACGACAATGCGCCCGTCCACAAGAGCCGCATTGCGTTGGCTGCCCTGCTTAAAGTGGGCTTCGATATTTTGAACCACCCACCCTACAGCCCAGACCTGGCCCCGAGTGATTATTACCTCTTTCCAAAAATGAAAAAAGAGCTGCGGGGTAAAAAATTTACCACTGATGATGAAGTTAAGGACGCAGTTTCAGCGTATTTTGAGGACAAAGACAAAACATTTTTTTATGAGGGTATAAATAAATTAATTGAAAGATCTGAAAAATGTGTCCGTCTTGCAGGTGAATATATTGAATAGGAAAAATAATTTTATTTCAAGAAAGGGGTTGAAAGAAATGGTTTTTTTATTTCAACCCCTTCATTCCGCGAACTTAAAAACCCTCCCTCGTAGAACATAGAAACATCAAAAGTACCTATCTACTTAAACAGCAATTGGCACAGATACAAGTAGAAGTTTATGGAAATAAGTTACTTATTAGGAGAGATGTTAGGCCTAGGCTGAGGTAGGGAGGCATGCCATTATCCCAATATTCCCTTGTTTTCTTCAGTCCTTAAAAGTCCTCCAGACTGCACCAGACTGCTCAGATTTGCAGAAGTAATTATTGAAGGCTCACTATCAAAATTGGAAACTATTATATAAGAACTAGCAATTAAGTGCAGCTATTTGAAAATAAAAGAAAATTTAATCTTACTAATATTATAAATGGGAAAGTTTGGATGTATGGATGTTTGTTTCACAATCATGCCCCAACAGTTGAATGGATCTGGGTGAAATTTGGCACAGAGGTAAATTATAGTCTGGAATAACACATAGGCTACTTTTTATCCCGGAAAACTAAGGAGTTCCCGCGGGAACCAAAAAACCTCAATCCATGCGGACGTAGTCGCGGGCGTCAGCTAGTACTAAATAAAAAATAATGACTGACAAAGTAACTTATGTTGCAACACCACTAATTACAGAAAAAAGTTAAGTCTTAGAGAAGAATAGTAATAAAATACACTTATTTATTATATCAGTTAATAATCTTGCATGAAAATCAAACAACCAGGAAAACAAATAAAACCTTTAAGCTGGAGCTTGGTCAAAGGAAACTTTTAAAACATAACAGAGCCTGAACCAAAAGAAAAAAAAATTGGCAGTAATAGGGACCGCCGATAGAAGTGAAAACAAATTATTATTATTATTATTATTTTAATTAAAATTATTAAAATATAAACCTTAACACTAAGGCATTAAAGTTTAATTTCGAATGTAGTATATTTATATGTTCGCGAGCATGTCGGTAACGGTCACGCGAGTCTACATTTTTACCACCTACCTAAGTGCTCAAAGCGCCTTAAGAAGTTTTCACTTCAATAGTTTTTAATACATGCATCGTTCCATGTGGTACATATTATGCCTGTAAAACCAGGACAGTAAATAAGCACCAAAGGGATAGTTTTGGGAAGTATCAGAGGGCAATGAACTACAGTATGGTTGAAGAAAGGGACAGAATTATACGATAAGATAGAGAATCACAGTTACATACATATTAACCAGATAGATCAGCTAAAGTAGAGGTGGACTGCTCACATGCTCAAAGACACACGAAAATGGAGTATCCTATTGAAAATAAATAGTGGGCCTGCTAAGATTTTAGAAGGACAAACTATTACCAAAAGCAGCTGGTTCATTGAGGAGAAGAGTGGCAAAGGAACACAACACAAGCCACAGTTGGATGAGTTCCTTTCCTTTGCACTCAGCACCAAGGGACCTTTT
The DNA here is from genome assembly GCA_923060345.2 of Erebia aethiops. NCBI lineage: Eukaryota > Metazoa > Arthropoda > Insecta > Lepidoptera > Nymphalidae > Erebia > Erebia aethiops. The sequence continues at coordinate 8,317,984 of OV281079.1, read as the reverse complement.
ATGATGCAATTTATGTAAATCTGTAAACTAATATTGCCAATTGTATGCTCTGAAATAAAAAGCTATTTTTTTTAATATATTTGAATAGGGACGATGGACACTTTTTTTTTTATTCTCTCTGGGTATTTCCCATCTTTAAGTGTACATGGTATAAATCTCACAATGAATATTCAACTATAAACAAATATCTTAACATAGAAATCTCAAAACATCTAACTTAATATAAATAAGTAGGTACTTCTACTTACAATTTATTTAAAATGAAAATTAGCCTGTATTTTAAAGGTAAGTAACTTATAGAAACATTTTTACTATATTTTGAGGTAATTGGTATACATCAGTGGCGAAGGGTGCATATATTTTAAAATGGGAAGCCGGATTTTAATTAAAATATCGCTTCACACACCAAATGCTACAGGCATAATCCACAATATTGAAAACGATGTTTCAGTTTTTAAAAGAAAGTCAGTTAGTTAATTAGTGCCATTGTCATACCTCAATAACACCAAACTTTGAAATCATCCAATTTGACACACCACTTACAATAACATTGATAATAATAACATATTATATCACTATCAAATCAAACATCAAAAAAGTATGTAAACCAATTATTTGAAAATACAAATTTTCCAAACAAATAACAGTACCTAACAGGTTAAATAGAAAGATAAAGTTCCCAAATTCAAGTTATGTTGAGTAACACAGAGACCGCCAAGTAATCTGTCATAAAAGACCTTTTCTAGCGGTTTGTAGACTGCTATGAAGTGCTAGACAGAGTATTTGCTAATTTGGTGGAAATGCAAGACACAGGTTCTTACTATGGATTTTTTTCTACCAAAATAATAACCCAAAAACAAGCCAGAAAACGGCTGGCTTCATCTTTTAAACAAATTTGTTTTGTCAATTTTTTTAGTAGGTAATTTGAGGATTTAAAATAACTAAAGAAATAATAGTGTGTAAAAGAAAAGTAGTATGTACTAGGTATGGCTGACATTTACTAAAGGGAAGCTGATGGGAATTGTGTTGTTCAATATTGTGGATTAAGGACCCTTCGTCACTGGTGTACATATATCTTTTCAGTATATGTGCTTATACCTACCTATTTTTTATTGTCCAAACTTGTGTCCAAATAATATTAAAGTTAATAGCATTTATTTTACCATAAACTTGAATGTTTTAACAGTTACCATTTTATTCTGTTAAGTTTTTTTATGTTATAGTTGATTAAGTAGTTAAGCTATTGATTGCTAAATAAATTAGTCGTTATTTTCGACTATAATCTATTTTTCATTCTTCTATAATAGTCCAGTCAAATAAGATCTGAAATCAAAATTTTGGCACTCAAGTTAGCATTTTTGACTCAAACTATATTAAAACTACATTATAATGTAGTTTTAATGATACAAAAACAATGTGTAAAGGTTTTCGTGTCTGCAGATCCCCGGCAAGGGTTGTGGACATGAAATCCTTTACACATTGTTTTTACAAATACAACTGCCTTAAATAAGGAGTATATTGTTTTCATGTATGTATGTATGTATGTGAGTTTGTATATTCCACCATAACTTCTATATGCCTGAACCGATTTTGAAAAAACCAGATATGCACTGTACCACATAGATTCGCCTTCTATGGCGGATTATAGCGAGTTAAACTTCTGGCTTTTCATTGTCATGGACTTCTGCAAAGTAACGCCTGCTTCTATCCAATATTTGAACCAATTTTGATATATGAGGTATTGTTAAAATCCCTAGCTTATTCAGGGTGACATAGGCTAATAAAATTAAAAAAGAAATTGATGGAGTGACCATGGCCCCCATTAAAAACTAAAGTTGAAAAAAAATTCGAAAATAAGATTAACTATAATCTAGAAAATGATGAGTAAATTCCAAAAATATATAACACTACAGTTCATATTCAGTGATTCACAAAAAAATATCATTTAATAAAAATGTGAATAAGATTTAAAGGTAATTAATGAATGTGGTATTGTTACGTAGTAGCAGTGGTAGCCGTACTTCCATTCGAGGGGGATTTTTGTTGCATTTGGACTAGGCAAACCTGAATGACGTATTCCAGTGTTCGGACTTTAAAGACTGTCATTCAGTGAGTTTCTTTATTCCAACATAACTTCTAAATGCCGGAACAGATTTGGATATTTGGGATATATTTAGAATCCTTACATCATCCTGAGTGACACTGGCTGTAATTTTGTTTGAAAAAAATTCAATCTGGCAGGGCAGGCGTATTTTTGGCCTATGGCCAGGCCTATGATAGTTGATTTCTATTTGCTAATATTGAACTCCGATACTTTTTTTTTCTACAAGTAGCAAAAGATCAAGTCTTAGATTTTTATTGATTTAAAAGTTATCCCAGCCCGGCATTATTCTGGTGGAATTTATGAAAATCTCTCAAATTTCTTGAACTGAGGCTTGATGGTGGATCCACTTGATGATTCTTGATGATGAGATCGAAAAAAAAAACATTTCATAATTCAGCTTCATCAGTCAATCAGTCTGATTTATTATTTTCAACTATCTTCCAAATAGAAGGAGAATTTTTAAAATATGACATGGATGAGCTTTATAGTTAAGTGTCCATACCATAGCTTACAGCTAAGCAGTTATTTTTATTTTGTCTAACATTTTTTGTTTTGGTTTCTCCAACATGCAAATTACATCTGTGTGCCTGTTGATGTTGAGTTCAGTGTCCTGCTTAATATTTTCTATAGTAATCAATTTTAATACAGTTATTTTTATACAGGTTGGACAGCACTCCATGAAGCTTGTAGTTATGGTTGGTTGGAAGTAGTTACAGTTCTTGTTGAGGGTTGTGCCAATGTTAATGCAAAAGGCTTAGATGATGACACACCATTACATGATGCAACAACCTCTGGCAATCTTAAAATGGTGAAATTTCTCATTGAACATGGAGCTGACCCATTTGCTAAGAACAAAAAAGGAAAAACACCCTCAGATTATGCAGCACCACATATTTTTGAATATCTGCAATCATTAAAAGGTAAGATTCACGTTCAGCTTGCTTATATTTATAATTACCTGCATGCAATGTAAATTTTATATACCTCACGGGGACATGAATCATTATAAAATTTTAAAAAATATCCTCTAAATCCTCCAATCAGTTGATTTGTTAAGTTTTGAGTCGGGGTAACCCAACCGCCAACTTGTCGACCTGATCAGCCTTGCCTATTGACATATGATCCATCCCTACCATCTGCTCTCCCAATCAGCCCTACCGATCGTAAAGATACTAAATTAGACTCCACATTACAAATACCTACCTATCTATTTTATTAATATAGGGTATCCATTAGCGAAGAACACTTGAGGTTGCTTAGAAAACGACCGCAGAAATTATGAGTGGTAGGGAGAGGAGGGGAGGGGTACCTTATTTTATCACTCTCCCTGCGGCTGCCTCTTAGTTTTGTTTTAATTTTATTATTGTAAGTTCGTATTCTAAAATGGGCTACGCCAGAAGGCTCACAGCTTATTACAACTTCTGGCTTTGCGCTTTACAAAAAACTAGGGGTAGGGCAAACAAGACTGCTTTGAGTTGATTTGTTTTGGGTTTCATTTTCTTCTTCCTCTCTTATCTATGGCCTTTAGTACTGCGCTTTGGTGGTCCGCAGTAATTCCGCCAGTGTCAACGTTAACTTGGAGACAACTGTAAGTGTAAAATGCTGGTTCTTGAGATTCTTGAGACTTCTCCATTTTTAGATGTTAGACCCAGACATCACCAGGACTACACAAATATAATTTTTAATTTTATATATATAGATAATTAGTATAATAGACAGTATAAATTATTACGAAGTGACCAAGAAAATTCAAAATGTCAATCACCAGGGCTACTAAACATTGGACATAGATGTTATAACATTTCCTACAGTTTAATATCATAACAGTTTATATAGTTAGATAAACATCTCAGAATTAAAGGGTCTGGCAAAGAAAGGAGATATGGGAAATAGAATTAGATTGGGCGAGGGATACTAGGGTTTATTTTTTGTTGCAATTTTCCAATGTCAGTCAAATCATCAAATGTCATTTGCCAAATTGGGTTCCATTTTACGCATACAGTTTATATAATTGAATATGGTTCCTTTTTCCCATAGAGTTAAAAATATCGTTCCATTACACGCTTGTAATAAAAATAAATTAAAAATAGTCCAGTGATTTCATGCTCAAGTTTAATTTATTACATAACTATTCATGGTAAAATTAGTCCGAAAGGAGTTTGTTAAAAAATTGTTTTTGGGCGCCATTTTTCCAATATACGAGGTGGCAATGTGAAAATTCAGTAAGAGCAGTCGAAATCTATAAAAACATCAATTTTCAAAACTCCCGAGAAACTTTCCAGGTAAAACTACCAAATGTCTGGACTATAAACTTATAAAACGGGGGAACACTCAGAAACTATGCGGATTTGACACATCGCCATCTGATGATCGAGGTGACTTTGAAGTGACGAACAATATACGGCAAATATTTATTTTTATCCCGCGACTTCGTCCGCGTGGATTAAGATTTTTTGATTCCCGCGGGAACTCTAATTTTCCGGGATAAAAAGCCTATGTCCTTCCCCAGGATATAATCTACACCTGCACCAAATTTCATCAAAATCGGTTCGACAGATGGGCCGTGACAACGTGGCAGACAGACAGACACACTTTCGCATTTATAATATTAGTATGGATATGCACAAACTACTGGCACTACTGGCACAAAATAATAAATAGATTATATTTATTTGTCAAATTATAATAAACGTTAAATTGTATTGTTAAATTCAATGTATAATAATTTTTTGAAAAATCTATTTTGTATCGAACTAAACTGCCACTAAAGCCGTCACTTCGTGATGACCACGACCACAACTGATAGGTGCCATATTCACATTCTCGGAGTGTCCCATCTTAACTTATATGCTGAAGATTTCTATTTTTTTTATAGAAGTGAAAACTTCTTTAGGCGCTTTGAGCACTTTTTGGTAGGGGGTAAAAATGTGGAAAGTTAACGCGAGACCGACACCGTTCTTCTTAAGACAAAAGGTCTTAAGTATAAATAATATAGTACATTCGTAATTAAACTTTTTAATACCTTTGTTTTAAGGTTTTTATTTAAAAGTGATGTGTAACCGTGACTGACACATCGCGACATTCGTAATTAAACTTTAATGTCTTAGTTTTAAGGTTTATATTTTAATTATTTTAAAAGTGCTGTGTTGTTATTTTAAATATTCGTTTTAACTTCTATCAGCAGTGCCTATATGACTGCCAATTTTTTTTAACCTAACTAATATACCTATTTTTATCTCATAATGTTGTAAATATACTATTTATCAATAAGTCTACTCAAAATGTACCCTAATAATTGGTGGTTTACGCGATTGACGCCATTGTTATTATTATTGTGCTATGTAAAACCCTTTAATTAACAAATACTGTGTCGATGTTTGTAAAACAAAATAAATTTAAAAAATTGGCAGTCTTAGGGACTGCCGATAGAAGTGAAAACGAATAATTTTTTAGTTTTTTTCTAATTAAAAAAAATTCAAATATAAACCTTTAATAAGGCATTAAAGTTTAATTACGAATGTACTATATTATTTACACATAAGACCTTTTGTCTTAAACAGAATGGTGTCGCGATGTGTCAGTCACGGTATACATATCTAATGCAAAAAACCGCATCTCAATCGGCCCAGTACTTTTTGAGAAAAATGGTAATATACTGAAAAATTTAAATCATAGACTACAGCTCAGCTTGGTTGTCTGTGGTCCTAAAATATATATAAGAACCTTCTCACAAGCTATCCATATCTAATACAAAAAACCGTATCTCAATCGGCCAAGTACTTTTTGAGAAAAATGGTAACATATTGAAAAATTAAAATCATAGACTACAGCTCAGCTTGGTTGTCTATGGTCCTAAAATAAATCTAAGAACCTTCTCACAAGCTATACATATCTAATGCAAAAAACCGCATATTAATCGGTCCAGTAGTTTTCCAGGAAAACGGTAACAAAAAAGTGCACAAACAAACATACAAACAAACAAACACACAACCTCTTAGGGCAAACACATATACCGTCTCCGTTTCGTCGAGGGTAAAAAGCCTCGCATCTCACGCAATTATTGGGAGGTATTTTTAGAAAGGGGAGCCAAAAGTGTATCTAATCCACACCTCAGTAATTCCAAATTCGGGAAGAGCCAATTGACGCTTTCGTCCTTTTTTTAACCATTTCAATTCATTTTAATTCCATCGAAACTGCGACTCTTTGACGCCCTTCTAATGTTACCCATATCCGCTGTCTTAAAAAGCATGAAACGAAACGTTGGCGTTGTACTATGGAACGTTCCGAGGGCGTGTTGCTAAATCTGTCGCTATGGCCGCTCTGTAATGTCAAAGTCGTGATGTTGAACTTTCGGACTAATTTTTTAGTTTGCTAATAAAATAATTGTTTACTGGCACTGCTAAATTATCAAAGTGTCGGTTATCGTGAAATGCAAAGAAGAGCACTCCCACACAATAAAGGGGAGTTGTGTTAAATCGTTGTTTACGTATCTTGCGTAAAATGTACATGAAAATGTATAATATTGCACGCCGTACTAATATATCACGATTAGATACTGTGACCCTTTCGTAAAACACTATTTACTGACCCAACTGACGAGACAAAGTAATAATAGTTTTGAGAGAAAATGCCGCAGTTTGTGTGGAACTCGTATGTTGCGAGAACATGTTGTGATCATAGCACTTGTACAAACAAGCAATGTAATCAAGTAGTACTTAATTGAGTTCTGTAATATATTAATGCATACTGTTCATCAATAACTATTGTAAGTTAAGTCTATTTCAGCATAATGTCTTAACCTACACTATTGTGAAATTTTATTTGGATTGAATAACTGAGTGATAAGTACATAAAACAAGTTTATTATCATGCATTGGTGCCAACATAACCTTTAGTGAAAAGTTACAGCTGTTTATTTGTCAGTGAAATTACAATTGAAATAGCGCAAATAGTAGATAAATGGTTGTGTGATAGCATATTAATACTGCTGATGAATAATATTTTGCAGTAGCATAACATGAATTTTAAGGCATGTGGTGTTTAGTTAGTCATATTCTTTACATACTCTGAGAAATAATGGCTTTACAAAGTTTTGGAGCTGTACAATATTGAAAATGTATAGTGTATATATTCTTTTTAATGACAATATTAAACAAAGTCTCACAATCTTATCTGGCTCAGTGGGCAAAATTGGAACTAATTTTATGCCTGTTTATGAGTTATTTTATATTATTAGTTTATATCACTAGTGATGATGATGACTATATGTGGTTGTAATCAATGTCAAAGAAACTGTTAAATAAATTACATAAGTATGTCAGTATAAAATTAATTATTTTATATAATTTGATAATATAACTAAGCAAATAAACCATTATTTTTTTGTCTTTTGAGTTTTGTTTGTTCAATAAACAGAAATAGTATGATCAACATTGACAATTTTGCAACACAGATAACGCGAGAGCCGCCAACACTGGTCGCACAAGGGATGACAGCGCCAAGAAAGGTGGCAATGCTAATTCAAACAGTGAATCTAACAAACGGAGCAACATGGAGGGCCTAGCGCAGGGCGAGCATTTCGAGGGCAAGGAAGCCGCCTCGCAAGAAAAAGGCAATGTTGAAAATAGAGATGGTAAAAATGTATTAATTACACACTTGTATTCAAAGTGAATGTAATAAAAACAGTGAAATCCATTCATCTTGATATTTTATTCTAGTGTATTAATAAAACATACATAGGTTTCCTTTTTATGACAGGTTTTGCTAGTCACTGCTCCCACTGGTAACTGGCTGGTCGATTACACTATAACATGTACAATCACCTCAGATTGAATTACTCTTTTACTATTTCCACTACGATGTTGCTATAGAAAACTTAAGCCTTAATTTTGTATAGATGAGGATAAAGGGAGAAAGGTGAAACAATCCTGAGACCCCATTTTTAAGTATATATTTAAAAAAAACAGCTAAAATTTAAATTAGGTTAGTTAACCCAATAGAACCTAAGGCACATGAACATTTATGTTCAACCCTAACCTAATCTAAGCGTTTGACCAATACTGTATTTACTAAACAAGTTTTGGTGTGCAAGTAGGTATTATGTTTATTTTATATGTACGGATTACATTATTGATATAATAATTGTATTTTTATGAATTATAATTTGATGGGTGATAAGTTAGCTGATCTGTAACTTTTAATTCAATATTCTCATTATATTACAGCAACTTTGTGGTGGTTTCCATGTTGATTCTAAGAGAAAAATTTAATAATTTGTTTGATATCTCGATAAATACGCATATTTACGCAACTTGAAATCACAGCTAAGTAAATATTCCTCTTTCCAGTGATTACCACCGAATTATGGATAAACCACTCACATATTCTAGAACCCCACAAATTCAAGCAGAACAGAATTAAATTTTGGCAATGCAATAAACACAACTTCATTGATTAACCTGCAATTGAATGCAGTAACTGATAGTTGCATGATATAAATCTGGATAATATACTCATAGATAAATAATTGATGAAATTTACTGAAACAGAACCTATTGTCTAATAGATGCCTAAAAATCAATGAAATATGTTTTCAAATCTCTTAATTATTTGATCTGAAAATTAATATTTTGGTAGCATTTTAGTTTAGTGTTAGGGATTAAGTAACCTTTCAACAATATTCTAGAATTGGTTTTTATTCTAATGGCTTTTGAGCAATGTATTTGTTGTTAATGAACTTAACAGATTGAGTATTGGAAATAAATTAAATTTACTGTGAATTTAATGGATTTTATGCTCTGTTAGATGTAGAAACAGATAATACATATTGTACCATATTATTTCACTGTGTTTATAATCTGCTATTTGCTCATTTCAATTATATATATGTATTAGAATTTAAACTAATTAATTTAATTATATGTAATGCAATCCATGTAGCTTACTGGAAGTATAATCATTAATTACAGATGGAGCTCAATTAAGTAGTGGAGTAGTATCATCAACTCAAGATGAAGTAGTCTCGAGTAGTAATAAGCGACCTTATGTAGAAGAAAGTCAAGAAGCTGAGCCAGCAGAGGATGAATTGACCAAGCGGAAAAAAAGAAAAGACAATGAGGAGAGAGAACCCATGGCCAAGCCAGCACCTGTGGCCAGAGGTGGGACTGGACGGTAAATATCTACACAATTTTAAAGCTTTATTCTATATCTACACAATTTTTTATTTTAAAAACTGACTATGGTTTGCCAAATTTAGGGTGATAATTTTAACAGATGAGTGGTATATAGCAATAGGACTAGAATCACTTTCCTGTACATGTGCAATCCCTTCCTGGACTATGCCTGTTAAATTGATACAAATCTTAATATTCACAAACCCTTTCGTCCTTCCCATTTCACACTTAGTTTGAAACTGCTCAAATGGCAGGTTATGTGACAACTGACATAAAACTTGAGGTCAATATTGTTAAACTGTCCAGTTTAATATATTAATAAAGTTTCAATGTATTATATTATGTACTTACTAGCGGATGCCCGCGACTTCGTCTGCGTGGTTTGAAGTTTATTTGGTTTCCGCGGGAACTCTTTTTCCGGGATAAAAAGTAGCCTATGTGCTACTCCAGATTATAATCTATCGTGCCAAATTTCAGACAGATCCGTTCAGCCGTTGGGGTGTGATTGAGTAACAAACATCCATCCAGACTTTCACATTTATAATATTATGTTACGGACAGTCCGAAATAAAAAGTTATTTATTTCACTCTAAGCACTCTGTTTCTTTACCAATCACCTCAAAAAATTCACTGTATCTCCCTTGAACACGGTTCCGTGCAGAGAGAGGTTAACCAGAGACCCATGTCTGTGTCAGAGACAAGTTAATCAGACTGATGTCCGTGTCAGAGACCAGGTAACCTTTTTTACGTATCCATTTCTTCCTCCTCCTCTCTTCCCACCTCAATTACTCACTGCTCCTCTCTCTTTCTCCCCGCTCCTCTCTCGTTACAATTACTAAGATGTAGTAGTCATAGAAAAGGAATTTTTCTTTTGCTAGTTGTTTGTGAAGTTGAAATTTCTATCATGTATTTATTTAGTTCCAAAGGCGATTGAAAAGGAAGTTTTCTTTTGCTAGTTGTTTGTAATGTAAGATGGTTTTGAAAATACTTGAACAGAATCCTAACTGGTAGCAAACCTCCGGGACCGGCGAGCAAAACCGGCGCTGCTCCGTTGAAGAGTGGTGCAAATCAGAGCACGGGCAAGGCGGCTGGTGCTTCGTCGTCGGGGAAGGGATTCCAGGCCCAAGGGAAGGGAGGCGGGGCTGGTGGAAAGGCTGCACAGAGTCACCAGGTATGGAATCTTTTTAAATAATAGTTATTTATGAAATAGTTGCATAATTAATAGGGGCTATTATAATTATTAATAGGGGCTATTAAAACATGAGTGTGTTTTTAATAGCGACGTTTTTAAACATATCACACGAATGTATTAAAACCTATAGTTATGAATTAAGTTTCATACATTATTTTATTTAAACTCATACCTTAAAATCGAAACCATAAAATATTAGTAACATACCTACTTAATTTATTCTAAACTTTTCTTGATATTATTCTGTACGTTTCATTGCTATTTTTATTAGAATGCCAGATGACATAAACCATTTCACAGTATTAAGTTCACTTTAAACCACATTTTCCCCTTTAATATAACTTTTGACAAACAAAATCAGAACAATAAGCAGCTATTAAACAGCGCCATAGACAACCCGCAAGCGCGAATCATGTCTTGAAATGTAATTGACCAATAGCGACGCCCAAATCCACCACCAAGTTTACTTGAACACGTCAAGTACTTACTAATTCTCAGAAGCTAGAACCCGGAGCCTGTGAATTAAGAATGATTGGTACTATAATGGTAAAAAAAAGTGTGTGCCTACGAGAGAATGAGGTAAATATAACTTTTATTCTATCTCATTCTCGCAGGCTAAATCCAAAAATCCAAAATAAAAAGGCTAATTAATAATGAATAATATGTTTGTCTTGATGTCGCTTTTCTTTTAATTCTAAAAAATTTTCACTTCAAAAATATTTTATAGCATCAATTTGGTATGAAATCAGTGTTATAATATGTGTATATATTTTTTATTTTTATTACATTAGAGATGCCATCACATGAGCATAGATAAAATAAGTTGTGTTTTAGAAAATTTAACCTTAAACTGTTGTAAAACTGTTCACCATTAAAAGCACACCCGGTTGATTTATTATTCATGTATCACGTATTATGTAGGGTTACAGAGAAACGGATTCAAATTGAAATGTTTTTATTCAAATAGACTTTTTACAAGTGCTTATGAATAGTCGAATGAATCTACCACTATAAGGATAGTATAAATCTACATCTCTTCACATTGCAGCCTGTACGCTTACTCTGAGTTTTTACATTGCAAATACGATTGATCGACGTGAGAGCTCACCACGCCAAGTGTATGCGAACGTTAATGTAAAATGAACCTTAATTGCATTGGTTTAGAGCTCATTTCATCATTTCGTGTATTTATTCACAGCCAGCGCTTCAAACGCTGAATTTGTGACTTTAAAGCAAGAGCTTTTAGGTCCATTTTACTTTGACATCGTTTACACTTGGCGTGGTGAGCTCTCACGTCGATCAATCGTATTTGCAATGTAAAAATTCAGAGTAAGCGTACTGAACACTGAGCTATGAACTATGAATAGTGGCACAAGAAATCTTTCAGATAATAATTCCATTAGATTTTTACACGAACATCATAGTATTGTGTGTGTAATTTGTGTAGGAGTGTGATGATGTATCTAGCAGTCTATTCTCCCTGATTCATTGATGAGTACTGTGGGCCCATTGGGTGTTGTATAAGTCCTGGGTTGAATTGGTTGAGTTAATTTTTAGTTTGGAATTTGGAAATTCCAAATTGGCTCTTATCAAGTCTGGTTGTCGTCAAGCCTACGTCTGTAGCTACTATAGCTCTAGTAAGTAGTAAAACCCTAGCCGCAAACTCCAACCGACTCCAACCCCTATTAAAAAAAAAAAAGCTGGTATAGCCCGATTGGGGTATATAATGAATTGAAAACTGTCATACTCCTTCCAGGTTAGCCCTCTTTCACTTATGAATCTTAAGGCCTCATCTTAAACATGGCATCAAATAAATAAACCCTCCACCATGTAAAATCCACATTTCAGACCCAGGTCAAACAAACAATAGTCACAGGTATGTTTTGTATGCATCAGGGTAAATCGGGTACAGCAAAAGGTTCTTCAGGCTCGCAAGCAAGTAAGCAAGATAGGAAAAGTCCTGTGGCGAGCCCAAAGCCTCACCAGGGGAAGGATAATAACGACGACGAAGAGCAGAAGGCCGAGTCTACTGCGCCTAAAGTACCGCCGCTGAAAATTGTCATACCAGGCGGAGCTAGTGGTTCGGGCAGTAGAAACGAGCAAGAAGGAGAAGGTAAGCAACTATTTATCTATACATGTAAAGCTCACACATGAGGTAAAGTTTATACTACATATTTATTCATGCAGATATAGGTTTAGTTTTAAGATACCATAACTGATTATCACCATCATGTTTTATAAGTAATTGGACGTCAATAAGTGTACAGGTACCTTATTTGTATGAATAAATATTGATTGATTGATTGATTAATAGGCTATAAACACAATACATTTTCAATAGCAATATTGGGATACAGTAATAAATTAGATCTGATTGAAACCATGTATCATAGTTTATGGAACAAATTCAAATTCAAATTCAAAATGATTTTTATTCAAATAAATTTTTACAAGTACTTTTGAATCGTCAAGTGAATCTACCACTGGTTCGGAATGCCATTCCTACCGAGAAGAACCAGTAAGAAACTCGGCGTTACGTTAAAACACTAATTCACATTATTATTATTATTATATATTTATTCACATACACACACACAATTCTGTAGTAAGAAACATTGTTTTGTTAATTCTAATAAGTACAAATCCAATTTCATAAAGATTATTTTCTAATAGCCCTATATCATTAGGGCTTCAGGAATCTTCACTACAGCTATGATTAAACTTTTTAACTTTAGGTATAAAGAGCGTATTTAAATTATTTTTATTGCATTTGTGCACGCAACTTCGTCTACAAATAGGAAGACAAGGTATTACATATAATAACCATTTGTACTGTATTTCCGTTGTTATGAGTTCTTAAAATTACTTTTATTATTTGAACATGTATTGTCGTTCTTGTACAATATTCTTTTTGAAATTCAGTCCTATGTCTTCTGTTCCCTACTTTATATTTTATAGTATTGTTCTGCATGTTTTCATTTCTACTCATTTAAATGTGTCTCCTAAATTAACTTTAAACTTCATAATAAATGCTAAAAGTGTTTTGTACATCTTGATACTACTGAATCTAAAATTTATCTTATTCTCTTAGGCCCACTTGCACAAGGGCTCCATAATTGATTAAGTTAAATATTTTAATCCCCTTTTTGGCAACTACAATATGCATTTGCAAAAAATGGACAGCATTACAAAATTTAACTAAATCAGTTTAAATGTCCTTGTGCAAGCGGTCCTTAAACTTTTACTGTCAATATATATGTCACACCAAAAGAAGCCATTCAATAATTACTGTTTATTTATTATTTATTTATTTATCTTGGGGTACTGGCTTTAGTTGTTTTGACAATCTCCAACTTTTAAGAATTTAAAGTCAACAATTCAAATTCTCTGCGCCCGATTTTGGGTATCAAAATTATTTGAAGACGTGACATCCCGTTGTAGTCTTACGCTACGCTACGCTTTGAGAATTCACAGCGCGATTTTAAGATTTGAATAACACGGAAACATGTCCATTTAACTCTGTCGTAATAATGTTTCGATACTCGAAACTTGTCAACGCTGTCGAGATGTACAAACTCACTCATCCTACTGGTTAAGAGTAGTAATAGGGCAGGGTTACATTACATTTTATCCCACAGGCGGTACTGGGCAAAGAGGGAGCGGCAAGGGCCGTGGCAGCGCGTCGACTTTACCCTATGTGATACCGTGCACCAGCACTGACACCGGCCAAACCTCTGACAGCTCTGATGGCATTTGTGACGACAAGAGAACCAGTGAAAGTACTAAGGTGTGTAGTCTCTTATTTAACAGCTGTAAATTTAATCCAATTAAAGGTGAACGAAAGACAAAGAATCGACTGTCTTAAATATTCATTACAAATTAACTTGACTCGTGAATGGTTAATAGTTAATTCTTTGTGTAAGATTTGGTCATATGCAATCTCTAAACTAAATAGACTTCTCGATTTATTAATTTACTTAGTATGTGTACCTACAACCGAAACGTGAGTGTTTTTGAAATAAAATAGACTTGAATGACCATGCACTTCTAGTATTTACATTTCGTAAATCAGTTCTCGTATTAGGTGCGCTGAGCTTTTTTCTTATCAGTTCTTACCTCGGTTTAAAAATAATATGTATTATGTTTCTGGTCCACTTGACAGTACATTATTGTTTTTCGTTCAGCTTTTTTTGTAGTATGAATATTAGGTATATCTTAAAGTTTGTACTGGAGTGTAGTAGGATTTTTATGTAGTGTAAATATTTAACATTTTAAATATTTCATAGTGTTAGTTAATATCCTTTAGAGCCGACACTAGCATTGGCAATACACAGACTGCAAATATAATATAAAATAAAACTTATGGTCCCACAAACTTATCTGGCCCGGTGGCCAAAATTGGAACTAATTTGTATGCCTGTTTAGTTTTGTCTTTATTTTATTTTTCATATATATTAGCGACGCTGTCACCGGGTCAGGTAAGTTTGTGGGACTATACATGTATATGCTTACACTGCGCGATTTTTCGCCGGGGTGCGTGTTTCATAAAATTGTATCTGGAACAACCGCAAAGTTGCGGGAAAACCACCAATGTAGCACCAATGTAGCACTGAGAAACTCTTTACTGTAATGATGGTAAGTGTTTAAGCAGTCTTCAAATTATAGTCGCGCTAAGATCTGGTAACTACATATTATTTATGTATGTAGTCAGCCGAAACCGGGTGTCTTGGGCGCCCCCATCCCAATCATATGCCAGAGCAGCCGTCCTTACAATTTGCTTATTATACTGCTCCACTTTTCATCATCGAAATAGTAGTTATTAGTAAAATATAATTTAATAGTAGCAATCATGTAGCAGATATTATATAGTGTGTTAATTTCACGTATCTACTCAGTTTACCGGAAATTCGTCTGTGTGGAACTTTTTATCAATAACAAAGCTATACTCTTTTTTTAAAAGCGAGACACTACAAGTGGACACCAACAACAAAACATCTGCCTGGTTGTGTAAGAAGCCATATTACATGTTGTTATAAGCAAATATTTCTAACGTACTCGAGCCTGTATCGCCCTGATTTGGAGAAAGTCCTGCCTGCGTCGATAGTCATTAGTCAATAGTAATAGTTACTAATTATTTAGAAGTTATTTTTGGGGTTCCGTACCTCATAATGGAAACGGAACGCCCTTAATGGGACCACTTTTTTAACCTTCTGTCCATGTGTCAAGGATCTCCCTATGAAAATGAAGCTTGTGATATGAAGCTTAAAGGTTACAATTTTGTCATAATGCTAAACAGAATCGGCTTTTCAAAGCGTATTTTCATATTAACCAATTTATAAATCAGTGTCAGTTCCTAAAATTATTCAGTCTTGAAAAACTAAGGGAGGTCACACAAGTGAAGAAATAAATCCCTTTTGAAATTAATACGACCAAAATTAGTTCTTCCGCATATATTGATACCAGTGCACCCAATAAATTCAAGATTGACACTTGAACACGTAACCTTGAGATCCTTAATTCTGTTGAACATGTTATGGTGCGGAGCCCAATGAGAATGCCAGTACTGCTCGTACTCGATCGTCTTTTTTATTGCAATAAAAATTAGTGGGAGTCGAACCCTCTAATGTTTTGTGACGCAAACTGCAAACTAGGACCACTGCGTCAGGCAGTCTTGCGAAAGTAGTACTATTGTCCAAAAGAAATATTAAATACTTGTCTTATAGGCAGGACAAAGAGTACTGCGCTCCCACAGAACGAATGACGGTGATAAAGATAAGGTGCGGACCTCTCCAACGGGATCGAATCAGGCTTTGAATTCCATCAAAAGTCCATCGCGCTCTGTAAGTACTATTGCCATACTCTCAGTAGAGACCTTAGGTGTTTCATATTTGTCTCGGTGTCTCGTGCGCGCGCGGTGGACTAGTGCGTAACGGTGTCCTTCTATTGCAGGGCCACGACGGGGATCACGCGCCCTCCACTTCATCTGGCTCCGGTGGGAGAAACGAAGCAGGTAATATACCATTCCTCTTGTTAAACTTTTATAATAACTTTGGACATGGAGTTCCATAGCCTAAAGAGGAAAAGGAATCTAGTTTACCACAACAAACAATAATAATTTCACAAACTGAAGTCTGATTAATCACTCATTTTAAATATTTTATACAAGTTGGCTTGTCAAAATGCAAACTACATATATTTCTCTCTACTTTCTATAGTACTCGATGTCCAAATACCGTGATGGTCTAGTTAAGACAGTGAAGGTTCACAAAATATACT
Organism: Erebia aethiops; assembly: GCA_923060345.2. Taxonomy (NCBI): domain Eukaryota; kingdom Metazoa; phylum Arthropoda; class Insecta; order Lepidoptera; family Nymphalidae; genus Erebia; species Erebia aethiops. Next base: position 8,301,240 of record OV281079.1, on the reverse strand, counting down.
TGATAACTGATGTTCTCTCTTTGCCAATAATAACAAGATATTCTTATAATAATTGTATTAATTACATCAAGGTTTACATTTCTAATCCTATGTATAATAAAGGTGAATTTCTTGTATTCATCGAGTGGGAAGTTTCGACTGGGAATATCTTTAATTAGTTTCTTGTTTAGTACCTTTTACAGTGCTTCTGAACAGATTATACTATTACATACAAAATTATATTAAAATGTTGGAATCTCAAAAACTGTAAAACAAGTTCTCGCAAGCAACATTATCTACTTGATGTTTACATAAAATTCAAATATCTTATATTAACTTCCTATTTTACTGAGTCCTAATAAACTAGACGTAATTTTAAAGGAGAAGCGAATATCCTATTAAATTTCCAGCTCTTTAAGAGTTATATTATATTTATGGACTTAGTGGAATCGGTTTTGAATGTGTAGAATTCTTTGAGAATGTGCTTATATTGTTTAGTTTTGATGTTACCGCATGACTTAGTTGTTTTTTGCGTATTTTAACTAAGTACATAATACTGTATCCCTGTTTCTTCCCTTCAAATTTGTAAACGTTGTTCTGATAGTTTTATTATGTCATGCCTTAGAAAATTGTAACTGGTAAGAATTTTAATTTACTGTGTGACTAATTGCAAACTTTTTATTCAAAATGTATTCCTGAAAATCAGTTTTTGGATTTGTTATTTAGTATGCCTTGCTGTCTTTCAACAGTTCAACATCAAGCAATCTACGATGACCATTTTGAACTTGATTTAGATCACACATGACTGAGGTATACATGATATTTGAATGTATGATGGTTATATCTGCATTCTTTTTATAATTGTTTCTACAATGGGAAGGATTGCAAATATTCTGCGTTTTAATATGTCTGCATCAACGGGATATTTTAGAATGTTAACGTCACACAATCATCGGATTCCTGTACACTGTCTGTGTTACTTCAAGTCTCAAGATTGTTCTTAACAATATACCTATGTGTGCGTGCGGCGAAATTCGGTACTAACAAAATCTACTCTGCGTTGATCCTAAAATTTAGATTTGTTTAAATAGACAGTTTCGGACACGTCAAACTTCAACAAACCTACATTATTATAATCAAGAATATAGTATTATCTACTTCGGTACCATTTCTCATCTTACATTAACCCCAAAGACGCCAACCAAAGGGCGCCAACGGGACACTATTACTAAGCCTCCGTTGTTCGTCTACAGCGGGCGGGCTGTATCTCATGACCATTATTAGCTAAACAGTTCAAATTTGTGTGTATTTCTATTGCCGCTATAACAACAAATAATGAGCTCACTTTGATATAACGTGATTTTTTCGCTGTATCTTCTATACTAATGGTCCAAGATACCAGAACGATCAGACATAACTTATTTTCACGTAGATGAAACCTTAGGTTCTCAGTAGCGTCTCATGTTATTTGAATACCAGCGTGTTTGTGGAGTTCCCCTTTTGACACCTGGGGAGGTACCAGGTAACAAAGTTAACTAAAAATAAGAGTTACGTAACTTAAATTTACATGGCTGATTTTTATATGTTTTGTAGAATATTATTCTAAAATAGTATCATAAGTGTCAGACACTTTCCATGTACCAAAACTTTTGTCAGACGCTTTAAAGCTCGATAATAGACTAAACAAAACTACGCCTGTATGCTATAAATAGCAAATTAATATTGCAGAAGTTTTGTTAATAACAATACCAGTGTTTTTAATTCTAAATTTAATCTTTAGTTAAAAGGTAACTATATTCCACGAGACACCGTTCCACATTTTTACCCCCTACCAAAAAGTGCTCAACGCGCCTAAAGAAGTTTTCACTTCAATAAGTTTAATATATAATCCTTAAAACTAAGGCATTAAAGTTTAATCACGAATGTACTATATTTATACTTAAGACCTTTTGTCTTAAGAAGAACGATATTATTAACCTTTTTATTTTGGGCTCCATTGTAAAATATAAGTACATAGTTGCCTTGAATCAAAGAACATGAGACGCAACTGAGAGCCTAAGGTTTCATCTATGTGAAAATAAGATAGGTCTGATCGCTCTGGGATCTTACTCTATAAGTGAGTAATACATGAAAACAAATAATGAAAGTAAAATAAAAGATTAGATATAAATTAAAGAGGGTCCCATACTTGTATTTAAAAAGTAACTATATTATAGTGATTAATCTGGTGGCCGGTTCTTATTACGCATAGAAGATTTACTTAGAAATAGATATACTGTTTGAGGGACGAGTGGCCTAGTTGTGACAACGCATATCAGTCGATTGCGATTGCTAAGCAACGTTGACCCAAGTCAGCAACTGGATGGGTGACCGAATGTGGAGGTTCAAAGGCCGTGCCTCGGAGAGCACGTAAAGCCGTCGGTCCCGATTATTATCACCAACATCTGATAATAATCGTTACAAAAACCTAAGAGTTTAAATACTCTTAGTCGAGTCGTATGCGGAAGGACGAGGGAACCCACCGCATTATTATCCCAGGAACACTCCTACCATTATTTCATTAATGGAAAGGGGTCACGACCCTCAGACGAGAAATACGACGCATAGAGAGAGAGTCCTTCAGAAATAGTTTACCGATACTAATGCGTTAACTAATCGTAGGTCAGTCGGTCGAGTTGCACCCACGAAAGCGAAAGCTCAAAGCGTCGAGGGACAGCCACTCGCGCGAGCAGAAGAACGAGGCGCCGGACAGCACTACTGTGACGCACAACATCACGCATTCGAACCCCTACCAGATGTACATACACATCCGGAAACAGGTGAATATTGTGATCTATCCCCCACAGAACTCAAACACGAAAACCCGCTTCACCGAATTATCTTATCATATTTATACCATAATTATCTTACCATGTCATAGTGCCTGGTAGGAGATTGTCTTCCCATTCGATCGCGATTTTTCAATACACTTGCTCGATAAATTTACTTACAGAAGCTTGGGCTTGTAAGTTAAATTTACTGCCCTGCTTCGTGTTTTAGTTCTAAATAAAAAGTTTTTTTGCAAGAAGGTTCATAACGATATTGACTTTGTATGTAGAAAACCTAAACGTAATAACAATAAAAGTAATAACATTTAGATGTGGATTTAAGTTATATAAATCAAAAAAGTAAAGGCTGAATGATTCAGACTGGGAGTTAAGAACTAGAACCTAGAGCCATGAAGCCAATTAAAAAAAACAATAACAGCGTGCCGTAGATACTAAATCTTTAATCTGTACGCGCTATTTTTGAAAGTTTCATTGAGTTTTTCAAATTATTAAATAATATAAGTATAAAAATTGTAGGAAATTTTCTCTAGTTTAATTTATTACATAACGATTTTCATCTTAAAATTAGTCCGAAAGGAGTTATTCTAAAAAACAGTTTTTGAGCACCATTTTTCCAATATGGCGGCGTGAGCGGCGAAGATACGAGGTGGCAAAGTGAAAATTCGGAAAGAGCGAATTCGAAATCTATAAAATACACCAATTTTCAAAACTCCCGAGAAACTTTCCAGGTAACCCCCTTTTTGAGCACCAAATGACTGGACTACAAGTCTTCTCATAAAAATAGGTTTTAACAAACTCGTAACGATGGTCAGCCCTCGATTCGCGTCATCGGGCTGACAAGAGTCAATTCGTATGTTAAAAACCTATTTACCGCTCTTAAATCACAAACTACTATTGTATTTCTTCAGATTGAGCGGCGTCAGAAAGGCTTGTTCCCTGTGAAACCGAAACCACCGAAGGACTTCAACAAATATCTGATGAACAGATGCACGTACACCTTACAAAACAACGTGAACCCGGAGCCGCAAGTCGACGTGCCACACAACATGCCATCGCAAATGGTGAACGAGTTTATGACCCACGAAAAGGAAAGGCACGTATATCAAAAATAAATTCTTTCTAACTGATTAATAAGTAGACGGTCTTCCAAAAGACCTAAAATTCAAAGTATTTTAAAATATAGATTAAAGAAAAAAAGTGCATTGACATTTGATAACGTCTTAACAGTGAATTTCATACAACTTGCTCAACATACCATACTAGAAGTGCGTTTTCAAGTTTGATAAAGAGTTGCTGATTTGATTGATTGATTTGATTTGATTGATTGATTGATTGATTGATTTGAGTTGTCATCATCTCTATTGGCGCTAACTATATAATTTGACCATACAAATACAGTTCGCGCGCGAGTTGAATGCAGAGTAAATGTATGGTGACACATACATTTACTCTGCATTCAACTTGCGCGCGAACTATAATTGCGAAGTAGCCCATGTCTTGTCCAACAGTAAACATTTGATAAAAATCGTAATGCACCCGCATTGGTGCAGCGCGATGGGTCTAAGCTCTAATTCCCTCTCTCCTATGAGAGTGGGGCGTTTAATGCACAGTAAACAGATACAACCCATAAGCGCTACTCACTACTGACGGCACTCCGACGAGCGCTTGGGGTTTCGTCGATGCGCATGTTTGTGTGAGTCAGCTGTTTCGAACGTTTCTAGGTAGTTTCCATACTGGTTGTATCTATTTGCTGTGTTTAATGGGCTGTAGTGGTGGTGTTAATATACGTGGTTATGATGACAGGATGAGATTGCGCATACAACACTTGGTTGAAAAAGAGAAGCTAGTTCTAGCCGTCGAACAAGAAATATTGAGAGTTCACGGGCGCGCCGAACGCGCTGTGGCTAATCAGGTAGGTACAATCGTTTATATTACTAGCAGATGCCCGCGACTACGTCCGCTTGAAATAAGTTTTTTAAATTCCCACGGGAACTCCCTAATTTTTCTGGTTAATATATAGCCTATGACACTCACAAATAATGTGGTTTTTGTGGTTCAGTAGATTCAGAAATTACCCCCCTACAACGTCACAAACTCACAAACTTTACCTCTTTATAATATGAGTATAGATATAAAAGGGAAATACCACTCACTCACTGACTGACTCATTAACTGACTAATCACGATATCTCAGGAACTATAAAGCATACAGACTTGAAATTTGGAAGGTAGGTTCCTTCTATAGTGTAGATGTCAGCTAAGAAACGGTTTTGAGAAAATTCACCCCTAAGGGGTTGAAATTGGAGTTGAAAGTTTGCATGAACGTCCTGTTTCTGAAGTTAGAGTTAGAGTTTGAAAATCGGGATTAAAGTGATTAGTTTTAAATAGTAATACCCTGTATTAGCTATATATAAAAAGCCTCTATAGATAGGCTTTTTGCAGCGGGAAAATTTCATAATATCATAGGAAATCAAAAATCGCACGCGGACGAAGTCGAGGGCGACTCCTAGTCATTTATATATCGCAGTATTGACAATGCTATTACTATTAGCCAGGTTAAGAGTAAGACTACGGCCTCCCAGTTTAGGTTCCGTAGACTGAGCGTATTAAGCTAAATTTCAAAGCGAATACAGAACGATACCGTAAATTGAACCATTGTCGTAACACAGGATGAAACACGATTTCAAATTTCGTGTGATAACTTCACCCTCGTCGGAAATCGTCTTGTTTCACCCCTAGCACACAATATACTCGTACTATTGGTCCGCAGTCGCTCCCTTTTTCGGTGTGCACGATCCTACGCGACAAAGAAGTGTACAACGTGCTCGCGCCGGATCAGGAAGAGAAGCGCAACGCGCAGCGCTCCCGCTGTAACGGGCGGCAGATCAACTCGTGGCTGCAGGAGGTTGACGACAAGTGGGAGAAGATCAAGGTGACTGCCCTTTTTTGAAGTGAAAACTTCTTTAGCCGCGTTGAGACGTCTTTCGCGATTTTCTTAGAATCCGTCTCGAACTAATTAAGACGCCTTCATTTCCCGGCATGCAACTTACACCGTACCAAATTTCGTCAAAATCAGTTGAAAAGATGGACCGTGATAGCATACTTTCGCATTTATTATGGACACAATGGATGTATGGATGGATTAAACCGCACATTACACGGCATCGTACCAGGACGCTAAATCCGCCTCATGTGTTTGCCGATGGGATGGTAACTAGCCTCGCCCAAAGCCTTCCACTAGACTAGGCAATTTAGAAAATATATATTTTCCCAAATAAAATATGTCCTCCCAACCGAATTTCGGTTATGGCGGTGAATCTCCAGAGATTAGCTATATAAATACAAGTGCACTCTTGATTCCTTTACTCTCATAGCCGACGGAAAATCCGACACGGCCGGTGGGATATCAAGCTCAGGACCGAGAGCTTTATGTGCAGTGTGCACTACTACCTATCAAAAACATTGCTTACCCTAGTTATAATGACTCGATGCTGATTTTCCATTATGAATATATCCACCAAAATGCCTACCCTAGTTTCACTAGTGGTGTAGGTACATGTCACCGTAAGATTGTAAAAATCGTTAGATTATAATCTAACTCGCGAGATTTAGAATTATAAACGAACTAAGTAATTATTTATGTCGAACCCTAACCTAACCTACAAGAAAGAGACAAGAAAACGTAAATACAATGAATGTTTCAGAAATAGACACTCAGAACATTGAACGGTTCACAATCTTTCGACAGTTTAAACATCTATCGAGATAAAACCGTTAGATTACAATCTAACGGTGACATACACATGGTGTGTACTGTGTATAACACTTGGGTATTTATATTGAATGGTCGGTGCGGTATTCCAGGAAGGTATGCTTCGACGTCAGCATACAGAGGCGGAGACACTGCACGCGGTACAGCTAATGGGTTGGGAGTGGAAACTCAAGGAGCTGGGTCTTTGCGACTACAAGACCTCGCCCAAAATCGACCCGACGCATGTGCCACAGATTCACGTGTCGAATTTTGACTTGCCCGCTTGAATTTTAAGTTCATATTGCCTGTGTTCATGTAAGGCCGGCGCCCCTCGTGCCGGCGTTCGCTGATTCCACATTTCACCGCACGTCGTTACGCATTTACTCTAATATCTGAGTAGAAGCCGCGTGTGCGTCAGAATGACTGCCCGAAATGATGGATCGGCGTAAAATTTCGCTAGCATTTAGTACCTATTTGTTACTATTTAGTACCTTTGTTTAAATATTTTGTACCTAATTATTTACGAAAAAATATATTTTTTTAAGTGGGCAGTCATTCTACGTCAAGATGTCTGCCCACATTTTAATTTCCGTATAAGGGTTCCGTATTTTGCATTTGTCTCTGCACATTAATGTAGTACCTATTTAGTACCTACAAAAATATTTTTTCTAGAATTTTTAAGCGAAACATAAAGATTTTTTATCAATCTGAATGTTCAAGGAGTCGAGTCCCGAACACTGGCTCACTGACTAAGCAACGCCCAGCCCCAAACCCTTGGACCTAGAGAGCTGAAATTTTCCACAGATGTTCCCTTTATGATGTAGATAAAGAATAATCAAGGCTTATTCCCGCGGGATCGGGAATAAACAGGATTTATCTGTTTGATTTAAAGGTTATAATTTCCGGCACTATAATCAAGAGAGACTTCAAATTTGGCATACAAGTCGGTAATTCTAAATTCTAATCACTAATTTATTTACTGTTTTTAGGATTTTACCCCTACATAAAAAAATTTATTTCTTCGTAAATATTTAGGTACAAATTATTTAAACAAAGCTGTACTAAATAGTACTAAATGCTGGCGAAATTTTACGCCGATCCATCATTTTGGGCAGTCATTCTGACGCACACGAGCCGCTATGGCAATGTACAGAATAATTGTGCCAACTGCAGAACAGAAAGTGTGATATGACACAGATCGAATAATCGTCGCTTCTGAGAGGATCGTGAATGAGTTATAGTTTAAAACATGTTCACGCAAGCGTAGATTTAAAATATCACAATTGTTGAGTAGATCGATGACTGAGGTGCAACTGGCACGAATATTTCGTAGTCATTATTGCCATAATGCCCGTATGGCGTCATGATCGGCGTGTGATGTAAAGTGCTATTAGCGTTAACTTCTAAGTTTTGTCGTTCTTGTGATCTCAAAACTCTTTTATAACATCGATTGGTAATACGACTCAAGCGGAGCTACGAAATTGCATTATAGCCTTTCACTATTTTGATTGTCATCGATACTTTTCTAGGCGCCTCCTGCGCCCAAAATTCCGGTCGCGGCTGACTCGTTAACTCGCATAAAACTCCCATTACGGGCACTGCTATCGTATTTTAGGATAGTACAAATTAATGTATCAGGATTTTTATCGATAGTCTTGTTCTTATTTTAGACTAGCATAAAACAATGCTTCGTTTATGATATAATTGGACGTAGTTAAGCAGAAACGACCCAACCCACAAAGTCACTATTGAGGTATCGTATTTTAAAGTTTAGATGATAATACCTGTAATGATGTTGTATTTGGAATATTTTGAAATATTATCACATATGGACAAATATACTAATATTTTTATGAATCAGGTTATTATTACACTGACTGAAGTATTTCTCGAGTTTTTGGGGAAAATGTGGGATTGAGTCGTTTTTGCTAAATTGGTTTTAACATTATGGGGTGTTTGGGACGGTAAATTAATCTATGGGATATTTAAATAATAATGATTTATTATTTTGCAAATTCAGGAGGGTAGTTCGTTCGTTATTAAGCTCCGCATCTATGGGAGTATTTATTATGATGGTACCTTCTATACATATAAAATCGTTTGTCCTGCCTATGGAGGGTAGAGGTAAGGAGTGTTATCTCTCTTTATAAAAAGTGTCCGTCGAAATGCATTAAATTGGGGGCGCCACTCTATCATCAGGGTAAATGGGCCTAATATTATTGGAGTAGGTTTGAGAAATAAACAAGGAAAGAAAACATTCATCATTATTTTGTACAACGAAAGTTGTTGAAATTTTTAATAAATAACTACTTTTATCGACAATTACAATAAAATTATATTAAATTGTTTAACTCGGCATACTTCACTTCATCAACAATTACTATACTCATACCATACCATACCCTATGTCTACACCAGCGCCATTGTGGGAGATTTTTGAACTGTTATTTATAGCAACCACTGGACACTTTTTCAACTTTTCTCCCATAAGAGATAACACTCCTTCCTTCTACACTCCATAGTCCTGAATGACTGGTGTATCTACGCACAGCCAATACCGCCGCTTTTTTACCACTTTTTTTTTAAAGACTCAGCCGTTAGAACCTCTTTGGTATATGTAACTCATTTTTGACCATAGTGTGGATTGAGTCCTTTCTGCTTAACTACATCCAATTTTATTTAAAACATAGCCGTTTCTGTCAAATGTTTCAATCCAGGCTTTGCAGATTTTGTATACTTACGAATTTGATGGCCTGAAAATGGAATAGTATCTATGGGCCGCTTGCATAAGGACTTGACTGATTTGTTTAAATTTTGTAATGCTGTTATTTTTTAGCAAGTGCATATTGCGGTTGCCAAACAGTGACACCATTGAAATAAGCATTTTGAGATTCCTTGTGCAAGTGGGCCTATGACTGCTCTTATCCTACATTTTATATATTTGGCTTGATTCGAATCCTAAAGATTTTAGCCGATCAGTCGAAATAATGCGAACAAGATAATCTGTGGCTATGTTCAAAAGGTCTCACGATATCGCGCTGACATAGTAAATCCAATTCAAGATACTTTTCCATACCTCCTGGTATTGGACAGGGTTTTCGATTGGTTTGGCTATAGTCTAACAACCGGCTGTAATGAACACTTTGAATATAGCCCATGCCATCACAACTATTGTAAAAGATTGAGCCGCTACCAGAATTGGGTTGTTATATTTAACTATACACTAACCGAAGTCACACTTGCACAGTGGAGTAGAAGCAAATTTTTGATGTCAACTGAAACATAAATCTTCACAGTAGGTACATCAATTCGCTTGGAACGAAAACAATTCGGCGATCTTATCCGTATTTTTTTATCAATCGATCTAAATTCGACGTGATATTATGGTAAATAACGCTAAGTTTTTGCAAGTGTAAGTGTTGTCCATGTGAAGTCCATTATGTAAGTGTGTGCTGACGACATGTGCTTCTATTTAGTGATTTAATTTGTTAAATTTAAGTTAATTTGTTTGTTAATAGTAAGGTTAAAAGAAATCTTGACACTCGTAACTTGTCAAATCGTTGCGAATAGAAAATATTATTATAAAAGTTACAGCACTGTAAGTTTTCAGCTTTTAATTATAAGAGATGCATTTTAATATGATATAATTTTACTTTTAATTAGTATCTTAATTTATTTGTCTTATAATGTCTTTTAACTAATTTTGGTCGAAGTTTCTTCAACTATTTGACTATAAAGATTTAACGTACTTTTGTCGATAGTTTTACGTATTTTGTAAAACCCTCTCACGAAACTATAAGTAAAGACTGGAGTGCTTACTCATAATATCTACTTGAAACAAATACCTATTTAACGCTATCCCACTTCGACTAACAAATAAGAGCGATAAATCGGACACCAGCGGTGTCTGATCTCACCGCACGACAGTTGAAATGGGATAGGGATAGATGGGATTGGCTTCAAATAGGCATTTAGAGTGCGCACCTCCTACTACTTTTAAATATACCTTCGTGTACCCTCTTCTCTCTCTAGGAAATGTCGCAATAATAGCTGTCAGTATGACAGTTTGTATAATCGTGATCGACTATAGCAACTTTATAGTCAAATGTCAAAAAAAATCATTCTTTATGTATAATTGGTTGAATAGAATTATTGATTTGTCAAAGCTCTGTGTCACTCTTTTGATTTAAGGCCCGCTTGCACAACACTGCCTAAAAAATGTTATAAATGTCACCGTAAGATTGCAAAACCCGTTAGATTGTAATCTAACTAGCGAAATTGTAAACTATCGACAGATTACAATTTAACGCATTATTTTTCGGTAGATTGTAATCTGTTAGGTATATTAACTAACCTACAAGAAAGAGACAAGAAAACGTAAATACAATGAATATTTCAAAAATTGAAACTCAGAACATTGAACGGTTCGCAATCTGTCGACAGTTTACTATTTCGCTAGTTAGATTACAATCTAACGGTTTTTACAATCTTACGGTGACATCTATATAGCAAATTTTACATTAATTTAATTTTAGCACATATAACGGCCTTGTGCAAGTGGCCCTAAGTTTTTTACACATTATGTAATGCACATCACAATACATATACAATTTAACACAGACCTTTACTATACTTTCTATTTTCTATTTCTACTACTTCTCAATTTTTTTATTTTATAAAATAAAGATCTCAATAGTATTTATTGCCTTATTATTTATATATTTTAATTCATTGTTTATAGTTAAAATACATTTGAGTCCAGACGAGCGTAATATTTAGAGTTGTAAGTAGCGTAAACTGCCACACAGTGACTTAAACTCACGTGCCGCAGTGAGAGCAGTAGAACTCTAAAAATTACGCTCGTCTGGCCTCACACTATTAGTAGTCAAATTACCTTCATTACCGCGGTGCCTGACCACTGAAGCGGAGCGGAGACATATTCAGCAGATCAATTAGAATACACTGACATGACGTATTAAATACGGATGATGTCTGTGTCAAAAATAAATTATTTCGTACTGATGAATATATGAGCGTCTTCCAAAAGACCTCCTCGGTTACTTTTAAGTTTAACTACATATTTTATATTATTGTTTCAGCACTTGCGTGAAACTTTCTGGTATATTAATCCTGAGGTATCCATCATTCAAAAGTGATCTGTAAACTTATATTTATTACTGTTTTACGAAAAAAAAGGTTTTGCTATTAAAATAGCGATGGGCGCTAGATTTTTATTAAAAAAAACTATTGCTTTATAAATATTTTAAATCTTAAAATTAAAATTCTGATGTTTTTCCTTTGCACACACAATTACCCAGCTGAACTTTCTAGATCATCTGGAAGTGGGTTAGGTTTTTGATCCAACTCTTTTGATTTAAGGCCCGCTTGCACAACACTGCCTAAAAAATGTTATAAATGTCACCGTAAGATTGCAAAACCCGTTAGATTGTAATCTAACTAGCGAAATTGTAAACTATCGACAGATTACAATTTAACGCATTATTTTTCGGTAGATTGTAATCTGTTAGGTATATTAACTAACCTACAAGAAAGAGACAAGAAAACGTAAATACAATGAATATTTCAAAAATTGAAACTCAGAACATTGAACGGTTCGCAATCTGTCGACAGTTTACTATTTCGCTAGTTAGATTACAATCTAACGGTTTTTACAATCTTACGGTGACATCTATATAGCAAATTTTACATTAATTTAATTTTAGCACATATAACGGCCTTGTGCAAGTGGCCCTAAGTTTTTTACACATTATGTAATGCACATCACAATACATATACAATTTAACACAGACCTTTACTATACTTTCTATTTTCTATTTCTACTACTTCTCAATTTTTTTATTTTATAAAATAAAGATCTCAATAGTATTTATTGCCTTATTATTTATATATTTTAATTCATTGTTTATAGTTAAAATACATTTGAGTCCAGACGAGCGTAATATTTAGAGTTGTAAGTAGCGTAAACTGCCACACAGTGACTTAAACTCACGTGCCGCAGTGAGAGCAGTAGAACTCTAAAAATTACGCTCGTCTGGCCTCACACTATTAGTAGTCAAATTACCTTCATTACCGCGGTGCCTGACCACTGAAGCGGAGCGGAGACATATTCAGCAGATCAATTAGAATACACTGACATGACGTATTAAATACGGATGATGTCTGTGTCAAAAATAAATTATTTCGTACTGATGAATATATGAGCGTCTTCCAAAAGACCTCCTCGGTTACTTTTAAGTTTAACTACATATTTTATATTATTGTTTCAGCACTTGCGTGAAACTTTCTGGTATATTAATCCTGAGGTATCCATCATTCAAAAGTGATCTGTAAACTTATATTTATTACTGTTTTACGAAAAAAAAGGTTTTGCTATTAAAATAGCGATGGGCGCTAGATTTTTATTAAAAAAAACTATTGCTTTATAAATATTTTAAATCTTAAAATTAAAATTCTGATGTTTTTCCTTTGCACACACAATTACCCAGCTGAACTTTCTAGATCATCTGGAAGTGGGTTAGGTTTTTGATCCATTATGTCAATCAGAGTCAGTGGTAATAAAAAAATTCAAAAATAAATAAAAGCCGACTTCACCACAAACACTAGGTAAACAAAATATTTTAATTTATTACCGAATATATTACTATTTCTTGGAACTTAATAAATTACGTAATAAATGGTTTTGAACACCATAGATTATACTTCATAATATTTATTCACTTTGTATACACATACAAAAATTTAAAATAAATTACAACAACAAAAAACTATTTTTAACAACCCACGACGGACTCCAGCGTCCCTTATTGAGCGTTGGGTTCTTTATACTTAATTAAATTACCATGATATTCGTTACTATGTCTGAAGTTCCATCGAAAACGATTAAGAGAAGCACTAGAAATAGACATGCACATTTTTTAAATAAAAATACTTATGTAGCGCCCCCTGTTGGCCTATGTATGAGTACTAAGAGGCCACACATATGTACGGGAAAATATAGTTTCTGGGGTGTGCTACGGAATAAAATTCGATCATTTAGATTTTATCTTTCTAGCCCCAGGGGGAGGTATAGGGTTATTGGAGTATATGCCTCGAAATACTCCAGCAGCCAAGATGAGTATTCCAGTGATTATAGCAATGTACTCTGCCCGGTTCCTTTAACAAATAGTTAAAATGTATTAGGTATATTATTAGAAAAGGTAGGATGTACATATTTAGCATAATACGAGAAGGCGAAGTGAATAATTTGAAAAAAGTGTAAAATCATACTAATATTATAAATGCGAAAGTGTGTTTGTGTGTTAGTTTGACCTTCAATCACGCCGCAACGGAGCAACGGATTAGCGTGAATTTTGGCATGGGTATAGTTTAAGACCGGAGAGTGACATAGGCTACTTTTTATCCCGGAAAATTAAGGAGTTCCCGCGGGAATAACAAAAAACTTAAACCACTCGGACGAAGTCGCGGGCATCAGCTAGTCTTTGATAAAGTATCTATCTATCTACGGGAATTCTTTTGCCTTTGAAAACCAAAATTCGACTACTCTGCTACCAGCTCAGGCACACAACAATGACAGTCACTTGACTCGTGAGTAGGTGTTCGAGTCCAGAAGCTGACTCTTTGGGTATTTTCCGACTTCCAATATATACTGCGAGCACTGTAAGGCGTGACGTCAATTTAGTATATTGCGAAGCCGTTCCTTTATAGTTCGCTATACTGGTTACTGTTGTAAAAGAAACGCAGTCGGCACTGAGAGCACCTTACCTCGAAAACGCCAGTGCTTACAGTACAAAAATGGCGATCGTTTATGACATCATATATTTCCCTAGGATACCTACTGCGGCAGTATACTGTCAGTCCATAACGGAACGAATTTCTCACTAGTAAGAGCACTGAACAGTGCTCGCAGTGTATATCGGAACATACCCTTTTTCTCCAAACTCCTCGCCGCGCCGCGCGCCTTGTAAACTGATTAGATTTTGAGCCAATGAGTCACCCTGTACAAGAGTAGAAGTACTCAATACTTACTGGAATGGAGTACCGCATACGGTATACCACATGGCACCATTGGCTGGCTTCGTAGTGCAGTGAAAGTCGAAATATCCCTCGTCATAGTTGTCGGGGCAGAAATACTTTCTTTTGTTCAGTGTCTGCGAACAAAATTGATATGATAAGGTACCTAATAGCTGAAAATATGATGGTATGCTATGTAGATTCTGTTCAGGGAAAGCTGAGAGTCAATTAATTATACTGAAATTTTATGTAACAACTGGCGTATAGTAATGGAGTATGTTTTTGTTAAGCCTGGAGTTTTATACATAACTCCAGGCTTAACAAAAACATACCCCACGAAGGTATGCCTATAAATATTCCTAAGCTTCGTGGGATACCGGATTCCCAATCGTAGTGGTATATTGGCACTTATATTATTTATTAAAAGCCTACTTTGTAGTATTAATAGCGGTTTTAAGTGAGAGCAACTTTACAAGCAAATATATTATTATAATAAAACAATACTTAAGTTCAAGTCTAACATAATGCAGTTTTTTTAATATGTAGCCCAAGTAACACAAAAGTGCTGCATATCAACTGAATCACAGTCCATATTGGAAACTTTAGCTGCAAAACTTGCTATATATTAGCTGAATAAAAGCTGAATAATAGCATCCTCAGAAGATATAACTCTGATTTGGGCACAAATTATACAGCAACTAGCTGATTAACTGCCTACAACTGCGTTATATAAGCATTTAATAAGCATTTACAAAGGTAACGGTCGCCCCAAGAGCTGAACATCGGCTGATACAGAGAGTATGTTTTACCTATTATGCAGCTCAAACTACAAACCAGCACCCTTTTTACGCTTTTATGCAGTTAAAAGAGCACGAGCGGCGAAATTGTGAATAAATATTACTCCATATATTCTTTAATATATCACACTATCTCGATATTCTGCAGCATTGTTTATTTATGCGCACGTCCATCATACAATGTGACATATATGTCCATAGTTAAAGTTAATAATTCATTTTCGGTAAGTAAAACTTGTATTTGTTTTATTAGTGCCTGAAATTTGATAGGGAAAGCAAGTTTATTGTCAAATATCATATACTTTTAGACCAAAATTTTCACGCGCTCTCGAAATATAACTGTTTCCTAGGAAATCCTATTATACAATGGATTGTAATATTTTAAAAATGCCAGCAATTTCTTAATTATGGAACATTGAATATGACGAAAAGCTTTTTACATAAAAATTATTAAAAACCTTTTTCAAATCCAGTAGATATTTTCGTAGACAAAATAAAAAGAAATAGTAAATATCATAAATATTGTAGTTTAGAACATGGAAAATGGTGGACAAGCAATGTGAACCGTAATAATGCCAAATAAATGCTTTAAGAGCTATATTCAGATGCGAGGGGTATATTAATCAGCAAAAAGCTGATACGAGTGATTCTTGTGTCTAACAAGTCAGCCATAGATTGATGTAGAGCTTGATAGTTGGTAACATATACCTACCCAAATGCCCTCCCAATGAACAGCTGTATATAATCTGTCAAGGATTAACTTTTAGGGGTCCGTGGTGGAACGTTTGGACATGAGCTAATAGGTCGGTACTTATTTTAAAACCTAGTTTTTAGGTTAGGTATAATTTTAATGTACTTATATTTAAGTACAAGTATTCATGATCATTATATATCTGCATTAGCTGATTAAATGCCTACGGCAGTACAATTATTCAGCCCAAGTAGGGACAAAGAGGTACAAGTGATTAGTTTTATACCAGTTTGCTGTAATTTAACACCATATACGTTCACCCAAAGTGAACATGTGGGCTAGATAAGTGCAATTCTTAGAGTGCGTATTACAGCTGATTAAAACTGTGAAAGTTCAACTATATGCAGCATTAAGCGATAATTGAATTCACAGAATAACTGATAACATTATAATAACTCACATATGGTCTGTTAAAATGCAAACATTTGAAGGATACACATGTGACCTTTTATTCAGAAAATAGCTTAGTTTAGAGTCCATAAAGTACTTTAATGTAGCTGAAAGTACTAAAAATAGCTAAGAGCTGAATAACATGACCTGCGGACCTGATAGTAACGCTCGCAACATTACAGCGGTGCCTTCGTGGTGCCTTAATAAAGTCAATGTACAGCAGAAAGTGTAAAATTAAGCTTTTAGAGTAACGGTGGACTCTAATAAGTCTTCCTAAACGCTTAAGTTACCGATGTGGACCTCATGTGACATCTTTTAATGCAGTTTTGTGTTACTTGGGAGGTAGGTATATATGTCACCGTGTCTGTAAGATTGTGAGAACCGTTAGATCTAGCGAGATTGTAAAATGTCGAAAGATTACAATTTAACGCATTATTTTTCGGTGGATTGTAAATTGTAATCTGTTAGGTCCTGTACATTAACCCAATAGAACCTAAGTGCCCGGGTTGCGGGCACTAGGTACCTACCTGATTATTTATGTCGAACCCTGACCTAACCTACAAGAAAGACAAGAAAACGTAAATATATTGAATATTTAAAAAATTAACACTCCGAAATTGAACGGTTCACAATCTGTTGACAGTTTACAATCTAATGAAATAAAAAGCATTAGATTGCAATCTGACGGTTTTTGCAATTTTACGGTGACATAAGTATATAGGTAAATAGCGAACAAACGAGCAGGCGGGTCAACTGATGTTAAGTGATTACCGCCGCCCATGAACATATGCAGCACCAGAGAAACCGCCAATGCGTTGCCGGCTTTTGAGATAATTGGTTTATCCGCCCTTTGAAGATCCCCATATTATAATCATGAGTTAACACAGAAGATGGAAGCAGGTTCCATAATTTGCAGGTACGTGGCAGAAATGACCTGGAATAATGGGAAGAAGACCTGGCATCCAGGTGGTGAGGATGAATTTATATAAGTATCACCTTTTTAAAAATATATAGGTACTTCACCTGTCCAAAAGGCGTTGTTAGAGACGCTACTTCGTTGCATGGGCCAACCGGCTCGTGAAGGCCCACAGACACCTCCTTGGCAGGGTCGAAGAACACCACAAATACCCAGTAGGTTATGTAGTGCACTGCCAACTGAAGGATCAGAACGTAGTCAATAGTTGTGAGTCTGTGGGATGAGACAAAGCATTGGAATATCGGATCGAATCGGATTTGCAATTTGCTTCATCAATCACGATCAATTTTATAAAATACCTACCACACCCCCGAGACTTGGTAGCGATCGTCTAAACTAAAAATGGACGGCTTACTTTACTATTGCGTTATTTTTAAACCCAACTATATGCAATACCTACTTAGTTCGCCATTTCCGATCGTTGAATTCAGGTCCTTTCATCAAAATCGATTAAAAAGTTGGGACGTAAAAGAAAAGTATAGACAGAGAGTCACACTTTCGCATCGGCTTATGTATATTATACGAAGTATAGATTCTGACATAGTCAAGTTCTGAGGACGCGCTGAGCTTAGGTATATTCATGCTGCGAGCTAATTACTTCGGCGCGTCCGATGCGACCGACTCGTCATGACCGCCATTGACAATTTCAATATATTATAATAAGCGTTTCGTTCGGGTATCATTGTATTATTATCTCTCTCTCTCTCTGCGTCGTATTCCTCATTACTGAGGGTCGAGACCCCTTTCCATTAATCAAATAATGGTAGGAGTTTTCTTGGGATAATAATGCGGTGGGTTCCCACATCCTTCTGCATACGACTCGACTAAGAGTAGGTACTTAAACTCTTAGATTTTTTGTAACGATATGTTAGTGATAATAAATGGGACCGACGACTTAACGTGCAGGCACGGATGCAACGAAAAGGCCAAATTTGAACCTCCAATTTCGGTCAACCATCCAGTTACCGAATTGGGACAATGTTGCTTATCAATCGCAATCGACTGATATGCGTTGTCACAACTAGGCCACTCGTTCCTCAACTGTACTATAAAAATATTATTACGACAAATTAATATAAACTTATGTAGGTATAGCGAGCGACATGAGATCGCTCATGTAAATTTTTTGATGATTTGAACAAGTGTTCAACGTGTTTATATTAAAGATAAGTAGAGTGTTCGTTTTAAAATTATTATCTATCTAATTATTAGTTATCTATTTAACTGGTAACAATAAGGTCAAATAAGGTTAGGTGTAAACAATTATTATAATATACCTACTTCAACAAAATATAGACACCTATACAAATAAACCATACGTGGTTTTCGATATTAGCACCACCATCTATTGATGGTAAGGGTTTTTTTAACTTACCTAAATGTACATTGTATAGTATCTAGGTTCGATAATAAGTATTGATACTGGAATTTCATTATCATAATTATGATAAAAACCAATCAATATCCATGAAATCATTAAAACGGTTATTAAAATTAACACAGACAAAATTGTATTGCACAAGGTGTAGGTGGTAATTAGCCACGGCCGAAGCCACCAGACCACACTGGAGAAAATTCAGAAATTGACCCTGCAGGGAATCGAAGCCGGGGCCTCCCGTTTGTAACAACAATAGTGCACACAATAGAGGTCGTAACCACCACTACAGCCTATTAACGTCCCACTGCGGGGCACATGCCTCCACTCTCATAGGAAAGAGGGAATTAGAGCTTAGACCCACCACGCTACTCCAATGCGGGTTGGCGGGCTTTAACGACTATTATCATGTTAGTGATAATAACCGGGACCGACGGCTTAACGTGCTCTCCGAGGTACGAGATCGTAAAAAATAAGTTAAATTATTTCAAGGTACTTACTTTTCAGTACACTCTTCGCGCTTGGTGAGAACACCATTAAGAACGATAACACCAAAAACAGCAAACAGTAAGAAGAAAGTCACTTCAGAATGGATCTTCAGGGCGTCGTGTAGCGGGTGATAAATCGGAATGAAGAGCAGAACCCCGCCCGGCATGCCCAAAACCGTCGCGACTATGACAGACTTCCACTCCACAAATGTCCTGAAAAGTAACCTTTTAGAGTGAAAAAAAAACCTTAGCCGGGATTAGGGCGTTACCTAGATACCCATTAAAAAAGTAGCAAGTATTAGGAAACTGAGGATAGTCGAGATCTGTTGAATAGATGGACCATAAAAACGTAGCAGACACACAGGTATACCACAGATAAACACACTTTCGCATGTTTATTCAAGTCCGTCTAGAGTCTAGACTCAGTAGTATAGCTAAATGTCTCAGGCGGTGTTTTTGTTTTTATTTTCGTTTTAGTTCTAAATATGATGAAGTATTACTAGATGATACCAACATCAAAATCAGCTGAAAACATGGGCCGTTAAAGCGTAGCAGACAGGCAGTAACACATTCACATCCATACATCCATACTAATATTATAAATGCGAAAGTGTGTCTGTCTGCTACGCTTTCACGGCCTATCTGCTCAGCCGATTTTGATAAAATTTGGCACAGGGGTAGATTGTATCCCGGGGAAGAACATAGGCCTCTTTTTTATTGCGGAAAATTAAAGAGTTCCCGCGGGAATCCACGCGGAAGAAGTCGCGGGCATCATCTAGTTAATAATATAAGTATCTATGGATATTGGACATGGTGAGCAAAATGCGTTGGCTGGATAGTAAGGATCTGCCAAAGGGAAACAATTATGAAGAAAATACTTATTACCATGCTAATGAAGCTATCAAAATGGTACACTTACGAGGCAGACTTCCATTGTTCTGTTTTAGGCGACAACCACCTTCTACTGGCGGTGAAAAAAAAGTATAAGCTTGCAGCGAATGTTGCGTGGAAGTAATACGAGTTCCAAGGCACCCAGTAGTGTCGGTCGAAGATGTTGGGATCCGTGTCGTGCCAGGTCCAATGCAGGAACTTCACGGCTACTATGTCATACGGTATGTCGATGAGCACAGTAAGTAGACCCACCGCGAATGGTTCAGCGTATTTTGGCAAATTTAATCTACTGACAGCGTACGCGGCGTGGTAAATGAACGCGGGGTCTGGAATGAGAACATGGAACGACGTAGGTAATAGGTAGGTATATGCTGTGGGTGATCGATTTAAAAGGACCTCGATATTTACAATCTAAGATAAATACTAATGACAAGACAAATAACTGTTTATATAATAAAAATGTAAGACATACAATTTATATGATTTTGAAGTAGGTATAGACATGAAATCAGCATAATTATAAGTTTTAAATCATATAGTTTACCTACCTAATATTATAAATGCGAAGTGCGAGTGTGTTTATTTGTTGGTTTGTTGGTTTGTCCTTCAATCATGCCGAAACGGAGTACCAGATCGATATATTTGGCATACGTATAGTTGAGGGCCTGGAGAGTGACATAAGCTACTTTTTATCCCGGAAAATTAAGGAGTACCCGCGGAAAAAAAAACGGGGATTCGTGCCCGTGGTTTAAGTTTTTTTATTTCCATCGTCGCGGTTGTCGCGGGCATCAGCTTATCATAAAATAAAGCCCCTATGGATAGGCTTTTTGCAGGGGGAAAATTTCATAATCTCATAGGACATCAGAAATTGTACGCGGATGAAGACGCGGGCGACCTATTCTTAAATATTAAAACGTAGTTATGTTTATCTGTATGTTAGCATTAGTTATTATTAGTTATAATGAAAGTGAAAAAACTTTAAACAATTAAATTATTTCGCTTTCGATTTTCTTTATTTGGTGGTAGGATGAAAATAAAAATTAACTACAACTTACATAAAAGAATTATGTGCAGCGGTAGTCGCCCGCCCAAGAAGACGATAGGCGTTTGTGAATGCCAGAAGTTATCGTACTCAGGTAGCACGAAATGCCAGAAATTATCCGCGTACAGTCCGTGCAGCACAGTTGCCAGCCAGAAGTACGGCCAACGCCCACCTTTTCTGAATGCTACAAAAATAAAATCAATAGAAATCGGGCACGTCAATCTATAGTTTGGGGGTTCCATCTTTTTATCACGGATAACTATAGTTAGTTATGCGGTAATACTTAACTTACTATTACATAATTTTATCGGCCAAGGGTTGGAAAAGTCCACTTAATAGTTTTAATAGCGGTTAAATAAAGGCGATATTTATTGTGAAGTATATTATAGATGGGAATGAGATGTATGTATATCTGAAGGGGAGGACAGTCGAACATCATCGTCAAAACCCCCTTCGCCGGTGCATTTCTGAGCAAGTCTCCTCTGACCTCAGAATGAGAAGTGTATCTATTGGCGATCGTCTACTTCGCTGGCTAAGTGCGGGCCTCATGCAATAGAATATTATGAACAAACTCGACCAAGAGACTTACCATGAAGCAGTGTTAAGATCCCAGCCGCGATGTATACGATCTGCGATATCACGAAAGTCGGCTGCCTCTTCCACAGTAGTTCCACGCTTTCCGTCGTCACCCACCACTTAAAAAATTGCACACATAATAACTGCGAACCGACCTATTTACTAGATACCTTAATGCTCGCGACTTCATCCACATAGTTAGATCTAGGTTTAAATTTTTCCGTAGAAACTGATTTCCCGGGATAAAAAGTACCGAAGGTCACAAGTCGATTTTCCGTAAGTACCTGAGTATTTTACTTATTTACTTACATACCCGCCAGACCTAAACATAAGACGTACCTACCTACAGTGAAAATCTACGGTAATAATTTAAAGCTTTTTAGTGTGTGCGTAAAAACATAAGTATTTTTACTCAATAAATTCACAATCGGCATTTTCATACTCATAGCTTACTCATAGCTTACTCATAGCTTAGTGCAGTATTCTGCAGCACTAAGATTTAACTAGAAGTAGAAACTTAAAACCCGAAATTCAATGATGGTTACAACTGCTTGGTGCAACCACGTTAGTGTCGCAGGCGGGGACATGTACCTATAGCAAGTTTCTACTTTTGTATGTCCCCGGCTGAGATACTCTTTAGCACTCTAATTATTCATTGGTGCCCTGTACAGTCATGTAATTTTTTTTGGAAGACGGGATGTTTTTTTATCCACTACAAGCTAGCCCTTGACTGCGATCTCACCTGATGGTAAGTGATGGTGCAGTCTAAGATGGTAGCGGGCTAACCTGTTAGGGGCATGGCAGTTATATTAAACCCATACCCCTTCGGTTTCTACACGGCATCGTACCGGAACGCTAAATCGCTTGGCGGCACGTCTTTGCCGGTAGGGTGGTAACTAGCCACGGCCGAAGCCTCCCACCAGGCCAGACCAGGGAAAATTCAGAAATTATAAATCCCTAAATTGACCCTGCCGGGGATCGAACCCGGAACCTCCGTACGTTAAGGCAACAGCACTACACACTGCGCCACGGAGGTCGTCAAGTCGTTTGGCCATAGTGCACAACGCTGGCCAAATCCGGATTGGCAGAGTTCACACACCTTCGAGAAAATTATGAAGAACCCACGGGCGTGCAGGTTTCCTAACCATGTTTTCCTTCACCGTTTAAGAAGCAAGTTAGGTATTTTTAATTTCTGAAAACGCAAGTACTTATACTAACTCTATGTTACTTACTTACCTAATTTCAAAAAATTTTGAGGTGCGACAGGAGGTCCACTTTAATAGGCTATCACGAGTCAACGCTTCGAAATATTATATTACCATCATCACAATCCCTCTGCTGGGCACAGGCCTCCACTCTCATAGGAGAGAGGGAATTAGAGCTTAGACCCGCAATTAGTTACTTGTAAGATTTTAAACGACTTCCAAAAATAGGAGGTTCTCAATTCGGCTATCGTGATTGAAAGCAGCGTAGGTAAGTAGGTACTTAAGTAACTTATATATCTATTATGATCTAAAACAGAAAACTAGCTGATGCCCGCGACTTCTTACGCTTGATTTTTTGGTTCCCGTGGGAACTCTTTAATTTTCCGGGATAAAAAGTAGCCTTTGTGCTATTCCAGACTATAATCTATTTCTGTGCCAAATTTCGTCCAGATCTGTTCAGCTGTTCTGGCACATCCATCCACCCAAACATTCGCATTTATAATATTAGTATAGATTTGCATGCGATATGCGACTTACTTAGAACTTGTTTAATCGTAAGTTACTTACTTACACTAAAACTTACCTACAAGACGTGTAATCTTGGCTTAACGATAAAAAAGTAGGTACTATACTATTAAGTACCTCCTTACTAGTACCTAACATCCTGATGCACACTTATATTTACATATTTTTATGATATCGCATAAAAAATACCGCAACCCTTTAAAGTATAAACAAATAAAAAATTAAAAACTCACAGGTGTATTTGCCGCCATTTCTCAAAAAATAAAACATACAGGTGTACTTGGTGAATCCATATCAGCCTCTGATCTTTTTTTTCTGGTCGGTGCCTCTGAGTCTGATATCCTATGTGTTACTTGTCTCTGGCCTCTGACCAGAGACAAGTAACATTTGCCTCTGACAGTGTCATATTTGTGTCCTGCGTCAGTGTCAGACTGACACAGGACACATAGACTAGAGAAGTGTCAACTCGACTTGCTATCTTGCTCTATATATCTCGAGTTGAATTCTCCCTCGAATTTGACTTGAATTTGAGCGCGATTCGTTCGTTGGGTGCGCTAATACTCCCGCCATTGCATCGACCATAGATAAATATGTACAACCTGGAAGCATCGACCGAATGACACTAATAGTCCAGTCATTAGGTCGGAAAAAACGGGTTCGAAATGCAAGTGAACCGAGAAAGCTAAATTTTGGATATTACGTGGGGGAGGTCTAGAAAATCCTAACTTCAAATTGTCGACCAAGATTTCCTATGTGCATTTTCCGCCATCTTGAAAAAAGGGTTGAATTCAGTTTTTTCACAATAACTCGGTTCTGCGTTGAGTTAGATACGAAAATTTTGATATAATCCTTTTTTGGTCCTGACGGTATACCTGCAGTTGTTCTACGAAATTTTGCTCCTGAGTTGTCTCCTGCGCTAATACGCTTGTTCGGCCTCTCTCTTGAAACTGCTCAAGTCCCCAAGTCGTGGAAAGTTGCAAATGTTCAGCCAGTACTGAAAAAGGGGAGTCATGCTGATCCGGCCAATTACAGACCTATTGCCATCACATCTATCCTCTGTAAGAGTATGGAACGTGTGCTTAACAACAAGCTCCTAGCATATGTAGAAGAAAGCGATCTTCTGTCAGACCGTCAGTACGGCTTTCGGAAAAATCGGTCTACTTCTATCGGGATCTCCTAGTGTATGCCACACATACTTGGGGTGAAGCCATCGAGAAGCACGGTGAGGCACTTGCTGTCTCACTCGATATATCGAAGGCTTTTGACCGGTTCTGGCACGGCAGTCTTCTCAGCAAGCTCTCCGCGTACGGGATTCCCACTGGTTTCTGCAACTGGATATCTGATTTCCTGAGTGACAGGTCATTCCGGGTGGTCATCGACGGCTGCTCCTCTGACCTAATGGCTGTCAATGCCGGTGTTCCTCAGGCAACCTTAACCTCAAAGTGGAGCCCCTTCATCTTGGTTCCTACTTTTCATGGTATATCCGTACCGATTAGTGATCATATTGAGCTCTTGAGTATTGACATCTCTCCCAACATCAATTTCGGGAAATGTGTCGAGTCAAAGGCCAAAACAGCTGCCAAAAAACTTGGTATCCTGAATAAGGTGAAGCGGTACTTCACGTCAAAACAACGCCTCGCTCTTTATCAGGCACAAGTTCGATCTGGCATGGAGTATTGCTGCCACCTTTGGGATGGATCCGCCAAATACCAACGCTATACATTAGACTCGATAGATCGCCGTGCCCAAATTATAATTGGCGATCAATCACTTACGCAGGCGAAATTGCTGTCTACAACACCGACGTAATGTCGCCTGCTTATTGGTTTTTATCGGATATACCATGGGGAGTGTGCTCAGGAACTTCACAATTTTGTTCCTCCTTCTCCATTCTACCTCAGAACTGCGAGAAACTGTCTGCGTTGGCTTCCCTATGTGGTTGACCTCCAATCTACTCGCACGAATCGTTTTTGCTCGACGTTTCTGATACGAACCGCTAGGGTGTGAAACACCCTCCCAGCGCACGTGTTTCCTGCCACATATAACTTAAGTACCTTCAAGGCAAGAGTGAATAGGCATCTTCTAGGCAAGCGCGTTCCAACCTAGACCTCATGACTGCTTTGCACTAAGCATGATTGTCGTCAAGCGCAAGCCTATCACGCAATAAAAAAAGGTCTTAATACAAATTTAATTTACCTGGTGGGAGGCTTCGGTCGTGGCTAGTTACCACCCTACCGGCAAAGACGTGCCGCCAAGCGATCTAGCGTTCCGGTACGATGCCGTGTAGAAACCGAAGGGGTATGGGTTTAATATAACTGCCATGCCCCTAACAGGTTAGCCCGCTACCATCTTAGACTGCATCATCACTTACCATCAGGTGAGATCGCAGTCAAGGGCTAGCTTGTAGCGGATTAAAAAAAATAAAAAAATATACCTACTACATTCGTAATGCCTTAGTTTTTTATTAAAAAAAAAAAGATTTAAAGAAAAATTATTTTAATTATTCGTTTTCACTTCTATCGGCAGTCTCTATGACTGCCAATTTTTAAAAAAATTTAAAGCTAAGTTTGCAATGAAACCTGGGGAGTTTTTTAAATTATCTTTACAAATGACAAAGTTATGATAACGCGGTATCCAAATGTCGTAGGTCCTCATATACAGTGGTAATCAGAGTCAAAATTCGATGCAAAGCAGAAAAAAAATGAATTCAACGAAATCACGCAACTTCTTTACCACGCAAAACCTTAGTTTTCTTCGTAAAAACTTTTTCAGGTGTCAGGCCATAGAGCATTAAAATATGGTACTTTTAGCCATAGACTTAGAATGTAAAATCCTATGTCTATGCTTTTAGCACCTCATTGTACTCTTATATCCTTAGTACGAGTTTCAGCGTCACCTATGATGTTTCTAAGGAACGTAGGCTGGAAAGTTCCTCATTAGTTTCTTTCTGCTAACTCGAGTTGTGTAACTCGAATTCAATCCGAGTTACCTGAATTTCAGCTCAAAATAACTCGAGTCGTGTTTTTTCCGAGTTTATGTCTAACATAAACTCCTAGCGGAGGCCTCTGACCAGAGACAAGTTAACTAGCTCCATACAATACATAATATAATATAATCCACACACATAGAAATGTGCCTGCCTCGTTGGCCTAGCGGTTAGCATAGTCGACTGCGGATCACGAGGTCCTGGGTTCAATTCCCGGTCGGGCATAAAAATTGTTAGGTATTGGGTTTTTCAATTGAGAAATTCTCAGTGCCAGCCCGGAGTTGGAAGTTGGCGGTGTTACACCCCCGTGCCTCGGAGAGCACGTTAAGCCGTCGGTCCCGGTTATTATCACTAACATGATAATAGTCGTTAAAGCCCGCCAACCCGCATTGGAGCAGCGTGGTGGGACTAAGCTCTAATTCCCTCTCTCCTATGAGAGTGGAGGCCTGTGCCCAGCAGTGGGACGTTAATAGGCTGTAGTGGTGGTGGTGGACATAGAAATAGTATATGTTGTATGAATATACATACTATTTCAAGACCACACTGACCTCTGAGAGGAATCCAGAGCAGTAAAGTTTAATTAAAAGAAAATTTATCTTCTTTTTCTGTTCGGTGTTTGTCAAAGAGTATGGTATGGTTTTTTCTGGTCGGTGGTATGGTGTTTGTGACAAAAGTTCAAAACCACAAAAAACTTCTGATTAAAACGAAAAATAAAAAATAAATTAAAATCTCTGATTAAAATTAAGTTAAAAATATAAAAATGTCAATGTTACGGAATTTCTCAAAAGTATTAAAAAATTTCACCGCACAGAAATGCTCGAAAAATTTAATTGTTAATGTTGTGCGCACTAATAAATCTTTTAGTGGCTCAATTAAAATAGCAAAATCAAATGATAAGGAGCCGGGAGAAGTAATAAAATGGGTGTTGTTGGTATGAATATCTAATTTTCTTTATTATACAGAACTACCGGACATGATCTTAATCCATACTGAATGCAAAGAAAACCAAGTGCTTAGAGTTTGTAAAGAATATCAATAAATCAATAATGTTAAATGGGGAAACACTAAAACTGGAGAGCTCCACAGTTTTTTTGGGGGTGACCTTGGATAACATATAGAGACACTAGCAGGAAATCTTAGTTCGGCTGCTTTTGCTGTCAAGAAAATTAGACACTTTACCGATATTGAAACGGCAGAAATCCTTTGTGGGTGTGTGAAATCAGAGTGTACGCTTTTATAACATGGTTCCCAATGAGTTTAGATTTACCATTACATAAATTTAAAGACAGTGTTAAACAGCATTTGTAATGTCGAGGTTACTAGATTTTTTGAATGACAAAGTTGCATGGAAGCAACTGTGGACAAAGTCGTCATTAGGGTCATCATCTGATGTACTAAGTATATAGCTAAAAACACCAGTATTTAACATTGAAAATCTAAATTTTTCTTATCTTTTTAAGATGATACCTGTAACATCATTTGGTTTAGGCTGTTGGCAAGTTTACAGACTGCAGTGGAAACTAGAGTTGATAGAAATCTTGCAAGCAAAATCTAATGCTCCACCTACTGAAATGCCAGAAGAGTAAGTTTAATGCCGGCAGCATATTATCAGAAATTGTCTATCAAACTTCACTCTGTAAACATCGAAAACGTTGTCCTTCATGAATCAAATTTATGAGTAATAGTTCCCTCAAGCATGCAATTGAAGTTTTTTTATGACAATTTAAAATTTGGCCAGTTATGATAATTCACAAACAAGCCTAATGCAAAAAAAATATCTGCTAGCTTGTCAGTGTGAACTTAAGTATATGGTGGAACTTGTGAGTAGAAAAAACAAACAAGACATGGAGGAAAAGTACATTAAATATTGAAGATATCAAGTTTGATTCAGAGGATATAATGGTTTTATTAACTAAGAATATCTGAATTTAAATATTTTTTAAAAAGCCCTTTTTCCAGTCGTTTTTTTCACCGTGTATTAAATAACACTTCAAACCACTCTTGATGAAATTAAATGAATAGATTGCTTGCATCCTTCACAGGAAAACAAATATTGGCCTAAATAATCTGCCAAAACAAAGAAAGAGTTATCATTTTATAACTTTGTCAAAGTACTGAACCAACATGTTGAAAATTGGCATATCATACTCCATAGGATCAGTAAAAATTCCTACAGGATTTTAAAACACAGCTCAGACTACTGTTATTCCAAACATTTGTTTATGCACCCATTATTTATTTTCAGTTTTGAAGAACTTGCAAGTATGGAATATAGGCCTGTTAAAGTGAAAGGGGTGTTTCTTCATGACAAGGAAATTCTGATTGGACCCAGAGCACTTATTGAAAATGATGTTCTTATGCCACGCACTGGATCCCTTATTTCAGATCCTAAGAAGAACCAGGGTTGGCTGGTCATCACTCCTTTTAAGTTATCTGACAGTGGGTAAGCATAGAATTATTAATTTTGTCTGAAATTACCTCCATCCCACATAGCTTCCCTGGCGCAATAATGAGTGCTGTGGGCTTTTAAGTGAGACATCCTGAGTTTAATTCCTAGCCTAGTGTTCTGCTGAAATTTCCCTATCCAGACTTTCCCTTAGCAGACTATCTTGGAAGGCCTACTCCGAAGAATACTCGGAAGAATAGCCTACTCCGATCCTAGCAGGGTCACTATAGAGCCGTTGATGAGCGTACCTTGACCATAAACTGTTTCTTTACAGAAAAGTTATATTAATAAACAGAGGATGGATACCTCAAAGTATGCGTCCCAAAGAGAAACGACAGCCCTCTCTGATTGCCGGAGAAGTAGAATTGACGGGGATTGTGCGTCTCACTGAAACTAGAAGCCCATTTATGCCAAAAAATAACCCAGAAAAAGGATCTTGGCTCTACAGGTAAGTCCATAATACAAGTGTATAATAATAATAAGACTCAATATTTAATATTTCAGTCAACTCTTAACCACTAGATATCACTGCTATTAATTTTTTTACTCTCTAATTTTAAATTAAATTCTTGTTTCAGGGATTTGGATCAAATGAGTTCTTATCTCGGTTCAGAACCCATCTGGTTAGATGCAAAGGGAATCCCTGATCCGCCTGTCGGTTGGCCTTTGCCAAACCAGACCAGGGTGACAATGAGGAATGAACACATATCATACCTTGTAACATGGTATTTGCTGTCTGCCTTCACTGGAGTGATGTGGCATCGATATTTTATAAGAAAACTGCCACTGTTATAAATCAAGCAAAAATATTGTAACTACTTTACTCGCTTTATAGAATTGTAGGTAAGCATCAAAATATAATTACATATATAATATACTTATTTAAATAGACTCCTTCTTATTATTTTGAGAGATACACATACAACATCGACACCAAACCTCAATCATACTCTCAACTCTAGCAAATTAAAATGAGAGATGAGAGAGAGAAAGCTAGTGACTGTGTGTGTTAGGGAGTGTTGATTGTGTGCATTTTGTTTTTTAATTATTTTTATTGTGTTGTCTATAAGCTGTCATATGAAATCAACTGTGCGCCAAATAAGTGAAAAATTAAACAACACAAATAATATAGATAACAGGTTTTTATTGGTATGTCAGCGTGAAAGTAATGTGTGATTGTATGTAGTTGTTTGAATACTGTCGTGTGTTAAGTTTTATGTATGTTATTTAATTAGGGATCAGCACTTTCCCATAAGGGTAAATGAGAATAATCGACAACCAATCAGATTAATATATCACTTTTAATGATATGTTTGTTTCGACATACAATCACAATTCCATTCTTAATATCTAATTTAATTCGATTATACACCTACAACATACATGATAAACAATGTCCTTAATACTACCCTACTAAATTCAGATTTTGCAAAATATTGCCACAATTTTATTTTCATTTGGATGACAAAATCTGGGGTATTGTTGTTACATACTAATATTGCTAATATAATCATTCATTTTGCTTTAAATATGGGCAATATCTAACTAAGTTTGTAGCATAGTTTAGCAAATAGCTATATCAATAGCAAAGCTTAGCAGTTATACTGCGATCTGCGCAGCACAGTTACCGCATGTACCACGCAGCTGATATTTAAATACAGACCAGTTGCCGCTAGAATAAATAAAGAATGGCGCTACTGATAGTTCTATCTTTATAATAATTATCACAACTCCCAATAATTAGTTCAACTCAATTTTTCTTTATTCTTCGCACTATTAAATAGGGTCGATATTTGAATTGCTGAACATCGGAGTTCGCTTAGTTTGCAGTTCTTTCTTTGCATTTATATTTTACTTTATGAACTGCAATTTCAATTAAGTAATTCATTAAACCATTGAATGAAGAAAAAACATTACATTTCATGTTACAATTTTAACAAATGTTGCAAAAAATATCAATGACTAAACCTTTTTAATTTTTTTATTTTTAAAATCTTTGCTTTTAAAGCTAATTGGGCAATTTTGCAGGGCCATACAAGTGTACTTGTTTCAATATCACCTTTACTATTTTTCATGAAATCTTTTATTAGGGTGGCCTATTCCATTTCAAAAATATCCAGTGGGATAATCTCGACTAACTGGACATCAAGTATTTCACACACATTATAATATAATGCCATAAAAACCAATTTACAACCTCTAACCGCAGCATACATGTTATACTAGGTATATAAATTCTACTTCCCACAAATTCGTAATATTCTAAATACATTTAATATAGAAATTGTGCAATTCAAATAGGTGGAGCTAAGTAAAATATCAACTTTCAATTCTAACATTGAAGGAAAGTCCATGATTTTCTTTGAGGTATGTTTGAAAGTTAAAAAAACCTAAAAATATTAATTATTATTAAATATAAATATATAAATTTCATTGAGCCTAAAAATAAAATAAATAATCCTATTGAAATAATAATTAAATGTTGCTTATTATCAAATTAAGATGGTTAAGCTATAATTTTAAAACATTACGATTTAGGTACCTCTCTTAAAATAAATAAATAGCATTTTATTTAAAGATGTTTACGAAGTTTCCTTAAATCTATATGGTGTCTCTTATCTCTAAGCCTTCTGACCAAGACCTCCCAGCGTCTTTGTTGCCTGCCTTTTTTCCGTTTGCCGTCTAGTTGACAGATATCTGGGAAGGCGTCTCCATTTTCCCATTATTGCTCATACATGTACAGAAATATAATAGAAACAATTATGTTATCAAAAATATTTAGTGAATAGTTCGAACCAAAAAGCACTATGTCAGAATGTGCTAAAAATATAAGTGCTTATTTGCTTCCAAAAGCATAGATTACAGAATCACAAGATTCATAGCCTCTAAAACAAAGTTATAATAATACAATAAATAATATATGGGTATAATACCCAAACAAACCCCGCAAAAGTGTTTATAAACACCTGCGATATTTAAAAATAAATAATATCCATTATTTGTATGTCTAATAATCTAAATTATATGCATTTTTACTTCAAATTTACTAAATATATATACATGTTTAGCAAATTTCTTTCTTAATTGGTAGATACTAAAGTTTTATTTAAGGTAAGTAGATATTTCATTTTTAAAAATACGCGCCGCCTCCTTTTGAGAAGTTGGTTAAAAATTCTACTTAAGTTAAATCTACAACTGAATAAGCCGCTCTGGAATGCCATTTGCCTTAATTTAAAATATCCAACTATTGTAAGATCTAATAATTATAACAACATTCAGATTATATATTTTGTAACAGTTATTTTTTTATATTCAAATTTTTTCTTAATATTCATAGGATTTTGAAAGATCTATACCATCAGTATCTACGATTAATATAAATTAATTAGATATATTTGTTAAATTGTAGCCCGAGAAAGGTTTGTACCTTTACCCATACTTAAACAATAAAGACCTTTACTTATTAAAAAATACATACTGTTATTTAAGCCACGTGTAACCCAGCGTGTAAATATTTATAAGCAAGAGCCTAAATAAATAGTTAACAATATATTAAATAGATAACCATTCAAGCCCTTACTCATTAAAAAATCCAATAGCTTAGGTATATATAGACAGATTTTTCATATTATTAAACACATTTTGACGAGCATTAAACATGCTTAAACAGTGTGTAACTTTAAAAGGCCTCTTACACTACACTTTTTCAAGAGACCCTTACCCTAAATTAGTGTAGTGTAATAAGATTTTATGAGAAAGGATCCCTGATTAGGGACATTGGGTCATCCTGGTCTGCCGCGCACTCCCGACCGGGCAATGTAATAACACAGGGTGGTTAGAGAGCTCAGTCTTCGCACGACCAGCATAGAAAGTAGTTGTGTTTCTCGCGCGAGCATTTTGATGTTAATTTAGTTTACTTTGTGCCACCTAAATGGTACCACTTGTACTCTGGCTCGCGTCACGCGAGCCTTGCGCGAGCTAGAGTACAAGTGGTTCCATCTAGGTTATCATCATACTGAGTTAGGGCCCGATAGTTATTGTAGTGTAATAGCGAGGCCAAAACTAGCGGACACGCCCACCTCTGCCACAGGGACCTTGTGTAGTGTAATAGGCCCATAATTTGTAAGGGTCTCAATGTTTGAGAGTAGCGTAGAGTTTTATTTTCTCTAAATCTACATTTTGTGAACCTGTAAATAGTAAATATCTACTGAAAATTGTGCATTTCAAGCATTGAACTAATTATAGTCATAAAAAAATCTCAGTTAACCTTCATAAATACCTAAATAAAAAACCGAGAGTTGTAAACGTATTAAACTAAGAACGTATACAGTGATACAAACATATTTAAGATTATAATTGTTATACTTAGGGTCTATTTTTGAAAAGTTCTTCTACAACGGACGGATCGGCCAGTGTCGAAGTGTCACCGATATTCTCGTCTCCGACAGCTATTTTTCTCAATATCCTTCTCATGATTTTGCCTGATCTAGTTTTTGGCAAGCCTGGTGCGTATTGTATGACATCGGGCGCCGCGAACGCGCCGATCCTGATTCTAACGAGTTTCTTGAGGCAAGCAACCAAATCGGCGTCGAACTTAGCACCTTCGTTGAGAATAACGAAACAGTACAGAGATTCACCCTTCACCGGATGGGGCTTGGAGACGACCGCGGCTTCAGATACCCTCGGCTCCTCTGTAAGGACGCCTTCTACTTCGGCGGTTGACATCAAGTGTCCAGAGACGTTCAACATATCGTCAATACGCCCAGTTACCCATAGGAATCCGTCTTCGTCTCGCCTGGCACCTGTAAACCAATTCAAATGTATAGCAACATGATGTCAGGAGTTGATTCAGAAGTCTAGTCTTTTTGTTTGATATTTAGGGAATTTGTGCAATATCACTGGCACAGATAGAAAAGTGTTTTTTTGGAGACACAGTAATGCATTTGAAGTTTCATATGACGATCTCCCAGGTGCAGTGGTAAGGGCGTGTGATTTCATATCATGTAAGACTTCCCGAGCTGGGTTTCAAGTTGGTTTGGAAAATAGGCTCCAATCGCCCGACAAGAGATATTGGTTTAATAAAACTTCCATTTTGGACCGGATCGTCACCAGAAATCGCACTTACTCAACTACAACAAAAGATCACTTACCATCACCAGTACAATAGTATCCCTTGAATTTAGAGAAGTAAACACTCTCGTATCGGCTGTGGTCTCCGAAAAGTGTCCTCATGATGCCGGGCCACGGCCGCGAGAACACCAGGTAGCCCTCGCCTTCACCCTCAATTACCGCACCGTTCTCATCCAGCAAAGTCGGCTCCACTCCGAAGAAAGGGAAACCCTAAAGTGGAATTTGTTGATTATTTTCTAGAAACAAGAGTTAGGTATGTGTAAGCGACAATCCAGAAGTAGGAATTAATAAAACACTTTTCATATATTTGTCCTCTCATTTAAAACTTGCACGAGTAAACGTAGCGATTCCAGTATGGCTAGCATGCGCACTACGAGTAAAAATGATGTCTACCAGTTATCACTCTCTGTCTACCGAAGCTAACATGGTTATAAAAGTAATATTTCTTATCTGTGGTATTTTTCTCTACGAACCTTTACATGTCCACTATTTTTTTCTTGTAATATACCACATTTGTGCATGTAAATGAAAAATTTGCTGGCAACGACAACATCTCTCTCTCTCGTCGCGAGATAATCTCGTTGTGCGCATGCTAAGCACACAGGAAAGACTTAATGTAATGAGATAAAAGTTGGCTACTTAAAGACAATATTCATTTGATCCGGCCACGATTGCTATCGTTAAGCTCTAAATCAAATTGCGATCTAAACACAAAAGTAATCAATAATCGCTGAGTCTGCCGGCAGGAGACAATTACCATCGTCAAAACACTCGTACTAACTATTTTCAATATGGTATCCGTATCCGCAAATTAAATCGAATCACATGAAACGAGTCAAATTGACAGATATTACACTTCTTGTTTCATGAGATTTAATGACAAATAGTAACAATGCTAACAGTTACTTTGACTCTAGCTAAGAAGCTAGTTCCTGTAACGTGGCTTCGGAATTTTTCGGAGAAGTCTCTGGGAAAGTGTTGATGTGCCTTAAA
Source organism: Erebia aethiops (assembly GCA_923060345.2). Lineage (NCBI taxonomy): Eukaryota > Metazoa > Arthropoda > Insecta > Lepidoptera > Nymphalidae > Erebia > Erebia aethiops. The sequence goes on along the minus strand of OV281079.1, from coordinate 8,266,080 downwards.
AAAATTGCTTTGGAAGTTATTTTCAACTTAATAATGAAAATAGATCATTTGCAAAAGTGTTTTTGTTTTGCAACTTCCAGTATTCACTTTACATAAAATGAAATGAAGTGACGAGAGGACTAGGTAGAAGATATGCTTTAGAGATAGATAGAATATAAAGATCTTACAGCAGCGCCAGGTTTCATGGGTGTGGCTCCAGGCAGACTGGTAAGAACATGGCCACCGGTTTCAGTTTGCCAGAAAGTGTCTGATATAGAGCATCTGCCGCCGCCTACGATGTTGTAATACCAGAGCCACGCCTCGGGATTGATAGGCTCTCCCACGCTGCCCAAAACACGCAGGGAGCTCAATTTGTGCCTGCAAGTAATAACAAATGGCGTATTTTAATGCCCTAATAAATTTAAACTATGAAAACACAAAACTAACAAAGCTGGCTGCTCAGAATCACTCACAGATGCAGAGAGCTATGCTCGGGGCTTATGTGATGATTTACGTTCATTTCGCGTTAAGTAATAAAATATTAGCCACATTTGGTAGCCGGCATCGTAGTTCCTAATTTGAGGAGAAAGTTAATGTACCTATTTTTGTGGATGACATAAAATTAGTAAGTACGTGTATTTCGTCTGCACTATTTATTTATAAGTAGGTTTACGGGTTTGCTTTCGACGACAATCTCTGCTTCTAGATAGAGCAATGATGACTAGAGTTGGAAAGCGCTAATAAGAGTTTCTTGCCGGCTCTTCTCAGCAGAATTGTTTTCCGAACCGGTGGTAGAGTCAAAACACGACGTAACATAAGAGACTCCTGTATGTCCTTCAAGTTTTTTCAATAAATTGAGTTGAGCCTTGAATGTATTCACATAAGATACCTACCTACTTGACAGGGCTTGGAATACATTTGTGCGATGAAAGTGCTTGTATGAAGTTAAAACCCTTTTGGAAACATTTTCAGCATGCTTGCCAGTTGCCACCCATCTGATCATGGCCAAACCGTTTTATTTAAAATGTCTTTTTTATTCACACTTCCGCAACAGTCGATAGTGCTGAAGTGTTCAATGCGATCGAAATTCTGTCATGTAGATTATGTAAAGCTACCTTGGAAAGTACCCTTGAAAGTATCTAAGCATAATATGTTTGCGTGACTTGTTCCTATATTATTGACCTCTACGTCTACTACCTACTATGTCCTATAAATTTTATAGTTGTTAGATTTTCTGTCTCGTGTTTTTTTTCTGTCAGTATGTACATAATACGCCTATATGCTGGCCCATCAGTACTATTATCTATTATATGATGGCGCGCTTAACTAATTTTAATTAACATTATCACAGGCACGCGAGTGCGCCTTCAGGCGAATTGAGCCGAATTATCCTATACTTTTACTTTCATCGTAGAAATAGCAAGTAGTAATTATGTCCTTTACTAACATTGTGGTTGAATGTTGATACACCCACGATTTTTTGATATTTCGTTTGTATGGAACGCACTCGGCTGGCCTATGTAAAAATTAATACCCTCTGTAAGTAAATAAATTCAAGTGATTATCACATTTCTAGGTAGGTACGTGGGTATTAATGAATTATAATCACCGAGCAAAGGCACCGGCACTTCTTTATAATACCTATAGTATAACCTAATACTTAATAGACATGAGTACGAATTATTATGCAATGAATGAGTATGAGTTATTGCAATAATTGTTACATTGTCTGAAGTACATTTCTATGTTATTCCTTATCCATGTCTCCACGTATATTATTCCAAGATAAGTGTCAAATGTGGAAAATATTTGAAACCATGTTATAAGTTACCCCTTTATTCAGACAAAATAATATTTCGAGTTTAACTTGTAATGTTATAAGTCATTATGCCCTCCGGAGTAATAAATTGACCCGGTTCGAAGGACCAATTTGAATATCTTCGAAATGCTTACAGCATATTATAAATTACTTACAGTTTTACAATGTCTTCACCGAATTTCATGAGAGATCTGATGGCAGTGGGTGCTGTGTAGAACTGGGAAATTTTGTACTTTTCAATCAAACTCCAGTAACGATCGTTGTCAGGATAGAAAGGTGTACCCTCGAACTGAAATGGAAAAAAAATTACAGTTTAAGGCGTGCTTTTATTTCAAATATTTTTAATACCCTTTTGTATGTGGGTATCTAAGTACCTAGAAGTCAAGGTTTCTCAAAAATAAAGCTAATAAATAATATTTAAAATTTTCCTCATTTTCTAGTTCATTGGTAAAACAGGATCAATACTTACGTTAAACCTGATTTATAAACAAATTATCGAGCTTACGGAAAATACAACCAAATACTTAATAGGTACCTAAGTAAAGATCTGTTATTTAGGTATATTTTACTCGACTTGCAACACAAGAAGGCTAATGTTTTTCTTTATACATAGGATTACGTAACTACTTATAACCTAGGGTAACTTCTCCACATAATACTAAAGAAACTTAAAATTCAAAAAAAATTCAAAATTCAAATGTTTTTTATTCAAATAGACTTTTTACAAGTGCTTATGAATAGTCGAATGAATCTACCACTGGTTCGGAATGCGGTTCCTACCGAGAAGAACCAGCAAGAAACTCGGTGGTTGCTCTTTTGAAAAAATAAAGTATATTTACAATTGCATTAATCTAAAGATACATAAGTAACAGCAGTCCGTGAGCATTGCTGGAGCTTATTTACGGTTACTGTAAATGCGGCTTTTCTGGATAACAGAATATCAGTTTACAGACTAAGATTTTGTATATTTTGTAAAGTAAATACTTAAGAACCAAAAAAACACTGATTAAGGAAAGTTAAGCGAAAAGCATAAAGACAGTATTATAATAGATAGGCGAATGATACTAATATAATGATGAGGGAAAGGTTAATACGGAAAGGCTTAAGGACGCTTGAGTCACACAAATAAAAACCGATCTCAAATGGATTAAATTCTCATAAAAAACGTAATTTAGAGGAGGTTAATAAAGTTACGAGGTCAACGTGATATCAACCCAAGATCGACAACTGCGTTGCAAAAAACCTTCAAACAACACAAATTCTTATGGTATTACAACCGCATTTTCGGTATTTTCAGAATTTTTAAGCAAACTGCTATTAACCAGTGATCATTACTCATTCCTACATATTCCCTATAGGCATGGAAGTATAAACTATAGGCCATATATTTAAAACTATTATTGTTTACACCGCTGTTTACACAATAAACGTTGTCATGATTAATGTCATAAGTAAACGAGCGTTTTACTTTTATTTTACGCTATTTTTTGTCCGCGTGGTTTAAGTTTATCAAATTCCCGCGGGAACTAGTATAGTTTTATATCCGGGATAAAAAGAAGCCTATGTCCTTCCCAGGTCTGCAACCTATCCCTGTACCAAATTTCATCAAAATCGGGTGAACAGGTGAGCCGTGAAAGCGTAGCAGACAGACAGACACACTTTCGCATTTATAATATTAGTATGGAAGTATGGATTACGATAAAATTACGTCAAAATCCGTTAATTAGTTTTTGCGTGAAAAAGTTGCATTCATCCAAAACATTTTATTTATTTTATTATTCGCCCATCTTATATTTAACTGTGCCCCTCGGCGTCATCCGCGTTGATCCCGATCCCGTGGGAATATCGGGATAAAAAGTATCCTTATTCGAATGTATCTATCTATACTTTATATCGAATTCAAACTTCATCAAAATCAGTAGTTCTTGCGTGAAAGGATAACAAACATACGTACATCCTTACAATAATATATCCTATAAATCTTTAAATATTATAAATGCGAGGATAGTGGCAAGGATGAAAAATGACGTATGATAGCATGATAGGCACAAATGTAGCGCTATTAGGTACTGTTTCTTTGAATTTTTTTTTTTTTTTTTTTTTTTTTTTTTTTTTTTTTTTTTTTTTTTTTTTTTTTTTTTTTTTTTTTATCCACTACAAGCTAGCCCTTGACTACGATCTCACCTGATGGTAAGTGATGATGCAGTCTAAGATGGTAGCGGGCTAACCTGTTAGGGGCATGGCAGTTATATTAAACCCATACCCCTTAGGTTTCTACACGGCATCGTACCGGAACGCTAAATCGCTTGGCGGCACGTCTTTGCCGGTAGGGTGGTAACTAGCCACGGCCGAAGCCTCCCACCAGGCCAGACCAGGGAAAATTCAGAAATTATAAATTCCCAAATTGACCCTGCCGGGGATCGAACCCAGGACCTCCGCACGTTAAGGCAACAGCGCTACACACTGCGCCACGGAGGTCGTCAAAAAAATTAAAATTAAAATTGAATTGTGAAAATTAAAAATTCTTTCCAAAAAACAGACTTCCAACGCCACTGTAAAGTAAAAAATAATTTTGATCTCTACCTTGGTTTTTTGGAAAGAATTTTATTTTTAAATTTTTTGTTTCATCATTGAGGATTTGGAGTCAGAATTTTGTATTGGACCACCTCGAGAGCTTCCTCTAACGACTGAAAAAAATAAATTTCAGATCGGTTCAGAAACTACGGAGATATGCACCGACATACATTTTAAAAAAAAGCTCTGAATTGAGAACCTCCTCCTTTTTTGGAAGTCGGTTAAAAATAAAGTAAATGTTATCATTAGGTCGTGCATAAATTATAGCAGATAATTAGGTAGGTACTCACTACAGATCGTAATTAAATAAATGAACTATCATCTACTAATTGCTATCGCGTGGATGCTGTTTAGCATGATAAAATCATTTTAACGTGAGATAAGAATCGCCTGCTAACCTGTTTCACCATATTATCATTACTTTAGGTATTCAGGTAGGTATATTGCTCACTGATAAACTTGTGTTTTTGCACGTTATTCGGTGTTGTTGCATTCAGGGGGGAGTGGGAGATTTGTATTTTGTACCTATTCGATCGCGTAAAAGTCTATATACCTACTATATATGTATAGGTACTATATGATAGTATATAAGACTATATGATAATCTTCTCAATTTTAACTAACTGTCCCGACAGGCTTTGTCCTGTCCAAATTTTAATAAATCGAGTTCAAACAACAAAAGCACTTTCAGTTTTTCCCGAATTTTCCATTTTTCCACGAAACTTTTCAAATTTGTCTTTCCCTACAAACCTAATTCGGCACAAACGTTAAAATAAACATTAGATTTTTATATGTTGCCCGAAATCTAAATGCCGTGCCCGTGACTTTGTCTGCGCGCATAAAACTCTTTAGTTTCTCTTTATAAGGTAGCGTACTAGGCCCTTCCACATAGATACATAATTAAATTTTTTATGTAGTAAAATAAATTAAGTAGAATAGTTAACAATAATGGATAAGCTACAATAGGACTGTCATATAGGTACATATTGTATAAAAGCCCTTTAAAATAAATAAAGATTGCAACTTATCTCTGTTCCAAATTTCGTCACAATCGGTTGAAAAGGTAGGCCGTGAAAGCATAGGAACAGACAGACACTTTCGCATTTATTATATTAGTAGTTAAGGATTTACTCACTATTACGGATGTGGCGCCATTGGCTAAAGGTGCGTAGACTACGTATGTGTGACCAGTGATCCAGCCGACATCAGCAGTGCACCAGTAGATGTCTTCGTTGCGATAGTCAAATACGTAACGGAAGGTTGCCGTAGCGTAGACCATGTAGCCCGCAGTCGTGTGCAGCACTCCTTTAGGCTTTCCCGTTGACCCACTATAATATACAGTAGGTAGTGTAGATGACACGAGAATTCTAAATAAGGTATAAGTTTCCAGCATAAAAGTCGTCCAATCTTAAATTGAACGCGCTTTACTAAACATTCGCGTCATTCATGCACTAGTTGGCCAATAGATGCGGTCGTTGAATTCATGACGTCTGAATAGCCGGTGAGGTGATTACTTTGCACGTGAATGTATAAACACATTGTAGACTAGTTCATTTTTAGATTAGACGAACTCTATAAGAAATTTAAAAAAAACCATGAGCAAGTTATTAGCGTTCTGTACCTACTGTAACTAAAGTAAATTTATATGAAAAGGTGCATGCGTTCATTAGGTGCTGCCCAATGACATTTTAAAAATAAGTCTATGGTGCTGCCTATTTCAACGTCACCTTTTGAAGATCAATGAACTCTATTTCCATATTTGGGTACTAATGAACTAAATCCCTGTGCCTTTTAAACTCGGTACATACATAATATAAATGTTTTCATAATAATAAATTACCATTTGCCGTATCATCACCCATTCATAAACTGAAAAATCCTTCAATAGCAATTTCCAGACAACAAATTAGGAAGTAGGTATTAAGTAAGTAAATACATTTTTTAATTTAGATTTGATTTCAATGTAAGTAACTACCTATTATTTAATAAATACTTTATCCGGAAACAATAATTAATATAAAAAAACCAAAAGTAACGTAAGATTTCTTGAGATGCGATCTGAACATAGTACCTACCTATCAAATAATCCTTGCAAATATTTTTTAAATGTTACTTACTTATTAATTTTTAGTAGGTCACTATGTACCTACTTACCTTGTGCACATCAAAAACGTTGAAACATCGGAGGAAAAACATACCTTAAATAATAAATAATTATTACCTTGTGTATAACATAAAGAGTGGATCCTCTGCGTCCATCCACTCGGGCTGACAGATAGTCGATTGATCCTCAATTATATCGTGCCACCACACATCGATTTCGTCATTCCATTCGTGCTGTAACAGTTTAAAAAAAATAACTATCCTGCACAATATCCCGTGAAACATCTTTTATCAAAGGTTAAGGTTAGTAGATTGCTTAAGCAGATTTTATGATTCGATTTCAAGAAACGGACTGTGGGACAGACTCGTGCATACAAAAGTGCAGTTTTACCTAAGTCTACTGGAAATGCATCTGGCATTCTTGCCACTATTTCACGCGTAATTGTACAGTTTTAAGGCTACTAAATTTTATCGGAACATTTTCAATAGTAATTAAGAAATAAATTACCAAAGTTTTCATGTCAGGCATTGGCCCGCAAGGCGTGACCCTTTTAAGGTGCGCTACTACAATGCACATGTCGACTTTGTGATTGTGTTTGGTCTTCGCAATTCTTAACGCCTCGTCGCATGTTTTCTTCAATGTCAGAAGCTTCTCCCCTCTCCAAGCACCGTCTGATGTTATTAGGACTTTAGCTTTACAATCGGACATGCGCTCCGCCAAAGAATCAGGAGAGAATCCTGCAAACTGCAATAGAAACGAAATTAATAGTTATGAGCGTGTATACTTAATCGAAATCAATCGAAGTCCCACATAACTCTTAAAAGTCCCTTGGATTTTTTGCAGCGTGAGTACTGGTACATACTCGTACATGTAGATACTGAAATTAAAATTATGAGGATCCATTGAACAATATTACTCGTAATAAACCACTCATCAAACATGCAACGGAAATCAACTAAGTAGCTGTTGTTGGCAAGATAATATATCTGAATACATTATCTTTTCCAATAAGAAGAGCACAGCCACTTCCACTGTACTTAATTTCTTGCTGCCCAAAACGAATTCTTGCGAAGAGAATCACGTTGCAATTTTTGCAAACTTCGAGCCACCTCGCAGTTGTATAGAGGATGCGACGTCGCGTCTGTTTTAATATACGACTATAGTGGAACTTTTCCGATGGTCATCTCGTTTGAAAGGGATAGTGTCTGTGTAACAGTAGGGAGTCTTACCACGACTGAATGTATAGCGCCGATCCTTGCGCAGGCTAACATGCAAACAACAGTTTCCAAGATCATGGGCATGTAAATTGACACTCTATCGCCTTTCTTGATTCCATTTTTACGTAAACCATTGGCGAACTGGCAGACAAGGTCCATTAACGTTCGGTATGAAATGCGGCTGTAGTCATCTGGGTGGTTTCCTGCCCTAGAAATTATTAAAAAAGAAATGATTATAAAACGGTATGTATATAGAGACTTAAAAATATACAAACTGTGAGCATCGTTCCAGCAGGTGATATTTGAACACTTATATTTTAATATATATTTACTTATCTAAACTAATATTATAAAGAGGAAAGATGTGTTTGTTTGTTTGTAATGGGCTGTATTTATTTTTTCTATGGTAATGGATATACTCAAAAATTACTCAACCAATTTGAAAAATTCTTTCATCTATAGAATGCTACATTATCAGCGAGTAACATAGGCTATATTTTATTTTCAAAAATATTAGAGATCCTTACTAAAATTGCAATAACGTGAACTAAGTCGGAAAAAGTAGTCTCTTTTGAGAGCGTACGTGGCGTGCGTAAATAGTTAAAGTTACACGAAAACAATGTACCTACCTATGGTGGAATTGTTTCTCTCAAAAAGTTCTAAAAAAAGTCCGCGATAGCTTTACTTGCGAAGGTGTTTTACCGACATAGTATTAATCCTTATCAAAATAAATATGTTATTCATCTCAAGTATCTAATTAAGATAAAAATTGTCCTTAACATCATGGCGGGCTGGCGGCTGTGGCAGGTGTGGTGAGAACGGGGCGTACTCTTACAATGTAATATTATAATGTAAAACCTGCCCACTGCCCACTGGCTATATTGGGTATAGACTATTAGGAATATTAGTCCTACCCGTGCGAAGGCGGATTTAACATTTTTGTACTCTCATTTATACTTTCACGAGTAAAAAGTAAGAATTAATCGAATCAATTAATAATTAACTATCACACTCCTCTAAGCCTAATGGTAATATTAATTTTATTAGAACACAAAATCTATCGCAACTTCCAAATCAAATTAATCACGATCTACACACCGAAAGTAGAAATAAATAAATAAACCGGTCAAGTGCGAGTCAGACTCGTGCACTAAGGGCACAGAATAGGTAATAGTACGCTAGGGGTACCACCAAACAATATAAATAGAATCCCTCATTTATTCAGATCCAATCCGTATAGATAAGCTGCAGACAACGCCAAACATTTCTTGACACAAAACATGTCATATAAAAAATCGATGTATATCTCTGTAAATGTACCTATAGTTGTTATAGGTACCTACATCATACATCATGTATTCCTTAAAAGTACTGTTGTTGTAAGTTGCTCCTTCAGGCTTCAGGATTCTGGTAAAAAGCATTGAAATCTGTCCAAACGATGCTACAGACAAAACGACGCCACGATGGGGTCAAAGTTACACATAAACCAAAATTATAGTATATCACCATCACCATATCGCTTATATATAATAATATGATTAGGTAAATAACCTTTTGGTACACCGGGCCACACTCGTGTGACCGGGCGTCCACGTACAAGACACGTGTGATACCGTATGTTAGAGTGGCACCGTAATTGAGGTCAGAAAGTGAATATCTGCATGTACAATGTGAAAAAATATACCTAATTAAAATTGCTTGACCTCAGGGTCCACAAAATACTTTAACCCGGTTTATTGACAACGCTGAAAAGTTGTACAGAGACTAATTAATACTACGAGTTGATATTTACATGTTTACCTAATATACGTTATTAATGAAGTAACTGATTGGATTGGAAATTAATATTTTGCTTGGGGGTCCTTTGTTACTGAATGAAACTTTGCAAATGGGATTTAAAAAACCATGTCGTTTTTAAAACACCCCATAGAGAAAGTGTATAAGAACATAGACTTTCACTACTCTGTATTTTAAAAAATCTAGCGAATTTCGTGACTGCGATTGGGAACCTGCGACAGTTCCCGCTGAGCTACTGAGAGCTAACTGGATGTGTACAACATTTTCAACGTTATTGAACACCCTCACGTGAGGATGTTCAGAAAAAATCTAATAAAATAAATAAATAAAAATAGCTTTATTTTCCTTTTGCTATTATCCTACATGCTTAGCCTAACTTATGTAACTATTTGATATTATATTTAGCTTAGAACTAAAACTATCTATTTATACAGGGATAAACCTAAATGAATGAAAGTTAAAAGAATTTATAAGTTTTGATTATTTTTAATACTAATCTATATTTTAAGTTTGAGGCCCAGGTAGCTTTCAATTTTCCGTTGGCATATTTGAATTTTGTTAAGGTTGGTTCTGGTTAATGGCCATGTCTGGCATGCATATGTGAGACATGGCAATAAACAGACCTCCATGGCTTTGGTTTTTAGTTTTATAGGTAGTTTATCTTAAATATTTCTTTCATGGCCCAATACTTGTTCCATATTGTGTTCTTGATTCTTCGCTCTATTTCGCTATCAGTACAGGCTTTGAATTTAATCAGGTGCCCTAGGTAGATGTACTCATCGACATATTCCAAGTTGTCAAATGATAGGACAATTAGTACTTTATGCCTATTTGACATTATTTTAGTTTTATCTAGATTAACTTCCAGTCCTATATTTTTGCTTTGGACACATAGTGACTCTATCATTTGTTGTAATTCTCTGGGGTCTTCTGAAAAGAGCACTATGTCGTCGGCAAATCCTAAGTGTGATAGGTACTTTCCGTTTAAATTTAGACCTTTATTTTCCCAATTTATTTTCTTAAAGACTTCTTCCAGTACAGCAATAAAAAGCTTAGGAGAGAGCGGGTCACCTTGTTTAACTCCTCTTTCTATGCTAAAATCTGGACCTGGTTTTTCCAAAGTTATCCTGGCTCTACTATTTGCGTATATAGTTTTTATCAGATCTATATATTGTTTGTTGATTCCATGAGCTGATAGAGCTTGCCAAAAAAATCTAAAGCTTTAAAACCTTGGGAAATTAAATTAATTAAAAATCTGCGTAACTACTAAGTAGAGAATCTCTGGTCTCATATAGGTAAAAAGTTTAAAAGGAAGCACTCACTTCGGGATCTACCTATGTCAGTGTTAGTCATCTTACACCGACTCGATAATAATATAAGTAGCTGTTATTTACCATATGGTGGGTGTCGTTTACAGAGAAGAGATTATAACTATAACGGACTACATAAATAATAATTTCGGTTTTTAATTCGGTACTGGGAATTTCACGTTAGTTTAGCAACGGATTGTAGGTACCTATGCTTTGCAATTAGGTACAGCTCCTGAGAATAGAAGCCGTTTTCATTACTTAGCTAAAAAAATAAATACAACCGATTCTGATTGTTCTGGAAAACACATTTCTTGAAAAACTCTCATATTTGACTAAAATCAAGTCTCAATATACCTAGCTACCGTTTGTGGACCGACTAATCTTTAATCCTCAATTTAAATATTTTATTAATTTGAAAAAGATATGCACTTAGATATTGTATTTCGCATTAATTATTAAGGCTCTACAAGGATACCTTAATCTTCAAAACCTTGCTACCTACGTTGTTTTCACTTTCAGTATACCTAAACCGGTCTTATAGTAGGTACTTAGGTAAGTACTACAAGTTTTAACTACCTAGGCACCCGTGGCCCTATTAAGGGAGGGTTATGTGCATAACAGTCTTTGTAAATACCTAAGCGTGTGTGTTGTTTGGAGGTTCGTCAGTTTTCTCCACGTTTTCTCATAATAATTGTCTCAATAAAATTTTATATATATTTTTTCGGTTTGTAACTCGCGAGGTTGTAAACTGTCAAAAGATTGTGATAAAAACCGTATTATAATCTAACGGTTTTTACAAGTTTTGTGTGTTTTGAATAAAATGATACGCGCCGTATTGAGAACTTCCTTCTTTCCTCATGGTTTTGATTATTATTATTAATTTATTATTAAAGTCGGTTATGGTCGGTAAGTAGGTATGATGTAACCTACTGAACTGTTATCGACATGTACCTATACTATAATATGTACTCAAGGTTAAGTAGATTTATCGGAAAAGTCATCTATGCCTTTTGAACTGCATGTGGAAACCTGCAACAAGTTAATTATCTTACGCATTTATGTAATAGTAGTAGTGACCTGACCCCTGATAGCGCGGTGAGGTCATAGAATTACTTAATATCAATGACGATCTCCTTGGGGCAGTGTTCGAGGTCCCGGGTTCGATCCCCGGCAGCGTCATTCTGTGCCTTTATTGTTTCTAAATTTACTCTGGTCTGGTGGGAGGTTTCGGCCGAGGCTTCAACGTTCTGTTAGAACGATTCTCGGAAACGTATCGATTGTGAAACGATGAAGCATGTTATTATAGCTTGTATAAAAGCCTCTTAAGAGCTTGTAAGAGACAATTTGTACAAAGACCAGCATGCCAGGCAGCTTCTGGGTAACAGAGGTCAATGTTCCTTTGCATACGGATCCGAAAGTTTATCAAGATAAGTAGTTATATGCAATACCAATCATCAGTTTATCAGTAACGGTAAATACTATACACATAAAAATGAATACAGATTTTTTAAGATTAGATAAGAAAAAAATAAAATTACGAATAGGTAACTAGTTAACTACTATAATATTACTTATATACCTACCTCAAGAGTCAAGAATGCTCGACAGAGATGAAGATTTGCGTGGCTTAGTTTATTCAATAAGCAAAAGCTAACAAGCTAACTTAATTGCTACTCTAGTACCTACGAGCTTTGTTTAAGTAGGTACTTGAAAGAAATTTAAAGTCGCAAGTTTTTCAAAAGTGAAAAGGCGCGTTGGGGTTCTGTTCACTCATCAAAGTACGACGTTATTTTTATTTAAATCGATAGTTTATAACGGTTAATGAACATAAAACTAACATGGGACGTGGATATTAATACCTACGTCTTGTGGATCACTAGAAAATTTTATTTTTTTACATAGGCAACATTCCAATTCGCAAACATAATAGGCTTTCTCACAGGTCCAGCGCGCGGGTTACTTGCGCGTTGATTGTGCATGAATGGTTTTCAGTGTTACCGGCAGGAGAGCTCTCTTTGTAATGCACTCTCGCATCAATCTTATCTCGGGACAGAACACAATGGCTATTTGCGGGCCAAAAGAGTGTACTTATTTATAAAATTTCAGCTGTTTTCATTATAATAATTATATTTATCGCCGCGGCGTAGAGAGTGTAATAAGTGGGAAGCGATAATAAGTTCAATTCGTGGTTCAATTAGGCACTTATTTTACTTACTATTTCTAAATTGCCTCTGGTCTGGTCTGGTATGTGGCTATGGTCATGGTTAGTTAACAACCTACCGGCAAAGACGTATCTACCGCCAAACGGTTTTAAGAGTCCCGGCACTGGATCCAATTGGTTCCTCCAAGTTACAAGTTTACCACCAGTAGAGCTAACATGAGTGACCTCTAGGGCTAAAATATATAAATGCGAAAGTTTGGATGGATGGATGTTACTCAATCACGCCAAAACGGCTGAACGGATCTGAATGAAATTTGGCACAGAGATAGATTGTAGTCTGGAATAACACATAGCCTACTTTTTATCCTGGAAAATTAAAGAGCTTCCGTGGGAACGAAAATACCTCAATCTACGCGAACGAAGTCGCGGGCATCAGCCTGTATTATAAATGCGAAAGTTTGGATGGATGGATGTTTCTAACTCAATCACGCCAGAACGGCTCAATGGATCTGGATGAAATTTGGCACAGAGATAGATTATAGTTTGGAATAACACCTAGGCTACTTTTTATCTCGGAAAATCAAAGAGTTCCCGCGGGAACCAAAAAACCTCAATCCACGCGGATGAAGTCGCGGGCATCAGCTAGTGTCGAATAAAGAAATCAACCTAACAAGAAATTACAATCTACCTTGGTCTTTTTTAACGTTTAAACCTTATTGTATATTTACCTTGGTCTTGATTAAGTATCTCAGTTGGTAGGTATGTCCTCGTCATAACTCCTATGTAGGTAGTTATGGTTATAATTTTGCGATTCTTTGCTAATAAGTAATAAATCAATATTAGGAGGAAAGGAATTTGTTATCTCTACTCTCGCAACCATAATATAAAATGATAATATCTAATATTTATCTACGTTTATGATCGCAGCATTGAAATACAATTATGGACGGATTAACGGCCGAATACAAAAACGTACCTACTACCTGTAATATTATTATTAATGACGGTCCTTTTTTTAATTAACTAGGTACTAAACCTCCTCCTAAGACGCTCCTATTGTATCGAGTCCTGGAGACAGGATACCCAAATCCCAAAAACCCGAGGCAAGTTTTAAGAATAAAATAAATCGGAACCTACCTACACAAGGTTACAAGTTACAAGCAACTGCAATGCGGAGGTTCCACTCATTATTTGAACTGTACCTACTTGAAAAGCTGCGCTGACAACTTCTAGTGTATAAAAAAAAACTGTTTCCGCTTACAAACGAGTTGTTCAATTAATTCGTATAAATTTTAATCTAACCCTTGCAAATTAATTTAGATATGTACGTACACACCTACTATTTTAGATGTAAGCAGAAAGTTTAAGATTTTTGTAAACTAATAGATAATTAGTATACACATCGTTCGAGTGGATTTCGTTCTTTTTAAAATGTACGTGGGGACTATATGATTTTGATTTTGCGGTATGAAAAGTATGTTCTTCCTCCTTTCATAAAAATCGGTTGGACATAATATGGGACATGAAAAGATTTAGGTTAGTAGGTACCTACATGATATATTTCGAAATTCCCTTGGAAATTCTCACCGATTTGCCGGCATGAAATGATGATGTCCTAAGCTCCTAAATTCTGTACCTATACTGAATTAAGGTAAAAATTTAAATCGGTTAAACAGATGGGCCGTGAATATTTAAGATAGATAGACACACTTTTTTATTTCCCATTCATAATATTAATACTTAATAGATTATACTTACCGTGTCTTTTTAAAATAATTCAGCACTGAGAGGATATAACTTGACAATATTATTAGACTACGTCATATTTATAATATTTTCTTACATCAATTAGGTACAATTAGTCGGAAGCCTTGACCTAAGGAGTAGGTACCTACCAGACTGCAATAATTGTGCGTATATTGCACTTGCAGCTGTTATAAACGTCTCAAAAATGCGATGGGTTTTTAGGCCGCCTATCGATTTTAGGGCCCATAAGCGGAAAATGGCCGACAGAATGGACTCATACGGTTTTCATTCCTTTACATAAGAAGGGTTCGACTAAGAAGTACAGTAACTACCGCCTAATAGCGCTTATATCTCACGCTAGCAAAATATTGCTGCACATTCTAAATGAACGACTGAAGACCTTCCTGTCTAAAGAGATAGCACAAGAACAAGCAGGTTTTGTTAAGGGAAGGGGTACACGTGAGCAGATCCTTATTGTTCGCCAGATTATAGAGAAGGCACGAGAGTTTAACAAGCCGACTTACATTTGCTTTGTTGACTTCTCGAACGCATTTGACTCTGTGAAATGGCCTAAACTTTGGAATGTTTTGCTGGACATGGGTACACCGCAACACATAGTTCATCTTCTCAGA
This sequence comes from Erebia aethiops, assembly GCA_923060345.2. Taxonomy (NCBI): domain Eukaryota; kingdom Metazoa; phylum Arthropoda; class Insecta; order Lepidoptera; family Nymphalidae; genus Erebia; species Erebia aethiops. Next base: position 8,250,741 of record OV281079.1, on the reverse strand, counting down.
CGCCTTTACGAAGATGGAACTGCATCTGTGCGGACGGATGACGTTTTATCCAGTAACTTTCATCCTAGTGCAGGCGTTCGCAAAGGATGCACAATATCACCACTGTTGTTCAATGCTTACACCGAACTTGTCATGCGCATTAGGTACTCTATTGGTGGCTACAAGTTGTCAAATTTGCGCTACGCCGATGATACTACCCTGTTTGCAACCAGTGCTAGTCATATGGAAGAGCTACTTCTTAAAATGGAACGCGTGAGCCTAGAGTTCGGATTAAAGATTAACCGCAGTAAAACTAAGATGATGATTGTAGACCGAGCCAATAACAACTCGCCCGAAATTACTCAGATTGCGAACTGCGACGTCGTTCAATCCTACATTTATCTTGGTGCTTTAATCTCGAACAATGGAGGTTGCGTAGAGGAAGTAAAGCGACGTATGGCAATAGCAAGAACCGCGATGGATAGGCTGAAGAAAATATGGAGGAACAGGAACGTAACAAAAGCTACGAAGACCCGGCTCGTTAAAACGCTTGTTTTCCCCATATTTTTATACGCTGCGGAGACGTGGACTTTGCGACAAGTCGAGAAGAAAAAGATCGATGCTCTGGAAATGTGGTGCTGGAGGCGAATGTTAGGAGTCTCATGGACCGAATTCCGCACCTACGTCGTCTCTATTCTCCAAGAACTCGGCATTAAGCAACGGCTTTCATCACTGGTACAGAGTCGCATACTTAAATTCTTTGGACACGTCTCCCGTCGTGAGAGTGACTCCATCGAGCGACTCGTCGTGCAGGGCAAGGTGGAGGGCACCAGAGGGCGAGGAAGGTCGCCCATGCGATGGACCGACCAAATTAAGTCGGCTGTTGGCGGTTCATTGCATGAGTGCACCAGGCTGTTGGCCAGCAGAGAGAAGTGGCGGATGCTCGTGAGGCGCATTACATCTGCCAATAAAGCCGTCACTTCGTGATGACCACGACCACTCTGTCAAGAGTGTTACGACGAAGAAGAAGAAGAAGCTGATATTAGATACCTACTTATTAAAAAAAACTGATGACTAGGTATATTTACTTATTACTAAGCAACCATAATATATGGGCCTGAAATAGAATAATAGGTAGGTAAAGCTAAAGTTAACCATTCTTTGTCCAATATACCCCATACCGCGATGAATAATAAGTATCTAGGTATTTTAGTTAAGTTATTTTTAATTGAAAATATTACTTAAAGGTAAGTATAAACTACGAGGAAGTTAGTAAGTAGTTTGAACGTATTCGTAATAAAAATAACTTTAAGGTTACTTAATGCTAATATATGTTTATAATATATTAAATGAACAAGTAAGGCACATAAATCAAGGTTTGTTTGGTCTCGACTCTCGATAATAGATAGCGGATATATATTTATATAACTAGGTAGTAGGTAGGTATATTACCTACATATATCCGCGTCCTATGGGTCAAATTTTATATTTTCTAGCTGTTTCATAAATTCTGCTTCATATTTCTTGTACGGGTCTTTTCTTCGTATACGGCCTTTCCTAGTTCCTACTGCCAATAGTAGGGGAGGTAATGATGCTAAATGTGGATTTACTCGAGCGTCTTGGAGACCTATCTAATTAATGTTGAAGATGAGATCGTAGAAAGAAAAAAGGTTATATGATGTATACCGGTGGGGGCAGCGTCTACAGGTTTCAAATCATCAGATTAAGAAAAGTGCTCGAAATACTAATATTATTATAAATGCGAAAGTGTGTCTGTCTGCTACGCTTTAACGGCCCATCATTTCAACCGATTTTGATGTTTGGTACAGAGTACAAACAAAAAGAAAGGACATAGGCTACTTCTTATCCCGGAAAATTAGGGTGCTCCCGCCGGAATTTAAAAAAAAATTAATCCACGCGGATTAAGTCGCGGGCATTATCCACTTAATTACTTAATAATTATTGAAATTAAATTGTTGGCAATCCACGACTTAATAAAAACAAAAAATATAAGTATTCAAAATATTATAATAAAATTATCAGAAAGTAATCAAATAAGTCCAGTTTAATTTACCTACTTAATGTGAAATAAATTCGCTTAATTATTAACAACTATAAAATACTAAACATAAAGAAACGTAAGGGCGAATTAAAAATTACGTAATACAAGGGGAGAGTTTCGTGAAAAACAAAAAAATCAATACGTTCGCGCGCCGCCTCAGTGCGGTGCATTCGCTCAGCTGATTATCGATTCCTGAATGACATTTGCAAAAGTAACTTACCAATAATACGCGATCTTGTCCCCAAAACCATTTCTCACGTTCCGGTCCAAAAGATTAAAACAAACGTTGGTCACAGCCCCTTCCATCCACTTAATAAAAATATCCCCCTTGTCGACATCGAAGTTGTATGAAACGAAGTTGCCGGGCTGGTAAGGAATCTCCCAGTGGAATTCATTGGCTATTTTTGACCAAAAACCTTCTGGATCATCTATAGAATTTTTGTACAACTCCTTGTATTTCTCAAAGGACGGCACCCGAGATTTTTTGACCACATAGTCGGATGGTCTGTAAACGCGCGACATAGCAGCAGTTTGCGCTAAAATCTCGCGCAATAAATAATTCTTGTCTTGCCGTGACGATGTCTGCACGGTTACTGAATGGAAACGTTAAATAAATTTGACGTTTGGTAATCTGCAACAACCGCGGTTACGTATTGTACCTATGACGCACGGATAACCGCGCGTGCGCCTTTACACTATTGAAATTGCCGCGAATTCATTTCAAGAAAAACCCAAAGGCCACGCTGTTGACAGCCCATAAGCGCCTGTAGGATATTTTAAGGTGGTTTCTTCTGCGTTAAGTTGTTTTAAGGCAAACGAGAATTACCGCTAGCAGGTCCGTAACACATTATTTAAATCTCAGCACATATCTCGGGTCGTCGTAATCTTCAGCCGCGCCGTTGGAAAAATGAAAGAAACTGCTTTTGCGATATTAATATATTGGAAAATAGCAAACACATTGACGTTGTTCCAACGAACTGAAATACTACTAGGCTGGCTGCCACTCATGGTTATCATCCTGCTCCGCTTGCAGATTGCTTTATGAGGGCTTGCAGATCTTTGCTGACTTTTAGCTAATGGGGAACCCATAGGTATTATTTTGCTAATTTTCACAGCACTAAATTCTCTTCCATCCTCCCTAGGTCACAAAATCTCTTCAAGCCAGCGGGGTCTCTCTGATTTGGTCTCCATCCATATTACACACACACTTTGTAATTATTTCATTCAGATTAATAACTGATGTGATAAACTTTAAGTATAGAATTAGTTTTTGAGTTCGCGTTATCTGGCTGACAGATTTAGTAACATAACACAAATATACATAATACAAAAGTATACTGCAGTCTCTCTGATGAAAATTGGGGGTTTAAGTTTATAGGGTCAAACCATAAAACGGCATTTAAAGAGTGTAAGAAATAAAATAAAAAAGGAATTTATTTTTTAAATGTGAACATTTATCTACTTACTTATTATTATTAAAATTTAAGAATATAATATTAAAGTAACAATTTATATCTTAATAACCATAGACAGTCATTGCATTTTTACAATGAACTCTTGCTTCACGTGAATTTAACAACAAAAATAAACAGTACACAACTTCATAAAATTATGTACAATAAATACCGATTGTATCACAAACTATTAGTTACTTGGCTAATAGTGCTAATTCGGTAATCTTCTGTACAAAATTGAGATTTTGAATGTGATGCTCACTATTGAAGAAAACTCATTTGTACGTTCAAGTTTTGAGATAATTTTATCCTTTTCACAACTTACCTGCAGAAAAGTATGGCATGATACTTTGAGTCCTGTCAGTTTATAGTTGACAGTTTTGTACAGTTGAGCAACATCATGTGTATGTGACCTTAATTTACGTAGACGGGCCCTGTCACACGAAGAACGTTAACTTATTTTACTAACGCCATCTAGTCTGAAAAGCGGGACAGAGCTATGGCAATGAAAAATACAGGCTTATACAGATGAGGAGCGCACTCTACAGGTCGGACGCCAAATTTTTTTCTATGAAAGGGCCCATCGACCATACATATATAACGATGGCTAAAATGCCATAATAATAATTTTATTTTAATTGAATATTGAAAAATTAGTACAATGAATAATGTCTTACAACTGTAAACAACTGTAATGTAAGACATTATTCATTTATAATTAGTTATTTTATTACAGAAACGTATTCATATTTTAGTTCAATGCTCAATTAACAGCAATCTAAGGCTAAAGGCTCTAAATCTAGTCCTTTGCAATTTTCTTCACTCATCTAACTCACTTCTCCTTCAAAAGGAACGCACTGTTAACTTTTTGGTTGATAATAAATTTTCCCTTAACCTTTCTTATCTTTCACGGTACTAGAATGGCATTCCCATTCATTCATCCATACGTGTTTAAAGTTCGTTATTGACTAGTGGCGTGCCCTGGGTTCGAAGCCAGGTTAGGCGTTAGTGACCTAATTACTGGTCATACTTAACAAATGAGCACCAAGCGGTGCTTTAACGCCCGTATGAACTGCACGCCACTGCTTGGGGCGCCTCGTTTAACCGTGCTTCACCCGTTTGGGTGACGTAGGCTTATGCTAGGTGGCTATTGAGATCAGTCTTCGTCTTCGGACTTTACGTCCGCATCGCTTCCAGAACGCAGTGAGGCTGTACACGATGAGAACGATGGAGCAGAGCATAAAGAGTTTGCTTTCGAATGTGGACGGAACCGGTTCGGTGTCGGAGTGTGACCGGGACGGAGCCGCACCAGCGCCGCGCCATGCCCGGGGCGCAGCTTCTGTGCCTTCTATGTCAGGGGCACCTATAACAAAACATTTGCTGACTGTGGAGCTCTGAAGCGGACCGAGACAAACGCTAGGAAAATTGACGACCTCCCTGGCGCAGTGTTCAGAGCTGTTGTTTTAACGTGGGAGGTCCCGGGTTCGATTCACGGCACGGTCAATTTGGGAATTTATAATTTCTGAATTTGTTATTGGTGGCAAGTTAGTAGTTACCACCCTACCGGCAAAGACGTACCGCCAAGCGATTAAGCGTTCCTGTACGATGCCGTGTAGAAACCGACTAGGGGTATAGGTTTAATATAACTGCTATATCCTTAACAGGTTAGCCCGCTACCATTTTAGGCTGCATCAGGTGAGATCGTAGTCAAGGGCTAACTTGTAGTGTAATAAAAAACAAAAGTTGTCTATGAAATTGTCTTATCGAGAACAATAGAGAAAAAATAATAGAGAATGGAACAGAACGTTCCTTTGAATAATAATACTTTTGTCTATGACACTAAAATAACCTTAATACTTTGAAAGAAAAGAAAAAACAGTAAAAAAATAACGTACCCCAGTTTTGTTCACATTTACCCCCATTTAAAGAGTCACAATCACCCCAATACTCTCAAATGTCCTTTGGTAGAGGTAAATGTAAAATACTAAAAATCCATACTAATATTATAAATGCGAAAATGTGTCTGTCTGTCTGCTACGCTTTCACGGCTCATCCGTTCAACCGATTTTGATGAAATTTGGTACACGGGTTGGTTGTATCCCGGGGAATGACATAGGCTACTTTTTATCCCGGAAAATTAAAAAGTTCCCGCAGGAATCAAAAAATCCTAATCATCATCATGTAGTACCTTATAATCCTAATTTATAACCGCTATTACAATAAACGGATCTTTATTCGTTAGTAGATGATGTCTGCGATTTCGTCCACGCGTCGTTACTAACTTATTTTTCCATATTTTCTCACCGTTTCAACCTTCCTCAGCTTAATCGGCCCAGCCGTTCTCGAGTTTGAGCGAGACAAACGGACAGCAATTGATTTTTATATATTATATACTATATATATAGCTTGATTACCACTGACGATATATATACAGAAGATAGTATGGATAGAAGGGGTTGCACAGATTGTATGAAATGCAATTCCAATAGGATTTACCAAAACATAAATACACGCGGACGATATCAAAAACAAGCTGGCTAGTCACCTATGCTCTTGGGATCGGTGGGTTGATGCCGTGGAGCCAAAGTTCTGGAGGAAGGCGGTGCATGGACAGGGCTCGGCTCCAGGGGGACGGGTTTCATACACTCGGGCACCGGCCGCGGGCCGCTTCCGTCCGGCGAAAGGACTCTAGAGTACGCATGCAAGCGACCACCTTCCGCGCGTTTCGGTAATTCTGTGAAATACTTATAGGTTAAAACCTTGGAGTGACCTTTTTTTTTATCCACTACAAGTTTTTTTTTTTAAATTTAAAACTCCAGTTTTCTGGAGTCTGCTGCAATCCTCCGACTGGATCGGAGACCTTTTCTATTTAAAGTTAATTTAATATGTATTATTATTTTTATTTTATTTATTTATTTAATTTTATTTAATGATAATAGTAATTGTTTATTGTTATAACATTATATATCTAGTAATTTATATCTATGTTGTTTAAATATTTTTATAATATTTATAAACATTTGATCTCTATGACTGCTATATAATATTATTCTAAACATTTATGTTTTAAGTATCCTTATTTTTCCTAACTACTTGTTTTACAATGTTTTCTCCGAATTTTAAAAATTTATCTCTGCTATATTTATCATCAATTATTATGTGCAATGTTTTCTTATCGATATCCACGTCTAAATATTGTGCCAAACTAAATCTCTCCCTACCGAATATCGGGCATTCTGTTATAAGGTACACTACCGATTCTTCTTCGTCAGGGCCACATTCACAAGCCGGGTTTTCTCTTAATTTAAATCGGTGGAGATACACTACAAGTTAGCCCTTGACTGTGATGCAGTCTAAGATAGTACCGGGCTAACCTCCGTGGCGCAGTGTGTAGCGCTCTTAACGTGCGGAGGTCCCGGGTTCGATCCCCGGCAGGGTCGATTTGGGATTTTTTAATTTGTAAATTTTCTCTGGTCTGGTCTGGTGGGAGGCTTCGGCCGTGGCTAGTTACCACCCTACCGCCAAAGATGTGCCGCCAAGCGATTTAACGTTCCAGTGCGATGGCTTGTAGAAACTGAATAGGGGTATGGGGTAATATAACTGCCATGCCCCTAAGGGGTTAGCCCGCTTCTATCTTAGACTGCATCATCATTTACTATCAGATGAGATCGCAGTCAAGGGCTAACTTTGTTGTTAAAAATGATGTTTTGTAGATAACTAGAAACAAAAGTAGTTACTCTTAGTATGTAATAGTTTTACGCCGCTTCGACTCCTATGCTGGAATCGATCATCAGATTTATCATGGCATATATGTATATATTATATTAATATATATATATTAACCTATTGGAGGCCCTGGGCACATTAGGATAATGGGGCTCCTATGAGAAATAGTCCTCTGTCTGTGAGTAGATAAGCAATATTTGACCGAGCGAAGCGAAGGTCTCTGAGTCTACTTGAGTGAATTTGCACTTGTCCTTCCGTCCGTCCGTCCGTCTGTCAGAGCATTATAACTTCTGAATTACTGAACATAATTACTTTAGCTTTAAATATAATATGTAAACCAATGGCCTCCAGCCGAACATGGTTTAAAAAGTTATAAAAATCTTTATTTCACGGAGGCTCTTTGGGAATAGAGTCCAAAAATATATATTTTTTAATTTTTCCCCTAAAATTGACGAAATGGGGGGCCTTCAAAGTGGAGAGTTTCTGACGTCCAAAGTTGACCTCAGAACTCTAAATTTTCTGAAAGGCTGAGCCTGAAACTTAATCAGTTATTTGAATTATTTCCTGTACTTGAACAACAAATACTAAAATTAGATAAATATTGTAAGGAAACGAAATTATTTAATTTTTAATGAGCTTCAGTATTTTAAACAGAACTTCACAATGATGTCAAAAGATGGCGCCGCGAGGTCTCAGTTCGGGGCGAACCACTAGTCTAGGTTGATTGACTGCCCGGAATGCGTCCGATGCGGCCAAGTGCACGCTTAGCATGAGAAAGCGGACAAAGTGTCTGATACCCGAGGGTATGATGTGCACGTCGCGGCGGCGGCTGGCGGCGGCGGCGGCGGCGTCGTGCAGCGCGGAGGGCAGGTGGCCCACCAGCGCGTACTGCAGCGCGGCCAGCAGCAGCCAGTGGCAGGAGCGCGCCGCGCCGCCCTCCAGGCACGACGAGTCGCCGTACACGACCAGCCGGCCCGCCTGCGCCCGCCACAAACACCTCATTACTATATTAACTATATTAATCAACGACCTCAATTTACATAGACGGGCCCTGTCAAACAAAGAATGTGGGCGTATGTCTAGTAACGCCATCTAGTCCGAAAAGCGGGAACTTGCTTGCAACTTATGCCCCATCTTATAGATAATATAGGTCATAGCCGTACTAAGACGTAAGGCCAGTTATGTAAAAAAAATATCATACAGTTTGCCGCGGAAATTAAATGATTGCGTAATGGATAAAAATATTAAATAGGAAGATTAAATAACTTTTTTTTGGAAATGTATAATTGTGAATTGAAACACTTACCTTAAAATAAAAATTATACAGTGCCAAACTGATAAGACTTTAGACTGCTTTAGACGTTAACTTAATAATATCAAATTATCTACACGACGAGCGACCGTGACAGCGCTACGACGGGGACAAAGACAGGTGAGGAACGTGTTCAGCAAGTCGGACGCCCCACATTTTTCTATGAAAGGGCCCATCTAGTACCAAAATAAATAAAACTTAATGTTCCTAAGCGCAAAATTCGAGAACGGCTGGACCAATTAGACTATTTTTTTTGTATGTTCCTTATGGCACAAAGAAAGTTTTAATTAAAAAAAATTGCATGTCAAAAAAACAACCACGCGGACGAAGTCGCGGGCATCAGCTAGTACCAACAATATTATAAATGCGAAAGTTTGTTGGTTTGTCCGTCAATCATGCCGCAACGGATCGACGTGATTTTAGGCATAGGTATAGTTGAGGACCTGGAGACTGACATAGGCTACTTTTCATCCCGGAAAATTAAAGAGTTCCTGCGGGAATCAAGAAAATTTACGGTTGTCTGTAATGTCGGTTTTACGTCATAACTAGAAGTTCTCTCACGCGCTCGCGTGGCGGCGTTCCAGTAGCAGAACTATTCGAACTGCTAGCTCTGACGTCACGCGATCGTGCCTCTCTATCGCTTGTTCCGCGCTCTCACTTGCACGCTCAGGCTCAGGCGGAACGTGACACTTTTTCGTGCGTGCAGCCGGTGTTCATCGATTTACAAGACGTTATCACGTCAAAACTTAATCCACGCGGACGAAGTCGCGGTCATCAGCTAGTTACAATCTAAACCTCAATTGCGTGCGATTCCAATGACGAATGTATAAGTAGATATTCCATTTCTTACCTTAGGCAGTCTGTCACTCGTGTCGTTCGTGTAGTCCCGCGTTTCGCCCTCTGTTTGCAGCAGGCCTAGTATGGGCACGTCGACAGTTTGGCTGCCACCAGACGCGCCCGCGCCTTCATTTGCCTTCTCACCGGACATTATCTACGAAAACTCGTCCTTAATTCATGTTTGTCTGTACTTTATTATACATGCGCTAGCGCATCGTTTTCTCAAATGAATTGAAACTTAGTACATTATTTTTATTCGCAATTGCTTAAAGTTAACATTAAGTAATTAAGATTTCATGAGAAGCTTATTGGTCGTAAAACATAAACCTAAATAAAGAACTATAATATACTTAGTACAAATTCAAAGGAAATCTCTTTGACTGAACAAATTTTTTTAATGAAATTGTTCAAATATATTTATTGAAAACGATGCAATAAAAGTTATAACTAGCTAGACTAATCTTATTCTTATACAAATCATGTAAGCGTGGAATGTTGGCGAGAATGACGGCTGCATTTGCGCAAAAAAAAAGAGCCAGCACTGTCAAATTATCCCATATGACAATTTCTTTTTTTAAATATATAGGCTAGCGCTTGGCTGCAATCAGACTTGCATGCAAGTGGTGATGCAGCCTGAGGTGGAGCGCGCTTGCCTAGAAGATGCCTATTCACTCTTGATTTGAAGGTACCTATTAAAAGAGGAGGGGAAAACGGAAGCCGGTTTAAGTAAGTTTAAGTTAAGATTTAAGTAAAAAAATTACTAAAATCATGAATATTTAGTAGTGTTATATACCTGTAGTCCTTGGTCAGTCAGCTTAGCGGTGACCAAGACGCCGTGTTCCGGAAAGCTGTGAATGTGTGTACCACTAGCGTAGTACATAGGATGACCAGCCAATTTGAAGGCACCTTCGAATACCCTGTCCCCTAACGCTACCTAAATGAAATGAAACAAGAACCTTTGGTGTTATTTGTTAAATTATCATTGCATTATAATTATATGGGGTTAATTAAAAAAAACCAATCAGCTTATAATGGCAACTTGTCACAATGAAAAACGTATGTTCTACCATTTTTTATTAAAAGTCAATTAATTCACAAAAGACTTAGATAGTTTTCAATACTCCTCAATTCAATTCGCCAAATTTCATCAATATGGTTGATATTGATTTTTGATAATTATTCTCGTTTTAAGTTTCGTGTGTCGGTGCGATACTTTGCTTTCTGTGGTTATAATACGATATTATATATAAAAGATAAGTACTTACTTGGTACATACTCAATAGATCATTCAATGCTGGCACATTGGCTCCACCCGTTTCTGGTATCCACCTATAAAAATATCATTTATACTATTATTCTTTCTTTTTAACCAGATGATGATGATTAATTTGAAACCAGATGTCTAGTCAAAAACGGACGTATTTTCATGATATTAGAGGTTAATTTTCTTGCAAATTATTTCTGTATCATTCACTAAAAACGCTGGCACGCTGTTCCGGTATTAAAGATATCAGTGGACAACGGGCCTAGTGGGAACTTTATTACCTATTCGAGTAGGTTTAACGTAACTTTTTTTTGGCGTGATAACGTCTTATAAATCGATGAACACCGGCTGCACGCACGAAAAAGTGTCACGTTCCGCCTGAGCCTGAGCGTGCAAGTGAGAGCGCGGAACAAGCGATAGAGAGGCACGATCGCGTGACGTCAGAGCTAGCAGTTCGAATAGTTCTGCTACTGGAACGCCGCCACGCGAGCGCGCGAGAGAACTTCTAGATTTCACGTAAACTAACGTCCGTAAATCGACTTTACAGACAACCGTAATTTTTTTTATCTACTACAAGTAAGCCCTTGACAGCGATTTAACTAGGATTAGTTTGGAATTGATCGAGCGCCATCTGTCATCTGTCATCAAGCGCTTGCTCACAAAGCGTAGTCGCGATCGAATCGGTAAAAAATCTCCCACTAGGCTCCCAGATTACATTTCTATTTAGCTTGTTTGGAATGGTTTTGCATACATACCACTGTCTTGTGTTTTCATCGTAAAATTTGACGTGACGCAGCAGGGACGCATTGTACCAGTCCGCAAATACGATGAGAGACAGCCCAGAGTCGATGGCTTTCTTAAAAGCTGCCATTTCTTCTGGGAAATACTCGTCTTCCGGATCCACCAAGAGTAGAGCCCCGTAAAGTGACGTGTCGATGCATGTTAACGGGCTTCCTGGAAATGATAAATAAATAAATAAGTAAACTTTATTGCTTGCTTACATTATTGTTATGTGAATATTATGTACAATGATATCTGTTACACATACAAGAGCAGTAATACATACAATAAAACTACCTGAGGTCTGATTATTTAACTGTAGTAAGGTTCAAACCGCGGGAGGGAGGATCCCGCTTCGCTTCCATACACAACGTTTTGCCATCAGTCAATGGATATTGGTGCATAAAGGCAGACGCATTTTTGCTGACTTGAAAAATAACTGGATTTCGGTACCTACGTCGCGTATTTTTAAGCGCCAATTACCCGTTGTAATAGGTGAGCGACAGAAGCGACGCGATACGACGCCATAGAAAATGACAGACGTATCAACGTAGGCCACGTGAAGGGTCAGTTACAGCACAGTAAACAGATGCAACCAGTATGGAAACTACCTAGAAACGTTCGAAACAGGCTCACTCACACAAACGTCGCAGTGCCGTCAGTAGTGAGTGCCGCGTCATCGCATGTTCGATTCGCACGGTGTGAGTGAGCTGTTACGAACGTTTCTAGGTAGTTTCCATACTGGTTGTATCTGTTTACTGTGGTTACAGTTTGATGCTGTCGCGTCGTATCGGTTACCAACAACGGGTTATCGGGAAGTAACCGCCGGGATAGCACAGACTGCGGAACCAGTCAGTTCGTCTGCGTCACTCACCCATGACTTCGACGTAGAAGCCGTGCTCTCGCAGCCTGCGGTACATGTCTCGAAAGTTAGTGTGCACGTGGTCCGCGTGCCAGTCGAGTGGGTCGTGCTTAGCGCGAAGGTCGTCGCGCGGGAAGTAACCGCCGGGATAGCGCAGACTGTGGAACTGATCCCAGAGGAGGCGCCTACCGCGGACCGGTACCGGAATAATCCGGGCCCTGCAGATATTTTGTTTAACTCAAATAACTAAGCTAAACGGTTAAAAATAATTTTCGATAAACTTATTTTGACTTGACAATAAATCTAATCAAATCTAGTATTCACCTTATGACACATAATTTGTATGTGTCACCGTAAGATTGCAAAAACCGTTAGATTATAATCTAACTAGCGAAATTGTAAGCTGTCGACAGATTGTGAACCGTTCAATTTTCTGAGTGTAAATTTTTGAAATATTCATTGTATTTACGTTTTCTTGTCTCTTTCTTGTAGGTTAGGTTAGGGTTCGACATAAATAACCAGGTACAATGCCCTTAATATACTTAACAGATTACAATCTACCGAAAAATAATGCGTTTAAAAATTGTAATCTGTCGACGTTTACAATTTCACTAGTTATATTACAATCTTACGGTTTCTGCAATCTTACGGTGACATATGCAATGGAATTAGGTGGTAAATGTTACGTACCGCGATTGTACATATATAAGGTAACTGACCTTATCGGCAACATGAGAGTTGCGTTTTTGAAGGCGCGGTCGTGCACTTCGTCGTAGCTCTCGATTGTCACGTTCACGTGCCCCTGACACGGATAAAATTTTTTTTGAAGTGAAAACGTCTTTAGACGTGTTGAGCACTTTTTGGTAGGGGGTAAAAATGTGGAAACGCGTGACCGACACCATGACCGACACCTCGCGTTGTTATGAAGACAAAAGGTCTTAAATATAAATATAGTACATTTATAATTAGACTTTAATGACTTAGTTTTACGGTTTATATTTTAAGTTTTTTTTTTATCATTATTATTATTTTATATTATAAATATTTGTTTTCACTTCTATCAGCAGTCCCTACTGCTGCCAATTTTTTTTCAAAACCATTTCATGAAGTGCAAGGGTCTACCCTTGTTATGGGGAAAGTGTTACAAGTGAGAACTTTGAGAAGAGACAATAGAGGATAGATTCTTAATAACACGTTCACATATGAAAAAGGTGGACCAGACGAAATTATTAAACATCTAGCGATGTGCTTTCGAGTTATTTCTATATGAGGGGCTAAGTTAAAAGCGACCATACGCTGACCCGATATTAAAGAACGTAGATGCCATATTTTCTATGATTACAGGATGTTATACAGATTCTACATGAGGCCACCATAATAATACTATTATTATAAATGCAAAAAGTGTTTGTTTGTTTGTTTGTCCTTCAATCACGCCGCAACAGAGCAACGAATCGACGTGACGTGAACGAATCTTGCATGGGTATAGTCGACGACCTTTGAATGACATAGCTACTTTTTATCACGGAAAATTAAGGAGTTTCCGTGGGACTTAAAAATCTTATTCCACACGGATGAATACACGGGCAACAGCTAATAAATAATATTTATCTACCTCTACAATACCGTCAAAGTTAACACCACTCTCGAGGACGGTGAAGCTTAGAGCGAGCCAACCAGACCACGGCCAGAGTATCTGGCTATAATCTGCCGATACAGACATTATCCCGCCGTGCGGAAGGTGCGGATGCCAGCTCACTTTTTTCTGAAATAAAATTAATTTACGAAAAACTGCGGTTATTTTTATTTTTAACCGGCTTCCAAAAAAGGAGGAGGTTCTCAATCAGGCGCGTATCTTTTTTTCTATCTACAGCCTTTGTCCGCATTAAAAATTCAGTAATGTTACCCATGCACACTTGATTTGGAGGTGACGTGAGAAACTAATTCTGTTATTCTAAATCCCCAAGACAAAATATTAATGAGGAATTTTTTGAAGTGAACTGCGACTTGTTTGAAGTCTGCTCACGCTACATTTTCCAGTGCGTTAAAAGCAAGTAGCAGGTAGCCATATGGCGGGAAATCTTTGTCCTCGACGGGCCACAAATTTGCAAGAAATTCGTAACTTCTCTCTTCTCTAATCTAATACCACCTTCCGTGTTCTCCAGCTTCGTCGCAGAAACAAAATTCATCCTCACCACCTGGATGCCTGGTCTTCTTCCACCTCCCGTTATTCCAGGTCATTTCTGCCACGTACCTGCAAATTATGGAACCTGCTTCCATCTTCTGTGTTCCCTCATGATTACAATATAGGGCTCTTCAAAGGGCGGATAAACGGATATCTCAAAAGCCAGCAACGCATTGGCGGTTCCTCTGGTGCTGCAAATGTTCATGGGCGGCGGTAATCACTTACCATCAGGTGACCCGCCTGCTCGTTTGCTCGCTATATTTATATAAAAAACTTACCACTTCACCCGCCACGCCGAGGCCGTTAATAACAGTGACGTTTGCGATGGTGGGCTGAGCGCTGTAGTAAAGCGGCTGGGTACAATACGGCCACATGTACTGGCACTCAGTCAGGTCTATGTAAGGCGGGCTGAGGCTGGCTTGAGGCTCGTATTCACGGAGAAACTGTTAACGGAAACTGACCATTAACAATTTAAATGATAAATGATATAGGTATTTATTCAGATATAGATATTTAGGATAACTTGTGTCATTTATACGTAAAGACTCTACCACCGGATCGGACTACTGATCCTGAGAAGAGCCGACAAGAGAACTCAGCAATTGCTCTTTTCTCAAAAAGACAATTTTTACAATGAGTAAACAAAACATAGTTACGTTACAAGTATTGCCCTGACTTGTGGGCTACTGGAGGCGACGCCGGTTGCTTCTATGCAACTTCGTAATTAAGAAAATCATCGATAGTATAATAACTTCGACTTAACAAATGTTGTTTAACACAGCCTTTAAATTTATGCAATGGCAAAATTGAGTCGCCAATCGATTCGATCGATAGCTCGCATCGCGTCGCGATTTCAGTTAAGTCCATAACTTTCCCATAGCCAATGTCAAAACTAGAGATCTTTTAAATAATAAACCAGCTTACGCTCTCGGTATTCGGAAGTAGCGGTGGTTTGAAATCATTTGAGATTGCCGCATGAACAGGTGTAGTATAGAGCCGACCTGCTATGTAAATCTATGTATGTGCGTTTTATATATTTGATTAGCCTTGTCTGAAACAAATGAGTGAGTTTAATGGAGTAATAAAAATCTTTTACGTGAACACTTCCTAATTATAGCTCTCAGTAGCTAACTATTATGTATTCTGTGCTTAGGCGTAAAAGATCCACGTCGTATACAAGAATTCGCAAGATCGAAATCTATTTACGAAATTCGCATTTATTTTTAAATTATTTTTCTTTTTGAAGTGAAACATCTTTAGAATCGTTTTGATTTGATAATTCGATGAAACGGATGTTGTCGCCATGGTACAAGTGGCGCCACCGGATGAACGTGTATACAAAGCGTTCCATTTTTGTAATTTTCTGTTTGATTGTTTAAATGTAGTGGTAGAAAGTCAGATTTGTTAATTGCTTTTTATGTTTTACTAGTGGGCCCGGCAGACGTTGTCCTGCCCTGAGCCTAGAAAGCGATTGCAGCGCCCCCTACCGAGTCCAACTGTGAATATAAACCATCCCTGGACCCACTAAAACTCGCACAAAAAAAAATCATCTAAATCGGTCAAGCCGTTTCTGAGTTTTAGCGAGACAAACGAACAGCAATTGATTTATTTTAATCCGCATCTGGTTGATACAACGAAAAACGAAACGAAAAAGCGACACCAAAAAGAGACAAATATATTCATAATAGGATATTACACTGTACTTTTCACAGGGCCCTGTGGAAAGGGTGTGCGTGGCCACTAGTTTTGGCGTCGCTTATTACAAAGCAATAAGGACCAATTTAGGGACCCTTTCTTCCTAAATCTTATTACACTACACTGATTCAGGATAAGGGTCAATGTGAAAAGGCCTATAGCCTGCGAGTATAGAACAAGTTACATTTATCTGATTATCTCGTAGGCTACTTTTCTGAAGTTTCACTTCTGCCGTGTGTGAATTGCACACAAACACACACACTTTTTAAAAATAGCTAACTGTCGCAACAACGATACTCGGCTTGTAATGGCTACGAAAGGGATTTTGAGAACTCGCCGCGAAACTGACCTGATAAGCGCTGATAAGGTCGAGTTTCCCGTGACCCTGCTCGAACATGTTGGGGCCCGGCAGCCGCCTGGCGGTGATGCACAGGGCCTGCTTCACTGAGGCGGGCGTGAGGCTCTGGCGCGGCACACCGCTCGCGAGCAATGCGATCGCGCCCGCCACTACGGGCGACGCTACGGATGTGCCTGCGAGTACATCGTCATCGTCACAACACAGTGGCCGGCAGTGCACAGAGGCGTCAAAGCATTGCTTACCCAAATGAAAATACGTCAATGCTCCCACCACTACAGCCCATTAACGCCCCACTGCTGGGCACAGGCCTCCACTCTCATAGGAGAGAGGGAGTTAGAGCTTAGACCCACCACGCTGCTCCAATGCGGGTTGACGGGCAACGTCAATGCTCAACAGTCAGTAATAAAATTATTCGAATTTCGGCCACGGCGACCTATCTTTAGAGAGATTAGCCATCTGCGCGGGAGATATTATGGACAATAATATTGTTCACAAACCTATTACGCACCTTTGAACTCGCGAACTTTGGTAACCGCGGAATTAAATAAAACCACGATTTGAACTTAAGGAAGTATAGGTTTATTGAACCCAAGGACGGAACAACGATACACGGCTGCATTTAATCTATATACAGTTTTGCGGGCAGCGACGTAATAGCGCGACGCAATATCCGACAGCGACATCTATTGGTCGTGAACATACCGCCCACCAAGGACATTTAGTGAGAAATGTCCTTAAAATTCTTGTACTGGGAAATCGTACCGCCCACCGTGACTATGTTCTTGGTGGGTGATCTTACAAGATTTTGAACTTATATTCTAAATAAACTAAAAAATAACTGAACTGAGCAATAAACGAATGCAATTTTAAATACCTTGGCGATAAATGCACAAATGAACAAAATATAAAATGAACTATCTTAAATTAACAATAGGATGAACTAACTATGCTATTACAATAACTTAATCACTAACAGGTAAAATACATATTTTTGATGTTGGTCTCTTAATGCTAGAATTTTTCACTTTTATAGTGACCACACGGGTAACATTATCAGTACCCGGATGTTTTTCTATTATACGACCCATTAACCAACGACTCGGTGGCAGGTTATCTTCTTTGACAAGAACAATGTCTCCCAAATTGGGTTCTGGTACGCGGGAGTTCCACTTGTAACGATTCATTAAGTGGGACAAGTATTCCTGCGACCAGCGTCGCCAAAAGTTCTGCAACATTCTCTGAATGAACTGCCACCTTGTTAGTGAGCTCATACTTGAATCCAGATAGTTATCGACCTCCGGTACCGCTATCAGGGGTCCTCCGACAAGAAAGTGTCCCGGCGTTAACGGAAGTGGATCACTCGGATCTGAAGTATCTACAGACATGGGCCGCGAATTAAGGCAAGCTTCTACCTGGCTGAGAAGTGTACACATCTCCTCAAATGTCAAAGTTGACTCTCCTATCACTCGTTTTAAGTGAAACTTGGTCGCCCGAATTCCGGCCTCCCATAGGCCTCCAAAATTAGGGGCGTGAGGCGGTATAAAATGCCACTCTGTCCCATGAGTTTCCAAATATTCGGCCACATCCTTTTGCATATGTTTAAGTTGCTGAAGCTCTTTTGCAGCACCTACAAATGCCGTACCATTGTCGCTCCACAATTGCGCACAATGGCCACGTCTGGCCACGAAACGACGGAAACATGCTAGAAAAGCTTGAGTGCTCATATCACTTACCATTTCTAAATGAATAGCACGAGTAGCCATGCAGATGAATAAGCAAATGTAGCCTTTATAAGACCGATGACCTCGTCCTTTTGTTGTCCTTACTTGTATGGGTCCTGCATAGTCTACTCCACTATGAAGAAATGCCCTAGCAGGTGTACATCGAACTGACGGAAGGGAGCCCATGAACTGATGTTGAATGTCGGCTTTTTGTCGGACACATGTAACGCATTTACGTATATGCTGTTTGACTAAACTTTTCACACTAATAATCCAATACGATGTTCTCAAATAATTAACCATCATCTGGACTCCTCCATGAAGAGTATTTTGATGTGCGTCCATTACTACCAGTTTTGTAAAATGAGATGAGTGGGGTAATATTATCGGATGCTTGGTCTTTTCGGGTAGCTGAGACTTCTGTAATCTACCACTTACTCTCATGATCCCTTGGTCATCTAAATAAGGGCACAAAGATTTAAGCTTACTATTTTTAGATTGCAAGTATCCTTTGACTTTTAGTTGTGAATATTCGTCAGAAAATTCTTCATGTTGTGCTTTTTTGATACAGCAGATCCTAGCTTGGTCTATTTCTGCTTTGGTTAAATAAGCTGTCCTTTTATCACTACGACTAAAGAATCGCCTACAGTAGGCGATTACCCTCAGCAACTTCTGTAATGACGAAAAACGTTGGAATAGTGTGTCTTCTGAAAATGCGTTAAAGTGTGTTTTAACTGCTTCTTCTAAATGAACTTTCAAATCTGTTGGTCTTTTATATTGGATGGTTTGCTCTCTAAGAAACTGTGGACCGGAAAACCAAAGCTCGTTCTCTGCAAGTGAACCTGGTTGAATACCTCGTGATGCACAATCGGCTGGATTCTCTTTAGATGGTACGTGATACCACTGAGCAGAGTCCAAATTTGTCAGGATCTCGGAAACCCTGTTGGCCACGAAAGTTTTCCACCGACTTGGATGGCTATTCAACCACGCGAGAACGACTGTGGAGTCCGTCCAAGCTCTGATCTTGCTCTTTTGGATATTCAAAACGTCAGCTATCTCAACTAACAGTCTAGATAAGAGTGCTGCCCCGCAGAGTTCGAGGCGTGGGATACTAACCTGCCTTATTGGTGATACCTTCGTTTTCGCTGCTAACAATGAAACATGTCTCCTCCCAGCACCGTCGTCTACCCTCAAATATACAACAGCTGCGTATGCTAGTTTTGAAGCATCGCAGAATCCGTGCAATTCAACGTTAGCGTCTGATTTTAAGGTGCTCAACCATCGAGGGACGTGTACTCTGGTAAGCTGTTCCAGTTCATTACGGTAAGTAACCCATTCTTGTTTTAATTCTTCTGAAATTGGGTCATCCCAATTGACACCTGCTAACCATAATTTTTGAATAAACATTTTTGCTACTATGATAGTAGGTGCTATCCAACCCAGCGGGTCGTACAAGCGTGCTACCACTGATAATATTGATCTTTTTGTTTCAGGTCCAGACGTCGGATGCGGAAGTTTCACCGAGTATCGGAATAGATCTTCACTTCGGTCCCAGGTAAGTCCTAAAACCTTAGTTGTACTTTCTGCTTTTAGTTCTATAGCTTTTTTGTCCTTTATGTTTTCTTTGTCCTTTATAATTTTGTCCTGTTTATGTACCTTTTGAGTGATCTGTTTTTGTTTGTCCTGAATTGAAGGAACAAGCTTTTGCATGCCCTTCTCTTGTTCTTCATTATTTTGTATCTTTTCTAACAACTCTTTGCTATTGCTGTTCCATTTCTGTAGTTCAAACCCCCCTCTTGCTAATAACGCTTTCATCTGCTTATAAATTTCCATGCCTTCTTCCACGCTAGCGCAACCTGTCATCAAATCGTCCATGTAGAACGATTGGACTACTCTTGAGGAAGCTAAGGGGTAATTCTTACCCTCATCAACACTGACTTGGATGAGGGCTCGAACAGCCAAAAAGGGAGCCGATGCCGTTCCAAACGTTACTGTTAATAACTCGAAATCTTTTATTTCTGTTTCAGGGTTTTCACGCCAGACTATGCGTTGGAACATTGTGTCTTCGTCTGCAATTCGGACTTGCCGATACATTTTTATGATGTCAGCTGTTAAAGCGATCGGTTGAACTCTCCACCTTAATACGGTGTGGCGCAAATCCGCCTGTAACTTAGGACCCACCATCAGCGTGTCATTAAGTGAGACTCCCAATTTATTTTTGCTCGAAGCATTGAAAACCACTCGTACTTTTGTTGTGGTTTTATCGTCTCTAACAACTGCGTGATGAGGTAAGTAGACAGCTTCATTTCCTTTTCTATTATCTTTTGTTACTGGCCTCATGTGTCCTAATTGTAAATATTCATTAATCACTTCTGTGTAACTATTTTTTAATTCTTGATCTTTCGATAGCCTTTTTTCTAATGATTTGAACTTAGTTACAGCTAGCTGTCGTGAATCACCACCTGAGCAACCAGGCTGCTCATCTCGGAATGGTAATTTCACAACGTAGCGACCTTCTTCTGTTCTTTTTGTTGTATTTACGAATATTTCTTCGCACCTTTTCTCTTCATCTGTCCACAGACCCTTTGTATTATGCTTTTCTTCTTCCAATTCCCAAAACTGTTTTAACATATCCATTTCAGAGACCTGAGCATGCATTACCGATATTTTTTGGATGTCCTCGTTGTTCTTGTTACAGCGTTCGTTAACAGTGCCAGACAGAATCCAACCCAATGTTGTCTTTTGTGCAATTAGGTTCTCATTTTTACACTTTTTTATGCCCTCCTGTAATATTTGGCTGTAGACATTAGCCCCTAGCAACATGTCAATGGATTTAGGAGTGTTAAACTGGGGATCTGCTAAGCTCAAGTATTGTAATTCTGCCCAGTCGATCTGCTGCATTTGCTGTTCAGGTAAGAATGTCGTAATATTCTTCAACACATAGGCTGTAATTTGTAGATTGGTGTTCTCGCATATTCTCGATCTTAGTTTTACAGTAACTACATACTTCGATGTTAGAGCCTTGTTTCCACCTAGACCAGTGATTATACCGCTGGCAGGAGTCTTTTTAAGACGCAACAGCTGAACTGCGGCCTCAGTAATAAAACATGCCTGAGACCCTTGGTCTAATAGGACTCTGAGAATGTGGTTTCCACCAGCTTGCGACTCGGTGTTTACTAATGCAGTAGCAAGTAAAACCTGACTACAACTGGCTATTCTCTGAGTTGATAAGCATGAAACTATTGGCAGTGCACTAGTTGATGTACTAGCATTCTCAATAGGTTCGGTTGCCTTTGTACTGGTATCCGTGCGCTCGATATTAAGGTGCAAAAGGGAGTGATGCCTCTTTTTACAAATCCTGCAGGTTCCAGGTTTCTTGCACTGGAAAACTGTATGGTTTCCGCCTAAGCAGTTGAAACAAATAGAATTCTTTGCTACAAAATCTCGCCTTTTAGAGATATCTTCCCCAGCAAACTTTTTACAGAAGCATAACTTGTGATTCTCAGAACAATATTCGCAGCGCATACCCGAGACGTTCGTAGCTAGAAAAGTTTTTGACCTTGGACCAGTTCCACTGGTATGCTGTACCGGAGTCTTCTTAGAATCTACGAACTCGAGTGCGCGAAAGCGACTCTCCGTGAAACTTTTGAATTGATCTAAGGTTGGCAATTCATTCAAGTCGAGTGTACTAGAAATATGTAGCTCCCACTGTTTACGCGTTTCTGGATCGAGTTTAAAACTAACAATGTGAATAATGATAATGTCCCATGTGCTCACATCAATATTTATATTTTTTAAAGCATTCAAACAGTCCATGGTGGTATCTATCAGGTCTTTCAAACCTGGTGATGATTCAATACTCATACGTTTAATTCCCAACAAGCGTTTAAAAATGCAATTTGCCAAATACTTTCTATTGTTGTATCTTTGCTCTAGTAGAGACCAGCATGGACTGTAGTTTGAATCTGTGATTGGAGTATGTCTTATTAACTGCTCAGCCTCGCCCGTCAAGTGAGTCTTTAAATAATGTAATTTTTGTACATTATCCAAAGCATCATTATTGTGAACTAAGGACGTGAAAAGATCTCGAAAGGTTGTCCATTCGGAATAGCTACCAGAAAAAGTAGGAATTGTAATTTTTGGTAACCTCACAAGCTGACTGACCCTATCGTTATCCTTTCCGTTTGACTTGACAGTACGTTGCTGAGTTTCTGATGGTGACAAAAATTGATTTAAACATGATTTTATGAGCGATTTACACGTAAAATAATTTTCCTCCGTTACATCATAAACTCCGTTTGTTACATAAGAGGTGTTGGCTAACACATCAGGTTTTGATATCTCATACAACTTAGCGTTGTTTGCCCTAAACAATAGCCAATCTCGTTCTAAATTTTCTGATCTAACTTCTAGGTATTCTTTATTTATTCTTTCTTTTGGACTTTTTTTAAAATTTGCTAGACTCTTCTTGATGGAATTGTGTAGATCTAATTGTACATTTAATAGACCTTCCATTTGTACTACAATTAGGTGCCAATTAAAATTAGAAGTGTTCTATAAACTAAAATAATTACTGTATGTACTAGAATCTAGGAATCAGAAGTAAGAAAAAAGACTTTCAAATTTATCGTAAACTATATATGTCTTAAAATATGCTGAAAATTTTAAAGTGTTTGAAATTTCAATCGAAAAAATTCTGTTCTAAAATATGCTGAAAATTTTACAAGTGTTTGAAATTTCAATCGAAAAAATTCTATGTCCTAAAATATGCTGAAAATTTTACAAGTGTTTGAAATGAACTAATTCTATGGGAAATCGGACATAGGTTCCCCGTTCCCTCGTTTTTAATGAAATTATACTAAGTCCTAACTAGCATGCAATTTAGCCTAAGTTAAATTCAGTATATTTTTTAAAGTTATTGACACCAAACAAATAAGGTTCACTTTTGCTTGAAATTTTAAAATAAAGTTAAGTTATTGAGACCAAACAAATAAAGTTCACTTTTGCTTGAAATTTAATATGAAGTTTTTACTCACAGTTTGACAGTTGACACGAACTATTTGCACTCACGTCACGATGACAGCTGTCACTTTGACACCTGTCAAACTCCTCCGGGTTGTCCTTGTTGTACTGGGTTGTCCTGCTCTGCACCGCTTGTCTCGCTCACACACTGGTCTGCGCTGCTGGCGCCCTCTGCCGGTGCCTGCCGCCGCTGCTGCACCACGTACTCTGGTGTCTGCAGCAATCCACTGCGAGTAGGGTGAGTGGTCGCCGACCACTTGCTCTTCAAAACTTCCGGTTCGATAGGAACAAATTATGTTCACAAACCTATTACGCACCTTTGAACTCGCGAACTTTGGTAACCGCGGAATTAAATAAAACCACGATTTGAACTTAAGGAAGTATAGGTTTATTGAACCCAAGGACGGAACAACGATACACGGCTGCATTTAATCTATATACAGTTTTGCGGGCAGCGACGTAATAGCGCGACGCAATATCCGACAGCGACATCTATTGGTCGTGAACAAATATTATTATACACAATAATGCACTCTCTGAGTAAAGGAATACTCTCATAGCCCGATGGGACGAAAAATCCGACACGACCGGTGAGAGGTCAGGCGGAGGACCGACGGCTTAACGTGCTCTCCGGAGCAAGGGGGTGAAACACCTAATTCCTAGCTCCGGGATAGTACTTTTCTTGAATTTCTTATCAGAAAAATCCAATACATGTTATGGCCCGAGATCCGTACAGTTTTTATCGTGCAAAAGATATCTTTTTTTTGGTATATTTTATTTATTTTTATTTATTTGTTTACATCAGGCAACTAGGCCCATAGAAATATATACATAATATAACATATAACACATAGAAATATATACATAGTATAAAAGCTATATATGTTATTGTTTTAAAAGAATGATCAAGAAAATCATAGAATGATCAAAAAGATCGATACGAATTCTCCCGGGTCTCGAACAAAATATAAAAAAGAAATTTGCATACCGCTTAGAGACCTGCAGCCGCCGTTAACGCTGGAGCCACGGACGCCGCTACCGTATGTCACAATATCAGGCTTCATCCGGCCGTATCCCTGGAAAGTTTCGAATTATTGTCAAAGAGCCCGGGGTGTTTCACCAAGCTTCCTACCTACGACTTCATCTTGATTGACAATTTCCACCGTTGTTTTTATTCATTCAAATTTGTATGGAATTTTTTTAAATAGCGTATTTATCTTCTGACCCTTCATGACTACAGACTGGCCTACTGGTTTCAATAGCCATATTTACAATATATTTATTCAATTTAGGTACAATGTACACTTATTGACGTCCAGATAGGTACTGATGGTGATAATCAGTGACGGTATCTTAAAACCAAAGCTACGAGGGTTCCAATCGCGCCCTGGTCTGAGAAGAGCCCACAACAAACTCAGCCGGGTTTTTTAATTATTATCACCATCTCACAAATATCGTAAATCACTTAACTAGACCAATAATTATAACAATATTATATTATAAGTCAATATATTATAATTATAACATAATTAGTCGCTGGAGCTATTCATACCCATGCCTTCCTGTCATTCAAATAATCCTTTACACTATAATAGGACTTTTCAATTAGTTTACGTTTTACAAAAACTTTAAACTTGTTAAAGCAGCATATATTTTTGCAAATGTGTATGTAGTATGAATTTTTTTTTTAACTCACATGCGGCAATTCCCAAGTGGTCATTCCTCGGGAAGAGAACTTAGCGATGCGATCGTCAAAGCCAATCCCGCCGACACCGATCACGTCCATCTGATCCGCTGGGTTGTTGAGAGTACCGTAAAGGGGTCCGTCGTTGCCTATCGCTGACACCATAATTACCTATAAACAAAAATACACACTAATTAAAAAAAAAACAAAATTCAAATATTTTTTTTCAAATAGACTTTTTACAAGTACTTATGAATAGTCGAATGAATCTACCACTGGTTCAGAATGCCGTTCCTACCGAGAAGAATCAGCAAGAAACTC
Source organism: Erebia aethiops (assembly GCA_923060345.2). Taxonomy (NCBI): domain Eukaryota; kingdom Metazoa; phylum Arthropoda; class Insecta; order Lepidoptera; family Nymphalidae; genus Erebia; species Erebia aethiops. The sequence continues at coordinate 8,225,479 of OV281079.1, read as the reverse complement.
GGTGGTTGCTCTTTTTAAAAAAATCTATATATATAAAAGCGAAAGGTCACTGACTGACTGACTGATCATCACGATATCTCAGGAACTATAAAACATACAGACTTGAAATTCGGAAGGTAGGTTCCTTCTATGGTATAAACGTCAGCTAAGAAACGGTTTTGGGAAAATTCACCCCTAAGGGGTTGAAATGGGGGTTGGAAGTTTGTATGAAAGCCCTTTGTTTTTGAAGTTAGACACATGAAAATTAGCATTTAAGTTATAAGTTTAAAATAATAAAAATCTGTATAATTTTTTTTCCAAAAATCTACCCCGAAGAGGGTAAAATGGGGGTTGGAAGTTTGCATGATGGTTCTAAGTTTTTGAAGTTACAGACTAGAAAATCGGGATTTAGGTTATCAGTTTTAAATTATAATAACCTGTATAAGTACTTTTTCGAAGGGTAACATGGGGGTTGAAAATTTGTATGAAAGTCCTATGTTTTTGTAGAAAGAGACATGAAAATTCAGCATTTCGGTTATAAGTTTGAAATAATAAAAACCTGCATAAGCTATATAAAGCCTCTTTAGACTTTTTGCAGCGGGAAAATTTCATAATCTCATAGGAAATCAGAAATTGTACGCGGACGAAGTCGCGGGCGACCGCTAGTAAAATATATTTACAATTGCATTAGTCTAAAGATACATAAGTAACAGCAGTCCTGAGCATTGCTGGAGCGAGTCAAATTCATGCGATTATATAATCTTCGACAGTATAATAAGCTTTTTTCAGGAGCATTTTTTAATGGTTTTCTTAAACTTGTGTAAAGGCAAGTTTATAATAGGTAGTGGAATTTTGTTAAAGAATAGAATGCTCATTCCCACGAACGACCTTCGGACTTTCTTGAGGCGGAGCGATGGAGTCACGAGCCTATGGCGGTTTCTAGTTGGCCTATCGTGCAGATCGCATATTCTTATGTAATTCTGAATGTGCTGCCCTGTGTAATCATCATCATTTCAACCCTACTAAACACACCACTAAGCACGAGTTTTCGCTCACAGGGCCAAGTGCGAATCAGCAGACTCGCGAACGATAGTGAATTTTAATTTGGCAAGTAATTTCGTATTTGACTTAAACTTAAATATTACCTTATTTGCACTGAGTTCCCAAACTTTGTCCACAAAAGGATGATCCATAAAATCTGGCCCTCCAATACTCAGATTCAGAACATCAATCTTTCGCATTATGGCATAGTTGAATGCGTCAAGGAACCATGAAGTATAGGAAACCTGCAAGAAATTCAAAGAATAATCAAATATTCCAAACACATTTATCTAACAAATACCCGAAATATAGAAAACCATAAATGTAAAATTACAAAAAAGCATGGTACAAGGTCTATAGAAATTAAACTAAAACAACAAATTATAATTTAACTGAAATTAAAAAACATTCACTCACTTGGTTATCAGTAAACACTCGAAAGATATGCAAATCCGAGTCTGGTGCAAAGCCGAGGCAGTCGGCGCGGGATGCGATAACGCCGGCCACGAAGGTTCCGTGGCCCAACGCGTCGTCTAGTGTGTTCTCGCCAGTCCAATCTGTGCGTTCCCGCACTCTTCCAAAGTGCGGATGATTACGCGCCAGACCGGTATCGAATACCGCCACTTTGATGCCTTCACCTGTGAATTACACAAATTCTTTACGATAAAGTAACAAAATGTGACAAAGGCTAAGGCTAAAAGGCTAGGTATGATAATTTAAAATAACAAGAATCAACGTTAGACTGCCTACAATGGAGAAGTTTCAATTTTTTTTTAATTTATTATTAAAATTTAGACAAAATAAAACAAAAATATGAAAGAATGAAGAAGTTAAGGAAGTTTAAAGTAGCGCTTGCAGGAATTATTTCATTACGGTCGTGTGACGTCGATAAAGCCGAATAAAAGAAAAAAAAGGACTTAACGTGACTTAATTGAGTTAAAAGCACTTAATTTGTGTATTATGATAATTTTGAAGTTAAATCTCGGCTAGGTAAAAACTCACTCACAAAATTCAAATTCAAAATGATTTTTATTCAAATAAACTTTTACAAGTACTTTTGAATCGTCAAGTGAATCTACCACTGACCACCACAAAATTACTCACTCCGCACTCGAGTAAGATAAAGCAATCGGTGTATATTAAATAATTAAACATAATAAATAATTAATTTCTCAGACATTTATTGATGGATTTTAAAAAAAAACACTGATTTATTAGTTTCAATCTTTATTTTACTTGCGTTGCATTAAATCACAACATCATGAAACTTCTCCATTCTGCGATTTCCTCTTTGCGCTACTACCAGTTCGGAAAGCAGATTCTACTAAAAAGACCCGGCATAATATTTGCAATTCAATATCCCCAGTAGACTGCCCTTAAACCCACGGCCTGTAAGTTTTGCAACACTACAAAATGTCTATACGCGTATGTTGCAATTCGATTCCTCATTTCTGATTAGCACTAATTTTAGGATTTATGTTTGTGATTCCGTCTTCCGTTTTCCCCACCATGCCATAATTTGAAGACACCCCCATATTAATTCTTCAAGACAAAAGCATTCATTATTCTGGGTTTAAGGGCGGGGCTCATAGTCCGTTCCTAATAGCGAAACACACCCACGCTTTTCGCTAAGTGGAAAATGAAAATTGAATAATACTTGTCTCGGCACATATTACAATCTATTTCATAATCAGCCACCTGATACAACAACAAAACTGTGAAACAAGAAAATTAATCTTAACAACTAAAACGCATTATATGTGGTTGTGCATAAGTCTGTAATAAACTCATAGTTGGCACTTAAATACTTAGCGGCATTCAAACAATCTTGTAATGGCCGAAATCAATCAATCTATCTTATCCGTTGATAAATTAAGAATGTTACTTATTTTTTTATAACTTATATTTTTATATATCACACAAGCACTCTGCTAATACAGGTTTATTGTACGCCAAATGTAAAGTTTATATTTTGATTAGTAAGGGTCTTCACATTTAGGAACTTGTGTTATATTTTGTCTAATAGACGTTAACCGTTTTGATCAACTGTAACAACGTTCAGTAACTCTATTAACAATAAATAAAAGACACATGTGGAAATAAAAAAGCCTCGTTATTATACCAGTTGATATTTTAATATTCTAGAAATTATTTTTATAATTTAGACATCGAAAGAACAGGAAGTCATACGGCTCATGTTAAATAAGCGATAATACATACTGACCTGTCACCCCCAGTGACCACAGAAGATCTGCTTTCAACACTGAGGTTATCTGTCGTGGAACTGTCCTCAATAGCTTTCTGGACGTATAACCACCATTCTGTTACCAAAAATTTTAATGTATGCGTGACTCCTCCCTGGCGTATAACAACCTCCCTGACGCAGTAGTGAGCGCTGTGGACTCATAAGCGGGAGGTCCTGGATTCGATCCCCGGCGGGGTCAATATGGGTATTTAAAATTTCTAAATTTTCTCTGGTCTGATTTGGTGGGAGGCTTTGGCCGAGGCTCATTACCGCCCAAAGACCTGCCGCTAGGCGCTTTAGGGTTCCGATACGACGCCATGTATAGAAACCGATAAGGGGTGGTTTAACATAACAGCCATACCCCTAACCGGTTAGCCCGCTACCATTTTAGACTACATCATCAATTACCTACTACCAGATGAGATCGCCATCAAGGGCTAACTTGTAGTGGATAAAAAAGAAAAAAAAACTAGCTTGCACAGAAGCGCAGTCAGCATGTGCACACCTCCACGCAACCATCACAATAATTTAAGTCCTTCTAGCTTGAAATATCGTGTTATAGTTAATAACTTAATGTCCATTTCTATCTATAGTAAACCTAACGATATCACGACCTGTCGATTTTCTAATATCGATCTTAAATATTCGATTTAATGAACTTTCGATTTCATAAGCTTTCAATGTCATAAGCGATCGATCTCGTATACCTTCGTCCTGATGAAAGGTCGATATCATAAGCTATCGATGTAACGTGTTCGACCTTATGAGCTTCGATGTTGTGTATTTCGATGTGGCGTACGGGACCCCATAAATGCAGCCGATGAGAACAATAGTGCTGTCATCGCAATAAAGAAATCATAAATTCTTTGTTGAAAGGCAGCATTATACAATTGAATAACTATAACACGATATTTTAAGCTGGAACTGTCAGGGTTACTTGTTGACTACGGAACCCTAAAAAAGTGGGGGTCTCTGAAATTTTTTCCATACTTGGGTTACAGAATTTTTATTATACTTATTATTATTAGGTTTTCGTAAGTGAGTATTGCAAGAAAAACAGTAACTAAATGATTACCTCTCGTGGTTTTCTAAGAGAATGCAGGGTACGCGCTCGATGTTTGTGGTTCCTCCACCCGGAATATAAGCACCCTCCTGGTCCACATTCATCCTGCGTTGAGGAAGAGAATTTCAAAATTGACCCGAGTTCGATCATTACAATTTGGTTATATAAAGTACTAGATGATGCCCACAACTCCGTCCGCGTGGTTTACATATATTTGATTTCCGCGGGAACTCTTTAATTTTCCAGGGTATAAAGTAGCCTTTGTCGTTCCCCGGGATACAACCTACCCCTGTACCAAATTTCATCAAAATCGGTTGAACGGATTAGCCGTGAAAGCGTAGCAGACAGACAGACAGACACACTTTTGCATTTATAATATTAGTATCGATAATATACTCATACACAAATATAGTGTGTGCAAATTGGGTCATTTTTGCGATAATTTTTGTTGGTGACCCTGTTTCTAGTACTCATTCTATTTCAATGATTAAGTCACATCAACCAATATTATATCCAGCCACTAGAAAGAGCCTAAAAGATGCAGCATTGCAAGTTTAATAAGATTGACAAAATGACACCCCTTACTACAGGATAAACGAGAAAAACAATCATTCCAACATGTAGGGGAGGCATCCTAGAAAAATCAGTTTTATTTTACCACTTTGTCGGCGTGATTAATATGTACATCTATGCCGCATTACAGATTTCTAGTGCTAATAGCCTCTGAGCTAAGCCGCGGAGACAGACGGACAGAATGGCGAAACAATATGAGGGTTCCTTTTCTACGGAACCCTAAAAAGTCATTCATTTGGTTGTACACTACATTAAAATAAAATATATGTAGTGATATCCCTTTCGCAATGTTACTGCGGAAAAAGATGACACTGTTTTACATTGATACAATCCAGTTCAGTAGTCAGATCCAATTCAGTTCAGAGAATGTACCGAAATTGCACCATTCTAATTAATATAAAATTAACAGCAGCCAAATTGCAACACCGTTGACCTGGTCACCTAAAATACACAAAATCAATAATGCCTTAATAGGAGTAGCAGAAAGAGATAAATTTATTTGGACCAACCTCGCGCACGTATTTGATAGTGCGCTGCACTTGGCGTTGCGCAGTGACGCGGCGAACCGCGGGATGGTCGCGTAGAGCCGCAATGGCGTCCCCACTGCCATCTCCAAATGCTATCACTTCAAAATCGCTTGGATACTCTTTTGCTGGGTTGTTCCGTTGTACAATCGTCCAATTTGATACCTGAAACAACAACTTTATTAGGGAGATTACCGATTTTCACTCCTAGCCGTCATTCGGTTTACCGTGCCAGCCCAGCCCTACCCAGAAATTGCTGTACCTAATTCTGCCAGCTCATGACATGTTTTAGAAACCAACACACAAGCTATTAACTGTATAATCCCACATAATATTGCAAATGTGAATGTGAGTCTGTTTTAACAAACAAACTAACATTCGCATTTTTCTTTCTTTCACGGCCCATATTTTCAACCGATTTTGATGATATTTGGTACAAACATAGGTTGTGTCCTGGATACGGATATAATACTTCATATCCCGGAAAATTAAGGAGTTAGGAGGAGCGACGAAGTCGGGGGCATCTGCTAGTCAAAGATATTTTACTATGAGCCCCATGTAAGTTTCACAAAGCGAAAATGTAGCAGTTTTGCTATATGTGTATACCTATGCATATTTCACAGCGGAAATGTGTTATGGACCTGTTTTTTTGCTGATTTCGCGTGGGATAGAGTTGGAATCAGGCCGTTTTGCATCTGCGGTTAATTACTGTAATTTGTGTATAGTATGTCGATCTCAATCTATTGTAATTACTTTCAACTTTCTTGTGCAACTTTCGTTATCGACTAGCTGTTTCGCCTGTATATGTAAAAAGTCTTTGAGCAATTTTTCATTAATTTGATGTTACAGTAAGTATATAATAGTAAGTAAGTTAGTATAATATAATTAATGAAAATACAATTTTCATTTTATATATACATACAGTAAGGTTGTCCTGTATTCTTAATATAATAAATAACATATTCTTGTCAGGCAGCATACCAGAGTCCTAGAAAACTCAGGCGATGCCCATCTTAAAACCGGGGAAGGATGTCTCAGAGCCTAAATCATGCTGTCCTATTGCTCTTCGAAAATCTCAAAAACATGGTGAAGAATAGGCTAGAGTGGAGTAAGGATATTCTGAGAAAAACTTAATTTGGCTTCAGAATAGGTAGAAGCCTCAATCCACGCAGAAGAAGTCGTGGGCATCAGCTAGTATATATAAATAACAAAGAGACACTACTTTTGCCATAATAATGGCCTAGATAATATAGCCCTAGATTGGATACCAGGACATAAAGGTATATGTGGGCTAGGCAAGCAACTCAGTCTGGGTCTACAACTCATAATAAATTCTTTTCAAGAGATAGTATAATTCCTGTGACTAAATAAAACTTACTTGTATAAAAACTGGAATGCAAGATAGAAAACTACATGGTTAAACATAGCAAAACAGTATAGATATATCCAGCCTGATGTACCCTGCAGACCTTGGTTTTTTAAATGTAAAAAACTGAACACAAAGACAATATCTGTATTATGTAGACTATGGCAAGGTTACATATGCACTCCAGTTTTCTTTAATTAAATCCAGGTGAGAGATTGCTCGCTTTATGAGCGTAGTCTGGATGAGGACAGTGGAACATATATTTTTCAATTGCAGCAAATATTCCACATTCCTGGACGAAATACTACCCCATCATATCCTTCGCCCAATTTTTCCCATATCTTCTTTCCTTCCCAGATCTTTTGGTCCAAGATGTTTATGTAACTAGGTATATAAACTTTTATCATATTAAACTGTAGGCAAATATTTTACATCCATGTTCTAGTGAAGGAATGCAAACGTATCTTGAACTCACTAGCTGAGAGGACAAAAGTCACAATAGCCTGGGTTCCTGGACAACAAGGAAACGAAGGAAATGAAAAAGCAGATGAATTAGCAAGAATAAGCACTCCATTCTGTGGCCCCGAACCTTGCTTACCCATTCCATACAATTATAGAAAGAGAATCGCAAGTAGAAACAACATAGCACTAATAACAGGCAAAACAACAGGACACTGTCTGGTAAATAGACATCTCACAATCAAAGATGAACCATCATGTTCTGTGAGAGTGCGGCGAGGAAGAGACCAGCTTCCACTTCTTAGCTGAGTGGCCCATGTACTCATTGGTAAGGTGGGTATTAATAGGCAAGGACAGGATCAGTGAACAAGACCTAAGACATCTCTTCATAGGGGATATTGTACTCTGTCACTATAAACTTATTCATACTAACTGTCCATTAAGTAAACTGACTAAGTATATTATATTGCCAGACTTGTCAAATCCTAATCGTTTTCGAGATATCTTATCTTACTAATATTATAAATGCGAAAGTTTGGATGTATGGATGTCGGTATGGATGTATGGATGGATGTTTGTTACTCAATCACGCCCCAACAGCTGAACTGTTTTTCAGTTTAGACTACAAATTAGACAAACATACAGAGCGGTTTTTCAGACTACAAATTCTCAGTACTAGCCCGGAGTTACGAAGTTGGCGGTGTTTCAATCCCATGCCTCAAAGAGCAAGTTAAACCATTATTATCACTAACACAATAATAGTCCTTAAAGCCCGCCAAGCACCTTGGTGAGTCTAAGCTCTAATTCCCTCTCTCCTATGAGAGTGGAGGCCTGTGCCCAGAAGTGGTACATTAATGGGCTGTAGTGGCGGTGGTGGTGGTCTCCACAAGTTTGACTTGTGAGAAAGCTCAACGCGGACGCTGAAGGGTCTGGCTCTGTCCAATGAGGGTACAAAAACTGTAAATTAGAACTTACCCCAGCATTTTTCAATGCAGCATTTACATAGTTTTCTCTGGTAGATCTTGTGAAATAGCCGTTGAAAGTTATGATGTGCTCGCTGCTTACTACGTCTGTGCTGAATTCGTATTCAACACGCGCTGACGAGGTTGCGTTACATAGGTCATCTCTATCGATGGCATTTTCCGTAAAGACGTTGGAACAACACAATAAAAAAAGATACGCGAGACGGATCAAGCTCATTCTGACTAAGTATTTATTTACTCACTCAAGTCATATTTACTTATACTAAATAACTGCGATCGGCTTCTCTAAATTTAAAGAAAATTATCAACATAAATATGAACACACAAACTTAACAGCGTCATAGCGAAATATTCTCGTAGTTACTAAATATTTAACACGCCGATTTATTTTAGATGAATGAAAATAACAATATTTTGATCGTACGTATCAGAGGTACGTATCTTCTTTTTCTGGTCGGTGGTACGTATATGTATAATTTTCCTACTGTACCACAGATTACTAGGATACTTGTACTCTTGGATTTTCTTAAGAGAAATAAGTATCTTTAATCCGTGGTTCACGTTGACAGAGAAGGAAATAGACCAGTTGCTCAGCTAATTTAATATGCGATAGCGATAATAATATCTCTATACAAATAATATTGCCTTCATACAATTTTTTCCCTATTTTGTGGGAGAAATACTAATGATGAGTCAAGAACAACCCCTATAATTATATTTAATAGTTGTAGTATGGAAAATAAAGCCGATGTCAGCCGATATGGTGGTGGTGGTGCATGCACTAACATGATTTAAAACAATCACAATTTTTTACTACAAGTGAAAAAAAAAGAAAATGAAATGCAAATTAAATGTAAAATAAATATGTTCCGGTTTTTACATACAATTCACTTCCGGAATGGACAACCTTAAAATAAATTGCGTGTTGTAATAGGGTTATTAGAAAGCAAATACAGATTTAAAATAGTTTAATTTATAAATATAATGACCTTTTATGTACAGAATAAATAATATATATATATATATATATAACGTCTTCTCACTTTCATAATTATTATTATTTAGTAGCAAGTACACCTCTTATACTCCGTCCACGAGTTGAGTGAATATTACACAAGTAATAAAAAACAGCGTCATGCCTCTTCACGCAGAAAACTTGAATTTTAGTTTTATGCCTATCCAATGATGTTACCACCCGTACGCCACTTTAGAAGATTTTGTATCATGACAAAACTTGTTTGTTTTAATCAATAAAAGTTTTAAGCGGTTTTTTAATTGTGTAATATTCATATAAATTTTTTTCAAACTTCTAAACTCGCGCTTTGTATGGGATGTTGTGTAAAAACCTGAAGTGTGACTTCATCAAATTTTAATTCAATCGATAGTTTACAATGGTTTTCAAATATAAAACTAACAAGGAATGTGGATATTACGGTTTTTGGGAGATCCTCTATTTAATATTCACTAAAAAATAATTTATTTGACTAGTAGTACCCTACTAACCGTGCAAAGCCGCGGTGGTTCATTAGTAATAAATAAATATTAATGAATGAAACTTTTAAAGACTTTTATTTTAAGACCCGCTTGGTGTAATGGTTGGTAACCTACTACTGCGTCAGGGTTTAATTCCCGATTGGGCAAGTTGAAAAAACAAGTATGATCACTAAAGCAAGCTACAGAATATGTGCATTCGTTTCATCTTTAATTTAAGAAAGTATGACCACGTATCTCAGTACCGAAAACAGCTAAAATGGCTATCAGTCAGCCAGCGGAGAAATTTGCATCTTCTATCGCTTCTCTATGGTATACTATATCATGCACAAACTCCAGTTTACCTAAAAGAACGTTTTCAATTTCTTGGGGCGAATAGTGCATTCTTTCTGCGCTCCAGTGTAGATAATATACTCGAAATACCCCTCAGTCGAACAGAATTTTATGGCAATTCGTTCACTGTAAGCTGTGCCAAGCTCTGGAACTCTCTTCCAGCTGAAATCCGACAATCTAAGTCAATTAATATTTTTAAAAGTCGTTTGAAGAATTTTTATCTATCTCAGTAGTTACATAGTTAGTCATTTTATGTGTATTGCTTAACATTTTATATTTATTTATATATATATTTATATATATATTTGTATATGTTAGCTTATGTATATTAATCTTATGTATGTATGTATATTTTGTATTGGGGTTGTATTGTATGTAGATGATATTTATAGTTTATTTTATTTGTAGTTTGCGCACCTTCCCGTTAGTATTCTCTTCTCCTTTCTCCAAAGGTTGTTTGGAAGAGATCGCCTTTGGCGATAAGACCGCCTTTGCATACTGTGCTGTCCTAGTTGTAATTTTATTGTCTTTTTCATGTCCTTTTACTTGTGTGCAATAAAGATTTAAATAAATAAATAAATAAATAAAGCAAGATACGCTTTTCACTAGAGCCTTGACGGTCCACGTATATTATAAGTTCCTCTTGTCCCAAACAACAAAACCGACTGTTTCTGAAAAAACGCAAAACTAAAAAGCATTAGTATTTAGTAGTACACAACCCACGCCTGAATGTTTCACGACTGTCGTGGTATGTGTAGTTTACTGTGTGGTGTGCTTGAAATTTTAGTTGATTTAAAATACAATCGTACCAACAATTATAGAAGACAGATTTGAACGATTCCTATTTCAAAAACTACCAAAATTATATATCTAAAATACGATATGAATTGCTTGAAACTATATTTGAGGATTTTTAAAGCTTATGGTTTTCCCCTATAGGCCTTCGTGGGGTAAGCCGTTGGTAAACATATCTAGGTAGCAACACTTTAGGCATGCACTTTATTTCTGTCCCTATGGTGTGGCAGCCTGTCGGGCTTGGTTTCAAGTGGGTTTCACACTAATTTCCTACCTCCATGGAAAGTATTTACCTACTCTGAGTTGAAATCACAGAGTAATCTTAAATTAATTGTCTATAATATTATAACCCCTAGGTATTGTCTGAGAACCCCACAATTTTTTAGTCTGAGCCACAATCTTATCCCGCCACCCAGAGCCATAAAACCAGCTAATAAAATATATATAACCCCGCCCCCCGCCTATTATTTTTTTAGTACGGGCCAACTATAGATTTATCATTTATTAAATATTTTACTACCGTCTTGAAATGATAATAAATTAAATCCAGTGGATAAATCATGGATATATTAATTTAGACTTGATTGAAACAATTCTATTGAGCTGTAGCCTGTACCCATGCTGTAGCACCTATTACTGTGTGATTCTTGAGAACAATTAACTTTATTTTTTATTGACATATTAACATGGTTGTTGTTCAATGGAGAATTCACTGGAGAGGAATTTTCGGAAATATTAAGTGAGTTTAATTTTATTACTTTTAACAAATTATCATCACCGATATTTTGTCTAAAAAACTTTGTTTTATCTTAACGTCTATACTTAGTTATTACTAGCTGATGCCCGCGACTTAGTCCACGTGGATTGAGGTTTTGATTCCCGCGGGAAATCCTTAATTTGTGCCAAATTTCATGCAAATCCGTTCTGCCGTTCTGGCGTGATTGAGTAACAAACATCAATTCATTTCCAACATCATCAAAACATACAGCCCTAATACTATGTAACCCACATATTACAAATTTGCTTGATTTTATTATGTACCTGGGTTCATCCAATCTTCACTCAATGCATTGTTATTTAATTGGTGCTATTCTTGAGTCCCTGCAGGAATTCAGATAGGCAGCCTACTCTATCTAGATAAAGTGGGAACATTTAGAAAGAGGACTGTCTAAATGTTCCCACTCTATCTATTCAAAAAATTCATTCATATTGTCAGAACCATTTCCAATTACTAAAACCAGCTAAGCACATACAATTGTGTACTCTAATTAGCCCCAACAGCCCACTTCATGGTAAAAGTAGAAATCAACTTATTAAAACTTTATTGTAAGCACCCAATACAGATAATGCAAAAAAAAATTACCTCAGAGTGGATCTATTTAACTAAAAGCTATTGAATGCCTTGGGAATTACAAAAAAATATTAGCGTTCTGTGATTTCTCCCACTCATCAAATACTTGTTTTAACAATGATCAATTAGAAAGTGTATGCATGTCAACCTGGCTGGTTTTAACCAAACAGTTATGAGTTGGATAAATCCTCAAAGGAGTTATGGGAAAACTGTGTACGGCTGTATGCTAGAACATAATAAATGAATACCTAATTTATTTCATCTTTGTCAAATCAAAGGCATTATTTTAGGGGGTATATAGCCTGGAAAATATCTCAGGCTGTGTTGACATTTTACTCGCTGACATACAACATACACATGAGCCAAGGCTACGTGGTGGATTGTCTCTTAGAACCTATTTTTTGGTTTGTGGATAACTTTGCTGGTTATTTGGGAAAGGTATGTAACAGATTATTTCTTATGGACATTAGAGCAACTTAGTCGCTGTTCACTCTAAAGATTTGGAAGCTATAGTTGACCGAGGTCAACACCATCAATGTTATTTATCCTTGTGCCCTTCTGACTCAGCCTATGTCAATTATTTGCTTGAGTTTATTTAACACTAACAACAGAATAACATATACATCAAAGGCCTAAATATGTATTAACTTTAACTTGATTATTTGGTTCTACAGATTCGAATAAACTGATTAAGATCAAGGCTTCAAAGTGTGGTCAATATTGCTTTGGATTTTTGGAGATCAAGTCATTTTCAATACAACTGTCTATAATTCACCTTCTCACCCACACTTTATTGATTTGTTTTAGGTTTTTGTTTTCTGTGTGACATTTCTTACAACAGCAGTGGTTGTGATTGCATATTGGCTTGGGTTGCCTTATTGGTGGGAGAGAAGTCCATACATTACTGTATTCTTAGTAATTTTTGGAAATTGGCTCTTGCTCAATGTTGCATTTCATTATTACATGGGTGTTGCTACTTCGCCAGGATATCCTCCTGATGTAAGTATATCAGTTGATTATAATATATTATACATCTCCACATAAAGCGGGTGGATTCATCCAAGTGTGAAAAATAACCCCTTTGTAGTCATTTATAGTCCGCGCACGAGCTCTGAGGAACCGCGCCTGACTGTCACTTCATACCCTACAGTGTAGGGCCTAGAAGCTCCCAGTAGCCCAGTACTAGTGCCGAGTGCCGACCTTGACGCGAGAGTACGCCTTGTCGAGCCCTGTTTTTAATTTTGCAATAGCAGTGTTATTTTTTATTATAAATAGTACTAAACTTAAAAGTTTCTGTAAGTGCTGATAGCTGTTTAATTTTTAAATTCTTTAAAGTACTGATAATTCTGATTGGGACAGTGATTAATTAGATTTTACGTTTCGATTCCTCGGACGATTAAGATTCCTCGGACCTCGAGCGCCGACTGTAGGTACATAGAATTATTATTAAACATTGCTGCAAGGTATTTCCCAAGTAGCCGGTTGGTCAGGTCTCCAGAGAGAAGAACTTCCTAACAATGTATGACAACCAAGTGAAAGCTTCTTATGATGTTGGTTGAAACATCACAATAAGACTGATAAAATAATCATTGATTTTAAACTCCACAAGGTGGATTGTAAGGTCATTCTGTGGAATAGTCACATCAAGAATTATTGCTCAGCTTATTTATAAAATTGTTAACTCTTTAGTACATCTTATATTTAAATATGTTAGGTCATACTAATTCATAATTCATAAAGTAATACCTGTTAAATTACTCGAGACTGAATAGAGAGCGCCTGTATTTTCGCACATACTTGTGCACTCGCCCGCGAAGTTGGCTGTGCCTGAAGAATGCAATATGTTTAGCATGTTATAAATAAATTTGTACTATCACATGAAAGAATATTAATTGAGTGAGTAAGTGGTACTGTCTAATTGTAAATTCAATATATTTGTTCCAGGGTGCACTAATCTCGGAGGCGGCCAGCATATGCAAGAAGTGTATATCACCCAAGCCTCCGCGCACTCACCATTGCTCTGTGTGTGACCGATGCGTACTCTGTATGGACCACCATTGCCCTTGGCTCAACAACTGTGTCGGATACAATAACGCACGATACTTTTTCCTCTACATGGCTTACATGGTGGCCGGAGTGACATTCATCATAATCTTTGGCTTCGATTTAGGATATCAAGTGCTATGGGTAAATGATAATGGTGAGTATCTTCAAAAATTTAAGTTTGGCCATGCCAGTTTTCATTTCTATCAGCTTTATTTTATAAAATTATTTTTTATTTATATTACTATTGATTTTAAACTAGCTGATGCCCGCGACTTCGTCCGCGCGTCGTAACCAACAAATTTTTCCATATTTTCTCACCATTTAAACCTTCCCTGGACTACGACAAACATTTCAAAACCATTTCAAAATCAGCTGAATCGGCACAGCCGTTCTCGAGTTTTAGCGAGACAAACGAACAGCAATTCATTTTTATATATATAGTTTTTATATAGATAGAAGATATATAGAAGATGATTTGCCCAAATTTAACGTCGAATTTTTTACTTACTTTATTTTAAATGGCCTAACCTGCGAATTTTTGTATGTTCAAAGTACAAACAATATACATAATTAAGTTTAAAAGTTACTTTTTCCGATCTACATTTTATTCAATTATTGTTTACTAGATGATCCCGCTACTTCGTCTGCGTGAATTAAGGTTTTTTATTCCCATGGAAACTCCTTAATTTTCTGGGATAAAAATTTCAAATCTCATGTAAATCTGTTAAAGCGTAGCAGACACACAGACGGACAGACAGACCTACTTTCGCTTCTATAATATTAGAATGGATACCTGGCCTTGCTATAAACATATTACTAATGCCTCAGTTGCGAAATTTTGTATATTATAATATTTATATATAATAATCTATATATATAAAAATGAAACCCGTTTTCCTTGGTCACGGCATCACGCGTGAATGGCTGGACCGATTTCACTAATTCTTTTTTTGTTGTATTTGTTATTATTAGGAGAAGGTTCTTACGGAAAAAAATATTAAGAAAATCTCTCAGAAATATTGAAAAATATACATTTAATTTTGCATACTAAGGCGGTACGAAGTTCGCCGGGTCAGCTAGTTATATATAAATATTAAATATTATATGTTTATTTATCCAAAAATATAGGCAAGTCCTATAGTAACATTATTTTCTAACCAATATTTTAATTTATTATTGTTTCCACTACCACCACTACAGCCCATTAACTTCCCACTGCTGGGCACAGGCCTCCACTCTCATAGGAGAGAGGGAATTAGAGCTTATACCCACCACGCTGCTCCAATGTGGGTTGGTGGGATTTAACGACTATTATCATGTTAGTGATAATAATCGGGACCCACGGCTTAACGTGCTCTCCGAGGCACGGGGGTGGAACACCGTCGACTTCCTAACTCCGGGCTAGTACTGAGAATTTCTAGTCAGAAAAACCCAATACTCAATTATGGCCCGACAATTCAATTATTGTCTAATTTCCTCTGATATAAATACCTTGTTATAAATATCTGTAACCTATAATTCTGAGTATATTCTAACTCCGGTTGCGACAGTTTTTTTCTAATGCAAATCTAATTCCGTGGCCTGCTTGTGTGTGTGTGTGTCTGATGGCTCAAGCTATTTCGTACCCCTTCGTCAAGATCGGTTCAACCGTGAAACGGTAACAAGCAGTTAGACACACAGATCTGCTTTCGCATGTTATTATTATACTAGATGATGCGCGCGACTTCGTTCGCGTGGATTAAGGTTTTTTGACTCCCGCGGGAACTCTTCAATTTTCTCGGATAAAACCGATGTCCTTTCCCGGGACACAACCTATTCCTGTACCAAATTTCATCAAAATCGGTTTAACAGATGGGCTGTGAAAGCGCAGCAAACAGACAGACACACTTTCGCATTTATAATATTATCGTATGGATTAGGTAGGTATAGCAAGTATACATATAATTTCGATGAATTGCATATGCTGCGAAGTTGTAATCAGTAATTGTATAGAGCAAAGTTTACTTTTTCAAATTGTGTTCTGGCGAATATCTTTATAGTTGTGCTGGTGGCACTATTAAAAGCCATAAAACAGAATAAGAAGAAGAATATTTACTATTTTGAACTCCTTATCTTATACATTAAAATACATCATGATTGTGACCAATTGTTGAGTTGAAACTCTGTTGTCAGTACTACTATTTATTTGTTATAACAACTATCTAATTGACAGTGTATAATGTTACCCACTTTGAAAATATGAGTGACTTGTTTGATTATAAGTTTATATAAAAAGTCTTAAATTAAACGATTTCTGATGATGTGCGATACGTATTGGTGATTTTATATTATTGTAACTTGTTACCAGGAGGTATCACACATGAGAATGATCCGGAATTGATCGGCCACCCCGTGCGCTTGAACCGCAGTGGCGTGTTTGTGCCAGTACAGGTTATTGCCGAGTACGACGCTGAAAACTCACCTCGCGTGCACGACTTACCTATCCCGGTCATCACAGAGGCTCAAAGGATCACAGCGAACCCTTTGAAACGAAAGGCAGTTGTCTTTATGACTGTAATATGTCTGTCAGTATTCTTCGCTCTCGGAACACTCACTATACTTCACGCAAAGAATATAAGCCGAGGTGAAACAAGTATAGAGTCACACATAAACGCCACTCTGAGAAAGACCCACACAAGGCACAAATTCAGAAACCCATACAACTTTGGCCGCACGAAAAATTGGAAACTGTTCCTCGGTTTGACACAAGGTAGGACGTTTTTGAGACATGTATTATTACCTTCCCCTCACCCACCGAATGGGACAGGACTATCGTGGCATACTGTGAATAACGCAATCGAAGACTGGCCTTAATCCTGTAGCTATATGATCAAGGATACAAATTTATGTTTCCATACCAGCGAATTTATTTCCATAAATATTGTTGTGCAATGTCAGTTACAGTCTGAATTTAAAAGAAAACTATACGAACAATAGGATAAGACTGAGTACCAGTGGAACGGAAAAAAAATATTTTCTCGCTAGTCCACAGCTAACTATGCCAAATTTTATCGCATTCAATATTATATTATAGAGCCTTTATAGAGATTTCGTTTACAGTATTTCTATTAACAATTTATCAATTATTAGGCCAGTAACTAACTTAACTAATTGTAACTATTAGACAGAATATTGTTATACCTAGGTGTTACGATTATAGAATGTTACTAGGTGAACATTTAGTCCTCGTTGCAGATTAGAGAATACAAAATGAAACTTACAATTATAATTGCGGCCTTAGAGAGATGATTTTAAAGAAGAAGATATAAAGCTTCACTGTAATGCATTTGTGATTATATTGGTATAATGTAATAGTAAACTTTTCACCGTTGAAAATTTCGTTAAAATGCCAAGACTGGCTTGGAGGTTGTGCTGTTGGAAAGATGAAATCAGTATTGACGTCCATTTTTGTTAAATATTCCATTTGAAAAGATCTCATTTTTTAGTAAATCAGTGTAGACCTTGTAAGAATAACAAAATGGTTTATTATATTATAATGTATAGACGAATATAGATTATAGATATGTATATTATAGATAGATTATTAGATAATATAATATATTTAAGGTTGCGTCAGTTTTAAGCAACCTATAGCTGCAAAAGATTGTTGTAGGTTTTTGTCTTTGTCATCGATTTAGTATTCTTAGCCCTATGTAACTTGAATGTGATCTAATGGATATTTTAGGTAGGTACTCGTAGATTAAGTGAAATATTGGTGTCTAATTGTTGTAAGAGCAAATGTGTAAAGAAAATATTCTGTATACCTATCTTAAATTTACTTCTTAAGATGTACAAAATATCTTCCACTTAATACTAGTCATATAAGTTAATGAATGTAGGTTATCATTAAGTAAATATATGTTAACCAATAAACACGTCTTTTAATATATTTTAATTTAATTTACATAAATATTCTCCCATATTATTTTTGACCGAGCGAAGCGAAGGTCTCTGAGTCTACTTGAGTGAATTTGCACTTGTCGGTCCGTCCGTCTGTCTGTCAGAGCCTTATAATTTCTGAATTACTGAACGTAATTACTTCAAATTTAAATATAATATGTAAACCGATGGCCTCCCGCCGAATATGGCTTAAAAAGTTATAAAAACCTATATTTCAGGAGGGCTCCCATAGAAGCGAATGCGAAGTTAAATATTTTTATAGCGTTACATAGTGTTATGGTATAACATTTTAAAGATAATTAGGAATAAAGTCCAAAATATATATTTTTTTTAAATTTTCCCCTGAAATTGACGAAATGGGGGGCTTTCAAAGTAGAGATTTTCTAACGTCCAAAGTTGACCTCAGAACTCTCAATTTTCTGAAAGGCTGAGCCTGAAACTTGATCAATTATTTGAATTATATCCTGTACTTGAACAACAAATAATAAAATTAGATAAATATTATAAGGAAACGAAATTATTTAATTTTTAATGAGCTTCAGTATTTTTAACAGAACTTCACAATGATGTCAATAGATGGCGCTCTGTTTACAGAGTGCCATAATATATTGACATCATTGTGAAGTTATTCGTTTTGTTTATTCGTTTGTGCTTACAAAATATAATAGACGTTAGCACCCTTTTTAGCACCATCATACGTGGAATAAAAAAATAGTCTAATGATAGTACTGATGTCTATGAACGTAAAGATGAGCGCGCATCTAGACATGCCCATAGGAGTGGGAGTACCTACCCAAATATTCAACCATCTCCAATAACTCTTTAGCCCTTTTGCATCTAATGTTAATCTTATGGATACCGCGAGGCGAACCACTAGTTATAAAGATATCATGTTTAGTGATTATTGAAACCATGAGTTAACAAACAAAATATTGGATATTTTACGTAGGCATAGGATAGGTACAAAACTTGGAAATTTGGTGGACAAAACCAAAGAAGTTGTACGGGAGCAGGTGATTTGGGTCGTTAGGGTCGAGACCCTTGCTCGACCGTAACGGTCTGATCTAATCCGAGGATGATGTGTTAGTGAACTGTGAATATTGTGTCAGTGTCAAAATTAAGAAACTTTGACTTGTAATATGGTTAAGATCCGAATATACAATGACCTTCACCCATCTGTTTACCAGATTAAACCTACTTTTTATTTTTATTTAATACTAGATAAATACGCCCAAAATAGGTTGCCTATCAAAATCCGGTCCAGGCAATTTTTTAATTAATTAATTTTTTTTGGACAAGTTTTATTATAGCCAATGCTATATCATCGCGTTTGTTATAAATTACTAATTATCAAAATATAGGTAATTTTATTTAGATGTAGAAAATTCGGGCTTCTAGCTTTATCCGCATTGAAATTACAGGGGGGTCGAAAATGTCATGTCCGTAATGGCTTCGAGACAACACATATACTCGAGCACATTTTATGGATAGTGCAAAACCCATATTTAAAAAAAATTACATCCTGCATGTATATCAAAGAAATCTGCATATTTATAAAAAAATATTACTTTTAAACTTTTGGTGATATACACAAGAAATACACAGGCGGACAAATAAATTAGTGTTGCCAACCTAGCACTGTATAAGAAGAATGTTTATTGTATGGCAATTGAAATTTATAATAAGTTGCCAAAAGATCTAATTGACCTATCGTTGCAAAAATTAAAAACTAAGATAACGGATTGGTTATAAATCCGCCAATTATATTCTGTTAACGATTACTTGAGGCAGTAATATAATAATATTTTATTTTTTCATAATCTGCTTTAAAATTAAATTTATCTAATACATGCAATTCTTGTATATATTATATAATCTGAATCTTGGAAACGGTTTCAACGATTTTCATGAAATTTAGTATGCAGGGGGTTTCGCGGGCGATAAATCGATCTAGCTAGGATTCATTTTTAGAAAATGTCGTTTTATCTGTGTTTTCAGGCAATGAGAAATTGATACAATATCATTACAATACGAAGGTAAATTTCGCCACCATCTACAAGGTTATATTAGCTCAGGTGGGAAATTGGGCTGTCCCGAAACCAGAAGACCTTGGTTCGAGTCCAGATGTTTCAAGTCCGATTATTTATTTCCCTTTTTTAAATATAATATAATATGAAATTAAAAAAAAAAACATAATTCATAATATAATTTTAGGGCTAGGTACTGGAAGAAATCTCTTCCAGAGATAAGTTGTCCCTGTACATGCCCTTTACATTTTTATGTTTAGTTTTTAACTTGGTACTAAATATATAATTTATTTTTTAAATATAATTTTCAAAAAACAGGATTTACTTACCAAAAAAAAAATACCGAGTCTAGCTCGGTCATCCAGGTACTTTCTTATATAAATGATTATGATTATGAGAAAAGGATGCAGGTACCTACTGCTGTACCTCCGTTTGTTTGATTTTGCTCGAATTGGCCTGCCCCCAGATAATATATCACGTACCTATATCTTTGAAATAAAACGATAATAATTTGTAATTCCAATATTCTTTATTAAATGATATAAGATAATCTTAAAATATTTTGGCATAAGTTACACGTAAATTTTATTATTCGTTTGCGTTCATTTCAACAATAATATTAATTATACCTAAATATAGAATGGTATAATATAATTGGTTTATATCGTAATACATGATACAATTTATTGTATTAATATGCTTATTTGTGTTACGTAGCAACAGACCGACTTAATTTTATTAGGTATGTATCTACGATTAACTTAAAACTATATTGCACCTTCTGAGTCGTTAAACTAAGCAATAAATTAATCTGTCTGGTATCATTAGAAACAAACAGAATGTACCTACGACGATAAATACATATACGACACGACATCACTGGGCATGTCCGAAGGATAACCTATTTTATCTACTAATTTTTTCTATTGAAAAAAATATAATACTTCAAATATAAACCTTAAAACTAAGGCATTAAAGTTTAATTACGACCATACTATATTTAAGACCTTTTGTCTTCTCAACGCGAGGTGTCGGCCACGGTTACAGCACTTATTAATATAAACTTTAAAACCGAGAACCGAGTTATTGTGAAAAAAATAAAAATTCTTTCCAAAAAACAGACTTCCAAAGCCACTGTACTAAAGTAAAAAATAATTTTGATTTCTTAGGACTTGGTTTTAAGTATGAAGTCGTTGCTTGACACCTACAATCTGAATTCACGATTAAAAATCATAAATCACTATGTTTATGGAGTTCTGTACCCTGCAGCATCAAGGTTGAGGAGTTGGGACTTAGGTTTAAGTATGAAGTCGTTGCTTGACACCTACAATATGAATTCGTCATAAAAAAATCCTAAATCGCTATTTTTAAAGAGTTCTGTACCCTACAGCATCAGGGTTGAGGAGTTAGGACTCAGAGTTGTATTGTATATGTCACCGTAAGATTGTAAAATCCGTTAGATTATAATCTAACGGTTTCTATCCCGCGAGATTATAAACTGTCGTAAGATTGTGAACCGTTCAATGTTCTGAGTATTAATTTACGAAATATTTATTGTTTTTACGTTTTCTTGTCTCTTTCTTGTACAGTTCGCGCGCGTGTTGAATGCAGAATAAATGTAAGTGTCACCATACATTTACTCTGCATTCAACTCGCGCACGAACTATAGGTTAGGTTAGGGTTTGACATGAAAATTCAGATAGTGCCTGCACTTAGGTTCTATCGGGTTAATATACCTGATTTTTTACAATTTACCGAAAAATAACGCGTTAAATTGTAAGCAGTATGATACGGTTCAATCAAGATAAAAAACGTTATATTATAATCTAACGGTTTTTACAATCTTACGGTGACATATACACGTGACTTCTTGATACCTACTATAATAATAATATGAATTCACCATCATAATTTCCTAACTCCCTAGTTTTGAGGATTTCATGTAGTACCGAGTACGGTACACCTACAGCATCAGGATTGAGGATTTGGAGTCAGAATTTTTTATGGGACCACCTCGCGAGTTTCCTCTAACCAGTGAAAAAAAAATCGGTTTAGAAACCACGAAGATATGCACCGACATACATGTCGACAATTAATTGAAATTAAGCTTTTCTAGGCCTCCCCCACGTAATATTATATAGCAGTATGGGCTTCGTGTTAATCCAGTCAAATCGCAGGCAATCATTATTGGCAGTCCGGGATACATTGCAAAGCTTGACTTGCGAGGACTACCTACCCCCGATCTGTTCTAATGTTCTGATCCCATATTCTTCCCAGAAGAAGAAGATCCCATTTTGTGACTTCGTTAAAGATCTAGGTATAAATTTAGATTCACAAGTCACAACTATCCTGGTCTGGGCATGTTAAAGAGCTGAGTAGGAGAACTTTTGCTACGATGAACTCTTTGCGACGGTTGCGCTCTGTCCTGCCAATTCCTACCAAAGTTTTGTTGGCACAATCTCTCCTTCTTTCTATTCTCGATTATGCTGACGCAAGCTATCTTAATTTGACTGAGGACCAGCTTAACAAGCTTCAGCGACTCCAGAATCTCGGAATTCGGTTCATATTCGGCTTACGCAAATATGACCACGTATCCCAATTTCGTCAAAAACTCAAGTGGCTCCCTATACGCCGTCGCCGGAATCTGCATTCTGCATGTACTTTCTCTTCTGTACTGTGTGTTATTTCATTTTAAAACTCCCTCCTACCTTAAGGAGAAATTCAGTTTCTTTGGTGTGCAATCCGATATAAGACCATGTCGAGCCTTATCGCTGAAAACCCCAACTCATAAAACGAAGTTCTTTAACAATTCGTTCAGTGTTCGAGCTAATGCACTTCCACTGACCATACGCCAATCTAAGTCACTGGACATATTCAAAAATACATATATTATCATTCATATATATTAGTATATTTTATAATTAGCTATATTATATATAATTTATGTTTATCATTGGTTTATGTATTAGTATGTAGTTATTTGAATGTAAGTATATTATTGATGCACCTGCAGTCTATTTTCCCATATTTTCTCCTTTTCCTAAGGTTGCCTGGTAGAGATCGCTACCTAAGCGATAAGGCCGCCTTTTGTAGGTATCCTACTTCTGCCTGTGTTTGCTTTTTTCCAATTTTTGTTTTTGTTAAATTTACTTGTGGTGGTAAAAATAAAGTGTATAATAATAATATACAAAATTTAGCTTTCTCGGTTCACATGCATTTCTAACCCGTTTTTTCCGACGTAATGACTGGACTAACTACTGTCTACTACTAAACGTTAACATAAAATATTTTTTTTAATTAAACGTAGTACCAGTAGCAAACCTATATATTGCTGGTTATGTGTGACATTAAAAAATAATATTTCTCCAGCTCAAGTAGATATGATACGAAATTAACATTGTGTTGGTCAAAATTGTATTAATTCTGGGAAATACCCGACTTCACTTTGAACGTTCGCGTGTGTTCGTTTTCTATACACGTTCCTGTCGCGTGTTATGTGCGGTCATTGCGTATATAGTGTTGTAAGAAAAATTAGCCTAGCTACATGCCTAGGTCAATTTGATTTGAGGATCCTATGAAACTGAAGCATAGCTATATTCTATAAGTACTATCTTACGTAAAACGTTTTACGTACGATCTTTGGTTTCGAATGATTAAATATTAATATCAATACCTATCATTTACAGATCATGAGATCACTACACAAGAAATTTATAAAAAATACTGTACTATGTATAATTATTGTACTTTCTAACTGGTTACATTGGGCATATATGTAGTTCTATATATATCTACGCGGGAAGGTATTTTTATGTTACTAAGTATATAAATATTGGTATTTATTGTATATGTATTAAATAAGCAGTGCTTTAAGGCAAATTACCTATAGCTATTAAATGTAATATGAAATTTGTATTGTACTTTTAATAGGAATTAATATTGTTGGATGTTCATAGTTGAACTAAAGTATACGGATTTGCTAGTAAAAACTACTATTATTAATCTTAATTCTATTGTATAAATAGTCGTTTCTCTAGTCGCGATTATCCGCTATAATATGTGCGGAAATATAGGATAATATGAATTTTAGTATAGTAATATCCTGTTAATTATGAGGATACTGTAGATTGTCCGAACTAAGGGCGAGTGATGCTAGGACGCTTCTTCTCTGCGGGTTCACTCCCAGATTTTCCCAATTGATCCAGGATAGTCGAGCTGTCAAATCTGCGCAAATTAAATTCATTTTCAACATAATTATATTATTATAGTATAGTTATATTTAAAATTATATATTTTTATTATTATTATATTTGCAACGGTATGCATGCCGACCGACTCCTACAAGGATAAACTAAATATATGAACCATGAAGGAGTTGTCTCTGCTAAGCGCGCTGCCTACACGTCGGATTTGGGTACAAATCGCAAACAATGTTAGACCTCTGCTATGCACTATGAATGACATTCCGAACCAGTGCTACATTCACTCGACGATTCAAAAGTACTTGTAAATGTAAAAGTTTATTTGAATAAAAACCATTTGAATTCGAATTCAAATGTCGAGGGCTCGGAGTTCGATTAACGGGTACCTATGCCTTTTACCGGGTAACTTTTCGGAGTAATCACCTAAATATCACTTGCGTGTTTTGTTTCATTGAGGACAACATCGTGAGAAAACGTACATGCCTAGAGTTTTCTTTGTACTCAAAGCTTCAATGGATGTTAAGTCTGCACTTGGCCAGCGTGCTGACCCCCTGCTCATGATGAGAGAAGACTCATGGTTAGTAGTGGGCCGGTGATGGGTTAAGATGATGATAAATGATCGGCATCTGTGTAATGTGAAATGAGCGTGGGACGTGCGGAGTTGTCATTACATGGTCTAAGATCCCAGAGCCGCGAGACCCTACTTATTTTCTGAGAAACAAAATGTGAGTTATATTTGGTAGGTAATATAGCAGCTTTTGTAAGTTGATTGAACGTATGTACATGCTCGTTATGTTGGGCCGACGGCCAATTTGTAGGTATCAAGTGCTAAAGGTACGTAAAACATTGCTTACTGTTCTTAAATTCTCAATGCTGATTTTTTGTATGTTTTATAGAATATTGTAATAATAATTAATAATAATCAATACTGCTAATAATAATCAATACTGCCAGACTCCTACCGTGGGCGATTATATCCGCCAGACGCTTTAAAGCTCGCAAAAATAAAAGTTGACTTGCTCTAACAATAGATAACGATCTCATTTCTCACAATGCAAGGCTAGACCGGGGACCGCTTAAGTAGGTATGTATTTGCGTTCAGTTAGGTATCGTCGCGTGTGTATATTATCGTATATATGAATTATGTGTATATTATTCATAAAATTTTATATAGGTAAGTATATTATTCATAACATTCATACGCATATTCAAAATACGCGTATGAATATAACTAGGTCATAAAAAGTAACTAAAGTAGTAAAAATTGGTTCGATCGTACCTATCAGTTTTATGTTTTTAACAAATTAATCATTGGAAACTTCGTTGCATAGGAAGATTTACGAGGCGAGAACAAGTTGATTGGATTAAGGAGGTAGGTACATAAATGAGAAATCATACTTAGTTTTCCCACTGGTGTACCTACATTTCCCCACGACAAATATAACTTAGATACCACTCCACAATATTCTTCGTCGTTGTCTCAACTCGTATGAACGTCAACCGCTGAATTAAGATCTCCTGCATGTATCCCCACGGGCACGGTCTTAAACGTGGTTAAAACCATGTTAAAACTTACCACTTGTGTTCCAGTGAGCTTTATCGGCCTTGATTTCTCCTCTAAGACACTTCTCAACGTATGTAAGGGGATCATAATCTGCGTCCAATACCTGAATTAAATATTATTTCAGTTTTAGCATTATAATCCATTTGATATAGACATAATATGTTGCAATCTATTATGCTAAAAGGCTGAAAGCAGTAGAACGCTCGATCGTAAGCGGCATGTCGGCTGCGCTTCTCCCGGATCGTAGAATTTCAAGGAACTAAAGATAATAAACATTAATAAAGTGTATTATTAAACTAGTAGTCCGCGTGGATTTAGGCAGCTCTTTGATTTTCCAGGATATAAATAAGCATAACTACACTTAATCAATACCCATGTAAAAATCACGTACAAAACTCTGTAGCAGCGTGATTGAAGGACAAACAAACAAACACACTTTCGCATATTTTATTGTATTAATATGGATCTTTTTGCAAGAAGCTGTTTCGCATTTTCGAGTCCGAGGCTAGCAAGTGTCTTGAGTAAAATATTTAATTAGTAGGTAATTATACTAGCCTCTCTCAGAAGCGCAATGTACGCAATCGCGAGGCGTAGAGTGTCGATCTTGCTTAGCCGTTTCTCATAGGGGAAAGTCGGCACATGCACACGCAATTCGTCGAACGCCGAGTTTATACTGCTAAAGACAGAACATCATACACACATTTTAGTAGCGTCACAATAGCATTTTCAAAAGGGGAAATACTGAAGTTTTATGATATTACCTACAGAAATCTGCGAAAATTACTGACTCCCATTCACCTACTGAAAGGGTTATTGAAAGCAAATAAGACTTCGCATCTACTGAAATTCGGAAAAATTGCAAAGGTTGTCGATTTCAGGAGGAAATGCTTCCATTTACCCCTGAACTCCGGAAACGAACATAAGGTTCATGCCTAATGGGGCCTTCAATTGCTGAAAGCTGGCAAAAACTACTGAAGATCATAGTACCATAGTACGTTCATAGTGCTTTACCTACTGAAATACGAGAAAATTTCTGTAGTTAACGGGGCTATATCTGCTGAAATCTGGAATAATTACCGAGGTTCATAGGTTGTTACTGAAATCAGGAAAATTGCTTTAAAATTACAGTGTTGTTGGACTTGGATAGGTAATTCAAAAATATCGTTTGTGGATGTGTGAAATCCATTTTTCTATTTAGAGACCCGTTGCTAAAGCGTTAAAGTGCTTTTTTTTCCAGTCCAGTGTCCCTCCATCCTGAACGAATGTTTTTAAATATGTACCTACCTATGTGACAAAACTCACGGCAATAGTATATATTGACTATCATGGCTATGTAAACTTTACAATAAGCTAACGAGTACTTAGTAATAGTCGACCAATTTATAAAATTTCCGCATTTTGTGAAGGGCAACTACGGAGTACGGAATCCTATACCTACTGCGCGTGGCCCAACACGCACTTGGCCGGTTTTTCCTCAACCGGAAAAATCACGGGTAAAATAATATCTCATCTCACCTAGTGCAGTCGAGTAAAAATCAACCTTGAATTTCTAATGTCGATAGATGTTCTTCATAAATTTTTTCACGCGGCTTGGTAATTTTTGATGGTTTATTTTATCTAACTACACACAGAGGCAATTAAATAAGATACCCATTGGGTCCGGACCTCAGCATCCGTCGCCGCTCGCGAACATTCGCAGCCGCTCGCTGCACGCGGTACGGCGACCCGCCGCACTGGAAGTCCGGCTCTACGGAAGACTCCAAAAGAGCATCTTGTTGAAAACAAAAAATAATATTACAAGATAAAACTCGTCGAATTGGAGACCTGCTCCTTCTGTTCTGTTAGTAATACGCTGCAATTATGAATTAACTATCTGATGCCCGTGACTTCGTACGCGTGGATTGAGTTTTTCGGTTCCGCGGGAACTCTTTTTAATTTTCCGGGTGTAAAAAATTTCCTTTGTTTTATCAAGATCCGTTCAGCTGTTCTGGCGTGATTCAATTCAATTTGTTTAAAACTTGTAGGACAAATGACTTGACTCTACCACCGGTTCGGAAAATAGATTCTGCTGAGAAGAGCCGGCAAGAAACTCAGCAGTTGCCCTTTTTTTTTAAAAAAAAGAAGATAATACAATACGTATGTAAGTATATAAATTAAATACAATAGTATAAGTTATTTAACTATCCTGATTGAGTAACAAACATCCATCCATACAAACTTTGGCATTTACGAGTATAATATGTATTAAATATAGATCTATCGAAGAATATCCGTACAAGGCGTGAATAAGTTAACAAGTCGAAAATGCATAGGTATTTTGAAGGGCAGCCATTTTTAAGTTTATATATATATTTTAATTGAATGTGATTATTTTGATTGGAATTTTCAGATAACATTAAAATATTTATGAATTATAAAAAGCCTATGTCACTCTCCAGGTCCTCAACTATACCCATGCCAAAAATCACGTCGATCCGTTGCTCCGTTGCGGCGTTATTGAAGAACAAATCAACAAACCAATAAACCAACAAACAAACACACTTTCGCGTTTATAATATTAGTATGATATGATATGATTTCTCATGAAAAAATGACATACCAAGTTGTTCACCAATGACTCACCTAAGAAATATACCTACTCTAAATTCAATGATCTCTAAATTCATACTAATTAACACGGTTGAAAGTTAACTCTTAAATAAAAAATCATGTTACTATTGATTTATACAAAAATATATGCTACATAATATGTATAAATTACTGTCATTACTGTCCATTAATCGCATAATAATAATTCACCCAAGCCCACCTGTTCAACCGATTTTGATGAAATTTGGTAAAGGGATAAGTTTTATCCCGGGGAAGGACATACGGGAGAAGGGCTACTTTCTATTCTGGAAAATTAAGTAGTTCCTGCGGGAATCAAAAAATTTAGTCCACGCGGATGAAGTCGCGGGCATCAACAGCTAATAGGTTAATAATTATTTTATATAGTTCTGTTGTCCATTTTAGCCATTTGTCAGTGTAAAAAAAAACATAAAAACTGTCAAAAATCGCGCGGTTTATTTGCAGTGCGAAGTAGGGCAAATCTGAACACGAAATATAAATCCCGAGCATAAAATTCGCGCGAATGTTTTTCGCAGTGTTTCGACCGTAGCGTAACTGATAAATTTACTTGTAACATATTAATGTGTGTAATGTGTTACATAAGTTCTTAGAAATCTCACTGCGGACATACTATCTCTGACCCTCTGACCCACGTGGCCTCATGTCGTAGAGCTGACCACCTGTGTAACCACCTGTGTACACAGTACTACACAGGTGGTTACACAGGTGGTCAGCTGAGGCTTCGGCGTAAATTTTCATTGAAAAAATTTGAAACTTAAAAAATTACATCCAGGGATCATATGTTTGATACAATACCTGCATGCAATTGTCTGGAGTGCTGATGAACGTAGGCTGCAAGAGGCAGCTGGAGTCTGGTTCTAGCCGCCGCATACACACAGGACGGCAGATCCGGGGTCATAGCCGGGCCCTCATCGTCTGACCCGTCGGCGTATGAGAATTTCAAACTCGAATACTCCAATCGGCGATTTTCACTTTAAATAATCACATAAAACTATGAAATAAGGTACTAAGTTACTAATTTGCACACGAAGTCCCTGTTAATTCTTCTATCTTTTTTTTATCTGTGTTTTAGCACTGAGCTTAGATAGGAAGTTGGTACGTCATTAAGTAATAACGCTCCGAAAAACTTCCGTAAAACGAGAAAGAATTCAATCCATTGCACTCAAGTATATGAAACATTTACCAAAACCAGGAAGAAAATTATGGGAAATTTTTCCTATTATTTTTACCTCAAACTCGGTGAGGTCGACGAGTCCGCAACCTGAGTCCTGGCTCCTGACATGCCTACTTTACTTGTCCGAAACAGTACTAGCACTTATCACTTCGAAAACGAACTGACAACAAATCCTGCAAGAGAAATAATTTTATACCGCAAAGGGGTGGCGTGGCCATTTTGCAATAATATGCTGAGGGTGTGTTTTTGTCATATTTCCAGAGGAATGATAGTTCGTAAGAGTGAGAAAACAAGGTTCAAATTCACTGGAAGAGTTTTATATGTGTGCATTTTGCAAAATACTTATTCAATTCAACCTTGTCGATTGTCGATTGGGCGGAGCTACCAAATTTAAGGGCGTTTAGGGGATGGACCTCGACGACTGTCCGAGAAAGTGCGTTAAGTGTTAATTTCTAATAAAGCTTCTATTGATTTCACCCCCGCGCGCATG
Source organism: Erebia aethiops (assembly GCA_923060345.2). Lineage (NCBI taxonomy): Eukaryota > Metazoa > Arthropoda > Insecta > Lepidoptera > Nymphalidae > Erebia > Erebia aethiops. The sequence continues at coordinate 8,195,206 of OV281079.1, read as the reverse complement.
TGTCTTGATCTCGTGAGCTGAGAGCGATGACTCAGCTTCCTACGGGGCTGAATCAGCGTAGCCTATTCCTGAAAGGCTCCCAGATCTTCTACGCCACTTCATTAAATTCTAATTCAGGACAGGCTCAAGAGATGTCGAGACAAAGTTCAATTCTCAAAATGAGTCGCTCGTAAACGGTTCCGAAATTGGCCGGAATGCTGGATTGACATTACACAAGCAGAAACACGTTCCATCGGCCAACGGTCTTCGAACCCGGGTCTCGGTCACAGACATGGTCTGGGTGGATGTAAGAAACCGTGCAAAGTTGAGGCTAGCAGAATATAGTGAGCCTGTTTTTATGCTCATGTGCTGAATTAATTATTGTGGGATACGGTACCCTTACCTATATTGCGACTGAATTACTCTGTGTGATATTTATCCGAGACGAATTACGATAATTTCCAGCACGATACGAGTTTTATTTTACTTTACGTCGTTCTACGAGGAAGTTTTGAAGCAAGGACGGGAGGCTTAACAGATCGATGCAGACCATTCTCTCTCATTGGCGGAGAGCGCGTCTGCTCGTGACAGTGGCTATAAAATAAAACAAGCTCCGCGAAGGCTATAAAACTTCTTAACAATTGGATATACTTCTATAACTATCTGTGCTTTTCATGACGGAATGAGTTTCAGACGCTTGACTTTCATTATAACTGCTAGTCTACCTGTGCTTTCGAAGGGCAAAGAAAAAATACTCGCGTAATTCATAACCGAGTTTAATTGAATATTCATAAAAAAGAGGTGTGTTCACTGGAGATCGTCTTACACTGCTTCAGCTTATGCTCTGGGCTATGCCAGTTACTTTAGTTCTTCGTTATCTTTCTTCCTAGTTCCCGATCTTTATATCCTAGCCCTCATTTTTTTTTAATTTATAATAAATAGGTGCTACCTTGTTTAGGTTCATGTTTGTACAATACGAGTATAAGCACGGAAAAGAGAAGTAGGACAGTGAGTATAATAGGCAAATGACGTATAAGGTACATTATGCGTACCTATCATGTATATTTACGAAGAAATCAGTCTCTAGTTTGCAAGCGGAGAGTGAAAATGGTCGCAATTTTCCATTGCTAAAATAAACGTTTATCGACTTTTATGTCTTCGTCACGTATCAGCAAAACTGTGGACCTATACCTAGCATGACGTAAATAAATGTTTTTTTAGGGTTCTATACCTGAAGAGGAAAAAAGGAACCCTTATACTTATAGGATCACTTCGTTGTCCGTTTGTATGTCTGTCAACCACCTTTTCTCAGGAACGCGTAAAGGTATCAAGTTGAAATTAATATCAAATACTTAGGTCTACTGTCTCTTGGAGCTGAAACAAATCAAGCATCTGAGTCAACGCAATAATAAGATACGGCCGTTCATGTCGCATATATTGACACTCGCCAATAAATCGTAACTTATATGGTATTCCCATTGACCTTGAATCATGAAATTTGACAAGAAGCAAGGTTTCACAGCACAAGTATAGGAAAAAATCCGAAAATGGTTAATTAGAGTACTTCCGTACTCATATACACGTGTCAGGCGCTACCAGTTTAGCTCCATAATATGTAATTCTCTGTCTACGTGTAAGCCAGGTATTTAATTTTCACAGCTGATTACGTAATGTTATGACATATCTCTTGTTGTTTAGTAAAATAATTTATATTCTGAAATCAATAGTTGATGCAGCGAACTAACACACTCTTTTCCTAATTGTACTCCATCTCTTCTTGATCTAATTCTTGTTTCCTCTATTGATCATGTTGCAAAACATGGTCAATGCGCTGCTGATGCTTTTTCATGTCACGATTTGGTTTATCTATCGTATAAGTTACGACCTCCTAAAGCTAAAAAGAAAATTCTTCTGCTGCGTAATTTTGGTGGTATGGATTTAGATCGGTTAAGAGATGACGCGGCGATGATAGACAGGACCGATGTCCTTACGGGAGATAGCGTCGATGATATGGTGGAAAGCTTCAATTCACTTAATTAAATACATATCAAAAATTCGCGGAACCGGCAGGACTTGAACCTCGTTCAATGAGTTCCATCGAATATGGGCCTTGATACTGAAATATATCGCTACTGGATGGCATAAACAGAAGCGTTAGAAGACTGGAGTAAAAAGATGCATATCTCAAATTTCGGCACTGGCAGGTGAACCGTGAGTGAACCGTGGCCAGTGGTCAAGGCGCTCAGGGCGCGATTCACAGAGAGACGCAGGTTCAAGTCCTGCCGGTTGCGCGAATTTTTGATATGTATTTAATTAAGTAAGTGTAGAAACTTTCCTCGTGTGTGAAGCACTGTAATAAAATTATAAGCTACAATTCACCTCTAATGCAACTCTATTAAACTCTCGATAAAAAAATGCAGCATAAAAAACACTGCAAAAGCTAAATATAAATCTAATAACTCCGATGAGAATAGGGAAAAACATAAAAATATTCGGAATCGTTGCAACAGGTTGTGTAGGGATAAACAACGACGCCTCCACAAATCCATACTTGAAGAAGATGTTTCTGGTCGAGTATGGAACTTTCTTAAATCTCTTGGAGTTGGGAAAGCACGCCAGGATAAGAGCTCCTTAAATATTGATCTGAACCAACTTAATCAGCATTTCTCTTCTTCTTGTGCCATTGATGATGCCACAAAATTGCGGACTAAGAATCAAATTTCAGCTTTACCCACTTCTGATGATTCTGCTTTTATTTTTAGTCAGATCACTGATAGTGACGTTAAGAAAAGTATTCGTGAGGTCAACTCTGATGGTGGTACAGAACCCTTTGTGCGCGAGTCTGATTCGCACTTGACCGGTTTTATTTATTTGTAGCGTGTTTTTAACTGACTGCACCGGGCTATGTTTCGATTATTTGCTTCTGCACGATATTGGGCATTGGCAATTATTGGCATATATGCCAATTCACGTCAGCCATGAATACCTATAAATTGTTATAGAACGGGCATGGCTATTTATTTTTTGAGAAAGGCTTGCGCTTGACGACAATCATGCTTACCTGATACAAAAGCAACGATGCGGTCTAGGTTGGAGCTCGCTGGCCTAGAGGATGCCTATTCTTGCCTTAAAGGTACCTTCTTAAGTTGTATGTGGCAGTGAATACATGAGCTGGAAGGCCGGTTCGAATCATGAACGTAGAGCAGAACCGTTTCGTTCGGGCAGACTGGACGTCAATCTCATAAGGATATGCCAATGCTGACGGTATCTTGCTGTACTAGTTTATACTTCTAATACCTATACTGGAAGTTGTCCGCGACTTCCTCCGCTATCTTTTGAGGCTGTACTATATATTTATTATTATCTAATGCACGTTTTTATTATTTAAAACTTATAACATAAATCCCGATTTTCGAGTCTCTAACTTCAAAAACAGGACTTTCATACAAACTTCCAAGCCCTATTTCAACCCCTCGCGGATTTTGGTAAAATTACTTATACAGTTTAAAATAATAATTTAAAACTAAAAATCCAAGTCTCTAACTTCAAAAACTTAGAATCTTCATGCAAGCTTTTAATCCCCATTTCACCCCCTTTGGGGTGGATTTTCGTAAAAATGCTTATACAGATTTTTATTATTTAAAACTATTAATTAAACATGATTGTGTGAGGTTATTGCAATCGTCTCAATGCTTTCATTGAGATGATCGCAATCACCTCTGTGCTGTGGGGCTTGGTCCGGCGAGATTGTAATCGTTGACTTTGTCTCTTTAAAGTAGATACAAGTAGTCATCAATTGTGGTTAAGTTCTGATATAGACGTAGGAAGGTAGTGGGTTTATTTTAGGTGGGTATAGATCATGGGTTATACACCCATGATCGATCAATCTACAAAGCAAAAGGTGCTTTAAATAAAAACGTGCTGCCAAGAGATTTAGTGTTCTGGTAGGTACGATGCAGTGTAGAAACCGATCAGTTCGCTACCATCTTAGAAAATGTTTAATCATCAGCAATCACTCGTCAGTAGACGAGATCAGACGGCGGCGGGAAACGAAAGATTGACTCAAGAACCAATCGAGCGAGATCATCTAATTTTAAAAGAAAGTTAGATTCCAAAGTGTTTACGCTCACAATAACGTACCTACGTATAAAGTAGGTATGTGTTATAGCAATACACACAAATTGAAAATCATCATTCAAAATGATTTTTCAACGAAAATGTTTATTTTTAATAAGATTAGACGATCTCTACTAACTAAATTATCGATGAATCACCCAATGCACAAGTCACTGTCAGGCCAGAGTCTGTTTTACCGCGGCCGCGCCGTCGGAACTTTGCCACACAGCCCTCAGCTTCCCATACCGATTTACTCGTCTATAAATTAGCGTCCCCAGTCCCTCTAAGCACAAACAAGTAATTTCTGGAACGACTATAATTTGGTGCTAATTCGCCGTTCGGAAGTTGTGCCCTAGTCGACCCTGTAATTGATTTGTCGCGGCAAGGGGCGCAACTCGGGCCCTGCGAGTGGCGCGCCACGCGACACGCACGCGGCCTAACCACGCCCCGAAGGACCCCGCTTGATAACCAAAAAAGCCAAAATCCTGTTTGATGTATTCTACAATTTTTGCGAGATGAAAATGTTTGGATGAAGGGTCGACTTAAGTCAATCGGTGTGCGGGTCTTCCTTGCCCGGGCATTTCCTCAAACGTAGCGCCAATAAATTGCTTCTTTTTTTTTGTGGAAAGCTGAGGCCATAAAAAGGCTATAGCTTAGGCCTTGTTCGTAATCGTAAGTTTCTCTATGGTATTCGATAGAGTAGGCACGTATAAGAAATATAAAAAGTTGTAACGAAACTTTTTCCTCAAAAATCTATACTCGTATAACCTACTTGTTATTTCTATTTCAGAGGTCAGGTTTCTAACCATGGAACTAGGAATCTGCTTGTGTTTCTCACTATATTATCGACTAAGCGAAAAAATTCACATTAATCCAAATATAGGTACTTAGTTATGAAAGCGTAAAACCGCCAGTGCGTCTTTTGATATCGGCTCCAGTTAATTTATTTATACGACTGCATATGCTATGAGATTATCCGGTGAGTGCGTGCACGTGGGTACGTTGACACAGGCCGTGCTTTGTGCGCCTGGGTCAGGCGTAGCGTACCGGCACGTGACCGCGCGCCGGCCGCCGCGTGGCGCACCAAGTGGTTGGAGCATGTACCGACGCCTTCGTCCACACTATTGCTGGCAGCACTTAATTAATCCATGTCGTGCATTCCCACAACAAACACTGTAATTGCAATTGTCATGCTCGGGGATATCGCAACTGAACTCAGATCAACAAGACTTACTCTTAGGTAGGTACCTATCGGGTTTGATAACATAACGCTAGTCCGTCAAAATTACATATCTGACCCGTCACCCAGTGGCGAAACTTTAAACTAATTTTTATGGGTGTTTTTTTTAATTTTCTTTTTCATATCTACCTATATAGCGACGCTTTCGCCGGGTTAAGTTTGTGGCACTATAATTATTTTTTCGAAATGTGTACACATTGATATAGTAATTGTAAATGAATTATTTAAAAAAAGCAACCACCGAGTTTCTTGCTGGTTCTTCTCGGTAGGAATGGCATTCCGAACCAGTGGTAGATTCACTTGACGATTCAAAAGTACTTGTAAAAGTTTATTTGAATAAAGAATATTTGATTTGATTTGATTTGTATATTGCTTAGGCCCTCGTCATAATGACGTTAACGGGTGTTGGTTTATATTCACCATTGACGTGTATAGGTTTGATTAAGTACCTTAATTCACAAACTATGAAAAAAAATCGCGAAGCTAGAAGCTCACTACATCTGACGTCTGAAATGAAGCTGGCCTGATGACAGAGCAAGTCTTCTGGTTTGGCGCATTCGGTCGGCCAAACTCAACTGCAGGCCCGTATTAATAAGCCGATATCAGCCGGGAACAGGTTGTATTTATGGTCAATCTTAGATGCTTTACCATAGATTCACCGAGACTTGAGAACCTGTTATTAGCTGATGTTGGTTTAAGTATTTAATACGGGCCTAATAGACTAGTTAGAAATGGAGTAAACAACTGCTAAGATTGTGGTACCTACCTATTCGCCTTTTACCTACCGCGATTGCTTGATAGCCCTATGTTGAATAATCTGACATACTCAATTTCCTGTAATATATACTTATAAGCAGCGTATAAAATTACATCAGCTGGGCAGTGAACGACAACTGGTCATAAATTGGCTCTGGACAAAAACCTCCCGCTTAAAACCAGGATAAAAATATCATCGATAGGCACTATCTGATGCACCTAATGAAAGTTTTTCCCTCAGTGCAAATCACAGACCTTTAAGCCTTATAAAATACAAACCTTAACATTTACTGTCAATAGCCCGGAAACCAAATAGGTCCTATTATTTGCACACCCCAACCCGTATTTGTCTGTATGTTTGTTGTATTTATAAGCATTTATTATACGCAATTATTAACAAGTCGTCTGCAGACCCGTGCGCTTTACTGCAGGCCAATGGTTCCAAAACATTGTTAAATATCGGTTGTATCCAATTTAATTTAAGCTAAAATTACATTATTGAAGTCATAACTTGTGCCATGTTTGCAGTTTTAACTTCGTCATATTTCTACTATATTATTTAAATTTATAATTATGTAATTATTTTTTATGGCTTATTTCTCCTACCCACCTAACTATAAAAAAAATCATAAAACCTGCATTGAAAATGCCAGTTTCAATTTCAGAATTTTTGAATATGTGTACGTTCAAAGGATAGAAAACCATCACTTTCTGCCCTAGGGCAAATAATCCTGTCAGAGTATCTTTTGTTTATTTCAAACCTTTATAACCATCAACTAAACTGACAGATATCATATTTGTAAACAACAACCTAGCAACTAAAATAAATAAAAAATACAATTTTAATAAAACTCACTTTCAATCCAGGTTATATGAAAAATATAGCGTGCGCCGCGCCGCGGGGTGAAACACGATTTCAAATCGTCTTGATTCACCCCTAGGCACACAATATACTGTTGTACGTCTGACGCTTCGTATATTTTAATATTGTACTATATTAGCTGATGCCCACGGCTTCGTCCACGTGGATTGAAGTTTTATGGTTACTCTTTAATTTTCCAGGATAAAAATGCCTATGTGTTATTCCAGACTATTATCTATCTCTGTGCAGTCCAGATCCACTCAGCCGTTCTGGCGTGATTTAGTAACAGACATCCATCTTCTTACTCTGAGACATCCATCCATCTATCCAAACTTTCGCATTTATAATATTAGTATGTATATGTTTATTTATTATACATATAGTAAGATTCATATATATTATGAATTCAGAGTTTTCTCCTCTTTCATTTGTCAAAAAAAAATTTTAGTGATCCCCACTTTTTTGGATGTAACATTAGGTACACACCACCGTAACACCAGTAGTTTAGACACTACGTGGAACACATTATACTTAATACATACATATACTGCTAAAATCGTAGCTCTTCCTTTTGGTTTGCAATATTTTAGTTTAAACTTCGCTACATATAAAAGTCAGGTAATTTCTGGTAGAGTGATGTTTACTTTCACGAAGCCTACAAATATTTTATTAACACTTGAGGGATTAAACTACTTAAATAAAAAAACGAAGTTGACAAGCACTGCAACCCTATTGAAAATAAAGCGAAACACGGAGGGTTAACCGACGTCACACGGCTCATCCCTCAGTAAGCTTGTAACCCGTCGGCGGCTCCTATGGGAACAACACACAAATTATCCAAAACTAATTGTATAATGTGTTCACGCCATTTAACTAAACAGATTGAACGTTTTGAGTGCAGTTTTTTTTAAGTACGGTGCTCAGAATGAGTTTCTGTAGTATCTAGTAGGTACAAAATATATTTCTAGGTAGCTATCCGTTTTTTTAATAAAATTACCTACTTATAATTATTTAGGTATAGTTTTGGTTCTATTATTGGTAACTAGCCCGCGACTTTGTCCGCGTGTATTGAGATTTTTGAAACATCCATTCATCCATCCAAACTTTGGCATTTATAATATTAGTATAGATAGTATAGAAGTACAGATATTTATTTAGGTATTGGTTCCATTATATAAAAACTAGCTGATGCCCGCAACTTTGTCAGCCTGGATTGAGGTTTTTGGTTCTCGCGGGAAGTCCTTAATTTTCCACCTATGTGCTAAATCAGACTATAATCTATATCTGTGCCAAATTTCATGCAGATCCGTTCAGCCGTTCTGGCGTGATTGAGTAACAAACATCCATGTATGGATGTTTGTTAAATGCGAAAGTTTAAATGGGTTAAGTTAAGTTAATTTTAAATAAAGTTTAAGTTTAAATTTTAAATGCGAAAGTTTGAAAACACTAACAAACAGTAACAAAAAACTTTCGCATTTATAATATTAGTAGATTTGTGAATTTGTCATAATATTAATGATAATTTTTAAAGATAATACGTTGGCTGGAATAACAATTTTTCTTGATCATTTTATTCAAATATACAATAAATTATAATATCTACAATTAACATTTAAACTTATAATATTGTACGAAACGTGGCAACTAACTAATTAATTATCTTTCGGCTGTAAACTTGGTTTCTTGTCAGGCAGTCTGATCTCCTCTACGGCTAAGTTTTCTTCACTTGACTTCAACTCAACATACTTGTATCTAAACGCCATGAACATGAATATGAACATGTCAAGTAACATCAACCCAGCGAATAAGAAAAACTCCTTCCACTGAAAAGATAAATTACGAATGTTAATCAACGTAACTCTCGAGGAAAACTATATTTTAGGGTCCTAAGTCAAAATGAAGATTCCCCTTATGAACATGATATTATTTTAGTGCACTACAGTCTACAATACCACATTGTTTTCTTAATAATTTTAAAAGAAATATAGAATAGAATTTAATGAATGAAAGAACTTGCATTGTAGACAAAACTATGTAGAAAATGTGAAACAGATGAGGCTGATTATTGAGCGCCGCGAGCGTTAATTTGGTTATACTTATTAAACGTAGGAACTCATAAACACGAGATAATATGTCAATCCTCCTCTCCATGTCGGCGGCCCTATCTCAGGAGTTGCAACTTCGTGGAATGTAACCCAGAAAGCTAGTGTCGCAATCACAGAGCTGGAAGCGATCGCAACAACTTTCGAAAAATATAAAGAGTTCCAGGTGCCATTTGAATAGCTGGTTGTAAGATTTATCACCAGAAGATCATTAAAATATGGCTTATGTTTAACTGATAGGTAGATTAAAAAGTTACACCCAAAAATACATTGACTGAAAATGGGTAAATGTTCGTCAAATATTTTTACACCGTATTTTTATTTTAGGTAAGTGAAAATTATAACAAAAATTTTACATCTTGCTATCCTATTTAACGAAAAAGACCACCGAAATTTTAACCAAATTTTACAGGCCCAGCACATAAGGTTTTGGCAAATATAGTAGGTACCTACTACCTACAACTTATCAAACAAGATTTGGTGAATTATTGGTCTTTAAATACATATATTATTTTGGTGAGAAAGCTTAGGGTCTCGTAATCTTTATATTTTAATCCCTTAAAATATTTCAGATGCAGCATCACGGTCAAATGTCGTACAACGGTGTAAACTTGATACTTACTTGAGCATCCAAAAAGTTTCCTTCAACGATGAATACTACAATAAGATTACCAAAGGCAACCGTAAGTAGCCATACGGATGTTAACACTGATTTCATGCTAGCTGGGGCTTGGGTGAATGAGAACTCTAGCCCGGTCACTGAAAACATCACTTCCCCCATAGTTAGTACTACGTATTGAGGCACCAGCCATAGGATGTGCACACTATTCGGTGGAGTTATCGTGACCGCATTTGCCATCTGCAAGATAATTTTTTTTATTTAAGTGACAATGTGAACAGGTATTAATAAATATTTAAAACACTTTCTCATGGTCAATTGAATAGTCAAGAGTGTCGAGCTATAAAATTAGACAATGATCTATGCTGAGGATTTCCCCTGATAAGCCAACTAACTATGTCTTCGATCAGTTGAAATCTAAGATATTACCTTGAAGGAGGACTGTGAGTTTATTTCAAATATCTATTTAACTATTGTGCAAATAATTAAGGATGCAATGAAGATACGTACATAATTTCCATTATTTGTCTCGAAAACATTTATTGTGTAAACAGCACCCGCTTTAAATTCAAAATCTTCTATAACCATTTCACCATTAACTAATACATTGCATTTTCCTTTCTCTATAGATTTTTGTGCGGTGTCATCAGTGGCTAATAATAATTTTGTTCTATTCTTTTTATTATCTTGAAGGGTTATAGTTGTCGATGTGATTACATTTGATAAAAATCTGAAAAAAAGGGAAAAGTCTGCTGTTAAACGTTAATCGTTATACCCACATTCCACTCGTACCTACTTGCAACAATTAGCAGCCTCCTTTTTATCAAGAATGGTAAACATTGAAAATTGCGAGCAAATTAAAAACGATAAGACTTGATTGTATAGTGCAGTATAGTTAGCGCCAATCAAATAGTCGTCAGAGCTGAGGTGCGAGTGCTTATTTGCGCAGCTCTCATACAAACCGTCGAAGTCAACGTACATACTACGCGTGAAAATATGCTATTGCGATGCGTCTTGCAGTCAATTTCAGATGCGACTGAATGATTGGCGCTATATTATGTAATGCAAAAATGTTTGAGAAGCCTTTAGTTATTTTGTCTTTTCTACTTTTCGGTGTAAAGACGTATAATGTGAAAGTTAATGTGGAACAGGGAATAATATTTGGAAATAAAGAAGTTACTGTTTTTCAAGAAAAACAATATTATGCGTTCTATGGCATACCCTACGCTCAAGCCCCAATTGGGAAACTAAGGTTTAAAGACCCGAAACCTGTCAAGAAGTGGACACGGCCACTAGACGCAACAACAGAGTATCACGGTGCCTGTGCACAAGCTCATATTGTACATAAACATGGACAATATGGATTCGAAAACTGTTTATATTTAAATATATACACTCCAAATTTATCTCATCAAGAAAAGCAAACATTAAAAGCAGTAATCGTTTACATACACGGGTATGCTTTTACTTCTAGTTTCAGTCATATACACGGAGGTGACTTTCTGATGGATAATGATGTAATACTCATTACTCTTACACACAGATTAGGTGCTTTTGGGTTTTTGAAACTCAATGAAACAGATTCAAATGCTAATATGGGTATTAAAGATATAGTTGCAGGCCTCAAATGGATTAAAAAAAACATTCGATTCTTCGGTGGAAACCAAAAGAAAATAACTATCATGGGAAGTGGATCTGCCAGTACATTGATTTCTCTATTACTGGTGACCAAATATAGAAAGTTATTCGCTAATCTTATATTACAAAGCGGTTCAATATTTTCTCCGTCTATATTTCAAGGTGATTATGAAATGGAGAAACAAAGATTAGAAAAAGAAATAAAGAAATTGGGTGTTAAAGATTTAACCAGTGCAACATCGAAAGAAATTATCCAAGCATCTCAAAAAATTTATAGTAGTAGAGACATGATGAATTTTCAACGCTCTGTTGTCCCATTCTCACCAGTAATTGAGAGAAAATCCAACAAATCTTTAATACCGACGGATGTATACGATACAAAGGCTTTAAAAAACCTGAATTTCAGTAAAATACCCATAATCATAGGGTTCACAAGTCAGGAGAGCATATCTGAAGTAATTCCTTTTTTACACAATACCAACTATTTGAAATTATTCAATTCATTTTTTAAGTTTATGGTACCTTTTGAGGATGGTAACAAATATGAATATTCATCTCAAATATATAGGCACATTTCGAACGAAATAAAAAGCCGGTACTTTAAACATGACGTTTCTGAGAATTCAATAGACGGATTCTTAAATTATGTATCAGATTTACATAAATATCCGATATATAAATTTATACAATTAGCCCTAAGCCAAGGAAGTGAAATATATGTTTACAAATTTAACTATCTGGGGAAATTTAACGCTGTCAAATTGACTTCCTTGGGTGGTTCTAACATTAAAGTTAAAGGTGCAGCCCAAGGAGATGAAATATGTTACATTCTAAAATGCGATCCTCTTTGGGAATCTTACGTAAAACTAAGATCAAATAAACATGACAAAGACAGAATTTTTATTGAAAACATTTCGCAAATGTGGGCAAATTTTGCTAAAACGGGCAAGCCGACCTCGATTCAAAACGGTGATGTTACGTGGCGTCCGATGACTTTAACAGAGGATAATTTATTCCATTTCGCAAAACGTAATAAATTAACCAACTCTGAGCCCGAAAGAAAAATGTTCCTATTTTGGAAAAAAATCTATAAAAAGTATTATGATCCGAAAAACAGTCAAATTCAATATAAGGATGAGCTGTAAATAAGCCATTTCTAAATAGCTTTAGCTTGGAAGCATGTATATTGTAATATCATATTATTTTATATTAAAAAGTAACGTGAGCATTTTATTATTTCTTGCTTTTAAGCGAAGCAATGAGAGAAGCATCACACATTTTGAATAAAAACTCGTACACATACCTCACACTAACGCCGTCAATGGCTTTGTTGTTATTATCAATGAAACTATAAACGCTTTTATCAGCGATAAAATATGAATTAGCTGTATTCTCTAGCAAGTGGAAGTGCCCATTGAAAGTTATATTCTCACAACTACTGTCTTGCGATCCTTGTAAATTATACGGCAACTCGATCAATGGATTAGCCTCAATATCTAGGTTTTCATATATTCCTAAAGGTCCAACTGTCGTATTCATAGTAGTATTGGTGTTTGGGTTATGCATATTCAAAGTGAAGCTACAATCGTGTCCATTATAAACTCTAAGTTGTGCCAATCCACTTGCTACTGGTGTACCATAGGTTGGCTGAAAATTTTCAAAGTATTAAGTATTATATCAAAATTTCTATTCTTTTTATATAAGCCAGTCAAATAAGAAAAACTAGATGGTATTAAAAAAATCACGCTTACCAACAGATTTAATTCTACAACTCCTGATATTATAAATGCACAAGCTGCTAAAATTCCACCCCAAATCATTTTGTGCAACGGTTTCCTGATCAGCTTACAATATGTCATGAAGGGATATATAGCCTAGAAGAAAAATGTACCCATACAGTGTAAAATTTTAGTGGTTGTTTTCCTACGGCAGAAATATTTGCCCTTAGTAGAACTATCGAAAAATAGAGTTAAACTTAAAAAATAAAAGAGCTTTTGTTTTGAAAAAAATATTTATTAACTCGAAAGCTTGAGAAACAATGGGAATTAACTAGATGTAATGTAGGCTATTAGATCTGCCGGTGGCCAAAATTAGAACAAATTTTTATGCCTGTTTAGTTTTTGTTTTTATAGCGACGCTGACACCGGGTCAGATAGAGTCTGTTCATTATGTCAGTTTACATGGGTAAATTACATTGATGTAGAATTTTAGTACTTCTATTTCAATGGTAAATTAGAAGCAATGCGATTTTAAATTTATTTCTAAAACTTTTACGTAACTGACTTGACTTAACTAAGGTATTTAATAGACTCTACTAGCGATACTGTGCGATTGTTCATAACGTTTAAGAGCTTTTGAGCGTTTGAGAACAGTTTATTTGGATTTTAATACTTTTTGTTTTAATAAATTAATTGTACCTATTTCTACTGAGACAAAATCATTTTACTGCGGGAAAACAATCACTTAAATTTTTAATACTTTTTGTTTTAATAAATTAATTTTACCTATTTCTACTGAGACAAAATCATTTTACTGCGGGAAAACAATCACTTAAATTTCCGCGTATACTTATAATTAATTATTCAGTTCTTATTTGAACGCGTGCATGATCCCAATTCTCGGATTGATTGCAAGGAATGTCTCCGAGATAAGCGTCTTTATTCGTGTTTACTGATTAACACGAAAAATGCGAGCTCATTGACACAATGTGTCTAAGTAATGAACGATGGCCAAACGCGTGAGGACGCGTGTGAGGACTGACCACATGGATTTCTGTAGTTTTAAAAAGTTCTAAAAGGTATAGTCAAAGTTGTAAAACATTTGTAAAACGCGTATTGGAATTTTTAAAGAACTTATATATAAAGATATTCCGTTGACGTGTGTATAAAATCCAACACAGTCGGCAAAGTTGCCGGCGGCTGGGGCCAGCCGCCGGCAACCTTGCCGACTGTGTTAGCCCACGTATAAATGTCACACTAGGTATACTAAAACAATCACAACTAATTGCTAAAAGAATAATCAATGTTATTGCCCACTTACCACTTCAAAAAGTGGAATAAAAACCAAAATTAATAGTGGGTTTATAACTTGCATCTGATCGGCTTTCAGAGTCCAGCTTCCGATATCCTGTTCCATTCTATCAGCTTGGAACGTCCATCTTGAACCCTAAAAAGTATTTTTAAAGATTTAAATTTGTAGCAATATAAATTTATAGCTAACAAGTAGTCTGTTTGCAGTTACACAGAGGGTCAACTTATTTACTAAGTATAATAACTACAAGCGATAGGATTGATGGTAATGAAAGAAGTACATAATATTATACTACAGTCAATATTCTTCCTAGGTACAAAAATTTATATCACAAATAGTTTAAAGCAAGTTCAACTTTAACTTAGGTACTCTATCTAATATTTAAATTTGTGTGGAGGAAAATCCGTACTAATTTGCACATCGACGATGCACCCATTACCGTAGAACTAGTAAAATACCTAGTATAGGTAGTAACTTACCACAGAGATAATATTATATACTTACAACTAATCTCTAGTACCTACATATGTACATAGTAGGCAAAGAGTATACTGAACGTGAACATTTCAGGAAATTGTACTTTAATATTATAAATGCGAAAGTTTGGATGGATGTATGGCTGTTTGTTACTCAATCACGCCCCAACGGCTGAACGGATCTGGCTGAAATTTGGCACAGAGATAGATTATAGTCTGGAATAGCACATAGGCTATACTTTTTATCCCGGAAAATTAAAGAGTTCCTGCGGGAACCAAAAAACCTCAAACCACGCAGACGAAGTCGCGGGTATTCGCTAGTATGTATCTAATTATGCGTTGCTTAGAAAAAATGTGTCTTATACTTATTGTTTTACTTACCTGTTGATCGAATAGAGCCCAAAATACTGGCAGCGGTAAAAATAGTACTAGCACTCTTAGCAGCGATTTGATATCTTCTATCAGATTTGCGTCATACTTATCGTCTGCATGGTCTAACCAGTGCTCCTTTTTCTGTTTCGACTTGCAGGAGTTCATTATAGCGTGCTGTTCATAATAAGAATAATAATACATAATATAATGAGATTAAGAATATGTGTCAGCAAAGTACCTATAAGATTTGTTTTTTCAATTTTTTTATCTACAACATAGAAAAAATACTAACACCAATACAGGACGAAACTTTTCCCAAAATGTTACCAGATGGATTTTTTATAATGTACAGTCGTTTGCCAGCCACGAAGAAAACTGAAACAGTTATAAAGAATCATAAAAGATTTGTTCATTAATAACAAAAGAGTTTATACCTGAGATTCAGTTCGCACTAGAATATAAATAAAATCAATCATTTTACTATACCGTCATTAAAACCGTCAAATAATTAATATTTAAGGTATCTTCTGTTATTGTTAGTTTAATGTGCTATTAAAATTAAAATCGTGCTAAGTAATCCAAACTCTCTAATTACCAAGATATTGAAAAACCAAAACTGGTAGGTATATATATACAAGAATAAAATTCCATCGAATCGTAATTTAAATATAATCGCTTTTGGTTTTTAAATGGACTATTCAAAATAACTCGTAAACATTTAAGTTTGAGTTTTGTCAATCAAACCAGCTCGATCAACTCAATCAAATCAGCAACTCTTTATCAAACTTAAACTAACCGAGGATGTGAATTTTAGGTCTTTTGGAAGACCCTCTATTTAATAATTAGTTAGAAATAATTTATTTTTGATATAGGCATCATCCCTATTAAGCCTGATTTATAATTAATGTGAGTTAAGCTACATAATTATACTGTAGATGAAGTAAGCTGATGCGACTATCGACTCGATTATGGGGCATAATGGGTCGATTGTATCGACCCATTATTGAACCCGCGCACGCATATTGGATGTACGATTGAATTTTGTCGCAACACAAATCACAATATAACGCAAAACAGTAAACAATGTGTCTTCAGCTTTATAATAGTTTTTTTTATTAAGTTTTAAGCATAGTGTCTTACTGATAGATATTATCATGAGGATGCCGGGAACGCCAAACGCGAGGGAGTAGCAGCTGTTTTCGCCAAAACATTTTACATCAGCTCTCAGTATCGGCGTCAGGAAGGTAGATATCAAACTACCCGCGTTTATGGAAAAGTAGAAGAGTGAGAAGAAGTATCCTAAGTATTTCTCTTGTTCTGGCAATTTAAACTGATCTCCTCCGAAAGCGGAAACACAGGGCTTTATTCCACCTGTTCCAAATGCTATCAACAACAGCGCTAGGATTGTGAACTCTCTGAAAATAGGTTAATGATTGATGAAAAACATACGCGCCGAATTGAGAACCTCCTCCCATTTTGGAAGTCGGTTAAAAAAGATTTAGATTTAGATACAAATACTTGAAACGTTATTCAATTAACTGTAGGTTACTTACAATGGAGGCAAACTAACTGGCGGCATCGCGGTCGCGGATAAAAGAATACTTCCCGTCGCATACACCAGCGACAGGTAAAATATAGTCCTGAAAAATAAAATATGGCCTTGTATTGTAATAAATATTTAAAAAAAAATTGTCAAGTGATCAAGATACAGTAGCAAGTTCGAAGATTTGTCTACCTTGCCTACTAATAATCAATTAGTAACTAGCTGATGCCTGTGACTTGGACTGATATTTTTTAGGTTCCCGCCGGAACTCTTTAATTTTCCGTGATAAAAAGTAGCCTGTGTTATTCCAGCCTAAAAGTATATTTTGCTGCCAAATTCCATACAAATCCGTTCAGGCGTTCTGGCATGATTGAGTAATATCCATCCATCCATTCAATCTTTCAAATTTACAATCAAAGAACAAACACCACGTTGCGAATTTGATCAAAAAATCGTGGACAATGAAAGAAATACTTTAAAAATACCATTAGAATACCTACCTACTGTGTAACATTTGAGCAAGTGGATGGATAGCATTTGGCATTTATCCGACTGCACACAAAAGGGTTAGGGTTTTTTTTTAATCAACTACAAGTTAGCCCTTGACTGCGATCACACCTGATGGTAAGTGATGATGCAGTCTAAGATGGTAGCGGGCTAACCTGTTAGGGGTATGGTAGTTATATTAAACCCACACCCCTTCGGTTTGTACACGGCATCGTAAACGCTAAATCGCTTGGCGGCACGTCTTTGCCGGTAGGGTGGTAACTAGCAACGGTCGAAGCCTCCCAGAAATTATAAATTCCTTTATTGACCCTGCCGTGGATCGAACCCGGGACCTCCGCACGTTAAAGCAACAGCGCTACACATTGCGCCACGGAGGTCGTCAAACACCTCCAAGTAATCGAGGGTCGAGAGAGATCGAGGGTGCATAAGTAATCGAGTGTAAATATCTGACGGTTGCCATATAAAAAACATCAAATAACATTTGAAGCCACAGTCATATTCAACTACCTCAAGCTCTTGGTTACGGCATTTGTCGTCGAGCTTCTTCACTGAGGATTCCGTTCCAGAAGATACTGCTGCAGATAACACTTCTGTAGCAAAATTCGTTATCGGCCCTTTCAAGCTACTTAAACTCTGGTTCAGACTTCACATATTGAGTCACGACATTTTTAATACACGAAATTAAGTCCACATATAACAAGGCAAACATATGGCAACGAAATATTATGGAAATACCGATGTAAAGAGTAAATTATGCCAGCCGTCAGGCTGTTGACAGGATGTTGTTCAAATCAGTTCAGATTTGACTGGGTTATGGAGTAAAATCAACAAAAAACCACTATCCTTGAGGAACCTTATTTTCTATCGGGATAAAAACTATCCTATATATTGACACGGATAGTAGTGGATATAAGTATAGATAGATTAGGCACTATACAAATCAACCCTGACGAGGGAAGGTATAGACTATTCGATTTGAGTAAATCAAAATCTATAAAATCTTCCTATCTACATCAAATACTAAGGTGTCCTACATGGGTTTAGTCCAAGTTTAATCTAATCATAAGTAAATCGAACCCATTTATTATCTTGTGTTAAAACGTAAATGATTTTTTAAAGTTTAGGTTTTTCCCATACCTATCTATAATTTACCAAGTAATTATTTCAAGAAGTCTGACGACATGTTCTATTTATGTATTTAAAACCACTTTTTGATATATAGGTCTACTCATCTACTTTTTGAGGGTTACATTTCCTATGATTAACTTAAACAATAACGTATATTTAACTTTATGTTAATAATTTATAATCCCTCTAGCAATATATTATGTGTTTCCTGCCAGTGCATCAAGCCAAGAGTGACCCGAATAGGCATCTTCTACGCAACCGCGTTACAACCTAGACCTAGTTATTATTCTGTGCCTAGTCTTCATCATTGCTTTCTCATGATTGTCGTCATGCTTAATCCTATTTTGCAATAAAAAAAATGCTGATAGTGTGATAAAAACACACAAAGAAAAATTTTCAATTCAAATTCCATACAAATCCGTTCAGGCGTTCTGGCATGATTGAGTAATATCCATCCATCCATTCAATCTTTCAAATTTACAATCAAAGAACAAACACCACGTTGCGAATTTGATCAAAAAATCGTGGACAATGAAAGAAATACTTTAAAAATACCATTAGAATACCTACCTACTGTGTAACATTTGAGCAAGTGGATGGATAGCATTTGGCATTTATCCGACTGCACACAAAAGGGTTAGGGTTTTTTTTTAATCAACTACAAGTTAGCCCTTGACTGCGATCACACCTGATGGTAAGTGATGATGCAGTCTAAGATGGTAGCGGGCTAACCTGTTAGGGGTATGGTAGTTATATTAAACCCACACCCCTTCGGTTTCTACACGGCATCGTAAACGCTAAATCGCTTGGCGGCACGTCTTTGCCGGTAGGGTGGTAACTAGCAACGGTCGAAGCCTCCCAGAAATTATAAATTCCTTTATTGACCCTGCCGTGGATCGAACCCGGGACCTCCGCACGTTAAAGCAACAGCGCTACACATTGCGCCACGGAGGTCGTCAAACACCTCCAAGTAATCGAGGGTCGAGAGAGATCGAGGGTGCATAAGTAATCGAGTGTAAATATCTGACGGTTGCCATATAAAAAACATCAAATAACATTTGAAGCCACAGTCATATTCAACTACCTCAAGCTCTTGGTTACGGCATTTGTCGTCGAGCTTCTTCACTGAGGATTCCGTTCCAGAAGATACTGCTGCAGATAACACTTCTGTAGCAAAATTCGTTATCGGCCCTTTCAAGCTACTTAAACTCTGGTTCAGACTTCACATATTGAGTCACGACATTTTTAATACACGAAATTAAGTCCACATATAACAAGGCAAACATATGGCAACGAAATATTATGGAAATACCGATGTAAAGAGTAAATTATGCCAGCCGTCAGGCTGTTGACAGGATGTTGTTCAAATCAGTTCAGATTTGACTGGGTTATGGAGTAAAATCAACAAAAAACCACTATCCTTGAGGAACCTTATTTTCTATCGGGATAAAAACTATCCTATATATTGACACGGATAGTAGTGGATATAAGTATAGATAGATTAGGCACTATACAAATCAACCCTGACGAGGGAAGGTATAGACTATTCGATTTGAGTAAATCAAAATCTATAAAATCTTCCTATCTACATCAAATACTAAGGTGTCCTACATGGGTTTAGTCCAAGTTTAATCTAATCATAAGTAAATCGAACCCATTTATTATCTTGTGTTAAAACGTAAATGATTTTTTAAAGTTTAGGTTTTTCCCATACCTATCTATAATTTACCAAGTAATTATTTCAAGAAGTCTGACGACATGTTCTATTTATGTATTTAAAACCACTTTTTGATATATAGGTCTACTCATCTACTTTTTGAGGGTTACATTTCCTATGATTAACTTAAACAATAACGTATATTTAACTTTATGTTAATAATTTATAATCCCTCTAGCAATATATTATGTGTTTCCTGCCAGTGCATCAAGCCAAGAGTGACCCGAATAGGCATCTTCTACGCAACCGCGTTACAACCTAGACCTAGTTATTATTCTGTGCCTAGTCTTCATCATTGCTTTCTCATGATTGTCGTCATGCTTAATCCTATTTTGCAATAAAAAAAATGCTGATAGTGTGATAAAAACACACAAAGAAAAATTTTAAATCAAATTACCTGAATCGCCCCAGCCACCCATCGGCGATCATAGCTCCGAGTAAGGGGAAAAAGTACGCGAACATCACAAATACATGGTAAATCACCGTGGCGCTGTTATCAGTGTATCCCAGTTTGTCTCGAAGGTACAGGGAGAGTACAGCTGAAACAAAAATAAACTTAGCTAATATAGACCTAAATAAGTGTGTGCGCCAACAAAAGTGCACTTTCTTTGCGAATTGCCATAGTCCGAGACCTAGGTAATGTCATAGTCCGAGGCATACCTACATGCCGTCCTATCCGATCCAATATTATTCAGAGTTCAGGATACATCAAAAATAGACCACATCGCTGAATGGTGGAAGTATACCGATACGATTTTTTTTAATGAGTAGGTAATTCTGTGAAGTCGTCTTTACGAATTTACTTTACGAATTACGAAAGCCTACTCCGAATTAGTAACACTTCAAGTACCTAACAGTAGGTAAGTGCAATATTATATCTGCATAATGCATAAAATAATATATATGCCGGCATTTATTTTATTTAAAATACTCGAAAAAATAAAGACTATTAGTAACTCATGTTATTTAAAAAACACACGTCTCAGCAATGATGAGATCTAGGTTGGGTATCGCTTCGATTATTCCTTGAAGATATCATCATTTGGCGTAAATTTTTAAAATTCCTTGTAATGTAGAAAACAATAAGTGTGAAGTAAGTAAGTAAACAACAGAACGTAAAAATAAAAAGCATGAAGATTAAACACTGAACTATTGTTCTCGCAATCGATCAGAAATATAAATCAATTAGGTTTACTTTTCAATTTAATATTTTTAAATTGCCATTTTAAAATTGAACTATAAAATATAGGTATTGTAAGTAAAGCAAAAGACTTTCCTTAGATAAAGCAGGTTCTGTAACAACATCATTATTTCTGTTTATGTTTTACGATTGGCATAATGTCGGTACTTTAATCAATTTAAAATACATTGTTATCACTTACATAATAATGAAAATGCAGATATGTTAACACATGACAGACATGTTGGAATAAATTATATTAATTATAATATAGCCGTAGGTATTTTTAATTTATATAATTTAAAACATTTTCAAAAAAACTTACTGCAGTTGGCACTGCTTCATGTTTGCTGTTTACTATTATAATAAAAATAAAACACTAATTGATTGACATTCCAAACAATGTGATTTACGCGCATCATACAATAGGGTATATTTAAATGGCTTATGAGCTTATGTTTAATTGCTTACGTACCAAAAAGAAGTAATAATAATAGAGTAAAAAGATACATGTACTACCTAAATTTAAAAAAAAAAACCGGCCAAGTGCGTGTCGGTCTCACCCACCGAGGGTTGCGACTTGCGTGTGTAAGGATTTGGTTAAGATGAAGACGGCGCTACAAAACAATTAAAGATGATATAATAATTATATTATACGTTCCTACATCGGGTATACACTATTAACGGCAAAAACCTCTGTTAGCCTGTTACAATTAGATTTTATTAATTATCTTTTTACGCTTTCTTTACAGGCTATGTCGCCGCGTACAACTACCTATTTGAGCCGAATTAAGGCACGTCTACCTACCTAAATAGGCAAATGCCAATTGGGTCCTGCCGCCTGCGTCGCAGTCCAGCTTAGATGAACCACAATTATTAGAAAAGCAGTATTCTTGATTATTATTGTACGGGGGATGCCCCGTCGCATACGTTCGCAGGAATTACATTTTACCTCCCTGCACGCGTCCCCCTGGTGGTGCTAAGCGAGTGACGAAATAGGCGGCGTATAAATAAGCATGTTACCTTTATAATTTAATAAAATGCTTATTTTACAAATATCAAATTGCATACGATTAAATAAATACCTAATTGTATTAATATCGTTCAGACGCGTTGTCGTTTGCAATGTTGTTATTAGCAAATGAGTTGCGGCTATTGAGCCTTTCTAGTAGTGTGCGATCCGCTTTATGCTCGGGCCATGTCAAATTTTTTGCACCCTAACTAATATTCGAAATAAATTTGAAATAAATTTAATTTAATTAAATTTGAATAATTTGCAAGAAGAAACGAGTGGTGTATTTAAATAATACTAGGTATATCGATATCAATCTTAACGGGACCACATGAGTGTATAACACGCGTCATACCCATTATAATCTGAAACAATTTGTATACGTAACGGTACCTAATCCATTTTTATGTCTTAGCGAAAGCGAAAGTTAATTCCTTAGCTGACATTGAACCATGCCATGTGACCGCCCATGTCCAATTTTGGTCGTTGACACGTGACTTTGTAAGTATTATATTTTACAGCCAAAACCGAATAATATCGTTAGAATGGTCGATCAGATGAACCTGAACAGTCTGAAAGATTCTTCTTCATAAATAGCCTAATAGGTTCCACAGTAAACAGATGCAACCAATATGGAAACTACCTAGAAACGTTCGAAACAGCCTCACCCACACAAACGCGCGCATCGACGAGACCCCAATCGCTCGTCGCAGTGCCTCAGTAATGAATGCCGCGTCATCGCATGTTCGATGCGCACGTTTGTGTAAGTGAGCTGTTTCGAACGTTTCTAGTTGCATCTGTTTACTGTGTAGGTTTTTTTTTTAAATCTTCTACAAGCTAGCCCTTGACTGCGATCTCACCTGATGGTAAGTGATGATGCAGTCTAAGATGGTAGCGGGCTAACCTGTTAGGGGCATGGCAGTTATATTAACCCCATACCCCTTCGGTTTCTGCACGGCATCGTACCGGAACGCTAAATCGCTTGGCGGAATGTCCTTGCCGGTAGGGTGGTAACTAGCCACGGCCGAAGCCTCCCACCAGGCCAGACCAGGGAAAATTCAGAAATTATAAATTCCCAAATTGATCTTGCCGGGGATCGAACCCAGGACCTCCGCACGTTAAGGCAACAGCGCTACACACTGCGCCAAGGAGGATGCCAAACCTACCTACCTAATACACCTACAATACACATACACATACAAATGCCTAATACATAGTACACGTCGATTTTGTGAGGCTTCGCCTGACACAGTCGATTTCTCCGTCCATATCTAATTATCTTTTGCATGGCTCCTCGAGTTTTAGTCGGATGGCTTTCGCTTCCCTCGACTCCGTCTATTCAGCTAAGCTTCTATCCTTCGGCCTTGATCGGGCTGTGATATATTTACTTCTTTGGTGGCCGCTGATCGTCCACGATAGGTAGGTAAATACCCGCGAGCGGTGGCATTTCCGGTCATGTATCTACATACAATATTATATTATACCTACTAAGTACAGTATAATATTAATAACTATCAGCGTAAACCAGCAACTTAATATAACAAGTACCTACCGACTGAGTCAAATAATACTTAGGTATGTAGATAATAGGTACCTATTTAATGATTGATTGGTGTAATCGTTTGACTCCAAAAATGATTGGTATCTACGAGTAGTTGGGGATTTACCAAGAATTAGGTTTTATGCCCGCGACTTTGTCGGCGTGGTTTAAGTTTTTTTGATTCCTGCGGAAATTCCTTAATTTTCCGGGATAAAAAGTAGCTTATGTCTTTCTCCAGGTCCTCAACTATATCCATGCCAAAAATCATGTCGATCCGTTGCTCCGTTGCGGCGTGATTAAAGGACAAACCAATAAACCAACAAACCAATAAACCAACAAACAAATAAACCAGCAAACAAATACACTTTCGCATTTATAATATTATAGTATGATGATGTATTTGTGAGATTTTTCTTCTTATATGTTATTATTTGTTTCGTAGTGCATTTACTCATCAAATGCTCGTATGCAAGCTAAAGTAATCATACTTCATACTAATTTTATAAATGCGTTTTTTTTTTATCCACTACAAGCTAGCCCTTGACTACGATCTCACCTGATGGTAAGTGATGATGCAGTCTAAGATGGTAGCGGGCTAACCTGTTAGGGGCATGGCAGTTATATTCTGTATTTATTTTTTCTATGGTTATATTAAACCCATACCCCTTCGGATTCTACACGGCATCGTACCGGAACGCTAAATCGCTTGGCGGCACGTCTTTGCCGGTAGGGTGGTAACTAGCCACGGCCGAAGCCCCCCACCAGGCCAGACCAGAGAAAATTCAGAAATTATAAATTCCCAAATTGACACTGCCGGGGATCGAACCCAGGACCTCCGCACGTTAAGGCAACAGCGCTACACACTGCGCCATGGAGGTCGTCAAAAATTTTGTTTGTTTGTTGGTTTTTGATTCAATCACGCCGCAACGGAGCAACGGATCGACGTGATTATTGGCATAGTACAGTTGAGGACCTGGAGAGTGTCTTAGGCTACTTTTTAAGGAGTTCCCTTAGTAATCAAAAAATCTTATTCCAAGCGGACGAAATCGCGGGCATCAGCTAGGTAGGTAGTTCTAAATAGTTCCAATAAGTATAATTGAAGTGGGATGTTTTAAAGTTTCCTCTGAGCTAGGTACGCTTATTCAAAGCTTTTAATTGAGTTGATCCGGTACAAAAAAGGTCGTGTTTACTTACTTCGTATTCCATAGTACGAAAATCTCTCGCAGAACTCATTTGTGACGATAAATCCCACCGACTTTGGGTAAGGTAGTCTCTGAAAAAGAAAATTTCATTATGTAGAGCCGTTAAGTACATCATCATTAGTACACCAACTTCTATGTGGTATCACCAAGATTAGTTGCACTAGTTTGTATTACTCTTTTGCACCAATGTAAGGAGTAAAAACTTGTTTAAGTTGATTCTTGCCTTTGCGCTAATAGATTTATCTAGATTAGCATGACTAAAGTACCGAAACCTATGTAGCAAAATTCACCAATCAAATTCGCCTTTATCAATTCGCATATGCATATAGAAGTGAACCCACCCAGTTTCAATTGCTGATGGATCGAAGATTTTCTTTCGTTCCAAATTATCACAGAAACAGATAAACCAGTTAATTGTTTACTTTTTATAAAGTTTTTTAGTTGTTTAGTTTAGATACAGAATTCCGTCATGAGGATTGGGAAGTTTAATACATTTTATTCGTATCTTTAAAGTTTTTTAACGAGTTCCACTTCCACGCGCCTTCATCTGGTCACAAAGTTCAATTAGATTTAAGCTCGTCAATTATCGAACCATATTTAGGTCAATCTTATTTTAAATTCCTTTATAGGTGGTCGCTATAGGAACTGCTTTAATCTGTATTCATAACCATAAGGATGCTACAATAGCCTTCATGGTTGAGTCGCCAAGAGTGAATAAGAATGAAAAAAGAAGGCCAAACCACAATTATAATTGAGGTACCTATAAAGAAAAGTAGAAATACATCATAATAAAATATGCATTAGTTATAAAACAGATGTCTGACTCTGAACGTTTTAAAAGACAATGAAATATATATAATAGAAATGCCCCAGGGATCTTAATTCAAACACTATAATATTTTTTCTCTCTAAGTGAAGAAAACTTTTCTCCACTGGTTTTAAGCAATAAAGGCGCTCTGTTTGAGCTAATGTGCGATAAAGTTTTAATTGGCGTGTAGCGTGTACCAGTTTTAATTGGCATGTACCAAGAATAATTTGCAATAGTCACTGTTTCGTTTATAGTATCACCAATACCGGTATCCCGGTATTAGACATTTCAATGCCGGTATTGAAAACCGGCGAAAAAAGTCCGGTATTGGAAGCCCTAACTACCGTAGGTATGGAATCGATTGCTAAACATAGGTAGATAAGTCTGAAAATGTGTATCTGTATGAGAAAGAACGTTAGATTATTGAATAAACATGCAATGGAAAGATGTCGGTAAGACAACAATGATATCTTATACCACTTAAGTCATAACATAAAAAATATTGCTCAAGAAATAAATCTTCATTATTCAGTTACAATGAACAATACCTCGCATTCCTAATAAATTATGCATACTAAAAACTTTATTGTGAAGACTCATCTAAACACCTTAACGTCATGTTTTAAAAGTTAAAATATCTAATTAGTCATCAACACTTTGACTCTATATTCTTCCAATGTAAATTAACTTATGTAAAAAAAAGTTAGTACATAGAAATTAAGCTAATCTTGCACATCTTCTTAGATTGATTTAGATAAAATATGGGATGTTGTTATATTTTAATAAGTTACTTCCGGAGTTTACTTGAAAAGGACAGGTACGTAAGTAGGTATAGAAAATTTAACAAACATATTTATAAACGGCCTTGTGCAAGTGGGCATAAGAATTTATATCGCTCCTGTCAACTTGCCAAGTGAAATGAAGAAGTTTACTACATTTGAACCTGTCTATCGATTGCACAACTACCTTGGTCAGTATGCGCCTCATTACTGAGGGTCGTGACCCCTTTCCATTAATCACATCATTTTCTTGGGATTGTAGTGGATTCCCAAGTCCTTCCAAAAGCTAGAGTAGACAGAAATTGCAAGTGTCGCTGAACTGTTGGCGAAGTATAGAACCTCTAATAAGCTGAATTCCAAACTCAGCGGCAAAAAAACAAGAAGAAACTTTTTAAATTGTTATAAAATGTAGTTAATTTATAAACCTAGGTACCTATTGTCAGCTTATATAAATTCTATTAATTAATCCCTTTACGAAACTCACTCACTCATCATATTATACCTATATATTTTTTAAACGTTCGACCCAGATATAGGTAGGTAGGTACTCTTTGATTGTTTACAGTTTACACCAAGCTTACACAATACCTGATTGTACCAAATAATATTATTTAGCAACTTTTGTGAATGTCAACAGGTAACAATCACTTTTTCGAACGATCGAGACAAGTAATACTTATACGAGTACCTAGGTTGATTACTACTTCTTATTTCTTTAGTGCTACTGCTAGCGGCTAATTGTAGACAAATCCGTGCACGATCCAGATGCTCGTACCTATGCCTCACGGATATTTTATTAAAAATCAAGTACTTAGGTATGTGATGGTTTCTAGGTACAAGTCAATAATCGATAAAGAAAGAAAGCGAGAGCGACAATTATAGTCCGGGAGGCAGCGACTGAAATTTTGCACCCACTCCTACAAAGCAAATTTTTCTGTCAAGCAATGTTTATACCGTGTAAATAATGAAAGTCTGCCAAGCTTTTAGTGTTGCAAACATTAATAACAATTTTTGAAACCTGTAAATAAATAATACGTAATACGATAGATAGATAGATAGATAATAAATTTATTTGCCCACGAAAAAACAGTTTACAATATTTACTTACATACTTACAATTAAATCTATTTTTAGAGTTCGTGAACAAATAAGGCTCCTCGCTCAGCACAAAGCCGCAGCAAGCTGCAGCGCTGGTTTTCAGGAGGCGCCTTATGGTGTCCATAGACGTATTTCCGACGGTTAAAAACTATATAAATTAAGTAAAGAGGCCTATTAACAACAATTCATTACTACATTAATTGTAGTATTCAAACATTTTCAATAGCGTACCTACCTAGATACACTGTAAAAGCTTTTAAAAATATTTTTGACTATTTTATCTATGACGTTTTGTCAACTTTTTACATGAGGGGAACATTTGCATGGAGGTAGAGCGCGCTCAGCACTCACACTCTGTGTAGTTATTTATCGTAGAGGTGTTAACATATCGCTAAACGGTTAAACGATTAACGGCTAACGGTTGAAAATGGTAGTAAACAATCTTTACTCCTTTGCACTAGCGAGTGAAAAAAAAAACATTGTTTGTTTTACTACCGTTTGTTAAACAGTTAACGGTAGTAAACGATCTTTACTCTTG
Source organism: Erebia aethiops (assembly GCA_923060345.2). Taxonomy (NCBI): domain Eukaryota; kingdom Metazoa; phylum Arthropoda; class Insecta; order Lepidoptera; family Nymphalidae; genus Erebia; species Erebia aethiops. The sequence goes on along the minus strand of OV281079.1, from coordinate 8,166,964 downwards.
TGAAAAAAAATTGTTTTCTTACTACCGTTTACAGCCGTTAACCGTTTAACCGTTTAGCGATATGTTAACACCTCTAATCTATCTAGCGATTTTCACCGAACCTTGACAGTAATTCATTTCTTGGTTAATTACATTGCTTCTTGTAAATATTCTGTATATAAATCGTTAAAAAATACATATGCTGTCAGTATAAACTACAAAGTAACTAACAAGGAAATGTTATATTTTTTATTCATTAATTCTTCGCTCTGTTTCATTAAAATAAATTAAATAAATAACTAAGCCCTTTATTCTGAATAAACAAAGTTAAGGAATTTGACAGTTAGTTTATAAGATATCTCGTAATTCAGATCTGCCTCTTCAGAGATGCCTCTTGGCATAGGCCTCCTCTAGCGTTTTCCATTGGGTTCTGTCTTGCGCTACCCTTCTCCAGTGGTGTCCAGCCGTGAGCTTCAGGTCATCTGACCATCTCACTTGTTGACGTCCTCTACCTCGATTGCTGTCTCTGGGGTACCAGTCGCAGACGGTTGTACTCCATTTGCCTTGCCTGTCTCTGTTTCATTAGTACTTACTAAAGTTTTATAAATTGTACATTGTGAATATTCCCGAAGAATCCATCTCCCCTTTGGTGAAACATTCATGGAAATCCATACATACAGCATATTCGAGACGTGCTAAGTAATAAGTACCTTCCTCAGAAGTAATAACTTAAGAATATCTATTACTATCACTAAAAAAATTGATCAATACAGAATTAATTCCATCGGGTTCGTCAAGTATATAACTGGGAAAGGAGAGTGAGCATGATATGTAGACTGTAGTTAGCCTGAGTGTTAGGCCCTTTAACGTATTAAAGATTCGCGCAATCTCTGTTTAGAGGAAAATCGTTCTGATGACGTAGGTACTAGGTAGGTAGACACAGCTATTTGATCAAGCAGTTTTTCATTGTCTCGACCGAGTACGAGTAGGTAGGTATGTCAAGGTAAACTGATGGGCGAAATGAGTCTCAATGAAGGTAATGATTGCATTGGGCTGCTAGGAATTTACATTTTTGCTTGCATTTACTCGTGCATACGTTTTATTCACTATGCAGGACAACCTCATGTAAATAGGTAGATAGGTACGTTGTATATTTGATGCATGTATTACCTAGCATATCACGTATCTACTATCTACACCCATAGAATTCCATAACAATAATTTCCAAACCCACCACCCGAGGAGCCACGATCCTCAAAGTTGAGGAAGCGACGCAAGAAGAGAATTTCCAAATCCATAGAATACGTCAAAATTATAATCAAAGTATCTATTTTGGCTCAGTCCATTCCACCTAACTGACTCTCTAGTTGCAAGAGGTACAACAACGGCAATCAATAAATAATATAGGTAGGTATGTAGGAAAGTAGATAGTTACCTACTTGATTGTAATATATCCTTAAATTAATTAGGCTTTGTGCTCATTGTAATCGGTAAGTGGAGTTGCACATATATGTAAGTGACCAAACAACACCTTAAAACACTACTCTGCCATCCCGAAATATATATTTTATATATGATAAGTATCTACTATTATTTACGACATCTATCTAGTAGATACCTAGCTATTTATTTTACTTTTCATTAGCACTCTTCAAATAAAATTGACAATCCGACACTATCTCTGAAGAGCTAGTCATTGTACTTTCGGCCTCGAGTCGGAAGTATTTAGTTCGATTAGGTACAGAAACCGGGTTAATGTTATTGATAAATATCTACTATCTACTTGCAAAAATGACGATTATAAAAAAAAGCAGGGAATAGTCTACTCGTAGATACGTCAAGTAAAACTAAACCTAGTCCTTATCAATAGTAACATTATACATCCGAATGCAGGGGCGGCCTTAGACATTGCGAGGCTCTGGGTGGTATATATTTGCAAGGCCCGCTTTGCCCGAGCACTGGCATGAGATTTCTTCAGTGTGAAAGAGACAGGAAGAAATATTCAGTGAAGTGAACGACACAGATATAATAGGTTACGCGTTACGCCACTAGGTACGCGCTATTAGGTACTTACTACGCCATCATCAATTACTATGTAGGTATAACCTGGTGGCCATTACATGCTTGCACTCGCACCTTGTGGGTTTTGTAATATGCGGCGGACGCGAGATTGAAATACACATTTAGAATCTATTTTACCTAATTACTTTTTCTACTTGGGCTGTACCACGAGGACGAGAGGCCCCTGCAAGAGCGAGGCCCGGGCGGTTGCCCTGCTTGCCACCCCCTAAAGCCGCCACTGTCCGAATGTGTGTTGGTATGTCTCTCGTCTTTTAACATTTACGCGTTTTTGGGAGAAAAGAGAATGTGCAAAATTGGTTCAAATTTCCACCAGTAATGAGACCTATTATGTATAGCCGAATAGTACATTAAAAATATTTTAACAAATCTACAAAGGCACCAAAAATATGCTGTCAGTATACAAACTATAAAGTTACAAACAAGGAAATGTTATATTTTTATTCATTGATTCTTCACTCTTTAACGCATTAGTTTTCTATCTGTTAGATCGTAGCGAAAAAATTCTATGTCTATGTGTTAGATATATAAACCCGTTAAAACCTAAGTGCCCGGCAATATTTATGCAAACCCTAACCTAACCTACCAGAAAGAGACAAGAAATAAGAAAACGTAAATACAATGAATATTTCAAAAATTGGCACTCAGAACATTGAACTGTTCACAATCTTTTGACAGTTTACAATTTCGCTAGTTAGATTACAATCTCGTTACGGTGACTTATAGAAATCTTGTTTTAACCGACTTCAAAAAAGGAGGAGGTTCTCAATTCGACTGTATGTTTTTATATGTATGTTACGCGATCATTCCGCCTAATATTGTCAGCTTTGTGTTTAAAATTGAATTGAATTTTTAGAAAATATAAAAGATTGTGTATTTGTTTATTGACGAAGGTTTAATTAAGTTGATATTTGACTCATTCGATGTAATTCACTCGATCAGTTTGTTGGCGGGTATACGCCATATTGGATTAATTTGCATAAATACGAGTATTTTGACTTTGTTGGGTTAGTCTGTTGCCGACAGACTCAGCGATTATTGAATACCTTTGTGTTTAGATCGCAATTTGATTTAGAGCTTAGCAGTAGCAACTGCAGCCTGATCAAATGATTAATTTATTGTTGTTGTGATGCTTTGGCCAAGATTTTATAATTAACTGTTTACATTAAATCTCTCGTGAAACCGCTACACGTTTAACCATTTATTCGTGCACGTTTTAAAGAGAGTACAAACATATTTTTAAAGTAATTTTAATCATTCACCCACTTCTGGAATTATGCTTACAAATTTCAGAAGTGGGATGTATCTCACGTTGCCTTGATTTCGCTTTGCCATCAGCATATTTGTTTTGTTTAAATTTGAAAAGTACCGACATTAGAAATTAATATCAATTTTCCATAGTTTTGTTAATCGATCGGTGGCTGTGAGAAAGTAATTTTGAATGTTAGACGCCACCGAGTTTCTTGCTGGTTCTTCTCGCTAGGATTGTGGTATTCCGAACCAGTGGTAGATTCGCTTGAATTCGATACTGTGAAAGTACTCGTAATATTTATTCGAGATAAAGTTTTGTAAGTTAGTGTCTAACCTCAAAATATGTTTAGATTTGTGAAAGTAAATAAGTGATTCAGATTTCGAAGAGTGCATCGAATGAGGTGAGTCGTTTTGGTTTATTGAGTGATAATTCATGAGTGTTGATAAAGACTGAGAGTTCGACAGTTTGATAAGTGTTTTACATATTATTAGCGAAGTAATCGTGAGCAGGAGCGGCCCAGGCATGACCGCCTCATCATGAATTCAGGCAAGAACGCCCCAGGCAAGAACGCCTGACCATGATTTGGGGCAAGACGCCTGTTCACGAATTGGGGCTGTAAAAATGCCCGTGATATTACTTGAACACGAGGACGTGTTATTTGCAGGACGGCCGAACTGTCAGCTTTGTGTTTAAAATTGAATTGAATTTTTAGAAAATATAAAAGATTGTGTATTTGTTTATTGACGAAGGTTTAATTAAGTTGATATTTGACTCATTCGATGTAATTCACTCGATCAGTTTGTTGGCGGGTATACGCCATATTGGATTAATTTGCATAAATACGAGTATTTTGACTTTGTTGGGTTAGTCTGTTGCCGACAGACTCAGCGATTATTGAATACCTTTGTGTTTAGATCGCAATTTGATTTAGAGCTTAGCAGTAGCAACTGCAGCCTGATCAAATGATTAATTTATTGTTGTTGTGATGCTTTGGCCAAGATTTTATAATTAACTGTTTACATTAAATCTCTCGTGAAACCGCTACACGTTTAACCATTTATTCGTGCACGTTTTAAAGAGAGTACAAACATATTTTTAAAGTAATTTTAATCATTCACCCACTTCTGGAATTATGCTTACAATATGAATCAATTTTGACGATTCACAGTAGTGCATGACAGAATTTTGTATTATAAAAATTCTGCTAGTTTCCTTCGTCACGCCCCAGCCACCACGCAGCGTAGACGCCTCCGTTGAGAGACTGGTAGGAAATAACGTATCTGTTTAGACCATAGTTTAGACTGTGTCTGTAACAGTTTTCAAGGCTGTTGATAGTATCCATACACTTGAATTTTTATCAACCAACATAACGATAACGACTAACGACGACAAATTATTGAAAAAATATACTTTCATCCCTAGACGCTAAATGCTATCTTTAGTCCGCCTACGCTAAGCTATAATGACATCCTTATAGAGCAGCAGAGGTGAAAAATAATGAACGTCTTAGGGCAATTCACACAATATTATGTTACATCGTTTCCGTTCTACGTAATTCAGGCGGATACAGACTACTGTCTACATCCGTCTAGGCAGGAAAGCGGATATATGCTCAACGATCGGATCATAAAAATAAGACAAGAATTATCTTCAACAATCGGGGATACAATACTATTAATTAAAATAGGATGTAATATCATTTCAGATCAATAGCACGATCGCGCCTCGCGGCTCTCCCTTTCAATTTTATTACCTAAAATAGATCATAGATTTAGCATTGGTCTCTAATCCTAAATCTATGGATTAGATGTAGCTTGTCCAACGATTTATTTTACTTTTGGCATATGCACGTCTATGAAGTGTCATAATTATTGACAGGCAACCATCGACAAAAAAAAATTGCAATACTTCATAGACACTTGTCGTTTTTTCCAATAGTGAAGCGACGTACCCTTTTATCCGATATTCTTAACTCGTATACTCATCTAGTAATTTTACAAGTACGACTTTCCTTTTCAAAATAGTCACAGAGTTTCAACACTAGCCTTCTTGATAGTTTTTAGGCACCATACATCTTTGGCGATGGATGATTTCTATGACTTGACAGATTCATATTTATACCTAAATGATTTGTTTAAATACATATATACTTACTTTGATATACTTAGTCATTAAACGCTTATGTATGTTTATAAAACAATAAAAAATGTTGAGCAAAGATGAATATAAAATGTGTCAAATCGATTAAAACTTCTTCATAAAAAAATCGATTGTTATCAAAAATCGAACCAGTAACGCGTTAGAGCATCATTGACTCCATCTGCCAAAAGTAAAATAAATAATGGGAAGAGCATAATTATAAATTTTAGTCCTTTTTATTTTGAGATGTCAATACTTAAGTAAATACGCACCCAACTCTACTTGACACCATGACAAACCACTCGAATGTTATCAAAAATAAGTGCTATCTGTTAAAGTTACAAGACGTTTGTTACGAAACGTATATACGAGTATATTGTACCTACTGAATACTGATATAAGAGTAGATTTAGATTACTTACTTAGCTCTCCTTATCACGAAATCTGAAAGCAATAATACCTACACACTACCTACTGGTGCCCTGTGTTCTAATTAATTATCAAATTGGTTAACCTACCTACTCAGTACTCACATATACCTAGGTAGGTACTTAGTTGAAATATAAACTGTGGGTCTGTGCGCTGTAGTGGGCTCAGATGTGGTTGTAAGTATAATATTAAGAATTGGTACAGTGGTCCAGGTAAAATGTGATAAATAAAAATATTACTATTTTTTCATCATAACAAAAAAATACGAAGTGAAAAATATACCTATTTTAGAAATAATGCCTTTTCCTAATTAAGTATATACGTATGACCCCTGCACTTGATCTTCCTAGTACCTACCAATTACTTTCAATCCAATCACTTAAGGCTCCTATATTATTTTATTTGTAATAGGATGGTTAAGCATTACCTAAAACATTTCCCAAGTCGATATTAGTACCTAGTGGCAAAAATTAATCAGTTGTGAGTTGTTACATGCTTAAAATTTTGGTACGGAATCCTAAGACATAACAGGATATTATTCGGAACTTGGAAGACTATATTAGGTAGGGCTACCTGTTTTTCCACAAAAACTCGTAAAAAGAACTTGATTCTCCACAGAATACCGTTATGTTTGAAAGCATACTGTTTGCGAGTGCTTGTAGGTAATTCATAATTTCGAAGATTTTATACCTAGTTGATAAATTGTACAGTAAGTTGCAGTTTTAGTACCGACTAAAAACCAACCGCCTAATTTTAAAGCCTGCCTATATGATTTCACAGGGCCTTGTGTCGCCATCTATACAGATGAATTCACCAGCAAAAGCTTGATAATTATTTCAAAATCATTGAGTGTTATCAGTAATTACTATTCAGTAGAAGCATATGTATAACTTAAGATACACTCTGGTACAATGGAAGAAAATAAAATACTGAGGGAGAGCGTAGTGTAGTAGACGTTCACTTTAGTTAGATCATCAAGCTTTGTACACAGTTAATTTAAAAGAATTATTAGCGTCAACTTTTTAAACCTTGCGCAGCAGAAATTATGATAGATATCTTAAATATACTTAACTGGTAATTTTGATGGATAATTGGCCGAACAAGAAACTTAAAAGTTTATATTACAAACATATTGGCTAGGGTAACCTATCCGGCTATAGATAATTTTAGACTAATAGCATCATTTTAATCATTGACTGCTGGTGAAATCCAATCTCCTTTTATCAATAAGTATCTATCTTAGTACCTTTCTAACAAAAGGCTAGTAAGTAATTCAATGTCAAAATGTTTGCCGAATTTTATCTAGGTATAGATTTATTATCTTTTGGCTTACATCTCGATTTTTCCCTCTGGTGGCAGGTAACATAGGTATATCGATATGATAAAAGTATCAGATATATCTAATGATAAGTTAAGATGTTACCTAACATCTCCAAGCAAGCGCTGTCGCCAAGCCATTTGATATTACGATTTTTTTAGATGTATTAAGTAATTATTTAATGGGATTAATGTAATAATTTTGTATGACGTTCACAAACGTTCAATAAGTGTACAACTTGTACCTATTTTGAATAACATCTTTAACTTGATTTCATACACGTGGATTTCGTATCAAAAAATCCTGGGAAAACTCTTTGATATTCTAGGATAAAAAGTACCTAGTCTGACACTCTCCAGGTCCGCAACTATAACCCATAAAAATCTGAGCACCCCGACTCCACGCAGTTTTGTCTGCCAAACCTTATCCCAGTGTTTTTGTAAAGCGGGAAGCCAGAAGTTTGTAAAAGGAGGCCGTGATGAAAGCGAGACTACGATGCTGAGTGGAGCAAAGGAGGGGATGGGGGTACAAGCTTGCGACATCTATTATCACAAGCAAAGGTCTAGTAGTTAATTGTAGCTGAATGTCTTGACAGAGCGTTCATATTATCTTGCTTAGTTCATTTAAAATTCATAACAATCATTGACCTTCCACCACCACTACAGCCCATTAACCTCCCACAGCTGGGCACAGGCCTCCACTCTCATAGGAGAGAGGGAATTAGACCCACCACGCTGCTCCAATGCGGGTTGGCGGTCTTTAACGACTATTAGCTTGTTAGTGATAATCACCGGGACCGACGGCTTAGCGTGCTCTCCTAGGTACGGGGCTGAAACACCGCCAACTTCCTAACTCCGGGCTAGTACTGAGAGTTTGTAGTCAGAAAAAGCCCAACACTTAAATATGATTTGTAACTTGACCTTCCACTTTATTAAAATTTAATTGGATCATAATCATTATTTTTATTACAACATAATTTTTGAGGAAAACCTCAAATATCATAAAAATATTTTGATAATTTATTTCATTATATACCCATTATATACCTACGTAGATGTTTAATGGGCATTTACTTCTTTTAAAGAAATCATTTGTGTATTATTTTTTGACTAAAGTGTGGTGATATCTTTTTTATTACTCCACCGCAGTCTGCAAGCTATAGCCCTTGACTGCGATCTCACCAGAGGGCCTGGTTTTACAGCTACTTAGCACATTTTTTTCAGAATGGATTGAATTAAAAGTAACTAAGTACCAAGAAATATTTAAAACCTGTTTACACCACCCGTTTGGAATGACATCCTGAAATCTTTAGTGGGGGTCTGCGGTGTTAAAAGAACCTACCTTTCATTGCCTGTTCCTCCCGTTACTTGGTAGGTATGTAATAGACCACCGAGCTGTGTAATAGACCCACACGTGCCATGGCCCATGCTAACGATACAGAACAAGGACCTTATACTATGTTTACAAACAACTTCGTGCATTTAAAGCAAAGCAAAGTTGTCGTACAACTTGTTTACATTCGAAAACGAGTAATTTGACGTGCTAAGTAGATACATAATATAAATAATAATGACTTGGAAATTCGTACAAGGACGCGATATAGGAACGTTGATACACACCAAGACTACTCTGTGCCAAGACCTAGTAAACCGGAGCTTTTATTTTTATCAGAATATTTTTAGTTAAATAGTTACACAATTCAAACATAAATTTTGAAAATACTGCACACTGGTGCAATACATTCACAATCATTTGGCCATTACAGTAGGTATTTGATTAATTTAAAATTTACATTACGTCATAATTACATTGTTATTTTTAATGTAAAGACCGGTAACTTAATGTTAATTAATTCTAATAAACGTTATAGTGTTTCAATGCTATCTGCAGGAAGCACTAGTAATAAATCTACATAATGCACCTTTATGAATGTATTAAAATAGGATCCAAAACATATTCTATTAGATTATTAATTAATTATGTATTCGCAATTATATTAATTTCAATATAACGCAAAGCAATGAAAGCCGATAAGTATCTTAATTTAATTTCAAAGGAAAAACTTTTCAATAAAAACAAACGACGTAAGCTGAAATCAATTAAATAACGCTTGTAACTATGCTAACCTGTTCTAAATAATTATTTATTGAACTAAATTGTTGCAAAAAACAGCGAAGCCAAATTCCTGGGTATTTGAAATAAAAATATTCGCAAGACGCTATAGGCATTTATGGTATGCAATTTAATAAAGTGGTACTGACCCCAGATTCTTTAGCAGCCATTGTGTTCTACTAATTAGATTATTTTAAGTATTAAACTTGCACTAATATTATTTTAATATGTATTTTTCAAAAGGCGCGAAACATAATAATGACGTAAGTGCGTTGCGCCTGCGCCGAGACGAGCGCACAGATAGCAACCACGACCACAACTAAGAATTGTCAGGTTACCTTAATTATTATCGCGTGTCTCAACTCTCAATTCTCTCCGAGTTCAAGTGGGCTACTTATCACGAACGATCAATGTACCAATACAGATCCTTCTTAATAAAACTCGAATGTTGTATCTCTCATCTGAAAACTTATATCTACATAGGTATAAGTAAACGCATACGTAAAAACGCATATTATTGGGTATTGCGTTTCAAATAAAAGTTTTAAAAAAATAATGTTACATCTGAAGATGTGTTTAAAAGCCGCACTAATGCGCATCACAAACTATTTTATATTATACCTATTATAAAGTTGCAAATGGTAGATACAATAATTCAACTTCTTACTTTAAGATGATGTAATCTTAATCAACGCCTAATTATTTTTACAATTAGAAAAAAACAGGTTTAGTAAGATAGGCACTGAGATAAACCTTTGAAAAAAATATACATATTATAAAAATAGCCCTATGTATTTTTGCAATAGCAATGAGAAATTTAACATAATATTATTTTTAATCGAAATTTATAAAAAAATATTAAATATAAAACTACTAGTGAACAGTTTCAGAAGCATCGAATCTTCACAATTACTTTTAATTTACTTTCATTAAGTACATCAAGTTAATATATTATAATACTAACTGACCTAGGGATACGATAGTTAGATACGAGTTAACTTTCCATAAACCTAACAGAAGTTGGTTAAATGGTAGTTAGTTCTCCTTATCCATTTCCATTATTCTATAGGCGTATTGAACCATGGAATGTTTCAGTATCGACCTATTAACTACTTATTCGTACTAATTTTTTACTTATAGTAAGTAACAAAAAAAACCCCATGGAAAGAATGATTCTAATCTAATCTCTTTTATTAACCTACTATAGGTAGGTACTTACGTTTATCTTTTTAGGTAACCTGAAATAATGGTCGTTTGATTCAAATATTGCGTTCTTATTTTATGAATAGATAGTTATAATCAAATGTATGTGTTTAAAGGTAAAAAAGTTAGTTAACAGGTATCAACTTACCGTTTTCTTCAGCTCATTTGTTAGGAGTTTACAATTTTGCGTATTATCCTCACAATTATCCATGAAAATGTTTTAGGACTAATATCACCATGAAATAATTAATAAGTAGTGTGTAGTGAAGTAAGGCACCGTCAATTAAGATAAAGGAGCTAGTAGCTACAATGATAACATCTGATTATAGTTGTTAGTGTACACACAACATTGATTCGTTGAGAGTTATTTAATACACATCACAGTGCGCGTTCATTCAGTTTGCGATAAATGATTAGGTACATACTACGTCATTTTCACATAGAATCAAGTGTTTTAGACTAAGAGATACTTAGCTGCAATTTTTGTAACTATTGCTTGAAAAGCTGATTCGATAATAGATGGGTACTACACTCTCCACTATTCAATTCTGCCCGCATGCTGATGGGCCATTCACTAAATATGGCCGATCAAAAACGTGATATGGTTACCAAAAATGAACCATAACTAGAAAAGCTGATTCTTGTATGGACATCAGTGGAGAGTGTAGCACCCACTGAATCAGCTTTTCAAGCGATAGTTACAAAAAGTGCAACTATTTCTTATAATATTTCTGTTATACAGATGACGTCGCAACTCGCAATGGATTTTATATGTACCTATATAAAATAGAAAACTTCATAAATTGGTCATTGTTTACCTAGCGAACATAAACCAGTACTTACCTAATTTTTTAGATATAAAATCTTACAGAATCAGTCTAAGTCAGAACTATCAGAATGTTAAAACAATATATTATAGTGTAAAGACTTAAGATCTTTACACTATAATATATTGTTTTAACATTCTGATCAGTATTGTATATCGTAAATACCACATTAGGTAATATTAAAAACATCTGAGATTTTCATTAAGCACATAAAACGAAAAGCCCACTAAAAAGCCCACTTGAGTTCAATTTTGTTTATTCCTTTAATCAGGAACAGCAAAAATCTATAAAAGAGTATATTATAAAGTAAAAAAACGAGTGCAGGTAATAGAAAGTCTAGAAATAGATAGGCTTAGTTGCATTTTAAAACCCATTTTACACCATATAATTTCACGGTAGTCAATGTAACGTGTTCAGTTCTATGGCAGTTCCGTTAAAAGACAAGTCTGAAAGGTTTACATATGGTTTGTAGTCTTTTTATAAATTCTTTTTTGACAAAACATTATTTAAGAGTTGAGAATTACAATTATTGCTTTCTTCAATTTTAAGTTGTTCCAAATCTGTGAGTTCAATAGCTAAATAATCAGTTAAATATTGGTAAGCCTGTAATGTGAAGATGTAAAAATTTGAGGACATTTTGTGGCAGAAAATTATCTTTATAGATGATCCCAACACATTTCCAAAAATTCTTGCCCATACTGTTCCGAGCAAATCGACGAGAGGTCTTTTCTTCTTCTTATAATATGAGTTTTCCAAAATACTTTGCATTACTCTAAGAGCTGCGAGGCTTTCAAAAGTTTGCTTTTACGTACAATAGTAGCAACAAGCACGCCGAGGCGCAGCTGGTATGAGTTTCGTTGGATACGTCTGGGTGAACACGGTTTTCTTTATGAAAGGATTAATAGGTTCTGGTGCCGACCGATGCTTTACTTCCATATTAATCCTCGCAAACTTATCACCTTTTTCTTCTTCTTTACGGATCAGGATGTAATAAGGTCGGAACTCGTTCGAATACATTATTTGTAGATTTTTTACTTTATTCTTTTAAATTTTTTATATTTTTTCCAATCGTAATTCACGTGGACAATTAATTGTCAATATTGACTAAACAAATAAGAATAAAAAAGCCAAATGATGGGTAAATCCTCTTTGTTTTTTGCCTGCATCGAAATTACATCAATGTTTGCCTGGTTCGGGAATAACACGCTGTGGTTAGAGGGAAATTGAAATAGATAATAATCATATTATAATAATTTAATGAAATGTTTGCTAACAAACCATTCTAAACAGCTTGTTAGCTTTTAATTCTTGGATTTTAATTCACATTCAATTGTTTATTTATTATTATTTATTTTATCCACTACAAGTTAGCCTTTGACTGCAATCTCACCTGATGGTAAGTGATGATGCAGTCTAAGATGGTAGCGGGCTAACCTGTCAGGGGCATGGCAGTTATATTAAACCCATACGTATTGGGGGTTGGTTTGAATACAGAACTTAGATACGTTTCGTGACCACATTGTAAAATGCTGTAAGAAAGCTTACAAAATCCTAGGCTTCTTACTTCGTACCGTTAGGGGCTTTAGTAACATAAAGGCAGTGATAGCATTATACAATGCTTTGGTCAGGTACCACTTAGAAAGTAACTCAGTCATTTGGGCTCCACATGAGGCTAAATATAGCCTTATGTTAGAGCGGGAACAAAATAAATTTGTTAGGTACCTATATATGAAGCTTTATGGGGTATACCCATACTACCCGTTAATGTATCCAACATTATTTGTTCTGGGTATACTGTTGGGTATAACGAACTAGGGGTTAGGAGGGAATTATCACTTATTTTGTAAATTTTCAAAATAATACGGGGGAAGATTTATAATGCGGACGTTTTAGGACAGGTGATCCGTGTTCCGGATCGGTACGTGTGGCGCAGGCGCAGGCCACCGCTGTTGGCGGTACCGCGCGGACGCACCAACTTGCTCAGCAAGGCGCCGCTGACGCGCGCGATTCGCACCCGCTGGGAGAACAGATCTGTTTTATTGTACTCTGAGTGAACTCACAAGGATTGCTCTGTGGGCTATATGTTATAATAATAAATAATAATAATATTTAATTAGTTCATTATATAGTTAAGGATTATTTAAGCTAGACTATTGTATTAGGGAAACCTGTATCTAAGGCTAGTTATAAGTGGAGAAAAAATTAAAAAATTAAAAAAACTCTATTCGGTTTCTACACGGCATCGTACCGGAACGCTAAATCGCTTGGCGGCACGTCTTTGCCGGTAGGGTGGTAACTAGCCACGGCCGAAGCCTCCCACCAGGCCAGGCCAGGGAAAATTCAGAAATTATAAATTCCCAAACTGACCCCGCCGGGGATCGAACCCGGGACCTCCCACGTTACAAACAGCGATCAACACTGCGCCACGGAAGTCGTCAAAAAGAGGTGATAGCTTGATAGCTAAAAAGAAAACTTAAAACTACATAATGATAGTTGTACGTTAGAGTTAGGCTTGTTGAGCTACTAAAGTGTTCATTAAATGTATGTAAGTACTCGTAGGTAAACTACCTACATACATTTAATAACAACTTTCTTTACTTTCCTATTGTGGAATCGAAATAAAACGACGCCCTTAACACATTTAATATTTCGATGAAATTAAACTTTTCCATTTATTAGTATTTCTTAGCTCTACAACGATTGCAGGTTTTTCTTAAAACTTTATTAGGCGTAGTTTGGAAAATTTCATTCAATCGATTCAAAAGTGACTGTTGCAGTTCTTTATCCTTCAGAAGCGGACTCTTCTCCAATTGTCCTAATATAGCATGGACTTTCGGAGCCAGTGTTTCACTTAACTTTGCCGATTTCAAATTCTTCCTATGAACCATCTTTTTATTATGAAAATCCTTGCGGTACGCCTGTCAGATGACAAATTTTATAAAGCGTTTCATATTATTTTTGGTTAAGTACTTAAAAACTTTTACTGCCAAAAAGTTAGATAGGTAATTATTATTAGGTAATTATTATTAGATAAGTTTTAGTACGGAGATGTGCTATTAATCATACGAATCATGAATTTTCTAGCTATAGGATATTTGAAATATTTATTCTCTAAATCTTCGCGCTTATTACGCGCATTGCACATTGTACACTGAAAAACAATAAAATAAAATTTTTATCGGTGATTTCAGAGTTCGCGAAATAAAAGAGGATGTAGTTACCTACATAGTCCTACGGCGAAGATGAAAAAACAAGCGGCTTTGTCTGACAATTTTAACATTGTTAAATCATTCTAAGGGGCCATGTACATACGAGTATGCGGTAGTTACACATAATATAATATCCTTTTTAGCCGACTTCGAAAAAAGAAGGAGGTTATTGTTCCCAAATTGAGGGCGGATACCAATAAGCTGCCAAAAGTCAAAACTAACCCATCGCCGCTTCTAGATATGCGTTAATAGGGAAAAAGGGAAAATCGATGCCACATTTAGATACCTACTGCAGTTGAACATCCCACTGATCTCATTTACGATGTAAAGGTTTCAGTGAGTAGGTAAACGTTTAAATATTTGATATTTATTACTAGATGTTAGATTTAAGATACTCAGATGCAGCGTGATACTTAAATTTTTCAATTGTTTTATTGAAAAGCTCTCTGAATTGCGTGAGGCTTTCCTGAATCCGGCGACGTGATAGTTTCCAACATGATTCCTACAAACAATAACTTCGTTTATCCATAATAAACCTTACCGTGACGTCTACATTATACTTATTAGTACAGGTACCGTGTCTTAAGTTGCCTACCATAGTTTTACTCAAGTAACAAAGCTTTAAAAAAATAAGTATATTTTCTTACACCGGCTTAAATCGAATTATTTAAGTATGGTGTATTTTATCCAAAACCTTGACCTACCTACTCGGTTACAAAATTAAAACTTACTGCATTAGTGAAGCAAATAAAGATTAAAAATATCCCAAAACAGTAGAGGCCAAATACTTTCATTTTAACACGGTGGCTATGGAGGATTCAGTGAAAAATTTAACAGCTCAAGTGATTTGAATTTTATGAGTAGGCCGTAATAAACAGAGAAATAAAAGATTGCAAAATAATAAATTGAAAATTGTAGGAAGGTAAAACGATCTAACTGCGTATGTAATTTATTTTTTGAGGAAAATTACCTAGATGTACCTAGCTATTATCATGATGTCAATTTAAACATATTTAAGGCGACTTAAACCTCTAAAATCTGTAACTGAACGATGTCAGTAGTTACTTAGATTACAAATTATTCTTATATTATTATGATTTGCAGCCTGTAGAGTCCCAATGTTTGGCAAGGCCTCCCTTTCTTCCTTCCATTTATCTCGGTCCGTAGATTACAAATATTATTTGAAAATTTTAACTGGACGAAGCTTTAATATCGATGCAGAGCCAAAACATTTGTTTGTCTGTCTATCTATCTATCTGTCCTTCACGGGATAACGATTGAATACTGAACGGAATTAAATAATTCCGTATCTAATCGTTATCCCTTTTTTATGCCTACTTATTAGATACTCTGGGTTAACGGGACATTTTTATCCCGCCAAATAATAGGGTTAGGTACTTTGGGATAGGGAATGTAAGTTTTTTTCGTTTTTATTTATTTTTTAATTTTCTATATAAGTACATACTGTGTTATAGACTCGGTTGGTCGCATTTAAATTGTATGATCAATATTAACATATTATATTAGCTTTAAAAAGTAGATTTTTAACCTTACATAACATGAGTAAATGTGGTAGTAAATAATACCTATTATGTATTATGTGATAATACGAAATCCCATCCGTGCCAAACCGGGACGGTATGGTATGCCTAGGTAAAAACAGGCTAATCTAATTATGAATTTAACGTAAGTAGTTTTGAATGAAATGATTCGCCAAATCTGGGTATACTTACCTACCCACGTATGTACGATATTCTTACCATCAGGTCAGATCGCAGTCAAGGGCTAACTTGTAGTGGATAAAAAAAAAAGTATATAGAGCCAATAAATAATTCCAAACTCACGTATGAGCTTCTTTAAAAAATAAAGTATACTAAGTAAGTAGATATATATAGGTATATAGCAGAAATTGGTAGGTAATTGTGGGACTCAATTATCTAATCATGATAAAAAGCGTTTGACAAGCAAAGTGCTTAACGATCTACCGGAACAATTTTCTTTTAATGTCGTGACATAAGGAAAGAAATTAATAAGCAACATCAATTACCTATAATAGGATAAACACTCTTGTCTCATGAGCAAAACATAATATTATACCTAGGTAGTAGCTACTTACCTAATTAAAGTTTACCGATCTCGTTTTCTTAGAATCCCTACTTTACGCGTTCATTAAAAAAACTTACGAAGAGACTCTCTCTTATCAACCCATCATCGCCGCGCCGCGCTCACTACTGAGTGGGTATGAATCTCCTCTTGGAAAGGGTTTGGCCATAGTCCACCACACTGGAAAAGTGCGGATTGACAGACTTCACACACCTCCGAGAACATTGTGAAGAAATCTCGGGCATGCAGGTTTCCTCACCATGTTTTACCTTCACCGTTTGAAGCAAGTGATATTTATTTTCTTATAACTTCGAAAAGTTGGAGGTGCGTGCCCGGAGAATGAACCTGCGACCCCGAACACAGGACGTCGGGTGTTTTAACCACTGTGCTATCATCGCTTCCTACCTATATTATAATAGTATCTAGCGGTCGCCCGCGAACAATTTCTGATTTCCTACGAGATTATGAAATTTTCCCGCTGCAAGAGGCATTTCGACAAAAGTTAGGTAAATAGTAAATACCAATTTTCGACATGTCTCTAGCTTCAAAAATATAGGACTTTCATACAACATTGTAACCCCTATTTCACCCCCTTTGGGGGAATTTTTCTTTTTCTTAGCGGATGCCTTCGCCATAGATGTTCCCAGTTGCAAATTCCAAGTTTGTATGTTTTATCCCCCGCACTGGAAAGCGGCCATTTTGCGAGTTCCTGAGATATGGAGTGAGTGAGTCGTATTTCGCTTTTAAATATAGAAAATAGAAGAAGATTTAGGTATTCGTGATTAACAAAAAATTGACAAAACTGAACTATATATAGTCAAATCATAATATTATAAATGCGAAAATGTGTTTGTTTGTTGGTTTGTCCTTCAATCACGTCGCAACGGAGCAACGGATCGACGTGATTTTTTTGCATGGATATAGCTGAGGACCTGGAGAGGGACATAGGCTACTTTTTATCCCGGAAAATTAAGTAGTTCCCGTGGGAATTAAAAAAAAATATTCCACGCGGACGAAGTCGCGGGCATCAGCTAGTTCTGAATATTTACTGAGGTAGGTACCTGTATACCTAAGCAATAACAGAACTCACATGACAACAGTTTATGTCATTTATGTCATAGGAGGTACCTTACGATAAATTAATATCTATATAATTTCATTTTCATTATAAGCTAGGTAGGCATTACTTATTCCACCAATGATAATATGATAGGTAAGTAAGTTATTAGAAAGACTCTCAGTTGAAGTCATCTAGTTAACAGAAGAGTACCTACGGTTACTACTTACTACCCATGAGAAAATTTTGAAAATACGCACGTTTACAAAAATGTTTGCCTTCTTATTTACTAATGGTCGAGATCTTGTGTAAGCTTCCAAATTAACTCATCTTCTATAGTAAACTACAAAAACATATTTTATATCGAATTACATGTTCACAAAATAAATACACCGTGTATACAATATTTGATAATTTTATCATTACTTTTCAGAGGTGTTACAAAAGTTCAAGACATCAAATACATGCAACTATTGAGATTGGCTATGAAAAATCTCTATGCGTGGCCTGGAAATGAGTTGGATGGAAAGCCACCCAAGTACCACTTCTACGGAAAGTGTTATACATTTTTTATTGAATTTATTTGTCTGCCACCTGGCCTTCTTTATATAAAAAATAGTGTTGGAACTATTTCTTTTCTTCTCTTAGGTCGTACGTATATAACGGTGTTTATGAATACTGTCGCTATGGTTAGTATTTAAAAGATAAGCTAATGTACCTACATAAGTATTCTATGTACGTTTAAGTAGATATTATATTTTTATCGATTAAAACTTTTAAAGCTACTACTTGCCATCACAGTAGACAGGCCAAACAAGTAAATATTTATTTTGAAAATTGCTGGCTTGTTACCGCCACGTACGGCTTCTATAGTTTCTTTGGTAGTATTTCAAAACAGACCGTAAAATCTGCCTTACGGAAGTTTTCAATGTAGCTCTGTCATACCTAACCTAAAGCTAACCTAGCCTTACCTACACCATAAACAGCAAACCAATTTCATACATTGACTGACAGAACATATTTTTTTGCATACCAAAACATTTTTTTGTTTTTATTGTGAGATAGGCTTGCGCTTGACGACAATCATGCTTAGTGCAAAGCAATGATGAGGTCTAGGTTGGAACTCGCTTGCCTAGAAGATGCCTATTCACTCTTGCCTTGAAGGTACCTACCTAAGTTATACGTGGCAGGAAACACGTGCACTGGGAGGGTGTTCCACACCCTAGCGGTTCGGATCAGAAACGTCGAGCAAAAACGTTTTGTGCTGGCAGATTGGACATCAACCACATAAGGATGCCAACGCAGATAATATTTTGCCAACCAGTTAAATTTCCTATCAGAAATACCTGCCACTATACACCACGTGGCATAGTATTCTACCTAAATGAAGTGATTTTATTTCAGCTTAGGTTGATTCTAATTTTTTTGAAAAGATATGAAAAGCTCGTGTGCGACTTTGTCAATAAAATACATCTTTTTAATCACAGAAACCGATCTGAGCATGCAATGCAGGCGAGTACCTATCCATACTAATATTATAAATGCGAAAGTGTGTCTGCCTGTCTGTCAGTTACGCTCTAACGGCCCATTTCAACCTATTTCGATGAATTTTGGTATAGAGATAGGTTGCGTCATTGGCTACTTATTATTCCGGAAGAATTAAGAAATAAAGAAAATTTATTAAGTGCATAGAAATAGCGACCTGTAGGTACTTAATATTGGAGATCTAAGTAGTAACCTCAAGTCCTAGTTAGCTCATCAATTACTTGGAGTTCAAGAAGTTACGACAGTTTTTAAAACATTTCATCGCAATAATCTACTCGTATACTAATATTATAAATGCGAAAGTTTGGATTTATGGATGTATGGATGGATGTTTGTTACTCAATCACGCCCCAACGGCTAAACGGATCTGGATAAAATTTGGCACAGAGATAGATTATAGTCTGGAATAGCACATAGGCTATACTTTTTATCCCGGAAAATTAAAGAGTTCCCGCGGGAACCAATAAACCTTAATCCACGCGGACGGAGTCGCGGGCATCAGCTAGTCAATAAATATTCTTACAATAAGTTTTCACAATGAGTATGTGATTATAAAGAAAACGGTTTTGTTTCAGACGCATCTTCTTGTACATAAGTTGTCTCACTTCTTCTCTGTTTATACTGCCATGGCGATGCTTCTCGGAATTCTTCTCTTTACTTGTACACCGATTTACAAAAACATAGCATCTGGAGCTTTCTATAATTATAAGACGGGAAACGTTACTTTCGAACACTCCGTTTACTATCAACTACCTTTCGATTATGAACACGATATTAGAGGCTATGCTCTTTTATTCATGTTTAACTGGTACATAACATTTATATGCTCTTCTTGCTTTTGCACTTTCGACTTGTTAATGGCTCTAATGGTTTTCCACGTTTGGGGACACTTGAAAATAATTATCAAAAGCTTGGAAATTTTCCGAAGACCCACAACAAAAGGAGGTGAAACTGTAAAATGGTATTCCGAGGAAGAAATGAAACAAGTATCATTTGAACTAAAAGAGATTGTTCAGCATCACAATCTAGTTATTGAGTAAGTTGATAGAAAAAACTACTTAGCTTTTGCCGAAACTTTATCCTTGTGATAGTCACAATATCTATTTTTAAGTAGATACTTGGAACCATGATAGATATTACCGTTGTATCACCGGTCTAGCGAGGTGTGGATAACGTTTGTAATACTATTTTAGGTTTATTTGCTGTGAATTGATGTGTTAAACAGCATTTGATAAGTCGAGGTTATTATACTATCGATGATTTTCTTAATGACGAAGTTGCATGGAAGCAACCGGCCTCGCATCCAGTCATTGTAATACTAGTAACGTAACGTATGTGACATGTGTTGTATTGTTATTATTGTAACATTTTTACACGCTCTTTATTAGCTTCAGACGTATGTATGTTAGTATGTAACGGAATCTTTGAACATGATTTTGACCCCCTTTAAAACGTCGGATTAACTCGAAGGCATATACCTACTTATTATAAGGACCGATGACAATTCAATATTTTAAACAGTTTGACCCGTTATCCTTACTAGGATAATCAGGATTAGCGATTTTTTGTTTTCCTGAGACCCGGAGTGTCTGCGTCAAAAGCGTGTTTTTTAGTTTTTTTAAACTATTATTTATTATTCTTTTTAGGAAAAGAGCAATTGCTGAGTTTTTTGCCGGCTCTTCTCAGTAGAATCAATTTTCCGAACTGGTGCAGAGTCTTAACGTATAATAAGTGACACAAGTTGTCCTACGTGAAATAAATAAATCATTTATCATTTAATCAAAATACTTACTTTATAATGAGCAAAGTATTATGCTCTAGAGGTTCTAAAAGTGCGGTGTACCTTACAGGTTTACAACGAGAATGGGATCAATTTTTGGACCTGTATTGATTCTTTACTACATTTTCCACATTGTAAGTGGATGTGTATTGCTATTGGAATGTTCCCAGATGGTGAGTGAGCAATGGGCAGTCATAAAGAATAGTATATCGAGTGCGATGGACCACTAAATTACTTATTAGATATTAATTGTAACTATCATTACAGGATGTGGAAGCTTTAATTCGTTACGGCTCATTAACATTCTTAGTGTTTCAACAATTGACACAAATATCAATAGTGTTCGAACTATTAGGAACTACGGTAAGACCGAAATCTTGAACAAAATATAATTCTTCGTTCAATTCAAATTCATTCAATAAAATTTTAATTAGATAAGTACCTACGTTGTATCTCATATACAAATATACAAATGTACGAGGAATAAGTAGGTATACCATGGGGATGAATTATTATTTGAGATTGAACATGCAACTAATGCTTTCGATCAAATTCCTAAGCCAGTGCAGTCAATACTTGGTCTTGTTTATTCAAAATACGAGTAGGTACACTAAATATGAGACGTGATGGCGATAGTAAAATAAACTACAACAGGTACCTACCTAAAAACTCAAGCTACGAGGGTTCCAAAAGCCCCCAAAACATAATGCGTCATGTGCCTAATTAGGCACATGACATTATGCTCCGTTTGGTTGTACCTACGTCATCATCATCAACCGATTGACTTAGGTACCTGGATGGATCCACCCGACCAAGACATCGCAATCGGAAACTGTTATAGCAAACATCGGCCGGAAAGGCGTCAATTTTGCAAACCTTTGAGCTAAGAGTAGGTATGTCGGTCACTTTAGTTCCACGGATCTCCTCGTTCGGCTTTATGTAATACAAAAAACCATAAAACTAAAATTGACTGGTTTAATTATTGTAAATTTTTAAATTTTAAGTGTATGATGCTTTGCAATGAGGGTTATGAGATTTTACAGAGTTACAATTTGATAAACGCTGTATACAGCGTCCCATGGGAGTGCATGGACAACTCTAACAGAAACACGGTACATATAATATTGTTACAATCTCAGAGGATGCTGGCTGTTAAAGCGTTGGATATGGTTAATGTGGGGGTGCAAACTATGGCTACGGTACGTATTAGTCCATACTAATATTATAATAATGTGAACGAAAATCTGTTTGAAAGTCCGTCAGGCTGCTAGTTTTTTACGGCTCATGAGCCGTGAAAGCTTAGCAGAGAGACATACTTTCACATTTATATTAGGGCTCTAAATAAGAAAACGTTAACCCTTATTTAATCAATTTAATACGATCTAACGATTTTAGCTTAATAAAGTGTGATTGCTATATTATTAATATCAGGAGTTACACGATTTTCGTTTTTTAAATAATTACACACAATATTATATTTCATTTCAGATAATAAAGACTTCTATTTCATACTTCATCATGCTAAGGACATTTGCTGAATAGCTGTAAAACTGTAATAACTGCAATACACTGCTAAACATAAATTACAACAATAAAATAACAATATTGCAAAAATAATAATTTTAGGTTTCAATAATATGCAAATTATTTACACTTTATTATATATTGTTTCCTTCAACTCACGAGTCACAGAACTTACACTATTAAAGACTATTATTAAAATTTTGTCTTTTTTAAAATAATATTTCAATGAAGATCAGGCACGTGAATCGGTATGCATGTCGTAAATTGATTAGATCTAAGTAAAGTATTATTGGGGGGATTCAAACAGGTCGCCGTACACTCTGCCTGACTATGAAAATTATTCTGATTACCTCCACAACCAGAATACAATTTACGTCTGCATGTCCTGTAAAGAAAATCGTATGAATTACCAATTGAGTCAACAAGAATAATTCAATTGGAAGTGTTAATAATATGAATGTAGTAATAGGAATATGATAGAGCTTACTTTGTCATGGGGTCCCATGCCCAACGATTGAAGTATCCAAAACAAGTACCATAGTCAAATGTCAGTGAACAATAAAACGGAATCCTTGCTAAAATATTTAAAAAAAAATTATAAAGACATGTAATAAATAAATAAAAAAACATGTAATAAAAATGTTTAAGTACCAGAAATGTATGTATGTAATACCTAAAAAATTTAACTTGCTGTAAATTGCCAGATGTGTGAAATTTTACCCGGCTGAGTTTGTTGTGGGCTCTTCTCAGACCAGGGAGCGTTTGGAACCCTCGTAGCTTTAGTTTTAAGATACAGTTTAAGATTTTGTTACACACATATCCTAGGAATTTTATACATTCCCAAACAGCAAATTTTGGTTGAATAAATATTTGTGTGGTTAAAAAAAACATAATTTTAACTTCTAACCTAACCCAACTAAGGCTTTTGGGTGCAATTTTACACATTTCCTAAATTGCCTCATCTGATGACAGAAGGGCTGGCTCATTTTTTGCCCAACGGATCAGCCTGGCTGTCCAGCGCGGAAATGCAGCCAGCATTCTTGCCACCATTCCACGCGGGGATGATTTACATAGTAATTAGGTTAGGGTAGCTAGCATTAAGTTCTATTATATTATTTTCAATAATTGGCTTATAGTATTGCATACATTTTCATATATTTCTGGTGACATGTATACCAGATAGCCCAGTATGTGTTACATAACCTCTTTATATTATGTAACTAAAAACAAAGATAAAATGCAATGATGTAAAAATATGTGTCAACATACTTTGAGGGAAAGTTGTGTTTAATCTGCAATATTCTCTGCATGCATTTCTTGACTCGAATCTGTTTCCATTGCCTTGGCATCCACCCCAATAGAAACGGTAGCACCGTCCTTGTCTCACATCATAATACCATTGGATAATATCTGCTCTGCAAGGCCCTGTATCTGGACGTAAAAAACAACTTTTGTGGCGAGCTGTAACAAAAAAAGATGTGTGTAAGTCAAGTTTGAGAGCTTAGGCCGTAATGATTTACTATTGAAATTAATTGATACTCTTGAGATTCTAGATATAAGAGAATAATACTATTGCCACCTTTGAGCGTCTGTTCAACTTGTATACAAATTTTTCTTGAATTTGGTTTGGTTGTGAATTTGAAAAGCCGCGGTGTTCTTTTATGACTTTGTATTAATGTGAATAGTACAAGAATAAAAACAATAGTGAAATAAAATGAATATATTGAAAAAAATCTTTTAT
This sequence comes from Erebia aethiops, assembly GCA_923060345.2. Classification (NCBI taxonomy): domain Eukaryota; kingdom Metazoa; phylum Arthropoda; class Insecta; order Lepidoptera; family Nymphalidae; genus Erebia; species Erebia aethiops. The sequence continues at coordinate 8,142,667 of OV281079.1, read as the reverse complement.
GCATATTTCTGATGTACATTGTAAAAATAATTTAATAGTTTTAGGTAAGTATAAATTGCAATAGTTTTTACCGCTGGCAAACATAATATTTTATAACATTTTTCATTTTATATTGGTATTTCTATAATACATACCAGTAAAATTGTTTTCAGGTAAGATCTTGCATTTTTTGAAGAATTACAGTAACTTTACAACAGCAATAAATTGACGCATGACGATAAGTTAACATAGTTCTTATGAAGTTTAAATACTTATAGAAAGATATATATAATATATTTATTTATTTATATACAATTTCTTCAAAAATCGATTTAAAATCTAAATTAAAAACTAAAAACTAAACATTAAAAATATAATCTATGCCACTGCAATGAGGCAATGTGCCCAGAACGCTGGCTGCGTTAGAAAGATTACATAAACTTAGAATATAAACTGTGAAATATTTACTATTGTTGAATATTATTGAATTTTATCTTAAAAAAAAACAAAGCGTAAATCGCGCATCAGACACAATGTATAAGGAAACAAGTTAGTTTCCTTAGTCATTGATCAGACACCATGTTCAACTCACAAAAATTTGGTTAAACAATGGTCAATGATATATAAATGGTAAAAAAGGAATTGATCTTCTGAATCAGTATCCGGTAGTTTATTTGGTAATTGCATAAGTTACTGTGGTTACTGGCTACGGGAATAGTTTTTATAGTTGTTGTTTTTGTTTGACAATGACAGTTTATAAATTTTATGGATGACGCAAGACGAGAAAATTCTGACACTGACAGATTTATTCAGCTTTCCGTTCAGAATCATATCAAAATTTGCCACGATTCGCAATAAAAATACAATGAAACACCTTGAACATTCGAATACATCAAAAACTAAATTTAATTTCTTCATATTTCCTTCTAGTTCTAGTATTCTTTGTTTAAGACAGTAATATATTATTTTAAGAAAAGTATATCCATCTATTTAAGCAACGCACTAAATTGGTAAACGAAACGCTATTCAATTTACGTTGGGAGTTGGTTTGGTTGGGACTTGGGTGGGGTGCGTGAGCGCTTTTTGCTCGTGTTTAGGCGACCCGACCCGGTATCGGGATTTATCCTTACTTTATTCAGTTATTCTGTTCGTAACTCTCTCTCATATCTAACATCTGTACGTTAACTTTTTATTTTACCAATCAGTGAATTATAACAAAGAACGTTGTACCTACTCTTGTTATTTTTGATTATGCCAAAATGATACTAATAAAAATGATTTTTATCGTGCATAGAGTCAATGAAAGTTTGATTTTGTTTTGTTTATGAAGTGTTATAAAATAAACGTAAAAGCGATCTGCAACTTTAATAAATTTATAATAGTTTATTAAAATTGGCATTATGATTATCAATAAATTTGTGATTCATATTTTTTGTGTTAATTTTATTTATTATGTTACCGGCACTGGAACCGGCGAGAAGGTAATTATATGTTTTTTTATTTTGTATTTGTTTACTTACTTAATTGTTAATTTTTTTTTGTTAAATTATTATATATAATAACGAATCGTTTAGAATATACATATTTGCATAGTACTCAGGTATATTTTAAAAGAGTTGCGTAAATATTACAAGGTTTATACCTACTTATTATATTGATATCGATCTTTATTACCTACGATATATTTTATAAATTACTTACTTCAATATTCAGTTGGATATATTATTGTATGGTCGATATGTCTATTATATTTTTTTGTATTGATAGTTTTAAACTTAACTGCTTGCTCTAGGCTCTATGTATCAGATTACCGACTCTACTCAAATTGTTAGGTTTTGTGATTTTGTGCAGATACCTATGCCTACTTTAATAAATATTTTATCTATATTCGTTTTCGTCTTCTATCGGCAGTCCCTATGTCTGAGTGAAGGAGTGAAAACGAATATTTAAAATAAGTATATATTTTGTAATTCTTTAATATTTTTTTAAATAATTAAAATATAAACCTTAAAACTAAGCCATTTCGAATGTAGAACAACGTTCGAACATGTCGCTGTTCGCGAGCATGTCGGTCACGCGAGCATGTCGGTCACGGTGAGCAAATCCACAAGTTTAGGTACCCCATACCAAAAAATGCTCAATGCGGCTAAAGAAGTTTTCACTTCAATACTTCCTACCTACTAGGTTACTACTTACTAACCAGTCAAAATATAAATTCTGTAGTGACTAGTTACCTACTCATCCTGCAAATATTAACCTACCCACAGTTAAGAACCTATCCATATTATTGTCTGAAGAAGTCATAACCAATTACTTAGCTACCTATGTCACTTTAGGTGAAAACTACCATTTCCTGAATGATAAGAGTGCTAGGTAGATAAATGAGTACATTAAGTAAAGCTCAAGAGTAAAAGATAACTCTTTATTTTTTGTATTACTAATCATTAAGTAATAACCAAAATGTAGAATTCGCAGTATTACATAATGGCTAGCCATTTAACTATGTACTTACTGGTTACGGCAGATCAACGCATGAAACTTTAATTAATTGTAACTACAGTAATTGTTTTAGACACACGCGTGAATGTTTTTCTGGGATACCTGTAATACCTAGTATAATAATAGTAGGGAGCACGTATACTTAGGTACTATCAAAGTAAATAGGTATACAAGAGGTCGCGCGAGTAGTTAGCACGTATGCCCGGGCATCGTCAATCGTCATTTTTACTAGTAAGTAATTACAATTTATATAATATACAATTGATTAGTAAATATAATATAATAATAGTACCTAATATAATATAAATATTATACCATAAATCATAATTTAAAACGTCTATTATCTAGTAAAGCAGTATGTTGATATCCATATACGAGTACATAATTTAATATTATCCTCTTAAATACCTATTTCATTATGTATAAATCACAAAATAAAAGTCGATTCGAATGTTTCTACCTAAGTCATAAATTACTTTGAACTTAACGTTTTCGGATTGGCGCGGAGCTTTTATGATTGCAGATGTACCTAAGTCTATACCGTAACCGGACTAATCATTGCAATCAAAAAGGTGAATGCACAGAAAATTGAACGAGACGACAGGCCAAAATATGACATAAAATATACTAAATTGATTTCGCCAGACTATAATATTTTCATTATGAACAGTAGACAAATCCGCAATCGAACAAACAAACAGCGAACTAGTGATTTTTATCCTGTAACGAGCCTGGAATCCGATTGCAGCGCCCTCTACCGAGTCCAATTGTGAATATAAACCACCCCTGGACCCGCTAAAACCCGCACAAAAATACCGTTTTTACATATATTAGAAGATCATTTATAGAAGATTACATACTTACCATCAACGTCGTACAAACATACCTGTTGTTGTTGTTGCTAATAAAATATATTAAAACGCCTGTAACTTCGTCCGCGTACAATTTTCTGATTTCCGCTGCAAAAAGCCTATCTAATAGGTACAGAGGTTTTATATAGCTTAAAACGAATAACCTAAATGCTGATGTTCATCATGTCTATAGGTACTTTAAAATCATAGAACTTTTATGTAACCTTCCAAGTATTAACCCCCATTGCACCCCTTTTGGGGTGGATTATCGTAAAATTTCACGGGTTATTATTATTTAAACGAAATAACCTCTATCCCAATTTTCATGTCTATAACTTCAAAAACATAGCTGACTTCATACAAATTTCCAACCCCCATTTCACCCTCTGTCGGGTAGATTTTCGTAAAATTGCTTATACAGTTTATTAAAATTTAAAACTATTATTCTAAATCCCAATTTTCATATCACTAACTTCAAAAACTTAGAACCTTTATGCAAGCTTCCAACCCCCAAGTCACCCCCTTCGGGGTGGATTTTCCTAAAGCTGCTTATATACAGATTTTTTATCGTTTATGGCTAATAACTTTATTGCCAATTTTCATGTCTCTAACTTCAAAAACAAAGGACTTTCATTCATCACTTCCAACCCCTAAGAAAATTTACCCCTATTTTCTCAAATTTCTCAAAACCGTTTCTTTGCTGATGTCTACACTCTACATAGAAGCTAGTAAATTCCTTCTAAATTTCAAGTCTCTAGAACTACGATGTATGTCCTTTCACTGTAGTTTTCCTTGTTATTTTGTAGAGTATAAACTCCTCTTTGATAAATCGGTTTATTAGCAAATTGCAAGTAGCGCTGCAATAACAATGTAAATACCAAATATGAATTTCCTAACGCGACCAATTCCATATAAAGTTCAACAGCCAGGAAATGTTTTCGAGGGCATGGAATACTAAGTAAAATAATAATAAAACGATTGCGGTCGGCATTCTTAATGAATAGTGGAGACATCCAGATTGGTCACTTGGCAGACGCTTCGAGCAATAACACCTGGTAACAAGCTCTGACTTTGTCTTCGTAGAAAGTGAAATAACCTAAATAATACTACTTTAAGTCTCGCGCAAAGGGAAGCAGCAATCTTCAATAGATAGCCAATTGGAATTCTTCCGATCTTAGTGGCGGGCAAGATCTTACAAAATATAATAAGAACAAAAAATTAGCAGAGCAGGTTCACATAAAATCATCGCGCTGATGCCTATCTGTCAGATAGGTACATTATAACCGTGCTCATTGATGTAGAATTTTAGTACCTATAGGCTATACTTCTATTTCAATGACCGTGCTGTACAGAAATATTTATCAGATTGAAAGCAAAGTCAATCGGGAAAAACCGAATGTGCCGTCATAGTTAGTTAACTTATTTTTACGAATCGTATGTAATAATATCTAAGAGCTTTTAAAACACAGTAAGTAGGTACTATAATAGGTAGTTACCCTTTATTTATTCCGTGGTAGTTACTAACATAAGCAATAAGTAAAATACTCGCTCCTCGGCACTGGCACTTCCCGATTTTTGTCGAAAGAACCTAATTTTCTCATTCCTTTTTTTTTATAGTCTTTTGCGCAATATCCAATTTTACTAAGGACAAAAAGCAACGGCTGTGTTTTCGGAACAATATTAAATGGGTATTATAGATATTATTCTCACAAACTATAAGAGATCGTCTATGGGGGACGACTCACTCTCGCGTATGGTGTATGATCAAAGGTATGACCTTTCATATTATAATATGTTCAACAATATCAAATCGCACGTGGAGCCATAGACAAATACTGTAGAAATATAATAATAAGAACGAAACAAAACTTGACGAAGTAAACAATTTTCTGACTAAATTGGTACAGTGGTTTGAAGCTAACCAAACAAACCTACTCCATAATGTAAAAAAAGACGAAGTGTATCTGTCACCGTAAGATTGTAAAAACCATTAGATTATAATATAACGTTTTTTATCTAGATAGATTGTAAACTGTCGACAGATTGTGAACCGTAACATACTGCTTACAATTTAACGCGTTATTTTTCAGTAAATTGTTATATTATATTAGGTATATTAACCCGATAGAACCTAAGTGCCTACTACCTGAATATTCATGTCAAACCCTAGCCTAACCCATAGTTCGCGCGCGAGTTGAATGCAGAGTAAATGTATGGTGACACTTACATTTACTCTGCATTCAACTCGCGCGCGAACTGTACAAGAAAGAGACAAGAAAACGTAAAAACAATAATAACCCGATAGAACCTAAGTGCCCGGCCTGCGGCCGGCTAATGCCTGAATATTCATGTCAAACCCTAACCTAACCTAATAACCTATAGTTCGCGCGCGAGTTGAATGCAGAGTAAATGTATGGTGACACTTACATTTAGTCTGCATTCAACTCGCACGCGAACTGTACAAGAAAGAGACAAGAAAACGTAAATACAATAAATATTTCATAAATTAATACTCAGAACATTGAACGGTTCACAATCTTTCGACAGTTTATAATCTCGCGGGATAGAAACCGTTAGATTATAATCTAACGGATTTTACAATCTTACGGTGACATATCCAATTTACATTAAGTAGGTATCAAATGTTAAACAGGTAAAAACCACTGTACAACTCGATCGTGAGGAATTAGATTAAGCGGATCCCGCTGTTTTTCTCGCAATAACCTTAGATGCCTCAAATAGGGCCCTCATATACTTTGATGACTTATCGAAAAAAATTCGCCAGTTGGCCTGCGAGATTAACTATATTTTGGTTACTTTCACAACATTGTATATGGCATAATATTATTATCCACTAGGATCCCCTTTTTGCATCCACCAATGGTCTTGGTGGATTATATATAGAGTTCCTAAGAACTAAATTTAAGGAAGTTAAAATTATGACAGTCCACAACCAATCCTTATTTAAAAAATAAGTATTAGGAGGTACTAAAAAAATTCTACATCAATGATTAGGTACATAAAAACATCAAAGAAACTAAAGTGACTGTCATATGTTTAATGCTAAGATATAATATGCTAAGATAGAATATACCGTAATTGATTATCACCATTCTGTTTTATAAGTTATTTGACGTCAATAAGAGTAAAGTGTACCTAATTTAAATAAATATATATTGAATTGAATTAAAGTTCATGTTCACTGTTCCACGATTTGATATGGTAAACTTGTTAGGGCTTATGAATGAGGCGCTCAAGCCTCAATCCTTCTAGAGCTTTACGAAATTTTCATAAATTCCAACTACGATCTATGATAGTAGATCGTAGTTTGAGCGGTAGAGTAACAAACTTTTTGTACTTCGGTAGAGTTACTGAATAGTGGAGTCAATAACTATTCGAAGTTCGAACCTCTCGGAACAATGAATAACATTCGTGTACATGTATACCATTGATGTAGAATTTTTTTAGTATGATGTATACAGTTAAAGTGTACAGTACACATAATATTATACTTGTAGTCAGTATTGTAAGATAATGGTACACACCATAGACGAATCTACGGCCTACCTGCTGTACTTAAATAATACCTACTAAGTACTACATCCAATCTACTACATTAATTCTTAGCTACCAAGAATAATGATAAAATTTTAACCTGTCTATAGTTATTTTTAATAAGCAATAATATTATACTTACATTTATTTCTGCGTTCATTAACCTCTATATTTCAAGTGAGAGTCGCCGCCGTAGTCCGTAGTAGTAGAGTCGGTCGATAGTGATAAAATGATAATTTAAATTTATATGTAGTAGTCTAGCGTTGCGAATTGAGACTCGCGCCGCGCACCTCCTATCGATTGCTCACTGATGATATTCAAAAACCTTCACACAAGTGCTCACGACTACCTACTGATTACTGAACAAAGTTTCAACTCAATCGGAAGAACGATATGTGAGAACTGAGAGCATCAATGACGAACAGACAAGACAGACAATTTTTGAAGTGAAACTTCTCTAGCCGCGTTGAGCACTTTTTGGTAGGGGCAATAATTGTGGATGCGCGTGACAGTGACCGACATGCTCGCCGGCCGCAGGCCAGGCACTTAGGTTCTATCGGGTTAATATAAGAATAGATTACAGTTTACCGAAAAATAATGCGTTAATCTTACGGTGACAAATACTTCTTTAGCCGCGTTGAGCACTTATTGGTAGGTAGGGGGTATAATATAGATTCGCGTGACCGTGACCGACATGCTCGCGAACAGCGACATGCTTGCGAACACCGACATGCTTGCGTGGTTTTACGAAGACAAAAGGTCTTAAATATAAATATACTACATTCGATATTAAACTTTAATACCTTATTGTTAAGGTTTATATTTTAATAATTTTAATTAAAATAATTTAAAAAAAATACAAAAAAATTATTTAAATATTCGTTTTCACTTCTGCAATCCCTAAGACTGGTAATTTTGTTTTTATAAAGTGATGGATACAAAGCGTTTTTAAAGCTAAATATACAAATGTCCATATAAACATAACAGTGATATATTACTTAAGTATATACTTACTCATACTTTGTCGAGGCGAAATTGGCAGCTAGCAATACATTCACTTAGTTGCTATTGTTGTGGCCTGAATATAAATAGAGACTTTATCATCGTCATTTATAAGGAAAAATTTAACATAAAGATGCGACGGAGCTTTTCCCATTAAATCCTTGCGTGAGGATAATCGTAAATAATAAAATACTTAAGTTTATTTTATAAACGTAAGTTATGACTAACGGCTTTAGTTATTACGTTTAAGACCAGCTGTTGTATAGTTCATAACTATAAATCTGACTTTTACCGTTTATTTACTCAAACTGAACCTAACTTTTGGAACACTTACTAAAGTTACTCAACGATACTATTTTAATAGTACGGGAGCCCAAGAGGAGTCGAGGGATCGAAATTCAAAATTCTAAAAAAAGTGTTTTACAACTCGAAGAACTCGAAAATGTGTAAAAGTTGTGTTTTCGTTCTAGGAACTTATAGAAAATTTTTGAGTATTTTGTGTTTGAAAATAGCCGGAAGTTCCAGAAGCAACCGATATTCAGAGATATATATATATATATATATGTATTTTTCAAATCTTCACATTAGATGTTCCCTCCTGATAATCGTCTGATTATAATCAGATGATTATCAGGTGGGACGTGCTGACTGCTGACCCATAATTATGGGTCAGAACTCAGCATGTCTGGGACATCAAGCTGAACCGTCTGTATGATAATCTGACACGCTCGAGTATTTTAAAATGGCGATTTTTTTTGTATTTTCAAAAGCCGCAGCGCAACCGCTATCTACGAGTATCTACTTCTTCAAATGACATCACCATTTTGAAAAAATATATAGGTAGCGCAATACTTAGATTCATGCTCTTATATTGTACCTACCTGGAGATTTTTTTAAACGCTCAAGGTAATTGGCGACATGGTGATCCTAAACGTTTGTGTGCTCTACAGAGTTCAGACCAATCTGGTGAGAGGCTTCGGCCGTGGCTAGTTACCAGTTACCACCCTACCGGCAAAGACGTGCCGCCAATCGATTTAGCGTTCCGGTACGATGCCGTGTAGAAACCGAATAGGGGTATGGGTTTAATATATCTGCCATGCCCATACCCCTAACAGGTTAGCCCGCTACCATCTTAGACTGCATTATCACTAACAATCAGGTGAGAACGCAGTCAAGGGCTAACTTGTAGTGGATAAAAAAATTAAAAAACTGTGAATATCTTTTTGAAATCTCATTCAGAAGTTTATATGTAGGTAAAATTTTTGGGCGCACTATACTTTCACTGGTATTGTTTTCATACAATGCATACCTGATAACTGTAAACTACTCAACGATAAACCTTTGGTTGTTGGTTAAGCGGCTTCCGAGTGACAAAATTTAGGCTACGTAACTAGTTATACAAAGTAGATAAGAAATTTAAGTAGTTCGGTAGTATAGTTTGAGTTGACGCTGATGATAAAATGAGTATCCAGCTGAATATGTTTTCAGCCACGGCATCTTTTTAACCCTCATCACTTTAATTAAATCACTTTTATTTACTTAACTATAAAATTCAATTATTGAGACTAATGTAATTGATTTATTAAGAGCGCGTTCCTGAATGCCAATAGTTGAATTAGAAAAATAGCTTTTGAATCTATCACTCATTAAATATCATCAACTCATTACTGGCTCACTACTTAGCAAAGGTCTCATAACTCATAGATTACATCTAAAGATACCTTCAATCAAGTAATATATTTTTTGGCAGACTAGTACACAAAGCAGCGCGACATGCTTCCACAGAGTGGCTGCCTGTGAAGCGAATACGGGGAATGCTAATAGAGCAGTGTGTGGCACGGACGGTCACACATATCCCTCCAAGTGTCACCTTATGAAGGCCCAGTGTACTGGTGAAACTGTGGCTATAGCTCATAGAGGACCGTGTGTGGGTATGTGATTGATTTAGTTATTTTATCTTTGTTAACTCTATTAAAATTGTCTCTGTTAATCTTTATTTAGAACTAGCTGACCCGCCCGGCTTCGCACTGGTGGACCTTCGCAATGCCGTTAGCGGTGAATAATGTATCTATTTTACGATATGATTATGTTTGACCATAACATGAATTAATAATTATGTATGTATTTAGAATTTACATGTTTTTAAATTTTCATTTATTCATAATTGATCCAGCGGCAAGCCATAGTTATTATTATAATGATCAATAAAAAGTGTCATAACTATTCCATGATACGCCACCATTTCACGAAATTCTCGACTACTTCATGAAATGATCAATTCTACAATTTGTGCCCGACATTGATACGTGGGTAACACTGAAAATGTTTAGAACTGGCCAGTTAGAAACATTGCTAAAGAAAACTTTTTTTGAATTTAAATTTTAGAACTCTTTGGTAACCTAATGTAGTATATTGCATTCATTTGTCATTTGTTTTTGTGAATTGGCGGCAAATCTAAAACTCTTGTTACACGTGACAATGAACCTAACGCGAGAAAAAAATCTGGATATATTGCTACGAACCCGAAACCAAAAGACAATCAGCTCAGTGGGTGTTTCCTTTCGAGGATTGGCCAACTAAGGTAAAGAAAGGAAGAAGTCAAGGAAAAAAGATGATTGCCTCATTCTTTGGTCGGAAAGGTCATTTCGCGACAGTTGTGCTAGAAGATGGAAGGACAGTTACTGCAGACTGGTATGTCAATCGCTGTTTGCCTGTTGTCTTGAAAAAAAATCGTCAGCAGCGCCCTCGAAGCAGGATCCTCCTTCACCACGACAATGCTTCAGCACACTCCGCAAAACGGACTGTTGAATATTTGACTATGGCAGGTGTCGAGATAATGAGTCATCCGCCATACAGTCCTGACCTGGCGCCCTGCGACTTTTATTTATTCCCAAGAACTAAAGATAAAAATCGAAATATTCGCTTTACGAGCCCTGAAGATGCCGTGAAAGCGTACGAAAATGCCATAGAAGAGACCCCTAACGAAGAATGGGCCCACTGCTTTTCTCAGTGGTTCCATCGAATGCGACGATGTGTAGAGGAACGGAGATTACTTCGAACCGTTTCTCATTTTCTAAACATGTTCAGTGTTACCTAGGTACAAAGTAGGTACGACAGCGATGAGCGAAATAATATGATTGAACACTAACACATTTAACAAAGAAAACCTAAAGACTATTCTCTAAATTGTAGGTATTTGTGTAGAATTGGGTATTTGACAACTAGTCAAATCAGCAACTTTTTTTCAAACGTCAAAACGCGTGCTTAGTATGGACTTTGTATGAAATTTTAAGTTATGACGTCATCCAAGTTCGACGCACTTTTTTTACTTTAATCGATAGTTTAAAATGGTTATTCAAAATAAAACTATCAGGGGACGTGGATATTACGACTTTTGGGAGATCCTTTATTTAATAATCACTATAAAATAATTTATTTCACTAGTAGTCAAATACCCAATTAATTTACATAAAAGACTATATTTTATGTAAGTTACATAATAAATGGCAATACGATATCTCTAGGTAAGTACATCAAGTAATAAATCTAATAGACGTTCAGATAGTAATTAATTACTGCATGTTTACTTACTTAGCGATTGAGCCATTGATGTAGGTATATGTATCATATTTCTTAGACATACAGCACATTTATACAGGGTCCAGTGCCAATAGCTACCCGTATGTAGTTAAATACTCTGTGAAGCTAACAAAGCTAAAGATCCAAACACCTTTTATTGCATATTATGCGCCAAGTAACTTTATATTGGTAACGCGTTTATATTTTTTGCACGAATACGAGAACAATATAGCTGCATGTTTATACGTTTATTAAGCATTCCGACTTCCGCGTGAAGGTTATAATATTGTGATACAGGTATACCACTTTTATCGTTGGCGCAGAAATTAACCTAACGACGCATATAACTTTCTTTTAACTAACGCCGCATATACCGCATACCTTATTAGTAGATTTTAAAAACCAGGACAATCGAAACTAGTGCTGTCTATCTATCGACTATCGTAGGTTTTGCGTATTCGACTATCGTGCTCGGACTCCGAGCATGGCGCGTAGGTAACAACCAATAGCGGACGATTGGCTATGATATTTTCGCGCCATTAAAAAATTTGGTTTCTGCGCAGGTGCCTCGGTGTATCGGCGTAACGTTTAAAGTGGTATACCTGTAACTAATAACTATTAACAAATCATAGATGTAATTTCATTAACTAATTAATAAATGCCACATAAGAACAGATCTTGACGAGATTTGGACGAATAATGACGAGATCATGATTTTATCTCAAATTCTCTTTACTTACTGGAAGTCAACCTAGATTTTAGAGAGAAAGTAAACCCGATACCTTGTGTGAGCGTCAAGATGGCTAGACTAAGAGAGATTTTGGAATGGAAGTATAAGCAATCCTAAGTTTTTTCTGTACCTAAACCTAATTGGTAAAATAAAAAGGAAAAATAAATGATAATTGGTAGATGGTAAAAATAAATATAAATAAATATATACGAGAACAGTGGGCCGAATCTGACGTTTGAATGACTGGAACACTTCGGTTTGACCAAGTCGTGGGTGTTTAAACTTGGAAATCCAAAATCTCTCTCGGTCCAGTCACACTTGATGCGATCACAATACTTTTAGCATCGGTAATTCGTTATTCTAAAATGAGAAGCGACAGTAATAATGTGCTCGTACGAAGTATCAGAACGCTAAACATAAAACAAGGTGTGAAAATGCGATGCCGCATCGAATGATATCGATGCCATGATCGATTACAGTTAGTCGTCGAAATGTGATAGGCATTGATGCGTTCGCAAAATTGACGATGCTTGAATTCGTATCATCTTTTGTCCTTTGGTAATTAGTAATGAATTAATGATACTCATTTTTGACTAGAGGGTCAGTCGTCCTGTCTGACTGTGCTGCGGTACGCGTTGAACGCGCAAGGCGGGAGACGGGCCGCATTCGTGCCGCGGTGTAGAGCCGACGGAACATACGCGGCGGTACAATGCGCGGCCGCCGGCGCTGCTGCCGGCTGTTGGTGCGTCACGCCCGACGGGAAACCACTCCCCGACACAGCTGTCAGGAATGGCAGACCCGACTGCACCAAGACGGGTGAGGCTATTTACTAAGGCCAAGGGCAAAGCTAGCGGAAAATCGCTTGTGCCCATTCTTCGCTGCAGTTTTGTCCACAAAGGTACGGCGCTTCTACGGCTACATCATTCGAGTTATTTGCAGGTCGCAGTATTCCGCTAGATATGTCCCTGGTGGACTAATATTTTTTATTTCTATGTAATTTATTTAGGTGTAGGTACCTGTCTTAAGTATCACCGTACATTTGCATTTTTAAAGGACCTACATGACCAAGGGTGGTATTCGAAAGGCGGGTGGAATCATGGCTTATTTGGTTTTAAAGCACTACTACTTCGATGTTTTATTACCGCCTCTACGAGTATGACAGTTTTTTGCAGTTGCGAGTTGTTTTTGTTGCACTATAGCCTATCCTTACTCAAATATTATTTACACTTGACTGTAAACGCCGTTACCAGTCAAGTGTTATTTTTAAGTCCTGAGCTAGTATTTGTGTACATGATAGAGAACAGAGCTTATCAACACTACAAGAAACTAATCTTTCCTAACCGGATTCAAAACGGCTGTTCTGCTTTACACAAATTGTAAATAATCTGCTCAGAGAGATTGTAAACATTCTCCCAGATGAGAGTTAAAGTTTATTTTACAAGCGCATCTCGTTTGAACGAATCTTCCAATATGTCTTGTGTGAATAATTTTAGGATGCAACCACCTGTGTACGTACGTAGATACATACAAATTATATTATAAAAAAATGATAGATTGCATTGTATGATGCCATGGATCCTTGGATGATATTAGAAGTTCAGTATCAGTTATCTAAGTAAAATGCATTTTCTGACTGGCTCCTAATTTATTATTGCACGTACTCGGACGCCTAAGACTAAGAGAAGATAATGGGTACAACATTTACCTAACACTAATACGTAGCCAAGAGTCTGCGTTGTATCTTTACACCGAAAAGTATTGCTTGTTTATCCGTTTCGATACAAAACAGACTCTAAAATTTCCAAGAATAGTTTACTTAGTAATTTAGCAAATATCCTATACATAGTAGAATCGGTAAAACTTTATTTCTCAGAAAACATTGACGTCTGGACTCCGTCTTCCTCATCCAGCCACTTCCCGCCACCCTCTTTATTCGCCGGCACATCGTGCTAGAGGGCACCCCACCCACTACGCTTTCTTGTACGCGGTCTCCACTCTAGAACTTTCCAGCTCCAACGACCATCGCTCCTTTCGACGAGCATGGCCTGCACACTGCTACTTCAGCTTACTAATGGTTTGGGATATGTTAGTGACCTTGGTTCTCCTACGGATCTCTACATTGCGAATCCTGTCCCTTCTAAAATAGCCCACTCTCAATGGCTCTCTGAGCGACTTTAAATTTGTGGATAGTGTAGTGTACAACGCCATTAGTAAGGACAAGAAAGCCACATTGATTAACGACTTTAGTCTTCAGGCATTGAGGTATTAACGATAAGAAGACCTGACTTAATTTCCCAAATGCCGCCCAGCCCAGCCGTATCCTTCTGTTGGCTTCTACCCAGTTATGATCTGGCCAAGATAGGTGTGCTCTGAAACAAGTTTAGGTGAACTGCTTGAGGCCGCCATATTTTTATGACATGTATAAAGATATTTTCCCGAATTATTTTTTAATCCCTTCCCCTTCAACCGAGTTTTACAAGTGTAAGCGAAGCGCGCGACTTCCGAAGGCGGAAGGCAGCAATCTAGACTTGACAACTATCATCATATTAGAGCACATTGATAGTTATATAAATGCGGAATGGCTGCACGAATCGAATAAATGTCTATGTCGAAAAAAATTACACGGCTTGCAATAACGGAATACTATCAAGAATTGATTAGTATTAATATTATTTACCTTACCTATATTATTTGAAATGTTATAATTAACCAGATTATGATCTGTCAATATCTGGTTATTATACTTCTTTGGTTTACCTACTGGAGACTGATCAAAACTAAAATACTATAATCATTTTCAAAATTGGTCTGGGTATCCCCGAGCCCGATGTTCTAGATTTGTTTGTACATTGTACCTACAAGCGTACGGCAAAGGCTACAAGGAAGCTAACTGACTTTTATTCCTGGTACTGTACGGTCTAGTTCTAGCTAAAACATCAATTTTCAATTAATATTTATTTAATTCTTCCATTTTTGGTAACCTCGTACAAGAAAGCGTAGTGGGCCCTCCAGCACGATGGACCGACGATATAAAGAGGGTGGGATGCCGTTCTTTGGGACAGGACAATGTTCAGCAGTGGACGTGCGCAGGCTGAGATGATGATGATCATGATTTTTGGTAAAGACATACTAAACTCTAAAATACTTTTGCGAACTTATTGACAAACAAATCTCTTCTGCTTGATCTCTCTTTATTTAAAAAGTTCATATATTTTATAGTTTTACATAATAAGTTACAAAATATAACCTATTAAAAATCTAAATCTCTCCTGCAGGCACAATATTTCCCTCTTATTTTGAAAAAAACGAATACCTGCTGAAATGGTCTGGTCGGCTAAACCCAGCTTTAAACAATCACAGAAACGACATTTTATATTCCAAAAAGAGAACTGGTGCCCTTAATCAAAATTCTTCGATAGAATTAAGTGCAAAACGTAGTCGCCGCAGGTCTAAACTTATTGACCGACGCAAATTTTTACCTGAGTTTATTTTTATAACAAATCTAACAGATACCCGCGAATTTGTCAGCACATCGTGCCTTACCTAAAATAGAAATATGCTTTATCAATTTAGTATATCCAGTCCATCCATTACTTTTAGGGAACTGGATTTCATGCAAAATCGAAGGCAAAGCGGGCTTATCAATCAAGATAAGTAAAGGTTGGTCTAGATACGTGGTCTTGATATTTTAACTTACGAGCAAGAGGCATGCCTAACATAGAATGTTGGCGATTAGGAACAGCAATCAGCAGGCGGACGTCGCCCTGCGTAGGCCGACTCCCCTTTAGGAATATTAATATTGATCATAATGTACCTACATATTTTCTTTGACAATGCGATGCCTTACGTGTTTAAACTGTTCACATCAATGATATCTAATATCTATGCAATGGTATACATTTACAATTTTCAACACAACTAAATCGATGTAACACTTGTGTCCCTTTGTAAGATATAAATACTACAGAGATCATACAGAGTTTAAACTTTTGTTGGCAATAATTGAGTTAATAAAAATTGCGAGGGCTGGATATTATTGGGGAATCTGTTTCAAGGGTTTTTATCCTCATATTTTGATCCTCAATATACGCAATGAGAAAATAAAAAAAAGGTCGGTTCTTTTCAGCTGAGCTTTTGAATTTTAAGAGTTTAGGATTTTAGATGGTCGGGGGCGGCTCGGTCGTCTGAAAAGGAGTATTTGGGAATTTCATAGATACCACAGAGAATTTTTACCTCCTTATAAAGTCTCGCATTTACGCAAGTCGTACTAGAAAGGTAGTGCCTAATCCCAGGATAACACAGCATAGATAGAGTTCATTATTTTGATGGTTAACTTTAATTTTAACATTTAGAATCGCGACTCGTGACACAAGCAATCCTTATCAACCAAAATCAACCACCGAGACCAAGTTCAAATATGGATGATGTCTGTGAGATTTTACGATATAATAGATAGTACATCGTATACTCAGTGAACATCCGTCTAAAGGTTGAATAATACGATAATGTAATTTATTTTATAACTGCATGGTAGTAAAAGACTCAAAGTGAAATTCATATTTTAACAATTCGTACGTTAGAACAGGAGTAGGTAGTGTCTATTTATGAGATATGTTTTTACGACATAGAATAATAATATATTCCGTTATACTATTATCGTTTATTTATTATACATAAGTGGCTTATCTATAATATATAGTAATTCTATAAATATATGTGTTAAATATGTGTGAATTTTAAATCGTAGTTCCAGTAAAATCCGTTTTAAGATAAACAATATTATAATGACCACATTAGGAATGTCGGCATGCATTATTCATTTGTGTTATGTGTGTCTGTGTGTTGATAGGGTTCATTTTTTATATTAATCGATTGCAATGTCTCATAATCGAACAATAGTTGTACGCAAGTAACTTCAAATCATTGTTCATTGAATGCTTCAATAAATGAATGGCATTCTTTTTCATAGATAACTAAAGCATCTTGTTTGTGGTTATAATAAA
The DNA here is from genome assembly GCA_923060345.2 of Erebia aethiops. Classification (NCBI taxonomy): domain Eukaryota; kingdom Metazoa; phylum Arthropoda; class Insecta; order Lepidoptera; family Nymphalidae; genus Erebia; species Erebia aethiops. The sequence goes on along the minus strand of OV281079.1, from coordinate 8,125,469 downwards.
CTGCTGTTATAAAAATAACAATTATAAAACTTATATAAAGAACATCGCTGTAAATCTTGTTTATGCTTCTTAAACAATATATTATTTATTAGACTTTTTAATTTATATTAAGGCCCATTTGCACAAGGAAACTTAAACTGAATAAGTTAATTTTTATAATGGTGTCACTTTTTCGATACCGCATTATACTCTTACCAAAAAGTAGTGGTTGATAATTTATTATGAAAATTAAGACAAAATAAAATAAAAATATGAAAGAATCATTAAAATATCTCAACAAATGAAAAAGTTATGGAACTTTAAAGTTGCGCTTGCAAGTGGCGTGGTGTGACGTCACACCACCCTATCAACCGACTTTATAAAGCCGCATAAAAGAAATAAATGTACTTAACGTGACTTAATTGAATTAAAAGTACTTAATTTGTGTGTGAAGATAATTTCAAAGTATAAAATCTCGGCTAGGTATTAAAACTCACAAAATTTCTCACTCGAGTAAGATACAGCAATCGGTGTATAATTAATTTCTCAGTCATTTATTGATGGATTTAAAAAAAAACACTGATTTATTAGTTTTAATCTATATTTTTATACTGTAACTGTCGCTGCGAAACATTTTAAAACATAGACTCAATATAATTACTATCGTAAATATTTATTGTTTAAAATATATGTGTCAGGTTGTATTGACGAGATAATTTACTATTACTAATTGACACTGATTTGTCCTAGATATGGCCGCCTAGTAACTTTTTCCTTTTTACAGATTGCCTCCAGACTTCAGTCACACTGCATAACATAATATTATGCTTTATCATTGATTGATTGATATTTAACTTTGAACTGATGGATGCACCTAAACATTTGTCTGGCTGGCATCTACAATAGTTTCTGATTTCTAGTCAAATTCATAACAATTTATTGGGTCTGTAGACAAATTAAGTCTGTTAAAACTCCGATCAAAATCTTAAGTACTAACTTTTTATTTAAAAAAAGACGACCAAGTTCGTGTCGACTGTCTACCCACGCGCAGGGTTCCGCCCGTAACAACTAACAACAATATGCGAACATTTAAAAAGTTGTTTGACTATCACTTGTTAACAATTGTAAAGCCTATTTAGCTGTTATAATTCATTCCCACTTTGTCGGTGTGATAAATATGTGTACCTATATCCATGCCAAATTTGAGCTTTCCAGTACTAACAGCCTCTGAGCTAAGCTGCAGACAGACAGACAGACGGACATGGCGAAACTTGTTGGTTCCTTGTTGACTACGGGACCCTAAAAAATAACGTCTCAATATCTAGTCACCCGTAGGTACTCAGTATTTAAGTTAGCGACCTATTTTTACCGTTATTAGGTAGTATAATTGTACATAAGCACAACTTGAGGTGTGGTTTAGAATTTTTATATCGTATATTCAGCGAATATTTTATTGAGGTGTCATTTCATGGCATCGACGCGACGTCCGCATCAGTAGCTTGCTCATATTTCTTCTTGCACGTCTACGTGAGTATATTTTATAAATACTAGTTGTGTTAGTGCATGGCGCCAGTCGGCAGTTCAGTATTCACGTGGCAATTATACTCTGATTATATTATTAGCACTTATATTGACCCGGTTGCGAGGAAATCATTGCGGTTCAAATCACGGGGCGCGGCGTTGAAAAGTGCCTTATAAAGTTATAACCCAGGGATCAAATTTATCAATATAGATATTTCTAATCTACTTACTTACACTCAAGTTACTTGTTGTATAGGTACTTAATTACCTACTTATCTATACTTGCTTATAATAAAATTGTAAGTTCTAATCGATTTCCAAATTTTTCATAGCTAGGTAATTCGTTTTTTTTTTTCAAGCTATATTAATCGATACAGAGCCGATTTTTTTTTTTAGAATTTTTGTCTGTCTGACTGTTACGGCGACCGGCAACATGCCGAATAACAGCTTGAACTTGTATTTTTCTTTACAATGTTTATGCCATCGTTTCAAGAATTTTGTGACGATCTGGTGAATGAATAGTTCAGAGATGGCGGGCGGAACTCCACAGCGGGTAACGTCAAGTCAATCGCAATCAGTGTACTTAATGGCTTAATAGAAGGTAGATTTAAGGCTGTAGTATTTAAGGTTGGCCCACCCGTGCGAAGCCGGGCGGGTCAGCTAGTTATTTTTATCTTAGGCAGTAAAGCTGTCTTTACTGAGGTTTTCGAATTAATTTCAGTTTCCAATTAATATCCTTAAGAAATAACTTTGGTAGATGTCGATAACGGTATAATTGCTTAAAAGCTTTTAACTGTGTCGTTAATGTCACCGCGTCACCGCACCAACGTAAACCTCAAACCTGAAACTACAGTAATTAATACAAATACATATATAGGCAGTAAGGCTACCTAAACATCGAAACAGTAGATTAATTATCAAATAACCTAACCATATCCATTCCCATAACGGAAATACATGGGGATATTGGGGCTGATTCTGTAGTGCACAATCTCTAAACTAAACTAAAATTAGAGCATCACAAATATTGCTAACCCTTTCATAATACTTCCTACGGAAAGGGACAGAACTAGATTTAAAACTAGTCTATCGTATTTATAATATTTTAGCTATCAAAATGGCCTAACAATAACGTTGGACACTCGACTGAGTTAACTGTGAGGGCGGCTTAGGAGCGGGTTTTCTTAGAAATTATCGTTCCTGTCAGACAGCTCGACGCCGTAGCACAATGAAACCCTGTTTTTTGTCCATATGATTGTAGAGGCAATGCGTCCACCATGAGCCGACAGAAAAAACTCCTCAGACATCGTTTAATAGGTTTGTTGGGATAGCTTGCCGCTTTGATGTTTTATATTTAGCCAGTCATCTACCTGCATGGAGCCACGATAAACGAGCACAGCGCGGCGGTTCAAACCATAATATCATACAATTTATCAATAATGCACACCTATATAGACTGCTTAGTACAAAACAGGTTAAAGTCTCTACATCTGTATTTTGTAACTTATGAGTACCTATACATAATATGCCGTTATTGTAGTTGGATTAATTATTGACATTCACGTTTTTAAGGAAAATGCTCGAGACTCTACAGAATGAAATGATCGTTTACTGAGAATGAAATGAGATTTAATTGGAGTTTGTTATAGCACAAAGTGGAATCAATTTATACCGCATCATCAAAACTATAAAGCAGCTGAAAACGTATAATAGTACCTATCTGAGCATTTTGACCATTTGATCGAATCCTTCTAAGCGAAAATGCAGCTTAGAATTATTTAATCTCTTGGTATTAGGAACTACGATAACACTTGGGTTTATTAAATATCATGTCGGTTAGGTACGCTTACCTACTTGTACTTTCGCTGAACATCATTATAGAGTTAGAGATTAGTGATTAGAGAGAGTGATTAGCGTTTGACTAGTTCACCGTTCACGCTACATTACGGCCAGTCGCCGGGATGTCTGGGACACAACGAAATCGGATACCTACCATTGATCAGATCCGAGGATATGGGGTTCTTTTTTTGCTACGACTCATAAATAACACCGTTGTTTATACGCACAAACAGATAATAATAAAATAAAAAGTTATCTATTCTTTTATTAATTACTAGCTAATGCCCGCGACTTCATCTACGTGGAATAAGTTTTTTTAATTCCCACGGGAACTCCCTAATTTTCTGGGACAAAAAGTATGCCTACTTAATTATGTCCTTCCCCGGAATTCAACCTACCTCTGTACCAAATATCATCAAAATCGGTTGAAAAGATAGGCTGGGAAAGCGTAGCAGACATAGGTACAGACAGACATAGTTTCGCATGTATAATATTAGTATGGATGTTTCTTATCATATTATGGGTGTGTCTATGTGGTTACTTAGAATACTTAGGTATATTAAAACCCTTTTTGGCATAGTCGACTTCGAAAGTCGAAACGAAATATCGCTTTGAAAGATAAGCTGTTAAATAATTAGTATTTTATTGTGTAATTTCCTGTGCTCAGCATAAAGTTGTGTCATGAGTTCATGATTTAAGAGTATCTGAAATAGTATCATCAATATACAATCTTTTAGCGTACAATCAAGGGGCATGGCGCGCAATTCTTAAAAAAAAAGGAGTATTGCAATTTGTAACATCAATCAGGCGTTATTTAGTCACTAATAAATTCGACGAATGCTACCTAATTGAAACGATATTTTTAATCTAAAGCGTATCAAATTAAGACATTTACTCATCGTTCAATTAAAAGTCATGGAGACAGCATAGGCATTCGCGGGAAGCTCGGTCGTTACCGGTTTTCGTATTGACTAATGCTGCACATCACTGCCATTTGGACCGGTTGCGTAGACGGTCCCCCGTCTCCCCCTTACAGGATACCGCCACACTTGCAGAGAGATGTCCTGTTGCTAGAGGGTGCAATGTCCTGCAATGTGATTTAAGTCAAGGCAATGACTTTTTAGTTAGTAAAGAGGCTGATCTTGAATCTCGATCTCCGGGTCGGGACGATACAGTTACTGGGTTGCTCTGTCTACAAATTGTTCTATTGGAGCTCGGAAGTAGGCGGAGTTGAGACTCGATAAAACAGTCACTAGCATCGTGTCCGTGTATCGTCGTAGGTGGTCGTGTTCTCACACACACCTGACAGTTGACACCTCACAGCTTCAAAAAGTATGATAAGCAGTTGTTTGGTTAGGGTTACACCATCTCTTTACAGCCATATTATATAGCTTAAGAAAATTAATAGAGAGTGCACTTGCGTTTACGCCCGTACTTTTGCATTATTTCTCCTGGGTCGCCAATCGCGATATATATAGTTGGGCAGTCGTAAGCGTAACTCAGGTATGAAGTTTGCTCTTCTAGTATTATGACAACTCCCAACACACTTGCACCAAGTATGAGAGTCACTGCTCACTAGATAATAATAATAAGTAAATAATGTAAAGTCAGCCTGCCTTGTCAGTTTGTTTGAATGTGCTAATAAACTAAAGCTTATTCAATTTTTCATCAATAGTTTGTCTTTTTTGCCAAGATTGTGATATAGACAAGCAAGTCGAAATTAGGCCTAACTGCGGAACTACACAACACGTGAACAGTGGGTTCAGATTACGTGATGTTAAACACTTTGAAACTGAAATAAACTAAGGCGCTTGACAGCTCAGTCGGGATAAATATGCAGTGTCGATCTACACGACAGCTGTTCAAATCCTATCCAATTCAGCTCGTAGAGATATAGGTTAACGCTTGAGTCAGATCAATTGTCCTATAAAGGATGCAATAATTTAAACGGGCCACCCACCCACTATCCAGGCTTTTACTGAACCTGCTTTGTTCATATTTTGTCCAATTGGTAATTGATTTTCGATCAAGAATTACTTAATGCATCATTAAATTAATGCATTTTATGAATTAAGTATGATGTTTATAATCTGATACTACTAACTACACTAAACAATCTGTGATTTTCACGGATGTAAGTAAATCATTTGAGATTTTACCACGATCAAATAAAACTATGTTCTTAATCAATTTATAGAGGTTTGGACAAACAAAAATTGGAGGTCACGAACATTTCAGATCCGCCGTAGAAGATCTTAAGTAACTGAGAGATTGACGGGTTGCGAATCTGAAATTCCAATGGGCAGGGCACATAGTTCGAAGAATCGATAGACGTTGGGGTACCAATTTACTGGAATGGCGACCTCCAACTGATAGCGCAACGTTAAAACTCTAGAGGCACCCGTCAAACTCTAGGCACAGTTGCAGTTCAAGTGAAAAGGACTCTTGCCCTGCTCAATGGGTTTTTTAATTTTCATTCGCCTTATTCGGTGGTACGAAATGAGGTGCAACGGAGGCGATTGTTCCGTAGCTTTAGTGGTTCGTCAGCCAAAAATACAGCTCAAAAGTAACAAAAGTATTTATCATTATATCATTGGCTTATTTAAAATATGTATCTTACAGGTAAATCGCAAACCAAGAGAAGATCATCAGTACGAGGTCAACGTAACAAAAGAAGTAAGTCTGCATGCGTTACTATTAGATAATAGGACACATTGATACGTCACACTCTTCGTACGTACATAATAGGGCTGATTCTGTAGTGCACATTCACAATCTCTAAACTAAACTAAAATGACAGCATTAAAAATATTGCTAACCCTTTCATAATACTCCCTGCGGAAAGGGACAGAACTAGATTTAAAGCTGTCATTTAAAGTTTGGAGATTGTGTGATACTTAATTCGCCAGAATATCTTTGTCCATCGCTGGCTGGCTTACCGATTTTTTTGAAATTTCATTAACGTCTTTAAACACTCGCTGGCACTTTATACACTTTCTGAACGTATTGGGTCGATGTTCGTATTTAGAAAAAAAAATGATAATCAAGTCAAAGTCAAATCAGTCAAAAAGACATCTCACACTAACCGGAAAGTCCTTAAACAGCCCACAAGAAAATTTTCGTAGTTTTTAATGACCTCATAATATACCTACAAATTTAATAAGCCTAATGGCCTAAATTGTTTTAAAACTAACTCATGGCTTTGCATTTTATACATTTTAATTTTAACATGATTTGGATATTCTTAGATATCGTTATACATACCTATACCTGAAGCATTTACTTTCATCATAGTTAGTCACAGTAATGATGTGAATAATAATAATGATGTTTTACCTACCACGCGATGCGTGTTGCGTGTTTCTTTACTTAACATGCTTCACCGGTGACAGCACCCTTATTATAAGTTCGCACAACTCGAAAACAACTCTACATTTCGAGCATCATCATCTTTAATATGGCAAAACATGTTTGGCATCTTTAAGTATAATAATTGTAACCTACTAGGTACAATACAGATGTATCGTAACCCATGTTTCAAGCAAATAAATGAATTTATTATTTATTATGAAAGAGGAACTCGTGGTTGTTATTATGATATTATACTCGCCTCGAGTATAATATCATAATAATAACCACGAGTTCCTCTTTCAAGTTTCAGGTATTAGTATTGGTATTCAGGTATTACAGATTTTTATTTAACAAAGTTTCCGCTTGAAGCTCTTATTCGCTTTAGACGAATTTTATTAGAATGAATGGAACTAGATCCCCATTTCACTCCTTTCTGTTACTAATACTCAAATACTGTTTCGATACTCAAATAATTCGATACTTTGCCGATTTATGCAAGTTTGTACTAATCCGACAGGGCCGTTGGTGGCCAAGAAATCACCTTTCCATTTCGATCTTCACCAACATCTAACAGACTTCAATAGATAGATATATGCACAAATGATTTTACGATAACGTTTTTTTTCAGCTATCTGTTGTTTTTAAAGGAACATTCCTTTTCTATCCGCATCACAAAGGCTTTAGATGGCTAATTAAATTAGTAGACATACCCAAAAATATATGTAGGTTTTATGTCCTTATTTGTAATTTGTATAATATATAATTAGGTACTTTATTCTTCGCCTAACCACATCAACAATCGCAATAACTATTGGTTGATGTACTGATATCGTCAAAGTTTATAAATAATATCATAAAATGGCTTTTAATTTTTTAGAGAGTACTCTTTGTACCGCAGTCCTACAGTGCTCTTTGTGACTTCCAAAACTATGAATGAATACCAATACTATCTTCGCCCTCTGCCCCACTAGCGGGGCAACAACTATTCAATTAATAAAACCGTTTTCAACAATTTTGCAATTTTAATTGCTTTAATGTGCAGGTTGCACGCGAATCGATCGTGCCCAGTTCAATGGGAACCTAATAAAAATATTCAGCGGCGAATTCGATCGTGCACGATCGGATCAAGGCGGGGCGGCCGCGGATGCGCGTTCTGTTGCTGATTGGAAATTTAGGGAACTCGATCGGGATAGGAGCGGCACTCTGCAGAAATCAGAGTACAGAGGATTGCGGCGGCTTATTAAGAAGGTATGCATTTTGATCAATATCCATATACCCATACTAACATATTAACTGTCTGCCTAACAATTATTTTGCACGGTCGGTTCACGGAGATAGTTTAGATTCCGGAATTTAAAAAAAACCTAAATTAATGCGGACGACGTCGCTGGCGTCAGCTAGTAAAATGTAGGTACCTGTAATGTACAGCCTGCTTACAGTTTACGGCACTTGCACTACTTAAAAGGCAAATTTTGGCAAACGACACCACGGATGGAAATCATTTACTACGTCAATCCGTCTTTACATCAATAGTCTTCATCAAGTAAATTAATAGAAATCTCACAACCCTCAGCAAATACATATACGACGCAGCAAATGGTTCTATTCTAAAGCCTCCTAGATTTTAAGTAAGATTTCTTTATTGCCAGATGCGATAGGGGCCACACACTATCGTTGTGACCCCGTACTTACCTGTGTCTACTAGATGTAGAGAGCATTGTTTTAGAGCTCAATTTCGTGTAGGAATTCACAGTCAGCGCTCGCAACGGGAACGTATCAACATTAAAATACTGAATCAAGTGTTTAGTCCATGTTTTGGCGACAATGTGTTCGAACGCTCGAATACGATCATCGTAGGTTTAATTCAAAACTTGTGATAAGGGTAGGTACAGGCGAAACAACGGACGATGTTAACAAGGAGCCCTATTGTTCCTTGGCCCATACAGTGATGAAGTCGAACTAGGATTGCCGCATGATTTCGAAATCACGAACACACTGTGAATGACGAATCTTTGACTGTAATATCATAGGCATCATGTATGTTTTTAATTAAATCCTAAAGCTGGCGACTGACCTGTATCATTTGAACGTTTAACAATGTGCACCTATGTGGGCATTCGTAATTCGTATAGTCATTAGATACAGTTTGACTATAATAAATTATTATATTTAATGTTACTATTCAACATCCTTGATAAAAACATTCGTCCATAAACTGTTCATCCACAGACCACTATCCATGTGAAACCGTTTCGATATTAAAATCGGTGGAACCAAATTTGTGACTTTAATTCAAGGTAATTTAGGTTCATGTTACTCTCGAATCGAATAACGCTCGAATACGCTTCTTGAATTCTTGTGGCAAGGGTACTGTGAGACTTCATGTACATGAAACCAGAGTATTAGATTAGAAGAACCAGAGTATAATAAGAAGGAGCCGCGCCTCGACCCGTATACTCCATCTGAACGTAAGTCTCAATTTAACTGTATTTTTATCATAATAAGATCGTTCAATTATACAGGTGGTAAAGCCAAAACGATGCGCGCGGGCATGGACGCGTGGATGCGACGGGGACGGGGACGGCGAGATCGCGCGAACAGAGTGGGCGGCGTGTCTGCTGTCGAACCCGGAGCCTCCCGCTCCGGACTGTAAGTACTTTTATGATAGACAAATCTAGCAGGACTCCGCGCGCGGATTTTGCCTTGGCGTTTTTGACGCACAGATATTATGATGATCTCTGATAATAATTCTTTTTTTTTAATCCGCTACAAGCAAGCCCTTGACTGCGATCTCACCTGATGGTAAGTGATGATGCAGTCTAAGTCTAAATTCCATACAACACATTCGAGCTGCCTGCGTTTTTCCGCTAGAATTGTCTCTGGACTAACTAGTGGTTCACCCCGAACTGAGACCTCGCGGTATCCATAAGATAGTTTTAACTATATAATGCGCGCTCATCTTACATTCCAAGACATCAGTACTATCAGTATGTTTTTATTCCACGTAAGATGGTGCTAACGTCTATTATTTGTAAGCACAAACGAATAAACTTTTACAGAGCGCCATCTATTGACATCATTGTGAAGTTCTGTTAAAAATACTGAATATTCCTAATTATCTTTAAAATGATATACCGCAACCCTATGTAACGCTATAAAAAATATTTTACTTTATATTCATTCTCTCTCTTAGAAGCGAAGGGGGGCTTCTCTCATAGAAGCGAAAGCCCCCCTGAAATAAAGATTTTTATAACTTTTAAGCCAAATTCGGTTGGAGGTCATCGTGTTTACATATTATATTTAAATTTGAAGTAACTACGTTTAGTAATTCAGAAGTTATATGGCTCTGACAGACGGACGGACGGACGGACAAGTGCAAATTCACTCAAGTAGACTCATTCGCTTCGCTCGGTCAAAAATTGAGAAGCAACAGTTCGAGCAGTTGTTGTCCGATCAAGAAAACGAGCAAGCGCTGCACTCAAGCATAGAAGCGTGCGACGGCAAGATCCAACTATTTTATTTTCATGCCGGCATAGCTGACTTGGGATAGCCTAGATTTCCGGCATCATTCTGCATGCACTGTTCAAAGTTACAACTCGACAAACAAAGCTACATTATTTTTAATATTTTTCATTACTCATACACGGAAAGTAGGTCTGAAGTTGCCTGAGAAGCGGGTTGAAAGTAATACTTTTCAGCCCTAGGGAGAATCGTTTTCAACTGACAGCTGTCAAATAATTAAAAAAAACTAGTTGTCACATTTATAATGGAGTTCAAATGAAACACGACATACCCGAGTGCATCCATAGACAAGAAGAAAGATAGACTTTATTCATAAAGTAAAGACAATTGATTCATAGACATTCATAGACAATCATAGACAATACTTGACTATTAAAAAGCTAAATACATAGCCCGCCGGCTAGGCCAAAGAAAAAAAAAAGGCGGGAAAGTGGCAAGCGGCAATCCGATCTTCATTTGTTTTTCGAGTTGTTGAGTTTTGTTTAGGCTTCTGTTTAACAGTGATTTTTATTGACACAATGAGTTCATCTGATTCAGATATGGATTTAACGCCTGATTTTGTGAGAGAAGAGGCTCAAGCAGTAGTGGAAAACCTTTTACCACCTAAATCAAAACAAAGATACCTAAAATCATACGACGATTTTATGAAATGGCGCGCTGAGAAAAAAGTGAAATCGTTATCAGAAAACGTTTTGCTAATATATTTCAACGAATTATCAAAGACTTATAAACCTTCAACATTATGGAGCGTGTATTCTATGTTAAAGACAACATTAAGTACTAAACACAACGTCCATTTAAAGGATTTTGAGAGACTCACATCATTTCTCAAAAGACAGTCTGATGGGTTTAAATCGAAAAAATCCAAAGTTTTCACTTCTCAAGAGGTAGAAACCTTCTTAAACAAAGCGCCTGATGAAATATACCTAGTAATGAAGGTAAGTTAATCTTTTTATTGTTTACGCACATAAGTAATTTGTATCAAATTGTAACTTTCTATACATATTTTATTTATCTCGTCTCAACCCCTTTTTATGTCCCACTGCTGGGCACGGGTCGACTCCTCTCAGAATGAGAGGGATTTGGCCATAGCCCACCACGCTGGCCAAGTGCGGGTTGGTGGGCTTCGCACACCTTTAAGAACACTTATGTGAACTCTCAGGCATGCAGGTTTCCTCACGATGTTTTCCTTCACCGCTAAGCAAGTAATATTTGAGTTTTCGAAAACGCACATAACTTCGAAAAGTCAGAGGTGCGTGCCCGGGATTCGAACCCGTGACCTCCTGATGAGAGGCAGAGGACTGAACCACTAGGCTATCACTGCTCTCATATATTTATACATCTATTAGAGAAATATTTTTTTTTGCAGGTAGTGTTAATATTGGCAATAAGTGGCGCTTGCAGAAGTATCGAGCTAGTAAATATGAAGGTTGATGACATTGAAAAACAAGGTGATATAATATTGGTGAATTTACGTGGCACTAAAACCAAAGTTGACCGAACCTTCGTCATTAAAAAAGAATTTGTAAATATAATAGAAAAATACCAAAAGTTACGACCAAGTGGTATAGAAACGAACCGTTTTTTCATAAACTATCATAAAGGGAAGTGTCTTCGGCAAGTAATTGGCAAAAACAAGATGTCGAGTATTCCTAAAGAGATAGCCACATACCTTAATTTGCCAAACTCACATCTATATTCGGGTCACTGTTTTCGCAGAACATCGGCAACTTTGCTAGCCGATTCTGGTGCCGATTTAACTGTCATTAAAAGACATGGAGGTTGGAAGTCGAGTAAAGTAGCTGAAGGCTACATAGAAGAGTCAGTGGAAAATAAAACTAAGATATCACACATAGTAACAAAAATGATAAATCTGCACTCCACTGATACCCCACAGCCGAGCACTTCAAAAGATTATCGGGTGGAATTCAACAATATAACTGTAACAGCTGAAGAAAAGACACCAATTATTACCAATGTCGCCAACATTCACCCAAGAATCCCTGGATACTGTAGAAACTCAAGTTTCCCAGAAAATATCAAATATCAATATACCCGGCAAAAACCTTTCACTAACTATTACTAATTGTTCTAATTTTAACATAAACTTTATATAAATATCTCACCAAAGTTGTTGATTTATGTAAAATAAAGTTCACTCAATTTTCTTTAGCTAATTTCTATTTATATTTTGACTTTCCTTATATTCGTAATGAAAAGCACAGTGTTTACCTCGGGATAAAGACTTATTTAGTCCCTCGAACTATAGGCCCCCTCGCTACGCTCGGGCGCCAAACCCCGTCTCGGGACTAAATAAGTTACTTTCATCCCTAGGGTAACAATGTACTATTATAGAGATGTTATGCTAGATGGGCATGCAAAAGTTTGCGCAAACATAATAATAATATACAGTCTCTCTCCGTTTCTTCATGTCGTTGAATGCAGACGACGACGTCGGTCCAGAAACTGAGCCTGACTATAACGAGGAAGAGCCACCGGCGGATCCCAGTGCAGGTAAGAGGGCGATCTTTCCCTATTAATAAAAATTATTCACTGCTGTGTACCATGTGACACCACTTACAATTATGTAATTTATTATACTTAATTTTCACCGATTTCTTTTTACTAAAATGCCCAAATAGTTGTGATGGTCATTCCTATAGTAATAAATATTTATTCTGATTTCTGTGGGTTCATCACTTCAAAGTTCAAACCCCACTTGTAGTTCTATTGTCGGGCCTACCTACTATTAGCACAAGACAAGGCTGGTGGGGAAAGGGAAACATTAGTCATATTAAACATGGCTCATATTCTTTATGAACTGTGCTTGTCCTACTCGAGACAATAATCAAAATTCTTGGGCAAATTACTCACAATAATAAAATTTACTTATGTAGTGACTAGTGACTCAGAGTGCATTGGCATATTACAATATTATGTAGATCTAAGCAGGGCTTCTATCTAAGAGCTTACTAGGTAATGCCCGCGACTTCGTCCGCGCGGTTTAAGTTTTTTCGATTCCCGCAGGAACTCCTCAATTTTCCGGGATAAAAAGTAGCCTATGTCAAATCAACATATTTTATCCCTGCTACCCCTATTGCCTACCACAATCGAGTTTTCGTACAGGAAATTATTGGGCGTCTCATCCAAATGAGGCTAGTCAGCTCTCTGAGATACATCTCTCTTTACAAAATGTACTCAAAATCGGTTGAACAGATAGGCCGTGAAAGCGAAACAGACAGAAAAACTTTCGCATATTTGTACTTATGATCCGCTGCGACGGGTTGAGAGTAGTATCGATCCTGATGCTAATCTCGAAGGGTTTTCCACCAAAGCAATGGTTTAAATATACTATACATACTTATATGTATAGTATATTTCGTTGCAGATCCTTCGGTAGGTTTTAATAGGGTAATCAAATAATCATGGAAGCTCGCTGCCCCTTTCATTTATTTGCGGATCTTTACTTATTTTTCCATATGACCTCAATTCAAAAAGTATATTTTTTTAGCAATGCTGCCGGGCATTATGCGAAATTCGTTCGCGCCCGATGGGTCAGTTGCACGCGACGACGAAGCGAACGATTGTCTCACGGACCGCCAAGCTGTATTAGATGAACAGGTACGATATATAATACGAGTAAATACCTAAGTCTTTACCCAAGCCCAATAAGTGTTTTTATTTTATTGTTACACAGTTTATCTTTTATGAGCTGCGGTGTTTGTGTTTGAAAAACAAATAGAAATGGCTCTGCTGAAATCTAAAACTATAGATATCTTTATACGATTCTCTCTAGTGGGTACGTATGATTCCGATTTCCGAAAATTTTTGTTCTTAACAATGTAAGCGAGAACGCCCAGATATGCTTTTATATTTCATACCCATGTTTTCTGTCAAGAATAGTTACTTTTTATGCTGTAAAAGCCTTTAGAACTTGTTGATTTACCTTGATATAAAATCTTTGCGCTAAGCGATGATGCAGCGTTTGCGATTGTCTTTATTACGCATAGCGATGTTATTTAAAATTGTGTTATTTTACATTATATTTGTGTATTAACTTTTACATGGTTTTACTATAGATTGCATGTAGCCAAATTAGCACCATTTAATTAAATTTTATTTAATTTTTTCGACTGTAGTCCACGTCTCCTTTGTACAGAAGGCGGGCAGTGCAGTGCTATACGTGCCCGAGTGTACAGGCGACGGGCGGTACGCGCGCGCTCAATGCTACCGCTCCACGGGGTATTGTTGGTGCGTCCACCAGGATACGGGGAAACCTATTCCAGGCTCCTCGGTCAAGGACAAAAGACCGGACTGTGATGCCGCACCGCAACACGCCAGCCCCATGCGAGGTACACAATTAAGGGTAGGATAGTCCCCCTGCAGACGACAGGGGTAATTTGAAGAAGGTGTCAAAGTAGGTGTGATTAATTGAAGTAATACGGTACCAAATTTCGAATCGATAGGAAATATGGAAGGTAGTCAGATCTGATGAAAACGGCTGAACAGATTTTCATGAAACATGGCTAAGAACACTCGGGATAAAATTATCTATAACACAAACAAAACTAAAAGAAAATCGGTCCATCCGTTTAGGAGCTACGATACCACAGACAGATACACAAACAGACACGTTAAACTTATAACACCCCTCTTTTTGCGTCGGGGGTTAAAAATACATAAGTACGCACCGAATTAGAACCTATAGCTTGTTGGAATTCGATTAAAAACGCTTATTCCCACAGCGCACAATGGTTGATTGATGAACCAATGCAGGGCAATGCGAGGCGAACACCTCTGCCTTACCATCTTACTACGTGTCAATAGGCAATAGATCATTATTCACACACACTGTACACTTTTTGAAGGTCAATAAAACAGGACGAAATGCATTAATGGTGATAATTATTATGGTAATTAATTACGGTATCTTTCTATACGAAATAAAATCTTAGGTTTTGAGGTTAGGTAAACTATTATTATTTACTGTTAGTTTAGTCAATAGAATTATTCATACCTAATAAAAGAAACGATTACCCCTAATCCCACTGGTTTAACACATCAATGGGGTCACAGAAGAATGCTCAATAAAAGCAATATTGATCAGAAACATGCTTATATTTTCGATAAAATAATGTAATATACACGTCCAAGATAATGATATATCGAACAACAATACTACTTGCTTAACTAATGAATGAAATACAAAATGTAGATTCATAATATATCTGTTAAAAACTGTAAACAACAATAAGTTGATACATGAAAAAATGCAGTAAGTAATCTATATAGAACAGTGTTCGGAATAAAATAAATGTATAGAAGATTCACATTGTACTGCTAATCAAGGTCGTCTTAAGGTTTAATAATATTATACACACACTTAATCAACCCGGCTTTTTGGATCGGCTCTACAAAGTGAATCATTCCTTATGCTGCGTTCACACTACAAAATAGATATAATATTGTATATTTAATTTCATGATAAGCAACGATACAGTTGTTATTTTTTTAGTACAATTCAAACACCTCATGAAGATACATATCTTTTATCTTTCGTTCTAATTTTTGTTCATGTTAAATTGAATACACTAAATTATGAGTCAAATTTTAGGATCCTCGATTAGGAAAACCTTAACTGCGCTATGATTTTAGTACTTTTCAGTGTGAACGCGGCATTTCAAATCGGTAAAAATACTAGCTTATTACTAACGAATAATAAATACGACTATGTAAAAAATGCACTATTGAAAATAGGAAACAACGACTATAACTAGAATACTAAACACTGTACAGTGTAATCAGACTTTTGAAGTATGCTTGTATCATCTAGGTATAAAGACATGCGGAAATAGCTAAGCGTTTCAAATAAGAACATCGGGAAGGTACGTTGTAACTCGTATATCCCTCAAACTTGTATCATCAACAAAAACAGTTATATTATATTATGAAAACAAATAAAGTATAGGTTAGATTTAGAAGTTGATAATAATACGTAACCTCGTATTTAAGTACAAGTTTGACAACAGGTAAACATTTCAGGTATTGGAAGAGCTCTCATTTGAAACAAATAGCACGAGTAAAATATTTTGTACTAAAAATAATAACTATCTTTTCAGGTTGCCCTGAGCCCATGAAGAGCCATTTCTTAAGGGATTTACTAAGTTTTTTCGTGTTGAAAATGACTACATCAATCAACGGAACTGGACCTGGGTACGCGAATCTCCATTACATCTAACACCAATTAGTACAACACCAAATTTTCTAGTTAAACACAACATTTAAGGTTACAACAACTACTAACGCATAAAAGAGTTGGCTACCATAGCTTTACTAAACTAATGGAAGCAAATAAATGAAATGTTTCTTTTTTTTCTCATAAATAAGCACCCAATCTAAATCATATAAAATGTTTAATGATGCAATCCGAAATAAAATGTAAAGAAATCGATGTGACAATTTTTTTTTTTAATCTTTTCAGATAAACTTGTATATGTTAAGAAGCAAAAAATCTAGATTCCATGCATTATTTTAGATTTTTATTTAGGTGTTTTACATAGGTACATATTAGCATACTTGACGATATTTTATTTGGCCTACGATGACTAATGTAACTTGTATGCCTTACTACCTACATGTAGATTGTGACTTAAAGTTTTAACTAGGTTTACATTGTGGATAATTCATTGTACGCAATATACAAACTAAACTAAATATTCATATGAAATATTTTTGTCATATACCCTGCATTGAAAATGCGAGCTTCAATGCCTTTTGAGCCACCTGAAACTAGTCAATTTCAAACGAATACGTCATCTAGCTAGTAGAAAACCATCACTTTCTGCCATATGGCAAGTACCATACAATATACTAAACAACAACCTAGCAACTAAATAAATAAGAAATACAATTCTAATAAAATTCGCACTTTTAATGCAGATTATATGAAAAATAGTGTGTGCGCCACGGGATGAAACAAGATTTCAGATTTCGGGTGATGCCAGCCCTCGCTTCGCTCAGGCAGGCAACTTCAACCTCGTCTGAAATCGTCTTGTTTCACCCCTAAGCACTCAATATACTATTTCTCCCGTTGCGGCTATATTGCTTTATTGCCATCTCTTTCCCGGTACACTACAGTGAACAAATTTATCTTCCTCACGTTCTTCGCATCGTTTTGGGCGCTTTAGCCTGTCATTAAGTTAAGAGATTATGTGCATTAGAACTGACCTCAATGATAGACATATTGTTCAATGTATAACCATTTAATTTTTTTTTACAATTCTATAGAGACACTTAAGCTGTCATTTTTGTCACCAAATAAACTTTAACAGAAGAATATGTATATACAAACTCATTTAAAGATTATGTGGGGAGTCGAGAAATCGGCCATCGTTTTGATGTTATAAATTACGATTAGCCGGCTAAAACTTAATCATAACATATTACACATCAGACACATAAGTTTCAACTGACTGACATAGTAATGTATATATGCAAAACACGATTTACAGTATAAAGTTGTCATCAGTAAAGTATTAGAGGGAAGACAGACATAAATCATAATTATGTTGGCTGCACTTATTTGTTGGCAATAAGACAAATAGCCCTGATTTAGTTAAAAGTAAATAAAAAATGTACGTTTAATATTTTCTGTAAGATAATATGTAGTCTGACGACCTCCGTGGCGCAGTGTGTAGCGCTGTTGCCTTAACGTGCGGAGGTCCTGGGTTCGATCCCCGGCACGGTCAATTTGGGAATTTAAAATTTCTGAATTTTCCCTGGTCTGGCCTGGTGGGAGGCTTCGGCCGTGGCTAGTTACCACCCTACCGGCAAAGACGTGCCGCCAAGCGATTTAGCGTTCCGGTACGATGCCGTGTAGAAACCGAAGGGGTATGGGTTTAATATAACTGCCATGCCTCTCACAGGTTAGCCCGCTACCATCTTAGACTGCATCATCACTTACCATCAGGTGAGATCGTAGTCAAGGGCTAGCTTGTAGTGGATTAAAAAAAAAAAAAAAAAGTTATACATTCAAAGTACTACCTGCCCACTAACTAGCTCTTCAATTGGAGAAAAACTTAATTTAGAAAAATAAAACTGTTACAGTTGAGTTTGCAAAACCAAAACATATTTAATTTAATGCTCAGTGCAATATACATATTTTTGCTCTTTCCCTATCCAGTGACATGGTAAAATGGGGTGCCTCAAAGGAAGAACAGGCTGCAACATGGACTTACGTGATGTTAGACAAGGACAAAAACAAAGCTCTAGAGAGACGGGAGTGGAAAGCTTTCCATCAATTGATAGCAAACGTGGAACCACTTCGGAGATGTGGAAGGAAGTTGCCACGCTACTGCGATGTTAACCATGACTCCAAGATCAGTATTACAGAGTGGATGGCTTGTTTAGAAGTGAACCAAGCGTCACAGGGTCGCACTAGTAAGAATTGTTTTATACTACACTATGCCATCGACGTGTCTACGTGGATCCAGAAAAACTGATTTTCCGAAAAAGTAGCCTATGTCTTCGGCATGCATCCTATCTTTTACAAATTTCGTCGAAATCGATTGCACATAATATGGGCCGTGAAAACGTAGCAGATATACAGACACTTTCTCATCCATACTAATATTATAAATGCGAAAGTGTGTCAGTTTGTCGGCCACGCTTTCACGGCCTTGACAACTGATTTCGATTTTATTCCGGAAAATTATAGTTCTCGTAGGAATAAAAAAAACTTAATCCACACTGACGAAGTCGCACGCATCATATATTTAATATTAGTATGGAATATGGATACGGGTCTCACCAAACCAATCGAAAACGCGACAAATTGCCGTTTCGGCCGGGTGGGCGACGTCTTTTTCACCCCTAATAACATACACATAAAGCTTTTTCTGACTGGCTCAAGCCGGTTCAGCGTCAGTAGGTTTGGTGAGACCCTTACCGTTAGCGTAAAAATATACATATTCTGTATTCAATATGCTCAATCTGCAAAAGTACTGATAATTTTATTTTTACTACTATACTAATTTCATTTGTTCATTTCAGCTGAGGCGACAAAAGTACCTTCTAATCCTAGA
This sequence comes from Erebia aethiops, assembly GCA_923060345.2. Taxonomy (NCBI): domain Eukaryota; kingdom Metazoa; phylum Arthropoda; class Insecta; order Lepidoptera; family Nymphalidae; genus Erebia; species Erebia aethiops. The sequence continues at coordinate 8,106,174 of OV281079.1, read as the reverse complement.
AGAAAAGGACCTAATCCACTTGAATCAATTCTCAAAGCTGACGACTGAAAGTTATACATGTGTGCCGTGTTTTGTGCGTCTGTACTTGCACAAAAAAAAGAAAGAATATGATAATTATATTATATCCTCGTAAGTCCGAACCTCAACATCCTTTAAGTACATAATATGCTTTTTTTTGATTCACACAATACAATAATCTCTTCACATATAGTGACAACCCATTCAACATTAGAAGAAATGAAATGAAAAAGATAAATTATTTATTGATTTAGTCGAAACGGCGCGACATTTGACTATGAATTTAAAGTAAACATAATGAATTTAAACTTTATAATGTAAAAGAAAAGAGGCAAAACTATGGCTCGAAGTCTCGAATCAACTCAGGACAGGATTCTGATTTTATGTGCCCTTTCAGCTGAACATTGAAAAACCTTACGAGGATATACTCTATTCTTCATACTGGTCAGTATTAGTGGTAACAACACCCCAGTGAAGTGCAAATAACTTTTTGTGCAACAATAAAATTTAGGTGACTGGACTTATATGTGAAATCTTTAAGGATACTAAATTAATTTATTAATACTATTTCTATGCTGCTGATAGGTTTCTAAAGTGGTTTATATTATGTTTGTAACAGAAAATGTTCAGAATCATCAATGAATCATGTCAATTTGTATGACAAAATAAAAAGCAGGACTAGAAATCATCAATTTTACTAGTGACCTATATAATTTGCGTTGGTGCTATATTATGTATGATTTTGATGAGTTGATGTGAGTAATGGGCAGGCTAGTATGTTTGGGAACATGTTGCCAATCTTCACTGGTCTTGAAACTTGTATTGTTCCAAGAAGTGAAAAATATGTTGTGTTATTATCGGCTATGAGTGCTTTCACATCAGACCCTCCAGTGTATGGTTTTGATACAAAACTCGTCACTGACATTTAAGAAGCCAGCTTGACGAAGTTTACTTTCCCATCTTTATTATTGACATACTATCTCGCGATTTCTAGTGAGAGTGTTTACCATTAAAAAATTACACTTCAGGCTCTGTGTGTTATATGTCGCCATGCATTTCGTTATGTAAAAAAATAAGTGTATTCTTCACTTTGTGTAATTTATAAATAATTCGATTTAACATTTATACCTATACAATAACTTGTAAAATAATTAAAGAAATGTTTTATAAGCGCTATGCTTGCATTTTTGCATGGCAGTTATAAATAAAAATTATGTATATTATGGTTATTTAATTTAAATCACGCCTAAATGATTCTTTATCCCTTTTAACTCCAACATAATTTGGTCGCATTCATTCATCGTAATAAAATTCCTTATTATTCATAACAAATTAAATCTTTCACATTGATAATAAAATTTTCGTAAACAAAACACACGATACAACAAGTACAGCAACAATACAGAAAGTAAGATCCATTCACGTAGGTTGCCCGGCAGAGACCACTTTAGTGATAAGGTCGCCTTTTGCTTGTAATGTTGTAATAATGTCCTTTTCTTTATGCAATAAAGTATTTAATAATAATAATACAAGTATAATAATAGAAGCATTTAGGCATAACTTTTTTAATTATCCCTTATTTAAATGTAACATTAAGCTTTGATTATATACATTTCTTGAGTTGGAAATCTGTATTAAGTTGAATATTTATAAAACAATTTAGTCAGTTTAAAGTGTAAGAGCTATGTGATATTTTTTTTCATTTCTATAATTATTGCTAAATAAATAATTTAGTACTTGATGTGCCGTTTTAATGTTTCTTATTTTCCATCAAAGCAAGGATAAGTTAAAATAGTCAATGAATAAATTTCAAGCTAAAGTTTAAAATCACTATCATAGTATAGTAAAAGTCAATACAAATCTGTCATTTTGTGGTAGTACGGTTGATTATTATGTCAATAAGTACGCACGCAAAATATCAACAAAATACATATTATTGTACTTCAAAAGGGAAGTAAGTATACTTTTAATATAAGAAATAAAATATATAAAATCGCACAGCAATATTAAAAGCTAAAACAGTAATAATATGATAATTATTTGAAAATGAGAACACATACTTTATATATAAGTTTTGTTGGGCTCAAGGACAGTTCGCTTATATTCATCGACAGTTTCTGAAAGGATTTTTTGGAAAATACTTTCGAACACTTGATTTTTCACAATGACTTCATCCGCATGCAAAGACGTCCACTCCGGCTCACATCGCCTCCACTCGGCGAATAGTATGTCATCAATATGATCGGACCGCCTTGCCCCTACACCTGAAATTTAAACAATATTATTTAATTTTTTTACCAAATGGAGAAACTAAAAGAAATTATTTCTACTTGTAAATATCCTCTACAAATAACTCGTACCCCCTTATTGTAATCCCTTGTGCAATTTGTTGAAAAGTTGTATAAAAATATTAATATTTTATAGCTTTGTGAGTGGGATATATTATACTCAAATAAAATATCATGTTATCCCGTTGAAATAAAAAATTATAAATAAATATGCTTAGCGAATTCGGTATTTTACTTGTAACGTTTCTAATGGTTCGAGTGTTTAACCCTATCAACAACCCCTACGCAAAGTAAAAACAAATTTACCCGAAACAACCGTTGGCGGAACATTAGTCAAAACTTCTTTAAGTTCCGACGCTGTCCTCGCGATCAACTTTTCAGTGTTGAGTTCAGGCTTGGATGGTGGGAAATTACACGTGTCCCAATATTTCTGATTCTTCTCCAATTTATGTCGCTCTTTGGAGTCCAGACAGAAATCTTTGACAAACACATCAAAGGGATCTACTAGATCGCCTTCATCGTTTTTGGTATCAGGGAAGAAGCTACGTATTTTCTCCTCGATTGTGTTGTCGACGGTGAATTTACCCGGTGGTTTTGGCGCTTTGGGTTCAGCTGGTGGAGTGTAGGGGGGCGGTGGTTTGTCGGGTATCTCTCGCACTGCTAACAGCTGACATTGCTGCTGTTCCAACGCTTTAATCTGAAAGGAATAATACGTAGTATCATTATTATCTATATAATATACATAAAAGCAACATACCACTCATTCACTGACTCACTGACTAATCACGATATCTCAGGAACTATAAAGCATACAGACTTGAAATTAGGAAGGTAGGTTCTTTCTATGGTGTAGACATCAGCTAATAACCGATTTTGAGAAAACTCGGGGTGAGTTTTCTCAAAGCCAGGGTTGAAATGGAGATCGGGGATGGAGTTTGTATGAAAGTTTGTTTTTGAAGTTACAGACATGGAAATCGGCATTTAGGTTATTAGATTGAAATGAATGATAACCTGTATAAGCAATTTTACGAAAATCTACCCCAAAGGGGGTGAAATAGGGGTTGGAAGCTTACATGAAGGTTCTAAGTTTTTGAAGTCAGCATTAAGTTTATTATTTTTAAATAATAAAAACCTGCCGAAGCTAGATAACCGCTATAAGTAGGCCTTTTGCAGCGGGAAATCAGAATTTGAATGCGAACGACATCGCGGACGACCTCTATAGTCTATAGTATTATAAATGCGAAAGTTTGGATTGATGTTTGTTACTCAATCACGCTAGAACGGCTGAACGGATCTGGATGAAATTTGGCACGGAGATAGATTAAAGTCTGGAATAACACATAGGGTACTTTTTATCCCGGAAAATTAAGGAGGAGGTACCAATATATCTCAATCCACGCGGACGAAGTCGCGGGCATCAGCTAGTCATAGTATATTAATATCATTAGCATTTGCAGCAATGCATTCATAAATTTTGAGATCTCAGAGCTTTTCAACTGCGCTGCGAGTGGCTACCGAGGGAGTTTTAGTCAGTAAAAATCTCACATAACCTAATTTTTCCTCCAAGAAATCAGGCGTCTTAAGATTTCCCACCGGGTAAAAAAAAATTAGTATCATTAAGATATTATGTCGAACAACAAAGACGATTCAAAGAAACTGTAAGTTAACGTTTTTAACCAAACCAATATTTGGTTAAATATTTGTTTGGTTAACAACAATTTAGCATTATTAAAATTCTAATCAGTATTATAGAAATCACGCTATTTTCATTGTGTGACTCAAAACTTTGAAATATATTAAGTGCAAACAAAATCTCCAAAATCACGTATTTATCTCCAAATATAATATATTATGCTGCCGATGCTTTTTGTAAGAAATTTAGTATGATTATACATAAAATAGAGCCTTTTTAAGCCAGTTTAATAACGGCCAAATTTATCAGTACAGTCTGATTCAAACTTTATGACGTCTCGACAACTTCTCTGAAGTTAGCCGCTAGTGTAGTTCGTGCAGTTAAGTCAACTGAATAATTGAAGCTGAATGAAGCTAATTATTGTATTCTGCGCATCGAAACGCACGATGGTCGTTGAAATTGATTAGAAGTCATAAAGTTTGAATCGAACTGTAGTTACATAATATACTACACATACACGGATTCTTTAGTTACATAATTTGTTAGTCAAAATTAGAGTTATGGCCTCTGTTACAAAAATTAACTTTTATCGATCGTTAAACGATAGGTTGATTATTAAATTTAGAATTATATATTAGCCGTAAGTATAGAATGAAAATCACCTCTCTTTCTATTGCTAGTTGCTGTCTGCGCAACTCCTCAGCCTCGAAGAGTACTGGTGTAGTCAACGAGCTCACGCTCGGGTAAACTTGTTGGCCACTAGAAGTGCTGCTGTCAACTGAAAACAATGTTACACGATTCTGTAATACAGTTATTAGAAATATTACTCCAGTAGTAAAGTATACCTATTAAAACAGCTTGATCAAATCTAATTTAGCCTACCTCCCTTCGATTTCTCCGCATCTGCCTATTTTGAACCTCTATGAAATCTAGAGGTTCAAAATAGGCAGGAAAATAAATAAATCCTCTATTTTGAAACATCTAACCCTCTTAAATATATTAAACTAACTAATTTAATATTTAAGCCTATAACCGGCTAGTGCTTAATTAGAGTCCTAATAAAGTATTAAAATATTGAAAAAAAAACTATCCTGGAAATGAAAAGCGAGCGAAAAAAGGTCTCTCTTGAGTGTTACCTCGTTGAATAGGTATTTGAAAGTCACGAGATGTCTTGGAAAGATTTTGGAAAATTAATACAGTTTACGAAATTGTAAGGACCATCAAAGTTTGTTGGATAATTATAATTACAACGGGACCCCTACCTTCAGTTTTAATCTAATTATGAAGTCAAGATTTATTGTACACACTTCCACTTACAGTTGTGACAAACCTACTTCCAATACTGCAAGAAGTGCATATCTTTTCGTCAGTTAAAGCTAATTAAGCTATTATAGAGACGTTTTCAGCCGAAATACATTAAAAATAAAATAAAATAAATAGTATTATTCCTAATAAATGCTTTTAAATGTACAAATGTATATATGAATTACGTAAGTATGGAAAACTACTAAGACGGTAAAAATCGAAAGCCCCAATAACTAAAAATAATATTAGAGAATCTTACGTTTTATTAGATGTATTTTCGACATTCTATCAAACAGCACACAGCAAACTTCGTTAACAAGTAAACAAACTCCTTATCAACAGAACTGCATCCTCAACTTAAAAAAATTTATACCTACCCTCATCATACTAATATTATAAATGCGAAAGTGTGTTTATTTGTTGGTTTGTCCTTCAATCACGCCGCAACGTAGCAACGGATCGACGCTATTTTTGACATGGGTATATCTGAGGACCTGGAGATAGACATAGGCTACTTTTTATCACGGAAGGAGTTCCCGCGGTAGTAAAAAAACTTAAACCACGCGGACGAAGTCGCGGGCATCAGCTAGTTAAAAATAAAAACAATATTTACAATTTACTCTGAACAGTTAGTAGTTCTAAACTAAGAATCTGAAATCTGAAAACTAAGCGTATGAATGCAATTTAACTTTTATTAAATGCGATTGGCTTGGATTGCGCTTGCGGAGCGCCATGTTGCTTCTTCAGTTTAGAGTACTTTTTTTGGGAAAACTATTTTTATTTGAATTGATATATTTTCTAAATTCTGACTATCAGTTTTAAAACATATTCCTTGCGGATTAAACAATTTATTGAATCATAGTCCCCACCAGCCTCACAGACTGTATAGGATAGCTTGATTTATACCGACGTTGTCAATTTCAAAAAGTTACCCTAAATTTAATAGGTACCGACAGGGTTTACCTGTCGCAAATCCATCCTTGGTTAGAAATTTAGAATCGAACAAGAACTTCTACAGTAGATTCTGGGATTAATCATCGCAAAAAGATTAACTCGATAGAGGACATAATATTTTATAGTGATAGTGATTACAGCTATGCTACTATGTACCGATGTAAAACAACATAATGACTCCATTCGTATATCCATGTCCACATTCGTATATCCCAAAAAAAAGTTTAATGGGTTGAACAGTCACACTCCTGATACTCTTCTATCAAGAAACTTTTCAGTTAATTGATTTTTTAATACTTTGACGCCTTTAATCACGAAAGACAAATTCCCTCAAAATTAGCAGATTTATATATTTCTTGCTAATATTTATTATTTATTTTTAGCAAGTTAATCAGTAAGTTAAGCATCAGGGGAAATATCTTATTTAGGTGGAAACTATCTTAGTTCAGGGATAGTTTAAAGGTAGAAGAAGAATATAAAAATGATAATTATGTATATGTCACCGTAAGATCGCAAAAACCGTTAGATTGTAATCTAACTAGCGAAATTGTAAACTGTCGACAGATTGTAAACCGTTCAATGTTCTGAGTGTCAAATTGACACTCAGAACATTGAACGGTTCATTGAAATATTCATTGTATTTACGTTTTCTTGTCTTTTTCTTGTAGGTTAGGTTAGGGTTCGACATAAATAATCAGGTAGTGCCCGGCCGCAGGCTGGCCACTTAGGTTTTATCGGGTTAATACACATAGCAGATTACAATCTACCGAAAAATAATGCGTTAAATTGTAATCTGTCGTCAGATTACAATTTCGCTAGTTAGATCTAACGGTTTTTGTAATCTTACGGTGACATATATAAATTCAGGATGTCTGTGACACATAGCACTGATGTTTAAAGTAATTAAGTGTTACGTCCTAAGTTCAATATCACGAGGATCAATTTAGATAATTAAGTGTGATCTATATATTGGTTTTGGAGGTACACTATCAGCAAAGTACTGTAAGTAATTTAGTGCTGTTTTGTGTTTGGTACAATGTAGCATAGAAACAATTTCAAGATCGTGTTTACTATTGAAAATTGAATTGAAAATCAAGATATATACCTATGGATGACGAGGTTGATGGTTTTTGTGTCAGCCAAGTAGGTACGTCGACTGGGACATCGTCGGGCACAGCCGCTGCGCCTGCCGGCACTGGCAATGGTCCCGCAACGCTTACACTAACTATGTCTTTACCCTTTGACGATTGCGTTTCAGCAGCGATCATCAGTGGCTCACAGTTGCAGGACTCATCTGTGGACGAGTTACTAACAGATTTGTTCCCAACACCATCGCTACTTTCTTGCAAGAATGACTTCTGAATACTTTCACTTTCTTCCGTTTGAGATGCAACAATGTGAGTAGGGGTGCCATAAATTTCATCAATTACATCATTTATTATATGATCAGTACTATCATCATTCGACTTGTCCTGGGCTAAACCTTTGTAGATCTGGTCAAATTCTTCCACTAGACTACGAGCTGTGGAAGGCGTATTACCTCCTTCTAGATCACGATTTTTCAACTGGTCTATAAGCTCTTCAATTGCCATGTCATTATTCAAATTAAATTGTTGCATTTTGCTTGTGTGTACAATGTTATTTAACGCCTCCTTGTTTACTTCATATTGTTTATCACTACTGAATATTTGAGGTGATAAATTGTGGAAAAGAATATTAAGGTAGCCACCATCTACAACTATAAAGTTTTCGTCGGAGGTTTCTGTTGAGCAGTCCACACATACCGCATCCAGCGTGCCTTCACTTGTTTGAATACACTTTTCGGCACTTGTAATGCTTTTTGGAATACTTGGCAGCAAAACAGATGTAGTGGACCTCGGTCGAGATGTGGTGCTATCGTCGCATCCACTGCTGGATAACTCAAAACACTTAAGAGGAGCAACGTTGCGATCGCTTGAAGGACTTCTCTTTAATTTCTTTTTACCCAAAATTATTTGTTCTACATCTACACTGTTCCTTAATTTAATTTCTATGTTCTTTTTCGTCTTCATAAGTGCAAATTTGCGTTTTTCGGATAGTGTCAGCAGAGCTTTGCGCATACGTTGCATTTCACCACATTCATGCTGCAATTTAAGCAATGCACCACGTTGCTTCTTTTTCAGTTGTGATATATCAGTATTATCTTGCTTCTTTTTATTTTCTAGCCACAGTATTTGCGATTTTGTGAAGTCCTTTAAAGCATCTTCTCGCATTTTTAGGACAAATAAGAGATTTTTGGCTCGCCTCTGCTCATCGCGAATGAGTAAGTTAAGCTGGTATTGAAAAATATTAATTAATATTAAGTTTTTAAAGAAATAAAATGCATTAATTAGGTAGAGTTCACTTTATCATTACACCCAAATTGCGCTCTCTTAAGCTTAAATTGAATGCTCTGTAGCATTCTCATTAAACGATAACAAATGATGGTAATTTCATAATTGTTTACACTTAAAATCTAAACACTTACCAGACAAAGACTCTTGGATGCCATTGTTTTTGAATCATCAATGTTAATTTCATTTTCAAACTTAGAAAGAAATGATCCAAATTCCAGATGGTTTAATTCATTTCCACTGCTATTAATCCAGTTATCACCGTTCTTTTCGGCAATACATTTTTCAGAAAGGGAACAGCTCTCTAAATACTGTAAAGACTCAAAAAACGAATCAATAAAGTTTAGTTCCCGTTGGAACTGTTCACAAATATAGTCACTCTGTAACAAACTGTTATTAACTTTTATTGTGCTAATTATGTCCGAAGGTTTCACTAATTTATCATTGTCAAAGACATATGAACAATTAACCGACATTGAGCCATTCAAACGTTCTAGTTCATCATGTAATTTATCGTTTTCGTCTTTCCTTTTGTAATATAAATTTGTGTTATCACCTTGGTTCTGTTGATTTTTCAATTCATTTCTATACACAGAAACTATGTTCATAGGATACTTTAGGGGACTAGGTGGTGCATGAGCCTGCAATATCTCATTATTGCCTACAACATGAAAATTAATTTTTTGTTTTGTAGTATATGTCAAAGTTGCTCTGCTGATGATATAAGAGTTATTGTGAAGTTGAGATTCTCTAAAATCAGTGTCATCTTTTTGAGAAACTGCATTCATTGGGATTTGTAGGATATTTGAGTCCTTATTAATAATGTCGACTATATCTTCTTTGGGCAGATCACTTTTAATATTATTAATTAAGCTTACATTTGGTATATCAAGACTATCAAAAGACTTTTTTAAATCATTTACACCATATTCATATTTAATGAAATCTTGATCTACTTCAGTTCCTTTATCTACTTTTTCTACTAGCACTACTTCAGTTCCTTGCTCCACACCACTAAAGAGTACTTCAGTTCCTTTTTCCACACTATTAAGCATGGTTTCTGTTCCAATATTTATATCTTTAAATTTTGTATTTGTAACTTGGTCACTAGAATCCACTTTACATGACTTGATTTCTGCTAAATTAAATACATCTTCTGATACCTCAGGGGATACATCGCACTTGGCTTGTTGTGCTTCAAGTGGAACATGTATAACAGGAATTGGGTCATGTTTCACCTTAATATCTTTTAAAAGAGCTATATTATTTTGATTCAACTCATTTGTTGTTCTACTTAACCTGGTTCTTTCTACAGCTGTTTTATTAACAGTAACTTTTTTAGTGGGAAGCTTTGCAAAATGTTCCTCTTTCAGCTTAGTTTTAATGACAGGTACTTCTTTTTCAGATTCTCTTGAAGTTTTTTTTTTATTTAAGCTATATTTTGATGGCGAGTTAATATTCTTTGCACTACGAGATGCTCCTAAAAATAAACACAGCGATGGTTTAGTAATTTTCTTGATATTATAAAACATTACTCATATTATTTAAACATTAAGTTTTATACCATAAATACTTTTATTCTTAGCATAGTCCGGAATTTCACTGTCTCTTGATAATGTATACCTGTTTTCTGATTTAGTACTACTTAATTCTTTTGTAATGTCTGCTTTGTTGGATTTAATACTGGGCTTTATGTCCTTGGAGCCTAAAAATAAACCAAATAAATTATTTGCATGTCCCAAACATATTCTAATTTGTTTTTAACATAACAACAACTTACTCATAATAATTAACAGCTATACTTAGTTAACTAGAAGTAATTAGAAAAACTCATGAATGGTTAGAAATAGCATAGGTAAACAATAAATTTGGCTGATTGATGTAAAAGATTACTAAGAAGGTTAGTGTAATACATAAATAATAATATGATTTACAAGCCTTTGCAACATATATTCACAATCAGCTTCAAACAAAATAGGTACAAATACATACTTTTGGAACTATAAGTTAATCCTGACATTTTATGTTGTGAAACTGGCTTTTCTTCTTTTGCTTCAACTGCTCTGTTGACTACTTTTGTAAAACTTTTTTTTACATGATGTGCTGTAGAATTTGAATAAATACTTTAATAAGGAAAATAGAATTGATAAATTTTTAATTTGGTTCCAGTTATTTGTAGTTATGTTGAATACATACAGTATTTAGGATAATAGCTATTATATTCACTGTCTTCCTCTATAGTAACTATTTTGCGTTTACAAATATCAGTAGCCATTAATGTTGATGGTACTGCTACATCTGATTTTAAAGATCGGCGAGGGCTAATTTTTGGCTCTTCAATTGTTATTATTCTTCGGAACCTGGGTTCTAATGTGTGACCATGTGGCTGCCATGATGCTGAAATAATGTTGAACATGATTAATTTTAATATTTCACAAAGATAAAGAAATGAAATAATTATACTGTAGCCCATATTAGGAAAACTAGTCACTATATGCCATATCAGCTTTCATTTTGTGAGGTATAGATAGGTGAAGTATTCATTAGTTTAGTGTCCCTACCCTGAAATAGCACACACTGGGGAATGGGGATTTTTTGGTTCGTTTCTAAATAACATCTACCTATAATAATTTTACATTACAATAATATGTTGTAAACAATGAAGAGTTCATTGTCTTAACTTACCCTTGGCGCTGATGTCGTCCGGCAGTTTCGTATACTTGATGACTGTTTTTTTTTGTTTTATAGTAGGTGGATAAGATGCATTTTCAATTTTTAAGTAAAGTCCAAACAAATTGCCTACTCCAGCATCTCGTACTTTGGATGCCGAAGCATCCATTATTGTATCACACCTAATTTTTACTAAAATTTAACCCGCTCAACATTATTATTGTTCAAAACGTACACATGTGCACTAATAACACTGTATACACAATATAAAGTTATTTTTTTACATGTTTTAACTAAAAAAATCATACTGCAAATTTATCTTAATGATGACAGTTGATGACAGTTTTTTTTTCTTGGACAGAGACAAGTTAATGTTCTTGGATTATAACTCTATGGACCGGACAGCATCCTTGTTACTTGTCTCTGGCCAGCACAAACAACAAATCAGAGGGCTCAGAGGTCAGAGGCCCTGTTAAGAACTGATAGCGAGCTGTTAGCACCTCAGATCAATGACCTCTAGATAGAGTCATGGTTTGCTCGGTCGTGAGACAGCGATATTCAAGTAGATTATTATTATACTGTCTTTGAGAGGTATGTAATGAAATGACTCCTTGACAGTATATCATGGAAATAATAAATCTATGGAAATTCCTTCCCTTATTGAACGATTGGGATAAGAAAATTGAAAACACTCTATCCAAAATTCTAAATTGTCCTTTAGATGGCACGACATGGACACAAGCTTCTCTCCCAATTCGGTACGGCGGTTTATGCATTCGTAAAATTAGCAGTGTATCGTTACCAGCTTTTCTATCTTCTGCTTATAGTACGTTTAAGCTCTTTGTTTAAGTTCCAGCAGTGTTAGAGCCTAGAGGCTTGACTCGCAGTGATGGTAAGAGACCTGACGGGATGACTCTTGTTCCGTGGAAGCAAGGAAGGTCACTTGTTTGGGATGCCACATACGTGGATACGCTGGCGTTGTCCCACTTGCAGGCGACCTCCATGACGGCGGGGCGGCGGCCACTAATGTAGAAAGAGCCAAGAGGCGCAAATATGAAAATATAGAAATTAATTTCATTTTTAAGCCTTTTGGTGTTGAAACCATGGGATCGTGGCGCGAAGATGCTAGATCTTTTTTTAAGGATCTATCTTCTCGTCTCACAGAGTCCACAGGTGACCGGAGGGCTGGCAGTTACCTCGGCCAACATATAAGTTTGGCTATTCAGCGGGGTAACGCAGCCAGCGTTCTGTGCACATTGCCTCATTGCAGCGGCATAGATTATATTTTTAATGTTTAGTTTTTAGTTTTTAATTTAGATTTAATTTCGATTTTAAATCGATTTTTTAAGCTGTGCTAAGTTGTGTGTAAGGTTATTGGTGTGACAAGCAAAAACATTGAACACGGTGACGGGGTCAAAAAAATATTCAAATACCTTTCATTTATGGGCATTAAGCCATAAAGCTATCTCGTTCTAGCAATAAAAGTTGGAATATGGCGAAATCTTTAGGTATTTAATCTGAGGTTAGCACAATATTTAGCTCATTACGTAAATAGAGTAGTACATTATTTTTACACATAAAAGTGTCTTCTTTTAAAAGTAAAATTACCTACCCCTGTTGCAGAAGACTCCGCCCTTCCTTAACAATACTAATAAAACTAAACAGCATAATAACAATCAAAACAGCATAATAACAAAGAAAAGGAAACGAAATGCAAATTGAATGTCTTTTCAATCAATCTATTTCAGTTTTTACATACAATTCAATAGGCATGATGACAGTAACAAAGAATCAATGAAATTATAAATTTATCTAATAAAATTGGATTCATGGATTATAAAAAACGTATTTATTTTCCTATTTCGAGTAAGATTGCTATTTATTTTGATAAAATAAAACTATAAAATACAGCAATCCGCCATATTGGTTATAACACCAATGAAGCGACAATAACGTCACAATTATTTTCGAACTTTGACAATCCCACTATTGTTTACTGCACACTGCACAGAGAACATTGGTAAAAGTAATAGTGACGTCACAAACGACGCCATGAAACCGCCGAACGTTTTGGCGTGAATTTTAAAATTTAAATTTCAAATGCCAATTTCATCTACCAAACCTTATTTTTCTGCTGAAATAAGATATTTTTTCGAAATAGTAGATACTTCCGAACATAATCTGACCATTTTTAAAAACAGTCATCATGTCTATTCACTTAAAATAAGGAAATAGGCATGATGACGTGCGTGTTGTATTATGGGAAATAATAAAAAGAAAATACAGATTAAAAATAGTTTAATTTATGAATTTAATCTTAAAGGTAGAGTAAATTTAAAGGAATACGAAACAATGTAGTTGTTGTTGTTGTTTAGTGTGTGGCTTTTGTTTGTGCCAGCACAGCACAATTTACTTCGCCAATGTCGCGTTGCTTGAAGAAAACACGAAGGAGATTGATCGGTTTCTATACTACTACTTCTGAATGCTCCGTATTCGCAGGACAATAGTAGGGTTATTTTTAGTATCTACAACAACACAAAAGGGAAGGATAAGTAATTACATATAATACATTTTCTCAGAATACAGAACAAATACAGAATACAGTTTGTTCTGTATTCTGAGTACATTTTATAGATAATACTGTAATTATAATAATAATCAACGACCTCAATTTACATAGACGGGCCCTGTCAAACAAAGAATGTGGGCGATTTTTAACAACGCCATCAACGCCATCTAGTCTAAAAAGCGGGAACTTGCTTGCAATATCCGCCATTGCTGAATGACAGCTTGAAAACGTATATGACTCGGTCATAGATTAGTACAGATACGCTTGTTGAAATTAATACCTACATCAGTGTACTCTCTGAGGTAAACGATAAATGATAGTATGATGTTGTTATTTTTACCACTTTTGTTACAACTTTCCTGTAAAACTATTGGACCGATTATAATGCGGTTTTTTGCATTAGATATGTATAGCTTGTGAGAAGGTTCTTAGATATATTTTAAGGTCAAAGTCCACTGAATGGGGAGTTGCAGTACGTCGTGGGTTTTTTAAATTTTATTATTTTTTAGTTATTGATACTGAAGTTTTGTCGAAAATTGACAGAAATAAAATCATTTTTAAGGTTGTGTACCAAAATGATAAGGAAACAACCCTTGTGGCGCGACATGTCTGTACGTCACACTTTGCATAATTCAGTAACTACTAATGCTAAAAACTTGTAATTTATTGTAGTTAAAAATTTAATTCACGTCAATAATAAATTTTATCATATTATTATTATAATAATAATAAATTAAATTTAAATAGAGTTTAATTTTTAATATTAATGCCTATTGTACGGTCTGCCCGTCTCTAATCTTGATTGCATTTTTTTATCGTACTGGGCTGACTATTCTACGGCTGGAACCCAAAGCCCAAAGTTTTGGTTTTTACCATAGAAATAGTATGTATATTCATACAACTAGAAGGATCACTTACGCACGAAACGCGAGCCGAAAGAGAGCTAATATTAAGGCGCGTTGTCTCTTTCTAAGCGAACACCATAATTTTAATTAATTACGGACAAAATATAAAAATATTTTCGGTGATAGATGCATGATTTACGACAGTACAAAATTATTTGTAAAAAAAATATAGAATTTTTTAAACATATTGAAACGAACAAATTCTTCATAATTATTACATTTGTTTTTTAATAATTTTAACATTGATTTTAAATTTTCTATTTTAACATGCCTTCTTTTGATTTTTTGAGTTAAAACTTTAATTTTAACTTGGCTTTTCGTTTTAACTTGGCTTTTCTTGGTGTGGATGATAATTGGGTCTGAGTACATAAACCTTCCAAAGTTCCAGGCTTGGGTGAGTTCAACTGACATGTTGCAAGCTGAATTGAACTTAGCACTGTAATTTTTTTTGAGTCAGGAACAATCTAAAAGTACAATTTTACTGAACAAAATATTGCGCATGGACTACATATAAATGCAGGATTGCACACGAAATCATAGATACAGGGCAAAACTTCATAAGTAGGTAAGAGTGTTTCATAAAAAACTTTAAGAACATATTGTGACACATCACACAAGTATAACTCCTAAAGTTCTAAATATTAACAACTAGCTGCTGCCCGTGGCTCCGCTCGCATGTTTTTTTTTTTTTTTAATCCACTACAAGCTAGCCCTTGACTGCGATCACACCTGATGGTAAGTGATGATGCAGTCTAAGATGGTAGCGGGCTAACCTGTTAGGGGCATGGCAGTTATATTAAACCCACACCCCTTCGGTTTCTACACGGCATCGTACCGGAACGCTAAATCGCTTGGCGGCACGTCTTTGCCGGTAGGGTGGTAACTAGCTACGGCCGAAGCCTCCCACCAGGCCAGATCAGGGAAAATTCAGAAATTATAAATTCCTATATTGACCTGCCGGGGATCGAACCCGGGACCTCCGCACGTTAAGGCAACAGCGCTACACACTGCGCCACGGAGGTCGTCAAAATCGCATGTAATTCGGTTTCTTCATAATCCCGAACCAAGGAATTTTCCGGGATTAAAGTAGCCTATATGTTAATCTAGGATATTAGTTGTCTGCTTTTATAATTAGGAATAGGATAATATGCTATTTCAAAACAGCAAGGCCCAGTTGTTTCAACTAACTTTAACAGACCCGTAACCGTTAAATATAGCGTTATGATCCTTATTTCCATAGACGTAAATATTACGTGTCTATTACTAAGAGTTATTATAAACAATCGAGCCTGTGTTTAATTTTTTATAGCAACAATAATATTTTAGGTATACTTACTTTTGCAAAAATATAATTTTAATAATAAATAATATAAATATTCGAGGTTTTTTTTATTTACCTCCCTGTAAACTTATTTTTGTGTAATGGCAATTCCGAGAACGAGACAGCGCGACTTAAAAGTGAGTCCTTGTCGAGACCGAAATTCCTTATGAGTGAAAGGTAATCTAAATTGAACTTTCTTTTTTAAGGAAAAAGGTGTGAATTTGTTTAACAAAAACACATTAGTGATCGTTCTAGTTGTATGAATATACATACTATTTCTATGGTTTTTACTAACTGGCCAGTTAGTAAAAAAAATCATACAGTTTGCCGCGGAAGTCAAATGATTGCGTAATGGATAAAATATTAAAAAGGAAGATTAAATAACGTTTTTTTGGAAATGTATGATTGTGAATTAAAACACTTACCTATAAATAAAAATTATACAGTGCCAAACTAATTAAACTTATAATAACAAATTATCTGCACGACGAGCGATCGTGACAGCGCTACGACGGGAACAAAGACAGATGCGGAACGCGTTCCGCATCTCGGCGGCCCGGCGTTTTTCTATGAAAGGGTCCATCTAGTACTTACATATATATCGATGTTAATAATACAACAGGTAAGCGAAATGAGTATTTACGCTAATACCAAGGAGTGACAGAGCGAGAAAATGTTTTCTTGTCCTGCTCAGCGTATCACTTTTTTTTTGTTTTACCTAATCGACAGCTGTGTTCTTCAATCCTTATTCGCCCATATTCGTACGAAATCGGAATTGGACAAAGTGGTAACTGTGTTCGTAGCTTACGAAAAAAGTTGTTTAACATATTATAGACGATGGTGTATTGTGTTTTATTTGATAATTTGTAAGCTAATTCTTAAATTTGTACTTAATTCTTAAATTTAATTACTTTTGAGTTTATTATGAACTTTATATGTTTTACTTTAGGAAATAAGCCGTTTGTGAGTGATTTGTGATACACAACAGTGAAAAATATATTGTTAGCAAAATTAAAATGTCGTGACTGGTATGTTTATTTACATGATTTACTTTATCCCGTCGGATCGAGTGTAATGTTCGAATCTTTCTTAGTCATTGGAATCTTTAATCTATTGTCCACGTCTTTGGTTTTGTTTTCTGTGGTTTCTTGAATCTTGATCTGCCTTGTTCTGCCCCCCTATTACGTACAAACGTGTTAAACTGACAGCTACAGTGTAATGATCGCAATCACCTCTGATTCGTTAATTTTCATCCACTATTGGCCAAAATCCATTGACGCAGCTATAACCCCATAGATTGAGCCATTGAGACTGTAACAATGATAGATGCAGGTTTTACGTAATTAGGTTGCTGATTTTCTGACGTCTGAGTTTCCCGAAAAATGCCCGAATCCCAATCATCGCGTATAAACATTCATGAACTTCTATTTTCTTTTTTCTTGCGATTTATTGATCTGTGAAAGTTGGAATTTACAATAATTTAATGTATAGGTATCATCAAAAGTTTAATCATAAAATCTAATGGAATAAAAATCATTTTAAAGTGTGGATACAAACAATAAAACAGTCAGTGAATCAGTGAAGTCTTGGTAGAGTGTGGTGGATAAATCTTTTGTTGTCGATTTGCTAATCTTGCAAAAGTTAATGAATTGGACTATTTATTGAATAAATTTTAATTAAATGGACAATGCAGTGCTTGGGTGGAAAATATAAAAGATAACTGTCTAGATGAACATGCATTCAGATTTCAGAACGACATTTCAGGATGACTGGAATGTAATACGTGCGTAGTTGTTTTGTTTATTCCAGCAAAATTTCGTCATCGTAAACGTGAGTATTTATTATTTATTTCGTACTTTTAAAATCTAGATAAACATATGCGTTAGGGTAGCCATTTTATGTCCTGTGACATAGGCTGGAACTATGTACATAGATATAAATAGTGACGACCTAGATAGAAATGCGCATGATAAGAAGCCCCGGTGCAGTCGCTACCTGGAGGTGGTCGCGAACAGGCTCGATTAAGGTTTTATTGTGAAAAAAACCTATAATATCGCCAATCTAAATCTTTTAACAGTGTTAAAAATGTTGTTATCAGTTACACATAAGGTGTTAGGTAACATGCATTAGACATTTGAACCTAACATAATCTCTAAGAAAATCTGGTCAAGATGTTAAAGTGGAAGCTTATGAAGTAAGAAAAATGTTATTTAATCTAATTATTGCTGTTAGTTGTTTTGCTGGTATTAATTATTTATTACGACAAAAATAATAAGTTACTAATTGTACTTAGATGCAATAAAAGTATTTGTTACTAAATATTGCCACCATCAATATTTTTTGTAGCTAATGAGTAAAAAGGATATATTATGTCTAATGAGTGAAAATAAGGAGAACAGAATAATATATTAATTACTGTTTGTGTTCATGCTTAATATTATACCAAAAGAGAGAACAAAACATTTTGATATGAAAAGTGATTATAATATTATGGTTGTGCTTTAGTATAGGTGCCGCAGGGTAGGGGGTGGGGGGAGGGTGTCTAAAGCCGAACTTGTTAAATCCTAATACACTCTCCGGCACGGAAACTTGGCCACCTTGTTTTTTTGATACATATGACAAAACATTTTTTTGTTATTAAATTGATGTTAGTGAATAAGAAATGCCCTTTTTTATGTGTTCAAAGTAGTCTTGGACCTAGTCGGTCACCACTGAGAGCGCTCAATTTAGTTCATAATCCAATAGCGAACTAGTTCGCTCTATTAGTTCATTACTTTTTTTTTAAATAATTTAGTAAAAACAATAAATAAATAAAAAAATATATTATTTATGATTATTGCAAGTTCTGTTTATTTTTATTTAAAAAGTACAAAGTATTACATGAAAAGTTCACACGTCTATTTAGGTAACATAATTTTTTTATTTAAATAGTCACTGTCTAGTAAAGTGGTCGCAAAAAATATATAAAAAGAACTAAAAGCGAGATCATCAATGAACTAGTTTGCATAGTTCACCTAAAAGAGTGCTCTGCCGACCTAGGTCGTTCGCGAATTACCCAAGACTGGTTCAAAGAATTTTTACAGTATCTAAGAATCTGTGTTCTATCGGATTTGAGTCTAGGCTGCTAGCACCACTGCAGTTTTTATTTACCAACATCTTGAAGATACTCGTCCACACAACTGGCTACATGTGGGCATGCATTAACAGGAACTGCTCATATCCAATGAACCCCATATATGGTTGTAAATGTTCCTGGATAACCTCTTCAATGTTCTTCCTCTTCTTCTCCACACTCGTATGCGACCATCTGGTGCTTGTAAATCGATTCTACACTCCTCAGTAAAGATATCACTGGTCCATTGCCATGAGTCCAGTTAGTGTGATCACATGCAAACTGAACTTGAGCTACTTGATGCTCTGATGCTCTAGAACTGCTCAGACAGCATTTCTGGACTTTGTCCTGGCCTGTGTGTTTTTAAAGTTAACTTTAAAGTTACTTCCTCCATGCGTCTTCTTATCATACACTCCCTTACACTTACACCTCTCGCTTTATGACGCCGCTGTCGGATCTCAACGGCAGTGAGGAACCGATTTCTTAAAATTTCTAGAACATTGAAATTATCATCCCAAGCCGATGTGGATCTTACACCTCCACTAAAAGGCCTTTGTGTGAAGCTGCCAGTCTCCTGGTATCGTTTCAAGGGGTACTGCATTGATGAACACAGTACATTGAGTGCAGTAGTCACTTAACGTTGTGTCAGCCTTTGGTTTATAGCCATTTATTTTAACACCAGTGCAAGTTGCAAGCAAAAGCTTAATTGTGCTTTAAAGTTTAAAGCATGATTAAGTCTTTAAGTAATGCACCAAAATCACAAGAAAACAGTAACCCAACAATGCACTGTTTTTTCAAAATTATATCTGAATAATTTTAAATTTAATCTATAGAGCAAAGATGGCTGTTAAGAAACATGAGTTGGTTGGTGATAACCGTAATCAACTAGACTTGGCTGCACTGGCACAGTACTTCGAATTGATGAATGAACAGCCAGGCTATATGCCGCCGTCTCCAGAACTGATCAAGGATTGCCAAGACATTGTTAAGTGCTTAGGTAATATTTCATCCTTAATTTTAGACTTAAAGCTATCACATGACCAAATACTTTTACAATATACTTAAAGAAGCACCATGTACACACTCTGAATAAACATCTGTTTGATACTTTAATCTTACTTAATAGATTTAAGTTATTTTGTAATACTAAATCTTCACATAAGACTACACTTTCTGTCAAAACTAACAACATTGTAAAGTGACTTATTGAAAAATTACAGGTAGTAATTATTATATTTGTAATTTCATCTATATTTTTTTAGCACGCACTACTGGTACTGTAGATCAACTGTGGCAATTATTGCAACCAGTTGAAAATTTCTTGCTTCGTATTGTGACAACGGTCCACTGTGATGTTCGTCATGAAATATTCACAGCAATTCTTGACAAGTTTTATTCATATATTTCTGATCCACGTAAGTATTCCATTCTCTTATAATAACAAGTAGATTTTATAAGCATCTGTGATATACACTTGATCCATCTTTCAAGTTACTTGTGGTTGCCAATCTATCGGACAATGTTATCAAGTCTTACTTCAGAACGTGTCTGCACCATTACAACTAGATACAACCTACCCACTGCCACTTCAGTTTACCCCTGAATAAAGATCCTGAGATAAAAATAAGGGTATATTTTGAAATTGGGTTTATTTGCCAACAGAATCTGAGGCATGCCCAGCTACGGCGGCAGTTTTAATAATCATGGATGATTCTGATGAAGAATCTGCCTTGGCATCAGCCCGGTGGTTGGTTCAACGAACTGAGAACGGGCCAGCCGGAGCTGGTCTCCGTGCGGCCCTGTCGTGTCTCTACCGCTGGCTGCATGACTGGCACAGCACACCAGCACTGGGTTTCTGGATTGTCTCGTTTATTAAAGCATTAGAAGTAAGTTTAATAATAATATGCACCGAGTTATTTTCTTTAAAATAAAATTACTTTAAAAAAGATAGATGGTCGTAATTTGGCGCACGCCTCTATCTGTGCATGCGCTTGCAAATATGCAGCTTCGATTTGTGTTGCTCAAACATAAATCGGACTGCCGCGTCACTGTCAAGATTAATTGAAGAATTCATACAATGAACAGACATCAGACACAGAGACAATACAGAGAACTTTTATGTGACGCCAACTGTGATTTTTATGTTTCTGTTGGGTGTAAAGCGTTATGTTCATTGTTAACAGGAGAATGATCATCACGACCTTCTCATAGAGATCAGCCTAGATAACCTGGTTAGCTTATTCTCCTGCCTGGCTAACCCCCAGCCAATCCTCCAAAATACCGCCAACGTTATATTCCACATTCTCGCCTCCCTGCGCGAATCCGTGGAAGCTTTCGATAGGGTAAGTTACTATCGCTATCAGATCACTTAATTAAACATGCATACATATTAAAGGATAAACTAATTAACTTACACATTAATAAGCACTGGATTCGGAAACTTCAGATTTCGCTTGTAGGTTTTCTTTATAATATTGTATAGATAGACCCGATTAAGATAGGTTTTACAGAAGTTCTGCCCCAGTAGAACCACAAAGCTGTGGAAATATTTTAGCGCCTTTGCTAAAACTAGTCGGCCGGATTATCAGATACTAAAATGTATCTTACCAGCTTTCTTTCTTTTGCCATTTGCTGTATGGACAAAATGTAAAATATCGTTAATAATACATACTGTTCTGTATACAGCCACTAGACTAGAGGAACACCTGTACTGAAATTCATTCTGATTTATTGAATATTACATCCATTTGGATAAAAGTTACAACGGACGACCTCCCTGGCGCAGTGGTGGGCGCTGTGGTCTTATAGTGGGAGGGGTCCCGGGTTCGACTTCCGACAGAGTCAAACCGATTAGGGGTACTTATGGGTTTTAATATAACTGCCTTATAAAGAATAAATACAAACTGTTTTAATATAACAGTTTTACCATCTTAGACTGCATCATCACAATATATCATCGTGAGATCGCAGTCAAGGGCTAACTTCTAGTGGAATTTAAAAAAAAAACCGGTAAAGTGCGAGTCAGTGCGCGCACAAAGGGTTCCGTACCACCACATAATAAAAAATATTTTAGTAAATAACAAGAAAGATGCCGTAACAACACGTAATCAGATGTGCAATAACTGGCTTACATATGGCGCTAAACTGGTAGCCCCTGAAAAACGATTCGACACCCTATTTTTTCCAAAGAGACCTTGCTTCTTGTTAAATATCATGATTCTAGGTCAACGGCAAGTACCCTATAGGTTTTGATTTATTGGCGTGTGTCAAAATATACGGCATAAACGGCCGTGTCTTTTGATTGCTTTGACTTAGTGCTGAATCAGAGTGTAGGCTTTGAGAACGACTGAACATACGCGCAATGATACTCGTAGCTCGTTCGGCACTGTGAATATAAAAGACGCCAAGACCTGCACCCGCACCTGCTCGTGCAGTCTGATTCAGTACAGCTTAACTTTTTTAGTTTCAAGAGACTGTAGACCTAAGTATTTGATATTCATTTCAACTTGATACCTCCACGCGTTCCCGAGAAAAGGTAGATTGACAGACAGACACGAAATGATCATATAAGGGTTCCTTTTTTCCTCTTGAGGTACGGAACCCTAAAAAGAATAAATACAAAGTGCTAAAGATGTTTGCCAGTAGTGTAATATTGAACCTGTTGAATAGATATCTCCAATGGTGGGCGATGTGCTCGTGAACCTCGCTTCTGACAGCGGGCCATGGAGTCGACAACTACTTCAAGATCTGGTTGACATATTGACAGTGATGGTCACTCAGATTAGCAGCTGCCTCAAAGGCGACGCGCATGATATGTTCCGCGATAAATATGCTGATGTGGTAATTACTTTTTCAATCCTAGTAGGTATATATGTACGGGCTTTTGTTTATATATACAGGTTGTAATAAGCCCCGCCCACTATGCTGACACACGCATCCCTGGTCATGGGCCGTGGGCGAAATTTAAAACCTATGGCGTAGTACCGAACTCAGTATTTGCTCTCACACGTTCGTGCCTGCATCAAGGCGGCGGGGCTTAGTACTAGAATTAATTTAAAAATTATTATAATTATAAATCCAGGATTAACCGATTCCACTTGTGTATTTTTGGGATTCTAATTGTAATTTATGTAAATGTAGTACAACTGAAAACAATTATTTAAGTATTGGTATAAATATAATCTAAAGGTTTTCTGTACGTTTACACACTCGTCCTCGCACGCTTGGTAGTTGGTACTTGGTACTCGCCATTTTCATCGACTGAGCGCGTGACGTCACTAGCTTATAATCGACTATAGTTGAATACTATAGGTAGACCAAAGTTTGTCTTTGAACAGACATCCCCCGTCCCTTCTTGCAACCTAGCTGCCACTCGTGCGAATGTCATAAAACACTTTTTTAACGATAAAATGCCGACATATGGTGAGTCATCACATAAGAGTGACATCTTAAGATGAAAAATGGGGGAAGATAAAAAAAGGAAAATAGCGCCGAACATTGAGGAATTATTTTAATACAGGAAAAGTCGTTGCATACACGCTTTATTCAGGTCCCGCCCTGCAGCCTTCATCAGTCGCTTAATGAAAACGCGCGTGTGTTACGTGGTGATTTTTGTAACGACACATTTCCTGCGAAAATTTGGGATTTTCAATCTTACCCCGCTTGTTGTATCTTTTTACGCAGATAAGTTACATTGACTTTCAATAGATATGGACAATTCTATTTCAAATGTAATATACACTATATAGAGGTAATAATTAGTAAATTTCTCATATTTAAAAATTTATCGTGCATTTCAAACTAACCCCGGCCCAATTTAAATGGGTAAGATACTAATATAAATCATTCCGTCTTACCCCGCTAACAAAATACATAGATAAAGTCACCGGTTCTCAAATTGTAGTAAAAGATCAATATTCAAATCATCTTAAAATTGGTTTGAAACACCTATAATTTATTATTTTTTGTATAATACAGTAAAAATACTAATATCAGCCAATACTCAAATATAAATAAAATAAACACACTTATTCTTTGCAGAATTTTCGTTAGATATAAAATTAAAAGACGTGAGGCTAAGTACGGTGGAACCAATAGCTTTTTGTTTCAGGAAGAAAATAGTCATTTTCTTCCTACTATGTACTACGTAACTATTTCAGAAAATCCTTACGGGCAACTTATCGACCGAGCGAAGCAAAGGTCTCTGAGTCTACTTGGGTGAATTTGCACTTGACCGTCCGTTCCTCTGTCAGAGCTTTATAACTTTTTAATTACTGAACGTAATTATTTCAAATTTAAATATATGTAAACCGATGTCCTCCAGCCGAAGGGGGGCTCTCATAGAAACGAATGCGAAGTAAAATATTTTTTATAGCGTTACAAAGGGTTATACCGCAACCCTTTTTTTTACAGACAGAATACAGTCCAAAAATATATTTTTTTTAATCTTTCCCCTAAAATTGACGAAATGGGGGGCTTTCAAAGTGGAGATTTTCTAACGTCCAAAGTTGACCTCAGAACTCTCAATTTTCTGAAAGGCTGAGCCTGAAACTTGATCAATTATTTGAATTATATCCTGTACTTGAACGACAAATCCTAAAATTAGATAAATATTATAAGGAAACGAAATTATTTAATTTTTAATGAGTTTCAGTATTTTTAACAGAACTTCACAATGATGTCAATGTCGTTTGTGCTTACAAATAATAGACGTTAGCACCATCTTACGTGGAAAAAAGAATTGTCTACTGAAACGTAAGATGAGCGCGCATTATATAGTTAAAACTATCTTATGGATACCGCGAGGTCTCAGTTCGGGGCGAACCACTAGTTATATCTACTGCAACTGCCATACCGAGAGTGGAGAACAAATAAATGACAATGTACGCCGCAGCTTAGGAATAAGATAATATAAAGCTACTAGATGATTCCCGCGACTTCGTCCGCGTGGATTAAGATTTTTGATTCCCGCGGGAACTTTTTAATTTTCCCGGATAAAAAGTAGCCTATGTCCTTCCCCGGGATACCATCTACCCCTGTACCAAATTTCAGCAAAATCGGTTGAAAAGATGAGCCGGGAAAGCGTAGCAGACAGACAGACAGACAGACAGACAGACAGACAGACAGAAACACTTTCGCATTTATAATATTAGTATGGATAAAGACTGATTTGCCTTACCTGAGATTTATGCTTCGAGGCTTTGAGGTGTTTTGTTAAATGGTTATTTTGTAGTTTTAAAAATATACTAAAAATAAAACGTTTTTGTTTTTATTTATCTACTTGAAAACGTGAGCCGTGTTTTTTATATATCATATCAAAATATTTGAGAACCTAAGGGTTTTTTTGCCTTTTTACGGGGTAAGATTAATATATATTTTTGATGCATTATTATTTTTTGCATTAAGCAAAGCGATTTTTGAATTTCAGTTACTTTCAAGCTATTTAGGTCGTAGAAGCTGGGAGTTTATTTATCATCACGAATGCATAATGGCCATAAATACCATTCTAGTCACTATATCAATCTTACCCCACTTTAGCTCCATCTTACCCCTGAATTTTTTTTTCTGAAGTGAAAACTTATTAAGCTTTTTTTAAATCAAACAATATTTCAAACTGATTTCTGTTAGCTCTATTATAATATTTATACTATACTCTTTCACTCAAAACTATTAGCATTTAACATAAAACTCTATAATTTACAAGTTTTAAATCAACACTACCTATTTATCTCACCAAAAAACCATTTTGACTTACTCCCGCTCACCTTACTACTAAATTTTTTAGTCCGACTTTACCGTCATTTCATTTATTAGTGCTAACCTTTTGAAATAATCCTTACGCTTACCTACGAGTATAAGCGAATTTGTAATCATAAAACATAGTATCGCAATTCGCAAAAGTCGTAGACCCAGGCCGGGCTCACTTGTCACGTGACCTGAGATGTTAATTAACAAGTGTAAAAGTCAAACGTATAACTACGGTACTTTTGAAGTTCTTGTTATGGATTAACAAAGAAGAAACCATGTCGGAGAGTTCTCGAAGGTATAAAATTATTTTCATTCGCTTTGCGAGCTGAATTGGTCCTTATTACGAGTCGCTGTATATTAAAACGTATTTGCGGAGTAAGATTTCTGAACAGCTGTACTATTGCCTATTCTGTGATACTATCTGAAGATATCAAATCAAATCAAATCAAAATCAAATCAAATATTTTTTATTCAAATAAACTTTTACAAGTACTTTTGAATCGTCAAGTGAATCTACCACTGGTTCGGAATGCCATTCCTACCGAGAAGAACCAGCAAGAAACTCGGTGGTTGCTCTTTTTAAATAATTCATTTACAATTACTATATCAATGTGTACATAAGTAACCGCTGTCCCCAGCATTGCTGGAGCGATCAAATCCATGCTCCTCTATCATTTACATAATCTTCAACAGTATAATAAGCTTTTTCAGGAGCATACTTTTAATGGATTTCTTAAATTTGTTTATTCAATTCATGTCAAAGACGGGCAGACAGAAAGTAGCCCCATTCCCGCCGGTAAAAATAACAATCGGTTAAATAAAAAAAACGGTATAGATATAATTTAGTGGTAGTTTTTATATTTAAAAGAAATCATTGTCAAACCACCTCGAATACATGCGTTTTGTACATAGATTAGATATTATGCTGTCTTGTGAATCTGAGCAAAAAAAATTCTAGTGCCTACATTCGAGATACTCGACTTAATAACTTTCCATTCACGAGATAGACAATGATCTATGGTATAGTTTTCTATCACTGAAGTGGCGCCATCGATATTAAAAGTTTTACTACTAAACTACTAGTTTGACGTTATCGCCAATTTATTTTATGCACACCTTCAAATTTATGTTGGTAATGACTAATGGTGGTTTTCATGCCTACGGCTTACTCGATGTTTTTATTTACCAGATATTGTGCTTAGAGCGTCATTTGGGATCAAGTACCTCGAAATTTCTGCAAATGGGTGTGTGGCGTTCGCGCAGTGTTTTTTCCGCAAGGAATAATAACGTCTCGATGAAGAAAGTTGGGCTGATGAATTTAGGAAACACGTGCTATATGAACAGCGTTATCCAAGCACTACTCGTTACCCGACAGTAAGTATTCTTGCTATTATTCCATAACTATCTGTTATTTTCATATTTTCAGGTGAGATAGAGTAATACATACGATAGATAGACAGATTTTTCCTTATCTCTTTTATGAATGCAGAATGAATTTCAGTTACAGCTTTTGAAATGGCGGCCCACACCAATTTTGACAGTTTTATATAAACTTATCTGTTAATCTGCTGAATCGATCACGATGAAATGTAGTACTTAGATTGAGTGATAAGCTTTTTTATAGCGTTCAAATCTTAATCACCCGCGAAATGATCGAAAATAATTATGATGAAATCCTGTGTACAAAGTTACAGGCTTTTTCCCATGTAGGTATTTGTTTGATGCATGATGGTCAATTTATTTATTTACCTTCAAAATATTATTCTCCTTGCAAACTTATTTTCTTTTTGTGTTCTTAAAATATGTCCTTTATGAAGTTATTTTTTTCTATGTTTTTTTGTGAATGTAATAAATAATAAGGAACGTTGTTTGTGTTAATTTAGATAACATGATTTTGGATATTATATTTGTTTGTTTTGTTATTAAAGCCCACGGGGTAGCAATCAATCAATTTTAGGACGAGATATACTAAGGCTTAATTTTACGTTAATAGGGTTCTGCCCCCAATTGTGTAAGGAAATTGTAATCGTAATCGTTTGCCAAACTGATAATTTGACCTGTTTATGGAGTTCATAGATGCCTGCACGTCAACTAGCATGTATGAATTTTTTAAACAGTTCGAGTAATACGTTTTATGCTGTCAAATGATGACGATTTGCTTAGACAATTTGGCTCTGTAATAAACAAAAATTATTAACTCTAATGTAGTTTCATCCAGTTTGTCTGTCGTCGTGTATGTGTGTCGCGGTATGCGAGCGAAATTATTAATTGTTTTTGAAATCAATTTTTGTTTTGTTTAAAAGTAATATGAGGTTTATAAGACAGTTTTTGGAAAAATAAACTACACGTTGACGAAATAAATGTCAATGTTTTTAGCAACTAGCACGCATACGGGACCCAACCTTTTTCATTCATTGTTCCTAGATACCTACGTGGTGGGTATCATTTTATTTCCATTATTTTTTATATCTTCGTTTTATTTCACCTACACGCAAAGCAAGGCGAATAATTATTATTTTGGTTTTTGTTAGGAAATTTGCCAAATTGGTAACTATTAGACTGGGTTATGGTAAATGAATTTCATTGACCGACATCTTCTCGGCGAACATATTTCTTACATTTGAATTAGCTTCCCTTTATTTTCAACGCTCCGTAATCTCCCGTATAAAAGGTAAAGGAATATAATGTGTATATGCACCCACAAAAAACTGTTAAAAATATAATAATCTATCAATTTGTATGCGGTATCGTACCGGACCGATAAATCCCTTGCAGGAGGAATTTGTTACTGGTAGGTAACCAGCCATAGCACTAGACCGGATCAGAACCAATTTAGAAATATTAAATCACTACTAATTTTTACCATTATTTAATTGATTGATTGATCAATTACATGATCGATTGATTATGTTTTACAACTGCGTTGCGAGCTATGCGATATTAAATTTGTTAATCTTGATATTAATCAATGTTTTCTTTATTCACAATTAATCACAATTTAATTATTATTTTATTATGTATATACTTAGTAAAATAAGTTACTATTTTTTTTTCTAAATATTACAGTTAAGTACGAAAGGTGTTTCAGATTAAAATATTGTTAAACACTTTTCATTTCCTTTTCTTAAAGTGAATAACATACATATATTTAACGTCTGTCTGCCACAGCCATTTTTTTTTTAAATTAAAATCTTTAAAGTTGATAATATATTGTACAACTTGCTGTAGATAAACAAATTGACTGTATTCGTGAGTACTACTACATATATATATCTATGCTTGTATAGATACTTGGCATAGTAAAAAAGAGATTTTGATTTTTTTACTACATTTTTATAATTAAAAAGGACAGAAGTTTTGACATAGTGCACTTACGATAGGTTGTACGCGAATCGCATTGTATAAGAATAAGAATAAGAATAAGAATATTTATTTGCATAATACACGTTATATAACTAGGTGGTTTACAAAAAATTTACGTCACAGTGTATTGCCATGCCAGGCGTGCAAATTTGGTTATTTTAAGAATTACATTTTTTTTTTTTTTAAATAAAGATAATGTCACGTAGTATAGCATATTAATAAATATCACATAATTTATAATCATTATTCTATTAATTTAACACACAATTATATAAAAAGAAAAAAAAAGACACAAAAATGAAATAAACAAAAAGACACAATAATAAAAAGTCACAGTATTTTAGGTCATCTAAAGGGGTCTAAGTAGTCATTAATCGAGTAGTAGCACTTCTCTAAAAGCCACTTGTTTAGGTATGTTTTGAGTGCTGGCAGTGACATAGTTTTCACGTGAGGAGGAAGCTGATTAAATATGCGTATCGCCATGCAGTAGGAATTATTCTGGAATAGGCATAATTTCATGTTGGGCAATAATAATCTGTCCCTATGTCTAGTTACTTTCCCAAGTTTATCTCCATGTTTAGTGAAGAGATCAGGATTCTTTTTTACAAATATGCACATTTCTTTTATATAAATACAAAGCAAAGGGAGTAAATTAAGCGACTTAAATAGAGGATTGCAACTGTCTAAATAATGCGCACCACATATTGCCCGTATACATTTCTTTTGCACTTTGAATGCTCTGTCTATGTCAATTGAGTTGCCCCAAATTATCAAGCCGTAGGTAAGTACAGACGATACATAACCGTGATATGCACTCAAAACAGCGTCTCTAGTAGCTATCTTCTTTAATTTTTTCAAAGCAAACACAAACTTATTAATTTTACTACAGACATTGTCAATGTGGTTTTTCCAATTGCAGTGTTTATCAAGTTCTATACCTAAAAATTTGGTTGATTCCGCTTCAGTAATGATACTGTGATTATATTGTACATGAAGAGAAATATCTTTAGCTTTAGGGCTTTTAAATGCCACCATTTTTGTTTTATCTACATTAAGTTTTAAATTATTTTTATCTAGCCAGTCTATAATATGAGTGATAGTTACGTTAATATCTTTATTAAATGTCTTTTCATTAGTACACTTGATTAATACGGTGGTATCGTCAGCAAACAGTATGGTCTTATGCTGAGTTACGTCAGGGAGATCGTTTATATATAGTAAGAATAAGATTGGTCCTAGAATGCTTCCTTGAGGTACGCCACTTTTGTTTGATTTAAAGGTGGATTGGTATGTCTTTTTTTCACCATCTACAACTTTAGTTATGTGAGTGCACTGCACCCTTTCAGTCAAATAACTTTTAAACCAATCATTTGCAATTCCGCGAATTCCGTATCGTTCCAATTTAGACAGAAGTATATCGTGGCACACAAAGTCAAATGCTTTGCTCATGTCAAAGAAAATGGCTACTATAGGGATACGATGGTTAATACTCTCAGTTATCAATTTGATTAAATTAAAACATGCTTTCGCAGTTGAACTATTTTTTCGAAAGCCAAATTGTTCGTCTTTGAGAATATTAGTTTTAGTTATAAAGCTATTTAGCCTAGAGTACATGGCCTTTTCAAAAATTTTCGAAAATATAGTTATAAGGGTAATAGGTCTATAAATAGGTCTATAGGTCTATAGGTAAATAGGTCTATAGGTCTATAGGTTGTAAAGCTTAGCGAGCATCAGAAAAATATTGCATACTTAAATTTATCATGTTTTGTTGTAGGTTCAGCACGTATGTTGTGCGCAGAGCAATTACGGTTCCGTATTGGGAGAAGATGGGTGCACTTTTTGCCCATATGATGCACTCGGACACAGGCCGATTGGACCCGCACAGATACTTTAGATACTTGAGACCGCCCTTCTTCACTCCAAATAGTCAACACGACAGCTCCGAGTTTTTGGGGTAAGTGAACCTTCTCTGGCTGAATGTTAAACAGGCGTTTTGTAATACGGCGTTTTTAACAATTCGGCTGTAACATGTCGACCAGCAGAAGTAGGCGATGGTAACTCACTGGTAAGCAGCAAATCACTTGTGAACTGTAAAATCTCGCAACATTCCAATGATTTTTCAGTTTTTCCATTGGAAGGATCTGTGTATTTGACTTCTGAATATTTTATTGCTTACACTTATCTTTGTATTTGACTTCTGAATCTTTTATTGCCTTCACTTAGATTTATCATCATTTTAAAACCCTTTTAAAAAGTAGGAGGTTATTTCGTACACATTAAAATTTGACCAAGGTCTGACCAATTCAGTATATTTGGTGATGGAGGATAGATCAGTGTAATAATGTATTGATCTACAATATCGTAATACAAAAAAATAAAAAGTGGCTGAATTGTTTTTTTGCGATTATTTACAAATATTATTAATTACATTGTGTGAAAGTATCACCATCATCAATCATGATTGGTTGGTAGTATTGAATTTATAATATTGCTATAAATCCAATAGGTAATTTCTTTTGAATTTAAAATTCAATTATATTACTCGTAAATCTAGATTTCGTAGCGAGGTGTGACCTTTATTAAATAGGTCATAACTGTGGATCGATATTGCATAATAGCACATGCGCCAGCCGGCCGGGGCTAAAAGCACTTCGCACACTAAATTGATTCGAACATAACGATGAATAAACTAAGACCCAGCTACAGTCTTCAGTTTAGGTACATAAAGTAAATGCCATTTTTATATTGTTGGATTGAAAGAAACAGATGATAAAAACCCTCCTATTAACGATTCATTGTCAACGATATCACTTTAGCGATGGATAGCACAATTTGCGAAATATAAAAAGTTTACTCAAAATCTATAAAATAATTATATTTATTGTTTTTGAGTATGGAGTTATGTTGATTTTTAACGATTATTGAGATATGATTATCTCAATGATCGATAAAACCCTTTATGGTATGGTATAAGACCCTTTCATCTGCTAAAAGTGTGTTTATTAAAAAAAATATTAAAGAGAAGAAAGATTATTTGAAATATTAAAGCTTATTGAGGATCGTTGAAATTAACTAAAAATAATGCTTTTCATAGTCCACTTATTATATTGTGGTAGGTATATGACTTGATTCAATTACGTACTTAATAAAATTTCAATACTGGTCTGGTACAATCCTTTCGGCACATAATATGAACAAATACACTTTTCATCAGTGGTGATTGGTGACCTTAACAAATCTTTTTTGTCAACTACAGTCGCTGCCGTTTGTCGCTCTCTTGAAGGACCCGTTGTCCTAGGTAGCTGACCCCTCACGTGACCTACGTTGTCGCCACTCGCGTCTGTCATTTTTTATGGCGTCGTGTCAGCTACTGTTTGATACCGTTGCGCCACGTTTGTCACTCACCTAGGACAACGGTTGAGTACGTTTTGAGTACGCTCAAAACGTACATCATGCCTGCACATGTACATGCACATGCTATATTTAAATTAGCTGATGACCGCGACTACGTCCGCTTGGATTGAGATTTTTTGGTTCCCGCGGGAACTCCTTAGTCTTCCGGAATAAAAGTAGCCTATGTGTTATTCCAGACTATAATCTGTCTCTGTGCCAATTTTCATCCAGATCCGTTCAGCCGTTTGGGCGTGATTGAGTAACAAACATCCATCCATACAAACTTTCGCATTTATAATATTTACTAGCTGACGCCCGCGACTTCGTACGCGTGGATCGAGGTTTTGTGGTTCCCGCGGGAACTCTTTAATTTTCCGGGATAAAAAGTAGCCTATGTGTTATTCCATACTATAATCTATCTCTGTGCCAAATTTCATCCAGATCCGTTCAGCCGTTGGGGCGTGATTGAGTAACAAACATCCATCCATACATCCATACATCCATACCGACATCCATACATCCAAACTTTCGCATTTATAATATTAGTAAGATAAGATTTGATTGATTGTTTGATATTTGATTTGATTGATTATTTGTTAATTTTCCCTTCTAGCTACTTGCTGGAGTTGCTGCAGTCGTATGAGCACTCTAAGGAGACTAATCACGATTACTCCCGGCCTCCGGTGCTGAATGGGGCTAACCGCTGGCGGATCAACCCCCCTCCTGTCCCATTGCCACCAATTAGGTACAAATTGATTACTATAGTTGATAAACTATAGCTTGATACGTGTGACAGATGTCATCCAAATGACGCCTATGAAGTTCAGTATTATGTCATCGTAAAAATATATGAAAAATGTATGCGAAAAATGTCATACTTTATTGGTTTCTGCACATTAATAGTGACGTTCCTTTTTTTTTCGTAACCAAAGTCTATTTTATGGGCACTACAAATACATTAAATCGGAATAAGTTGTTACTTTTTAAATTAAAAAATCTAGTTATTAATATTTGATTCATATTATTATTTGGGTAATTGAAAAAATAATAGCAATTTAAATACATTTTTGGAAATAAATATTATCCCTTTTGTTTGATTTCGTTATAACAAGTAGTTATAAATTATTGTCCTAGTATAGTATCAATGAAAACAATATAGTAACAATAAAATCGACATTTGTGGCTAGTACCTACCAATAATATGGATAATAATTATGATGGATTTTCAACATTGTCCTAGCCCTATCTATGTCACTCTGACAGCTGTCACAGGTATCAAGCTATATTTTACCAACTATAATTCCGCATTAAGAAAATATTGTCTCATCACTGTCGGCAGGCTAGGCCACGCTCCGCCTCCCAACCATTCAAGTTGCGATCAAATATCAACAAATATCAAATAAATCAAAGAGCTTTCTTCTTTTTTGCAACTTCATTAGTCGGGATTGGCGTGGGCAGCCTGCCGACACTGTTGAACCACTATTTTCTTAACGCAGACAAACACCATTTAGGCCGCCAATACACATAGGAAATAATACCACAGTCTCAGGAGATACGTTCCTTCCTACCAGTCGTTCGACGAAGACTTATAGACAGAGCAACGCTGGATTACGCGAAGGAGAAAACTGACAGAATTTCAATACCACATTCTGACACTAATATCAAATTAGTATGTAGTTTCACTACCTCGCTCGTTACCATAGATGGGAATACTGTATCTAGGTGCTAAATTTAAATTTGTCATGGTTAGCTGTGTCTGTAACTTGTATGAGCGTCGACCCATTGTATGAATTGATACGCTTTGATTATACCCACGAGTACAAAGTGTATAGTAATCAGCTGTAAAGAGATAATTAGCAGCTACGGCTTCGTAAAGCGTAGTCTCTATATACTCTATCCCTCCTGATTTAATTTCTTTTTTATAATTTAGCTTTGGGGCGAGTCAGCTAAAGTACGGCCATTTTAAGCGCGGACAAAATGTAAACAATCAAACGAGAGGTCGTTCGCCTAATGAAGGGGTAAACAACACTTTGGTCTTCTGTAAAAAATAATATAATCTATCGGCTCCTTGTACGGAGTCTATCTTTTTATTCTTGTATTGTAATTGATTCATTTGTAATCAACTTTTAAAAAAGGAGGAGGTATAAGCAATTTGACCCAGATGTACTTATTGTATGTATTGAGGTACCGTCAAGGGCTACGTTTACGTATTTATTAATATGTTTGAAGATAAAGCCCGGAATTTTTGATCTTAGAAACTAATCACTCGTAGCCGTTGTAGTTTAGTAAACACAAACAGTAGCTATTTTTCAGTCATTAGTAGCAGAATTCTGTTTAGTTTTGCTTCCAATCTGAGCAACTCTGTGATTTGGAAAGTCGATAGATATGATTATTATATTATGTTTAATTCAAAGGCAAAGAAAATAAACAAATGAAGTAATTATTCATGTTTTTATTTAAAAAAAATCACAAATTCTTAAGGTTCACGTAGCAATTGTGTAATTATTCGCAACATTAATTGATCGTTGATTACTGAACTACATAATATATTTACATACGTTAGTACTACTATAGTACATTATGAATCATGATGTTACGACGCGTAAAATGTTACTTACAACTATGTTTCGGTGGTGAGACGTCACGACTTTTATTATGAAATCCACTGTCGACCACGTAAGCGCGTCTATTCATATGCGCGAAAGAGACACGTTATAGTTTTGGCGTAGTTAGTTAGTTTCGTGAGGGTTTCATAGTGAAGGTGCGTCAATGAACTTTTGTCCGCGCTTAAAATGGCCGTACTATAGTTTAATTTACACAATATGATTAATATTTGTTTGTCTTACAGTAATGATGTCCAAGCAGAAGCAAGCCAAAGCCGACGCTCCGTTTCGCCTCGGCCGGGCAGTAGTGGTGGTAAGTCAATTAAGAAATGTATAAATTTTTTAAATATAGATTATATGTCTAATATACAAGACAGATAGATAAATTTTCCCATAAACGATACTAAATATGAAAATGACGTCTGTTTGTATCCCGGAGATGGGCAAAGAATTAGTTTTATTCCTAAAATTCAAAGATTCCTACGGGAATTCAAAGAATAATCTATATGTAGTTAGTACAAGTTAATGGTCATCGTCTATTATTTTCATAATTCGTTAAAAAATTTGACATATAAGACTTATTTTGGCGTGATCCTAGGCGAAACTAACTCAGAACTATATAATACTAGCGAATGCCCGCGACTTCGTACGCGTGGATCGAGGTTTTGTGGTTCCCGCGGGAACTCTTTAATTTTCCGGGATAAAAAGTAGCCTATGTGCTATTCCAGACTATAATCTATCTCTGTGCCAAATTTCATCCAGATCCGTTCAGCTGTTGGGGCGTGATTGAGTAACAAACATCCATCCATACATCCAGACATCCATACATCCAAACTTTCGCATTTATAATATTAGTAAGATGGACGTAAGCAATGCAGACGTGATTTCCGTCCGTATATAAATTAGCCGCCAAAAATAACAGTTTTGTGGCCGTTAAATTGGCGTTAATAAGTCGGTGTAATCCTTTTACATCTAAAAATGTAACCCCGCTAGTTTTGCTTCAGATGCGTTCAAATGTTACGACGTTTTTTTTACGCACTTAAACCTTTATAACTTCTTCCAATGTCGGCGTGTCTGATAGCTATTTTAAACATCAACTTGAGCCGTGCAGTTGACATTTGCTATAGAAATCTGTTACCCCAACACTACAAAAAAATTTCTATTTTATGGGTCGGTACCTCAATATTTTTATTTGGGGGGGGGGGGGGAGGGGGGTACCTCATACCTTCCATCCATCAAAATGAAGTTTCTGAGACAGTTCTTGGAAATGACCGTCAAAGATTTTAATAGAAATAATACTAGACTACGAAACCTTACCTTACGTGTGTAGTAACACTTATTTCATCAATATTTTTTCTAGGCGGTTCGGGTGGTTCGAGCGGAATGAAACGCAGCGGTTCGGATAGCGAAGATTCAGGACAGCCACACAAGAAAAGGACTCGCGCAAGCGAAGCAAGTGTGTTTCGCCGCGACTCTATCATAGACGGCATGTTTGGTGGAGTTTTGCTGACGCGAGTGCAGTGTACAGTCTGCCACGGTTCCTCGCTGTCGCGCGACGTGTTCCGCGATCTACAGCTCGCCTTCCCCGAGATGCCTGAAGGCAGACAGCACAGCGTGCAAAGTCTCTTAGAGTTTTATTGTTCCAACGAGAGCCTGTCGGGCGAGAACCAATACATGTGCCACGACTGCGGAGTCTTGCGCGACGCTGAGAGGCGCGTGCTGATTGAGACCACGCCCAAGTATCTCATATTGGTGCTGAAAAACTTTAAGTAAGTATACTTAGGCGTCAGGCACGAAACTAGCGACGGCCGAGCGACGGCGACAGCGGGGCGATGTCCGAGAGCTGGCGACGAATATCGAAAAGGTCCTTTAGACAAGCTGAAATTGTGATAAAATATAATTTCGTCAATTGGCGAATCCAGTCCTGCCAGTCTGGTAGAGCGTTTGCGGTTATTTCGCTACTGCGCAGCATATAGCATTTGCAAAGAAAAACCAAAACATATTGTTTTGGCAACTTGTTTTGTTTAATCTTTAAATTTAGTACTTATAAAATTCGAAAAAAAAATCCCAGATGTTTTTGTCGGTTATAAAGTATTACTAGACCTCTTCCAAAATATTTTATTAAAATTCAGCCAGCTCTCCGACTAATCGCGTCGCCCCGCTGCCGCCGTCGCCCCGCCGCCGCTAATTTCGTGCCCGTACACTATTAGGCTCGAATTTATAAACAACATCAGATTATTAGCCAATGTTAGTTTGTTAATACCTGTTTATTAACAAAGTTTCGATTAACGGTCATTCTATGCTTTAATATTTTAAGTATAGCGTTTTAACCATGACATATTTATATCTCTTGACTGATACTTGAAACCCTGTTCTTAGCAGATCTTGCAACTTCCTGATATTTTAAGATGAGTCTAGCGAGTCTTGCGATCTCACCTGATGGGAAGTGATGATGCAGTCTAATATGGTAGCGGGCTAATCTGTTAGGGGCATGACGTTAATTAAACCCATACCCCTTTTCGGTTTCTACACGGCATCGTACCGGAACGCTAAATCGCTTGGCGGCACGTCTTTGCCGGTAGGGTGGCAACTAGCCACGGCCGAAACCTCCCACCAGGCCAGACCAGGGATAATTCAGAAATTATAAATTCCTAAATTGACCCTGCTGGGGATCGAACCCGGGACCTCCGCACGTTAGACAACAGCGCTACACACTGCGCCACAGAAGTCGTCAACTTAACTACAATTATCTTAATACACAACAAATAACCAACTAACACACACTAATATCTTAACAGGTTTGACTCGAAAAGTCAGGAGCAGACAAAGCTAATGCACTCGGTTTACTACAACCATAACGTGATGCTGCCTACGGTCCGCACGCAGGCCGTGCACTCCTCGTACAATCTGTTCGCCGCAGTAGTGCACGCGGGGACAACGCTCGACCTGGGCCACTACTACACCCTCGCCAAAGACAACGATATATGGCACATGTATAACGACTGTGCCGTCACGCCGATCGATGAGAGCTACCTCAATAAGCTAAGTCGCTCCAGCACACCATATATCCTGTTCTACAGGCGGTCGGATGTCGAGGAGCCAGCCGCGCCGACCATCGAAGAGCTGCCAGCCGAACTTCGCGATGAAATCTCGGCGGAGAACAAAATCCACGAGCAGAACATGCAAAATATGCGACTGAGTCGCCCGTGACAATTAAGGTCTGCGACACGCTACAATTCCTTGGTGAATAATCAAGTGAAGTGAGATTTAAAACATCAGAAGTATGTGTAAATCGTTTAAGTTACATAAGTTATTATAATAGTTCATAACCCATTATGTTTTCGATAGATGTCATACATAAAATGACTTAAACCTCTATTTTTATGTTTTGTTTAGTAGTCAATTTTTTTATACAGATTGAATTTTTTTTTTGTTTCACTTTATTCATATCTTTACAATATTTTTTCTTACTACAGTAAAGTTGTATCACTTAATGTAATGTTAGTTGTTAGTTTTTCTCTAGTGTACAAAAGTTTGTTAGTCGAATCTATAACATTATTGGCCGAAATTGATAAAATCAATCTATATGTAATCATTTAAAAAAATTGGCCGACTAGTGTTGTGTTATTGGGTTAAAAAGACTATATTTTTAAACTATCGACTTTATCTCGGCTGATATCTATAAAGATCACTCATTGGGTATACGGATAGGTGTGTACCTGAAATGTAATATCCATAGTTAGTATTTTGTTCTAGGTTTCTAATCAATTACATACTGGCTGTAAGATATTTCTACAATAAGTCTGTACATTCGTTATTTTAATTTCCCATGACTTGTTAATTAGAATAGATACATCTTTTTGCTATGTACCTAATGATAATTATAATAATATAATAAATAAGTGTAAAATCTTCGATTAATATAATTGCATGGAGTAATATGACATTTGCTGTGATGTTAGGATGTTATACAATATAAGACATTTTGTCAACATGAAATGAGAAAACGCACAATTATTTATTTGTATTCATTTAATAGTTTTTCAAATCTGTTAAATTAAATGAAAAGGGATGAATTATGTGTCGAAGTTAGACTTTTTCTCACTAGAGTCAAGTACTTCCAATGAGTTATCACAATATTCTCTCACTTATTTTTATTTTGTGTTGTGTTATTATTTGACATTTATTTTGTGTTATGTTATTATTTGACATAAATTATTTATAAACATTTGTCAATCTATTAAATGAAATCAAAAAGGATGAAAGATATTTCGACACAATATTCTCTCACTTATTTTTATTTTGTGTTGTGTTATTATTTGACATTTATTTTGTGTTATGTTATTATTTGACATAAATTATTTATAAACATTTGTCAATCTATTAAATGAAATCAAAAAGGATGAATTATATTTCGAAGTCAGACTTTTTCTCACTAGAGTCAAGTATACATACTCCCGATGAGTTGTTAGTTGCAATATTCTCTCACTTATTTTCATTATGTGTTGTGTTATTTTTGACATACATATTCGACTACAAAACTACAAAATTAGCCACATTAGCCACAGCCATATAAGATTTTATTCAGAGATTGCGCAACTAAAATGTAGACGATTTGGAAGGTAGCCATCACCACATACATATGTACGTACTATGTTCTACATGACAGAACCGGCGGCGGTGGAAGAATATAATAAGGACCCACGATCCTTAGGGAGCGATGCGAGGAAATTTCACTGACCGAGTGCGAAATCGCATTCGTATTTACGAATTCGTGCGTATTCGAGTGCAGTTTAAAATTTCCGAAATAATTTACAGAACTCTGGCATTAAAATTTGTGTGTGGTTACTGGTAACCCTTCATAGAAATAAAGTTCTGTCCTTAATGACTGAGGATAGTGCCTCCATTCCAATAAAGCCTTCCTTACGATATTCTTCCAGCTCTGCCGGTTATGTCACGTATAAAATTTATATTATGTAGTGATATTTTTTATTTACATCATACAGCGACCTGTCAATATACTCCACTCAATTATAAATCGGACTATAGATATATAACCGTACTCTTTGCAGGGGACTTTCGTTACCTGGCTCTTCTATCTATATTATTATATAAAAGCGAAAGGTCACTCACTGATCATCACGATATCTCAGGAACTATAAAACATACAGACTTGAAATTTGGAAGGTAGGTTCCTTCTATGGTGTAAACGTCAGCAAAGAAACGATTTTGGGAAAATTCACCCCTAAGGGGTTGAAATGAG
The DNA here is from genome assembly GCA_923060345.2 of Erebia aethiops. Taxonomy (NCBI): domain Eukaryota; kingdom Metazoa; phylum Arthropoda; class Insecta; order Lepidoptera; family Nymphalidae; genus Erebia; species Erebia aethiops. The sequence continues at coordinate 8,065,658 of OV281079.1, read as the reverse complement.
GGTTGGAAGTTTGTATGAAAGTCCTTTGTTTTTGAAGTTAGACACATGAAAATATAAGTTTAAAATAATAAAAATCTGTATATTTTTTTTTCCGAAAATCTACCCCAAAGAGGGTTAAATGGGGGTTGGAAGTTTGCATGATGGTTCTAAGGTTTTGAAGTTACAGAATAGAAAATCGGGATTTAGGTTATCAGTTTTAAATTATAATAACCTGTATAAGTACTTTTTCGAAAATCTACCCCAAAGAGGGTGAAATGGGGGTTGGAAGTTTGTATGAAAGTAATATGTTTTTGAAGTTAGATACTTGAAAATCGGGATTTAGGTTATAAGTTTTAAATAAAACTAACCTGTATAAGCCATTTTACGATAATCCACCTCAAAAGGGGTGCAATGGGGGTTGGAGGGTTACATAAAAGTTCTATGATTTTGTAGTTAAACTTGAAAATCGGGATTGATGTTATTAGTTTTAAATAATAATAACAACCTGTATAACCTTCACCGATCTTGATGAAATTTGGAACAGAAATAGCTCACACCCTGGAGACGCATATTCCGTCTTTATTTACCTATGCCGGAATGATTTTATACTTTTTATCCCAAAAAAGCACACGGGAACCTTTCCCACGGGATAAAACACTAAATAGATCTAGACTAGGATCTAGATTAAGATACTAGGATATCTAGCGGTAGGACTTTTGTGGATAGGCCTCTTGCAGCGGGAAAATTTCATAATCTTATAAACAGAAATTGTACGCGGACGAAGTCGCGGGCGACCGCTAGTAATATTATAATTTCGCCTTTAATGCTCATAAATGATTCAATGTTGCTAATTCTGTTACACGAAATCCTAAATTGAGTATTGACGAGACTGAAAATAGTGCAACTTTTGCGCGATATTCAGTGCGGAAAGGGATTGCTCGTTGGTTTTAGAGCCGTCACTTTAGTATGAAGATTGTTTATACGCAGAATAAACACAATTAAGTCGCGAATACGCTGCGCGTATGTCGTACTAAGATATTTTCATCGGTACACGAACTGTGTGCTAATTGTGCGTGTGTTTTTTAAGACACAGTTTACACCTCGCATTGCGGACCATACCGCATTTACTAAAATTTCGTTTCTTTGGGTTTCTGGTTTACCTGGGAAATTGTTTGATTCTAAAATCATATTACGAATAAGTTTAGAATTGGATGTTAGAATTAATCTTAGATTCGATGTCATATATGTAATATAAATGTCTAAAAATAATGATTTCCGAAATATCTTGAATCTTTAAACATAATATTATCTACTAGATGTGCAATCGCTCCAAAATTGTACTGAAATTAGAACTACTGCAGGTAGGTATATATTTTTTGTTAATGAGTTTTGGAATCCATACTACATTGTTTTTTTTACATAGTGTTTTTTTGTTAATGAGTTAATGCAATCAATAACTGCAATCAGGCTACATTGGGTTTTTTACTTAGTGTTTTTTTTTTGGTAATGAGTTATGCAATCAATAACTGCAATCCATACTAAATACCTTATAATGATTAGTTAATTGGTCTTTAATTAGACAACTTTTGACTGTCGTGCTTAAATTTGAAGAGTCCTAAGAAGTAAATACAATGGGGCTGATTCTGTAGTGCACAATCTCTAAACTAAACTAAAATTAGAGCATCACAAATATTGCTAGCCCTTTCATAATACTTCCTACGGAAAGGGACAGAACTAGATTTAAAGCTGCCATTTTAGTTTAGTTTAGAGATTGTGTTATACAGAATCAGCCCCATTTATGTATTCAAATAAAATCTACGTTAATGGTGAATTTTTTATTTTATTTCGTGACGTATTAGCTCCAGAATCCGATCTTACCCAGTTTTAGGTGATGTGAATGCTGTTTAAGTTGGAAGTGGCCTAACCTTTTATCACTCACCTTTTATTACTTAAAATAATCCTGCCTCGCTTGGTTAGCATGCTCGACTGCGGATCACGTGTTCCTAGGTTCGATTCCCAGTCGGGCATGAAAATTCGGTATTGGGGTTTCAGTTATGAAATTCTCAGTGCCAGCCCGGAGTTGGAATTTGACGGGGACCCATCTCCGTGCCTCGGAGAGCACGTAAAGCCGTCGGTCCCGGTTACTATCACTAACATTTTGATTTTTTGATTTAGTGCCCTGTGCCCGGCAGTGGGACGTTTATGGACTGTAGTGGTACATATAATAATACTTATCACAATAACAACATTTTATTTCATGAAAATCTTATTTTTAGGTATGGTACATATTAACTTACGACTCAACTCATAATACAATTATACACCTAAAGTAACATAGTTAATTATTTATAATCCAACAAGTTTACCGCCCAAGTTGTTCAGTTTTTCGCTTGCTGCTCGAGTTATGGATCTAAATATTTTGCTTGGTACCTGCGAATAAATTGAAAAAAAAAGCATGAGTTAGTTCAGTTGATAAGGCCAAAACTAAAAACATGTACCTACCTAAAGCTTAATTTTAAAACCTCATAAAAATTGGACCAGTAAGTTTTACTCACGTAAGATGCTTATTTGAGTGCCTTGCGAAATGTTACCGAGTCTACAAGACTCGAGAAAATGTTACCTATTCATGTAAGCTTAAATAGGTATTAGTGTACTCAGGTATAGATGAAAAGTGTGTTGTTGAGGAATAACTGGAAAAACTGGACGTGAAAAATTAATATTTTTCACGTTTAGCTTGTATAAAGTAAAGTAGATACTATAGTACGATACTACGAAAGTAGATACTAATGTATCTACTTACCTAAATGAAAACAGACTTACTTCGAGAATTGAATTCACTAAGTTAGAAATTCCCTCGGCGCCATTGACAAGAGCTCGCCCTGCACTCTCGAATTTGTCTCCGCTATTACCGTACTTTTCTTCCTCTTTGATTGTATCTACTATTGGCTGCGGCTGGAATAATAATTGTCCAAGTTATCCACAAATGAAACAATAGAGTGGTAGATAACAACATACCTATTTCATAAACATAAAATACCTGCTAAGTAGCTGATGCCCGCGCTTTCATCCGTGTAGGTGTACCTAACTCCCAAGTCCTCAAATATTAAATCCCATGCAAAAATAACGTCGGTTGCTCTGTTGCAGCGTGATTGAAGGACAAACAAACAGACTTTCGCATTTATAATATTAGTATGATGTCGAGCGTGTAAAGTGAGTCACTCAGGCATATTTAAAATTGAGTCCGGCCTCATCTTGCTTATGGCTGATACAACGATTAGGTACAATTTTTTTGTGGCTGCTCATTTCGGTCAGCGGTCTTATTGCGAAAATTTATGAATAATTAATTAATAATCTCAAGAAGCTAGCGATACTAAAGTCTATCTTGAAATAGCCAGCATTATGATCTATGACGAGATATACATACCTTATTGGAGTCCTAGTCGCCGGCTGCAATGCTTTAACCTTAGGAACCCATAGCCAAAGAAGATATTTAAATAATGCCCCGTTACCCGTAGCAAGATGGAACAATGGAATAAGTTATTTCTTGTGTAAGTTAATGTTTATGATTTACCTGGAAAACTCCGGCTACCACATTTTGCACATTTTCTTTCACCGACAGAACCTTGCTGGCAAGTCCTTCTGTTTCTAATAGAGCTCCGTCAAGATTTGTCACCGACGGCGAAAAGAGGCCACTGCCGTGGTTCACGGAACCAATCTGAATAGGGTGCATTAACTATTTGATTAATCTCAATTTGTATGTTCAAGAGTCACTCAGTGGGCGATGAAGAGAGCTAAGTATGCGCGCAGTATCTCTATAAGTGAGTGATCAGATCAGGAATGAGGGGAATAACAGTTACCGACATAGCACGAGGTGTTATGGAGTTAAAGTGGCAATGGGCGGATAACCGATATAAGTACATCGGGATCCTAAGGTGCTGCATTAGCGATCGGCAGTCCCCCCACTAGTTAGTTGGACCGATGACATCAAGCGAATCGCAAGGGGTAACTCATTGAAATAGAAGTATAGGTACCTACTAAAAAAATTCTACATCAATGGGGTAACTGGATCAAGATGGCGCAAGACAGGCGTGTGGACTGTGGAAGTTTCTACACGAAACCTTAGACCGCGAGACATATCTCTAGGACATACGACATAATTATCTTGACGACGACCACGAATATGTTTAACTAGGTTTTTAGGAAGGTATTAACCTATTGTAAGGCTACAATTAATAGGTAGGTACGCACCCGCGGTCCGCGTCGCACCTGACTCGTACCACCAAGTAGGTATAGCTATGAAACGCCCTCTGCGCCAAAGGCGAAAGTCAGAATTTCAAACCTAATTTACTTGAAAAGCCAAGCAAACTGCATCTGTAGGTATAGTAGTAAATTTATAGCATATATTATGTAAAATAGCGTACCAGTGAATTTGAATTAGTTTTGCTCCCCAGAAAAATTGTGACAGGTTTCACGTTGTTCTTTTCGTAATTATCTTCAGATCCTGGAAAATTCTCCGGTTCCGGCGCTTCAGTTATAGTTGTAGTGGCACTGGTTTGAGGTTCGTAAACGGGTAGGTCAATGCGAACAGGGTCGTCCACAGGCGCTGAGTTAATACTCAGGATGCCAAGAAGAAGGAAGAATATTCGCATCATGCTGAAAATAAAATAATAAAAGGTATGTTTTGCACCTAATATTCGAATAAAGGTTGGTATCTATAGGTACTTTAGTAGGTAATTAGGGAGATACCCGGTTGCTTAATTAAATCCATGAGGATACCAGCGGATAGCGATACCAAGCGGATTGAAACTTTGTTTTATCGGATGCCCAAATTACAGGTTAATTCATGAACATGTGGAAGATTCTCCAGAACCAGTAATTTGCATTTCGTGACACGCTAACTATAATAGTGTTATTATGGTTGCAATTTGAAAAGCAACTCCACAGAAAATAATAGGTAACTCCGCGATGGTGAAGGATCTCTTTTGCTTCTTTCTTTTTGCTTTTGCTTAAATTGACACACGAAGGACTGGAGGTGACGTAGGTTATCATTTTGACGCATTTACGCATCCCCGAATGGGCATAATTTGCCTAATGCTTAAGTTTTAATTTATGTATTATATTATTCAAGGTTTGAACATCTGATCTTACTTCTTGGAATGCAGCACTGAAATTTATGATGTACCTGTACTTTAATGGCCTGTCATAAATACGGATAATACAGAATGGAAGTGCCTGAAGTGACCCGATGTTTTGGGACCTTTCCACCAAAATATGCAACGTATTTAATTTCGTTATTTGGACTGGGTTGTGGGGGTGTGGGATTAACGGGAATCGTTTTGTACGGGCTGATTGAAAACGCTTTAATCGTTTACATAACGGGTCGTAACGTGGCCATGGACGATGTTGTGAAGAAAGTAGTACTGGCTTCAATTGGAATAACGTCTTTGCTTCTTACAGTGGCTAACGGGCTGCTGTTTTTAGGCGCAACTTCTGGGTCTCCAGGAGCGCTATCAGCTGGAATTTGGGTTATATTTGCTATGTGTCTTTTGCTTATAGCACTTGCTATGGCTGGCCCACTTTCATGTCTCTTTTTGAAAAACTTATGCATTGTAAGGAAATTTTCGACTGTGATAATGGTATTAGGGACACTCATTTTGACTGTATTCCTTGAGGTATGGCTGTATTTCATGGTGGTAGCGGGAAATTATTTAAACCAATTCGGATGAGTATTGAATTTTTTTTATAATGTATGAAAAACTAATAATTAATGAAATAATATCAAATATTATGTATACGGTATACCTACTAGGTAATTACCTAGGTACTTTACTTAGATAACATTTTATGAATTCATATTTTGTAAAATAATAATTAATAATATCATAATAAATAAATACATATCAAAAGTGTAAAGTACCTACCTATAAATTAATTTTTTTAATTAGTTGCCCTTGACAAGTCGAATTTATAACTTCCATCACAAATCACCATCTATCACCAATAGTTCAGTATTTTTAACCTATTTAAAAAAAGAGAATGTACACTCGTACATATTAGGTATTACTATAGTCATTACTAAGTACAACTTTTAATTTATGTAATTAAAAATCCGTCTCTAGATTTCATACAAATATTGTCGAAACGAATGTAAAGCTACCTACTTACTTGTACTTATTTAAATATTGAGTGACAAAGATTTGGCAATGAAATCCCTTCATCAATTAGGTAAGAACCTAATTTTAGTATTTTAATATTTAAATTTTAAAAATAAAATATATTTTATGTATTTATTAGGAGTACATACTCTTAAAAACGAAAGACACAACAAATCGCACGTGCAAAATTAAGTAATAGTAAAATACTCACTTGAAAGCCACAAAGTCGGTCGTCGACTAGATGGACCTGGCCGCGTACGTTCAAGACTAATTCGACTTTCACATCTTACGTCACAGAGCCTTGGCACCACAGTATGGCATATGTATGGTAAGTCCGACTCCGAGAGCCCATGGGTTATTTTGAGGAGGTCGATGCATCACCTAAGTACCAATGAGGTGAGGTGGCACTTCGGCGTTGCTTCATAAAAGGAAAAATAGTCCTGCTAAAATGCTAATTTAATTTTAGCCCGCCAACCCGCATTGGAGCAGCGTTGTGGGTCTAAGCTCTAATTCCCTCTCTCCTATGAGAGTGGAGGCCTGTGCCCAGCAGTGGGACGTTAATAGGCTGTAGTGGTGGTGGGTGGTGGTGTTGGCTTAACTTTTTTTTAGTTTAGTTGGGACACTGGGTATTTCAGGTCAACTTAATCAATTAATCAAACATCAAGAACCTCCGCACAATTTCTTAAGGCTTAAGGACGCGGGCCAATATGTATCTAGAGCTTGTCTTCAGTCTCGATATGTTACAAAACTATTTTATTTACTATTAGGACGCGCACCTTAATGTCTGAATTGAACACACACTTAATTTATTTGTGTGTGACCGGACTGATTGTTAGTGTTTTGTAGCGAACGCTGAGTTGCAATAATCAAATTGAAATATTAAGTAGGTATAAGTACCTACTCACTGAAGAGGCGATTAAAAGAGTTTATTATCTCCACTTCATTTTTGGATTTGTTACTCAGCGAGGGATTCCGATAATAAGCCAAAGACCAAATCGCAGTCCGCTGAATTACAAATTACAAGAATTCGGAATTCCCGCGAAGTTAAGGTGCATGACAAGGGTCTGCCCGCGAAATTCAAATTTAATTTGGTTTTTCACAATTTGTAAACTAATACGACAAAGTAGGCTTATGGCATTCAAATTGCGAGCCTAGGAATATCATCTTCACAGGTTTATATAAAAATCTTTACTTGAAAGTGCCCAGTTTAAGAAATTAGTCAAAATAATGACTAATTTGTGAGTAACTCACGTCAAACTCATTATTTTGACTAATTTCTTAAACTGGACGACAGCGCTAGTTTTCTCCTTCGACCGTTTGGTAAAATGCTCGATGGTTTTATCTATATTGCTCTTAGATAACTGTGATCGGTGATCCTGTGAATCGCGATCCAGGCGTTTTCCCAAGATAGGTCGCCATAATTAACAGGATGCTTGAATCGGCGATCAGCTTAAAAAAAATAGCCTCAATCTGGCTTCTTGAGCTGCTGATGGTTCTTCACCTGCCACGGAGTATTAGGAAGGTATAGCTATTAAGTTATGATACTTACCTACTTAAGACTTAAGTAGGTAAGTATCCTGAATCCTCCATCTATTACGAATGACGACGACATTTTGCTTTATTAAAAGCCGTAAAATTGCAGCGCCCCCTACCAGGTCCTATTGTGAATATAAATTATATACCATCCCGGGACCCACTCAAATACACACGAAATATTCCCTTGGAATAGGTCCATCCGTTCTGAAGTGATGCGCGAACATAGGTAGGTAGGTACATTCGGCAGTTGATTTTTATTTAAATGTATAAATAGATAGATACGATATCCTACCTACGCGTTATTTTAACGCGACGTTATTTAAAACCACTCGGTTTTAGTCAATGGGTCAAACACCAGATATAGAGTTATAAGAAATCCATTATTATACTCACCATAATAATATGTGGGGGAATAATATGTTGGTAGGGATAGTGGAACAGCAGGGCGACCGCGTAACTATTGCATCAATCATTGTCACAGTATCAATTGTTGTGATTGGCTGAATTTATGGTATTCTTGCTGCGCCAATGGATTTTGTCCAATAGTGGAAGAGTATTATCCAATCAGAGGTGATTGCGATCGTTACACTGGAGCTATCAGTTTTAGCCGGTAGCCCAGCAAGCCCACCGAACTGTCAAGCCCAAATATCGTAGTCGAAGATTGTAAAATGGAGAGCAAATTCAAAAGTATATTGTGTATCCGATAACGGCTCGTACTTTAACCTAACTATTTATATGATAGGTAGGTACCTAAGTACGCAATCTCATAACACAACAGTGATCCACCCACCGGCCACCCCAGCCTCGCACAGGGTAGGTGCGTCAGTAGATAACTGAGTAAATTTCATGCCCTGAGGAATCCTATTGTTCTTCGGGTGCAGATCGAATAACTAGAGCACCGATTATTAAAACCTATGAGCCAATTTGCATTCAGCAGGTTCAACGAGTAAGTAACTATCCTGGATAGTCACGTTTTGGGCTCTTGAAATTTTTTGAGTCCTCCAATATTTTTTTCATTCCATGAATTCGAAAAGGACAACTTGGTTCGCCTTTACGTGCACCCAAAGGTGGTGTTTTCTATAGGAAACTTTTAGCGGGCTGAAATGAGTTTTTAATCCTCTTTGATCGCGCACTTTTTTAATTTGGAACATCTTAGTGTTTAGCGCCAAAGAAATCGAACGCAAATATTGCTAGAATGAAGACTAGCTGGTACGACGGCCCATAGTCGCATCGCCTGGCTGAATTAAAAAAAAAAAAAAAAAGAAACGCGCGAACTACAGCCCCCGTTTTCGTCAATTTTCACTGATTGTTAGAAATTCATGGTTTTGTTTGTTTTATTATTAGATACTATTTAATTTCAATTTAGTTTCTCTATGTTTTATTATATAATAATATTACAATAAAATATGAGGCGCCTTTTATTTTCTCATACAGGGTGATGAAAAGTAGAGTGTATCATCATTCGGGCGCAATTTTTTTTGGCTCGGGCGACGCACTTTGTCCCTAGCTACGTTCAGGATTCTACTAAAGAATCCCTCGCTACGCTCGGAATTCTACTCTAGGATCCCTCACTTCGCTCTGGATTCAAAAAAGCGCCCTCGCCGAAAAATATCATTTTGCTCCCTTCTAATACAATCTATACTATTTCCATTCGGATTTGGACGAAAACCCATAAAATATTATAGTCTAGGTATACCTCTTATATTATTATTTTGGCCCCTATGATACGGGTCCTCCTAGTTTAGGGGCCAGGAATTCTACCTACCTATTTTTATATTCTATTATATTATTATTTATAAATGCGAAAGTTTGGATGGATGTATGTTACTCAATCAAGACAGGACGGCTGGATGGATCTAGATGAAATTTGGCACAGAGATAGATAGATTGTCTGGAATAACACATACTTAGGCTTATTATCCGGGAAAATTAAAGAGTTTCCGCGGGAACCAAAACACCTCAATCCACGCGGACAAAGTCGCGGGCATCAGCTAACTGAAAGATACAAACCTACTCCTACACCGAATAAATGAAACAAAATTAAAAATAATTGGCAACTTGTGACATGTGACACATTCGAATGTAACAATTATACAACCATAGATTTATTACATATATATATTTGAAGACAACAATTTAATATATTTAGTTACGCAAATAATTCAATAATTCTGTTTGAAGAATGAACATTCTGAATGGCGGTTACATTTCTAAATGCAGCCAAAGAATTTGGAGGAATTCCTGCTGCTTAGATTCTCAAATTAAACCACAATATACAAAGAATGAGAAAGAAAACAAAGTTTTTGCACAAACAACGATTGTTCAACTATCGAGATCTCAATGTAAATTTAACGCAATATCAAGAAAGCCTTTCGATTTAGTCTTGTGGACGCAAATTCGCTTTCAGCAGCGATACCCTAAACTGCATCGGGATATCGAGCATCCCGGCTTTGACTACTATAGGAAGGACAAATATAAAGATCTAAAAAGAACGAGTTGGCATTCTGGGGATGATAAGAAGGGCTACACAAGTTTAGTTGGATTTTTGGGCCTTCTCTGTGGAATGTATGGCACTAAATCAGAATTAACACATTTTTTGAAGTCTATGTCGGCAGCCGCAGATGTTCTCGCTCTGGCCACGATAGAAGTCGACATAGGGAACGTGGCTCCGGGAGCATGTGTTTCGTACAAATGGCGTGGAAAGCCCCTTTTTGTTAAGCATAGAACGCCTGCTGAAATCTCAGCGGAGGCGATTACTCCCCTGTCATCACTAAGGGATCCCCAGACACCAGAGGAGCGTACAACAAAACCCGAATGGCTAATTGTGATTGGAATTTGTACACACTTGGGCTGTGTTCCTGTGCCAAACTCGGGAGATTGGGCTGGAGGATTTTATTGCCCTTGTCATGGCAGTCATTATGACAACGTTGGACGAACGCGAAAAGGCCCGGCACCACTTAATTTAGAAGTCCCACCTCATAGATTTCTATCAGATAATCTTGTTTTAGTAGGTTGAGTCGGACGGAGGTACTTACTTCAAAAAAAGGTTTAGTTACAATAGTTTAAAATACGTATACCTAATATAATAAATATGTTCGTGTGAAATCTTATTAGATACTCCTACTTGGGGCGAACCTACTTAATATTATGTACGTACCTTACCTACTTACTATTTAATACAATAAAAATGATCTATATATTATGTACCAATGTTAGTGCATTAATGTCACCAATTTACAAAAAAAGTAGTTCAACACAACCTTCATCTACCAGAGAGAATGCGGTAGGCCGAAAGTCGTAGTGGCCTTCCAGCGTACGAGCTTTTAAGATTTGGTCCTCTTAAAAGATAAGTGACGTCCGGGCACACGGTCCGGGTCTGCGTCGTGTTCAATGGCTAAAGTAATAATATTTTTTATTAGCCGATTCAACGGCTAGGGTTATAGAAATATTATAGACTAGCTGATGCCCACGACTTCGTCCGCGTGATTTAAGTTTTTTTTTATTCCCGCGGGAACTCCTTAATTTTCCGGGATAAAAAGTAGCGTCACTCTCCAGGTCATCAAATACTAAAATTAAATACTAAAATTCTACATCAATGACTAAGTATACCCATGCCAATCCGTTGCTCCGTTGCGACGTGATTGAAGGACAAACCAACAAACAAACATACTTTCGCATTTATAATATTAAAGTATGATAGGAATAACTAGTCCGTGTGAAGTAAGAAGTCTCGAGACATTTAGTGCAACTAATATACATTAATTTAATACATAGATACAAATAGCATAAAGAAGAATATAAGCGACAACTTGTAGGTACTTGTACCGTGAAACGGACTTAGTCTTGACTCTTGAACTCCGCCACCAGAGCACCAGAGTCTATGCCACCGCGCGCGGCATGTGCAGGGGCGCGGTGAACTTGTCTCTGCTGGTGCGCAGCCGCTCAGCGCAGAGGCTTGATTAGCGGACGCCGGACCCGCCCTCGATCTATTGACCAGCGTGCATTAATGTTAATTTTCGAACAAAATTCAAGACCCGCTGACAATAACACAATAGTTTATTGTCAGTATTATCTACTTTAAGCTAGAGAGCTCTATACAAGCTTAATAGCTACAAGTTGTCAGTAGGAGGCCGCCATTAATGACTTGCATCCAGGGCCGTAAAATGAATTTTAAAAAATCTTTGGTTCTTTGTTTTTCCTGGTTGGTGCTGTGGTTGTCAAGTCAAGTTCAAGGACCTGGCTCAGAAGGACTGGAATCCAGAGCCGTTAAACCAGTTAAATAAAAAAAAAAATTCAAGGACCTGTATCTGTCACCGTAAGATTGTATAATCCGTTATATTATAATCTAACGGATTCTATCCCGCGAGATTGTAAACTATCGAAAGATTGTGAACCGTTCAATGTTCTGAGTATTAATTTATGAAATATTTATTGTATTTACGTTTTCTTATCTCTTTCTTGTACAGTTCGCGCGCGAGTTGAATGCAGAGTAAATGTAAGTCTCACCATACATTTACTCTGCATTCAACTCGCGCGCGAATTATAAGTTAGGTTAGGGTTTGACATGAATATTCAGGTAGTGCCTGGCCTGCATCAGGTATACCTAGATTATGTACAGTTTACCGAAAAATAATGCGTTAAATTGTAAGCAGTATGTTACGGTTCACTATCTGTCGATATTTTACAATCGCAGAGGTGATTGCGATGTATCAATGATTGATGCAAAAGATACGCGGTCGCCCTGCTATATTAATCTGAGTCCAGGACCCTAAAAAAAATTAAGTGTCAAGTTACGAACTGTCAACGAAGGATACAACCACAGAGCAAAGCCACAGAGTACTTAAAGAAGATTCAAGATACAACCAGGTCCAGGATACAACACAACCGCTAGGAGTAATAAGTGTTCTGTGAACACAACCAGACACAACTCACACAACTACAAGAGCATCATTGAATTTTAAATCGGTGTTATAAACGTTTTTGTACATAAAAATTACAAAATATTAAGTAAACGCCAAACAGGAAACATTGGCGTGTTGAAGTGCTATTTTAAGCATAGGGAAAATGGGGAGAGTAAAATTTAACTCGTTTCTTTGGGGCATAATCATTGCTTCAGCTACGTGGAGTATATCGTTGTATTTGTACTGGTTATTAAATATGAGTGGTGAGTTTACCAGCTTATTTAAAAATATATTCTACTTATGTCCATAGGTACACGAGAGCAGCACAATGCAATATAATTGTTTAACTCCTTACAAGTAATTTTCTGTTTACAATTTAATCTTCATTCCCCAAATCCTTGAGTTTCATTTTAAAATTGATTAGGTACATAGTTTTTAAAACAATTTTACTTGTATCTCATTAAAAGTCACCAGCCTTATTGAGTTGTTTTCTAATTAGATTTAAGTTAAGCATCAGTCTCATTTTAACTTAAAGGATTGACATTAGTTCTACTAAAACCTGTTATTTATATTTTTAATATGGATTGGATATGCATTTTTAATATTATTGAATTCTGGTTACTCAATCCATTTTATTTACTACTTCTACTTGACCCCTCAGTCCCCAACTTACTTACTTATTTAATAATAAAATGTCAATGCCGTTTTAAGTTTTACGAGACAGTTGCTCCCTTCATCCCATTTTTACCAAATTACCCAAGTTTCAGTATCTAAGTAAATATTTGTAAATAAGTATACTTCTTAATGCTTAGTGCATGTTGGTATGGCTGTCCTAACCTTAATTTAACATTCAGTAAACCTTATTCTTTGGTTCACAAAGTTCAATACTTACTCAAAATTCAAATGTTTTTTATTCAAATAAACTTTTACAAGTGCTTTTAAATTGTTAAGTGACCCTACCACTGGCTCAGAATGCCATTACCACTGAGAAGAACCAGCAAGAAACTTGGCACACACAATCACAATATTAGAACCTTTATTATGTAACTTGATCTTTCATCATTGTATAATAGTTAAATTGCAATGCAACGTAAATTAAATCAATATTTTTCATACAAAAATCCATAACATGAATATTTGGTACAAACAACATATTATTATGTAGTTCATATCCAAGCCATTGAGAATATCTAGATTTCTCACAATCAATCAAATCAATGTTGTCAGATTGTGCCAACAGTTGTAAAGGCTAATAAAACATTGTGCCTAAAGGTGTGAGGTGAGAGTGTGCATCATGAACACATTTTTCCAAGGCAATTTTAAAGACCAGATAATATTGTCTAACCATTTATAGTCTTGAATGCTTTATTTTGTTATGCTCTTTTACACAGTTACTTAACAGTCTGGTATAGTCATTTTCATGACTATGCCAGACTGTATAGTCATGAAAATAGTTTAGAAGGATCCATCAATTAAAATTAACTTAAATATTCATAAAGCTGGAAAATATGACTTTAGCAGTACTTAAATGGATACTCCACTACAGTTATTTTCTTGTAATGAGAAACTTTAAATGCCAAATTTTTCTAGGTGAGAATATTGTTAACAATACTGAAAATAGGTTTCATTACCATCTTGTTAACAAGGATGAAAAGGATCGTATAAAAAACAATGACAAATCTATTGCAGCTCTGGAGGGCAAGAATTTGTTGTATGATAACCCCAAAACAAGTGATGATCAGTTTGCTGGTAAAATGTGGAAGTATCAAAAAGAGAAATCTGAATATCGAAGGAAGATTATGCTGCGCGAAAAGTTTGCTAAGCAGCTGGGTATAAAATCACCTGCACAACCAGATAAAAGTTTGGGTAAAAACCATTTTTTTTAATGCAACTCATGAACCTGTGAGGTTTTCACATTGCTTATGGTTGTTGATCATTTATGATTGCCACCAATATAAAAGATGAACTGACTGACTGATAATTACATTTATGTTCATCAACCACTAATGGAGCGAATTATATTTAGTAAATGGGTTGGCTGCATTCGATTGCAGCCATTTGCGATGACCAACCTAGTGTTAGGCAACGTTTGACTTAGCAAGTTTACATGTAGGTTTTTGCAGCCCAGTAGGTACTGGTTAACCTATAATTACTGGCTTTATAGCTTTTTTACCTTGATATTGATTTGGTGGAATAGGCATTTTATATGTACATTTAATTAAGTAGATTCAATATTTCAGCTTAGAGTCATGACATAAGACTGGGTAGATATATATAATTCGTTTATATATTTTTTAATTTTGGGTATAGAAGCAGATATTTAAGTCATTTTATTATTTTATATATTATTACTTACTTGTTCTCACTTCAACTTCTGATTCAGTTTTCTTCTACAATGAACTCAATCATGATCATCTCTTTATCTGGCTTTTCATTGATCACAAATACTTAATTGCATGTTTTGCAAAAGTACATTTCACTCAAAATAAAACAATTAAAGCATACCATCAAAACTATAATTAAGAAAAGTATTGTAGTATCCTCCCTACTAAACCTTTCAAATTAATAAAATCTAATTGCAGTCAAGGCAAGAAGTTTTAATGTTGTGAATTAGTGCAGATAAACATAATTTAATAACTTTTTAAAATTGTTTTCTTTACAGAAGATCAGTTTGGGTTAATTCACAATGCAGAAGATGTCAGAATTCGCGAAAGAGGGTATACCTTGCATGCATTCAACACTCTCATTTCACAGAGAATTGGAAATTATAGAAGCTTGCCTGATACTAGAAATAAATTGTGAGTCCTATTTATAAAATGTTTAGTAAGATTTGTATGATTATATTACGTATGACAATGTCAATTTAATTTTGCAGGTGTCATTCACAAAAGTTCCCTCCTAAATTACCCAAGGCATCCATCATCATCTGTTTTTATAATGAACATTTTGAAACACTTATGCGTTCGATTCATTCTATCTTAGACCGTACAGACCAACAGCACCTCAAAGAGATAATCCTTGTTGATGATTATAGTGACATAGATGATCTACACCAGCAAGTACAAAATGCTATAAATGAACTTAACAATTCAGTGAGAAAACAAGATGAGATGCTTGAAACAAATAATATTGATGGTGAAAATATTATTGCGGATTATATAAACGATGACAGTAACAATGACTTGTATGGTTTAAAGAAAACTACAGATTTAGCTAAAGGCAGCTTAAATATAAGGTTGTTGAGAACTAAGAAGAGGGAAGGTTTAATTCGTGCAAGGTTGTATGGAGCTGAAAATTCTGTTGGAGAAGTTAGTACCAAGCTTTTTATTTCTATTTGCTTCTTTCATATGAAACAGATACTAAGTTGCATAGAAAATTTTAAATTTTTTATTGCAATTTTTTGTTTTTTATAAATACCTATAATGTTTAAATTATAATTTTAACGAGCTGATGCCCGCGACTTCAACTTTTAACTAACAAATTTTTCCATATTTTCTCACCGTTTAAACCTTCCTTGGACTACGACAAACATTTCAAAACCAAAATCAGCTAAATCGGCCCAGACGTTATCGAGTTTTAGCGAGACAAACAAAGAGCAATTGATTTTTATATATAAGATTAATGACTTAGTTGTTAATATCTTCATGCAAAACCTGTGGTTTGATTTTATTATTTGTATGTTCCAAAACCTTAAACATATCTGCTCATTGTCAGAAGACTGATCGCATGATATTGCACAGAAAAAATAAAATTGTCTTCCATTCAAAATTGTACCTTTCAGGTTCTCGTTTTCTTGGATTCCCACATAGAAGTGAATGTAGATTGGCTACCTCCCCTCTTGACCAGATTAGCGGAAGGCGTGGATGGTGTGCACGTGAAATATTCACCACGCGCTGTTACACCTGTCATTGATGTCATAAATGCTGATACTTTTGATTATACAGCTAGTCCTTTAGTGAGAGGTGGTTTTAACTGGGGACTGCATTTTAAGTGGGACAACCTGCCTAAAGGAACCTTGAAAAGTAAGTAAAGACTGGATTTTTGTAGCTTTATTAATATATGTATAGTTATAATACCATTACTATTGTCTTGAAACAAAGTATAGTATTTAAGAAGTCCTCTTCAGCGTTTGTATGCGTAATTATTTACATCTTATTAATTTCTTAGTTGATTTAGGTAATTCCACCACGTCGGAACATTTGCAAATACATTATTGACGTCTAGACCTAGAACTTAATACTAATCTAATCTTATCTAATGTAACCTGTACAACGCCACGCCTGGGCAAAGGATTCGATTCTTCCATGTCTCCCTATTTTGTGCTTCTATGGGCCACTCAACTTGGAATTTATATAATTCATCAAAAACTATTTATTTAAGTCAGAGGTCCTGATGGTAGGAACCTGTCTGGTTACTACTCTGATGACACGGGTACGCGACCCTGGCTCCTCGAGCTACTTTTAGTCACTACCCCTGCCTATCTGTGACAGAAGTAGCCTTTATCCTGTACTATTTATTATATATTAAATAATTATTTTACAAACAATATAATTTTATTATAATTCCATATTGATGGTCCATTATTAATAAAAATCGTTATTGGTGTCAGTAGGGTAGGATTATCTCAATAAGTCACTGATATCATGAATAATGATTGACCGGTCAATCTATTAACCTTTTAAATTCATTATATAATGAATTTAAATTATATCATTTAAAAGGTAAAGTTCAATAAAGCCTATCACTTGCAGTGTTGTTCTGTTTAGACGTCTTGATCGGATGTCGGGTAGAAAAGAAAGTATCTCCTTTAAGTCTAAGGCTAGACTGTGATATCATCAAATAAATATTATTTTTAATCTTACTTCCACACTCAAATCTGCTTAATCATTACTTGAGGAAGTCCTCAGTATAGATTTCAATACAAAATCTATACTAAGGAGTATGTGGCAATCGAAGATGGTTTTTAGAATAATCTTTTGACCATGATATTCCGTCCAATCAGTAAGCACTCCAATTGCTAAAATCTACTGGTTTTTTCAGATGATGAAGATTTTGTGAAGCCAATAAGGTCTCCAACTATGGCTGGTGGGTTGTTTGCAATCTACCGGGAGTATTTCAATAATATCGGCAAATACGACTCGGGCATGAACTTGTGGGGCGGCGAAAACTTGGAGATATCATTCCGGGTTTGTATTATGCGATCCAACTTTGTACTTTAAGTTACTTTTCACACGTCACGATACATCAGCCGTTCGACGGATGCGTTATTGTTTTGTTTTCAAAGCAACGCTGTGGGGTGATAGAGGGGTGGAAACTGGCAATACAACATTCCTTCACTCCAATGTCTTTGTATGCATTTTTAGAGTACCGTACCTCTAGCTGCTACAACTGTTATGGTAGCCGGGTCTATCATTTTGTATTGGCGTCGACCCACTGTTTGAATATATCCTTGTGCTGTGCCTAAACCGCTTAGCAGGTCTTGATTTGCACAGGCTATTTTTTACTGCGGAAATATCTTAGGTTAGAAAAATAATTCACGCAGATGAAATTGGGGTGTTCTTGACTTTTGACAAGTGCGTGCGTGTGTACGAGTTTTAGGCGCGTATTGACAAACTGACATCAGCTAATAACAGATTCCCAAGATAGACGTCAGCATCCTACTTGAGAACATGTTCTTAGCTGATACAGGCTTAAGTAACACTACTTAAAGTTAAGGGTAGCCGGTAATTACTACATTATTTGTTATTGTACGCTCAAAACTAAGTATTATTTCGATTTGTCTCGTCATTATCTAGGTTTATTGTTATATAAAATATTGAAAAAAATATTGATTTTAAAGTTACAAGCCTCGAAAGATTCCTATCTTCACAATAAATTGATGACAACTTTGGGCGCAAATAAATAAGGCTAGGAGTATGAAAATTATAAAACAATTTATCAAGAAACGGTTTATTTATTCATTAGTTGAAATAACTAACAAACGACAGTTCAACCCTTATCGTGCGCTTGATTTCGGTGAAAATTATCACGCCTCTCACCCAAAACGGAGCGGGAGCGGGACGGTAGCACGGAAGTATGCGCGCATGCACTCGCTACACTGAGTCTATCTCTTTCTCACCCAAAGTTATGTGAAATAGCCAACAGCTTCGGTCGCGCGTACTGAGACCGAGGTCTCGCGCTACTTACTGTTAGGTACTGTACTGTACTGTTACTGTTGTTGTAGTACTGTTAGGTATTTAGGGTGTAGACTGACCTATCATAAATGACACAAGTTGTCTTACATGAAAAAATTTAATATTAATAATAGATAGATGTTATGTTGCAAGGAGCCGCTGTGGCGGCGTGTGAAAGTCTTTGCAAGAGGCCTATGTCCAGCAGTGGACGTCTATCGATTGAGGATGATGAATATTTTATATACTATATCGGTTTCATTCTTCTTATTTCATTATGTCTAATCTACTTATTGATAAGAAATTTTTAAGTTTTACTTGTTTTAGATCTGGATGTGTGGCGGTATTCTAGAGTTGATTCCGTGCAGCCGCGTGGGCCATGTCTTCCGTAAGCGTAGGCCGTACGGGTATGGGGAGAAAGAAGACTCTATGCTTCATAACTCTATGCGAATGGCTCGTGTTTGGATGGATGATTATGTGGTAAGATAGGCACTCTTCCGTAATGGATGATATAGTATTTTATTTCATTCAATGTGCTTAATTCTGTTCTGTATCTGTTATTGGGTAAGCGATGATAGTGTAGTGGTGTGGACACGGCTTTCGATCCGGTGGTTGAGGGCTCGACCCCCCGGCACGCACATCTAACTTTTCACAATAGGGAATATGCATGTATTTTTTTTATTTTTTTAAACTATTCTTTAAGTGATTACATAACTGGAAAAAAATATAACACTTGCACAATTTTATTAAATAAGCTAAAAAAAATTAATTAAAAGTACTATCATTTTCGGACGATTTAAACGCCCCCATTTTGGCGCGCTCGTTCTGTGACGTCACCGTCCACTTTGAATAAATTATCAACGAAGTGTTTGATTCACAGTTTTATTTTAAGTGAGTGAAGTAAAGCGTAAAAGATTAACTTATTGTGATGGAAGATCACCCAAAAGCTTATTATAAATATTGTATCGTCCCTATGTGCAAAAATAATATTAAAACTGCACCTGACAAGATATATTTTCATATGCCCAGAGATGCAAACTTAAGGAAAAAGTGGTGCAAGGTGATGAGGAGAGAAAATGTATCGTGCTTGAGTAGTTTATATTGTTGTGAAGATCATTTCGACGTGAGTATTAAATATGTATGTACCTACCTACCTACCAAAAATCTTTTTCATTAGGACTCGCGAACAATATAAACAATAAACTAACCTAAAAATTTAATTATATTATGTTCATAAAGCTATTCTGATTCCCAATGTTTTTACTTATTTATTAATGTTACAAATTTATAAATATTATTATGATTTTCATTGGTCAACAGCAGCTGACTACGATTTTTGATTTTGATCACAAAACGGTAAACTTACTTACCTAGGTTTTTTGTTTGCACTGTTGTTAGGTTCTATTGGAAAAGAATTTCTCAGTTGCCTTGACGAAAACAACTTAGTTTGTTAAAGTTCATAAAGATGTTCTCAACATTTAACGTTCCTAATACTTACATATCTTTGAATAAATAAAATTTACCTACTACCTGATGCCCGCGACTTCGTCCGCGCGGTTTTTGGTTCCCGCGAGAACTCTTTAATTTATAGTTTACTACCAATAGTTGTTTATTGTGGCGAGTCTTTTTTCACAAGAAATCACTGCTTTCAGTTAATAATTCCCAAAAACACTAATAATTTATCCTAAACAGCGGCAAAACAATGCGAATAACCTTCAATAATCATACAAAACAAACGACCTGTTAACAGTCGACTCAGACTACAGAGTGGATGGTGACGTCATGTTTCGTTCCGCCAATAGCGTTGCGTTTTGGAAATTTGAGCGGGAACTTGAAAAATACTACTTTTAAATAATTAAATTTATTAATAGAAACACAATAATTTGTAAAAATAATCATCTGTATATATTTCTTTAGCAATAAAGATTACACATAATTTTTTTTGTCCATTTCTAAATCACATGCATATTCCCCATTACGTGCATGTTAAGTAATTGGGTATTTGACAACTATTCAAATACATTATTTTTTATTGTTACGCATATTTATGTGTCAGAAGAATGTAATCGAACGACGGTCACTGATGGCAAAATTTAATTGGAATAGACTGGATGTGGGACTTCCAAAGCGTTCTGGCAAGTCCCACATCAGAATTGGTTAAAAGTTTGATTAATTTGGTCACTGCTTGCCATCGGTGACCTTCTTCGGACGTCGACTTATGTTAAGTGATAGTTTTATTTTTGTTTTAGTTGTTAAGGTTTTTTTTCTATGTGCTAAATGTATTTAAATAATGTTGCGTTTGACATGTTATATATAATAAAAACTCGAAAAAAAAGAGATTAAAAAATATATTTTTTAGTGATTATTAAATAGAGGATCTCCCAAAAGTAGTAATATCCACGTCCCCTGTTAGTTTTATGTTGAATTACTATTTCAAACTATCGATTAAAGTAAAAAAGTGCGTCGAACTTTGATGACGTAGCTATGCAATATTTCATACAAAATCCGATAATAAGCACGCGTTTTGACGTTTGAATAAAAGTTGCTGATTTGACTAGTTGTCAAATACCCAATGGAGAAGTTTACCATTTTTTTTTAATTTATTATGAAAATTAAGACAAAATTAAACAAAAATATGAAAGTAGCATTAAAATATGTCAACAAATGAAAAAGTTATGGAACTTTAAAGTTGCGCTTGCAAGTGGGGTGGTGTGACGTCACACCACCCTATCAACCGACTTTATAAAGCCGAATAAAAGAAATAAACATTGTCCAATGCTCGTCTGTCACTAGGTTGCCGCTCGGTATAGCGTGAGTGTGTAATATTAAGTTAACCGTGCTACGGCCGACGCTCGGGTCGGGCCCGATACGGTCTGGCGTAAGTCAAACACTTGTCAAAGTCAACTTGAATAAAAAAGATTTGAATTTGAATAACTTAATTTTCAGAATAAAGTGATAGAACAGAACCCGTCAGCGGCTCACGTCTCCATAGGCGACATATCCGAGCGGCAAGCTCTACGCGAGAGCCTTCATTGCAAGTCGTTCAAATGGTACCTCGACACCGTGTACCCCGAGATCGACACCGGAGAAGACACAGCCGCGAAGAAGAAGATTGCTGCTCTGAATGACCCTGAGAAGAATAAATTACAACCTTGGCACTCCAGGTAATAAAAAAACGTGTGGTGTCGATCACCAGATAGGAACGAGGTTTTTTATTACATAAATATTAATTTCAAGTTCCATTTTTTGGAATTTTTTTTTAATAAAAAAATAATAATATATAATCTGTAACACTAATTCATTAAAGTTTAATTTCGAATGTAGTATATTTATATTTAAGAACTTTTGTTTTCGTGACAAAAATCTTACTCATTTTCGTTACGGACGTTTTTGCCGGCTAGGGTAACCCCTCCGCATCGTCCCCTGGTGGAATGCTTCGGCCGTGGCTAGTTACCATCCTACCGGCAAAGACGTACCGCCAAGCGATTTATCGTAAGATGCCGATAGGGGGTATAGGTTTAATATAACTGCCATACCCCCCCAACAGGTTAACCCGTTACTATCCGAGATTTCATCATCACTCACCATCCAGATGAGATTTCAGTCAAGGGCTAACTTGTAGTGGCGTGAAAAAAAGACACCAAGAAACCTCGACTATATAACACTTTCGAGATTTTAACCAACAGGAGTGAACAAGAATCTCACACCCCCTGCCAGAATTTATATTTAAAGACCTAAATTCAAGCGGAAAATGTCGCGGACATCTAGTACACATTTTTATATTTTACGATCGACTTTCATCTTCTCAAAAAGTTTTAATTTTTTGTTGTTTGTTTTTCTACAGGAAACGCAACTATACAGATTCTTTCCAAATCCGCTTGAAGAATACCTCGTTGTGTATACAGAGCGCTAAGGATATTAAAACTAAAAACTCTGGGTTGGTGCTCTCAACTTGCATGAGAACTTTTAATCAGGTATGTATGTTTTATAAAATATTAGATCATGCCCGCGACTTCGTCCGCGTGGATTAAGGTTTTTTGATTCCCGCGGGAACTCCTTAATTTTCCGGGATAAAAAGTAGCCTATGTCCTTCCCCGGAATACAACCTACCCCTATACCAAATTTCATCAAAATCGGTTGAAGACATGGCCCGTGAAAGCGAAGCAGACAGACAGACACACTTTCGCATTTATAATATTAGTATACAATATAGTATGGATATGGATTTTTTAGTAAAGGATTAATTAATAATGCACTTTATTTAATATTAATTAATCTAACTTATGTACCATAAATTGGTGGTTAACTATCTCTCTACACTTTCCCATTGTAACCCTTCAAATGATATATCGATGCGCGTTCTATGATATAATAATATCATAATTTAAATAATAATTTAAAATCATATTTTTTTAAATTGAGAGATTAAAAACTATCTCATACAATAAAACATACAAATACATAAAATTCAAAGTCTCTCTCTGTGCAAAATACTCTCTTACTAACTCATCAAAGCCTGGCCCAAATCTTTAATATTTTTTTAATTTGATTATATAAGTAGTAAATATTTATTGTGTATCTATTTATTTACTTTTGCAACTAAGGAAACAAAACTATATTATATTATTATATACCTATCTGATCTAAAGTAAGGTATCTCTTTATGAAAATGTTTTTTTGACACAGCCAAATAATTTTAACTTTGAGGACTAATATAAATTTATTATAGTGTAAATAATACTAAAGTTTAGTTTACTGTTTTATTATGTAGTACTCACTAGGCACTATTTTTTAAAATAAAATTAACATTACAGATGTGGTTCGAAACAGATCGGCATGAGTTGGTACTTGGGCGGGTTTTGTGTTTGGACGCTACCAACAACGTATCACCTGTTATCGGCAAATGTCACGAACTTGGCGGCACCCAGGAGTGGAAACACAAAGGATCTGTACGTTATTTATATTTTCATCTTGGTATCCATAGTAATATTATCAATGTAAAAGTGTGTCTATCTGCTACGCTTTTACAGCTCATTTTTTCTAACGGTTTTGAAGAAATTTGGTACAGAGAAAGGTTATATTCTTCTTCTTGGGAAGGATATAGGCTACATCCCGAAAAACCAAAGAGTTACCACAGAACTGTCTAAAAACTTTAAATCACGCAGATGAATTGAAGTTACGGGCTTCATTTAGGTCACAATAATAAATAGTGGCTTATCGACCGAATTTCGGCCACGGTGGTCGAATAGCGCCAGGGATTAAATGTATAGTGCACATTGGGAGTGCGATAGGTCAATATGTCTGAAAATCCGACACGAGAAACAGGGATGATGCCTGTATCAAAAATAAATTATTTCTAACTCATTATTAAGTAGAGGGTCTTCCCAAAGAACCAAAATTCACATCCCCGTTTAATTTCAATTTTAAGTTTGATAACCATTTGAAAATAAAAAAATTGCGTTGTAATTTGATGTCGTCACAATAGGAATGATGACTGATTTTGAAAAATGGTCAGATTATGTTCGGAAGTATCTACTATTTCGTAAAAATATCTTATAATAAGGTTTGGTAGATAATGTTGATATTTGAAATTTAAATTTTAAAATTCACGCCAAAACGCTCCCCGGTGTCATGGCGTCGTTTGTGACGTCACTATTATTTTTACCAATGTACTCTGTGCTGTGTACAGTAAGCAATACCTAGTGTGATTGTCAAAGCTCGAAAACAAACCATTGTGACGTCATTTGCTTCTTGGTGTTTAATCCAGTATGGCGGATTGCTGTATTTTATAATTTTATTTTATCAAAATAAATAGCAATCTCACTCGAAATAGAAAAATAAATACGTTTTTTATAATCCATGAATCCTATTTCATTAGATAAATTCATAATTTCATTGATTCTTGGTTACTGTCATCATGGCTATTGTGAATTTCATACAACTTCCATATTAGAAGTGCGTTTTTAAGTTTTTAAGCTGATCTGATTGAGTTGTTATCAGCCCTATTAGGTGCAGGACCGATCACCGACGGCTCGGGGGCGGAACACCACCTATTTCCTAACTCCGGCCTCAATTGTATGAACCCAGGACTTCGTCATTTACAGCTTTACGCAACTGAACGAATGCTAATCGAACAAGTGTGAATAGTCCCTTAAATCATTTTGTTTTTATAGGCGGGCAGCCCTATTTACAACACAGCGGCAGGAATGTGCTTAGGAGTCGAACGGGCGTACCGCACCGAACCAGTTCTCCTAGTCATCTGTGACAACCAACCAACAAACCAGTGGGACTTCATCAGGTCTTAAATAATTGCGAAGTTCTAACAGCTAAGCTAAGTTGTATTAATGTTGTTATTTTTGTTATAATTAAAATAAACCGCACGACATCCCAGGCGCAGCGGTGGCTGCGGTCTAATAAGTGGGAGGTGCCGGGTTTGATCCCCGACACGGGCAATTTGGGAATTTATAATTATTACTTATTGCCCCTATATATAAACAAACATATAATAAGTCATAACTCTACTGCTCTATTTGATTGCACTAAGGCGTAAAAGTTGGTCTTACGGAAAAAGAGCTCTGACCTTGAAATTCCGCAGTAGGTGATGAATGAAAGTACGGTACTTACCTATCTATATAATTTATATATAAATCACCTAACCAAGTCTAGTTATAGTAGCCAGGTATCACGAAAACATGTTTTTCGATTTTTAGTTCATTAATTGTTAGCCTAATTCAGCCCTTACGTATTACTCCCAGCTTTAATTTTCCGCCCTTATTTTTATGTATGGTTCTCGTCATGTTATTCTGCTTTAACTAAAATACTCTAAACGCGTTGTTTCTGTTTTCATGGTTGTCGGTTAATGTATTATTTTATAGTGTATAGTATTCGTTTTAGCTTTTAGTGTTACGTATGTGCGATTGTATAAAAAATGTAAATAAAGATGAGCTTCAGTTTTTGTCTTAACGGCGCTTTGACACCACTCAGCACGTTTGCCCTGACAATAGAGTTATTTTTTTAACCATTAGAAACTTCAAGATCGTTGTATGTAATAAATAATATAATTTGTAGAAATAATCAGCCATTGATTTACATTTTGGACCAGTTGCAGCGTAGGAAGTTATCGTTAAACTTTCTCACCACAAACAAGTAAAGTATACGGCAGAAGTCAGTATAATATTCTTAACTCCTTATCATTGTCAAATTTTGATACTTGTATTGTAACTGCCCTGATTTGTGAAATGCGAAATAGTTTTTATTTGAATAGGTCTATTTTACCTCAATGCGGTGCTACTGGTCTTAATTGGACGACCTCCGTGGCGCAGTGTGTAGCGCTGTTGCCTTAACGTGCGGAGGTTCCGGGTTCGATCCCCGGCAGGGTCAATTTGGAAATTTATAATTTCTGAATTGCCCGTGGTCTGGTCTGGTACTGATACTGGTTTTAGGAGGCTTCGGCCGTGGCTAGTTACCACCCTACCGGCAAAGACGTGCCGCCAAGCGATTTAGCGTTCCGGTACGATGCCGTGTAGAAACCGAAGGGGTATGGGTTTAATATACTCGTAACTGCCATGCCCCTAACAGGTTAGCCCGTTACCATCTTAGACTGTTTCATCACTTACCATCAGGTGAGATCACAGTCAAGGGCTAGCTTGTAGTGGATTAAAAAAAAAAAATAATGCTTAGCTTATGGATATGTCTAGCAGCTACATGAACCTATAAAATAACTCTAGGTCTATGAGCAGCTGACATAAGTACCTATACCAGATAGGCACTTTAAATGTTTTTGATAAATACCGTGTGCTTAAAGGGCCGAAGACTTATAATAATTTATTTATACGTTTTATCATTTTGTAAAGACGTAGGTATCCAAACTTGTTGCCGATGTCGGTGGCTATTATTTATCCGAACATTCCGTCCCATTTTTATTTGTCACTGTAAAACCTAATAATATTAGTAATTTATTTTCGTAAAAAAGTTTAATTTTTACGTAGTAGATACATTAATATCGTAACAAATTGACTGTTATATTATAAAAGAATTTACGTTAACAAACTAGACAGTATCTTGAAATATTCCTATGTAGCATATTTTATTTATCTATAAAACTTTGCTAGTGGGTAATTTCCTTATATTTAAATACTTTGGTACCGAATTAACAACTATTTACTCGAAATTTGAATTATTGATCTCATACAAACAGTTGAACAGATTTTTTAATGATAGTAACATATTTTTACTTAAATACTAAAACTGATAATTACTCTGTATTTTATTATTACATAAGGTACGAATATTAAACCGCGAATATAAAAATATAATAAGCAATTATTTACCCGTAACTTTTCGTACTTTTATATAGAATTTTTGTTTCCAATTGTATAAAATATTAGGTATACAAGTCTCGAATACGTATCTAATATCATTTATCGTAATCTTACTTCACAAATGCAGCCACAAAACTGTAAAGACATAATATACCACAAGTTTTTTCATTCAGGCTTAAAGGCACATGTTTTAGGTTTCACGGTATGGATGTGTGTTTTGTCTCATTACGGCGTGATATGAAAACCCATGCCTCAAGTGTCTTTAAGATTGCAGCGTTTTAGGGTTGATTCATACGTACCACACAACTCGGTAAAAGTGCAGTCTGGGAGAAAATTGTATCAAAGCGCGTAGTACTTATCATTCACCCGTACCATAATTTATCTTTTACATTAAACACGATATCTCTGGAACTATAAGGTATACAAACTTGAAATTTGGGAGGTAAGTAGGTTCCTTCTATGGCGTAGACATCAGCTAAAAACATCAGTAGAAAATTCCCCTCTAAAAGGGCGAAATGGGGGTTGGAAGTTTGTACGAACGTCCTATGTTTTTGAAATTAGAGACATTAAAATCGACATTTAAGGTATTAGTTTTAATAATAAAAAGTAAAAACATGTTTAAGCAATTTTACAAACATTCACCCCAAAGGGGATGAAATGGGGGTTGGAAGGTTACATGAAAGTTCTATGTTTTTGAAGTTAGAGGGGTAAATATTGGCATTTAAGTTATGAGTTTTAAATAATAAAATGCTGTATAAGCAGTTTTATTAAACTCCAACCCAAAGGGGGTGAAATGGGGGTTGGAAGCTTACATGAAGGTTCTAAGTTTTTGAAGTTAGGAGACATAAAAATCGGCATTTAGGTTCTTAGTTTTAAATGATAATATTATTAAAAATTGCAGTTTCGTATGGCGTACTCAGTACGACGACGTAAAGCAGTATTATATTATTATAAAATGCAGTTACTTATGACGTAACTTGACGTCCTTAAAATAAATATTATTATTCTGAAACAAGATCATCAACAATATTAAAATAATATTGTTTAAGCGTTGGTAGTAAGGCCCCTGGACCTATAAATCGGAATTACTCGAAATTTCCACGCGAACGAAGCCGCGGCGGTTGCTAGTAGTTTATTTTGCTAGTCGTTCATTAAATAATTGAAAGAGGTGGGTGTGCTAGCTGGAACGGCTACAGATACAACTCGTCTTATAGTAATTTGTGGCTGCGGCAACCAACTAGATAGCTATTTTAGGCAACTGCAATGAGATACACATAAATTATAACGATTGCGTGGCGAGATTACGTGGTCCATCTGAATAAGCCCTAAATCCCGCTAGCGAAGTCGTCTGTCTCTAAAAATAACGAGCGCTCTTTTTGTGTGCTTACTTTGTCCTCTACTATTTCAAACGCTTCACTTTCTTCAGACGCTTCCCGTGTAACGACTGTGTTTTTTCTTGTTGTCTCATTTGTTAAGAGAATTACTTGAGTGGAACTATATAATGGGTTATTCAAGTAAAACCATGCATCGAGTCACACGAAATTGAATATACTCGTATTACGTGTTCTTCTACTAAATTTATCCATACTATTATTATAAATGCAAAAGTGTGTCTGTCTGTCTGTTTGTTTGTTTGCTATGTATTTGTATTTCGCGGCTCATCATTTCAACCGGTTTATATGAAAAGTTAAGACAGGTTGTATCCTGGGGAAGGAGATATTCTACTTCTTATACCGGAATATTAGGCGTTCGCGCGAGCATAAAAAATCTCATCCACGGACGAAGTCGCGGGCAGCAGCTAGTTCTATTATTTTTATTTAAATTCAATAGAATTTCTAATATAAGTATTAACATTATAAGAACAAAGCACAGTTAGAATTGAACACTTAAACGCTTGGCGAACTATGTTTTTACAGACCACAGCTTTAAACTGATATTACTATGTTAAGTCTAAAAACGGTTGCATTCCATTCATTGATCGTCGCGGTTAGGACTAAACTGTTACTGCCCTAGAATGATTAAGATTTAGTTTTTAATTTAACAGTAAAAAATATATTTGCTTAAAACACATTGGCGCAGAATCGACGCGGTAGGTAATTATATTTTAACCTAATTAGGTTAAAACAGAGTTATATTCTAACCTTTCTCCGTTAGGTACAAATAATACATGTGCCGCTTTTATCTTAACTGTAGTTTTACCACTCAGGAAAATTTTAAACTACAAAGCGGAACAACTACGTGTCACGGCGCTTCGTTTTTGCGCCTGTGTGTCTTGAGCCTTACCTGAATATCTGTCAGCGGCGATGGAAATTAGGAAAACAATACATGTAGGGATAAAACCAGTTTTATATGGTGCATTACTTTTAAGATTAATAAACGTATTTATAGCAATGCCATAAAGTTAATTACCAAATTTTACTATAGACTTATATAATATGTCACCGTAAAATTGTAAGAACAGTTAGATTGTAATCTAACGCTTTTTATCTCGATAGATTGTAAACTGTCGACAGATTGTGAACCGTAATATACTGCTTACAATTTAACGCATTATTTTTCGGTACATTGTAATCTATTAGGTATATTAACCCGATAGAATATTTATGTCAAACCCTAACCTAACCTGTAGTTCGCGTGCGTACTGTAGAAGAAAGAGGCAAGAAAACGTAAATACAAGAAATATTTCAAAAATTAATACTCAGAACATTGAACGGTGCACAATATTTCTACAGTTTACAATCTCGCAAGATAGAAACCGTTAGATTTTGACGACCTTCGTAGCGCAGTGTGTAGCGCTGTTGCTTTAACGTGCGGAGGTCCTGGGTTCGATCCCCGGCAGGGTACGATGCCGTGTAGAAACCGAAGGGGTATGGGTTTAATATAACTGCCATGCCCCTAAAAGGTTAGCCCGCTACCATCTTAGACTGCATCATCACTTACCATCAGGTGAGATCGTAGTCAAGGGGTAGCTTGTAGTGGATAAAAAAAAGATTATAATCTAACGGTTTTTACAATTTTAAGGTGATATATAGGTACATACAACAGCCATATTTAGAGATCATCTTATAAAATATCTAACGCGGTTTATTTACAAAAGATGAACTCTTTAAAACTAAGGTTGTAGAAATAATATAATATGATTGTGAAAATGTACTCAGTAATGCTTTATTGTATTAAATTTATTTTATTAATTATAATCTATTTAAGTTTTTTTTTTCGATTAAATTGCTGGTGAATCTATTTTTAATATAAGTTGGTAGGAATAAGATCAATAAATAGTAATCCGTAGAGATTAAAATGAAATTTTTGAAACTTTATTTCTATACATTTTAATACTTTCGGTAAAGTTTTAAATATATAAATAAATAAAAAACAAATTTATTTATTTATTAATACCTATACAAGGTTTGCAGTCATGATATGTAGTCAAGTTACAACTTATTATCGTGACAGCTGTTTTGTAAAAGTCTATATTATATTATAAACATATTAAATGTATGAATGTAGAAGACGCATCTACGCATATCGCAGACTAAACCTTGTATGTTTGGTTTATTAAAAATAAACTGCGATTTTTTAAATAATTTACTAATTGTTGTATTTTAAAGGAAAAATAAGTTGTAAGGAGTTATTTGAGTTAAAATCGCTCCTAGACGATTTAAGCATCATTTTGAGCATATTTTTTATTCTAACATAAATTTTACATTTTTTAAATATAGAAAGTTAACCGATTTATTTTTCTGGAAGACATGTTCTATAATATTATGTGGTCGACCTTAAACAGTGACTTGGCTTTATTGTAACATTACAAACGTACAAAAGAATAAGTTATGGTCGATGTTACAGATCATAAATGTAAATAAATGATAAAGACTTATGATAAGTCGTAAGAATCTACCCTCTCTCTTGGCGTCGGATTCCTCATTGCCGAGGGTCGTGACCCCTTTCCATAAATCAAATAATGGTAGGAGTTTTCTTGGGACCATAATGCGGTAGGTTCCCACGTCTTTCCGCATACGACTCGACTTAAGAGTATTAAACTCTTAGGTTTTTGTAACGATTTTATTATATCAGATGTTAGTGATAATAAGCGGAACCGACGGCTTAACGTGTTCTCCGAGGCACGGAGGAAACGAAAAGGCCAAATTTGAACCTCCAAATTCGGTCACCCATCTAGTTACCGACTTGGGTCAATGTTTTTTTTAACGTTACTTATCAATTTGCAATCGACTGATATGCGTTGTCACAACTAGGCCACTCGTCTCTCTAAGAGATGTGCCTGTTCTACTGAGAAGAACCGGCAAGAAACACATACCTAATTACCTAGCCATCACAAAATAATTACATACTACTATTATACTTATGAAGTACTTAGATGTTTAAATAATATTACCTACCTATTGTCTAATTGCAGAATTCATACTTCCTTAATTTACCATGTTCTTAATATTATATAATATATATTTATCCACTCTCTTTTACAGGGTTTGGTCTACTTTTATTTGAAAAGGAAACGGTCAATAGTACTTTACTAACTACTAAAGTGCTAGTTACTAAAATACATCAACTACTTTTGAGTGTTTTTTTTTTCATTTCAAAATAGTTCTGACCGGAACAGCATACTAAAACTTTTGAAGTGGTTTTTCGAATTTTATAAGAAAATGTTAGGTCAATTCTACGTTGTATTCTAAGGCTAAGAGACCTTATACTGATTTAATATTTGTTTGGAGTAAGGTGTAGTCAAACCTAAAACGTGTAGTCCAGCAAACCTTCTATCACTTTCGTGGTTCCGTATACATAAATAATTTTGTATCTTGCTTGATATTATTTTAGAAATATGTAGGTTCCAAACTTCCAACTGCTAGTAAAGGCTTAAGATATTCACATATCCAGCCAGCTTATCTAAAAATAATTTTGTTCATTAATTTTCTCAATAAAAATTGTCTTTCGAAACTCTGTTTAAACTCTAATACAGAAATTAAAACTGGTCAATACGTTTCAGAGCACGCCCAAGTTTAGCTATTTAAAAAACATCCTATCGTATCTAAACGAAAAGAAGAATAAATAAAGAAAGTAAAACAAAAATTCTTCTGTTGTAACTTTCAACTTTGGAGCTTTAATAGATACAGACGAAAAGACGGACGGGAGGAAACTATAAGGCTCTACTAAGACGTAGGAACACTTGTTTGTTTTACTGCGGGACCCTATAAAGCTAAATACGTAATTCATAAAAGGTACATCATTTTACTCCAAACAGTATTAAACAGATAAATATCGATTCTAAAATAAAATATACAATGATGTTACTCATTAAGTTAAATAAATTTTTATGCCTGCTTTATGACTTTTATTTCAAAAAATGTTTTCAATTACATTCACACAATTATAATAGTATTATTTTAGTTGGATTTTTCTTTATGCTTTCTAATTACTTATGGAATCTTTCAGTCTTCAGTCGTTATTAAGTATTTGGATCCTGTTTATGCATGTTATTTACATGTATGCAAATATAAAATGTTCGTAACGTTTGTCACTTGAAATTAAAATAGTGCTCTATTAATTAATTAACAATTTAATGTAAACAATTAAATGTTATAAATTTAGTCTTTAGAATCCATAGCATTACTTATATTTTATAAAAATATTTACCCTTTTTTTGTGGGAACTGTTTTAACTATGGTATCACCAAGAAACGTCTGCAGAATTCCACGCAATTAAAAATCAGACCTTAATAGGTACGCGTTTATTTGCTTAACTCTGTATCTAACTATGTAGGTAGTTATGTAGGTATAATAATATGTAAACTAATCATGGAATTCAAATTGAAGTTTCAGTTGTCGCATCGATTTAAAAAACTGCAAATGTAAATCTTGGATACTATTTGAATATGCATACCTACCTACAGCGTGGCAAATTAGTGGTTGTTTTGCCGCGGCAGAAAGATTTGCCCTCGAAAGAAAGAAAATAGATTTAAACTTAAAAATAAAAGAGTTTTTGATTTAAAAAAAATATTTACTAAATCGGAAGCGTGATAAACAATAGTACTCACATACCTACCTAATTCACTAGACGTATCTAACGTAGGTATCTAATTAGGTACCAGGGACTGAAAAAAAGTTTCATAAAGGTTACAGAATTATATTTGTAAAAAAAGTATGAAGTGATAACAGAATCAAAGCTTTTGTGTTACTGTGTTTTTAAATCTGCATAACACTTAGGTAGGTACATATCTCTAACAGTTATGTATAATTTACAGTTACTTAATTATCACACGTAAAAGCGACGTTGTGCGTGTTTGTGTTAGTGCGGTTTTATAAGTTGGAAGCACGGATGGTTGCAATAATTTTTTAAGAAAAAAATATGGCCGATGTTATGTCTGTGTGTGAAAAGTACCTACGCTGAAGTCGCGCTAGTAGAAACGCCGTCGTGCGCACTGCGTTGCCATACCGTGCATGTAAAAGTACCTATTAGTGTTACATTTATTAACACTTACCTACTAACAGACAAGTTGATGCCCGCGTCCGCCCGCGTGGTTTAAGTTTTTTGATTCCCGCGGGAACTCCTTAATTTTCCGGGATAAAAAGTAGCTTATGTCACTCTCCAGGTCTTCAACTATACCCATACCAAATATCACCGTCGATCCGTTGCCCCGTTGCAGCGTGATTGAATGAGTTCAGTTTACGCTCGGTAGTTGTGTGCAACTACCGAGCGTAAACTCTGTGTAATGTGCCTGTCTATTTTCACCTGCCACGCATATATCGTCGAGAAAAACTACCGTACCGGGTACTCCGCGGAACGTCTCTTCTGGGGACTGAAAAACAGATTTGTTATTTGATTTGATAGATGAAGCTTCACCTCCTAAAGTTCCATCATCTAAGTAGATACCAATTAATGTTAAACTGCGACTTCATTCGCGTGGATTGATATTTTTTAGATTCCCGCCGGAACTCTTTAATTTTCCGTGATAAAAAGTAGCCTATGTGTTATTCCAGCCTATAAGTACCTATATCTTTCTGCCAAATTCCATACAAATCCGTTCAGGCGTTCTGGCGTGGTTGAGTAATATCTATCCATCAATTCAAACTTTCGAATTTATAATATTAGTATAGAGTATAGATAACGTATTATTTGGGGTTAACTTCTCAGATAATAGGTACGTTTATTACAAAGAACACCACGTTGCGAATTTGATCAAAAAATCGTGGACAATGAAAGAAATACTTAAAAAATACCATTAGAATACCTACCTACTGTGTAACATTTGAGGAAGTGGATGGATAGCATTTGGCATTTATCCAACTGCACACAAAAGGGTTAGGGGTGCAAGTAAACGAGTGTAAATATCTGACGGTTGCCTTACAAAAAACATCAAATAACATTTGAAGACACATTCATGTTATACGGTTGCATAAACTACCTCAAGCTCTTGGTAACGGCATTTGTCTTCGAGCTTCTTTACTGAGGATTCCGTTCCAGAAGATACTGCTGCAGATAACACTTCTGTAGCAAAATTCGTTATCGGCCCTTTCAAGCTACTTAAACTCTGGTTCACACTTCAGATATTGAGTCACGACATTTTTAATACACGAAATTAAGTCCACATATTATCACAGGCATGGCATCGAAATGTTATTATGGAAATACCGATGTAAACAGTAAATTATGTCAGCCGTGAGGCTGTTGACAGATTTTCTCTTGGTCGCAATTTTTTATAATTAATTTTGTTTCGTTCAAACGCCACCAAAAAGATATTATTAAGTTCTAATCAATTGAATTGCTGTTATCTGTTGAGGAGTTTTGTCCTCTATCTCTGATAATATTTATAAAATCTTCACCAAAATTGGGCAAAACTTACCTGATGATACATACCTTCTAATAAAGAATGATTTATTCAAATCAGTTCATATTTGACTGAGTTATGGAGTAAAGTCAACAATCCTGGAGGAACCTTATTTTCTATCGGGACAAAAACTATCCTATATATTGACCCGGAGTATCAGCTACCACTATACCAAATTTCAGTCGCGTGATGCGCTGCCATACAGACAGACAGACAGACAGACAAAAATTAAATAAAAATCTGTTTTGGGCTCAGTATCGATAGTAAAGTATACCCCGATTAAAATTTTCAGAATATATTAAATGTACAGAAATCTTCCAGTTACAGTTTTATTATAAGTATTATAGATTTCCGCTGGCGTGAGAGGCGAGGTGTGTGGAGGGGGGAGGGAGATGCTCCCGTCCGTCACCTCAGGCCCCGACTGCATTCATCTCGGGAGCGTACTAAACCAATTAAAATAGGTATTGTTTGTCATTTGGGATGTCTTTAAGGTGGGAAATAAAACAATATTTTGATATGTTAATCAACATTTATTTAACATTTAAAATTACATAAAAAGGAGGCTATCTACCTAGAAGTCTTTGAGAGAATCTTCTTTTTTTTTATCAAAACCATTATTAAATTATCAACATAACATACTTAATATTACTTAAAAGATTGTGTACGAACATTCTTCTTTTAATGTTTAGTTGCAAATAACATAAATGTAAATAACAAATTGATTTGTTTAGTTAAAATATATAAAGTTTTAATATGTGTAAGCCAGCAGAATTTTAAAATGGCCGAAGAATCATATGGCTGTACTCACATCTTTGGTTACGTATTTTATTGTGCTTGACAGACCATAGACAACCATTTTAATTTTTTTTAATTTTTTATGTCATTCAGTATTTCATCCAAAACACCTAGCTTTTGGTTTTCATAGTAGGTATATTAGTTATTACTATAGGTAGCTAGATGGATAGGTAACTGGTAAGTATGTATACCGCTAATCGTCCGCGACGAGCAACAACGCTGCGACATTGGACTGGGCTGGCTAGTGATTATTTTTCAGCTTAGCATGAGCCTGTCAACTGAAACGGTGCGGAGCATGGTAGGTACATGGTGCATGCTCTTATGCTCTTATTTATTCTTTACAAGTCCGCTCCGCTTCACTTCAGTTGACCGGTACCCTGAGAATCGACTATTATCTTGATTTACTCCAAATTCAGTACGAATAAAGTGTCACTAATAATATGTATTCTATAAATAAAGTGTCAGTCCAAGTCGGAGACTTTGCCCGTAACAAATCAACAATGCAGCGCGTACCTATTATTATGTACTAAACTTAAATTAGTATTTAAGTAGTCTTTTTTCTAGAAAATTTTGTCAATTAAGAAAAAAATATTGGCAGAATCGTATTTATTCTATTACAGTACAGAATAAAACTTGCACGAATTATTCATTTGTAATAGATGAGAGGTATTTCAGTGTTTAGTGGCCGCCGCCGTCGGCCGTATGTACCTATAGTTACCTTATAAGATGAAATAGCAAAGTGGCCTGGGTGATAAATTACTCTACTGTACTATTACCTACAGATAAGCGAACAGCTCATAATTCTCTCACAGTCTAGGCAATGGGGCGGTTTGCTGTTTGGAGTCATCCGCATTAAATCCTCAGTCGTTGAAACTTGGCAGGGTAAAGGGTTGATGGTATGAACCAATACTTATACAACAATATCCAACAAAAAATCCATCCGGAAGTTAGGTATTTATACCTAAAACGTAATACATATTTATGACTGATTTTTTATCGATTTTTTTTTAAAATAGTAGTAGGTAGTATATGTACACTCAAAACCGAAATATTATACGAAAAATCATGCAGAACATCGATATTTAACCGATTTTATTATAAAACCTAAACTGCGTTTACGCGATAATGTACCTACCTTCCTGTTTTAACAATTAGGTATAGCATAAAAAATCTGACTTCCTTTCTGATTTTTTATTGGATATTTATAATAGGTATAGGTACGTTTAACTCATGATACTTTATCATACTGTAATGTTTCGTCGCCTGAGGAATTATTGTTGGGGTCGACAAGCTTTGTTGCCTAGACTTAAAAAAAACTGAGTTAGCCCCATTTGCCCCGTTGTCTTTGGCCAGATACTGGGACAATTAGAGAATACTTATACAGTATAGTACCTATAGTAAATAAATACATTATACATATAGTAATACAGCATAGTAAATAAACCCATTTGCAAAAAAAACGGGCGGTTAAAATTATTTCCCTGACTTAATAAAATACAATCAGAAAGATGTTTTTATCATTTTTTTAATATGTTACTGGTACATTATTAGTGTCTCAGTGTATAAAAAAGTTTGTTCCAAATTCAAATTAAAGATTTAGGCGGAGTTTCACAAAATTTGCGGTTTTTAGCGTGTTGTGGCGGGAATCGTTTAAAAGATTGTATTAACTCTAGATAACTTTTAGATAGTTATTGCAGAATTTTCTTATTTCCTTGATATTTTAAGTCTTTATAACATTATTTAGCGTTCGCGTAAATGGTTGATAGAAGTATAATAGCCAGCAAAATTTAAAGCGCTGGTTGGGGAAGATTGTACCTACTTAGTCAATGTTAGATATGTGGCTCAGAGATTAAAATGTGAGTAGTTCGACTGTCCAGAGGACTTGGCAATGACATCAAGAGACTGGTGTTATCAGCAGAAGGCCCGGTTATGGAAGAAAATCATATACAGAAGCTTGAGATGACTGATGATGAAGATTGCTTCCTGTTGAACCAGACGTTGAGAAATCGCATATCTTCCTATGTCGACCTCAAAAAGACCCTCGAGGAAGTGAGAGGTGTGCAAGGAGTGCAGTCCAGTAAGAGGTCGGGATTTGTCGTTTGGTTTGGCCAGCTGGAAGTCCCGACCTCGATCCCATACAGCACATCTGGGACATTCTAAAACGACGAGTATGATTGGTGTAGCCCGCTCCGCAAAACAGGAAGCTAAGGAATGGGAGCGTATTCCACGAGAAACAATTACAAACATCATCGATAGCCTGCCCTGAGGAATACAAGCTGTCAAGTTAGCAAAAGAGGGCCCCACTCGATACTAAACTTTTACTTTTTGCTTTTACGTTAATAAAAAAAAACAAAAATCTTTAGTCTGTTTTTCATTCAATGAACACCAACACCACTAGCTATTTGGGCTCCAAGATCATTTTTCATTCATTCAATCGAAACATAACGACGAAATTAACAGAACCTACTTTGTGATTATTAATTAAAAGGATTCTGAGGGTACAAGTTACTCAGAATAATCAAATAATTTGAAGGAGCCAATGAAACAGGTTATTTTCCTAGGTGCCCGTTTTTTTGCAGAACAGTGTAGGTATATTTATATTTTAGAGAAAAAAAAACTGTGGACAAGTAATATCATGATATAGATATCATGTGTCTATTATAGTAACGATCTATGGTGACCATGATTATTAAAATCATGTTTTACTATTGTGATGCTTATAAATACATTCTAATTTATTAAAAAGTGATAAGTATATAATGATTGACCTCGGAACTCAGTTCTGGGATAGGAAATAGGTACTAATTCTGGGCCGACATTCTAAAATATTTGGTGACATTAAAAATATATTTAAGTGTTATTCGTTAGTTTATTGGAAGTAGACATGAAAATAAATATATTTATACATGTTTTTAGTAGTAATGCAGCTATTCATTACAATTGTTTTTATATCGCACTCAAATAATTTGATCATCATAAATACTAAATCGTTAAGTACTAAATATTTACTGCTGCTAAATATCAGCTGATGCTGTAGGTAGAATACATTTCTGTAGGAATGTTCTTTTTCTGTAATATCAAATATGCAGTATGGAATACAAAAATAATTTGTAATGTATTAGCCAAAATTACACAAAGGTTTGTAAAAACGCCGACAATAGCCTTCTAACAAATAATTTCATTAACCACAACCAAGCATACGTTAACTGTTTATCAAAGAAAGATCTAAAATAATTATTCAATAGATATTTCACTTTATTAAGTATGAGTAATATAATTAAGATATGTAGGTACCGTAATAAAACGCAGTAAATGTATGCTGAGCATAATGTTCTTGAAAATGTCCAGTTGGTCCCAACACTGCAAAGGAGTCATTGCTTAGGGCTTAGGCTCTACTTACTCATGATTTTTCATCAAAACAAGTTCACTTACTAGGGACTCCTCCGCATCTACACGCCAAATTTTTTATATAAATAATTGTAGATATGAATCGGTGTTATAAGTAATTACGATATGATAAGTAGTAGAGTTATAGTTACAATTAAAAATATCAATGATAATGATATGATAATAATTTAAATAGGCGATGATATTTTTTTAATATACAACTGATGATTTAAACTTATCTATTAACTACTTACCAATAAGGTATAATTTAAGGAAGGGCGAATTTGCGACTCGAGAGCCGGTGTAAAACTTTATTACTTATTAATAAAATTAAACAATTATTTAACGTTAGTTGGCAAGAACATGTTCAACGAAACTATCAACAAAATAGTACATATTATAATGAATCTAGAGTTCATGAAACATGCATCAGCTGAGTTGTTCACGGTATCAAATAGAGAGGTTAGAAGTATGAGGACATTACACACGTTGAAAACAACGAATGGGCGAGAGAGATCGGTGAATTGTAAAAACCGTTAGATTGTAATCTAACTAGCGATATTGTAAACTGTCGACAGATTGTGAACCGTTCAATGTTCTGAATGTCAATTTTTGAAATATTCATTGTATTTACGTTTTCTTGTCTCTTTCTTGTAGTTTACGTTAGGGTTCGACATAATTAATTAGGTAGGGCACGGTATGATTAATTAGGTTTTATCAGGTACTTTACAGGTAAGGTTTACTTAACAGATTAGAATCTACCGAAAAATAATGCGGTAAATTGTAATCTGTCGACAGTTTACAATATCGCTAGTTAGATTACAATCTAACGGTTTTTACAGTCTTACGGTGACATATACAAATACAACCCACGTAACTGGCTTTCCGGTACGTTAATATTCAATATTATCATAATGGAATTAATAATAATTATGGATAATTCTATTAAATGAAATACATTTTTGCAGGACAATCTGTCTCCTTAGCTTACCAGTTTTCTTTTAGGTTAAATAGCTGATTATATGTGAAATTTGGAGAGAGCAGCGGCAAACGAGGAGGTGCGTACGTTAGTCCTAACCAGGATATACAATGCAGCGTTAATATTCACGAACAACAGTTAATTATAACACTAATTTAATTTGGACAATCAATTAATATTAAAGAGTCACATATTTTATCCTAAATGGACTACTTACTACGTCCAATCTGAACTAATAACTATTATTTAATTTTCTTTATTTTTCCTTCCTAATTCCTTCTTTTCATCCGTCAATCCATCAGCTGTTATCGATGAGAAATTTACCAAATAGTTGTTAAGTTAGGTTAGGTATAGGTTAACTCGACGTTTGACCAGAAGGAATGTCCTAATATCCAAATGGTATCATAAGTGAAAAATATTCAAAATAGAATATCAAATGATACCATTTATGATATTAAGCCATTTTTTTGAATTTTTTGTTTTTGAATTTTTTTTTTACTTAAATTAATTGTATTAATATTAATTGTATATTTAAAATTGGAATTGTTCGAGTAAATGGCTACTATATATTTTTTATCCTAAATGGACTACTACGTCCAATCTGAACTAATAACTATTATTTCATTTTCTTTATTATTCCTTCCTAATTCCTTCTTTTCATCCGTCAATCCATCAGCTGTTATCGATGAGAAATTTACCAAATAGTTGGCTAACTAGACGGTTGACCAGAAGTAATGTCCTAATATCCAAAGGGTATCAAGTGAAAAATATTTAAAATGATACCATTTATGATATTAAGCCATTTTTTTTGGTTTTGAATATTTTTTTAAACTTAAATAATGTTTTAAATGGTTAAATCGCTTATCAATAATGAATATATGCAAATTATCTACAATGCAAGGAAAATGCAAGTATAATGGTATAGCGTGACGTGATTACCGCCGACACCAAACATAATATTATTGTCAGTTGTTATGCCTCGCTATGTTAATTAAATTTATAAGTCGAAGTCGCTTAGAATGATGGTTATCCTTTTTATGAGGGTCGGTAGTTTTGAACGTCTGAAAACGGCAAGAACTTCAAAAGTTAGACGGCAGTTATTCTCGGATTTAATTCCTAGGCTTTGATATTGTAAGAATATTGTCATTAATTTTTTTGAGTAGATTTTACTGCTTTAATAATTATAAGATATCATACGTGCCCGGTTTTAGTATTTAATAATTGAATTATGAATCGATATTTGGTTCAAAGCATCATAAAATTGTATGGAGAGGCACGCACTGGCAGTGGGGCTGATTCTGTAGGTAGTGCACCATCTCTAAACTAAACTAAAATTAGAGCATTTCAAATATTGCTAACCCTTTCATAATACTTCCTACGGAAAGGGACCGAACTAGATTTAAAGCTGCCATTTTAGTTTAGAGATTGTGTTATACAGAATCATCCCCGTTTGTGTGATGATATCGACGGATTACGATAATATGAAATAATGCCTACTAGATTAATGAATGATGGTTAACAGGTGACATAATGAATATTCATCCATGCGAATACCAAGGCGAACACTCGTTATGTGACCAATATCCAATGTCTGTAGTTAAATAATCTCTATAGAGATACGCGAGAACATAACAACTAATGCAGTAATACAAAATTTTGAGATGCAGGAACTTAATCAACTGCAACCTTATCTACAAATGTCCAATTATTATTATCCTCACGTACTATGCAGTCTCCAATGAAAACCAAAGAAAAAAGAAGTAATTAAAACCAAATAATATCTATCTAAGATAGACTTAAGCTGAACATAAATGATTAGTAATATGACTGTAAAAATCCCAACAAGTTTAATAAACCAAAAATACCTTTTTACGCGCTTTTGAAGTTTATTATCAGGTACCTAGGTACAAATAAGTGATGATGTAGTCTTAAGATGGTATCTAGCGGTCTTACTTGTTAGGGGTACGGCACTTATATTAAAGCTATGCCTACCCCTATTCGGTTTCGACACGGTACCGTATCGGAATGCTAATTCGCTTGCTACGTGTTCGCCACCAGACCAGACCAGAGAATATTTATAAATTATAACCTCCCATATTAATCCTGCGGAAAATCGAACCGGGGACCACCCATTATAACATAACCATAGTTCTCACCACTGCGCCAAGGAGCTCGTGAATGTAAATTGCACTGTATGTTTTAAATAATAAAAATAAAACATACTAAGTAATAAAAATGTAGTGTAGTAAATTGGATGAATTGGATTGGATGAAAACAACGGTGCCCGTCCGTTTGTACAAACAACCTAAATTAATAAAATGGTCACAGGTTGTTGCGAGAAAAGAGTTTCTCAAAGCGGTCAAAATTAAAGAAGCCACTGATCATCACGTTCAATCTACGTTCAGTAAAAGCTACAACTCGAATTGCCTTACGGAAACGGATAGACGTGTTGTCCTCTTCTGCAGGAAACATTAAGTAACAATGATATT
Organism: Erebia aethiops; assembly: GCA_923060345.2. Classification (NCBI taxonomy): domain Eukaryota; kingdom Metazoa; phylum Arthropoda; class Insecta; order Lepidoptera; family Nymphalidae; genus Erebia; species Erebia aethiops. Next base: position 8,023,106 of record OV281079.1, on the reverse strand, counting down.
ACTCCTAGAGTCCTAGCACTCTCAACTGGACTCTTTCGTTTACTTAAGGCGAGTCACCTCAGCTCAGCGGTGAAAACTGGTTTGCTAGATCAAATTTTTTCGGTATTTACTATTAAATAACGGTCTTACAAAAAATATCCGATACACTTAAAGATATTGTCTAAAGAATGTGCTAATTTGTTACACGATAGGATGTACTTAACTCGATCAAAAAAAATCTTGAAACAGGCTAAATTAAAAGTTTAAAACGAATTTTTTATTAATAAAATTTTCGACTTTGCTCATCATTTTTATATGGATAAATTCCTCTTGAAGTATTAATGAGAACCTGCTAAAATTTATTTCAAACTGAAGTCCTATATCTATTTAATTCAAATTAATCCCAGAACTTGAACGTTTCCAAGCGGTTTCAGAATATACCGCGCTGCCCGCTTCCCCGCCAGTCTCTACGAGAAATGTACCGCGAGACGCGCGGGCGGCACCCCACACCTCACCTCCTAAAATCTTGCAGGTGACTCGCCTTAAGTTATGTATACAATCGAATTAGCACCTATCTAAGTATTGTGCACGAGGCTGCAACGTAGTAAGGTTTATATTACTGCATTAGTCACTACGTTTCAAACATATAGCTTTATACAAACTAATTACGGGGGATATTGCTTTGAGAATATCACGTAAGTTTCACTCTTAATCCTACTAACCAATTTACATAAGAAATTGAATCGAATAAAATTAAACTCAAGGTGGCGCAGTAACTCAAAAGGTTTGCGTGTTTGGGCGGAGCCAAACTCGGAGCGTCCGCGGGTCTGTTGTGGGCTGTGGCTTTATTTTCCGAATCGGAGGCATTATGAATTAGTTTTAAAAAAAGATACGCGCCTAATTGATAACCTCCTCCTTTTTTGGAAGTCGGTTAAAATCAAATTTGTTTTTTTTAAATAACTCAACTGCGGTCTGTAAACGTAAAAAAATAATCATAGCCTTACGATAAAGTGAACGAATGAACATGTTACAACTAAAAAAAGTTAGACGTCTTTTGATGATTTAAAAAGAAAGCAGTACTAAAAAAGTTTAAGGTCTTATATCTTCTCGAATGTATGTATATATTTATGGAAGAATGTGCTAAACAAATACGGAATAAACGTGTTACAACTAGAGGCATTTGTCCGAGTTTTCAGTTACTGCCCTACCTTAAAAACATTTAAAGCATCAAAAGTGTATATCCTGAGTAATGTGGATCAGTGTAGATTTAACTATTAAGTAAATAATATTAAGTAGGTAAGTACAGTATAATTGACCGTAACGACCCACTGATCCATTCTGATGTTAAATCATGTACACACCTCTAGTTAGCCGCAAGCTCGGGGGACATTAGGGACACAGGTACATTTTAATAATTACAACAGACATCACCCCGTTTCATCGGATCATAAAATCGGAAATAATATTAAAAATGCGGTTTGCAGCAAGATAATATGCTTGTTTCCGTATTTAAAAACCTTTGTTTTTAAATATTGACCTCGATGAATCGGAGTTAAAGGTAAATGGAATATTTTGACTAATTTGACTGACATCATGATGTCATGATGATTTGATATATATATGAACAACGGGACTGATTCTGTAGTGCACAATATCTAAACTTTAGAGCAATACAAATATTGCTAACCCTTTCATAATACTCCCTACGGAAAGGGACAGAACTAGATTTAAAGCTGCCATTTTAGTTTAGTGATTGTGATAAACAGAATCAGCCCCAATGATTGAATATTATCCTTATAGCTACTCCCTAAACTCTATGACTATTCGAAATGTAATTCGGTTTCCATCCCGTAGAGGTATGAACCTCTAGAAGTAATACCTTAAAATTTAAAACAGGTTAAAAAAATATGAGTTCGATTTGGATATAGATACTATAGAATAATTATGTTGATTGTGTATTAGATTTATTACTTTTCAATTAATATGGTGCAGAATATTTCGCGTTGTTTCGGCAAACACTTTAAATATAGGTATGTTAGCTGGTATCGCATATTATCTGACGAAATGTTTATACAAATTCAATACACAGCCAACACAAACTAGGCTGAATACTAATGAAATGTACGGTAAATTAGAAGTAGTCCATCTGGCATGAACTCGGATGAATTAATACATTTTATCGTGCATTTCAGTAGTGTTCCTAGTGAGGGGATTTCAAAGGAAGAGCGTAGGAGCGCTTAATAACGATATTAATTGATAGTCGCGATTTGAATGCTCCTGACAACATAACACCTCGTACTTTGAGTACTTAAACACGGAGATATTGTCAGTTCCATGAATATCAACACAATATGATGTGGTCTCACTTCCTTCAATCTTAATATTATCTATCTATCTACGTTTAAACGTGTATCCGATTTAAACCATTATTTGAAAAACCGATTCCGTGACCACAACAAATTGTAAAATATCGACACTTCATCAAAAAAACTGAATTTATCGATATTTCATGAGATCATTACAATAGTGATGCGCCCCTAAAAAGAGTGAGCATTGCTGTTTACTTGCTCACGCTTAAAATATACCTATAAAACTTGTAAGTATGACTAGAAAAAGGTACAGTTCAGCAAGTAAACAGAATACGAAGCGGCTTTACGCCTGAAATACAAGTCAGGATTAAAGTGCCTCATGTTTTTTTAATACTGATTTGCTATACTAACATTTATCACATTAATTAATTAATTAAAACGCAGTCTGTTATTATAATGTCCAGAAATGGCGACTGCTCGATTTATTAAATACGTAAAACCTTATACCTATTAAACTCGTTCGAACTTTTAGCTCGTTTATTTAGGTAATGTCAAGTCACGATAAAAGTTAAGTAAGTATATACGAGAAAAATTTTCAAGAAGATTTTTCATATTTTTCGATTTGCAAGTGGTCTCCGAGTTTTAGTCGGTGGACAAATCTTAGATGTCTGTAGTATTCGTATTATTTAGGGTTCCAGCTGTAGTTTAAGGCCGTGGGTCATGCGATCGAGGAACTTGTGCAGGTCGTGGAAGCGAGGCCGGTGCATGGGCTCGCGGCGCCAACACTCGTGCATGAGGTCATACAACTCCCTCCGACAGCGCGGCAGGGGGGCGGCCGGCACTCTGGCTCCACGGCCTCCGGAACGCCACACAGTCGCATTCGCTATCACCTAGGAGTGCAGGCAGAATAGGTACTCGTTAAATGTAGTATGATGAACGTACAAAATGTTAAAGAACGTTACATATCGTATTGTATCGCTAGTCGAGAGGGATAGCTCCAGACATCAGTGTTGGTGTTAGTTTTCCTTTTCAAGTTAGTTGGTGGCTGCTATCTTACATGGTTGTAGGTAAGTGATGATTCAGTCTAAGAGAGTAGCGAGCTAACCTGTTAGGGAGATGGCAGTTATAATAAAACTCATACACCAAATCGGTTTCTAAGTACAACGTAACGGAACGCTTAATCTCTTGGCATCTGCAGGTATTTGCCGCGAGGGTCGTAAATAGTGACGGCCGAAGCCTTCCACCAGACTTTACAAGAGAAAATATTAACGACAATAAGTGTACCTACAGTGTTCCTATATTAAATAAATGAATTGAATTGAATTGAATTGAAAAAAAGACAGATATAATTTTAAATTCCATAACTGATCCTGCCGACGGCGGAACCCGGCACAATTCCACTTATAAGAAAACAGCGCTCACGGTTGTGCCAGGGAGGTCAGCAAATAGATAATCAACTCGTTAAATAGACAGTGATTAAGGTAAAAAATGTAAACGAACGTTACATTTTGAACCTTCTTATAAAAGAAACAACATTTTTTGTATAAAATAGCTAGAAAGAAGACAGCTGTTAATGAAAGCTAAGCTCGTAGCGTAACTCATACACGTCACACTTCATTCACAGAACGTTAAGAGTACGGGCACGAAATTAACGGCGGCGGGGCGACGGCAGCAGCGGGGCGGGTAAAAAAATCAAGTTACCAAAAAAAATGTTGATTTGGATATTTTTTTGCAAATGTTATATGCTGCGCAGTAGCGAAATAACCGCAAACGCTCTACCAGACTGGCGGGACTGGATTCGCCAATTGACGAAATTATATTTTTTCACAATTTCAGTTTGCCTAAAGGACCTTCCCGAAAGTCGTCGCCAGCTCTCGGACCACATCGCCCCGCTGTCGCTGTCGCTCGGCAGTCACTAGTTTCGTGCCTGACGCCTTAAAGTTAATTATATACTTGAATAATATATAATAGGTAAAGACCTATGAAATTGCCTTTCTTCAGTACTGGTCATGTCAAATAAAAAAAGTTTGTAATGGCTCTGTATTCTAAATTCAAATTAATTTTGTTTTAAAACCATGACATTCTTTTTACAAACTCAGTCTTTTGTTTTTTGATTAGGTAAAGACCTATATAATCAGATATAAACGTAGTCTTAGTTAGGACCACTTCTAGGATAAAACTGGATGAACATAAAAATGACACAATGATTTGACCATAATCTATATTAAATATACCTGATCATCATTCATTTCTTCAAAGGGCTGAGCCGAGCAATATGTAACCGTTTCCCAAATGGTTACACCGAATGACCAGACGTCGCTTGCTGGTGAATAGACGTCCTGAAAACAAAGTATTAAATGTAGGAAAATCAAATAGATATCACGTAGGTAAGAATACAGCCCAGATATATAGACGCAACATAATATGATTAAAGTTGCTATGTTTTGTATCTAATTCAGAGTAGGATACTAGGATCTTTGGTGACATGCTTGGCAAGTATATTGGTTACGCAATCATTATAACAGTAAATGACTAATATTCACATAAATAAATCCATCTACGAGCATATTTACGTGATGGAAACACTTAAGAATAAGTGTAAATAAATGAAAAATAAGAAATTTTACGAAAATCTAACCCAAAAAGGGTGAAATGGTGGTTGGAAGTTTGTATGAAAGTCAGATGTTTTCGAAGTTAGAAACATGAAAATCGGCATTAAGGCGCTGTGAGCTCACAAGCTGAAAACACAGGCGCGCGGGGGTGAAATCGAGCAAGCGCATGTCGCAAAAAATGCAAGAAATCATTTGTAAAAAAATAAATATTTACTTTTCAATACAAATTAATCCGGCAATGTTTTTGATTTAAAAATATGAATTTTATCTTCAAGAGTAAATTATTGGTTTCATTAAGGAGAAAAGTTGCTTTAGAAGGTAAACTAAGAGGTATGTTTAAATTAAATTTCAATGCAGAGATTTTTTTTAAATTGTGTTTTGAGATGCGTCAAGGTTTTGAAAACAGCAAATTATTTTTACAAGTATACATTATGTCACCGTTTGATGGATAAACTGCTTTTAAAAAACCCCTTTTACGCTACACAGGGCCTTAAGTTTATTTAGTAGTTTTAAATAATAAAAACCTGAAAAGGTAAGCTATATATAGCCGCTAAGGCTTTAAGTAGGTCTTTTGCAGCGGGAAAATTTCATAGGAAATCAGAAATTGTAAGTCGCGGGTGACTTTTAGTAAGTTATAACATGGAAGTTTAGTACATAAATAAGTCATACTAACCATTAGCACGCTTTCCCACGACATCCATCGTAGGGGTATACGAGAGCCGTCCGTTCGGACGTGGTAGTCGTCCACAAACTCTTCGCAGAACATGGCGTAGTCAGCCACTTTACAGTGCAGATTCTCGCTCACAGTAATGTTTCTGTAAAAAAAGTGTTAAGCCTGAATAACACACGGATTGCTCTATGAAATCGTATTCAGCCGATTTACACTAAATCATTAGTTAAGCATTAAATTATTTACACAATCGCAATGACGCAAAACGACTCAGTCCTGGTTTCCTCGCAAAAGCAAAGAATAATCATTACCAAAAGAATAGTAGAGTTGTATAATGACATAGAATGATAACATGACATCAAACTCAACTCCTCGTTGTTCTAGTGATTAGCATGTTCGACTGTGGCCGACCAGGTCCCGGGTTTGAGTCCCGGGTCGGGCCTTAACAAGTATTGGGTATTTCTATTGGGAAATTCCCGGTAGGTACTAGACCGGGGTTAGGAAGTGGTTGTAGCGGTGTTTCACCCCCGTGCCTCGGAGAGCACGTAAAGCCGTTCTGCACCTGATCTCTCTCCGCTTGTGTCTGATTTTTCGTCCCATCAGGCTATGAGAATAAAGGAACAGAGAGTGCACCCGTGTATGCGCACCCACTTGTGCACTATAATGTCAGATGTCTAATCTCTCTGAAGATAGGCCGCCGTGGCCGAAATTCGGCCGCACATTACATACAACAAAAAAGAAAAAGGTTCAAGGATTGTAAGGAAGAATATACCTACATTTTTAGAGAAAGTTGGAAAATTCACATTGTTCAAAATAGTTAATACTAGAATGTTCAAGCAGGTACTAAAACGAGCCATTTCATACGAGATGACGCTAATATAGAATCGAGTAAAATGACTTTTAGTCTTCGAGTTAAACACTACTTTTAAATTCGATTGCGATAAAATAAAATAAAATAACGACTTTAATTATTTCTTTGCCTTTCCGTTATATTTCCATACTAAGAGTAAAAATTTTATTTCCACTTGATGACATCTTAATAATATATTTAAAAACAAAGTCGGGTTTGATCGAACACTTATAACTCTAGAACGGCTGGACCGATTTTCATGGTTTTTGATTTGTTATATTTGTCTCCGTCCCGAATAGCAGAATAACTATTAAAAACATTGAAAAATTGATGAAAAATTAAAATAAAAGAAAAAACATTTTTCCTTCATTTTCCCATACAAAATGTTCATGGGTTTCGTAGTTGAGGACTTAATACTTAAACTACGCGGACGAAGTCGCAGGCATCAGGTAGTTAACAAAAAAAATATAGTCACATACGCTTTACCCTACGCCTTCACCTTGTATTAAGTATGGATGGATTAATTAAGCATCCATTTAAATTCATCTATAACTTAGCTTTAGCAAAAAAAATATAGATTTCGGGGCAATTCGCAATAGGTACCAACAGCTTATAACAAGAAGAAATTTAAAAAAGACAGTAAACCCATAGAGGTAGGATACGTCTAAGTACTGATTGGTAAACAAAGGTAGTATAGTCCCACCAATTTATCTGAGCCGGTGGCCAAAATTGGAAGTAATTTTATTTTTAATACTAGCTGATTCCCGTGACTACATCCGCGTGGATTGAGGTTTTTGGTTCCCGCGGGAACTCCTTTGTTTTCCGGGATAAAAAGTTGCCTATGTGTTATTCCAGACTATAATCTATCTCTGTGCCAAATTTCATCCAGATCCGTTCAGCCGTTGGGGCGTGATTGAGCAATAAACATCCATACATCCATCCAAACTTTTGCATTCATAATATTACTAGCTAATGCCCGCGACTACGTCCGCATGTATTGACGTTTTTTGGTTCCCGCGGGAACTCCTTTGTTTTCCGGGATAAAAAGTATGTATAAAAAGAGTGCTATTCCAGACTATAATCTATCTATATATGTGCCAAATTTCAGGCAGATCCGTTCAGCCGTTGGCGCGTGATTGAGTAACAAACATCCATACATCCATATCCATACATTCATACATCCATCCATCCAAACTTTCGCATTTATAATATTTATTTGATTTGATTTTATTACAGATTTACTAATAATATAACTTATTATATTAATATATTAACTCTGCGAGTTTTTCCGTCACGTCCCTGTCACCGCGCAGCGTTGCTATGTCTAGACGCCTTCGTTGTTGAACGACTGATATTAAATAACGTATCTCCTGACTGTGACATTCGTTTTTTACGCTGTTGATAAAAATTTTGACAAGCGATGGACTAGCGACAATTATTCAAATACAAAAAAATACTACCTAATAGAGGCTAAATCATCGTTATGATGAAGTGATAACTTTAGTCCGCCTACGCCGTAGACAGAAAAGACTATGACATCAATGGTCTACGCTAAGCTAAAATGAAACCTTTTTAGAGCATGAGAGGTAAAAAGGATATTACGACTACATGGGGAGAAATCGTAGTTGGAGGGAGTCAAGACCTACAAAGTGTATTATAGCGCGAAGCACAAGCCAAAGGATGGAAGTAAGAAGGATAGTTACCGTGCCGCGAGATCCCGATGTACTAACTCGAATGATTCCAGATACTTCATGCCGCTCGCTATTTGGCAGCCTATGTGAATCAAACTCGAGTAACTGCAACAAATCAATTCAAAAGGGTTTGAAATTGAGAAAGTCTGGCGCTAAAATCGATATAATTAAAGCACTACCTACATAATATTCTCCCATATTATATCGAATAGATAAGTCGCCTTCGAGTTTACTTTAGTTAGATACTTTTTAGTGCAAACTATAATTAAAAATAATATTATTCTTACATCGTGTGTATTTTACAAAATATAAATTCACACTTCGATATTTCTTGTATTTAAGTACTTAGGGTTTTTCTCTATAAAACTATCATATAAGTGTACGCATATACGAGTAAGCATACGCTTTTTTAACATGATACCAAAAGAGTTTCTTTTGCCATTGCATAAATTTAAAGACAACATTTTTCTATTTATAAAAAGAGCAACTGCTGAGTTTCTTTCCGGTTCTTCTCAGTAGAATCAGCTTTCCGAACCGGTTGTAGATTCTAACAACTTATCATAAGTGGCACAAGATTTCCTAAGTGAAATAAATAATTTCATTTTCATTTTCAGTGCTCAATCGCGGACTTTTTGAGGATCGAGAGCATAATACATATATACTCGTATGTCACCGTAAGATTGCAAAAACCGTTAGATTGTAATCTAACTAGCGAAATTGTAAACTGTCGACAGATTGTGAACCGTTCAATGTTCTGAATGTCAATTTTTAAAATATTCACTGTATTTACGTTTTCTTGTCTCTTTCTTGTAGGTGAGGTTAGGGTTCGACATAAATAATCAGGTAGTACCCCGGTTAATTAGGTTTTATCGGGTTAATATACATAACAGATTACAATCTACCGAAAAATAATGCGTTAAATTGTAATCTGTCGACAGTTTACACTTTCGCTAGTTAGATTACAATCTAACGATTTTTGCAATCTTACGGTGACATATCCAGAACTTATAGAAAGGGGCTAGCTACACTTACTTCAATTTTCGTTCCATCTTCAGAATCGTCGGTAGAGGAACTGCATCGCCGCGGTCGAGTGCCGCGCATGGGGGTTCTAGGAGGCTCAGTCCAAGAACTTGCGCAAGCTGTGGGTGTTTCAACCCAGCTCCCCATGTAGCTTCGCGGCAGAACGCCGCCCTGGACAAAGCGATTTTTACATGCTTTTATTTAACTTGCAATGTTTCACGGGTTTATTCTGGTCAAATCTTGCAACTAAATTTTAAAACAATAATCGCCAACCGATTGAGCTGATACACGTTTAGTTTGGATGACAATGCATGGTTCGCTAAGTGTCGTCATTCAATGTAATACGGCGTAGGTACTTCCAAAGTTATGGATTAGTTAGTTTTCATGCACCCCATGATATGAGTATCAATTAAAGGGGTTTGCTGAGAAGAATACGAAAAATAAAAAGCACAGAATAGGTAAAAGTAGGTACAAATAAAAGCTTGTTTTTTTAATTATTTAAGACTTTATACTACTACTACCGACTACCGGAATGAAGCGTCATTCCGTCGCGAGTATAGTATAGTATAGTATATATAGTATAGTGTACTCTCCTCTGAATATACTGACGTTCCTTCTGATTAACTCTTTCCATAACCGTTTCTTTTCACAAAGTAGATATTTTCTTTGCCCATTAGCTATATAGCAGTTCAGAAAAGTTGTCCCTTTAGAAAGAAAGAACATTTTAGTGTAGTGAGAGTTGTAGTTTCAATTAATAATGTGAAAGATCCCAGAGCTTCGATCCCCGGCTGGCTCAATTGTGTCTGTGTATGGTCCATAAAAAACAGATCTGTACATAGTTACTTAAAAACCAGGGTGGATAGAACAGCACTTTAAATCAGCATTTAAGTAACAGTTGATTATTATTATTAATTAATTTGAATACGACATACATCGATATATATGTAGGCACTCGATGGGCCCTTTCATAGAAAAACGCCGGGCGTCCGAGTTGCTGAACACGTTCCGCACCTGTCTTTGTTCCCGTCGTAGCGCTGTCACGATCGCTCGTCGTACAGATAATTTGTTATTATTAAGTTAACATCTAAAGTTTAATTAGTTTGGCACTGTAAATAAATAAATAAAATAGCCTTTATTTACTGGAAATACATTTGAAATTTCTTACTTACTTAAATTCCTTAGGATATTAAAAACATTTTTAAATGCTTAGGAGACAAAAGTTTAAAATTAAGTACATATGTACAGCGCCTTAATTAAATTTTAATTTTATAAAAGGAAGAAAGTAAATCCTCATTATTATTCGGCTTATTCTCATTTGTGTATCACTTGTGGAGCATTTGTTATTTAAGATAAGTCAAATATTTATAAAGATAAAACTTTATTTATTAATTTAGAAAAGCAATCTGTACGTTAGTGATCAGAATGTTAATTATTCCATTTTTCTATAGTTTATGTTTCAGGTTATATAATTTACTTGTGCGGAAATTAATTTCATTCTATTAACCTTCTTATAATATGTACCTAATTATTATTATCTTGCGAGAATGGAAAAATTTACATCTTAGTTCAACTTATTTTTGGGATCATAAAATATAAAATTCTATTATGTAGGTAGGTAATAGGAACCTAAGTATAGGTAGGTACTATTATTATGAAGTGCTTTTGTTTTTGATTTGTATTCTGATTATAAAATTACTTATATCGACTATTAATTTAATATTATTACGCATATAACTTTTTTATTAATATTATTGTAATCACAACAATAGTGTACTGGAACAGAAATTTGTAAGGTGGTTTATATAGTATTCATACATATTTTTTTCCTTCTTTTAGACAGGATTACTCAAACAATTTTTTGTTCATTTTTTAGTTTTAGAATAGCTTCTTACAAATTTACGTATAAGCCCCATGGCCCAGGTACATGCTCTGACAAAATATATCATAATATTATTTGAATTAGTACTTACTAATAGAACAGCAAGGCCTAATACATATATGAATATTTTAAACGTATCTTCACTTACTATATATACCTATTAAACAAATTTTTAGGTTTCCAGTTCGCCCTTAAGGCGAAGGCCTCCACCAGTGCCTTTCAAGTAATCGCAGTTTGTCCGAAATTTAAACTTATAGTTAATTTAAGCGCTTTTTTTTTTGGCACTGTATAATTTTAATTTTAAGGTGATTATAATTGTGAATTGAAACACTTAGTTTCAATTCACAATTATACATTTCCAAAAAAACGTTATTTAATCTTCCTATTTAATATTTTTATCCATTACGCAACCATTTAATTTCCGCGCAAACTGTATGATTTTTTTTTTACTAACTGACCTTACGGCTATGACTATGGCTATATTATCTATGACCGAGTCATACGTTTTCAAGCTTTCATTCAAGATGTTGCAAGCAAGTTCCCGCTTTTCAGACTAGATGGCGTTGATGGCGTTGCTAAAAATACGCCCACATTCTTTGTTTGACAGGGCCCGTCTATGTAAATTGAGGTCGTTGACGACATAGTATAAATCTTACTTGATATCGTTATGGCACCCGCGCCATAAAGTCTTGACTACAACAAGGCGGCGGCGGCGGTGGCAACTTGTCAGTTCCTCGTCGCTTAGTTCGTCGATGCCGTCGGTTTCGCAAATCTGTAGCTGTTCAAACAAAGAAAGAACATAAATTCTCCTAGGTCTTAGCTAGTAACCAAGCAATCTGAAATGCTCGAGGGCAAATAAATGCCTACGCAAAATTGTTCGTGCAGGTATTGCGCTTCCAATTACAATATGTCACATGGTTTATCTTACACTGGCTAATGCTCGCGACTTTTTTTTTTGATTCCCATGGGATTTCCTTAATTTTGCGAGATAAAAGGTAGCCTATGTCATTCTCCAGGTTCTCAACTATGCCTATGCAAAATCCCGTCGATCCGTTGCTCTGTTGCAGCGTAATCGAAGGACAAACCTACAAACAAACACGCATTTATAAAATTAAGTTTGATTGCTGCGAGAAGAACACTACGAGAATAATAGAAATATAGAATTATGGATTTGTCCCTGACCATTTATGAATAATGTGTATGAAGGGAGAGCCGTGAAATGATATGGTTTTTATTGTTTCTTGAAGAATACAAGGTTGCTTCATTGGTAGTGGTTGAGAGGTTCTTTAGAAATGCGGCGAATATAGCGCAATATAATCCTATTTGAATAACTTATCTAGCGAAGTTAAGAAGCGGCCCTTACTAAGAAACCCGTCAAAAATACCTTATATCAACCTTATTGAAAGACCTCATTCAATTATAGGAGTAAATAAAGTGAATTGCGACTAATCTACTTAGCTCTTATGTAAGCTTAGGTACAATGAACAAGCATGACTGGTGACATGACTTCTTAGCAACTAGATAGGTATACATTGTACCAGTTAAAGAATGTATTGGAAAGCTGTATGTAATTGGGGTAGACCTTTTAGAATATTATACTAAATTTATTATTTTCACAGAAGAGTCAATACACAATTTACATAATACATAAGATATTTACTATACAATAATTTTAGTTCACTCGCTTAGCAGCTCGTTCGATGAGCGGGTGTTACGTAGCATATGATTTCATAATAAAAAAAAATATAAAATGTGATGACTAAGACTGTGTGCTTGCGTCTCCTGCGGGGAACATGACTAGATGCGCGCTCATCTTTACGTTCATAGACATCAGTACTATCAGTAGACTATTTTTATATTCCACGTAAGATGGTGCTAACATCTATTATTTGTAAGCACAAACGAATAAACTTTTACAGAGCGCCATCTATTGACATCATTGTGAAGTTCTGTTAAAAATACTGAAGCTCATTAAAAATTTAATAATATTTATCTAATTTTAGTATTTGTTGTTCAAGTACAGGATATAATTCAAATAACTGATCAAGTTTCAGGCCCAGCCTTTCAGAAAATTTAGAGTTCTGAGTTCAACTTTGGACGTTAGAAAATCTCCACTTTGAAAGCACCCAATTTAAAAAAATATTTTTGGACTCTATTCCTAATTATCTTTAAAATTATATACTGCAACCCTAACGCTATAAAAATATTTTACTTCGCATTCGCTTCTATGAGAGTCCCCCTGAAATAAAGCTTTTTTATAAATTTTTAAGCCATATTCGGCTGGAGGTCATCGGTTTACATAATATTATATTAAAATTTGAAGTAATTACGTTCAGTAATTCAGAAGTTATAAGGCTCTGACAGACGGACAGACGGACGGATGTACCGAAGGACGGACAAGTTTACGCCGATGATCTGCAAATATATACTTCTGTACCTGTAGATCAAATTACAGCTGGAATAAGTAAAATAACTTCAGATTTATGTAAAATAAGCTCTTGGAGTAAGTCGTATGGCCTTAATATTAATGCCAGTAATCACAGTTTATCATTATCGGCAACCCAGCACAAACCCGTAAAGTTGATGTTAACTCTATAGAATCTATTGTGCTAGATAACACGATCTTGCCCTTTAGCAACACTGTTAAAAACCTCGGCTTGATTATTGACTCCTCCTTCTCCTGGGTACCGCAAGTTAACCACGTCAGCCGACGCCTTTTTGCTGCTATCGGCTCCCTAAAACGCTGGAAGAATCTCCTTCCAGTCAAAACTAATATATCTAATATAATTTTGCCTATACTGGACTATCTCACTGAGGAGTTACTAAACAAGCTAGAGCGTTTACAGTATATGTGTATACGATTCATCTATGGATTGAGGAAATTTGATCATGTTAGTGCGTATCGTGCTCGTCTCAAGCGGCTTCCAATAAGGTTGCGTCGAAATTTTCATTTTCTTTCTTTACTATTCTCTATCCTATATGCTCCTCATACTCCTAGCTATCTTAAAGAACGTTTCAACTTTCTCGGTGCTGTTGATCGCCATATGTAGCTGCGTTCTACCATGGATAATAAACTCAAAACTCCTCGCCATCGTACAAAATTTTACAGCAAATCGTACACAGTGTATGCTGTGCAGTTATGGAATTCTCTACCCAAAAATATTAGAGACACCAAATCCTTACCTATTTTTAAAAATAGTCTCAAAGAACATAATAGCTATCTTACATTTCCCTAGATATAAATATGTATATGTGTAATTTATATATGCATTATATAATATGTACTATTATGTATGTTTATTTTTAATATATATTGTTATCTGTATTTATCTATTTAATTTGTTTATATGTAATGTGTTAATATATAATACGTCTATTATGTATTATAGTATGTACTTACCTACTAATAATAACGTGTATTCTATTGTGCCACACTACCCTAGATACACATCTCGTTCAATCCTCTCACCAAAGGTTGCCTGGTAGAGATTGCTCAGTAAGCAATAAGGCCGCCTTTGCATACCTAGTTTTTAGTTATAACTCTACACTGTATTATTTCTTGTGTGCAATAAAGTATTCATCTATCTATCTATCTCAAGTGCAAATTCACTTAAGTAGATTCAGAGACCTTCGCTTCGCTCGGTCAAAAATACCTGTTTCAATTTAATAATCCCGGTTCTTAAGCCGCACGCAAAATTAAAAAGAAAGGATTAAAAAAATTTCATTTTTATTCCACGTCACGAGGGGAAGTTCCCAAGGAAATAGTTCTTAAGCACGTAAATAGTGAGGGAGGTAGAGAATTTCCTGTATATTTCACAAAAGCCTACTTTGGCCCAGTTTCTAAGTTTACCGAGCGTGGAAAAATGGCTTTGCATCTAACGGATTTGCAAATCTTGTGAAATAGCACTCCTCTATAATCCAGGTACCCTAGCTTATGATACTTGTGTGCATGATTATAAAAAGGATTTCACTTTTTTGATTACATTCAGAGAATACTCGTTTAAAAATAAATGTGACCCCCTTTCTTTTTATCCCCGAGTAACTTAATATGGGATTGGCTGCCAAGATAAAAGGAAAAGGTAGTTATGCTTATGATTCCACTCACATCTTGCATCGCCTGGCGTCCGTCGAGAGGGTTTACGTATGATTCGATGACTGTGTTAAAGGTTTGTATTAAACTTTGGAGTGGGTGTTTATTTCTCATATTATGAGATCTACCGTTACAAAATACTGACGTGGGGTAATTTTACAAATGAAAAGAGGTACACAGGCTCGAGGTAGCTTTTTATTTATTTTACATGAATATTTGTTACATTTAAAGCTTATTAATGATTATGTCGTTCTCTTCCATCTCGGGACCATGGGATCCCGGACCTTTGGAAGGCATACGAGGGGTCGAAACCAACTCGCAGAGGCCCGTTAGACAATTTTACTCTAAAGGAAATGTGACACCAATCAGCGAATATCCCTATATGCATTATGCGAGTGCACCCAAGGACAATCCCCGGTTAGTGCAGGACTATTGCAAAACATGGACACAAATGATAGATATGGGTCTACGGGTTTGGGTTGCTATAATGGACTGGTGAAATTACTCTATGGAAGTACTATGTCGTTTATTATTACGAACCACGTCATTATAGCAAGCTATAGTTCGCGCGCGAGTTGAATGTACGTTCATATTTTTATAACATTTTAAAAGTGTTTATTTTGATAAAAATACCTGAGAATTTGTGGAATTATTATTGCAATATAAAACCTCTAGATATTCTTAATAACGGGTAATAAATTTTCTTACGTCGTGAGCGCTTCTATTTATTGCTTCGGCACAAAAAATAACTGAAGGCAATCAAGCACCCTAAGTATAAGGGTGACAATTGTTTAGATTAGGTCAAGTGCAATTGTACTGGAGTGTTTTATAGGGGCGTAGAAATAAAATAAATGTTTTTTTTCTCCAACGCTATGCTAAAATGAGGTGATAAATATCGCCATAATGGTCTTGAATAATGTAGAGGACCAACCGAATGGTTAAAAAACATTTTAAGGAATATGGTAGGCAATGGGATCAATATAGTACCGTACTTCTAAACGTAGTATTCCGATATTCAAAAGATCTCATACTAGAAACCTTTAGTGGAAATTATTGCAGATCTGTTTTTTTTCAATACGGCTGCTCGAAAAATGCACTAACAGAGGCAGTAAACTGGGTTTGTAAGTTGAATTTACTGCCCTCGTGCTATTTTTTGTTGCTGTTATTTATTTTTTATTTTTGTAGGCCTACTTTACTTCTAATAAAAAGTTTTCTTACAAGCAGGATCATATAATTATTTAAGTTTTCTACATACAAAGTCTATGTAATCATAGACTTTGTATGTAGAAAACTTAAAAAATAATAACATTCTCCAGACTCAAAGTTAAGATCTAACCTAAAACCATAAAGCCAATTACAAAAACGCAATTTGCGCGCTATTTTGAAAATTTTCATTGGTTTTTCTTATAAATTATTAATTAATATGAGTGGTGATTTGGAATAATAAAACTAAATCAATAATTAATCCTAGATTTCAAATGTCAATGCAAAATACGTAAGTGAAGGCAGGTAAATTGAATGTGATTATTTATTTGTTAATATCATCAAATAAAAATAAAGATCTTACTCCTAATATGAAAATGTAACAGAAAGGCAAAGAAATAATTAAAAATCGTTATTTATTTTATTTTCTCTCAATCGAAGTGAAAAGTAGAGTGTTTACCACGGGACTAAGAGCCATTCTGCTCGATTCTATAGCATACCTCGCTACGCTCAGTAAGCTAAACATCTCGTATGAAATAGCTCATTTTAGTTCCTTGATGAACAACACAGACCACTCAGCCTTATGAACAATCTACTATTATGTGTTAAGTTTGAATGTTTTAAAAACCTTTCATCGTTAAAATAATTTTTCACCAATTTCATAAAATCTAATAGATAGATGTACTACCTAAATAAACTTAGAAATTCAATTTTGAATCACCATTGAAAAGTCGACTTGGACGAAGACCTCTCTAGGTTGTATTGTATTGTATCGTATTATATTAAATTGTAAGGATTGACTTAAATCTAGGAGACCCGATTTTCTTCAGTTTTCTTTTAAGTAATCAAGTAACAGTCAACTCAATCGTATAAACTTTTCCATCGACACGAATGTAATGTCATTGTGGTTCGTTTTGGCCACAGTCGCAAAACTTCGCTCATTCGCATCAGCTTTTCTTTTAATGAGACGGGACGAACTTTTAACCAGCATTTCTTTAATGTAGCTGGGCTGGTCGATTATAAGAATTCCTTGTTAAGGGCCGTACTATGACCTTTTTGCTGTAAGCTACATCGAAAGGTGTGCTGGTGGTGCCGGCAATTGCCGGCTTGTCGCCAAATTCTATGAGCAAATGATGCACTGTCATGGACAAAAGAGGTAGGATATAAAAGCTCTCCATCTGTAGCTTTAGCCGAGGCGTTATCATTATTCTTAAAGGCCGACAGCGCCCGTAGCTTTCCCAACTCAAGGGTGATTCTTATCACTTATCATCAGGTAACTCGTCACTGGTAACATCAGTGTTTCTTTTCTAGCTAAATAAAGTGACTTGTTTGATAGCTCGCAGGTAAATCTGTCATGAACAAACGATGTGATTTGACATTTTCGTAAAGTAATTTCAAAGAAAGTAAAGTCGTTAGTTCTTAATGAATACCACGGACGTATCTGCTTAGACTGTGCTTCTGACAAGTAAACACGCAACAGTAAAGCGTTTGAATAAATAAATGAGTACCTATTTAATCCAACATAAAATTATTTCATTTTTGGGCTAGCGGAATTAATTACAAAATGTTGACTCTAATGCATGTTGCCACAGAAATTAGTCAAAATGAAATGTGATGCGGTTAAAATACCTGACACATAATATTTTAAACAAATGCTACGTAGAGTTAATCGGCTATTGTATCTAGATACATTTTAATAGACGTCTTTTGAAAATTTCTGTGTATAGGTATAAGAAAATATAGTATCGGCAAAGTAGTACAGTAAGGTTTCGCCTTTTTTTAATGCCTAAATACTAGCCTGAACATCTGTTTTAAGAATATGGCATATTACGTTGTACTCTATATTCTCTCAATTAAACTAAAGTAATGTAACCTATTGGGAAACTATAATAATTTTATTCAAAAATATCAAATATTTTAGAGGTCTAATTAAATTGTCTCTGATTATTGTAAACAACAGCCGAGTAAAAGCAAATTCGTACTAAATAATTTGCTATAGAAAACGCATCTTCGTCGTCGTCTCAACCTCTACACGTCCACTGCTAGACGAATGTCTCCGCATGGATTTCTACAGAGTACACGTTTTTGTGCCGCTTGCTTCCAGCGGCTCCCAGCTACTCGCTTGACATCGTCCGTCCACCTAGTGGAGGGTCGTCCAACGCTGCCCTTTCCGGTTCTAGACCGCCATACAAGCTATGCACCTTGGGATCCTTTCCAGCCTATCGGTTCGCGGGTAAACACATACTTCCACGGAATTAAAAAGGTAGCTTACGGCTCATTAAGTAAGATGACATCAAAAGTTTATTAACTAATAAAACTGTCTCAACTAATTAATTTCCCGAGTGATCTGAACAAATATTAGATACATCATAAATAATATGGTAAAAGTACAAAATAAACGTTGGTGGCTATTAAGGCGAGCGGGGAGAGTTGGGCGGCGGGCCGGGCGCCCGGTAAGTGTGAGCAGATTGCATTTTCTTGCTACGGCCAGTAATCAATTTTTATGAGCATTTTTGTAGCCCCGGCCCCCCGCACCCCTCAGCCCGTGGCGAGGGCAACGTGCTAACTTTCCCCTCGTGACACGCCGCCGCGCTCCTGTGTGGGCTAAAGGCACATTCTGCGCCTAAGACGCGCCGGGACGCGATAAAAAGTCTCTTCTTACGTTATGGTTGTCCTTTTTTTGACTTTGTATTTTATAAAAATCCTTTTCTGTCACATTGTTGTGTAGTTCCCAAAACCATGTTTTATTTAGCCTATTTATGTCAACAACAAAACGTTTATGATGGAAAAACCTAGGATTTGGGATTATGCAAATTGAACAAGTTGGCGTAGTGACAAAACTTGAGCCGCTATTAAAAAATGTAATCCAAAGACGGTTTTACGACTAATCCATGTGAGCCCGCATACATATATTTTTGTCTTTCAATCAGAAGTACACTTAAGTTCTTTAAAGTTTATTTGAAATTTATAGTCGTTGAATAAATTTAATTTTATTGACCGATTTGATGAATAAAATTACATTATAAAGCGTGAAAATGTAGCGTAAGATTTATCTTGGGTTATAAAATCGTACTTTAACTCTACTCCAAAATTAACTCCATGGAATTTGATCTATTTTGCGGAATTTCACTTTGCAAGCTTTACGTCATGGTTATAATACACGATGGCTAACACATCTATAGGTCACATCACAAATACGTGGTCCCCCGAACTTTGTTAGAACTTTGAAGCGTTGCCCCTGAATTTAATTAATTCTGTTATACCTTCCTAGGCTCTCTCCCCCTGTTATTATCTTTAATAATGGAAGGTAAATACAATTACAACATCATAGGTCCCTTACTCTAACGATTTTTTAAAATTCTTTTAGACAGTGGCGATATGTACACCTTTAGATTGTATTTTTAATTACATATAAATTAATCGCTCAGACGGTAAATATGAGTAGGTAAGTAGATATTATTATATTATGCGAGTTTCAATTTCATTTAAGTTTGATATTGTGATCTATCAAGTGAAGATAACCAACCAATTAGAAAACAATTTTAATATTGTATTTGTCTAAGATCACCAATTCGTACCAGATCAGACCAGATAAAACATGAAATATATTATTTATTTCCATCCGAAACTGAACTCTTCAAACTACTTGACCCCCAAGAACATGAAAAGTTTATAATGAGAGTGATCCAGTTGTATCTATAGGTACTAGGTACATCTAGAACGTCAGAACATAAACGTTGTTATTTTGAATCGGCTATCATTTAGTTAGATGTTTTGGTTTGCAATATTTATTTTGTTTGATCCACTACAAGTTAGCCCTTGACTGCAATCTCACCTGATGATAAGTGATGATGCAGTCTAAGATGGTAGCGGGCTAACCTGGTACGGGCATGGCAGTTATATTAAACCCATACCCCTATTCGGTTTTTACACGGCATCGTACCGGAACGCTAAATCGCTTGGCGGCACTTCTTTGCCAGTAGGGTGGTAACTAGCCGCGGCCGAAGCCTCCCACCAGGCCAGGCCAGGGAAAATTCAGGTAATGAATTCCCAAATTGACCCGCCGGGGATCGAACCCGGGACCTCCGCACGTTAAGACAACAGCGCTACACACTGCGCCACGGAGGTCGTCAAATATTGTGTTCTTACAGTCAATATATGAAAATGTCATAGTGTAAAATTATTTGTAAAGCCAATTAAATATATGAACTTCATTAGGGAAGTCAGAATTAAATTAAATTTAGGTAAGCAAATTTAATTATGATTGCTGTTTATAGATATGACTTTACCGCTAACCAAAAGTACTATTTTGCCAATCAAGTAATTATTTTGCATCTTAACTATTTATTTAGCAAATGGGCACTTCTCTGATTTCGTGTCAAAATCGACCAACGGTAAAAAACAATTTTTTGGGTTTTTGATTTTTTAGATATGCTTTAACAAAGGGGTATTATGTAACACATTGATGAGGAAGGCCCCTATCAGTAGGTACCTAGTTTTCGTGGAGAAATAGCGTATTTGGTTTATTATGGTTTCACGGCAATGATAAATTATGATAATATTATAGTAATGAGCTATGGTGTATGGCAGTTAGAATTAAGGTTAGGGTAATTTGGTATAGATATTATGGTGATGAGAAATACTAGAAATCCATAGAACGAAATCAAGGATCTTTGCACACAGTCTAGGAAGTTACTAACTCACAAGAATTATACAAGATCTTAAGACCAATCCAACCATTACCAAGACCAAAGATCACCATTAAGGTCATGATCCTCATTGAGATATAGGATCTTTATTAAAAGAGAAATATTTTGTATGGGTTGAAGCGTGCGATGGCGTGCAAACCAAACCTGCTATAATGAAAAATAGCTAAATTCTTGAAAAATAACCTTAGGAAGTGGCCAAACAGATATTACCTGGGTGATCCCAATGGTTACATAACAAATAAGATGAATTCACCAAGAATTTTCCCCTCAAAATTGAAGAATGATTTCGTCATTTTGACCAAGTGGCAATTACGTAATGATTTCTCTTTAAGCAACAGTGTGAAAAAGGAGATCAATCACCATATGGTAAGAGGTACATATCTTTACAAAAATCTGGGAAGGACGAGGCTAGTGAAGGCCCCCAATCTTCTCTTCCAAAACCCCTAAAACTTTCAACTTGAACTGCAAAACCTAAACAATTGCCTAGCAGATTGTGTTTCCGTTGACGATCCGTTAATAGAATGGTTAAAACTGGTCAGATGGTTGGATGATGGATCCAAGTTCTTTAAGAGCAAAACTACGCATGAAAAAGACAAAACATTCTTAGATCATAATTTCAAGCTTAAAGAATATAGACAAGAAACAAAGACTGCAGTGCTCAGCAGATGTTTTTGATTGCGGCAGATTAATTAGCAGATCCAAGCACAAACGTAATACTTATGAAACTTTCTTACCAGGTATATAAAAGATACCATCTATCGGAATATGAGATCAGTAATGGTCCCGAAAATTCTGTCTCTCCGACAAAGCTACCTGACATGACTGAAAACTGAGGATGATAGAACCTTTCATCTAAATCTAAGATCTTGGGAGAAGGGGAAAAGTGCTATGATCAGATATAGAAGTTCCATAGATAAATTGACCTGACTGCCCAAAAGAACTACCAAATCTAGCCAAAAACCTGTAAATACGCCGGCCATAATGCCACAGGCACACGAGTGTGGGTGTTCTGTTCTCCAAAAATACGATGCTTTTAATTGAAGAGTTTTATTATTGCTTTCCTCATCTTGCTGCTGAGCCATACCTATTATACTCGTAAGTTGTTCTCGAGAGAAAATTATAAATCTCACTAACAATTCTTTGAAATACTTTATTATACAAGATCCACACGCTGCTGAAGGTACTGAAGACCGAGTAGCATCCCAGGCTACTTTGCTTAGCGTTTGTAGAAAATAATAAATCTTGTAATTTTTTCATTTGTCGTTATTTTGTTACGTGTTACTTTAAATTTTGAAGGGTTATTATTTATTTTTATAACAATATATATTTTTTAAATATTTTTTGAATCGATAGTTTTTGAGAAAAAAATAATGTTCTGAACAACTATGGTAGTGAGACAGTCATGGTAGTGAGAAATTGGAGGTTCACATTTTTTTTAAGACGGATCTCACCTCTTTTGCCTTATTTTTCTTGATTTTTCTTGATGGATGATATAGAGGTATGTCCATTGTGTACAAAAAAAATACATAAGCCTGAGTTAGTTACCTACGTTCTCCAGCTTAGGACACGCTTTTTACCACAATTGAGAGAAGTGCGCAAACACATAATATATCAAGATAACAAAATATTTCTTCACTGCAAATCATTTCAAGATTAAGTGCAAATTAAGTGTTGCAAATAATTTCAATTTATTGCAAACCGAAACATTATAAGCAATTTGTTTTCGTTAACCAAGTAGATTAATACTCCCTTTTAAATCTTAGTATATAATATGGGTTGTTATCTGGGGTTGTTACCTATTCGTAGGTCAAGTCTTATTTTATTTTCTAAGAAGTTCGCATGGAAAGCATCTCTCATAGTACTGTTATATTATATTCCGTGCCTCTCTTGCCGCCTTAGGGCGATACACAAACAAAGGCACGTGACATTGTTATATTTTCATTATAAAAGGTTAACCATAGTGAATTTGTAACCACGGACGACCTTCCTGAGGTGCCTTGTTTGTTATTCTTTTTGATACGATCTTTATCGAATATTTAAATACTACTTACTAGGTGATGCCCGCAACTTCATCTGCGTAGATAAGCTTTTTTTACAATTATTTCCGTAGTTTCTCAAGGGATACAATCTGTCTGTGTACCAAATTAAATCAAAATCGGTTAAAAAGAGGGGCAATGAAAAGGTAACAGACAGACAAACACGCTTTCATTACTCATCATTACTTCACTACTGAGTACGAGTCTCCTCTTAGAGAGGATTTGGTTATAGTCAAGTGCAGATTGACAGACACAAGCACATTTGAGAATATTATGAAGAACTCTGGGGAATGCAGGTTTCCTTACGATGTTTTCCTTCACCGTTAAAGCAAGTGATATTTCTTAAAACGCTGAATTTATATAACTCCGAAAAGTTAGGGCTGCCGCACTTGGCTGGTCTGAAATGGTAGAAATGACGGGCGACTCATGTGCGGCGGCCTTTAGAGGGACACGCTATCAATATGCTATCAAACCTAATTCAGTCATGTAAAAATAATAGTGACAGTGACATAAAGAACAAAATGATCAAATACATTCAATTGAAATATCCGATTGAAACACTGGATTGAAATGAAATGATTTCAAAACAATATGAGGGCAACGTAATATAAAGAACGCATATCTAAACAGAAAAGCATGTTATAAACCACAAGTTTAGGAGCCGTGTAATTCCAACAATCTTGAAAAACCAGCATAATGGATAACTTCTTTAAAAACCTCAAGCAAAAGTTATCTTTCGAAAATGCCCAAGAATGCCTGACGGATGGTAATTAAATTAATATTAACTCATTTGTACCTATCCTACTTATTGATAGGTATATTATTTACATGATAATTACAACTTCATCCGAGTGGATTCAGTTTTTAAGAATCCTTATGGAAGAAAAAATAAGGTGTAAAAGTTTAGGCGTTACTCAGATCGACGGAGATTTAAAATATTTTCACAAAATAATAATAGGTATAATATTGGGTTGGTATGAAAATCTGATTTTCCAGATTTTTTCTATAGACTTACCTACTTGAATTATAAACCGAAATGCAAAAACTATACCTAGATCTGCTTTTAAGAATCCAAACGAAGAATCTTCAGGGATATTAAATTCTACCTACTTATCGAGGTTTTAACTAACATGTACCTGTAGATACTAGATAGTATTGACAACACAGAGAAATTAAATTGTAATAAAACTCATAGCTAGGATATGAGACGTACAAAATATTTGAACTTATCTCTAAATTATTTTTTAGTAATGTCCATGTTATGCGGACCTTGACTCGCATTTGATCAAATTTTTATGATTAAAATTAAATATGGA
Organism: Erebia aethiops; assembly: GCA_923060345.2. Taxonomy (NCBI): domain Eukaryota; kingdom Metazoa; phylum Arthropoda; class Insecta; order Lepidoptera; family Nymphalidae; genus Erebia; species Erebia aethiops. Next base: position 7,998,742 of record OV281079.1, on the reverse strand, counting down.
GGCTTAAGGTTAATTTAATTAATTATTTTCTTCAGATCGCGATTTCGACGTGGCTATTTCCAGAGAAGAAAAGGAAAATGTACGTGAAGATGTTTTCACCAATGCCAATGCAGATCAGGAAGATAAACCTTGTTATGGAGTCTTGCATAAGCAAAATGAACCGACTGTGTTGTCAAATCAGTCTGGAAAGAAGACCATAGATGACAGTTCAATTCCAAATTCTGCCAATACCTCTGACCAAAAGGCAGAAGAAGTGCCCGAGAAAAAAAAGGCAAATCCCGTCATAGACGCATCAATTTTATTTTAATAAAGATAAAAATTCCAATTCAAATACATCTTGTTTAAATATTAAAGCCACTATTATATTAAAATAATTATATTATAACGATACATTGTCTTATTGAGTACAATAAATAAAAATAATTGACTGACCGATGAAGATACAACTGTCACGTTGATAAGACGTCAGTCTAGAACACTGAGCAATTTTAGAGCATAGATTTAGCATTGGTTAAAGACCAATGCTAAATCTATGTTTTAGACCTAGAACCCAAAATCTTTTGGAACTTTTGGGTACAAAGTTGGTCTACGAAAAGTAGTTTTGTTAGACCCCCAAATCGTCAATTTTTGTAGTAAAAATTGAATAAAAATATTTTTGAACTCAGGTTGAAAGCGAGGCGAGGGCGAAAGCTATTCGAATATACCCCACAAGCCTAGGTAAAGCTAAAAAATAATTTACCTCCGCGCCTCCCTCAAATACGAATCTTCACTTCTTTCGCTTTTTTAGGCTTTAGGTCATCAATTTACATATTATGTTACTTTGAAGTAATTATATTGATTAATGCAGAAGTTATAGGGCTGTGACAGACAGATGGACGAACGGACAGACGAACAAGTGCCGTTTCACCCAAGTAGACTCAGAGACCTCCGCTTCGCTCGGTTAATAAACGTTAAATTTTGTTGTTAAATGCAATGTATAATAATTTAAAAAACATATTATATTCCTCTAGAGTCTTAACTGTATGACGCTGCTATAATGTTAACCCAGGGTAATATTTTTGTAGAACTAAATAAAAGCCCACAAAAACTTTAGTTCTCTGTATAGAGGACATATTTGGTGGTATTAGTTTATTTCGGTCGATAATGAGTATTCGAAAGTTCTACTTATTTTAAAAAGGGTTTTTTTATGGTTTTGGAATTTCAGAATATTGAAGATTGCTGTATTTTAGATTTCTTCTTACTTAAATTAAAACATTCCTTCAATCATTCGCCTGTGCATACCCTATGTAATTATTTACAGTGCTGTTTATGTAAATAAAATTCTGAATAAGGAATTTTAATTAATTTGTGATTAATTAATCAAAGCTCCAACAATAAAAATCGAATTGTACTGACGGTCCCTATTAATTACGGTGCCTACTTATCGAGCTTTTAATCAACATTACATAGTATAGCCATATATAGCCATGCCCCTAACAGGTTACCCCGATGCCATCTTAGACTGCATCGTCACTTACCATCAGGTGAGATCGCAGTCAAGGGCTAAATTTGTAGTGGATAAAAAAAAAATAAGTTACAGGTAATTCGGGCGTGATATCTATAAAAGAAAAAGCTATTGCTCAAGTTCTTTAGGAAGTTAAGCTTCATAAAAATGTAGTGCGTAGAATGTATGTACTTACAGTGCCGTGAGGTCCTTCGCCGAGAAACTCGATTTGACGCATGCGCCCCCGCGGGAAATCCAGCAGGGGCGCCACGCCGTTTGGGGGCTCGGCTTCTGGAAGTTTGATGGAGGTAAAGAGTCCTGGAGCAGGACACTCGTGTCTGAAGGACCGTTGATCAGGATAAGACTGGGAACAAAAAAGTATTTTATTTTTTCTGTAATACACAATTTGCAGGGATATCGAAGAGTTTTAGTTTTTCGATACCACTGATTGTGTTAGAAAACCGTAATTAATACGTTTGTTATAATGGATAGTCTGAACTATTTCTAAAGAGTTCATATTTATTAGTCTAATGTCTAATAAAGAAATCAGATAAACTGGTATGATAATCTGGTGTGACTACGAGTCGACATGGAAAAAACTGGTGTAAAGTTGAAAATCGGTAATTATACAGTAATTTGTCCTGATTAAAACAAACTATTCCTTCGTTTGTGTGACGCACAGTTTTTTTTTAATCCACTACAAGCTAGCCTTTGACTGCGATCTCACCTGATGGTAAGTGATGATGCAGTCTAAGATGGTAGCGGGCTAACCTGTTAGGGGCATGGCAGTTATATTAAACCCATACCAATTCGGTTTCTACACGGCATCGTACCGGAACGCTAAATCGCTTGGCGGGACGTCTTTGCCGGTAGGGTGGTAACTAGCCACGGCCGAAGCCTCCCACCTGGCCAGACCAGGGAAAATTCAGAAATTATAAATTCCTAAATTGACCCTGCCGGGGATCGAACCCCGGACCTCCGCACGTTAAGGCAACAGCGCTACACACTGCGCCACGGAGATCGTCAAAAAATACTACGATCAGAATAAATTAAACTTGATTTGTTAGTCAATCAATTGGATAAAACGATTGTTATCATAGTATTATCAAAATACCTACGAATTTGTGGCGTTGAAGAGTACCAGACTATATATTTGGATGTTTTTATTATATAGTCTGGTTTAACCCCGTCATTTGACGCAACGGGCTACCGAGCTTCATTACAAGCCATTAGTCAATTAATGTAAAGCTTAAAAAGCTATTGTACATTGACTGTACGTGTATTTATGGCAACCATTATTTAATGGGAAATTTTGTCCGAACATAAATAGCCCAGTACGCAGCTTAATTGCTATACCCCCTACTAAGAACGTGTAACTCACGCCCTGAGATGAATTATTGCCACCCGATGGCGATAAGTTGCTCTAATGCCGTACCTCTAAATATCGAAGGCGCGGTAATTGTCAATAATATTAAAGATATTATTGCAATTATTTTGTCGTTGTCGTTTCACATTTTTATATTAGTACCAGGGACTGAAATACAGATTCATACAGGTCGAATTGTTAACAGAATCAAATCTGTTAACCCAAAACACTTCTATTTCTGTAACAGAAATGAATCTGTAACAGAAATGAAAGTGTTTAACACTGTTTTAAAGTGTAACCGGAATAGCGACGTGCCAAATTTACTGTTTACGCGTTATTGTTGAACCCAAGTGAAAGCACCGATAGTTGCAATTGTTTTAAGAAAAACATGGCCAATGTTGTGTCAGTGTGTGTAAAGTCCAATGAAGTGAGAAGACCACTATGTCACACCGTAATTTTTTTCAAGGCATCTACCTAAGTAAGTTTTTCCTGGTGGGAGGCTTCAGCCGTGGCTAGTTACCACCCTACCGGCAAAGACGTGCCGCCAAGCGATTTAGCGTACCGGTACGATGCCTTGTAGAAACTTAGACTGTATCATCACTTAGCATCAGGTGAGATCGCAGTCAATTTCTAGCTTGTAGTGGATAAAAAAAAAGTAGGGACAAGGTGGTGACCATGACTTCGTTGCGTGGATTTAGGTTTCTTGATAACCCTGTGAAAACTTATTGTTATATATAATATATTTCCGCAAGAGAGGAAAGTGTATGCCATGGGATAAACTCAAATTAGACAGCCCATTTTCACGTTTGTAATATTAGTACTTAATTAGCTCTTTACCTAGCAATATTATGTACTTAATAACCTATTGCTGTCATACAATGTGATAGAATAGATAGGTATTTACATTCTAAAATCTTTGATTTCTAGGTCAAGATCCTAATGCAAATCACACAATGAAAGTATCTAGCCATGCAAGCTTTGATATTATGAAAAGGTACTTAGGCGAAGGTATCTCTTGCAGGTGATCACGAATCAAGGGTATTTCTATGTAGCCCTGATACTCTGATATGGGCAAACGGCTCTATACATACTATCTCATATTTAAACAATCCAAATACCTCGCAACAACATTTAGTTCAAAAGTGTTTTGATTTTTTATTTAAAGGTATTATTTGATCTAATGTTGAACTTAACTTTATATGTAACTCATGAGTGACATTCGTGATTAATATAATATGCCTAGCTAATGCCCGCGACTTGGTCCGCATTAAGATTTTTGATTCCCGTGGGGACTCTTTAATTTCTCGGGATAAAAAGTAGCCCATATTCCTCTCCGTATCAATCTAACCCTGTACAAAATTTCATCAAGATCGGTTTAATAGATGAGCCGTGAAAGCATAGCAGACACACAGACACAGACACACTATAAATAGTATAAGTATGGATTGTACACTAGTGCTGAACCCTTCATATAAGCCTCTGTATGGCTATATAGTAAAACATCAACAAAACACGGGGTTGGTTGGAAGTCTCTCAACTAATACCGTCCTCACCCATTTATCATTTTGCAAACAACCGCATAATATCCCTAATGAGTAAAACCCAAGCATACCTTGGGGCTTGGGCAATACCATTAATATTATAAAACCCGCCTTCCCTTTGCGAACGGTGAATGCTTACAATGTATTTGGGTGTTAAATTTGCGGTTGATTCAGTGAATACTTGACTTAAACTGCCCGGAGAGCATTCGCAATATTTTCAATATTTTAATCAGCAGACACATTACTGTGCTGTGGTGTGTTGCAAGCCAATGGAGCGACCATTTCACCATTTGGAGTAAGTATTGAGTGTCAACAGTCTTGAAAGATTGTTGTGCAACTATCTTCATATTATTCCCAACTATGGAAGGATGCTTATGACTGCAGACACACGAGGGAGGCGTTCCGTAATATGGACAGATTTCAAACTCACAAACAACTCCGCTTGGACAGAGGTAAACTCAAAAAGGTGATGGGGCTTTTGACCCCGGGCACAGACTAGATAATACATACTTCCTTTCGGTGACACCTACACTGACTGTCCTCTGTGAAAGGCCTGCATGGAGGCAGGAGAAACATTTATTTATTTAATTCATATTTTAATATATGAATAGGACTACCCCTATTCATATAATTTTAAAATGTATGTATCCTCCTTCGACCATTACGGTACACTTTAGTTACGATCGTAAAGGTCTTTTATGGTCATTGTGTCATTATACTATGCTCCATTTCGTTCATTCAATGCTTTATGAATACTTTATCAGAAACGTATTCCTATGTTACTCACAAATTTTTTACTTTGGTAGTAAAATTGGAGTAGATTTAGACCCAACAGTTGGGTAGGTCGTGAGTTCACTGCCCTGTTTATTTTGAATGTATGGGTACACATCAGCCTTTTTGAAGTTTGTCAATAAAATGTAATAAATAAATTCGTACTGATATTATAAAATAATAGATGATGCCCTCGACCGCGTGGATTTTTTTTTATTCCCGCGGAAACTCGTTAATTTTCCCGGATAAAAAGTAGCCTATGTCCTTCCCCGGAATACAGCCTGCCCCTGTAGCAAATTTCATCAAAATCAGTTGAACAGATGGGCCGTGAAATCGTAGCAAATAGACAGACAGACAAACACATTTAAGCATTTATAATATTAGTATGGATGTAATCTTTTGTCTGGTAGGTACCTATCACAGCTCATTTGTTTTCACTCGTGTCTTATTTTTGAAAAAAGGCTTCCAAAAATCCTGAATTTCTTTATTTTCATCGCGGATAGAATTTGAAAAATAAGGATAGGATAGAATAAGACATATATGTGAAAGCTATGCTAAATGACTAAAAAGACGAACATTCATCCCCTATTTAACACGGAGCACTATGTATACTATGAAAATAACACTACGGATGATAAGTCGCGCGCGCACTTTTAGATCCAATCCACACTACGGACAGGACAGGATAAAACCACAGAATACTTAATAGTACCTTAGAGCCAGTCTGTCGTATGGGAAACACGCTTCTTCCTGTTTTTCATAGCTGTTTTTGTACTCTGTGCAGCTCAATATAAGGTCGGAAGCCCACTACTTACAAAGATTGCTAGAGCAGAATGCATGCTGCATGTACGTTGTTCAACTATCAGCTCGATCTATTTGCGTATGAACGCTCCAAAATATATAAACTGTCCGGAGTAAGAACAACCGTTACAAATTATTTAATTCAACGTTGTCACAATATCCTCGCTCGTGGAGAGGAGGTGGGGGTGTTTTGGGACATGTGACATATTCACGTGCCACTCGGGGGTGCTTACGGTAGCTAGTATTGCGGTGCACGCCGTATGTTATATATAACGGCCCGCAGAAAGATATAGGCGGTGAAATAACGCATATTAATTTATTTTAATTTTATAAACAACTAGCAGATGCCCGCGACTTCGTCCGAGTGAAATAAGTTTTTCAAATTCCCACGGGATCTCCCTAATTTTTCGGATTAATATGTAGCCTATGACACTCACAAGTAATGTAGCTTTCTATTGGTACCAGAATTTTCAAAATCGGTTCATTAGATCCCGAGATTACCCCCTACAACGTCACAAACTCACAAACTTTACCTCTTTATAATACGAGTATTAGTACAGATTATCAGACCACCTGTTTAAACTGTCAAATTATAAAGGGAATGCGCATTAAATTTTATAAGCACCGTATTAAATTTTTTACATCCAAAGATATTACTTACATAAAATAGATCTACATCTATGTCCCGCTGTGAATATTAGCTGAGATAAGTAGAGAGCGTAAAAGATTGAAGTAAATAGACTTTGTTACAAAATTGCTCAGTTCATTTAATAATATAGTCATATAGTGTTATTTTTAATTGACTAAATATTTTCCTGTCAGATAAATATAAACTTTATGCTAAGAGTGAGTGTGACTATATTCCGATGTATTAATAGGTATGTGGCTTAACCAGGTCAAGGGGTGCCGTAAACTGTAATAAAACGCTGCGAATTTCCCTATTAGCTGACTCTGCCTCTCCAAATGCGTAGCGATTTTTCTCTTAGGCTGAGCGCACACTGACTGTTGCCGAAAGCTATACGACCGCAGTGCCGCTCTACGACTGCAATGTTGTAAGACTGGCAGCCATCAAGGTACGGTAGCGGTGATGGAACATTCCACTATCTTCACTATGTGATAGTCCCCGAGTCGGTACTTGTACTATTGATTCGTTTGAAACCGTAGCTTTAGCCTCAGGCTTCTCTTATAGCCAGCGGAATATTAAAGGAAGAAATAAGACAGAAAGGGGACAACAAGGCTGTTAAACGTGTTTAAGTTAAATTTTCTAAACTGTTATTTCGTGTCAACCCCATATTAAACTTATTAAAAAGTGACAGCATCAAAAAAAACTAAATCAGTCTAGGCAGTTTTGTGCTAGCCAGTTAAAGAAAAGAGATGTATTTAAGAAGTATGTCCTTAATATAACTATCGGAGGCCATATAATTTCACATTATAATGTTTTTTGGTATGTTTTATGCCATGCACTTCTCACTACCTTCCTAATACTACTACAATTACAAAGTTTTTAGTCTTGTATACCCGAGAATTCTATATAATGTTCTCAAAGGAATGTGAAGTCTGCCAATCCACACTTGGCCAACATGGTGGACTCTTGGCAAACCCTTTTTATTTGAGAGGAGACTCATGCTTGGCAGTGAGCCGGCAATAGCTTGTAAGGAAGACTAAAAGACTTCTTACTACGTGATTATGAATGCAACTCTTCCAACCGTGTCCATTTTCGGACAGGCCTAGTGCGAAATATATCCTTTCTAAAGGTGAGTATCCCCAGTGTAATTTACAGTAGATACTTGCTCACATTTGGACTGCGCGCCCAACAATGATAACAAAAGTATTTAATTTAGAGCGTGGAAGCGGAAGCCGGCGTTGCTCACTCGCTTACTGACGAATGTAAATTAATGAAGGGGATATTATTAAGCCAGGCATCCACTAGTTTCACAAGGCTGTCTTCGCTTAGCTCTCCCCTCTAATGAATCCATAATAATATTATAAATGCGAAAGTGTGTCTGTCTGCTACGCTTTCACGGCCCATCTGTTCGTTCGATGTTGATATAGAGGTAGTTTACATCACGGGGAAGGACTAGGACTTTATCCTGCCAAAATAACGAGTTCCCACGGGATTTTTGAGGAATCTTAATCCACGTGGATAAAATCTGGGGCATCGTCTAGTATAATATTATCATATTACATATCCATTTTTTTATTGACTTGTAGTGCAATAAATGGATCTCGAAAGTTGGGCGTATTGCCTAAGACTCTGGCGTTAGTGTGTAAATAAGCGCCAGCGGTCACCGCTCACCAATAGCGTGGACCAACTTCACGTTAATTAACTGTTTCGTATCCGATGACTAGTTAAAACGCAAGCACCGCAATATCGTCTAATTAGTAATAAGCAGATTCCTAGTCCCATGGATGAAATGACTGAGTAAATACCTATAGTTGCAATAACGGGAATACGTTGCTAAGTGTTTGAGCAGATTCGGCAGATACATCCACTTTTTGGGCATAAAACATAAGATAATTCACATGAGTGCGTCCCCGGAGTACTGCGAGAAAAGTTTCCATAAAATAGTTCATAATAATATCCCCACCTCCGCTCACTTGAATATTTTATAGTTGGAGTGAAAGAGAGGGTTGTTCCAGCTATGCCGGTGATGTATCAAGTTGATGTGTTAGGGCATTTCTTAGTTTTACCAGCGGGATTATTTCCTTTGAAATGACACGTGATATTCTATGGTTTAGTTGGTAGTCCATAGCTAGCAGTGAAAGCTAGTTATTGGATTAAACGTCTGTTCGGCCTCCTTCTCAGGTAGTCAGGGATTCGATCCTAGGGCACGCATATCTGTGTTACTACCTATACGGTGATGTGTAGTAATTGAAAATGACTTTCTTCAACAGTGAAGTAAAACATCGTGTGGAATCCTGCAAGCCCAAAAGTTCTTCATAATGTTATCAAAGGTACGGTCTGTGTAAAGTCTGCCAATCTGCACTTGGTCATGACTGCGTGGTGGGCTTTAGCCCTACTCATTCTGAGAGGAGACTTCCGCTTATTAGTGGCCCGGTGATGAGTTGAAATGATGATAGCAATCTTAATACATTAAAGGAAAAATCGACTGACTGACTGACTGATCTATGAACACACAGCTCAAACCACTGAACTGATTGGGCTGAAATTTGGTATACAGATAGCTTTTATGTCCGTAAGTTTTCAAGTTATATCCATTAAACTTGATATTTGGGCTTTTGGTTAAAAATTAAGAAATATATTTCACAGTTTTTGAAAATTCCACCCCCAAAGGGGTGAAAAATATAGGGGATAAATTGCTCGCGGACGAAGTCGCGGTCTAAACCTAGTGATTCTATAGTTGCGAATTTTCTTGCTATTTTTAGTAAGCAAAATAATGTAGGTCTTAAAGCACGGGACCGCGAAGCGCTACTGTGACGTAATTACCGTTAGTGCGTATTGTACATCTTTTTGTAGAAAATTAGAGAGATCATCCATTTGAGGCTAGCGACCGCATAGGTGAGCGTTCATTGGCGTCGACGATACACTGATATACAAAGTATCGATATAAATGATGAAATTGCGATACTTTCCCCGAAATATACCCTATATTTTTATACTGTCATGCTTATCGAACCCAAAGAAAAAATTCCAATCGTCATGGAACATTGCGTGAGACAGGTAATTTGTAAAATAATTGGGAATCAAGCATTAGTCTTTGCTATACTTAATATTAAAAGGACTAAAATGCAATACCTATTTATTTGCTCAGTCGTGTTCACCGGCCACTGTTTTTCCATATCATAGTATTGTCTTACACGATATTAACGATACTCGTAAATTCTAAATTTTTTGTTAAAACCCAAGTGGCTTACAGTTAGTACATTACATTACATAAGGTATATAAAAATCTCATGACGAAAGTCTAGAAATGTTTTATAAAATGCCGTCACACTAATAATAAATTCTTGAGTAACAATATAATATTCACATCCGATGCGTACGAATTCGTTGGTAAATAAATAACTCGTATGTAATGCCCATCGTAGCAACCGCGTAGATACGGCTACAAAATTGAGATTCTGTGTAATTTTGCTGTAGCATGATGATTAACGTAGCAACCGCGTCGATACGGCTACGAAATTGAGATTCTGTGTAATTTTGCTGTAGCATGATGATTAACGTAGCAGCCGCGTAGATACGGCTAAGAAATTGAGATTCTGTGTAATTTTGCTGTAGCATGATGATTAACGTAGCAGCCGCGTAGATACGGCTAAGAAATTGAGATTCTGTGTAATTTTGCTGTAGCATGATGATTAACGTAGCAACCGCGTCGATACGGCTACGAAATTGAGATTCTGTGTAATTTTGCTGTAGCATGATGATTAACGTAGCAGCCGCGTAGATACGGCTAAGAAATTGAGATTCTGTGTAATTTTGCTGTAGCATGATGATTAACGTAGCAGCCGCGTAGATACGGCTAAGAAATTGAGATTCTGTGTAATTTTGCTGTAGCATGATGATTAACGTAGCAGCCGCGTAGATACGGCTAAGAAATTGAGATTCTGTGTAATTTTGCTGTAGCATGATGATTAACGTAGCAACCGCGTAGATACGGCTACGAAATTGTGATATTGAGATTCTGTGTAATTTTTCTATAGCATGATGATTAAATTTGGCTTACTTACACTATGATACAAAGGCCAAGGTATATTTTTATCACAACAAAAGAAACTGTTTTATTTCTGTATAATATAAATGTAAAAGGAAGAGTAAACGTCAGGGTCTCAGTAGAAAGGGTTGTCAACATTTGCAACATTGTTAGAGTGATAAACACCGTACGATAAAAGTACAAGCGTTTCCAAGCAACAACATATGTTTAAGCCGCACTCTACAGCGTAATTAAAAATTAAGCACCACCGGGCCCAGGTGTTGTTCAGGAAAATGCATTAATTAGGATCTGGTTAAAGCCTTAAACAAGCTTTGTAGTGGTAGCCTAATTACCTGAGTTACGCCACTGCTGTTACGAGACTCTTTGTCATCATATCAAGGTCAAGATAGCTTTAGATAGTTGTGCTGAAACATAACCAACTACTATGAAATGTTTATTAGCTTAACAGGCTGTGTATGTTTGTTTGATTTATTGCCAAACTACTGATTTTGATAAATAAGGTATTGTTAACGACCGTCGCCAGCTTTCTATTGTTTCTGTATATCATAAACATAAAAGAATCGAAACCCTGCAGTCATATGGATTCCTAGGCCCGTAGAACAAGTTCTCAAGTATCGGTCGTAGCATAGATAGTCGTAGCGTAGCAACTTCTATTCGAACCGCAAATATAAATTTGCCGGTATATTGCTATCTCTATTTGGCTGACACCACATGATCGCGTGCAAGCGCGATAGCAATATGAGCGTACAGAATTTGTGATACACTTAATCCATGTTCCGTGAATACCAAAAATGGTGAATGAAAAATTGTTGTGTTTTTATCTTCGTGTAGTTATTTTGTAACTTGACAATATAAGCTATGTTCCTGATCAATTAGTACGTGAGATATCGTTGGTTTTAATATGAAACAAATAAGGAGAAAACATGTCATTTATGTCGTAAAAACATGCAAAACGCAATGTGCTTACATTTAATTTTGGGAAAGTATTTTGAAAAAATAATTATCCAGGAACCTAGATAAATACAAGTTCAATCTTAATAATCGCATAATATGGTGGAAATATTCTCGAATTACAAATTATGTTGGTATTACGTTTGTATGGGCAATTCGCCCTCCGGAGTCACCTTAAGACTGACATTTCAGTCAATACTAGAAAACCTGTTATTAGCTGATGTCGGTTTATTAAATTAATATGGGCCTTGGAGCCCAACACATTAATATAAGACAAATTTCCTGCGATTATGATATTAATGCAAGGGGTCACTACCCAGATTAAAAGCACGACTAGGGGACAGTTATGAATAGAGATAATGTTCTCATCTCATTGGTTATTATTTTACTAGCAAGAGGGATGAGTTACCAAAAAATCTAGAGCCAAGAGAAAAACGTATCTAGTATGATCGAAGTTTTAATATAAACGTAAATTAAATTCCAGCGTAAAAAAATGTGTGTGTGTTTCTCTCAGCTAGGAACTAGATGGCCATGGCTGGCTACAAGTCAGAGGCGCAATCTAAATGACATAGCTACTGTAAGGATTAGTCGGTTGATCCTACGGGCAGCTCTACTAAGGACGGGCCGTTAAATAAAATTGCACTCTATGGTTTTCTGCTTTCTATTTTAAGTTTGTTTTCAGTAACCAAAGGCTATTTTAGTTAAATTTATTTTATAAAAGATTTATGCATGAGTCGTATTAAATAAAAATAGTGGTTTCTATCTATGTCGCTATAAACTTAGTAATTCAAATTCCATGATAAAAATGGCGTCCTCAAAACAGTCGTTATAATTGGCGACCAGTATAAATATAGACCATAGAATGTTCGCGTTACTTTAGCCCGTATAATTTAATAAATTTTGTTCGAATTGAGCGTAATAATTTAGTAATATACTCAATACACTCCAAAATAAGTGTTACTTCAAAAATATTCTGATGCCCATATATTGCAACGGCAGCTACGTATCTTTAATGTTTTTATTAAATAAAATGAAAAACAGATAAATTGATAAAAATACCGACCCGATAAAATAAACACAAACAAAAGCTCAACCCTAAACATAATCCTTGAGTGGGTAGCAAGCATACGTTGTTTGAGCAAACTCCGGTGTCATTATAAAATACGGGCCGCAACGTGGATTCACTTTGAGAAATGGGGGGTGGGCTCTAGCACCTGGTGCTCGGAGTCATTGAGCTACAAACTCCTACAGCGTTCTGCGTTTTTAGTGTTCCGTACTCTAAAGTTAGAAACATAACACATGGTGTTACGAGTTTGTTGGTGTGTTTTAATTTAGTAGCGTCACTATGTACAAGTTTGGCTAGACGGTATGATAATATTATTAAATTGAGTGCCATTAGTGGATTGCACAGGGATTTGGACGAGGATACGCATAGTATATACAAAGGTTAGGTAGGTTATACCCCAGGTACACACAAAATAGGAAAGTCATTCTTCAATATGGGTGACACATTAGTATGGGGTAACATTCAGATGTTACCCGATACTAATACCGTGAGGTAGACAGTGTTTTTATGCATTTATGTATACATAAACTAGAGCACGAGTTTTGCGATTGGAACTCAGCAGTAGAAAAAAAATTTCAAATTTCGAGAAAGGGGTGAGCCGCCGAATCCAACCTAGATGGGCAGCATTCAGGAAGCTTCGAGATGTCCTCTCGTCCTAAATTCCTCAGTGCCTGAAGACCGAAGAATTTTTTTCATTTTTTTTTTTTTTCAATCAGCGGGCGATTGAGAGAGCTCAAGATGCTCGGAGTTAGCTCGGAAATGATATAGATGATCCGCAGAAGAATTAAATTAACTGACATTACTTGATGTGATGCGAAATTGAAGTGGCAATAGGTGAGGCACTTCGACCAACCGTTAGGTGTTGGGGTCCTAAAGTGCTGAAGTGGCAACCTCGCACTGGAAAGCGAAGCGTGGGCAGACTCGGTAGACGGACGACATCAAACAAGTCGCAGGGAGCCGCTGGATACAGATAGCGCAAGACTGTGGCATGTGGATGTCCTTGCAAGAGACCTATGTCCAGCTGTGGACGTCTATCGGTTGATAACGACAACGACTATGACGAGTAGAAAAAAAAATGATGTATAAGTTATACACAATATGTATTGGCATACCTATTGTGCGTACCTTTTACATAGTTTTTTTTAAATATAACATTTATATGCATATAACATTATTAACTAAGCTCTGTCATTTTTTCGCATTGCCCAACATATGACACCGGTTACCCCATGAATTTTGTATTTGGGCAATTCAGTTTAAATGAAGCAGTGGTGGTGAAATAATGTCTGGCAAACCTTTTCAATTACTATTCTATTCTTTATAACTGTGATATTCTAATCGTCTCGGTGCCTTTGTCTGTTTCAATCATTTATTGATAGGTTATCTCCCGAATATGAATAGGCAGCGAACTTTATATAATTAGATTTTTTGTAAATAAATAACTACACGTCTGAATCACGAGCTATAATTAATCTAAAATAATACGGAGTCGTTTTGGTGCAAACTTTACATAAAACTATACTTTACATACATTTTTTATTGGTTTGATTTGGGTGTTAGAAAATAAGTTTTCTTTTTAATACGGAACACTGTTTTTATGCAAGAAAAGCGTACACTTGTCTTTTTGCAAGTTGAAAGTCACTCGAATGAATTTATCACGTGCTCCGAACAGAATGGAGTGGTTTTTTTAAATAGTTACCTCGTAAAATGGTACGACTTAACATTTATTATTCGACAAAAAACTCTGTGTTAGTGCTTTTAGAATATTTGAGAAGAGTTTGGTGGCACTTTGTTAAATGAATGGTGAAACATTTTTGCTATATTCATTTAATATTGGTAATAATATGTTTGGTTTTACTTAAAATATATTATACCGAGACCTATGGGAAATAATCTTTTGATATAAATCTGTGCTCATACTAATATTTTTTTAGTGTTTAGTAAATTTGGCATAATTATGATATTGAATATAATTTAGGATATCGTTGATTGAAGCATATAATCATGACGTGTACAATGTGAGATCTTAAAATTATGGGTGGAACAAGGTTCGGGGTGAAAATATTTACTTCGCTTGCAGCGCGGCAATACACGATGCAAATTTAATTGGTGTTTATACCTAAAAAGTAGACAAAATTTATGCAGACACCATGCCGCAGAGCAAAAGAACTACAATTCCGTAGTAAATTAATTTGGAGTAACTCTTAGGCCATGTCCACATCCATAACTAACTGGGTTTTGAACGTACCTATGCGGCGGCGTTTATAATTCCATCGAAAATCTAATATTTTTTTCACAAAACACATCCGCACCGTGAAAATTGGTGTCACAGAAATTCTCACCGAACATGACACGATGCATTTTTTATTGGTGCGGATGCGTTTTGTGGTTTACTCAGCGTACATTATAATATCGTTTTGTGACGATAAGGACGATATTTCCCTGGTTATTTAGACGTAATAATAAAGACAAATCTTCCGTTTTAACTGGTAAGTATGGAGAAAGCCACGTTAAAATCCATTGAAGTTATAGTAAATAGATGCACTGAAAAATGCGACTATCATAATCGTGTAAAATCGCTATCCGCAGCTGTCTGTTTGTGCGCTTCTAGTTAGTTAATTGCGAAGAAGAGTAAGAAGTAAGTAAGATAGGTTTCACAATTGTTTGGAGAATTTCTTGTGAAGGTGTATATACCTATTATATTTATAGAAAGTAAACAAAATTACTCGGATACGTTGCGAAACTTGAACAAGTCACTAGTAGGTATCTAATAATATAAAGTTGTTATCACAGATAAACAACGGAAATATTTTCCTACTCGCTAAATATAACAATTAGAAATATAATCTGTTGAGGCCGAGCTCAAAGCTGTAAGCCTTTACATGGACCCTTTTAATCATCTTGTTATCACGTTAGCACACCTGGCTTAGAAATAGCGTATGAAATTAATTCATATTCAAAATTCTGTATTACGTAAGTTTACCTTAGTGTACAGTAAATCATTGAGCAGCTTATGTTTACTAGTTCACAATTAATTGTTATCGGTATTTACTCGATAAAGGTTTTTTGATTTATTTATTTTTTATCCACTACAAGCTAGCCCTTGACTGCGATCACACCGGATGGTAAGTGATGATGCAGTCTAAGATGGTAGCGGGCTAACCTGTTAGGTTCCAAAAGGTATCTAAATTCAGGAGCCCAGTTAGTGTACATTTTCTTGCGGCTTTTCATCAACTTCAGGGCAAAACACACTACTGAGAGAACGGAAAAAACGTCCGCGCGAAACGCCCGAGTCGTACGGGAAGCATGTTTCGTCTTGTTGCGGTTGCCTGTGCCATAAAGTAGTGCGCTTGCGGAATTTTTGTCCACCAGACCATTTTTTTTGCCCTTTGCGTTGCAAGAGCCGCGATAAATATGCAGATGGAAACATAGTAAGTCAGAAAAATATTCATTGGCATAGAAAAAGTGCCAGTTTACTGTCGTGCGTAAAGAACAGGGCAGCCGCCCTAGCGATGTGACCATTATTTAATCTGTGGCCCTAGCATGATACTCGTAAGTCCCGCGCGATAGAGGGCGACATTATCTTCCCGAGTTAGTAAAATGGGACATGCATTTTACAACCTAACGTACTACCCCACTACTCCTACTAAAAAAGCAACCGCCGAGTTTCTTGTTGGCTCTTCTCGGTAGGACTTTTTGACGACCTCCGTGGCGCAGTGTGTAGCGCTGTTGCCTTAACGTGCGGAGGTCCTGGGTTCGATCCCCGGCAGGGTCAATTTGGGAATTTATAATTTCTGAATTTTCCCTGGTCTGGCCTGGTGGGAGGCTTCGGCCGTGGCTAGTTACCACCCTACCGGCAAAGACGTGCCGCCAAGCGATTTAGCGTTCCGGTACGATGCCGTGTAGAAACCGAAGGGGTATGGGTTTAATATAACTGCCATGCCCCTAACAGGTTAGCCCGCTACCATCTTAGACTGCATCATCACTTACCATCAGGTGAGATCGCAGTCAAGGGCTAGCTTGTAGTGGATAAAAATAAAAAAAAAAAGGACTGGAATTCAAAAGCACTTTCATTGGTAGATTTACTTGCCGATTCAAAAGAACATGTAAAAGATTATTTGAATAAAAAACATTTGAATTTGAATATGACAGCGCGTGATTTTTTTAGGGCGGCTGGTGTTCATGTTACGTATATACTAGTCAGGTAGATCCCATTTTGCAGGATGTTTGCTAGGCAAAACTAAAATATTGTATCGTCTGGGGCGGGAATCGACTCGTTATTCAAACTTCGACGTCTGCGTATTTGTTCATATGCGTCATGGACTATTTTTTAACATTCGAACATTCGGGCTGTAGAATTTTTATTTAACTACAAGTACTACAGCTGGCTACATGGTTTTGTTTAAACTGTTTCAAGCCAATTAAAAGGTTCAAAGATTTTTCCAAAATAAGTAAACTTTTCAAATGTAAAGTAACATTTGAAATGTTTGAGCTATTTTGGAAATCTTCCTTGTCATACTCGAAATTGTATTTGTTAGATTGGTTTGTCCCTCAATCACGCCGCAACAGAGCAACAATATGATTTTTTACATGGGAATAGTTGAGGACTAGGACCTATGCTAGTTTTTATCCCAGTAAATTAAGGAGTTCCCGTGGGAATAAAAAAAATCTTATTCCCGTGGATGAAGTCGCGGGCATCAGTTTTGTTATTTATAAAACGAGGTTTGAAAGTTTTTTTTAATATTTTTCAATATAAGATCCTCTAAAGATTTTTCAATACTATAAAACGAAGATAAACTTAAGAACGTGGAAAAATTGATTAGCATAGCATGTAGACCTGAAACTTTTACCCTCCTTTTATTGAAATTGGGAAACAAATTGTACCAGCACTTTATTCTGTTAATCCAAAAGCAAATCGTACAAAGAATAAAAAATGAGCTTTTCAAATACTAATGGAATCACTGTGAAGCCATGTAATTAACCGTTGTATCTTTTGTGTACTCTTCAACCGGCCCACTGGACCGAGGGGTGGTTTTGTTTCCATCCTTTTTGTGTTTGCAAGGGGAATACCGTAGGTAATATGTTTCGATTATCATTTCTCTGGCTTCGTTTGAATTGAAAAATGCTCACAGTTTCGCTTCTGTTTTCCTGTCAGGGCAGTTTTTTTTGTTCCGCTATAAATCTCGTTTCCGGAGCCATAGCGCGCGTTACCTACACTTTTATATTTTTTTCTGAACGCACGTTGCACTCATAACAGTAAGTTTAATACACACAGTTTAAAGTCTAAGTAATTTTTTTAAATTCAAATACTTTTACTTGCCTGCTTGCACTTGCTTTTACAAATGATTTCGAATCGTCAAAATCTTCCACTTTTAAGTAAAAATAATTTTACTAATATTATAAATGCGAAAGTTTGGATGTATGGATGTCTGGATGTATGGATGGATGTTTGTTACTCAATCACGCCCCAACAGCTGAACGGATCTGAATGAAATTTGGCACAGAGATAGATTATAGTCTGGAATAGCACATAGGCTACTTTTTATCCCGGAAAACTAAAGAGTTCCCGCGGGAACCACAAAACCTCGATCCACGCGTACGAAGTCGCGGGCATTCGCTAGTTATTAATATAAAATTGAACCAAGGCCGGTAGTGCGCCAGGCCAAGTTCCAGCCTACCGCGCGCAGTGTTTATCTTTACACGAAATATTTCACGTAGTTTTTAACCGACTTCCAAAAAGGAGGAGGTTCTCAATTCGACTGTTTTTTTTAATGTATGTTACGCGATGATTCCGCCAATTCTGAATCAATTTTGATGATTATTTTTTTCTTTGATAGATCATACTTCAGAGGTGGTCCCACAAAAATTTCATCGAAATTGATTAAGCGCTTTTTGAGAAAATCAACAAAAAATAACTTAGATAATGTTTTTAATTTTTAGTTTCAGTTGGTACTTATAATTAAAGTTTTGAAGTCGGTTTTTGTTTTAGTTGAAAGCGAATAATTATTACCATTTACCGTCATATATGTGGTTCCGCGTCATAGTAGCATAACAAAATTTGGAGCACTGGGTAATCTCATAACTATAGTGATAACATTTAGTTTCAAGTATCCAAGTGAAAACACTCACCCATCAAAATTGTGAATTCACCTATCAAATTCCTGGGGAAAATTGAAACGTAGATGATTGGTTTCAGTGTGTAAATAAATGGAAAAATTTAAAAAGGTGCAAAAGTTGAACTACGCTTCGCCCACGTAGGTTCAGTTTAAAAAGTAAATTAAGGATCGGCACGACGCAAAACTATTAACCGGTGAAATTGTGTAGATCTCTACACAATTGAGCACCGTCTCAATTTGACCTGATTAATGTATGTGGCTATGTGCGCATTGCTTTGAATTAGCCGTGTTAAGTCGAGTCGCCTATATTAACGGTCTACTGCCCGCCTTCAAAGTCACTGTTGATATTTGACCTACTGTATATTAGCATTCAGAGACTGTCAGTTCCGCGTGTACTCTGAATAATTATTTGCTTGAGTAACATAATGTAGTCTCAAGACAATGTTTCAGTGCAAATTATATTAATTCTGCGCTAACGATATGACAGCAGGAATATAGTTTGCTTAACGTAATTAGTTTAATTAATCCACTTTGTATTCTTATTGTAAATTTTAGGCATCGAATATAGCTGGCGCCAATCAAATAGTCGCGTCTGAAGTTGATCGCAGGACGCGTCGCAAAATCTCTTCAACTGATTTTGATGAAATTCGATACAGACGTAGGTTGTGCCCGAGGAAGGACTATTTATCCCGGAAAATTAAATAGTTCCTGCGGGTATTCAAAATACCTACCTACTTAATCTACGCGACAACATCGAGAGCATCAACTTATAACAAATAAATTGGATTATTTACTTTTATAAAAATCTTAAACACTAATGGATAAGAAAAATCTATGGTGTAAAAAAGTGTGGTCCTTATTTTGATATCAATTAATATTCATCGGTATTAAACACTTGGTTCAGATGAATGCGTATAGTGTTGGCATTCACAACGTTGTACCTAAATCACTCCTAAACATTGAGCATCCCTATAAACTAAACTCCACGCAAAGTACCTAATGATTAGTTTCTAGTCCATTCACAGTTTGTTACATGATTTCACTTCAGTTGAAGTCGAATAAGTAGTTTGAGCTAGAAATTTTAAGGTAATCGTCTGGAAAAATTTACTTTTGGGTATTTATGACACGATTCACAAGCGCAATCGAGGGGGTTAAACTAAGGTTGTTCTATTATTATCCAATTGTCTTATTGCGAGATTTGCCATTCGATTTATTTTATTATTATCCACCAGTAGGAGTGTATGTAATGTTATGTTATGATAGGGAGCACGACGTTTAAATAAGATCATGCAGTAAGTTTTTTTTGCAACTTCTTCACAATATATAGTATGTCCGTCCGTCTGCGGCTTAGCTCAGATAATATTAGTATTAGCAAGCCGTAATTTGACATGAGTGTACATATTAATCACGCCGACAAAGTGGTAAAAAAGTTGAATTTTTTTTAGGGTAGATCCCCTACACGTTTAATGGGGATGATTTTTTTTCTCGTCTATCCCATGATGTGCGGTGTTGTTGGATAGGTCGTTCAAAAATATCGCGGATGTGGGAAAACTTTAAAGTGCTAATTTTTGTTAGAGTTAAGTGTCCTACACCTGAAAACCTACACGGCGCGTGGCCCGATACACACTTGGTCGGGTTTTTCTTCGTTTACCGGAAATTCAGACTTTAAAGAAGGTTTTGAGGGAGAATGTATAGTCGCTTTTATTAAGTATATTTTCCACGTAATTGTCCGTTAGGATAATTTAATCTATAATTAATGTGTTTAATACATTATCATGACGAATGGCTCCTAAAAGTTTACCTCTACAGTGGAAGTCACTCCAATCAATCAAAGCTATTAAAAAAATACATTAGTACTTTCCGTGCATCAAGCGAATGCAAGTAAATGCAAGTCAGACTATAAATTCTCAGTAATTAATCTCGTTTGTAGTTCCTAAAATAAACAGCCGAGTAAGAAAGATATAATACAATTATTTGACTTTTTGTCCGCAGTAAAATAATGCCGCGTGGGCTGTAATTTCAAAACACAATTTATTTGCAGTTAATTTGTACATACGTTTATCTTAACTTTAATGTGTTTAGACTGGTTTTGCCACACGATTTAGTCTGTGTAATTTTTTATTTTATTTACGTACATTTCAAGATAATATTCATTACTCAGTTTCAGATATTATTACCTACGTAGTGTCCGTAATAAAGATTATGATCAATCAAAATAACTACCTAATGTTGGGTCAAAATAAGATTATTTAGGAGAATGATTTCATTTCCTTCAATGGTTTTAAGTGCCGTGTAGCAATCGATGGTGGGTATCGGTTTATCATAACTGTCATACCCTTAATAGGTTAGCTCGCTATCAACTTAGATTGCATCATCACTTACCACCAGATGTACCAACTCGTACTATACTACCAACATTAGTACAGTACGTGATTTTACATCGATTCTAAGGAGTTTTCGAGTATTAAAACACTAACTTTACATAAATTGCTTTGTTTTTAGCAATGAGTTCGATCACCACAAGCAGAAACTTTGTGGAATAAACATCGTTAGCATAGTGAAAGTGGCAAGAATTTAACATGATGGACTTTAGATCTATTTTACTGAAACGTAACAAACAGCGCTTCGTTTCAAAATCACACTAATTCGTACTAAAGGTGAGCGTTCGTAGTGGTCAATAAATACCTTCGGGCAGTTTACCTCCGTTGTTCTGATCGCAAATCGCTATCTGCTCTACTGGTTTTCTTTACCAGAGCCTACGGTTGGAGAGCTTTGACAATTTGGTCAGCTCTCCCTGCATATTTTGTTTACCGGAGGCATCGAGAACGACATCAAAGGCGATTGGCGTTGGTATTTTGAAAATAGAATTTCGCAGCTTTAGATACAGCTGTGGCATGGCGGTAGAATCTGCTCTGGTAAAGTATCTAAAGTTTTATTTATAGGCTAGCAGATGCCTGCGACTTCGTCCGCATGAAATAAGATTTTTTAAATTCCCACGGGAACTCCCTAATTTTTCGGGTAATATATATAGCCTATGACATTCACAAACAATGTATTTTTCTATTGGTACCAGAATTTTCAAAATCGGTTCAGTAGATCCAGAGATTGTCCCCCACAACCTCACAAACTTTAACTCTTTATAAAATTAGTACAGATATAGATATTGCCACTCCAAATATCAGGTTTCATAATTTGTTATTTTGTCAATTAAACAATTGAATGTCAAAATTTCAGAAAGGTTTTTTTTTAGAATTTAAGAATTTACTCGTACATGCAATAAATGTTTAGTCAATTATTTCTTATGTTTATATAAATAAAATAAGTAATAATATTGCTGTTATTTTTCTAACAAGTAAATGCCCTTCCTGGAATCTCTGTTTCAAGAGACGTTGTGAGTTAACTCAAGTACATTAAGCATAACTTCTATGACGGATATAATTTAATAATTCAGGAATATTGCGACTGGTGGACAGTTCATATTTAATCGTATAGTCGATGCAAATTTCATGCGGCGTTTGAGACGCTTTTCGTTTAAACTTGTCCAAACGATGGATACTAAACCCTTTGAATAATGATGCGTGAATTTGAAGTAGGTGAAATCATGAGTGTGTTCGAGCTCTCGTCGCTGCGATACATTTAGTACACTGCTTTAGCGAGGTATTAGCTTTTAATGGATTTTAGCCTTTATTTTCTATGCAATAAGAATTTTTCGCCCTGTGGCTTCTAGTTTGGCTGTCGATTGAGTGCGCATACAACGTTGTCGCAATTTGGGATAGTGATGCGGTTTTCCTAATCTGTTTACGTAGTTCAGCTAGGCGTTCTGTAACTATTGTATATGTTTTCAGACAATTCAATTAGGACTTCGGCATTAAACGCATGTGTTGGGGTAAATGGAACAGAATAGTTTGCATCTAAGTGTTAAGGTTTCATTGAATTCCGGAACGTTGAGTACCTTTCATATTAATTTGAGTGGCAGCCTCTTTGAAGAAGCAAGTCTTCTTACAAAAACTTTTCACTTTCTTATTGAGCGAAAATATTCTTTGACGTGGAAAAATTTCCAGCATACTTATTAGTTGATCTGATCCTGTGTTGAAAATTTCATCTTTTGATGTTAACATTTTCTAAATATTAAAATAAATATGAATAGGTACATTAGGTACATTATTAAAATATCATTTCACATCTAATAATGTTAGATAATATTTGTCTGTCTGTGTCTTCATTAGCCAACGCATTCACGTATCGTTCGTCTGATTTAGTTAAAATTATGTACAGTTTTTGTTGACAATTCCAATAAGGTTTCTGATGGTATCATCGGAATAGGTTGCGCGTGAGTCACATTGCAAAGTATTCAAACTAAAGTATAGTGTTAAATTAAACATAGAAAATTTTAAATATTACAACCAACAAGCTAATATCAAAAAACGCGGTAAAAATCCAATCACCTAGCGGCCGCTACAATGGCGTTCATTATAAATTAACGCCGAATTGCCATGTTTGGTTCAATGCGCGAGCCCCGAGGGAAATCAGAGTACCTGCCCGGGAGTACTTTAGAATACATACTTTCGGTGCCTATGGACTTTCGATTTGTTTTATTTTCGCATCTTTCAGAACGTTGTCATTTATAAAGATAAAAACTTTAACTGAACAGATGCTTAACAGGTTTTGTATGGAAAAACAGTCAGGTTTAAAATAAACACATGTCCAACATGTGTCCAATGCTTGTTTAAGTTTCAAAGGTAGTACATATCAACCGCCTTACCACAAAAATTTGAAATTATAGTGCCGGTTTGGCCGTTAATGTATGTGATTTATGTCAGGTTTAGAATTAACAAAGCTGAAATGAAAATGAAATGAAATGTTTTATTTGGTGTAGGACAACTGTACCTACTGACCCTACCACCTTAGCAGAACTGTGAGTGAAGGCTGTACCTAGTATTTTCCTCGCGTATCTGTTTAAAATAATATAATATATCCTTTGAATCTCCAAATGTGTTAGGCTTTTGTTTAACGGGCGAAAAGTGGACTCATGTTGGCTTTTGAATGACGTTGATTATGAGTTTTGGTCCTAAATTGGAAACTTGATTAGAAGCGGGAATGATAAGTATACAGGATTAGCCGTGCATTCAAATACTCGTTAGGATTGACAATGCGGTTTCCGATATGAATAATATACCTATAACTGCTGGAATTATGTATAATTCCAGCAATTAGGTAGGCAGCAGCAACCTGATGGAATACTAACTGCTGGAATTATGTATAATTCCAGCAGTTAGTATTCCATCAGGTGAGATCGTAGTCAAGGGCTAGCTTGTAGTACTTGTAGTGGATAAAAAAAAAATCTGTGATATCTATTATTTTCAATGAAATTTTTACTTTACAAAATTTATTTGATTTTAAATTTATTTTTGCTTTCAAAGATCGAGTCTTCCATGATAACCTGTCTTAATTATACATTTGCAAAATCTTTAAAAACAAAAATTAGAGAAAGATAAAATTAAAACTACTACTAATTATATTTACAAAAAATACACGCCGTCCAAGTGATCGTCAATACAAAATGATTAAACGAAAAAAACATTTTTATTATTATTTAGGTTTCATATTAGACTATCAGCTGTAAGGATAATAAGATACACTGCTATTATATTAGTATGTATTACAATTGTCAATAAATGTAAATAAAAACTCACGCGATGGATGATGTCCGTTGCTGCGTAGAAGCTTTCTAGCGGTTCTGGTCTTTTCATCATATAAGGTCGTGGGAAATCGGCATCCTCGTAAATCTCTGTTGACAACAATGACATTAAATCATTCCCCAGGATAAAATAGGAAAATATTATTTCTTATGCGATATTTACTTCTCGTTCACAATTCAGATGGGTATATCATAGAGAATGTTTATTTCGATTAACAACGTGTTTTGTGTATCACTTAGGATTTTATAGAATACCTATATTATAAACAACAAGATTTTTCCCGCAAATCACAGATCTCGTAAATACTTTTCGTTTTTCCGTAGTAAAAAGTAATATTTTGCGGGCCTCTAGGTGTAGATCTATGTTCCTTCAAAATCCATTCGACGAATGATAAAAGCGAAATAACTTCCTATTATCTTTGAGTTAAGGCGCTTCATCTTTTCGGTACAGCCGTTTGAACAATACCCGCCATTTAGACCGGACGTCCGGGCACCGAACGAGCAGTGCCGGCTTCTTTGTGCCACCATTATATGAGTGGAATTTGTTGCATTTGCGTTAGACAGGCAGTGCACATTGCTCATGATGATAGAGGGGATGCCAAGAGGCCATTATTGCTTTGAATCCTCGTTTAATACTTCAAGCTAGTTTTCAATATAAGAGAAAATTTTGATGAATTTTTTTAAATTAACTAGATGCCCCACTCTGGCTTTGCTTGGGTGGACGTTGGGAAAATCCCGTCTCAACCGTTAAACGAATTTAACCTAAACTTGTCTTTTTTATGTCAACCCCGTTTTAAACTGATCACAAGATAGAAATCAGTTTAGGCAGTGTTGTGCAAGTCGGTCTATAGGTATTTCTTGTGTCAGTGACATCGCAAATTACTGCTACCGAACTAAACGTATGTTGTTTCTTAACTACTTAGCTTGTGCTCACAGCTTCACTCACGTTAAGTTAGATTTTCATACAAATTTCAAATCCCTATTTTACCCCCTTAATGGTTGAATTTTCAACAATCGTTTCCTAGCGGCTGTCTACATAACAAACAGCCCGATTCGTCCTGTGGTTTGAGCTGTGCGTTGATAAATCAGTGAGTCAGGTAGTCAGTCACCTTTTATTTTTATATACCTATTTAGACTTAATCATATTTTCATCCTTT
Organism: Erebia aethiops; assembly: GCA_923060345.2. Lineage (NCBI taxonomy): Eukaryota > Metazoa > Arthropoda > Insecta > Lepidoptera > Nymphalidae > Erebia > Erebia aethiops. The sequence continues at coordinate 7,973,119 of OV281079.1, read as the reverse complement.
GAAACTATAAGAACAAAATGGGAAACTGCATAGGAAAAAATAAAGCACTTAGAAATGTGTCTATCATTAGGTAAACTTCTTTGAACCCCTTTATTTTCGCAGTGAATAAGATCAAAATTACTTGTACCTCCAAATGAACAAAACCGGGGTAAATACCGGTAAATAATACTGCGCGGTTAAATACAACCTGAACAAAATCGGCTTACGTTGTTACAGAATGGAAGCAGCTTTTCATAAAATATAGCATAATTAACACGTACTTTGGTTTCTAGAATAATTCTAGAAAAATAATTCTATTTATATTTATATATTTCTATTTATTCTATTTATTTATTTGGTTTCTAATATAATTCTAGAAAAGGCTATAAGGCCAATTTTACAGATTTCCTCATCACAATTTTTTTATTATAATTAATAGCAAATCCAAACTCATATTATAAATGCCAATGTGTGTATCTGTCTGTGTCTCTGTCTATCTGTTATGCTTTCATGGCCCATCAGCTGATTTCGATAAAATTTGGGTTTTGAAAAGTTCCCACGGGAATTTTTAAAAACCTAAATCCACTGAATGAAGACGCGGGTATCATATAATAATCAATATACACGTTACTAACTCGCAACCACACCATAAAGTAAACACTATGAGCTTAGATATTTTTTGTTCGTTTTGAAAATATAAGTTTATTGTAGAAAAGAAGCACAGTATAACATAGAAGGAACGCTAGGGTTTACAATAATCCACTACAGGCACTGCATCTTTTCAATACTGTAGGTACATTAAAGAATGCTACTCAAAGCGGATGTCTGGGAAAAGTAACGGGCATAATTTGAAAACTTCTTTGTGGTGTATCCTATAGAGGAATTTTAAAATCAGTTCTACTTTTAGATATGGAAAAGTCTTGGATAAATGTATAAGATACTTAATGTGTAAAAATTAGGCTCCGTATTCCTTTATAATTTGATTTATAAATGTCACCGTAAGATTGTAAAAACCGTTAGATTATAATATAACGTTTTTTATCTCGATAGATTATAAACTGTCGACAGATTGTGAACCGTATCATAGTGCTTACAATTTAACACGTTATTTTTCGGTAAATTGTAATATATTAGGTATATTAACCCGATAGAAGGCCGGGCACTACCTGAATATTCATGTCAAACCCTTTTTTTTTTTTTTTTTTTAACGCTGGGAAATGCGTTTAGGCATCCCCCCCGGAGATAGGGCAGGAGTCTGCACTCCCTCCGGAGGGGTATGTGGGACTCACTGTCAGAGCAGAATACCCACTAAAACCCAGCGGACCCGTCTTCCGTAGTAATGGGGCGGCACAGGATCACAAAAAGTATTCTACTGTGCCGTCTCAACGGTAGAGCCACTTTATTATATTGGCCTCTACGGGGTTAGAAGATGCGCATATCGGCGCCTCCTGCCCCCCTGGCGTCTGCGGCGCATCGGATGAGCGTCGGGTGCCTCCTCTCTTTCCCGCTCAGACGCCTCCTTTAGTGACAGTACCTGCTCACAAAAGGACACCATTGCCGTCCAACAGGCCTCGCTTCCGACCATGCAGTCTATTACGTGCGGAAGCGAGAGATCTCCGCCTAAGATGCACGACAATGCGTGCCTCTGCGGCGCCCAGGCTGCGCATTCCACGAGAGTGTGCTGCGCTGTGTCGGCTGGTGCACCACATTCGTGGCAGGCAGGCGTCTCTTCACGCCTCGCAATCTGGTGCAGGTACTTACCGAAACACCCATGTCCCGTGAGTACCTGCACCAGCCGATACGTTAACGCACCGTGTCGTCTTTTGATCCAGCGCTCGAGGTGAGGCTGGATCGCGTCCACCGTCCAGGCACCGGCAGCGGGAGACTGCAGGTCCTCCCTCCATCCAGAGATTAGAGCCGACTGGGCCATGGTTCTTATTCGCACCAACTCTTCTGCTCCAGGGCGCTCTCCCCGAGCCCTAGCGTCTACCCTGAACCGGTAAACTTCGGCTAGTACTTCGGCCTGAAGTTCCCAGGGCGGGTCAGCCGCCAAAAGCGTGGCAGCCGTCCAGGATACCGTTCTGTATCCTCGGATCGAGCGCACTGAGATGACTCGTTGCGGCGCCCGTAATAGCGCCTTATTTTTCGGCGTCAAGCTGTGCACCCATACGGGCGCCCCGTACAAAGCCATGCTCCGCACTATCCCGGCATAGAGTCGCCGACAGGCTGATTCCGGCCCCCCTACGTTAGGTAGCAGCCTTCCGAGGGCAGCAGCAGCATTTATAAGCCTCGGGGCCAGTTGCTGGAAGTGTGCCCCGAAGTTCCATCGGCCGTCCAGTATCAGACCCAGGTATTTCATCTGACCCTTTACCTCCACAGTTGCACCCTGGACGGTGATTCGTGCACCTCGAGGAGGTCCCCTGCGTGGGCCATGGAAGAGGATGGCCTCAGTTTTGGGGATGGAAACCCTTAGGCCTAGCCTCCGGATCCTATCCACCACCATGGACGTACCGACCTCGGCAAGACGAGCTACCGCCTCGTAAGTCTCCCCCCGGGCAGTGACTAGGGTGTCGTCAGCGTAACATAACACCTTCATCCCCGGGAGCAGCGGACCCCGCAGGAGCCAATCGAATCCGACATTCCAAAGGGTCGGCCCGAGAACCGAACCCTGCGGGACTCCGCGGCCCACACGGCGCCTGTACAGTCGGCCATCGCTCCCTTCCCATAGGACATCCCTTTCCTGAAGGTACGCCTCCAACAGTCTTCTGAGATAGGGTGGCACTTCATGGTACCGAAGCGCCTCCAGTAGCGTCTCAAAGGGGAGACTATTGAAGGCGTTTGTGACGTCGAGAGAGACCGCGAGTACAACGTCTCCCTCCCCTACTGCCTCCGTGGATAGGCTTTTTAGGGCTTCCAGTGCATCTAACGTCGAGCGGCCCGCTCTAAACCCAAACTGCACTTCGGATAATCCCGGTCCCACCGACTCAAGATGTGAGGTGAGACGGGCAGCCAGAACTCTCTCGAAGAGCTTGCCCGTTTCGTTAAGCAGCACTATGGGTCTGTATGCCGCAGGGGAGTCCAACGGGCGACCCTCTTTCCGAAGCAGGCACAGCTTCCCATCCTTCCAAGACTTCGGGAACTGCCCAACGCGCAAGCACTCGTTAAACAGTTCCCGAAGCCGCTCCGCCAGATACTCAAATGAAATGTGCACTACTTTGCCCGGGACACCATCAGGCCCCGGTGCCGTCTTTTTTGTTCTTAGGCATTCGCAGGCACACTCCATCTCCCCTACCGTGATAAGAGGGATGTGGAGATCCGGCACGGTCCCGAAAGTAGGGGCCATGACCGGGGGGATATGACCCAGGTGGTCTGGAAATAGCTCCTCCACCAGGCGCAGTACGGCATCAGGCTGCAGAGTTTCCGTCAGCGGGGCGCACTGGGCACGGAGTTTGTTACGCGCCATACGATAGGGGCGCCCCCACGGGTCCCTGTTTAGTGTCTGCAGTAAATCCTCGCGGGCCGCCTCCTTTGCCTGCCTAATGGCCAGTTGTAGCGCCTTCTTGGCCTGGCGATAGGTGTCGTGGAGTTGGCTCTCTCGGTCTGGGTCTAGCCCATTCCGCCTGCGGTTTCGGACGTACGCCCTACGTGCCCTTACACAAGCTGTGCGAAGCTCCGCGATTTCCGCCGACCACCAATACACGTAGCGGCGGCGTGACCGACGGCGGGCTTTCGGCATGGCTGCGTTGCAGACGTTCGTAAGGGCGTTCTGCAGGGAACTCGCGAGCTCCTCCACGCCAGTACCAGCACCATTGCTGGAAGACGACCACCGCTGAACAATGGCCGCCTCCTTGGCCAGCTCCCGGTCCAGCTGACTGATGCACCACCTCGGAAAATGGCTAGGTCCCCTAGGAGGACCTGCAGGGACAGAGGCGCTGGAAAGCCCAAAGCGGATATACCTATGATCGGAAAGGGTCTCCACATCTTCCTCCACTCTCCAGTCGAGGACTCTGCTAGCAACTGCAGGCACGGCAAAGGAAAGGTCGACGATGGATCCACCTTGTTGTCGCACACAGGTATGCACCGCTCCTCTATTGAGAAGGGACAGACCCGAAAGCAGAGACCAGGCCTGCACAGCCCGCCCCCTCTCGTTGGTGTTGGGATTCCCCCACGCTCGAGACTTGGCATTAAAATCGCCCAAGACGATGACGTATCCAGTTCTCGACTGCCTGATGATGGCTTCCCTAACGGAGTCAAGGAAGGTTTCAAACTCCGCCAGGCTGCGGTTGGGCGAGAAATATATACCCACAATGACTAGTTCCCCCCACCTCGCTACCGCAAATCCTGAACCTCTTTCTAAAGCTGAAAGGTCGGGGCCGACGCTTCTGCTGGTCAGGACCGCCACCGAGCCGTCCAGGTCTCCCACCCAGTGAGATTGGTGTGCGGGGATGTAATAAGGCTCACAAGCCACGGCCAAGTCTATGTTCCACTCTGCCATGGCCTGAAGCATGAGGTCCTGGGCCCCGGCGCAGTGATTCAGATTCGACTGGAGGAATCTTGTATTTTGTGAGTAACTCATTCATGTCAAACCCTAACCTAACCAATAATTCGCGCGCGAGTTGAATGCAGAGTAAATGTATGGTGACACTTATATTTACTCTGCATTCAACTCGCGCGCGAACTGTACAAGAAAGAGACAAGAAAACGTAAAAACAATAAATATTTCATAAATTAATACTCAGAACATTGAACGGTTCACAATCTTTCGACAGTTTATAATCTCGCGGGATAGAAACCGTTAGATTATAATCTAACAGATTTTACAATCTTACGGTGACATAAACATTGCTTGTCGTTGAGACAAGGGAGCCATCAGCTAGAGTAGGTGAACTCGTAAGTAAAGTAAGTCACGTTTGAACTTTGAATTAATTGCAACGAATGCTGCCTCGTCCTGCTAATGTTACGCACCTGGCTACTGAGAAGAAGAAGAAAAAAGTTTTTTACTCGACTATAACTAAAGCCTTGATTGCGATCTCACTTGGATGGTAATTGGATCTCACTTGGATGCAGACTAAAATGTTAGTTAGTTAACCTGATAAAGGTATGGCAGTTATTAAACCTATAACTCTAATTGGTTTCTATACGGCGTCGTATACTGGAACGCTAAATCGCATAGCAGTACGTATTTGCCGGTACGTTTGGTAACTAGCCATGGCCGAAGCCACCCATCAGATCAAAAGCTTTTCATTATGTAGATTGATGACCGGCGGATGAATTCTCCCGGCGGTTTCTCCATACAAAAAGATTTGTCTGTTTCGTCCGTGGATAATTACAATAGAGAAAATATTTTTGCACCATAAAATCCATATGGGTCCGTGCCGTGTTCCTATGTTTTTCTTTTTTAGATAAATTAATAATTTTAAGAGCAAGGAACATTCAAAAGTTGCAAAAAATGGCTCAGTTTTCGCGCCATCATCAGACATCCCGCAAATAAATGTGACGGATAAAATAAAAAAATAGCATAGCTATAGCCAGGCATAGCCTGAGTCTTGCTTAAATTATTCTTGAAAAAAAAATTAAAATCGGTTCTGTTGTGGAGGAGGAAACAGAAAAATACGGGAGTAAGATTTCGACAGTTTTTCATAGGTATTATCGGTCCAAGCTGCAGTTGTCCCTATCAGGTGATAAGGAATTATTTTCGAGGAGCAGCGTGACGGCAATATAATTATTCAATACCTATTCTCAAAGTTTCCCGTTCATGCCGTATCCTCTTAACTTCATTTCAAACAGAGCATGCGGTGACGATGGTATTAAAGCGTAACGAAGGAAAATTATAGAAAAAGTATTTTTCGGAATTTCAATAAAGATGTGTGGAAACTCCGGAGAGAGAGTAACAAGCCAGCAGCGAGGGCTCTCGAAAGCCTTAACGAGTGTGGCGAAACGTCAAGTAGTGTTGCGAGCGTGCTAACTAGAGTCAATGGGCAAGCACTTATTACGAAGATGTTGCACGGGAAATACGTATAGTAAAAGCGGTAACCAATCATTAAATTCAGAGATTAACCATAAATTATAAGAAAATGAAAAATATTTTTACGATCAAAATTTTCATAATTTTTTATTACAAATAATTCCGCAAGCATGTATTTAAATAGTTCATACTTTCGATTTTATTGCAAACTAAACAACAATGCCTTTTGAATGGATGCATAAAATCAGTTTTAGTAAGGTTAGAATCAGTTAGTTATTGTTTCTCATAATTTTTGTTCGAAAAATTATTTAAAATTATAAATATTAAATTTTACTTTCGTTATCTTGAGTAATGTCTGTAGATATACTAAAGCTAATGAGTAGATAATAATAATATAGTGAACAAGCACATACATATAGAACACTGAAGCTTTTTTATAACCACTCAGTCATTACGCCTACGAAAGAAAATTAGCTCGAGTAAAATAATGTGAGACATCTCGCGGTTTTTGCAACGCTTTGGCGACAAAAACGGTAGCATGAAAGCTTTCTCGCGAGGGTTGTGCTCGGACTGCTCACTTGAAATTCATGATATACGAAGGAAAACAAAGCAAGGTCTATTGAAAGCCAAGCAATGTAGCGAAGCATCCAGCGGAGTGCTAGGGGAGGGCCGATAGAGCATTATTTGATTAATGAAGGAAGGTAGGTAAATTACACGGACTCTACTTGTTGCAAATGATTTTTTTAATTAAGTATAATAATTGTGTTCATTGTTTAGATCTCCAAATGATACAATATGACAATCTACCGGTAACCTATCATTTCACAAAAAACAAATGTCAATTTTTCATTTCACAACCAACGTTTGGCAAAATTATGAATCATAATTCATCTTTAAACAAACAACTGGTTCTATAAATAATTTTTTTAGACAAATTTTTTGCAGACTTTACTAAACATTCTTTGTCAAACAAATCATCCTAAATAATTTGTTTGTCAAATAAATCATTTATTATTCACATTAATTATTAAAAAAATGCATATCATAAAAACGTTTGATAAATACTATCTGTCAAAATGTTAGGTTAGGTTAGGTACCTATAATAAGTAAAAAAAAATTTTTTCAGTAGCACTAAAGTTTGTAAAAATGTACCGACAATTTATAAAATCGCGAATTAGACAAATAAATTATGTGGTGAAATAATAAATTGGTAAATAATACTTTAACATTCAGAAACTTTGCAAAGCAAAACATTTGCGAATTGAATATTTGTCTAATGATCTTTTATAAAATGAAATTTTTTGCGGAATATAATGTTGTTTGTCACCTTGAATAGTTTTTGAAACGTTTTTTGTGAAATGATCATTTGTTAAACGTTTTTTGTGAATCATTAGTGAACCCAGTCCACCACAATACTAGGATTGGAAAAAAGCGTTATAATTAGAACGTGAAATTCTTCTTATAATAATTAATTGATCATTTACCTACCTAAAACTTAGATTTTCAGACATGTTTTCAGCTGTATAACGTTCATAATATCACATCAGTATAAACTTATCAGAAAACAAGTACGAGTAAATACCATAGGCCGACGCATTGGTACGTATTCCCAATGGGGCCGTGGAGCAGCGACTTTTTTTTGGTAAAAATTTAAATTCAGCATTGTATACTTGGACAAACGGTTGAAATTGGTAAAAATCAAATCAATGCAAAGACTAAAGATCGCGTGACGCACCTGAGCGAGCCATCAGTGCTATGCGTAAGTTAATAGTTTGATTCTTTATCAAAATACGACGCTGTGACTCGGCTTCACCCTTATCTGTAGGTTGATTTTGCGCCCTTAACAAGTTGCGATTACTGTTTAGTGTTTAGATTTCAACATCTGCTCTGGACATCAAAGGGTTCCACCCTCACTAATAAAACAAAAAAAGAACCCGCATCAGTTTGTTTATTTTGCAAAAGTAGCCTCTCTTAAGCTAGTAACATTTTAAATATAATAACCAATGTTTGCGTTTGATTTCGTTATGTATGCTTTATCCCTCTATATTATAATACGATATTCTTTTGATATCAAAAATAATATAATAAAATATAATATTATGAGTGAGAACGTGGCAAAAAGCCGTTGCCGCGTCTGTAACCGTCGCGTGGCCTCGGCCGGTTCGGGCGACGTCTAAATTTTTTTTGACCGGTTCCAGCCGGTTACGCGTCGATTTAGGAGTAGGATATATACCTACCAGCAATCGGATTGCCGACGCCACTTCATTCAGATTTTCGTAGTGATCGGACGTGCGAAATGCGTACAGGACGATCGTCAAATGCAAATGACAGACGATGTGGAGCGGGCTCGTCCACCGGTCGGCATTCTGTGTGACGTCATCGGCACGCATCGCAAAAGTTGCCTCTCGGAGCATCAGCGTCGGCATTGCCGACGAGTAGTTTCGAGCGATCCGTACGGTTCAGATCAGTCGGTTTGATGCCATGCGTTCGATGCGTACGATGTGGACAAGTGGACAAGTGGTTTAGCAATAATAGGAATTTAGGTATAACTACCTACTGGTGTTTGTTATATTCCATTAATTTTATTATATTCTCATTCTTGACAGAAGTGGTTTATTCGTCCTAGATTGTCCGTTTGCATTGTACATCTTATATAAAAGGGAAAGGTGGGTGACTGACTGACTGATCTATCTATCAACGCACAGCTCATTTCACTGGACAGATCGGGCTGAAATTTGGAATAGATAATATAACTATTATGATGCAGACATTCGCTAAAAAATGCTGAAAATTCAATCCTTAAGGCGGTTTGAAATTTGTATGAAAATCGAACTTAACGTGACCGAAGCGGCGGGCATTGGCGGGGAAATTTAGAGCATTTAATTGTATTAAATTTATTTAAGAGCATTTATTTATATATTGTCAATAGGTTTCAGAATAAAATACGAATGATTATTCTACTAAAATACATTGCATTGTGGATGCTAGAGATTGTTCTTTCGTATTATTTTTGTATGATTTGATTGCTGAACATTAACGACATATTATAGTCTTTAAGACAGCTTAAAGCATTTTATTAGAAGAGATCACCACGTGGCACGTGACGACGTGGCAATGACCCAGTGATGAAAAATTTGTGTTCTCGCAATTGTTGTTTTATTATTAAAACAGTGTAAAAGAAAAAAAAATTAAACTAAAAACAAGGTCGTTGCAGAGTACTCACCGTTATATTCGTTCTGGTCATGTATTTCGCATTTGTCTCGACGACCAAGAGTATCACGCCAAATATTGTAGGGTTCTCGATAGTCTTCATCGACGATGGGCGGGCTGCTGACAATATGAATATATTTTATTTATATATTTTTATATATTATATATATTTTTATTTCGCCTGGTGGGAGGCTTCGGCCGTGGCTAGTTACCACCCTACTGGAAAAGACTGCCTCGTTGGTCTAGCGGTTAGCATAGTCGACTGCGGATCACGAGGTCCTGGGTTCAATTCCCGGTCGGGCATAAAAATTGTTAGGTATTGGGTTTTTCAATTGAGAAATTCTCAGTGCCAGCCCGGAGTTGGAAGTTGGTGGTGTTACACCCCCGTGCCTCGGAGAGCACGTTAAGCCGTCGGTCCCGGTTATTATCACTAACATGATAATAGTCGTTAAAGCCCGCCAACCCGCATTGGAGCAGTGTGGTGGGTCTAAGCTCTAATTCCCTCTCTCCTATGAGAGTGGAGGCCTGTGCCCAGCAGTGGGACGTTAATAGGCTGTAGTGGTGGTGGTGGATATGTATAATATAGTTTACTTCCAATTTGGTCATCATTGTTTATTATTCCACAACAAGTTAGCCCTTGACTGCGACCTCACCTGGTAGTCAGTCTAAAGACAGCGCGCTGACCTGTTAGGGCAATTATATAACTGTGGCAGTCATCACCACTCAGATACACCCTTAATCAACTCTTTTCAAATTTAAATATTTTTTCACTTTCCACTCTATAAAGTTAAAATTATGAGTTATTTTGGACTTTACCTTACTTTAATCTTTGACCATAAAGCTTTGAGGTAAGTATAAGTGTAAAGTTACACAGTGATTATTGCCCCCCACGGCGACATTGTATAAATGTCACCGTGGGGGCCTTATGTAACTAATGTACCTACTTGTACTTGCTAATGTTTCCATAATATTTCAAAGCCTAATAATAGTCAAGTGAGATAACACTATATTCCATTCCATTTCCGGGCACAGACCTCTCCGAGTCTCTTACACAATATGATTTAGTATCATAAGTGTACACTATTTATGTTTTAATATTAAAACTTAATAATTACAGGTTAAAGTGACCAAATTAACAACATTCCAACGCTTTGTAAATTAAAAGTTTAAATATACAAGTACTAGTTCAAATCAGATACAAATGGAGCCGTGTACGTTTCGCACGTCATATGGAATAGGTACATAAATTTAGTTTCCTCCATCGCAGTATTAGAGAGCTTATTTTAGATACTAACCGCAACATATGTATCGCAGGGCAGTTAGCGAGCGCCGAAGCAATTCGTGGCGAACGTCGATTGTTCCTCGTGTTCGGTCCCCGTATCGTGGGACAGAACAATTTCTTAAAGATATTCGGAATTCTTCTTCGTGTTCGTTTGGAGATTAAAACAGCTGCGGCCGCGATTATTACCCCTGCTCCTACCACGGCTCCACAGGCAAACCCCACTGATATCTGAACTGTGGAGTTCCTTTTTATTCTAGAAGTTGGATGGGCATCAGTGCGGTAGTAATCTTCTAGATACGCCGCCGATGTATTCAAGACCGTTGCGACTAAAAACAAATGATGAAAGTGTGAGTTTTTTTTTTTAATACAGGTGCGTCTACAATATTCTTAAACCTTGCAAGTTCTCGTATATATATATTTTACAGTCTATAAGTCTTGAAATAAAGAGATTGCCCTATCTGTGAATATTATAATAATAATTTTAACCTATAGATAGTCAAAGGAGGTCAGTTTTTTAACTATGATTAAATATAGGTATATTATAAGTATAATCTGTTTTTATGTTTTTTTTTCACCATAATATTATATATGGTAGACGCATTCAAAGCTAGGCTTCGTCTTCGTATGCTCATAAACAACCCACTATCAAACGTGAAAATATCAAGCAAAAGAAGTTTGTTAGTAAAATCAACTTCTGTTTTAAGTCAGTAAAGTCAGTCTTTCATTAAGGGCAAAAACACACTTGGAACCAGACAAGACCAAAACATCAGCGCGAAACGTCCCCGTCGGGGAGTAGGAATGACGTTTTGCCCTGTACCGCTAGTGTAAGCGCCGCATAGTGGCCGGGAACTTATTGTCCATCAGACAAACCGTTGTTTGCCTTATTAGTTTTTGCTCTAAATTTGCAGGTAGCTAAAATTATATAAGTTATGTAAAATCGTCAGTAAGTCAAAGCTGTGCCTGTTGAATGAAAGAAAATAGTCCCCGTCTTGGGTTAAAACAAAGCGGCGGATGAATAGGTGTCGAGCGCACTGTCTATTGTTGGTCCACAAAGCTGTGGGAACCAAGTTCTGAGAGTTCTGTCCCAAGAGTCGCTCATTAAATAATGGTTCCGTTAGGTTTCTGTTAGATTGTGAGTCGGAAGTATTACTTACTTACTTTAGGAAATTGATACAAATAATTTATTTAGTAGTCAATCATAAACTTGTATATAATGTCACTAGCAGTGTCATAAGTCGTCTATTATAAACTTGCCTTTACACAAGTTTAGGAAATCCATAAAAAATATGCTCCCGAAAAAGGATTAATTACTGTTGAAGATTACGTAAATGACAAAAGCCGTTAAATTGAATCCCATCAGATCAATACCAGAAACCAGTATAGGTAAACATTGTATGAACCACTAATATAATAACGAAATAGAGCGGAAATCAACGCAATTGTTTGATATGGCTACACTCGTCCAAAGAGAGTAACGAATAATCAATATTGGTCTTTCGTTAAACCCAATGTTATAAGCGCCCTAAGAATTTCACCTTAAAGGTTACTTATGTGGATGTGATCTTCAGTTTCAGCCTATTGAATGGAGGAAAATAATAAAGTCTCTGTCTAAGGTTGAGACAAAGCGTAATAATGAATAGGCGTCGTGAGCAAAGCTTTTGTTGGCTCACAAAGGAGTTGGAGCCAAGTTGCGCTTGGGCTAAGATGTCGGTTGTTAGAACGGGGACGGATTTTTTTATATTACCTTTTTGATCCTGTTATGAAGAGATTTTTTATATGTAAGACTGTGGGTTTTCCACCTCGAGCGGAGCGAGCTTAGTACGTACTCCGTTTATCTCATAGAGGAAAACTGCATACAAGCAATTTCACTTTATTTTTTGTAAAGAAAAAGATGTGAGGAAACCCACATACTTGAGTGTTAAATAATGTTCTCAAATATTTGTCATAATCACCATCATCAGTCATTATGCATCCACTGTTGGAAATAGTAACTCGTTATTTTTCTTGAGCTTTTCACATGCAAAGACTCCTGCTATCGTAATACCGGATATCATCACTCATATCACATCACAGCAATGTGTGTGAAGGTTATCAGGTCAGTCTACCAGATTTGGCCAGTCAGCTGGTGGACAAGCCCTAAGCCCTGTTCATTCTTAGAGGATATCTATGCTCTGTAGGTTGCCAGCGGTGAGTGGGTCTAACGATTCTGATGAACAAGAACCTAAATCGACATTAGTTATGGTTGATACAATATATCGTCCGGCAAAACTGGATGCTTAAAGAAAATTTCTTAGCATTGTTTCAGATGTTTACCCACATGTGATGTCGCAGGTCGAGGCAGCTTTACTAAGACAAAGCTGGCTAATGAATAGGTGTCGGGAGCAGAGCTGATTGTTGGTTTACAAAGGACCCTGAGGGCAAGTTAGAAGGATTATTATTACATAGCTAAGAAATTGCCTGTCTAAATTAAAATTCTGTAAAACTGTTAGATACATAATATGTAAATATAGCTAGCGGGGAATCACAAAATCCACGCGGACGAAGTTTATTATTTTATACAATATTTCTTAACGATTCAAGAAATTACTTATGATTTTTTTATTCTTTAATATTTCTAAGAAGATCTAGAGAAGCTGATTAAGATCAATTACTTATAGATTTCTTTTAAAATATTAGAAAATGTTTTGCAAAATGTTTATGATTTTAGTACGATGCCGTAAAGTTTTAACTGAGTTGCCGTGTAAATTAGCTCCTGTGGATTATTTACTGCAATATCTTGACTCAAAGGCTTCAAAGGGCAAAGGGCATAAAATCAGCTTATAGGATAGAAACTAAAAAGTGTTTCAATTTCATTACTAAAATTTAAATAAGTGAATAGTGCAACGGACTCAAAGCGAGAAAATAAAATGGATGCCCAGCGTAAAGCTGATTGTTGATTCTTAAAGAAGTTACCGAGTTGCATTGTGTAATAAGAAGTACACAGTAAGAGTATGAACTCTTTTGCTTTCTCGAAAACAGTGAGCATATTTAGCGCATTTCTTAAGCCGCTCTACATTATTATTTGTTTTCTCGTTATAGCTACCAAGTCGTCTTCCCTAGCGCGTAACTAAATAATAGTTTGTTATTATTCTGTAGCGTAAATGAGTGCCTTTTTTAATAAATGAAGATTATTTTAATGTACACATGCTCGATATATAGTTTTCAAATTAGATTTCTAACATTGCGAGCAGTAAGGTCTAAAATGCAATGTCAAGGTATTTATTACGTTATAATAGTTTTCAAGCATGTCTATGTTTTCAAGCATCGGTTTAAACAATATGAGCATCATTGCATTTGTTAAATTAGTTAAAGTGTCATTCATCAAAAAAGGTTTTCTATATCTGACTTTATTGGTACTCACCTAAAATAATGCAAAGACCAATACATTAAAAAAAATCTATCAACTATACCTAATCAAATCAATAGGTTGAGAACCTGTATGAGATAGATAATTTTGTTGACCTACAGTACTTGTAGTAACATATAAAGAGACTGTAATACATTATACAATTAGAAATTAGTAGAGTATCAAGTGACTCTTGGCAGCTAGTCAAAATAAAATTGGCAGCAAGCCATACCCCCTCACCTCAGTCGCCTTAGTTTAGGCTTAGCTCTAGTTTTATTAGTTTGACATACTGAGTAACGAATTTCGCTGGCTTGAGAAACTCAGCCACGTATACCTATGTGGGCTCATGCCAATTTATAACAATTAACACACCCTTAATCAGTTTCTCTTTGTAACTATCTTAATGTTGCAGGAAACTTGCTTGATGACACTTTGTTAGTGAAATACATATCTACAGCGCTAACTAGCTAACTTCCATATTTAATCAAATCCTTCCATCATTCTTCACTCCGGCATGCCTTAGACTAGGACAAAGTGTATATGAATTTTTTATTTTGTGGCGCCTGATCTATAAGGTAATATACTCGTAGTACGGTGCAGGTTGAGTGGACATTAGTTTTAAATCGAACAACAATCGTGGTTATTCGAACTTTGAAATTTGTCAACTGTCAACCGAAAACCTCGTATGGTATGAAAGGTACTAAAATTATACATCAATGGGTATGAAAGTGATTCGATCTCAGATATTCCTACACCGATGCATTACATTCACTTCGATACATTATTAAATTAGGTCCACTTTTTAATACCAACACAGTCTACGGTCAAATATTAGCAGAATTGGTCATTTAATTAATTATGTGTTTCAATGCAAAAGAGAGTAACTAAATTACAAGGAAATATGAGACAATAAAAATTAAAAACTGATTTTTCTTAATCTTAATCCCACTAACTTCTATCCATTCTCTATGTTTGTTTTATGATTTTGTATCATAAAACAAACCTATTTTATATGCAGTATATTATAATATTATATATATTATATTATAATATCCTGCATACTATGATTTTGTTCAAATATGTCAAATTGAATCGTACAACGTTTTGAAAATTGTGAATAGTAATAATGTTTTAAATTAAAAAAAAACAACATTAGCCATTGAATGAAACTATACCTACTAATCGACACTTATAAAAAAATGCTTAAGCGTCTATGTTTGCTACGCTTTCACGGCTCATTTGTTCTATCGATTTTAACGAATTAACATCCTGGAGAACTACTTTTTATCCCGGAAAATGGGAAAACTCAAAATCGTACCGGACAAACTTGTGAGCATTAACTAGTGAATAATATAATAGGTAGGTACATAATATGAATCGTAGAATGAATCTTATCTTACTAATATTATAAATGTGAAAGTTTGGATGGATGTATGGATGTATGGATGTTTGTTACTCAATCTCGCGCCAACGGCTGAACGGATCTGGCTGAAATCTAGCACAGAGATAGATTATATTCTGGAATAGCACATAGGCTACTTTATATCCCGGAAAATAAAGAGTTCCCGCTGGAACCAAAAAACCTCAAACCACGCAGACGAAGTCACGGGCATTCACTAGTACTTCATAATTATTATTGTTTTGTCAATAGATTTGGCATATTATCAATCGTATTTTCTGTTTACGGAAATGGGGGCCATAGCGTAGAGTTCACAAATAAATGGCATAGATAAATCGTTGAACGTTTGAGCACCTGCAGAACATATTGCGTTAAGAGTAAAATGTTTGTTCGGTACTATTGAAAACGTGGCATAACGCGTTTCGTACTTTCAAACTGTAAAACAGCTGTAACATTCTTTTTTCTTTGGGCCGCGGCTACTGCATGTTTTCTGTGATTGCGCGGAGCTAAAGGCTGATCGAGTTTATGTATGTAAAAGCAATCGGCAGTTAACTGGAGTCCTTGGAAAAGGACTTGTAGTTTGCAAACCCAATGAAAATGTACCTACATATGCCAAATTTATTGTAAACAGGGAAAATGTAGCTCGTCTAACACTTATATACGAGTAACTATTAAAATCGCTGGATATACTTTAACGAATAAGTTTTTTGGTTCTATTAAGGTTATGGTAAGATTATAGTCTGGAATATTTGGAATATATGTTCTGGAATATCACATAGGCCTATGTTATATTCCAGACTATAATCTATCTCTGTGCCAAATTTCATCCAGATCCGTTCAGCCGTTGTGGCGTGATTGAGTAACATCCATCCATCCAAACTTTCTCATTTAAAATATTAGTATAGATACACAAAGATATATTTCTTATGTACGACGTTATATACATAAATGTTCAGTCATGTCACTAATATTTATTATTTAAGTAACTATTAGATAACAAAGGAAATCACATACCATCGTCGTCCGTAATTAAAGTACTATTGTGATTCTGATACGGTTTCCTAATTAGAGAAGATTACTAGAACGATGAGTCAGGCCCGGCGCTAATTTACGCTTCTGTTCTAGTTACTGCAGAAAATACTTTAAAAATAGTGCGCAAAGTTATACATAATACCATTTATTAAATTAGTAATATCAGCTGTACTATTAATGCTTTATCTATTGTATTTGTTTGTGTGTGTTCGTGTATTTTGTTTGTCTTAAAAGCTTAAAAGCCCTTTATGCCTTATTTCAAGTTATAAAAGGCTTCTAAGCTTCACAAAAAAAAAAAAAAATATTGAGTTTTTATAGAACACTTATATTTTACAATATCGCGATAAATTAAGATGGCACACCTTAAACAGTTGTTCTGTTTGGCGGCGATATTATTGTGTACGTTGAAAAGTAAAAGTTTTGAAAGTGACTTTGCGATGCTATTTTCATCCAAAATAACCGAGTTACTCTTGAGTCCCGACTGAAGTATTTCTTCTAAAAGTAAGTTGAAGTTGGAATCCCACACGAAACGCTACTTATACAATAGCAATACTTCATATCAGCCTACATTTCAGTGCAATTCTAAGCAGAGTCGACCTTATAGCATATTATTTAAACATATTATTAAAAATTCGATAACATTTGCTATTATTTCGTTTAGTTGGAGATTAAAGTTGCGGATTAAGTAGTTAGTGCTAGGCTTGCGAGTGTTCTGTAGAGATAAGTGAAGATCGATGAAGGGCAATGAATCAATATAAACTTACCAAACTGTTGCGTTACTACCTAGCACCGACACTGCAGTAGGTCGTACTGCTGAACGGATCTAGATGAAATTTGCCACAGAGATAGATTTTTATTTAAAACTAACCAAAAATCCTCAGTCCACGCGGGCATCAGCTGGTTCAGTATAAATTCCACTTGAAATTATTTTTTTAAGCACTTGGAATCTTTTGGTCCGTTTCTCTGAGTTTCCCTCAGGAATTTCCCCTAATAATTCATTTGTACAAAATATTTGATTTAGTAGACTGTTTTGTGCTCATCTCAATCTGGGGTGCAGATTTTTCGTGAAATCAAGTGTTTTTTGGGTTAACGTGGAACGATAAGGGAGGAATCCTAAATAAATTATTGTCTCTCTTATTTTACATTGATTATTTTTAGTTATTTTATTTGTTACCAAAACAATATTTGAGTTGATCGATAATCACGATTGTAATAATTACAAGTTACGTGAAACACTGATTAATATAATATTCATCAAATGTCTGATTTTAGCAGTTTTAGTTTCCCTATATTAACACATTATTATTATTTATTATCTACACACACGACTCTTTAAGAATTGATTCGTCTTATATCATAAGATCTATAATAAGCCAAGATTATATATGAACCAAGTACTACTGTTTTTGTTTGCATTAGGAAAGGGCAATCACTTTATGTATTTAAAACAGATGGACTGTAAAATCAATCTTTGAATTTGCACTCAATTAAAGAACAGGTTTAAGTAAACAAGTTTATAAAATATTACAGCTTTTCAAACTTACCCGACTTAAAGGTGATTTCACTAATGAGAATCCATTCATGTTGGAATTTCAATTTTATCATAATGTGCTTGGCTGTGCGGTTCTCGAGGTCAATGTGGACGGTTCGGGCATGTTCAGATACTTTATCCTGTTTTGGCTCATGAGACAGATAATCTTGCTGCCAGCGTTCACCGTCTAGAGAGCAGTATATCTGCGCTTCTTTGAAGAGCTGTTGATTTTTAAAACTATTATTCGTCTTGATATATGTCATTCCGTTTAACTCGAATTTATAATACATTCTAAAATAATAAGTAACCTAAGAAGACTGCAGTTTAATATATACATAGAAGTTTGATAAGACGCACAAAAAATATATCCATAAGCATTCGCAGCAATACAATAATAATATATTATTAATATTAATTAACTGCTCTTCCAGACGAGTAAGTCTTCAGATGAACATAGACAAAACTAAAGTCATGTTTAACGAGCACGTTATCTAGACCTATCAAAGTCGGCAATGTCTACATCGAAGTTGTTCAGGAATACAACTACCTTGGCCAGATAATACAACTCGGTAGGAAAAACTTCGACAAGGAGGCTGACAGTAGAATTCAGTTGCGCTGGGCAGTATTTTCTAAGCTTCGTCAAGTCTTCGATTCGTCGATACCGCAAAGCCTGAAGACTAAAGTCTTCAACGAGTGCGTCCTGCCGGTAATGACGTATAGAGCGGAAACGTGGACACTGACGGTAGGCCTCGTCCACAAATTAAAAGTAGCTCAGCGTGCTATGGTATGTGCCTATGTTGGGAATCTCTCTAAAGGACAAAATCCGGAACGAGGAAATTCGTAGAAGAACTAAAGTGACCGACATAGCTCTGCGGATTAGCAAGCTGAAGTGGCAGTGGGCAGGTCATATCTGTCGCAGAACCAATGACCGTTGGGGCAGACGTGTTCTGGAGTGGAGACCGCGTACCGGTAAGCGCAGTGTAGGACGACCTCCAGCTCGCTGGTCCGATGACCTAAGAAGGTTGCGGGAAGCGGGTGGATGAGGAAGGCGGAGGACCGTGTTTGGTGGCGCGCTCTCGAAAAGGCCTATGTCCAGCAGTGGATGCATACAGGCTGATGGATGGATGGATATTATTAATATTAGAACGTTAATGAAGATTTGGTCAGAAAAACGTTTAAATTATGTTAGACAGAAACTTACCTGAACATCTTTCGTAAACATGTTATTCGTGTGTATGTTCACGAACAAGAATATTCTGGCATTACTGAAGTTGAAAGTTAATATTAGTTCGTCATCTAATAACATTGATTTGTTCCAGCCAACCCATCGTGTTCCTGAAAATACAGAACATGCTGTAATAAAATAAAGTAAAATAAAATAAAAATATGTAAAAAAATTAAGTAAAAATTTAAGTAAAATAAATTTAAGTAAAATTTATACTTAAATCACGCCCGTTGTTGTTGGATTACATACCGTCTGTATCTAATGGGTCAGCAATCTCGAAGTCATTAGGTCCAATAAGTGAATCGGTTATTTGGCCAAGACCGTTTATCATTTTTCCATTACGAATGATGCCGTCGTATGAGAGGTCTTCAAATCGTGCGCCACCAGTCATGGATTGCATATCTCCGCCTTCCGGTGCGGAGTACGCAATAACAGACTCTGTACAAATGCAGTTGGAATGAATACACCGCCAAATCAGCGGGATCAGTCGCTAAGCTTATTATAATATACACGATTTAATATAACATTAAATTAAGCATGTGTGGACAGTCATTCGCAAACGCACTGTCGCACAGCATTAAGTCCCGGGACGTCGCCAGCAATTTAAATCTTATACGCTTGTTGTACCTACGTTTCCACCGGCAGCCGTAAAGTTCCACTCGCATACACACTGTCCTGGGATGAGCGGCGTATGGATAGAACCGAACTTTGGAGGCGATGAAAGGGGCTTCCAACGTGGTCTTACATGGTGTATAAGTGTTTACATTTCCTTTGAGTAGCTGAAAAGAGCATAGAAATTAAAACATTCCTACCAAAATGCCTTTCTAGGGTTGCTTACCTGAAAGGTAGGTTTGCAACCCTCACCATAAACATTTACGAACAAACTTAGCTTTGCGGTCCGAAATAAAAGTGGTTCTTTTTCAGAGATATCTGTAAACTTTACAGGCAAAATAAAACGGACTCTATAGATAGGACTGTATTTTTAAATCAGTATATTATAAAAAAATTATATTACAAGATACGAAAATATATTATAACATGATCATGAGTAAAATCATCAAGTGAAAAGGATTTAGATCAATTACTGACAGTAGACATTAGCAGACATTTCTTTGGTAATCGATTCAATTTGTACTTTTTTAAAAGTTTTATCTATATAATTATTAATTGTACTTAGTGCATCATTTAGAAGGAAGTATTTTAACGATTTAACGATTATATCTTTGGAGGATTTCAATTTCCATCTCACTTAGTCCGACAAGATTGAAATGCTTGATTTTGCCTGGTTATGATTTGTTTTAGAAGCGTATTTAACACATTAAAAAAAGGCTGGGTTTAGGGGTTGTTTCCGTTTTGCTGCAGCAAAAATATGGAATGATCTCCCACCACCTCTACGCGAATGGAATAAACCCACCAGCGAGATCACGTTAAAAAATAAACTGAGAAACTTTTATTTAAACGTACAGATAGAGGCAGCAAAATTTACATATTCAAATAATTAATTAAACCTGTATAAGTTAGTGAATTATTTCGTTCTATCTCAATTACTGTTTATTATTTATTAATTTCACGTTTTCTATTATATATATATATTTTTTTATTTTTTTTTTTGTTGGGCGTGTATTTTTGGTTTAAGTTTTATATCTTTTTTTGTTTTTATAAGTTAGTTGTGTAATATGTATAATATAACTAGTCTAAATATAAGGCAAAGGGCGCAGCGCAATTTTTTGTACAATCAAATAGAACCGGAGCAAACCGAAAACCAGCGCTGAGCATTGTTATCAATGCTCAGTAATGCTGAGTTTGCTTCCCATTGTATATTGTTAGATTTTATATATTTATTTATTTGTTTTCTTTTAGGATTTAGTTGATAAGTGTTTAAATGTGTAAATTCTAGCAATAAGATACAATAAAGCTTTTATTTATTATTATTATTATTATTATCTTTATATTGTGTCTGTACCTATATATTTTGTTTATTAGATGAATATACGTGTAACGAACGAGAACGTGATGTAAATTTAAAGACGAACGGATATAATAGCCGTCAATAAGTATTAAGTAAATGGTAAAAGTTATTTCTTTAATATAGTCTGTATGCCGGGGTGAAGTTTTGCTTTCAGGAGAAAAGTTATGTTTATGAAAAGAAAGGTTTATCTCACATTAATAACAAAGAAAAACTTACGCGACTGCCGTTAAAGTCTTTATATTTGGTCCAGCGATTGAGGGTGACCCTCCAATACTCCACAGAGTAACTCTGTACGAACTCCACTCCAACTGAGTTGGCGAATCTGCCTTGGGTTTCAGTAGCGGTGATTAGGTATTCATCGTGTAAATTTATTTCTAAATATTCAACACTCCGTGGCGAGATCAGTCCATTGGGGCACCAAGCTCCACCTCGTATCTCTGTCCTTATTCTGAAATAATAAAAGACATTCAAACTGCCACTTTGTAATAGGAGAACGTAATTCTTAGTACCTATACTTCGCAAGGAATTTCTCTATCACGTTATGTAGCTTAGTTGTAAATATTTAATCGTAGTTCGTGAAGCAGTTGCATAATAACTCACCAATGTCATCGACCAATAGCGACGCGCGAATTCGCCGCCATAGACTTAATATTATATTATAATAGCCGCCAGTTCCGTGAAAACGTTAAGTTCGAACAATACTCGCATAGCTAGAACCCGGAACCACAAACGGTGCTTACTTTAGGAGTAAAAAAAATATTTAAAAAGAAATATTTTGGTATGAAATCTTTAATATATATTTAGGGTTCCTACCTCGAGAGTACTTCAAGAGGAAAAAAGGAATCCTTTTAGGATCACTTCGTTGTCCGTCCGTCTGTCTATCTATAGACCAGCTTTTTATTGGGAATGCGTGGAGGTATCAAGTTGGAAATAATATCAATTATAATATTAAGTTGACCGGTTTTTTTTAATATTTAAGATAATCACTGTGAATAATCTATGTCATTCAGCCACTATTTTCTATTGATAAAAGAGAATAGTTATGTACATATTATTATGTTCGTATTTAATTTAAATCTTGCAACAGGACATGATAAAATAACCAGGCACACAGATGAGAGCATAAGTAAATAAAATAAGTGCTAAAATCTCAGTAAATAGTCTGCAGAGATTCTTCGTTTGTCAACAAAGGAGGGCTTAGAGACTGTCGACTGCGGCCGTTTAATTTGCATATAATATATGAACTGCAGCATCATCCAAGGTACAACAGGAACAAAGAGCCAAATGTTGAATTAAAACAGCGTCGCCGGATGTCTACTGACCCCATGTAAAGCGACTCCTGTGATAAGACTTTGGCACATTTAGCCCACTTATATCTTGTTATCTTTGAAGGCTCGAGACCCGAAAGGCTTATGTAGGATCACAGTAGCTCCGGATTCATATGAAAATTTAATTTTCTGTTACTGAATCTCTCTAACGAGCGCTGAGTTTTCGCTCTATTGTCTCGTGTCGAGCTTATGCGGGCTTACGGCCCGAATGTGATACCCTCTGTTAATTGTTTGAGCTAAGTATGAGCGTTTTGTGGTTGCCAGATTCACAATTATTGTTACTACTCCGCCGTATCATGGCACTTTGTTGTTGTCTGACAATAGCCATTTAAATTCTGAATATAAATCGATTTTGTGGCAATTTGCTGGGAACCTAGTAGTTTATAAAGTTCAATTTGGATCGTCTATAGTAGTTAAATATTTTATGGATATCCTTATGATACTATTAGATATATGTGGCGATGAATAGTACCGCTTAATTTAATTCAATTGAATTATTTCAAAATAAGGACTGATTGAAGAAAATTCAACTAAAATGTTGTGTACATAGGGTTGGTCAGTGGTAAACGAGTTCCCCGCCAGCGCGCTGGTTGCGTCTCCGGGGAGATCACAAGATATACGATGATATCCATATTAAACCCGGGCATCTAATTGAAACAAGTTAACAAGTCTGTGGAGAGTCTTTTAGACGTAGGAATGATGTATTTCACTAAAAGAGTCTCAATGCACTAGACTTAACTCTTACATTGCGTGTACCAAAATAAACCTACGGCTTTATGTTACTCTTTGTGATTTTTTTCAAACCTGGTTTTTGGTGGTTGGTTGTCAAATCTGTTTTTTTCTTTTACTCACTGAAAAATATTTAAAGATAGATTACCTTGAACTGAGTGGGGACACGCTCGTGTCGTAACTGGATGTGGCTGATAGAGACTCGTTCAATATTTTCCCACTTTCCATGCCTAGTGGGACTTGACAGCTACCCAAATCAGCTGTAAAGAAACATTACGGTTACTGCATGCTCAAATAATACAAAAATTACAGACGGTCACTGGACAAAAGTGCGTACCGGAAATACCGAACCAATTATCTTGGCCAAAAAAGTAATTATTGGCCTCACTTAAATTAATAAGTAACTTGCTGTTATAATAGAATCTATAAGTACTATACTAAAATGCGAAAGTTTGGATGCATGGGTGGATGGATAGATGGATGGATGGATGATGTTTGTTACTCAATCACGCCAGAACGGCTGAACGGCACAGGGATATTGGAATTGAGGTTTTTTGTAGTAACAAAAAATAAATTGGAATAACAAAAAGCATCAAATGCAATAGCATCGCGAGTTTAATTCTAGGTACTCATACAGTGATATGAAATATCTTTGTATTATAATAACACAATTGAATTATTACTTTTATCTTACGTCAAAAAATTATTAGATGCCTATAGTTTTATGGCTAAATATGAAATATACATTACAATAATAATAATTGATATTACAAACTTATTATAGTTTTTACTTATGCTTGAACTATAACCTGTGGATACTTCGTAGACGCCTAAGGAGGAGTGTGTGACAAGTGACAAGTGGAGGATCATAATACTCCTCAGCAAATACGTTCCACTACTCCTACTACCCCGGAACCCCCCACAGTCTATGATAGTGAGAATTCACCAACCATTGACGATCATAAACTAACAAAACGCAGACCGGCGGCTGTCAAAGCTCGCATCAATTTCAAATATACGAAATGATGAAAGTGTAAATTTATTAGGTACTAGCTGACCCGGCGAACTTCGTACCGCCTTAGTATGCAAAATTAAATGTATATTTTTCAATATTTCTGAGAGATTTTCTTAATATTTTTTTCCGTAAGAACCTTCTCCTAATAATAACAAATACTTACAACAAAAAAAGAATTAGTGAAATCGGTCCAGCCATTCACGCGTGATGCCGTGACCAAGGAAAACGGGTTTCATTTTTATATATATATAGATAGATAGATAGATAGAAGATAGATACAGGGTGGAATTTAGTAATGCCACTACAAAATTCCACCCTGTACCTATATATCAAGTGAAATGGAAAATAATAATAGTGCATGTACAGTATTAATATAGGACGTAAATAAATAAAATGTATAAGATAGGATTAGGTATGAATTACCTATCTAAATATAAATACTTAACTAAGCCAAACATAAAATTATAATAAAACTACATGTACTTATAATTAAAAAAATAAAAGGGAAAGATGATGTGATATTTTATATAATATTGTTATGTGGGTATTTTGGTAATATTATAATGTCAGTCCTCATCAAGTGCTCGTATCATTCACAACATGTACGGTACATTCCAATGACGGTTTATCTACACTACAAGCTAATTATTATCTGTCTATTCTAACCTTATACCGGTTTACAATAGTCAATTAAAGCCTTTAGGCGTTAATGTCCAAACTATTTGCTATGATAAATGAAGTAGCAGCCCCGTATTTTAGATGAAATTTGGTAAAGAGGTAGGTATGTTAACATCCCGGGGAACATACTTTTTATCCCGGAAAATTAAAGAGTTCCCGCGAGAATAAAAAAACCTAATCCACGTGGACGAAATCGCGGGCATCATCTAGTGCAGCATAATTGTATGAATGACTACTAATTTCACGACGTTTCCGCGATATTGGCACGGATAGCTTACTTCATTCCTTCAAAATATTAAAAAGCTAGCTAAAATATAGCTATCCTTTTTATTATAATATTTACTAGCCATTCTGTAACTGAAAATAAACAAATAAATTTGTGAAATCAGTCTCCGAGCTACTATTCTCCGTGGTCACCCGATACTATACGTATGGTAGGCAAAGCACATATTATTACTAGTGTACTATCTCTGCAATATCTGAATGTCAAGCTAACAGAATATTGTGGTAGTTACCTATTAGGAAGTAATCAATATAAATGATGCGGAACAAAATTTGCGTGAACAAACAGAAAACTGATTTTATACCCTATTCATGACGTGATTTTAGATTTTTTTGAAGTAATTATGTTCATGAATGCAGAAATAATAAGACAGAAGGAACACAAACTATAAGACGGAGAGACATTTTTTTTCATATACCCATATTTATTTAAGGCGAGTCACCTCAGCTCAGCGGTGAAAACTGGTTTGCTAGATCAAATTTTTTCGGTATTTACTATTAAATAACGGTCTTACAAAAAATATCCGATACACTTAAAGATATTGTCTAAAGAATGTACTAATTTGTTACACGATAGGATGTACTTTACTCGATCAAAAAAAATCTTGAAACAGGCTAAATTAAAAGTTTAAAACGAATTTTTTATTAATAAAATTTTCGACTTTGCTCATCATTTTTATATGGATAAATTCCTCTTGAAGTATTAATGAGAACCTGCTAAAATTTATTTCAAACTGAAGTCCTATATCTATTTAATTCAAATTAATCCCAGAATTTGAACGTTGCCAAGCGGTTTCAGAATATACCGCGCTGCCCGCTTCCCCGCCAGTCTCTACGAGAAATGTACCGCGAGACGCGCGGGCGGCACCCCACACCTCACCTCCTAAAATCTTGCAGGTGACTCGCCTTAAGGTGACAATTTTTTCTATGGTGACAACTATGATGTAAATCCTGATTTGTATTACGCACCTTCGTGAACTGATTGTAATAATTTTCCGGGTCATTGTCTGACACAACTAAGTAGGAATGATAAATTTATTTATTCTGACTTCGTACCTACTTGTTAATTTATCTAATTAGTTAATTATAATTAGGGTTGTGCTGATTATTCTGCACCGCTGTTATCCTTAATTTTGTTTTCTTTGCGATACGGCTTGTGTTTCTGTTGCGAATGACGCCGTCCCGTTTGTGAAAACTGTGACGTTTGAAGACCCTAAATACATGGCTTTAATAGAATTTCTTTACGTCGGTCTTTTTATTTCACAAACGTACCCATGGATTTTTGTTCATTTCTTTGTAACAAAATAAATAGTTGACATCCTCAAAGGAAAAATGCTGCAATAACATTGGTATTTTCTGTAAAAATATGAAGAACCCCTATTTTCAGTTGGGATTTTTAAGGGTATTTCGTGTATTTAGGGCATGTTTAC
The DNA here is from genome assembly GCA_923060345.2 of Erebia aethiops. Taxonomy (NCBI): domain Eukaryota; kingdom Metazoa; phylum Arthropoda; class Insecta; order Lepidoptera; family Nymphalidae; genus Erebia; species Erebia aethiops. The sequence goes on along the minus strand of OV281079.1, from coordinate 7,946,680 downwards.
CTGAGGGTGGAGCCCCAAAAATAACACGATATTCTAACAAAGTACTATGAAAATCAGGGAATATTGCAGGTATGAGCTGTTTTATGAATGAAAGTATTTTTTAAATACTTATAGGAAGACGCACTTATGCACTTTCATAAGTAGTACCTAAACTTCTGAGAGTTACCAGGCTCGTGGCATCTCTGGGTCGAAGTGCATAGATCGTGCTAGATGATGAAAAGTAGATACCTACAGATTTCTTCTGAAATAATTATACTTGACCTTACATGATCCGTTTTATAGTGTTCTTCACAAAAGCACGCTCGGTAAATTTGGACCGACATTAGACTAAAATTCGCCCAGCGCGGTAGGCCAAGGTACACAAGGGGCTTTCATCTAGAGGGCAATGTTAACAATTTTACTTATTTTCTTGCTTTTAATAATGCGAGAATACAATAAAGGATATACGTGGAGCATAAAAGGAAAAATTTCTACCTAATTCTCTTTTGCGGACGAGCGTTATTTTAATCTACGCAGTACGCATGTTTACTTTTCGTTATGAACCAAATTTTCGTTTTATTTTAATCGCATTAAAAGTTTCTTATACGTTGCCGTAATCCATAATATATAAATGCGAAAGTGTGTCTGTCTGTCTGCTAAGATTTCACAGCCCATCTTTTCAACCGATTTTGTGAAATTTATATAGAGATTTGTATAGAGGTAGATTGTATCCCGGGGAAGGACATAGGCTACTTTTTATCCCGGAAAATTGGGACTTCCCGCGAGAATAAGAAAAACTTAATCCACACGGACGAAGTCGCGGGCATCATCTAGTTAATAATAATTTTAAAATTTTAAAATTATGTTGTATTCTATGTATTACTTAAATTATACAGTGGGGCTGATTCTGTAGTGCACAATCTTTAAACTAAACTAAAATTAGAGCATTACAAATATTGCTAACCCTTTCATAATACTCCCTACGGAAAGGGACAGAACTACATTTAAAGCTGCCATTTTAGTTTAGTTTAGAGATTGTGTTATACAGAATCAGCCCCAATATTCATTAAAAAAAATATATCTTAAATCTTTATGCTACTTTATAAATACTATTTTTGTGGAGATCCTTGTCTTATAGAAGTGGACGTCTATCAGTTGAAATTACTACAAAGATAACCATGACTTTAAACATATTTTTAACTGAAGGCAGCGCCATTTTTTCTGCCACAAAATTATTAACCCTCATAAATATTATATATGTCACCGTAAAATTGTAAAAATCGTTAGATTATTATCTAACTAGTGAGATTGTAAACTGTCGAAAGATTACAATTTAACGCATTATTTTTTGGTAGATTGTAATCTGCTAGGTATATTAACCCGATAACACCTAAACGGCCGCTGGCCACTACCTAATTATTTATGTCGAACCCTAACCTAACCTACAAGAAGGAGACAAGAAAACGTAAATACAATGAATATTTCAAAAATTGTTATTCAGAACATTGAACGGTTCACAATCTTTCGACAGTTTACAATCTATCGAGATAAAAAGCGTTAGATTACAATCTAACGGTTTTTACAATTTTACGGTGACATATAAATAATGTAAAACGTAGATATAAACCCGGTGGTTTTGTTACAGCAGGCTTACCCGTGTGACAGCATAGGGCCCGCTTTAATCTTACATAATCTTATGTTACAGTCAGAACTCTTATTCAGTAAAAACTACTTATAATTGCAAAACAGTGAAAACATCATTAGTGCAGTAAGTTTGTGACCCCTGGCTTCACGCATTCTTATCTAATCACCCCTAGAGTTTTGCAAAGTGTGTAGCCAGAAGCTCGCGAAGGGGTGATGTTGCGAGCGAAGCGAGGCAGCGACCTCGATACGTAAGTCGAGTAGGTAAACCTGAATGTAGGGGGGATGAAGATCTTCTTCTAGCGTAGCCCATTTAAAAACACCCTATGGGTAAGTACATCGAGCTGGTTCTACACATTCATTATGTGCATTCCTTATTGGCATAATTTTACTTACGAACCCATAATAACTACTCTTATGTAATGCCCAAGATATCGTGCGCTTGGATTTTGCTTTTTATAAATCCCGTGGAAATTCTTTGATTTTCCGGGACAAAATTAGCCTATGCATCCTTCCCCGTGATTCCACCTTTCTCTGTACAAAATTTTGTAAAAATCGGTTAAACCGATGGGCCCTGAAGCCTGAAGACGTAGAAGACAGACAGACGGACCGACAGACACACTTTTGCATTTATAACATGAAGCATGGATTCCAGCGAAGAGTTTAGAACTCAAGGCAAAAATACTTTTGACAAAAACTTTGACTGTTAATTCCATAGGTAACTTAACGGATCGGAATCGCTTGAATTATACATAAAAATATAGGTAATTTTATAATAAACGCGATGGTACAGCATTGGCTACAATAAACATGTCAAAAAAAAATTAAAATGAATTAATTTAAAAATAGCATAATTGATAGGAAACCTATTTCAGGCGTATTTATCTATTATTAAATAAATATGAAAAGTAGGTTTCATCTATTAAACAGATCGGTGAAGGTCGTGCAGTATATCGGGGATCTCTGAGTAGTATTGACTGGATTAATATTTTGACGATAGCGCATGCACACATCAGGAGCGATGCTCGTCTAATCCACATCGCGACAAGTGATATATCACATGAACAAATTACGCGGAATGGGTGAAACCGGAGAAAAACAATTTATTACGGAGACAAATGAGCCACAAGACCGCTGTCAAGGTGATTTTAATTGTCCCGTACATTGTAATTTAGCTTAACATTTCGAAAATATTTTCATGCATTTTTTAATGATACAATTCTTATAATATATTTAATGTTTTCCCAAATATTGTTTTGCTTTCTGTGCTGCAAAATTTCTAGCTACTAGTTTCATCACAATCGGTTGAAAATAAGCTTTCACAGTCGATATTTTCAAAAAACTTTGTACAACTTTTTGCCCCGGAAAATCAAGGAGTTCGCACGGGGTTTTTTTTAAAAATCGAAATCCACGCAGTAATTAATAATCCGCTTGCATACATAGAGTTTCTAAAATCTTGATCTCACTAGCTATAGTAGGTATAAACAGAAATAGTATTTTGTTTAAAAGAGAAACCAACTTTGTAATTTTCCACTGAGAAGGAATTACAAAAACTGTCTCAGAACAAATGTTAACGAATGTTAAAGAGTTAGAATGTAAAAAACATATGAATGGAAATGTGTTTAGTGCGATTATATGAAAAAATCGTAACCAGTTACAGCTAGGTAAACGGCTAATTCGAACTGTTTATTCGAATAGAGTTTTCGATTTGACAAACGTAAATGAATACGATTTTCACAATCGATTTGTAAATTACATAATAACTTACCTATATAGAGCTCTGTTTCTACATCTGATATTTAAAAAAATGTTTGGCATATAAGTAGAATAATTTGAAATCATAAGCATTTGTTCATGGTAGTGCAAAGGGAAGGTATTCTATTAAGACCGAAATGGAAAAAAATACCCAGCCAAACCATTTCATAATGTAATAACCGAGAGAATAATATTGTTCATTCGCTGCGGTTCGTTTATCTCGTTTTCCTTATTGTGTAAAGCTTTTCTTCAAAAATAATATTCTTCAAAAGTATTGGTACTATTTATCGTATCCACATCAATCGACACCAATACGATAAATGCAAAGAGCATAATATGATATATTTGTCTGTGTGTCTGTTATCTTTTTACAGTTCATCTGATTATCTACTAAAAATAATGATAACAATTATTAAGTAGGTATTAGTGAGAAAACAATACTTAAAATATATTCATTATTAACACCTTTAAAAAAAATTGATAAACTTAATAATTAGAATAATTGATAAAATTACAACATCAAAATCAATCTAAACTTTCTTTGTCTGAACCTTTCAAGTTTTTTTTAAAAATTAAAATCATTAAATTTAACTAAAATTGTTGATATAACATTGAAATATAAGTCTTTTAAGTCAAACAAATTAAGTTTAAAACAAAATTATCTGGATGCTACTTATCGATAAAATTATGTGTCCCAAACAGAATAATCGTGAGAAAATCTAGAGAAGAATTAACTCCAATTTGCTGCGCTCCCCTAGGCAGGAAAACTTGCTACCTCATTTCATTAATTGCTCGTCGCAAAGAGAATAACTATTAAAAATTCATGGTTTTTAGCCTCCACCGAGTTCAGTCGGATAGGATTATTAATATTTAATTCAGCTGAGACGCCGCGCCTAATACTCTAATTTAAAATTCTTAGGAAACTTATATTATTTAAGAGGGGCTCGCTCCCTAAGGATCTAATGCTTACTAACAATACCTCATAAAACGAATATGCGCAGTTATTTGCTTTAGAAAGGTGCACCGCTGTGGCTTGTGTTCGAGAGCTATCAAAAGCTGTGGGCATTGGAGCGCGAGCTACAGAAATGAGCGGTGTAGTATGAATTTATTTCGAGGCTCGGGGTAGAGGCTAGCCTCGCACGCCCAGCGGTACATAAATTTTCCGTTGGTACCGCATCGAAACCGCAGCAGCTACAACGATCGCCGCGTCTCGTACGTGCTGCGATGCCAAATAAAGTGTTCAAAGAACCGGCAAGCTTATACAATTTTTTTAAATACAGATGTTTTTGAGTCTGTCTCATCAAAACATTGTAAGAGACTCACCCCAAATAGGAACCCAAAAACAAAATTCCAAAAGATTTCATTTATTACGATATTTTGCAATGGGAAACTTTATAAATAAATTCTTCGCGCATATTGCAGCGTTAAAAGTATAATGAGTTTATTTTAAAGCTAAACTTGTTTTGCATTGCAGATTAATCCGAGGCAGTTTGTTAACTAAGATTAGGTATAAAGCTTTTGTTTTAATTTTACTTAGAACCGTGTAAGGAAATAACAATTGTAACGTCATCTAATTTCACGCACTTTTTTTCTTTAATCTATATTATAAAATAGTTATCAACTTAAAACTAGCCAATGATGTGAATCTTAGGTCTTTCTGAAGACCCTCTATTTAATTATCAGTTAGAAATAATTTATTTTTGATATAGGCATCATCTCTAGTGTATTTAGTATTCTTTTGGCATATCTTTTTAATTACTTGTGGTATTTATAATTAGTATTTACGGATTCAAACCAAACTATGCTCGGTGCACACACATTTTCTTAAAGAGTTTGGCTTCTGCCTGTATTGTAAAAATAGAAAATAATTAGATAATTATTTGAAGCGTATAGTGGTAGTAGGTATTAGTAGTGTATAGTGATGCCAACAAAGCTGACAATGTTACAATGGCTCTACTTTGATAAGAGTAAGTCTACCCGTTCAAGGCTGGTGTGACTCATAGTGCAAGGTCGGGTTCATTGACTTTGCCCCAGTAAGTTGACCCACCAGTGGAACAAAGTCTAATTGTTAAAATATTGCCGACAACATAGATACTTTTTTTCATTTTATTGGGACAATAATACCTACGTAGACTTAAAACTTATAGTTGACTCTTCCCCACTAGGGTTGGCAACGTATTTCTAACTTTCACTATCAATGAGTACGTAAAATGCAGACTATAAAGTCGGCTAGAACTCAGGACTAGCTAACTCCAGCACTTAATAAACTCGTGTTTGCAATTAAACAGCTCGACAAAACGAAAAAGCGATCTGAAACGGAAACTTTCGGTGTATTATCTCCGGCACCAAACAAGAGTTACGGATTTGTATTATTAACAGAATTTAGTAAACTAGGGGAACATTTCTCGTGGTTTTGTGTTGAAACGTGTGAAATAAACACCTGAAACTATTTATTAAATATGAAATTCAAATATTAGTTAATAAGTTGGAATACATACATAATAAACCCTTAGAAGGTTATCTTTGTTATATGGAGACGTAAAGTTTAGTATTAAAGGGAAACAGACATAAGAGCAACTGCTGAGTTCCTTGACGGTTTTTCTCAGTAGAATCTCAGGGGTAAAATAGGGGTTTTTTTTGTATGAAAATCGAACTTAACGTGAGCGAAACTGCGGGTATAAGCTAGTTTAAATATAAACAAAACTTGTAGGTGTCAAAATACATTTGCGAGTTAAATATTTTTAAAACATTCATTGGTAAAAACAGTGCTCAAACTTTCAACAGTCATCGCGAATGTAATCTAGGGTACACGTAAATAATGATACACCCAGGGACTTTACAGCCGCGCTTGTGAACACAAAATGTGGTTCGTTACGTCGACTCGCTCGTTTCAGACATTAAGTAGAAATTAATGATGTAGCACGAAGCCTTGGCAGACTGACGTGTAAGTACATTGCATCTCCTGAAATACACACCAGGTAAGGGCCAACGAAGCCACCCCGCCTACCTTTGATTAATTTCGCACTGATATGGACAGATTATGTAATTGGGTTTTTCAAAAGGTTTGTAACAATATTTTAATTAATCTTCAGGCAGGTACTCCATGTAAGCTCAAATCTGGAAAATTCTTATAAATCTGGGAAGACACTTGTAGTTCATCTGGTGATGCAGAAGGGTGGTAGACGGTAGATCGGAATGCTCTGACTATAATGTTATGTTGTTTCAGTGAAATCTACAACAAAGCTAAGCAAAATGTTCAATTTTGCTTTTATGTGACGCGCAAGGTAAAGCGATTTAGTTCAAAGCTGCAGGCAGCCTCCGTGGCTTGTTTAAAGTCTTTAGATTAGGCGAATGTGAGACAATTCACTATCTACGCCAAACGCTCATCAATGCGCATTAGCACCCTATAAAGCGTTCACAGAAAGCGTTTAATTGTAATGGAATGGTCCCCAAATACCGCATGTTCCTTTGTGCGCCACCAGTAGACTAGGTGCTTGCATATTAACTCCACTGTTCGATGAACTGCCATTGTATATATCCTACAGTGAGATTGCAGTAAAATGAATGCATTATTCAATTCAGTATATACGAGTATTATGTACATCTACATTCACAGTTGAAATTTCTAAAGTTTACATTTTAGATAAAATAAATTAAAAAATTTAGTAGGGTTTGGCATGAGCAAATGATCGAATTTAGGCCCCTTTTTAAAATTCGATAAAGATAACATAAAAAAACGCCCGGCGTAAAAAAACACCAGGCGTAAAAAAGCGCTAGTCTGTAAACACATAAAAGATAATACATACGTTCTATTTTTAGAGAAAACAACTTCTAACACCCGGCGTAAAAAAGCGCTCGTCTGAACAGGAGCTAAGTAAGTTGGTTGCATTGGTTTGTCACGCGTATAAGATTGTACAAAACTTGTATTAAGCACGATACCACCGATACTGAGTTGCTGAAAACGCTAACAGAACGTTTATACGATAGGCAACTGCAGTCACCATACGAATAATTCAAGCCTACAACTATAAAAAGGTGCAATAAAACGTGCAAATGTGCACAGCATTCTCCAACTTCACAGTGATTTATTATGAGACACATAACTTCAAGACAGAAGGTTGAAAGTTTTGAAGGGGATCCGTAACTACCCTCCCTGGGATTCTAATTGTTTTGTTTACGGTCTCCGTTCGCATTGTTTGACTTCAGGATGAGAATTAAACTCAACTGTAATTGTTTATGGTAACATCTATTACCGTTTATGAGTTTACGAATAAATTAAATATACCTACTCGTATGCAGGTTTATGTAAACCAGTAAACATTGTTATGGTAAATGCAGGTATTAACGATTCATCAAAAATCTGTAGGTATTACCGACCCATTTCTTTAATTTGCATTTTTGACCGACTTCAAAAAAAGGAGGAGTAGTAGTAGTAGTATGAATCAATTTTGATGGTTCTTTTTTTGTTTGATAGATCATAATTCAGAAGTGGTCCCATATAAATTTTGTGAAGATCTGATGAATATCTTTGGACATGGAGAACGGAACTCCTCAATGGATAAGAGTAAATTGATGATTCTTTTTTGTTTGATAGATCATACTTCAGAGGTGGTCCCATATAAATTTGGTGAAGATCTGATGAATATTTTCGGACATGGCGAACGGAACTCCTCAATGGATAAGAGTAAATTGCTCGCGATCAGTGTAATAGCTTAGTAAATAGTAGGTTTTTAACCAGACATATCATATTATTTTAATATGTGACTCAGATCATATCTTCGGACATTGATATCGGAACTCCTCAATGGATAAGAGTAAATTGCTTGCAATCAGTGTAATAACTTAGTAAACAGTAGGTTTTAACCAAATATTTCGGACATGGATATCGGAACTCCTCAATGGATAAGTGTAAATTGCTCGCGATCAGTGTACGAGTAATAGCTTAGTAAACAGTAGGTTTTTAACCAGACATAGCATATTATTTTAAAATGTGACTCAGATCATATCTTCGGACATTGATATCGGAACTCCTCAATGGATAAGAGTAAATTGCTTGCAATCAGTGTAATAACTTAATAAACAGTAGGTTTTTAACCAGACATTCATACTAATATAATAAATACGAATGTGTGTCTTATCGGTCTGCTACGCTTTCACGGCCCATCTGTGCCACCGATTTTGATTAAATTTGGTACAGAGATAGGTTGTATCCCGGGGAAGGACTTAGACCAGGCTTTTTATCCCGGAAAGTTCAAGAGTTCCCGCGGGAATCATAAACCTTATTCCACGCGGACGAAGTCGCGGACATCATCTAGCAGCCGTGACTACAAAAAATGATATATAAAAAAAAAATCAAACCGACTTCAATAACCATAAACACAAAAAAAAATTATTACCGAATATGTTATATTTAGAAAAGTTAATGTAGTTCTATTATAATATTTTTTGGAGTCGGTGCCATTGGATTGCCGGTGGATTATTAGCCGCACGAATCGTTTATTCAATTGTTTTGGGTCTCCACATTGGCACCTCATTGGCACTACTATTATATTATTACTACGTAATATGAAATTCATAAAAATCGTTAATAGCGTCAAAGCCGTTGCTATGGGTCGGCAATACCAAAAATCGACTGGTTGTCTTTTTTTTAAAAGTGTTTAAGGTAATATAAATATAAACTATAAATTCAATATTTACATCTAAAAAGTGTGAAAGCAGCCGCTTCTCATAAAAACGGTCATAGTTTAAAAAAATCTCTTAGGGGGATCAGTAATATCTGTATTTACCTCACATAGAAACTAAACTTTAGTCAATCCACTCTTAGCAGCACTTAGGTCTTGAGAAGTTGGTGGTGCAAGACTCCGTGTCTCGAGAGCATTTAAAACATGTAGGCGATACCTTTGTACGAGAATATTATACTTTAAATTTAGGGGTAGGTATGTGTAATTAGAGCCGTCATATGGTGCGTTTCCCTATCTCTCATTTCCATACCAATTGACATTCGATTTGATGACCCGAAAAACAGAATACGCAATTTCAGAATGCGAATATACCTATGCTAATACTGTAATCGCATCGCAACATCCAAATCATAACTGTAACTGATATAAAAAAATTATAAGTGGTATTATTTAATTTAAGAGTGGTAATGAAAATCGAAAGAAGTACTAGAAGTAAAGAAAACTTATTTCGTTCCTGAGACCTAATAATAGAACAGTGATATATTAGAAAATCATGTTTCTTAGACACAGGTGACAGCTTTGGCTAACATTACTTGGTACTTAAGTATCTAACAAATATTGCTTAAACAAAAATTGTGTTCAAATATTTCTGTATTAAGAACAATTTTCCAGAAATATTTCTTAGCTAGCTTTTTTTCCTAGCTCTATAAAATAACTTAACTTCATAAAAGCATTACCCTTTTTTCCATGTTTATTTTATTCTAACATATCGGTCGAAAAATTTTACAAAATACAAGCCTTACAAAATTCGGGAAAAATTTATAAAATTTAAAAATTGTATCTACCGATAAAATATAAAAACAAAAGCGCGCTCAATCAAATATTTTTGAAATCACGTTAACAATCAGTTCTTTGAAGGGAAATTGTATATGTAGATTCTATTACAATTTTTATTTCGAGTTTTTAAAACAGAATATAATAATATTATTGCTTCTTTTTAAATACTATCATCATTTTTCGATGGAAAGGTGAATGGTTTAATACTAAGTTAACTAAGGTAAGGAAAAAAACTCTGTGAAGCAGAATTAAAATATTATATCGTGCGATTATGAGTCATGTTACCATTTTGGGGATTAAAACCGACAGTAAAGACATGAGGGTCTGTGTTAAGACTTCAGGGGCTGTAACTTTCTCGATACTTGACTTATATCATTAAACTCAAACTCAAGCTCAAAATATATTTATTCAAAATAGGTACTATACCTACAAAGTATACCTTCTGTACGTCACGTTTAGAAAGTATAAGACGTTTGTTTTTTTTTATCCACTACAAGTTAGCCCTTGACTGCGATCTCACCTGATGGTAAGTGATGATGCAGTCTAAGGTGGTAGCGGGCTAACCTGTTATAGGTGCATGGCGGCACGTCTTTGCCGGTAGGGTGGTAACTAGCCACGGCCGAAGCCTCCCACCAGACCAGACCAGGGAAAATTCAGAAATTATAAATTCCTAAATTGACCCTGCCGGGGATCGAACCCAGGCCCTCCGCACGTTAAGGCAACAGCGCTACACACTGCGCCACGGAGGTCGTCAAAAATGGTGACGGTGATGGTGATAATTAACTACGGTATCTTAAAACTAAAGCTACGAGGGTTCCAAACGCGTTCTGGTCTAAAAAGAGCCCACAACATACTCAGCCGGGTTTTTTAAAATTAATTATTGGTGTTAATTGATTCACTCTGATACCTCACAAATATCGCAAATTAATACGATTTATAATTATAAAAAATCCATAACTAGCCGCTGGAACAATTCATACCGCTATCATCTTAGACTGCATCATCACCCATCAGGTGAGATCGCAGTCAAGGGCTAGCGTGTAGTGGATAAAAAAAAAAGAAAAAAAAATGCCCATGCCCTTTTAGTCTAGTCAACAAGTGCTTTTTGGGTCAAACTTTTTTCTCCGCCTCCGAAAAATATGAACGAGGTATCATTCGATTCGGAATAGAGTGTAGATAATTTTGAACAAAATTCAAGACCCGCTTGCAAAAATTGCAAAAGCTATTAACAATAATTATCTGAAAAAAATGGGGTTTGGTTTCTTACAAATATCTCAAAAACTATTTAATATTTTTCTAATTTGAAAAAAGAGGAGGAAATTTCCCAAAAAAAGTTATTCCTCCCGGAACTTTTGTATCCTATTTATTATTATATCAGTTCCCAACGACCATCAGTTCTCCGCTTTTTTAGGGATAGGTATATATCATCACCTCACTTTGTTTTCGCAACCCATTGTGCTATTTCGGTTATGTATTTTTCTATTTATAATGACATAAAGAGAGAACTGGAATGACCTCCGTGGCGCAGTGTATAGCGCTGTTGCCTTAACGTGCGGAGGTCCTGGGTTCGATCCCCGGCAGGGTCAATTTGGGAATTTATAATTTCTGAATTTTCCCTGGTCTGCGGCCTGGTGGGAGGCTTCGGCCGTGGCTAGTTACCACCCTACCGGCAAAGACGTTCCGCCAAGCGATTTAGCGTTCCGGTACGATGCCGTGTTATAGAAACCGAAGGGGTATGGGTTTAATATAACTGCCATGCCCCTTACAGGTTAGCCCGCTACCATCTTAGACTGCATCATCACTTACCATCAGGTGAGATCGTAGTCAAGGGCTAGCTTGTAGTGGATAAAAAAAAAAAAGACCTCCATAATGTAAATAAGTCGATCTATCGAACTCTCATTAGATCGAGTTACACAAATGGAAATTTCCTGTGATTTTCTGCATTTGTGGCTAAAACTTTGTGCCGCATAATTACATCAAATGATTTGTGCCTTTTTTCGATGGGCGACAGTGCTGACTTGGCAACGCGCCGCCCAAGTAATTTTATAAAATACCTACCACCTCTGAAATAATGAATCTCGAATACAATTTTATATTAATTACATCATAGATATGATATTTTAATATCTTTAGATATTACCTATTAGCTATAAAATTACGTATTTAAGCGTCATCAAGTTATCCATACTAATATTATAAATATGAATGTGTGTGCGGCTCATCTGTTGAACTGATTTAGAAGACATTCAGATAAGGGGATCCATCCTAGGGACTTATATTGGCTCCTTTTTATCTCGGGAAATTTAAGATGTCGCGGGGATCATCTTGTATTTAATCACATTAATATTATAAATTCGAAAGTGTGTTTGTTTGATGGTTTGTCCTTCAACACGCCGCAACGGAGCAACGAATCGACGTTTCGACGAACCCGGTAAATTATGGAGTTCCTGCGGGAATCAAAAAAACTTAAACCACGCGGACGCAGTCGCAGGCATCTAGCTAGTCGCAGGCTAGTTTGTCATATTGTAAAACATCTTAGAAATAATGTATTTATTGTGCAGAAAATAGATAGAGGACACTGATAATAAATCAACTTGCTGACTCGCCTGGTTTTGCATTAATTAACGTACCTACCTAGTAGCGTTTCCGAAAGTCGCTCTACCTAATGGTGAAACCTCTTGAGTTTTCAAACAGAGATGAAACGAGGCTTGATTTTATTTGAAATTAATATGTGAACTTAAAATTTTGAGGTATTAATGAACACTTATTACAACTAATAACATATTATATCATCATCATAAAATTACCTGAGCGGAGAAAGCACTTTGTCGGTTTAATAAGAGACAAATTCAAATAATTCGCGGTATAATAATTCAACCAGTATTTCAATAAAACGAGACGGGTGGAAAGTGGAAACGGGGATGGTTTTTACCTTCCTCTTGAATAGAATTTTAGGTTGCAATTTAATATTACAGATACTTCGCGATTCATTGTCGCTCATAATATTTCACTTTTTAATTAGTTAATGTCTTTAATAATACCATTTTGTTTATAATAATAACCTAACTTAATATTATAAATGCGAATATGAGTTTGCTGGTTGCGCTTTCACAACCTATCTTTTGTACCGAGTATGTTGGCTGCTTTTGTCCTCTATGAATTTCCTCGTTCCTGATTTTATCCCTGAGAGATATTCCCAGAATAAGTCACTCTTAATAATACATCATTACCGATAGGAAACACACATAATAAGACAACTTTAGTCGGTAATGCGGTATCGTCGAATCGAAGACGTAGTTTTGCGAATGCTACCCGGCCCAGCTGAACATAAATCCAGCTGAGCTGATTCGGTTGCGTGTATTCGTTGCGTTGCAATTTAGTGCGTTGCGTGTATTCGTTGCGTTCATGCTGTCCAGCTTCTCCTAGGATCATGTCAAAGACATTTAATGTTTACTAATCAGAGACAATTACAGAACCATACGTTCAACTTTGTGTATTTAAGCCAGGGTGGAAATAAAAAATACATTTCGAGGTGTGTTAGAGCGAGGTCGAATACCTTGTTCTTGCGGGCATAATTTGTCACTGTCCCCGCCAATTTCCCCTTGTAACTAGTTTTTTCTTTGCCAAGCGTAAATTTAATTTCAGCTCTTTGTTGAACCGGTTTGAAGCGGCACTCTGTGTTTTCGGAGTGTGTAGTTAGTTCGAGTTCTTTTTGTGTTGTTAGTAAGTACGCTGCAAAAGGGTTTCTTATGTCCATTTGATAATGTTATTATTTTTGTGTACAACTTAAGTCAACTCCAAGCTGGAACATTGTATTTTAACAGTAGAAATAAACTGCTGTCGACATGATCTATTATCTTTGCCCACACAGTGTCTTGTGCACTATAATACCTTTCTCGTGCGCAGATCCCACCGTGACTAAAATTCGCTCGAAAGGACTAAATTCTAAACTAGCTGATGCTCGCAACTTCGTCCGCGTGGGTTATGTTTTTTTTTATTCAAGCGGTAACTCCTTAATTTTCCGGGATGACCTATGTCACTCTACATGTCCTCAGCTATACCCATGCTAAAAATCAGGTCGATCCGTTCCTTCGTTGCGGCGTGATTGAAGGACAAACCAACAAACGAACACACTTCGCATTTATATAATCTTAAGTATTATGTTAGCCTCAAATAACCAAAATGAACATAATATGTAACTGGTGAGGTGTGCGGCAGAAACTCAGAACACGCATGGTTTATTACTAAATTCATAGTAAAAAATACGTGTGCCGTGAACATAGAATATATTTTAAATATCTATACCTATATAAGTCTGTATGCCTGTCTGTACATCTGTCTGTCTGTTTGTCATATTAGTTGCATACCATGGATCGACACAGGTATGCTAATTTTATTCCGGAAAATCAAAGAGCTCTGATGGAAATCAAAACTATTTAGTTCTAATTTAATTGGCTGTGATAAACAGATGGACACAATGAGGCTACAAGAGATCATTGATTAACACTACATAACTCTAATAAATAATAGCAATTAATTTAAGTAATTAAAACATGCACACTGATAGCTATTACTTCAATTCAAAGATAATAATACATATTTTTAAGCATCACATACACGACAATTTCCATTTTAATCGGTTTGATAGGATTCGGTAAAGGATGCCGAAGGGTGTAACGCAAGTGGCGTGAAATAAAGGCCCTGTTATTTCTCACGAACCTTAAGCCCTTGTGTTACAGATCTCATCATTGCTGCATGAGTGGTTTACTCGTAAAATCACTCGGGTATCCATAGACAGTGAGCCCATATTTTTCAGTTACAATAATATATTATGTGTGACTTTGTTCAATTTACCGCATAAAAAAATGTAACACAATGACTAAGTTATAGGTATATTATTTTATAATATGGACGGGTCTATCTTAGTCAAGTGAGCAACTTTGTTTTCAATAGACAAAACGCGCGCTGGGTATTTGATTTTGAATGAGAGACTCACTTACGACGTCATCAAAAGTCAAATTCACTACTCAAATTTTTTACATAATAGATTAAAATAGTTATTAAACATAAAATTAACGAAAATAAGATCGTAGATATTATCACGTCTTAAGGCAGGTCTCTATTTAATAATCGCTAAATAATCATTTGTTTTTGACATAGGCAAACATCCCAATTGTTGTGTCATCAATATTGAATGGACCAGGTGCAAGAGCAGGCAAATGACTCCGAGCGAAGTACAGGTAAAGTAACTTCTACAAAAATATTTACCTATTTCATGATGGCGCTTGGCCAGCCAAATGACATTTTGAAGTGGCTGGTATCGAATGTATGCAAAAAGCTAATTGGCACGTTGGCGCCTATGGACAATAGTGGATACTGATGGTAGTGTGTTGATGGTGGTAAGGAATACCTATGGCGCTTAAAATAAGTCAGGTCTCTACTATGAATATTATCGGTTGGTGAACTAACCATATCTGGTGTGGATTCACGCTATAACGTCCACGTGCTGTACCTAAATCGATGATCCATGGTAGGTAAAATGTTAAACAAATCGCAATAGAACTTCTATTTTCAAGACACGACTATTTCAAACCATCGTTATTGATAATACTGTATCCATTTTTCAGTTGATCTTAATATAACTACCTACTTAAATAGTTTGTATTTAGGTATTTTCCCGCAATGTGATGAAAAAGTTGTCTTTTTAGATAAAGAATAATATTCAACCTCAAGTCAGTTCTTTTATAAAAATCTTAAAATAATATCTGCGGAATACAGAACCTGCAGGCTTCATCCAGTCTTACCTACATGGCATTATGCCAAAGCCACGGTAGAGCACTTTGGTATTATTTATTAATTTATTGCTTTTCTTTGTCTGAAATTTCCAGGTCACCTAGATGTGATTTATTTTATTAATATTGAAGTAAAAGGGAACAGGACTTTCAAGATTATTAGGATATTATTGACATCTCAAAGTAGTACGAAATTTCCTATTTCAAGTTGATGATGTTTTCAAATTACCGAAAAAACACACCGGGGAAAACTTTTTTATCTAGTTTTATAGTTAAAATAGTTTTATTTTATTCTAGTTTATTTATGCTATTATATTATACGATGTCATGTCGTGATTGATAATGATAATAATAGGCATTTCATGTTGAAGTTATATGGATTAAACCAATAATAAAATGAAGCCTTTTCGTTTTCGCATTTGGCTCGGTGTGGCATTCAAGAGCCTTTATCAACGTGCCTGTCACGTACAGTGGTTGATTTGAGTGGTCGTAAAAAAATAATTTTCAATTTAAACACCGTAATAATGTTATTAAATTCTATCATGTTTTCCTCATACTGTATTACTTTTATTTTTATGGGCTTTATTTCCTTAGAATAGAAACTATAGTAATTATAGATAGAAAGATAATAATATTGTGCATACGTTCTTGAGTTTCGAAAGAACTTAATAAAGTTCCAACGAATTCTGAATTTTCGCATTGGACTGCTGAAATGGATATTACAAGGTTAGACTTTGCATGTATCGGGATCGGGTTTGCTTCACGTAGCTCGGAAAACTTGAGAAAATTGGAAATTGGTACGTTCCCTAACGATTTTGAACGTGGTTATGCTGGCACAATGGCAAAATATTGTGTACTTTTTCCACTGAAGAGTATGTATTATTGAATTTTCCTACAATATTGAATGTAGTTTTGGTAAGAGGGCATTCAATGCGATATTATTTTAGTTGTGGCATGAAATTTCGAAATTTCGTTTTACAGATTTAAATTATTGTATTGTTTATTCAATCACTCTTTTAAAATGTTCTCAGTAACTAAAGAATATAATGTTTATTTTTTGTTCAATAAATGCGCAAAAGTGAAGTTGAAGTTCCCAGTTTTGTGAATGAATGAATTAAAACATTTAGAACATTATTGAAACAGTTTTTTTCTTATAACGTTTTTAGACCTAATAAAATAAATGCAAATATCTAAAATTAAATTGAATACAGATAATAATACTAAGCACACAAGGGGGAGATTTTCTTTTGAACTTACAGCCTTTTATACTATGGAACTAGTGATAGAGTTTAAATTTTTCTATCGTAGTGTTTTGGGGCTCTAAAATCGAATTTTGCTAACATAAAAAAATTGTCTTTTCAAATTTTTACTATTAACTAGCGCTTATGATACAACGGTTTGTCTGAGATAAAAACTTTTTATGGAATTTGTAGCATAGAAAGTTTTTTGCGAGTTGATAGGTTTCGGATTATAAGCACAAATGCGTGCAAACGTCAAATTCAGATTAAACACCCAAAGAAACTACCCCTAAAAATACAAATTGACGGGATTAAATAATAAACAGAATACAAGGCTGTAGGCGAAATGGGATATTGAATTTATTTTCCCATTTCATTTGATTGTTCTAATCTTCTTACACGGCGAGACAATTAAGTAAATACTGTGGAATCTTTTGAGACGAAAACAACAATTTCATCTCGAAGTTCATTAATACATAATTCTATTTGCAAGTACTGACAGAGATAAAAGAGAAAAGAAAAATGAAAAATCGCTTTTTACGTGCGCCCATCTATCTAATAAACCTAATATTGGTCCAATACACGCTCAAGAGGCGTGAAATGACGACCCGCTTCTTACCTTCTTAGGGGAGATCTGCCACCATTCAGCTTTGACCTCAGCTATTTTATGGTTCTACAGTCTTACCGGGCCATAAAAGGAAAATTGTAAACTGATTGAGGTCTTGTTAAAATGGCGTATGACAGTGCAACTTCCTAGCGGTTGAACTGAAATGTTGAAGAACTGTAACTTTCCTTGTAGCTTTTCGATAATAAGATTTCCTAGGGCAGAAAAATGTTAACTGAAAACTTATGACTTATATTGATATTTTACTAGCCACGTTTTCACTTTAGATCTTCTTTAAATCTTTGATTTGTTTCTGCTATTCTTACAAAATGAAAGCAACCTTTACCTAAACGTGTGTTGTTAAAAACTACAAGTATAAAAAGTAAAACAAAAAACTATCCTGAAGATACAGGCTTTCATTTGGCTTAGCTCAGCGAATTCCTTCGTTGACCGGGGAGTTTCATTTTAAAATTACTTCCTTTCTTTTTTGGACAGAAACAATTTGGATGTTTACACGTATTGGCATTTGGCCCTTTCTTCGGAAACTATGCCCCAAATGGTGACAGTTTGTAGAGATTATTCGCCTAGCTATGCAGCTTGACATTCCGTAAGCCTTGTCGACATCCCTGGCTCAGTGATTAGCTGTGGTCTTATAAATGGGAGGTTTCGGGTTTGGTTCGTTATCTTACCTATAAGGGATTTTATAAGTTCTAAAGAGGATGTAGTCTGATTTGATGCAAGACTTCGGTGGGTAACTACTTACCATGCTACCGGGAAAGGTGTTTCAACAAGTGATTACTCGCCCGATTGGTTAAATTAATTGACCGTTTCAAAAGTATTCTCTTTTATTTAGGACTGCAAAACTAAGTTTGTTTATCAAGGTAACCCTACTTTAAAATTTCAACCCACTTCTATTTTGGTCTCTCTTTCTATTGTAATTAATATTTATTGAATTCTTTCATTTGCAGTTAGGTTGGGCAAGCATGATTAAAAACTGCCAAATTTCGAGTCGATGGCATTATTACAGTGATGCAAGCGTGACAACGTCGCACTTCCAGTTCCTTCTTACTTACCATTTTGGTAGGGAAACCGTAGGAGATAAGTGAGAAATAATAAGATAACTAAGAATTAAAATTTAATCTACCTATTTAGTAAACTTTCATAGCAGATGCAGTCGAGTGGTACCCAATTTACCACTCAAAGTGTATAGTAATGAGGGGATTAAATCAGATCAACCGGGGCACCTTTTCTTTTTTAAGAAGGTCGAGAATGAGATAGAAAGTCATAAAATGTCAAATCAAATAGGGACATTTATTAGATAACAAAGGATCGGAATTATTGCAAGACGTTATAATAAATAGGTGTGTGAATACACAATTAAAAGTTGTGGATATTATTACATTTTTAACCGACTTTTTGTTATATGTAAAATTTTTACTACATTTTATAGTTTTAAGTAAAACAACTTTTAGACTTTGATTTTTTTTTCCAAGGGAAAAGTTAGTTTTCCTTAGATTAGGTGTTAATGCAAGCTTAAATACGAGGAGTATGGTTTATAGGAGAGGAAAGGTGTATGGAGTCAGAGTGTAGGCCTTACGCTAGATCCTTTTACTCGAATTTCGCTTTGTGAATAGAATCTTTTGTGAATCGAAGCGAAACGAGCGAGACGCATCGCACATATTTTCGCTTCGATTTTGATATCGTCTTAGATATCACAAACAAAATTATTGGTATTGTACTTAAATATATTTTTTTTATCTTAAAAACAGCGATTGTTACTTACTGTGATCGAAAGACCTCGGGTCAATTGTAGTAGTAGTAGTAGTCGCACGTGTGGTCAGGTCGTCATCATCATCGTAGG
Organism: Erebia aethiops; assembly: GCA_923060345.2. Taxonomy (NCBI): domain Eukaryota; kingdom Metazoa; phylum Arthropoda; class Insecta; order Lepidoptera; family Nymphalidae; genus Erebia; species Erebia aethiops. The sequence continues at coordinate 7,927,292 of OV281079.1, read as the reverse complement.
CCGGCGTGGTCGTGGTTGTCGTTGTCGTGCGGCGGCGGTTGCGCTGCCGTCGCGACGGCTTCTTCATTGGGATTGTAATGCGTATGGGTGATTTGGGGCTCGTTGATGGCTGAGCCAAAACCGACGAGTCGCTGACCGTGCCTGAGTTGGCGACGGCCATCGCCACCAGTGAAACGGCAGCCAGCCGGATCACTAGTGGCGCTATGGCCCACATCCTGCCTGAAACAATGATAAATTAATTTTATTATTTTAGCAGTATTTTTTTAAAAAGTGCACTTGGAGAGCCTTATGTCAAATGATTATACCGCCTTTGAAAATCAGCCTACCGCACAAATCGGATCAAGTCAATGAGAGTTATTTTTCCATACATTGTCTACCACTTTTTTGTGGGTTTTCTAGTCTAGGCAACGGGGCAGTTCATTGAACGGAGACCCCCGCATTAAATCCTCAGTCGTTGAAACTTGGCAGGGTTGTAGTATGGTATAAACCAAAACTTATACAAAAATATCCAACAAAAAATCCATGCGGAAGTTCGGTATTTATACCTAAAACATAATATTTTTGACTGAATATTTTCTCGATTTCTTTTTAAAATAAAAGTAGGTAGTATATTAACACTCACAACCGAAATATCAAACAAAATAATCGTGCAGAACATGTTTAAACCGATTTGATTACAAAACCTAAACTGCGTTTACGCGATAATGTACCTTCGCGAGGGAATTAAGATTGAGTCCTGAGTGCAGTGAGGGATTCAAGCGCCCAAGAAAAAAATAGTTTTATCCCGGTGGTGTATACTCTACTTTTCTCACTTTATGCGAGACAATAAAAAACCAGGCTAGTAGATAGTGTTTATTACAGCAAATTAAAAGTGCAAATTGATATTGGAGACATTAGTCCAATTATGGAAAGATAACGTTATATTTTTATTTGGTACGTTTATCGAGGTTGAGCTAGAGTTTATTTGAGTTGTGATAGAAGCTTCTAAAGGTACTACTGCTACGGCTATAGCAACTTCTTCCAGCTGGCGTGGCTTACTCGATTTGACAAACAAACGAAGTTCTTTTCAGTGCGAATCTAGTGGGCCACGGCCTATATAGCCACTTCTTTCAGGTGGCGTGGCCTACTCGATTTGACAAACAAATGAAGTTCGTCTCAGTGCGAATCTAGTGGGCCACGGCTTCGGTTTTAGAAAATCGAGTTGGCCGCGCCCGCTGAGGACACATTCTGTTTAGTGAAATTAGACTTTATGGACATAGCAATAAGAATTATGAAAGTGAAAACCACATTAATGACCAGCGGGTTATAATGAAATTCAATAGAACATAACCCGGCTAAAGCCAAGAGATATAATGTCTGGCTTTCGGTAAGGTTTACATGACATATAATTCGGCATTGTCGAGCATGTGGTGTGAAAAAAATCTTAATTCTTTTCTGATTTTTTGTTGGATATTTATAAAATACTTTTAACTCATGATACTTTATCATACTGTAAAGTTTCGTCGCGTGAGGAATTATTGTTGGGGTTCACCAGCTTTATTGCCTAGACTATTCTGCGCACATTATTAAGTGTTAGTTGAACTTACTAATAAAGGTTGTCTGCAATAGGATGCATGGTTAGGAGACAATGCAGTAATAAAATAGCCTTACGCTGCTGTAAGCGATCGCTCATCCCAACGTGTCCCCAGTATAATGAATAAGTGAAATAAATAATTATTATTTATCGCTTAAGTATTTCTTATTTTGTTTTTATTAGTGACTAGTGGGCTCGGCAGACTTTGTCTTGCCCTGTCCAATTGTGAATATAAACCATCCCGGGGTCCACACAAACATACACAAAAAATTCCATCGAGTTCGGCCCAGCCGTTCTCAAGGGATGCGCTAACATACATTCGGCACTTGAGTTTTATTTATATAGATTAAGATATCATTGCTTAGTATTTTATTAAAGTTAGAATTTTAAACTTAGTATTTTATTAAAGTTAGAAAACACTAAAGTATGTTGTAGTCAAAGGTAACACACAAATAAAAAAATGTATTCAAAGGAAAAATATTTTCTGCTTTCTTTCATTGCAAACTTCCTTGCATTTTACCCGTAAACAGTTTTTGTGTACAGTGTCAAGGCACTATAAGGTAACTGAATGTATCACTAGGATAATAGAAAAGTGTCTTCAAGAAAGGTCGGAACTACGATCCAGCTTAGCACTTGTCGTTTCTTTCCTGAATTTTATGCGTCGAGGGCAAAGAGTCCGTTTGTACCTTTTCTTCTGTATAAAATAAACTTTGTACTAAGTTGAAATAAAACAAGAAACGTAACAGAGTATTGTTTACTAGATGATGCCCGCGACTTCATTCGCGTGGTTAGCGGTTTTTGGTTCCTGCTGAAATTTAATTTTCCGGGTCAAAATGTAGCTTGTATGTAAGCTCCATTTGAACTTTTAGCCAAATCGGTTCAGTCATTGTGGCGTGAAGGCGTACCTAACAAACATCCAAACTTTCACATTTATAATATTAGTAGGATTAACTGATGCGCAGCATGCAGTGCATCTCGCGTGTCCCATATTTTGCAGTCGTAGTATAACTATATCAGAAATATTTACGCAAATGGCAACAGTAACTGTACAAAATTTTAAATCAATCGAATGAAAGATGTCCACCTGGGGTGCGAACGCGTAGCAGAGAGAAAGACAGCCACACTTTCGCATGTATAATATTAGTATTTGAAATGATAGCAATTTTCGCTAGTTTGGAATCGGACCCGACATCTCCCACCTATAGAAATACAGTACAGTACAGTACACCACCGAGCCTGGGAGGTCATGATGACGTAATTTTTTTACGTACGATAAATTAATCGTATCGTTTGTTATAAATTATTAAGTACTTCAGAGAGTTTATTGCTAGGCGCCTAGTATGTTGAAGTGCAATACATCGTTACGTTAGTATATCGTAAGCCCAGGCGAGCAATAATAACTTTAACAGTTTTAACCTCTCACACTGTTGTGTTTGGTACATGGTTAACGAACTTTAACAAGCTCGCTTTATTATATTCCAAACAACTTAAATACCAATAATAAATTCCATTTTGGGAAACATAAATTGATACCATGCCAGACGCGCTAGAGTAACTTTTAAGAGAAGCTAACACGAAAGTTTTGATTATCATGTTGTGATAGGTAAAAATTCTTATACTGGGTGACTTGATTTGGCAAAATAGCAAAATTTATATCATTTTGGGCAAGTGGAATTTAAGGTATATACGGTATTATTTATTTAATATCTTTGGTTTTACTATTGTCCATCATATCCATAAAACTGCCTAAACGGACGACATTACCGCGATGAATGTACGCAACAGCTGAGCGTTCGGTTCAACGAACTCGCGCGTGCGAACTCTTGACAAAGCCGTGTAGGTTGTCAATGATTTACAATTTTCATAATTTCACTTTTTTTGTTGAATTCCTGATTCTAATGTTGTAATATAAAAAATCCCTAAATGAGTTAGATTAAACTTAAAAGTAAAAAAATAGAAAATTTAAATTAACACTTAGTTGGGCTTCTAAGTTCTATTCCATTTACCTGTCACCCCCTATTTTCGACACGAACCACCTCTTTTATTTCGGGGTTTAAATACAAACAAATTGTACATTGGATAAATTAATTTACAGTTTTTGGCGCACCGAATCAATTTGTGCCGCCGCGTTAGAAGGAAATCCCGGCTGGTAATAATAGTTTGTGACAGTTATAGTCCCACAGTCCGCTCAATTTGCCAATCGATAGTTGACAAACTATTGCCATTGTTTCTCAAGTTTCTATTGGACTGTTCTAAATACCGTGAACTTTGGAGTTTGGGCACAACTATTGAAAATTGAAATTAAATGGAAAAATTGATGAATATAATCGATAAATTATGAATATAAACGATAAATTATAGACTAGCCGATTCTCGCGTCTTCGTCCGCGTGGATTGAGGTTTTTACCCGCGGAAACTCTTTAAATTCCGGGTAACAGGTAGCCTATGTGTTAATCCAGGCTATAATCTATCTCTGTGCCATGTGCCAAACATGCCAAATTTCATCCAGATCCGATCAGCCGTTCTGGCGTCATTGAGTACCAAACATCCATCCAAACATTCGCATTTATAATATTAGTATAGATTTTCGGGACGGACGGATTACTTGATATAGATTCAAATTCTGAATTCCTATAGAGATATTCCGATAGATAACAGTGGAGTGGCGCCGAGATACCGCTACTTTTATTTATGTAAACTGAGAAGATTAATAAGAAATAAAACAAGTTTTCAGTCTTCTCTTTCAGGTACCAAGGTTTCAAGCTCTTAAAATAATTAAAATAGTTTAATATAAGCGATTTAACTTCAAATATTGAGTAACAGAATTTGTTGAATGCATATAATTCAAAATAAATTGGTTTTATCACTGAATATTGTATCACAGTTAAATTTGAAGCTGTGCCCGGATAATAATTTATATCCGTAATTGACACCTGCTTATAAAGTGTCAATTAGAGGATATTATATTATGCAGAGTGTCAGCTCTACGAGCTAATGGAACTCTACTTTGACAGTACTGTTATTTTATATCCCGCTTTAGTCGTACCTAACTAAATGGCTAAGGTCAATGGCATTAGAGATTAAGGCTGCGCGAATTTAGATTTTTTGAAACCCGGGCGAACTCTATGATACTTCGAGATGGACCGTGAAAGTGTAGCAAACATAGAGACAGACAGATGCACTTTTTTGTTTATAATGTAATATAATATTATATTCTTAGATACGTAGTAGTACACCAATTTTGTATAGCTTCGAGTATCTTTCATACGTAAAAATACCTATGCACATACCTACCATAACATTAATGCCACCCTATGAAACCGGAGCTTTAGAATATAATATCCATATTTTTATAGTTTATTTAGTTCTGAAATTTGGAGAACTTTTTTTTGTATGAAAATCGTTCGATAGTGCGTGTGAGAATACCTGGTGGTCGGGAACTAAAATTTCCAACTCTAGGAAATTGATTTACATTGAAAGCGGGAAAATCTGCGCCTCCATTCATCGGAGAAACGACTTTCCGTCGTATCCGCATCGAATAATGAAATGAATGATGCTGGCCTAAAACATCAAATCAGCATGAGCATTTAAAAAATAAACGTTCGTTTTTCTTGAGTGACACCGATTACTACAGATTTTGAGGGAAAAACTATTTCCTATTTAAGAAATGTCACCTACTGAAATATTTGTGTATTATTATACTATTTTATTATAATACTAGCGAATGCCCGTGACTTCGTCTGCGTGGTTTTAGGTTTTTTGGTTCCCGCGGGATCTCTTTGATTTTACGGGATAAAAAGTAGCCTATGTACTATTCCAGACTATAATCTATCTCTGTGCCAAATTTCAGCCAGATCCGTTAATGAGTAACAAACATCCATACATCCATCCATTCGACGGCTTAACCTCGGGTTGCTCTCCCGAGGCACGGGGGTGAAACACCGCCAACTTCCTAACTCCGGGTTAGTACTGAGAATTTATAGTCAGTAAAACCCAATAATTAATAATGGCCCGACCCGGGATTCGAACCCGGGACCTCGTTGGCCGCAGTCATGCTGAGCACTAGACCAACGAGGCACTTATTATTGGCATTTTCCACATGCATAAGTTACATTTCATAAACCACAATATACTTATTATTAAATTAAAGGATACACGGGTGACGAGTGTGGCTACTTGAGAAGCGTACTTTTTGTAGTGAATGGTAAGATCTAGTACTTATTAGTTCCATGGGTAAGATTGATAAAAGTGGTTATATAAAGCCTCTACTAAAGACTTGACATTAGTATTAAAAATAATATCGATTATAATAAATCAAAGTCAAATCAACGTCAAAACATGGTCAAAACTCTAGTTTGTAATGAAACGTCAAAGTAGTCATTGGAATTTCGAACAACACGTTTTAAAAATATTTTTTTTAATTTTATCTCATTAATATAATGCAAACACCATTGCGAATATTTCGTTTTAATAATATATTTCACCAAGACAAATCGCTATGTAAATTTTTGTGGAGGGCCTATTCAGGCCACAAGCCAGCATCAGCAGAGTCAAAAAAACCTGTGGACCCGAGAAGGGTGTTTAAAGTGTACAGATTTGGTGGTATTACCAGTAAGGAGCAGCCTCAAATGATGAGCTACGATTTAGACGTCAGTACTTGCGGCAGAATGGTTTTAGATGCTATGATTAAACTTAAGGACATGGACCCAACCCTCGTATTCCGACGTTCATGCCGGGAAGGCATATGTGGCTCCTGTGCGGTAAATCTCCAAGGAAACAACTGTCTCGCTTGTATTACAGCCATTCCTCCGGACAAGACAATTAGCATTTATCCAATACCGCACATGTACGTAATAAGGGACCTGGTCGTTGACATGACGCATTTCTTTGATGTTTATAACAGCATCCGTCCTTATCTTATTCGTCGTAATGCGGGACCAATGGGGAAATTCCAGTATGCCCAAAGCATAAATGATAATGCGAAATTAGTTGGTCTTTATGAATGCGTCCTATGCTCCTGTTGCTCTACTTCGTGTCCTAGTTACTGGTGGAATGGTCGCAGGTTTTATGGTCCTGCCAGTTTACTCCACGCCTATCGATGGATAATAGATTCTCGAGATGAGGATACTGAGCAGAGATTGTTCGAGTTGAGAGATGACTTTAAAGCCTTTCGCTGTCATACGATCATAAATTGTACCCTCGCGTGCCCAAAAGGATTGCATCCTGCCCTTGCTATAGCGAAGCTAAAAAGATTGATTTCTGGCTTGGAAAAAAGGCCACCGCCAGAAATAGACACAATGAAATTTGCATCCGGATCTGGAACCGGATCATCATGTGGATGCTAAAAATTGTAGTGTCTAAAAATAAAATTACTATCTTTACATATTTAATTTTAAATAATATAATGTTACTGTTATTGATTGATTTTTATTTTTTATTCAATGTACAGGTATAGAAGTATATAGGTAGGTAGGTACTATAAATAAAAAGTTGTTCAATAATTATTACAACACAAATAATACAAAAGTGCATGTAGACATCAATATGTAAAAATAGCCTAGGTAAAAAATAAAATAGGTATGGTAATAGCCACTAGCGAATAATATCTAATAGTAGGTATATTATGGCTATTACCATACCAAAAAGGTGACCTTACTAACCGAATCAAATCAAAAGGACTGAGCGGCGTAACGCCCAATTTTCCGCGGTGTTCAGGAAATTGTTTCTTAAATCGAGACATCGAAAGTCAAATATAAAAGACGTTCATGCGGTTAAGCCACAGTCGCTGGTGCGCTCAGTAACTTTTTCAGTGCCTGCCGTGCCAGGATACCCCTTTCCCAATTTATGACCTTACCGTGCATTTGAATAACTTTATAATAAAAATAGGGCGTTCTGCGGCCAAAAACTTTCGCAATAAAATGCAAATGGTGACATTGGCGACGCTTCAATGTACCTAAGGTTTTTTAGCTTTTGGTTACTATTGCTGCGAGCAGGTGGTAGTGTCCAATAACTATATTTGATCGAATATATTTGATACCTATATTTTTTTTTAACTCCAGCGAAGGCTTAGTGATAAGAGCTGGGGTCTTATATATGTGTAAGAAGGTATACATAAGAATGTACCTGATTTGATTCTCAGCAGGGGAAATTTGGAAATTTCTGTTTAATCTTTGTTCGTTGCTTGTTGAATTAAATTGAAGGTAAACTATGTGATAGTAAATATTCTAAGATATAATATTATTATGTTCACAATATACTATGATTATTCAATTTGCACCAAATAATTAAATTTCAATTATAAATAATATTGAATTAAAACGAACGAGCGATCATATGGATGGTGTATATTTTTGTAAATATACACCGTATATTTTTTGTAAATATATTTATAAATTTTGTGTAGTAGGTTATTTTTTGTAAATGTTTTAGATCGCTTTAAGAATAAACTTAATTAAATTAGTGTTAAATAATGCAAGTAAAATAGTTTTTATATTGCAATATCTCCGAATAGTACAATTACTTGCCTTGAAATGAGCGTAATTTTTATAAACAACCAACTTTCGTCTTTAAAGTACCACAAAATGAAACTCTATTTTATACTTCATCGTAAAAATAAGGAATTTTTAATTTAGCGAGAGCCGTAAAATGTTTTAATGAAATAAGTCGTAGATATAAAAGGTAATTTACTAAAAATATCGTTGGGATATTTGAAATAACACAATTGTCTTCTTAATTCTGTGAGAGCATTAGGTTCTCTATGTCTTATGAAGTATTTTATCTTACTTATCAACCCATTGCCGGCTCACTACTGAGCTCGAGTTTCCTCTCGGAATGAGCAGGGTTTGGCCATAGTCCACCACGCTGACCAAGTGTAGTGGATTGACAGGTGGATATTGGACAAAAATAGTTATTGAGAAAGTCTTTGACAATGATATAGGAATATGTCTTCTCAAGAGTATCTACCAAGTATCAAAATAATTCAAAAAATAAAAAAATAACCCCATTAGATAATTAAAAACCTGGGACAAAGAATCACGTGACAAGAGTTAGGGAAATTCAATTTGAGCAAGTTTTGCCAGACACTCAGCGAATGGTCGATTAAATTTAAATAAGGCCCGCAACCTTTATGTAAACTGAGCTACATTTTCGAAGTTTTGTAATTACCGTTTTAAATATTGCCTGAAAACGAGAGCGACGTTCAGTAATCTTCAGTTACGGTTAGGCACATTTCCTGTGGGCAGTCAAGTTTTTGATGGTGTTGGTCAAGGCTGCGACGATAAAGGCCGACCGTGTATGTAATTAAGGGCCAATGTAACAACTTTTCTCTGATGTGGTTTTAAAAGCAATCTCGGATACGTGCACAAGCTCGTCAGATCCACGAGTAAATTAATGAAGTAAAAATTTTTTTTAAAAAGCGGTGGCTTTATGATATTTTTAATTTACAGCCTTGTTATGGCGTTTTTTATGGACTGCACGTAAAGGATTTTAATTAAATCTCGTCGGGATCGCGCGTTTGCATCCTATTATGGAGAGAAGCTCAACCGCAATGGCCGGATCAGAATTCAGAATCAATACAACATGAAACAATAAAATTCATAAGCGCGGTAAAAAATAAAAGTATCGAAGTATATTTTTTGAAATGCTGAAGACAGCTATAAAAATTTGCAGTCATATTCCGTACGGCGCAGCGACATTTACAAGTCTCGCAAATGGAAAATGTCAACTGAACGTCAAATTCTCAGAAATGATCCTCGAAATAGAATCGAGGTCCCGGAATTTAAAACAGATTGTAACGGCAAGGTACGTTAACACAATTTTATTGTACACCGGAACGATAGTCTCCAAGAGTCGTAATCTCCGTAAAAACGATTTTAATCGATCAGCGTTGGATCTTAAGGCGCACGAAGAGCATTCTATTCTTTATATAAACAGGCGAGCGATAAATTTACGCCACCCTAAAAGTGGGTAATAAAGTTCGATTTCATTGATTATTTATGGCGAAATTTCAGATAAGTGTTAAAGAATCGAATGTTTTGAATACCTCACCGCCTTTACCTTCTGTTTACTGGTCTAAAAGACGGAATCTCTATTTCTCGTCTTCATAAACGACCTTTGCAACCTTCGCATTCCAAACGCTCAAATAGTCTCCTTCGCTGATGATACAGCCATCACCTTTTACGCTAAATCTTGGTCTGAAGTTACAACAGCTGCTCAACTTGGATTCGACACTATTAACGATTGGCTACGCTCTCACTTTTTAACTCTTAATATCTCTAAAACCAAACTTATAACTTATTCTATACGTAATGCTTCCCAGCCTAATACTCCATTAACCCTTAAAGTACATTCTTGCACTGATAGGCTGAGTTCTAATTGTAGCTGCGAATCCATAATTTCTACTGACAAAATTAAATATCTTGGTATTGTATTGGATCAAAATTTGAATTTTAAAGACCATATTGACATACTTACAAACAGGGTCCGTAAACTAATTTTTATTTTCAAAAATCTTCGAAACGTTGCCAATCCCCTTGTGATCCGTAATGTGTACTATGCCCTGTGTCAATCTATTATCCTATACTGCATCACATGTTGGGGTGGTACTGCCAAAACTACACTAAAGCCCCTTGAAATTGCCCAGCGGGCCATACTAAAGGTCAACGTTTAGGCCAATACTCTTTCCTACCGCCTTATTGTACAAAAACTGTGGCGTCCTAAGTGTTAGAAAACTGTTTATTCTGAACGTGATTCTGCATCAGCACAAAATAACACCATATCGACCTACTGAAAAACGGCGTAAAGACAAGATTTGTACCTTACGTGCACCTAAACTAGCCTTTACCAAACGTTTCTTTTTCTATCTCGGTCCATTTCTATATAACAAGCTTAATGCAGAATTACCCATCTATAACTTGTCACTTACTCAATGTAAATATAAAGTCATATCCTTTTTGCTGGATAAAACCTATGAAGAAACTGAAGATTTCTTACAATCTGTTAAATAACCTAGTTTATTTTTCTTCTTTTTTGAAAAAGAAAAACAAATACTATAATGTTTACAAAAATTGACAACCAACTTATAATTAATTAATTAGACACACTCATACCCACGAATACTTAAACACGCAACACACACACACACACACACATACACACACACACATACACACAAACACACACACACACACACACACACACACACACACACACACTCACACACACACACACATTTTATTTTTATTTCCAAGCCTAATAATGTTTATTTTAATGTTAGAAACACTCTTTGCAAATTGTAAATTGTATTCTTATGTGCCAAGCACACAACTTTTGGTAAACCGAGGGAGAGGGCTGGTTATCCTTAACACAGATCTAAAAAATCTAGCTAGGATAGCCAGTTCTTGATCTTGCAACTTGCCGCAAATTTAAATTAAGCACATTATATTTGTAATTGTTCAAGATCATCCTGGATAGTGTAACAAAATGATGGAAAATAAACGATTTTGATTTGATTTGATTTGGAATGTGCAGGAATACAGGCATTTAAGATACATAAACAAACATAGCGCACGTAGTTTGGATGATGAAATTAGTTCGTGGCTATTATGACCCCTGATTTTGCTCCGGTCGTTCACTCCGTAGAGCTAGGATACGTCTGACGTAAGTGCATCCAGATGCAGGTTGCAAGCATATCCACTATTTTATGAAAATGCTGAGATAGGTTCATTTCTCTTTTTCGTTGTTTATTTAATAGGCCTATTACACTGCCTTTTTCACAAGGCCCTGTGGAAAGGGTGGGCGTGACCGCTAGTTTTGGCGTCGCTTATTACAAAGCAATAAGGGCAAAATTAGGGACCCTTAGTCCCTAAATATTATTACACTACACTGATTCAGGGTTAAGGGTACCCGTGAAATGTGCAGTGTAATAGGCCTATAATCACTTGGTTGTCTTTTCGTTCAAATGGGTGCCTCTGCAAACACTATTAACGCTAGGTGCAATTAACACCAGTCAACAATCCAGCGCAACGGTAATTCCAAATCGAGTAAGAGCCGGTGCCAAAATTGGAGGGTGAATTCTGTCATTTGCAGAGTGAACATGATACAGGTTGAATGTGAGAAACGATTACGTGTGGTTGATTGAGTGGGCTCGTTTGTCGGTCTTAACGTCACTATGACGACTTTGATTGGAGTTTTATCGCAATAATTTTAAATCGTCGAATAAAAATTGAAATCATATTTTGACGTTTCGACAGTTTTTGTATTGGAACTCTGTTATGGTACGATTACACCAACATCGAGTGTAGCACATATTTTTGCAAACATTTTGTGCAGAACTCCACCCGTGCGTAATTATGGTCTTATATCTGACTAACTTATTACAATATAAATTTTATTGATAAAGCTTGATGTCAAAAACATAATTTTATTTTTTTGCGTATCTTACCGTTCCCGTGTTATATTAAATCTATTTACTCTCTTTAAAACTATTTACTTAGGTCAACGTATTGATTTGAAAGGTTATTTTTTAAATTTCTAAATGGAATGAATTGAACAATTTGGTAACTGTAGTGGTATTCTATGGTATATTCTATCAATAACGAAAGAAATAAAAAAGAACAAGGTGTTATTATAGGAAACAGAAAAATTGTCGTTAAAAATATTGCATTATATTTTACCCCTGTGTATTTCTGATTAAGAGAACATGGATGATTGACACGCCCTGAAAATCTTCCATGAGCTTTATTCAATACATTAAAGGGCAATGTATTCTAAATACTCAAGCCTAGGGCGTCGTTTAAGGCGCGCTCTGATGATTGAAGTGTAATAAAATTTACCGACCATGAAAAATAAGTGAAAGAAGTAAAAATAACTTTCAATCAGTTTCGGTTATAGACGATTGAAATTATTAAAAAAAACGGCACTGGGCCGTTTTTTTTAATAATTTCAATCGTCTGAGGCGTCGAATCGTGTGAGGCCACGCGCAGTGTAGGGATATTTGTTTTATGGTGTGATTAATATTGCTAAATTACAACTTTCTAGTACTAAGGCCTTCTGAGCTAAGCCGCGAACAGACAGGCAGGCAAACGGATGAACATGGAGAAACTATAAGGGTTCCTTGTTGACAACGGAACCCTAAAAAGACAAAACTTAAAAATACTATTTCATTTTATTTCATGTTTTTTACATGCATTTTTTGTTAAGATATTGTTATGTCAAGGCTCTTACAACGGTTAGGAAACCAGTTTTTGAAAAGATTCAATGAAAGTGAATAAATTAACAACCAATTTTGCTATTTAGCGAATTGAACCATCACTGGAACTATGTTGTTAATCCATACTAATATTATAAAAGCGAGTCTGTCTGTCAGTCTGCTACACTTTCGCGGCCCAACTACTCAACCGATTTTGATGAAATTTGGTACAGATATAGTTTACATCCTGGGGAAGGACCTATTTTTATCTCGGAAAATTGAAGAATTCCCGCGGGAATCAAAAAACCTGAAACCACGCGGACTAAGTCGCGGGCATCATCTAGTATTAAATAATGCACATATATACTGGATAGCTTTTTATAAGCGTTCTTACTACAAGCTTTTTATGATCGACTATTAATAAAATAGATTCGTGGAGCGCGCCTTAACTGCACTTGCACCGAACGAATACGAGTGACATGAAAGCGGAAGGTTCCCTTATTTCACTGAGGCTCCATTTTTCGTCACATCAGACGGGAACGATACACGGGTTTTAACTTAGCCAACATTTCCTTTTTGAAACTGTATCAGCATATATACCTAAATGCATCTCTCCAGTTGCGAAAAAAAATATTTAAAGATATTCACTTCGAAAGCTTTTTTAAACTAATCAAATAGTTGCATGTATTACTTTGCGGTTCTTGATAATTTTATATGACACGGTAAACATGCATAATGAGGAACATCTTATGTTAATGCTAATCAATGAAACGAAAAACAAATAATAAAAAATTAAATGAAGTCCGCTTGGATTTACTGCACCTTGAATCATTTGAGGTTCAGGTTTTTCCAAAATTCCGTGTAAACTGTGCGATTGTCCTGAAAAATCACGCTGATCCATTCCTCCGCTGGTGCGAGATTGAAGGAAAAACCAAAGGACATCTCATTTACAGTGAATGCAGAACACAGAAGCCTGATTTCTACAAAGCTAACAATGGTGCCGCTGCGTTAGCGGAATAATTACTCTAGATTTATTTCAAATACTGCAGAAAATGTTACTACTGCCAATAAAAATTGAACATACGGAAAATATTGTGGGAGTCGAATTAGGAAATGAAAGTATTTCATGATCTAGCTGGAGTTTTTTACCTCAAAATAGAGCTTATATTCTCTCTAATAAGGTACATGTAGTATGAACCTAACTCTTATAAAGTTATGTACATTATTACGGGATCAAACTTCACTTTCCTTAAAACAAAATACCTCAACTGCACTTTAATTAACATTTTATGTGTCCCAGTAGCAAGCGATACCCACTATACACCTCCATTCTTGTTTCATTTTTTTACCTGAATGCGGTATCTCACAGAAAAGTCACTGTTGCAATATTTGAAATTTAATATTTTATATACACAGTACTAGATGATGCCCGCGACTTCGTCCGCGTGGAATACTTATTTTTTATTCCCGCGGGAACTCTTGAATTTTTCGGGATAAAAAGTAGCCTATGTCCTTCCCCGGGATACGAACTATTCCTGTACCAAATTTCATCAAAATCGATTGAACAGATGGGCCGTGAAAGGGAAGACAGACAGACACACTTTCGCATTTATAATATTAGTATGGATGACATGGATTCCAGTGGTCAGACTGGTGGTTATGTTAGATTTATTTAGATTTATTCAGATAAAGATCACAAGTACAGTAGTAATTACAACAGTAAGTGGAACAGTGATTTCCGCACTAGGATTCCCTGTATCGCGGAAATCACTTCCTTCCATAGGTAACAAAAATAAAGTAATCTAGAAATAAACTTAATAAATAAATATGCGACCTAAACATTAGTTTTGTGTGAGTGTGTGCGTGCGTGCGTGTGTGTGTGTGTGTGTGTGTGTGTGTGTGTGTGTGTGTGTGTGTGTGTGTGTTGTATATGTGTGTGCGTGTGTGTCTTTAAATCAAATCTCAAATCAAATCTTTTTTTTATTCAAATAAACTTTTACAAGTACTTTTGAATCGTCAAGTGAATCTACCACTGGTTCGGAATGCCATTCCTACCGAGAAGAACCAGCAAGAAACTCGGTGGTTGCTCTTTTTAAATAATTCATTTACAATTACTATATCAATGTGTACATAAGTAACCGCTGTCCCTAGCATTGCTGGAGCGATCAAATCCATGCTCCTCTATCATTTACATAATCTTCAACAGTATAATAAGCTTTTTTCAGGAGCATACTTTTAATGGATTTCTTAAATTTGTTTATTCAATTCATGTCAAAGACGGGCAGACAGAAAGTAGCCCCATTCCCGCCGGTGGCACCCGTTCACGAGCATGACGCATGATCCAGCCATTGCTTCGCTCGACCATATTTGAGGGAACGTAACAACCCGCACCACACGACACCACCACAGAAATGTTTAAAGAGAGCGTGACATACCCAGTCTACCCGTATCAAAGCATCGAATTGAATACTAATATTCAAACACTAATTTATAATCAGTAACCGCTGTCCCCAGCATTGCTGGAGCGATCAAATCCATGCTCCTCTATCATTTACATAATCTTCAACAGTATAATAAGCTTTTTTCAGGAGCATACTTTTAATGGATTTCTTAAATTTATTTATTGGCAAGTCCAAAATAGGTTGTGGAACTTTGTTATAGAAAATAATGCCCATTCCCACGAATGACCTTCTGACTTTTTTGAGGCGGAGCGATGGAGTCACGAGCTTATTACGGCCTCTAGTTGGCCTATCGTGCAGATCGCATTTTTTTTTATAATTATGGATGTGTTGTTTTACAAAAATTATATTACTGTAAATATATTGCGAGGCTACTGTTAGAATACCAATTTCTTTAAATTTCTCTCTAAGTGAATCACGCGGTTTTAAATTATAAATTGCTCGTATTGCCCTTTTTTGTAGTACAAAAATTTTTTGAATATCTGCCGCTTTACCCCACAGTAAGATTCCGTAAGACATAATGCTATGGAAATAAGCAAAATATACGATCCTGGCAGTTTCGATGTCAGTTAACTGTCGAATCTTTCTGACAGCGTAAGCAGCAGAACTAAGCTTGCCAGCAAGTGTTGATATATGGGTGCCCCATTGAAGCTTTGCGTCTAAGGTCACCCCCAGGAACACAGTAGTATCTTCTATTTTCAACATGTCGTTATTTACCATTAGTTTAATATCACTTGTGGATCTGGCATTCGGCAATGCAAACTCGACACATTTAGTTTTTTTTGTATTTAAAAGTAGATTGTTAACCGTAAACCAGTTCGTGACTTGAGAAATTGCAGTATTACCTGTTTATGTACCTGTGTTACTATTATATATTTAATTTTAGCATTTTTTCTGTGTCATCATAATTGGATTTCATTAACCAGGTGGTTATGTTAGGTTAGCCTAATAAACGGGAATTTTTGTTTCTGTTGTTCAGATTCATTTGACTTTTTAGTGTTTCATCAGGATTTCATGGAAAAGGTACAGTCACAATGAAATTGTCTGCGTTTTACCTTCTTTAATGTCACGTTGAACATCATAATCACTTCAGCCCACCTTCTTCACTTAAGAAGGGTTTGGCCATAGCCCACCACGCTGGCCAAGTGCGGATTAAAGAAAGGGATATTTAATTATTATTTTAAACGCATATTTAAGTGCGCGCCCAGGGATCGGGCTCCCGACCTCACAAATCGGCTAGCACCGAATTTGTAATATTTAAACTGCAAGGTGCAACCGTGAACACCAAAATAAGGACCAATATTGGTCACTCAATCAGTTCCTCTGCAACTCCGGCTCAACTGGCTTAAAATCAACCTTGTTTAATCAGCACAATAATTAATTACTTATTATAATATGGTTTGTCGTGCTAGATCCTAGGCCACATGATTCTCGATATACTAAAATAATATGTTATCATAAATTATTATAAAAGTAGAAAAGAAGATAGAAGTAAATGTTAGCAGGTGCAACAATTCGACTCGCAAGTATTTCCGAAACACACATTAAACCAATGTAAATTGAATTATAAACTAGCTTTGTCTGTGATTTCGTTCGGTTGGACGCTCGCGTAATCCCGAGCTTAATTCGTTTACGTGAATCAACTCGCAAACGAAGGGAAACGCATGTACTTTTGATTATTCACTATAATTATATGATGTTTCACAGAATAAAAATTCGCTTTTAGCCTGCAAATTGTAAATGCCAATGATTGAAAAAGTTTCCATGCGGCCGTGCAGAAATGCGATTTATAAATCCCGCAAATAGCAGATTGGCAAATGCCAAATGAAAGTAGAATTCTCAAGAATGATCCTTGAAATTGAATTGGGATTTCGGAATTTTAAAATGGACTCTACGGAGGTAAGGAAGTAACCTAATTTAATGGCACGTCTTCGGAACGACGCCACCCAATGTGTAGTGCTCGTGAAGCCCCGCGAAACCGATTACATTCGATCGGATATAGAAAATTAGATAACACGCCAACGTACAATCTGGCGTAGCATTTCGTCAGAATATACGAGATTGATTAAAAATCTTATCTGTTTTAATAATTATTAGTCATAGATTTTTTAACTAATATCAAATTAAAACTATGAAATACTTAATAATCTAAATATAAAAATGACATCCAAACTGCTGCAATGAGGCAATGTGTTGGCCGAGGTAACTGCTAGCCCTCCGGTCACTTGTGGACCCTGTGATTATTATTATGCAAACAAAAAACCTACATCCGGCCTCAAAAAAGTTGCCTCCGAACTATTATTTATTTCTAATACCTAATGAATAATTTTGACAGTCAAACGTTATTTTGGTCACAACTCAATCCATACTAATACTATGAATGCGAAAGTGTGTCTGTTTTTCCGTCCGTCTGTCTCTCGGTTATTCGTCTTAGCCCATAATTTTAGCCAATTTTGACGAATTTCATTACAGAGCTAACTTGCATCCCGGGAACGTACAAAGGATACTCGTAGATACTTTTTATCCCGGAAAATCAAAGAGTTCCAACGAGATTAAAAAGCTTAAAATTAACGTAGTCGAAGTCAGGGGCATCATCTTGTTTGTTATAATTATACTACTGGTGCTACCATTTATTTGTGGGTAATATCACTGAGTTAGAAGCTAGTAAAATGTATTTAGTTTTCAAGGTACTGAAACTTGAAAACAATAGAAAGAGTGCAAAGTGGGAAACGTTCAGTGCAGATGGAGTTTCAAGCTGCATTTGATGTTAATTGCCGAACAGTTAAATGTCTTTTGTTTGTATTTCGGAAATACTCGGCAGCAAAGTTTCATTCGATGCTCGGAACTTTCTAATTGGGATGGATACTTGTATGTGGCATATCTATTTAGGATTTAAGCACCAATCAAAAGTTTGGAAATGTTATCATTTTCAACGTTTAACACATTTATAACTTTTATGACGACCTCCGTGGCGCAGTGTGTAGCGCTGTTGCCTTAACGTGCGGAGGTCCCGGGTTCGATCCCCGACAGGGTCAATTTAGGAATTTATAATTTCTGAATTTTCCCTGGTCTGGCCTGGTGGGAGGCTTCGGCCGTGGCTAGTTACCACCCTACCGGCAAAGACGTGCCGCCAAGCGATATAGCGTTCCGTTACGATGCCGTGTAGAAACCGAAGGGGTGTGGGTTTAATATAACTGCCATGCCCCTAACAGGTTAGCCCGCTACCATCTTACCATCAGGTGTGATCGCAGTCAAGGGCTAGCTTGTAGTGGATAAAAAAAATTAAAAAAAAACTTTTGTAACAGCAACATATATTTTTGCTGAAAATGACTTGGCTGAATTGAATTTTTTTATCAACAGATAGGATCTCTATTGTTTGAAAAAATATTTGAATCAGAGATTTTTATTGATGACTGAAATGAAAAGTGATTATTTAGATATCTTCTTGAAATTTAAGATATGTATGTGTAAGAAAAGTATATTCTTAGTAAACATATTAAAGAATGTTTTTTTTAAAGAAATGTGCTGTTGGGGTTTGTACACGCTTTTTATTAGCTTTAGACTTATGTATGTTAGTATGTAACGGAATCTTTGAACCTGATTTTGACCCCCTTTAAAACGTCGCATTAACTCGAAATTTGGATACTTATTAAGGACCGATGACAATTCAATATTTTATTTTGACCCGTTATCCTTACTAGGATAATCAGGATTAGCGAATTTTTGTTTTCCTGAGACCCGGAGTGTCTGCGTCAAAAGCGTGTTTTTTAGTTTATTTAAACTATTATTTTACTTAACAAAAATAATCATGGCAATTTCGAAATAATTTAGCCTTTATAGATAACCATGCCGTAACAGAGGGATACAACATAGTCAAGAATAATCTTCTATATCAAAAAAATTCAGATATCTTGTCGAAAACGCCGAGTGTACTATCCAAATAAAAAAGCGTACCGTACAATTTTGAAACTCGCGAACCGCATTAAAATTCTAACACTTCTGCAAGAGGGGAATGCTAGGTAAGTTAAAAACCGTGTACCGTACGCATCCCATGTGGATGTCACACTGGAAAAACGGAGACTCAGGAAAATAAAGAAAACTTTCCTCTTTTGTGTTATTCGTATTCATCCGCTGCGTGTTCAGGATGCATGCTATCTCTGTCACACCTCCTGAGTTTAAAGCGTCGTTTTTCACACGTACAAGCTTCAGGGCTTGAGTGTTCGCGGTACATTGCGCTTCAATGTATTAAATAAAGGTTTTTGAGCTCAGTGTCAATACGCCGTGTTCATTCAAATACGTGACATATGGGATGTAGATAAACTCATGATTTTTTTTACAAATGATTTTATGAGATGAATTGTTTTTATTTAATAACTGCTTGTATGACATGACAATATAGGTATGAGTTGTTATGGGCTGTGTGCATTGATGTAGAATTTTAATGGCTGTGTGAGTAAAGTAGGCTGCTAACATACAGTTTTAACTATTCAGTTAAATCGTAATAATATTATGTTAACTGAAAATTGCGACCGGTAAAGTTGAAAAAAATTACAACACACATAAGAACACACACTACCGTACATTTGTACATTTGTAACGCACATAAGCCATAAATAATAAATTAATCCATAAAATGTGTAGATAGTAAATAATATTTGAAGTCTTCATACGCATCATAACTTAATCAGTGTGAACTAACATAAGGATCCCGGACGGGTTCGAAATCTAAACTAGTCTAGCATTGTGTCAAAAAACACAATTTAACTACCGTAAATACATAATTATTATATTATTCTGTTTATACCTAATGAAAGTCGCTCACGATAGATACTTGCGTTAAAACTGGGTTTAAATTTATATAAGACCCATAAATAATATAATATTATTGTACCATATTATAAGTTAATAAACGGATTCCTAGTTCCATGTACTATCTGTCAAGCAAATATTACTTTTATTGTGAAAACAGTATAGGGGAAGTCCGGGCATAGCGAATAGCCCAGGCAAAGTGAATACCCTGCACTATTCCAAAATGGCACGTACGAACACGTCTGTCGCCTGCTGCGAGGTCCGCTCCCCACCCCTCAGTTGTAAACAAAGAGAGCTAGCGCAAGGACGCGCGTCGTTTGTGAATAAAACAAAAAAAATTAAAAAGTGGTGATTCGTTACGATATTTCAAGGTAAGTAATTTCATAATTATGCATATATACATATTGTTACCGTTTTGCAGTGATAATTTCTGAAAAGTGCATGTTTTCGTGTTGAATTACTGCGAGTTTTGTCGAGATATTGTTTGTTGTTTTCATTTCAGTTTAGGTTATGTTCAAAATGTGCCTATTGGGCAAAATGAACACGGGTAAAGTGAATATGGTATCCACTTTGCCCAGTAGTATTCGATTTACCCAGTAGACATTTCAATTATGACTGTTCGTTTATTTTACACAAGTTTTTATTAGTTTATACAAATACAAACTTTAGTTTAGTATTAGATTCAATTTGTGTGAATGTTAGATTTATTAAAATAATAATTATTATTTATGTTTCAGATGGTTTATAAATATAAAAGAAAAACGAATCAAGCTAAATGGAGTGAGGACGCCATGATGCTTGCAATAGCTGACTGCAATGCTGGTGTTCCTGTGAAAGCAACAGCAAAAAAATACAACCTACCTTATGCTACTCTGTACAGGCATTGGAAAAAAGGTACTTCGACTGCTCAGCTTGGACGTTTTCGTAAAGTTTTCAACGACCAACAGGAAGGCGACCTTCAAGCTTATTTGCAAGAGATGGATAACGTTTTTATGGACTGACTCGAGAAGATTTCAAAGCATTAGTTTTCATTTACGCAAAAAAGAACAATCTTACGTATCCACAAAGTTGGGACAAAAATGAAAAGGCGGGTGATGATTGGCTAGCAGGATTTATGCGTAGAAATCCTCAAATCACCCTAAGAGTGCCAGAAGCAACTTCAATTGCTAGAGTTAAAAGATTCAACCGTCCGCAAGTGGAAAGATTCTACGAGTTGCTGATTATCCAGACAGAAAAACATGGCATTGACGGTACCAGGATCTACAACGTTGATGAAACCGGCATCCAAACATCAACAAATAAACCACCCAAAGTTCTCTCTGTCAAAGGAAAGAAACAAGTTGGCGTCATTTCCAGCGTAGAACGCGGACAAAATACAACTATTGTATGTTGTTGCAATGCTGCCGGATCGTTCTTACCACCATTTATGATATTTGCCCGTAAAAGGATGCAAGATCGTCTGTTGGATGGTTCTCCTCCAGAGACTCGGGGAACTTGTTCATTAATTAACCATGTGTTCACTTTGCCCTATGATCCTGTCCACTTTACCCGGTGGGTTGGGCAAAGCGGATTGTGATACTAATTGTAATATTATAGATAATTATAAGCAAAGTATTGATGTTACACTCTTTTTGTTAATTATATTAGAAACTTTAATAAATGCTGATTCCCAAACAGTCTCGCTTTTATTTCTATGTCTTTAGATTTTTTTTCTATGGGCTGTCAAAGGTTAAGGTGTCCACTTTGCCCGGACTTCCCCTATATACTGTATTCACTATACTGTATTGACTGTATTCATACCTTCTCATGTTAATCGAGTAATAAACCAGCTTTTGTTCCTGATTTTGTTCGCGTGGACGCCAGCACAAACTCAGTGCTAATTCGTTTACGAGAACAATGAGAAATGCAGTCCAAAATGTTTTTAATTTCTTTTTTTCATTTCAATAGATTACTTTCCGCAAACTTTTTTAGAATTTAAACAGACGGATGCATCAAGTTTTATGCACCATCCCCGTTTCAACCAGTAATTGTAAGTACATATTTACCAAGTCGGTTCTATTTATTTGTATGGATTTTAATTTTATTTTATAAAAGCTCCAAAATTTTATTTTCCATTAGGTATTCTTTCATTATTTTATGATTTGCAGTGTAGGATGATATTATTTTGTTTATCATTCTATTGTGTGTGTCTATCTGTCTTCGACGTTTTGATGGCCCATCTCTTTAATCGATTTTGATAAAATTAACTACAAAGATAGGTTGCATCACATAAGCTACTTCAATCTCGGACCAGATTTTCAAAAAATCTAAAACCAGGCAACACGACATATAATTATTTAGCACTATAATTATTATGTTTTTAGCACTGAATGAATGAAGAAAATCATAATACTTAAACGTAGATTTAATATGAAAAGTAAACAATATGAGTTTTAATGTGAAAACTTCAAAAGAGAAACTTTGTTCGAACTGCCATCAATTTTAATTGTCACAACAGCGGATGGAGAGAGCACCTCCTAACTTCGATTAAGTAACCAATTTTAAACTGCAAAATTAAGTTCATAATATATATTATACAAGAACCAGTAACTTCCCTAGCCAGTGCATTATTATGCTTCAAAACCCGAGGTTGTGTACTGCTTTCTCTATTAATAATTTTCTAAAATACTTGTTTTGGAGCCTAGTTTAATAATAAGCTGCAGTTTATTTTTTAATTAAGCCGACGTTTTTATTTCGGCCTGTTCAAATAAAATTTGGTTCATGTTGTAATTCACAGAAAAAGGAATCTGCTTATCTAGTGCTGTACCTAGTTCGGATTTTCGTAGACCAATTTTGATGAAAGATGGAATATTTACTTGGGCACTGCAGACTTGGCGTGGTGAAAATACAAATAAATACATTTCGAATTCTTCTTTCAAAACTTGAACTTGCTTTGTTCAAGGTTGAACCGTAAAACAAAATGGAAACAAGTATTCAAATAAATTGGAGGCTTCCGTAAACGACCCAGGAGTAACGCGTGTCGAGATAAGAGCGAAGGATGATAAAAACAAACTTTTTGCTTTAAAAGTTTGTGAGTGACTTTTGCACATGCGAGGAATGTATCTGCATTTAAACTGGAAACATCCAGTAGGTAATCCATGAACTTCTCATATGCTCAGAGTAAGCGCAAACTTTACGTACTCCTTTTGAAATTAAACCCGTTCATTTTGTTCGTAATTACGTGAAAAGTAAGAGTTACTACGAGCCTTTTAGCTTTGGTAGGCGAATATTGCTAACTTAATAGGATTGAATGGCCCGAGAGCGTCGAGAATTTGGTAAAGTACTGCACGTTGGAGACCAGTTCTGGGTAGGGGAGCGAGGGGCTTGTTGTAACAGGGGTAAGTAGTAACAGGCTCTTTTCACTAGGATCTTAAACGCTATTAACGTATTTCTTTGACTCGATTTAACCTATAAACCGCGCCGCATCATGTTGCCATAGCCAGTGTCCCACCGGAAGGCGCAGTGAGCGGAAGTGTGTATGCGCTTCATTTCTGCCAGGTAATATAAAATTGTACTGTCGTAAAATTTCGGTTTGCGTTTTTAATATCGACTAATTTCAAATTTTCTATATCTTATTTCCATTCAAATTTATCTATCTCTGATAATGTGTAACAGTTTTTATGATTGCTAAATTGTTTAAATAGTTATCTTGATAAATGTTAAAAATCATACCACAGGGTTAGTTGTAACAAAATCCCGGGGCTTGTTGTAACGTGTTACAACATGCCCCAAGTTATGATGTAGATACCTACTTTTTTCCTTTGTCTTAGAGTGAAGGTGTATAAAAGAAAGTTAGAGCGGGCAAAACAAAGCCAAGAAGTGTACGAGTTAGCGGCAGCTGAAGTTTTAGAAAAAAAATGCAGTATTCTGAAACCTAGTCAGACTTTCGGATTATGTTACGTCTCTCTTTCTAGATACATAAAGAAAAAGAAGAATAATGAAAGATTAAGAGTTGGTTATGTTAAGTCTAGACAAGTATTCACTGCAGAAGAGGAAGGTAAGGTAGCTTCCTACCTACTCAAGTGCGCCGATATATATTTTGGACTACTTCCTATAGAAGTAAGGAACTACAGTATTGACGGACACTCCTGAAAAGGAAGCTTTACAAAAGGAATATGAGAAAAAGATGGAGAAAAAACAGAAAAAAGATGACCAAATTAAAAGAAAAGGGAAAGGAAAGGGGAAGGGGAAGGGAAAAACCAAAGGTAAATCAACAAATAATAAAACCGGAGTGGGCAGAGCTAAAAAAAGATTTTATGTTCAAAATCAGAATCTGAAGCAGAAGAGTGGTATTGTCTGGTATGTGGTGAAGCTTACATAGATTCAAAGAAAGAAGATTGGATAGAGTGTATCATTTGTAAGATGTGGGCACATGTAGGATGTGTTACAGGAGACATTATATCTTTAATTTGTATTAATTGTAGCTCAGATGAAGACTGAATTTAATGATAATGAAACCCACCAAATGTTGATTCTAACATAAGTGTAATACTTTGTTAGATAGCTATTAAGAAGAGATAATTACGAAGCATACCTTAGATATAAATAATTTAATTACTTACTGTGATGTAAAAGTGCCATGATGATTATAATTAGTGTTTAACTAAATAAAACTGTTAATTACTTAATTTTTATGTGTTGATTACTAAAAAAGTGTATTTGAGTTGATTTTTGATAAGAATTACATAATACTTACTTTAGAAAGATGTCAATTTTGTTAAAAATAAAAAAAGAATAAATGATTAGAGGTATTATTGTCGTTTTTTTTTGTCGTTACTACTTGCCCCGGTAGACGTTACAACTTGCCCCAAGCACGAGGTAAGTTGTAACACCGCACTTCTTCCAGAAAATAATTGATTGTAAAATAATGACCAATAGTTATGGTATTATTTTTACTTGATTTGGTAGAGGAAGAGTTACAGTATCCATCCATCTTTATTTAGTAGAAATTTAATCAATAGATTTCAAGATATATTAGTTTTAATGAAAACTGTTACAACAAGCCCCTCGCTCCCCTATTGCAACTCGGATAGCTACTAACTAGGTTGGTGAAATAAAGGTTTTGCTTAAAATAACCTGACCGGTAGTAACTTGGATTTTACGAAGACCAACTAATTCTTTACAATAAGATGACATTTTTCATTTACATTTTTATTTATAAATAAAACATTTTGCTGCTCTCAGCAGAACCTGCTTTCCGAACCGGTGCGGCGGTAGAGTCAAAACATGACGTAACATAAAAGACGCCTGTATGTCCTACATATTGTAAATAAATTGAGTTTCATAAATGTTTCTAAGTGTCTACAAGAGTTGTTATACAATAATTAATTGGGTTATTTTTAATTCCTTCATCCGACAATCCACTCATCAGCCGGTATGCTTGCACTGCTTACATAGGCCTATTGGGGAACCTAATAGATACCAGACACGGCTCACTGCCTTCTATGATCCAGCTATCTTTTAGAATAATCAAAATTTTTTAATTTTCTATTTGTCTTTGGTTTGCTTCTGATTTATAAACCTGGAGGTGGGCGTTAACAGCTGCAACACAGTTTTACACTAGAGCAGTTGTTTCAGTTCCTTAGTTTTTAGGTATCTATGTTTATGAGAAAATAAATAAATCTATAAATCTCTAACCATAAATCTTTATGATTAGATAATCACACATGTTAGGTACGCTATTCCTAATAACGATAATACCTAATAAGCTTGCTTTTGAAATGGAATTAAAAACAAAGAGTTGCATCAAAAAGGCGGTGCCATCAATATGATGGGGCTCATCAGGGAGCGCGTGCCAAAGCCTTTTAGGCGAAGTCATTAATTTTCTTAATGAGTTAGACACGTCATAATGAACCTTTGTTGTGTTTCTGAGCCCGAAACCCATTGTCTTGTAGGTGTTAAATGCGTACGTTCACCTTTTCACTTATTTTAATTTACGACCCCCGTAGCGCTGCTGGCAGACGCTGTGGTATTCTAACTGGGAGGTCTCGGGATCGATCTCCAGCAGGGATAGGTTTTCTGTGTGTTTTTGCTTATTTATAAATTTAATCTGTCCTGATAGAAGACGTACTCGTAGCTAGATAACACATTACCGGTAAAACCGTTTACCAAGCAAATCAATCTGGTACCTAAAAACTACGGTATTCATTAAAATGCCCTATACCTCTTCTAGGTTACAGTGTTTTATTCTGACTGCAATCAGGGAATCGCTGTCAATGGTTATCTTATCATTGAATTTTTAAAAAATTGGCTGTCATAGGAACTGAACTAAAATGTGCTAAAACCATTCAATTTTACTTCACTTAAACATTTGAGTTTCTGACTGGGAAATGTAGAAAAAGGTATTATATTAGCAACAACTTCAGTTAATTATGCACCTTAGGACTGACACATAAAGCTACATTACGATTGGAAAATATTAATTTTTAAGACGTTCAATCATCAGAGACAACGTAGGAATAACCTGTCAATCCAAAACAAAAAGTCATTTTTATAAAATGTACGAAAATGATTTTACCCCCTACCAAAAAGTGCCCAACGCGGCTAAGAAGTTTTCTTATTAGTAATAGCTATCATGCCTACTTCTTAACAGTTACCGAACTAGGTGGGTTGGTGTAGGTATGCAACTAATTAATAAATGTCTCTCAGCAAACTGTGCATTCAAAGTTAATTATAAGTTTAAGTTAGGAATATTATGAAGTGCAGGTAAGTGCAAAAGTTAACATATTTTATTTCAGAGTTTCAAAGTTGAATGGCGAGTCGAGTCATCGCCATTTTGTGTTCAACATTCACTTACTTAACATAATTATATCCAAGAATTACCGTAAAATATAGTTACTTATACCTGGGCAAAAACTTTGAACCCGAAGAATCTACTTTAAAACGCCTGTGTTGACACACAGACGGAGTTTCAATATTAGTTAAGTTTACATATATTTTTTTGTTTGGGATCTACAATTTTGTGTAGAATCAGCGTGAGTACCTACATATTATAGCAAAGATCCTATAAGAAAGCTAATACTATAATAAAGCTTTTATTTTTGCTTATGCACCAAAATCCACCTTATTGTATTTGTTATTACGTGACTATTTACGTTATGCATATAACTTACTTATTACCCATATTTGAAAGTCTGACAAAGCCAACAACAGTTGACACGTTATGTATCAAAATCTAATCAGTAGTTTGGCATTTATGAAAGAACCAATGAACAGACAAACACGTCATAGTTTCCCCGTAGTCAATACTCAATTTAAATCAAATAATGAAATCAAATTATATATACGAGTATAAATGCGAAAGTTTGGATGGATGTATGGATGTTTGTTACTCAATCACGCCGCAACGGCTGAACGGATCTGGCTGAAATTTGGCACAGAGATAGATTACAGTCTGGAATAGCACATATGCTAGAACAAATAGCAATATTTTTATCCCGGGAACCAAAAAACCTCCAACCACGCAGACGAAGTCGCGGGCATTCGCTAGTTTTGCATATAGGACATACAGGTGTCAATTATGATACGTCTTGTTTTGATTATTAATCTACGTGGTAGATTCATTCGACTATTCATAAGCACTTGTAAAAAGTCTATTTGAATGAAAAATATTATTTGAATTTGAATTTGAATTCTATCACCGGCTCGAAAAACAAATTCCACAGAAATTCAACGGAGTCATTTAAAAAAGGTATCCTTATCCAGTAACGAAATTTATTAAATCTGTATAATGTATATGAGTTATGACACATTGCAAAAGATCAAACGATTCCATTGGAGTTTGGATCGCTTCTTATTGAATTATAGCTTGGTGGGACGTGACTTCGTCCGTGGTCGGGCAGCGTTCGGTGTTTGCTCTACTCAGTACATGTGCTGACTTTAATCGATTCTTGAATGATTCTTATCGCCCACGACGTGCTAGCCCTGCTTCCGTGCTGGCAACGTATGGAATTTATCGTATGAATTACACTGCACGAATAAACCAGTATTTATTTGATCAACTTTAGAATTTTACCTTGCAGAAGTGATCTTGTCAATCAAGCCACAACTTAGATGACAACCACGAATAGTGCCTGGATATGATTATAGCACAATAGCGTTAGCTGTGATTTCAAAGAACTAGAACTATTTCAATTTATCATTGAAATAAAGTTTTATAAGATGAGACTGAAACTGTGGGTATCAATACTAAAAACTGAGCTACGAATAATGAAGTATCGTTTTACAAATAGAAAATATACACTTAACACAAACTTTCACGAGTATTATGACACATATCATGGGATGGTCAGATGTAACTCTTAGGGGATCGCACTTCGCAAGACCCGCGTAAGGCATATTTTCGATGGGATTGATGCTGCTGGATCTGTCCAACACCTTTCTGTACTTGCAAATGGGTTGTGCGCGTTTGATGCGGCTCTGATGTCCCTGATGACAATTCCAGGCCTTGAGGTTCGTTTCTTGGTACGTGGTCACCTTTGTAAACTCAGTTCTCAAACTCAGATAAATACAATATATTTCTATTGTATAGTTCGGAGAGTTACAGGTTGCTCAATAGGCACAAGGTACAAATGATCAAAGGTAAAATGAATAATCTACAGAATTTAATTTCACGTTGGCCTTTCACCTATTCAGAAATGAGACACAATAAGTGAAAGGGTTTCTTTTCAGGAACCTCGACTCTAAAAAATTGAGGTAATGGAACGTGAATAACAATTCGGCGATCGGGGGGTATGAATCGGTAGGTGGGAAGGGAGATAGATTGATGGTTCCCGTTCGCAGCATCTGTCGTTTAAGTGAACATCGATTATAGATACACCTCTTGTTTCTTTGTTTGGGAAGCTACGTTTGACTTCTGCCAACGTTCTCGCTTGCTTGAGGGATTAATTTACTGATATAAACAAATGACAGGCTTATATTTTCTCTGCGGGTGGAATGTTATTTGGGTGGAAAGGGGGTGCTCCGGTTGTAGGAATTCCCTTCTCGCTTCTCATTCAATAGATGTATCTGGAATACTGATAACATTTATTTTCTCGTTATGGAACTAATAAACGATACCATTTTTCATTTTCCTTCCATAAATTTATTAGGTTACATATTTTACTTAATTAATATACCTAAATATATTTTGTATTCTTTAATAACTATTTATTTTATATTAATATAATAGGTAAACGTGATCAATTTGGCTCATTCTACTATTTCTCATTCGATTTGATCTGTATTACGGTCGCCGTTTTGAAATGCTCCCTCCCTCAGCAGTTATTATTACTTTGGTGTTGTCGTGGTTTGATTTAGATATTCCGATAGCAATCTTACCCCAAAGCAAATGAATAATGTCTTTGGAAGTATGCTCAAAGTATACTCCAGTATAGACCCTTCATTCCAAAAAATTGAAAAGACAATATCCAAGCTTATCTTTAAAGAAAAGCCCATAGAGATAAGACTAGACTAGGAAGACAATTAACTTCAAGTCAATTGTTTAAGGATAATGGAGAAGGCGAATTAACATTTAACGTTTTAGAAGCCTACGCAGGTCTCCATTTCACAAGTGATGAAACAACAATGTTATTTACATAAAACTGAAGAATTGTCAGTTATGTAAATAGTTTCTTTATATTATCAATATTGAAGAAGAATATAACAGTAGTAACTCGGAATGATAAACTGACTTTTTAACTAAAGATCACACTTAAAGAGCCGAAGTATGTCTTTTTTTAGCAAGTAACAACATTGCTTGTACCAATACAAATTTTTGGTTATTCTTTAACTATATATTTTACCTATGAAATCCAGCAAATAATATTTTATTATTATTATTAATTAATCATTAATCATTGGCCCCGTGTCATATCAGGGAGACAGCTTCAAGGCCGGGAGCCGCAGCAGAAAAGGCTGAAACCGGTAAGCGGAGGAAGTATGCCTCTCTCATAGAGAGTTACATATTTGTTCCGTTTGCCGTGGTGACCCTGGGGCCATGGAGTCTTAGTGCCAAAAATTTTTTACGAGATATTTCAACGCGGTTAATTGCCTCATCTGGTGATAGAAGGGCTGGCTCATTTTATGCGCAAAGGATCAGCCTGGCTGTCCAGCGCGGAAATGCAGCCAACATTCTTGCCACCATTCCACGCGGGCATGATTTATATAGTAATTAGGTTAGGTTAGCTAGCATTCAGTTCTATTGTATTATTTTCAATAAATCTATACAAGTTGAAAAAAAAAACATTAAATAAACTGGATCATTTTTGTTCCATTAATTTTCAAACCGATTTCAATGGTGATGTCTGGCTGTTGTGACGATTGTTATATTTCATAATATGGTTAACTAATCTCGAAATGTAATAAAAAAAACTGGTATAATTTCAACTCCAGTGAGAATGATTATTGTTATTTATTCGGCTACTAGCTATTACCCGCGGCTTCGCTCGCGTGGCTCAAGGGAACAATCAATGAGTTTTTGTTAGAAAACTGTATTTAAATTAAGAATGCAAGAGGATGCCACGGAGAAGAATACTGAGACGTTCAGTATCGACGTATTTCATCGAAAGGTCTTGCCTTTCGATGAAATACGTCTTGCTAGGTTTTTCATGCACGAAAAATGAAAAATATTCGAAAAAATATTCACGATAGCTATTACCCGCGGCATCGCTCGCGTGGCTCAAGGGTCCAATAAATGAGTTTTTGTTAGAAAACTGTATTTAAATTAAGTATGCAAGAGGATGCCATGGAGAAGAATACTGAGACGTTCAGTATCGACGTATTTCATCGAAAGGCAAGAGCTAGGTTTTTCATGAACGAAAAATGAAAAATATTCGAAAAAATATTCACGATATCTACGAAAGAAAACACAATGCTATAGGTTACCCGTTATACAGATTCCTGATTATACAAACGATGTCGCATAGTTGCAGCAGCATGTAACCGATTAGTCCATCGGACACTACTGGAACAATTACATTACGCCGCAAAGGAGAAGGGAGGAGTATATTTAGTCAGTGGACAGTTATGGACACAGGGCAGAGCATTATTTTAACACGCTACTGTAAACAACATGCTATCCTGTGGGATCTATTAGATTTTCCGGGACATAAAGTAGCCTATGTTACTTTCCAAGATCTAGACTATACTATCAGACTGTGTGAAAGTCTCCGGGAAACTGTTTGTTTTCCCGAAGTAAATAGTAGCCTATGTCACTCTCCAGGTCCTCAAATATACCCATGCGAAAATCACGTCGATCCGTTGCGCTATTGCCGCCTTATTGAAGAACAAACGTGAGAAAAATAGCATACTATCCCACAGGAACTTTTTTTTTATTTTTTTATTGTGAGATAGGCTTGCGCTTGACGACAATCATGCTTAGTGCAAAGCAATGATGAGGTCTAGGTTGGAACGCGCTTGCCTAGAAGATGCCTATTCACTCTTGCCTTGAAGGTTTCTAAGATATACGTGTATAACTGTTTGTTTTTCCGGGATAAAAAGTGGCCTATGTCACTTTCCAGGTCTTCAGATATACCCATGCAAAAAATGACGTCGATCCGTTGCGCCGTTGCCGCCTAATTGAAGAAGAAATGCGAGAAATAGAGCATACTATCCCACAGGAGCTGTTATTTTTCCGGGATAAAAAGTAGCCTATGTCTCTCTCCAGTTCTTCAATTATACCCATGTAAAAAATCATATCGATCCGGTGTGCCGTTGCCGCCTTATTGAAGAACAAATGCGAGAAAAAGAGCATACTATCCCACAGGAACTATTTGTTTTTCCGGGATAAAAAGTAGCCTATGTCACTCTCCACTTCCTCAATTATACCCATGCAAAACATCACGTCGATCCGGTGTGCCGTTGCCGCCTAATTGAAGAAAAATGTGAGAAAAAGAGCGTCCTATCCCACAGGAACTATTTGTTTTTCCGGGATAAAAAGTAGCCTATGTCACTCTCCAAGTCCTCAAATATACCCATGCAAAAAATCACGTCGATACGTTGCGCCGTTGAAACTTGATTGAAGGACAAACCAACAAACCAACAAACCAACAAACCAATAAACCAACAAACCAACAAACCAACAAACAAACTGACTTTCGCATTTATAATATTAGTATGGATATGGATGTAAAAAATCACGTTGATCCGGTGTGCGGCGCCGCCTAATTGAAGAACAAATGCGAGAAAGAGAGCATACTATCCCACAGGAGCTGTTAGTTTTTCCGGGATAAAAAGAAGCCGATGTCACTCTACAGTTCCTCAATCATACCCATGTAAATAATCACGTCGATCCGGTGTGCCGT
The DNA here is from genome assembly GCA_923060345.2 of Erebia aethiops. NCBI lineage: Eukaryota > Metazoa > Arthropoda > Insecta > Lepidoptera > Nymphalidae > Erebia > Erebia aethiops. The sequence goes on along the minus strand of OV281079.1, from coordinate 7,894,943 downwards.
TGCCGCCTAATTGAAGAAAAATGAGAGAAAAAGAGCGTGCTATCCCACAGGAGCTGTAAGTTTTTCCAGGATAAAAAGTGGCCTATGTCACTCTCCAGTTTCTCAATTATACCCATGCAATACATCACGTCGATCCGGTGTGCCGTTGCCGCCTAATTGAAGAAAAATGTGAGAAAAAGAGCATCCTATCCCACAGGAACTATTTGTTTTTCCGGGATAAAAAGTAGCCTATGTCACTCTCCACTTCCTCAATTATACCCATGCAAAACATCACGTCGATCCGGTGTGCCGTTGCCGCCTAATTGAAGAAAAATGTGAGAAAAAGAGCATCCTATCCCACAGGAACTATTTGTTTTTCCGGGATAAAAAGTAGCCTATGTCACTCTCCAAGTCCTCAAATATACCCATGCAAAAAATCACGTCGATCCGTTGCGCCCTTGAAGCGTGATTGAAGGACAAATCAACAAACCAACAAACCAACAAACCAACAAACAAACTGACTTTCGCATTTATAATATAAGTATGGAAGTATGGATGTCAGTCTCCAGTTCCTCAATTATACCCATGTAAAAAATCACGTCGATCCGGTGTGCCGTCGCCGCCTAATTGAAGAAAAAATGCGAGAAAAAGAGCATACTATCCCACAGGAGCTGTTAGTTTTTCCGGGATAAAAAGTAGCCAGTTTCACTCTCGAGTTCCTCAATTATACCCATGTAAAAAATCACGTCGATCCGGTGTGCCGTTGCCGCCTAATTGATGAACAAATGCGAGAATAAGAGCATACTATCCCACAGGAGCTGTTAGTTTTTCCGGGATAAAAAGTAGCCTATGTCACTCCAGTTCCTCAATTATACCCATGTAAAAAATCACTTCTATCCGGTGTGCCGTTGCCGCCTAATTGAAGAAAAATGCGAGAAAAAGAGCATCCTATTCCACAGGAACTGTTTGTTTTTCCGCGATAAAAAGTAGCCTATGTCACTCTCCAGTTCTTCAATTATACCCATGTAAAAAATCACTTCTATCCGGTGTGCCGTTGCCGCCTAATTGAAGAAAAATGCGAGAAAAAGAGCATCCTATTCCACAGGAACTGTTTGTTTTTCCGGGATAAAAAGTAGCCTATGTCACTCTCCAGGTCCTCAAATATACCCATGCAAAAAATCACGTCGATCCGTTGCGCCGTTGAAGCGTGATTGAAGGACAAACCAACAAACCAACAAACCAACAAACCAACAAACCAACAAACCAACAAACAAACTGACTTTCGCATTTATAATATTAGTATGGATTAGAATCAAACAGGTAGGTACAATCCCGTGTAAATGTGCACATGAGTAAATTCCATTTTTCAAGCCAACGCAAAGCGTATATATTTTATAGATCGCTGCATTCCGTATTGCAGTTAGTTACATAACTTTATTTTTTTTAATAATTCACACTCATTTTACTACTAATTGAGAGTGATAATAACATCAGAAGCCGTTTAGTACCTACTGCCCACTCTAATTATATAATCTAATTATTATTATTATTATTATTTTAAAATAAATTTAATAATATAAGCTAGGCAATGCACCTATGAAGGTGAATATGCTACCGTTAATTAGAAAATTAACGGTAGCATATTCTTAACCCTTCCAATGGAATCCAGTGGCGCGGCCATTACAAGATGGCGCGGCCCATCGGGGCCCGTGACGTCACAGGTGTCGAATTTCCGAGCCGCCGGCGTCCCGCGCCGCTGTAAAAAACTCTTCTACAATACTTGTACGGAACTACATCACACAGTACACGTCATTCAAATCGTTACGAACTAAAGCTATAAATTAAAATTAAACAGGATATCGCTCTTCTCTGTGGTTTACAAAGAAAAATAACAAAACAAAATAACAAAAATACTCCCTTTTCAAAAATCTAACCTCAGAAAAATATACAATTTATCCAATATCTTTGGTTTTTATTTGCTGGTTAGCTCTATGGTTAGTCATTTTAGAGTATATGCACACGAAACAAATACTCTTTTCCATATTTCTCACTCAAGAACAAAAACCAAAAAAAAAATCAAATTACATGTCCTGTCTCCTTCACACAATTTCTACCCATAGATTTATTTCATGGAGTAGGGCCACAGAAAAATTCTTACTGCGTCCTTGTCTATCATATTCGTTTTTAGCCACGTTTGAAAGGGATCGCATCATAAACTGCTTTGAAAATAATTCTAAAACCGCCACATCTGCGGGTCTACTTTTTCTCCGAGCATGCGACGCCTTTAGACGCTCCGCAGATGCGCGGTAAAAAATAAAATTAAAATTCGACAGTCTAAAGGCGTCGCCGCAGTTGTTCTAATAGAAATAAAATGAAATTTGGCACAGAGATAGATTATAGTCTGGGTGACTAATGCTACTTTTTATCCCGGAAAATTATGGAGTTCCCGCGGGAACCGAAATACCTCAATCCATGCGGACAAAGCGTCAGCTAGTTTGTTATAATTGTGCAATTTAATTATAAGTACCTAATAAAAGAATATTATAATTGAATTAAAATCGTAGTAGCCCTGTCACTGCAATTCATATCTGAGCAGGTTGAAATCAATTGCATTATTATTATTTATCTGTTTGAGATTCGGCGTTCGTCGGATTTTATCGATGACTTTCTTCAGCTCTATTTACTCGGTCTTTTTGCTTGGGCAATAGGCATGATGACAGTAACCAAGAATCAATGAAATTATCAATCTATCTAATGAAATAGGATTCATGGATTATAAAAAAAATATTTATTTTTCTATTTCCAGTGAGATTGCTATTTATTTTGATAAAATAAAACTATAAAATACAGCAATCCGATATAGTGGATTAAACACCAAGTAGCGAATGACGTCACAATTATTTGTTTTCGAGCTTTGACAATCACACTATTGTTTACTGCATACTGCACAAAATGCATTGGCAGAAACAACAGTGACGTCACAAACGACGCCATGACACCCGCGAGCGTTTTGGCGTGAATTTTAAAATTTAAATTTCAAATGCCAATTTAACTAACTACCAAACCTTATTTTTTTGCTGAAATAAGACATTTTTTCGAAATAGTAGATACTTCCGAACATAATCTGACCATTTTTCAAAATCAGTCATCATGCCTATTATTTATATTAAGTTCTCTGAATGCTCTCTATTGTCTACTTTATTGGATTTTGTTACAAAAAGGTTAGCAATCAAAAGTGTTTATTTGTAAAGTCTTGACGCATATTGCGGCAAAGTCATATCGAGTCGCAACAGATCAACACGGCCTCGATCAAATCAATCTTAGAATTTTGGTTTATCAGAAACACGGCAAACGAAAACGAATTGGCAGGAGTGAACTCTAAAATCAGTACCGCAAGATGCTTGCTAGTAAATAAGGTTCATAGGATTATTGGAAACATGTTATTTACTCGAGAGGGAAGGGAATGGCATATAGAGCTTTGTGAAAATGTAATCTAGCACATTTCGTTTATGACTCATGGCTTTACTCAGTACACATAATACTCGTATGTTATTAACGAAATTCTATCTAGTCACAAAATTATTTGCATTACATTTATCATAGAAATTTTCATATTAGTGTTATGTATGGCATTATTCATTATTTATATGGATGTTTATTATTCTTTTAAGCATTAATTATTGCTATATGAAGGTATCTACTAATAGTGCTAAATTAAGTTTACCCAATACCTATATCAACTGATAATAATGTAGATATATATGGTGTAGCTTAGAGTTTTGACTAGATATATATGGTGTAGCTTAGAGTTTTGACTGATCAAATTTTAGTTATTATTACAAGATGTTTAAGTAAGAAAAATCTAGCAAATAAATTAAATTGTTAGTCATCAATGCTTAACAATGCCAACACAACGATGTGTCAGCCATGGAAGCAGACTTTAAACTCGTGTAGCAAATAATTTTATAAAAGATTGCATCTAGAAGAGTAACAACCGGAAATTGATCTTGCAAACTCTTGCTTGGGTGGCGGGAGATCTCACTGAAACAAACCATAAAGTTGCGATGTCAGAGTCTTTCTAGTAAAAGCTGAGTGTGCAAAATAGCAGGAAATTAAAAAAATATTCGGGTATCCACTACGATACTAGTTAAATTTTCATTTTTTTTTGAGTTTTGTGTAAAACTAAACTGTGCCCCAGTGTTGCAGTGGCAACACTGGGGCACAGTTTAGTTTAGTTTTTAGACACTGTAAAAATGTAAATATTTATCTCTCAGTTTTCACTAGATGTATTCCAAGATATTATTTCATATTCATTGCAGTCAGTAGTAGACTTATTATATTGAATACAGATACGACCACTTTTTATAGGGAACAAAATGTCGCGTGCGATTTCAGTTTTTTGTAGTTGTGGGAATGCACCTGCCTACTAGTTCAAGATCTCGTGGAAAATTTTGAATTTCAATCGATTAAAAATGCATGTATGTAAGATGGTTTTACTTAGTTACATGGTACCTACGTAACTCCGTGAAATTAGACCGTCAAACATATGGAATGAGATTTTAAAAACAAATATTTAAAAAAGTAAAATGATAAATACCATGTTCATTGAAATATGTTTAAAACAAAGTAAACTGTTTTTTTTTTTTTTTTTTTTATCCACTACAAGCTAGCCCTTGACTGCGATCTCACCTGATGGTAAGTGATGATGCAGTCTAAGATGGTAGCGGGCTAACCTGTTAGGGGCATGGCAGTTACGTATATTAAACCCATACCCCTTCGGTTTTTACACGGCATCGTACCGGAACGCTAAATCGCTTAGCGGCACGTCTTTGCCGGTAGGGTGGTAACTAGCCACGGCCGAAGCCTCCCACCAGGCCAGACCAGGGAAAATTCTGAAATTATAAATTTCCAAATTGACCCTGCCGGGGATCGAACCCGGGACCTCCGCACGTTAAGGCAACAGCGCTACACACTGCGCCACGGAGGTCGTCAAACTGTAACAGTAAAAACTGTTGTCAAAAACATACATTTCATACTAGATCCAGCAGACACAACGTAGATTCTCAGATGTTGCCCAATCGGACCTAAACTTCTGTTCGTAAAGAAAAGATAATAAATGGACCCTAGCTGTAAACAGATAACGCAGAAGAATAATCACAATTATAAACCACCTTCTCTAAATTGCCAACGGGGTTTTGGGCTATATGGCATGCTCGCTGTAGTCAGTACGTTCAGCAGTGCTGTAAAGTGCGGTACAATTTATGACCTGTTCTGTGTCTACACAACTTAGCAGCGTACTTGTGATGTTGTGCCTTTACATGTTACTTTAGCATTGCATCTCTTGGCGCTGATCGACTCGCAACTGATATATTTCAGAGTAGATAGTCATTATCATGATTACTATTATATTATTATACTATAATATGTCTTCATTTCTTTGACGGATGAGTAAATTCAGCTTAGGGCCAACTGGCTAGTACCTAATTGGGCGATCGTTTTGTTCTGGGAGTCTTTTTGTAGCAGGTACTGAAAAGCTTGATCTGGATTTAGAGTTAAAGATGCTATGTTACAAATAAAAAGAGTTCAATTGATGCCTGAGTGATTATTTGACAGATTTTGTATTGAAAATCTTGGTTTAAAAGAAAAAAGTGTTCAACGCTTGTTTAAGTTTTTGTGGTCGCGGGCGTTATCTAGTTTTTAAATAAAACCAGACAGGGAAGGATGTAAGAAAAATAACAAGTTATAGGAACACTCGTAGTCTTTAAAATAAAAAATTTGAGCTAGACTTATGATTTTTCAAGATATTTCAAGCAAGCAATAATTGGATTATATTTTGTAATAGCTTTAAGAAGGCTTAGGTAGAAAGAGGATTTGAAGGGGCTTGAACACAGTATAAAATAAAGTCGTCAAACAAAATTTCTGTTTGTCTATGAAATCGTTTTACTTTCTAAAGTTGCTAGCGGTTCACTGCGGTTTCCAACGTTATATTTTATCCAATACTTGTTACGACAAAGGTTAGTGAACTTAACTAATAATATCAAGTTTATGCAAGTTCAAGTGAAAAGCTGGGGCAAAAACTATAGTATTGTATAATTTAAATCAGGGAAATTAAAAACTGATTTAATATTTGGTTAGCTCTACTACGTAAAGAATTGTTCTTACAATGCGTATTAGTGAAACGGTTTCAAAGCTGACCTCATCGTGGACTTATTTCCATTTAGTAGTTATTAAATTAATACTGAAAAATCCAGTAAAAGATCATTGTTAGGTTTGACAATCTCTGTTAAGCGTAATTAACTAGTCCCTTGTTCAAACCCAGTGGGAGCTCCTCAGGTTTAAAACGTAGTTACCTTGCTATCATTTGAATAAGTACGCTATTTCCATTAAAACTAGGTTACCCTCATTCACAGAAAATAAGAGAGCTTTATCAATCGAAAGAGGATTATTTTTTTCAACGACATAAAACAATAATACTTGTTTGCAGAGTCAAATACATAATACTTCGTTTCAATTTTATGAATGGAATTCTCTTCTATTTAATATAAAAGCAGACAAAAAGAACTTGGAGAAATTAAGTCACAAAAATTTGTTCTGGGGATTCTTCTGTTTAAATTAAGTATGAAACTGACACAATTATTAATTGTTCGGTAAGAGCTCTTTGCGACGCTTATTGAGTCAATTAGGATGTTTAAACTGGTTTGTTCTTTAAACTGTTAACTTAACATTAAATTATAGTTATTTCACGAGACCTAATAATGTGTACGTGTATTCATTGAAAATCCAATTAATTGCACAGCACTATATCGGTTTTTATACATTTGCTTTACAGATGAACGTCCATAAAATTTCAAGACATATAAAACCTGTATTTCTGCCTCAAAATTAAATAATTGTTATTGGATACCAAAGGTGCCAACACGGTAGTCTAAGAAAGTATAACTATAACTATGAGTTAATGATAATGATGGTTTAGAGTTATACCTGAATTGGTTCTAAAGCGTTTAGTAAATCTTTATTTAATTATAAAACTTAGTTTACAAAAAATCATTCATAAAGTATATTATCATAATAACAATTTCTGATAAAGATTATCCTGAGAAGACAAGCAACTTTAAAAATATTTTAATTTCAGCTTTTCTGAAATAAAATACTTTTTTCCAATTCCTGTGCAAATGATTTTTATTGAATCATGATAATCAATGTAAAAGTTGTTTCAGTGTAAAAGGTTCTTGATGAGTGGGGTTACACAAAAAGTTTTTGAATTTTTACGTATATTTTACGTCAATTTCATACATTTGCCGAATGGCGAATTATTGTCACCGTCCTTATGAATAACATAATATCTATGCGTCTATGTTAATAAATTTTAATTGCGAAAGTGTGTCTGTCTTTCAGCCGGCTAATCTGTCTTTTATCGGAAAAGCATCAACGCATGATAGGCTTAGAATAGGTCGAGAGATGGTCAACGAGACAAAACCACCGCTTACCGGTGTCTCGATTGTTTATTTTTAGTACCTAGTCGCAATAGTAGATTGTTCATCAAGGGACTAAAATAAGCCATTTCATACGAGATGTTAAGGTTACCGAGCGTAGCGAGGTAGGCTATAGAATCGATTAGAATGGCTTTTATTTCCGAGGTAAACACTCTACTTTTCTTTGCGTTGCAACGCGTTGCCTAGATGCCTTCGTTGAACGACTGGTAGGAAATAACGTATCTTATTAGACTGTGTCACTGACATTCATTTGTACTGATCATATTAACTATAATTTTTTACTAACCATTTACTACCTTTAACATCATAACGCCTGCAATTATTAAAAAAACTTACTTCAATCCCTAGACCCTAAATGCTAACTATTTAGTCCGCCTATGCTAAGCTGTAATGATATCTTTTTAGAGCATGAGACACCTCTCAAGATAGATAGAAAAGACTGGGAAATAACTTTTTCACCAAAAAGTTATTTCGCAGTCTTTTCTATCTACGGCTCGAGTACTTACTACTACGTGCTTAGTGGATCGAGTAGTGCATTCTTTTCAAACCATTCCTTCAATATCTTCGTGCAATGTGCATGGTTCATTCAGAAGTACCTATTCAACAGCTTTGTTTGTACACCACATAGGAAGCCTCTGTTAATATCAGGTCAGATTGCTATCGTGTCTAGCATAAATTAGAAGTCTAGCAAATCTGGGTTAAGATAAAATAGCCACCATGTACTCTGTTGAATGCTTGGAAAATGGCTTGACGACATATCTGTATCATTTATCTTGTACTATAAAATATGATGTAGATGTGTTTTTCTTCATTTTAATTTTTAGGCTTCGGATAAATTTTTTAGAACTAAGAAGGGAGGAAATTATAAACGATGCGGTAAAAAATGAAAAAGCGATAGTAGCCTTCAGAACGGCTGGACTGAATCTGATGTAAATTTCTGTATTTATTTGAGTGGATCCCAGAATGGTTTATACTCACAATGTAACCCGGTCGGTGGCGCTGTAAGTTCAGGGCAGGACAACGTTTGCTGGGTCCACTAGTTTAAAATAATAATTTTAACATATAATAAATAAATAAATAAATAAAAAGCTTTAATAGTATGCCATCTGCTCCGGCCGGTGTTCTATTTACGCTTGCAACTTGGCTATCTTATGAGGCCTGTACAATTATTATGCTAAATTAAAACAATAAAGAAATAGATTCGTATGCAGCGGCCGTCATAAGTCACGATCCAATAAATAAAACAGTATTTGAAAAACAATGCCAGCGTGGTTTTTATTTACCTATTCTTGGCTTAAAGTCACAATATTACTTCCGTTAGTTGAATGTTTATTCATAAATATGTGTTCATTTTATAAAAGAACAATTAACTTTTTTATGAAAATAAAAGTAATGCATGGATAGTTTTAATATTCTGCTAACAAAAGGAGATTTTTATCTGTTATTAATTATCCACCTAATTAAAATAAAAGTTTTGTTTTGTTTTGTTTTTATAGTCAGTGGTGTGTAGGTCAGAGCTCAGAGATGCATTAAAGTTTTGCACGCCCATGTTGAAATAGTTTAATGCCTATTAGCAATAAAAAGTTACATATTAATAAAAACCTACCTTTGCCAGATTCCGTGCAACCACAGACAGTAGTAGTAAAAAAAAGATTATTAAAATTGACCCCTAGTAGAAGACGTAATCTTAGATATTCTGAAAAAAACTTGGTTAAAAGTATTTTTATTTCAAGGAGAATTATTTATTATTATCTTATAAAATTATATTATAGGCCTTCTATACTAATATTATAAATGCGAAAGTATTTATGGATATATAATAGAAATCGTTTTGATGTTTCGAGTAATAAGTACTAGACCATGGAGCAGAAAACTTCTTCCATTTCGGCGTAAAAAGCCCTTTGCCTTATGATTACAAGAAACTAAGGACTATGTGATAATGGAACTAAAAAACTAACCCGTATTATCTATTTTTTGTACTTGTAGCATTAGATTTACGTTTATAAAGACAAGCCCAGTTATAATTTACTGTATCGCAAAAAACAGGATTGGCGAATTTTTAGATCATACGAAAATTAGTATGGGTCTATTTAGCTTCGAGATACCAGTAACCAGACGTAGACATTAATATTCCGTGAGTCGTAAAATACAATGATGTTATTGGAGAAGGATTTGATAGATCAGCTTATATGTGAATAAATTTTTCGGATTTATGATGTAGAAGAGCGATCTAACTTAAAATTGATGTCCGACTTATTCAAAATAATTTTAGTAAAATTGTTAGATAAGCACTATACCTATCTTAGATAAGCAGTATACTTAGCTTAATACCTACTATTTTCTTTTCTATACCTATTATTAGATAAGCACTATATTAGTTTTTCAAAAGACAATTTTATTCCACGCCACGTAACAAAATGACAAATTAGATACTCGTAGTTGGACATGTTTATCTTTAAAACGCTTTTTACCAACTTCAAAAACAGGTGGCGGTTTTCAATTTGGCCGACTAATTTAGGCCGAAATCGGGGTACCGAGTATGGATTTCATCATTGAACTAATGAGTACAAAAAATTAAAAATATTTTTTTTCAAAAAACCGACTTCCAACGCCATTGTAAAGTAAAAAATAATTTTGATTTCTTCACACTATGTTTATGTTTAAATTTAAATAGGCAAAATTAACGCGTCAGGCTCGCCTGACATCACCTAATGTGTAAAAATTAAAATTATTTTTTACTTTACAGTGGCTATGGAAATCGGTTCTTTGAAAAAAAAAATTAGCTGAAACAAACCCCAATTGAAAGGATGGATTGGATTCAATTAATTAAAACTTGTCGGTCCGTACTGCTATCTTTTGGAGTTATTATCGAGTTATTAAGAGATTGGATACTTCAATTTCGAACAATAAATTGTTTGAAAACGATTTGAAGCATATCAGAAAGTTCTTTTTGAAAAATAAATATAACAAAAGTATTGCTAAAGTTATTCCGTACTCTCTACTACAGTCTACTCTACTTTTTTGCGATCTACCTATTCTATACGTATTAATTAAACTGTACACTTATAGTGCCTGAAAATAGTCCCGTACCGAAACTTTATAGCTTTTGAATTTTTTTAATATTAGCTCAATACATTTTGTACAATATAGTGTAAAACCTACTTTTCCACGAAACGGAAACTAGCAAGTTTGTCGAAAAGCGTCTCTCAGATATAAAGTAAATTCTTTTATTTAATTATCCAGCCAAACAGCAGTGCTTAATGTTTGATATTGTACCAACAAAATCTTACGCTTTGCCAATTTCCTCTAAGTTCTCCAGATAATTTGTAGTTCAGTGCCAGATGTGAGGCGAGTCAAGTATGTTCCGCGCACATAAATTGAAGAGCCGCTTCAATTTAAAGTCGAAACGAAGTGTATGTCAAGTGTAAATTCAAAATTGTCATTAAAATTGTATTGGCTCGAAATCTAGGTATTCTCAGGTTATTTTAGAATGTTAATATAGGTAGGTTATAATTGTGTACCTAGATATTAGGGGTGTAGCTAATCATAGGTAGAAACTTAAGTTTAAGGTTTTACTAACGTGCTTACTAAAATTTTGAGATGTTTAGTCTACAAGAATTCCACTACCATATAGGTAGGCTAATTGACATTTTATTTGGATTGCTGAATGAAGTACCCTACTTACATTGAACTTATAAAATAACTTATACATAAGCAATCAAAAATGTTGTAAGTAAACTATGGTTTGTAAATTTTTTAGTATTTCGATTTAAAACAAGCCGTAACTCTTACATAATTTATTCCAAAATCATACTTATGTTATAAATGCGAAAGTATGTTTGTTTGTTGGTTTGTCCTTCAATCTCACCGCAACAGAGCAACGCATCGATGTGATTTTTTGCATAGGCATAGTTACCACCACCACCAGACATAAGCTAATTGTTATCCCGGAAAATCAAGGAGTTCCCGTGGGAATTAAAAAAAACCTATTCCGGCATCAGCTAGTTTTTCAATATTTTTTTTTATTGGATGTAAAGTTTTACAACTACAACATTTTATGTGGCAACATGTAGTATAAAAAGGGGTATTCCTTCAGAAATAAAAGCCTGAATAAAACCTGGGCAAATGATGTAGTTACATACACGAGAGAAATCGAATGAGTTCTCCATTGAAACCTACAGCGGGGAAAAGGTTGCAAAGATCTTTGTGACAAAATGTTGCTTTGAAAGAGCGTGTTGTAGAAATATAGGTAAATCGAAACTTCGTGTGGTTTTAGGATACACGTTATTTTGGAGTCTATTTTTTAAAATACAGGGTTGGAATTGACATCCAAACAGGCTATACTGCAATTTATGCTAATATTATAAGTGCAAAAGGGTGTTTATTGCTCTTCAATCACGCTGCAACACTTCAAATGGTCGTCGTAATTTTTTTCATGGGTAGAGTTGAGGACCTAGAGACTGACATATGCTTTTTATGCCGGAAAATGAAAAAACTGCTATGGGATTTATGGAATACCCAAATACGCCGCCAAAGTCGTGGACAGCATCAGGTAGTAATGTATAAAGCGATGAACCGATAAAACAACACACTTAAGTACGAGTAGTAGTAGTATGTTTATAAGATTTCATGATATATGTCATATTGTTTTATTATTCTACTATAATATAAATAATATAAATGCGAAAGTTTGATGAATGTTTGTTACTCAATCACGCCGGAGGAGCTGAACGGATCTGGATGAAATTTGGCACAGAGATAGATTATTGTCTGGAATAATACATAAGCTACTTTTTATCCCAGAAAATAAAAGAGAACCGAAAAATCTCAATCCACGCGGACGTAGACGTGGTCATCAGCTAGTCCTCCATGATAATAGTATCATATTTAATTTGTACAGTGTTATTTAAATGAAAACGATTAAAATAATATGTCCGGTGAATGTGAACAAGAACAAAATTGGATGTACCTACAACACGCAATATTACATGTAATTTCGATCCCCGTCCCTCTACGAACCCGCCTCTTCTATTAGTCAGTATTATTTCAGTAGTAAACCGGAAATAAAGTGGGAAATGACCAGGAGAATGGGGATAATTAAACATTTTTACAGAGCGAGCTTAAATAAACCCTCCAGGTGGGGATATAAAATGAGACGAAATAAAACCTTGGAGTTACATCCATTTGTGTCCAATTTTACGACATTAATTGAACTTCAAATTTTCATCTACGTATTCAAATTTTGAAGCCGATTCAAGGTTCGAGCCGGCTGCGTCACACGATTGTGTCTTGGTTTTAACACAATAATACACAGGTAGCTGAGAGTTTGTTGTGAGCTCTTCTCAGACTAGGGCGTGTTTAGAACCCTCGTAGATTAAGTTTTATTGCATTGTCAACCGATTTACATACGCACAAAATTTCAGCTCAATCAGAAACCGGGAAGTGGGTCAAATTTAATTTGCAAAGAATATTGAATTTTTATGTCGCGCAACTCCACACATCCAACAATACCTCATTCTTCTTTCAAAATGTAAAGTATAATTTGGTAATTGTTAGGAAACTGAACGACGCATAAAACTAATTAGGACCACTTAACCATTCCTCCCGTAGTCAGGAAATAATTGTCCTAATAAATATTAAACAGCATATTATAGGCATTTGTAAGTACACTCAGAAACAAATACTTATTATCTCAGTTACCCTTTAGTACTACTTCATTGGAAACACTGACTCAAAAATAATATTACACAGCCCCAGATAAATACACTCGTAGATTTACCAGATAGGAGATGTAAGCCGTCAATTATCGCCGGTATTACAAATCATTAGCACAATTAGACAGAGGATTATCCGAGATTCTTATGGATCAGCCTCCAATCACCGCTTACTCGACATATTTTTTTAAAAATATAAAGAGTTCTTTCTTTTAGGTTTTTTTTGCTTTAAGAATCATACAATATTATTATCAATCATCAATTATTCTGTCTATATTATAATTTAATTAAGAGGATTTGTTAAGAAAGCTTTTCTAAATTGGCGATAGATGGCATGGACCTATCTTAACTCACGCAAAAATAACTAGTCCGCAATCATAGAGTCCGCACTATTGGATTTAGAATGACGTCACTTATCCTATTATGCATTTTCATCAAAACTAAGCGTGAATGCAAAGGAGATTGCTCTGTCCCCATACAAAGTTCGCCTGAGTATCAACCGTCATAAAACATTGTTTACTGGCCTCAAATTAAAAGCTTTTTATATTTAAGAGCATATTAAAACAACGGACACTTAGCTGAGAATTTACTTATTACCAACAATATTTTAAATTTTGAGGTTATTTCGACCAGCCTCGCTGCGCATCGTAGTTCACAATCAATCTGCTTGAACAAATAAATGTCGTCTTTACCCAATTGTGATAAAGCTGTAAACAGTATGTAGATAAGACAAGATTCGTTGTAGTTCATCGAAAACATTACAGATGGCGCTATTAATAAGTATGCAGGTAAGTCAAATTTAGTCGAAGTTTATTGAGAACTTCACAGATGGCGATAGAAATATTAAATTATTGTACTTTCAATAGAAGGCGTTGCGAGATTCGGAATTCTAGCGCACTTTAAGCTGCTTGTTTCTTACGATAAGGATTCAGCGCTCAAGCTGTGGTATTTTATATTATTTTATCCTGTGAGTTATTGATCTGTGGTTAATAATCGAGAGACGGAAAAGTATAGTAATCAATTTAATACCCATTTATATATTTTTTTATTAATTTGAAGTGCCCGTTGAATTCTTATATTTATAATATTTGGAATCAGAGTTAAAAAACAAGCTAAGAATTACTGTACATTTCAAACGTATGTTGATTCTTAGGCGAATTTGAGCAATGTCCTTTCAGCTCAACCGAAAACCGGAAAGTGGATCTTTAACTTGCAACATTTGATAACATAGAGACACCGGGACAGGTGAAACTTAATAATAAAAAATCTTGTAATGATACCAAACACTTTACTAATTAAAAATAATCGCTGTTATTCGGAGTTTTGTTTTAATGTCCTATGCAATAAATAGAATGAGTAATACTAAAATTCTACATCAATGGTCCTAAGTCATGTCCCCCCAGTGGGGCAGAGGTTACAGTGTTATTAAGAGTGGTTAACCATAAAAATAATAACATTTGTTATTTTGTGCTATTGCAAAACCATCAGTTAAAGGTACTATAAAATTCTGTTATTGTTTTACTTCGATTATAGAATGAGTATTTTGTTTTCCTAATGGAATTGTTTGAGAAGTTATTTGGCCATCGCTAATGTATCCAGACGCAGATGTTTGGAAACTCATATTTTATTCATCTTTCCAAATTGATCGGAAATATTGTTTCCTTAAGACCATTTACTTTTTGTTGATTGAAAATGTCTGCCATAAGATTTAATAATTTTATCTTTCACGATGGATTTTGTTATTAATTTCGTACTAGATATAGTATTCTGTTTTCAGGCGTATTGGCAGGTAATAGCTTCAAACCTTCAATTTTGTCAAAGTATCTCCACATCGCGAACGAAATTATTATTGTGTCTGCTACAGAATGTGAGCAGAAATTATACGCTTACTCGTTATAATAACTTAATTTTGTAAATAGATATTAATATTGTGAAAAGATCGTTTGCAGTTATATGAAATAAATACGAGTAAATCTATATCTGTACGCTTACTGTAATTTTTGCTTGCTTGAACGATTTCACCAACCGGGAACACCTAAGTTAGACCATAGTGACAGTTTTCCGTACAATAATTATTGTCACCTAACGAGTTTCAATGCTCCCGAAAATTTAGGCAGTTGGTGAAAACGGGCATGAAACTGTCGCTAATCGCATATCACTCTGAAACTAGTGATCCGCAACTCATTTGACAACTTGTGCCTTAGCATACGTCCGCATCATTCACTTTTATGTTGGACCGCGCATACTAGTCAACCGTACAAAACGTCGTCGCCCTCCAACAATGACTTTTTACCTTTTTTTACCTTCGCTAATTTAGGCAATCCATCCAATTAATAAAAAAAGGAAACATATACCTTCATACGAGTCCATTTCAATCACGAGTTTTCTTAATATGAATTGTTTTAATTCCAATAGCGATCGTTTTGAATGGATTCGGCTTATATCCTATCAACACAGTCACAAAGGTTTGCAATAACGTAATGTTGGCCTCCAGTAAACCAAAAACAATTCATTTCAGCAGCTTCCCCTTCCGTCTCTCCTCACTGCTACCTTAAGACGGTGCGGGATGCCAGTCGATCCGTGAAAAGCAATTCTTCTCGTACCGTTACCTTTCTTCACCGTACATTTAATGTTGGCTAGTCTTTTACCCGCAACTTCATCTGCCAGTAGGTACTTGTATTTAAAAAACATTGATTTTTTCTAAATAAATTTGTATGGTAATTTACTATACATGCACTATCCCCTACCTGCCTAAAAGAACTGTAAAAATTTCGTATTTAGCCATTTTATTGCCCGCGACGTTTAAGCTTTTTCATTCCCGCGGGAACACCTTAATTTTGCGGGATAAAAGTAGGCTATGTCACTCTCCAGGACCTCAACTATATACCAATGCAAAAAATCACTTCGATCCGTTGCTCTGTTGCGGAGTGATCGAAGGACAAATCAATAAACCAACAAACAGACACACTTTCGCATTTATAATATTAGTATGATACGTTGAACAGACATACTGTCCGATATTGGAAACATTATAAAACCCAGCTATAACAGACGGGAGGTTTTATTTTACAAAGGTATTTGTATGGATTCCTTTAGAGTGATTATTGGTTTATCGTGTTTGCTGCAATTGTTTATTAAAAGCAGCTCAAAAAGGCGTGATAAAGACTTAAAATTACTTAATAAGATTTTTTGTTTATTTAGATGTCGGAACTCAACAGAAGTCAAGTTTTACGAATTTATTGTCGTAGTCGCATTCAAAGCAGAAAAAGTCGCGAGTGGTTGCTAGTTTTGCCGTAGAATGAATCTCAGTGGAGCGCAAACAAAGAGACGTCCCGATGTGTAAATAGAATAACATCACTTTGTTCGTGTAAGATGCGTGTTCCGCTCCCCTTTCTCCTTGTTATGCTTGGCAAGATAAATATACAAAGAAAATTCACTACGAGACTGTCTCAAATAAAAAGTGAATTTTCCGATGAAAATAATTTGCAAGTGATTTATTTTAGTTAAAATAGCTTTGTCTACTTATTCTTGGATATATTCTAAGATATTTATTGTTTGGTTCTGATATAATATAAATTTAAAAAATGTGAGATAAATAACGTTGTCTCGTAAAGCTCCTTATGAAATTGACTATCTTACTACATAATAGGCTAAGCTATGGATGTTGATGATTGATAGTATGAAAAATAATTACGTTGCGTTTATGACGAGTTGCTGACGGTTCAAGAACTTTTTCAGAAACCTATATCTTGGAATCTTTTGCTGCCTATGTTTCGTTCTAGGCACTTGGGTCCAGCTGGGCGTCAATCGTCCGAAACGGTAGCAATTGTACGTTTCATAACTGCCATAAATTAATATTATTTAGTCGAGGCGTCTAGACATTAAGGCAATAGTTGCTAATGGGCACTAGGCTTTTCAATGTGATGCAATCGGTTGGGGAGAACAGTTTTAAAATTCAGTTGCAAGATTTGACCTAAGATAAATAAGCTTGTAAAAAGTAAGCAAATGTTTATATCAAAATAATTCGCCACCGATTTATTTTGTTAAAAGGTCCAATTGATATTTCAGACTTTGCAAAGGTTTGAATATTTATAGTACTCGTAACTTATGTATAACTTTATACTTTCTAATAGACGTTTGTAAGAAAAGAAAACTTTTAATTGAATGTTGATCTCAAGACTTGTCTGGGAGATTATAATAGTCTGTCAGATTAAATCTTTATAAAAATCGAACACAAAAGTTTTGTATTTTCGAACCAAGCTTTCGAGTCTTAGGGCAAAAACACACCACTCACAGTACATGGCAAAATGTCAGCTTAACCACACGTAATGCCCAACCTTATTTATTTATTAATCTATCCAATATAGCGCACACATTATGGCCAATTCTGATTAACTCAATCACTAAACAAACAAAAATGAGAGCTCTAAGTCTAGTGCTGCCCCTTTCCGCAAAGAGTAGTATGAAAGGGATAGTAATCTAAATAGAGCTGTCATTTTAGTTAAGATTGTGTTAAATTGAATTAGCCTCAATGTATAGGTATATTTTTTTAAAATATATAGGTTAGTGCTTGTAATTGTTTTATAGTTTGCCTTCATTAAGATCTCCTAGAGAATGCCATCAGCTGAATTTGAAATGTGACTAATCCCCCGAAGATTTTCAGAAAACTTCTACTTGAATGGAAACCAATTTAATATTTTTTATCAATTTCTTCTGGGAACTGGAAAATGAATCGCGGCAAGCGATTTTTATTTCTTATAAGCTTGATATCTAACGGTTTTAATATTCAAAGAATTTTAATCAAGGTTTTATATTTTAAGTCTCAAATTAAAATTGATATTAGGTAATAATATTGCCTGAGATAGAAATAGATATCTATAGCCAAATGATTGATTGCTAAACTAACTGCCTCGTTGATACAGTGGTTAGCATGTTCGACTGCGGCGGACGAGGTCCCGGGCTCGAGTCCGAGTGGGCCATAATATTTAGTATTGGTTATTATAGTCGCTAAGGCCCGCCAACCCGCGTTGGAGCAGCGTGGTGGGCCTTAGCTCTAATTCCCTCTCTCCTGTGAAAGTTGAGGCCTGTGCCCAGCTGTGGGACGTTAATGGGCTATAGTGGTGGATTGATTGCTTGGAAGAAAACAAGACGTATGATTTTGACTTGCAAAAAGGTTATGCGCCAATTTTTTCACACTTAACTACCCGCCATAACTGCCTTAATCCTACTCATTCTGAGAGTGAACTGGCGATAGGTTGGGTGATGGTGGTGATAAATCCTTAGTTTCTTGATTCCACTTTGATTACCCTTGGTGATATCACTCAACGTTTAATTGTTTAGTGTGCAACATAAATTATACTGCATACATAATGATTTTACTCATTAAGTACCTATTAATTATGAGTTTTTTCTGCAAACCACTTTTCGGGTCGCTTTTCAAAAATGTACCCAAAACATGAAATAGAGTGACTTAGGCTCGTAAAGTAGGAAAAAGTGGCCTCATTTATTTTCCTTTTAGCGATAAGGGTGGCGGTACCCATTGTAGTCGGAGTCCCGTCACCTGTCAGATTTCACGACGTTACACACTGAAGGAAACCGTCTCTATGAAGGTCTTAACATAAAATTGATTTATTTTCTTAGGTATAACGGAAGAAATATGGTGAAGGTAAGCGCTGTAAACAACAAGCCTGTGGTAAGTCTTTTTTCAAGTCTTTTTTTTATTTCTCACATTCATATTAGGTATGCCTACTGTATATTGGTGCGTTACTACAACTATATTAAAGGTGATGTAACATAAGGAGTAGGTAACAGTAGAGTCTACATGAAACCAAAAATAATATTAAAAATTGGCAGTCCTAATGACTGCCGTTAGAAGTGAAAACGATCGTTTAATTTTTTATTTTATTTAATGAAAATTAAACCTTAACAATAAGGAATTCAAGTTTAATTTCGAAATGAGTATATTTATATGTTCGCGAGCATGTCGGTCTCGCGAATCTACATTTCTACATAGGTAGGGGACCTATCAAAAAGTGCTTAACGCGCCTAAAGAAGTTTTCACTTCAATAATATCCCGGTTTGCACTATTTTCGTAAAGCTATGGACATATTGTGCAAGCTTTGAGAGTTTTTAATAACGTTTTCTAAGGTGTGCGAAGTGTGGCAATCCGCACTTTTCCAGCTGTAGTCCACAAGACTATTGGCCCAAGCCGTACTAATTATAAGAACCCGTGCTCATGCAGTGGATTGAAATGATGATAATTATGAAGCCCAGGTCGCTATAGTTCGTTTTTTTCTTCCTGTCCTTATCCATGGGGTCGACAAAGCGTGTATTTTCCTTCCGCTCTCTTCTGTTATTCGTGAACACATTATGCACTCCTCTTAGATGCATATTCCCTTTCAGTTTGCTACAGTAATAAAATAAGTCTTAGTATAAAATGGTTACTCAGATTTTCTGCCTGTCCGAACCGACATACGCAATTTGCAAATAGGCCGCTGAATAGAAAGAAAAATTTCACGTCGCTTTTAAGAATTTGCAAGTACCTAATGCTGTAATGAAATGGAGGTTAATATTTGTTTCATAATATTAGAATTAGGTAAAGGAATTCTATCGAATTTATCATTCCGCTACATGAAATAAACAGGCTGAGTCTGGAGTAGAAGTGAAACTTTGTCATATCCCTATTGTTGTGTATTGCGTTATAACCTTTATAAGTAACATAATAAGGGCTGTGTGTAGGTAATAATATGAGGAGCATACGTCCGAACATGAGATTGTATTCGTAGCATCGTATACAATGCTTGGTCGTAAACCTGGCGCGGGAGGTGAAATTAGTACTAATGGTCACTCCAGTAATACCTACACATTCGCGTGACTAGCCGACTCGCTGCAGATAGGGGGAAAGACAGGTAAAATATTTTTATTGCCGCATCTAGTGGTTAATAGCAACCATTAGGGCGTTCATTGTTTTGTTTATCTCTGTCGACTGCGTAACGTTCCTTTGTTATTGGTATTACAAGGGCTTGAAGTAGACACCCTACATGTGTTCCTAGCGATTCCATGAATTATTTCGAATTTTAAATACATAGCGCAACACTCGTAAAACTTCGCCAGAGACTTAAAACCAAGGGTCAAATTTTTTATTGAAAATACAAGAGCTTTAGAAATTATAAAAGTTAGCTTAGGATATTTTTTTTTTGAAGCAATAAACCATAGAATTTCACACTAACTAAGCTCAATAAAGCTTTGTAAGTTATTACGGTTGAGACAAAGAGGTCCAAATTCTGACAAGCCGCTTGAAAAGGGCGAGGTACGTAATTGACGGGGTTTTTTTGCGGCATTTCTTTCGTGGACAAGCGTCAAGACAAAAACTTTAAGATACCAGATGTGGCACAAAATTGGCGCGAAACATGCTAAAGCGGGAACGTGACCATGCGTTCGACTATTGGCTAACACATTGACGCGTCATTGTTTGACGAATCATGTTTGAGCATTTGATTGTGGCGGAAATTTGTGTTTTGCAGTGGGAGAAAGGAGCCAATGGAGGGAGAGAGAAGGGAGATCTTTGGCTCGAGGCGTGCGGAGCGACACTTCGATTCTAAGGCTCCGAGAGAGCAGTCACCTATATATAGTCTAGTAATAGTTTTGATATAGTGTTAATCTTAGTTTTGTAATATAAAAATTACATTCTGATCTTGTATCTCCGAGTGGGCGGTCAACTAGCCAATAGTCTAGAAGTAGTTTTGACATAGCGTTAATCTTAGCTTTGTGTAATATAAATAATATAAAATTGTTTAAACTTCAAGGTATAAGGCTAGGTAAAGTGTTTTAGTGACAGACGCCGAGTTGCTGTTATTATTGGTAATGTACTCAATTTGTTTTCTTAAGGTGTTATAAACGAGGCTCACAGTAAATTCTAGTAATTTAAATCATTCAATAAAGTACTTATTTATTATAAGTGAAGTCAAAATGGATCCGGACACTAGTTTGGATATCATGTATGAAATGACGGGGAAAAATAGAGGAAGTACATGGTCAACCATTGACATTATTACATTAATAATGAAAATTATGGGTATTGCATTTCTACTTATAATGTTGTATAAAAGAACCAAAGTAGGAGCCAGATTATATAAAATAATCACATGTTGTTGCATCCAAAATACCTCCGGATCAGATATAGAATCGGAACCGATAAACTGAATTAATCAAATTAAAGGTATATAGCCGTGAGCCTTGTCGACACATTGTAAATATAATTTAATGTCTAAATTTATGTGTGTGTCTTAACGCTTTTTTTTCTATTGAACTGATGATTCATAAATGTGTACGTGTGTGTATATAGTAAAGTATAAGGTGTATTTTAGGTTAAATGGTCGTAAGGGTTTTTATCTTGGATTTCTCTTTTCCCTTACAAATTAGTATGGCCTAGGAACGAGAAATTCCACCGAAGTAAACGTTTGCACAAACACTCGAATTCGGTGTAAATAATTTAAACCAGTGTCTCTCTTCTTATTATCACTCAGTGTCGAGTGAAACAAATTAAGTAAATTTTGGGAAAATAAAAGTAAATTATATTCATAACCATTCCTTTTTATTATACAGTTAAGTTTACCTTACAGATTTATTATTGGAAGTTTATTTTGGTCTAAACTTTAATTATGGTTTATATCATAATATATTACATTAATGACTTGTGTTAAAGATTATGGATAACACTCCAATAATGAATTTCATCCCACATGTCCAAGTTACAGTCACGATTCTTAACCCTGAAGAAATGAACTAGGTTAATTTTATAGGTCATCGCAATTAATTTAGGTCTACAGGATAATTTCATAGTTCGAGCCTATGAACAGATTTTGTTGTAAACAAAAATCCATTCACTACTTTTTATACAATAGAACAGATAACGGCTCCTCAGAAAGTTTTCAAATGAGATAAGACGACCTAATGCAGTCTAAGAGGTTCCGACTTACCCAAATTTGGCATAAGGGTTAAAATAGATCTAAATTATATACATAAGATATTTGCGAGAAATAGGGAACAATAGGTTTTATTAATATAGGTATATAGCATCCGAACGAGAAGGCGGTCTACAGCGACGAGAGCGAGAGTGAAAGCGAAACGAACGGGGCATACGCAAAACAAAAGAGTCAGGCTACAACTATTGTTTCGAAAGCAGGGACGTACTCGCAGAGTGTGGAGCACTTTTGGTTGATTGGGGAACCAAATCAATCTTGATAACATGTTTGACAGTGATTGACAATATAGTCAAAGTAATCGGCTACATGGCTGCGTGGTGACAAGTTGGCAGCAATGGTTCAGCACACCATACACACACTCCTCTCGCAGATCGACCTCCGACCATGAATTGGCCAATTCATAAAACTTACTATATGAAATGATAAATAAATAAAAGTCCATGGACCAGGGGCGGGCTAATAAGCCCATAAAAGATAGTACCAGCCGCTAGCGGATGTGGGAATAAATTCGCTTCTCAGCGCAATAAAGGAGGTTGACTGCTGCCCCAAATAACAATGATTAAGGGCCTCGTGCAGGCGTAGGGACCATTCCCCGTGCTCGGTTACCATTGGTCAGCTAAGATGCTTTTTTTAAAGGAAATACATGTAACAGCAACCACTCAATCCGGCCCTGATTTGCAAACTCGAATTATATACTTGTTACTAAACTGTAATTTAAACATTTCTAAGATAGACTTCGCGCTAAGGTATCAATAAAGAATACTATGATTCAGGCGGATTGATTAGGTCTGCCTTACAATGTTCACCCAGCGTACTGTGCTAAGTACCAGTTTTACTGGTAAATCATAACCAACAAATACGACGACCGGATACCTAAAGTGCTACTAACTCTGCAGTGCTATTTTCCGTTTCTAAGTTTATAGAATTTTTTTTCTCTTTTTCACATATACAAGCCACGATATTTAACTAGCCAAGACGATCACGCCGGTGCCATCACAGAATTTTGGTGCCGTGACCAGGATCTATGTCCTGTGTCACAGATCTGTGACCATGTAGGTCACAGAATTTTGTTGCCGAGCGACCAGGGGTCTATGTACGTATTCGAAATAACGGTATGACTAGATCTATATTTAAAAAAAAAAAAAAAAAAATATAAACACAACGTAGGAATCGTGACTGAAAAAGGGAGAAAAAAAAATTTTTTTTATATATACATAAAATAAATAAAGAAAGGGTTAAGACACACTGTGCATGTTATTGTATAAGAGATGTGTTTTTCTTTATAGGAATAGCCGAGATGAGCAGTATATCTTATAAATGTAAAATTTACAGGGATCGTCGGGAGATTGATCGCAGTGACCGAGATACTAATCTTGCCTTATATCTTAGATTTATTTTCTTGAATTTAAGAATTCATAAAATCAGTATATACTCCTAAGTTCAAACATCTGGTGTCAGTATTGCATTGGTTTTACATTATTACAATAACAAACTGTCTGACGAGTTCACGAAAGTCGCGCAAGTAAAACGAGTAATTTAGCATTTAACGGGAATTTAGCGAAAAATAGCAAATAGAGAGGTTTAAGTCGAACTAGAGACGATGCCAGCAGGTAGAAAGGGCCGTAGTGCGAAGCAGGTAGCGGAGAACGGACCCGAGGCGAGCGTTGTAGGTACGAGCGAGCAAACAGTGACCGTAGGGAAAGCGACATTAGAGTTGATTTTACAAAAAATCAGTGATTACGAGAAGAAATTACAAAATTTGGGTTCGAGTCCCAGTACGATATTGAATGAAAGGGCAAGTGTCACGTCACACGATACGGTTAGCGTGGTACGAGGTGAAGGTGATGAAAGCGAAAGGCAGGGATCTAGTGTAGAGTCTACGAGTTCTAGTGTAGCGTCTTCCGAGACTCGGAACATTTATGTGGTACAACCATCGGTTAGCAAACCAAATTTTGATGGAAAACCCTTCACCAACCCTATTGCATTTTTAAAACGATTAAAGAAGTATATAAGGGCTGTAAATGGAACGGATCGCGAGATTGATATAGCGCTAGGATGTATATCGGGACACGCGCGTAAGGTTATGGAGTTGTACTCAAAGGATTGGGTTACGTTCGCAGATTTCGAGGCTGACTTTAGGCGAAACTACTGGACCGAACAGATTCAGGAATCTGTGAGATATAGGTTGATAAATGCAATTTATACGAGCGATTCAGGAATGACTATGTCTGAGCACTTTGCCGAACAAGCCGAATCAATGCAGTCTTTGACTATTGCGTTTAGCGAGCGAGATTTAGTAAATTCTATTATGCGACACTATGCGATAGATATACAGCGATTATGGTTTACTAGAACTGAGGAAGTTAGCATCATGAATGGAGCGAAATTCCTAAGGAGCCTAGAACAAAACATTGTCGAGAAACAAAAGGGAGTCGCGGGAGGTATTGTAGGTAGTGGATTCAGGGGACGGAGGTACAATGAGTCGCGGGTGGCGCGTCCCATTGTTGCAACAATTTCAACTAACAATTGGGCTAGTAGAGGTAATTCGACAAGGGGACGAGGTTATCGTCGAGGTAGATTAGGTTATAGAGCGAATTTTAATAGACCTACATTATCCGAAACTGAAAGAGTCAGACCAGCTATTACTTTTGTAAAGGAGGGCGAAAGCTCTAATTCATCGAAACATGTGGGGGAGGGAAATTCAAAAAACTAAATTTCCCCACACAAGTAAGGTCCGATAGCTTAGTGTTGTGTAGAACGGGGAATAAAGATATATCGGGACATGAAAGAATAGGCTTGGCTTATAAGATCCTAACGAACAATGGATGGAAACCGGGACAAGCTTTAGGGGCCGGCGGAAATGGAATTAAGCGAACGTTGAAAGGCGGAACGAACAACGGTGGTTATGATTTCCAGTCAGAAATTGATAGCATAGGGATCTTATTGGAAAATCAGTTTAGTAACATATTAGAATGCGACGAGATAGATAACGCATGTAAGGGTTGTTTGAAGCGAGGTTTAGACGTGTGTACAATGTTTCACGAACTCGATGAGACGATCGATGTAGACATTGACTATTCTTTGCCTAAATTACCAGAAGTATGTGTGAGATTGTACGGTAGAAACATGAGTGCGCTTATCGATACGGGAAGTCAGATTAGCGGAATAACTAGGGAGTTGTATGACTCGATCGTAAAGGAAAACATAATTTTACCAGAGATCGCGATCCCAGCAATTCAGATACAGGGAGCATTTGGTTCACGGAGTGAGAGTACGAATCGGTTAGTACTGATAGAGTTTCAGTTAGGTAGTACTTTAGTTGAAGCACCTGTATTGGTTATGCGACGGTTACCCAGGTCATTAATACTAGGGTATGATTGGTTAGAGCGAGTAAAAGGAGTAGTTAACTGCGGTAGCGAGCGAACCTTGACGATCGAACACCTAGGCGTTAGATGTTGCGTAAGATTAAATTCGGAATGTAAGATAGAAAGGCTTGGGGGAGTGGCAAACGCCACCACAATTAATTTAATATTAAACCAAAATATTAGTTCGATAGAACTTGGCTTATCGAGAATAGGAGCGGACGGTGAAGTTCAAACAGACTATCACTTAGATGATTCGTGTTTAAGTAGTGAACAAAAGAAACTGTTACTGCCTGTGTTAGACAAACATCGTGAGGTATTTACGGACAAATTAGGGCTAACTAGCAGATACGAGCACATTATTGAGTTGGTAGACGAAACTCCTTTTGTAAAGCACAGCTATCCGGTACCTTTGGCGTATAGGGAACAGGTAAAGAAGGAATTGGAGGAATTAGAGAGGTTGGGTGTGATAAGACAGGAGGCAACACCTTACTGTAGTCCACTCACATTTACGAAAAAGCGGGATGGGTCAATAAGACTCTTATTAGACGCGCGCGAACTTAATAAGAAAATGATAGGTGATGCAGGTTCACCACCACTCACATCTGAGATTTTACAATCTTTTCATGGAGTGAATTATATCAGCTTGATTGATTTGAATAATGCTTATTTCCAAATACCTTTGCATCGGGATTCTAGGAAATATACAGGGTTCTCTTTTATGGGGAGAACTTATATCTATTGTGTGCTGCCTCAGGGATTAAAAACGTCTGTGGCAGGATTTTCAAGGGCAATGGATATTATACTAAAAGAAGTGCGTGAGTTTTGCGTGAATTATCTAGATGACATTGTCATATTCACTACAGGGGACATAGAACTACATTTAGCACATTTAGACCAGGTACTAGACAGATTAGAGACCGCAGGATTGACAGGTAGGCTAGGAAAGTGTCGATTTTTATGCCTAGAGGTGAAGTTGTTAGGGCACATAGTGAATACAAACGGGGTACGGGTGGATCCAGAACGAGTAGAGGCCATATTGGATTTTCCCATACCTCGAACAATAAAACAATTACGGGGATTTTTGGGATTAATAAATTATTTCAGAAGATTTATTTCGAAATATAGCGAAGAGGTTAGACCGCTCTACGACCTATTAAAACAAAATAACAAATGGTCATGGACGGAAGAAATAAACGATTGTTTCGAGAAAGTCAAGAAATTATTCTTAGACACAATACTTCTCGTACATCCAAATCCGAAAGAGATTTATTATCTGCAAACTGATAGCAGTAATCTTGGAGTTTCGGGATATGTTTATCAATTGAACGAAGTAGGGGAAGAGTGTATAATAGGATTTTGTAGTAAGTCATTGTCGGAGGCAGAGCGTAAATGGACGGTTACAGAACAGGAACTGTGGGCAATCATCTTTAGTTTGTCGAAGTTTGAAACTTATTTGAGAGGAGCACGGTTAGTGATTAGGACAGATCATAAGAGTTTGACATTCTTACAAACATGTAAATTACTGAGCGCACGAATGATACGTTGGGTGCATTACATGGGTCAATTCGACTATACAGTAGAACATGTGAAGGGTAAATCAAATACAGTTGCGGATGTATTATCCCGGCACATAAAAGGGACCACCGATGTATTGACAAATAAGGCTACGAGGCCTGAGATGAATTTATTCAAAACGACGTTGGGACGAGTGGTACAGGCGAGATGGGGAGAGATAAGTAGTTATCAAGGGCGTGATAAGGTTGTTAGCGAAATAATTAGGCGTATGGAAATAACAGGTACACCAGAATCAAGGTATTATGCGACAAAGGAAGGGATTCTATATAGGACGGATAAAATTGGAGATAGATTAAGACTATATGTCCCCGAGGACTTACAAAGAGATTTAATTATTAGCATACATGAAGAGGTAGGACATTTCGGACGTTACAAGGTATATGCTTTGATGAAGCATCGTTACTATTTCCCAAATATGTCTCGTAAAATAGGTCGAATTGTAAGAGCTTGCGAATTATGTCAGAAGTCAAAACATGCGTTAGAAACACATACGGGACCGATTAAAACGGTAATAGCAAAAGAAATAGGAGAGCGAGTCTTCTGTGATATTTATGGACCATTGCCAACGGGACGGTTCGGGTACAAATACATATTTGTGATGCAGGACGCTTATAGCAAGCTAATTAGGTTATATCCATTACGACCGGCGAGCGGAAAAGCTACGTTAACATGTGTGAAAAAGTTCCATAAACAGGTTGAAGTTAGGACATTATGCTCGGACAGAGGCGCGAATTTTACTTCAAAGGTCTTCGAGGCAGGCATTCACCAGTTAGGTATTGTACTAACACACACGTCTGTTAGAAACCCACGACCAAATTCAACGGAGAGGGTAAATAAGGAACTAGGTAGGTTATTCAGAACGTACTGTGACAAGTCACATCAATCTTGGGTAGATTTGTTACCGGACATAGAAGATTGTTATAATCAGGTTATACACACTACAACTGGTTATTCACCTAACGAAATAGTTTGGGGAAAGCGGACCCTGCTATCGACCGATTTTGATAAAGGTAAAACAAACGGGACCGGTTTACAACGGGAGTCGTTAGAGCATATTAGGGAGCAAGCAAGGTTGAACATAATAAAGGCGGCAGAGAATAGGGAGTTTCATTATAACAAAAATCACAAGATAATACAGTTTGAAATAGGCGACTTAGTGAAATTGAAGACTTTTGCAAAGTCGGATGCCGACAAAAAGTTAACAAAGAAATTCATGCGACTTTATGAGGGGCCTTACATAATAGGAGCAGTGCCGTACAATAATGTATACACCTTAATTGATGTTCAAACTGATAAGGTTAGAGGAAATTACAATGCGATTCATCTGTTTCGGTATTACGGAAACACATAAGGGAATAGGTTTCTACTAGGGATTAGTGTTAACAAAAGGAAATGAGTGAAGTTACCGGTCTCATTAAGAACAATAGAGAGGCCAGGCTAAGCGAACAAAGAGGGAATGCGAATTAAATAGGCTATCGCGATGTTCAGAATATAATAGATGAGCGGGAAGGATTTAGAACTAGCGGAAAAGTATAGAGGAGAAATAGATTTCCAAACGACTAGTATAGAAACTAAGGCATAGGAATACTAGGTGTATTAAAAATCTATTTGGGGGAGTGTGAAGTAGACACCCTACATGTGTTCCTAGCGATTCCATGAATTATTTCGAATTTTAAATACATAGCGCAACACTCGTAAAACTTCGCCAGAGACTTAAAACCAAGGGTCAAATTTTTTATTGAAAATACAAGAGCTTTAGAAATTATAAAAGTTAGCTTAGGATATTTTTTTTTTGAAGCAATAAACCATAGAATTTCACACTAACTAAGCTCAATAAAGCTTTGTAAGTTATTACGGTTGAGACAAAGAGGTCCAAATTCTGACAAGCCGCTTGAAAAGGGCGAGGTACGTAATTGACGGGGTTTTTTTGCGGCATTTCTTTCGTGGACAAGCGTCAAGACAAAAACTTTAAGATACCAGATGTGGCACAAAATTGGCGCGAAACATGCTAAAGCGGGAACGTGACCATGCGTTCGACTATTGGCTAACACATTGACGCGTCATTGTTTGACGAATCATGTTTGAGCATTTGATTGTGGCGGAAATTTGTGTTTTGCAGTGGGAGAAAGGAGCCAATGGAGGGAGAGAGAAGGGAGATCTTTGGCTCGAGGCGTGCGGAGCGACACTTCGATTCTAAGGCTCCGAGAGAGCAGTCACCTATATATAGTCTAGTAATAGTTTTGATATAGTGTTAATCTTAGTTTTGTAATATAAAAATTACATTCTGATCTTGTATCTCCGAGTGGGCGGTCAACTAGCCAATAGTCTAGAAGTAGTTTTGACATAGCGTTAATCTTAGCTTTGTGTAATATAAATAATATAAAATTGTTTAAACTTCAAGGTATAAGGCTAGGTAAAGTGTTTTAGTGACAGACGCCGAGTTGCTGTTATTATTGGTAATGTACTCAATTTGTTTTCTTAAGGTGTTATAAACGAGGCTCACAGTAAATTCTAGTAATTTAAATCATTCAATAAAGTACTTATTTATTATAAGTGAAGTCAAAATGGATCCGGACACTAGTTTGGATATCATGTATGAAATGACGGGGAAAAATAGAGGAAGTACATGGTCAACCATTGACATTATTACATTAATAATGAAAATTATGGGTATTGCATTTCTACTTATAATGTTGTATAAAAGAACCAAAGTAGGAGCCAGATTATATAAAATAATCACATGTTGTTGCATCCAAAATACCTCCGGATCAGATATAGAATCGGAACCGATAAACTGAATTAATCAAATTAAAGGTATATAGCCGTGAGCCTTGTCGACACATTGTAAATATAATTTAATGTCTAAATTTATGTGTGTGTCTTAACGCTTTTTTTTCTATTGAACTGATGATTCATAAATGTGTACGTGTGTGTATATAGTAAAGTATAAGGTGTATTTTAGGTTAAATGGTCGTAAGGGTTTTTATCTTGGATTTCTCTTTTCCCTTACAAATTAGTATGGCCTAGGAACGAGAAATTCCACCGAAGTAAACGTTTGCACAAACACTCGAATTCGGTGTAAATAATTTAAACCAGTGTCTCTCTTCTTATTATCACTCAGTGTCGAGTGAAACAAATTAAGTAAATTTTGGGAAAATAAAAGTAAATTATATTCATAACCATTCCTTTTTATTATACAGTTAAGTTTACCTTACAGATTTATTATTGGAAGTTTATTTTGGTCTAAACTTTAATTATGGTTTATATCATAATATATTACATTAATGACTTGTGTTAAAGATTATGGATAACACTCCAATAATGAATTTCATCCCACATGTCCAAGTTACAGTCACGATTCTTAACCCTGAAGAAATGAACTAGGTTAATTTTATAGGTCATCGCAATTAATTTAGGTCTACAGGATAATTTCATAGTTCGAGCCTATGAACAGATTTTGTTGTAAACAAAAATCCATTCACTACTTTTTATACAATAGAACAGATAACGGCTCCTCAGAAAGTTTTCAAATGAGATAAGACGACCTAATGCAGTCTAAGAGGTTCCGACTTACCCAAATTTGGCATAAGGGTTAAAATAGATCTAAATTATATACATAAGATATTTGCGAGAAATAGGGAACAATAGGTTTTATTAATATAGGTATATAGCATCCGAACGAGAAGGCGGTCTACAGCGACGAGAGCGAGAGTGAAAGCGAAACGAACGGGGCATACGCAAAACAAAAGAGTCAGGCTACAACTATTGTTTCGAAAGCAGGGACGTACTCGCAGAGTGTGGAGCACTTTTGGTTGATTGGGGAACCAAATCAATCTTGATAACATGTTTGACAGTGATTGACAATATAGTCAAAGTAATCGGCTACATGGCTGCGTGGTGACAAGTTGGCAGCAATGGTTCAGCACACCATACACACACTCCTCTCGCAGATCGACCTCCGACCATGAATTGGCCAATTCATAAAACTTACTATATGAAATGATAAATAAATAAAAGTCCATGGACCAGGGGCGGGCTAATAAGCCCATAAAAGATAGTACCAGCCGCTAGCGGATGTGGGAATAAATTCGCTTCTCAGCGCAATAAAGGAGGTTGACTGCTGCCCCAAATAACAATGATTAAGGGCCTCGTGCAGGCGTAGGGACCATTCCCCGTGCTCGGTTACCATTGGTCAGCTAAGATGCTTTTTTTAAAGGAAATACATGTAACAGCAACCACTCAATCCGGCCCTGATTTGCAAACTCGAATTATATACTTGTTACTAAACTGTAATTTAAACATTTCTAAGATAGACTTCGCGCTAAGGTATCAATAAAGAATACTATGATTCAGGCGGATTGATTAGGTCTGCCTTACAATGTTCACCCAGCGTACTGTGCTAAGTACCAGTTTTACTGGTAAATCATAACCAACAAATACGACGACCGGATACCTAAAGTGCTACTAACTCTGCAGTGCTATTTTCCGTTTCTAAGTTTATAGAATTTTTTTTCTCTTTTTCACATATACAAGCCACGATATTTAACTAGCCAAGACGATCACGCCGGTGCCATCACAGGCTCCGTATAAGTAAAATTATCTAATGAAGAGCAATTTAAATCTACACAAAAAAGTTTAGCCGTGTAACCTTTGACGATTGAAGTAAAACTAAAAATTACCGGAAAAGACATACCGTCAATCGATTCAGCGTCCCGGTACAATGCCGTGAAAACCCGATTAGGCTACCATATCCTTAACAGGTTAGCCCGCTAACATCTTAGATCATCAACACTTACCACCAATTAATAAGATCGTATTCAAGAGCTAAACGAGCGAATGCACTTAATACTTTAAATATATTGCAAGATCAAATGGCTATCGTAGCTAAATTTTTAGATCTGTGATAAGAATAAAAAACCAGCTTTCTCCTAAAAAAATTTGTAGTTCAAAATTTTGTAGTTGTGGTAGTAAGTTTCTTCTAAAATGAGTCGGCAAAGGGGATTTTCTGTAGGTTTATTTTATTTTTGTGTATTTGATGAATAATCCCTTGTGAATGTGATGTACTAAATGAATAAGAATAATTTCACTCCCTTGCATAAAATTGGGTAGCAGATAGCACAGAATGTGCTTTGCGGTATAACTTTGTTAAACTATGGGTAGCACCATGCGTAATATATCATCAGGATCGTGCCGAGGTAACAAGTCATAGCGTTCTATATAATGACCGAGTGTTGCCAGGGCCTCGTTCGCTCATAATCCATTGTATCTTCGTTTTGATAAATTGATGTACTGGTGGTTCGCCATGAACTAAAATCTACGAGATATCAATAGAAATAGAATGTTTTTTCCACATTTTTTTTTAAATCCACTACAAGCTAGCCCTTGACTGCGATCTCACCTGATGGTAAGTGATGATGCAGTCTAAGATGGTAGCGGGCTAACCTGTTAGGGGCATGGCAGTTATAATAAACCCACACCCCTTCGGTTTCTACACGGCATCGTACTGGAACGCTAAATCGCTTGGCGGCACGTCTTTGCCGGTAGGGTGGTAACTAGCCACGGCCGAAGCCTCCCACCAGGCCAGACCAGGGAAAATTCAGAAATTATAAATTCCTAAATTTACCCTGCCGGGGATCGAACCCGGGACCTCCGCACGTTAAGGCAACAGCGCTACACACTGCGCCACGGAGGTCGTCAAACATAGTCCTGTTATATGTTTTTACGACGTTTTTATATTTGAACAATTTTAACGCAGCCCCGAAAAGTCTAAGATGGTAGCGGGCTAAGCGTGCAGGTTTCCTCACGATATTTTCCTTCATCGTTTGAAACTTGATATTTAGTGTCTTAAAACGCACAAAACTTCGTAAAGTTGGAGCCCGGGGATTGAACCCGCGACCTCTTAAAGGAGGTGGGGTGTCTTAACCACTAGGCTATAACCGGTTCAAAACAACCATAATCAAATTAGTTCCCATTTATTTTCGAAGACGATTCAGCGTTAAATCAAAACTTAGATTCATAAGAACAAGTACACGGATTGCCTTAGAATGGTCGTCTTTCATCATGGCAAACCAGCCAAACCTCAGTTGAGCCTATATTAATGACTTCAATCTAGTTAGAAATCTACAAAGTCTTTGAAATTCTGAAAGTAAGAAACAAGAAACGGAAAATATATTTTTCATAATTTATTCAATCCAGATTATACGTGTTTCGAATGAAAGGCGTTCTAGTTTTAGAGCTGGAAAATATTTCTAATGAGACGTCTAATTAATTTCTAAAAATAATAATTTAGTGCCACGTGCCCACAGCGCACCGTGTTATCATGATTTAAGAAGTTTTTATTTGAATCTTTTATGAAAAATAACAAGATGAGCGAGTGACTACGAAAACATCGGTTTAACCACGGCTGGACAGTGACCCGGAAATTCAAAATTTTAAATCCGGAAATTTTAATTCAAATTATAGTATACAGACGTTGACATACATTACCTAAAACTCGCCATCAAAACGCAAAAAACGGCACGGTCAAACTGTGTATAAATATATATTGTGAATAGTTTTCCCCTCAGACTGGCTTATTAATTTGTAGTATGTATTTGTAGTTTTGTTGGTAAATCGATGTTTAAAGATATGTTTAGCCTATAAATTGTGGTCTTCGACTTTAGGTAGGGACTTTTTCTTTTTTCTATCCAAAACTAGTCTTTTGATGGACAAAAATGATAATCGATCTCGATTCTCGATTTTATCTCGCGTCTTGGCCTGGGTAAGTTATTTATTAAAATAATTAGTTAGTTTACTTAATTATCCAAGGTTACTTATTTATGATAATATATATATTGATTTAAAGTATTGCTTAAAAGCTTGTAGTATATAAAAATGTATATTATACTCCAAGCTAAAGAAAGAAAAGAATACCATTTAAGCTCAGATTAAATATTATCTGAGCTTAAAAGGTATTCCTTAAAAAGGAAAGCATAGATTAAAGTAAAATCTCAATATCATCAAATCCACGGATGAGGAAATCTGCTTTAAATATTCTTATTTCTACGATCAAATCAAATAGTATTAAAATATTCCTAACTCATTCAGGTGTCGCCGAGAAAGCGGAAGATTGGTACAAAAAACGAAGCATGATTTTAATCAAGCTCGTCCCTTCATCCTCCAGTGCCTAGGTTATTGGATTTGTTAAAAAGAAGAAGTCCTACTTCACGCCGTTTATTGGCAATGCTTAGTAGGTATTACTCAGAAATATTTTATAATAATTTTCATTCCATTGACATAGTGAGAATTCAAGATAAGTAGTTATTAATTATATAGATTAAATGTTATATACAGAACTCTCATTGCTAAATTATATGCCAAAACTAAAATCAATTAAACGTAGATGATTTTCAATGTTTTTGGGGTTTTAAATTATGACACGAGTAATAATTAACACATACACATGAACATGAAATCCGTGTTTTATCAATTACAGTTATAAGATACGGATTTCATACACCTTATTAATGCAATTGAAGCGAAAGAGTCTGTGTTTGTCTCTTCCCATATTACGGCGCCCAACCGATTGTGACGAAATTTGGTACAGAGATAGAAAAACAGTCTCGGAGACGAACGTGGGCTACTTTTTATCCTGGAAAAGAGTTTCAACGGGATTAAACAAAATCTTAATCCACGCAGGTTGGACTGGCTTTCGGTCATATATACTTACGCTTCACTTATATGGCCACTTCCCGACACACCCGATTATAACAGCTAGAAGCAGTAGGTACCTTAGGGCCCCGTGTAGAGTAAAACGGGGGGGTTTTAAAAGCAGTGTATCCATCGAACGGTGACATAATGTATGCTTGTAAAAATAATGTGCTGTTTTCAAGACATTTGAGCAGCCATTGACGCATCTCAAAACACAATTTAAAAAAACCTCTGCATTGAAATTATATTTTAAACATACCTCTTAATTTACCTTTTAAAGCAATTTTGCTCCTTATTGAAACCAATAATTAGCTCTAGAAATATAAGATAAAATTCATATTTCTAAATCAAACACATTGTCGGATTCATTTGTATTGAAAAGTAAATATTAATTTTTTACAAATTATTTCATGCATTTTTAGCCACATGCGTTTGCTCGATTTCACCCCCGCGCGCCTGTGTTTTTCATCTCGTGAGCTCACAGCGCCTTAAACAGTATATTCGACATAAATAAAATAGTAATGACGTGGAGGCGCCCACGTCGCAACGACACGTCAGAATTTTAACAAGATCATTAAATTCTGCACAGCTTGTTGATAATAATATTAGTATTCAATCTTGCGTTGAAATCTAAGGATAGCTGTATAAATAAAATTTCAGATACAAGAACGTTTGATCAGATATACTTTTTTTATTACTTTTTGCTTTATTTATATTATAATACCTAATACATACTTTTATACGACTAGTACTTCTGCTATTTTTGTATATTAGCCCCTATAGCATTAGTTGATTACAAAACAGAGACAATTTAGAAATTACTAGCTGATGCCCCTGACTTCATCCGCGTGGATTGAGGGTTTTTGGCTCCCATGGGAACTCTTCAATTTTCTGAGATATGTAGCCTATGTGTTATTCCAGACTATAATATATCTCTGTGCCAAATTTCATCCAGATCCGATCAGCCGCTCTGCCGTGATTGAGTATCAAACATCCATCCTTACATACATCCATCCATGCAGCCAAACTTTCGAATTTATAATATTATAGAAATTATAATTGCCAGGACTTGAACCCAGAACCACCTACTTAGACCACAGCATAGTTAGTATACTGTGCCGCAGCGCTCACCATTGCGCTAGAGAGGTTGACAAACTAAAGCCACCAGTGCGAAGCTGGGTATACATATAATAATATCGTGGAATAAAATATAAAGTTGTGTTTATAAAAATAACTTTTA
Organism: Erebia aethiops; assembly: GCA_923060345.2. NCBI lineage: Eukaryota > Metazoa > Arthropoda > Insecta > Lepidoptera > Nymphalidae > Erebia > Erebia aethiops. Next base: position 7,858,904 of record OV281079.1, on the reverse strand, counting down.
ATTTAATATACACAATACCTTACCGACTTTAAAACTTATTACGTTAAAGCAAAGTTTTATAATAAAACTTTCTGTTTGTATGAACAGTGCGCTAACATTGCAGAAGTTTGGAATATTGCAGAATAGCGTCCGATTAATGCCGACAGGTTTATTTATTGGTAAATATGCTGTCGATTGCATGTTTACTTTGCTTGCATAGCACTCTTTCGAATAACATTATTATGATATCTATGCTTAAATCAATATTAGTATAATGCTCGTGAAAGCTGATTCATGAAAATAGCTCGCTATGTATTATATATAACAAATAGCGCGCTATTTGCTATATTCAACATGAATCAGCTAAATTGAAACAGGATCAGCTTTCCGTAACCCTAAAGTTAGCTAATATCAAATCAATCAAACAAGTTCATATTATGTGATCAAACGAAATATGCAAAAATAAACTTAGGACGCATGGATTAAGGTCTTTTGATTACCGCAGGAACTCTTTAATTTTTCCGGATTAATTGGCAGCTTATTTTATAATTTAGGGTATAAGCTATCTTCGTTCAAAATTTCAGCCAAATCGGTTCAATTTTTGTGGCGTGAAAGAGTAACGAACATCCAAACTTCAAACTTAAAAAAATCCAAACTTTCACATTTAATAATTGAAGTAGGATTTGATAATGGGATCTGTAAGCAAAATAGCAACCGTGTTTAAGCTGCTAGTACTTTACTATTTAATAAATAATTCACTCCATAACTTGGAAACACTATTAATTTATTATCGGCTATTCTCATTACAAGCGCCTTAATTGAGAGAACTTCTAGCTAAGTTGTTTAAGAACGATAAAAGAAATGTAAATCGAAGTACAATCGAAGCTAGCGCTTATTCATTAATTCCAAACAAGAATCGCAACTTATGTGATTTATAGTCTGGCCCGCATGTTCGCTGGACTCGTTTGTATTGCTACAATGTTCAAAGCTTTCGGCCACTGTTCCCCTTCATCCCCTGCGCCGTGTGTCCACTTATTTCATTTCATTTCGTCGCGACAAAAGCCAGCTTAGCCCGGCTTCCCCCACTAATTACCAATTTCTGACTTTCTCCGTAACTGGAAAAACCAATGAATCAAACCAGTGTGACGTCCTGAGTCGTTATTGTGGAACCTTTTCAATTAGACTTTAGCCATAAGTCCGAAATTGATTTTCGTTATTGGCTGGCGGATTTATTCTTAGTTTCATGAATGGCGCGGTCGCGGCATTTATTATTATTTTTAGGTAGGTATTAATTTGCAGTGAAGCTGCTGTTGCGATAACATTTTCGCGCAAGGGCTAACAACAAATTTAAAGAACGATGCGCGAATGCACATGCAATTAGCGATCTCACTCACATTACTACGCTCTTGAGAAAATTATTTCCTCACACAAAATAAAAAATACAAACCCAGAGGACATCAAGCGAACTTCGGTAGCCCATCTAAATACTATACTTGAATTTTTCATTTTATTTCTCTTTTCAACGTGATCTAAGTTATAGGGAGAAAGGGCAAAGGTTAAATTGTCATTACAAAGTATGAGTTGCTTGCCTGAGTTTCTTGCCGGCTCTTCTCAGTAGAAACATCTTTCTGCACCGGTGGTAGACTCTTGCGACTTATCATAAGTGGCATACGTTGTACTACGTGAAATAAATTATTTAATTTTCATTTTCAACCTAAATCAATGCAGACGAAGTCGCGGCAAACAGCTAATTATATCCTAAAACTTACACGTGCAAGTAGATATCTCCCAGGGGTTGCAATACAATGGGTATTTTCCTCCTTCCGCTGAGGAATTAACTCCTAATTTATTATTTACTTTAATACCCTGGGATATATCTCAGAAGCCCCGTTGTCAGGTGGAAAATAGCTGTTTTCCCCGAAACACACCTAACCAAATTTCCCTTCCGTGTATCCAATTTTACCTAATGTATGTTGCTTTACTAACATATTCACATTTTCTTTTCTTTCTCATTTGGTAATTGTACTTAATATTATATAAGATTCAATAATATTATAAGAGTACTTATTTCGAGTACATTGCACGAATGATAGAAAATTAAGGATTGGATTTTTTGTGTAATCATTATTTTTCAAAGAGCGTTTTAGTGACGTCATTAGCATTCTATTTAAATTTTCTTATAGGATAAAGTCTGGAGCTAAAGCTTGCCGAGGGACGTGACGTAAAGGCTTGAGAGGCGAGAGAGACGTGAGATAATTGGTTTCAATTGTGATATGGATTATACCGATTCTACGTCAATTTCAGATCATATATAAGTCCATTTCAAACTGTTATGATTGATAATCATTCAAGTAATTATTCTTTATTAATTATAATTTATATCCAACGACCTCAATTTAAAAACATAGACGGGACCTGTCAAACAAAAAATGTGGGCGTATGTCTAGTAACGCCATCAGCTAGTCCGAAAAGCGGAAACTTGCTTGCAACATAATATGCCCCATCTTGGATGAAAGCTTGAAAACGTATGACTCGGGCATAGATAATATAGGTCATAGGCTTTTTTTAAGACGTAAGGCCAGTTAGTAAAAAAAAAAAATCATACAGTTTACCGCGGAAATTAAATGATTGCGTAATGGATAAAAACATTAAATAGGAAGATTAAAAAACGTTTTTTGGAAATGTATAATTGTGAATTGAAACACTTACCTTAAAATAAAAATTATACAGTGCCAAACTGATAAGACTTTAGATGTTAACTTAATAATAACAAATTATCTACACGACGAGCGACCGTGACAGCGCTACGACGGGGACAAAGAGAGGTGAGGAACGTGTTCAGCAAGTCGGACGCCTCACATTTTTCTATGAAAGGGCCCATCTAGTAACTACATATATATCGATGTTTATATCCCATCACAGCGCGCTCTGCGTTTAGCTGCCCGCATTCGCATAACGCGTAGTATTCGTTGTACCTTGACGCATAATAGGCCCATGAATAACCCTACTTCTAGCTTCTTCTATTCTAGTCGGGCATACTGTGACAAAACACATGAAAACAACCAGTATTTATTTATGTTTATACAGAAGTATGAATGATACAGAGCTTCGTAAATACAAAAGTTACTAATGTAGTCAATGGATGCTCAACTTAATGCTCTTAGGGCTGGTGTAAATTGTAATCGCAAAGGGTTCACGGAGCCGGAGTCCGTCAATAAACATTGAGTAAAGCGAGACGTATCATTGTTGTATATTTTAATTATTAGGCGCGGCTCAGAGGCCCTTTTGCGCTCTCCATTAATGAAAACCCCTTCGTAACTGGTTAGTGAAAATCTTTAGACCGCATCTTAAGTTTTTAACGGGGGGGTTTAGTCCCTCAAGTTTGGTCAAAGGAAACTACCGTGTGTGGAAAATACTTCTGTGTAATTCTGTTAACATTAATCATTAAACACTTTTAGTCGAAAACATGAACTAGGCTATAGAATATTTTTACAAAGCTTAACGCGCTAAAAGAATACACAATCTTACCATAGACAATTCGCCATCACAGCGTCACCAAAACAGCAACGGGCCAATCAGAGCTCCGCTACCGCGCGTGCGCGGGAGTGGCGCGAGATTCGAAAACGTTTTATTCTATTCTAGGTATCTATGGGGGACCCTCCTGACTCTTTTAGTGATCGCTACATCCTCCCCCTCTAGACCAAGGTCACGCCCACGTGCTTGGTCTAGCACCACCTGTTGTTGCCGTGGACGACCTCTACTACGTTTAGGAATAATAGGTTTCGGACAACCTTCGTGTCGATTTTGAAAACCTGTGAGCTCACGAACATGAAACTTTCCCAAAACTTCGTCCGGATTTCCAGGGGCAGCTACTCTGTAGGTTGTTGGACTAGGTTTATCCACTATTATGTAGGGTCCATCCCTTTTTGGTACAAATTTCCTGGTAAAACCTTTAGCAGCATTGCTTAAATTATGAGTGTTTACAAGGACTAGATCTCCAACATTAAATGAAACAGAACGACGTTTAGCATCAGCGTCAATTTTCTTTCTATCTTGATGACGTTCTACCTGTTCTCGAATCTCCTCAAATTTTCTTATAAAATTCCTCAAGTAAGGAGTAATTTGTGGGATGAAATTTTCTTTAGACAAGATGCTTCTTAAATCTCGGTTTGCCTCAAACGGAGTTCTCATTTCCCGAGCAAACATAAGATAGGCAGGACTACAACCCGTCGTGGCACATCGGGAGCTATTCATAGCAAACCTTATATATGGAAGGTAAGTTGGCCAAGTCTTATGGTTATCTTTCACTAATATAGAGAGTTGAACTTTAAGATCTCTATTCTTCCTTTCAGCCGGGTTTGCTTCTGGATGATATAATGGAATCAAATTTTGCTGGATGCCCAATAAGTACATACATTGCTGCATAACTGCTGCGATAAATTGAACACCATTGTCTGATATGATTCGACGAGGAAAAGAAAACCGGAGAAAATATTCTTCAATTAAAGTCTTGGCACAAACCTCTGAAGTTGCCTCTTTAAGGGCAAATAACTCTACCCACCTGGTTGCAGTATCTTCAACAAGAAGTATCCATTTTTCGCCATTTTCCCCTTCTGGAAGTGGTCCGAAAAGATCAATTGCTAAAACCTCATTTCGTTGGTTCAACACCGGAGTTTGAATCAATCCAGGCGGTTTCTCATTTGAAGCTTTATACTTCTGGCATATATTACACGTCTTAACATAGTTAGCTATTACTTTGCGCATTCCTGGAAAATAGTAGCTTTTTGCAATCTTCTGGTAAGTCCTTTCATAACCTGGATGTCCTGCGATTGGATCATCATGACCTTCTTTTAGTATTTCTGCTTGCAGATCCACAGGAATGACCAACTGCGGTTCTTCATTTTCTGAGTCTGGGTTATATCGGTAAAGGACCCCTCTTTCCAATAAATAACCTCTTTCCGTCCATCTATGGGCAGCCACTTCATCGTCAGCTTCTAGTTCCTTAATAATCTTGTCAATTTCCGGATCACTCTTCTGTTTCAGGCGTAGTTCGGACGGACTTCTTGCAGGTAAATCTATAACAACAGAGCAAACTCCACAAGATTCACGAGTCTCATCAGTGCAGATAGGACGGCTCAAAGCATCTGCCACAATATTAGCTTTTCCTGGAGTGTATTCAAATTTAAGATCATAGGATTGGATTTTTAAAGCCCAACGCACTAAGCGTCCTGATGGAGATTTTAATGTTAATAGCCACTTTAATGGTTGGTGGTCACTTCCAATTGTAACGGGATGACCGTCTATATAACCACGAAAACGGTCTAAAGCCCATACCACTGCTAGAGCTTCTCTTTCAGTAGTTGTATAATTCCTTTCTGCACCATTGAGCAAACGGCTGGCATATTCTATAGGTCTTTCTTGATTCTTTTCCCCCTGTAACAGCACCGCTCCCAAAGCATAATTACTGGCATCTGTTCTTAAAATAAAGGGTTTTGAATAATCAGCCTGAATAAGAATAGGTGCAGATGTCAACAGTTCTTTCAAACTTTCGAAGGCATTCATTTGCTCTTCTTTCCATTGCCATGTCTGATTTTTCCTTGTCAGTCTTGTTAAAGGCTCTGAAACTTGGGCGAATCCAGGGATAAACTTCCTGAACCAGGAACATGTCTGAATGAATGTCCTGAGATGTTTCAAAGACGTGGGAGGTTTCATATCCAAAATAGCATGAACTTTACTTTCATCAGGTAAAACACCTTTTTGGGTTATCACATGACCCAGATATTTAACAGATTCACGTGCAAAAACACATTTTTCTCGGTTGGCACGCAGACTAAATTTTTGCAATTGTCTGAAGACGGCGCGTAGATCTTCCATGTGACTTGGAAAATCCTTAGAGATCACTAATAGATCATCCAGATACGCGAGAACAGTAACGTCTTTAAGTGCTGACCCACAACGTAATTTATCAATTAAGCGTTGAAAACTTGCTGGCGCATTCTTCAAGCCAAATGGCATGCGCTTAAAACGAAATGTTCCAAAAGGTGTGACAAAGGCAGTCTTATCTCTATCCTTCTCAGCTACAGAGACTTGCCAATATCCTGATCTCAAATCCAAAGTACTCATTACACATCCTGTCTTGGTAGCTTGAAGCAGTTCGTCGATTCGCGGCATTGGGTAAGAATCTGTCTTAGTAATGGCATTAAGGCGGCGATAATCGACGCAAAAACGAAAACTGCCATCTTGCTTAGGTACTAGCAAGGCTGGAGCTCCCCAAGCGGATTCACATTCCTCCACAATATCCTCTGCAAGCATCTTGTCTAGCTCACGTTGCATTATTTCTTTTTTCGCTGGGGTTATGCGGTATGGAGGCATCGCTATTGGTTGATGATCCCCAGTATCAATATGATGAATTGCAAATGGTGTTGGCTCACCATTTAAATTAAAAATACCTTTAAAATCCATCAGAAGTTGGGAAAGCTCATCACGTTCATGATCCTTCAGACTCGTCCCCTCATCATCACGGAGGACGTCCACCGCAGCACAAGAAATGCGAGGCGAGACTGATTCAAAAAGGATTTCATACTTGGCATTAACATCTTCTGAAAAATACCAATGGGATTTACCAAAATCAAAAACTAATTGAGCTTGAGTAAGAAAATCAATTCCTAATAATGATTCATTATTTTGTGCCTCGGGTAATATAATAAACTCAATGAAAAATACCTTATTAATCAGTTTAACCTCTAACATGGTTACATATACATCCATAACCCGAGCACAACCATCTGCAAGTTTTACAGTCCTCGTAGATGGTGTTAGAGGATGACCCTTATCCCTTAGGAAAGCATGTAGCGATTCACCTGCTATACAACCCTTAGAACCCGTATCCACTAAAGCAGTTCCTTTAGAACCTAATATTTCAATATTTAACTTTGGACGGCAATATGGTCTTGGAGGCTCCCCCTTAACAAAACTCATAGGTGAAATTGGTTCAGGAGTCTCCCCCTTAACAAAACCTATAGATGACACAGTACAAGTAACATTATGTTTACAAATATTTGTTTCACACACTTTTTTATATAAATTAGAGTTAAGACAGTTTGACATAGAAACAGTAGGAATATGTAAATTGTTATTTAAGTTTAAGTTTTGTTCAATATTACTAGATAACACTGCACCATGATCATTTTCCGTCTTGGATTTACACTCAAAACAAAAAGGATTGTACTCACAGTTATCACTGCACTTATCTGACCTGTCACAAAGGTCAAGTTGTAGACCCTTCAGCAACTCTGCATGGCCTAGCCATTCCGGCCCAGGCACTGATGAAACACCACCTGAATTGGTACCCCTGGGTACCATAGAGACACCTTGGTAGGTATCAGGCGACATTGATGCACAGGAGTTAAGGCAGGCCTTAGGCCCTACCTCGCTGATAATGTTAGGCTGTGAACACACTGAACTTATGATAGGCTTGTTACACACTGGCACAACAGTATTAGGACACACTATGTCCATTGCATAAAATGCATCATTTTTCTTATTGCACTCTTGGCAGTTACTCCTAATAACATTCTTGGCTCCACAACCATAACAGCTGATCTGTGGCTTTGGGGTCACCGGTGCCATTTCAGTCTTCGCTGTTTCCTTGGACTGTAGCTTTCTACACACAGATTTTGTGTGGCCCCACTTTTTGCAGTATCCGCAGGAGATCCTCTTGGCTGATGCTGGATTACCACTCTCAGTTTTCTTTTGTTGAAGACCATCATTTGTGTCATTTTTCTCTGCCGTCTGCGGTTTGCCTAATGTGCTACTGATTTGATGCTCCTTGGTATCAACTAATGACTCTTCTATGCTCCTAGCTCGCTTCAATAACTCATCAAAGGAGTTTATAATGTCGCGGTCTAAGCGCTTTTTAATACGTCTATCCAGGAGACCAAAAACCATGTCCAGTTGTACTTTTTCAGTTAAATCGCCCTTTGGTAACTTAGCGAGTAGTGATCTAGCTTTCGCTACAAATAAATCTGTATTATCATTCCCTTGCGTTATAGAAAATAGGTCTAAGTATATCTTAAATGGAGGACGACGCTCTCCAAAAGCATACCTTAGTTTTTCGACTGCGTCATTCCATGTCTCTACTGAATCTCTTAGGCCAACCCACCAAACACTTGCAGTGCCGGTTAAAAGCATGGATAGGCCCTTCACTGCGTTGTCATCTGATATGTTTAGGCACTTTTTGTATACTTCCACGGAGTCAATAAAACCTTCAACCTCGCCACCTTGAGCACCACTAAATCTCGCAGTACACCTGGAAAAATTCGCAGGCGGGACAGCTGCGGACGAAGACTCAGCCGGCGCTGGCGTCGAAGATCGCACTTCTTGCAACATTCTAGCACAAAATTCGGCTTGTGATTGTTGGAAGGTTTGCAGTAGCAACTGCAATTGATTGTGACCAATGGTGATGGAAGCATCTGATGGAGATCCTTGATCTTCAGCCTCATCGGCGGCGGCGGCGGCGGCTGCGCGCCGGTCACGCGGCGTTCTAGTCGTAGACATGACGTAAAACAAATGTTGATTGAATGTTACCGCAAACGTGTAGGTAATTACTCACAATAAACTGTGGATGCTAAAATTACACACTAAACACGTCTGATGCGTTAAACACGTAGCAAAGTTTTTTCACACACACTCGGTACTAATTTCGCTTGAAGTCCTTTGATAAACACACGTTGGAGCGCCAATTTAACGGGGGGGTTTAGTCCCTCAAGTTTGGTCAAAGGAAACTACCGTGTGTGGAAAACACTTCTGTGTAATTCTGTTAACATTAATCATTAAACACTTTTAGTCGAAAACATGAACTAGGCTATAGAATATTTTTACAAAGCTTAACGCGCTAAAAGAATACACAATCTTACCATAGACAATTCGCCATCACAGCGTCACCAAAACAGCAACGGGCCAATCAGAGCTCCGCTACCGCGCGTGCGCGGGAGTGGCGCGAGATTCGAAAACGTTTTATTCTATTCTAGGTATCTATGGGGGACCCTCCTGACTCTTTTAGTGATCGCTACAAGTTACATTTACGCATTAATAAGATATTAACTCGCAGCTATGTCCAAAACATTTTTTGATTGCAGGTTTCAAAGGGATATCTACTAATACTAAGTTACATTTTAATTCGGTTATAATTTTATGATAGGTATAAAATGCTTCGAAAATTCGAATCGAAATTATGTTTGGGTTCCATTAATATCTCAAACATAATTATTGTTTGTGCAGGCAAGCAGATAAAAAAAATGATTGCTTGGATTATCCTAACGCGTACCAAGGTATACAAAAATGCTTATATTTTGGTTTATTTATTACAATAATAGCGAAAGCCCGCGACTTTCGTCTGCGTGGTTTGAGGTTTTTTGGTTCCCGCAGGAACTCTTCAAATCGATAAAAAGTAGCCAATGGTTTATTCCAGACTATAATCTATCTCTGTGCCAATTTTCATCGTTCAGCCGTTGGGCCGTGATTGAGTAACAAACATCCATCCATACATCCATACATCCATCCATCCAAACTTTCGCATTTATAATATTTATAATATATCCGAAATGTCATAATTTTTCCTTACTCGAATCCCGCACCCGAACACATCTCCAGTACATCATTGTAACGTTTTCTGTCTCTTTCTAGGAGAACAATTATGTCAATGAGTGAGTCAGTGAGTGAGTGAGTGGTAATTGAGCTTTAGATAGTATAATTAGTATTAGTATAAATGGATACCCACGGAACATCTGCTTATCAGTATCATCATCGTCAGTATCAGTTATTATATAGCTATAGTCATAGTCATAGTCATAGTAAAGATAAAATATAGGTACAATTAGATAGAACTAGGTATTCCTAGTTCTATTTATTTGTGTTTATCTAAAATAGAGAGCCCATTATGTTTCTCTAATGTGATTCCATGTAAAACCAAATTGGTAGAGGTACAGAAAATGTCTTTATAGAGTATGCATAGAATGGCTATCTATACATTTAGCAGGCAGTCATAATGGCCATGGCTAATGGAAGGCAGAAATTCTAACATGAAAGCTAGTAACAGACTAATTAGTGTTCAAAAAGCATATAATAGGTACAGTTCGCGCGCGAGTTGAATGCAGAGTAAATGTATGTGTCACCATACATTACTCTGCATTCAACTCGTGCGCGAACTGTACTGTTTTTGATTACACATTATTTTCGTCATAAGCGGCGTAAGCCTAAAAAAGTTGTGATAGTCTAGCGGTTGAGATGTCGGCCACATATTCGGGTGGCACTTGACGCACTTCTAAAATTTCTGAGTTATGGGCTTTTCAAGCCATTTAATATGACATACCTACTATGACGATGAAGGAAAACATTGAAGACATCTGCAGGACCGAGAATGTGCTCAAAGGTGTGTGAAGTATGCCAATCTGCATTTGGCCAGCGTATTGGACTATGATCAAAACCCTTCTCAACGTTGAGAGGATACTCGTGTTCAGTAGTGAGCCGTCGGTTGAGTGAGTTATTGTGCTGGTGATGATTAAGGTGACTTTCCTGACAGACAATCTACCTATAAGTGATAACTAGGATATAAAAACTAAAAAACTACTAAACTACTGTTACCAGACAATTATGACTGTCTAGGATGTTTTGAGATTAGCGCTTTCAAACAGACAGCTGGCTTAATACTAGTAGTATCATAGACTTGTAAGATTTACTGGCGTATATAGAGCGATTACGTATTCAGCAGCATATGTTAACATTCAAGCATCATTTTGATGCGATGTTTGTCAACAGTCAATACTAGTGTAAGCGTCAATACACTGATTGGCTGTTTACCAAGAGTACGTTACTAATTCTATATGTAACTCGTTCTAGAGATACTATTATTCATGCGGATCACGGTACAAAGGCCACCCCATCATGTACATGTAGTGTTAAGGACACCCTTCGTGACGTGCGCTGTGTTTATAAAGCGATGTTGCGTACACAAATTAATTATAATCAAGTAAAATGAGACCAATTTACCCTAAGGCTCACTGCGTCGGGTTTTGTTTCATATGCGACGCAACTCGAGAGAACACTTCATGGAAAATATGTGCTTATTAGGTATGTGGACTTATTTTATTAAATAGTTGATGCCCGCGACTTCGTATGCGTGGATCGAGGTTTTATGGTTTCCGCGGGAACTCTTTAATTTTAAGGGATAAAAAGTAGCCTATGTGTTAGTCCAGACTATAATCCATTTCTGTGCCAAATTTCAGCCAGATCCGTTAAACCGTTCTGGCGTGATTGAGTAACAAACATCCATTTGAGGTTTTTTGGTTCCCGCGGAAACTCTTTAATTTTAATAAAAAATAGCCCATGTGCTAATCCAGATTATAATCTATCTCTGTGCCATATTTTATTCAGATCCATTCAGCCGTTGGGGCGTGATTGAGTTACAAACATCCATACATCCATCCAAACTTTCGCATAATATTAGTAAGACAAGATTGATAAACAAATGCGTTTTGAGTGCTATGTGATTTGAACACTTCCAAGCAGCTCTCAGTAGTTCATTCAGAAAATAGCCAGCAAGATATCGCAGGTTCGAATTCCATTCACGAAATTAACAACAAATACTTGTTTAATGGTGAATGGGTGATTGTATTCGGAGTTTCCGCGGGAAAGAAAAAAACTTAATCTACGCGGAAAAAGTCACAGGCATCGTCTAGTTAATCACAATTTCAAAATATACCATGTAAAAGAAAGCTAACTTGGCTTTTATCTTACCTTGTAGATGCAGGATGTTTTTTGCACTAACAATTTACACCGGTAACGGTAAACATGAATATGAATTTTATATGACCCATGAATTCCTTTGTTCACGGTATTTTTGTAAAAATCCTAAATCATATTCAAATAAGCCCAGGCATTGAGAAGCCTGAGCGTTATAAGAGGCAAAAGACGTCAAAAGCTGTTCAATAGCTTTTGTTAAACTCCCTCACTGAGAAGCTGACTACTGACAACGTTAATTTTTTTTATTTTAATTGTTCTGGTAAGTCTTGAAATTCATGATAATATTATAATTATTTACGTATCTTTTATTACCAGAAGTTGAATTTGTTAAATCGGTTTGGTGATCAGAGATCTAGTATGCCTGCAATTAAGAGGCTCTATGGATTTTTTTTATCCACTACAAGGTAGCCCTTGATGGTAAGTGATGATGCAGTCTAAGATGGTAGCGGGCTAACCTGTTACGGGTATGGGGCTAACCTGTTAGGGGGCTTGGCGGCACGTCTTTGCCGGTAGGGTGGTAACTAGCCACGGCCGAAGCCTTTTACCAGGCAAGGCCAGGATGAAGTGAGATGAATGTAAGTACACATTAATAAATATATCAAATTAACCGTAAAATTTATCCTTCTTTCTTACCATGTAGACTATAGAAGAAGGGGATACTTTATAATGTAATGATGTTTATAATATTAGTCCGAGTCCGGTTGTCTATAATGTTAGTGATCTAGATCACCAATTTAGAATTGATATTTTCCATGAAATTCTCATCTGTTTCAAATTTTATTGTTGGAATTTATTTCAATATAAACGAAATAGTTAATAAAATAACAGTTTGGTTGATTTGACTTTTAATAGTTATAAAAACGTTTCGGGAACGCTGATTTTTTAACAAAAATTGGTGAAGTTCAATCGGAATTTTATTTGCATTCCCATTTTCTGTTGCTACAGCATTCTATATCAATTAAAAAAACATATTTTTTCAACTCTAGCCTACCAGGAACCTAATCTATTTTTGAAGGTATCACGTCGATAGAAATTTGTAACAACAAGTTTCTAATTTAAGTGTAATTTAATCAAAAATCGTAGGTACCAATTTTAGGTACCTACCCGTAGCATAGTATATTTAGAGGTTCCAAAGAAATTAATAATATCCAAGAATAGTTGAACATCGATACGGTATAGTAGGGGTGCTTTTTACTTTTCTCGAAATAAATCGTTTGTCGGGGAAGGCATTTAGCCTATTTGCTGGCCATAAAAGGGATAAAATGTCTCTTAGAAATAATATTATGTTAATCGGGCCGTAATCCGATATTTATATCACCATCGAACAAGCATTATAAAAGAACTTTTTAAAAAAATATTATATAGGCTAGCGCTTGGCTGCAATCAGACTTGCATGCAAGAGGTGATGCAGCCTAAGGTGCAGCGCGCTTCCCTAGAAGATGCCTATTCACTCTGGATTTGAAGGTACCTATATTAAAAGAGGATGGGAAAACGGAAGCCGGAAGGGCATTCCATATCCTAGCGGTTTGAACTAGAAACGAGGAAGCAAATCGTTTCGTACGAGCCCGCGGAATTTCGACTGCATAAGTTAACAGTTACTATTAAGTTTTCTGTGTTTATATTTCGACTACGATGCCTACTACCTCATTACTTCAGCCCAGTCAATAAGAGGGTCAGTATAATCTTTGATGATGCATGATTCGAATGCTATATTCAGGAGTAAAATGAAAAGATAACTTTGAGCTAGCAATTTTTAACTGCATTTTTTTTTTAAATATATTATTATCTTCTTTATTATATTCTTATTACCTATAATCATTATCTTTCATTGCTAAATTTCAGCTCACATACGTTTCCTTGTATACAGGGCGAAAATATTTATACAACATGAGACCAGCTATCAATAAGAAGAAGAAGAAGAAGGTCCTTATGGTTCAAATAATCATTTTTACTCTATTAAAAATAGGATAATACTTGTTATGTACCCCATAAAACTTATCAAAAAATCTTGTTCCTTCGAACCGCTTAACAGATTTAAGTATAGTGATATCATGAATTCAAATATAATGTGCAGCAATAGTCGAACCAGCGTAGTAATAGGTACAATGTAGACTCATCTAGAATATTTTAACTCCGAAACTGAAAGCCCATTTGCCTAATTTGCATTCAGGGGATTTCCAGCGCGGCGTTTTTATTTGTAAATTGCAACTATTTGTTCTACGCTGGCCTTAGCGCTGTAAAATACTCGGGGAATATCAATTACTGACAGTTATTTTGCACTCGTAATTTATTAGTGAAATGTTTGTAGCAGGATTTTGAAATATGTTTTAACGAGAACGTTAAAATTTAAAATATTATGTTTCACAATCGTTTCGAAAACGTTATTTATATTATAATATTTTCTACCCTTAGTGCCTACTATTTATATTAGTCAGATTATATTGGGTCAACAGCTAAGAGTGGTAATCTGAAATTGAATCTGATGATTTTGACTACGATTAGTTAAAACTAAGCTAGACTTAGGGAGAGTTAAATCTCTATAGACAAAACTGAACATGCTGTCAGCGACTGGAACCAGGTGTTTCTCAAGCCTATAGTATGGTATGGTCCTAACCAATGGTAGGCGATAAGTTTAACGTTTATCCTGAGCGTACGAATAAGTACGTTTGATTTGATCTCATTTGAATCCTATTTCCTACGGAGTGGACTGAAAATCAGCCCGGATTCCGCTGCAAAAGCAGAACAGACTCTATGTAGATAAAATAGCAAACGACTCTTCCACTAGCAAAGTGTTTTGACACTTGCTTTTTCCATTTTTTCCTTTTTTTGCTATCGCAGCCCTTTCCAAGCTCTTTATTGTTGGAAGCGCAGTTTTCAAATGCGAGTTAAACGAAGTCAGAATAAAGCTCGCTCCGCTCGCGCTGGAGGCCCCGAGGTTGTGCGTCAATCCATTGTATCCTTTTTGTACACCCTTAACGAATGAATACAAATACCTATTAAGTACATAACTTAAGAAGTATTTTTTTAAATACCTGTCTCCCTAATATTAAAAGCTACAGCATCTAATGAAACTGTGTTAATTATCTTAAAAACTCTACAGCTATGACGTGATGAGCTTGGACAGGGGCCACCTACACATTAATCATCCTGGCCAACGTTATCTCGTCCTGCTCCGCTCGTCAATTCACATTTTCTGTTTATTTTGGTGCTATAATGAAGATAATTTTATCATATTTGGTATCGTGCAGGTAGCAAGATGTGATTTATGAGCTAGAAAGTCATTAAGGCCATGTTAATAATGAATAAGATAATTACACTTAATATTGATATTAACTAATTAATATCAATATTAAGTTTTAAATATTACTGAATACTGTCGAAATATTGATTGAGATGGCATTGTAACGGATACAGGTAGACATACAGTATACTGACTTCTGATGAAACGTTTCTTATTTGATTAAAAAGGATCAAGGATGAAGGAGGAGGTACCTATTGTAAAATTTTCTGATCCTAATCGAAACGATCGTTTTACCGTTGACGATTATTGAGCTGGCAGGGATTTGATAGAATGATGGCAAGATACCTGATGGATTCACGCTGGTTACTCACAGTGCGGTTACGATATGAGACGGGGCCAATTTGTCAGCACAAATTGGCCTCATGTCATATCACGACCGGGAGCCGCAGCAGAAATGGTCTATCTCGATTGGTGGTTCGAGTGAACTCAGGTTTTCATTTATTCATATTTATAGGGAGTTGCACAGACTAGTGCTACATTACAAAACTTATTTCCTCTTCGACGGAGATGTTTCGAACAAACGTATAGGCCTATTTATTTATTTATTTTATTTGATCTACCAACAGAATTACAAGTAGTAGGTATACAAAATGTTGAATGGCTTAAGCAATAGGTAACAAGCAATTCAATTTATAGGTACTTACATCATGCACATAGGAAAAGTCGTACATAATTGACACAAGTTTACTTTGGGGAATTATTAACAAATAATTAAGATTACTACCTAATACAAGACTACAAAAAATTCCCCTAGCCTATTCTGTTAGTACTTAGTATGTTTTTGCCCTAAAATCGCTAAGCTTCGCAAATAATATATCCGGGACATACATTTTTGTTCGTTTCAGTTTCGTTATATTTTAAATATCTTTCAGAAAGTTTATCAAAATTTAGCTGCACTTACTCTGATACCGACAGTCCATAGTGATTTCATGACCGGAATTTAGTTTGTAGACTGAAATTTGGTCCCGCGACCAGATTTGGTTGCATGGCGAGCCAAAACAGTCAACATAATAACTTAATAGATATATCATGCACCCCATCTTCCGATTAACTACTATTGTCGTCGAATTAACGATAATGCCTTTGCTGGTCAATATAGCAGTAGACCATTAGTTTTGAATTTAGTGCTTTTAGTGCATTAAACGCGATAATTAGTAATTTACTCCCGATTTGATGCAGCCTGTATCAGGTAAAAAGTTGTTTGTGACTTCTTGTACATTTGTTTGTGAAACCTGAACAACTTTAGCCGACGACGTTTTTAAAAATTATGATAAAAACAAATTTGCTACAAGTCTTTTATCTATATTAATTGACCGAGCGAAGCGAAGGTCTCTGAGTCTACTTGGGTGAATTGGCACTTGTCCGTCCGTCCGTCCGTCCGTCCGTCCGTCCGTCCGTCCGTCTGTCAGAGCATTATAACTTCTGAATTACTGAACGCAATTACTTCAGCTTTAAATATAATATGTAAACCAATGGCCTCCCGCCGAATATGGCTTAAAAAATAATAAAAATCTTTATTTCAGGGGGGCTCTCATAGAAGCGAATGCGAAGTAAAATATTTTTTATAAAGTTACATAGGGTTGCGGTATATTATTTTAAAGATAATTAGGAATAGAGTCCAAAAATATTTTTTTTTTAATTTTTCCCCCAAAATTGACGAAATGGGGGGCTTTCAAAGTGGTGATTTTCTAACGTCCAAAGATGACCTCAGAACTCTAAATTTTCTGAAAGGATGAGCCTGAAACTTGATCAATTATTTCAATTATATCCTGTACTTGAACAACAAATACTAAAATTAGATAAATATAGTAAGGAAACGGAATTATTTAATTTTAATGAGCTTCAGTATTTTTAACAGAACTTCACATTTATGTCAATAGATGGCGCCGCGAGGTCTTAGTTCGGGGCGAACCACTAGTATTATAAATACGAAAGTTTGGATGGATGGACGTATGGATGGATGGATGGATACTCAATCACGCCACAACGGCTGAACGGTGGATAAAATTTGGCATAGATTTTATAGTCTGGAATAGCGCATAGGCTATTCCAGACTATACTTATACTTACTACCTATCCTGAGACTATAAACTTTTTATCCCGGAAAAAAAAGAGTTCTCGCGGGAACCAAATAACCTCAATCCACAAGGACGATCACCGCAGGCATCAGCCAGGTTATAATAGTTTTAATTATCAAAATTCATTGTGCCTTCAATTTTGCGTCGCGGAAAGGTACGTACTTGAAATACTATTAATACCTATGTATTTTTATTTGCCAGTTCAGCTCTCTATATATTATTAAACATTTAGTTATTATCCTAAAAATATTAATTTTCGCACTAGTACGGTTATGATAATGGCCGCCATATCAAACTATAACTGTAAGGTATGTCTTGAGTGTAATTAAATAATTATCATACCGTACAGTAGAATTTCGTTAATCAAATATACTTTTTTCCACGTAAGTTATGGAATAGATAATAGTATTGAGGGCATTATGTGGAGACCTAAAAAGATAAAGGATTGGCTGTCCGTCATATCAATAGTCTGCAATGGTAGGGTTAATAAACTGATGGGATGATTTAACTCTGAAAAACGATATTAAAATTTTTATTTGGATAAAATACACTTTCTATTATATTCTGTAGTCTAAATTTAAATGAGTACGGCAGTACATTTAATTTTATAATAGATGATAATATTAGAACTTACATTACTTGTGCCACTTGTTACTTGTGTGTGTGTGTTTGTTATAGCGACATAAATTTTTACCCTAAAGTCTAGAGTACCTCTCTCTCTGCATCGTATTCCTCATTATTGAGGGTCGTGACCCCTTTCTATTAATCAAATAATGGTAGGAGTTTTCTTAGGATAATAAGGCAGTAAGTGCCCACTTCCCACGTCCTTCCGCATACGACTCCACTAAGAGTATTTAGTATAACTCTTAGTAGTATAACTCTTAGGTTTTTTGTAACGATTATTATCAGATGTTAGTGATAATAACAGGGACCAACGGCTTAACGTGCTCTCCGAGGCACGGAGGAAACGAAGAGGCCAAATTTGAACGTCCAAATTCGGTCACCCATCCAGTCACTGACATGGGTCAACGTTGCTTAACCTTCGCACTCGACTATACCGAGTGTAAGGTTCTCGCAGTGCTACTACTACTACTACTACTACAGCCTATTAACGTCCCACTGCTGGGCACAGGCCTCCACTCTCACAGGAGAGAGGGAATTAGAGCTTAGTCCCACCACGCTGCTCCAATGCGGGTTGGCGGGCTTTAACGACTATTATCATGTTAGTGATAATAACCGGGACCGACGGCTTAACGTGCTCTCCGAGGCACGGGGGTGAAACACCGCCAACTTCCAACTCCGGGCTGGCACTGAGTATTTCTAAACTGAAAAACCCAATACCTAACAATTTTTATGCCCGACCGGGAATCGAACCCAGGACCTCGTGATCCGCAGTCGACTATGTCGACTAAGATTAAACTAGCACTGCCTCGCTAGACCAACGAGGCAGTGCTAGTTTAATCTTATTAAATAGGCAATCCACCTTCTAGAGTGCATTGGAAAGCATAATGGGATAAATTTTCCATCGCTCACTACTTTGCCATAGATAATTAGGTGAAAGATAGTAGATTGTTCATCAAGGGACTAAAATGAGCAATTTTATAATGGGATGTTTAGCTTACCGAGCGTATCGAGGTTTGCTATAGAATCTAGTAGAATGGCTTTTAGTCCCGTGGTAAACATTCTACTTTTTACTTCGATTACGAGAAAATAAATTAAATAACGATTTTTAATTATTTCTTTGCCTTTCTGTTACATTTTCATATGAGGAGTAAGATCTTCATTGTCACTTGATGATAATAACAAATCACATTTACTTTACCCTACCCTACACCTTCGTATTGCGTATTGTGAATCGAAATTCGAAATACAATAATTTATCATCTGTGGTGCTCCGCTAGCTGGCCTCTTTGCTTCGCACCGGCTAGTGCATACGTCTGCGAGCTATGTATTGAAGTTCTAATATCGAATCGCTCATTGGGAGAAAGCAACGTCGAATAAAAAATAAAAGTAATAATTCTAGAGATTTCGTGGCAATACCAACTTTATTTTTCTCTTTATTGTTAACACGAAGGAATTTAAAAAAATACATAAAGAACCATATACATTGAGCTATAGGTGACGATGGGTAGCATTAACACATTGACGCATACTTACTTACATTCAACCAAGAACTTGAAAAGAACTAAAATTCTATATTTCAAAAATGGAACATTAAAAAGTATATAGATTCTGTGTGGATCGTATTAACATAGCGTAACTATTTATTCATTTCATACAGTGGGTCGACGCTCACACAAATGTCAGACCTGACTATACCATCGTGACAGTTTTAGCAGTCCTATATAGATGTACGGTACTGCATAAAATACATTAGAGTGATAGAATTTTGTATTATATAAATTCTGCTAGTTTCATTCGTTACGCCCCTGTCACCCCGCAGCTTTGCTTTTTCTAGATGCTTTCGTTGAACGATTGGTAGGAAAGAACGTATCTTCGACTGTCTGTGACATTAGTTTGGGGTGTTGATATTAACCATAGGCTATATACATTTTTATTACCTATTTAATAACTTTAAATTAAAAACGCCTGCAATTATTAAAAAAAAATACTTTAATCCCTAGACCCTAAACGCTAACTTTCCGCCTACGATAAGCTATAATGACATCTTTTTAGAGCATAAGAGGTGAAAAATATATTTTTAATAACAATAGATAACTAGAATTTTGTTGACTCAGCGATTATTGTTATTAAGGCGGTTATTCTTCAGACGGCATGAATTGTGAGTAGGTGCATAGACCACCGGCTGCTTGGGTTCTTCCCCGCAGCGAGTGATACCTACTTCATCTTCATCTTCATATCAATTAATTATTTTTAAGAATGTTTCATGTAGTATTTTTGAATATTATATATTTATGTGAACACTAATTTAATTTAAGAAAAAAGTTATTATAATCAGACCGCCCATAGTGTATGATGTAGGAAGTCAGATAATGAAGAACTAACTTCCATGTTATGCTTGTACACAAGGTGAATAAAAAACACTTTATTTTTCCCCTTTTGACAAGAAACCGAGACAATGGAGCAAAATACTATAGCATTTAGAGGAATTAGGCAGTTTAGGTTACACTGATATGTTCCCGCAAAGCGGGACAAACATTAATAAAGTTGTAAACTTACACACTGAATGAATTAATGCGAAATAGTGTTTATATAATCGAAACTTAGAGTCGATATTCGCTCGTGCAGCGATTAGGATGCGAGTCCCTGTCGAACCTTTGTCATTTTAATCATACTTCCGATCTTCCAAAGTAATGGAATTGAAATATGTTCAATTTCCTACGTTCTGTAGGACTTCATAATTTTCTGGGTACTGTCGTTTATCATACAAGTGTTTTATTTTATAGTACACGAAGACGTTTTGAAGTAGCATTAATGATACTTTGATAATGATGACTTTTTGGTGAAAGGCTTCTATCGGGATCGGTTGCATTGTAGCCCTGATGGAAAAATAATAAAACCCTAATGCCAAGTGAACAAATTGATGTGTAAGCCAGTTTCAGGATATCTTATGAATAATAAGACAACTTGAATAAATTACCTAATTACTTTCTGTATAAAAGTACCTACCTGTATGAAAAAAATAAAGATTACCTATCTATTTTTTAATAATTTCAGTGGACCCAACATTCGCCGTTTTCAAATATTATAAAAATACCAGCAGTAAATTGATTTGAATACCTATTAGATATAAGCAGGCTTTACTTTGTTTAAGCTCATTATAGCAGATTAAGTTTTGAGCGTTCTTAATAATATCCAAAATATCTCGAACAAGTGCTTGTTTTGTACTTTTGCTGTAAGTCTCACATTCTTCGAGAGCAAAGCAATTAGACGGGCTTAATGATCTTAGGCACTACTTGAAATCGCTGGTAAGTACTTAAGTGTGAGAGCCTCTCACGTATTCCGTTTGTAAGTGAAACTTTTTCTCCTTCAATTCTCTTTTGAAACAAAAACTGGTCGCGTGTTAGTACACGCAAAATGTAGAGTCACTTCTATACTCATAATATCATAAAAAGAATAACGGAAACTGTAAAGAGGGGTGAATTGCAAAAAGATAGTGTAGTGGGATTTTTTCTCTCACCTTTGCCTTCGGATTATGCTTTAAAATTATAATAATGTACAGAGTGCAGGGAATTGTCCTTGTGAGGACTTGGGATAAGCTCTCAATTATTCATACTAATTACTAATAATATAAAAGCTAAGTGTGTCTGTCTGCTATGCTTTAACGGCTTATCTTTTCAACCGATTCTAATGAAACTTGGTATAGAGATGGATTGCACCCCGCGGGCATCATCTAGTTATGGAATAAGTGGATTTATATAGTGTGATATTTTAATTTAAAAGCAGAGAGGTTAGCCATTCTCAAGTAGGTAAGCATTATAATTTTAATAATTTATAAGTTCAATAACAAATATTATTCGAATACTGTTCACGGCGGAAGGCAATAAAAATACCTCACGTCAAATCTGGCCCGCAATTATTCATTCAAAATGCCATCCAGCGTGCTATACCCAAACCCCTGCTTCCCCCTATACATTTATTACGTACAGCCACCATTTTGTACGTTATTGGGATTCTTCATGCAAATTAAGCGGGCTTAACGATTCTAAGGTACGTAAAATTTAATACAATTTCATTATTAACGACATGTATTACAGTAAAAGGCACTTTTGGAATTTAAAAAAAAAGAAGTCTTTTTAAGTAAATTTAGTAGGTATAGAAGAGTGCTGTCCAAAATAGACTACAATTAATAAAATACTTACTTCACACGATATAACGCATGCGTGAGAATTCTAGTAATGATTTTCTCAAAAGTGTGTGAAGTCGGGCAAATGCCAATCCACACTTGACCAACGTGGAGGACCAAGCTCTTATGCATGGCTCAGTAATAGCAGGCCTTGGGTTGAAATGACTGATTAAATTATATGTCAAATTGCTATAAATTTGTTATAATACGAGTATCTTGATATTCATTATGGATAGCGCCCAAAATGTCATTTGCTTGTAGCTTCGTCTCGAATATTTATGCAGTGAATAAACTATACCCAAAGTAGAACATTCGTGCTGCAAGACCTGAATCTAATATAAATTATGTTACGATTGAGTTACTAATGCGTACTATAGTAAATTGCTTCATGATTTGGACAATCCCACACGTACTCTTGTATGTGAACTTTCATTTAATTTTTTATAATTGTCAAACTAGATGATTCCCGTAACTTCGTCCGCGTTGCATAAGATTTTTTGATTTTGACTATGCATCTGATCTATATACGAGTATATCTGTTTCCCTTGGACACGCCGTAACTGGAGAACGACTTTGCCGATTTCAATAAAAAAAATTAAAAGTTTTCTAATACTTTGTAGAAGGTTTTTACTAAAAAAAGAAAAATTAAGAAAATTGCGCAGAAAATTGGAAAATTTTAGAAATCTTAAGGACTGAAAACGTATGTGAATTTAGCAGATAGCTGTTTATTTTTATTTTTGGATAGATGAAAAATTTAATAATAAGAAATTTAAAAAAAAATTAGCAGTCATAGGGATGCCGACAGAAGTGAAAACGATTTTTTTAAAATTAAAAACCTTATCACTAAGTCATTAGAGTTTAATTTCAAATGTACCATATTTATAGTTCGCGAGCATGTCGCTGTTATTGCTGTCGCTGTTCGAGCATGTCGGTCACCGTCACGCGAATCTAAATTTCATCCCCTACCAAAAGTGCTCAACGCGCCTAAAGAAGTTTTCACTTCAACTACACAGAAAATTAATGAGCTCCAAAACCTCAGACCTCAGACACCTCACAACCTTGAGAACGAAAAAACCTCAATATACGCAGACGAAGTTGCGAGAATCAGCTAGTTGCTTATAAAAATAGAACAATGTATATCTTTTACTCGGAAAGTCAAAACATAGGCGACCCTTGCTATCATCGACGGAAAAATTGTTATTGCGCCGGCCTTGCCCCGTCACGAGTGTAACAGGATAGTACATTATTCACATGAGACGACAACGATAAAATTCGCCGCTATAATTCATCGGTACAACCAAAAGGCATCCACTGCTAGATTATTCGTAGGTCTCTTGCAAGGATCTTATAATAACTCAGCCGGACATGTACCTGAACATCATACATACATCTCAATCAGGTAAGTATTTTTTGAATCCACTACAAGTTAGCCCTTGACTGCGATCTCACCTGATGGTATAAGTGATAATGCTGTCTAAGATGGAAACGGGCTAACTTAGGGGCATGGGGCATGCCAGTTATAGGTAATTATAATCCATACCCCCTAATCGGTTTCTACACGGCATCGTATCGGAACGCTAAATTGCTTGACGGCACGTCTTTACTGGTAGAGTGGTAACTATCCACGGCCGAAGCCTCTCACCAGGCCAGACCAGGGAAAATTCAGAAATTATAAATTCCCAAATTGACCCTGCCAGCGATCGAACCCGGGATCTCCGCACGTTAAGACAACAGCCCTTAACACTGCGCCAGGGAGATCGTCAAGTATGTTTGCATTTGGATGTTTGAAAAATGGACACCCTTAACGTTTATGAAAGTTAATACTTTAATAAGTGTGTCAATTAACATTAATGTAATAAGTTACGAAGTGTATAGTTTTCATATACCTACATTATTAAACTTTTTCATTATGCCTCTATAATGATTCTAAACTATGTAAACTAATGTTTAATTAAACTTTATTTATATTAGAATTATTTTTCCTGGTGGGAGGCTTCGGCCGTGGCTAGTTACCATCCTACCGGCAAAGACGTGCCGCCAAGCGATTTAGCGATCCGGTACGATGCCGTGTAGAAACCGAAGGGGTATGGGTTTAATATAACTGCCATGCCCCTTACAGGTTAGCCCGCTACCATCTTAGACTGCATCATCACTTACCATCAGGTGAGATCGTAGTCAAGGGCTAGCTTGTAGTGGATAAAATAACAAATAACAACAATCATATCATGTCAAAACGTCATTCTTCTGGATGTCATACGATCGGAAATGATGCCATACCAATCCACGAACCTAGGAATCATATCGGTGTTTTGTTTTCACGGGAAATTGATAGCACACAGGTATATTTTGAGAGCAATTTCTGTTCGACTATTTTTTTTCGGTTAATTAAAAGCGCCTGTCTTGTTTGAGTGCAGGCTATTCGAGCTTATAGAGGAATATTAATTATTGTAGAGTGTAATTCGTACATTGAGGCCCCTCACCTCGTTTTTCGCGCTCGCACAACAATCATATCATGTCAAAACGTCATTCTTCTGAATGGCATACGATCGTAAATGATGCCATACCAATCCACGAACCTAGTAATCATATTGGTGTTATCTTTCACGGGAAATTGTAGCACAGAAGTATTTTTTGAAAGCAAATTCTGTTCCACATTTTTTTCGGTGCATCTTGTATATGAGTGGGTATTCGCGTTTATAGAGAAACAATAATTATTATTGTTGAGTTAGCACTTACATTATGTATCGTATTTAGGTAAGCAATTTCCTCTTGAATCGAAAGCTTCATTGAATTACAACGCAACGGAATTTTTTTTCTTACATTTAACTTAGGAGCATTCATTATTATTTACTGATAATGAGACATTGTTATTTTTAAAAAATGCAACAAAAATCTCTTTGATAAAATACCGAGCGATAATTAGCTTCTGTAAATATTTCTTTGTTAATGCGACATAGGTACCCGCGATACAGGATTACCTAGTGTGGGTACCATTGGATGTAAGGAAAAATTGTCATAAGTAGTTTTTGGAAAATAAACATTTTCATTTTCATTTTTCATTTTCAATTTCTGAAAAGTGTATAAATTTTCATAAATATTCAAATTGATTAATTTTGTACTATCTGAAATTTATTGATGCCGGTGATGTTAACAATGTATTAAAATTTAAGTGCTATAATATAGGTACCTATGTATGTACATAAATGACATTCCACGCATACAACGACACGTTTCGCCATAACGGGTGATTAATGCAAATGACATCGCGACATTTTGAAACGAATGTGATTATAATACCACCGTAATTAATGTTTAGACGTAACATACGAGGACGAGAGATTTATAACGTTTCAACTTCGTGCATGAAGCGTAATATTATTATATTTTTTGTTAATATTCGTAATATATAGTAGACGTAATTCTGAATCGTGTTGTGCACGCAAATTCTTACTGTAAGTTAAAAACACATTGCCTACGGTTAAAATAAAATGGCAAACAAAATTCCGGGTCATTAATTTTATATAGACCACGCACACTAGGCGACAAGACAAAAAATTGTTCCTCTTCAAGGGGGACCGTTCTCCTTGTCCGTTTCAAGTATGGTTTTGATTTCAACCTGAACAATTCACAGGTACAATTCGAGAAACCTTCAGTTTCAGTATGATTTTCTGAAAATTAATTAATTTAACGCGTGCTATCACATTCAGCTTTAAAATTTCAAGTTTAATTGTGTAATGTTGATTGGCGAATGGCGTTATTATTGACTTGTTGAATGACTGCTATGGAAAAAGCTTTTGCAAATCGAAATGATTCTCTTTTGTGTCTGTAATCGGCTTCAATAAAACTAAATAAAACAAAAAATTATTTCCAAAAAACCGACTTCCAAAGCCACTGTAAAGTAAAAAATAATTTTGATTTCTACACACTATGTTGAAGTCGGGCGAGCCTGATGCGTCAACTATGCCTTTCTTTGTTATACTCGCCCGATTTCAACATTGTGTGTAATCAAAATTATTTTTTACTTTACAGTGGCTTTGGAAGTCGGTTTTTTATAAAGAATTTTTATTTTTAACTTTTTAGTGTACTCTAAATCCCCACGGCTTAGGAGTGCAGTACCCTGCAGCATCAGAGTTGAGGAGTTAGGACTTGGTTTTAAGTATGAAGTCGTTGCTTGACACCTACAATCTAAATTCACCATTAAAAATCCTAAATCACAATGTTTAAGGAGTTCTGTACCCTGCAGCATCAGGGTTGAGGAATTGGGACTTGGGTTTAAGTATAAAGTCGTTGCTTGACACCTACAATATGAATTCATCATAAAAAATCCTAAATCGCTATTTTTAAGGAGTTCTGTACCCTACAGCATCAGGGTTGAGGAGTTGAGACTCAGAATTGTATTGTATACACTTAACTTGATACCTACTATATGAATTCACCATCAAAATTTCCTAACTCCCTAGTTTTGAGGATTTCATGTAGTACGATACACCTACAGCATCAGGTTTGAGGATTTGAAGTCAGATTTTTTTATGGGACCACCTCGCGAGCTTCTTCTAACCAGTGAAAAAAAATAATTTTCAAATCCAAGCCAAGCCAAGCGATTTAGCGTTCCGGTACGATGCCGTGTAGAAACCGAAGGGGTATGGGTTTAATATAACTGCCATGCCCCTAACAGGTTAGCCCGCTATCATCTTAGACTGCATCATCACTTACCATCAGGTGAGATCGCAGTCAAGGGCTAGCTTGTAGTGGATAAAAAAAAAAGTATGGATGCAAGAATGTGAGTTTGTTTGTTTTTTACTTTCACGGCTCGTATTTTTAACCGATTTTTATGAAATTTAGTAGGGACAGGTGTCCCAGGTGTCAGGTATTCCCGAGAAAGGAAATAGGCTACTGTCTATTTCCTTTCTCGGGAAATATAAAAAGTATTTTATCTTGGAAAATTATTTCTCGCGGACGAGGGCGCGGGCATCAACTCGTAATGATATAAATGCGATAGTGCCGGTCTGTCCGCCTTTTTATGTGCTATGCGTTCACGATCCATCTTTTCAGCTGATTTTGAGAAACACATACTAGGCTACTTTTAATTCCGGAAAATCAAAGAGCTCCCATACGATTTCTTAAAACCCTACATCCATGCCGACTTATTCGTGGGCTGGTCTCGAACTTTTTGACATATCCAACAATCTCAATATCTTGCGTGAATACTTATTAGAAACAAAATACCATAAATGTCTAAATACGCAGAAAAGCACAGGTAAAAGCACAGAATAGTTAAAAGTACAGGTAAGTAAACTAAATGCTCGCAATCGGAGTCCAATATGTATTGGCTGGGCAATTTCGATCTAATTTAACTGGAGAGCTCTTCGGTCAAGACCTATGCGGCCCTCCCACCAAATGGTAAGCGACTGGTGAAGCAGAGTTCTAGCAAGATGCAATTTTAAAATCAAGAAGATATATTATTATCTTTAGAGGAGAGAAAGTAGCTTTATTCTAAAGTACTGTAAATTGTTTAATGTAAATAATAATAATAATACAGCTAAAATAAAATCGGAAAATTTACCAATTTAAACAAAAGGTTTAATTGGAACAGTGTTATAAAATACTGTTATGTGTGGTATGTGGTTGTGGTATTCGTCAGCGAATGTTTATCAGATGACTAGTACTTACATTGACGAAGCACCCGAAACAACCGAATGATGACCTGATTTGGGAAGCTACAATTCATTAAAGGGCTTTTAAATTAATTAATGTCCCATTTAATTGTCCAATTTGTTTGAAAAATTGTTGCTATTACACAGAGAATTTTTATATATATATTTAGCCGTTCAGAAGAGGAAAATATAAAAAAAATAAGATCAAGACAATTAAATCTAATTTACTTCAATATTAACATTAAATAATCAATCAAAGTAAACATCACAAACAATTGTTAATAATTTTAAACAAACAAAGAAAAATAACAAAGAATAGTATCAAACAAACTTACTGCGAATAATGCCGGTACCACAACCTTTGCGTTCGACGGATGAGCAACGAATTACCCGAGCTTGGCTGGATGCTCGCTTTTATAGGTTTTGGTCGGGCACCTACACTACTCACAATAATTTTGCCAACTCGGCCTATCCTGATTGTGCGCCGCCCTCGGCAGCACCGGAAACAGTTTCATCAGAAGCGTTTGCAGGAAGGGCTGGTGTGCGTATGCCATCTTCATTAGCTCCCCCTCTTGCGGTGTCTCCTGAACTAGTGAGGGCACCCAAAGATTCACCCGCATCGTCACAGTTACTGTCATCAGAACCTGCATAAGACACAAATGGTTGATTATTTATGACGATGCACACTATTGCCTATTCTGACATTCATCACGCATACAAGGCCCTCATTCAAAATAACAACTTTCGCTACACAAAATAAAACGCTTCACATTCAAAAGTATGCATACTTCTCCAGACATTACATCTCAGTTAATCTCATACCTGAACTTGCAAGTTCACACACACACCACGTTAAAAACGTGCCAGGACAGAGCCTGATGCGCATTCAGAGAACGCGACTTCCCAGGACAAAACCTGCCAGGACACAAGCCTGATGCGCATCTAAGAGACGCGACTTCCCAGGACAAAACCTGCCAGGACACAAGCCTGATGCGCATCTAAGAGACGCGACTTCCCAGGACAAAACCTGCCAGGACATAGCCTGATGCGCATTCAGAGAACGCGACTTCCCAGGACACAGCCTGCCAGGACACAGCCTGATGCGCATCTAAGAGACGCGACTTTCGAAGCCAGCCACTCTAGGTCGCCAGCCTCGGAACCACGCTACATCTGGGCAACACCAGTCATACAGCTCGACCAGCAAGGTAATTCACCTCACACCCAAATACATCAAACGTGCTACTGTAATCATAAGAAAACATTAAAAATGTTCGGTTGAATCTTACTTTCAAAAAATGCAGCGCAACTCTCAAAATAAATAATAAAAAAAAAGAACAAGAAAAGGGCAGGGCTTCCATTTAGTTAATTAATTAATTAAGCATTGGTCATCTTCTAGTAATTTTATCTTTCAAACTTCTCAAAGTCCTATCAAAATAATAAAAAATGATAGGGCAAATCCTTCAAATTACTCAAAGCCTAGAAAGATGTATCAAAATAATTAAAAAGATAAAATAGTAAAGGGCTAGGCCCTGTTACGAAAACTCCTCGGTGTCTGCAACCCTCCAGTGCGCCGTCATAGCGCACAGCTGTCTCGTCGCCGCCAGCGCCGCCAATGCGCCACTTATGCGCTGCGAATGCGCCACTAGCGCTGCCAATGCGCCACTAGCGCTGCCAATGCGCCACTAGTGCGCCACTAGCGCTGCCAATGCGCCACTAGCGCTGCCAATGCGCCACTAGCGCTGTCAATGCGCCACTAGCGCTGCCAATGCGCTACTAGTGCGCCACTAGCGCTGCCAATGCGCCACTAGCGCTGCCAATGCGCCACTAGCGCTGCCAATGCGCTAATAGCACGCCGCCAGTGCACCACCAGCGCGCTGCCGCTTGGGCGCCAGCCACTCAGCACCCGCGTGTCTCGTTGCAGAAATTCTTCTTTAGTGCGTTCACCCATGGACCGCCATACGGTCATGCATCCATGTCAGTAGATGGACCGCCATACGGCCTTGCGTCCAAAATAGTCAGATGGACAGATACGACCAGGCATCCATCAGACTCGTCTAACAGGGTCTAAACTAACCTCTACAGTCTTTAATTTAACTTGTGACCTAACGATTGACCCAGCTTTACTAGAGAAAGCATGTAACTAAATTGGATAAGCAATTCGAAATAAGAGTTAGTCTAGTCTAAGTAGACATGTACATAAACCATTTAGTTTTATGGGGTGTCCCTATCACCTAGAGGATAATAATTGTGATCACAATAGATCCTAATGTATCTTTTATGGAACTGTTATGAGGGTAGGGCGAAGATCTCGCCTCTCGAGACTTAGACCTATTGCGTGAACCAGAACTACCCGCACAATATGAGTGATGTTTATTATGACGTGAATGTGATCGACTCTTATCGCGATGTGATCTCGAGCGACTTCTATCATAACGCGAACGTGGACGAGTTCTAATATACGAACGTGAACGCGATCGTGAACGAGTTATATTACGTGGACGAATATTACACGAACGAGTTCTATCACGCGAACGAGTTCTACCGCGTGAACGAGTTCTATTACGCGAACGCGAAGGTCGTTGGCACGGCATCATGAACGAAAATTAACAGTTGTTTGTGAGGGTGTTAAAGAAAAACGTGAGCACAGGCCTATCCCGCTTCTGAATTTAGCCGTTCAGAAGAGGAAAATATAAAAAAAATAAGATCAAGACAATTAAATCTAATTTACTTCAATATTAACATTAAATAATCAATCAAAGTAAACATCACAAACAATTGTTAATAATTTTAAACAAACAAAGAAAAATAACAAAGAATAGTATCAAACAAACTTACTGCGAATAATGCCGGTACCACAACCTTTGCGTTCGACGGATGAGCAACGAATTACCCGAGCTTGGCTGGATGCTCGCTTTTATAGGTTTTGGTCGGGCACCTACACTACTCACAATAATTTTGCCAACTATATCTAGCTGATTCCCGTGACTTCGTCCGCGTGGATTGTGGTATTTTAGTTCCCGCGGGAACTCTTTTTGGATAAAAAGTAGCATATGTGTTATTCCAGACTATAATATCTCTGTGCCCATCCAGATCTTTTCAGCTGTTCTGGCGTGATTGAGTAACAAACAAATTTAAATGACTAAATATTAATAAAAATCAGAAAACCTTCTCAAAATTAAACGTAAGAGCCGAATTGGCCCTTTCGAGTAAATACCACAGAATATGTAATAGTTTTATAAATAAACTAAACAAGCATAGTTACACAAGTCTATCGGATAAATATTATATGCCCCGTTATTTAATGTTAAATTTCCATTTATATTTAACCATTTATCATTTTATCTATCTCAAAAATATCGTTCATAAGTTCCTTCATCCGTACTATGCCGGAAATTACGTCGCAAGACAATTGTCTCCGTAGAACTGTTGTCAATTCAGCACATCATTTCCGTTCAACGTAAACATCCGGCAATAATTTGAACTTTGTAGATCCATGTTTTTAACTATGTTCTTGAAGTGTATATTATAATATGGATATTATTTCTTGTAGTCTACAAAATATAGACTATGTTACCTATTACCTAATGTAAAATATGTATTTTTCATGTTTACATGGTGCATTGTTCTTATTATAGTTTTGCGAATGCGAAAGTGTGTCTGTCTGCTACGCTTTATGGCCCATCTTTTCAACCGATTTCGATGAAATTTGGAGCAAGCATAGGTTATATCCCGGGGATGGACGCAGGTTATCTCTACTTTGTCTTATTTTTATCCCGGGAATTTAAGAAGTTCCTGTGGGAATAAAAAATACTCAATCCACGCGGATGAATTCGCGGGCATCAGCTAGTAAATAATAAGTGAAGTAAAAATAGATTGTATATTAATATTATTTTAACAAACCTGTTCAGATAATAAAACGAGTTAATTCTAATGAAAGAAAAATCTGTTCATTATAATCTTAACTAATAAATTCCGTTAAAAGTAGGCTAGGTACCAAAACTTGGCGTGCTTCATTGTTTATCTACGAATCAATTTCGTAATTTTCATCGCGTGATTTCTTACCATGGAAGAACTGTTATTAAAACTATTTATCGAAAATAATGTCAGCTATTAATGTAATAAATTGGTGTGGATTTAGTAACAATGACGTCAGGAATTTACTCAGTATCTAATTACTTTTATTTATAGTTTTTACAACATAGCTGTTGTATGGAGGAAAATTAGTAGGTAAATTATTGCATGTAACAACTTACGCAGTTGGTTCTTATTACATTTTGAAATTGTTTCGCTGTCTTCATGTGGAAAGTGTCTGCAGAATGTTAACCTTATACTGAGTAGTTAGTATAGTGTAACTATTTCAAATAGGTTCATACTTCGAGAAAATTAGCTGCTTTGAACAGAGCGGGGAATTGTTTTGAATTAATATGCGAGACGAGAAGTTCTCAGCCCATCTGCTAAGCGATTTTGACATAATTTAGTACACAGATAGCTCGTATCCCGGAGGATACGAGCTATCTGTGTACTAAATTATGTTCAAAGCAGCTAATTTTCCCCGCTCTGTTCAAAGCAGCTAATTTTCTCGAAGTAAGAGAGTATAAAAAGTCTACTTTTTATCCCGATGAATGATTCGAATGGGATCTTTGAAAACCTGGGATCTTTAAATTTTTGTTTGGTAAGTATATTGACGATTTTATACTTTTATGAATCGATTGGATGTATGCTCTATTCTGCGATGAGAAAGCAGAAATATCAGAATGTTTAATGAAACGACAAGCCTCCATATGATGCCCCCTCGTGAGCGCTAACTACAAGGTCGCTACGCCAGTGAACCCTTATAAATTATAAAATACATGTAACGAAACCCACGCAAATTTTGCCAACTCATAATTATTACAGGAGATTTTTAAACGAAAAATAAAAACATGGCCGTTTAAAGTGGGACGAAGAACTTAAGACCTCTAAAAAATTAGCCAACATTTATTATTAGTCCTCGTCCCTTTGTCCTTTTTCGGTCTTAATTCGGATTTATTTATGACCATTAAAAAGAGGCTTATTGTATTTGAGAATATGACGCAAACAGACTGGCATGTCGCTACTTTATTTTGGTAATAGCAGGTTGTATCATGGTAAAACCATTTCGCTTTGTCTTTCTTATTTGTAGGCCGAACTAATTTTCTTTTCGGGTTACTTATAACCATTAAATATGTAAATTACACACATAAAACGTGCTTTAAGGATATTAATAAATTATTGTGGCTGTAAATCACGGGTATGGCTATATGGTATTTTGTGATGTACCTAGGATAATTATACAGTATTGGTTTGTTAAGACCCTGTGTAGCTTAAAAGGGGGATTTTAAAGGCAGTGTATCCATCAAACGGTGACATAATGTATGCTTGTAAAAATAATGTGCTGTTTTCAAGACCTTTGAGCAGCCATTGACGCATCTCAAAACAAAATTAAAAAAAATCTCTGCATTGAAATTTATTTTAAACTTACCTCTTAATTTACCTTTTAAAGCATTTTTTCTCCTTATTGAAACCAATAATTAGCTCTAGAAATATAAGATAAAATTCATATTTCTTAATCAAACACATTGTCGGATTCATTTGTATTGAAAAGTAAATATTAATTTTTTTACAAATTATTTCATGCATTTTTTGCGACATGCGCTTGCTCGATTTCACCCCGCGCGCCTGTGTTTTTCATCTCGTGAGCTCACAGCGCCTTAAAATTGGTTCTTCTTATAACAGAAGACTGTAAGTATGGTCAGAATATCAACGCACCGTCTTCGTGCATATTTATTATTTATAAAAAAGCCTTTATCCCATTACACAGTTAAGAAATGTTTCTCAGTTTCATGCACAAAGACGTAATCATTGATGTACCTTCTGTACTTTAATAATAGTAGTAGTAGTAGTAGTATAAGTCTTTATTGCATCTTAACACATCGGTACAAAATTATGCATACAATACAAAAGACAGGAAACTGTGGTAAAGCGCAAAGGCGGCCTTATCACTAAAGTGATCTTTTAAAGGCAACCCGAGCGTACAAAGCTGATAATATTAAAAATTCAATTCTATACATAGCGATATTAAATTATTCACATGATTGTGTATTAAATAAAAATACCTTTTTGTAGTTCTATAATAATAATATAAAGGTTGACCAACAATACAAAGTTCATTCGACCCTCTTTATCCCCCCTGACATGTCTCACAGCCTTCATGCTAATCGCCCGTATTTCAAAAGAGTGTAGGTAAATATTATAATGCATAATATTATTATAATGTTTGTACATTGTCGCATTTGTATAGACTACTTCAACGTAAATCCATCTTTCATCTGTACTTATATTCTTCTCGACCCACATGTAGTCTTCATGTGTTTAAAAAATAATACGTATTTTGATACTCTTTATTGGTCTCGATACACGACACGATCCGCTCGACTCCAAACCATACAACTAAGTAAATGTGTATACAGAAGAAGTGTAATCATAACAATCACCATCATCACCACTAACCGATAGACGTCCACTGTTGGACGTCTATCGATTAGTGTAGAGCAGGTCTCTTGCAAATATTTCTACATGTCGCGGTCTTGCGCCGCCTGGAGCCGGCGGCCTCCAGCGACTTGTCTGCGACTTGCCATAATAATATTAGGAAGTAAATGTGCTCCGTTCTATTCTTCAGTGAATCGAATCGTATTCAGGCTCTTACGTATGGATGCAAGGAAAAAAACCTTTCAACGAGCAATTTTTAATGTACCGACTTCGACTATACTGCAGCTAAAACACAGTAACAATAATATATACTCGTACAGTGTGATGAAGCCCTTAAACCGTCAAATTTACAGTTGTAGCATAGTTTTTTTTTTTTAATAAATTTATAGGCTGTGGTAGATTCGCTCGACTATTCAAAAGCACTTGTCAAAATCGACTTGAATAATAAAGATTTGAATTTTGAATTATGCAGACTTGCTCGAAGTAGTGATGCACTACTTACTCAAAATAAAGTGTTCTGCCAGTCGGTATACAATAATGTAGGGCCTCACCCTCTCCTGGCCCTTTGAACCCGTACGTTCTCTGTGTGACTTTACATTGACCAACTGTATGCTGCTCTTTAGACTGTGGTTGGAACGATATTATCCAGCGAATCGACCCGCGATGAAATGCAGAGCGATGTGCAACGGTATGTGATACTCTTTATTGGGCTCGATACAATGTCGGCACGATCTGCTCAACTCAGTGTCGAGTTCCTTCAATTTGCAATAAAGTTTTGTGCGTCGCGTTTGCGTCGTTGATATATTACGTCATCGAGTTATCGCTTTTGTTCCAGTTGAATGGAGCACTTTTTACCTGCATTCCATTTTGATATGTTTGGTGGTATCCTCGTATAGCATACGCGAGTTAGAATAACGATATAATGTGACGATAGAGCGTACTCTCAAGATCTATTCCCGTGTATTTTTATTTAATTTATAGACGTATAGCGCGTAGCTGCAATAAAACTTGCTGCATGTGGTGATGCAGCCTAAGGTAGAGTGCATTAATAATTGTCTAGAATATGCCTATTCACTTTTAGTTTGAAGATACCAATATTAATAGTGGAGGGGAAAATGGACGCCGGAATGGCCGAATAGCTAGTTTCGGTTCGAATAAGAAACTCGCTCGAAAAATCAAACTCGCTTCGTACGCTTTCGTGGAATTTCGAATATGTACGGATAGATACCTTGACGATGCTTTCTGTCGACTGTGGTTGTAATAATATAATTATGAAATATTAATTTATAAAATTAATTTTTATTTAGTAAAATAACTGCAATACCACAGTAAACAGATACAACCAGTATGGAAACTACCTAGAAACGTTCGAAACAGCTTCACTCACACAAACGTGCGCATCAAACATGCGATGACGCGGCACTCACTACTGATGGCACTGCGACGAGCGCTTGGGGTCTCGTCGATGCGGATGTTTGTTTGAGTGAGCCTGTTTCGAACGTTTCTAGATAGTTTCTATACTGGTTGCATCTGTTTACTGTGGCAATACTGCGGTATAAGTAAGTGATTCATTCCTACAGGTTTTACACCAGATTTCCACAACATAAGGGCCTGGTCCCATGGCAACACCCTATTCGGTTCAGTAGGTATTGGTAAGTATTCTGCAAAATCCCTATATCTACCCTTTCTATATCTCTAGATCTAGAGAGAGAGAATCTCCATAGAAATACGCTAATATACCTTTGTTATTTATGGAAAAAAGTAGTGTTAGTGCGATTCACTTTAACATCACGATGCTGTGCGATGCACGAGGGTTGCTTACGTGTATTCTTGTCTTGAATAGTATGCATACTAAGCTTCAAGTTGATAAATGCAGAGAAACAGGATCTGCCGTAAAAACGTTTACACCCCGCCCCCTTAGGGATATATTTCCGCAGTCAGTCTGTAACGGAACACTTATATATTTTTAACATAAAGTAGAGGGATATTACTAAAAGGAATGCCACTCAGCATTTTTATTCAACCGTGTTTTCAATTGTAGCTCTGTGTACAAAAATGTTTATTACAGTTTATTTGAAGAAAAACGTCAGGAATGGAACACTTATATATTTTTAACACAAAGTAGACGGATATCACTAAAAGGAATGCCACTCAGTATTTTTATTCAACCGTGTTTTAAATTTTAGCTCTGTGTACAAAAAAGTTTATCACAGTTTATTTGAAGCAAACCGAAAAAATACATTAAAATAATATTGTTATCTAATGATAAAACATAGGGAGGTTAATTAATAAATGGTTATCATTTAGCTACTTACCTACAAGCTAAGGTTATATGGCGTGCGAACATTTTATGCGGACCTAACATTTTTCAATCAATTTAAATGGTATCTCTAGGCGAAATCATGCAGATAAGCAAAATTGGGGTACCGGGTCCCACGTTAAGCGATATCTACGTACTTAAAATCGCATGTATAATTTAAGAGGAGCTTCAGACACACAAATTTAGCATATGAATCAAGAGGAAATTTCGTAAGCGTTAAAATTATGTAACGCTAAATGACTTCGGATTTTTAAAAGGTTTATGTTTTTTTCGAACTAATCTAATTAATATCTTAGTCTTAATCTAATAATATAAATCTTTCATAATTAATATCTTACCTATCTTTATAATATTTGAGTTATTTTAATTGGATATTGAAATGTTTAAAAAAACTATTGAAAAAACAAGCCATACTGAAGAAAACTCTCAGGTTTTCGTAGTTAATATAATAATAATAATAATAATAAAGCCTTTATTACTGAAAAAATACAATAGGTACTTATGAACTATTCTACATACTATAACTTAATTTAATTGTTAAATAACTTATCCTACTTATTTAACTTATCACTATATTTTATTTATTTTACATTTTATTTACAATTTCTTTTTTATTTTCAGTACGCCCTTTGGACGAAGGCCTCCTCCAGTCGTTCCCATACTCCTCTGTCTTGTGTCAGTCGTTGCCATGTTGCTCCCATTCTTTTGACAAAATCGTCACTCCACCTAATTTTTTGCCTTCCTCTTAATCTTTTACCATCTCTTGGGTACCACTCTGTAACTCTTTTAGCCCATCTATCTTGGTTTTGTCTGCCAACATGCCCAGCCCACTTCCATTTAAGTTTCCTTATTTTTCCTTTCACATCTACTATGCTAGTTTCTTTTCTTAATGAATCATTTGATATTCTGTCTTTTCGTCTAACATGTAGCATACTGCGTTCCATTGCACGCTGGCAAGTTGCGAGTTTATTCTCTAATTTTTGTGTTAGGGCCCAGGTTTGAGCACCATATGTTAAGATAGGCAGTATGCAACTATCGAATACCTTTTGTTTACATTTTATTGGCATTTCTTTTGACTTCATCACTTCTTTAAGCATCCAGTATCGGTTCCATGCCTTTGTAATTCGACGTTCTATCTTCTTTGTCATCGAATCTCTCATTGAGACGATTTCACCAAGATATATGTATTCATCGACATATTCTATTTCTATTTTATTTACTTTAATGGGTTCCTGTTTTCCGTTCGTCATTGCCTTTGTTTTTTGAATATTCATGTCCAAGCCGACTTTCTTACTCTCGTCCAACAGTTCATTTAGCATTTTTTCTAATGTGATAGGGTTTTCAGATAATAATACTAGATCATCCGCGAATCTCAAGTTATTAAGATATTTGCCATCTATTTTAATTCCTTGATCATTCCAGTTTAATTTTCGGAACACGCTCTCCAGTACTGCGTTGAATATTTTTGGCGACAAGGGATCTCCCTGTCTTACTCCTTTCGATAGCTTGAACCATTTCCCTTCGCTCTCTAGTTTAATTTTTGCTGTACTATTTGCATATATATTTTTTAGTATATTGATATATTTCATAGGTATGCCTTGCGCAATTAGCGCCTTCCATATTTCATTATGTTCTAAGCTATCAAAAGCTTTTGAATAGTCAATAAATATGATATAAATGGTCTTATTGTATTCGTTATATTTCTCGATTATTTGGTTGAGCGTATGTATTTGATCGATGGTTGAAAAACCGGCTCGAAAACCTGCTTGCTCTAAAGGTTGATGTTCATCTAAGCTTTTTTTCATTCTTTTAAGAATTATTTTAGAAAATATTTTATATATGTTTGAAGTTAAGCTAATGGGACGATAATTATTTATGTCACTAGGATCACCTTTTTTATGGAGAAGTTTAATTATTGATCGAGTCCATTGCATGGGTATCCTTTCACTTTGTAAAATCGCGTTAAAAATTGTACACAGGATATCACTAATTACAGGTTCAGCTGATTTGAGAAGTTCGTTTGAGAAGCCATCTTCGCCTGGAGATTTGTTACTTTTCTGTGTTGACAAGGCATAATCTACTTCTCTAGGCAAAATGTTTGGTATCGTTTCCTCTCCTCTATTAATGTTTATGTCTACGGTTGGATCTTTGCTACATTTATATAAATTTTCGTAAAAAGTTGTGGCTATTATTATAATTTCTTCTCTATTACCAACTTGTTTTTTTTCTTTGTTTTGAATTTTGGGTATCCAATTGGGTATTTTTCTGTCCAATTCCCTGTACGCTTTTTTAACAGCACCTGTGGATTGAATATATTTTTGAATAAGCACTAATCTTTTTTCTCGTTTCTTTTGCCTGGAGATCCTATTGATTTTCTTACTAATTTCATTTATTTCTTTTCTATTTTTCTTTCTGTCCTGTATTAGATTTTTCCGTCTTTCCATGAGTTCACTAATACTTTTTGGTATTCCTTTTCCAATAGTTGACTTTTGGGTAACACATCTTTGTATAAATTTAAGTTTTTCTTCAAAATTGTTATAGGTTTCCTGTATGTCTATTTTACCATCTATAATTAATTTATCTAAATTACTTTCCTTTTTCAATTTTTGTAGTTCTTGGTTAATTCGTATACTTTCTTGTTTTCCATATGTTGCGGTGCTGTTCGAATAGTTCCGTCTAGTTTTACTTTGATGCTTTAAACATAGTTCAGCCCTTATCAATCTATGATCAGAATTAAAGTTAAAGCTGTTGATTATTTTGAAGTTTTTAATTAGTTGTTTATTATTGCTCAGGAAATAGTCTATCTCGTTCGTTGTTTTGCCATCCGGCGAAATCCAGGTCCATTTCCGTTGCGGTTTTCTATTGTAAAATGAGTTTATTATCGACAAATTATTACTTCGTGCTAGCTGAATCATTCTTTCTCCGTTGTCATTGCAAACACCATAACTATATGGGCCTATTATCCTATCATCCTTTTGAAGAGCAACTCCAATTTTTGCGTTAAAATCACCCATTACGAAGATGTTTTTCTCTGGTAAATTCTCTATCGTCTCTTGTAGCATTGTATAAAAATAGTCTTTTTTTTGTTTATCTGTATCCTCAGTTGGTGCATGTACTTGGATTATTGTAGATGCTCCCAAAGTTGGAAGGTCTACTTTTAATGCAGCTATGCGTTCTGATACTCCTACGAATTCTTTGATGTTTTTCTTGAGATACTTTTTAATCAAGAATCCTGTTCCATATTGTCCTTTAGTTTCACCAATATGGTAAAATATATAACCATCTTTTTCTTCAATACTTTCTCCCATTCTGCGAACTTCACATAGACCTAGGATATCCCATTTTATTTTTTGTAGAGCTTGTTCTAGTTCCATTAATCGTTCATCCTTTCCTAATGTCCTTACGTTCATACTCAAGATATGGAACTCCCTATTCTTTTTTGATCTTTGTTCCTCATTATTATTTTTAATTGTATTTCCTATTCGAACGACTGGTGGGTGGTGGTCTGACTCTCCCGCGGTGACCAACCGTATTGGGAGGCTGTTTTTGAGAATGTTTTCTTTATTGTTGTTATATTTATTTTGTGTTGAGTCGGTAGAAGAGCTATTTATATGCTGGAGGGGCCTTGCTGATTGTTAATCGTCGGATTTCTCGTAGAATGTGGCAGGATTAGATGGTTTTTGCACTACTTCATCACTACGTTTTTGTAAAAAGCTATTCATCGAACTTTGCCCGTTACTCGAGTTAAGTGGCTTATGTTTATTCTTCTTTGCCGTATGGTAATGTTGACTTCGCTGTACATTCGTGGTGCTAAATTGATTTGGAGGGGTAGACTCTACTTTCGTAGTTAGTAATTCAAATCTCAAGTCCGCTATGGTCCGGTTTTAATCTATACTTCAATATGCAATAATAAAACTGTAAATGGAAGATTTCTGTACATTTAATATATTCTGAAAATTTTAATCGGGGTATGCTTTACTATCGATACTGAGCCCAAAAGAGGTTTTTATTTATTTTTTGTCCGTCTGTCTGTACGGCCGCGCATCACGCGTAAACTAATGAACGGATTTAAATTAAATTTGGTATATTGGTCAATATATAGGACTTTCTGACGACCTCCGTGGCGCAGTGTGTAGCGCTGTCGCCTTAACGTGCGGAGGTCCCGGGTTCGATCCCCGGCAGAGTCAATTTAGGAATTTATAATTTTTTTCCCTGGTCTGGCCTGGTGGGAGGCTTCGGCCGTGGCTAGTTACCACCCTACCGACAAAGACGTGCCGCCAAGCGATTTAGCGTTCCGGTACGATGCCGTGTAGAAACCGAAGGGGTGTGGGTTTAATATAACTGCCATGACCCTAACAGGTTAGCTCGCTACCATCTTAGGCTGCATCATCACTTACCATCAGGTGTGATCGCAGTCAAGGGCTAGCTTGTAGTGGATAAAAAAAAAAAAAGACTACTATACTGTTTACATCGGTATTTCCATAATATTTCGATGCCATATGTTTGCCTGTGATATGTGGACTTAATTTCGTGTATTAAAAATGTCGTGAATCAATCTGAAGTCTGAGCCAGAGTTTAAGTAGCTTGAAAGGTCAGATAACGAACTTTGCTACAGAAGTGTTATCTGCAGCAGTATCTTCTGGAACGGAATCCTCAGTAAAGAAGCTCGAAGACAAATGCCGTAACCAAGAGCTTGATGTAGTTTATGCAACCGCATAATATGACTGGGGCTTCATCGGCAGTAAATAAATAACTTAATAATAATAATTAATATGAATAATAATAAAATTAGACTCTTGATAGCTAGCCGTAGCCAGTGACGCGTGACTGGAGGCCGGGGCGGTAACAGGAAGGTTTCTGAGTGCGCGACCCGAATGAGCAGTGAGCAGTCCATAGGAGCAGTCGAATGAGTCGTTGTTGATGGTGTCTTCTTGGAATTTTACTTTCATATTGTAGCAGAATCTTATTTCTCAAGCTTTTACTTTTGAAATTAGTTAAGTTACACAAATTTATTTCGTGTTATATAAATAAGTAATAGGCAGGTGGTAGGTCATATAAATAATTTGAAAATTTGGGAATATTTTTGTACCTACATTATTATTTTATTAGTTCGTATTAGACGTTTCGTATTGTATCGATTTATCAATTTCACAATTTTAAAATTGGTTGTACTAATTAATATTATAAATACGAAAGTTTGGATGGATGGATGGATGTTTGTTGATCAATCACGCCTGAACGGCTCAACGGATCTGGATGAAATTTGGTACAGAGATAGATTATCTGTCTGGAATAGCACATAGGATACTTTTTATTCCGGAAAATTAAAGAGTTCCTGCGGGAACCAAAAACCTCAATCCACGCGCACGAAGTCGCGGGCATCATAACTGCCATGCCCCTAACAGGTTAGCCCGCTACCATCTTAGACATCTTAGCATCATCACTTACCATCAGGTGAGATCGCAGATCGCAAGGGCTAGCTTGTAGTGGATAAAAAAAAATAAAAAATAAGCTAGTAATAATAATATTGGTCTAATTTAGTCTAGTAGTCAGTATAAGAAGTCAAGTAAAATAGTTCCGTCAAATCCATACGTCCATAACCATATCCATACTAACAATGCGAAAGTGTGCCCGTCTGTCTGCTACGCTTTCACGGCCCATTTTTTCTACCGATTTTGATGAATTTGGTACAGGGATAGGTTGTATCCCGGGGAAGGACATAAGCTACTTTTCATCCCGGAAAATTAAGGAGTTCCCGTGGGAATCAAAAATACTTAATCTACGCGGATGCAGTCGCGAGCGTCATCTAGTTAGCATATAAAGGTATTCATTTCGAAATCACAGCCCGAAAGTTTTGGTTTACATAATTTATGTAGATGGTATTTTATAAATAGGTAAATATTAAATCATTATACGTCTCTATATTCATGAACAATTCAGTATTCCCTCTATGTATCCGTAGTTACTTGTTCCGATCGTAACATTGGAAATGGTGTCTCAGGGGTGTTCAAGATCAAAGCACTTGTAAAATGCTCTTTGCAATTCGGAATTTGGTAATGACATATTCAATATTTCATTGACTAGATTTAGCATTTCAAAGTTATTTTTATTGATACTCGTAAAATCAAAAAAAAGTTTTCAGTGTTTTCGGTCCAAGTGTGTCAGGATTTTGATCTAGATTCTGATTCTGTGATTATTTGATATTCATAATATGCATATTCAAAACTTTTGCTATTATTATTTCGTAACCATGAAATCTGAAAACTTTTATTAGCATACTAGCATACCTATTACTTTGCTTTGTCTCACGAGAAAATGACTTCACCAAGGAAAGTAAGTTTCACAAACTCCGAAGTTGGTTCGAAACATAACGGCAAGCCGTATAAATGCCGTATTTCACGAATATAAGGTTTTATGAAAGTTTTGCAGTGTTCCGCGGTGCAAGTACTTGCAATTCTCAACAATATTCGGGAAAGATGTTCCCAGGTATACTGGAGCGGACCAAAATATGCACTAGCATATATTTATAAGCTTGGTTATGAGCACATATGGGCATGTGGAGCACACAATATGACATTGATGGATATCATGCCTTATGCCTGAGTGCTCTCGTCAATTTTCAATCACTTTTTTATATGTCTACTATTGTCAATATACAGAGCTTGACAAAATGTAAACACTTTGGGAAATGAAGTTTATTTATTACTGTTATTAGTTAACATAATAACTGGAAGTTCCAGAATTTCTCGAAATTTTTGGAGTTTAATAAACATTCGTTGAATTCGCAACAAACAATTCAAAACGCGCCTATAAGATTATATTAAATTTAATTATGATTGATCGATACAATCAAAAATGTATAATCCTCTAGTGTTAACTCACGCTTTCTAGCTATCCTTTAGTTATAGGTAAGCATAGTGTTAGGTAATGTTTACACTCATAATTTAGATTTTACTAAAATAGCAACCTGCTCTAGGTAATTTCAAAAGATGATATGAATATTCCTTTATAGAAAACCGCACTGGAAAAATACCTCGGAAATTTTAAGTCTGCCTTTAGCCGTAAAGCTGAAAATCTATTTTGTATGCTAAAATATAAACATAAAGAGGGTTATGATCTTCCGCAACTCCGAACCAAACCTGGGCTTACTGCTTTAAGCCTAGTATAAACTAGGATGCTAAAATTTGGTACACCTTATATTTATTATAGATGAAATTTTAAAGTCTATATACACATTTGCAAGATAGGATTTGAGGAGAGGCCAGCTGGGATGCCAAGTTACATTTGTTTCGTCTCGTAACGTCAACGTTGACTGATCATATTTGCCAACGTTGTTGAATTGGAGCTAACCAGCAAGAGTTATTTTAATAATAGACTTAAAGCTATTAATACAATAAAAATATTATAACAGTAGGACGAAAGTGTTAAATACAACATTAACATAATTTACTGATTTATACCTACATACATGCTAATAGTAACGTAATAACTTTTACTTTTATGTGTCATCTTTAATATAGTAATGGTTCAGTGGCTGTTACACTATATTATGTTTTGTGTTACGCAAAAGCTCCTCTGGTAAATAATTTTTGACGACCTCCGTGGCGTAGTGTGTAGCGTTGTTGCCTTAACGTGCGGAGGTCCCGGGTTCAATCCCCGGCAGGGTCAATTTAGGAATTTATAATTTCTGAATTTTCCCCGGTCTGGCCTGGTGGGAGGCTTCGGCCGTGGCTAGTTACCACCCCACCGGCAAAGACGTGCCGCCAAGCGATTTAGCGTTCCGGTACGATGCCGTGCAGAAACCGAAGGGGTGTGGGTTTTATATAACTGCCATGCCCCTAAC
Organism: Erebia aethiops; assembly: GCA_923060345.2. NCBI lineage: Eukaryota > Metazoa > Arthropoda > Insecta > Lepidoptera > Nymphalidae > Erebia > Erebia aethiops. The sequence goes on along the minus strand of OV281079.1, from coordinate 7,814,616 downwards.
AGGTTAGCCCGCTACCATCTTAGACTGCATCATCACTTACCATCAGGTGAGATCGCAGTCAAGGGCTAGCTTGTAGTGGATTAAAAAAAAAAAAAAAAACCAAAATTTAACTCGACTTTTTATTTAACCTTACCGGGCAGTGCATTGGCAGAATAAACTAGGTAGAGTGCATCGATTCGAAACCGTGCGCGCTGATAATGGAAGCTAGTCGCATTATGATAATGCATCTCAAATATCGCGTCTGAACCAAAATAGCGTTAATGCAAATGATATTGCTTTTATATCGCGAGAGTTGGGTTGAAACTGGAAGAATAAGTGGAAATCCAATAATACATTACCTATTAACTTCTGCTGCGTTGCAATGCATTGCACGACGTTGATGGTACAATTTCAAAAACCTCAACGGAAATGTCAACTACGACAAAAAGTTTCAACTTCATGAGTAGGACAATGCGAAAATGGACAGGCTTTAAAACACGCTAGGTACAGTAGAAGGTTTGAAACATTGCGCCCAACATCCGCGTCGGAGAGGAATGACGTTTATTTCCATAGCGCTAGTGTGTGCAGCTCTAAAAGACAACTTGTCCGCCAGACAAATTTTTTTTCCGTGTTACGTTTTTGCTCTAATTTAAGCTTATAGTAAGAATAGAATATGCCTGAATTGCTTGGACTACCTATACAAATGTTATTTTCAACAAGAGGTTATTTTACTATGCAATAACATTATATAAATGTTAATTAGGGAAAAAGAACCAATAAGAAAACATATTATTATAAACCTACCAGAATGAAGCGTTCAAAATAATGATGAAAACCGCATTTATATCCACTATGTAAGAAGATCGCTGGTCCGATGACCTAAAGAAGGTTGCGGGAAGCGGGTGGATGAGGAAGGCGGAGGACCGTGTTTGGTGGCGCGCTCTCGAAAAGGCCTATGTCCAGCAGTGGATGCATACAGGCTGATGGATGGATGATGGATGGATGTAAGAAGAAAGAAGAAACACTTATGCAACAATCTATGAAGTTCAGAAGTTCAGCGAATGCACAGACAAAAGCATATCGGTATTTTTTATTCTTTTAAATATCTCAAAAGTACGATACATATACACACATTGTAAATCACTGATATAACTATTAATCATGTGGCTTTTCCTGTAAAATAAAATACCGAGTACGTTTTTGGGATGTGGTGGCGATAAGGCGGTTGCGGCGCGTGCGGCTGCATATTTTTTCTCCAACATTTTCAATTTAAAGCGTATAATCTCAATGCGCAAACACCGCAATTCCTACTTATCAAACAATTTTCCCCTCGCTGATATTGTGTATTTTAAATATTATTAAATCTTCCAACGTAACATACCTAATTTGTACCCGTAGAAAAAGAGGTTTATTGGTTTTTCCTTCATTCATGCCGCAATAAAGCAACGGATTAACGTCATTTTCTGCGTAATTATACTTTTAATCCCGGAAAATTATGTCCTCATGGTAAAAAATATGGTTTAATAATGTAAACCTGCTCAAACGAAGCCGCAGGAAGCTTCAATTAGGACTTTACTGGGAAGACTATAGGTATATTTAGCAATTTATCATACTCTCTCTCATTTTTAATAATTATTCCAATTTGTGGCACTCATTGTTTTCATGGAACGCTAACTTAAAAATAATCTTTTTTATCGTAACATCGTTTTAAATCATTGAAATAGAAAGGCACCAAAATTCTACATCAATGTTTTAAATATAATGTGTAATAAATTTTCATGTCATAGACGTCACCATCTATTACAAAGTGGAAAAAATTGAAACGAAGTATCATTCGTAATACTCAGCTCAATTCATACGAGCACTATAATGAGAGCATTATGGATTACGACAGTGATCGTCACCGAAAAGAGAATAAAAAAATTCCCCCCCGTCATACGCCAAAGAAAATTTAAGTGCAAAAATTTCGCATAGTCCGTAAAATGTTCCATATAATGGCGTTGCATTTTAAGAGTAAGATAAAAGCCCGCTGCCGCCAAACGTGAGGGATTGTTGAGTCAATTTTAAATGTAAATCTTTCGGCAGGAGCTTTGCATTCACCGGCATTTATTATTCAGTTTCATTGCTCACGTAATCGCCGCATCAGTAATAAAGACCGAAACATGTTCTCCGACCGACCGACAAATATGTTTACGTTATTTGTTAACCGTATCGGTGCTTTACAAAATCGCTTTACCAATTAAATTAAAATTGTATTTCAGATAAGCAAAGTGAGGATACATTAAATTTTGCGCTGCACTTATAAATAAACTATATAAATCTCACCCACTATAAAAAGACTATACTTACAAAAGTAAGTATATAGCAGTTATGGTAAGAGACCTTAAATAGGTAAATTTACCCATCGAAAATGTAATCGAGTGAAGCCGCGGGTTAAAAAGCTAGTGGTCAATGAATTAATAAAGCCACGGCACACAATACCACTAAAGTGTAAGTATCCATTCTTGTACATACTCTAGTCCTAAATTTACTGGGGGTTACCATTCATTATTGTTATGATTCAGTAGGTATACCAAATAGTTCCCACGCAAGCCTATGCACCGGGCGTTGTCCCATGAGAGCGATCATGATTAAACTCGTTAAATTAAACACGTGTCTTATTTGCAGTGTTCAATTAACACTAAAGGGGGGCAGGGGAGTTGCACACCCTGTAGACTACGCATAATGAATTTAACTCGTTAACGACACCATCAAACTTCAATCCACTTTCACCCGATCGCCCAGGCTTCAACGAGTCTACGTGGGCAAAAGTGAACGTCACTAACATATTCGCCCGCACGACCTCCTGTTATCTGACCCACCCAGACCCCGCACCAATTGTTTATTTCTACGGATAATCTTTGCAAATGCCTTTTCAGAATAAATACGATTTTATATAATATTCAATAACAATTTGAGCCACATTTGAGATGATACATTTCATTAAAAAAAAACATACTTAATTGGACTTATTTTACTAGCTATGTCAAAAAAGAGCGGTTATAAATTTGGTAGACTGTTTTGCGCGATTTTCTTATTCGTCATGGGGTGGTCATTCGTATTTGTAAACAAACAAAATATTTGTCTGTATTTCTATTGAAATTCGTACTTTTTCGTGATAAAATAATACGGTTATCAAAGAAAAAGTTGAAACAATCCTCTAAAATCAGCAATTCCGAATTTCACTGGTAAAATTTAACAATGCACTTGAATCTGAAAACTATGTTACTGGGTCGGATTTGAAAAATATGAAGTTTCAGACAATAATGATACTAGGAGTGGCCCGAACCGCGGAATACTTCTCAACTAACTTTTGCCTGATTTTGTTCTTATTGTAAATAAAGTAAAATAATAAAGCAATTCTTAATTCTTACTTAATACTAGCTGATGCCGAGACTTCGACCGCGTGGAGTAAGTTTTTTTGGATTCCCGCGTAAACTCCTCAATTTTCCGGGATTAAAAGTAGCCTATGTCACTCTCCAGGTCCTCAACTATGCCCATGCCAAAAATCACGTCGATCCGTTGCTCCGTTGCAGCGTGATTGAAGGACAAACCAACAAACAAACTGACTTTCGCATTTATAATATTACTATAATTATATACGAGTATAAGATTCACTGCTGCGCTATTTCTAATGGAATGACTTGCATCTTAATCTGTTAATGATAAGTTTTTTTTTTTAATGATAAGTTTTAGGTTAAGTACTAACATAGGTAATAAGTTTGTATTACTAACAAATATGAGTCAATGTTACTTGAAATAAAGTTTATTCTTATATTTAGGTATGTATATAGATTAAAACAAAGTCGAGTTTATTCGAACACTTATAACACTAGAACGGCTGGATCGATTTTCATGATTTTTGATTTGTTGTATTTGTATCCGTCCCGAATAGCATAATAACTGTTAAAAATTGACGACAAAATAAAATAAAAGAAAAACATTTTCCCGCACAAAATGTTCATGGGTTTCGTAAAATGATTTTTGGCATGGGTATAATTGAAGACCTGGAGAGTGACGACTTCTGACGACCTCCGTGGCGCAGTGTGTAGCGCTGTTGCCTTAACGTGCGGAGGTCCCGGGTTCGATCCCCGGCAGGGTCAATTTGGGAATTTATAATTTCTGAATTTTCCCTGGTCTGGCCTGGTGGGAGGCTTCGGCCGTGGCTAGTTACCACCCTACCGGCAAAGACGTGCCGCCACGCGAGTTAGCGTTCCGGTACGATGCCGTGTAGAAACCGAAGGGGTATGGGTTTAATATAACTGCCATGCCCCTAACAGGTTAGCCCGCTACCATCTTAGACTGCATCATTATTTACCATCAGGTGAGATCGCAGGCAAGCTAGTCAGGCTAGCTTGTGGTGGATAGAAAAAAAAAAAAAAGACATAGGCCATACCTTACTTTTTACCCCGGAAAATTGCCGCGGGAATAAAAAAAATTAAACCATGCGGACGAAGTCACGGGCATCAGCTAGTTTAAAATAATAATAATAAAATATAAAAAGAACAGTGAAGTACTACTTAATTAGAAAAGTATGTCCTCGACCACCATTACATTCATCTCAAATTTTAATTATCACAAATGCTTTCTGTGTTAGTAAGGCGGCTATTTTAATTTTCAAAATGCGGTCACTTCGTCCATTGAATCCTTTGTACTCATAAAAACCTTTTTTGCTATCCGGGAACAGTTTTCCACTGCCCATAAATTTCACCATGAAATATTACAGCCATTTTTAATCTATTATATAACAATCATGTTATTATTATTATAATTTTTTTATCCACTACAAGCTAGCCCTTGACTACGATCTTACCTGATGTAAGTAAGGTAAGTGATGATGCAGTCTAAGATGGTAGCGGGCTAACCTGTTAGGGGCATGGCAGTTATATTAAACCCACACCCCTTCGGTTTCTACACGGCATCGTACCGGAACGCTAAATCGCTTGGCGGCACGTCTTTGCCGGTAGGGTGGTAATTAGCTCCGGCCGAAGCCTCCCACCAGGCCAGACCAGGGAAAATTCAGAAATTATAAATTCCTAAATTGACCCTGCCGGGGATCGAACTCGGGACCTCTGCACGTTAAGGCAACAGCGGTACACACTGCGCCACGGAGGTCGTCAAAAATTACGACTCTAATAAAAGGATAATAGTAAGCGTAGGTATATAAAGTTTGTTGAATATAATGAATAAATTAACTGAAAGATCTACATGAATTACCTATTTTTTTATTTGAGTTTTTTTTTATTACCGGTTTATTATCACGTTTTAATATTTCATTACTATTAACACAACACCACGGCATGAAAAATCTCCTACAAGATACATCTCAATAAGATCCTTATGTCGAGCTAACTACCTGTCTATCTATGATTAAAACCACTTTGCATTGGTCGGGGTTAATTTTTCAAAGCACCAGTAGGTAATATCAATCTTAAACGTTGCTTACACACATAACATTTAAGCGTAATAACCTTAAATTTTGACTTTATACGAAGATCGTTATGTAAAGTAGGACCTAAAACAACTCTTGCTGAACATTAAATGCTATCAGTTGGGTCCCCGTTTAAAGGACTGCTGTAGCTGTATTTAAATAACTGTACACTCGGCAGCAAAAGTTGTAAGTTATACCACAGACTATACAGACAAAAACGAAATAACTTACTTGAAAAAGAAAAGTTGAATTAAGCATTCTGTTTTCTCATTGAATTTGGTTTTTCTGATTATTCTAGATTTTCATCGCAATATATTTGTTTTATAACGGGTGCTTAACATTTTTCGACTATTTTGTGCAACTTGGCTTCTAAGGACTAAGTTTTCTGTGATTAGAAAAGAAAGGATTTTATTATCACTTTGAAGGTATATGTATTTTATTAGCGATTTACTTTAAAGTAATAAGTCAAGATTATGTTATTTCGTTGCAGATACTTTCAGATTTACAATCTTACCTTATTATATTTTGCTCTCTATTAAACAAAACGTTCGAGAAATGGGTTCGAAAGGTGTAGCACAATTTAGGAAGGGAAGTTTTCCTAAGTAAATATTATTACTAAAACAATTCATTACATTTTTCCCGCAATGCGGTCTATTAAAAGTTGTTCGATAAAGGACGGATTATGGGGATGAAATTGAATGAGGTATTTTTTTGTCGAAACATTCTCTTTGAAATACGATATTTACAAAAATGAACAATGTCTCCGTTGTCCTTTTTTAATATTACGAGAAAATCTTAAACTTTATTATTATGTGATAGTAAATATTACTTATATTAATAATGATAAAAACACTAGCTTAATACCCCATGTTCATAATGGTGATGGTGAAATTATATTTAGGTCAATATGCTGGACGTAAGTCTTCTTGTGCAAAATAATGATGCGTTTAAGCCCATTCAGATATTATCGATGAATACACAATCAAAAAAAAAATTGGTAGCTCCTGAAAGAACTAGAAGTATAATTCGCTATAATACACCACATGTGGTAGTGTGTGTCTTGCACTTGTAGCTTGCGATGTTCACCACACTACACAAATCTTCCAAATTATTCTCAACATACGTTTCACTCCGACACCGGAGCATCTTCAGGAGATGTGGACTTAAATAAATAATGATATAAGTAATTTATTCATCATTTATCATTCAAATTTCATCGCGTAATCTAATAGGCCTTTATAAATGAAAATCTTGAGCAATGTAGTTAGTTAAAACTTCTTTAGTCGGTTTTAAAGTTTCATCAAAAGAAGGATAAATACTCAATTAAGTCTCGCACTAATAAGGACAGACTACTGACTGTAAATGAGCGAACCATTAAGCTAGACAAACACTATTAGAGCAATCACTGAGTGCCGGTTTGCGATACACTTTGAACCTAAGTCAACAATGGCTACTTTGACTACTGAAATCGTATGCAATAACAATCTACTATTGCGAGGGGCGAAATAATAGTAATCCTCATGAGTGTTTCAAACACATTTTTAAACAATACTTATTCTTAGAGGCTAGACCTAATTATTTTATAATAGTACATTATGGTAAAAGTGTGTAATGTTGTTGATTACCGCTGAGGCGCCAGTGAGACCCGAGCCGTCAGGTGAGGGTCTTAAGATAGCCGGGGACGGTAATCATCAATAAACACGTGTATCATACGATGTTTTTCAACACACTTGTGAAGAAAATAATACTAAAAAATAATTTTATTTAGTAGATAAAATAAAATAAAAAACTATAACTCACTTGTGAATAAAAATAATACTAAAAAAAATATATTTAGTAGATAAAATAAAATAAAAACCCTATAACTCACTTGTGAATTGTGAATGATAGTAATGAAAAAGAAACAGTTTGATTATAAGTGTCATTATGTGCTTTTAAAAAAAATCTTAATCTTGTTTCTTCCATCTCTACAGCAAGCAACACTACAGCGGCCTTCAATGATTTCCTATCATCTCTATAATTTCTTGCCTATTGACGATTTTTAGATGAAAGAAAAGTACAAGATACTACGGTCTTGATATCTAGATATAGGGCAAGTGTTCAAGTAGTTGTAAGCCAGCCAGCAGGATGTCAGCTGTCGAATCTCGAGCGTTGTTTCCGGGATGAACTTGTCGTGATGAACTTCGACTGCTTTCAATATTCAAATCACAAATGAATGTATCTCCCGGGAATAGCAGAGTCACTAAAGCATATAAATATATTTAGGATTTTAGGTGTAATAGAAACTCTAATATCATTACTTTAGGATCAACCTTAATACATTTGGAACCAAGTTCATTAACGCTCTCGTGCTACGACATAGTAGATAATAGCGTAGCTGTTCTACGAGACTACGTATTTACAGCAAAGGCTGATTATACATTAAAAAATACTTTTTCGGGTCATTGCACACTAGCGATGCATCGATGACTTGCAGATGGCTCAATGCTCTTGCAATTGCATTGTCAGTTAAGCCAAAATACTTCTTATGTTATGATATACAAAAAAGGTGGTGTAAGGTGGCGAATGGCAGTAAAATACGGTACTACAATATGATACGGAATGATACTGTGGGCACCGAACACTGGCGGGAGTTACGCGGTCAATATTGATACGCCTTTATATCCCATTTACCTTTTCGGTCGGCGCGCTTGGGGCCCGGCGGAATTCCGTCCCTATATTTTATATTTATGTTGCTGTTTGTGTTTTTTTTTTGGCTTAAAAAAATCAAAAATATACACAAAAGCTACTCTGAATAATGACTAAAGTTTATTAGTAGGATGTAAAAAGTTTTTTTTAAGAATTATACTTTTACTAGCTGATGCTCGCGACTTCGTCCGCGTGGGTTGAGGTTATTTGGTTCCCGCATTTTCCGGGATACAGAGGCTTCGGCTGTGGCTATATACTTTAATATTATACCAATAAGGAAACGTCGAAAATAGATTACGGGTGTGGGTAAATATAACCGCTATTATACACCTTACAAGTTAGAACGCTACCAGCATAGACTGCATCTTCACACAACAACTGGTGAGATCACAATCAAGCATGAACTTTTACAGGAAAAAAACAATAGGGCACTACACTTGTAATATAATCACAATGAGCGTGGGTGGAAGTTACGCGGTCAATATTGATACGCCTTACCCATTTACCTTTTCGGTCCAGGGAGCACTTCGGACCCGGTGGAATTCGAACCCTCAGTTTTAAATTTACTTAGCTGTTCTCTTTATATATAATTTATATTTTGATTATAATATTATATAACTCAGGTGAGGAACACCTATGGTGAGACATTCGGTCTAACTGTTTATCCTTTGTCAAATTTTGTCATAATACTCGGAGAACCCCAGGAGAGAACATAGACTACAGGTTATTTTTATCCCGTTGGAATTTTCAAAAAACAAAATCACACTTGTGATGCGCGTCGCGGCGTGATCACCTGGTAATTAATTAATTCAAGTTTCCATAGTTTAGGACTCGGAGACAAGCCCTTACTTATCCTTACCCCTGCCTCTTTGGTGCTCATTTTAGTTCTCGGGGACGAAGTTGCAGGCAAAGTCTACTATTAAAAAAAAATATATATATAAGGACCATAGCAAAGTTTCCAATAAACTTTCCGATATCCATTAAACTAGATCACTTAGCGACTAATATCGAGACAGAGGCAGCTGCAAACAGAAAAGCATCATCGTTCTTCCTTTCCACTCACTGTTCGACAGTGAACTAGGTGTCTTAAAAGCATTCAGTTTTAAACAAAGGGAAAAGTAAACCTAATAGAAGAATTTAGAAGATTTAAAAAAAAAAATGCAAGTGGCACGCCACTTGCTGTACCTACGTTGGTAGTGGTTGGTTTCTAAAAAACCTTCATGTTATACAAAGTTACACTCAGTCAGCTCGGAAGAGAAGTTACGTTGATAATCTAAGCTAGCTAAACCGAAGCTTAACATAAATCGGAAAACTTTCGTATCAATATAATTCATTCGGGGTATTATTGATCATTAAATTGACGGGGTAGCTATTTTGCTAAGTACAGGCACATACAAAAGGTGTCGACTCATAAAATAAATTGAAATGCTCCGTCGATCAAGATTCGCGGCGGGACGCGGCGGTCGCTCGGACGATAAATCAACTCGGCGCTTTTATGTATAAAAAGAAAACCTCGAGAAAGTCGTTTATTTGTTTCCAAACTATATTCGAGCATTTTCCAAGCTCCGATAGCTTAATAAAAATCTTACAATGTAATTGAAATTTCACATTTCGTTAAACTTTTACGCCAAGAGTAATGGCCTTTTTTTTCGGTAGCAAGGTTTGGTGGAAATATGGAAAAATATTTTATTAATTATATAAAGTTATGAGCCTTTAAACTGTACGTAGGAGATAATTTGTTACGGTATAACTTGTTTTTGTCATATTGTGACTGTAGAGCCCCATATGGGCATATTTTTTTGCATGGGTAGTAGAGTAGACCCATACAAAAAAAATACGCCCATCGGTTTCTCTGTTGCGGTGGGTTGAACAAACAATAGAAATATGATGTTCATAGTATATTAATAACCCTACATTAGATATAAGAATAACCTTGGTCTACTTTTTCTAAACCAAATTTTGAATATTTACGATTTATGACCGACGTTCCCAAAAGAAAGATTCATTCAAAAGTATTTCTTGAAAGGACAAAACAAATCCAACACCATTGTTTTACATTAAACCAGATAATGCCCGCGACTTCGCCCGCATGGATCAAGTTGTTTTTTTTCCCGGGGAACTCCTCAATTTTAAGGAAGGATAAGTAGACGTATAATCTTTCTAGGACAGAAGACTATATTCTTCGCCCTACTGCTATATCAAATTTCATCAAAATCGGTTGAAAACATGGACTGATAGCTTAGCAGGTACACTTTAGCGTTTTAAATAATATCAGCATGGATTAGTATGGATATATGGATTTTAACTGAGCTCTATTTGTGATTCATGGCACGTTTTTCTAAATGGTGAGGATAATATTTCTCTGTTATTTTCTCTTTCAGCGGAACTAATGTACGGAACTACGGTGCTCGTTCAATTACTTACGTTGTGTTCAATAATGGTATACCTATTTGTTTTTTTTCAACAGCTTTGTTTGTGCTTTTAAAAATTTATCTTGTGTACTTAGAAAACTAATTTCTTCAGCTATTTTGTTGTTAGTTCTTTTATATTTGCAGTATGTCCTTGAGATTTCTATCAATAAGTCTCTCCTCAGACACAGTCTTTCTATGATCTTATCAAGCGCACCTATCTAAATATCTACGACCTATCCAACGACACCCCACACCATGGGCTAGAGGAGAAGAAAAAGTTTTATTTTTTTTTCAAAATTTTATTTAACCACTTCCTCGGCGTGATTAATAAATAGTCTCTGAGCTAAGCCGCGGATGGACGGATTAACGGACGTGGCAAAACAATAAGGGTTCCTTGTTGACTACAGAACCCTTAAAATATGGGTGTTGACTATAGATGACCTATATGATATTGGTGCAATGGAGTGCGCTATGGACTGTGGCTTAATTTAAGTGGTCCAAGACCCTGAATGTTAGATTTTAGTTTAGTTCAGTTTAGTATTATCATTATTTCTAAATATTTATTTATTATATTTATTCTACCACGATGTCCACAACTGCAGCGACATTTTATTATTCCCGCGGGAACTTTTATTAGCCAGGATAAAATGTTGTCTTCGTCTTAATTCAGGGTATAAGCTCTCTCTTTAATCAATCTTAAAGTCATTGTAGTGTCTATCAAACTTACATAAATGTAAACTTTCACGTTTAAAACATAATATGTATTTACGTAACATTGAAGACATAATATCGACAGGCTTCTTTTTTATTTTTATAGCCAGATAGATTTGCGCTTTACGACAATCATGTTTAGTGCAGCGCGATGATGAGGTCTAGGTTTGAACGCGCTTACCTAGAAGATGCGTATCACTGTTTCGTGGATGCACCCCATCGGCAAATCTGTGCTGCCTAACAATGCCATGATTAGTACCTATGCAGTACGACGCTGCTCAAAAACTGTTTTTTTTTTGTCCACTACAAGCTAGCCCTTGACTGCGATCTCACCTGATGGTAAGTGATGATGCAGTCTAAGATGGTAGCGGGCTAACCTGTAAGGGGCATGGCAGTTATATTAAAACCATACCCCTTCGGTTTCTACACGGCATCTTACCGGAACGCTAAATCGCTTGGCGAAACGTCTTTGCCGGTAGGGTGGTAACTAGCCACGGTCGAAGCCTTCCACCAGGCCAGACCAGGGAAAATGCAGAAATTATAAATTCCCAAATTGACCCTGCCGGGGATCGAACCCAGGACCTCCGCACGTTAAGGCAACAGCGCTACACACTGCACCACGGAGGTTAAACCATTACCATAACAGAATTTGATTCAGATTGAACAGAATTCATAATAGGTGTGTTCAAAATAGCGTAACTTTGTCAGCGCGCAGATTCGTCGTGCATCATCAGTGCGCTGACATATTTGCGTAGAGTTACAGTTTAATTAATTAATTGGATGTTATATAATATCTTCTTAAGATTTTCACATAGTTTTGTTGCTGACAAGGTTAAGGTTATTTGAATCATTACAAATAACGCAGAATTGAATCAAGAATGTTGAAACGAGGTAAATCTCATTTTAAATGACCGATTCACTGTGCATTATCCAGCGTCTGGTTTTCATAACTGGATCTAGGTGGAATTGGTAATTTTATTCAGTGTAATGTCGTCTATGAATGTTGGAGTAGAGCTTGTTGGCGCGGAATTTCCCTTTTTATTCTCTTAATAAGTGGAAATGTTGAGTTGGATGTATTTTTTTTCATTCGTTTCGTTGACTGATGACTTGAATTATAAATAAAGGATGAACTTGCGCAGCTTAGACAGCGATTGTCTAACTATCCAGCTAGGATGACTAGGGCTTTGATTTTAGCGTGTATCGTGTTACGTTAGTGCCATCTAATGGCATTTGAATATACCTTTCACTCTGCCAATAAAGGTAATATCAATAGATATCGCGGTCAGAGACTACGAGTATGAAGGTCTATCTTTTTCTTTATCTTTTTATATTTCGAAGAAAATTATATTTCAGTCATATTTGACAACCCTTTTTTCCCATGTCTTCATATTCAGCATATATATATTTTTAATTTAAATTAAATATATAGAACTAGCATAATTAACAGTAGGTAATAATATTTTAACACAACGAAATAAGGTTTCACATAATCAGAAGAGATATTATTATAATAATGCTCAGCAGTTATTATCCGAGGATTTCTCTTTATAACACTTTCTATTGTTTGTTTTGATTAAAAATAAAAAAGGATATGAGCGGTCCAACATTTTTTTATTATCCCACTTTAAAGTTAATATAATATTGTGACAATGTTGATGAAAACAACTAAGATTAATCAATAATATTGTTAAACTTAACAATGCACTCACGTACCTATGTCTCTAACGAAAATATATTGTATTATCGTATTATACGAGGCATTTCCGTAATATTCTAATACTCTGAACCGTGCAAGGATGCGATTTTTCAATTCAATGTGTTTTACGTGAATCGACTTACATTCGGCTGCCAAGAGATCGGGAGATTACTAAAACTATGCCCTATTTTTTATCCGAGGCACTCTCAAAAAACGCTTGTTCTCATTTTAAAAGCATTTTTATTTAACTTTAAATTGCTTGCTTATTTTATGAAGACTCTGACTCTGAATAAATAGCTTTCGTAATTATATTAAATAATATGAAGTTTAGTATATAGATATTATAAATGCGAAGTTGTATCTGTTTGACGGTCTGCCGATAGAAGTGAAAACGAATATTTAAATATATTTTTTTCTAATAAAAAAAAATATAATAAATATATTTCAATTATAAACCTTAAAACTAAGGTATTAAAGTTTAATTACGAATATACATTTTAAGACCTTTTGTCTTCGTAACAACGCGAGGTGTCGGCCACGATTACACAGCACTTATTAATGTAAACCTTAAAACTACTTAAGGCATTAAAGTTTAATTACGAATGTAGGTACTATATTATTATACTTAAGACCTTTTGTCTTAAGAAGAACGGTGTCGGTCTCGCGGTCGGTCTCGCTATTCCACATTTTAACCCCCTACCAAAAAGTGCTCAACGCGCCTAAAGAAGGTTTCACTTCAAAAATGAGTTTAAACAATACCTGTATTATTATGTACCTATTCTGTAACAAAACAAACCTCCTGCACTTCCTACATGAGATCGTAAGTAATTACTATGAAACACGATAGTGAATATATACAAAGGTGATGAACCAGGCACAGATTTGGCTTGTAGATAGTTTTGCAGCTTAGTTCAGAGGACACTGTTGTTTGTCCAGACCCATCCTTTACAAAGTCTATTTCCATGACAATGGGTATACTGACGGATCGAACATTCAAAGTGATTGAAATTCGGGGCTTTTAAGTTGATTAGTTTCATACACTGTATGGTCTGTGGTTTCATATGTTTTGTTTTATTTATAACAAATCTTAAGAAACTAATCAACTAATGAAGGGCAGGAGCTTTGTTTTGTTACAGAATACTTAATAGTACAGGTATTGTTTAAACTCATATTATTATGACTCGGTTTTAAGATGAGTACATTTTTGAAGTAAAAACTTCTTTAGGCGCGTTGAGCACTTTTTATATATTCACATAAAAGGAGCTTTAGGCGTAGGTGAGGGACGAGTGGCCTAGTTGTAACAACGCATATATCAGTCGATTGCGAAGTTAAATAACGTTGACCCAAGTGGGTAATTGGATGGGTGACCAAATTTGGAGGTTCAAATTTGGCCTTTTCATTTCCTCCGTGCATCGCAGAGCACGTTAAGCCGTCGGCCCCAGTTATTATCACATCTGATAATAATATTAATAAAAAAACCTAAGAGTTTAACGACCCTATGTATTGACCAGAGAAAGATATGTAGGTATGTAAGTATATCTATGCCAAATTACAGCTTTTTAGTACTAACAGCCTCTGCGCTAAGCCGTGGACGCACAGACAGACAGACGGACATGGCGAAGCTATTTGGGTCCCTTGTTGACTACGGAACCTTAAAAAAATTTTTTTTTATAAAAAATCAATAAAACCCAGTTGACGTACCAGCCAGATTTCTTTCTGCTAATTTGCTATTCGTTTCAAGATTTTTCCAATTATATACAAGCTCTTAGGTAAGCGCACATGATTATAAAAGTTTTAATAGTATCGCGTGATCTGCAGACTTTTATAACTACCGATGAAGTGATCTCCATACGTTTTATGAACTTTCGCGTGCTGAAAGGCTGTTATAATTAACGCTTAATCCCTCATGTAATTTATTAGTGCAAACTACATAGGTGTATGCACGTTTTATGTACTTGCTTACCTGCTTACTTAATTTAAATTAACGTTACAACAAAAAAAAAATTAAAATTACTTGTTATTATCTGCGTCTCTCATCACCTCGTCTCATGTACATTTCTATGAACACTAAAATAGTAATAGTGTGCGATAAAATACAAAGAATAGGTACGGCAGTAAGCTGGCAGCGTCCACGTACAATGTGCAATTTTTATATGCAAGTAAACGCACAACTGTCTTGCGCGTAGGTGATGCAAGTAACGATCAAATACAAGCTATAGCGCACTTGCAAGTAAAAAAGCTTGCATGAAAAATTCAAAGTCTGGGAAACATGTTTCTTTTGCAAGTTATGAACTCATTATATTACGTGGATTAATGTTTTTCGATTCTCGCGGGATCTGATTAATTTTCCGATATAAAAAGCTAACCTTAGGTCCTTCCCATCACCTTGGTACATCTGTATCAAATTTCGCCAAAATTAAGATTAAGGTAAGAAATTATGGGCCGTGAAAGCGTAACAGACAGACACACACACTTTTGCATTTATAATATAATAGTATGGATTTGGAAATTATAATGAAAAAGAATAGCGCCCTTCCTTTAGGTCAGAATTATTTTACCTACTAATAACATTAAGTTTTATGTGTTAAGCACTAATATATTACAGGTCTCACAAACTTTGTACCTGAATAGTAATCGTAGCTCTAATTTGTACCAGTGTTTCATGTTTCCAGCTGTTTCAAGGCTATGTTACAGTTGTTTACAAACTTTTGAAACCAGCTTAAATCTGGCGCTCTTAGATATACCTACCAATAAGGAGTTATACTGGTACGAACGATGGATTAACTGATCATGACCATATTACTAGGGACTTTAATTGTATACTACATCCGTTTACATTTCATTCAAAAAACAAAAACAAAACACAAAAAACAAAACAAGGTAGAAAGTACGTCATTGCTACAATCCAAATATGCGGGCGGTAAAAATGTATGAAACTTCAATTTTAAGTAAATATGGTATGGACGTTGAGAACTTGGATATGTCTTACCATATAGATATAATATTAGAAGCAGCTTCACCATATTTGAAATAGAAAAGCCAAATATGGTGAATGTCGATTGTCGATGTCGTTTGTCGATATCGATGTCGATTGTCGACGTCTTTTATCGACATCGATGTTGACACTCATGTCGATTGACGATATCAATGTCGATGGTAGATATCGATGTCATACGTCGATATCGATGTCGACTATCGATGTCGATTGTCGATATCGATGTCGACTATCGATGTCGATTGTCGATATCGATGTAGATTGTCGATATCGATGTCGATTGTCGATACAGAAATCTTTAATGATGTCGATTGTCGATATCGATGTCGATTTATAAAGTATATCCTCAAAATGTAGTGTAGTTGTGATTATATTATTGGATTATAGCTAATTTTCCTCCCAGGCGTAGTATAAAGCACTATTACAACTCAGGAGAAAGTACGATTCCTAACTCGCGTGTATTGTGGCCCTTCGGCTAAGCCTCGGGACTCAAACTACACCCTCGTTAGTCACTTTCTCCCCTCGGTGAACAATATAGTATTCAGCCATCTAGATAGATGTTAGTGACTGCGATCTTACCTACGATGCAATTTTACACTATTGGTTTTTCAATCAATCTTTTGACTGTACGGCTTTGCCCGTAGGGTCCGATTGACCCATAGCTGAAGCCTTCCATAGAATTTGTGACAAGAAGTTCCTTAAATGTTTAATACCGAAAAAAAATAATCGGATTCAGGTATTATTAGCAAAGTATTACTTTCAATTTGTTTTATTATAATGTGACTATTGTGGTTTCCATTTACATTTGGAATTCTGTTTAACCCTCGCAAAATGTATCCAAAGGGGAACTAAATGTGGGGAAACAATACCTGGGGCATTAGAGATTAGTAACGTGAGTGGCAAAGTAAAAGATCCGGACAGGAGTAACGTGTAGATACCTATTTATCTGCGATGTATAATTTTCTGTTGGTGTATTTATCCGATTTCAGAGTCGCTTATGTAAACAGGGTATTGGATGTTCAAATTCAGGTGAAGTAACTCTAGCATTATGACATAATTATGACATAATTATACTAGCTAATGACCAAGTAGATAAGCAAATTCAGTCATTAGAAAGTGGTAAGAAAAGAATAGAGCTGAAAATAAAAACAATACGTATGGTTGAAATAGAATCAAGTAATTAATTATTTAATTTATCAGGCGCATATTATGATATACGTATAATCCAGGCGTGAGCATATTATGTGCGTGTGCGCATGTATGCGTATGTATGCGTGTGTTGTTGTTACTAAATACTTAGTTGGGTTTACATGAAGTTATTATGTGGGTATATCAAGTGCAAGTGTGAGTGTACGTGTAGGTTTGTAGGTGTGTGTGTGTGTGTGTGTGTATTTCATGAGCGCTATTGCATGCGCGTGGGTATATCGGCCTATGCGAGTGGGTCAGTCAGTGAGTATATTTGGCAACGAATGCTTGCGCATTGGCAACCTTGTGTATGTATGAATGCGAGACATACTGAGGGGGGAAGGCGGAGGGGTTTCAGTGTACTTATGTAAAAGTAAGTGAGCATGCGCATGCGGGCTGAGGATATAGGAAGAGGGGGGGGGAGAGAGCTTGGGGGGGGGTCGTTAGCTACGTGGGGGTTCTGTGGGGGGTGGGTAGGGAGTTGTGTTTGGGTGAGGGGGGCTGGTAGAGAGAGAGTATAGGAACAGTGGTAAGGGAGGGTGACTGGTAGAGGAGAGTGAGGAGGGGGGAGGGCGGGAGTGGGGTTTGGTCGGAAGGGAGGGAGCAGGGGAGTAGAGGGGGGTTTAAGGACGTAGGAGGAAGCAGGGGTGTCATGGGAGAGCGGGAGGGGAAGAGCGGTAAGGGAGAGTGGGGAGGGTGGTAATGGTAGGGGTGAGTGGGTTGCGTGCGAGGAAGAGGGTCGAAACGCTGAGGCAACTGCGCTTGTGAGTGCAAAGAGTGCTTGCGCTCGTACATGCGCATTGGCGCTAATGCTCGCGCGTGCATATATGAGCATGCGCATGTTGAGACAGAGCGTGGGCAGCCCCACATGGGTATATGTGGATATGAGAGCGTATGAGATGTCGCGGAGTTTCTCGAACGAAAAAAGTTTAATTAAGTGACCTTGCTGTCACTTAATCAATAAATATCGATTATTTTAGTAGTAAATACTAATAATTAAGTGACCTTGCTGTCATTTAATCAATAAATATCGATTATTTTAGTAGTAAATACTAATAATTAAGTGACCTTGCTGTCATTTAATCAATAAATATCGATTATTTTAGTAGTAAATACTTAAATTTAGAAACTTCCTACTGCGATTATAGCATTATATTAACCTCACTCCTCTATACAACTGTAACCTGTATAAATGAAAGAGTGATTTGTAGAAAATGCTGCTAGAATCGAAGGCTGGCGTGCGGCGGCTAGTAGGCTAAGTGGTTTGCAATTCTTATGAGATAACCAACTAACTTTGAAGTCTCCTTGACGAGTCAGCAGATTCCTTGTGTTTTACCTGTTTTTTGAATTTGCATCAAATTGTAATATATTTTTTTTGGTAAAATACTCGTTATGAACCCAATTTATTGTTTAAAATGAAATAATATTTAGTAATTTGATGCAAATTTCGTTAGGAATAAATTGCAAATAGTTGATATAATTACGGCCGCCAAAGGTAAAATGCCATCGCAACATGGAGATATATGCGATTAAAATAAAAAATAAACAATTGAAACGCAGTCGCGTAAAAAACCCCGTGGAGTTAGGATTTTAAGACAATTTCGCATTCACACACAATTTCGAATAAACTGCCCGTAAACATTTTTCAACATTGTAAAAAGGAGATTAAAAAAGAAAAGATAATCAACATTTAAAAAATATAAAAATAATTAACCAGTCGACAAAATCACACAAATATTAAATTCTTAGTAATAAAAACCAAAAAGTACAACGTAAAATAAGTACAAAATTAATTTCGCTTAATGTGAGACATAAATTTCCAAAAACAGCAAACACCTGTGCGACGCGGCGGCTCATAATTATTTCAATAAATGCCCGCTTAAAATTAAACCTACCTGTTAACTTCACCACTTCTTCCTAAAACAGGCACTCCCAGCGTTCATATTCACTCGAAAGTCATTTTCACCAATTCGCAGCACTCAATTACAGAAAATAGTTTTTCAAATGCACATTACTACGACACGGACTACTACGCGGGATGCTTCTTTATCCAGAGGATTTCTTCTTCGGTTGGAGTCAGGCGTAGATTTGAGACCTCAGTAGTCCTGCTGGGCTTTTTATAGCTGGTGGGGTGGGTGGTGTAGGTGCGCGCAGGCGTCCAACACCCTGTTGCTTCTTCGGGGTGTGATAACAAATATCGATATCGATACGAGTTATTTTTAACATACAACATAAAATTTTAAACCAAACGATTCGTTTAAGAAACAAAGAGATACGCAGTCAAACTACTTAAAATATCATTATTGAATCTAATTATTATTAATAACTAGTGGTTCGCCCCGAATTGAGGCCTCGCGGTGTCCATAAGATAGTTTTAATTACATCATGCGCGCTCATCTTTACGTTCATAGACATCAGTACTATCAGTAGACTATTTTTTTATTCCACATAAGATGGTGCTAACGTCTATTATTTGTAAGCACAAACTAATAAAATTTTACAGAGCGTCATCTATTGACATAATTGTGAAGTTCTGTTAAAAATACTGAAGCTCTTTAAAAATGAAATAATTTCGTTTCCTTCTAATATTAATTATCTAATTTTAGTATTTGATGTTCAAGTACAGGATATAATTCAAACAATTGATCAAGTTTCAGACTCAGCCTTTCAGAAAATTGAGAGTTCTGAGGTCAACTTTGGATGTTAGACAATCTCCACTTTGAAAGGCCCCCATTGGCTGTCAATTTTAGGGGAAAAGTTAAAAAAATATATATTTTTGGACTCTATTCCTAATTATCTTTAAAATGATATACCGCAACCCTATGTAACGCTATAAAAATATTTTACTTCGCATTCACTTCTATGAGATCCTCCCTGAAATAAAGATTTTTATAGCTTTTTAAGCCATATTCGGCTGGAAGCCATCGGTTTACATATTATATTTAAATTTGTAGTAATTACGTTCAGTAATTCAGAAGTTATGAGGCTCTGACAGACGGAAGGACGAACGGACAAGTGCAAATCCACTCAAGTAGACTCAGAGGCCTTCACTTCGCTCGGTCAACAAGATTTTAATATTTTAGTTATGAATGATTACCAAAAGCTTTTGAAGAAATATGTTACAGAAATTCTTTTTTTTAAACAATTATGATGAAATTCGGTACAGAGATAGAATTTCCAGAATCAGAGATAGAGATAGAAGAGGTCCCGAATATAATTTTATATCTCCCATGGGATTTTTCAAAAACTAAATCCGCATCATATTGTTACTAGCTTGTGATCGCGGCTTCGCTCACGTTAGGTTAGATTTTCACATAAATTTCAAACGCTCTTAAGGGTTGAAATTTCAAAAACCCTTTCATATCGGATGCCTACAGCTGTAGCTTCTTAGTGTTCTATAAATATGACCCGACCCGGCTTGGCACGGGTAATTATGTACTTCCGAAACTGTTGATTAACTACTTTTTCTTTAGCTATTACAC
This sequence comes from Erebia aethiops, assembly GCA_923060345.2. Lineage (NCBI taxonomy): Eukaryota > Metazoa > Arthropoda > Insecta > Lepidoptera > Nymphalidae > Erebia > Erebia aethiops. Next base: position 7,793,999 of record OV281079.1, on the reverse strand, counting down.
TAACTATGATAGTTTTGCTGTTACCCGTAGAGGAGTTCCGCCTTCCGTCTTTAAACTATTTATTCATTATATCTTAATGATATTCACATGGGGCAAATTCTAAAGAAGAAAAAGTTTTCAAAATCTGTAGATGTTTTACTTAGTTATGGAATAAAATCGTCAAATTTTTTTATCGCCAATCCCGAAGGAACCCTTTTGTTTTTCAGGATAAAAATGTACTGCTGTCCTGCCTGGTTTAAAAAGTTAAACCTGTCCATAAGCTAAAAGTATGCCAATCTGCATTCAAATTCGTCAAGTTGTTTCAGCGTGATGCCTTTACAGATAGAGAGACATACAAAAAGTCAAAATATGCAAAAAATATTGTTTTGGGCTATCTATAATAAAGTTTACTCCAAATAAAATTTCAAAATATTTAACTTACAACAATCGTCCAGTAACAGTTCTATTACAAGTATAGATGTAGATTTCAAATTATTCTAATCTGTTCATCATAGTCTGTCGATAAAAAAAAATGACATCGATATTTTGTAGATGTCACTTCACTATTCAACCTGCCCTCACGCCCCTACCACCTATAAACACCCCAACCACCCTATCGTTTAAATACCGACTTATCAAAAAACTTACGGTTAACTTAGATGCTGTTACAAGTTTTGCCACCGTACCTTAAAAGAGCAAGAGGGGTAAATGGTTAATTATTTTTATTTGATTAATATCACCTGCGTTAAAATTTACAATCCTTTGTGGGCTTTAGGCTACTCTAGAGTTTTCTTCTATTTATCGCTGTTATTCATCTGTTTTGACCTGCCATTTCCTCACGGTTTCGTCTTCTTCTTCTAATTTTATTCTCAGGTCAAAAGGTAAGAAGGTCAAAAATGATTCATATTGATCAAAGTAGCAAGTCTACCACACCATACAAAAACATCCATTGAAGATTTTATTATTTCCACGGGCGACATAATATATATTATAATAAAGTTAATGCATCAGGCCAAATCTACCCACTAAATAGAACAAATTGCAAAAAACGGTCATAATTTATTTACTAAAATTATCCTAATATGAAGATACCCAAAACTTGCTTAATACATTAAAATAACTAGTAGGGTCCATCTTTCGACTTACTTTATTATTTTTAATATTATACTCATAATACTATATAACTTACGAATATTGTAGTCCAGTCATTTGGTGCTCAAAAAGGAGGTTACCTGCAGGCCGATTCAGATCCTTACGATACCTTAGATATCGATCGATTCGGTTTGGTATCGTACGATAAGATGTATTTTCAATTCAGAATAATCGTATCGACAGTGAAATTGTCGAAACCGAAACCGAACCGAACCGACGTAGATATGGAAAGTTTCTGGGAGTTTTGAGAATAGGTGTATTTTATAGATTTCGACGTGCTCTTTCCGAATTTCCACTTTGCCACCTCGTATCTTTGCCGCTCGTACCGCCATATTGGAAAAATGGCGCCCAAAAACAGTTTTTTGACAATAACTCCTTTCTGACTAACTTTACGATGAAAATAGTTATGTAATAAATTAAACTAGAAAAAAATTCCTACAATTTATATTTTTTTTGTAAAACCAATAGTTTCATCGTACGAGCACCGCAAACAAAAACCTAAATTCACATCCCACAATTTAAATAAATTTGTATTGTGGGTGTTTTGGAAAATTCGGAAAGAGCACGTCGAAATCTATGAAATACACCAATTTTCAAAACTCCCGAGAAACTTTCCAGGTAAAACTAGCAAATGTTATCTATGTTATGACTATTGGGAATCTTTTACACTTTTACATCATTAAATACTCTCTCCATAATTTACACACACTAATGAAAAGACATGCACCTATATTTTATTAGTTTATTTATTTATTTATTTATTTATTTATTTAGATATCTTGATTGCACACACAAAATATACAGTATACAGTTTAATAACTAGTAAGACTACATAGAAATGTGCAAAAGTTCAAATATTTTTTATATAATTCTATGATAACAAATATAAAATCCATACTAATAAATAAGAAAGTGTGTCTGTCTGTCTTCTGCTACGTTTTCACGGCCCAACTGTCCAACCGATTTTGATGAAATATACATAGATAAACATAGATAAAAAGTATTTTATCCCGGAAAATTAAAGAGTTCCCGTGGGAATCAAAAAAACCTTAATCCACGCGGACGAACTCGCGGGTGTCATCTAGTTATTGTATATTAATCAAATTGTATGCTAGGAAAAACACTAGGGGACTCGGCACTGAAGCTGAAGGTCACAGGTCCACCTTAGTTCAGCTTCAAAAGCCCAGATTTTTTTATTTTATTTAAATAAATCAACGTAGCAACTGGAAAATTATAACAGTACTAATGTGGGCGTTATATTGATAATATTAACAATTATGATAAAAGTTGATGGAAAAAAAGATTTGCTAAAAAACATGCTTATTTTGAACTAAGGGTGGTGTTTTTCCACGATTTTCATTTAATGAGGACGCCCAATTACTTTCTATCATTGTGGAGTTTGTTTCATCGTGATAAATCATATCGTAATCATAGTTTGAAAATTAAAAATACCGAAAAAAAATCCAAAATCCTTAAAGAATTTTATTCGATTTAAAACGTTTTCCGTCGATGGGTCAAAAATTAAATGATCTATAATAAACAAGATCATCAATAAAAGTTTTAGTTCATTATACGGTAAACATCTAATGCAAAAAACCGCATTACAATCGACCCAGTACTTTTTGAGAAAAATGGTAACAAAAAAGTGCACAAACAAACATACAAACAAACAAACACACAACCTCTAAGGGCAAACACATATACCGTCTCCGTTTCGCCGAGGGTAAAAAAGATAAAACACAGAATTAGGTTCCCCTAATTCTGTGTTTTAAATTTTCTTATTTTAACTTAAGAAAAAGCACAATTTGTACTTAAGAAACTGTGAGTCCATCACAAATGTTGATAATAATAATTTTTTATTTAGCTCAATAGTTTCCTAAGAGTAATCTTAACTAAAAAGTAAAATTCTCTCAAGAGTAATCTTACTTCTTACTAATATTATAAATGCGAAAGTTTGGATGGATGTATGGATGTTTGTCACTCAATAACACCCCGACGGCTGAACGGATCTGGCTGAAATTTGGTACAGCGATAGATTTTAGTCTGGAAGAGCACATAGGCTATTTATCCCGGAAAATTAAAGAGTTCCCGCGGGAACCAAAAAACCTCAAACCACGCAGACGAAGTCGCGGGCATCCGCTAGTCTAGACTAAAAAGTTAAAATCCCTCCCGTTTCCTGTTATTACCGCCGACAGATTACCTCAAATTGTTAACGCTTTAGCTCCTTCATTAATCTAAGCCTAAGTGATATTGATTTGCCTTAAATGGGCTGCCGAGATCTGACTCCGACGATGGTTTTATGTAAAAAGTGTCAATTTGTCAATGCTTAGTTCAGGGTGGATTTATCATACACCAGGCCCATTCCCAGGCTATACTTATTACTTACTAGCGAATGCTCGTGACTTCGCCTGCGTGGTTTGAGGTTTTTTGGTTCCCGCGGTGGTGATGGTGGACTATGGCCAAACCCTTCTCGTTCTAAGAGGAGACTCATGATCAAGTATAGTGAGCCGGCAATGGGTTGAAATTATGACGATACTTTAACCAACTGGGTCCAGCATAAATTAGATCGGAATCTTTCATAAAGGTAGAACTTCCAGTGTACGCATTAGTTGTAAGTACCTATGCAATGTAGATATCAAACAAACAATTGGAGAAAATTGTTATCCTAGTGGAGCCCACTAAGAAAACAAATATTCCGATATTGACTTTCCAATAGCAATAACGCAATTGCAATCTCATAACATCATGGTTGGTTTTGCTTTGTAGAGTCTCATAAATTGAGTAAAATTGCATTGTGAGTAATGTAAAATTGTACTTGCTTGGAAATCGATGAAAAATTATCAAACAGTACTCGTTTATCAATTACTAGCATCAGCCCATGACTTCGTCCGGTTAGGTCCGGTTAGTGGTTTAGGTTTTTTTACTTCCAGCGGTATTCATCAAAATCGGTAGAAGCAAACAACAAATTCTGTGTGTATCCTGTGTTGTTTGCTTGTAATGCTCTTATGATATAAAACACTATAAGTGATTCATAGTTCGGTTTACTAACAATACCCTCAAGTAACTTTTCTTTAAAGATCACAGAGCTTGGATTTGAAAATGTGAAGTCGTCAAGCAAAGGTACTTCTGTTTAGTATTTAAAAAGGTAGATACATTTTATCCCCCAACCCACTACGATCAATTTGTTGGATCTACCAGGTTAGATTTTACGCTCACTTAAATATTACAAAAAGTATCGAGCTTTATAATAAATTGATATAAAATACACACTTTATTGGATATGATGATATTATTGTTACCTGATGTGTGATACATATGCATGACATGATGCAAAAGAAAATTTATACAAATTTATTAGACCGGAAATTAATTTATTGCAATGAGAGTTAATTAAAACATTCCGCCAATCATTGGACTTTATGAATACATTTTGATAAACTTTTATCAAACGAATTGCTTTATTGTTATGAAACTACTCACAATAAATTTGTGAACTTTAATTGCTTTTGTTTGCTAGTTGAACAGTCTTTTAACTTCAGTCAATGTAATTTATAGCTGTGGCAGAGTAATTATTATTAAAGCTTCATTTCATTTATTTCATCAAAGGAAACTTTTCAATTTCCAATTACATAGGTATCTGTCGATTTTAAAATACAGATGTGAATAAAAATGGTAAATATATTAGTGTTTGGTTGTCTTCTGATAAATGAGTGAAACTTCAAAAGTCCGCGTCATTCACTATTGGATCGAGCGCGCGCACATGCGCGACTGGATAAAACATTTTTCTCCTCTGAAAGCTGAAGCCTCCAACTAGATTATACCAATTAAAAGTAATAAATCCCCAAACTATCCCTGTCGGGGATGGAACTCGGGACCTTATAATCACAGCGCTCACCACAGCTCTCAGCGCTAGGGCGTCGTCAAAACATCATTATATCTATCGAACTATCATAGCGGTTCAAGGTAATTTGATACCTAATTCGCTACGTAAAAGAAAAATTCCAGAGCGAATTCCTTGAATGACAAGTTCGAGTTGCTTCTGCATGATTTCCCGCTGACTACGTTCAGTGAAATAAATTCCAATGCGTAATAGAAAAGCTTAAGTGACTGTGTCGATTTACGGATTAAAATTCTTTCTTATACTGTGTTTTTAGGGGTTTAATCATTTATTTTGATACGTGATAGCATAGTGGTTCAGAAATTTAGATGACGGCCTCATATTCAGGGAGTCCGGAGTTCGAGCCTCGGACAGACATTTCTTACTGTCCAGAGTTGTGATTAAACTTTAAAGCAAATAAAAATATTATCTTTTGCTTTAAAGGTGAAAGGAAAACGTGTGGAAATCTGCATTCCTTTGTCCATAATATTCTCAAAGATGTGTGAAGTCTGCTAATCCGGACTTGGTCGCATCGTGGACTATGACTACAATCTTTCTTATTCAGAGAGGCGTCTTGTTCTTAGTAGTGGGGTTGTAGTTTGCCTTGACGATAATAATTACTTAAACTAATTATAATATATTTTACTAATTTTATTTAAGACCTTTTGTCTTCGTAACAACGCCAGGAGACGAGGTGTCGCCCACGGTTACACAGCACTTATTAATATAAATCTTAAAACTAAGGCATTATAGTATAATTACGAATGTACAATATTATTATACCTAAGACCTTTTGTCTTAAGAAGAATGATGTTGATCACGCGTACTTACATTTTTACCGCCTACCAAAAAGTACTCAACGCGCCTAAAGAAGTTTTCACTGACGTTAACAAAGGACAGTAAACTCTGCTGAACAAATCTATTCAAAATGCTATATAAAACGTTTGTAAGGCATTTAGCGTCGCATCACGTCTAAACTCGACACGAAAAAATCCAAAAGTATAATTATTTCTACACGATTACACGACGTCAAAGACGTCGATGTTAGATGTTTTTAACGCATATCTATTACGTTTTGCATGTGGGACTTTTATGCTTTCGAAGCATCACAACGGCAAGAAGATTTTAATCAATGAGGTTTCTTTGTCGATTCTTCTATGCAGTGGTTATAGGCTAGGGTTAACTTTTATAAAACCTATATTGCTGCCGTAAATGGCGGTAGAGATGAAAAAAAAATTATCGCACATCACTGCAGTAGGACGTGGTAGGACTTTTAAAATCAAGATGATGTTTTCAAGACTATTTTACCGAAGTTTTATTTGCTCTTTTGAAGAATTCATAATTAAACAGCCTGAAAGATATGCAGGTAGGATCTCTACATGATATTTCTTGTTAGTTAATAAATACAAAATTTATGATTTTTCAGAACTTTTTAGATTTACATTATAAGTTTCATGGCCGCTCAAGTTTATTTTGGGTATTTATCTAATTTAATTCACTTATTATCAAATTCCCAATAGATACCTAATTCTAGATCACAAAGATTATACTTTTAGGTAAAATTGTATACGACGTGATCGGGCAATAATTCGATTTGTCGGCAAGGACGCTGGAATTTATCCGTTTTCCGAGACCAATCAACCACCGCCGTGGTTTAGTTCCAGGTAGTTAATTAATCTAATAAATTCTATTCTATTTACTGCTGATATCGAAACACTTTCAATATAATATACTAGATGACATTTTCTGTTGTCTCGAAATAAATAGGTGGTGGATATAGGTAAATAGAATAGAAGCCCATGGCCTTGTTACATAATATTTTTTACCTTTTAATATTTTTATTCTGTAATTAAATTCTTTTCATTAAGAGTAGAATTTTTTATATTACAACATTAAAACAGGAATTCAACAAGAAAATTGAAATTATTAAAATTGTAAATCATTGTCAACCTATACACGGCTTTGACAAAGTTCGCACGCGCGATTCCTTTGGACTGAATGCTCAGCCGTTCCGTACATTCATCGCGGAGCTATTAAGTATGTCATGCGTTTATGTTGTTTTATGGATATGATGGACTATTGTAAAACCTAAAACACACAGGAAACGGGCGCGGATCGGCGCGGGCCGGCTCGGTTGCGCGACGAGTTGAATTACTTGTATTTATAGGTATATGCACGACATCACACAGGACGCGGGCGCGGGTCGAGCGCGTGGCGGGTGACGCTGTGTGATGTCGTCCATATAAATAAATGATATTAAATAAATGATGCCTTACATACTTTTTATTCCATTTACCTAATAATATGATATAATTTTTTTGAGACGCCAGAAGTCACCCAGTAGGCTAGATAACATTTAAGCTTCAATAAAATGTAGTGAAACAACACTACATAAAAGTTAAACAAACTTCATACTTCAGCTGTAATCTGCGAGATAATATAAAACTATAATTTATGTTATTGATTCGTCAATATCGCATAATTATTTTGTGCAATTTTATTTTTTGATTGTTCTCGTTTTTACACCAATGTGATGTTTCATGCTAAAAGGGAATCCACAGAATCACAGGATTATTATTAAAATACGTTAGCTGCTTCATTGAAACATTTTTAATATCTTGAAAATTGACATTAGTCATACATCACACCCCTAAATAATATTTTCGAAACCGTAGCGCGTTTTCGTAAACCTAGGTACATTTGAAAATAATAATAATAGCAATAGCAAGATTACTTTTTATGCAAGCAAAATTGAAAGGCAGAAAAGGAATAGAGGTAAAACGATTCATAGCTAAATTGACTCGCAGGTATGGAAATAAATTGAGTTTTGATTCAATATTGCCTTTATTTGCTAACCTTCCTTCCTCAAAGTGCTTCGTTAAAGAATTTAAATAACGTCATAGCTGGATGAGGATCAGTTTTATCTTCCCACTTAATAGCTTGCGGGATAAAATTTAGGTACATATATCCTACTAGAAGTATTTTATATTTTTGTTGCTTTTTTACTCGAGCGCGAAAAATGTGGACTTTTAGTTTTTCATTCTTTGAGAAGACACCTAATATTATAAATGCAAAAGTGTGTCGGTCTGTATGTAACAGATATTAAAAATAAACAAATAATACGTACACAACATCATTTTCACAAAAATACAGCACGTGCTCTCCCCTCAACGGCTTGCAGAAGGGTCCGAAAGAAAACAAACAACCGAATAAACGACGAGACCTTGCTACACGATAATAATTTCTATTATATTATTCAATTAAATCCTACAATGTTTTGTCATCTTTAGCTCAATTTTTACTGTATTATACCTGCCGTCACAGAATATTATTAAATGTTACCATGCATTCAAACTCATCTCAAATCTTATCTGGACAATAGTGCTTTTAACTGACAAAACAGACAAAAGTACTTTTGGCACGTCACAAGTAATTAGTTAATATTGAAGTTCCGGTCAAAACTCTTCACTGTAATAAAATCATTAATATCGTTGCAGTCTTGTCTGTCCTACATCCAAAGTACTATTTTAAAGCGTGAAGCAAGAAGCTCGTGGAGGAGGTCCTGAATGAAGCGAGCCTACAAAGCCCAGTGGAACGAAGGGGGAATGTGGCTAATAAAACGAGCCGGCGGCAACCTCCACAGCGTATAACGAAGGTCGAGTAGGTAAAGCTGAATGAAGGGGCAACGAAGCGAGTCTTTTGGCGTAGGCTCTTATAAAACTCGGATATTTTTCAATTAAATTAACTATCACACAATATTTTATAGTTAAGGTGGATGACAAGGGTCTGCCCGCGAAATTCAAATTTAATTTGGTTTTTCACAATTTGTAAACTAATACGACAAAGTAGGCTTATGGCATTCAAATTGCGAGCCTAGGAATATCATCTTCACAGGTTTATATAAAAATCTTTACTTGAAAGTGCCCAGTTTAAGAAATTAGTCAAAATAATGACTAATTTGTGAGTAACTCACGTCAAACTCATTATTTTGACTAATTTCTTAAACTGGGCACTTTCAAGTAAAGATTTTTATATAAACCTGTGAAGATGATATTCCTAGGCTCGCAATTTGAATGCCATAAGCCTACTTTGTCGTATTAGTTTACAAATTGTGAAAAACCAAATTAAATTTGAATTTCGCGGGCAGACCCTTGTCATCCACCTTAAAACTACTTTTTTACTTGAATTTTTACAGCTCTTATTGACTTTAGTTTTTGATATTAATTTCAACATTACGCATTCCCTAGAAAAAGGACGTTGACAGACAGACATGCAGACTGACAGACAGACAGACGGACAACGAAGACCACAATCGTCAAAAGGGCAATATTTTTAAGCTAGAATATAGTACATATATTTCTCGCGGCCTGTTGTTCAATCATTGTATGTCACCCCACGCAGAGAAATTGCAGTATTTAATGTGTTGTTTCGCAATAAAACGGGAAACGCAGCTGTGTTGCATTAGTTACGCTTGTGTGTACTTACAGCTTTATTTTTTATTATGCTACTAGGTTATATCCCCGCGACTTCGACTGTGTCGATTTAGTTTTTTCTTTATGAGGGAACTTTTTGTTTTTCCGGAATAAAACGTAGCCTATGTCAGTTTCAGGCCCACAAATATAACTCATGCAAAAAGTCACGTCAATCCGTAGCTCGGTTGCGTGAGGCTAAACCAACAAACAAACACACCTTGGCATTTAATATATTTAAGTCGTCATTCGTCATCTTCATCTAATATAAAATTGCCCCATAAAAACGGCAATATAAAATTGGCTATTTCAGTCTCATACAAACAATTATTAATTCTACGAAAATGATAAAAATTTTATAGTTACTTTTAATTTATTCCCTAGAGTTCATCAAATACTGTAACTAAAAGAATAAATTGTCAGCCTCGTCATTATTACTGGTATTATAATTATAATCAAATGTCATTAAAATATAAGTAAAATACGATCAAAAATTACTTGGTATGTTCAAGTCTTTTCATAAACTTGCAACATTATCCGCGTTTTCCCGTGTGAAAGACGCTAAGAGAGCTTACGTTCTGAAGACGGACATAGGCTTATTCCTGCGGAAAGAATAAACGTAGTACACGATAAGGAGCTTTTAGAACGTTAGTGAATAGTACTGTATACTTACAACTTACCGTTTTTGAAGATCTCAAGTTACTGAAAAGGTATTATACGAGAAAGTATCTTATGTAGGTGCTACTTCTACATGGTGTCACCCTTACACCCTAATAGGTTGGATGACAGATAATAGAATGTGGCATGACCTAATTTTCACACTACACTCCCTTTTGTACCTAGAGCTCTTCATGATGTCATTCCTGTTTACCCTTGACTCTTCATGTTACCCCTTTTGCATGATATTTACGAGCACGTTACTAAAGTAATGTTCTCTTTTAAAAGCAGGTTCAAATGTCACAAATTACGGAACGTAATACTGGTTTTCTGTATTTTTCTGCAAGATTTATATGCAAAATAATAATACACCTGCATAAAACACACAATAATACATGTGCAAAATAGAGTCGAAAGATTAAACTGAGCTTTGTCTATCATTTATCACAGTTTATGAAAATCCATTGCAATTATTTGTTTTACAATTAATGTAATTTTTGTTTTGTTTAAAAAATCCCATTGTTTTGTCATTGGACAGTTTACATTGTTACATTTATCTTGTTTATCAATAACCCTCGCAGTATCGACCGCGTATCGGGGCTCTTTGCAGTGAGTGTTATTATTTGATGCGGTAATGTAGGGCTTTAGGGACCCTCCGCGTAGGGAAGCTGAGGGTGGTAGACAGGTGCCACGGTGAGCGTAGCCAGCGGATTAGCGTTTATAGCGATGCGTTTACATGTTTCGTGTTTGGTAAAGCCGTACGCTGAGATATAATAATATGTTCTACTTAATGTTATTTACTAGGTGGTGCACGAGCTTTCTCCGAGCGGCTTTAGGTATTCTTAAACATCTCAAGGAAGCTCTTTAATTTCCTTCTTTTCAAAAATATTATATACACTATGCTCTCATTCCCTTCCATAATGCGATATACACCTGATCTAAGTCACCTTCCTGAGTTATGGCAATCTTTAAGAGGGTAACTATTTCTTTAGATTGAAAGGGAAAAGAATTACTTCCATATTGGAGAATTTTTAGGGTTTTAGGGTGATGGACATTTTAGAATTCCGAAGAAAACATAAATTAGACAAGGAACAGTCGCAGGTGGAGATATTTAAAAATAAAATAGTTTTATTTTGTGTGTATCCGGCTGAGATACTTTTTTAGTTAGCTCCATCATTTGTATACTTTTTGAATCCTTCGCTGTCGGTATTTTCGCTTTGTTTTTTAATTTGATATTATAATAAATTTCCATTATTCGTTATTAGGTACTAGTAAATGTTCGAAATTTTCAGCTTGTAAGTTTTATGAAAATGTTGTTTCTTGATACGACACGTAAAAAAGTCGCATTATTTTAGGTATTTATTTTAAATATAAAACATTTGTACGTTGTTTGCTTTTCTTTAAAAACATTTGTGATAAGTATTCGTATGTCTCTTTCAGACAAATCCTACCGAAGAGACCCAAATAATAATTTTCATAACCAATATATTTCGTAACTCGCAAATCTAATATAATCAAGTCACAAATAATTTTTAGTTTATTTGTACAACAATATATTATGAATGGAGAATGTACGGGAGCAGGTGATATGGCTCAACCGTAACAAAGGATGATATCATCCACCGAGCGGGTGTTGTGCTCGGGGACCACTGGTCCAACCGTTCATCGTTGGAGGTCGTATATAGGCGTAATTCAGAGAACGCTTCGTTAGCGTGAGTTAGGCTCTTCGTGTTCATCGTGCGCTACTAGTAATGCCATCTATCGGATTATGTGCGGACTGCGAAGTCCGCTACATCACTCCCCTTCGAGTCCGGAGGTCGTCAGCATGCAGATGGCGTTGCAAGCATCAGCTGGAGAAGTGGCGTCGTGTAACAACCAGAATAGTGGCGTTGTAGGCTCATACTACCCTGAGGCTGCGTGACCCACTTGTGCGGCTGGTACTGGCGTCGACGGGCTGTGTACTGTGATATGCTGCGAGTATCGACTGTGCTGGCCGCCGAGCGTGTGGCTCTGTGAACGGCTGTGCTGCGTTGCGTGATGTTGCTGTTGTGCCGGAACATCGGTCGGCTGTGCTGTGTTGTGTTGCGTTGTGTTGCTGTTGCTGCGTTGTGATGCTTGTTGCTTGTTGCTGTGCTGCGTGTTGCTTGTTGCTACTTGTTGTTACTGTGCTGCGTTGTGCTGCTGTGCTGGGTTGCGTTGCTTGTTGCTGCTTGTTCTTGCTGTGCTGCGTTGTATTGCTTGTTGCGTTGAGTTGATTTGTGCCGTGCTGTGCCTTCTGATGATGCTGCTCTCGTCACGATGACTGTAGGGGTTTGTTGTGATGTGCGATGTTGCTGATGTCTGACGAGTGGGGTGTGACTCGTCGGCTTGATGTGCGTCGGTGGCGGCTCTGAGATCACGTCGGCTTGTTGTGATCGTCGGCGGCGGCTGTGACATCACGTCGGCTTGTTTTGATCGCCGGCGGCGGGTTGAGATCACGTCGGGCTTGAAGATCACGTCGGGGTCACCACTGTACGGGAGCAGGTGATATGGCTCAACCGTAACAAAGGATGATATCATCCACCGAGCGGGTGTTGTGCTCGGGGACCACTGGTCCAACCGTTCATCGTTGGAGGTCGTATATAGGCGTAATTCAGAGAACGCTTCGTTAGCGTGAGTTAGGCTCTTCGTGTTCATCGTGCGCTACTAGTAATGCCATCTATCGGATTATGTGCGGACTGCGAAGTCCGCTATAGAGAACAATACAGATTAGAATAAATATTAATGTTATATCGAAATTTGATATATTCACATTTCGAGTAGGTATGGCTATGACATTTTAGTTGGAATTAATAGTTATGATATTCTAACCGCGAATTGTTTGAAATTGAAATCATCACACCATTTTATCATGGGACGAGTACACTAGTACCTAAAAGGTTTAGTTAAATTTATGTATATTTAATTAAAAGTCTAAAAAATACAGTTTCATTCAGAGAGGACGTCCACATGACGCCATGTCGCGCTAACGGGCTGGCGGCAGAATCGGTCACACGGGAAATCAACACTGTGTCCGGTACACACAAAACATGCATGCATGGATGTGTCTGGAGCGTCTAAGTAGTTATACTTTGTTCTACCCTCCACTTAGTTTTCTACTGTTTACACGAATGGTTTTGAAGTAGGAATATGATGCCATTACACAGGGCCCTTTTGGATGTAGGTAATGGGACACCATCAAATAATTAGTGTAAAGGCCAGCCTATATAGACAAGCCTTAGGCTCCTTCACTTACAACTTAGCATTGAAATTTAAGATGCAGCCAAAGTGCATGTTTAAAATACGTAACGTACGTAAATTAGTAATTACGTACTATATTGACAATAAAATATGACGTATTTCAATTATTACCTATATTATACCTAAGACCTATAAAGACTATACCTAATATATGATGCTATGAGGATGCAAAATTTTCGCAAAGTGTAGGTTTGTTACATTTAATCAATATGGAACCATGGGTTATCAAGGAATAATTAAAGTACAAATATCATAACATGTAGGTATATCATAACATAATATTAGATATTTTGCTTGTATCAAGTTGCGCTAGGTCAAGGGTAGCCAAGGGAAATCAAAATACTTAGTCTACACGTCTGAATGTGTATTGCATTTCTATTCTGGTACTCATTAAACTTTGTTTACTATTTACCGTAACTAGTTTAAGAAGGGATACTAAACTAATAATAAGCTTATAATAGGGTACCTACTATTAATTTTGAATCCCAAAATATTAAAAATACCTTTAAAAATAAGAAAAAAACACTTTTCGTTATATTTTCGGTAACTGTTTCATTATAGGAAAATAAATTAAATCAGTTGCGCTTTCTGCCCATAAAAAGTCTAAGTGTGAGAAATTATCCACTTTTGTCACTTGGTTTATTATACGAGGAATGTGGAATGTGAGCTTAGATAAATCTGAAACGGTGCATATAGAATCATTAATTGCACTAAATAACGTAATTGGCACTTTGACGTTAAAAAGGTGATAAGGTGGGGGCGATGCTCTGCCATATTTCACATAGTTTTTGGACTCTCCCCAATCAAACATTTGAAACTGTCCACTTTTGATTATTTGTAAATAATGTATTATTGTTTTTGTTGATCCACCCAGTGGTATATAGCTATATTTTTTCCATGAACTAAAATTCTTCTTACCAGTGTCGCCTAACAGCAGTAAAGGATTATTACACAAGGGTTCATTGTCTTTGCAGAAAAATTCTAAATTTGAGTTGTCAAATAATTCTTCAGCCTTAAATTCACTTTCTATCTTCATAAATGTGTTTATATTATTTTTATATTTCGTGTATAATTCCGCTAAATATTTCCATGGTCCCTCTACGTGATCCATATACACAAGGGGTGCTAGGAGCGTGGTGGATTTCAATATTGCGTTGTATCGTTGTGAAGATGATAGCAGAACAAGTAACGCTGAACCGCTCATGCAATAAGCAAAAAAGTGAATAGGTGGTTTTTTCCCAGTGGTCTCTCGAACATAGTCAATTATTGCAGGTATATCAAATAAACCGATTTCATGCCATGAGAAGTTCCAATATTCTGCTGAGTCTGCTGATTTTGTCATATGAGTTCTCGAGTACTTATTTCCTCTAAAGTTCGGTAGCCATACATCATATCCTGCATCCGACAGTAAATAAGGTAATGCTTTTTTAGGACCAAGCAGAATCCAATCTATAGAGCTTCCCAATAGTCCATGGCTTAAAATTGCAATTTCACGGTCGCCACTAATAGTATTTATTGATGTTGTTGATACAACTCTGTGAATGCTAAGCAAATACCCATCAGGTGTTAAAACCGTATGTGTCTCCACCTGATACCCATCATGAGCGATTAAATCTGGTGTATAAAAATCAGATTTTATATGGTTGTGTTTTAAAAATCTTAAGGAACATGGTGGCATGTTATAGAATACTTCGTTTATAAATCTACGGAATGCTTTTTTAATTTGTCTTCTCTTTTTTTCTAATTTAGCAAAACTGCCACTGAAAAAAGATATTACTGATTTTTTTATATTTTGAAATGAACTCGAAATATCTGATCTTGTTTGTTTCGTGTCACTTCTACATATTTCACTATCGCATTTTGTTTGTACTAATAATTGATACAAAAGCAAAACTAGGATCTGTGTCTTCAGATACATGTCTTTACAGCTCTTCTGCCTGTAACGTAATAAAACAATTAAGTCTATACTTTCTGTTTCTTGTACCTAGTACACGAACAATAGTTTTAAGATTTAATTAAATAATCAAAACAGTTCGCGTAGGATATTAAATAGGACTTGTGACATTTACATTACTATTTCATAATATTTTCAAAAGATATTCATACAATAGGAAATGTTGTGACTATTGAATAGTATCTAAAAGGAACACCTACATCCTATAGGTTAATTTAATTTTGAACACAACACGAATTATCAATTTAAATAGGTATTCAAATCACAATAGTCTTGAAGAAAAGTATAAACCTGTCATAATAATGATGATAATTACAAACAGATATCAGTAATATAATAAATGCTTACAAAGATCCTACTTTAATTGTGTATTATCTGGAGGCAGAAATCAATTTGACGAATACAACTCAATTGGGGAGCGTCGTAAATCTTTAAGACATTTTCTTGTCCAAAATACCAAAGTCTTTGAACAGTGCGTGCTCATTTTGATGCTGATTGTTGGCAAAAATTATAGCTGAATCACTCAGACCATATATATATAGAGATATATAGAGAGCAATGGCCAAGCAATACATTGGAAACAGTCGAAATAAATGATCCGTGGAAGATGCAGAGTAAATAAACGTCTAGAAAATTCCTGGAAGATTCTAAAAGCTGAAGTAGCATATACATAGGTAATAGGTAAACTCACCTGCGAGAAATGGCGCTGTAATTAAATAAATCCGTCAGTGTTGTTAGGAGTTTCTGAATGGTAAAGCTGGACATAATATGCCACAAGTATATGAGACCTGTGATGTAATGAATGTGATTGTTGTGATTTTTTTTCCGAGACAAGTAAATGTACTGTACGTGTTGTCTATCTTTAGGATTCAAGGTATCTCTGTGCCATTGTGGTTGAGCTGTGGAAAAGTAATAGACGGAAATACTCGGAATTAGTATGGATAATAGATACTAAGTAAAAGTTTGGTGCTTTGAAGAGCCCTCAGTAAGAAGTTTCTAATCGTTTATTTACACATGTACCTATACACATGTCATCTAAATATGTTCTTGCTTATCTGTAGGGATTTAATGGAATTAACTGAACTTTCGCTGAAATAGAGATATCAGAAAGTTTTCTCATTTGACGAGATTACTAATAAAAACGAAAACGTGCCACATATATGAAGTCGTGTTGAAAGTTTGATACAGAATTAAACGTTGGCTTTACTTGTAAATAAAATAATATCAAGAAAAAGGAGGCCCCGCAAAATGATTAACATCTAATTTTAGAGCCATTTAGGGGCAGCTTGAGCAGTTAAAAGCTGATAACTTTTATGGATCACCTGAGTAGACTGTCAACTACTCAAGCAGTCTTGTCTTTAATATGAAACGGAACATTGTATTTTATCGTAACATCTCTACTAATTTAAAGTTTTACGTAATCATTGAGTGGTGAGTTTTTATCTTAGATTACTTTCTTTCTTACTTTGAGATTTAGTGCACTTGGACCTAATTTAGTTAATTATAAACAGGGTTAAATCATAAATCTATGCTTTTATTTACATTACAAGCCACTATCAGCCAATTATGATCTAACTCTAGAATACTCTAGATCTTAGGCTTGTGCTTAAAAGGAAATATTTAAATCCTTGCTAAGTATAACAATCTTAACTTGGTATTTTTTAAAAATAGCAATCAAAGATAAAAATTAAGGGAAAAATGAAAGCCGAGTATTTTGAATAATACATTTAATATTTTATTCTTGACAAATTTTGCTATATATGTACTATTTTCTAAGAAACTTCTGCATAATAGCGAAATTATCATTAAAATTCATTGGAAACATTTTGGAGTTACTAGTTTTTTCCGTCACATCGTGCGCGTGAATATGTTAACTATTCTTGTTCTATTTCATTTCTATTTATGGATAATTTTGATATATTGGTATTTTCCAAACTGTCAACAACCTTTGAAAATACTAAACTGTCAGCATCTGGATGCCATACAAAGTCTGTGTGAGTTAATTTCACACCGTGTATGACGTAGTGGTCAATAGGATTAGTTATACTATAGTATAACCTCAAAACATCAAATTTTGTAGCAAGCCAATCATCGCTAGAGCTAAACAGTACAATCGGAACAGTAACACGATTTAAATTGAACTCTTCTCTTTCGTCATTAAACCTATGAAATTTTCCAGATTTTACCATACGAGCATAGTGAAAAATAGTATTCGTAGACCCTCCTGCGGGTACGTGATACAACACCCTAGCAGCAAAACTACTATCCCATGCATTTTCTTCAGGTAAACTACCGCTAAGAAATAATAAAGGATTAATGCAGTATAAATCCGGACCCTGACAATATTTTTGTGCAATCCTAGAAATAGATACTGTCGAGTTTCATTTGAATTATTGAAAACTTCACTTCCAATTTCAATCAAAAATTTCGGGAGATTCTCGTATTACAAATAACGTATGGTAAATAAGTGAATGCCAATGCGAAATTGGATTTGTTTAACATTGTTACTAGAGGAGAGGCCCTGATTCACTTGTTGCTTTGACGAGCTCCCTGGCGCAGGAGAAAGCGCTGTGATCATATAAATGGGAAGTTCCGCGTTCGTTTCCCGGCAGTGTCAATTTAGGAATTTATAAATTTTGGTGGGAGGCTTCGACCGTGGCTAGTTACCATCCTACCAGCAAACACATGCCGTCAAGTTATTAACTATTCCGGTCCGTTGCCGTGTAGAAACCGATTAAGTGTTGGGATTACTAACAGGTTAGCCTGCTACATCTTAAAATCCATTATCACTTATCACCATGTGAGATCACAGTCAAGGGCTAACTTGTAGGGGAATAAAAAAAGCATTTAAAAGATAATTATTATTCTTCAATTTGAATTACGTGTTTATAAATCGTATTAATTTTTAATGCGAAGATCAATAAAATAATCTATCGATTATGAGTTGCGTTGTGCGTTCGATAAACAACTCCCCAAACTTTGAAAAAAAAAAAACAATGCCGTCTGTAATTGCGGTTCTCCCTCTTCATTACGTTTAAGTTGACGGTAGTAAATATTATAAGCCCATGGTATAAATAATTAAAACTCACAATAATAGGTCAACGTGGCACAAGCTGCAATGCTATGCATATTTCACTAACTAATTTGGCAGTTTGTGTCGATCCAATTATTGGAATATTGCCCGGTTGCCGAACAGTCCCTTACTTAGTTACAACTTTAATATTCACCCCTTGAATGCAATAAAAAACGACCGGCTTAGTTTTCAGATTAGAGATGCCCAAATTAAAAAAAAAAAGTTTATGTTCACCCAACTCCCTTATCATAAGTTGTGTTGGTTCAAAGGATTTAAATGTCAATACTTATGGTTATTGAGCGATTATTAAATTAATATAATACTAGACGGTGCCTGCGACTTCGTCCACGTGGATTAAGTTATTTTTATTCCCGGAACTCCTTAATTTGCCGGGATAAAAGTTGGTTATCAAAATCGGTTAAAAAAGATGGACAGTTAAATCGTAATAGACAGACAGACCGACACATAGACAGACACATTTTTTATTTATAACATTAGTATGGATTATTATACACCTAATCTGTAATCAATAGCTTATTTCAGTTATTTATTTATGTTAAGATGCTATTTATGTTCAAACAAATTCATTGTCTGACTAATTAAACTAAACTGAACTAACTTAAATGGCTAGCCGACGATGTCGATTTTAACTATGAAATTCTACGGGTAACAATGAGTAACTGAGTTATTGTTATTGATCGTTTTTACCAATATTCATACCAAGAAACAAGTAAGTAAATATTGTCATTTGAATGCACGTTTTCCTCCGTTTCGAATACATACAAAATACATATTAATACAAATAAGTAGGTACAATATTAATTTACAAAACGTTTAAATCAATAAAATAAAGTAAATTAAAAGTTATTTGTTAAAAATAAAATGAATAAAATCATACTGCTAGTTAAAGAGGTTTTCGCTTGGCGTCAATCATGAGGTCTATGGCTGGAAAATAGTAAATAAAATAGACCAATGTTTGCAGTCTGAAGTTAGCACGAAAATGTATTATTCTGCGACTTTTATATTGACAATCATTGTGTATCCCTAAGTTTTAACAGTCTTACTAGATACTACTCGTCATAATAATCGGATCAAGGTTTGACGCAGGAATCTTGAATATGCCCTAACGGGGTGACATATGGATTATTATTGTTATGCAAATAAATGAATAGGTACCTAAATAGGTACAGATTTTATGAAGAAAAATAAAACTTCGAAAACTTCAATATGCTTTGTGAATTGAACATCAGTGAAAAGGAAATAGCACTAAAGAAATCGGATTTGGATTATTCCCGACAGCGTATGTTATCACAAAGCAAGTGAGCTTTGACGCAACAGCTTTATACGCGCATTTATTGCATCTAGAAAACTTATAGGACATAGAGTAGCTGTTTCCTGAATCTATGAAATACGAAGCGGAGGCTCCTGTATGTTGAACACTCACGTCTGATATACAGCTCAACTGCGACAGAGTATATAACGAAGTTAACGTGTCAACAACCCGTGATTTTTACTTTCGAATCGGATGGGGATGGAGGGGGAAAGTTTCCGATTTCTTAATTTATCTGTTGTTTATATGCAAATCTTAGTCTACATACCAAATTTCAGTCTTCGTGAACTTCAGGAAGTACTCTAGAGGTCTTGATGATCATCAGTGACTGAATCAGCCATGAAATCGACGTAGTTCAGATATCAATAAATCTGAAACCATAAAAGCTAGAAATTGATACTTGGTATGCTTGATAAATTTACCAAGGTAATCTTTTACTGGGAATTTCCGATTTCTAGCATAATCCGGACCGAAGCTACGAAAAATAAATCTGTTCGAAAATACGACGAAACGCTTCCAGAAAAGGGTAAGTAGTGCCCGGTTTCTTTGGCTCGAAATAAGAATAGACGTAACATGGATGTAACGAGATTTTTAGATAGCGACGAAATGCACGGGGATTAAATCCATATTTCTATATTATTATAAATGTGTCTGAAATGAAATGAAATTCGAGATGTAATTTATTTGCTGAATATCAGTACGAGTGTACAGATGTTTACAATGTCTGTCTGGCTGCTACGCTCTCACGGCCCATCTTTTCAAATATCATTCATTTCAGTAAGTACAGAGGAAGGTTGCATGATGCATCCCGGGGAGGACATAGGCTACTTTTTATCCAGGAAAATAAGCTCAGTTGGGATCAGTGATAGGGGCAGACCAATAAATAATCTGTGCACAGTCTGAATAAATTTAATAAGTCTATGGTCCGAATCGTTTTTTTTACCTTCGAAAAGTGCATTGATCCCGGACTAAAATAAAAACTGAGTCTTATCTATTAGCATCATTGAATGTGAGTGAAACTAAACATGGCTGTTTGTGTTTATTGGAATACTAGCGAATGCTCGCGTCTTCATCTAGGTGGTTTGAGATTTGTTGGTTCCCGCAGGAATTCTTTTATTTTCCGGGATAAAAAAGACTTTTTATTTGCACATAGACATGTGCTATTCCAGACTATAATCTATCTCTGTGCCAAATTTCAGTCAGATCTGTACAGCCGTTGGGGCGTGATTGAGTAACAAACATCGATACATCCATCCATATATCCAAACATCCATCCACCCTACCCGTTTGTAAAATACCCTATTATTGGTTGTACCGGGCACTGGCGTCAGCAGGATAGCGATGTGTCGATCGCGCCGCACTTGTTGCCTCTCGCCCTCAACTAGCGTAACTCTACTGCCCATGTGGGCAACTTAACTTAATAAGGAAAACTTTTAAGATTATTCTAGTTGCAACATTGATCTAGAATTTTAGTACCTAGTTGCAAGTACAAATCTCGGTGTATTTAATCCGCCCTAGGTAGGGAATACGGCGTTGACCTAATTGTTTTCTGTGCACTGACCGGAAGTATGTATCTGCCTTAGCAATACGTACAGTGATCTCGTATAGCGATTCCGTACACGAATCAAACTGCACGTGAGGTTCCATAAACTTAATTTTGTCGCATAATATCTAAGGTATTTGTTGCCTTGAGGTTGCTGATAATCTTCCTTCCTGCTCCCACCTACGACTAGGATCCGGGAAGATCCAATATAGTGACAGATTGTGAATTGTCTATGTACCTAAGCCAATCCATAATCTAATATACAGAGGCTATATGACCTATATTGTTATATCAATTTATCTATTTTATATAATGAAATGTTGACAGCTGTCCACTGGCCCAAATAAATAATATGGTTGAGTGATTTCCATTGCATCAGACCAACTTCATATTAATTTTATTCCCATTATTACTTCTGCAAATTAAAAAAATCCTGATAATGCCTTTTAAGAAGAAAATGAAAGGATTGCCTAGCGACAAGCTACCCGCAGATGGTTTGATGCACCGAGACTTGGAGGCTTTGACGCCGTGCCAGTTCGCATGCACCGAAAGACTCGGCAACACCTTACAGTTGGAACAAGAAACATATTTATTGCGGCACCCTGAGGTACTGACTAATTTATTATTAGATACGTACATAAAAATGAATAAAATACTGCATAGTATTGTGTACAATGTTAAAAATAGACAATACAATAAAAGGGTAAAGTCTGCCCTTTATTAAACTAATTATCTGATTGCAATTGATTTGCTGTAACCCGTTGAGGTGTTTCGCCCGCTATCTCCGTAATATCTGGGGGGCTTCCTACTTTATTATTTTAAAATGACGATTTTATATGGCGTATTCCTGAAATAAGGATTATTATTCTGATAAACGATAACGTAAACAATGTTAAATACTGCTATAGGTTATAGGGGACGGTAGTGCGTACCACAACCGTTTAGAGCAGTATAATTGTTCATGTTACCAGAAACCAAACCGACAGAATATAATTAATTATTGACGTTAAAAAATTATTGTTAAAATCGGTTCCAATTTGACTGAGTTATGGGGTAAAACCGGACAAACATAAATCAAACATCACCAAGTGACATTTTGTTTTACGGGATAAAAGTAACATAAATTATAAAATAAGAGTGTTAGTAATAGGTTTGCTAAATTGCATTCAAATCCGTCAAGTGGTTTCGGCATGATGAACAGAGAGACAAAGATTCAGAAAAAACCAAAGTATTTACTGCACAGAATCATCTTCCAGTTACAGTTTTATTTTAAGTAGCCTGTATAGATAAAGTCACAGCCATGAATAAACACCAACGTTTTAACAGGTAAAAGCCATGTTAGAATTATTTATTGGGAAAATGGTGCAAAAGAGCAAAAGGAAAGGAGTTTTAAGAGAGGCTGCTGAGTACTTTACAAGACCTGCGGAGGAGCTCGACAGAGAAATACTTGAAAGGCTTAATTTACTCTCTCGAGGGCCCTATACGCAGGTATTATGTTTTGTTTATGTTTGTCCAACCATTTATTTTACTTTTGACTTAAGCACGCTTATGAAGTGCCATAATTATTGACAGACAACCATCGACAAAAAATTGCAACACTCATAATATTATATTCATATTGTTTTTTACAATAGTGAAGCGACGTGCCCTTTTATCCGATATTTCGTAACTCGTATACTCATCTGGTAGTTACAAGTACGACGTTCCTTTTCAAAATAGTCACAGAGGTTCAACACTAGCTTTCTTGATAGGCCTTTATTACATATTTTCTATTAGGTAGGTACATATTTTCTTGATAGTCTATTATACATCTTTGGCGATGGATGGATTCTATGACCTGATGGATTCAGGGACATTTAATGTACATGAATCCATCAGGTAAAATGATTTATTTTAATGCATACATTAATATACTAAGTCATTCAAACGCTTGGGTATGTTTATAAAACAATTAAAAAATTGAGCAAAGATAAATATCAATGTGACAAATCGATTAAAACTTCTTCATAAAGAAGATCGTTTCGATTTCTCTCGAAAATCGAATTCATCAAAATCAAAATCGGATCAGTAACGCATTAGAAAATCATCGAATCGAGCAGCCAAAAGTAAAATTAATGGTTGGACAAATATCAGTCTAGTTTAATCGTTTAGTGTATATTTATAGCTGTGTAAAATAATTTGTAATTCTATAGTTTGTATGAACAAGCCTATTGTCTGCGGCACTGTGGTGTTCGATAAAATTCGTATGAATTTATGATAACACCACATCAAAATGTAAACAGCTACTGATAATATGTTAGATTTATTAAATAAATAAAATAAAAAACTTGAGAAGTGTTTGGACCGGACTGGGCTTGGACATGCCATTTAATATTGATTATTTAAATATTATGATAAGCGTTTTTTGCTGCCCTAAGTTACCTCATTGATAAAATGCCTAACCATTGTTTTGCTACGGGTTACAGAATCGAGTACTGGGCTTATTTGGATTTTCTGACAAGAAATTTTGAGTAGCAGCCCAGCATTGGAAAGTTGTTGGTATTACTCCCGATGTAATTGAGCTATAAATAATTTTTATTATTTATAGTTGTGTTGGATTGCCCTCTTTCATCACAAATGACATGAATTTAATACAGTGAATAGAGAGCAAATCTATGTTTGTGCATGCACTGCACATTAATAACCATAATCATTATTGAAACTGCTTGCCGGCCGAAATCCGTGAAGGAGACTAACTTAAAATAAATTTTTTTAGGGCATGAATATACCAGAACCTTATGTCGATGAAATTTTGATGGGTGATCTAAGGAACCTAATAAATACTTACTATAAACCTGAGTCACCAAAGTTTCCAACTCCTGCGGCATCAACAATTAATACAGAGTCGTCATCTTTTATGTCTATCCAAACATCGGATACAACATTGGCTACTCCTGGTAAATATAAACTAACCTTCATGCTATTTAAACGTCTATATCATTTATCGTTGGGTAGATCATATTATCGATAGATAGATACATTATATCAGAAAAATAGATACATTATATGAGATGATTTTTAGACTCACGCAGTTATATAGTTGCAATTTATGCTGCTGATAATATCAGTTGTTGAGGCATCGACCAGCTCTGCGAGTCAATGCAGGGAGATCCACTCATTCGGGCCCATAAGGAACGAGGGACCCCTGTTCGCTTAGAGAACTGGACCTTAAACGGACGGTTTATTGCTATTGCCTTTAACTATTAAAACTGTCAGATAGGGGCTAACTTACCCTGTTCTTCACCGCAGCTGTCTAGGGAGCTAGTGGGGGCGGAATATGTATATGTCATGAGGTAGGTAGTAACAGTGTGAGATTATGAAACCCTCGCTCAACTGCTGATTGGCGCCGGCGTCAGGCCGCTCTTGGCTTCAAGCTGGCTTGGCACTCCAAATCGATGAATACATACAATACACTCGAGATATGTGTCTTATCACCGTTAACTACACCAACTTAACATTTCGGGAACCACACGACACGTGGCTCGAATGGTACTTTAGCTTTCCGCTATCAAAGTTACAATAATTAACTCTTGCACAATAATTTGATCTTTGTCAATAAATAATACTTTCAATGCAACAAATTCGCGTGAATTAACTAAAGCTAACAATTACACTTTTAAAGTTAATTCTAAGGCAAAACGCGTTGCAAGAATTTTCAAATGTTAGAATGCTGCAATGAATTGAATAGCACAAAAAGCAAATTCTTAATTAATTGACAGAGCAAAATGGCGACTTTCGGAAGACAAATATTAGTCACCTTTTTAAGGGTATATACACACTAGCCGTCCTCTAAAACTTTGACGTTTATGCGAGGATAGCGAGTTCTGATTGCAGTTAATAGTAAAAAATAATATATTTTGTTTCGATTGCCAGGCTGATCCGTTAAATGTTATTAAATATCAATATTAAAACAATAATTAATGTGGGAGAACAAAGCAAAACATTACCGTTCAACTGGTCACACCACGCATGAGTAACAAACCTTTTTGAATAAAAATTAGAAATTATTATTTTCGACATTTATTAATTAAGTTTAAAGATTAAGTTTTAAGTCAATTTGCAGTTGAAGGTAAATTCATTGGACAAGAAAAGCATAAATGTAATAAAAATGTCGTGTACGAATTGGCAGCAGAACAAGGGATTACTGTAGGTACTCCAATTGCCCCCTTACCATTGTGAGCTTAATCCAATTGAGTTGGTCTGGGCTCAAACTTGGATTGCAATTTGGATGTTGCAAAAAACAAGATGGCGGAAGTGAAAGAGCTTTTGGTTGAGGGAGCTAACGTCACCATAAACAAATGGCTAGAGTGCATATAACATGTAATTAAAGAATATGCCGTATTAACCATTTGATTGACAGTGTCTGTAGATGACGGGGATGATGAGGATGACGACGACAACGATGATGATGATGAGTTTACTTAATACTGTAACAAGCATTGCACGCGCGGCTCAGGTTGAATACTTTCCTGCTCACACATCGACTAACCATCTCGCTCGGTGCGCCCGACCAACGTGTCTCTGCGAAGAATGAAGCGGCGGAGCCCTATATAAGCCCGAGCGCGACGAAGATATTCATAGCGACCGTACTAGCAGAAAGCCGCTGCAGTTACCAATACAGTCGAGTCTAGGCTACAGAGTACGACAGCCACTGCAGTCTACTCTTACGTCTAAAGCTAGGGAATCTAAGATTTAGCTAGATTCCGTCTGAATATATGGTACAATACATACGAGTTACTATCATTGACGTTTCTTTTACTTCTGTCCTACAAAAGGCTGATGCTCGCGGCTTCTTCCGCGTGAAGTAAGTTTTTTTTCATGTATGTATCCCGGAGAAGGACATAGGCACTATCCCGGAAAATTAAAAAGTTCCCGCTTGAATCAAAAATCCTTAATCCACGCGGAATCTAGTTTGTAAATCTAATATAAGTAAAAATGAGTAAAGTTTATCAGTATTGATTTTTATTCCTTTCTTTTATCTTTTATCCTTTCTTAGCAAAGTTATCAATTCTAATAAAGGACTATTTCATTCTTTAGTAAGTAATAAGTACTTATTTGGATTTTGCTAGTGACAAATGATAATTTATTTAATTCAGGTAGGTAATAGGTGCATGTCATTGATGTAGAATTTTATATAATATAAACTTGCCTTTACACAAGTTTAAAAAAATGCTCCTGAAAAAGCTTATTATACTGTCGAAGATTATATAAATGATAAAAACGCATGGATTTGACTCACTCCAGCAATGCTCAGGACTGCTGGTACATATTTACCTTTAGACTAATACAATTGGGTATTTGACTACTAGTGAAATAAATTATTTTATAGTGATTATTAAATAAAGGATCTCCCAAAAGTCGTAATATCCACGTCCCCTGATAGTTTTATTTTGAATAACCATTTTAAACTATCGATTAAAGTAAAAAAAGTGCGTCGAACTTGGATGACGTCATAACTTAAAATTTCATACAAAGTCCATACTAAGCACGCGTTTTGACGTTTGAAAAAAAGTTGCTGATTTGACTAGTTGTCAAATACCCAATTGTAAATATTTTTTTATTTCAAAACCACCGAGTTTCTTGCTGGTTTTTCTCGGTAGGAACGGCATTCCGAACCAGTGGTAGATTCATTCGACTATTCATAAGCACTTGTAAAACGTCTATTTGAATAAAAAGCATTTGAATTTGAATTGAATTTGAAGTACTGCAAATGTCATAGAAGTCTGGTCTGTCATATTCTGTACGAGCCTCGACGCACTGTATGAATATAATATTCTTACACTGTGTTAATGCTATACAATTAATTAATTATTTTTAAGAACCCATACCAACACCTGAGATGACGCTTTCCGAGACATTATTCACCTTCGTCTCGAACACCGTTGATAAAGCGATTTTTCTCCGAGTCGACGACGAGATGTTAAACTACGATACAGCTTACATAGAACTATGTAAAGCTGTTGAGAGAGCTATGGAGATACCGGTGATTGAAATAAGATTAGACATTGCTGAACTTTTGCAAAAAGCCTACGACATGTTTGAATTTAAAATATTGGAACAGGAAAGGATTGGTAAGAAAACAAATTTTCTTGGAGTTGCTGTATTAATAATTTAAAAAGTGTAGAAATTACGTAGGTACTTTATCCAACTGATTTTTTTTGTGCTTATTATTTTAGCTGCTGAAATTGCTTGGGAAAAAAGAATGAGGAAGAAACTGAAAAGAACATTAAGGCGGTTGGACAATTTTAAAGGTTCAAGTTGACCTGATCAATTGCCTAATAAGTATAATAAAATCAGTTTTCGAATTAATAATAACAGATTGCGTTATTTCTTCAAGGATACGTAACGCCGCCTACGCCCAAGAGTGAGATTTCTTCCCATGAGAGCTATAAAATACCGCCCCCGCGGCCTTGCATATGCCATCCGCAAATCCATTATAACCGATATCCAAAGGTAAATTCAATATCAAACCTAGTTTTAACGAATCCTTGAAACTCAATTTTAGACTATTATTTTCCAACCATTTTATAACAGCTTTATGTATTTTCATATATCGTTTAAATCGGTATAGCGAAACGAAACGGTGCCCCTTGTTATCAAAAAATACGCTACGTTTTGGCTTCACTCCAATCTGCAGGTGTGCATTGCGCATCAGGATAGCTAGACATCGTTAAGAGACCTCTAGAGAGTGAAAATTACTACGTCATTATTTTAATAGAGTACAATGTGCCTGTCAGAGGTCATTCGACGCCCTACATTGCATTTTTTTTAATATATAAAGGCAAGCGCATACGGGTATATGAATGATATCACCTTGTTTCCATTTCAGGATAGGTTTGGTATATATTGGCCAAGTGAGAATGACTATAGTACTGGCAACGTGACTGTGACGCCTGACATTTCCGAATCCAGCGATGACGAGCATGCTGAAGATACGGCGGCTACTTAAATATTTTTTTAAAATCTTTATTTATATATCTATAGGATTTTTTTTATTCCACTACAAGTTAGCCATTGACTGCGATCTCACCTGATGGTAAGTGATGATGCAGTCCAAGATGGTAACGGGCTAGCCTGTTAGTGGAATGGCAGTTATGTAAACCCACTCCCGTAGTCTGTTTCTACACGACATCATACCGAAAAGCTAAATCGCTTGGCGGCACGTCTTTGACGGTAGGGTGGTAACTAGCTACGGCACAAGCCAGACCAGAGAAAATTTAGAAATTATTAATTTCTAAATTTACCCTGCTGGGAATCGAACCCGCCTCCCACGTTGTGTCCCCCTGGCGCAGTGTTGAGCGCTGTTTAAGGCAAACAGCGCTCAACACTGCGCCAGGGAGGTCATCGAAAATAGAGTAATATAAAATTAAAGATCCTTACTAAAATTGCAGTAATGTGAACTAAGTCGGAAAAAATCGTAATTTTTGAGAGCTTACGTGGCGTGCGCTGCGTAAATAGTTAAAGTTACACGAAAACAATGTAAGGCGGAATTGTTCCTTTCAAAAAGTACCTACTAAAAAAAAAGTCCGTGATAGCATGTCTTATATGGTTGACACACAATAACCATTTTTATGATTTTAAAATTTGGTCTAAACCAATGCATTATTATTTTTTTTTTTTTTTTTTTTTTTTTTTTTTTTTTTTTTTTTTTTTTTTTTTTTTATATATATAGCGAGCAAACGAGCAGACGGGTCACCTGATGGAAAGTGATTACCGCCGCCCATGAACATTTGCAGCACCAGAGGAACCGCCAATGCGTTGCTGGCTTTTAAGATATTTGTTTATCCGCCCTTTGAAGAGCCCCATATTATAATCATGAGGGAACACAGTAGATGGAAGCTGGTTCCACAATTTGCGGGTACGTGGCAGAAAAGACCTGGAATAACGGGTGGTGGAAGAGGACCAGGCATCCAGGTGGTGAGGATGAAATTTGTTTCTGCGACGTAGGGTGCGACTGGAGAACACGGAAGGTGGTATTAGATTGAATAACTCTTCAGAGCACTCCCCATTGTAGAGACGATAGAACACACAAAGAGAACTAACGTCTCTTCGGTGCTCTAGGGACTCCAACGAGCAAGTAATTTTGGGATCATCTACGAATCGAACTGCCCGCCTTTGTATCCGGTCAAGTGGAAGGAGCTGGTACTGGGGTGCTCCGGCCCAGAGGTGAGAGCAATACTCCATGTGGGGCCGAACTTGCGCTTTATATAGCAGAAGCCTGTGTTTAGGCGCAAAGTATCTTTTCGCTCTGTTGAGCACCCCGAGTTTTTTGGAGGCTAGTTTGGCTTTACCTTCCAGATGTTCGCGGAACTGGACTTCATTCGATATATTAACACCGAGGATCCCAATGCTGTTAGATGGAGTCAGGGGAGTGTTCTGGAAGAGAACAGAGGTGGTAAAGGGGGTCTTTTTTGCCGAAAACGCGCATACTTGTGTCTTGGTGGGGTTGAAGTGTACAATATTTTGTAAGCCCCACTGTGATACTTGGTCGAGACAAGACTCGATGTTCGACACAAGCGTACTTCTACACTCCTCCAGCTGAGCGCGAGAAAGCTGAGCACGACCTTTATATAAGGCATCACCCGTACTGTCGTCCGCGTAGCAATGAACATTGTTACTATGTAACATGTCATTAATATGCAGTATGAACAGCGTGGGTGAGAGCACAGATCCTTGCGGAACGCCAGCATTGATGGGCTTCAATTCAGAGCAAAAACCGTCGACTGCGACTTTGATGCTGCGCCCGTTCAAAAAACTGGCGATCCAATCACACAGCTTCTCGGGGAGTCCGTAAGAAGGTAATTTGGACAGAAGTGCCCTATGCCAAACCCGATCAAAGGCCTTAGCAATATCCAGGCTGACCGCCAAAGCTTCTCCCTTGCTGTCGATTGCCTCTGCCCAGCGGTGAGTAAGGTAAGCTAGGAGATCACCAGCTGATCGACCGCGGCGAAAACCATACTGACGATCACTAATCAGCTGGTGCTCTTCCAGGTACTGAAGCATTTGGGTGTTAATTATATGCTCCATAACTTACTCCATTTACGAAGGTGTTTTCAAATATTCCTTATCAAAATAAATATGTTATTCATCTCAAGTATCTAATTAAGATAAAAATTGTCCTTTACATCATGGCGGGCTGGCGGCTGTGGCAGGTGTGGTGAGAAAGGGGCGTACTCTTACAATGTAATATTATTAATATGTAAAACCTGCCCACTGCCCACTGGCTATATTGGGTATAGACTATAGGTATGGATTATTAGTGCTACCCGTGCGAAGCCGGGTCGGATCGCTAGTCATTTATAAAATGATATTTGCTCAAAACGTTTTTTGTCACCTGAATAGTTTTTGAAACGTTTTTTGTGGAATGATCATTAATTGTTAAACGTTTTTTGTGAAACATTAGTGAACCAGAAACATCACAATAATTGGAGTATAAAGATGTGAAATTGATAAAATGGTAAAAAAAATGAACAACATATTTTACTCATATCCAATATTTCGTCTCCGCTGCGCGCCGCTCACATATCTCCTCTCGTCTCCGCTGCGCGCCGCCGCCAGCTTGCGAGCCACAGCTCACATCTCCGCATCGATCGTGCTATACAAATATGATACATCTCCGCTCAGTGGTATCCATTGAAGCTGAGCGGAGACGAGATGTGTGAATAACGAAATTCTATTGGTCGTTTAAATCACATCTCCTCTCCTCTCGTCTCCTCTCCGCTCTGGTGGAGCCCGGGCCTTAAACAGCCAGACTCGATACATAGACAGAAAACAAGGTTTTCAACATGTTTTAATGTGTATACTGCGATAGTGGAAACTCACGGTAATATGAATCTCTCACAATTTTATACTCCAATTATTCTGTGATGTTTCTTTTAATATGAAATGAAAACCTTTGTACTATTGAAGCGCGTGAGATGCAACAAAAAATGAGCTGTGATCGAGTTGCATTCAATTGTAGAGTCATTGGAGTGTTCGCAGGGCTTCTGAGGCGTATTCATGAAAGCACCATATATTTTATTAATAAATTGTATTTTTAAATGTGACTCAGATGTTTTATTTTAAAGGTTGTCACCAAGCAAGTGCTAGATTCAGGCGCATAACATCCCATTCGTAAAACGTATTCCAGCTAAAAATATGCCCCTTTCGAAAAAGATCCTGGTATCAAAAAGTCCTGTTCAAATTCAATTTTTTTTATTCGAGTTGACTTTGACAAGTGCTTTTGAATAGTTGAGTGAATCTACCACTGGTTCCTACCTAGTAGAACCAACAAGAAACTCGGTGGTTGTTCTTTTGAAAAAAATAATTTACAATGTCATCAATATGTAGATACATAAGTAACCGCTGTCCTTAGCATTGCTGGAACGAGTGAAATCCATGCTCTAATTCTCTTTATACGTCATAATCTTCAACAGTATAATAAGCTGTTTTTCAGGAGGATACTTTTAATGGATTTCTTAAACTTGTGTAAAGGAAAGTTTAAAATAGGTTGTGGAATTTTGTTATAGAATAGAATGCTCATTCCCACGAACGACCTTTGGACTTTCATGAGGCGGAGCGATGGAGTCATGAGCTTATTACGGCCTCTAGTTTGCCTATCGTGCAAATGGCATATTTTATAGATCTCAAAAAGGACCCGTTCTTAAAAAGTCTCATCTTTCGTTAAGACTATGAATTTTTAAAATCGATTCCGAAACTTAGCAGCAGTTCCATATTTTGATGGCTGCATTTCCACTAAAGTGGAGCTGAGCGGAGATCTGTTTAACACATGTTTGGTTGACGCGTGTTTGCAGGCCCGCAGCCTCCGTAGAATGCAGACAATTATTGTATTTAAAATGAACATTTCATGGTGCGACGACAACCGCTCGGTCACGGGCTCGGTGGAAACCCTGTCATTCTTGTTCAAACTCTCTGCAACTAAAGGGGTCAGGTCAGCCCTTTAAACAAATATTGTTAAACAAAAGCAGAAAGCGAAAAGGATGATTAATACAATCTGCTTATAATATAATAATTTGAATTTTTCTGTAGTATTTTAACAATGGCTTAATCCTTTTGTTTGGGTGCTAATGGATAACAGGTTTTCAGTTATGATGGAGATTCTACGGACTCGGACCAATGAGAATAATTTAAGTAAATGAATACCTATTCGTAGGTATTTAAAATATTTGAATCGTCGTACAAAATATATTTGTTTAAATTTTATAATGTGATCTTTAGCTTAAACTTTGTAATTAGAATGAAAATAAAAAATTAAAAAAATGTTTAATACAATAAATCAACTTGACAATGAAGTATGAAAACGAATTTCACTGTTAGTTCAAGATTCAAAAATAGACATGGATTGCTATCTTCGTTATAAATAGATGAGACGTGTCAATGTCACCGATTTAGGTATACCCTTCAGGGTACTAGCGATATTAACTCATAAATACTACTGCTCGTACCCTCAAAGGGTAAAATTGAGGGTAATAGCGTGCACTGGAGAATTGTGACGTTTGTCTACAATTTTGGCAGACTTAGGGTGCATTTCCACCGGAAATACACTACGTTGCTAAGCTACGGATGTGTGTCAAAGCTGGGGTTTCAGAATTAAGCATTCAAAAAAAAATCAGCTAAGTAGTTCTCAAATATTTGAATAAGACGTAAGTTTTTATGTTTCACACGATACAATTAGAATTTCTCAAGTCTGAGTATTCTCAAACATTGCTATTGCGTTTTATTAGAAGTACCTAAAATAAACCCCACCGGCCAATGTTGGTCACTCTTGAGCAGATAAGGCAACAGCCCATACTGTGGCCTTAGCATACCATTCTGTCACCCGACACAGCGTGCTTGGAGCCTTGCTAAGATTCGCCGTGTCTCGAACGACGGCCTGGAAGCTGTCAGTTGCATAATACCGCAATTCTATTAGCAGTTGTAGCATTGGTGAAATGCAATCCCGCCTTGGATTAGTAATTTTTTTTTTTTTGTCATAGATGAATCAAAGTTTAATTGGAAAAGTGAAATCGGTCCTTAAACTGTAGCTATACAAAAAATCCATACTAATATTATAAATGCGAAAGTGTTTCTGTCTGTCTGTCTGTCTGCTACGCTTTCCGGGCCCATATTTTCAACCGATTTTACTGATATTTGGTACAGGGGTAGATAGTATCCCGGGGAAGGACATAGGCTACTTTTTATCCCGGAAAATTGAAGAGTTCCCGCGGGAATCAAAAATCTTAATCCAGGCGGACGAAGTCGCGGGAATCACTCGTAGTATAGCATAAATTTAAGTTTCGTAACTGTCAAATTTGAGATTACTCAAGCTCCAATTCTCAAATTTTACTCAATATCAATTAAAATAAATTACTTAATTAGGACTTAAAAGTCGTCTTTGAGAGACTACATGAAATTATCAATTCAGAAACCGGTTGAAACCCACTAATAGGATTTTCATAGCTAGATAGCCTAGATAGGTCAAGAGCTCCTATTAGTAGGTTTGACACTAATTATCCGTAGTAGTAGTAGTACCCTAGTGATCCTCTGATGATCTATTCCCAGTAGAACTCTGGTGGAAACGCGCCCTAATGCACAGATTAAATGTTAGCTTGAAAAGTTATAATCAGGATTTGATCTACTTTAGCGATGCAGTACTAGCGCATGAGGTGCCGGATTAAATAAGAAAAAAGACATGAATACAATATTAAATAGTAATAATATATATTTAACTTAAAGCAAATCTTTGCCTATTCACTTTTTCCAATCTAATAACATAACTAAAATAACCACTTAAAAACATCAAACACAAAATTGTGACTATATTTAGAAACTAAAGTAACTGAATTATTCGAAATAACAAAGGAATTTAATATCATAAGGCTCTGCTTAGTTGAAATGCAGAGTATACATACTTAATAATATGTAATTGCTTAGTAGGTAACTTAACCTTTAAATAAATATCAGTAGGATGTGATTTAAAGTACTTTAGGCTCAAAAAATACCTCCTACACAAAAATTATACAACACAATACAAAATAAGTAACTTGTTGTTTATATAATCATGTCTTAGTGGACGGATGGATTGATAACATTTTTTATTTTGTTTGTTAAAAAATCACTCTGTGTTTCTTGAAATACGAGTAGATTGTATTGAGATTGAGATTTTCTAATAAAATAGAAAATCTTACATGAAAATCCTAAATTTGCTATTAATAGGTAATCACTTTCTTCTTGCACATTGCCTCTGATTTATCGTCTTTTCCCTCGCCGGACAGAATCGCCTTAAAACTAAAAGGTTTGAAGGGGTAACCAGAGCCTGTATAGAATTTACTCATAAATTCAACCCTGAAAATTATTGAGTAAGTTTATTCACTCATTGAAAAATACTTTCAGTGGA
Source organism: Erebia aethiops (assembly GCA_923060345.2). Lineage (NCBI taxonomy): Eukaryota > Metazoa > Arthropoda > Insecta > Lepidoptera > Nymphalidae > Erebia > Erebia aethiops. The sequence continues at coordinate 7,759,272 of OV281079.1, read as the reverse complement.
AAATACTTTAAATAAAGCGATAGAAACGTGTGGTCGCCATTTCTATGTAACAAAATTCAAAACCTATCGATTCGCCTAAACCATGTGATGGCTTAGGAGACTTAAGAGGTTCGGCACAGTAGTATACACTTTTGTGATCCTGTGCCGCCCCATTACTATGGAAGACGGATCCGCTGGGTTTTAGTGGGTATTCTGCTCTGACAGTGAGTCCCACATGCCCCTCCGGAAGGAGCACAGGACTACTTGCGCTGTTTTCGGGGGGGATGCCTAAACGCATTTCCCAGCGATAAAAAAAAGGAGACTTAAGAGGTTAATGTAACTGCTATACTCCTAGCAGGTTAGCTTAGCCAACCGATATACGTCCACAGCTGGACGTAGGTTTCTTACAAGGACTTCCGCACGCCGCTTCTTGAGTTACCCGAATCCATGCAAATTATGGTAAATATTATTCAATAGCAAAACATAAAAGGTAGCGATAAAAATAAGACTAACCAATGCAACCTTAGTGTATGAAGAAACGCTGAGAGTCCTTCCATAACTACCAAGATAGAAAGACTGAAAACCGCCCAAATTGCAAATATGACGAATATTTTTGGACCACCGGAGTTTGAAGTTTCACGTAGTCCGAGTTTGGCAAACACCATCACCCAGAGCATTTCTGATAATTCTGTAAAATATAAAATAATATTTTGTAAAATAATAACATCAAGTACATTCAATAATTACTTCGCTTACGAGTTTTCAACTAAACTAGAAGTTTTCTGCAGTGTATAGAATGTATTGGAGTGGTTTATGGATATTAATAATTTTAATGGGCAGTAAAATATAAAAGCGGAAAACATACGGAATATATTTGGATTATTATATTACTAATTAAAAGTATTTAATTACATTGTATGATATTATGTCTGAAAAATACATAATATTATTTTCGTACTATATAATGTCCATCCGCGTCGATATAGGTTCTTTTTTTAAACCTTTGAGAACTTTTTGATTTTTTGGTATGCAGGTCCTTACACGGGATACTTCCTATCTTTGTACCAAATTTCGCCAAATATGTTGAACAGATGGGTCCTGAAGACGTGGCAGACAGATAGACGGGACACCGTTTCGCGTTTATAATATTAGTATGGATTCCTGAACTTGATATGTAGAGGAGTACCTTAATATTAAATACTAGATAATGCCCGTGAATTCATCCGCGTGGAATAGGGTCTATTTATTTACACATATACGCAGAAAACTTTCCCTTTGAACAGCTTAGGAGCTATGTTTGAGAGCTTAAGCTTATGTGCAGCAATTTATTATCAAACAGTTCTTCCTAGAACTTTTTGATAACAGCTTTTCTAGTTGGACGCAAATGGGTCTCATGATTAACAATTTACATAGTGCAATAAAATGTTTAATTTGCTTTTGACACGTGTTGCATGTGAAATGTTTGGTTTGGACGATATTATTTACTTATTCATGTGTCCGTGATCATTTATGTAGAAGTTAGATCCACATTACTAACAAACTGTTAGTAATGTTGATCCAAATATTAAATATTTTAATAAATTGGACGAGGACTTTTTCTATACTTGTTGTTATGTTCCTTCTAAACTACAGTTTAACAGTTTTAGTTTTAAAATATCAAATCCATACTAATATTATAAAAAATGCGAAAATGTGTGTCTTTCTGTCTGTCTGCTACGCTTTCACGGCCTATCTGTTCAACCGATTTTGATGAAATTTGGTACAGGGGTAGGTTGTATCCTGGGAAGGAATATAGGCATAAAGAGTTCCCGCGGGAATTAAAAACCATAATCCACGCGGACGAAATCGCGGGCATCATCTAGTATGTTAACAAATTGGACGAGGACTTTTGCTATGCTTAAATAGGGTTATTATGTTCCTTCAAAACTCACAAACTGCTGCACAGAACAGCGAGAAACCGTGAGCGTTGGCACCTTTATGTGGTTGACGTCCAAATTGCTCGCACGAAGCGTTTTTGCTCGACGTTTCTGATACGAACCGCTAGGGTGTGGAATACCCACCCAGCGCACGTGTTTCCTGCCACTTATAACTTAAGTACCTTCAAGGCAAGAGTGAGTAGGCATCTTATAGGCAAGCGCGTTCCAACCTTGACCTCATCATTTTTTTCCACTAAGCAGGATTGTCGTCAAGCGCAAGCCTATAACGCAATAAAAAAAAACAACAGGGGCTATTCAAATTCCATAACAAAAGGCAACGTGTTTCCTCTGGCATTGGAAATGATAATAGACAGGCGGTATCAGGCTTACTCGTTTCTTTCCTCTACATAACATTAAAAAAGTATAAAAAATAATGATACAGATTGGTAATTGTTGTGACGTGTAGGAAAGCTTAGAAAATAATTCCGTCACATACATATTTTAAGTGAATAGGTACAAAATATTATTATGCTGGGGCAAGGCCACTGTGTATATAAATAGTATCTTTTATTATGTTGGGATGTTTGGATGAATATAATTTTGTATATATTGGATGTTTGTTACTCCTTCATACCACAATCATAGAACACGTTTGGCTGAAATATGAAATGAAAATAGCTTATAGCCTGAATTACACAGGCATACACATACAGCAGGTACATACGGCAGGCTTACATAGGCTACATTAATTAATCCCGGAAAATTAAAGGGTTCTCACAAAAAACGTTAACCTATAGGACGAAGTCGCGGACATTATCTTGTACATTATAAATTATGAGTAGGATGTATGGAAAACTTTTTTCGTACAACGTTTTAAGACGTTTAAGGAAAAATACTTAATCGTTATAGCAACGAGGAAAATGTGATATCATGTGCGTCTGAATCGGGCATGTTTGTATCGATTCTGGAGGTAAGTTTGGATAGGTACTAATATACGTGCTCTTATAGGAATTAAATTCTTTTTTGTGGCCTATAAATTTAATTTTGACGTATCTAGGTACTTTATAATATTCCGTGCTCGAAAGAAAACGAAAGAAGAGAAATATTATATGGGTGACACGCGTCTGACCAGTTTTTTTTTAAATTCTGAGTAAAGGATAGCAATTACGTTCATGAGCCAGGGACAAAGCCCATAGTCGGAGGTAAGATGCAGTATGGGATATAGTGCTCAAAACAAATTCGATGGTGTGAACTGCCTGATGTATCATCAGTTCTCCAAAAGGCGTCGAGTATTTGGCGATTTCTTTCAAAATTTTCGCTTCTGTGTGCTTGTCCGATTCTCTTCTCTGGTACCTTCGAAATTGACTTATTTTTTTCTGAAATGAATACAAATATTAAAGTTAGGGCCGCTGACACAAGGGTGTTTAGAGATTTAGTTAAGTATATTTTGTGATGCTGTAACCTTTTGGCAAGAGCCAAAGAGCGGTTACCAAAAAGGTAAAATTTTTTTATAAATAATTTTAAGAGATCTTTTGCAAGTGAGCTTTAATATTTAAATAAGATATTAAAGTAAAAAAGGGTAATCAATTTAAACATTCAGTACTACAAAAAAAAATGTTTTGTCAAATGGAACGGAATGGTATAACCCAAACCAGATGATATCAGGATAATAAAACTAAAAAAATAAAATTTATCTTTTTCCTCTTAAGATTACAGTCACTCGAGTGAAAGGATAGAATGCTAACTGTCATCCTAATAGTATCTGGACATGATAAGGTATACAAACTGAAAATCATTACTATCCTATCCAAATACTATAAGGATAGATCATTTTTGTAATTGACTAACTAGTCCATTCCATAAATGTATTCAGCATGACTAGTGGGAGATGTTTTACCTAGTCGATCAAGTTAACTTCCATTTTTATAAAACTAATCAGCCAGCTGTCATCTGTCATCAAGGAATTGTCAAGAATTCCATACAAATCATGGTTAACTTTAACGCAATCGAATAGGTATAAAATTTCCCACTAGACCCCCAGCAGTAGTTCACAATAAGCCAGTTATACCAATGCTTCTTCTTTCTTCTTTTTGTAGATACGGTTAAGGTATACCGGTGACCCAAAAAGTAAAATTGGTACGTTAAGGACTCCAATCAAGACTAGAAGCCGTTGGAATTTTTCTTGACCCTCAAACATATACGCGTCACACTCCTCCTCCACGGGTTTGGTAGTAGACATCAGTACCATGTCAATGAATAGAATCAGAATCAATGGTGCGCAGCCTGCGCCTCTTTTAACATCAGCTACAAACATAATGTATTTTTTAAGTCAACTAGAGGCATTAGTATTTTTTTTAAATCCTGTATTTCTTTGCTCTTGAGGTGAAAAGGAGGAGTTTTACTCACTATATTTTCCACTGAACATGAACCATTTCATATAAATCAACGTGACCAGCCAAAAGAAGAGACACGTTAGAAAGAGAATTTGCGGTATAAACTCTAATATAATAGCATAGTGACGTCTGAAGTACCTGCAATATTGAGAACTCGATAATAAAAATATACATAAACTTTATAATCATATAATATTAACTCGAGTGTAGTTTGAATTGAAATATTTCAGAAATTATATAATACGTTTTTGCATTTTCGGTCACGGTAGGCGACAACTTTTTTTTAATAAATACAGTTTACGCCTGGCATGCAAAACTATTGGAAAAAAATTACATTGCGATACGGCTCGTGCGTCGTCTTTTGTGTACTATCAGAAACCTTCACGCAACAATTTACAGAGTTTTGCCTAAATTAGATGTACGATGCGTGAAACAAACAATCATTAAAAAATTGATCTTACGTGTGGTTAAAAAGACCCAAAGATAATCCGAACATCATATGGACTATTCCAATGATTATGGACATTTTCATTTTCAACGAGTTCAAATACATTATTTTATTTTTTGCCAACTGAAAACAATTAAAAATAATAGTGAAGTACAAATAAATTGAAATTATATTGAAACAATAATGTATTTTACAATGACTAAGATGATTTTGAAGAAATTTTACAATATACTGTGCCTTTAGGAGTACTTCAACAAAATAATTGATTCCTTGGAATGAGATAATTATATTTACCGCCCAAACAGGATCAACCCCAAAGATGTACGGTGGATTTGTTTCAAAAACTGGGTTCAACTCGATATAATGATTTTTTTCAACCGTCTCCCTATCGTAAGTGTTCATCCAATACGGGGACGAGAGCACAATCGACTTGGAAAAGAAAACGTTGTATAGGAAACCAGTGTAGAGCGTGAACATACCCATCATAAGTATGACGTAACGACCTGTAAAAATATCACTTAGAATACAAAAAATAAACTTTTTTTAACTACGAATTCTAAATAAAGTAGTAAAAAATGGTATCTATTATCTTTAAAACCGGAGTAGATCTTTAGCGATCCTCTCGATTGATGAGAACAAGTTGTAATGTTTACCAGACATTCTTCTCCGCAAAGTCAAGCTCATTTTATAGTTTTTGCAATTCACGAAGGCGAGTGAGCTTGACGGAGCGATCAGTTGCGACCGAGCCGTCGCAACGGCCACTTGTGCTTGTTGTTTCCACGACGCTTATTGCCGTATTGAAATACTGTCAGCATGTCAAAACGCAAAGTTGTTCATAGCGAGGTAAGGCATTTTTTATTTTGAATCGTTTCTTGATGAATTTTGAAGAAGTTAATTTATTTTTTGATCTGTCATGAAGAATAGACAGTAGATGCCATTTTGTCAGAAAAGGTTTTTTGACATGCAACAATTTTCTAAGTGTTTTGGATATTTAATCGTATGTTTTATTATTTGTAGGGACGAGCAATTATCGCTAAAGTCTTTCACTTTCTTCAAGAAGAATATAATTTTATCAAAGTGAATAACAGTGACAAATGTGATTTAAGTCCTTTGGCTAATGTACTTAAACGTACTGCGGAAGCAACTGGCGTCTCTGAGCGCACTTTAACTAGAATATTGAAGGAAGAAAAGGAGTTGCCGTCACCTTCCTCCAAGTTCACTTCACCCATGAAAAAACGACGTAAAAGAGACAGCAAATTCATGTTGGACAATATTATGAACAGAGAACTTATTCGAACTACAATACAAAATTTTCACATGGAACACAAACAAATACCAACTTTAGGAAAACTTCAGTCAGTTTTGAGAGAAAAAATTGGTTTTGACGAATGTTTGAACACTTTACGCTGTTTGCTCATAGAAATGGGTTACAAATGGAAAAAAATTGACAACAACCGCAAATCATTACAAGAAAGGCACGAAATACAATTATGGCGTTTTAATTTTTTTTTAAAAATTCAATATCGTTCAGAAGGCCGTCATATTGTATATACAGATGAAACATATGTACTTACTTCTCGTGTACGACAAAACACCTGATGTCTAAAAAACAAAGATCCAAGAAAAAAAGACACGTCTTTTTCAAAGAAGTTGTGTACGGGCAGCCATTTCATTATAGTACATGCAGGCAACAGTAGTGGTTTTATTAAAGATGCTTCTTTAGTATACAAAGCAGCATCCACAACTGGAGATTATCACTCCAACATGAATTTCGACAATTATGTCAAGTGGCTTAATGAAAAGCTTCTGCCAAATATTCCAGAAAAGTCAGTTGTTGTGATGGATAACGCATCTTATCACAACACCCGAAGATACCTACACCAAATTCTTGTAAGAGTGACATGAAAAAGTTGCTGACGGAAAACAATATTCCGTTTGATGAAAAGTCGCGCAATATAGAACTGTATGATTTAATTTAAAAAAATAAAGAGCGTTTTATAACGTATAAAATTGATGAGATAATAAAAAGCAAGGGTTGCGAAATATTGCGATTGCCTCCCTATCAACCCGAGCTAAACGCGATCGAAAATGTTATCTGAGGTATTTAAAAAAATCGCATTGCCTCTATAAACATAGCACAAAACATGACTGAAGTACAAAATTTAATTTTTGAGGGCTTGAACAGCATTGACAGCAACACTTGGCTTAATACCTGCAATCATGTAGAAAAAATTGAAAAAGAATACATAAGAAGTACTTTGATTCTGACTTTGAGTTTGTTATTAATGTAGGTGATGAGTTTGAAAGTAACAGTGATAGTTTAAACGAAAATGATTGATTATCGAACTAAATAACCTAGTAATTTTGTGATTTTATTATTTGCAACAAAAAATATTGTAGAATAAATTATAGGATTTTTTTTTCATTTTTTTATGCTAACCATACCCGCTTTCGATCTCACGCACACTGTTACACATATACAGATACGTGTTTACCACAAGTAAATCCCGCTCGCCTTCGTGAATTGCAAGAACTGTACTAATTTTACACCTACACAAATATTGAATTATTCCGTACGTAGTGCAATCGTTGATCGAAAGGCGTTAGGCGATTCGAGTGTAATGTAATACGAAAGTCTTGAATGACATTCAACTTAATAACATTACCCCCAAAGAATATATTCCATATTTCGTTCTTTGAAGTTTTATCCATATTCTCCTTCTCGACTGATACCATCCAACCAGCAAATGCTAGCAATATTATCCCGTGGCATACATCACCGAACATGAGCGCAAACAGAAATGGAAATGTGATTATTGTGTAGAGACCTGCAATATCAATACTAATAAGATTTAAGTTACCAGGAATAGATCCTTAACTAAATGCGTGGCTAATGCACTCATGTGAAAATGGGTAGGTATATGAAGTCAATGTTGGCGGCTTGCTGATTTGTTCAGATCTCATAACCTCATTGGTTTAATTTTTCCTAATGAGTACGTTGATTAAATATTTGCATGCTAATTTGTAGAATATGAAAGACGCCTTAACATTGTAAACATCTGTACATACTCATATTCAGCAAATAAATTTATTTCTTTGTTTCAAAGTACTTAAGAGGCCAATACATTTATAAGAGCATTATATAATAATTTTCATTATATAAAACGAAATACCTGGGTTGAGTTCTCTATAAGTAGAATCACCGTAGGCGTTGATAAGAGCTTGAAAACCTTTCGTGAACTTGTTGGTACGATGATAAGTGGGCGGGTCGTCATTATCGTCAGACTTTAGTATGAAGGACTCTACATTGCTCTCAGCTTTTTCCTTGTATTATGAAATAAAAACAGTAAGATTTATTATTTATTGTGTATTTATTATAAAATACATATAATTATTCTGATATACTTTATTATTTTATTGATGGTTGTCGACACCTGTTCTTGACTGATGATTCTTTGTTTAATATATTTATATGAGTGAGGAACGAATGGCCTAGCTGTGACAATGCTTAACAGTCGATTGCGATCGTTAAGCATCATTGCCCTAAGTCGGTAACTGGATGGGTGACCAAACGATGTTCAAATATGGCCTTTTCGTTTCCGGTTATTATCACTAATATCAGATAATAATCTTAACAAACCTAAGAGTTTAAATACTATATTTAGTCGGGTCGTAGGTATGCGAGAAGGACGAGAGGACACCGCGTTATAATCCCAAGAAAACTCCTACCATCATGTGATTAATGGAATGGGGTCATGACCTTCAGTAATGAGGAATACGACGCAGAGATATATTTATGTGAGTACAATCTAAATGAGTTGTGTTAAAGAGGAGTATTTGGGTTCTACGCAGCATTGGGCTGGAATACTCCAAATAATACATCGTATTGCGTATGCCTTTGTCGGCAGAGTGGTAACTAGCTTCGGCCGAAGCCTCGAATTAGACCCGGCCGAAAATTGTTTTAAAATAAATCCCCAAATTCGTCATCAAATGGAGTATCATACCGAATATCATCCCTAACAGGATAGCCCGCGTCCCTCTTTGACTGCACCAGGTGAAATCGCAGTCAAGGGCTAATTTGAGTGGCTAGAATTCTCACAACTTTCCAGGTAGGACGGTTAGAAATAACAAATTTCCTAATTGCTCTAGTCGGGAATCAAATTCAGACTTACTTACTTGTATCGGTTCATCATGGAAGGTGTCAAACCCTTAACAAATTGCTTAATCAATGGAAAAGTTTCCATTTTTTTTAAATTTATTATGAAAATTAAGACAAAATAAAACAAAGAAATTAAAGAATCATTAAGATATCTCAACAAATGAAAAGGTTATAGAACTTTAAAGTTGCGCTTGCAGGAATAATTTCATTACGGTTTTTAATCTATAATTTACTTCCGTTGCGTTAAATATGATATTCACAACATCGTGAAACTCCTCCATTCAATACAATGCCTTACCGTTACTCTTGCTAAAACATCTTCAATTTTGGGCAAATCATGATCAGGCACCCAACACTGTCCGATGAGGCATCTCCTCGTAATGTCAAGGGTGAACATATTCATGGTATGATATATCGCTTTCGATTTCTTTATTTGAACCATCCATGGGTCCCACTGCTTACTAACAGTACGTAGCGCCTTACAACGGTAATATTTAGTTTTTTTCATAACCTAGGTGAAATTACATTATTTTGATACAACTTGAACTAGATAATATTACGTGTATTACATCGGTTGGCTATTATATTTATTTTTAAATTAAATTAGATTATTACTTGATGATGCCCGTGACTTCATCTGCGTGGAATATTAGTAGGTATGGATTATTAGAAGTTATTCATAAGCTGATATACTTATTTGAACAATAATACTCGTAGAAGAACTTGGAATCCAACCATTATAATATCCTAAAATAGGTCGAGTTGTGTCATAATCTGAGGTTTCGAACCTGAAAAAGGCACCAAAAACCTACCTTATATATTATGTAATACTAGATGATGACCGTGACAGCATGGATTTAGTTTTTGAAAATTCCTAACTCCAAAAAATACTAAAGTAACCTATGACCTTCCCCGGGATGCAATATACCTCGGTGCTAAATTAAATTACGTTAATTATTCGATTATACAAAAGGGTCAAGGAAAAGTAGTACTCCGATATAGGTACCTCCTTTTACTTTTCACATATTCGTACAGTTATAAAAAAATCAATTACTTTTTCCAAATCATCAATTCTAACACCAAGTTGTAACATCATGTTCATCCTTTCGTCATAGGTCTCGGGACAGCTGTAAAGGTTCACATGAAACCCACTGCAGACTTTTTCCAATCGGGCATTTAACTGTTCGCCTTGGCATACTGCCATAAATGCCACCTTTCGAATGTCTTGCCCCTGAAATGGTTGGGATAATCCAGGTTGGCACCATTCTAGACGAAGGATTCAGTTGCATACGCTATTAAAGTGGTACTTTTACTAATTTATTTATATCTCGCAATAAAACAGTGTACTTTATTAGGTAAGTGGGACAACGCTTAATCGAAGTAGAGGTGTATTGAATGTTATTTATCAATAATATCTACTTCGGAAAAACCATGTAATTTAGGTCGAAGTGTTTTCGACAAACGCAGGCAAAAAAAGGAAAGGATATATTATTTAAAATACGCAAACAACAAAGTTGCAGGAGATTTTCAAGGTTATTACCGACTACATTGAAAATATCCTACTTCCGGCTGTCCGATTGGGGTAGCGATTTTCTGACGATGAATACACCTAATATTGCCAAAAATCATTGCCAAACTCTTTGTTGGAATTTGTTCTATTCTTCCAGGTAAATTGATCCGTCTACTATCTTAAATATTTAAATGTAAATATTCCATACAATTTAATTACTTTATACTCCACATCCTCGATACTAACTAAGTTCCCGCGTCATGCAGCACATCCTCAATAAATGTCACATCCGGCACACAACTCTCTTGCTTAAAGCTCGTTCATTAATCTTGTTACTAGTGAATTCAATCATTATATAGGTAGGTACTCATTGGAATTTTATGTAAGTATATCGTTGTCATTTATCGCAGCACGATAAACCTCTTTAGATCAGAGCTAAGAACTACGATTTAAAAACTCTAACCAAGTAACTAGTTAATACTAACAATAGTTTAAAAAAACTAAAAAACACGTTTTTGACGCAGACACTCCGGGTCTCAGGTAAACAAAAAATCGCTAATCCTGACTATCCTAGTAAGGATAACGGGTCAAACTGTTTAAAATATTGAATTGTCATCGGTCCTTAATAAGTATGCCAAATTTCGAGTTAATCCGACGTTTTAAAGGGGGTCAAAATCATGTTCAAAGATTACGTTACATACTAACATACATACGTCTGAAGCTAATAAAAAGCGTGTAAAAGCGTGTATTTTTTAAAAGGTGCTCTGGATTTCATTAAAATCGAAAATCACCCAACTATTGAATATATATAATTGATAATAATAAGTAAACAAAAAGATGTTTAAAATAAAACCATGGAAAAGTATAGATATATATAAAACATCTCTGAATATTGGCTTACAGTACTGGGATCTTGTAAAATAGCATCCTGGGAAGCTCGCTTGTAATAAATATTTCCATGCGACACTCTCCACATCATCATCTCAAACGGGAAACTTCTGCTTCTCTTCACGACGCCCGTCAACACAAAAAGTCGCCCGAGCAAACCGGTCTCACCACCAGCAGACCTAATTTGATAACAAGATAAAAGTATTATTTTAAACATAGTAACCCGACTACGGACGACTCACTGCACGACGGCAGTAAATTCTGCAAAAAAAGGCACGAGGGCAGTAAATTTAACTTACAAGCCCTGTTCACTGCTTCTGTAAGTACATTTTTCGAGCGAGTATATTGAAAAAATATTTCTAGTAGTTCGGTAAAAAAAATAGCACAATTAGTGGAAAAAAATCACGATAGTTCTACAGAACAGAACTATTGAAAATAAACGTGGCTAAAACCTAGAGCCTAAGCCGTCAGCAAGAATGTCCTGGCCAATTTTTTTATTAATCATAGTATCATATTATTTTTCGCAAGAGTACGTACTCTTATAAGAATGATCGTAAGATTGATCTTTTATTGGATAATAATCACTGTAGTAATCATCTACAATCAGCCACATATTAATGCTATGACGAATGAGGGTTTCCACCGTATTTTGTCTTTATTGTATATTCCAATATAAAGAAGTTACAATTGACTCTCGAGATTGCTAGGTATGCTAGATTCAGACGCGATAGAAGCCTTCTAGCTACTGCACCATCCCCCGCTCCGGTTTAATAATCCTCTCACCAAAGGTAGACAACCTTTGGTAAGAGCAACTTATATCAATCAGACCGGCTTTGCACGTTTCTTTGTAGTTTTACTACTTCATTTTTCATTGCATTACTGTATATATATAAATACTAGCTGATGCCCGCGACTTCGTCCGCGTGGATTCCCGCGGGAACTCCTTAATTTTCTGGGATAAAAAGTAGCCTAGCCACTCTCCAGGTCCTCAACTATACTCATGCCTAAAATCACAATGGAAAATGATTTTTATTTTATTTTACTTATTCGTCAATTTTCCAATGTTTGTAATAGTTATTTTGCTATTCGGGACGGAGACAAATCAAACAAATCAAACACCATGAAAATCGGTCCAGCCGTTCTAAAGTTATAAGTGTTCGAACCAACCCGACTTTGTTTTATACAATATAATAATAGAGGTCACCCGCGACTTCGTCCGCGTACATTTTCTGTTTTCCTATAAGATTTACCCGCTGCAAAAGGCCTATTCATAGCGGCTATATAGCTTCGGCAGGTTTTTAAAAGCTTTTATTTAACTTGCAATCATTGATGTAGAATTTTTTTAGTACCTATACTACGAGTATGTTTGTTCGGGTGGAATCTTGCAACTCAATTTTGAAGCAGATATCTTCAACCAATTGAGCTGAAAGCTGAAAGGTTTATAAATATCCGTCAGGTATTTTTTAAATACCGACCCAATAATTGTACTAAAGTATGAAGGTTCATTATCGCGTAAATGCAGTTTAGGTTTGATAATAATGATCGGTTAAATATCGGTGTTCTGCATGAATAACTCCTTTGATATTTCGGTTTTGAGTGTAAACATACTATTAATGATAACAAAATATATCATAGAAGGGTATAATTAATTCGTAATATGTTCAGAATTTAAATAAAATGTCACCTCTTTGCTCACAAGCTCTCTAATGGGAACTGTTCTCTTGAAATAGGGGCACATTAGGGGACAACTAGGGGCAACAACTAGAGGGGACAACTAGGGGCACATTTTGGTCGACCAACAAAGGACTTAAGTCTAGGTTACTTACTTAGGTCATTTATTTAGCTTATTTACGTCTTTATTACTATGATCTTACGGTTAAATATGTCTAATCGAGCGTCGGAGGTACGCAGTGGCTGTCACGGTTTAAAAAAAACGAGAAATTATTAAGTCAAAAATATTAATGTTTAGATATACATACCTAACTTCCGCATGGTTTTTATTTGAATTTTGTTGCTTATGTTTTGGTTCATACCTACCGATACTACAACGTACATTACCTATTCTGTGCAACAACCCTGCAAACTTAAATAATCAAAGTCTGACAAGTGTTAGCGACTGAAATACAAGGATCTCCATATAACAAACCGCTCCGTTTCCTAGACTATTATAAGTAATTTCCAACAACGTTCACAACACACAATCCCATAAATACCTTCGAATTTTGATAACTATAATACAACATATAGATATTATTAGCAATGCAGTTCAAAGCGTACATATACGGAGTTTACCAAAGTAGTTCCGTTGCTTCTACTAAACTATGTTAGCATTAATTCCTACATGCATGGCACGGGTTAGGTATTTTAGAATCCCTCTGTAACTCAAATTATTTGTAAACGGCATTCACTCTACGCAGAATTTCAAACTGAAATCCGTCAGTAGTATTAATATTAATACTACTGACGGCTTTTAGGAAATAATATGTTCAAAGGTATACTTTGCTGCAAGGTATATTTGCTTTGCAATTAATGCCTAGCTGGCTCATTTCGGCTTACTTGAAGTGCAATGGTATATTAATTATAATTGTAATAAAAATTTAAATAATTACTTTCCAAATATTGACTCCTCTGTCATTTCGGCTTCACCCATCAATGGTCCAATATGATTTAAGACGTAGTTCATTTCAGTCAGTTCTAGATAATTCTTTAATAGAGTCGTTTGATGCTCGGACATTTCCAACACATCGTTTTCCCATTTCTCGAGTATGTTCTGATAAAATATAAAAAAATAAACTTACTAGTATTGAACTCTGCGTGTATATGGCGTGTATTATATTATAAATGATAATATTGCGGACGTGTGAAAACTATTATTTGATCTAGGGATCCGTTTGCAAAATATTAATCTTTAAAGTTCTAAGTGTTTACCCACCTGCCAGCTAAACGGTTGTTTTTGGATATGTAAAAATTCATGGCAGTACATATTATAAAGAAGTCATATGGAAAACTACTAAACTACACAGATAATTAGGCTCTACAAGTTAACGAGTAATAGTCGATTAACTTATAAAATGTGCATATTGTGACGGGCAACTACGGAACCCTACAATGCGCGCTTGACCAGTTTTTTTAAATAAACGTAAGAAATGCATCCGTGTAAGCGGCATGATGAAGAAGGGTTTTATTTTTAAAAGCCGATGAAACTGTTATACGCTTAAAGTTTATAAAAATAGAACCGTACAGCTTAAAATAAATATTGCCACACTTGTAGAACCTAAATTCCATATTAAAGCTATGACCGTACCTACAAAATTATCTTTGAAGTATGTATCAGTAAACGTGAAATGCGAATAGCATACGCTCGACCACTCACTAATAATAATAATGCTTCACTCACAGCTTCACGTGTTATTTGGTACAACTACCTATTCTGTGGTACAACGTAACGATGCAACAAGAAACTAGCGATATATATCCTGTTTTACCTCGAGCGTTGCTATTTCGTTGAGCGGCAATGGCTTCGGTTCCATACTGTTGTATTCGACCACACTGATTTGATCTCTGCTCATCTCCCCTTCCATGTAAACCAACTTACGTTCCATTTCGGCACAACGACACAGTTCCGTTACATAATTTCTTTGAAATGGCTTCACGTCAGGTGTCATCTGTTCAGTCATCAGTGTATTATTCAGTGAAATAAAATGATATGAAAATATTTTTAGTTTATTATTTATAATCATCAACATCAATTGGTCTTCTCTCAGAATGAAACGGGTTTAGCCCATCGATATATATGTAGGCACTAGATGGGCCCTTTCATAGAAAAACGCCGGGCGTCCGAGTTGCTGAACACGTTCCGCACCTGTCTTTGTTCCCGTCGTAGCGCTGTCACGATCGCTCGTCGTGCAGATAATTTGTTATTATTAAGTTAACATGTAAAGTTTAATTAGTTTGGCACTGTATAATTTTTATTTTAAGGTAAGTGCTTCAATTCACAATTATACATTTCCAAAAAAACGTTATTAATCTTCCTATTTAATATTTTTATCCATTACGCAATCATTTAATTTCCGCGGCAAACTGTATGTTTTTTTTACCTAACTGGCCTTACGGCTTAGTACGGCTATGACATATAATATTATCTATGACCGAGTCATACGTTTTCAAGCTTTCATTCAAGATTGCAAGATATGTTGCAAGCAAGTTCCCGCTTTTCAGACTAGATGGCGTTACTAGACATACGCTCACATTCTTTGTTTGACAGGGCCCGTCTATGTAAATTGAGGTCGTTGGTTTTAAAGGTATTGAATAGAAGCAGGCGTTACTTTGCGGAAGTCCATCATAATGAAGGAACCAGAGGTTTAATTCGCTATAATCCGCGACAGCAAGAAAATATACGTGGTACAGTGTTTAAAAAAAAACATACTGTACCATATGGATTTTCTTGCTGTCGCGGATTATAGTGAATTAAACTTCTGATTATTGATCATTGTTTTGAAGGTGGACAAAAAGTAAAAAGTACAGAGATACAATTATTCTCTATTAAAATATTAATACAGATTCGTGATGTAATAAGTGTATGTACGGATTGCAAGACTGCTTGCGCTTGACGCAAGTCAAAAGCAATAGTGGAACAATCAACTGCAAGAAACCTATTAAATCATCACTCTTGCCTTGAAGGGTTGGGGTATTTCAGACATTTGAATTTACTGTTCTTATGATTTTTTTAGGATTATGAGCATACTTACATCTACAAATTGAACACATCCCATCTCTCCTAGACGGCCAATCACTTCAAACGCTGCCTCAGGTTGGAGGTACATATCACAAAATGTCATTGGGTCACTTCTCAACATACAACCCATTTTGAAAACTATTTAAGGTGTTATATAAATAGATAATAATCAAAATTCTTGGTACTGATAAAACGATAATGCTTTTCAAATTAAAATCATTATTCAAAATCCTATGATAGAAGAACTTGTCATTTATCATTTGGCAGACTATATTAATATTTTTTTAAATCAAATAACTCTGACATAATGAGTTCTTATTATAATTGCTTCCAATTTAAAAGTCCTTGATGGCCAATCAGTATTCGCTGTAGGTGGTGCAAGCAGAATATAGGAGGAGGAGGAGAGAAAATAAAAGGAAGTAAAAATAAAAGGAAAATAGGAATAAGTGGGAGTTGCTGCCGTAGATAAGTACTATATAGGATTAGGTGTCCTGGTTAATTCTGATCATTCTAGAAAATTCTAGATGTTTTTTCCATTATTTGTAAATTACTTATTACAAACTGCTGCGCAATACTTTAAACTCAGATTTCATTAAAATCGTTTTAAATAACAACATAAGCTTCAAAAGTATAATTTATCGTGTCGCTTTGACAAAATACATTACTTATGCAAATATGCCTCGGTAGGTTACGGACGTTTTATGTATCGTAGCGAAGAACCAACAAATGCTGCTGAAACAAGGTTGATTTTCCATTTGTTTCAACCTTCTTGTGTTATTCTTAAGTCCCGAGAGCAAGTCGCAGTCGAATAATTTACTTTTGCACAAGTAACTTTTGAGGTGAACTCGGGGCGTCCCACAGGGGCCTGTTAGCCTATTCTCTACTCACACATCATGGTCAATAGCGTATACTGACTGATAACAAAGTTATATTTACAATAAACAAACTTATATTATTTTGTTTTAGATTCACGAATATTATTTAATTTATTCCACTTAAGATGATATGACGCTCATGGCACGACGAAAAAGTTAAAGAAAGTTTGGTTTATTTATGTCTGAACTAGATATTTTTACCCTTTCTTTTACCCGCGACTTTGCTCAGTTTAAGTACGTTTTTGATTGTTAAAATTATTCATACCCCTAATTTACCCATATAAGGCAATTTTCCGGTACAAAAAGTAGCTGTATTACATGTCTTTATCCGGGAAGTAGTCTATCTCTGTTATACCAAAATTCAGCGATATCGGTTGAAAAGATAGGTCGTTAAATCGACACGCAGACAATTAATATTAGTATGGATTCTGGAAACATAATATTAATATGACTTCACTAAAGCTGGGTTCTTGATTTTGTTAGAAAAACTATTAATACAATTTCGAAATTACCATCTACTAATAGTAGTCAAATTACCAGTTGCTCAAAAGTCTTGTTAGTAGTTCAATAATCCAATGGTTATATTAAATCGTTTTTGCTGCAATATTATAAATTTGGATACAATCTTTTTATTAAATTTAAAAAGTTGTATTTTTTTTAAAACAGGCGTACTAAACCTCTACTCTATTAGTCTTAATAACACTAAGCTCCGAAGTCAACCACCAATCAAAAGCTCCTAGAACCTAAGTATAAAGAAAGTACACAGTGATGAGGCCTATGTGTGAGGTTTGGGAAAACCACTATTTTTGGCCTCTCGAGGCACACTGACTTCTTAACTCCGGGCTAATACTGAAAATTTCTTGAAATAAAAACTCAATCCTTAAATGGCCCGACTCGGAAATTAAACCCGGAACAGCACCGCACTCCGCACTTGAACATATTAAGAACCACCAAACAACAAGACCAAGGAGACAGTTTTTTAATTCCAATAAGAGGTAGTACAGTATGTAAGTAAATCACGCACACCAACCCGAATAACATTAGTTCCATTTAATCATTGGATTTGCCTCGAGCTAGACGCTAACCTTTATTCAGCTTTCGAGTTATCCAGTTTATTTATTCCATAGCTATCGTAGAATATGCTTTTAAATTTAGAAATTCAACATGCAATAACATTACAGAATTTTGTGTAGTTTACTCTTAGTAACTCTTAGCTCGAATATGTACCTTACTGATCATGAACTGCTTTCGAAAGCTATTTTTAAACGGTCTTCATTAATTTATTACGATTCGGAGAATAATTTTAAAAAGCATGAATCAATTCAAAATTTGGAGTTATTTGTGATGCGTAATTCTAATCGGTAAACATCTATTATTTATTGTTAACGAGATGATGCCCGCGACTTCGTCCGCGTGGATTACGTTTTATTGATACTGCGGGATCTCTTTTTTTTAATTTTCCGGGATACACCAAATCCCTGTACCAAATTTCATCAAAATCGGTTGAACAGGTGGGCTGCGAAAGCGTAGCAGACAGACAGACACACTTTTGCATTTATTATACTAGTATGGAAATTTGGCACAGCGATAGATTATAGTCTGGAATAACACATAGGGTACCTTACCTTTTATCCCGGAAAATTAAAGAGTTCCCGCGGGAACCGAAAAACCTCAATCCACGCGGACGAAGTCGCGGGCATTAGCTAGTTTATTAATAAACAGGAAGTCTTTGTCGAAGGTAAAAAAAGCTTTCCAGTGCATTAAAATTAAATTTTGCGCTTGAATTTGTTTTTAGTCACTCTCATCAAGTTTGAGTGTTCATAGTTGCTTTAAATGTACCACTACCACTACAGCCCATTAACGTCCCACTGCTGGGCACAGGCCTCCACTCTCATACGAGAGAGGGAATTAGAGCTTAGACCCACCACGCCGCTCCAATGGGGGTTGGCGGGCTTTAACGACTATTATCATGTTAGTGATATCATGCTTTAAATGTGTTCTACTAAAAGTCTACACCAATGGTGTTCAAACTTGCTTTGAAGATAATTAAATGTGTTACATGTAGAATTTTATGTATGAAAAAAATTAACACCTACTACTTAGACTTTGCAACTAGACTGGTCCGAATGGCTTTTAAAAATTTAATTTTTTTAAAAATATAATATAATATTATAGTACCTATGATATACGACTACTTATTATTTATTATTATACTATTCTTTGCGTTTGAATTGGCTTTGCACGGGTGGGCTTACCTATTATACTGTATCTGACTTTATTTCCTCGTGGCGTGTTCTTAGTAATGGTACGAAGCCACTGGAAATCCATAAAATATAATGATATGGAAGATATACGGAGATGTGAGTATTTTTGAAGTGAAACTTCTTTAGAATTGCTGTGATTTGAAAATTCGATGAAACGGATGACGTTGTCGTCACGGTACAAGTGGCGCCACCGGATGAACGTGTGTAAAGCGTTCCATTTTTGTAATTTTCTGTTTGATTGTTTAAATGAAGCAGTAATGAAAGTCTGATTTCTTGATTGTTTTTATATTTTATTTTAAACCGCCTAGGTTGAAAAAACTAAACGAAAAAGCGACACCAAAAGAGACAAACATGTTCATAATAGGATTTAGCCTGCGAGAGAATGAATACAAGTTTCATCTAACTCATTCTCTCGCAGGCTAGAATACAAGTTATATTTAACTCGTTATCTTGTAGGCTACTTTTCTGAAGTTTCACTTCTGCCGTGTGTGAATTGCACACACACACTTTTTTTATAATAAGCAAACAAACTCACTTTCGTATTTATAATATTAGTATGATTTAGTAAGAACAGAAGGCAAGAACCTACCCAAGAACTTTATTGAAGTCAAACGATCCAACATGCAGTAAACTTTCAACGAATTGAATACCGTTGATCTTAATTTAAGACCAACTATGTCGGATACAATACAACTTTGTAATTAATGTCTCCTTTCTTGTAAGTCTGAGTTTACGTCTCCAGGCGAATCTGATATTAAGCTTGTTAACTAGTACATACATTTGGTTAGTTTGTAAGCTAGTGGATAGTTCACAACTAAGGTGAGGATGGTAGAGTTTGTATTGGTCTAAAATATACGATTAATAAAATTATCTTTACTTATAATAAAACTGTAACTCTGTACATTTAATATTTAAGAGCCCAAAACATATTTTTATTTAATTTTTGTCTGTCTGTCTGTACGGCCGCGCATCACGCGTAAACTAATGAACGGATTTACATGAAATTTGGTATAATGGTAGCTGATACTCCGGGTCAATATAAATGATAGTTTTAACCCGATGGTAGAAACTAAGGTTTTTCCAGGATAGGGGTTTTTTGTTCATTTTACTCCATAACTCAGTCAAACTGAGTTATGGAGTTGGAGAACTGATTTGAATAAATCTTTCTTTATTAGAAGGTATGTATCATCAGGTAAGTTTTGCCCAATTTTGGTTAAGATTTGATAAATATTATCAGAGATAGAGGACAAAACTCCGCAACAGATAACTGCAATTCACTTGATTAGGACTTAATAATATCTTTTTGGTTGCTTTTTTAGGAAACAAAATTAATTATAAAAAATTGGGACCAAGAGAAAATCTGTTAACAGCTGTCAACATAATTTACTGTTTACATCGGTATTTCCATAATATTTCGATGCCATAATATGTTTGCCTGTGATATGACGTGTACTTAATTTCGTGTCACCAAAATGTCGTGACTCAATCTAAAGTGTGAACCAGAGTTTAAGTAGCTTGAAAGGACAGATAACGGACTTTACTACAGAAGTGTTATCTGCAGAAATATCTTCTGGAACGGAATCCTCAGTAAAGAAGCTCGAAGACAAATGCCGTAAACAAGAGCTTGAGGTAGCTTATGCAATCGCATAATATGACTGTGGCTTCATCGCCAGTAAATAAATAATTAATAAATAATATGAATAATAATAAAATTATTCGTGGCCAGTGACGCGTGACCGGGGGCGGGAACAGGAAGGTTTCTGAGTGCGCGACCCGAATGAGCAGTTAGCAGTCCACAGGAGCAGTCGAATGAGGGCAGTCGTTGTTGATGATTGTCTCTTGTTTAAGTAAAAAATCTGTCTTCTTGGAATTTTACTTTCATATTGTAGCAGATTCTTATGTCTTATTGTTACTCAAGCTTTTATTTATGGAATTAGTGTTACAAAAATTTATTTCTTGTTTTATAAATAAGTAATAGGTACTTTAGCGGTAGGTCATATAAATCATTTGAAATTAGGGAATATTTTTGTACCTACATTGTTATTTTAGTAGTTTGTATCAGACGTTTCGTATTGTTTCGTTTTATCTATTTCACAATTTTCAAATTAGTAGTACTTCAAATAATATAATATAATAAATATTATAAATGCAAAAGTTTGGATGGATGGATGTATAGATGGATGTTTGTTACTCAATCACGCCCCAACGGCTGAACAGATCTGGATGAAATTTGGCACATGGATAGATTATAGTCCGGAATAACACATAGGCTACTTTTTATCCCGGAAAATTAAATTGTTCCCGCGAATTGAACCGAAAAACCTCAAACCACGCGGACGAAGTCGCGGGCATTAGCTAGTAATATAATAAAACACGATAACTTAGGTCCTTACTATATAAATATGTAATTAAAATTTACTTTACAAAATTTACGTGATCCAATACATTGTACAACCAAGGGGGTATTTGGCCACCTATAATTACAACGAAAATGCGACATAATATTATTATTATAATACCTATTTACTGTTAATTATTATCACACTCGTATCTAAAACGACACATACTTATGGCACTTTCATTTTATGATTGTATTTGGCATGTATTACGGCTTTTGCCTGCCCTTTAGCTAGTTGGTTTTTGGTAACAGTATAAATCTGTTGCTGATCCTTTTGCCGTTCTGAAGTGATCCTTTTTTTTTTTTTTTTTTTTTTTTTTTATTGTGAGATAGGCTTGCGCTTGACGACAATCATGCTTAATGCAAAGCAATGATGAGGTCTAGGTTGGAACGCGCTTGCCTAGAAGATGCCTATTCACTCTTGCCTTGAAGGTACCTAAGTTATACGTGGCAGGAAACACGTGCGCTGGGAGGGTGTTCCACACCCTAGCGGTTCGGATCAGAAACGTCGAGCAAAAACGTTTTGTGCGGGCAGATTGAACATCAACCACATAAGGATGCCAACGCAGACGGTTTCTCGCTGTTCTGTGGTAGAACGGGGAAGGAGGAACAAGGTTGTGAAGTTCCTGAGCACACCTGTTTTACATCATGGATTGTCATATCAGCAATCAGCTGAAAGAAGAGTCATTTTGTTTATAAATGATGCATTACATTAGATTACAAGTAGCCGAATAAAATCTTATCACACCGACACCATGCAAAGTGCTAAAGTGCTTTTCAAATCTGCAAAATATTCTAATGTAGCCCATTTCATAAACTTGACACCCTCACATCATAGCATAGGAATGAATTGGGTCAAAAGGGCTTCAACTAGTCTCGTAATATTTAATTAGTAATTACCTAGATTCAAATACACCCAAAGATGGTGTCGGTGTTAAAGGTTCAGCATGCACAGTTCAGAAATTAACCAACATACGCACTTTAATAAATCAAGCCCTATAATTAGACTGTGTAGATATTAGCGCTTTAAAGAATTCTGGGGGATTACTATCATCGATTAAAGCAGTATTTTTTAATCTTGTTCGGGTTTTAGTATTATAATCCTTATTTTAGGGACATCAAGGTACATGAAATAATATTCCTTTAAGTGATGGTAATAATTGTACCTAGCGGTTCCATGTTTTATATAGAGGTCCTAATCATGTCAAAGTTAGCTGCTTGTAGAGCACAAAATAGAAACACATTGATGAGGTGTACAGAAGATTGGAGCCACAAAGATGAACCAATTTTCCGACAAGGAAACCGGTGGAAACAAAAGTCAGTATATTTCGGTATGGCTCACGGTTAAACATAGTCTCGCCCACGCTGCTCACGCGCTGCCACCGTCACCTCCCGCTCGCCCAGTCCCATCTGCCTTCTCGACGCCTTTACACGCAACAGGTCAGTGCATTCAATCTATATCACACATTATTAATTTACGCTGTTTGCGAATTCCACGTTAACACGCCTTCCAATTGCAGTGCGATGTCCAATCCTTTATTGTATCAAGTGCTATGTTTTGTTTACGTTCACGCATTGTTAACATATTTGTTTTCAATTTTGAAATTTCAAACATTTAGTGCGTTCAAATTTCGACTGCTCGTTTATTTTGGTCTAACCGCTCAACATTCGCGTAGTGCATACAATGCTCCTATCCAAACAAAAACCCGGTTTCGTAACTAAAAATATCCCCATATCGAATGTTTGCGATATCTATTTTGGAATTGGTTCTACTCTTCTTCGTATACACGTCGTGAAGGTACACAATTGTTTAAGGCACATTATCCACCAGGAGAAAATGATGGATATGCATTTTGAAAACCAATGTATGAATTTTCGGAGTTCGTGCTACCAATAAAACGACGTATTCTATTATTATGATCTGTATATATATATACCTCAAATTCCATTCACGCTGAAAGAAATCTCATTCATATTCACGTCGTTGTTCCCATGCCAAGATTTCACTTTTTAACGTGCGTAGCTTTACAGAATTACGTCAAAATGTGTTTATACCTTGAGTTATTTATCCGCTGATACAATATTATATTGGAGTAGTAGTTTTGTTTGGTTATATTTTTAGCACATGATATGATATCACGATTTTACATTAGCCATTGAAACGGGATATTACGCTGTTCTAATAAGCTTGTGTTTCATACAATCTATCAATTCTCTCCTATTGTTGCCAAAAGCCAACGCGTAGTTTTTACTGCTGTCGTTAAACATGTTAAGACTTACTTCAAGGCTGAAAGGTGTTATGCCACTGAGTTTCTGGTATATTACTTTACTCTATGCCACTGAGATTAATTTAATTACTATGAACTAGCGTACAGATAATATTTATCTATAATAAACTTTTTCTAGTGGGGTCTTTATCTTTGCAAAAAAAAAGGTACAAACATTTAAATAAAAAAAATATTTTAATTAATAATAAAACTGAAATGAAAGCCTCATGAAATAAAGCAAATTAATAACGTTTAAAAGTGAACAGAAAATTATTAAGCAATAAAAAATTTGCAAAAATGCAGCCAGTAATTCTTGATATTATATTATCTTCTAATATTTAAAATTAGTCTGGATCAGACTTTGTAAAAGCTTTTCAATATGCTGCCCAGTGCATATGGAAGTCTATATCAGTGTTTCCATTTGAAAAAATAAGAATTGTAGGTTGAAACAAAGGTTGTTTTAGATTTCAAAATCATACACGGATTAATAAACTCGAAAACCTTTCCAATTTAATAACGAGATTGAAATCCAAAGCCATTAAAATAGACGCGCACTGCAATAAGAACAAAATAATAACAGGTAGGAGAGCAAGCACGATATATCACAAAGAAAACAACAGCTCAAATTAAAAATTTGTCTAACTTTCAAGCGCAAATAGCCCGAAAGGAAAACGGAATCGAAACGAATTTTCGTCTGATGAGTAATTATATGAATAGGTATATGTGTGTCTATTACATCGGGAAATGCATGTGGAATAGATGAATAGGCGGAATTAACTATATTAAAGAAATTCATAAATAAATATGCTGTCAAGAAAATAGTTAAACTAATTGACCCGACCTGGATTTGGACGGGATAGGTACTTTTTGTACAACCATTTTTACAACAATCTTTACATAAGTACTATTATATTAAACATCTGCTATGTTTTTTTTATCTACTACAAACTAGCCCTTGACTGCGATCTCACCTGATGGTAAGTGATGAGTGTCTACTACTTTATAGACGCTTAGATATATTCGAACTCATATTAAAGTGATCGGTGGTTCGATCCCAGGACACGCAACTTTAACTCTCTAAGTTATAACCGTTTTAAGAAATTATTTATTACTTGCGTTTCGGTGAAGGAATACATCGTAAGGAAACCTGCAGCCCGAGATTTCTTTATAATGTAATCAATGGCGTATGAAGTTTGCCAATCTGCACTTGGCATATATTTACTGTATCATTTTTGATCGCGATCGATTAAATTTTACTCATTGAGGAATGCCCCCTAACATCTCCAACTAATTTAACAGATCTTCATGAAATTTGTACATGCAACGTATCGGATAGTGTAATATCTATAAAGAAAAAATAATTGTCAACATAGAGTCAGATTTGATGAAGTATTGGAGTAACATTGATAAAAAAAATGTACACCAAGGTATAGATACACCAGGCCGAACTTGATCAGATAAGATCATCTCAGTCTTACTTTAATCAAATAGTGACAGAAGCTTCGTATTTATGAGGCATTTTCCGACACCTGATTTTTGCTATTCATTTTTGTAATTGATAACAAAACCTACCTTAACCTACCGTAACCTTGCATTACTTATTGCAAGTAATGACACCTTGTTGCCAACCAGCTTCCTACTAAGACTAGTATGGCGCGTGGATGCGCGGCCCGCTGAAGCGGAGCGCGTAGTAGACCACGCGGACCACTGTCTACTTACTTGCTCTCCTTCTATCCTAGTGTTTACTGCCTACGTGTTCTGAAGTAAACAACACACTGCTATGCTAGCGAGCACAGTGGAAGCGCCAGCGTGCCAAGCGTCCGACAGACGTAAAAAAATTCTCATAAGAAAACATAAAACAGAGACCCCCCTAAGAATCTAAAAGGGCCTTTAAATGTAAAAAAACTTTCCAGACATGCATACAGTGTGTGACCGTTGAAGTAAAAACACAAAGAAACCTTCCTTAGTTGATTAATATCAATATCATACTGCTGACGATCGGATACCTTTGGGTGCCATTGAACTTCACCATCTTGGCTTGCCTAACGGCAAACCGACAATTCTTCCATACAGAACAAATCTTGTAAAAAAAACCATATCAAAGTCATGCATATTTCCTACTTCCACTCTTCCATCTAGTATACTTTCTGAAATTTGGAAAAGGAACCGCATCAAAGTCTTGCATCGTTCTACACTAAATTGTAGCCTCTTCGATATTCGCCATACATTTTCTATGGAAAAATAAATTCCGCCATCTTGAATTTTTTCCTGTTCATCAAGTAGACCTTCATGTCCTGATCATCTTTTGCCAAGAAACCACTCTTCCATCTTTCTTACTCTCCGAGATAGACACCAACGAAATTTGTATGGCGGTCATCTTAAATCCGCCATTTTGACATTTTTTTTCAGCTCACTGTCAATTGGATGAAGTTTCGAGTGACATTTTTTCCTCTGAATGATTTTTTGTCTTCTATACGAAACGACGAGTGAAAAAAAAATTTTTCTTTCAAAATTTTACAGTAGAGGTGATCAATCAGTGAATCAGCACGAGCAGCTATATATTATTTATATTAATATCAGAGCTTGTTTTGGTACTATGTGTCTAGTATCTACTAATTACTTGTAGAGACTAATCTAATATATAAATATGTAAAATAGCATATTATTACAATAGGGCAGATATCTGTCAGCTCAATCATGAATAAATGAGAAGTAAGACTAAGACCAAAGCATTGGGCCTAGACACCATACAATATTATTATATGAGTCATGTGGTCCATAGACTGTTCTGGTCGAAGCATCTTGCCAAAATTATAATGTAATTATTGCAAATGTTTTAAAATACAATTGAGCATAAAATGATGATGATGAGAATGACAATTGATCTTTTCACAGATATTACACGATGAGCCGCGTTGGAAGAGGAAGGCGCACTCGCGTCTATGACTGCAACTATAACAAAGGAGAGAGCTATTACCGACCAGTTTTAGACCGGCTCGATGGAAAGACCCCAATAGTACGTGAACCAGAAAATGATCGGATCAAAAATGGTGTCGAGAGCCGGTTCCGTAGCGCACTAGATGAGGTAGAAGCAGCTAGAGATGATTTTTTCGACTCAAGAGGTGCACGTGCTAGTAGAGGCAAACCTTTGTCATCTGCTTTTGAAGATGACGATTTTAATGACGAAGTAAGTTATAACTATGATAAATTAGACACGCATTACATAAAACATTTAACACATAGAACATTTGTCAGCGACAATGGGACGAAATAAATTTCGAATTTTTTTGCTTTAATAATAAAAACTGGCCAAGTGCGAGTCGGACTCGCGCACCGAGGGTTCCGCACAAACCTGCAGGTATATAAGTAAAAGTTTTGGTATTTTTATTGCTAAATGAAATCCTTAGTAAGGTTAAAATTACCTATTAAAATATTTTTATTATATGATGTAGCTAAAAATTTATGCTTTTCGCAATATTTCCTTTATCTGTGCTATAAGATGACCCCTCCATGCGTTCCTGAGAAGAAGGATCTTGACAGACAGAAAGACGGACAACAAAGTGATCCTATAAGGGATCCGTTTTTTCCTTTTGAGGTACGGAACCCTAATAAAACACCCAACATTCTGTAAAATAAGTTCAAGCATACTTATAGAAAAATTTTCTCATGTGCGCTAGTATGGTATTCAAAATCACTCATGTACATGAGCTCTTGAGTTATTCGCCTTCGAATCGTTGCATTTTCCAGTCGAGAATTTTATCTTGCATTTTAATTTACAGACGGACGATAAGAATGCACTTTGAAGTATTTCGTTACCTTCACACGAGCATATACGATACGCCTTCATACCTTCGTTCCTTTCTAAAGGGTTCTTCAACTTTTACTTGAATTCGTTTGATCTCTCTAATCATTTATAATTGTATTCTATTTCGATGGATCTCTCGTTGTTATGTTCTGTTAATTTAAATGTCTAAAAATTGAAAACACGCACTTTACAAACGAGTTTTAATATTTTATGACGTTTCGACAGCGTTTCGAGCATTAAATTGCTCGAATATGCCATAGCATATAAATACAAAACATAGCATATTTACACAAAACAAAAACAATAAAATAACGAAAAATTTTATATATGAAAATACTGACTGTAGAAGTGAGGTGTGATTAAAAACTAGACACAAACAATAAGCTTGGAGATAACAGTGTTTTAATCAAACAGTACGTGTTTTAAATAGTATTAGTAAATGAAGAGATTGAGTTGACTATTTCTGTTCATTGATCATCGTAATGTAGGAGCCTGTATTCTACGTATTCAAATTTGGCATCACATTCGTATGTTACCAATTTTAGAACATCTATTTCCAGCTAGCACTAGTCTCCAATATAGGAATTTATGCGTCAATGTACAAATATTATGTTGAACATAGTCTTGTTCGGCGAAACTGTAAATCAATCCTGAATAGATTCTAATGACGAAAATCTAGTAACCTAAATAAACTTGTGGTTCGCCCCGAACTGAGACCTCGCGATATCCATAAGATAGTTGTAACTGTATATTGTAATACTTAACTTTTAACATTAGACGCAAAAGAGCTAAAGAGTTATTGGAGATGGTTGAATTTTTGGGCATGTCTAGATGCGCGCTTATCTTTACGTTCATAGACAGTACTATCATTAGACTATTTTTTTATTCCACGTATGATGGTGCTAAAAAGGGTGCTAACGTCTATTATAATATTTTCTAAGCACAAACGAATAAACGAATAAACGAATAACTTCACGATGATGTCAATAGATCCATCTATTGACATCATTGTGAAGTGCTGTTAAAAATACTGAAGCTCATTAAAAATTAAAAGTTGTTGTTGTACAGGTTGTTCAAGTACAGGATATAATTGAAATAATTGATCAAGTTTCAGGCCTTTCAGAAAATTGAGAATTCTGAGGTCAACTTTGGACGTTAGAAAATCTCCACTTTGAAAGCCCCTCATTTCGTCAATTTCAGGGGAAAAATTATAAAAAAATATTTTTTGGACTCTAATAATAAAAATTATTTTATAAATAATACGAATAAAAATATTTTACTTCGCATTCGCTTCTATGAGAGCCCCCCTGAAATAAAGATTTTTATAACTTTTAAAGCCATATTCGCCGAGAGGCCATCGATTTACATATTATATTTAAATTTGAAGTAATTACTTTCAGTAATTCAGAAGTTATAAGCCTCAGACGGACGGACGGGCAAGTGCAAATTCACTCAAGTAGACTCAGAGACCTTCGCTCGGTCAATAAATGCGTTTGAATCTACCTTAAAATATATTTCTGCTATAATAAATTTTTGGAAAACAAGTACCCACGTCAAAAATTGCACCAAATTGAGAATGTGATTCTCATAAATAATCTAATCAATCTCATAATAATAATCTAATCTCATAATAATCTTCTTACAATAGGCTTAAACCAAATATAATGTTATTGTTATCATTACCATAATGTGTTCGATTCAGTTTTATAATAACCTGGTGATTGTTTAATTTAATATCTTTACACGTACAAACTATTTAAATCGACTACCGCTACCATGGGTATGGTCCACAGTAATATTTTAATTGTATCTGCATTTTGATTCCAATTTCAACTGATACAATGTGTACGAAGAAATGACAGCTAACAAACCGTGAACAGGGTTTACCGGACGTTATTTTATTCTAATATCCGATATCCATACTTAATATCATAAATGCGAAATTGTGTCTGTCTGTCTGTCTGCTACGCTTTCTCTACGCTACGCTACGGCCCAACCGTTCAACCCAATTTGATGAAATTTGGCACCAGGATAGGTTGTATCCCGGGGAGGGACATAGGCTGCTTTTTACTCCGGTAAATCAAGGAGTTCTCGCGGGAATCAAAAACCTTAATTCACGCGGACGAAGTCGCGGGTATTTAAATAATATTACCGCAAACAAAGAATATACTTGATAGGCATATATATTACCCAAAAATCTATTTCTTATTGAAATTCGAATCAGTTACCACACGATTTCCTTTTTTATAATTTTGGTACGGTGGTGAAAACCTACATAACAAAAAATCTACACACAGTTTTATAAAAACAATGACTTCCGCAAGCCGCGTTTCATTGTTTGTGCTCGGGCCTAGACATAACACAAAAGAGAGCTCCAACCTTTGCTAGGAGTCTGGAATTAAAAAACGTGAATTTAATGTTAGAGCGTCCTACATTTGGTCGAAGTTAGAACTAATAAGATTAAAAGTGAACTAGATGCACCCTCAAACGCCACAAAGGACGCTTTTGCCCGGACGATAATGTCGTAAACGGGGAGACGGCCGCGGGTGTTCTGATTTTACCTTAGAAGCTTAATAGCGTTCGGGCTTTTTAACTTTATTATATTTCACTATGCAACGCCATCGTGCAGGTACAGCGAGAGAACCGCTTCAAAGGTATCACACTAATATTATTATAAAGGCGAAAGTTTGTATGTGTGTTTATGTTTGTTACTCTTTCACGCCAAAACTACAGACGGTTTGGTTGAAATTTGGAATGGAGATAGATTATACCCTGGATTAGCACATAGGCTAATCCTCAATCCTCGTGGACGAAGTCGTGGGTGTTGTCTATTTATCTCATAAATGAGTTACTGGCTTACGACTTAAAGTTAAATTTTAGGATTTTGCAACTGAGCGGAGCTAAGATGTGTAAGCTAGATTTTTTAGTCGTTGGGCGTTTAATATATAATTAATATTGTGCTCACATTATTGACCTGCGGGTTATAATGAAATTCAATAGAATATTATAACCAGGCTAAAGCCATATTGTGCTTATTATCAAACGTTATAAAAAAAAATATGGTTATCTACGAAGTTTATATATATTTTTTTTCCAATCCAATCCATCTAATGTGTTCTTCTTGTAATTCTTGTAATTATTTACTTTAAGTGTCTAAATATATGTATATAATTACAAGATATAATAAAAACTTATAGACTAAACGTTAATCTAAAATCCTTATATACCTACTAACAAAAATAAAAATAAAACCCTAAACCCTAACCCTAGGTTATATATTATAATTTTAAAGTCATAATTTAGGTAATGTTAGATTTATGGATATGTCCAAATTTTCAGTGACAAAATCAAACGATGGTTCACCTACGCTGATAACCATTGTTTATAATTATTTTATTTGTGGAAGTGCGTTACTTTTCTCGATTCCGTAAAAGGTCAAAGAAAAATAAATATATATTTCATAAGTAGTTAATTTCAGAGAAACGGCTGAGTTGACTATTATTTGGCGATTCAAGTTTCATGATCCATTACTCATTTTAGTGTAGGAGTACAACGGGCAATGTACTCAGATTTGGCATCGGATTCAGCTTTCAATTTGGTATTTTGGGTAGCACGTCGTGTCTATTATTATCAATACACTAATCTAATTAAAATGAATGTGCCATGGACTGTGACTTGTGAGGCGAGCTTGTAATATTATTAAGGTGTGACTGAATTTGCTATCCATATCCAATTAACCATGACTCTATTGCAACTTTGTACGGGATCAGGTTGATCTTCACTTAGACGTTAGAACAAAAACAGACTACGAGCTCGACAGGACAAAACTTACGTGCAAAACGTCCACGTCGGAGGGAACTACGTTTTGTCCGGAAGTCTAGTGTGCACGCTCCGTAGTATAAAACTGAATAACGCGGACGTTTTGTATAGTCCGATGCGTAGTGTTTTTTGCCCTTAAACAAGTAAAACGTATTTTTACGTCGTATTTGGATGGATTCTCGGCCATGATCTATTAATAAAAAATAAGTATCGTCCAGTGATCAAGCTTTAAATGGTTTCGACTTTCGGCCTTCTGTCCGGATGGCCAATTGTTAAATCTTAGGGCATGCACTTCTGACTATTGAGATGTATGTGCCTTTTATTGCCAATTATTAAATATTATTTATTACTAGCTGACCCGGCGAACTTCGTACCGCCTTAGTATCCAAAATTAAATGTATATTTTTCAATATTTCTGAGAGATTTTCTTAATATTTTTTTCCGTAAGAACCTTCTCCTAATAATAACAAATACAACAAAAAAAGAATTAGTGAAATTGGTAAAGCCATTCACGCGTGATGCCGTGACCAAGGAAAACGGGTTTCATTTTTATATATATAGATAAGATAACAGTAATCGTGAGGAAACCTGCATACCCGAGAGATCTGCATAATGTTCTCAAAGGTGTGTTAAGACTATACCT
Organism: Erebia aethiops; assembly: GCA_923060345.2. Classification (NCBI taxonomy): domain Eukaryota; kingdom Metazoa; phylum Arthropoda; class Insecta; order Lepidoptera; family Nymphalidae; genus Erebia; species Erebia aethiops. The sequence goes on along the minus strand of OV281079.1, from coordinate 7,727,173 downwards.
ACCAATCCGCACTTTCATCGTGGTTGAATATGGCCACCCTCCTCATGCTGAGAGTACACTCATGTTCAGTATTTTTAGGTTGAACTGATGACTATGATGAGTGCACAGATGGGTGAAGATCTACCTTCTATGAGATCTTAGGTGGCTTTAACAGTAACACATTAACATATAGACACACACGCATACACACATACACACCACCCACGCACTAACGCAAACAAAACAAACACACACACACACACAAAACTAATGTATAAGTTGCATATTTATTTTTTAAGTTTATTCTAGACAATTTTATTTAAGTATGTTACCTACGCAAGGAAGTGATTTCCGCGATACAGGGAATCCTAGTGTGGAAATCACTGTCCCGCTTACTGTTGTAATTACTTCTGTACTTGTGATCTTTATTTGAATAAATCTTGAAATCTTGAAATCTCTTGAAATCTTTAAGTACTTATCCGGCTTTGACTAGCAATAGCGTGGGCTCTTAATTATGTGCTCATGAAAACACGACACCGTTAGTTCTTGTTAATCTATGCCCTAAGGACTTCCAGGTTGAACGTCGATACAGAAAATTAATTGTTAAATATTATGTAACTATACTTGCAAAAGGAACTTCACTGATTAAATTAAATGTCTAAGAATTTAATCCTCTCTATCTACCTTAATTATAAACGTTCATAATATTATATTATTGCCAAAATAATTAATTATTTTTAAATATTGACGTTATATATAATGAGATCTTTTGGATCTTAAGTCAACTCTTTACAGGTTAATCCGATTAATTAATTTTTGATTAGTTACTAATTACTAACATTGGCATTGCGTAGGTCAAGACAGCGAGGCTATCAAGGCTACAGATTGGTTTCACCGCACCGGGTGAAGCTAATTTAACAATCGATTTCCATCAGTAAATTAATTAATTCCACCGTTTTCTGTACCTACAGCTTGTTTAGTGTCATAGCTTATGTTCTCATCTTTAGTCTCTACAAATAGATTGTTTCTAACAAAGTTGCAAAGCGCGCTTTATATATAATGGTTGACCGAGCGAAGCGAAGGTCTCTGAGTCTACTTGGGTGAATTGGCACTTGTCCGTCCGTCCGTCCGTCCGTCCGTCCGTCCGTCCGTCCGTCCGTCCGTCCGTCTGTCAGAGCATTATAACTTCTGAATTACTGAACGCAATTACTTCAGCTTTAAATATAATATGTAAACCAATGGCCTCCCGCCGAATATGGCTTAAAAAATAATAAAAATCTTTATTTCAGGGGGGCTCTCATAGAAGCGAATGCGAAGTAAAATATTTTTTATAAAGTTACATAGGGTTGCGGTATATCATTTTAAAGATAATTAGGAATAGAGTCCAAAAATATTTTTTTTTAAATTTTTCCCCCAAAATTGACGAAATGGGGGGCTTTCAAAGTGGTGATTTTCTAACGTCCAAAGATGACCTCTGAACTCTAAATTTTCTGAAAGGATGAGCCTGAAACTTGATCAATTATTTCAATTATACCCTGTACTTGAACAACAAATACTAAAATTAGATAAATATTGTAAGGAAACGGAATTATTTAATTTTTAATGAGCTTCAGTATTTTTAACAGAACTTCACATTTATGTCAATAGATGGCGCCGCGAGGTCTTAGTTCGGGGCGAACCACTAGTATATATAACGGCGCGTTTGGCTTATAAACCGCTTTAGTGGAAATGCATCCTCAGCATTCTGTGTCAGGCTTAGGCTGTGCGTTGATAGATAACTCTATCAATCAGGAATTGCTTGACGACCTCCGTGGCGCAGTGTGTAGCGCTGTTGCCTTAACGTGCGGAGGTCTGGGGTTCGATACCCGGCAGGGTCAATTTAGAAATTTAGGAATTTAGAAATTTCTGAATTTTCCCTGGTCTGGCCTGGTGGGAGGCTTTGGCCGTGGCTAGTTACCACCCTACCGGCAAAGACGTGCAGCCAAACGATTTAGCGTTCCGGAACGATGCCGTGTAGAAACCGAAGGGCTGTGGGTTTAATATAACTGCCATGCCCCTGACAGGTTAGCCCGCTACCATCTTAGACTGCATCATCACTTAACATCAGGTGTGATCGCAGTCAAGGGCTAGCTTGTAGTGGATAAAAAAAAGGACTAAATTATCCTTGATGACTTATTATTTTATTATCAAATTTATTCAGAACTGTTTTCAGTTCAGTTAATTTAATTAGATTCTGTGCTACTAATAAATTAGCATCATTGTATTTTAACGTTTAGTTTAAAGAACATCACTAGGGAGTGAATTTTTAAACTACTAGGTCATGTATTAAATAAATAAAAAAAGTACATTAAAACCTTCATTGATTGATGTATGTAAGTAATGTATCATTTTCATGATTTGCAGTTTCATTCCAACACCGTTAATGATATCGTGTGAGAAATGAGCAATTATTTCCTCGTTTGTTTTAAATATACATGACAACATACACTGCGCACTAACATTTTTAACACGCTATGAAGAGGTCACATCTACATGAAGTTCTTCCAAAATAATTTTTACAATGTCCAGGTCCAATGTTGAAAAGGAAAAATGTATGCTTCGGTTTCGTATTGAAAACTGCATTAAAATTACAAAGCGCGCTAACTGAACGTTCTAAGCGAAACAATGTGATTCCAGCCTTTTAGCTAAAGCATTTGTACAACTTTTGAAACTTTGTTATAAAACACCTCCGCATGATGTTTTATCATATGCATACCGTTTGAAAGGACTAAGCGCACCAGTTACGCGCTCCCTCAAACTACACCATTCCACTCATCGAGGTCAATTTAATACTTTACTGTAATAAATGTGTACCAGCAAAAATATATCACAAATACCCAATGATTTCATGTGTTTGGTTATGTATTTCTTATCATGGAAAATACAACCTATGATTTGATCTGACTATACCCATGCCGGATGACTATACCCGTGGTAGAGTGGTGTGGCGTCTAATAAATGTTTCTCCAACATTTATCATCTCGACAGGCATTCTAGGGTGAACCAAATATCACGGTCGTAAATGGTTTTGAACAGGGCTGAACATAACTCATTTATGAGAGATAAAATCTATTTGACAGAGTTGATGTACAACAATGTTTTAAATTATTTAAAGCACGATTTACGTTACGGCAAACAGAAACCAAACCGTACCAGCCAATCTTCTCTTTATTTTCTTCATACAATTTGACCAGCAAACGCCCTTAAGTCTTTGCATCTGTTTCGTATTTATCTGCATTTTGTGACTAGACAGGGCATTAGCATATAATCTTAACCTCAACATGGTCTAAGATAGAAGCAAAAATAATGCTGCAAATGATATTTTCATTTTCTATAACTTTACTCCGTATTTTTAATAATATGTCAGTCAGTTCAAACTTTTATGAAATCGTTTGATCGCTTGTGGAGTTGATCAATTTCCTGGCTTGTTGCACAATGTCAATGTAGCCGTCACCTGTCGAACTCATGAATAGAACAAAGGATCGTACACTCGATATTTACACATTGTAAAACTCTATACTTTTATTTTTTAATAAAGTAAGTCACCAATAGCCTTAAATTACAAATAATAAAAACATGTTGTAATACCTATATATTCAATTTAATCTTTCAGGTCACAGAGTCACTGAAGCGCTTACGTGCTAAAAAGGCTTCGCGAATCAATGAAGACATCGACTTCGAGAACAGCGTTGCCAATCTCGAGAACCGGATAAAGATTTCCGATAAAATCCTAGAAAGTGTAGGCCTTGGCAGCACAGAAATCAGCAGTGCACGACGAGCTTTAAAAGAGAATGAGGAACGCACAGAGAAGCGTATTGCCCGCAGAATAAATGACGAGAATGGATTAACTAAGTGGACCGCGCTTACGAAGGATTTCAATGATGAAACTGCAGCTATCCAGCGGGCCAAAGCGACAAGAGCCCGTCTTACAGATCTAGAAGATGAGATGACAGAGCTGAACGAGAGGACTGCAGCTAGAGAAAAACGCGCAGCACGCCTCCGAGCACTAGTAGCAGACACTGAATCTGATTCCACTGTCACCACCTCCAATGTTTCATCCTCTAAAATGAGTATCCGCGCAGAACGGGAGAAGAAACAAGTCACCTTCTAGACGATAGGTCACCCAACGGTGCGTCCAGACTATATAACTAGATATACATGATTTTATTACTTTTTTAGTAGAATTAAGAATGTGGATGGCAAAAGTTTGACGGGTTACATAATCTGGACGCACCTTAAAAAGTCCCCTCAGAGTAAAGGTACTAGATAGACGGACTCAACAAATATGTCAATCAAAGCAATGTGTAAATACTGTTTTTTTTACACTTTTGAGCAATCTATTTACGTACAGCTATAAAGGAAATTTGTCTACCGATCCTGCTGTAACAGATAGCGCAGATTTTTCCGTCATTATTTTGCATTGCTATATTTGCTTCGTCTATATTCCTATATCCCTAATTAGTCTGAGTTTGACCCAAAGTTATAATGTATACAGCCGAGTTTGGGTATAGATAATTTATTTACTAGACTGTGTAATCCTGCATTTGTCAATTTAAACACGTTCTAGTCAGTTTTTCTTTTATATTTGTCGTATAGAATAAAGCACTCGTATTTTCCTTGTTTTATTTAAGTCTTTTATATAAATAAAGCTTTCATAAATTTAGCAGATGTATTTGTTAACGTTCGTGGATAATTTAACATTTTTTCAGAAAATAATATATAAACTTTATCCTAATTATATAAATATATATCAAGTAGGTACATAATATTAAAGTATATTATTATGTACTTCAATTATATTACCATCTGTTTAATAGCCATTAATGCGGTTTGCCGATAAAAATAAACATCACATCTACCCGCAATCATTATTGTTTGGTAAATATTCGGTCATCTTAATATTAAAATGTAAGTTTAATTTACAAGTTTAATTTAAAAAACAATACCTCTCAAGGCAGAAAGCTATTCTTTTTCTCATACTGAACAATTTTAGTTTTACATCTTTTAAAACTTATAGTTAAAACTAGCGATCCGCCCCGGCTTCGCACGGGTAGCACTAATAATCCATAATATAGTCTATACCCAATATAGCCAGTGGGCAGGTTTTACATTTTAATATTACATTGTAAGAATACGCCCCATCCTCACCACACCTGCCACAGCCGCCAGCCCACCATGATGTAAAGGACAATTTTTATCTTAATTAGATACTTGATATAAATAACATATTTATTTTGTTAGGGATTAATACTATGTCGGTAAAAACACCTTCGCAAGTAAAGCATAAGGTAGGTATTAGACCAAATGTGAAAATAATAAAAATGGTTATTATGAGTCAACTTTCTTTATTAAAAGATATAGATTTATGCTATCGCGGACTTTTTTTTAGAACTTTTTGAGAGGAACAATTCCACCATACATTGTTTTCGTGTAACTTTAACTATTTACGCAGCGCACGCCACGTAAGCTAAAGCTAAAGAGACGATTTTTTCCGACTTCGTTCACATTATTGCAATTTTAGTAAGCATCTCTAATTTTTTTAAAAATAAAATATAACCTATGTTACTCGCTGATAATTAATGTAGCTTTCTATAGGTGAAAGAATTTTTAAATCGGTTGAGTAGTTTTTCAGTTTATCCATTACAAACAAACACAAAAATGGGTTGTTTTAAAATGACATTACTCACAGAACAAAAGAAGACTAATATATTAGCAAATTCCCTTTTCTATGACACTACGAGCTACGAGACGCGCGGACTACGGAGGATGGACCGGTCATCGATCAACTAGTGCCTATTAATAAAAACAAAGAAGTACAAAGTGTACAGAGTAACTATACGGCAATTTTTTTTGACGAATTTAATATTGAGTTTTCAGAAAATTTGTTACAGAAAAAAGTTTTACAGCAAAGTTATATAGTAAAATTACAAAATACTAGGATCCCTGACTAGGTTATTATTATTTTACATAATATTATTTAACTTACCATACATGTATGTATGTTTCTTCGGGTGAAATCTAGCAACTCAATTTTGAAGCAGATATCTTCAACCGATTGAGCTGAAATTTTGTATACACGTTTAGTTTGGATGGCAATGCATGATGACGTCATTCAATTCGGCGGAACATCCGAGATGGCGGACTAGTTAATTTTAATGAACTCCTACAATATGGGTATCAAATGAAAGAGAATAACTCGAAAAATAAAAAGACGACACTCTAAATCCTATATGGCGGACTTCTAAGGATGACGGATTAAGATTTTGCTTGATGAAGGGAAAAGTAAGCTTCATGCTGTGTGTATGTGACGCAATAAGTGACGCATTCCTTCAAACACCCAAGGTGAGGCCGATCGTATCGCAATTTTATAACTAGGAATAAAGCTGATCCCTGTTTTTCATTATTTCTCTTCTGATAAAGTTTTGAGCTTTCTTGCCTAATATTTGTATTTAATTAGAAAAGTTAAACAGCCGTTAACACTCATGATTCTCTGAACACGTCCTTTAATTATTTATGTACTAGATACATGAGAAGTTACAAACTTGGAAATAGTACAAGACCTTACTGAATAATCCAGACTATATTTTCTCCAACCATTTATTTTATTTTTGACAGCTCGATTCAATGATGTTCTAATGCGCTACTGATTCGATTTTTGATAACAATCGACTTTCTTTATGAAAAAGTTTTAATCGATTTGACACATTGATAAATTTATCTTTGCACAACATTTTTTTATTGTTTTATAAACACACCCAAGCGTTTAAATGACTAAGTATATTAATGTATGTATTAAAATAAATCATATATATACAACCTTACAGTAAATGTACATGTATCCGTCAGGTCATAGAAACCATCCATCAACAAAGATGTATAGTGCTTAAAATACTATCAAGAAAGCTAGTGTTGAAGCTTTGTAACTATTTTGAAAAGAAAAGTCGTAGGTACTTGTGATTACTAGATGAGTATATTGGATTTATTGATATCGGATATCGGCACGTCGCTTCACTATTGTAAAAAACAATATGCGTCTTGAGTATTTCATTTATTTGTCGATGGTTGCCTGTCAATAATTATAACACTTCAAACGTCTAATGTTGGGTGTCCATAAAATGTAGAAGTATAAAGGATGGGTTACACCAGAAGACTCGCTTCGTCGCCCTTCATTCAGCTTCACTTCGCTTCATTCAGGACCTCCTTCGCGAGCTTCTAAGTTCACATTTTACAAAAACACTCTAGGGGTAGGGCAAACAAGACTACGATGAGTCGGGTTATGCTGATTCGGTTATGGGACAGTCCACCATTACCACCACTGTCATCACCACCATCAATTCAACAGTATTGATGCCTAAACCTATTTAAATGAGTCCCAGAGATAGAATTGTGATTGTCTGGATCTGTGCACAAAATGCACGTGTGCATTGTGTGTTTGGTGCATATAGCGGTGTAGAGCTTAAATTTGGATGTGCTTCGGGATATCTGATCAAGGAAACTGCAACTGATGTGTTACTACCCTGAGGAAAAGCGTAAAGAGTATAAAAGCGCAAACTAGGTGATGCCCGCAACTCGTCCGCATTAATGTTTTTTATTCCCCCGGGAACTACTTTATTTTCCTGGTCAAAAACATGATATGACTACGACGATGAATTGGTAAAATAAATTTATAATATTAAGTATAGGTAAGCGGACGCAAGATGTCTCGCGAAAATAATTTCAAACAGAAGCATCTTGTAAATTGGCAAGTACTCGTACATTAACGAAATGTAATGACTCAATTATTGAAGCCAAATTATTCGTCATTACTATGTATTGCTACCATCAATCATTATGTGCCAAATAAAACAATAGTGAGACTACTCAAGGTGCTTTAGAAATATAAAGGCTGAAAAATAAATAATGCGTGACGGCAGGACCGGGCGCTTCTCTGGGAGCGCCCGGAGCATTTAACCACCAAGGTCAGGCGACGCCAAAGTGACACATTGTAGCTGCCCGGTGTATATGTCACCGTAAGATTGTAAAAACCGTAAGATTATAATATAACGTTTTTTATCTCGATAGATTATAAACTGTCGACAGATTGTGAACCGTAACATACTGCTTATAATTTAACGCGTTATTTTTCGGGCACTACCTGAATGTTCATGTCAACCCCTAACCTAACCTATAGATCGCGCGCGAGTTGAATGCAGAGTAAATGTATGGTGACACTTACATTTATTCTGCATTCAACTCGCGCGCGAACTGTACAAGAAAGAGACAAGAAAACGTAAAAACAATAAATATTTCATAAATTAATACTCAGAACATTGAATGGTTCACAATCTTACGACAGTTTATAATCTCGCGGGATAGAAACCGTTAGATTATAATCTAGCGGATTTTACAATCTTACGGTGACATATATAAACGTACTTGTATTACAAATTGGATACGTATACGCGCGCTGTTCGTTTCCGTGTAGTTTTCACTTGGCGATTTTTTCAGCTAGAAAATATCAAGAAATATCATAAGCTTCTATATAGATACAATAACGTTCTTTGAATAAGATAAAGAGACGGTTTACAATATGAGACCAAAGCAATGAGCGTAAACGTTTTAAATTATCATAGAGCCAGTTTTCCTGCATCATATTTTGGTAAAGGTAGGTATTAGGTATAGGTATATTTGCAATTCCATCATAATAATTATGTTTGTAGTTATGTGGAAGGAATTCTTAAACACGGATTTGTAATGTGCTTACGCGTATGTACGTTACGCATCTTACAGATTTAAGAGTACTTTAATACTGAACTTCATATCCTATAATATCTTTTAAGAACATAATATTCTGTGAAGATGATTCTCTCTAAAACTAGATCCCCAACAAGATTTTTATTTTAAAAATGTAAATTAACTAAAGTAGCGTAGAAACGAGTCTTACGTTTAAAAATTTCTATGAAGAATCTGAAAGGAGTTCTGTGACACACAGCATTTTAAGTAACATTTTTAATAAGTTTTATTTAATAGAGACTTTATTCACAAAAGAACCTGCAGACGCTTTTAAGTCTTCTTTTCTTTTCAATTCAGCAAGGTAATTACCGACCTGTCTTGGTACTTAAAAATAAACTATTGGTAAAGGTTTTACCAAGAGACTCACTTATAGAATATTAAGAAAAATACATATCGGTAGCTCGTTTTATATTTGACTAAAACAGATTTCAATCGATGTTCATTTCATATATCTAGACCAAAATAATATTTTCAAATTAGAGAAATATAGGTAGCACTAATAAAAATTGCCCATAATTGAATTACGTTTGTAATGTCTCACTAAATAATACTAATATTATAAAGTACTAAATTGAACGATCAGATATTCAAGGCAAGTGCTTATTACTACGAGAAATGCCAGGTCAGTGTAGGCTAAATGCCGATACGTGATCATATCAATAGGGATAGATGTACGAACAAGTAATTTGATAAGTACCCAACAGTATCTACTAGGACTGGATTGCGAGTGCTATTGCAGTAGGGCATCATCATCATCAACATTATCTCAATCTTCTGCCGACTCGGGAGAACGAGTCTCCTCTCACAATAAGAAGTTATTTGGACATAGCCCACCACACTGGCCATATTATGAAGATTGCCAGACTTCAGACCGAACCCCAGGACTTCAACCCTAGGATCAAACCCCCGACCACCCGATTAGGAGGCGTAGGTAGATCTAATCCGTAAGCTTACCCCAGACTATAATCTATTTCTGTGCCAAATTTCATCCAGATCCGTTGAAGATTTTGCGTGATTGAGTTAACTACAAACATACATCCATCCATACTTTTGAATTTATAATAATAGTAAAGGTGTGTACTTTCAAAGATAGTGAATCCCGATTTCCAGATTTTCTACAGTACAAGTAAAATAATATACAGTTGATTATACTCATATATATGGAGAATGTATTGCATCCAGCTCCAAGCATATTAAATGTACTGTTACCTATTCTGTGATATACCCTAGCCCAGCTATTGTGTGCCTAGCTATTCCCGGGCCATTAGAGATAATTATTGTTATTGGTACAGCATATCTGATTCTAATGCGGTGGGAGTCATGTAATGTATAAATCGATACATTATTTCTTGTCAGTATGACTTGGGCTTGACTGTTGAAACGATTTGGTATACATATAGTCGCAATTACACGTATGCCTGTTCGGTAACGACGACCTCCCTGGCGCAGTGTTGAGGTCCCGGGTTCGATCCCCGGCAGGGTCAATTTGGGAACTTATAATTTCTGAATTTTCACTGTTCTGGTCTGGTGGGAGGCTTCGTCCGATGCCGTGTAGAAACCGAATTGAGGTATGGCTTTAATATAACTGCCATGTTCCTAACAGGTTAGCACGCTACCATCTTAGACTGCATCATCACTTACCATCAGGTGAGATCGCAGTCAAGGGCTAACTTGTAGTGGATAATAAATTAAGTATCTATAGCGAAAACATGAAGAAGTGTCATTATTCTCTGGCCAATCAGCTATTTTACATTTGGCAGCTGGGTTCACTGATGTTATAATGCGTTACTAATTTAATTTTTGATAACAATCGACTTTATTTATGAAGAAGTTTTAATCGATTTGACACATTGATATTTATCTTTTGCTCAAATATTTTTTAAATGTATAAATGTATGTATTAAAATAAAACATTTATATACAACAGTAAATAATAAAAACCATCCATCGCCAAAGATGTATGGTGCTTAAAGGACAATCAAGAGAGTAATCTTGTAATTACTAGATAAGTAGTTCTGATAAGTACTAGTTTATGAGTTACGAAATATCGTATAAAAGGGCTCGTCGTTTCACTATCGTAGAAAACGCGTCTATTCTATGGAGTATTGCATTTTTTTATCGATAGTTGTCTGTTAATAATTATGACACTTCATAGGCGTGCTTATGTCAAAGGTAAAATAAATGGTTGGACAGATAATCACAGTCGCAAAACACACATTCATTTAAATTTTAAACATAAATTAAGATTGGAATAATGAGTTAAATGAAACTTGAATTCTATTCAGGAATCCAGGAAGAAGCTTCAAATCTATATCACTGAATATGATATGAATACGAGTACGTGCCAAGATAGACGGATGGCAGGATTAGATATATGTATATTCATAAATTTCATAACTCAAGCTCGATTACTTCAAACCAATTTAAACTAAATTATCCGAGGTTTGAGCATATACTGACCTATGCATTAGAATAATTTTAGTTTTATAACCATGTACCAGATTGCGTGAATGTATTTTGGAGATTTAAAAAAAAAATTACATTAATAATTATACTCAAAATTATTATCATTGGGATGATGACGTGTACTTACTGGATTTCGGAGGAAAGCAGATGCAACATAGCTGAAGCCTAAGCCTAAGAAGTATAGCAATAGGTTAAGGCTTCCGTTATGTCCCATCACATATTTTATATCATCAATAATTTTTATTTTTACCTACAATATAAAATTTAATAATTTAGCTTCAGATGATTAATAAATAATACAATTTTTAAGTTAATTGATCTGTTTTATATTTTAATAAGATTATTTTTAGAAGTTTCAATATCATAAATAATACATTACAAATACAAAACTTAAAACTCAAAAATTGGCGTATCTGCACACAAAGCACCGGAATAAAAAATATTAAACGAAAATTAATTTTCCAAATCGCAAATATTTCAAATGTCTAGACTGATTACTTTATTTAATTTAGATAAAGCGACCGCGCTAATAGACTGACATCCCACAAGTTACACGTTTTGCTCAAATACATCAAAGCGTAACTCAGAAATTGGCAAGGTAATTAGCCATGAGTATTTCGCGATGCACAGTCGGTGTATCGACAGAAAATCATTGGCAGCCAACCCCAACAACGCTTACGACAGTCAGTTGGGGTCAAAGGGAGATATATATCGGGTGGCTGCCGAGTCACCAGGGAACGCCTGCACCAGTCGTAAACGACCAGCCAACCTCTTCACACGCTCTTCGATTCCGCCTCCTGTTAGGTTCGTGGCACAGTGATTACGATAATTACAGTGAATATTCTGATACAAGTTGGTGTTTGAATTAGTGTTTTCATAAAATAATCGCGGCTTTTGATCTCAGAGTAACCCACCGCCATGGGGGATGATGCCGTAGAGGAGACCCCGGCGCCTGCCGCCGACGCGCCCGCAGGTGACGCCCCCGCTGCAGATGCTGAGGGGAAGCCTGAGGAAGCCGAGCCCCCACCGCCACAGAGCCGAGAAAACGCTGGAGACAAGAGACTCGTATGCAAACACTGGGTTAGGTTAGTATCATACAATTTGTGAACCTACTATTGGAAACATTTTTTTTTTCACGTTTAGTAGTAAATAAAGGTGAATAGTTACGTGAAAAATGAGATATCAACATTTTAAAATGAATATTAATAAAGAACACCAGTCATCTCTATTCTTTAGGTAAAACAAAATACTAAAATTTCTCAAATCTTTCAAAACTTTCATAAAAACTGGTGAAAAATAATGCGCTACATTACAGTTGTACCATATAATATAAGTTGCTTAACTCTGTTGTACTAATTAATTATTATTAATCCTGTTAAAAAGTATAATAATAATAACATAGAGTATTTTTTTAATTTCCAGGCCGAAGTTTTCCCAATATACATATCTTTATGACTACCAGAAGAACTACTACGAGGACCTTATTAACTACTTGGATAAGCGTAACTTTGGCATACCAGTCGAGAGACCAACTCCTCAGACGTGGGCAGAGCGTGCCCTCCGCACATACATGTCGAGGGGCTGCAGCTACAGCTCCAAGAAGTACGGCCGAGACACCTCCCTACTGTACCACATCTCCGTCGGGGCGAAGTTCCAGCGAACCCACACCAAGACCCTAATCTCGAGGAAGTATTCCAAGCTCGGAATTAGTAACGCTGTATACCTTTAGCTTCGCTCTAACTCACGCTTTAAAGTTGCTACGCGGACCCCGTCTCGAACCCCCAACGTGAACTTTGTGTCAATGTTACAGGATTTCCTTGTCGTGATCCGACAACCGGCGCTCGCTATAGCAGAACGACCGACACGACTGTGTGAATGAGAGTCGTCCGCATTCCTTTCTTGATGTCTTCTTATTTGAACGACGAATAAATCTTAAGTCTATAATTTTGTTTTCATTTTATACCTTGCTTGCGTTATGACTGACATAGCTTTTAATTAAACCTTTGACTTGTTATAATTAACTCGCTCAGAGAGTTTGCCTTATCTTTATGAAACTTTAATAATGCAAAGCGATTTAATTTCCTCAAGAAAATGCAAAGCGATGTCAGTACCGTCTAATTAGAATAAACGAAACATGCAAACATTGTTTAGAAAACTTAAGGAAGGACCACATTAATAAGCTTTATATCAAAATGAAAATAATATATTAAATTTGTAGAGAATGAACTTCATTTATTCAGCACCAGTTTGCAATAATTACTTGTTCAAATATTGAATGCGTAATAAATCTTAATTTGCGTCATAACAATGATACCTTTCATTATATTATAAAGGCAAAATTAAATCATTTGTACGTTACACGTTCTTAGTAAATTACTAATTACGAATTGTGTAGTATCGTACAAAAGCATTACATCACAAATTCTAGAGGCTTTAAAGTGCACAACAAAAATTATACGAATTGGATAATAATACTCGAAACATCAATCGGTCCTCACTAATCATTTTTTTCCCCATTTATTTAACGCATTCTTCAAACATTAAATACTTATCTACATCCGTAATATAATTCTGTATAAATTAAACTAATAAAAATGTATTACGTACCGTATTCATTCCAATAATCATAACGTCACTGACAATCTTATTAATTTGCATTATAAATCTTCTTTGATAGTATGATTAATGTTAAATGCTTATCGCTGGACCTCCGTCTCGTCTATTGCTAACAAAGAAGTTAACGTACGAGATGTATATTGTACGCTCATAAATATTAATACTTTCGAACATTTTAAATCATGTGACAACGGAACGAACGAAAAATTTCAATGTCGCGATATCTAAAATAACCGTAGAAAATATCTTATGTTTGACAGTTCAGTGAATGTAATCGCTTGGATTGCAGCCAAGGCGTTAGGCTACCTATCAGGTAGAACAGGCAATCAGCCAAATTGAACATAATTAAATATTACAATGACCAAGGGGACCCAGACTACGATAGGTGCTCGTATTAACGGTATAAAAATAGAAGCTCAATATATTATGTCATCCATTAACCACAGAACACGGAATCTGCTCAGTTAAACCTCTCAACTCTCAATATGAATGACTGCTCATTTACCTAGGATTACAGTCATGTGGGCACGTCTTGTTTATAGCCATGTCTACACTGAGCATGCGAGCTCTAGTAGGAGAATCACGATTTGATTAATAGAGTTCGGCGTACCAGACGTTGTAAACTTTACCTCTCAGAACATAGACCTAATATTATAATAAAAAAAATCTTTGAGCTACAGAACGATTAGTTGTTAGATCTTTGCTACCATAACCTCGGCTTCAGTATGCCATGTGGCGGAAAGTAGAGTTGCAGCGATCTAGTGTTTTGGTTTTATTTGACCACAAGTAGGTAATTATTTAATAAGCTAGATGACTGAATTTAAGGTGAAACCGTAGACGTTCATTTGCTTGTTTTGGGTATAACCAAAATCACTAGACAATAATTTCATAGTATAAGCAAACCTCGCAATCCTTATCTAATACCTACTTTGATACTGAACTTGAACCATAACTGAACAACCGAACTGAATATGCCTCAGGAGAATAATATGCCTCGGGATGCACCATTTGCCCGGTGTGGACACGGCTTATCCCTTTTTACTGCAGATGCTACACAATATAAGTGCCCATTAGTCATTACACCTACATTTACCTACCATTAACCTACCTACTCGTAAATTAAAATGCGTGACGCATAAAGTAATTTTGGAAATTGCAAAACTGCACATTGCGTGTGTGTGGTTGTGCATTCAGCTGCTGACAGGATAATTTAATAAGTTCTTACATTGGTAATCTTTTGTCAATAGGTGTATTTTGGTTTGCATAAAACTCTTGCTAGGAACTGAAGGTTCGGATGGAGGTTTGTATGAAATGTCCGTTATTTTTCAAGCTATACCTACCTACATATGAAAAAGGAATTTTAGGCTTTCAGTAATATAAAAAAAAGAGAGGAAGACCTATTTTCTTATTGGCTTTTTCCAATACCCCTGCTTTATAAAGTCAATTATTTCTAAAAAAAATGTTTAATTACCTAAGTACTTAAAAAGTTTATTAGAATTTAAAATAATCGTTTAAAAGTATAATATTATATAATAATCTAGGTAAGTCTTTGCTTTTAAATCCAAAAAAAAAGTATCGAATAATAATTTTGCTGACCCGCTCCGGCTGATTGGGTAAAATATTTAGGTCGCAGATAAAGTAGCTGACCCGTCCCGCCTTTCACATTATGTACTTGTGTTACATACGTCATATTATAGTCATTTGCAACAGTATGGTTAAAAATTAACGTTTTTTAGGGTATTATATACCTACACTGATTAATTTAATAATTGATATTATGATTTATGCTGTTACCCGCTCTGGAGTTCTTAACTATTTACTTTAATAAAATAACACCAGACCTACCCGATACATACCTGGGTAAAAACATAGTCCAAATTGGTTGAGATTTGACATTTGAGGTAGGGAATAGAATCGACCAAAAATTTCCCGAAGAAGCCCAACTATTTTTTGGGATAAAACTATTCTGCATGTTTGCTATAAGCAATCAAATTGCGCTTAAAGCCAGAAAAACAGACAAATTTAAATTTCATTTCTCTCTCTCTCTCTCTGGTTAATAATCGATTATATAGTACCGATAATAAAACTAAAATTTTCGAAAAATATTGAATGTACAGGAAACGTCTAGTTACAGTTTTACTATGGGTATATCAGTATACTAATATTATAAAGAGGTAAAGTTTGTGAGTTTGTGACGTTGTAGAGGGTAATCTCTGGATCTACGGAACCGATTTTAAAAATTCTGGTATCAATAGAAAGCCACATTATTTGTGAATGTCATAGGCTAAATAATATTAACTCGAAAAATTAGAGGGTTCCCGTGAGAATTTAAAAAACTTATTTCACGCGGACGAAGTCGCGGGCATCTGCTAGTAACTAAATAAAGCCTCGACAAATGTCGATAAAACAACACGCGTCGCTAAAAAGTCGTGCAACGTCGCTCTACGAGTACATCACCCGACTACAGGCAACAGGCTTTTGCCTATATTATTGTGTTATTGTATGTTGCCAGACTTGTCGTACGATGCCGGAAGATGTCGAGTAATTCTTATAGGCATCTAGGCAAGCGCCAAGTCTATCTTCTAGGCAAGCGCGTCCCATCTTAGGCCACATCATCACTTCCCATCAGGTGTGATCGTGGTCAAGCGCAAGAATAATGAATTTTAAAAAAAAATGTACATAATATTATTACGTATAGTAAAGTACCATACCTATTTTCTATTATCTTATTGAGAGAACCTACGCTTTGCGAACGTATGCACTGGGAGACTCGATTGTATAATAGAGACTAATGATTGTGAATATGGGGGTAAGAACGTTCTACGGGCGGAGGAGGACCTGTGGGTGGGCTATTAGTGCTATTACGGTAGTTGACGTGAAAAGCCAGGCCTCAGTACATAATGGCCCAACATATTGACGAGGGCATGTGCATTCGGACACAAAGAACAGGAGCCAGGTAGGTTATGTGTAGGTTCATACAATGGTAATCCTGCATCGACCTTTAAAAGAGGTCGTGCGTGGAAACTGGCAGGCACGACAATATTAGCAAAAAGAGTTAGCATATAAAACTAGACCAATTACTGCTTGACGAATTGCTGTCATTTGGATTCGCCTATATTTAATATGAGCATATTATATAAGAGTTTACTTGAGCACCTAATAATATATATAATATCTTCATTTAACTGCTCTGAAGTGTAACGTCAATGTTCATATCTTTGAATTTATTTTATTTCTCTACCAAGTAGTGAGAGAAAACTTGATCGAGAGCTCGTTTTTACTAAGTCAAATTTAAATCAATATGATATTATTGTAAAACTAGATGATGCCCGCGACTTCGTCCGCGTGGATTAAGGTTTTTTAGATTAGCCTATGTCCTTCCCCTGGATACAATCTATCCCTATACCAAATTTCATCAAAATCGGTTGAAGAGATAGTTTTTTTTGATTCCCGCAGGAACTCTTGAATTTTCCGGGATAAAAAGTAGCCTTTGTCCTTCCCCGGGATACAATCTATCCCTGTACCAAATGTCATCAAAATCGGTTGAACAGATGGGCCGTGAAAGCGTAGCAGACAGACAGAAATACAGATAGACAGACAGACAGACACACTCGCATTTATAATATTAGTATGGAAGTATGGATATCGCTATATAGCCAAATGTAGGCAAAGTGGCCATGGTGTACTAGAGACTCTTATTATAAGCTGACATTTGTTCAACAACCGGCGCATTCTGCAGAAGCCATCTCAGAAAGTCGAGTGCACAATAATCAAACCGATCGTGAATAATAGGCGTGTTTTATTCGTAACTAGACTGGCATGATTTGCAATGTCCTAACGGACCATTGACGTAGTACTATGTCAGAAACATGCAGTATTATTCAACTCTACCAGACTGAGTTAAACTCAATCGGATCTAAGAAGCGCGAACGCATAGGATAGCTAAATAAATATTCATCGACATTTTTGGCTGCGATATCAAAAGACCTTCTTCGACCTTCTCTCGCTAATGATGTACAACAACAATAAATAATGATAAATTGCGAAGAGGGTTGTCAACAAGCGAAAGAGTCATTTGTTAGATTTTGAAGAAATGATACAAATAAATAATTCCTCCTTTGATGTGTGTTATTCTAATGAGCAATTCATGTTTTATATTAATGATGAACTTCTCTGAACATCATTATCATGACTTCACTTGCTTTAAAAATTAATGTGGTTAAAAACAAAATAATAATAATTAAAAAAATATGGTAGTAATTGACGATTTTTTACTTTCTAGTCCAGCGATATAAACGCCATCACTTTACAAGAGTCCTGCATTCAATGGTTTGGATGGCTGATGTGGCTGGCAGATGGACAACATAGCAGGTTAAATATTACAGGAGATAATTATGTTCGAAGTGATAACTTTTTAAGGGAGGGTAAACCGCTTCGTAACGTAACGCGTTACGGCGCCAGTCTGTCTGGCTTCCCTTTTTCTCACGCATACGGCAGCAGTAGGCAGGCTCCCCCTCTCTCACTCTAACCTACAGCGCTAGCCGTATTTCGGACAGACGCTTCCATATATTTATAATCAATAAAAGATTTTATTAATTAGTTTAAGCTATCACTTCTGTCGAGCGTCCCGAGACGCACACCTTTCTTTTTTATTTTAGTTTTATTAAATTGTTTTATTAAAGTTAATTGTATGGTTCCAATAACAAAATATATTATTAAATAACTAAATTAAAACTAAACTAAGCGCGACACGCACTTGGCCGGTTTTCTAGCTTTGATACAACAACATGAAAAAAAACCATTAAAATGTCGGGTATGATAAAAATAATGAGGAAGTACACGAATACTAATGGGAGCCGACAACATTACAAGAACCACCTTTTTATTTTAAGTGTTATAGCACAATAATAGCCCGACGCTTTCGAGTAGGTATGACGCGTATGTTATAAAATATTTATGCACATCAATTTATAACTGTCATTGATCCAAACTCTTTCCAATTGGCGAAACTGTTCATGACTTCTAGACAATTGGTTTGTGAGCGCGATAAAAATAGAGTCGTCCAAGACTCTGGCCTAGAATGAGGTAATGTTAATAAACACATCTTCACGTGTGACATAATGAAAATTGTGTTTTTAGGATCCAGCTAAACTTTTGGGAATCGTTCAAAAGATCGAAGCAAGGTCATGCCAAGGTCAAGGAAGATGATACGGTGTTACGATGTCAGAGTCCTTGCGAAATATTCCTGCATCAAAAAATGGTTTTCCCACACCTGCATTATTTTCGAAAACAACGACACCCCACACTAAGGTTTAGACGAGAAAAAAAAGCATCCCCACTTAAAATGACGTCAATAAGTGTAGTGTACCTACCTTTATTGAATAAACATTATTTGACTTTGAAAAAAAAAATTTTTGGGTTCCGTACCTCCAAAGGAAAAAACGGAACCCTTATAGGATCACTTTGTTGTCCGTCCGACTATCTGTCAAGACCCTTTTTCTCAGGAACGCATGGAGGTATAAAGCTGAAATTCGTATCAAATACTCAGGTCTACTACTTGGAGCTTTGAAAAAATCAAACTTCTAAGCCAACGCAATCAAAAGATACAGTGGTTTTTGCTGCAAATTTTCGACATTCGCATGGGAATCAAAACCTACAGGGTACTTCCCGTGAACTCAGAATCTTGAAATTTACATGTTTATAATAGCTCAGGGGGGAAATCGGGCGGTCCCGAAACTAGACGACCCCGGTTCGAGTCCAAATGTCTGCAGTCTGATTATGTTTTTCTCTTTTTTTTCCAAGTTCCTTCTTTTTTGAGAAAAACTATTATTTTTATGATTATGTCAGTAAGATCGAAATTTTTTATATATATTTCATCAGTATGTAATTTGTATTTAAATATAATTTCCAAAAAACATGATTTACCAAAAAAATACCAAGCAAAGCTCGGTCATCCAGGTACTTCTACATAATATTATTAATTCTTCTTCGTCTCAACCAATGGACGTCCACTGCTGGACGAAGACCTTTTTGTTATTGCCTTTAGATATTAATAGCATGTTTGAGTATTATAGCGCACTTAATTACGATACTATTATGCTCATATCGTACGATTTACGCCAAAAATACAAAATATTCGATCAAGTAACAACTCTTGCCCCCAGGGTGGATACTTTATTAGGGACTACGGGAACAGGCCCAACTAAAAGACCCCTATGGTCGGATTAATCAAACATCAATTTCATTTTGGGGTTTGCAGTGAAGAGATTATAAAAACCGTTCAAATTCCCATTTGAAAGCAAAAATAGACGCGCAACAACTTGCATGAGGAAATAGCAATAAAAAATAATGTTTTGAAAGAGGCGATTTTAATTCCAGGCAACAGTAGGTAGTCTAAAGCAAGGAGCATAAAATATTGGTGCAGGATACCAATTTCACTTTAAAGCAACAAGGCAAAATCTGATTGAAACTCCCAACATATTAGACTTAGCGATGTTTTGGTGTTATGCAAGTAATAAAGTTTCAGGATGATGCAGATAATGAGAAAACAGATTATTCAATTAAAAAGTGTGCATAAATGGATTAAAAATATAATAAGACCTAGAACTATTACAAGGTAAGGTAGCTGCTATCATTCACGTAGTCGTAAACATTGGATTTTGTAATATTTATAGACATAAAAACATTTTATTACATTAATACAATAAAAAATAAATTTAATCTTTTCAATAACTTCAAAGGAATTCTATAACCATGGTCTGTTTTCTATTTATTGCAGGACTTTTCGATCTTGTTCATATTATATCACCTTCTACAGAAACAGAAACGTTGAGCAAGGTACCTAACAATATCGATGATGCTATCGATGGAGAAAAGTTTTTTAAAAACGTCGTCAATGGGGAAAGTTAGTACATCTGGTATAAAATTAGTCTGTACACACTAGCTTAAGTAACGAATAATTTAATTTTGCTAACTGCGTAGACAGCATAATATAATTATAATAGGAATATTTTATAGGTATTATTATTGCTATTAGTATCTTATTTATACACATATTTTAAATCTTCGCATTAGTATTTATCAGGTGCAAAATTTTTTGAATGTTAAATATTTTCTAGAGCCTAAAGAACAAGCAGAATATTTGCTTTTTACGGCACCATTTAGAATTTGCAAGGGAGGATGCTCAAATATCAGCAATTTTAATATGCTTTTTCCAATTTATGTTGGACAAAAGAAAAGTCAAATAATGTACCCAAAAATTTATTCCGAGGACCATCAAAATATTTATTCAAAAGCAGATCGTGCTCCATTTCGAGAAAGCACCACTAGAGTACCTTTTACAACATGTCCTACCTGTTCGAATGATTTTGAAGAAGTTATGAGGCCGCCGTCTATAGGTCCAAATTGTAAAGTCAAAGTTAGCCAAGTCTATTTTGAAGCAACTCGTGCATTTGCAACTAAAAACTTTTTAAGAACGAGGAAACATGTAGTTCTTCACGACTTGCACAGTGATAAATTACTAAGAACTGATTATTATATCTCAAATTCTCGACAGCAATCAAAAGAAAAAATATATGGATGGCCCTTCAGATCAAACAAATAATAAATATTATAATAACACAAAAGAATATTCTTATTTATCTCTTAGCATCTCATAGCTTTCATCGTATATATTTTTTATATAATATTATGAATATTTCCAAATCTTTAAATCATCATCACTACATAGTATAAAAGATTTAATATATTCCCGCTGTCTGTCCTATGTATGCTAAGATCTTTAAAACTACGCAACGGATTCTGATGTTTTTTTTTTATAGATAGAATGATTCAAGAGGATGGTTTATATGTGTAATACATGCATAATCTAGTAGATAAACCCTCACAATTTTAGAGGTTTCTAATGTGATGTCGTAAATAAACACATTTTTTTGCGCTTACGTTGCACACGCTGGCTGAACCCTGCGAGATAGATCAAAATAATGTACTACAGTATTGTACATCTTAAAAAGATCTACAAAAAAGTCCGCAATAGTATATATTATGTCTATCTCTTAGGGATAACCCACAATAACCATTTTTTATTCTTTACTTTTTACGAGAAATAATGGCTTATTTACGAAGCGATTTTAAGCAATACAGCATTAATCCTTACCCAATTAAGTACTTTAAAGACGTTCTGTAGTATATTTGGTATCAGCATTGCACCCGTGCGAAGCCAGGGGTGGGTCGCTAGTACTATATAAGCTCCCCAGCATGTTTAGGGTTATACGCTTCATTTAAATGAATGTGTAGTTTTCTTAGTCTTTGTTTGTTGAAATGTGAGACAACCTTGTTTTAAAGACTGGTAAGATTTTATTTAGTTAAACTGTCTTACGTTGGATATGTTAAACTTTGTAATAACTTTAGAGAATATGTATATGTCACCGTAAGATTGCAAAAACCGTTAGATTGTTATCTAACTAGCGAAATTGTAAACCGTCGACAGATTGTGAACCCTTCAATGTTCTGAGTGTCAATTTTTGAAATATTCATTGTATTTACGTTTTCTTGTCTCTTTCTTGAAGGTAAGGTTAGTATTCGACATAAATAATCAGGTAGTGCACTTAGGTTTTATCGGATTAATATACCTAACAGATTACAATCTACTGAAAAATAATGCGTTAAATTGTAATCTGTCGACAGTTTACAATTTCGCCAGTTAGATTACAATCTAACGGTTTTTGCAATTTTACGGTGGCATACACAAAGGCTTCTAAGTTTTCAAGTTTAGAGTGAGTTTGTTTATACGATATGAGCATTGAGGTAAATTGAAGTAAGTTAAGAAAGATGGGGAAACGTTGCGATTTCGTTAGGTATACCTTCATACAAATGTAATTTAAGAAATCGGATTATGACAGAAGACGCTCGTGTGCACTCTATGCGCAGAAAGTTATACTGAACAGGGCGTAGGTAATTAAGGTATTTATGGGGGAAACCACAAACTTTTTCAGTCTCTAAGCACAATCGGCGGCGGCGGTGATCTCGCCGTTTTTTTTACCGACCGACAGAGCGATGCGATATCCATACGAATATTATAAATGCGAAAGTGTGTCTGTCTGTCTGCTACGCTTTCATGGCCCGTTTGTTCATTCGAATGGAATTTGGTACAGGGATAGTTTATATCCCGGGAAAGGACATAGGCTACTTTTTAACCCGGAAAATTGAAGAGTTCCCGCGAGATTCGAAAAACCGTAATCCACGCGGACGAAGCCGCGGGCATCATCTAGTACGTATATAATTTTAAGCATTACACCTATTTCCTTACTTTATGCTCTTAAACAGTTTTCATAGATTATTATATTCTTTTAAAACTTTTTTTGTGGATAGATAAATACTACTAATACTTATCACTGTATTCTTTGGGTGTAATTTCTGATAATTTGTGGAGTATGGTCTATTCAACGTTTTAAAGAAAATCTACTTTGAACGATCACTTTATTATTATTAAGAGTATATAATATAATCATAACTTAGCGGCTATTTTAGATGGATTTCAATAATATCTATATGATAATATTTTTTGTACTGCTGACGGGAATTTATGTTGAAGCTGAAGGCATTTTTCCATGGGATCATTGGTCTTGGTCAGTACCCCAGGAACCTATTGAATATTTTTTTCGACGACATGCAAATAGCTACTTAATGCCAATAAAAAAACCACAAATAGCATGCGAGTGTCCTCCGAATAAAGGTTAGTGTATCTACATAATATTTTGTTGCACGTAATTATAATATGCCAAAACTTTTGTTTGCCTATATTTTAGCAAAACTTTTAGAAAAGATGTCGAATTGAAATCCTTCTTTTTTTTGGTTGATTTATTTCATGCGAGTATTTTTTGGCCGGAATGATAAAAAATACAAAAAAAGCTCCATTTGCAAAGAAGGATTCAATCGAACTAATATTAAAATCATATTGACTGTCGTCGATTTCTAGATAAAGGTGGAAAAAAACATCTATGTGATTCAGAAATATGACGTATTTTAACTGATTTCTGTCTTGCAAATATTTGAGTCTCTGTTATTAATATTAATTGTTATTGAACTGTTGTTGAATACAAAGTAAAATGTTATATTAAATAACACTATACCGACTGTTGTGGATTAATTTTGTCAAAGGGAAGACATACTACAATAGATATAATTTTGGTCTTAAGTTTATATAACTGAGCAAGTTATTTTAGATGAACTACCTATTTCATGTGATCGCTCAATAAAATTTAATTTCTACCATATTTAAAAAGAATGAGCATCTCATTTCTTGCCATAGATACCTATTGTAGCTGTGATCGCCATTTAAGTATTCTAGACATAGCTAGAACTTTTGTCCGCTTCAGTTGTTAAAAGTTTTGTCCTTGTTGCGCTATCTCCGTCAATTATCCCTCTTGTCCCTTAAACGTACCTAAAATTTGAAATTTTGTTTAAACCTACAATAACCCGACGTAAAGAGTAAACGTTTGAAACATCAATTTAATTTCCTTCACATTTAACCGGATTTTTAAATGTGAAGGAAATTTTAATATTTAAATTTACAAGTTAATAATTTTTAAATTAACTTGTAAATAAAAATTGGCCAATAATTATTTCACAACTACGTATACAATTCACGTTTTTCTCTCATAAGTAACCGTCTGTGTGGTTTCCGTGGGTTGGGAACTATTTACCTATTTAATAAATTTTCCATTTCTTCTCTGCTCGTTTTTCTAATGCTTTATGGTTAATTATGGTGGTATTTAACTGTGGATATGATGAAGCCCTGGATTCGATTTTAGGGTAAGATCATTATTAAGCTGGGTCCATCATTAAGAGTTTTTCTTACAAAAAATTCTTAGTACTAGCCTGAAGTTAGAAAGTAGACGGTGTTGTATCAGCTAGTACACCCATAAAGTTGGACTAGCTGATGCAAGGCATGTTTTACAATATAACTCATGCATCATTGACGAAACGCTTAAACTTACACGTAAGTAAGTGAAGATTGTTGTAAATCGCAAGCCCAATGCAATAAAATAAAATCCCTAATTTTTAACTGTTTCTAGATTCTCTTGTGTGAACGTAATAACTATTAATTAAACGACTACTTTCTAGAATGTTCTATGGAATACAAGTTCAACGAAGATATGTTACATTTTTTGAATATAAAGGGTTTAATAAAAAACGAAGATCTGAGACAGCTAAAAGAAGACTTTTTGAAAACAAACAAAAGTGAAAATTTTAGTGAAAAACTTGTTAGAAAGCGAAGACATGGAGCTGTTGGTGGTGATTCAAAAGAATTAGAAAAAAATTGTTGCTGTCCACCGATGACCATAAATGTTCCTACCTTTATAACTGATAAAAGATATGATGATGTTCTTGAACGAATAATTAAAATGAACAAGAGTAAAGTTTAAGTGACTGTTGTGTAGTCAAAATAATTATTTTATGTTTCGAATATTAAATTAAAATAAATATATTCTTAGCTATCGATCTATAAACGGTAATTTGAATGCAAATGGTTTTTATTCTACCTTATGAATCGTTAAAGTGACTATGTCTTGTGTTTGTGAGTGAGTGGCAAAGTGCTTACAAAAGCATTTTTTCTCAAGAATGACACAATACAAGAATGTTTCTTCGAGTTCAAAGTAGGTACTTATTCTATGTTCACATAGGCAATAATTTAATTAATCTCTAAATTATATTAGCTAGAGTCTACATACAGTATAGATGTCTTATATTATATATGTCTTTACAGTCACTATTCTTCGTAGGTACTAGAATAGTATTGATGTCTATGCAATCCAACATGATTATTTTAATCTGTTTATTTATTGTCATCAAATTCAATGTCAATATAACTAATCCTTGACTGCTAACGAGATATAGCAAATGTGATCTTAATCAACTTCAATTATTTTGAATCCGTCTCTTTGCAAATAGACGAAGCACATGATGTGTTGTATAATTGCTTACTGCGAAGAGACGTAGACCCTACCATAAATCACATATGGTAAAGATATTTGGGATATCTTAAATAGAGATTTTTAGAGAAAAATAGAGAAGAGTCGCAGCGCCGAATGGCGACAGTTACGGAGGACAGCGGTGACGCACGCCGAGTGGCAATGCACGGTGATGTCGGCTGAATCTACGTGCAGATCACCTCTAATGGTACTTGAGCGAACTAAATTCAAGTTAGTATAAAAAGACCTCATGCCAACATAAGGAAAGAAGTTACTCGAACCCAAGATGTAACGCTTAAGGTTAAGCTGCTTAGATGGCGATGGGCTGGCCATAATATACGGGGTGAGGATAAATGGAGCAAAGCAGTCACTGTTTGGTACCCTAGAGAGGGAAAGAGGAGGAAGGGACAACAAAATAAGAGATGGCAAGATGAAATTGAGGCTATTGAGGAGGAAGAACATGGACGAGACGAGCAGCTAATAGGAATCATTAGAAAGGAGTGGAGGAGGCTTTTACCAAAGGGCACACGGACTAGCAAATAGAACCAGGGAATAGAATAATAACAATTACTGTTAAAAAATATTTTATATTGTCCGATACAGGCTTATTCATAAATAAATAAAAACTAGATCGGCAGATAACTAGGCATTTCGACTCAAACAGAAAAGATCAAGACTCAAGTGAGACTCTTAACGTCACCACCAGCTATCCGACTATAAACTTGAGCCTACATTGCACGTTGAGGTTACGATGCCTAGGGAAACTGCTAAGATCCCTTTCTATTACGTGCTAATTTTGGATCAGACCATAACAAAATATTGTTTCATAAAGTAGGTAAACTATAAAATATACATCGATACAAAAAGTACTGAATTCTCTTATCAACGTATAATAAATTTTACAACAATAAAAGCATGCAAATGTTTAATAACAATATTATATGTACCTAGTTATATTTTAACGGCTGCAAACCATACAGAGTTTTAGACACCCTACTAAAAATACTATAAATGCGTTATGCGTTGGAAATTATCGATTGTTTTGGTTTTTTTCCTTTATTTTGTATTCATTGAAAATAACGACAAAATAATAGAGAAATACAGTGAGTAATTTTTCAAAAATATTTTGTAGAATACATTTGCTCGTAAAGTTGATCTTACTTCACCGCTATTACTACTATATTAAGTAGACTTTTCCCACCTTTAGATACTTAAAAATATTAAAGCACAGCCTACAAAGTCTTGTAGTAAATACAATGGCAGCAATTTGTTGTTTTTACAAAAAAGATGCACAGCCTATTAATTAATGTTGAACAAGTACCTGATAATTATTATTTTATTCAATTTAAAGCCAACACTGAACTTGTCGAAGATTCATTACCACTAGACGGTAAGATTTTGTATTTATTTTGTAATGATTAATTATTAAAAGTTAATGGTCGAATTCAAACAGTTTGTACATTTTCTTTCTAAGCGAAGAAGCCATTGAAACAAAACACAAGTACACAGAAACTGTTACGGGTAGGAACACGTTTTATTTTGAAATACGTATTCAAATATTTTTAACTTTGGATATTTTATTTATAAAATCGTCAGCTCAGACATACTTTGGTGGTTTCAGTCCTTAATCTTTTCTGTCAACCTTTTTTTTTTATTTTCAGAATGTACAACAAATTGTGATCGACCGCCAATAGTCTTGTTACCAGTTTTTATTAAAATTTACAGATACCCCCAAAACGTTAAAAATAAAATAAATAGTGGATAGAATAAAAAATCGAATACTAGTTTAAGTTAGGTTAAGTAAGTCTATAGATATATAGGTACTATTCAATAAAGAGAGGAAAATAGGAAACGAAGATAAGAGGACTAGAAATAAGTGACAAATGAAGTAGAAGTGCCATAGTTAAATGAGGAAATTAATATGAAACAGCATACGACTCCACTTATCTCTCTTACATAACAATCAGGTGGTTCAATCAATATTGACATTGTTTAAAAAAAGTAAAAGAATGAGCAGGTGTGCAAAGAATTAACAATGCGCCACTGAAAGAAAGACGTTTCACTCATAACTTTTCGATAGTGCAAAATGATACGGTAAGAAATTAATTTAATTTTTATTTGTGAATAATAAATAGCAATCTAGATATTCTAGCAGG
The DNA here is from genome assembly GCA_923060345.2 of Erebia aethiops. NCBI lineage: Eukaryota > Metazoa > Arthropoda > Insecta > Lepidoptera > Nymphalidae > Erebia > Erebia aethiops. The sequence continues at coordinate 7,699,173 of OV281079.1, read as the reverse complement.
GCTTATTATTATCAAGTCCAATTATGATAACAAACAAATAAAAACACCGGTAGAAAGCATGTTGGAGAAAGACTGACTAACCTACTTATAGCTAAAATGAATGGGTCCAGAAACTTTGATTCTTTAAAAAAAATAACGCAGGTGAATTCAATGGAAAAAGCTTTGAATTATAATTATAGTAAAATGCATATATGAAGCTCATAAAATATAGAAAAATATAATGAACTAGCTGATGCCGGCGACTTCGTCCGCGTGCATAAAGTTTTTTTGGTTATCGCGGGAACTCTTTAACTTTACGGGATATAAAGTAGCCTATGTGCTATTCCACACTATACTCTATCTTTGTGCCAAATTTCACCCACATCCGTTCAGCCGTTCTGGCGTGATTGAGTAACAAACATCCATCCAAACTTTCGCATCCATACTAATATTATAAATGCGAAAGTGTGTCTGTCTGTCTACTACGCTTTCATGGCCAATTTGTTCAACCGAATTTGATGAAATTTGGCGAAATTTGATGAAAGCTACTTTTTATCCTGGAAAATTAAAGAGTTCCTGCGGGAATCAAAAAATCTTAATCCACGTGGACGAAGTCGCGGGGGCATCATCTAGTTTTTAATGCAGTTAAAGATGTGACTAATTGAGATTAATTACTACCAATTTCAACCGATATAATGAATTGCAATGTTTATGTATTTATATATACCTACATTAATATTTTTCAGAAATTTTTCTCACACAATACTTCTGAGTGAGGTTATACAAATCGTTGTAGCGTCCATAACTGGTGTCACATACATGGACCATTTTGACTTCGAGCAGCGATATAGAGATGTAAACGAATGCAACCCATACTACTGGCACCCTCTGCACTTGCCCCAAGAATGCGTACAAATGTTGGAAAAATTAATACGATCGCGTTTCAAAACGTTGACACCATACAGAATCGTCCAAGAGAGGATTTCCCAACCACCAACGCTAATGTATCCATACAATTATATTTATAGCCCAATTTATACAACTGAGTATAAACCAGAAGTGAAATACTTCCCAGATGAAACAAAGAGTACATCCCAGTACCAAAAGTTGTATGAATTAATAAAACGAGATGTGCAGGATCTTCCGAGTGTACCAGTTCTGGGCGTTTCGCCATTTCTTGGAGTCGTTGCTATGTATAAGCAGCCCGTATCGTATAAAAGCGTTGCGATGATTAAAAAGCTTGCCCGAGTTTATGATAATTCCGATTTATTCACCAATATACAATCAGGGAATAATACTGATCAACATGTTAAGAAGCAAAAGAAGAAACATCGTGATAACGATGCGATAGCATTATTAAAAATTAAAAAATTGTAATAATTTACTAATAGGCTTTTCAATTTCCTTTTGATAAAAATATTGGTTGCCACCCATCCGTGCGTCTGACATAGCCATTATACGATGCAACGTTGTTATAAGGGATACTGCTGTCATAAGTAAATGTAACGAATCTTACTGTTACATCCCATTCCATTCCGCCTGTGTGCGTACACTGCTGGACATACTTAGGCCTTTTCGTGAGCGCACCTCTAATAACGTTCCTCTGCCTTCTTCATCCACCCTCTTCCCGCCACCTTCTTGACAGAACCTCACAGACATGACCTGCCCACTGCCACTTCAGTTTCCTTAACCTAAAAGAGCTATGTTAGTCTCTTTAGTTCTTCTTACTGTATTTTGGTCGAGGAATAAGCCTACAGTTTTTTGTCTAGATTCTATATTTTTGATAATGTGGCTAGCGAGCTCAATAATAGCGTCTTCAGTTGATTTTCCTAGTATAAAACCGAATTGTTGTTCTGAGATGATGTTTAGTTTATTCAGGTAATTAGTCAAACGATTATTCAAGACTTTTTCAAATATCTTAGAAATTGAAGTTAAAACTAAATTAGGCCTGTAATTTGTGACTTGGTCTCTATCACCACTCTTATAGATTGGATGTACCACAGCTTTTTTAAATACTGAAGGAAGAGATCTTTGTGTGATACTTAAGTTAAAAATGTGCGTGATAATTGGGACAAGAAGTTCACGGGTTTGTTTTAAGATTGCAACAGATATTCCATTCCAGCCCGTTGCACAGTTGTTTCTGAGGCCCATGATTATATTGTTGATTTCGTTTTCATCTGTTTCGTAAAGGACCATAGATTTACGGGGCGGAGATGCAACGTCTTGGTTGTGTTTTACTGAGAGTGATTTATTATTATTTAAGAGAGGGGTAGCGAGGTCTTTTCCAATATTGACAAAGAAGCTATTGACACTATCAACTGAAGATTGAGGGTTGTTGGAGTCGATAAGCTCATGTGGGGGAGAGACTTGGCGTTGAAGATTTGTTATTCTCTTTATAGTATCCCAGATTTTTCTTTTATTGCTTTTTTATTGTTCTTAGTCTTCTTTATTTCAGTATGATCATAAGCGTGTTTTAATTTTTTAAGAAGGTTGTTGCAGAAGTTGCGGTATCTTAAGTATTAGATAAGATAAGATAAGATAAGATTTATTCAGATAAAGATCACAAGTACAGTAGTAATTGCAACAGTATGTGGAACAGTGATTTCCGCACTAGGATTCCCTGTATCGCGGAAATCACTTCCTTCCATAGGTAACAAAAATAAAGTAATCTAGAAATAAACTTAATAAATAAATATGCGACCTAAACATTAGTTTTGTGTGTGTGTGTGTGTGTGTGTGTGTGTGTGTGTGTGTGTGTGTGTGTGTGTGTGTTGTATATGTGTGTGCGTGTGTGTCTTTATGTAATTAAATATATAATGTGTTACTATTATATATTTAATTTTAGCATTTTTTCTGTGTCTTCATAATTGGATTTCATTAACCATTTATTTATCGTTTTTTTACATTTGTACCGGGACATTTTCAAGATTTTGAGAGCTCTGTTAGCTTTAGTGTATAGAAATGGTCCAGAAAAATGGAAGAATCTACGTGCTGACTGTGTGCGCAATAAGGGGCACCTCCACCTCTGAAGGCGAGAGCGTGTGATCACTGTTGAGGCTGCTGACTTGTGGAATCTCAGCACAACAGATCTGACATAAAGCTGTCTAACACGCAAATATCCACACTCTGAGTAGAGGCTGTCTGTGGAATAACGGAATGGCTTTTTATAGGCAGTCTTTAGAACTGCACGTTGTGCACGTTCTAGTTTCATCAAATACGTTTTACCAGCTCCACCCCACGCAGGTAGGCAGTAATTTAGAGTTGATTCACAAAAGGATAAATAGACAAGCCTTATTACTTCTGGATTAGCCACATTCCTAAGCCTTTTAAAAATGAACATGAATTTTCGAAGCCTACCACTGAGAGTGTGTATTTGCCTTTCCCACCGTAGAAATTCATCTAACACCACTCCCAAATATTTCAGGTCACTAACCTGTTCAATTTTAGGACACCCACAAGAATTATTACTGAGGTAGTTTGGACATTATTATTGAGTATTTTATGGCATCAAACTCAGGAGGTATTACTTTTAGGTAGTAACAAGTCGCAGCAGAAGCCACCCAGTTACCCAGATTTGAGCGAATTTGAAATAAAGAAAACATCGAACGGTGGTAGAGTCCTGACTAACTTACTACAATTTTTTTTAATTGTTTCTAATTTTGTATATTTCAATGTAGTTAGAATGGAAAATGCTTATTAATCTGAATAACACATAGGCTCATGGAATCAAATAACCCTTAATTGTGTATAGTTCGCGCACGAGTTGAATGGAGAGTAAATGTATGGTGACACATACATTTACTCTGCATTCAACTCGCGCGTGTACTGTAGATGTAGTCGCGGGCATCATCTAGTGCTTATATAGGTTTAAAATATAGACAAAACGCCACTATGCAATGATAGAGTTTCTCAATTTACTTCTCGAGTTCGAGGAACTATCTGAAATGGTTCACTCTCTAAAGCCATTCCAATTCCAAGCTGGTAATCTCCACTCAGCGGGAAGTAAGCGGTGGCATATTCTGTACAACTATTTTCTGTTTCGCAAAGTTTGTCGTAATATACAGCCGGATACACAAGGCAGCGACTTCGGTCGACGAAGGTCGTCGGCTACTCGCTAGCGATCTAACATTTTCTGTATGGACCTGTAAATAACTGCGATCGCGATATCGCTGGCAATGCGGCAATTGAATCTATCCCAGTCTAAAATGCAGCTAGTTTTTATCATTGTCAAAATATATGCAAACAGCTGCTAGCGCTAACAACACTTCACCTTTCATCGAAAATTACTAATAGCAAAGATCGCAATTGTGTGGATACAATAGGCTTAAATCGCCATCGAATTGCGGGCGAACTTAAGCGAGTTAAGACTCGAGTCGTTAAAATCGATAATATTTTATTTTGACGTTATGTTATGTTAGATAGGTACTCGAAATCTATAACGTTGCCGAGATTTTCAAACTCAAACTAAGACGATTCAATATTAAACGAGTAAGTCATAATCTATATACTCGTATTTACAAGCGAAAGGTCACTCACTCATCATGAGATCCCAGGAACTATAAAACATACAGACTTGAAATTTGGAAGGTAGGTTCCTTCTATGGTGTAGACGTCAGCTAAGAAACGGTTTTGAGAAAATTCACCCCAGTTTACTCACCCAAAGTTTGCAAGTTTGTATGAAAGTCCTTTGTTATTGAAGTTAAAGACATGAAAATTGGCATTTATGTTAATAGTTCAAAATAATAAAAATCTGTAATAAGCAGTTTAGTATAAATGGGGGTTGGAAGGTTGCATAAAGGTTCTAAGTTTTTGAAGTTAGACTCTTGAAAATCGGAATTAAGGTTATTAGTTTTAAATAAAAATAAACTGTATAAGCAATTTTCCGTAAATCTACTCCAAAGAGGGTGAAATGGGGGTTGGAAGTTTGTATGAAAATTCTATGTTTTTAAAGATAGCGACTTGAAAATCGGGATTTAGGTTATTAGTTTTAAATAATAATAACATGTATACGCCGTTTTACGAAAACCCACCCCACAAAGGGTGACATGGGCGTTGAAAATCAGCATATATATCTATATCAATTGCAGCGGGAAAATTTCATAACCTCATAGGGAATCAGCAATTGTACGCGGACGAAGTCGCGGGCGACCTCTATATTATAATGTATGTATTATATTATATGCTCGAACACTTATAAATCTAGAACGGCTGGACGGATCTGGATGAAATTTGGCACAGAGACAGATTCTGGAATAGCACATAGGGTACTTTTTATCCCAGAAAATTAAAGAGTTCCCGCGGGAACTCAATAACCTCAATCCACGCGGACGAAGTCGCGGGCATCAGCTAGTGTTATTATAATAATATGGTCCATGAAACGTTCTCTATACTTCCAACCATCCATTAATTAATATCGAAATGTATCAGTCTCATTTCAGGGAATGGAAAATGCAGGTATTTACAATGGGCCTTTGGGCAACTCTGCAGCAATAAGCCCCAAATATCGGTGTATTATTTAGTAGGAATATTCATAGGTACTAGAATTCTACATCAATGGAATATTAAAAAAAGTCGGTTAATAATGATTATTTTAGATGAGTAGTTTTAAGCCCACGGTATTTAAGCCGACAGAAAATAGGTGTATAATATTAATATTGTTAATATTCTAGTTTGATATAATCATCATCTGACCACGCTTCAGAAAGTTTTTTTTTATGCACTACAAGCTAGCCCTTGACTGCGATCTCACCTGATGGTAAGTGATGATGCAGTCTAAGATGGTAGCAGGCTAACCTGTTAGGGGCATGGCAATTATATTAAACCCATACCCCTTCGGTTTCTACACGGCATCGTACTGGAACGCTAAATCGCTTGGCGGCACGTCTTTGCCGGTAGGGTGATAACTAGCCACGGCCGAAGCCTCCCACCAGACCAGACCAGGGAAAATTCAGAAATTATAAATTTCCAAATTGACCCTGCCGGGAAACGAATCCGGGACCTCCGCACGTTAAGGCAAGAGCGCTACACACTGCGCCACGGAGGTCGTCATAATAATATATAGTAAGTATTTACTCATTTACTCATTTCATAAGTATTTACTCATTTCACGCTAATTAGCAATGTTGAACATATCGTGAAAATGCTACGCTAGAATTAATTACTGGCCGTGTGCCATTAGTTTCTGACCAATAATAATATTATCTATATTTATTATTATTAGAGAGATGAGTAAACATTCAATTAATCAGAGCTTATATAACCAAACAAATATTATATAACTAGATCATACGTGGAATGAATGGATTTTTTAATTCTGTGATTATTGTCTATACAGAGCCTATGCCCGACTCCGGGATGCACGCTATTTCAGTGTGCCGAAATGGGCCGTGAAAAGCTAGCAGATATGCTGAAAGACAGATGTCTTCTATCTTCCAATTGCCTGTCCTGTCTGTCCATTCGTCCGTCTGTCTATATATGATTATGTCTGTCTGATATCTTTTCACGGCTATATGCTAATAATTGAGTTATTAGTATATAGCCTACCGGAAACAGGCATTGTTATTAAAGGAGTATTTGTGCTAATATAATAACTATGCGCACTCAGCAAACACAGTATTTTTATAACAATAGATAAATGGATGGATGGAGAGGCGAAAATTAATTGTCCACAAATACTACGAGTAGATCGAATGATTTTAATTAAATTCACGTTTAATTATCTGAAAAATAAACAGGTCTGCATTCATTTAATTGTTCGAAGCACAGACCAGATGTATATAAAAGATCGCTGGTTCGAAGTCAAAATGAATTCATGAGATTGAAAAGGAAAAATGTAAATAAACTAAAATTTCTGTAAACACCAAAACCAAATGATAAAGCTATCATGGCATCTGTACTATTGAATTCTGTCGTATTTGAAATTACTTGAAAAGTTTACTCATTTTCTATGCTCATTGTTCTATGAATGACGAAAACAATAAACGAGGCCCCATTGTCCACTCAAAAAAGTTCTTTCATTGGAAAGTACGTATATAGTGAGAAATTTCGCTCAAATCGCAACTCCAATCATCGTTATCATCAACTACTGTAATAAATCATGAAAATGAAAATTATTTTCAGGGTAAGTGTTATGACCACACTATTTTCAAATTCAGCTCTTTAATCTTACCTCTAAGGGCCAAATCGCACAAGATAGTTTTAGCATACCTTTTCAAAGTTCCGTAGTCGACAAGGAACCCTTATAGTTTGGCCATATCTGTCTGTCCGTCTGTCCGTCCGCGGCTACGGGTAATAAATAAATAAATTAGCGTTTTAGCTTTTGTTTCGTTTTGTTCAATAGGTACCTGCATGTTCTTGGCGGCGCGGAGAAACGCGCTTCAAGAGCAGTTTTGCTTAGATACAATAAAGAAAGCCGGTGATGGAAAATGTAGTAATGCCCCAAAATCTTTCTATATAAATAAAAATCAACTGCCGTGCGTTTGTCTCTCAATAACTCGAAAATGGCTGGACTGATTTTGATGACAAGTGTGTGTTTGAATGGGTCCTTGGATGATCGGATCGCGTCAGGACTAAGCGGGAGTACGGGCCTCGAGGCATGGTCTCCTTACCCGGGCGGCTCGCGGGTTAACTCTGCACCCCGGTGCATGTATTTAAGCTGTGAATTGGCTAGGGCCTGCTTTGTAGGCTAGAGGCCACTAGGCCAGTTTTCTCGCGATGGTTTAGATTCGCAATTGGACTTTTTAGGCGCTGCAAAACTCAAAATTCATCGTCAGACGCGATCTATCAAAGTTACGTGCTAAATGAGCGATATCTAAAGTACCACTTGTACTTTAATCTTTTATGAGCGATTTTTACTGATCGAAAAAATTAAAATTATGATGTTTTTGTTTTTCAGAAATTTCTATTGCTAATATGGACAAGCCTAGCGCACTGTTCTGTGTCTGGTATAAGCTATATGGATCCTATAAAAATTAGTTCTATTAAAAATAAACTACCTCCAGGTGAAGATCCTTGCAACCCACTATATTGGTATCCGAGACAAATTCCCGAGTATTGTAATTTTGCTAATACTGTAAGACCAACAGTCTCTGAAATGCCACCGACAGCTCAAACATCAACTCCACCAGCGCCTCCAATTCTGGTTCCAATGCTGCCTCCACCTGTTCCGATATTACCTCCACCGGTGCCAATATTGCCTCCACCTATGCCAATACTGCCACCTCCGATGCCAATATTGCCACCACCTATGCCAATATTGTCTCCTCCGCCACTAATTGCTGGACCGTTATCTCTATTACCAGCGCCTCCTACAGCTCCTTTGATATCCATATCATCAAATCCATATCCATACTCAAATTTAAATCCAATGTCTGGTTTTTCTTCCAATTTGCTATCATACCATCCGTCATTCCAACGATCTCTGACAGGCCTGGTACCGGGAATACATGGTCTGGTAACAAAAGATGGTGGCATCAATATAATGCCTTTCTCGGATGCCTATGCCGATATGCTCGAAAAACATAAAAATAAGATGATTCGAAGGAGACTTCATAAGATTTTGGACAAATATGATAATTATCCATATTCAAGTAATTATAGAAGCTTAAGAAAATACGAAAAATATTTCACAGATGACTAATACTAAATTAAATGCAAAAGAGGTATATCAGGACTTAGTAATGAGCTTTCTAGTTGGCCCCAATGCACAAGTTCCAAGGTGCGAAATTTAAAGTGCTAATTTTTGTTAGAGTCAAGTGTCGGTTTTGAGTTTGTGTGTATGTGTATTGTGGCAGTAGTAGAGCTATAACAAAGTTAAAATGAAAACTATCACAGCTAAGAAGGCTTTACAAGTTAAACTTATAAAATGTCCGCATTTGTTGTGACGGGCAACTACGGGACCCTACACCGTCGTGGCCCGACACTCACTTGGTTGTTTTTTTCACGGGTGGCGAGCTTGTTCAGCATGGCGAGCAACATACCACGGTTTACTATACCAGGTACTCTGGGAGAGTTGCTTCCCATTCTATCGCGTCACCGTGAAGCACAATTTGTATGGAACTGTCAAGCACTTGATAGCTGGCGCTGGTACTTGGGGTTATTCTCTGTTCAAACATTTATTTTATAATACTTTTGGCAGATGGAGTCAATGATGTTCTTATGCGTTACTGATTCGATTTTTGATAACAATCGATTTTCTTTATGAAGAAGTTTTAATCGACTTGACACATTGATATTTATCTTTGCTCAACATTTTTTAATGTTTTATAAACATACCCAAGCGTTTAAATGGCTACGTATATTAATGAATGTATTAAAATAAATCACTTATATACAACAGTACAGTAAATGTACATGAATCAATAATTAAGATACTTCATATGTGTGCTTACGTCAAAAGTAAAATAAATCGTTTGACAACGAACGAATACGTAGAAAACTCCCACTCGGCTTGCTGTTGATGATGATTGTGAGATATCTCATTAAGATTATTATTATAGAAGAGATGGTAATTATTAAAAAGAATTTGTTTATTAATCTAATATTTTTATTTATAATTGAGAATAACAATAAATTTTGTTTTCAATCTACTTTGCGTGTCATCAACAAAATTAGTCTGAACCAAATTCACAGTTTGTAACAACATAAAAAATCGTTTTTATCAAAACTCTTTAGTCTAAAAGCCTAATTTCCTTGATGACACTTATAATAATAATAGTAAAATATTTATATTTTAAGTATGAGACTACAAACTCTTATTTACGAGATACAATTATCCATTGGACGGATCACCTGAGGGCTCACGTTATATATACATACTTACTTAAAAACTAATGCCTACAAATAATTATAATACTTCTAAGTATTGTGATTTAATCTTATTTCCATTTATCATCATATTCGATAAATTGTATCTACTGAATGTAAATAACTTATGAAGCGTAATATTTATAAGTTAAATTGTTATATTATTACACTGCGGGTGGCTTTTTATGTCGTCTCGAAAAATATAGAGGATGATAGGTAAATGGAATATAAGCTCATGGCATCGTGATTTCATTTTATTTCGTTACTATCAATATATACTACTCATACTGAAATCATAGTATTATTTTCATATTGAAAACAGGCTAGAAAAGTGAAAGAGTTCGTTGAACCAAACGCTCAGTTGTTGCGTACATTCATCGCAGCGCTAGTAAGTATCTCCGTGCGTTTATTTAGTTTTATGGATATGATGGATTATAGTAAAACCAAATATATTAAAAAAACAATACTTAAATTCCTCTTACAATAGGTAATAAAAAATTCGAGACGCCAAAAAAAGTCATATCGCTTAAATATCCCTACATAATATAAGATTTAATATCTGTATAAACATTCATATTAGTAAAAAGTGAATAACTACAGTACACAAAATGCATGATCAGATCACTAATCCTATTTAAGTATCATTTTGCCGCGGAATATATACCAAACTGCGCTAAGAAGCCTTAGTAAAACTAAAAATCAATAAGCCAAGTTACCAACCAATTACCTATACATATATAGTAACCGGAAAACTATATTTAAATACCACAATATATTATTATTATCAAACGTTTTGTAATCTCGTTTTTCCCACCACATAAACAAATAAGGTAGCTGGGTTTTAAAAATGTTATTTATGGATAATTTAAAGATTCAATAATATATTAAAGGTATTTTTTACATATAGAAATAACCAGGGAAAAATGAAAACAAAATAAATCTTTAAGGTATTTTCTGTTAATTCCTGCAATCGAAATAATATGAGGTACCAGCCTATTATTTTCCTGAGCTCAGCTCTTTCTTTCAGCTCTAACTAAGCCTTAGTACCAATTCGTTTGCAATTTTAATAATGAGCTCTATATAATTTACAGTAGCTAGCTGAAAGATAGATTACAGTAATTTATAAATATATATCAGAACATATAATAAATCTTGTATGAAATATTTTAATTAAAACACACTGATTTTTCCTCGAAGCGTTCCCCACCAGTGCTGCCACTTTCGAGAGCCATAGAAACAGTAAGGCCATGGACGTAATATGTTAATGCCTAAACCAGCCTAACAATACCTACCAACTTTACGGAGTGAAAGCACACTAGAGGCCGGACGGGACAAAGCGTCGTTCCCCTTCGACGCGAACATTTTCGGCGGACGTATACCGTACGGGATCTCAAGTCGTGAATAGTATAAAATTATTATGTAGGTATATTTTAACCAATATACCTACATCACCGATTTATTGGTAAGTCAATGACCTACATAATAATAATATGCGATTCGGCTACAATGCGTTTTTTTTTTGTTTTTGGAGATGTCCCCTGAGGGAAGTCTACTTTGATGAATTAAACACGTAGTCTACAAATACAATGATAATAATAATGGTTATTGACGACTAATAAGATTTCATAAATCTTTCTAAAACTATTTTAACGTTTAAAACTTATCCTAATAAAATTCTTATTTTTACTTTCATAAATACTAAGTGGAATGTTTCGTATGGACGGTATATTTTAGTAACCAACTAAACTTAAAAATAAAGTAATAATAATTAATACATTTAGTTTAGGGGTTATGGGACCCTACACTAATTAAATTATAGCTTAAGTAGTCAATTTTAATAAAATTTTGAAGAATGGACAAAATAAATACCTATTACAAATTATATTGAGAAGCAAGCTATTGGTTGCCTGGAAGAGATCGCTGTGTAGCGATAAGGCCGCCAAATTGTATACTTACTTTGTTTTACGCTAAGTTTACTATTGTATATTTTCCTTTGTGGTGTACAATAAAAGAATATTCATTCATTCATTCATTCAAGCTAGTATTCGTTTTTAAATTTATCTTTTTATTTATTTGTTTATGCTCTTGTTCGATGTATAATACAACCTTTAAATAAATCCATACTTAATATTATAAATGCGAAAGTGTGTCTGTCTGCTACGCTTTCACGGCCCATCTGTTCAACCGATTTTGATGAAATTTTGAACAGGGATAGGTTGTATCCCGGGAAAGGACGTAGGCTACTTTTTATCCCGGAAAATTAAAGAGTTCCGCGGGAATCAAAAATTCTTAATCCACGCGGACGAAGTCGCGGGCATCATCTAGTGTTACATAATAAAGTAGATATTATATTTTGGTAAATATTAATTTATTAAATTGAACCAAGTTAACGAATATGCATTACTTGAGTAAGCATATAAATTAAAAATACTTAGTTTTATACTCGTTTTGCATTAATTCTCAATAAAGTAAAACAGTTTTCACTTGGATTTGATTATGTACCGTTTTATTCATTATTTATCATCTAATATTTCGTGGAATATTATTTGGGAAACTCATCCCAACTCAATTGAGGTAGAATAGCTACCTCAATTGATACAAAACTATTCACCTGTGGACCTCTATGTATAGGGTAGGTTTAAACCTTGTTTGAACACATTGGACAAATAAAATATATTGGCAGACGGCAGGAAGTAGCCACAAGCATCTCTTTGACGAAAACCAGAAAGGTTTATACAATTTCGATTGAAATGTCAAAATGAAAGTCCGTCACAGTATATATATAGGTACTCAAATTCTACATCAATGGTCACAGCGCTAGCCGAGACTATATCAATATTAACTTAGTCAGACCAACTTGCTTTATTTACCATGGATGCACAGAGGACTTAATTCCACCTCGGAGGTTATTAAAAAACCTTTGAACTACATTTATTTTGGATACGTTACGAGACCTCGTAAAAACCAATCCAAAATTTGGCTTCAAAAATACAAAGCCACCCAAAGCGAACAAAAATGTTTTATTGAGCTCAACCGCGTTTCAACAAATAAAGGATGGTAAACAAAAATCTCATCGAGATATAGGTAGGTACATCAATTCATGCAATGCATTTACAGATTGTTGCTCTGAACTTCTGATATTCACACAGCAATGTGCAATTTTATCAAATTTTATAAATATTCTTTTAAATATTTATAACGTTTGAAAAATTATACTTCTCAAAAGTATGAATTAGCTCAATCATTACATTTTAATAGCTCCTATAAAATCGTATTCCCTTTAGCAAATTGATATTTATTTTAGTAAGTAGATAATTTTATTTTAGATTTTCTTATAGTATCCATTAAACCAACCATATTTACTTACTACGTCATCAACTTACTACGCAATCTAATACGTTTTTCATTTCTTATATCACACAATAATATTTTAATATATAAAATTAACAATATTTAGGCATCTACTTATTTTATGAAAACTAGATACCTGTCGTGAAATTGTTTGCAAAATATTAATATATATTAAATTCAACATTGCTTTATGTAAATATGCTGCAGTTCTCGTTACACGTACGTACGTACGTTAGTACGTATTACGTTTCATGTATACGTATCAACTATTAATGCTTTTATTTTTCACAAATGAAGCATTTACTTGTTGTCAAAAGAATTTCTTGTTGATTATTATAATATAATTAGTTTTACTGCTAATAGTATTTGGTGTAGCAGGGTATGTGTTTGTGGATGTGTAGATATTTTCCTACAGCGCGAGAAGTAAATCCACATCGACGCATAATGCGGTGGGAAATATGTCACCGCGCTTCACTTGGTGCCATAAAGTAGATAAAATGTATTACGCAGTATATTACCGATATGTAAAAAAACCTAGAACATTCAAATCAAATGTTTTTAAATATAACATTACATAAAAAGCAGGGAAAACGTTCACTAACATAGATAACAGCAATTTCTCCCACATACTTAGTGACATTACAAAAACTTATACTAGAAATACTTGACAAAACACTCGTTGAAATGACAAAGACGAACATAAGAAAGAAATGTTAACAAGAACCCTGAACGCTCATAATAAGTACATTTTTACACACTCACTATTCACTATGAATTCAAATACTTGTTATATCTTTTGTTAGAATAATAATCGGAATGGTGTAAATACCGATCCAATATAAATATAGAATTTCAGAGACCTAAGCGTAACTTTTCAAGACATTTGTGTAGATATAATCATTTTAATAGTGAATAGCGAAAGTTGAGACAAACAAACATAAATATATTATTTACCACAACCCGATAAAACATTCAAATTAAAAAACTCAGCCACGCTGAAAAATTTATTTAACCACAAGTCCTAGGTACTATGCTAATTTATCTCATAATATACATATATCAGATTAGGTTTATAGAATTTAATTAATTCTAGCTTTCTTGCGTTTCAATAGTTTTAAAAGCCTTAGTGTAATCTTCTAAGTTAACTGACATGAGGCTCGTAAGAGGAGATAAGTTAATCTGAGCTACGGTTGTATACGCAATGTATGTGTGACCGAAAGATTGTAAAAACCGTTATATTATAATCTAACGGTTAGATTATAATCTAACGGTTTTTATCCCGCGAGATTGTAAACTGTCGAAAGATTGTGAACCGTTCAATGTTCTGAGTATTAATTTATGAAATATTTATTGTATTTACGTTTTCGTGTCTCTTTCTTGTACAGTTCGCGCGCGAATTGAATACAGAGTAAATGTATTTGTTACCATACATTTACTCTGCATTCAACTCGCGCGCGAACTATAGGTTAGGTTAGGGTTTGACATGAATATTTAGGTAGTGCCCGGCCTGCGTTAATATACCTAATAGATTTCAGTTTACCGAAAAATAATGCGTTAAATTGTAAGCAGTTTGTTACGATTTACAATCTGTCCACAGTTTATAATCTATCGAGATAAAAAACGTTAGATTACAATCTAACGGTTTTTACAATCTTACGGTGACATATGCAACTCATTACAACGGATAGATGGATTTTATGTGAAACCCTAAACGAAACCTACTTATCGCATGCAATTACCTTGCATTCCCACGTTTCCTACGTAACATCGATCATTGAAGTCCAGATCGGTCCACCAAATCTAAACCAAACCAGACCTGTACACCAAAGTGTTAAAAGATTTCACGCGTACGACGTCATAATCCAATAGAAAGCATACAAAACCTAGGCACTGAATACAGTTTAATAAGGTTGGTTTACTTAACGAACACAGTAAGCTAACCAACCTAGGGAATATTACAGTGTATGTAACGTTGCATACGACGGACCAGTCTGTCCTCTGTCCCTACCTTTAAAAGATATCTTTCCATCATGATGGACGATGCACGGCTCATCTGTTCAACCGATTTTGATGAAATTTGGTGTAGAGGTAAGTTACATCCCGGGGTAGTTACATCCCGGGGAAGGACATAACAGGTTAGCCCAATACCATCTTAGACTGCATCATCACTTACCATCAGCTGATATTGCAGTAAAAGGCTAACTTGTAGTGGTGTAGTGGCGTAAAAAAACACACACAGACACACTTTCGCATTTATAATATTAGTATGGATAAATCATTTAAGATGATTGCTTTGTAAGAAAAGCCGCCAGTGTCGGAAAAACAAATGACGCACGAAATTTTAAGCTGCAAGTGCATCATGATATTATTATCATGTTATTTAATTGCTCAGTCATTAAAGTTAGCACCTCGAGTGTAATTTTATAAAAAAATCTACTACTACTAGACTACTGATTCGATCGCATCAATCTAATTTCAGTTTTTTGAAATGAGAAGTGGCACGCTCATTTTTTTTTTAATTGGTTAATTGTCTTAAAATTGCGCCTCCTTCGGGAATTACTGGTTTTAATCACGTTAGCCTAATGTAATTAATATCTCACACGCATTGTGTGCAATAGGAATGCAATTTCCTAATGTGATAACAATTATTACCTCTAGATAGGTGGCTATTTACTAATTGATACTATTGTGATGTATTGAACTGTGTGATGTTCAGTAATTTTGCTAATGGACCAAGGAAATTGCACGATAAGGCTCACGGCAGACTGCATTGCCAAAATATCTTGAGCATTTTCGCCACTAATAATTAAGTATTATATAAAAATTACCAAATCGAGAAAAAACAAAATATTTCAAATAGAAATTGACACAATTATTTACAGAAAAAGGTTGGGTACAAAAGTACAGACATCGAAAAGTTACGGTAAACGAGAAATATTCATATTATTATAAGTGTCCTTCGAAAGAAGAAAATAGCTGCAAGTCGATTCTTATCTCTATTTAGTTCTAAAAGTGTTAAAATAATGTCAATTGACCTCCAAAGACCACAGTATCAAAATCTGTGACCAGCTAGCTGCTGGTTTTCAAGGAGGGATGACATAATAATATTATCTTAATAATAGAAATGTGATTCCACAAAAAAAGGCCACGAAAAACTGCGATTCGATTCTACTACGTAGGTTCTACGCTTCATTTGGTTCTGCGGGAGTGGATAACTATATCAATGTCCATTCTCACTTCACCCCTAAAAAATAATAATACTTCAGAACCTGTGACCAGTAGCCGGTTGTTCGGGAGGTGTGACATTCATTCCCATATTATCATACGAAAAATCCAAAGTCGTGTCCTCTGCGGGATGTCTGTTGCTGATAGCTGTGCTTATAGTCTTTGGAGTTGTAGCCCCTTGACTCTTGTCAGTTTGTGTTCTCGTGTCTAGGTCTTTCGCGTTGAGGGGCTGTTGATTTTGACGTTTCGGCGGCTCGGGGTTTCGTATTTCCAATTTAAGCTCGGGTTTTGGCTTCGGCATTTCGGCGTGTGGATTATAGTGAGTCAAATCCGTCGGATGTTGCTTAACGCGGTTCTGAAATGAAATATGATTTGATTTATTAACCTGGACGGAATCCCGTGAGCGTATGTATAAATTTTGAGATAGTCAGAAATTTTTCTTGTTCAATAGTTATGTAATTGTATTAAAATTAGAAAAATGCAGTACTCTACACGTTGGTAATTTTTTCGATTGCGCCTGAACTTTTAACTTCAACACCCATGTACCAAACTTGGACTATATAATGTAGACAAAACTATGAGGGTGTTTATTACAATTCCCACGGGAGTCGCGGATGGTCGCTAGTCATAAAATCATATAAAACTAAATAATCAATGTTGCTAGATAAATAAGTCATATTATTACCTTTGATGGTTGTAGCTTTTGTTTGATGAAACGCCACGATAATCTTCCCCGACAAATAATTATCAGGACGAGCACCAATATGGCGAGGGCTACGCAGCTTATTATCAACGCAGTCTGCGCCTGACGCTGCACACCTTTGGAACAAAAGTACTCATGAATACAAAAATCTAGATAAATTATTAAGCCCTGCTTGCAGAAACACCGGGTTATCCCTTTAACCCCGACATAACTAGAGGATAAACTGATAAATTGTCTTGGACCGACAAAAATTAGGCTTGTCAGAGTTAGATATTCAAAATGTAACCCACCTAATTCGGCGGGCTAAATCGTTAACTCTCTGTACTGACAGATGTCAAACTTCTTTGTTATTGAGTTTGGCGAGAGCATATTTTGAGGATAAAAATAAAGTTTTGTGGTTTGGTATAAATAAAGTTTTGTGGTTTTGTATAAACAATATCTAACATGTAGTTTCAACTCTTAAGACTTAAGTAATATCTTGTGCATGTCCCTTCAATTTTTTTTTATCCACTACAAGCTAGCCCTTGACTGCGATCTCACCTGATGGTAAGTGATGATGCAGTCTAAGATGGTAGCGGGTTAACCTGTTAGGGGCATGGCAGTTATATTAAACCCATACCCCTTCGGTTTCTACACGGCATCGTACCGGAACGCTAAATCGCTTGGCGGCACGTCTTTGCCGGTAGGGTGGTAACTAGCCACGGCCGAAGCCTCCCACCAGGCCAGACCAGGGAAAATTCAGAAATTATAAATTTCCAAATTGACCCTGCCGGGGATCGAACCCGGGACCTCCGCACGTTAAGGCAACACTGCGCCACGGAGGTCGTCTTCAATGTGTATATTTTATTTTAATAACTAGTCTGACTTAATTCAAAGTTCGTTCTACAGATCTCAGCAAAGTCTCAGTCATGTACATTATACCTTATAGTCCGAGATCCGCATATACCCCGGTCTTCACCGAGCTGGTTAATGGATATGAAACCTACTTTTTATTTTTACCCTCGACGAAACGGAGACGGTATATGTGTTTGCCCTAAGAGGTTGTGTGTTTGTTTGTGCAATTTTTTGTTACCGTTTTCCTGGGAAACTACTGGACCGATTAATTTGCGGTTTTTTGCATTAGATATGTATAGCTTGTGAGAAGGTTCCAGGTATTAGGACCATAGACAATCAAGCTGAGCTGCAATCGTGATTTGGTAAGTGGTCATAGGAACTCCTTAAGTTCTCATCGTAAACCCGTCGGGTTAAGACTCTTTTGATTTGTCTTGACTAGCACTTTGTACCTAGATGCTGCCCAGGGTCTCATGATGGAGCCAGAAAGTGGTCATGGGAACTCCTTAAGTTCTCATCGTAAACCCGTCGTATTTCGACTCTTTTGATTTGTCTTGACAAGTGCTTTGTACCTAGATGCTGTCCAGGGTCTCATGATGGAGTCAGGAGGCGATCATGAGAACTCCTTAAATTCTCATCGTAAACCCGTCGTGTTTGGACTCTTTTGAATTGTCTTGACAAGCACTTTGTACCTAGATGCTGCTCAGCGTCTCATGATGGAGCCAGGAGGTGGTCATGGGAACTTCTAAAGTGCTCATCGTAAACCCGTTGTATTTGGACTCTTTTGATTTGTCTTGTGCTGCCCAGGGTCTCATGGTGGAGCCAGGAGGTGGACATGGGAACTCCTTAAGTTCTCATCGTAACCCGACGTATTTGGACTCTTTTAATTTGTCTTGACAAGCACTTTAAGCCTACATGCTGCCCAGGGTCTCGTGATGGAGTCAGGAAGTGGTCACAGGAACTCCTTAAGTGATCACATTTTTTTTAACAAGTTGGATCAGAATATTAATGTTTAACACTATTTGATACCTCTACTCATTACTAAGCACAAGTTTTATCTCGTAATGAGAAGAGTTTGGCCATAGTCCACCACGCTGGTCAAAAAAACTACTGAGCCGGAAAGTATGCAGTTTTGTGTTTTAGATATTATTTTATACATACTTTTGCTTCGTCGTGGGTTTTTAAAATTTTTAATTTTATTACTTGTTATTTAATAATAGCTAAATACGCCTAAAATAGGTTGACTATCAAAATGCGGTCCAGGCTATTTTTAATTTTTTTTTTTTGACAAGTTTATTGACAGTTGCGAATGCTATACCATGCGTTTGTTATAAAATTACCTATATTTTGATATAAGTATAACTCAAGTGGTTCCGATTCGTGAAGTTAGATATGGAAGTTGGTAAGTTACCATAGTCCATAGGTAACTTCACGGATCTGTTAAAATAAATGGTTTGATAAATATATTATACCAGTGGGCCTACTATTATGGCTTAAAGCCGTCTTATTATTAAATTTACGTTTTACATAACGTACCTTGACACCCCTAAAATAAGGGTTAAAATTCAGAAAAAAGAACGTCAACATACGATGGTAGTATGCCCCGTACTATTGAAAACTAAAAAGTTTAGAAAACTGTAAAGTAAGCAACTTGAAAATAATACGCCATGCCACATAAAAGCTTTTCGCTGTTAGCTGTAAAATTTATTTTTTCTATCAATGAATGCCATTGAAACCGCGTGATACGTTTGAATCATAATATTCAATACTGGGGATGGAATAAAACAAAACATAAATTGTAAAAGATAACATTCGCTTTTCTACACGTCTACTCTACACAGAATTTAAACGCCGATAGAGTGCATCATTTTTACGAGTATCACGATCGAAAAACGAAGCCTTCTTTATATTGAAGTGAAACTTCTTTAGAATCGTTATGATTTGAAAATTCGATGAAACGAAAAAGCGACACTAACAAGAGACAAAGAGAATATTCATAATAGGACTGCCTGCGAGAGGATGAGATAGAATAAAAGTGCAAGTAGTAGGTTTGACGATCTCCCTGGCGCAGTTTTGAGCACTGTTGTCTTAAGGTGGGAGATCCCGGTATCGATTCCCGGCAGGTTCCATTTGGGAATTTATAATTTCTGAATTTTCTCTTGTCCGGTCTGGTGGGAGGCTTCGGCTGTGGCTAGTTACCGCCCTACCGGCAAGGATGTATCGCCAAGCGATTTAGCGTTCCGGTACGATGCTGTGTAGAAACCGACTAGGGGTATGGGTTTAATTTAACTGCCATACCCCTAACAGGATAGCCCGCCACCATCTTATACTGCATCATCACTTTCCATCAAGTGAGATGAGGAGGGCTAACTTTTAGTTGCGTAAAAAAAGGCTACTTTACTGGAGTTTCACTTCTGCCGTGTGTGAATTTCACACACACACCCTTTTTATTTGTCAATTTTGCCGTATGGCAATGTAAAAAAATATTATTCCTTCGGGATTAAAGATAAGTTAAACATACACAAGTTTTATAACACAAACTTTTGCCACGGCTTAACTTATCTAGACCTAACGCACGTCATTAACGTCAATTTAAAATACATTTTTGTAATAAGAACTTTATCTTTACAGATTCAATGTTTCTGTTAGTTCTCCGCAGGCAGTTAAATTCGTTACATCGCGAAATCGTAGAAACGTAATTCCT
Organism: Erebia aethiops; assembly: GCA_923060345.2. Classification (NCBI taxonomy): domain Eukaryota; kingdom Metazoa; phylum Arthropoda; class Insecta; order Lepidoptera; family Nymphalidae; genus Erebia; species Erebia aethiops. The sequence continues at coordinate 7,678,576 of OV281079.1, read as the reverse complement.
TTTTTTGATGCATGCTTTAAATTACACTGCGTATTAAAAACAACTCGGCCAAGTAGATAAAACACGTATTAATTCGCCTCTATTTAAACGTATCAATTTCAGCAACCCTTCACGAAAAGTGAATATATTTATTTATCTATTGAATTCTAAATACATTCTAGAATAACGGCACAAAAGTTAACAATATATTTTAGAATGCCAATTTTGAAAGAACAGAATGAATGATTAAATTCTTTCAAATCCTATTTCTGTGTCAATTTGCCATGAGTAAAGTTTGGATTCGGAGTGATAATATTTTTATGTTTCCCGGAAAGATTCGCAACGGCAACAGCATCGATCACTGCATGGTGAGACATATTTTTGCACTCGTTCGATGGCATGCAGCCCGAGCATTGATGTATAATTTTAGTTCCCGAGGCTTATCGAATGTTTCCCTTTTAATACAATTGTAAGGGTTTGATGATAAAAATTCTTGCCAAAAAACCGACTTCTACCGCCACTGTAAAGTAATAAATAATTTTTATTTCTACCCACTATGTTGAAGTCGGGCGAGCCTGATGCGTCAACTTTGCTTATCCTTGTTATACCCGCCCGAGTTCAACATAGTGGGTATAGAAATAAAAATTATTTATTTCTTTATAGTGGCGTTAGAAGTCGGTTTTTTGGAAATAATTTTTATTTTTAACTTTTTAATGTCAGGTTTGAGGATCTGAAGTCAGATTTTTTTATCGGACCACCTCGAAAGCGTCCTCTAAAGACTGATAGAAAAAAAAATTCAATTCGGTTCAGAAACCACGGAGATTTGCACCGACATACATTTTAAAAAAAAAACATGATAAAATATGATTGGCAATCTTTGTAAATTAAATAAACTATTATGACATTTGATTTTGGAGTATCAATAGGAAAGCCTATAATAATTAAAATACTATTTTCTACAAACATTGAGTATATTTCCTATACTTTAATAAATTTAAATGATTATCTCTCAATCGAATAAAATACTATCTCCGACAGACTTTACACTTTGGCGAAAACTTAAATGATACACTTTTTGAGATTATAGCTGTTAATCAAGTTCAACTAAGAAAATTACAATATAAAAAACCTTCGAAACCCTTTACGTTGGACGGATTGATATAACTGGACTAACTTGGACTGGCACCAATGTCCTACATGAAATAATTATTGTTATTTATACCCGGATTTTGCAAAGTACCCTATAGTACTAGTGTATTCGTTAAAATATTGCCTTCATTTTGATGTATTTTTCAAGTGTGGTAAGCATAATATGAGTGCAATTAATTATTTCAACTTACCTGTTTGTACACGGCAACCAGGTAATAGGGACCAGAAAAAAGTAGGCAACCTAGCTGTTACATATTCTGTATCTTTCCATTGGAATTTCGTTCATTTGGCAAGCAAGTTAGTCAAAAATAAATATTTTTTTAATTTTTATTTATCATAGCCATGACCATATTTTTATGGCAACCCTATTGGTATATGTTAAAAACATTTCTTTTTTTATAAAATATAATTTTCATCTGGTAAGCAGATGAGTGAAGGTCGATCTTACTTGGGATCTTAGACCATAAACATTTCATATCATTATACCAAGACTTTACCATCGGCTTGGGAACCAAATTCAACTGGTGCAATAAATACCTCAATTAATAATTTCGCTATGCACAATTAAAATATTAGTAGCTACATCGCATTTGTATTATTCTAAAAATTAATATTAAAATTATTCAGCATACTTGTAATGCTCAAGGACTGCAAAACATTAAATTGCTTCTCTTTTCTTTTGAAGCTCTTCAGCTCTAGTACATTTCGCTCAGCAATACAAATTGAAATCATAATATAGGAAATTTTCTGAAGTGTTTTCCAACAGAAGGCTTATACTTGAATGGAGCATCGATACAAAATAGAATAATTACGTTCTTAAGAGCACAAGCTATGAGTATGAAGTAGTCTACAATAGGAATGGAGGAGGCAAAATAAAAATTCCAGTCTTATACAGAGTGATTTTCCATAAGTAAGTGAGTAGGTAATGAGATACTCGAAAGCAATACAATTTAATGAAAATTTTTCATATACCTAGTCTGCTACTTAACATGAAAATTAAATGTGAACAAAAATGAACATAAAAAATTATATTACATACCTTGATGATTAATATAAAAAGAAGTTCGCCATGCAAAAAAACACCAAATTAAAAATACGTAACCAAAAGCCAATGAAAAGTTAACAGTATTATATTAAAGATATACTCACCGGATATGTCGGAAGGTGGACCGAAGTTATCTGATCTGCGCTGATATCTCAGATCAAGCAAGTATCCTGAAACGACAAGAAACATAACGTGAAATTGGAAAGCATATAAAACTACTTATATTGAGGCCATGGCCATAGTTATGGCTAGATGCTGCCGCTTCGTCTGCGTGAATTAAGTTTTGTGTATTTCCGCAAGACCTCATTAATTTTCCGGCATAAAAAGTATGTCCTTCCCCGGGATACAACTTATCACCGTACTGAATTTCCTCAAAGTCCGTTGAAAAGACGGGACGTGAAAGCGTAGGAGACAGACAGACAGCGTTCGCTTGCATGAATCTAATTAAAAGTAAAGTAAGAAGCTAACTAACAAATAAAATATTACTTTAGAGTCGTGTTTGAAACTTAAAACAACAAGTTATGAACCATATTTATCCAAACATTCTAAAACCATGCAAAGCCAACGCTCCCATTGAATTTGTTTGCTCAAATGTATGTCATTGAAGTACAAGTTATGTTGTAAGTAAATGTTTAATGGTTTTAATTTTTTACTTAAAAAAAATTATAAGTGATTATTTAATAGCATATATATATTATGTAATTTTTTGTGAAAAACACACTACTTATATATGAATAAATAGATTAGTTTTTTTAAATCAAAAAGCTTTATTTATGCAAGTACTATTTATTGTTGGCAAGAATGTTTTTGTGGGTCTTTAAAAACATAGAAATTTTGTAAATTGTAATTTTTTACTCTTCCGACTCAAAAGGATGCTGACCCCTGGTCTAGTGGTTAGCATGTTCGACTGCGGCCCGCATTGGAGCAGCGTGGTGGGTTAAACCTCTAATTCCCTCTCTCCTATTAGAGTGGGAATTATGACCCCAGCAGTGGGACGTGGCGAACCGTGGCGCAATATGGCTGATGATTGACTATAAGTAGTACTCGTACTCGTAGCTTTAGTTTTAAGATACCGTTACCCATTATCACCATCATGCTTTTTAAGTAAGTATTTTTTAGACGAAAATAAGTGTACCTACAGTATACCTAATTTAATAAATAAATGACTAAAAAAAAATGACTATGACTACGGGAGCAGGTGATATGGCTCGACCGTAGACCGTAGTCGAGTCAAGTAATATAAAAAATGCGTTAATTTACTCACATTACTAATCTGTATATTTTATAATCGTTCGTAAAGAGTAAACTCCAGTCGTGCGTCGGAGCTGACACACACAATAGGGATGATGCATATATCAAAAATAAATTATATCTAACTAATTATTAAATAGAGGGTCTTCCAAGACCTAAAATTCACATCCTCGGTTAGTTTTAAGTTTGATAACCATTTTCAAATATAAATTTTTTTAAAAAGTGCGTTGAAATTTGATGACGTGTCAACTGTGAACTTCATATAACTTCCATCATACAAGTGCGTTTTTAAGTTTAATAAGGAGTTGCTGATTTGATTGTCATCATCCCTATTTTTATTTTATTAAACCTACATAATATTATTTTATCCGTTTTATCACTCATTAGGTATTTTTTAATTACGTAATATTTTGCATCCGTACTAACCGATACTAGTCACAAATTCCAATACTTACGCTGTCTTTAAATTTAGATAATCACAAAATACTTTAAAAAAATATGATATAAAACAATGTTTCACTTTCGCTGGGGAAAGAGCTTTTTTTATAAATAAAATTCATGTTCAAATACCTTTACAAAAAATCATCTACCGTGAACGGCTGAAAGCTATTGACGTTTTACATGTGCGTCAATTTCGTCACCTTTATAATTTTATTCTGCTTTTACCCTTTGTAATTTTTCCCTTTGATATTTTCACTGTGCAAGGCGTCAAAAGTGCACGTTAATCCACTTCAGTTGGTTGTTCCAGCGTTCTCTTTGCACAAAGCGAGTGTTCAGATGTCCATTTACTGGGACATTTTTTAGTTTTTAAAATTATTTATCCTGACTGCAAAGCACAGCCCTAGATAGCTGGGTGAATAAAAAAAATATTTTGACAATATGTTTACTTTACGACTCTAAATCACTCGCTATGAATATTTTTTATTAATTCCTTCGCTAAATATAGTGGATGGAAGAAAGTAATGAGTGTGTCTATTTAAATACTTAAATCAAAAAAAAACATAATTATGATTTAGATTATAATAGCCAGTCGGCACTGGGCAGCACATCAGGTTTTACATTAGCACTGCGATATCACCTCGCGATTATTTGGTCTATATTAAATACTTGTGATGAACAACAATTTTACTTTGATTAGGATTAATAATAATAATAATAATGTCCTCCCGACCGAATTTCGGAGTTATTATAGTGCACAAGTGTATGCGCAAACACAGTTGCACTCTCTGTTCCTTTACTCTCATAACCCGATGGGACGGAAAATCCGACACGACCCGAGAAAGATCAGGCGCAGGACCGACGGCTTAACGTGCTCTCCGAGGCACGGGGGTGCAACATCGCCAACTTCCTAACTCCGGGCTAATACTGAGAATTTCTTGTTAAAAAAACCCAATACTTGTTGTTAGTTGTGACCCAACCCGGGACTGGAACCCGGGATCTCGTCGGTCGCAGTCGAACATGCTAACGACTAGACCAACGAGGCAGTTAATAATAGGATTAATACTATGTCAGTAAAAAGACATTCGAAATAAAGCTTTGTTTTAGACCAAATTGAAAAACATAAAAATGGTTAAATTGTAACCCAACCTTAAAAGATAGATCTTAAAACCTATCGCGGACTTTTATTAGGAACTTTTTGAGAGGAATAATTCCACCATACATTGTTTTCGTGTAACTTTTACTATTTACGCAGCACGCGCAATGAAATCTCTCAGATAAGACGATTTTTTTTTTACTTAGTTCACATTATTGCGATTTTCTTTGGAATTTCTAGTTAGTTTGAAACTAAAATATAGCCTATGTTACTCGCTGATAAAGTAGCTTTCTATAGGTGAAAGAATTTTTAAAATCGGTTAAGTAATTTTGAGTTTATCCATTACAAACAAACATATTATTATATATTATATTATCGTTATATCGGGGATAGAAGTCCGTCATTTTTAAGAAAGATTCATTATAATATGTATTTGAGCTTTCGACCAAAAATGAAAATTTGTGCATATTTCAACCACCAATACCAATAACCACCAATAACCATTAATAGCAATCTTTAAATAATTTGACAGGGTCCTTAAAATCTGTACTCTAGCCTACTCTATTTCAGTTTCAGTTTATTTATTTAAACATGTAGGACATACGAGTGTCAATTATGCTACGTCATGTTTTGACTCTACCACCGGTTCGGAAATCAGATTCTGCCAAGAAGAGTCGGCAAGAAACTCAGCAGTTGCTCTTTTTTTTACAATATATTACTTACAATAATTAGGTAAGTACATATAAATTATATACAATAGTGTAAGTTATTATAATATTATAATATCCTGTGGGGAGCTGGACCCAAGGTCGGTTGCTTCCATTGCTCTACCTAAAAATCTATTAATCACAATTAAGTGGCATGTGAATTAACTAGCAGTAAGAACTAAGATCCTTTACGATCCTAATATCTTGCCACGCGGTACGTCGCAGTGTGGGATCCACCTAATTATTAGGTCTCACAAGTATACCAAGAAACCTTTCTGAGCATTTTCAAAATTTAATCATGCTCCGAGAGCAGCCTGAATAGAATGATTGTGTCACAGGAATAACTTTGCAAATAACTTCCTCAAAGAACTTTATGAAAACTGAGATGAACGAAATGATTTCCTACCTAGAAATGAAACGCGTACTATGAAGCACTACGAGTATTTGATTTACAGTAAGAGAGAGCATGGAAGTCGAGTTTTAAAAGACAATTTAATTTAATTTGTCTCCTCAGTTTTTTGCCTCTGAACTTTGAGAGTGCAGTCATGCACATGGAGCGCGGCAGTACCTGTTCGAAGCAACAGACCGTGACTTTATGGGCATTGTTGCACCCTCACCGATGACCTGTTGACTGCGTTCCAGTTGGCTTAGTTTCTACCGCCGTACACGAATCTTGTGTAGTGAATTCAAACCAAGGAATGACTTTCCGCCATAATAATATTATTATCTAAAAGGTTATTTATCTCAATTGGATTCATTGTTAATACTTTTTGCTGGTTTATGTAGAACGGAAATCATTATGTTTGTAATAATAATTGTTATCCTTAACTTAAGAACATAAATAATTATTGTCTGAGCTGAGTTTATATCCGAATCTTTTTGGCAATTGCAATTCCTGTGATCATCCCCATTATTATTAAAGAATGTAATACGAATTAATGGCTAGTAATTTTCTAGATAATTAAGATTAATGTTTAGTCAGCTGCTTTATTAGTTGTTTGTAATGTCAATCCCATCGTAGACAATCTGGCTTGCAATTGTCCCTTTGTCAGACTCATTCATTGTTGGCACTTGGCACAGTAATTAAAATAGCGTCGTCATGATTCCCTTGTAACTGAGAATAACTGCCATATAGTCACATTTCTTTACACTGGTCATTTGTCCATTGTTACCGCTCGCGCCACAGCCTTCTAATCTAAACCAACTGAAAGGATTCCTAGGTGCAATTGTACATACTCGTATATACTAGAAAGAAAAATAAATACTCATACAAATTTCCTTAATTGACTCGTCGTACCTAGACACGCGGTAGCATACAACGATTGCAATATAAAATCAGTAACTAGCGTGTAACATAAAAATATAAGTTGATTGGCCAAATAAAAGATAATTACTTGTATGTGAAAACTAGCCCAGCCAATTCGTGAGCTTCAATTTATACCGCGTTGTCTGTTTTCTCTACATAATTCCACTGTTCAAAAGAGATGGTAAATTTTTCCCCCAGGCTGTCCAAACATACGAGCACATTAAATAATTTAATTAAAATAATGCTATATGTAACTTCTTTAAATAGAAGATCTGTACCACTTAATGACATAGATTTCATCTCTGGACATTCTGGGGCAGACTTCCATACAATTTTTGACCAAGTCGTTTATGAAGTAATATTTTTAAATAGCAAACGTTGTAGCAGAAAACCATAGATTTAGTATTGGGTTCGCGCGTAAAGACCAATGCTAAATCTATGCAGAAAACACAAGAAGTTGTTTTTTTAATGATAATGTTGTATTTTCTTATAAATAAATTTCAGGATTATCTGAACTTGGCACCCATTAAGATATCAATACTTTTTACGACAAACCACTTAATTTCCTCCTCCTATTTTCAAATCTAAGTTTTCAATGGGACATACATTTCTCATATCACATCTCAGCTACTTTTGTAAAGACGGACACTATACTAAGTAACACTATACTACACTTATATTATTTAAGTCGCTTTTATGTGGCTACCCATTTTAATACAGAGTCACACGTACATAGATACTCTACAAAATATTTACAGGAAAACTACAGTTACATAATTGAAAATGCAAAATATAATTATGCAAAAGGCGAAATTAATATTCAGCAGAATTCAATCAGTTTCGTACGGATTATTTTAGGCTTATGAATACGAATCGTTTTCAATTAATGATAGAGTTGTATGACGAAATATTAACTACATTTCAATTTAATTACATATTGCATAATATTATAATGTCGTCCCGACAAAATTTTGGCCACAAATCCGGCGTTCAATCTTCACAAAATATATACCTTACAGTGCAATTAGTATGTGTAGCATGCGCAAACACGGGTGCATTCTCTCTTCCCTTTCTTTCGAATCCCACGGGACGGCGACCCATCACCACATGAGAAAGATTAGGTGCAGGAGTGGTAGCTTTATATGGGTTCCGAAACAGTGTGAAACATCTACAACTTTCAAACAGCGAGCCATTACCAGAACTTACTGAAAAATTCATTAAAAAAAATACCTGACTGTTTTAAGCCCGATGTAAATGACGAGGTCCTGGATTCGATTCCTTGATCCGTATTAAGTATACATGTATTTGATTTTTAAGACAAGAAATTCTCAGTATTACAGACCAGAATTAGGTACTTGGCAGTGGTTCACCCCGTGTCTAGGAGAACACGTAAAGCCGTCGGACTTGCGCCTGATCTCTCTCCAATCGTATAAGTTTTTCCTTTCATAGAGATGTGAATTAACAGGCATGTAGTGCATTTCTGCACAAGCTGCGTTTGCACACTAACTTGTACACTATGATCTGCGCAAATGGATAATTTCTATTAAAGGCATAGACCGCCATGGCCGAAATCCTATCAGGAAATGATTACACAGTTATTCCGCTTCTTAGACAGCCCGGTAGGAAAACCACCGAATGTGTTTCTTTACCAGGAACGACTTAATTTTCTTTTACCTATTCTACACATAACAATATTATAATGCGTACGTATAGTGCGTATAAAAGCTCTTGGAAGAGATGTTTGACCTGAAACTTGCATTCTTTAACCGGTGAGCGAATGAAACAGAATGATTAACAGTGGGCGAGATAGGCGATATTATGTGCTCACGAAACTGGTTGTTGGCGTCACAGCTGAATTATAAGTGACTCTATACCTAAAATAATTATGTTTTATTTTCTGTTTTGTCTCAAGCGGAGGCCGTTTTATTATTGCATGTATTAATATTAGCATTATTAGTCATAACTTCTCGTCGTGTAATACTTTTATACTAGAATTTTCCCGTCAAGGCACGTCGTCATTATTTTAAAGTATACAATACTAGCTGATGCCCGCGGCTTTGTCCGCGTGGTTTAAGATTTTTTTTATTCCCGTGGAAACTCCTTAATTTTCCGGGATAAAAAGCCTATGTCACTCTCCAGGTCCTCAAATCCATGCCAAAAATCACGTCAATCCGTTGCTCCGTTGCGGTGTGATTGAAGGACATACCAATAAACCAACAAACCAAAAACACTTACGCATTTATAATATTAGTATGATACAAAGATATTTGTTTTTAATTTGGTAATCTGAGGGTTTTAATAATTTACACAAACAAACACAGAATTCCTCAAAGAATCATCTCTTAATGACGTCTCCACTTCTCTTTCTTGGCATCGTACCTATTGGCAAACATGAGAATTATTGTTTTGTAGCCCTTGAGTGAGACCTCGTTGAAAAAGGTTGGTAACTTAGGCATTATTAGGAGGCGACTTTTACAGTTATTAAACTTTAAGAAACTTATAAAAAACAAGTAATAAGCAATACCTGATTAGTCTTAGCATGAGCTCTTCAATTATCTTAAATTGTTGAAGCATGAACTTTGATCCTGCAAACTTGATCGTATGAGGGCGTCTAATTTACCTATATATGTAGCTCGATCCTTGGGCGAACTGCCGATATATTGGACCAATTCTCAGAACATTGTGAAAATTAGAGGAAATCACGGAAATTCTTTGTTATTTTTTCCTTCCGTGTGGTTAGGTACATAATATTGTAATTTTGTAACTTTTGTAACGTAAATATACCGTTAAACTCAAACTGAAGGTGGCAAACGCAGGAATGACAGGTAACGTTCACCAAAATAGGCAATCGTTATCAGTTTCGAGGATGTTGTTAATTCAATGGTCTTTTTGCAGCATTAAGGTTAGTACAAATACCTTGATCATTCTAGTGTTACATTGGCAAAGGCCACACTCAGACAGACCAGACATGTTTTTATTGTTTATGCATGAGTTCCATTAACAGCTTAGGCCTATTATGGCATAACTTGCCAATAGAGATAAGCTGTTAATGGAACTTCTCTACTGTATAAATATAAATATAAATATAAATATAAATATAAATATAAATATAAATATAAATATAAATATAAATATAAATATAAATATAAAAAAAAATTATTATTTAAATATAAACTTAACACTAAGGCATATAATACAATTAATGAAAATAATACAATAGAACTTAATGCTAGCTAGCCTAACCTAATTACTATATAAATCATGCCCGCGTGGAATGGTGGCAAGAATGCTGGCTGCATTTCCGCGCTGGACAGCCAGGCTGATCCTTTGCGCAAAAAATGAGCCAGCCCTTCTGTCACCAGATGAGGCAATTAACCGCGGTGAAATATCTCGTAAAAATTTTTTGGCACTAAGACTCCATGGCCCCAGGGTCTCCACGGCAAACGGAACAAATATGTAACTCTCTATGAGAGAGGCATACTTCCGCCGCTTGCCGGTTTCAGCCTTTTCTGCTGCGGCTCCCGGCCTTGATGCTGTCTCCCTGATATGACACGGGGCCAATGTGTCTACGCATGTTGCGTCCCACATTAGCGCCCGTCCCCGTTCCCAGGGAACCAGCGTCAATCCATCAGGTCTCTTGCCATCATCCCGACTAATCCCTGCCGGCTCAATGAGCGCAGGAATATCTATGGTGGCAAGAGCCCTTTTGATCGTATCATTGAGAGAGCCATGCCGAAAAAGCCTACCAGCGCTCCTTTGGCAAGAGAGTCCGTGAATTCCAAATTTATCAACCTCTTTTCCACACGGGCATCTGTGCTCGTAGCACAGGGGTGTTCCCAATCTGAGACCTAGAGCCACACGAAAACTTTCATTATCTAAAAGAGTGCCGAGATTTTTCGATGGCAAGGCATGAAGCCAATACCCGGATTCTTTTTCAGATAAGGCTAGAAGCCTTGCTCGATCTCTTTCACTCGTAAGATTTTGAACCAAATTTGTATGTGTCAGCCGAACCAACGGCACATCCCAAAGTTTTTGTGTGAAACATTCCTTCGGGATGTCGTCATTGGGACACCTGAGCTTCCAACTATCTAGGGCCTCTGTGGCATAGATCAATGAAACTGAATTAGAATTAAGAATCTGAGAACTAAGCTCTTTTATACTATGCACAGAGGACAGAAAAGCCGGAAGAGCAACACTGGAAATTTTTCTCACGCCGATGCCACCATACTTGACCGGTAAAGTAGCTTGATTCCAGGACTGATCATCAAAAGATAAATTTAGAATTTTTTCTAGCGTATCTCTTAAGGTGGCATCCATGATATCGAGTAGTCCAGGAAATTTCCAAATTGGGCTCGCACGGAGAATATAAATTAATTTAGGTACAAATAGGCAATATTTTAGAATCGAAAATGCAATGTGAGAATTTAGATCGCCCAATTTGTCAGAATGTGCCGAAAATGTTTTGACTTTTTTGTCCAAGATTGGTTGTATGGCTTCGTTAAAAAGAGGAGCACCAAGAAGACAAAGTGAATGTTTATCAAGGATCTTAATATTAGGGGCAATTTCGTTAAATAATTCAGAAGCCGATAATATTCTATCTTGCGACAGATTTTCTGTAAAAAACAGTTCACATTTGGAAAAATTTAGTTCTAAACCAATTTTGCCAAATTGTTGCTTAACATTGTTAAGATCTTTTAGAACATCATCCACGTTGCCTCCAATGGTTCCATCGTCAAGATACCATATGTTAAATTTAGATGTTAAATTTGAGATATGGTTGTGGATCCCTAAGCTGAACAGGGCTGGACCTAAGGGATCCCCTTGCTGAACACCTACAGAGGACTTAATGTCGCCATCTCCAAAAAATAATTTTGAAGCAGAACTGTAACATTGCCAAACATACGGGTAAATTTCGGGAAGTTGTGTTAAAACTTCGTTAAGCAGAGTTGCCCTGTCCAATGAATTAAAAGCATTCTTTACGTCTACTTTCAGCAGTACCTCAACCTCGCCATTCGCTAAGAAAGTACGAGCCGAATGCACCGCTGCCTCACAACCACCTTTACTGCCAAATCCAACTTGAATAGGTTGGAATTTATCCTTTAGGGTCGAAACTATGTGTCTACACGCTAATTTTGATGCCAAACGGCGAAAACTGCAGCCAACAGCGATGGGCCGGATCCCACCGTCCTTTTTATTAAAAGCACAGAGCCTCGCACCGTAAAGGAATGGCAAAAAGGATGAATTTACCTCGCCAGATAACATAAAATTACAAAGTCTGGTAATGTCACTCAGAAGCGCCTTGCCGGCGTCCCCAGCAGTAACTCCCACAAGATCCTTTAGATGTTGTGGTGTTATGCCGTCCATGCCACCAGCAGAGCCACTGGAGAATGACATTATCGCAGCGTAAGTTTCTTCATCCTTTATCTGTAAAAATGAAACATTTGAAGGTGGGTCTGGAAGCAAAGAGTCGGGATTTGGTAAAGGATGCTTGTCATGTAAGGCTTCTAGCGTTTCATCATTAAATGGAGCCAGCGTATCATTAGAAAACAAAATGCGGGCTGCGTTTTTAAGATCCCCATCCATAACCTTGTTTTCCACAATTTTTTTTAAATTGTAATTTTGTGTTCGAAATGAGCAGTCAGGAATTTGGAAAACGCGATCAACCGAACAATTTTTTTTTAATTTTGAACATAACGACCCGCTTTCTGATTTATTTACTGAAAAATGTTTATATGAAAACAAAAAAAGATTTAAATATAAATATAAATATAAATATAAATATAAATATAAATATAAATATAAATATAAATATAAATATAAATATAAATATAAATATAAATATAAATATAAATATAAATATAATTCTAGTCGTATCGAATCTCAGAGAATAGATGAAAAGATTACAACGCCTTTGGTAAAACAGTTCCCTAACCATATTATGTTATCCTATTACTATTACAAATGTGAAAGTTTGGATGTTTGTAAGCTTGCATGTTTATTACTCCTTTACGCTACTACGACTGATACAATTTGGCTAAAACTTTTGTTATGTAAGATAATAATTGCATGTCCAAACCAACTAATATTGTGTTTGCCACCTACATGTAAAGCTATATTAATTATTTTGAATAATATTTCGAAGTTATTCATATTTTACGGACAAGCACACCTACCTTGACACTCCTTAGCACAGAGTCCAGAGTCGTGGTTATGATGAGTCATGTTGCACACGATGTTGCATGGTGCACAGCGGTTGGTCTCTGGGGAACAATATTCCTCCAGTTGGCAGTACAGCTGGCCACACCGTACAGCGCCCAGCGTCAGTTGCGCTGAGGCGGCGCCAGCCATGGCCAACAAGCAAGCAAATGGAGACATTTTCTGGCCTGCAACAAAAATAAATATAAAATAACGCACTGTACAATTAATTATACATTTTTTTAGGAGTAAATATCCTTACAGGCTTATTTAACTACTTGCAGGATATATTAATATGCATAGTAATATATTTTTGCAGATGAGATTACGTGTTCAGGCGTTAATTTTTAAAATTAAAAAAGAAACGTTAAGATTGTTAAGGTCGACTTAAGCTGTCTCGACTATCTATTAATAATTTTTATATAATCATTATATATTTATTCATTTAAAACAAAATTACAAGATATAATAAAAAAAAATATAATATTTTTTATTGTTTTATTTTTCCTTGCCATAAATTTTGAATTGTATATTTTTTGTATTTTTGTGTTAGTCTAGGTTTTTTTGTAATGTAACTTTTAACTTTCAATTTTTCGTGCATAAGCTTTTACTTTTTATTTATTTTTTTAGTGAATGATGTGGCACCTTTGATAAATTGTTCATTTAACAAGTGTCCTAAATGTGTCTAGTTTTAAGTTTTTTTATAATGTAACAATTTTTGGTTGTCCAAATAAATAAATATAATATAATAATGAAGTTGAAAAAATAGCTCAACTAGAATTAGCCGCATTAGTTTAATTAAAATAATGTATCCTGCCTCCTCTGTAGTCTGCATCGGTTCCTTATGTATATTAATATAATCTTTATCATTATAACTAAAAACTACTGTATAAACTGTACAAAATGTTAAAGTTTGGTTCAGGTTGATGGATATACCAAATATTAGTTATTACCTATCCACGCAGGTAAAGTGAAATTAGTAACATACTCAAATTAGTTCAAATCGTAACAACAGTTACTAATCACATTTTATTATCAACCAAAAAACATTCCATTATTTATTCTACAAATTTTATCTCAAGTCATAGACTTGCGTGACTAATTTACACCAAAGGTGGGTTAAGGGAGTTACGAGAAGATTTACGACTTCAATTTTTTCTCTAAAGGATTTTCAATAGCGTGCGGGACTGTGGGTATAGGCTTAAAGGCAAGCATGGTATGAGTCATCGGACAGGTAGCGTCGACAGTTAATACTTGAACATGAATAAACACCGCCATATTGTTGTCTCTGAGACAGGTACATTGGTCTAATAGTCGGATATACCTTCACCGATCTGTTTACCAGATGAAACCTACTTTTTATTTTTATTTAATAATAGATAAATACGCCTAAAGAGAAGCTCAAAACCGAACTAACTGGAAACACCTGGAGGAGGCCTATGCGGATCGCAACGGACGCTAAAGTGCAAAGTTTTTAGACTAATCATAATATGTGTGTATTGTAAAATTATCAGCAATAAAGGCTTTATTTATTTATTTAAATACGCCTATTTTAGGCGTATTTAAATACCTAGTAAGTATTCAAAATTCGGTCCAGGCTATTTTTAAATTAATTCATTTTAATTATTTTTTTACCAGTTTATTATAGTCAGCATTTAAGCATTGGCGGTTAACAATAATTATACGCTGAAATTTTAGTGGTTGTTTTTATCGCAGAAAATGATTTTCTCTCTGAAGAGAACTCTCAGGCGTCAAATTTTCGCACAACGTTTCTTTCGCCGTTATAAAGCCAGCTATAGTGAACTAGTAAAATAAAACGCACATGACTCCAAAAATTTAGAGGGGATCGAACCCCTGACTTGCAAATAGAGGTCTTTACCACTTACCTAAGCACCGCTACTTATATATATATCAATTAATGATATCTAGAATTTATAATGGGTATTTAAATTATTTATAAATTCAAGATATTAATTTTTATGCTTTGTTACTACATTTTCTACTGGTCGTTCT
Source organism: Erebia aethiops (assembly GCA_923060345.2). Taxonomy (NCBI): domain Eukaryota; kingdom Metazoa; phylum Arthropoda; class Insecta; order Lepidoptera; family Nymphalidae; genus Erebia; species Erebia aethiops. Next base: position 7,663,397 of record OV281079.1, on the reverse strand, counting down.
TCATATGAATATATAGTGTCGAAACAAAAGACTGGCGTTATTAATATTATATTGGTCTTTGGAACGATGCTCACATTTGAAATAAAAAAATTAAAGAAAGCACTTCACGATATGAATTAATTAATAAGTCCTACTTATTGGCCTGGGTGTCAGTTAAACGGTTTTATGGTTAGAAATTCTAATAAAAAACCATGTTGCGTCCGTTCAACGAAGCTCTTACTGAATAATAAATAGGATGACTCATACTAGCTCTCACATTAAGCAAGAAAGAAACCTAGGAGTATTATAATAAATAATAGTAACAGAATAATTCTAATTGTGAACCTTCATATTAAAGGCATAATCATCGAACAGTAGATTTTTCCATCGTTGGTGAGCTTATGTCCGGGATGCATTGCAAATTGCAATTTGCAAAAGACACACGCACCACCTATTGTACATAGGTACCTACATGAGTTATATATATATCAACGTAAGATTGCAAAAACTGTTAGATTGTAATCTAACTAGCGAAATTGTAAACTGTCGACAGATTGTGAACCGTTCAATGTTCTGAGTGTCAATTTTTGAAATATTCATTGTATTTACGTTTTCTTGTCTCTTTCTTGTAGGTTAGGTTAGGGTTCGATATATAAATAATCAGGTAGTACCACTTAGGTATTATCAGGTTAATAAAAATTTTTTTTTAAATTAATCTAACAAACAAACAACAAACAAATGATAAACTTAATCTATTGTACAAATATGACAGAAACTTTCACGAAATATTTTATAGCGGCGAGTCTATCGCCTATAGCGAGGGGGACGGGTCACAGGACTCAACTGTCATCACCCATGCATGACCACGGGGAATGTAGGCCAAGGAAGTGTTGTTCCCCACGCAACACCAGGACAAGAAAGCTACGCATCGAATCCTAAACCCCATTTGGCCAATTATACCTATTATACAGAATCTGGCCACTTCGCCAAGGAAGGGCCTTCAGCTCTACTGATAGATTTAGAGACCAATCCTATATCTATGGCTCCACTTTTGAAAAATAATCCGAGCAAGGCATTTAAATATGTTATCACAGTTACTGAATGTTTCAGGTCTAATTAGGTAGGCAGGTACTTACTTCGTCGTTTTAAATGGGTCAACCAGCTGAAGATTTAATTAAATTTAACTCCCATTTAACTCCCATCCATCCTAAATGTGACATTTTTATCACTATCATTGAACTGTTACAACAAATTAACCAAACAAACACTCAAGTATTGAATTGTGAATTACATTTCTATCAGACATTTTGAAATGAAATGATTTAAAGAACGCAGTGGTGAATGGTTGAACAGTTTTACTGTGGTTGCTAAGCAACGAAGCGACTACAGTATTTAGTACCAATGTACGTAAACTTTCAAGCTATTTACAGGGTTACCACTCTGGTTATAATTTGGTTATTTTTCTCCTACTTGCTTGGAAATTACAATACGTTACATACGTGGAATTTCTGGCCGCACGTCAGCATTTTCCAATAAGTATTATCACTATTATCATTCTGTGGGATGATAATAGTGATTGCTGGACAGTTAAACACGACAATAATAGAAATTTCTAGAGAGTTAGGTTTTTAAATGCAAAAATAAATTAAGTGTCATACTTATACATTTTACTTTAATTATTCTGTTGTCATACCAGACTTTTTCTTTATGTATTTTACTAGATGATACCCGCAACTTCGTCCGGGTGGATTGAGGTTTTTTTGTTCTCGCGGGAACTCTTTCATTTTCCTGGATAAAAAGTAGCCTATGTGTTTTTCCAGACTATAATCTATCTCTGTGCCAAATTGAATCAAGATCCGTTCAGCTATTCTTGCGTGATTGTGTAATAAACATCCATCCAAACTTTCGCATTTATATAAATATAAATTGCTTTTTATTGTTTTTCTTGTCTTCTAAATTCAGCACTCGCAACGTTTCTCTCTTCCTCTTTTCTCTCTTCTTTAATATCTTGCAAATTACTTGATTTTTTAAAAATAAATGCGATGGTCCTGACTTACCAGTAAAAAATTTAAATTGTAAGTTACTTAATTATACGTGATATGGATGGAGTGATCTAACTACCTACTCGATTACCTTGAGTTGAAGGTGCCTCACGTATCATCGAATCTATCAACGTAAAATTTTAATGAAGAAGACATAACGTAATAAGCAGGTGTTCAGGTGTACCCCGATTTCATTTTTAGAGTTCCGTGGTCAATATCTGACCCTTACAGTATAGTTTCGCTATGTCCGTCCGTCCGTCTGTCCGTCCATATATCCGTTTGACCGTCCGCGGCTTAGCTCAAAGGCAATTAGTCCTAGCTGTAATTTGGCATGGATTTAATGCTAGATAACACACATAAAATTTTGAAATTATTATTTCTTCTTGTCAGAGTCAAGTGCCTCGACCCAAAGCTAAACTAAACTGTTGTTTTTAGGTATGTGAAATTTAAATAACAAAGTTAACGAGTACTAGTCCAACTTATAAAATATCTATATATTGTGACGGGCAACTAAGGAAGAACATTGCGCGTGGCCCGATATGCATTTAGCCGTTTTTTTTTATTTTTTATAGTCCTTAACTAATTATACGATAGACGACGAATAAACCATACCATGTACCTACCTACCATATTTTTTTTCAAAGTTTTATTTTACAGTTTTCTAACACTAAACGCCAGGGAACTAAGCCACAGACCATATAGATTTACTACTCGGTGCTGCGGACGGACGGATATGGCGAAATTAAGAGTTCCGCATTGACTACAGAACCCTTTAAAGGTGATGCTTAATTCATTGGGTGAAATATTTTTTTAATTTGGCTGCTAGCCTGGCTGCCAGAAGGGAAACCTTAACTTTTTAATAGTGTTAGGGCCTTAGAACCACTTCAATATAAATTCTTATTGGGTAGTTAACTTTCTGGTATTTTCATTAATACTTCGAATATTTAGTTGGTTAGATGCTTGAAGACCCAATCTTCAGAAATACACGTCAATCATGTCAATCACTCACAAAAATCGATAGGATTTCAAATAATATTTGAAAAATCAAATGGATTACCTTTCTGTCTCTCAACATAATCCGAGCTTCATCTGATACATTGGCATCATATGCCCCTCTGTATTCTGTTTTGCTCTTTCCTAATATTATAAACTAGCTGATGCCTGCGACTTCGTCCGCGTGGAAATAGAGTTTTGATTCCCACGGGAACTCATGAATTTTCCGGGATAAAAAGTATTGTCTTAAAGTATGTCACTCTCCAGGTCCTAAAACATACCCATGTCAAAAAATCACGTCGCTCCGTTGCTTTGTTGCTTTGATTGAAGGACAAACCAACAAACAAACACAATTTCGCATTTGTAATATATTATTATATTACTATGATGATGCACCCCCCTAACTTTGAAGATTTAAATGTATCTTCAAAGTTAATGTAAAACGTAAACTTATTAAAAAATCTTATCACCATGTAAAGGACTACCTAAACGACAAGGAAGCTTGGCATTAATTTGCTCTAATGGCTCTGATAGTTCCTTAGTTAAGATGATTATTGTGAGACGGTGATAATAAAAAAAAACCCGGCTGTTTGTTGTGGGCTCTTCTCAGACCAGGGCGCGTTTGGAACCCTCGTAGCTTTAGTTTTAAGATACCCTAACCGATTATGACCATCATGTTTCATGTTTTATAAGTACCTAAGTAATTTTTAACGTCAATAAGTGTACAGTGTACCTATATTGAACAAATGATATTGAATCAAGTTTTAAAAATCATGTGCTATTTATTATAGTTAAAAAAACATAACTTTGTCCACCATGACGATGCGTTAAGGAAAGCTGAGAGACATAAAGGCAAGGGGAATGCCAATGGTGTGTTTATTGTTTCTGTCTCATTTGTATGCAAGTGAGGCTTCGCCGCTCGTGCTCCTACAGGCTCTAGGTGAATCTGTGCTAACAAAAACATATACTTGCGTACAAACTGGTATTCAAATAACCTGGTTGTTAAGTAATAACTACGTGCCGTTTCACGTATATGCTACTCTTGATTTACTAGGTATGCAATGATTATGGGAAATCGTACAGGTAACTCATTCATATGCTTTGATATGTAGGTAAATTAACTACGCTATTAAACTATGATACATGATGGAATAACAAACATCCATCCACCCAAACATTCGCATCTATGCAGCATAATAATATTTAATATTATTATAATATTTTGGATGGATGTTTTTTTTTTACCTTTAAGACTATACATTTTTTTTTTGAAAATAATACAATAGAACTTAATGCTAGGTAGCCTAACCTAATTACTATATAAATCATGCCCGCGTGGAATGCAGTGGTGGCAAGAATGCTGGCTGCATTCTTGCCACCACTTCTCCTTCTTGGATGTTTGTAACACAATCACGCCAGAACGGCTTCACAGATCTTGATGAAATTTGGTACAGAGATTGATTATAGTCTGGAATAACACATAGGCTACTTTTAATCACGGAAAATCAAAGAGTTCCCTCGGGAACCCAAAAAACCTCCATCCAGGTGATGAAGTCGCGGGCATCAGCTAGTTTGTAGATATTTATTTACTGAGAAAGCAATCGAGCCATAGGAAACTGGACGATCACAGGCCCTGAACTGTAATATCCGGCCTAGAACAGTATTCGCAAATCTTATTATCCGGGTTCCTACCGGTCTCGACTTTGAAGATAGCAATTTATGAAGTAAATCTTTGCCACTTTATTGCAAATAAATATTAGAAATCTAAATAAGACTAAGCTGAAGGATTTTCTACCATTTTACACTTAGATTTTCACAAAACTAAATGTAAGAAACTTGTAAAGTAATGATTACTATAGGGCGCTATACCGAAGGATTTATGTCCAATCTTAACCTAACCTAAGATTTTGACAAAAATATAGTATCGACTTATTTAACAAGATTTAACTAAGTACATAGATCTCTGGGCCCATGGTCATCGGACACGAAGAATTTTATACATATCGTGTCCCAAAAACTGATCCACGCCTCTGGTGACCAAAGAGCTGGCGCTTATTTAGCCCAACGGCTTAGCCTTTCTATTCAACGAGGTAATAGCTCTAGTGTTTTGGGCACCATGCCCATTAAAAATCACTTGGACGGCGTTTATTTTTTGTAAATATAATTAGTTTTTTTAAATTTAGATTTTAATTTATTTCTTAGTTTTAATTAAAATATATTATGTTGTAATGATTTAAAAAAAAAAGTACATACATTCTATTGGGAGATACTTATGTTGTAAGATCCGTGGCTGAGTTAGTAAATTTGATGGCGATGTATAAATCAGTAGGACGAGTAAAAATAATAATTCATGTTTTTTACTTGACGATTTCTTTGGGATATTTAGTCAGGAATAGGTATAAAAAAGACGAATTCGTTTATTAGAAGCTTTCTCAGTTTTTCGTGGATAAAATCAGAAGTTAGGTACCGTGGCCAAAAAAACAACTATGGCTTGACTTATAATATTGTCAAAGTCAATGTTCCCATCGTATCCTGTTTTTTTTTTTTTTTTTTTTTTTATCCTGTATCCTACCAGTATCCTACAGATCCACAGATTAATATGTCTGTGTACAGATCTGTCTATGGTACTACTGTTTTTTTTTAAATTCTAGATAACGATACGGAGAAAAATAAGTTGGTATTGCAGTTTGCCGCGAAATCATACTTTTTTTGTTGTAATAATTACATTTATTTAAATGGATGTTTTTGGGATGATTATCCATTTCAAAACACAATACATAATACAAGGTGAAGACAGGTAAAGTAAATGTGACTATTTATTTGTTAACATCAAGTAAAAATAAAGATCTTACTCCTAATATGAAAATATAACAGAATGGCATAGAAGTCATTAAAAATCGTTATTTATTTTATTTTCTCGCAATCGAAGTGAAAAGTAGAGTATTTACCACGGGACTAAAATCCATTCCACTCGTTTCTATAGGTTCCCTCGCTATGCTCGGGAAGCTAAACACCTCGTATGAAATGGCTTATTGTCCATTGATGAACAATCTACTATTTGACGTAGGCATCACCCCTATTACAACTCAATCGGAGAAGGAGAAAGTAACTGAAAAACTTGTTACCAATTTCGTCGACATAATAATTAGGTATGACAACTTAGTAAATAGCTTTTTCATCCCACCATCTCGGAAAGAGTATTTTTACTCTTCAATATCTGAATGCAAAAGCCGTTAATATCCTCTTGAGGATAAAGTAAATTGAATTTAGAATATCGTGTGCACGTTAGTAAATATCACTCGTCTATGAAGTTTGTGAATTCAAAACATCATTAAAACCTATTTACTTCTACCTCTATGATTCCGAATTTCCATACAACCGTTACAACCTTATTTTCCTCGCTAAGGTGGGATGAAAAGTTACGTGTTGCACTCGAGTGAAAAGATTTTTCACCTCGTGCTCTTTTGATTCCCTCGCTGACGCTCATTCTAATTTTTGAGAATCCTTCACTTGCTCGGTCCTCAAAATTTAGCACGCAGTTAAAAAACAACTTTTCACTCTTGTATAACAAATAACTATTAAAAATCCTATCACTTGTTTTTCACTCACTTCGATGTTTGAACTAATAGATGGTCTAATGATAGCCACGGCTTGTGATAATGTTGTCAGTAGACTTGTGTAATTAGAAAAAATGTAGACAGGCATATTTTCTATTAGAAATAAAATCAAGATACTTTTTGGTTTTCATCGAGAAAGCCTAGCTAATATACCCAGATTAATTAATTAATTTATTAGGTGATGCGCACCTAATAAATTTAATAATTAATCTGGGTATATCCTGATCACGCTAATGCCCATCATTTTTACCGTGTTTCTACCTATTTAATATTTGTATTAATCTAACCCTAGATAATTAAGTAAATGCATACCTACCAGTGTGCTGATACCTACAATAAATTATAAAACACGCAACACCTCTTACTTTATCAGTTTTCGCTCATTAGGAACGATTCGTCATTTAGGTTAAGTAACAACTGTTACGAGCACTAATTAGTGGGTAGCTTATACCTAATTATAATCTTAATTAGTTACAGTGAAATCAATTTTGTATTAGCTCCTCATAAAGTACGATCTGTAACATGGTAGTGACTAGTGTGATAATGTCCTATGTCCCCCCAGTGGTGCAGAGGGCGTTTACAGTGTCGCGCCATCTCGAGCGGTTAGAAGCTACACCCTTCACCTCATCCCACGTCATCTCTATCCTCGTGATCTCCACCAGAACCATACGCCGCCAAGCTTGTTTGGGTCCACGTTTTTTTTTCCACTACAAGCTAGCCCTTGACTACGATCTCACCTGATGGTAAGTGATGATGCAGTCTAAGATGGTAGCGGGCTAACCTGTTAGGGGCATGGCAGTTATATTAAACCCATATCCCTTCGGTTTCTACACGGCATCGTACCGGAACGCTAAATCGCTTGGTGGCACGTATTTGCATATAGGGTGGTAACTAGCCACGGCCGAAGCCTCCTACCAGGCCAGACCAGGGAAAATTCAGAAATTATAAATTCCCAAATTGACCCTGCCGGGGATCGAACCCAGGACCTCCGCACGTTAAGGCAACAGCGCTACACACTGCGCCACGGAGATTTTTCTCTGAGGATTCCAGTCGAGAGCTTGCCTCATGACATTGCCTGGCTGACTCTCTACGTAGAGTATGACCAATCCAGTTCCACTAACGCTAGCATACCTACAAATTACAGATAATATGTAGGTACCTACACTGCCTCCTTGGTCTAGTGGTTAGCATATGTGACTGCGGCTGACGAGGTTCCGGGCACCCGGGTTCGAGTCCCGGGTCGGGCCATAATAAGTGTTGGGTTTTTCTGACTAAAAATTCTCAGTACTAACCCGGAGTTAGAAAGTTGGCGGTGTTTCACCCCCGTGCCTCGGAGAGCACGTTAACCCGTCGGTCCCGGTTATTATCACTAACATGATAATAGTCGTTAAAGCCCGCCAACCCGCATTGGAGCAGCGTGGTGAGGTCTAAGCTCTTATACCCTCTCTCCTATGAGATTGGAGGCCTGTGCCCAGCAGTGGGCTGTAGTGGTAGGTACCTACTAGATTAGCCGATTTGGCTAAAGTATGGTGTTAAAGTAAAGATAGAGCTTTTCTGTCAAGAAATTCGCGGCTTATATATGTCACCGTAAGATTGTAAAAACCGTTAGATTACAATATAACGTTTTTTATCTCGATAGATTATAAACTTTCGACAGATTGTGAACCGTAACATACTGCTTACAATTTAACGCGTTATTTTTCGGTAAATTGTAATATATTAGGTATATTAACCCGATAGAACCTAAGTGTCCGGCCGGGCACTAACTGAATATTCATGTCAAACCCTAACCTAACCTATAGTTCGCGAGCGAGTTGAATGCAGGGTAAATGTATGGTGACACTTACATTTACTTTGCATTCAACTCGCGCGCGAACTGTACAAGAAAGAGACAAGAAAACGTAAAAACAATAAATATTTCATAAATTAATACTCAGAACATTGAACGGTTCACAATCTTTCGACAGTTTATAATCTAGCGGGATAGAAACCGTTAGATTATAATCTAACGGATTTTACAATCTTACGGTGACATATATACAAAATAGTTGGTACTGCTAGTAACGAGTGAGGGAATAAATAATACACCTGTGTTTGCCAAGTACACTAACACAGATGTTACGCATGTACTAGTATCCTTTGACATTGGCTGCCATGAACGAAATTCGGTCAAGACTTCAATAAGTTCTAAATAGAGAAGCAGGTACAAGTTGTGCAAAGTTAAAATCTATGTATATATTATGTATTGTTAATGATTTTGAATACACAATAATAAAATAACTATCTACGAAATCTATCTTAATTATAAGTATGAGTAGATAGCAGGTGTGAAAAGAATGTGGGCTTTAATTAGGATTGTATTTATTTACAACAGTCTTTAAGTACCTACCTAACTATATTATACTTATTTTATAAAAAAGCAGTAACTTTTTATAATTAATTATTTATTATCTTTGACTAATTTTAGGTATATTAGTGTTAAAGGTTTACATAAGTGAAATGTGAGGATTATATTTTTTTCTCAAAACCCTATAATTATTGTAAAATCGGTCCACGTAATTTCGAGTGCCACCTTTTAATTATCCGGCATAAATGAACATTGAATATTTTGGATACCAGAAATATTATTAAGTAGGTAATGTCGGTTTATAATTTTTGTACCTCGTCACAAAATATATTTTCATATGGAAATTTGTGCACAGTAAAAGCTGAGCGGTCAGCTTTAATTAAATTTGTTTATACACTGTTAAGTTCTTGGAAAATTCGTTAAAATATAAAATTAATAATTCTGTTTGCAATTTAAAATCACTTTCAAAAAGTGAAGCGTCATATCGGACCCTATATAAATAATTAAAGTTTTTGTCTCATTCTGCCTACTAGGCAGGTCATGGGAATATTTCCGAAAACCATAATTAATTAAGCTAATAATTAGATCGTATTAGTAATTACTTGAACATCTAGACTCTAGAGTATAATTATAATAAACTGGCAAATCTGGTAAATGGTCTCTTCAGCCACGTCGACTTTCGAACCGTATTAAGATTATCCTTATGCTTCGCAGCTGATTTAGTTAGTTATTTACCAGAGGTTGGGATATCTTACCTACTTACCCAGGCGCGTAGAAGTGGTAAAGCACTATCAATCCATAAGTGGGAGATCCTGAGTTTGATTTCTGCTTAGAATTTTAGGGTGGACAGTAACCGTTGTGGCTCTAAACCGAATGCCTCATCTCTGGGATACCACAGATACACTATACCAGGCAAAAATGTGGAACAATGTGGGAATGTTGCAACAATGTGGAGAAGTTGCTGTCAACCACCACTCTACGAAATCATTCGACGAGAGAATAAGCTAGAGAATAACAATCAATCACAAGTCACAACAGTACCTAATATAAAAATTAGGAAGTTCATAGTTATTATATTACTGTTGTAAGTCGTGGTTAAACGCAATTTTTTTATGTCTCCTGGTAAGCAAGTACCTACCCACCCACCTGAACAGGTCGTTTTTCAACGGTATCTATCGTATAAAGTGCTCCTAATTACATCCCAAGTATCTTAAGTAGTTAACTAATTTTAATAATTTTATGTTAAAAATTCACTTTAAATTGAAAAAGTCAAGATATTTTATAAGTACCTAGTGGTAGGTAAGTATATAGGTACTTTTTTACCTACATACGTTGACAAATTCACGTAGTATTTCGTGGGTAGTAGGAAAAGTGTATGTTTTGAATCTCCCTACCTATAGGTACATACTCGTAGGTAAGAACCTTAAAATTATGACTCATGAAAGAAAAATGTACGGAAAAAACATCTTAGATCATAAGTTAAATTTAGATAACATTATGATGACTAAGTGATTATAATTAATTATACAATAGGCAAGGACGCTGCCTAATATAGTTAAAAACCATCAGGTAGATATGTACCTAGTAAAAACGTCTCTAAAACTTGTCGTTATAGTGGCGATTATAAAGTATCAAGTCTGGTTATTGCAAGGTGAGACCTGAAGTCGATAAGGAAAGGCTATACGAGTACCTACCTAAGTATTGATTACATAGGAAACTTATCCATTTCACTAAGTAAAACAAAATTAGTTAGTAACGGAAAATGAAAATCAACTTACCCTAAGCCGAGCTCATCTTGTCCCGAAACGTTAACCTGTCGAACACACTGCACACAACCAACTTTCTAAAATAATTTTTACACTGTTTCGAAGCCTTCAAAGGCTCAGCAACGTCGGCGGCCAATCGACGAGGTGGATAACGGAATGTGACTCTTGCGCAGGTAAAACTACGTTCGTGTTCGTGATCGGATCGCTTATGTGTGCGTTAATGTAATTATTTACATTGTATCCACGTCTGACCGGTTTTGTGTGCATGTGTGTGGGTTTGTCCGCACAATAGCACGTCCTGATGTTCGCCGCAAATACCGGAGATTTTTATTTTGTAAACTATCAGCAAGTTCACAATTACATACTTGCCTTCTTATGATCTTAGGCAGGATGTATATGTCACCGTAAAATTGCAAAAACCGTTAGATTTTAATCTAACTAGCGACTAGTTCAAAGTTCTGTGCCAATTTTTGAAATATTCAGGCGGGCACTTAGGTTTTATCGGGTTAATATACCTAACAGATTACAATCTACCGAAAAATAATGCGTTAATTTGTAATCTGTCGATTGTTTACAATATCGTTAGTTAGATTCCAATCTAACTATTTTTGCAATTTAACGGTGACATAATATAATATTATATAGGTTGGGTGCTGTACTCTATTGTTATCTATTTAACGAACACCACAACTTGCTTGATAGATTGACCAACTGCAGACCTAATAAAAGGTAGTCAATTAAATAATGGATTAAAATTATCTTGTCGGAAAATGCCTGACTTACTAGTTTGTATACCTATGTTTAATTATTAATGAATACCACTCGCGATACGCTAAATATGATTTAAATATCATAATATGCTAAATCATCTATAATATTATATTATTATAGATGACTTAGCAAATCAAACCTCACTAGTAAAATATTGTCACGGTTCATCGTTAAATTAACCGTGTCGAAATAGTATGTTTTTTTACTGTCCGAGATTAGCCCAGGGACAAATCAAGTGAAAAATAGCGCATGGAAATTCTCTTACAAACAACATGAACATGAAGTGCGGAAAAATTGCGATTTGTCCTGGCCTTAGCTGGCTGAATAAGCGGATTCGTGTGATAATTTTAATTTCCAAAATCGTACTTATAAGTCAAATTCCGTAAACTTTATTTTGTTACCATCTTTCAGATGTAATAGCACCTATACAAAATATCACTATAATCCCAAAATCCTAATAATGTAAAGTTTTACACTGTTTTGATGTAGATAGATACTCACAGAAATTAATTTCCTTTCTTCGGCATTATCGCTTCAAATCTTCCATACATTCTTTTAGATTCATAGCTTTCTATAAGATTCTTAGAGGATACAGTGGGAAATCAAAAAAATATTATTTAAATAATTTTATTCAAGAAACAATTATAATTTAATAATATTAGACTATTTGATAATATAAGAAGACATTCAAAATAGCATTGTCTTATTTATAAAATAAGACATTCATAACCTTATGACTAAATCAAGTAACTTATAAAGCTCAGTCCAAAACGTGCGTTCAGGGAAGATGAACGAGCAGACGGGTCCATTCGAGTAGCCTCAGGCTTCAAATCCAGGTAAGTATCTTGGTCTGAGGCCGATCAAAAGGCTCCGAATCTTAAGCAACCCATACGACATACCCACACACATATAATATTACAATAAACACAAATTAAACTCGAAATTTTTAAAAAGCAAAACATACAACAACATTTTTGACATCATTTTTCGTTATAGAATATTTTATAAGTTTTAAGAAATGTCTCCTTAAATTAACAAAATCATTGTTATTCCTTAGATCGACTTAAGTATATGAAAATATAAAATCTATACTTATTATTTAAAAGTAGGTATAAAAAGAAAACATTTTGATCAATTCCCTACTTTGATCCTATTATTTTGTATTTAGTTGTAATCCTTGTAAAAAGGTTGTTTTAAAATTATTATAAAATGTTTATACTTCTGATTGTATAGAATGATCCTATCGTTTGAATAAATTTACTGTCTTCTTTTTTTTGTGAGTCTGTCATCTTACTAATAGGTACTATAAACGCTAAAGTTTGTAAGTATGTATGGACGTGTGGATGTATGAATGTATGGATGTTTGTTACTCTTTCACGTCAGAACAGCTGAACGGATCTGGATGAAATTTGGCACCGGGATAGATTATAGTCTGGAATAACATTTATAGGCTACTTTTTATCCGGAAAATTAAAGAGTTAACGCGGGAACAATTAAATCCACGCGGTTGACTAGCGCCATCTTACGACATTGCGTTGTGCTAGCAAGAATTAATAATTTCTGCCATGGTTGGTATTTTGAACCTCTCAGCGTAGTTCAGAAGTGAATGTAAAGATGGCGCTGAAATTATAAACGGACAGCGGCATAGTTTTGCTTTAAATTTTACCAATTTTACTCAAACAGACGTGCAACTTATGATCATACTATTCTTATCTTATCTTATAATATTATAAATATGAAAGTTTGGATGGATGTATGGATGGATGTATTGGATGGATGTATGGATGTTTGTTACTCAATCACGCCCCAACGGCTGAACGGATCTGGCTGAAATTTGGCACAGAGATAGATTTTAGTCTGGGAAAGCACATAGGCTACTTTTTGTCCCAGAAAATTAAAGAGTCCCCGCGGGAACAAAAAAAAATCCACGCGGGCGACGAGCGCCATCTTACGTCATCACGTTGTGCTAGCATGAATTAATAATTTCTGCCATGGTTGGTATTTTGAACCTCTCAGCTTAGTTCAGAAGTGAATGTACAGATGGCGCTGAAATTATAAACGGACAGCGGCATAGTTTTGCTTACGAATTTTACTGAATCAGACGTGCAACTTATGATCATACTAATCTTATCTTATCTTATAATCTTATAATATTATAAATGTGAAAGTTTGGATGGAGTATGAATGGATGTATGGATGTTTGTTACTCAATCACGGCCCAACGGCTGAACGGATCTGGCTGAAATTTGGCACAGAGATAGATTATAGTCTGGAATAGCAGACTTTTTATCCCAGAAAAAAAGAGTTCCCGCTGGAACCACAAAACCTCGATCCACGCGTACGAATTCGCGGGCATCAGCTAGTATAACAATAAAGATTCGTACTTGATAAATAATATGAAATGAATAAAGATCACGGCGAATCACCATTTTTGTTAGCTTACTTAATTGGAAATTCTAAATGAACCGTTCTTAATCATTGCAATTATATACCGCATTGTATAAATACTGGACTTTACGAGTCTAGTGTAAAATTTTAGTTAGTAAGTTAACTAAACGTGACAAAGGAGTTACGAGATGTGTATTCATATTTCATAATGATAATATGTATTTTGAAGATACCATACAACAGGGATGATGCATAATTGCATATGCCAATTATATAAATTATTTCTTACTGTTTATTAAAAATAGGGTCTTCCAAAAGACCTAAAATCCTCAGTTAGTTTTAAGTTGGGTAACCATTTTAAACTATAGAAAAAAGAAGAAAAGTGCGTTGAAATTTGATGACGTCAGAACTATGTATTTCATACAAACTTCCATACTAGAAGCGCGTTTAAGTCTGTTAAAGAGTTACTGCGCCCATACTGCGAACATTTAAAGCAATATTGTTTCAATATTGTTGACTTTCGTGTTTCAGAATCGTATTACAGTACGTAAGATAACTGTAAGTTATCTTGTTTCGTTTACTAACTAGGTATTAGACAGTCATGATGTAAAGGCCTAGAGGGAATCTTTTTACATATTCGATCGCGTTAGAGTTAACAAATATTTGAATAGAAAACAGTGATCGAACGCCGGCTGTTACTTAATCTGTCATCAAGCATTTGTCAATTCCATACGTACGGAAGTTAACTTTAACGCGATCGAATGGGTAAATAAGCACTCACTAGGCCCCCTGATTTACATTCAAAAAACCATTTGAATTGTTTATGTGAATATATTTTTCAAATGGGATTTTTGTAAGTATGATAAACTGGATTATTAATACAAATTTGTGCGCTTCATACTAAAAATATTACCTATATGCACAACCCTTGATAATAATAATTATCAGAGTTTCTGAGTGCGTATAAGAGTTATATTTGTTTCTTTTGTTTAATTTAGATTTTGACGGTTATAAAAATCACCATACTCGAAATTAAACTTTTTTATTTTGATATTACAAATTATTTACAAACTTTCTTATTGGAATCAACATTAATAGTTAATTAACTATGGATTAAATATTAAATAAATGATCGAGTTAAAGGTGTTATTATAATCTATAATCTATAATCTATAATATATATAAAATTCAAAGTCCTGACTGACTTATATATCAACGCACAGCCTAAACCACTGGGCCTAAAAACTTGAAATTTTGACAGTAGGTTACTTTTATGACGTACGCGCACACTAAGAAAGGATTTTTCAAAATTCCACCCCTAAGGGGGTGAAATAGGGGGTGAAAGTTTGTATGAAACTCCGTCATTTCTCAAGTTATATCCATGAAACTTGGTATTTTGGCTTTAGGTAATAAATAAAGAAGTACGTGTGTCACAGTTTTTCAAAATTTCACCCCCAAAGGGGTAAAATAGGGGTTGAAAGTTTGTGTGAAAGTCCTTCATTTCTCAAGCTAAAGCCATGAAACTTATCATTTGGGCTTTCAGTTAGATATGCAGAAATAAGTGATTTACAATTTTTCAATATTGCACCCCTAAGGGGGTGAAATAGGGGGTGAAAGTTTGTATGAAAGTCCGTCATCTTTCAAGTTATATCCATGAAACTTGGTATTTAAGCTAACGGTTTAAAATAAAGAAATACGTGTTTCACAGTTTTTAAAAATTCCACCCCTAAAGGGGTGAAACAGGGGGTGAAAGTTTGTATGAAAGTCCTTCATTTCTTAAGATATTTTTCAAGTCATATTAACGAAGAAAAAGAAGTATCTGTGTCACAGCTTTTAAAATTCCACCCCCGAAGGGGTGTAATAGGGGTTGAAAGTTAGTATGAAAGACCTTCATTTTTCAAGTTATAGTCATTAAACTTAGCATTTGGGCTTTCAGTTAGATATGAAGAGGTACGTGTTTCACCATTTTTGAAAATTCGACCCCCAAAGGGGTGAACTGGGGGATGAAAGTTTGTGTAAAAGCCCATAATTTCTCAAGATATTTCTCAAGTAATATCAACAAAACTGAGTATTTTAGCTTTCGTTAAAAAATAGAGAAGTACGTATGTGACCAACAGACCAACAGTTTTTCAAAATTCCACCCCCAAAGGGGTAAAATAAGCGTTGAAAGTTAATATGAGAGTCCTACATTTCTCAAGTTATAGCCATGAAACTTGGTATTTAAGCTAACGGTTTAAAATAAAGAAATATGTGTTTCACAGTTTTTCAAAATTCCACCCCTAAAGGGGTGAAACAGGGGGTGAAATTTTGTATGAAAGTCCTTCATTTCTCAAGATATTTTTCAAGTCATATTAACGAAGAAAAAGAAGTATCTGTGTCACAGCTTTCAAAATTCCACCCCCGAAGGGGTGTAATAGGGGTTGAAAGTTTGTATGAAAGACCTTCATTTTTCAAGTTATAGTCATTAAACTTAGCATTTGGGCTTTCAGTTAGATATGAAGAGGTACGTGTTTCACCATTTTTGAAAATTCGACCCCCAAAGGGGTGAACTGGGGGATGAAAGTTTGTGTAAAAGTCCATCATTTCTCAAGATAAGAACTTAAGCTAACGGTTTAAAATAAAGAAATACGTGTTTCACAGTTTTTAAAAATTCCACCCCTAAAGGGGTGAAACAGGGGGTGAAAGTTTGTATGAAAGTCCTTCATTTCTTAAGATATTTTTCAAGTCATATTAACGAAGAAAAAGAAGTATCTGTGTCACAGCTTTTAAAATTCCACCCCCGAAGGGGTGTAATAGGGGTTGAAAGTTAGTATGAAAGACCTTCATTTTTCAAGTTATAGTCATTAAACTTAGCATTTGGGCTTTCAGTTAGATATGAAGAGGTACGTGTTTCACCATTTTTGAAAATTCGACCCCCAAAGGGGTGAACTGGGGGATGAAAGTTTGTGTAAAAGCCCATAATTTCTCAAGATATTTCTCAAGTAATATCAACAAAACTGAGTATTTTAGCTTTCGTTAAAAAATAGAGAAGTACGTATGTGACCAACAGACCAACAGTTTTTCAAAATTCCACCCCCAAAGGGGTAAAATAAGCGTTGAAAGTTAATATGAGAGTCCTACATTTCTCAAGTTATAGCCATGAAACTTGGTATTTAAGCTAACGGTTTAAAATAAAGAAATATGTGTTTCACAGTTTTTCAAAATTCCACCCCTAAAGGGGTGAAACAGGGGGTGAAATTTTGTATGAAAGTCCTTCATTTCTCAAGATATTTTTCAAGTCATATTAACGAAGAAAAAGAAGTATCTGTGTCACAGCTTTCAAAATTCCACCCCCGAAGGGGTGTAATAGGGGTTGAAAGTCTGTATGAAAGACCTTCATTTTTCAAGTTATAGTCATTAAACTTAGCATTTGGGCTTTCAGTTAGATATGAAGAGGTACGTGTTTCACCATTTTTGAAAATTCGACCCCCAAAGGGGTGAACTGGGGGATGAAAGTTTGTGTAAAAGTCCATCATTTCTCAAGATATTTCTCAAGTAATATCAACAAAACTGAGTATTTTAGCTTTCGTTAAAAAATAAAGAAGTACGTATGTGACCAACAGACCAACAGTTTTTCAAAATTCCACCCCCAAAGGGTCCTTCATTTCTCAAGTTATAGCCATGAAACTTAGCATTTGGGCTTTTGGTTAAATCTGAAGAAGTACGTGTTCCACCAATTTGAAAATTCGACCCCCAAAGGCGTGAAATAGGGGATGAAAAATTGCATGAAAGTCCTCCATTTCTCAAGATTTTTTCAATTTATATCAACGAAACTTGGAATTTCGGCTATCGGTAAAAAAAATAAGTACGTGTGTCACAGCTTTTAAAATTCCACCCCCAAAGAGGTAAAATAGGGGTTGAAAGTTGCTATGAAAGTCATTCATTTTTCAAGTCAAAGCCATGGAAGTTGGTATTTGAGCATTCGGTTAAATATGAAGAAGTATATTTTTCACCATTTTTGAAAATTTGATCCCCAAGGACGTTAAATAGAGAGTTTGTCCTTCAATCACGCAGCAACGGATCAACGAGATTTTTTGCATGGGTATAGTTAAGGACCTGAAGAGTGATAAAGGCTACTTTTTATACCGGAAAATCAAGGAGTGCCTGTGGGGAAAAAAGCTTAAACCACGCGGATGAAGTCCTGACTTATATATCAACGCACAGCCTAAACCGCTGGTCTTATAGACATGAAATTTGTAGGGTGTGTTTTTTGTGAAGAGTAGGTTTGCACTAAGAAAGGGTTTCTCGAAATTTCACCTCCCAAAGGGTAAAATAGGGGTTGAAAGTTTGTATTATGACATTTTTGCTGGTAAAAGCTGGAATGTCGATTAGCTTTTCTTCTGATGGTAAAGATGTCAAGTACGCATCTCAGTACTCGCTCCTCTACAAAGCTTTGGTGAATTAAAACCGTACTACTCTCATTCCAGAGATTAGTTTAGTTATAGAACTTAGAACTTCGTGCTTATTGCTTTGTTTGAGATATTGTCAGTTTGTATATTACATACAATTGAGAGGGAGTGAGAACGCTTATGATGTTTGTTTCTGAAAAAAATGACATTTGGTTCTTGTAGGCCACGCGGGCGAAGCCGCGGGCAGAAGCTAGTAAAATATAAAATAATGAGACTGATTCTGTATAACACAATTTCTAAACTAAACTATAATGGCAGCTTTAAATCTAGTTCTGTCCCTTTCCGTAGGAAGTATTACGAAAGGGCATTAGCAACATTTGTAATGCTCTAATTTTAGTTTAGTTTAGAGATTGTGCACTACAGAATCAGCCCCAATATTTACTACTAGCTAATGCCCGGAATGCGTTATAATGCAACTCACGCGCCTCCTGTACCTATTATAGTTACGTTTTTTCAGAAAGTAGAAAAAATTTCTACTTTCTGTAATAAGTAGGTACAAAGTTTCTATCGATTGGTTGAAAGAGGTTACGAACAGGCAAACAAACATAAATCCATATTTTTCGGTCCTCTACCTACCCGGTTTGGACGAGATTTGATACCGAGGTACTTTCCATTCAAGAGACATAGACTAGCAGTACTTAAAGCTAAAAATGTAATAAGATAGTTTAGTATGACTAAAATTTTAGACTTGCAGACGCATCGTGCGTCATTTTTTCTTTGCGCAGGGACCATGCATAAGACCGTCACGAAGGACGTTGTCGACAATTTCGAATTAAAACTAACAGATAAAGTTCGTAACACAAAACACGCACAACACTCAAAAGTATCCTTAAGTTGACTGTACAGAATCGGCATTAAACATTTGACGTAGATGATACCAGACTGCGTTAAATCGTGTTTACAGTTAGAGGAGGTACATGGTACTTCACGTGCCCTGACCCTCTGCGATGATACTAAAATGTGAAGAACTGCTAGTATCATCTGGTGGAGGCAATGGAGCATCTTCCTCGTAGATCATTACCAATCTGCTGTACTCGCGCTTTCGCCGGCGACTCTGAAGTAAAAAAATATTAAATTGAAACTGGATACAGATCCCAGGGCTAGGATGCGCGCGTAGAGATATATCTCTCTACTTTTGTCGCTCTCTTTTCTCTTTCTGATCCATATTGATAGACAGAGAAAAGAGAGCGACAAAATTAGAGAAACATATCTCTACGTGCGCATGCTAGCCATAACCTCAAATCCCCTGTAAGATAACTGAGTAAAAATGCATCGGTTTCGGCAAATAGCATTTCAAAACTAATTCATTTCATCTAACCAGTAACTGTAATACAGAATGATATTGTAAGTTTTCGTTTGAAAATGTCTGACTGCTAATAATAGTCTGCCAAACTAGATATTAATATGATCTTAAATCTGTTGCAAAGGAACTAAGAATAATAACCAAAAAAGTCTGCCAACCATAGAGTTAATATAGTAGCTACTTACTCAATGCTGCCAACGAAAAAGTTACGCCGTTGTTGTTAGATTTTTTATTACAACCCTTTAAAAATTTAGGCTAACCCAGCGATTCCAAAAGTCAAGGACGACAACCTCGACTCGACACGATGCAATTAGGGAGAAATAAATAGTTCATCGAACTCTCCATACCTTCGAGGATCTGACAGTAGATTCTTCGCCTGAGCTACTCGAGCTCGTGATCCCTTCTTCCAATGTCAGCCTTGCTGCAACGCCTCCTAATTGCAGGTCCAAGTATAGTTGACTAAGTTGTTCGTTGACTAGTGCAGGCTAAAAAGTAGAATAATTATTTGGTTATCGAAATAAAAATTTAATTGCATAAATATTTGATTCGAAATATTTTTTTAAATAAGAAATAAAAAAAATCTTGTAGTAATTAAAAGTATCCTCGTAGTATAGTAGCCTTAATCGTACCAAATATTAATATTTTATGTGTCGTATTACACAAAGTGCTGACTGTTTATCGTTTACGAATCCATATCCATACTAATATTATAAATGCGAAAGTGTGTCTTTTTGTCAGTCTGTCTATCTGCTACGCTTTCACGGCCCATCTGTTTAACCCATTTTGATGATATTTGTACCGGAGTAGGTTGTATCCCGAGGAAAGACATGGGCTTTTTATTACGGAAAATTAAGGAGTTCCCGCGGGAATCAACATCCACCCACGCGGACGAAGTCGCGGGCATCATCTAGTAATATTTTAACTTTGGGAATCACTTTATTTTTCATAACAAATCAGTTACGTAGCAAAAATCGATTTGATCTAACAAAACATACGCGCCGATTTGAGAACCTCCTCCTTTTTTGGAAGTCGGTTAAAAATGTCGCATCTGAGGCAATAAAAAGATAAATAAACTCACCTGTTCCAATTGTTTAAGTTTCTCTTTATCACTAGATAGCACCTCATCGATATTCTTAGAAAGAATTTGATATTTGTAGATAAGTTCTGACGAAACACATACCTAGAAAAAACAAATAAAGTTAATAAAGAATAGTTGCATACGTTTAAACTTGAAATTGCTTGCTGCAACGACCTCAATTTACATAGACGGGCCCAATCAAACAAAGAATGTGGACCTATTTTACTAACGCCATCTAGCCTGAAAAGCGGGACAGCGGTATGGCGGGGACAAGGACAGACTTTTATATAGGTGTGGAGCGCTCTCTACAGGCCGGACGCCCAATTTTTTTCTATGAAAGGGCCCATCTAGTACCCGCATATATATCGATGGCTTGCTGTGCTTGCCATTTTCAGATATAACGTAAGTACACGAAACTCACTTGCTCCATCCATGGTGGGTCCATCTTTCTTCTAGGGATCTTTCGTGCATTAGCATTTGTCGCCACAGCATCAGGACTTCGCAAGAAACTAACATTAGTTTCGCTTGATTTGTGCTTGTTCTGTAATAATTCGTAAGCTAAAGTAAGCTGCATGGGAATAAGGTATTTTTTCACAAAAAAATATCTTTTGGTAGGAATAAAATTAGTTTTATTATTTTTGTTAAAATAAGAATAAGTAAATAATCGCCGGACTTAGTGATTAGCCACATATCCTCACCTCCTATTAAGATAATTATATTATGTAGCTACTATTATGTTTGTTACTTAGTTAAGATACTTACTGAAGCCTTAACGTGGCCCTTATTATTTTGGTTTCTTGTATCGCTTCCACTTCCAGAGTCAGTCTTAAAGAAAGATGAATAGAAAGACGAATAGCTCGACTCCCCATCAGTCTTGTCATTGTTACTGTCACTAGTATCGAGCCTTCTTTTTAAACTTTCTCCAGTCATAGCGTCGGTGCTCTGTTGGAAAACAACTCATTATTTTCCTCTATCTAAATAAATCCAGGGTTGTGGAAAATTACTGAAGCACATCCGAGGTAATTTACTGATTCGGAACACGAATCAGGAACACTCCGAGCATTTAAATCTATACTTCTATCTGATACCCGCAAATTCGTTCGGGTGTATTGAGGTTTTTTTTGGTTCCCGCGGGCACTCTTTAATTTTCCGGGATAATAAGTAGCCTAAAATTGTTTACATATTAAAGATATAACTAATAAAATATTATTGAAAATAAAATAATTTCATTAAAAATAATTGTCAGAACGCAGTCAGCTGAGTCAGTTGTTGCGTACATTCATCGCGGCGCTATAGTTTTATGTATATGTTGGACCATAGTAAAACCAAAGATATTAAAAAATAATACTGAATACCTTAAATTCCACATACAGTATTCTGATATAAATTCGAGACGCCGAAAAAAAGTCACCCATTGTATGTTAAAATGATTACTCATTTCTTTATAGTGTTAATTGTTAGTAAAATTTATTCGATGTTGTTAGTGATGTTAAATGTGTGATGCAAAATTGATATTTATCAATGAAAGTATTCACAAAAGAAAAAGATTAATTTTTTTATCCACTACAAGCTAGCCCTTGACTGTGATCTCACCTGATGGTAAGTGGTGATGCAGTCTAAGATGGTAGAGGCATGGCAGTTATATTAAACCCATACCCCTTCGGTTTCTACACGGCATCGTACCGGAACGCTAAATCGCTTTGCGGCACGTCTTCGTCTTTGTATTTACAATAGTTATAAATATTGCAAAAGATTATTGCTTACCTCTTCGTAGGTACTACTTGAAAAGCCCAATGGTGGCGTATTAAGCGTCTGCTGTGGTATAAAACTTGGTTGTAATGCGTATGACATTTGCGGATCTATGGGGGCGTACATGAACGGCGGTCCGTAGACTGTCTGACCCAGCATCATACATTGTACTGAAAAAAATGACTTTATTAGGTAAACTTCTCTAATAATACAGTCAACCATGAAGACTATTTTGAGGCTAGGACACGGGGCGGTTCGTTGTATGGAGACCCCCGCATTAAATCCTCAGTTGTTGAAACTTGGCAGGGTTGTAGAATGGTATGAACCAAAACTTATACAAAAATATTTTTAAAAAAAACGTGCGGAAGTTAGGTATTTATACCTAAAACTTAATATTTATGACTGAATGTTATCTCGATTTCTTTTTAAAATAATAGTAGGTAGTATATTTAAACTCAAAACCGAAATATCAAAATAAATAATCATGCAGAATATCGATATTTAAACCGATTTTATTATCAAACCTCAACTGCGTTTACGCGATAATGTACCTTCCTCCTTCAATTGGGTATTCTTCCTCAACCTTACTTCTTTTCCGATTTTGTATTGGATATTTATAAAATACGTTAAACTAATGATACTTTATCATACCGTAAAGTTTCGTTGCCTGAGGAATTAATGTTGGGGTCCACTAGCTATTTATTTACCCAAAGTACCCAGTAGTGAGTGTATAACTTACCACTATAGTGCTTGGGTATGTTAAATAAATCTTCTGTTTTTAAATGAATATGTAAAAAAATTAAAACTTACATTGATTATTTTGATGTTGCTGTTGATACTGATTATGTGGCACAATATTAGGGTTGACACTGTGCGGTTCCCCGTTTGTAGAAAATACAGAGTTCATTTGAAATACCACGTCAGGTACATTCATTTGTCCTTGTTGCATATATTGAATATGGGGATTTAAAGTCTGAACGTTTACACCTGAAATAGTGGAATAATGTTAATTTCGAAATGGTTTCAGCAATGAAAATACCTTGTTTAAAATGAAATTATTACTAGTACATGAACTTAGATAAGTACCTAATTAAAAATATAACAATTTATTAGATAATAATAGTAAATAGTAAAGCCTGGCAGGTTATTACGGAATTGTATTGTTTATTTTCTTTTATTTATTAGGTCTAATAACAATCACTGACACATTAACAAAAAAATAAAAATAAAACAATGTAACAAACACAAGCTATGCTATATTACTTTTGAGTAAACACAGCATGTAGCCAGTATATTCAGCACCAATCTACTCAGGCATTAATTATTGAATTTCATTGGAATAGGCCATAATATTTTACTATAACCAGTTCAAAAAAAAACAAAATATTATTCTAGTCAGGTAAGTTTTAATATAAAGTCTGGCACGACACCACTAGTACAACAAATTCGTAAATATAACCTAAACTGCAACCGTTACTACGATTAAACTCGTATTATAATTTTTTTTTAAATGTTACATAAAATATGTAACACTAAAGGGACTCACTTGGATATCTATAATAATGTGCATGGGGCATAGCACTATTTGTGTTGAATCTAGGTGGCATTTGCTGGTTCGTCATCGGAGTATAATACACCGGTAAGACACCTGAAAAACAATACTATTTTTATTACAAACGTAATAATATTTATGAATTGTGAGGAAGTTCCTCTCTCTGGAGCCCTGACCACCGGCTGCTTGGTCTTTAAGGCCCCGCAGTGGGTGGAAGTTTTATAGGATTATTTTTAAATGTGTTTTATTAGTATTTTTATATATTTATGTAAAACGTGTTTAGAAATAATTTTGTAAAAATCTGTACAAATAAATGGGATAGGATATGGATAGATAGAGATAGATAGAAGCAACAAAATTATTAAGAGCAACATTTGCTGAATGTGTTTTATATACAGCATTACCAATTGACATAAAATAAATTATCCCATGACAGTGTAAATTACTAAAATGGAGGCCTTCCAGGGTTACAGGCGACTAAACTCATTATAGATTGTCTTAGGCATCACAAATGCATTTCTTTCCGAACCAGTGGTAGAGTCAAAACATGACGGTAACATAAGAGACTCCTGTATGTCCTACGTGTTATGAATAAATTGAATTTGAGTTTATGAGTTTATTCTTATTTCCAATCAGTTTTCGTGCAATTACTTACTGCTAAAAACGTAAGTTTGTATAGTTTTTCTTACCAGGCATCGCCATGGGGCTCATAACAGACATCTGGGGCGGAATACCCAAGCCAAGAATAAATGCATTCATATTGTTGCCCTGATTGGATGGCCATGGTGACGGTACTGAAATATAAAAGGTTTGTGGTGAATCATAAAACATTAAATATCTTTGCGGTGTAAAATATATTATTAAAACATGTCTATGGGTGTAACGGTTATTTTCCTACTTCTTAGGTAAGTGTTATAGTGAGCATGATCGGTAGTCAAATGTTAATTTAGGAACGCTGCGGCCCTGAGTGTAAGTTTTCAAATAAAAGACAACTGCAACAAATAACACTGCAATTACGGAGATATGTGTTCCTGTATTTTGTAACAGTACACATCAACTAAACAGAAGTCCGACCTTGATGTGTCTGAGCTATTTGGCTATCTGAGCCGCGTTCTGTTTTGTATTCATTTTACTAATTTCAACCATATGCTGAGCTTTGTTTTTATTACAAAAATTTAGTGTTCTTTACAGGTCTCCATAATTAGTACTCACCATTGTTAGTTGCCGACAAGGGAGGATTATTAATAAGTCTCTGGCTAAGCCTACGACGGGTCGTCTTGGGTGAGGGACAGCGGTGTTTATGTGTATTCGCTCCTTCTTCGGTCTGCTTAGACGCTCGCTTTACCCCATGAAGCTATAAAAAAAATTGGAATGTATATTTAATTTCTAAACGGTTAAAAAGTATTAAGATTCCGCCCTTTTCTTATCCACTACAAGTTATCCCTTGACTGCGATCTCACCTGATGGTAAGTGATGATGTAGTCTAAGATGGCAGGATAACCTGTTAGCCAGCAGAACCAGCAGAGTAGAATACCATTTTAAACCCATAACCCTAGTCAGTTTCTACACGGCATCGTACCGGAACGTTAAATCGCTTGGCGGCACGTCTATGCCGGAAGGGTGGTAACTAGCCACGGCCAAAGCCTCCGACCAGGCCAGACCAGGGAAAATACAGGAATCATAAATTCCCAAATTGACTCTGCCGGGGATTGAGCCCGGCACCTGCGCCATGGAGAACGTAAAAACTGCTGTAAATTAACCGTTGAATGCGATCTCATCTGCTAAGTTACGTTAGTCTAATAATGAAAGGAAACTAACCTAGAAGAGGTAAGTATAGCACAAGTCATACCCATAATCTATTTGCGAACAACTATGAGGAGAGACGGTTGAGAAAAAGTAGAATGTAATATGATTCCACGCCGATCTGGAGTCCCAGTGAAGAAGATTGTTTTAGTCGATGTTTGTCGGATACGCCCTACGGGATTTTGATCTCCTCTTCCGAAATAAGGAAAAAATATGTACCTGATCAGGGCATAAGCCTGCGGTTGTTGGCTGAAAAAGAGCGTTGCACCGTGCTAGATGCTCCTTCTTCTTCTGTCTGCTCTCATTCGAAGCTTTCTCTCTCTCGCCCTTGGTTGAGCGAGTTTCGCGATGCTTCTTTACTAATTCTTTCTCCATATCCATATTGTGCCTGTTGATTTATGTATACATAAGTACAAACTAAAATAGGTACCAACTTGTGAACACATTTATGATGTTATGTTTTAAAAATAATTCATACGAGTATGTACCTAATAAATTTTTATTTTATTTTATTTGAATAATTTTAGTACTGTACTGGTTAAACATAAAAATATTAAATATACCTACTCGTATTATTTATTATGAAAAATTAATCAATATATTTTTCATAAAAACTTCTTCAGGGCTATTTAAAAACAGTTTTTTATTTACTTAACTTCCCTTTCGTGGAATGATTATAAATTTGTCTGATCTCAAAAAGTGACCACAAAAGTTAGGTTATTAGTAACAGTAATTATACTGACTTCTTAAGTAGAGACTCCGTTAGCCTCACAGTCGGGTATTTATTTGAAGTTCCTGCACGGTTGGTACTAGCAGCTACGGCTGCACTGGAGTCAGACGTACTTCCGCTTACGTCAAATTCATCAGGGCTATTCGATGTTAACGAAACACATTTGCTGAAAGTACAAAGGGATAAATATTATAATATGAAAGTACAGTGATTCACCCTTGATGAATTTAAGTGATACAGTTCTCATTTAGAGTTGAAGTGCATTAAAGTGACACTCAAAAATGTTAACGTTAACGATATTATCTACTGAATTAGAAGCGAGTAACGTGATGCGCGCGAATTTAATTCGTCGCTTCGACACGACTGCATCGGTATGAATGGATTCCTAGCAAATAATATAGTTCGATTCATCAATTTGGAGACGAAAAATGAGCTATGAGAGCAACTGTACCTGTATGATGACACAAGTTCACAACGGAAAGACAGGGAAGAGAACCAATCAGTCCAATAGGCAGGCTACGGTACCAGTCGGTTTTTAATTAGTTTGGATATAATTTAATATTCAAAGTAAAAATATCAAGCCTTAGGTACCTGGGGCCCGCTACAGATTTTTGCATTTTAGATGTATTCGCACGATCGCATATCGCTAAAGCATCAGTTTCTTCGGATGTAAGAGGCTCGTGGCTATCAAAATACCTGGAAACAAAAATACGCAACTATACTACGCTTCACCCATAGTTAAATATAATATATAGCTTATATATACGAGTACCATTTTAAAACCATTGAGATGATAAGAATTGAAAATAATAAAGTGCTTTAAAATATTTACCTTTGGAGATTTTGTTTGTAGTTGAGTTGATTGTAGCTCAGGGTTGTCTCTGAGCTTGTATGACTGTCATTGTAGTCATGATGAGGGGAAATACCACCTAGCATCACTGAATCACGCTCCTGCGTAATGGAAAATATCACACTGTTAAAGTGTTATGTACACAGAAATAAAAGAAGTAAAACAAAGAAAGAAGTAGCATAAAAATTAATATCCATAAAGAAAGGAAGTGTTTTTCTTTCATTTATTTGTACTTAAACGCACTAAAATTAAATTATTCTAAAAATGATTATATCTATCAATACTAATATTATATGTAAATACGAAAGTTTAAGTGGATGGATGTTTGTTGCTCATTCACGCAAAAACGGCTGTAAGAATCTGGATGAAATTTGGACGGAGATAGTTTATACTTTTTATCCTGGAGAATTAAAGAGTTTCCACGAAAACTAAAGACCTAATTAAGACCTTAGTTAAACCACGCGATGAAGATAATATGATTGTATTCATATATTTACTAGCTGATATCAGCTAGTAAATATATAAACACAATTATAACATAAAACATTCTTAAAAATGATTGATATGAAGTGAGACCCAATCACTGCGGGGAAGAACCTAAGCAGCTGGTGGTCAGGGCTCGAGAGAGAGGAACCTGCTCACAATTATTGCCGTCTCAAAAAAAACCGCCCTCTGTATGCGCAAATGTCCATTTATTTTTAATTCAAAATACTGAATTACCGGTATTTGCTATTTCAACACCGGTATTTGGAAGTGCCTAACAATCGAATATCGAATATTGTTCATGCTTTCTATCCAAAGAAGTTGTCAGCTTATTCATCTGAAAGTCTAGTACATTTATAACGTTAAGCCCGTGAACTTACATAACAGCTGTGTTCTGCGTCTTGTATAACGAGTCGCAGTTCCTCTTCAGGTTTAGGTGTTTCTTCCATCAAACTCTCCATAAAGGACGCCAATTCCTGACAACGTTTACTCATCTGCTGCTTTGCTGCTTCTGCAGGCTTAGTCAGTACCTGGATTTCAATGACAGATTATTTCTCTCTCGCTTTATGATTATGGTTATAAATCACATATAGGCAATAAAGCTAGTGAACCCCAACAATAATTCCTCAGGCGACGAAACTTTACAGTATGATAAAGTATCATGAGTTAAACGTATTTTATAAATATCCAACAAAAAATCAGAAAAGAAGTAAGATTTTTTATGCTATACCCAATTGATAAAACAGGAAGGTACATTATCGTGGACGCAGTCGGTTTTATAGTCAAATCGGTTTAAATATCGATGTTATGCACGATGTTTGATATTTCGGTTGTGAGTGTAAATATACTACCTACTTTTATTTTACAAAGAAATCGAGAAAATATTCAGTCATAAATGTTATGTTTTAGGTATAAATACCGAACTTCCGCATGGATTTTTTATTGGATATTTTTGTATAAGTTTTGGTTCATACCATACTACAACCCTGCCAAGTTTCAACGACTGAGAATTTAATGCGGGCGTCTCCATACAACGAACCGCCCCGTTGCCTAGACTAATAATAGTAAGGGCGTTCAAGACTCCTTGACCTTTCCGCAAAGGATTTATTTACTTACAATGAAGTTGAAAGTGTATTTGCTTTTATTAGCTCAAACAAGTTTTGATAATAACTGATAGATGGTGTTAACAAAAATAACACGCAGCTAATTTACTTTAGACTTTTATTTTTAACTATAGCGCTTATACAATCTTTTAATTTTAGGTAGTATTAGTTCACAGGCAGCAACAAGATATGGGAATATATAAAAAACATAGTCTAAATAAAATTTTCCTACCTCGTTCATTATTCTGATCATATTTTCCCTTATAGCTTGAGCTTTTGTTTCTTCTTCTGTAGGTTTTTTACAAACTTTTTCAGGCTCTGGAGTCTGGAATACATCTGGGTTTGATGGACCCTGATAGATAAGAAAAACAGATAATTAATATAAAATTATTTCTTTCATATAGGACAAATTCGGCGTATATTGTGTATATTTTGAGAAACACCAACCTCAATTATAAAATGTTTTCCAATCACGAATTCGAGCTTCTTTGACCATGGATTTATGAAAGAAGTCCATTCAGTCTCCAGTTTTAAATAATCTCCATTTTGCGCCAACATCCTAAACAAAAAACAAAGGAGATTTTAATAACAACAGCAATTCAACATTTACTAGAATCTATTATACTTGAAGTCAGCATCAAGAATCATGTGAAGAAACATGGAAAAATGATTTCAATGTTGAAATTTATTACAGGGCCATAATAAATTTGATCATAAATTATATTACTTGCGATGGCCTTTTGGGGAAATAAAAAGGCAATCTAGAAGTTATTCTTACTCTTGAAATTTTATCGTCCAACATCATTGTTATATATATATTTTGTAAAATACTAAACCGTAATTATGTCTAAAGTGAAAAAAGTAATGCTACGAGATAAAAAGTACATTCATTTTGGCACGATGGTGCATATCCTCAGTATACTGAAAAATAGACCTAAAAAGTCGCAAGCAAAATATTACACAAATTAATTCACATGAAATCTAAGAGATCTGATCTGCAAAAATAGATTGATGTATCAGAGC
The DNA here is from genome assembly GCA_923060345.2 of Erebia aethiops. Taxonomy (NCBI): domain Eukaryota; kingdom Metazoa; phylum Arthropoda; class Insecta; order Lepidoptera; family Nymphalidae; genus Erebia; species Erebia aethiops. The sequence goes on along the minus strand of OV281079.1, from coordinate 7,633,372 downwards.
CAGAGCAAATAGTCATATTCTAGGCAAGGGAGTACCATCTTCGAAATCATAAGAAAGTTGATCACAAGAGTTTTGAACTTTATTCAAGAAACTAAGATTTTAGTACCTGCATACATATTTAACGAATATATTAATTTGAAACCAAAGGTAATTCCAATAGTAAAAAATATTTGAAGTTGGTAACTTCATGGTCCGACATAAAAAATTGATGTTATAAAATAAAGTCGCGAGCAAAATAATATACAAATAAATTCGCTTGAAACCAAATATAAAACCAAACTATAAAAATCGGTTGAACAGGTTGGCCGTGAAAGCGTAGCAGACAAACAGACAGACACACTTTCGCATTTATATTAGTATGGATTAACTACAAATTAAAACTAAGACAAATAAAAATAAATAATCGTTACTTGATAGTAACTATACCAACAATTTGTCAAATTTTAGGTTTACTTATTAAGCTAAAACTAAAAATATTCGCAATTAATGGATAGCTGTAAAGCTATTCAAACTCAAATAAGTTGCCAACACCAATGCCAACAGACAGAGTATAATTCTTTTTCAGTTTGAATTTACCCACCTGTAAGGTTTGGAGTGCTTTTCACCACCTTCCTTCACAATGGTCTCATACACCTTGCGCAGATACAAAAGATCGCTGGGATGAAACAGTTGCAAAGCATCTTTTTCTACGATATCCTGTGGCAGATATCCAAGATATGGCACAGATTCAGGATCGATATAATCGAGTCTTCCATTCGGCGAGTGCCTCATAACAAACGGTATTGGGTTCGTTACTATTTCGTTGGGGGCTGCAAAATCAAGTGAAGAAGCTAATTAAGATCTTTAGTTCCTTTTCACTTGGGTGAATGCCTCGTACGTCATACTTCTCGTGACACAATAGCTGCGACATGGTGTAGGAATATATAAATAATCCGAGAGTTGCGAAGCAACAGCAGAAAACTTTAATAATTTGTTTGTGTATTAAGCCCGTCAAAAGTATCCCGCATGATACACGTATTTTTTTCTATATTATTATTGTTGAACAGTGTTTTAGCTATTTTTTTAAATCTATCTAGAAAATCAATGAAGAACATCGAAATTTTCTTACATGCGTTGAGCATTTGTTGGAGCTGATTGAAACCTCAAAAACTGAGCAGGCCCTTATTGTCAGGCAAAGGAATTAGCGCTCGCCCAAAGTTATTTATAATCCAAATATAATACATAATATTTGTCATGTTACTTCACTGATATTGTAATGAAATCAAAATCGTTTACTTTATTAACTTACTTTTGAAAGCGGAAAAGAACGGTGAAGCTTGAATCACCAAGTAGATAATTTGTCCCTTGTCTTCGTTCATGTTTTTGAAAAAAAACTTCAACAAGAACGGCATGAATGCTACAACTCTATTTTTGACTCCAAACCCAGTGCTCAATCCTTTGTATCTTCTTATACGACAGACCATTGTTGAAACGTGGTCCCCAAGTACAGGGGCTGTAAAAAAAAAGATCGATTACTGCTTGCGGATATAATAATTCAGTAAAAACAATAAAATTACAGTATGCCTACAATCCCAATATAGGTAGTACCTACTATTTATAAGTAATAAAACTTAACAGTTAAATTATAAAAACATCGGATAAAAAGTAGCCTAGGTATGTCCTTCCCCGGGAAACCACTTACCCCTGTACCAAATTTCATCAAAATCGGTTGAACAAATGGCCCAACAATGACAGACAGACACACTTTCGCATTTATAATATTAGTATGGATTAATTTTATTGTTTTTACTCAAACTTGTAGGAGCAATTTGCTCGTATGTAAATCATGTTTGAATATGGTGTTGATAGAGTCATGGAGCACACATAAAAGCAACGGGCAATTTGGATTGGTAGCGTGGATCATTAAAAAATAAAATTACCTTTTATTTGCGTATCATTTGCAGCTTTTGGAGCCGCTAGCCCGCTAGTGATTTGAGATGCAAATGTATTGCGATCCTGTGAAATTGAAAAGGAATTTTAATTTTCCTACAGTGACGTGTCGCACTCGCAATAGAGTTCCTTCCTTTAAACTTCCCGGTTAGATGCCGTGTAAAATCTGATGATCTGAGATTAATTGTCGATAGGCTACTTATTAACGTTATTGTTTGTCAATATGGTGTTTTTCGAAAGAATAAGAACGGGTTTCTTATTTTTCACGCCTGGGCAACTAAAAGTTGCCGGCATTGTCGGCGTAAGACGTCCATGGAGGCCTGGACGCCCTTAATTACCGGTGCGCGCTTACTCTACCTATACAGTACAGTTATATAATATTTTCCGTTGTATTCTCGGACAAATAACTATTACTTAATACAGATAGTATTCGTTTATTAGTTTAATATTATAAAAATAATATTAAATTTGCAATGATTCGTTACTTTAATATAGTTAGAGCTTTTTAAACTATCTTTACCGAACATCCAACTTGTAACTACATTATTGCTTCGTGAACAGGGGCCGTCAAACATAGGTATTAATCCACTTTAACCTCCATCCGAACAAAAAGCTGTATTTGTGGGTATCTATAACAATAGAGCTACGAGATTGGTTTTAGCTTTTAGATTCTCAGCCTATGTTATGTATAATAAATTAATGTAAGGATTATCCGGTAAAGACAGTTTAAAAAGGTCTAACTATATTAGTTATTTATGTAAGGCTTATCGACTTTGGAATGCTGACGTTCAGACACGCCCTTCTCAGATCAACACATCCTATCTATAACCCTAATAAAAAACAGCATGTTACTCGCCAGTGGACAAACTGATAAGAAAACCTTAAAAGTAAATTAATATAAAAGTAAAAAATATCTTACCCGTTGGTGAACAAAATCGATAAACGATCGGCCAATCCACATTTCTTTAGGAAAACCAAGCGCAGTTGTGATGGATGACGTGGTATACATAACGACTCCATCTTGTAGCGATATAACACAAGAAAATCCGTCCTGAAAATCAAGCAATAAATGATACTTATAACCTGCTACAAATTCAATGTTATTATTATTAATTAATATTGTATTTCAACTATCAAACCCACGGAATAGATAAATCAAACCACTGTCAGGGCCAGAGCCCATGGAGATTTGCGCCAATTACTCCAAAATTGCACCTAAACACAGCAATAATCTATATACTATAATAATATATATACAACAATAATATATATACTCACATTTTTGTGAGTAATCACACAAGTTTGGGTTGGACTTGGACGGCTCGTGACAATTGTAACGGGGAGAGCAACCGGTGAATTGGACGCAATGGGCTGCAACAAATAAGCAGAAATGAATTAGCTGCATTTTATATTGCAGAACAAAATTGCACGGTTCTATATTGGTGAGTTTGTTTAGTAGCATATTCTTGGGTGGTAAGCAGCCATGAGGGACGAGTGGCCTAGTTGTGACAACGCATATCATTCGATTGCGAATGTTAAGCGACGTTGACCCAAGTCGGTAACTGAATGGTTGACTGAGTTTGGAGGTTCTAATTTGGCCTTTTCGTTTCCTCCGCGCCTCGGCGAGCACGGTAAGCCGTCGGTCCCGGTTATTATCACCAACGTCTGATAATAATTCAAGTAAATTGCTCGCGATCAGTGTAATAGCTTAGTAAACAGTAGATTTTTAACCAGATATCCATACTAATATAATAAATGCGAAAGTGTGTCCTGTCGGTCTGTCTATCTACTACACTTTCACGCCCCATCTGTGCAACCGATTTTGATTAAATTTGGTACAGAAATAGGTTGTATCCCGAGGAAGGACTTAGTCGTGGGCATCATATAGTAAAAATTGTAAAATAAAAAAAATTAAAACCGACTTCAATAACCACAAACACTAAAAAATTATTGAAGTCAGTTTTAATTTTTTTTAAATAGAAAATGTCGTTTTATCTGTGTTTTTAGGCAATGAAAAAATATTTATTATTTATTATCTAAATATATATAAATCACGTGTCACGTTGTTAGTCCGCGATGGACTCCTAAACTACTAGATGTACGCTTAAATTGGGCTATTCATAACTACAACAACTACTTTAAGGCCTACGTATTAGCCCTCGTGATATTTATTATCTGGATTCAACATATTACACAACTTTAGATAGTTTCGTAACTCAACCGGTGTCACGTTTAAAACTGACGTGACTGAGTTTGGAGGTTCTAATTTGGCCTTTTCGTTTCCTCCGCGCCTCGGCGAGCACGGTAAGCCGTCGGTCCCGGTTATTATCACCAACGTCTGATAATAATTCATCCACACAAAAACCTGAGGCGGAAGAACGTGGGAACTCATCGCATTACTATCCCAAGAAAACTAGACTACTAAACTAGAAACCTAGATTAGAATCCCATTATTTGATTAATGGATATAGTTCACGACCCTCAGTAATGAGGAATGCAGCCATAAGAAAAGGATGACGTACTTACCTGTTCTTTTCCGCTGCTATTATCAGACACTTCCATCAATTCAGGCCCCTTCTCCGTCTGCGCCGATGCGGGTGATTGCGTTTGTTGTTGGCATACTTTAACAAAGCGTTTTATTCGTTACATTTCCGTTAAGTATACAAGAAAATTAATTAAGATCATGTAAGTTACCTAAGCTTACGAATATTTCCGGAAAAGCTAACACTGAAACTGTTTGTTTTTTTTTATCCACTACGAGTTAGCCCTTGACTGCGATCTCACCTGATGGTAAGTGATGATGCAGTCTAAGATGGTAGCGGGTGACCTGTTAGGGGCATGGCAGTTATATTAGACCCATACTTACTCCTATTAGGTTTCTACATGGCATCGTACCGCAACGCTAAATCGCTTGACGGCACGTCTTTGCCGGTAGGATGGTAACTAGCCACGGCCGAAGCCTCCCACCAAGCCAGACCAGGGAAAATTCAGAAATTATAAATTCCCAAATTGAAATATAGATTAAAGAAAAAAAGTGCGTTGAAATTTGATGACGTCACTATCGTGAATTTCATACAACTTCCATACTAGAAGCGCGTTTTTAAGTTTGATAAAGAGCTGCTGATTTGATTGAGTTGTCATCATCCCAATTAAGTATGTAAAATCATTAATCAAGCCTTCATGAAATTTGAATATTCACCTAACGATGGTATGTACCCTGCATTAGTTAAAGATTATCTATCTATATACGTAAATAATATAGATACATATTATACTTAAATAAAAATTAATTGCCGAAATGTATGTTCTCGCATCACTTCAGAACGGCTGGACCTATTTTAATGGATTTTTTGTGTGTGTTAGAGTGGGTCCTGGGATGGTTGATATTTAAAATTGGACCCGGTAGGGGGCGCTGCAATGGAAATCTAGATTCAGGGCAGGACAACGTCTGCCAGGCCCACTAGCAAGAAATAAAATAAGAATTTCTCTTACCATCACCGATGTCATCCTTAGGTGATTCGGTGGTGAAGATTGGAGCAGGTTCCGAAATGCACTCATTTTCCTTAATGACCTCAGAAACTGTTATATCTGTTTGCAGTGCCTGCAGAGGCTTTTTCTTCTTTGTTTCTTTATCTTTGCATCTTTTATCTGCTGGTTGACTTTGATTAGTGCTGCAAAAAAATCCATTGGAATATTAACACGGACGCTATAAAAAAGATTTTAAATAAAAATGCACTCTAAGGCGATGTAATATTAGATGACTATGTGTAGGTACTGGTCTGGAGAATAGACTCCACTGAAATAGTTAAAGCCCAGAAAAACAAACTTAATAACTTAATTTAAAAAAAGTTATATCTAAGAATAACTTTGACAATAATATCAACCCATAAAATCATCTGTCGTGTCTCGACAGTAAACCATTACGCCTGCAAAATCAGATTGGAAGAGTTCAAGTTTCGGAGCCGGATATACAACGACCTTTACCGATCTGTTTACCAAATGAAACCTACTTTTTTTAATTTATTTAATAATAGATAAATACTAAAATATACGTTTGTCATAAAATTAACTATATTTTTATATATATAACTAAAAAGAAAAATAAAATAAAAAGTAGGTTTCATCTGGTAAACAGATTGGTGAAGGTCATTGTATATCTGGCTAAGTAACAAATACGCTTATTCTGCAATACCAATTCACAGTCAGCAAAGATATATTTCTACCAGTTTTGACATACAGTGCGCTTGCAGCACCATAATGATGCATATTTTTTTTTACATAAAAATCTTTCAAACCTGTATCCAGAAGTAGATGGTTTTCCACCATAACCACTGCTTCCACTTGAATTACTGCCCGAACGTGTAGATTTCGAGCTGTGGCTGAAAAGAAGTTAAAACTTTTAAAATACCTAGTGCATGCCTTAACTTTTTGGGTTTGTTAAAGCCAAAAATGACAATTAAAATTAATTTCAATAGAAGTCTAGTAGAATACATACTATCTCTACGTAATAAACAAAAAAGCTTGTAAATCAAATCACAAATTTTTAGACCCAGCGATACCTCAGCGATATAATCACTCATTTAGATTCTCCTATAATATTTAGAGCGTTCGTATTAGGGTTAGCATTCCCTTTGCTTATTTCAACGATCGAACGAAACGGCTCCAATAATTTTCATGAAATTTAGTATGCATGGGGGTTCGGGCTAGCTAGGATTCATTTTTAACCGACTTCAAAAAAAAGGAGGAGGTTATCAATTCGGCTGTATGTTTTTGTATGTTTGTTACGCGATTACTCCGCCAATTAAGAATCAATTTTGATGATTCTTTTTTTTTGATAGACCATACTTCAGAGGTGGTCTCATATAAATTTGCTGAAGAACTGATGAATATCTTTGGACATGGAGAATGGAACTCCTCAATGGATAAGATTAAATTGATGATTCTTTTTTTGTTTGATAGATCATACTTCAGAGGTGAACTCCTCAATGGATAAGAGTAAATTACTCGCGATCAGTAATAGCTTAGTAAATAGTAGGTTTTTAACCAGACAGCATATTATTTTAAAATGTGACTCGAATCATATCTTCGGACATGGATATCAGAACTCCTCAATGGATAAGAGTAAATTGCTCGCGATCAGTGTAATAGCTTAGTAAACAGTAGGTTTTTAACCAGATATAGTATATTATTTTAAAATGTGACTCAGATCATATCTTCGGACATGGATATCGGAACTCCTCAATGGATAAGAGTAAATTGCTCGCGATCAGTGTAATAGCTTAGTAAACAGTAGATTTTTAACCAGATATCCATACTAATATAATAAATGCGAAAGTGTGTCCTGTCGGTCTGTCTATCTACTACACTTACACGCCCCATCTGTGCAACCGATTTTGATTAAATTTGGTACAGAAATAGGTTGTATCCCGGGGAAGGACTTAGTCGTGGGCATCATATAGTAAAAATTGTAAAATAAAAAAAATAAAAAAAAATTTAACCGAATTCAATAACCACAAACACTAAAAAATTATTGAAGTCAGTTTTAATTTTTCTTATATAGAAAATGTCGTTTTATCTGTGTTTTTAGGCAATGAAAAAATATTTATTATTTATTATCTAAATATATATAAATCACGTGTCACGTTGTTTGTCCGCTAAAATTGGGCTATTCATAACTACAACAACTACTTTAAGGCCTACGTATTAGCCCTCGTGATATTTATTATCTGGATTCAACATATTACACAACTTTAGATAGTTTCGTAACTCAACCGGTGTCACGTTTAAAACCTAATAGACGCTCGGGCTGCCAGCCCACGCACACGTTTTCAATATCACGTGGCAGTTAGGTACTTATTCAGTAAAACCAACAGTGCTCAAGTAGGATTTCACGTGTAGCAACTTTGAACAAAATAATAAGTCCAAGTTGAATTTGTGTAGGTACCTAGCTGGATTACGCGTGCCTCCGATGACGTCAAGAAGCCGAAAAAGTATATTTTTTCCGACACAGTCGGAAATCTGCTATAAATCTCAAACTAAAATAAAATACATTTATTATTGTAAGAAATATAGTTATTTGTTCAACAAGATAGCAAAATTAATTTTTGATACGAGTGCCTAGTTTGATTCTATGATTCTACGTGTAAGTTGAATCCAGAGTGTAGTGGGATTCAAAGAATAAATCTTTAAATTTTACAGCAAAACAAATTAACTTGTGTTTTTATTCCAGAAAATTTAGTTCCCCGGGAATTGAAGAAACTTAATTCACGCAGACGACGTCACGGACATCATCTAGTTAAGTAATAAATTGAATAAATATAAATACAAAATAGATATGATTAGACTGGGTAATTATGTCTCATTTTAGTTGAGTTAATGATAGAAATAATCACATTAACTTACCTTCTTCGAGATTGGCTGTTACTACAGCTGTTAGAGTAAGCAGAATCTGATACTTTTGCGTCTGATACGTCCAGGCTGTCCATATTAATTACTAATTGACCTGAAAATTAAATTATCATGTTACTGTTACCTACTTACAAAACTAAGAAATTAACATTTAGGTTTACGAATTGAATGCTAAAGGAGTATTTTATAATTGTTTCAGCAGAGTGGGAAATTATGTTATATCGACCGAAGAAGTTAATTACCTACTAACATTCGGAATTAATAAAATAATGTAACTGATATGTACACCACTGAGGGCGGAAACGTACTACGGACAGGAAAGGCATAAAAGTTCACGAAATTCCCACGTTGTATAGGAAACACGTTTCGTCGTGTCGCGGTAGTCTTTGTAGCTGCATATAAAACGCGCGTGCTGACTTTCTGTCCCTAGAAAAACAAAATATGTCTTTAGTATATTGTCGCCCTAAACCCCAGGATGGCAATTATTCATTTGTGATGATAGATGTGCAGGATACCTACTTCCTACCTGACGAAGGGAAGCAAGCTCTAAGCTAAAAGAGGTATTTGTTGATTTTCCTGTTTCCTGGATAGGTCAATTAATTAGGAAAAGGTTTCTTTTTAAATTTGGTGTCAATTAGAATTACGTGATAGCAACCATGATACTACATACCTGCTAGGTACAAAGAAAAAAAGAGGTTTTAGGACTCCCTAAGCAATTGAAATACCTACATAAAATGATTCTTTGAAAATTGAGGAGCTGACTCGTAAGTACTAAGTATAACTTAGCTAGAAGAACAAGCGGCTATAGCTACATACTATATTTATTTCAACAATTGCCGAATGTTTAAACAAATAATGTACTTAAATGATTGTTGCCAAATAAGGTTTCTTAGTCTCAAGTTGCCACCGGAAGTTTGAAGCTTTCAAGAATTTGCAATCACGTTTGGGCAGACGGACACGTGCGTAACGTTACAACAGCTCGGATTTTCAGTGGCTACGCAAAAGAGCGTCATCCATTTTTAGGGTTCCGTACCAAAATGGTAAAATGGAACCCTTATGGTGCGACTTCCTCCGTCTGTCTGTCCGTCTGTCCGTCTGTCCGTCCGTCACACTCGATTATTTCAGTAACTACCGAAGCTATCGACATGAAATTTGGAATAGTTGTGTATATTAGTGGCCCAAAGACACTGGAATTAAAAAAAATTGGAAATTATTTTTGTTCTTATTTAAAAAGGGGGGAAAATCGGAGGTTTGAAATTTAAAAGTGAGATAACTGTACTGTGTGGGGTATCATATGAAAGGGTTTACTTTGTACATTCTAAAATCTCTAAAAATCTCTCTCTTCTAAAATCGGGGAAAAAGTCTAAAAAAATACCGTCCGTCCCCCCCCCCCTTATCTCCGGAGTTTACCAATCGAAAAATCTGAAATAATTATGGTCAATAGGAATTTATGTATATTTTACAGGAAAACTATAGCCAATGCTCTAACTAGCATAGTTTTTTTGATATTAACAGTAAACCTCTACAAACAAAGTTGGTAATTATTACCGTTTTACATCTTTGGTCGTTACAGTTTTAGTCGTGTTACATCTACAGTATTACGAACGAATCTTAAAAGTACCTAGCTATAACTACCTTTTACAATTTTTATTTTAAAATTGTAAATTGTAAAATTAAAATTGTTTCATGTTCATAGTGATGTGACACAATAGGTTATTGTAACTAATTTGTTTTCAATTTACGATCTTCTTGAGTACGGAACCCTCGGTGCGCGAGTCCGACTCGCACTTGGCCGGTTTTTTTTTATATAAGAAACCCAACTGCGCATAAGCCCACAAAACTCGCTTAAAGAATAAAATTTTATCAAGAATATCTCAGCCGGGGACATACTAAAGTACAAATATGGGTCAATCTTACAAATAATACGATCTTATCGTACATACATAAATACGTATATTACCCCAAATCACAACCACCGATCCAATGCAAGCCTCCGGTTTTGACGGCCTCCGTGGCGCAGTATGTAGCGCTGTTGTCAGGTCCCGGGTTCAATCCCCGGCAGGGTCACATTGGGAATTTATAATTTCTGAATTTTCCCTGGTCTGGCCTGGTGGGAGGCTTCGGCCGTGGCTAGTTACCACCGTTATATAATACGGCTAGCCGCTTTACGGTGGATTCTACGATTTGGCTGCGAATTATATACCTAATACTAGCGAATGCCCGCGACTTCGTTCGCGTGGATTGAGGTTTTTCGGTTCCCCGGGATCCATCCATCCATACATCCATACATCCATACCTCCAAACTTTCGCATTTATAATATTAGTAAGTATAGATAGATATCAACCAAATTGCAAAAAAATTACAGTGGACACCCGTCTCCTTCTTAGGAAGAATAGTAATTTTAAGTTGATATTAATTGCATTGTATAGAGACCGTACTCGTACCAAAGAAATCATTGAGCTACACCGGAAAACCAACTTCAACTTCCGGCATTGCGCTTTACAAAGACGCTGTCTGTAGTATGGGTCAATCAGACAAAAATGCTTGGGATAAAATAATTACTTTAATTAAATACTGCTCCATATTTAATTTAAATTTTTCATTGTTTCAGTTTAAACCACAGCACTAAGCATAATTAATAACATACACAACTAATTTTTATTTTGTTTAGAAAATTTAGTAAAAAAATCAAAAGTAGTAGTGGATGGTTAAAAGTGTTTTCATGTAATTATTATAACCCACTATAGTTACTAGATTGATATTGACACAATAAACGAATAAATTAATAAATCAATAAAAACAAGTAATAAAATTAAAATAATTTAAATACCCACAACGAACTGCAGCGCTTATTGCCATTGAGACCTTAATATAAATTTGAAACAACAATTAGAACTTCACAGAAGTATATACCAAAATATCTAAAACACAAAACTGCATCTTTGTCGGCTCAGTAGTTTTTTGACCAGCGTGGTGGACTATGGTCAAACCCTTCTTATTCCGAGATAAGACTTGTGCTTATAGTAATGAGAGAGGTGACACCTCCTACTACTGGACAAGTGTTAAATTATAATATTCTGATAAATAATTGTTAAAAAATATATCACTTCAAAACTTAAGCAAAAAATCTCATGGATTAAAAAAAAATTTGATCACTTATGGAGTTCCTGTGACCACCTCCTGGCTCCATCACGAAACCCTGGGTAGCATCTAGTTTTAAAGAGCTTGTCAAGACAAATCAAAAGAGTCCAAAAATGTCAGGTAATACGATGAGAACTTAAGGAGATCCCATGATCACCTCCTGACTCCATCATGAGTTCCTGGGCAGCATCTAGGTACAAAGTGCTTGTCAAGACAAATCAAAAAAGTTCAAACACGACGGGTTTAAGACGAGAACTCAACGAGTTACCATGACCACCTCCTGGCTCCATCATGAGACCCTGGGCAGCATCTAGGTACAGAGTGCTTGTCAAGACAAATCAAAAAAGTTCAAACATGACGGGTTTAAGACGAGAACTTAACGAGAACTCATTAAGTTCTCGTCTTTAAAACGAGAACTTAATGAGTTCCCATGACCACCTCCTCGCTCCATCGTGAGACCCTGGGCAGCATCTAGGTACAAAATGCTTGTCAAGACAAATCAAAAGAGTCCAAATACGACGGGTTTAAGATGAGAACTTAGTCCCCATGACCACCTCCTGGCTCCATCATGAGACCCTGGGTAGCATCTAGGTACAAAGTACTAGGCAAGAAAAATCAAGAGTCCGAATACGACGGTTTTACGATGAGAACTTAAGAACACCTACCAAATCACGATTGCAGCACAGCTTGGTGGACTATGGCCCTAAAACATATCTAAGAACCTTCTCAGAAGCTAAAACAAAAATCCGCATCTAGATCAGCACAGTAGTTTTTCAGAAAAAGGGTAACATAATACAATAAAAAAACACGATTGCAGCGCAACGCGGTGGACTTTGACCTTAAAATATAGCTAAGGACCTTCTCACAAGCTATAGATACATATCCAATTAAAAAACCGCATCTCAATCGGCCCAGTACTTTTTCAGAACGAGTGAATATAATTAAAATTATTAAAAAATACGACTGCTCTGCCGCAGCCCGTATTGAATTACCTTTGGAATCTTATTCACATTTTTATTAAATGATATTTTTTTGTGAGTCACTGGATATTGAACTACAGTGTAATATATTTTTGGAATCTACTCATCATTTTCTAGATGATGATTATATAGTCAATCTTATTTTCGAATATTTTTTTTCAATTTTAGTCTTTAATGTGGGACCATGGTCACCCCATCAATTTTTTTTTTAAATTTTACTAGCCTATGTCACTCGGAATAAGCTAGGGATTCTAACGATAACTCATTTATCAAAATCGGTTCAAGCGTATAGAAGTTATGGTGGAATATACAAACTCACATACATACATACATACATGAACCCTGAAAACAATATACTCCTTTTTCAGGCAGTCGTATAAAAATGATAACATGGAAAATAAGAATCACGATTGCAGCGCAGCTTGGTGGACTATGGTCCTAAAACATATCTAAGAACCTTGTCAGAAAGTTAGCTAATGCAAAAAACCGCATATTCATCGGTTCAGTTGTTTTCTAGGAATATGGTAACAAAATTGTGCATAAAAATACAAACAAACGCACACCTCTTATTTTAGGGCAAACACATAGGTATACCGTCTCCGTTCCATCGTGAGCATGAATTAAAAACATATAAAAATCTATGTCAACGAGTGTAACGTAGGTTTTATTTGGCTTTGTTAATGAATAAGTGTTACCTAAAAATAATTCAAACATTATTTCGCATAGCGGTCCCTACCATTTACAAAGGATCCATAGAGATAGTACGCTAAAAAATAATTCTACACCAATGTTACCCGCCTTGCCTGTAGCACTTTTACGTACAAATTTTATTACCAGCATATTCTATTACTAAATACTAACATAATTAAAAATATTTTTACCTGCGTTTAAATTTTTAGTCCCATATTCCTCTTTCTTTCGACGCACACACTAACTTCGACAACTTATTATTAAGTTAATTTAGTACTACTTAGGAAATGTTTTTCATTTTTTAAGAAAATTACTGTACGATAAATAAATACCTACTAAACGAATATTTCAGTTAATTTTTAATTTTTAAAATCAATCACTTGATATTAATAAACATCTAACTCGACTTCTCTGCTGATCGGGAGTTAATGGAGTGAATAATCATCGTTCGTGGGTCAGGCGTATAACAGGAATGTGCTACCGAGACTCGACAGTTGAGTATCGATACTCGACATCGACTACGGTTCGAATAAATTCTTACGAGTATTTGCGTGTTCTTCCGTGGTTCTTCCAATGCATAGAGATGATGACAGGTCAATCAAATTAAAAACGCTCTTCTAGTATGGAAGTTTGTAAGAAATACATAATTGTGAGTTGTGACGTCATCATACTTAAACGCACTTTTTTCTTCAATCTATATTTTAAAATGGTTATCGAACTTAAAACTAACCGAGCATGTGAATTTGAGGTCTTTTGGAAGACCTTCTATTTAATATTGAGTAAGAAATAATTTATTTTTGACATAGGCATCATCCGCATTCTAATCCACAAGAGCAGTAAATTATTATTTTCGGTTTCTACAAATCTATTAATAATAATATATCTTTTATCTATTTTTAAAGTAATATCGTCATCATTGCAACCGATTACCGACCCATGGTATTTACAAGAATTAAGAAGTCAATCCTAAGGCTGCACGCGCCGCGTCTGAAGGGATAAGAGTTACGCGATAGAAAGGGATATATAGAGGTAGGTATTTAATTATTTTCACTCGCAGCACTGTGCGAGCTGAATACCGCGTTTAAATTCGCCGCTAGAGGCGCTAGTGTAGAATGAGGTCTCCGAAATGTCAAATAGGTATTATCACTGGGCCTTTATCGCGGGTCTAATTATTTCATTAATACTTTACAGTACTTTGTTATATTAGTATGCATTATAATATATCGAATGTTGTCGCTCATAGCTTTAACTTTATTTTACTATTAGATACCCCCCTTCATTCTTATGTAGGTAGGAACGTTCTCATTATCCGGGATAAAAAGAAGCCTATATCACATTTCGGGTTCACAATCTATGAATGAAAATCAGGTCAGATCGTTGCTCTTTTATGGTGCGATTGACAGACAAACCAATAAACAAACAAACACATTGACATTCACACTAAGTAACTATAATATCTGGTATAAATATATTAAATTATAGTACCTTTAGAATAAGGTTTAAGGTTGGAGATGACCTTATTTAAATGCTATCGATAGGTGTGTCGATAAATTGCTAGGTGATGCATCACTTCGATTCACGCTCATAAACACGTGAGCACAATGTCAACCCCTCGACCCGCTGCCATCCCGCAGCCGAGAGCACGTGGCGTCAGAAAGAGATAGCAATAATACAATATCGCCTGCGAGGCTCCGCCGCGTGACGTGAAAATAAGTATCTAGTATACTTTTACTTGCGAGTTGTGATATCGTCCGCATGGATTAAGGATTTCTACCACGACGGAACGGAGACGGTTTAAGTGTTTGCTCTAAGAGGTTGTGCGTTTGTTTGTATGTTTGAGCACTTTTTTGTTACCACTTTCCTGGAAAACTATTGGACCGATTATAATGCTTTTTTTTTGCATTAGATATGTATAGCTTCTGGGAAGGTTCTTAGATATGTTTTAGGACTATAGTCCACCAAGCTGCGCTGCAATCGTTATTTTTATTTTTAGTATGTGACCTTGTTTCTTCAAAAGTACAAAGCAGATTTAGATGTGTTTTTTTGCATTAGATATGTAGGTATAGCTAACAGCATCCACTTGGTGGATGATGTTCCGACGGACCAAGACTGCTAGGCCAAGATACGCAGTCCCGATCGCCGAGGTGTGATCCTCCCGGTAGACATAGTATCCGAAAACCTTCAACTTGTCTGCTGGTCTGAGGTGCATCTCGTGGATTAGACCGATGTCCACACGACGCAGATTCTTGAGTGCAGAGGCTTTCTGTGATGAAAACCCGTGGGCATTCCAAAATGCGATCCTGAGCTCACCCATTGCAGAGCTCCATGATGCATTTCAAGACCAGCGGAATTGGATGGCGCTGTTCTTGGATAGCAATCAGAACCTGGTTTAAGGGTCCGATAATATTAGTTAATCTTGGGTCCAAGTGACCGCGAGCCGGTTGGGGTGCCTGCTGCGGTGCCACTCGCTTCGCCTTCGTCCCCCTTTCGGGGGCAGCGACTACGGTGGGCTTGGACGGTTTGGCGGGCGGCACGACGGTGCCGCTGGTTGATTGCTGGCGGGCTGCGGTGCAATGTATGTATCACACTAACGGAATAATTAATAATTATATATTTATGTGACTAAATGGAATATAGAACTCGTCCTAGTTTTACCTACTACGGAATCCTAAAAAGGAAATCCTTTGGTGTGAACGTCCGTCTGCCAGACTATCAAAGATACACAGATATAATTGACTCATGTTCCTTGTCCCTATTAACGACTTCCTTGCCTACTATTATTGATAAACGCAGTACAGGTATTGTCATGAAACGACGAGTAATTAGTTCAATCTTACTCATTTCAATTACTAATACAATTTTTTAAATCATATTACTGTAATTTTTTACTGTAGGTAATCTGGCCCCGAAGCGGGCTTAAAGTAAGCTTAAAGCTACTCGATTGAGAGGAGTACCTAGGTACCTGTACTTTTTTAAAAGTTACTTGATTTTAAAATGTCTTCAAAAATAGCATTTTCCGCTCATTCCGACTTTAGGTTTGCAATAGTACCTACTCGTAGATAGGTAATATTTGAAGTCGAAGTCTCTAACCAGACCAGATTTTTATATTATTAGCAACATTAAGTTTTAAATTATTTTTAGTTTAAAACTGAATGGTGCTAACAAAATTTGCTAGTGGTGCGGTCAAATAATTTAAGAAAATAAAAATTACTGAGTACTACATACGTATACCTAATTATCTATACGTTTTCTTACAAGGTACGTAAAGTCTATTTGAGTATATTATGAACTTTAAATGTTTTACTTCAGGAAATAAGACGTTTGTGAGTGATTTGTGATATATACAACTGTGAAAATATTTTTAGCGAAGTTGAAATGTCGTGACTGGTATGTTTTATTTACATGATTTACTTCGCTCCGTAGATGCGACTATATGTGGTAATCGATTTCAGAATGTATTCATTCAATCGTTTAGTCACAACTAGTCTGTCAATGTTTCCATCACTATGAGTCCAATGACAATTATAATCACGTGATCTGACGCCATATTTGTTTACATGTTTTACGTTGCCTCGTCAAATAGACTTTACGACAGAACCCATGGTGCGCGAGTCACACTCGCACTTGGCCCGTTTTTATATTTTGCATTCCTTTGGAGAATTGTAAAATATGGAAGGGCATATGTACTCAATGGTGATAATAATTATAATTATAAGGCTAAGCCAATTTACTATGATAATATTGTAATAAAAAACGAGGTGATCAATGAATTTATTTTGCTTTATTAGTTTATCAATCTACAAATACATTTGTACACCGGTAATCTGAAACATCTTGTGGCATTTTGTTGCCCTAACACTCAATAATATACTTATTATGTATTTAATAAATTTTACTTAAATACTAATCTTCAAATAAAACATCTAAGACTTTTTTCTACGCTTTACATTAAGGATGATGATAATATCTAATAATATTTTTTATACAAACATAAAGATCTAGAAACGCATGAGTAATAAAAATTAATTCACTTTATTTTGAATTATTTGGTGCTAAATAAGTAGAGCTTTACTTGTTTGCAAAAATTTCGCGGTTAAACAGAACAGCAAAGAAATGTTTGCGTTTAGAGCAATCAGATTGAACAACGTGATAAATTATTATGATGACATCTACTATTAATCTGATTCTTCTACTGAACACCTCTTCCGCAAAAATACTGTTCCGTAAACCCGTATAAAATAATATAGCTCATACCAAAGCTACAAGATACTGTGGTTCATCTGCACCTTCCTATATAAGTTTGGCAAACTAGTAACTTGGAGAACTTTGATTATAATGATATTATATTTTTCTATAGCACCCAGATTATTCGTGGCAAAGCTTAGTATTCCTGGTTTTAATTTTAATGAAGAAGGACACCGTTCCTCCCACCTATCGCAAAGCCTGGCAGAAGCGCCTGTCTGCCACTATCGTTTTTACGCAGACAATTACTTTTTCCATTAAAAATACAAAGTGCAAAAATTGCATTATGTAGGTACCCACGATATGGCTGCCAAGTTTTTATTTAAATACAAAACAAAAGACATCAAACACCTCCACAATATTTTTACTGGTTTTTGGACATTATAAGTATTTCGCGAATTGTATTTTAACAACGTTTATACAAACGTAATATTTTTCATTACTTACCTACAAACAGTTTAAAAAAAGTAACGTGATAAAGCATATTATGATAATATAATATTTATGATGTTCTCAAACTTAAATAGTTATATAATTAATATTGTTAACAAAATTATTACATCACTACTAGAACACTTAGAAATGTAACGATCGCAAATAACATAATTTAGGTTTAGACTATTTAAGATCCAAATATACATATCTAGAAAAATCTTGAAGATCAAAATACATTAACAGAAAGAGGCTAAACTTTTTGAAAGTTACCATTTTAATGGATAATGCCCATTTACTACTTTTTATAACTGGTAGCTGCAGTAACGTTTAACATCACTAGAGCGCTTCTTATTTCTTTAGTATGTTCAATAATATGACTAAAGACTATGTCAGCTTGTTGTTCCGCAGTTTACTACATACGGACTCGATTCTTAATCTCAAACAGCTTTTATTTACCTATATTGGACTATAATTACAATAATAAATAATTAAAGTACTAATTCTTAAAACTCACTTTTGAGTTAAGATTTCTTTATTTCAGGATCATAATATTAATTTAATTACGCCTTAAAACTGGAGGTTACAGTCCTTAGCAAAATATCAACATTTAATTACATATTAACGATACTAGATTACCTACAATTTCTTTAATTTAAACTGATTTGGCTTCTTCTTAACAAACTAACATTTTAAATGTCAAGTTAATAGTTTTGAAAAATATAATAATGTAACGAGTACTTAGCTTGGCAAAATAAAATACAAAAAAATACCTTAGGCACTTTTACACAAAATAAAATGTAAAAAGAGCTATAATAATATTAATATACAACTACAAAATCTGCCAAACAGTAAAAAAAATATAATGTACATCGCAAAATAAAATCTTTATTATTATCACCTATAGTTTACCCATAAATTACCTATTTAATATTCATAATTAATTAACAACGACAAAGATTATTTTTTATCTGTAGGTACCTACTTAAAATCTAATGACTCCTAAACTTTACAAAGCTAATTCGATTTTATACATACAAAAAATATAATTTAAGGTTTTCATAATATTACGATGGAAACAAAGCTGATCCTTTATCGTACATCTTTAATTAGGTTACGTTATTTAGATTGATCTTTTATTTGAAAATGTGGGTATATTTGAATTATGTTGGTGTAATATAATAAATTTAACATTTTAATTTATTATACATAACAATTTTAAGTGGTTACAGTTCATAATTTATGAAACCACTAAGACGGTTAGTTATCACTGAAATGTTTTTGGTAAATATTGGGGCACGGTTTTGAATCTGGTTTCACTGCTGATATTATTGGTATTGGAACTCATTTGGTACGAGAGATTGAATAAATTTTTTAAAATATGTACGATTGATGTTGATTGAAACAAGAATGAATAACTATCGGTGTGCTTACTCTGAGTTTTTACATTGCTAATTCGATTGATCGTATTGAACGTTCGATCACATTGGCGTCAAAGTAAAATGAACCTTAACAGCTTTGAATTAAAGTCACAAATTCAGTACAACTGATTTTAATTTGGAATATATGAACGCACAAACGAAATTGAGCTCTATCTCGATGTTTCTAAGGTTAATTTTACTTTGACGTTAATGTCATCGTATTCTTATACGATCAATCGAATAAAAACTTAGAGTAAACGTACCGATCAGCCTTAGTAGGTGCAATCATGTAAGGATTGCCGATCAAATATATTATATAGGGTATCGTACATACCTACCTAAACGTATGAGAATGGATACACGAAATTGAGCTCCAATTCAATGCTGATATGGTTTATTTTACTTTGAAGCCGAACTTTGACGATTTGATCGACAATGCTTACATAATCGCAAAAATATAGTTTTTGAAGTGTTCGAAAACCTTCAAGACTGTCAATTAGAATGTGTTGCATCAAACATCTGAGTATATATATATATATATATATATATTATACATATATATTTATTCAATTATTTTGCGTTTTACCATAACAGTACTTAACGGCTTTAGCAAATAGACTAGAATTATTTTTAGCTTATCTCAATCACCTTAAAAAAAAGTCTCTCGAACCAAATCAAGATAAGTACAAACATTAATTATTTTATTTATACACAGTTAAAATAATTAATATTTATATGAATATTAATTATTTTAACTATAAACCTCTTGATAGTACGTAAAGGGTGTGTAATATTTTATTAATAAAGAGGCCATCACTAATAAGCTTTACGCGCTTCCATTATATACTTATCTCCACGTTTTAGGTTAACCATGTACATTAAGCAGTAGGTACATAATGGATATTAGTAAGGGCCTAGTAGTTTTGAGATAACTGTATTTGAGAGAACTTGAAAATATTTTAAAAGAGAGCCAATAAATTCAACAAACATTAAAACGGATGTTGATTCCACTGAACTCTACTAGACTAAGCTAATAATATATTTTGGTACAAATACTAAATGCTCAGGCTCACATAATATTATTTATGTTTTAATTCAACCCTCGCAAAAAAAGACTACTAACAAGTTTACAATGACTTTAGCCACTAATGACTTTGGCTTAGGTACCTATTTCACATTTTTCAAAAATATGTACCTAATACTTATTAATACTGGATGAGGTTACTTTTTGGTCTCCTTTAGTATCGAAATTGTGCGATTACGTTGCTTTGTATTTTAATTGCCTTAAAATAAATCGACTTTAATGTATCACACTATTTAAGCATTATATTAATTATAAGCCGATTTGAACACAAACGCTACTACTACCACTAAAGTCTAGCGTTGTATGACTCTCACGATTTGAATATCGATATTGTACTGTCGTTCAGGCCATAGTGATCAGCAATGCACCGTATTTTTATTGACTTACACAAAATATGCTAAGTACTCACATAAAATAGCTAGAGTGGATTTTTGTATTTACTCCAGCGCGACAGATTAATATAAGCGGCGATTCCTTGGACCCTTTAGAGTACTTTCACCATATAATTATAAGATTAGTATATACTTAGGGGCGTCTGTCTAGGACAGCGGATCATAATACTCGTAGTAATAAAAACAGCCACATAGAAATACTCTAGCGCGTCAGAGTGAGTTAAGTACGAGTACATTCTGAAAAGTGCACATTCAAATAAACTGACGAGACGGAGAGTAACAAACTTGCAAAAAACCGTCGCCTCCACATACTCGAGCGCGGTGGATATTTTTTTAATTTTGAAGGAAATAATACAAGATTAACGGAAATCATATAATCTGCCGGTCTCCATAAGCCGAAGTAACCAAAATCGTAATACGTGCTGTACGCTTACTCCGAGTTTTTACATTGCAAATACGATTGATCGACGTGAGAGCTCACCCCCCCAAGTGTAAGCGAACGTTAAAGTAAAATGAACGTTAAATTAACAGCGTTGGTTTAGAGCTCATTTCATCATTTCGTGTATTTATTCACAGCCAGCGGTCCAAACGCTGAATTTGTGACTTTAAAGCAAGAGCTTTTGGGTCCATTTTACTTTGACCGTTCGCTTACACTGGGCGAGGTGAGTTCTCACGTCGATCAACCGTATTTGCAATGTAAAAACTCAGAGTAAGCGTACAGCTGTAGTAAAGTAGGTATTCCCCACTCCGCCACTCTATCCCTTTCGCTCTATCTCTATCTCTCACTCTCTCCGTCCCCACACTACCTTCCATTGCCATGAGTAAATAGATTGTTTTCATTTCAATGCTATTTTCCGAGAATTTTCCTTTTTTTTATTTTTATTTATTCTTTATTTGACAAAAATAGGTTTTTACAAATATCATCTTCACGTCCTGAAACTCTCGTGAAACTTACCTTCAGAGATTTAAAAAAACTATTGAAATTTTTTAACCTTACAAAACGGCGATTGCCGCAAACTGTACCTATCAAAATCGGTTGATTAGTTCGGGAGATATGGTTGCCGTAAATTTTCAAACAATTTTTTTTACACTTCGAAAATTCTTGTCGGACCGATTTTGGAACAAAAAGTAATTTTTTTGATTTTAAAAAATTGCACCGAAAGCCTAAAATTGTATCAAACTTGGTTAATTACTTCGAGAGATTTCGCAATTCAAATTTCCAAAAAAAAGTGTTTTACAACTCGAAGAACTCGAAGATGTATAATTTTGAGCTCAAAACTTCGAAAAGGGAATTATTTCTTGAAATTTGAGATACACATTGTAACCACATAGATTTACCTGCTGTGGCGGATTATAGCGAATTAAATTTCAAGTTTCTTCATTAAAAGCAGTTGTACTGAATTTGTGAGTTAATCAAAAGATTTTGGGACCATTTTACTTTTGCGCCCATGTGATCGAACACTCGATTAAGATCAATCGAATTTGCAATGTAAAAAAATAGACTAAGCATGCAGACATGAATTCTACGGCCGAATTATACTAATATTATAAATGCGAAAGTGTTTGTTTGTTGGTTTTTTGCATGGCTATAGTTCCCTGGAAAGAGACACAGGCTACATTTTGTCCCGGAAAATTGAGGAGTCTCCGTGGGAATTAAAAAAACTTATCCCTTGAGGACGAAGTCGCGGGCATCAGCTAGTCGGTTATATGAGTATATTTAACGGATCAACTACACTTAATTATTGTTATCGAAACCTTTCTATTATTTATACATTAATAAATTACTACAAAACAGTTATCCTATCATAGACAACATTTATACGTTTAGCGCCTAATTTTACCTTCGAAACAGCTAGGCCGGTCGCGGAAAAATATGAGACCAAAAACTATTTTTAAGCATTTTGCTCAATTCATTAGGTAGTTCTTAAATATTAAATTAAAACTAAGCACTTGTAATACTTAAAATCGCTCGTAACTACATCACTCAATACCATTGACTCAATACCATCGCAGTTTTGGCACGCACATCATGTACTTTCTTTCTTAGTTCTTACATACACGTAAGCCTACACTTATATATTATCTGATTAATTATTGTACATCGCCTCATTCACTCACAACGATAGTCATCAACTCAACTTATAATAACTTATGTAATTATAAACAAATAACCAAATCTAGAAAATAAAAATTAATTTGGCACTGCAATAACTTAGTTACCATTTTTGGCAAAAACAATAGTACACGTCTTTAATTTAGGGCATCTGCCTACGTCATACTTTTTGTAGGTCCGATTATTGGGCTGGCTTTATCACCGACTCAACATCCGAACCTTTGATTTTCCACAGACAAAAAATTGGTCACCGATTGTCTGACGTGGGCGGAAACACTAAAGTAATACAGGAGCTTACTATTCATTACACATTATTTTGCGAAAAATCGTATGAAATAATCTGTATCGTACAACGTAAAAACGTAAGAAAAGAAAGAAACTCGACATGGTTAGGGAATTGCCGTATCTACCCGCGATTTATACAATTCTTGTATTTTACCGTGTAATTAATGAATCTAATAAATGAATCATAATACCTTTCGTCACGTAGTGATTATATTATACTCTTTGCCTTTCGTGTCCATGAACGAGATTCTACTTGTAAAACCTATAGTAGTTCTGCACGTATAAAAACAAAATAATTGATTATTATTTGCGAATAACAGCAAAAATGTTGAATACACAAATACTGAATCATTAATTTCTATGTTGTTTCTACCATGTTTCTACATTAATCTCATAAAATATTTCTTTGCCTATTTTGACCCATAATTCAGCTGTTATACTTTTTTTATAAATAGTTCACCAATATTCGTACCTATGAACCTTTGACCCTGTTGGGTAGGTTTGAACTTTTACTCAAATGATATCTGCACTATTGTTTATAAGTTAATTTGTGGTCTTATATTTAAAGAAGTCAAAAATAAAGTTTGGCTTCAAATATAGTAAATATGAGCTTTTTGAATAGCAGTTTTACGATCGAAGATTATAAAAAACACTTTTTATTAAAGAACCATCGCCGAGTTTCTTGCTGGTTGTTCTCAGTAGGAATGGCGTTCTGAACCTTTGGTAGATTCATTTGACGATTGAAAAGTACTTGCAAAAAGCACGTAAAGGTCATTGAAATAAAAAAAACATTTGAACATTGAATTTATGATAACTTCGATTTTTTTATTCGAGATTTCATTTTCAGATCCATGGTAATTTACCTATATTAGAATTTGTATAAATTACTTATAAAAATCTGCTTTTTATTATAATAGATAGGTTTTTTTCAAACAAAGCAATGAATTAAAATGATATTGGTAACTTATGAATCTTACTTATAATTGGTATCTATGAATCTTTACATGTAAATTGTAGGTAGTTTCCAAGTTTGTCGTAAATTAATCTAAATTCAACTATGGTTCAAAAATTTTAAACTACTTTAATTTTTATTTACTTATCGTTTCAAACGCTTGAATATCTCACTATTTTTTTTTCAAACAAACCATAAACGTGTCTTTTTTAAACCGCTTGTTTGACCTCTTAGGAGGGAGGTTTGTATTTAGTTAACTAACTAATATTACGTTCATCCTTCTGTGATAAGTAGATAACATTTGAAAAGTAGTTTCACATCTACCTACCACTCATGATTTTAATAAATGCTTTCTATACTCTAGACAATTAGGTATTAAACAGCATGAACGCTAATTATTTAGACCAATTTGTGGTGTATCATAATCAGCACAGACGCGATGCGTCAGCTTGACGCGGACAGAGAGTGGACTTAGGACAAAATGTACCTCAGGAATACTAGGTAGTTCCTAGGTATATGTTTACAGTAACATTGAGTTAATATTTTACTAACTTACTCGTATCTTTCTTTGGCATAAAAATATTTAACTATAGCATTTACTTTGGTTTATATGAACTTTGACTTCTTTTGATAAACTAAATTAATAACTAAACTAAATTCATTTAATGTAAAGGCATTTTAACTGATAGGCCATTTTTGACGATGGCAATTTAAATACCGATGTTTTTGGAATGTACCCTTATAATAAACATTATCTTATGAAGTTTCCTTTATTATTCATGTGTCACTTTTTAACAATAAAGGCTTTATTAAGGTAAAATTGTCGCTACTGTGTCACGATTGCAATCACCTCTGATTGACTAACATTTTTTACTATTAGCCAAATCCACTGACGCAGCATTCATTTATTCAGTCAATCACTACACTTGAAATTGAAACAATGATAGAAATAATGACGTATCTTACAACGGTATGTAGCCAAGACAAGATAATTAACTGTCAAAAGTGGCTTACTAAAATGACTTCACTATAACATCTCGAAACAGTACATATACTTTGTACTTAAATAAGTTGTGAGCTTCATGTCTCAAGGTTCAAGACATGAGGACATTGGCATATCTTCTTTTTAAATATAATTTAGGTAGAGATACAAATATGCAATTTGTTTCTTTGCAATCCTATATAAACGATTCTTCATACAAACTAGTGGTGATAATTTGGCTTTACACAATCTCTAAGCCAAGCTAAATTTACAGGTATCAATGTGTATTTAATTGTTACTATAATGTACAATTATTGAACCTGTCATTTTAGTTTAGAGGGCTTGAAACCGGTTTCGAAATAACTCATATTTTGCATGTTTAACCGGTTGATAAGAGAATTTCAAACCACACTGAAGCCCGGTTAGTCACAGTGTCAAAATACAAACGCTGTACGAGATATATTCATTATTATAAAGCTACTGGAACGTTTTACCTATTACTTAACATGGGGTTTGCCGTAGATATGCTTATTATAAAAAAAAATGAAGTACTAAACTAGATTTTTAGCACAATAAAAACACCCCAACTTTCCATTAATCGGTTAAGTAGTGAGTGTTCTTCCCTTCCATGTGTTTATGTGAATGAGTTTTAAACAGTAACCGGTTAGAGTAAAATTTTTCAGGTCAGATATGAACTGGTGCGGAATATTAACTATAGTCTCACAATCTCACAACTTATCGGGCCAGGTGACAGCGTCGCTAGTATATTATATTAAAAATTAAATTTAAAAAAAACTAACAAGCATAAAAACTAGTTCCAATTTTAGCCACCGGGCAAGATAAGTTTGTGGGACTATATGTCAAAATTTAAACTGCCTGTTAAACTGTGGCTTTTCATATTGTAAACATAAATATCATCACATAATATTCAGACAAATCACTTTATTTCATAAACCGGTTTTCAAGCAAATAGAGAGTATGCAAATATCCATTATTATAGGCACCAATCTTTAATGACTTATCATAATATACTGGACAGAAAATTATTATTTCACGATGTTTCAATGTTCCATTATTCTATGTCCGCTGCTTCGGCTGGAGGCAGGACGCTAATACGCACCGCGTCGGGGCCCACTACAATTTTCACCTGAAAGTTAATAAGATACACTTTTTTATTACTATAATCAAAACCCTTAATGCACGCGGTTGGAGTTGCAGGTATCGTACCTGCAACGCCAACCGCGTGCATTAAGGGTTTTGATTCCCGTAGGAACTCTTTATTTTTTGGGATAAATATTGCCTGTGTTTATTCAAGCTTTTATAAGTATCTCCATTCCAAATTTCAGCCAAATCGCTTCAGTCATTGTGATTTAAAGGAGTAAAAGACATACACCTAAAAACATCTACAAATAAACAATTAATATATTATTATTCAGAAGGATTCAGATAGATAAAAGTTCTCACTTGACCGCGATTTCGAAGGTAGGAGATAGTAAATTGTGATGGGGAAGTCAATAGAAGCGGGCTAACCTGGTATTGACCTGAAATTTTACAATATGTTTAGCTAAATGAGATCATTTTAACACCAATAAATGGTAGACTCCCAAAAATGGCGAACTAGTTACTTTTATGCATTCCCATGATATGGGTATTGCAAAACCCATATCATGTTTTGAGCTTGCTGAGAAAAATACGAAAAATAAAATGACGCCCCACTAAATTCAATATGACAAACTAAAAGCTTGTTTAAAAAATGTTTTTTTAATGATTCGAGACTTTTTGAGCTAAATTAAAATGAAGACTATAACTGAACTATTAGTTTAAATTTCTATAATCCGCGACAGTAGGTAAATCTATGTGGTACAGTGTGTATCCGGTACATAAAGCCCGCGATATTCACCACACCACAGAAATCTTCCAAACTACTCTCAACGTACGTCTCACTCCGATACCAGAGCATCTTCAGGAGATGTTGACTCGACAATGCACGATTGTGAAGTGACGATTGTGTCGAAAATTCCGGTGCGCTGCGGTGTCCGACCATAAAGACACGGCTCAACGCTCTGGCCGCCAAAATTTTGGAAGCACTAGAAACAGTTGCCGACGAGTCGAGTGAGCCAGTGACGACTGGTCCGGCATCCATCGCCTCTGCCGATACCTCTCCGGAAAGCCCACTCCGATTTAAGCCCCTCATGGCCAATGACGACGGCCAGTGAGTGAATTAAATTTCTAGTTCCCTCATTATTATGGACTTCCGCAAAGTAACGCCTGCTTCTATCCAATATCTAAATTGAAATATTACCTAGTCCCCGCGTCAAACGTTCATAGCGTAGTAGACGGGGTTCTGAGGCGCAGTCATGGGCGAAGTGGCTGTAGCGGCCCCTTCAGGTGCTCCCCTCGCTGTGCGGGAAGGGGAGCCCGGGGCCGGCTGGTACAAGGGTGCTGCTACCTAGAACACATTAGACAAGGTTTTATGAAAAAATATATCAATATAGAAGTCATAGATCTGGTTTGATCAATGGAAACTTTTCATTCGATACAATAGTTTTTCTTCTTACTAAAAAGAAAGTTCGGTTTTGAGAAAAAATTCGGTTGAAGGTATGAAAGTCCAGTGTTTCTGAAGTTAGAGACATGAAAATCGGCACATAGGTTATTAGGTTTAGATGATCAAAATACGTATAAGCAATTTTCACGAAAATCCATCCCAAAGGGATGGTGGGAAACAACTTTGGGGTGGTGAAAAAGGGAAAGTGTAATGAGGGTTGAAAGGCTACATGAAATTGCTATGTTTTTAAGTTAGAGACATGAACATCAGCATTAAGGCTATTAGTTTTAAATAATAAAATCCTTTATAAGCTATAATATAGCTTCTTGCAGCGGGAAAATTTAATAATCTCATGGGAAATCAGAAATTGTACGCGGACGAAGTTGCGGGTGACGGAATAGCTTTAATTATAATAGTTAATTAACACTTTCGATTACTAATAAGTAAAGAAAAAACTAAAAACTTTAGCTTGAAGAAAAGTAACTATAATATCATCAACAACATTAATTTGATTCCTCACTTAAACCATTTTAGGACCGATTTCTCCAACTCCAAATAACGTTAAACTTACGATTTTTTATGTTTTGACAGATGTTGATAGATCTATCCCTATGTTACGTACTTTTTCAGAGTAGCAGATCATCTGTTTTCCACCACCTGGCTGCGGTGCAGGAACTGGGCGGTATCTGGCCGGGGCAGGGCATAGCGTCTGAAACATTTAAGTTGAAGTGAAAAATATATTTATCCCGTATAAATTTCATAAAATTCGGGCAGGTTCCTTGACTACTTGATGAACGGAATATTTATTTACATTAAAAGGTGCAATATTTCAGCTTTCAAGATCCGAGGGTTTGAGCAATGATGCGAGTTAGTCAGTGAGTATTCCGTTGTCCTAGGTTTAGTGGAGTGCCTGGAGCGTTAAAAACATGAAAACCTCGGATTTCAGTTACAGCGAATGAAATGTAATAATTCAAAGTGGAAAGTTTAGCTTAATATTATATACAAAAAAGTTTACCCATTAAAAAAATGTGATCTCGATTTTTTTAAAATGAAGTTTTGTATTTCTCAAGATATTTTAAAAGTTATATCTACGAAACTTGGTATTCATAACTTCGCCATTTGTGAAGATAATAAAAAAAACCTTTCACTAGGTTTCATTTCAAGCTTAGCTTTATATTTATAATATAAAATAAAAAAATTGGAAACTTCCTTGTTCTTCAATACGCAGGAGAATCGGTATCCAAATGTCGTAGGTAGGTCTTCATATAACGGAGTCAAAATTCGATGCAAAGCAGAAAAAAATATATTAATTCTACGAAATCAGGTAACCCTATCGCAAAACGAAATAGTGAGTGACTGGCCTTAGTTTTCTTCGTAAAACCAGGCATCAGGCCATAGACTAATGTATGTAACGTATGGGTTTAATATAACTGCCATGCCCCTAACAGGTTAGCCCGCTACCATCTTAGACTGCATCATCACTTACCATCAGGTGAGATCGCAGTCAAGGGCTAGCTTGTAGTGGATAAAAATTTAAAAAAAATTAAAAAAAGACTAAGACCTTCATTCACATTGCACTTTTATACCCTTAGTTTGTATATCAGCGCCACCTATGATTTTTCGTAAAACTTAAGAGTATAATAAATAAGCATTTTCGACTGTAAAAGAAATTATAAAAATCTATTTTTAAATCAGCGAATTAATTGGATAGCCTTGCGCCCAAATTTTTTTTTTTTTTAATATCAATTTTTTCATAAATATAATGACGTGTACTCTAGTGTTTTGGAATGATGACAGTACGTACCCGAACCATAAAATTCAGAATTCAAATCATTTTTATTCAAGTTGACTTTGACAAGTGCTTTTGAAGAGTGAATCTACCACTGGTTCGGAATGCCGTTCCTGTCGAGAAGAACCAGTAAGAACCTCGGTGGTTGCTGTTTTGAAAAAAATAAATTTCAATTTCATCAATGTGTAAATACCTAAGTAGCCGCTATTCTTCGCATTCTGAAACGAATAAAATCCATGCTCTTTTATCATTTACTTATTCTTCAACAGTATAATAAGCGTTTTTCAGGAGCATACTTTTAATGGATTACATAAACTTGTGTAAAGGCAAGTTAAAAATAGGTTGTGGAATTTAATTTATAGAATAGAATGATCATTCCCACAAACGATCTTCGGACTTTCTTGAGGCGGAGCGATGGAGTCACGAGCTTATTGCGACCTCTAGTTTGCCTATCGTGCAGATCGCATAGTTTTTTGTAATTGGAAATGTGCTGTTTAACGAAGATTAAATTACTGCAAATATATTGCGAGGCTATTGTCAGAATACCTATTTATTTGAACTTCTCTCTAAGAGATGCACGCGGTTTTAAATTTTAAATTGCACATTGCCCTTTTTGTATTGCAATTATTTAAATATCTGCCGCTTTACCCCATAATAAGATTCCCTAAGACATAATACTATGAAAGTAATTAAAATAAAATACTAAGTACATAGATAGTACTATAATATTATATTCTGTGCTCGAGTAATATCTATTATATTCCGCTGTGCCGCATGCGCGTCGCGCAGAAAAATACCATAGATCAGCCATCACAAATGGAACAAAGTTCATTATTAGTAAAGAATATGAATATTAATAACCTTGAGAGGTTATTCATATTTTGAAATTAACCCTGTATATTCTGCGTAGGTAGCTAGTTTTCATTGAAATTGGCGGTCGATGCCGAAATTCGGCTAGGTTATCATCATTACCATATAAATTACCTGTAAATGCAGAGCGTGGGAGTAATGCGCTCGCTGAGGCACTGCGGCCGGCTGCGGCGGGCTAGCCCCGCTTATCGGTTGCTGCTGTTGGTAATATGGATGTATACGATTATCTGGAATGAGAACATAAACAATTGTTTATCATTCAGTGTTTATTAAAGGTACATATTATTAGGCTGAGATGCAGAGGACAGTTTTTAAATAAATAATATAATATCCATACTAATATTATGAATGCGAAAGTGTAACAGTCTGTCCATCTGTCTGTCTTCACTTTCACATTCCTTTCATACTATTTAGATGAAATTCGGTACTAATTTTTTATCTGTAAAAAGAGAGAATTTAATAACTAAATAATCGACGAACTTTTTTTAAGGGGGCTTTTTTAATACCAAAACATCTCCCTTTTTGATTTTTAGCATTATACCGGAACGCATCACGGTGCAGAAGACCTAAGTTATGACGTTTAAAAATAAAATACTGAGAATTAAATCTAGGACTTCTTCTTTAGGCCACAGTAGTCCAGTCACCACTACACAACACTGCACTATGTTTAACTAAGTAATTACATTAATTATCCAATGCATACTAATATTATAAAGGTGAAAGTGTGTTTGTTTATTGGTTTGTCCTTCAATCACGCCGCAACGTAGCAACGGATTGACTTTTGGCATGGATATAGTTGAGGATCTGGAAAGTGACATAGGCTACTTTTTATCCCGGAAAATTAAGGAGTTCCCGCACGAATAAAATAAAACTTAAACCACGCCGACGAAGTCGCGGGCATCAGCTGTACCTAGTACAGTATGATATAATAATTCAATACTTGAACACAATTCAATTTCATAAGATTATTTCAAGAGCTCCGTTTGATCGATATAAAACGCATTCAAAATTCGGGTTCGAATAGGCGTGTTTTTATTAAACGCATCCCATCCCATTTGCAGAATTACTAAATTCTATCTGAAGATGCTTTTTTTTTATCGACTACAAGTTAGCCCTTGACTGCGATCTCACCTGATGGTAAGTGATGATGCAGTCTAAGATGGTAGCCGGCTAACCTGTTAGGAGCATGGCAGTTACATTAAACCCATACCCTATTCGGTTTCTACACGGCATCGTACCGGAACGCTAAATTGCTTGGCGGCACGTCTTGGCGGTGGTAACTAGCCACGGCCGAAGCCTCCCATCAGGAAAACTACTACTACTTACTAAGTATTACATGATTACCAAATAATGAGCCAAAGAGAATCAAGAATATTTACAATCATTGGACGTCCGACTCTGTGCGTACTCCTGCTGATAGTGGTAGTGGTTGCTATACGGCACGTAGAGCAGTTGATGGTGGCTGCGAATAGGAGGCGGTGACTCCGGCCTCCTACATCGAGCTGAACGCACCGGGGAAGTTTGTTCCGAACTTGTTTGTGAACTGTACAACTCTTGACTGCTATCCGAACACCTGCGTCATTGATACAATGTGTTTGCTACGGGTTCAATAGGACGCTGCAAGTTTCAATTGCTTCGATTTTAACTTGAGTCGTCTATTGTTTGATTGCGTCATAAGCTTTAAACTTTGTTGAGAGCTCGTTGAATGGATATAACCTACCTATTTATATAATACAATACTTACAGACATCATATTTTATGTAAGGAAAGAAAGAAATGTGAATAGGTACTAAAATTCTACATCAATGTATGTAAAAGTCCATGTGCTTACAGAGCAGACCAAATCCAAAATAAAATAGTAACTACTAGAAAATAACACGTTCCATTCAACGAAACTATGCAGCTATAAATGCACCCTACGTCGCAGAAACAAATTTCATCCTCACCACCTGGATGCCTGGTCCTCATCCACCACCCATTATTCCAGGTCATTTCTGCCACGTACCCGAAAATTGTGGAACCAGCTTCCATCTTCTGTGTTCCCTCATGATTATAATATGGGTCTCTTCAAAGGGTGTAAACAAATATCTTAAAAGCCAGCAACGCATTGGCGGTTCCTCTGGTGCTGCAAATGTTCATGGGCGGTGGTAATCACTTACCATCAGGTGACCCGCCTGCTCGTTTGCTCGCTATACATATTAAAAAAAATGTAAATAAATATTAAAGTAATGTGTAGAATACCGTTTTCCCTGTACACTAATAATGTTAAAAATGTAAATACATAATGCCATGTGCATGTGTAATGTACCTATGCACCTACACGTAGTCACTTTGTAAGATTTCATTTGTCAAGTCATATTCGTTTCTTAGTCACAGTACAACCTATGCTGGTTAGATTATCGTAAAATAGAGCATACAGAGCAAGCTTGTAAAATCAACAAATGATGCGGAAACCACCAACTCGGATAAAATAATTGCAATTTATAAACGCCAACTATACGGTGGCAAAAATGAACGTAATTATATTCTCATTAATTATTGGAAAGTGTGAAAATGAGGTTTGCGCGTTAAAATTCACGCGTTATTGATAAATAATCAATTCCACTGATTTAATGTGGTAGATGCAAATGTACTGGAATATTCTGAAACGCTAAATTCATTATCAAATCACAAAAGGAACAATACATGTTTTATCGTTACGAAAATGGGTTGCAATAATGGGACTCTCCGATGTTTTGATTACATCTAAGACTTTTACGTTTTAAACCTGTTTTGGTATCAGGCAGCGTCTTCAGGATGAGCCACGCAAAACTTAACGTAAATATCGATAATATAGAGATATTAATGTTTTTAGATCAATCCAGTTTGATCGAGTCCTAACCAAGTGACAAGGTGTCCTAGGTATGACTTGGACGAACTACAAGCTAACAGATCTTTTAACGCCCAGCTTACTGACCGCTGGGTTTAGCATCTTGAATTTTTGTCAGTATGTAGGTTGAGATGTTTTTTTTGGAAATTCCGCCCCAATGTTGGTCATGAAAGTTTGTATGAAAGTCAAGTTTATTATAATTCATGAAAAATTGCTTACGGAAATGAATATGAGTTTCAGAATATGTAATTTCCGCACCCCAAGAAGTTTACGAAAATTCTGACGAAGCGAAGCAAGGGTATGTCATCTATAGCCGGGGCCAATCAAATAGTCCCGACGCAAACAACCTCAGCTCAGAGACGACTAAGTTATTGGCGCGAACTAGGTAATAGTGACGTATGTGGTCACTTACCCAACGTTAGCGTAGAGAGAACAGTTTCGGTACACATTATTGTCCTGTTGTCGCTGGTAATGGTACGTAGCCATGGACTGAGAGTGCGCATAGCACGCGTCACTGTGCTGCGAGACCGGCGTGCTGCTGCTTTGTCGTGAAACATAATCCGACAAAGACCTACGAGAAACACCGACAAGATTACGTATGTCATATTCCGATGGTTTAATTTTATTTGTCGAGTTTACAGATCTCTGAACTGTGTAAAATAAATGGTATATGAGGAACTTATTTGACTGTTGATATTATCTGAACTGTGCAGAAATCGTCTGTTTCGGCAAAAGAACGGGAAAACATAAATTAAACATCTTCATACCAAACGACAATTGTATTACTGCTTACAATTATTGTCGTACTTGAAAAGTTAAGTACATACAATAGAGCCCGTTAAAGAAAATCGAAATCTTTCAGTTAGCACATTTCATTTAGATGGAATTTAAAGATATTATTTACGTTTGTTCAATAGCATTTTTGCAAATACTTTTCATCTTTTATGAAAAAAATATCAATTACCATTTAGACGTGCCACTGGTCCTACTCTGCGGCCTCGAATTATTGAGGTTAGCTTCGGAATAGTACGGCCAGGAATAGTTTGAACTGTTGGTGCGTTGACAAGCATGGGCCGGCATCTGGGCCGTTGTACTGGGGGTTGTGGTCGGCTGCAGCTCATTTTGCATCTGTTGCAAGATATCGTCTGATGCTCCAAGCTGCTGTTTCACCGCTATCCCTCTTACGGCGGGTCTGCGATTGAAACCTGAACAATAGATAATTCCTATATGTATTATGCATTACTATTCTCTACTACCCATTATAATATCGAAAATGTGTTTGTATACTAGTTTATATTTATATTTCAGTCGCGCTGCAAATGGAGCAACGAAGTGATTTTTTTCAAAGATAAAGCTAATGACCTAGATTGCAACAAGATGCTTTAATTTGGCTACTTTAAAATCATAGAGTTCCCACGGGATTCTTAAAAATCTAATTCCACGTGAAAGACATCGCGGGCATCATACAGTTCTAACTAAATATTACCAAGTAACTAACCACCAAGTAGCCAATCTTAAATATTTCTTGTTGGTTTCCTTGAGGAAATATTTTTATTTACTGGTGGTACTCGTTTGCAAGGTATACGATTTACGCAGATTATAATATGTCCACAACACCACCACCACTACGTTTAGCCCAATGTCATTGAATGTGCAAATGCAAACGCAGTCCTAATCAATGGACTTATTGCGGCTTGGCTTCCTCCCACGCGTCAGTAAACAATGCGGCGTGACCCTGACGCGATACTGAATACTGATATAGTGAAACCCGATGCCATTCTATATAGCTGTGTGAAAACAAAGAAATGGATGATGTGACCGGTTAAAAAACATTCAAATTATTTAAAGTAAGCTAGTAGGTACTTAGTAAGTAAGGGGCTCAGGGAACTTTTATGATAGCTGGTTATAACGTTAAATACCTATATAAGCTAAAATACAAATAACTGTTTCTCTATTAACATAATATTGATACTTAAAAGCGATGAAATGGTAGCACTTGACTGCGACATTATAATATTCTGTAATATGTAATACAAGGATCGGAAAATCATATGCACTAATCAGAGCTGTAAAATGGACTCAAACAAGCTTACCACCAACATAAGTATTTTGCATTTTCGGTTATAAAGTAGTTACTATTGGTTTCAATTGAGAAGAGTCGTTACCGTAATCGTCATGTTCATCGTCACTGCTAACTGGTTGGGATTCCTGGCCGTAGCGTTGTCGCAACCTTTCCGTGCGAGGGGCGGAAGCGCGCGCGAATGCCGCCAAACCGTCATCACTTTCAGATGCACCTGTGAGATTCCCATTTCATCTCATCATCATCATCTAATCAACCCATTACCGGCTTACTACTGAGCACTATGTACAGGCTTTTTCACTATTCCATGCATTTACGAGAAGCGATTTCTGATTAATTAGTCTAGTCTAAAAATTAAATCATTTCACCTATATTAAGTTACAGAAGTGAAATGTAGTGTAGGTTTTTTTTTTACTTTTGTTTCCTAAAGCCGATATGTTGTCGAGAGGAAATTTAATATCTGGGGCTTATAAAAGTCAAGAGCCCTTAAGCCACCCGAACATAATAATATATTATTTTCGAACGTATTATTCTCTTAGGAGGGCAAACTTCCTACTATATATCTATACCTACTTACATGTTAACACAACAGTATCATTTTCGGTCGCACATCTCAAAGAGCTGCCTGGTAGAGCAATATGGCCGCTTTTGCAGCTACCAATTTAAGTTTGAGATATTGTATTTTACTCTGTTATTCTATAATATGCACGGTATATTCATTAATTTATCCATTTTTATCAACCATACCGGGAGTCCCCGCGACGACATCAGGCGCCGGTGCCTCGGTGTGCTCATGGATGTCGATGTTAGTGGCCGATGATGCTGAGGATCGATCGCCGGGTGCCATGTAGTAGAAGCCTTCGTAGTGACCGGTGTTGCCCACGCACGCTGTCAAAGGCGCTAGTGTAGACAGGAACTGACGTCGAGGCTCTGGCTTCACCTGATTAGAAAAATAATTAAAAGGAATCTATACTTCTATACTAATATTATAAATGTGAAAGTTTGGGTGGATGGATGTATGGATGGATGGATGTTTGTTACTTAGTCACGTCAGACACGTTGCACAGTGATAGATTATAGTCTGGAATAACACAGGCTACTTTTTATCCCGGAAAATTAATGAGTTCCCGCGGGAACCAAAAATCCTCAATCCACGCGGTCGTATGAAGTCGCGAGCGTCAGCTAGTATATTACAAATCGGAAAGTTTGGATGAATGGATGAATGGATGTTTACTTGTCAATCACGCCAGGACTGCTGACCTGATCCAGATGAAATTTTGGTACAGAGATAGATTATAGTTTGGAATAACACTTAAGCTACTTATAATCCTGAAAAATTAAAGAGTTCCCGCGGGAATCAAAAAATCTCAATCCACGTGGACGAAGGCGCGGGCATCAGCTAGTATTTTATAAAACATTCAATAGCATTATTAATCGCTTAATTACCTACCTATAGGAAACCATTCGCAAAATTAAATTAATTTGTAAATTGGTACTAAATATAGTATGTTGGTTCTTTAATAAAATGTTTGTAGGTCCGTACGTACCTATTCATTTACAATTGCTTTGACAATCATTTGTTAAAACGTTTTTGGTATGAACTAAAGTTTGTTGAAACTTAAAACTGAATAAAATTAACTTTAAAATTTGTATAAAAACGTTTTGAGCCGTCCTTAATTAACCCGAGAGAGATCGGAAAATCCCGCTGAAGCTACGAGATAAAAGTAATTGAAAGCTTCAAACGCTTACCGTGGCAACAAAGGGATAACTGTGTGTATAAAATACAACCAAAAGCCGCAATTTATTGTTGCGTTTTTACACAAGGAGCATCCAGGAACTTAGTTAGTTATAGTTTTTTTTTTTAATCCACTACAAGCTAGCCCTTGACTGCGATCTCACCTGATGGTAAGTGATGATGCAGTCTAAGATGGTAGCGAGCTAACCTGTTAGAGGCATGGCAGTTATATTAAACCCATACCCCTTCGGTTTCTACACGGCATCGTACCGGAACGCTAATTCGCTTGGCGGCACGTCTTTGCCGGTAGGGTGGTAACTAGCCACGGCCGAAGCCAAACCAACCACAGTGGTTATAAAGTGGTTAAAGTAGTTGTAGTAAAGTTTCATATAGTCCGTTTGCATGCGTGACACAGCATCTATAGAAAATAACAAACTTATCTACAATGGCAACGTAGGCTATGTGAAAGTTCAACTACTGTTTGATTCGAGTCGCGTCGTTACGTTTGCCTCACGTTGACGACGTGTGTAGCGCTGTTGCCTTAACGTGCGGAGGTCCTGGGTTCGATCCCCGGCAGGGTCAATTTGGGAATTTATAATTTCTGAATTTTCCCTGGTCTGGCCTGGTGGGAGGCTTCGGCCGTGGCTAGTTACCACCCTACCGGTAAACGTGCCGCCAAGCGATTTAGCGTTCCGGTACAATGCCGTGTAGAAACCGAAGGGGTATGGGTTTAATATAACTGCCATGCCCCAATCAGGTTAGCCCGCTATCATCTTAGACTGCATCATCACTTACCATCAGGTGAGATCGCAGTCAAGGGCTAGCTTGTAGTGGATAAATAAAAAAGTTAGACAATGTCTTAGTATGATAATACCTTTTGTGGTTCTTGATGTACGTCGCCTAAGTCCGGAGGTTGCTGACGTGTCAGCACTGGTGCAGACAAGGTAGACGAGGACGAGCTCGAAGACGCACTTCCAAATGCTTTTTCATTGTTTTTGTCGATATTGTTGTAAGATATTTTGTCATTCGACTTGTCGCTGCTGCTTAAAAACTTGTCGATACATGCACTCGAAGGTGATGACCGTTGGTCCTCTTGTTGCTCCTCATCGTCTACGTCGCAAGTCAGGAGTCTTATCCGTTCAGATAGAGACGCTGTCTCTTGCTATAACAATACAATTTTCTGTATGAGATTGCACTTTTATTTATTCGCGGGCGAAACCACACTCAAGGAAATAAATTCTGACAGGACAAATTCACGCGCGCTCTTTTATAAAGAGCTGCTCATACTACCGCGACAGAACAAAACGTATTTTACGTTATTTTTAAAATAACGTAAAATACCTTAAAATTGAGAAGTTATAGGGCGAAAATGTGTTTTCGCCCTATAACTTCTCAATTTGAAGGCCTACATAAGGCATAGGCATAATTTAGGCTTAATAGCCCACTAGCTACTCTGTCGTCTGATCGATCTCTTTAGGTAAGTAAGAAGAAGTAAGTAGAAGGTTTTTAGGCGTATAAATAGGTAATGTGCGCTTAGCCTAAGGAGCTGGTATACGGCAAACTTTCAAATTACAATTTCAGTTTATTTGTTTACCCAATTACTTACTTGAGTGCACTCTTGAGCCTACAACAAATTACCTTGTACATAAAAATAGCATTAAAATTTCGAATTCCATTAAATTTCTACCGATGTTATAGAAAATATATTCTGAGACATACAATTATATATCTATCACCACGTACCTACCTATTATTACATATTATAAATATTTAGTATTTACAGGCAGCTACAGATTTTTTGTAGCCCTAAGTTAGACTGCCGTGTATGCCTTTTAAAATAGCTCACAATATTCCAATTGCCTTCTTTGATTCAATTTTGATTTAATATAGACTGGACTCAAATACCCTATTTGAGTACAAAGTTGCGTTTCGCTTCTTACGAAGCAAGTTACGTTTCTGCAGCAAAAGTTCCATAATATCAAACATTTTTTGTTTGAGTAAAATTTTGTGTTTCTACTCTCTTCGTCGTATTTATCGTTGATAAGGGCTGTGACCCTTTTCCATTAAGTCACATAATGGCAGGAGTTGTCTTGGGATAATTATGCGGTGGGTTCGAGATCCTTCCTCATACGATGCCACTAAAAGTACCTATTTCAATTTGTAACGATTATGAATTATAAGATATTAGTGATAATAATAGGGACCAACGTGACGCGTTCACTTTAACGTGCTCTCTGAGACACGGTGGAAACGAAAATGTCAAATTTGAACCTCCAAGTCGGTAACTGGATCGTTATTGGTTACCGACTTGGCTCAACGATGCTTAACTATCACAATCGTATGAATCATATTATGCGTTTACACAACTAGGCCGTTCACCTTTTTCTTTAAAACATTGAATGAAAATGAAATGAATGAAATGAATGAATGAAAAATACTTTATTGTACACCACGAAACACATACTTATAAACAATTACAATAAAACTAAAACACACACATACACATTGTTCATTGTTAGGAAAAATTATAATTCCTACTATAATTATTAATCTATCTATCTATCTATCTATCTATTCTATTCTATTCTATTCTATTCTATTCTATTCTATTCTATTCTATTCTATATATATATAAAAATGAAACCCGTTTTCCTTGGTCACGGCATCACGCGTGAATGGCTGGACCGATTTCACTAATTCTTTTTTTGTTGTATTTGTTATTATTAGGAGAAGGTTCTTACGGAAAAAAATATTAAGAAAATCTCTCAGAAATATTGAAAAATATACATTTAATTTTGCATACTAAGGCGGTACGCAGTTCGCCGGGTCAGCTAGTTAATTATAATAATTAATTAATTATAGTAGGAATTATAATTTTTCCTAACAATGAACAATGTTGGTGAACTCTGATTCTGATCATGCCATGTGTGAACAAAGCGTTACATCATAGACCAGCCTACGCAGTCGCACATATGACTCACTAGCTGATGCCCGGGACTTCGCCCGCGTGGTTTAATTTTTTTTAATCCCTCGGGAACTTCTTAATTTTCCGGGATAGAAAATAGCCTATGTCACTCTCCAGGTCCTCAACTATACCCATGCCAAAATTCACGTCGATCCGTTGCTCTATTGAAGCGTGATTGAAGGACAAACCAACAAACCAATAAACCAACAAACCTACAAACAAACACACTTTCGCATTTATAATATTAGTATGATATGATTCTCGCATCGACCTCGTCCTTGAACGAAACCTCGACCCAGCCAGTTCCTTGTCCCGACAATTATATAAGTCCCTGATAGGTATAATTTAAGACTTAACTCTATTTTTACAAATTATCCCACCTTGTTTCCTAAAATAAGTTTCACAGTACTTCGATGCTAGATACATATTGTCACTGGAAATATTGTATGTAGGGTATAGTAAAATTCCTAGGAAATATATACAATTTAACGAGCCAATCAAGAAATTCTTCACGTGTCTTTCTAGGATGTGTGTAATTTGTGAAATTGCACCCGGAAATCCTTACTGTTGGGTTGGGTTATTTGTCTTACCAATCAGAAATACTTAGCACTTAAGTATTTCTGATTTATTTTTAGCACTTAACTTACTTACTTAAGCACCCACTAATTGTTAACTTAGAAATTTAAACAATTCACGACTCTACAAAAATTTTTCGGTTATTTTTCTTTTTTTTTAGTTGATTTTTCGGTTAATTATGCACAAAAACTAAAAGAAAATACATTTTTTTGGTATAAAGTTTGCTTTAGTGATAGTTATAGTATTAATACTAACTTTTAATTTTTTTTATTAATTTTAATACATTCAAAAATACCGCGCGTCTAAGGGTCTAGAAAAACTTAAAATGTCGTCGCGAACATGTGGATATGGTAATACAAAAATACAAAAATGATAAATAAAAAATCTCCTAAACACAAAAGCAAACTTGATATGAAATGTCATACATATTTTTTTTCGTCTAATTTCGACCTAAAATATCGAAATTTTATGTTTTAAAGTCATAGTCAAATTTTGTGTTGACCTGTGATTTTCTTTCGATTTTTGCCATACACTTACTGGAACATTTCCATTCAATTACATTTCATTTCATGGATACATTTTATTGGATTACGTCATTAAATTACGGATAAGTAGGTATGTACCTACTACATATCTAGTATCATAATTACACTAATGTTTACGTACACAAGAGATCATACTCTGATAATCACTAAAGCCAATAATGGTCAACAAACATAAGCTAAGATATCGAGCTTCGAATCTATTGTCACTCAAACAACGCCCTACCGTAAGTCTTTTGTGCTTTATGTAGCTTTAAGCCCCAATAGGGGGACTCTACCCGCCTGCAAGCGTTGTTGCGTGTGGGGACAACCACAAATGTTTTCGCCCGTCCACATTCTGACTGATACGATGCAATACTTTATATGTTTCCTAAAGTAGGTAATCAA
Source organism: Erebia aethiops (assembly GCA_923060345.2). NCBI lineage: Eukaryota > Metazoa > Arthropoda > Insecta > Lepidoptera > Nymphalidae > Erebia > Erebia aethiops. The sequence continues at coordinate 7,591,962 of OV281079.1, read as the reverse complement.
ATCATCAACCATAAATAATTATACTATTGTCTGTAATGTAATAATTATAATATAATATTTGTATTTTAGGATTGGTCAAGTGATCGGAAGTTATGGTATGGTCTGACCATATAGAATAATCGCTTTGGTCTACATCTACTCGTATAGGATAATATAATATCGATATCTACTGTCAATTTACCTAATTTACCTTGGAACCTCATGTACTTCGACCAAATACCATGTGTATTTAAGTGGTCCATGAGACAATTTGTCCTGGAAGTCCGTCACATTAAACCAAGTAAATCCCTAACCTATACCTAAATGGTAAACGGAAAAAGGTCACACGATTTCAATGATAAAATATGATTTATTTATTTCACGTAGATAGAAATATAATCGATTTTGTACTAGTCAAATGCGATACTTAAATATGAATGTTGAATCCCTACTAATATTTCAAATTCGGTCAGTTAACACTATTTAGACGAATACATTCCTCTATTAAATTCCCGGGGCGGGCATATTATAGGCAATATTATCTGAAAATCAAATTACGCCAACGCGGGCGTATTAACTCATCAACTGATAATAACGTTTTGCAGATTATACATGCAAAGGTTAAACGTTATTCTCAGCAGCGCCAGCAACTGTAGCAATACTGATAGCAAATAATGAATGAACTTCTGCAATAGTTCTTGCCTTGATGAAATACGTAGTTATTTCTCCCTTATTTTTAACTACTTAGCTAATGCCCGCGACTTCATCTGCGTGGAATAAGTATTTTTATTCCCACGGGAACTCCTTAATTTTCCGTAATAAAAAGTAGCCTATTTCGTTCTACAGGTCCTCAATTATACCCATGCAAAAAATCACGTCAATCGTGAAATTGAAGGTTAAACCAACAAACCAACAAACAAACACACTTTCGCATTTACATATAATATTAAGTATGATTTTTAGTTTATCTTTATTCAGATACAGCTTTAAATTTAGGTACATACACTTAAATCACTTAATTACACACATTACAATTACACACATACCTACACATAATTCACTTAAATCTAATTATTACATACGTCTACTAATCAGGTATTCACTATTAAAATAATGTTAACGGTTAATGTAGCGGATAGTTTGTAACATATTATAAAGCTCTAGAGCAATATAATAAATAATTCAGTGCGAAAAGGACTATGACAATATAAATAGTATTTCCAATCCTACTTTTATCAATAGTGTGAACAGAAATGGGTCTTATTCACAAATAGCTTACACTGGCTTTTGTAATTCTACAAATGGTACAACTAAATTATTGACTCGTGAATAACGTAGGTGAATGCAGAGGCGTAGCTGAATATAGAGTTTCGAGAAATTAAACCGATTTGCGAACAATGTTCAGACTCTTTTGACGTTTACAAGCTTTTTCTCTCATCGCTCCGGTTAAACTTTTACCGCCAGTAAAAACTAGATTGCACGATTTAGTATTTGTTAACTTTTGGCCAAAACTAACTCGTACAGCTCACGTTGCTTTTATTGGTGGTCAAAGTCTAACGCAAATTTTAACATCATAAAACTGGAGTAAAAGTGGCACTGTTTTAGGACCCGTAATAGACCGGATGGATGTATCAACTACGTCCATGTTCCAAGACCAGTCTTAAGCAACGATTAACCGATACTTGTGAATCTGCTCTCAGCGATTACTGATCGGTTTTTAATACAGGCCTAAGTAAAGACCAAGAAGCCAACTATTGCGTGTATAAGAGATCCCTTTACAAAAAAAGGAAAAAAATAACATCAACATAATCTCTAGGGCTTGACGTTCATACGTAGGTGTTTCCAACATAGGCACGGCAAGTTCGCGATAGCAACACTTTTAAGATAAATTATTATGCCTAAAATTTAATTGATGATGTTTATTATTTCTAATTTTCAAGATAAAGCCAGACGGTCGGACGAACTACTAATTGGACGACTTTCGTACAATATTACGATAAAAATGGTAGAGAAAATGGTTATCGTAATTATTATAATGACGAATATATTAAAGAAGCACAATCCATAAAATTATAATAAACAAAATACCATCAGTACATGTTCTTAGGCGTTTGTCTCAACCGGTAAGCGCGAAAACAGCGCTAATGGCATGCTACGCGTTCATCGCCTCATTGCGTCGTCGAGATATTATGGACTTGTTATTTGGGGAAATTCGGTGGACAGTAAGCGTCTGTTTATTGTACATAAAAAAAATGTATCCGAGCTGTATGTGAAGTGGGTCCCCTGGCCTCCTGTAAGCCTCTTTTTACAATATTTAAAGTTCTTGCACTACCATGAAATATATATTTTTTTTATTTATTTATTTTACACTTTATTTGTACACCACAACACAAAAAGGAAAAATAACAATTATGGAACACAAATACACAGAAGGAAGTAGAATACAAAAAGGCGGCCTTATCGCTTAGCAGCGATCTCTGCCAGGCAACCTTAGGATTAGGAGAAGTTAAGGAGATTAAATTGCGGGTGGTGTATTCATATAAATAAACATACAAACAAATACCTACATACTATTACATAAACCATTTACACAAATAACATAATACTCATAATAAATAATATATGAAAATAAACTAATATATATTATGTATTTAGTATTACTATTATAAATAACAATAAAAACTAATTGTCTGTATTAGGATAAATAGAAATTCCTAACAGATTTTTTAAATATTTCCAGTGACCTTGATTGTCGTATGTTTAATGGGAGATCATTCCATAATAAAACAGCTTGCACCGTGAAAGACTGCGCATAAAATTTCGTCTTATGCGATGGTATGCACAAAGTTAATTTTCTGGTTGTTCGTATTTCGGACTGATCTCCCACAAATTTAAACTTCTCCTTCAGGTAAGAGGGAGTTTTTGGATATATCTATCCTATTTGTCAAAAAAGTCTGATTTATTTGTGAAAAAAAAAAAGATATTTACACTTTAATACAAAATATCCAGATATACTTCTGTTACCTACATCTGCGCTTCAGAACTGCGCTTTTTAACAGAAACTGTTAGGGTATGTCCGTTCAGTCCGTATTATAACAGATTGCCTAAAAACTTTAAAAATAAATCCATTTAGTGTTTTTAAACGAAAGCTGCATAAATGGCTCAAGTATTTATACTCGCTGAATTATTAGAATGAATTAATAAGTTTCGTCATTTAATTTCTGGGAATTGGAAATCTTTATATTATACTTGTTTGCATAATAATTTATTAGGACACGAGTAATAGCTTTATGAATTACTTTTGAAAATTTCAACTCATGTTTCACATTTGCACGTCAGTAATGATGAAATATGTTTGTGCAATGTTTCCAGCAAATAAATGATTTTATCTACTCCAGCATCGAAAAGTTCCAATTTCGAATTTGACAACTATATGGAATTGAACCCTCTTTCGTGTTTGCTTCTCATAACGATACAGTTCGTTGTATGGGAGCTGTATCGTTATGAGTCGTAGCTGTATCGATATGGTTATCTTCATAAATAGGATACCTATAGCTTAGCGGCTCTGGGTTCTGGCATTTTCCCAACTAGTCAATTGATTTGACTTTTTTATTAATTTACAAAGTAAAAAATTATAAAGACGTCCTTGTCGTAGATAAAATCTTGTATGCAACTGTACGTAATTAGTCATTTTAATTCTCGTACTATCCTATTTTGATACTCGGCAAGCCTCGTATCAAAAAACAGCACTCGAATTAAAATGACCCTCATTACGATACAGTTGCATAAATAGCTATATTTAAATATGGAGACATTCGTTATGCTCGCTCAGCAATGCTTTGATTTTAAGTACTAATCCTTGTAATTATCTTGAGTATGATATTAATATAACGAGCTAGTCATGTTCCGGGCTTGCTCTATTTGTAAGATTCACCAGGTACTTTGACGAGGTAGGCCTTTGGTGGATGCGGGCATAAATGTGAGCTGGATTCCCGTAGCGAGTTATTATGTGACAAAGGTTAATAAATCGACCTATACAAACACTTTCTGCATGTTAACGCTCGGATCTCCACCACCCGCATTATTGAACCAGCTTAAATTGTTGAGTGAATGAATCACTAACCTTTGGCTGCTGCTTTTTCCTGGCTTCGCTTCTAAGAAGTGAACACCTCAACGCATTTCTTTCAGCTACGCGTCTTACAGCCGCTTCTTCGGTTTTGGGCCGGACTCCAGCATCCCAAGCTCTACAGGCCAAAAATAAACTGTAAACGTACACAATAGAGCGACAAAGTCATCTTTGATAATCACTCTTTATTACTGAGATCAATAATAGCGCCGAGTAAGTAAGTACTTTGTTAATTGAAGTTATAATAGTAGTCATCAATTTAGCACTTACCTGAGAGTTTCTGAAGTGACTAATTGCGGTTCAATTGCAGGAGGTGGCGGTCTACTACTGTTGAATAACTGTTGGACTGCCGAGTTTGTCTTATTGGGAACGCTTATCGCCAGAATGAGAGGCGTTTCTAACCTGTTCAACACAGAGCAAATAAAACTTTGTCAGTGTTAGTAGAAAATTTACTAATGTGCCTAATCTGTTCTAATATTATAAATGAGAAATTATGCGTGTCTGTCTGTCTGCAACGATTTCGGGTCGCATATTTTCAGCCGATTTTGATGACAATTGGTATATAGAGATATTTTTTAACCTGCGGAAGGATATATAGAAAGTTAAGGAGCTCCCGCGAGAATAAAGAAAACTTAATCCACACGTACGAAATCGATGGCATCCAGCATTTCAAGTTAAATATTTAATTCTTACTCAGAAATATATCTCTTCAATCGTACTGAAAATAACCAATATACTTTTTCCTGATAAAAAGTGGATCGGCTTTAAATAAAACGTTCATTGATAACATATTATTTATTCCAAATGCTTTTACTTCGTGGCTGTTAAAATAAAATGAAACACCAATTTACGCTACGTTGTTTTACCGTCTGCCTTCATAAATGTTCTTTTTTATTAACATTTTGTGTAAAGGGATGAAGGCATTAAAATGCTACACAAATGTAGCGGTATTTTAGACTTTTATGCATTTTATACTCACACATTTACATGGAATGGCAATGATATTCACAGACGTAAAAATTGTGTAGTTAATTTGTAATTTATTACGTTACTAATACTGTTTTACAAATCATCAACTGGCCGTTTTAGAATTTTCTTGCTGGAACAATGCATTTCAACCACGTGTGATATCTAGTGTCGTCCAATCCACTTAAATAAGCCCGCAGTTGAATACGAATTGTTGTTCAAACTTCAAAGTACCTACTCACCTATGAGCAGCATTCGGGCCGTAATCCCTTTGGTAACTTTGTTCTGAATCAGGTAACGGTGGTGGCTCTATTTCCTCGGTGTGTTCATCGTCGCATTCTTTGGGTTTTTCGACGAATCGAACTGATCTTGGTGTAACCGATCCGTCGTCGTCACTGGCCGCTGTCGTGCAATGCTGGTCGTCATTCTGTTGGAAAACATTAAATATGAATACTTACCACGCCGTGCCGTGGTGCTATGCTTAGAATAGGCTAGAAATAATTACTATAGTCTTTTTTTTTATCCACTACAAGTTAGCCCTTGACTGCGATCTGACCGCTATCGTACGGAAAATCGTAAATATCGGCATTAACAAATTTTATTTCACTGATCTTTTTAAAGGTTTTCATAAAGATTCGTATACGAAAAGTAGCAAATCTGTACCAAAATTCTGAATCTTTACTTGTACTAACCTTAAATCGGAGGTCGCGGTCGGTCCATTTTAGGTACTTATATTTATAGCTACGCAAAATATAGTACCTATAAAACTAACTCTGCTAGGTTTTTTTTTATCCACTACAAGCTAGCCCTTGACTACGATCTCACCTGATGGTAAGTGATGATGCAGTCTAAGATGGTAGCGGGCTAACCTGTTAGGGGCATGGCAGTTATATTAAACTCATACCCCTTCGGTTTCTACACGGCATCGTACCGGAACGCTAAATCGCTTGGCGGCACGTCTTTGCCGGTAGGGTGGTTACTAGTCACAGCCGAAGCCTCCCACCAGGCCTGACCAGGGAAAATTCAGAAATTATAAATTCCCAAATTGACCCTGCCGGGGATCGAGCCCAGGACCTCCGCACGTTAAGGCAACAGCGCTACACACTGCGTCACGGAGGTCGTCAATAACATTAACTAATAATTATTAATCTGCACTTTTAACTGAGGTGCACCGAACCACTTACTTCGAATCAGTTGCCGAATCATTGTACGAATTGGGTAGATAGATAATTCATGCTAGAGTCCAACAATGATTGTATTTAGTATTGCACGCATATTGCTGGTTGCAAGGCAAAGGCACGGCCTGTGCACGGCATAATGTGTTAAGATTATAAAAAGACTGCTCCGAGTGAAAAATCTGCAGTATCTCTGCGGGGAGCGGCTAGCTCCCGTAGGAACGTAACTTAACTAAACTACATATCAAGTAAGTTTCTGAAATGGTACGCCGCTGGTTAGTGCACAAATTCAAAATAACAAACTATTATCCGTCACAAGGCTGAGTTTGCAACTAATTGTGGTTTTGTTAGTCTTTCTACTTTAAAGCTTATTTAAATTTTATTTTAGAACAACAATGTAACACAATAAAGTTATATTTATTCATCATTACATAATATTTAGAAACACGAGAAGATTAATTGTTATCTGAAAATCTCACTGCTCTGGAAAAATACCGGTTATGCAAAAGTACGCAAGAAATAAAAAATAAAGTAAAAAGAACATTCCGTCCCACGCCCTATATACCTGTTCACTTACATCCTTGTCGCTGTCCAAAGATTTCCACAGCCTTCCCCCTTTCAATATGCCTGCCCTCCTTTGCCTTAGCGGTGAGCTGTCACATGATATTCGCTCGTCAGCTTCCGTCGTATCACTTTCTTCACCTAAGATTTTATGTAAAGTTAAAATTAGGACATAATTTGTTTTTTGTCCACTACAAGCTAGCCCTTGACTGCGATCTCACCTGATGGTAAGTGATGATGCAGTCTTAGAAGGTAGCGGGCTAACCTGTTAGGGGCATGGCAGTTATATTAAACCCATACCCCTTCGGTTTCCACACGGCATCGTACCGGAACGCTAAATCGCTTGGCGGCACCTCTTCGCCGGTAGGGTGGTAACTAGCCACGGCCGAAGCCTCCCACCAGGCCAGACCAGGGAAAATTCAGAAATTATAATTAAACTCAGAAATAAATTTCCAAATTGACCCTGCCGGGGATCAAACCCAGGACCTCCGCACGTTAAGGCAACAGCGCTACACACTGCGCCACGGAGGTCGTCAAACTCACATAAAACTATTCTACAGCACTTATAACTAATCGTAATTTACTTGCAATCTGTTACATGATTCCAGGACTCATTGAAACTTATAGGTATTATGAAATGAATTTAAAAGATTCTAGTCAGGATATCACAAAATTTTACACGAATAAAAAAAATTACAAATTATTTTAGGATTTACTATCATATTATACAACATGCCTAAGATATGCCAATGTACTTCATTAAAAAAGAGTAAACGCTGTTCAAAGATTTTTATCATATTCTTACGTATCCCTAAATTCTACCTAAGTAGGTACATACTGAGCCATAAAATTCTAAACCGTTACGCAAATGGCAGAGCAAGCGTAAAATTTACTTTTTGAAAGAAAGAACAGTCTGCGTTTACTCAAAGTACCTATTTCATTTGAAACTACTTTTTTCAGATCATCATTTTTCTTTTCAGTTAAAAAGATTTTCAACAAAAATTAAGTTTGTTGCGTCTGGCACGTGGAAATTTGGCAGAAAGAATAACAGAATATTTTAGCAGAGATATGATTAATAATTGATAAAAAAAAATATATAAAAAGGTTAATAAACGACTGTACTTACTAGTTACAGGCGCTGTCGTCGGCAAATCATTTGACAATTCTTCAATGGCTATATCAAGTGCGCGTTCTGAAACAGAGATAATAATTTTAACACAAATTATTGAGATTAGTATCTACTTTTAATTAAAATTGTCTATGAATAGTGTGATTATTAAACACATATAGTGTGTTTGGTGCTTCTAAATTACGCTACGGGTTTCAATACGGTTTTCACTATCATTAAGATATTTTTTTCCAGTATGTTTATATGTATGATTAATGCATAGATTTAGCATTGGTGAAGCGCGCGAACCCAATACTAAATCTTGAATAAATTAATGCACATTATTATCTTTGTAGGAAGATCAGATATCGAAATAACTTGTGTCTGAATTGCACGACTCACACACTTGCTTATTCTACATTAGTACAATGATTGTACCCATGTGAAGCCAGGGCGAGTCGTTAGTATTACATAAACCAATCGCCGCTTCAGACTAACCAAAACAATAAAATTTTGTGTCATATTTATTGAAAAATGTAGCAGCAATTTTTCTGATATAAACTTTTAAAAAAAGTGTTCGAGCTAGTTTCAATTTCGCACGAAATAAACCGAGTAGTTACAGTTAGGCCACGTTGAATGCAAAAAAACTGATCGAGTTCGTACCTGAATTGCGCACAACATAAACCGCGTAGTAGAGGATACGCTGGTTATTTCTGACGATGTCCCATTTTGATTTTGCGTTTAATAAGTTAGACATTTTAAGTATTTGCTATGCAAAGAACACGTCTGTTCTTCGTCGCAGCCAGTGGAAGAATGTGGGTCTTTAGCAACAGGTAAAATATAAAATATAAAGAGCAAAATCAATTGATATTAACGTGTTGCTACGATATTAATAGGTTTGTTTTGTTAGAATATAAAACTCGTACTTGTTATTTTATTCATATGAAATATTATAAAAGGCAAAATCAATTGAATACAACGTGTTGCTACGATCTTAAGAGGATTGTTTTGTCGGAAAATAAAACACTTGTTATTTTATTAACTAGATGATAGCCGTGACTATGTCTGAACTAAGTTAAGTAAATTCATGCACCTAGCACGCGCCGCCTGGTTTATTCAGTAGATTGGTGCCCGGAGGCTGGTTCAATATGCAAAGTTGATTACCGATGTATTGGTTTTGCCTATAGGCTATATTCCCGTCAATAGCTCTTCAGATTAGTTAATATAGCGCTTCGCGCACAAATTTGTTACGGGCATTCTGAATTACAATCATAAAAAATTCACCTCTAATTTTCTCTTGCAGTACAAAGACTCCGGCATTAATATTCATGTCAATTTACACCCAGTAACTTACACATTTTATTCTGGTTTTTAGTACCCAACGTTAATAGAGATTTTTTAATTTAATGGATCTAACTTTTTAACTTCAACCAATTAACAAAGAAATGAATTGATGCACGATAACGTCCGCTGTCACACTCCACGTGCTACAACGTACAACAAGACAAATACCTTTCCTGGGGCCCAGTGTGGCTCTGATCACAACCATCTTGTAGCTGACTTCGCACTCCGTTTGAAAGCCCCTCCGTAAAGAAAACGTACCCTCCCACCGAAACAGCTAAAGCCCTCAGAGCGGTTGGTGTTTCAAAATTCATTGGAAAATAAGCTTAAGGATCTCTCTTTCCAGAATAAATCACAGGCAGATGCTAACTCACTTTGGGAAAGCCTAAAAACACATATGACAGAAACGGTTCGTGATATCTCAAAGACGAGAAAAGCCAGTCCTAAAAAACAAACTTGGTTAACGGTAGACACTTGGGAATTGATAGAAGAGAGGAAGGCAATCAAAATGAAAGGACTTCAGAATCCGCGAGTGATGGAAGATTACACTAGTATATATAATGCACATCCTAAGAAGCTATTGTGAAGATCTGTACAAAGATCCCAATGATTTAAGAGCTTTATATATCAACTGTAGCGGAGTGGAACTGGAGAAAAGTATACATCGATCAGAAATTCTCGCTGCCCTAAAGTCACTGAAAACTAGGAAAGCTCCAGGACCAGATCAAATAACAGCCGAAACACTGACAGCTCTGGGGGATGCTGGCATCGACATTTTGCACACGATTTGCAACTTAATCTGGCGCAGTTGTGAATGGCCAAGAGATTGGGCCTTGTCTGTAGTGGTGCCTTTACATAAGAAGGGATCAACGAGAAAGTGCGATCATTATCGCACCTTAGCGTTTATCTCTCACGCCGAAAATGACAATCTCTATTGAACAGGATGGAATAAGTAAGTGAAGAAATGGGTCTCTCCGTAAACAGATCCAAAAAGAAGGTAATGGTGATAGACCGTGCCAAACAGTTGGAACTCAGTGGCTCACTCAACCTCGAGGCTGTGGAGAACTTTGTGGTGTTAGTTATGTTGGAACCCAGGTATACACCTGGGTTCCAACATAACTAACACCGGGTCATTCGAGGTGGAAATTAGGAGGTGGATTGAAATGGTCAAAAGTGCCATGTCACAGCTGCATAAGACTTGAAGGGACAAACAGATATCAATCAACACCAAAATACGTCTTGTTCGCACGCTTATATTCCCGATATTTATGTATGCAGTTGAGACATGGACATGGCAATGGTGCTGAAGGAGAATGCTTCGGACACCTTGGACAGCGCACAGAACCAACGCATCGATCCTCAAACAGCTGAAAAGTACGAAAAGTATATCAACGTCCTGTCTCCAGAGGATCCTTGATTATTTCGGCCACATTGCCAGAAGGGAGGGGCATAATCTTGAAAAGATTGTCATTACTGGCAAAGTGGACGGAAAGAGACCTCGGGGACGTAGCCCGATGCGTTGGTCACATCAAATCCGCACCGCTCTAGCAAGGTCCACGAAGCCCTGCATGTCGCAGAAAATCGAGCAACATGGCGCGACATCGTCCATAGAAGCATTATTGGTGGAAGGGGTCACGACCCTCAGTAATGGGGAATACGATGCAAGGAGGAGGGAAAGATATCCTACAAGATTTCATCAAGAAGATGAAAAAAGTAAAAGGCGAAGAAATCTAGTGGTTAGCATGTTTGACTGCGGCTGACGAGGTCCCGGGTTCGAGTCCCGGGACGGGTCTTAATAAGTGTTGGGTTTTTCTGACTAGAAGTTCTCAGTACTAGCCCGGCGTTAGGAAGTTGGTGGTGTTTCACCAGCGTGCCTCGGAGAGCACGTTAAGCCGTCGGTCCCGGTTATTATCACTAACTTGATAATAGTCGTTAACGCCCGCCAACCCGCATTGGAGCAGCATACCACCACGTCTAAGCTCTAATTCCCTCTCTCCTTTGAGAGTGGAGTCCTGTGCCCAGCAGTGGGATTCTGATTCGCTGCAGATACGGTGGTGGTAGTGGTGATTCAAGACCAAATAAAGATTTTTCCCAATTTTTTTTGTTCTGATCCACAATTCCTTATTCCTTCGCTTTTTCTTTTCTGACAATTACACTGACAAACCATGACAATTCCTGAAATACAGGTACAATTTCAATTAGTTTAAAGTCTACAGTATAGCTTTTTTAAGAGGATACAATTTTTCTTCATCTTTATTAGTAATTTAGTTCGTAAGATCGCTCGTAGCGAATTACAATTAGTAGGCGATTCAATATAGTTTTGCTCGTGATTGTATTTCATATGAGAAATTGCAGTTTACATAAAATAAATAATTGTTTAATCTTCGAAATATCAAATACCTACTTAAACAATTTTATTTCGATTTCGGTGGACACCAATTTTTAAAAATCGAATGACGATGTAACCGCTCGGCCTACATAGTGCCCTTTACTACCAATATTAACTAAATTAAATCTAGATTTGATATTTCCTGCTAGTATGTCTCAAATACCAAAAAAAATGTGCCAACGATATCAATCAAATAATGAGGCCTGAGAAAGATCTGGGTCCTAGCTTCGAGGTAACTGACTAGAAAATTGCTTACGGATCTGAATTCTGAACAGCCCATTAAAACTCCCAAGAAATAATATGTCCCATACATAATTTAATGACTGCCTGCACAAAGCAATGCAATTAATGAAAGTGCCTTGGAGAAAGTGCCCACTTCACAGAGACATATTTAATTACTAATAAAAAAGTCATTTATTCTTAAAAAAGACATTACAGACAAATAAAGGAAATATTATTAAGGAGACACAGAGATAAATTTATAACATAAAAAACAATATTGTTTCGCTCAGCGAAAATGGTTGAATTGTAATATTGCACAATGCACAACACATGATCTCGCCGAACAATGCATGCCAACAAAATGAAATTGACACCGTCGATATTAAGTGGAGTCATGAGTTAACCACGTTAACCCATAGAACGTATGCAGAAGAGACATTAACCTTTCCAATAAGTTGTTCTTGTAATGGTAATTTTATCCACTATTTTCGACACCTCAATAAAATACATACAAAATCGATAATTTAGTGTCATACTAGCGCACGCCTGCAAGTGGGTATTTAAATAATCTGGCCTTCTTCCTCGTCTACACTAATTTTGGGCAGAAGTGTCTGTGCAAAATTTTAGCTTTCTAGATCCAAGAGTTAATGCACCGCTGAGCATTACGATTATATGAAATAATATGGTAAAGATTTAAACCCACACTCAGTCACAGATGCGTGCAACAAAATTTTGATATATATACGAGGTATTAAGTCAACAGAAAGGCAGACAATCAAAGCGGACGAATTCATAAGCAATCATTAGTACGTACACATAATAAAATAATAGTTTAAAAAAACTAATAAACACGCTTTTGACGCAGACACTCCGGGTCTCAGGAAAACAAAAAATCGCTAATCCTGATTATTCTAATAAGGATAACGGGTCAAACTGTTTAAAATATTGAATTGTCATCGGTCCTTAATAAGTATGCCAAATTTCGAGTTAATCCGACGTTTTAAAGGGGGTCAAAATCATGTTCAAAGATAAAAAGCAATATTTTAAATGACAGATGAATTATGACTTTTTATACGACTGCCTGAAAAAAGGAGTATATTGTTTTCAGGGTTCATGTATGTATGTATGTACGCCTGCACAGATATTGATAAATGAGGTATCGTTAGAATTCTTAGCTTATTCCAGGTGACATAGGCTAGTAAAATTAAAAAAAAAATTGATGGGGTGACCATGGTCCCGCCTATAGTAACTATATAATCATCATCAAGAAAATTATGAGTAGATTCCAAAAATATATAACACTATAGTTCAATATCCAGTGATTCACAAAAAATATCATTTAATAAAAATGTGAATAAGATTCCAAAGGTAATTCAATACGAGCTACGGCAGAGCAGTCGTATTTTTTAATAATTTTAATTATATTCACTTGTTTGCGGTTCCGTTCCACCTAAGGGCAAAACGAAATCTATTAATGTCACTTTATACATATCATATACCGGCAAAGACGTGCCACCAAGCGATTTAGCGTTCCGGTACGATGCCGTGTAGAAACCGAAGGGGTATGGGTTTAATATAACTGCCATGCCCCTAACAGGTTAGCCCGCTACCATCTTAGTCACTTACCATCAGGTGAGATCGCAGTCAAGGGCTAGCTTGTAGTGGATAAAAATAAAAATAAATAATAAATAAAATAAAATAAATCTGCCCGAAACCCATAAATACAATGAGGCAAGGATCAGAAATTTTGATTTTTTACCCTCGACGAAACGGAGACGGTACGAGTATATGTATTGCCCTAAGAGGTTGTGTGTTTGTATGTTTGTTTGTGCGCTTTTTTGTTACCATTTTTCTCAAAAAGTACTGGGCCGATTGAGATGCGGTTTTTTGCATTAGATGTGTATAGCTTGTGAGAAGGTTCTTAGATATATTTTAGGACCATAGACAACTGAGCTGAGCTGTAGTCTATGATTTTAATTTTTCAATATGTTACCATTTTTCACAAAAAGTACTGGGCCGATAGAGATGCGGTTTTTTGCATTAGAAACGCATAGCTTTTGAGAAGGTTCTTTGATATATTTTAGGACCATAGACAACCAAGCTGAGCTGTAGTCTATGATTTTAATTTTTCAATATGTTACCATTTTTCACAAAAAGTACTGTGCCGATTGAGATGCGGTTTTTTGCATTACATATGTATAGCTTAGGTTCTTAGATATATTTTAGGACCATAGACAACCAAGCTGAGCTGTAGTCTATGATTTTAATTTTTCAATGTTACCGTTTTTCACAAAAAGTACTGGGCTGATTGAGATGCGGTTTTTTGCATTAGATATATTTAGCTTGTACTTAGATGCTGCCCAGGAACTCATGATGAAGCCAGGAGGTGGTCATAGGAACTCCTTAAGTTCTCATCGTAAACCCGTCGTGTTTAGACTCTTTTGATTTGTATTGACTAGCACTTTGTACCTAGATGATGCCCAGGGTCTCATGATGGAGCCAGGAGGTGGTCATGGAAACTCCTTAAGTTTTCATCGTAAACCCGTCGTATTTGATTTCTTTTGATTTGTCTTGACAAGCGCTTTGTACCTAGATGCTGTCCAGGGTCTCATGGTGGAGTCAGGAGGCGATCATGGGAAGTCCTTAAATTCTCATCGTAATCCCGTCGTGTTTGGAGTCTTTTGATTTGTCGTAACAAGCACTTTGTACCTAGGTGGAGATCTGCAGTTCGTCGTGGGTTTTTTAAATTTTTTAATTTTTTTACTTGTTATGAATGTTTTTCTGACCCTATCATATGCCATACCTACTGCAGAATACCCAAAAAAAATGAATACAACCAACCTGAACGTAGTTTCTTAACAGCTGTAACCTATATAAAACGAATAGTCGTCGACATCGTCGTCTCAACTAATAGACGTCCACTGCTAAGCTCTCCTACAAAGATCTCAATAGAATATTGGTGCTGGTTGCTTGCAGCGGTGTCAGTCCCGTGAGGAAGATCTCATAATCCTGGGTGTGAAACTGTTCCTGTATAGTCAATTATATCGCCGTCAATCATCACCCAGACTTAATAAATGACAACGCATCGATTGACACCTCACTTATCAAAATCGGCTCCGTAGTTTAGGCACTACAGTGGAACATACATACATAGACAGCTAAAATTATAACCCTTCCTTTTGACTTTGCCTTAGTCGGATAAAAGGGAATAGCTCCCATGGTGGTGACAATTTATTATCATCATCTCAAGCGCTGACCCAATGCCTGCTTGCTTCAGTTAAACACGAGTCAGCTCAGAACGAGCAGGGTTTTAGACGACCTCCGTGGCGCAGTGTGTAGCGCTGTTGCCTTAACGTGCGGAGGTCCCGGGTTCGATCCCCGGCAGGGTCAATTTGGGAATTTATAATTTCTGAATTTTCCCTGGTCTGGCCTGGTGGGAGGCTTCGGCCGTGGCTAGTTACCACCCTACCGGCAAAGACGTGCCGCAAAGCGATTCAGCGTTCCGGTACGATGCCGTGTAGAAACCGAAGGGGTGTGGGTTTAATACAACTGCCATACCCCTAACAGGTTAGCCCGCTACCATCTTAGACTGCATCATCACTTACCATCAGGTGAGATCGCAGTCAAGGGCTAGCTTGTAGTGGATAAAAAAAAAAAAAAAGGGTTTTCGCCATTTTCCACCACAGTGGCCAAGTGCGGATTGGCGGACTAAACTAACCTATGAGAACAGTACGAAGAACGCTGAGGCATTAGATTTATTTAGATTGTAAGCAATTAAAATGCACACAGCTCCGAAAATTAGGTAATGCGTGCCTGAACTCCCATCCGTTCAGCTACAGCATCATATGTAAACGGAATCCTAATAGAGGCTCGACTAGCGCTTGGCTGATTTTTTCTGTCAGTGAACATTTAGTACTTACTTAGTTTAACAGATTTAGGTTACGTTAATGAAACGACCTTGACCTGGATTCTGGAATGTTATGAAAGTTTGAATATGCAAACATCGAAGCGTGAAAGTTTCAGCCTGTTCCAATCATAATAATGACTTACCTGTAGGTATTTTATACATATAATAGTGATATAGATTATAATAAAGAACGCAGTTTTTTGCTTCGTTTTAGCAATACAAAAGTTAGTGACTTTCATATGTAGTCCATAGATTAATTAATATGAAACACTAAAATTGATCCGTATGTTATGTTGTACGTATTTACCTGTCGTATGAATGTTTTCATTATATTATTTTTATAGATTTAGAAACTAGTTTAAATAATATTGAAATTGTGTTTGTATCGTTCTCTCCAATTGGTCAATTATTAACAAAATAAAATTTTACGGCAGAATTGCGATAAAAGCTTCGAAATTAAATTAAGAGTAAGACGGGTCAAATCATCCCTCCGTACATGCGATTTTTTTTATTTATCTAGCATAAAATATATTTTCGCAGCGCACCCAGCGCAGGGTGGATGTTTTGCATAAGGCGTTGGCGCCGCCGGCGCGTTTTCAGCTTCGCCTAACATCAAAGAATATACCTAATGACTTACGATAAGCAGCGTTACTATAATACTTTACTTTGTTAGACATAACTATGTGCTATGTAAGCCCCCGACTTCCTCCGAGTGGATTTAAGTTTTTAAAATCCCGTGGGTACTCTGTGATTTTACGGGGTACATTAGCCTTTGTCGTCAAATTCCAGGTCCTTAAAACTCATTCCATGGAAAAGAACGGCGATACATCACTGCATAGCAACGATAAAAAATTATCAGTTACAATTTATTTTTATTGGAATGTGTATGCATCGGTAATTAAGTACATAATTTGGGAATTATGGGGGTACAAATATAACATATGTTTTATATAAACAGACACATGAGCTGCCAAATGTGTAGCACAAAATAATAGTTTTGTGTCTTTTTGTTTTTTCATGGTCCATATTCGTTTAACTAATTTTGGCGAAATTTGGTACGTACCAGGTTATGGAACCTGGAAACCTCTTTGAATTCCTGGGATATCTATATATATCCCAGGAATTCAAAGAGTTACGACACGATTTTTAAAATACCTAAATCCAAGAGGACCCCTAGCTTTATCAAAATGAAATCAAATGAATGAAAATTGTATAAACCAACCAATTCACCCATGAATGAAAAGAAGAAGTAAAACAATAATGCCATCGTTTATCTCCAGTTCCATCTCAGCTAAAGACTTTATTTTCAATAGCAGCCGTGGAAAATCCTGACTTTAAAATGAAAAGCGCATTCTGAATTGCTGCTCAAACGAACGTTGAAAAGCGGTGACCATGATCGACAGCTTATGGTAAGGCCAATTTCACATCGGTGAATTCGAATTTTGTCTAACAAAGAAAATATTTTGAAGATTAATGTAGAATTTTAGTACCTGTATACCATTCAAGTCAAGTCAAGTCAAGTCAAATAATGTTTATTTAATAAAGGCAGGTACACTACACTTATTGACGTCTAGATCCATTTCTAGATAGATCTATTTCAATATCCATACTAATATTATAAATGCGGAAGTGTGTATGTCTGTCTGTTTGCCATGCTTTCACGGCCCATCTTTTCAACCGATTTTGATGAAATTTGGTACAGATGTAGATAGAGGTAGATGTCCTTCCTGACATGTCTATCGGGAAATTAAAGTTCCCGCGGAACCTAACCTAATCTAACCTAACCTTTACTTACGCGGGCACCATCTATAGTTTTTAATATAATGGCATAGTATTAATTATGTTTTGTGAGCATATAATTCACTAGATGATACCTGGGACATTTTCCACTTAGAATTAACATGTGATTTTCAGTGTAAAATATTGCTTGTAATATGTTAATTCAGGTTATAAAATTCAAATTTCAGCCTAATCGGTTTAGTCGTTGTGTTGTGAAGAATTAGTTACCAACATGTGAACATACCGCCAAGCCACATTGGAGTAGCGTGGTGGGTCTAAGCTCTTATTCCCGCTATCCTATGAGAGTGGAGGCCTGTGTCCAGCAGTGGGACGTTAATGGGCTATAGTGATGGAGGTGGATGTGAACATACAAAACTTCCAAGCTTTCATATTTATTATATTAGTAAGACGGATATAGCAGGGTACGCTTATGCGAGAAGATTCTTGAAACAGTTTACTCGCAAAGCTTCTCCTCCCTTGGTTCGATTGCGACTCGGTGTTAGGTTCTACTTGAACGAGGCACTAACAGAATATTATGCGTTTGCCGCGGAGGTGTCACAGCTAGTAACCGACGGGTAGAACATTTGCCTCCATTATCGAATTCACACAAGATCTGTCAAAATTCGGTATCCATTTTGACGACCTCCGCGGCGCTCCGTGTTGAGCGCTGTTGCCTTAACGTGCGGAGGTCCTGGGTTTAATCCCCGGCAGTGTCAATTTGGGAATTTATAATTTCTGAATTTTCCCTGGTCAAGCCTAGTGGAAGGCTTCGGCTGTGGCTAGTTACTACCCTACGGTACGATGCATGTAGAATCCAAATAGGGGTCTGGGTTTAATATAACTGCCATGCCCCTAACAGGTTAGCCCGCTACAATCTTAGACTGCATCACACTTACCATCAGGTGAGATCGCAGTCCAGAGCTAACTTGTACTGAATAAAAAAAAACATGGAGACGAATTACAGGTTTATTAATCATATTGTTTAAAAATATTTTTTATCAAGACTTTTGTTCATCGTGAAAACAATCAGGCATTGGTGTGGACACGGCTTAAACAGAAAAAAAGTCCATCGACCATCTGTCGACACTCGACGATTACGTATTGCATGGGCAATCGTCGAGGGGACATGGGCGTTGAAAATTCCATTTGAATTTTACAGTACATGTACTAATTATTCAAATATATTATGCAACAAGCAAATTTGGAAAAATCGGTAAATACTTACTACCTATCTACCTGCTAATATTAGTTTTAAAACCTCTCAGAATTTGATCAGGTATTTATAATATTTAGTTTTATTGTATCAAATGGAATTGTAATATAATAATAAAGACTAACAGGATTGGAGAAACTTCAGATGAAGGTAAGTGCACGTGGTAAAATCCATATCCATACTAATATTATAAAAGCGAAACTGTGTCTGTTTGTCCGTCTGTCTGTCTGTCTGTCTGTCTGTCTGTTAAGCTTTCACGGTCCATACAACCCAACCGATTTTGATGAAATTTGGTGCAGAGATAGTTTACATCCCGGGAAAGGACATAGGCTACTTTTTATCCCGGAAAATTTAAGAGTTCCTGCTGGAATTAAAAACTTAATACACGCGAACGAAGTCGCAGGCATCATCTAGTATTTATATATTTGCATTCGATCATAGCGTAGATATTTTAATTTAGGTACATATAATAAACTCATTAAACGTAGCTATTATAATTTAAAAATGGTTTTATTTCTAAACTTCAGCTGATTTTTAGTCTAGTTATTCAATTTTAGTTTTATTTATTTAGAATTTTAGTTTAGTTATGCCCTAAAAAACTGAAACGGAAATTTGAAGCGGATACAATTTGACTCATCCGTAGATAGTTACATCGTACGGCCTACGCGGCCTAAATTGGTCTACGCGCCTAATACTTTTTTAATTGACATGTTCTGAATTGCTTATTACCCGCAGAATTGGTAATCCGCTTATTACTAGTGTGATTTTTTAAATCATAGAACCATTTAAAAAACCTAGTAGTTCTGTCAACAGAACTACCTACTGAGAAAAAACGTATACATACTACGTATTTACTAGTTTTCTTTTGTGAAATGACCATAAAATGCGCGATATAAACGGCACCCATTGTACTAGGTGAGCGACAAACGCGGCAACGCGACGACAGTATCAAACAGTAGCTGACAGTTCACGTGGGCTACGTTGTCGCGTAGATACGAATATCATTTTCTATGGCGTGGTATCGCGTCGCGTCACGTGGCGTCGCTTCGGTCGCTCATCTAGGACAACGGGTCACCTTGAACAACAGGCTTTGTGTAGATTGTCTTGAACATTGTAATTTATTTGAATACATATTCATATTTCATTATGTTTAAGTAGGGAGCACAAAATTAACGGCATACATAATGTATGTAACGATATCAACCGCCATCCATCATATCAAAGGTCAAGTCCACTAAGCATATTATATCTATAGTTGCAGAGTAAATGTATGGTGACACATACATTTACTCTGCATTCAACTCGCGCGCAAACTTGTAGCTAACCTAAGATCGGTCAGTGTCAAGTGAGCATATATGCTCACATAAGCACACACATGCACACATGATAAGCAAAGTGAAACTAACTAGAATTATTTAATTGTGTAAATTATGTAAACTGTAAATTACTACCCGATATACTATCAATAGGATTTTTATGCATACCTACAGCTTAGTTATTTTCTTACAAATTAGTTAAGTATACGATTACAGTTAAGTATAAGTGATCTCTTTTGTTAACTAGTCTGTAAGAATAGGATCTTAATAATATTGTCAACTAGTGCATGTTAGTAAGAACTGTACTGTCACACTTGTAATGGACAACCATACGGGAAAAGTTGGAAATATTTTGTTATAGTGTATGGAAGTTGTTGGTGTGAATAAACATATAAACTGTTTTGTGAATTGTTTCGAGTTGCCTCCAAAACTCCCAGTTTGCTAAACTAAAAGGAACATTTTACAAAAATAATATTATGCAGCTTGTATTAATGGAAGGAAGTATAACATTTTTGAGGCTACTTTGATAAATTTGCGCTATACTTTAAATCTATCCGTAATCCATATGTAAGTTAATACAAATACCATAGTCGGGTGTGGAGTATATTTCGAAGAAGTATGAAGTTATTTTTTTTTAATTTACTACTACAGTTGAAACTTATAGTGACTATAAATATATTACCAAGTCCGTCTCAAAAACATATGCGTTCTTTAAACACATTACTATCATCGAAACTTTCTCACTAGATCTTTGGAGACTATCAAATAATATTAATATGAAATCCGTCTCCATACGCTGCAAACCCTTTAAAAACCACTAGCGAAGCTGTCACCGGGTCAGATAAGTTTGTCAGACTAAAAAAGCTTATAAAAAGGTAAATAACCGTAACAAACAAACAATTTTATTACTTAAATTTAAAATTATTTTTTACCTAATTCGTAGGTATAATCAGTTTCTAAACATATTATTCTCATCATCTATTTTTGGAAGAACTTCATTTGAACCGTCAGCGGAATTCTAATATAACTATTACGAGTAGGTAATGCAGCAACAAAGGTACTAAAATTCTACTTCAATGAGTAACAATATAATATTCGAAACGTAAAGCTCCATACCGATTTTCATGAATGCTAGGTTACTTACCTGAACCTCGTTTGCAATAGCAATTGCGCAGTAATTTGGTAAAAGATACTCTTTAATAATAGGTATGCGAAGTCTGAACACGGCTTGGAGTATAAACAGCGAACAAGTAAAATAAATTGAGGCGACATGTTCCTGTGGGCGGTCGTTTCGTTCTGGCCATGGAGATCCAATATTCCTTTAACAGTAAAGGAGAAATAAAAGTGCACTCGAGCTTCAAAGCATTCGACTTGACACACGATATTGCCTTGGGTTGTGGCTTTACAGACCCTACAGTTCGCTCAGAACTAAGTTACCTCTGAACGGACGTTAGTCTGTTGCCTGTTCCAGATAATAATATACTTTGAAATGCAGAATTTATCAAAGCGGAGCTTTAGGGATTTAGATATAAATGGCGAAAAGCGAAAACGAACGAAATCGTTGTTGAACCGCTCAGCAATGATTGTTGTGGGATTGTTGCACATGCGATTCATCGACAGTCGATAATTTTACCATTGAAAATAGTCATCAGATGCAAATCGCCTGAGACGTATTTTTGGCCATAGCTCCGAAGATTTTGGGAGGAATGAGATGGGAATAATATCAAGAGTTGAAGAATTTATCGAGATACGTGTGAGCGTCTGAATTTTGAAAATCGGCTGGTAACTTCTACATTTGACTAACAATTCTACACTTGGCAAGGATTTTCAGAATGGAGTCTGGCACGGCGCCAGACCCTCGACTCAGCAATCATATTTATCACAGCTTTCTTTATATTCCTATTGTTATTCCCGTTTATCGTTCGTTGTAAATGAGTTTTGGATCCAGTTTTATAAAACCAAAGCTTTATTTCATCAGATAAGAATAGGTACATATAATGATTAAACCCCTCCTAACCTTTCGGAGTTATATATATATAAAAGATCATTGGTTGTAACGGTGAAAGAAAGTGTGTGATGTCTTAAAATCTGCACTTGGCCAGCGTGGTGGACTGTGGCCATAGTCCCTTCTCGTTCTGAGAGGAGAATTGTGCTAAGTAG
The DNA here is from genome assembly GCA_923060345.2 of Erebia aethiops. Classification (NCBI taxonomy): domain Eukaryota; kingdom Metazoa; phylum Arthropoda; class Insecta; order Lepidoptera; family Nymphalidae; genus Erebia; species Erebia aethiops. The sequence goes on along the minus strand of OV281079.1, from coordinate 7,569,720 downwards.
TGGGCTGACGATTGGTTGAGATAATGATGATGAAACCTCTTTCATTATTTAATAAAGATTTTATCACAAGAATGTTAACTTGTATCTTTAAGTAAGGTTCTCCCATGAAAGTGAATTTTTACACTAAGAAACTCTTCAATAGCCTCACTTCCGTACAAAATATTTTCCAATAAATTTTAAATTTTAAAATGAAGTTTAGGAAATGTATTTTTAAACTCGAAAACCTGCTCTTTGAAAGTTAGTTCTTACACTACCGCAGATATCCTACCTAGCATAGGAAAATAAGTTTTTTTACCTTTTAACTTCATAGGGTAACCGACTTTTGCAAAGTTTGTTAGCGTGCACGTGGTAGTTATTTACGGCGACACTCGTGATGCACTATTTGTGTCTGTGTGTAAAAGAAAGTTAGTTCAGAAAGTTTCCGATCGAGCAGATTACCGAGTTTCATGTAGTTTTTTTAACGTATTTCTTTAACCGTTGTAAAATTGTACGAATAGACTGTATTGATTATAGTAGCTCTTTGTGAATCAAACAACAAGTTTCAGCAAGAGTTGTTTTAGGATTACTTTTTTAGACATAATTTGTCCTTTTTTCGTACTATTTATGTATTTATTTTAGCTTACTGTAAGTTAGCCCTTGACTGCGATTTCACATGGTAAGTATATAAGTGATGATGTATCGATAGCATGATTGATAAGATGGTAGAGGGCTAATATTACTCAGTTTCGCACTCAATATTACCGTCTGACTATTTGATTAACTGTTTGGGTCAATATGTAAGGTTTATGTCAGTTATATTACTAAACCTATACATTTGACTAACAAACCCCAGCCGCCTTGCGGTAGATATATCTTTCATTTTCTACCAATCTGAATTTCAAGAATGTATCAAATATAAAAAAGATGAACATGAAACAATTTTTTGCTATTCTTCTATCCAGGATTGAATACTCCTAAAAATCCAATTTTATTCCAATTTTATTTATTATTTAATCCAGTTTTTCTGCGCCAAAACTGCATATCGTACTACCAACTGTAAATCCAATCCTATTATGAATATTTTTGTCTATTTTTGGTGTCGCTTTTTCGTTTCGTTTTTCGTTTCATCGAATTTTCAAATCACAACGTGTGAATTTCTAAATAAACTCAGTTCAAAAATATTTTGAATGTGAAGACGACATATTGTAAAAATTTAAAGTAAGTATTTTTTTTTCTATTTCATATTTCTTTTTAATATAGAGATGATAGTCTTTAAAAATAGTAAGGCTAATGTCGTAATGTACGAGTAATTATGGTCGGAAAGGCAACGCAAGAACCCGACATTACCGGCATATTATTAGAATAGAATAGAAGAATAGAATAGAATTAATTTGTCTGAATATGTGTTACAATGATGGTTACAGTATGAAAAGTTGCAGCATATCCAGTCAGGCAGCCCTGATGTACATTTTTTTATTTTTTTTGTAGTTAGAGATAAAGTACTAACTCGTATTTCAATAGAAGTTATAGCCTAATCAACTCTTAAACTCTTAAACAGGAATATAATATGTATAAATTATTCTATTATCTTGTCCAATATTAGGATTAAAATTTCCTAAACTACCTGAATAATGAGAAATCTTTTAACGATGTATCTTTGTACGTCAAAATAAAAGGCCCGAGAATTTTCCCGACGCGACGCCGCCGGGCAAATTCAATTTTAAACGAAGTTTAGATACTAAGGTTTCCGAGCGAACCTATATTTAGATGCAAATTGCTGGTCATTCGTTCATTTGCAAGTACTATGGACAAAGAGAATTCGGTCCAACTAGATGATTCCCGTGATTTCGTACGCGTGGGTGTAATTTTTCTAAATCCCGTTGGAAACACCCATCATCAATTGAAAATAAAAAGAAAACCGGTTCTCAAAACATATAAAAAAAGTTTTACTTCCGTTTTGCAAATTTTTTGAGATCCGTCCGATTGAAGGTTAAACCGCCAAACAAACACACTATAATATCAAAACTACAAACCCTACATGCGCTGGTTCCAGTTTGAATATCGTGAATAACGGGTTGGTTGCCACTTCAATATATAAAGTGATAAACTGATGAACCTTTTCATTGTACGAGATATTGGCTAACACAAGTAGCTATCAACTACAAAGTTTCTAGGGACTTTAGGATGTTGTGAAGAGCAATTGAGCTCGCACGTCTCTGCGTTATTTGAGTTTCTAAGTACTAACTCGTATATTACATGCTAAGGAAAGTAGCATTACCTACGTCTGATCTTAAATTAATAACCAGCCTACGTGAGGGTGCTTAGGACACTTCAGCCGTATTTTACAAGTAATGGGAGATTTAAGAGCTTTCTCATATTGTGAACTAAATTAAAATAAAATTCTTATATACAGGGATGTACACGAGGCCCATGTGTGATATCACCCGAATAAAAGTGATTGATCCAATAACGTTGTTGGTTTGTAGTTGTTAACTTTCGCTTATTTGTATTGAAAGGACTGTTAGTATAGTCTGTCTGTGTAGTCGAAAATAACGTAAATGTCAGAGTTGCAAAATGCAGGAAAAATGTGGACAAAAATAAACTTGTTTTTGCCCTAAGAGTAAAATTAATTAGAATAATAAATTTCCGAAACACACAGATATTGCATTGACCAAAGTTTAATAAAAGAGCGTTATTTATGTAATACTAATTGATGCCCACGACTTCGTCCGCGTGGTTGAAGGTTTTGGTTCTCGCGGGAACTCTTTAATTTTTCGGGATAAAAAGTAGCCTATTCCAAACTATTCCATATATAATTTATCTGTGTGCTAAATTTCATCCAGATTCGTTCAGCCGTTTTGGCGTAGGTAGTTGAGTAACAAACGTCTATCCATGCATCCTTCCATCCATCCATCCAAACTTTCGCATTTATAATATAAATATACAAAACTTTTCTTTTCCCATAAATCATTTAAGTAGAAATTCTAAAGTAAGATGTCCAACGAGACATTTTATCTAGGTATTTAATGACTGAAGTGCAGCAGGTAGCGGACGGCTTGGAGGGTGCTTCGTCTCCTTACAATTTCTAGTAATACTTGAGTTCGACCCGCAAGACAGCAACTTTAATCGTTTACCCTTAGTCTAGATATTTTATGGTTTATTTTTAGTAACAGTCTATTAAACCCTACGGCTATGCGAAAGTACTCTCTCTAGGAGTGCTCATACTGGAATCGCACAGACCCCTCCCACATACAAGCTACTGCCAACAGCGTATAAATTATGACGTATTTTTTAAGTATGCAAAATTATTTTCAGGTGAAAATTTCAAACTAACAACAATTGTCTAACGTAAAAAGAGTCAACGTGGGCAATGATATATTTTCTTTCCCGAACTCGACTTAATTACTTAGGTATGGATTCTATACTTTAGGATTACGGATCCTGTACTTTAGAAGTTGACTTCTTCGCTTTTTCAAACAGAGGGCAGACTCTTGAAAGACAGTTTTAAAAAAATAAAACGGACTGGAAGATGGATGAATTAAATTTTAACAAAAACCGGTCATATGCGTGATGGGTCACGCACAGTGTAGGATTCCGTAATTGCCCAGTGCCCGTCACCATAATAAATGTGGACATTAATTTATAAGTTGGTCGACTATAAAAGCATACTTAGCTTTGTTTATATACAACTGCTCTGAATTTACTCACACCTCAACACACACAATCTTACCTGTTATCACGTAGCTTGCAGGGGGGAAGGGGGGTAGCCACGAACAGACGGACTGTCATGGCGAAAGTATAAGTGTTCCTTGTTGACTACGGAATCCTTAAAATGATTGCATGTTTACCAAATAAATGCAATCAAATGTGAAATGCTCATGTGACGTGCACACGTGCTCAGAATTCAGATTCCTGCCGATTTCTTCTGCGCCCATTAACCTACTCTTCGTGAAATAAAGGCTCCATCAAAGGAATCCGTAAACGACGACGTATATCCGCACAGAATGGTAGCTCAAAATTAGAAATGGAAAAGCTTGGCACCCCGCCAGGCTTCCTGCCCTGTTTGTCTTTGCTAACAACTATAACCTTACATATAGGTCCTAATTAGAAAGTGTGTGACACAATTTTCCCTTTCGCTTTTTGTGTTGCGTACCTAAAAGGTAGGTTTGTAACCCTTATGGTGCGAATATAACCGGTATTTTTTTTTAGTATATATGTCTTAAGTAAAGGCATATGCTAAAAAAAATTTCGACATAGACACTTTGTCTTTACAAAGTGACTAGAATCGATGGGAAACCATATTTTGAGGACTGGAGGTTTTATCATTGTCATCTCAATAAATCTTATAGCTGGCCTACTAGGCGAAGACGGATCACCTCCCACAATGAGACCCATCTCATTGTGGGAGGTGACCCGTAAAGACTATGATTATAGTCATCCCCAGTCCCCAATCTGGCTAAGTGCGGGTAGGTGGACTTCAAACATCATTGAGAACATATTATTGGAGAACTCTAAGGTGCGTGCCCGAACCGAAAGACCGGGAAACCTCGGACCAAAAGACCGAAGGTTTAACCATTAGACGACCTCCGTGGCGCAGTGTGTAGCGCTGTTGCCTTAACGTGCGGAGGTCCTGGGTTCGATCCCCGGCAGGGCCAATTTGGGAATTTATAATTTCTCAATTTTCCCTGGTCTGGTCTGGTGGGAGGCTTCGGCCGTGTCTAGTTACCACCCTACCGACAAAGACATGCCGCCAAGCGATTTAGCGTTCCGGTACGATGCCGTGTAGAAACCGAAGGTGTATGGGTTTAATATATCTGCCATGCCCCTAACAGGTTAGCCCGCTACCATCTTAGACTGCATCATCACTTACCATCAGATGAGATCGCAGTCAAGGGTTAGCTTGTAGTGGATTAAAAAAAAATTAGACTAATATGGCTAACTTTCATAAAATTAAACGTGAATTGGAATTTGTAACATGCGAGCAGCATTTAATCCGAAAATGCAAAATTCACGCGAGTATTGTGACCGGCGGAAACCGAAGCCTTAATTTATTCGAGCTCCCTACGTGATCACACAAACTAATGGATGTATGGAAGTTTTCCTTTTTTTTACACTTGCTTTGTGATGTTCCCATGTGGGTAGGACAAAAAACAACATCAATAAGTTTTTCTGCTTTAAATTATTTTGTTTTTTTAATTATTTACTTAGTATTATATGTGATAAATGTTTTAATTAAGTGTTAAATAACTCCCTACATACCTGGCAAATAAAATTCACTCACTCACTGCACTCCATCAAGCCACAATCAACAATGGATCTTCACAACCAGTTGAGTAAGAACATGGATGAAATTGTTTCTCAATTTAAATCTCGCATGGATAGCTTTGATGAGGCCCTCAAACGATCACAATCTTCTTCAAATAAAGCTTGTGAGCTGAGCACCCTGGCTGCAGACTATTCCGCATTCAAGGAGTTCATGTTGAAGACGCTTTCAATGCTGCAACATCAACTGCAGCTTCTCACAGTGGGTTACGACAAGCATGAAATGCATTCCCGCAGAACTATCTTATTGTTCCATGGCCTGCCAGAGGATGACAGTGAAAACATAGAAAATAAAATTTGTGACTTTGTCTCCGATCGCTTAAAACTATCAAACATTGAGCAGGCAAGTGTTGAAGTCTGTCATCGACTTGGCGTTAAAAAGGACAAACCACGACCCATTCTGGTTCGCTTTTCTAATATTAAAGTAAAGACTGCAGTATGGAAGGCTAAAACAGCGCTCAAAGGCAGTGGGGTCACAATTTCAGAGTTCCTCACAAAGCCCAGGCAGGAAACATTTGCTGCTGCCAGAAAACACTTCGGAATTAAAAGCTGCTGGTCATCAGATGGTGTGATAGTCATATCACTTCCAGACAAGAGCCGAACGAAGATTGTGTCGATGTCTGAACTTGAGTTAGTGATCGCCAAATATCCACAGGCAGCTGCGGTTGTGTCTCAAGATTCAAAACCGCCGAGAGTCCGTCGTTTGAACAAAAATACGGCTAAGTGAAGGTGTCACACAATCGAGTGGTTCTGCCTAGGCGCAACGTTGCAGGGACTTTTGTACTTGGTAGCATTACACTTCTTTTTAGCGGTGTTGTCGTGTGGGTAATTTAATTATTTTTCTCGCAAACGTAATCTTGGCTATTAAAAACAAATTACTTTTTGATTTTGACAATCACCTGACAATGACATTGTCAACTCACACGAGCTGTTGCCGTGACAGTACAAGTCCGTTCAAAAATTAGCTATAAGTCTATGGTTATGATAGGTTTTTCAAACGTAAGTACATAATACATCCATGAGGTTTTTACAAATATTGTTGTCAGCACAGAGTATGGTTGTCAGTAAGACGTATCCCATGGAACTAATAAGTGCTACGTAGTACTTATTAGTTCCATGACGTATCCTAATTCTATGGGTTTGTCATTTTTATTTTGAAGCTAGTTTTGAATCGAAACTTTTTATAATGTTTGTTTACTTTTAACGTGTACCTACTGTACGTACATACGTACGTGTACGTGTACTGTTTTTTATTTTTCTAGTAGTTACATTAGTTTTCGATAGGTACTTTTTGTAGTTTTTAAGTCTTGATTTTTCCTCTACTAAGTACTGATTAAATGTTAACTTGTGACTCTTGCCAGTGTGTGTAGGTAATGATTGTAGGTCTAATTGTAAGAACTTTTTATTTTATTTTATATTGTATATTTTTATCTTGTGTATTTTATAATCATAATATATTTTATTTATAATATTTAAGTATTTCAAGTAAATGGCAGATTCAGATAATAATATACTAAATAATGATTTTTTCTCGTGCTCATCATCAGACGAAGAGGAATTCCAAAGTGCTGCTAGCAGCTTATCTCTCAACAGTTGTAATTCATCATGTAATCTTGACGCTAAACTTAAATCCGTACTATTCAGGAATGCCCACTGTCTTAATTTTGCACACATCAACGCACAGAGTATTCCGGCTCATTTTTCCGATTTTCTCGCCTCTTTTAGTGACGTGCAGGTCGACGGCATACTGGTTTCGGAATCTTGGCTGAAACCATCCCTTCCTTCTAACCTTTATTCCCTACCGGGATATACGTTAATTCGTAATGATCGTACTTGTAAACGAGGTGGTGGTGTCTGCCTATATCTTAAGGATGACATACAATTTAACATATTAAATCAGAGTCCAAATGTTTACTCTGGCAACTTTGAATACCTATTTTTAGAAATCGGCTTTAGCCATAAAAAGCTTCTCCTCGGTGTTGTCTATAGTCCTTCTGTTAACGTTAATTACTTTAATGATTTTGACACCCTCCTCAATAATTTATCACCATCCTATGAACACATCATCATTATGGGTGACCTTAATACATGTTTATTGAAAAATGATCATAGGTCAAATCAATTGAATTCCCTTGTTTCATCTGTAAACCTCAAAATTCTTCCTCTTAATGCGACTCACTTTGCTCCGAATTCCAACCCTTCTCTCTTGGATCTCATAATTGTGTCCGATCCTGATAAAGTACTCATTCATGGGCAACTAACCGCCCCCTTCTCTTACCATGACCTAATTTTTCTAAGTTACAGCCTATCTGTCCCTAAACGTAAGAGTAAGGTTATTCTTCGCCGTAATTATAAAAGGATAGACACCGACTCTTTGAAAGATGACGCATCTAAAATAGACTGGACTCCTCTGTATTGCGCATCCACTGTAGATGACAAGGTCAGTTTTTTAAATTCAACTCTTATAAGACTATTTGACTCACATGCACCTGTTAGGCCTATAAGGGTTAAACACCTACCAGCCCCTTGGCTTACTCCTACAATTAAAAGAATTATGGTTAAACGTAATAAAGCCAAGAGTCTCTGTAAAAGGTACCCTAGTGATGATAATGTAGCTGTCTATAAAAGGCTGCGTAATCTCTGCAATAGAATGTGTAGGGATGCTAAGCGTCGCCATATTTTCTCTTGTGTAAATAATTTTTCTTCCTCGCAGTCTTGGAGATTTTTCAAGTCCCTAGGGGTGGGAAAATGTTCTGAAATTTTCAAGTCCTCAGTTGATGTAAACTCTCTAAATCAGCATTTTTCTAGTCCTCCGGTAAAAATTTCTGATAGTAAGAAACTTCAAACGCTTCATAGGTTGGCCAGTGTTGCCAAACCCAATTGCGACCCCTTTAACTTCCAGGAAATTACGGTTGGTGAGGTTAAGAAATCATTACAAAATATTTCTTCCAAAGCTGTTGGTAATGACGACATAAGCCGTGATATGCTTATTCTTATCATCGATGTAGTATCGCCTATCATTACCCATATCCTCAACTTTTCTCTTTCATCTAAATCTTTTCCGACAGTTTGGAAGCTAGCCCACGTTTTACCTTTGCCCAAAATATCCAATCCTTCTTCACTCTCTCACTATCGTCCTATCTCAATCCTCCCCATTATTTCTAAAATTTTAGAGAATGTTGTCTTTAAACAACTTTCCTTTTTCCTTTTTCAACATAACCTTTTAAGTCCATTTCAATCAGGTTTCCGTCCTTTACACAGCACTTCTACAGCTTTACTCAAGGTTACTGAAGATATTCGCTTTGCTATGGACAATAAAAAACTAACAGTGCTTGTTCTTCTCGACTTTAGCAATGCGTTTAACTCTGTCGACTTTGACGTGTTACTCTGCATTCTCTGTTCACTTAATCTTTCACCGTCCGTAATTGAATGGTTTAAGTCCTACCTTCTCGGTCGCCGTCAGAGAATCTGTTCAGATGGAGTTTACTCTGACTGGGCTGATATTTCTGCCGGTGTTCCTCAAGGCGGCGTATTGTCACCTCTGCTTTTCTCTGTTTTTATAAACGAAATCACAAAAATCATTTCTTCTCACTACCATCTCTATGCAGATGATTTGCAGATTTATAGGCATGCCGCTGTCACTGACCTTGCTTCTGCAGTTGATGACATTAACAAGGATCTATTAAAAATAAAGGACTGGGCCGATGAACATGGTCTGCTAGTAAATCCTACCAAATCGCAAGCTATGATAATAGGGAGCAGGCAATTGCGAAGTCGTGTTGATTTTAAAAATGTTCCAATCATAGCCTACGATGGCGTTCCGATACAACTTACGGATAAAGCAAAAAACCTTGGGGTGATACTCGATGGTAATTTATCTTGGTCAAATCACATTAACAATGTTAGTAGGCGCATGCACTACTCTATTCATTCTTTGAAACGCTTGCAGAATTTCCTTCCTCTGAAAACTAAAATCTTACTTGCACAATCCCTTCTGCTCCCACTTCTTGATTACGCCGACGTCTGCTATTTAGATGCGACTGAAGAGCTGCTTGACAAACTAGATCGCCTTCAGAACTTGTGCATTCGTTTTATTTACGGATTGCGCAAATTCGACCATGTATCTCAATTTCGAAACAAGTTAAAGTGGCTCCCTATCCGACTTCGCCGGAATATTCATATTCTCACGTTACTCTTTAGGATTTTAAACTCATCTTCCCCTTCATACTTACGTGAGCGCTTCCACGAGGCCCCTCCTCGTGTGATGCCAGTGCGATCGTGTGTCAAATTAAAATCACTTGCAGTGCCAGCTTATAAAACTATTTATTATGGTAAATCTTTTACGGTAGCTGCGACGCGCCTATGGAATTCACTACCTGATAGTATTTTTAGGAATAATCCATCTATTCACACATTTAAACTTCGGCTGAAACAGCATTATCTGTCTTCTTTATCATAATTATAAATTAATAATATGTAGGTATCTGTTAAATAATTTATTATATAATATGTCATATGTATGTTAGTATGTATATATATATATATTTATGTCATTAGTATATTAGTATAGTATACTTATAGTATTTGTGTGTTTTTATGTAAGTTTATGATATAATATCTTATCTCATATCTTGTTGTACCTATTCTTCCCTCACAACCTTTCTCACTGCCAAGGGTCACTGGTAGAGATCTCTTATAGAGATAAGTGCTTCCTTGTCCACTATGTATCTGTTTTTCTTCGTATTTTATAACTTTTTGGTACTAAATAAAAAATAAATAAAAAATAAAAATGTTCATCTTTGATATTTTATTCATGTATTATTCCTCAAATTGTACACCCACGGAGTCTGTTCGACATTCAGTGGCGTACGCTTTATTGGATTTCATATTTTATCTTTGACATTATCAATAGGAGCAGCTGTTGTGGTAACATTTTGTGTAGTACCTACAGTTTGGTTTTCTAAAAATATGAGGCCTTGAAGTAAAAATACGTACGCACAATTTTCTGATATTTTTAAAGTGAAACTTCTTTAAAATCGTTGTGATTTGAAAATTCGATGAAACGAAAAAGCGACACCAAAAAGAGACAAACATATTCATAATAGGATTTAGCCAGCGAGAGATTGAGATAGGATACAAGTTATATTTATCTCCTTCTCTCGTATGCTACTTTTCTCAAGTTTTACTTCTGCCATGGCCGTGTGTGTGAATTGCACACACACACACTTTTTTATTTATTGAAGACGTGTCTGTGTTCAACACGGGTGTTAAACGTGATCGTTCACCCTAACCTATGATCTCCCGTGGAAGTGAGTGACGATGCAGTCTAAGAGGGTAGCGGGCTAAACCGTTAGAAGAGTTGTATTTATCCTTATTGATTGACCTTTACTGGCAATGCCGAAGCCTCCTATCACCCCAGAAGAGAGAAAATTTGAAAATTATGAATTTGACCCTGGTGGGAATCAAAGTCAAACCCGGAATCCCTTGCTTGTAAAACCATTTCGCCAATTAGGTCGTCAGTCAAGTATACCTGCTACTTGTATAGTAACAATCAGATAGAGTAACTTTAGGTCACATGTAAGTTTTCGAGGACCAGGATGAGTAATACTATAATTCTTTCAAAATAAGGTTAGTTCAGCTACAAAAAATCGGGTCAAGGAAAAAAGCATTTCCCCCGCTGCCTCTTTGCTCGTAAATGGAGCATAAAATACGACGGGAAGTTTTATGAGTCTGACGCATTCATACCGACGAATTAACCTCTATTATTACAGGTAAGTATCATAATAATAATGATTATTACCTACGCTTCAAATGCCTACGAGTAATTTCTGTTATTTGAATATGGTAAGTATATTTATAAGTATTAGGTAATTCGGGTTACTTTGGATGTTAGAGACTGCTGATAGATGAATAGGAAAATAATAAAAATAATAAATTTACGAATCTTACTTAATATTATAAATGTGAAAGTTTGGATGGATGGATGTATGGATGTTCGTTACTCAATCACGCGCCAACGGCTGAACTGATCTGGCTGAAATCTGTCACAGAGATAGATTATAGTCATAGAAAATTGAAGTTCCCGCGTAAACCAAAAAACTTCAAACCACGCAGACGAAGTCGCGGGCATTCGCTAGTTAAATGATATAATATGAAAAGGTTAATTTTTAGCCTTATATTTATATTTTATAGTTTATATAAGCTCTTCCCAGAGGGCCGGCGGAATAAAATCCATAATTATAAATTCGAAAGTGTTTCTGTCTGTCTGTCTGTCTGCTATGCTTTCCCGGCCCATCTTTTGAACCGATTTTGTTGAAATTTGGTACAGAGGTAGATGGTATCCCGGGGAAGGACATACTTTTTACTCCGGAAAATTAAAGAGTTCCCGCGGGAATCAAAAATCTTAATCCACGCGGATGAAGTCGTGGTATTCATCTAGTATTTTGTCCAAATTCTCAAGCAAAAGATTGATTTTAGCTCAAGGGCACGAGTCGTAGCAGGTGCTACGCCATGGATGTAGGAGTGCTACGCTCACGTAATCGTTGTCATTGTTGAAGTCTCTAAATATGCGATCTTTGCGTCATGGGTCACGGGTGTGGAAGCTTAACAAGTAGCAATTTTATTAAAATGAACCCAAAGACCCATGACTTAAAGTCGTACATTCAGTACAACTATATACTTTCCCAAAAATTCCGCTTGGGCCGTTAAGTGCAAATGAATGAACAAACACAGACCTTAAAACAAAGCTGCTTAGATCTATTTTTGTATGATTGTGTCTCGTTACTTGAATTCTATAAAATATATTGTGTTGTTGGGGTGGCTAAAAAAATATTAGGACGTTTAGGAATAGTTGCCATTCGTATCAATTTGAAACGTAATACTAATATTATTAGAACACTACACGAAATACTTCACATTTTTATAAATTTTATTACCCGACGAAGGCAAAGCCGGAGGAAGGGGTATTTGTATTTATGCATATGTATGATTGTATTTATGAATATTCCACCATAGTCCCTAAACTACTGAGCCGATTATGATGAATGAGGTGTCTGTCATTCGTTTCGTTATTATTGCCTGAGTGACATAGGCTACATCATAGATTTACTATTACTATTATTTATTATTTAAAAAGAGCAACCACCGAGTTTCTTGCTGGTTCTTCTCGGTAGGAATGTCATTCCGAACCAGTGGTAGATTCACTTGACGATTCAAAAGTACTTGTAAAAGTTTATTTGAATAAAAAAACATTTGATTTGATTTCACTACTGTGGCTAGATTTTATACAAACACAGTTGATTTGATGTTACATACAAACATTGATGTAGAATTTTATTTAAAAAAAAGTGCGGGTTTCAAAAAAACTTTTTTGCTATTGAATCTAGTGGGATGTCAAATGAAAGAGGAGAAAATCCTGAATTCATAAATACCGTTCCCACTCGGACTACACTTTGTTTAGCTTTTTTCTTTTTCCCGGAGTCGGGTTACAGTTTTTAAACTTTTATTTTTACGAGCAATTGAGCATGTAGTGTTAGATTAAAATAATAATTTTATGTAAAAATTTATGATGAATTTGTGTAAAACGCTATGAATAAAAAAAAGACATGCAACTAAATTTAAAACTGAGATATTTATTTCACTAATATCATTATATTATTCGATAGCAGATTCAAAATTTGTGCTCTAGAATAATATTTTATTGACTCTTTGCTCTTATTCATATGTGGGTTTTACGCATTCGAAAGCAGTTGAAGGAGAGTCGAGTATAACAATGAATCAAGGTCTGTGCAATGAATAGGTAGGTCTTTATTCTTCCGTAGGGTAATATTTACAAAGTGAAGCTCTTGCAAAGATATTCCAGTGAACCTTTGTATTATGAAGCGAGACACAGGTGAATAGGTCTGTAAGCCATGTATTCTATACCGGCTTACAAGAAGGTTTTCACTATCAACGGGCTAAGCTGCTATTGCAATCCAATATTATCAGTTTTTTTGTGCTCTAGATCCACTTTAAAAGCTCACTCAGCATTTATATAACAATCTGAAGCCTGTCAGGGTGGTTGCCTATCTGTAATTTTAGTTTCTATGTAATATATTTAAAAACTAGATGCCCGCGACTTCGTCCGCGTAGATTTCAGTGGCTCCAAAATCCCATTATTAGCCAAACTTGATATGATTTTTTAAAAGTTTTTATAATTAATTAAAGTGTCTTATAATATTTTTATATTATTTGAAGCCCACAACATCATCCGAGGTGGTTAAAGTTTTTAGAAATTTAATTTTTCGTTAAAGGCATCTCCAGGTTTTCCAGCTGACAAGACCGCGTGCAATAGCTAGTTAATTATATGGCACTTGCATAGTAATTGGCTCTATACGCTGTATTAAGATGCAGCATGGCAATTAAGTAGTTATAGACATGAGACATCGAATTAGAACGCTCTGTCGGGTAGCTTGGGTAAGTGAGGTAACGTAAATGCCAACACATTATGCACTTATTATGATGCTAACTAGACACGATTACAGCTATGAGGCAAATATACCTACCCCTGCTTAATTAGGCGTTCAGTTTTTTTGTGCTTATTAAATTATTACTGTTAATTAATATAAAGGTCAAAACGTGACACATCGATGCCATTCGTCACTGACTGAACGATCATAAGCGAGTTGCCAAAAGCCACTGGACTCAAGACCGTATACAGTGGAAGATCCGTCCAGCAGTTGAGGACGGACGTGTATCAAATTCAAGATCATGGCAGTTCGACCCAAAACTATTGCCGCGCGGTCCACGTGATTTTTTTGCTAAGATGCCCGAATGTTTCGATACAATGCTAAAGAGGCTTCACGTTCATACCGGCACTTAGATTAAAGTTTACGTAGTTAAAAAAACTATGAAAATAGCAATATAATTGAAATAAGTATGTTAATTACTTATCTTCTTTTAAAATGAAGCGAACGTAATATTAAGTTTAGCCACATTCACATTTCACAAGCTTTACCTATGTAAGTGTGGAAATCACCTGAGGCGTCCTTTGCTCCGCAACCAGTAAGATATTCTGAGATGACCCTCTCTTGGCACAGTTTAATCGACTAGATCACTTGGCCTGTTTTTTTGGTTAATAATATTGAATAATTTTACTACAAGTTTAACCTTGACTGCGATCACACATTTTGTCGATGTCAACGAGTTAACCTAGTTAACCTGGCAGTTATACTATGTACAGGTTACCGCCGTGTGTAAACTCAAACTCATATTTTTAATTTAAATAAACAATAAAGTGCTTTCAAATGAATCTACCACTGATTCAGATACCTGCATTCCTACTGAGCAAGAAACTTGGTAATTGCTCTTTTTAAATAATTCATTTACAATTATTATATCAATGGTTATACAAGCCTTTTCCAGGAGCACACTTTAAAGGCATCTCTTAAATTTGTGTATAGGCAAGTTTAAAATAGGTTGTGGCATTTTGTTATACAAAAGAATGCTCATTTCCACAAATGACCGTCTGACTTTTTTGAGGCGGAGCGATGGAGTCACGAGACTATTGCGGCCTCTAGCTTGCTTAGCGTGCAGATCGTATATTTTTTTGTAATTTTGGATGTGCTATTTTACAAAAATTAAATTACTGTAAATATATTATATTTGGTAGTAAGCTATAACTATAATTATCTCCCACCAATTAATTGAAGACAATTAACAAATTATCTAAATCAATAATTATCTGTGCCTGTACCCTGCAATCAAACCCAGTGGCTCTGGCCTCCTGTTAATAAGACCTTAGCGTCACGTCACTCACCACGTCGTTGGTACTGTGTCTAGCTTAACCTTAAAGCCACTAGAATCTTGATCGAACTAAGATGTCCGAGGACCAAACGATCGAACTGTTTTTTTTATCTGTACCTAGTGTTTGATCGCCCTTAGGCACACAAGTAGGTAGGTATTTAAACAAACTTTTGAAAACCGCGAAGCACGGCCTCTAAAGCCTACAAGAAACTCGGCGACTCTTGCCCACTTGACACAGATTTCGAGCAGAAAACCCCCGGGTGGTGTAATAAGTTCGCTTACAGATTGTAACTAACGAGAAAATATGAGGATATTTTCCAGAACCAGGGTCGCCGTCAAAGAAATATTAAATTAACAAGCGTATCGATATAAAGTTATTTCCTTTCAACAGCGCCGGGTTCAGCTAGCTCATTATTTTTAAATTGCTTATAATGAGCTTCCTTTAGACTGAACGAGACTATCATTTTGTGATTGCTTCAGATAAAATTGCAATTTATAATAGTTGATTATTTCAAATTTCCTCTACTATACTATCAATAAACATTTTTAATGCTATGTAGCACACACGTTACGTTTCATAAATATTGTGATATATTATCAATTGCTTAAATTATTTTCAATATTAAATTTAAATTCCTGAATATAGGTATATAATTTAGTAATTTTATTTTATTTTTAGGTAACAATGACCTTACAATAAATTAAATTATGCTTAAGTAATACTAAATAATGTCCACGAAATATCCGCGCGAATTTTGGGTTTTTGAATAACCCCGTGGGAACTCTTTGATTATCTGGGATAAAACTAGCCTGTCATACACAACATGTCAATACATTTTAAGAAATCCTACCGCATCCACGACGCATACCGAAAACCATTGAAAATACGATAGGCCGTAAAAGACCGCGTTGATATTAAGTATGGGTTGTATAGTGAACTATTTTGATACAAAATACCTAGAAGGGTGTGTCACGTAGCAAGTTAACGCTACCGAATAGAGGCGATAGGATTGTGTTGATATCGGGTTTTACTGCATGCTTACATAGCCACAAACAAGCGTGAACCGAAGCCGTGCTCGGCGTTTGTTTAGTTTAACCATTTACCGCACATCAAACACCAAAATTCCATCCTAGTTAGTGCCTAGTTAATGACTAGTTAGTACCTAGTTAGTGCCTAGTGTACGCGACAAGATTAAATCTTACAAAGAATATTGTTCTAACTAATGTAATAGCCGCCGTACAGCCCGCCAGCCCGCATTGGAGCAGCGTGGTGGGTCTAAGTTCTAATTCCTTCTCTCCTATGAGAGTGGAGGCCTGTGCCCAGCATTGGGACTTTAATAGGCTGTAGTAGTAGGTAATGTAATAAAATATAATCATGCGCTGCCGTGCAATTCTATAAACTGAAGTGCAGAGGAGCAGAGTTGAGCGTAGATTTTGTACTTCATTCTATCAGTTCTTTATAAAAAAGTTAAAGTAGGTACCATATAATTATCATGTCATCAATAACTTGATTGGTATATTAAACTCTGCTTTGCTTCGCTTCAGTGGAAAAGCAGTTTAACGAAGGAATCATACGAATAAATTATAATATGTTAGTAGAATTAAGCGTAGGTAATGCCTATTGCCTATCCACTGAAATGAAGAGTAGTGGCGGCGGTTGCAGTCAGTTACAACCTGCAAGTCATACATTACGAAAACTCTTTTCCCGCTTACCCAGCGGCATGTTGCTAACGATCTACTTGATCTGGTTTTCTCGGTATGCTACCCAGCTCTTTTCTCTGAAAGAATTTCGCCGCTATCAATCGTAATGTAAAATACTCCGCTAGCTAAGCGGAGCTATCCACCGAAGTCAAGCGGACCAAAGCAAAGAATCCAATTTATTTTGGTTAAGCTTATACCGCTCCGTACCGTACGCTTATTCGCTTCAGTGGTCAGAGAACCTAAGACGAGTGACGACAGAGCCGCGTGACCGTAGCCGTTCAGCAACTCATTGATTTGTAATTCATGAAGCTGTATAAACCACATCGCACGTTTTGTTTTAAAGGTATTTAAATATTATTAAATGCCGGTGCTATGCTGAATTTCCAGGTCCGGTGGATTGAGGTTCTTAAAAATCCACCCCGGAAAATCAAAAATCCTATATCAACCTTTGACTATAATTCCATCCTAAATATAAATTCGTTGATCTGTTGCGTACTAATAAAATAACAAAGAAACAAAGAAACTTATAACACATTCATAATAATGGTAGGAATAAAAAAAAAAATACGAAAAACAACAAATTTACTGTACAAATACTGGTAAATTACACCTAATTATTACACATAATTCGTAGATCCGCATGTACTATTAACAGTTGACCAATTATTTTGGTAGGTATCAAGCGTATCAGCCGCAACATTTGCAACGACAATGTTATGTAAGTCATGCACTGTAGAGCTGGCAGCATACTTGACGTTGCCCCCAATTTGCACTATGTTGTGACTGGAAATCTAACCAAATACATAACTAAAATACCTACCATCTAATGCATGTGTCAGTCGCATTTCTAGCTTTGCTTCCAGAATGTTATGTTACCAATTCGGTCATATTTATTGGACACTGCAAAATATCATGATAATGAAGATTTTTTTAAAAATCCACTACAAGCTAGCCCTTGACGGCGATCTCATCTGATGGTAAGTGATGATGCAGTCTAAGATGGTAGCGGGCTAACCTGTTAGGGGCATGGCAGTTCCATACCCCTTCGGTTTCTACACGGCACGTCTTTGCCGGTAGGGTGGTAACTAGCCACGGCCGAAGCCTCCCACCAGACCAGACCAGGAAAAATTCAGAAATTATAAATTCCCAAATTGACCCTGCCGGGGATCGAACCCAGGACCTCCGAGGTCGGTGATCGATGCTCGCAACTTCGGTTAGCGTGGTTTTAAGTTTTAACCCTGTGTAAAGTTTTTGGTTTTCCAGAATGAAAAAGGAGCCTGTGTCTCACTGTCGAGATCGATTAAAGTTACACCCATGCTAATCGCCTTATTCCATTGTTATGTTGCGGCTAGATTAAAGGACAAATCAACAAACCAATTAAACAAATACTCTTCCGCCTTTTTTATAATATGGGCAGTGATCGGTAGCGATTAAAACTAAGCTAAGTAATTTAACGTCGTAAAAGGAGTTCACTGGTTTGTCGTATTATGTGTCCCATTCCGCACCATCAACCATCAAGTGGAACGATAAATACTCAAGTAGTCCTGCTCCGAATTTAATAAAATGAGTTGTAGAAAGTTCCACCATTTTAACGGTCTACTGTTGCCAAGAACGAGATTTTATAATATTTTCCTCGTGAACGAAGACAAGAGCATAAAGTTATCATAATATTAGCCTTTCAAAACAAAGTTTCGGAATGTTATTCATTTTAATTGACTTTAAATAATATTTTGAAACGAAGCACTCTGGTAGATATTTATGTTCGCAAATATGGATATTGAAATATTATGGTCTTTAATAAATAGTAATTTAATTACTTATAGTTATATAAAGAAAATTTTCTAGCGCTGAAATTAAATCTACGAGAAATATGATATTTCAGTTCAGTAACATCGCCTTTAAAACCAGACATTATGTACGCAGTAAAATATAAGTAGAAAAAGTTAAAGCTCCGCTTTTCGAAACGTTTACTAATCCGTATGGCTTGGTGATTTCCAATTGGCAAAATTACCATTTATAAATATACCTTCACCGGTAGTCTAAATTCAAAATGGCCACCGAATTCCACAAAGTTAAAATTTAATAAGAATATTGGATGTCCGCGACTTCGTACGCGTGAATAAGTTATTTTGATTCCCGCTCCTTAATTTTAAGGAATACAAAGTAGCCTATGTACTTCCCCGGGAAGTACATAGGCTACTTTGTATAAACTAGTATATTTTTTGTCTAATGTAAGAATGTATTGTTAATGAATATTTATTTTGTTACGAGCACAAAATATACAATTAATTAATTTAAAAAACCACAAAGTCAATGTAGTTCACTTATATCAAGTGGCACACATTAGCGCGACCGCGCACGACTTTTTCCTCTCGGTCTCATTATCTTTTGCTGAAACTTGCGCTGTAATGGTTCATTAAGTAGGTCTTTCGTTTTCACTGCTTAGTTATAGTTTCAGTATATCTAAGAAACGTATTTAGGTACTTACATAATATTATAGTATTATAATTCATAGCTTTTAGATTAAAAGAGGTATAATAAATGAGATACTTAATGCAGAGAAGTGAGCTGTCTGGAATTTAAATAAAAGCCCATCCATTCTAAATTAATGAAGTATAAAGTTGAATAAATACACCACTTGTTTGAACTCACAGTTTCCGTTTGCCCAACTTTTCGTAGGTATGTATTCCTTCTGGTTTAATTTTAACACACAAAGTGCTACGAAATACGGATGTTATTTAAAAAAGGCTAGGCTATGTAAATTTAATAAAACCTAAAAAGGTGCCAACCTAGCATTACAATAATCTTTGACCGAGCGAAGCGAAGGCCTCTGAGCCTACTTGAGTGAATTTGCACTTTTCCGTCCGTCCGTCCGTCCGTCTGTCAGAGCCTTATAACTTCTGAGTTACTGTACGTAACTACTTCAAATTTAAATATAATATGTAAACCGATGACCTCCAGCCGAATATGACTTAAAAAGTTATAAATTTTTTTATTTCTCATTATGCTCAGCTGATGCCCGCAACTTCGTCCACGTGGTTTAAGTTATTTTTGTTTCCGCGGGATCTCCTTAATTTTCCGGGATAAAAAGTAGCCTATGTCCTTCCCCGGGATACAAACTATCCCTGTAACAAATTTCATCAAAATCGGTTGAACGGATGGACCGTAATAGCTTAGCAGACAGGCAAACAGACACACTTTCGCATTTATAATATTAGTATGGTATGCTATTATGTAACCAGTAACCATTTCCAAAAGAGGGCTAAAGAGTAAACAAGTGAGTGGGAGGATTGCAGCTAATCATAACAGACATCTGACAGTGGGAGGTCCCGTTTCCCAGCACGGTAAATATGGGAATTTATAATTTCGAATTTTTGTGGCTTTGGCCGTGGATAGTTAACACCCTACCGATAAAAACGTACCGCCAAGCAATTTAGCGTTCCGCTACGATGCCGTATAGAAACATATCAGGGGTATGGGTTTAATATAACTGCCAAACCCCTAACAGGTTAGCCCGCTACAATCTAGACTGCATCATCACTTGCCATCAGATGTAATCGCAGTCAAGAGCGATATAGTAGTGGAATAAAAAAAATGTACCAATAGACAACAATGAAATATATAAGAGTTACAGTAAACGATTACTGTTTTTCTTGAACTAGAAAAAAGGTGCAAGCATGTAGCTTCTCGGTAAAAAGAATAAAAGCACGGTAGATAGGACGTTGTAACCGTGAACTTACGGTTGTGAATGAAATCCTGATACAATGGAAAGCTTAACTCGAGAAATTTTAAAGTGCCGGGCAAGACACATCTAGTACCTAATAGCACAGCATACTTTATAGTATCTTTCAGAACATAATACTAGCGTTTCGCTAAGACGGTTTCTGTGATTTGTTTACCTGGTCCATACTGTAAAGAAAACTAGACTATTAATATTATAAAGATTGGATAGATGGATGGATGGTATATGTTACTCAATCACGCCAGAACGGTTGAACAGATCTTCGGTGAAAATTGGCACAGAGATTGTTTATAGTCTGGTATAACACATAGGCTACTTTTTATCCCAGAAAATTTAAAAGATCTCGCGGGAACCAAAAAGCCTCAATCCACGCGGACGAGTTCGCGGGCATCAGCTAGTACATATACTATAACGTTTCATTGCCAAAATGATAATTTTCTATTTTCGTATTCTCATGGAAGAAAAAACTGCAGTGGCCCAGCCTTAATGAGCGTCCATGCATTAAGAGTACGCAGTTCGAACGAAGTTAATCGCGAGCGCACGTGGCTTCGATGCTTTTTGCTACCACCTCGCACCTTGGATAGACTCAGCGATGAGATGAGATGGTGCACGCGCATTTTTTACCTATGTCCATTTTTTATTCGAGCATTTTCAGATGCAATAAGATTTCTTCATGAATCCAGCGCGCGAAAAGTGTTGAAGAGGCGTTTGGGAAAATTGAATGCCAAATAAATTTATTTTAACTGATGAATGAAATGAACTATGCCTGCGGGTAAACAATTTTGGAGATCTCAAACTCCTAATCTTCTTTATTGACACCCAAGTTCCAACTCTTCCAAATCAATATTGTATTTATTGTTTTATATAGCCATCATAATAGATATTGACAAGACAAATTGATGTAATGCTTATCTAAACTAATATTATAAAGAGGAAGGAATTGTTTGTTTATTTGTAATGCATAAACTCAAAAACTTCCCAACCGATTATAAAAATTATTTCACTTATAGAAAGCTACTTTATCAGCGAGTAACATAGAGTATATTTTATTTTCAAAAATATTAGGGATCTGTACGAAAATTGCAATAATGTGAATTAAGTCGGAAAACATCGTCTGATCTGAGAGCTTCCGTGGCGTGCGCTGCGTTAATAGTAAAAGTTACACGAAAACAATGTATGGTGGATTTGTTCCTCTCAAAAAGTTATAAAAAAAGTCCGCGATAGAAGGTAGTCTCACAATAACCATTTTTATGATTTTCGAATTTGGTTTACACCAAAGTTTTACTTTCGAAGGTGTTTTTACTGACATAGTCTTAATCCTTATCAAAATAAAATTGATGGTAATCTGAAGTATTTAATATAGACCAAATTCGCCCTTTACATCATTTAATTTAGACGAATATCACGAGACCAGTGCCGGCTGGCTATTATTGGGTATGGTCTACTATGATAATGATGATTAGTGCCACACATGCGAAGCCGGGGCGGACCGCTAATATCAAATATTTGAGCAATTATTCCTCTTATTTTGCATGCAGAAAACGCTGGCATGCGCCGCCTATGTAGTTGAAATCCCGGACAAAGGATGGAGCATATAACGAGCTAACTCGAAATAAAGAGGCAATATTGCTCGCGAATCTCGAAACAGTCAGTAGGTACGGCCTTGCTCAACCTGAATAACAGAGAGCCATTTTGAATGCATCCCCAGCTGCCCACTGCATTGAATGTAGTGGGCAGCTGGGCATGAATGTAGTTCATTCATATCAAGCTTGAATGTATATGGGTACCTAGTTATAATGCCTGGTTTTTGAACTAATTGGATTTCGCGAGGGTTATTTTTCCTATTATATATATATCATTTTAAAATCTACCTCTAACTAAACTTTTTGACAGCCAGACCAATTAGAAAGCGATGAATCGACATTCGCAAACATAGTATGTACTTATCAGAATGATCTATATTCTATGCAATTAAAAAATGCAGTGAAAACTGTATCAATATATAAAGGCTATCCATACTTTGAAAATAATATTTAAAAAGCGAAAGTATTATCATAAAAATCTCAAAATATTTCGTAAAAGTTTTGTAGCACTATAACTTCCTTGACCCTATAGTTAGTTCTTGATATTTGCAAGTTACAAGCATTAAACACATAACTGTAAGCAGTACAGTTAACCAGGTAAGTTTCCAAAACTTAATAGAAACTCCAGTTCGTAGACTGATGAGCCGGTATAAGCTTATAAATTCTAACAAGTTCTAACTAAGCGGCGTGCTTTAACTCAGATCAATTCAAACAAAAGCCATTATTAGTTATAGCAGTATCGGCAAGAGTTTTATAATTAAGAAGGTGACATTAGTTACTGCGAACTTATAGTGATAGCTTTGTTCTTCTTAGGGTTCCGTACCTCGTAATGGAATAAAAGATCACTTGCCAATTTCACTCATAAACGACTTGAGGATGTTGAAATTTAAATTTGAATACTTTAATTATTGAATACTTATTGCTATAAAAATTTATAGTTCCTATATAGATTAAACAAATAAAAGTTGCAGCTATTCAAAGCGTATGCGAAAAGTGCGTTGAAATTTAGTGAGAAAAGAGACTTCGGGTCACAAGCCGCTTGTGTAAGAAAAAAATCCGAATAGAACATCAATACCTAATTTCATATCCTGAGTTTAGAATTTAGATGTCGTATTGACAGTAATATTATGCCATTTCGCGAACTGACTTTATGTGTAACATATCTTTTATATATGTTTGTAGTAACATACATGGAGTTTATGGGAAAGCGCAATACATTTAAAGAATAGTGGTTCCTGAATTCAATCCAATGAAAACCGCTAATCACGAATTTGACTCGTATTTGGTCGGTTTTATTTATATTTCGGCCTTTTGAATATTCTTTTATCAATATTTATCATTATTATTACTATTCAGACCAAGCATATAAGTCCTTAACTAACCACCCTTATCGCACACACCTAAACACCCAATAGCACTACACTAAGGTCTTAAATAATTATTATTATCATGATAAGATATGTTTTGTGTATTAATATCATGCTCGTTCTATATTTTTTTGCGTGATAATAGTATTTATTTAATACTATAATATTTATAGGCTTCCGTTTGACGACAATCATGCTTAGTGCAAAGCAATGATGAGGTCTAGATAAATAAACTAGTGGTTCGCCCCGAACTGAGACCTCGCGGTATCCATAAGATAGTTTTAACTATATAATGCGCGCTCATCTTTGCGTTCATAGACATCAGTACTATCAGTAGACTATTTTTTTATTCCACGTAAGATGGTGCTAACATCTATTATTTGTAAGCACAAACGAATAAACTTTTATAGAGCACTATCTATTTACATCATTGTGAAGTTCTGTTAAAAATACTGAAGCTCATTAAAAATTAAATAATTTCGTTTCCTTATTTAATATTTATCTATTTTTAGTATTTGTTGTTCAAGTACAGGATATAATTCAAATAATTGATCAAGTTTCAGGCTCAGCCTTTCAGAAAATTGAGAGTTGTGAGGTCAACTTTGGACGTTAGAAAATCTCCACGTTGAAAAATTAAAAAAAAATATTTTTGGACTCTATTCCTAATTATCTTTAAAATGATATACCGCAACTCTATGTAACGCTATAAAAATATTTTACTTCGCTTTTGCTTCTATGAGAGCCCCCCAGAAATAAAGATTTTTATAACTTTTTAAGCCATATTCGGCTGGAAGTCATCGGTTTACATATCAAATTAAATTTGAAATAATTACGTTCAGTAATTCAGAAGTTATAAGGCTCTGACAGACGGACGGACGGACGGACGGACGGACAAGAGCAAATTCACTCAAGTAGACTCAGAGACCTTCGCTTCGCTCGGTCATTAATAGACTATTTTTAAAACTATACATTTTCATTTAAATAATCGATATACAAACCCATATTTTTGATTCAGCTAATGTCAACAAAAAAGCTATAAATCATTCATTGAATGCAATAAAACGAAAGTTTTTGCTCTGCGATGTTTACAATGCAAATAAATGAAACGAGTGTGACAAAATTAAGTTATTTCACGTAAAAGCCAAACGCCATTTCCCCGTCTCCAAATTAAATTAGCTTTTTGTCAGCTTTTTGTCGATTCACGAAGGCATTTAGAAGCTTCATCTTATTACAACAAACTAGAAATTGGGTTTGAAAAACTGATTTAGTTTTCGCACCGTTTCGAAATTTACGAAATCTAATTTATTTTCTAATTTTATATCAACTTATCTTTTTTGCCATACAAAAATGTACGTATTTAGGTTAAGTTCAGGATACTTCATTCGTAGAAGCGCGTAGTATCTTCGTAGACTCGTTCTTATTGTTAAATGCCTTGCCAAGAGGCCCTTAATATTAAATTTTGAATAGAGAACGAGTTATAATATTATGAGTAAGTATAATAATTATTATGATTGTGAAATATGAACGATGGATGTAAAGGATTGTTATATTATCTTACGAAGGAGTAGAATGCGTAATTAATCACAAATATTAATTTTACATTTCAGTGAATATTCATTGCCCCTAGAGTTATTAAGCCCATACAGGATTATTATTATCATGCATATCTGAAATAAAAAAACATAATTCAAAACAGAAGGAATTTCTCGTTTCAACTCTAGTTTCTGTAGCATTACGTTATGTGGATGTTTGCGCTTGCTAATTTTAGCGCTTATGTACTTTTTACTACTCATGTGCTCATGTGTCATTTTTACTGTATGAACCCATGTTTTGAATCGTTTTATATTTTATTTGATAGGTAAGTAGATATTTTAAGACTCTTCAGACTTTTTAAGTATAATATGATACTGTGTACAACCGAATAAACCTCCTTCTTCTCGTGCCTCTCCACTGTTGCGTCCAACATTTGCGTTTTTGTTCGATGCGAAGAGTATATTATTATCAAGTAGCAAGGTCATCTGCTTTACAACTTTCACTTTACCGCTTGAAGCCTTATAAATAGTTAAAAGGTATGAAAATAAATTTCTGGAACGTGCAGCGGATAAAACGGTGCGAATTCCTTGTAATCTGGAAAGCATTTTAGA
This sequence comes from Erebia aethiops, assembly GCA_923060345.2. Classification (NCBI taxonomy): domain Eukaryota; kingdom Metazoa; phylum Arthropoda; class Insecta; order Lepidoptera; family Nymphalidae; genus Erebia; species Erebia aethiops. The sequence goes on along the minus strand of OV281079.1, from coordinate 7,544,099 downwards.
ATTCTCTCGACTCAAGACTTCGTCAATCGAGCGATACGTATCACGGATTAAGTCGATAAGAACTAGCGTGTTTTTTGGTTTGAGTGCTACCTTATGTACTAGGTACCTCATGTTTCTTAGTGACTTACGCAGGGCTTGTGTTTTGACTATCGGCATGGTCGATCAAGAATTTTTTAATGCCGTATTTGGCTCAACGTTAGTCTGGCGGGAGTATAGTCTTCGATTACTAGTCAAACAGTAGTAGATACAAATTGAAGACACAAAGAGATTAAGCGTTCCAGTTCGATGATATAGATAAGAAATCTTATTGTCGCTAGGTACTCGTGGAGTGAGTGGCACGTGATATCAGAAATTCGTAGGAAACCCGGATTATCAAAATATTACAAATCACTTTTAAGCCGTTTGATTTGTCCTTCTACTAGTTGAATCGTCTTAGCTTTACTATTTGTGATGTTATATCATATATGACATTGGTGTGGATGAAAACCTACCATTTGGTTTTCATCATTCATTTCATTTAACAAGAAGTTGTAATTAAATAAAGAAACAACCACGGATTGCTTTAATCACTCCGCAACAGAACAACGGATTAAGGTGATTTTTTCATGAAGGTAGTTGAGGACCTGACATAGTCTAATATTAATGAGTTCCAGTGGGATTTAAAAAAAACTTATTTCACGCTGATGAAGTCGCTAGCAACAGCTGTGAGTTAAAGATAAGAAGGTTTCTCATAATAATAATATTTCGTATTGATCAAAAATATTTAACAACTCTCCGTTTAATTTAGTAGAAAATGGTTGTTTAATATTCTAGGTTTGTTCATCAAATTGTTCAAATAAAAATCATTTAAGTAGTCTAGACTGAAGTGGGCCTCCTAATTTTATTACATGACTAGAAAAATTTCAGCCAGACTTTTATCCATAATAATTCATGAAGACAATGATTGGTCATTAACTCAGTACACTTTTTAACCGACTTCCAAAAAAGGAGGAGGATAATGTATGTTACCGCATATCTCCGTGGTTTCTAAACCGATTTGAAAAAAAAACCAGTGGTTAGAGGAAGCTCCCGAGGTGGTCCCATAAAAAATTCTGACTCCAAATCCTCAATCCTGATGCTGTCGATCATGAAATCCTCAAAACTAGGGAGTTAGGCAATTTTAATGGTGAATTCATATAGTAGGCATCAAGTCACGTGTATACGATTCAACTCTGAGTCCCAACTCTTCAACCCTGATGCTGCGGGGTACAGAACTCCTTAAAAATAGCAATTTAGGATTTTTTTATGGAGAATTCATATTGTAGGTGTCAAGCAACGACTTCATACTTAAACCCAAGTCCCAACTCCTGAACTCTGATGCTGTAAGGTACTGCAATTCTAAGCCGTAAGAGTACACTAAAAAGTTAAAAATAAAAATTATTTCCAAAAAACCGCCTTCCAAAGCCACTGTAAAGAAAAAATAATTTTGATTTCTACACACTACTCGTATGTTGAAGTCGGGCGAGTACATTGATGTAGAATTTTTTAATGGGCGAGTATAACAAAGATAGGCAAAGTTGACGCGTCAGGCTATGCTTAGGATAATCTATGATTAGGATAATCTATGCTTAGGATCGCTCATATAAGTATATATTATAGGTACTTTATTAATCAACGCTACGAAATACACCTATACTCAATGGGACACCGATGGGCTCTATGGATTGAATCATCACAGACATTGAGATTCTAGCTACATAGACACACAGTCAAACCGAGCATTAAGCTTTCGCGCTCCGTTTACCGTTCTCACTAGTAAAGGGCGAAGTAAGCATCCACAAAGTTTGCACAAAGCATTTCCCCACTATCATCTACTTGTGCTAGTAGTAATTTCCACTTCTTGCCTACTGCCATCAATACTCATAACTTGCACTTTCGTCGGTCGCTTCATTCGGAAATGAGAGCACATCCCGGAACGAAAATCTAGGGCAAACTAAGCGAGCATTGTCTACGTAGCTACTTCTTCAATAACTTATATCCAACTAGACAATGAGCGCATCTTTATTTATGATCGATTTAGATTTTTCGATAACACTGTAGTATTACTTTGATTTTCCAGGATAAAGAATAGCATAGGTTAGTCTCTGGGGTATAAGCTAGGTATCTATTAAAAAGGAAAACACTCTCACTTATTATCATAGTTTAATAAATTCACCCAAACGTTACCATTAAATCGTTAAATCATTTAAAGACCACTGTTTCCAGACTAGAGTCCACACCCATAGAATTTTATTATTATATTTTTTTTTTTTTAATATTTTTATTTTAATGTTTTTAATTTTTTTTATTTTTTATTTTTAGCAATAAGTAATTAGATAGTTTATATAATTTATTTCATTTAGTAACATAATAATTTGTTTTTGAGTAAGCTAGTTTGTTTTGTTTTTTAGTTTTTTTTTTGGGTTGTTTCTGTTTGTAAGTACGATCCTTATATTGATGTGTGCTACATACAGCATTATGTGGCTGCCTATAAGTGAAATTATGTGTGTTCCGCTACCCTAAGTTTATTTATGTCTAAGTTGAATGTACATGTAATTTTGTTGGTAGTCCAGTTAAAAATAAAATAAAATAAATATGGCCTTGTATGTATTTTAAATTTCAGCCTAACAGTATCTCTAAACAAAAATCGTGTTGTTGAGCCGTGCCGACGGCAATAGATATACAGATAATAACGCATTTCAAATAAAAGCATGGAGGCAGCAGAAAAAATGCCTTAATACAATGATATTTCACTTTGTATTATTTATTTGCCTACCTACTAGCGAATGCCCGCGACTTCGTCTGCGTAGTTTGAGGTTTTTTGGTTCCCGCGGGAACTCTTTAATTTTCCGGGATAAAAAGATTATGTGCTATTCCAGACTATAATCTATCTCTGTGCCAAATTTCAGCCAAAACTGTTCAGCCGTTGGCGCGTGATTGAGAACAAACATCCATACATCCATCCAAACTTTCACATTTAGAATATTAGTAAGATAATGGATGCTACTTTTTATCCGGGAAAATAATAAATATCCCGCGGGAACCAATAAACATCAATTCGCGGGCATCAGATAGTATAAGTATATATGACATACTTTGCAGTGTTTCAGGAACTCAAGATTTTGAACTAAAAACGGACTATTTTTAAAATAAGGCAAGCAGCAGAACTATCATAGTTACCGAGCACCCCACAATTTCCTTCTCGGACGCTATCTAACGCGATTGATTCTGTCTCGCACAGCCTAGCTTGATCTGATTTGATTTGACTCGATAGCAGATATTTCCGCTTGATCTATATGCCACTCAGGTATTTCTATTTCAGACAGCCCTTTTCGATGCGTTTTCAAAGCAAACAGATTTCACCATCGTCATTTCTATCGGCCAACTAATAAGTACGAACCTCTTCCCAAAATGAGCAGAGATTGACCACCACGTTGGCGGTAGCATGCACAGTATTCAGAGCCAGGGTTGGCATTGGTTAAGTAGATACTTATTTTCATACCGGGCATATTGAAACATAAGCATAGAGCTTTTAAACTAGGTATGCAATTATTTTATAACTACTACACGTTCGCTAAGTGTGGATTGACTTTTATTTGACTTATTACATTGAAACTCATCAATTTATACGACTTCATAAGCTTATAGTTATAGTGTGCTTATAGTTCCAAGGCGACCTTCTTTTGCCCTCTGTTTTGTACTTCGACTGCTCTCTAATGGTGAGATCTATAGAGCGTACTTTGACTTGGCTCAAACTTTACTTAGAGTTAAAACGAGATGGACTTATGTGAGTAATTTAAATCTGTCTCGTTTTAACCATGTCTTAAGTCTAAGCAAAGTCAAAATTCACTCTATAGAATGGGACGAATCGGAGAATGAGTAGGTACATACCGCGTTGCTCATATTAGGTTGTAGCTCGAGTTCATGTTCAAGAGCAACAGATCGATATGTTTTATGCCTGAATGGTTAAAGGCCTGGAGACTGATTTATGATACTTTTTCCCCGTTTTTTTAAATACCTAAATCCACTCTAATAAAGACGCAAATATATTATTACTAGCTGATGCCCGCGACTTCGTCCGCGTGGTTTAAGTTTTTTTGATTCCCGCGGGAATTCCTTTATTTTCCGGGATAAAAAGTAGCCTATGTCACCCTCTAGGACCTCAACTATACCCATGCCAAAAATCACGTCGATCCGTTGCTCCGTTGCGACGTGATTGAAGGACAAACCAACAAACCAATAAACCAACAAACCAACAAACAAACACACTTTCGCATTTATAATATTAGTATGATATAATATTAGTATGATATGCAGTATGATTTTATTCATTGTATTTGAAGGTAAAATAGGAATAGTTACCTTGGTATTTATTTGATGACAACGATAAGTGAGCTCTTGACTGTGATCTCACCAGCCAGCAGTGTGCTTACTCTGAGTTTTTACATTGCAAATTCGATTGATCACATTAGCGTCAAAGTAAAATGGACCCAAAAGCTCTTACTTTAAAATCACAAATTCAGTAGGTATGTGAATAAATACACGAAATGATGAAATGAGCTCTAAACCAATGGAGCTAAGGTTCATTTTACTTTAACGCTAATGTGATCGAACGCTCAATACGATCAATCGAATTTGCAATGTAAAAACTCAGAGCAAGCGTACAGGGCGACCGGCTAAAAATGACAGTTACATTGTAAGGATCGCAATCACCTCTGATTGGTAAGCACTCTTCCACTGTTGGCCAAAATCCATTGACGCAACAAGAATACCATAAATTCAGCCAATCACAACAATTGATACTGTAACAATGATTGATGCAGAAGTTACGCGGTCGCCCTGCTGGTAGTACCTAAATGACGGTAAAATCAAAAATGTAAGTGCAGAACTGACTTGGTGGTGGTTGTATTAGCCCAAAAGTACTAATAATTTTTTCACCTCTCATGCTCTTAAAAGACGTCATTATAGATAGATAGATAGATAGATAAACTCTTTATTGCTACACAGGACATAAAAAATATATATATTATAGCTTAGCGTAGGCGGACTAAAGTTAGCATTTAGGGTCTACGGATTGAAGTAATTTTTTTTTAATAATTGCCGTACTATCCTCATATCAGTATACGTAATATAATCACGCTAAAGCGCTTCAGTGTGGCTTGTTTTTTCCGGCATCTTGGTAATCACGGCCGAAGCTTCCCACCTGGCCAGGCGTCTTAGAAAACTATAATAAGATCACAGCGCTGACCAGTAATCCACCAAGGAGGTAATTTTATAGAGTGACGTCAGGTGACGTAAATTACGTTGTACGACGGATACAATTGAATTGTTTTGTCGCTTAGAAATGCGCATATTTAATGTTCCAGAAAATGAAAAGGCTGCTTATAGCGTCACAGTTGTAGGCGTTGCAGAAATCATTTATGTAAATAAGTAGAGGATATTACAAAAGGTTTCTAGCGTTAATAGAAAATTAACACCGTTAGAAATTAACTAATACTATTCCTGCGCTGAATGTAAGTTTTCAAGTTGTTACTTTTCACAGACTTTTCCTCTGTGGTGTGATTTAGTCTTTCCTGTGTGTAAATCTGATATCGTTAATTATGTATATAATATTATCGACGGTAAACTTGCACAAATGCAAGATAATATCCCTATTAAGTTTTGGCATATTAATCTTAGAACCTAGGGGGCTTCGAATTAATATACCTAACTACATTTCAGGGTTTTATAAAAGTGATCTAAATATCTTAGAAGGCTCTCAACTGGGATAAGCCAATTCTATTCGAGTAGTGAGTCTAAAATTGAAAAGAAAATGAGGGAATTTTCAAGAGAAATTTTTTTCCCTAAATAAATCCGTTTAGAGTCTTTTGTGACTATGGTTTAAGTACAGCAATTTTTCTCGTAAGTTTATAGGAAAGTATATAGGTACCTATTCAGTGCTTGTACAACTACTACTCAGCTAAAACGTTAACATTAACGTCAGTTAAACTGTAGGTAGGTTCTGGAGTTCTAGTGGAAGACTTTTCAATATGATTCGATAGCGTACAATCCAATCTAGATGTTATTACGATAATAAAAATAGGTTATAACTCTTTTCTTCATAAGATTACATCGAGAGAAAAAGATAGAATGCGAACTGTCATCCTAATAGCATCTGGATATTATGATATTATTATTAATTAACTAGCGATCCGCCCCGGCTTCGCACGGGTGGCACTAATATATCCTAATATTCTATACCCAATATAGCCAGTGGGCAGTGTGCAGTTTTACATTTTAATATTACATTGTAAGACTACGCCCCGTCCTCACCACACCTGCCACAGCCGCCAGCCCGATATGATGTAAAGGACAATTTTTATCTTATTTAGATACTTGAGATGAATAACATTATTACTTTGGTTTAGCCCTATTTTGAAAATCATAAAAATTGTTATTGTGAGTCAGCCTTAAAAGATAGATATATGCGGATTTTTTTAGAACTTTTTGAGAGGTGCAATTCCACCATACATTGTTTTCGTGTAACTTTAACTATTTACGCAGCGCACGCCACGTAAGCTCTCAAAAGAGGCGATTTTTCCGACTTAGTTCACATTATTGCAATTTTGTAAGGATCTCTAATTTTTTGAAAATAAAATATAGCCTATGTTACTCGCTGATAATGTAGCTTTCTATAGGTGAAAGAATTTTTAAAATCGGTTGAGTAATTTTTGAGTTTATCCATAACAAACAAACAAACAAACAAACAAATCTTTCCTCTTTATAATATTAGTTTAGACTATTTAATGATTTATACAACAACAACAACAACAAGCGTCATCTGTCATCTGTCACATGTTTCATTTCATACGAATCGTTGTAAATCAAATGTGAAGTTTTTTTTTGTTCTTTACCAGACTGCTGATAAAGAACAAAAAAAACTTCAATACAATCGCTCACCAATAAGCCTTAGCTGAATAATTTATTATAGTTTGAGCTGGGGTCGAACTGTAGAGATATAAATTACTAGTTGATGCCTGCTACTTCGTTCGCGTGGTTTAAGTTTTTTGATTCCCACGAGAACTACTCGTACTTTATTTTCCGGTATGTAAAGCCTATGTCACTCTCCAGGTCCTCAACCAGGTATACCCTTGCCAAAAATCACGTCAATCCGTTTCTCCGTTGCGGCGTGATTGAATAGGCGTGGCCTATATAATATTAGTATGATTATAACTGTAAATATATCACCGATTGTGGCTCACTATACGGTGATATTATATTTTTAGCTATGATTTACAATTATACTGAATAATTCTCACGATAGTTTAAACAAAATTATTATTCACTAGCTGATGCCCGCGGCTTCGACCGCGTAGTCTTCTATCTATATATATAAAAATGAAACCCGTTTTCCTTGGTCACGGCATCACGCGTGAATGGCTGGACCGATTTCACTAATTCTTTTTTTGTTGTATGTGTTATTATTAGGAGAAGGTTCTTACGGAAAAAAATATTAAGAAAATCTCTCAGAAATATTGAAAAATATACATTTAATTTTGCATACTAAGGCGGTACGAAGTTCGCCGGGTCAGCTAGTAATTTAATAAAAAGTAGCCTGTGTCCTTCCCCGGGATGCATCTTTATCAAATTTTGTCAAAATCAGTTGCAAATATGGGCCGAGAAAGCGAGCATATAGACAAACAGACACACTTTTGCATATTATAATATTAGGATGTGGACTATAAGCTTTACGTTTACCACAGCATGCAAAAATCTGATTTATGTAGCTTATAACAAACACAAACAAACATAAACACAAAAAATTATTTAATAACATGATGTAAACAGCGTCCCCAACCCCGTTTGCAGAAATAACGAAAGGAACAATATCACGTTTCAGTAACTATCCGAAAAGCTTTTAATAAAATTCATTTTATTTTGAATTCGTTAAAATATCTGCACTCACCGTAATCGTATTAAAATACGATACTTACTGAGAATTATTTCGTCGACCAAAATTCGTTTTTGAACTCACGTGAAATACCGTTCTGTTTATGTCTGTCTGTCTTTTCACGGGCTATTCTCTTTTACAATATGGGGGCGGGAGTTTAATAAATTTTGTTTAAATACATAAAAAATATTCAAATTAATTGATATCCATGCTCAATCGAATAGAAGTTCAAATACACATATTTCCCGAAATGTATTTTAAGTATTTTTAAGATAGGCTTCTGAAATCAGGGATTTAGGCACAAATATGTCTGAAGATCTGACATTTCGTAGTCACATAATAGACATATGTTCAAAAGCCTATATAACTTTAGGGTTTGTACTCCGTCAGGCACAGCACTTCAAGTCAATTGATGCAATAAAGCTTCTCTGTAATGCTTACGTGAGGAGTAAATTAGAAAGTAATGCTATTATTTGGAATCCTTTTGAAGCAGAGTATATAGACATGCTTGAAAAATTTCAAAAGAAGTTTATTCGGTGGCTGTATAGAAAGCATTATGGATATTCAGTGGGTTATCCTACCATATACCCAAGCTTATTCCTTCTTGGAATGATAGGATATGATAAATAGATTGGAAGTGAGGCGCAACGTTGATTTACTCTTATACGTGGTCAATGTGATCCAAGGGAAAAATAATAATTCAGCTATTTTAAATTGGGTAGGTCTGCACGTACCGAATGACTACGCAAATTCGCGTCGTCGTAAATTGTTTGCTTTGCCGTACTGCAGAACAGAAATGGCTACTCAAGCACCACTGGCTCGTGCACTACGCTTGCTCAATAATCTGACGCAAAAACATTTAGATCTGGACATTTTTCACACCCCACCGCTCCAACTCATTAAACAAATAAACCTTTTTTAGAGTGGAAATAATTTAGCTGTTAATTTTTATGGTCATGTTCGTGTAATTTTATCTGTAAAAATTTAGTAAGTAAACATTTTTTTTGTAAAGATTTAGTTAAGTAATTTTCTGTGTATATTATTGTTATGTTTAATTTGTAATTGTTGTTGTAGTTTTAGGGAATTATGCAGCCAAGGGAGACGAATTGGGCAACTGTAAAGTCTTCCCTGGCATGTTTTTTATAATAATAAAGAATAATTCATACAGGTTCACAATTTTCACAGCAATATGATTTCCATCATCACAATAATATGATTCAATATTCTTACTCAAACAAATGCGGTTCATGGGGCAAAATAACTTTTAAGACTAGGACTTTTAAGATTACTTTGTTGTTTAGTTTTTTTTTAATGTTAGGCGTTAGTTTTTGTTGTTTTCCTACTTCAAACTATGTATTACATTTTAGCTAATAACTTAACGTTTCTTATGCTAGTTAGACGTTATTGAAATCGTAACATTGTAACCTCCGAGATTGAAATTATCTGATGCTACAGCTACTGTAATAAGCATTCGATTAATGATTCTCAATGGCGTTTGATACCAATTAAAATTTGGTGCGAAAATTAACACATCGCATGAAAAAATACGCTGAAAAATTTGGTGTGAATTTTAACGAAGTATTTTCGGATTAATTTAAGTTTTATCTTCAATGAATTTGTTCGAAAAATGCGTACAGGCTACAGTACAGTAATTGACGTCCTGTTTCTTTATTGAGCGGAAAACCAAACGATGACTGACGAACCAATCGCGCAGCATATATAGATACCTGTGCCAACGCGCTATTGACAATATCAAGAACTATATCCTCTGCAGAGGTTCAAGTTCAGAGCTTTTTTAAGTGACACCAAATGTTATTTGCATACCTTCAATGGGCGTGGTCTGTTGACTGGAGTTAATGCGAGGTCTCTCCTCACCAGCAGCGATATGCTTGCCCGTCCGGCGCGCTACGGGACGCAGCTCTCTGTCCACATCACTGTTGTCTTCTTCTTCGTAATTGTACTCCAGATCTGTAGAAAACAAACCTTTTAAAAATACGGATAAATAAAATTGAAGTTTTGGATAGAATCTGATAGAACACAAAACCGGGAATCATTCAAGCTTATTTGAAGAAGAACAAAATTATAATATTTTTTTTATCCACTACAAGTTAGCCCTTGACTGCGATCTCACCTGATGGTAAGTGATGATGCAGTCTAATATGGTAGCGGGATAACCTGTTAGGGGCATGGTAGTTATTTGAAACCCATACCCCCATTATATGACGGTGAAAAGCATGTAAAATATCGTGAAGAATCCAGCATGTTCTCAGTCTGAGACTCGTGCTCGGTAGTGAGCCAGTGAGCCAGTGTTGTTTATGAAGATGACGACTCCGCATGTAGCTAATCAAACCACTACCACCACGCAAACTATCAAACCCAGCTTAAAGCACAATATGCATTATGCACACTATAGAATGCACACTATATGCACATGGTGAGGTATGACATTAAAACCTAAATAGACAAGTAGTGCGATTGTGTAAGAAAATCGTAATAAGATTAGTTTGTCAAAAGGCTAATTCGAACTATTTAAGGAGTTCATACTGACGCTTGCATATTCAAAAGCATCATAGTGTAATAGGAAACATAATAGCAGATACAAGAACTGACCTCGTATTAGTACGTCATTACTCATCGCGTAATCGGTTTTTATAAAGCCAGCCAAAGTGTGTGTCTCAGTAGAGGTTACAGAGTACCACATTCTATCTGTCCTCTAGACCAGCGTTTCCCATTATCCGGGTCCTTACATCCGTCTGTACATCACGTCATTTTTTAATAAGTGGTAAATAAACGTTAAAATAATAATGCAACATAGTGTCATTATTCACTAGCAACAAAACATCAAACATGCATGAAATTTAATCAAAGTTTCACTCGTTACAATTACTCCCTTTGAAAGGCTAAACGGATGCATTTCACAAATAGTTTACGGTCCTCTGTGTACCCAGCGATGTGTTAACCGAGTTCCATTTACCTAGTCTATATGCAAGTATCTATTGTACACTTATAAAACGCGAGATGTACTTTTTGAAAAATTTTAAAAGAAACTTAGTGAACATAACATATTATTTTAATAATATAGCTTATTAAAGCAACCAGATTTTTCACCTAGTTTTTTTTTCATACAAAAAAACATACAATACAATGTACTAATTGATTGGCTGCTGTTCCAAAAAATTTTAAGTAAGTACTTATGTTTTTGGTAAATCTATACTTTATACTAATATTATAAACTATCTGATGCCCGCGACTTCGTCCGCGTGGAATAAGTTTTATTAAACTTCCACGGGAACTCCTAAATTTTCCGGGATAAATAGTAGCCTATGTCACTCTCCAGGTCCTCAGCTATACCCGTGCAAAAAGTCATGTCAATCCGTTGCTCCGTTGCGACGTGATTTAGGACAAACCAACAAAGCAATAAACCAACAAACAAACACACTTTCGTATTTACAATATTTCTGTAGATTAAATCAATCCTAAATCTATGGGCAAAAGATAAGATAAAAAGTATGATTGGTATAATTACTACAATGTAAATTTTGGATGGATGGATGGATGGTAGAGAGATAGATTATAGTCTGGCATAACACATAGGCTACTTTTTATTCTAGATAATTAAGGAGTGCCCGCGGGAACCAAAAAACCTGAATCCACGCGGTCGAAGTCGCGGGTATCTACACTAAAATTATTTGTGTAGAAAAAAAGTTTTCCTGTATTTTGTATAGAAGTTACCCTTATTACCTTAACAAGTAGTATTTTTACTGAATATTGAAGTTTAAAGTCGAGTATATTTAAGGCGTAAGTACATTACTCGGCATTCTACCTAAAACATCATAACATCAAAACGGTAACGGTAGTGAACTCGAATTTATTTACTTAAATTCGAGTGCTGAATGTTTGTGAATAAAGTGTTTTATTTACAAACATTCAGCACTCGAAAAGTTTTAATGCATTAATTCATACGAATTAATTACTGAAAATATCGTCGGGGAAATTATTTTTTACCCCTTTTCCTAGGTGCGACGGGCGCTACGCGACGCGATACGATGCCATAGAAAATGAAGACGTATCTACGTATCTCGTCGCGTTGCGTGGCTTCTGTTGCTCACCTAGGAAAACGGGTCACCTACTGTTTGATACTGTCGCGTCGCGTGGCATCGCGTCGTGTTGCCGCATTTGTTTACCTAGGACAACGGGAAGACGTTCAAGTGACACGTGTCGTACGACATGTGAATAGACGGCTTAGTTGTCATTTATTTCACAGTAAAGCGGTGATAAAGGGGAAAGGGTTCGATACCCGGGCATGCACTTCAAACTCAAAGTTATGTGAGTTTTAAGAAATTTAATAATATCACTTGCTTTTAAGGGGGCAGGAAATATCGCGAAGAAACCTGCATTTTTTTTATCCACTACAAGCTAGCCCTTGACTGCGATCTCACCTGATGGTAAGTGATGACGCAGTCTAAGATGGTAGCGGGCTAACCTGTTAGGGGCATGGCAGTTATATTAAACCCATACCCCTTCGGTTTCTACACGGCATCGTACCGGAACGCTAAATCGCTTGGCGGCACGTTTTAACTAGCCACGGCCGAAGCCCAGGCTAGACCAGGGAAAATGCAGAAATTATAAATTCCCAAATTGACCCTGCCGGGGATCGAACCTAGGACCTCCGCACGTTAAGGTAACAGCGCTACACACTGCACCACGGAGGTTGTCAAAATGCCTGCAACCTGCGAGAGAAAGAGTGTAAGGTCTGCCAATCCGCACTTTGCCAGCGAGGTGGACTATGGAAAAACCTTCTCATTCCGTGCGGAGACTCGTGTAAGCTAGCGTGAGTGATGAACTAGTTTTCAATATAAAAAACAGAATTCATAAGATTTTATTGGCTAAAAGTTCAAAATTGTACTTATTTATTTCCATTTCTGCCTATAAATCAGAGGTAAACAGAGATATCAAACGTTGACCGTGTAGGCGCATGAGATAATCCAGCGGATTTCCTATCGATACATCGGTAACTCTTGAACCAACAATAATTTCGATTGCTGACTGCAGAAGCTTGTGCTATCAAATTGTGGGAAGTTGAATGTTTCAGTTTGTTTCAGTGTACTTAGCTAAAACCTACTTAGGTATTAGATTATTTCTAATTAGAGAAACTAAGTTTACTAAAGGTTTTTAAGTTTTAAGAATCGATTTCAGACAGACGGTGATTTAAACTTTTAAATCACTCGAATTGTCATCGCATTAACTAAGTCATATTAATTATTCCTCATGCGGGTTTTAAAAATTATCGAGGTAGGGTTCCTTAGGGGACATTCATTCTTTCTGAAGTCATTGTATTCAGCTTTGTGCTTAAAATTTAATAGAAATTTGAGAAATTACAAAAGATTGTTAATTTATTTATTTAAGGTTTAATTAAATTGATATTTGACTCATTCGATGTATTTCACTCGGTCAGCTCGTTGGCGGGAACGCAATATTGGAATAATTTACATAAATACGAGTATTTTGACTTTGGTAAATCAGTCTCCTACCGGCAGACTCAGCGATTATTGAATACATTTGTGTTTAGATCGCAATTTGATTTAGGGCTTAACGATAGCAATCGTGGCCGGATCAAATGAATATTTATTTAAGTTTAACCAAGTTTTATAATTGCCTTATTACATTAAATCTCTCGTGAAACCGCTACACGTTGTGACCATTCGCTCGCGTGCACGTTTAAAGAGAGTACAAACATATTTTAAAACCAATTTAATTATTGCCCACTTCTGGAATTATGCTTACATTGTTTATTTCGATAATATCATACAGAGCTACATTTGATGAGGTAATTTTTTTATTTTACTTTGCTAGAGGATTGTTAAAAATCTTACTATAGGAAATTTAATAATATAGGACATCTGTGTAGCTGGTTTCTAGAACTGCTATGCTAAAATTGCAGTTCATATAGGCGTTTTTAAAACGGCTGCAACATACAGACGGACAGACGGACTGGACGAAATTACAAGGATTCTTCGATTATACGGTACCCTCAACCTCCGAACCGGTGCGCGGTGATAGAGTCTTGACTTGTCAAATAATTAAAGCATTTAATTTCAAATCATTTCAATAACATGGGTGAGTTGTAAGTTGACATCCGAGGTATATATTATTTACCTTTGCTTAGACAGTTAGGTAAATAACCTGTCTAAACAAAGGTAAATAAACGTAGCGCAACTTTATAACTAAATTCACCTCAAGGCGAATCTCTCACTTGCAAAATAGAGTGCAGCCGAGGTGCAACGTTAACAATTCAAACTAAGCTTTATTTACTTCATAAAGAGCGGCGCGCGTCGAGAGTTCTTGAAACTCAATTTAGACGATTGGCTTTTCGTCGCTGAAACCATCATAAGAAAAACAACCTGTCTGAAAGCACTATAAATAAAATAAATAATGGCATTAACTTGTTCTTCAAAGAGAAACTCATTACGTACTGGACAGAATAAAACGCTCGTGCGAAACCCTTGCTTCAAAGGAGAACTACCAACTTTAAAAAGTGAAAGGCAGGTATTTTATCTGCCAGTCAATTTTTTTATGTCCGTAATGTTCTATTCGCAGTAAGTTTTACACCTTGCTTTAAAAATCCATGAATGTCTTTATTAAAAAAAATTATTTAAAAAAATTACAGTCGGAAAACTATGTCATAAGATGCCGATCGCCTATAGTGTAAAATATGAATGGAATCAAGAAAACAACCTTCTTTTTACAAAGAAAACGGTGTTTATTAAAAAGGTTTGTTACGGAACTACTAACATAAAGCTTTCTTTAATTAAAAAGTTATGTTATCGCGAACAGCTTTCCTGTATTTTCTTTTATTGTTTTTAATCTGCGTTATTATTGCTGTATCCAAGTTTCCACATCTCCTGCGTATTTTCATTATATTATAATAGAAGGTGCGTATACGACTTCATCTGCTAAGATTAAGATTTTTGAAAGATCCTGTAGGAACTAAGGATCAGAAGACCACCAGGATAAAATGATGCCTATGTTCTCCTCCGGGATGCAACCTATCTCTGTACTGAATTTTATTAAAATAGCAGAGTAATTAGCAGACATGCGGACAGAGTGACAGACACACTTTCGCAATTTACAATATTACTTAGTATGTATCCATACTGGCCGTGAAACATAGAATTAATATACCTGAATAATTGAAACGGTACGGATGTGGGACGGATTTGCTGAAGATATTATTATCGCTTCAATTTAGTGCAATATTCTAGTGTAGCTAGTAGGTTGAAATCGAATCTCTTGTGCCTACAAATTGAGGGCCAAATATTAACTATATTAACCTGTATACGATAATGGCCTCTCTTGACCGATAGACTGTATTCTGCTCCATAAACAGCCGCTGTTAAGCCGAATATAATGGAAGGAAAGGGTTAACAGTTTTGAACTAGAGTTATTAAAGTTTATAAGGAAGACTACTTATTACTTACTATGGCTTGCCTGCACACAAATTGAATTTAGTCATACTTACCTTAGATCATCTTATTTACGTCTTTTTTTCGTCCAAGTACTTTATCGAATATTTCTTTTAGAGTCCACTAAATCCGTTACATACAGTTACGATTTATTAAAAACCTTAACTTAAAACTGCGATACGAAATGCTCGAAACGGTGCGGTCATAATAGTGTGATAACACTACGAAAAAACAATATTTTTCTAGTCGACAAAAAGTCCGCGCACTTTTATGTGTATGGAGCTGCAATACGACGGAACGCGTTTCACAAAAAACGGGGGTATTTTGCGCCGATGTTTTGTCCCGTCCTGTCCGTGTCGTGTCCGTAGTGTGCTTTCGACCTAAAAAATGCGGTGTGTCCTAGCATAGTGGACAATATCTATAGTTCGCGTGCGAGTTGACACATACATTTACTCTGCATTCAACTCGCGCGCGAATTGTAGTTATTACCTAAGACTGCTTCTGTCAGAAATCTGCTACGAGAGGCTAGAACATAATGCCACAAAGTGAAAAGATATGAAAACACTAAGTAGAAAATATGTACAGTGAAGGTAAAAACGGCAAATTAAGTATCGTTAAGTTCTATTAAAATTCATAAAAGGTTTCGCAATTATCAGAGCAATTTGAGCGAAGAAGCAAACGCGTGCACTATTTTTTCTAGTAAAGTACAGTTTCTATAGAATTCTTTGATATAGTCTGAATAGAGACAAATTAAAATTTTTATGTTTTTTTTTTTCAAATAAATGAATAATATTTATTGAACGCACACTTAATAGAAAATTTAAATTATGGCAGTAGTAGTAGCTCCTCGGTATCAACATAAATCGTCCCACCTCAACTTGAGGCAATGCATAGAATTCAAGACAAAAAAGCTGGCAAGCAGCTTGTCATCCTCAACAAGCAGCACTCCACGACGGAACCTTGTACCAAGCCCAATTTTGTTCGTAAATGGAGTACTGCAGCCATTTATGGGATGGCTTTGCTTGATGCATTGGATTCGGTGGATCGTCGCGCCAAGAGACTTATTGGTAACGAATCACTGGTCTATTCGAAGCTGTAAAGCTTGGAACATCAGCGCAAAGT
This sequence comes from Erebia aethiops, assembly GCA_923060345.2. Taxonomy (NCBI): domain Eukaryota; kingdom Metazoa; phylum Arthropoda; class Insecta; order Lepidoptera; family Nymphalidae; genus Erebia; species Erebia aethiops. The sequence goes on along the minus strand of OV281079.1, from coordinate 7,527,566 downwards.
TTGCTGTCGGTCGGTATTCTACCAGGATATATTTATCCTGTAGAATATTACCGGAGAGTGTGCTCAAGAACTATTAGATCTAGTTCCTCTGGCACCTTTTTATCATCGAACCGCAAGGCATCGACAAGGTGCACCCTTACGCAGTCGATATTCCACGAACTCTTACGAAGTGATTTGCTTCCTCGCTTAATATGAAATGCCCTTCCGGCTTCTGTTTTCCCCTCCTCTTTTAATATAATTAGCTTCAAATCGAGAGTGAATAGGCATCTTCTTAGGCAAGCGCGCTCCACCTTAGGCAGCATCTCTCTATTTGCAGCCAAGCGCTAGTCAATATATATTTTATTTTAATTTAAGCTTTGTGTACTCGCCGTTGGTATACCGTCATAGAATAAATAAAAATAAATAAATAATATTCAATATTTATTGCTCAAAGTAACATAAAAACAAATATTAAATTATGACTAACAATACATAGTCAACCAAGAATACAATAAATGCAATTAAATTAAGATAACTAACTAAAACTAAGAATTAAAATAATTATCAAAATTTTGTGCCCTAGGTAAGGTGCCCAACACGCAGGCAGCATTCCCGCGCTGAATAGCTATAGAAATTCGTTGCGCGAGAAAGCTGCCCGCCCGAGGGTCGCCTGTTGCCTCCCTGAGGCGTTTACTAAGCTCCTTGCGGAGATTTTTAGCACCCCTGCCCCACGGGCCCAGTGTCTCGACGCCAAACGGGACAAATTCATATTGTGCGCCAAGACAACTGTACTTATTTATCTTTTGGCGCTCTCGTGCGTCCGCTGCCGCCCCAGCTCGTACGCTGGTAGATTGTAAATAGGACGCCGCCAATGTATCAGCACACGTTGCGTCCCATACCAGCGCACGGCCCATTCTCCATGGGATCAACGACATCCCGTCGGGGCGCTTGCCATCGTTGCGCACGATCTGGGGCTCCAGTGCGGCGGGAACGTTAGCACTGACGAGCGCCCTTCTTAGGATGTCGTTAAGTGTGGCATGGCGTGATAAGCGGCCGGCGCCCGAGGAGCAGGTAAGTCCGTGGTGGCCAAGATGATCTACCTGGGCTCCGCAAGAGGCACAGTTGTGGGCTATGCACAGAGCAACTCCAAGCCGGAGAGCAGCGGCAATGCGTAAACATTCCGGGTCGATCAGGGTGCCAGTATTGGGTGAGGGGTAGGCATGGAGCCAGTAGCCTGACTCTGGCCTAGAGGATGCAAGGAGCCTCGTCCGGTCCTTGCCTACCGCGGTGTCAATGAGGGAATCTCGTATTGAGACCGATATAATGTTGTCACAAGCCCTTTGAATTTTGAGTTGGGTCGGGAAATTTTGATTCAGTGCGGCTAGCCAGGCATTCTTGGCCTCATCAAAGCACGCAACCTCGTAGTTTGTGCCCTGAGGGGCTTTAAGGATTTTACCTGCGAGATCGGAGGTGCTATGGGTTGAGGCCAAGAACGCTGGTAACGCAATGGCGGAAATTTTGCGGGTACCTAAGCCACCATACCTTATCGGTAAGGTGGCTTGCGTCCACGCCTGTTCGTTTAATTGGATATTTAGGATTGATTCTAATTGCGATTTTATAAGCTGATCAATAGGCCGAACTAAATGGCTGTGTTTCCATATAGGACAGCAGCGGAGCAAATATGTGAATTTTGGAACTAAACAACAGAATTTTAAGATAAAAAGAGCAGAGTGGCTGCTAATTTTAAGAAGGCGGTCCGAATGGTTATTAAATTTGGATATAAAATTTGTTAGGATAGGAGGAATGGCTTCATCAAAAATGGGCGATCCAAGGAGATGTAGACTCTTCTTGAATACGATCTTAATGTTAGGTGCGACGTTAGTGAAATTTTGAAGAATTTGAGATGTAAGAGGAGAATCTACTGAGTCAGAAATATACAACTCGCATTTATTGAAATTCAGTTCAAGGCCAATATCTTTAAATTTGTTATTAATTTGAAGAAAATCCGCTAGAACCGTCTGTGAATCACCACCCAGCGTGCCATCGTCAAGGTACCACACATTTAATTTTGAATTTAGACTATGGATAATCGAATTTATTGCTAAACTAAAATAATATTCATATTAAATCAATATAATAAAATAAAAACAAATCTATCTAAACTAAAATAATATTCATATTAAATCAATATAATAAAATAAAAACAAATCTATGCATTGACAAACTCCAAGATACTTTTAAAAATTCCACTCAAGCGAAGCAGGGGCAGGTCAGCTGGTTTTAAAAGTACTGTAAACGTGCAGTGAAGGTAAAAGCGGCAGCATAGAAATGTAAAGCTCTATTAAATTTTGTAAAACGTTTCGCAATGTTCACTTCAAAGTACTTACGACACAACAAAGGAGCAAAAATAAAATTCCAGTAAATATAATTTCCAGAAAAGTACGGTTTCAATTCTTTGCAAGAATTTTTTTAACGAAGACCAAAATCTTTGAACTTTTAACATTTGCCAGTATTCTAAGAAAGTAAAACCCATCGTAAACAGGTTTCTTTTAAAAGTGATTGTGTAATTTGCAATTGGAATATATAATTTTCGTGCTTTCATTTCACAAAGTCAAGAGATGATTCAAAATTAGTACCTACGTCAATAAAACAAAGACGTGATGGTGATAATTATAAACCGAAAAAGAAAACTACGGTATCATGAAACTAAAGCTCCGATGGTTCCAAACATGCCCTAATACGAGAACATTTTCTTTTTAAAATTTGATCGTATGGGATGATACAAACAAAGCATTTTTTAGATAGTTATCTTGGTCAGTATGCCATTTTAAATGAATGAAATGAAAAAAACCATGTATATCAGCGCCAAGTTTAAATAATTACTACCTCTAGTAATACTTAAAAGTATTACTTAGTGTACTAAAAATTTTTTACTTTCGCATTTTTAAAGCTCTGTTAAATCTCTGGAGTAGGTAGATATGACAGTGATATTATTATAATTACTGTTACTATAAATATTACGAAGGTGAAAGTTTGGATGTTTGTAAATTTATAAGTTAGTCCACACCACGACTGAACCGATTTGGCTGAACGGAATGGAGAATTATATCCTGAATTAATTCATAGCTTATACTTCATTTTATCCTGGAAACCTTAATCTGGGCATCATTTAGTGTTATTATTATAATGATTGTAGAAGCGGTGAAGACCCTGGCCTCCTATTTATTTGGAGTTATTTGCTTATATGGAATCAAAGTCAAAATATTATGTTTATTCATATTGGTACCTACACAATACACTTTATGAACGTCAAGTATACAATTTGTAAGACAAGTACAATTTAATATCACTTATTTTTACGGCGAAGGATAACATCTTGAAGAAACGTGTACCTTTGCCAGGGAATTTCCATACTGTTCTCAACGGTGTGTGAAACTGCATGGCCAGCTTCGTGCTCAATTATAGTGAAACAGCGATAAAATTCGAAATTCAAATGGTTTTTATTCCAATAAACTTTTACAAGTACTTTTGAATCGTCAAGTAAATCTACCACTAGTTCGGAATGCCATTCCTACCGAGAAGAACCTTTTTTGTAATAGGTTGATAGGTTGATGATGATGATGATTAAGTGTGCCCGGGGTGATAAACTTTAACTCATTTGTAAAAAAAACCTTATGATTTTTTAAAGTAAGATTGTATTGTTTCAGTATGGTTCCAAGAAATTTCCACTTGAAATTCATGCAAGAAATTATAAAAAAAGTTTGAAGTAGGAAATTTTGAGCGATAACGACGAGATAGCAAGCTAAGCTGGTTAGGTATTAAGCGCAGAGCAATCTAATAACCTACGGAACTGAAAAAAATTAATCCATCTACCGTGATAGTATTTTTATTAGAGTAGCAGGATTTTGGTAAAGGTCCATCGAAAAATTTGTGCAGGTCTAAAAAATAGTGGTATCTCTTAATGTTAGCCGTTTCCGAATACCTGAAACTGAAAAAAACTAATTTCTGGGGTAATCTTAATTGTGTTTCTCTTACATAATTTTAGATTACGGATCCTAAAAGCACACATTGAAATATCAAAGCTACTGTATTTGGCTTTCAGAAATCATAAAAAAAACTTTTGGCCTGATAAACCATAGAGTTAGGAACGTCTTATACTGGCGCGTTTAACAGACTGATGCGGCTGTCTGATATTATTTTACTTTTATACGTTCCATGTGATTGGGAAGGTTCAAAGAGGGGTAAATATCAGACTGGGGAAAAATCGATCGCGGGTTTCATCCCGTCTGCTTATTTTAACCATCTCGCCAGTACATTTTGGCGCGCATTGACCCAAATTTATTAGGGAATCGAATAATAAATTGGTTTGTTGGAATTACGTATGTTTTTATAGATAACTGAATAAATATCCTTCTATTCCTACTGATATTATAAATGAAATGATTTATTTCACGTAGGCTTGCGCCACTTATGATAAGTCGTAAGAGTCTACCATCGGTTCGGAAAACTATGTGAAAGTTGGTATGTTTGTAACTCTTTCACGCCACAAGTTTTGAGCAAATTTGGCTCTCGGAATTGATATAGCTTATACCCTGCATTAACACATAGGCTACAATTTATCCCGGAAAATTTAAGAGTTTCCGCGGGAATCGAACACGCGGACAAAGTCACATGCATCATCTAGTTTTATTAAAGAATAGTATACAAAAATAAAATGATATAAAATAGCATGGATTTTACTCGCACCAGCAATGCTTAGGACTGCGGTTCCTTATGTTTCTACATATTAATGTAAATAAGCAACCACCGAGTTTCTTGCTGTTTCTTCTCGGTAGGAACATTCCGAACTAGTGGTAGATTCATTTGACTATTCGAAAGCACTTGTAAACTCTATACGTGAATTTTAAAAAAAAAATATTTTTTCGATACAGTGTTTGGTTCGCTTATAGACAGCGGTTCGGACAGACAGACACTCGACAGTTTCAAAATAAGAATTAATATTATTTTAATTATTATTGCAATCATTTACAGACAACAGTGATATATAGTGGGTCAAGAACCTCAGCGCCTCCTATTGGGGGGATCCGGGACTCGATCCAAGGGCCTTTAGTTATTCGTAGTTATCTTTGTGTTTGAGCGCTTTAACGGTGAACTTTGTTGGTACCATCGTGGGGAAACTTGCATGTCTAGGCACTGGGAGTTCTTCATAATGTTCTCAAAAGGAGTGAGAAGTCTGCCAAATTGTACTTGGCCAGTGTGGTGGCCAACGCATCTCATTCTGAGATAGAGACTCGGCTCAAGTGGCGGCGATGCTATCGTCGATACTCATTTCAAAGTCTAATCGACTATGCTAATCTGATGTTAACTTCGCACTATGTTAATTCTTTAGTCACTGGCATAAACAACATAATTTTAGGATGTAATTTTAAGTATATTGTAGTACCTACTATATGGTAAATACTGAATTACGGGAAACGAAACGTATTCAATTTTTGAATAATTTCGATAGATTTTAAATTAGCTGTAATTATGCATTTACCAAATTTTGGTCCTTGGTCCTTCGAGCCGGATTGAGAGAATGTAAATCAGTAGATCACTAATGCGAAACAAATTGACAACTTCACGTCAGTCTGTTGACATATTATATCTATTGTTATAGACAAATAACTCTTGGGACTAAACAGAATTATTCGATCTATCCTATTTTTCTAAACAAATAGATAAGTTTCCAAGTGGACCTTTCAGAGAGCAATATTGAGGACTTGAGAGACGTGTTTCAAGTTGTCTACCTCTACTCGTAAATCCCCCAGGTATAGATATTAAAACAAAATGGACTCTCCCAGTCAACAGGCAAACAATATTTCCTCGCCTCGAGTCTCTGAACTTGAAGTAATATGGGGAAAGAAAGTGTTAGCTATGATTCACCAATATGAATGAGTACGGTACGAGTACAATTACTGTACACTTATACTCGTACTTATAATAGTGTATAATATAGGTACATGTATGATGTATATGTACATCAATAATGAATGTTAAGTAAGCACATACAAAATTTAATTTCGTGACTGACTTACTGACTGATCTATCAAAACAGATTATTTTTTTTCAGTTTTTGGCAATTCTACCAATAAATAAGGGATTAAAGGGGATTATGATTCTTTGTTTCAATTATTGTGTGAAGGTTTCGGGTAATTACTATGGGAAGGTAGGTAAGGAGGTGTGACCTACCTGTTTCAAGATTTTCGAAATTCCACCCCCAAGAAATATTCAGAAATTCTACCTAGCGTAGCAGGGGCGCGTCAGCTAGTAAATAATATGTTTAAATTTAAGAAAACTATCCTGCTAGCAGCGAGTTTATAAGTAAAACCTTACTTGAAATAACTTAATTAAATTTTTCGTCTACACATTTATCTTACTACTATCAATGACGACAGAGGTCAATGAGCCAAAAAAACATCTCATAATGCATCATTGCGGTAAAAAAGGCAAATACGGCTCGTCCTGTTACGCAGGTCTGTGCAGCTGCATATCAAAATGCGCGCGCGGACATTTTGTCAGCCAGTCAAAAAGGTATTTGTGTAGTGTGTTTCCGCCCTAACCTGAACCCACCATGTCAGCAGTGTACTTCCCTACGTTATAATTTAATTTTGCAACGTAGAAACTGCTGTGTAACTAAACTGCTAATTTTAATATAAACTTTAATTACGGCCATTTCGCTCATTTGTCGGAGCTTACGGAGTGCAAAGCGGTTGTTATGTAATTAACAAACAGTATGTTATCAAATATTTAGTATCAAAATTTATGCACAATTTTAGTATGAAAGTTTTAGTGTTATCTAAGGTTCATTCTTTATCATTTATTCACGCTCATAGGTATTTCAGGCCTGCTGGTTAGTCATTAAAAATAATAAAGAACAATATTAAAATAACTAAAGGTCGCTTCCTTCCTCCGCGTACTTACAATTTCTGATTCCTTATGAGATTATGAAATTTTTTCGCTGCAAAAAGCCTATCTGTTATCCAGGAAGCTATTAAATAGCTATTAACCTAATCCCGATTTACAAGTTTATAACTACAAAAAAATAGGAATTTCATACAAATTTCCAACCTCCATTTCACCCTCTGTGGGATGAATTTTCGTAGAATTGCATAAACAGTTTATTATAATTTAAACTAATAACCTTAATCCAGATATTCAAGTCTCTAACTTCAAAAACTTAGATCCTTCATGCCCACCCCCCATTTCACCCCCTTTATAATTAAAATCTGTATAAGCAGATAAAACTGATTTGATGATGAAGATTAACCGAACAGGTTAGCCTGCTATCAATCAGATTACCACCAGGTGAGATCGCGGTGAGACTGCCTCGTTGGTCTAGCGGTTAGCATAGTCGGCTGCGGATCACGAGGTTCGATTCCCGGTCGGGCAAAAAAATTGGTATTGGGTTTTTCAATTCAGAAATTCTCAGTGCCAACCCGGAGTTGGAAGTTGGTGGTATTTCACACCCGTGCCTCGGAAAGCACGTTAAGCCGTCGGTCTCGGTTATTGTCACTAACATGATAATAGTCGTTAAAGCCCGCCAACCCGCATTGGAGCAGCGTGGTGGGTCTAAGCTCTAATACCCTCTCTCCTATGAGATTGGAGGCCGGTGCCCAGCTGTGGGACGTTAATATGCTGTAGTGGTGGTGGTGGTGGTGTTGGTGAGATCGCAGTGACATATTATTATTTTGTGTTTTTACTTTCTTACACCACAAATAAGCAAGGGATCTATGAAAGAAATGCAAAGAATAGGCGGTCTAATCGCTAAAGAGCGGTACTGCACTGATACTACAAAAAATATATTTATAGAGCTATTGATATTCATAAATAAATTAAGTGTAGGAAGATCGAAGGCAGCCTCAAATTGGAACCTTTGTGCACGGTGAATACACGAAATGAATTGATAGCGATCTGGCCTGATTACATTGGCTTGATTGCTATAAATATTAATATATAATATGTAGGTTTCTATGCCAACGTCCGCCAACGAAATGGGTTGACAGGCCCACATTAACTTTACAAGTTAACGTGAATTTAGCTATAGGTTTAAACTTCTATGTACTCGTATTATTAAGCATCTATGAGTTTAAAACTTGGTCTATTAAACTCAGATGCGTATTCACTCTTGCCTTATAGCTACTTAAGTTATAGAACACACGGAAGCCGTACCTAAGTGCGTAAATTCATCATTTAAAATGGACGGTAATTGGGTCGTGACGTTTTTCCGTCCCTTTCCGTCCTAGAGACTCAGAGGACAGAATTGAGGTATTTCGGTATGATGACATATTCAGGGCAGCTTCCACCAGGCTTGCAGCATCATCAAATATTTGTTAACGTCAGGTGAGATTGCCGTCGAGCACTTATCGTCGCATAAAAAATCGTATTTTTCCCAAATGGCTGTTCAAAAAATGAAGACGTTGGCATAAAAACGCTATATTAATTCCACTTAATTCCCTGAGCGAGGTGCCCTACATTTCACAGGTCTTCGATTTTCTACCATGTTCTTGACTTTATTTCGTGAATCACGATACCGTACCATGCGATCGTGATCGCTTTCGTGCGTATCTGAAAACATACTTAAAATTAAGTACTTACCTTAAAATAAGGCTTTAAGAAAAAAGAGATCTGGCCTTCATACCTAGTGATAACAGATAAACTGCCTCGTTGGTCTAGGGGTTAGCATGTTCGACTGCGGCCGACGAGGTCCCGCGCGGGTCCGATTCCCGTCGGGTCATAATAATTAAGCATTGGGTTTTTCTGACTAGAAATTCTCAGAAGTAGCCCGGAGTTAGGAAGTTGGAGGTATTTACACCCCCGTGCCTCGGAGAGCACGTTAACACGTCGGTCCCGGTTATAATCACTAACATGATAATAGTCGTGAAAGCCCGCCAACTCGCATTGGAGCAGCGTGGTGGGTCTAAGCTTTAATTCCCTCTCTCCTATGAGAGTGGAGGCCTGTGCCCAGCTGTGGGACGTTAATGGGCTGTAGTGGACCTTAAAATAAGCATACTAAATAGGTAGCTGATAACGGAAACGACTGAAGTATGTCTACAAATTATAGGATTACCTACCTTTTAATCATAAAAATATAGATAATTATGGATTATGGTGACACCTCAAATGTTGGTCCGTGAAACAGAGTCGCAGTAAAGATGCAACGGACTTTAACTTGCTTATTAAATTAACCTATTCACAATTTATAACAAAATGTTTTAATCTTGCGGACACAAAAGCCCAAACAATAACTCAATAACAGTAACTCAATTTTACAGCAGCATTAGGTATATGACGACAAAACGTGTTTCCCCTACGTGTATACGTATATTACGATACTGAAAAAGTCATTAAAATCGTTAAAAAAACAAACAAACATGCATACATACGGGTCGAATACAGAACCTCCTTTTTGAAGTCGGTTAATAAATATTATGTGCTCAAAACAACTACTACTGTGCACTAGAACAAAACTATACAGACGTGATCGAGTCTATGATGTTGGTATTACATAGTTTTGATATTGGTAACTGCATTAAATTGTTTGTGAGCTTTACAGTGAAGCAGCGGGATCACGAGAGTTGTTGTATCGTGGGTAAACTGAGGAAAATCACGTTTAATTTTCAACGTTGGTAAGCCTAGGCTATGCTCTCTACCCTAGCTAACGGAGATAATAATAGTTGAAGTTGAACCCTTGTAATAGAGTTACCTATTATTATTAAAGCGTAGTTTTATTTACGTGTGTTTTGTCTGTGTGGAGGCTCGCACCTCCAACTTTTCGAAGCTATGTGCGTTTTAAGAAATGAAATATCACTTGCATATGTTTTCGAAGGTGTGTGAACTTTGCCAATCCGCACTTGACCAGCGCGATAGACTATGGGCAAACCTTTCTCTTCGGAGAGGAGACTCGTGCTCGGTAAAGCGGACAATGGGTTGAGAGAAAGATTAGAGTTATTAAAATATTTCAAAAACCTTTTAACTTAAAAAGCAATTATGCAGTACGAGTTAGGAACGGGACTCAATGGAACGACGCGAGACAGTGGAGTGAAGAGGATGGACGCAGATGGCAGACAAACATGTCTGGTGGCCTACTCCACAGCAGTCGAACCCCCAGATGTATGAACGGACGGGGTTCAAATAAACAGTAATCAAGTAGCCGGATATACAACGACCTTCACCGAAATCCTGAATTTCTGATCCGTGAAGTTACCTATGGACTATGGTAACTTACCAACTTACCATAGTCCATAAGTAACTTCCCGGATCTGTTAACTGCTTGAGTTATGTATATCAAAATATAAATAATTTTATAACAAACGTGATGGTATAGCATTAGCAAGAAACTTGTAAAAAAAAATAATTTATAAATAGCCTGGTCAGTATTTTGATAGGTAATCTATTTTAGGCGTATTTATTTATTATTAAATAAAAATAAAAGCGGGTTTCATCTGGTAAACAGATCGGTGAAGGTCGTTGTATATCCGGCTCTATGACCACAAGGAAACTCAAGCGTCAACCGCTGAATGAAAAACTCTTGGATGAAACAAACACGAAAAACTACTTAAAAAAGGGACGTCTCTAAAAGCGAGTTGACAATAGTGCTATCGTAAAATTACTACTTTATTTGTCACAAAATAGTGAATCTGTAATTAATTACTCTTGTACAATACGCTTCAGGCGGTTCAGGCACTGACGATCAAAAATTTTAAGCAGTACACTGTGCTATTGTTTCGCTACATGAAAAAAAATTCATCACTGGAGTGGAGTTTACCTCCGTGGCGCAGTGTGTAGCGCTGTTGCCTTAACGTGCGGAGGTCCTGGGTTCGATCCCCGGCAGGGTCAATTTGGGAATTTATAATTTCTGAATTTTCCCTGGTCTGGTCTGGTGGGAGGCTTCGGCCGTGGCTAGTTACCACCCTACCGGCAAAGACGTGCCGCCAAGCGATTCAGCGTTCCGGTACGATGCCGTGTAGAAACAGGTTAGCCCGCTAGCATCTTAGATTGCATCATCACTTACCATCAGGTGAGATCGCAGTCAAGGGCTAGCTTGTAGTGGATTAAAAAAAAACTTTATTATGGAGTTCGACAAAAATTTCGTTCAATATTTACTTCTTTTCAATGAGCTTTATTTTAAATAAATATGTCGGTATTTTATTTTATTAAACCAATGAGTGCTTCTTGTTTAAACCAAATAATATGTCCTTTGCTCTAAATGAATTGAAATTGACAACTGTAATCCATACTAATATTATAAATGCGAAAGTGTGTCTGTCTGACTGTCTGCTATGCTTTCACGGCCCATCTGTTCAACCGATTTTAATGAAATTTGGTACAGGGATAGATTGTATCCCGGGGAAGGACATAGGCTACTTTTAATCCCGGAAAATTAAAGAGTTCCCGCGGGAAACAAGAAACCTTAATCCACGCGTACGAAGTCGCGGGCATCAGCTAGTAATGTATAAATTGAAGAATACATAATATCTATGCTTTTAAAATTGTACGTTTTGATCATATTTTAGATAATATTAGTCTGTAGTTAACTTTATATGAAATTTAATATTATGGGTATCAAGTGAGGATTAACCATACCATAGATTATTGAAGCGAGTATTGCCAGCTTAATCAATTTCAACGCGGTATTGTACACGTATCGTATCGCGTCGACGCGAACTTACTAGTAAATTGCTTCCCGAAATGACTAAGCTACTAACTAATGGTAATCAAACAAGATAAAAAACATAACTTATTGTCCTTAACGAAGGCCGCTTGCATAAAGACATTTAAACTAATTTAAGTAGTTATTTTTTTTAATACTGTCACTGTTTTTTAATACTGTCACTGTTTTTGCAACTTTAATATGCTGTTGCATATTGAATAGTATATTTTACTAAACCTAGAGTCCAGTGCAAGTAACCCTAAACGTCGGCTCTTACAACACGTTTCGTTTGTACTGGTTCGTAAGTAAACAGATGATTTTTTTTAAATAAGCATGTAACTTATTTATGCTTATACTGCACATAGTTTTCTTTATAAAAGCATGCACACGATTTGTAATAAAATAAACAGAACGAGGGCTTGCAAACCTAACTGCAAAACGATGTATAGCGCAGGGGCCGCTCACACAATTCACACAAGACAAAAGGCTAGTTGGTTTATTTATACATACTAAGTATCACAAACACACGTGTACACCAAGGGTGTCTATTATCTGTATTTCTGCCTATTCGTCTGTCAATTGCACGTCTCGGCTATACCTACATATAACCAACTAGTAAGGCGCGTGGATGCGCGGACCACTTAGAAGAGTGGATAATAAGTCCGTTTGCATTTGTAGTTTTGGTGTGTAATAAATAAATAGTGGTGCCTTATAAAAATTGTACTAAAAATTCTTCATTTTCTTCAAAATACCCCGGGTAGCCATATCAACATCACAGGAAAATACTACCACCCTACGGGCAAAGACGTAGCGCCAAGCGATTTATAGCGTTCCGGTACGATGCCGCGGAATTTGGAACATCCCGATTACGGACGTAAGAGTATGTACTTTTTATTTTAGAAAACCAAAGAATTCCCATGAGATTTTCAAAAACTAAAACGCGCGTGAGCGCGTATCACCTATAAATTTAGTAAAATCAAAACACAACTTAACTTAGTCATGCAAAATTATAAAATTCATCACAATAATTTTCGTTATGAAGTTATTAATAATTCTTAATTATGCATTTAAGATTTGTATACCTGCTCTGTGATAACAATTAATTATTGTTATCTGCACGCACTCTAGATCCCAATTATCTGTGACTTTATCTTTTAAACACGAGTATGATATACGTTAAAATCCCAGTAACGTAGGATACTCATAGAAAGTGCAATGCCCCGTCACCCGGTCACCTTACGCATAAAAGTTCGTTGACTCAAACTGAATACTAGATTGCAGACGAGACAGTAATACCCAACCGAACGATTAATGCTTTCGAAAGAAAAACAATTAAAATCCATACTTTCATTAATGTGAAAGTGTATTTATCCGACTTTATTACGGCTTAAACAAATGAACCTTGACCATATTTGGCACACAGATTAGCTTGCTTCCTTGAGAGAAAAAGCTTGAGATTTACCAAAGGTAACCATTTAGTAGTTATTGATTATGGTTTTTGCCGAGGCATTCATGTTTTATTAAGAGCGACATCCTGCGGTTTCCTGGGATGCTGAAAGAGACGCGATAACATTCACTGGCTAGCTTGGTGCTTGGTGGTGTAAAGGTATTATGATTTTACTCCTACAGTGCACGAGAACTTGCCTGAATACGAAAATAATCTTAGTTACACTTCTGCGGCAGCTTTGAGTGCAGAGTTTGGAGCTTGTAGATAACACCAGCTCCTACCGGTAATTATAAACCAGTCTACTTTTACAGTTACAGTTATTATAAAATAATATTTTTCATTTTTTAATGGTATAGAGTTTATCTTTAAAGTCCTGATTTACTAACTGACTGAATACTGACGTACTCACTAATTAGGCCTAGAAAGCTGATTAAGCACAAGGATTCCTTTTAAAATGTAGATATAAGGAACATTGGCCTCACATTAAAAATCCCCACAGGAGTGAAATTTTGCGCTAGTATTATATCGGTAATATGGATTGTCTTATATTTTTAAAGCGTTTAGTTTATTTCAGGCCGCTAGGCCGTACAGTATAATACAAAAAGGTACAATATTAATAATAATTAATTAATGTCTTTAGCTAGGCCGCTTCGCAAGATTTGAATCCTCCCGGTTCCGCAATTTTTGATACTTATAATATATACCTACCCGTGACTTCGTCCGCGTGGATTTAGGTTTCTTGATTCCCGCGGGAGCTCATTAATTTTCGGGGATGGAATGGGGCCTACGTCCTTCCCTTCACCGGGATGTAACCTACCTATACCTACCAAATTTCGTCAAAATCAGTTGAAAAGTTGGGCCAGAAAAGCATAGCAGATCGACTAACACACTTTCACATTTACAATATTATTAAAGAAAATGTTGTTTTAAGCTACTACTAAATAATAATATACAAACACATTAAATGAGAGAGTGGTGTAGAAATAAACCATCAATTTGATTTAGAAAAGAACGAAATTCTAATTTATTAAAACACTTCCACTGAGAACTAAAGTTTGAGATTGGTACCTTTAATAAATGACTGCCACAGGAAACTAACTCTTTCATGAAAGCATTTCGTATTTAATTGGACAGGTTTCTATGGCCACAGCCCCTTTTGTTATCGTAATAAAAATATTTTTGTTTTTTTTTATATCCATCCTTCCATATTTAATATTATAAATGCAAAAGTGTGTGTCTGCTACGCTTTCACGGCTCATCTGTTAAACCGATTTTGATGAAATTTGTTAAGTACAGGGATAAGTTGTATCCCGGAGAAGCACATAGGTTAAACTTTTATATGATATAGAAGCTTGTCGCGAGATTTAAGTACCTGCTCATATTTAAGTAGACACTTTATCCCGAAAAATTAAAGAGTTCCCGCGGGAACGAAAAAAACCTTATCACGAGGACGAAGTCGCGGGCATCAAGTATCTTTACTTATAATATATACTAATATTATAAATGCGAGAGTTTGTATGGATGTTTGTTACTCAATTACGCCCCAACGGCTGAACGGATCTGCCTGAAATTTGGCACAGAGATAGATTTGGAATAGCACATAGGCTACCATTTTTATCCCAGAAAATTAAAGAGTTTGAGCGGGAACAAAATAACCTCAAACCACGCAGACGAAGTCGCGGGCATCTGCTAGTGTCATAATAAAATAAATACTGCTTAAAAACCCCCTTGTATACTTACCGATATTCGCTGTAACAGAGCCTTAACTCGTAGCTAGTTAGCTTATGAAATTATTTGATCTGTGCAATTGAACAGCGTCAAACGAGCATTGATTAATACGGATTGTGGGATTAACTCAGTCGGACAGTCGGTACAGGTGTACTTTGTGGGTACCGCATTGGTGAGATCGTAATTAATATCAATGCGGAACATTTTAATTATTATGTAGCGTTTAGAAAATTAATATTTTTTATTCTTTAGCAACTAATAGGGATATTACACTGCACTTTTCACAGGGCCCCGTGGAAAGGGTGGGCGTGTAGTTTTGGCGTCGCTTATTACAAAGCAATAAGGAAGCGACCCTTTCTCCCTAAATATTACTACCCTACACCGATTCAGGGTAAGGGTCCCTGTGAAAAGTGCAGTGTAATAGGCCTATTAGGCCTTGACTACAAACTTACGTAGAAAGTGCATATGTGATGATGCAGGTCAAATAAATTTTGCGTTGAAATCTTAAGGAGTTCCTTAAGTAATGATTAAGTTGAGTGACGGTGGGTCCCTTCACTCCCTAGCCTGGCATACCTAATTATAGTTAACTTTGTATTACTCTTAATTCTGTGCAATAAAGTATTTATCTATATCTATCTATCTACCTGTAATCGTTTCCTACACGGCATCGTACTGGAGCGGTAAATCAGCTACCAGTGGCGGTAGGTACCACTTCATCATTAGGGTAGTAACTAGCCAGGCCGAAGCCTTCCACCAGACGATATTCAAAAATCATGAAATACTTATCTGCTTTTTAAATAGTATTTTATAGAAATATTATTTTACTGAAATTTTGTTTTCGTTAAACCAAATATTTTAATCGCACTTTATTTACTCCCATAAAAATATATTTCATGCATACCTCGTGTTAAACTTCTCAACGCAATTACCCTCCCCATTGAAAATAAATCATTAAATTCCAAATTGTTTTTTATCAAAGAGTGAATTTATATTTTTGTTTTCGAATTTATGCCGGTCTTTGATTTGTGTTGATATTGTTTACCCGGCCTCGCCTTAAATTAAATTTGACTTAGAGCATGTAGCTTGCAAGAAGTTAAAGTCTGTATGCCAGTGAAACAGCTAAATATAGCGGTAGACTATTTAAAAAACGCAGTCTTCCCCTGCGTTGAAAAGCAATAAAGGTGCAAGAGAGCAATGAACCTAGATTCAGCCTAGGCGGCCCACGCTCGGATGACGCTCTCAAATCAGCACTGCAGTATACAAATAGATGTCGATTACAGCAAAATAATGAGGCCTTACCTTGGATTTCTTAAATAAGACGAACTTTATTTTGTATGCCTCTGATGATGATGAAGTGATGATATCACAGTGAAGTGATAAGGGTGAATTTTCTCAAAACCGTTTCTTAGCTCATGCCTACGTCATAGAAGAAACCTACCTTTTAAATTTGTATTCGTGATGAGTGAGTGAGTGATATTTCGCTTTTACATATTATTCTTATAGTTAGATAGATATCTGCAGTTTCGTTATTCGCCTCGCTAAAGGAATCAAATTGTCAATTTCGGTGGCGTGGACTCAGGACGAATTCGACTGCCAAATATTGATCATTTAAATTATCCAAAAACTCTACTTCTGAATCATGAATGAACATTTATTACTTTGTTTCATATGTTCATCCCATTACTTTGACGTGGAATGCCTACACAGTGAACTAAATGTAATGTTGGAATGGATTAGGTTTTTTATATCTCTCTCCGATCCTTTATTTCTGAAGATCGAGGTCCTGGCCCGAGAGTTTCCTCAAACTGATTATTTATTTATTGGTGGCCTTTAAGAAATTATAGAATTTGAATGCGTTTTCTCCTTCTGCTCACTGTTTAGACCACCTCCTAGCTGTGCTCCTAGTTAGTGAGCAGCGTGGCGTTTCGCTCTTTTGCCCTAAGCGTTGTTCTCCTTAAGCCGCCGTATGATATGACCGCGGCAGAATTGACATGTGTGTGCGCTTGGCAATACTCCGTGTATTGTATCCGCATATTCGCCTCCTACTGGATGCGAATATGCGGAGATATGCGTTCGAAATGTGGAGTACAACATTATCTCTATCTATACTGTGCCTTTCTCTTGGTACATTGATGGTTTCCAAAAAACCATGACTCATGCAATGGTCATTGTTTTGTTTTAGTTGTTTTTGGCAGAGGATTAAGGGCAAAACACACAGGGAGAGGGCGCGGGTTGGACGCGGGCCGGGTTGGGTGCGTGGCGAGTTGAATTCCTTGTATTTATATGGACGACATCACACAGCGTCACCCGCCACGCACCCGACCCGCGGCCGCGTTCTGTGCCATGTCGTCCACACAGGAATTCACCCTCCCTGTGTATTTTGCGCTTTACTGATGATCTTTGAGTGATCCAAATTTAGTCATCATGTCCCGAGAGTTTCTTTTCATCATCATGTAAACTCTTTTAAAGTTACGCCACTTTACTTATTGCTCAAATTGTCTGCTGAAGAAGATTCGTGTAAAAAAATCTTGGGATCGGAGAAATCGCAACATAATATTGCAAGTTCCAAGCCATTCACAAAAATATATTTGTAAGTACGATTATTCAGGAATATAGCGGCACAAGGAAAATCAAAAAAGCTGCCTTAGCTATTTAGAAAACCGAATTTTATTTTTCGAGCGCTCTATTTAGCGATGTTTTTTGTATGCGCTTTTAACCGAGCTTTTTTGTTGGCTTTTTGCGATTTGATTGTTGTGATGGCCAGCTGAGCCTACGTTATTAACAATGCGGTGTTGTGGGATGCTTCACCTCTCAACCTAGAATGACATAATACGAGATTCCGCATTCTATTTGTAGAATTTCTGCGCCTTCTATCTTTTAATACCTAAACTGAACCGTTTTCAAAAAAATTATTGCGTAAAGTACTTAGTTTTCATTTGAATAACGAAATGACTGCTAAAACATTATGATTCAAGTGAATCGTTGTTAGGAAAGATCTGCAATTATTTAAGTATTTTACTACTTATACTTAGCTTATGATATACTAAAACATGCCCGCGACTTCGACCGCGTGGATTACGACTTTTTGACTCCCACGGGCACTCTTTAATCTTCCGGGATAAAAAATCTGTCTTTCCCCGGAATACAAACTATCCCTATACCAAATTTCATTAAAATTTGTTGAACAGATGGGCCGTGAAAGCGTAGCAGACAAACAGACGGACTAACAGACAGACAGGCAGAAACACTTTCGCATTTCGCAACATCGCACAAAAATCCATACTAATACTAATAGAATATGCTCAATAATTACGGAATAACTAAACGTGTTACAACTAGTGGCATTTTTTCGAGTTTTCAGTTACTGCACACATTGAAATAGAATATACGTACTAAAAATTCTACATCAATGACTACACAATAAAGCTGGTATCATGTCACGAGAGTTCAACTTTTCTATTCCATTATAAACAGGATTGCAAAACGTTTACAATAGATACGATCCTTCCAGATCTCAATATCATAAAACCTATTATTGTAAAATGTAGTAGCAAGAAGATATTGCGAAGAAAGCGGCATTTTATCAGCCATAAATTTTATTTCCCTGCATTTTCACTATTAAAGCGCAAATATTTTCACATGAAATGCAATCTCTTTTAACTACACTAGACACCTACACTTTTGTTTACTATTACTTTTAATCGTGTAATTAAAGTGGCGTGACCTTGTTTTTTTTCCTTCAGGGGAGAATAAATCCCTACGGACTTCTGCCTAATGGCACGGCATGGACTAAAATAACCTTCAAGGTCAGCACGGAACTGCTTGGCAATACTTCGTGCTGACCTTCTAGTTCTCAATCTTCTTCTTTAATTCATTTTCACTATCTTCTCTCCTCATCATTATAGTCCTGAGCATTTGGCTGTACCGATTCGCTTTACAAGGTTTTGGGCATTCACCGCGTCGCTTGTTCCATGCGCTTCTGTACGCTTACTGAGTTTTTACATTGCAACTGCTCTCAAGTCTGCACAGCCAGGACACTCGAATATTGCGTGTCTCGGGGTGTCTTTCTCTCCACAAAAGTAGCGGGACCTTGTTGTGACAGTGAAAAAAACAGTATATTGCCTGTGCTATTGCGCTGGCATCCTTGATCGCTATACGCTATGTGGGGTCGGCACAACATGTTTTCTTCTTCCACTCACTTCTGTTATCCGTCAACCTCTCATTCACCCTTTTTTTTCTGTTCAATACACAAAAAAAGGGGTGAATGAGTGTACTCGATTAGGTATTCTTTTTTTCTAACTTGATGGTTAGAAAAAAAATAATACCTAATCGAATAACCTGGTGGAACTAACCATGTTTTGGTACAGAGGCTGATAGAGTCAAAGAGAATGCCATGTTTTTTGTCATGGATTTTTAGAGGAAATGTGTGGTCTTGCGTTGATACTGGTTTTTTAACTGCATGTTCAATAGCGGAGGAACGGGCAGAAATTCGGTTAAGGACCTACTATTAGGTGGAATTTTGATAATATTTACCACAGTATAACTAGCATAATATAGGCTATATTATTTTTATATTAAGCCTGCCTTTCCCTTACTTGTGTATGTGTAAAATAAACATCGGGAATATATTATCAATATGATTCCTGCCTCTGCAATCTGCATATTATATATCTTCGGATTCGATTTGAACGCATCTATCAGTATTGTGTAGAGACATGCAAATATTTTAGTGCCTCTTATAGGGTAATAGGTACCTATAGGGAAGCACCTTTACCTTTAAGGAACCACAGGATGAATGGGTCGTAATTTGGCCAAAGTATTATCTAATTAATACTCGTACAAGGAGTTTTATCGTGTATTGACACTCCAAACTGATTTGTGTTTAACAAGATTTATTAGATAGATAGACATGTCATTAAATTTAAAATATTTGTTTATCCCTTTCTTCCACTTTACTATCAATTAATTATTAGAGGATTTGTTTTACTTAGAGCTACAACGTTTATAAATCACCCTTACATACGGTCAATATATCGGAGATTGTGACCTACATATTGGTGTTTAAAAAAGGCACTAATTGTGGTAGGTAATCCTCGTCGGTATTTTGCAACATGGCGCCTATGACGTCACTTGTTTTGATAACTGTTAATTTCGAGCAATTAAAACGACGTTATTCATCGTTAAAATTACGCATTGCTGCTTTTCGCTTTAGCCATGCAAATATTCATCTATCTCGTAAACCAACTTCGCACAGCAAAGGTGAATAAAAATCGCAATAGCATCTGTTTCTTTGATCAATATATTATTTCTTTCTGTTAGAATTTTTTTTTAGGTTTTCAAAAAAATTAATGAAATTAATATTAAGTCGATATCGATTTGGCGGACCAAGATTTAAATCGTAATGTTTCATACATTCATCAGCTATGAAACAAAATCCTGTACTCCTGTATTCTGTGACTCGTAGCTCGTAATCTAAAACAGTCGTAATGAATGAGTAAATATGATACACAAATGAGAGCAAGGCCGACCAGTTGGCGGCCGTCCTTGGCAAGGACGTAGGTGACTCACCGAGCGGCTGGTGGATCGTGGGGTGCGCGTCGCAATCTGCACAGACCGCCGACCGCAGCATCCTCTCCCGCTGCAGCCGGCGCAGCAGTTGAAGGTGCTGCGGCGTGAAGACTGTGCCCGACCGTTCGCCCACCAGCATCACGTCACCTGCGTCCCACCACGCTTGCTCTCGCAAGGTCCCATCCCGATTGAAAAGCCCCAAATCCTTGTAGCCCTCCGGAGGGCTGAGCGCGCCCGGCTCCGGCTCCTGGTATCGTTCGCAGGCTCCGCACCCTGAGCATTCCTCTGTTTCTCCCTCATCAGAATACCCACACTCATCTCGGACGACAATAATATAATCTGCCTCAAAAAATTCATTCGCGCTCTCATCGAAGACGACTCTATGCTTTTTAGACTTCGCTCCTTTTTTGAGCGACGACTTCAAGTTTTCATGGTCCTTGTTGTGTCGCGTGTCACGAGCGGCGCGGTCACCGCGCATCGTCGCGTGTATTCGCGGCGTTAGCGTTCGGCTAAGTGGCGAAGTGTGGGAAGGCTGGCGGCTATAGCGTACCTTACCGAAGAGCGACTGCAGCGCCGCGCCCACCTATCGATCGGAGCGGCTTCAATTCCAGAGCCACCGTCACCGCCTATCCGAAACCGCCTCGCCGACTAGTCCAAGTCGCCTCTCCGACTTGCCGAAGAAGCCTGGCCAGTGGCATTTGAAGGCAGACTTCGAGGCATCGAACATCATGTTTGTAGACAAACCTACATAGAAGAAGTAGCAATCATCAGAAAAGTAAACGCCACAATTTGCCATTTCTAAGTATGTATATATTCTGTGACTTTGATGAAAGCCTAATGAGAAGAATGGGATATTTTTATGCGTAGGCAGGTAGTAATTATAAGCCTTCTTCAAGTCGAAATAGAAAATACCCATACATATTTTGTTACAGAAAATATTATTAAATTTCAGGTAAAAGCTTATAACATAAGCCCTCTCTCGATCATGTAGAAGCACCAAGTACCTACCTACCTTGCGAAGTATGCAACCATTATAAAACTTAGTCATTAAAAACTATTCGAAGATATTTATCTAAACTAATTTTATAAACAGCAAAGGCTTGTGAGTTTGATTGTTTGTTTGATAGCGATAAACTCAAAAAGTACTCAACCGATTTGAAAAATTCTTTCACCTATAGAAAGCTACTTTATTAGCGATTTTATTTCCAAAAAAAATTAGAGATCCCTACGAAAATTGGAATAATGTGAATGAACTTCTTAAAAATGGTCTCATCTGTAAGCTTCCGTGGTGTGCGCTGCGTAAAACAATTTTACTTGCGAAGGTGATTTTAGTATCAATCCTTATCAAAATAAATATGTTAGTCATCTCAAGTATTTATTTTAGACCAAAAAATTCACCATTTAATTTCGATGAATATCTTATGAGATATCATAGAATTAATAAACTATCGTGCAACAGAACGTTACTTTATTAATTCTATGATATCTCATAAGATATTCATCGAAGGCAGTGGCAGGCGGGGTGAGTGCTAACGCTATGTTTGATACAGTATGCGCACTCCTGCAATGTGCTAATTTGTAAAATCTGATGTGCTGCCCTGCACACAGGTGCCCACAGGGTATGGACTATTATGATGGTAAGTGCTACCAGCAATGCTAGAAGCCGGGGCGCATCGCTAGCAATCTATAATATAAGGCACTGAATAACTAAATGCATGGGCCCGTAACTATTAATACTAAGGCCCTGGTATCAAGGGCACGTGCCGTGGGAGTCAGGAGGGCCAACTCCTTTAAATGGGGCAAAATATGCCCAAAAGCATAAATCTATATCTATACTAATATTATAAATGCGAAAGTTTGGATGGATGTATGGATGTACAGATGGATGGATGTTTGTTACTCAATCACGTCAGAACGGCTTAACGGATCTGGATAAAATTTGGCACAGAGATAGATTGTAGTCAGGAATAGCATATATAGGCTACTTTTTATCCCGGAAAATTAAAGAGATTCCGCGGGCCTTCCTGGGACCAAAAAACCTCAATCCTCAAGCTAGTTTGACATAATATTTTCTTATTTTTTACTACACAAACTATCTTCGAAAAAACAGCAAAAATCACTCAAGGGGTATTTTCTCATTTCTGTTATGTAGGATTTGATTTGTCAAAATTTATTTATACCTACTTACTTCCTATTTAAAGTCGTAATGGGAAACGGTGGTTTTAAAAACTTAAGCAAGTGGTTTGGAAAGAGCACAAGATCTCTATTTAGAACCGAGGTCTCGAAAGTTGAAATCGTCCTTATGATTGCCAACCTTCGCGAGGAGGCGGCACACTAAGAAAAAGAAGAAGAAAGGCGGAGACCGCATTTATTGATATCTGTCTACCCCTGTGAAATGGTATTAAAATCTATTTTTATTTTTAAAAAAACATCTAATTACTAAACATCTAAAAACATCTAACACTAAAATACGTTTACCACGCTCTACTGTACTCTAGCATAGTCTATAGGCACTTAAAATTATTATTGTCAATCAAATTCAAAGTTCCACCACCACCACCACTACAGCCTATTAACGTCCTACTGCTGGGCACAGGCCTCCACTCTCATAGGAGAGAGGGAATTAGAGCTTAGACTCACCACGCTGCTCCAATGCGGGTTGGCGGGCCTTAACGACTTTTATCATTTATCATGTTACTAATAATAACCGGGACCGACGGCTTAACGTGCTCTCCGAGGCACGGGAGTGAAACACCGCCAACTTCCAACTCCGGGCTCGCACTGAGAATTTCTGAATTGAAAAACCCAATTCAGATATTTCAAAAATTTCAATTCAGAATTCAAAGATCATGCTTAATTAATCAGACTATAGCTTTGTAGCAGGAATTTAATATCAGGTATACACCTAGTATGCAACACCATGCAGAGTATGTAGGTAATCCTGTTAAAGTCTAGACTATCTCGAGAGTCTAATAATTATTATGCATCGGGGCTGATTCTGTATAACACAATTTCTAAACTAAACTAAAATGGCAGCTTTAAATCTAGTTCTGTCCCTTTCTGTAGGAAGTATTATGAAAGGGTTAGCAATATTTGTAATGCTCTAATTTTTGTTTAGTTTAGAGATTGTGCACTACAGAATCAGCCCCATTAGCTGGTTTAGTTACTAAATAATATGTACAGCCGCAATGTAGAATCCGCCGTTTCAACGTTTAGCCAGATTGTAATACCTATGGCGGAACAAACGTCCGCCGCTGCATAAAATCAGAGCTTCGAGTTCTTCAATGCGGCTAGCCCAAATGTTATTAGGCTGATCATGAGCAGCCGTTTTGTAAACTTTGTATTAGTGTGTAAACTGCTGCTGGATTATAAATATTAGTGTCAAATTAAGTAGGTAGGTAATCGTATATAACGTAACCATATCGGCACCCCGAACCGACGCAGTTTTTCATTTGTAAAGCGCGAAGTGAATTTTCTTCCCTAGCCTATTTATTTCGTTATAGTATGGTAATTATAAAATTTAACTTGATTACAATGTGGCTTAACATTGGACGCTGTTGTAGAGCTTATTACAATAATAATCCGGCTTATTAAGTTTATCGAATTTTAACAAAGCAATATTAATAGATAAGTAGGTATTGTAAAGTCATTAAAACTTTATATGACTGAGGTCAAGTGTGGATCGCCCCAAACTTCGACCTCGCGACCTACGAGTTCTGACTTAACAATAGACATAGAAAGAACCTATATTTTTTCACGTCTTGTAAAATTTTGCGATCTTTTTGACCTAGCGTAGTGAAGGTCTCTGACTGTACTTGGGTGGATTGGCACTTGTCCGTCTGTCTGTCCATCCGCCCGTCCGTCCGTCCGTCTGTCGGAGCCATAGAACTTCTGAATTAATGAATTAATTAGTAAATAGCCCAGGCTACTTGTGCAAGCTATGTATGGGAACCCTAAAATAAAAAATGTAAAGCTGATTTTTGGCACAAGCGTTCCTTGGGGTCTGAGAAGTACTTCTTAAAAATTCCCCCCCCCCTAGGCCGCGGGCTTAACCCCCCACCCCCCCAAACGTCTCCCCAACCGCAGTTTTTTGTAATTTTCTCAAAAAATATTAGTGCTAGAAAAAAACCATCTATGGCGAAAATAATTAACATTAAATAATCTACAATATGACACTTAAATCATTATGATCGGATAAATAGTTTTGCAAATATGCCGGCCTATTTGACGCATTTGTTTTTTTTTTTTAAATCGTGTAAGTTTCTTGTGATTTGCACAAAATGTATAAGAGCTAGGAAAAAAACGATAAGAACAAAATGAAAGTTCATAAAATTTTCTACAAAATGCTTTTTATTTCATTTCAATCGACCGAATACTTTCGGAAATATGACGATCGAAAACGTGCATGACAGAAAAATATTTTGCAATAATTTTGACTTTGTACCTACACATTCTATTTGATAATGATCGATGCTATATTACAATAAATTAATAGTAGGTAATAATCATGAAATCTTTATCTACAAAACAACACCACACTCAGTAAATAATATATTAAATATTATTATTTATATTCGTTTAAAGTTCTAACAAAGACAAGGCGTCGCGTCGGCCGAAGAATAACGAATAGGATTGCAAAGGAAATGCGGGTGGAATGACATGGTTCGTGTGCAAATGTTACCATTGATGGGGAAGAAGGTGATGATGACGACCATGATGATGTGCTTTAATAATACTAATATAATAATAATAAATACCTACGTCTCGAAGTCCTTTCAACTATATGTAGGTATGCAATATGCATCTATCTAAAAAAATATGTAAATGAACCACCAACATCCAACAGCTATCTTGCAGATAATTTTATCAGATTAACTTTTAACAGTTAACGGCATTCCGAACCAATGGTAGATTTACTGGACGATTCAAAAGCACTTGTAAAAGTTTACTTGAGTAAAAACATTTGATTTGATAGGTACTTGAATTGTAATACGATTACAAAAAAGCACAATCGGCTAGATATTTGAGAGGGGGAGGGGGGTCGTGGTAGGGGGGAGATGAGAGGGGGGTTGTGGGAGGTGCGAGTGAGGTTGTGGGAGGGGGGAGATGGGAGGTGGGAGGGGGAGGTCGGGGGTGGGAGGGGGGTTGTGGGAGTGGGGAGAAAAGAGGACATCATTTGCGCCTAAAATAAAAAATACGTTATTTATTTAGAGGTTAATTTCTATTTATTCCATAGTACTATGCTAAGTCTACATGACTACCACCGGTTCTTACACAACAGCAAGGTATATCTCGAAAACTATCTGTCCTATCAAAATAAACTAAACACTATTTTTTAGGTAAATTAATAATCTTTGTACTAAGTCCTGACAGCTTTTTTCCTAACTCTAATACTTTTTCTTGAAATTACAATAAACATTTACGGATTTTACAAAGGTTTAGTTTTTTATTCCAGTTAGGCAGCCATATTTCCGAAACTATTAGTTCTATCAAAATAAACTAAAAATTATTTTGAAGATAATTTAATGAAGTTCATTTTTGCTTCTTATGTTTTTTTTCCTAGTTCTAGTAGTTTCTGTGAAAATTCAAAAATATACCAACGGTTGTCGAAAAAAAAAAAATTCTTGGAATATAGGTTGCCATATTTCTCGAACTATTGGTCCTATCTAAATTCACCATTAGACTTTTTTGTGGGTAATTTAGTGAAATTAATTACTCTTCCGAGGATTTTTTTCAGCTCTAATAGTTTTTGTGGAAATTGCAAATAACATAGGATTCTAGCAATTTTTTTATTTTTTTTCGTACACTATACATGGATATATATTCGAAATTATTAGTCCTATCTTTATGAACTAATTTTTTTTAAATAAGTGGTTAAATGGTGTTTATTTTTACTTCTGGGAGTTTTTTGCCTAGCTCTAATAGTTTTCTAGAAATTACAGAAAACATATAAAATTTTGAAAAATATTGCTTTTATGTTAACTATGACAGGTA
Organism: Erebia aethiops; assembly: GCA_923060345.2. Classification (NCBI taxonomy): domain Eukaryota; kingdom Metazoa; phylum Arthropoda; class Insecta; order Lepidoptera; family Nymphalidae; genus Erebia; species Erebia aethiops. The sequence goes on along the minus strand of OV281079.1, from coordinate 7,501,158 downwards.
TATTTTCGAAATTATTAGTCCTATCAAAATCACCTAAATACTATTTTGTAGGCAATTTAACTATGTTTCTTACTGCTTCAATCAATTTTTCCTAACTCTGTTATTTTTTTTTCGAAAATTAAAAACAACGTACACGATATTTGCATATTATTTTCTTTATCTTACACAATAGGTAGGCATATCTCCAAAAGTATTACTCTTATCAAAATAAACTAAATATCATTTTATAGCTTATTTAATAGCCTTTCATTTTGCTATAGACAATATTTTTGTAGCTCTATCAGTTCTTATGGAAATTACAAGAAACTACATTACAAAAAGCCATACATGCAAAATATTTTCTTTTCATGCACAAAGGGTTAACATATCTCCGAAACTATTAGTCTTAAGGAAATGAACTATAATATTATTTTGTAGATAATTTAATGAAGATAATTTTCACCATAGAAAGCTTTTTTCTAGCACTAATATTTTTTGAGAAAATTACTAAAAACTGCGGTTGGGGAGACGTTTGGGGGGGTGGGGGGTTAAGCCCGCGGCCTAGGGGGGGGGAATTTTTAAGAGGTACTTCTCAGACCCCAAGGAACACTTGTGCCAAAAATCAGCTTTACATTTTTTATTTTAGGGTCAATGTTTATTAGTCCCGTACTAAAATCAAAGGCGTCAAGTCGAAAATTGCATAATCATACTAATATTATAAATGCGAAAGTGTGTTTGTTTGTTGGTTTATTGGTTTGTCCTTTAATCACGCCGCAACGGAGCAACGGATCGACGTGATTTTTGGCAGAGACCTTAGCTTCGCTCGGTCAATTATATTTTTTTGTAAGCAAACGAAGTCGGGCATGGCATATATGGGTTGGGTGGCATAATAAGTATTAGGCATAGTAATAGGAAATTTATCATAAAACGAAATATAATAGAAATAAAATATTCATAAAAAGTGTGCACTCGACTCGATATAATAATATGTATATGGTGCAACATGTAATATTATATTTTTATGAAGTACCTACTACCTTTACTTAAATATTTTATGCAAAAATGTTATGTTTATTGATATGTAAGTATAACTCAACAATTATTATTTATGTTAGTATGAATAAAGCTTAAAATTAATTATTAATAAATGGGGTAAAATGTCTGAAGCCCCGTGTATTTTGTTTCTGTAACTAAATTTAGTGTGGTGGCGCGCTCTCCAAAAGGCCTATGTCCAGCTGCAGTGGACCAATGCAGGCTGATGGATGGATGGATGGAATTAAATTCGAGTACGATTAGAAAAAATATGAAAGTTTAAAAATAAATTGAGACTTAGAAAGATATCAAAATAAAATGAAAAATACAGTAAAAAATATTTGCCTGATATATATCTTTTTACGGTTATTATTTACTTTTTAATGTTTCTTTTTAATATGCTCACCAGTTTTTAATACAGTACTATATATCAAAGAAACAAAAAGCTCGGATAACTTTAACGTTGATTATTTCTTAGAGAAGTCACTAGCGTCTGAAATGTTTGGAAAAATGGCAGATATTATAGCCGAGAAGGCTGCAGAAAAAATAAGTAGCCACCTAAGTCAAAAAAAGAAAAGCGTTGACCAAGATAGCCCTATCGTTGATGCGCGAAAAGATGGTCATGAGTTTCAAAGTAATATAAATGTTGCTGTAATAAATGATGTTCTGTCAAGTAAAATTCCAGTGAAAAGTAAATTGTCATTAAAATATAAATTATTTACTAAAAGGGCAATCGATAAATCGAAGAATACAAGTTTTAGATCTTCAGAAATTTTTACAGATAACGAATCTGGTTATGATATTGATGACAACATTGAAGTAACCAGAAATTATTCTAGTAACAAAATAGAATTAAATGGAGATCAGGGTGATTTTACTGAAGTTGCTGATATAAATGCAAAAGACAAGACTGTTAATAAAAAAGAGCCGAAACCAGAAAAAGTGGAACATGATAAAAACGTGAAATATGATAGGGCCATTGAAGAAAATGGAATTAATAATAATTCCATCGTGAGAGATAAACACGTTGCAACCGAACCCCAAATGTATAGCCTCGTAGATAAAGTTTTGGATAATGATAATAGCAGTCGTAGACTGGAGAATAATGTAGAGAATATAAGTATTAAAAACAATAGTACGACAGCAACACATATTTATAAGGAAGGAAACAGAGTATTTGCATTACAATCGTCTTCAGAATATGAGGATTATCACAAGGAGTTTAATAAAACGAAAATGGAAGAAACCAGTATAGAACGGCCGTAACCATTATATTTTTTTGCAATCCCTATATATTATCATTTTTAATTTATAAAATACTAGCTGATGCCCGCGACTTCGTCCGCGTGGATAAAGTTTTTTTGATTCCTTCGGGAACTCCTCAATTTTCCGGGATAAAAAGTAGCCTATGTCACTCTCCAGGTCTTCAACTATACCCATGCCAAAAATCACGTCAATCCGTTGCTCCGTTGCAGCGTGATTGAAGGACAAACCAACAAACCAACAAACCAACAAACCAACAAACCAACAAACAAACTGACTTTCGCATTTATAATATTAGTATGATAGTATGATTTAAAATACTTAAAATATAAACCTTAAGACTAAGGCATTAAAGTTTAATTACTAATGTACTATATTTATATTTAAAACCTTTTATCTTCGTAACAACGCGAGGTGTCGGTCACGGTGGTGTCGGCCACGCGTTTCCACATTTTTACCCCCTATCAAAAAGTGCTCAACGCGCCTAAAGAAGTTTTCACTTCAAAAATAAAAGGTACTTTTTCAGACATTTATGTAAACCATAACACGAACAATAAAACGAAGTCTGGTCGAAGGACACTTTTTTAAAAAAACCGCGGTAGCCGGTGAACCATGCTAACGTGAGATTTTTACGACACGTTCTGTACGTGTCGTTTTGACGATGCCAACAGCCACGCTGTGCAAACTAGATCAAAAACCAATCGACTACAGAGGGAAAAAGTATAATTTTTTTGGTTACTGCAAATTTACTTTGATTGTGCATTACTGAGATTGATTTCAGCTGATTTTCACTTTTCTTTGAATGTTATGATATTGATTACGTAATATTATTTGGTTTTTTAAAACTGGTATGGTTAGCAAAAACATACTGATATGTCCATACTAATAATATTATAAATGCGAAAGTTTGGATGGATCGATGTATGGATGGATGGATGGATGGATGGATGGATGGATGGATGGATGGATGGATGTTTGTTACTCAATCACGCCAGAACAGCTGAACGAATCTGGATGAAATTTGGCAAATAGATAGATTAGTCTGGAATAACACATAGGCTACGTTTTATCCCGGAAAATTACAGATTTCCAGCGGGAACCAAAAAACCTCAATCCATGCGTATGAAGTCGCGGGCATTAGCTAGTAAGTCATAAATCCTACTAAATTTTCACATAAGTATAGTTTTTCTTAAGAGGCTAAGCATAGATAGCAATCTATGCCTGTGAAATTAAGATCAAAAGTCAGTAATTGTCAGTAATCAAAAATTCTCTCTCTGCTTATGAGGAATACCTCATTGCTAAGGGTCATGAGTCGTGACCCCTTTCCATTAATAACATAATGGCAAGGGTTTTCTTGGGATAATAATGCGGTGGGTTCCCGGGTCCATCCGCATACGATTCGACTAAGAGTGTGTGCGGAACTCATATGTTTCTAACGATTACTTTCAGATGTTAGTGATAATAACCGAGATCGACGGCTTAACATGCTCTCCGAGGTACGGAGGAAACGAAAAGGCCAAATTTGGACTACCAAATTCGGTCATCCATCCAGTTACCGAGTTGGGTCAAGGTTGCTTAACAACCGCAATCGGCTGATATTATATGCGTTGTCGCAACTAGGCCACTCGTCCCAATCAAAAATTAAAGAACTCAAAAATATTGGTATTACTCAGGTAACCTAGGTACCTACCTACCTAGGTAATATTATTTTGTAACTCTATACCTACCTAAAAAATCATGTCAATTAAACGAGTCGAGTCAGACTTGCGCACCGAGACTGCTCGAGCTTGTTATTAAGTATTTATTTACTAGCTGACACCCGCAACTTCGTCCTTGTGTCTTTAGTTTTTTTTATTCCCGGGGGAACTCTTTAATTTTCCGGGAGTCTAATTAATTTTGTCTATTTATCACTCTCCGTCTTCAACTACTTATATCCTTGCCAAAAATCAGGTCGATCCATTCCTTTGTTGTAATGTGATTGAAGGACAAACCAACGAACCTATAAACCAATAAACACACTTTCTCATTCATAATAAGTACTATGATGTTTCACAAACTTCGTCTGCGTGGATTTAGGTCTTCGAAAAATGCCGTGGGAACTCTTTGTACTTACATACTCGGAATACAATGTAACCTTTTTTCATCCAATGGATGCAACTTGCAAATCTCTGTACCAAATTTCTTCAAAATTGGTTAAACGTAGGTATAAGTCGCAAAAAGTTATAAGACAGGCATACAGGAAGATAGACACACTTTCGCATTTGTAAAATTATATAAGTATGAAATAATATCGTAATAATATGAAACAGGCAGGATTCAAAACCGCACTGACAAAATTTGGAAGAGTAAATCTTTGGGAGACTAATTAGAAAGTTACTACCCGTAACAGGGAGAGTGTTGATGGTGATTCGTCTGCCATCGTCGTTGTTTTACTCTTTGAGCACTTAAAATAGTACATTGTTACCCTAGGGATGAAAGTAACTTATTTAGTCCCGAGACGGGGTTTGGCGCCCGAGCGTAGCGAGGGGGCCTATAGTTCAAGGGACTAAATAAGTCTTTATCCCGAGGTAAACACTGTGCTTTTCATTACGAATATAAGGAAAGTCAAAATAAAAATAGAAATTAGCTAAAGAAAATTGAGTGAACTTTATTTTACATAAATCAACAACTTTGGTGAGATATTTATTTAAAGTTTATGTTAAAATTAGAACAATTAGTAATAGTTAGTGAAAGGTTTTTGCCGTCTTTTCAAACTTTGGTAAAACCTACTATGATAGACAAGGACACACTGGGATTTTTTGGGGGCCCTACTCAATGAAATAAATTTATGGGTAGAAATTTCGTGCGAGGAGGACACCACTTGTAATTTGATACTTTTTTTTTTTTTTTTTAAGTATATATGGAAAAGAATCTTTGTATCGTGTCTTAATACTCTGAAATGACTAACCATAGACAAAACCACGAATTTAGAACAAAGATACGGGTAATATTTTATGTTTTACAAAGATTCTATTTTTAAAAACGGGATCATTTTTTAATTTTTTTTTGCTATTTTTCTGTGTTAACCATAAAGAAGAGCGATTACCTTTTAAACTTTAATCTATAGCTATAGTTCTTAACGATTTGAATGACATACTTTGTTTACATAGCTTTAGTACGTAATAAGAGATATGGCGCGCGAATTTAATATTTAATGCAGAGGAAGGGTTATAAATGTGACAACTAGTTTTTTTTAATTATTTGACAGCTGTCAGTTGAAAACGATTCTCCCTAGGGCTGAAAAGTATTACTTTCAACCCGCTTCTCAGGCAACTTCAGACCTACTTTCCGTGTATGAGTAATGAAAAAATAATTTATTCAGAAAAATTTTATTAGCTACTATAATGTCCAAATAGCAGCTAAACAAAGTATTTCCATTATTTTCAGTATGTTTTCATAAGTTTAGTGGTGTAAGCTCTTTAAAATTAAAAATGTATCTGAGCAAAGTCGCTTCGATACCGACGTGCATGCGGTGCATGTCCACCTTCGACGATATACCGAAAGGGACTGCCACAGGGGACTGCCAATGTTGCCAACCACTACAGAGCGCGCCCCCCTAACAGCAGCTTGAAATCCCCCTGTTTCCCCCTAACATCAACTTGAAATTCCCCTAGCTTTCGTTAAAATAACCCTGGTCCCAAATAGGCACCTATTTTGGGCGGTATATTGAAATGAATAAAAAATTGGCAGTCATAGGAACTGCCGATAGAAGTGAAAACGAATATATTTTATTTTTTTTAAATATTATATTGGCTAGCGCTTGGCTGCAATCAGACTTGCTTGCAAGTGGTGATGCAGCCTAAGGAGGAGCGCACTTGCCCAGAAGATGCCTATTCACTGTTGATTAGAAGGTAAATATATGAAAAGAGGAGGGGAAAACGTCAGGATTATTTAGTCAACTACAATTACTGACTTTATTTTATAATAATTATATATTATAATCAAACGAAATAGGTACATAATTTCTGGAAATACCAAAAAAGAGGAAAGCACATATACGAGCATAAACACAATGGCACGTCAGTCGACTGTACATCTTACATTATTCTATTTTGAATTATAATATGAACTGCAAAATTTTGTTTTATAATACGTATTATACTATTCTGTTTTGTGTTTATATCCCCTAGAAAATGCCCCAAAAATGGTTTCCCCCAAAAATGCCCCTAGAAAAATGTCGCACTAAAAACCCTTTCCATCTAACTTGCCCCTAAATTTAGGGTAAAACCCCCACGTGGGCAACACTGGGGACTGCCCCTAGATCATCTAGATTCCAGATGAATATGTAGGACTGCCGCAGAGCTTGCGGGTGTTTACAGGGCGACGGAGAGCCAAGGTAGCGAGTTGGAAGTGGAACTAACCGGTTAGGGGTATTCAAAAAATTCAAAATTCAAATGTTTTTTATTCTAATAAACTTTTACAAGTGCTTTCGAATCGTCGAGTGAATTCATTCCGAACCAGTGGTAGATAAACCTATCGAGAAGAAACAGCAAGAATCTGGCTGTTTGCTCTGTTGAAAAAATAATTTACAATTTTATTTACCTATGTGTAATAAATAAATAACCGCTGCGCTGTCCTTAGCATTGCTGGAGCGAATCAATCCATGCTCTTCTATCATTTACGTAATCTTCAACAGAGCTTCTTTCAGAAGCATAGGTACTTTTAATGTATTTGTGTCAAGGCAAGTTAAAAATAGATTGTGTAATTTTGTTACAGAATAGAATGCTCATTCCCACGAACGACCTTCGGAATTTTTTGAGGTGGAGCGATGGAGTCACGAGCTTATTACGGCCTCTAGTTTGCCTATCATGCAGATCGCATGTTTTTTTGTAATTGTGAATATGCTGTTTTACAAAGATTAAATTACTGCAAATATATTGCGAGGCTGCTGTAAGAATACCTATTTCCTTGATTTTCTCTCTAATGGCCTTGGTATGGCAGTTATATTAAACCCATACCCTTCATTGGTTTCTACACGGTATCTTACCGGAACGCTAAGTAATTTGGCGGCATGTCTCTGCTGGTAGGGTGGTAATTAGCCACTACCGAAGCCTCCCACCAGATCATACCTTCAAGAGAAAACTCAGAAATTATAAAGGACATTGACTAGCGCCCTTACAAAGTTCGCCTAAGAACCAACAGTCATAAAACATACATTATCGGATGCAAAATAACACATAAATACTATTATAATTTGATTTGAACAGCGGACACTTCAAAGAATGTATTTATTACCAAAAATATTTTCAATTTTGAGGTTATTTCGACTCAATCTGCTTGAAAAGTAAATATCATCGTCAACAAGTTTCGTCGTAGTTCACCAAAAGCAATACAGATGGCGTTATAAATATTAATTTATTGTACTTTCAATAGATGGCGTTGCGAGATTCGGAATACTAGCACACTCAGCGCTTCAAGCTGCTTTTATCTTATTTCTTAAGTTACAGAACCAGCGCTCAAGCGGTGGTATTGTTTATTATTTTAACCTGTAAGTTACAAGGCGGAAAAAAATGGTAATCAACTTAATACCCATTTATTTATTCTTTAATTAATTTGAAGTGTCCGTCGAAATCTAATATTTTTAATAAACGTTAAAAAATAAGCTAAGAATTACTGTATATTTCAAAAGTATGTTGATTCTTAGGCGATTTTGGACAATGTCCTTTCCAAATCAGCGTTCTTATCATGTCATGTCAGTGCTCACCACTGCACATACCGTTGTCAAACAATTTGCTTTGATGCGGTCTTTGTAGCCCTTTTTTAATCCCTCAGTGGAGTTTGATTGAAGCAGTAGGTAATAGTTAGACGCCGCCATATCAAAGGGCAATTAGCAGCTCTCGGCACAAACAAATATTTTAGCCTGCTTTTCACGACAATTTTATTAAATATCATTTCATTCATTTGTTCCAAAAATAATTACAATAATTTCGGTTAAAACTAGTGGGGCAGTGGTTTCCACACTAGGTTTCCCTGTATCGTGGAAACCACTTCCTTCCGATGGTAGGTAACAATAAAAAAACTTAAAAATTGAAATGTGAACGTACAACTTATGCAAAATATACACACATATTAAAATACTAGTCTATTGATTAAACAAGTGTGTTTGGGTGTGTGTGCGTGCGTGTTTGTTTGTGTGTGTGTGTGGGTGTAAGTTTGTGTATGTGTGTTACTATATTAAATTTTTTAGTATTTTTTCCGTGTCTTCGTAGGTGAATTCTTTTAGCCATTTGTTTATGGTTTTTTTACATATTATGTACCTTGACATTTTGTGCTCTATTGACTTTGTATACAAAAATGGTCCAGCAAAACGGAAACATCTACGAGCCCATTATGTGCGTAATAAGGGGCACCGGCAAAGACGTGCCGCCAAGCGATTTAGCGTTCCGGTACGATGCCGTGTAGAAACCGAAGGGGTGTGGGTTTAATATAACTGCCATGCCCCTAACAGGTTAGCCCGCTACCATCTTAGACTGCATCATCACTTACCATCAGGTGAGATCGCAGTCAAGGGCTAGCTTGTAGTGGATTAAAAAAAAAAAAAAAAAAACCTCCAGCTCTGGAGACGCGAGCATGTGATTACTGTTAGAGCTGCCAATTTGTGGAATCTCAGTATGACAGACTACTATACAACTGTCTGACGCGTATATATCCGCACTCTGAGTATAGGCTATCAGTGGGATAGCGGTAAGGTTTTTTATATGCAGTCTTTAGCACGGCACGTTGAGAACGTTCTAATTTTAGCAAACAAATTTTCCCAGCTCCACCCCACGCAGGCAAGCAGTAATTTAGTAATGATTCACAAAATGATAAATAAACAAGCCTAACCACCTCTGCATCAGCCATATTTCTCAGCCTTTTGAATATAAACATGAATTTGCGTAGCCTAGACCACTCAGGACGTGTACTTGCTTATACTTGACAATCGCAATTTTTACTGTGATAGTTGGAACATACATGTAATTTAATATTTAATTGTTCTATTGAGTCAGTTCTGCTAGAAATTTTAAAGCTAATAAATTTTGTTTTCTTCGTGTTGATAGTCAGTAGGTTACTTCTGAGCACTATACACCTCTTGAAGTCCCTGTTGACATAAAAGTTCTACTGAATTCCATCTATCACCGCAAAACACTACCGTAGTGTCATCCGCAAAAGTAAAAAAATTAGCCTGTTTGAGGTTGAGTGAGTACAGGTCGTTTATATAGGCCAATAACAAGGTAGGACCTAGTACACTGCCTTGAGGCACTCTGAAATGCACTTCAGCTACGTCACTGGACAGATCACCGACAGAAACCTTTTGCTTACGACCTGTTAAATACGATTGCAACCATTGTAGTGCAATACCACGTATTCCCAGAGCCTCCAGTTTGGTTAGCAAAATTTTACTGGATAAAGTGTCAAACGCTTTCCCTAAATCCAGAAAGACACCAATGCATTTACTTCCTAGATCCAGATTAGCGGACACAAAGTCAGTAAGTTCCGTAACTGCATCTTCTGTGGAACGACTAGCTCTAAGCCCATACCTACTGGTTTTGTAAGAGAAGATTAGATATTTGATTCTAAGTAGTCTAGTAACCTTTTATTGACCACTTTGTCAATAATTTTAGACAAACACGAGAGCATGAGATCGGCCTATAATTTGACACTACGGCAGGATCTTTAAAGTATTGGACATAATATATTTACTGTTTTAAACTAAGTTGGAACTGTGCCCGTAGAAAAACTAAGATTACATAGCTTCGAAGGCAATTGGACTAGCTAATATGAATTTACGCTCCTTTAAAAGTTCATTTGTAATATTTTCCACACCAGACGCAGATCTTTTTTGAGGTTACCTTCTTATTATCTTTAGAATTTCTATTTCGTCAGTAGGACATTGACTGCATTACACCTTTCTTAAAACAATAATATCAGTGTATTTCGAGGATTCTCGGCTTGCGTCGGTTTTTCAGCGAAAATGGCGCTGACCAATTATAGAAGTTAATAGGCCAATTACACTGTACTTTTCACCGGGACCCTTATTTTGATCATTAAAGGACATTGACCAGCGCCCATACAAAGTTCGCCTAAGAACCAACAGTCATAAAACATACATTATCAGATTCAAAATAACACATAAATACTATAATGTAATTAGATTTGAACAACGGACACTTAATAATTTACGGATAATTATGACACGGATAATTTATTTATTACCAACAATATTTTCAATTTTGAGGTTGTTTCGACTCAATCTGCTTGAAAAATAAATATCATCGTCAACAAGTTTCGCCGTAGTTCACCAAAAACATTACAGATGGCGTTATAAATATTAATTTACCGTACTTTCAATAGATGGCGTTGTGTGATTCGGAATACTCTATCGGAATATTCGCACTCAGCGCTTCAAGCTGCTTTTATCTTATTTCTTAAGTTACAGAACCAGCGCTCAAGCGGTGGTATTATTTATTATTTTAACCTGCAAGTTAGATGCCGGAAAAGAACGGTAATCAATTTAATACCCATTTATTTATTTTTTAATTAATTTGAAGTGTCCGTTGAAATCTTATATTTGGAATAAAGGTTAAAAAATAAGCTAAGAATTACTGTATAATATTTCAAAAGTATGTTGATTCTTAGGCGAATTTGGACAATGTCCTTTGTAATTTGGTCCCTAATGTTTTGTAATAAGGGAGGCTAAATTTAGTGGACACGCCCACCCTAACTTCAGGGCGCTATGAAAAGTGCAGTGTTTTAGGCCTATAAATGAAAACCCCGCGAAATTTTAAAATAATATATTTGTTGCGCAATTAGAGCGAAAGACCCTGGGGGAAACAATGTGAAATGAAAGAGATGGACAAACCCGATAACTAGCGATACCTTGCACTTTGGTACTTGGGAGGGACCAGACCCGGCCCGGCTAGGGTAATTAGTCTTGGGCATAGTCGGTCACCCACCACTGAGAGCGCTCAATTTAGTTCACAATCCAATGGCGAACTAGTTCGCTCTATTAGGTATTTTTATGATATTTAAACGGTATTATTATACTGTTTGTTTAGCCAGCTATACTTCAGTTGACGATTGTTGTGATTTCATAAAATTTTAACCATAGGCTATATTATGATGAATGTTATACTTTAATAAGAAACCCGGATTACGCGAGTAGACATTGGGGCTGATTCTGAAGTGCACAATCTCTAAACTAAACTAAAATTAGAGCATTACAAATATTGCTAACCCTTTCATAATACTTGCTACGGAAAGGGACAGAACTAGATATAAAGCTGCAATTTTAATTCAGATTGTGTTATACATAATCAGCCTCATTGAATTTTGTCAAATATTTATTAATTATTCATTAGTTCAAAACATTTACATATAGTCCGTTAAAGATGTGGATGTGAAGTTGTTTAGTATCGATAACGAAATATCAAGGCGCGCACAGTAAAAGTAAATCCTAACTTGGTTGGTCACATAGCGCCACAGTCTAGTAAAGCGGACGCTAAAAAAAATATAAAAAAAGAACTAAGAGCGAGATCATCGATGAACTAGTTCGCATAGTTCACTTATAGGAGCGCTCTTCCCACCGAACGACCTAAAACTAAAACCCCTATTACACTGCACTTTTCACAGGACCCTGTAGAAAGGGTGGGCGCTAATTTTGGTGTCGCTTATTACAAACCAGTAAGGACCATATTAGGGACCCTTACTTTCTAGATCATATTACACTACACTGAATCAAGTTTATGAGTCCCTATGAAAAGTGCAGTTTACAGAGGTCTGAGTTTTAATATTATTGTTCTGTTGACCAGACGCGGAGTATAGACTATACGTATATACCAATGCATACCAATGACTAAGGAATATAAGGAATATATAAGGAGTATATACTGGGAGGCGCGGAAACCACAGGCGGAAACACATGGTCAGAGACAATATAGCACATGGTAGATTTTCATCAATCATCACAGGTTTATATAAAAATCTTTACTTGAAAGTGCCCAGTTTAAGAAATTAGTCAAAATATTGACTAATTTGTGAGTAACTCACGTCAAACTCATTATTTTGAATAATTTCTTAAACTGGACACTTTCAAGTAAAGATTTTATATAAACCTGTGAAGATGATATTCCTAGGCTCGCAATTTGAATGCCATAAGCCTACTTTGTCGTATTAGTTTACAAATTGTGAAAAACCAAATTAAATTTGAATTTCGCGGGCAGACCCTTGTCATGCACCTTTTTTTCTGATCTAGTGGTTATATTCTCTTTGGGTGATATATTATTCATTCTTTTGACATTCGCGCGGGAATTAATTTAATATTTTGCTGTTGCAGCAAATTGAAATACGAAATTCAAAGAAATTGGAACAAGTCTCACAGAAACAATAGCAAACCTAAAAAGGTAATTTTTCTTAACTTACACAATTTTAATTATTTAAAAATAAAGTTAAAAATTGACGCAGTAGGTACGATCACATGAATATGGACGATTTTATCATGAATTCGTGGTAGCTTCCAGATTCATATAATTTTGCGTCCAATTTGGTCGAATTTAACTAATGCGTGCGGCAATCGATCTATCGCTTTATTTTTTAATAGTTCAGGTACTTTTGTTTTGCAGTAGGTACCTACTAATTTTCACTTAGATAGTGTCCATCCTTTGATGCCCTTTGTTTTTTAGAACCAACATGGAGTCAGGCGAGTGGTGCCTCATAGAAAATGATCCTGGGCTGTTCACTGAACTAATCAAGAAGTTTGGTAAGTACTTTTTAATTACCTAATATGGTTTTAATCCATGTATACAATACCTACCTATTATAGTTTATGGTTGGTACATAAACAGGAAACTGGATGGGGAGCTGACTTTGGAGGTCTGAGTTTGGCCTTTTGATCAGTCTGTACCTAGCTGAGGTTGTCTTTAAACTATATGTTTAATAATGTATCACTTACAATTATTACTGTAAACCATTCCAAAAATAGGTTATTTTGCATTTCTTTGTTTTGTAGTTTGTACTGCCAATATTGCACGAGGAAACTGTGCCAATGTGTTGCATCTTGAGATAATTGTTCTATTATTTGTTTTTTACACAGTTTTATTAAAAGTACCTACAGAAAATCAACCGTTATTTTATGTTTGCTACCAACTTAAATGGTTTCTTATAAATACTTACCTCAAGAGGAAAAAGGAAACCTTATATGATCACTTTGTTGCCCGTCTATGTTATATTATATACTGTAGTATGGTTCTCACCAAAGATTTATTCAATGAGTGAAATGTAATTTTACTTTTAATATTGTTCCAAGAAGACCTGTTAAGTGATTAATTGAAAGGAAAAACCCCAAGCAATATGGGATCAGGTACACTCACAGAACAAATGCCTTATAAAAGCAAATTTGCAGTTAATAACTATGAAATCATTAGGCTTTTCATGCAGTTAGACGTTTTGCTACTTAGACTTTTTGATTATAAGGGTATATATGCCATACTTAGTTACTTTTTATATGAAAAAAATCATTTCCATGATAGCTGTAGTATTTCTTACTAAGTACATATTATGGTACAGTATAGTGCAAAGATAAAGATCTTTGCTTGTTAATGGATAAAATAGATAATTATTTGTAAAGTATTCTTTAGTATAGCTACAGTACAATCAATTACAATTATTTGCTATTTCTACTTGTTCCGTGATTGTACAGATATTCTTTTTCCTTAAACATGTTATTTTTATGTTAATTCTGTATCAACAATTTTTAGGTGTGAAAGGAGTTCAAGTTGAGGAAATGTGGACCATAGATGATGGTATATATTATGAACATCTAAAGTAAGTTTTGTTTGAAAACTTGTTTACTTTAAGGTTGCTTTTTAGATATTTAGGCTTTCAAGTTTGCGTCCGGCTAACCCACAAGAGCTTGGAATGAAACATATTATAAATAAATAGTAACCAATAAATACTTAAGACAATTTATAGCCTCAAAACAAATTATACTTGGAACCATAAAAAAATATGTAAAAGTTTATTGCAGGTTCTAAATAACTGAGCTAGATTTATACTTTGTTTTATTTTTCTTCTATTTATCCTAATTATTACAGATTTTTTGCCTTGCAAACATTAGAGACAAGGGGGTGGGGGATTTATGTACATATTTATATGTATTGACAACAATCATTATATCAAACAAATTAAATTAAAACACTTTTTCCTAGCTCAAGTTATGCTTTGGCTCAATCTTTACAATTGTGTGGCACACCAGCAATTTTCAATTCTTGTGGTTCTGTATTGGTTGGTACAGGTAGGGTCAAAATAAAATAATTTAAATGTTAAAAGATCACAAAATAGATAAAAAAAAATCTATCAATTCGGGAAGACCCACATATATTTATACTTGTTGATCATTTCAGACCTGTCCATGGACTCATATTTCTTTTCAAGTATGTTCAGAATGAAGAACCATCCAACCCTGTGGTAACAGATGAAAGACTTGAGAACATTTATTTTGCCAAACAGGTAGATTACATGACCATGTATAATTATATGTATAGTTATAAAGTTTGATTTGCTTCTTATTACATAAACTTTAATATAAATTAAAGTTAGAGTTAAAACATTATTTTTTTAGGTCATTAACAATGCCTGTGCAACCCAGGCAATGGCGAATGTTCTTTTAAACTGCAACCACCCAGATGTACGGCTGGGACCAGAGCTCACTCAATTAAAGGAGTTGAGCATGTCCTTCGACCCTAAAATGAGAGGGCTAACTCTGAGTAATTCTCAGATGATAAGAACTGCCCATAACTCCATGGCGCAACCGAGTCTCTTCAAATATGACCCAAAATCAGCCACTAAGGTATTTTTCACTTTATTCCTGTTTACTCCCTTATATATTTTCTTTATTTACTCACTTAATTAAGAAATTAAATACTTCCAGGAAGCAGATGCATATCACTTCATAGGATATATGCCCATAAATGGACGCTTGTATGAACTGGATGGACTTCGCGATGGCCCTATAGATCACGGACCCATTGCACCCGAACAGGACTGGCTGGATGTTGTCCGTCCAATAATTTTAAGGAGAATTCATACGTAAGACAGCAATTTTTTTCTATTTGTTCAACTTATTTTGTAAAAGGATAACTGCGGAAATGGTACCAAACTATATATGTTTTTGATAGAACTAGAAGTTTAATTCGCTATTATTCGCGACAATTGGTAAATCTATGTGGTACATAGATTTAGATATTGTCGGGGATTATAGCGAATTAAACATCTAGCTCCTTCATTATCATGGACTTCTGCAAGGAAACGCCTGCTTCTACCCAATATACCTACATGTTTTGTTTAAATTTACGATAATGTGGCCAATTCTGTTTAACACAATCTCTAAACCCAACTAAAATGACAACTCTAAATCTAGTACTCTCCCTTTCCGCAGGGACTATTATGAAAGGGATAGCAATATGTTTAATTCTGTCATTTTTGTTTAATTTAAGAGATTATGTACAACAGAGTTAGCCACATTGTAACTTTAATATTAAATTCATTTAAGTCTGTGCAAGATATAATACACATATCATTATAATCCTGTCAAGGCATTTTTTTTATTCCTCTACAAGTTAGCCCTTGACTGCGATCTCACCTGAAGTGGTGATGCAGTCTAACATGGTAACATGCTAACCTGGGAAATGCAGTTATTTTACACCCATACTCTATCGGTTTCTACACTGCGTCGTTCTGGAAAATGAAATCGCTTGACTGTAAGTCTTTGCTATTAGCCTCCCATCAGAGTAGACCAGAGAATTTCTTATTATCGATATAAATTTAGCTCTCACGCCCGCATACAAAATAAATACATATTATATGGCCAAAATAGTTATAATAAACTTACATAAATCAAAAATATTATTATTATTTCCCACACATTGCAACTTTTATACAGTGTTTGTGAAATGGTTTGATTTATTTTAATGTGTGGTCCCCTGTGGGTAAAAGTTTCCTCCATCCTTTTCCATTTTTGTCTATTATTAGTAATACACATCCAATTTTTTCCTGCTATATTAATTTTTTAACCTCCGACGCATAAAGAGAGAGGTGTTATAAGTTTAATTTCTCAGTCTTCCCACTTTCACACAAACAATGCATACAACAATAAATTCTTTTACATAATATTGTCTTAGAATACTGGTTTGGATAAATTGCATGCAACTTGTAAAATATAGTCTTGTAGAAAAATTTTACTCAAAATAACTGAAAACAAATGAACAACTTGTTTCAAACAAATCAAATCACCTGTGGCTTCCGACTGTAAATAATAATAATTAAATTGTTATGTAATTCTCATGTTATAGGTACACGTCTGACGAAATAAATTTCGATTTAATGGCTTTGGTATCAGACAGAAAAATGATATATCAACGAAAAATAGATGAATTAACTAAAGACGCGCATTCTCTTGGTATGGATACGGATGCAATTCAAAATGAAGTAAGAAGTTTGCAAATACTAATTGAATATGAAAATACTAAAATGTTAAGATACCAGCAAGAGATGGTCCGAAGGAGACACAACTACCTTCCATTCATAATTACACTATTGCAAGTATTAGCAGAGAAGAAAAAACTAATGCATTTGTATGAACGGGCCAAGGAGCGCGCCTCGGTGAAAGCAGCAAAGAAACTAAGAGGATAACAGGTAGGTACTTACATAAGCAAGCAAAACATAAACTCCTTACTACAGTTTCATATTTTACTCCCATTTATTTGTAAGTTCCTGGCATACCTATAAGAAAACGATCTTCTGTCAGACCCTCAGTACGGCTTTCGGAAAAATCGGTCTACTGGGGATCTTCTAGTGTATGCCACACATACTTAGGACGAAGCCATCGAGAAACACGGCGAGGCACTTGCTGTCTCGCTCGATATATCGAAGGCTTTTGACCGAGTCTGGCACGGCAGTCTTCTCAGCAAGCTCCCCGCGTACGGGATTCCCACTGGTTTCTGCGACTGGATATCTAATTTCCTGAGTGACAGGTCATTCCGGGTGGTCGCCGACGGCGGTTCCTCAGACAATGGCTGTCAATGCCAGTGTTCCTCAGGGGTCTGTTCTCTCCGCAACACTTTTCCTGCTGCACATCAACGATCTCATAAAACTCGGTATCTTCGGAACAAGGTGAAGCGGTACTTCACGCCAGAACAGCGCATCACTCTTTATCAGGTACAAGTTCGTTCTGGCATGGAGTATTGCTGCCACCTTGGGATGGATCCGCCAAGTACCAACTCGATACATTAGACTCGATAGATCGCCGGGCCCGAAGAATAATTGGCGATCAATCACTCACGCAGGCGAAATTGCTCAGTCTACAACACCGACGCAATGTTGCCTGCTTATCGGTTTTTTATCGTATATAGGTACCATGGGGAGTGTGCTCTGGAACTTCATAACCTTGTTCCTCCATCTCCGTTCTACCACAGAACAGCGAGAAACCGTGAGCGTTGGCACCCTTATGTGGTTGACGGCCATATTGCTCGCACGAAGCGTTTTTGCTCGACGTTTCCGATACGAACCGCTAGGGTGTGGAACACCCTCCCAGCGCGTCTTTCCTGTCACTTATAACTTAAGTACCTTCAAGGTAAGAGTGAATAGGCATCTTCTAGGCAAGCGCGTCCCAACCTAGACCTCATCATTGCTTTGCACTAAGCATGATTGTCGTCAAGCGCAAGCCTATCAAGCAATAAAAAAAAATGAAATGAAATGATTTATTTATTTCACATAGGACAACTTGTGTCACTTATCATACGTCAAGACTACCACCGGTTCGGAAAGACGATTCTACTGAGAAGAGCCGGCAAGAAACTCAGCAGTTGCTCTTTTCAAAGTTTAAAAAAAATACTGATTTCTATAAAATTTATAGATGATGCCTGCGACTTCGTCCACATGGACTAAGTTTTTTCGATTCCCGGAATACAAACTATCCCTGTACCAAATAACAGGTGGGCCGTGAAAGCGTACTCAGACAGACAGACAGACACACTTTCGCATTTATTATATATAAGTATGGATTCCTATTTTTATTCACTTTCACTGTCTTTCACCGTCAGTGAAACATGTTTAGGAATCCATTTTGGTGCGATGCCAACCCATGGAAATTCATTGCCCTCTTGACAATATCATGACACCACCCTAATCCTATTCCTATCATGTCATGGCATCAAGCTGTGTAGCCCATTGGGGTGTAACTCTCTTAGGTGGGCTCGTTGATTCCAACAACCCTTTTTCCTAACTCAGTGGTTATCAATAATTAAAGTTAGTGATATACTTTTTATCCATTGAAGGTCATTGAAGGTACGAAATAAAAATATTTTTTTTATAGCTATCCTTCAATGAATAAAAAAATATACAAAATGGGCACAGAATTTCTGTGGCATCACGGCATTTGGCGTATTTGGTTTTACATCGCGTTGCCTTACCGCCAATGGCGAGCTTAACAAGCTCACAGCTTTGCATAATAAAGGATTTGGTTGCAGGAACCTTCGGGGGGGCGCAAGGACCGGCATCCGCAGAGCAGTCCGCGCACTCCACGCCGCACCCCCCCGTCCAGCCCGTCGCGCGTGCTTCCGGCCTCGGAGCAACAGGGCTACTCTCTCGCAGACCTAGACGCTATCTTTACAGAGCCACATAGTAATGACTCGCTGCAGCACACTGTTATGCAGCCACTGCCCGAGCTCGAGAATGTTTTCTCTCCCGGCGACTTCTTCAAGGACATGGTCGTGCAGCCATGCCCTGACGCCGATCTTGAGCTGGGAGACATCTTCGACGGGGAGCTGCCGGGGTCTGACGATATATTGGAGCCAGATGACTTTTTTGTTAACAGTCTGGTAGACGACCAGAAGCCCGAGGCACAGCCAGATTGTGACATGGAGTAATAGCAACAAAATAAAGAGTTGATTCTAGTTTTGCTTAATTAAGATTGATTGTAATTAAACAGGAAGTGTTACATACAATGAATAGTTATATACCTACAGCTGATTCATAGTAATATTTCCAAAGTAGGTGTATTCTTCTTTATTCACAGTTTAAACATAAATGGTTTTGTATTCTCTTTGTAAATTTTCACTAACAACCTGAGAACAAGCCCATATTGCTATCATTATAATAAAAATGCTCAGATATAATTTACATATTGTAGTAGTAAGTTTGTGTGAAACTAAAGAAATAATGTGCGCTTTAAAAGTATTGTTGTTTTATTTTGTGCAATATTTTTTACAATGTTGTTGATTGTCACTCAAAACTATAACTTTTTTTATTATTCTACAATGACACAACCATAGAGGGTGTCGAGACGTTGCATATCCTCACATTCACAGTACTTTTTAAGAACTTGGAAACATCTTGAACAAGTCCAATTCTTCGGCTTAGCATCTCGAACCTTGGGCCAAATAATGGCTTCGTAAACATATCTGCCAGTTGCAGCTCTGTGGAAACCTGCTTGATATCAAATTCTCCATTCTGTATACATTTTCAAATGAAAAAATGCTTCAGCTTAATGCTTAGTTCTCCTATGGAACTCATAAGGCAGATTCTCGGATAGTTAATAGCAGACTCATTGTCAACGTAGATGATTGACGTTGATGATTTATGGGTTTTCCATATCAGTCAATTCTTCAAGGAGCTCTTTCAACCTTAAAGCTTCCCTCACGGTCTCTGTTAGGGCTACAAGCTCTTCCTCCGTAGAAGAGATTGCTACCGTTGGCTGTTTCTGGCTTTTCCACATTATCGGACCAGACAATAGGAAGACCATCCCGGTCGTCGAATGACCCGTTGCTGTGTGGCCACCGTGATCAGCGTCACTGAAACATCAGCCTTTCTGGCAGGTCCTTTACTGGCAAATATTGATTCCAGAGTTACCCATACATCTCTAGCATATTTACAGTTTTTCACCTGTGTTAATCAGATATGCTTTTGGTTTTGCATAAATATTAAATACACCATATATATATCATATTGCCAACAAAAATAATTTTTATCCTATTTTGTGGGAAAACTCGAAGCTCAAAGCATAAAATCAAAGCTTAGGATTGTTTTCTCTGGTTAACTTCAAACTTGTCTCTGTTGTTTACCCCTATGGTTTACCCACAGACATATTAAAGAAGGGTTTACCCCATTAACTTGTCTCTGCTTTACTCTACGGCAGAGACAAGTAGCTTTTTTTTTTTTTTTTTTTTATTTAACTGGTTTAACGGCTCTGGATTCCAGTCCTTCTGAGCCTAAGACAAGTAGCTCTACGTTTGCAGCCACAGATTTGTAAAGGGACTTTTGTATAATATCAGCACCACAGACATATATCAGCACCAGAAGGGAAGCTTCATACAAACGGCTCGCGATGACTTCACCCATACCGAGGCGGCGCTGACCCAGACGGCGTGTCGGCACGTCGGTGAGAGCTCACGCACACATCGTTGCGCTATAAATGGGTGAAGACGTCGCGAGCCGTTTGTATGAAGCCTCCCCTCTGTATTACTCTGTGGTCTGGGTCCGAACGTAAGGGCTGGCGGTAATGAAATTAGATAGAGGAACAATTTCGTGATTGAACATGTTTACTGATTTTGTATAGACTATCTAAATATATATAAATCACGTGTCACGTTGTTTGTCCGCGATGGACTTCTAAACTACTTATCCGATTTTAAATTAAATTTGCACACCGTGTGCAATTTGATTCAACTTGAAAGATAGGATAGCTTACATCTTAATTTATATCCGCAATATTATTTTATGTCGGATTTGCAATGTAAGACGGAGAAAAAACGGTCGAACGAAAACGTTTCTTACGAAAAGCTCTTCCACGCGGACTTTGTTCGAGTGGAATCTTGCTACTCAATTTTGAAGCAGATATCTTCAACCGATTGAGCTGAAATTTTGTATACACGTTTAATTTGGATGACTTTGCATAGTTAGCTGTTTGACGTCATTCTAAATCCAACATGGCGGAACATCCTAGATGGCGGACTAGTTATTTTTAATGAACTCCTACAATATGGGTATCAAAATAATAATGAAATGGCTCGCTGAGAATAACTCAAAAAATAAAGTGACGCCACTCTAAATCCAATATGGCGGACGATTAAAGCTTGTTTTTAAAAATGTTTTTAATGATGCAAGACTTACTAATTTACCTATTGATAAAATAATTGTTTTACAGTTTATACCAAATGAATGAGTATAAAACACCAACGAATTTACGCAAGTGAAGAAGAAGAAGTGTTCATATCTTTTTGACGACACTATACAAACATTATAAAATTTATTATTACTAGTCAATGTTACTAGTACTTGTAATACTGTTTAAAAGATGCATTTACGGTATTGTCAACCCAGTCGAAGGGTTATCATAACTGAAAAATCGTAATTTTATTGTAAACTGACTTTGACTGTCTTTTCTGTAAAAAACATTGATTTCTATCTACAGACTTTTTGTTTTGAAGGCCCTATATTCGGTGACATAAACTAGTTAGACAAAACCGAGATTCTAATAATCACTAATAATGAGGGTGGTAATTTATTTATCTTCTGCAGAAATACCTACTTATGTACATGTAAATCAAAAAATAATATCAAATCCTAAACTTGGCCCCATTAGAAATGAAATTATTCCTCATTTCATTATAAATGGAACTCAAAACTATGTAGATACCTGTAACATTGGGTTTTATATTAAAAGTATTTATGGAGAACAAGTAATGTTTTTTATTGTCGTACATGAGATAGAGTATATGTGCATAGAGATTAGAGATGGACCACAGCCTATATCGTATATGTTACTTGTCTCTGATGTCTGTGGTTGCAGCTGAAGAAGAATCAGTTGTTTGTTGCAATGTGAATGTTTACTGTTTTTTGGATTCCACTTCCACTATAAAAGTAAATAAAGACAAGAGTGCTACTCGACCTAGTCTATTCGTTTTTTCCAGAGAAGAAATGAATAAACAGTTACCGTGAGTTGACTTATTATTAATAATATAATGGTAAATGCTTTTTTGAACCTTACATATAAAACTAATAGTGTTGTAATTAAACGAATAAAAATGTTTTGTATATCGTTTTTAAATACAGAACGTATTTCATTAAAAAAGTGTCTGAAATACCTAAATCACAAAGCACTTTTAAATAGATACCTACCTATAAATCAGAAGTACTTAGAGAAATTATTATTTGGGCCTTTCTCTACTAACTGGAAACTTGTCTATTGACATTTGTCCCAACCCTAATTTTCTAGAAAATTAAAATATAATATGTGGAGTCGATAGATAGTTACAATATAAATACATATAAACAAGAAACCATTGTAATTTTCCCTTATTTTCGGAATTATAGGCAATTTTGTAAAAAAATGAGGCAGAGGACTGTTTTGCCACCCAGAGGACTGTTTTTTCCACCCAGAGAACAGTTTAATGCCAATGCTTATATGAAAAAAAAACACAATATTAATTATTAAATGTAATCAAATAAATTCTCTTCTTTATTGAATACTGTACCACATACAGAATTTAAATACTTACTTATATATTTATCAGGAACAAATTGCGAGTTTAGCTCTCTAAATGACGACTTAAAATAATTATAATCAAAATTAAGCTTAGGTACTAAGAATCAGCCTTGTTTACTTATCAATGCAGACTTATTTCTCAAAAACAGGTACAGGTATATTAAAATAATAAAATATTCTTTTCCCTTTTAGGGCAATATCTGGGTTTGGCAACTTCTTTAATACTTGGTCATAGGACACATCAGAAACATCATTTTCATCGACTCTGAATGTGTGTCCTTTGTCATCACAAATTTTTAAGAAGGTCACTGTTAGTTCGCCATCTTCCGTGTCTATCTTATTGATTACTGCAGCATAACAATATTCAGTGTTTCTTACTAGAAATTTAACCAAGACGTAATCACCGATGGTGTTATTCTGTTGGTTGATTGAACTAGGTCCAGCCAGTGCAGCGTCGTCGGTCTCCCTTGTGGAATCCTGTGAGTTATTCATGTTTTCACTTTCAGAGTCTGTGTAAATATCATCTACGTTAAGTTTTGCCTTGTTTTTGTACTGTAACACTCCTAAATTGAAATGCTGGCACTCGTCTTCACAGGTGCAACTTAAACTTTTCATTATGAGTTTAGCGGCACTTGGAGCTGATTCCAGAGGACTTCTTAATATTTCAGCCTTTACTTGGTGTATTTTAAGAGTGCCATTAAAGCTTTTTAAATTAACAGTTTCATTTTGAAGGTCGTCTGCCAATTCTTGGATGGCTTTATCATCGATTGATATTATATTATCGATTGATTTATTGATATTATTGATAGGATAGGATAGGATTTTGCTTTCTCCATTCTTTAGTCACAGCTTTGTGTTCACGTCGACTCATATCTTTAACTAGCTTTCTTGTACCTTTTTCCTTTTTTCTTTGGTAGTTTCGTCGTTCTTTTTCCTTCAATTGCTCTCTTTTAACAGGGTCATTTTTTAGCCGTTGATATCTTAATCTTTCTGCAATTCGTTTCTGCTCTTTTATTTCTTCTTTGGTTTTAGGTTTCTTCTTTGGTGGCATTGCGGCAATACTAAAACAATAAAACATACTTTCAATATTAAAAAAAAATACCGTAAGGGTTTAAAAACAGGTAGTTACTAGGTACGTATTATTTTATATTCCAAAATCCATAATAATAGAAAACACAAGTCCTGAATTAGCATGACAGGCCAATGTAAGAAAAAAAGAGGTTATAAGCAAGCAGTAGGTTAGTGCAGATTATAAAGAATATTAATAAAATACACGGACGTCAAAAAAAACAGTCCTCTGTCACATAGAACAGTCCTCTGTGTTATAAATTTCCAGAGGACTGTTGTACAGAGGACTGTTATTTTTACGTAAAAAAGTCATACCACGTATCAGTTTAAATATTACTTCATAACACAGAAACAGTTATAAATTATCACACTGAGCAATTTTTTTGTTAAATAAATATAATTATAACACACAAAACACCGTAAAATAGACTTACCAGAGGAATGTTCACTCAACACTACAGAGACGTGGCTCCCACACAGACGCGGAGTTGTCACTGCGCAAAATGACGGCGACTTGTTTAGCATGGCGACCGAGCAAACTTCACACTGTTAACGTTCGGTTTCAAGGGCAATGTAACCACAATAGTGTTTAATATTTTTGTGGCGCGATATTCAAATAGTGACAGAGGAATGTTCAAAAACTGTATGGACAAAATTCAAACACTAGTTTTTAGTACTAAAAAAATCTCTAAAATTATAATTGTTTTTTGTTCACATGCATTCAATATTCTTGATGTTTATAGAGTTATAAGATTTTACATTTTTAAATACAACTAATAAAAACCGAACCGAATCATACTCGATCCGGAATTAGGACATAACAGAGGACTGTTTTTAGTGGCTTTTAGACCGAATTTATGAAACAATTATGATTCTAAATATTGATTAAGCTTGGCTCCTTAAATAACAGGTTATATATTATGTGTTTTAATAAATAAAACTATGCATTAATATAGCCAAAGTAAAAAAAAACGCTTGGACCATGATTTTCCTGTTAGTAGAGAAAGGCCCATTTAATTTATTTTTCTTCTAAAATCTCGTCTATTGTTCAATAAATTGTTTGATTCTTACAATTTTAACATTTAAGATTTTTTGAAAATTATCATGAAGTTACACATATTTTAATTTATGTAGGTACATAGCTTGTTTATGTTGAGTTCATCAATTTAAGAGTAGTTATTTTACTGCTGTCTGCATTATTGTTTCATGCCCAGTAGAATGATTACAATACAATACAGTTGAATAACCTACTCCTCAATGGAAAAAAGACAAAGTGTATCAAATTTACATTACCTAATGTCAAACAGGTTAAAACCACTGTACAACTTGATCATGAGGAATTAGATTTAGTGGATACCGCTGTTTTTCTTGGAATAACGTTAGATGCTAAACTACAATGGGGCAATCACATAAATGACTTATCGAACAGGCTTAGTTCTGCTGCATACGCGGTTAAAAAGATTCGTTGACAGATATAGAAACGGCGAGATTGGTTTATTTTGGTTACTTTCACAGCATTATGTCATATGGTATATTATTATGGGGTAATGCTGCTGATATTAATTCTGTTTTTGTGCTGCAGAAGAGGGCTGTTCGAGCCATATATAATATGGGACCAAGAGAGTCACTAAGAGATAAATTTAAAGAAATCAATATTATGACAGTGCACAACCAATATATATTTGAAAATTTAGTATACGTGCATAAACAGATTGATAAATTCAAGAAGAAAAGTGATTGCCATAATGTCAATACTAGAAATAAAAATAAACTTGTAATGCCTGCTTCTAGGCTTAGTAAAACTAGCAATTCATTTGTTGGAAACAGTGTCCGCTTCTACAATAAGCTTCCAGAAGACATGTTGAAGATGTCTTAGAATATGTTCAAAGTTAATGTAAAACGTAAACTCATTAAAAAATCTTATTACCATGTAAAGGATTACTTAAATGACAAGGAAGCTTGGCAATGATTTGTTCTAATAGTTCCTTAGTTAAGATGATTTGTGAAATGGTGATAATGGAAAAAAAACCCAGCTGAGTTTGTTGTGTGCTCTTCTCAGACCAGGGCGCGTTTGGAACCCTCGTAGCTTTAGTTTTAAGATACCTTTACTGATTATTATCACCATTATATTTTATAAATAACTAGACGTCAATAAGTGTAGTATACCTACCTATATTGAATAAAACATTATTTGATTTGATTTGATTTGATTACAAGCAATATCATATTAGTCTTTCGGACTTTACTTAAATGAGAAATATCAGGCTACCAATGTGTAAATAATAGTTGATTTTTCTTTGAGTTATATATATTTAGTGTGTTCATAGTGTATTATGTAAATGTTGTAATTTCCTCCCATCCAAATTTCGGCCACAGAGGCCAATCTCCAGCGAACTAGCACAAATGTGTGTGTACACTGGTGCACTCTCTATTCTTTTACTGTCATAGTCCGATGAGACAGAAAAACTGATGAGACCAGAGGTCAGGCGCAGGTGCTCTCCGAGGTACAGGGGTGAAACACTGCCAAATTCATTACTCGAGGCTAGTACTGAGAATTTCTTGTTGGAATAACCCAATACTGTACGGCCACATTCGAACATGTTAACCACTACATCAATAAAGGCATACATGATATGAAAGGAGAGTAGGCGCAAATATATGAGTTAGTCCAAGAATTGTGAAGGGTGACGAAATGAAAGTTTGAAGTAATGTCAAAACTCATAAGTGATACATACTTGGAGTTTATAAGTTTTCTCTGCATTTATATAGTTATAGTAGTATTAAAGTAGTTTTCTTCTTTATAATTTTCATTATATATATTGTGATTCTCCATTCATGGAGATAAATGCTCAGTGCACATTTTAGGTTTAAATGGTCCATTTTCGTTCACAGAATTTCTTTCAAAATATTAATAAATGCAGTATCACATAAACGTAGGTATTAAGTAAATACACTATTTAGATATGAATTAAAATTGTAGATTTCTCAATCTAAGGTATGAAATATGAGGCAATTCAGAACAGTCACAATGGAGAAGTTTCATGATGTTGTGAATATCATATTTAACACTACGGAAGTAAAATATAGATTAAAACTAATAAATCAGTATTTTTTTAACTCATCAGTACATGACTGAGAAATTAATTATTTTAAAGTTTACTTATTTAATGTACACCAATTGCTGTATCTTACTCAAGTGAGAAATTTTGTGATTGACTTTTAATACCTAGCCGAGATTTAATACTTCAAAATTATCATCACACACAAATTAACTTTTAATTCAAATAAGTCACGTTAAGTCCATTTATTTCTTTTATTCGGCTTTATAAAGTCGGTTGATAGGGTGGTGTGACGTCACACCACCCCACTTGCAAGCACAACTTTAAAGTTCCATAACTTTTTCATTTGAGAGATTTTAATGATTCTTTCATATTTTTGTTTTATATTGTCTTAATTTTCATAATAAATAAAAAAAAAAAAAATAGTAAACTTCTCCATTAAAGTAGGTAAATATTCACTTTAAACTGCACTTACTAATCAGTTAAATTAAATTTCCAGTTAGGGTCTTAGGTAGGGGGTTATTTTATTAAAGGTGAAAGAATTTTTAAAACCGGTTGAGTAGTTTTTGAGTTTATCCATTACAAACAAACAAACAAACAAACAAACAAACAAACAAACAAACAAACAAACAAACAAACAAGCAAACAAACAAACAATCAAACAAATCTTTCCTCTTTATAATATTAGTTTACAAATTTAGATTATTGAAATTTGAAGTACCAAAAAAAAATTTGTACTTTGTTATTATTCTTGTTTTTGGTTTATAAAAGTTAATTTTTTAACATAATATAATATGTGTTATGGGCTGTGGCGTACGTACTTGACTAGCTTTTTTTTAAATTTATTCTCTTAAACCCGAACAACTCTTAAACTGAATCAAATCAGCAGACATAATAATATGGTAATCACGATCGCAGTGCCCCCTTGTTGTCCAGCTTGTTGGACTATGGCCAAACCCTTCTCAATCTGAGAGAAGACTCGTGCTCAGTACTGAGCTGGCAAAGCAAATAATAAAACCCTGATTGTAAAACAGCCTGGTGGACTATAGCCGTAAAATATATCTAAGAACCGTCTTAGAAGCTACCATGCATATTATCTGTTGCAAAAACCGCATCTTAATCGGCCTAGTACTTTTTCTGTAAAATGGATTCGTCGTCGGAAATCGTGGATTTTATATTAAAATATAAAATCCACGATTGCAACGCAGTTTGATGGACTATGGCCGTAAAACATACCTACGTACCTTTTCAGAAGCTACACATATCGAATGCAAAAAACTATGATAAAACTAAAATAGGTCCTATAGTTTTCCAGGAAAATGGTAACAAAAAAGTGTACAAACAAACACGCACAACCTCTTAGGGCAAACACATAACGTCTCCTTTCCGTCGTGGGTAAAAACAACTTTGATACAGTAATATGCTTTAATAAAGGTGTAAAGTCTTATAGGTCATTAGAAAACGTATAATTTTCTTATATTTGTCTGACTCGATAAATGTACGTAAATAAAGGTAAATTATTGATAACGAACTTAGTCATTTCCAAAAGCTCGTAAAATAATTATAATTAACTAGTGGGCCCGGCAGACGTTGTCCTGCCCTGAACCTAGAACCCGAGCAGCGCCCCCTACCGGGTCCAATTATGAATATAAACCATCCCTGGACCCACTCAAATACACACATAAAATTCCATCTAAATCGGTCCAGCCGTTCTCGAGTTTTAGCGAGACAAACGAACAGTAATTGATTTTTATATATAGAGAGATTATTAATAATGTATGCAAACATTAACGGAGATAGGACGTATCACGTATGCTTGCACTTAACTATTATGCATGAAATTGGTTGCCAGTAATTAATAAAGCTTACCAATAGCCCGAGAGCTCGACACATTAAAACGAATTCTTAAAATAATGAAGTATGACTGAGAATCCAAATCTATCCCTAAACCGCTGAACAGATTTTAATCAAACCTTTGTAAGTAACTAAGTACTACGTAAGTAGGTAACTACCAGCCCGGATAAAATAATCACGCATTTAAATCGGTATCAGATAATTATACACACATAAATTCACCCCCCCCCCCCCCCCCCTATTTGATTCGAGTCGGGTGGTTAAAAGCAACTGGAAAAGAACTAGGCAAGCACGTCTCAGAACACACAGAGGATTCCGTATCATACTTACAAAATACCGTATCTACCGTAATAAAGAGAATAAAAATATTTTTGAAGTGAAACTTCTTTAGAATCGTTTTTATTTGAAAATTCGATGAAACAGATGTTGTCGCCACGGTACAAGTGGCGCCACCGGACGAATGTGTATATGTCACCGTAAAATTGCAAAAACCGTCAGATTGCAATCTAACGCTTTTTATGTCGTTAGATTGTCAACAGTCGAAAGATTGTGAACCGTTCAATGTTCTGAGTGTCAATTTTTGAAATATTCATTGTATTTACGTTTTCTTGTCTCTTTCTTGTAGGTTAGGTTAGGGTTCAGGTAGTGCCCACTTAGGTTCTATCGGGTTAATATACCTAACAGGTTACAAATTACAATCTACCGAAAAATAATGCGTTAAATAATGTAATCTTTTGATAGTTTACAATCTCGCTAGACAGATTACAATCTAACGGTTTTCAAAATCTTACGGTGACATGTACAAAGCGTTCCATTTTTGTAATTTTTTATTTGATTGTAGCAGTAGAAAGTCTGATTTGTTAATTGCTTTTAAATTATGTTTTGTTTTAATCCGCCTCTGGTTGTTTAAACGAAAAACGAAACGAAAAAGCGACACCAAAAAGAGACAAACATTTTCATAATAGGACTTAGCCTGCGAGAAAATGAGATAGAATACAAGTTATCTCATTATCTCATTTTGTGAAGTTTCACTTCTGCCGTGTGTGAATTGCACACAAACTTTTTTTTGTGATTTTTTCTTTCAGTATACTACAGTTTGTTCAAAAAGGCCAAAGTTAAATTCGACAAATGAAGAATCTATACAAAATATAATAAGACTTGTCCTGACTGACTGACTAACTAATCAATCAACGCACAGGCTAATCAGCTGAGGTCAGAAAACTTTAAAGTTTAACAGTATGTTTTATTTATGTTGACTTACACAGCGTCTGCGAAAGTCGGTTGCTGAACATGTACTACTTCGCAAATACAAAATAAAAAATAAATAAAAAAACGAAACCTTCGACGGTCATTATTTCGTGTACGCTTAGTAGTCAGTTTTTCCAAAAACTGACTTAAAACCTTTTATAATAATTATTTAAAAATACCTTTTCAAATGAGGTATTAGGCTCGAGGCCGACAATATAAAATATGCGAAGACAATAATTTTTATCCGAAATTTAAGCCTACCCTGAAAATTTTTATTTAAATTTTAATAGCTCGGTGAAGTGGTAAGGTAACCGGTTTATATAAAACTGTACAGCTCTTTTTTTTTAATGTCTATGAGTCACAAGAGGACAGATGGACAGGCGAACAGGCTGACTAGGCAAAACTATAAGAGTTCCTTAATTCACTACGGATCCGTAAAATCACAGATTTTCGTAGAAAATGTTTACCAATATTCCCCCTACCTCTACCCTTAGGTTCATGCATGCGAGTCCTGATTGGTATAGGTGCGCCCAGGGTCCAGGGCGCAACACTGTGACCAGACACTGTACGCCTCCGCAAAAGGCTTTTCTCTCCGTAGACGGCTGCGCGCGCGGCAGTCTGGTGTCGGTAGCGAAAAGTCGTGGACGGGTTTTTCGTCAACATAGGCCGCCGCTGATGTCCGTTCATCGACTTGTTAATTAACTAGTAAGTGTTACCTAATTAACGTGTTGTCTTAAGTACCACCTCTTAATTACATATAAACCCCCGACCAAAACAGAGGAATTTTATGAGTGTGACTGCTCTGTGTCTCCGTCTGTGACAGCGTAGTGCTGGATGGACCGATTTGATTGTAGCTTTTTTAGTGTTTGTATTAGAAAACAAAAGTAATCGTTTCTAAACTCAGTGTGTCCGCCTGTCCGTAGGTCTGTGTGTCAGTAATTTTAAAAATATCTAAAACGTTGAAATTTCGTATAGTTCTAATGCTTGCTGCATGCCACATGGAGGCACATCTAAATTTTAAAAAATCTAGCTTGTCCCTAACATAAAGCGCAAGATTCGAAAAAAACTATTAGTTTCTTTCTTCAAGCGACACCTAATTGATTAGATCTTCAAATCAAGAGTGAATAAACATGTTCTAGGCAAGCGCGCTCCACCTTAGGCTGCATTACTACTTCCAGCAAGTCTTTTTTTTTATCCACTACAAGCTAGCCCTTGACTGCGATCTCACCTGATGGTAAGTGATGATGCAGTCTAAGATGGTAGCGGGCTAACCTGTTAGGGGCATGGCAGTTATATTAAACCCACACCCCTTCGGTTTCTACACGGCATCGTACCTGAACGCTAAATCGCTTGGCGGCACGTCTTTGCCGGTAGGGTGGTAACTAAGTTCCAAGTTTTTAGCAACTAGCAGCTTAGCATATATACCTACCTAAGTAGGTACAGAACCCTTATGCGGGTTCTGACACTCACTTGGCCAGGTTTTTTATTCGAGGTAGTTCTTCTTTGTTGAAAATCTGTTAGTCTCAACCAGTGTAAATGTCTTAGTTACATAACTATTGATATTTGTCTTACGTGCACAGTCTTGTCTTATCAACTGCAACCCTCACTGCTATTATATTATGGTAACCTTGACCTGATGCTGCAACCAGGATATTACAATATAGTCAATAGATAGTCATAGTCATAGTCATTTATTTATTAAATATCGGTACACTGTAGGTATACTTATTTTCGTCTAAAAATTACTTAAAAAGCATGATGGTGATAATGGGTAACGTTATCTTAAAACTAAAGCTAGATAGATGTGGATAGTCTGCAAACTACACCTTACAACAAATGTATCATATTTAATTCATTGGTTTTGTCATTTGAGTTGACTTATAGAGATGACCCAAATAGTGACGTCCAAAGAAAAATTTAGATTCCTCGTACCTTACCCTATCAGAAAATACCCCATGTATGTTCAGCAATTTTTGGTAGTTTTCGAGTTTTTTGTTTGTGAACATGCTTGCTATGAAGTGTGCTACTTTGCGTAAAATAATTACCATCATAACATTAACCCAAGTCGGAAAATTTTTGGCCGAAAGTGAAAAGTTTACGTGTCGGAAGTAGAGAGGAATTTTCAATTTAAGATTAAAAATACTTAAACCTGTCTACGTCACTTCCGATTGATTTCATAAACTTTTGGGGTTCCTAAGCTTCCCTTATTAGTTAAAAAATTTGGTACTTTAGGGGCATAGATTTAAAGGTCGCGCTTTAAATCTATGTTTAGGAGGCATTATTGTGAGAAATCGGACTTCAAATGTGATAAGGTGGTAATTTCTGAACTTAAAATTTGATTCTTAAAATTGAGTTTTAATTTGCCTATTTTTGAATATTTTATGGCTAATTGCAGTAGGAAATTTTTGAATTTAAGTATTTCCTACAAAAATAATCGATATTTTTTCGATTAAGTGACATCAAGGTTAGGTACGTAAAAGTTTTTTTTTGTTTTTTACAGTCAGTAGGCCAAAAAGAACCGAATTAGGTACTAAAATAGCTTTATCTTATTATACTTCTGTCAATAAAGTATAGCTTTTCCATACCTACAAGTTTTTTTACCTGTTTTTGCCAGCAATACTTTACAATGCTGCCGACAAAAACAGGAAAAAGCTTGTAGGACGTCACTATTTGGGCCATCCTGTATATATACATACTATACCTAATACAGTGTGATTTTCCATAAAGTGCACTTATCAATAAGCTAGACTATAAAAACCGGTCAAGTTCGAGTCAGACTCGCGCATAAAGGGTTCCGTACCACCACATAATAATATAAATTACTAGCTGACCCGGCGAACTTCGTACCGCCTTAGTATGCAAAATTAAATGTATATTTTTCAATATTTGTGAGAGATTTTCTAAATATTTTTTTCCGTAAGAACCTTCTCCTAATAATAACAAATACAACAAAAAAAGAATTAGTGAAATCGGTCCAGCCATTCACGCGTGATGCCGTGACCAAGGAAAACGGGTTTCATTTTTATATATATAGATTTTAGTAAATAACAAGATGTCATAACATAACATCACGTAATCAGCTGTGAAATAACTGACTTACATTTGGCGCTAAACTGGTAGCGCCTGATAATCAATTAACTGATAATTAGAATGAGTACGTAACCCTAATTTGAGATTTTCTATTATTTTATTTTTATTTTTATTTATTTAAGTTATTAAGTTGAAGTTATTTTCCTATAGTTTTGATGCGAGACCTTGCTTCATGCCAAATTTCATCATTCTAGATCAACGGAAAGTACCTAGGTTTTGACTTATTGGCGAGTGTCAAAATATGTGGCATTAACGGTCGTACCTTTTCATTGCGTTGACTTAGAAGCTTGATTTTTTATATTAATTTCAACTTCATATAAACACGCGTTCTCGAGAAAAAGGTGGTTGATAGACAGACAGACAGACGCACAACGAATTGATCCTATAAGGGTTCCTTTTTCCTCTTGAAGTACGGAACACTAAAAATAATAAAAGAACCAGATGCTACTGACAATCCACTGTAAAAAAGTTATATTACTTATAAACTAAGTGGCATATCCATTCCATTGACGTATAATTTTCTATTTAGATGGGCGTATCGCTTGTTAAACAAATACAGTTTACTGCTTGTTAATGTCAGGTGGTTTTCACATGAAGTTTTTGTTCCCGTCGATGAAAACGTGCCTAGTTAACTGTGCACTTTATTGAATTAAACTGTATATAAAAAAAATCATTTCATTATTCGGTAGATAATAATTTTTTTTTGTGTTTGTGGTCATTGAAGTCGGTTTTTATTTATTTTAGTTTTTTTTATTTCACAATTTTTGGTTAAATCTGGTTAAAAACCTACTGTTTACTAAGCTATTACACTGATCGCAAGCAATTTACTCTTATCCATTGAGGAGTTCCGTTCTCCATGTCCAAAGATATTCATCAGATCTTCACCAAATTTATATGGAACTACCTCTGAAGTATGATCTATCAATCAAAAAAGGATCATCAAAATTGATTCATAATTGGCGGAGTAATCGCGTACCATACATACAAAAAAGACACAGTGGCATTGAGAACCTCCTCCTTTCTTTTGAAGTTGGTTAAAAAATAAATAGTAATCCGCGATCTTTCTTTATTAGGATATACTAATAAATAATTAGAATAATAATATACAGCTCCGTGAAATGAAAAGACTATACCTAATTACCATCGCTCTAATGAACAGTCTCTCGAATGAATCGTCTGTCAGCTTAAGACGTTGAAGTAGTAGTCTTCAACAACTATAATTATTACTAAGCTTCTTAACTTAATATGTGTGCAACGGTGCAGTGTTTCGTATTGAGAGTACCGAGAAAATATATCCATTTTACTCGCTTCAGTGCTCTCTACGAGATTAACGTGTCTACGTAAAATAAACATCGATATATATGTAGGTAATAGATGGGCCCTTTCATAGAAAAAAGTCGGGCGTCAGTCTTGCTGAGCACGTTTCACACCTGTCATAAGCTTGTCTTTGTCCGCGTCGTAGTGCTGTCGCTAAGTCTAATTAGTTTGGCACTGTATAATTTTTATTTTAAGGTAGGTGTTTCAATTCACAATTATACATGTCCAAAAAACGTTATTTAATCTTCCTATTTTAATATTTTTATCCATTACGCAATCATTTAATTTCCGCGGCAAACTGTATGATATTTTTTTTTTACTAACAGGCCTTACGGTTTCTATGACTATGACCTATAATATTATCTATGACCGAGTCATACGTTTTCAAGCTGTAATTCACAAAGACCTTACACTTAAGTGTAAGGTCTTTGGTAATTCACGATTATTTATCTATGGCATTAATATGTTGCAAGCAAGTTCGCGCTTTGCAGACTAGATGGCGTTTTAAATAAGCCCACATTATTTATTCGACAGGGCCCGTCTATGTAAATTGAGGTCGTTGAAAGTAAATTATCTTATTTTGTTCAGGTAATGGGTGATTGCTGCTGTAAAGACAAAGCGCCGGACGAGCTGGTGAACATAACGTCACCGGCTCGACCGTCGTCCGCGTTGGTTACGGATCCCCACATGCGTGTACCAAGAGCTGTGGATCCAAGGCTGGTTGATCAACTTATCATCGAAATGCTTACGGTGGCAGCGACACGTGTAGATTCGTAAGTACCTAGTAAATAAGTAGTATTATTTTTTTGCTCATAACACCAAGGTATTTTTGGTTTTGGTGCGATTTCATCAAAATTGTGTGCAACGAAAATTTTCATCTCGATTGGTGAGCAAAATCATACTACAAACATGTACATGAGTCCATCTAGAGAACCATTTTTGACTGAATTTGTGTTTTTTTAGCCAATAGTGCGAGAGTGTTACTTACTCAATATGGATGATTTGCGAGTATCACTGCCAAAAATTGTTGCTATAGCATTTTTACTGTCTCTAATACTCAAAGAAAATTTACCTGCTACTGCGACTTTGATTCTGTGTGATAAACATAATAATGCGAATGTTGAAAGATATAGGTACATATAATATTATGTCCGAAGCGAATGCTCTAATTATGTAAACAACTTGTCTCCATGTTGAAACCTTGTGAACGGGATAGTAAAGGAATACGCTCTCAGACTTATTAAGGTTTCGTACCTAAAAGGTAGCAAGGTGCAACCCTTATGGTGCGGCTATCCGGTCTGGTCTTTAGCATATTCTATTAGTAGTCCAGTCAATACGTCGGAAAAACGGGTTAGAAATGCAGGTGAACTGAGAAGGCTAAATTTTGAATATTACGTGGGGGGAAGTTTAGAAAAGCTTAACTTCAAATTGTCGACCAAGATTTCCTGTGTTTTTTCCGCCATATTGAAAAAAGGGTTAAATTCCGTTTTTTCACAATAACTCGGTTCTCCGTTGAGATAGGTACATCATATCGCAATACTTTTTTGTTGCTTTTTTACGATCTACAATTACAGTACATTAAGTCCTTTACATTTTTTACCAATCGTTCACCGTTATTGAGATATCGATAAAAAAAGCCAAAAAATTGTGTAGGTAGTGTTTGTTTTTTGCTATTTTCTTTCTTCTCGTGCTCGATATCGAAAAAATGTCTGTTATCAAACTTGTAGAGCGTGTTCAGACCTACAATTTTTTTTTTCGACACAATTACGACCTACGACGATTCAAAAAAATTTTAACTTTACCCGAAAAAT
Source organism: Erebia aethiops (assembly GCA_923060345.2). Classification (NCBI taxonomy): domain Eukaryota; kingdom Metazoa; phylum Arthropoda; class Insecta; order Lepidoptera; family Nymphalidae; genus Erebia; species Erebia aethiops. The sequence continues at coordinate 7,464,880 of OV281079.1, read as the reverse complement.
ATAACGAAGTTTCTAGCCAGGATAGTTTTTTAGAAATCAGCAAGAAATAGGGAGTCAAAACTTTTAAAGTGGGGTCACTATATCGAGTGTGTGATTATAAGAGCTTCATTGGCACATTCTAAAACATTTTTCTATTTCATTTTATGTTTCTTACTTTTTACTTATGGTGAAAAATTACCGAATCTCTACCGCCATAAAAATCTTTACAAACATACTTAGTTTTGCGGTCCGAAATAAAAGGGATTTTTACAGATAATTTAGTAAACTTTACAGGAAAATAAAAGCCTTTAGCTAAGACAGATTTTTTATAAATCAGCGGTAAACCGTAACGTAGTATTGTCAAGTATTATTTTTTAACATCATTAATTGTAAAGTACACCGTCTTCATAATCAATTAGAGGTCTTATTTAAACTAAATACTCCGAAGGTACGCAGCCCTCACTGGGCGAGTCCGACTCGCACTTGGCCGGCTTTTATTAGACTAGCGACAAGCCCCGGCTTCGCACGGGTAGCATAGCATATAATATGCCTACAGTTTTTTTCTGTCGCAGTTTCGCATCAGCTTGTTACGTCGAGCGTGTGGATTTAGATTAGTTTTAAATTGAATTTATTTGGTCACGCGATAGTTTCAATTTTGCGTTAACTCCTAAGATATTATTAAAAATTGTATGGTGTAAAGGACAATTATGATGTGCATGAAATGCTTAAAGTAACTAACGTATTTAATTTAATAATAATTAATATCGTATCCGTCGAAATAGTTTTCCAAATACCACGTTATATGTAATCTTTTTTTTTTAAATTTAAATGGGTATAGTTAACCATTGGCCAGAAATATTCCAATTACACGCCTTGATATCTCAAATGTATCATGTATGCCATCGCGGACTTTTCTGTAGTTTTATAAAAGAGGAACAATTTCACCATACATTGTCTTGTTATATCTCAAAGGGATTAGGCAGCGTTTTCGATGAAAGCTTCCAATCGGTTTAATTTTTTTGCGACATCTTTATCAATCATCGTATATTCATCACATTTCAAACAAATTACACAAAACATACTCTTGAATCACTTCGTCCATTGGTGAAAATCGGTTCGGTAGTTTTGGAGTTTATCGCGTTCAGACAGACAGACGCGGCAGGGGGACTTTGTTTTATAATATGTAGTGATAGTGATGATTAATAATTTATGGGAATATGCCAGTCTGCGACATTTAATTTCTTTAGATCGTGTCGCTTTGCGAATTGCTGTATATAATTTACAACTTTCTTTTACAATTCTAGAAAAATTAGCATCCATTTTTTCTGAGAGCTAAATCATGTACTTATGATACGCTACTAAATATTCAATGTAAAAGTAAAAATGTGTTTATTTTTTACCCGCCTGCACTAAAACAAGGGTTATGGATTTGTACAATGTATGGTCGACGTCAAAAGTACTCTCAGTGCCTTGGGAACATAGTCTGGGTTTTGATGAAACCAATCACGCACTATATAATGTGCTCGATGCGCAGGACAATAATGACAAGTGTCGAACATGTTCGCGAACTTGATAGTTGGTATGAAGCTTCACATATTGTTCAACCATAATAATATGTATCCGTTGTGAACCATTCATTATTTATAAATCGCGGGCGGCCACTTCGCAGTCGAGTTGTTAAATTACTCTCTTCTTCGTGACGCGACACCTAACGCTTGGTGATCAACTAATAAAACTAAAATTTGAAATTTAAAAAACCCCCGACATAAAAAATAAAGTCTAAAAACTAACAAATAATATTTTAAGGGCCTTATTCACCATCTTCAAGTAAAGTCTCGAGTAGGCTAGTTGCCGGTTAAAGTCACGAGTAACAGTGAATGTGTATTTCACAATAGTTGAGTAGCACTAGCCGACGGTTAAAGTAGCCTATAACTTACTTGCAGCTTCGTCTGCCCAATAAGCTTGTTAATCGACGAGTAACGTTAAAAACACGGAAGTTGACATTCAAGTAATCACCGACCTACGAAATTATTGTCTAAAACATGGATTTATTTGATTTGATCGGTCATCAACTAGATGAATTAGAAAATTCTTCAGTACTAGCAGTAAGAAGAATTCCGAAATTGCGTGTCTTTAAAGTCCGTGTTGATTATTTTGTCGATCTTGATGAAAGTGATTTTTTTGGCAGATTTCGCCTATCTAAAAATGCAGTTAACCATGTACATGATTTGATTAAACATAAAATTATGCCTAAAACGCAAAGGTGAGTGATAGTTTTACTTTTAATTAGGTATTTACAAAGGTGAACTTGCATAACCTACAAAATATAGTTAGTAGGTACCTACTAACCTATACCTGATTTTAAGCACTTATAACTGACATTTAGCAAGAGTGACAGCTGGCTACATGTTTAAGTGACATTTGACGTTATTGACAGCCGCTATTGACCGTTGAATGCATTTTGAAGATCATTCAATTATCCTTCGAGTTGTTACTCGGGATTTTTTTTTCTATTGTGAATCCGATACAATTTACTTGTAGCTTTTACTTGCTGATTAGTACTTACTTGAAGATTGTGAAGGCCCTAAACCTATTATAATTATCATCGTCACAATTATGTAAGTTCAAATATTTTTATTTTCCAAGCGTCACGTCGTTGCGTCGGGGGACCGCTACGTGATGGCAGACGACGTTGACGGTTGTGTCGATTATGCGAATTTTTCGGAGTAAATTATTTTTCAATACACTTGCTCGAAAAATGCACTTACAGAGGCAGTAAACAGGGCTTGTAAGTTAAATTTACTGCCCTCGTGCAGTAAATATTTACCGCCCTCATGCAGTTTTTTTTAATTTTTGTAAGTCCACGTTACTTCTAAACAAAAAGTTTTCTTGCAAGAAGGTTCATAATGATATTGACTTTGTATGTAGAAAACCTAAAAAATAATGTCATTTAGATGTGAATTGATGAAATTAATAATTCATAAAATAAAAAATTGTATTTAATATGATTAAATAAAATTGTTTTAGGTGTTATTTTTGTCCTTTTTAAAGTAGGTATATAAATATTAGGAAGATATTTATAGTGAGTAGTTAGTTGGGTTAGACGTGTCGCGTCGCTTCGACTGTGCCGCAGTGGTAATTGAGCCTAATTGATCCCATTTAATTACCCACCTTCGAAATCTAAACCTTACCCTAACATGTCATATTTAAAGTCATGGTTACCTTACTTATATTGAAGTAATACGGTACCAAATTTCGAATCGATAGGACATATGGAAGGTAGTCAGATCCCCTCATCAACTATTAAAGAGCTTATGATCTTCAAACGGCTGCGACACGACAAAAAAACTAAACGAAAATCGGTTCATCCGTCTGGGAGCTACGATACAGACAGATACACAAACAGACACGTTAAACTTTTAACACTCCTCTCTTTGCGTCGGGGGTTAAAAATCAAACAGCGAGATTAAAAAAAAACAGTTTTAAAACTATCAAGTATCTTGCAATCCGAGCAGTTCCACGCCTCACTATGAAATTATGAATATTACTCAGCTATTACAATAGCTACAAGCTGAACGACTTATATTATATTACTGTAAGTGTGTGGGTGACCGAGTGCATGCAAACCACCTTGTTAGCTTATTATATATATATGGACTTTTGACGTCGACTGTACATATTATAGATACAATACATATTTATAGTGTAATGTATGTATCAAAGAATTGTCTGCTCCGAAGCGAATTGTAATGAGATATCATTAGATTCGTCTTAGGTGTAGGAGAGATTGGGTGGGCGGCGCGACGTCGAAAAAATAAAATTGGCCAAGTACGAGTCAGAGTCGCCCACCAAGGGTTCCGTAGGTTTGAAAAAAACAAATAGTTCTTTAGTTGAATTAATCTCGAGTCGACATCGTGCGACTACGTCATTCGTTCGAATCTATCGGGTTTCAAATATGGTTATGTACCGCCATTTATTGCCGGTTGCCAAAGCGTTGGTGGTCGACCAGAAGTACCACGAATTGGTTGTTGGAGGTGCTACAAGCCCTTACATTAACACATCGTTATTTTAATTTTTATTCGTTAGCATATGAAGGATCTCAGCGTTTCATATATAAAACTATTACACTGAGAAAAATTTTCATCACAAATACTGTGAACTCACATCAAGCACGGAGCATACTGATATCACCAAAAAGTACGAAGATGCTACTGCTCCTGCTGATAATTGTGTATTATGATGACATGTCACCATTGCTGTAATCTGATGCGTATACAGTATTTAGTGATTTCCTAGTATTTTTCCTACTATTTAAGTGAGCCTTCCTCATAACACGAATTATTCATATTATTCATCGTACCATTTATTTATGCTTTCCTCTTAGCTCGAATTATTTCCTATTGTTTTTCCTACTATTCATCTATGATTTCCTTTCGTCTCAGGTTATTTCGTATTATTTGTGCTCTTATTTATCTATGCCTTCCTCTTATTTCAGGTTATTTCCTATTATTTGTCCTAGTATTTATCTATGACTTCCTCTCATCTCAGGTAATTACCTATTCTTTTTCCTACTATTTATCTATGCTTTCCTCTCATCTCAGGTTATTTCCTATTCTTTTTCCTACTATTTATCTATGCCTTCCTCTCACCTCAGGTTATTTCCTATTATTTTTCCTACTATTTATTATGCTTTCCTCTCATCTCAGGTTATTCCTGTTATTTGTCCTGATATTTTAAATGCTTTCCTCGCATCTCAAGTTATTTCCTATTATTTTTCCTACTATTTATTATGCTTTCCTCTCATCTCAGGTTATTCCTGTTATTTGTCCTGATATTTTAAATGCTTTCCTCGCATCTCAAGTTATTTCCTATTATTTTTCCTACTATTTATTATGCTTTCCTCTCATCTCAGGTTATTCCTGTTATTTGTCCTGATATTTTAAATGCTTTCCTCGCATCTCAAGTTATTTCCTATTATTTTTCCTACTATTTATTATGCTTTCCTCTCATCTCAGGTTATTCCTGTTATTTTTCCTGATATTTTAAATGCTTTTCTCGCATCTCAAGTTATTTCCTATTATTTTTCCTACTATTTATCTATGCTTTCCTTTCATCTCAAGAGGAAGGAAAGCATAGATAAATATAGAGGAAGAAACTGAAAACTTAAAACATAACAAGAACCTTAAAAGTGAGAAATACATAAAATCACTGAGAATAAACACTTCTAATAGGGGCAGATTGGAGACAACATACAAAAGAAATAACATAAGTAGCATAAATTCAATATTTTATTCAATTATTACCGATACATATATGAGCAGAACTTACTATTTATTTACATCCAATCAATTATAACGAATTAATTACACATAAGACGTATTACCTCGCCTTAGAGTTAGTGTGTTTGGGCAAGGACCAACAGCATATTGGTATGGAAAACACAGATAAGACTTACTTGTACGTTTCACTTCTTAAGCATTGTAATGAAAATTAAATTCAATAGTTTCTAGCATACAGCAATGAAAATAAACATCATCTGTATCGGTCACCAAAATTGTTTGAATTTTCTGCCTCACTCTTGACGTGGGTCACGAAGCCGTCTAGTATCTCTGCTCGGCTCGCGTGCCAGTCTATTTTGGATCGTCGAGCGGGAGGAATATTAAATAAGCAACCCAGCAGCAAAATTGCTGCGATCACTCTCGTCTCTGGTTTTGAATCTGGAAAGAAAATAGAATAATAGTAAATAATTCCGCTTGTCTCAGCCTATTTACTACTGGGCACGGGTCTCCTCTCAGAATGAGAGGGATATACTTAGTGGGTTTCGCACACCTTTGAGAACTATGTACCTACTCCTAGTGAACTTTCCAGCATGCAGATTACATCACTATGTTTCACAAATATTCACAAACGCACATAGGTATAAAAAGTCAGAGTCCAATGAAATGACCTGAAGCAATAGGCTATCACTACTTAATTCCGCTTGTTTGCATTTATTACTTTTTAGGTATGTTAATATTCATTAAACACAAGCAAACAAGCGACAGAATAATACACATGATTGTGTATTATAATTTCGGAAAAACCACCTACCCACACTGTCCCTATGTGAATTGTGAGTGTTTACAGCGTAATTTAGGCCCACCTTAAAAATCTATCTCCATTCAAAATTTCAACCAATTCGGTTCAGTAGTTCAGTACCTAGTTGAGGCTTGAAGGAGTAACCATTCACATTTCACACTACACACATACAAACTTTTGCCTTTAATATTAGTGTGATTAGCAATTAAGTAGCATTACAATCTACTTCGGTATTCCATGACACAATGAGTACCTACCTAATGAATAGGTACCTAATATGGTATATGAAATAACTTAATGAGGTTGAAAGCCCAGTTCAGAAAAATATCTGTACTTAGTTAAAAGTAGTCAACTTACCGGCAAATTGCCCATTAAAGTCCGTCAGGTTCCATTTGATCAGCAAGTCACAAGTAGCTTGATTCATATTATTAACTAAAACTAATATAATTTTATCTCTTTCCTTTATAATATTATACTATTATTTATAAAGAAAAGAATGTCACATGAACTCTAGTCGCACAATAACCCATAATAACCACGTTCAGTTGTCACTCCACGGGGACGAAGTACAGAATAAAATATAAATAATAGACGAAGCCAAAATGAAAAGTTTCGAGTTAAGACATGTCGCGAACGTCGCGCGTCGTGCTGCGGTCATCGTATTTTCGAGGACTTTATCCTATTTTTGTTTCGGTAATAGGATTCACATAATAATAATATGATTTAGGTTCATAAAATGTGATGCATTCACTATAAGTGAAATTACATTACACATATAATTGTTTTATTACTACGTCAAGGTGACTTCAGCGTTTTATAAGAGACTAGCTTTTGCCCGCGACTTCGTCCGCGTCGAATTAAGTTTCTAAAAACAAAAAAATCAAATTACGGACTTTCGTCCCCTATTTCCCCCTTTTAGGTGCGGAATTTACCAAACCTGTAAAACATGTATTTCTTCATTTTTAACCATAATCCCAAATACTAAGTTTTATGGCTACAACTTGAAAAATGGCGGAATTTCATACAAACTTTCACCCCCTATATAAAACGGTGGAATTTTGAAAAGTACTTCTTTAATACACTTCTAAGGTATTCAAGGACTATTATTTCAAATTTTCAAATTACATTCCGGGTTTGAAGTTAATTGGACCTAATACTGAGGGTTGTGATGCCTGTAACTTCTAAACTACAAAACCAATGACCTTGAAATTTGTATGGATCAATCTTTGAAGTATCTTCTTTCTAACAAAAAAAGAATGAATGAAATCGGTCTCCGCATAAGGGAGTTCCAACTAAATATATATTTTGATTTTCATCCCCTCTCTCAAGGGAACCGTGCTGAATTTCGGGATAAAAAGTATCCTATGTCCTACCTCGTAGTATGAACTCAAATCGTGCCAAGTTTCATTTGTATCCGTTTAGTAGTTTCGGCGTGATGTGCGGCCAAGAAACAGACAGACAGACAAACAGACAGACAGACAAAAATGAAACAATTTGCAGTTTTGGCTTTAGTATCGATTGAAGAGTGCCTTCCCAAAAATAATTTCAAAATATCTTCAATGTACAGAATTGGACCTGTTACAATTTTATTATAAGTATGCATTAAGTTAAGTTCATAGTAGGAAAGCTTTATAATATACGGAAACACTTTCCTTATGTTTTACAATTATTATAAACATAATTGTAACTATCATCTTATTTTCTCAGAAAGTGTATTATTTCCTATTACATCGTGTTATTACAAGAAAATGATAAAGTAATTTTATGTGACCGATTTTTACGATGACTAGTATCCTAATATTGCTTTATATATCCAAACAATTCGTTTCTAGCATAACATTTAATTACTATCAACTTATTTTAGAATAACGCACATGGTTTAAGATTATTTCACCATATTTAAGATTAAGAAAAAATGACATTTTTCTCAGTGTAATAGATGCAAATCAATGCCGATGCCGCGGGCGGGTGTGTGCATGAGGGTTTCACTTGCGGGGTGCAAGTGGGATGATGTGTTTACAAGGCGAATGTATAAACATTTAGTTATGACACCAAAGTGGTAATGTGTAAGGATAAAAATTGCAGCGAAATTGTTTCAGGGATGATGGATCATCGCCTGCCTCTCTCGTAAAACTACATGTAATTGCTGATAAAGAGGAGGGATGGATTCAAATGGTCACTTCTATGGTTAATATCATCCCTTTAGAAGATCCTTTTGGGCCAACGGCTATATCTATTTTGTTAGATGAGTGTCCGTTACCGTCAAAGGAAACAGTAAATAAAGTGAGTATATCGGAGCAGGTAAATATAATTGTTTATTATCAAAAATTCCTTCTCTGCGGTATGGAGTATGGATGATTTAATTAAAAAATAACTTTATTTTGATAGGTAAATACCTATTTAGGTGGGAGGGTATTTTGCTCAAGTAGGTAGGTATATATGTTACGGCCGGCGGCGGCTTTTGCTGGTTTATTAGCACCGACGCTCCGGCTTAATATCAATCTAACAAATAGGTGGTGTACTTTGCGCGCCTCGAGGCCTATTCCAGTGGCTTTTACGTCGTCGAAGAGGCGCTCGCCTATGATACAATTATTATTATGCAGTCTTTGAAAGTTAGGTAGGCTAGGTACACACGTTTACAGAGAAGGTGATCCTTTATTAGAGCTACGCCTGTAACTTTATCTGTGCTTTGATTTTCAGACATAAACAATCGGAAATTCTGAATTCATTTGAGAAACGTGCCTGCGGGCAAATAGTCGTCTTGATCTAACGTACAAAATCGTACGTCATAAATGCCTAACACGTGTCAGCGGAATCATTAACCTACATTACCCTATATTGAATCGAGGCAGTTATATTTTGACCTACGTTGTTCTTTTTTTATTCCACTACAAGTTAGTACTTGAATGCGATCTCACCTGATGGTAAGTGACAATGCAGTCTAAGATGCTTGCGCTAACCTGTTAGCGGTATGGCAGTGATATTTAACATATACCCCTAATCGGTTTCTACATGGAACACTAAATCGCTTGGCGGTACGGTACGTCTTTGCTGGTAGGGTCATAACTAGCCACGGCTGAAGCCGGAAGGCTTTCTGATTTTTTTCTGCCAGGAATCGAACCCTGGACCTGCCACAATAAGACCACAGCCAGGGAGGTCCTTAAAATAGTTTTGTGTTCACGTTGAATGGCAGTAAATATTCTAAGTTTATGCGTTGAGTCGTCACTCACCGACCAGCGCCAAACTGTTAGCGTTTTCAGGAATACTTCACAGCGACCAGTCAGTGGCGATGCGTGAGGAGAAGACCTTCATATAGAGTTTGTCTAATTTAGAATGAGAGGTGTAATAGCAATAGTGAAGGACAAGAGTGGAGCAGTACTATTCAAACGGCATCTGCCAAAATTATCATTCTAAATCAGACAAACCATAGATTAGTCTTATTTGAATGGCCACACATACATTTTCAACAGGTAACAAACTTGTTTGGGCTGTCCGCGCAGCGTGCCAGTATTGGCGAATGTTCCATCCGCGTGGAGCGCAATATTTGCATCGCCTTGGGCTGCATTGCTGAAAAGCTTGTCGGTCCCAACAGCGTGGCGATACTTACAGAGAACACCCTGGATTATCTGCTTGCCTACTTAGTATGTCTATTTTTTATTTTTTATGTCTATTTATTTTTGTCTTCTGTATTAATAAAAATCAATATCCGAATAAGCGCATCACTGCAAAACAAACAAAATATGTTTATTTTGCCAAATGTGGGTACAAAATATAGTAGGATAAAACTTAAATTATTGTGCCTGACACATTTTGCCAAATAATTGGCGTCCAAAATTGGCAGTACAATTACATACACACTGCCCAGAATACGTCATAATATGTGTTATAATAATAAGTTACAAAATTAAGTATTAATTATTAGATTAACATATAAAATTACAAAATTAAGATTTTATTCTTATCTTAAATTATAATCTATAAGTTGTAAGCTACAACATTAAAATAGATTTATTAGATTCATTTACTTATTAAATTGAAATGTCATAATATCCTATCATAAAATTGAGATACTCTCAGGTCAAATCTTACATTTAGATAAAAATTCGTTACCACTATGAAATCATTCGCCAATTCAATATTCAAACAACTTTTTCTTATATATGGATGTTGGGAAAATTTTAGTGTTGTCAGAGAGCTTATTGAATATTGTTACAGCCATACAATAAGAATTGCGAGAACATAAAGCTAGTCTAGACTGGGGTGGGTTGGGATTTGAATTTTTGTCGGCGGTTCCTATTATTAGGCTTCACCTCGAATAAGTATTTGTTTTTTTTTACAAAAAGGCAAGTTTCGAAAATATATAGACATGGCAACGGCAATATCTTTTTCTTTTTAAATAAAGGCCGACACGGGGCTATTATATCAGCGCCACACAGTGATCTGATAAATTTCTATTTATTATATTTTTTTGTACTCTAAAAGCATATTCAATGTCGACAGAGTTAGGTACCCCATAAATCATTTTATGGGCTCACGCCCATAGCGCAGTATTGATGCTACATAGCCATGGTAGGCTTCTTCGGAGATTATATTTCGCAGTCGATACAAGGCATATTAAGTTTTTTGCAATTGGTTTGAATATTCCTTCAGAATAGCCGATTTTGATGGAAATTTTTGAGTAGGTCCCGGGATGGTAATTATTCACAGTTGGACCCGGTAGCGTTTTTACGTTTCTTGTCTATTCATCAAACACCTCACATCAAGTGCATCAAGGCAAAAACTGCCTTCTATTAAACACGCAAATAAATACGCCTATCAGGGCGCAAACCCGTGCGAGTTGAAAGGAAGTTAGCGTAACATACCCGTGCGGGTTTCGAGGAAGTACTTCCTTCTATTGAACACGCAAACCTAAATACGCGATCCAGTAGGAGGCTCTGCAATCGGGCTATAGGTAAATGTCTTACTCTTACTCTTAAATACTTGGTGATAAGATGTTACAATATAATTATTAATATGAATTAATGTTGATTTCCATTTCAGTCCCCTAATTACGAGTCGTGCATAGTATTATTTGCTTTAATAGCTTTACAGAAGTTTGCTAATACCACGGAGAATAAATTGAGAATAAAGGGTCGTCTAGAACAGTGTGAACAGCATCCTTTATTGACTCTCGAGATTTTAGCCAACAGCGCCGATTGTATATGGCGGCAAGTCGGCTTTTGCGCCAAATGGGCTCTCGATAACTTATGTAAGTATATATTATATCCTTCTTTGATCTGCTAAATTCTCAATTTAATTCCATCTTTAAAATAGTAGAAAAAAAATTGTTTAAGAATCTAAAATTTAGTGACTGGGCTACTGTTGGCATTTATAAAAGTAGAAACAAGTTGTTTAGTTTGTATGCCGAAAAGCAATATAATTACACCCCCACATTTGTTAAATACGTCAGAAATTATTCAAAATTATTTAGAAATGTCTGCATACAAGCAAAGTCACTTCATATAAAACAAAAAATTATTAATTCAGATAACAAAATTAAAGCAGTTTGGGAAATAATCGCCAATGAAATTGGGAAACATAAAGTGGACGACAATAAACTGGAGGTAAAAAATAACAACCGTATTATTGACTGCAAAACAGAAATCGCAAACACATTTGAGAATTTTTTTAGAAATAGTCCAGTCACCACCACTAGTTCCCTTAACTCCTCGCCAACAGAAGCCCATAAACTTCTCAAGGATAGTGTCACCGAGTGCAGTGTGCTGTTTAAGTTTAGACATGTGACCCCATATGATATTATTAAAGTATTTAAATCTTTGCAACTTAAAAAAACCGAAGACCTATGGGATATATCCGTAAAAATAATCGGCAATATTATTTATGTTATTGCACCATATTATCTTGCTCTAGTTTTTAATGAGTGTAAATTCAGGATCCTTTCCAAACCTTATGAAATGTAGTAAATTGATTCCACTTTTTAAATCGGGTAGCAAAAGCGATCCAAATAATTACAGACCAATTTCAATTTTGCCAACACTGAGCAAGATATTTGAAAAAATTATGCTCAACCAACTGCTTCAGCACTTCAAATAAACTTCTTCTTAAATTATTTAAAAAGAGCAACCACCGAGTTTCTTGCTGGTTCTTCTCGGTAGGAATGTCATTCCGAACCAGTGGTAGATTCACTTGACGATTCAAAAGTACTTGTAAAAGTTTATTTGAATAAAAAACATTTGATTTGATTTGATTTGACATACTTATTATAAATGCGAAAGTGTGTCTGCTACGCTTACACGGCCAATATTTTCAACCGATTTTGATGAAATTTGGTAGAGATCGATTGCATCCTGGGGCTACTTTTCCCGGAAAATTTATGAGTTCCCGCGGTAATCAATAAGATAAAATCCACGCCGACTTAAGTCACGGACATCATCTACTAATTTAATATCTTTTTGATGTACTTACCTACAATATTCAACTATTCGTATCAATATTCTTGGTCAAATTATGTGACAACGGATCCGCGCTGGGACAGTCATTGAGATACGCCCGCGCTGGTACCATTTATACCGACCAAAACTACTAATATCATCTTTCATATTGACTTTAATCTAAATATGTAAAAGAAAAAAGGTGACTGACTGACTGATATCGACGCACAGCTCAAACCACTAGACAGATCTGGCTGAAATTTGGCGTTCAGATAGCTATGACGTAGGCATCCGCTAAGAAAGGATTTTTGTAAATTCAACACCTGAAGGTTTGAAATTTGTATGAAAATCGAACATAACGTGAGCTAAAGCTAGTTTATTAATAAAATATTAATTTTTCAGTCATCATCGAGGGCAGAAGCCTGTCATATGAAACAGTGGACATGTCAGGCATTCATGCAATACTCAATTTACGAGATGTGAGCGAGTACTTACAAATATCGTGCAACGGACTCGAAGCTCGAAGTGACTCGTACTCTTTCGAGAGTGTACGTTGCACATTCCAAGTAGACAGTGGCTGTTGGTACTACGAGTCGATGATTGTTACGCCCGGCGTTATGCAGATTGGCTGGGCGACAAGGAATAGTCACTTTTTGAATGACGTGAGTACGATGAGTGATACATATCTACACCAAATTTGCAAATTCCAGTACGAGACGAACTGAATGCATACGGGCCCTCGGTCAGCTCGGTTTAAATGGAAAATCTTGTTAATTTACGAATATTTTTATTTCAGACCTAAATACAATGATTTTAAATATTGTTCAACGCTTAATCCTTTGACGTCCAAGGGACGTATTTGTCACCAAACCTAATTTCACTCATATAAAAAAACCAAGGACTAAAGATTATTATTTTAATGAATAAAATATTTTTGAGGGTAGGTTTTTATAATTTTGCAATCGACTTTGAGTCCTGATTGTTCTCTTTCATAATAAAAGTACCCCAATTCAAGCAGTTCGTGAAATCGCAAGTTATATTTTTACTGTAGAATATGTTTACTAGACCGTAAATAAACCATAATTTATAACCAAAAACTTAAAATCACTTCTGGAAACCCTAAGGTCCTGAAAGGGAAATGGTTCCTGAATGGGATAATGTAGATAGTTTAAAAACAAACCTAAACTATAGACAACTGTGCATGCAAATCATTCTTGCTTGTATAGTGTAAAGATCGGCCTTACATGGGACGAGCTAAAGCATAAGGCGTCCGACAGATCGGCTTGGAAAAGAGTAGTGTCTGCCCTCTGCCCCGAAGGGGGCACATAGGACTTAATGATGATAGTGTGTACAGGCTGCTTCAATTAGTTTAAAACGAAGTGACCTAAGATTCCTTATGTATTAAATAATCCATAATTTTGTAATAATATTTCTTGTTATTTTGTACTTATTGGGAGCTCATTTATTAACTAGGGGGTAAATAATATGTAGTTCTTTCGCCGAAATATTTATTAGTTTTTGTTATAATTAATTTCCGCTCTGTAATTGCCCTTGTTATTTTATGCTGAAAATCATTTTCGTAGTAATCAAAGTAATTTTGGACAAGTAGAATATTCTTATTTTTTTAACTAGGGGTAAATAATATGTAGTTCTTTCGCCGAAATAGTTATTCGCGTTTGTAATAATTAATTTCCGCTCTGTAATTGCCCTTGTTATTTTATGCTGAAAATAATTTTCGTAGTACTCAAAGTAATTTAGGACAAGCAGAATATTCTTATTATTTTTGTGTACGAAGTACCTTACAATATTCAAATATTGCGTCATCTTATCTTAAATTTATCTTTGACTTCTGGCGGTACAATCATTTTTAAGTTTATTTTTTGAATATTATATATTTTATTAACATAGACAGACCATTGTACTAAACGCCTTTGTCAAAGACAATTCTAAAGCGTAACCGTTCTACGAGTTTATCAATAATTAGATGGAGTTAACCTTGTTGACATCAAAGTGAAAATGTCGTGTGTCGTGTCGTGTGTAGTAAAACGTTAATCGTAATCTATTTACATGCATTTTTCACGATTAATCACTGAACTGATCAACTGTACCAGTCGTCAAGACGTTGATTTTTCACTGTGACAAGATGATTAATGGAGAAGTTTCCAATTTTTTTGAATTTATTATGGAAATTAAGACAAAATAAATTAAAATTATGAAAGAATAATTAAAATAGCTCAAACAATGAAAAAGTTATGGAACTTTAAAGTTGCGCTTGCATTACGGTCGTGTGACGTCACACGACCTTAACAATCGACTTTATAAATAAGCACTTGATTTGTGTGTTAAGATAATTTTGAAGTATTAAATCTAAAACTCACTCACAAATTTCTCACTTGAGTACAGCAATCGGTGTACATTAAATAATTAAACTTCTTAAATAATTAAATTCTCAGTAATTTATTGATGGATTTAAAAAAAACATGATTTATTAGTTTTAACTAATCGTTACTTCCGTTACGTTGAATATGATATTCACAACATCATGCACCTTCTCCATTGATTATCTAAGTCGGACCTTTTTAAATTTTCGTCCATTTGTTCGAGCTTTAGGCTGAATGTCGACGGAAGCGGAACGAAGCAGAGAATGAGTTGTTAGATGACATGATAATTTCATCAAGTAATTTTTATAGTCAGATTGATCGAAGCGCTCACTACGCTTCACTCCGCTCATCTCCGCTTCAGTCAAAAGTCCCTTGGTCTTCAGATGAATGCACGCAATTGCTTCTAATTCACAAATCACGTATACGGTATAAATCAAAAAAATATTATTTTATTCTTTTTTAAATAGAAATAAAATTATTTCACATTTTCATGTTCACACGTTTGAGGTAGGTACTAATAATCCGAGCGCCTGCCTAACTTTTCCCTGCAGAACAATGTTTTATATTTTGATAGATGGCGTTGTGGTGACTTGAACAAGAACTAACAAGGCGTGTGAGTTAGGAGTTGTCTTATTTCTCATACCATAAAGAAGTTTTACTTCAGTCGTGTGGTCTAAAGCACACTCGTTTTTTTTATATTAGAGTATTGAGTGTAGTATCGTACACATCGTAGCCAAAACAAACTATGAACATGTCGCATCGGGTGTTCGAAATAACAACTTGTTCTCTGCTAATTATAGTAATCAATTGAGTAAATACATGATACATCCTGTATCAAGTAATGTATACAGGATGTATCACTGTAGCGCGACCGCGGAAATAAATCATAGAACAATAATATAGGAGAAAATTACCGCTTATTAAAGGCCGCTCACAGAATAGGTGGTCTGACACGAACACGTGCAAATTCTATAACATAGTAAGAATGGCCACAAACATTAGCGGGTGGAAACAAATTATCCGTTCGAGGTTACAATCTAGCCATGACTAGCGATCTTCAGTAATGAGGGAACGACTGAAGAGAGATATTTAGAAGTGTGAGCTTGAACCATTTGATAACACACTTTTACCTGTGTAGACCAGGGACAAATTAAAAGAATCTTTTCTCCACCGCTAGAGACAACTGGGAATATAAAAATTTATCATTCCCAATCGTCTCCATTGAAGTGCCATCAATAGTGACAACTGGGAATTATTCCTATTTACGTACTAATATTATAAATGCGAAAGTTTGTCTGTCTGTCTGTCCGTTTGTCTGCCACGCTTCCACGGCCTGCTCTGCTGAATTTCGATGAAATTTGGTACAGGGGTAGATTGTATCCCGGGGAAAGGGCTACTTATATCCAGGAAAATTAAAGATTTCCCGCGGGAATCCAAAAATCTTAATCCACGCGAACGAAGGCGCGGGAATTATCTAGTTTTAAATAAAAATCCCAGTTGTCACCCCAGGGGACGAAGTCGGGGGTGACATATAGAAATGACCGTGATTTATGGAAGGTTTTTCTCAGGAGGGTTTCGGAATCGGAGACGACTTGTACTCAATGTCGTACGATGGATGCCGGAGGTTGGTGTGGTACAACGCAAAGCCAACGGCGGTCCCAAACCTTCCCGCTTGGCGCCCCGGCGATGTACTTGGCTGCCTCATCGACTTGAATGCGAAAGAAGTTATATTCTCCCTCAACGGACAGCGGTTTGCACCCTGTCGGGAGATCTTTGACAATACCAGGTACAGTTTTTTTCAACACCAGCTTATCGCATACGCCGAAGTTTTATCTATTGAAGGTATGCTATAAGGTAAAATAATAATATTTCATAGCAAACCTTCAATGGATAAACAATATATTATGCCAGTAGGTTTAAAATTTTGATAGACACCGAATTAGTGAATAACGATTAACGGGGCTGGTATTTAAATTTTTTTTGCAATCCAAGAATCTGCAATTGAAAAAAGGGTCTCTTAATCAGTTGCAGTTGTAGCGCAGTTGAAAAAACTGAATCAATTTTTTTTTCCTCTGTTGAAGAAAACAGCGTATCCAACTCGTACCGAAGGGGCTTGTGAAAAGAAGTGTCTTTCACGAGTTCTATGATGGCATATCGCAATGGAGTTCCATTTTAAAAATCTTTAAAAAAATGAGCAGGTCTCTCATACTATCTCTTTCCTTTCTGCTACGTTTGTTTACGGTGCGAACAAAATGCAATGTCAGAAAGAGAAAGGGAAGAAAATAAACAGAGCGAGCGAGTTCTCTGTCTGTCTCTTTTCTCTATTTGCTTTGGACAATGTCCCTTACCACCAGATTTTTTTTTATCCACTACAAGTTAACCCTTGGCCGCTATCTCACCTGATGGTAAGTGATGATGCAGTCTAAGTTGGTAGCGGGCTAACCTGGTTAGGGGCATGGTAGTTTTTTTAAACCCATACCCCTATTCGGTTTCTACACGGCAGACCAGGCCAGGCCAGGAAAAATTCAGAAATTATGAATTCCCAAATTGACCCTGCCGGGACCTCCGCACGTTAGGACAACGCGCTCAACACTGCGCCACGGAGGTCGTCAAAAAAGACTTAAAATACTTTAACATTTATTTTTGGTCGGATCTGTTTGTGTTTGAGTGCATCCTGGGATGGTTTATATTGTAATGCCGTACTAATATACACTTATTGTACTTTTTCAGGTATGGATTCTTCGCCGCGGCGAGCTTTATGGCCTATCAGCAATGCCGTTTCAATTTCGGCTACGATGCGTTCAAGTACCCGCCTACTGATCGGCCGTATTCAGCTTTTAATGATTACGGCAAGCTCACGGAGGACCAGAAAAAAGTAAGATTCTTGTTTTTTCTAAATGACTTAATAAATAGAAATATGAATAATAGAAAACTAGCGAATGCCCGCGACTTCGTCTGCGTGGTTTGAGGTTTTTTGGTTCCCGCGGGAACTCTTTAATTTTCCGGGATAAAAAGTCTTTGTGCTATTATAGACTATAATCTATCTCTGTGCCATATTTCAGCCAGATCCGTTCAGCCGTTGGGGCGTGATTGAGTAACAAACATCCATACATCCATCCAAATTTATAATATTAGTAAGATAGAATCTGGACCCCCCAAACTCATCAACGTCAGCGTGGTAGGCCGAGGCTAAGATGGCGTAATGAACTAGATAAACAAGTTCAGTGGCCCATAGAAGCACTGAATAGGGAGATATGGAGGAATCGGGGGAGAGCTTTGCCCAGTCGTGGGACAGCGCAGGCTAGATTAGATTAGATTAGAAAATAGAAGGAGGCTATTCCTAATAGGGATGATGACAACTCAATCAAATCAGCAATTCTTTATCAAACTTAAAAACGCACTTCTATTATGGAAGTTGTATGAAAATCACAATAGTGACGTCATAAAATTTCAACGCATTTTTTTTCTTTAATCTATATTTTAAAATGTTTATCAAACTTAAAACTAACCGAGTGAATTTTAGGTCTTTTGGAAGACCCTCTATTTAATAATGAGTTAGAAATAATTTATTTTTGATGTAGGCATCATCCGTATTTTGAAGTCAGCCTCACGACCTCTGACATACCGGGTAGGAAAAATTGTCTGCGCAAAGAGGGGAAAGATTTTCTGTCGCTTCTACGAGTATGTAACGCGTACAGAGGCCGAAACGTACCAGTCGGGTACGCGGGGACGTATACGTACCACGTTGTAATGTATGGTACTGTATGAGACGTGGCACAATACTTCCAGTGGCGTGCACAGATTTTGGAGCTAGGGTAGGCATTAGTTAGCAGAATACCTCTTTACTAGCTGTTTGGACATTAAAACATGAAAAAGAACATTAACGTCTTTCAATTTGGGTAAGCAGTTCTTTTATGCCTGTCGTCACTATTGTGAATTTCATGCAACTTCCATACTAGAAGCACGTTTTTAAGTTTGATAAAGAGTGATTTGATTGAGTTGTCATCATACCTATTCTCTCTCTCGCTTATCAACCAATTTTCGACTCACAACTGAGCACGAGTCTCCTCTCAAAATGAGAGGGGTTTATCCGAAGTCCACCACGCTGGCCAAGTGCGGACTGGCAGACATCACACAACTTCGAGAACATTATGAAGAACTCTTGGGCGTGCAGGTTTCCTCAGGATGTTTTCCTTCACCGTTTGAAGCGAGTGATATTTAATTTCTTACTACAAAACACAAATATCTTTTAAATTATAATTTCTATATATAAGTTATATATATAATAATATAAGTTTCAGAACATATTTCGGTAATCTGGGCTCTACTAGAACAATAATTACTGTTTGCTTTTGCAGGTAATGCCTAAAAGGCTGTATCTGGAACAGCTGAGGTCTGCTGTAGTGCAAGAGGATTCCTGTACAATTTGCTTTGACGACGTTGCATCTTGCATTCTTGAACCGTGCGGCCACGGGTAAGATTTTACTATAGTGTGATCAGTCATCGATATATATATATTTAGGTACTAGATGGGCCCTTTCATAGAAAAAAGTTGGGCGTTTGACTTTTAGAGCGCGCTCCTCACCTATATAGCCCTGTTCTTGTCCCCGCAATAGCGCTGTCCCGCTTTTCAGACTAGATGGCGTTACTAAATTAGGTCCACATTCTTTGTTTGACAGGGCCCGTCTATGTAAATTGAGGTCGTTGTTTACAGTTTAGATACTCGGTTCCCTCTCAATTGCCAAACTACTCATTAAATCCGCAAGCTATAGCATAGCTGGGAGGATCCCGATTATGTAAGCAAATCGTTATAGTTTGTCAAACGTATAATCCGACCTGTTTAAGGAGTTCACAGATGCTTGCACTTCAAAAAGCATAGTATGAACTCCTTAAACAGTTCGAGTGGTACGTTTTATGCTGTCGAATGATTACGATTTGCTTAGACCAGGGATTCCCAAACTTTTTTGGTCAAGAGACCCCTTTTCCAAAATGAACTGATACCTCAGACCCATAGTCAAATTACTTTAAAACTCTTATCTCTAGTTTTTTCCTATTGATACAAAATACTTACGAATTTAAAATATTTGCGGTTGGTAAGTGAGTAAACTGGATATCCTTTTCTTATCAAAATTTACCAAAATAAATGGACATAAAATTCAATAAATATCAAGTGTAATTAATAATAATTATTACTTAATACAAATTACATAAAAATACATAAGTAAGTAGGTAATAATTTTTTGAAAAAAGACATAAAATTGGAGTCAATTTTTAGACATCGTTGACCCCCAAAATCAGTTTTCGTTTATGTCGACCCCTGGGAAACCGAAATCGACCCCAAGGGGTCGATATCGACCACTTTCGGAATCCCTGGCTTAGACAATTGGGCGTCTGATACCGAGATCATCATGCCTTGTCAAAGGCTGTGCAAAATTATTACAGATCGACTTGACGGTGTCGGTAACCACAAAAAGTTTACAGACAGAGACATTCCCATCTAAACTATACTATCAATCAAATGGATGGATGGATGTATGGACTGTTACTCAATCACGCCCGAACGGCTGAACCGATCTGGATGAAATAAGGCACAGAGATAGATTAGTCTGAAATAACACATAATCCACTTTTTATCCCGGAAAATTAAAGAGTTCCCGCGGGAACCAAAACACCTCAATCCAAGAGGACGAGGTCGCGGGCATCAGCCATTTTATGATTAGTTTAGACTGAAAATTAAACTTGACCGCTTCTTTTGCGATCAGACGTACTACAGATGTGTACACCAGAAAACCGGCGCTGCAGCTTGCTGCGGCTTTGTGCTTAGTGGGAAGCATTATTTGTTCACGAATGATTGTAATAGGCAATAACTAATCAATACCTAATTGACTTACTTCTGTAAGCACAAATAGGCATGATGACTGATTTTGAAAAATGGTCAGATTATGTTCGGAAGTATCTACTATTTCGAAAAAATATCTTATTTCATCAGAAAAATAAGGTTTGGTATTGTCAAAGCTCGAAAACAAACCATTGTGACGTCATGCGCTTCTTGGTGTTTGAACCAATATGGCGGATTGCTGTATTTTATAATTTTATTTTATCAAAATAAATAGCAATCTCACTCGAAATAGAAAAATAAATACGTTTTTTATAATCCATGAATCCTATTTCATTAGATAAATTCATAATTTCATTGATTCTTGGTTACTGTCATCATGCCTATTGTGAATTGTTTTCGTGAACAAATAAATCATCTATCTACACGATATATTTCAGTGGGTTTTGCTCAGTATGCACGACGCAGCTGAAGGAATGCCCGATGTGCCGCGCCGATATCCTCAACGTGAAGAGGGAGGCTGCATGACATGAGCCTCATTTCGCTCGATTCGCTCACCACACCACCCCACATCTGACACCGGTATCCGATGATATGACAATGAACTTGCCCGGCTGCACCGTTCCTCCCTATGGGGAGAATGGAGACGGAAACTTTGACCGCCCTCAACCGTCGCGGCGACGGTCTAACTGACATCCATGGAGCTCTCCCCGAGCTATACCTGGCGCGCTTACCATTCGAACGAACTTCTTCGCATTTCAACCGGAACAAGTAAATCGTATGTATATCGTGAATTGGATTGGAATCAGGAACGGACATTACGTACACCCGTTGGGTGTATGGCGACCTTCTCTTTCCCCCATAAGCGAAGAGGACACCCCGCCTCCTTCTCCCGTAGCGGACGGGGCGATCGAAGGAGCTGATTCGCATCCGTCTCAAAATTCAACGAATGGAGGATCTTCTATTTCCTCCTTACCTGAAGACTGGACCCCATCTCTATCCCCAATATCCGATGACGTAATGATCCCAGATAGCCCTTATCTCAACGAAAATAATATGCACGAGTCAAATTCTGCTTCACATTCCCCCAATCATGAAGGTCTTTCTCTTCTTTTCACATCCGATGGCGGTGAGATCTGTGAGGAAAAGAAAGACACGCAAAATTAAATGTACGAAATATAGACAAAGAGAATAGTTGGGAATAATCAGTGGCGTGCACAGGGTTCGAAGCCAGGGTAAGCATTAATTATGTATGAGGGTGAAACAGCCAGTTTCCAACTCCAGGCTAGTGCTGAAAATTTCTTAAAACTAAAACCTAATATCGAACTTCCTTATCTAAGATTTTTGGTCCGACCCGGGAAAGAACCCAGCACCTCTCAACTGCAGTCGAACATGCTAACCATGCTAACAAACCATGCTCAACTACTAGGTACTTAATATATTTTATAATGTGAATTGTAATGCAAAAAAGTACACCAAGAACTCTCTCGTTTCACACCCAAAAAGGTAGGTAGGTACTTAAAATAATAATAATACTATGTAAGTAGATTGTTACGTTACCGATTGCAATACCGATTTCTGAACAATTCCAATAATTTTGTAATCACTAATCACTAAAAAAGTTGTCACATGCTGTTCTCACAATAATTCACGTGTTTTTTTACAAAGAAATGTCCTTGAACGTGTTAAAACAATTTTTTAACGGGACGAAATTCGCAATCAAAACAATAACAACACAATAACTAATATGGCGCGCGCGTTCGTCTGGTAGCCGGCGAAAGTCTCGCTAAATAACTCTTTTATTAAAATATTTAATTTCAATACTTTAATTACGCTATTATTTGCGTGAAAAAATATGTTTACCCCTTTTGGATGTTTAATCGGTGGCCGTATTATGTTTTTTTAATTTAGACTGCTTTTGAGTTAATACTTAATTAATAATTTAGAATCTTTATAATTTCTTAGAATACAAAATCAGTGGAAAGAAATACAGTAGAAAATTTTAATTTATTTAATAATTTCAACAATTCTTTTTGGTATCTAGGTAAATACAGTTACTTAATTTTCATTATTAAAATAAGTCTTGAGTTGATCACGCAGTTTCCGGAAGCTGAGCTTTTTATTGAGGTAACGTCGTGCGCTATGACTAGGAGTGATGACTCACACATGTAAATGTATTTCGTGTTGTATTACTGAATGTGAAACACACATACCTAAAATTTTTGCCATTTTTAACTCCTGCTTGTTCCGTGGCGCCAGCGTCGCGTCGGTTCAATGTTATTATGAGCGTATTGACTTTGGATAGAATTCGTGACAGCGCCATCTTCGTGATAATTACAGAATTAATATAGATGCGGGTGGTTATTTACTATAGATGGCGTTTTTATGAATTTATATTACAGTTGTTTTTTTATTATTTTATTATGTAATTTACTTGAGTATAACTTTCATTCAGTTGGGGTAAGCTGTGCTTATTTGCCTCTATGAACTGCACGCCACTGGGAATAATAACTATTCACATTATTAAAAGTAGACAGCCGTATCGAAAATGTCTCATTCGTGCTATAGATCTGTAACATGTCACCTTAAAATTGTAAAAACCGTTAGATTGTAATCTAACGATTTTTATCTCGATAGACTGTCGAAAGATTGTGAACCGTTCAATGTTAGGAGGGTCAATTTTTGAAATATTGATTATATTTACGTTTTCTTGTCTCTTTCTTGTAGGTTAGGTTAGGGTTCGACATAAATAATCACTTAGGTTCTATCGGGTTAATATACCTAACAGATTACAATCTACCGAAAAATAATGCGTTAAATTGTAATCTTTTGATAGATTACAATCTCGCTAGTTAGATTATAATCTAACGGTTTTTACAATTTTACGGTGACACACATATTATTTTATACTATGAGTATTTTCTGTGCCCAAATATAAAAAAAAACAACTTCTCCGTTCTGCTACATCTTTGTTTATAAGGCGACACCTACACCAACGACGTTTCTCTCCCTAAAGAGCGTATAGAAGCTAAGAAATATGTATTACTTACTTATTTAGTGTAAGTAACTGCCTCGTTGGTCTAGTGGTTAGCATGTTCGACTGCGGCCGAAGAGGTCCCGGGTCGGGTCACAACAAGTATTGGGCTTTTCTGACAAGAAATTCTCAATACTAGCTCGGAGTTAGGATGTTGGCGGTGTTTCACCCCCGTGCCTCGGAGAGCACGTTAAGCCGTCGGTCCTGCGCCTGATCTCTCCGGTCGTGTCGGATTTTCCGCCCCATCGGGCTATGAGAGTAAAGGAACAGAGAGTGCACCTGTGTTTGCGCAAACACTTGTGCACTATAATATCTCCCGCGCAGATGGCTATAGCCGAAATTCGGTCGGGAGGACAGTGTTAAAGTTGACTTTGAAATGTTATAATGTGCGATGGAGTGTGTGATACAATATTCAATGGGTAATTTCACTCATACTTTGTTCGATAAGTACTTATGTTGCACGTTTGTGCGTCGGTGCGATGCTGTGTAAATGTATAGCATTTAAGCTCATTAAATTAATTACCGTCGCACGACAGTAGCTTTAAACAACGCATTTGTTGTAGTATATAAGCTCTTTTTAAATTATATTATTGAAGTGTTAAATGTTAGTCTGTAAGATTTTCCTTAGTTTTATATCATTTGTTGTTCTTTTTTCTTTTATTTGCATTTACGTAATGATACATCTCGAGTCCAGATCACGAATTTCACTATTTTTAAGGACACAGTTAATAATACTTACTTAGTCGTAGAACTCTCCCTCTAACTTGCAGAACTCTGCTCTGACAAGTAACTTGCAGTGTGTAAACAAACACTCGCCGTACGTTAACATTTGCAAGTTTTGTATACTTTCTATACTTGCAGACGTTGGTACAGTCCGCGAGGCGTAAGGTGAGCTTTGCATTTGTGTGAGTGATCACTAAAAGTAGAGTCAGACAAAAAACTTTTAAAAATAGATTTTATTCGTAAAAGATAAATACGAGTACAATTCAAATATGAAAAAATATTAAAATTGTTCTACATCGGACATTGCATCTTCATCATTTTCCTTATCATCATTTTCACTCTCGTCTGATGTGTCGTCTGTGTTAATAATGAATCGTTCCGATAAATCATCAAGAACAGCGTCGTGGCCTTTAAACTTATTTTCTTCTTTTACTGCGTGATCGCATACATTTTTCCATTCTTGTGCAGTGATACTGCCAACTTTTTCTGTCACTAACCTCATTATTACATCCATATTCATTGACACGTTTTTTTTCGCAACGTAGCCTTTTATCATAGCCCAAATGTTTTAATAAAAAATAAAAATAAAATAAAATAAAATATTAAGAAACACGTCACGCTGCTACCAGTACAAGAGGTGAAGTTGCGTCAAGCGATGGACGCACCGCGCCTCAGGCCGATTGTCAAAAAGCAGTAAAAACCGGTTTATACCAAGCAAGGGACGCGCCGCGCTTAAGGCCAATGTTACACCTACACTATCTATGTACACTCACACAAATGCAAAGCTCACCTTACGCCTCGCGGACTGTAATGACAGCAGATTTCTGTATAGACTTAGCATAACATCAAATTACGACAGTCATGTAAACCAAATACGGACAAGTTATGCCGACCTGTTCTGTAAAAAAAACTTTCAAATAGATAATTACTAGTTATCTAAGCTGATTAAATAGTTATCACAAATACTTTTTAATTTCTAAGCTCTAGTTATTGTGTTTAATTTTAGCTTTGCAGCTTTAATAATATTTACTTTCTAAAATTAGATAACTTTGAAATAACCTTTTTTTTTTAATCAACAGGGTATAGACACGCTAATGTCCCAACTACAAAAAAATAACTACGATAAATCACACTGTGATAAATCTAAGTAATCACTAGCTTATTTTAATTGAAAATTGGGTATTTGACAACTATTCAAATCAGCAACTTTTTTTCAAACGCGTGCTTAGTGTGGGATTTTGTATGAAACATTGCATAGCGACGTCATCAAAGTTCGACGCACTTTTTTACTTTAATCGATAGTTTAAAATAGTTATTCAACATAAAACTAACAGGGGACGTGTATATTACGACTTTTGGGAAATCCTCTATTTAATAATCACTA
The DNA here is from genome assembly GCA_923060345.2 of Erebia aethiops. NCBI lineage: Eukaryota > Metazoa > Arthropoda > Insecta > Lepidoptera > Nymphalidae > Erebia > Erebia aethiops. Next base: position 7,439,034 of record OV281079.1, on the reverse strand, counting down.
AAAAATAATTTATTTGAATAGTTGTCAAATACCCAATTAAGTACTTTTAAGATGAATCTTATGATAGGCATCTAGTTTATAACACTCGGCCTAAAAAATGTAACATGTATCCAATATTATAATAAGACGACCTTGCTAGCGCAGTTATGTCTAACAGTATTTATGGGTAGGAGCCCGCGGACTGGATTCCTGGCAATTTGGGGATATATAATTTCGGATTTACGACTAATTATTCTGTTTTTTTTTTCTCCAAACTACTAACTACCTAACTTACTCATTTGTTAGTTAATTCTGCGCAATATACTAGCAATAGATTTCCATTTCCGCAGAATGAAGGAAAAAAATAGGCAGTCAATATTTTTTGTCAGATTTATAAAAAGAAGTATGGAAACTTTTTAAAGCTGAATGGAACCGTATGTATCTCGAGCTAGTAAGTGTATATTAAAGTCTCTTACCATTGATATATTTGTTTAAATTTAAGGTCGTCTAATCGCTGTAGAAAATAAGCGTAAGCGACGCATACCTACATGTACTTAAAAGTGAATTGTAATGAAAATGAAACTGTAAAATAACTAAGTAGTAACTATTACTACTAAGTAGTTACCTCTTCTAGGCATAGTACGTCACTTACACAATTCTGTATGAAGTTTAACTCTAAATCTAAAGAAAAATTGATAAAAAAGTAGGTCAAAGAATATTACTAATAATCTAATGGAATATTTTACTCAGCAATAAAACATTTCTCTTTATTTTGGCACTGGGCTTACTAAGTACCAATATGTTATTAAATCTTTTGTTGCATAAAATGATCAACTTTATTGTAAAACGAGTATCGAAACCATATGTAATTAACACCGTACAGTTAGTAGTTATTTTCAGTACCGTTCCTTACATAGTTGATAGTGACTTCAGTACTACTCTGACCATACGCTTATTGACTCCATACATGCAGTAGGATTACCATCTCTTGTATAAACGTTCATTAAGTACGACGGCAGGGATGCCTGTAGTATGCGTCTAAAAAATAATGTCACGAGTAAAGTGGACCCAAATAGCTCTTTGTTTAAAGTCGAATATGCTGTGACATCGGTTTTAATTTAGCATGATGTCCTTTGGAGCGCTATCTGTAAATGTATAGACTAATTTGATATGTATTATAAGAACTTTAAGGTCCGTTTTACTTATCGCTAAAGAGCTACGCTCGGATTCAGTCAATGCAACGTTGGCGTGATTATAATCTACTGGCCTACTGACTTCTTTAACTACGTGCAGATGTGGCTTCCGTTTTTCCTGCCGTGTTTTCTTATACTTAGCTATACTTTCCCTAAAGCTTCAAGGCAACAGTCTCTTCTATATAACAGATGTTCTGAGTATTCGTGCTCTAACATGGACCTTGCTTTCCATTCAGTTTAATTATCATAGAATGTAAGCCTCTTTCAATATTTGTCGGCCAATGGTATTTTTACTTATATCGTATTGCTATTTTGGTAATATGTGGTTAGCGATATGTGTTACTATGTATATATTAAAAGTTACTAAGTATGTCTATGTTAGAACTATTGTATTAATGTAAAAAATATTTGTATTACCTTCTAATACTATTGTAATATGTTTAATATAAAAACTCAATCTCCTATCACCTGCTAATTCCAGACAAAAAGAGGATTGTAAAAAAAAAACAAAAAAAAATGTACTATCATCTTACACTCTTAACATGTTTTACTGCTCAAGGTGTTTTAGTGCAGTGTAAAAATGTAACGTTTTGTGGAACAAATTAATTGCGAATTCACACCTCTTTCATGTTTTTTAGCACAAAATACAATACAAAAAATGGGAGATGTCTTAAAAACTCACATCAATTTAAATTGTTTGTATTTAATGAGCAGATGAATCGAATTTCTAAACATTTAACCTATGTGCGTGCAAATATTATTAAGGCGCCATTCCACTGTTGCACACGGACACCACCACTGACCCGTTGACGAAGGTGAGTGACGGAAAGCGACGCGATTAAACATAAATCCTAACGGTGACAAATTCGCGAAGGCCACGTTTGATATTTTGTAACGCGTCGCGTATTTGTTGTTCAGAAATTTACCTACGTCAGCGATAAACTATGGATTTAAATAAAATATTATAAGTCCATCCGACAAACGCAACTCTTTAACTGTGTGCCTGTATATTATTTTATACCTATTTTAAAGTATACGAAGAACTACATACACTACACGAGCCTTTGGTTACAAAACACAATGAACAATTGAATTTCTGCTTGTAAAATACACAAAAACTAGGTTGTAAACTTTTAGTTGCAAACATTAATTAATTATATTAAATATACGTAGGTATAGGTACTAAAATATTTGAGATTATCTTTTAAGCTGATTCTTAAGTCCTTATTCAGTATTGATTTCGAGGAGTAAATTAAAATATGATGTTTTGATAAGAGAATAATTTAAAAAGTATTTATTGTTAGCGAAAAAACATCGAATGAAAAATCTATAAACCTAGGCTTTTTGATTCGATATAATATTTTCTTTTTTTATGAGGACATAAAGGTGCCGTTCCATACTGTGCTCGGACACGCGTTGCACGTTGTCTGCGTGGTCATGTAAAAGGCAGCGTGTCCACCGCAGCGTATGCTACGCAATATTTTGACAGAGGTGGTAGGGGAGCCCAAGAGGGGATTTTTGATGTACTCCAGCGCGGCAGAAATAACTGTGCACGAGTCACGTTACTTCTAAAATAGTCTGTTATTGACCCTTCTTTTTTAATTAAAATTGAATACTCTATCACTTATTCCTAAGTAATTCAATATTCACGTCGCGTCATAAGCTAAGGTAACAGATTACCTATCTTATGATAGGTAATCTGTTACCTTAGGTATGAGGCATAGGGATTTTGAGGATTCCGAAGTTAGATTGATCATTGGTTTTATACCTACGTCCGTGGGTTGCAGTAGTTAATTTTTACCTACATTATTAAAAATATAATAGAAAGTAAATCTAAGCACACGTGCGTACCGGGTCCTTGCATAGCACTGGATCTAATGGCAGAATGCTGAACCAGTTTTTAAAATTAATTTATAATAATATCTGTACCTGTTTGTAATTTTGTCGTTACAATCCGTGTATTGTTTCAGTATTTGGCACTATTATTTTCATAAGTAAAGAAAACTATATTGGCTCATTTTTACAGGGCGAACTAGCGTGAGTGACCTAGTTTGTTCCCGAAATTCTGATCTCGTCACTATGTAGGCAGATTCTATCAGAATATTAGACTGAATAAGTAAATTAGTTATCGATTTAAAAACATTAAGTAGGTAAAGTCTATTTTATTTGAGGCGCAAACAAACTACTGTGGAAACGTAGCGGGTCGTGTTCGAATACAAAGTGATGCGATAAGGTTAAGGATTGAATAGACAATGCCTGAACATATGACCTCAACCTGGATGTGAGTCGGACTCAGACCACACTCGAGCTTAGATCTAAAGAGCGTACTTTGACTGCACTTAATTACACAACATTTTTGACGCTTCGAGTGCTACCAGATGTTTATGAAAAAATAAATACCTAGTGCTGGGGACAAAGAAGATTGATAATATGAATCACCTCACTCACTAGGTACCTACAGTAGTACTGTACCTACTGTAGTACTGGTTTAGTAAGTTAAATTTTGTAATTCTGTCACTTTTTTGCAAAAGCCTATTGCAGTTGCCAAACAGCGGCAGCGTTGGAAAATTTAACTTAATGAGTTTAAGGGTCCTTGTAAAAGTGGCCGATCTCTGTCCATACAAAAGTTAACGACGGAATATTGCGTCTCGAGCCATCTCAGTGCAATAATGTATACTGCAGATTTGTGCTTGTGTGTTGTTTTGTCTATGAATTATATTAACTTCAGTTTTGCAGCAATTCGCAATCTCACCAACAACACTCAGCTGTCTCTGATTTTTAGAACTTTAGGGTGACTTCATCAGAGCTATGATGTTAATGTGTCAAACCTACCAATAGGAGCGCTTTATTTATTTCGTAGCAAAAAATCGCTACACATAAGGCGCTCCTATTGGTGGGTTTGACACACATCCGTAGCGTGTAAAGGCCCCCTTATTGCAGTTTCACTAATATGTTTCAAGCTTTTCAAAGTCGCTGGTGCGTTTTTGTGAAAACCGACTTTTATCGTGTATTTTATGTAGGTCCTATCTCAGAAAAATAGATTTTAGTTTGTTTGCACCTCTATTTTCACACAGTTATTTCACTAGACATAGAGTAACGGTTTTTCTTACACACATGTCCTTACTATCATGGCTTAAAGCAGTATTATTTTGATATTGTTGACGTTCATGTTTCAGAATTATAATCCTTATTTCAGGGACGTAAAGGTACGTCACATAAAACAATTCATAATAATATATGTTACTTTAAGCGATGGCAGTATGCCCACAGTAATGAAATACACATTGATATGTTAATTTATGTTATAATATTATATCTAACTTAAGGTAAAATTATTTTGCGACACACATACATACTATCTTTCTAGGCATAAAGTACTAACTATCCTTTCGCGTCGATATTTTCGTAATGAGAAACGACTATATTTACAAAAGATAACTATAATAATATGTATCTGATTATTATACTTGACCTAATAAAGGTATCGAAATTCATATACTTTTTTGTTTGATTTTTAATGAGTAAGAATTTCCCTTTGCAGAGGTATGATTCGTATCACGTTAAAATACCTTTTTTTAATCTACTACAAGTTAGCCCTTGACTGCGATCTCACCTGATGATAAGTGATGATGCAGCCTAAGATGGTAGCGGGCTAACCTGTTAGGGGTACGGCAGTTACATTAAACCCATAATATCCCAATCGGTTTCTACACGGCATCGGACCGGAACGCTAAATCGCTTGGCGGCACGTCTTTGCCGGTAGGGTGGTAACTATATAGCCACGGCCGAAGCCTCCCACCAGGCCAGACCAGGGAAAATTCAGAAATTATAAATTCCCAAAACCGTGACGGGGATCGAACCCGTGACCTCCACACGTTAAGCCAACAGCGCTCAACACTGCGCCACGGAGGTCGTCGAGAATAATTACGGTAGGTAGGTACCTATAGGTAACACTGAAAATGTATAGAAAATGAAAAACGGCTTAATGAAGAAAGTTGCCAATACTTTTATTGTTTTTCGAAGTAATCTCCGTTCCTCTCCTCTACACATCGTCGCATTCGATGGAACCACTGAGAAAAGCAGTGGGCCCATTCTTCCTTAGCGGTCTCTTCTATGGCATTTACGTACGCTTTCACCGCATCTTCAGGGCTCATAAAGCGAATACCTCGAATTTTATCTTTAGTTCTTGGGAATAAATAAAAGTCGCAGGGCGCCAGGTCAGGACTGTATGGCGGATGACTCATTATCTCTACACCTGCCATAGTCAAATATTCAACAGTCCGTTTTGCGGAGTGTGCTGAAGCATTGTCGTGGTGAAGGAGGATCCTGCTTCGAGGGCGCTGCTGTCGAATTTTTTCCAAGACAACAGGCAAACAGCGATTGACAAACCAGTCTGCAGTAACTGTCCTTCCATCTTCTAGCACAACTGTCGCGAAATTACCTTTCCGACCAAAGAATGAGGCAATCATCTTTTTCTTCCTTGACTTCTTCCTTTCTTTACCTTAGTTAATTGGCCGATCCTCGAAAGAAAACACCCACTGAGCTGATTGTCTTTTGGTTTCGGGTTCGTAGCAATATATCCAGCTTTCATCACCTGTGACGATGTCAAATACAACATTTGAGTCACCGCCGTTGAACTTATCTAACATTTGGCGACACCAGTCCATGCGAAGGTGTTTCTGGTCGTCGGTTAAAGTATGGGGAATCCATCTGGTACAAAGCTTCCTGACGCCTAAATGTTCGTGTAATATTTTTTGAACTTGACTCACACCAATGCCTAGGCTTGCCCGTATCTGCTGATAGGTCGCTCTCTTATCTTCCTCTATCATGCGTCGCACAGCACTGATGTTATCTTCAGTAGTCGCTGTTAAAGGACGTCCCTCACGCGGATCATCATTGAGATTGCTACGTCCACGCTTAAACTCGTTAAACCAATTGTAAATAGTGGCACGAGATGGGGCTTCATTAAGAAATGCTAATCGCAGCCTATCATAGCTTTGTTGTTGAGTAAGCCCACAACGAAAGTCATAATAAATCATTGACCGAAAATTTTCTCGCGTTATTCATTTTCACGTGTAACAAGAGTTTTAGATTTGCCGCCAATTCACAAAAACAAATGACAAGTGAATGCAATATACTACATTAGGTTACCAAAGAGTTCTAAAATTGAAATTCAAAAAAGTTTTCATTAGCAATGTTTCTAACTGGCCAGTTCTAAACATTTTCAGTGTTACCCACGTATTGCCTGCCACACATTTTCTGTAGACTTAGTGGAAGTTACCATTGGTGCCTATTTTGTGGTACGAAGTGTGTGGGTGTGGTACTAGTGATGGGCAACGGCGAAGACGTTTCATCGACCGGGCTTTGATTTATGGATGATGGCCCTGTCCTCTTCTCTTATGTGACACGAATTTTATACCTACATTGTTTCATCATCACCTTTTCAACCCATCGCCTTTCTTTATCTTATCTTTCATAGAAAGTTACATATTTGTTCCGTTTGCCGTGGAGACCCTGGGGCCGTGGAGTCTTAGTGCCAAAAAAATTTTATATGAGATATTTCACCACGGTTAATTGCCTCATCTGGTGACAGAAGCTGTCTTATTTTTTGCGCAAATGATCAGCCTGGCTGTCCAGCGCGGAAGTGCAGCCAGCATTCTTGCCACCATTCCACGCGGGCACGTTTTATATAGGTAGTAGATAATTAGGTTAGGCTAGGGCTGGCATTAAGGTCTATTATACTATTTAGATACATTAGATATGAAACACTCGTGATTGCGTAGGTTTCCTTTCGATGTTTTCCTTCATCGTTAAATCAAGTGATGTTTAATGTGATGCCTTTCCGTTGCTTCGTTGTGGCTTAATTGACTGGGTTTTTGACTACTACTTATTCAATTAAATTATTTTTTAGTGATTATTAAATAGAGGATCTCCCAAAAGTAGTAATATCCACGTCCCCTGTTAGTTTTATGTTGAAAAACCATTTTAAACAATCGATTAAAGTGAAAAAGTGCGTCGAACTTTAATGACGTCACATTTCAGAATGCATACTAATATTATAAATGCGAAAGTGTGTTTGTCTGTCTGCTACGCTTTCACGGCCCATCTGTTCAACCGGTTTGATGAAATTTGTTACAGGGATAGTTTGTATCCTGGGGAAGGCTTTTTATGCCGGAAAATTAAAGAGTTACCGCGGGAATCAAAAAAATTTAATCCACGCGGACGAAGTCGCGGGCATCATCTAGTTTCATTTAAATCCCATTATAGGACGTGTTTTGACCTTTGAAAAAAAGTTGCTGATTTTACTTTTGACCCAATTATTATATGAATAGGATAGGTTTCCTATTTATTTTGTAGCGTCATGCTACGTGCTACGCTTACGTAGCTAAGCTAGCTAAGTGCTACAACACATGATTTCTTTTTAAATAAATACATGAGGTTATTAGCCTACATTAGAATTTAATGGATAGCTTTCCGAATTCTCCGTCCATTTTAATCTTGCTGAACGAAGGACAATGGTAAAAATATCGTCATTTTTATGACCGACCTGCGCCATGGCGGCACCATGATCGGAATCACATATACCTAACATCGTATACACATTTGAATGCATCGAGACTGTTATTTGACTCGGCCATTATTCGATCCGTCGGTAATTTTAATACTTAAGCTGTTCAGCAGAATTAGCAACGATTGTGTTCAAGCCGACTGCGGCCAACGAGGTCCCGGGTCGGACCATAATTAAGTTTGGGTTTTTCTTACTAGAAATTCTCAGTACTAGCCCGGAGTTAGAAAATTGCCGGCATGACACCCCCGTGCCTCGGAGAGCACGTTAAGCCGTCGGTCCCGGTTATTATTACTAACATGATAATAGTCGTTAAAGCCTGACTGGCTTTAGAGCAGCGTGGTGGGTTTAAGCTCTAATTCCCTCTCCTATGAAAGTGGAGGTCTGTGCCAAGCAGTGGGACGTTAATGGGCTGTAGTGGTGGTTCAGGCTACACTTTACTAACCAGGCGAGTCGAAAGATAGCGAGTCCTAGCGAGTTTCAGCAGTAGGTACCTTTTTTTTCTCTGGGGAGGAGGAAAATCCTCATTGTATACCTCAGGAGTTTTTCAGGCATGCCCGACTCCATTAGTGATGAGACCCAGCGGCCTACGGACTTAAAACCTCCTCCCCCTTCTCCTCTCAATCTTTCAGGTAAAAGTACCTACGCCCGTGCCCAACACCGCGCTGGTAAGTTCATGTTCAAAAATTACCCATGCGTATGTACTATATAGTAATAATAAGTTTGTAATCGATTTAGTTAAGTAAGAGCGAAAACCATTATGGACCGGACAGAAGAAATCTGCGTGAGGAATGACGCTAAAACTACCTACAATATATAAGTTTTGATTTTTGCTCATTGGCTAAGAGTAAATTGGATGAAAGTAATAAAAAAATCATTTAATGCCTGTTTAATAACTTTTGAAGTCTGTTCACTTTTTTAAAAGTTTTATTATAGGTATTTATTGTTAATTTACTAGAGGTCGCCCCGCCCGCGGCTTCGTCCGTACGCGTACAATTTCTGATTTCCTATGAGAAGAAATTTTCCCGTTGCAAAAAGCCTATCTATATAGAGGCTTTAAATAGTTTATGCAGAGTTTAATTATTTATATCTAATGATCTAAATGTCAATTTCAAGTCTATACTTAAAAATCATAGATCTTTTATGTAAGCTTCAACCTCCCGTTTCACCTTTTTGGAGTGAATTTTCGTAAAATTGCTTATACGGATTTTCAAGTCAGTCCAAAGAATCAGGGTAAAATTATATTAATCTGCCGCGCTGGAGTAAATCCAAAAATCCCCTCTTGGGCTCCCCTACTATGAGGGATTTTTTTAAAGTTTTGTTTCAAGTTTTTTTTACAGAACTGGCATCTTGACTTTTCTTTCCCGATTCGTTTTGCTCGCTTTCTTTTTGCCCGCTGGGTATATTTTTTAAACAATAGGTAGGTATACAGTAAAACTAAATTTATTTAAACTAGATTTATTTTTTAAATAATAGACACATTATGAATAAATGTTATTTAATACGCATACATCTAGGACAAAAAAAGAACTTAATTAAATATTTTAAAAATAAAGTATAATTTTCAACCTTAAAAAATAGAACGTTTTTTTTTTTAATTATGGATAAAATTCTTCTGGCCCGCCCCATTCGCATTGCCCGTCCGTCCCCTTTGTACATTTAGTACCTAATCCCTTATTTGTATTTCAACAGCCTTTGAACTTTTTTCCGTTATTTGTTGTCACATATTAACCCAGTAATTTGGTGCTCAAAAAGGGGGTTACCTGGAAAGTTTCTCGGGAGTTTTAAAAATTGGTGCATTTTATAGATTTCGACGTGCTCTTTCCGAATTTCCGCTTTGCCACCTCGTATATATGCCGCTCGCGCCGCCATATTGAAAAAATGGCGCCCAAAACCAGTTTTTGACAATAACTCCATTCCGACTAATTTTACGATGAAAAAAGTCATGTAGGTAATAAATTAAACTACAATTTATGTAAACCCTTTTTTTTTGTAAAATCAATAGTTGCAATAGTTACGAGACCCGCAAACCAAAACCTAAATTCACCTTTCACAGTTTAAATAAATTTGTATAGTGGATGTTTTACAGGTTCTTTAAACTAAATTAAATCTAGTTTAATTTCCAATATGGCGGCGAAGCGGCAAAGATACGAGGTGGCAAAGTGGAAATTCGTAAAGAGCACGTCGAAATCTATAAAATACACCAAATTTCAAAACTCCCGAGAAGCTTTCCAGGTAAAACTACCAAATGACAGTATTATACATGTACGAGTATATTCCTATTAGATCAGTATCGTGGCTGCTTGCTTCTAATCTAAAGTAAGAAGTTAGGTAGTTATAAAAAATTACATACATATTTTATTGCATCACCTTACCAAATAAACTCATACCGAAAATCATAAGCTCGTAAATCCATAAAAAAATAGTGATCACATAAACACAATAACGACAATATTATAAGCGCTGTTACCGTACCGTAGTAATTTGCTTCAAAACAACAATGAAGTCAACAAAGCTGGCTGTGATATGAGGACATGTACATTCCACAGCCACTTTGTCGGCCCCCTTGTTGCTCCTTGATCGGCTGCTGTTGAATCAATCTTCAAGTATCGCCGATCCGCTCCTGCCGACCGTCGCCAGATCGCCAATTGTCGTTTGTCGCTCATCAAAGCTGGCTGTGATATGGATGGCTGACACAACACAGCCACTTTGTGAGCAACACCCGACATCGATCCAAAGCGCGACTGTTCCATCGCTGTAACATAACGCCACGCAGCCCAACTCGTCAAAAATGGCTGTGATATGAAAGCTGACCATTGCACAACCATTTTTACGATGGGGCCACGGACCTCGAATGTTCTTTCGGTAATCCTCTCCTTAAAATAAAAACGTACCTATAATATAAAAAGTGTATATAAAATTATAATGTGTAGGTACATATTATATAAAATTGGCCGTCTCCGTAAACCGACCACATCAAAGTGGCTGTGATATGAACTCGGATTACATGTCACCGCCGCTTTGACAGGCTAGGCCCGAGAACGTGCAGTATATTCAATTTCAGTAGAAGCGAGCGTAGTCCCGTAGCCACATGATGATAAAAAATGTAGCCTTGCTCATCAAAGCTGGCTGTGATAGTTTCATAATGACCTATGACAACCTGACTTTGATGGCAAGGCCGCATTCGGTCTTGAAACATTGAAGTATCTGAAATTTCACACAGAAAAATACACCAAGCAATATTTGTTACAATCGATTTAAATATATATATTACGAGGTAGTTTAAGGCCTTAATTACTAACAGCTCGAGCGCGAAGTACAATTCTTATCGCTAGTAAATATAACCTGACTTTGATGGCAAGGCCGCATTCGGTCTTCAAACATTGAAATGATTGAAGTATCTGAAATTTCACACAGAAAAATACACCAAGCAATATTTGTTACAATCGATTTAAATATATTATATATTACGAGGTAGTTTAAGGCCTTAATTACTAACAGCTCGAGCGCGAAGTACAATTCTTATCGCTAGTAAATATAACCTGACTTTGATGGCAAGGCCGCATTCGGTCTTCAAACATTGAAATGATTGAAGTATCTGAAATTTCACACAGAAAAATACACCAAGCAATATTTGTTACAATCGATTTAAATACATATTATGTAGTTTAAGGCCTTAATTATTAACAGTTCGGTGCGAAGTACAATTCTTATCGCTAGTAAATATTATATAATAAATCCACTTATACCTAAATCATAGTAGTATGGCATCTAGATCATTGTATATATATGTCACCGTAAAATTGTTGTACATGACATTGACATTGTGAATCACAATATAAAGCTTATCTATTGTAAAGTCCGGACAGATGCCTCAGTGGGATAGTCGCCTCGCTTTCAAAAACCTAACTTCCCAACACCACACACCTCTGTCCCCGCAGGTCGTCGTATGGAACAGGTGCGTTTCGCTTGTGCATGTGATCAACTCCCCAGCAAACGCGACCAACGCGTGAAAATTTGAAACGTTAGTATTAACTGTTGCATAACTTTATAAGTACTAATAAATTCGTGTTCTGATTTTTTATATCAATACACTGGTTCATTAAGTAACTGAACACCTTGGTGTTAATCTCTATTTTGTATTTGATTTAGTTAAAAACTGAAAGGGCATCTACCCCCCATACCCTTTAACATAAATCATTAAAAGAAAATATAAATTCATTATGTTAGATTTATATTGAGAAAAGTTTTTATTATAGTTTTATTATGATTGTGTCATTTGGGTATTTGACAACTAGTCAAATCGACGCACTTTTATACTTTAGTGGATAATTTAAAATGGTAGTTCAATATAAAACTAACAGCTAGAGAACGTGATTATTACGACTTTTGGGAGACGTATTTTTGCATATTTAAATAGACGACTTTTTATAATCACATAAAACTAATTTGTAGTCAAATACCCAATTATCTTAAAAATATTATAAATAAAACCTTTAGTACTTCTATATTATATAAGTATTTTAATTAATTTAATCCATAGGCCATCTATCCTCTTTGGCATTTTCATGGCGGGGCAGTATCCCTTTAAAAAGGCACCTATTTCCAAAAAAAAAAAACTCCAAAAACTCACTTGCTGCAAAACCAGTAATACGAGTACGAACGAAAACAAAATAGGAATTAATGAAGGAACCAGAAGTTTAATTCGATATAATCCGCGACAAAAAAAGGAAAAACCATGTGGTACAGTGACTTTACACAGTACACCTATATTGATTGTATATTATATATTAATATATATTTTGATTATTTATTGTATATATAATATATATATATTGTAATTTAATATATTATTATTCTGTATATTTATATTTATTCACCACACCACAGAATTCCCCCAACTACCCTCGGAATTCGGCGTGTGAATGTCGGTGCTTATCGCCGTGGTTTCTAAACCGATTTGAAAAAAAAAAATTCAGTGGTTATAGGAAGCTCTCGAGGTGGTTCCACAAAGAATTCTGACTCCAAATCCTCAATCCCGATGCTGTAGGTGTACCGTACTACATGAAATCCTCAAAACTAGGGAGTTAGATGGTGAATTCATATAGTATCTTATCCATCTTGCGAACTTCCTCTATCGAGTCCAAAAATTAATTAATATCGGTCCATTCGTTGCCAAGAAAATCGTTAACAAACAAAAAACCAAGCAAACAATTGAACATAAGTACTATATATGTCACCGTAAGATTGTAAAAGATTGTGAACCGTTCAATGTTCTGAGTATTAATTTATGAAATATTTATTGTTTTTACGTTTTCTTGTCTCTTTCTTGTACAGTTCGCGCGCGAGTTGAATGCAGAGTAAATGTAAGTGTTACCATACATTTACTCTGCATTCAACTCGCGCGCGAACTATAGGTTAGGTTAGGGTTTGACATGAATATTCAGGTAGTGCATATTTAGGTTCTATCGGGTTAATATACCTAATATATTACAATTTACCGAAAAATAACGCGTTAAATTGTAAGCAGTATGTTACGGTTCACAATCTGTCGACAGTTTATAATCTATCGAGATAAAAAACGTTATATTATAATCTAACGGTTTTTACAATCTTACGGTGACATATACATACATACGGATCGAATACAGAAAATCCTTTTTGGGGTTGCGTACCTAAAAGCTAGGTTTGCAACCCTTATGGTGCGACTTTGTCTGTACGGTCAAATAACACATTCCAGTAACTATTTGTACCTGTTTGGTATAGTTTTAAATAAACGCAATCCAACCTTATCGCAAATGAAATAATTCAAAAAATATTATTATCACTATCTATTACAAAAGGGGCTGAAATGGGGAGGGTTGAAATTTTTAAGTGGGTATAAAACGACTAATTCATTCTAAAAAATCTACATTCTAAAATTTTTAATTTTGACTGATGTGAAAAATGTCTGAAAAAAGTGTTTTCTTACATAACTTCAAAAATTCTTGTCGGATCGATTTTTGAATATAAAATTATCTTTTTGAGTTCAAAAAACTGCATCAAAAGCTGCAAACTGGGTAAACTCGGTTAATTTGTTCGAAAGATATCGCAATTAAAAACTTCTAAGAAAGAGTTTTGCAACTCGAAATACATTTTCGAGCTTAAAACTTAGTAAAAGGAAATTTCTTGAGCATTTTGAGATTGAAAATAGCGGGAAGTTCCAGGGACGGCCTGCTGGGTCAACCATTTCGGTTTTTTCAAATCTTCTGATTAAGAAAATCCCTCCCGATAATCGTGAGATTACGAGTCAGCACGTTTGGGACATCAAGCTGAAACGTCTGTATGATAATTTGACGCGCTCGAGTATTTCAAAATGGCGATTGTTTTTGCATTCGTTGTTGGTAACGCATTAGGATACCATTAATACGAGCTGCCGGCGGCGGTGAGGGCGGGGTGCGGGCGGCAGTGTGAGCGCAATGTTCAGCTAACTTTACCTAAAACACACGAAATAAAGGTTATTGATATCACTGTGCTAATATAAAACCAGATGTGCTGCTCTGGAAAAGAGGCTAGTGGCTGTGGACCCCAACAATAATTATTCCTCAGGCGGCAAAAAATTATCATATGATAAAGTATCAGTAAGAAAAAATATCAAGTCATCATCATATCATCAGTCAACCACCTTTTTCTCGGGATTAAGCGTGGAGATATCAAGTTGAAATTAATATCAAATACTCTAAAATCCCTTGGAGCTGTAAAAAACAAGCTTCTAAAACCTAAGTCAACGGAATCAAAAGATACTGCCGATTATACCTCATATTTTGCATATTTTGACACACACCAATAAATCAAACCCTCTAGGGTACTTCCCGTTGACCTAGAATCATTAAATTTGGCAAGAAGTAAGGTCTCACAACATAAATATGGGAAAGAATCCGAAAATCGTTAAGGCGCTCCCAGTTTAGCGATATAATTATTATGTAAGCCAGTTATTTCACATCTGATTACGTACGTGTTCTATGACATATTTCTTGCTATTTACTAAAATAATTTATATAATGTGGTGATACGGGACCCTTTGTGCGCGAGTCTGACTCGCACTTAACCGGTTTTTTATAACCATGTCTGGTTTTGGACCAGAGTTATCAGAGGTTCGAGCAGCATTTTTCATTTAATTCATTGTCAATTTCTTATTTTATAAAAAAGGAGATCCTTAAGGATCCTGGATTTAGGTATAAAAATCCTGGGGGAACTCTTTGATCATCCGGTATCAAAAGTAGGCTATGTTACTTTCCAAGCCCTCAACTATTTATCCATGCAAAAATCACGCCGATCCATTGCTCTGTTGCAGCGTGATTAAGGACAAACAAACACACTTTCGCATTTATAATATGAGTATGTTTACTAGATACTTAAATGCGGATACCTGGAACCATGATGAAGCTGCTACATGATAGGTATGCAACGTTGCAGTAATTAATATTATGTACCTATTATTATAGTAAATATACAGTCTATGATTATATTATTATGTGTCCAATTACAATTAATTGGACACATAAGACAGTTGACATGAATGTAGGAAGGAATATTCCAAAATATAATTTCGAAGTCAAGGATCAAAAAGTTAAATATCAAAAGGGCATTTTAAAGTACCTGACAGACCTGCCAAGTTCAACCATTTATTTATATTCCAAAAAGATCTTTTTGGAGATATAGTTATGTTCTAAATCACAATCCATCATATTATTATAAATGCGAAAGTGTGGTTGACTGGAGTCTGGTGGTTTGTGATTCAATCCCGCCGCAAACAGAACAATGGGTTAAAGTGATGTTTGCATGGATATCGTTTAGGAAAATGACAGTGTTCCTTTTATCGTAAAAAACCAAAGGGTAATAAGGTATCATCTTTAAATCCCTAAACCTAAATCGTCTCAGAATAAGGATATACTAACCTTACTCTGAGTCTGAGCTAATAAAGGTAAAGTCAAAGGATCTTAGTGTAGTTTATGAAGTTTTGGTTTACTCCCTCGAGTGATACATCTTTGATTAGGTACGTATTTAAAAAAAATGGTATGTGTAGTAAAATATTATATACGATAAGTAAAATAATTACTGTTTATTTTTTCAGCAACTCTAGCATGGCTATGGAACACGTGCGTTCTGAGTTCTGAGTCTGACAACACTCGAGCAGTTATTTAAGTAGTGATTATTTAATTTTAATCTCTATTCTTAAATCTTAAAATGAAATAAGTAATAATTAATATGTGCAAAAAAAAAAAAATACACAATATCGTTTCAGAAAAATATAAAGACCAATAATTATTATAAACATTTAATCTTGTAAAATTAATAATTACTATGTAATTTTGAAACTGAACAATCCCTCCGACCGGGTCCGGTCAGGTCCAGTCGGAGGCGTTGTACTGAATGATATTGTAATGCTGCAAGGGTGAATTCATTAAGGCTGCATTTATCAATTAAAGGGCGGGGGCGCGAGTTCATTCAAAGAACTAGTCACGTATTTTCTCAAATTAGAACTATTTAAAATACTATTTTGTAAAATGGACCGTTTCTCTGCTACATACTACGTAGTTGGTGCTACGTCAATAGCCAGTTTCGTAGTAGGCAGAGATAATGTGAAAAGGCTTAGGGACGGAATTAGAAACGTTTAGAATTTGAAATTGTTCGATTTATTAGGGTGAAAACACACTGCGGACAAAATTGATTTGCAAGGTTGGCCAAAAGTCCACGCTTGTTGCTATGTATGCTAAATATGGAGCTGCATAGACCAGCGCGACGTGACTAAAAGTGAATCTTAGCAATGCCGACGTTTGCGTATTGTCATTTTGCTGTGTCCTGCCCGTAGTGTTTTCGCTCTTACAGTGTAAATGCCTGACACAACACAAAAAATATATTTCACGTACAGCGAACGGCTACGTTCATATGCGAAAAAACTCAGGACAAGAATAAAAAGAACATTCCACAAATGCGGTGTCCTAGTTTACCTAAGTCGCCTATGCTCTTGCCACTATTGAGTTTCTTAGCAGTGTCGTACGTTAATTTGTTTGGCGGTACGTCTTTGCACGAATTTATCATTTGGCCATTTCTTGTTTCATGAACACATTGAGGGTAGACTTAAGATAGGTAACTGGTCAACGCAGAACACAATAAACTCATAAATTTTTCATAGAGTCCAAATGTCCAAAAATGCAGTTCCATTTTGTTACAACTCTAAACGTTAAGCTGCACGTAATGTGTAATAACTTAACAGGTTGAATGCTTTGTGCATTTTTTATGATTCATTGATTTAAAAAGAGCAGTGCTGCCAGTTGTCGGGGAAACGGAATAGAGGAAAATTAATTTTACAGGCAAAGAAATTACGGGAAATGATCAAAATGATGAAATCATTAGAATATCGGCCAGTTGCGACTTGAGTAGGTGGATAGCCTCCTCCGCTCTACTTTTATTAGTATGTATAGTTTATGTAGTATAATATTGTTGCACTTTCCCGCTCCTTTTTAAAGTTCCTTAAGAAATGAGTTGTCTGGAGGAGATCACTTTTAGTGATAAGACCGCCCTTGCGCACGCGTTGTTTTCTGCTTTTTGTTTAAGTTAATTAAGTTTTCTCTTTTTATGTGTGGCAATAAAGAATTTATCTATCTATCTATCTTATGTTGAGATCTATAGAGCGTACTTTGACTTGGCTCAGACTTTACTCAGAGATAAAACGAGATGGACTTATGTGAGTAACATAATTCTGTCTCGTTTTAACCATGTCTGAAGTCTGAAGCAAAGCATTGATGTAGAATTTTAGATGAAGCAAAGTCAAAGTTCGCTCTATAGATCTCAAACTTTGTCTTACACTGATTGCAGGTATAACGAAGGAGGAACCAGGGCATCCTCAATTTCCATCGTGTCTGCGGTTTGATTTGTCTGTGTTCCCCAGTTGGCGGGGAATCGGAAATTAGGCGAAGAAATTACGGGAAATGTTGAAATGGCGGCTTGATTTGGCACTTGGCTACGCCTGAGACCGTCCTGCGCCCCTAACGCTCGATCGATTTCGTGGAAAACTTATGGGTAATTTTCAAGATCATTTTCAAGACCAACCTGACCACCTGTCAGGTTGGTCCCATGTAGGGCTTTCAAATACCGGTTTTATTCAATACCGGTATTAATGAAAGATTTTTTATTTTACCGGAAGGGAAAAACTAAAAATAAGATAGATTGATTTTAACTTAAAACTAGTCTTTTCTGGAGGAAACTGCACCATAAAAACAGTTTTTCCATAAAAAATATTTTTTCATTACATTAACTCCAAAAGAGTACTTTTCTGCTTAAATTCAATGAAGAAATGCCATTTTTTTACTCGTAAAAATACATAGTTTAGCCAAAACACAAATTTATCAAAATTCAATAGTTATTTTTTAAAAGAAAATAAATCATAATTAAATATTGCATTGGATAAAAAACAGATTTCTGAACGTTTCGTGAGTCGTGAAAGAGAAATGCCAAGCCACAGCGTTCTAAATTCAAACACTAATTTTTCCCTCTGAGTGATCAAAAATGACTTTTCTTCACTGGTTTTAAGCAATAAAAGGTGCTCTTATTGAGCTAATGTGCTTAAGATACAATTTTTAACTTAGCCAATAAAAACAGTGGCATGTACCAAGAAATATATGCAATAGTCACTGTTTCGTTTATAGTGTTACCAATACCGGTATCCCGGTATTAGACATTTCAATACCGGTACTGAAAACGGAGGAAAGAAGTCCGGGATCCCGGTATTGGAAGCCCTAGTCTCATGTACAAATCATAATAATCATAAAAAAATTACGAATAATTCGTAAATGGAAAGCGGAACTCCTCAACGGGTAACTGCAAATCTATCCTGATTAAATTAGCTTATTGAAAAAGTACATTTCAACGCTTTTATTAATTCATCTATGTTTTATCTTTATTATTCATAAGGATTTTTACACAGGATAATCATATGTTACATAAAGCTATACATGCCAATGTATGTAAAATCATGTGAAAGCAAACACTACGTGCATAATATAAGTATCTCATAAAAAACAGTTATACATAAATATTATATATATTTTGGTAGAATAAAATATTATTTAGATCTCTATTTTTTTGTACATAAATAAATCCACCCGTGCGGAGCTAGGTGGGGTCATCTAGTTGTTAATATTAATTAATTTCCTTACTACATAAAGTATGTAAGTACATTTAAGTTTACAAATACAAGCGTCACATTATATAGTAGGTAAATAAGTTATTTTCAAAGTTTTTACAATCCTTAAGCTTTTAGATTATGAATGAATGACCCTTGAACGAATTTACTTCATCAATAATACAACGAATGCGCGGTCTGATGAATCATGACTTACTCGTATATTCACTTAAGATTAAAGGCAATGCGAAATCTTCACGGGAAAGCTATAGTTAGTGTAGTTTATTGCTATTGCTTGTATTTAAATGAGGTTCAGTTTGAGTTTGGTGTTCTACCTCAATTTATTCACTAGCTTGATGCCCGCGACTTCGTCCGTGTGGAATAAGTTTTTTAATTCCCTCGGGAACTTCTTCATATTCCGGGATAAAAAGTAGCCTATTTCACTCTCCAGGTCTCCTCAAATATACCCATGAAAAAAAGTCACGTCGATCAGTTGCTCTGTTGCGACCTGATTAAAGGGCAAAACAAAACCAACAAACAAACACACTTTCGCATTTATGATATTAGTATGATCTACCTGCTTTACGTAAAAAATATTTCTATGCTGAGTACAAAACTGAAGCTCAAAACTTTTTAAATAGATGCTGATTTTGGGCCTGAATATTCACCGTGTTATTTCGGTATACATCCATAAATTATACTAATATAATAAAAAGTAGCTTTAAATAATTAAACCTTCAAACAGATATCTGTCTAAAATAATAAAATATTATGAAGCAAAACTTCGAAATAAGAGATTAAATTAAATAATCTTGAAATATAAATACTATTTTCAACACACTTGCTCGTAAAATGGCTCTAATTTCACCGCAATTAGGCACATAATGACAGCAGCTATAATCAAACTGTGACTTTTTAGCTATTATTCACAAGTGAGTGAGTGAGAGTGAGTTTAAAATTATTTTTCATCCCAACATCTCGGAAAGAGTATTTTTACTCTTCGATATCTGAATGCAAAAGGCTTTATTATCCTCTTGAGGATAAAGTAAATTGAATTTAGAACATCGTGTACACGTTAGTAAATATCACTCGTCTATGAAGTTTGTGAATTCAAAACATCATTAAAACCTATTTACTTCTATCTCTATGGTGCCGAATTTCCATACAACCGTTTTTAATTTGAAAAAAACTCACATTCGTAACCTTCTTGGTGTACTTTTTTTATTTGCTTTGCGCGCACCATTTTCTTTAGTCAATTCCTCGCTGAGGTGGGATGATAAGTTACGTGTTGCACTCGAGTGAAAAGATTTTTCACCTCGTGCTCTTTTGATTCCCTCGCTGACGGTCAGGATTCTAATTTTTGAATCCTTCGCTTGCTCGGTCATCAAAATTGAGCACGCAGTTAAAAAACAACTATGTACGGGAGCAAGTGATACTCGAAAGGTAGATCATCCACCGAGCGGGTATTGTGCTCGGGGACCACTGGACCGTTCATCTTTGGAGGTCGTATATATAGTCTAATTCAGTGAACGCTTCGTTAGCGTGAGTTAGGCTCTTCGTGTTCATCGTGCGCTACTAGTAATGCCATCTATTGGATTATGGGCGGACTGCGAAGACCACTACAACTATTTCACTCTTGTATAACAAATAACTATTTTAGTATTATTTCCTTCACAAGTGTGTTGAAAAACGTCGTATGATACACGTGTGTATTGATGATTACCGTCCTCGGCTATCGGTAATCACCAACATTAGGTACACACTAGTACCATAATGTATAGTACATTACGAGGAAATATTATACGAAAGAAACTTTCGAGTACAAAGTTCCAAAGAACTATTCTATTTCAGAAGAACTTTCAAGTAATGGTCATTACTTCCAGTATTTAACCAAGTACATAACTTTGGCCCTCTTTGCTTTTTCGGACGTAACCAAAAAATAAGTGATTATCCTTTGGTCGTCAAAGAAAATTACCTATATACTAATAGGTGATTTTTGTTAAATATTCCAAATAGTAAAATATTTTTTCGATACACAATGATGTGGACAATAATAATATAGCGTTATACCTTGATAATACGGTGTCGGTCAGCAATTAAACAACATAGAGAATCGCAAACAGAGGGCTTATCCCATCATCGAAATTAATCCTCATAAAGGCTAAATACTAAATACCTACTCATATTAGCTAAATGCATTAACATCGTTTCACAGTGTAGGGCTTATTCCATCATCGAAATTAATCCTCTAATAGGCTAGGTAAATACTAACTCGTATTAGCCAAATGCATTAACATCGTTTCCCAGTGTGTACCTAAGTAACTAAATCAGAACTCAATATTTGATGTACCAACTCAATGGTAATAAAATGGTACATTAATACAAATAATTCGAGTTTGTATCCTCCATGTTTTTAAATTGAGTAAATAATTTTGCAATACAATAGTGTATTTGACTACTATTTAAATAAATTATTTTTTACTGATTGTTAAATAGAGGATATCATAAAAGTCGTAATATCCACATCCCGTGATAGTTTTAAGTTGAATAACCATTTTAAATAATCTATTAAAGTAAAAAAGTGCATCGAACTTTAATGAAGTCACATTTCAGAATTTCATCTAAATTCCATACTTAGGACGTTTTTTGACGTTTGAATAATGTTGCTGATTTCACTATTTGAAAATACCCAATTACATAAGATTGCATAAAAAAAGTAACCCATTCACACTCGAGGTATGAAAGCACCCATGCACGAGCGTAGCCAGGGCATACATAATCTGAGGTCATAGTTAGTCATACCGACGCTAAAATATTTTTTAAAGTTTGAGAACCCTGAAGTAGTTCAAGCGTCCATCGTTCAAGCGTTTAGATAATTGAAAGATGCCGATAAGAAGGCTACTTATTTAATCTGATTCTGTATAACACAATCTCTAAACTAAACTAAAATGGCAGCTTTAAATCTAGTTCTGTCCCTTTCCGTAGGAAGTATTATGAAAGGGTTAGCAATATTTGTAATGTTCTAATTTTAGTTTAGTTTAGAGATTGTGCTCTACAGAATCAGCCCCATTAACGTTTCGAACGCGCGTCATAGCGAATTTATTTGTTGCACCCTTAGCACTACTACAAGCTTAGAACTTTAATAAAATAATATATAATACTGTTAAAGAAATTATCATAAAAACTAAAAAAAACAAAAAATACGTTTTAAGATTTTTTCTTAAAATCACGCTTCTTAGAGACACATTTTGTCCATATTTGTTATAAATATGTTTGGTCCATATTTGGCCAAGCTTAGACGGTATTAAAACCAAAACAGCTGAATTTTGGGTTCATGTTGTCAAAAGAGAATTGTTTAAAAGATCGTTTGAAACTACTATGCTTCTAACGTAATCTATCTGTCATATTATAAATGCGAAATGATGGATGGATGGATGGATGGATGCTTGTTACTCAATCACGCCAGAATGGCTGAACGGATCTGGATGAAACTTGGCACAGGATAGATTATAGTTTGGAATAACACATATACTACTTTTTATACCGGAAAATTAACGAGTTCCCGCGGGAACCAAAAAACGTCAATCCACGCGGACGTAGTCGTGGGCATCAGCTAGTGATACCTATAAAGGTTGTTTTAAGTGGTGCGCTACTAATATCCTTAAGATGATAGTTAATACTACATCATTTTTTAAATAACTAACGCTTCACTTAGCATACAGCGTGTACTTATACCTTTATACCTAGGAACCCCTTTAATCATAACTTAATCTTGAAATGCGAAGCGAAGTCCTTCGTCGATTTTTGCTCGATCCGCATGAAAGACAAGGTAGTGAGAATTGTGATGTACGAGTACATCTCACTACCCAAGTCTTTCACGAGGCAAAGAGCAATCCTCTGCAACGGTGAAGATGCTGAAAGGTCGTAAATGTGGCCAATTCTGCAATAATACAATCACTGAACTAAACTAACATGACAGCTCTAAATCTAGTTATGTCCCTTTCCGCAGAGAGCTTTATGATTTATGAATCCGTAGCAAAATATTTGTTGCTGTCATTTTTGTATAGTTGAGAGATTGTTTGCAACTGAACTAGCCTAATTCTCGATAGACAATTACGTAGGTAAGTCTTATATTAAAACATACGACATATCAGTTTAATAGAGGCAGGACTTTCGCTTCCGTCTCATCCATAATAACCAGTGAGCTTACTACCATCGCTTACAGCAGTACCTATTATTGAAAATTTGACGTTATATAACGTCAAGATAGACGTCCCTAAAATGAGGATTATAATACTAAAACTATCAAAATAATACAGTTTTAAGCGATGGTAGTAAGCCCCTAGTAGCGACTGAATACTGAGACATATTCAAAAAATAAAATAAACATAATAATAATTACTAAAAACTAGCCACGGTTTCGGACAGGTGCCTTAATTTATGTAATATATTTATGTACCGAATTTATGTAGCTATGGTAATTAATTTGCTTTTCATTATTTTATTACACTAATCGTGATTGATTTGGTGTAACCCGTTATGGAGTTCCATCATCCATCTCCGAAGTTATCGGACCGTCTCGAAATTTACATGAAATCAATAAATTTAGTTAAAAATTGTGATTTTGTTTTGAAACATGTTTAAACTTAAAGACGCAGATTCTCGAGTAAAGTTTCAGAAAGGAAACGAGTTTGTTAACTTTTCTTAATTTCCAATATGCAATATTAAACTCCAAATTTCTTTTTACTTATAACTTTTGCATTTCTCGTCAATCATCATGAATAAAAAACTTTCAATTCACATAAATTCCACAAAGCATGAGGGCCTCGCAAATAATATCTACCGCCCAGGGCCTCGCAATGGCTAAGGCCGCCCCTGGCTGTCAGAGTATCTTTTGTTTATTTCACATCAACTAAACTGACAGATATCATATCTCTAAACAACAACCTAGCAACTAAAATAAATAAGAAATACAACTTTTATGAAACTCGCACTTTCAATGCAGGTTATATGAAAAATATAGTGTGTGGCGCGGGATGAAACACAATTTCAGACTTCGGGTGATGCCAGCCTTTGTTTCGCTCATGCAGGCAAATTCATCCTCGTCTGAATCGTCTGTTTCACCCCCAGGCACACAATATAATTCAAACAATAATACATTAACTTCAAGTACAAACAGTGTGCGGTCAAATGTCGATCTTTGACACTTTTCAGTGCTGCAGTGACCTTATCAAATATTTACGATATACAATTCACGGCAGGTTGTCACATAATACGACATTGTTTGTAAACATGAGCAGTGCTACGTCACCTATCAATATCATAATAAACTACTTATCGCCCATTATACACGATTAAAAATTATTAACAGGCCAAGTGCGTGTCAGATTTTTTTTCATATCTTTTCTCACTTTTTGAACATCTAAAGTTGAATGAGAATTTATACATACATCACTTTTATGGGCTTACTTTTCCTATTAAATATTGAAAGACATCACCGGTGACCTGAATGTTTTCAATTCTTAATTTTCATATTTAATAGGTTTAAATAATATTTATTCATTAAAAGTCCAACATGGGCGAGGCTAACGCAAGCCAGAGTCCCCGTTTTCGGTCGTATTTACAATACTGAGAAGTTATAAATATTGGTCCTACAGTTCCGGGATTCAGAACTTTTTTTTGAAATATTTCCTCCTCTTTTTGAATCTTTTTTCAAATTTGTTATGTGTAATTTGTTTGTTTCAAATAGCTCTAGAGATATATATTTTTCAGTTAATTGTTAATAATTTTTGCAATTTTTAGAAGCGGGTTTTGAATTTTTTTTCTAAAATCGTCTACACGCTAATCCGAATCGAATGACACCTCGTTCATATTTTTCGGAGGCGGTGAAAAAAGTTTCACCCAAAAAGCACTTGTTGACTAGACTGCTTAGTGGAGGATATATTATTATATATGATATACTTCTTAGTCAAAACTGCGCTGTAGCCTGCACGACAAATCTGGATGCCAGATAGGGTTGTGTACTTATAAGGTAGGAAAGCAACCCTTATTTTTCTATACCAAGAGAAGTCGAATAAAATATTTCCAAACCCTCGGGTTATCATTTACAATATCTAAAGCCGATCACTCAAACGCTTGAAATCTGTATACTCCGAGTTACACGTGATAAAGCTTTTTAGTTTGAGAATTGGAGAGGGAAATGGCATTTGGAAGGCACAAAGCAATGGATGTTGAAGAAGAAGAGGTACGGCAATTTCATAACAAACCCCCAAGGTTTACACTTCGCTCGAAATTTGTAGTTTTAACTCATGTCAGGGCCGTTACTATTCCTGCACATAAGGGTTGCAGAACTTCCCCGCTAAGTAGCGAAAGGACCACTTTGATATCTTTACTTGCCTTTACACAAACTTAAGAAAACCATTAAAATTATGCTCCTGAAAAAACTTATCAAACTGTTGAAGATTATGTAAATGATAAAAGAGCTTGGATTGGACTCGCTCCAGCAATGCTTAGGACTGCAGTTACTTATGTATCTACACACTGATGTAATTGTAAAAGAATTCTTTTAAAAGAGAACTTCTCGGTAGGATAGACATTCCGAACCAGTTATAGATTCACTCGACGATTCAAAAGCACTTGTAATAAGTTTATTCGAACCTGGACTTCAATAATATGACTAAAAATATAGCAACAGCTTATTTTAAAAGCCATACGAAAAATACGACATGCGGTGCTCTTGGAAATAATGTTGGTATTGTCACACTTTTGTTCCTTAGAAAGCACCTAAAGCCTGCGCCTTCTGTTCTATAGTTCTGCGCCTGATCACTCTCCGGTCATAATGGTCAGATCGCTATCGTTATAAAGAGTGGCTGTCTCTTGCCGCACATGCGCCGTACAACATTTTCTGCGGACTAGACTATAGTCTCCGTTGAGGTTGCCGTGATCGAAATTCGGCGAATCAACGATCTCTATACTACGCACAATTCAATGAATAGAAAATTTATGAAATTTATATTTACAGTTATAATCATACTAGCTGATACCTGCGTGGATTGAGGTATTTTGGTTCCCGCGGGAACTCCTTAATTTTCCGGGATATAAAGTAGCCTATGGGTAATTGTTTTTTTTATGTCGTGATAGGCTTGCGCTTGATGACAATCATGCTTAGTGCAAAGCAATGATGAGGTCTAGGTTGGGACGCGCTTGTCTAGAAGATGCCTATTCACTCTTGCCTTGAAGGTACTTAAGTTATTAGTGGCAGGAAACACGTGCGCTGGGAGGGTGTTCCACACCCTAGCGGTTCATATCAGAAATGTCGAGCAAAAACGCTACGTGCGAGCAAATCGGACGTCAACCACATAAGGGTGCCAACGCTCACGGTTCCTCGCTGTTCTGTGGTAGAACGGAGAAGATGGAACAAGATTATGAAGTCTCAGAGCACACTCCCCATAGTATATCCAATATAAAACCGATAAGCAGGCGACATTGCGTCGGTGTTGTAGACTGAGCAATTTCGCCTGCGTAAGTGATTGATCGCCAATTATCCTTCGGGCCCGGCGATCTATCGAGTATAATGTATCGAGTTGATACTTGGCGGATCCATCCCAAAGGTGGCAGCAATACTCCATGCCAGATCTGACTTGTGCCTGATAGAGAACGAGGCGCTGTTTTGGCGTGAAGTATCGCTTCACCTTGTTCAGGATGCCAAGTTTTTTGGCAGCTGTTTTGGCCTTCGACTCGATACATTTCCCGAAATTGAGGTTGGGAGAGATGTTGATTCCCAAGAGCTCAATGTGATCACTTATCGGTACGGATATACCCTGGAAAGTAGGAGCCAAGGTGAAAGGGCTCCTCTTAGCGGTGATTAAACACGCTTGTGTTTTGGTGGCGTTAAACTGGACTAGATTGGCGTCACCCCAATCGGACACCTCCTTAAGAGTCAAGTTAACGCGATCCTCCATGACCTCTCTTTGCTCAAGTATCTCAGAAGCACTGGCTCGAGAACTGGACATGTATCTCTCCGTAACAGTGCTGTCATCAGCGTACCCAAAGATACCGGGTTTTAGGAGATCGTTGATGTGCAGCAGGAAAAGTGTTGCGGAGAGAACAGACCCCTGAGGACCCCGGCATTGACAGCCATTAGGTCTGAGGAACACCCGGTGACGACCACCCGGAATGACCTGTCACTCAGGAAATCAGATATCTAGTTGCTGAAACCAGTGGGAATCCCGTACGCGGGGAGCTTGCTGAGAAGACTACCGTGCCAAACCCGGTCAAAAGCCTTCGATATATCGAGCGAGACAGCAAGTGCCTCGCCGTGCTTCTCGATGGCTTCATCCCAAGTATGTGTGGCATACACTAGAAGATCCCCAGTAGACCGATTTTTCCGAAAGCCGTACTGACGGTCTGACAGAAGATCGCTTTCTTCTAGGTATGCCAGGAGCTTGTTGTTAAGCACACGTTCTATACTCTTGCAGAGGATAGAAGTGATGGCAATAGGTCTGTAATTGGCCAGATCAGCACGACTCCCCTTTTTCGCTACTGGCTGCACATTTGCAACTTTCCACGACTTGGGGACTTGAGCATTTTCAAGAGAGAGGCAGAACAAGCGTGTTAGCACAGGAGACAACTCAGGAGCACAATTCAACTGATAGAATAGAACAACTGCAGGTATACCGTCAGGACCACTGGTCTTACTTACATCGAGGTTCCGAAGAGCTTTTAGGACCTCATGCTGGTGTATGCGTAACTCCGGCATAGTGGAGTCACATGGTGTGAGCGTGGGTGGGATGCTACTACCAGTATTGAGCTGTGAGTTTCCTGCGATCAGAGACGCAAGCAGATTTGCTTTGCCTGTTGCAGTTACGGCCAGTGATCCATCGGGTTTCTGCAGAGGAGGCAGAGAGGAACAGCAAAAGTTCGTCTCAACCGACTTCGCGAGTGACCAGAAAGCTTTACTACCGCTGGGGTACGTAGCTAGCTTACGTCCAATGCGACTAGTGCGGCTGAAACGAGCCTTCTCTAGGACCCTTTTGTAGGACTTCGCGGCAATATTGAATTCCCTTTTCTTTAGTTTGACGTCCGGAGCCTTGAGCGCGCGCGCGTCTGCCCATGCCACAAACGCAGAGTGCTTACGGGCCACTGCAACTGCGCATTCTGCGTTGTACCACGGGGGGGTCTTGCTATCAGACGATACGTCAGAAAATGGTATAAAATATTCCATTGCCTGACGTATCACTTCGATATAGCACACTCACAGCTCGACGGATCGTTGGTAGAGAAACAAGCTTGCCGCCACGGATAAGATGCAAATGCAATACATTTCAGACTATAATCTATCTCTGAACCGAATTTCATCCAGATTCGTTCAGCCGTTCTGACGTGATTGAGTAACAAACATCCATCCATCCAAACTTTCGCATTTATAATATTAGTACACATATAGTTCGATCGCGAGTTGAATGCAGAGTAAATGTATGGTGACGCATACATTTACTCTGCATTCAACTCCTGCGCGAACTGTACCTATTATGGCTTTGTTTTAAATACAAAAGACAAATGATTACGCAGTCAGTCAGATAAACTTGCTGAACCTGCTGTTTTGATAAGATAAGGATTGTGTTGGTCCGAGCAGGATTTCATATTATTTTTGCACCAAATACGTTAAAAGGTACTTATTAGTTAATCTTAAGAAATTCATATTGAGTATGCGACAGCTTAGTGAAAAGAGGCTTAGTGAGAAGTCTGCTACGCATCCTTGCACATTTTTCGTGGAAACATATCTGCCATGCTGTTCGTCATTACCTTCTGGCTCATTACGCAGTCGCCTTAGACATCGTTTTTAAGGTTCCATAGTATAATAAATATTTCCAAAAAACCGACTTCCAACGCCACTGTAAAGTAATACATAATTTTTATTTCTACTTGGCTTTTTATTTATACTTTATTTTTATTTGGCGTTGGAAGTCGGTTTTTTGGAAAGAATTTTTATTCTTTACTTTTTAGTGTCAGGGTTGAGGATTTGGAGTCAGAATGTTTTATGGGACCACCACGAGAGCTTCTAAGGACTGATAGAAAAAAAAATCAAATCGGTTCAGGTTCATACATTTAAAAAAAATTCGCGCTGAATTGAGAACCTCCTCTTATTTTGGAAGTCTGTTAAAAAGAAGGATCAATGAACCCATGTAGTTTCGTCTAGTCCGTCGGTGTGAGTCATCGGCTACAGCCATTTAAAATATTAACCATGTGAGCTATTTACAGTTATACATATGTATGTATGTATGTATGTATGTATGTATGTATGTATATACTTTATTGTACACCACGAATATACAAAAACAACATGTTACAAACAAGAAAACAACAATAAGTAGGTAGAATAAGGCGGTCTTATCGCTAAGCAGCGATCTCTTCCAGACAACCTTAACGTTAAGGAGCAAATGAAAAAGAAGATAAAGGGAGGTGGTGCTAAAATAATAATAAACTTAAATACTAATAGCTAAAATATAAACTAACCAATACCATATATTATTATTAACTAATATATTATACAAAATAATAATAATAGACAAACATAAACTAAATAGACATACCAATACATACATAAATGAGTATAAGAGAACAATAAAATAAAATAATTTTCGTTACTAATGTTATCATTAGTAACACAATTTTAAACTTATTAAGGGTTTTAGAACGATGAATATGTGAGGGAAGTTCATAGTGGCCCTGAGTGCGAATGAACTTTGGAAATATTTAGTCCGATGCGTAGTCACCTCAAGAATAAGCTTACCAGCAAATATAAACCTAATAGCTAAGTTTTGAATTCGCTCAAGTTTATTTAGTTGGTCCTCATTTAAATCAAAATAGCTTGCGTCCGCATAATCGAGAATGGAGAGCAGTAGGGATTGTGCTAACATAATCTTGGTAGGAATAGGAAGAAAAGAACGCAGACGCCTTAGTGAACCCATGGCTGCAAAAGTTTTCCTACGGACTTCTTTTAAATGATGAGACCAAGAGAAAGTAGTATCAAAATGTACACCAAGATTTTTGACAGTAGTACTATAAGGAACAATAACGCTATTTAATGAAACTGGCGTAAGGTCATCCCAGTCAACTCTGGAAATCATGCCAGAACCACCAATAATGATAGCCTGGGACTTAGAAGGATTTACCTTTAGACCATAGCACTTACTCCAATCATTGCTAGCCACCAGGTCACCATTAATAGTAGAAATGGCATTATGCAGATTTTCAAGAGTTGATTGTGAATAAACTTGGAGATCATCTGCATACATGTGATAGAGAGAAGTAATTTTCTGGGAAATTGAATTAATGAAAATAGCAAATAGTAAAGGCGACAACGGCCGATTTAGCTGATTTTGGTTTTGAAATGTTTGTCTTAGTCCAGGGAAGGTTTAAACGGTGAGAAAATATGGAAAAATTAGTAAGTTACGACGCGCGGACGAAGCTAGTAAGTATATAATAAATGAATTATGGATTACTATGAATGAATAATTGTTATAATTAATTAATTATTATTATGAACTATCATCTGATGACTGCCTCGTTGGTCTAGCGGTTAGCATAGTCGACTGCGGATCACGAGGTCCTGGGTTCGATTCCCGGTCGGGCATAAAAATTGTTAGGTATTGGGTTTTTCAATTAAGAAATTCTCAGTGCCTGCCCGGAGTTGGAAGTTGGCGGTGTTTCACCCCCGTGCCTCGGAGAGCACGTTAAGCCGTCGGTCCCGGTTATTATCACTAACATGATAATAGTCGTTAAAGCCCGCCAACCCGCATTGGAGCAGCGTGGTGGGTCTAAGCTCTAATTCCCTCTCTCCTATGAGAGTGGAGGCCTGTGCCCAGCAGTGGGACGTTAATAGGCTGTAGTGGTGGTGGTGGGATGAACTATCATGACTACGGGTCGAGCCGCCGTTAGTACCTAATGGCTTTCTTAAATAATATGGTGTAGGACATTAATCAACAGGAATAAATTCACATTGAGATTAATATAGTAATTAATGAAATCAGTAGGTATTATATTACAATTAGTATTTTGTATGTTAGGTACTTACTGATATCATACCTTTAGAAAGAAACCGATCGAACTCAAAAAAGTAATTTTGTGGGAAATAGCTAAAAACTAATGTAAATTGTGACACATTAATTTTTCCATTATTTCGTAAATTTGAGTTAGTACCAAAATTTTAACAAAAGTTGAGAGGGATTTAAACATACAGATAGTATCTCTTTTAAAAAATTAGAATAAAAGTGAATATTAATAATTTAAAAACAAATATTTTGTTAAGTAAGTCGAAAAGAAATCCAAAAATTTTACCGAATAGATGTGTCTTTGATAATATACCAATAATAAATATGTAAATTGGTCGTTTTATTTCCTAAGAAACTGAAGTGAACTTACCCGCTGGTATCGGAATGAAATCGCCTCAATCAGTTATCGGTCAATCTTTGCTTATCTACGTAACCTCCGACGCACGACACTGTTAACACAACTGACAAGTGACAACACTAAGCGCAAAACACAAGTGAAAGGGCGCGGGTCGGGCGTGGGACGGGTCGGGTGCGCGGCGGGTATAATTCCTTGTGTCTATATGGACGACAACACACAACGCGGGCGCGGGTCGAATGACTTATGACGCACGGGACCCACGCCCGTCGCCCGCCACCACAGACAGCGCATGGGTTGAGCGGGTAGCGAGCGGGCGTAGCGTCGTTGAATTCGTCGTGATACACCGGACGCATGCGCGGGTCGAGAGCGGCGCGTGTCTTGTTTTTATTTTTTTTTAATAGTTCGAAAATAGATTTGAATTAAAAAATTATAGAATGTGTTCGTAAATCGTAAATAACAACATTTATTACCGACCCGAAACTAACCCGCACCTGCATTGTGTGTGTTTTGCGCTTAAAAGCTTCGTTTACACATTTCCGCGGGCCTGAAATTCTCCGAGTAAGAAAGAGACCGATAGAAGTGGTTTGTCACTTTCCCACCCGAATTGGGCAGTTTTTTATAGGTATAACAGAAAGATAGAGAAAGTTGTTTCGAGTCGTTCAGTAATCATAACTACTGAACTTCTATAGGAATATAATATACCTACTACATTATAACTCATTTTAGAGTTAGGTCGGTTTCATTCTAAAGGTGCGATATATTATTATATCCTTAAATGTGAACTTTTTATAATATGTAGGTATTAGGTATGTAGCTACTTGATAAAATAAATAATAATGGTTTTGAATAATAATAACGTTGGTTCTATAATTTGCATTTTATTGGCTTTATAGTAAACTAGAGTAGATGCCCGCGACTTCGTCCGCGTTTATTAAAACATTTTGTATTCCCGCGGGATCTCCTTAATTTACCGGGATAAAAAATAGTAGGCTATTTTTTATCCCAGTAAATTTTTGTCCTTCTCTGGGATACAAACTATTAATATACCAAATTTTATTAAAATCGGTTGCACAGATGGGCCGTGAAAGCGTAGCAGACAGACTCATTTTCGCATTTATAATATTAGTATGGATTTCAACAATTTATATTTTTTAATTGGTATCGTGCATACGAATTATCGTAGTTTAATGTAAGCTTACGATACTAATAACTTCATAGCTATTATCTAATTGATTAAAATATTTAGCGCAACGATAGACCATATATAGATAACTAGGTACCAATAAGTATATCTAGTAAA
Organism: Erebia aethiops; assembly: GCA_923060345.2. Classification (NCBI taxonomy): domain Eukaryota; kingdom Metazoa; phylum Arthropoda; class Insecta; order Lepidoptera; family Nymphalidae; genus Erebia; species Erebia aethiops. Next base: position 7,406,422 of record OV281079.1, on the reverse strand, counting down.
GCATTGTACCTATCAAGTACCTATGTTATATTGACTTTCAATCAGTCTATAGATTGTAAGCATCTGCAGAAAGCCTATACAGGCAACCTATTGAATTTCCTAGTCCGAGATCCCTCTTGAAGAGAGGTAGGAAGGAATGGTGCTACATTAATTCACACAGGTTATAACTGTGGAATGTGTCTTGAGCGAGATATGCCCCTTAAATTAAAAATTGTCACAACTCTCCTAGGTCTCCCCTATCTTCACCTATGAGTTGTTATAGGCTAATAAAATGCTTTTAAAATGTTACAAGTATACAAAAAAGTACTTATTTTTGTTCCCTTTATATTCAAGTATTTTCATATTATGTATAGATTTAGCTGTGCGAATCAGAAAATTCCTAGTAAATGTCTAATAATATTTAGTTATTCGATAACATCCGTTACATAACGAGATGATTCCAAAAGTACGATAGCGGCGATATTACAGAGAATAAATACCTAACAAGGCTATCTTTTTAACACAATAAATTTTAGTAGTTTTCAGAGTAGTTAATTAACATGAGGATACAATTACCTAATTTAATCCGCCCCAATTAATAGAAGTCTGTTTGGGAAAGACTTATTTACATCCTTGGAATACCTCATATCTATATATTTATATATATATAATTCAAAGTCCTGACTGACTGACTAACTGGTCCTAGAGACATGAAATTTGGAGGGTGTGTTCTTTGTGAAGAGTAGGTATTTTCTAAGAAAGGATTTTTCGAAATTCTAGCCATAGAGGGTAAAATAGGGCTTGAAAGTTTATATGAAAGTCCGTCGTTTTTTAAGTTATAGACATGAAACTTGATATTTGTGCTACCAGTTTAAAATGAAGAAATACGTGTTTCGCCATTTTTGAAAATTCTACCCCCAAAAGGCTGACATAGAAAATTAAAGTTTGTATGAAAGTCTTTTATATTTTACAAGATATTTTTCCAGTTATATCAACGAAACTTGATATCTTGGCTTTCGGTAAAAAATAAAGAAGCAAGTGTATCACAATTTTTAAAAAATCCATCCACAAAGGTGTTAAATAGGGGTTGAAAGTTTGTATGACATTCCAATTCAAGTTATAGCCATGAAACTTGGTGTTTGGGCGTCCGTTTTAAAATTATGAAATACGTATTTCATCTTATCTTATCTTATCTTATCTTATATATATATATAAAAATGAAACCCGTTTTCCTTGGTCACGGCATCACGCGTGAATGGCTGGACCGATTTCACTAATTCTTTTTTTGTTGTATTTGTTATTATTAGGAGAAGGTTCTTACGGAAAAAAATACTCTCAGAAATATTGAAAAATATACATTTAATTTTGCATACTAAGGCGGTACGAAGTTCGCCGGGTCAGCTAGTACATCATAATTTTTGTGATTTCTATCCCCAAGGACGTTAAATAGAGAGTTTGTCCTTCACTCACGCCGCAACAGAGCAACGGATCGACGTGATTTTTTGCATGGGTATAGATGAGGACCTGGACAGTGACATAGGCTTTCTTTTTATCCCGGAAAATTAAGGAGTGCCTGTGGGAATTAAAAACTTATGCTACGCGAATGAAGTCGCGGGCGTCCGCTAGTCAATTAATAAAATCTATACTGTAACTGTACATTTCTATTGAATACTTGAGTGAAAATATCATGCAATGTAGGATCTCGGACTATGAAGGAAATGGGATAACTACACAACAATGCTTCAATACAACGACAAAGCTATTCACAACTTGATGCGCAGTATTTGCGTGTACAGCGCAGTACGTACCTTCCTGAGTACTTAAAAGTTCCATCATCGTTGATATTAAGTTTAACTTTTATTTAGAGAAACTATTTTTTTTCCTAAAAAGTCACAAACTAAATTTCATTTCAGTACCGGATATTATTGTTCGTAGAATATAGAACACTATATTTGCTATAAAAATAGCAATAGTCTATAGGACCCATATTATATTCAGCGGCGGACCAGTCCTTGGAGGCCCGAGACGGAATCACTGAATGAGGCCCTCGGTTTATTTTTTGGTCCTTTTTAGGGTTCCGTACCAAAATGGTAAAATGGAACCCTTATGGTGCGACTTTCTCCGTCTGTCTGTCCGTCTGTCCGTCCGTCACACTCGATTATTTCAGTAACTACCGAAGCTATCGACATGAAATTTGGAATAGTTGTGTATATTAGTGGCCCAAAGACACTGGAATTAAAAAAAATTGGAAATTAACTTACGGACGGACAGACGGACAGACGGACAGACAGACGGAGAAAGTCGCACCATAAGGGTTCCATTTTACCATTTTGGTACGGAACCCTAAAAAGTATTTAAGGTTTGGATGTTTATACTCGTAGCTTTGTGTAATTGTAAGTTACTATAGATGCTTAGGCTGGGAATGGAGATAGCTTACAGGCTAAATTTTATCTCAAAAAATTACTTAGTTCCTGCGGGAATCAAAAAGCATTAAGGCTTTTTGAAAAGCACAAGGACGTCTCGGGAAGTCTCGGGCATCATCGCGATTTGAGTTTTGAGTAATGAAGATTTCTCGTCGTGACGACATCAGTTTTGACGACCTCCGTGGCGCAGTGTGTAGCGCTGTTGCCTTAACGTGCGGAGGTCCTGGGTTCGATCCCCGGCAGGGTCAATTTGGGAATTTCTAATTTCTGAATTTTCCCTGGTCTGGCCTGGTGGGAGGCTTCGGCCTTCGGCCGTGGCTAGTTACCACCCTACTGGCAAAGACATGCCGCCAAGCGATTTAGCGTTCCGGTACGATGCCGTGTAGAAACCGAAGGGGTATGGGTTTAATATAACTGCCATGCCCCTAACAGGTTAGCCCGCTACCATCTTAGACTGCATCATCACTTACCATCAGGTGAGATCGTAGTCAAGGGCTAGCTTGTAGTGGATAAAAAAAAAAGAGTCCGCCACTGTTATTATCATAAAATTACGATTATTGCGTATTATGCATACCTAATTACCTACTCAACGTTGTACTATTTGTATCTTATTACACTTCCTGCAAATATTTATGAGTTTTATTGAATGTAATACGACACTGCATGAACCCGATTGTCTGAAGAAACAGTATTTAGTTGGGAGATTTAAACGTATGTAGCTATATTAGGTACCTACTCGAACTATTTTAGGAGTTCATAGATATGCTGATAAATCGTAAACCACGTATAGACTCTTCGAGTAATTTAATACCTCTCAACGATGATGATTACGACATTCAAGTTTCCTACAGTCTTGACAATCGGATCTCCGTACCATGACTAATAGTCACAGATCCGGATATACTGCACGACCTTCACCGATCTGTTTAATAGATAAAACCTACTTTTTATTTTTATTTAATATCCTATAGGTTGCCTATCAAAATCCGGTCCAGGCTATTTTTAATTTTTTTTTTGACAAGTGTATAATAGCCAATGATATCCAATGCAATGTTTTTTATAAAATTACCTATATTTTGATATATAACTCAAGCGGTTCCGATCCGTTAAGTTACCTATGGACTAAATATATATCCGGATCCGAGTCAGAGGTCCGGTATATCCGGATCCCTGACTATAATAAGTTTATGTTGGTTACTGGTGTCAACGGGCATGACAATTATTATTATAATATATGTACTTAGTTCTTGCAATTCATGAGCGCGCGTGAACTTTATATTACTTTAAGTTATACACATTGCATATGTAAGTGTGCGTGCCTGTCGGAGCAATCAGTCGTAGCTCTTACGCGCTATCATGTACCAGCACACATTTAAACGTATACAAAATTATACAGACAGGACTTTAACACAACCATGACCCACGCGCACTCGAGAATTGCAAAAACTATACCAAGTAATTGCTTTGCTTTGGGTAAGTGGAAAAAGCGGTGCACCGCAAGTGCCCTGCGCAATCTTCATGAATACCGAGAGCCGGCTTTTGTGTTTCTGATTTAGGCTATGACATCAGACATGGTCCAAATGAAACTTCACCGGGAATTGAATATACATTTCGGCTTGGATACCTTCCACGAAGGCAACTGCATGGCACCAGCACCACATCACCAAACATAATTATGCGAGGAACATTTAATTTTTCTGTATGAAACACAGTGTAGAGAAAACGCGACGGCACGCAATACGTACGGCACGTAGGCGTGCGGAGCATTGTGACTGTTACAATCAAAGGTCATTGGATACAATAATTATCCTTTCCCCAACTTTAGCCGCTTCGCGAAATATGTGTATAAGCTTTGAAGCTTACACTATAATTCGGACAACGCTAATACATAACTACGTTAATACATACAGTTTATGCCAACAATTATAACTTTTAACTTAAATAATCTAAGTAGTTTTAAAACAAGAGTAAACTATAGACTTCGTAAATCATACTTGCTTGTATACAGACTGCTTCAATTTGTTTTAAAACTAAGATTCCTTATGTAATAAATAATCCATTATTTTGTACTTAATAATATTTCTTGTTATTTTGGACTTATTGGGAGCTCATTATTAACTAGGAGGTAAATAATAATATGTAATTCTTTCGCCGAAATAGTTATTTACTTTATTTATAATTAATTTCCGCTCTGTTATTTATTGTCCTTGTTATTTTATGCTGAAAATAATTTTCGTAGTAATCAAAGTAATTTTGGACAAGTAGAATATTCTTTTTTTTTACCCATGACGGAACGGAGACATTATGTGTTTGCCCTATGAGGTTGTGTTTGTTTGTGCACTTTTTTGTTAAAACTTTCCGGGGAAACTACTGGACCGATTATTATGCGGTTTTTTGCATTAGATAAGTATAGCTTGTAAGAAGGTTCTTAGATATGTTTTAGGACCATGGTCCACCAAGCTGCGCTGCAATCGTGATTTTAATTTTTCAATATGTTACCATTTTTCTGAAAAAGTACTGGACCGATTGAGATGCGGTTTTTTTGCATTAGATAAGTATAGCTTGTGAGAAGGTTCTTAGATATATTTTAAGGTCAAAGTCAACCACGTTGCGTTGCAATCTTGATTTTCATTTATTTTTATTATGTTACCATTTTTCTAAAAAACTACTGTGCTGATGGAGATGCAGTTTTTGCATTAGTTATGTATGGCTTGTGAGAAGTTTCTTAGATATTTTTTTACAGACATAGACCACCACGCTGGTCAACAAGGCAGCACTGCATTCATGATTTTATTTTAAACCCTGTTTGGACTCTTTTGATTTGTCTTGACAAGCACTTTAAACCTACACGCTGCTCAGGGTCTTATGATGGAGCCAGGTGGTGGTCATATAGGAACTCCTTAAGTTTTCATCGTAGACCCGTCGTATTTGGTCTCTTTTGATTTGTCTTGATTTTTTTTTTGATTTTTCACTTTGCACCTAGATACTGCCTATTGTCTCAAAATGGAACCAGGAGATGATCATGGGAACTCCTTAAGTTCTCATCGTAAACCCGTCGTGTTTGGATTCTTTTGATTGGTCTTGACAAGAACTTTAAACCTAGGTGCTGCCCAGGGTAACGTGACGGAGCCAGGAGGTGGTCATAGGAACTCCTTAAGTGATCATTATTCTTAATGTACCTATATTTTGATGTGATCTATTTTTTTTAACAATTATTTATAACAGAATATTAAAATTAAACACAATATGACACCTCTACTCATTACTTTGCACAAGTCTTATCTCGGAATGAGAAGGGTTTGGCCATAGTCCACCACGCTGGTCAAAAAAACTACTGAACCGGCTAAGATGCAGTTTTGTGTTTTAGATATTATGTTATATACTTCTGCGAAGTTCTAAGTTGTTGTTTCAAAGTTATAAACTCACAATGGAGCGCTGCAGTTCGTCGTGGGTTTCGTTTTTAATTTTTAATTTTATTACTTGTCGTATACAACCTTACAATATCTATTGAAATTTATCTTTGACATTTATCCACAACATTTATAATATCACATAATACGAATGGACAAAGTTGAACCCTATAAATAGTTTCATACTGACTGCTGTACCAAGTAGCTACACCCAATAATTGCGTGGGCATTCAGTAGGTGTGTTCAACGCTCGCGGGCATTCAAATTCAAATATTGACACCAAATGCGATCAGGAATTTGATACTGTTTATTTCGAAGTACCTAACAAGCGTGAATAACGTTAACAAATTAAATAAACACCACAGCAGGCCAAGCAAAATTAGCGTGACATAATACATCTATCTCTCTCCACGCAGTTTCAAAAAGTTTTGTTGATAAAATACCGCGAGTAAGCGTTATCGCACTAATTGGGCTTGGCCTACTGGAAAGACAATAATTATTGTAGTATTTGCTGTGTATTGTAGTAAACATAAATTATATAATCGTATATTATAAATTTGGTTTACGGAAATAGTGGTATTCTTCCCAAATACTTAATATCAATGAGGATTTCAAGATTTAAGATTTTAGTTTATTTTATCTTTATGTTCTAACCATAAAATAAAAACAAATTCTTTTTTTTAGGTTGTAAAAAAAACAATGGTACGCTTTATTGGTAGATTCCTAGGTTAAAGTTATGGAGGCTGACCAATGATCATAAAAACAGTAACAATTGAAATCGGCTTAGAATCTAATCTCATTGATACAAAAGTTCAGGAGCCCTAAAGGCTTTTAGCTACCTAAATTCCTCTCGTTAAAATCTAATGTACTAGTGACATTAATTAATAAACCGGTTCTTACGTTTAAAACATAGAACATGAAAAATCGCATTAGCAATTGACATTAGAAGGAAAAAATAATAGAAAGCAAAAAATACAAAAATAAGGATCAAAGAAAAAATAATAAGCATTACTGATGTTAATGAGAGAAACATACTCAAAACATATTTTAATAAGGTTCGCTTGTTATGTATGTCATAGCGTAGAATATCTTTCTCCCATTTTGGTCAATTTTGGTCCTACCTGAGAATGGTTGCAATCTTCAACTGAAGCTTGAACGGAAAGGAAGCTTGGCTAGCCCGGCTGCACGCCACAGGACGTCCGCATGCTGCCAAAATGCATCACAAATTCTATTCAAACAATTCCATAACCTAAGAAATAAACCTATACAATAAGTATAGTATACATACTATGTATGTATTTAAATATATATGTATATACTATATACATATATAAATAAATTTGAAACAATCGCAGCGCATTTTTTTTTAAATCATACCATAGTTTATCTCTGGTTTGTATGTACGTTGTTACGGATTACTGATTTCAAAAGGGAAATGTGGGTAAAAGTGAATCCATCAAAAGATAAGCTTGGTTACGACTCAAAATATAAAAATTAAGTAAATGTATCGGAGAAATCATGTCGCATGAGCTTTTTTGTACATTCGCTGAGTGAGTACACGCACATTTAAGAAACGATCACGGTAATTTGTGGACTTATTACAATAAAAAATCTTAATGCTAAAAGAGATAATTAAAATCGACCTTTACCTGTAAAAAATGTTGCCCATTAGTTCATTTTTCCAAGCGAAGACTTGTTGACTTGTTGACTTGCTTTACCAAATCTGTAACAATACAGAAACATGTCTTTGATTTCAACACTAAAGTTTTTATTATGACTAAACAACATTTAATCATCGTTGCAAATTCAAAATAATAAAAATGTATGTATAATATGTATATTTGCCGGTTTTTTTTTGACAATATTTCTAAAGCAATAATGAGTGACCTTTCTAAACGATATGATTTTAAATTTTCAACGACGATATAGTAACGTTATAAATTAATACAATACTATAATATGTGATCATTTGGGAGGACGCATAGCATTGCTCAGCACATACCTAACTCATTCGCACAAAGTACATACCTACTTACACAATGAAATATAATACATTCGCATGATGCAAGGGCAACATATAAAAACTAGTAACTAAAGGCAATAATTACAGTATAAAGAGAATGTTATAAAACTCACCCGTCAGGTCCGAAGCCAATTACATTGTCTACCTAATGAGTTTAAGTATATTTCCATCTTCCTCGAAGCTTTAATTTACCTGCAGAAACAAGAAGAAAGATATTTGAAGGACTCTGTTAATTATACGATACTTTTATAATTAACGGGAAATTTACGGGGCTTGAATATGAAAAGGTCTTTTTACTCGACAACAGAGGGGTCAAATGAGAGAGCACATCAAGCTGCTGGTTTGATTGGTTCATCCAAGGGTCCTTAACGTACAGTGTAGACCGTATCGACTGGTTTAATAAAAAAGGGACTTAATTATTTTCCAGTATTATTTATTATTTGGTTTGAAGGCAGATATTCTTGTTTTTAAAAATAAAGAAATGTAATGAGTGAAACTTCATATCTTCAATATTTAAAGTACTTTTCCTTTCGCTGGACAAAACCAAAGGGCCATTGGCCGTTGGTTTTGTCCATCCTTGTAAAGATTTTTACACATAGTTATCCAAGAACATCCATTTGGCTGGCATGGGGAGGGGAACTCGAATCCGACAAAAATAAGCTGAATTTCCGCAAACTTAACTTACTACTACTACTTTAACTACTTTGTCGGCGTGATTAATATGCACACCCCTGCCAAATTACAGCTTTCTAAGAGCCTCTGAGCTAAGCCGCGGATGGACAGACGCACATGGCGAAACTAAAAGTTTTCCTTGTGGACTACGGAATCCTAAAAAGGGAAACCCATGGGAAACCGTATTGCTTAAATCAATCTGTCTGTCTGTTTGTTTGTTTGGCTTATCCCCCACGTCTAGATGACTGTGCCCTACCTTCGTCGTATTTTTGTACCTATTTATAGGCAGGTAAAGGTCAGCAAAAAATAAACTAAATTTATAACTGCCGCGAGAAAAATTATTTTAGTCCATCGAAAAAAGAAATTAATTGAGGGGAAAGTCGTTCGAAGCAAATACACTCAGGTACTTTTTAGTGCCACACCCATATATCGCGGTCATCAGTCTCTTAACCGTGTCATTGAACTTTGCCTTAGATTATTCCTAATCAAATCCGAAATCGATGTTTACCTACGCTGGAAAATTTAGCATGTGGTTAATAAATAGTGAAAAAATATTTTAGGGGAATATTTGACACAATTAATATCTTTAACTAGCTTCTGCTCTCGACTCTGTCTGCAATAATGTTTTATTTTTCACTCCCTCGTAAACATCGTTTCCAGTCAGAAATAGCTTATCATTGCTTAGCTTGAGTAATGGGTAAAAAACTTCCTATGTTTTTTACTCATTCCGGAACTTTCACAGATGGGTAGTGGGTACCTACTGGGTAGGGGACTATGCAATTTAATTTAACTATTTTTAAATTTAATGCAAGATTTTTTCTATGAATGGATAAATTATTATACACCAAATCCGCCAAACGATTAACCCAAGTTTTGTAAAGTTTCGTGACGATGCCGTGTAGATGCCGAGGAATAGGAATGGGTTTAATATAGCTACCATTCAGTGCTGCCATCTTCTGTATCATCGCTAACAACCATGCTAAATTGGTGTCAGGGACTTACTCGTACTATAGTAGTGGAATTTAAAGAAAAATACGCTTCCGAATTACGACGCGTTTAATTTACATGTTAATAAATATACAATAATAATATAAGACATTGTGATCCCCTACAACTATCCATATTTCATTCAGAATCTCCAATGTCGCAAATTAATACTTAACTATTAAAACGACAAACAAGATTAAAAACCAGACTACCGCATCCACATAGCCAAATGCACAATATTATTACCTACTCTCTATTCATCGGTGTAATTAATTTACGAAGTGGCGTCGTAGTAAATTCAGTGTAGTATAATCACGTCTACGTCTTTGGCACCAACCTGTTAATGGTTGAAACGTTCTGAAGCATGTTCTTGTCGATTGTAATACGGTTGATAATTGAATGATAAATATTGTTGAAGTAGGTGGGTATCTAATGGAAAAGCTTCACATATTTAGAAATCGATAAAGACGCGCACGCGCGGTTTGCACTACTGCCATTCGTGGGTGCCGACTGCCGACCAATGATTGAATCCCGCAATTTGATTAACGAATCCTCAAATCATAAGCCAACAGGTTTTTAATCTTTATGATACCTACACAACAAGTGCGACATACCTACCAACTGGCCGATTTTGCGATTGCAGATGCAATACCCACAAGAAAGCATTGCCGCAGGAATCACTGATTAATTACGTTTGGTTTGCTGTATGATAAACAAGAGAAAGATAGTAGAAATTAAAAAAATCTACGTCTATAAACATAAAATAAATCGATAGTTCCTCCGCTGTCAGTTTAATTAGAAAACCGGACAGAAAAGAGGAGTTGTTGAAAGTCCTCACAAATCACAAATATCACAAAGTCTTTCAATCAGCAGACCACATGATACAAATCATTAGGGAAAACTCTTGGATGTTGAGCATGAGGATTGAGGAGTTCAAAGTCGTCCAGTTTAGGGCGTTTCTTCATGGTCGTGGTCGGCTCGTGGAAATGCGCAAGCAAAGCTTTTAACAATCAAGAAAAATGAAAAACTTATTAATTATTACCAACGTTTTTATATATTTTTAAAATGTCAGAAGTAGAATTTAGTACAAGTTAGATAAAATGTCGGCCAAAGTGCACTTTCTATCTTAAGACGACACGAAGGTTAACTGTAAGCACCGGAATACTCCTTAGGTTGCCGTAGGATATTATAACCAGATCGTGCCAATTAAAAAAGGGTTTAAAAAACTTTTACTAGCATATACTGCATCCCAAGAACGTGAAACTGCAGTGTACCGCGTAAACAGAAACGTGCAACGGAAACGTATTAGTTGCCCAACGCAGCAGGCGTTCGGTTTGTTTCAGACTGCACCGGCGATTCGCCCTGACCTCGGTTAAGCTAACGGCCCCCAGTGCGTTCGCCTGGGTTCAACGACACTTGTTTTTTAAAACCCCGACAACGCCATTCAACTTCCCCGTCTGTCGAGATTAATACGCGAGATTATAGAGAACGTATGCTGTTTTTTTGCGTTCGTATCGGATTGCATTGTTTTGTTGAGTCGCTGATTGCTGGTAAAATACCTCACTTGGGAAGGTATAATGTTCTGAGTTACAAAAAATGTTTTGTAAATACATATAAAATAAAATCATTCGGTAAGTTTCACAATGAAACATGAAATGACTAAACTGATATCCATTTCTGTCATAATTATGAGGTACGTAAACCTTAGACATACGGGATAAAAACGATAATAATAGCACAGCGAATAGGTTAGTGCATACCTAAAAAGCGGAGGTACTAATTCTCGGAGCTTATGCAGTTATGCTTCAATCTAAAAGTACCTAATTACCTGAAATTGGCTTGGACGAATCAAAGGAAATTGGCTATCGTCGCCTGAATCACTTCTGCCTGGAGGTTTAGTGTAGGATTTATCGAGCGTACCTACTTTAACATAGATCATATACCTAGTCACTCACATAACTGCCCCATGTAACTGGTTGGTTGGGTGGTTGGTTGGTTGTCATGTAACTGGTTTTTTTATTTTTTTTTTTTTATTTTGTTTATTAGTCTGTAATCAACAGCGTTTTTACATTTTAATTTACAGTTATTTCTTAAAAACTAAAATAAGGCCAAAAAGATTACATAATTATTATACAATTATTAAAATAAATAGGTACCATAAAGCTTAAAGTTAAAAGTTAAAAAATTAAAAAAGTGCAAGTGCGCGCGGGTATGTGTGTGTGTGTGTGTGTATGTATGTGTGTATGTGGGTGTGAGTGTGTGTGTGTGCGGGTGTGTATGTGTGTTATGAGGGATGTGCTTGTGTACTAAATGTAAATACTACTATTTCCGATGTAGTTTAATGATTTCATTTTTCAATTGAGTTTTAGATAGACGGAAAAGGTCAAGATCGGAGTAAACTTTATTGTAGGTTCGCGATAAGCGTATAATTACAGAGTTTTGGGCGTAGTTTGTGTTTGATTTTGGCACACATAGTAGCTTGGGTTTTCGGGGCCTAAAAGGGGAAGCGTTTAATGAGAAAGCTGACAGCAGGCCAGGACAGTCAATTTGGCCAGTCAAAATAGCTTGTAACAGCAGCATGTCACTTTGGTTTCTTCTTAGTTCCAGTGAGTCTATTTTATAATGAGTACAGGCTTCTTTGTAACTGTTAAATGTTTTGAATTCTTTAAAAGCCAGGTACCTCAGAAATTGCTTTTGTATTGACTCGAGTCTTTGAGTATGTATAACGTAATAAGGTGACCATATGTTACATGAATATTCAAGAAGACTACGAACATAAGCAAAATATAGAGTTTTTATGCATTCAATATTATTGAAAGTACGAGTGACTCGCTTAATGAAGCCGAGTTGTTTGTAGGCTTTGTCCGCCACGGCTTCGACATGCTCATTCATTGATAGTTTAGCGTCGATTTTAATACCCAGGTCTTTCACGGTTGCAACTTTTGCAATGTTAACACCATTGATTTTATAGTCAAAAGCAATTGAATTAGTTTTACGAGATAGTGTTATGTGGTGGCATTTTTTAACATTGACAATAATTCTATTCCGGACATAGTATTCAGCCAGGGCATTTAAGTCTTCTTGTAGGAGAAGACAATCATCAAGAGAACGTATTTTAAGGAAGATTTTCTTATCGTCAGCGTACATAAGATGTTGTGCGTGGCTAAAGCAGCTATCAATATCGAATAGATATGCATTATATAAAAGGGGACCGAGAATAGATCCCTGGGGTACCCCTGACGGTATAGTTATAAAATCGCTTCTAGCACTGCCCGTTACTACTGCCTGCATACGGTTTTTAATATATGAGGTCAGCCATCGGAGTAAGTTGCCATTAATTCCTAAGATGCTTAGCTTATGAAGCAGGATCACGTGATCCACACGATCGAAAGCTTTTTCGAAATCAGTGTAGATCACGTCCACCTGGCACCTCTCATCCATGCCCCGCAAAACGTAGTCCGTGAAGACCGCTAAGTTTGTGACCGTGGAACGATTTTTCATAAAGCCGTGCTGCTCGTTGGGGATAGATCTAGAAATAATTGGGGATATGTGTGAGTAAACAACGGATTCGAACAACTTGCTCATCACATTAAGGATAGAGATAGGTCGATAGTTCTCTATTTGGGTTCGTGATCCACTTTTATGAATGGGTACTATTAAAGCTTCTTTCCAGATATCTGGGAAACTGCAATAGACGTTTATGGAAAGGTTAAAAATGATCGATAGCGGTTTAGCCAGATTTGTAGCACACTTGCTTAGAAAAATTGGTGGGATACCGTCACTACCAGCTCCCTTATTAGTTTTTAGAGTTTTGAGAAGTTTAAGTACATTATCCTCGTCAATGATGATTTTACAAATAGATTCTTTGTAGTTCAAATTTGAGAGATTTGTCAAGTCGTACGAGTTTGCTGGTTTTACAAAAACACTCTCGAAATACTCACTGAAACCGTTACATGCAGAGGCTTCGTCAGTATAAACTGTATTGCCTAATGTTAGCTTGGTGGGATATCCATTTTTATTATTTCTAAGAGATTTAGTGAAAGAGAAAAGAAGCTTAGGGTCCTTGAGAATGTAAGTTTGCATTCTTTGTGTGTAAGAGGCGTAACACTTGTCTTGAATCAGTTTTTGTCTGGTCCTTAGAATAGCGAACTCATCATAATCACGAGGGTTTTGGTGAACTTTCCATTGCTTATGCTTTTGAAGCTTATCTTTCACTATGTGAATTAAAGATTTGGAGTACCATACTGGAAAATTAGATTTGTACTTGACTTTTACCGGAACGAATTTCTTAATGGCTTCCTTTAGAATGGAGTAAAATATTTCGACTACACCGTTCATTGAGTTAGCTGATAGTGCCTCGTGCCAATTGATCTTGGATAAGTACTCGTTGATTTTGACGTAGTCTCCTTGGAAGAAGTTAGGTTTTTTTACAGGTTTTTGACGAGTGTTACGGAAAAGCAGACTAGAAAGATTAAATTGGAGACACGGATGAAAAATGTCTTCTGGGACTAGAGGGCTTGAGCAGTAGCTTACGCTAAAGTCTATGTTACTGAACAACAGATCCAGGGTATTTTGTTTACAGTTTCGCACAGTATTCTGTTGTTTTAGTCCTGATAGATTACATATATCTATGATATTCGTAAAGGCGTTATGTAACTCCACAGCTCCCCGTTTTTGGATGGTAGGTCCGGAATCAGACCACGTTACATTTGGCAGATTGAAATCGCCCGCTAATATAATGTAGTCGTTAGGGTACTTGGCAACAAGCTCAGCAAGGCGAGAAGAGATAGACTCAAGACGAGCAGGTAAGAGGTTGTCAGGCGGTGCGTAAATAAGCCCGATGTGAATGTTACGACTACTTTGTATTTTCAGAGAATGAGCGGGTATGGTAGCCCATAGAGATTCGACGCCAGAGCAGGCCCACTCCCGATGTAACTGTATATGTAACTCTTTACGAGCACATAATAAGACTCCGCCTCCCTTTTTCTTAGTGGATGTCTCCGGGTTTCGATCACATCGAAGGACGTCATATCGGTCGTCACATATTTCACGGTCATAAATACCCTCAGTTAACCACGATTCGGTGATTAAAATGAGGTCGTAGTCGTGATTTAGAACATTCAGTCGGAACACCTCAGTTTTGGTACGCAAACCACGTACATTCTGGTAAAGTAATGTTATGGTATTAACGCCTGTGGATACTTAATTCGTACCAAGATATAGTAGTGATATATACTTGATGTACGTGGTTTATAATGGGTTGCATTTAAGAAGTGGGTGAGGGCTAGAGGGTAATTATTATAAACTAGGAGGGGGCTTTTAGGAACAAAGTGGCTTTGGTTGCTGTGATGTGTGCTTGTTTTATTTTGTGTAGTAATTAAGGGTGCGAATAAGGACTGCAGGTTGTGTGGTTTGTTTTGTAGTGTGATGGGGTATGCGTGTAGTGCACATGTTAAGTGAAATTTATTCGGTCTAGTATGATACAAACGAGTATGTTGCGAAGTATAGCGACAGACATAGTAATTTGTTAAAAGATCACAGAAATTTTGGATACCGCGTGATATTATTTTATTTTTGATAGATCCTTTTCGTGACGTATGTTCAAAGCAGGCGATTCTTCGTTTTTTCTTAAAAAAATGTTGCAATTGCGAACCCAAACAAACTTGTAGGCTTTTTGTTGTGCAAGAGTTTTAGTTGCTTTCAATAACTGCTTATTTTCCGGAGTTAAGTGTTCGTTAACGAAGAATTTTTTCTCCATGCCTTCGATGCCTACGTCTTTCGTGCAGACGCCCTTTTTCCTTTTCAAGCCGGAAAGTAGTTTGTCTTTAGACAGTCGGTCTTTCAATTTCACTACTATGGGCTTAGGTCTTCCGGCTATAGTTTTTTGTGGTTGAACGCGATGCGCAAATTCGATATCAACGTGCTTAAGGTCGACACCGGCGTATTCGGCTATCTTTAATACCAGATCCACGGGTGATTCACTGCTGGCTTGCGGCAGCCCTACTATTTCCAGATTGTTTATTCTAGCCTGCTGCTGCTGTCTACCAAATTGGGCGCGCAGATCCGATACCTGATCCTCGGATAAATTGATGCGCTCCTGGAGTGTGCGCAGATCGCTTTTGAGATGATCATTTTCCATCTGGAGCTGACTATAAGAGGCCTGTAGATGGGAGAATTCTGCTGACAACGATGCGATTTCGGTTTTTATTTCCGTAAAGATGGTCGTCTTTAGTTCCTCAATAATTTCATGTTTGATTGTTTTCAGCTTAGTGTCCAAGATGTTCTCGAAACGACTGAGTAACTTTGAGTTCTCCGTTAGTGCCTTTGTGACGTCACACTCGGACACCACGTCATCGGTATCGGCACCGGCCGAGCGCGGGATCTTGCTTGACTTCTCAGCTCTGACCGGTGTATTACTATTGTCCCCGCCTTTTCGTGTTGCAGCCACGCAGTTTGGGCACTTCCACTGAGTCCTTGCTAAAGTCGAGTCCCCCGTGAATCCAACACAATCAGAGTGGTATATGCTGTTACATATATTGCACTTTATACGCTTTACGGTCACGGCGATGTGCTCTTTGCATGCACAGATGTAGTACTAACAGATACCGCGCTAGGAACACGGCAGGCGCGCCAACAAAGCAAATACAAAACGAAAAGCAAATACAAATCTCATTTAGTTGGATGCGACGCGTCGAGAAGTTTCGACGTAACGTGTGTTTAAACAAGTTTCTCAAAATAATGCCTTCTTGTGTCTTGAAACACTGTAAAAATTGTTCCCAAAAATTAAAAAAGGATAATGGTGTTTCTTTTCATAGGTAAGAATTTATATTTTCATTCTGTAAGTTTTTTTTCCCTTTTTATTTAATTGCTGATGACTTGAAACACAAAACCTCAACGATATCTATCAGTGTTGCTAATTTACGTTGTAATATTTTCCCTTAAATTAAAGAAGGTGTAAATGAGCTGTTAGTAGATAGTTTTTTTTTTGTGAAACAGCTACGCTGCCGGCGTATTTCCAGGTACGCCGATTAGCTTATAGGTACGCCAGCTGCTTTTGAGGTACGTCAGCTACTTTGATGGTACGTAGGCTACTTTTAAGGTACGCCAGCTTCTTTAGAGGTACGCCAGCTACTTTAGAGGTACGTAGGCTACTTTGGAGGTACGCAGGCTACTTTGGTAGTACGTAGGCTACTTTTAAGGTACACCAGCTACTTAGGAGGTACGTAGACTACTTTAGTGGTACGCAGGCCACTTTGGTGGTACGCAGGCTAATTTTAAGGTACGCCAGCTACTTTAGAGGTACGCAGGCTACTTTGGTGGTACGTAGGCTACTTTTAAGGTACGTCAGCTACTTTAGAGGTACGCCGGCTACTTTAGAGGTACGCAGGCTAAAAGTAGCTGACGTACCTTAAAAGTAGCCTACGTACCACCAAAGTAGCCTGCGTACCTCTAAAGTAGCCGGCGTACCTCTAAAGTAGCTGGCGTACCACCAAAATAGCCTACGTACCTCCTAAGTAGCCTGCGTACCTCTAAAGTAGCCGGCGTACCTCTAAAGTAGCTGACGTACCTTAAAAGTAGCCTACGTACCACCAAAGTAGCCTGCGTACCTCTAAAGTAGCCGGCGTACCTCTAAAGTAGCTGGCGTACCACCAAAATAGCCTACGTACCTCCTAAGTAGCCTGCGTACCTCTAAAGTAGCTGGCGTACCTCTAAAGAAGCTGGCGAACCTTAAAAGTAGCCTACGTACCATCAAAGTAGCTGACGTACCTCAAAAGCAGCTGGCGTACCTACGTACCACCAAAGTAGTCGGCGTATCTCTAAAGTAGTCGGCCTACCTCCAAAGTAGTCTCCGTACCTCCAATTTAACTGGCATATCTTGAAAGTATTCGACGTACCGCTAAATTACTCAGCGTAGCTCCAAAGTAGCCAGCGTACCACCACAGTAATATGCGAATCTCCTTTTCCAGGATACAAGCTATTCTCCTACCATATGTCGTTGAAATCGGTTAAGTAGTTAAGGTCTAAAGATAGAACAAACAATTAAAATTTCTTACATTAATTTGGCATTTTTTCATTAATGTGGCAACATTTCACGCACACTGATGCATGTGTCCAGACAGTGCTGTCACGCACACTAGAATAAATTTTGGCCGCACTGTCGTGTTCCGAGCGCGGTATCTGTTAGTACTACATCTGTGTTTGCATGCTTCACAAGTACCAACCATTCTAAATATTGGGTCAGAAATTGTAGAATGAAATGAAAAATCGAAAAAGATCTTGGTCCCGCGGTAGGTTTTGAACCGGGTGCGATTAGCGCGCAAGGCAACGTAGTTACCAATACGCCATCGAAACGCTTACGGCAAGATGCGAAAATGTCAATCAGTATGCAGTTGCGGTCGCGTAGCGGTAGATTGTCTTTCTACCCACTTGATATATAACTTCAAATCTTACTTATCGTATTAAATAGTTAATTTGAAATTTTTAACACTTTATGAGAACAGTTGCGAGTGTTGTAGAAAATAATAATTATACACTGTACTACTTCGTGGACCAATACTGATTACTGTTTTGTTTACGGTTGTTTTTGTGCACTACAACAGCCAGGTCTATCAATATTTAAATCACAGGTTTTTACTGGAGTTCCTCAAAAATTTATCTCACAAACACTTATACGCTCACTTTGCACTCTTTTTGATATTTTAACGAAAGTACCATTCAAAAATAATAAGTTTATAATTAAATATTAACAAGAAAGTCACGAGCGCGATCCGCCCGTTATGAAGTCGCAGACGGTATATGTTTTTACGTGTCACGGTTTTACGTGACTTAAATATTTAAGTCACGTAAAACCAGCAGCAAAATTAAAGCACGCACTATAGAACATATTCTGGACACAAACAAGAGAGATGACATAGATATATTATACAATAGATATTATATTGTATAAAAGCACTACAAATCCGTGACAGGCTATACACGCACTAGCCTAGGCACTGTCTCGGTACGGCACGAAAGCATTTACCAAAAAACTCTTAGTTCTAACTGCATCGCATCGGTTTGAAAACTTTGATAAGTCAGTCAGTTCCCTTTATTATTTAAAGAACTAGCAGTTGCCCGCGATTTTGTTCGCGTGGCTTATGTTTTTAAATTCCCACAGGCACTCCTTAATTTTCCGGGCCAAAAAGTAGCCTATGTCACTCTCCAGGCCTTTAACTATACCCATGAAAAAATTACTTTGATTCGTTGCTCTGTTGCGGCGTTGTTGAAGGACAAACTCTCTATTTAACGTCCTTCGGGATAAAACTTTCAAAAAATGTGAATCACTTAATATTTTTCAATATTCCAAATATCAAGTTTCATGGCTATAACTTGAAAAATGAATGACTTTCATACAAACTTTCAAACCCTATTTTACCCCCAGGAAGGTGGAATTTTGAAAAAATGTGATACACGTACTTCTTTATTTTTTACCAAAAGCCAGAATACCAAGTTTCTGAAATAACTTGAAAAATATCTTGAGAAATGAAGGACTTTCATACATCATCCTCCATTTCACCTCTTCGGAGGAATTTTTTTTTCAAAAACTGTGAAATATGTATTTTTTTGTTTTAAACCGTTAGCTCAAAAACCAAGTTTCATTGATATAATTTAAAAATTATCTTGAGAAATGAAGGACTTTCTTACAAATTTTTAATCCACTATTTCACCCCTTTGGGGGTCGAATTTTCAAAAATGGTAAAAGACGTGTACTTCTTCACATTCAACCGAAAGCTCAAATACCAAGTTTGATGGCTTTAACTTGAAAAACGATGGACTTTCATACAAACTTTCAATCCTGTTTTACCCCTTTGGGGGTGGAATTTCGAAAAACCCTTTCTTAGTGGATACCTACTCTTCACAAAGAACACACCCTCCAAATTTCATGTCTCTAGGACCAGCGGCTTAGGCTGTGCTTTGATATATATAGTTAAGTCAGTCAGTCAGTCAGGACTTTGAATGTTTTTATATATATAGGTATAATTATCTGGCAAGAGAGCAAGTCTAAAATAAAATGTTTATATAACGTCCTAAATAGTCTGACTTCTTGAATAGGTACCTATCAAGAGCCTTACTAAGGTGCCACTTTTGTCATATTTTTTATTGCGAGATAGGCTTGCGCTTTAGGGGGCATCTATTAATTACGTGAGGCGTTTAGGGGGAAGGGGGTCGAGCGAAATCTCACATGGGGGAGAGGGTGGTATCGGCAAATATCACGTAATGTTTTTTCCGCAAAAAACAGTGTAAAATTGCGAGAAAACTGTGTTACATCAAGTAAAGAATGTTTCTCCACAAAAATATATATCTAAAAAATAAAATAAAATCATACATAATAATATTTATCATGGTTTATTTATGCATTGATAGAAGAATTTACTAACTATTAATAAATTCATTTGTTTGGAAACAATTTATTCATTTATTAAATATGAACGAATATTTTTTAACTCTTATGACGTAATCGAGCACAGATTAACTCATTTACATTACAAATACGCGTTTTAAAAATCTCACGTGAGATTAGGGGAAGGGGGAGGGGATCGAGCAAAATCTCACGACAAAATGAGAACTCTCTCTTGAAAAATCGCCATAATTCTCTCACGTAATTAATGGCCCCTTACGACAATCATGCTTAGTGCAAAGCAATGATGAGGACCGCGCTTGCCTAGAAGATGCCTACAAACACTAGAAGATGCCTATAAACTCTAGAAGATGCCTACAAACTCTAGAAGATGCCTACAAACTCTTGTCTGGAAGGTACTTTGATACTATTATAATATTATATGTTTAATCCATATAAATATGTCAAAAGTGGCCGATTAAAGTAGCTCTATTGAAACTGACCAGCGTCAAAATATGTGCATCTGTATCAGTTGTCAATTGACATCGTCATCGTGTCTTTATCTAGTGCATTGGAATGGAAGTAGGCAGCGAGCGTGTGACGCAGCTGTCAGCCATTCTCCATGACCTTCGCAACGATATCGAATTCTGCCACAAAATGATAAGTGAATAGGTACGAGATAATTCATACTCAATATGAGAACCCGGTCTATATTGCGTTTAAAGCTAATTATAGTATTTATGTAGATACCGACTACCGGTAATAATACTGATCATTTAGTACTACTAATTTACATGTCAACGCCCGACTGTGTCTGTGTGAAAACAGGTTAAAAAATAAAAATCATTGCTTGAAATCCTTTCGCAGGTCCAAGTTATAAAAAAGCGCCGATATCTTCTAAAATAGGTATAAGTTTTCGGCTCACCTAACGCTCTGAACGTAACACTAATAATGAATTTGTTATCATTACACGCAGTTATCGTACAAACACCTATAACAATCGTGTGAAAATTCGCTGAAAGGATAAGTATACGAGAAAACGACTCCACTGCGCACGTCATGCTACTTTTATCATGCAATGCACTTCTGCGCCGTCATGGATTATCAAAATGTCTGTTGTTTTTCCGACATTTGCTGTCAATATTTCCACAGGAAGATGACGCGCATCAGTCCTTTACTGGAATCGCATTTTGCAGCGCTTTCGAAGACGGTACGTGCGAAATGCGATGTAAAACGCGCGTTGTCTGAAATGTCAACATTTGCTACTTACTGTACCTATGTAAGGGCCGTGTTCAAAAGGTGTGCTATTTATACATGCACGACTATCAACTGTTGATAAAATTCAAGAAAAATTTTGTTAAAAGAAAATATTATAATACTTTTCGCTTAAAAACAAATTTCACTAGGTACATAGTGAACTTTGTTTTTACTACATAGCTTTATTATACACAACATACACTACACTACGCTACATAGCTATGTTTATAAGTATAATATTCAAAAAATTCGAACAAAGAAGAACGATTAATATTTGCGATTCTGTACCTATGTTAATTTTAATTGTCCATTCCTAAAGGTCAACACTCTGCAGTTGCACTCAACAATTGGTTTCGATTCGAATGAGTGTGTTTGCCTTTGGACTTTGGATATAATTTTAATGCTTTCATGAATGTCAGCTGATGTATGAATGAAACTGAAAAGTGAAAGGAGTAATTTCAAATATGTAGAGCATGGGGCACGTAAAGTGTACACACGCTACGCTACTTTGTACCTATATTATTATGAAATGTAGGAACCAAACCATTAAGCTTTAGTTTCCCAGACAATTATTGACTTGAGTGTATATAAACGCTTTGACAATTATTAGGTATAGGTATATAACATAATATAAAGCGGTAGTTAACGCGTCGAATGACGTCTCTGAAAAGATTCATGTTGATGGTTTCAAAGAGAGCAAGATAAAATCAGTGGAAACTATTAATTTAATGTCGGGCGACATATTGCGTTGACTGTGATATTGCGATTTGCAAGCATCACAGATTACCTGTCAAACCAGAGAATCTATCTATTATTGCTAGGCCTACCGAACTTCAGGCTGGATATAGATAATATCATAGTTCGAAATAAATTTTGTCTTTTCTTATCAAAAAAAAGACCACGTAATCATCAAATATAGACGGCAAAACAGTGCCGATGTTAACAACGCGATGGTTGCTAGGTGGTTGATTGTACGCGGTTATCGGAGGCGCTACAGAGCTGGCATCTTCCCAAAAAATATAAACAGCAACACCAGCGTGTACAGTAGGTACAATCGTATCATTCCGAATTTCCTGTAGCTCTTCAAAACATTTATCTACAATATAGCAAACTACAAATCTGCAAACGTGCGTATTGATTTATTGCTCTCTAGAACATTTTCAAGAAGTACTCGTATCAATAGATGCAGATATTCTTTTAGCGATTTGCGTCGAAGCAAAGGGAGGGTCAACGCTCAACGGTCGATTAGTAATGTGTATGTTTGTAAATTGTATGTATAGATAAGGAGTGACGAGTCAAGCGTAACACGACACTGTTTTGTGTTTCGCGCGTCTTAGCTTCATAATTTTAGCTCATAGAATAATATTACATTACTATTTACTGTCCAGGCCAATAATAAAGGCCAAGTTATTGGAAAGACAAAGCGGAAGACTTCCTAAACTGGAGGCCAATTGCTATTACGCCCGTTCGTCTTTCACACTTACTTCTTTTAAAAACTTTTTCGTAAATGAAATTAGAATATTTTTATAACTAGCCTTCCGAATTTAGATTTCAAAAATTAAAACTTATTTAAGGAAAGTATTAGAAGCTTTTAAATCTAGAGAGAAATTTAGATAATTTCCACACCATAATGTTTCTATATAATTTATCAATTTTCACTGCATAAATAAATAAACGTCCACTTTCAATCTGAGGTAGTTACCTACTAGAAACCCTGCTTACTTAACTTTACAAGTTTGCTAACGTGACAAATAAAGCTACATGCGTTGTGGTAAATTGCCTGATGTGCAAGTTTTCAAGTCAAAAACATGACAGGAGTTACATTTTAGAAACTTTAAATTGTGGTGAAATCTATGAAGTCAAAGTGAAATCTATGAAGTCAAAGTTTCCGGCTTCATGCATAGGCTTTTTACCATTTTGGCATAGTGGCGAAGTAATATGTCAAGCAGACTTACAAAAGATCGTGTAAAATAGAACAAATTACCGTGAAATGAGGCACAGCATATCTTCAAAGCTATTTGTATTGATTTCTTCGTCGAATCAGTGGGTGTAAGGTGAGGTATTGATTTCTTTCTCCATCGCGCCTCATTCTCATTTTGTATGGACCTGCGAACAAGAGTTAAATTAAACAATTATTATTTTATTAGTTTAAATTTACTTCCTAACCGGCTAGCAAGTTGTAGACAATACAGGCGGTCGAAACTAGAACATGGAATATACTTAATAGAAATAACAAATTCACAGATTACTGAAAATCATTTCTACATTTTCTGGGACGACTACAACAAAAAGTAAAGTGACTTCAAGGTTTTGAAGCAGGTACCGACTTTCGAATTTCTCTGTTTATGTGATAGACGATAGTAGAAATACAAAGAGCTCACTACAAAAACTAAACAAAATTCTCTTAGGATTTCTAGGGAACATCAATAATGGATTGTTCTTTATGACCACCGAGCGCTAAGTCAGTTGGTTAATTCCTCAGCCATTTGACTGCAAACCAAAGAGTTAAATATTGTAACTAGAGCGACAATTGTAGAGCGGTAAATCTACCATACTTAAGGCCCTGTGTAGCGTAAAAGGGGGGTTTTAAAAGCAGTGTATCCATCAAACGGTGACATCATGTATGCTTGTAAAAATAATGTGCTGTTTTCAAGACCTTTGAGCAGCCATTGACGCATCTCAAAACACAATTTAAAAAAATCTCTGCATTGAATTTTATTTTAAACATACCTCTTAATTTACCTTTTAAAGCAATTTTTCTCCTTATTGAAACCAATAATTAGCTCTAGAAATATAAGATAAAATTCATATTTCTAAATCAAACACATTGTCGGATTCATTTGTATTGAAAAGTAAATATTAATTTTTTTACAAATTATTTCATGCATTTTTTGCGACATGCACTTGCTTTCACCCCCGCGCGCCTGTGTTTTTCATCTCGTGAGCTCACAGCGCCTTAAGTTAAGAACTTATGCGTTCGTCATTCAGTGAATTGAGGCTGCATTTCCGATGGTTAATAACATTTTTATCAGTGACACTACTCAAATCAGCTGAGCGAAGCGAATTTCCCAAGTAAACTTGAGTGAACTCGCTTGTGTCTATCAGAACTTTATAATTTAGGCATCATAATGTACCTAAATGACGAACAAATACTAATTTAATTAAGTAGGTATCAAATAGAAGTAAAAATATTGACTGCAAGAAAAAAGAGAGCGGATGCCTGATTCTTCCTTGGTAAACCTTGTAATTTTGTTGATAGATGGATTTAACTTTATTGTGCGTTGGTGTCAGACACCAGGTTAAAACCGGTGGCCCAAAATCAAGCTAGGTCTCAGTTCAGGGCGAATCACTAGTATTTATTAGCTCAAGGCTTACATTCTTTACTATCAGTAGGTAAGCGCTATGATGATCCCTGTATGAGGTATGTTGTTCTATAGGATTAACTCTTGAATCAATGCTGCACAAAAACACAAAAGAGGGGAGAAAATCTGTTGCGTAAATGTTGAACGCTTTTTTTCTGCCTACCGAAAGACGACTATTTAAGGGTCCCGTGTACCTGCATTTTTAGCCAAAAAAATGACTTTTAGGGTAGAATTAATGTAGAAAAAGTATTGACACGGTCGACTGCATTCCTGCAAACTGTATTACAACGGATTGTGGATCGCAATATTATTTAGTTTATCGATTCAGGGGTGGGTATACAAGTTCCTCATAAGCTGTGCAGGTCAGTTGCAGTTCCTCTGGTTCTGCATACAATAACATGTTGTAGTTGTTCACTTACCCACCTAGCGGAGGTTGTATAGTAGCATAGTTATAATGTAACTAGGTGGACGAAGATGAATTACCTACTACAGCGTCTTTGGAACGAGCACAATGTTCGTTGAAAATTAACCATGAAACTCTTTGTCTATGTAATAGGCCCGTCTTAAAAATGTTGTGAAATAACAAAGTGGACTAAGGAGGAGTGTTGCAAGGCCTATTTTTATCAACGACAGGTTTTGTTCTTTCGATGGAAACTGTTAATATTGAGCAGTTAAGGCAAAACTAAAGAAGGACATGTGGGTGTCAAATCGGGGTGGAAGTTAAATAAAAAACAAAAGTGTGCGCGGTTATTTTCTCAAAATTAAGTAGGCAAGTAGAGAACTATTCAGCAACGCAATACTGATGTTAAAAATATGTCGCCTGATAGCATAAATGATTTAAAGAAATTACACGTACCTAAATCTAAAGATTACTTTGTTATCGCCATGTGAGTATCATGAGAGCAAGGAAAGTGATAACAAATTTTATACACTTTCGGAATTCGGTTAAAAACGTACCTACTTAGTGCCCAAATC
Source organism: Erebia aethiops (assembly GCA_923060345.2). Taxonomy (NCBI): domain Eukaryota; kingdom Metazoa; phylum Arthropoda; class Insecta; order Lepidoptera; family Nymphalidae; genus Erebia; species Erebia aethiops. The sequence goes on along the minus strand of OV281079.1, from coordinate 7,380,956 downwards.
GATTTCTTCGTACCGGAACGCTAAATGGCTAGGCGGATACGTGTTCTTGTAATACCGAGGGTAAATAACCGTTACTCGGACGACAGTGGACTCGATATGTTCGCGGTCACGTCGGCCATGTTAATTGCGTGCAGACCCGCTCTACTTGGTGTAACGGCATGTTTACCGCACGGCGTGCCTCTTCGTCTGGTTTTTTAGACCTCTGCATCCATAACAAATATATGAAACGTGCAATTGAACGCGTAGTTATTCTCCAATACACGAAAAAATAAATAATGCATAGATATCCACTGTCCAGGCTCACGGAAGGCCAAAGCATTGGCCAAAGCTATTTTGTGGCCGGTGGGACCACTTTACTACCACTTCTTTAAATTGTAATAAACATTTTATCCCTACCACCCAAGAATGAGCACAGTAAAGACAAAATTCAAGTGCACAAAAAAACGGACGCCGAATCCAATGGTAAGTGTAGTTGATTGCATATTTTATGTCTGTCATTTGTGATTGTTTACTGTCCCAAATAAATAAAATAAAATAAGAAACAAATGAAAACCACTTCGATATTAAGAAATATAAATGGAGTGATTTCGAGGAGCACTGGAAATACCAAGGCTGGAATTGAATTTCAACTGGAATTCCGAAAGATGAAAGCAGTGTTGATAGATCTCACAACTATAATAGAATAGACGGACGACATTGTTGGAATAACGGCACAAAAATGTGAAATATACTATATACAATATCATGGACATTCTTACCTCTGGATCTACTTATAAGTTATAGCGTCCTGTACTATAGAATCAGCAATGGATATTTACAATTGCTGAGCTGAAAGGTAAACAAAGGAAGCGAGATAACGCGGTTACTACCTATAATTCGCTGAATTATAATTAGTCTTTCACAGACATTTATCAACTAAATGCCTACGCTAGTGATGTATCACAAACGTCTGCAATGAAGAGCAACAATCATGACGTCATATCCGCAATGGACAGTTTATCAACTGAGCGTGAATGTAGTAATTGATTAATTATTACAGTTTTAACTAACGCTAATGAGCTTGACTCATTAACCGAGTAATTTTTAAACAGTATTATTTAGTTTCACTATCGTACATTCGTTTCAATAAATTATTTAGGTACCTGAAAAGGTTGTTATGAGACTTCGCGCACTAAGTTCCCATGACAGATACTAAGCTTCAAGTTTCCTCAATATTCTGATTCTGCAAATATTCGGCGTTATCTAATCGCTTTATCTTCTGTGAAGAGGCTAAACACTTCGACATTGAACTTAGACTCCAAGCTCCTTCTATACTAGTCACTACGGTAGTAAATTTTTTTTTTTGACTACCTCCGTGGCGCAGTCGGCAGTGTGTAGCGCTGTTGCCTGAAAATTTACCCCCGAGGAGGGGAAATCTGGGGTTGGAAGCTTGCATGAAGGTTCTAAGTTTTTGAAGTTAGAATCTTGAAAATCGTGTTTTAGATTATTAGTTTTAAATTATAACAAACTGTAAAAGCAATTTTACGAAAATCGGGTGGATTTTCGTAGGGTGAAATGGGGGTTGGAAATTTGTATGAAAGTCATATGTTTTTGTAGTTAGAGACTTGAAAATCGGGATTAAGTTTATTAATTATAAATAATAAAAACCTGCATGAAATATATAAAGCCTCCATTGGCTTTTTGCACCGGGAAAATTTAATAATCTCTTGGGTAATCAGAAATTGTAGGCGGATGAAGTCGCGAGTGACCACTAGTATATAATAAATCTATGTTCTAACTAAACCATAAGGCTGGAGGACATTATGACGATTGCAACATTTTAAAAATATGAAACTTGCTTTAAAATTCTGTGACCAAAATGAGCCTTCTGACTGTCTTCTGAAATTCAGAAAACTGTGAATTTTATTGGAAATCACCATTAAGTATTAATTGAACAGATTTATTTTAACGCTAACACTGCATGGCGTCTTAAGTACTGAAATAGCATAGCTCGTTGGTAATTAAGACTTCTTGTTGCAGTCCAAATTCAGACCGTGTGCTAATAGTAGTAATGTACATCCGCGAAATAACATTTCTGTTCCAAGTTACAATATAACCTACACGGAGACTACTCGTTATGAACGAGACTAATTGGTGGAAATTGAGTTCTCACAATTGATTACAGTTTGCATCCTCTGTTTCGTTGTTTTGCACGGTTGTCTAGACTTCGCCAAGTAAGACTCATTTTCGTTTCTCTCTTTTAATTTTCAATTTTTCTTACCATATCCAAATACCATGATTGCCCTAGGACCTAAGTAATGTTTTTTAGAACTAAAACATTAGCATGACATGTGCAATGTGCATTGCCGTTAATCTGGTTTGGACAAGTTACGGTCGTGAACATTCCAACTATTTATCCATATTTCGACAGATCTGAAACCGATGACATACGTTTTCACCTGACTTAGTGCCGATTTCACCAACTCCGCGTTACGTTTAACCTAGGATTAAAATTGATGTTTTGACAGATGTTATGTAGTACAATTCTGTCTGTATTCAGAGTTGGTGAAATCGACACTTATTACATTATGGGAGGCCCTAGTAACTTAGAAACTTGCATTTGAGGTTGAGTTGAGAAACAACCTATTGAACGGTTGAAAATGCATACATGTGCATGTAAATGATACAGATTCAGACGAAGATGCAGACGGCAAGAACAACTCTGATATAGGTTGCGAGGCAGTAGTGCGCGAGACCGAGAGCGCTTTCTTCACATGCCTGGCATTGCGTGTGTTAGCAGAGACTTCGTTACACCCCACTTCACACGAGGCCTGCACTCGCAATTTATATCCTAGGGTACTCATCATACCAAATATCAGAGAGGTGCACTAGAGTCTGCAATGACAAAAAAATTGGCAGTCATAGGGACTGCCGAATGCCGATAGAAGTGAAAACTTATAACTTAGATTTTTTTGTATTAAAATTTGAAAATAATATAAAATTTTCAAACGCCAATACTGGTAAAATGCTAATACGAATATTTTAAAATCCTTTTTAAAAAAATATAATAAATAAAATAAAAATAGCCTTAGTCATTACATAAAAATTTGTAGAATAGTTAATTACCTTAAATATAAACCTTAATAATTTTTTTAGCATTAAAGTTTAATTGGGAATGTAGTATATTTATATTTAAGACCTTTGGTCTTCGTAACAATGCGAGCATGTCGGTGACGCGAATCCACAAGTTTACGCCCTACCAAAAAGTGGTCAACGCGACTAAAGAAGCTTTCACTTCAAAAATTATTGCAACCTTATTGGTAAAATAAAAAGAAAGCCAACCGGGCTTTCACAGCTCAATTAATATTCAAAGAATTTCAATATTTAGATGACGAGACGACTTCCAGAGCTAAGAAATTACTTTGTCCTCCCTGAATTTCAGCAACAGCACCCAATCTAAAATCTGCAGATATTATGTTGCTTAAATGATGCTCTCTAATCCATCACTCTCATTGTTCAAGGCAATTTCTGACAGAGAAATACTCCGCAGTTCAGTATATTAAAGCAGGACAAACGTGTTTTATTAACAATGACTAAGAAAAGGACGTAGCCTACCATCTACCGCATGAACATTTGCGTAATTTTCAATGAGAAATTGACAATTATTTTTGGTCGAGTATAGGTGATCGGAATTATACAAAAAATGTTGAGAGAAAAATTAGCATTTTAATGCGAGCATGCTCCAGTTCTAGAAACTAAGACGAAGGAAGTCCGTTCCACTTTACAGACATACATTCTTTTTTCTCAGTAATTGTTGTTTCTTGGCTTCTTTCTCTTCAGGCCTTATCTTTATCTTTTCAGGCCTTATCTTCGTTGGTAAGTATTGGTATGTTTAGGTCTGATCAGCATAGGGTCCACTTTGATTGCTCCTTTCGTCAACCAAACGAAACATATTTTTATTATTCGTGATTTCTATTACACCAACGAAGTGGTAAATCGCCGAGTCAAGCCATAAGTTTCGTCGGAACTTTCTTCATGCCGCGTAAATCGTGTAACGGTACACGGTGTTCGGAAGCGATTAAGGGTATTGCCTCTTTTATTAATTAAGAAATGAGAAAGACGTGAGGGACGATGTGCAATCACAAATTGCAATGTTTCCTTACAGCCAGCATGCTCTTCAGAAGCACACAGGCTATCCAAATTCATCCTAGTACCTACTGCGATTTATTTACAGAATCCTATCCAATAAATTTTTGGCCCGAGCCAGAACTCGAACCTAGGACCTCATGATCCACAGCTAACTAAGCAAGCAACTTGAGAAAAGAGGCAGTTGAGCAACATTATGAGGTAACAATGTTACCTCATTATTGGCATAATTGTTCAAAATTCCCAGCATGTTTTTCACGCTGTACCTACCTACCTACTTCGGAAAGAGAAAGACAGATCTATCGTTCTCGCCCCAACATGCGCGCGCAATATTTTACCGACCCGCAACTTGTTGCCCTTCCACCACCCCTCTGATAATGCCTCCGATAGATAAAGCGCTAACGATGTGTCTACGTCCCGTTTGGGTTTTGAACAAACTATGCGTTGAACCTCCATCTCTTTTTGCCCACAGGATTCTATATCTACAGAGCACTAAAACAATAATACGAGTACATTTCCTTGTGTGCTTACCTCTTCGGGCATCACATCGATGTAAAGAAATTTCTCAGGTCGACATCTTTAGTAAGTTTTGTACAATTTGTAGATACAATCGGACAAATTAAGACTGTAGGTTGAATTGGTATAGAAATCTAAGATGGTTAAAGCGTTCAATTCAAATTAATAAAATAATAACGGCAAGGGGTGTCGCTAACACAAAAGATCGGCTCGACGCGGCGCAGACTGGTCGTTGGCACGACTCTCGGGTTCTCCGAGTGCATTGTATCTTGGCAATAACTGACCTAAGACTAGACGCGTCTTTACCGCAGTGAGGGTCGTGTCGCACCTGGCGGCAGGGCCGCTCGTTTTTATGCAGCAATTCTATCTGTCGGTGGCGGTTTATTTGAATAATGCGCGCGCAGATGGCGCGGGCGCAGGGCACGCTCGCCCCTGGCGCCAGTGCAATAGTGCACCGTATCGCGGGCGCACAGGGCCCCCTGCCCAGCCGCCGCTTTCGCTCCCGACCCGAGTTGTAAACAAACCGGGCGAGGGCAATGGCTGCATGTATGCCACTCCCCGTACCGCGCACGTCGCGCCGGCGACGCCATTCAACCGGGAAGTTCACGCTTTATTTTTAGTTTCATGAAGCGGGCTTTGCCGTATCATAAAATATAACGGAATTTACTGGCTTTTGTAGTAGCTATTTAGAAATATGGGTTTTTATGCACCGTGTTGCCTAAAACGAAACGTGGTCATGAGTCATGTCCCGTTGTTTTGGTAAAATACGCATGCGTAGTTTACATATCAGTTCGCTCATAATATCAACAGATATAGAGACGCTCGATAGAGTTAGGCAGTAGGTAGTCTGGTATTCGTACGATAAGAAAGTACCAAAGATGATAGATAATTTGGGTGAGAAATAAGCTCGTATGTCTGAGGTCAGGTCGATATTTCCGATTATTACACGCCATCTAAAAACCGGTCCTGTAAAAAGATCGCTGTACTTACAATAATGGAAGGGTCTTCGTTTCAATAAGGCCAGGTGCAAACGCAGGGGTCAATAAACTCTGCAGTATGACAAGTACTTAACTGATATAGCGGTGTCGTCATCGAGATGTCTCACGCACGGGGTGAAGCACTTCCGCTGTGGCGACGCGTACGGCGTAGTTATCTAACGGCATTGACATTGGAAATACCGAGGCCCTGCCGAACCGCTCCGAGGCCAAGTGCGTGGTAGAGCTGCTGCGGAGAGCGGTGTCTTCGGCGTGGTCCGTGGCCACGGTCGCAGTGGCACTCGGCGGTCGCCGGAGTCAATGACCTGAGGGCGCGGGAGGGTGCGCGCGCACGCAGCAGTGCCCCGCCTTTATTTATTACGCTACGCGCGGCGCGCTCGGCGCCGGTCGCGCGCGGCGGGGCGGAGGCCGCATTCCGGGCGCCCGGCGCCTGGGCCCGCCGGCCGCAGCTAAAATAACGCACCCGATCAGCCCAGCATCTCGAAGATCACACTGGCGAATCAATCACACTATAAAATAAGCCATCTCAAAACTTACTCGAATTCACGGCGAACATGTGCGCCAACCTCGTGAAGCACTCCGACGTCTCGGGCACGGCACCTTTCGCACTGTCCATAGTGTCCAAATTCTCATCGCAAAACAGCACTTCGATCGCACGGAATCAAAAATTTTTGCAATGTGCATGAATTAAAATATAATTGATGATACAAGTTCACACAGAAATTCACATGGCGCGCGCGAAGTGCCGTCGTGGGGCGTACGGATACGCGTGGACTCGGGAGGCGGTATGACGCATTAGTGAGCGCGCGGCGCGACTCTACAGTATGCGCACGCAAACGGGGCAAGCAACGACGTAGAGACGCGGGGCCGAGGGCGCTCCCCACACTCCGCGGCTCCGTGCTGCCCTCTACGCCGGGCTCATCGACCGCACGCGACGCCCTCGCCGGCCCGCGCGTATGCCGCCCGCGCGAGGCAAGCCACCACTCACGCCGTGCCCGCTTCCCGCCCGATCCCTGTCTGGGACAACTACAAGCCATCTGCCATGCTACAAGCTAACCTTGTCGATCTACTATACCTGTGCACCACCATGAACCATCACTAACACACAGCGACCCAATCACGATTAGAACATAGTACATAAGACCTAAGGCTCCTAAATTCAAAGATTCTCCATTACAATTTATGATAGAGCGAGCGGCTGAGCTACTACTGATAGTACTGACAACTAATACCTACTTCAGTATACTTTAGACTCTACCTACGAGTAGCTACATGCTACCTACGTTACCACCTTAGCTCTATCTTGTTGCCAGCGGTTGACCGGCATAAACGGAGACACTTCGACAGTCGACACTTATCTTTTATAGGTAGGTTCACTGGGCTTCTACGGACTCTACCTTCCTTAATTTAATATACCAATGATCTTAGTAAGTAGGTACTTCAACTTGATAAAACGCACAGTATAGATTTTATTCTGGTTTGGGTGATAACGGACACCAGCCTGACAGTTCAAAAAATTTAGTCATGCGAAATAGAGAGCCTGATCTAGTCGTGGATAGAAATTGCTACATAAACAATTGTACAATCTTCTTCAAGAATTCTCGAATCATAAGGGAAACGTACCCGAATCCTCTCTTGAAAGTTGAGTTACGATGTATCTTGAGGTGACACTTTTCTCATAAAAATCAATATTGTATTATGATTCAATTCATGGTTTCTTATATTATGTATACACCTGTCACCGTACACTCAATTGTCGCAATTTGCAGCTTCAAAAGACCTGTGCTTAGGAATGCGTGGTGCTCAGAAAACCTCGAAATATTGTACCTTCTTTCAAGTTTTTCATCTAAAAGGTGCATCTAAAAAAGTCACCCTACACTTTTAACAGTAGATTTTAGACTAAATAAATTGAGAAATATGGTCAACGCTTTAAGTGCTGTATTCTCAGGATCTATTGGCCTACAGAACTGCGGTTACGCTCTGATTATAGAACATTTTGTGGCTTATCTAGATGCACCTTTTAGAAGCTATGAGTCAAAAACTGAAAAAATTACGTAAATTACGAGGATTCTCAGCACCATGGTGCTAGCTGCACAGGTCTCTTGAAGCTGCAAACTTGGTTTAATACTAAGCTATTCGTGATTGGTATTCGTAGTATCGTAAAAACATCTCAAAACATCCGTAGATAGTTAGGTCCAGTGCAATTTTTTGCGACCTACGCATTAAATGACTGGCCTACGGCTTGTGGCCAATGACCTGAGTTCAAGTGGTACCAAATCCTATTTACTGTCTGTAAATTGATAGTAGATACCTTATTTTGACTCTATCAGCAAGAGACTTAATTTAACTACCAGTGATCTACGTAAAGTAAAGAATCCTTTTCTGTAAATCGTATGCTACCAACGTACATAAACATGATCCGTTAAAAGAAACACCCCCTGGTGGGTTATATCGTAGTTACTTAATATCATAAATGTGAAAGTTTGAAGGTTTGTAAGCTGTGTTTGTGTTTGTAGGTTTGCACAATGAATGAACTGGCTGGGAATGGAAATAGCTTATAACATATTTTTATCCCCGAAAATTAAAGTATTCCCGCGGGAATGAAAGAAGCATCATCTAGCCTTTCATATTCTTCTGTTTATTTTATATTATAAATGCGAAGGTTTGGATGAATGGATGGATGGATGTTTGTTACTCAATCACGCCAGTACGGCTGAACAGATCAGGATGCAATTTGGCACAGAGATAGATTACAACACATATACTACTTTTTATTTCAGAAAATTAATGAGTTCCTCCGGGAACTAAAAGACCTAAATTCACGCGGACATCAGCTAATTTATTGTATTTTTTTACCCGCTTTCACACAATCAAGCCATATTGCCTTTGGTCTCAGATATTTGAGTTACTCTTTTTGTCACTTCAAGTGCATATCTGAGCAATGATTAACTAAAAAAACGTAAATGCACACAATTATAATCGCATCCAAATCGGCTCAGCAGATTTTTAGAATATTTTCAAAATTTTCTGAAATCTTACGCGGGAGCTCTTTAAAATGTGTTATTAAGCTACCTATGTCTGTTCCAAATTTCAGCCAAAACGAACAGTCATTGTGGCGTAAAGGTTTAAATAAATAAATATCCAAATTCCAAAAATGCAAACTTACAAATACCTATCGAAACTTTCACATAAACTACAATCGATGATTGATGATTTAGAACCTGACTTCTATTTATTATAATTATATATAAAGCACCTTGCCCTTGCCCTTGCCCGCCCGGCAAAATGCCCTTATGTAACTTATAGATTTGTAAAAGGCAACATAAGTAGCTACATACTCCTCAGGTATACAAAGAGGTTAATGGGAAGGCAAATAGAGCTTGCTTGTATATTTATTTTACGAGTGCGCTAGTTAAAGTTTTTTTTTAAATCGGTTGAAAATTGAAGTATCCCGACCAGTTAATTGTATTAACACAAAAATTTTCTTCTGTCTGATTATAGAAATTTTGATTAAATAGAGTTATATCATTAATAGGCACTTAGCTAGTCTTACGACGTGATTCATGATAGTAATTTTGTATGAACAAGCGAAACAATAAAAATAATGAGTAATTATATTTACCAACGAATTCAGCGTATCGTAGGTCTAGAAACCAGAGATGTCGCTCACTGAAGACTGGTTAAAACAGAATAAAATGTGAGGGCAGGTCAGCTACTATAGGTACCTAATAAAACCAGCCAAGTGGGTGTCGGGCCATGCGCAGGGTATAGAGGGTTCCGTAGTTGCCTTCACAATATTATACGTTGGTTGACTATTATTCGTTAACTTGTAATAGAAGGGGAGCCCAAGAGACGAATTTTTGAATTTAATCCAGCGCGTCTGATATTGATTATAGCGTAAACGCTCCACGTGTCTCTGTTATCGGATGTATGTTAATCTGCCAGTGCTGCCTTGCATGGTGGGGTTGGCCGTACGGAAGTAAAATATTTTGGTTCAGATGCGATGTTAAGTGGACACAAAGGAATCTCCTATTCAAAGGACTGACGAATCTGACGTAACGCAAAGTTACTGCGGTTTGTTAAAATTGCCATTTTGAAATACTCGAGCGCGTCAGATTATCATACAGACGGTTCAGCTTCATGTCCCAAACGTGCTGACTATTAATCTGACGATTATTTCGAGGAATTTTCTTAATCTGATGATTTGAAAAATAACCTGTAGACGCTGCACTTAGCTGTTATAGTTTTCCTTTTAACCTCGTTATAATTATTATATACTGCTTCCATGCTTTTTTCACATATCCAGAAACAACCGTTTACCTTGTAGAGGGGGGGGGGACTTTTTGTAGCTAATAGTCTGAGCTATGCCGCGGACGGACGCCGGACATTGCGTAACTATAAGAGTTTCTTGTTGACTATGGAACCCTAAAAACTAAGGTACGTAAACGACAACTTCTGCCGAGAGTTGCAACATTTCAAAAGCGAAAACACTTCAAAAAAGACAAAGTTTTGTGTCTACGAACAATACAAAAACAAACCATCAAACTGGAAATTAAAACGTTTTCTTTTTTAGGGTTCCGTAGTCAACAAGGAACCCATTTCCGCGGCTTAGCTGAGAGGGTGTTTAGTGCTAGAAAGCTGTTATTTGGCATGGGTATGTAGGTACAATATATTATAAATCACGAAGACGTAATAAAAAAAAGTTTTTAGGATACCTCCTACTCGTAAAATGGGGATGACGTTTTTTTTCTCGTCTATAGTATGGTCCCCACCATATATGGTGTCGTTGGAAATGTCGTTCAAAAATGTTGAAGGTGTGGGAAAACCATTTTTTGATGCAAGGATCCGTTTGTGAAATATTTAGCTTTAAATTGGTAATTTTTGTTAATGTCAAGTGTGCCTCCCCCCCTGCAAGCTAAACTTTTGTTTGTAGATACGTGAAAAAAATCGTCGCAACGTATATATATCGAACTTAAAAGGAAAACTAATAAAGTTAAGTAGGGCAATTCTGCGGGACTCTACACCACGCGCTTGGCTGGATTTTTTCAGAATCACGTTTACCTTAATGTGACCTGAAAAACTGTGGAAAATTGCGAACAATACAGGCTCAAGGACAACGTGTCTTTTCATTTTTCTTTCACACTTTGTACATTATAGTTATGAAATCTAGTATCTAGTATATCTACATAATGTGGTAAAGATTGGTCTGTCTGTCTGTATGGCGCGCATTACGCGAAAACTAATGAACGGATTTAAATGAAATTTGGTATAGCGGTAGCTGATACTCCGGGTCAATATATAGGATAGTTTTTATCCCGATAGAAAATAAGATTCCTCCAGGATAGGGGTTTTTTGTTGATTTTACTCTTCGCCCGGAGTAAAATCAACAAAAGACTCCTAAAAGAAAATCTTTCAAGCGTAATAAATAGAATTAAAATGTTCCAATTACATGGAGCACTTCACTAGCAAATCCAGACGCTTCCCAGACGAAGTTGCAGAGAAAGTCGAGACGAGTTTCCGCACTCCACCGAAGTTAATTATATATTTACAAAGTACATTTCTGAGATAAAAATATTACAGCTGCCCGGCTTCACTCATTTATGTGGCATTGGAAAAATACTTTCTCAGGTTAGATAGAGATTTGTTACAACAAAAACGGCTATGGGTCCAATAAATAAATAAAATAAAATAAATAAAATAGCCTTATATTACAGAGCTTTTCACACTTTTAGTTTTTACAGAATATTATTAATAAATAAAGTCTCTTAGTTCTGTGTGCCTCGTGGCAAAGGCCTCCTCCAGCTCTCTCCAGTGTTTGCGATTTAGTGCCACCCGTCTCCAGAATGGACCAGCTGTCAGCTTCAGTTCGTCTTCCCAACGTCTTTGCTGCCGGCCCTTGTTTCTTTTCCCATCCCGTGGGTACCACTGTGTTATCAGGTTACTCCATTTTCCGTGGGGGTCTCGGAGCATGTGACCAGTCCACCTCCACATCAGCTGATCCATTCTTTTGAGTATATCTGTGACACCTGTTTTCCCCCTGATGACTGAGCTCCTGATTCGGTCGCTTTTCTTGACACCAACCATACTCCGTTCCATCGCCCTCTGACACCTCTCAAAATAGGTCCAATAATAATTCATAAATATTCAAAAAAATCAGATAAATATAGAAATAGTCAAATAGCCAATTCTACCATGCCTCTATGAATGTAAGTAGGTATACTAAATACCTACTAATGACCTATGATATATATCGTTTTAAAATAAATAAGCCATATCCATTTTGTTGTAAACACGTCATGACTTTTACGTTATCTCATAAACCAATCGTTGTTGTAAAACGTATCTTTGCCTCTACTTTACAAGCTTCTTGTAGCCTCAAAAACCTTGTTTTCGTAATTATTTTCAGTCCAATATACTGGTACGACCCGGAACAAGGAGTAAACATCACGTAATGCTGTATGCCTGTCCCTACCTGAGAAATTCTTAAAAGTAGGTATACAAGTCTTAGCCGTACCATATGAGTATATCCGATCCGTACCTACCTAGCAGTGTACATGCGTTTATACAGGAAAATTTGTAGATAAAGAAGATGCCATACGTCAACCACATCAAAACGAAGAAATGTAGATCAGGTACGTGAACTCAGAACTGAGGTCGGCAGCCTGCTGATTCGCGATATAATTACTTCATTATTCTTTATTTACGGCTTGAAATGAAATGAAATGATTTATTTATTTATTTCACGTAGGACAACGAAAGGTGTTTCTACTGAGAAGAGCCGGCAACAAACTCAGCAGTTGCTCTTTTCTTAAAAAAAAGAAAAAGGTTACAATAATTAACAATACAAGACATAATTACATTACGTTACACTGACTTGTGGGTCACTGGATGCGTGCCCGGTTGCTTCCATGCAACTTTGTCACTTGCTTTTTGATAATATGATATATTATGATCACCATATTTAAAGCTTTCCAACCAATGCAACGCTGCAAAATTGAACCGGAATTGTACTAGGTTTGTATAAAATCATATTAAGTGCACAGGAAGCGGTCCTGATTTTTATTTTTTGTCTTCATCGTTACAGTTGTTTCATACAGGATACCCGAGTTTGCCTTTGCCTAGTTATGCCCTTTAGTATCGATACAGAAGAACTGTACAATGTTAATATGAGACTAACACGTTACATAGGTAGTCTCATCATCTGAACGTGGTGCTAATTTAGACCAGCTTAGCTACTGGCTTCCATCGAGGAGTTTATTCCTAGTCATGAGTTCAAATCGTATAGCTATACAGCAGGATGTTTATATTAGGTAGTAGGTACTAGATATTCCACCCTGGCTTCAATTCGCTTTTAGTTAAGTGAGCGTTATGTATGGTTGAAAATCTACTTTTTAATTCGTTTCACCTGTACCGGTGTTTGTCTGCAACCAAATCTTGCAAGGTAAAATTGACCCACTTCCAAGTTCCCTATTGAGAATATTCCATTGTAACTGTGTACATATATGCATTATATGTATGATAATGCAATAATATAATGACGTAGAGCTGATCTGATGATGGTGCCAGAAGGTGCCACCCTGGAAGGCTACAGAGATCCCTGTAATAAAACTACGCAATCCCGTCGAGTTTGGACCCATTTGATTCGTCTGTCTTTTATTTACAATTGCTAAAAGCTTTCCAAAACAGTTTTTTCTTTTAATATTTGTTAGTCAAACAGCTGCAAGGCCAACGTCGCATTGGTTACTTAGCTAGTTAGCTCGCGTTTTGGAAAGTATTGCTGAATTTTGTCAGTTTAGTTTCTGCTATGCTGAGTTCCATTTTCCATCGCTCAAGAAATAATTTCCTCGTAAATAAGTGCTGTCTCAATGCGGTCTGAGAGGCAAGAGAATAGATATGGGCGCACGGCACGGCCGCCCACTCGATCACAGAAATAGCTGCGCGAGCGCCGCCAGTGACTCAGCACAGACAATGGGTCGGTGTCTCCGGCTGTGACTTTCGCCAGCAATCAACGCGTCTCCAACTATGGCGGAATCTACTCGGCTAACTTTACAATAAACATTTAAATAAACAAATTGGTATGAAATGAAAAAGTTTTATTTCAAGTAAGTCGACGCACTAGTAACAATGCAAGATTCAAGACTACCAAATTCGGAATTCAGCTATACAGGCAAGCCGACACGAAACTCAGTAGTTTACACTTCATCTATCAAAAGGCAACAAGCAAATCTAAATATATAAAAGGAAAAATTGTCTGACTGACTGACTGATCTATCAACGCACAGCTCAAACCAATGGACGTATCGGGCTGAAATTTGCATTGATCGCTTTTATGACGCAACAGCTGACAGGATTTTAGAAAATTCAACTATAATATATGAATTATATATTATAACAATATTTTTATAATTTTCAATGGAAAATTCAACCCATTGAAAATTCGTGTAGGGGTAAAAATAGAAATTTCATACCCCTAGTATGAAATTTTAATGAAAATCGAAGTTGACGTTGTGGACAAAAACGAGACATAAATATACCTACTAGCAAAATGCAGAGACGTTGGCTACCATGCAACATCATGACATGTACCTTGGTAAATTTTATTATATGACTTAAGTTGAACCAAGTATATACCACTTTAAAAATAGTTACAGGACTTAAGTAAGTATACAGAATCTTACTTCTTATCTTATCTTACTAATATTATAAATGCGAAAGTTTGGATGTATGGATGTCTGGATGTATGGATGGATGTTTGTTACTCAATCACGCCCCAACGGCTGAACGGATTTGGATGAAATTTGGCACAGAGATAGATTATAGTCTGGAATAACACATAGGCTACTTTTTATCCCGGAAAATTAAAGAGTTCCCGCGGGAACCAAAAAACCTCAATCCACGCGGATGAAGTCGCGGGCATCAGCTAGTTGCATATAAATAATTGACAATTATAACAAACCTATTCAATCTGTTTCCATAGCTGTTATATTACTCACATTACATCGTAGTAAATCAAATCAAATCAAATATTCATTTATTCAAATTAGGTACACCGTAGGTACACTTTTTGACGTCAAATTACTTATAAAATATGATGGTGATAATCAGTTACGGTATCTTAAAACTAAAGCTACGAGCGTTCCAAACGCGCCCTGGTCGGTGAAGAGCCCACAAGAAACTCAGCCGGGGTTTTTTTTAATTAGGTATCACCATCTCACAAATCATCTTAAACTATAAGGGACTAGGTATCAGAGCCATTAGAGAAAATCATTGCCAAGCTTCCTTGTCATTTAAATAATCCTTTACATAGGAATAAGATTTTTCAATGAGTTTACGTTTTACATTAACTTTGAACTTATTCAAAGACATCTTCAACATGTCTTCTGGGAGCTTATTATAGAAGTGGACACTGTTTCCAACAAATGAATTGCTAGTTTTACTAAGCCTAGAAGCAGGCATTACAAGTTTATTTTTATGTATTAACATTATGACAATCACTTTTCTTCTTGAATTTATCAATGTGTTTATGCACGTATACAAAATTTTCAAATATTGGTTGTGCACTGTCATAATTTTGATTTCTTTAAATTCATCTCTTAGTGACTCTCTTGGTTCCATATTATATATGGCTCGAACAGCCCTCTTCTGCAGCACAAAAACAGAATTAATATCAGTAGCATTACCCCATAATAATATACCATATGACATAATGCTGTGAAAGTAACCAAAATAAACTAATCCCGCAGTTTGTACGTCTGTCAACTCGCGAATCTTTTTTACCGTATATGCAGCAGAACTAAGCCTGCTCGATAAGCCATCTATGTGAGGGCCCCATTGAAGTTTAGCATCTAACTTTATTCCAAGAAAAACAGCGGTTTCCACCAAATCTAATAATCTAAATAGTAAGTAGTATAATAATATTATGTTCTGTGATTATATTAAGCTACAACCGCTACAACAGTATTTGGACCCGCATTCTTTCAGCTCAAACTTCATAGTTAGAGCATTTGATAAACAAAAACCGGTCCGAGGCACCAAACTAGTCGCACACGACATATTTATATGGAAATATTGAGAGGACCACGTATCACGTGTGAACTCTCAACACGATCTAAATTCGTCCGAAACACCAATATATAAGACAGAGAATCAAAAACTTCATATCTAAAGGCCTTGTTCAAATGAAGGTCGTAAAATTATCAGGACGCGGACAGGTCAAAAAACTGTTTGTACGATAATGTTATGCAGTATAAGCATTGGGTATTTTATAAAGCAGTAGATTTAACTACTCATGATAGAGTTTTACTCACTGCCAAGCTTTCCCATGGGAATCATCTGTTAAGGAAACCAAAACTCCCCCAAAAACCTTCTATCCCAGGTGGGATACAAGTTGCCTAAATTTTTCGTTGGAGAGTTCTCTTATCCCACCTGAGATAGCCCTGTCAAAATCAGTTTAGCCGTTTGGAAGTTAGCCTGAACAAAATAAACAAGAAAGTAAATACGCATGTTAGCTCAATAAAACTTTAGGGTTATTTCAAAATCACAAAGAGATGTTTAAATTTTATTTAGGGATTTATTTTGAAATAATGTAGAGACATTGAAATAGAATGAGTAAACTAAAATTCTACATCAATGTGTAGAGAGCATCGAAGAATTTCTGACATGACAAAATAATTATTCTTGACATACCGTTGAACAAAATGGCGGTGGAACAGGACGGTAGAATCCACTTTGTTGAAACGATTCTGTTCGCAAACATAACGAGGCAAACATACTAATGCAATGCTAATTATTACGCCGGCTCACATATTAATTTGAAAACGCTCCTTAGTGAGACTACTGGCGACGGCAACTTCTTCAATTAGTAACGGTCTAGGTTTCGAAAGGAAACCACTAAGTATGTACCGGACTTGGTCGTAAAGTACCTACGACTTATTTGAAGAGCACTGGCTAAAATAGTCGCATGAATTACCTAAGTATCTTATTACTGCTTACCAACGTCATTAAAGGAACCTGGTGTCAAAATTTCAAGAAACCTCGGGTTCTTTTCAGAGCGGTTGTTCCTTGATAGATCAGTCAGCTAGGACAGTTTTTAATTTGTATACTTAATATAGATGTGATTGTAGATAAAATACATAATATTTTACCTAAATAAACATCGACACTAAAATTCTACATCAATGTTAATAAAGTAACACGTCCGCTCCCTCATTCCAAAGATAAAGTTTTGCATTTGAACTCGACTCCGAGCCAAAACAGTTAACGAGTTGGTAGTTTGTTAGGAAAAGCTTGTTATATTCCATACCGTGTGGATGCAGTCATTTGAAACTTTTCACTTTTGGAATTAAGCATATAACTAGTTAGACGCACAAGCCACAAAGGCTAGAAATGCACGAATAACTTATACTGGTTCCTGTTCAATTCCGAAAAAGCTGCTTCATGTATTGTCACAAACTCACAATTAATATAACTTTGTGAATAATGTTACGCTGTATACAATGTTTGTAGTAGGTATAAGTACTTGCTACGACAATGGATTTTGGCTCATAGCGAGAGTGTGCAATGCCACAATGTCGTAGCCAATAAGAACGGAACGTCGCGCGCGCATCGGTCTTTTAGCGTCCAGCGAGATGTCGAATTATGGTTTTCTCGTGAGTGAGAAATACGTACGTATACTATATATAGATATATAGTAACAATAGACGTACTTTTTAACGACGTAATCGCCAAATCAATTTTTACCTAATTACAAGTTTAATTAAACCAACAATCGAAAAATTAAAATAAGTTACTGAAAAAATACATCTAGGTTATTTGCCAATTTTAGTATGTTTTTTCTGAGATAAATAAAAAAATGTATGCAAAACATGTATTTTTCATAAAAAATATTCATTAAAATTTTGAAGTATCATTTCCCCTAATATTAAGGTGGTAACTTTTACAAATTCTGAGATAAATAACTTCAAACTACAAAATTGCATATTACACACTCGCATACGAAAACAGCATATCTACAAGCACTTTCACCAACAACGAGCGAGCGAGCAAAAAAGTTAAAACAAAACACCAGTAAGTACGTTCCCACCCTGCGGGAGGTAATGAATTCAAAAGAGGAACAGTGGGAACTGCCAATCTCGATTCACAAAAATAAAATAATAGACGATTTACGGCCACGGCGGAGTTTGTACCTCCGGTGTTAATACCTCGGGTGTGAATGGGTTATTTTACCCCCTCGCATAACAATCCATCGTCTACACTGAGTCCATTCCACTTAGCCGCTCACCCTTTTGCAGTAGTAACCCCGTTGTAGCCAGAGGTGATCGTTACACGTTAGCAATCCCTTTTACGTCACATTTTATAGCAAATTCGGCTGTTGTCGACTCCAGGTTTTCCTGGCACTTGACCGTCTTTTTTAATAGTTATTAGTTTAATTAGTTGCTGCTAGACAAGTTAGTCGCTAAGGGAAGAGTAGCCAGCCTAATTAATGATTTGTTTTTTAAAAGTATAGCGTAAGCACTTACTTGATCGATTGAAAATACAGTATATTTTGACAAATAGTTTTTCTTTCAGCAATTTAAAATTAAAATGTTGTAGGTAATAGCTTCTTGTACAATGTTGTGTACAGTTTATGTGTGTGTATCTAAATAAAAGTTATAGGGTCGTATATATCGCATAATAGATATATTATATTGCTTTAGCGCTGTTGCCATATTAGAGTTAATAACAGAGTATTCAGGCATATATAAATATTTTACACAGAACTTCGACCGGACTGGTTAAGCAGCATTCTCGCTTACAATCACCACTCTTGACCAGTAGCTTTTAAGTTTTTACACAGTTTTGTACTTGCCGAGAGTTAAGGTTTATTTCCATTGGCTCCCATATTCTTAAACTGATGGATTGGCCCTATAAAATTATTTTCTTCACAATAGATCCCAAATGATGCCAACAATCTATTGTGAAGAAATTAATAATAATTAATTAAGATACCTACTTACCAACGGAACATAATTATGAACAAAAACAGAAATTCGGTTACCAACACGTATTAACCAGAAGTTAAATTCACCCGTAAAACGTACGTTAAGTGTGTACTAACCTTACAGTTAGGTTACATAACGTAAGTTAAGACCCATCTTAACTTCCGTCTTTCGATAGAGTTTCATTAACATTTTCATTAAATTTCAATGATTTCAATGATGTATTTGATAAATGAATGCCTGCCTTGAATGGTGCAAAGAATACGGACTGAAAGTGTTGCAAAAAAATGAGCTCCTTCTGGTTACTAAAGTAAGAGATATCATAGTGGTAGCGTCAGGCGTGGCATAAAGTCACTGGATAAGGAAAAAAGTCGAGTACAGGGGACATGTGATAGTGGTAATGAAGGCGATGTAATAGACTTCCCCAGGCTGGAGGTGAAATAAAAATACGTTAATTGCAAGCTCAGCCAGAGCATGAGACTCAATCTCACGGCCGTGGGTTAGTGCCACGCGTTGGGCGCCACAAAGTAATATGGGTTGAATGGGTTTGGTGGTGGTAGTGAGTACAATGCCGTTTTTTCATTTCCGTCTCCGAGAAACGTATAGTATAGAACAGACGTTCTACAGTAATTTGAATAAAACGTTTTTACTTGTTTTGTTGAAGTACATTTCCACAAGTCAGTGTAAATCCTGGCACAAGCTAAAAATATCAGCTCAGCTATGAAATTCAATTGTAATTTATTTTCACCAGCGCACCCGAGTCCCGAGAGAAGGTATAGTGCTCGTTTGTTGTTACACTTTAATAAGACAGTCGATAAATTGGTCCCTTGCAATATGATGCACGTAGAACGTAGCAAACAAGATCAGGGTTACCAAAAGAGCATTGAATAATGTACTTTTTATTATATTTTCTTTATCTTTGTTGAATTAATGCCTACCTTTAAATGGGTATGGTAATCCTTTATATGGTATCCTAAATCCTTTATACTACACACGCTCGGAAAGAACCTTCTTTCTTTTTCAAAACGAGGTAGAAAGTACGTCATTGCTACAAACCAAATATGCGGGAGGAAAAGATGTATGAAATTTCATTTCTAATGTGCTAAGCGGGGAGAAAAAGTGTATGAAAATCCATTTCTAACGCGCTGTTTTTTTTAAATTTTAAGTAAACATGGTATGGACATTGAGAATTTGGATATGACGTCTTACCATAACGATTTATTGTTAGAAACAGCTTCACCATTTATTTGAAATAGAAAAGTCAAATATGGTAAATGTCGATTGTCGATATCGATATCGATATCGATGTCGATTGTCGATATCGGTGTCGATTGTCGATTTCGTTTGTCGATTACGATGTCGATTGTTGTTGTCGATGTTGATACTCATGTCGATTGATGATATCGTAGTCGATTTTGATGGTCGATATCTATGTCGATTGTCGATGTCAATTGTCGATATCGATGTCGATTGTCGATATCGATGTTGATTGTCGATATCGATGTCGATCGTCGATATCGATGTCGATTGTCGATATCGATGTCGATGTCATTTGTCGATATCGATGTCGATTGTCGATATCGATGTCGATTGTTTTAGGGTATCGTACATACTTAAACGTATGAGAATGTATACACGAAAAAAGCTCTAATTCAATGCTGTTATGGTTTATTTTGCTTTGAAGCCGAGCTTTAACTATTTGATCGGCGATCCTTACATGATTGCACCTCAGTAAATGATATCGTATCGCATTAGGTCATTTAAACTCTAATTTTTAAGACCTAACTTATCGCTCTTTGCACTTCCTAAGGACCCTGAAATGCAGGTTATGCATATCTACATACTTACCTACTAAACAAAACTAATATTAATGCATAATGTGGGTAGTTTTATTGTTATAATTCTGAGAAGAGACTCGTGTGTCGTGCTTAATAGTGGGACTAGTGGGCCGGTGATGAGTTGATGATGATTAATCCATAATGTGGGTATATTACTTTGTCTCGTACATTCTGGCATGGGGCCCCTGCCCCATACGAGTGTAAAATATTCATTGATATTTCATAACTAGATGTGGCTTATTTAACGACTTTTAACAATGTTTAAAGTAATTGTCGTCATCATTGCAACCGATTACCGGCCCATAGTAATTACAAGAATTTAGAAGTCAACCCTAACGCTACACGCGAAGCGTCTGAACTTCTGAAGGGATAAGAGTTACGCGATAGAAAGAGAAATATAGAGATTCGTAGAAATTTAATAATTTTACCTCGCAGCACTATGCGAGCTGAATAATTGGGCTTTATTACGACGTTACCAGAGGCGCTGATTGTTAAAAGGTCTTCATGGAGTAACTTTTCTGCACAACGTACACCTATCCTGTGTACCACCTATACTGTGGTAGTACGCTTGATGGCAGTGACACTCCCTCTGGCATACATTCAGTAGACAACAAGAATTGAGATTGTCGTTATGTATTAATTCATAACTTTTCTGCTAATATAATATTGTTGCAACTTGCAGGCAGCCCTGGCTTGTGAGAGGGCGCAAGAGGGAGAGCAATGTGGCGTGGGAAGACTTTGCGATACACGCAGCATTATTGCTTTCCAGCCTCGGGTAATTGAGGCAACAAGTTGTAATGTAATGTAACCGTTTCGGGTGATACGCCTTATGCCCGCTTTACACTCACGAGTCACGACACTCACTCGCGTACGTCTGAGGGGCTCAACTGATTTTTTGGACATGGATATACAGATTGCAAAATTTAAACATAGTCCTGCAATAAATCGGACAAAATCAAAATCAAGGTGGTAGCCTTTATTTTACAGATCAATAGAGAATCGCCAATTTACTGAATGTGATCATTGGCTGCCTTACTCCCACACTAACGAACACCACTGCTACGCTAAATCACTTTAGATGATTTAAGTACCTACTTTTATTATAATGGCTACGATAGTAAAAACTAAAATTCCTAACTAAGAACCACCCTCCTTGGACGTTAGACGTTACTTAGACGTTGGTTAGATTTACCATCGATGGTTTTTTACCCGTTTACGCCAATGTTTAAAGGAAGAGTTGTCATAATATAGCAGTCTATATGTCACCGTAAGATTGTAAAATCCGTTACATTATAATCTAACGGTTTCTATTCCGCTAGATTATAAACTGTCGAAAGATTGTGAACCGTTCAATGTTCTGAGTATTAATTTATGAAATATTTATTGTTTTTACGTTTTCTTGTCTCTTTCTTGGACAGTTCGCGCGCGAGTTGAATGCAGAGTAAATGTAAGTGTCACCATACATTTACTCTGCATTCAACTCGCGCGCGAACTATAGGTTAGGTTAGGGTTTGACATGAATTTTCAGGTAGTGCCCGGCCCCAGGCCGGGCACTTAGGTTCTATCGGGTTAATATACCTAGTATATTACAATTTACCGAAAAATAACGCGTTAAATTGTAAGCAGAATGTTACGGTTCACAATCTGTCGAAAGTTTATAATCTATCGAGATAAAAAACGTTATATTATAATCTAACGGTTTCTACAATCTTACGGTAACATATATATGTAAATATGCAGTATGTAATGACGTATTTATGTAAGTATATATGTTCCGAAGTAGCGCCTAAACTTCTGAACTTCTTCTATAGACAGTAACGTTAAACACATGCCGTATATGCAATAAATTAATTAATAAAGTGAATAATATACAATATATACAATAAATTAATTAATAAAGTGAATATTAAAAATTAAATTATCATGATTACCAAACATTGTGCATTTGCGAATTGTACTTCTGACAGTCGATACAAGCAAGATGGTATAAAATTTGTGCCGTTTATAAAACCTCAAGTTGACACGAAAATGTGTTTGAAATGGCTTCATTTATCGCGAAAAAAAACATAAATCCAAATGGTTCAACAATAGAAAATCCAAATCCGTTATCAGGGACTATATCGAAGGTCAGTAACTGTTCATTTATGGGGTTATGCTCCAGATGTCAGTCTATTAATATATTAAAACAACAATTACACAAAAGTATAATTTTTCTATATGTATTTGTATTAAAAATATTAAATACTAAATGATGCCCGCGACTTCGTCTGCGTGGATTAAGATGTTTTGATTCCCGCGGGAACTCTGTAATTTTTCGAGATAAAAAGCAGCTTATGTACTTTCCCGGGATACAACCTAGCCCTGTACCAAATTTCATCAAAATCGGTTAAAAAGATGACAGACAGACAGACACACTTTCGCATTTATAATATTAGTATGGATACTTATTCAATTAATTCAATGTATTTCTTTTTGATTACCAAAGATCAAATAAAACGAACTGTAAATGACAACTAACCTTTCTTTAAGAGTACACCACCAAACAAGTAAACCAAGGCATGCAAGCCATCATTTTAAATACCGGACAAGATGATCTTGAATTTTTGCAAATTTCAATTTTGCTCCAGGTACCTACCTCATCTTCCGTAAATTCCATTTTTACGACGACGTACGTTTAACGTTACTCTTAATGGAGAAATCAAAACGTATGTACCCCGCACTAGTGCTGCCTCTAGCGGATCTTTTTTAAACCTTTAGAACAAATAGGCTATAACAAGGCTATACATTTTACATGAACTAAATCGCCAAGAAGGATAAAGAATATATTAAATACAAAAAAGTGAGGTCTCTGAAATTTTTACCTCGTAGTCGGGTTATAGATGTTTAATTAATACTTACTGCTTGTTCTCTAGGTATACGTATACAGTTGACTTCTAAGAAATGGTGTTAATAAATTCCAAAAATATCTCAAATAGACGGATCGTTAGTGCTTATTGCCACCATGCGCAACTTTGTATGTTAAATAAAAGATCTATTCATGTTAAGTTTGACTTAAACTCGCAGATAAGACCTAGATATACCTACTTAGCTGGTTGCCAGCCGTTTTCTGGGTATTAAAACACAGAACATACTAACTAGGTACTATCTTATTTCTGGAGAAGTCTAGTGATCAAGCATACTAATGAAAGCATTCGGTGAATGCATTGGTTGACTGCAACACCGTGGTTGATCGCAATGCGGGCACGTTGACTGCTCATAATAATATGAGCCATTCGAGTCTTCTTAGTTCTTACCCTTGCGTAGCTAAGCAAACATTTATAAGCTTTCCGTTGGGGCAGTCGACCTTGCTTGGTGTTTACATCGCACGCATCGGTCGCGGGCGCGTCACGGCCGCTCGTTGCACTCTGTGGGACACAAACAACCTACATACCCACCCGTACAGCGCTAATGCAGTATGCACCATCTACATATTGCATACCGGCTAAAAACCAGCTATCTGTGAAATGTAACCTTCCCGGTATTTGAGACTCGTAGCTTTTACATTAATACCTTATGGAGAGACTGGCTAGCATATCAATTATCGACGCACCTCAGGGCTATATGGAAACTTGGAAAATTGAAAAATTTGAAAAACTTGTGGTTTAGATTCTTCAGAGTTCAGAAAACCATCCGAGATAATCCAACAGACGAAAGGACAAAATCACCTCAATACAGATATTTGTACACAGGCGGTAGGTACACAGCTACTTTTTTTTTTGCTACTAAAGTTTCCGCTATAAGTTTCTCGAGTACAAATACGTTTGTTACGGCTCGTGCTGCAATGAGCGTCCAACGCATTTACTTAATGAAATAGAGTGGAAACCTCTGAAATTGTTCAAGTGTGGCTTAGCCGAGTTTGAGTAAAGACACACTGGCTGCATAGTGGTTCGAGTATGCAGGACGCCGCCGCCTGCGTCCGGTTAGAGCGCCGCGCTCCGATCAGGGATGCCACTGAACTCTTTACGCCTATTATGAACTTGGAGGCTTCACTGACCGCTCAGGCCCTAAACACACACAACGCGTGACGAAAACTGCACGTATCGCAGTGGGCAATGCGCGACTTCTGGGACGACTGGGAGGTTCGGTTATTGCGAGGTATTTGAATGTTGTTGTTTAGTAAATACAGCATGTTGAACAAGCGGCTATGCTATCGCACGACAGGCGTATGATTATTCTTACGTCGTTTAGCCGCAACCAGAAAAGTGCATTTTTTTAAAATATGAAATATGAGAAACTGTTTCAAGCCGTCAAAATGCATCGTTTGAGTCCAATGCGCAAAATGAGCTAAGCGCAGTTAAAAACAATAATCCTTTGTTGAAGGAGAAATAACTTCTAAAAGCTGCTAATGCTAAGACCTCAGAATACAGAACAAATCTGTATTCTGAGGCTAAGACGCGCTGCGTTGTCGGCACTCGCTTTGTTTAAATCGCCTTTTCGAACTCAGAGGCTCCACTGACCGCTTATTGCACGACTGAAAGCTTAAAGCCAACTCATTCCTTCTATTTTTAAACGTAGATATCACGTAGGTACCTATAAAGGAAACAGTGAAGGCGAATAACGCGCAGTTTTGCTTCACCTTAGCTATGACTAATCATAACTTTTTCTAAAAAAAGCATGATATACCTAATATACTACCAGCTTGTTTCGTTTTTTTTTAAATGTTTCGGACTCAGTTATCCTCTGACATGATGTCAGAGACCTTTTTAATGCGAGTTTTGCTCTGAATTAGGTGCCACACACGATGGTCGTAAAGTGATGGTGATTTTTTTTTTACAAATGGTATTTATATATATATGTTATCGTAAGATTGTGAAAACCGTTAGATTGTAATCTATCTAGGGATACTGTAAACTGTCGACAGATTACAATTTAACGCATAATTTTTCGGTAGATTGTAATCTGTTAGGTATATTATCCCGATGAAACCTAAGTACCTGATTATTTATGTCGAACCCTAACCTAACCTACAAGAAAGAGACAAGAAAACGTAAATACAATGAATGTTTCAAAAACTGACACTCAGAACATAGAACAGTTCACAATCGGTCGACAGTTTACAATATCGCTAGTTAGATTACAATCTAACGGTTTTTACAATCTTACGGTGACATTTATAAAATATAGATATATATGTTTAATATCTTCTTTCGTAACTTTGTCCGCATGAGTTCAAGTATTTTAAAAAGATCCCGTCGCAATTACTCAAAAGTAGAACGTAGTTATCACTGGAAAACTGATTTGCACAAAATCTTTGATTACGATTAGAGATAAGCTATGTGACGCGGTTTGAACCGTTGAAATCAATACATATTTATTTATTTAGTAGGTAGGTATGCGTGTACGTTTCAGCCGTAATTTTATAATAAGCT
Source organism: Erebia aethiops (assembly GCA_923060345.2). NCBI lineage: Eukaryota > Metazoa > Arthropoda > Insecta > Lepidoptera > Nymphalidae > Erebia > Erebia aethiops. The sequence goes on along the minus strand of OV281079.1, from coordinate 7,355,097 downwards.
GGTCTGCTTCCCATTTATTACAACACAGATGACCCTACCTTATATCCGTAATTATATCATACAAAAGAATTAACTTACATACACATATAAAATTTGTGCATGAAAATTGGTGATAATTGTAGGTAATAAACCAAATCAAAACACTTATCAAAGTTATCATTTTGGGCGTAAATTTTAACACGTTTTGTTATTTGTTAAAAGCTATTTAAAAATGGCCCGTTTACACTATTCCAGTCCAAAGATATATAATCATAAAGCCTAAAGCTGAAATAATTACAGACATATACTCAGCAGAATACATCATATTGATAGTAGAACTAACAATTTATTAAAGCTAAATAGCATAAGACTTAGTCGCAAGTTTACAGAAATAAAATAGGGTAACTAGTAACTACTAATGCTGGAAATATATACTTGCGTGTCGTGACTCGTGACCATTGTTGTAAAATTTTAGTACTTACCTAGTCGTGACGCATCGGATGGGTATTGGTTTCATACATAAAAGTATGATACCTACACAAGTCGACACGCTAATAAGTATATTTCCAGCTTAACACGTGCTAAGCATTTAGCACCAAGTAGGTTCGATGAGCCAAGTTTCTGCTAACAGCTCTTCAGGAGTGGAGTATTCTTTGGAGTTGGTCGACGAGTAATTATTGTAGTCCTCATAATGATCATAGCTCCAGAGGCTCCATTACTCGAAAGGTTTAAACAGTTCATACATGCTTTTTGACATGTAGGCATCTATGAACACGTTTGACAAACGTTTACTTTTACGATTTTCTTACAGAATCGGGGGGCTGATGATGGGGGATAACCTTCCTAAGCTTAGTTCCACTGTTCAAATTGGAAGTTGCACTGGTTATACTCCTAATGATGTGCTATCCAGCACACTGGGATAAATTGGCCAGCTGCTAGCTTGATGTCAATCAACCATTACTCTAAAAGCATTTTCAAATTCAATACAGGGCAAACGTTTAAATTTCATACGTGTAAATTTCAATTAGGCAGGTAATACAATTAATTATTTGACTGTATTCAGTATTCGCTTGATTACGAATGGTTTCATGATTGAATGCCTCCAACCCTTCATCACTTGCATCACGCATGGCAATAATATTATTGCATTTGGAATTTGAATTCAGTGTGGTATTTGGAAAATTGTATCTACATTAATGCCATAAATTGAGATTTCACGCTGTAGTACCTAATACTTAAACAACTGGCATTGATTTTATTTTGTGGTTTAGATTGGACTAGAAACAAGTAGGGGGTTATCCAAAAAGTACCTACGTCAGTGACCCCTCCCCCGTTCTTGTCACCACCCAGTGAAGTGTGAGTAAAGTGAAGTGAAGTGTGAGACCCCCCATCCCTAGTGTGACGTCACATATCTTGCAATTTTACATCTAGAAACATCTAGAAAACTCGCCAACAAAACAATTTAAACCAGATAGAGTTGGAATGTGACGTCACCAAACTAAGGACCCCTCCCACCCCTAATCACACAATGTCACACTTCGTCGTCCCCCTCCCTCCTTAAAGTGTGACGTACTTTATGGATGATTCCTATCTGCGAAACTTGAACTCTTTCAAAATTTCATAGGATTTCTTCCTCACTCTCTTAAAAAGTAACCTAAAAATCTGATTCTCCATAGCTTTAACTACTTATACTGATGCAAAAGATCCTGCGGCCATTACGGCCATTACGAAGGACAAACCAACAAACTTACAAAAAACGTACCTATTAAAAGCTGTACACTAAGCATTTTTATCATTAAGAAAGTAGTTTGTAGGTATTTTTAGTAAATTAGGTAGAAGTTGGGTACTTACTTTAGTTTTAGGACCAATGGATACTGGATCCAGTCCGGTTTTCAAAATTCGATTTAATAAAATATACTACAACGTTTACTTTGGGGCCACCGATTTACCTACATACTTTTAGTGAATTTGAAGTAATTATATTTAATTAATTAATTAATTAATTATAATTACTTCAAATTCGCAATTCGCATTTAGAATATTAATTAATTAATATTCTAAATGCGAAAGTTTGGATGGATGTATGGATATTTGTTATTCAATCACGCTCGAACGGCCGAACGGATTTGGATGAAATTTGGCACAGAGGTAGATTATAGTCTAGAATAACACATAGGCTACATTTTATCCCAGAAAACTAAGAGTTCCCGCGGGAAACAAAAACCTCAATCCACGCGGACGTATAAGTAAATCATAAAAGGCAGACGGACATTGTAACATTTTAAAGAATTTAAAAGATTTCCTTTAAAATGTAAGTAAATAATAAATTGTATTGTAGTGTGCCGCTCTACATAAAAGCTCGTGCTCCGTCATAACAATCATAGCTAGGCTTTCAGAATTACCAGTAGAGTAGTAGGTACCTTGTATTATTTAGCAGTACCTTGAATTATTGGATACCACAAATACCTCACAAACTGGAGCTATGATTTGTTGGTGTTTAAATAAATAATAAGTCATTATGTAGCCGAAAGGGCAGGCGCTTATTATACTCGTAGCTCCTGAAAAGGTCAGCCTTCAGCAATGCAACTGCCCTTTCATGAACATGCAAGTCTGTGAAGTTTTTCAATTAAGTATGAATGTTTAATAGACTTCACAATTGTATAATATAATATAATACTAGCTGATTCCCGCGACTTCGTCCGCGTGGAATGAGCTTCTCGTAAGAAACGTTTTCATTCGACCGTTTTTTCTCCGTCTTACATTGCAAATCCGACATAAAATAATATTGCGGCTATTAAATTAAGATGTACCTATAAGCTATCCTATCTTTCAAGTTGGATCAAACTGCACACGGTGTGCAAATTTAATTTAAAATCGGTTAAGTAGTTTAGGAGTCCATCGCGGACAAACAACGTCACATGTGATTTATATATATTTAGATATATAATGGCTGTAGCCTGTAAAACGATGAACAATTATTTTATACTAGCTGATGCCCGCGACTTCGTCCGCGTGGTTTAAGTTTTTTGTTATTCCCGCGGGAACTCCTTACTTCTCCGGGATAAAAAGTATCTTATGTCACTCTCCAGGTCCTCAACTATACCCATGCCAAAAATCACGGAACCCGTTGTTCCGTTGCGGTGTGATTGAAGGACAACCCAACAAACCAATAAACCAACAAACAAACACACTTTCGCATTTATAATATTAGTATGATTACCTACTTACTCGTCAGTTACATATATGTGTTCCGTACTACGTACCTACGACACAAAGGTCCCCAAAACATTACATAGCCGTAACAAAATCAAAGAGTTAAAAATGAACACGAAAAAGTCATTACCGATTAAGGTACCTACTAGATGAATCCCGTGACCTATCCAGTAGATACCTATAACCTATATCTATATCCGTTTAAGACAAAGTTCTGAGTGACTATAGCTCGCAGGCCTCTGCCGCATGAGTGTAGGTGTAGCGCAAGCATTTCAAACATCCAACGGTAACGCGTAGTTTGATTATTATTAAGTAGCGACCGTTGTAGAAACTGCGTAAAGTCGCTGAAGCGTAGCTTTTGCTCAAATCCACGTTTCGAGTAAGAACGCCACATGAATGGGACGGAAGATTTGCGTGTGATAGAGAGGTCCAAACGGTCGCGGAATGCGGCGCACTTAATTTTTCTAACGGACTGCAGGTCGAAAAGCGCGCGTCTCAAGCGAGAGGGCCATGTACATAGTACGGACTATACGGTGAAGCGGGGGAGGGTCGACTGTAGTACGACGGCCCGCGTTTCTCGTAAAGGAAGCGACCCTGGCGCGGTCATTGCTCGACGCGGCCGCATTCCTCGCCCCCGCCCGCCGCTCCTCGGCGCCTGCGCATCAATGAACGGCGCGCGCGCATGTTTCCTCTAGCCCTATCTCATTCTCGCGGCAATCCACAAATCCGGTACCCTTCCTGTAATCATCTCTTAAAATTCAATAATTTAAATCCTAACGCAATTCGACAACAATAATGCAGCAAAATAAAGTTCAAAAAATAATACTTAAAACCCCCTTAAGTAACTCACAACCAAGAACACTAACTTACTTTTTACCGGACGACGGGAAGCTTCGGGAAGTTTATGGTAGGTAGGTACTTAGTTGATTCTACGTCAGTACTCAGTAGGTATTATTAGGGCCTAAGTATGTACTATGTATTATATTTTAGCCTTAGCAAGTAGATATTCACGAGTAAATAGGTAATTAAATATGTAAGTGTATTTATTGGTTCCCCCTTAATTGTCTACTACCTACTCATTAGATTTCGTTAAATGAAGTGTCGTTGGCCTCGTCTGCGCTCCGGCTATATTATGATTTATGACATCACGCCAAATCTAATATGGTGGTGAAAAAACAAAAAATTCTCAAATTTTTTTTGAGACGAATAAATTTTTCTCTAAATGTGAAACTTTCAAAATAGACCTATTTTAAAATGTGGTGGTACACTTAGGCATTACAGAAGGAGGTGGGTAATGGGTATAACCATCGAGTTTATGAACTTTATTTTGTTTTATTAAAAAAGTGTACGCCCTTAAAAGCTTGGCGCCAACATTCAAGGGTTTCAAGTCAATGATCTACGAAAGCGTGAGAACGAGAATCAATACCATTCAGTCTACAATTTAAACAAGTTTTTCTACAGTTTTATTGTTGTGAAAGAATGTTTAAACGATTTAGATATGCTAGATGTAAGTAAATAATGAAAGGCTTCAATATTTTATTTGCAAATAGCAACTACCTGACTTGTCCCGTATTCGCGATGGTGGAATATGTAAAATCTCAACGTTATATAAACAGGAAAGCAAATAAAAAAATACAAGCAAATCTTCATGTTAGTAGACCTAGCAGCCTTGTTAGTTATTACTTTAAAATGAATGCTTATTGTCAACGGTGTACGAATGCAATCACCTAAATCCGCTGTTGTAGCAAAAATACAACATTATAATTGCAATATCCAATATATTATAGCCAATCACAATATTAAAGACTGTAGCAATAATTGACGCAAGTTTTAAATAATAGGGCTATTGATACATCAGTTAGTCAGTTTATCCCCAGCGGGAACAGTGATTAAACTTTCGCTAATTATATTGTTGATCTAATCATAAAAGCTCTTCTTAAAAAGATCATATTACGACTATTTTCACGGAATTTTCCATAGGAAAAAAACATAATATCCGCTAACTACGGAATGAATTACAGGAAAAACAAGCTTTCTTACGTAGGACGTCCTTCCCACGTTCTTTTGCTTCTCGAAGGATACATGATACCTTGATTATTGCTTGTTTACTGTTCATCGGAAAATCTATTGATAATTTAGTGACTCTTTTAACTGTCAGGTGCCTCCCTGTCCGTAATTTGATAGAGTCCTCTTAATGGAAGGGTGTTATGGGCCTCCTTACCACCCCCTGAACTAAAAAGTCTAAAATAGTATTTCAGTGTAAACTCAAATAAGATATTTGTAGGATCTAAAACTGTGCAGCCTAAACTAACTCTTAACACCTGAATTTTTAATGACTGATATGGCTGTCTGCTCCAATTCTGTGAAATAGTTTTGTCTGAATATAGTTCCTGCTCAGAATACAAAATTCTGTATTCTGAGAGTTCCTGGGTGGGTACCCACTTGGGACTATCGAACCAGACTTTGTTAAATAAAGAATTATTAAGTAAAGGAAATAATAGGTCAAAAATTTATCTTTTTATTTTCCTTGAACATGAAATGATTGAAAATAATGTTTATGTAGGTTGGTTAGAGGTACCTACCTAGCTAGTCCGTACGAAGTACTGAGTCAGGCCGCTTAAATACCCTGTTGTGAAATGAAAACTGATCTGTTTGTAGGTACTTTGTAGATGTTGTGGATATATCTAGCATGTACTTAATAGAATTTAAATATTTGTGCTAACGACTATATTGATTCAAGAAAGGGCGTTTGTGTACGGCTTACGGGGGCTATCGTATGTGTCCACCGCAGGCTGTCCAACGGCTTTTCGTTGTGGCGCGGCGCGGTCAACGCTCGGCAAACTGCCGGACAGGTTGAACATGAGGCAATGGAATCCGCGGGATACAAAAAATAAACGCGCCCGCGCCGCCCGCCGCGCGCGCTTCTCGACTACTAATAAGGTCCTCCTCCACAAGCGAGTGTATCGCGTCGGTCCCCATGTTGTCGCCGGGTAATCTCCATCGTGCATAGCTCTGCGTATAGCTGCGACTTGATACGGATCGTCCACGTGATCGTATCGGCTCGTTATATGCACATTCCGCTGGATTACTCCACAAGTAAAAAGAACTCAGTCCTTGAACCTATGCTGTGGGGTAGGTAATTAAGTATCGGTATATTATTAGTAGGTACAAAAGCGGGGTCACTCCAAGCCCGATTCTATTTCTCGACTGTAACTTTCTAACTGAAACCAAATGTTATCTCCACCGTACGACTAATATTATTACAAATGCATTGACACGAATTTCGTCCACATAAGTACGCCAGGTTATCAACGTTTATACTAAACAATAAGAGCGAGACTCAACTTCGTTCGCAATTCGATTGGTGTAACCATTGATGTAGAATTTTAGTTTCTCATTCTATTTCAATGGGTGTAACACAAGCTACGGTGTCATCCTTCAAATCCGAAAATACGGGACGTTCGCGTAGCGTCGAAGTAACGTAACACTGTCAAATCCCGCTCTGGGAAATAACACCGTAGTATTCTCACACGAGTATAGTGGTATTCTTATAATATTCCTCGGTGTTGACGCGATCACTGCGCGATCTTCAGGATTAGGTACCTGAGGTGCAATCATGTAAGGATCGCCGCTCATATCGTTAAAGCTCGGCTTCAAAGTAAAATAAACCATAATAGCATTGAATTAGAGCTCAATTTCGTGTATCCATTCTGATTTGATCGGCAATCCTTACATGATTGCACCTCTGTTGCACTTCGAGCATTTAACTAATGCTTGTTTTAATGCTCGAAGATTCGACACGTGTGTGGTTGACCATTGGTGTGTCGACCAACACTTGCGATGATCACGTAATCTCGTCCTATTAAGAGGACACCTCATGTGGCAGAATGGCGATTGGTCGACGAACGTCACGTTGCCACTATCATATTCTGTCGCTCGTGAAGGTGGTGCCTAAGCAACGGCACTTACCCATTCGCCGCCATTTCACACATTCACGATACAATGTTGAATAATAGGGCTATAAAACCTATCCGAGAAGCTCCTTATAAATATACACCTGTGCTTCAATTCTTTGAATAGATTTTAAGTTCAACGGTTTCATTGGACTGGCAGGTACTAGGTAGGTAAAGGCACAAAGGGACGTTGATTTTACCACTCATCTTTCTAAAAGAAGTATTAGGTTCTTAATAAAATATTCGTCCGTACTTTACCCTACGATCGCCACGACGCGGTACGATAAATTTTTATTGTACCTACTTCCTACTTGCCTTTTGTACTCAAAGTCAAAAAATACAAGGTACTAATCTTCTAAGTACCCACACGACTTAACAAGAATTGCTAAAATAAATTATTTGTGTCAAGAAACACATAGGTACATATATTGGAATGTACTTACCTATAGGTAGCTTTTTGCCACCGAGCTTTACCTTTCTTTATATTAGCTTCACCGCGAAAATTCGTACCTAAAAAAGCTCACACGCCTGAAAACTTGAAAATGCTGAATATATAGCGTCGTTAATAAAATAGATACAGCATTAATTGGTCCTCGCAACGTTCATGTAACATTATTCTTTAGGTATCTAAAGTATCAGTATCGAAAGAGCAACTTTCATAATGAGCAGGTACCTATGCCTACCTACTTATAACGCAAGCCAAATGTGCGTAGCGGCGGCCTTCCAGGAAGACCTTTCTTGCTCGCCGTATTCTTGGAAGAGAAGTCAACTTTTTAGCTCGAAATTCTTATTATAAGGAGTTGCGGACTGCGGTGCGGAGTTGCGGACGCCACTGCGCATTCCAGGACCGTGCCCTTCGGCGTGCCTTTTGCAATTTGGATGGTTACACCTCGATCTGGGGCATTGAACTTGATCGAACATCAACTGTTCAAAAAACAAATCGGCGATTTTCTTTTATGTAGCATATTTTATACGAAATCATTTTAAATGTAGGCTTTTGTTTGGTTTTGGGTAGGTTGGTATACTTTGTATTTCGTGTCTTTGTAGTTTGTACGACGTATTTTGAATGGGCTTAATAAATTTTCCCGTATATTTATTGCCTCTAATGATCACCTATTTATAGATATTTCTAAAGATTATTATTATAATACCTAGCTCGTAGGTACCCCTAAAGTATTACTAACAAGATGTTTTTTTTATTTCTTAGATGTGGAATTCAGAATTAGCACAATTTACCGTGAATTGTGCTCGTTTTATTATTTAGTCTGGCCTTCACTCTCAACGCTGAATGCTTGAAATAAATATTCATTTTTATTCGATTATCTCCTCATAGATTTCCAACAATACAGCGTCAATTTCCGAAGAATTACAACTTTTTTATCATACATCTAAGATGCGGGTTTAATTAAATCCACAAACTCAGACCAATCTATGTACGCGAATTTGTCCGCCTGGAATAATTTAATTACTTAAATTCCCACGGGAACTCCTTAATTTTCCGGGATAAAAAGTAGCCTATGTCAAAGCCTAAAATCAGGTTGATCCGTTGCCCTGTTGCGACGTGATTGAAGGACAAATCAACAAACAAACACACTTTCGCATTTATAATAATATTATAGTTTGATTGTTGATTCTTGCCATTAATTACTCATATACTTTGATCTCTTTGAAGTAATTTTTAATTACAATTTCAATCCACTCTCAAAAGAGCTCAGGCATCAATATTAAAAATTCTAATCTAAAGCTGAACAAGTGAGGAGTGAAGACCAAGTTTTACGCCTGGTGGTAAATGATGATGCAGTCAAATATGGTAGTGGGCTAACCTGTTAGGGGTATGGCAGTTATATTTAACCCATACCTACCCTTAATCGGTTTCTAGTTTCTACCCGGCATTGTACTAGAACACTACGAGTAAATCGCTTGGCGGTATGTTTTCTCATTTCTGCCGATTAAGAATAAGTAAGTAGGTACTTATACCTACTTGTGAAGTACCTACTGATTAGCAGAATCAGCAGTTCATGCTGCATTAGAAGCAAAGATCAGTAATAATAATAATAATAATACCAATCGTTATATCTGCGAATGGGTCCCAGTCAGCCTTGCTCACCATCTGAGGCGACTGGGATTCCGTGGCAATTCGCTCGCAGCCAGTATGCAGAAAGCGGTGCTGCTAGACTCGGCTAGGATAGTCCGCCGGTTTCTCAACCTGTCCCCCTGACCCCCGGCCGTCTGGTCTCCCCTGCCGGGGTGTAATCCTCCGCCCGCTACAACTATTTATTTGTGTATTTGTGTATGTAAGTTTATTAATTTACATTTATTTACGTAAGTTTATTATAAATCTTTTGGCCATATATGTATTTATTTTGTATGCGGGCGTGATAGCTAAATTTATACAGATAATAATAATAATAAAAATCTTTATTTATTCAAACAAAATGAAATAAGGAGATGGAATTTGCGTAGTTGCACATATTTTAAGTTTATGTCACGGGGACGATTCTCGTATGTATACGTATGAGTAAAATATACAAAAATAACATAAAATCCATCGTAGAGCATTTGAATCAAAAATCAATATTAAAAAAAAACTACTTGTTATCATTTAATGATAACAAATCTCCGAATAGGTAGAGCCAGAGTGAACGAGCCCGTGACTGCGGTCTACGACTTTAAAAGCTAACTAATATTATATACTTAGTCTATCTAGTTGTACTGACTATTGATACATCAATACTACTTACTTAATATTTGCAAATTACTGCCTCGTTGGTCTAGTGGTTGGCATATTCGACTGCGGCCGACGAGGTCCTGGGTTCGAGTTCCGGGTCGGGCCTTACTTAAGTATTGGGTTTTTCTGACTAGAAATCTCAGTACTTGCCCGGAGTTAAGAAGTTGGGGGTGTTTCACCCCCGTGCCTCGGAGAGCACGTTAAGCCGTCGGTCCCGGTTATTATCACTAACATGACAATAGTCGTTAAAGCCCGCCAACCCGTATTGGAGCAGCATTGGTGAGTCTAAGCTCTAATTCCCTCTCTCCTATGAGAGTGGAGGCCTGTGCCCAGCAGTGGGACGTTATTGGGCTCTAGTAGTAGTAGTAGTAGTAGTATTGCAAATTATGCACGTCACTGTGTGTCTGCTACCTGTAACGTGTCCATCACCGGTGCCCATCCATATTATAATCCATAATATATTGCCTGGTGGGAGGCTTCGGCCGTGGCTAGTTACCACCCTACCGGCAAAGATGTGCCGCCAAGCGATTTAGCCTTCCGGTACGATGCCGTGTAGAAACCGAATAGGGATATGGGTTTAATATAAATCCTATGCCTCTAACACGTTAGCCCGCTACCATCTAAGACTGCATCATCACTTACCATCAAGTGAGATTGCAGTCAAGGGCTAACTTGCAGTGGATTAAAAAAAAAACGATTTTGCTGGGTTGCTTACAAAAGTAGCTTGCAACCCAAGAATAAAATATTATGTGCCTTTTTATATCCTCGTATTTTTTTATTATTTTATCCCATTTTTTATCCGAGGGCTACCATGCGCACAACGAGTAAAATTATGTCTAACCGTTACCTCTATTTGTCTACCGAAGCTAACAACGTTACTTGTCTCGTTACGTTAAAAGTAATATTTATTATCTGTGGTAATTTGCTCTACGAACCCTAACATGACTATTTTTCGTGTAATATACCGGATTTTTTGCATGTTAGAGTAGGTAAACGAGAAATTAGCCGGCTTCGACAACATCTCTCCCTCTCGTCGCGAGACATCTCGTTGTGCGCATGCTATAGCCCTACTGGAAGATCAAATAGTTCTCGAGAAAAACGCAGACAAACGCAGACAGAGTCGCGAGCACCATCTAGTAAGTTACAGAAAATCTATTATTTAGCTATGCCGGAACATTATGGTTGTATCTATTTCCGACGACGCTCGGTCGTTGACTTGCATCCGGAACCAGGGTCGAGTGGTAATTAGATAAGCTGCAACTCGCTTCAAGTAGATATAAGTACCTAATCCTTATTAAAACTGTCGGAACATAAAACTGTAAATGTAGTTTTAATATACCTAGGTATGAGATCTTAAAAATCCCTAATGTGGGAGCTCTTTGGTATATCGGGATAAAAAATATGTATATTAAATGCCCGTCTTCAGAATTCAATCAATGAGTATGTAAAAATTAAATATCACTTGCAGCTTCAAACGGTGAAGTAAAACATCGTGAGGTAACCTGCATACCCGAGAATTCTTCATAATGTTCCCAAAGGTGTGTGAAGTCTGCCAAATGCCAATCCTCATTTGGCCAGCGTGGTGGACTACGGGCAAACCATTCTCATTCCAAGAGGAGACTCGTGCTCAGTAATGAGCCGAAAATGGGTTGATCAGATGAAATTATAGGTGTTTCATTCATCGTAGGTATAATAGGTACGAGGTGGTGTGGTAGGTAGCAGTGACGATGGTTTCCCAAAGGGAAGCCGATGGGAATCGTGTTGTATAGACCTAGCTGATGCCCGCGACTTCGTCCGCGTGGTTTAAGTTTTTTTGATTCCCGCGGGAACTCCTTAATTTTCCGGGATAAAAAGAACTGCTGCTGGAACTTAAGTACCTACTAAACGGATTTGAATGCAATTTGGCACACTTATTAGTTAAGACTAACACTATTTTAATTAATAACTAAGTTATTTATACTTAATACATACTTGGTTAATATGAAAATAAATTGTAATCGAAAAACAAATTTGGGTTCCTTCGGAATATGGGTTGAGAGTTTTAGCCGATTTTATACTCAATAGTTCCGTCACATCTGAACCGATTTTGGCAAAAAAACCCCAAGTGTATGCTGTCAATTTGGTACCACGTGAAATTCGCGAAGATCTAATGAATAGTTCGGAGATGACAAGCGTTTCTTCTCAAAGGGTAACATGATATTAATCAGTACTAGGTATAGTTCACGCGCGAGTTGAATGCAGAGCTTATGTACATCACCTCAGGCTCCCACTGCATTGGACTCACGCGCGTACTATAGGTAGGTATATTATGTTGTATTCTAACGTAAGGCGGAGCCGTGCGAAGCCGGGGCGGTTTAGTTTATATACTAGATATAGTAGTATGGACTGTAAGTATCAATTATTATGCAAAATAAATAGAAATAACAAAGTGAAAATAGCAAAAGAAAACTGAAATACTTTTTTTAAATTTCTGTACCCATTCTCTATAATTAATAAGTAGGTACCTACCTACCCAAGACCAATAAATATCTTAGTACGTTCTACGGGCGCTATTTTCGACGCAAATCCTACTTCAATAGAGCCTCATTAAGTAGGATTACCTAGCCACCTAAGAGAAAATATGAAATTGCCCTCCTACGTCAACAAGTCGCTGTGGTGGGCGCGTTTCAAAAGGTTCGCGCCGAGTTTTCATCAAAGCGCCAAAGCTTTGGCATCGCAATTCGCAACTTATGTTTGTATCAAAGTCATTACTGCTTTCACAGTAATTTAAATATTCAAACATCCCCGTAACATTCCAGACTATTTATGCTAGGGAAATGAGTATTTTACAACAGTTCCTACTCTATTTCATTACAACTATTTTGCTCGTACCTACCTCCTACTAAAATTGGTAATTTAAATAGTTCCCTACATAAAGCAAGCTTTACACATAGGTTCAGTCGAACTCGTAGTGTATCCAATTTTTAAAGATACAAAGGATTATGAATCTAGTCATGGTCGTCAACCCAGACAAATCACTTAACTTAATCATCAACATAAAACAAAGAGCTTTATCCGCTTCAATTAACAACAGTCAACCCAGGCAAAGATTGACGGAAACTTGAGAAACTATTCCTATATAAAACCTATTATCTACTGATGTTCATTTATTTAGTTTATATAAATTACATCAAAAAAGTATCATATAGTCTTGAGTGCCTAGCAGCAATAACCTCCGTGCTTGCAGGTCCACAAACAGACATCATATTATCATATCTTATCTCATACTAATATTATAAATGCGAAAGTGTGTTTGTTTGTTGGTTTGTTGGTTTATTGGTTTGTTGGTTTGTTGGTTTGTCCTTCAATCACGCCGCAACGGAGGAACGGATCGACGTGATTTTTGGCATGGGTATAGTTGAGGACCTGGAGAGTGACATAGACTACTTTTTATCCCGGAAAATTAAGGAGTTCCCGTGGGAATAAAAAAAACTTGAACCACGCGGATGAAGTCGCGGGCATCGGCTAGTAATTTATAACAACATTTATGTCAGGACAAAATGCACTACAAGCCTTAGGGTGCCCGTCGATCGAGCATTCGAAATTCGAATGTCTAATGCTGTGACTTTGGACATGCTCTGGACTAATAATGCCATGAATGGACAAAATGGAATGCTTTAGTCATTTTTTTTGACCGAGCGACATGTTCAAGTGAGGTTCGCGCTACCGCGTGAGCTTTGGGAAGGGCGGCTCGGTACCGTAAGTTTTCATTTTGAAGGCGGCCGTGGAGTTCCGCGAGTAGGTAGGTCGGCTGATCTCTCCGATCGCAATGCATATCCGGGCCGGTCGATACGGGCGGCGACTTGCGCGCTGCTGCGGCGTCCCGCGGCACCCCGCGCCACCGTCGCGGCCCCCTCGGCCCTCATGTCTTGGAGCCCCCTCCACCACGACTAACATCGATTAGTGTGCTTGATAATAATAATTATTTACTTGTTGTTGGCGACTTAAATTTATTGGGATGGCACATCATAGTCATACCGTGAAGAAATTTACATAGGCACAAAGCGAGCTTTAATTATTAGGCCACCTAAAAATTATTATTTAGGTGCCAATTCCGGTTAATTCAAATTGGGTATACCGAGAAATAACGACTGCCAATAGAATTCCGAAGAACGATCCATTTTGGATAAAAGTATTTTTAGATATATTAGGTGCCTACTACCTACATAAGCTCATGTTCGTAGACGCACGTGTTGAGTTTTTCAAATGCCCTATAGGAACGGCAGGTTCAATAGGAACACCAGAATCTTTTGCCTCGAAGTTCCTTCATTCATCTTCGTCTACTTTACCTTCGTTTCGTCACAGATGACGGCACACGGCACCTCACGCTACTTGGCTTCGTAGGCATGCTTCATTCAGGATCTACCTACTTTTTCTGGGTTCAGGCTTCGCACTTTACAAAAACTCGATGTCCTCAGTATTCATATTGGCCTAAGTCGCTAATCTTCATCATTTAAACCCATGGTCGGCTCAATCCTGAGTACGAGTCTCCTCTCATAATAAGGAGGGTATGACAATAGACCGACGCGCTGGAAAAGTGTGGGCGTTGAGTTGTTGACAGAAATCACACACCTTCGAGAACATTCTAAGGTTGCCAGGCAGAGATCGTTACTAAGCGATAAGGCCGCCTTTTGTATTCTACTTCCTGCATATTTTCTGCGTATTTGTATTCTTTATATTTTTGTGTTGTGGTACAAATAAAGAGTATAATAATATGTTTTTGTCATTATGTAGGTAACATAATGAAGAACTGTCGAGCTTGTAGGTAGCTTCCTCACAAATTTTTCCTCCATCATATTTTGCAAGTGATAGGTATTTAATTTCTTAAAATGCACATTAACATTGACTCCGAAAAGTTCGGTCGGGTGTCCCCGCTTACCTAGCACTTTAATGTATTTATATTTTGTTGATTGTCATTAATTGTAAACATTGGTTTACACTGGAGATTACCTGGATAATCTCAACATAAACAGATAGGTATGTAATGTTATACGAATCACTTTAAAACGATACAGTCAACGCACGATTAATAGAATAAATGAATGCATCAAAGGCGAGCATGATAATTTATATCAAAGGACAAGTCAGTATGCGAATGTCAGTAAGTCCCTAGGTGTAAATAATACCTACTAGTTTGGCGCGTGGATGCGCGGACCGCATTATACGATAAGCTCATTAGATACTATTTGGGTGATGCGCTAATGGAGTGAATTTCGAAATTTGATCTATCAAATAATGAATGAATGAAATAAATATGAAATAGAACATAAAACAAAAAAGATAATATCATCATCTACAGATTACATAGGTACCTACTCCTGGTTCCAACCAACCAATAACAGTACGAAGATACAAACTTTGAAAAGGTCTTGCATAATTTCCAAATCCCAGTCAACATTCGCCATACATTTGCTGTAGAAAAATCCGCCATCTCGAATTTTTTTCCTGTTCATCAGGAAGACCATCATCTTTTGCCAAGAAACCATCCTCCCATCTTTTATACTCTCCGAGACAGACACTGACGAAATTTGTCGAATCATGAATCCGCCATTTTGGAGTTTTTTTTCAACTTAGAGGTTTCGACTTTCGAGTGAAATTTGTTCGGGCACCCCGCACCTATCTTCAATACCTTGGCTGTGCTCTTCATCCGTCTTCGAAATCCTCAATCATACTAAACGACGAGCAACAAAAAAATTTTCATACAAAATTTTACAGGAGATATGATCAATGAGTCAGTCAGTCAGCACGAGCAGCTATAATTATGTACTTATATTAATAATATCACGTGGACCTGTGGTGAACGTGGTCAGGCATTAAACCCCATAGATAGGTAGGTGGTTGACTGCCTAGTGACTAGTCCATTCATATATACAGACATAATCTAAAAATTACCTATAGATAATATTTTCACTTCGCCCTAGTACTAGTTATTATTCGGTGACTTCGCTGAAGTTAATATTTTCACGATGAATATTGTAAGTCCAAACGCAGACGTTAGTTTGCACTGCAAGCAAACTATTTAGGTATGTAATCTACCTACCTGCCTACTAAATTGCAGGTAAGATGCGGTTTTATGTCGTCGACTGACTGTGGCGTGGTGTTGGTGTGCAGTACCAGTAATATTAGGTAGGTACGTCTTAATATACCTAATAAAATCGAAATAGAATGAGACTAAAATTTTACATCAATGGACAATGCCTAATAAAGTTGTAGCACTGGCACGCAGTCACATAATGGCATCGTCATTTATCCTACGTCACCCGTTGAGGTGGATGTGGATACTCTATATAAAATAACACGATCCATGCTGATTAGATCAGTTCAGATCATACTTCACATAATGGTGTACCTAGCTACGTGTAGTATGGACTATGGAGCACAGCTGGGTAGCTGTTACTACGTACGTAGCTGAGGCCTGTCTTTCCACCAGAGATGTGCAGCTAAGCTATTACAAAACTAAGTATGAGGTCTATTTCTTTGACGAATCAAGTATATCTCCAGCAAAACTAAGCGATAGGTGTTATCCAGATAGACTTCGCGGGAAAGAGTTGACTAAGTAGTCGGTTCCACAGAATAGGTACTTAATAGTATGGTAGTACGTCAGCTACCCAGATGTTGAATATTCTAGGTAAGTCTATGGCCAACTATGCTTCTTAGCCGGCGAACATGAACCGGTGTGCGACCGTATTACAGACTAAATAATAGTTGCTTAGAATCTTCTAGCTAATTTAAGAACCAATACCAAATTGTAAACTGGCAAGACTGACACGATGATACTTGTGCAAGCTTCAATCGAAAAACGTGTTCTTCAATGGAACTACCCACATTTAAAATAAGTTAAGAAGTTTTCTGCATTAAAAACCATTTATTTTTAATAATTATTCTTCGTGCAAATTATAACGAAACAATTTGATCGGTTAGTGCAAGGAGGTGTGGAGAGGGAAAAATACAAGAAAGAAGTCTCAATATTATAAACTATGTAAGTAATTTGTTTTTTGTCCTTTTGGATTACCACATCATGGCCTCCCCGGCCGAATTCTGGCCAATCTTCACAAAGATAAGAAATTTGCGCTGGAGATAATATTAAAGTGCATAACACAGCTATAACTCTATTGCCTTAGGCACAGGTAGTATATCTGGTCTGGTTTGTGGGAATAAATAGCTATACCTAATCCGTTTTCCTTGGTCACGGCATCACGCGTGAATGGCTGGACCGATTTCACTAATTCTTTTTTTGTTGTATTTGTTATTATTAGGAGAAGGTTCTTACGGAAAAAAATATTAAGAAAATCTCTCAGAAATATTGAAAACTATAATGAAACCCGTTTTCCTTGGTCACGGCATCACGCGTGAATGGCTGGACCGATTTCACTAATTCTTTTTTTGTTGTATTTGTTATTATTAGGAGAAGGTTCTTACGGAAAAAAAATATTAAGAAAATCTCTCAGAAATATTGAAAACTATATGTATATATAATTTTGCATATTTAAAAAAACGCGCGTAACGACTGTCAATGTCACTACGCTAAGGCGGTACGAAGTTCGCCGGGTCAGCTAGTGAAAAATAAAATAAAAACAAAACTAAACAGGCATAACTCGGACTGCCTTGTTGGTCTAGTGGTAGGCATGTTCGACTGCGGCCGACGAGGTCCCGGGTTCGAGTCCCGGGTCGGGCCATAATAATAAGCTGATACCCGCGACTTCGTACGCGTGGATTGAAATTTTTTCGGTTCCCGCGGGAACTCTTTAATTTTCCGGGATAAAAAGTAGCCTATGTGTTATTCCAGACTATAATCTATCCCTGAGGCAAATTTCATCCAGATCCGTTCAGCCGTTCTAACGTGAAAGAGTAACAAGCATCCATACATCCATACTTACTAACTTTCGCGTTTATAATATTAAAGTAGGATAATCCCACAAACTTTACTGGTGACAGCTTCGCTAGTAATGAAAAATAAAATAAAAAAACAAAACTAAACATTCATAACTCGGACTGCCTCGTTGGTCTAGTGGTAGGCATGTTCGACTGCGGCCGACGAGGTCCCGGGTTCGAGTCCCGGGTCGGGCCATAATAATAAGCTAGTAGATAAGAATATTTTCACCGGGTAAGATGAATATAATACTATTATCTACTAGTTAGCTAATGCCCGCAACTTCATCCGCGTGGATTGAGGTTCTGAAATTATGACTAAACTCTACATCTCTCTTTTTTAATAGACGAAGATTCATTTTCTATCGATTCAGTCGTGCAAAGATATGAAACTGAGTTTAGTTCTGATGATAATGAAAGCTATTAGTCATAGTCATAGTCATTTATTCATAAATACACATTATACGTCAATTGCAATAACTAAAATTCACTTTCTTAATAACATAATATTGTAACAATAATAATTTTCTTAAAATTATAAGATAAATTAAATAAATCTTAAGTGCACAATTTAGTCTTGGATCTTCCCAAGTAGAAATTCCTTATTACTATAGAAAGACTCCTCGACAAGCCAGCTTTTCATTTTCCTTTTAAAAATAATAATGTTTTGCACATTTTTTATGTTGTGGGGGATCCGATTATAAACCTCGGGACCCATTCCAACCACTGTACGCGACGCTTTCTCAAGCCTGTGGTATTCTGCCACTAGGCGATTAGGATGCCGTAGGTTAAAAAGCTGTTTACTTCCCTTATTCGCAAACTCATTTTTATGTTCCGCCACATAAATAGATAAGAATATTTTCACCGGGTAAGATGAATATAATACTATTATCTACTAGTTAGCAGCTAATGCCCGCAACTTCATCCGCGTGGATTGAGGTTCTGAAATTATGACTAAACTCTACCTCTCTCTTTTTTAATAGACGAAGATTCATTTTCTATCGATTCAGTCGTACAAAGATATGAAACTGAGTTTAATTCTGATGATAATGAAAGCTATTAGTCATAGTCATAGTCATTTATTCATAAATACACATTATACGTATACGGGTAAGAAATTCTACAACATTTTTAAAGTTGTGACACAATAAAGTGTCGTGTAGTTTTTTTAATTCTACTCTCGGACGTAAGCAATCTAATCTTAAGTTACCTATCACCTGAAGAATTTGATCTTCTTAAGTACCTACTCAAATTCTCGTTTATTATGTAGATACAAGCGAAGAAGACGACGCTACAACAAACAAGGATACTAAAAGTCCTGAAGTGATGAGACGTCAACGATCCTCAAGACTAACCGACATTATTCCTACCAAAAGAACAAAATATACAGACTCTCACGGTTCTACGCAAGATGAGAAATGGACGTCAGACAGTCTTGCGACAACTACAGGTAAGTTTCGTTCACGCGACTCCAATTCAAACTTACAGCTTGTATAGTGCATATATACGTCCACCACTCCAAGTCCGAGGATCGATCCCGGAAGTTCACCTCCAACTTATGAAATATGAAGATGATTATATGATGAATTATAATGAAGAAAAATTCGTGTGGAAAGTTGAGAGGTCTCTGGAAAAAAAATCTCAAATATGTCTGCCAAGATGTAATTTTCCTGCGTGGAGGACTATGACTTAAGCCCTTGACCTTTCCCATTTTGAGAAGAAACTCGTACTTCCCCGGGCTGCAACCTATCTCTGTACCGAATTTCGTCAAAAACGATTGAAAGATGGGCTGTGCAAACGTAACAGACAGACACACTTTCGCATGAATGGATAATACCCGCGACATCGTCCACGTGGGTTAAGTTCTTTTTAATTCCCGGGAAAACTGTTTAATTTTCCTGGATAAATAGTATCCTATGTCCTTCCCCGGGATGTAACCTGTCTCTACGAAATTTCATCAAAATTGGTTTAAAAGATGCCCCTTAAAGCTAAGCAGACAGGCAAACAGACATACACACTTTCGTATTTGTTTATTATGTAGATGCAAGCGAAGAAGTCGACGTTAATACAAGCGACGATGCTGAAAGTCCCGAAGTGATGAGACGTCAACGGTTCTCAAGACTAACTGACATTATTCCTACCAAAAGAACTAAATATACAGACCCTTACGGTTCTACGGAAGGTGAGAGATGGACGGCAGACAGTCTTGCGACAACTACAAGTAAGTTTCGTTCACTCGACTCCAATTTAATTTAACAGACTGCATACGCCACCACGTAATCCGCTTTCGACCATACTAGTATTATCTTAAATTTCAATTAAATAGCACATTTAGTTATCTGTAAAAATATTTAAAAACCTTGTGTAAAATTTTTATTTTTGTCGGTTACACTAAGTCGGCGACAATGGCTCGATATTCGACACCAATAATTCGTATGTCGAACGGACATTCAAGAAGAAGAAGACTTCTTCGGAGTCAGACTTCTTCTTCTTCTTTGGAATTGACGCAGAGTTTGATTCTAGTGTAGCTCGTCTATCGAACTTTCCGCCATACGACCCGACAACACTACGCTTACATGATAGGTCTCAAAGAAACAATTATAATATGTAGAACATTAGCTTCCAAAGACACCATACACAACTTATTTGATCAATTAGAACTCAAGAAATCATTAAAAGTCAAAAAAAGCGGCCTCCATCTTTGTGACGTCATAGCTACGCGTGTCCCCACTTCCAAGTTCTGCGAACGGCACTTCCTTGTTCTAGATTGACCACTTGATCATGAGGAATTAGATTTAGTGGATACCGCTGTTTTTCTCGGAATAACGTTAGATGCTAAACTCCAATGGGGCCATCACATAAATGACTTATCGAACAGGCTTAGTTCTGCTGCATACGCGGTTAAAAATATTCGCCAGTTGACAGATATAGAAACGGCGAGATTAGTTTATTTTGGTTACTTTCACAGAATTATGTCATATGGTATATTATTATGGGGTAATGCTGCTGATATTAATTCTGTTTTTATGCTGCAGAAGAGGGCTGTTCGAGCCATATATAATATGGGACCAAGAGAGTCACTAAGAGATAAATTTAAAGAAATTAATATTATGACAGTGCACAACCAATATAATATATTTGAAAATTTATTATACGTGCATAAACACATTGATAAATTCAAGAAGAAAAGATATTGTCATAATGTCAATACTAGAAATAAAAATAAGCTTGTAAT
Source organism: Erebia aethiops (assembly GCA_923060345.2). NCBI lineage: Eukaryota > Metazoa > Arthropoda > Insecta > Lepidoptera > Nymphalidae > Erebia > Erebia aethiops. The sequence goes on along the minus strand of OV281079.1, from coordinate 7,334,081 downwards.
GCCTGCTTCTAGGCTTAGTAAAACTAGCAATTCATTTGTTGGAAGCAGTGTCTGCTTCTACAATAAGCTCCCAGAAGACATGTTGAAGATGTCTCTGAATAAGTTCAAAGTTAATGTAAAACGTAAACTCATTAAAAAATCTTATTACCATGTAAAGGATTATTTAAATGACAAGGAAGCTTGGCAATGATTTTCTCTAATGGCCCTGATAGTTCCTTAGTTAAGATGATTGTGAAATGGTGATAATGAAAAATAAAACCCGGCTGAGTTTGTTGTGGGCTCTTCTCAGACCAGCGCGTTTGGAACCCTCGTAGCTTTAGTTTAAGATGTCGTACTTTTTTTTTTTTGGATTTATACAGCAGGGGAAATCCTCATGGACTACCACACGGGTAGTGCCGGACTCATACCGACTAAAACCCCTACTGTCTACCTGTTGACCGTGTACCTGCCTTTCAGCCTACATCACGGCAACACTTGCGTCTATTTCACGGCCTTTTTTGTCTGCGTTTTTCTTCTTGCTCCTTTTCTTTGATTATTATTTCAGCGTAGTTCCTTACTGCTGTCCAATTTTCCTCCTTTTCCAGCATTTTGTGCACTAGTGTGTCTGCACATATACCCCCGATCTTTTCTGCGAGTTCTTGTCTTTCTTTGTCCCATTTTTGACATATAAAGATCGTGTGCATAGCATCATCGGTTTCAGTGCAATACATACAACTCGCGTCTTCTCTTTTCCCAATGCCAGCAAGGAAGCACATGAATACTCCATGCCCCGTTAGGCATTGCGTTAGCCTGTAAGACATTCGGCCATGTTGTCTGCTAGTCCATTGTTCTAGATTTGGGATAAGTTTGTGCGTCCAGCGGCCTTTGGAAGAATTATCCCACTCTTTTTGCCAGCTTTCTAGCGTTTCCTTTTTGGCAGATCTTATACTTTCCGAGTCCTTTTTGTTCCTCAGTTTGGTCCTCTCTAGCGCTAGTAAATTGATGGGCGTTAAGTTAGCCAGTACTAGCGCTGCGTCCGTGGAAACGGTTTTATAGGCGGAGCATACCCGCAGGGCTAACATACGTTGAGCCTTAAGGACCCGAGAAGATGTCGTACTGATTATCACCATTATATTGTTACTCGTATATTATGTTATAAATAATCGAACGTCAATAAGTGTAGTATACCTACCTAAATTGAATAAACGTTCTTTGACTTTGACTTTGACTTAGAGACCCAGGACGAACACATACATACCTACTAGTCAAATGTATATAATATGTCACCGTAAGATTGTAAAAACCGTTAGATTGTAATCTAACGTTTTTTATCTCGATAGATTGTAAACTGTCGACAGATTGTGAACCGTAACATACTGCTTACAATTTAACGCATTATTTTTCGGTAAACTGTAATCTATTAGGTATATTAACCCGATAGAAGATAGAAGCCGTGCGGTCCCGGCATAAAGCCGTGCGGTCCCGGCATAAAGCCGTGCGGTCCCGGCATAAGAATAGGAGTTAGGACCGCTCCATATCTTCCCGGGGATGTCGTAGAAGGCGACTAAGGGACTATTGCGATAAAAAAAAGGGTATATTTACCAAATCAAACCCTATTAAACCGAAAGGTGGCGGTCATACAAGTATACCACTAACAAAAGCATTCCCAAGGAGGGTTGACGTCAGGCAGGCGGCCGGTCGTAAAATTTTTATGCCAAAACACATCACAACATGACAATTAAAAAAGGAAAGTATGACAAGGTTAGGGCGTACCCCCCAGGCGACGCGCAGGGGCAGCACCCGGCGCCTGTGAGAAATGGACAAGGGTTGTTGCATCAGGGACGGGTGCAACGTAAGAAGCAAGTCCAAGAGGTACGAATGAGAATGATAAGTTGGAATGTAGGAACGATGACTGGAAGAGGAAGAGAGTTAGCAGATGTTTTAGAAAGGAGACGAATAAATGTTGCCTGTTTGCAAGAAACGAGGTGGAAGGGTACGAAAGCAAGAGAGATTGGGGCAGGATATAAATTTTTCTACAGTGGGAGTGATGGTAGGAAGAATGGTGTAGGAATTGTATTAGATAATGAGCTGAAAAAATGTGTGACGGATGTAAGAAGAGTGAATGACCGGATTATAGTTGTTAAGTTAATTCTACAAAACTTAGTTGTGAATGTAATGAGTGTGTATGCGCCGCAGGTAGGATGTGATGATGCCACGAAAGAGAAGTTTTGGGAGGATTTTGATACGGTTGTGATGGGTCTCCCACAACACGAAAACATTTATATAGGAGGGGACTTTAACTGTCATGTCGGAAGAATGAATGGAAGTTTTGAGAGAGTGCATGGTGGTTGGGGCTTTGGGACCCGTAATAGAGAGGGGGACACACTTCTGCAAGTGGCATCCTCCTTTGACATGGCCATAGTTAATACATTTTTCGAAAAACAGGATGAACACCTAATAACGTACAAAAGCGGCCTCCACAGAACCCAAATAGATTATTTTCTAATTAGAAGAAACAACATCAACACAGTTAAAGACTGTAAAGTTATACCAGGGGAACCATTAGCACCGCAACATAGATTATTACTAATGGAAATAAAAATAAAGGTCCAGGCTGTAAAATCTAAGCCCAAAGCCCTGCCTAAAATAAAATGGTATATGTTAGAGAAAGAGGAACGTGCGAAAGAGTTTCGAATGCAAGTTGTGGATAAAATGATTGAGATGAATGGTGATTTTAAAAAGATGTCGGTAAATGAATGCTGGAATGAAATGGCTGCATGTATGAGAAGTGTAGCGAAGGATGTATTTGGAGTAACAAAGAATAAAAGAATGATAGATAAAGACACGTGGTGGTGGAGTGAGGATGTACAAAAAGTTCTGAAAGAAAAGAAGGATGCTTTTAAAGATTGGAAAAGTGTGAGTAATAGTGACAACATAGTAAAACAGAATAAAAGGGAAGTATATGTGAAGAGTAAAAGGAAAGCTAAGAAAGCTGTTGCTATTGCAAGGGGAAATACCCAAGACAAGTTGTATGAGTCACTGGATAGCCCCCAAGGACAAAAAGATTTGTACCGGCTAGCGAGAACGAGAGAAAAGAGTGCAAGGGATATCATACATATCAAATGCATGAAAGGTGATGATGGGAAGGTTTTAATGAATGACGATGAAATAAAAGTACGTTGGAAGGAATATTTTAGAAAGTTGATGAATGAAGAAAATGACTGGAGCAGAGAGCTAGACGATGTACCACCCAACTTGGGTGTGGTGAAAGAGGTGAGTGTAGATGAAGTAAGAATGGCAGTGCAGAGTATGAAAAATGGTAGAGCGACAGGACCAGATAGTATACCAGCTGAAGTATGGAAGTTTCTAAAAGCGGATGGATGGAGTTGGCTGACTTCATTCTTCAATAAGTTGTTACTCGAGGAGGCGATCCCAGAAGAATGGTGCAACAGTACGCTGGTGCCCATTTACAAAAACAAGGGTGATGTACAGGACTGTAATAACTATCGAGGAATAAAGCTCATGTCACATAGCATGAAAATTTGGGAAAAAGTGATAGAAAGAAGAATGAGAGAGGAGAGTGAGATCACAGAAAATCAATTTGGGTTTATGCCGGGACGAGGAACGACAGATGCAATATTTGCACTCCGACAACTGTGCGAGAAATACAGGAGTGCACATAGAAACTTGCATATGGTGTTTGTCGATCTTGAGAAGGCATATGACAGAGTTCCCAGAGAAGTTTTGTGGTGGGCTATGAAAGTGAAAAGAATACCTGAGACGTATGTGAGGCTTGTGAAAGCGATGTATGCAGAAGCGAGCACAAGGGTTCGGTCAGAAGCTGGCGTTACGGACAGGTTCAATGTGGAAGTGGGCTTGCACCAGGGATCGGCTTTAAGTCCTTATCTGTTTCTCCTGGTAATGGATGCCCTAACATCAGACATACAGGAGCAAGCACCCTGGTGCATGATGTTCGCTGACGACATTGTGCTTGTCGGGGAAGAGGCGTCCGAGGTCCAGAGCAGACTGGGAAAATGGCAAGAGAGATTGGAGAGTGTTGGCCTGAGGATCAGCCGAACGAAGACAGAACATCTGTTCTGTGACTTCGGTGGCCCCTCCCGTTTCTATGAAATTGTCTTAGATGGTGTATCCCTACCGGTCTGTTCTGATTTCCGGTACCTTGGTTCGCTCTTTCAAAACGACGGCAATATTGACCGAGATGTGAACAAAAGAATGAATGCGGGATGGATGAAATGGCGACAGGTCTCAGGTGTTATATGCGACCCACGAATGCCCCTTAAACTAAAAGGGAAAATATATAAGACAGTCGTTAGACCTGTAGCATTATATGGTTCAGAATGTTGGGCGGTGAAAGGGACGGATGAAAGAAAAGTACATGCGACCGAAATGCGAATGTTGAGATGGATGTGTGGTGTGACTAGAATGGATAAGATTAGGAATGAATATATAAGGGGAAGTCTGAAAGTAGCGCCAGTGACAGAAAAGATGAGGAGTAATAGGTTAGCATGGTATGGGCATGTAATGCGGAGGGAAGAAAGGCATATTACGAGAAGAATGATAGATATGCATGTGGAAGGAAAAAAGAGTAGAGGGAGACCAAAGAAAAGATGGATGGATTGTGTGAAAGAGGATATGAGTATAAAAGGGGTGAATGAGAGGTTGACGGATAACAGAAGAGAATGGAAGGAGAAAACATGTTGTGCCGACCCCACATAGCGTGGGAAAAGGAGAAGAAGAAGAAGAGAACCTAATATTTGATATGAATAAATACCCGATAGAACCTAATATTTGACATGAATATTCAGGTAGTACCTACCTGAATATTCATGTCAAACCCTAACCTAACCTACATTTCGCGCGCGAGTTGAATGCAGAGTAAATGTATGGTGACGCTTACATTTACTCTGCATTCAACTCGCGCGCGAACTGTACAAGAAAGAGACAAGAAAACGTAAATACAATAAATATTTCATAAATTAATACTCAGAACATTGAACGGTTCACAATCTTTCGAAAGTTTACAATCTCGCGGGATAGAATCCGTTAGATTATAATCTAACGGATTTTACAAACTTACGGTGACATATAGATGAGATGGCTACGAAAGTTGTGAAGGAGACGTTTTAATTTTAACCGTCATCTCAAATCTCAATTTCTGACACTAAATTTTGATCAATCATTCCGATTGAAACACATTGCTCTACCAATATCAAAATATGACGAAAATTATAACGTACTAATGTTCTAAATGCGACAGTGTGTTTGTTTGTTTGTTGGTTTATTGGTTTGTCCTTCAATCACATCGCAACAGAGCAACGGATCGACATGTTTTTTGCATAGGGTATAGTTGAGGACCTGGAGAGTGACATAGGCTACTTTTTATCCTGGAAAATTAAAGTGTTCTCTTTGGAATTAAAAACTTACTCCACGCGGACGAAGTCGCGGGCATCAGCTAGTTATTGATAAATTTAATGTAAAGGGTATTAAGAAGACAACCAGGAACCTTTATAGTATCGCCATAATATCCAAGTACCTAGAAAGTTCCTAAAATAACCACCTAACCCTGTGTGTTAACGCTTATTATAGTGGAATTAACCTGAACACGGAGTTTAATTTATCCACCCCAATAAAATCAATTTAATGTCAAAATCTACAATTTTCATAAAACCTCTCTACACTTAATCCGATATCTGTGATTTTAGCACCATCGCCGGTACCAAAGGCAGATGAAAATGCATCTCTAATTGCTTCACATGTGGCTTCTACTGTGGCTCCATTTATCCATAAAGAAAGTCCGACCAATTCTCAAGAATCATCCAGTGTCTCTTTACCTGACCTGATCATAGAAGTAGAAAAGAAATACTCACACGATGAACCAAAGGAAGTCTATGACGAACTAGAGAAATCAATGACTAAACTCTACAGAAAATATATTTTAAAAAGAGATGAAGTAGATGCATTGTCTATGGGCTCAGTCGTGCAAAGATATGAAACTGAGTTTCATTCTGACCATAATGAAAGTTATTTTGAACGATCTATTAAAGAAGTAGAAAGAACAGCATCTGCCAGAGCTGCAGACACTACAGGTGGATCACTAATTGAACGCATTATAGATGAATGGACAGTTCAAAGTAGTCCTGAAACCAATAATTTGTCCAATAGTTTACCACCACTAACATTTAGCGATGTTAAAGGCGATGCTGCTGACTATAACGACGCAGAAGAAGAAGAAGGTGAAAATAGCAATCATAATGGTTCACTTGGTGAAATGGACCAAGACTACGGTGACAGGCTTGTGGAGAATATAGGTATAAATTGCAATAATAGATTATTTTTATTATATTTCTATAATTATTTTGTGATATATTCATTTTATTAGATGTGAGTGAAGCAGCCAGTATTAACGGTTCTATGCATGATGAGAGACGAGCGTCAGACAGTCTTGCGAAAACTACAGGTAAGTTTTGTCCACTTGACTCAAATTCAATCTAAAAGTCTGCACGTAGTCGAGAAGTTTCTTCCTGGTTAACGATTATAAGGCGAGCTATCTGATCATATTCTGATTGATGTTAGACTAGATGATATTAAGATTCTCTACGTGCTCCCACTGATATTAATTTGTCTGATCTTAATCCGATGGATATTAATTACAAGTTTGTCAACAATATGGTAATATTGTAAACAGACAAGAGAATGATAATAATTTTGATTCTTCTTAATAAATATATTATTATATAATCATAGTAATATTACAAATGTGAAAGTGCATTGTCCTTCAATCACGCTACAACAATGAATCGACGTGAATATATAGTTCAGGACCTGAAGAGTGACATAAGCTACTTTTTATTATACTGGAAAATCAAGTAATTCCCCCCGGAATTTTCGAATCGAAATCTACGCGTTAGAAGTCGCGAGCATCATCTAGTAATTATTTAAATAAACGAAACGCATAATAAAATCACAGTGAAAAAGCAAACGCCTATTAAAACAAGTTAATCATAATTTAGGTTAATCATAGTATACCATAATATTTTTGTAATACCGCGGATGCGAAAGTTCCATGTTAAAATTAAAAACCATTATTTATTTAAATCTTTATTGCACACAAGCACTAGCTACTACCTAGTACTAGTTATTATTCTGTGACACAAGTAAAAGGACATAAAAAAGACAATAAAATTACGACTAGGACAGCACAGTATGCAAAGGCGGTCTTATCGCCTAAGGCGATCTCTTCCAGGCAACCTTAGGAGAAAGGAGAAGAGAAAACAAACGGGATGGTGCGCAAACTACAAATAAAAACATACTATAAATATCAGCTACATGCAATACTACCTACACGGAATAGATAAAATATTTTTTTTCTATGACTACCTACATATAACATACATACGTACATAAGTTTAAATATATACAGTTGAAAAAAAAATTAAAAAAATTATACTATAAATAAGTATAAATAAATATAAAATATTAAGCAATATACATAAAAAATAAAATAATACGTTTTCTTGTCTCTTTCTTGTACAGTTCGCGCGCGAGTTGAATGCAGAGTAAATGTAAGTGTCACCATACATTTACTCTGCATTCAACTCGCGCGCGAACTATAGGTTAGGTTAGGGTTTGACATGAATATTATATTCAGGTAGTGCCCTTAGGTTCTATCGGGTTAATATACCTAATATATTACAATTTACCGAAAAATAACGCGTTAAATTGTAAGCAGTATGTTACGGTTCACAATCAATCGAAAGTTTATAATCTATCGAGATAAAAAACGTTATATTATAATATAACGGTTTTTACAATCTTACGGTGACATACATATCTACGTATAGTCTATGCCCGCCATCGCCGTATTTACAGTCTATTTGTAGAGGCGAAGTAATATATGTAAACAAATATGGCGTCAGATCACGTGATTATAATTGTCATTAGACATATAGTGATGGGAACATTGACAGATTAGTTGTGACTGAACGATTGAATGAATATATTCTGAAATCGATTACCACATACTTCTACGGAGCGAAGTAAATCATGTAAATAAAACATACCAGTCACGTCATTTCAACTTCGCTAACAATATTTTCATATGTTGTATATCACAAAACACTCTCCAATGTCTTATTTCCTGAAGTAAAACATTTAAAGTTATACTCAAAAGTAATTCAATTTAGGCACTAAGAAGCTAATAATTAGCAATTAACTAGCAAGAATCCCAAAATAAAAACACAAACTAATGACCTAATGGGTTTTTGACATGTGTTTGACCAGTGAACCATAGACTGAATGAGAGGAGCGGTTTTAGTCGATTGTAAAAATCGAAAATCGTAAAATTAGGGTCATAGATCTTTAATCCCTTTATTACGGCAGGCGGTTGGCGGCCGGGACAAAAAAATCTCGTCATTCATAGAATGTGGTAATCGATTTTCGATTATTATAATCGATTAAACCCGCTCCTATCATTCAGTCTATGGTTCACTTTTCATGTCACATCTCTATGGAATCATTCTATTTCTATATGTTAAACGCCCATTAGGTCATTAGTCTTTGTTTTTATTTCGTGATTCTTGCTAGTTAATTGAAAAATTATTAGCTGCAAAGTGCTTGAATTAAATTACTTTTGAGTAAATTATGAACTTTAAATGTTTTACTTGAGGAAATAAGACGTTTGTGAGTGATTTGTGATAAACAACAGTGAAAATATTGTAAGCAAAGTTGCAATGTCGTGGCTGGTATGTTTTGTTTACATATATTACTTTGCCTGTACAAATAGACTATAGTAACATTAATAATTTTATGGGTAATACCATAGACATAGGATTTTTTCGCTACGCTCAACGTACATTACGTACATTCTAAGTCTATGGGTAATACACAGAAAAACCATCGCCATCGCCATCTAGGACTTAATCTATTAACTAACTAAAAATAAAATGCGTAATGAGAGATCAATATTTTTCTATCCCTTTCATAGTGCTTCCGGCAGAACAAGATAGCACTTTATTTTGTAGTATTTCATTCAGAGACAAGGACTCTATTTTTTTGCGGCATTTCAATAGACTACACACTATATAAGGTCATAAAAAAATCTCTATAATGGTGTTGTACACGGTGCATAAAGCTTGCGCTAGTAACTTACGCCAGTTAAAATTCTATAAAATTCAGGGGGTCTAGGGGAGATTTTTTATATAATATTCGATTGCGTTAAAGTATATTAGATCGTTTCACGAAAGAAATCCCGTGTCAATTTGTGAAACTTTGCGTGAACTGAAAGCATTTCACGTACAATAATTGCGTAAACATGGGACGCCGAGCTTTCATGACACGGACTATGTTTTACGCTGTCAAGCGCGAAATCATCATCGAAAACTTAAAATTATAATTATCGTCTGTGTCTGTGACTGCGTCTCGGGACGCTTGACAGAAGTGATAACAGCTTAAACTAATTAATAAAATCTTTTATTGATTATAAAATATATGAAAGCGTCTGTCTGAAATACGGCTAGCGCTGTGGGTCAAATTGAGAGAGGAGGAGCTTGCCTATTGCTGCAGTATGCGTGAGAGAAAGGGAAGCCAGACAGATTGGCTCCGTAACGCGTTACGTTAATATGCGTTTTACCCTCCCATATGAAGTTATTACTTTAATTATAATAATTAAAATACTAACTTATAAAAACAATTTCATTTTAGTTTAGATCTTATTTAAATCGATTCAATGACACCTGCATAGTTCAACTCGACTTGTCATGTCGTGTATAAACATCATTTGTGGCAAATTTATGGTTACAGATCTACATTGTCTTTGCGCTTTATCGTGTTTACCAGAGACAACGACAAGTTATTAGTTAAGTGTTTACTGTCTATTCCTATTTTCGTCGGAAGCCGATTTATGTTTTAATTTTTAAGTTTTGTAGTGTAATTTGTTCAATTTAAAAGATTTTTTTAATCTAGTATTAATTAATACTTAATTCGTTTGGAAAAAGCGAAGGGATGACTTGGGGTTTCGTTACTTGTGGCCCAAATGAGGCGCTTGTTGTATCGGGTAAGTCGTCTACTCTACTTTACTGTATAATTAATTGGACGAATGTACGAATTACAATTATTAGTGGTACTAGCAACGTAGATGTCTTTATCTTGATTTATTGTTTTGTGGCGCTAGCGATGGTTTGTGAGATATGGAGCAATGCGATATTTTTTTTTTCCTTTTTTCTTCCCGCGCGTCTCATATTTTTACTGAAATTGCTGACCTAGTCGAGTCTCTCTAGAACTCGTATATTTTACCTCACTTTAGTTTAACCCTAACATATATATTTAATGTTTATAGACACCTTGGAACAAATTATGTAAGCAAGAAATTTACTATCTCTAAAACTAATTCAGTAAAGCTCATCATGTGTCTATTAGCCTAGAAGATTTCTTTCCAGCACAGTTATATTCAAAACATTTCAATAGATATGGTATAACTATGGTATTAACTTTTAACATATTCAGATTTAGTCTGCCGAATAGATATGCCCCAACTGTGGGAAGACCGGGCGTGTCAGAGCTAGTGCCTAATAAGTTATAACAGGTTTTGGCATTTAAATTGTCCCATTAGTTGTCTGTTCTGCATGTAGAGCCCCTTTGAGCTTTCAGTGAGGATGGATATCCTTAGTCTCAATAATGTGATTTTTTATCTTTTCATCAAAACAAATATGAGTCAATAAAATTGTGCAATATTTTTACACAGGATGTTGCTACTCCAAGCCTCTCCTTGTGCCTGGTGGCAGGGCATTTGTATGGCCGGCGGTGCAACGTGTCCAACGGATATCTCTCAACACTATGACTCTGCAGGTTGAATCTCCTACGGTCTATACAAGCCAGGGTGTGCCCATATCCGTCACTGGCATTGCACAGGTAATTTAATACTAAACTATTTTAACAACTGATGAGCTCCCAGACAGACCTTTAACGGCTATGATCTTATAAGTGGGAGATCACCGGTATTAATTATCTCTTGCCAAGTGATTTAGTGTTATAGTTTAATGCAAGCTAGAACCATTTATATTTCATAGTAGTTATAACAGTAATATGTAAAATTATTCATAGAACATATTATTGTTGGTCATTCTAGAATAACAAAAAATATCTTGATACCAGCTGAAGATACTCTTTTGCGAGTTTAAGAGTGTAAATTACAGTAAAACGTTGTAGCTTTATGAGCTAAAGTGACTGATTAAAACCTGCTTGTAAACATCCCAAAAGGCCATCATAAATTGAGTTAGCCAAGGTATGACCAAACCAAAAATTACTCTATCCCTGGTTAGTAAGACACAATTTAGCTTGGATATTGATAATATTTTTCCCCATTGAACAATGAGCATTCAGAGGATGTGTAGTAATCAAACTTTGTAACAAATCCTTGAAAAACAATCAATTGTTTATATTTATTCTGAAATGGCTTGATGTTTATAATCCATACTTATCCATACTATACTAATATTATAAATGTGAAAGTGTGTCTGTCTGTCTGCTATGCTTTAATGGGCCATCTTTTTAAGCGATTTTGATGAAATTTTATATAGTAAAGTAATAAAATATAATATATAGTATAGTAAATAGTAATATAATATATAGTATAGTAAAGTAATAAAAGTAACCTATGTCCTTCCTTGGGATGTAACCTACCCAGGTTACATCCCAAGGAAGGACATAGGTTACTTTTCATCCCGGAAAATTAACGAGTTCCTCCGGGAATCATAAAAACTTAATCCATGCGGACATAGTTGCAAGCATCATCTAGTAAATTATAATATATTCTGGGACTGTTAGAATGTAATTCATACATTTGTTTGTACTAGTAGGCATTGCCTGAGAGAAATTCCAGGCTGTTACTAGTTCTGCCTCCGGAATTCTTAACAGATTGGTTTATGAAACTTAACACATTGCATTTTTAGAATGGTTTTTAACTTACTATCTCTCACAGTTAAGTAATTTTTTCATAAAATGTACAGAATGTATTAAACCAAATCCATGTTAGTTCTGTTCTAAGTTCTGTTTACAGGAAATTTGTGTGTATAAATAATATTAAAAAATGAATTATTTCAATTATATTTATAGGTTAAGATCCAAGGTCAAAATGCTGAGATGTTGCTCTCAGCTTGCGAGCAGTTTCTCGGGAAATCTGAGCAAGAGATCCAGCATATAGCCCTTGTGACTCTCGAAGGTCACCAGCGTGCTATCATGGGATCCATGACTGTGGAGGAAATATATAAAGATCGGAAGATTTTCTCCAAAAAGGTATGGCACCCTTATTTTATCTGACTTCCAAAAAGTAGAAGATTCTCATTTTTATGCATTTTTTTAAACATTTAATAATAGGTTTCTTCTGACTTCATTGTTATTTAGTATGCACATATTATGTATTATTGTCTCCAGAAAGATGTGTTTATCCCTTGAAATAGTAATTAATAAAAGGCACATGTTTAATTACACTACCCAGATTTATATTTAACTAGTTATTATATATTTAGGTTTTCATATTGTTTTCATTTTTGACGACCTCCGTGGCGCAGTGTGTAGCGCTGTTGCCTTAACGTGCGGAGGTCCTGGGTTCGATCCCCGGCAGGGTCAATTTGGGAATTTATAATTTCTGAATTTTCCCTGGTCTGGCCTGGTGGGAGGCTTCGGCCGTGGCTAGTTACCACCCTACCGGCAAAGACGTTCCGCCAAGCGATTTAGCGTTCCGGTACGATGCCGTGTAGAAACCGAAGGGGTATGGGTTTAATATAACTGCCATGCCCCTAACAGGTTAGCCCGCTACCATCTTAGACTGCATCATCACTTACCATCAGGTGAGATCGCAGTCAAGCGCTAGCTTGTAATGGATTTAAAAAAAAAAAAAAAAAGGTTTTCATATTACAGTATTAGTCATGTGAAGAATATTTAACCATTATTCACTGTGTTGTTGTAGGTTTTTGAAGTAGCCTCAAGTGATCTGATTAATATGGGAATCACCGTTGTCTCATACACACTCAAGGATATCAGAGATGAAGAGGTGAGTATATTTTATTGTGTATCATTTTTTTTAATTATCCGTATCATCATCTATATTTCATTATCAGTTATTCATTAGAATTTAATTTCTATAGGCGATCCAAACTGAACTTAAAATGTAACTGCTGCATAATAATGACCAAATAACATTGTTTTAATTAAATAATATGAAGGATAAAGAAAACTTGGTTTCTGAAATCGAGCCAAAAGGTTATGTGATTATGAAGTCTTGCCAAAAGATTATAATCATAGAGTTTATGTTGGATGATATCATATTTTATTTTACTCATAGTATGTTAGTGATGAAAAATGATAACTCAATATGTAAATATTTTTAGAAGACTCGTAAAGTTAAATTTGGATCATCTTTTCTTACCGTTAACAAACCTCTACTAAAAACTTTTTATTTCTTTTTTATTGTGCATGCTTTACTGAACCAAATATTATGTAATTAGTGTACCATAATATCAAATTATTATTATTTGGAAATATATTCTAGTTCTAAATTACTACCTACATCAGATGTTTTGGAAATTATTTGAAAAGAATTTTCTATTTTGTCAGGGAGCTAAGGTATGTAAATAATCTACTCTTTTTTTTCATTTTGAAAAAATAAACAATGCTTTAAACTATCACGTTTTTTTCACCTACGATTTACGTAGCACTGCTTGCGGATTCATTATTTGATAGGAAGTCTGTATTGCGAATTTTTGTCGCGCTAATTTGTACCCGCAGATTTCCGTGACATGGAAATTAAGAATGCGCGGGCCTTATAATATTATAATACTGACCCTTAAACCAACTGATATCTGTGGCTACAGCTGCATTGTTAAATGCTCATTCTATATTCGGAACGAAAATAAGCATATGATAGTATCTATTTAATAGCAATGATAGATAAACATGACATTTAAAGTACTTATTGCTTGTTAATGTACTGTTAGTGTTGATAACGATACGAGTATTTGGTGACATCAACATCCCCGTAGATCAATACAAATTGCGTCAAAACTTCGGGGCCGACCATAAAATACGTACAAGGGGTAGGGCAGGCTATTGCCTACCGTGATATATGTCGAAGGGGTGGGGGAATAAGGTGATCTACTAATACTAATTACAATTCCGCCAGTGAATGTGTTCGTCTGTTACTTCGATACGCCCCTACCACTGAACTTCACATTGTATTCATTTAAAATTAATCATTAGAAATTAGATTGAATATCCGCTCTTTAAAAATAATAAAATAGAACAGCTGACATGTACATTATAACATTCACATTATTATGTCACAATATTAAAGACTATAATATAAAAATAACACAGATGGCCTAATACTAAGGCCCGGACTCCACCAGAGCGGAGAGGAGACGAGAGGAGAGATGTGATTTAAACAACCAATAGAATTTCGTTATTCTCACATCTCGTCTCCGCTCAGCTTCAGTGGATACCACTGAGCGGAGATGTATCATATTTGTATGGCGCGATCGATGCGGAGATGTGAGCTGTGGCTCGCAAGCTGGCGGCGGCGCGCAGCGGAGACGAGACGAGATGTGAGCGGCGCGCTGTGAGCGCCGCATTCATCTCAACATCCAACGCTCACCGCACGCAGCTCAGTCCCACTCTAGCCAGCATACATCTCCGCTCCAGTCTAGCCAGTACGCATCTCCATACGGCTTCGGTGGATACACCTTAGCTGAAAAACATCTCTTCTCGTCTCCGCTTTAGACATCTCCACACATCTCCGATCTGGTGGAGTCCGGGCCTTAAGCGTCAATATTGTTAAGTTCATACGTGACTCTGAAAAACGCGTCAGCATGGTCATGAAATGGAATGAGTTTGTGCTCTATGCAAAACTACTGATACTATTAAAACTACAGACGCACATTGCGCATTTATAATATTAGAATGGATACCCAGACAGTAGTGATAATAGTTAGTAGTGATAAAAGATGGCCTGTTGCTGATAAACTACATCCTAAATTTATATCTTGTTATTTATTATCAATTCTTATCTTGATACCAGTTGACATAATATAAACCATATATGTTTCTTTCTTCAAGGTTAGGTACCTTGAAGAAAGAAACTTCTCGAAAATGTAAAGTCGTAAAATCACTCATTGATCATAAGTAGTTTATTTTTAACATATGGAACAAACCCGTAGTGTAAATACTGATAAGTTAAATTTCATCCAGATTTTTCCTTATAAAAATTAGTTTAATTTTTAACTTTATGTACGCATTAACTCAAAATAAAAATTCTTTCCAAGAAACCGACTTCCAACGCCACTGTTAAGTAAGAAATACTTTTTGATTCGTACGTTTTGAATACGTTTTGATTTCTACACACTATGTTAAATAATAATAATAATAGTTAAAAAAAACTAAAAAACACGCTATTGACGCAGACACTCCGGGTCTCAGGAAAACAAAAAATCGCTAATCCTGATCATCCTAGTAAGGATAACGGGTCAAACTGTTTAAAATATTGAATTGTCATCGGTCCTTAATAAGTATGCCAAATTTCGAGTTAATCCGACGTTTTAAAGGGGGTCAAAATCATGTTCAAAGACTCCGTTACATACTAACATACATACGTCTGAAGCTAATAAAAAGCGTGTAATAACTGAGACAGAACTGACAGTTTAGGAACCTATGATACATATTTGTGTTCGATTTTCGTAACTTTCTGTGTGCTCTTGTTTGGTTGTAGCATTCATTTAAACACACTTGCTTTTGCTTCAGATGTTATCACTATCCTTTTACTTTTTGATTATAATTTCACGTTCATTGACTCATTGTTCTTTTTTATTTTGTTTAGTTTATGAGTTTATTTTTTAATGTAAATTTTAATAGTTCTGATGTGTAAATTTTAATATAATATGCAAAGCGAGTTACTGTACATGTTCAAAAATATATATTTACTGTTTTTATCGTAGAGTAATATGTTTAATTTGTGATATTATATAAGACTAGCTGATGCCCGCGACTTTGTCCGCGTAGAATGAGCTTTTTTAATTCCCACGTGAACTCCGTAATTTTCCGGGATAAAAAGTAGCCTATGTCATTCTCCAGGTCCTCAACTATATCCATGCAAAAAATTACGCCAATCCGTTGCTCTATTGCAGCGTGATTGAAGGATAAATCAACAAGCAAACTCACTTTCGCATTTATAATATTAGTATTATTAATTATTTAATATATCATTATATTATGTTATGCTAATGAATGAGTGTTATTTATGTAAAACTATTCGTTTAGCTGTTTGTAAACTTGTAGATAGGTTGGATGAGAAATCGCTGTATGTCAACAATATTGTATTTTAATGCAATTTGTATGAAATTAATTGAATTATAATAAAAACGCTATTAAAGTGTTATGGTTTAGGAAATTAATATGATATAAGTATCCAGGGTTTAGATGTGATCATGACTTAAGTTTACTACTACTATTACTTCTACTACCATTAATAGTACTACTACTACTACTACTATTATTAATATAGTGGAAGGCAATAATACTGAAAACAATTCATTGAGGTATTATTACGACTGATTTACTAACCCCCTTTTTCGGTTTTTCATAAACTTTTACAAAAAGCTTCTAGCAAATATGATCGCATTTGATTTTGGATATCTGCCTATGTGTATAGTTTACTGAGATATTTAAGAGTTTTAATCTAAAGAAACATCACAAATATTATAAGGTTGTTGGTATAGATCGATTCATATAATATCAGTAATTTGCCACATCTGCATCGTTGGTATAAGATGGTAATACATAGTTTCATTGTGTATTGGTTGTGCTAAGTAGTGGACTGTGAGCTTATCCCACACGTGCGAAATTCCGGCTGGAATTAACGCAAGGCGGCTTCTCTAATGGCGTTTGCAATTGCATTTGCAGGTTAATCCTGCGTCCTTGTACTTACAACTAAATTATTATCAACCGGAATTTCGATACGGATTGATTTGTGTCATTGCCGGTAGTCGATGTTTCGGCTAGTTTACATCTGTAAGTGGCTTTCGTTTAGTTATCTACAAAAAAAATT
This sequence comes from Erebia aethiops, assembly GCA_923060345.2. Classification (NCBI taxonomy): domain Eukaryota; kingdom Metazoa; phylum Arthropoda; class Insecta; order Lepidoptera; family Nymphalidae; genus Erebia; species Erebia aethiops. The sequence goes on along the minus strand of OV281079.1, from coordinate 7,316,992 downwards.
AACTTGAATCATTTATTTCATATATAGGGTTATTTGAAAGCCCTGGGTATGGCTCGCACTGCGGAAGTGAAGAGGGACGCGCGTATAGGCGAAGCGGAGGCTCAAGCGGAGGCAAAGATAAAGGAGGCCATGGCAGAGGAACAACGGATGGCGGCTCGGTTCATCAACGATACGGAAATCGCCAAGGCGCAAAGGGACTTCGAGCTGAAAAAGGCTGCGTACGACGTTGAAGTGCAAACTAAAAAGGTATAATGTTGATTCAGATGTACATAATAGTATATTAACTAAAATCATCTTCCTGTCCTTATCCCACGCTTTGTGGGGTCGGCACAACACTTCTTCTTCAATTCGCTACTGTAATCAGTCATGGAATTATCTAGAATTATCAGCATAACACAAATGATATGCGTGTAACGACACGAATATCATTCGTCTTATGCTATCCCTTTACACGCGAAAACATAGCACTATTTTTCAAAGATCTGCCTTCAAAACGTATTAGTTAAATATCAGTACGGATCTTTTCCAAAAATGGGTAAAAAATAAAACATACTTAAGCATCTAGACCAGCACATTAAGTTATGCGTTTGTATGCCACTGTACGTCAGTTAATCAGTGTATGTTTATAAATAACTAGTGGTTCCCCCGAACTGAGACCTCGCGGTATCCATAAGATAGTTTATTATTTGTAAGCACAAACGAATAAACTTTTACAGAGCGCCATCTATTGACATCATTGTGAAGTTCTGTTACAAATACTAAAGCTCATTAAAAATTTAATAATTTCGTTTCCTTATAATATTTATCTAATTTTAGTATTTGTTGTTCAAGTACAGGATATAATTCAAATAATTGATCAAGTTTCAGGCTCAGCCTTTCAGAAAATTGAGAGTTCTGAGGTCAACTTTGGACGTTAGAAAATCTCTACTTTGAATTCAATTTCAGGGGAAAAATTATAACCGCTATTTTTCGGTAGATTGTAATCTGTTAGGTAAAATAACCCAATAAAACCTAAGTACCCACTACCTGATTATTTATGTCGAACCCTAACCTAACCGACAAGAAAACAGAACATTGAATGGTTCACAATCTTTCGACAGTTTTCAATCTATCGAAGATAAAAAGCGTTATGATTACAATAACACAATATACAATAATAAATATAACGTATATAAGCACGTACGTAAATAAGCACTAAGTAGGGATGTCTGGAAATGGGAGGTAGAATGGTGTGAATTGTTGTTTTAAGTTTTAACACACATTTTGATTAAGCCGGTGCTCTGTACTGTTCAGGCCGAGGCAGAAATGGCGTACGAGTTGCAAGCGGCGAAGACCAAACAACGGATCAAGGAAGAGCAGATGCAAATCGCTGTTGTGGAGCGCACTCAAGAGATCAATGTGCAGAAGTGGGAAGTACAGCGGCGAGAGAAAGAACTCGAGGCGACAATACGCAGGTAGCCAACATTTCTGATGTTAAATTTCAAAATTGGTATGTCTAGTGGCAGTCCCCGAATGAAAAAGTAAATTTATTTTTATCCACTATAAGTTAGCCCTTGACTGCGATTTCACCTGGTGGTAAGTGATGTAGTTTCAGATGCTACCTGTTAGCATCTGAAACTACATCACTAACCTAACCTAACCTGTTGCGCTGGGGAGCAGACGTATCCAATAGCGAAAACTCACCCAACCTTAGAACATATACTGTAAATAAATGTAATTAACAGCGATTATAATAAAAAGCAAAGTTGTGGCTCACCTAGATTAAGAAAAAAAAAAAACCTAACCTGTTAAGGGTATGTTATATTAAACCCGGGGTATCGGCATCGTACTGGAACACTAAATCGCTGGGCGGCACATCTTTGCTAATATGGTGTTAACTAGCCACAGAAAATTCAGGAGTTATAAAATTGACAACTGATAAGGATCTAACTTGGGACCTCCCAAAAAGACGTCATAACTGCGGACGTCAATGTACGCATCGTCGTAATGGATGGATAGGACAAGAATTTTAATGTTATATACCCAATTATACTGCCTCGCTGGTCTAGTGGTTGGCATGTTCGACTGCGGCCGACGAGGTCCCGGTATCGAGTTCCGGGTCGGGCCATAATTGAGTATTGGTTTTTCTGACTAGAAATTCTCAGTACTAGCCCGGAGTTAGGAAGTTGGCGGTGTTTCACTCCCGTGCCTCGGAGAGCACGTTAAGCCGTCGGTCCCGGTTATTATCACTAACATGACAATAGTCATTAAAGCCCGCCAACCCTATAGGAGCAGCGTGGTGGGTCTAAGCTCTAATTCCCTCTCTCCTATGAGAGTGGAGGCCTGTGCCCAGCAGTGGGACTTTAATGGGCTATAGTGGTTGGTTAGTTGGGATACCCTATAATATGTATAAAAAAATTATTGCAGACCTGCGGAAGCGGAAAAGTTCAGGCTTGAGAAGCTGGCCGAAGCGCACAGACTGAAGACAGTACTCGAGGCAGAGGCCGAAGCCGAGGCCGTCAAGGTCCGCGGTGAGGTAAGCTGTCAAAACGATTCCATCATCCATCTATCTGCTTGCGTAGTCCACTGCTGGACATAGACATTTTCATGATACCGACCAAACACGTTCCTTTGTCATTGCATGGCTGATTGTAACATGCTCACCTTATTACATAATAACACCGTACTATTTACCTACTTACAATCATGCAAATAAATAAATTTTCTATTCTATTCTATCCTATCCACCTGCTTGATCCGTACCAGGATAAGCAGTGCTTCTATGACTGTATAATCTCCTCGCTACTACTTTTTGAAGTCATTGGTCATTTGATTTATCATATTAGCCTGTGGACATGCACTGCTTAACGTACTCGTAAGTCATCCTTAATGAGAGCCATATAATAGAGTAACATATTAGTAGAGTATGTCTGCACGTTGTTAGTTTAATGTACTAATGATTACTTTTTAATAGTTTTTGATTAAACTCAAACTCAAAGCATCTTTATTCAAAATAGATACCTACATAAGTACACCTTCTGAACCTCACGTTTACAAGGAATAAGACTTGATGGTGATAATTAACTACGGTATCTTAAAGTTAAAGTTACGAGGGTTCCAAACGCGCCCTGGTGTGAGAAGAGCCCACAATATCGATAGCCCTCATCAGTTTCTACACGGCATCGTACTGGAACGCTATTGCTTGGCGACACGTCTTTGGCGGAAGGGTGGTACCCACGGTGGTACACTCTCACTAGATCAGACCAAAGAAAATTCGGAGATTATAAATTTACATATTGACCCTGCCAGGAATCTTAACCTAATGTAAATCCTTACTAAGTAAGGATTTACATTTTACACACAAAGTTGTCTTAAAGCCAAAACAATTTACTTTTTTATCTGTTTTTGGCCATTGGTTTCAGCATCTTATAATTTTAATGGTTTATAGGCGGAGGCGTTCGCTATTAAAGCGAAGGCGGCAGCGGACGCGGAACAAATGACCAAGAAAGCAGACGCATGGAAGGAATACGGATCAGCTGCCATGGTGGACATGATGCTTGAGACATTGCCTAAGGTAAACCCATTTTTTTAGTAAAACTTTAGGCGCGTCTTGACTTTTCGAACTTTCCTCCATATTTTAAATGGCCACCAAACAGAACAGCTGTATTGAAGCCGCCATATTTTATAGGTGTTTTGAACATCGATATATATGTAGGTACTAGATGGGCCCTTTCATAGAAAAAAGTTGGGCATCCGACTTTTAGAGTGCGCTCCTCTCCTGTATAGCCCGCCTTGTCCCCGCCATAGCGGTGTCCCGCTTTTCAGACTAGATGGCGTTAGTAAATTAGGTCGACATTCTTTGTTTGACAGGGCCCGTCTATGTAAATTGAGGTGGTTGGTTTTGAAGTACCAAGTAGTTCGATTAATACCTAGTAATAATTAATAGTAACAATCGATTAAAAGCTCTATTTTTAAAATTTTTGATAATATGATTTAAAAAATACCCTCGTGAATCATATTCTGAAAGTAGACTTTCGTGCGCGTTGTTTTAATCACGCGTTGTAGCATTTTTTAAATAGATGACCAGTTAATTGTTGCTTGTAATTGTTGATCCCGTTTGACCTGGCATTACTTACATAGAAGCAGACTTGGAAATATAATGTCAATTTGTTTAAACCAAGGCTTTAGAATATATACTAGTGAAACTCATATCACTTTTTGTGATCTCACACAAAGGCAGGCACTCAGTGGCAGTCCTGTAAGTATAGACGCAGCTAAGGAAACATTAAAATCTATCAATCTAAGGCAAAACACATCAGGCTGAAAAGTGTGAAACCAAAATCATTTTGAAATCGCACAACCTAGTACACATCTGAAATTTACACATTTATTGCTCAGGGGAACAAATATATTATGTTGTATGTTATATTAGTCACGCTAAATTTAAGTTATATGAAACGATCTACTTGAAAAGTTTTGAATTCAATTTATTCTACAAAACTTCTATCAGTTGTTTTAATCTAAGCAAGTACGTACGAATCGATTTGGATAGTGTATTAATTCATTATCCACACCGATTCGTTCACGCCACTTATCACAGTGCAGGTGTTATAATATATATAATGTTTTCACTATAAATGTTGTTTAATAACTCCATTAAACACTATTAGTCGTGACTGATTGAAATAGGAAAATTTCATTGGACTCGTTTACTCATTAAGACGTTGACACGTTTATATTGTAAGCGGTCGAGCGGCGATGCATTGCGTAACGTGATAACTACTTGAACAATGAGTATTAATTATTATGATAATTTCCGATAAGTCTTCAGAGTTTTGTAAAAAGAATGAGGTTGAATCGAGTCGAGGAAATCTCAGAGAATCAGCAAAAACGTTAACAAAATATCGATCGAGAGAAAGACCTGTATCTATATAGACTTATTGGTAAAATGAAGGAACACTAGTTACAGGTTCTTTGGAAATTCCACCCACAGCAAATCAGGGGCCATCCCCAGTTAGTTACATACAAATTTAATTTTCTAGCACTGGGCCAGATGACTAGCTTTGTTTCTTGATTAATAAGGTTATTGTTGTCTTGTGAATGACAAAAAAGTTATGTACAAGTCGCGGCCGAAATACCAATTGACAGCCTCGTTTACTTAAAAAGGCTTTTACTAGCACCTGTCCTTTTAAAATCACTTGAGAAATTTTCTATATTACTCGGTCGTCATTGGGTATTTGACAACTAGTCAAACAACAAACATTTAATAACGCCAAAAAGCACGCTTATGTTAGGTGTGACATCACGCTTATGTTGCTTGTGACGTCATCAAAATTCGACGCACTTTTTAACTTTAATCGATCGTTTCAAATGTTTATCAAACTTCAAACAGAGTATGTGAATATTACGTCTAATGGAAGACATTCTATATTTTATTATTTATTCCAAAGAAATTAAATACATACATAAAATTGCGAAACCGGCAGAATAGGATAGGATATGTATTTAAGTAAGTTAAGAAACTTTCATAGTGTGAGAATATAATATTTGTAGTTTTCGTTTGCATTCTCTTCTCCTGTCTCCTTTGCATACTGTATAGTCCTATATTCGTACTTTTAATGTTCTTTCTTTCCGTATACTTGGGTGCGATAAAGATTTAAATAAATAAAATTACAAAAATTAGTAAATATTTTTACATCAATTGGGCAACATCCCAATAGGGATGATGCCTAGGTATATCAAAAATAAATTATAAGTTTGATAACTATTTTAAAATATAGATTAAGGAAAAAAGTGTGTTGAAATTTGATGACGTCACAATTGTGAATTTCATAAATATTATTGTTTTATCCTCTACAAGTTAGCCCTTGACTGCGATCTCACCTGATGATAAGTGGTGATGCAGTCTAAGATGGTAGCGGGTTAACCCGTTAGGGGCACGGCAGTTATATTAAACCCATACCCCTATAACTTCCATACAAGAGCGTTTTTAAGCTTGTTAAAAAGTTGCTGATTTGATTGAGCTGTCAATAGGGATGATGACAACTCAATCATATCAGCAACTTTTAATAAACTAGAAGTTTATTAAAAGATTGTAAAGATTTGTGTGGTGTGGTGCTGCATTTTGTGTTTGAGAGACACGCGCTGTACCACATAGATTTGTCTACTGTGGCGGATTATAGCAAATTAAACTTCTAGTTTATTAAATATCATGGACTTCCGCAAAGTGTCGCCTGCTTCTATTCAATTCAAATCAGCAAATCTTTATCAAACTTAAAAACGCACTTCTAGTATGGAAGTTGTATGAAAATCACAATAGTGACGTCATCGAATTTGAACGCATTTTTTTCTTTAATCTATTTCTTTTCTTTAACCGAGGATGTGAATTTTAGGTGTTTTGGGAGACCCTCTATTTAATAATCAGTTAGAAATAATTTATTACACGCTTTTTATTAGCTTCAGACGTATGTATGTTAGTATGTAGCGGAATCTTTGATCATGATTTTGACCCCCTTTAAAACGTCGGATTAACTCGAAATTTGGCGTACTTATTAAGAACCGATGACAATTCGATATTTTAAACAGTTTGACCCGTTATCTTTACTAGGATAATCAGGATTAGCGATTTTTTGTTTTCCTGTGACCCGGAGTATCTGCGTCAAAAGCGTGTTTTTTAGTTTTTTTTAAACTATTATTATTAATTATTTTTTGATATAGGCATCAAACCTATTGTATTATTTCCGGCCTCGCCAGTAGGTAACGTACAGTTTGTGTATGGTAGGTGGCGGCTGAAGTGGCGGCGCCGTTGTCGCAAGCCCGAAAGGTGACGATGGTGTCTTGCGGCGGCGGGGAGGTGGGCGCGGCCAAACTGACCGGCGAAGTGCTCAGCATCGTCCAGTGCATACCCGACCTTGTCAAGGGCGTCACGGGCGTGGACATCTCCAAGGTAAAGGTAATACGTCGTTCCATAATCCATACATTCGATCGATGAAGTACAAGGTATGCTGGCGACAATCGGTGGCCATGAGAAATATGTCACGCAGATAAGTTAATGGAATAATCTCACACTATAATTTACGTTTAATCATTTATTTGAATATCGTATATTATATCAAATGAACGCTTTGAAAGAAAAAAAGAAATTTTTGAAATCAATAATAGAATCCTCTGAACCACTTAAGAAAACACTTTCATTTTTAAATACACGTATTAAATGAGAGTATATCAATAACATTTACTCACCTGCTTATACCTGGCAACTCCACAGTTGCGCAAATGGGGAAGAAGGCAACCTTTACTTTTTCAATTCTGTTGGTTATGTTCTCTTGACTAGTGTATGATTTTATAAAATAACTAATGAGGGAAGTAGATTTAATTAATTGAGTTAAAAATTTAATTATTTAATATTATCTGCACGCAATTGAACTAAGGCAACCTATTCGCGATATGTCAATAAGTATGTTATCTATCATTTATTTCTTATCACAAATAAATAACAGATGAGAGTATAAGTTTCTTATACCGGATCTCCCACTAATAGAACCAAATACCGTAGATTGTTTCGATTTCGTTTCGTTTCCGATCCGTTAAGTTACCTATGGACTATGGTAAGTTGGTAAGTTACCATAGTCCATAGGTACCTTCACGGATCTGTTAACCGCTTGCGTTATATATCAAAATATACGTAATTTTATAACAAACGCGATGGTATAGCATTGGCTACAATAAACTTGTCAAAAAAAATTAATTAATTTAAAAATAGCCTGGACCGGATTTTGATAGTCAACCTATTTTAGGCGTATTTATCTATTATTAAATAAAAATAAAAAGTAGGTTTCTTCCTTCCACCCATTTCTATTTAATATATATCTTCAATTCAAAACGAGGGATATTTAAATTTTTTCTCGCAACATGAGCATGATTCATAAGAGTAAGGTACTAACAGCCATACCTACTCATAACTTCTGATAAAGTAATTGCTACGCAATTTTCTCGTTCTTAATATGGTCATTAATACACTCATTTAGTATTCCTTAATTAAAATATGTTAATGAACTAGTTGTGAGCTGATAACGATTTCATCATTCTTATTTTTTTAAATATTTCTAAGATTGTATGAACAGCCCAATATACACTGTACTTCATACAATATAACTTGTATGTATTGTATAATATATTTATGCACATACTAAACATTGTATGCAACAATTTGCTGTTTAACGACGAACTGCTGACCTCCATTGGAACAACAATTAGAACTTAACAAAAGTATATATTATAAAATAATATCTAAAACACAAAAATGCATATTTGCCGGCTCAGTAGTTTTTTTGACCAGCGTGGTGGACTATGGCCAAACCCTTCTCATTCCGAGATAAAACTTGTGCTTAGTAAGGTGTCATATTATAGTGTTAACTTTTAATATTCTGATAAAAATTGTTAGAAAATATGTGATCACTTAAGGAGTTCCAGTGACCACTTTTTGGCTCCATCATGAGACCCTGGGCAGCATCTAGGTACAAAGCGCTCGTCAAGACAAATCAAAAGAGTCCAAATAGGACGGGTTTATGATGAGAATTTAAGGAGTTCCCATGACCACCTCCTGGCTCCATCATGAGACCCTGGGCAGCATCTAGGTACAAAGTGGTAGTCAAGACAAATCAAAAGAGTCCAAATACGACGGGTTTACGATGAGAATTTAAGGAGTTCCCATGACCACCTCCTGGCTCCATCATGAGACCCTGGGCAGCATCTAGATACAAAGTAGTAGTCAAGAAAAATCAAAAGAGTCCAAATACGACGGGTTACGATGAGAACTTAAGGAGTTCCCATGAGAACCTCCTGGCTCCATCATGAGACCCTGGGCAGCATCTAGGTACAAAGCGCTCGTCAAGACAAATCAAAAGAGTCCAAATACGACGGGTTTACGATGAGAATTTAAGGAGTTCCCATGACCACTTCCTGGCTACATCATGAGACCCTGGGCAGCATCTAGGTACAAAGTGCTAGTCAAGACAAATCGAAAGAGTCCAAACACGACGGGTTTACGATAAGAACTTAAGGAGTTCCTATGACCACCTCCTGGCTCCATCATGAGACCCTGGGCAGCATCTAGGTACAAAATGCTAGTCAAGACAAATCAAAAGAGTCTAAACACGACGGGTTTACGATGAGAACTCAAGGAGTTCCTATGACCACTTACCAAATCACTATTGCAGCTCAGCTTGATTGTCTATGGTCCTAAAACCTGGAACCTTCTCACAAGCTGTACATATCGAATGCAAAAAACCTCATTTCAATCGGCCCAGTACTTTTTGAGAAAAATAGTAACATATTGAAAAAAATAAATCATAAACTACAGCTTAGCTTGGTTGTCTATGGTCCTAAAATATATCCAAGAACCTTCTCACCAGCTATACATATCTAATGCAAAAAACCGCATCTCAATCGGCCCAGTACTTTTTGAGAAAAATGGTAACATATTGAAAAATTAAAATCATAGACTACAGCTCAGCTTGGTTGTCTATGGTCCTAAAATATATCTAAAAACCTTCTCACATGCTATACATATCTAATGCAAAAAACCGCATATTAATCGGTCCAGTAGTTTTCCAGGAAAACGGTAACAAAAAAGTGCACAAACAAACAAACACACAACCTCTTAGGGCAAACACATATACCGTCTCCGTTTCGTCGAGGGTAATAAAACATTTTGAATATCAAAAGATATACAATTTTAAATACCATTTTTTCTAAATTCTGAGATCCTTTTTTCTTAGCAAAGGTAAGATATAATTTACCTATTTAGTACTTACGAGCAAACCTTATAGTAAAATGTCTATTGTGCTATAGTTGCCGCTTTATCAATGGCCTAGCAGATACCCGCGACTTCGTCCGCGTGAAATAAGTTTTTAAATTCCCTCGGGAACTCCCTAATATTTCGGGTTAATGTAATATAGCCTTTGACACTCACAAATAATGTGGCTTTCTATTGGTAGGTACCAGAATTTTCAAAATCGGTTCAGTAGATCCAGAGATTACCCACTACAACGTCACAAACTCACAAACTTTACCTCTTTATAATATTAGTGGACGTGTTTTACCTCACAATAAAACACATATTAAACTACTTACCTGATTCAAAGCCTATATAAATATATTGAGATAGCATCTGCTTTTCCCTCTCTTTCTTTCACGTACTTGTGTGTCTATTGCCGTCTCCTTCGCACAATCGTCCCGCTAGGCAGGGTGGGGGCCGGCGTTAGCTGTAGAAGCCCGCCACGATTTTGTCTCGTTGGCTCTTTTGACCAAGCGAAGCCAGGCAGAAATCGTCTTGTAGGCTTTGAATCAGGTAAGTAGTTTAATATGTGTTTTATTGTGAGGTAAAACACGTCCATTAAACTCCTGTACCGTGATTCAAAGCCTATATAAATATATTAGGATTTGTTTATTATCGCCTGGCGGGACGAGACGCCAATGTGATTGGAATTGTAAGGGCGAATTATAATGGAGTATGATTCGTCCGAAATAGTGAATAAAAACCCGATAGTAAAATACTATCTATAGGTCGTAAGTTAGTGCGAGTTTGAGACGGCTTCTGAAGAGGACTTTTATGAGTCAGTGACTAAAGAAAACGTTCTAGAATATATTTTATTAAATTAACCATCTGACCTGACCTCGGAATAACAGGACAAACACTATGCGATGGAAATTTAGTATAAGTGTAATAACTAATAATGGTAAATATCAATCTAATAATTACAACAATCAAGCAACGATGTGATTAGAATATTCTATTACAATATAAAGGAACTGATAGTCCTTGTTTCATCGTACCCACATTTATCAGGGGATCGCTTTTTTAGTTTAATTGACCACCTTTGCAACGCCAAACTTCAAATATCATTTCGTGTGCTTTCGGCGGTGGTGTACCGGTCACTGCATCAATTAGACTTTTTTCAATATCCCAGATTGTATGAGGTGCTTCTAGAGCTCTGCGTTTGATATCTGGACGCCAGTAAACTCTCTTCCATCGTGGAACCACTATTAAGAACATACCTGATGACCTGTTCAGGTGATCAAGTACTCGGGGGATTAGACATGGTGGAGGAAACAACGCTAGGCGGTATACCCAGGTATGAGCGAAGGCATCGTGCGCTACTGCGTCTCTATCAGTCAGATCCCGCGAGCAATATCTCTCTACGACATGTGCTATTTTGGAAGCGAACAAGTCTATCATCGGAGTTCCCCACTTGGCAAAAATAACACTTGTTGCAGTTGGAAGAAGATGCCATTCCGGGGTCCTTGATAAACGTGATAAATGGTTAGCTTCGCTATTGTAAAGTCCAGGAATATGGTAAGGTATAATGTTAATTTTATATTGGTCCAGTAATGTGAAAATTTCATAAGTCAATTCCATGAGGCGATCCGACTTTGTACCGCCCTCGTGTCGCAAATAGGCAATAGCAGTCGTATTGTCCGATTGTAAAAGCATGGTTGAACCTGCTAATCGATCTTTGGCGATTACTAACACCTTTAAGACTGCTAACAGTTCTTTGATATTGCTATGAAAACCTCGTTCCTCTGGTGACCAAAACCCTGACAAGTCGTTGTCGTTGAGCCGAGCTCCCCAAGCTGTATCTGCCGCATCAGTAGTCAGGAACTGGGATGCGGGTTGTATGTGTATGTCCGATTTCTCGTGACAGTTAGTGTGCCAATGCCAATGCCAGTGTGTCAATTCTGATTGTGAAGCAGATGAAAGTGAGTAGCGTTTGTTCGTATCATGTCGCAGGAGTAAGTTGGCTTGTCTTTGTAAATGACGGAAGTTTAGTCTACCCCTCGGTACAACGAAGCTGGCAAAATTTAATAAGCCTATTACAGATTATAATTCTGTTAAATTGGCTCTATTTGTCCGTACTAAAAAAGAAGTTTGCTCTTTGATTTTCAGGACCTTTGCGCGTGGTATAGATTTTTTATTTATCCGGGTATCCCAAACTATGCAGAGATATTCAAGAGACCGTTGTGGCTTTGTAATGGATTTTTCGAAATTGACCTGCCATCCCAGTTCGGTAAGTAAGTTGATAGCAACTTGAACTTGATGTTCTAATACTGCATAGTCTTGGTGAGCTAGTAAAAAGTCATCCAAATAGACTAAAGTTCTGATACCTTCCTGTCTTAAAGGATGTGCAATCCATGCGGTAACCGAGGCAAAAGCTGTTGGCGCAGAACTAAGTCCAAACGGTAGGCAAGTAATTTGTAAGAGTTTGCCTTGATATTCAATAACAAGAACCGGCGATGAGATTTCTTTATAGGAAGGTGGAAGTAGGCCTGTGAAATGTCAATTTTGGCCATCCAATCAGACCTTTGAAGGAAATCAGGCACATGATACATTGCTAGCAGGCGAAATTTTGGTTGGCATACAAACATGTTGAGAGCCTTTAAATTAAATATTGGTCTCCAAGAACCATCGTTTTTCAGTCGGAGGAACATCTTTGATATATAACTGGGAGACAATGGCGCTTTCTCCAAGACTCGGTCTTTCAAGAGTTGAGCAATGACCTTAGACATTTCGTCTGATTCTGGGGTAGAAAAAATTTCGTTTGTTAGGCAAGGCTGAACCAGAGGAGGCTTTTCAAGGAAAGGTATTCTATAACCTTTAATTATTTTTAATAACCTCTTAGGAGCCCCTTTTCTTCTCCATTTCCTTACAAAATATTTTAAGCGACCTGCCTCAAAATATTTGGATTTATTCCTACGATCATACAATAACTGACATGCCTGTTTGACATGATGGTTTGCTGTGTCAGTATACACAAACCTAATTTCTTTGTGTTCATGGCTAGGATGGACAGATACGTTATCTAAGCAGCGACTGGCGCTACACGAGTCCACACCACGCGGGTGTTTGCTGTCAAGATCATGACTCACTTGTTTATGGCTGGGTTGGTACTTGAAAGTCGCTTGTACCTGCTGCAAGTCTAGGCAGTTATAAAGTGAGGGTATGCCCTGCGCAGGGTATTCGTACTCGCATCGGCAAGTATCTCGCTTAGCTTGAACGGCTTTCGGGCTTTGCATTGGCTTGTAAATAGCGTTACTGTACGAGGGTACCCCTTGCGCAGGCTACTCATACTTACAGTCGACTCTGCAAGTAGCTCGCTTAGTTTGCACAACTGCTTTCTTATGCAATGTTTTGCGGTTAGTGTTGTTGTATAATGAGGGTACTCCCTGCGGAGGGTACTCATACTCGCAAGAATCAGGGTTAGCTTGCGCAGCTGCCGATCTATGTAACGACTTGCACCAAAAAGCATTTCTCGTACTACCCGCCTTTTCAAGCGCACCAGTTAAGGCTGTGGATTCGAATAGGTTAGTGCAAGTGGGAGCAATCTTGCGCAGATTACTCCTTACTAGCGGGTCTTTTACGAAGGAAAGAATTTCGTTCCTCCTTTGCTTGATCAAATCGGACCGATGTCCACATATTAACTGAATAATGTCATTAGAAATCTTCTGATAATCACCATTCGAAAACGTATTAGTAATAGTTTCACTTAATTGTTCAAATGTGAGATCATTTGGGCTGCGGGCCCTTTCTAATAAAGTGCGTATTGCATTTTGAAAGGCCTCTTGTTGTTTTATCAAGGCCATAGTTAAAACAGCATAAGATTTCTCTGCGATCGCCAGATTAGCAGCAAAGTCGAATTCTCTCACCTCTTCATTCGTTTCAAGTTAGACGAAACCGGGTTTACTAAGGTAATCATTTTGTATTTTGGTAAATCTAATATCACACCAATCAGCGCTATTAAATCTTTGAAGTTTTTCAAGTGTTTTTAGCTGATCAATGGAGGTTTTTAATATAGTTGGGGTATTCACAAAAGTAGTCAAGTTCATACAAAATGTGTTATAATTATTACCACTTACTTTATTTTCCGACCCAATTTCATGCACTGAGAGGTTACAATGAAAATTTCTTAAGACACACTCATTCTACTAATTAATTTTCGAACGGCAAACACCGTTTAAAACACAAATTAACTAAATTAGGAATAATAGAAATCAACACGGAAGTAACGGTTACGCCGTTAAACCTATTGTAATAAACAATACATAAATCCACAGTAAGTTTCGAACGGTAAACACCGTTTAAAACACAAATTAAATAAATTAAAATGAAAGACTCACGTGGCAATTAGCGGTCGGATCACTCGGCTTGTAGTGGAGACGACCGCTTGCGCCGGGGAAAAAGACGCCAATGAGACAAAATCGTGGCGGGCTTCTACAGCTAACGCCGGCCCCCACCCTGCCTAGCGGGACGATTGTGCGAAGGAGACGGCAATAGACACACAAGTACGTGAAAGAAAGAGAGGGAAAAGCAGATGCTATCTCAATATATTTATATAGGCTTTGAATCACGGTACAGGAGTTTAATATAGATATATTTAAATCAATAATAATAGACAATACGTCCTCAAACGTTTTCTATACAATAGACGTCACCTTATAAACCGATGTGTACATGCGTCGACCTTGTGATTATAAAAGACGGAATGCATATTATTTTCATGCCTACCGTGTTTATGCAGCTTGCTGTAATAGAAAACAGTTGATTTGATTTTGAGCTTAGTTTTCACCTCACTAATTTACTATTCATCATTTTCAAACCTCCATTGATAACAATGTAATATTTATAATTTTCTAAGTGTCACGTTCAACAAATTAATCTTCAAGTAGTAACTTCAGAACTAGATTTCTTTTCTTATAAGTGCAAGTTTGTTACAATAAGTGATATACACACATTGCGATTTGGTCCATGTGATGAACAAAGATGTCTTGAACCAACAGCCCCTTTACGTCTCTAAAAAAAAGGGTCACGTGTGGTTTTGGCGATTTTCCGAAGCTATATATGGACTCTATATTATGGACTTAAGTCCATATAGAGTCCATATATAGCTTAGGAAAATCGCCAAAACCACACGTGACCCTTTTTTTTTATCAACTACAAGTTAGCCCTTGACTGCGATCATACCTGATGGTAAGTGATGAAGCAATCTAAGATGGTAGCGGGAAAACCTGTTAGGGGTATGGCAGTTATATTAAACCCATATCTCTAATCGGTTTCTACACGGCATCGTACCGGAACACTAAATCGCTTGGCGGTACGTCTTTGGCGGTAGGGTGGTAACTAGCCAAGGCCGAAGCCTCCCACCAGGCCACACAGGGAAAATTCAGAAATTATAAATTTCCAAATTGACCCTGCCGGGGATCGAAACCGGGACCTCCGCGCGTTAAGACAACAGCGCTCAACAGTGCGCCACGGAGCTCGTCAAACCTCGTCACGCGACTTAGATTACGTTTACCCGTTTATGTGTCTAACTCTAACACGATTAAGGTAACAATAGTGTAATGTATGTAAAAGTAAAACTGTTCACATTTAGGTCATATATTTCATCCTACAATAATTATTATAAATGGATGTTTGTTACTCAATCACGCGCCAACGGCTGAACGGTTCTGGCTGAAATTTGGCACAGAAATAGATAATAGTCTGTAATAGCACATAGGCCAATTTTTATCCCGGAAAATAGTTCCCGCGGGAACCAAAAAACCTCAAACCACGCAGACGAAGTCGCGGGCATTCGCTAGTTAATCATATTATTATTGCACGCTTATCTACATTACTACGATATTTTGAATTATAACACAAACATAATACCTACTTTTAATTCCCAGAATATTATTAACATTTCATCCTCTTGCAGCAAATTAAAAAATAGGTACTTAAAGTTTAAAACAGAAATTGCTCTTTACTCCTAAAATATAAGACACAGAAGTTAGGTACTATAATAATTTTCTTAATATATAAAAAAGTCGGGTTTGTTCGAACACTTATAACTCTAGAACGGCTGAACCGAGTTTCATGGTTTTTGATTTGTTGTATTTGTCTCCGTATCGAATAGCAGAATAACTATTAAAACATTGAAAAATTGTCGAAAATTAAAAAACTTATTCCACGCGGACGCAGTCGCGGGCATCAGCTAGTATTATTATATATTTAAACTTATTTTATAGCTAAGATGTTTTGTATGTAAATCATACAGAGGGGCACCTGCACGCAAACAAGCACAACACACACACACGCTATAATTTTTTGCATTGTTAATAATAATAATTAGACTTAAAAATAAAATAATATTTGTGCTATTAATGTTAATAATTATTATTGTCAGTTATAAAAAATATCTAATACTAGCTGACCCGGCGAACTTCGTACCGCCTTAGTATGCAAAATTAAATGTATATTTTTCAATATTTCTGAGAGATTTTTTTAATATTTTTTTCCGTAAGAACCTTCTCCTAATAATAACAAATACAACAAAAAAAGAATTAGTGAAATCGGTCCAGCCATTCACGCGTGATGCCGTGACCAAGGAAAACGGGTTTCATTTTTATCTAGATATAAGACAATTTTGTAACTCTGAATGATATTAAAGAGCGGAATCTCCGGACAGGTATTTAATAAAAAGAGATTCCAGCCCCAATATGATTATATTGTATTGTGAACTGAAATAAATAATTTATTATTATCGATCGACGTGATAGTACTACATTAAACTGAATGTAGGGCTTCAGTAATTCTTTTCTTGTTATCTTAGAGTATCTCTTCTAGCCTTAAGTGTCTGTGCTAAGGGCCTAGCATAAAGCTTTTACACCTATAATGCGACATCGCATTCACTACTGAATCTGCCACAATTTCGCGTGTTCGCATCATGATTTTTTGGTCGGTGCTGGGAGATATTCATTACATACAAACGTCGTCATTTTATGTTAATGACAATCCCGAAAGAACATTTATGAGTATTAATAACGTAATTTATCGTTATTAGTTATTACTCCCACTAGCGTAGGTAGGTACCTACTTACTCCGGCGCTTCGCGTGGTAAGTATGATTTTGCGCGGACAGACAAAGCTAGCTTTATAAGTTTGCTAATTTTCATTATTATTGTCTAAAGAACGGATTATGAAAATGATATAACGGAAATTGATTTGTTTTATATCTGTTTCGGGCTTGTTTATTAACAAAAGATTACGTCGTATATCAATTACATGACCATGACTAACAATCCATCTCTGCTACTAACGCTTGTTTTCACGGCTGCATGCACGTAGACTGTGGATACAACTCTGGTCCCCACCCCGACTGCACGCGGCGACTCGGCGCGAAAGGTGCGATAACTATGGGAGTATCTCAAGTAAAACATCAAAGATCATCGAGGCAAGTACACCTTATTAGATCATTTAGTACCTAAACTAGCATGAAGAAAATGTAGGCACTTATCAGATGTAATTGTGATTGTAGTACAAGGACACAACGCAAAACAAAAACATATTTTTGTAAAGAAAGTTGTTTTTCTTTAATTTATTATGTTAATTTTTAGACGGTTAATTTCAAATCGAACTCCACTAAAAGGTTAAGTCTACCGACACTTTTCCCTTGACATACATTCTTGACTATTTACAAAACTGATCAGAGAGTAATCATATAATGCCTATTTCAGAGATTGTGTAATCAGCTCTAAAGGAATATGGCTAGATTTCGACTTGTCGTTTTCGTTTTTTTTCTTAATTTGTTTAATGGCTTTTCGTATTGACACACCAGCCACCATGCACTTCGCCACTGTCACGTGGAAATTTTCGATTTGTCTGCAGATTGTGTACGAATGAATTAGTCACAATTTATCTTTGTAGAATATTAAAATTGACTAGCAATGCCGGTCGATATTTCGCATCTATCCGCTACCATCTAGACTTCTAGACATTGCTTCTTGTTTCTCACTTGTATGTTGTGTTGTGGTTTTTTTCTGTTGGGGGGTGTGCCATTTATATTGACCGCATACCCCCAAAGCGCAAAACACACAGGAAACGGGCGCGGGCCGGTGCACGGCGGGTGTAATTCCTTGTATTTATAATATGAACGACATCACACAGAACGCGGGCGTGAGTCGGGCGCGTGGTGCTATCGCGCCCAATTCGAGCTCGTTCCCTGTGTGTTTTGCCCTTAATCGGTTTTAGTACGGCATCCTACCGGAACGCTAAATCGCTTAGCGGTACCGTAGGTATAGTTTATCCGGTAGGGTGGTAACTAGCCATGGCAAAAGCCTCCCAAACTTATAAATTTCCGAATAGACCCTGCCGGGGACCGATCCCTAGACGTCCCACTTATAAGACCACTACGCCAGTTAGGTCGTCAAAATCAGGTCGTGGTATACAAAATAAAGGTTATAAAATATATACAGTACTTAGGTACTAGGTAGTGGTTATCGCATGTTTAAGGTAAAACTAATAAAGGTAAGCGGTTCTCCGTAACCTTTATTCGATTAGCAAAACTAAAATGCACTGCATACCTACTACATTCAAATTTTAATATTTCTGAAGAATTACTGCATGACCTATTCGTTTTGGATTTACTGTGTGATAGTGTAGGCGATACTTAAAACTGATTTACCTAAAAATAGTGTATTCAAGGTTAATCTGAGTCACGGAGCGATATGAAAGGAATCGCAAAATATTTAAAGCTTATATTGTGTAGGTACATACAACGAAATTAGCCACAATATCATTTTTTCTCTCTTTAATTGTATCCATGCAAGAAAAAGATCAGATGTATTACTTGATTTGATTTTTTTCGGGATAAAAGCCTATGCCTGTAGGCAGGATGCAAGCCTTATCTTTTATGTGCTTTTCATCAAGATAATTTCAACGGTTGCGGCCGTCGCCGTGTATCAGACCGGTACTCCATCTGCATTTTTATAGTAGTAGACATTTAACTTAGGCTACGGGGCGGTTCGTTGTATGGAGTTCCCTCATTAAATCTTCAATCGTTGAAACTTGGCAGGGTTGTAGTTATGATGTGTACCAAAAATAATATCCAACATAAAACCATGCGGAAGTTAGGTTTTTATACCTAAACCTTATGAATATATTCTCGATTTCTTTTTAAAATAATAGTAGGTAGTATATTTACACTCAAAACCGAAATATCAAACGAAATAATCATGCAAAATATCTATAAGTATTTAAACCGATTTTATTATCTAACCTAAACTGTGTTTACCTACCTTCCTGTTTTAACAATTGGGTATAACATAAAAAACCTTACTTCCTCTCTGATTTTTTATTGGATATTTATAATATACGTTTAACTCATGATACTTGATCATACTGAAAAGTTTCGTCGCCTGAGGAATTATTGTTGGGGTCCACTAGCTTTATTGCCTAGCCTAGGCCCTAGACTATTGTAGTAGGTAATGTAAACCTAATCTTGTTTTATCTTTCACAGGGCCTCCGCGCTGTTTAAAGCCTCAATCTACGTAGAGGTAAAGAGTGTTTTCTTTCCGGTAATTAGTCACAAATATTATTCAATAACATCTGCCAAATTGTTACGAATATGTTTTTTTTTTCAACTATTTATAATTATGTATTACTTGTATACAAATCTTTGACGATGCGTGTCGAAGCGATAAGCACACATGCTATATTTTCGAATACGAACGAAATTTATAGATACTCAAGTTCGGTGTAAGGTTGGCTTTGCGATATATAATCGGAGCGATGATCTGATAGATGCGACCAAACGCCCAAATACTCTCGAGAAGTTTACAAATGACTGTTATACTAATAAAATAATACCTATATTTTTTTAATTAGCTAAACTGTCGTTAACTCTAGGGTATATGAAAATATTTGGTGTTCAAAAAGTGCATAGAAATTCTAATAAATTATGTAATTTAGCGAGTTTTGTAGTTGTTATTTCCTTTTTTTTAAACGTTATAATGTAGAGTTTTCATTGAGACTAGCTAATGTGACATAGTGATAATTTTGAGCGTGTTTATTACATTGTACTTTGACATGAACTAAGTAGTCAGTTGGATTGTTTATGTACTTTTGTCTGTATTTAATATATAAAGTAATCGAATGAGTTCGCTATCGTGCTAGCATTTGTATTTTACAAAGAATACTGTTTTATGTAAAGCAACTTTTTATAAAAGTTCATATTTGTAACGGAAACATCAATCTTGTGTCTTATTTGATACATCACATGATCACTGTGTCTACACACCGAAGTAGGTCGGGCAAGCGTGAGAACAATAAATTGAGAGAATTTTCATCATCCATGTAATCCATAGAATTAGTACGAGTTTGCACATCTGGCCAACGTTGATAAGTAGGTACATGATAATATAATTCAAGTAACGAAACACCTAGACATAAACATCTAATCTGCCCTCGAAGAAGAATCTTTGCGATAAAAGCACTAAATGTGTCGATTTCGCTGACATTTTTTTATTGTATTCTCGAAAACTCAACACTATTTAGAGATGTGGAAACTCGCAGGAAGGGTACAGGACCCTGTAGATTTTAATCTGTTATGCGAACGGAGATAGGTAGGTATGTCTTCCCGTGATTTTTTAAATTATGCATAGCAAGACAAAATGGCGCACAGGACGCCAGACGCTGGCCCGGGACTTTGATGTGTAAAGCGCTGAGATTCATACATAAAATTATTACCTTGTTAGTTGATATACTCGTATAGTTCAAAAATAGTGGAAGATATTGGTATAGTGGATCTATTTGATTGGCTGAAGCTTAGTCCCATCGTAAGGTACGTGAGCGACAATATAATATCAATAATGCGTAGAGATCTTATTCAAAATATTTTTAAATAATATGTACTTTGCAATTCATTAATTCCTATGTTCATAGTCACCGACTATTATTTTTTTAATAACTGCGGTTTATGGACTAGTAATTATGGCAGCGTCCTTCTTTATAGCACCAAATTTTGTGTCCATAGTAAATCACTATATCTCCGATAAATCTGAAGTACTGTCCATTACCTTAAAAACATATTCGAGACTCGTTTTGAGAAAAAACACATCACAAACTGTTTTTAAGTTAAACTGCCTATTAACGTACGCAAGTACACATTTTGCATTTAAAAGGTTTTTATGTGCTTTCATAAAAACGCATTTGAACTTTTATAGATATCAATATCACTATCCTTTCAATGAAAATATGTTACATATTTTTAAACAGTTATTTTTTTAAATCACTTGTATTATTATAGTAATAGTAAGTATATTATTGTCATAGGCATTATTTTCTTATTTTTATTGTTTTTTTTATTATTGAGCTGTTTACAAAGTTTATTTTAAAATCCCATTATTATAAGTTGTTATTATTTACGTGTTAAAAAAAGAATTTTTAAAATCGGTCCAGGCGTCTTCGAGTAATCGGGGAACATACATAAAAAATAAATAAAAAAAAGTATCCGACGAATTGAGAACCTCCTCCTTTTTTTTGAAGTCTGTTAAAAATTAATTTCATTCATAATTTTGACGGTACATATATTATGCTATTTAATTAAAAAAGGAGTAGGTACCTACGTACTTTAGTTTTATACAGTTATTCGTATAAAGTCAATATTCATTAATCCGTCTTTTCGGCAAAATGAGGCATCTCTAATAACATGATAACATTGTTTACCTCAAGAGTTTCGTGGTTTCTATGCCATAATAATTATTATGCTAAGCAATAATTATTGTATTCGTATTTCAAACAAATTATTTATTTAAGTTAGCGATTTAAAAAATATTATTAGTAAGTATAATAATATATTATTTTATTTTGCTTATTAGCGTGACGTTAGCTGGCTATTTCGTTCTTTAAGTATAATATTTTTATAGTCGATTTATTAAGCCAGCAAATTGAGGAAGATATTTAATATATTTCAAACGTATTTTGTACTCCAATGTCTTAGTGTTAGTATAAGAACGCCATTTTTGAGAATAATACATTTATAAAAATCCGCTCCAATTTGCTTTTAGGGCTTTTACTCTGTAGACTTGTCCAGCGTTGACAACGTGAGTCCAACACTGAACTATAGCTTTTTATTAGATTAATATTTCTAGGTGCTGTGTATTCCGAATGAAGGTTATTTTACTTTAGCACAAATATATTAGTTCTTCACTGTATACTCTATCGCCTATTAATTGTCGAAAGCCGGTGTATTGTACAACTAGTCTTAAGCAATTTTTCAAAGCTGCAAAAAATGGATGTTTAAAATGAATATTCTAATGAGAATAATACTAATAAATAGGTACGTAAATGAAAAGTTATTTATATTTTAGTATCGATGTTTATACATGTGTCTATGGTATAGTAATATAAAGCTTAGTATTTATCCATTGATAGGTAATTATTAAATTTTTTAGACCCACCTTAGCACGCAACTAAATTTAGATTTATATAAAGATCTTATTGGTATCATAGATAAACTTTTGCACTTCGAATTATAACAACACCAAATTGAAAGACTAAACTAAAAATTGCCTCTCACTGAAGTAGCAACTTTTATTTATGAAATTGATAACCATTACGAAAGCTTTTCGTGGTCTACGTATTCAGTTCAGACGTACGAGTTGTAAAATCATTGATACTACAAGCCTTGGACGAATTATTTGCCTGCAAGCTGCCTCAAAAATTATTGCCACAGGGAGCAGAATAAATCCATTATCTATCACATTTCAACTCGTATCTTACACCTCATTTGGGTCTTTTCTTATAAGAACTGCAACAGGGATGATGGCAACTCAATCAAATCAGCAACTCAAACTTAAAACGCGCTTTTGCTATGGAAGTTTGTATGAAATACATAGTTGTTACGTCATCAAATTTCAACTCACTTTTTTAAAATTATTATCAAACCTAAAACTAACAGAAGGTGTGAATTTTAGGTCATTTGGAAGACCCTGTATTTAATAATCAGTAAGAAATAATTTATGTTCGACATAGGCATCATCCTTATTATATTTGTCGCAACTCACAACAGAACACAGATAATAAAATAAAAAATGTCGATAGATTATTTATCATCATTTTCATTTGTAAGCCAATGAATAAATTAGCAACAAAAAAGGCTGGAATTCTGTTTCATCCTTTCCTTTTCGCTGAGTATCCAACAAATATGCGCGGTAGTATCTTCCATTCAATTATCTTATATTTCAATACCTCACTATTCGCATTCATATTACAGAATTTTGCACGCGTTTTTCTATCTCGGAATTATTCACAAAATGAGGTGAAGGTACGTCTTGAATCTCATGACTCTGTGTTCTTATAACAACCATATAAACTGCGTACTATGTAGGATACATTGTCCAGAAAATATTGACTTATGATTAGCAATAAAATTGAAAGAAACGCTTTATTATACGCCATGCGATTAAAAAAACTTCTTTAAGGACATATTTTGTATGCCGTAATCACGGACGTTATGACTGCCAAGCATGAGAGCGTGGTTATTATTTTAAAGAAAAAGGTTTACAGCCCTTGACTGCCGCAATTATAGTTGACACTGGTACATATTACGTTATAGTTAATCTATATTAACCTACGCGCTACTAGCCTAAATGTATTATTTTGTTTAAATAATTGCCTTTCGCCCCAAGCAAAAGTCCACCTTAAATGTTTAGAAGCGATTCAATTACGCGTAGGTTTGTCAGAGACCATCCGTACGCATAATGCTCGCGCGCGGCTGCTGGCTCTAGATTATTCTTGTTTCTGAGTGGGAGTTTGCTCCTTGTGCCATCACCTGACTGGTTGATTGCGGAATTCTATCAATCATTGCTAAAATCTAAAATGATATGATTGACCTAGTTCATTATATTCTTACAACGACACTGCAATTCGCAGTGAGGCGGCCAGGCAGAGGCAATACTGCTGCACGTCGATAGGCCCCTTATGTAAAAATGATTACCTACTAGTGTAACGAAGCACCTCTGAACCAATCACAACAATTGAGGCTTGTCATATATTGATGCAGGTTTAACATTAGGGCGGTAGTCTAATATGTCGTATGCTGGACCGAGTGACAGAGCTTTATTGCACTAAACCTGTCGCCCGGACTACTTCCACGTCCATTAAACAATATTTGTGTAATTTTTTTTATGAAAGTAAGGGTACTAATATATTAAACGTTTGCCGAACATACAGTTAAAAAAATGCACTCCGAGTAATGTGCACTGAGGGTGTTACAATTTAAAAATGTTGTGTGGACCCTTTTATGTATATGTGTACTAACGTGGTTTTTATTCACTTATTCAATAAAATTTCTTATTCAATCGTTGTTTTATTTATAACTCTTTTCCATAATATAATTATTTATATACCTACAGCACGCTAAACGCAGCACAAAAAACTTCAAAAGCATTTATGTTTATTGTATTTCATTCCGGACCAGCGGTAGATTTCACTCGACGATTCAAAAGTATTTGTAAAAGTTTATTTGAATACAATAAACATTAATATATTTATACTAGTTAATTAATCCTATATAGTTAGCTGCTCGTGCTGACTGACTCACTCATTGATCACCTCTCCTGTAAAATTTTGTATGAAAAATATTGTTTTACTTATTGTTTCGTATAGGAGACAAAAATTCATTCAGAGGAAAAATACGGAGATTGAGGATTTCGAAGACGGATGAAGAACACAGCCAGGGTATTGAAGATAGGTATAGGTATAAGGGGATTCTCGAACAAATGTCACTCGAAATTCGTGTGAAAAAAAAATTCAAAATGACGGATTTAAGATGGCCGCTATACACGTCGGTGTCTATCTCGGAGAGTATAAAAGATGAAAGAGTGGTTTCTTGGCAAAAGATGATCAGGACGTGAAGGTCTACTTGATGAACAGGAAAAAATTCAAGATGGCGGAATTTATTTTTCCATAGAAAATGTATGGCGAATATTGAAGAGGCTACAAGAGTAGAGCTATATAGCATAGCACTGTGTTGTTTACTTCAGAACACGTAGGCAGTAAACACTAGGACAAAAGGAGAGCAAGTAAGTAGACAGTGGGCCGCGCGGTCTACTACGCGGTCCGCTTCAGTGGGCCGCGCGGTCTACTACGCGGTCCGCTTCAGGGGGCCGCGCGGTCTACTACGCGGTCCGCTTCAGGGGGCCGCGCGGTCTACTACGCGGTCCGCTTCAGTGGGCCGCGCGGTCTACTACGCGGTCCGCTTCAGGGGGCGCGCGGTCTACTACGCGGTCCACTTCAGCGGGACGCGCATCCACGCGCCTTACTAGTTTGAATTTATAGCCGCAATACTAGTAGCCGTTACAAGTCAGTTTCCTCAAAACTTACCATGGGATATCCATCAATGCGGAGATGTGTAGACCAATCAGATTATTCAATCAGTAATTAGTATATCAATAATCTAAATGGTCTGCTAAAAACATTTTCATTCTTGTGACGGGCCCACGGGTTTATATCCCATAGAGCTAGGATTCGTCTTCAACTATCAACATCTTTGGTAGGTATACATTTCTACCTGTCCTTATCCCAAGCTTTGTGCGGTCGGCATAACATGTCTTCTTTCACTTACTTTTGTCATACTCATCCGTCAACGTATTAACTTTACGCATATCCTTTTTCACACAATCCATCCATCTGGGTGGAATTTTGTAATGCCACCTGAAGGGAAAGTACTTACTCTTAATACTGTAGATAGAAAATTTTACTCAAAGAAAACATTCCTTTATTTTTGAATAGAAAGAAAACTGCATTCAAAGATTTTCGAAAATTCGCTTGCCACACCTGGGAATCGAACCGACTAAAATCTGTAAAAATAACACCTGTACTTTTATTACATCGATCGTTAGTATCAATTATAAGGATCAAATCTCTCTAAGAAACTTGATAAATTAAATGAAAGGAAACCCATGATACGGATATATACTCGAGTGCCCATGAAATCTGAACTTATAAATTCAATGAGTCAAGTTAAAGCTCTTTAACTCAAAGATCCATCTGTTTACTTAAGTAAGTAATTAATTATTATTATTGATGTCATTTATCCATTAAAATGACGAAGATAAGACGATAGCAATTATTTGCACGTGTTTGTAATGCAGACTCCTTTCTAGTGTATGAGGTAGTTTAAAAATGGAATGTTAGATTTGAAAATAGTTAGATCTTCATTAATTGTTATTCACATTTGATTACAAGTAATAAAATTAAAAAATTTAAAAAACCCACGACGAACTGCAGATCTCCATTGAAACAACAATTAGAACTTAGCAAAAGTATACATAAAATAATATCTAAAACACAAAATTGCATATTTGCCGACTCAGTAGTTTTTTTGACCAGCGTGGTGGACTATGGCCAAACCATTCTCATTCCGAGATAAAACTTGTGCTTAGTAATACCTAAGTAGAGGTGTCAAATAGTGTTAAATTTTAATATTCTGATAAAAATTGTAAAAAAAATGTGATCACTTAAGGAGTTCCTGTGACCACTTCCTGGCTCCATCATGAGACCCTGAGCAGCATCTAGGTACAAAGTGCTAGTCAAGACAAATCAAAAGAGTCTAAACACGACGGGTTTACGATGAGAACTTAAGGAGTTTCTATGACCACTTACCAAATCACGATTGCACGATTGTCTATGGTCCTAAAATATATCTAAAAACCTTCTCACAAGCTATACATATCTAATGCAAAAAACCGCATCTCAATCGGCCCAGTACTTTTTGAGAAAAATGGTAACATATTGAAAAATTCAAACCATAGACTACAGCTCAGCTTGGTTGTCTATGGTCCTAAAATATATCAAAGAACCTTCTCACAAGCTATACATATCTAATGCAAAAAACCGCATCTCAATCGGTCCAGTAGTTTTCCAGGAAAACGGTAGGTAACAAAAAAGTGCACAAACAAACATACAAACAAACAAACACACAACCTCTTAGGGCAAACACATATACCGTCTCCGTTTCGTCGAGGGTAAAAAAAATCAACCATAGATTTAGAATTGGTCGTAAAGACCAATTCTAAATCTACAACTACTTAACAAATAATTTCATTGTGTAACGGTAAAAATGGCTTATCAAGAACAATTTGATTTAATGGAAGCTTATTCTTTAAATACTAGCTCTGCGCTGGTATGGAGAGAGATATCGAGACCGACAGTTTCGAAACCAACTTGGTTCGTATTGAAAAGAATGGTAGAAAATTTAAAGAATACAGGTAGTTTCAACAAGCGACGGCAAACTCTTCAGCAGAACTATTTCGATTTTGATCTAAATGTTTTAACATACTTTGAATCATTTCCGAAGGCTTCAAGTAGAGATGCTGCCGAAGAATTAGGCACAACCCACACTCCCTTAGGTACTTAAGGGCCAACACGTCTTCTCCCGGACAAATTCCCGCTAGATGGCGTTGTTAGGGCTTTTGACAGGTTTTTGATATTTTCGCAAAGTTGCAATGCACTGATTTTAAAAATATTAAAATTGCTGAAAAAGTAAAAGTAATGTTATCGTGAAGGTAGGTCGTGAAATTACGTCGGGGATTGTGAGAGACGATTACATTTTTGTCAAAACATTGTCAAGGGCTAACATGTAGTGTATAAAAAAAAACTGAGAGAAATTGACCGTATCCCATTGATGTAGAATTTTTTTAGTCTATTTCAATGCCGTATCCCTAATTTTTTGAGTAACATTGTATGGTCTGATGGGTCTGACGAAACCGACTTCAGCAATAACGGCATGTACCTACCTACAATCGCCGCAATAACCACTATTGGTCTCGAGTGAATCCTTTTCGTGTTCATGAAACTAACAATCAAGTAAGATTTTCTTTCAACGTTTGGTGCGGAATTATGAGAAATATATTTAAACACTGTCAAGTATGTTGAAATACTGGATCTCTTAAGAAATGAGTTAAATGGTTTCCCCGAGCAAGAGCGAAACCAAATAATTCTACAGAAATATGGTGCTCCATCATATAACAGCAGAATCACTACTGCCTACATTAATAACCATTTTTATACCTGGATTGGTACAAACGGCACAATCAAATGGCCTGCGAGATCACCAGATCTCCCCCCCCTTTCGGTTTTTTTTGTGGGGATATGTGAAAATCAGATTTACATTAAATCTTATGCGAATGTACAGGTTGTAATTTTTACAGATTTTAGTCGGTTCGATTCCCGGATGTGGCAAGCGAATTTTCGAAAATCTTCGAATTAAATAATAAATATATTATCCGGATACGACCTCTGTCATTGAAACAGAGCGGAGATATTTTGTGCGGCGGACCAATCGGATTCCTAACAGGCGACTCGATAAAAGTATTGTCGTTGTTATAGTATATTAGCTGTCACCAATAAACTGTATGAGCATGATGCCAATCGAGAGCAGGAAGAAAAAGAAGCAAGAAAATATAGGCTTGCCTAAGAAAATCCGTTCAAGGGGTAGGTTTGCAGAGCCTCCAAGCCCGGCAACCCTGATGAACTTATTTCATTTCATAAGCCATTCACTTTTGATGACCTACTCTGATTCATAAAAACCACCTTCGATCTGGTTATCAGATGGGTGGAGGTCGTTGTATGGCGGGATCTTTATGAGCATGTTATGAGTGTATACTATGTTATGGGTGACTACCTACCTATCTCGTTTACATCAAGAAATAAATAGATGATTATTTTTAATATGTAATCGATTATCGATACTTATTTATTAATATCCAGTCAACTTAGAAAAGAATATAATTACAGATGTTATTTTATTTTCTACAGAATCACTTAGTTGGTTTACTTATATCTAAACATTTGTACAAAAGGAATGATCACTGATGAGATTCTACAAAAACATAAAATACAATAATTATTTCAACACACTTGCTCATAAAGTGGCTCAAATTTCACCGCAATTAGGCACATAATGACACCTATAAACAAACTGTGACTTTTTCATTACTATTATTCACAAGTGATTTATAGAGTTTTTATTTTTATTTTATCTAATAAATAAAATTATTTTTTAGTATTATTTTCTTCACAAGTGTGTTGAAAAATGTCGTATGATACACATGTGTATTGATGATTACCGTCCTCGGCTATCTTAAGACCCTCACTTAACGGCTCGGGTCTCAATGGCGTCTCAGCGGAAATCACCATCACACTTGTACCATAATGTACTATTAATATATCGGTCGTATGTGTAGAAATGTATAAAATATGGCCTCTTGGAGAAAACTGGGCTGTTGTTCTGCGTATCACGGATATTACTTAGGCTTACTTCATGTACCTGAAAAATTAAAAGAATGTAAGTAACTAAGTATTAGTTTTTAAGAACTGTAGTTTCGTAGATAAGCTGTTTCCGATTTCACGGAGGTTGGTACAGTAGGCACTTTGATACACAATGGAATTAATTTAGTGATACGCTACATAGTTAGTAAATCAATTTAACCATTACTATCAAGGTGAAATTTGTAGTTTTAATTTAAGCAGCCTTTTCTCAGCCAAAGGTTTTCATTGAATCCAAAAGATTAAAATTGGCTATTTGTCATCCATCCATCCATCAGCCTGTATTCGTCCACAGCTGGACATAGGCCTTTTAGAGAGCGCGCCACCACACACGGACCTCCGCTTTCCTCATCCACTTCCCGCTACCTTTTTAAGGTCGTCGATCCAGCGGGCGTGAGGTCGTCCCACACTGCATTTACCGGTACGCGGTCTCCACTCCAGAATGCGTCTGCCCCAACGGCCATCGGTTCTGCGACAGACATGACCTGCCCACTGCCACTTCAGCTTACTAATTCTCTGGGCTATGTCGGTTACCTTAGTTCTCCGGCGGATTTCCTCGTTACGGATTCTATCCCTCAGAGAAACACCCAACATAGCCCGCTGAGCGACTAAATTTGTGGCTATTTGTACTACTATTAAATCTATAGGGGGTTGCCTTTATAGATTATTAGTCTAGTCAACAAGTGCTTTTTGGGTCAAACTTTTTTCTCCGCCTCCAAAAAATATGAACGAGGTATCATTCGATTCGGAATAGTGTGTAGTTTTCTGGAAACATAATCTTTGATGCAAATTATGATTTCCAAACAAAAAATCGTTCCTTAAAAAAATGTTTATTGCTTAAAAAGGGATTTGTTGATTAACAATTATTTTGTACCATCTGTAATTGTTATTAAGGATATTTTTAAAATAATAATCATAATTTATCTCGCTCGTTGATAACTAAAAAAATTTTTTTGTTTTTATTTAAATTTTCATTGTTTATTTAATAAAAAAATTTTAATAAATAATTAAATTTGTTCTGTATATATTTTTTTTCTTTTTCTACATAATGAAACAAAAACAACCATGTGTTATTTTAATATAAAAAAATATTTTTTTTCAATGTTTAATCAAGCTTGTTAATTTAAAGCTTAGTTAAATTAAGCTTCGTAAATTAACCTAAATTGTTGATAAAAAATTGAAAAATAACAATTTTTTAATTTTTCCAACGGGTATCTCTTCTGAGGCCTTTCCAAAATAACTCCAAAAAGAAAAAAAATCTCAGATTTGTTATTTAACAATTATCGCACTTGCAATATTTAAGTAGGAAAAATTTATTAATTAACTAATGCATAATTAATAGAAAATTCGCGATAAAAACATTTTGACCGTGGATTCGTGGTTCGTGGATCGTGGTTCATTTATCCAGTAGATGCCTGAATTTTTTCAATTCTTAATTTTCATATTATTTAATAGGTTTAAATAATATTTTTATCTGTTAAACGTCCAACTTGGGCGAAGCTTACACAAGTCAGAGTCTCCGTTTTCAGCTGTATTTTCAACTCTCTGAGAAATTATAAATATTGGTCCTACAGTTCCGGAAGGAAACTTTTTTGGGAAATTTCCTCCTCTTTTTTAATCTTTTTCAAATTTGAAAAATGTTAAACAGTTTTTGAGATATTTGCAAGAAACCAAAACCCATTATTTTTTTTTCAGTTAATAACTTTTCCAATTTTTGCAAGCGGGTCTTGAATTTTGTTGGAAAATGATCTACACGCTACTCCGAGTTGAATGATACTTCGTTCATATTTTTCGGAGGCGGAGAAAAAAGTTTGACCCAAAAAGCACTTGTTGACTAGACTATTATTGTTAAATTTTTAGTTAATTTCACTATTAAACCACAAGTCTCAACGCTGTACCACTAATTTAGTCCAAACAATAATGGTAGATATTACTTAAGTATTATGTTAATTAGCGTGAAAATGATATTTGGAAAGTTTTAGAGGTGGGTGGATGATTTTTGGGTAAGTATGTATCAACATTTCAATCAATTATTATTGTTGTTATTATCCAAAAAAAAATGTATTGTTCAGTGATAAAAATTATTTCAAGTATATATTGTATGTAATAATTAGTGTACACATCGAGAACAATAATTTATATATTATGGACGATGGAAGCATTACAGTCTTTGCAAAGCAACATAAACACGAATTTATTAAAGCAGAGAGAGAATACAGTGAAAAACACAGAATCTTTTTAAACAAACGCCATAATATTACGGTTGTTATCATTTTATTTGCATTCATAAAGCATTGTTTCTTACGAGAGTCCGAGATGACAAATATTTAATTAAATCGACATAAAGTAGGTATATCGGCCTAACAATTTTGCAAATTGCAGCTCCCGCCACCAAATAAGCAAAAAAGACTATTTTAACTGACCTTGGCCTAGATCAAAAGTTGATTGTCTCTCCACAGGCGGTGAATCAAACAGCTTGAATGTAAGACAAATGTATTAGTTTAATCGAATAAAAATAACATTTTAAAAACAACTGAGTATATATATTACCTAATATATCTTTTGTAAATGTATAACAATTCAGCCACAAAAGCCATGGTAATGTGACTAACATATGTATCAAAATATTTTCTAAATATGTAAGTATTATCTAAGGTAGCTGCGTTATATCCTACATCATATTTTTAATCTACCCTGCCTTAAATTTACCTATGTATTTAGTTTGTGCAGCTTTGATATTCTTATTGCTAATAATAAATAATGATTACGTATCAGAACAGATAAACAGATTTGGCAGGAATACCATTTTATGTATTTTTTATAACATAATGTACACATAGTAGGTAGAAATTATTATTTATAAACCCGTTTATATGTGAACGTACTCCTATTGGTAGGTACGTATTTAATGATAGGTTAATTTAAAGAAGGTTAACAGTGCGACATGTTTATGCTGAGAGTCATTTAGCAGTTTTTTTACATACTTAAGGAAAAATATCTTCCTGAAACTTTTCCAAAAAAATCATATTTTTATTGATGGAGGTAGTCAAAAACTAAAAGCCACAATAATTCACGACTGATCTAACGAAGTAGCTATTATAATAAATTATCTATATCTATATTATCTGCTCTGACCTAAATGATCTCAAATAATTATGTACGTAGATACTTACATTTAGTTTGGTTATTTGATGCTGTTTTTCTATGGAAAACAAAAACTATAACAACGAACAAAATTTGTTCGTTGTCAGTCCGTCAAAAGTCCGTCTGTCCGTGAGCCAAAGCTATATATACAAGAAACCATTACGCAGAACGTAAAACTACAGTTTGGCACAATACAGAAACAGGTCCAATCCTGTACATTGAAGATACCTTGAATTTTTGTAAAATACTGAAGATAAAACTATTTTTTTCATTTTTGTCTAGAATTCAAATGAAACTTGGCATGATTATTCCCTTGGGAGAGGGGATGAAAGTCAAAGTAGATAATATATAGAGTGAAAATCGAACGGGATATGCAGGAAAAGTAGTGATATTATTATATTTATATTTATGATATCTTTCCGACAAAGGA
This sequence comes from Erebia aethiops, assembly GCA_923060345.2. Taxonomy (NCBI): domain Eukaryota; kingdom Metazoa; phylum Arthropoda; class Insecta; order Lepidoptera; family Nymphalidae; genus Erebia; species Erebia aethiops. The sequence continues at coordinate 7,284,297 of OV281079.1, read as the reverse complement.
AACATTATATTTAAAAAAAGGGAAATAAATGCAAAACCCAAACTAAATGTAAGTACGACGTAACGTATCTAAAGGTACGATACGAGATGGTCCCATCGTGTGGTTAACTATCACTAAAGCTGGAACAGGTAGTTATTAAACCAAATTTTTTTTATTGATCTTTATTTAAAGACAACTTGACGCGCCTTGCGTGTCAATGGAATTGATGAAATTCTTTCTTTTAAGGGTCTGATAACTATGTTCTCGTAAAATCTCAAGTTTTATATTTAGCGGCTTTAGAAATTCTGTCAGTCAACCTGTTTCTCCTTTTAAATAAGTACTATACATTTTATTATTTAGTTATCTTTTAATTTACCTAACGATTTAACTAACAATACATTAAAGTTTCATTTTAAAGTGATGCTTAAAAAGTTCAGACTTATTTTCTGCCGTTCGATAAAATATACTTATTGTACGCACGCGAGTTGAATGCAGTCGGGGCCTGAGGTGACGGGCGGGAGCATCTCCCTTCTAGACCAGTGTCGATAATTTTTGAAACCAAAAAAAATATAGTAGGATGAAACCCATTGGAAAAGGAAGAGAATATAACAGAAATGAAAGGAACAATACAATTTTTTTTCACTTTTTACTATTTTCAAAGGCTTCAGACCTGGTCTACTCCGCCCTCAACCCCGCTTAGTGTTGTGAAGTGCTGTCTTTGACATCTATCGTACGATATACATAGTACATACGTATATGGAGTGATTTATACGTTAAAGTTGTTAAAACCGTTTATGTTCATGTAATGTATCAAATCCGTTAGAGTTGGAATAATTGTTTTCTGGCTCATACTACCTAGGTTATGTAAGTTGACATTTTATAGATAATACGGAGTACGGGAATTTTTGTCTAACGGCGAAGCATTCGTTAGAGTTGAGAAAATAGGTTGAGTTAGAGTTGGAATAATTGTTTTCTTGCTCATACTACCTAGGCTATGTAAGTTGACATTTCCTAGATAATAAGGAGTAAACGGATACGGATAATACGGAGTACGGGAATTTTTGTCTAACGGCGAAGCATTCGTTAGAGTTGAGAAAATAGGTTGAGTTGATGGTGGTGGTGTCAGTCATGGTGAAGTTGGACTGTCCCAAAACAGAATCAGCATAACCCGACTCATCGTAGTCTTGTTTGCCCTACCCCTAGAGTGTTTTTGTAAAGTGTGAACCCAGAAGCTCGCGAAGGAGGTCCTAAATGAAGCGAGGTGAAGCTCAATGAAGGGGCGACGAAGCGAGTCTTCTGGTGTAGCCCATCCTCTTTACTTCTACATTTTTATGGACACCCAACACTAGACGTTTGATCATAATATAATCAATTAATTAGGTGATCATTCTCGATGAAAACTATGACCATTCAATGATATACTGATTATTTCATGAAATGATCAATTCAGCTATATGATTTCGCGATTTAACAGTGGAGGGACGCATTTTTATTCATCGCCAAGCACGCGAAATGGCGAAGAAAGCTTTGGATATGTGTACTGACGAAAGGCAAAATTAGTTTTTGCCCTTGCCTTTAACGGCAGACCGAGTCGATATACCAGAGTATCAAAAAGAACATTATCTGTAATACCTAAAGAAGCTTACGAAAGAAAAAAGATGATTTTAATCGTAGTGTAATTCACAGAACTAGAAAACACTTTTATCTGACTAAAACAATCGTCCCTACTTGTCCGAATGATTTTATTTTCTTTACATATGAAATGAAGTAAATTTTGGACTTTATTATAGTGTTTCAATCAATTTTTTTTAATAATACAACCACTGCTTGTTTTTGTAATTTATCGATATGACTGTCAGTAATAAGGTCACAGCACTAGCACATTCCTAAGCTCTGCATCCAACTCAGGTGCGAATAATACATAACTACAGTTCGCACGCGAGTTGAATGCAGAGAAAATGTATGTATGTGTCACCATACATTTACTCTGCATTCAACTCGCACACGAACTCTATGTAATATAATCAATTAATTATTAATTATTAGATAATTTGTTAAAGTAAAACCTACCTACTTCATCATTTTTTTTTCAAATTTAATAAAACAACCTTATCAACTGTAGTTTTTGACATAAATGTTTAACAATTATGTCAAAAACATGTAAAATTGCTAAATGGACAACATCCACGTTTTCGCAATATTTAATTCAAATATTGCAGCAAGTTACTTAAACCACTTTCACTTTGATGTTATACTGACGAGCATGTGGGTACTCAATTAGTAAAGTAGAGGCTTTTTTTAATATTCTACGCTAGCTTATGCCCGCGAATTCGTCCGCGTGGATTGAAGTTTTTTGATTCCCGCGGGAACTCTTTATTTTCCGGGATAACAAGTAGCCTTTGTGTTTATTCCAGACTATAATCTATCTCTGTGTCAAATTTTATAAAGATCCGTTCAGCCGTTCTGCAGGGCGAGCATGGGCAGGGGACAAAAATCTTGTCCCTATGCTAGAGCATGGCAACAGGGGAAAGGAGAAGTATATCCCTGTTTGACATTACAAGTGGATAGACAACTACAAAGGAAAGAGATAAAATTGTCCTTTTTTGACATTTGAAAGGGACAATTTTATCCTAGTGCATAGGACGTGGGTTGAAGTTTATTTTCATACCATTAAATCATAAAAAAGATGTCTCGAGCCTACTGGAACCTCATTTTTGCATCAGAAATGGAAAACAAGAAAGACGTTTCGGTGTTTCGATGATGTTCATGACGCCTGTTTCGGATGAACAAAGATTGTGTTTTATATTTATGTAAAGATAAAGGCTTTAAAGCCGATTAATGTTGTGGCTGGACTTCCAGTGTAGTTAAGGCGAGTCACCTGCAAGATTTTAGGAGGTGAGGTGTGGGGTGCCGCCCGTGCGTCTCGCGGTACGTTACTCGTAGAGACTGGCGGGGAAGCGGGCAGCGCGGTATATTCTGAAACCGCTTGGCAACGTTCAAGTTCTGGGATTAATTTGAATTAAATAAATATAGGACTTCAGTTTGAAACAAAGTTTAGCAGGTTCTCATTAATACCTCAAGAGAAATTTATCCATATAAAAATTATGAGCAAAGTCGAAAATTTTATTAATAAAAAATTCGTTTTAAAATTTTAATTTAGCCTGTTTCAAGATTTTTTTGATCGAGTAAAGTACATCCTATCGTGTTACAAATTAGCACATTCTTTAGACAATATCTTTAAGTGTATAGGATATTTTTTGTAAGACCGTTATTTAATAGTAAATACCGAAAAAATTTGATCTAGCAAACCAGTTTTCACCGCTGAGCTGAGGTGACTCGCCTTAAAAGTAAGCATCTATTAGAACAACCTTGTGCAAACATATCGCACAATCATTACAATGTGGCCAACAAACATCCATCCATCCATCCAAACTTTCGCATTTATATTAAGTAATATTAGTACCTACCTATAGGTGAGCAATAATTATTAATAAATAATTATTAATTATTAATTCATATTAACTAAGGTACGAAACAACTACTTAGTATAAATATTCTTGTATTTCGGATGGACCTAAAAATCTCTCTGTCTGCTACGCTTTCACGGCTCATCCATTCAACCGATTTTGATGAAATTTGGTACAAGGGTAGGTTGTATCCCGGGGAAGGACGAAGGCTTTCCCGGAAAATTGGAGAGTTCTCGCGGGAATCAAAAATTCCTAATCCACACGGACGAAGTCGCGGGAAATATCTAGTAAATATAATTAATTATGTAGTGTAAGTATGCCAACAAACTAAGTGTGTAGTTTGGCGAGAAAAATAAATTTTGTATTTCTATGTGCTTTTTTTAAAAATTAAGGGAAAAACAGAAATACGGGCAGGTATGATTAATTAAGAAATAAAAAGACAACACCAAATAACACAAAATTGAAGTATTATGTGGAACCAGTTATTTAAACATGATAAATAATCATCCATAGTCTGTACCACGGGCTAACATGATTTGAGCTAGTCATGGATACCTCATGATTTTATTATATTAATTAATTGTTTGAGTTTTGATTGCAATCTCACATGATAACATTTCAGTAATTTGCCAGTAAGGTCTGTATCCTTTGACCAATCATGGCCAAAGAATACAGATTTGACCAGAGATAATTTAGAAATTATAAATTGCCGGTGTGGGGGAATGAGCTAAAACCACAGCACTCACCATAGCACCAGAGCACCAGAGAGCCCAACAAACTGTTATTTTGCTAATTTCCTAAGAGGCTAAACTATTTTCTCAAGGTAATCAGGAGAGACACAAGTCTGGATCCAAAATTTACAAATCTTCCAAATTATTCTCAATGTACAATGCACAATAGGGTTAGAGATAATGACAACTCAATCAAATCAGCAACTCTTTATGAAACTCAAAAACACACTTCTAGTATGGAAGTTGTATGAAATTTACAGTTGTGACTCTATCAAATTTCAACACACTTTTTCCTTTAATCTCTATTATAAAATGGTTATCAAACTTAAAATTAACCGAGGATGTGAATTTTAGAACTTTTGGAAGACCCTCTATTTAAGAATCAGTTAGAAATAATTTATTTTTGATATAGGCATCATCCCTATTTCAAAGTCTTTACAAATTGTGCATTGTCGAGTCAACATCTCCTGAAAATGTTCCAGTGTCGGACTGAAGCGTGTGTTGAGAATAATTTGGACAATTTGTGTGGTGTTGTGATGTGCTGGTGCAAATGCTGGCTTACTGGGCAATGAACATCACAAGCTACACATGCAAGCTACATGCTGTACCACATAGATTTGTCTGCTTTGGCAGATTATACCGAATTAAACTTCTAGTTCCTTCATTAATATTGACAAACACAGATGTACACTTCCATGTTTATCATTTTTAGATAACCTAGTTTTTTAATAATTATAGCCCTCATAAAATTGGTGTCATTAAGTAATTAACTATACTTATTATAAGAAAAAAAGGTGAAATGCTTGATTATTATATGTAACTAATAATAACTGGATCCCCATAACAAGTATCTACTTAACGTAAAATAGCAGAAAAATTAATCCCTTTGATTAGTTAATTGTTTAGTACTTAAGTATTTGGTAGTTAAACTATTTGTTATACTTTACCCCAAGCGTATTTGTATCTGCGTTTCCTAAGTAAGTGTCTAGAAACAAAATATTTTATAACTAAAATAAGCATAATAAAAGAAAATATGTACAGGAAGCTTAACATTCCAATGTCCAGGTTGGAGAGTGGGCTAGATGCGACTGCAGCAGACTTGGCCCGCCTGGTGTCTTGAATATTGTTGGCACTATAAATTTTCTGCAAATAGTCATACACAGCAGGCAAGTTCCAAGCTCCCCTATCTTGTCTACATTCACGACACTGTGCCACACTTGGAAACTGTATTTTAGGATGTTCTGGATCTTCAGTTACATCACCAGCGAGTCTCAAGTTGACTTCATTGTGGGAAATCCACAGCCAGAGTACTGCTTTATCATTAGCTTTCACATCAAATATTCTATTTCTGGCAGCCATAGCTTGAAAATGTTCAGAGCATTCAGTGCAGCCAAAGAAATGTTTTATATAACCGTGCATAGCTCTCAATACTCTTGGGCCTTCCTTGCCAGGTTTCTGAGCGGCATTAACTGTGAGAGTATGAAATAAAGTCCATAGTCCACAAGAATATCCTCTATAACCGGCTCTACTGCCTTTACACCTCACATAATCTAGATCTGGGGCAAACACCGGAGCATGTGCTGCTTCCAGTCCAATCACTAAATCATACACTTCACTTCCACTCCATTGATTTTTATTTTTAAGATTGTCTCGTAAGTCTTCAATGTATTCTTTCAGGTTTCCTCTAAATGGATATGCCATAATAAGGACATTTAAATATTCTATAAGGGCTTGAAGGGGCTCATCACTCAATGTTTTGTGCCTTGTGATCTCTGTGTGTAAACTAGTCTTTAGTGTCTTTTCTAAATCACTATAATAAACTATATTTGTGTCTTGGGTTTGAATCCCACTGTGTTGGAAACTGTTTGTGCTTTCTTTGTGGTCAATATCTCGCAATGGGAATTTATAGTTTCTTAATCTTAAAAATGTATTTATTGCCCTTAAAAAGTCTTGTTTTGTGGAAGATTTTGGACTGAGCAAGGTGACTTGCTTATTTGCTTCCACTGCAACTAGTCCAGGAAAGCTTTTCACTCCTGTGATCTCAGCCAGTTCACTTGTATCATATACCCTTTTCACTTTGATATGCTCATAATCATTCATATCAAGACCTAATTCTGAACCAATTGTTGAGTTTTCATTCTCAAATATAAGAAAAGTGTAAATTATATCTTTTGAAATTTTGAGGAGAGCATCTGTTAACTTTGCATAAGATGCAATATCAAGTGGAGGAGCAAAAGCTAACCGTCCCATTGTTTGTTCAGTTTGCATTTTATTTAATAACTGGATTTTTAGTTTCTCAGCACTATCAGTAGATCGAAATTTATCACCCACATTAGCGTTGCTCTTTAAATAGTTTTCGTGTAAATAACGAAGGGACGGATAAGCCATAACTTCAAATTGCCTACATATCTCATTATTTTCTTCAATCGAGCAATCGAGAACAGCAAGTTTTACTATGTTTTTCCAAGCTTGCAATTCAGCAGCCAAGCTTTTAAATTTTGGTGCAAAAGCTCTACAGTGGCCACAGTAACTGTTGTAAAATTGGAGTAAAAAGGCATTTTGTTGCCCATAAATTTTTCTATCGAAATTTTTATTTGTTAATATAGTGACATGATCCGACTTACTGTAGAGTCCTTGTTCGTCAACATCATCATTATCAGGAATAACAGCTGCTCTTACAAAGATACCGGAAAAGTTAATAAATAATACGAGCAACTGCCACCCGTACATTTTTAATTTAACGCTTTTATCATACACAACACTGACAAACGGCGCACAGCCCTAACCACTGCTAGGTCCGAGTAGTGAGTACTGAAACAGAACACCACCGCCCAGAAAAACAGCACTAACCGGTGCAGCGCGGCCGCGTCGCCAGGCGACCAGAACAGAAATGCAGGATTGCAGAAAGAGAAAAGTCAAAAGTGACTAGTGAGTAACAGAGACAAGTTAGTGAGCAGGTTGAACATATTTATCTATGTTAGTGAGTAAGACTCAGGAGTAAGAATAAGAATTTAACACAGAACACTGATTTTAAAACATAGAGTAAGTACTTTTTTTCCGCAGAGTAAGTAGGTACTGAACTGTTGTTGACCGGGCGAAGCGAAGGTCTCTGAGTTTACTTGAGTGAATTGGCATTTGGCACTAACGGTCCGTCCGTCCGTCCGTCCATCCGTCCGTCCCACAGAGTACATTGAATATACGGGTAGTCCGTCCGTCTGTCAGAGCATTATAACTTCAGAATTAGTAATTACTTCAGCTTTAAATATAATATGTAAACCAATGGCCTCCCGCCGAATATGTTTTACAAAATAATAAAAATCTTTATTTCAGGGCGGCTCTCATAGAAGCGAATGCGAAGTAAAATATTTATTATAAAGTTACATAGGGTTGCGGTATATCATTTTAAAGATAATTAGGAATAGAGTCCAAAAATTTTTTTTTTTTAATTTTTCCCCCAAAATTGACGAAAATGGGAGGCTTTCAAAGTGGAGATTTTCTAACGTCCAAAGATGACCTCAGAACTCTAAATTTTCTGAAAGGATGAGCCTGAAACTTGATCAATTATTTCAATTATATTCTGTACTTGAACAACAAATACTAAAATTAGTTAAATATTGTAAGGAAACGGAATTATTTAATTTTTAATAAGCTTCAGTATTTTTAACAGAACTTCACATTTATGTCAATAGATGGCGCCGCAAGGTCTCAGTTCGGGGCGAACCACTAGTATATTCTGTGTGTATATTCAGATTAAATACCTAGAGGTCATTGATCTGAGGTTGTATAATATGTCACCGTAAGATTGTAAAAATCGTTAGATTGTAATATGACTTTTTTATCTCGATAGATTATAAACTGTCAACAGATTGTGAACCGTAACAGACTGCTTACAATTTAACGAGTTATTTTTCGGTAAACTGTAATATATTAGGTATATGAACGCAGGCCGGGCACTACCTGAATATTCATGTCGAACCCTAACCTAACCTATAGATCGCGCGCGAGTTGAATGCAGAGTAAAGGTATGGTGACACTTACATTTACTCTGCATTCAAATCGCGCGCGAACTGTACAAGAAAGAGACAAGAAAACGTAAATACAATAAATATTTCATAAATTAATACTAAGAACATTGAACGGTTCACAATCTTTCGACAGTTTATAATCTTGCGGGATAGAAACCGTTAGATTTTAATTTAACGGATTTTACAATCTTACGGTGACATATATTCTGAGATATCTATGTTACTTGATAATAACCATAGATTTCATAGACATTTACTAGAGACAAGCCATCAGCGTTTAGAGCTTTTTAAATAAGAATGCCATTAAACCATTTTTACACTATTTTGTGGGAAAACTGCTAATGAGGCGACAAGAACAACCCTTAACTAGCTGGAGTGTGGCAAATGAATAGGAGTGTCGATGTGACTTCACTTCACCAGAAATGGCTTATGCCTTATATTTAGCCTATATTCACCCTGAAATAGGACAAAGTCTTCTTTTTATCATCGTTATTTAATTTTCATCATCCATCCATCCATCAGCCTGTATTCGTCCACTGCTGGACATAAGCCTTTTGGAGAGCGCGCCACAGTCCTCCGCTTTCCTCATCCACCCACTTCCCTTTTTAATTCATCAATTCGCTAATAAAACCACAGGGCTTTACTAGTAAGAGAATAAATAGACGGATTAGTGATTTACCAATATTTACAAATCTTAATTTAGTCTTTTTCTATCGTGTTTCATTACTATTTAGTTTTAACTATCTGAAGCCCGCACCTGCGTCCGCGTGGATTGAGGTTTTTTTTTTTTTTGGTTCCTGCAGGAACTCCTTAATTTTCCTAGCCTATGTGTAATTCCAGACTATAATAATTTATCTCTATGACAAACTTCAGCCAGATTCTTTTAGTCGTTCTGGCTTGATTGAGTAACAAACATCCATCCATCCATCCAAACTTTTGCATTTATAATAATTTTTTTTTTTTTTTTTTTTTTTTTTTTTTGCCACGAAGCTTTTGTGGGAGTGTCCGACGAGTTGTATACGAAATATTTTGTGTAATAATTACAGTCATGATTTTCAATTATTATTAGGCGATTTTTGGCTACTTGGCGTAAATATTTTGGCGATTTGGACCGGTATAGACGTGGCAACACTTTGTCAATATGTTCCTTGATATTGCTTGATACTGATCTGTCTGATTGTGATTTGTGACATTTTCAGTCACAGAGAAGTGAGAGACAGTCTGTCGGCAACTTCTTTTTCTGGTCGGTGGTCGTTAAGCAATTCTTATTTCTTGTTAGGCTCAGAAGGACTGGAATCCAGAGCCGTTAAACCAGTTAAATAAAAAAAAAAATCTTATTTCTTGTGTTGTTGTTGAACTCCTGCCGATTTCAAAATTCGATCACATTCATTTCTACTTGAAATAAGAACGTTCTTTACCAGATAAGATAATTTATAGTAAGTAAATATATTTTTCCCTAATCCTCAGCCTCAGCAAGCCACTACACTTCTTCGAAATAACCGAATCTAATGATAATTGTGGGTAGGCAGACAAACTCATCGTACGATATTGCATTGCTCGCGAATCGCCACGTTGCGAAGTGTGCACGTTGTTTCGGTACTTTGTAGTTCCTTGTTCTCGCCTTTGCTTTGTGTTTGGGATCAATTGAGATTGCTCCAGAATCCAGGGAAGATCCGCGTCAACGCATCCAGCGAATTTGACGGTTAGTGTACAAATATTCTGTATTCTGAGGTGCAAATCAAACTCACGTGTGTAAAATTAATAAGTACATCTGAAGTTCTCTTGCAATTTCATTTCTAGTTGTTAGTAGTTTTTAGATTTTAACCAGGAACCCCAACTGCCCATGAAAGCCAATTAAGATATAGTCAAAGTATCAATACTAAAAGTCTTTTTTCACAATTGAATTTCATGAGGTAAGAAAATGTGGTAACTATATTAACAAGTCAAGTTGAGGTGTCTTTGACAAATAATACTTAGTTCTTCAGGTATCAGCAGTATCTTGTAGAAAAGCAGAACTTTACAATTTTTCTATGGCATACCTACATTTTTATAATGGAGGTGAAAACATCCTGGCCAAAAAGATGCTGTTGCATAGGGACAATGAGTATTGGACAGGCAGTCATGACGTCAGTCAGATTAGATTGATGATTGTTAAGGCGATACACGGTCATCAAAAGTACCCACTCAATGCAAATTACATTATATTATTTGTGTATATAGGTGTATAAGCTTGTGTTATTCATACATTTTTTTTTATGCAGGTGCTGATAAAAAAATGTCTAGAAGACATATTAAGAAGGTGTTTGGGACGTCCGAACTAGCTGTCGAAAACTCCGATGAGGAATATGAACCTCAATGTACTCATGCTAGTAAAAAAACAAACGCATATGCAGGAGTAAGTGAACAAAGATCTTAACTTCATCTATATATATAAAAATGAAACCCGTTTTCCTTGGTCACGGCATCACGCGTGAATGGCTGGACCGGTTTCACTAATTCTTTTTTTGTTGTATTTGTTATTATTAGGAGAAGGTTCTTACGGAAAAAAATATTAAGAAAATCTCTCAGAAATATTGAAAAATATACATTTAATTTTGCATACTAAGGCGGTACGAAGTTCGCCGGGTCAGCTAGTACTAAAATATAATCAAACTAAGTATTAATGTAAGAATTTATATTTTAATTTATTAGCTTGAGATTGAGTCATCTAAATCAGATTCTGAAGACTATGAAACAGATGAAATAACTAGTGATGAAGACATAGAAAAAAAGAAGGAAAAAAAAAAGGGTAAATTCAAATCCAACCAATCAAATTCCGGTACGGTAAGTGTCATACTATGGTTTCAGATGTTTAAATATTAATATAGTCAAATGATTATTAGTAAAATAATGTAATAAAGTAGCATCCCATTGAATCAATCCATTAAAATTATAAATGCCACAGTGTTTCTGTTTGTCTGATTTTGATGAAATTTGGTACATAGATAGGTTCATACAATGAATGGATAAGGCTGCTTTTAATCCTGGAAAATTTAAGTTCCCATGGGAATTTTCTTAAGCCTAAATCCATGCAGGCGAACTTGCAGCCATCATTTGGTAAATAATAATTTATTTTTTGAATATAGCTACAGTTTGCATATTATTTCAGTGTGAATAAATTCAAATCAGAAGCTAATATTTGAATTACTGTGCATAGTTTTCTTTTCTTACTGTCACACTACACTTGCAGAGTTCAAACAGCTGTTCAGAAAGCAAACCATTTGCATTGGTGCAAACCAAACACGGATGAGTTTGTCCCTGCTGTGTTTGATTATTACCATTTTACTTAGTTAATTTGTGCTTCCCAGTTATGCAATTCCCAGTTATGCAATTCCCAATTATAAATGTCATTATTAAGGGTTCCATTTCATAGGGTGTCGTATTGTTTGTTAAACACTACCAGTTCAGCGCCATTATTTCACAGTGTTTCACATTATTCAGTTATTTCACAGCTGATTACGTGTTGATATTACATCTTTCTTGTTATTTACTAAGAGAATTTACATCGTGTATACCATTTTTATTTTCCTTGGACGTCACTATTTGGGCCATCCTTACTAATATTATGAATGCGAAAGTTGGTATGTATGGGTGTACTAGCAGATGCCTGCGACTTCGTCCGTGTGAAATAAGTTTTTTAAATTCCCATGGGAACTCCCTTTTTTTCGGGTTAATATATATTCTGGTTAATATGTCATAAGCCTATGACACTTACAAATAATGTGGTTTTCTATTGGTACCAGAATTTTCAAAATCGGTTCAGTAGTTCCAGAGTTTACCCCCTACAACGTCACAAACTTTACCTCTTTATAATATAAAAGTATAGATGGATGTTTGTGTTATGTTACTCTTTCACGCCTGACTGGCTGAACGGATCAGGACGAAATTTGGCACAGAGATAGATTATAGTCTGGAATAACACATAGGCTACTTTTTATCCCGGAAAATTGAAGAGATCCCATGGGAACCAAGAAACCTCAATCCACGCGGATGAAGTCGCGGGTATCAGGTAGTTTGTATATAAAGTTGCTGATTCTGATGTACACAATCTCTAAAGTAAACAAAATTTACAGGTCTTCGATTTATTGCTATACCTTCCATGATAGTTTGTGTAGAAAAAGGTAATAGTAGATTTAGACCTGTAAATTAGGTTAAATTTTATGGACTAATAACACTTTTTGAACTCAATAGTTCAGGTTATAATCAGGTTTTAGCCATCAAAAGCAAAACTAATGCATGGAAAACATAATTTTATTAGGCCTGTAGCTAGTCTAGCCCAATATTTCAAACTTTTTATGTTTATTCTTTGGCAGAATGATGATATAGATCAGTTAGTTAGTGAAGTAAATGCATTGCTCGGGGAACCATCTACCAGACCTGTTCCAATTACAGAGGATATACCAAATCCATTTGAAAAAATATTCTCACTGAGGAAGAAACATCTGAATGCTACTAATGAAATAAATAAGCTCTTAGGTCCTCATGATTCTGAAGGCAATAAGAGGTAATTATGATGACTCATAAGTTCACATCAGAAATGACGAGATCCATAGAAGTACTAAAGTAATGTAATAAAAAAGACGTGTTGCGAAGTTAAAGTGATAATGGGGGGGCACTGGTACAGCCACACCCCTCTCGGTTTCTACACATCATCGTCTGGGACTCTAAATCGCTTGGCGGCACGTCATTAGTAGGGTGGTAACTAGTCAATGTGGTAGGAGCTGTCTAAAGAATAATAATTAGAATACAGATAACCTATTTCCAAATTTCTAGTTTAGACCCAGTAATTAGCTACATTTATAAACTATTTAATTTTATTACAAAAAACATAAATACATTCATTGTTAAAGTATATGTTTGTCTTATTTTTTACATGTTATGAAAAACTAAATGAAATTATTAATACTTTTAAATATCCATGTTTCAGGAAACACTGCCGACAGAAGCCAAAAGACTTAGTTTTGAACCCGATCACTCCTCTATCAAATAACACTTTCAGGCAAAAGGGTAAGTGTATCTATACAACTATATCTAGTAGCATTCATAAATTTCAAAATAAATATTATCTCATAGGTACTTATCCATACTTTTTGACCAGTGGCATGCACAGTATTCGGAGCCAGGATAGGCATTGGTTAGGTAGACACCTATTTTCATACAGGGTATGATGAATAATAAGCATTGAGCTTTTTTAACTAGGGTAAGCAATGCTTTTTTTTTTTTTTTTTTAATCCACTACAAGCTAGCCCTTGACTGCGATCACACCTGATAGTAAGTGATGATGCAGTCTAAGATGGTAGCGGGCTAACCTGTTAGGGGCATGGCAGTTATATTAAACCCACACCCCTTCGGTTTCTACACGGCATCGTACCGGAACGCTAAATCGCTTGGCGGCACGTCTTTGCCGGTAGGGTGGTAACTAGCCACGGCCGAAGCCTCCCACCAGGCCAGACCAGGGAAAATTCAGAAATTATAAATTCCTAAATTTACCCTGCCGGGGATCGAACCCGGGACCTCCGCACGTTAATTACGTTTATGCCTCTATGCGCTGCACGCCACTGTTTTTGACCATGTTTTTGTGTGATTGTCAATTAAAAGAGAAAGTTAATTTTCCACACTAATAAAAGGCAAAAGTGTGTTTGTCCGCTACCTATTTTGGGTTCAGCCACATAACTGATGTCGAATGTCGATTGATACAATAAAAGCTTGCATCTTTGAATTGTATAGGCTACATGATTTATATACCAATAATAACTGGCTGGTAATACGTAGGAAACCCACATTTTGAAGAATATTGCCGAATGCTAGTAGATCAATGTCCTATCAGGAAGGTCCTGTCCTCTGCAATACAGGTTATCCTACTGTAGATGGTAGGGACTGCTATATAATTTTGTCATTATATGAAATTGTTATATTTATGAAATTAAATATTACCTATTCTTATTCCTAATGTGATAAGTGTACCTACATAAGTAAAAGGCAAATAATCTGTCTTTTCTTTTTCATATTATATAACAATATGTTTTATCCTTTTCAGGATTATCAATGCATATTGATAAGATGCAAGATGGTATCACTTATTTTGTGTACAATCACAGTTTGGAATATCAGAAAGAGCTCAGTGAATTGATTAATTTTTTAGGAGAGGGGTTTGTTATTTGCTTGTAATATTATACGTATAATTGTAGTGCCAGTCATAGGTACCTCACTGGTTTACATCTTCTTACTAATATTATAAATGTGAAAATTTGGATGGATGTATGTATGTAATATGTATGTATGGATGTTTGTTACTCAATCACGCGCCAACGGCTGAACGGATCTGCCTGAAATTTGGCACAGAGATAGATTATAGTCTGGAATAGCACATAGGCTACTTTTTATCCTGGAAAATTAAAGAGTTCCCGCAGGAACCAAAAAACCTCAAACCACGCAGACGGGCATTCGCTAGTAATATATAAAACAAAGTCGGGTTTGTTCGAACACTTATAACTCTAGAACGGCTGGACAGAGTTTCATGGTTCTTGATTTGTTGTTCGAGCCTCGGCAGGGTCAATTTTGGAATTTAAAATTTCTGAATTTTCTCTGGCCTTCGAAGCCTCCCACGAGACCCGATCTCGTAAGAGACTTCGGCCGTAGCCAGTTACCACAGACACGGATATTACCTGTATCAAAATAAATAACTATATAGTAAGTGCATGCCTTCTGAGTTTTAAGTTTTAATCATTTTAAATTATCAATAATATTAAGCGTGTTTTGACTTTTATTTTTATTATTATAATATGATCAAGTGATATTTTTAACTGTCTTCCAGACATGATCCACGTGAAGCTCCTATTCTGCATTACATCGACGCTTGCCATGTGGAAGGGATGTTGTTGGTCAGTAATCTTATCAAGCCATACTAATATTATAAATGCGAAAGTGTCTGTCTGTCGGTCTGTTACGCTGTCACGGCCCATCTGTTCAACAGATTTTGATGAAATATGGTATAGGGACAGTTTGTATCTCAGGGAAGGATATAGGTTACTTTAATCTCGGAAAAAAGAGTTCCCGCGGGAAACAAAAAACCGTAATTCACGCGGACGAAGTCGTGGGCATCATCTAGTATTATATATGCGAAAGTTTGCATGGATGGATGTTTGTTACTCATACGCGCCAGAACGGCTGAACGGGTCTGAAATTTGGCACAAAGAAAGATTATAGTTATAGTCTGGATTCACGTAGGCTACTTTTTATCCTGGAAAATTAGGTAGTTCCCGCGGGAATAAAAAAACTTAATCCACGCGGATCAAGTTGCGGGCATCAGCTAGTCATATTATAAAACAAGCTAACTAATGGCTGACATATTATATTGCATCGAAAGTATACTTGTTTTACTACATATTTTAAATACTTTGGATCTTTCATTCAAATAATAGGGATGATGCCTATATCAAAAATAAATTATTTCTAACTGATTATTAAATAGAGGGTCTTCCAAAAGACCGAAAATTCACATCCTCGGTTAGTTATAAGTTTGAATTTTAAAATATAGATTAAAGAAAAAAAGTGCGTTGAAATCTGATGACGTCACAACTGTGCATTTCATACAACTTCCATACTAGAAGTTCGTTTTTAAGTTTGGTAAAGAGTTGCTGATTTGATTGAGTTGTCGTCATCCCTATTCTCAAGTACAGTGCGATTTCGGAACATTATGCAAACCAAGAATACAATTTTTTTTACAATGTAGATGTTCTTTACGTAAACAAGTTTTATATCTGTTGTCAGGCTTTCAAGCTACACTGTGAAATACATGATTACTCGAATGCGAACACCATCCTAGAAAAAGCAATCGCTTATCTACAGTATGTTTCGCATCCATTATTCAACGTAACTAACGTAAGTATACAGTATGTTCATCTATATAGTGGCTGGTTGTAAATTGTAATCTCTAAATAATATCAGGCTGTTTTTGGGAGCGGTCAGTGAGACGGTAATTTAAACTATTATTACCACTACTACTATTGTCCAACCAATTATTTTACTTTTGACAGCTCGATTCAATGATGTTCTAATGCGCTACTGGTTCGATTTTTGATAATAATGGACTTTCTTTATGAAGACGTTTTAATCGATTTGACACATTGATATTTATCTTTGCTCAACATTTTTTAAATGTTTTATAAACATACCCAAGCATTTAAATGAATAAGTAGGTATATTAATGTATTTATTAAAACAAATCATTTATATACAACAGTATAGTAAATGTACTTGAATCCGTCAGGTCATAGAAACCATCCATCCCCAAAGATGTATGTTGCATAAAGGACTGTCAAGAAACCTAGTGTTGAAGTTTCGTGACTATTTTGAAAGTGAAAGTCGTGCTTGTAATTGTACGAGTTACGAAATATCGGATGAAAGGGCACGTCGCTTCACTATTATGATATTATATAAAAAAACTATGCGTCTATGGAGTATTGCATTTTTTTGTCGATGGACGACGATAATCAATAATTATGACACTCCGCATGTTGTCAAAAGTAAAATAAATGGTTGGACAAATATAAGGTACAAGTCCGACATATTATGTGGCAAACTGCAAGCGCAAGTCTTAGATCGCGGGTGCAAACCAAAAGAATACCAATAATGCATGTGGAATACATTTCATACAGTTTCATATATATGTCACCGTAAGATTGCAAAAACCGTTATATTGTAATCTAACTAGCGAAATTGTAAACTGTCGACAGAGTGTGAACTGTTCAATGTTCTGAGTGTAAATTTTTGAAATATTCATTGCATTTACGTTTTCTTGTCTTTTTCGTTAGGGTCCGACATTAACAAACAGGTAGATTTTATCGGGTTAATATACCTAACAGATTACAATCTACCGAAAAATAATGCGTTAAATTGTAATCTGTCGATAGTTTACAATTTCGCCAGTTAGATTACAATCTAACGGTTTTTTGCAATCTTACGGTGACATATACACCACTAGTGTCGCTTGTGGTTTGCAGTCGGTTGCAGCGATATGCGGTTTGTGGATGTAGTTTGCAGTCTGCCGCTCATCTCAGAATTGTACTTTTAGAGATACAGGAATTTATAATAGGATAACTCCCAAACCATGCAGCTCTAAAAATATTTTTTGTTAATGTTATAATATTATTTAGATTTAATTTTTTTTATTATTGTTGTGTTATTTTTGATTAATTAGTGTAATTGGATATCGTCCGTTCTAAATAAATAAAATAAATAATCTTATATTTGAAATGTATTTCATATTTTCAGAGAAGGACTCGGTTGGAGTATAAATTTGTGGAAAACCGTGCTTTTCACATAGCCATTTTGCTGTATAGTCACATGTTGAGTAACAAATCCTGCCACAGGACAGCTTTAGAGTTAGCGAAGATGCTTCTAAACCTTGACCCATCGGATCCTTTGGGTGTGATCTTCATACTCGATGTTTTTGCCATAAGAGCTCGCGAATACGCGTGGTTAATCGAAGCCATTGACACTTTGAATGAAGATCGACAAGTGAGACACCTGATTAATATGAAGTACTCCTACGCTTTGGCGCATTACCACCTCTTAAGTAAACGAAAAGGTTAGTCGAACACCAATCGAACACTTAGCTTATTCTGTAAGTTTCTATCTTTTAAACATTATGCATTGCGATTTCTGGCGTTGCAATATGTAATTTTTGATTCATGATTTGTGACCAATTTTGTGGTAGACTATTTATCCTGGAAAATTAACCAATACCCGCGGGATTTTCAATGCTAAACCCGCGTGAATGACGAAGTAGTAGGTAGTTTATACTAATTTCGCATCAAAAATGTTACATTCCTTATTTTGACCAATACTAGGTATGTTTGAAAATATCACAGTGTAGCTAATTTTGTTGTACACAATCCTGAACTAAACTAAAAATCTCTAAATATCTTGGCATCTCTTTCAACAAGGATTAGGTATTATGTATGTATAGCAATAGGTTTTATTTTAGCTAAAGTATTGCCTAAATTTGTTTTATCCTGATTTTCAATTTTGCGCCAGCGACCGAACAATTGTATTGTATACTGTATTGTCTGTGCACGAGCGAACGAATTTTAATAGCATATTTAATTGTAATGGGCCCACATCAGCGTTTCCTTCATGATTTCCTTACCCGTTATAAGTGAAGGCGACACCGAAAGCGACAAACAATCTACGCGACCGCATAGGCTACATGTAGGGTCAGATAGTATTTGATAAAAAATACTGTCGCGTCGCATCGAGTCCTATAGTCGCTCACGTATTACAATGCCTAGGGCCTGCGCAAACGAGACTTATTATCTAAAGAACAATGAATTGTCACATGTACAATCTCATCTATTCATTGTCTGTCGTGTGCGTTATGCGATGCAAACCCTGAGATCTATTTTGATCAAAACTACTACGTCGAGGAACTTCCCCGTCTGCGCAGACCCTAATTACTTAATAACACTTGAGCTTTTGGTAAATTTCGACCCCCTATTATTAGGGGTTGAATTCATCCTGTCACCGAGCAACTCAAAAGCTCATAACAGAATGTATACCGACCGTCGCGTCCTCGCCTTCCTCCCTCCATTTTTCCCACTATTCGCGCCATTTTGTTAAAACGTGCGCTCTCACTCCTGATTGGCCAATGCAACCATGCTTACCAATCGCGAATGAATACCAACATAAAAAAAAGTGTTGCCATACTGAAAGAATTGCCACTAGAAAATAATAATTTGGTTCGATCACGACAATCCTTTCATAGCGAATGCCTACGTCATATTAGCTGTCTGTATGGAAAATTTCAGTCCGATCGGTTCAATTGCTAGTGCTGTGCGTTGTTAGGTGTTATTCCAGAATATAATCTATCTCTGTGCCAAATTTTATCCAGATCCGTTCAGCCGTTCTGGCGTAATTAAGTACCAAACATCCATCCATCCAACCATCCAAACTTTCGCAACATTTATAATATTTGTATAGATATATTCAGACTAATTCCAAGCAATGTTTATAAGTGTAGGTAATCCTTTAGGTATTTATGCAATGTGTTTTTTTTACAGAGGATTTAAGTCAAGCAGATGATCTTCTCAAGGATGCTTTAATATCGTTTCCATCAGGCTTGAAGGCGATTCTCTCTAACTGCACGGTACCTCAATCAAGTAGAAATGAAAAAATTCAATCCAATAATTTGTTCTCTGCTGATGAAAGGTTAGAACAAACATTATAAATATCTTAACTATAAATATCAATAAATTCCAAATTCTACATTAAATCCACATTGCCGCGTTAATATATTTTAATATTAGGTCTTTACCTATGAAATTGTCGTTTTGTATGGAATAAGTGAAAGTACTTATTTTTTCAAACTTTTTTATTTCTGTTATTCGAAGTAATCACCCATGCAATCGACGCATCTTTGCCAACGCATTGGCAGTTTATTGATACCCTTCTTGTAAAAATCAGCTGGACGGGAGGCAACAAACTCTTCAAACGCATTTTGTACTGCCTATCGGGATTTGAATTTTTTACCCACTAAAAAGTTGTCTAAATTTTGGAAAAAGTAATAGTCTGTAGGTGGAAGGTCTGGTGAGTATGGCGGATGAGGGAGAGCTTCCAACCTCAGCTCTTGCAGCTTGGAGACTGTCTGTTGCGCAGTATGGGGTCGCGCGTTGTCGTGAAGGAGCAGTGGGGACGACCGATTGACCAAAGCTGGTTGCAGATGTGCAAGCTTCTCCATCATTCTCTCCAGTTCTTCACAGTACACATCTGCAGTAATGCTCGTGCCGTTTTGTAAAAAGCTGTGCTGAATCACACCCGCACTAGACCACCAAACAGTGAACATCTTCTCTCAACCTTTTTAGGGGTCATTTTTTGGTTTAGGGCATTATTTTGGTTTCTGAACCAGGATCTAACCAACTTGCTGAGCGCTTTCGATTGTCGAACATAATCCATTTTCGTCGCACGTAACAATTCGTTTCAAAATTCCTTCATTTCTTTGCCTGTTGAGCAGCGCAAGGCAGGTCTCGACGCGTACGTTGCGCTGGCGATCGTTAAGGTCGTGGGGCACCCATCTATCAAGCTTTTATACCTTGCCAATTTGTCGCAAATGGATCAATATTATTTTTTAATACAGTTGCTCAAAAAGTGGCGTATTGCAGGGACGTATAGCGTTCGGGATGTGGGCTATTACATACTCGTGCTTTTTTTTTACCTTGCCCGAACTCGTGCGTTCTCTTTCCCAACTGTCAAAATAATGTCTATTAAAAAGAAAAAGCAACCATGAAGTTTTTACTAAAAAAATTCATAGAAGTTTTTATGATTCATGCAAATACGTATATTTCTAAAAAAAACTACTAATTTGTTTCAATATCAGATTTAATGATTTGATTGAATGAGTTTGGTTAGGTTTCATTTCATTTCATCTCATTAAATTTCATTTTCATTTCATATCAATAAAAAAATTCTACTGAAGACTTGGCTGTATGGGCCATAGTTCCCTTTGCCTACCAGAATGGGTGAAGAAAAAAAAACTCTGCTTATATTCTACGGTTGGCATTACATTTTTCACAAATTTTCTTTGCGAGATTAGTTGTTTGTTGCACAAGTAATTTCGACCCTAGTTTTTTTGAATTAACACCACCGGAACTCAGTATAATTGCACAAAATGCTTCGGAGAACATTTTACCGGAAAAGTCAAAAAGTCGCTACATATGAGGTTTTCGAGGATAAAAAGTATGCTGAAAATAAGGAACAACCTGGATATAAGTGAATACCCAAAATTAAATGCTTTCTTAAAACGACAATCAGACGGTAAAAAGTCGAAAATATTAACATAGAATGAAGTGGAAAGGTTTTTGAACGAAGCTCCCGATGATATTGTGTTTTTATCATTTTATTAAATTGCTTCATTTTTTCGCGACTGTATTAAAAATAGTCGTTCAGTACACGTGCGGAACCGTCATTCCAACTTGTTCTGACTGTCAACCCTCGCCTTCGGCTGCGCCTCGGCTCGGGTAGACATTTGTCGGAACTCTTTGCAATGACAGCCTTTCCACACTTGTAATGAAATATACTATTGACGCTTACATCAAAAGCTGCTGCTAGCTCAGCTGTAGATTGAGTTTCGTCAGCTTCCAAAATCGCCTTTAATTCATTATTGTTGACCAAAGTCTCCGGACGACCACGAGCTTCATTTTTTTTTCAAGTCAAAATTTCCAGAACGGAACTGGGAAAACCAATAACGGGTTGTGAGTTCGTTTGTACAGTTCCCTCCGTAAACGTTTTTGATGTTACGTGCCGTTTGTGTCGCATTGGTGCCACGACGGAACTCATATTCCATAATTACACGAATTTTTTGAAAATACAACGCTAATCAAAATACAAAAGACTGAGTTTGTAAAAAGAATGTCATGGTTTTAAAACAAAATTAATTTGAATTTAGAATACAGAGCCATTACAAACTTTTTTTTTATTTGAAATGACCAGTACTGAAGAAAGGCAATTTCATAGGTAAAGACCTATTATATGCCACCTTCTTATGCATACACTGCTTTGAAACCCCCATTTTTAACGATTTTACGAGCTGACAGCACCTTAAAATTTGAGTATAATTTCTAAAACTGAAATCTCTACTTTTGACGTAACGAGACAAGTAACCATGTTAGCTTCGGTAGACAGAGAGAGATAACGGGTAGACATAATTTTACTCATGGTGCGCATGCTAGCCCTACAGGAGAGCAATTATTATGCGTTTGACTAAAATCTTCCCAAACTAATTATTGCAATTCGACTTTAATTTTGTATTTTGCGCACTTGTACTGTTACTCGAATAACTATTGCAGCATAGTGCCGCTGGTCGATGCGGTGAAGCTGTACGGCTCGTTTCTGGCAGCGCGCTGGAGGGAGCCCCCGGTGCTGGAGTGGCTGTTACGGAACGCGGAAGAGATCATCGATGAGATTGACGACCCTGAAATGCAGGTAGTTCTAGAGTTGTTCAAAGGTGTTATAAATCCATAGCACGCTATGGACTATAAACTATTAATTTCCAGCACGCTTTTATATACGCTATGTTATAACGCGCTTGTTTTAATAAAGCGTGTGGGCGGCCGCAATATGTCTTGCAGCACGCTCAATTTCACAGCGCACTAATTTCGTAACACGTAAAAATGACGTTCACTCACAACAGCGCGTTACGCGAGTTCCCATCGGCCAGCGGCAGCGCGCTACCGGTAGGCGGGCGCCGCTACAAGTGCTACGAGGCGCCGCGCGCGATCGCATTATATTTATAACGCCATGACGCCGTAGCGTCGTTAATATAACTGTCGTACCCCTAACAGGTAAGCCCGCTACCATCTTAGACTGCATCATCACTTACCATCAGGTGAGATCGCAATCAAGGGCTAACTTGTAGTGTATAAAAAAAAGCTCCGCTTTCTACTGCAAAAGGGTAATGAGCGGGAAATGGCTGAGCGGAACGAACTCTGTGTAAACATAATAAGTCTAAACTTCGTATGTACGTATGTGGTACACAGTACACAGTATGTGGTAGTGACCACAACCATAGACACACCGCCGTTGTGAGATATAACAAATATACCTACTTATTTGTTTTTTTTTCTAGAGACGAATTGTGTTCGGCGAGCACGTGCGCCGTACGCTGTTTAACGTGTGGCCGGTCGAAATATATCGGCATTTTTTTATCATCAAGCCCTTATCTGACTTAATTGTAGATGGGGTATGTTGCACTTATTATTACAAGTTAATATTTTTTATTTGTCGTTTTGTCCCTTTTGATATAACAATAACGTGACTAACATTAATGAATGAATTATCAACCCAAAACGATGCAAAGAACGTAAGAAGTTTCGTTTTATTCACAGTAGTGTACCGGGAAAGAGATTATAGTAATAGCCTCCAAGTTTAAATTAACTGTGCGTTAATGTCTTTAAGTGTCTCTAAGTCGTGTGTGTCAGTCAATGAGTTGTCAGTCGTTTTTTTATAGTTTAACCTGTATTCAGATTAAACTATGAAAATAAGAATTTACAGTCCCACAAACTTGCCTAACCCGGTGACATCGTCGCTATTATCACATTGTTTTATTAGTAAATATTATTTTTTATTTTTTTATTGTGAGATAGGCTTGCGCTTGACGACAATCATGCTTAGTGCAAACTGCAAAGCAATGATGAGGTCTAGGTTGGAACGTGCTTGCCTTTAAGATGCCTATTCACTCTTGCCTTGAAGGTACCTAAGTTATAAGTGGCAGGAAACACGTGCGCTGGGAGGGTATTCCACACCCTAGCGGTTCAGATCAGAAACGTCGAGCAAAAACGTTTTGTGCGGGCAGATTGGACATCAACCACATAAGGATGCCAACACAGATTAATTCTCGCTGTTCTGTGATAGAACGGGGAAGGAGGAACAGGGTTGTGAAGTTCCTGAGCACACTCTCCATGGTATATCCGATAAAAAACCGATAAGCAGGCGACTTTGCGTCGGTGTTGTAGACTGAGCAATTTCGCCTGCGTAAGTGATTCATCGCCAATTATCCTTCGGGCCCGGCGATCTAGTCTAATGTATCGAGTTGGTACTTGGCGGATTCATCCCAAATAAAATAAAAACAAAAACTGAACAGTCATAAAAAAATGTTCCAATATTTGCAACTGGGCCAGACAAGTTGTTGGGACTGTAAATTATTATTAATAATGACTGACGGCAGATTTATATGAAATGTTACGCAAGAGTCACTTTGTGTAATTTTCCAAGTTGATAGACAACGATGTATGTTTCGGGCGTAGTATAACACAGTGTTCGGGAGTGGTGTCAATTATTATGAAAGGTCGAATGCGGAGATTTCAAAATCAGTGCTAATGCTTGTGGAGTTCTAGACAGATTATTGAACTTGTGAATGATCTTGATCCTATACATATTTAGTAAATGACAAAGGAGCATGGATTTGACTCGCTCCAGCAATGCTAAGGACAGCTGTTACTTATGTATTTTACAAATTAATGAAATTGTAAATATTTTTTTTTCAAAGAGGTACCGCCGATTTTCTTGCTGGTTCTTCTCGGTAGGAATGGCATTCCGAACCAGTGGTAGATTCACTTGACGATTCAAAAGTACTTGTAAAAGTTTATTTGAATTAAAATTATTTTGAATTTATAGTATATTCATTCCAGATTAATTACAAAAATACTAAGCAATATTGTTTTCGGCATTAACGATTTTCGCTAGGCGGGTATTTGCTATTTGGTCAGCTTCTAAATACCATAGCTTGAAAAGTAAACTCGTATTTGAGTGCATACTTACTTGTCTTATCTGTAAGGACACAGTTTCAAAAAAGAGGAGAGGGGGGTGCTGCCTCATTTAATGTATTCACTCAAAGGTATAAATCTAGAAAGGATATACTACTAGTATTTTAACGATCGCGTTTTACTGAACACACACATGCATACCGAAGCAAGCTATCTCTGGGTCAAATTTTGGCAAGCTCGGTTCAGCGGTTAGAAGAGATAATAGGCACCCAGACATACTTTATAATAATATTATAGATTATTATTGCAATTTTCGTAGGGATCTCTAATTTTTTAAAAAATAATATATAGCTTATGTTACTCGCTAATAAAGTAGCTTTCTATAGGTGAAAGAATTTTTATAAACGGTCGAGTTGTTTTTAAGTTTATCCATTACAAACGAACAAACAAACAAATCTTTCCTCTTTATAGTATAATATTATAGATAAGATAACTAGCAATAATACGGTTTACTTTTCTACACACAGTTAGTGCCGTGCGTGTCCGTGTGCCTACACACAGATTCCTTCAACCCACTACCTGACAATCGCGACTGATACCCGAGAAGAAGAACTAACACAAAGACTTTAAAGTGTGAAAAATCAAGTTACGTTGTTTTATATTTATATATTTATATTATTATATATAAAAATCAATGCCACTTTTTTCGTTGTATATTTTTTTACTCAAGAACGGGCTCACCTATCCAAACCGAATGTTTAGGCTTTGTTCGGACTATTTAGTAGATGGTTTATGTGAAGTTTGCACAAAATCGGTCAAGCGGTTCTTCATTTATCACATTTTTTGTAACAAATGAATTCAATAAATGGCGGATCATTTTGTTAATGGAGATTTGGCTGTCAAATTGAAACTTTTTTCAGATGGGGATTGATATTATATATATTCATTTAATATAGATCAATATGGCCCTTTTTCATTATGTAATTTAAATGAAGACATTCTGTAGTACCTATATTCAGTATCAGCATTCCACCCGTGCGAAGCCGGGGCGGATCGCTAGTATTATATATATATATGTCACCGTAAGATTGTAAAACCGTTAGATTATAATCTAACTAGCGATATTGTAAACTGTCGACAGATTGTGAACCGTTCAATGTTCTGAGTGTCAATTTTTGAAATATTTATTGTATTTATGTTTTCTTGTCTCTATCTTGTAGGTTAGGTTAGGGTTCGACATCAGGTAGATTAGGTTTTATCGGGTTAATATACTTACCTAACAGATTACAATCTACAGAAAAATAATGCGTTAAATTGTATCTAATCTGTCGACAGTTTACAATTTCGCTAGTTAGATTACAATCTAACGGTTTTTACAATCTTACGGTGACATATAATAGGTCTTTACCTATGAAATTGCCTTTCTTCAGTACTGGTCATTTCAAATAAAAAGTTTGTAACGCCTCTGTATTCTAAATTCAATTTTTTTTTGTTTTAAAACCATGACATTATTTTTACAAACTCAGTCTTTTGTTTTTTGATTAGCGTTGTATTTTCATTACATTTCAACATTTTTCGTCATAATGGATACTTTAAAAATTCGTGTATTCGTGAATATGAGTTCCGTCGCGGCACCAACGCGACACAAACGGAACGTAACATCAAAAACGTTTACGGAGAGAACTGTACAAACGAACGCACAACCCGTTATTGGTTTTCCCGGTTCCGTTCTGGAAATTTTGACTTGAAAAATGAAGCTCGTGGTCGTCCGGAGACTTTGGTCAACAATAATGAATTAAAGGCGATTGTGAAAGCTGACGAAACTCAATCTACAGCTGAGCTAGCAGCAGCTTTTGATGTAAGCATCAAAACAATATTGATCCATTTGCGACAAATTGGCAAGGTAAAAAAGCTTGATAGATGGGTGCCCCACGACCTTAACGATCGCCAGCGCAACAGGCAAAGAAATGAAGGAATTTTGAAACGAATTGTTACGTGCGATGAAAAATGGATTCTGTTCGACAATCGAAAGCGCTTAGCAAGTTGGTTAGATCCTGGTTCAGCACCAAAGCAATGCCCTAAACCAAAAATGACCCCTAAAAAGGTGATGGTCACTGTTTGGTGGTCTAGTGCGAGTGTGATTGACCACAGCTTTTTACAAAACGGCATGAGCATTACTGCAGATGTGTACTGTGAAGAACTGGAGAGAATGATGGAGAAGCTTGCACATCTGCAACCAGCTTTGGTCAATCGGTCGTCCCCACTGCTCCTTCACGACAACGCGCGACCCCATACTGCGCAACAGACAGTCTCCAAGCTGCAAGAGCTGAGGTTGGAAGCTCTCCCTCATCCGCCATACTCACCAGACTTTGCACCTACCGACTATTACTTTTTCCAACATTTAAACAACTTTTTAGTAGGTAAAAAATTCAATTCCCGAGAGGCAGTACAAAATGCCTTTGAAGGGTTTGTTGCCTCCCGTCCAGCTGATTTTTACAAGAAGCGCATCAATAAACTGCCAATGCGTTGGCAAAGATGCGTCGATTTGCATGGGTGATTACTTCGAATAACAGAAATAAAAAAGTTTGAAAAAATAAGTACGAACACTTATTCCATATAAAACGGCAATTTCATAGGTAAAGACCTAATATAATATATATATTTATTTTACGTATTTATAAATCCCTCTCTATTAAAGCCAAGGTTTAATAAAACAAATCTATTTATATTGATTATTAACAAAGTGTATTTAATTTCGGTTGGACACCGTAGTAACCCAATAAAAAATACTTCTCTGACAGTTATTTATTGAACACTTTATGCAGTATTCAACAAATAACGTATCTACTGTGAAATAAAATAAGCTTACAGAGCCCCCGAGGACCTTGTATAGATTTTTAATTTAACTTTAAAGCCTCATAATATTCACTAGGGAACAAAATATGGTCCACGACACGTGTCGCTAGAGATGTCGGGTGACGTTAGGCGATGTTGTCAGACTTCTCGTGCGATGTCCAGCGAAGTTGAGCGACGTCACCCAACTTCACGTGGGACATTTTTGTCCCCTAGTGAATACGAGGCATCAATACTAATAATTATAATCATAGTTATTATTATTATATATTTCTTTTCAATAAATCCGGTGATGGATTGTTGTTAGTGGTGGTGATCTGCTGAGTTCAAGGCGTAAGCTCAGCTAGCGTTTGTGGGTGAACATACTCGTAAAGCTAGTGTTAACTGTCGACTGTAGAGTGATAATGTAACCCGCGCACGTTTTAACACGTACTGAATTTTACAATTGTACTCACACAAATACAAGGCTAAGTTTACGCCTTGCGGTTCGTAGTAGTTGGTGTTTGAACAATTACTTTAAAAAGATATGTATCTGCCCCGTAATCTGTAGATATAAGCATTTGTATCTTTTGTATCAATATGCAGACAAACATAGTATCGTATAATTCAGGCAAAGAAAGCGCAGCATTTCGTACCGCAGCAGGGGAGCGCATTTCACAGTAATAATAAAGCCGTTGAAAATATATAATTTTATGTTTTAAGTTTATAGGCAATTTTGATGATTATATAATTGCACAGTCTATGGTTGTACATTATTTGACATTAATTTTACCAATGCTGGTGGGTGCTCGCATTCTGTGAAATGCAGGCACCTATGCCCACATTTTGCGATCGTATATGCCGTCCGATGGTAACTGTAACTGTGCCAGTTGCATCCACTAACAACACATTTCGCGGAATGCGTAAGTATTTCAGCGCACTTTCGACGCATGACGAATGCAACTGCTCCATCAGTTCCACTGCGTTTCGGCCCGACGCGCTGCGCTTGGTCTGACTTTTAATCCCAATATTTTTGTGTTAGATTGTAGATATGTCACCGTAAGATTGTAAAATCCGTTAGATTATAATCTAACGGTTTCTATCCCGCTAGATTATAAACTGTCGAAAGATTGTGAACCGTTCAATGTTCTGAGTATTAATTTATGAAATATTTATTGTTTTTACGTTTTCTTGTCTCTTTCTTGTACAGTTCGCGCGCGAGTTGAATGCAGAGTAAATGTAAGTGTCACCATACATTTACTCTGCATTCAACTCGCGCGCGAACTATAGGTTAGGTTAGGGTTTGACATGAATATTCAGGTAGTGCCCAGGGCGCTTAGGTTCTATTGGGTTGATATACCTAATATATTACAATTTATCGAAAAATAACGCGTTAAATTGTAAGCAGTATGTTACGGTTCACAATCTGTCGACAATTTATAATCTATCGAGATAAAAAACGTTATATTATAATCTAACGGTTTTTACAATGTTACGGTGACAGATACAAATCATGATAATTATTGTTCTATTTATTTTTACTTATACCTACTTTATTGGAAATAGTATAACAATTTAAAATATTTAGTATGACACCAGATAAGCTACGTAGAATTAATCATGTATTAACATGGCTTATCTGGCAAAGAAAAATAAATTTAAATATATAGAGGGCTAACTATGGACACTTATTTTTTGTAACAGTAGTATGGACATGGGGTCAGTCAGGCTCCTATCCATGGTTGGGGGTTATTTTTTATTAATTGGTAAAAGAGGTTCAAGTGAATATATAATTTATGGTCTATAAATAATATAATTTTAATTAGATGTGAGTTTGATGAGATAATTTTTTGTATTAAATCTAAATTATAACAAAAAAAAACGAGAAAAGGCAGTTTTCAGACTGAGCTGGCATCAAGATCACTTGAAGTTCTATAAAATAATTATCTCTTTGATAATTAGTATTATTCATATAATCTCATAAATTCTCAATAAAAAGAACAAAAATATCTTTGGAAAAATATGCAATCACAAAAATATTGAATATTGACGTTTCTTACACAGGGGGCTTGAACATTGCAGACATGTTGGTCTATTGCGTGCTGCAACTAGTTACTGTTACTGTTACTGTTAGTCTTTGTGGACGAACGGATGCAGGGAGAAATATACTGTCAGTAAAAAGTAATGACTAAACATTGAATTTCTATGAAAAAAAAACATTTTTTACTGACAGAATATTTTATTTTGATGCCGTAACAGTTGTTATATATATTTCGAGTACTTTTAGAGAGACATGCGATTCGCTCTTAGATGGTGTCCAAGTTCAAAAAGAAGAAGACCAAGGTAAAAGAGGAAGATGTAACCTTTGTCCACTAAGAACACAAAATGACTGCCTGAAAATGTGCAGCATGCAATAGACCCTCAGTCAGAACTTTTTGGTGTGCAGTTTGGAATTAATATTTTTGTTCTTCTTATTGAGAACTTGTTAGATTTTATGAAAATTGATGAAAGATAATGATTTTATGAAATTAAGTTGATATGTTTAAAAATGCAAAAACATACTGTCATGAAATAAAAATTATATTAATGACTAGCTGATGCCCGCGACTTCGTCCGCGTGGACTAAGTTTTTTCGATTCCCGCGGGAACTCATTAATTTTCCGGGATAAAAAGTAGCCTATGTATGTATGTATATTCTTTATAGCTGATGCCCGCGACTTCGTCCGCGTGGAATAAGTTTTTCGGTTAATTTTCCAGGATAAAAAGTAGCCTTTGTTACTCTCCAAGTCCACAAATATACCATGCAAAAAATTACGGCAATCCGTTGCTCTGTTGCTGCGTGATTGAAGGGCAA
The DNA here is from genome assembly GCA_923060345.2 of Erebia aethiops. Taxonomy (NCBI): domain Eukaryota; kingdom Metazoa; phylum Arthropoda; class Insecta; order Lepidoptera; family Nymphalidae; genus Erebia; species Erebia aethiops. The sequence goes on along the minus strand of OV281079.1, from coordinate 7,254,114 downwards.
ACCAAGAAACACATTTTCGCATTAATTATAATATTAGTATGATATGATATGATAATCTATAATATATATATTATATATATTAATATGTTAATATTAAATATAGTTGATACCCGCAACTTCGTCAGCGTGGAATATGTTTTTTTAAATTCCCACGTATAAGCTCAGAAAGGGTAATTCGAGAATAATAATCATTATATTATTTATCTCACACTCTTAACACATTAATATTGGGACTGCCAACCAACGTCAACGTCAAAGTTTACGTCATCTTTATATCATACTAATTTTATAAATGCGAAAGTGTGTTTGTTGGTTTGTCCTTTAATGACGCCGCAACGGAGCAACGGATCCACGTGATTTTTGGTATAGGTATAGTTGAGGACATGGAGAGTAACAAGCTACTTTTTATCCCGGAAAATTAAGGAGTTCCCGAGGGAATCTTCATACTAGAAGCGCGTTTTTAATTTTAAAAAAGAGTTGCTGATTTGAATGAGTTGTCATCATTCATCATAATATGGAATAATATTGTTACGCTAGAAATACACTACTGTGACGCGTCACAAGCCTATCTATCTCTTTCATACATTAGATAGACTCTTAAGAGAGACACATCACAGGACGTCACGTGTTGACGACGTCCGTGGCGCAGTGTACCGCTATTGCCTTAACGTGCGGAGGTCCCGGGTTCGATCCCCGGCAGGGTCAATTTGGGAATTTATAATTTCTGAATTTTCCCTGGTCTGGCCTGGTGGGAGGCTTCGGCCGTGCCTAGTTACCACCCTACCGGCAAAGACGTGCCGCTAAGCGATTTAGCGTTCCGGTACGATGCCGTGTAGAAACCGAATAGGGGTATGGATTTAATATAACTGCCATGCTCCTAACAGGTAGCTCCCTACCATCTTAGACTGCACCATCACTTACCATCAGGTGAGATCGCAGTCAAGACCTATTGTCTTTTAGTGGATAAAAAAATGCAGAGTACCGAGTCTCTCTCTTACATAATCTATATATATAAAAATGAAACCCGTTTTCCTTGGTCACGGCATCACGCGTGAATGGCTGGACCGATTTCACTAATTCTTTTTTTGTTGTATTTGTTATTATTAGAAGAAGGTTCTTACGGAAAAAAATATTAAGAAAATCTCTCAGAAATATTGAAAAATATACATTTAATTTTGCATACTAAGGCGGTACGAAGTTCGCCGGGTCAGCTAGTATGTAATATGTCTAATGTATGAAACAGATAGGCTTATATGACGCGTTACAGTAGAGTATTTCTTTATTTTCTTCTTTCACAGTAGCGTTAGCCTATCCTGACATAAGGCGACTAGAATAAAAAAATTGCCAGTGATAGGGACTGCTGATAGAAGTGAAAACGAATATTTATAATAACAACACAGCACTTTTAAAATAAGTAAAATATAAACCTTCAAACTAAGGCATTAAAGTTTAATTACGAATGTACTATATTACTTATACTTAAGACCTTTTGTCTTAAGAAGAACGGTGTCGGTCTCGCGTTTCCACATTTTTACCCCCTACCAAAAAGTGCTCAACGTGCCTAAAGAAGTTTTCACCTCAATATATACGTTTTTAATGCGATGCATATGCGAAAACACTACTGACAGGACAGGAAAAAACGGCAGTGATCACGTCGGCGCGTGCATTTTTATATGGAGCTGGACAGACCAGTGCGACACGACAACGTGTTCTGCATAATATGATGCGCTGATGTTTTGTTATGTACTGTCAGTGTGTTCTTGGTCTTAAAGTACCTACCATTAACATTTATTTTCCTACCCCCAGCAAATGCCGACCCGTGAAGGGTACTGGTATGAATCGGATTACTTCAACCCCCTACCCATTACTAATGATAGCGCAGCCGGCTACTTCTACCTGTATAGAAGTTATTTCTTGAAAATGAACGCATATGTTGAAGTCCTGTATGGAAATAGTGTTGTTGATGCCGAATGAAGTGTGTGTGTGGTAAGAAGAAGTGGTAGAAAAAAAAGTTTATTTACTATTAGTTTATACCTATTAATATAGTTACTTAATTTCATAGTTATTTTTTATATAATAACTGTAACTTATCTTGGTACCCTCATACATACATACTTTGGCTGATAAATGCTAATAACACTCTCACTAGGTTAAATAAAATGCTGTAAGCATAATTAAATAATAATAAGAGAATAAGCCATCAGCTGTTGTATGACGATTGTATTGTTGTAGCTTACGGGTATGTGATAAAAACAACTTACTTCCAAATGTTTTGATACAGCTTTTTTATATTTCCGTTTTATAGTTATAAGATATTTATATTAGGTCTTTACCTATGAAATTGCCGTTTTTTTTAAATATAATATATTTATTTAATCAAAGTGTGTACTATATAAGCACTTTTACCATCTCATAGGTAGTTCATTGATCCCTTTACTAAAAAAACATTCGGACGGGAATCAATAAAATCTTTGAAGGCGCTTTGGACTGCCCCTTCGGAGTTGATTTTTTTCCTGTACAAAATTTCAAAAAAAAAATTGTAATCTGTTGGAGCAAGGTCCGGGGAGTATAATGGATGTCTTAGACATTCCAATTGAAGCTCCTCTAATTTGGTAGCCGTCTGTTGTGCAGTGTGTGGTCTAGCGTTGTCCTGAAGCAGCAGTGGCCTAGAGCGATTGACCAGCCTCGGTTGTTTAGCAGCTAGCTTTTCCATCATGGTTTGCAGTTGCTGACAATAGACATCCGCCGTAATCGTCTGGCTAGATTTAAGAAAGCTGTAGTGAACGACACCGGCACTAGTCCACCAAACGCTCACAAGTAATTTTTTTAAAGTCAATTTTCGCTTGGGGTAGCATTTGGCTGGTTCGCCAGGGTTCAACCATTGCGATGAGCGTTTCCGATTATCGTACAGGATCCACTTTTCATCACAAGTAATAATTCGATTTAAAATCCCTTCATTGTTATGCCGGTTGAGTAATGTAACGCAACAGTCGACGCGCGTTTGTCGGTTTGCTGCACTCAAATCATGAGGTACCTACCCACCTTTCAAGCTTTTTCACCTTCCCAATTTGCTTCAAGTGGATTAATTAAAACAGTTTTATCACTAACACCGCAGCCTGCAGCTACGAGTAGCTTGGACGTGGTTTGCGATGGATCCGCTTCCACAATAACCTTCAATTCTTCATTATCAACTTTGGTCTCCGGCCGTCCATGGGGCTTGTTCTGCAGGTCGAAGTTTCCAGAACGAACACGTTAGAACCAAAAACGCACTGTGTTTTCTTTTGCGACAACGCCGCCATACACATCATTAATCCTTCGTTCCGTTTCTGCAGCACTGGTGCCACGATGGAACTCGTAATCGTAGATAAATAACGCGATATTTAAAGTTTTCCATTTTGTGAACTGAGTGACGCAAAGAAAAAACCAAAAGAGGAAAAACCAAATTAATTAGGGTTTTCAAAACACAAAAGCATGTGTAAATAGCTGTATAAATTTGAAATTGAAATTCCTAAAACCAAAGAGGAGATATTTTGAGATCAAAGTGGTTAGTACGACAAAACGGCAATTTCATAGGTGAAGACTTATTAGATATAAGATGTGTAAGTGCATAATAATATAGTTTAGTAGGTACATAAAAAATTTCTAACAATATTTATAAAATAAAAAAGATAAAATATGAATTTTGGGTGTTTTTTTAGTAAATATAATCCTCAAAATCCCCTAAAAATAAAACGCAGTAGATACGGAACTTGGCCAGCATGGTGGAGTGTTTACTATGGTCAAATCCAGGAGACGGTCACACCAGTTTTTTGTTTGTCACACTGCTACAGACACTTAAACCTATAGAACTAGAATATATTTATAAAAGCGAAATACCACTCATTCACTGACTCACTGACTAATCACGATAACTCAGGAACTATAGAGCATACAAACTTGAACTAAGGGGTTGAAATGAGGGTTATAAGTTTGTATAAAAGTCCTTTGTTTTTGAAGTTAGAAACATGAAAATTTGCAATTAAGTTTTTACTTATAAATAATAAAAACCTATATAAGCAATTTTACGAAAAACTACCCCACAGAGGGTGAAATGGGGGTTGAAAATTGGTATGCAAGTCCTATGTTTTTGTAGTTAGAAACTTGAAAATCGGGATTTAGGTTAACAGTTTTAAATAATAATAACCTGTATAAGCAATTTTATGAAAATCCACCTCAAAAGGGGTGAAATGGGGGTAGAAGGTAACAAAAGTTCTATGATTTTGAAGTATAGACATGAAAATCAGCATTTAGGTTATTAGTTTTAAATAATAAAAAACCTGTTTAAGCTATATAAAGCCTTTATAGATAGCCTGTTTGCAGCGGGAAAATTTAATAATCTCATAGGAAATCAGCAATTGTACGCGGATGAAGTCGCGGACGACCTCTATAGTTTATTGACCGAGCGAAGCGAAGGTCTCTGAGTCTACTTGGGTGAATTGGCACTTGTCCGTCCGTCCGTCCGTCCGTCCGTCCGTCCGTCTGTCAGAGCATTATAACTTCTGAATTACTGAACGCAATTACTTCAGCTTTAAATATAATATGTAAACCAATGGCCTCCCGCCGAATATGGCTTAAAAAATAATAAAAATCTTTATTTCAGGGGGGCTCTCATAGAAGCTAATGCGAAGTAAAATATTTTTTATAAAGTTACATAGGGTTGCGGTATATCATTTTAAAGATAATTAGGAATAGAGTCCAAAAATATTTTTTTTTTAATTTTTCCCTCAAAATTGACGAAATGGGGGGCTTTCAAAGTGGTGATTTTCTAACGTCCAAAGATGACCTCAGAACTCTAAATTTTCTGAAAAGATGAGCCTGAAACTTGATCAATTATTTCAATTATATCCTGTACTTGAACAACAAATACTAAAATTAGATAAATATTGTAAGGAAACGGAATTATTTAATTTTTAATGAGCTTCAGTATTTTTAACAGAACTTCACATTTATGTCAATAGATGGCGCCGCGAGGTCTTAGTTCGGGGCGAATCACTAGTTAAATTTACAATTTTATTTTATTGACCGAGCGAAGCGAAGGTCTCTGAGTCTACTTGGGTGAATTGGCACTTGTCCGTCCGTCTGTCAGAGCATTATAACTTCTGAATTACTGAACGCAATTACTTCAGCTTTAAATATAATATGTAAACCAATGGCCTCCCGCCGAATATGGCTTAAAAAATAATAAAAATCTTTATTTCAGGGGGGCTCTCATAGAAGCGAATGCGAAGTAAAATATTTTTTATAAAGTTACATAGGGTTGCGGTATATCATCTAAAAGATAATTAGGAATAGAGTCCAAAAATATTTTTTTTTTAATTTTTCCCCCAAAATTGACGAAATGGGGGGCTTTCAAAGTGGTGATTTTCTAACGTCCAAAGATGACCTCAGAACTCTAAATTTTCTGAAAGGATGAGCCTGAAACTTGATCAATTATTTCAATTATATCCTGTACTTGAACAACAAATACTAAAATTAGATAAATATTGTAAGGAAACGGATTTTTTAAATTTTTAATGAGCTCCAGTATTTTTAACAGAACTTCACATTTATGTCAATAGATGGCGCCGCGAGGTCTTAGTTCGGGGCGAACCACTAGTTTTATTTAGACAACATAACCGAAGAGACCTTACAGTTGCCCAATGCGTCTCTCCGGGCTACAGATAGAGTGACAATAAACAAAAAACTTAATTATTACAACTTACAACTAACAAAATACAGAAAAAACACATAATTTGGTACACAGATCACAAAAACAATGTCATTCAAATAAGACTGCACTAAACATAATACACATAAAACAACAAATTAACCAAAATTAATAACAATAAGGTATAATAAATATTATTTACTATAGCGAAGGTACTAATTTCCTACCTCCATGATTGGAACTATCATTCTTTGATTATGTTTAGATAGTCCGAGGAATTATGTTGCATTTTACTCAATTATAGTTATACGATGCATTTTGTTAATAAAACATGTACAACGTGTAAATAATCTAAGATGTACAACTATGTTGTGGCTTTTCTTAGGTAGGTACTTATTGAACGTAGGTATATTGCTACGTTATTAGAACGAGACAGGTATATTCTGTTATTGCGTGAACATGTCGCGCAATTGTCATATGACGTCATAAAATTTAGCTATTGAAGCCATTTTTTCGCCTTTGATTATGAATATTGAGAAGGTTAAGAAATATCATATTTAAATTGAAGCTAGGCAACCCTTGCAAGAATTGAACCTCAGTTTGTGTCCAGAAACTAATACCGATGTGTTTCTCAAAACAGAATAGGTACAGTTCTACTGCAACCCATTGCAGGCTCACTTCAGCATGAGTCTCCTCTCGGAATGAAAACGGTTTGGCCATAGTCCACCAAGCTGGCCAACACGGGGGCGTTGCATCATGATTATATTTTTACTCATCATTTTACCCAGTCGGCGTGCCCTACTGAGTAGGAGCCTCCTCTTTGAATGAAAAGGGTTTAGCCATAGTCCACTACGCTGGCCAATAAGAGGCCCCCCGATCGTGATTACCATTTTTTTGAAAAACTACTGGGCCGACATAAATGCTGTTTTTGGTTTTAGATATGCAGACTTCTGAGAAGTTCTAATTAATGTTACTTTATGGGCACAAAGTAGCGCTGCAAGTTCGTCGAGGGTTTTTTAAATATTTTAATTTTAATTACGTCTTTTATAATAATTAGACGCTCAATCCGAAAACGCAAGAAGTTTTATATACCTATGTATTAGGTTTTTCGGTTCCCGCAGGAACTCTTTAATTTTCCGGGATAAAAAGTAGCCTATGTGCTATTCCAGACTATCATCTTTCTCTGTGCCAAATTTCATCCAGATCCGTTCAGCTCAGTTCAGCTGTTGGGGCGTGATTGAGTAACAATCATCCATCCATACATCCATCCATCCAAACTTTCGCATTTATAATATTATTAGTATTAGTATTAGTATAGTATATTATATAGATTATCACATTCAGTAACATTTTTTCCATTATATCTACATAGGTATTCCAACTAATATGATTATGAAACAGTTTTGTTTGTAAGGTTTACATTCAACTGATAATAAGTATAAATCTATACCAATATTATGAACGCGAAATAGTGGATGTATGGTTGGATGGATGGATGGAAGAGATAGACTATAGTCTGGAATAACACATTGCATCGGCTAGTTTTTTTCCAGAAAATACACCGCGGGAACAAAAATACCTCAATTCACGCGGACGGAGTTGCGGGCATCATCTAGTCTAGTTCATAATAAAATACGATGTTTTTTTGTTTTCAAAATATTATGTTTAAGTAATTAATTATTATGTATATTTGTTACAATTTTATATCGAGTATTTATGTATCGATAATACCAGCCCTAGTGCTCGCATAAAGCTCCGCCCACGACGCCATTTTTAATTACCGGAAGCTTCAATTTAACTAGTATATTTCATATCCTTCTCCTATATTATACTCGTACATAATCAAAGCTATCAATGCACACTGCTCGTTATAATATTTCTACTATTATATATTAATATTATTTATTGACTTTGGACGCGACCGATAGTTTGTTTCCAGTTTGGACTTATCGTAACTATATGCTATGTGGCAATAAATAATCAAAGAGTATTTAAATCACTAATATATTTTATATATATGTCACCGTAAGATTGTAAAAACCGTTAGATTCTAATCTAACGTTTTTTATCTCGATAGATTGTAAACTGTCGACAGATTGTGAACCGTAACATACTGATTACAATTTAACGCATTATTTTTCGGTAAACTGTAATCTATTAGGTTTATTAACCTGATAGAACCTAAGTAACACTACCTGAATATTCATGTCAAACCACAGATCACGGAAACAAGGGAGATATGCCTATGAATCAAATTGTTTTGAAACCTGCTGTCTCCAGTTTATCCCTACCTATCCCTACTACCTGCTACCAATACAAGCAACTAAATAAATACAATAGACAGGAAGTCTCACTCACACACACACATACCGATAGATCAGTGCATGAGGCACGAACAAATATACACTTTATTGTTTACCAAACAGGGTTCAATTTCAATCACCGTGCATCTTACTCACTCAAACGTAAAACGTTGTCGATGTGCTGTGCAAAATTCAAATATGATACAATTAGTGGTTGACTAAAATGGATCTATCGATGCTAAATTTCTTAATATTTGGGTTTTTGACAATGACTACCAAAAATAAGATGTAAAAAATCATCTCATATTAGATTATTTTTAACCGACTTTCCGAAAAAAGGACGAGGTGAAGGAAGAGTGACATTAAATATATCAATAAATGAGTAATGAGTATCTACGTAAATTGACATTATATTAATTCACCTAGTATATTTTTTTTACGTTTCGTCAGCTAAGTAAGTCGAGTACTTACATTAAAAAAAATAGTAATAATTATGACTAAAAATATAGTTATAATGAATTTTACTCACGATAGTTTAAACGTTAAAATAGCAATTATTGTTTATTAAGTTATAATTAAGGTACTATTAATTATTTAAAACTATCTAAACAATAACTAAATATTTAATTATTAAACGATCATCGTTTGGTCGTTAAAATATCGACAACTGCATTGTACTCGTACCTGCATCGTCACATCTCTAGTTCACGGCACGCCGACAGCGGCCGAACTACGAAATTTGATCTATCGTGCTAGTGAAAGAATCGGTAAAGAACACTTAACCATTGCGTCGTAAGACTGGCCGATTCATTGATAGATTTCTACTAAGCAAGCAATGGTTTTTGTTCATAATGAGATATAGACTTCTCACTTTATTACATTATGATACCACTAAATAATGTTTTATTGATTTTAATGGAAAATCACAACAATTTATTTGTACTTACGTGTGAAATGAGATGCCATCTTTCATGTAATTCACTTTGCAGCTTGAATTTTTACAAACAACCACTGAACAACGCGGCATTTTGTTAAAAACCGAGAGAAGTGAACCAATCTTTGAATGACATGCGACTAAAGACAAAAACGGCCATCAGGCCTATTTTGTGCCTGATGAGTTCGCAAGCAACACGCCCCCTTAGCACATCTCCCTTGTTTCCGTGATCTGTGATGTCAAACCCTAACCTAACCTACAGTTCGCGCGCGAGTTGAATGCAGAATAAATGTATGGTGACACATACATTTACTCTGCATTCAACTCGCGCGCCAACTGTACAAGAATGAGACAAGAAAACGTAAATACAATAAATATTTCATAAATTAATACTCAGAACATTGAACGGTTCACAATTTACAACAGTTTACAATATCGCGGGATAGAAACCGTTAGATTATAATCTAACGGTTTTTACAATCTTACGGTGAAATATACATACCAAAGAGAAAAAGAGATCTATACGTTGCAATAGCGACGACGTTGGTTGACGGATTGGAGACGGATAGGATTCCGCGATCTTCTATGTACCTAAATATTTTGTACAATTATAATTTTTAAATAAAAAATAGTCAATTTTATTGTTCTAAAATAATTATTTAATAAATTCTTCAGACATGCCTCACGGGCACCCTACCTCGATATTTTGTATTATTGCAACAGAATTTTGCGAGAGGTTTTCCTTCTGTGGCTTAAGAAGTAAGTTACAATATGGTTTACATAGTTTTAATCAGCAAGCACACCAACAATCACGGTTCATCACTCTAAGCTCCTCGCTCGCCACGACTGCCTACCGTGGGTAGTATGTGGATGGGTGTCCCATCAATCCTACTAGGTGCCTGTAGTAGTTAGTACGTACCTATTGGGTATTTGATTATTATTATTAGATATTTGATACCTAATTACAGGGTATTTGAGTTTGCTGTTTCTGCAACAGTACCTAGGTACAACTAATTTTGATGGGCAGAAGTACCTATGTAACATCTACCTAACTGTCCTATTCAATGAAGAAAAGGCGTTCCTTAGTGAGACACCGGTTTGATCGATACACGCAAATCTTCGTATTATTGCATTACTTAGGTTTAAATAAATAATATTGTAAAAGTGAACACGTTCCAAATATGAGTTGCATCTACCTCTACGTATAGGTATGAATTCCCTCGCAGCCTATTATGACTATGTTCAGCAATTCTTTGATTTTCTTACCGGATCGCGCAACCACGCGATGTAATATAAATTTCATTATTTTACCTACTGCCACTGAAGAGCTAGCTTCTTCAGTAGCACGAGTTTATACATCTAACTTGCCTTTATCAACTTTGTACTCCAGCGATCTTGTCGTTATATCTACGGAATATCCTCTGTCTTCACGAAAACGCAGCCACTGTAGTGTATCATATATTTATCATGATGTGCTATACTATGCCACTGATGGGAGCTATCCTGGCAGACAATTTCATTGGTCGATACAGGTTTGTGATATTATTCTTACAAAATAATGCCGACTTGGTCCGCGTGTACCTACTTACTCGTACATGTTTTTTTTAAATCCCGTGGGAATTCTGGGATTTTCCTCTATGTCCGTCTCGAGGATGCAAGCTTGCCCTTCGCTAAAACCACATAATTTATAATAGTAACTACTATGCGTACTAAAACTTAAAAAGACAGACTCTGATTTATATAAAAATAGGTACCTACCTAATATTATTATTGACGGCGTTCTTATTCGCAGATCTTCAAAGATCCGCGAATTTCGCTACACATTACCTATTAAGGTCTGAAAGGAAAATTCCGCCCCTCAGATTCAGAGGTCAGCTTGTCATGAACTGTATTATTGGCCTTCTAGTGGAGAGTATTCACGACATCCACATAGCAAAGCCACGACACCATCACGCGCTAGGCTTTATAATTAGGTATTTAAGGATAGGATAGGCAACGTTGGCGCAATCTTAAAGAGGCCTATGTCCAACAGTGGATGCATATTGGCTGATGATGATGATTTAAGCACCCTTACTATAAGGGTCAAAAATTCCACACATTTATTTCTGTTTACATTGCGAGTAGCTACTCAGGCATTATTAAAATGGGCTGTATTCTGTTTCAGAGTAATTTTATATTTTTCCATAATTTACTTTGTTGGGACTGTACTGCTGTGTTGCTCCGCTATACCTCCATTGATGTTGCCACCGACGTAAGTGTTAACCATATTCTTGAGATCATCATCATCATCGTCAGTCAGTGAATGTCCACTAATAACTCATTTAACAAAGGCTTTTCATACGGAAGGTCGAAGACCAGTTGTTATTGAGCCCCATCACACTCGGTCATCAGTCTTTATCATCAAGCTACACGTACCTACCTAACAATCCAAGGTGTGCGAAAGACTGCAAACTGCTGAATGCTGCTGCAAACCACAGGTCGTCACTACTTGTCTATATGAAACTGTATAAAATGAATTCCAAGCGCATTCTTTAAATTATTGTAGTTTGCAGCCGCAATCTACGGTTTGAGGTTGCAGTCTGCCAGACAGTCATCTCAGACTTGTTACTTAAGTACTAAAGCGCGGGAAGCAAAATGATGATGACTATGCTATAGGTATCAATCAAATATTGGAAGCACAAAGCTTTTTTTAGAAGCCAACGATATCTGTTAAATATTTCAGTTCAATGTCAATGATTGGTTTGGCGCTGATCGCGACCGGCACTGGTGGGATTAAGCCCTGTGTGGCAGCTTTTGGGGGTGATCAGGTAATGAATTTATTGATTGATCAGGTAATTGATTATCATCATCATACTGTTATTATAAATGCGAAAGTGTGTTTGTTTGTTGGTTTGTCCTGTGCCGGCGTTGTCCAACCACGCCACAACGGAGCAACGGATCGACGAGATTTTTGGCATGGGTATAGTTGAGCACCTGGAGAGTGACATAGGCTACTTTTTATCCCGATCTGGTCGATCTTCCATTAATAAAACCATTGCACTTTATCGAAGTGACGAAGTGACGAGGTCAAAACTCTTGCCTTTGAGCCTAGGAAGAAGCTTGAATTTTAACTAGACTGATATCACCATCACTCGTCAGTCATGCGTAAAGTTACACAATGGTGCTAAATTTTTTAGGCTAACTCCTGAAGGCAAGGCAAAATCTTGAAAGTTATCGGGGTTCCTTGGTTGAACACGTCACGCTTGAACGAAGCAATCAAATACCTACTGTTAAAATATTATGTACCTAGGTACCGGATCCTTATAGCTGGGACTTGGGAGTCGCTGGAAGCAAGCGGCACAAGACCGTCTCCTGTCGAGATCTATGCAGGAGACCTTCGTCCAACATTGGATGTTTATCGGTTGAGCGGAACGCTAAATCGCATGGCGATACGTCTTTGTCGGTAGCCTAACTAACTAGCTTCGGCCGAAGCCTCCCATCACACCAGAACAGTTATAAACAGTTTTTAATTTACTGCCCTTAATTTTCAGTTCCGTTTGCCAGAAGATAATGACCGGTTACAGAAGTTTTTCTCTACATTCTATTGCATAGTGAACCTAGGTGGCTTCATGGGGATGGTTGTCACGCCCGCCTTGCGCAGGGGCGTCATGTGTTTCGGCGATGATGCTTGCTATGCGCTAGGTTTCGGCTTTCCGGCAATACTTGTATTAATTTCTATCGGTAAGTATCACATGCGCCAAATGGAGATTACACGTAGGTACATAAAGTGAAGGAATCCATACTAATATTATAAATGCGAAAGTGTGTCTGTATGTTACGCTTTAAGGGCTCATCAATTAAACGAATTAATTTTGACAAAAATTGGTACAGGGATAGAGATTTGTTGTACCTGGCTAGTCTTCCTTAACAACCTTTCCCACTGCCAAGGGTCACTGGTAGAGATCTCTTATAGAGTTATGTGCTTCCTTGTTCTCTGTTTTTATAAGTATTTCACAAGTTTTTGGTACAAAAAAAAGGATTTTATCTCAAAAATGTAAGAGTTCGCACGGTATTTTTCAAAAATATTGATCCGTGCGGACGAATTCGCGGGCAACATATAAGTTGCATATATAATGCTGAACGATAGACGAAGGGATTCGCCTGAGCATAGGCAATGTCCTCTCAGACTGTTTACGAAAAACGACAGGTTTACGAATATATTGATAAGTCTAACATTGGTAAGTACTTTTATAAGGTAACCAGAATAGGCCTACTGCACAGGTAAAATGTTAGTGTTCTTACTACGTGAAACAAACCTTGGCTTATTGTCATCCATTGGTTACTTCGCACGATGGTATCGTGGAAGCGTAGCGTGGCTTCCAACGTAGAGCTATAACTTACGAAATATGCTCACTTGAGTTATGCATTATTATTAGTCCGTCTGGTAGCCGTAAGAAGGTCTTCAAATCAAGAGTGAATAGGCATCTTCTAGGCAAGCGCGCTCCACCTTAGGCTGCATCACCTCTTGCATGCAAGTCAAGAACCATACCATCCATAGTAGAACCATACTAAAGCAAAACATCCGATTTATTCTTTACGACAATTTATGTGTATTTTTTTTTAAATACAAATACTTTACAATTGAGGCGTGTTAAATTTTTAGACTGTCTCTAACGCATTACCTAATGTATCTTAATTTACAGTTATTTTTGTGATGGGAAAACCTTGGTACAGAATTAAACAGCCACGAGATAATGTTACCTTGAAGTTTGTTTCATGCGCTTGGGTGAGTAAAGCTATTTCAGAAGGTACCTACCAATTTAACGACTATTCAGCACGGCTTCGCACGGTTGGGTTTACCGTAAAAACCTAGTACATCATCAATATACGTTCCCTGATATTTCTCAGTTTCAAAGCGATTTGAGAACCAATTTTCAATATAGCTTACATAAAGCAAACATGAACAGGAACAGTGCAACCGGCGGATATTGCGAACAGTATCGAACAATGTTCCCAACATTGTTCGATACTGTTCGATACAAGAATATCAAATTACGACTCGTGTAGCGCATCGTAGCCAAAAGCTACATCAAATATCTGCCTATACCAAATTCAGTCGGAGTATAAAGCTACACAGGGGAAAAAAATAATTCCTGCTAGCCAAGCCAGCTAAGGCTCGAGTTTCTAATAGACGAGAGAGGGGTTCGAGATTTTTTAGATTCATTCTGCAGTGATAAATGCCACCCGTAGAGGGTTGAAAAGAATGTAAAAGTGAATATGAAACTTTTACACTTTTCAAGTTTTATCTATTAAGATTAGTATTTGAAGTTTTGGTTAAAAATTAAGAAATACGTATGTCTATGTATGTGTATGTATGTTTTTTCTAAATTCTACCCTCGATCGATTTTCAGAAATTCCACCCGAGAAAGGCAGGAGCGGGTCAGCTAGTATAATATCATAATTCGAATAACATTTGTTAACTGGGAATGTATTGTTGCATTATTGTGGATTATAAATTGTGTGCTAGGTGTTGTTGATAGTCCAGCGTCGATAATGCCAAAGGGTACTCAGCACATCCATCATATCTATAGAATCGCTGTATGAAATGAAAATAGTATCAATCAATTTCCGATTGCCATGCACTGTCCTTTTCATCGGTAATATAATATCATATTTTGGGTTTCTTTTTTATATTCATTAGTACTGTTGCTTATTTAAATAATGATAAATGAGATTTATTTTCAGCATTTTCTCTATAGCGTAGAATGAAACAGTACCTACCTACTTTTTTTACTTAACTTTCAAACAAAATATCTACTAGCAGTATTATGTATGAAACAGTCAGTCGAGTTTAGTGTTCAGTGATTTTGAAATTATTTCCAGCAATGAAATAAGTTTTTATTCTTTCTACGCATTTGATAAGATAGCTTCCATTTAGAACTAATTATTTTTTGCAAGTTAAATAAATGGGCTTAATCTAAAACCGGATTTTAACTGTAACATAGTACGAGTACCTCTGTGACGGCTTAAAGTTTCTGTTAGTGCATTGGGAATAGATTTTTCGTGAAATAGCTTTGATGTAGCAGCGACCCATTTGAGAACGGTTGGTTCTATTCATTTGCTAATTTAGTTACGAGTTGATCCCATTAGTATCTAACTGGTGGATTTTGACTTATTCGAAATTTGAGCCGTTCGATTTCCAGTTTGATAATTCCGTTTGATTGGCTAATGAAATGGATGCTCGTATCTGTTTCGAGGAATTAACTAGGTACCTATTAAGTATATTGGATGTTTCCGCTGATATCATCTGTTAGTATTAAGTTAAAATTCGTACTAATATTATAAATGCGAAAGACTATTGTTTTGCTACGCTTTCACGGTCTATCTTTTCGATTGAAAAGGGCTTCTGTCCCTGATACGCTACAGGAACGGGGCAGCCCTATCAAAACTTCAAAAGAATTTAATGCCGTCCAAGGGCACCGTACCTAATCCATGTCTTTTTTTTATACTACAAGCTAGCCCTTGACTGCAATCTCACCTGATGGTAAGTGATGATGAAGTCTAAGATGGTAGCGGGCTAACCTGTTAGGGGCATGGCAGTTATTAAACCCATACCCCTTCGGTTTCTACACGGCATCGTATCGGAACGCTAAATCGCTTGGCGGCACGTCTTTGCCGGTAGGGTGGTAACTAGCCACGGCCGCAGCCTTCCACCAGACAAAATGTCTAAATAAAATTATGTTTATGTTTCAGTATGCTTTAAAAAAACGTATCAATTACGACCGTAATATAGACGGTCCTCCTAACGAGCACTGGTTAGATTATTCTATAGACAAATATGGAGAGAAACTTGTTACGGATATGAAAATTGTTTGCTCTATACTATATTTGTATTTGCCTGTACCAATTTTTTGGTCGCTCTTCGATCAACAGGTTTGTTTTCACTTTTGTTTTTTAGTAGGTAGTAAATAAATCTCTGTGCATATTTTGCAATACGCCTCGCGTGCCACCTTTGTTGATGTTACTTTGTCTGTAATATTCATGCAATTTATGTACGACAATAATAATTGTTCGAACTGTTATAAATTATTATTCTATGTCCACTGACTCGCTGCATCAGCACTATTGCGCTTTAAAACTGGCGGTTCACGATGCGGCCAGTCAGTCAGCCATCAGTCAGAACTCCGTTTCGAAAACCCAGCTTCCTGTTGCTGGAGCGCGTAGTTAGTAAGAACCGTGTTTTGTATATTTCCATTTTTTAGAATTTTATTAAATTCAGTGGAAAGTTTCAGTGGTTTTTTTTTTATAAAAAGACTGTCGACCCGGCCCTCGTAACAGAACGTCAGACGAACGCATCTGTAATGGACTCGAAATGAAATAGCTAACGAACGAACGCGTACGATATACTTATTATGCCTATAAAGGTCCTTTATGATACGTACCTACCCATAATATCTACTTACAGGGATCCCGCTGGACGTTTCAAGCTTCCAGATTGCGTAGCGAAATTTTTGGAATTACTCTGATGCCTGATCAACTCCAAGTGATGAATCCTGCTATGGTGCTCCTTATGATACCAGTGTGCCCTGGAGGCGCTTGGCCAGTTTTGCCTGAGCTCTCGTCTTTACACAAAATGTTCGCTGGAGGGATCCTAGCCGCGATGGCATTTTTTTGTGCTGGAATACTTCAGATAAGCATTGAGGTAGAACAGTAGAGGTAGATAATATAAGTAAGGTAACGGGCCCCTATTTCGTGATAGTAAGTTATTTCGTTAGTGTTGTTGCTGGCGCAAAAAATAAGCAATTTAAATAATATATTATTTATTGAAATTATACATTTTTATATAAATATAGTCTCTATCATTTAAACTGTCTAAAAAATCAAGTACCAATATTTTGGGAACTTAACTGAAAGCCATACGACCCTTAAGTCTCAGATGGCCACGAACATCTTGAGAGCCATATATCATACTGAAATCGGGGACACTTACGTTAAGAGTAATCTTTCTTAATACTATTCTGGGAGTTTGACTTAAGTAGTAAAGATTAGTAGGTATGTTTTAAAAAGCTTTCCACGCCTTTGCCATAATACCTACTGTTCTGAGGCTATTTCTAAGAGATGGGCTCCTCGTAGGCAATCTCATGTACTTAGAAGACATAATAATTTTCACAGATTGAATACAGTAGATATACCTAGTTGTATTGTTGAAAAATCTAGAAAAAAATTATTTTCATTAAAAGATTCTAGTACTTAATCAGTAAAAAAAACATAAGTAAATTTTTACTATTTCAAAACGACCAAATTAATTACCTATTAATGTACCAATTTAACTTAAACTAAGCGTGGTCAATGGGCCACCTCCTCAGCCTGTGCCACAGCATGATAAGGTAATTAAGTACCTAACATACCACGGCGCTGCTTTCAGGAGGGACGTAAAGTCCCAGACGTCACGGACCATCACTGTACTGTACTACAAGAAAACAAAACAAAATATTTAAAATTAAAAACAAAAATAAAATTAACTAATTAATAAGCTTTTAATTTAAATTAGCTTACAACTTACCCAGTGTATATCGTGCTAAACCTCACTACTATTCGTGTAACTAATTATTATTAATTTGTGGTCAGTGCTTTAATGTGGTCTGTGCGTGATACTTTTATAATCCCAATTATAGTACTCCATTCCCTATCAATAGATTTGTTCCGGTAGTTGGTATGTCCACGGTCATTGTTCGGTATAATATAATAGACTTCTGACTAATTGACTTATTGCAAAAACCATGAAAGTCGTTATCAAAAAAACAAACGTTTTACATCCAACGGTCCAATTATACTTAGGAAGGTAGTAGGTACCTACTACCTACCTGGACGACCTCCGTGTCGCAGTGTGTAGCGCTGTTGCCTTAACGTGCGGAGGTCCTGGGTTCGATCCCCGGCAGGGTCAATTTGGGAATTTATAATTTCTGAATTTTCCCTGGTCTTGTCTGGCTTCGGCCGTGGCTAGTTACCACCCTACCGGCAAAGACGTGCCGCTAAGCAATTTAGCGTTCCGGTACTATGCCGTGTAGAAACCGAAGGGGTATGGGTTTAATATAACTGCCATGCCCCTAACAGGTTAGCCCGGTACCATCTTAGACTGCATCATCACTTACCATCAGGTGAGATCGCAGTCAAGGGCTAGCTTGTAGTGGATTAAAAAATAAAAAATAAAAACCCATTTATCATTGATGTTTGACCGGACTTCAAGCTCAATTTAATTAAAAGGAAAGAAACTTAATAAGTTAGTGTAGACTAAATGGAGATAGGAGATTAAATAGTAAGTATAGAGCGTTAATCTTGGCTCAGGGTTGCCTCTTAACTTGCCCTCTGAATAATAAAATCACTTTTAACTACTAAATAGAGGATTTTCTGCTCGCTAAAATGTTTGAAAGAATACTATAGATGAAAAAGAATATTTTATTTTGATAAGCTCTAAAGTGTCTGGGTTAGACGGCGCAGACAGAGAGCGCTGTGTCTAGAAGAGAGAGGACTCGGGTTAAGTTCCCGGAAGGGGCAATTTTAAAAATTTATACTCTTAATTTTTCAAGATAAAAAGTGGTCTATGTGATTTAAGCAGTAATTTGTTAAGCATCTTTGCAGCGATCAACATTACAAGTACCAGGCCACCATCAAACCGGGATAATATTGCTCAACACATTGGCGTGCTCTGTGGAGTTAGCAGTGAGCGGGGAAGGGTTGGTTCGCGTCGAGCGAGGCGGCACGGCGGTTGTGACGCCGTTGCCACGTCGCACCTACGCCGTCGTAGCAACCTGCCCGAAGATTTGCGCCGGCAGAATTATGAAACGACGCTGCGTTAAAATTAAACTGAGAACTGTGACGGGAATGGTGAGTAAGCCAGGATTATTAAACACGTCACCATAAACGATACTTTCACTCACAAACTAACTAAGGGTCAGGCCTCACTCACAGAATTGTCGACTGGTTTCGAAACTGCCCTTAAATAACAAAGGTAACATATCAAGGTCTGGTTTATTTTGGTTTTGTCTCGAGTTCTTGAAACCCAAATCTAGATATAGATTTTATAGCTAAACCACGATACGTCTGCTGTGAACTGTCAAATCGGATAAACGGTAAACCATCCTCTCGACAGCTTACAATGACAGGTATATCAATAGGTACCTATAGGAATATCAATGATAGGTAGGTACCTACCTACCTATCTTTGGTATTCCCCAGTTTTTCTTTGTTGCAGTTACTATAATATTGATTGGATACTTTCCACTAGTTCTACCGTTGACCGTTAAGTAGTTCAACTAAAGTTGAACAAACGAAACAATCATTTCAAGAGTTGATTTACTGGGATTATATATAGGTTTATGTAGGTAGGTAGGTACGTGTCATTGTGTGCTTTATAGTTTGGATTTAATTATTGAAATATAATTGAAGCATTTGTACGTGACCAAAGCTCAAATTAATAACGGGAGGCGGGAGCCGGTTTTCGTGGTTAGATATCTTGCCCGAGAGCACAATTTGTGGACAGCTCTGCGGTTTATTTAATCTATAAATATTACAAATGCTGTAATACTATGGAATAGTTTGCCTTCTGAAATCCGCCATTGCAAAGCACTCTCAATTTTCAAAAGTCGTTTGTATAATCATTATTTATCTCTTTGTAATTATATATATTAGTGTTTACTTTATTATATTATTGAGTATTGTATAGATATATTATAATATATATTTATTTATATTATAATTATATTAATATTATAAATGCGAAAGTGTGTCTGTCTGTCCGTCTGTCTGTCTGTCTGTCTGTCTGTCTGTCTGTCTGTCTTTCTGCTACGCTTTCACGGCCATTCATGAAATTTGGTACAGGGGTGGATAGAGTCCCGGGGAAGGACATAGGCTTGAAATGGGCTACTTTTGAAAAATTAAAGAGATCCCGCGGGAATCAAAAAATCTTAATCCACGCGGATGAAGTCGCGGGAATCATCTAGTTAGGTATATAATATATATGAACTCGAAAAGGCTTATGTCCAGCAGTGGATGCATACCTACAGGCTGATGGATGGATGGATGCATGATATATATGTATTTATATCTATTCATTGGTCTAAAATTCATATACTTGTAGGCATCGTGTAGGCATTACTTATTTATTTTTAAATACAGCACCATCCCGCGCTCCGGTTTATTTATCCTTTCACCAAAGGTTGTCTGTAAGACATTTCTTCAGCAATAAGACTTTGCGCATTTCTATGTAGTCTTACTATACTGCTTTTTAACTATATAATATTTTGTGTGTGCAATAAATTTTCTTTCCAAAAGACTGCATTGGGCAGATTTTCTGTATGTCTTACGGATTGTGCGAGGTGCATCACGCATACCTAGTGCTTGGTAGGTAGTAGGTACCAGGTTAGGTTAAAAACATCTAAAAAATATTCTCTAATGTATGCTTCATGTCAATAATTTGTTTTCAGTTTATGCCGGTCATCATTGGACAGAACTCCGACGACCAATTGTCTTTCTATTTTATGGATCCCGGCCCGTTTACGAAGTCTTTAACGGGAAAACCGAAGTTAAAGTAAGAAACGGAAAGAGTGCATTGAATATCCAATTAGTGCATAAGTTTGTGTGCAAACACAGCACTCTTTATTGCCTTACTCTCAATCCCGATGGGGCGGACAATCCGACACGAACGGAGATTGATCAGGCCGTGGACCGACAGCCAAATACCTAGCTCCGGGCTAGTACTGAGAATTTCTTGCAAGAAAACCCCAATTCTTAATTATGTCCTGACCGGGAAATCGAATCCGGGAGCTCTTTATCGCAGTTGAACAAGCTAACCACTGGACCAACGAGACATTAGCACGAAAGGAAGTCTTATTTAGCATAGGAAAGTTATGGTCTTATCAATTGAAATCACAGACCATACAACCATATACGTTTACTACTCGGTGATTGAAATGCATAATATAATTAATGCGTTTCAGGGTGGTTTACATAGGTGATACAGGGCCAAACAAGAACGTGTCCATAGAGGTGGAAACTGACAAGCGGCTTTGCGATGTGTACTTCGTGTCAGACGCCCCTGTCGATCACATCGGCGAGTCGGCTTACATGTGTGTTCAGCCTGGCAAGTAAGTGTTAGGGGCCAGTACACATTGGCTCAATGTGCGCTTTTATAATTTCTAACGTTACGATATTATCTATCGTTGACGTCTCGGTCTGGCCCGGTGGGAGGCTTCGGCCGTGGCTAGTTATCACCCCTACCGGCAGAGACGTGCCGCCTAGCGATTTAGCGTTCCGGTACGTTGCCGTGTGAAACCGAATAGGTTTAATATAATTGCCATGCCCCTAACAGGTTAGGTTAGGAATTATTGGAAATACGAGTATATAGGTTAGGAAAATGTTTGGAATTATATGAACATGATTATAAATTTCCATCCAAGATAACGTTGTAATGTGCAAAACTGTCACATTTTTGCTATGGACGTTGATGACGTCATCGGTATAATCGAAGTCGTCGACGTCCACGATAACATGACGTCCAGAATTATATTAAAGCGCACAATGTAACTGAACACACATTGCTTGCAAATTACGTAATTTGATTATAACATAAATAAATAAAAAATAATTTGGTGATAGCCTAGTGGTTTAGACACCCGGCTTCCTATTCCCGAAACCCGAATAAGTCTAGAAAACTATTGAAATCCTGGGATAAAGAGTGGGTCTCTCAGCTGAGCAAGTATACGAAAGTACCTTTAATAAAAACATCGCCGCTTGCGACAATACAATATAGCATTGAGTTTTATTTTTTAATTAAGTTTTAGTGTTTTAGTGGCTTCTGGGCAGTCGGACGGACGAAAAATCTGACTGCCTCATGCAAATAGTTTTGTGATACATATAATATAAGGCGATAAGGCTTCGAATATTCATCTTACTCACTGTAAACCCGAGTGAAATGACGGAGTGCGTTCAGCATTCGGCCAATGTGTACAAGGCACATTAAAATTAAATTTCGTAATGAAACCCGACTACTATATTATTACTAGTGGTTCGCTCGAACTCAGACCTCGCGGTGCCATCTATTGGCATCATTGTGAAGTTCTGTTAAAAATGCTGAAGCTCATTAAAAATTAAATAATTTAGTTTCCTTACAATATTTATCTAATTTTAGTATTTGTTGTTCAAATACAGGATATAATTCAAATAATTGATCAAGTTTCAGGCTCAGCCTTTCAGAAAATTTAGAGTTCTGAGGTCAACTTTGGACGTTAGAAAATCTCCACTTTGAAAGCCCCCCATTACGTCAATTTTAGGGGAAAAATAAAAAAATATATATTTTTGGACTCTATTCCTAATTATCTTTAAAATGATATACCGCAACCTTATGTAACGCTATAAAAATATTTAACTTCGCATTCGCTTCTATGAGAGCCCTCCTGAAATAAAGATTTTTATAACTTTTTAAGCCATATTCGGCTGGAGGCCATTGGTTTACAATTTACATAATATTATGTTTAAAACTGAAGTAATTACGTTCAGTATTTCAGAAGTTATAATGCTCTGACAGACAGACGGACGGACGGACAAGTGCAAATTCGCTCAAGTAGACTTAGATACCTTCGCTTCGGTCGGTCAATTATTTACTTCGTTATACCTACCTGCTGCTATATTCGACAATTACAAACTTGAACTCGATAAAATTGAACTGATTATTATAACTGACAATAGTAATTGTATGGACGCTCGCAGCTACAATAAAACTACAGTGGACGGCACTTCAGGCGTCAGCATTTATTGAAAAGGTGAGAACTTCACTAGATAAAAGTTGTCGATAGCACGCTACGGCACTCAATTTAAATTCTTGGCAACGAATTAACTGGTACGAGTAAGTACCTATTGGACGCTACGAGAATAAGCATTTAATTTTAAATTGGAATATTGCAGGACTACTTATAGGCACACCTATAGTTTTATGTGTCTATGTACCTATCTATCTTAAGATCTATCTCTATGCCTAGATACTAATTACGACTAGGTATATAGTCGAAACGTCAAACGAGGCGTACCTACCGAATTAATTAGATACGTATAGAATGTAAATAGATATCATTGAATTGCCTACGTACGAATAAATACAATTCAGATTTCGACACAGTTTCCAAGGAAAATACAAGCAAAATAAATACGGTTCGATTGATCGACCTAATGGACGCTGAGACTTAATAGTTGTTAAACACTAAGTAAAATTTCTGAAAATACCATGGGGGTGGGAGTCTGACATATTATTACCTATGGAAAATTCAATTGGGTGTCGATTTGTTGAACCAGGATTTGTTGAAAAATAATGGACTTCACTTTCTACAAACTACTACTATGTAAGAACCGTATGGATTATACCGGTATTTTGAGGGTTGAGAGGTTTTGGAGATTTCCACCTCTTAGCAGGGATCAAATTCTCCAAAATACTTACCTGTTTTCTTAGCGACTACATCACTTCTAGACAAAATTTCATATAATATTTTCTAACCTCAGTGGCCTAAGTTATGCGTTGATAGAGTCATTTAAGACTCATAAGTCAGAATTAAGTGTTCTAAATGTAAGGAAGCTATGGATTTCAAAGAATTTTGTATCCATCCGTAGATTTGGATGGCGTGCTACCAGCGCTGGTGGTGAAGTGTCAGGTTCAGGGGAAGGCTACCTCCGCGCTGGGGGCGTATACGTGCTGTGTCTCCGGGAGCGACTCGGCAGGCTCGATATGGCGGTCTTACACGCGCCCAACCCTCCGAACGAGCTGAACCTCGCTTGGATAGTGCCACAATACTTGCTAATTTCCATGGCGGAAATTATGTTTGCGGTGTCAGGCCTGGAATTCTCGTTTACTCAGGTAATATGATCAATATCAGTCGAGGTTAATTACAAACTGAAGCGAAAGGTGTGCAGGTTGCGGGACACGATTTTGCGCGAGTCTGAATATAGTCACATAGTTACTACAGCAGAATCTAGATACTAATATTATAAATGTGAAAGTGTGTGTCTCTCTGTCTGCTACGCTTTCACGGCCCATATCTTCAAGTAAATTTTGATTTTGTTAATTTAATCAAGTAGCTACAGTCAAGCTACAATCAATTTGCATTAAGCATACGTATATACCAACTAGCTGACGCCCGCGACTTCGTACGCGTGGATCGAGGTTTTGTGGTTCCCGCGGGAACTCTTTAATTTTCCGGGATAAAAAGTAGCCTATGTGTTATTCCAGACTATAATCTATCTCTGTGCCAAATTTCATCCAGATCCGTTCAGCCGTTGGGGCGTGATTGAGTAACAAACATCCATCCATACATCCATGCATCCATACCGACATCCATACATCCAAACTTTCGCATTTATAATATTAGTAAGATACTTAATGCAATTGCCGGGAAAATTCTCATGGGATTATAAAAACGCAATCCACGCGGACGAAGTCGCGGGCATCATCTAGTATTGTATAATAAGTTCTATAGCCTGACCAGGAAAATAATACAACTAATATTTAAATGGCTGGGTATACTTAGTGTATAACAATGAGAAAATGCAACAGTAGAGCCCCCGAGCAGGTTTTTAATTTTTCTGGCCAGGCTATATACGTACGTACATATATACGTATATACGTACATCTACCTACATTCGATTTCGTGGTGTATGGCTAAACGCAGTGCGTTGGTGTGATGCTACGTAGTAGGTACGCTACGAGTTGGTATTGCTGCAAATTGCAATACCAACTTAAAGCGTCGTAGCACAATGCACATACCGAGTAGTTTTCGAATCCTGCGTTTTGTACTTTTCGTGTAGATAGATATGCATTGCGTACATACACATCAATGATCCTTTCTCAAGTTGCTTACTGGACTTACAACAGAATCAATACATTAATAAACATCTTCCCCCTCACAACATTTTCCTGTAAATCGTGTTCCAGATGGCTTCAATCACTCTCCTACGATGAGACAGCAAAACTCTTAATAATAGTTAAATAATTAGGTAGGTACATTCTATTAGTACACAAACAAACACACACACACGGACACTCACGCACACACTCTCTCTCTCACACACACACACACACAAAAGCGCGCGTGCCAAGTCTTGCATGCTTGACGCTTTTAAGTAATTTAAAATAAAGTAAATTGTTTTTGTACTATATACTATTAGTTTTAGATAATAGTAATGGATTACTGTGTAGTTGTTTCGGAGGTGGGCGTTGACGGCTGAAACGCAGTTTTTTACTTTTTTATCCGTCATCGTTTCTTAGAAATAAGATGAAATTTGTTAGTCTTCAGAAAATAAATATACTTCTTTCAAATTAATCCCAAAGTACCTTTTATGTACAATATTAGTAAGTAAGTAAGTAAAAACACTTTATTACACACAAACAATTAACAAAACAGAGATAAAACTAATCATGATATAATTTACAACTTGTTGCGGTGTAAAGGCGGCCTTATCACTAAGAGTGATCTCTTCCAGGCAACCTTTATGAAAGGAGATCGGTTGCATGTTGACAGGGTGGTGCACAGTGCACACGTGTAAACTAAAAGAAAAATTATAAAAACCTACTAAATATTACAATATAATAAACTTACATAACGGTACATACTATAATTACATACTATTTTACATAAATAACAATATGAATCTAAAAATAAAATAAACATAATATATACTCAAATAATAAATATGATATCATAAACTTACTTACAGAAGCTTTACATAGATATTAATACTTTTATAGCGATAAATAGTAATTTTTAAGACGTCGTTTAAAAGTTGGTAATGATACAGACTGGCGGATATCCTGCGGTAGCGCATTCCAGAGAATCACAGCTTTGACAGTGAAGGAGTCGCCGTAGCATTGCGAGCGACTGCTTGGCATCGCTAATTTGTTATCGTTCTTTGAACGAAGGTTGAGAAGATGGCTAGACCGAAGAAAATGAAATCTTTCCTTTAGATATGGAGGAGTATGTGGAAGAAAGAGGATAGAGTAGAGAAGAGAAAGGATATGAAAATTACGGCGTTGTTTAACGGTGAGCCATTTGAGTTGGACTCGATATTGAGTTATGTGGTCAAATTTTCTCAGCCCAAACACAAATCTGATAGCCATATTTTGCAGACGTTCAAGCTTATTAACGAGAATCTGTGGTAAATCAGAATAGCATGAATCTGCATAATCTAGGAGGGGAAGCAGAAGTGATTGAGCCAAGGATATTTTGGTTTTGAATATTAATAATAAGCTTTCGGTCATAAACACATAATTTTTTGCTTGGCGCTTGACGTTAAGTTCCTACCTTCCTACCTATATATACCGACAAGGACTTAAATTGCCTGCAGCACGTAATATAAAACTGACTGCAAAGTAATGACATTAAGTAGTAGCTGCTGATGGGAAAAGTTAAGATATTTTCTTATTTAAAATTATTGAAGAGAATATTGCAACTACGAGTAAAAGCCTTTCAGGGCGAGATTGAATGGTAGAAAGGTATTACCTACGAGGTAAGAACGTTCTTTGAACTGCAGTAGAGATACTTAATTTAATTAGTACCGTCTTTTGAAAGCATCACTTTGCAATGAAATAACATAGGTACATACCACTAAACCTATTCAGTGGAAGATACCTTCGTAATATCTTATTCAACAGGGTAATTAGTTCTCAGAATAAGAACCTCCGTGTTTTCGATATAAGTATAGACGCCAGACGGTATTAAAACGGGCTATTATGTGATGCTTATAAGAAATAAGCATTGCAATTTGTATTAGATTGCTAATTGTACCTAGACCAAATAGTAAGCTGTGATAATAATCGAATGGTATACCTACTACGTAACTACCTATGTAAGCTCTGTCTATACGACGAAATGTAAAAAAGTTAAATATTATCCAAAATACGGAAGTTGTATGTATGTATATACTTTATTGTACACCACGAATATACAAAAACAACATGTTACAAACAAGAAAACAACAATATGTAGGTACAATAAGGCGGACTGATCGCTAAGCAGCGATCTCTTCCAGACAACCTTAACGTTGGGAGAAAATGAAAAAGAAGATGAAGGGAGGTGGTGTAAAAATAATAATAAAATTAAATACTAATAGCTAAATAAACTAACCAATACCATATATTATAACATATTGTGATAAACTAATATATACAAAATAATAATAATAGACATACCAGTAAATACATAAATAAGTATAAGAAAGAAAACAATAAACATGTCGTAACTAATGATAACAAAGAGATAAGTAAAATTTTTTTATTACTACTAATAAAAAATACAATAATTAAAATAGTAAGTATTTTAATTATTATAATGGTATGGTGTTAATATGGTAACACCCCCTCTTTTTTTTGCATCGGGTATTATGGTACAAGTGTGTAATATTGGTGATTACCGCTGAGGCGCCATTGAGACCCGAGCCGTTAGGTGAGGGTCTTAAGATAGCCGAGGACGGTAATCATCAATACACGCGTGTATCATACGACGTTTTTCAACACACTTGTGAAGAAAATAATACTAAAAATAATTTTATTTAGTAGATAAAATATAAAATAAAACTATAACTACTCACTTGTGAATAATGGTAATGAAAAAGTCACAGTTTGATTATAGGTGTCATTATGTCATATGTGCCTAATTGCGGTGAAATTAGAGCCACTTTATGAGCTGAGAGTTGAAAAAAAATTTTATTTTCAGGCGCCGAAGAGTATGAAAACCATCACAATCGCCACTTGGTACATGTCCGTAGCGATAGGAAATCTCATCGTGATCCTTGTTGCACAGGCCAAGATATTTGAATCCCGAGTATGTATTCAGTATTGTAGCACCTTATTTACCTATTCAATGAGCACTAGTCACTACAGCTTATTAGATCCTGAAACAAAAGGAAAGCACGATGGCAATTGCAGGGCAGGACTTTACACTGAAGGGGAGCGTCGAGCGTTCACGTATAATAGAGACGTAATACCTACTTATGTTTGAGGGTGACGTACTCAAAGTATGCCAACTGGACCCTATTACCTCCGTTTTGCGTCAGTCCGTCCATCTGGCTGTCAGCGGGCTGTTTTATCTGATGAATCGTAATCAACCGACTTCCAAAAAAGGAGGAGGTTCTCAATTCAGCGCGTATATATTTTTTTTTAATGTATGTCGGTGCATATTTCCATGGTTTCTGAACCGATTTGAATTTTTTTTCTTTCAGTCTTTAGAGGAAGATCTCGAGGTGGTCCCATAAAAAATTCTGACTCCAAATCTTGAACTCTGACACTAAAAAGTTGAAAATAAAATATCTTTCCGAAAAACCGTTTTTTGGAAAGAATTTTTATAATATTTGACAGTTCAAATTTTCACAGTAGAAATAAACACGGTCCCCGCTCGCCATATTTTAAGAAACGTGATTTTATACGCGTTCTTAGCTCGATCCATACAGAGATAGCAAAAAAAATCCAAAAAGCGTTAATTTGTGCACAAAATGTGATTTCAATATTCGTAATGTCATAAAACTTTTACGGCCACCCCATTGTACTTAGTTAGTGAATAGGTAAACTAATTCATTCAGTTGTCTGTTTTAATGAAACCCCTCGTGCAGGCAACGGAATTCTTTGTGTACGCCGGTGTTCTGACAGCGGCCATGCTGATATTCTTGCGGATGGCCAACGGCTATTGTCCTAGAACAATAGAGGGCGATGGCTCCTCGACTGAAAGCCGTCCTTTGCTACACAGACATTCTAGGGTTAGACATATTCATTTACCTATTTCATTATTTGTAAGCGCTCCGTTTTTTCATAATATCGTGTTGCTAGTACTTTTAATTAAAATGATTTACTAAAGGTACACGAAATTATTAAAAGACTAGCTGACCCGGCGAACTTACCGCCGTACGTACCGCCTTAGTATGCAAAATTAAATGTATATTTTTCAATATTTCTGAGAGATTTTCTTAATATTTTTTTCCGTAAGAACCTTCTCCTAATAATAACAAATACAACAAATAAAGAATTAGTGAAATCGGTCCAGCCATTCACGCGTGATACCGTGACCAAGGAAAATGGGTTTCATTTATATATATAGATATAGATATATAGATAGATATAGATGCTTTATCGCAGTCAAAGAAAACATGTCATATAGGTAAGTAAAGACGAACTACTATCTGTTCTGTGCCAGTTTCCGCGTCACACTTTAGCTGTAATCAACAAAGAGGTCTCGGGCTACATGCTCGTATCACAAAAGAAAATATCCGCCCTATATTTAAGCTCTACCCATTATTTTTAACTGGAAGCACAGATTTTGCGGCGAGCTATATTTCCGATTTTACAGCAGTGATAAAGTGCTTACTTCATTAACTTACCTGAATGCGATTCTCGTGAAATCTCATTAGCGTGAAAAATCAATAGAATACGAGTAAATAATAGCTATTTATGCAACTGTATCGTAATGAGGGTCATTTTAATTCTAGTGCTGTTTTTTGATACGAGGCTAAAAAAATAAAAGTAAAAATAAAGTATAAAAAAATAAAGTATAAAATATTTTATATATTTATCTACTCCAGCATCGAAAAGTTCCAATTTCGAATTTGACAACTATATCGAATTGAACCCTCTTTCGTGTTTGCTTCTCATAACGATACAGTTCGTTGTATGGGAGCTGTATCGTTATGAGTCGTAGCTGTATCGATATGGTTATCTTCATAAATAGGATACCTATAGCTTAGCGGCTCTGGGTTCTGGCACTTTCCCAACCAGTCAATTGATTTGACTTTTTTATTAATTTACAAAGTAAAAAATTATAAAGACGTCCTTGTCGTAGATAAAATCTTGTATGCAACTGTACGTAATTAGTCATTTTAATTCTCGTACTATCCTATTTTGATACTCGGCAAGCCTCGTATCAAAAAACAGCACTCGAATTAAAATGACCCTCATTACGATACAGTTGCATAAATAGCTATTATGTATTAGGTATTGTATTAATTTAAACTCGCATATTATTTAGTATTGGCCAAGAATCTGATCCCCCAATTAACCTTGTCCAGACCTAGACCATCGTCCAGCGGGTAGGTAAGCGGGTTCAACACAATCAACTTTCAGCTATTAGTTATCTCTTCTATTTATATATATATTTATATAAATCAATTGCTGTTCGTTTGTCTCGCTAAAACTTTTTTTTTTTTTTTTTTTTATTGTGAGATAGGCTTGCGCTTGACGACAATCATGCTTAGTGCAAAGCAATGATGAGCTCTAGGTTGGAACGCGCTTGCCTAGAAGATGCCTATTCACTCTTGCCTATTCACTCGAGAACGGTTTGACCGATTTAGATGGAATTTTTTGTGTGTGTTTGAGTTGGGAGTTCAGGTAAGTACAAAAACTGTCACCTAATGGGCTTAGGTGTTCCTGGCATTGTTAGGGCATGAGTAGATATAATTTTACAGGTTCTAAAAATAATTGTTCATGTATTTACTTATAGAGCGAAAACAAACTAGGGATCGGGCAGGAAATAAAATTCTGCGTAAAAAGACCAGCGTCAAGGAACGACGTTTTGTTCTGGCGCGTTAGTATTTGCGATCGTCATATAATATTAGTCACGCGGACTTTTAGTTTAGTCTTCGAGTCAATTCTTTTGTCCATAGTGTGTTTTCACTCTTAATATAGCATCTGCTAACAATAATTAGGTAGATATGTGAATATGGTATAATTTGAATACACGCCACCTGAACTGACTTCAAATAGGTAAATTACATGAAAAATCCATTTCATTTCATTAAAACTTGTCGTTTCTATATGACCTATGCGTTGAATGGGAAATGAGTTTCAAAAAGTTTTAATTGAAATTTTTCATCAAAATCTATTTTCCGGTTCATACGTTGCAATGTTATTGTAGGTACGCCATCTAAAATTGCGGTGTACCTAATTCCTCGGAGTAAACATTTGAGAATATTCGCACTTGTATTCCGAATGGATTTTAATTGGTAGGTAGGAATTGTGTGCTCGTTGATTTGTTGTGTACCTGATGCATTGTGTATTTAATCGTATTGTAATGTTTTTTGTATGTTGTTTGAATGCTGCTGTTTATAAAGTACGATGCTAATACGGTTATATTGAATTCTGAGAACTAAACTAAGTTAAATAGGTAGATGTTGTGAAGGCAGGAGGTTGTAGGCAGAATGAAACTCGATTGTTAGATCTAACGGAATGAATGAATTTTATTTCAATGCCATCCGTATTTTATACATACATTACTACCGCAAACTTATACTACAGCAGACAGCCAATCAACTGTTGCTACAAAATCTACACTAATATCAACCAATAATATTACATCTTACATTTAATTAATAACTACATAATATGTGCCGATAGCGGAAGGCGCGCGCGTCGTTGTTCTGCGCGTTGCCTACTGCACCGTAAGTTGCGAACGCGCGGCTATAAAACTAGCCCGCGCGTTGCACGAGCCTTTCATTCGCCGGCGGCCACTGCGGAGCGAGGACGTGTTCATCGGTTTCGAGTGCGATGCTACAGTTCCCGCCATCTACGTGGAGCGATGGTGTCTGCTTGATCCAGCCGTGCAATGAAGCCTTCCTCGGCGTGAATATTCCATCAACCATGCTAATTCACGCTAATCATCACTGTGCCGCACATAATAAAGTACTTCTCCGGTGTTTTATTATTTTCCTTTGAAGGTGCTTCGTGACCATCAACATGCTATATAATGTGTATAATAAAGTGATCTTCTTGTATTATTATTTTCCCGATAATTCCTGGTAATGTCGTAGGTGTTTACCGGTACGGCAGACGCGGTAAGGTAAATGTGCAGCTGCGTGTCCTGCACAGTCAGCGTCGCGGCTGCACATACATGTGTCTGCTACATCACTCCCCGCCAGCGAAGCGTACAGGTGGTTTTGATATTCGGCCGGATCTCGTTACGTATGTGTTAGCTTTATCCTCACTAGCCGTATTAACGAAGAAGGCAGGCTTTAAGCGGTCGATAGACACGTTGGCTGTCCGTCCTTTAGTTTCCAGGGTGTAATACTTGTCGTGCCGATCCATGACTTCGAAGGGACCGTCATAGTTAGGCGTCAACGGTCTCTTAACTGCGTCGTTTCGTACGAACACATGCGAACACTTGCTTAGGTCTTCGTGAATGAATGTCGCTTGGTTTTTGGTTGAATTCCTCTGTGCTCGTGCTTTCTTTAATGCGTTACTGAGGTTATGCGCGAAATAGGATGATGAATTGTTTCCCTTAGTATATTCTTCGTAAAATTCACCAGGCAACCGAAGTGGCTGACCATACAATAGCTCCGCGGTGCTCTTGCCGATATCTTCTTTTATTGCGGCACGTAGTCCCAGTAAAACAGTAGGTAATTCACGTGCCCAATTTATCGTATTGAATCTTGCAGTCAAAGCAGCCTTCAGGGACCTATGCCACCGCTCAACTATGCCATTCGCTTGTGGATGATAGGCTGTGGTATGAATTCTTTTAATGCCCATTCTCTCCATCAACTTGTTGAATAGGTCCGACTCAAACTGGGATCCCCGATCCGTTGTGATGAAAGCGGGACACCCAAATCTTGCTATCCATCCGTCGTAGAACGTATTAGCTATAGTTTCAGCTGTTATTTCCGTGATTGGGTATGCTTCTGGCCACTTAGACGTTCGGTCAATCATGGTAAGTAAATAGCGAAACCCTTGTGATATAGGTAAGGGTCCTACTATATCGACGTGAACATGCGACAGGCGATCCGCTTCTTTAAATGATCCGATCGGTGATTTTGTGTGTTTCTGGATTTTTGCTCTCTGACACTGCAAACAACCTTTAGCCCAGTTTACGACATCCGTTTTCATTGAGGGCCAGAAATATCGAGATGATACCATTCTTCTTGTGGTTCTGACACCAGGGTGGCTTAGCTCATGCGTTGCCCGATATACTACTTCGCGAAACTCCTTGGGTAGGTATGGACGAGCCGAACCCGACGAGAATTCGCATGTGATTTTAGTAGAAGTTCCAGGCAATGAGACGTTTTTGAGGTCGTGCTTTGCGTTCTTCTTCAGTTCTTTTAGGTCTTCATCTTGAGCTTGACTCCTGGCTAGGGCCTCATAATCAATCGGTGACGGGCATGAAATTGTTTCTATTCGAGAGAATGCATCGGCGACCTGGTTATCTTTTCCAGAAACATGACGAATATCAGACGTGAACTGCCCTATATATTCCAGATATCTCGTACGCCGTGGTGTCTCGTTCTTGCTGCTAGCGGTTATTGCGTTCGTGAGTGGTTTGTGATCAGTGTATATAATAAGCTCCCTTCCTTCGAACATCCGACGAAAGTGTCGAACCGCCAGGTAGATAGACAGCAATTCCCGATCGTAGGTGCTGTACTTCTGTTGGGCTTCGTTGAGCTTCTTTGAAAAAAATCCAAGTGGCCTCCAACTCCCGCGGATATTTTGTTGTAGAACAGCTCCCGCGCATGTATCTGACGCGTCAGTCATCAAAGCAAAACAAGCGTCGGCGGACGGGTATGACAAACGGACGGCGTTGGCGATGTCTTCCTTGCACTTCTCGAAACTTTTTCGCGCCGTGTCAGTCCACTGAATTAGCGTCTTATCGTTTTTCTTTGCTCTATGTAGGTACAAATTGAGTTCTTTCTGATGATCTGCTGCGTGCGGAATACTTGTTCTATAAAAGTTGATCATTCCCATAAAACGGCGCAAATCTTGAATTGTCGCTGGTAATGGGTATGATCTAAGAGCTTGCACCTTTTCCTCCGTGGGTGTAATTCCTTGTTCTGATATAGTATATCCGAGGAAGTCCAGTTGGCGTTGTCCGAATACACACTTAGCGACGTTTATTTGTAGGCCATTCGCGTCCAATCTCTTAAAAACCTCTTCCAAGTCTCTCTTGTGATCTGTTTCAGTAGCCGACGCAATGAGGATGTCGTCCACAAATGGAAACACTGCAAGTCCCCTCATTATGTTGTCGATATGACGCTGGAAGGTTTGCCCGGCGTTCCGTAGACCGAAACACATCCTGGTGAACTCGAAGAGGCCGAATGGTGTGATGACGGCAGTTTTTTTTACATCTTCTTCACGATTCTTTATCTGATAGTAGGCCTTCTTCAGATCGATTTTAGAGAAAATCTTCTTATCTCGCAGGTTGTATGTAAAATCATGGAGACGAGGGATTGGGTATCGATCAGGTATAGTAACTGCGTTAAGGCGCCTATAGTCTCCACAGAATCGGTAACTTCCGTCCTTTTTATCTACTATGTGGAGTGGGCTCGCCCATGGGCTGTTTGAAGGACGACATATCCCTTGATTCATCATTGTCTGGAATTCTTCTTTAGCTGCCTTGTATTTATGCGGGGGTAAGGGTCTTGCCTTTGCGTAGATCGGCGGGCCTGTAGTTTCAATGTGGTGCTTGACTTCGTTGCTCCCGTCTCTTAGCCACTGAAGGTTGGGTCGAGTGATATCTGGATACTTTGCTAGGAGGTCGTGGTATGGCCGGCTAGTGTCGATAGTGCGTATACTCTCTCCTGAACACGATGATACGTAGCCTTTTACGGTTAAATTCGTTTCCTTGTCCAGTAAACTCCGGCCATGGAGGTCTATTGTGAGATTATAATGATGCAAAAAGTCCGCTCCTAATATTGGCCGGCTGACTGCTGCGATCACGAATTTCCATCTGTAAGGTCGTCTTAATCCCAAATTTAGCATCAGCGTCTTCTCTCCGTAGCATGGAATAGCTGACCCGTTTGCGGCATATAGCTGATCATTCACTGTGTGGCGGTTTTTGGAGAATTGAGCAGGTAGTACGGACACGTTGGCACCAGTATCGATCAAGAAATTGATTCCCGAGGAAATATCTTTGATGAATAGGCGGTTTTTCGATATTTCTTCGACCACGTTCCCCGCCTGAGCGTGAGCCGTTTCTAGTTTTCCGAATCCTTTTTGCTATTGAAGTGGCACGGACTCCTGCAACGATATGCTTCCTTTCCAAATCTTCGATGAAAGTAACAAATGGGTTTCGAGTCTTTCTCGTACTGGGATGCTTGAGATCTCGAGCGGCTTCTGAATCTGCGCCCTGCAGGTGAGTACCGACGTCGCTCTCTTGAACGGGAACGATCCATTTTGAGCTGTGCTATTTCTTTCCTCAAATCTTCAATAGCTTCGACGATGGACACGTCTGATTTTTCCGATCTGGAAGGCTGCCCTTTGCACGAGCATACTATGTTGACCTCCTTGGCTTGCTCGTGCATCTTGTCCGCCATCGCGGCCAACGCCTCTAATTTCAGGGTCTCCTCACTGATAGACAGGACCGCTCGAGTAGACGCAGGTAAGTGTCCCATCCAAAGCAAGCGTAGGGTGTTTTCTGCCATGTTGTCGCGAGCCAAATCCTGCATCCTTCGAAGGAGTTGTGATGGGCGTTGGTCCCCGAGCTCCATTTCATTTAATAATTTCTGCAGCTTCTTGCCCTCGGAGACCTCGTAGACTGACAGCAACCTTGCTTTAAGGCTTTCGTATCTTCCAGTTTGTGGTCCAATAAGGATATCACCTATCTGCTCGACGTCACATTTCTCTAGTTGAGACACTGC
Source organism: Erebia aethiops (assembly GCA_923060345.2). Taxonomy (NCBI): domain Eukaryota; kingdom Metazoa; phylum Arthropoda; class Insecta; order Lepidoptera; family Nymphalidae; genus Erebia; species Erebia aethiops. The sequence continues at coordinate 7,218,575 of OV281079.1, read as the reverse complement.
TAGTCCAAATTTATTTTCGTCTCCTAGTTTCTGCGCCGCAACCATCGTCTCGAAGTGTGCGAACCATAGCCGTGGGTTGTCGCGCCAAAACGGTGGAATTCGAGATTTGACTCCGATGGACTCGATAATATTTTCGAGCGGTGAATCTTCTTTGCGCGCCATACTACGTAGTCGTCGGGGTCACCACTGTGAAGGCAGGAGGTTGTAGGCAGAATGAAACTCGATTGTTAGATCTAACGGAATGAATGAATTTTATTTCAATGCCATCCGTATTTTATACATACATTACTACCGCAAACTTATACTACAGCAGACAGCCAATCAACTGTTGCTACAAAATCTACACTAATATCAACCAATAATATTACATCGTACATTTAATTAATAACTACATAATATGTGCCGATAGCGGAAGGCGCGCGCGTCGTTGTTCTGCGCGTTGCCTACTGCACCGTAAGTTGCGAACGCGCGGCTATAAAACTAGCCCGCGCGTTGCACGAGCCTTTCATTCGCCGGCGGCCACTGCGGAGCGAGGACGTGTTCATCGGTTTCGAGTGCGATGCTACAGTTCCCGCCATCTACGTGGAGCGATGGTGTCTGCTTGATCCAGCCGTGCAATGAAGCCTTCCTCGGCGTGAATATTCCATCAACCATGCTAATTCACGCTAATCATCACTGTGCCGCACATAATAAAGTACTTCTCCGGTGTTTTATTATTTTCCTTTGAAGGTGCTTCGTGACCATCAACATGCTATATAATGTGTATAATAAAGTGATCTTCTTGTATTATTATTTTCCCGATAATTCCTGGTAATGTCGTAGGTGTTTACCGGTACGGCAGACGCGGTAAGGTAAATGTGCAGCTGCGTGTCCTGCACAGTCAGCGTCGCGGCTGCACATACATGTGTCTGCTACAATGTTTCAGGTAAAGGCTTGCACAGGACTACCGTAGAACAGGCTTTTAACGTGTTCTCCGATATATTGTGACACCACCTCAGATTAAACAATACCTACAGATCGTAACACACTGCCAATATTCTGACTTTAAACTAATACTGGGAATTTCTTGACAGAATTTTCATGTGAAAAAACTTTAAGTAGGAGCTCGGTACCCTAGTTTTTATTAAGTATACTCTGATCTCTAATTAAAAAAAATGTTTTGATTTAGATGATATCGGTGCACTCGGCCAGCACAAGTACGCAACCATACAGCAATGTGAGCAGGGAAAGCAGTGGGGCTTCATGTTTGGTCCACATGGAGCGAGCGCGAACCTCGGCCTGGCCAACCTACGCGGTAGTACATGTTGGTACCCCTAGCACCACCGACAAGAAGGCTACCACTTTAGCAAAGGACTAAAGTTGCGATCGTAATATTATTATACCTAAACTAATAGGGTTTAATAAGATTAGCACAGCCTAAGTATAGTTATATATTATCTAATCTTACAGTAACAGTGGATCAATGCCCATACAAATTCCAGTCCACGGGCTCACCTGCTATACCTACACCTACGTATATACACTTGTTATACCTACACCTACACACATAATTTTATCCTAGAATAACTGGATTTTTCATTGAAAGTTTTTCCAGCTTAGAGATAGGGTGCCATATTGTCCCTGTCACCCCGCAGCGTTGCTCTGTCTAGACATGTCTGTCAGATGACAGGTACTTTTTACCTATATCTTTAGACTGTGATTTTAGTATTCCATTTGCAATTTCCATATTGTAAGCACTTAGTACCAGATTTTATATTATTTAAATGAAATTTTATATTTATATAGGTACCTAGTTGTTTTTATTTTTAATAATGATAATATTATAGTTTAAATTGGTTAGCCTGCTCATTGATGGCAATAACAATTTGTATAATCATCCTTTACTAATTATGTGTAATTATGTTTGCAGAATTATAATAAATAGTTTATATTAAAACATCTGGTTGGTGTTTCTGTTTTTTTTCTAAATACCTACCCCTTTTTCACAAATAATATACTTAATTATAATATGTATTCACAAGTTTATTTAATTTAAGTTGGTACTAATTATAAATAAGTGACTCAAATTTTTTTATTGGGTAGTGTTCCTGTGTTCAACGAAATATGTTTATAATATAATAATTATATTAATACGACGAATATTTCGTTGGATGATTTCAAAGTCTGCCTAGTTAAACGAAGTACCTACCTCATTTGAAACGTAATACTTAAGTAGGTCGTACTGAAAGTTTCTGGATTCTTATAAATAAGACCAGATATTTATATTTATGACTCATTTATTGATTTTCGGGGCTGGGACTTCCAATACCGGGATCCCGGACTTTTTTCGCCGGTTTTCAATACCAGTATTGAAATGTCTAATACCGGGATACCGGTAGGTATTGGTGACACTATATAAACGAAATAGTGACTATTGCATATATTTCTTGGTATATGCCACTGTTTTTATTCGGCTTAGTTTAAAACTTGTACCATAAGCACATTAGATTAAAAGAGTGCCTTTATTGTCTAAAATCAGTGATGAAAACACACATACGTTTCACGTAGGTACAGTCCCACAATTTTATCTGACTCGGTGACATGTCAATAGTACGTATCTGGTTATTCACTCCAATAATATTTATTGCTTAATTTAACACAGTGGCCATTTTCTAAACAACTAAGTATGCCTAGCGATTAGCGACTCTAGGTTAGTGTTGCCACCCTACAAAATCATAGAAGTGATACCATATTATGTAGATCGTTTTAAATTTCCATCTAACACTAGTATTTATGAAAAATAAAGTATAAACAAAAACTAAACAGACATAATGTTCCAATTTTGGCCACCAGGCCAGATATAGTTTGTGCGACTATCGGCGTAGAGATGATCACGTATACGTCTTAATTATCCGAACCACGAATGGGGCTTCATTATCAAAGACCGATTTAAGTCTCTGGCAGCTCTATTTTTACAGCGAAAATCGTAAAAAATCACGGCGAAAATTTTCACGACTTAAATTCATTGCTACAGCGACACGTTTTTCAAAATGCCGCCACAATGAAAAAACATGACAGTGTCGCATATTAAAAAGTAACATTTTCTCAGAGAGTTCCGTTTTCGAATCCCGTGCTATAATATTTTTTTTAATTGGAAGTGTCCAGATACTTTCAGTATGCCCTACGTATAGCACATGAGATTGTTTTGAAGTAAAATTGATTGCAATATCGCACACCCTCAGTAACAAACAACTTAATTACGTACTCGTACCAGTATAGCGGTTGTAGTTTGCGCAACTATAATTATATGTATTATAAAGCGTATCTAAGTTTGATGATATCTTCGAGAAGTTCCATGCATCCGTTTTGTTGGAGACTAAAGTTATATTATGTACCTATTAGTTCTAAATATAAGTATGTACATTGTCCAACTCATCTTTTAATATCTAATCCCATCAAAAAGGTGTGTATCGAGAATGCCCGCATGGCATGCCCGCTGATCCAGGTAATTTACTTAGTTAACACATTATGTACCTACCTACTCTAAGGCCACGACTACACTTGTAAGTTACGTAATAGTTGCGCACATTTTTACACTGTGTACAGTTTCCATTAATTCCAACATTCCAACACGATGTTGTTGATGAAGGGTGTTGTGTGTTAAACGGTTGTAAATAATAATAAATCTCTGGATATAGAATCAATCCGGATCAAATCAAAAAGACGTGGTCCTGTATTCTACTCCCGATAACAATTAATGAATTCGGACTCTTTTAGCTTGGGGAAACAATTCTCAAAACTCTTTTAGCTGTTTGACGACCTCCGTGGCGCAGTGTGTAGCGCTGTTGCCTTAACGTGCGGAGGCCCCGGGTTCGATCCCCGGCAGGGTCATTTTGGGAATTTATAATTTCTGAATTTTCCCTGGTCTGGCCTGGTGGGAGGCTTCGGCCGTGGCTAGTTACCACCCTACCGGCAAAGACGTGCCGCCAAGCGATTTAGCGTTCCGGTACGATGCCGTGTAGAAACCGAAGGGGTATGGGTTTAATAACTCCCATGCCCCTAACAGGTTAGCCCGCTACCATCTTAGACTGCATCATCACTTACCATCAGGTGAGATCGTAGTCAAGGGGTAGCTTGTAGTGGATAAAAAAAAATTTTACTTAATCCGGAATAAAAGCCTCGTAGCTTTAATTTTAAGATAACTTAATTGACTATCACCGTCGTGTTTTATATTTATTTGACGTTCAAAAAGTGTATAGTGTACCGTGAGTGTGTACTTATGTGCATAAATAGTTAAACATTGAATTGAAAAAAAAAAAAACATACGTGCCGAATTGAGAACCTCTTCCTTTTTTGGAAGTCGGTTAAAAAAAGTAACCCATTCGGAAGACAAGCCATTCGTCGCCAAGCAACGTCGGTTACAGACTGACAGACGGATTATAATGTTTGTACGGATAACGACCAAGACCACATAGAGTTCGTTGTGTCATTCTAACTTCTAATTAAAGTCAGATAATTAATGTAATAAGATATTAGCTCAATCATTATGTTCAAGATATTCTTATGTAAGTATAAGTATTAGTAAACATCATTCAACTATCGATCGGTCAGACTTAATGTATTTAACTTGCATGCGGTGGTTGACCTAATTACACTTAGTACGGGTGGCCAATTAAGCCGTAAGTAAAGACAGTACTTATTCATAAGTGGAGACCTAATTATAGTATCCTGTGAATATGTTAAAATATTATAAGTAATAGGGCCAACTACTGTTTTTTGTTTCAAGTGTAAGTACTGGGGATGGAAAGTAGTTGGTACAACTAAATCCAGGATTGAGGATACTAAGTGAGGTAACTACTCGGGTTTCTAGTAGAATCTATCCTGTAAACCTACTTTTCTCTATGACGTAAAAGTTGACGACCTCCATTGGCACAAGTTCGATCCCCGGTGAGTCAATTAGAGAGTTTATAATTTCTAAATTGTCCTGGTCTGAACTTGAAGGGAGGCTTCGAACGTGGCTAGTTACCACTCAACCAGCCAAGACGTGCCGGCAAGTGATATAGCATTCCAGTATGATGCCCGATCAAGGGTTATAGGTACATGTTTAATATAATTGCTATACCGCAGCTTTCATTGTAGCATAGAACACATTGTTGCAGTGTTATGCACTTCAAAATGCCTTAGCGAAGAGGTGTGGTCAAGTCCGACTGATGTGGAATCGAGTGACCCTCTATTTGAAGTCACAGGTTATCCACTGACTGGTGATATACCTCTGCTTAACCGAAAGGTACCTAACTATTATACGAATAAAGGCGTTTATTTTAAGTGTGTATATTCCTATATCTATAACTGCCTCGTTGGTCTAGCGGTTAGCATACTCGACTGCGGATCACGAGGTCCTGGGTTCGATTCCCGGTCGGGCAAAAAAATTTGTATTGGGTTTTTCAATTCAGAAATTCTCAGTGCCAGCCCGGAGTTGGAAGTTGGCGGTGTCTCACCCCCGTGCCTCGGAGAGCACGTTAAGCCGTCGGTCCCGGTTAATATCACTAACATGATAATAGTCGTTAAAGCCCGCCAACCCGCATTGGAGCAGCGTGGTGGGTCTAAGCTCTAATTCCCTCTCTCCTTTGAGAGTAGAGGCCTGTGCCCAGCAGTGGGACGTTAATAGGCTGTAGTGATGATGATGATGATATTCCTATATCCATGGCTTTTACAGATACAAAGCCTTTAAACAGCTGAACTTAGGATTTGATATTAATTTCAAATTGATACCTCCACTCGTTCCTGAGAAGAGGCGGTTGACAGACAGACAGGCAACGAAATGATCCTATAAGGATTATTTTTTCCTCTTGAGGTAAGGAACCCTAAAATATAGAGGATCGAGCCGAACCAGTAGATAACCCTGTAAAGGAGAAATGAAAAACTAACTAACTATATTATTCAACGGTTATTTTTATGACGACTACACCCTATTTTTAATAAACCCATCCAAGAGAAGCTGCCCGGTCAATCAAGAAGTTACTTATTAACAAAAAAAAATGTTAATTTATTTTTAAATTTCGATAATAGCTTAAGTACTCATACAAAATAAAACGTTTCATATCAGTCCACCACCACCACTATACAGCCCATTAACGTCCCACGGCTGGGCACAGGCCTCCTTTGTCATAGGAGAGAGAAGAAACACTCCAATTTAAATGTAAAACGAATAAAATTTTCCGACTTCATAATTTACAAACCAGTGAGCCGTACTAAGTAGGAACCTACCTATTTTTTATTTGCATACAAGTGAAGGCAAGTGCTTTACGCTTGAACGGATTTTCGTATTTTAATCTATTAACTCTATAATCGAATCGAAGAATATTATAGACATCAGGAAAATGATTTTTTACCCTTGTTTTTTACCTTTTATGACGAGAGGGACTTTGTGTAGAATAAATAGAGCGAGTGCTTGTCAGGACGCGTATAATATTTAATATAATCCGTAGTTTTAAGCCTGACGAAGAATAAGTAATCATGGATTTACAGATAAGATTTAATTTTAGGCGAAACCGATTCTTTATAGGGTTCCATAGTTAACAGGGAACCGTTACAGTATTGCCTTACCCATTGTCCGTTTGCGGCTTAGTTCAGTGTCTATTCGTACTAGAAAGCTGTGGTTTGGCGTGGATATACCTACCGTCAAAGTGGTAAAATATTTTTTTAAAGTACATCTCCTACAATTCAGATGTTAACAAAACAAGACACGAGTCGCTTGTTTTAGTACTTATACTTTCATGTTAAATTCTGTCGATTGTGAATTATTTTTCACCAAGAGCTATATCGATAATGAATCGATGGTGGCTTTAACTTAATAGTTTTTCAATTTTCTGTCAGATATTCAGAGGCGCTCGCGTAAATGTAAGAGAACATCCTTACGTTGTGAGTATAAGAAGGAACGCTGGACATTATTTGACTGGAACTCTGATAACAAAGAACTTAGTCTTAACTGTGGCACATCCTATTAAAGAGTAAGTTAATTGGATCGTCTTTATTGACCGAGCGAAGCGAAGGTCTCTGAGTCTACTTGGGTGAATTGGCACTTGTCCGTCCGTCCGTCCGTCCGTCCGTCCGTCCGTCCGTCCGTCTGTCAGAGCATTATAACTTCTGAATTACTGAACGCAATTACTTCAGCTTTAAATATAATATGTAAACCAATGGCCTCCCGCCGAATATGGCTTAAAAAATAATAAAAATCTTTATTTCAGGGGGGCTCTCATAGAAGCGAATGCGAAGTAAAATATTTTTTATAAAGTTACATAGGGTTGCGGTATATCATTTTAAAGATAATTAGGAATAGAGTCCAAAAATATTTTTTTTTTAATTTTTCCCGCAAAATTGACGAAATGGGGGGCTTTCAAAGTGGTGATTTTCTAACGTCCAAAGATGACCTCAGAACTCTAAATTTTCTGAAAGGATGAGCCTGAAACTTGATCAATTATTTCAATTATATCCTGTACTTGAACAACAAATACTAAAATTAGATAAATATTGTAAGGAAACGGAATTATTTAATTTTTAATGAGCTTCAGTATTTTTAACAGAACTTCACATTTAGGTCAATAGATGGCGCCGCGAGGTCTTAGTTCGGGGCGAACCACTAGTTATTTAGTGGTTAGAAATCCCCCGGTAACCCAATCTTCTCCCCAAGAAAGGGTATCATAAGAATATTTTTCCCCCGTTAAATAGTGACTACGCTATTTCTGTTCCGTGTTTTGAAAATCACGTAGAACTATTTTATTGGTCTTGCACTTGATAGACTGTAAGAGCACAGAATAATATAATAGTACTAAGTAAGAGTAAGGAAAAAGAGTGCACCAGCTGAAATTACGCACAAACTTGTATATTGTAACTACCCACATACTACCTACCAACTTTTCAATTCCAAATTACTTTGGTACTACACTATAAATAGTAGTAGTAATTTATACTTCCAAAGTAGTAATTACTACTACTATTTATTTTTACTCTATTAATTACTAGGTAAGAAAGTAATAATTATAAACAGAGACAAACAATCATTTAAAACATATTCAGTACCGAAAATGTTAGGCCACGGGAGCAACGAAGGCAGTTAAGTTTTAGTACTTAATTAGTATAAGTAATAATAATTAATTTTTATACCTACCACTCTAGTGTCCCGATCCATGAGTTGCGAGTGGTCACAGGAGAGACCTACTCTGACCGTGGAACATCGCTTCTGACTGTCATAATCATATTGATACATGAAGACTTTAATCCGTTTACCCTAGTAGCTGATATCTGTATGTTGAGAGTTTTCGAAGACATAATTTACAGGTAAATCAATTAGATATATATTAGGTAAGTATTATATACGTAAAATATTTACAAAATAGCATACCAGAAAAATAATAGTACATACATATATAGGTACCTCTTTAAAAATAACGAAGATTAACAAAGGCGCCCAAACTTGTCTCAAGTTTTACTAAAAACTTGAATGGTCAAATGAATCCTTCTAATATAGCTAAGAATCTTGGAGCATAGTATTTTACCACAAACAGACTTGATCCGAGCTAAGAATCATCCCAGATAAATTCGCCGAATTATTTTGTAGGTTCTGTGCAAATAAAATATTAAGACAAAACCAATGACATCAGTTCCAAAATTAAAGAGTAACTAGTTTTGCAATTATCTAATCGATGAATCCACATACATATTACGCATCATCACTTACCATCAGGTGCAGAGATCGCAGTCAAGGGCTAACTTGTAGTGGATAAAAAAAACGTACAATGCTAGACTTAGAAAAGAATTTTAATACTTGTTGTATTTGGTAGGTATAATACCTACCACATACAAAAAGTAACTTAAACATTATCCTCCCGTATTTGAGAAATAGTAAGCTATAAGTGTATAGTTACAAAGATGCAACCGTTATTACTTCAGTAAAATATATTTAATTTCAAAACGTTATTATTATGAAGATCAATTTGAGAATTATTTATTCTAGCGTGCACTAGTTGCCCGTATTGAAATATCTGACTTCGTTATCTTAGCTGCAGAGACACCGCAGATGTTGGTTTGTACGCCGCGCCCGTAGCGACTAGCAAAATTATGTAAATATTAAGAATTTATAATAATAAATATTGTTTAATAACTAATTGGCTGTAAGCTAATTTTATTAGAAACTTAAAAAACATTACATTATTTTCAATGTCTTATTAATAGGCAGGTACTTTCTACACTTTTTTAAAATTTGAAGTTATATACACTTAATCTTCTTGTGATTAAAAACAGAATAATGTTATTACCACCGTGGAAAGAAATGAAGCTGAAATCCATATTAATATTACAAATGCGAAATATATCTTTTATATATATTTTAACTGATTTGGATGAAATTTGGTACAGCCATAGGTTGTATTCCGGAGTCGGATATAATATGCTACATTTAAAAGATAATTGAGTTCCCGGGGGAATCAAAATACCTTAATACACGCGGACCAAGTCGCGGGCATCATCTAGTCTAGTTATTTATAAAATAAAAATACCAATGGCAAAATGGATTTTATTTATGTATTTCAGGTCTTCTGTAAAAGGCATTTCACTGGCCATGCCTCAAATGACACTCTCTGGTACAGCCTTTGTTACGGGCTGGGGTCGATGTGATTTCACGGTATGTTGATTAACGGGTAGGTTGGATAGGTGTTGAATGAAACTATGATTTGGAATCCTAGTGTTGAAATTTATTACAATAATTAGAAGAAATGAAAATATAACTTTCCATTCGCGTAGATTATGGTTTGCGACAAAGATTGATATCAATGTTTTTTTTAAACCTGATAGGAATCCTTTGTTTCCCTTTTAGGCTCCCTAACAGCCATAGGCATCCGTTTATATAAAAGACAGACAGACAGACAGACACACATATTATATTGCTTTACATACAGGTAAATTTTATATTTTTCTCCTACTTGCTCGGCGAAATTGCCTCATTAATTACAACGTACTATTACCTATTCTGTGTCATAAAATAATACGTACAGTTCTCGCGCGAGGTCCGAGGAACCTTCAGGAATATTGACGTAATGAGATATAGTTATGATTTAGTCGATATTACGTTATCGATACATCTTTAGTACCTGTGCGCGTGCATTGAATTAATTATGAAATAATAATTCTATGAGGATAGTATGTGCAATAAGGAAGAAAAACAAATTGTATTATAAAATTTAATTATAATTAACTGTACAAAATTAGCGTAAAATCTAATTCCTTAAAGTACTTACTTTAAGGAATTTAAGAATTAAACAGCTATTTGCACAGACAAACAAACTTTGTAGTTTAGTACTATTTATTACCCACGACGGAACGGAGACGGTATGTGTTTGTTTATTCGTTTGTGCACTTTTCGTTATCATTTTTCTATGCGGTTTTTTGCATTAGATATGCATAACTTCTGACAAGGTTCTTAGATATATGTTTTAGGCAAAAGTCCGCCAAGCTGAGCTGCAGTCGTGATTTTTATTTTTCAACATGTTACTATTTTTCTGAAAAACTACCTACTGAGCCGATATGTATAGCTAGTAAGAAGGTTCTTATTTTTTTTTTTTTTTTTAATCCACTTTGTAGTGGATAGCCCTTGACTGCGATCTCACCTGATGGTAAGTGATGATGCAGTCTAAGATGGTAGCGGGTTAACCTGTTAGGGGCATGGCAGTTATATTAAACCCATACCCCTTCGGTTTCTACACGGCATCTTAGATATATTTTAAGGTCAAAGTACACCAAGTAGCACTGCGATCGTAATTTTTTTTTTATTGTTATCTTTTTTCTGAAAAACTATTGTGCTGATTTAGATTCGGATTTTTGTTTAAGATATTATGTTTAGCTTCTGAGAACGTACTTAGCTAAATTTTAGGGCCATAGTGGCCAAGTTGTGCTGCAGTCGTGATTTTTATTTTTCAATATTGTTACCATTTTTCTGAAAATTTACTGAGCCGATTGAGATGCTGGTTTTTGTTGCATTCAAAATTTTATTTTAAACCCATCGTGTTTGAACTCTTTTGATTTGTCTTGACAAGCACTTTGTACCTAGATGCAGCCCAGGGTCTCGTGATTGAGCCAGGAGGTGGTCACAGGAACTCCTTAAGTGATTATAATTTTTTTTAATCCATAATATTATTTTACGTATTTTTGTGAACTGATATATTTTTTTAACAATTATTTAAAAAAACATCAGAATGTTAAAATTTAATACTATTTGACACCTTTACTCATTACTAACCACAAGTCTTATCTGAGAACGGTTTGGCGACAGTTCACCACGCTGGTCAAAAAACTACTGAGCCCACAAAGATGCAGTTTTGTGTTTTAGATATTATGTTATGTACTTCAGCGAAGTTCTAATTGTTGTTACAAAGTTATAAGGTCAAATGTTAAGTTATAAGGTTCGTTGTGCGTTTTTTAATTTTTAATTTTATTACTTGTAGTCAGGGACTGAAAAACAGGTTCATAAAGGTTACGGGGTATGAAGCGACGGATCGGGCGCGGTGTGCACCCGCCCGCTACATCAGCCCCCGATTACTCAGAGCTCGCGTGCGGACTATAGGTATATTGGCTCTTTTCAGGCCTCTGATACTGAACCTGCCGGGGTTTGGTTGGGAATCGAACCTGGGACCACCCACTTGTGGTCTTACCACAGCGCTACTATGCCAGGTTGGTCGTCAAAAGCCGTAAGTATTATATTTTAAAGCAGCATTATATATAGTTGCGCATTTTTCAGGGAAATGAACTGTGCTTGCCGAGAACCTCTAAGTACTATCCAGATGAAAAAATTGATCCGATGCTGAGAAGCATTTCTGTCACTATCACTTCACAGAACCATTATTGCGAGGGATACAAACTAGTAAGTTTTAAATTGTTCAAATACCCTATTTTAATCAATAAAAATTGTCTCGTAGCTAGCCCATCTTATAATATACTAGCTAATGCCCGCGTGGAATAAGTTTTTCAATTCCCGCGGGAACTCTTTAATTTTCCGGGATAAAAAGTAGTCACTCTCCAGTCACCGACTATGCCCATGCAAATATCACGTCGATCCTTTGCTATGTTGTGACGTGATTAAAGGACAAACCAACTAACAGACATACTTTCGCATTTATAATATTAGTGTTATGCTTCATTTTGGACTCTAGTCTCCACCAATTTGGAAAGAACTGTCCCAATGTAGTGGTTTCCATCAGCAGTTTAGATAAAGAATGCCTATTTTCCGAATATGAGATATGAAAAGATTACCTATTAATTATTATACTTATTTTCCTTGTCAGCATGAAACAAAAATAGGCGAAGGCATGATGTGCGTTGGAGGTGCTCGGGAGGAGAACCCCGCGTACCCATGCCTGGCTGTGCCCGGCGCTCCCCTCGTGCTTAAAGCCAAGTTGGTCGGGATCTTGTCGTGGGGCTTCGGCTGCGGCTTTCTTCACGACTTACCACTTATCTACACCAGCACTCAGAATTATACACGGTATATTCTTCAATAGATGTATTATACACAGTCTTCTGTGGCTAGAGGTGTTCCTAACTGGTACCTGCGTTCATATTATTTCGTGCTTTTCCGACCTCTTAAATAATCAACAGACTGACGTGCGTGTAGCCAATTAGGAGTATGGGTTGATATAACTTCTTGAGATCGCAATCAAGGGCAAGGGCAACTATATAGCAGAATCAGTTATGGGTACCTAGTACCTACCCATTAATTTGTATTTTTAATTCAGATTTATTTATTTTCTCATAAACTTGACGACCTCCGTGGCGCAGTATGTAGTGCTGTTGCCTTAACGTGCGGAGGTCCCGGGTTCGATTCCCGGCAGGGTCAATTTAGGAATTTATAATTTCTGAATTTTCTCTGGTCTGGCCTGGTGGGAGGCTTCGGCCGTGGCTAGTTACCACCCTACCGGCAAAGACGTGCCGCTAAGCGATTTAGCGTTCCGGTACGACGCCGTGTAGAAACCGAAGGGGTGTGGGTTTAATATAACTGCCATGCCCCTAACAGGTTAGCCCGCTACCATCTTAGACTGCATCATCACTTACCATCAGGTGTGATCGCAGTCAAGGGCTAGCTCGTGGTGGAAAAAAAAAAAAAAAAACTTAAAGATACTTAAAAACTAAGGAACGTATACAACTGCGTTAGTATAAAACTGTGTTGCAGATGTATCTTCTGATTTGTAAATCAGATCAGAAGGCAGATGGCAAATCAGAAGAAAACAAATAGATTAGCTTTTTAAGGTTTAGGGTTCAAATAGGTGTAAGCGTACCTAATCTCATGTACCTGTATATTTCAGTTGGATCACTCGTAATATCGTAGTCTTTGGTAAATTAACAAAGAGCGATTTTACCCAATTATTTGAAGCCACAAAATCGTACGTGATTCTCGGCTGGATGTCGAGGACCGGGGTTTCGATGCCGGTGCCGCATGGTCATGCCAACGTGTATAAGGAGCTCCAACTTATGGAGTTTGATGAACAGCTTGTTAAGATGGAAGGGACCCCCTATGATATAAGAGACTACATTGACGAATCAGCGCTTCACGATAAAAAAGTTCTACTGTATGAAGAAATTAAGAAAACACTCATAGAAAATTTTACCAAGGCAGAAAATATAGAAAAATATTCTAAATTCAAATTGATGTTTATAGCGACGCCATTCCTCAGTAATAAATCGTTATTGGATAAAAGTGCCACCAATTCTGATAGTGAAGATTCTGATGATGATTAATATTTTCAAATTAAAATGATTGGGGTAGTTTTGAGACATAAGTATGTATAAATAACAATATACTTAGGTATATAGTTTAGGAAATTAAAAGACTTATAAATAATTTTGATGCTTTTATTTGGTAATTCCTTGGTATTATCTACGGTACAATTGTCGTCAGTGTTCATCTACTTAATGTTATTAATTTTAATACGCCATTACTTATAGATTGAATTCTTGGGAATTTGCTACGGTGGTTCAACAATCAAACATGTCTACTACGAATTATCGATGTAATATCATACTGAATACATAGTGTTTATTACCTAATACAATATTTAGTGATAAGATGATAGATGTTGCCCGCGAATATAATGCGTATTGAAGTATCCTTAGCCAAATTTTCACAAATTGTGTGCCAAAGTTCGTCAAGATCGGTTAAGTGGTTGAAACGCAAAAAGGTAACAATTAGTTCGATTGAAAGACACTTTCGCATTAATAATACAAATACATAATACTTAAATAATATGTTTGAAATCGCAATATTTCTAGAACAATGAAAGAGTTCTTTATCTAGGCGAAATTACATTAACAAAACTTAATGTCAAAACTAATCTAAAATTTAATAAACTAACTAATTAAACTTTAAAAATTAAATTTAAAAATTATCTCACTATGAAATTATTTTATGTACATGATATTTAAGCAAATAAAGATTTGAAATAAAGAAAAATAATTATGAAAATGACAGAAACTTCATATCACTCCCCAATAAAGAAACATACGGAAATAATATTAACCTAAGCACTTACGTGTCGCTCGCATTATATGCATAATATTATGTATATATTAAACAACGCGATTTTTATATTATAGAAATCCTGCCCGTCGTTTAACGTAATATTAATGTAATGTAATAAATAAAAGAAACTAGTAAAAAAAGGTGCATAAGATATGAGTAGTGAAAATATTGTCTGTATGTCAAAAAACTTACATGAAGCAAATTGCACTCGTAGCAAACATTTAAAAATCAAAGCTAGAAACATTAGCAGAACAAGATTAATATATGTATTTTACGAGTAACTATACGATCTCTACTAACATCCAAAAACGTTAAATATAAGTACGATTTGATTGCTTACTAGTTTATCTTTGGTATGATTACTGATAAAAGTTTGCACAAAGTGCATCTACAATATTTTAATAGTTACATTGAATAAATGACTTTTCCATTACATATTTAACTTAGGCGCAACCAAGTCGACGGCGCAAACGCATTTCGCTTGAAGCCACCGCGATCCATTCGTTCCTGGCAGAGTCGAACCAAGTTAGTCCCAATGTGTACTTTCCATTGATATTTACATGTTGGCAGTGTGAAAACCACCAGCCACCCTCGTAGTTGCCAGCACAGTGAGTATTTGAAGTATCTCTGTCACGATCGATAGCCGAAAACTGCATGTGATTTTGGTATTCAAATGCGTCACTTGCATTTCCACTAAATCCACTCAGTTCTAGAATATAGCCTTTCTCAGCGCCACCTATATAGAAATGATCGTATTCGGCAAACCAAACGCTTCCATAAATATCAATCATATCAATTCTCATAGATGAGCAGTTGGCAGAGGTAAGTTGATGCATGGATTCTAAGCCCAGCCAAAATTCAGAAGCGACATTACCGAAACCTTGAACATATTCCGAATAATTTCTATTAAACTCAACTGAACCATTAAAACGACGTTGAAGAAGGGTACTTCCATTATTGCACCAAGTTTCGACGGGTGCTATTCCTGGATGAATTAGAAAAGGCCCCGCGGGTGCCGTGATTTCCGAGCAGTCCTTAGGAAGTTGACTCACTAGATCTTCGTATTCTTTTTCTACACGCTGCAATTCCTTAACTTCGCCCATAAGCTCCGGTAAATGCATCTCCACTTTATTGTTTACCAAATTGGACTTATTAGCTTCACTCTGTAACAATAAAAATTAAACATCATATATTTGTAGCTGTTGATTTAACCTTGACTTGGTCAGCCTTGTAATTTGATACCATTAGCTAAGAGAATTTAAAAGAGTGAATTTTATGTACAATCGGTTCCTTTCAATATACATAAAATATCGTACGGTGTTTTTACTATAATATTATTAATTAATTTGTTGTATCTTGTGAGTAACATTGATAAACTTTATTCTATTCTATTGATTTACTTGCCTTGAGAATGTGGTCGTTAAGTCGGTAGTAGTGCTGCTTGGACCTGGTTTCCAGATCGCATACAGTATCATTCAACTTCTTAATTACTAAACGGTCTATTTCAGCGCGGTCGATAGTGTTACTAACGCTCACGGCGATAGCCTTCACCGATTGACGCAAATGCTCCTGATCTTCTTTCAAGTAAGATGATTGAGCGTTGAGCTGCAAGAGAAAAAGGTAATTAATTCGTAGGTTATTATTGCATAATATATTACTTAAATATCCTGCCACTACAATATAATATAATCTCTATTGACATACTTCATTACACAGTAAATGTTGTTTGCAGTTGTGTAATATTTACCTGTGCAAAACTGACATCCAGTTTTGAGATTTCCTTTCTGAAATCTGGAATAGTCTTATCGGCCTTGTTCTCAATGCTTTCGATATCTTCGCGCAGTTCTAGCACCGAGGCGTGTACTTTATCGAAGTCAGAAATTTTCTGGGACGCATTATGAAGTTCATTACGCAAGGACTTAGTTTCCAGTTCAAGTAGGTCTACTTTTGCTGAGATTAGGTTCCAATTTGGTTCTTCAACGCGGTCGAGTCGCCTTTGTACGTCTAGTAATTGCGTCTGTAGATTTTGCTGATAATCATCAATTTGGTTTTGGGTGCGGGCTAAGCGGGAGATCTGTGCGTGTACCATTTTGTTGTGGCGTAACTTGTGATGGCGCATCCGGTTATGATCTCCTGCTTGGATCTCATTTGGTTCCTGAACTTCATTGTAACTGTTCATATTTTCGAGCTTATTGGACTTGATCTGAAACAAAAAATAAGTATAAAATAATTTATTTACAAGTAATTCCATTTATTTATTCAAATGGAAAGCAGGAATTGTGTGTTGAAACTTAAATTGCAATTTTTATTATTTTCTGTAACATTCTTCAATCCCAGTTGTTCTCTATTCCTACCAGAGAACGTTTACGTTGAATGTGAATATAACACAATGGTCGACCGGCTTATGTGATTGAATTGTTAAGTAAATGATTGAACTATTTGCTATTGAGAACAGCACAGGTAGTTCCAAATACAAAGGTTCAACGAATAGGTCCTTGTGTCGTACCGAAATTGTTGTCCCATACTGCATTATTTTATAACTAGCTGACGCCCGCGACTTCGTACGCGTGGATTGAGGTTTTGTGGTTCCCGTGGGAACTCTTTAATTTTCCGGGATAAAAAGTAGCCTATGTGTTATTCCAGACTATAATCTATCTCTGTGCCAAATTTCATCCAGATCCGTTCAGCTGTTGGGGCGTGATTGAGTAACAAACATTCATCCATACATCCATACCGACATCCATACATCCAAACTTTCGCATTTATAATATTAGTAAGATAAGATAGTAAGAAGTAAGATAGTAAGAGTAAGAAGTAAGATAAGAATAGCTGACGCCCGCGACTTCGTACGCGTGGATCGAGGTTTTGTGGTTCCCGCGGGAACTCTTTAATTTTCCGGGATAAAAAGTAGCCTATGTGTTATTCCAAACTATAATCTATCTCTGTGCCAAATTTCATCCAGATCTGTTCAGCCGTTGGGGCGTGATTGAGTAACAAACATCCATCCATACATCCATACATCCATACCGACATCCATACATCCAAACTTTCGCATTTATAATATTATAATATAATATATAATATAATAATAAATAATAAGTAAGATAAGATAAGATAATGAATTATCTACATCGGCACGTGAGACGATCTGCAGTCGCATAGTCGTTGACTTTGCAAAGATGTTACTTATTACGTCAATTTGGTTAGCAATAGGTAAGAAGGATATAGTGTCTTACAAAAAATATATATATTAGGTCCTTACATAATATGAAATTGGCGTTTTGTCATAATGGTCACTTTGATCTCAAATATCTCCTCTTTGATTAGGAATTACCCCTAATTAATTTGTTTTTTCCTCATTTGGTTTTTTCTTTGCGTCACTCAGTTTACAAAATGGAAAACTTGAAATATCTATATAAATATTTACGAGTAAGTACGAGTTCCATCGTGGCACCAGTGCTGCAGAAACGGCTCGAAGGATTAAAGATGTGTATGGAGGTGGTGTCGCAAAAGTAAAAACACGGTGCGTTTTTGGTTCCAACTTTTTCGTTCTGGAAATTTCGACCTGCAGAACTAGCCCCGTGGACGGCCAAGGAGCAAAGTTGATAATGAAGAATTGAAGGCTATTGTGGAAGCGGATCCATCGCAAACGCCCGAGCTAGCTGCAGGCGGCGGTGTTCGTGATAAAACTGTTTTAATCCACTTGAAGCAAATTGGGAAGGTGAAAAAGCTTGAAAGGTGGGCACCTCATGAATTGAGTGCATCAAACAGACAAACGCGCGTCGACTGCTGCGTTACATTACTGAACCGGCACAATAATGAAGGGATTTTAAATCGAATTATTACCTGTGATGAAAAGTGGATCCTGTACGATAATCGGAAACGCTCATCGCAATGGCTGAACCCTGGCGAACCAGCCAACTCCTGCCCCAAGCGAAAATTGACTCAAAAAAAATTACTCGTGAGCGTTTGGTGGACTAGTGCCGGTGTCGTTCACTACAGCTTTCTAAAATCTGGCCAGACGATTACGGCGAATGTCTATGTCACCGTAAGATTGTAAAATCCGTTAGATTATAATCTAACGGTTTATATCCCGCGAGATTATAAACTGTCGTAAGATTGTGAACCGTTCAATGTTCTGAGTATTAATTTATGAAATATTTATTGTTTTTACGTTTTCTTGTCTCTTTCTTGTACAGTTCGCGCGCGAGTTGAATGCAGAATAAATGTAAGTGTCACCATATATTTACTCTGCATTCAAATCGCGCGCGAACTACAGGTTAAGTTAGGGTTTGACATGAATATTCAGGTAGTGCCCGGCCTGCGGGCGGTTAGGTTCTATCGGGTTAATAGGTATACCTAATATGCAAATTACCGAAAAATAACGCGTTAAATTGTAAGCAGTATGTTACGGTTCACAATCTCTCGACAGTTTATAATCTATCGAGATAAAAAACGTTATATTATAATCTAACGGTTTTTACAATCTTACGGTGACATCTATATTGTCAGCAACTGCAATCCATGATGGAAAAGCTAGCTGCTGAACAACCGAGGCTGGTCAATCGCTCTAGGCCACTGCTCCTTCAGGACAATTGATGTTTGTGTAAACAGGTTCGATTTTTACTCTACTCCGGGAACAAAAAATAGCCTATGCCCATTTCAAAGATACAACTGCAGAGATGTGACTTTCACCAAGCGGTTTGGCGGGCGGTTGAGCGGCATAAAAGCGGCGGCTTTAAAAGTGAATATACAGTATTTCGTACATATATATATAAGAAATACTGTCTATTCACTTTTCTAGCACGTATCTACGTGCTGCAATTGCAAGCCGAAATACTGAATAAAATAACGTCATCGATTGCAGTGAGCTCCACGCCATCGTCGGGGCCGTATCCGTTCTTATTGTTCCGTATTAACCAAAATAAAAGTATTCTCTTTCAATTTAACCTGGTACCACGGAACCTGTTTTTACCGGCGCAGCTACTTTGCTCTAGAGGTAAGTATTATACCGAACGGCAGATGCAACCAATTTTAATGATGATTATAAATGTATGGATGAAACCCATTAATGATAATATCCTTACAAGCCTATTATTTTTTATAAATCAATATGAAATTAATTGCCAGTGTGAAACTTTTGCTTACTATGAATAATGTTGTGCGTTTACCGCGAAATAAAAACAAACTATATCTTATTTATAACTAGCTGACCCGACGAACTTCGTACCGCCTTAGTATGCAAAATTAAATGTATATTTTCAATATTTCTGAGAGAATAATAACAAATACAACAAAAAAAGAATTAGTGAAATTGGTCCAGCCATTCACGCGTGATGCCGTGACCAAGGAAAACGGGTTTCATTTTTATATGAAAGAAGAGAAAGAAAGAAAGAAAAATGTTTTTATTCGATCACAATCTAAGTCTAGTCTAAGAAACTATCAAATCAGATATAGCAACATGTGTGACCAAATACAGGTCTCCAGCATCATGCTACAGCAGGCTGCAGCGCTGGTGCACAGTGGAAACCTTAAAAATGGGTGAACTTATTACAAATAGCAATGTGATTCTCTAAGGTAAAATAAAATTTACAACCGTTGCAGTCAATTTACATCGAAGAGATCGACCTTGACTGCAACGGTTGTAAATTTTATTTTACCTTAGAGAATCACTAGCTGATCTATCGAATCCCGCGACTTTGTCCGCGTGGATTGAGGTTTTTCGGTTCCCGCGGGAACGATTAAACTCTAGTTAGCCGGGATAAAAAATAACCTATGTGTTATTCCAGACTATAATCGATTTCTGTGCCAAATTTTGTCCCGATCCGTTGAGCCGTTCTGGCGTGATTGAGTAACAAGCAACCATCCAAAATTTCGCATTTTGCATTTAAATTAGTAAGTATAGATTTAGTCTCGTGGCGGAAAAAAGGTAGATGTTTACCCGTAGTGTACCTATTAAGCCTTCCTTTGAAAGAAGTGCCTCAATTTTGCTCAGAGATTCCGTTTGTCTCTTCATCGTGAAAATACAGACAGTATTGTCGGCATTCCACGCGGTCATACCTTGTTCTGTTATTAAGTTATCTTAGTAATAAGTTTTATTGCAAATTTTTCTGTTATTCACGACTCAAAATAAACTTTATTTACTACCTTTGAGTCTATTCCGCGTTTAAAAAAACAAGAAAATCCATTATGGTGTTCCATTTTCTTATAAAGTGTGTAGGCAGGTAAGTATTTTAAGCTACATATTATCATACTATGAAGTAAGGCTACTGATTTATATCATACTGAAATTGAATGCATCCATGTATTATTGTATGAAATAGTTTAATCTTATTATGTACTTAATGCAATATTGACATCAATGCTCCAATATTTTACGAATATAAGCTTAATAAATTAATTTGTGAAATAATAAAGCGGTTATAGTAATTGAAGGTGAACTGAACGTACTTCGTGTTGATACTTTCGTCCATGTGTTGATTCAAATATAATATTCGTATGAAATACGAAGTGGTACGAGTTGGTATCTCATGTAGTGATTATTGATTATCTATTAATAGCGTTTAGTAATTGTTGCGTTATATTTTAATTTATTGAAAACTAGATAATGCCCGCGACTTCGTCCTCGTGTCCTGTAGGTTTTTTGGTTTCTGCTGGAACTCTGTAATCTTCCGGCATATTTAAAAAGTATCTTCCAAATTTTATCAAAATCGGTTGAAAAGATTAGTATAGAATCATGTCATAGTTGACTACAAAAATCTGCAGGTAGGTAAGTAGTTTTGCAAACCGTCATAGAGTTTCTAATTATTGATGGTAGGTAAGTGGTGCATATCGCATGCTGCACGTTGTACCTACCAACTAGTTATATTATACATTTGTTTTTTAGCGAATTATAACGAATTAAGTTTGTCGTTCCTTGTGTTAGCAAAAGTAACGCTTCTTCGCATACATAGTTCGGTCTACGGATCACCCTGCCGGTAACCACGTGCCACCAAGCAAACCGATTATTATACATATTATGTAACTGCCACACACCTATAGCTTTTTAGCCGTGGAATAAAATAAAATTAAGTCTATTAAAATTTTTCATCATACAATATAATTTCCAAAATAAAACGATCAATATACTATTATTGTAATTTGTAAACATTGAAACAATACCTAGCGCTCTCTAATTGAAGTGTCAAGTTAAAAATTCCTAAGAACATCGGGTAAGTCAGGAATTACCTATACCTATTTAACAAACATGAAGTATAAAATAGAGTTATAATCCGCCACACTCGACAATGCACGATTGTAAAAACTTTACAATCGTGCATTATCGAGTCAACATCTCCTGTATGGCTAGCATGCGCACTACGAGTAAAATTATGTCTACCCGTTATCTCTCTCTGTCTACCGAAGCTAACATGGTTACTTGTCTCGTTACGTTAAAAGTAGACATAAAAGTAATATTTCTTATCTGTGGTATTTTTCTGTACGAACCTTTGAATGTAGACTATTTTTTTCTTGTAATATACTGCATTTTGTGCATGTTAGGGTAAATGAAAAATTTGCCGGCAACGACAACATCTCTCTCTCTCTCGTCGCGAGATAATCTCGTGGTGCGCATACTAGGCGCACTGAAGATGCTCCATTGTCGGAGTGAAACGTACGCTGAGAAGAATTTGGAAGTATTATGTGGTGTGGTGAATATCGCAAGCTACAAGTGCTAGATACACACTGTAAGCACCAATGGATTAACCTACTGTGGCGGATTACAGCGAATTAAATTTCTAGTTCCTTCTTTGTCATGGACTTCCGCAAAATAACGCCTGCTTCCATAAAATTCTACATCATAGTCATAGTCATAGTCATTTATTTATTAAATATAGGTACACTGTAGGTACACTTATTTTCGTCTAAAAATTACATAAGTACTTAAAAAGCATGATGATGATAATGGGTAACGGTATCTTAAAACAAAAGCTACGAGGGTTCCAAACGCGCCCTGTTCTGAGAAGAGCCCACAACAAACTCAGCCGGGTTTTTTTTCATCAATGCCTGCATCTATCCAATATAAAATATTTGATGGATAGCTTATATAAATAGTACTGACTAGGGAAATATAAGATGTCTAATGTTTCGCTGAGTGTGTTTTAACTGTTGAGATGAATATAATACTTTTATTATTATCCTGTAATCAGTTATTGGACTCGCGACCACACATATTTAAAATTGTAATGTATAATAAATAGTACTGACTAGGGAAATATAAGATGTCTAATGTTTCGCTGAGTGTGTTTTACTGTTGAGACGAATATAATACTTTTATTATTATCTTGTATTGGACTCGCGACCACACATATTTAAAATTGTAATGTATAATAAACGGAAATGTAGGGATAGCTTGCTGCTTTCTTGGTAGCATTCCGGGCAGGCTGATTTCCTCTTGTAATAAATAAATATATTTATATATAATACTAGCTGATGACCGCGACATCGTCCGCGTGGACTAAGTTTTTTCGATTCCCGCGGGAACTCATTAATTTTCCGGGATAAAAAGTAGCCTATGTATGTATGTATGTAGGTATGTATATTCTTTATAGCTGATGCCCGCGACTTCGTCCGCGTGGAATAAGTTTTTTTAACTCCATCAAATATATAAATATTATAATTGCGAAAGTTTGGATGGATGTATGGATATGGATGTATGTTACTCAATCACGCCCCAACGGCTGAACGGATCTGGATGAAATTCGGCACAGAGATAGATTATAGTCTGGAATAACACATGGGCTACTTTTAATCCCGGAAAATTAAGGAGTTCCCGCGGGAACCGAAAAGCATTTTCCGGGATGATAAGTAACCTTTGTGTTATTCCAGACTGTAATCTATCTTGTTGCCAAAGTTCATCAAAATCCGTTCAACCGTTCTGGTGCGATTGAGCATCACTCATTCGCGTGGCATAAGTTTTTTTCAATTCCCACAGGCACTCCTTTATTTTCCGGGATAAAAAGTAGCCTATATTACTATCCCACGGTATAACCCCCCTATAATGGTGAAACACGTACTTCTTCATATTTTAACAAAAGCCCAAATGCTGTTTCATGGCTATAACTTGAGAAATTAAGGATTTTCATACAAACTCTCAACCCCTATTTCACCCCTTCGGGGGTGGAATTTTGAAAAACTCTGAAACACATATGTTTTCATTTTCAACCCGCAGCTCATATTATATCAAGTTTCATGGCTATAACTTGAGAAATTAAGGACTTTCATACAGACTTTCAACCCCTATTTCACCCCTTCGGGGGTAGAATTTCGGGATAAAAAGTATCCTATGTCCTACCTCGTAGTATGGGCTCAAATCGTGCCAAGTTTCGTTTGAATTCCTTCAGTAGTTTCGGCGTGATGCGCGGCCAAGATACAGACAGACAGACAGACAGACAAAAATGAAAAAAATTACAGATTTAGCTTCAGTATCGAATAATGAGTTCCTCCAAAAAAAATTTTCAAAATATCTTCAATGTACAGAATTTGACCTGTTACAGTTTTGTTTTAAGTATTGACTGATTATATATTTTTTGGTCTAGAACCAGGGGGGAGGGGAGAGGTTAAAAAGTTGGTGAAATCATCACGTGATTAATGGAAAACCCCAAAGCTGAAAGAAATTTGTATTTGATAGGAGCATATGCTAAAATAAAATAAGTCTTTCTCAAAGTGTCAGATTCTTTAGAAATAAACTACCTAAAACACTTCAAAGAATATAAAAAAAGGCAGCAGAGAGACAGTTAAAATAGAGGCATTTAAGTATTCGTACCTAAAAGGTATAGTAGGTCATAAGTAAGTATCAACTAATATCCCTGGGAGAACGTCTCTATCAAAGACTCAATCACGTCAGCGTAATCAATTACCTACTGCCGGTGATCAACTTTCATGTAAATTGTTTCGTACGGTGTGAGGTCCAGAGTTTTTGCCGACGCGACGCAAGGCTCGGTTGAACAATAAAGTGCACAAAACGGGTTGTTGTAGGCTTTCGAGGGACAATTTCCCACGGTCGTTTCTCTTTAAATTTGATAATAATAATAATCATCACAGATATCCCTTTTATAATGTAGATAAGAAATAAGGCTGCTATTTCGAAATTCCCCGCGTGCGGTCGATAGTAGGTATAAGCTGACTGACTATCATATTAATAGAGCTCCAGTAGCTGGTTCTGGAAACTTGAAAGATCTCTACCAACCTCTACTCCGCAAAGATAAGATTCCACCCGAGCGTGGCCGGGCTTGGTCAGCTAGTCTGTCCTTCGCACGCAATGTACATTGAAGTGAGTTGTTTTTTTTAACCGTTTATTCGACTCAAAGAAATTTGTACAAATCATCAGTGGAATGTACTTGTCCCGCCCCGCTTGTCGGCAGCTCACTTCCCACCGGCCCATTGTGCGGGCGTTCAATGGAATTTCCGCGATGCATCGCAGGTGGACGCTATTCAGATTTGGCGACAGTTTTTTGCCATGCCCATATACCTAATATACAATTACTCGTACCGTTCGAAGTTCGTTTTTTTGCCATTCGTTTTGTGGTGCAACAGTTTTTTTTTTTTCAATTAAAATCTAGTTGGAATTTTGAGTGAAAAGAGAACAAGGAATTCCTTTATAGGTACAAATAATTAATAAAATAGGACACAATATTATATTGTTATATTCACATACAGCTAACACTCCTAAGTAAAATTGAGTACCTAGAATATATTCTGTTGACCGTTTACTTATTATGTACACTTCTTTATAGTATAGGAGTATAATATTACAAAACTTTATTTATATTAGTTATATATTACAGTAATATTATAGTAGTAACAGCAGTAGTTTAGAAATAACAGGAGGCAACCAATGAACCGACCAACTGATAATAGTCTGCCAAACTCATATTACTCCTATAAACGGGTATAAATTGACGACCTCCGTGGCGCAGTGTGTAGCGCTGTTGCCTTAACGTGCGGAGGTCCTGGGTTCGATCCCCGGCAGGGTCAATTTGGGAATTTATAATTTCTGAATTTTCCCTGGTCTGGTCTGGTGGGAGGCTTCGGCCGTGGCTAGTTACCACCCTACCGGCAAAGACGTGCCACTAAGCTTATAATATAAATAACTGCCATGCCCCTAACAGGTTAGCCCGCTACCATCTTAGACTGCATCATCACTTACCATCAGGTGAGATCGCAGTCAAGGGCTAGCTTGTTGTGGATTAAAAAAAAAATAACGACACGATGGTTAATTATTATTACAATAGTATTCCCTCGCAATCATATTGACCGGTAAAAAGTTGCAGGCGCAACGGTTAGCGACGGTTGTAATCACTGAGCGTGAAGAGGGGCGGCACCTGTTATTAGAGCTTCCTAGTGCATACCTAAAAAGGTATCCCATCTCCGGTTTGCCACTTAAATGTAATTAAAGTTATTGATCCGGAAACAATACTTCAGTGTATTTCATACACTAATATAAAATAATGTATTGTCCGTTCAGAATATACCTACCTACTCGCGAACAGCTTTTGCGTTTTAAGCTTGGTACTTTTGTTTTTTTTTTTAAATACAAGTTAGCCCTTGACTGCGATCTCACCTATTGGTAAGTAATGATGCAGTCTAAGTTGGTAGTGGTCAAACCTGTTAGGGGCATGGCAGTTATATTAAACCCATACCCCTAATCGGTTTCGTACCGGAACGCGAAATCGCTTGGCGGCACGTCTTTGCCGGTAGGGTGGTACCTAGCCACGGCTCAAGTCTCCGACCAGATGATAAGTTATGTGATGATGTAAGTATTATGTGATAAATTGAAAGCGGTTTGATGTGAATGAGTATTTGATTTTTAAATAGAATTAGGTCACGATTACTTAAGTGTAATCGTAGAAAGACTAAAAAGTAGGAATATAAAAGTTGAAAAAAAGAGTTATTTTTTGAATAGTTTGATAGTAATAAATCTGCTCAAAGAATACTGTTAGTGACATAATGGTGTATTATCGCACATCATATATAAATATATTAATAAATGGGGGCAACGTGCTGTAATAATTAAATTTAGTTATAAAAGATTGCTAAGTAAACTCATGATGACCGTGACTTCGTTTGCGTGGATTTAGGTGTCTAGAAATTCCGTGGGAACGCTTTGATTTTCCGGGACAAATACCGGGTCCGTTTCCGTAGCTTCGTATCAAAGTTCGTCAAAATCGAATGAACTTATGCACGCACGGTTCATACCTATAAGTTAAAACCCAACAAAGGCAAAACTCTGCACATTTTCGCAATTTTAATACGTATAGAATAACAAAGACAACGGTGACTGAAATATCAGGAGACCTCGCTGCAAAGAAATTCCTTCAAAATTGAAAATATTCTAGACGTGAAATACTGCACCCTTTCCATTATCTGTAAAAACAAGCTGCATTATCTAGTGAACCTTTGATCTTCAGTGCGAGCGTCTGGGGTGGCGACCGATAGGCGACACTATGCACGTAGAGTCCATAGCAAATTTTCAGGAAGTTTTTGATAAAATTCGTAAGTTTCAAGGCCACCTATATAGGTGGCATATAGTATTACTAGAGGTCGCCCGCGACTTCGTCCGCGTACAATTTCTGATTTCCTATTAAGAAATTTTCCCCGCTGCAAAAAGCCTTTCTATAGAGAGCGCAGGTTTTTATTATTTATGACTAATAACTTAATTGCCAATTTTCATGTCTCTAACTTCAAAAACAAAGGACTTTCATACATAATTCCAACCCCCATTTCAACCCCTTAGGGGTGAGTTTTCTCAAAAGTCAAAACCGTTTCTTAGGTGATGTTTACACCATAGAAAAAGAAGTCTGTATGCTTTATAGTTCTTGAGATATCGTGATTAGTTGGTCAGTCAGTCAGTCAATGAGTGAACGTTACGCACGTTATAGGTACGTTACGAATAATTCAATTCAATTTATTTCAAACATGTAGGACATACAGGTGTCTCTTATGCTACGTCATGTTATGACTCTACCACCGGTTCGGAAAGAAGATTCTGCCAAGAAGAGCCGGCATTAAACTCAACAGTTGCTCTTTTTTATCTTTTTTTTTAAACGATCTATTACAATACATAAGTAAGTATGCAAGTTAATTAAAATACAATAGTGTAAGTTATTATACTATCCTGTGGGGAGCTGGACCCAAAGTCGGTTTCTTCCATACAATATTACAATATTAATACATATTATGTTATCCACTAGCCGAAGCAAGCAAATGATATAATTTGTCGTAGCAATTATTTTCGAAGCATCTGTTTATGTCATGAGTTGTGTTATTTACTGATGATTAAACGAGATAAAAAACCGAAGAAAACCTAAAAATCAAAATTTTAAAAACTACACCGTTTTATTTACGATGAAATCCTGTACGCATTCTTCAATACCACCACAAACTTGAGGTGCAATCATGTAAGGATCGCCGATCAAATCGTTAAAGCTCGGCTTTAACGATTTGATCGGCAATCCTTACATGATTGCACCTCAGATGGCAGGTCTGGTTTGCCATATGCATCGCGATTCTTCTTGACGACCTCCGTGGCGCAGTATGTACTGTGTAGCGCTGCTGTCTTAACGTGCGTAGGACCCGGGTTCGATCCCCGGCAGGGTCAATTTGGGAATTAATAATTTCTGAATTTTCCCTGGTCTGGTCTGGACAGGCTTCGACCGTGGCAAGTTACCACCCTACCGGCAAAGACGTGCCGCCAAGCGATTTAGCGTTCCGGTACGATGCCGTGTAGAAACCGAATAGAGTATGGGTATTAATATAACTGCCATGCCCCTAACAGGTTAGCCCGCTACCATCTTAGACTGCATCATCACTTACCATCAGGTGAGATCGCAGTCAAGGGCTAACTTGAAGTGGATTAAAAAAAAACCGGGTGATGATTATTGATTACATACCAATTATTTTCATACCGACTTAACCTAGCTTTAAGCTTTCCGAATTTTCCCACGAGCTCTCGGGGCACTAATCTCTCTAGGGTGTCTGTATATACATTACGTTACATTAAATACGTTATTAGAGAATGAAGCACTAGTTTTCCTTTGTACTGATATCTAAATTAATTTCCTTCAAGTTAATAAATAATTGTAATAAATTTAGGTTTTTACGAGAGATACGATGATATGGCGTGGTTACTGCGGTTTAATTAACTTATTATGATTAACCCTAATTAACGTCTTTAGTTTGTGTTATCCGATCTAATTTTAATGAAAGCTACATCAAACAACAATTTGTTTGAAGAGATCATGCAGCTAAATACGGCAATTAACAATGAAATTCCGTATAATGCTTAAATAGACGTATAATTCTAGTAATTCCCTACAGATACGAGTATCATTATGAGTGTTTGGTTTGTGGTTTGTCTTTCAATCACGCCGCGATTGACTTTGCATAGGGTTAGCTGAGGACCTGGAGATAGGCTCTTTTTAACCCCCAGAAGATTAAAGAGTTCCTACAAGATTCGCAAAACCTTAATGATAAATCCATGCGGAATCCTAGAGTCGTGGGCATCCTCCATGCATCCTCAATACTAATACCTATAGGTATTTTGTGTTCGCTCCATTCTTATCTTAAGCATTCGCGCATCGTTGAAACTTTGTACAGTTGTTGTGGGCACTCGGTTGGAATGGAAGGTTTTAGTTATTTACAGGTAGGAGGGAACAATAGATGTGTTCAAATAACAAGGACTTTGAAAGTTAGGTATATATTACGAGGTTATGAGTAGGTACTTATGTTTATACTAAAATAATTACGAACGAAAGTTCATATAATAAAATATAGGTTGTAATAAAATTTATGATCCTCATGAATTTCCCGAAAATCCTATTAAATACTTGTTTGAAATTGAAATTTCATGTTTGTTTTCATTTTCACCTAATGGTTCACAATTTGGCAAGGTTTAAATATTGACGCTTGTTTTCCGGAAATTTAAATAAACATAAACTTGTTAAAATAGGATTTGGAGTGAAATCCTTGCAGAATTATTTCAAAAAGTAAAAAAAAAAGTAAGTCCTCTATGACCTGCACTGCTATTCTGCATAATCTAAGGAGACGACTTAATACACTTTATTTGGTATCCAAACCATCTTTTGCCCGTTCAGGTGTGTAAACGTGTATTATTCGACTCGAAATGTCGTCTCACGGTCATAATGTTAAGCGACTCTGAGTGCGTCAGTAAATAGCTAAGGCCTGTCATATACCGACAGCTTGAAGCAGTCCAACCTGACTGCATAGTGAACTACATTCTTCTACGTACATACATACATGGAACTGCTTCGGGCGGTTGGCAGCATTTATTAGTGGTAGCTTCAAACTGTTGACTATGACTGCTCGAGCAGTTCGTGCATGGCCGGCCTAAAAATGCAAACAAAATGATAGGGAACTTACCTCCTTGATCAATTTTCCGAAGTGCGTACGTAGCTGAACTGCATCGCTCCTCATTTGTTGTCCTTCGTACTTGAGGCTCCCCACCTCGCTGTCCAGCTTGTCTACCCTCGCTTCCTGGGTGCGAGCCAGGTGGCTTAGTTCACGGGCTTCAGACAAGGCTAGTTTTAGCTGCAAAAATTTCTTTACTTTAGATCTTCTGCAACGAATACTTCAGAGCTTTTTTGACGACTTTTTGACGTTGTGGTCCAGTGGAAAATTCCGAGTTGGATGAGGAGTTAAATTTCAAAATTCATCCGATTCTTTTCAGATATTAGGGCAATGGAGGTTTGGATTTGACTCGCTCCAGCAATGCTTCTGTATCTACTGTGGTTAATTAATTGTAAATTAATTATTACAAAAGAGCAACCACCAAGTTTCTTGCTGGCTCTTCTCAGTAGGAATACCATTCCGAACCAGTGGTAGATTCATATTGAGAGAGATTGTAATACCTACTGATGACACTTCAAAAACGGGTTTAATTCGACGTTATTTGCAAATGACATAATTTTAATTATCATCATATGGATAAAGGATATCATCATTATCACCTTTTAACTCAATATTGTTTTTTATTCCGGTTAATTGAATTCTGTCAGTTTACATAATTTTGCGTTTGTGAAATTGGACCAAAAAGAGAATTGAATTATTAACACCTGAAAGCTCTCATCAACGAAGTATTTTACGAACGCAACATAAAATATAATATTTGCAAGTTGCAACAGAAAATATTGCAATCGAAAAGTTCCGTTAATTAAAGAGTTTGCTACAAAGGATATCATTGTAATTAATGCAGTATAAAATCATTTCGATATACGACTCATTGAACTGTTAACTATTTGAAGCCTGAATAGCTCGACGAAAGGGCCGGACTGAAAATTGTAATCTTACAGGTTGAATAATAATTACACTACTCGTAATATAGTAATATATAGCGTGTGGAAGATTTCACTAGAGACGGTTGTCCAACGGTGGATGTCTATCGGATGATGACGATGACGACGAATAAAGTAAGTATGGAGTAAAACATACCTCATTCCGCATAGTGTGCAGTTGTCGGAGGAGTTGAGAACTGTTGATGCTCTGGCCTAGTTCGTGCATCTCGGTGCGTATCTCCTTCATGGAGCCCTTAGCCCAATCCAGAGTAACTTGTTCATTGCGCTTATGATTATCAGTGCATCCCAATGCGGAGATTTTCCTGAAAAAAATACGACTGTTAGAACGTCTACGCGTGATACTAGGCAACGGTAGCAAGAACCGAGACTGCGATGTTAATAGTCAGTTAGATCGTGTTTCGCATCCCATAAACTAATGCAAGTGACGATTTGAGACTTGAGGGGTAAAATTGTCGGGTAGGGAGGGCCTCGCGACAATGGTAAATAAATAAAACAATAGGCAACCAGCATCTATCTACGCTTTGCTATCGCTTCCTGACTGTATCATTGAATTCACTGAACCTCGTTCAAGATTTTGTAAAGCGGAATTATTAGAGGTTTTTTAAAAAACCCACAGAACATGCAGATTCCTTTTTATTTTATTACCCCATAGGAAATATTTTGTCTGAGATAAAAAGTAATAAAAGTACGTCCAACGTCTATACTAAGTCCTTCCCCAGGATGCCACCTATCATTATTCATTACCAAATTTCATCCAAATCGGCTGACAGATGGGCTATGAACGCGTAGCAGACGAACAGATTTTTATTATTAGTACGAATGCGAAAAGTTGACTCTTGTTTTATGAAAACATTGAAGAGCTGAGAAATGTATTTAAGTACTTTGCAGTTGGAATTCCTACAAAGGAAGGATCTGCTTTGATCGAAGCAACAAGCTCCTATGTCTAACGAGGATTATCTTGCTAAAAGAAAATTACACGAGCTTATTCTTTGACAAGTTATTACTAGAAGATAACAATATGGAACTGGTTTTCTAAAAACAGTCTGTATTTTTTTATTGAAATAAACTTTAACACCTAAAAGCCTTCAATCAATACATCCAGATTGCGTAAAGTAATTACTTTTTACAGCTTATACTTTATTTAATTATTTATTAACTATATGATACCCGCGACTTCGTTCACGTGGATTAAAGTTTTTTGATTCCCGCGTTACTTAACTCTTTAATTTTCCGGGATAAAATCAGACATACAGAAAACACATTTTCGCATTTTGCAATAGGGATGATGACATCTCAATCGCATCAGCACTCTTTACCAAACTTAAAAACGCGCTTCTAGTATGGAAGTTGTATGAAATTCACAATAGTGACGTCATCGAATTTCAATGCACTTTTTTCTTAATCTATATTTTAAAATGGTTATCAAACTTAAAACTAACCGAGGATTTGAATTTTAGGTCTTTTGGAAGACCCTCTATTTAATAATTAGTTAGAAATAATTTATTTTTGATGTAGCCATCATCCCAATTTTAGTATGGATTGGTGGATTGGAAAATATAAGCCTAGACTGAAAACTGTAATTATTATGGCGAAGTTTCAGTTTCCAGTAAAATTCTGAATGTTTCCATAAATGTTTCCGAAAATTTTATCGCACATACAGTTTGGCTTTGACAGTTAATCGTTTTGTAATCTCCGCTGTGCCTGAACACAGATTAAATAATAATAGCTACCTACCCACTAGTCCGAATCCTATTAAAACTTTAAAAGGTACGGGCTCGTACAGACTGAGTGGAGTAAGTCGAGTCGAGTATTTTTGATATCAGCCCAAACTCCACATTTTTATGTTTGGTGGAAATTTTTAGATATCTGGTCACGTAGGTATCGAAGGAGTAAATGTGTAGAACTGGGTATATTTAATTTGTCATGAAGTCTGTCTGTCTGTTACGCCTCTACAGACCATCGGATCAACCAATTTTGACGAAAGTTAAGATAGGTTTTTTTTTAAATGTTTCGCACCCAATTTTTCTCTGACGATATTGTGTCAGAGACCTTTTTGTTGCGAGTTTTGCTCTGAAAAAGGTGCCAAATCACGATGGTCGTGAAATTGGAAGTGTTTTTTTTTCCGTGTATGCGGCACTGTTTCCAGATTTGAGTGCTAAGATATGATAGGTGGCATTTCGGGGCTTACATATGCATACATATTACATACCTAAGCTACATTTGATCTTTCAACTTGAACTTACTTCGCTTACACTACGAGGGGCGATCAAAAAGTGACCCGTATTCGATATTTGAAATTGTTATTTGACGTTTATTTATTTTTAGAGAACTTCCGTAGGGACCTCAAGAGGAAAAAGGAACTCTTATAGGATCACTTCGTTGTCCGTCTGTCTGTCAACCTCCTTTTTCTCGGGAACGCTTAAAGGTATCAAGTTAATATAAATTAATTTCAAATGCTATGCAAAGTCTATGGTCGTATAGAGGTGTGAAAACGCAAAAAAAACACCCATTTTGCTGCGTATTTGAGTATTTTGACGCTAGTCAGTAAATCAAAAAAAAAATTACTAAAAAAATATTTATAATATTATGTGGTAGCACGGAACCCTTTGTGCGCGAGACTTACTAGCAGGCAGGTTTTTTTTTCATTGAGACTGTCTTAGGCAGTTTTAACCGTAAAGTGTAACATTGCAATTGCTTCTATTCTTCAAGTGTTTGCCACTCTTCAGTTTCATCAAGATAACGCTCCCGCGCACACGTCGTCCAAGGTCAAAGGTGCTTTGCAATTTGCGACGTGCATTGCAACACCCACCATTGCGAGTATGGTGAATACCCCATACTCGCCCCTAGCGATGAATACTTATTCCGTAAGCTAAAAGAACACATCCGACTTCCGAGGTACAAAATTCAAAACAACTGTGCCGTGGTAGAGGTGTTTTTAAGACTTCATTTTTTAGCTTGAATACGTTAACTTGAAAAGCGATATTCCTTGTACTTCTTCTTATACATTTCTTATATTTATTCTTATATTTCTTATACATTTGGAATCTCGATTATGTTGGAACATTAAATATAAATTTTAAAAAAATTGCTTAAAGTTCTAGTGGTTTTTATAGCATTACTGGAAACTTTTTGATCGTGCCTTTCGGACATATATTCGAAATTTCGTTGTCGTACCTACTTATTTTTTTGAATGCTTTTTCATAAATAAATATTTTGTCAATACGGGAGGTACAAATCCGATAGGTATGTGAAACACGAGTACAACGCCGGTGGTATTCTCAAATCAAACGCATACTCGGTAAAGTATGTCTATACTCAATTGAATCACTGGCACTGAGCGAATTCAGCGTACATACGTGGTACATACGATGCGACGCCACGCCAGGCGCGCTGACCGTATCTCCCTTGCATCCCTTCCACTTCCCCTCACCATTACCGCTGTATAATTATAATTAGGAGCGCTATACACTCTTTTCAAATCACATTGTAATCACATTGCAGGCAGGCCGGAAATTCATTTGTAAATCATATATTTATGTAGAGAGCATATTTTAAAAGTCTATAAAAATTTAAATCAGTTAGGTAAGTCATCTATTTAACTCCGTGATAAGGTCATCATTGCCAATTGCCAAGTCCCAAAATCTTGGTCTATTTAACGAGGCAACTTGGTAATATTAAGCCTTGCTTAGTAGATATATATTGTAGCTTTCACAGCAGTTCCTAAGGGATTTTTTCAAAAACCTGAATTAAAACCTTAACTGAAGTGGCGGGTTTTATTTTAGGTGATTATAAAAAAGGAGAAACTAATTAACACCCAAAAATGGAGTTTGAGAAGTTCCATATTTCCTACGAAAGCGAAAAAAAAAGAAAACGAAAATATTTCGATAGAATAGGTATGGTGGTGTTGTAATAAATTGTAACACATATTTTAAAATGAACTACCACTAGATACACCTAAAACCCCACGCGTGGCGTGTAAATTAGTAAATCGTACCTAATGTATATGCAGCCAAACTAATAAAACAAGTATAAATATAATTAAAATTATTAAAAAATACAACTGCTCTGCCGTAGCTCGAAAGATTCCAAAGGTAATTCAATAATTACCTTTGGAATCTTATTCACATTTTTATTAAATGGTATTTTTTTGTGAATCACTGGATATTGAACTATAGTGTTATATATTTTTGGAATCTACTCATCATTTTCTAGATGATGATTATATAGTTAATCTTCTTTTCGATTTTTTTTTCAATTTTAGTCTTTAGTGCGGGACCATGGTCACCCCATCATTTTTTTTAAAATTTTACTAGCCTATGTCATCCGGAATAACCTAGGGATTCTAACGATACCTCAATTATCAAAATCGGTTCAGGCGTATAGAAGTTATGGTGGAATATACAAACTCACATACATACATGAACCCTGAAAACAATATACTCCTTTTTTCAGGCAGCCGTATAAAAATAAAGAACTACACTAATATTGAATGAATTTAAAGAAATATATGAAAATACATTAGTAATTTTGTGGAATTCGTATATATACTCTTCAACCCATTAATTAACCATAGCGTAGGTAGTTTGTCGAAAGTTATCATGATTCGAGACCGTCCATTTAATCGTTTGCCATATGTTGTCATAAAAAACACACACCACCTGTCCTTTCGGTTGAACGTTAGAATTTTTTAACTCTCTCGTGATCTAAATACGTTCTTATGTAAGTTGAACTGCTGCCTGACCAGTTTCGAAATTATTAACAATCCGTTGGCCGTTTGTACTATTAAAAAATTTGTTTCAAAAATGTTAGTGAACCTACCTATTTTTTTACCTAGTCATAGTTTTAGCTATAAATAAATAGTATTCTGCGGTTTTAGCATGGAAGCAGGTATAACATAACTTACTATAATATGTTTAAGTATTTTGAATTAGTAATTTAACCAGAAAGGAAGAAAATAATTATTAAATAATAGGTACAAAACATTGGACGAATAAAAAATATTACATAAATGGAAGGAAAAACAAAACTGAGCGTTAAATACAAACAAAAGAGTTCAACGATCACCTTTTAGTAGGTACTTTTAAGAAAATATTTAGTTTTTTTATATGTATACCCTACAAAGAAATATGACCTCAAACATTTGTATTATTTATTTTATTTCAAAATTTGCCGCCTGTGCCCCCACGATTGTGTAGCGCACTTCCGGATGTGGGCTGGCGGCACATTATTTCCGCTTAGAATATAAATAAACACAAATAGCCAGATGTTCACCCCTATCGCGGAGCTTAAAAAAGTACCCCTACGTAAATAAATAGTTAGTCGGAGATCCTTAAACGAGAAATAATAATAAACACACCGGTGCAGTGGTACGGATAAGTTATATGATAAGTATAGGAAGCATTATAATACTTGATGATGCCCGCGACTTCGTCCGCGTGGATTAATTATTTTTGACTCCCGGGGGAACTTAATTTTCCGGGATAAAAAGTAGCCTATGTCCTTCCCTGGAGGCCGGATGTAACCTACTGCTAAACCAAATTTCATCAAAATCGGTTGAATGGTGGGCCGTGAAAGCGTAGCAAACAGACAGACAAATTGACTCACTTGCGCATTTTTATTATTAGTATGGATGTAGTCATTGTGAAATGAAAATAAATCAAAATTAGACTACAACTTACCCCAACAAACTTTAGTTAAAATTATTTATTATAATACCTAGTAACCAGTGGCGATTCCTCTAAGATTGCGCAGCTTGCGCCCCAATACCAATAATTATGAATAAGTTACTTACCAATTATACTAGATATATTTAAGAAATATACTAATATTTTATAACATGATATAGGTACCATTCATAAAACATACAATTTTATCAATTAAATGATAGCGTTAATCGATAATTATAGTATAAATTGACGCGCGCTCAGTAAACGCCGCATCGCATCGTGGCTCGTAACGTCGCCCGCTAACTTCCGCTCACCGAAGGCTTGCGTTTTTAATTGCGAATCTGCATGTGCCGTGTAGTATTATTTTCAAAACGTTATGTTTATTTTTAGTTTAACAGTTAATTTAATTATGTTATGAGTGTTTTGATAAAAAGTAAGTGTTTTATTTTAACTAGTAAAATTAATATTATAAATACGAAAGTTTGGATGGATGGATCAGTCATGCTAGAACGACTGAACAAATCTGGATGAAATTTGGCACAGAGATAGATTACAGTCTGGGATATAGGCTACTTTTTATTCCGGAAAATTAAAGAGTTCCCGCGGGAACCAAAAAACCTCAATATACGCGGATGAAGTCGCGGGCATCAGCTAGTAATAAAATATATCACTGATTGTGGGGTGATTGAGTAACAAACATCCATCCATTCCTCCATCCAAATTAAGTGTAGATTTAGGTAAATGTATTTTATTGAGAAAATACCTAACCATCAGCTAGCGCAAACAAGATTGCCCACCAGGAATCGCCACTGCTAGTAACACATAATAGGTAATAATATCTACAGGTAGGTACACTTGAAATATTAAATTGTAGTAGGTACAGTTTGCTACAACAATTATAAAGTACTCTGAGTAGTGAGTATAATGTAATATTGTACTGCACCGACTTTAAAATACTAGAAAGCTGTTACAAACACGGGGCATAGAGGATTTAAAGGGATTGTAGTAGGTAGGTACCTAAATGTTGCGATTATTTTAAAGTACTTAGCGGCAGAGCGCCGAGCGCGAAAGCGATGAAAACCTGCGATGTGTATGTATGTGCATCCAAAATTAAAGACGTACTTAATCACAATTTATTGTTACAGTGTTTCACGTGCCTCGTGCCTCGGAGAGCACGTAAAGCCGTCGGGCCTGCGCCTGTGAGACCTGCGACCGGAGAGACTCTCCGGTCGTGTCGGTTTTTCTCTTCCATCGAGATACCTATGCGAGTAAACGAACAGAGAGTGCACCTGTGTTTGCGCACACACTTCAAGTGCAGTATGCCTAATATCTCCTGCGCAGATGGCTAATCTCTTTCTTTATAGGTAGCCGAGATTCGGTTAGGAGGACATTATTATCTATAATTATATACCTATACCTATATTATTTGTAAGGCTCTATTTTGTTTGCTCCGAAGAATATTGTTATCTATTAGGTGATTGGGTTGCAAGAACATAAAAAGTGTGAAACAAGAATACCATAATGACTTTCTGGTGCTGTACGAGAGCATTTATAACAATATAATATATTATGTGGGTATGGTTGCCCATACTTCAAGCAGGTGTGCCAGTTAAAAATAAGATACGAATATGCCTATGCTATACGTAAAGCTCTTAGACGGAAAGTACCAATGCTAAAGTAGCTTTGAGATGCCGGTTTGGCTTCTAGCAGCAAACATTAACGTGACAAAAATCGACCAACGAAACATAAGAACAGCTGGCATCGATACATTCCAAGCATGCACACCTATTTTGTATTCGTTTCATTTTTGCAATTTAGTAAAACTTGTTTCAAACCAGACACACAGGCTCGCAATCTTATAAAAGGGATTAAAAGTGGGAAAGTGGCCGAGGTGCTTGTATCTCAGCCGAACATTAATGTATGCACGCGCACTGATCATTACTTGCACATCGTTTCAAGCCAGTTCTTAAGCCGACGCATTCACCTGAGCAGGTGTTCAAAAATGCCGATGCCGCATGGTTTATGATCAAGTTTCGATCAATTTAACCGCTAGATACCTACCTCTGGTTTTATAATCGTACGATACCTATTCATTTTAATGTTTACTTACCAGTTACCTACTAGGTGTATAGATCTTTTATTATTTAATTATCGTTTAGGCCTCTGTACCGATAGTAAACCTTCCCCAAATTATGTCAATTTTCAAAAAGTATTCCATGGTACAGAAATCGTCTCGTTACATTTTTATTATAAGATTGCATAAAAAAACAAGATGTTCTCATAACTTTCAAGTTTAATTAAAATACTTTCGAACGAGTATTTTAAGTCATTTAAACTGGGTTCGATTGTTCTGCAGGAATGAAAGGCTATAGAATAAAAGAGCAAACTCTGAATCCAGTTACCAATCTTTAATACTTCGAATTTCTGTATATTTATCATGTACTATCAAAATTATTATTATACTGACAACAAATACTGACTAAACATACCGATTCATATAATCTGTAATATAAGTTTATAGAGCGAGACCTATTGTTATGGTATAAGTAAGTCAACGTGTTTGATTACAATAAATTTAATTGATTTTTGAAGACGTGTTTAACGAATGTTATTTCAAAAACAATAGGATCAGATGACCTGGTTCGCAGTAAGAGACCCTCATGATTGAATTGAAATCCACTTGAAACTTCGAAAGCCACTTATCGTTCATCTTTTATTATATATTATGACACGTTTCCATGGTTTAAGGAGCCCTTTTTCCACAATTTGTAGAACCATTAATCCATATAGTACATCAAGAATATAAATGTGAAAGTTTGGATGGATGGATGTTTGTAACTCAATCACGCCAAAACGGCTGAATGGATCTGGATGAAATTTGGTACAGAAATAGATTAGATAGGTCTGGATACCGTATGCGTATAGGCTAAGTACTTTTTATCCTGGAAAATTAAAGAGTTCCCGCGGGAACTAAAAAACCTCAATCCACGCGGACGAACTTCGTGGTCATTAAGTCAGTCAACTAGTAGTATATAAATGGAGAACAATGACTGAATGATATTTCAACGTACAGTTCTTCAACTGTACTAGAAACTTGAGATATTGTATTGCACAGTTCTTTATTTAAAGTTAGACACTACAAAAGGATTTTTAAAAAATCCTATCAGGATCTAAAAAAACAAAAACCGTGAAAGCTTTTCGGGAAATGCTAACAGACTTAAAAAATAGAAGTTAAAATTGGTTTCCAGTTAAAATTGTGTAGGTACAGTCGACGTCAAAAATCCATATAGAATAAGCAAACAAGCAAACAAAATATTATAAATGCGAAAGTTTGGATGGAATCATGGATGTATGGATGTTTATTACTGAATCACGCCCCAATGGCTGAACGGATCTGGCTGAAATTTGGCACAGAGATAGACTATAGTCTGGAATAGCATATAGGCTAATTTTTATCCCGGAAAATTAAAGAGTTCCCGCGGGAACCAAAAAACCTCAAACCACGCAGGCGAAGTCGCGGGCATTCGCTAGTAAATAATATTCATCTGGTAGATTTATATTTTTGACAATCTAAGCAATAATCTAAGTAATAGTTAAATAGTAATGGTTTGAACCTAATTTTGTTAAATTAAGGTTAATATTTTGGATGGATGTTTGCGTGGATGAGTGATCTGGATTGCTTACACACAGTTTAAGCAGTTAGGCTATGTATGGACTTTCGACGTCGACCCTACATTGATGCATAGGACGATCTCTTGCAATTGCATAATTTCATACTTCATAACATATTCCATCTAGTAAAGGTGCAATTTAACTTGGATAGGTATATATACCTACTATCAATCTATCATATATACACGGTGTAAGATGTAAGGTAACGCCCTACGGAGTTTTATCGGAAATAAGGTAATTTCATGCCTAGGACTAACCAGTAATGCAGGCTAAGGTAGAGTACACTTGCCTAGAAGATACATATACAAAACCTACGCAAGTATATAAAGATAGCCAAGTTATAGTATCTCATATTATATACTTCCCTCTTTGTATTACCTAACGAACCTTTCGGCTTGCAATTAGTGTACTGATCAGTCAGTGGTGAAAATAATATGAAAGATCATTAAAAAATGATGTCGATCAGTTGACCTAGTTGCCTGCTTAGGAACTAAGACTTAGCCACTGTATAGTTCAACTTCAGTGATGTTCAACGGAACTTCATTGTTCATCGTGTACTCGTACAAAAAGTTACGTTCGCATATTTCCTGGAGTTGTGCTGACCCGATTGACTATGAGAGTGAGGGAAAATAGAGAGCGCCTGTGTTTTTAACTTTGTTTGTCTATAGTTCCCGTGCTACTGTAGCCACTGTAGCCACTAATCGATCGAGAGTAAAATTAAATTCATTACATGCCCACTAAGTACTATCATAGTCAAAATTCATAATTTTAGCCAAGGAATAAATCTATTACCACTCGAAAATTCGTTCTGTTTGAAATATTATTTATTTATCTCACTCAGGCAATAAATCCCATTGTATTAAACACATGTATATAAAATACCAAATATAAATAATAAGAAATAAAAAATATAATATCAAAATAGGTTATCCCGCTACCATCCTAGACTGCATCATCACTTATCATCAGGTAAGATCGCAGTTAAGGGCTAACTTGTAGTCTAGTAGACTGTAGAAAACAAAAGAAAAAAGGTACTTAAACACGTAATAATCTAAGGTAGGGTTTTTTCCTTGCTTCTCTAAAGCGATGGTCCTCAGGCCAACAGTCCGCACTGAGGAACACGTTTGCAACTATGCACCAAGCCGAAATTGTTAGTAAGTAGGTACTCGTACGTAGGAGTTAAAATAGGTCGTCCTACTCGACTTCAGTTCTGCCTAAGAGCGTTTCCATGTAGAAATATTACGCCCAGATGGGGTTAGGTCTCTGTGTGTCCCTAAGTTTAGTGCAAAAGTCCTTCCTTTAAAGACTATATGCAGGTTTTTATTATTTAAAACTAGCTTAAGTAACTAACCTAAATGCCGATTTTCATGTATATACTTCAAAAACATAGGACTTGTATGTAACCTTCCAAACCTCATTTCACCCCCTTTATGGGTGGATTTTCATAAAATTTCTAGCACAGGTTATCATTATTTAAAACTAACAACCCTAATGCCGATTTTTAAGTTTCTAGCTTCAAAAGCTTAGAACCTTCCTGTAAGCTTCCAACCCCCATTTCACCCTCTTTGGGGTGGATTTTCGTCAAATGCTTACACAGGTTTTATCGTTTAAACATTTTCATGTTTCTAACTTAAAAAAATAGGACTTTCATTCAACTTTCCAACTTGGGGGTGAATTTTCTCAAAACCGATTCTTAGCTGATATCTACGATATAGAGGGAAAATATCTTCCAAATTTCAAGTTTGTATAATTTGTGGATCCTGAGATATCGTGAATAATGAGTATTCCGCTATTATAATATTATAGAGGGTGGCCCAAATAGTGACGTCCAAAGAAAAAATTTTGATTCCTCGTACCTATCAGGAAATACCCCATGTAAGAGTATGTTCAGCGATTTTTGATAGTTTTAGAGTTATCATTTTTTAAAGTTTTTTCGTGAGATTTCTGATGGAGTGAGTGTTAAATTTTTTTTCTTTTTATTTAGTGTTTTTTTCCAATAATTTTTTTTGTGAACATGCTTGCTATGAAGTTTGCTACTTTGCATAAAATAATTACCATCATAACATTAACACAAGTTGGAATTTTTTTGGTCGAAAGTGTTAGCATTCTTACTATTTGTCATTATATCTCATGAAACAGGAAGTATAATATCAGTTAATTTGACTAGTTTCATGTCATTCGCTTACTGCTGGGGATACGGACGCCATATTGAAAATAGTTAGTATAAATGCGAGTATTTTGACGATGGTAAATCAGTCTCCTGCCGGCAGACTCAGCGATTATTGAATACTTTTGTGTTTAGATCGCATTTTGACTTTTAGCTTAACGATAGCAATAGTGGCCGGATCAAATATTGTTTTTAAGTATGGCCAACTTTTATATAATTACATTAAATCTCTCGTGGAACCTCTACACGTTTAACCATTTATTCGTGCAAGTTCCAAATGAGAGTACAAATATATTAAAAGTGTTTCATTAATACCTACTTCTGGATTGTCCCTAACAAAAGTGAAAAGTTTACGTTCGTTCGTAGAGACGAATTTTCAACGTAAGATTAAAAATACTTAAACCTGTCTACGTCACTTTCGACTAATTTCAACATTTTTGAATTTAAGTAGGTATTTTTTACAAAAATAATCGATATTTTTCGATTAAGTGAAATCAAGGTTACGTAAAAGTTATTCAGATTTTTTTAGTTTTTTTACAGTCAGTAGGCCAAAAAAACCAAATTGCAGCCGGTTAGGTACTAAAATAGCTTTATGTTATTATCCTTCTGTTAATTAGCTTTTCCGCACCTACAAGCTTTTTTGCCTGTTCTAATATTTCCTTCTGCAATTAGCCATAAAATTGTCAAAAATAGGCAAAACTCAAGTTCAAGAATCAAATCTTAAGTTCGGAAATTACCGCCTTACCACATTTGAAGTCCGATTTCT
This sequence comes from Erebia aethiops, assembly GCA_923060345.2. Classification (NCBI taxonomy): domain Eukaryota; kingdom Metazoa; phylum Arthropoda; class Insecta; order Lepidoptera; family Nymphalidae; genus Erebia; species Erebia aethiops. The sequence goes on along the minus strand of OV281079.1, from coordinate 7,175,416 downwards.
CACAATAAAAACCCTTAAGTACCAAATTTTTTAACTAATAAGGGAAGCTTAGGAATCCCAAAAGTTTATGAAATTAGTCGGAAGTGACGTAGACAGGTGAAAGTACTTTTTAATCTTAAATTGAAAATTCGTCTCTACTTCTGTCGAACGTAAACTTTTCACTTTTGACCAAAAATTTTCCAACTTGTGTTAATGTTATGATGGTAATTATTTTATACAAAGTAGCACACTTCATAACAAGCATGTTCACAAAAAAAAAATGTTCGGAAAAAAACACTTAATAAAAAAAATTAACACTCACTCCCTCAGAAATCTCACGAAAAAACTTTAAAAATTATATCTCGAAAACTACCAAAAATCGCTGAACATACGTACGTATACGTATAATATGGGGTATTTTCCGATAGGTCTAGGTATGAAGAATCTAATTTTTTTCTTTGGACGTCACTATTTGGGCCAGCCTGCATATTTTTTACTACAACAACTGCACTGTCAAAATGAAATCGTAAGAATATACCTACTGATCAATTTAGTCCGTAAGATAAAACTTCACCTGCTACTAATTGATGCTGCGAAGTGAAGGATAAAATTAATTGATCCTTTTTAGAGTTGCATCCGACAGAGGCGAGCTTAAATAGCTTTTTTCTTTGTTGATACATGTTTTAATTTTACATTTAAAACTTGTTTAAAATGACCCAATCTATTTTTTATAAAATAAGCTTTGGGCTTTCGGGCCACATACATTTGAAGAACAAAAAATAAGTGAAAACATAATTAATTAAATGTTAAGTACCATAAAAGTACAAATTAATTTTTGCAGACAAATTTTATATTTCGCGGTTGATTTTCTTTGAAATTATAAATTTTACCACTAAGCCAAGTAAAATCAAGTGAAAATTGGGCTAGCTTGTCATATTCTCAATGATAAATCGAAAGTTAGTTATAATGTACTTAATGTATTGTTAACACTGTGCGAAAACCCCGGGCAAGTGTCTCAACTTGCGCTATGTTCACGACAGGGATAAGATAAGTACATGTACGTTAAAAATTCAAACCCCGAATTTTCTACTCGCGTATCCGTAGTAAGCATAACATTCGCAGGCTACGATATACACCAACAAGGTACGAAAATAATTATGCTTGGGTTCTGTTGCAGTTTTCAATAAACGTCCTCAAATATATTCTAATAACTAAATATTTAACTACCAATAAACTAAAAATCAGATAAAAAAGTCCAAGCAGCTACACCCAAAACACTCTTTCTAATTTATATTCATATTGCACCTATCAGATTTGATTTTATCTTAAAGCTAAAGATTTTAAGGTGAAAAGTCATAAAATATATACCGTGCAATATTTTTTTTCATACACAAACGTGCCTTCCTAAATTCAACACTGTTAAAAGTTTATTTAAAGTTAGTAATATTTAAATTCGCTGAAGTAAGTGTTCCTGAAATTTTACAATTTCACATTCGCAAAAGCTAAGCTTAATTCATAAAATATAATAAGATAATTTTAATTTCTTAAAACTGTAACCTAAATTACTAAAAACTTACTTTAGTTCTTCTATTTCTTTAAGCAACCGTGATGTATCAGCTAAGTGCATTGTTTTCAGTAACTCAACTTGTTCGGTCAAGGCAGCTAATTCTTGCCTAAAGGTGGTTTCACGCGCGTTCGCAGTCCATATACAAACAAAAAGCGCACAGATTTGAATAAACTTCATTTTCGCGGTGACAAGTTACAACTCGGATGTTAAGAGGAGTTCGCGAGTAAGCGTCCGAGTCGCTCGACAGTCCCGACAGGAATGGGCACCGGGCTGGCCCAACGCTTATTATACAGTATGCACTGTGCAGGCTGCGTTATAAGGTTTAGTAAGCGCAGATGTGTTCAACAGTTGTTCCGAAGCCCGAAGCCACTGTAAGCTCGTTTGATCTACAATCTGCACCATGATTGTCTTTGAATCAGATCCTGCAACTTTATACTTTTTTAAACCCATTTTTGGTTTCTTAGCGAATATAATCTACGTTTCTTTGAAATGAAAATTGTTTATAACATAATATAGGATAACTTGTGCCACTTATGATATGTCAGAAACTCAGAACGCTCCCACTACACCGGTTCGAAATGCAGATTCTTTCTCGACAGCGCTCGATTAAGCTTCTGCATCTGGGTCCGATCCCAGAACACGCCAGGTTGGAATTTTTTTCTAGATGATCTGGAAAGTGTCGCTTGCTTTGATACATGCTCACACGCAAAACTTCTCCGCATTCTACATCGGTAGGTAGGTACAGCTGCGTACAATTGAAATTGGGATGGAATAGGAAACCTATTCCAAGCTTCTTTGTGGCGTAGAAGCTTGGACGCTGACGGACGTCATGTTTATACTAGAAGCGTTCGATATGTGGGTGTATCGAACGCTTCTAGTTCCCTACTCAGTAGCACCGTGTTGCAAAGCATGGGAAAGGCTACGGAGATACTTATCTCATCAAATATGAACTCCTGGAACTCCATAATGCAGTGAAAAGTGAAATGCAGGAATGCCTGTCCGCAGAATGGTATCGAGGCTCAAAAACCTACACCAGTGGTTTGATCGCACAATATCTTTATTTAGAGCAGCGGTGATGGAACTCCGTTTGAGGATTATAAATTATTATCTGCTTTTTCTCAGCGGGCATAGAGATCTAGTCATAATAATCAATCAATACTTTTTTATATGAAATGAAATGAAATTTTTTATGTCAGTTCCAGCCTTTGATTATATACTCCGTTACAGCATACGCGTCGTGTTTTGGCTCATTGATTTGGTATCGCTGGCATCCAGACAGGAACACGGTCAATAGAGCAGGAAGGACACATGCCAGTGATTTTAATTTCCACGTCGATAATTTGAACATTTTAAAAAAAACCTCTCACAGAGCTGAAAATTGTGGTGATATATATTGAAATCTATTTAAAGTTTAGAAATCATTAGGCAAAGTCGAAGGCGCAAAGTTGCTACTCTGTTTCACACTATGGAGAAGTTTTGTTTAAACAAGTCTTAATATCAAGCACGTAATAACTTCATTAGCGAGTTATGTTGGAGCTTACAGGCCTGCCCAAAGCAAGTTAACCGTATTTATGTTGACAATTATGAGACTATTCAGAGCCGGAACAGCAGACATAAGTATGTGTACGACCTTTATTTAAGTTTGAGGCTACATTTAATATTCAGAAATACTAAGAACTTCTATGGCTTGATTTGCATTCGCTTCTACCAAACGGGGCTGTCTGAATATGGGTTACATGCAATAATGCGCTTTTATAACATGGTTCCCAAAGAGTTTCTAGATTTGCCGTTTCATAAATTTAAAGACTGTGTTAAACATCATTTGTTAAGTCAAGGTTATTACACTATCGATGATTTTCTGAATGACAAAGATGCATGGAAGAAACCAGGCTCGCATCCAGTGACCCACAAGTCAGTGTAGTTGTAACGTATTGTATGTGTTGTATTGTAACCTTTTTTTTAAGAAAAGAGCAACTGCTGAGTTTCTTGCCGGCTATTCTAAGTAGAATCAGTTTTCCGAACCGGTGGTAGAGTCTTGACAAGTTGTCCTCCATGAAAAAAAATCATTTCATTTCATTGATACCTATACGAATTAAACGAGCGCAAACACCAGGTAGCATCCTCTCTTCGTGGGATCACAGTCAAATCAACTCACTCCATGGTTTAAAAAAATCATAGTAATTTGATGATGGCTTCGCTCGGTATGGGGATGGAATTTCTTAAAACTCGGGAACACACATCTTTATTTTCCACTGGAAAACCAATTTTATTGGATACTAACGGACACCTGCGACTTCGTTAGTATGTCGTTCAAAAAACTTGAATCATAGGCTATAGTATCTTCCACACAATATATGGTAGATATATATGATGTCTATGGATTTTAAAACTATTTATCAGATATAGTCAATATCAACCATCGTAATGAAAAAAATTTAAGAAAATGTTAACTCACTGATTGTGCTGTTTAGAAGAAAATAAAAGTAATTGGACTGGACGGTCACGGTACGATCCGCACAAATTCATGAATTTAAAAGCCTAAAGATCTCCTCTATATCTAGATTCTGGGTAGATAGCTTTTCTTAGAACGAAGGTTGACTGTAAGAAGTCTTATCTTTGATCAGGACCAAAGATCAGGAACCCATAAATCATAATCTTCTATATCTATCTATACTTATAATAAAACTGTAACTGGAAGATTTCTGTACATTTAATATAATATATTCTGAAAATATTAATCGGGGTATGCTTTACTATCGATACTGAGCCCAAAACAGATTTTTATTTAATTTTTGTCGGTCTGTATGGCCGCGCATCACGCAAAAGCTAATGAACGGATTTAAATGAAATTTGGTATAGCGGTAGCTGATACTCCAGGTCAATATATAGGATAGTTTTTATCCCGATAGAAAATAAGGTTCAGGTTAAAATAGGGGTTTTTTGTTGAATTTACTCCATAACTCAGTCAAATTTGAACTGATTTGAATAAATCTTTCTTTATTAGAAGATATGTATCATCAGATAAGTTTTGCCCAATTTTGGTGAAGATTTGATAAATATTATCAGAGATAGAGGACAAAACTCCTCAACAGATAACAGCAATTCACTTGATTAGAACTTAATAATATCTTTTTGGTAGCGTTTGAAGGAAACAAAATTAATTATAAAAAATTGTGTCCAATAGACAATCTGTCAACAGCCTGACGGCTGACATAATTTACTGTTTACATTGGTATTTCCCATAGACTTATTATATTACTAGCGTATTTCCATAATATTTCGATGCCATATCTTTGCCTGTGATATGTGGACTTAATTTCGTGTATTAAAAATGTCGTGACTCAATTTCTGAAGTCTGAACCAGAGTTTAAGTAGCTTGAAAGGGCAGATAACGAATTTTGCTACAGAAGTGTTATCTGCAGCAGTGTCTTCTGGAACGGAAACCTCAGTAAAGAAGCTCGAAGACAAATGCCGTAACCAAGAGCTTGAGGTAGTTTATGCAACCGCATAATATGACTGTGGCTTCAAATGTTATTTTAGAAAATTAAAGAGTTCCGGCGGGAACCTAAAAAATATATTATCAATCCACGCGAACGAAGTCGCAGGCATCAGCTAGTATTATATTTATATATATATATATAGCCTTAAAACTTGTAGTATATATGGTGAGATCGAGGTACTCGCATGTATTAAAAATACAATAAAAAAGCTCCTTATCGCATTATGTAAATAGCTATATTAAATTTTAGGTAAAAAGATAGTTACCAATTTTTTATTTGAATTTCACGACGGCAATATGATATAGCCATCGGGAAGCCTTTGAAGCATATTGGCACAAGTTGATATTTGCATTCCATCTACTTATACATCACAAAAAATACCCTTGGCCTGTTAAGTATGCATGCTTATTACAAGGTAGATTAAAAAAAGTCAACCATGACGACTTATATTTCGTTACCATGTCCGTTTTTAATGCAAAGTGAAAAGCTGTGCAGTAGCGGTAGGTAAGTACATGTTTTCTAAGACCAAAAGAATTCTATTCTCGTCTGTCTACTTAGTTTATATATACATGGTCCCGTCTCAGACCCGTAATACATAACCTAGGTCTCTACCTAGGGGCCGCATAAGAAAGCTCAAAGCTCACTCAGCGTGCGAAGTGTGATATAATCGCGTCTTACTAGCAACTGGCTATACGTTTGTTTAGTACGCGAAGATTAATTTACGTCATACATTTTACTGATACTTAGAAATTGGATTTTTTAAAGGTTGGTTCGCTATCCCTGACTTGGACTATCTACCAATATGCCCTTGTTTTTACTTGATCACTAGTAGGTACAATTTCCGCTGGTAAATCTGAATAATTTATTGTAAGTCAGGTAGTTTGAAAATTATAAGGGACATTTGAAAGACTGCACGTGGAAACCCAACAAGGTGGAAAATATGGATTTTAATTTTTTATTTGCTTATGCCTGAAGCACACCACACACTCGCGGGTCGGCATCGGCATCGCGGAACGGCGCGCGGTGCGTTGCACATTATTCGTGGCTAGGGCAATAACATCTTTATGCAGTAACTACATAGATGATGCTGCCTTGATTCCCGCGGGGACTCTTTAATTTTTCGGGATAAAAAGCCTTTGTGCTTCCCTGGTTGAACAGATGCGCCGTGAAAGCGCGAAAAAATGGGCGACACACTTTCGCATTTATTAGGTAGGTATATTAATATAGTTTGGAAGATTCATAGTAAATAGGTGCTGGGTTGGAAACACTGACATTGTACTAAGCTTTCAGTTATGCGCTTGAGCCACGCTTTAAGGCAGGTTATTTTTAATTCGTTACCTTAAATCAGATGGTCAGCTGCTAAAATGAACCAACTATTTCGGTGGTCGTAGTAATCATTTGCATTGGCTTGAATAGTTATTACTTATTAATATATAGAAGTAGTAGCTGAGGCCCGCGACTTCATCCGCGTGGATTTGGATTTTTAAAAATCCCGTAGGAATTCTTTGATTTTCAGGGATAAAAAGTTGTCTATGTCACTTTCTAGGTCTTTAACTATATCCATGCAAAAAATCACGTCGATCCGTTGCTGCGTTGCGGCTTGTTTTAAGAACAAACTAACACACATTCATATTTCTAATATTAGTATGAAATATGATGGACCATCGCTTTGAACTTTTCTTACACAGGTAATGTTTGGAACTTTCATGAAATCGCTCCCAAAGCTTTGGCAAGGTAATGAATCACGATGAAGTTGCAATTTTATACAGTGCTTTTTAGTGTACTTCTGTGTAACAACACGTGGTGTGCATCTTCGTTATTATTGCAATTTCAAAATTGGTCATAATTTCAGCAACTTATGACATTTCTGTTTCATCCAAGTCATATCAGCACAAGTGTGAGCGCACTTTTATGGGGGGAGAGTAATAAATAACAAAAAAGAGCCGACAATTTTTCCACTTGCCCCTACAATGCAATCACGCAAAAATTACGATTGACCTTCATAAAATCGATACTTAGTTTTCCGATGAATAATAAATTGCTCAATTCTGCTACACGTGTAAGCTAGCCCTTTTCTGCCTAGCTGCACACTTGGTTGGGCACGTTAACTGAAAGGGAGTTTTGTTTCGGACTGGACATTCATGCCTGATCTGATCTGCTCCACTTTGCACCAATCATCGATGTATCACTAGAACATAGTTCTTTTTGACACAATGAAAAAGCCTGAAGAAATTGTACATGACAAAATGTATTTTAATCTCTGTGTCTCACCTTCCCACTCTGTATAGGTAGATGGCGAGAGACAGCGTACCTGATAACTTTGCCGGGGGCATGCAAATACAGGGTTTTCCACTTTTCGACTATCCCAATTCCAGCGAAACGTAACGATTTATTGAAAACATATAGAATTGGCCGATATCAATATACCTAAAATCGAGTTATTAAATATATGTACTTACCTATCTATACTACCATAATAATATTATAAATGCGAAAGAATGTCTGTCTGTCTGTCTGTCTGCTACGCTTTCCCGGCCGATCTTTTCAACCGATTTTGATGAAATTTGGTACAGGGGTATCCCGGGAAAGGACATAGGCTACTTTTTATCCCGGAAAATTAGGGAGTTCCCCTGGGAATTAAAAAACTTGATCCACGCGGACGAAGTCGCGGGCATCATCTAGTTTTAAATAATAATTTTGCAGCCTTATTTGAAATTTAAATGAAAATGTAATGTTTATTCAATAAAAAACAACTTTGTCAATTTTTCTTTTGTCCTCTGTTACCCACACTAGCTAATCCTGCATCGTGAGACCTATGTCGCATTAGACAAGAAAGATTTACAGTACGTAATTGGCTAAGGTAGCCAAAGGTAGGTAAGAGAGACTTTTTGTAGCATTTTTTAAATAACATAGTGGGCGATATTTTAGACTATCTATTCATCCAGAAAGGTCCCACTCGCTCATAATAGCATATTTACGCTTGGTCTACCTACGCTCTTTCCTACGCTAAGCTCAAATCGATACTGTAGGTACCAAGCTAGGACTATACGAATAAACTCGTAGTACAGACTTTTATCCTGCATGGTACAGAACAGGTTAGCCCGCTACCATCTTAGACTGCATCATCACTTACCATCAGGTGAGATCGCAGTCAAGGTCTAGCTTGTAGTGGATTAAAAAAAAAACATCTTAACCATAGGGGTTTACTAAATTTTTGATTGTGAAATGTTATATTAGGTACCAAGCAATGGCTAAACACGATTGAACACTCAGTCCTAACTCCTATGTCCTGATGCTGCAGGGTCAATATTTGTACCATTGGAATTTAGGTGAAATTACGTAAAGTACAGGTGCATATAACGTTGATTACGAAAGTAACCAAAAGATACTTACTTACTCGTAAGTTGACGCGTTAGTCGTTACGTTCGCCCGCCCGCCCAAACAAACTCACATGATCGTATTTATAATATTAGTTAAGATACGAAAGTTATAAGGCTTTTATTAAGTAACTCTCTCTCTTCAAAATCGGATTTCAGGCATAAGTATTCTGGGACACAATAACGTTTACTAGTACAAATCTGCCGAATACTGGTACAATAGACTCTTTATTACATTTACTTGTAATATTGAGTATATTAACGAAAAGTAATTATTATACGAAAACTTGAATAAATTACCCATCTAGTCATGCAAATTTCGTTATTATATTACTAGTTTTAGCTTGGCTATCTTGCAGTCAACGGAGTTCGATATTTGGCGGATATTGGGCCGTTTCCCTCTTGAGATGAGTTTGACTGTAATCTCGGACCTGGCGAAGTACTAGGCCTTCACTAGGCGTGTGAAAAGGAAATAGTGCACTTTACTGAGACAATTTCTTTAATGGGTTCCATATTTTGATCAAACACCTAGGTACCTAACTACCTAGGTATGTTGGTTGGTTGGTCGTATTTCTGGTAAAGTATGAAGAAAATTTTAATTATTGTACCTATGTATAAACTTTTAAAAAAAAGTTAACCTACTGAAAGCATTAAATATTTTTTTAATTACTTTTATGCTATTTAATCTTAGCCAATGAACAAAAAATGATAACTTATACTTGTAGGAAGTTTTTGGAGGCGGCGCCAAATTAATGGTTCTTGTCCAAATATGTACTTGTACTAAGGTAAGTAATGATATTAATCAATCAATCAATCAATCAATCAATTTATTTTTCCCAATCACAAATTTGTAATATGAACATAATACTAAACAGTTATAGTGTTGGGACTGGTGCTTGAGCTAGGCATTTACCTGTGTTTCAAGACACCAGGCCCTTTCCCCAGAACAATGTTAATTAATGTTTATATGTATGTAGTTTACAAAATTGGGAACTAATAAGATTAGGCTTAATATTATAGTATTAGCATGCAATACATTATTTACTATCTATATTATATTTATTTACTGTACTTTTTTAAATTGTTTTATTGAGCATTAATATATATTAAAAGTCTGCATGTTTTAATTTATTTCGGTTTGTGTGTGTGTGTGTGTGTGTGTGTGTGTGTGTGTGTGTGTGTGTGTGTTAGTGTTTTTTATATATATTTGTGTATGTGTGTGTGTGTAAATGTTCCATTTTTATTTTTGTTATTTTAGTATCTTAATAAGATTTTCCGTTTCGTCATAATCAAGTTTTAATAACCAGTCAAATATTCGGCTTTTGCAATCGCGTCTGTTTAAGTCATTTATGTTTAGGTTTTTATTAGCTTTATTGTATAGATAGCTGCCAAGGAAGCACGGAAAGTGATGTGCAAATGATTTCTTAAATTTGCTTACGGAAAAGACTTTGTAACTGAGCCTCTTATCTATATTTTTAGGGTTTTCTTTTTGTTGAAGATGAAATCTCATTAAAAGTTGTTGTATAAATAATTTGCGCACTGACAGAACCTTAGTCTCTCGATACAATTGTACTGTAGGATAGAGGTACGGTAGAAATCGGCATACTTTTAATAGTAGTCTTTGTGCTCTTTCGAGTTGCATCATGTGTGTCTTAGCTGCCCCACCCCAAATATCAATACCATACGTTAATAACGATTGACATAGGGAAATGTATATAGTTTTAATTAGTTTGGGATCTGCTACTTCTCTTATGTTTCTAAAAATGGCCATTAGTTTTCGAATTCTAGTTGTAAGTGTTTTAATGTGTTCTTCGAAGTTTAAATTTTTATCTATAATTATACCTAAATATCTTACGTGAGGTGCTCTTTCCAATTTCGGACATTGACATGTTTGGACCTTACATAGTATAGAATGTGCGTATAGATGAGTATCTGGTAGCGGTTGGCCTTTTTTTGTTAAAGAGAATGTTATATACTTTGTTTTGTTCGCATTAAGACTTAATTGGTTTTGTCTTAACCAATGTGATATATTGTTGAAATTTTTTTGGGCTTGAGAAAATACATCCTCCCATGTTTTCCCCCAAATTATTACCGCTGTATCGTCAGCAAAGCTCATAATTTTTCCGTTTGTAATTTTTAAATTGCATAGCTGGTTCATGTATATGAGAAAGAGAGTTGGGGCCAGAATGCTTCCTTGCGGAACGCCGTGAGTGGTGGGAAGAGCCTCACTTATGACATCTCCTATCCTGACTGACTGATATCTTTCTGTCAAGTAGCTCTTCAGCAGTTGGAGCTGCTTGCCTCTTATTCCAACATGCTCAAGTTTAAGTAGAAGAAGGTGTGTCGACACGGTATCAAAAGCCTTGGCGAGGTCTAAGAAGATTGCCAGGCATTTATCACCGTCATCAACATGTCGAACGACACAGTCGACCAGATCATAAACAGCATCTGTCGCTGATTTTTGCTTTCGGAAGCCGTACTGGTTTTTTGCAAGTAAATCATTTGCTTCGAGATATTTAATCAGTTGCTTGTTTATGATCCGCTCCAATATTTTTGAGATGGTGGGAAGTAACGATATTGGACGGTAGTTTGACATTAAATTCTTGTCACCTTGTTTAAAAACTGGTGTTATGACCGATTTCTTAAAAATTTCAGGAAAAATTCCAGACTCAAAAGATAAGTTGCAAATATGAACAAGGATACCTGCAAGAGATTCCTTATTTTGTTTTAGAACTTTGCTAGATATACCATCCCACCCAACTGAATTGGTATTTTTAAGAGAGTTGATAATTGATATGACTTCCTTTAAATCAGTGTTTAGTAATACGAATGAATTTTGAGGGGAGTGTGATGAGTTGTAGTTGAAACTTATTTGAGTATCACTTTCCATATTGACATCTATTTTATTCGCTAACATTTGGCCGGTATTTACAAAATAATCATTTAACTGATTTACTGCTTCAATTGGAGAATTTGCTATGCTTATAAGATTGTGTGAATTTACCTTTTTATTTTTAAAATTTGTAACTGTGTTGATAATGTCCCATGTTTTTTTAATATTATTAGCATTTTTTAATTCATCTCTAAAATGTTGGTTTTTTAATTTTTTAAGAATTTTAGAACAGAAATTTCGATACCTTTTGTACATTATATTTAAAGTTAAATTTTCTGGGTTCTTTTTTACTTTTGCGTGAAGCTTATCCCTGTGTCTTAGGCAGCGCAGGAGGCCCGGGGTTATCCAGGGTTTCAGAGGGGTTTTGCGGCGTGAAAGCTGTTAAAGCTGTGAAAGTGATTAATTGTCTTTATATTTCGTTATCTAATTAGTATTTTTCTGTATGGTTTGGTGTTCCTCTATAGAGTAAAAAAATAATCAGGCAAATCGGTCACGCAATCTTAAAAATCGGCGTACAAATAAAAAAATATTTGTGACATAACTGTATATGTCTGGATGTGTGTGTATATGTATGGATATAATATCGAACATAAGGAAAGACCTAACTGTATTATAATATACTAAAACCTTCCTCAAAGTACGTAGATTACGATAGTCAAAAAATCATTAGATACAATCGGTCCATTATTTTCCGAGAAAATCGCAAATACATACACACGGGTCCAATGCAAGACATCCTTTTTGAAGTCTGTTAAAGTTTTCATAACTTTTTAACAACCGTCCAAGCAATACGCATCTATATTATCTTCTTTCTATTTAGTCATTATATTTCCAAATAGTCCCTTTCATTTGATCGCGTTTTTAGGGTTCTGTACCTTAAGAGGAAAAAGGAATCAATTCGTTTTCCGTCTGTCAACCACTTTTTCTCGGTAACGCGTTGAGGTACCAAGTTGAAATTAATATCAAATACGTAGGTCTACAGTCCCTTGGAGCTATAAAAAAATCAAGCTTCTAAGTCCACGCAAACAAAAGATACCGCCGTTTTGGTCGTATCAGATAGATACGTATTTATCTATTACTAGATGATGCCCGCGACTTCGTCCGCGTGGATTAAGATTTTTGATTCCCGCGGGAACTCTTTAATTTTCCGGGATAAAAAGTAGTCAATGTCCTTCCCCGGGATACCATCTACCCCTGTATCTTACCCCCTCAGCAAAATCGGTTGAAAAGATGGGCCGGGAAAGCGTAGCAGACAGACAGATACACTTAATTAATAACACCACACAATAATCATTTTAATTACAAAAATGATTATTGTGTGGTGGTACGGAACCCCTTGTGCGCTAATCTGCCTCTCACTTGACCAGTTTTTTGGGATAGTACTTAATACGATGGCTCTTCAAATCCATACTTCCATACTAATATTATAAATGCAAAAGTGTCTGTCTGTCTATCTGTCCGTCCGTCTGTTTGTCTGTCTATCTGCTACGCTCTTACGGCCCACCTGTTCAAACGGTTTTGATGAAATTTGGTACAGGGATATGTTGTATCCCGGGGAAGGACATAGGCTGCTTTTTATCCTGGAAAATTAAGGAGTTCCCGCGGAAATCAAAAAAACTTAGTCCACGCGGTCGAAGTCGCGGGCGTCATCTAGTAAGTAATTAAAATCACAATCCACGTGTATCTGTGTTTTCGATTACTATGCAACTTTAACCTTCATGTTATTATTTTACAAGGTTGTATATGCATTTTTAGTTTGTATGTAGAACAGATGATGCCTATTCAGTGTACCTACTCGTGCGAAGCTAGACCGAGCTAGATAACATGCCTGTACCGCCTATGCCTTAAATGTAGATATAGAATCATACCATCTTCTTCAATTTATAGAATTTAAAAGACTTCGTGCAACGGCATTTGCTTGAGTTTGAATACTATTGAAGATTGAGTGTAGTGTTACTAGTTACTAGAATATATATCGTTTATTGTACATTATCTACCTATTTTTTTAACGTTGGTTTTTCGGTCTACTGAGAAGAGTCAGTAGAATCTGTTTTCCAAACCAGTGCGTGGTAAGTACGTAGAAATATTTAGCCGGTAAATACTATGCCAGTATGGTTGCACCCAGCCTTGGCCGAAGCCATAAGCGTTACACTTATTTTAAAAACACTTGGGCCGAAGTCAAACTTCTAGTAAACAAAGGAACGGCGCGCTTACCACTGTGCCAGGCCCAGGAGTGCTTACCAAATACATTCCACGATACGACCAAAATGAAATTGGATACGGAATTCCGTGTCAATTTCAAGTAGGCAGTACCTATAAGTAAGTACTATTTTCAATACTCGGCATGTGTGCACGGAAACATCTGAGACTCGATACTCATTTGGAATTCGTATGAAAATCTGCAGTTGTCGACATTTGGGTAGCTCCAAAATCCCACCTATCCATAAATATAAGACCGTGCCTAAAATAAGGATTATTATTCTAAATCACGAACGTCATCAATATTAATACAATATGGCTTTAAGGCCCTGTGTAGCATAAAAGGGGGTTTTTAAAAGCAGTGTATCCATCAGACGGTGACATAATGTATGCTTGTAAAAATAATGTGCTGTTTTCAAGACCTTTGAGCAGCCATTGACGCATCTCAAAACACAATTTCAAAAAAATCTCTGCATTGAAATTTATTTTAAACTTAACTCATAATTTACCTTTTAAAGCAATTTTTCTCCTTATTGAAACCAATAATTAGCTCTAGAAATATAAGATAAAATTCATATTTCTAAATCAAACACATTGTCGGTTTCATTTGTATTGAAAAGTAAATATTAATTTTTTATAAATTATTTCATGCATTTTTTGCGACATGCGCTTGCTCGATTTCACCCCCGCGCGCCTGTATTTTTCATCTCGTGAGCTCACAGCGCCTTAAGCGATGGTAGTGTGCCCCCTGTAGCAACGACGCGGCACCACACACTCATGTGGCGACAAATCGCGTTGTCCTCGGCTCACACCCCGTCAGCGCATTCGGAATCGTGTTGAATTGCGATATGATGCATACCTACGGGTGCTACGCTGGCTCACTTGGCTTGTCGATAGCAATTGGCTTTGTCTGCGATACAATGGTATTAAGAGCACACGCGCCAATGTTTGCACCATACAAAGAACTTTTGTAAATTCTAAGGGGTAAAATAAGGGACGGTAGAATGACTTCTACGTCATTTTTGAAGTTGGGAAAATGGTATATTGGTCTAAGATCCCAGAGCCGCCAGACCTTGCTTATTTTCTGGGTAACAAAATGGGTGTCATAATTATTATAGTATAGCTTTTGTATTGTACGTATATGCATACCTACTCGCTATGCTATGGTAAAAACTTTGCTTACTTTTCTTACATTCTAACTGCTGATTTACAGAATAATGTATGATTTACAGAATATTTATAATTTATAATAATACATAAGTAGGTAATCAATACTGCCAGACACCTACCGTGGGCGGTTATATCCGCCAGACGTTTTAAAAAGCTCGCAAAAAAAAACGTCTGAATCTTTATGTATGTAACTCAGGGAACTATTTCAATATTAACTATTTGCAAGCAGCTCTTGCAAATAGTTAGTAATGAATAGTTGCTCTTTAGGCGATAAAATTATATCCGAATACAGAATATTTACTAGGTACCTGTGGTATAACCCAAACCAGATGCTATTGAGATAGTAAAAATAGGTCTATCCCTTTTCCCCTTAAGACTATAGTCACTCGAGCGACAAGGATAGAATGCTATCATCATGATATCATGGCCACGGAGGAAAAGCGCTTTAAATATTGCAGATATTTTTCCCTCAAAGGAAACATAAACATTTAACATTTTAAATAACTTCTATTTAAAAATAAAGGAATGAATAATTATAGGACTGCATTCAAACATTTCAAACAAAGCATTGATTTGAATTCCAGCTCAGGTAAGTATTTTTTTAAATGTTGAATTCTTATTTTTAAAAGAAAGGAAGGAATGTTTTCTCCGAGTGAAAATTCATATCTTCAATATTTAAAGTAATTTTCTTCCGTGGACGGTTCGTTTTTTCCATCCTGTATATTTTCACCTTATTTTCTCCATTCTATTTACTTAACTACCTATCGTTTTTTCACTCTTTTAGAAGGTAGGTAGATGATAACAAGAGATGTTTACGCATAACTAGTTCCTGATTTGACTAGCCGTATAGGGCTAGTCAAATAAATAACCATGATATGACAATTATCTATAATAATATTATAAGGTAAATGTGAAAGTTTGGATGGATGGATGTTTGTTACTCAATCACGCCAGAACGGCTGTGTGGCACAGAGATGATTATAGTCTGAAATAACACATAGGCTATTTTTTATCACAAAAGAGAGAAAATCAAAGAGTTCCCGCGGGAACCAAAAACTAGCCAGTTCATCAGGAAATCAGCTAGTTCATAATAACACAGTTAATAGGTACTTAGTTCATAACATAGTTAGGACTTCAATTTTACTCATTTGAAGTATACTTTTCCAATTGTCATATTATAGTGTACAGCTAACTTTTTATTATGAACATCACAAATCCATGTCTGTAGCAGATGGTACGGCCGCCAGGTGAATCCGGCTGATGGTACCCTACATATCAGATCGTAAACTACCTTTAATTATAGGTAGGTACGTAAAGTACCACCACATGTGCACTGATATTTAACTGTATGGTGTGTGTAATTATACCTACCTAGGTATATAATATAAGAAAATACTTTGAAAGGAGTAGTAGTAGTAGTAGTATAAGTCATAGGTACAAAATTATGCATACAATGAAAAAGACAGGAAACTGTGGTAAAGCGCAAAGGCGGCCTTATCATAAAGTGATCTTCGAGCGTACAAAGCTGATGAGTGATGACACTGGGTATAGGAGCTCATGACGTGGTCGATGCACATAAAAGAAAAATAAAAAATAACAAAAGTGTAAAATATACTTACATAAATATACATACATGTTTACCTATAAATTACACATATAGATACTACAGTAACTAAAAATAATACCTATATTATATTATAAAATATATATTGTTATCATACACTTACAACTAGGTACATTACATTGATAAATAATGATTTTTTAAACGAATTTCTCGGGGTAATGCATTTCATAATATGACTGCTTTTACATTATAAGACTCACTGTAACAACGGGAGCGAGATGAGGGTATCGCAAGCTTGTTATCACTTTTCGACTGGAGGCTAAATAGGGTAGAAAGAGTAAGTATTATAATATGATTTAAAATATCAAAATGTACCTATTTCTAATGTAATATCCATACTAATATTATAGGCGAAAGTGTGTCTGTCTGTCTGTCCATCTTTCCAACCGATTTTGATGAAATTTGGTAGGTATAGGAGAGGTTTAGATCCCGGGGAAGGACTTAATTATGCTACTATATAGTAAGTAGGTACATACATATAGCAGCACTACTGAATCATTCCCTTTTTCTATATCTCTTAGTAGAACTAGTAGAGTACTAGTAGAACATTGATGTAGAATTTTAGTTAGAAAGAGTAAGCTCTCAGTATCTTGAATATTTTGACAGTAATATTTAAGTTATTCTTAATAATATTTTAGTAATATTCTTAGATGAGCCAGGCAACAAATTACCTACTGAAGGTGATAAAGTCTGATAGCCTGACGACCTCCGTGGCGCAGTGTGTAGCGCTGTTGTATTAACGTGCGGAGGTCCCGGGTTCGATCCCCGGCAGGGTCAATTTGTGAATTTATAATTTTTGAATTTCCCCTGGTCTGGTCTGGTGGGAGGCTGCGGCCCTGGCTAGTTACCACCCTACCGGCAAAGATGTGCCGCCAAGCGATTTAGCGTTCCGGTACAATGCCGTGTAGAAACCGAATAGGGGTATGGGTTTAACATAACTGCCATACCCCTAACAGGTTAGCCCGGTACCATCTTAGACTACATCATCACTAACCATCAGGTGAGATCGCAGCCAAGGGCTACCTTGTAGCGGATAAAATAAAATAGAGCCACCAGTTGGTATACATGAAATAAATTATATAGGTAAGTACTCGTAATATGTGGACCGTAGATAAAGGATTAGTCTGCGCTAGGAGCGCAGCGGAGACCGATCCTAAATCTAAATATGTTAAGGACATAAAAGTCTGGGGATGTTTTATTTGTACTTCCTAAACACAAATATACAGTCTTTGTGAAGAAAAACTTGCTTTGTAAGGTGAAATAAGAGTTTTGATTGAATTTTTTTATGCGGCGAACATTGGCAGCGAAGTTGTTTAAACTGTGTTTTGGGATTAAACAATGACTGCTTAAAGTTCTTGAAAACATCATAAATTCTCAATCATACGTATATTACATATTATTATATTATTAGGTATGCTACCGTTTAATAGATAAACTGCTTTAGAAGTCTCCTCGATTTAACAAACATGCTCCTTAAGCTTTGATTTGTCCAAGGCCTAACAGGAGAGTGAGACGTGGCGTCAAATACTTTTGGAAGTAATTTCGAATATTGACAGCGGTGCAGCTGTCCCTAAATTCAAAGGCTCTAGATCGGTCCGTGCCGCGTGCCGCTTGCCCCGCTACATTTAGGCCGAAACACATTGTTATTAGGAGCAGCTGCAAAGCACGTTCCTATTAAAAAATGAGCACTTAATGCTTCTACCTGAGGTAGGTGCAGTTTTTTGGTTTCCTTGGGGCGCGGTCGTTCAAAGATGACAATCTATACAAACCTAGGTTGGATTTTAAAAGTTTAATGAAATTAATGCATTTGTAGTAAGTATTTTCTCAACAGTTAGCTTTTGCCTACCCACTGTTTTGAAGACTAGCTGACGCCTGACTTGCACCAGATTTGCTCGGCTGCATAATTATCTTTTCAAATAAAAAGACACACGCGAAGAATGCCTTTATAATAAGGTATGTATTTTATACTAATATATCTAGCTCAGGTACCGCCTCGTTGGTCTAGCGGTTAGCATAGTCGACTGCGGATCACGAGATCCTGGGTTCGATTCCCGGTCGGGCATTAAAATTGTTAAATATTGGGTTTTTCAATTAAGAAATTCTCAGTGCCAGCCCGGAGTTGGAAGTTGGCGGTGTCTCACCCCCGTGCCTCGGAGAGCACGTTAAGCCGTCGGTCCCGGTTATTATCACTATAACATGATAATAGTCGTTAAAGCCCACCAACCCTCATTGGAGCAGCGTGGTGGGTCTAAGCTCTAATTCCCTCTCTCCTATGTGAGTGGAGGCGTGTGCCCAGCACTGGGACGTTAATAGGCTGTAGTGGTGGTTGTAGTGGTGGATATCTAGCTAGACATTGTGCATTATGAACATTCACGTATAAGTTACTAGAGATAAGTAGGTAATGTAGTTTTGTAGGCATAAAAACTTTGCCTGTTACTTAAAAGTAATGTATAGGAAAATCTTAAGACTTAATTACTTTAGGTATATCCATTTTAATACCATGTAATTTGTAATATCAATTTGATACTTTGCAAATATTATGTCTATACTAATATTATAAAGAGAAAAGATTTGTTTGTTTGTAATGGATAAACTCAAAAACATTCAAAAACTACTCAACCGATTTAAAAAAAAATCACTTATATAAGTATAGAAAGCTACTTTATCGGCGAGTAGCATAGCCTATACTTTAATTTCAAAAAAAATTGAGACCCGTGAGGAAATTGCAATAATGTGAATTGAGTCGAAAAAAATCGTCTCATCTGAGAGATTCTGTGGCGTGCGCTGCGTAGTTACCTACCTAAATACCTACTAAATAGAAAAAGTTACACAAAAACAATGTATGGTGGAATTGTTCCTCTCAAAAAGTTTTAATAAAAAGACCCCGATAGCATATTTATATCTATCTTCTGTAGTGTAGTGTCTCTTAATAACCATTTTTATGATTTTCAAATTTGGTCTAATACAAAGCTTTACTTTCGAAGGTGTTTATACTGACATTGTTTCTCAAGTACCTATTTAATATAGACCAAATTCGCCATTTACACCATTTAATTCAGATGAATATCTTAGAAGATATCATAGAAATAATGTAACATGCAACAGAAATAGAGGCGGCCGCGACCAGTGCCGACTGGCTATTATTGGGTATGGACTATTATGATGATTAGTCCTACCCATGCGAAGCCGGGGCGGACCGGGAATTGGCGGCACGTCTTTGCCGGTAGGGTAGTAAGTTCGTGACCGGTGGAGGTTAACTATAATTATAATACCATTAAGCGGGTGACGATATTGGTGGAGATGCGATGAAGCCATGACGAGCAGATACAATCCTTAACAGCTATAGTTTACCTAGTTAGGGCTCCTTTGGCTTGTCTCAGTCTAAAATTCCCAAGCAGCCTGCAATTAAAATCTATTCAAGGTTTTACGCGGTGGTTTTACGTGATTTCTATACCTAAAATTGGTCCTTATTTGCAAACTACTTTTTCATGGTCCAGTCAATTCTATCTAGGTATTCTATAGGATTTTGAATAACAAAAAAAAGTTTACCTACATTAGTTTAGAGTAGATTAGGTATATCAAATTATACCCACTAGTTAGTAAAGAGCAGGCTTCAAGTTCAGAGCATTGCAACAATGTGTGGACTGATGCATTCAATTGATGGTAATGACTGGAAAAAATTACACAGTAAGTATGTCTTCTACAGTATACAATTTCAAACCAAACAGGGCTTCTTTAACACCCCCTCCAGTTGATTTGATGTCGACGCGACGTGGTCCCGCCGTCGGCGCAGGCGCATATGCCGGCCACCATCTGTCTTGATCTCATGAGTCGTGCACTTAACAAAGTGGCGCACGCGTCATGATTATCCTTCACAGGATGATCGTTTATTTTTATATGTTTAATAATAATCAGGGATGTTATGGAGCTCCGTAACCGTAACCGAAACTATCGGATATCCGAAATAAAGATCTATCCGTAACCGTAACCGAAGCCGATACAAAAGTTACGTTTAGTTAGTTAGTTAGTTATTATAAATTATAATCAATCATATATTATACTAGCTGATTCCCGCGACTTCGTCCGCGTGGAATGAGATTTCGTAAGAAACGTTTTCGTTCGACTGTTTTTTCTCCGTCTTACATTGCTAATCCGACATAAAATAATATTGCGGCTATAAATTAAGATGTAAGCTATCCTATCTTTCAAGTTGGATCAAACTGCACACGGTGTGCAAATTTAATTTAAAATCGGTTAAGTAGTTTAGGAGTCCATCGCGGACAAACAACGTGACACGTGATTTATATATATTATATAGATTTTACATTAGGTATTATAAATTATAATATTGCTTTATAATTTATAACACCAAATTTATCATTTGGTGTTATAAATTATAGACTAGATAAAACCTATAAATAAAACCAAATTATTACAAGCTATTTGTTTTTATATTTTACTTCAATCTAATGTCCGTAACCGAAACTATCCGAAACTAACGGATAATCCGAAATAATTACATATCCGTAACCGTATCCGAAATATCATATCCATAACATTCCTAATAATAATGTCCTCTCGGTCTAATTTCGCCCACAGAGGCTTAATCCCCCGGAGCTTTTGGTTTGGGAGATAAAATATGAAATAGTGCACAGTACTCAGTAGTGTGTGCAGTGTGCACTAGGTACACTCTCCCTTACTCTTATTGTCACTCATAGATTCTACTTTCATAGATAAGGCAATCCAAGATGAGTGGAGACTGGAGAGAGATAAGACGCATATCCCACGACTTGCGTATTCTTCAGTCTTTTCTATTAGTTTTTACGTATGCTCTCCTAAGTTATGCTAAGCGTTATTTTTACGTAAAATACCAAAAATTTTACGTCAGTAAGAGGTTTCGTAGGTAAGTATAGGGTAGTATATCGATAACAGTAGGTAGGTAGGTAGGTATATATACCTACCGTTGTACACTTGTATGTAACCAAACAGGTGGTGTATCTACACCGAAAATCATTTTATCATTTATCTTTTAAAAGCATACTATTGCGTCGTAGATATCTAATTTATTTATGATATGCCGATTTCTATATGAACTTGAAGGGACTAGTGTACCGATCGACAACAACCTGTATATCGATATCGGCCGAGATCGCGGCGACACCTGCGTGCACACCTGCCCGCCTCTGATTCGCCAAAAACGAACAGTCGGACTCATCACCTGCTGCATCGCCTCGCTCGTCGAATATCGACTATCGATATAAATAGGTAGGCACCTACCTATGTAATGTTAACCACATCACCACGAAATTTTTATCTCATAATCACAATATCTAGCTAATCAATGTTATTATTTACATCTCTTTGTAGCTGATGCCCGCGACTTCGTCCGCCTGGATTGGTATCCCTTTTTTTAAAATTAATGAGCAATAATATCAACCTATTAACTAAGTATCTACAATGTGAATGTCATTTCCGTACTTAAGTTTGAGGGTGATTCCTAACCGTTTGTTCAATGCTCATTCTGTAATACCTAATATAATATGGACTTTTATTATCGACTGTATCTCACATTAAAGGTTTAAACTCTGTTATATCATATACCAAATAGGTTCATAAAATAAATCATGTTCCGAGCCCCCATCGGCAAAAGCTCAAGGCAATATTGAGAAACCACACTCGTCTTAAATCCTAGCCACGTAAGTACTTAATAATCGGATTTCTCAGAATCTGTTTCCTACACATTAAATACCTTCTTAGGTACACGAGTGTAACCGGCAAGCCGCATTTCAATGCGGCTCAATGTTCGAATGTAGGGCTTAGACCATGCTGCTTCAGCAGCATGGTCTAAGCCCTACATTCTAACATAATATACCTACCTAGTACTACTCTTTCTGTTGATAATATTATTCTGATAATATATCTTTCAACAACTTATAGGCCTTAGCAGGGTAGGATATATTTTACGCATGCAGCGATACACAAAAGACGAAAGCTCGAGTTCTGCGTCAGATGCAACTAAACACGCTGCGAACGCGATTTACTTAGCTCCCGTCAAAGATATAATAAATAGGCTCCCGTTCAGACGAGAACTTTTTTACGCCGCGGTGTTGACGGTTTTTTCCATTACAAAGAGAACATAAGAAAGCGCCTGGCGTAAAAACCGTTCGCTGCTATGTGTACCTACACATACAGCAGAATTCTTGAGTTCTATTTTGAAATGGAAAGTAAAAAAGCGCTCATCTGAACGGGGGCTTAGTTGGACCCGTGTATCTACTTACTTAAAGCTTACCTTTGAGGCTTTGAACTACATTCGCAATGCCGCGACGTCGACGTAAATTATCGACACGTCGAAATGTAGTCGCGTGCGAAGGCGCTTACTCACTTTTCAGAGTTTCAACGGTGTTGCATTTTAATACACTGATAGGCAGTACCTACCTAGGTAACTAATTAAAGCAATACGGAAATTAGGGTCGCGTTGCAAGCTGTATCCACGCATATTTTACGACTTTCATTTGGTTTCGTGATACAAGGTTAAGCTGACAAGGCACCACGTGTCTCCAATTATAAATGTAAATAGTAAATACATAGTCCATATTAGGTAATACATAATATTATAAATGCGAAAGTGTGTGTCTGTCTGTCTGTTTGCTACGCTTTCACGGCTCATCTGTTTAACCGATTTTCATGAAAGGTACAGGGATAGATTGTATCCCGGGGAAGGACATAGGCTTTTTGTCCCGAAAAATTAAAGAGTTCCTGCGGGGATGAAAAACACTTATTTCACGCGGACATTATCTAGTTACCTACTTATAAAATATATTGTATTGCATATGTACTTGAGTATTTTGTGTGTGAGCCTGTAGGCCTATAAAAAATTATAAAATTTAGCACTTTCATCTGCGCGGATTTAGTTTTCTAGTTATCTCGTGGGAAGGCCTTTGTTTTAGGTATGGGAAGAAATCGGTTGAGGAGAACAGAACTGACACGCTCTCTGATTTATACCTAAGTACGTAGTACGTACCTAATGTTTGATCGGATTACGTAGAGTTCTTGATCCGCCTCAAAGATGATATCGCTAACAAGCGGAGAGCGATGTCTAGGTACATCTTTGTGAAGTGAGTAAAGCCTCTTACGAATCTAAGTTCTACTTTCAGTTCGTGTATGGGTAGGTACTACGTACCTACCTAATTCGGTCTGAAGGTTCAATTAGATCCGCATATCAAAATGAACTAGATATAATGTGATATTTTCTTGCACAACATATCAAAACTCATGTAGGTACTTAACTATCTATATCCTATTGTCAGCAACGATGCCACCATTGGGGTGTCGTTTAAAACATTTTTTGGTAACTATTGAAATGAAATGTTTATTTCATGTAGATAGGAGGACAAATCAATGATGCAAACGTAACTTCGCAGGACTGTTAGTTACTCGACGCGTTTTGTTTTTCACGAACAACCTGCCTGTGGAATGTGGAACTCAAATGATCAAAGCGCCCCGTAAAGACATAAGACACGCTAACCGCTAGACCAACGAGGCAGTTGTAGGTATTATCTTCAGTAGATAAGATTCGTATGCAGCCCCATTTCTGTAGCTCATCGGGGGATTATTGTTGGGGGCTTATTTATTTTATGCAGCTTTCGCCTCAATGTTCACTCCGAAAACAACACCCCGCACATAGGTAATGGGCCGGAAACTAGAGGTTTCATTTTAAAGGGTTGATAAAATCTTACGTTTGTAATACCTATCTCTCTATCAGCCCTGGGAATAACAACTTTCAGCTGTAATGAAGTAGGTTAATTCCTCAAAATTTCTGACGAGTTCTCGGGCCATATCATAATATAATCGGGCAGGTGTAACAGGATGGGGGACTAAATAAATACACTAGTTTATGAGTTTTCGAGTAAGTTGTATTTATTTATAACTAAGACGGTGGTTTTATCACAAAATATTACAATTTCAAAAATACAAAATATACTTATAATAATATTTAAGTACCTAAATCAAGGGTTCAAAATATTATTTTGATCCTATTTATCAGCTATGTACATTTTTTGTAAAAGGGCATTTAAAACAATAATCATTCTAATAAATCATTAACATTTCAAAATGTTTAGTTACTTCTTGTAATAGTTTATAGCATTTATATTATAGTTATTTACTATAGTATACTTTATAGTAAGTAGATAGGTATAGTGATTTAAGTATACATCAACTTACTTTAATTTACGACACTTAAATGTTTAAGACATTAAATAAATAAACTAAATTAAATCTAGACCTAATATACGAACAATTTTACATGCTTTTAGATCTTTCAAAAATTCAAACTGCTCAACATTATTTAGCGGTTACCCGATTCCCCAAGCCTCCGCAAATCTCCACCCCAAACCACTTAAATGTAGCCTCTATCGAGACAACCTTTTATTCGGAACATTTCTTATTTATTCCGGTTGCGAAGATCAACTACTCTTTCTGTTTACTTTTTTTAATTATCTTTAGCAGATGCCCGCGACTTCATCCGCTTGGATTGAGGTTTTTTGGTTGATAAAAATATGAGCCTATGTGTATTCCAGACTATGATCTATCTCAGTGCCAAATTGTATCCAGATCCGTTCAGCCAAACTTTCGCATTTATAATATTAGTTTAGATTGATCAAAAATTAATTAACGACCATTATCGTTCAATGCTTCTCTTCTGGCTTTCAAATACAAGTACTTCATATTAAATATTTCGTTTTATAATAAAAAAGGTAACCAGTAAAATTTATGTGTCTTATATTTACGGATATTAGACATCAATAAAAGTATATTTGTGCACATATATTATAGGTAGGTATATTATATTATGAGTAATTACTTATCATAAAGTTTTTAACACAAGTATTAAATCAGTAAAAAAGATCAGTTGCCAATTGCAGTATTAACAAAGGAAGGCACGAGAAACGAAACTTTAGAATTATTTTAATGACAAATATTTATAATTTGAGTAGTACTCAATACTGCAACTCAATACTAAACTACTACCTAGGTACTTATATATAACTTAAAATTAACTTAATTAATATTTTTCTTGTCTAAGTATAGTTACGGACGGACAGTTATATTTTAAAGCTTATATCTTCGATAAATCCATATGAATATAATTGACTATAAAGCCTAAATTGTTTTGTATTTCACAATAATTAACCTCACTACAAAAAGTCGTAATTAATTAAGTATTGTAAGTCGTGTTCTAAATAAGGTTATGGAAATGGTAGAGGACAAGCCTGTGCCCTAGTGATTGCGGTTTGAAAATTCTTCTGAAATCCTCAGTTTGAAAACGAGTTGAATGAAGGTACCTACTTATTTTAACTTTGTAAAATATCTGGTAAAAAATATTCGTAAGACGCAACACTCCACTTTGGTGTACATTATTTAAATTACCTTACTAAATGTGCCGGATTGTATATTTTGTGGGTAGAGACATCGCAGCTGTCGATGCATTGGCCAACCAAAAGAATACGGGACCATCTGTCGAAAAATCGACATGTTGTAAACATGAGTGTCATAAAAAACCCTACGTTTTGAGTTTGTAGTTCCAGAAGCGGTCCACAATAGTAGTTTGTGATATAAGAGCGGTAAATAGGTTTTTACATAAAAGTTGACTCATGTCACCCCGATGACGCCAGTCGAGGGCTGACCATCCGTCACGAGTTTGTACAATATTTTTCAATACATTTGTGAGAAAACTTGAAAATAAAACTCTAATAGTAGGCACAAGGTACTCACTAGAAAATGGTTTCTCAGTCTCACGCCCATACCTACTTATTTCGAGATTTTTGGCGGCTACTAATAGCGCGATTTTTTTCTCACAGATGTGAGAAGGAAAGATAAAATACCTAATTGTTGATTTAATTTTATTATTCCACATTACATAAACCACCTATATTATTTAATATTTTATAAGAAAAACTCAATGAAACTTCTAAAAATAGCGCGCACAGAATAAAGATTTAGTATCTACGGCACGTTGTTGTCATTGCTTTTTTTGATTGGCTTCATGGCTCTAGGTTCTAGCTCTTAACTGCCAGCCTGGACTATACAGCCTTTACTTTTATGATTTAAAAAATATAAATCAATATGAATTAATAATATTAAATACAAGTTTTAATTTCATGAATTAATTTCATCAATCCACATCTAATTAATGTTATTACTTTTTAGGTTTTCTAGATACCAAGTCAATATCGTTATGAACCTTTTTGTAAGAAAACTTTTATTTAGAAGTAAAGTGGACTAACAAAAATTAAAAAAAAAATGCAAATTTACTGAACGAGGGCAGTAAATTTAACTTACAAGCCCTGTTTACTGCTTCTGTAAGTACATTTTTCGAGCAAGTGTAATGAAAAAGCCTTAAAATAATGATATTATAATCAGGTAAGCATTTATAGAACCTAGAAAAAGGTTAGCTTTAATTATTTATTTGTACCATATACAAAACAAAAATGTTAAAGAAAATACCAGAATATCCTTAGAAATAAAAACAAGTTCTATAAAAAATACGATCTGCAGTATATTGTGTAGTTTACACAAACACCTATATTCAGTTAGTTCACCTTGACTTTGCCTTGAGGATGCAATTATTATGCATCAATAACATAAAAACTAATAATAAGTATAACGTGTTTCTCCAATTACAGAAACTTGCAATGAATCGTCCCTGACCTTATCATATCTCGTATACTAATATTATAAATGCAAAAGTGTGTTTGTTTGTTGGTTTATTTGGTTTGTTGGTTTATTGGTTTGTTGGTTTGTCCTTCAATCACGCCGCAACGGAGCAACGGATCGACTTGATTTTTGGCATGAGTATAGCTTAAGACCTGGAGAGTGACATAGGCTACATTTTATCCCGAAAAATTAAGGAGTTCCCGCGGGAGTCACAAAAACTTGTACCACGCGGACGAAGTCGCGGGCATCAGCTAGTCTTTTATAACGCGATGTATCAATAGATTGGATGCAGATTAATTTTGCAAAAGCATGCTTGTCGACATAAGTAAAATGATTTCAAGCAAGCTTTAACACAAAAAAAAACTTTTTAGGAATATTGCATTGCGTTTATACCTAGAATGATGTTTCTTGATCACTTGTAAAAATTTCTAACAGTATGTCTTTCTAACTTTGTAAGCTGGTATGTTATATCTGCTTATGTATAACAAAACTAACTGAACGCTGAAATATTTTGAAATGTTAACTGGAGGAACCTTTATTATTGATATAGAGCCTAAAATTGTATATTTTTATTTTTGGTTGAGTGTCCATAACGACATCACGCTGAAACTACTGAATTGATTCGAAAAAAACTTAGAATACAGATAGCCAACAGCTGGGTTAACTAATATATTATAATACAGAATAAGCGCGTTCCGACCTAGACCTCATCATTGCTTTGCACTAAGCATGATTGTCGTCAAGCGCAAGCCTATCACGCAATAAAAATAAAAATAAAAATTTTTATCCCGAAAACAATGGGGTTCCTTTGAGATAGGAGATGAAAGTTTTGCCGTTGTTACCTGCTCCATAACTCAAATCAAATCAGTCAAAACGATTTAAAAAAAAATTATAACACAATATCTTGTCTCTTTTTTTATGGACCTAAAAATACTGTTCAAAGAATTAAGCAGCTAAGCCCTACACTACACCTTGATCGCGCTCTATGAAGCAGTCATGACTTCTATCAAGCTGAGACTGCATAGGGAAATAAAATCCCTCTTTCACTGACTACACTCGACTTCTCGAGCAGTCGAATGCCCCTCTTTCACTGACTACACTCGACTTCTCGAGCAGTCGAATGCGCTGGCGCATTTATTCCACTCTGGATTCCATATTACAATTGCAGTTGAAAATAACTGATCGTGTGTGTACGTTGTTTAACGATCAACTGCTCGAGATATCCGTGAATCGACAGTTCTTAAAAATAATTTTGCAAATTAACGCAACGAATTATTCTCCTACCAGGAAATATCACACTATCAAACGACACGAACCACTGCCCAAACTAAACACGAAATGCCTAACCGGAGGGAATATTAATTATCACACGGACTCTAAATACAGCAGGTGTTGCATTCCGGAAATTAATATTTAACAGTGTAGTGATCTTATTAATTCCACATCAGCTACTGAGCCGTAATAGCGGTGAGATGCTATTTATTACTAGAGGGTGAATTCTCTTCACGCTTTCCGACCCGGCTTCATTCGGCTGAAAACATTTCTTATTTGAGGTAGAGCGAAAGACTACACACAAAATATACGTTGGGCTGCTAGATTCATTCGCACACGACTTAACCCTTTCGTCGAATCTCGTAAGGACGAAATTTCGACTTTTAGTTTGACATCTATAAGCTGAAGCGATTCGTTGTTTCAGACATAAACTGACTTTACACAAAATTGACGCAGCTAGGCCGCTGATCCTTCTTTGTTCCATGCCCTATGGTGTACATTAATCCGTAACAAGTGAACATATTTAAATAATTTAAAAATACGACTGCACTGTCTGATTGAATTTTTTTCAAAAAAATTATAGCCAGTGTAACTCGGGATGATGTAAGGATTCTAAAGATATCCCAAACATCCAAATTTGTTCCGGCATTTAGAAGTTATGTTGGAATAAAGAAACTCACTGAATGACAGTCTTTAAAGTCCGAACACTGGAATAAGTCATTCAGGTTTGCCTAGTCCAAATGCAACAAAAATCCCCCTCGAATGGAAGTACGGCTACCACTGCTACTACGTAACGATACCACAGTCATTAATTACCTTTGGAATCTTATTCACATTTTTATTAAATTATATTTTTTTGTGAATCACTGGATATTGAACTATAGTGTTATATATTTTTGGAATCTACTCATCATTTTCCAGATGATGATTATATAGTTAATCTTATTTTCGTTTTTTTTTTCAACTTTAGTCTTTAATGCGGGACCATGGTTACCGCATCATTTTTATTTAATGTCAATAAAGCCTAATAAAGCCTATGTCACCCGGAATAAGCTAGGGATTCTAACGACACCTCATTTATCAAAATCGGTTCAGGTGTATAGAAGTTATGGTGGAATATACAAACTCACATACCTACATACGTACATGAACCCTGAAAACAATATACTCCTTTTTTCAGGCAGTCGTATAAAAAGGTTTGATATTCTAGACATAATGCAACTCTCTGCCAGGGAGTTAGAAACTCACTGTACCATAATCGACTTGCTAAATTATATTATTGGCATGCTGCTTCAAAGTCTGTCGGATAAATATGCTTCGATAACTAAATCTATCTTCTATCTTAAACGTTCATACATTTAAGATAGAAGATAATAACTTAGATGTAATAATACATAATTCACAACGTCTCTACTTTGACATTGCACATAACCAATATGATACGGACTTTATCGACTGAATAAAAAACTCCATCCATCGAGGCATAGTTCGTGCGCAGAGTTGTGTGAGTTGAATGCAGAGTAAATGTATAGTGGCACATACATTTACTCTGCATTCAACTCGCGCGCGAACTGTACTTTGACCTTCATTGTATTAAATCGAAAGAAGTAACTCTTAACTGAGAAGGTTCGTGAACAGGGTGCGAGAGGGGAGAGAGAGAAGAAATAGCTTGAGCGATAGAAAGCGTTTTGTAAAATATAGACCGCCTGTTCCTGTGCGAGCCGAATTGCACTTTATTGTCTGTGTAAAAAGAGTCGCTATTTAGTTAAACGTCTTTGTGAAATAATCCTTCCGTATCATAAGGTATGTCAACTTCCCGCAACCCTCACTCTTTCATACGAGCCGTCTCTGTGAAACTTTATTACTACGAGTATAATAGCATATAATCCCCGTGATACACGATGATTTTAATTTCATAGACTTCCTCATTTTATCCCTAACGATCACAGTATTACGGAATTCGTACTAATATTATAATATTAAATGCGAGAGCGTATCTGTCGTCTGCTTCAAATCACTTTCACGTTTCATCTGTTCAACCGATTCTGTCGAAATTTGGTATACAGATAAGTTGAACACGAAGTTCCCTGGGGAGAGAAATATGTCTTTTTATCGCAGAAAATTAAAGAATCGTACGAAAAAAAACACGTGTACGAAGTCGCAGGCATCATCTAATAATTGGGTATTTGATCAAACTGCAAACGCGCGCTTACTCTAGGATTTTGTATGAATTACTGAATTGTGACTCCATCAAAAATACTTTTTTACTCTAATCGATAATTTAAAGTAGCAAACATAAAATTATCAAGAGGTGTGGATATATAACGCCTTTTGGCAGGTTACAAAAAAAAATTGACTAGCCGTCAAATACCCGATAAAAAACTTATCTGACGAATCAATTTGATGTTTTGAAAGATGTTGTATTATAGGAAACCTGTCAAAATTACATATTTATTTTTCAGTTAATGTTCACTTGACGGTTGTGAAACAGTGCCTTAATATTAAACACATTTTATTTCATAATCTACACTAAATACATGGATGTTGATGGCTGATGGATGGCTACATACATATAGGGCGGTGACTACCGCCAAGTGCCGTGTCCATCGCTCGGGCTGCGAGGCGTGGAAGATCCAGAGCCGTTAACCATCGAGTCGTCCCTACTACTCGTGTCTTCGTCCTTCTTTAAATCTTCGGGCTGGTGTCTACAGAACGGGCACTGTCCCTTCGTAACCAATTGTATTTCAAAGTCCTCTAGGTAGAAAAGCTGAAATAATAAGGATAATAAAACATGCGGTCATTGCGGAAAACCTATCAAACAATTTATATTTTTATGTCTCTTCCATCTCGGGAGCATCTCGGGAGCAGGGTCCCGGATCTTTGGAAGGCGTACGAGGGGCCGAAACCAACTCACAGAGGCCGTTAGACAATTTTACTCTAAAGGAAATGTGACACCAACCGGCTAATATCCCTATATATGCACTATGTGAGTACAGCCAAGGACAATGCCCGGTTAGTACAGGACTATTGCAAAACATGGAAATGAATGATGGGTCTATAGAAGTACTATGGCCCCTGCCTGACCAATGTTATTTTACACGGATAAAATGACAGAGAGTGACTCGCACACTCAGTAAATGGGCCCCCGGAAATTGCCGTTAGCACATAGTGACCTAGTAACATAACCTGAGGTGCTTGAGGAGTGGAGAGGTATTCCACGGCTCTCAGGACAATCCTGGTAGTCCATTCAAGATCCCTACAATCATCTTACTGGAATACTTCCTTACTCCGAGCATCCTTGCAGATGCTCTTGCAAATCTCCACTCAAGCCGGCCAATGAAGGCATGCAAGAGGTGGGAGTTCTGTTCCTCGTCAGTGTTCATATTTTTATTATTATTACACTCTCAATTTATGTGATTGGCTGATATAAAAGTGTCAGTACTACCACTATTTTAAGTTACGCAAATGTACCTTGCACAGAAACCTTATTTTTGAATGCGAAAATATCTCAGCCAATTATGTTCGGAGTCCGAGCACGACAGATAAATAGCACGAGTCTCTGTTGTGCTTGCGTTTAAAATCTTATTTTATATTGCATTGGTGTTCACATTCGGTTATAGTTGACGTTAGGTTGCTTTTCTGCGCAAACGAATTTTGCCAATGCGACTTATAAAAGTGATAGTACTGTGCACGCTTATTTCATGCAGTACATAATGATACGTCTGTTTTAGACTCTTGTCTGAGATCCAATTGTCTTAGCAAATCGTAAACATTTGACAGCTTAAAACGTATTACTCGAACTGTGTGAGAATTCCTCATACACAAATACATGCTTTTTAACGCGCAGGCATCTGTGAACTCCTTATAGAGGTTGAATTATATTAGATATACGTTTGACAAACGATTACGGTTACAATACGATACGGATCAATGGTATCCTGGTCAATATTAATAGCAAGAGAGTGATTTTTTGATTACATATTTGTCACTTACATTCTGGCAAACTGGGCAGGATGTAACGGGCAACTCAGGTAGCATGTTCCGGTAGAAAATAGGCGGTAATGGTGGCCTTAGTACCGTCACCACGCAGGCGGGGTTCAGCCTTAGCAGAGCCAGCCGACTGCAGAGAACTACTCCTTCGTCCTCCTACAAAAATGTTACTTTGTAGCAATTTCAAGGGTATAATCTGAATTATTTCTCTGAGGCACAGTGCCTCAAGTTTTGGTCACAATAATTATTTTTAGATTCTTTGACCGAGACATAATTTTTAAACTGTATAAACTTATACTTGAGACAAAATATCAACTACGGAACTTTCAATTAATCGAAAATATGAATAAATGGTTAAATCAATATTATTGTAAATAAGAGTTTAAAAATATTAAAAATAATTTTTCAAAATAAGCATTTATCGCCCGCCATATTGAATTTCGTGTGATTTTATTTTTCGTATTCTTCCCAGCAAACCCGTTTAATAGATACCCATGGAGGGTGCATAAATAATAACTCGTCCGTCATCTTTGGGAGTCCGCCATATTGGATTTAGAATGACGTCACATAGTTAACCATGCATTGACATCCTAAACGTGCGTGACAATTGGTTGGGTATAACTGTTTTAAAATTCATAATTCAGTTGCAAAATTTGACCTAAACAAACTCAAAAACATTGCATTTAAATAAAAGCTTGTAAATAAAAGATATACCAACCTCATCAACTTTGTCAAGGAAGGGATCCGTATAATCGATGTCTTCTCCAATTAGCAAAATGTCAACACCTTCAATTTTTCCCTTTTCAACTTCTGGTATCGGCATGCGATCGATCAAATCCATGGCTTCTTCGTGTGAGATGCCCTCCGCAGGCTCGAAACGCACAATCGGTAGAACCTCTATTACAGATTTTAGTGATTACTATGACAATCAAATTGTATTTTAGCGAAGCTAACAAATGTTTAGACCTCGCCAACGGGCAGTAAAATGAGAAAAGTGTATTTGTACGCTTACCATAAGATACGTTTTTGAGATGGTAGATGTTAGTCACGCAAATTCAGATTTTACTTTACATTATCGTACTGACTGGACTGGACGTGCCCAGGTCAGAATGAATCGAACCGCAGAAATTTCTCACCGCCTTGATAACTTGCACGCTGACGTTGTTTTTTTAAACGGCCTAAATCCATCAAGCGGTCGTAACAGTGGGCAACTGTTGTGTTGAATTAACAATCTATTCTAATACTAGCAAGTTCCCCTGTGTGGTGAATGCTTTTTACCTTAATTTTCCGGGATAGAGTAAAGTAACCTATGTCCTTCCCTGGGACATAATTAATGCGACAGTCGCATCCATACTAATATCATAAATGCGAAAGTGTGTCTGTCTGTCTACTACGCTTTAACGGACTGTCTTTTAAACCGATTTTGATGAACACCACGCGGACAAAGTCTCGGGCATTATCTATATAGTTTACAAGCTGATGTGCGCGATTTCATCCGCGGGGATTGAAGTTTTTTGACTCACGTGAACTCTTTAATTATCCGGGATAGAAAGTATCCTATGTGTTATACCAGACTATAATCTATCTCTGTGCCAAATCTCATCCAGATCCGTTCAGCCGTGATTGAGTAACAAACATCCATCCATTCATCCATAACATAGGTATGTACGATACCCTAAACGTATGAGAATGGATACACGAAATTGAGCTCTAATTCAATGCTGTTATGGTTTATTTTACTTTGAAGCCGAACTTTAACGATTTGATCGGCAATTCTTACATGATTGCACCTCAGTTATCATGCCTATTACATTGTATTCTAACCGTGTGTAGCCAGGGAGTGGGTCAGGTCGTGCCTGCAGCGCGCACACTGGGCAGCGAGCGGCGGCAGGTGGCGTCGACAGCGCCAGCACAGCGGTGACACTTCGTCCTCGCCACCGCCGCCGCCGCCGCCGCCGCCGCCGCCGCCGCCGCCGCCGCCTCCGCCGCCGCCGGCCCCGCTACTGCCGCCGCTCTTCAGCATCAGCAATTCCACACCCTCCTGGTTACGTCAAAAATATCACCATGGCTTCAAATGGAAAAATCTGACAGCAAATTCTGACTGTTGTGAAATATTCAAAATCAAATCAAAATCAAATGTTTTTTTATTCAAATAAACTTTTACAAGTACTTTTGAATCTACCACTGGTTCGGAATGCCATTCCTACCGAGAAGAACCAGCAAGAAACTCGGCTTTTTAAATAATTCATTATAATTATTATATCAATGTGTACATAAGTAACCGCTGTTCTTAGCGATCAAATCCATGCTCCTCTATCATTTACATAATCTTCAACAGTATAATAAGCTTTTTTCAGGAGCATACTTTTAATGGATTTCTTAAATTTGTGTATAGGCCAGTCCAAAATAGGTTGTGGAACTTTGTTATTCTTTTGAGTGTGTTGAGTGTATTGTTTGAATTGAGGGTATTATCGTCGTCATCGTCGTCGTCTCAACCTATAGACGTCCACTGCTGGACGAAGGTCTCCTGCATGGATCGCCACAGAGCACGGTCTTATGCCGCTTGTTTCCAGCGGCTCCCAGCTGTACGCTTAAGATCATCCGTCCACTTAGTGGGAGGTCGTCCAACGCTGCGCTTCCCGGTGCGAGGCTCAAGCACTTTGGGACCCCAATGCCTATCGGTTCTACGAACTATGTGCCCCGCCCATTGCCACTTGAGCTTGGCGACTCTTCGAGCTATGTCGGTTACTCTGGTTCGCCTACGGATCTCCTCATTTCTGATTTGATCACGCAGGGATACTCCGAGCATAGCTCTCTCCATCGTCCGCTGTGCAGCCCGCGAGGGTATTATAAAAATAAATAACTACAGTCGTAACTAACGTGGTCTATTCAACAACCTCAATTTACATTGACAGGCCCTGTCAAACAAAGAATGTGGACCAATTTTACTAACGCCATCTAGCCAGAAAAGCGGGACAGCGCTATGACAAGGACAGGCTTATACAGGTGTGGAGCGCGCTCTACAGGTTGGACGCCCAATTTTTTTCTATGAAAGGGCCCATCTAGTACCTAGATATATATCGATAGGTCTATTGCCCTTCACCTTGCCTACGACTATAAGTTTATCCAAGCAACGATATGATATATTAGTCTAGGAAACGGCGCGGTTCGTTGTATGGAGACCCCCAACTTAAATCCTCAGTCGATGAAACTTGGCAGGATTGTAGTATGGTATGAACCATAACTTATACAAAAATATCCAAAAAAAGCATGCGGAAGTTAGGTATTTATACCTAAAACTTAATATTTATGACTGAATATTTTCACGATTTCTTTTTAAAATAGTAGTGGGTACTCTATTTACTCTCAAAACCGAAATATCAAACGAAATAATCATGCAGAACATCGATATTTAAACCGATTTTATTATCAAATCTAAACTGCGTTTACGCGGTAATGTACCTTCCTGCTTTAACAATTGGGTACAGCATAAAAAAACCTTAAAACCTTACTTCCTTTCTGATTTTTATTGGATATTTATAAAATACGTTTGATACTTTTGATACCTCATGATACTTTATCATACTGTAAAGTTTCATCGCCTGAAGAATTATTGTTGGGGTTCACTAGCTTTATTGCCTAGCTAGACTATAATATGACGAGCTTCAAAATAAAGGGTGACTTACCTGAAATTTCTGTGGAACTTGAAGTCCTAATATTTTGTCCAACATCTGTCGTGCTAGAGTGTTTGCGTTGAGAACCTTAGCTTGTTTCGCCAGACACAGATAGAGACAACTGGCCATAGTTAAGGGAAATCATTTTATCTGGCGCATACACGGATTGTTGCAAAGTCAATCAATAGCTTATTCCTAGTGGTATCATTATTATCCTAGGTATGACAGCCAGCAGGCTTGACTGCTGCTATGTGAACCATTGCAGATTTTAGCTGGTCTGACTAACAGATCCGTGAAGTTAACTATGGGCAGTGGTAACTTAC
This sequence comes from Erebia aethiops, assembly GCA_923060345.2. NCBI lineage: Eukaryota > Metazoa > Arthropoda > Insecta > Lepidoptera > Nymphalidae > Erebia > Erebia aethiops. The sequence goes on along the minus strand of OV281079.1, from coordinate 7,139,132 downwards.
CAACTTACTATAGTCCATAGGTAAATTAACGGATAGGAACCGCTTGAGATATATATCAAAATATAGGCAATTTTATAACAAACGCGATGGTCTAGCATTGGCTACAATAAACTTAATTAATTTAAAAAAAAAATTAATTTAAAAATAGCCTGGACCGGATTTTGATAGACAACCTAGCATATCAATTATCTATTCTTAAATAAAAATAAAAATTAGGTTTCATCTATTAAACAGATCGGTGAAGATCGTGGTATAGCGGGATCTCTGACTATAAGGTTTGGTCAAAAGTCGAGGTTGCAGCACTATAACGTTTAAAAATTTAAAACATCAACCTGCTACCCTGACGCTATGTGTCAAAAAAAGATAGGTAATGATGATATTATAAAGAGGTAAAATTTGTGAGTTTGTGACGTTGTAGGGGGTAATCTCTGGATCTACTGAACTGATTTTGAAAATTCTGGTACCAATAGAAAGCCCGCTACCATCTTAGACTGCATCATCACTTACCATCAGGTGAAATCGTAGTCAAGGGCTAGCTTGTAGTGGATAAAGAAAAAAAAGCCACATTATTTGTGAGTGTCATAGACTATAAATTAACCCGAAGAATCAGGGAGTTCCTGTGGGAATTTAAAAACTTATTTCACGCGGACGAAGTCGCGGGCACCTGCTAATATGGTTATAAAAGGATACAACATAGATACACCAGGAGGTGGCTCTCCGTCCAACAGAGCTAGCACGTACCGAGCCGCGTTCAGGAGAGCGTCGGGCTGCGCCAAGGAGAACGGTTCGTGCACGCACCGGTGGACGACATCGTATGCGTGGTAGATGCGTGCGAGACGGTCGTTGTTTGCGTACTGATGCAGCAACGAGGCGCTCTCACTGCGATACAAATCAAATCAAATAATGTTTATTCAATATAGGTAGGTACAGTACACTTATTGACGTCTAGTTATTTATAAAATATAATGGTTATAATCAGTAACGGTATCTTAAAACTAAAGCTACGAGGGTTCCAAACGCGCCCTGTTCTGAGAAGAGCCCACAACAAACTCAGCCGGGTTTTTTTTCATTATCACCATTTCACAAATCATCTTAACCTTAGTTAACTACCAGAGCCATTAGAACAAATCATTGCCAAGCTTCCTTGTCATTTAAGTAATCCTTTACATGGTAATAAGATTTTTTAATGAGTTTACGTTTTACATTAACTTTGAACTTATTCAGAGACATCTTCAACATGTCTTCTGGAAGCTTATTGTAGAAGCGGACACTGTTTCCAACAAATGAATTTTTACTAAGCCTAGAAGCAGGCATTACAAGTTTATTTTTATTTCTAGTATTGACATTATGGCAATCACTTTTCTTCTTGAATTTATCAATGTGTTTATGCACGATATACGATAAACATAGTTTTCGTTTAGACATAATTAGTTCAGTCCTTTTGTCGTGATTGAGAATCCATCCATCCAAACTTTTATAATATTCGTATTATATTAGAAGTAAATTGTGCTTACTTGTTATTAGTGCCGGCTGAGTCTAGACACTGTGTGGCCAGCAGATGGTGCAAATATCCCGCGTCGCTGAAACGCTCCTCGGCGACCGCGTTCGTCACCAGCACGCTAAACACGCGCATCGCCGTCGCCGTCTCGCCCGCCATGTGGTATGCTGTTGAACAAAGCGGTTTGAATATTTTGCCCCACCTACCGTTCCGCAATCTTCAGTGGCGTGCAGTTCATAGAGGCATAAAAGCACTGCTTACCCAAATAGAAACACATCAACGCTAATATTTCATCAAAAAAGCTAGAAAATAGGTATTCTGACTATCTAATGCCTACTCTAACTTCAAAACATGTGCACGCCATTGGCCATCTTTATTGAAGTGACACTTCTTTAGAATCGTTGTGATTTAAAAATTCGATGAAACGGATGTTGTCGCCACGGTACAAATGGCGCCACCGGATGAACGTGTATATTCGATGAAACGATTGATTTTTGTAATTTTCTGTTTGATTGTTTAAATGTAGCACTAGAAAGTCTGATTTGTTAATTGCTTTTTATGTTTTATTTGAATCCGCCTCTGGTTGATAAAACGACAAAAGAAATGAAAAAGCAACACCAAAAAGAGACAAACATACTCATAATAGGATTAAGCCTGGAGAGAATGAGATAGAATACAATTTTTATTTATTTCATTCACTCGTAGGATACTGTACTGAAGTTTCACTTCTGCCATGTGTGAATTGCTCACACACTTAAAAACCACAAAATAACCGCCTCTCATTAAACCTTTATAATCAATAGCTGGCATTCATACAAGCAAGTATTATAGGAGACAAAATCTTCGAAAGTGACAGGTTTCCGAGATATAAACTATCAAAGCTGTGCTGGTGACGCCATCAAGTAAGCTATAACTTTGACAACTTATCTAATACTTGCTTGTATGGATGCAAACTGTTGATTTTAATATTTCGAAAAAAGAATAAAAATGGCGCAACGTTTGGTAGGCCAAAATATTTCTAAATTATCTCTGGTCTGGTCCGGTGGAAGGCTTTGGCCATGGCTTACCGTTGCCGTACCACCAAGCAATGTTCCGGTAAAAATGCAATCAAAATGGCTTCTTGTTAAAAATCCTCAATGCCTGAAAACCAAAGTCATCGAACAGTGCACGTTGCCACTGATGACTTTGGTATGGTATGGCAAGCGATGGTTAGAGTTCTCAGGCGGCGCAAGAATGCGGCGTGTGGTAGTTATTATAACAGACTTATGTCCTACAGTGGACATATTATATCGGTCTACGATGCATGTCGCACAATATATATACATAATAGGTATATATAAGTATAATATGTATTAATATCTATTTACATATGCATTTTTATAATCATTTTATGTCTATATATGTGTGTAGGTATACATATATTATTTTGTATGATATTTTATATTGTCTAGGATTAGGTTATTAGTTTAGAACTAATTATTAGTTTTCCTTGTAAATAACGTACACCCTTGAAGCTTTCTCACTGGATTAATCCTGGTCTGGCCTGGTGGGAGGCTTCGGCTGTGGCTAGTTACCACCCTACCGGCAATGACGTGCCGCCAAGCGATTTAGCGTTCCGGTACGATGCCGTGTAGAAACCGAAGGGGTATGGGTTTAATATAACTGCCATGCCCCTAACAGGTTAGCCCGCTACCATCTTAGACTGCATCATCACTTACCATCAGGTGAGATCGCAGTCAAGGGCTAGCTTGTAGTGGATAAAAAAAAAATGTGCAGAATTTAATTATTGATACAATAATATGATCCGTTCGTGCGCTTACCTTTCTGTGCTTCAACGAATTTGTCCTCCTGCGCCATACGGTATGCGTACGGCAAATACACGTCACGTTTACACTCCGCATGCTCGCGGGCCAATGCGAACGCGCGCGGCCACTCTTCTGCCGCCACGGCCAATTGCGCGACCTTTCTAATCACATAAACATTTTTTTTAATTTATTAGAACTACCAACACGATTACAAATAGTAGGTATACAAAATGTTAAAGACTTAGGTACTAGGTAAACAAGCAATTCAATTTATAGGTATACATCATGCAAATAAGGAAACAAGAAAAGCCGTACATAAATAACACAAGTTTACATTGGGAAATTATTAATAAACTCTACGAGCGAGCCAACACAATCATCAAATCTTCACAAATACTAAAGACACACACATAAAACAATAATCTTTTTTTAACCGATTTTGAAAATTCTGGTAGCAATAGAAAGCCACATTATTTGTGAGTGTCATAGGCTATATATTAAACCGAAAAATTAGGGAGTTCCCGTGGGAATTCAAAAAACTTATTTCACGCGGACGAAGTCGCGGGCATCGGCTAGTAGGCTATAACAAACACTTGTTAGTGTTAACGTAATTAGCATAGGTAAGTAAAATTATCAAGCAATACGCGACCTACATTTCGTAAGTTATTTAGGTATTGAAACTGAGTGTAACTTGCTAAAAAGTCCAATTACTCCAACTTATGTATCAAATATTAAATATTATAAAAGCGAAAGTTTGGATGGATGTATGGATGGATGTTTGTTACTCAATCACGACCGAACGGCTGACCGGATCTGGATGAAATTTGGCATAGAGATAGATTATAGACTGGAATGACACATAGGCTACTTTTTATCTCGGAACACTAAAGAGTTCCCGCGGGAACCAAAAAACCTCAATCCATGCGGATGTAGTCGCGGGCATCAGCTAGTTATCGATATTTTTTTTATTTTCTTACTTGGTATCTCCCAATCTTTGGTACACGTCTCCCGCGGTAGGGTATTCGCCTACCGCTACCAATGCTTCCGCTAAGTGACGAAGTGATTCACTGGAGCCTTTATCCATCTTCCGAGCCAATTCTATTAACCTGTAAAAAAAGAATCCATCATATAGGTAGCCAATGTTTCAAGGACTCAATATACAGCTATCTCTTTCATAATGCTCGCTGCGGAAAGGGGCAGCACTAGATTTTAGTTTCGGTTAAACTTTATAATATTTTTTACCTAATAGCAAAAGGCTATGCAATTATAATTTGTTTCCGAACTTTGAACTCTTTTACTCGCTCAGTACACTCTGCTAGCTCTTTGTCTGTGAATGTGGTTGTATGCAGTTTTCCTCTACCAGTTGAACTCGGTCCGTCCGTTCGCTTGCCGTGAAATCCTTCGACTGCTACTTGAGAACCTGTTCTCAATAGATGTCGTTTAAATCTACATTCGCACTAATAATAAAATAAAAATATTCGCGCAATTTCTTTTCACAATTCTGTAAAACTGAATTATATTCGTACTTGCGAATAAAATTTGCGCGAAAATAAAATCGCTGGTTTGATATTATAACTTCGCGCGGTGCGGTAAGCAGAATATCCTTTCCGAACCGGTGGTAGACTCTAGACATGATGTAAAAAATGACACCTTCATGTCCTACATGTTATAAATAAATTGTGTTTATTGAGTTATTATTATTGAGAATAATATTTGCGCGAATATTTTTCTGTACGAAGTTGTATGACGCTCACCGCATCCGCAGTGCGAATAGACAAGCAACTGCAGCTATCTCTTTTAATAGAAGTAGGTGAAATCTGTACGCGGAAAATAAATCGCGAGAATAAAATTCGCGCGTATATTTTTCGCAGTAGGAACATAGCGTTATGGATGCGGGCTTAAGTTGCGTTGCCGTAGAGAAGGGGCTTACATACATCGATGTTTAGGTAGGTACTAGATGGGCCCTTTCATAGAAAAATGTCGGGCGTCCGACTTTGAGAGCGCGCTCGTAACCTGTCATAAGCCTGTCTTTGTCCAGGTCATAGCGCTGTCACGGTCGCTCGTCGTGTAGATAATTTGTTATTATTAACTTAACATCTAAAGTCTAATTACTTTGTCACTGTATAAGTGTTTCAATTCACAATTATACATTTCCAAAAAAACGTTATTTAATCTTCCTATTTAATATTTTTATCCATTACACAATCATTTAATTTCCGCGGCAAACTGTATTGATATTTTTTTTACTAACTAGCCTTACGGCTTCTATGACTATGACGGAGTCGTCATACGTTTTCAATATGGAATGTAGAAGATAAGGAACTTAACATCTCATACGGGAAAAAAGTTGAAAAAGTGTCCAGTGGTTGCTGAAAATAACAGTTCAAAAACCTTCCACAATGGCGCTGGTGTAGCAAAGGGTATGGTATGAATTCGACTAAAATAGTTAATTATTGAAAATTTCAACAACTTACGTTGAACAAAAAAAAGCAAACAATAAAATTATTTTTAAATAAAAAAAAACCGCCATCAAAGCTAAAAAGCAAAAAATAATTGGATATATTTACATATTATTATTTCTACCCACTATGTAGAAGTCGGGCGAGCCTTGCGTCAACTTTGCTTATCCTTGTTATACCCGCCCGACTTCAACATAGTGGGTAGAAATAATAATATGAAAATATATCCAATTATAATCCGGTTTTTTTTTTATTTAAAAATAATTTTATTGTTTGCTTTTTAGTGCTGTAAATATAAAAAAAAAAAAATAGGTTCTCGAAAGGTAGACAGACCTGTACCTAATAACTATCTGGGTTCGTGTCCTTATAAAATTTAAGTTCCTTTGATTTCCCCAGGATTCCATCATCAGACCTAATGACCATGGGACCACCTGGAAAGTATACCCTTTCAAAAAAAAAAAGAATTTTCCAAATCGGTCCAGGCATCTTCGAGTAATCGGGGAACATCTGTCTTCGAAGATCTCGGGGAACATCTGTCTTCGAAGATCTTCATCAGATCTTCACCAAATTTATATGGGACCACCTTGGAAGTATACCCTTTCAAACAAAAAAGAATTTTCAAAATCGGTCCGGGCGTCTCCGAGTAATCGGGGCACATCCATAAAAAAAAAACGACGAATTGAGAACCTCCTCCTTTTTTTGAAGTCGGTTAATAATGATGAATGTTTTCTTTCCTTGTTTATTTCTCAAACCTACTCTAATAATATTTGGCGCTTCCTTTTAAATTTACCTTGATGCTAATGTGGCGCCCCCAATGTGGTGCATTTCGACGGACACATTTTATACGCAGAGATACCTAATACTCCTTCTACTCTACACTCCATAGTTTTCAAGCTGTAATTTTCAAGATGGCGCATATGTTGCAAGCAAGTTCCCGCTTTTCAGGCTAGATGGCGTTACTGAACATACGCCCACATTGTTTGTTTGAGAGGGCCCGTCTATGTAAATGGAGGTGGTCGCTCACATGTCTTTCCGGCCGCACTCGGCGAGCAGCCTCGCGGCGCTCTTCACGTCCCCCGCGGCCAGGTACATCTCAGCGGCGGCGCGCGGCTCGTTCACGCGCCGCGCCCACTCCGCCCTCTGCCGCGCCAGCCTCGTCACCCCCTCGCCTTCCCCCACGTACTCCTGCAAGAAACGCGGCTGGCGAAACGTGGCAGGGAATATATTTTTTTTTTAAATCCACTACAAGCTAGCCCTTGACTACGATCTCACCTGATGGTAAGTGATGATGCAGTCTAAGTTGGTAGCGGGCTAACCAGTTAGGGGCATGGCAGTTATATTAAACCCATACCCCTTCGGTTTCTACATGGCATCGTACCGGAACGCTAAATCGCTTGGCGGCACGTCTTTGCCGGTAGTGCTACCGCACACTAGCCACGGCCGAAGCCTCCAAAAAGACCAGACCCTGAGAAATGATAAGACAATATGTCTTATAAGACAATATGTCTTATCATTTCTCAGTTATCATAAATAAAAAGAATAAGCCCAGGGAATTTTAAAAATATTCTTATAACCGCACATTCGATAAAAGGTCGCGTAATCGTGTTATACCCCTGAATCGAAACCTCCCACTAGGCCCCAAATAATAAGCCGGCAACGGGTTGAAATGATGATGATAGTACCTGATATCCCATTAGGCACCAAGTAGTGAGCCGGCAATGGGTGAAATGATGATGATAGTACATGATAACCCACTAGGCACCAAGTAGTGAGCCGGCAATGGGTATAAATGATGATGATAGTACCTCATATCCCATTAGGCACCAAGTAGTAAGCCGGCAATGGGTTGAAATGATATCATAGTACCTGATATCCCACTAGGCACCAAGTAGAGTAGTGAGCCGGCAATGGGTTGAAATGATGATGATAGTACCAGATATCCCACTAGGCCCCAAATAGTGAGCCGGTAATGGGTTGAAATGATGGTGATAGTACCTGATATCCCACTAGGCACCAAGTAGTGAGCCGGCAATGGGTGAAATGATGATGATAGTAACTGATATCCCACTAGGCCCCAAGTAGTGAGCCGGCAATGGGTTGAAATGGTGATAATAGTACCTGATATCCCACTAGGCCCCAAGTAGTGAGCCGGCAATGGAAGGATGATGATAGTACCTGTGCCTTGTTGAACATGCGTAGGTCGAGGAACATAGCGAGCGCGCGGTCGTCCCGCGCCGCGCTGTGGAACGAGCGCGCCGCGTCCGCGTACCGCCCGCTATACGCGCACACGTCGCCCACTATCACTGCGCGCTTCTCGCCGTTCTCGTAGCGCTCCTGAAACGTTGTTTTTATATATGTCACCGTAAAATTTTCAGAACCGTTAGATTATAATCTAACTAGCGAGATTGTAAACAATCGAAATATTACAATAAAGAGACAAGAAAACGTAAATACAATGAATATTTAAAAAATTGACACTCAGAACATTAAACGGTTCACAATCCGTCGACAGTTTACAATCTAACGACAAAAAGCGTTAGATTACAATCTAACGGATTTTACAATTTTACGGTGACATATACCAGCACAGTAGAAAGACAATTGAAATGACGCCTATGTCAAAAATAAATGATTTCTTATTGATTAATAAATAGAGGGTCTAATATAAAACCTAAAATTCACATGCTCGGTTAGTAAGTTTGATAACCATTTTAAAATATAGATTAAAAGTGCGTTGAAATTTGATGAGGTCTTTCATACAAACTTTCATATAAGAAGCGTGTTTTTAAGTTTGATAAAGAGTTGCTGATTTGATTATAGAATAGAATAGAATAGAATAGAATTTATTTGTCTGAATATGTGTTACAATGATGGTTACAGTATGAAAAGTTGCAGCATATCCAATCAGGCAACCCTGACGTACAAATTTTTTTTTTGTAGTTAGATAATATTTAAATGACATAGTAGGTACAAGTATGTTCTAGTATTAGAATAACACTTCGTAGGTCTGAATAATTTTCATAATGACTTGAACAGTTAATTACGGATAACGTCAGGTAACCAGATTGGGCTGTTATCATCCCTATTCCTTTAGAGTTTAGACTCTAGAGCCAAGAGTGCTACCCAAAGGGATAGGACCTACGGCGCGCACGCGGCCTTAAGCACAGACCTAACTTTAACAATCAAGCACAGGAAGGTCTGTTCTTTGACATATTCTCAGACTTGACCGTACCGTCCTCAAAACCATCGTGATAAGCTAAATAGAGGGAAAGAGAAGCGTTTAAGTTTGGTACACGCCACAAATATCCAAAACAAGAAGTCTCATTTACCTGCACTTGGTCAATGAGAGTGAGGAATACGATATTTTCGCTGCGCTGAAAAGCCTTCCGCGCCACTTCGAAGGACAACTCTTCCAACGCCGCAGCGCCCAAACGCTCCCAATCCAGGGCCGTCACACCGAGACACGCTATTGCATATGCCTCGCTGAAAATATTACACTGTGGCTAATTGGCCTGGTGGGAGGCTTCGGCCGTGGCTAGACGTGCCGCCAAGCGATTTAGCGTTCCGGTACGATGCAGTGTAGAAACCGATTTGGGGTATTGGTTTAATATAACTGTCATACATACATAAACTGCATCATCACTTACCATCATGTGTGATCGCAGTCAAGGGCTCACTTGTGGTTGATAAAAAAAATTATATTGTACATAATATCAAAACTAAATTGAACTAAATCTAGTGCTGTTCTAACTGCATCGTTTGTCTAGCGGTTAGCATGGTTGACTGAGGATCACGAGGTCCCGGATTCGATTCCCGGTAGGGCATTAAATTGTTAGGTATTGGGTTTTTCAGTTAAGAAATTCTCAGTGCCAGCCCGGAGTTAGGAAGTCGGCGGTGTTTCACCTCCGTGCCTCGGAGAGCACGTTAAGCCGTCGGTCCCGGTTATTATCACTGACTTTACTAGTCTTTAAAGCCTGCGAACTCGCATTGGAGCAGCGTGGTGGGTCTAAGCTCTGTGCCTAGCAACGGGACGTTAATAAACTGTAGTGGTGGCGGTAGTGCAATTCGTTTCCGCAGGGAATATTAGAATGGGACAGAGTTTTAGAATACCACACCTCAATTTTAGTGTTATCCGTTTCACAATGTTTCCTACGGACAGCACAAAATTTGGACCTTATAGAGTAAAATCTGTAATTGGTACCAATATTATTGTGAATATTGAAAGGTCTTACTTGAACATTTTTTGCTGAACATATTGATGTACTGCATGGGAGAGCGGAACGTTAATTGTTTGCATGGAACTTGATTGCAGGCAAAACACTCGACCGCCCTAAAAGTGCACAAAATATTGTAAGTTTAGATCAAGCAAGCCTAGATACTCGTAGTAGGTAATATCAGAGAATACATAATAGTACATCTATATATATAAAAATGAAACCCGTTTTCCTTGGTCACGGCATCACGCGTGAATGGCTGGACCGATTTCACTAATTATTTTTTTGTTGTATTTGTTATTATTAGGAGAAGGTTCTTACGGAAAAAAATATTAAGAAAATCTCTCAGAAATTGAAAAATATACATTTAATTTTGCATACTAAGGCGGTACGAAGCTCGCCGGGTCAGCTAGTAATATTATAAATGCGAAGTGTGTTCTGTTTGTTAGTTTGTCACTGCATGATTTATTGCACGGGTAAACTTAATTCTGCCATAGATGTCATCAGAGGCTATTTTTATCCCAGAAAATCGAAGAGTTCCCCCGGAATTTTTAAAAGCCAAAAGCCATACTGGCCCCTTATTATTGCTGTAGTGTAACGATTTCAACCGACACTGTTTGGCTAACACTCTTTCGTTATTGACCAACGGTGTTTCCCACCAATTACAATCCGGGTGTCTTTAAATCAAGAGTGAATAGGCATCTTCTAGGCAAGCGCGTCCCATCTTAGGCCGCATCATCACTTCCAATCAGGTGTGTTTGTGGTCAAGAGTAAGCCTATTGAATTTAAAAAAAACATCCTTTGCCGCAATAAGAATACTATAAATTCAGCCAATCGATTTGACTGATTGAAATTGAGATTGTCGATTTATTATGTTGAGCCACTAACTAACTAACAACCAAAAATAATCAGTCTATATGCTGCGATCAATTTTGATCGCAGTCTATATGTAATACTCGTATGGCGATGAGTTACGAAGCAACGTTTTTTGTGAAACATTGTAGACAATTTTGTATTACACAATCTCTAAACGAAACTAAAACTACAGCTCTAAATCTAGTTCTGTTCCTTTCTGCAGGGAGTATCTGTCTGTCTGTCATCTGAACTGTCATTTTAGCTTAGTTTAGAGATTGTGACCAACAGAATTAGCCTCAGTGTGTTGTATTTCGACTATTGGTGGTGATAATTAATTACGTGAGTAAAGACTACGAGGACTTCAAATGTGCGCTGGTCTATCTGAAAGGAGCTCGAAACGCCAAAAAATCAAGAAACACAACTCAGTAAAATCAATATTGTAATACTCACTTGAAAGCCCACAACGGAGCCGGTGAGAGGTTGGGTCGCGGATGGGAAGTGTCCCGCCTTGATGGACAACACTCCAGCGCCCGACAGACAAAGCAGCTCATCGCACCATGAGTTCCAAGACACAGATGACACATTATCTTCCTATCGAAGGGAATTGAATAAAACGTTAATGCAATTAGTGTAAGCTTTGCAAGTTAAAGCAAGTTATATTTAATTAAAAACGACCTCAATTTACATAGACGGGCCCTGTCAGACAAAGAATGTGAACCTATTTTACTAACGCCATCTAGCTTGAAAAGCGGGACAGCGCTATGGCGGGGACAAGGACAGGGCTATACAGGTTAGGAGCGTGCTCTAAAGGTTGGACGCCCTATTTTTTTCTATGAAAGAGCCCATTTAGTACCTACATATATATCTATGCTTAAAACGCACATAACTTACATAAGGCCGAAATCACAACGATGGGTTATCATGGTCCATCTGTTTATCTGATGTAGACAAAATATGACACAGAGATATTTTTCATTCCGAAGGCACACAGGCGTTACTTTTTATCCCGAAAATTTAAATGTGTACGTGTTCGTACATATACAGTTTTGATTTGTGTTGCTCGGACGACGATCAACGACGTTCCGACGGCCATGCAAATTAAAGCTGCACATATACAAGTACAAGCGCACATACCGAACGTCAAGTTATTTGAAGTCTCTTTGTGTGGATAATGGAAAGGGGTCACCGCCCTCAGCAATGAGAAATACGACGCAGAGATCCAACATGCATACCGAATACATTAGTTCTCCATTCGGCAGACTGTAGACGCGACAAACCGACGACTCGTCGACGACCGCGAGACGACTACGCGACGCGCTTACGTCGAGACACCGGATACTCCCCGGACCTTGCATGATGACCTTTGCAACGCCAGTGCTGGGCTCAACATGCCAGATCTAAAATCCAATGTTTCGTATTAGTCTATTATTTAAGTGAAAACTTCTTTAGGCGCGTTGAGCACTTTATGGTAGAGGGTAAAAATGTAGATTCGCGTGACCGTGACCGACATGCTCGCGAACATATAAATATACTACATTCGAAATTAAAGTTTAATGCCTTAGTGTTAAGGTTTAGATATATTTTAATAATTTTAATTAAAAAAAATTAAAAATTTAGTTTTCACTTCTATCGGCAGTCCCTATGACTGCCATTTTTTAATTTTTTTAATTATAATATCATAAATGCGAAAGTTTGGATGGATAGATGAATGGATGTATGGATAGATGTTTGTTAATCTGGATGAAATTAGGCACAGAGATAGATTATATTATAGTCTGGAATAGGACATAGACTACTTTTTATCCCGGAAAATTAAAGAGTTCGCGCGGGAACCAAAAACCTCAATCCACGCGTACGAAGTCGCGGGCATCAGCTAGTTAGTTTATACACGTGAAAGAAGGAACAAATGGATCCAGTGACGATACGTTCCTCATTCGCACAAATGTAATAAGCAGATACACAACTTTATACATATTTTATATCCCTCATCTCGTAACTGGTTTTTATATTCACGACTGGTTTTTATTTTCTTTAAATAACCAAAACCACCACTACAGCCTATTAAAGTCCCGGGCACAGGCCTCCACTCTCATAAGAGAGAGGGAATTCGAACTTAGACCCACCACGCTGCTCCAATGCGGGTTGGCGGGCTTTAACGACTATTATCATGTTAGTGCTAATAACCGGGACCGACGGCTTAACGTGCTCTTCGAGGCACGGGGGTGAAACACCGCCAACTTCCTAACTCCGGGCTGGCACTCAGAATTTCTTAATTGAAAAACCCAATAAGTAACAATTTTATGCCCGACCGGAAATCGAACCCAGGGCCTCGTAATCTACAGTAGACTATGCCAACCGCTAGACCATCGAGGCAGTCACTCCGAAACAGTGAACAGCAAAACCTTACATTGACAACATCAAAATAATTTATTCAGGTGACTTCACTTCTAAAGCACCTGGGATGAAATAAAACACATTTCCTATCACTTACTTGACCATTCATCAGTCCTAGAAGTAAAACCTCCTGAAAGTACAATGTGGTAACTTTGACGTAACGTATGGGAGCTGGCACCGTCCAGGATTTGGGTATCTTTACACCTATCACTGCCAGTTTGGTGTCCTGAAACAAACATCTTGCTGAGCAATATAAAACTGATGACCGCTTCTAGTAAACTTGCAGAAGCCAGCTCTGCCAAGTCACTTGCACTTGCAAGTCTGCTCTGACTTCTGCAATCTAGTGGACCCTTCGATTTTAATTCAAAACTCAGAAAACCGCATGCTTACGTTGATGGCGTCGTTAAAGCCCGTATATAGTCTTCGTGATTTTTCTTGCAGTTGTCTTTAACGAGTAACTTAGAGTGCGGACACAGAAATAAATATCTAAATATTTAAATATCTTGCCAACCTGCTTTCTTCTTAAAGGCATAACCCTTTTCTCGCCAAAGGGTTATGCCTTTAAGAAGAAAGGTGGTTGGCTAGTTTCTTTATGAATAGCTTTACCTGACACAGAAGCAGCGCTTCACTAGTGGCAACTAACAGTGAACACTCGTTCTTCTGCACAATTTTCTCCTTCACTTTATAGAGCATGCCCTCCAAATCACCCTGTTCGTATACCACTACACGTTCTGGCAGGTGAACCTGATTAGTAAATTAATATAATATTATTTGTAATATCCATTGAATATATGAAACAAATTATACGAAACTCTCTTCATTAAAAGCCTAAAATGCCTGACTGCTATTATGCACTTAATTTATTTAACTTTATCACAAAAGCAGTATGGCAGATATACTACAGTAACAAACAATTTACAAAGTTTCGGATGTCGGATCCTAGTCTTTAGAGCTTTCATAATCTTGCACAGCAATGGCATGGCACAATATTTTTCATAGTAATGGGCGATTTGACATGAAGGCATGTTGTACCATTGCAGTATAACATCACATCAAAACACACTTTTGACAAATGCCAAATTTGGTGCACACACAAACGCCTAACTAATATCCACATTACATCTGAGCCGAATAATTATGTTTTGATTTTGGGGGCACGCTGAACAACTATACTGTATAATACGGTAAAATAAAAAAGTAATCTTACAGCCAAACGATGTTTATAAATAGCTATCTTCTGCACTCTGTCATGGCACTTTATCCGAACTTTGTTGCCGGTGGTCAAATGCTGAATGATCACGTCAGTCATATTCTCTCGGTAGGCGTAACGCTCACGGTACAGTCCGTGAACTGTGTTAAAAACTATTTGAAAACACCATAGCGTCCCATCTTGACATGCCACGGCCTGAAATTTAAGTAAAATAAGGCTAATTTTCTTTATCGTAATAATAATTAAACAAGATTTAAAAAAATTAGAATTCGCCATTAGTAAAAATGTAAGTATCAGAATTCACAAAGTAATACATGTATTTTTATTTCGCTTGCTGCTTAACTTTTCACAAATATGTTTAAAACACATTGAATATACTAATTAGGTATTTTGAAGGGTTTTAAGGTTCCTGATATAGTACTTTAAAAGAACATACAAAAATAATATATAAGGCTAGTCAAGAATAAAGTAGATTTTAGTATACCATGGTATTGAAGGTAGGCGAAGGTGCAATCGACCAGACCCATTCCAGGGGTGTTGTGAGTATAGCAACACCTTCAGAAGTCAGCACGGCCCAGCCCCCAACTCCACCCACTAAAACTAATGCTCCGAGTAAAGATATTGATACTGCCGACAAACCTGAAATTGTAAAATACAATAAATAATAACTACCTCTTAAAATTAAATATGTAGTATGTATGTATGTAAAACTGTCATTTATACCACAAAACTATGATATTATAGTTACTTAGATTTTAAACTTAATAGTGCAAAAATCTCTAATCTAATCTAATCATTGAGCCCTACTTTAACACACGGAACATTTTCGCACAATATTACTAAATATTAAGCTAAGGGTATGCTTTTTGTTGTACACCAATTTGTAAACTAAATTCACGGACCTAACCATAGATGCATACTTTGTCTTCAGTAATATATCCTTTTTAGAATGGCCACTACAGATAAAGATAGCATTGATTTTAGAATAAGTTTAGTTAGTTTTAAGATAATAACGTGCACAACCAATTTTAGTATTGGTAGCTTTCATTTTAAGATAGCATCACATCTGATATTTTATTGACATTCAAAATAGACACAAATAGACACAAAGATCTTTCGACTTGACTTACTAACAATTTTCTGATGGTTTGAATATTATTGCACAATACATAATTATCTTTCCCTATTTATCTAAATATTTCACAGAATAATCATTACCTATGTTTCTTTCTTTTAATACTTCTTGACCCTGAGTATTATAGAAGGAAAGGGTGTCGTTCCAATCTGTCACTAGAAGGGTTGATTTTGAAAAAGCAACTGCCCACACTGCCGCATCCCTTGCTATTCTTTGTACTTCATCACCTAACTGGAAAGAAATATGTACATTTCTAAAGTTGCAAAAGCATAACTATCTTTATTACTTTAAATTAGAATTGCGGTTACATAAAAAGTATGCCCACTGAATTTTTTATTCAAAAAGCCTACTTTAGTAATTAAATAAATCATAAAATCTCTTTATTTGCAATTAATGTTTTATGATTGATATTATAGCTTTTCTGACCTCTATATGGAATGGCTCTATAAAACAGATTTTATACACAACAGATGAAGATGTTAGAGTTTAGAAACCTGCCCTGCGGAATATGAAGAAATAGGTCTTTGTTACACAGTACACACATACAACAGACTCTCAATGGGATGCTCAGGTGCAGAAACATGCCCAGAAAGAAGAAATAAGGTCTTACTTAATAAAGTAATTAATTTGCTCCATGGTGCAGATTTACTAGATAATTTTCTGGGAAAATGTCCTTCCTCATGATGCAACCTATCTCTATATCAAATTTCATTAACATTACTACAAATGATGGGCCGTAAAAGCGTAGCAGACAGACAGACACACTTTCGTTGTTAGTAAGTATTTTTTATGCATTTTCTACAAATTTACCTTACTGCGAACAGAAACTGCTCCATTGGCCAGACCAATAGCTAAATGCTGTCCGGTTGGCTCCCACGCACAGCATGTGATGCGCCCTGATACTCTATGCTTCTGGACTGCTTTCACATCCGCTGACCAAAAAGCGAAGTCCGAAAGAGCACATGAAGCTAAGTGATACGTTACTGGATTATAAGCCAAACATTGGATTGCTTCACTGTGCCTGTTTAAGAAAAATTTACCAAAACTATAGTAGACACAGAGTATGTATGAATATAAAAGACTGTTAAGTTAGACTAGATTGTCTAGGGAGTTTGCAAATTAAGTAAGTTAATTAATCCTTTTTTTTCAAAAGAGCTACCACTGAGTTTCTTGCTGGTTCTTCTCGGTAGGAATATCATTCCGAACCAGTGGTAGATTCACTCGACGATTCATAAGTACTTGTAGAAGTTTATTTGAATAAAACATTTCAATTTTGAATTTTAAGTAGTGAATCAGAGAAATGAAACCATTTTACCCACTTTGGTAAAATAAGTCAGGTATAAACTGAAAATTAATTAGTTCAACTCAACTCCAACTGCTTTACACATTTTAATAAACATATTATACACTTACGAATATTTAAGTATACCCTCCATCTTAGAGGTCCATATAATAACATTTTTGTCAGCACTGCCACTTGCAAATTTCTTGCCGTCTTTACAATATGCAACTGCATAGACTGGACCCTTATGAGCTTGGAGCAGTTGAACAAGTGCACCATCTCTTGGGTCATACACCATCACCTTCTCTCCTGCACCAACAATTAGTTGAGTTCCATCTGGACTAAAGCATATTGTGTGGACACTGCAAATAATAATATTACAAAAGCTAGGACAGGAAAATAGAACAGGAGTAGTTTTTCCTGCGTTTTTTCTATCCTATTGTGGAGGTGCCAATTCAAAATTTATTTGTTTTTGTCTGTTGCCTGTATCACAGTTCAACCAATGAACCTATCATGACGAAACTTGGCTTTGGCTTCAGAAGGCTTTCTATACTGTAAAGTCAAAGAATTACCGCGGGATTTAGAAAGCCTACATTCACGCGATTTGTTCGACATCGGCTAGTTGCTAATACAATTACAAAATTCTTACCTGGAGAATTCAATTTTATCGGCTTCGTGAATTTTGTTAACCCATTTAGGAACAGTCCTCATATTGAAAGATTAATCGTCAAATAATAATAACAACTTCTTCAAATGCATCTTCTTTTAGTTCATGTTAAAAACCTCGAACGAGCTGCACAGCGCGTACAAAGTTACAAACAAGTTTGTAAAATTTTGGTTAGCAACGGCATTGAACAAAGTGTAAACAAAACAAACGTCAAACGGTCAAAAACACCGACCAGAAAAAGATCTAAGTTAATAAAAACACTTTTTTTTAAATATCTTACGGCCCTGGATACAAGTCTTTTCTGTGGTGATGATCAGAGACTTAGTATTAAAATATGTGATGATCACCCATACTAAAATTCTACATCAATGTGATCACCTCTATATTATAGGTAAAAAGTATGGAGTGTAGTGGTAAGATATAAAAAGTGTCCGCCGAAATGAATTAAATTGGGGACGCCACATTAGCATCGGGGTAAAAAAAGGAAACGCCAAATATTATTTGAGTAGGTTTGAGAAATATACAAGGAAAGAAAACATTCATCATTATTTTGTAAAACGTTATATTGTTTTGACGACCTCCGTGGCGCAGTGTGTAGCGCTGTTGCCTTAACGTGCGGAGGTCCCGGGTTCGATCCCCGGCAGGGTCAATTTAGGAATTTATAATTTCTGAATTTTCTCTGGTCTGGCCTGGTGGGAGGTTTCGGCCGTGGCTAGTTACCACCCTACCGGCAAAGACGTGCCGCCAAGCGATTTAGCGTTCCGGTACGATGCCGTGTAGAAACCGAAGGGATGTGGGTTTAATACAACTGCCATGCCCCTAACAGGTTAGCCCGCTACCATCTTAGACTGCATCATCACTTACCATCAGGTGTGATCGCAGTCAAGGGCTAGCTTGTAGTGGATAAAAAAAAAAAAAAAAAAACGTAAGTTGTTGAAATTTTTAAATAAATAACTAGGTACTTTATTCGACTATTACAATAATTTTTTTAAATCTGCACACCTACTTCACTTCATCAAGCTACATTCATACCATATACCTACCCTATGTTTGCACCAGCGCCATTGTGAGAGTTTTTTGAACTGTTATTTATAGCAACCACTGGACACTTTTTCAACTTTTCTCCCGAGTTAAAAGTGTTATAACACTCCTTCCTTCTACACTCCCTATTACAAAGTAAGTATATATTATGTCACCGTAAAATTTCAAAAACCGTCAGTTTGCTTTTTATCTCGATAGTTTGTAAACTATCGACAGATTGTATTCAATGTTCTGAGTGTTAATTTTTGAAATATTCATTGTATTTACGTTTTCTTGTCTCTTTCTTGTAGGTTAGGTTAGAGTTGTTCAAAACTGCTATAAACCAATAACACGCTACGGGCTATAAACTATAAATTTCTAACGTGCTATTAAATAAGTTATGTTATAACGCGCTTGTTATAAGAAAACGTATTGGTGGCCGGCAGGCGCAATATGTGTTGCAGCAGGCTAAATTTCGTAGCGCGCTAAATTTCGTAACACACAAAGATGACGTTCACCATAGATAATACACTATATACTAGAGATATACGTTCACTCAAAACAGCGCGTTATGCGACACTAACTGCATCGGCCAGCGGTAGCGCGCTACCGACAGGCGGGTGCCGCTACGAGTTACGACGAAGCGCCGCGCGCGATCGCGTGATATTCATAACGCCGTAGCGTCATGGCGGCTATACAGAGGATATCCGCGTCATATTGTAACAACAACGCGTTATGATATTGCGCTACATGCTATATTAACCACCTCTAGGTTAGGTTAGGGTTCGACATAAATAACTATGTAGTAATCACTTAGGTTCTATCGGGTTAAGGCCCAGTGTAGCGTAAAAGGGGGTTTTTAAAAGCAGTGTATCCATCAAACGGTGACATAATGTACGCTTGTAAAAATAATGTGCTGTTTTCAAGACCTTTGAGAAGCCATTGACGCATCTCAAAACACAATTTAAAAAAAATCTCTGCATTGAAATTTATTTTAAACATACCTCTAAATTTACCTTTAATAATTTAATTAACTTTTAAAGCAATTTTTCTCCCTATTGAAGCCAATAATTAGCTCTAGAAATATAAGATAAAATTCATATTTCTAAATCAAACACATTGTCGGTTTCATTTGTATTGAAAAGTAAATATTATTTTTTTTTACAAATTATCTCATGCCTTTTTGCGACATGCGCTTGCTCGATTTCTCACCCGCGCGCCTGTGTTTTTCATCTCGTGAGCTCACAGCGCCTTAATATAGGTACTTAACAGATTACAATCTAACGAAAAATAATGCGTTAAATTGTAATCTTTCGACAATTTCCAATCTCGCTAGATAGATTACAATCTAATGGTATTCACAATCTTTCGGTGACATAAATATACTACCAACACTGGGTTTAAAACAAAAAAAGGCAACAATCTATCTAGACCAAACAGCTTAATCAGTCATCTATTTTTTATTCCATGCCATTTTACACTCTCACCTCACCTCTTTTTAATTTTAAGTGAATTAAATACCGTTACAATTTAAAAAATAACAGCGCGTCGACAATTCATATTCATACCTACACTTTTTCTTCCCGCTTAGCACGTTAATCAATGATAGTCCGAGATCCGGATATACCACGACCTTCACCGAGCTGTTTAAAAGATGAAACCTACTTTTTATTTTTATTTAATATTAGATAAATACGCTTAAAATAGGTTGCCTATCAAAATCCGGTCCAGGTATTTTAATTTTTTTTTTTTGACAAGTTTATTGCAAAGTCAGAAAACTGCACCATTATGGAATTAGAGGTGTAGCACTGGATATGATGAATTCCTACTTAAAAAATAGGATACAAAAGGTAGACGTTAATGGAAAGCGGTCTTCCGGATCGATTGTAAAAATGGGGGTTCCACAAGGTTCAATTCTAGGGCCTTTTCTATTCCTCATTTACATTAACGATCTTCCTTATCTTGCCAAGAATAATCATGGGATAGTATTGTTTGCTGATGATACATCACTTTTGTTTAAAATAAATCATTATGAACCAACTCTTGACGAAGTAAACAATTCTCTCAATAAAGTGGTACAGTGGTTTGAAGCTAATAACCTACTCCTCAATGGAAAAAAGACAAAGTGTATCAAATTTACATTACCTAATGTCAAACAGGTAAAAACCACTGTACAACTTGATCATGAGGAATTAGATTTAGTGGATACCGCTGTTTTTCTCGGAATAACGTTAGATGCTAAACTCCAATGGGGCCATCACATTAATGACTTATCGAACAGGCTTAGTTCTGCTGTATACGCGGTTAAAAAGATTCGCCAGTTAACAGATATAGAAACGGCGAGATTAGTTTATTTTAGTTACTTTCACAGCATTATGTCATATGGTATATTATTATGGGGTAATGCTGCTGATATTAATTCTGTTTTTGTGTTGCAGAAGAGGGCTGTTCGAGCCATATATAATATGGGACCAAGGCAGTCACTAAGAGATAAATTTAAAGAAATCAATATTATGACAGTGCACAACCAATATATATTTGAAAATTTAGTACACGTGCATAAGCACATTGATAAATTCAAGAAGAAAAGTGATTGTCATAATGTCAATACTAGACATAAAAATAAACTTGTAATGCCTGTTTCTAGGCTTAGTAAAACTAGCAATTCATTTGTTGGAAACAGTGTCCGCTACTATAATAAGCTCCCAGAAGACATGTTGAAGATGTCTCTGAATAAGTTCAAAGTTAATGTAAAACGTAAACTCATTAAAAAATCTTATTACCATGTAAAGGACTACTTAAACGACAAGGAAGCCTGGCAATAATTTGCTCTAATGTCTCTGATAGTTCCTTAGTAAGAATATTTGTGAGATGGTGATAATAAAAAAAAAAAAAAAAAAAAAAAAAAAAACCGGCTGAGTTTGTTGTGGGCTCTTCTCAGACCAGGGCGCGTTTGGAACCCTCGTAGCTTTAGTTTTAAGATACCGTTACCCATTATCACCATCATGCTTTTTAAGTACTTATGTAATTTTTAGACGAAAATAAGTGTACCTACAGTGTACCTATATTTAATAAATAAATGACTATGACTATGACTAATGCATTGTACTGAAGCACAGGATAATAACTAGTACTAGGTAACTGAAGTAAGTTTACTTACTACTTACATACCTAAACTTAGTTTCGAATGGGGGGTTTATTATTTATATCTACATAGTAACTTCTCTGAATGTTTTTTATCTCGAACAAATGCCGTACCATGCCGTACGAAGCCGGGCTGGTCGCTAGTACGTATTATTTAATGAGATAAAGAATAAAAACTGTTATTGCTGACGATGACACTTTATTAATGGCGTGTGATATTTGAAACTCAACTGTCCGCCCAACCAATGGGTCTTTTACCCATAAATTCGCATAAATCACAAGTTTACAGCAAAACAAATAATCATAGGGAAAAGGTGGATATTTCTATGGGAACAAAGTTGAAATTCCTTTATTCTTGGGTGATTTGGGAATGTATTGTTTTAAGAATGACATTAGTTTTCTTCAAAGCTGTGATCCCGCTGATGATTTTTTCTCATGGGTCGGCAGACAGCCTGTCGCCGCCACCGGATGTCGAACAGACAGGTAGCCTGATAGGTTTAGTCATTAGTGAAACAACTTGAGAAATAAATTATAGGATGGGGATTTCCTTCCTTTTTCCTTTTTGTAAGATATTTTTTAACTACATGACTCGCCCTTTTTGTGCACAGTGGACTTACATGATGCACAACAGCCTTTACTGGTGTATTATACTATATGGTTACATAATAATATTCTACTCTTTACCTCGATGATGACTTCGCGTGGGTTTAAAATTTTGAAAAATCCCGTGGGAGCTCTTTGGATTTTCCAGGACATGTCTAGCATTTACCTATGGCCGATGCCTATGGCCTTTCCCGGGATGTAAACTATCGCCGTACTTACCAAATTTCGTCAAAATCGGTTCAGCCGATCGGCCATGAAAGCATAATAGGTATTATAACTACGATATGTGTTTGTTATTCAAAAAAATAATGTCTAGGGTTCCATAATGAAAGTGGCTACATAGGTACCTACTTGTCGAGTTGTTTAATTGAGCGATTTTTTTCTTACATTCTTCACTTATCACTTGGAGCGTTCGTATTATTAAAAAAAGAAGAAAACATTTTTTTTAATGGCGCGTTGTTTTCAACTGGGCTCGAGGTTTTAGCTCTTAGGCGACTTCACGCTTCGAATATTCTCTTAGTAATATTATCTTCATAAAACAGCACATGCACAGCCGTTCATGTGCCTATCGTAAGAAGTTAGGACACACCTTGTATATGTCACCGTAAGATTGTAAAAACCGTTAGATTGTAATCTAACGTTTTTTATCTCGATAGATTGTAAACTGTCGACAGATTGTGAACCGTAACATACTGCTTATAGAATTTAACGCATTATTTTTCGTTTCGTTCGTTTCGTAATCTATTAGGTATATTAACCCGATAGAACCTAAGGGCACTACTAATTTATTAAATTAATGATCTGATGAAACTTAAGGATCGTTTCATTAGGTCTTCATGAAATAACTGTCCTTCATTCTTTCGAATCCTCCTCAATAGTAAAATTGTACAAAAAATTATTCTATGGTATATTAACTTACGACCGTTTCTTTTTAATTTTCCATCGGTCCCAGCCACCGAGTACTAAACCTACCTTTTCTCGATCAATTTCCGAGCACTGTCGAATACGGACTGAGTGCGGCTATAGGCACAAAACGTAGCGTTAGTTCGCTTCAGGCTTCACGGGCAACACAATAATTAATAATCCATTCGGAAATTATTCCGTGCAAGCAACCCCTTAGGCTTTAATTAAAATGTAAATGGCAGATCGCTCTTTAGAGAGGCGGGTATCACATCAACACGGACGGGCATTGAATTTTAGAAGCTCGGGAAAAGCGCTCGGTGAATTTATGAATTTAAATTGTCTTATTAAAGTTTTACTTAAGTAGGTGTACATACCTATATCTACTTTCAATAGTGAGAAGGGGCATCATATTTACATTCGACTTTGTAGTACCTCGTGTGGTAGTACTAAACATCAGTTGTGAAAAACTGTTATAAAAATCTCATAATTTTTTTCGGCCCCAGTTCGGTTTCGTAGTCCCTTACTTTAGCAATGGAAAACTTGGCCTGCTAATTTTTCCGTGGTTCAATTTTTGACCGAGCGAAGCGAAGGTCTCTGAGTCTACTTGGGTGAATTGGCACTTGTCCGTCCGTCCGTCCGTCCGTCCGTCCGTCTGTCAGAGCATTATAACTTCTGAATTACTGAACGCAATTACTTCAGCTTTAAATATAATATGTAAACCAATGGCCTCCCGCCGAATATGGCTTAAAAAATAATAAAAATCTTTATTTCAGGGGGGCTCTCATAGAAGCGAATGCGAAGTAAAATATTTTTTATAAAGTTACATAGGGTTGCGGTATATCATTTTAAAGATAATTAGGAATAGAGTCCAAAAATATTTTTTTTTAAATTTTTCCCCCAATATTGACGAAATGGGGGGCTTTCAAAGTGGTGATTTTCTAACGTCCAAAGATGACCTCAGAACTCTAAATTTTCTGAAAGGATGAGCCTGAAACTTGATCAGTTATTTCAATTATATCCTGTACTTGAACAACAAATACTAAAATTAGATAAATATTGTAAGGAAACGGAATTATTTAATTTTTAATGAGCTTCAGTATTTTTAACAGAACTTCACATTTATGTCAATAGATGGCGCCGCGAGGTCTTAGTTCGGGGCGAACCACTAGTTTATTTGAAGTGATTTTGCGCCAAGCAGTTCCCCGATAAAACTTTAAAATCTACCAACTCCTATTATGAGGTTGTTGTCAATAATTTTAAGATTGGAGAGGATAGGTACCTAATACCGATTAACTATTTTGTAAAATATGGAATACTAGCTGATGCCCGCGATTCGTCCGCGTGGTCTAAGTTTTTTATGATTCCCGCGGGAACTCCTTAATTTTCCGGGTTAAAAAGTAGCCTATGTTAATCTCAAGGCCCTCAACTATACCCATGGCAAAAATCACGTTGATCCGTTGTTCCGTTACAGCGTGGTTGAAGGACAAACCAACAAACAAACACACTTTCGCATTTATAATATTTTTAATGGCTGGATGGATCTGCGCTACGTGGAAATGGTTCGTAGACCTGGTTCGTACTTCGTAGCAAGCGTAGCTCAGGCGTAGAGGCGTCAAAACATTTTTTTGCAAATAAAATATTATGCACTAATTTTAACAAGTAGACTTACAAAACTATTTTCAACTAAGCCCAAAGCATGATATTTACATAAAAATATGATGCAATTACATAAATGATGATAAGCAGTTACATAAAAATATTAGGTATGATTGTGATAATCTGTCACGGTAGGTATCTTAAAACTAAAGCTACGAGGGTTCCAAACGCGCCCTGTATGGCTAGCATGCGCACTACGAGTTAAATTATGTCTACCCGTTATCTCTCTGTCTACCGAAGCTAACATGCTTACTTGTCTCGTTACGTCAAAAGTAGAGATAAAAGTAATATTTCTTATCTGTGGTATTTTTCTCTACGAACCTTTACATGTGTCGATTTTTTTTTTCTTGTAATATACCTCATTTTGTGCATGTGCATAAATGAAAAATTTGCCGGCAACGACAACATCTCACTCTCTCGTCGCGAGATAATCTCGTTGTGCGCATGATAAGCACACTGGTCTGAGAAGAGCCCACAACAAACTCAGCCGGGGTTTTTTTTTTCATTATCACCATCTCACAAATAATCTTAACTAAGGAACTATCAGAACCATTAGAGCAAGATTTTTCAATGAGTTTTCGTTTTACTTTAATTTTGAACTTATTCAGAGACATCTTCAACATTTCTTCTGGGAGCTTATTGTAGAAGATGATAGACGTGGTTGGGCTCGTTGATTGTGCCTCGGTGAGAAGTTGTTTTATAAACTGACCAGGGACAGAAGATGATACAGAATGTGCTGGGCAATAGATTGGCCGGTGCCTGAAACGAACAACCATCCATTGCACATACTATGCTACTGGTACTGCAACGACGGTAAAGGCAGCTCGTACGCAAGCATCAAGGGCGCTATCTCACTGTATACTATTTATGTATCTTCACTGTGTGTGATATGTAAGTCAGAAAATGTTCTTTCGTAAAATAAGTAGGTACTGTATAGCGCTCTACGTAATAAGTGTACCTAATGATAGTACCTACCTACATACCTATAGGTACCTACCGACGCGTCGGTAGTAAAGTAAAAAGCTAAGCTCGTCTCGACGTACGAAGGGATTCCATTTCCCTTCTCTAGGTACCTAATCAATACCTTCCTGCCAGAAAGAGTCAGATATATAATAATATGCAAAAGGGGCGGCTCGAAGCACATATAGCGTCCCGCCCCACACAATTCCTCCTGACAACCCCTAGTCGCTCAACAATTCAATTTAGGGGATACGTCTATAACTATAGACAGGATTATAGGTAGGTAGGTAACTCATATTCAGTTATTATAAACTGACTAGCGAATGCCCGCGACTTCGTACGCGTGGATCGAGGTTTTGTGGTTCCCGCGGGAACTCTTTAATTTTCCGGGATAAAAAGTAGCCTATGTGCTATTCCAGACTATAATCTATCTCTGTGCCAAATTTCATCCAGATCCGTTCAGCTGTTGGGGCGTGATTGAGTAACAAACATCCATCCATACATCCAGACATCCATACATCCAAACTTTCGCATTTATAATATTAGTAAGAAGTAAGATGTACTTACTTAATAAAGTACTGAGTAGTCTAAATCACCACCACCAGCCTAGTATAGAGTAGGCAAAGCGGTTTCCAATGAATTATATCAATTGCTTTTAAAATTATTAAATTAACTTAAAAGGCGCTAAGTAATCAACATTAATAAAGTCTTGAAACATAGGTATTTATATTATGAAGAGTAAGTAATTTATATTATGAAGTAGGTATTAGAACATAGAACATGATAGGTACCATCGCGCAATTAGTAAAACACTACATTACGTCTACATACCTACATCCTAGGTACCTATAGAATTTGTTAATTCCATGGACATCACTCAATAGGCTCACAATCCGCATCATTTACAAAACCATTATTTTTGTTTCAATGTAGGCATTTAAGTAACATTACTGAGAGTGAGAAAGCTACCATGACGGCACAAATCTAGGTATAATATGGTTTTACAGTTACTGGGGGGCTTCTCAGTTTTTGGGACACAGACACGTGTTGGGACTTCCATATATGTATTACGTCGCGACCCGGTCAACTCATACTACAACCTGCTCCGTAAGTACCTACCGGCTAAGAACTACTTCAGGTAGAAAATTATTAATTAAATTTTATTGCCTGTTAAATTAATGCACTCGAAACCAAGCGTACACTTGATTATTTTCTTAAATTAGCTCATACTTACGTACCTACGAAGGCAACAACTGAGTTTTGAGGCCAATCACGCAGGACACTTCTATCATCGGCGATTGGCGATTAGATCGCTTTTTGTAAGTTGCGATTGATTTTTTAATTAAGTAAGCACAGTATGTATCGCTATCGACAGAATAAAAACTACCTACAAGTACGGATACCGTGGTAGGGATTTATGTACCAGACGACTGTCGGGTACTAGATACGTATTAATAAGTACGTTCAGACCCAAATGTTACAAATTGCCAAAACGCGATATAATATATGTACCTACTTAGTATCGCAAACAAGCATCCTAGTCGCTAAGTTGCTGATAGCTAATGCAAGTATCGTGACCTTATACTCAGGTACTAAAGTATCTAGATAAGTATGGTGTCTGTACGAGATCGTTCATGCACACAATAGGTAGGTAATAGGTTAATGTTAAAAACTTCAGTAAACTGTCGCAGAGAGCCGTTGGAAGTCTACAAGAGATATTCAGCCGCGGACGTGTTGACTGTTGAGGATGACATGGTATATAATGATAATAATAAATCGTTCATTTTCAGGCAATAAATCCATAAAAATTCACAAGATAAGTTAGAATAAAAAAATCATATTATACTTATACGTAATACCTAGTAATCAGTAATCACTATCACTTTATTATGATTAAACAACTTCACCCTGCAGCGTCTGTCTGTCTGTCGGTCTGAACGCGACAAAGTCAAAACTACCGAACCGATTTTCATACGGTTTTCACCAATGGACGGTGTGATTCAAGAGGAAGATTTATTTAATGTTCTTTTTTGTAAATTTAGTTAGGTTCTATCGGGTTAATATACATAATAGATAACAATTTACCGGAAAATAATGCGTTAAATTGTAAGCAGTATGTTACGGTTCACAATCTGTCCACAGTTTACAATCTATCGAGATACAAAGCGTTAGATTGCAATCTAACGGTTTTTACAATTTTACGGTGACATATAAATGTCTACCGTAATTCATTGTCTATTTTACCAACAGTATATTATGATATGTACCTATTTATATTGTAGTGATGAACAAAGGACTCTTTGGACTGAATCCTTCCTCAGGAGTACTCAGGACCTCTTTATAGATAGGTCTAAGCCCCAAGTAGAAGATTTTTCTTACAAGTTACGGCAATGTCAACAAAAGCATTCATGATATGCTTCTTCATAACATTTGGCTGTAAGTGACCAATTATTTAGTTGTTTGAATTGTCGAAAACAAATTATAAACCAGAGGCCCGATTGCCTAAGCATTTGACAGCTTTAAACGTGTTACTCTAACTGTTTAGGGAGTTGATAAATGCTTTTATACTTCTACCATACCTTTACTACTGTTTTGATCATACTTTTGCGGGTCTAAAGTCAGTCTTCATGCCCTAGGGCCGTAAACTAGTCGATCGATCGCCCAATTAGTTGACCAACCCCATACTGTAAACAACAGAGTCTAGGCTCCAGACTGGTCGACCAAACGATCGTACCATTTGACATAAAAGTTTTTAAACCAAGGAGTATGTGTACCTGCATAAACACTGGCAGCATGAAAAGCAAAATGACAAATGGACAAATGTGACTCTATCGAACGTGAACATTCACTTTTAATTTGTCTTTTCTTTTTATTATTTACTAGACCTATGTATCCTAATTACTATGATTTGCAATAAATATCTAACCGTTACAGTTTGTTTTACTGTTATGGTAGAAGTATAAAGTAGAGTATACACCACCGGGATAAAGCAGTTTTTTTCTTGGGCGCTTGAATCCCTCACTGCACTCAGGACTCAATCTTAATTCCCTCCCTTTGGTCGGGAATTAACTTATAACACCCTCGCTGCGCTCGGGAGTTAAATTTGGAGTCCTTCGTTACGTTCAGGATTCAATGTAGCGCCCGTGACATAAAACAGTGCTTTATCCCCTTGGTGTATAAACTACTATTATACTTCTACCATACCTTTACTACTGTTTTAATCATACTTTTGCGGGTCTAAAGTCAGTCTTTATGCCCTAGGGCCGTAATCTAGTCGATCGATCGCCCAACTAGTTGACCAACCCCATATCTACTGTAAATATGCACAACAGAATCTAAGCTCCAGCCAAACGATCGTACCATTTAACATTAAAGTTTTTAAACCAAGGAGTATCTGTACCTGCATAAACACTGGCAGCATGAAAAGCAAAATGACAAATGGACAAATGTGACTATCGAACGTGAACATTCACTTTTAATTTGTCTTTTCTTTTTATTGTTTACTAGACCTATGTATCCTACTTAGATACTATGATTTGCAATAAATATCTAACCGTTACAGTTTGTTTTACTGTTATGGTAGAAGTATAAAGTAGAGTATACACCACCGGGACAAAGCAGTTTTTTTCTTGGGCGCTTGAATCCCTCACTGCACTCAGGACTCAATCTTAATTCCCTCCCTTTGGTCGGGAATTAACTTATAACACCCTCGCGGCGCTCGGGAGTTAAATTTGGAGTCCTTCGTTACGTTCAGGATTCAATGTAGCGCCCGTGACATAAAACAGTGCTTTATCCCCTTGGTGTATAATCTACTATTCGACGTGCAGGCATTTATGAACTCCTTAAACAGGTCGAATTATACGTTAAATTACGTTTATAATTTCCTTACACAATCGGGGGGCTGGTAGAAATGGGTAGAATAGCGCGGCACATCCGCGTTAGAGAGGAACGATACGAGGACGAGGAACGACATTTTGGTCGATGCGACTTAGCGCATGTGTAACCTGATTTCACCCTTATCATATTTTATTTTTTAAATATTTATAAATGTTTAAAAAATAAAATATGATTTATAAATTAACAATATAAATATTGTAAATATTTACTGAATTATTTTTGCTGTTGAAACTTTTCAATAATATTACAAAACTTGCTGATGCCCGCGACTTCGTCTGCGTGGATTGAGGTGGTTGAGGATAGTTAACGGGTAAATTATTATTTTGCAGATATATTACATGAAAGCAAATCATTGTATATGGGCGAGTCACATGTTAGAATGAAGTGGAAAATGATCGTTCTCAACAGAGAGTTGGTAATGGAATCCACAAGAAACGTCGAACGGGTACAACATTTTCGAAAAGTTTACCAGCAATCTAAAACATGGCCCATTGGCCAATTGTTGTACGTTATTAGATCTAAATTTGCCAGAATGATACGGTTATATACATTGTCGATACAAAATCTAGATAAATATGGCCATAATCAGGTAAGCCAGTTTTAAAATTCCCTTTCTTTTATTTTATCTACTGCAAAGTGCAAGTTTAGCCCTTGATTGCAATCTCACCTGATAGTAAGTGATTATACAGTCTATGATGGTATAGCGGCTGTTAAGGGCATGGCAAGGGTTGTATTAAATCTATATCTTACTTGGCGGCACGTCTTTGCGGGTAGGGTGGTAACTAGCCACGGTCGAAGCCTACCACCCGGCCAGACCAGAGAACATTCAGAAATTATAAATTCCCAAATTGACTCTGCCAGAGATCGAACCCGAGACCTTTCACGTCTAGACAACAGCGCTCAACTGCGCTCAACTGCGCATTCCACGACCAGGGAGGTCGTGGAATGTCTATCGATACTTATTCTACATCAGGATATAATATATATAATATTTCGGAAAGCACTCGTCGAAATATATCCTGTAGAATACCGAATACCGCTCAAGAAACATTCGATCTGATTCCTCCGTCACCTTTTTACCATCGTAATGCAAGACATCGTCAAGGGTTCCCCTCCTACGTAGTCGAAATTGCACGGACACGTATGTACAAAATGATGTGTTTCTTCGTCTCTAATTCAAACCGATAGACCGATAGGACATGGAATGCCCTTTCAGCTTCCGTTTTCCCCTCCTCTTAAACCTTTAAATCAAGAGGGAATATAGGTATAGGCAAGCTCTCCGCACCTTACGCTGCATCACCAATTGCAGAGCGCTAGCCTATAAATAAATAAAAAACCGGCCAAGTGCGAGTCGGACTCGCGCACCGAGGGTTCCGTACAAAACTGTAGAAAGTTTAAAATTATTAAAAATATTTTTATTATATGACGTAACTAAAAATGTATGCTTTTCGCAATTTTTCCTTTGTCTGTGCTTCGAACCAAATTTCAAGAGTTAACGGGAAGTACCTACCCTGTAGGTTTTGATTCCCTTGCGAGTGTCGAAAATTTGCAGCATAAACGGCTGTATCTTTTGATTGCGTTGACTGAGAAGTTAAATTTTTTCACAGCTCCAAGGGACAGTAGACCTGAGTTTTTTTGGATTCCCGCGGGAACTCCTCAATTTTCCGGGATAAAAAGTAGCCTATGTCACTCTCCAGGTCCTCAACTATACCCATGCCAAAAATCACGTCGATCCGTTGCTCCGTTGCAGCGTGATTGAAGGACAAACCAGCAAACCAACAAACAAACTGACTTTCGCATTTATAATATTAGTATGATTGTAGTTAGATAATCATAATAATATGTTTGTGTTTGTGTATCATATTATAATATATTTGTGTATTTTCATAGCATATAACGCACCTGTCAGAAATACAGCGGCTTTCTATGGATATTTACGCCATGGCAGAAATATTGGAGGAGTCAGAAGAACGAGACCGAAGAAAAAAGCAAGAAGAGAAAGAAG
This sequence comes from Erebia aethiops, assembly GCA_923060345.2. Taxonomy (NCBI): domain Eukaryota; kingdom Metazoa; phylum Arthropoda; class Insecta; order Lepidoptera; family Nymphalidae; genus Erebia; species Erebia aethiops. The sequence continues at coordinate 7,107,425 of OV281079.1, read as the reverse complement.
AAAGAGAGTACCAAAAAAAATACGGTAATCATCCAAGTAGTAATAAAAATTCTTTGAGAAGTGCAACGAAGCACATACCTAAGTTTGTTCCCAAAAAACATGCATCTAGAGATACGAATAAAGTTAACAACCGGGGATCCAAATCAAACGCAGATCCATTGCAGTTTTATGATGGTGGATTTGAAACTGATATAAATTGATTATTTTGGATGATAATTAAGGTCATAATAAATAAGGTCATTATAGCAATTTTGGATTTTTTTCTGCAGGTAACAGGTTACCTACAATTTATTTATTTATTCAATTTTTCGTCAAAAGTAATCACCTCAACTAGAATAAAATTGATAAGGAAACACAAGTACAAGTAAGGATACAATGGTATCGATCACTGTGTGTGTCTTTCTGTTATTTTTATTATCTTTTCACGGCTTAAGTAGCAGTCGAACGTATCTTGATGAAAAACACCACATAGGGATGGATATAGGATACGTTTTTTATTCATCACAGATAAATTACAATCAAAATGTTACAAAACTTGGCAGTAGGTAAGGTACCCTTTAGTAGCTTTACTGATGTATCACGGTCTGGCTGTGAGGTAAACACCGCCCAAAACCTTAGGAAATATATCTCTATGACTCTATTTTCAAGCCTACTAGAAGAGGATCTTTTGTTCACAAATAGCCGTAAAAAGATGAAATCGGAGACAATGGATAAATTGTACTATGAAAAAATTGCCTAATTGAAGCCTAATTAAGTATTTATTATAGTTTATACTTATAATAGAGAAAGCGGTAGAACTACGCAGATGAACTGCCTATACCATAGGTCTTCGCACGCAGTCTGCAGGAAAATCTTCGTCATCAATTTGTGTAGTTAAGTACTTCGAGGCTGGAGGAAACAAAAGCACTCAAATTTTATGCCATTTCGCTTGCATTCGGACTCACTAACTAAAAACGGAACGCGGGGATACATTGGTTTACTTTTGGTTAAGAATTTGTTATTGTAAGCCATATGGGCACAGGGCGGCGCGGCGCGGCGCAGGGTTTTTCTGTTACGATGAATGAGTTGTACTATACCCATATGCACTAGAGGTGCAGACCTTAAACATCAGTCACTAAAAGGGTCGGCATAAGTAGGTGTAATAGTACGAAGACGTATTAATGGAGCAGAACCGTTTAAACTGGACATTAAACTGACGTCATCTACTGTTTTTTTTTTTTTTCTTTCTTTAATAATATTTCAATATTTTATATAGGCAGTTGTTGTTCTACATATTATAATGTTATAACAAATGCATTTTAGTTTTATTTCAAGTTTAAAACTTATTATTTAACTAAATTAAACATCAGTAGTTTGTCATTCTCTGACTTAGTGGCTATTAAGAAATGAAAGCCACTGACCATTGACATATTAAGTATATTTCTGTCCATTGAGGGTTTGCTATTAAAATTAAATTTCATAACAAACCTTCAATGGATTAAAATTATAGTATGTTAGTAGCTATAATTTTTGATAGCCACTGAGTTAGAGAATAGGGCTGCAGGAGAGGCAAAGAATATTATACTTATTATAGTTAACAGTACCAGGAGGTAGAGGTACTTTTCGCGGATCGCAGCACATAACTATCTCTAGTATAGCATAGCAACTCTCTGGTTATGACGAAATTACAAACATCGCTAAACAATAGGACACATGCTTTGCTTAGACGGTCCATCTGTGACGTACACAACCTTCGCTATTGTCAGGTCACGTTAGGTTTGACGTTTTCATAAATCGCTGATACATAAATCTTCATCACGTTTTTACACAATATGATTTTGTAAGGTATATTATATGGACCATAACATTATAGCTTAAAACATTAGCAAACTCATGTATTCTAGTCGTTTCCCCTCCGTGGTTAGTATTTAGTAATTCATACCGAAAGTTGGAAGGAGTTCTGATATTGAATATCGTATTATCAATAGTCCGGGGTAGTCGCCCGGGGCCATCACCGCCTCAAAGAAATCCACTTAGCGATAAATCGATACCTAATTTATGTTCGGCACTCCTTACTCTTCGATTAAATCATTTTCAGGAGTTTTCTTAGGCTACGTACAGACGGCGATATTATTGTTCTGAAGTTATGGGCATATCCTGTCAGTCTAATATTTTGTTTTCTCCTCTAAATAATAAGTAAGTTAGATACGCATAGCTACCTACGTCGTAAGTACGCATGTGATAAATCATAAAATATTATATTATTAAAATCAGTTTTGTTGGTCTATCGACTTGAACTTCCTAAGTGAAATAAAATGTTGAACATATCTACTTAACCACCTATTCAAACCGTATAGGTTGTATTTAAATTTTAACGTGGGTTGGTCCGCGTGACACAGCTACAAAAAAGACGTTGAAGTTTCAACTGTATGTTAACGGAAATAGATATCAAAATCACAATAGCTGGTGATCGATGGGTACTCCATTACGAATGTCATGGATTAAATCGACAGTAAATGTGGAGTATTTACTTTACATTTACTCTTTAATTGTGCATCGTGTTCGAGTCAGCTAGCGCGGCGGTGCGAACGCGAGCACCAATGCCCAATGCCTGCCATGACAGAGCACGTTTGTCAGTAGGCTAGCACTGTTATTTTATCATTACCTTGAACCTGCACTGCAAAGAGATAACCATAGAGGTAATTATAACGTCGACGAATAGGTACCTAGTTGAAGTTCGCTGCAGGTGCGTCTAGTAGATACATATTATCTATTTATGTATATACTTACGTTTTGATCCTGTAAGTTTCATTTTGGAGCAATTCGATCGATAGCCTATTAGTTAAGGCACCCGTGACCCGACCGCTTATTCTGATTTCTGATGGTCGCGGGTTCGATCCCCGGTCTTAATTTTCAGAGTAGGTAAATGTGTGTTTTAAGAAAATAAATATGTTTAGGAAACCGTATCCTTAAAAAAAGTGGATTTCTATTATTATAACTCTATTGTCTGTGTGTCCGTCCGTTTGTCAGTTCGTATCAATTATCATAATACCTACTATTAAAGTTTTCGGTTCGCGCGGCACGCGGATAGGAGGCAGACCTCTAAACCTTAACAACCAATAATATTAACTCAGTAAGTACCTAACTAGTATGATTACATAAATTCAAATACATACCTATTGATCATGAATGTGTACGTCTAGCACAAAACAAGGGAATCGTTCAATAATGGTCTGCGGAACACGCATGCGCGAGTTCGTAGGAACCGTGCCGCATCACGCTCTTCAGTCCGCGCCCGTTATATTAGGTAAGTATATACTATCAAAGTACCTAGCCAGCCTACTACTGCTAAATAATAATCAATCGATATTAATAATTGTTTCCGTTCATACGAGGATATCTAAACTTAGTCTTATGATAATAATTCTTTGTTCATATCCTAAATTCACCCTAATAAATTTCAATATGCCTTACAGTTCCTGTAAGTACATACTCTTCATAAGTTAAGTGTCGAACTGGCTTGCAGCTACGTTATTTTTTTCCGTGGTGTCACCTGAATAAGGGTTCCGGCTGAAAATCAGCGCTAGTGTTTGTGCTTGCACTAGACATGCAGCATTATGCTGAGCCTGGACCATTTTTCGGGTTGTGCCACACGTAATGCAGTTCATTCCTGCGCCTCTTTCCTGTAGTATAGATAATATATCTTCTCTAGATCGTGAGGTGCAGTGGTGATCTACCTCTTTAGGTATCCTATTTATGTGTGGCACAATTGTAGAAATAAATGTTTTTTCTTTCTTTCCTTAACGTACCTATTCATTTCAAAATTAGGAATTTATATCATCACAATATTAGCACGTCCCGGGGGGTCTGCCCACAAAAATGCTACAGTAGGCACTTCACGTCATTCATTCAATTTATAAATCGCTACTATATCACATTTTAACATACTTCAAAGCATATTCCAACGTAATAAGGCTGATTTTCGCACTAAGGAGTAGCAAAGTTTAAACTGTAGTGGTTCCAAAGCAAATATAGGTTTTTTTATCTTATTGAACACAACAATAGAGGCTTTTATTGGCCGTTTTGTAAATCAGAAACTGTCACGAAACGTTAACTCATCGCTCTATCGGCTGTATAAACATTGGAAATATTTAATATTAACTGGAGGTTCAAATATAGGATCTCTTCACATCTTCGATTCAAATCTTAAAGATTTCACATAAGGTACCTACTGGCTACTACCTATTTGTTTAGTATACATAAACAATAGAATTAGGGTCATCTTCCTGGTATGTACTTATAGTATTTAGCCCAATCTAGATTCTATTAGAATAATAATAAAAATAGGTTAATCTCTTTTGCTCTTATGATTTAATTCGAGAGAAAAAAGTGTAGAATACTAACTGTCACCCGATAATAGCCCTATACTCTAACTCAATGGCTATCAAAAAATGAAAGCCACTGACATTTATTTTTTACCCATTGAAGTTTTGATATGAAAATGTTATTTTTATTTCATAGCAAACCTTCAATGTATAAAAAATATGTGTCAGTAGCTTTCATTTTTTAAATAGCCTCTGAGTTCTCTAATAAGAGGGTTGGATAGTGGATATTATGATAGTAGGTATTGTGAAAACTACACACGTATATAGCACAAATTTTAAACAGTTAAAAATTGGAAAAATAATCTTTTTCCATTTGAAAATATACCTAACTAAAAAAAACTAAGTAACTAAAAATTGGCAAACCTTTTTTTTAAATTATTTACTTATTTTATTTTAATTAAAATTATTTAAATATAAACCTAAACACTAAGGCATTAAAGTTTAATTTCGAATGGAGTATATTTATATGTTCGCGAGCATGTCGGTCACGCGAATCTACATTTTTACCCCCTACCAAAAAGTGCTCAACGCGCCTAAAGAAGTTTTCACTTCAAAAATGATAGCAAACGCGCGCGATATTCTTCAGTATCTATAAGAGGTGGTTTAGTTGTTATTAGATAGGTACGTCATGTAGACTTACTTATTATGAAACAATTTTTTTAATATTATCATAGTAACTACTTGGTGCTTTAATTTAAGAGACCTTGAGGTCTCGCAACAGCTATTATTTTGTAAGGTCGCCTTTATATTATTACCGCACTAGTGCTATGCAGCTCATTACACGCATGGGATGTGTGGGTTACCTAAGTCATACGGCAATAGATGTTTTTAAAGCCCAACAGTCGTCCAAGGGTTTAAGTTTACTTTATAGTTTAAATAAGAGCCCCTTCACACTCAGAAATTTTCGCATCCAAACAGAACACTTTCATTTCTCATCGCATTAGTTTAGTAAATTAACGCCTACAATACACTGAATATTTTCCGCATATTTTCCGAAATTCCAGAGACCGTGAAATTTTATTTATTTTCGTATTGCCTGTACAATACGTAAAGAAAGAGGATCTTAAGTTCAAGAGGTCTTATTAATTGTAAGCTAAGTGAAGGATTCACTTGCGAATTCCACCAAAATAAAAAATCTTGAAATCATAGAGATTGGTAGGAAAGTACCTACCTATTGAAGAAGGAAGTCATATCGGATAAGCGAGGACGAAATATCATTTCCTTATCTTTTCCCATCACCGGAACACAAGTCATTTGAACAAATAAAGGTTAATCCGCATTGTGCGGTGCGTCGCAATAACACTGAGTCGTAAATTCGTAACCACCACAATAGGAATTAGAAGTACGCTCCATTGTCGCAAATTGGGCAGTCCCTCGGCCGTGAAATCACCGTGGAACTATTGACAGCGGGCGTTAATAAAAACATGACGACATGTCAAAACTGACCAGATTTAGTAGGCGACAAGTGACGAGCATTGTTCGAGCTCCATTGAAATTGGTGTGGGCTCCACGACGCCTACGTGGACGCTTCGAGATGACGGGAATGCGGTGACAGTGTTTGCTCATCGGATCGCTCCAAGACTTAATCGGCGACTTGAAAAATTAAGCACGCTCGCCATTCATAAATTGTATTGAAGTTTTAACCGGCCTGTCGTAATGCGGGTAACTCTGGTCGTTGTGACTTAATGCTAATCGGTATTGTGTGGCTATCTAATTTATAAAGTCGTTGTAAAGGCTTTTTTCAAGGTAATGAGTATATAACTAGCTTTGTCTTGCAAGGATTTAAGTTAGGTTTTAGAATCCATTGGAATTCGTCATCATTTTTTGACCTTCGTAAGTCTACCTGAGGTGGTCTACTTTTTAGCATATCATAAGTTGAACAAAATGAATGCGTCTTGTGACACTAGTTCGTAACCAGAGCGCAACGCAAGTAAGTAAATACCAGCACAGAATAGTATGATATCAGTGAACGATACCTAAGTACAGAATACTTCCAATTTCAAGGTTTTAAACGGTTCTGTTATTTCAGGATGCCTACATGTGTTTCCTATCTAATTTTTTTATAATGAAACGGAAGGGTTAAGTCTCCGCGACAGGCGGGTATTATTATTTTGATAAACGATTCGGCTAAGATCTACATTCTACGCTAAGGAGTTAAGACTGATCCATGTTGACAGAATGCGAGCGAGCGGCGCCGGCGCACGTGGCTTCGTTGTTGCTTGTGGTCGCAGCTAAATGATAAATTATTTTTAATTTCTAGATTATAGATAGAATAAATTAAAAAAAATTGTAAAGTGGCTTTCTTTAAAAAAAAAATATCTTTCTTTACAAGACAGACTTTCTAGTCCTTAAAAAAAATTACCTTGTAAATTGTAATTTAATTTCCAGATTAAATATAATATAGAAAAATATCTACAAAATAATATACTTACCTACTTATTTAAGTAAGTATTGAATTTAAAATTATAAAAATACACATAGAAAATAATGACCAGGGCTGTACTTATAAAGCACTGTTGCAAATGAAAGGAACATTTCCCATGTAAGATTCAGTGTTCAGGTCTGTTCAGAGTAGACCTATTAGGTTTCAGCATGACTTGTATTATTCAGCATTAAATATTGTATGACTAAGTACTTGAGTAACTTATTCATTTTTGTGATATATCAATGTATGTTTGTGTATTATTATTGTATTACCTACTATGCCGACCTGACTTTCGTAAGCGCTTTTTTTAAGTCTAAGCGAAGAATAAACATAAATATACAAATATACTGGTGCCGTAAGTGCCGTAACATCGTAGATAATATCTGGATGCAGATCTGAAACTAAAAATGATTAATTAACAATTAGTACAGTCAGTAGGCCTACTTCAAATCTTTCATTGAAATTATAATAATTAATAAATGTATTAATTGCTAGAAGCCAGTAGGTACCTATTTGGGATACTTCAGTGTAATGAATCACCAGCACCGACCCAGACCCTGAGGCTGGACCTCGAGGCACGGAAAACGAACATAAAACAATAGGGTGGTCAAAACAGGGTTTTTGTGGAATAATATAGGAAAGCAGAAAACGCAATAAAAACCGGTCAAGTGCGAGTCAGGGTTCAACCATAAAGGGGTTCCGTACCACCACACAATGTAAACTATTTTAGTAAATAACAAGAAATATGTCATTACCCTTATTAACCCTAATTAATTATGAACCCTAATTAACAATTTTCGGATTTTTCTGATGCGAGATCTTGCTTCTTGCCTTTCATGATTCAAGGTCAACGGGAATACCCTATTGTTTTGATTTATTGACGAGTGTCAAAATATGCGCCATAATCGACCCGTATCTTATGAATGCGTTGACTTAGATTTTAGAAGCTTGATTTTTTAACAGCTCCAAGGGACCGTAGACCGTATCTAGTATTTTAAATATCGATTTCAACTTGATATCTCCACGCGTTCGCGAGAAAAAGGTCGTTGACAGACAGACAGACGGACAACGGAGTGATCCTGTAAGGTTTCCTTTTGAGGAACGGAACCCTAAAAAACACCGAAAATAAGAAAAGGTCCGGCTCCGGGCACCTTCGAGCATCGATCGATCAGTCAGATATCCAGGCCATCACCTATCCTACCTCAAACTTAGAGGAAGGAACAAGAAGTTGACACCTAATAATAGTCCCTCATCCATTTTTTGCCAAAAGATTCTGGGTTACTTTGGTCACACTGCCCGCCTCCAACCTAGTAATCTAGATAAGCTCATAGTCGTAGGAAAGGTGGAGGGCAACAGACCGCGCGGCCGATCACCTAGCCGCTGGTCTGACCAGGTCAAGTCGCTCACGGGCCTACCGCTTACTACTGCAATGCGGAAACCGAGGACAGGACGGAGTGGAGGGCTATCGTGTCGAGCGTCACGAGGTCACTTCAATGCGGGCACGACCTTCAGCATTGAAGAATGCGACCGAGAAGAATAATCCCTCAACCTTACGCGAAAGCACAAATTCTATCTAGCTTTTGGCTCTTGATTTTCGTAGGAAAAATATTAAATAATCTGAAAGTATTTAAACAAATAAACTCGTGTCAAACCCGTGAGTGCCTCTACACGGCTTTGTTTGTCTTGCATGCTATCCACGGACGTACAGTCTAGGAAATCCTTCTTGAGTTTCTTGCTGTGAGCCAAAGGTTTTATCGAATACTAGCGACCCGCCCCGACTTCGCACGCGTGCAATGCTGATACAGGTGATACTAAATATACTAATGTCTTTAAAGTACTTAATTGGATAATGCTGTATTGCTTAAAATCGCTTCGAAAATAAATCATTATTTGGATATTGTGGGTTATCCCTAAGAGATAGACATATACTATCGCGGACTTTTTTGTAGATATTATAGTACATTATTTTGATCTATCTCGTAGGCTTCAGCCAGCGTTTGCAATGTAAGCGCAAAAAAATGGTTTATTTACGACATCACATTGGAAACCTCTAAAATTATCAGTGTTTCTCTACTATATTATGCATGCAGCTTGTATTATTGACCGAGCGAAGCGAAGGTCTCTGAGTCTACTTGGGTGAATTGGCACTTGTCCGTCCGTCCGTCCGTCCGTCTGTCAGAGCATTATAACTTCTGAATTACTGAACGCAATTACTTCAGCTTTAAATATAATATGTAAACCAATGGCCTCCCGCCGAATATGGCTTAAAAAATAATAAAAATCTTTATTTCAGGGGGGCTCTCATAGAAGCGAATGCGAAGTAAAATATTTTTTATAAAATTACATAGGGTTGCGGTATATCATTTTAAAGATAATTAGGAAAAGAGTCCAAAAATATTTTTTTTTTAATTTTTCCCCCAAAATTGATGAAATGGGGGGCTTTCAAAGTGGTGATTTTCTAACGTCCAAAGATGACCTCAGAACTCTAAATTTTCTGAAAGGATGAGCCTGAAACTTGATCAATTATTTCAATTATATCCTGTACTTGAACAACAAATACTAAAATTAGATAAATATTGTAAGGAAACGGAATTATTTAATTTTTAATGAGCTTCAGTATTATTAACAGAACTTCACATTTATGTCAATAGATGGCGCCGCGAGGTCTTAGTTCGGGGCGAACCACTAGTATATATATATGTCACCGTAAGATTGTAAAAACCGTTAGATTATAATATAACGTTTTTTATCTCGATAGATTATAAACTGTCGACAGATTGTGAACCGTAACATACTGCTTACAATTTTTCGGTAAATTGTAATATATTAGGCATATTAACCCGATAGAACCTAAGTGATTCATGTCAAACCCTAACCTAACCTATAAATGTATGGTGACACTTACATTTACTCTGCATTCAACTCGCCCGCGAACTGTACAAGAAAGAGACAAGAAAACGTAAAAACAATAAATATTTCATAAATTACCTAATACTCAGAACATTGAACGGTTCACAATCTTTCGACAGTTTATAATCTAGCGGGATAGAAACCGTTAGATTATAATCTAACGGATTGTACAATCTTACGGTGATATATATAAACCTTCCTCTTGAATCACTCTATCTATTAAAAAGAAATTGCAACAAAATCCGTTGCGTAGTTTTAAAGATCTAAGCATACATAGGGACAGACAGCGGGAAGTGACTTTGTTTTATAATATAGTGATAGTGATGATGATGAAGTGATACCTACACCTATATCTATCTATCTATCTTATATATATAAAAATGAAACCCGTTTTCCTTGGTCACGGCATCACGCGTGAATGGCTGGACCGATTTCACTAATTCTTTTTTTGTTGTATTTGTTATTATAAGGAGAAGGTTCTTACGGAGAAAAATATTAAGAAAATCTCTCAGAAATATTGAAAAATATACATTTAATTTTGCATACTAAGGCGGTACGAAGTTCGCCGGGTCAGCTAGTTTTTTATATTTATGACCAGACTACGACAAGGTAAAGTCTTGTGACTTGTGATTGTGAAGTGGTTTAGAAGTCAGGTATGTGTTTCGGTTCCCTAGGTAGAACCCCAAACTTTTTCAGATTTAGGTTGCATAAACTTAGAATATTTTCGAATGAGGGTCCGTGTGTATTTATTACCATGTATGACGTCCAAATATGATGATTTACAGATATGACAAACAAAAATACTTTAAGGGAACTACAGGTATAGGTACATTTGTAGGTCTACCTAGTCTAGTCGCGGTGGTAGCGGTCTAGTCGGGTTTCAGATTTTTAACATTATTTATTTTTCGATTCTGTATTCGTACATCGTAGGTACGCCTTCAAGGGTTTTTTAATGTTATCAGTTTCAGCAATTCTCAACCTGTGTTGCAATTCGCAATTAGTATAATTTCTATTACTTAAATTCCTCTATTATTTCTTAAAGTAAAATACACATTTCATGTTATAATTCCAAGGTTAAGCGCAAACATCAACAAACCAAGAGGTTGCGGGAATAACTTGTAAAGGTTAAACATTGTTAAACATCGGGTTTCCATGTGCTCACCAGATTGTAGCGCGCTGTGGTTACACTGAACTAATACAATACCAATATTTATCTTTTGTGGGCTCAACAGTTTTATACTTACTTCCACTTTACAGGGTGACGATTTTGCTCTTACAGTTATTATTAAGTTTTATTTATGGCCTTTTAAATCATCTTGATATCGAAAGGGCTCATCAATTGTATAATAGCCACAAGTGTATCGTTTTACCAGTACCTTCTTATATGCGACTAAACAATAGACTTTTAATTGGTTACTCAAAGGTCTCACTGCAGACTCTCTGACTCATTCAGTTTTAAGAGCGAATCTCTGATCTTTACATCTTCGTCTCATTTAAATCTATTTGAACAATTTTATCGTGTTAATGTACGTGTAGTAATAAAATAGGCATGTTCAAAGAATGGCTAATGAACCAATGACTTGGTCCAAACTTAAGCTTGCTTGGGCGCTAGTTTTAGTTGGATTAGATTTCTCGTGGTTTTGTTATCTTAGCGTTTCATTTTCTACATTTATATATTAGGTCTTTGATTTAAGTAGAAAAATAGCTTACTTTTTTCTAATAATTCTTACTAAATTAACAAATAGCGAGCAAACGAGCAGGCGGATCACTAGATTATACCATCATGAACATTTGCAGGGCCAAGAGTATGGGCCTTTTTGGGAATTTGTTCACCATCTATCCGGCCCAAAAATACCCCATGGGTAGGTAATCCATACTTAATATTATAAATGCGAAGGTGTGTCTGTCGTTCAACCGATTATCCCGGGAAAGGACGTAAGCTACTTTTTTACCCGGAAAATGAAAGGGGAATCAAAAAAACTTAATCCACGCAGGCAAAGTCGCGGGCATCATCTAGTTTGACATATTATTTAATAAGTTTCTTGCTCAATCATATAATATTATTTAATAAGTTTCTAGCTCGACATTTCCACTACCGTTAGGTAAGTTCAAGAAAAACAATGTTTGAGTGAAACACTTCTTTTATCTAATTTCTTCTTTGCAACGAAATTAAATGGGCAATTCGAAAGATACCTAAATCATCTTTGAAATAAAGACGTAATTTCAATATGCACTCAAAGAGACAGATAAGCTCATCTATTCAACGATTCCTATATTAGGGGAGATGTGTTTATCCAAGGGGTATGTGTGTGTGTATATTTAATGTTAAAATAAGTCTACCGACCGAAATTAGGCGTGGAGGCTAAATCCAAATTGCAGCTGTGGGTGAGCCGACGGCGGCGTATCGATTAAATGTATCGAGAGATTCTGTAAATATCTAATTTATTGAATGTTTGAACTCTCACTGGCGATCATTGTAATTTATTTCACAAAAATAAAGATTTCGAAGAAGAGAGAATAAAGAAGCCCCAAAAGCTAAACGGTCAAGGATGTTCAAGTGTAAAAACAACAAATTGACAGGTATAGGTGCAGAAGTCAAGTGCAGCAGAAGGTCGATACCTTTATGCAGTTTCTGAGTTCTTTTCCCCCTGAATTAGTGAATTTTTCCTGGTCTGGTCTGGTGGGAGGCTTCAGCCGTGGTTATACCACCCTACCGGCAAAGACGTGCCGCCAAGAGATTTAGCGTTCCGGTACGATGCCGTGTAGAAACCGAAGGGGTATGGGTTTAATATAGCTGCCATGTCCCTAGCAGGTTAGCCCGCTACCATCTTAGACTGCATCCTCACTTACCATCAGGTGAGATCGCAGTCAAGGGCTAGCTTGAAAAAAAAAGAGATTCCTGAAAAGAAGATCTGCCGCATACGCTCCGTTAGCGCTATTGTTATCCTTTATGTAGTAGATTTACTTACTGATTCTCTGTTTTAAAATTAGGTCTTCAATCGTAACACCAGACAAAGCTAACATCGACTTACACTGACCTAGACACAACAGCATAGGCAGGTACATTGTTCAATATTCCTATCCATAGATTTAAGATTAGTCATCCTAAATATCTATGATCCTGTCATAATATAGGTAGGTACCTACTAGGTACTCTTAATTTACTATTATTATTATTAGGCATAAAATAAACAGGTTAGCCGTGTCCCATATTTTCACTTACTTTACTTAAGGAGTATAAGTAACTTTTAGTGTAATTAAAAACATGAGAACGGGTTTTAAAGCGATATTCAAGTGTCGCTATAAATTAGGCGTGGTGATGTTACAAGTTTACTTACTTTATAGATGTTCTTTCGTTACTTTTTTTTAATGGCTCAATTTATCTCGACGCCTTTGAAGTTATTATTGAAGTCCATGCCGCGGCGCGAAACTTAAGACGTCAACTTAAATGATTCGCACTTCCTATACTCACTCTACAATGGCGACTGGCGACGAAAGACCGCGAACGCACGCCGGCCGCCGCTAAGCGGTCGCGCACGCGGCTTCGCAATGTTCTCAATTCGATCAAATGAGGATATCTGAATAAAAAGTAATAGTAATTGGCCAGTATGTATTTTGAGGCCCCTATTCATCGTTTTCGTGATATTAAAGAAAATTTTGCGCTCTATAGCTGCAGGGCGACCGCGTATCTTTTGCATCAATCATTGATACATCGCAATCACCTCTGATTGGTTAACACTCTTCCACTATTGGACGAAATCCATTGACGCAGCAAGAATACTATCAATTCAGCCAATCAGAGGTGATTGCGATGTATCAATGATTGATGCAAAAGATACGCGGTCGCCCTGCAGCTGGTCTCTCTGATTCAGACTTTACTTATGTCACTTGAAGTTCGCGGACATATTTTTGACATAAAAATCTAAGTAGGTACTTGTGATAGGTTTGCAAAGGTACTTAGTAACTCACCATGCAACTGCTTTGGCATAGATAGGTGTTATCAGTATTCTGTGCATGCTACTCTACCTTTGCCAGTCAAGTTTTGGTAATAGTTGGTAAAACGAAATAAAGTGAAAACCGTCATGTAGACGAAAGACGAGCAAACATAAAATGATACCTACTTTCCTATTGTATACATGTTGACATTCGCCTTTTTTTAAATTTGTGAATTGTATTTCTGGTTTTACTCATTTTAAGTCTCATAGTCTTTTCAATAATGATAATGGAAGGAGGCAGGTGCATCATAAAATTGGGCGTTTATATTAGCTACTAACAGCTTTCAGCTTTCAGAGCATATCATAAGCAGGAAAGGATTTTACATCAAGACGGAAGATTAGTCTAAGGACGGAAGCATATTCGCGCATTTCATAGATGCTACCTAACACAAGTATAAATAACAAATTTAAAACAACCCCCGACATAATATGGAAGTAACAGATTAAGAAAAAAGCTGATGACCTTCAGACGGATGGGCAGATTTTCATGAAACATGGCTAAGAACACTCGGGATAAAATTATCTATGACACAAAAAAAACTAAACGATAATCGGTTCATCCGTTTGGGCGCTACGATACCACAGACAGATACACAAACAGACACGTTAAACTTATAACACCCCTCTCTTTTTGCGTCGGGGGATAAAAAATGATGTTCTATGAAGCTGCCACTTGCCAAACTTCACATGAAACTGGCCACTAAGTATTTAGTGGCAATAATTCAGTGTCTAATATCAACGTAACCATAGCGATCGTAAGCTCCTGCATATCTTGAGCTTCACTTTGAATACAGTAGCTGGTAGAGCGGCTTAACGTGAAACTATTGTAAGGGCTAATAGTAACAAGTGTGCACCAAGGCCCAAGCCTTTAAGCAGTCCAAACTTTGATTGGATTAAATGAGGAATAGAAAGTGTAGTAACCTACAAGACACTTAACATTATTTCTGACCTAGAATAAGATGTAATGATGCAAAAGCGGATTGTTATTATGTTATTAGATATATGTTGTTAGATTTTTTCGCAAAAGATTCTTGGTAATCACAATAAATTGTCAATAGTATATTGGGTCAGGTGCGATCTATTCAAATCCGGACGACGTGTGATTAACGTTTGATCATCTAAACAGATGACAGACAGATTGCAGTGGGTCGCAGAAATTCGGTCCCATCTGAAAACGTTTAAATCACGCGGTAGGTGAACGGACTACGGATATCCGCTGCGATTTTTCTTTAGAGATTTTAGAGACCCGTCATCACCATTCGTTAACTCATATTTTAAAATACACCGTATCGATGTGAGTTTTAGAACTCCATCAAACAAAATTGCTCAACCAATCAGCTGAACTTTTATTTGCACAGTAATATTTATTTAATCCTAAGTTCTGTTCTTCCTGTCCTTATCCCACGCTACGTGGGGTCGACTGTCGGCACATGTTTTCTTCTTCCACTCACTTCTGTTATTCGTCAACCCTTTCAAAATTCACCCCTTTTATACGCATATCCTCTTTCACACAGTCCATCCATCTTTTCTTTGATCTCTCTCTAATCTTTTTTCCTTCCACATGCATATCTATCATTCTTCTCGTAATATGCCTTTCTTCCCTCCGCATTACGTGCCCATACCATGCTAGCCTATTACTCCTCATCTTTTCTATTACTGGCGCTACTTTCAAACTTCCCCTTATATATTCATTCCTAATCTTCCATTCTAGTCACACCACACATCCATCTCGACATTCGCATTTCAGTCGCATGTACATTTCTTTCATCCATCCCTTTCACCGCCCAACATTCTGAACCATACAATGCGACAGGTCTAACGACTGTCATAGAGATTTTCCCTTTTAGTTAAAGGGGCATTATTTAATTCTAAGTGAGAACTAAAATATGCAAAGTTGTAAATATTGATTACTCTAGTTATAAAAAGAAACAAAACATTACTATAATATGATTGATGTACGTAATCTAAACTGTACCTACCTATTGATGCGTTATACAAAGCTATAATTTCAACGGATGGAAACTAGTTTTCAATCAAAACATATTCACAGATCATCCCCATCTCATTTATTGATAGTGGACTCAATTGAACATCATTACAAAGAGCGCAGTGTAAAATATGCTGATCCGCAGACAGTTACGAATTAAAACCGCACCGAAAATAAAATTGAAAGGGGTTGCGGGCCGTGGCGAGGCGCGATAACGCGGCGCCGGTGATGCGTGAACGCTGATCTCCGGTTGCATACGCTCTGAACAAACCGTGAAAAGGGAACAATACGAACAAAGTGAACAAACCTGCGCTAATCCCCGCATTGTGCGTGCGGGCGCCCGCGACAGATCACAGCCGCGAGTCGCGACCTACCGCCGTATACGCCGTATTACGCCGCCGCCGCCGCATCACAGCGGAGTAGGTATCTCCTAGACTTTATGATTTACTAGCTTCTCAACCTCAATCCACGCGGACGAAGTCGCGGGCATTAGCCCGCGACTTCGTCCGCGTGGATTGAGGTTTTACAGTTCCCGCGGGAACTTTTTAATTTTCCGGGATAAAAATTAGCCTATGTGTTATTCCAGACTATAATATTATATCTCTGTGCCAAATTTCATCCAGATTCGTTCAGCCGTTGGCGCGTGATTGAGTAACAAACATCCATATCCATCCATATATCCATCCATCCAAACTTTCGCATTTATAATACATATAAGTGAGAAAGATTTATTTTTTATCCACTACAAGTTAGCCCTTGACTGCGATCTCACCTGATGGTAAGTGATGATGCAGTCTAAGAAACGAAACTTAAGACTGAGAGGCTGTTCCTGATTTCAGGAAAATTTCTAAAATCATTGTTGTTATCAAATAAAATTAAGTAAAATTATGAATTAAAAATTCATCTATAAACAAACAACTGGTTCTATAAATAATTTTTTTGTCAATTTTTATGCAGACAATAAACATTATTTGTCAAACAAATCATTAATTATTAAAAAATACATATCATAAAAACGTTTACATTTTATAAAATTTTACATTTATAAAATCGCGAATTTGACAAATAAATTATTTACTGAAATAATAAATTTTTTATTTCAGCAATTTTGCAATGGAAAACATTTACCAATTGAATATTTATCAAATGATCTTTTATAAAATGATATTTTTGCGGAATACGTTGTTTGTCACCTGAATAGTTTTTGAAACGTTTTTTGTGAACCATTAGTTGTAACAGGTGTATTAGAACATTATTTATTATATTATTATTATGAAAATATATCATGACATAATCGCGTCGTGAAATGGTCGTGAATTAAGCGTGCCGCGATGATTTTGCACCATTGGTTGTTTGTTGATCATTGAAATTATTTCAATAAACACTACACTAAAATCCATACTACGAGTAATATCATTAATGCAAAAGTGTGTGTTTGTCTGTCCGTCTGTCTGTCTGTCTGCGGCTCATCTTTTCAACAGATTTTTTGTATTTTGTCATCAGTATCTCGTTCACTCTGGCATCACTCGTAATGTTCTCATCGAAATAAAAAATTATACATCAATGAAAAAGTTATAATCAATCTATACATCAATGAATATTCTGCATTGTTCTACCCAAGGTATCTCCTTGGTTATAGGTAATATTACCTACTAGCTGATGCCCGCGACTTTATCTGCGTGGAATAAGTTTTTTTAATTCCCACGGGAACTCTTTAATTTTCCGGGATAAAAAGTAGCCTGTGTCACTCTCCGGGTCCTCAACTATACCTACCCATGCAAATCACGTCGATCCCTTGCACGCTGCAACAGATTGCAGCGTGAACAAATCAATAAACCAACAAACAAACACACTTTCGCATTTATAATATTAGTATGATCATGTTTTGTCTTAAAATCTCAAAGACTTAAACAATAAACATATAGAGTTATTCGTAGGATAACATTTATTTTTTCTTTAACAGAGATTATTGTTTAGTTTTCAAATGACATGAATGGTGGCCGTAGGGATTCATTAAGAAATGTAGCTGAGAAAAAATCCAAGATTTATATTTTGCCGGCCGAGTACCAATTATTAGGATGTTCTCATTTCGTTCTTATGTTTAATGCCATAAGATCTCTAATTGTAATTTTTGATTACCTTTAAAAAAAACGGGTCGAGCGGACGGGATGAATGGTGTCAAAATGACATGTCAGTTCAGATTTTTTTGCAATTTTTTAGACAGCTCCGCCTTGTTGACACGGACAATATGGGGCTACATCCGACTCATTCGTTGGTCCGCGCAATTTAATTTACTTTATTTTATCAGAATTTTGCGCTATTTTGCAAGTAAAACATGCGTTAAGTTAATACCTAACAGTTACATTGCATGCTTTACATACTTAAGTACCTACCTACTACTAAAGCAAGATTTACTTCCCCGTTCCCTCATAGCCCACGAACTACGAGTAACAAATCTTACCTAAATGAGTACCTACCTAGTCACACCTAAGTATCCATCAATATAATTTTTAACGTAGATAAATATTTATAATATAATTAACAGGGTAAACATTGTTAGTTGCAAATTGCAATGCTACAAAATCCATGCAATGCGCCAGCGCATTTCTTGGACTGGATACTTATGCTGAGATCTATAGACCGAACTTTGACTTTGCTCAGACTTAAGACATGGTTAAAACGAGACAGATTTGTGTAACTCACATAAGTCCATCTCGTTTTAACTCTAGTTAAGTCTGAGCTAAGTCAATGTACGCTCTATACATCTCAGCTTTAGTGGCTACATAAAGTAGCTAGGTAAGTAAGTAAAAACACTTTATTACACACAAACAATTAACAAAACAGATAAAACTAATCGTGATATAATTTACAACTTGTTACGCCTTATCACTAAGAGTGATCTCTTCCAGGCAACC
The DNA here is from genome assembly GCA_923060345.2 of Erebia aethiops. Lineage (NCBI taxonomy): Eukaryota > Metazoa > Arthropoda > Insecta > Lepidoptera > Nymphalidae > Erebia > Erebia aethiops. The sequence goes on along the minus strand of OV281079.1, from coordinate 7,088,829 downwards.
TTTATGAAAGGAGATTGGTTGCATGATGGCAGGGCAAGTAAAAATATAAATTTTTAAACGGCACCATTTTAATGATAGCGCCCAGTGACAAACTTATGAAACCCGGTGACAGCGTATACCGATAATAATAAAAATAAAACTAAAACTAGACACTAAACAGGCATAAAAATTAGTTCCAATTTTGACCACCGGGTCAGATAAGTTGGTGGGACTTTTATGTATAGTAAACAAGAGCTTACCTGTTAATTTAACGACGCAGTAATCTGAAAGAATCGTCGCTACCTGAAATAGTGAGACCACCAACAATAAGATCAAAATATCTTTATTGTTGAAAAATTGAATTAAAGTAACACCGTAAAAAACATTGAAAGACACGTTTTGCTTCGACTTTAGAGTTCCGTGCCCGTTACAAAAATAATTAAAACCTATTTTTGTTTTCGCGATGTTGTTTTCACTTTTTCAGTTACCTGTAACAGGTATTTTCATAGTTCAGCGAACAGATACTTCTCGCGCCAAATATATTGATATTTGCAGCATGGGAATGGAACCGAGCTTGTTCAGTATTGTTTTGAGAAAATTTGGAACGGGCCAACCTGTCGACCGCGGAATTGTACCTACTTTGATTGAGGTCCACATGATTTTCCTTACTGCGTCTGTTTACATACTGGACCCTCATCGGCGGAGTCGAGTCACACTTGAAGAATATTATTGAGTTCGCATCTATGTTTTAAGACGCACAAAAGATGTTTAAAGTCGCATCAACAATAGTGCGCGGGTAATTGTTGCATTGTTAGTTTTTGTGGATTATATTGAGCCGGGTATTGTGCCCGGGGCATCGCGAAGCGCGAGGTGGATTATCCGCCACATTAGCCCTCGGTGGTGCCCAGTCGCGCGGCAGATCGATGCCAACCTGACAATTGTTGCGCATTTTGATGTAAGTAGACAGTATTTCAATTGGAGCTTATAAACCTCCAAGCTTTATTGAACTGCTCTATTGAATTGTTATAGATTAAATCAAAAACGAAATGTTAAAAGATATTATTAGTTTTTTAAAGGTTTGGACTAGAAGACCTCCCTGGTGCAGTGATGAGCTCTGTCTATAAAGTATAAATGGGAGGCCCCAGGTACGATCCTCGGTAAATTATAATAATTTCTGATTTTCTTTTATATTATTTACTTAATTGAAATGCGAATTTTTTTCAAGTCAAGGAGCAACTGAAGTCGTGCTCAAAAGCGATATCTGTGTCAACTATAGATATATCTAACCTCTTCCTCTTATTTTCTAGATACATTAACAACCAAATTAAATTATCAAATAGTAAATAAGACCTATAACCTATATGTTCCCATTTACTTACTAATTACACATAACATTATAGTTTTAAGTGCCAAATCTATAAATTATAAAACAGTCATTGGTCGATTTTAAATAAGTCAGTTTTACCTATTAATTAGAAAAAGAATACCGTATATTTTATTATCTTCTCAGTGACACGGGATTACTGAATTTACTAACACAAAAAAATTAAGTACCTACTCAATATATTAATTTGTGGTAACTGGCATCGTGTGATATATACACAAACTGTAGCGCGGCGGTGAATTGATCGGTCGTTAGCGGTAACCCCGAGCGGGCAGTGTTTGGAACAAGTTTGTTATGAATTACGCGGCTCTCTACACGCCGCCATTTTCACAATTTATCATCAACCCCACATCTCACAACCGGTTTAAACTAAACATTCAAATTATTTAAGTACAGAGTAATTTCAACTCTTTACTAAATAGAGACACCTTTGGTACTTGGTAGGTAGGAAAAGTCTTTTTACCTAATTTAAAAATTAAGCTGGTCACATAAAAGCTTCTCAGAAAATACATTTAAGACTGAAGTTTGGGTCAGCCAGTTAAGTTCTAACATCAGCAGTTGTTAAGAGCAGGATTTAGTCCTATATGAGCTCACTCAGTTCGCCAGTCTGATTATGTTATGTTTCTGACTAAAGGATTTAGTTTCTAAGCTCAGAGTGAATCAGCGGGCGATGATGGAACCACGAACTATGCTTGGAATAAAGATCTCGACGTGATTAATTAAAAAATGAGGATCGAGAATAATCAATTTAGCTGGATGGTATTTTTTTGGTAAATCGTGTTTTTTGGAAATTATGTTTTAATAATAAAGTGCTTATCAAAATAAATCAAAAGAGTCCAAATACGACGGGTTTACCATGAAATCTTAAGGAGTTCCCATGAGCACCTCCTGCCTCCATCATGAGACCCTGGGCAGCATCTAGGTACAAAGTGCTAGTCAAGACAAATCAAGAGTTTAAACACGACGGGTTTACGATGAGAACTTAAGGAGTTCCTATGACCACTTACCAAATCACGATTGCAGCACAGCTTAGTGGACCAAGAACCTTCTCAGAAATTAAATAGGTATATAAAAACAAATAACCGCATCTAAATCAGCACAGTAGTTTTTCAGAAAAAAGGTAACATATTATGAATAATAATCACGATTGCAGCGCATCGCGGTGGACTTTGACCTTAAAATAGATCTAAAAACCTTCTCACAAGCTATGCATATCTAATGCAAAAAACCGCATCTCAATTGGCCCAGTAAGTAGGTACTTTTTGAGAAAAATTGTAACATATTGAAAAATCAAATCATAGACAGCTCAGCTTAGTTGTCTATGGTCCTAAAACATATCTAAGAACCTTGCCAGAAGTTATGCTTATCTAATGCAAAAAACCGTATATTAATCGGTCCAGTAGTTTACCAGCAAAATGGTAACAAAAAAGTTCTCAATCAAACAAACAAATACACAACCTATAGCAAACACATAATATACGAGTACATACCGTCTCCGTTTCGTCGAGGGTAAAAATCAAGGAAAGGTCCTTGGTAAAAATGAATCCTATAGCTAGATCGATTTATCGCCCCCGAAACCCCCGCATACTAAATTTCATAAAAATCGTTGGAGCCGTGTCCGAGATTCAGATTATCTAAACAAGAATTGCTCGTTTAAAGGTATTAGATTAATAACGTTGAGGTCCCAACTCCAAAGACAAGCAGCATTATGAGACATACACAATGAGGCTTAGAACTGTGATTCCAATTTCAGTGGAAATCCATTCAGGTGAACTATTTCCAATTGTCCACTGACAGTTAGCTGTTTGGTCGATACCACGACTATATTACTTGAGCTTTAATTTAAAACAAATGAAGTTTAAACAAAAACAATATGATGACGGCCATACACTACTAGTAGGTAAGTAGATCACGGATGCATAACGCATCAGAAGCAAGCAAAGTATACAGGTTTAGGCAGGTTAAGTAAGTGTGTAAGATAAATTATATGGCAAATAAAATGCTATCGGTAACACAAAGAAAGCAACAGAGAGGTGTTGGTAACTTCACTTTGGCCAACGACATAATTTGGTGTACACGATTTACGACTTCCAGATTGCGTAAAAACACGTCTATAACAAACTAAACAAACACAGGCGCGCGCGCAGCCGTCTATAAAGCGCAAGTTATCTACATTTAATTACATTTGGTATTTTTGTAAGTATGGCCGGGACCGCCTGCGACGAGCGCTACGGTGGCCTTCTGCTAATATTGCGGTTTCAGCACTTCATGACAAGGGAAATGGCTTCACGGCTTTTCCGGCGTCGCCAGTTGCGTTGTGCGGTCTGAAAATGGAGGATCCCAGTTTCAATTCCCGGCGATATCAATTTCATCCATACCTGTACGTTGACTATACCTGGAATTCCATACATGGATAATATAATATTATTCAGGTCTGGTCCAAGTATATTATAATTAAATTAGTATTTTATGTCTCTATTCTCCACATGAGTGTTTGGTGTATGTCGACCGTCGTTGATTAAAAATTTCAATTTATAATATTTTCAAAATTGGCTCATGTCTGGGATACTTCACGTGCGGAAAAATCGGAGTCAAGAACACTCCGATTAGAGATTTGATCATAATACATACTCGGCTACTACTTACTTAGGTACCAATATAGCACTCTTCCATCTTATATTGCAATGTTAACCTACACCAGTACACTGGCCTTTCAATGAGATCGCAGTCAAGGGTTACTTGACTTTGAATAAAAAGATTACACCAATATTTTTCAGGTTCCATTTCTCAAAACAGAAGCATATAAAATACCTGAGTATTTGCGGGAATAGAAAAATACTTGTTAAGTTTTCTGCCAGTTATGAAATAGCATCAGCAAGATATCCATAGTTTTTTCTGTCTGTCTATCGAGTTACTATCTATTTTATTTTACAAGTTCGTTAACAAGACCGTAGTTTAAATGATCGAAACACACTTCAATGAACGTCAAAATAAATTTTTGAAACACCCAGCATCTGGTAAATAAATGTGTTACTCTAGATTTATTAACACACTTTGATACATGCAAATATTTACTGACTGATATCTTTAGAAAAAATCATGAATCTAAGTGAAGGTATCTTCATCGCATCGTAAAAAGGCAGTTAAAAGTGAATTTCATCTGCATCGCCTGGAGGCCTAATTTGGTTTTAATATCTTCTAAGTTTTATCCCAACTACTTTGCCAAATACTGTTGAAAATGCACAGCGTTACCATACGGCCACTTTGACAGTTTCAGGTCAAGAACTTTTCAACCCCAAAGGTTCTTGGTTTCAGCAGTTCAGTTTCAGTTATTTGGCGGTGGCAATCCGTAGACATGTTGAAAACAGGATCAGTTTCAGCAATAGTTTACTGGCTAATTCATTTCAGTTTTCATTCAATTATACCTACCTTGTAAAATAATATCTATAGGTTCCCTAATTATACAATAATCAATAGTATTGTTATCAATATATCAAGGTACAATAATCATCGGTATTTTTTAGGGTACCGTACCTCAAGAGGAAAAAAGGAACCCTTAAAGGATCACTTCGTTGTCCGTCCGTCCGTCTGTCTGTCTGTCTGTCTGCCTGTCTGTCTGTCTGCCTGTCTGTCTGTCTGCCTGTCTGTCTGTCTATTGTCAACGACCTTTTTCTTCGGAACGTGTGGAGGTATCAAGTTGATATTTATATTAAAATACGGTCCCTTGAAGCTGTGAAAAATACGCAATCAAAAGAGACGGCTGTTTATGCCGCATATTTTGCATATAGACACTGGCCAATAAAATCAAAACCTATAGGGTACTTCCCGTTGACCTAGAATCATGAAATTTGGCAAGAAGCCAGGTCTCACAGTACGAGTACTTGTAGGAACAAGTCCGAAAATCGTTAATTAGGCTTCTGTACTCATAGTAGAGTGTCGATTTGTTGGTCACCATTTACCAGTTTAGCGTCGTAGTTAGTTCGCAGCTGATTAAGTGTTGTTATGACATCTTTCGTGTTATTTATTTTACCTAAAAAAAATACGGTGGTACGGAAATCTTTTGACGCGAGCCTGACTCGCACTTGTTTAATATCGGTACTCTTAGTAAGTACCTTCGTCTATCAACTTTTAAAAAGTCGTTTCTACTAATGTAGGTACCTATTATAGAGCAAGTTTTAAGTTTAGAGTAAGTACTAGTGGTTCGCCCCGAACTAAGACCTCGCGGCGCCATCTATTGACATAAATGTGAAGTTCTGTTAAAAATACTGAAGCTCATTAAAAATTAAATAATTCCGTTTCCTTACAATATTTATCTAATTTTAGTATTTGTTGTTCAAGTACAGGATATAATTGAAATAATTGATCAAGTTTCAGGCTCATCCTTTCAGAAAATTTAGAGTTCTGAGGTCATCTTTGGACGTTAGAAAATCACCACTTTGAAAGCCCCCCATTTCGTCAATTTTGGGGGAAAAATTTAAAAAAAAATATTTTTGGACTCTATTCCTAATTATCTTTAAAATGATATACCGCAACCCTATGTAACTTTATAAAAAATATTTTACTTCGCATTCGCTTCTATGAGAGCCCCCCTGAAATAAAGATTTTTATTATTTTTTAAGCCATATTCGGCGGGAGGCCATTGGTTTACATATTATATTTAAAACTGAAGTAATTGCGTTCAGTAATTCAGAAGTTATAATGCTCTGACAGACGGACGGACGGACGGACGGACGGACGGACGGACGGACGGACAAGTGCCAATTCACCCAAGTAGACTCAGAGACCTTCGCTTCGCTCGGTCAATTATACACTTTTATGATTCCTCAACAAACGAGATAATTGCCGAGCTGTCAAAAGGGGAATGCTATGTATGGTTGAGTATATAGGGGAGAGTGAGCAAACATCGAGCTATAAACCGTTTCCAACGAACGCCCAGGGCGGCATTGGTCCAAAAGAGGGTTGGCGGGAATAGGCTAATATTTGCCCTAAGGGCTGAGAAGCAGCCGACTAATTGTTCTTTAAATACCTCAGGCCCACCCTTCAGCAAACATTTTTAAAACCAATTTACCGAAGTCGCATCCCTGCTTTTCCAACTTTTTTTCAAGTATGGTCAGTTTACGACATATTGGTATCGCTAGGGATAGCTTACAAAACAAATGTTTTCGGTATTCAGCAAACACCAAATCTTGTGTGTGGAGCAATGCAGAGTACTAATCCAACCGGATTTCTACATTATCAAAAGGTTAGGTAATTTTGATATCTCTGATATAGACGGACACAATTGTGTATATTTGGATGAACGTTATAGGTGTAGTTATATATTTTGTATTTGTTACGACTTACGAGCACACAAGGACTGGGATTTTATTGTCAGGGTAAAGAAGGGTTAAAGTTAAGGAATACAATATGGTTTCAGCTGCGCCTCGTTTCCCGCTCGTGGTCATCAGAGCTCGTAAAACATTCCCATTCTTTTAAATTTTTCAATTTAATTATTGATCGAAAACTGACAACAGATGGTCAAAATCTGGAGTGAAACTAAGACAACGTTATGACATATCGAAAAGAAAATAGGTTCATCTGAGAAGAGTCAATAAGAAACTCAACAGTTATTCTTTCAGGCGAAATCATGGAAATAAATCTGAAATACGGCAATTTAATATCAATATTTTAAGCACCAAGCTTAAGAAGATTAACTGACCGTCTGACATAATATCATAGTAGAATGCTGGGTGTAGAATGTAGATACCACCTAGATTCTCTCTATTAGGTACGTACCTAGTCCTAAAGCAACCCTATAATACCTACCCAAACGAATCCGTAGCGGATCAACTGGCCCGTGATGCATCAAAATGGACTCCTAGTGCATATTTTTTAAAAGCCGTGTAAAGACACGGGAATTTGCTAGTAATGTAAAGCGCAGCTCTATTTTTAATTTAACATGAAAAATGGAATGTGAAACCATTAGCCCGGGCCTGATCGACGTTTGTTTCACTGTCAGCATTTCTATTTCTGCCGCGTCTATTTGTCACGCTTGTCTAATTTGTGTTCATGTTGAAGTAAAGATTTATTGTTACACATCGGATAAAATTTTATCGTCCCATGTAGTTTTGTCAACTTCTGACCTAATAGTGATCCACTTCGGACTGTTTAAATACTCAATCTTTCTAAAAACTATCGATAGCAATTTAGTAACTTTTAAGTGCTTAATATTTTTTTGACAATAACCCAGTTAGTTAGTATGTAACTAATCGACAGACAATATTTTTTTATAGTTTCTTGGCAGATGAACAAAACCACTTCAAAACAAAATAAATAAAAATAACAAAAATAAAAGCATACCAGGATAATTCTTTGTCCAAACGGTCATAATCAAACTGAAAGAGGACTTCCCTACATTACACAATCAGTTAACCGCTGAGTGTTTCGACGAGGAGAAAGAAATTAAAATAGCTAACGGCATGGCTGGGTCCATATGGGCCGTGTCTTGGCCTACCCTTTCTGGGGCCACTATTTTTGTAATGACAGTTCGCAGGCGGCCGTAGTCGACGCGACTGTTCTCGGGAATCACCTAATTGTGCCGCTTGGCTCGGATTCGATGAATGAATCGTTATTAAAATCAATTTATTGCGCAAGACCAACGTTCTGTCCAGATTTATTGGCAGGGAAGTATAAATCTATTCACACAATACATCGTCGAGCCAATTTTGTTTTGCCGACGAGGCGTGAGATTTATATGAGACTAGCTTACGCTTGCGACTTTGCCCAATGCCCATTTGTACCTACTTACATACTTTGTTGGTCTATAAAAATGATAAAAATCATCCCGTGGGAATCGTTTGTTTTCTTAGAGTCTTAGGGTCTGCCTTACTCTAAAAAATTATAAACTTTTGGACTCTGCCATGTAGGTTATTCTAAGTAGAGCTTAGACAACTACTACCCATACATAAATGCAGTATTCAAGGGAGTTTCTCCCCTTATTTGACTTTTTATGATCCATTGTATGATAATAAATTAGCCCGCCAAACCGCATTGGAGCAGCGTGGTGGGTCTAAGCTCTAATTCCCACTCTCCTATGAGGGTGGAGACCTGTGCCTAGCAGTGGGACGTTAATGGGCTGTAGTGGTGGTGGGTGGTGGTATGATAATTGGGTACCTATAGACCGAAGTCAGAACTCGTAACATAACAGTTTTTTAACTCACATTACTTGCAGTAGGTAGCCCGTGTGTAGGTTCCAAATGATAGGTACAGTAAAAATCTATGTTACTTACTTTACAAAATTTCATAAAACCAATGTCACGGTAATATTATGAATATAATATTACCGTGCCAATGTCGTCAGAAGATCTCACGGTGGCTTAAACGTTACTAAGTCAAGGATACATAGGATAGTTTATTTTAAAACGGCTTTATTTATTTACTTAACAAGTGCTTAGTAGTAAAACGTAAACTAAAACTAAACGAAAACGTGTGCGGCGATACCCGACGCGAGAATCAAACCCGGCGATTGACACGACGGTGGTCCGCTGCTGACGCCACACAATTTACTTACAATCTATACATAATACATATTATTATAAAGAGGTAAAGTTTGTGAGTTTGTGACGTTGTAGGGGGTAATCTCTGGATCTAAGCTGAACTGATTTTCAAAATTTTGGTACCAATAGAAAGCCACATTATTTGTGAATGTCGTAGGCTATATATTAACCCGAAAAATTAGGGAGTTCCCGAGGGAATTTAAAAACTTATTTCTCGCGGACGAAGTCGCGGGCATCTGAGAGTAGCTACATAAAATACAATACGTATTTCCGTAATTTGTTATAATATGTAGATGCGAAATGAAATTATACTGACATGAAAATTCCAAATATCATCATCCCAAATATACCTACTCCAAGAAAGAAGGAAAATTCAAAGAGGTCCATCTATTATAATATAATATTTATTTTGATCTCATTTTCATATAAAAGGGCAGAAATTAAGGTAAGGGAGAATAATATTTTTCTTGCCGTACCTGCTTACCTGAAACAGGAAACGTATTCGCGATTGTATTTCAAAAAAATATTACATATGAAAACAAAAAATCCTAAATGCCGATCGGAATGCCATTTGTTTTATATCTTATAGCAATCGTCGACCAAAAGGAAGGCATCCACCGTACGGTGGCCGGTTCCGTGCCAAATTAGACTCGATAAAGTAAATATTTATCTAAGTTTCAATATAAACGTAGGAGGTGAGATAACCGTCAAATCAAATTGCTTTTTCGAATCGGCTGCGGGTGGTAGTGTAGTTTCTCGGATTTCCACCAATAAGCTTTTAAAGTTTTAATCTATCGAGAAACTTAAGCGGGCTTGAACTTTTCAGGAGTTTTCATGAGGAACTGTGCAGTTTCAGTTGGATTTATTTTAAAAAGTTTAGCATTTTTGTAAGTTTCAGTTACGTAACTAAGTATTTGTATAAAGAGTTATTTAAGATTAATTTAAACTTAATATGTTTCCGTATAGATACCAAAACTTTAATATGATAATGATGATATATTTTGTATCAGAATTTAATTATATCTCTCTAGGGATTTTAAGAATAGGTTGATATGGAAATTTTAAAGCGGGTTGAATTACTGAAAAGGTCAAATAACCACATTTAAATTCAAAAGAGGCAAAGTTTTGTTATTAGTCTGTTGTTGGGTAAGACAACAGAGCGGTTTCTCGGAACCTCGTTCAGAGCTCGGTAACCTTGTTTCAACAATAATAACAACAACAGATAGATACCAACTTAATTCATCCCTAGAGCAATTTGGCTTACAAGGAAAATCAGGAGAAACATTCAAGTTAGAATTTTATTAAGTTTTAAGTAGGTACAGAAAACTTGGACGATTCTAACTCTGCCTTCTATTCATTTTAACTCTGCACACAAAACCTAATTCTAAGTCTAATATAACTAATTTAAATAATAAATTCGTAAGTAAGTAAATAAAAAGTAGTAAGTAAAAAAAAAAGTACAGGTTAGCCCGCTACCATCTTAGACTACATCATCACTTACCATCAGGAGAGATCGCAGTCAAGGGCTAACCTGTAGTGGATAAAAAAAATATTCACGCTTTTCTTCGGGGTTCAGATTTCAATTTCAGAATCGAAAATTAATAAATGTGCACATTTTGCGTATTCGCGGTTAAAACCCCCGGTTATTCGTGTGTGTAAATCTACGTACAAATTGGTATAAGTACCAGTAACGAGAGTATTCTTGTATGTAAACCTCAAACTCAAATTAATTTGTTTCAAGCACGTTTTCATCCGGTTTAAAAAGCAGATTCTACTGACAGGAGCCAACCCGAAACTGAGCAGTAACTCATTTCAAAATAAAAATATAGCAAATTTACTAGTGTAATAATTAATTATTTATTAAATACACTTAATCTAGTAAGTAGTAGCAGTCTATAGTAGTTCTTGTCTAGGTCGTGTGTAGTAAATCTTTTAAATATTATAATATCTAGTCCTTAACTGAAAAATTATTTGGCTGTCAGTTTATTTCGCGTTAGTTAAATAAGGGCGAAGTTGGGGTAAATATAAATATGATTTGATAGCAACTAGCAGTCAATAAGGGTTGACTGACAGTTGTGACAGACTGGGGCGTTTAAGGGAGGGGAAAAAAGGCGTGGAGCCCGTTTTGACGGGTCTACTTTTCAGGGGCTCCGTATCCTGTTTCGCGTGTCACAATAATGACTTGAAGTGTTCACTTATTAAAATTGAATTGAATGTAGAGACGGCTGGCATGAATCGTGATGAACAAATTATATTTGTATGTTCCAACTGGCATTGCATTACTTCTTTTGGTAGATTATGATATCGGTAAATGATGAGTGAACTAAAATTATACAATACGAGTATAGAAATTCAAATTTTGTTTCTTCTAATAATATACCTGCGATAGGGCATTAATCCTCATTAAGCTTATTTTATTGTACAATATGTAGTTTTAGAATTGAGTTCAATTTTTGTTTTGTAAAAAATCTTGTATAAAACCTCTAAACATCTTCTACAAATTAGTTGGACTAAAAAATCACTGAAAAGACAAAAGTCCACTTTTTTTCATTTTCTAACGCTTTAAAATAAAAAGTGTAAGAAGCTGTGAAGTAAGGAAATATTTGCACAAGTAATATTTATACACGTCTCAGTTAAAAAAAAGTATGAATTATTTGTTAAAGATGACTAAAGACTCACTAATCACTTACCTCAAATATTGTAGCTTACGGCGCACTGCCGCCGCCGTCGCGCGTTCCTCGTATGGTCGTAATTCACTCACTGGCTTATTTTCTTATACGTATGATACATGACTGCGTTCACATGCTTTCCATTCCGGTGCGCGAAGACTATTAGAGGCATTGGATAAACAAAGGATTAAATTATCGCGTTAAGACGGAGATAATCCATACAGATGAGATGGTTGTTGACCTTCGATCCTCTAAGAAAAGCCGCCTGACTCATTCCGGTAACACATTTTCTTTGCTTTCTTCAAATGTCAGAAAAATGATTTGTGGGTTGCACTTTCGTTAGCATCTTTTACTTTCATTGTTTGAGTGTACCTATATGTACTACTTACCTAACATAAATAGGACCATGCTGGTGTTTTCTTGTTAGCCTGTAGTCTGTACCGACAGTATATATTACTAACACATAATATTATCCATACTAATATTATAAATGCGAAAGTGTGTCTGTCTGTCTGCTACGATTTCAAAGCTTTTTTTTTTATCCACTACAAGCTAGCCCTTGACTACGATCTCACCTGATGGTAAGTGATGATGCAGTCTAAGATGGTAGCGGGCTAACCTGTTATTAAACCCATACCCCTTCGGTTTCTACACGGCATCGTACCGGAACGCTAAATCGCTTGGCGGCACGTCTTTGCCGGTAGGGTGGTAACTAGCCACGGCCGAAGCCTCCCACCAGGTCAGACCAGGGAAAATTCAGAAATTATAAATTCCCAAATTGACCCTGCCGGGGATCGAACCCGGGACCTCCGCACGTTAAGGCAACAGCGCTACACACTGCGCCACGGAGGTCGTCGAAATCTGTTTAACCGATTTTGATGAAATTTGGTACAGGGATTTTGATGAATTTTGGGTGTATCACGGGGAAGGACATAGACTACTTTTATCCAGAAAAATTAGAGAGCTGATAGAAAACTTAACTCACGCGGACCAAGTCGCGTGCAATCATCTAGATTCTAGGTATTTTTTATAAAGTCTCGACAATCGATACAAATATTCAATTTAATAATATCTAACAATAAAATAAATAAATAAATAAGTTTTTATTTCAGGCAACTGCCAGCCCATATACTTTGTTAGTAACAATGACGTCTTAACCTATGTTAGTAAAAAACAAAACAAAAAATACCTAACCTAACCTAACCTACGCTTATACCTAAAGCACACATCTACAAGGCTCGTTGGGGCCTCCTTACGCGAATGTGTGCACCATTCCAGCACCTCCTGCAGAGAGGGCTGTCCAGCTTAGCAGCCAATGTCATAATGATAAGCGACAATTGTTTTGGCGATGTGGATATTAGTATATTTTTGTGCATCTAATCCATATTGTAATATTATAAATGTGAAAGTGTGTGTCTGTCTGTCTGTCCGTCTGTCTGTCTGCTACACTGTGACAGTTCATCTTTTCCACCAATTTCGATGAAATTTTGTATAGGTTGCTTCCCGGGGAAGGAAGGCTACATTTTATCACCGAAAATTAAGGAATTACTGCGGGAATAAAAAAGGTTCATTCACGCGGATGAAGTCGCGAGCTTCACCTACTAATATAATGGAAGAACCATTTCTTAGAGCGCAGACCCTTACTATTATATTCTACAAACTGTTTGGACATTTTCACCTTTTTGGTTTGAATCACCTGGTCCTCAGTGGCCTAGAATCTAGATATAAAATTCAATATGTAATATAATGAGTAAAGATTAATTGACGACGTAAGAAATGAATTAACATTAAATTATAATCAAAATATCTAGCGTCATCGCTGACGTCAAAAAAGTCAAACAAGTTTGCTTCATGTGCTTAATAATATTATTACGTGCTACTACGCCAGAAAGTCTTCCGGCGTAGCACATATTGCATCGTGAACTTATCCTTTCACCTACCGACCAGTACGCTTACTCTGAGTTTTTACATTGCAAATACGATTGATCGACGTGAGAGCTCACCACGCCAAGTGTAAGCGAACGTCAAAGTAAAATGGACCCAAAAACGCTTGCTGTAAAGTCACAAATTCAGCGTTTGGAATAAATACACGAAATGATGAAATGAGCTCTAAACCAATGCAGTTAAGGTTCATTTTACTTTTACGTTCGCATACACTCGGCGTGGTGAGCTCTCACGTAGATCATGTAATGATCATGTATTTGCAATGTAAAAACACCGAGTAAGCGTACAGACCCTCGTAGCGTAAAAACTGAATGCTGATTTCCTGTCCTTATGTTATCACGAAAATGAAAGCGAAGACACTATACGAACATACAAAATGTAGGAAATGCCACTGAAGTTAGGCCGTGTATAAAAAAGTTTTGTTGTAAAAGAGATTTTTATGTTTTATTATTTTATAGGTACAGCTAGATAGAAGTAAAACACTTAAATATAAATAAAACTGATCCATGCACTAGACAGAATGGTTGGTTTTACAACACTTTTATGTACAAATCAATTTGATTCCGGCGCTTTATTATAGGTACTTTGAAATGTATTCAATCTTAAAAAACAAAATGGAAATAACAGTGAATTAGTATTTTCCCATAAATTACGGGTGGTTACTACTTACACGATGTTTATGCTGGAAAAAATATCATCAATATTGTCATAAAATTAAGCATGGCGCTTGCGTGGGCTTGTAGGTTGTGTTCGGATTGAGAGCGATTTTGAAATCTAAAAATACCCTCACTTTATTACACGGCTGCCCAAAAAGGAGTGTAATATTTTTAGGGTTCATGTATGTATGTATGTACACGAGGGCTGATCAAAAAATACACGGAATATTTGACATTCGAATATAATTAGTAATTACGTGGCATCGTAAGAGCCCATTTTTTTCCGAAGTGGATGGGTGTAATCCACTATTTTGGATGCGCAAAATATGATTTTTTAAGATAAATTAGTAAGACGCGTTTTATGTGATCAGCGACGTTTTAAGATACTTCCCGAGTGAAAATGACAGAGCAAAGAATTTGCATTAATTTTGTGTAAAAATAAAAAAAAATGCATTGCTGCAGTTGAAATGGTCGACACTGTTTATGGAGAATCTGCTTTAAGGATATCAGCCGTTTACTATTGGTATAAAGTTTCAATGAGGGCCGTGAAGACGTTGAAGATGACGAGAGGAAAGGGCGGCCAAGAACATCAACCGATGACATTATCCACAAAATCAAAGAAATTTAGTTTTTCAATCACCGAATCACTATTGGAGAGGTGGCAGAGGAAGTTGGTGTTTCATACAGATCTTATGAATCGGATATCACAAACATCCACATAAAAACGCGCTTGCTCTCGCCTCGCGGCTTGTTCGGGATTTTCTGTCCAAAAACCAGACGTCGTCGTTGCGTCGACGTAGCGCTGTCGCTGCGTCGTTTTACATACAAATAATCATAGTGTACACACGGTGAGCTGCGTCGACGCAACGCACACACGACTGAACTGTAGCCCGCGAGACGAAGCAGGCGGGGGTGTACTCATTGCAACGCCGGAACGGCAGCGCTCAGTTGTTTGTGCGTTGATAGACTGATTGCGATGTTTTTACAAAATGCCCGCCGCAACTGTGCGTCGCCGCTGCGACGACAGAACGTTACAACTGCGTCGTAGTAAGGCTGTGATGGCGCAGCGCCTGTGTGGCCGGCTATGTGTCAAAATATTTGCGTTGTAACGACGCAACGCAACGTGCCGTGTGGACTGGCCCTTAGTTTGCGACAGTTAGTTTGATGAGAAAATGAAGGTTTTTCAATTTTATAATAGGTACAAGTTTACAGGGCACTCGTGCTTGAGCTGCTTAAAAAATCTTTCAATGAGAATTATTTTCATTATGATTTTATTAGACACTAGGGAATGCCCGCGACTTCGTTTGCGTGGTTTGAGGTTTTTGGTTCCCGCGGGAACTCTTTAATTTTCCGGGTTAAAAAGCCTATGTGCTATTCCAGACTATAATCTATCTCTGTGCCAAATTTCAGCCAGATCCGTTCAGCAATTGGCGCGTGATTGAGTAACAAACATCCATACATCCATCCAAACTTTCACATTTATAATATTAGTATGATATAATATTTTGTTATTAGATTGATCTTATATAATAAAATTTTGATAGATCCATCTAATCTAATGAAATATAATATTGTTGCTGAAACGGAAAATTAATCATTAAAAACAATGGAAAACGAAGACGATAGTAATATTATAGCTGTCTGTAATATTTTTGTTTGTAGGTATTATACATACCTACTTTTGGCTGTGACGAACATCAGAGACTTACCATGTAAAACAAATAGTATGTGTGCCAATATCAACATAGAGATGCAGAAAAACAATAAACGTACGAGAAGCGCCGGTTCATTGACCTGTGTCTACAGAGAACTCTGCCAAAGTAAGCACCTCTTACCTTCAATTACGAGAGTGATTATCTAATAGATCGATAGATAGTTTACTTACAATTTTTTTATAACCACACAAAACCTTTAAAGTTAGAAAGAAAATTAAACAAAAATAAATAACAAAGGTGCGTATAGGAAAGCTAGAAAATTATCTATGTTGCGTTACAACTGGATTAGCGGATTTTCAGCCGGATATTTTGAGTAGGTATAATAATTTGTGGCGTTGATAAGTTCTATACTGAACCAAGAAAGAATCAGCATTTAAAGTTAAAATTAAAAGTTTGTAAACGCAAGTAATTATTATTTAAATCTGTGGTAAAAGCTCTATGTATAAAAGCTATAGGATTTTTTACCGGAAAAGAGAACGGTGTAGCGTTAATAAGTTCTATATCTAGTATCCTAGTGCTGTATATTTGAACCAAGACGAGACGAAAGACGAGAGCTTTTAAAGTTAAAAATAAAAGTTTGTTAAAGCAAGTAAGTATTAGTTCATCTTTGGTAAAAACTTCTTCTTTACAAAACTTTTTCTTTTTTCTGGTATACATTCCATTTCTTCCAAATTCTAAAATATTATAATTATTATTTTTTTGTGACTCGAGAGTCGAGACCCAGAATAATAACTAAGTAGTTTTAGGTAGATGTACAATATAATTTCATGGACTGTTTCGGTCTCTTGCTCACCAATTTTAATTGGTACGCTATAAATATAAACCAGTCACAATCAAAACATTACGTGCACATTTATTCAAACATTGATTAGGTAGGCACTTTTTACGAACATGAAACCTGGAATAGCGTCGATGATGGTGGGTGGTGGACGTCAACTGAAGAATCCATCGCTTTGACAAGGCAGGCTCTCGTGACTAACGTATTCGCCAGTATATCAAGGCCCATCCTTCAACGGGTGCTTCGTATAAATAAGCCAGATTGAGGGGTCTCCAAGGCTGGCGATTGTCGATGCATTGATGCGATGAACCTCGGCTCCTTGAATCGCCACTTGTGTTTTTTAGTTAGCACCGGAATGCGAGGTCTAAATCAACGCTGAAGTGCCACTACTCGATGTATCGAAATGATTGCGATGATGGCATCGTCCACTTTTATACCCACTACGTGAAGACTTTTTAAGTGATTCTCTATATAATAATAATACCAAATCCGGTCTTCTATAATAAATAATCTATATCTATATATAAATAAAAATCTGTTGCTGAATGTATGCAAGCGCATCACTTCAGAATGGCTGCATCTATTTGGCTAATTCTTTTTTTATGGTGTTTATTATAATTGTCACGTGAAGGTTAGTATTATAGAAAATGTTTGCAAAATTGTACGGAAATGTAAAAAAATGGGTTAAAACATCTCCATATAATATCTCCGTAAATGAGATAAAAGACAGTAGAAAGATATTCAAATATATTATCAGATTGACGGTCATTTGTTCAGTTTGGTCAAAAAAACATTTCCCACGGGACTCGATAAGACTTAAAATCCACGCGGACGAAGTCGCGGTCATCAGCTAGTAAAATATATAAACAGTTGTATTTTATTTTATTCATCTTTTCTATCATGGTATACATTCCATTTTTGTGTGGTTGCAACCACACAAAAATGCAATTTTATATTTTATCTAATGAGCTTATATTATTGTTATTTAGATATTATTTACTAAAATAATATCTACTACCTAATAGCTACACAAAAATTCTTTCAATTCTTGTTACTGTAAAAAAAAATTAGAGATTAGAGTACTTAACTTACATCCAAGTCTGTTATGACCATACAATTGACTATCCCGGGAAAGATACGTATCAGGACGGAGTAGGGCATCCTAGCTAAGGAGCCAGTCAACCTGCGCCATGATCTGTATATTTATAGTTGAATTGTCGATATTAGGATGGCTCATCTTCGATAGAAGGGGCGGGGAATTTGTTGCATATGACTGGAGAGTACAGTACTTACTGGATAAATGATAGCAACTTTTTATTCCGAAAATTCAGATATCCCAGAGGGATTTTAAAAACCAAAATCTCGCCTACGGAGACTCGGGTATTCCTTGGGCACCAGCTTGTAATGCAATAATTGTTTTAATTTCACTTTGTACCCAAATTTTACCGTCGTAACCCTACTTTTTGAACTCGATACAGAAATAAAACGGCAATTCAATATGCTAAATACAAATAACCATTTATTACGTAAATACATATTTACACACGATTATTAATACAATTATCACAAAGTCATTAATTCAAATAATTTAAAAGTTCATTCATATTTTAATAGACACTAAGCTAAATCAGCATCCTGAAATGCAATGAGAAACACTCACGTTCAAACTGGGAATCAAAGGAGAACTTGTTCTGCTTACATAAAGTACTCGTACCAACCGTTAGGTCCCGATTATACAGGATGGAAAAAACCAACAGGCCACGGAGAAAAAGTAGATAGGTACTTTAAATATTAAAGAATGAGATTTCATTCAAAGGAAATATTGGTTTATTTTCAAAAATAGGAATATCTGCATTCAAACATTTTTAAAAAAGCTTACCCGAGCCTAAAATGGAACCAACTAAATATGCAATGAATAGTCAAGTCACTATTTTATAAAACTAATCGATAGGGTCTACGAAGCTACGATGACGAATAAATCTCTCAAACGAACATTGTAACTAAAAATTAAGGAAGCCCATGAAATCACAAAAATGCTTGAATGTAGATATTCTTATGTTAAAAAATAAAGGAATGTTTCGTTTCAGTATAATATAACTACAGTAATTTTAAACTAAATCTTCCTCCGTGGCCCGTGGCCCCGTTGTTTTCTTCCACCCTGTAAATATAAACCTATCCATCTATAATCTACCTATATCATAACATTACAAAGCGGAATAACAGTATTTTGTGTATAGAGCAAAAGAGTGCAAACCTAGATAGAGTCCATTATTAAATAATACCCAATAACGTCTGCAGAGACAGTAAGTTGGGTTAATCAAAAAACCATTTATAGCTATGTATTTTAGTTAGACTCTTTAGGCTAATTGGTCTAAGCCTTAATGCACAACCGCAGAATGAGGTGGAGTCGAATCGCAGTGATAACAACTTTCTACCTAAGCTTTATAAACTTTAGCAAGGGCGGGCGGCACACGGCTCGCGCCTTTGACCTCCTTCGTGTTTTGTTTTCAGCATTGATGTAGAATTTTTTTAGTAATGGTTTCCAGTAGGTAAGTATACAGTCAGCCGAGATCAAGTTATTATCAAAAATATTCGACTCAACTCCTTCGGTAAGCGTTAGCATTAAGTAATTATAATACTGTATGTATTTAAAGTAAAGGCGTAGGTTATGTCTATACAGTCGTTGAAGTTATGGACCTAAAGCTCTAGTAATTTTATTGCGGTTTTCACTGCAAAGGTACTAACAACATAAGTAGATAGGTAATATTCAAGGACAATATGGAAAGTTCATGCTCAAAGTTGTGGTCTCTATCATACTTGGTATATTATCATCATACATTCTTGGTCTACATCAACATAACTACAATTCGACGACCACTTACCTTAATTTATGTACATGTTCAATACATAGCCTTTACACAACAACCTTCTCGAAGCATTATATTATTGTTAAGTAACTATTTATTAATTTATTCGCATTCGTATTAAGGTTCAGGGCACATTGCGGCTGAAACGTTGCAAAAAGGTGCGTCTTTTTAAAATGCATCAAAGTATACTTATATATCACAATATCTGCCCTACGTAAGGTAGGTCGTTTGTGAAAAAAAGAGGCATTGAGTGCGCGTAGAATTGTTTTAAATTAGTTCCTCACAAATAAATAGTTAAGTGTGTTCTAGGGACAGGTTCTAAGTGAATTAGGTGCGCAGTTGATTGAAGGTAAAGTTAGGATTACATTACGAAAAGACTCGTCAATACGCTTCAAATTACCCGCAATATGCCTTGAGCCAATTTTTCATATGTTTCAACTTTCAACCTATGGTTAGGATTCAACAGTGAATCCTTCGAAAATATCTTTCTATTTAATATAAATAGAAAGCATCCATGTAATCTATTTAATATAAATATTTGCACACATAATCAATTTTTTAAATGAAATATGAATAAAAATAGAAATTTGATGAACAATATCAAAATTCATGTTCATATTGTCATTACAAATTGTAGTCATCTGGGTACTACAATTTTTTGCAATTAAACTAAAACCGCGCTGTAATTAAGTGAGGTAAAATAAATATCTAAACGTAATAATTATACCTAGTACTAACTGTACTGCGTTTATATTCTTCTCAATTTTTTTGTTACAATGAGATCCTTAGATTCATAAGTCAAACCTAACAGTATAATATTATGTGCACGCTATTCGTCGACTAAATACCTAGGTATAGAAAGTAAATAATTAAACATGTTGGGTTTTCTTGTAATTTAGAGAAATCTTTCCGTCATATTATTAAAATTTACTACTCTATTATGTATGGTACATAATATATTTTTTCTCAAATACATAGTAAGATTATTGTTTCTATGTGTTAATTAGGTTCGTATTATACCAAAAAATACGTACCTAAGTACAGTTCGCGTGCCAGGTCCGAGGAATCTTGAGGAATGTTGACGTTATGAGATAGAGTTGATTAATTCGATATTACGTTATCGATAACACATCTTTTGTATGTTTGCGCGTGCACTGAATTTCATTAATAATTAAAATATAATTCTATGAGGATAGTATGTGCAATAGGGAAGAAAAAAAATTGTATCATAAAATTTAATTACAATGATCTGTACAAAATGAACGTACCTAAAATCTAATAAATTTCTGTCGCAATCAGAATAATCAGTACTTAAAGGAATTTAAAAATTTAACAGCTATTTGCACACACAAATATTTATAGTGCAATGTAACACCACTACAGCCCATTAACGTCTCACTGCTGGGCACAGGCCTCCACTCTCATAAGAGAGTGGGAATTAGAGCTTAGACTCACCACGCTGCTCCAATGCGGGTTGGCACTTGGTAATTAACGACTATTATCATGTTAGTGATAATAACCGGGACCGACGGCTTAACGTGCTCTTAATTATGGCCCGACCTGGGACTCGTCTATCGCAAACACTGCTATCGCAAAATTAAAAACAGGACTCGATAAAGCGTACTATCGCGTCAAGTTCGGCACTAGTACGGGAGTGTGCGGGGTGTGAAGCGACGGTCGGGCGCGGTGCGCACCCGCCCGCTACCTCAGCCCCCGATTCCTCAGAGCTCGCGCCCGGACTGCGGAATCTTAATCAGATGAATTAATAAATTTAAAATCTTATTGGACAGAACATTCTACATGTTTTTAGGTGGGTTAAGTATAAAAAAATCATGAGGTTAGGTGCGTACTGCGTAATACGTAAATTAACCGTGGAATAAGTAAGTACGCCGGCCGTGTGGATTTTGGTTTTTGACTTATCTCCGGTGAACTCTTTGATTTGCCGGGATAAAGTCCATAACAATAATATGTCCTTGCTTTGGATGCAACCTATATCTATACCAAAATTGGTCAAAAGCGGTTGAAGAGAAAGAGAGAGCGGGTCATGAAAGCGTATTCAGACGGACAAACACCATTTATTAGTACCTATGGATGAGCTAATGGTTTAGTAATTAGGTATTAAGAGATGCTAAGAACTAAAATTTTTGTTTCACGAGAAATTGACGAGAGATTGATAAGAATTTTCACTCTGGTCAGTGTGACCGCGACATATTGTGTAGTTTCCACGGGCGTATCAAACATATACGCTACGTCCATGTTTCCTAATTTGTTAAACTTATTACAAGAGTGAATAACCAGTGATAAAAGTGTGTAAGAGCAAGTGGTGAACGTAAAGTAACTTTTTTTTTATAAAGCACTTCCTCAATATTTTCTGTCAGCTCTCGAGACATTATAAGTAGTATTACAGTATACGTAATTATAACATGCTACGATCTATAATTAAATAATGATGCAAATAATCTGTATCAACATCAATGATGTGCGGCAAAATGTCGTAGCCGCTATTAGTTTTTTAATTCATAATTAAATTGCAAAATAAATGGATTATAATACATAGGTACAAATTTACAAATTTAATAGATATACGTTAGCGCGTACCTATGCAGAGTAGGTATTGCGCTACTTAGGTTTTCTACCTTTATATGTACTTAACTTTGTAATAACTAATACTTTGTTAACAAAGTATTTATTTACCTATTTGTAACAAATACTAATTACTTTAGTTAATGTTGACCACCAACAAAAATATAATATTAAAATCTATAAAATTGATAGAATAATCATTTATAGACAAAAATTATCAAAGTGAAGACTAGAAAATAATAATTTTACCAAATAAAGCTCTATTACATTAACATATTTATATTACCTTAAATGTAATTTAGATATATCGTATGTACAATTCAATAAATACATTATTATTAAGTCACCATTTAACAATGTGTAGTCTTTCACTCACATGGATGGATGAGAAATAAAAGCTGCCGCTCACAAGAACACCAATAGCGGCCATTAGGTTCAGAAGCCTCTCGAGGTTGAGACTAATAATTTGTAAAGTGCGATGCTAGAAGCTCGTGCGTTCGTGAAGGAGGTTCTGAATGAAGAAGGTAAATCGAGGCCGACCCGAACCCACAGCGAAACAAAAGTTTAAAAAAAATGATTGATTCAAGAAAATCGTAGTATTCTTTGGGGAGAATTGTGGTTTTTTCGGGGGAAAGTGCATAAAAATCAATTTTAGTGCCCAATAATCGTTGCCACCGATGAACTAGTATGCAGCAGTTGTAAAATAAGTCACTTAATTCGATGGGTATACGCTTACATATTCTTCACTCATTTATTATGAATCATGAGTTTAAGCTTTAAAATTCTTTGCATAATATTATAATAATTGTATTGTATTGTTTTCAGTATTTACTTAAGTTACGATAATCTTAACAATCTATACCTAACTAGGTATATTACAAGCTCTACGTGTGCTCTATATCAACAATTGCATTTTGTATCATGAATATTTTAGTAGTGCTTTTTAATAGTACTGAGTTTGTTAGTGAACTGTATTTTTAGTTTTAAATAGAGTGTTTCACAATGTGCATTAGGCATTTATACCGGCCGTAAAATTAACATCATCGTATTTATTAGAATAATTATAGTAGGTATTGATAAGGATTATATTATCTTTGATAAATTGAAAACAAAAATCCATTATGTTTTTTTTAAATATTTAATTATAGCCAGCAAGCCATTTGAAGA
Source organism: Erebia aethiops (assembly GCA_923060345.2). NCBI lineage: Eukaryota > Metazoa > Arthropoda > Insecta > Lepidoptera > Nymphalidae > Erebia > Erebia aethiops. The sequence goes on along the minus strand of OV281079.1, from coordinate 7,065,552 downwards.
AATTAAAGTAGTCGCCAGTGGTTTTTGTAATATTAACAGCTAATAAAATATTCGTAATTCGGCTTAAAACACCTACTTCAGAATCAGACTGAAATGCGAATATAATAGCACATTAGAAGCTTGTTTGACAGTTTAAATATTACAGGATACAAGGCATGGCATACACACACCTACTTATAATTACAGTATCATGTGGGTCCAAGAAGTGCCAACAAAGAAAATTAGCGGTGATCGTAAGCCTGCAACGATATTTATACTTGTTTATATAAATACGACACTTAAAACAAATTGAAGACATTATATCAAGATGTTATCATCACTTGTGAAGGACAATCTTGCAAAAGCGTAAACAGTTGATGTAGCTGACATCGTCTTCCAAGAACCTACATAGATTAGAACAAAGTTGTAGAGTATATTTCAAAATATTAACAATAGGCATAGTATGCCATTGCAAAAATGTATTTAATTCGTAATCAACTGTTTAATGTACAGACATTTGTTAATTGTTTGGCCTATCAGACAAACAAGCAACAAGGAAATCACTTCTTTGGTTCCCGTTGGACCAGTGTATCTACTACAACGTAATGATAAGTAGTTATAATTAATTCTTAGCCGATAAACTTGTCTTGATTGGATTCTTCTTCATTGAAATAGTCCCACAAACACTGTACCTAGACTATAAATTCGTAAATATTAGCTGTCCGTGTTTGTACATCCAAACAGAAGGAGTGAGGACCCATTTGATTCATCATAGGTAACAAATGAAACGCGATTCCCCTGCTCTTCGCCTCCCGCTGTCTTCAATCCGTTCTACCTGGGACAATAATAACAATAGAATATAAGCAATTAGCACTAGGCACTTATTACCTGAAATTAAAATTAATTGATTTGGACGAATTAATTTATCAGTGGTATGCTCGATAACCCGTAGGAAATTAATTGAAAAGCACAAAGTTGAATTTTCTTGCGAAGTTTCAACTGTTTTTATCAAGCACCTCTTCATAATTTCCTACAAGCTCTTGTACCATTGCATAAAATATATGGACTTGAGATACAGAAGTCAATGGGGCTTTACCTATTAAAACATCTTTTTAATTAATATTGAAAGTTGAAAGTCAGTAGCGGACGTGAGCACTTCCTTCTACAGAATCCCATAAAACGAGATAAACTACGTACAAAATTTCAAGTTTCTAGATCTCTTCTAGATGCAGACATTTGAGTTGTGACTTGTGAGTACCAAGGCCTAGCCAATCATTATGACAGTATTCTCCAAACTCTCTACTTATAGGCCGACCGTTTAACCCGCGTATCTCCTGCGCGGTAAGAAGGGAGCGGGGGGAGATGTAAGCGGATGGGTGAAAGGGTGCGCGGAGCAGAGAGCTTACGTCAAGTGCGGCAGTGCGCTGGCTGTTATTATTATTGACTCCGTATGTAGCGTTACCCGCCCCCGCTCCCTTCTTACCGCGCAGGCGATACGCGAGCTAAACGGTCGGCCTATAGCTTTCAGAAAGCTAAGCAGGTATTTAAGTTTTACAGAAATGATATTAGAGTTCCCATAGTAATTATTTGCAATTTAATTTCGTTTTAATGTACTTAAGTATACAAATTATGTATGATAGATATAATAAACGAATACCTATAGGTATAAAACATATTAAGTACCAGTTTTAAATAGATATAGAAGTAAAGAAGAATGAATTTATTAATTGTGTGTGTTCGTGTTTTTTGGCGGAGACGATATAATTTTATACCTGAATTAAATAAATTTAAATCTAAAAAGCTAAAGTAGATGATAAATTTGAAAGCTTTCTTGAGGTCGTGACACCACTACAAAGAATAATCGCGCATAATCCGGAAACTTTTGATGGATTAGAAATCTTCAGAAGGTATTAAGCTGATAAAATTCTTGCTTATCTTAATGGCGAATCCCCGGAAATGTTTTATAGACTAACAAAGATGTCGCCGATTTTACGATTTAGCGACACGGTTTGAAAAATTTATTTTTGCTTAAATCTCTATAATATATAAATATAAATATAAAATAGCATTAGCACAGCCACAGTACTGTCTGCTTTAATTGACTGAGCTGATAAGTACCACAGTAAACAGATGCAACCAGTATGAAAACTACCTAGAAACGTTCGAAACATGCTCACTCACACAAACGTGCGCATCGACGAGATACCAAGCGCTCGTCGCAGTGCCGTCAGTAGTGAGTGTCGCGTCATTCGATGTTCGATGCGCACGTTTGTGTGAGTGAGCTGTTTCGAACGTTTCTTGGTAGTTTCCATACTGGTTGTATCTCTTTACTGTGTAAGTACGTAACGTAATGCAGGGAACTAATATAAGCAAGGAAGACTAATAAAATTAGGTTTATTTTCTTCTTGAGCGTAAGTAGGTATTTTTTTATACACATTAAGTAAGATAATGCTATTTTTTAACGTAATCCTGTTAACTAAAAAAACATTTTTTTAATTATTTTGGAAAGCCCGTAAGGTCAAGAGGGGTTTGATAAAAGTTGAAAGTTGGTATGCAAACTACACTTGGCCGTATAAATAAAATTGGGGTCACTATCTGCCTGACTCTGTTGTATCTACACCGTGGCATGGAATTTGCTGAGTTTCAATTTTCATATCTACCTTTTCTAATCGAAGGTTACTAAGTCTACAACTATACCACTATACTCCTGCAGACATTTAATTTAATTATTAATTTATTTCAAGTGACAACTCTCATAAATTTCAACAATTAATTTCACACAGTCACATTACAAAAATACAAATAAAAATAATTATAAACATACTCAGTCACAATGCATATTATGTAAATCACATAAATAATTAAATCATATTCCACTGTATTTATATTTCAATCATTATGAGTGCAGTGCAGAATATTTCAAATAATATGTTTATAAAGCTTATTTATTTTGTACTTTAATAAATCAGCTTTAAATCTATCTATACATATAATAGGAAACCGTCCTAACTAATTGACTGATTGACCGATCTATCAACGCACAGCCAAAGCCATCATGAAATTTGGACAGCAGGTTCTTTTTAAATGACTACCTAGGGGTTCAGTGAAACAGGATATATATATATATATAAACTCCACCCGAGTGAAGTTGGGGCGGGTCAGCTAGCATTTGAGTAGTAGGTACGTAAGTTACGCACTTAAACCTATTTATAGCGCGTTTTAAACTTTCAGATTTTTAAAGCACCCCCTCGATTTCACCTACGGACACACGAAACATTATTTTTATGTATTTATCATTTTAATTATTGACCGAGCGAAGCGAAGGTCAATTCTACTTGAGTGAATTTGCACTTCCGTCCGTCCGTCCGTCCGTCTGGGCCTTATAACTTCTGAATTACTGAACGTAATTACTTCAAATTTAAATATAATATGTAAACCGATGGCCTCCAGCCGAATATGGCTTAAAAAGTTATAAAAATCTTTATTTCAGGGGGCTCTCATAGAAGCGAATGCGAAGTAAAATATTTTTTATAGCGTTACATAGGGTTGTGGTATAATATCATTTTAAAGATAATTAGGAATAGAGTCCAAAAAAATTTTTTTTATTTTTCCCCACAAATTGAAAAAATGGTGGGCTTTCAAAGTAGAGATTTTCTAACGTCCAAAGTTGACCTCAGAACTCTCAATTTTCTGAAAGGCTGAGCCTAAAACTTGATCAATTATTTGAATTTTATCGATGTGATAATGTGGTGACATTATCACATCGATAAAATTTTATTCATTTCTGGAGTTTACAAAGTGGGCACTGAACATATTATTACTACAAAGTGTTTTTTTAATTGTAAATTTGTAGCACCGTCTTCATTATTTAGGGGTCGAATAATAACGTGTATGCCAAATGTTTCCAAGGTAGGTACGTAACCTCCATGCACGAGTCCGACTCGCACTTGGTCGGCTTTTTAACATACTCTACCTTCTTATCAATGGGTGCTAGTTCATGCTGTGTGGGCATTTTTTTTTACAGCACAAAGATATCTACTTAGGTACCTACATTACATTTTTTCTGCACTTAGCGCATTTGGCCACCAGATGGTCAATTTATTTGTTCTTGCAACTTAAAAATGACCTGCTGCATATTTGAGTTTTGAGCTTTAGAAGACTCCGGGTTTGCGCGGGTGGAATTTTTGATCTTCCTGTTTCGGACCGGTTATGGGTTAGAGCTAAGTTGTAACTTCAGTAGCAAAATTAAACTTTTTTTACATACCTACTTACTTAGATAAATTAAGTTATTGTAAGTACTATGTACTTAGTATGTGTAGATTTGTGTCATATGAAATAAGAATAAGTCATAGATTTAGGATTGGTGTCCGAAGACAAATCGAATCTATGGAATAAGTATAATATAATTATATAGGTAAAGTATAGGTAGGTAGATGTTGACCTACCTAAATTGAACCGCTAGAATTACAGAATTATTATTATTATTTTTAATTCTAAGTAGTGTACCTACCTAGTTCACTTTTGATATTTTATAGTATAGCAATTATTATAGCAAGGTTATTTTATAATTCATATACCTATTACAAGCTGAGATAAAAAAAATTTGACCGAGTGAAGCGAAGGTCTCTGAGTCTACTTGAGTGAATTTGCACTTGTCCGTCCGTCCGTCCGTCCGTCTGTCAGAGCCTTATAACTTCTGAATTACTGAACGTAATTAATTCAAATTTAAATATAATCTGTAAACCGATGGCGTGCAGCCGAATATGGCTTAAAAAGTTATAAAAATCTTTATTTCAGGGGGGCATTGACGAAATGAGGGGCTTTCAAAGTGGAAGGCTGAGCCTGAAACTTGATCAATTATTTGAATTAGGTATATCCTGTATTTGAACAACAAATACTAAAATTAGATAAATATTATAAGGAAACGAAATTATTTATTTTTAATGGGCTTCAGTATTTTTAACAGAACTTCACAATGATTGTAATAAATGGCGCCGCGAGGTCTCAGTTCGGGGCGAACCACTAGTTATTAAGTTTTGTGAAACGTATAAATTAAATAAGTAGTATAGATAGGTACTAGGTAGGTATATTGTGTGAGTAAAATATTGTATTGTTCTGTTTAATTAATTTAATAAAGTAAATAATATTTAGATCTATTAATAATATTTGTCTTGATTTTGAATGGCTTCCTTGTAGGTACGTGTGTTAATTTGTGCTTTGCGAACTCTACATGGTCTCTCTCTGTGCCTCTGCGACAACTGCTGTTGTTTTCTTGGATTAAAAACAAGATTTACCTATTTACATACTTCCACAACTTTCCGCTTACATTTATAGAAAATATATTAGAATATATAGGAATAATTTCGTTGAATATTTATTCATCCCTAATCTAGCACATCTAATCCATAGGTATGTAGGTTTCTTACGAGATTAATCGCAGAATGCCCAGAGAATGTTTGCTAGCTGAATCAAGTCGTACCTAGTTAGGCATTGAACTAACTTTTACTGCATTATGCTTATATGATATTATATGCTCCTCACACTCTCATTCATTGTTACGGATAACCTGAAACACGTGTAAAGTTCGACATACCTATAGGAGAGAACGGAGCGGGAGGCGGCAGGGTCGGTGCCGATCTGTAAACAGTGGTTATCGACGCGCCGCCACTTCACGCTTCACGGCATCTCCGGCTACCGCGCTATATTTATCCGCTCTGGAACTGACGCGGACGGCTAAATCCGTTCGGCGCCGCACGATGCCGGCCTCCTGCAACCACAACCACGTCACGGAACTGCCTGACGCCTACCCCACGGCCGCTGGGGTTGAAGTCGAACGTAACTCGCACAGCGGTATTCGCGTCGCCTAAGCTAACATTCGCAGTGCTTGTAGTAAAACAAAACAGAATCTCACCTGAGAGCGCTATCTCAGTAGGATTTATGAGCTGCAGCGGGAGCGGCGGCCACGCACGCTTGATGATGGTAGTAGGAGGGCGCCGGCGTGCGGTAGTGGTGGTGCGGCGGCGGGGAGGCGCGGTACGGGTCCGGGGTGGGCGAGCCGCCGCGGAAGCCCGCCAGCTGGCAGCTGGGCGGCTCGAACAGGTCGCGGAAGCCCGGTGGCAGCTGCTCCGCCGGCGGCTCGGGCGCGGCGTACCAGCCGCTCGTGGCCGCGCGGAACTCTTCGGCGGCCAGTGCGTACGGCTGTGGCGAGCAGTACACCGCGGACGGTGGTAGTCGCGGCTCGCTAAACTCGTCCATCGGCTCCGTCAGTTTATCGTATCTCGTACAGTCAGATCCAGGCTCCCGCTTGGGTCTGCATTCGAATATTCGTGGCTTTACGTCGGGCTTGACGTCCCGAGCCTGCCCCAAAGCATCGGCGGAGCCGAGGGCTTCTTGTGCCGCCAGGGCTTCTTGAGCTTGCTGCAACTGTTGTTGACGCTTCAATGCTTCCTCCTTCTCTTTGAGGGCATCTTTTTTCTTGAAACGACGCCGGCGTCTCAAGTAGGAACCGTTGTCGAACATATTGTACGAGTCGGGATCTAAAGTCCAGTAGCTGCCTTTTCCAGGTTTTTTATCGTCTCTCGCCACTTTAACGAAACATTCATTGAGGCTTAAATTGTGCCTAATCGAATTCTGCCAACCTTGTTTATTTTCTCTGTAGTAAGGAAAACGCTCCATGATAAACTGATAGATTCCGTTAAGTGTTATTCGGCGATCGGGTGCGTTCTGTATCGCCATAGCGATAAGAGCGATGTACGAGTAGGGCGGTTTGACCATGTCCTTTGGGGTCCCGACGTGCTGCTGGTGCGGGTGCAGATAGGGTGGCCCGTAGCCGTACCGGTGGTACTGCTCATAGGCGTACGGCGTGACTCCGGCGGTGTAGCCCCCCGGGGCTCCGCTGCGGTACGCATAGTGTCCCTGTTCGCCGAACAACGCGTGCATCGTGTCCAGGTGCGCTCACTGCCACAACATGATCAAAACCCGAACGCGAAACCTCCACGCGCTTCTCTTACGGCAACAAAACGATGACTGACTGATTTTGTTTGGATTCACAACAAGGCCCGTTTACATAGCGGACGATCAACGCGAGGCGAATGAGCGGGATTGTGGGCGACTCCGAAGCGCGATGCGTTGCGGATGGAACCGCCCTCTCGGATGAAACGTTCGTCTCGTTTTAGCGACGGTTCCGAATCTATATTTGTCTCCCTCTACGGAAGCCAGGATGCGTTACATGGGATGCTATACAGCCTGGGCGGTGCGATAGGCGGTGCCAGCCCGGCTTTTGCGACAATTCCCGGTGTATTCGCTCCCCTTCCTCCCTAGCCTTTAATGCCCTTTGTTCGGTACAATTGTCAATTATTCTTACTGCCACAATTCAGAAAAAGCCGAAAGCTAAAGGGTAGGTATTCCAATTGGCGACAACGATAATAAAGCTCTTTCAAGCTAGTGGAAAAGTTACAAAACTTGAACGGTTTTCTTTTCAGGTAAGCTTTCTGACGGCCGAATACCAAAAAATAGACTATTTTATTACTTTTGTACCTGGGCGTTTTCAAAAATAAGTGAACCTCTCACTTTTGTGCCGTCCCCTGTGTTTGAAGTATTAGGTACGTACGTACGTACGTTTAATATTCAAAATATATTTTTGAATATTAAATGGGAAGAGATTTTGATTCATAATTTTGACAAACGTTGGTTGTGAAATGTATTTTTGTCATTTGTTTTTTTATAAAATTATAGGTCACCGGTATTGTTCAAATGTATAATTTTAGATATTAAATTAACATAAATTTCATCTATTAATAAAGTTAAGACTTTTATTTCATAAACAAGTTGTTTCTATAATCATCCTAATATTTGACACATTTTTTGTTCCTCTTAATTTTAAATTTATTATAGCTTGACATTAAAAGTTTCTAAATTTTCTAAGTTATGAATTGCAGATATTATATACTTTCATAGTAGTACCAAAGTAGGTAAGTGCATAACACATTTTTTCCAATTAATCGGGTAAAAGTTTAGAAGTTGACAACACTATTGTCACGCACACCAGTATCTTTTCAAATAGTCAATACACACTACGAAATTTAGGTTGCCGCATTAAATGAGCTATTGTTTTTAGGAAGGGCGGTATCTAGGTGAAGCGCGCGAACCCAAGAATAAATTTATGATTTTAATGTTCCAGAATAGGTACAGCAATTACTTTGACGATTAAACGACACATTCAATATTTATATCGAAAACTAGCTAATGCCCGCGACTTCGTCCGCGTGGATTGAGGTTTTTCGGTACCCGAGGGAACTCTTTAATTTTCCGGGATAAAAAGTAGCCTGTGTCTTATTCCAGACTATAATCTATCTGTGCCAAATTTCATCCAGATCCGTTAAGCCGTTCGGGCGTTATTGAGTAACAAACATCCATCTGGAAGTTACGTGGCACCAACTGTGACAAAACCGAACTCAAAACTAGCATAACTCGTATTTTATTCGTTTCGAAACTATTTTGCCCTATTTTTCAAATAATATGTATGATAATCTTTGTAACACAATTCAAATCTTTTGCGTTTTTCTTCAAAGTGATTAGATAAGTTAGCTTTTAAGACTGTCACAAAATAGACATTTTTGTCTACTGTGTCAGTTTAATTTCATGATTTTTCGTAAAATAGATTAATCTGCAAGTAATTAAATACTATTTCATAAACTAGAATGTATCATAATAATATCGAAATCAAAAAACCATCAAAAATGTGATATTTAAATTGTAAGCATAAATTCAGACATGGTACACTTATTTTTGAAATCCACACAATCTCACAAATCCAGAAAACTGATATTAATTTATAATACCTATCGAACGAGATAGGTGTATCACTCGTGCCTACTCAGGTACCTAAAAATCGTTATCCAACCCTAATAGGTAACTAGGTACATATTATGATTCTATTGATTTTCTGAGTATCGCACTATTACATGTACCTATAGGGTTAAGTCTGGAGAGATGTCTGATCCCACGTTTTGAAAAAGCGTTCTAATATTTTTTTATTTAATTAGAATAATTAATATTAAGTTTAATCTACCTTCTCTATATCTTTTTCTTTCAACGAATAGGTACCGTCAGATGGAGTGGACGAAACTTTAACTTTCTTTGTTTTGCTAAACTCTAAAAAAACATTTGGAGTTCTCTGATCAGTTTCAGCATTTGGCTCTAGGTGAAACATTTCCTTGTGCCAGCATGATGCTTGGTGATTGGTGAATCACTGATCAATGTTAATTTTCATATCTAAAATCATTCATGAACGGTATTAGCTGAATGAGACCGATTCGGATTTTTTGTAAACCCGCTTACTGAAATTAAATGAACTTTCAGATGAATAGGTAGTTCAACAAACTAATCTGATTCGATGACAGCGTCGCTAGTAGGTAGGACCTATAAGAAAAATAAATTAAAAACAAAAACTAAACAGGCATGAAAATTAGTTCCAATTTTGGCCACTGGTGAGATATGTTTGTATGACTACGAGCTACCGAGCCTACTTACCATTTTTTACTGAAATAGGAATATTTGTTTACCTAACTTAGGATGTAATTGAGGAGTGACTCACGCGTAATAGGTATCCAGATCGTATTATGGTGTTCGCTGCTAAAATATATTTTATTTTTGCACCTAATAAAAATGGGCACAAAAAAAAACGGACTTCAAAAACCACAAACACTAAAAAGTAAAAAATAATTTAATTTATTATGTATACAAGAGTTAATGTAGTTCTATAATAACATTTTTTGGAGTCGGTACCAATTAGCCGCATGAACCGTCTACCTACTCTTCATTATTGTTGACGTGACTCCACATTGGCACCGACTCCAAAAAATGTTATTATAGAACTACATTAACTCTTGTATACATAATAAATTAAATTATTTTTACTTTTTAGTGTTTGTGGTTTTTGAAGTCGGTTTATATTTTATTTTTTTAAATTTTGTATTTCACAATTTTTAGTGGCCCCACTGTTTTAAAAAAAAAGGGTGTAACCAGAACGCTAGTAAAAACTTAGCGTTATTAAGAATAACGTCGTTTAATCGTTACTCGTCGACTTGTCTAACTCAGACAAGTCAAGTACAAAGTCCTTTCATATGATACCCCACTTGGTATGGTTATCCTACTTTGAAATTTCAAACCCCTGATTTTCCCCACTTTTTTAATTAAACTAAAAATAATTTTCAATTTTTTTGATTTCCATGATATTGGGCCACTATTATATACAACTATTCCAAATTTCATGTCAATAGCTTTAATAGTTACTGAAATAATCGACTGTGTCAGACGGACGGAGAAAGTCGCACCATAAGGGTTCCATTTTTACCATTTTCTCTAACTGTTTACAAAACTATCACACTGATCGCGAGCAATTTACTCTTATCCATTGAGGAGTTCCGTTCTCCATCTCCGGAGATATTCATCAGATCTTCATCAAATTAAAATGGGACCACCTCTGAAGTATGACCTACCAAACAAAAAAAGAATTATCAAAATCGGTTCATAATTGGCGGAGAAATCGCGTAACAAACATACAAAAAAAAAAAACATACAGTCGAATTGAGAACCTCCTCCTTTTTTTGAAGTCGGTTAAAAAGGCTTTTTGCTACAAAATAATTAAGTATAAGTACCTATTATTATTAATAATATTTCATGTTATTTATCTAATTCTCGTCCATATAAACAGTACCTAGTAGATATGTACCTACCTACCTATAAGAGCGGTTTTTCAAAACAGCTTATTAATTTTGGAACACGAAGCAGAAGCACAAGGAAACTTGGATAGGTACATATTATGTAGGTATGAATTTTCGGATCTTCTTTATCCTGCGGGTCCTCACTTACCCAGAGTACTTGCCATGTTCTATAACTTATGTATAGCGCATTCGTACTTGCCTGCAGCACTGATGAGGACTGTGGTGGTGCCAATTGTGAAGAACAAAACTGGGGACGTATCTGATAAATCCAACTACAGGCCCATCTCACTTGCCACGGTCGTTGCGAAAGTGCTTGACAGTTTGCTTAACGTCCAGCTTGATAAACATATACACGTACACGACAATCAGTTTGGCTTCAGGCCAGGTTTGTCAACGGAGTCGGCCATATTATGTTTAAAGCAAACTGTGAAGTACTATTCGGTGAGACGAACACCTATTTATGCTTGTTTTCTGGACCTTAGCAAGGCTTTTGACCTGGTAAGATACGATATACTATGGCAGAAATTGAAAAATACTGGACTGCCCGAAGAAGTTACCAGGATCTTCAAATATTGGTATCGAAATCAGGTCAATGTCGTGCGATGGTCCGAAACGTATTCGCAGCCATATAGGTTGGAGTGCGGGGTTCGACAGGGGGGTTTAACTTCCCCTAAGCTCTTCAACCTTTATGTCAATGCGCTGTTAGAGGCACTCAGTACCACTCATGTCGGTTGTCATATTGATGGAGTATGTCTCAACAACATCAGTTACGCGGACGACATGGTATTGCTGAGTGCATCTGTTTGTGGCTTAACAAAACTGTTAGGCATATGTGAAAATTATGCTCTCAGACACGGCTTGACGTACAACGTCAAAAAAAGTGAATGCATGGTCTTTCAGGCCAAAGGAAAATCCTTGCCCGCAACTGTACCACCCATTAGGCTATACGGTACACCGTTAAAAAGGGTGTTTCAGTTTAAATATCTGGGTCATGTGGTATCCTTTGACCTGCAAGATGATGCTGATATAGAGAGAGAGCGCAGGGCATTGTCTGTCAGGGCGAACATGATTGCACGCAGGTTTGCTCGTTGTTCCGCCTCTGTTAAAGTAACGCTCTTCAGAGCTTACTGCACCTCTTTCTACACGAGCAGCCTGTGGATCGACTACACGCAAAAACAGTATAGTGCCCTGCGTGTACAGTATAATAATGCTTTCAGGATGCTAATGGGTCTGCCTAGATACTGCAGTGCGTCGGGGATGTTTGCCGATGCGCGTGTGGATTGTTTCTACACTACCATGCGCAAACGGTACACATCCTTGGTTCGCAGGGTTCGGGCTAGCTCCAATGGCATCCTGAGGGCATTTGCTGACAGGTTTGATTGTCAGTACCTGAACCATTGTCATATGGTTCACGTGCTGACAAATCAAGGCTGTCTTAGATAAGGTTTTAGGATTAGGTAGTTTTTAGATTTACTAACATTAGGTTATTATTAGGTATTAGTGTGTGTTTCTTACTAACAAAATTTTATGATCTTTATTATGGTCGAATTAAATGTTTTTTTTTATTTATTTTTTTATTTATCTATTCCGTGGTTAAACGTGTAGAGGTTCCACGAGAGATTTAATGTAGGTACTTAATTAGATAAAAGTTGGCTATACATAAAAACAATATTTTGATTATTTGATCCGGCCACGATTGCCTATGCTCAAACCAAATTGCGATCTAAACACAAAAGTATTCAATAATCGCTGAGTCTGCCGGCAGGAGTGAGGAGACTGAATTACCTACTAGATACCTATTTTCAACATGGCGTCCGTATTTGCATTTTGCAGATGAGCTGCAGATTACATCAAATTACATGAAACGAGTCAAATTGACAGATATTACTTCCTGTTTCATGAGATAGGTACCTATAATGACAAACTGTAATAATGCTAACACTAGACTACCGAACATCTTAACTTCTTTTTGCCGTGGAAAAGCAAACAGTTTCTACTTTCTACTGAATAAAAATCGGTCATCAGTTATTTTTTGTTTATATCGGGAAAACGGAAGCGCGCCAATCTACAAACAGCTTAAAACAGCTTAATAATGTTCTTGGATAATGAGATGAATGAGCCGACCTTTTTTTTCTTTCAAAAAATCTTTCGCACGTTTGCTTGAATCAACACTGCCTATGACATCCGGAGATAAACTTTAATCACCCGGAGACTTGAAAGAGCTATCAAAAAACAAAAGCGGGTGCCCGTGACTTTGTCCGCTTAGATGTATTTTTTCATGTAACCTGCATTAAAAATATGAGTTTTAATGCCCGTTGAGCCACCTGAAAGTGAAACATGCAGCGGGTAGTCAGCCAGTCAATGAAGTCAGCCCTCGCTTCGCTCAGGCAGGCTTCACCCTCGTCTGAAATCGTCTTGTTTCACTCCTAAGCACACAATATACATATATTTCCCGTGAAAACTCTTTGATTTTATTTTTCCGGGATGAAAAGTAGGTCAGGTAGGTAGGTACTACGTCCCCAGGCCATAGGTTGGGTAAATCGTCGTAAGTAGTTGATTCGAGAAACTATTAAGTATTTAACAGACAGACACACATTTTCCCATTTATTTACAATAAATGTAAACACTAATTTTCAAAATTTCACCCTCAAAGGGGTAAAATAGGGCTTGAAAGATTGTGTGAAAGTCATTCATTTTTCAAGTGATAGCCATGAAAACTTGGTAATTTGAGCTTTCGGTTAAAGGTATGCGTCCACATGTCTGCATCGGACGCATCGCATCATATGGATCGTGGTATTCTTTGTATAGAAAGTCACACAAGTGCGTCCACTGATCCGCACCGAATCGAATCTGCTGATCGGCAATGCCGACGCCAACAACAGAGGCAACTTTTGCGATGCGTGCCGACCAGGTAGACGCGCCCCGGCGCTGGGTCCGCATCGTCCGCCATTTGCATTTGCCGATCGTCCTGTCCATTATGCGTCTCACAGACACATTTCGCACGTGTACCTACGCTCACTTATAATCTTTAATCCGGATATACTTACCACTACTTTCACCGATCTGTTCAAGAGATGAGACCTACTTTTTATTTTTATTTAATACCTAATAGATAAATACGCCTAAAATAGGTTGCATATGAAAATTAATTTTTTTTTAGACAAGTTTATTGTAGCCGCTATACCATCGCGTTTGTTATAAAATTACCTATATTTTGATATACCTAATTTAACTCAAGCAGTTAACAGATCCGTGAAGTTACCTAAGGACAATGGTAACTACTACCAATTTACCATAGTCCATAGGTAACTTAACGGATCGGAACCGCTTGTAAAATATAAAAAATATAAAAAATAGGTGAAGGTCGTGGTATATCCGGAAAACGGGAATCACGGTAATGGTGTTAAAAGATGCGGACGCAGACGAGAAGTGCACTCGAGTTGGAGTTTTGAATAATTCACTTGTAATGTGTTATTCAAAATAACATTTTAAAAAATCGTAAATTTTTGTTTTCATTTTCAATGCTCCAATTCTTGCGGGGACTGCGAAATCTGTGAATTTTTGAACTACCGGGCTCAAATTTTCTACCGGCATCGGCGGTAGCGCGAGGTTGCGAGGCCCCTGCACTGCAAGAGCGAGGCCACGGGCGGTTGCCCTGCTTGCCACCCCCTAAAGCCGCCACTGAATGGCACTATCTGGGAGTTTTGTCCAAGAGATAATAGATGTTAGAAACGTGAATATTAGAACCGTGAGCTGCTTTGTGAATTTCTGAGCTCGCCATCTATTAGATTACAGCTTTAACAAAACTTTCAGAGAGTGCCATCTGTTAGAACTATGCTGAACCTCTTTGTAAAATGCCTAAACCGCCATCTGCTAGAACTACGACAAACTGTCTCTTTGACTGCCGGGAACTGTATGGGGTTTCCCATCAAAGCTCATTTTCAAAACCATGCACAAGTGTGACCAGCTAAAACCACTACATTTGACTAGATGGCGCAAGTAGTAGCGGTCAATTAAAAATAATTTATATCTAATACATAAAACAATAATTATTTATCTTATTTATTTATTTTTTGATACGATCAACCCAACCGCCGAGTTGCTTGCTGAATCTTCTCAGCAGGAATGGCATTCCAAACCAGTAGTAAATTCACTTGACGATTCAAAAGCACTTGTAAGTTAGTTTGTCAGAAGCATTTGATTTTGAATACTTTCCTACTGATAGGTAAATTTTCAAAATAGTAAAAATCATCGATATAATATATGTAGGTAGGTACTAGATGGGCCCTTCCATAGAAAAAATTTGGGCGTCCAACCTGTAGAGCACGCTAAACACCTGTATAAGCCTATCTATCTAAAGACTAACCACTGAAAAAAAAAACAAATCGCCACGGAGATATGCACAGACATACTTACATTAAAAAAAAGAGAACCCCTCCTTTTTTGGAAGTCGGTTAAAAATATTATAATTTGCCTGATTTTATAACGGCTCTGATATAAAGTGCCGATGTATAAGATGAATAACGTACCTGGCCGTGGCCATGGGCAGGTTCTTTATGCTCTTTGGCCATGGGTTAATAATTATTAATTATTATAATAAGTTCTATAACGAAAATTGCAGACAGCGCCATCTGGTAGTACTATCAATAATATCTTTGAAGTGCGCGCCATCTATTAGGACTGAATCTCTTAGACAAAGCTTCCAGAGAGTGCCATCTATTAGATACACATTGAACTGCTTTGTAAATTTATGAGCGCGCCATCTATTAGGACTATGACGAATCTCTTAGACAAAACTCCCATCAGTGCCATCTATTGAATCCACAGTGAACGGCTTTGTAAATTTATGGGCGCGCCATCTATTAGGACTATGGTAAATCTCTTAGACAAAACTTCCAGAGAGTGCCATCTATTAGATCCACAATGAACTGCTTTGTAAATTTATGAGCGCGCCATCTATTAGAGCTAGGCGAATCTCTTAAACAAAACTCCCATATAGTGCCCATATATTGAATCCACAGTGAACGGCTTTGTAAATTTATGAACGCGCCATCTTTTAGAATTGTGGCGAATTCCTTAGACAAAACTTCCAAAGTGCCATCTGTTAGAACCAAGCTGAAGCTCTTTGTAAAATGCCGAAACCGCCATCTGCTAGAACTAATATAAAGTATTAAACCTCTTTGACTACTGAGTACGTCTTGTGACCAGCTAAAACCACTTCATTTGACCTAGATGACCGAACCAGTGGTAGATTCACTTGACGATTCAAAAGTACTTGTAAAAGTTTATTTTAATAAAAATCATTTAAAGTAGTAGCGGTCAATAAAATAAAATAATTTTTTTTGATACAATCAACCCAACCGGCGAGCTTACTGACTCTTCCAGTAAAAAGATTCCGACGAATTGAGAACCTCCTCCTTTTTTTGAAGTCGGTTAAAAATGGTATTCTAAACCAGTGGTAAATTCAAAATCACTTGTAAGTTAATTTGAATAACAGAAACATTTGATTTTGAATACTTATCTGATAGATAAATATAAAATATTGCCTGATTTTATTGAACGACAAAATATATTTTGTTAATCACTCGAGTAGGTAGGTACTTTT
This sequence comes from Erebia aethiops, assembly GCA_923060345.2. Taxonomy (NCBI): domain Eukaryota; kingdom Metazoa; phylum Arthropoda; class Insecta; order Lepidoptera; family Nymphalidae; genus Erebia; species Erebia aethiops. The sequence goes on along the minus strand of OV281079.1, from coordinate 7,049,244 downwards.
TTCCACGATTGACACCAAATCCAGAGACTGTCATAAATCTCAATGAAACATTCTAATGGGATAAAAAACTTTTCCCATTAGAATAAAGTTTATTCAATAATAATACATAAACATGATTGTCTGTATGCAAAGCATCTTGAATCTGAAATTCTTGCTATCTCCCTGAAACCTACTGAGCTGCAGCGGTCGACAGAAGATTCATAAGTCTACTAACACCTAGCCCCGTAACTTGAGCCATCACAATGGGTACCTACAAACTTGGTGGGTTTTTAAACATCTCAACTCCAAGGTCCCTAAATACCTCATAATATCATGTCACATATACCTACCTACCATGTGATGCGCATGTCCGACGACTTATGGGCAAAGGCTACAACACACTGGGTGCCAGAAATTCAAAAAGACGTCGAGGAAGGCCGAGGCGCCGCTGGTGTGACGAACACGATGCCTCTATGAAGGACTGGCCCCAAACATCTATGGACCGAGATAAATGGAAGGAGGAAAGGGAGGCCTTGCCCAACATTGGATCACTACAGGCTGCAAATAAAAAAAATATATACCTACCATACTTCTACTACAGAATGGGAGTACACTAGTGAACTAAGGTTGAGTTGATTCAACAAGTAGAAGTAATGAAAAATATCAATTTATGATTGAGATCCCTTGCAGCTGATCTGCTATCTTTAAATAGCTGAACGTCTGACTCATCTAAAAACCATTCTAGCTAAACCCGCATTCAAACAAAGAACACCACTCATTTTGTGTAGGATGTTAAAATAATTGGCATACTTCATATTATGTATATCGTTTATTAAAAAAAGATTAAATCCTTACCTTAGTTTAATAATTTATTTTATTGTTAATACTACAATAAGTATGGTTAGTTTACCATACAAAATAAATATCAAAATAATTCCCAGAATCTATCATGTTTGTTTTATTTTATCTTGTATGAGTTTGTCATAATCTTCCTTTACTTTCTTGCATTCACTTTGTAAGTCTTCAAATTGGCTCTGCAAATTAAAATTTTAGGTATTTTAGAATGGTACTGCAAATTTGTTCCAGTTTGTCACAAAAAAAACTTAAATTACCCTGGGCCTCCAAACTAGGATAGCCCATACAGTTAGCACAGTTCTATAGAACTGACTCCCAAAGCATGTTGGTCCCAAAGATCTGGGTATACCCAGTTGTGAGTTATACTAGAGCTGATGGCCGTGACTCCATCTGCGTCGGATCGAGGTGTTTTCAGGGGTACCTATGAAAAAAAGTTTACGTCCTATTCTCAGAACTACCGAATACACACAAAAACTTTCATAAGGCATGGTCAAGCCGTTTCGGAGGAGTTTTGTTACAAAAACTGTTACACAAGAATTTTATGTATTAGAATAAACTGATACTTTAAATCTTAAGTCATGCTGGTAGGGTAGGGTAGCCATATCATCTCTTCTATAGTTATACAAGAGGTATGGGTAAGGGGAAGTGTTTTATAAAATAGTAAGTTATTATTAATTTTCAATACAGGTTTACATGCATAGACCTTAGTGAATAGAAACTGTTATAGACTGATTAAATATTAGGTCCTTACATAATATGAAATTGGCGTTTTGTAAGGGACGAACATAAAGTCGATATTTTTTTAATATATTTACTTAATCAAAGTATGTATCATTGCTATCTATGCACTTTCGCCATCTCATAGGTAGTTCATTGATCCCTTTACTAAAAAAACCATTCAGACGGGAATCATTCGTAAATAGCTGTATAAATTTGAAATGGAAATTCCTAACCAAAGAGGAGATATTTGAGATCAAAGTGCCCAGTACGACAAAACACCAATTTCATAATATGTAAGGACCTAATATGATTTATTGTCAACTGAATAAAGCCTCCCACCAGGCCAGACCAGGGAAAATTCAGAAATTATAAATTCCCGTATTGATCCTGCCGGGGATCGAACCCAGCCCATATTGACCCTGCCGGGGATCGAACTCAGAGAATCCCAGAGTCATGGAGACCTACAGAGGCTATTTTAATCCTAGAAAAGATATAATAAGAAAACCTACAACCGTGCTAAGTCCCAGGCATAGTAAAACTGATCTGGACATTTTTTGCCTACCTGACATAACAAAGATTGTTGTTTCATTGCAACACAACTTTCCATTATGTCTCTGAACTGTTCTTTTTCTACTTTGTGTTTCTTCTCCATCTCTGTCAGCAGCTTGTCTATGCGGTTTTTGTACTCTGTCACAGCTGGAACATGAAATAGAATAATGCTCTGAGTACCTCTAGTTCACTCACAAATCAGAAAATGGTTTCTACAACAAAGCCAGATGTTTAGTTTTTATTTCATAATCACTGCATTTGTTGTTCTCCATCAAATAGGTTACTGAATAATGAATTGCCACATAGAAGTACATTAATCTGATTGAAGGGCACAGATCAGCTCTGTATTGAAAGAAGAAGCCAGTGTGTGTTCTCTCAGTCAGATCTCAATATTAAACGTCAGCAATCTCAAACAAATTAGGGCAGAACTTTGAATAATTTGTCGACCTAGAGAATATGTCAATGGGTTGTTTTGATAATACCTGTCTTTTTGCTTTTAAGGTAAATTTGAACGTAGTGATACAGGGGGTTTAATATTGTCCATGAATGCCTCTTTGAGAGCACACGCTGGTTTTTGCTTTAAGTTTAAATAAAACCTAGACATCCGTACAAATATTTTTAGGAACAATTTTAGGATTAGGAATTAATAACAATTTATTTGTGTTAAATATATATGGGGAAATGGAGAATAGGTACATTACTTCATTGAGATTCAATATCGCGAGATTGCAAGTGTAAACAAATCTCACAAGCAATGCATCAAGACAAGCACCACAATCGAAGATAAAGGGAAGATCCTTACCATTTAATTGGTATTTGGTTGATGTCAATTCTGTAAAACATCGCTCACTAGAAGATTTAGAGCCCTCATAATAGTCCTGAATGTAATGTAACTTCAAATAAATCCCGCTAATAATAAGAGCAAAAATTATACACAGCACAATCAGGCGCTGTTTCGTCAAAAGACGAAAATTCATTTTTGAAATTGGCATAATCGCATATTCCTAAATACTTATGACCCATCTCCCATCTTTCTTCTTTTATTCGCACATTTTTTGTTTGTTTACTTGTAGGTACAATAAAAATTTCGCGTACCGCCACCCAGCAACAGCAAGTAACCACCAGAGACAAGTAACATAGGTCTCTGGTTAACTTGTCTCTGCATAGGATACCCAATGACTAAGGAATATATGAGGATACCACAGAACACTGACACTGACAAGTGACATTAAATTTTACAGAATAAAAATGTTAGCCACAGACAAACTGCCATAGTGCAAAAATGGTGTATAGAACTTATAGCTAACTTACACCACTTTTGCTCTATCATTTGAGTGTAGCAAAAATAATTAATAGGCAAAACCTATTTTTTTTACGCCATCTATTTTTAAACGAAAGAAGGCTTTTCTTTATTATGTCTGTGGTTAGACCAATATTGTATATAGGTAGGTATTGATAGTTGATAGTGTAAGGGATATTCAACCAAAACTGCAACCAGTTGTGGGTTACACCACTTTTGCGCTGATAGCCTCATAAATGATAGTATATTATCAGCCATGAACCGAATGAGGATATCATATCACGCATACCGATTACCGATATAGGTACCTATGAGGATAGTACGGCAAAAATTAAAAAAAAACTTTTAGTGGTCCGCAGTGGTCCGCATACGCTAAGCTCTAATGACATCTTTTTAGAGCATGAGAGGTGAAAATGTCATAATATTTTATAGCGCCATATAAATGAGTATCAGCTAGCTAAAGAAATGTTAAAAGTAAGCTGATGTCAATAGATGGTAGGCAGGCATTACCGGGCGGTATGGCCGTAAATTCTCAATTTTAATAATGTTATCTAGTCCCAGCAAAATTTTGAAGGTCTTCTAAAGTAGGTAACATAAACTAGTGGTTCGTTGTTGTTCAAGTATAGGAAATTCAAATAATTGATCAAGTTTCAGGCTCAGCCTTTCAGAAAATTGAGAGTTATGAGGTCAACTTTGGACGTTAGAAAATCTCCACTTTGAAAGCCCCCTATTTCGTCAATTTTAGGGGAAAAATTAAAAATATGTATTTAAGGACTCTATTCCTAATTAGGTATCCTTAAAATTATATATCGCAACCCTACGTAACGCTATAAAAAATATTTTACTTCGCATTCGCTTCTATGAGAGCCCCCTGAAATAAAGATTTTTATAACTTTTTAAGCCATATTCGGCTGTAGGCCATCGTATATATTATTATATCTACATAATATTATATATTTTATATTTGAAGTAATTACGTTCAGTAGGTTATTCGGAAGCTACGAGTAGGTATAATGCTCTGATAGACGGACGGACGGACGGGCGGATAACTAAGTGGAAATTCACCCAAGTAGACTCAGAGACCTTCGCTACGCTCGGTCAAATAGTATTTTTTATATACAAGGTAATTATACAAGGGAGATAAGCTGCGGAGTTCCTCAGGGGCTCGGTACTAGCCACTAGGGCCCTTTATAGTCAGGGAGGCAGCGACATTATTTGTGCGATTATTCCTACAAAGCTGATTCTTTGTTATTTTGTGATCGTATGTAAACAGAATGGCAGTCTACCACGCCGATGTTGTTGCAAACATTTATAACAATTTTTGAAGCCTGTAAATAAATAATAAGTAAATGTATTATACCTACAAGACTGAAACTTCTTACAGTGACCAAGGATACCTAAATATTCAGGGATCCTTAGGTATTAGATAATGATAGTCTACCGCCTCGAAAGCGTTGCCATCTAAGGTCTACCACCCATGTAATATGTTGAAAAATTAACTTTTGGGACTTATTTTTACGCTACAACTTGGGCCACGTCTACCGAAGCTTTAGCCACCTTCTATCGTTAATGTAATTTAATGCCGGTATGTCTAATTATTATGTCGACTTGTAGCGGATAGGCGCATTAGCAGCCTTGTAGAAACCCAATCCCCCCCCCCCCCCCCTCAACAAAAAAAGACATTTTTATTTTTGGTTAGTAGGTATATAAGGATTTGATTTAAATTTATTGTATAGTTTGTATAATATATAGATTTTAGATTTACCTACTTCTATTGTGATTAAATATCAATTAAATGTATTTCTTACAACATTTAAAAAGAAAAGCCATTGACGTATTATACCTAGTTACTCTGGGACGTATAGGGATGGGTCAACTGGGGCTTAACGCCAAACCGGCCAGTGAGGTGAGGCCACAGAGTAGGTAGGTACATTATAAACCAGTTGCGACATAATAACTAGAGAGAATAAACTAACTTCGTTCGCTTAGAATAAGTAGTTGAATAAAACAACAAAAAATTTTACTTGGTAAAATTTATTTAGAAACATGAAACAATTTACAATAGTTACTACAAAATAATATTCCTTAATTTAAACTTATTTTTATCTTAATCATTTAGACCGTACTTACCGAACGATGTACCGAACCAGAATATTAAAAAATATTTTATCGAAGGTTAGAAATAGTTTCTAGGTATTCCTGGCACCACCTTCGCCATTAAGGCGTCAGTTTTTCTTAGGGTCATCCCCAAGATAAATCATCGTTTGTAATAGCTATTAATTAAAATATTTCTTTATTAATTATTACTAGTTTAGCTATGTATTAAGTAGGTACCTACAGTATATACCTAGTGTTGGCGAAGCTCTATTACGGAGAACCTCTGTCACAGTATTGGCTGTGGTATTGGTATCTATAATATTATGATATCAAATTATAATGAACCTACCTAATCCATACTATTATTATAAATACGAAAGTGTGTCTCTCTGTCTGCTACGCTTTCACGGCTCATCTTTTCAACCGTTTTTGATGAAATTTGGTATAGGGATACTTGATACCCGGGGAACACAGCCGGGGAAGGACATAGGCTACTTTTTATCCCGGAAAATTAAAGAGTTCCCGCGGCAATCAAAAACCTTAATCCACGCGGACGAAGTCGCGGGCATCATCTAGTATTAAATATACAATCATAAACGTATAAGACGTACCTAGGCATAAAAACAATTCTTATACGTTAATGTAAACAATTGATTCGTTACAATTATTACCTACCACTTGTGTTAAATAAATAGTATACTGTATAATAGTACTAACAGTTTAGTATCATGTTGGTATGAAGCTAGGTGAAATTTTAAAATACCTACCCGATCTGTTAGGCTGCATTTTCAGTGGGGAAGCGGAATAAATAGGAGCGAAACCCAATAAACGCTAAGGCAAAACCGCATACATATTATATAGACACTTCCCATTTCAGTCACACAAAATTAAGGAGTTCCCGGGATAATAAAAAAAATTTATGCACGGGGACGAAGTCGCGCGCGTATATAGTGGGATATAATGAATTGCAGCTAAAAGCCCTGCTAAATAAAAATTGTTAGGTAGGTACCTATTCCGTTTTCGTCAATTCTAAAATCGATATATATAAGTTTGTAACGCGTGGATCGAAAAATTTGAAATTAATATAAATATACTATAATTCATTATATTTTCAAGTCTTGGATCACAGGAAAGCATGATTGGACGACATTTTCTCGATAGAAAATATTTCAATTTTGATGAAAAAATTCCAAAGTCATGAAGAATAAAAGCGCAAGAAGGCTCGGATCCGCCACCGAAAACATCTCATAATAAAAATGTTTAAAAAAAGTAGGTAATTCAACTCCCTCGTCCACTTTCTATTTCTCCTGTGGCAACTTGCATTAGGTACACGCATACACGAAAAAAAAAAGATACGCACCGAATTGAGAATTAACCTCCTCCTTTTTCGGAAGTAAAATGTATGGTGCGAGCGTATCCGCCTAGCCGTCGCCCCGCTACTGAAAATGCAGCCTTCGGGGAGCCGGGAGTACCAACCTAATATTAGTCAATATACCTAATGTTTAAAGACTAACAATTAAAAATACAATAGGTAATACTGTAACACAATGTAACCCTAAAAAATGAAAAAAAATCTTAAAAAATAAAAATGCATTACCTACCTACTTTGATAGGTCTTGGTAGGTAAAATTGGTATCTACTGAAGTGACTACAAAATATTAAATTCTCATCAATATTGTCTAGCTAACGCGCGTTTTTTGACAGCACTAATAATTAATTAATGACTGGATAGGTAGCTAAATAATATCTAACCAGATTAATTAGGTACTTTGGCTTTAGTATGGTATGGATGGTAACGGTTCATGTCTTAGTAGATTTAATTTGCTTAAATTCAAATATATATTGAATTTGCTTAAAATAAATCAGGATATCGATATAAAAAGGGTCGATTGCACCATGTTAGACTTGCTCACACAAAAGACAAGTCCGTCAAACTATCTGACCCGGTGGCCAAAATTGGAACTAATTTTTTAGTCTGTTATGTTTTATTTTATTTTATTTTTCTTAACTACTAGCGACACTGTCATCGGGTCAGAACTTATAAGTCAAACCTTTACTACCCATTTTTTCAGGTTGTCAAATTTAATGTAACCTCTCGTTAAAGATCGACAATCGAATCGATGGTGTAATCGACCCAATGGTTTTTAATAAGTAGGCAGGTAGATAGATTACAGGTATTTATATTGTATGAATCCTAGTGGTATGGAATAATAAAATTATCAAATATTATAGACAAGTAGGTACGTAAGCCCTAAGGTAAGGTACGTACTATTTATAATTACTTTAATCGTTACATAGAATTATTTAAAATCGTTAACATAGTTTCGAATTATTTATTTTTAACATAATATTATCTACCTATATAAAGTACCTATACCTAAAACCTATACCTTAAAATATTCTTTAATTATAGAAAATGTCGATTTCTTAAAGATTTAAGTTTTCTTCTTTAGTTCTATTCCAATCCAATAATTAAGTAGGTAATTCGTATCTAGGTACATATTATTATCATATCTATTACATAAATGATCCATAAAGATTGCGACGCATCTCGCATTACTGGTAGACAAGTAGGTAGTTAATTGAAGCCTTCTTCATATCTGGATACGAAGTTTGAACCTTTAAAGGGGGAAAAAAAAAGAAATTAATCACCTGTAAACATTGAAATAGCTGTAAATCTACATTTGACAATCGATCATCGGTGGTAGATTGCTTATGTAAGTCGAAGGCCGGCCCGGCGCGGCGCGGTATATTTTCACTAGACAGTAAAAGCGGTCAAACCATACAGAGTACAGAGCAAGATACCAGAGCCGCCAGACCTTACTTATTTTATGAGAAACAAATTGTGTGTAATATATGTAGTAGCTTTGGTACGTAGATTTAACGTACGCATACTCGCAAATTTGGGGCGACACGGACGGCCAATTTATAGTTATAACTTTATAAGGTGCTAAAGGTACGTAAAAACTTTGATATCTTTACTTATTTTCTGAGAGCTGATCAACTACAAGTTAGCCCTTGACTGCGATCACACCTGATGGTAAGTGATGATGCAGTCTAAGATGGTAGCGGGCTAACCTGTTAGAGGTATGGCAGTTATATTAAACCCATACCCCTAATCGGTTTCTACACGGCATCGTACTGGGACGCTAAATCGCTTGGCGGCACGTCTTTGCCGGCAGGGTGGTAACTAGTCACGGCCGAAGCCTCCCACCAGGCAAATTTATTGAACCTACCAATGTAGCAATCAAATCCAAGGCGTTGACGTCGTCGGTGGAAGTGATGTCGGTCCTATGGATGCGGACGGCGGCGGCAGGCCGGACAGTGGGGTGGGAGGCTTGCGATCTGGCGTTGGCGCTGGTAGTGGGGAGGATAGGTGATGCCCGAAGCTCCCCAACCCGCTGATGGAGCCAGATGACAATGAGCCCCCGGACAGCATCTGCCCGTGGACCGTACGTATCCCTGGAAACATGTTCGCTGCACCTGCAAACAGAAACGTCACATAATCTATACTTTTATATTATTATATATATTATCAAATCAAATCAAATCAAATCAATCAAATAATGAAATCAAATAAATATTATAAATGCGAAAGTTTGGATTATGGATGAATGTTTGTTACTCAATCACGCCCCAACAGCTGAACGGATCTGGATGAAATTTGACACAGAGGTAGATTATAGTCTAGAATAACACATAGGCTACTTTTTATCTTGGAAAACTAAGGAGTTCCGCGGGAACCAAAAACCTCAATCCACGCGGGCAGTAGGCAATCCACGTAGTAACGGGCATCAGCTAGTATTACGACTATATACCTAAAATTTCTTTACGTTTCAGCAATTTGTACATAATACATTTAAATTTAAAAGACCAGCTCGTGTTTGCAGTCCACTACAAGTTAGCCCTTGACTGCGATCTCACCTGATGGTAAGTGATGATACAGTCTAAGATGGTAGCGGGCTGACCAGTTAGGGGCATGGCAGTTATATTAGACTAGTGCTCATTATAATGAGCCGGCAATGGGTTGTAATGATGATGATGAAGTAGGTAAAAAAAAAGTAAAGCTTTCAAGGAAACATTGTCATCACATCTCTTAGGCACCTAGACTCCAGAGTCCAGAGACTATGATACAAGGAATAGTATTCCGCGTCAGTGGGCATAACTGACAGCGCGTTGATTCATGTGCACCAGCGGATGTAAATTTCTGATATATTCAGATTTCAGCATCCTTAGAACGAGTAAGTAACGATAACGTAGAATAGAGTTGGATTACTTATCGAAACTGCAACCGTATCTAATACATTTCTTTTCCTCACATGAAAACCCCGTGCCGTGTCGTGCCGTATAAGGGCGCAGGTCTTAGGTACTTTTGTATGTACGAGTATTACCAGCTAGTAGCTGATGCCCGCGACTTCGTCCACGTGGATTGAGGTTTTTTTGGTTCCCGCGGGAACTCTCTAATTTTCCGGGATAAAATGTAGCTTATGTGTTAGCTTATGTGTTATTCCAGACTATCTATAATTATCTATCTCTGTGTCTTTCATCCAGATCCGTTCAGCCGTTCTGGCGTGATTGAGTAGGTAACAAACATCCATCCATCCATCCATAAATCCAAACTTTCGCATTTATAATTAGATTAGATAGATAGCCCGCCAACCCGCATAGGAACAGCGTGGTGGGTCTAAGCTCTGATTCCCTCTCTCCTATGAGTGTGAAGGCCTGTGCCCAGCAGTTGGACGTTAATGGGCTGTAGTAGTAGTAAAGAAGTATAGGTCTACCACAATTTTTATTGTACGACGGAAATTTTTTGTTAAGTAGGTATAATAATAATATTTTTGGTGAATACATTCAGTGCTTTTTTAAATGTTTTTAAAAACGAAGAAGTTGTTTTTTTGGTATTTTGCTGTCCCAGTTACCCTACCATTGACAGGAGCCTGATTCAGAGTTAGGATTTTTTAATTAACCTTATAACCTAAATAGGAGTAATAGGGTATACACCTATTATAAGAAACGATATTTTTCTAAAACAAAAAATAAGTTAACAATTTTATCGTTCATGAATAAGAATCTATTTCAACGCCGGATTGGAGGAACAACACTGACTGGGATGCCAATGAGTAAAGTGTCAATTGCTCGCGTTGTCGCCAGAGACACTACACCGGAATATTAAATTTTCTGTCCACCTGATACCGTGGTTTTTGAGTTTCTACAACGAAACATATCGACGTTGTCGAGACGTGTAAACACGTGCTAAGCCTACAAAATTAAATTAGTTGCTGTGAAGCTATAATTGCACGTTGTTGAGTTCCCATCGAAGCCGGCTGGCCTGCCGCCCGTCTGTTGTCGCCCACGTGCACGCCTCGGTATCCTAATCGCTTTAACTTAAACAAACTGCCCAATTGGATGATTTTGGAAATAAATTCTTAGAGGGAGCTTCTATTTTCCGTGGTTCAAGGCATATTGCCGTATACCTATTCAAAGCGCAGTACCGCGTCTACAAGTACTAGCAGATGCCCACGACTTCGTCCGCGTGAAATATATTTTTTTAATTCCTATGGGAACTCCCTTTTCGGGTTAATATATAGCCTATGACACTCACAAATAATGTGGCTTTCTATTGCTACCAGAATTTACAAAATCGGTTCAGTAGATCCAGAGATTACCCCCTACAACGTCACAAACTTTACCTCTTTGTAATATTAGTGTAGATTGCTACTAAAAGTACCTACCTACTATTGTAATCTGTGGTATTGCTTGCATGACTCGGGCTGTGATCAAGACACCCTTTGCTCGGACTTTAAAAGAGACAGCTAAAGGTCACTTAATTAATTAATAAATGAATAGTTGTACATGTGCAAAAGTCAAGTGCACTTTATAGTTTAAATCAGCCCCATATCGTTTCACCATCACCTCCGTGATGAGTATAATAAGTATTAAAGAATAATAGTGGAGTCCAGTAAGTAGGAAAGTCGCATGATCGCATTGCTTCGTCTCTGCGCTGATATGCTTTGACTGTTGAGACTTGATCTTTAGCATTTTATAAATCGATCTTTATAATTTATATACACGAGTCTCGAACTCGTTTGAACTCTATGCAAAATTTATGTGGCCACATTATTTGGTTGTCTACTATACTTTTATAATTTATCTCATCATCATCGGGTGCGTCTTCAAATTGTAGTTTGGCGGTCAGTAGGTGAAATGTCATTGCCGATCCGATCGTTAGCAATCTTCTTTAATTATGCGTAATATTATGACGAGTCCACTCCTTTAAGTCGTCCATCCACTTTCTCCTCTGTCTTCCAGGATCAACCTTGAGAACTCGCAATGGGATCCTCTTTGAAGATGCCCGAAAAATGCCACCTTTCGCTGTACGACGGTCGCCATCAGCGCTCGGTTACATAATATTAATTATTAATTCCGAGACGTCCAAGGCTGATATTATACGGTACATTCTGGACACGTATAAAAATCGCCATGGAACAGCTGCAGAAGGTTCGCGAGAATCTGTTTGTTCGCAGATGACTGAAGTGCAGCTGACCCTGGATAAACTTAAGTCCAGTAGGACAACCTACTTCAGCTCGTATGTCCTTACTGTTCCGGCTTCGTGCAAAGACGTATTCCTCAGCTCAGACTTTTGGCCTGAGGGCATAGTTTACCGTCGCTTCAGGGAAGCCAGATCCAGAATCCCTACTGTTTCATAATTATGTATTAATGATATTTTATTGTGTTATATGTTATATTGTGTATATATTTCTATGGGCCTAGTTGCCTGATGTAAACAAATAAATAAATAAAAAATAAAATAAATAAATAATATTGAGCTCGTTTAAGTACCTCAGCATTTGAGACTAACTGGTAACTGATTACATGAGATCTTCAGCATCCTTCTCAGTACCCACATTTTAAATGCTTGCTATAATTTATCTACTTTTTAATTACTTAACCAAAACATAAGTTTCTCGTAGATCGATGCGCTACGCAACGGTGATTTTACCGTAGCAAACAGTGAAACTAAATTGGCAGTCATAATGAATCGTATCTATAGGTAGGTACACTATTTGAATGTTGAACCTATGTTCAACATTCAAATAGTGTATAAATACGATTCATTAATAGCGAGATACGATTCATTATGACTGCCAATTTAGTTTCACTGTTAGCTACGGTAATATCACCGTTGCGTAGCGAAGGTACATAAAGAATAGTCTTTATAATATGTACCTTAGCTATGAATCCACTAATATCTAGAGCAAATAGAGAGAGCTGGAATAGACTCAAAATACGTATATAAGATATAATATGCTTAAAACAAAGGCAGTAAGTAACTATTACAATATTGAACTAAGGCATGACTAAACTAGATTAAGTTGATTTGCAGGTGAGCTTTGATGGAAAACCCCATACAGTTCCCGGCAGTCAAAGAGACAGTTTGTCGTAGTTCTAGCAGATGGCGGTTAAGGCATTTTAGAAAGAGGTTCAACATGGTTCTAACAGATGGCACTCTCTGGAAGTTTTGTTTTGGAAGTGAACTGTGCGTTCCAAGCGCTCTTTCAGTGCTTGTCATCACTTTTCAGCCCGAAGATTAATCGGAGGGCTTTGCCGATGGGTTAAATGGCTCTCAAGCTGGTAGGCGACGACGGACACTTGCCGCGCGCCGTTCTCATAGCGCTGCCATATCTACTTACTTAGAATTTAATTAGAATTTAAGTGGTTTGTAGACTTCACCAAGTAGGTATAAGAAATGCAGGGCTATTCCGAATCTCAACGGCTATGCACTCTACGAAACTTCCTCGTTGCGTCATTCGTCTTGTGATCAGCGTATTCGACTGCGAATGATAATTGACAAGGTCCTTGTTTCGATCCCCGGGTCTTGTCGAAAACACTATGTACAGTAAATTTCATTTTTCTGATCAGACATTACTGAGCATTGGCACTTGGCTCCGAGCTATAGAGTTGGCGGTGTTCCACCCCCGTGCACCTTATTTCTCTGCAATAGTGTAACAGCGACAGCCAGACATACTTGAAGACCGCTTTATAGAAAACTAGCTTTTGCCCGCGACTTCGTTTTTTGTTTCCCGCGAGAACTTCTTAATTTTCCGGGATAAAAAGTAGTATATGTGCTATTCCAGACTACAATCTATCTCTGTGCTAAATTTTATGCAGATCCGTTCAGCCGTTCTGGCATGATTGAGTAACAAACATACAACCATCCCTCCATACATCCATAAATCTATCCAAACTGGCATTTGTATTGGTAATAGATGGCTTGCAGACATTGAAAAAAGGCAGGAAGAAGGGATAATAGGTAGTCACTTAAGGCGACCTTGGCTTTTAAAGGGTTAAGGCGCGAAAACTATTGATCAAAGGTTTCAAAAAATCCAGGGAAGCTAAATCCTATATTAAGAATTGAATAATGCAGTATAGATACAAGAAAAAAATCAACATTAACAGGAATTCGCATAAGTCGCACAGCAAAATGTATGTAGGTAGGTATTTATACAAAAAATATATAAAATTTTGAAATGACAGAAAATACTTTCGCCAGCGATTTATGTGAATCCTGAATGCCGGCCATTTCCGGTGAACACAGAGATTTTATCATTGCGCCCGTAAATGTGATGTTTTATTTTGTTCAGACATAATAATTTTACCCCAAAGAATTTATTTACGATTGTAATGAATATAAAATGAAAAATAAACCAATCTCTAAACTTATATACCTATAGATTAAAATAAACATTAATGGTTAAAATTAAATGTATTTAATTAGATTTTTTGGCATTAAGGATTCACGAGGACGCAATATTCCAGAGGAAAAGGCACATCTATCACTATGGAAAATGTCTTTTGTACCGGAAAAATTACATTTCAAACGTTGCTCTGTAGGTCTGAAACACACCACGCGTATAACAGTAGTGCGATAGGAAGTAAATCACTTAGGCTGCCTGTCCACTGAACCGGAGCGCAGCGGAGATGTGCCAAGCAGACCTTGATCATATTCCTGACCGGTGTCAGTTTTATCTATTCACCTGTCAGGAATCCAATTGGTCCGCCCTACACATCTCTGCCCCTCTTCAGGGCACAGGCAGCCTTTGGCGTTAGGAGTGTACGAATTGTAATATGAGAAACTGTGTGTATGTTACCGTAAAACTAACGTTTTTATCTAGATAGATTGTAAATTGTAAACTGACAGATTGTGAACCGTTCAATGTTCCGAGTGTAAATTTTTGAGATATTCATTGTTTCACGTTTTCTTGTCTCTTTCTTGTAGGTTAGGTTAGAGTTCGACATAAATAACCAGGTAGTGCAGGCCCGCAGGCCGGGCACTTAGGTTCTATCGGGTTAATATACCCAACAGATTACAATCTACCGAAAAATAATGCGTTAAATTGTAATATTTCGACAGTTTACAATCTCGCTATATAGATTACATACACTGAAATAGCAGATGCTGGTGAAAGTCTTTTTAATAGGTGCTATAATAATTATAGTATGGATGCGGCTTGTACAATAACTTCTTGGAAACGCATAGGGCGTCGCGTTCGCGTTAGTTCTGCGTGTCGTGTGTGTTCAGATATTTAACGTGGCAACACAATTTCAGAATCACAATTAGTAAAACCAATTCGCGCAGTCCAGAATTTCAACTGTATATTATACCTGTTACTTGTTTAGGGTCGGTGACCGCTATTAAGCTTATGGACTGAAGAAATTCAGGTCATCGACGTTGTATACGTTCGAGTAGAGTCTGGTATTGCGCCTTCGATCCACCCTATATGAAGCAAACAATGGCTTTTGTTTAATTGAGTATATTGCGTTGTTTTATCTAGGTAAAGTAGTTACTAGTATGTACTAGTTATTTTGTATAGGCAAAGGGATAAAAGTTTTGTAAGCATAAAAGGTACCAAGGTATTCGAATTGTATTGTAATAAGTAATCATATAACTATGAAGATTATTTTATTCTAGCAGACCACTAATTAATCATCTATTAATAAATTTAAGGATATAGACCGTTATATATAAAAAACTACACTTTAATTTTTAATAATATTAATGTTAAGTATACCTACTATTATGATTTGAATTTATACTGAATTTTCTATCTAATGTTGTGTACACATACCTACCTATGTTGTTAATGTTGTTACCTGGATGCTGTTCTGAATTTCTCGTACTTTGTCGATGTTTTGGTGGCAACCTGTTATGTGTACCTACCTTTTCAATAAAATAAAAATATGGAAAAATTATACCTATTACCTACTAACAAATAAATGAAAGAAAAAAGTAATTTGTAAAAAACTACTTAATGCTTATTATTTTCGATTATAATTACAAACATATATTTCAAACAAATAATGTACCTACGTTGAAAAAAAAAATGCTCATAAACGGAGCACGGAGAAGAGTAAACAGTGTAAATATTATCAAGGTTGTCTTTCTTGAAAATCATCGTATTTTTTTATTAAAGCGAGCATTCGGCTTTCAGTCGGGTTATTCTCAAAATACCTATAGCACAAGATCAAAAGAGTGGAACAAGCGCGTTCATGTAAACAGACCGTCTGTGAGTTGGGAAGTTCGGGAGGTACGGGAGAGCGCTCCACGCGTCTTTCGTTAGGGCTGTCGATGTTCTTTCTTTTTTTCTTCTTACTGGGCAGGTTTCCGCACTTAAACTTCCAGTTGGAGGTCCAGTTGGTACGTGAATTTGCCCCTCCCCGCCGGAGTTTTCACCTTTTTGCTTTTGCTACTTTAGTATACCTATTACCTACCTAACAGGTATTGCGGTATATACACTTATATAACACTATTAAACAACTATTTAAATAAAGAAAAAAACATTTATTTCTCATCACAAGTAATAATAAGTGTTTGAATATTTAGAAAAAACAAAAAAATTGTAACAGTGTTTGGAAGAATTTAGAATAAATTAATAATGTCATGCATTTATACAAAATGGGCAATATTATTATTTATTTAATTGACATGCAGCACAATGATTATTACAACTCAAACTCAATGATTAACCAACTAATTATATTACTATTAATTATTTATATATTCCTTTCCAAGCCATGAAACTAACACGAATACTAATTATTGTATTAAAAGATACGATGGGCGAGTCTTAAAAGCATACTTTTCACTGTCAATACTTTTCTTTTTGTTTGAGTGTATTAACTATAATAATAAATTATTCCATCAATATAACTACCTACCTACAAAAAGAAAATTATTATATTTTATTTGTACACTTTTTATTCATAGTAAGATTTATATTATTTTTATTTATGGCCGAAATTCGGTCGGGAGGACATTATTCATAAGATTAAAATCATATTAATTTGATTTTATACCCCCAGTGAGCAGAGCGGTGCAATGTTTTTGCAGTTTACTATAAACAAACAGTAAAAGAAAAGATATTCGACAACCCTAGCCTCACGCCATTATCCATGCGTAAACTGAAATACATTATCACTCACATCACCGATGTAATATTTTTAAAATTTGGTTTGTTCCTTGTACTCCTATAATTTATTTCAGACTAGCTGAGTCGCTTTGCCAATGGGTGGGCTACGGCTATTCTATTGAGTATAGACTATAGCCACCATGGAACACGGAATCAGACGCTGCACCACGACTTCGCTCGGGTGCGATTTCTGAAAATCCTTCCTACTTATGAAAGGGTCTACTTTACAATGAATACCTAAATGGAAATCAAAAATCACATGATCTTATAGAGGTACTCGTATGTCAGTCACAATTCCATGATTAGGAATACAGACAAGTTTGGGGATGTAAATTGTAGATCTTGCACTTAAAACCGGGCACATGCTAGAAGAATATTTCTGTCTCTGCGTCGTATTCCTCAATGGATCGTGATCCCTTTTTAACTTATGGCGTTTACTTGGGATAAAATATTTAAAGCGATATAAAAAAGTTTACAGGTATAGTCATTAGTCATGTTAAAATATGTAAATCTAAATTCTGAATCACCAACTGTATCTAATCTATAACTTACGCGTTTAGAAATAATTATTATATCGTCTAAATTTAGTATTCTCGCGAACATTCAGGATCGCGAAACTGCCAATCAAACTTCCGTTTCGGTAACGATAAATTCTGTTTCATTGCATCGATTTCATTAGGGCCCCTAAATATAATCCAAGGAACGAATTTACAGCTATTATCTATTACTTACTTAGAAATCAGTATTTACTAGTAATGTCCTGATAATAAATAATAATAAATATAGATAACCTGAGAGCTATTGCTTGTCCTACGCTATATTAGGTACTAGAGGTTCGCCCCGACCTGGGACCTCGCGGTATCCATAAGATAGTGTATTATTTGTAAGCAAAAAAGAGTAAACTTTTACAGAGCGCCATCTATGGACATCATTGTGAAGCACATTAAAAATTAATTTCGTTTCCTTATAATATTTATCTAATTTTAGTATTTGTTGTTCAAGTACAGGATATAATTCAAATAATTGATCAAGTTTCAGGCTCGCCCTTTCAGAAAATTGAGAGTTCTGAGGTCAACTTTGGACGTTAGAAAATCTCCACTTTGAAACCCATGACCCATTTCATCAATTTTAGGGGAAAAATTAAAAAAATATTTTTTTATATATATTATTATATATATACAATATTAATTTTTGGACTCCTAACACGGACGACAATAATAGCTAATATTTTTTTACAGTGTGTATGTTCATAACGTCTTTGAGAGGTGATATCTAGTGAAAGGCCCGATGAATAGCGTCAGTTCTTATACTGTTTATATAGGTATTGCGCATACTTTAATACTGTACAAGAATCAGCCTTTCTAGTTATGATTCATTTTTGGTAACCATAAACCTTTGAGCGGCCATATCTAGCGAAAGGCCCATACGTATGCGGGCAGACTTTCACTTTTGACATCAGTGGAGAGCCCTACACCCACCTAATACTGAATCAGCCTTTCAGACGTTAGTTACAAAAAGTGCATATAAGATGCGATATCGATTTACGGCTGCACTAACTACGTCATCGTAGTAAAACGTGCATTGTTTGTACCTGCGCCGTGGGACATGGTTGGTACGGTATTGAATTTTCACACTATTTTGCGATTTCATTACTAGGACAGCATAAAATGGAAATGTCCTTCTATAGTTATTTTCAGTTTTATAAAGGTGCATACTGCACCTACCTCCGTCGCGTCGTTAATGCACATTGTTTAAATTTGCGATACTTTATGAAATTAATAATTAAGAAGTCACAAAAATCATATCGATGCATCAAAATCTTCCCTCCTTGCTCCTTGGGGACCTTTCACCTTATCCATACCGTTTCATTTCATCTTTTTTTCGCCTCCTCGCATCATTTCATTTCGCATTTTTCGCATCATTGTTCCTCAATTTGTTCCTCCGACATAGGTGTCGAAGACTGTTCAAGGTCGGTTCCTAATTTTATTATCTTTAAAATTATATACTGTGCCGCATCCCTACGTAACGCCATGAAAAATATTTTACATCGCATTCGCTGCTATGAGAGCCCCCCTTGAAATAAAGATTTTTATAACTTTTTAAGCCATATTCGGCTGGAGGCCATCGGTTTACATATTATTATATTTAAATTTGAAGTAATTACGTTCAGT
This sequence comes from Erebia aethiops, assembly GCA_923060345.2. Lineage (NCBI taxonomy): Eukaryota > Metazoa > Arthropoda > Insecta > Lepidoptera > Nymphalidae > Erebia > Erebia aethiops. Next base: position 7,030,105 of record OV281079.1, on the reverse strand, counting down.
AATTCAGAAGTTATAAGGTTCTGACAGATGGACGCACGGACAGACAAGTGCAAATTCACTCAAGTAGACTCAGAGACCTTCGCTTCGCTCGTTCAACGAATGTGAAAGTGCATGGTGACTGTCTATCTATTCGTTATCTTTTCACGGCCTCTTATCCAATTACTTAACTGATTTTTGATGTTCGTTTTAAAAATAGCTTGCATCCCATATACCTACCTATACGGATATAGGCGACTTTTCGTGGACAACATGAAATTTCCCAAGGAATTAAAAAAACCTAAATCCTACTAGGTAAGTCACGTCGCTACCTTCACACTATTTTTTACATCAATATACATTACTCATTCGAATCAATGGTATTGTTAGTTTAATTTTTTATGTCGGTCGATCTCGTGGTGGCGTACAATATATTTGTAAGGTAAGTAGATATAATATCTCGTCGAGACTAATGTACTCGTTCGTTATTAAAATACTGCATTGATGATACCGCCTAGCTCGGGTTTCCGGGGCAGGACACAGTACACACGAATCACATGCAATAATATCATGTACCTACTATGATTTTGTGATGCTCTTAAAACTTGACTGTCGTGATTTTCGTGGCCTGTACGAACCAAGTTAGTTTCGAACATACTGATGCCTCTGCCATTGCACAAATGCACATGTTACCACAGATTTTATGGACGTCGTAAGGGAGCCTTCTGAGAAACGGGCTGCGCACATGGTAGGTAATAAACCGTCGATTATCCGGCACTGATCTATAGGAATTATTTATTAGCCGTCAATGCAGTTTTCTATCTTTTGATATATGTATACTCTTGAAGTGTCTTTTGCTATGTACCTACCTAACTTACTTGGACGGCAATAGTTAAAGTCATATATTACATTACAATAATTTAACTGCATTCGAAAATGTTTAAAAATATTTAATAAACATAAAAAATTATGAAACATTTTTTTAAAATTGATTAGATAATTTACTAATATAGTAAAAGTAGATTATATTACTGATAAAGTTTTTCTTTTAGAATTTTAGAACTAACGATAATTAATAAACTTCATGAATAAATAAACATTGCATTTTTACGCACTCATGGGAAAAATGCATCTTGCATTTCAGTGATTTCTATAGAGCGAATTACTAGGGCAGCATAAGTTAATAGGGGTGAAAATTGCACCAGATGCTCCGCCCTCTAGGCTGCGGCGATGCACTAGGTAATTCCTAGTGCACCAATAACAAACCTATGTATGGAATCAATAACACGAGGCTGCGCAAATTGAAAACGAAAGTTGGGCTCTACGTCATTCTGAGCATACAAAATAATATTATGTAAAGCGTCATTTTATGAACTCTACTGCCTTTCTGTAGCCCCAATGAATATTAGAGGTCATCAGCTGATGTTGCAATGCTTTCTCTCTTTCCTCAAGCTTCAAGGTATGGACACGTAGACGTAGGTACTCGTACAGATGAAGAGTTCACCACTTCACCACACATGAATATTTGGATACGTTTATATTGTGCAGATAACTTTGAAAGATAATTAATTTTTATTATTAGTGGTATAATATAACTTGATAGAAGTTGAGGATGATATTCGACGCGATGATTCATGTTGTAAGTAGGTACTTTTTTTGTATAACAAGATAGACTTGCGCTTGACGACAATCAGGCTAATGAAAATCAATGATAAGGTCTAGATTGGAGCGCACTTGCCTAGTAGGTAAAGGCCTATTCACTCTTGCTTTGATGATATTCTTGACTTAGTAGAATTCATACTTGGCAACAAACACGGACGCCGGATGGGCTTTCCAAACGTTCGGTTCGTATCAGAAATGTGGAACAAAAACGTTTCCTACGACTTGATTGAGCATCGACATAAGGATGCCAACGCACACGATTTTTCGCTCTTCTGTCACAACGTACTTCTGTGGTAAAATGGTGAAGGAAGAACGAGGTCGTGAAGTTCCTTAGCACACTCTCTAAACCAATTAGTATATCCGATAGAAAACCGATAGGCAGGCGACATTGCGACGGTGGTTCTGCAAGCTAAGAATTTTCGATAGAGCTAAGTGACTGATCGCCAAATTATTATTCGGGCGCGGCGATCTACCGAGTCTAAAGCATCTTTAAAATATGATCTTTCGATCTTGCAGTACTTTTCGAAAAATAATTTCGCTTTTGCAAAAGGTTTACGCGGCGCAATAAACACTACCATACATAGCTACGCGTTGGCCTCTACGAGTCTACACAACGTCTACGAAATTTCGTAAAAGCTACTTTTATGATGTTTCACTTTCGTAAACAACCTACGAGTATTTCAATTTAAAAGAAAATAGTAGCTCTATTCCGTAGAAGCTACATCAGTCATTTACAGCATTTATATTACAGTCTCAATACCGAGTTTCTTGCTGGTTCTTCTCGGTAGGAATGGCATTCCGAACCAGTGGTAGATTCACTTGACGATTCAAAAGTACTTGTAAAAGTTTATTTGAATAAAGAATATTTTGATTTGATTTGATTTGATTCAATGGTTGTGATTGGCTGACTTTATGGCATTCTTGCTACGACAATGTATTTTGGCAAAAGCGTAGCCTAAGAGAGAGTTTTGGCGTGATCGTTATACCTATTACCTACTATAGCAATCATAATGTAATATACGTAATAAGCGCCCAGTTCATTCATATGATCGACTATTAATTTAAAAGGTTTTATGTTAATTTTCTATTTTCTGTCTGCTCACAAGACGTTCACACTGCTACCTTGCTATATATTGAAGTTATTTTACTTCATCATACATTTGAAACTATAGTAACTACCTATAACGGTGAAGTGGTCCTTAAGTAGCCTAGTAGTCTAGTCGCCCGGCATCCTATGGGTGGTTGGGGGTTCGATCCAATAGGCACGCACCTATATCTTTTCGGAGTAAATCAAATCATATTTTATTCAATATAGGTACACTTTGGGTAGGTACACTTATTGACGTTAAAAATTACTTATAAAAAATGATGGTGATAATCAGTTACGATATCTTAAAACCAAAGCTACGAGGGTTCCAAACGCGCCCTGGCCTGAGAAGAGCCCACAACAAACTCAGCCGGGTTTTATAAAAGAGTTCTTCATAATTTTCTCATAGGTGTATGATATCTGCCAATTCGCACTTGGCACGCGTGGTGGACTATGGCCAGTTTTAAGAAGAGACTCGTGCTCTGTAGTGACTTAGTGAGCCGGTAATGGGTTGAAGTGGTGAACTATCTAATAAATAACTAGCAGTAGTAACTATAGGTACCTATACAACTGTACAAGCCCGAGTAGGACCAACACGAATTACCCGGATTGCATTAAATCAATATACCTGGGATCCACCCCTACAACACGCCCACCACTTCCGCGCGCTCTTTTCAGCTAAAAATGCATCTACAGAAGCAGACAGACGATGCAATACTACTAGAGGTACATAACTGGAAACAGCTTTAACGTGCACTTCCAGAATGCAAGTTAGCTAGTATGACATACATATATGTATATGTAGGTATATGTTTCGCTACCTACGGGCTACGGGATATCAATAGCGACAACTGATTTTTGGTTAGAGTAGGTATAAAGTATGAAACCTTTTACAGTATGAGCTGTATGACTGACTAGCTTTCCTTAGAATATTTAATTTTGATAAGGTTAAAGAAAATACACGATTAGGTACACAAATATAATGATTTGTGAAAAATGCATTGAAATCGTCGTCATTAAATAGTTTGGAATTTGCATATTACATATAATATGAATAACAATATAAAATACGTGAATTTTGTACCTACAATATTATTTTCTTGCCAAGTAGGTAAGTACTTCAGATTCAAAAGCATCAGAAAAAGTTTACTTATTAATTGACTTAATATTTGAATAAGAATCATTTGAATTTGTTAGTTTGCGGATTATTTATTGGTATAATTTTGACGACCTCCGTGGCGCAGTGTGTAGCGCTGTTGTCTTAACGTGCGGAGGTCCCGGGTTCGATCCCCGGCGGGTCAATTTCGGAATTTATAATTTCTGAATTTTCCCTGGTCTGGCCTTATGGGAGGCTTCGGCCGCGGCTAGTTACCACCCTACCGGCAAAGACGTGCCGCCAAGCGATTTAGCGTTCCGGTACGATGCCGTGTAGAAACCGAATAGGGGTATGGGTTTAATATAACTGCCATACCCCTAACAGGTTAGCCCGCTACCATCTTAGACTGCATCATCACTTACTTATCAGGTGAGATCGCAGTCAAGGGCTAACTTGTAGTGGATAAAAAAAAAAACAGGGATTTAGAATTTTATTTTTATTACTTTGTAGTTATTATAAAGTTATTTATTATAAAGTTTCCTTATATTTGAATAAAATATATTGCGGAAATTATTATTGGTAGAAACGGGTAATTTGAATTTTATTTTTTGTTATAGTTTCCTACTTAATTGCGGATTTTAATTATTGGTAGAAACGGATATTTTGAATTTTATTTTTATTATTTTGTGTTAAAAGTTTCCTTGATATTTGAATTTTTGGTAGAAACGGGCAATTTTGTACGGTTGCAAAACGTACGCAGTGCATCGTTGTTGCACGCAGTAGACCAGGATTGCATGAGTTTGAAGTGGTGTAATTGCGGCATCACTTGATGCTTTAAATGCATAGGATTTATTTATATCACAAACTTATTATAAATAAAATAGTAATAACAATAAAAATTAATATATTTACAAATAACCTAATACAAAAAAATATACACCGTCCAAATTATCGTTCAATAGCAATCCTATGCAACGATGTACCGATAATTGAAGTAGGTCCATGCATTATTCTCTAGGTCCTTATCTCGTAGATAAATACTCGAGTACGCATATTTTTTTAATAAGCAGTTTTTCTGAAAATCAATTAATTGTAAGAAACCCCTTATTACAAGGTAGTCCGTAGAATAGCAGAAGAGTGATAAGCCGATTCTTTTGTCTGTGTGTTTTAATCAATAAGGGTGATAGCGATGTTGCAGTAGTTTTTTTTTAAACCAATAAGTAAATATAATTCGCGTCGGGTATGTTCGCCGACGCTGGTGTACCTGACTTCTGCTGAACAGAATTGCGGGTTTCTGGGAAACTTCGCAATTCTAAAAATTGTATCGTCGCTCAGGCATCAAACAAAGTGTTTTTTAGACACTGGCTGAAAGTGCACGAGACTCAGAACACCAAGTGACATAATATTATACCGTATTTATTAGTATTGTAATGTAGTTCTAGTTGTAGCTCTAATTTTAATTATTTATTTATTTATTTTATTTATTTATTTATTTCACAAGTAAAAAATACATATTTTATGGTTTCTTCGTGCTCGTAAGCGCTTGACGGCTTGTCTGAGCACTGCACATTCCTCCATGCTTAATAACTAAATATGTAGGTATAAAACGTTTTAATTATTATATGTATAATCTATTCTAAGGTGTTACATAAGTATAATAAGAGATTTAAGTTATAAAAGTTAGGTTCTTACTTATTAATTTTTCCTTATAAAGTAGTTGTAGGTAGTTTTAAAATAAATGTAAACTAGACTAATGTTGCGCAATCAAATCAAACTTTTATGTATACAGGCTGCTTCACTTGGAATAATACTAAGTTTACTCAATGTTTAGTTTTTAATAGATAATTTTTAATTTTGTACTTGATGTTGTTTTTTGTTATTTTAGATTTAAGTTCTATCGGGAGTTCATTTATTAGCCTTGGAAGTAAGTAATATGTAGTTCTTTCGCCGTAATAGTTATTCGCTTTTGTTGTAATAAGTTTCCGTTCCGTAATTTTCCTTGTTGTTATTTTGTGGTTTACATAATTTTGGTAGAAATCAAAGTAATTCTGGACAAGTAGAATATGTTTAATTTTGTTTTGGATGGGTAGTACCTTGCAGTATTTAAATATTGCATCGTCGTTTTGAATAAATTTATCTTTGACTTTTGGCGGTACAATCATTTTGAGGGTTCTTTTTTGTATATTATATATTTTATTAATGTGTGTTTTAAATGTTCTACCGTAAGCACTGAGACCATATGAAACAATACTATCCATAAGGGCCGTGTATAATAATAAAGCTGTTTTATATTTCATTTTATTTTTAACTAAGTATAATTTTGCCATAATTGCTCGGAGTTTGTTGCATATGGTCTCAATATGTTTTTCCCAGTGAAATCTGTGATCTATTACTAAGCCTAGGTAGGTGTGTTCAGTGACTTCTTCTATAGTCTTACATTTACACATGGGGAGTTTTGCGTGTAGGCAGTCGTGAGTATGTGAAACGAGATTGGGTTTTTCGGTTGTTTTATTATAACTGGATCGTATATGCAGCATTTTAGTTTTTTGTGAATTAAGTACTAATCCAACATCATGAGACCATTTACATAGTAAGTCAAAGTCATGCTGGAGATCAGCTACAGCTGTTTTTAAATTTCTGTCAGCAGCTATTAAACAAGTGTCGTCAGCATACTGGAACAACTTACATTTGGTTATAATATTTTGCAAATCATTAACGTATGCCAAGTAGTGTAATGGGCCGAGAACGGATCCCTGTGCAGTTCCTTCAGTAACGGGTATTCGATCGCTAAATACCCCATCAACCTGTACAACATATCCTCTCCCGGTTACATAATTTTCACACCATCTCAGTAAGGGTCCTCTGATGCCGGTATCATCAAGTTTCTTGATAAGCACATCGTGTTGAAGAGTATCGAATGCTCTGCTATAGTCGATGAATACCATTAGTATATGTTTATTGCTTTATTGCTTTTATAATTTTTACATCTTTTTATTCTTTCGTAATTTTTATTTTGTATTATTTTGTAATTTTAATTCGACATCATTCGTATGTCTCTTGCCACCGCTGAAGTGCCTGCGGTGAGAGCCTTTATGGCTTGGCTCACAGCGATGGTAAGAGACCTGACGGGATGACTCTTGTTCCGTAGAAGCAAGGAAGGTCGCTTGTTTGGGATGCCACAAGAGGCGCAAATATGAAATTATAGAAAATAATTTCATTTTTGTGCCTTTTGGTGTTGAAACCATGGGATCGTGGGGCGAAAATGCTAGATCCTTAAAAATGGATCTAGCATCTTCGCCCCACGACCTTTTTGTTAGTTTGCGGATTATTTATTGGTAAAAACAGGCATTTAGAATTTTATTTTTATTATTTTATGTTAAAATTTCCATAAATACTTCTATTTAAATAAAAATAATTACGGATTATAATTATTGGACACTAGAAACTATATTTTGAATTTTATTTTTATAAAATCTTTAACGTCTTGTTTGAAGCAATAGCGGAGTTGTACTACATACAACTGTCAAAGTGTAAATTAAATGTATTATTGTGCACAATGTGCAGTAGTAAATGTAAATTAAGATACGAAGTTATTTTATTTTTATAACTATAGGACCGATAATCGTGCCAAATACAAAACTGACAGCGTTATGAAGCTCCAAGGTACAATATAGGTGGAATTTTGTAATATTACAGTGATGTGTGAGTCTTGTAAATAGTAAATTTTTACCATGTCATACAAATTGTGAAATGAGATTAACAAAATAAAAAAAAAACCAAGACTAGAAAAAAATTAAAATTTCCTAATTAATTAATGGCTTAATATTTGAATTTAAAAAATTGCGGAGTATTTATTATTGGTAGAAACGTCGTGTATTTTTAATTTTATTTTTTATTAAAGTTTCCTTATTACTTAAATATTTGAATAAAAAACAAATTGCGGATTTTAATTATTGGTAGAAACGGATATTTTGAATTTTATTTTTATTATTTTGTGTTTAAGGTTTCCTTATTATTTGAATAAAAAATTTGCGGATTTATATATTTTGGTAGAAACGGGCATTTTGTACGGTTGCAAAACGTACGCAGTGCATCGTTGTTGCACGCAGTAGACCAGGATTGCATGAACTTGAAGTGGTGTAATTGCGGCATCACTTGATGCTTTAAGTGCATAGGATTTATTTATGTCACAAAATTATTATAATAACAATAAAAATTAAAATATTTACAAATAACCTACTACAAAAAATATACACCGTCCAAATCATCGTTCAATAGCATAGGATGCAACGATGTACCGATAATTCAAGTAGGTCCATGCAATATTCATTTTTGTGCCTTTTGGTGTTGAAACCATGGGGTCGTGGGGCGAAGATGCTAGATCCTTAAAAAAGGATCTATCTTCTCGTCTCATAGAGTCCACAGGTGACCGGAGGGCTGGCAGTTACCTCGGCCAACATATAAGTTTGGCTATTGGGCGGGGTAACGCAGCCAGCGTGTTGGGCACATTGCCTCATTGCAGCGGCGTTTATATTTTTAATGTTTAGTTTTTAATTTAGATTTTAAATCGATTTTTTAAGATTGTATAATATATTATGTCAAATAATTATACATAACTTAATAGGAATAAAAATTAGGTCCAAATTCCAATTTTGGCCTGACTGTAAAAATAATAATAATACAAAAATAATAATAAATAATATTAATGAGGCCCGGACATCGCTATGCTACGTGTATGCGGGCCGTCGTGGCTTCAGGTGATGTCGCAGTCCAACGATATTTTGACATCTAATAAAGTAAGTTAAATATTATAGTTTAAGGAAACTGTAAAACAAGCTAACAAATTATATTATTGTACCTATATAATGTTAATGGGACTCATCAAAACATACCTACCAAATGAGCCCAAACTCGAGGGATTTACTAGAATCCATTGAAGAGTTCCAGTATCCACGTCCTGCATCATAATAATATTATCAACTCGATGGAATCAAATTATTGTAATGTGATTGGTATTGTACATCACCACAATTAGTAGTTTTTATCCGACTTCAAAAAAAGGAGGAGGTTCTCAATTCGTCTGAATCTTTTTTTATTTTTAATAAAAAAAAACCACCTTCAAAAACTAAAAAGCAAAAAATAATTGGATATATTATTATTATTTCTACCCACTATGTTGAAGTCGGGCAGGTATAACAAGGATGCAAAGTTGACGCAAGGCTCGTGGGTAGAAATAATAATATGTAAATATTATATCTAATTATTTTATGCTTTTTAGTTTTTGAAGGCGGTTTTTTTTTATTTAAAAATATTTTTTATTAAATTCGACTTTCAAGTAAAAATGCTTACTTGGTTATTTAGCCTTAAAAAATTGTTAGAAAATACTTACTGGAAATAAAATAGTAAAATATGTATGTTGACCGATAGCCATGTAGGTGTACGAAACGGATCGCTCATGCACTCTGGCATGGAGGAATGGAAAGGGGTGTTTTAGTGGTTTAAACTCCATCCAATCACTTTAAATTTATACACCCCTGGTAAATTTAACTTTAAAACTATTATTATTAATAATTAAATATCTTTGTAATTATTATATTATACAATGTACGAAGAGGAAGTGGTACGAATTCCATATGAAGTAAGTGGTACAAAGAAAAAAAAGCAGTATTGTTTCGGATAGGTCTGGCATTGCATATTGTTATGTTTTACCTGCTTAATCTGTTAAGTTTTTGAAAGTCGGTTGGTACACAAGCTTTCCTTCAAGGTACCAAAGGTTATGTTAGGTCAATATATCATTGAAGATCATTGATTAGGTATTTATTGAAAGCATTAATTGTTTATTTTTATATCTAGATCTTAGTTAAGTTAATTTAAAATGTAACATTAATTATTATTTATAAGACGAAATAAAGTAATTTATTTCTGGCGGTAAAAAATACTAGTCTAACTAGAAAGTAAACTAAACTAACTAGGTCAATAAAGCAATATAACCTGCAACTACGATGCAACTTCACCAGGATTGCATAAAAGCGAGGAGATATTAAATATAGATGCACATATTCGGTATGCAACTGCTGGCGTCGCTGCTGCATCGATTGATTTTCCAGATCCTGTATATTATGGTAAATCTAGCAGTACCGACGTAGGTACCTATTCCACTACTTAAGAAAAGAGACCTAATAAAAATCAAATTATATTTCCGATTTATGACGAAGGCAAGAGAGCCAATAAAAAGTGACTGGTTGACCCGTGACCGCATGGTTAGATACCAATACTGTGGCATGGTTGTAAAGTGGTTGTAAGAAAATGCATACCTATCTACCTACCTGCTATAATATTGTAATGTATGCGGAGCTGCGTAGTGCTTTGGTGGTATTCAATAATACCTAATCTACCAAATACTTAAAGTGTTGTTAACTAAAATTCTAACACTGATACAACACTTATTATAATTATAGTATATACTGGTGGCGCAGAGTATTAGTAGGACTGGTGTAGAGTATTTTAATTTATCTGAGAATTCATTGTCTAAGGAGGAGGTGGTAAAATTGGACGTTACCACTTTGTACGTCAAGCAAGTATTATTTTTTCAAGTTAACACGTTGAATTTGATATTCTACCTATATAATAGCTACCTACCTACCTAAAAGTTCAGATAAAAGGTACTATTACCTATTCTGTGATAAAACCATAGAAAAAATAGATAGATAAAACACAGATATACTTCCCTTTTTATAATATCTGTGTGATAATAGCTATATTTTATGCAACTGTATCGTAATGAGGCTCATTTTAATTCGAGTGCTGTTTTTTGATACGAGGCTTGCCGAGTATCAAAATAGGATAGTACGAGAATTAAAATGACTAATTACGTACAGTTGCATACAAGATTTTATCTACGACAAGGACGTCTTTATAATTTTTTACTTTGTAAATTAATAAAAAAGTCAAATCAATTGACTGGTTGGGAAAGTGCCAGAACCCAGAGCCGCTAAGCTATAGGTATCCTATTTATGAAGATAACCATATCGATACAGCTACGACTCATAACGATACAGCTCCCATACAACGAACTGTATCGTTATGAGAAGCAAACACGAAAGAGGGTTCAATTCGATATAGTTGTCAAATTCGAAATTGGAACTTTTCGATGCTGGAGTAGATAAAAGCTTAAAAGTCACCTGTAGTGACGTTTTTCAAAAACATTTCGATCTAGACAGCTCAATGGACCTAGACCTAGATATTACCAGTGAACTGCGTAACCCTGTGTGGATTTTTCATGGAAAATGTTCATTCCTGAAATGTTCGTTCTACCTACGTGAATATGCATTTTTTATGGAAACGCCGTTCATCGTCGGTCACCACCGAGTAGGATGTATGGTCTGTGTCGGTCACCACCGAGTATGTGTCGGTCACAAATATCTCAGACTCATACCGGATATCTATCTTATTTCAAAAGATGCATCTTAGTTCTAGAACTACAATGCACTTTTACTAAGGATTCATGATCTTAAAGAGGCGTTTAAATACACATGCAATTGCTACCAAGGGTCGCTAAAAACTAAAACTTTAAGAGGGTCAACACTGCAAGTTAAGGTAATATAATAAACTAGCTGATGCCCGCGACTTCATCCGCGTGGAATAAGTTTTTTTGGATTCCCGCGGGAACTCCTCCATTTTCCGGGATAAAAAGTAGCCTATGTTACTCTCCAGGTCCTCAACTATACCCATGCCACAAATCACGTCGATCCGTTGCTCCGTTGCAGCGTGATTGAATGACAAACCAACAAACCAACGAACCAACAAACAAACTGACTTTCGCATTTATAATATTAGTATAATATTATATATGATTATAATATGTAGCTAGTTTATGCTCGCGACTTCGTCTGCGTAAACTACACAAATTTCAATCCCCTATTTTACTCTCTTAGGGGTTGCATTTTCAATTCTTTCATAGCGGATGACTTCGTCATAAATTATAATAGCTATCGATATGCCATGGCGAAAACAGGGCAGGCGCTCACCTAGGTATAATATTACGATACTAATTTATATTATAATAAATGTTAGCTATACATAGAGCGACCTAAAGCACAGTAAACAGATACAACCAGTATGGAAACTACCTAGAAACGTTCGAAACAGCCTCACTCACACAAACGTGCGCAAGGAACATGCGATGACGCGGCACTCACTACTGACGGCACTGCGACGAGCGCTTGGGGTCTCGTCGATGCGCACGTTTGTGTGAGTGAGCCTGTTTCGAATCTTTCTAAGTAGTTTCTATACTGGTTGCATCTGTTTACTGTGTCTAAAGTATGCTTACCTAACTGCCAACTGCACCAACAAATAAGGAAGCGGCCTCATCCATTGCTACATATTTAATATACTTATAATACGTTAGAGGCTTAAAGCACAGTTAAGGATAGGTATAATTACGTTCTTTTAGTTACGCTTTGGCAGCACATACTTATTATCTAATAGCACAGAATAAGTAATAGTACAGCTGTACAATAATTAGTATTCTGTGGCGAGTGGCGACGTCAGTAGACGCCTATCTCGACTTCAGTTTGTGATTTATGGCGTCATCGGGCTGACCATCCCTTCGTCACGAGTAGATATGTAGAAACCTTAACGCCCGTGTATCACACAATATTTTTCAATACATTTGTGAGAAAACTTAAAAACAAAAGTCGTAGGAACTTGGTACTCAATAGAAAATGGTTTTTCACGCCCATACTTATTATTGTACGAGATTTTTGGCGGCTATTTTAAGCGCAGTTTTTTTCTCACATCTAAAATACCTATTTGTTGATTTAATTTTATAATTGCACATGATCACTTAAACCACTCGTATTTTTTGATAATTTATAAGAAAAATTTAATGAAAACTTAAAAAAATAGCGCGCAACATTTTTTTTAGGTTTTCTACATTTCAAGTCAATATCATTATGAAACTTCTTGCAAGAAAACTTTTTATTTAGATGTAAAGTGGACTTTAAAAAAATGCAAATTAACTGGACGAGGGCAGAAAAATCAGCAAAAAAACAGCAGCAGCACGTAACAAATTTCAAGCAGGTAAAACTAGCTCGCTTCTATCAGGTTAGCCGGCTATAATAATGAAGTAAAAGCTCGATAGGTATGGTTAACTAGCCATAGATTAAGATTCCATAAATGCGAAGAGCTCGTGCGAAACTAATGGTCCATTCAAGTTTCTTAAACTGAGCTGCTAGCCGCTGTAAGCCAAGCCACACCTAAACTAAGATTGCATAAAAAGAAGGAGAGTAACTCAACAAAGCTCCTAAGTAACTATTTTGTATGTATTTTTGAAAAATAAGAACTGTAAAGCCCTTTTCTGCAGGTGCAGTTGTCTGGTTCCCTTCAGCAAAGACATACTGCCAAGCGATTTAGCGTTCCGGTACGATGGTTTTAGAGACCGTTTAGGGGTCTGGGTTTAATATAACTGCCGTAACCTTTACAGGTTGGCCCGCTACCAACTTAGATTGCATCATCACCTTACCATCAAGTGAGATGTCATCACAGTCAAGGACTAACTTGTAGTGGAATAAAAATAAAAAGTCAGTTAATAAGCATAACTTTTTAGGGTTGCGTAGTCAATAAGGAACCCTTATAGTTTCGCCATGTTTATCCGTCCGTCCGCGGTTTAATAGCTCAGGCCTCAGAGACTATTAGGCCCGGACTCCACCAGAGCGGAGATGTGCGGAGATGTCTGAAGCGGAGACGAGAAGAGATATTTTTCAGCTAGGGTGTATCCACCGAAGCTGTGTGGAGATGCGTACTGGCTAAACTGGAGCGGAGATGTGTACTGGCTAGAGCGGAGATGTATGCTGGCTAGAGCGGGACTGAGCTGCGTGCGGTGAGCGTTGGATGTTGAGATGAACGCAGCGCCTCTCACAACACGCCGCTCACATCTCCTCTCATCTCCGCTACGCGCCGTCGCCAGTTTGCGAGCCACAGCTCACATCTCCACATCGATCGCGCCGTGATCGCGCCATACAAATGTGATACATCTCCGCTCAGTGGTATATCCACTGAAGCTGAGTGGAGACCAGATGTGCGAATAACGAAATTCTATTGGTTGTTTAAATCACATCTCCTCTCCTCTCGTCTCCTCTCCGCTCTGGCGGAGTCCGGGCCTTAGTACTAGAAAGCTATAATTTGGCATATATGTTGATTACGCCGACAAAGAGGTAAAAAATATTATATTTATTAGGGGAAAAAACTTTTTAGGGTGCCTTCCCTACACGTGAAGTGAGGAAGAATTTTTTTTTCTCGTCCTTCCAAATATATTCTGGGTATGGGAAACCATATTTATCAGGGGTCCGTTTACAAAATATTAATAAGCTTCGAAGTGCTATTTTTTGCTCTACCCACTAAACGGTTGTTTCTGGACAATTTCTTATTTCTGGATGTGTAAATGTGCACAGAACCTTGCTGGTACTCAGGTAGTCTACTCAGGTGGCAGTTTACTTAGTAAATCTTACTTCTTCTTACTAATATTATAAATGCGAAAGTTTGGATGTATGGATGTATGGATGGATGTTTGTTACTCAATCACGCCCCAACAGCTGAACGGATCTGGATGAAATTTGGCACAGAGATAGATTATAGTCTGGAATAACACATAGGCTACTTTTTATCCCGGAAAATTAAAGAGTTCCCGCGGGAACCACAAAACCTCGATCCACGCGTACGAAGTCGCGGGCATCAGCTAGTTATAAATAAAATTAAAACACATGAATTTGAAACAAATTTGACGTACTAAATGCGTACGTTTAACTTACAATAGTGATGGACACATTCCAAATTACTATCGAATCGTGTCGATAATTTCCATAGTTCTCCCAGTTCTACTATGTAGGTATTTACCAAATTTTGTGGTCCAACAATAACAAGTATAAAACTTTGAAGAAACGTAGGTCGATTATATTAATTAGTCCTAACTTACGTCTTCTCGTCTGAGAAAACTATTGAAACTTATACGCGCCTTGTTTCTACAAGCGTTAAGGACGAAAGAGGTTGATGGGAAGAGAAAGAGATGTGAGATATAAAGCTCCTTATAGTTCATGCGATTCTAGTATTTCAGTCCCTTGGATTCTGTAGAAATCAATACCTTTAACCATGCGCTTTACAATTGTTTAACGCCTGCATGCAAGAGCAGGCAGACCTAGGCAGCATGTGGCACATTTGACCTCACAAGTAAAACAAAGCAGTCATCATTTTCCATTCCATTTTTCAGTAACGTTATTGGTGAGGGTGTACTTGGCTAATTAAATCACTAAATAATTGAAACAAATAGCATATTAATGAAAAGGGCTCGAAAATTTCTCAAGCATCATCTCATACTGAAAAGTTTTTTATCTATTCTGATTAGAATCTGCTTTGCGAACTGCCATCGTGACTTAGCATTTTAAGTACTAGAACGAGTAGAGTTGTCCTAACTCCTAATCTATACTAATATTATACGGAAGAAAGATAATGATGCTAAATTCGTAGCTGCAAAGCCCATCTAGCTAGGACCAACACTGCGGCTTAACCAGCGCAATTTGGAACCGACCAATATTATCTTCAAACATTTTCGTTAGTACTTAGTACCTAGGGCTCCGTACCAAAATAGTAAAAAATAATCCTGATGTTGCAACTATATTGTCTCCACACAAAAGTAACTACTTAAGCTATCTGTTAACAATATTAATGCTTAACTAACCATATTTTTTGAATCTCATAATAATATTTAAAAAACTGGCCTGAATAGAGGTTCGAATTTTGGAGTTACTTTAACTATACTGACCTATTAACTATATGAAAGGGCTATATAGATATTTACTTATTTGAAACCCTTTAGTTTTACACTTATGATGAAACATGTATAAAGTAAAGCCGCCAGGTCACACTTTATCTAAAATATATTTTGTAAAGCGAAAAATCATACTAATATTATAAAAATGCGAGTGTGTTTGTTTGTTGGTTTATTATGGATTTATTAATATATCCCGGAAAACTAAGGAGTTCCCGCGGGAATCAATCAAACTTAAACCACGCGGACGAAGCCGCGAGCATCTAGGGCAGCTAGTCGAAAATGGGAAGAAATCTCTTACTACTCAAATCAAATCAAATCAAATCAAATATTTTTTATTCAAATAAACTTTTACAAGTACTTTTGAATCGTCAAGCGAATCTACCACTGGTTCGGAATGCCATTCCTACCGAGAAGAACCAGCAAGAAACTCGGTACTTACTTTGTAAAGGTTTTTTTAAATCTGCTATACACCTTTACAAACTGTCATAGATAAGCGTAATAGTTCCCGTGGTTATGCCGTATGCGGTCTCAGAAAAAAGTGATTTTTTGAGACATAAATTATGTATCAATGAAATGAAATGAAATCTTATATTATAACGTTATACTATAATATATCTAATGATCTTGGTACGGAACCCTAAAAATGATGAAATGAAACGGTATGGATACCATAAGGTGAAAGGTCCCCAAGGAGCAAGGAGGGAAGATTTTGATGCATCGATATGATATTTTTGACTTCTTGATTATTAATTTCATAAAGTATCGCAAATTTAAAAAATGTGCATTAACGACGCGACGGAGGTAGTGCAATATGCACCTTTAAATAAAACTGAAAATAACTATAAAAGGACTTTTCCATTTTATGCTGTCCTAGTACTGAAATCGCGAAATAGTGTGAAAATTCAATACCGTACCAACGTCCCACGGCGCAGGTACAAACAATGCGTTATTTTAGTTTACGTTTTACTACGATGACGTAGTTAGTGCAGCCGTAAATCGATATCGCATCTTCGGTCCAACAACACTAGCTGCGTACATAAAGGTACCAACACACTGAATCTTCCCATTTGATACACTCTGTATGTCAGTAAAAATATCTGTATTCACGAAACTTTATCTTTTCACTTTAACAGAAACTCAAAGTCAACGCATACTCCTAGTTGACCAAGCGAAGCGAAGGTCTCTGAGTCTACTTGACTGAATTTGCATTTGTCCGTCCGTCCGTCCGTCCGTCTGTCAGAGCCTTATAACTTCTGAATTACTGAACGTAATTACTTCTAAACCGATGGCCTCCAGCCGAATATGGCTTAAAAAGTTATAAAAATCTTTATTTCAGGGGAGCTCTCATAGAAGCGAATGCGAGGTAAAATATTTTTTATAGCGTTACATAAGGTTGCGGTATATCATTTTAAAGATAATTGGGAAAAAAGTCCAAAAATATATATTTTTTTAATTTTTCCCCTAAAATTGACGAAATGGGGGGGTTTCAAAGTGGAGATTTTTTAACGTCCAAAGTTGACCTCAGAACTCTCAATTTTCTGAAAGGCTGAGCCTGAAACTTGATCAATTATTTGAATTATATCCTGTACTTGAACAACAAATACTAAAATTAGATAAATATTTTATGGAAACGAAATTATTTAATTTTTAATGAGCTTCAGTATTTTTATCAGAACTTCACAATGATTCACAATAGATGACACTCTGTAAAATTTTATTCGTTTGTGCTTACAAATAATAGACGTTAGCGCCATCTTACGAGGAATAAAAAAATAGTCTATTGATAGTACTGACCGTGGTACTGATGTTTATGAACGTAAAGATGAGCGCGCATTATAGGTAAAACTATCATAAGGATACCGCGAGGTCTACGTTGGGGGCGAACCACTAGTTTAGTTATGGGATTTCACTAAAGAGCCTGTCGAGGCTTTGAGGACTTCTAGATCCGAGTACGGCTCCCGGGAAATTCTACTATATAATAATAATAAATATTATATATATTTATATAATAATTCTAAAGACAGAACTACCTACTTCCTATTGTATTCAAAAGTTCGGGAATTATTGTCATCATCATATTTACGGTACCTGCTGAAACATGTGCAACCAGCCTAATATTGGCTTCTGATTGGAAAGTGTAGTAGCAGTGGTGTAGTGGCCTGCCTATACATATCTATTGTACCTGTCTTCAGTCTGACGTTTTAACCTATGAGGCGACCCACACCTTTTACTATTTCTGCATGCCTAGTAGCAATTACCTATCTCAGGTCGTACTTACCCTATTTAATCGGATTTTGATTTCTTTTACACCACTACCCGTCCGAATTCAACATAGTGGGTAGAAATCAAAATTATTTTTACTTTTTTATTCAAGCAACGACGCGGCAGTCTACCTACATACTCGTAATGTAAGCCTGCTCGTACAAAACCGGGGCAGGTTGACTAGTATGTACTACTATGAAACTTTCCAGTTTCAATGGTTGTTAGAAGTTCGGGACTCAATTAGTGGTTAATGTATAACGAACATTTAATTTAACAGGCATTAAATTAATTAAGAATTAAGTCTTAATTAATTTGTTTTGTGTATCCCATAATATGTCAACGTAAGATTGCAAAAACCATTAAATTATACAACTAGCGAAATTGTAAACTGTCGACAGATTACAATTTAACGCATTATTTTTCGGTAGATTGTAATCTGTTAGGTATATTAGCACTACCTGTCACAATCTGTCGACAGTTACAATTTCGCTAGTTAGATTACAATCTAACGGTTTTTGCAATTTTACGGTGACACAAATACATTATTTATTTGGAGGTGAATGTTTATTATTCCCGTACTGCAAGCTTTGTGAGTTTTTTCTAGGTTTCCTTTAAAGTTTTCAAACAAAGTTTTCTACTTAAAATTTATGTATGGATTCTATCTAGAAAAGAGTTCTTCATACGAGCAAGGGAGCCCTAAAACGGTTATGGATATTTAAAGATCGTAGCCAAAGCTTTTAAAGTTTACATGATTTACGGCGTAGCTTGAGAGGATACATCAACCAGTCTTATCTCGCATGCATCTCTCACGTCAGCTACTGTAGGATCTTGAAGGTAAATGGTAATCGCTATTCAACGCTTACGATAAGCGGGCCCACTTGACATGATTCAGAGCTGTGGATCGCGCTCTCGAGTCTCGAGTGTAGACTGTAGGTACAGTACAATGGCGGAGTGCGCTCCATACAAACGGAAATTGACACACGGAACAAATGAAGAAACTTGAAATTTAATTCGCAAATCTACGTGGTACAATGTGTATCTTGTAAAGTCAACTTACAATCGTGCATTGTCGAGTGACGAGTCAACATCTCCTGAAGATGCTCCGGTGTCGGAGTGAAACGTAGGTACATACGCGTTGAGAATAATTTGGAAGATTTATGCGGTGGGTGAATATTGCAAGATACACATTGTGCCACATAGATTTGCCTACTGTGGCGGATCATAGCGACTTCCGCAAAGTAACGCCTGCGTCTATCCAATACACCGAACAAATGCAACTCGATTCGATTCGACGTGAATCCTTTATACTCCGGGTCTTATACAAATCAGTCTCAATGAAATTTTGGAGACACGAATAAGCGATCAGATTTCCATTAAAATTATATGACGTTTTAGCAACGACCTCAATTTACATAGACGGACCCTGTCAATCAAAGAATGTGGACCTATTTTACTCACGCCATCTAGTCTGTAAAGCGGGACAGCGCTATGGCGGGGACTAGGACAGGGCTATACAGGTTAGGAGCGTGCTCTAAAGGTTGGACGCTCAATTTTTTCTATGAAAGGGCCCATCTAGTTAAATATCGATGGTTTTAAGTTAAACGGGCTCAAGGATTTGTACTTATGGTTAGGTATTTTAAATTAATTCAAATGCTCAAGCATAAGACACATTGAAAGTGTTTTTTTTTTGCGAAAATCTTATACCTCAACAACAGACACAAATATTAATAAAGGGATTCCTTAACCAGAAGGGTAAAAATAAAATGTTAAAAGCGATTTAACAGATTGACCGTAAAAGCGTAGCTAACGTACAGTTACAGACACACTTTCACAATTTTGTAATATTATAAAACAGATTTCTAGAGCATATCTTGAGTTTAATATGGTTTGTACTTTGTATGGGGCGCGCTCAGGTGAGCCAAAAGCTCAAAAGAGCCGTCTTTGGTACATTTCCTTCAAAGATTTTATTTTGTAATGTCGTGTCATTGCTAAAACAAATAAAAGCAGCGTGGTTTGTTTTAGCAAGTTCTGATTCCCTCTCTCAGAGAGTGGAGGCATGTCCCAGCAGTGGGACGTTAATGGGATGGAGTGGTACCTATAGGTTATCCTTCAATGATTACCTAGCATCTGGCATAAAGCGGAGTCACAATGATATGCGGATATGATGATATGAATGCGGATGTTTGATATCTTGCAAACTTGGTGGATTTCGAATTTATTTTTAATGTGGTTTTCAGTAGGTATAGGTTTAGAGCATGAACCTATAAAACGACTCTATGTATTGGTGAAAACGTAAACTTAAAAATAAATTAACTAGGTAAGTACGTAGGTACTATTGGGTTATCCAAATATTTATACCTAATTTAAAATGACAAACGGATATTATCATTAATTTATTTGACAGTTCCTAGCTATAGACTTACTAGATTGGGTTCTTATGTAGTAGATAGGTAGGTACTAAGATTATAACTATTTGGAAGTTCTGGAATCTCTACTGCCTAGGCAGTCCTTAAATATTTTTAGTTTAATCTGGCCCTAAAATGACTAGATATACCGTAGCCCAGAAAATATTATGATAGCCAGTGTACCTACTATGAATAGCAAAACACAGGTAGTGCTTTGCTATTCATATTAGCCTAACTACTAGTTATTACTAGGTACCTACCCTAAATTTCATAATTTTGGGGTTATAACTTGAAAAATATAGTGAAATATGGATTAATAAAGATTTATAAAATTATACCTATTATGTCTAAAAGACTAAGGCATTTTATAAATAATAAAATCTTACCATGGTCGTTGGTGACAGCGTACTGGTAGGAAGGAATGATATCTGGCATTTGCCGCGACGGCGATGCCGGCGGCGGTGGTCGGTAAGCAGTCTCCACCGGGCCGTAAGCGAGGGGCCACTCTCGCTCGCCCATGCCGCCGTACGCGCAGTACTCCCCACCGTAGCTCAGCTGCTGGCTGTGGCTGGACGTGTAGGCGCACGTGCCGTACTCGATGGACGGCGCGCTGCTGACGCTGGCTCCGCTGCCGCTCGCCAGCTCGTAGCCCGACGGCTGCGGCGGGGGTAGTGCACCCACTCCACCGCCGCACAGGTATCCACCACTCCCGAACTGGGGTTTCAAGGGTTGACACTTGCGCCGAAAACCGCGCGGTCGCCGCCGAAACGATCCCTCTTCGAACATAAACTCCGAAGACGGGTCGATCGTCCAGTAGTGCCCCTTCCCGGGCCTGCCGAGGCCCTTCGGCAGCTTGACGAAACACTCGTTCAGGCTGAGGTTGTGTCTCACGGAATTCTTCCACCCCTGATAGGAGCTCCGGAAGAACGCGAATTGTTGTTGCAGAAACGCGTAAATTTCGCTCAGAGTCAAGCGCTTGTTGGGCGAATGTCGGATCGCCATGACGATGAGGGCTATGTATGAGAAGGGTGGCTTTTCCTGGCGACGCGTGGCGGGCGCGCGGCGCGCCGCCTCCTCGGTGGCTTGCTCCTTGGTCTTCATGCGTGCGCGTCGCAGCGCAAGCCGGCGAACAGTGCGCGCCGCCCATCCGCCACGCGCGCCTTGCGCCCGCGCCGCCCATCGCCGCGCCCCACGTGTTGCCGACTCAGCCCGACACCCACACCCACACCACGGCACGGTGTACACTCACAATGCTGAAATTCACTTGAAAACTTACAAACAGCCTACGGTATACCTACGCTAATAAATGTTCTGGTACTTAGGTACCTACATAACAGATAACACCTCTGCTTAGATTGTATATTACTATTTTAATTAAGCAGATGTGCCAAATATTTGCAGAGTAGGAATACCTATGTTATATTATACTAATATTACTTAGCATAAAAATGTACCTAAATATGACCCGTAAAAGCTCCATTTTGCTAAACCTTTCATCGACGCATTTTCCCATAATGGACGGAAATGGTCCTGAAACTGAAATTGGTCCTTCAAATTCAAATGCTTTTCATTACGATAAACTTAATAGGTACAAGTACAACTTAAGAATCGTCAAGTAAATCTACTATTACCTAATTTTCATATTTTATACCACTACCTAGTAGCATAGAAGAGTCGCGTCGTAGCGCAGACGGCGGAGCACCGGCTTACTATAGCAGCCTGGATCACTCACAAACTTTATACAATAAACGACGGAAAGCCCGCTTACACAATAATATTTACCCGTCGCAAGGACGCCTGTCGAACGCCCGCTCTTGACCTAGCACAATTAAACCAAACATTTTACTAGATCCATAAAACAGTTATACGACGTACACCAAATATTTACCATAAAGCGTAAACCAAAAGTTTTGCATTAAACTTGCTCGATTTATTTACACACGGAAGCGGCGAGGGACTTTCAGCCTTATGTCCAGCACGGACGGATACATTTTTCAGAGAAAAAATAATCGGAACTAGTGATCAAATCACGCGAGTAAACTAACTCGATGAGGAAGTTATTGTACTCGTAGCAAACAAACTGATTGGCTTTTGAACTTTATAGTTACTAGTACCTATTACATAAGATTTGCCAACTACCTAAATAACTACTTATAAGGTACACCTCAGATTTACGGCTTTTCTTAATCCCGAAGCAACTCTTTGATTTTCTGGGACGAATTTTTTGGGAGGCGAGCTTATGCACGTACTTTTGCATTTTAAAAATCTAATTTCTGTGGTTTGGGTTTGGATAAATTAGATAAAAGCTTGCGAGCATCTTTCAAGCTAACTGAAGTAGTACCGTAGTAAATAAGCTGCTATAGTCTGCACTCAGCAGCTTGTCGAGAAAACCATTCGACATAACGACGCAAGTTCTACTTCCTAACTTACAACTTCCCAATAAGCTAGTAAAAGACTGTTATAGTACATTTGCACAATTATATCTTACTTACGTGAAACTTACAGATATATGCGGCCTACCTCCCTACCTAGGTTCCTTACCTGGGGTACTGTCAAGTTCTATAAAACATACAGTATTCTGCGGTACTGCCAAAATATTATCCAGTTCCCATTACACGGCTTAGGTAGGTACTTCGTGCGTTGATAAATCAGCCAATAACCAGTTTGTCATGACCAGTCTTATATAGTGTACAACTGTATACCTACCTAGATTTCTGTGGAGCTATACTTAACCTGTTAGAGCATCTAAAAATACAATCCCCGTGTCGACGGAGCCGCGGCGCGAAGCGAGGCGCAGGTCCGGGTTGCTGATCTCTGGTATAAACAGCCGCGCCGCCTGTAGTAAACAACACCTCCAAC
Organism: Erebia aethiops; assembly: GCA_923060345.2. Taxonomy (NCBI): domain Eukaryota; kingdom Metazoa; phylum Arthropoda; class Insecta; order Lepidoptera; family Nymphalidae; genus Erebia; species Erebia aethiops. Next base: position 7,006,934 of record OV281079.1, on the reverse strand, counting down.
ACTTTGATGATATTACATTATCCTTAGCTCTTTACGACTTTCATCTTCTGATAAGTACATTTTTTAAAACAAAATTAATCTGCAACATTTTTACGACATTAAAATCTATAATTACCTACTCTGTTTGTCATCATCATCATTTCCAACCGATTGCTGGCTCACTACTGAGCACCCGAGTCTCCTCTCGGAATGAGAAGGGTTTAGCCATACTCCACCACGCTGGCCAAGTGCGGATTGGCAAGCTTCCCACGCCTTCGAGGACATTATGAAGAGCTCTCACGCATACAGGTTTCCTCATGAAGTTTCGTTCAACGTTAAAACAATAAATGGTAATTATTTATCGATCAATCATAGAGTTATGAAACATTTTAAAAACTAATTAGACCTAGTCGTCTAAATGATTCAGTTGCTAAATGCAGGAAAGTGTAATGTAATTTAGTCCTAAATTTAGAAATAAAACCGGTCAAAGGCGAATCAGACTCACGCACAAAGGGATCCGTATTCCATAAAACCACACAATAATTATTTTTGTAAATAACACGAAATATGTAATAACTGGCTTTTATGTAGGTACCTACATGTAGCGCTAAACCGGTACCTGACAAACAATTCGACACCCTATGAGTACGGAACCCTAATTATGGATTTTCGGCTAAGTATTTTTCCATACTTGTGCAACTTCTTGCCCAACGGGAAGACCCTATAGGTTTTGATTTATTGGCGAGTGTCAAAATATGCAAAATATGTGGCATATAAACGGCCCTATCTTTTGATTGCGTTGACTTCGAAGCTTGATTTTTACAGCTTCAAGCGACCGTAAACCTAAGTATTTCATATTAATTTGACGACCTCCGTGGGGCAGTGTGTAGCGCTGTTGCCTTAACGTGCGGAGGTCCCGGGTTCGATCCCTGGCAGGGTCAATTTGGGAATTTATAATTTCTGAATTTTCTCTGGTCTGGTCTGGTGGGAGGCTTCGGCCGTGGCTAGTTACCACCCTACCGGCAAAGACGTGCCGCCAAGCGATTTAGCGTTCCGGTACGATGCCGTGTAGAAACCGAAGGGGTATGGGTTTAATATAACTGCCATGCCCCTAACAGGTTAGCCCGCTACCATCTTAGACTGCATCATCACTTACCATCAGGTGAGATCGCAGTCAAGGCCTAGCTTGTAGTGGATAAAAAAAAAATAAAAAAAAAAAATAATAATATTAATTTCAACTTGGTACCTCTACGCGTTCACGACTCACAAGCTGTGAGAAAACGTTGTAGGTACCTACCTAATTGGGCTGCAATCTGAAATCATTGGTTTACCTAAGAGGAAAAGCTCCATGCATTTTGTGACATCATGATCAAACAAGTTAGTAAGTACCTAAGTAGGTAGCTTGTGTTCTCCGGTGCTTATTAATATTCTTAGGCACAGCACGTAGAAGCTTCATAGGAATTTGTCTGTGATGGATAGGATACAACATTATAAAATAGGTAGTTGTTAGTGCAAAACAGATTTATTGTGTTGTACTTTTTTGTTTATACAGAAGGGGAAATCGTCATGGACACCTCTTGGGTAGTGCCGGACTCTTACCGGCTAAAACTCCTGCTGTTTCCTTGTTGGCCGTGTACCCGTGTGTATTTTGTGGTACTAGATCATCCATTTAAGATCAAGTACCTATTAATAAAGAACCTAGTAATTAAGTCCGGTTTGACGTGTGTCAATTCGCAGACGCAAGTTGGTTTTCGCTAAACCGCTAGCTTTCCATCAGATGATTTGATAAGTACCTACATGGAGTGCATTTGTTGGTACAGAAATTAGCGCACCTACTCGGGAAAACTTGATGCAGAAACAATAAATTAAAGTGCATCTACTTTTCTCACTCTAGCTCGAATTTAGATACTGTAGCGAGAAGAGATGAAGATGCTCTATGACGTGTACGTCGAGACGCCAGGCTCCGCCTACAAGATGGCGCGGTAGTACGGTAACAGCGCGCGCGCACGCGTCTGCTTCTAGTATTAGTATAGGATTAGTATGAGTTAGCACAATATCTTAACAGCGTTGATGGGTTTCGAGGATCTATACCATAACGTCAGTGTAAAATAGTTCTAAATAACCAAAAAACAATGGTATCATACGTTTGGTTAGTGTTCGCCCAACAGGCAGCCACTGAAGCGGAAATTAAAAACCTTTTACTTATTAGTAACTGCGATAAGTGTAGTAGGTACACAAGTTCAAAAGTTAAAACGTTTACTACCTACTCTGACATTAGAGTTGCGTTACTCGAAAACTTTCAGCGCGCTGTCTCGACTCTCGACTCTCGAGATGTACTTACAACTCGTGCTAAGGGTAGGTACTGATCAGTGATCTTGAACCCTCCATTCATCACCATTTACGATCCAGCTATGTTTGCTTTGAGGTTTTTACGGTTTCGCCTTAAAATTGGTATGCAATTAGACGTTTATAGTTCCTTGTAAATTGATTGTCGGTCTCGGTTGGAACCAGTCCACGTCTGAAATCTTAATGAAATTTTCAAGTTCAAATAATCAGAACTGTCTATAGCAAACTAATCATAGCCGGGAATATGGATCATCCCTTATTTATGATCACAACATCAATGCGCCAGGTGTCCTAATACCCTAGCGAGGTACCTATTACCTAGGTAATCCTTACTTAGGCACAGGTATCAAAAACCTACCTACTAATGACGAACAAATATATACCTAAAATGCAGACACCGCGTGAATCAACGTTTAGCGAATCAGCACAGCTGGCATTCTCATTTCTCGATAACGCTAAATAGGTATACTTACTAGATATTAGTTCGGTATAGACCTGTAGGTACCTAGAGGCAAGGACATTTTATCATAATCTTATACCATCGACGTGAAAATTATTATACTTATTTTACATCCATATAATAATTTTCAACATAACATCCATGAAACCCACAGACCATACAACCAACTCGGTCATGCAACCTAAGTTAGTATAATTTGTGCCAGTCGTGCATATTTATGATAAAAATAAATATGTACTTGCCGTATAACGTTCGTCACTTCAAAGTTACTGTCAAAACGCATTCAACGTCAAGCGGCCCAACCGCGGACCAGAGTGGTTGGTCCGTGGGCCCAGCTATAACAATGCTATGTGTTGTCGAAAGGTATGTCTAGGTAAATGTGAAAGTAAGTTTGTTAGTTTGTCCTTGAATTACCTACGTCGCAACGGAACAACGCGGTGACGTGATTTTTTACATGGATACGTAAATACGTAATTTATAGTAGACTTGGAGAGTGATATCGCCTTAATTTAATAAGTAGTTCTGGAAAATCAAAGAGTTTCCACGGTATTTTATACTAATTATCCTAAATTCATGGATATCGATGAAGTCGCGGGCCAGTAATTGTTTATGTTATCTGTATCTTACACAGGTCTACATAGATCTATACACATACCTATTACACTACCCTTAGTACCTACCTTCATTCTGTCTGACTAATTTCCTGCGCAGCAATTCATACCAACAATATAATAAGTATACCTTTGTCGGTGTTGTTGATAGTGGATCATGTTTAAAGCAACTTGATACCAATTGGAAAACAAATCTAGCTGACGAGCCTAGACATAGAGTTCTTACACTCTAGAGGCAGCATGTTACAATCTGACCAGTGAACAAAAATACCTACCTCGAATAAAGTATGAAAGCTCTGTATACAGTTGTGTGTTGTTCTTCTTCTATTATTCTTACTTTTCTTTATTTTATTTTAAGTACCCGTTTTTACAAACATACTAATATTTTAAATGTGAAAGTGTATTTGATTGTTGGTTTCTCCTTCAATTACGCTGCAACAGGGCAATGGATGGATGTGATTTTCTGCATATATATAGTTGAACACCCGGTGAGTGACCTGTGCCGGTGGGTGAGTACTTTTATCCCGGAAAAATAAAGAGTTCCCGCAGGAATTAAATAACTTAAACCACGCCAACTAACCACATCAACTGGTAATTGTTAATAATCATTAAGTTATATTTCTGCAACTTCACCTACAAAACGTGGACGCGCGGTTTTGCTGATATGTATTAATAAACATAGGTAACTGAGCGCGAGAGCGATTAGAGATGTACTCTAATCTCTATAGTCTATGTAACTCAATGCCTATGAATAATATCGTTCACTCAGATGATAGCCTCTGCTTCATCCGAACAATTAATTATTTCACTCAATTCAGCATGTTTGCATTACTAGGAACTAGTTAACTACAAACGATGACTACAAAGTAATGAACTACGAATAAAGTCTAAGGTACTGATAGATATTTAAATTATTATTATCAAAATATGATCTTGCAATAATGCCATGAGTATTTGAACAAAATATATCAATCCTAAATAACAAAAGCAAGTACCTACGTAGGTACATGCTTTTGTTATTTAGGATTGATTGCATAAGTTTTTTAATGGAATCAATGTGATACCACTACCTGATATAGGTACCTACTGTAAGATAACAGGTTATTTAGACTATCTACCTACACTACCTACTTAGTAGTTAACTACCTATGTGGTACTGGTAAGTATATGACGACTGACGAGGGATGGATAAGTAAAAAATCGTAGTCAAACAATTTAATTAGATACATTATATTATATTTTATATTCCACCAAGTATATCCATTATCCATTATGTATAAACCTACTACCAAGCACCAGTAAGTCCTCACTTATTACCTATCAAAGGTAGGTACTAAAATTATACATCAATACCTTTCAAGTTAATAATGACTACAAAATATTTTCATTGATTAAATAAAACTGCAAAAAAACTAGCGACTAGGTAGGTACTAACACTGCTAAATGTAGTCTACTACATACTAGGTAATGTCCTAACCTAAGCTCTATTTTCTTACGATAGGTACACGGGTTACGCGTGGAAGGCGGGTTTCCAGACCCACTATGCTAGTACCCAGACTTGCGCTATGGATGAACTAGGTTTTGCAACTGCAGTGCATTACGGAGCAGTCTAGCTGTCGTTCCTACTTCCTAAGCCCGGTGCCGATAGCCTGGATGCTCCGCCCAGAAATTACGCATGCGCTTAGTCTAGAATCTAGATCCAAGTTAACCTCTTCAAAGCTTCTGTTATTCTAGTAAGTTTACTTTAAGGTTAAGGTTATAATAACCTTTATATCTAACCTAAACTTCAGTTTGAAAAGGCTGATTTTAAAATCTTTATTTAGGAAATTTAACCTAGGTACCTAGAGTTACATTGTGATTGGTAACAAAAACTGTAGTTAAGAGCCGATTAATTGGCAATGAAAATCATTAAGTTACATAGACTGCCAAAATATACAAACTTCGTCTCTCGTATCTTATAATACGAGATCGACTTCAGCATTAATATTATAAAAATATTTTTTAAGGCTCTGTAGTTGGATTTTTAAAATAATTGGAGTTTACCTCCTTATGAATGGATTTTCATTGGTATATAAGCCCGGGGTACGAAAATTTATGGGGAGTAAAATCAAAATTTCTCCGTAACGTTATTTACTTTATGTTTCCATGCTCGTCCTATGTAATGTATTTTGATGAATATAAATTATAAAATTCATTTAAATAAATTTATGGAGCATGCTTTCAGTAATATAAAAAAATGCGTTCATAATTACCCCCATTTACTTATAATCGTTCGTAAAGAGTATAAACTCCAGTGTGTCGGAGGTGACACACACAATTTTTTTTAATTTAATGATTTGTTATTGAGGAATTGGCATTCGGAGTTTAATATTGCAGTCCATGCTCTCCGTCAATCGTTCCTACTTCCTGCATCCTGATTCCCGAGCAAGAAACCCTGCAGTTCACAATATGCGGTTATTTTTTAAGTCGCTCGACTATTACCTACTACTTAGCACAGAATAGGTAATAATACGCTACTCCTCCTCCTCCATGCATCGTCACCCTCACTGCTGAGGGTCGTGAACCTTGCCACGGAGTAGGTATGTTTTCTTTCACGAATACGCTAGTATTTAACTTGTAAAGCCTACGTAGCTGTGTTGCTTTCCTTTTTTAAATTCGTTTAAGTATATATACCTACGTCTCTACTCACTACTGCCATGATTTTTTTAACTTAATAAGTGGGTATCTAAAAACAACCGTTTAGCTGAAACCAGCTAGACACCATAGAGTTAAGAGCTTGACTGTAACAAAAATTAGCACTTTCGTAAACGGATTCCTGAATCGAAAAATGTTTTTTTCACACCCGCAATATTTTTAACGATCTATCCAATGACCTTCTATACAATGTGTATAGAAGGTCATTGGATCTATACAACAACACCCCACACCATGGGAAAAAACTCATCCTCACTTTACGTGTAGGGAAAGTTCCCAATTTTTTTAAATATTAATTTTTTATTACCACTTACAAACTCATTGTTTACAACCATACAACAGTATACGCATTATCCATGCTAAATTACAGCTTTGCTTTTTAGTACTAAGAGTCTCTGAGCTAAACCGTGGTGGACAGACAGACGGACGGACGGACGGTCCGACGGACATTTAGCGAACGACATAAGGGTTCCTGCTATGTGATTTTCTATGGTAAAATTAAATTTACAACAGTTGCAGTGTGATTCTCTAAGAAAAGATCGATGCTCGATGACGGAACCCTAAAACAGGCATGCTTCGCGTCGTCGTATGCTTATCTATTTTCCTCATTTTTAAACGGTTTTCACGATTTTAGGCATTTTTGAGTCTGATCAATATGCCCTAGATTGATAAGGGGAGCGGTGTGATGATATACCTAGGACATACGAACTATTATTTAGCTTTTAGTAAATTATCTACATCATTATTATCTTTCTTTTAATACAACCGTTTAACTTTTTTTTACTTATTTTATTGAAAGTTGGTTCCAAAATAAGACGTTATTAGTATGCCTAGTGCCATTGCCTTTCCTAGGGCCTACCTATGTATATACTCAATACTAATTTTTTTTTAATTCATTTAATTTAGACAGGTATCTCATAAGTTAGGTAGGTACGTCATATTTTGACTCTACCGCCGGTTCGGACCTAGTTCTAACAGTTTCTACTGAGAAGAGTGCAGCAATCATAGCAGAAATCTCATATGGGCCGAAGACCAATTCTATCAAGCAGGTACTTGACATATTTTGTTCCAAAAACGGCTAAGTAGTTCACGTGTTGAATACAGCTAACATTATTTGATCTCCAAATCTCGACACAGTGACGTCACAAAACGCGAAGGCGTACGTTAGGGCAATTAAAGCGTAGGGTAACCAGACCGAACCAATTAGGTAAGAAAAATTCCGGAGCAACTACCTTACGGAAAAGTTAGGAAAAAGTTTGTAAATAGATGATTGCGCTGTTATGTGTAACTTGTAGCCAACGCATAAGCAATTTATTAGTAGAGTTTATGAGTTTCAGACACAATTTAGAGTTCCGTTGTAAAATTAGAAATCATAGTTACATCCGGTCCGTCTGTGTTTATTTAACTTTCTCTTAATACATTTCATTTAATAGGTAATAATGTCCTCCTGACCGAATTTCGGCCACGGCGGCCATAGTGATTAGCCATTTGCGCGGGAGATATTATACGGCACAAGTGTGCGCGCGCAACACAGGTGCATTCTCTGTTCCTTAATCCTTTACTCTCATAGCCCGTTGAGATGAATAATCTGATATGACCGGCGAGAAATCAGTCGCAGGACCGACGGCTTAACGTGCTCTCCGAGTCGAGGGTGTCAAACAGCCAACTTCCCAACTCCAGCCTACTTAGAATTTCTTGTCAGAAAAACCCAATACTTGTTATGGCCCGACCCAGGACGCGAACCCGAGACCTGGTCGGCCGCTGTCAATCATGCTAACCACTAGACCAACGAGGCAGTTTGACATGCACAAACCACAAGAAGAATTTTAAAGAATGGCACTTGTACCTATGCATGAACAAGAAAAATGTGAGTCAAAAGAAATATTAGCATAGCCTTTTGAGTGGGAACTGGATATCTACACTTTTAAAATCATTAATCAACATCGTATAGATGGATTGATTATAGTTAGTTGACTATTACATTTTCCGGGATAAAATAATATATTAATAATTCCTATCCTATGTATATTCATATCAGGTTTCAAGCTATCTCCATTCCAAATTCCAGCCAAATCAGTTCAGTCATTGTGGCGAGAATGAGTAGGTAAATTAACAATAGAACATTACTGCCAGGCCGGAAATAAAGCAATTTACGAGTGAGTAATATTGGAATCTGAGTATTGTTTTTCTAAATAATGTAACAATTTCCGAGCCAGTAGAAGAAAACATACAAACATCCAAACTTTTACATTTATTATTAAGTACCTAACCTAAGATGATCTTGTCAATTCTTATTTTGCGAAAATTCGGGAAAGGCCCGGAAAATTCCAATCGTTTGGCCCGCGAAGTACATCATGTCCGTAAATTACATTTTATGTCGACGCGACGCAGCCATGTGCATCGCATCCATCGACGACGCCTGGCCACGGAGGCTGGAGCCTGGAGCGTTATTCGTGACGCGTCTCTGCTTTACGAGCGTTGCTTTGAGAATTGTGAGCAATTGTTTTAATACGAAACAGACTTAAGAGGAAGAGTATAATAATTCACCTAACTCCTGACTGAATTTGGAGCACAGCATTCAACCAATAGTGGCGGGATTACACGGGGCGGGTCAGCTAGTTTGGTTATTCGCAGTCCGCATGCGGAACCATAGGTGATGAGTGCTCAGATGTGTCAACTTTTCCGACTTACACACACACAGACAGACAGACAGATAGACAGATTGACATTCGCATTTATAATATTAGTATGGCCAAATTGAGGGACGAGTGGCCTATCTAGTTGTGACATCGCGTATCAGTCGAAGAGATTGCGAAGGATAAGCAACGTTGACCCAAGTCGGTAACTGGATGGGTGACCGAATTCAGAAGTTCGTTGGCCTTTTCGTTTCCTCCGTGCCCGTCGGTCCCCGTTATTATCACAAACATCTGATAGGTAATAATCGTTACAAAAAACCTAAAAGTTTAAAGACTTACTCTTAGTTGAGTCGTATGCGCAAGGACGTGGGAACTGGGAACCCACCGCATTATTATCCCAAGAAAACTCCTACCATTATTTGATTCGACGAGGAAAGGGGTCACGACTCACGAGTCACGACCCTCAGTAATGAGTGGCGGCGTTACACGAGGCGGGTCAGCTAGTTCGGTTATTCACACGCGTCTCAGATGTGTCAATTTTTCCGACTTACACACAGACATACAGATAGACAGACCGACAGACACACTTTCGCATTTATAATATTAGTATGGATATCCTCAGATAAAAATTAACCTTTCTATGTATTTGTGAAAACCGTATAAAATCGGAGAGCACGTAGGTACAGTAGTTTCTGAGATTAGCCCGAACAAACACAGACTTAGCCCGACGGGTAAACTTTAATTTAGATAAGTACCGTGATAGTCATGATGTTCGTGATAGTCATGATGCTATTGTTCAAGTACCGACCTACTTGTACAATAAAGAATATAGCTTCCTTCCTGTAATGTGCCTATACAGTTACATTCTACGAAGTAGGTAGTTATAATAGCTATAACAAATGATATAGCACTCACAGCTACTTATCAAAGTAACACATATAATCACATTCTGATGACGAAGATAAATCAGCAATCTTTCTTCATTTAATTACAATCACTTAAAGGAATCACCGGGACTGCTTCCACTGTAACGCCTACATTCGCACGGAGCCGAGATCCATTACAAGACGTGCTAATGTAAACAACGCCATCGGCCGGCAAGTTTAAAGACATTGCTCACATAGCAAACTGAGACTATGAAAAGCTTTTTGTTCGTGCCGCCCAAGAAGATTTTATATTTGGACTACGTTCGTAGATGATTTTTTTTCGTAAGATTTGATTTCTACCTAGCTATTAGATAGATAGTAGATACCTAGTAATTACTAACTTACCGATACATAAAGAAACAACTTAGAAATAGTTTTGGCTCAGAGTGTAGTACTTACTGTTTAGTGTGTGTACGGGCAATAATTTAGAAACCTACTACGGGACGGGACAGGACAAAACGTGCGCCAAACGTTGACGTAGGTAGTGTACTCATGTGGAAACGCATTTCATTCTGTCGCGCTAGTTTATGCAGCTCCACACACGTTATATCAGCCAAACATTTTTTTTGTCCGTAGTGCATTGAATAATTCAATACCGTTGTGTGTTTCCAATCGTATACAGCCGAGTTACTATCACATCCGTAGACACGAAGGATGGATTCAGGATTACTATAGGAGTTAATAATATTGAATTCAGACATAACTCCAGGATTGGCTACATAACAATGAGAAAGAAAGTCCAGTAAAATATATTTTCACCATCAGAATATTCATGTTCTATGTATTGTACCTATCTGATATTGGAGCCGAGCGTTTCAATTCAATGCGTCTAATATTTTTTATCAAAAAAAGTAAAAAGCTTGCGCATTTTAATTTCAATCCGAGGAATGTTGCAACTTGCAGTGGCCAGTGGCTAAGATCAAAGAAACAAACGCAAAATTAATGTTCCAGAAATAGAGTGGGGATTCATCGGTAAAACCATACATCAAACGTATATATACTCATTCCTCATTTTTAAGTAGGTAAGTTCGAAACAAAAATTGATGCGCGCTGACAGAGCTTTGAAAACCCTACGCTTGCATACCTACATTAGACAAGTAATGACGATAATGAGTTTACTAGATTTTAGAGCGAGGATATCGAAACCGAAAAATGCCTATCAATACAATACCATAAAACCGAAAATACATCGTTTTAAGTTACAAAAAGTTTTTTGTGTAGCGTTTTAGGATCCAAGTTCCAACCCTTCCATCGCGAAGGTAAATTAACCCTCGGACGGCGGATGTAAACAAAAGTAAATCACGTCTGGCGCATTCGGCCACATGTGCGTTAGCCGAGGTTAAAAAACCTAGCAGTTGGTATGTAGCTAAGAAAAAAGTTCTGATGTTTTACAACATAATATCGTCTGGCGAGATATCCACAAAAGCGGCTCGGGTGCGAACTGCGTAGAAACAACCCAGATCACTAAATTGCTAGTTGGAATTAGAACCCCGAAAACGACCGATCCATCTTGAAATTGCATCTGTTTTTACGAGTACATAGTTTGTGCGTGCGTGCAGCGCAGGTTACCTATCTATATTTACGTGTGCTATATTATTATCCTATGGTGCAGTAGGTATAGGTACTTAGCTTTAGATTTCAAAATAAATGGAATAGAAAATAGTAAGACAGAACGAGTAAGTGGAATTCAGTAGTTTGAAATTGTGTTTTACAGTTAAGTTTCAGCTAAAATGAGACACAGATATTAATATCTCGGGCTAAGTATCTGAAAGTTCTGAAACTCAAATGACTTCAGCTTAAGAATAAGTAGATAGGGGAGGGATCTAGGTACATTCTTCGATCTCACAAAGTTTCCTACAGAAAAGGATAATTATTATATCGGGTATATTTGAAAGTTCCAAGACAAAGGATTCACGCATTGTTCAGGATACAGCCATCAACGTTCCCCTTGTTTCCCCTGCGCCTGCGCATCGCGGCTCTAAGAAAATATACAAACCTCGAAATGTAACCGCGGCTCGGCCACACGCTAGCACAGTATTTTGACTGCTCATAAGTAAGCTTTTAAACATTTGGTATATATACATAAGCACCTATATTTTTATCTATATATAATATTAAAAATCTACATCGGTACCCAGCGAAGTTTCTCCAGTAGTAGGTAATTATCATAGATTTAGTATTGGGTTCGCGGTCGTAAAGACCAATGCTAAATCTATGGTAAATAAGTACTGCATTTAGGAAACTTATGCTCATCATTTGACTCCATAGACGTCCAGTGCTAGAAATAAGCTTTTCCTTAGCTATTAGGTATATAGGCGCTTTTTTAATTTTAAAAATAAAAATAAGTTTCAAGTTAGTTAACTTTTAATAAACCCAAGCGTTTTCTATACGAACAAAATACATTTTTTTAGCTTAATAGGTACGAAAGTTTAACATAAACAATCAATTGAGTCACTTATTAAAACTACCTATACATTTTAAAGAATTTTTTTTGAAGGTAAAGGCACTTGGAGAAAAAAAGGGGTTGTATTAGTCGATTCGGTTTCCGGCACTCCGGGGGTTAGTTGCGCCGCATAGTATAGAGTATCACCATCCTGCACGGGTTGCACATTGGACAAGTTGAGAAAATCCATACTCTGAGACTGCTGCTGGACGGCGTGAGCATACTGTTCCATTAGCAAAGCACTCGCCTCGTCCACATGTGATCTCATGTGGAAGTTTAAGTGGCTGGTCTGCTTGAACCTCTTCTTGCAAATTGGACACCCGAATGGCTGTATGTTGGTGTGAGTCCGCATATGTTGACGCAGATGTACCGATTGCGAGAAACATTTGCAACAAATAATGCACTTAAACGGTTTGACTTTCGTATGGGTCCGCAAATGCTGATCCAGCCCCGCCTTCTGGGTGAAAGCTTTGCCGCAAAACTTGCAAATAAACGGCCGTATTCCGTTGTGCATACGCATATGTTGCTGCAAGCCACCAACTTGAGTAAAGCGCTTGGAACAAATAGAACACTGATGGGGTTTAATTTTCGCATGTACAATACGTTTGTGTTCGTCGTATTGGGTGCTATCGTAGAAAGTCAGCCCACACGTGTGGCATGAAAATGTAACAACGCTAGGCGATTCGAGCTGTGGCGTGAAAGCGTTTGACGTACTCGTATATGGATTCCTGTCCAGGCGTTTCTCACAAACTTGACATCGCAAAGCCGCCTTTCGTCTCTTCGTGTGTTCTTCGCGATAATGTAAGGAATACTCGCAGCAGTTAAAGAATATCTGGCGACACTGGCCTAGATTCACGTTTGAAGGTAGGGTGCAAGTAAACGGACCCCTGAAAATAAAAAGCGGTACTTAACGTGAAAATAAACGAAATAGGTACCTACTTCACAAAATTGAGAAAAGGAGACTGTAGGAATTCACGTAAGAATCCAAATCCAAACTAAGTAATCTACTTAATACTACTACTTACTACTGAATGTGAAAGTGAGTGGACCTTGAAAACTGAAAATTTTGTAAACAGACAGCTGTTTACAAAATTTTCAGTTTTCAAGGTCCATCTGATTTGATCCCGGCACGTCATTTTGTCCCAGAAAATCATAGAATTTCAACATACTTAATTTTGAAAACCTGCCGGGCATCATCTATTTCAACATAATTCAAAGCTTTCGCTTACCTACCTTAAGTCCACCGGCTTCTTTTCAGGCTTCAATTGCATTTTCTTGATCATGTTATCCAGTCGGGATTTCTTCGCTCGGGTGTTCTCAGAGCTTTCGTACTTGACTATCAGATAGCTGGTGTGTTTGCTGTAGGTGCGCTTTGTGATCCCGTCTCGTTCTACCTTTACATCTTCATTGGATTTTTTTAAAGGAATAAATTGAAAATCACATAGAACATCCAATATCTGAAAATACAATCGTTTATGTAACTTACTAGCAGATGCCCGCGACTTCGTCCGCGTGAAATAAGTTTTTTAAATTCCCACGGGAACTCTCTAATTTTTCGGGTTAGTATATAGCCTATGACAATCACAAATAATGTGGCTTTCTACTGGTACCAGAATTTTCAAAAATATTGTATCAAGACGGATTTTTTGTTTGGCGGTTATTTTTTTTTTTATCAGTTTCCAGTGCGATACCTCTCCGACTGATAGTTTTTTTATGACGTTTCATAATTTCCCTCAAAGAAAACATATTTTGAGCTTTATGGAAAAATAGTTTCATAAAAAAAAATTGGGGCTGAATTGAGAACCTCCTTTTTCAAGGCGGCTGTATAGAAAAAAAAATTTTGTTAGGTACCTATTTGATAAAATTATGTCTATGTGACCCCTGCCTGGCACGAAGGCTGGAACCGACCTTGCGTGCTACATACCTTAATCCTAATTAGGTTCTGAGACAGCGAGTCGGTCAAGTAGTAGCACCATTGAAGTAGAATACGCCGTAGCACCTTTCTAAGTAGGTCTATACTAACTTGACCTAAGTAGGTACAACTACCTATAATTAATTAATCTATGGTACGATACATTGTACTATTATCTATTCTGTGGTACGATCGTAGCACAGTAAACAGATGCGACCAGTATGGAAACTACCTAGAAACGTTCGGAACTGTCTCACTCACACAAACGTGCGCATCGACGAGACCCCAAGCGCTCGTCGCAGTGCCGTCAGTAGTGAGTGCGGGCGTCATCGCATGTTCGTTGCGCACGTTTGTGTGAGTGAGCTGTTTCGAACGTTTCTAGGCAGTTTCCATACTGCAGGGTTGTAGGTATCTGTTTACTGTGGTACGCATGCTTGCTGACTGTATCTTACTGCAAATTGCAATATTTACGAACTGCTGTTGCAGTACCATTATAATAGGTATATTTCTGTTCTATTGTACACAGTAGCACAGAATAATATAATAGTACCAGTAGCTACCTACCTGTTCAATTCTGTTTATGGGTGGTGGATAGTCTTCATTGCCTGAATCATTCGAGTCGTGTTGCATATTTTTATGGTTTTGTAGTGCATTTGCATTGTTAAACGTTTTCCTGCATATGTAGCAAACGTAGTTAGCTATTTCTTCCTCTTTCTTTAGCATAGGTTTCTAAAAAAGAAAACTTACCTTAGGGAAGGGCCCAAAAACAATGCAATGAACGTTAGAAGGATATGTATATAGGTTTATTTTTCACTGTACCTCAATGATATTTATACTAGCTGATGCCTACGACTTCACTACGCGTGGTTCAAGTTTTTTAATTCTCGTGGGATCTTTATTTTCCGGAATAAAAAGTAGCCTCTATCCAGGTCCTCGACTAACTATACCCATGAAAAAAATCACGTCGATCCGTTGCTCTGTTGTGGCGTGATTGAAGGACAAACCAACAAATCACGCGATAGTTTTAATTTTGTCCGTCCGTCCGTCTATCAGAGCATTATAACTTCTGAATTACTGAACGTAATTACTTCAGCTTTAAATATAATATGTAAACCGACGACCTCCAGCCGAATATGGCTTAAAAAGTTATAAAAATCTTTATTTCAGGGGGGCTCCCATAGAAACGAATGCGAAGTAAAATATTTTTATAGCCTTACATAGGGTTGCGGTATATCATTTTAAAGATAAGTAGGAATAGAGTCCAAAAATATATATTTTTCCCCTAAAATTGTCGATTAAATTTTCCTTTCAAAGTGGAGATTTTCTAACGTCAAAGTTGACCTCAGAACTCTCAATATCTGAAAGGCTGAGCCTGAAACTTGATCAATTATTTTAATTATACTAAACAATACTACTAATTATACAACAAATACTAAAATTAGATAAATATTATAAGGAAACGAACTTATTTAATTTTCAGTGAGCTTCAGTATTTTTAACATGACTTCACAATGATGTCAATAGATAGCTGGATACCGCGAGGTCTCAGTTCGGGGCGAACCACTATAATTATTAATACCACTATTAAATTATAGTAATATGTAGTCATTAGTCTAGGCAATAAATAAAGCTACTTGAGCCCAACATTATTTCCTCAGGCGACGAAACTTTACAGTATGATAAAGTATCATGAGTTAAACGTATATCTTATCTCAAATATATATAAATCACGTATCACGTTGTTTGTCCGCGATGGACTCCTAAACTACTTAACCGATTTTAAATTAAATTTGTACACCGCGGTGTGCAGTTTGATCCAACTTGAAAGATAGGAGAGCTTACATGTGAATTTATAGCCGCAATATTATTTGATGTCGGATTTGCAATGTAAGACGGCGAAAAAACGGTCGAACGAAAACGTCTCTTACGAAAAGCTCATTCCACGCGGACGAAGTCGCGGGAATCAGCTAGTTATAAATATAAAAAATCAAAAAGGAAGTAAGGTTTTATGCTATACCTAATTGTTAAAGTAGGAAGGTACATTATCCTTTGAACGCAATTTAGGTTTGATAGTAAAATCGGTTAAATATCGATGTTCTGTATGATTATTCCGTTTGATATTTCGGTTTTGAGAGTAATTATACTACCTACTATTATTTTAAAAAGAAATCGATAAAAAATTCAGTCATAAATATTAAGTTTTAGGTATAAACATCTAACTTCCGGATGAATTTTTTGATGGATATTTCTGTATGTATAAGTTTTGGTTCATACCATATCTACTACAGCCCTGCCAAGTTTCAACGACTGAGGATTACAACAAACCGCCCCATTGCCTAGAGTCTAGACTATGATGTTACTAATTACTATCGTAACCTGTACCTTTCAGTACTATCCGACTCACACTTGATCGACAGACAGACTAGCGAACACTTTAATTGCATTCATAATATTATTAAGGAATAGGTAGGTCCTTGCCCTTCTTTAAGTTTTCATTACGTACCTACAAGTCAAAACTTCGCTTACCTGCATGAACCTATAGGTTCATGCTTACCTGTGATAATTTGAAGAAAAATTTTTCTGATGACGCCTCAACAAAATTTGAAAGTAACGTATTTTTCACCTCCATTCTGCAATAAAAAATATGCTTGCAACTCAATTCCAACTTCTTATTATGTTTTTCAAAATGCGATACATGGTAATAAAATCTTGTACTTATTATTATTATAAATTAAATATAATTTCAAACTTAATAAACTTAATTGACACGTTTGAAAATGGACAATGGTCGAATATTTACCAATCGATTAGAATGTACTCTGTGAGCTGCAGTATAGGTACTAAAAAAATTCTACATCAATGGCTGCAGCTGTGAAGTTGCATTTTAGATTACATAATTGTAACTCTATGGTAGACTCTATGGTAGAAGTTTGTGATACAGTAAGTACAAGTCCAACATGGAACTAATAAGTACTACGTACTAGTTCCATGAAGTCCAATAAACCTTTGATTAAAATGTGAATACATATTCCTTAGTCATTGTTAAAATCCCATAGATTTATAAATTATTTATAATCAAAGCACATGTCTGACAAGCAATAAACTTATTTATATAACTGACCCGGTGACAGCGTCGTAGTAAGTTCTATGAAAAAAAATTAAAACAAAAACTAAACAGACATAATATAATAATTATTGTTCTAATTGTGACCACCGGGTCAGAGAAGTTTGTGGGACAAATACTTAGTAGAATAATTATTAGGAATTTAAAATTTATTATCGCCATCTAGTCTGAAAAGCGGGAACTTGCTTGCACAAAATACGCCAGCCAGAACCCGAGAGAGAATGTCCTGCTGGCTGCTTTGAAGTTCTGCTAAAACTAGGTATCATGCGACAGTCACGAAACTATTGTACAAGCCGCGCGTGAGCCCAAGTGGGCCCACTGCATCGATATATAATTATGTACATAGATGGGCCCTTTCATAGAAAAACGCCGGGCGTCCGAGTTGCTGAACACGTTCCGCACCTGTCTTTGTTTCCGTCGTAGCGCTGTCACGATCGCTCGTCGCGTCGTGCAGATAATTTCTTATAAAGTTTAATTAGTTTGGCACTGTATAATTTTGATTTTAAGGTAAGTGTTTCAATTCACAATTATACATTTCCAAAAAAACGTTATTTAATCTTCCTATTTAATATTTTTATCCATTACGCAATCATTTAATTTCCGCGGCAAAATGTATGATTTTTTTTTTACTAACTGGCCTTACGGCTATACCTATATTATCTATGACCGAGTCATACGTTTTCAACAATGACCTTCTGTTTTCAAACTTTCATTCAAGATGTTGCAAGCAAGTTCCCGCTTTTCAGACTAGATGGCGTTGATGGCATTGCTAAAAATACACCCACATTCTTGGGCAGGCAATGAATAAAGAAATATAGTCATTGTTGCCAGGGCCCGTCTACCTATGTAAATTATTGAGGTCGTTGGCCCACTGTGCCACGTCAATGCCTGCCTGCCATCTATTGACATCATATAAAAACTATTAACAGTTAACGTCGAAATGCACCACATTGGGGGCGCCACATTAGCATTAAGGTAAATTTAAAAGGAATCTTCAATTAATATTGTTAGAGTAAGTTTGAGAAATAAACAAGGGAAGAAAACCAAAAACCAGAAAAATCATTATTTTGTACAACGTAAGTTGTTGAAATTTTCAATAATTAACTATTTTAGTCGAATTCATACCATAACCTTTGCTACACTAGCGCCACTGTGGAAGGTTTTTGAACTGTTATTTTCAGCAACCACTGGACACTTTTTCAACTTTCTCCCATACGAGATGTTACTCCTTCTATTCTACACTCCATAGTCTAGGTGGACTTTTCAAGCGATTTTCAATATGGCCATATCAATATGGAAAATTTAGATTTTCAGATTTTCAGTGATTTTCACATAGTACCAATATCATGGATATCCATATTATTTCAATGGATCCCGGGCTAAAGTTTGATTGAATTGAGTCTTTAACAGACACAGGTTTTACCAAAGGGTTTTACCACAGGGTTTAACATCATCACGAGTAAAAACTAACGGTAAAACCTGCATCAATCATTGTTACATTACAGTCTCAATTGCTTTGATTGGCTGAACTAATGGTATTTTCGCTGCGTCAATGGATTTTGGCCAATAGTGGAAGAATGTTAACCAATGAGAGGTGATTGCGATCGTTACACTGTGGCGTCATCGTGTCATTTTTAGACAAGGCCTCCTGCGACCCGCAGGGCGACCGCGTATCTTTTGCATCAATCATTGATAGGTACATCACAATCACCTTTGATTGGATAACACTCTTCCACTATTGGACAAAATCCATTGACGCAGCAAGAATACCATAAATTCAGCCAATCACAACAATTGATACTGTAACAATGATTGATGCAGAAGATACGCGGTCGCCCTGCCGGACCGGTTTCAAATTATATCCATACTAGCTGATGCCCGCGACTTCGTCCGCGTGGAATAAGTTTTTTGGATTCCCGTGGGAACTCCTGCATTTTCCGGGATAAAAAGTAGCCTATGTCACTCTCCAGGTCCTCAACTATACTCATGCCAAAAATCACGTCGATCCGTTGCTCCGTTGCAGCGTGATTGAAGGACAAACCAACAAACCAACAAACCAACAAACCAACAAACCAACAAACCAACAAACAAACTGACTTTCGCATTTATAATATTAGTATGATAGATCGTGTTTGCACAGACATATTAAAGAAAGCAGGATATAAATTTCACACCTACATAGACAAGTGAATGGGAATCTGTGTCCTTTTCCCTCCAAGCAAAAATGTCTATGTTCCTATCTTTTTTTAATTAGTTCCATGTTTAAAACAGAGTCCAGGAATCAATAGCGCCACCTACTGCGATGTTGACGAACTTTTTTTCTCTAAGAAAAAGAATATTAATTGTATGGACCATATCCTATGTCTATGGTATGGACTATGGAGTCATAGAGTATACCTATTATTTTAAATCTCTATGGTTAGGAGTTTAGGACACTGCAGGGTGACCGCGTATCTTCTGCATCAATCATTGTTACAGTATCAATTCTTATGATTGGCTAAATTTATGGTATTCTTGCTGCGTCAATGGATTTTGTCCAATAGTGGAAGAGTGTTATCCAAGGTGACTGGTGATTGCGATGTAACAATGATTGATGCAAAAGATACGCGGTCGCCCTGCTTTACTACTGTCCACTGTCGTCTGTCCAGACTCCAACAGTCCATTTGACATTTCTCTATTAATATTAACGGTGATTGATTATTATTACTAGGTATTATTAATCTTCAGTAGTTGGTAAATACCACAGAGTAAATTGAATTGGTAAATAATAATCTCTATTGCTCTATGGTTTTTGAAATCGGATATCGCGAAAAGAAAAAACTGAAAACAAGAAAAACTGGAAACCTGAAGTGCGAAGGCAAACATATTACATAGTGCGAACGACGAAATAGAATTTTTATTTTGAACATTTCAGAAGCGAATGGAAGCTATTCTTAAAATAGCACTTCATGATTTAGCTGAGACTGACACTATATTTTATAGTACATGTATTTCACTGAAACTGAATACGCATGGAACACAACGTTTATAACTTAACTACAGATGTGAATTGTGAAACTATATTAGTCTTCCAACCTATCACAATTTAGGTACACTTAAAAGTAAAAAGTATGTGGCGACTTAAATTGTAGGTATTATTGGATCACAATTCTTTTTGGAAAGCAAAAGTTTTTAAAATGAGTCTCCAAGACCGTTTGAAACCAGTACTTAAAATATTAAAAATCATTTCGCTTTGCGGTGGCAGTGTTTTGATTATAACCTACCATTTCCGAGAAATAAAGAAAAATATAAACAATATTGTTAACACCAATGTCTTGGATGTCGAAAAAAAGTTCACAGCCGAGTACATCTACATAGATGATCCCTCGTATGACGCCACAATGAAGGTGGAATATAACAAAGAAGTGTCGAACTCCGTGGGCCTTAGCCGTATTTGGAAAAGTTTGAAACACTCTCTGGCATGGAAGCTGTTGTGGGTCTGTCGTCATGGAAGCAAGGAGCAAAGAAATTTAGCTATAGAACAGTTAGCAGCTTTTAAGGATAATAAGATTTGGGACTGTCAGAGAATTGCTCAAGCTTTAGATAGAAACACATCTGTCCTCCTCGCTCATACACAAGGTGTTGATTTACGTTATTTTCTACCGCCTCCTGTACATGTAAGAAGAGCAGCTTTAACATCCCAACTGTTATCATATCAATTTAAGGATATGATCAGCAATGTGCAAATTATAAATCCTCATAGTTGCATACAGCATTTTCTGTCTAAATATTTTGTTAATTTGCAAGAACAAATAGGAGAAGTGGACAGCTCTCCTCCAAAACCAGATAATCTTACTGAAAAAGAACTTTGCATACTATGTCTTGATGCACTTCACCACCACATCTTTCTATTTAACCAGCATTCATATTATAAAGAAGATAAATCAATATATACATTAATTCAAATGGGGATACTGCCAAAATTGGCAGAGTTAATGTTGCGACATAAAAATGATTCAGAAATTGATTTTGCAGTATTAAAAGTATTAACAGTATTTAGTTTGTACACTGAGCTATTGAATGACTTTTATCAAAATGGGCTTATTGGAGAGCTTGCTCGGCTACTTAAATCAAAGGATGTTCGTTTAGCCAGTTCTGCTGCTGTCTGCTTAGCCAATCTCTCTGGGGACTTCTGTTACCGTCCAGGGCTCTTTCTATTATATCCATTGTATAGGAAAAGAACAACCCACATGTGTGAAGTTCTTCTTGTTCATGGTCTGAGAGGTGGTGTGTTTGTAACTTGGCGTCAGAGAGACAAAAAGTGTGCAGAACCAGTTGGTATCATAGAAGTGACCATGTCTGACGTGGACTGTGAGCCATGTGAAGAGAACGTCAGTGAAGACAAAAATAGGTACTTAGATCCTGAACTTGAAATGGTTTTAGAGGAATTGAAAGAACTAGAAGATGAAACTCTTCTTTCAAGTTTTGAAGTTGTCTTAAATGACATTCCGATTGAGACCAAGAGAGGTGCAACTAATCCTGTACTTATGGCTAAGAAAAAGAGGTTGGCATTATTGCAAGAGAATGAAGACAAATGTAATCATACATATTGTTGGCCTAAAGACTGGTTGCCCAAAGATTGCAGTAACATAAGGATACTGGGGTTTAATTATTGGAGTAAGCTTTCTGATTGGCTAGAAGGATGCCCGTTGCAAAATGCAGACATTGTTACCCGTGCTGAGGAACTGGCTTCTGCATTGATTGATGCTAAAGTTGGAACAAAAAATGTGGTTTGGTTGGCTCACTCAATGGGTGGTCTTATTGTGAAACAGGTGTTAGTCAATTCTGCCCAACAAAACGATGAAGCTTATAAAAGATTGTGCCAAAAAACGAAGGCTGTACTATTTTATAGTACACCACATAAAGGTAGCGCATTAGCAACGATGCCCCGCACCGCTGCCTCTATACTGTGGCCTTCGCAAGATGTCAAACAATTACAAGAGAATTCTCCAGAATTGCTCAAACTACACAATTCATTCCTAAAGATTGCTGACACATTCGACTGGGAAACTATAAGCTTCGCAGAATCTTTACCAACTTTAATCACTGCATTCAAAGTTCCTGTTCATTTTGTAGAGCCTTATTCAGCAGACTTAGGCCGTGGAGCGTTTTATCAACTCCCACTGGATCATTTGTCAATATGCAAACCAGCGACAAGACAATCAATTATTTACAGTACAGTATTAGATAGTTTGCAGCGGGCAACTGTATGTGAAGTTGAAACTAATTACTCTGAATCTTATGTGTATAGAAAAGCCACTAGAATTTGGTTATATTTTAGTAAATTAGTAAAACAATTAAAAACTACCATATATGAGTGACAAAAAGAGGCTGGGGAGTCATTAATGTATGTGCTACTAGGTACTTTGTTATCCCTTCTAAACATTAAATGTTAATTTGTACTCTCTTTTTAGTATTATAAATTTCATAGTTTTAGTTGGTTTTAGTTCCTAATGGAGGCGGATGCTCTACATTTCTTGGACTGAACAGATTATGGTCTGGAATAACACAGGCTACTTTTATCCCGGAAAATTAAGGAGTTTCCGCGGGAACCAAAAACCTCAATCCACGTCGACGAAGTCGCGGGCATCAGCTAGTTTCCATACTAATATTATAAATGCGAAAGTGTGTCTGTCTGCTACGCTTTCAGGGCCCATCTCTTCAACCGATTTTGATGAAATTTGGTACAGGTATAGGTCCCAGGGAAGGGCATAGGCTACTTTTTATCCCGGAAAATGAGAGTTCCCGCGGGAATCAAAGAAAACAACCCCCACGGACGAAGTCGCGGGCAACATCTAGTCTAGTCTATACTAATAATACCATAATATTATAATGCGAAAGTTTGTATGGATGGATGTTTGTTACTCAATCACGCCAGAACGGCAGAACGGATTTGCATGAATGGCACAGAGATATATAATATTATAGTCTGGATTAGCACATAGTCTACATTTTATTCCGGAAAATTAATAATACAATCAATCAAATACTTATTATAAATGCGAAAGGATGGATGAATGTATGTATGGATGTTTTTTACTCAATCACGCCACTACGGCTGAACGGATCTGGATGAAATTTGGCACAGAGATTATAGTCTCGAATAGTACATAGGCTACTTTTTATACCGGAAAATTAAAGAGCTCCCGTGGGAACCAAAAATCCTCGATCCACGCGGGCCTCGCCAGTTAAAAAAAAGCTGCGGCGGATGCTATGCTCTCATAGAAAACCTCATCAACTCTGCATCACGGCAAGATCGAAGAAAAGAGACCCCGCGGATAAAGCCCGCGACGCTGGTCTGACCAAATAAAAGCGGTCGAGACTCCAGTGAAGTCTGCAATGCCCGGCGTAACACCGTAGAGGCGGTAATATTTAGGCCATGGAGGGGACATAGGATGAATATTTAAATGATGTGTTTTTTTTTCCACTGCAAATTAGCCTTTGACTGCGATCTCACCTGATGGTAAGTGATGATGCAGTCTAAGATGGTAGCGATGGTAAGATGGTAGCACTTAATGGAAACAAAGAAATGATGAGCCATGGATGAGGCAAATCAAATGACTCCAAACCCTCTGCTCTGTCATAAGTCATGAGTCATGACTCATGTCTCAGCTCTTTGAGCATTAGAACTGCAGCTTGATAGTAGGTAGGTAGGTACTTATGTACCTACCTACCATCATATTAAAATATACCTAATATCATATTATTATTATTATTAAATCTTTATTGCACACAAAAGCACGGCAATAAAGAATAGGTACATTAAAACTACAAACTAGAACTAAATGTATGCAAAGGCGGTCTTATCGCCTATATAGGCGATCTCTTCCAGACAACCTAAGTTTGGAGACAGGAGAAGAGAATACCTACAAATACAATACAAACAGATAATATAATAATATACCTATACATTTATGATTTACTTATTATAACATTATTTTTTATTTTGAAAACATTTGGGGTTAAAGTATGAAATTGCCGATTTGTACTGAAAAATTGAAATGCGTTTTTTTTTAATTTAACATATTTATTTAGTCAAAATAATTACCATTATTATCTATACCTACATTGCTGCCATCTAATAGGAACATTGATGTAGAATTTTTTTAGTACCTATAATAGGAAGGTCATTTATGCCTTTGCGATAAAACTCTGGGTATCTAGATTCGACAAACTGTGTGAAAGCATTTTGTACCTACCTACTGCCTCCTGAGAAGAAAACTTTTAATCACGTAGAAAATTGTCCAAATCACGAAAAAAAATGGTAGTCCGTTGGAGCAAGGTTTGGCGAATACGGAGGGTGACGAATGGTTTTTAACTGCAGTTCATGTAGAGTTAAAACGGTTTTTCATGCTGTATGAGGTCTCGCGTTATCATGGAGCAGTAATGGTGAAGAACGATTCATGAGTCGGGACTGTTTCACTGCTAGTTTTGCTATCATTGTTCGGAGTTCAGCACAGTAGACATCTGCCGTTAATGCTTGACCACATCGAATATATTATTATATTTCATCGTCACCACCAGGATGCCTGGTTTCTTCCACCTCCCGTTATTCCACGTCAGTCATTTCTGCCACGTACCTGCAAATTATGGAACCAGCTTCCATCTTCTGTGTTCCCTCATGAATATAATGTGGGGCTCTTCAAGGGGCGGATAAACAAATATCTCAAAGGCCATAGCAACGCATTGGTGGTTACCCACAGGTGACCCGCCTGCTCGTTTTCTCGATATATATATTTTTTTAAAAACCTACTACTACTCAACTTTTGGACCGCCCCGGCTAATAAAAGCAGCTATGATGCTGCACAAACAAGGTTCTACAAGGTATCTACCTATCATTCGAAAAAGTTTATCAAAACTTTGCAACGAGAATTTCGCGAGGTGGCATCAGTCGGTCCGTATTCATGAGACGACCGAGTAGGATCGATACGGTTCCATCGAGTGGTTACCATGGTGATAACGCCTTGGTGACCGACTTTCAGTCTACACTCTACGCCAAATGTATACGACCTCCCCTTTAAACTCTGTTTATGTCAGCCTTCCTTCGCATCGTGACTGGTGTTTAGCTAATGCCGTTAAATCGTGAAGCGATGGCTCTCAGAGAACAGACTTAAGTAGGTAGATAGGTACATCTTACGTATAATTTGCGTTACCCGGAGGGGGAATTAATTGCCCATACAAAAGTATGGTATAAGTATTCAAGACTATAATCTATCTATGTGCCAAATTTCATCCAGATACGTTCAGCCGTTCTGTCATGATTGAGTAACAAACATTCATCCATCCATCTAAACTTTCGCATTTATAATATTAGTATAGATTCATATCTTATCATAACAGATACTTACTTCATTATGTACGGTCTATACCTATATAATAAATAATAATTAACAAGTAAAATAAAAATCATCATGATAATAATGTCAAAGCTACAGAAAATAAACCATAAAGCTACCAAAAGGTGGTGCTGTAGGGTTTTAGGTACCTCGCGCTGTAACTAGGGCTTTCGAATACCGGTTTTTTTCAATACCGGCATTAATACCGGAAAGTTTTTTTCAATACCGGGATCCCGGGATCCCGGTATTGAAAAAAATATTCAAAGCGATCAATAGTAGGTAGAGGTACATAAGGTACCCATGCGGAGCAGGGGCCGGACAACAGCGCTTTAACTTTGCAACGTCTAAACGAACACATACCCATGAATACAGGATTGCCTAGTCCAAAGCCTAGAATTGGCAAAGTAAGTTTCGGCCTAAGACTAGAAAAGGCACGTCGAGATTGGCCTAAGCCTTATGCAAAAGCCGAGGTTTTAGCTTTGGACCAAGGGCTTTGGCCATTGATGAGGATTGCTTAGCTAATCGCGATATGCCCGCACTTCGGCTTTGGACTATAACTTATACCCACCTATCTCTAATATGCCTACTTACCAGCCATCAATTTTTAATTTGAAACAAATTGATAAAATGTGTTGGTACCTACCGACTCTTATGAAAGATTCGTTCAAGAAGTTATGCACTCTTGCAAGAAAGACCCATTCTCACCTATTTTTAACTGGTGGTCCTAGGCTTCAGTTGTCGCTAGTTAGCAGTTACCACCGCACCTAGCATAAAAGACGTGCCATCTGGTTAGAGGCACAGATTATAAAATTATCGGTAATGGTAGGTATACACTGTTACAGATGTATCGAGCTGAACTTACCGTAACTACCTAACACGGTTAGCTAGCGTCGCGTCGTCCGGAGGATTATCAAAATTCTAAACGCACACGGCCGCAAAGCTCGCTGGAAGCGGAATTGCTGTTAAAAATGCAGGAGGCGCATTTCCTTTGACTCGCGCCTGGAACCGTGCGTAGCGTAGCGTCATACAAAGCAACGCGTAAAATAAATCGGTGCCAAGTAATCTTTTGTTTGAGGTTGTCCATCTTCGCGTATCTGGTAGGTAAGTGATTACCTACTTTTTTACATAACAATCTAGACTAAGTAAAACCGGACAAGAGCGAGTCGGACTCGCACACCAATGGTTTCGTAGTTTCGTACCTGCATCGTACAGAATTAAAGCTATAAACTGTAGTTTATAGCTTTAATTCTAAAGCATTTTAATTTATAGCTTTACTAGCTGATGCCCGCGACTTGGTCAGAATGGATTGAGGTTTTTTGGTTTCCGTGGGAACTCGTTAATTTTCCTAGATAAAAAGTGTGTGTTATTCCAGACAATCTATAGCTCTGTACCTTTCATCCAGATCCGTTCAGCCGTTCTGACGACTCCGGCGTGATTGAGTATCAAACATCCATAGGTACATCCATCCATCCAAACTTTTGCATTTGTAATATTTGTATAGATTTTATTTTTATTATTTATTGTTGTAGCGGTAATATATAAATGTACACTCTGTGAAAATTTCAACTGTTCAGCTGTTACGGTTCATGAGATATACCGGTAAGTAAGTCCGTCAAATATAACTGGCCCGGTGGCCAAAATTGGAACAAATTATTATGCCTGTTTAGTTTTTATTTTATTTTTCATATCTACTAGCGACGCTGTCACCGGGCAGAAAAGTTTGTGGGACTTAGATAAAGGTACAGCCCGCTGTCAGTCAAACGGATGGACGGACAGGGGTCCCGTTAGTACTCTTCGGGTACGGAACCCTAATAATGAAGCAGGGATGTTCCTACGTCCTATTTACTAGTCTTTATACAATAAAACTATTCCTTAATAGTACCAGGTAGGTGAGGTAGGTACTAAATTGACTTAGTGATGGACAGGCAGATACCTACGCGCTGAAATCTGGAGCATTTCAATCACAACCAATTTAGTGTTTAACCTAATAGCACTGAATAGCACTGAGAGCCAGTGATTGAAACCTTAGATATTATTTAAGACCTGGATAAGTACCTTCTGGTCTACTATGGTCTACATAAATTATGTGCTACAATTTTAAAGCGAATTTCAGGTGGAACCCGGGCCACCTACCTATTTCAGGGTGATTTGTATCAACAGCTGATACAATGTTATGAAACTAGTGCCGTAGTTATATTAGGTACCTATATATTTTTTCAAAAACCTCTTTTTATAACATCTGCCCACCTTTTATAGGTTTCGGAAAAACACCTGCAAGGTATATTTTTTAATAATCACAAATATATTATTTAAAATTTAAATAGTAGATACTTATATGTTTCAATAAATATTATCATCATCATCATCATCATCATCGTCTCAGCCTGCGAACGTCCACTGCTGAACATACGCCTTTCCCAAAGAACGCCACCACACCCGGTCCTCAGCCTTCCTCATCCAGCCACTTCCCGCCACCCTCTTGATGTCGTTAAATAAATAAATATTATTAAATAATAAATATTATGGCCTAATCTAATTACAAATCTGAGGTGCCATTATGTAAGAATTGTCGATCAAATCGTCAAAGTTCGGCTTCAAAGTAAAATAAACCGTAACTGCATTGAATTAGAGCTGAATTTCGTGTATCCATTCTCATACGTTTAGGGTATCGTACATACCTAAACGTACTTTGATGATTTGATCGGCAATCCTTACATAATTGCACCTCAGGCCCACGTTGAATGGTGCCAAAAACTGATCGTGAAATAGTCTTTCTAAAATGACACGGCTCCACATGTTACACCAGTAGTCCCGTCCCACAAACATAACTGGCCCAGTGGCCAAAATTGGAACTAATTTTTATGCTTGTTTAGTTTCAGTTTTTTTTTTTTTTTCATAATTATATACTAGCGACGGTGACACCGGGACAGATAAGTTTCACGGACTATAATATTATAATTTGGTGCTTACGTATAATTAAAGTAAGTAATATTATTATAGTAGTAATATTATACTGGAGGAAAGAAAACACGTCCGTGTGTATGTAGGCATTGCGAGAAAGGAAATGACAGTTTACACAATTTTCAGAATAACAAAAATTACAAGTAAGTAAGTACTTAACCTTTATCTATTCCGTGTACTTAACTATATTTCAAGTAGGTACTGCACTTATTGAATTGTCTACTCTACCGTCTGCTGTCTATTCTGCTGCTTTGAGAAAAGAAAACACGTCCGACTATGTAGGCATTGCGAGAGAGGAGATGACAGTTTTCACAATTTTCAGAATAAAAAAATTACAAGTACCTACATTACAAGTAGGTAGGTACCTACTCTACCGTCTGCTGTCTATTCTGCTGCTGTACCTATGGTACATTTATTGAATTGTCTACTCTAACGTTTGCTGTCTATTCTGCTGCTGTATGTAGGGATTGGAAGCTTTGATTTCATTTTTATCCTCCTAAAATCTTCAAAGTACCTTATATAACTAAGTGGGGCAAGTAGGTACATGAAAAGTAAAAATAAACAGCTTTTCAATCAATTTGAAGCCTTGAGTTTCCTTCTATGTTCTAAAGCTATACATATGTATTGCAAAGCTAATAAATAATTTATTACCTACTTACCTATAGGTACAAAGAAATAACGCAGTAGGAAATTAATTCCATAATCTTGTATGCAGAAGTATTGAAGTAACGACCACCAAGCAAACAGGAAATAAGCTTGAATAATAGCAATTATTGTACCTTTTATTTTTTTCCAATCATATTTTTCTTAGAAAAGAAAATTAAAAGTTAGATTCACAGGTCATTATTAATTACCTACTTATTAATTAGGACGTCGCACATTGTAAGAGACGCAAGAGGCGCAAATGAAAGTGGCGACGCCATGCCATTATGCACGCCGGTAAGGCTTACTGCTGGATAGACATGTTAATTACTTACAATGATTTTGTGCATGGCCAAGCATTTTGTTTGTTTCAACATACATGCCTACCTACCTCGTCTTCAGTAAGTTCTCTATAATTATGTACATAGAAAACTATCAGTTGGATGAGAACGTTCTCACCGTCTGAGGCACACCAGGAACATCAACGTGTGCCTCCCGACTCGAGGACCATTTTTTTTTCCTAATGCGTGACAGAATCCCCACGTCTGTCGCACGGAGGCCCTTCTCATGGGGGCAGGCGGCGATCATGGGCAGCACGCCTGCTCCCGCCTCTTCTACGCCGGATGGGATGAGAGCCCACGTCGTTCTCTCTCATCCTCTTCGCTGACTCCTTCTGCGACATTACGCTCTCGCAGAAGGAATCCATCTCCTTCCAGGAGTTCTCGCTTCCCACCATTGCTCTCACCACAGCCGGAAGCGATAGGTCCCGCTCCACCACCTTAACGAGTGCCTCTCGTGGCTCCGCCCACGCTGCGCACTCAGCCAGAGTGTGCTGCGCCGTGTCCACAGCACCACAACACTCATGGCTTTCCTCCGTGGGCTCTCTACCCGCGATCCTGCACAGGTAACTTCCGAAGCAACCGTGCCCCGAAAGGACCTGCACAAGATGGAAGGTGAGTTCACCGTGCACTCTCTCAACCCATTCTTGGAGAACGGGCTGGATCGCCGCCACGGCCAAGTGACCTGCGCTGGGTGACGCGAGCCTCCCCCTCCATTGGTGGAGGAGCTCAGCCTGCGCAGTTCGCCGCCACCCTGCGATTTCCGCGGAGGTGAGGTATTCCCCCCGTGAGCGGGCATCCAACCTTTGTTGATGCATCTCCGCTAATACCTCCGCATCCAGGTCCCAAGGAGGAGTCCCGGCCAACGCACACGCTGCCTCGCAGGAGATGGTGCGATATCCGCGTATGACTCTGATCGCCATCGCCCGCTGCGGCCTCCGCAGCAGGGTCTGATTGCGGGCGTTCAGAGCATCCGCCCATATTGGTGCCCCGTATAGTGCCACCGAGCGCACCACTCCTGTGTACAGGCGGCGACAGCTGGCTCTTGGCCCACCTACGTTCAGGAGGAGTCGTCCCAAAGTCCCGGCGGCCCGGATGAGTTTGAGCGCCAAATACATTAATTAACACCTAACGTAAGTGAATAAGCAATGACTCATGGATGATGGTGATAATGTTGATTTTCAGTATTCATGCGGCTTTTGCGGCTCTTACGCCATTGTCTCTTGGTATGCGACTATTTAAAAAGGTCGCCTTGTTATGCCCCGATAAAACGCACGTTTATCGCCTGTGAGCAGCCCTTGGCCTAGATCGGAGCCCCTGCTATTGTAACTATGTACCTCTTTGTCTAAATTTTAGACAAAGAGGTACATAGTTATATTTTTGACTCTAAAATATAATTGCGTAACTAATGGATGTTACTAGAAAAGCCTGAAGTAATAACGTTTCAGGTAACGTTCTTTACACAAGAAAACCTATATTTCGATTTCAAATTCCTATTGGCGCGTTCTAAAATTGCTTTGCAAATTTCATGCATTACTTGCTGACTATTGCAATTTGCAGTAGGTACATATCGATACTTTAGTTGTGTAACAATACAGAGCATTCTAGATAATACTTTCAAGGGAACTAGGTCATGATATTTTTTTGAATGCGCACGCTTACAATTTGAATTGAATTGGTTTAAATGCATCACGATTCCCGACCCATATTAATTGTACTGCCTATAAGATTGTCTTTCCAGAGACTTCTACTCAGCTTCTGCCTTCTACGTACTACAGTATCACGAAGTAGCAAAGCATGACATATTGGCACACGAGTATATAATTGGTTCCTGTTTGTTCAAGACTAATAAAATAAAATGGGGCATCCAATACCTACCAAAGCCTGTTCGGCTATCAAAAGACCATACCAGATTGCGTAGTAATTATTCATGATATCTTTATTTAGTGTAATATTATTACAGAATAATAATGTCCTTCCGAGCGAATGTCGGCCATAGCGACCTATCCCCAGAGAGATTAGCCATCTGCGCGGGAGATATCTATTATAGTGTACAAGCAGTACAAGTGCACAGTGTGCGCAAACACAGGTGCACTCTCTGTTCCTTTACTCTCATAGCCCGATGGGACGGAAAATCCGACACGACAGGTGAGAGGTCAGACGCAAGACCGAAGACTTAACGTGCTCTTTGAGGCACGGGGGTGAAACACCGCCAACTTCCTAACTCCGGGCTAGTACTGAGAATTATTTCTTGTCAGAAAAACCCCAATACATGTTATGGCCCGACCCGGGACTCGAACCCGGGACCTTGTCTGCCGCAGTCGAACATGCTAACCACTAGACCAACGAGGCAGTAAGGCAGTAGAGTACCATTTAATATTCTGTGTAATAGCCGTGTATTTCATTTTGTAAACCAAATCTAGGGAAATTAAAGGTAATTTTCCGATGGCGAGACTTCCGATTTAGGGCACGTTTCAATAATAATTTAATTATGTAAGTAGGTACTAAACAAAATTATTCCACAGCCGTTCGACTGTTACCAACATGGCTTCCTCTGAAGTTTAAGGGCTTCTTAAATACGAGTGAGTAATATCTATTAATTTGTATGATTGGCAGTCATTGATGTAGAATTTTAGTACTTAATAAATATTCTATTTCAATGTTGGCAGTGGTTCAATTTTAAGCAGAGCTAACTACATTGTGGCAGATGCTGAAATTAATAAAGAGAAGATACCTACATGTATATCCCTATATAGAATATACAGTATCTAGGTATAGTTATGCCCGCGAATTCATTCGTGGAGGGTTTGACAAAATTCGTGGGACCTCTTCGATTTTCCGGGTAAAAGCCGGAATCAGAAAAACATTATTCACCAGGCTGTTAACAACAAAGCCTCATTAATGTATGGTACTTACTTAAGTAGGTAGGTGGTACTAGTAAGTCTACCTATCGAGAATGCGCGCGCATCGCTCCCGTGGGAATCTCCTATTTACACAATATCCTTATTTAAATTATAGCCTGTATGTTCTTTTGATGTAAGTAATAGCTATCTTATACTGTGAAGTTTCATCAAAACCCGTTTGGTCGTTTTTGCTTGTCACGTCTCCTTGTAGTGTTTAAAAAAAAGCTGCATTCATCCATCCTAACAAACTTTCGCTTTTATTACAACTTTTTTTGATTGCCGCGGGATCTACTTAATTTTCCGGGATAAAAATTAGCCTATAATATGTCACTCTCCAAGTCCTCAACTATACCCATGCCAAACATCACGTTGATCCGCTGCTCCATTGCGGCGTGATCGAAGAACAAACCAACAAACAAACACACTTTCGCATTTATAATATCAGTATGATTAGTATTGATTTGACGTAGGTATAAGCTATTGTTATAAGTATATCAATGTGGTGCGAACATTATACTGGCTTCTTGATTGGGGAACAAAGAGCGTCTTTAATAATTAATTAGTCGTTGGTCTCAAGTTACTAGTACCTCGTGTTTCAACTCTCAATGAACTTACCTAAGTATGTTGTAATTTGATGTAACAAGAAGCTACTCGCCGCCCAAAACTTTGCTTTTATATGGGTTTTCCTGTCTCAAACTCGAAAGACCGTGGGAACTTAGCTCGGCTGCTTTTGCTGTCAGGAAAATTAGACAGTTTACCGATATTGAAACGGCTAGGCTTGTCTACTTTTGCCTACTTCCACAGTGTCATCACACGAGTATATTATATACGTACTCTGTGGTGTCATGTCCTACGGCATTTTATTGTGGGGCAGAGCAGCTGATATCCAATCAATTTTTATATTGCAGAAAAGAGCCATCCGTTCTATTTATAAACTCAGATCACGCGAATCACGCGAATGGGTGACTGGCATTTTACCGAGACGCAAAAAAAATTGCTGTTTAAAGAAATTTCAGATTAATGAAGGAATCTATTGCAGCAAGCCTGAGCCAATAACACGCCATGTATCAATTAGATAGGTAGGTATATAGTACTACTAGTATGATGCCCGCGACTTCGTCCGCGTGGATTGAGATTTTTTTGGTTCTGTGTGTTATTCTATGTGTTATTCTACACTTTAATCTATATCTGTGCCAAATTTTATCCAGATTCTTTCAGCCGTTCTGACGTGATTGAGTAACTAACATCCATCCATCCATACATCCATCCAAACTTTGGCATTTTTATTATTAGTTTAAAGTATACAGAGGCGGCCTTAGCCATTGCGAGGCCCTGGGCAGTAGATATTATTTGCGAGGCCCTCATGCTTTGTGATATTTATGTGTATTGAAAGTTTTTTTATTCATGATGCTTGACGACCAATGCAAGTTTCATGTTAAAAGAAATTTGGGGTTTTAATATTGCATATTGGAAATTAACAAAAGTTAACTAACTCGTTTCCTTTTTGAACTACCTACCGGGCTCAAATTTTCTACCGGCATCACGATTCACGATCTGGCGGCCGCGGCGGTAGCGCAAGGGCGTGAGGCACCTGCAAGAGCGAGGCCCCGGGCGGTTACCCTGCTTGCCACCCCCTTAAGCTGCCACTGAATGACTAAATATAGATATACCTAGTCGTACTTACCTACCTAATGTTTTCAATACAGAGATAGTCGTACGGTAATAAATCTATGGTTGTACCACAGGTTATACCTACCTTTGTGAGTCACAATAATGTCAGATATTAATTGTGACTCGTGCTTACAACAAGCGCAGGTCGACTTGACCATTTACATTACTCTCTCAATATTGACTTGGAAATTGCCCAATGAAGCGAACTATTAGTAGGTACCTACCATGTACCTACTGTGGGTATACGAGTATACTACGAGCACTCTAACGCGACAAGGTCAGCTAGGACGGGCGTGACTACGGTGACCTCGCGGTAAAAACATACGAGTATCTACTCCGTTCCGTTCCTATAGTACGTTAAACTAATCGTAGTGGGTACCTATCACCGATATTTATTATTAAATATAAAGTATTAATTGTAATCAATGTACTACCTACTTAAAGATTAATTTTCTAATTCAATATATTATTCATATAGGTAGGTACCATTAATTGTAATATTATTCATTATCCATTAAATTTTTCATCATAATAAGTTAACTGATAGTTAAGTGAATAGATATTGTGGGTACTCCAACCTAGTTAGAAATATTTTTTATCAAAAGGTATCCTTCAAATCTATACACGTGTGGGACCTATACCTATATAGACTACAAGGTGGTACAGGGCATGCCCTGCACCATGCTGTGTGAATGCATTTATTTTTGTACATTAACCAAAAAAATATTAATATAAATGCGAAAGTTTGGATGGATGGATGTATGGATGGATGTTTGTTAATCAATCACGCCCCAACGGCTGAACGAATCTGCATGACATAGATTACCTATACCTAGTCTGGAATAACACACAGGCTAATTTTTATCCCGGAAAATTAAAGAGTTTCCGCGGGAACCAAAAACCTCAATCCACTCAGACGAAGTCGCAGGCTTCAGCTAGTAATTAATATACTTACAGCTTAGTAGCTGCTAACTTTGTTAATAAAACCTGTACCAACGTTCCAAACATATTTTATTTAAAAAATAATTTCAAATGAACATGAAGTCTGTTTTCGCGCTGCGATCGTCGCGTCGATCAGTGGCGTAGAAGGTCAATTAATATACATATAAGAAAACTGACAAGGAAAATTAAACTCTAACATGTTGTTATAAGTGTCATTTGCTCATACTATTCCGTTGATTAGCAGATAAGTAGTTAGAAGCTGTTGTCCAAGGCTAGTTAACTTGAGTAGTAAAAACTTGGTCAAGGCTCTTCGTAGTGGTATTTGAATGGTATACCTATATTATGTTACAGTCAAAATTCATAACCGGTCAATACCACTTTTAAACACAACCCGACTCTACGTTGTCTTGTCTGCCCTAGCCTAGCGCATTTTATAGCGCGAAACCACAAGCTCACGAAGGAGGTCCTGAATGAAAGGAAGGTCTAGTAGTTGAAGCTGAATGTAGAGGCGGCGAAGCGAGTCTTCTGGCGTAGCCTATCCATTTGACATCTACATTTGTATACACCACCACCACCACCACCACCACCACTACAGCCTATTAACGTCCCACTGTTGGGCACAGGCCTACACTCCTATGAGAATAGGAGAGAGGGAATTAGAGCTTAGACCCACCACGCTGCTCCAATGCGGGTTGGCGGGCTTTAACGACTATTATCATGTTAGTGATAATAACCGGGACCGACGGCTCAACGGTGTTTTGGAGGGCACTCTTTAATCGCTACTGAAGCCAAAATCTATTTTTTTCATTTTTGTCCGTCTGTCTGTATCTTGCCCGCGCATCATGCAGAAACTACTGAAGCTTTTTTTGTTACTGTTAGAAAGGAGGTTCTTTAAAAATTGTCCCTTAAATATTACAGGGTTATTTGCTTTTGTAGTACAAAATTACAGACATCACATGACACATCCCTCTGTATAGCTGGCGCCAATCATTTAGTCGCGTCTGAAGATGACCGCGGGACAGGAGTTGAGAAGACGGGTAGGGGGGAGCAAGGATAAGACGCTTCATAGTTCATACTAATATTATTATTTAAAATGCAAAAGTGTAGTCCTTCAATCACGCCGCAACAAAGCAACAGATTGACATGATTTTTTTATATAGTTGAGGACCTGGAGAGTGACATAGGCTGCTTTTTATCCTGGAAAATTATGGAGATCCGGTGAGAATTA
Source organism: Erebia aethiops (assembly GCA_923060345.2). NCBI lineage: Eukaryota > Metazoa > Arthropoda > Insecta > Lepidoptera > Nymphalidae > Erebia > Erebia aethiops. The sequence continues at coordinate 6,970,743 of OV281079.1, read as the reverse complement.
AAAAAAAATTATTCCATGCGGACGAAGCCGCAGGCATCAGCTAGTTACTCAGTTAAAAGTTATTTTGACCGACGTACATAGTCAAAACTACTTTTGCCTTTTTTTCGCATTTAAAAGTAGTTTTGACCGGTTATGGGTTTTGACGGTAACATATAGAATTTGGTACTTTTCCTTAAGTCATTACAATAATTACTTGTGCTTGCGAAATAGCTTTTCCTCCTCTATTTATATTAGAGGTGCAAAGAAAAGTTTTAATGAGTGATGTTAAGTTCGAGTTGTGGTGTTTGTTGGTTATGTTGGTACTTGGCACTTGTAGTTGACGTGAAGTAATTTTAACTTGTAAAATGTTGGTAACTTGTAAATACTTACTTAAATAGGTATTTATTCTGATAACCTAATAATATCCTCCCTAACGAATTTCGGCTACGGCTTCAAACAGGCCGCCCCCTCAAAGGCAAAGCCCGATAGGCAGAAAATCCGTCATGACCGGAGAGAGATCAGGTGCAGAAGCGACGGCTTTACGTGCTCTCCGAGGCACGGCACGTTGGTCTGTGGCCTGTTCTGGAGTCTTTCTCTATTTAGTTCCGTTTTTATGAATCTAAGTAATCGGTAGGTACCTACCTAAGTATCATTTGAAAGGTAGACGTTTTTGTTTGAAAATTTCTACAGGGACACTCTGGGCCTAGAGCCTATATATACGACTCTACTAAATTCCTGGATCTTAATTTACTAAGCTGACCAGAATAATGTTAGACACCTATGTATATTGTCGCGACGTAAATCCGCGTTTTTGTTTCTTCCTTCCCAGGAATGCAAACTTTCTCTATACCAAATTTTATCAAAATCTGTTGAAAAGATAATCAATCAATCAATCAAATCAATCAAATATCTTTTTATTCAAATAAACTTTTACAAGTACTTTTGAATCGTCAAGTGAATCTACCACTGGTTCGGAATGCCATTCCTACCGAGAAGAACCAGCAAGAAACTCGGTGGTTGCTCTTTTTAAATAATTCATTTACAATTACTATATCAATGTGTACATAAGTAACCGCTGTCCCCAGCATTGTTGGAGCGATCAAATCCATGCTCCTCTATCATTTACATAATCTTCAACAGTATAATAAGCTTTTTTCAGGAGCATACTTTTAATGGATTTCTTAAATTTGTTTATTCAATTCATGTCAAAGACGGGCAGACAGAAAGTAGCCCCATTCCCGCCGGTGGCACCCGTTCACGAGCATGACGCATGATCCAGCCATTGCTTCGCTCGACCATATTTGAGGGAACGTATTATAATAATATAATATAATAAGCCGTTAAAGCAGACAGACATACTTACGTTTTGGAAGAAGCCTAAACATATTATGAACAGCTGTAGGAGATGTAAGTATTACTTTACAATGGGGTGAAATGTAATGTTATCAAAATGAAACAAAAGAAAAATGTTATCAAAGGGGGTCAATGGAAAATACCTATTTTATCGAGACGATGAGCTTCCGAAGGATTTGAAACACTTTCATAAAATGTCAGTTGTAACTGTTTCGTTTAAATATAAAACTGGACCATCGCCAAAATGGCGGGCGACACATGCGTGTTCCCGTGAATATTATAATTAGGAAATTTATTATTGCCGACTTCTTCCATTCGCCTGGACTTATAATTCAGACCATTTCTTAAAAAACTTTTAGGTAGGTTATACCTATTTAAATGCTTTAAGAAATGGTCCTCCATCCGTTTTTAGGGTTCCATATCAAAATGGTACTTACAAAAATACCTTTTTTTTCGACAGGGAAATCTTCCTAAGATACCCAACTTCTGGGAGGAGAAGTCGAGTTATTTAGGATTTGTAGGTACCTACTAAAACCCCCTCGGTGGCCAGTGGACACCATCTGCATGCATTGGGAGGCTGCGAGATCTCATAAAGAACGCATCGGTGCCTCCCTTGCGCAATGTCTTTTGGGCTCATCCCGGTGCTCGCACACCAAACTGCACTCGATATGAGCTATGGCAGCTTGTGCCACAGTGTACTCGGGACTCACTCGTCATTGCCGTCTACGAACTTGTTACAAATAATATTTTGACACCTCCGTGGCGCAGTGTGTAGCGCTGTTGTCTTAACGTGCGGAGGTCCCAGGTTCAATCCCCGGCAGGGTCAATTTGGGAATTTGTAATTTCTGAATTTTCCCTGGTCTGGCCTGGTAGGCGGCTTGGGCCGTGGCTAGTTACCACCCTACCGGCAAAGACGTGCCGCCAAGCGATTTAGCGTTCCGGTACGATGCCGTGTAGAAACCGAATAGGGGTATGGGTTAATATAACTGCCATGCCCCTAACAGGTTAGCCCGCTACCATCTTAGACTGCATCATCACTTACCATCAGGTGAGATCGCAGTCAAGGGCTAACTTGTAGTGGATAAAAAAACACTAATATAGCTTGTAAGTACTATGAAATAGAGTTTTATTTCATTTTATGTTGAGCACCTATGCACCTATTTTGTCCAATAAATCGCACCTCAATTATATTTTCGCAATTTTGCAAAGACATATTTTAATAATTATTGTAAAGTCGTCGCCAATTTCAAGTCTGTAGCTAATAGCTGTTAATATGTTGTTAATACCTAGTTAATAAAGACCGAACAGAAATATTCGCACCAAGGGTTGCAAACCTACCTTTTGGGAACGCAACCCTAAAAATGGTTTTAATGAAGTAGGCCTAAAATAAACTTTTCTCTAGTTTTAAACCGCTATAACTTCCACGCGTTTAATCTGGCACCTGTTTCGCGATTAGCAAATGCCGTGAGACTGTGAATAATTTTCAGGAGATGCTTATCAAGCTAAAATAGTAGTGGTGTTGTTTTGCATTAGTTACTTAATGCATGTATGAAGAAATGTACCTAACTGTAAACTGCCAACGACTTATTAAATAGTTACACAATTTTCAGTTGCTAGATGGAACTCCGTCCATGCAAAGACGGGATGGGTTTGCTAGTTTTACAATCAGACTCAGGCCTTACTTTATAAACTCTGGGAAGGCAGAGCAATAACAGTATACTCAACCAACTTTCATCTCTTATCAAGCAACGTATCATAATTTCCCACAATCTCTCTGTACAACCTAATGAAATTGTGCCCATTCCTGCGAAAACTGGCCAACGGCTATCTAACAACTTTGTGCTAAACTCGGTTTCGGCCGTCCATCGCCACAAATAGAATGGCTCACGAAATATCTTGCCAACTAACTGTGAAACATTAATGAAAATCTCTGCAATGTCTTCAAACGTAAGGATTTAAAAAGCCAATCTTACTTTCCGCTGAGAATATTAAGAATATATATTAATTTATCAAAAAATCCATACTAATCCATACTAATGCTTAAATGCTTTCGTCATATCCACACTAATATTATAAATGCGAAGGTGTGTGACCTATTTGCTTGTCTGATACGCTTTCACGGCCCATCTGTTCAACCGATTTTGATGTTGGTATAAAATTAAGGAGTTCCCGCGGAAATTAAAAAAAAACTTAATCCACGCGGACGAAGTCGCGCTCGCGGGCATCATCTTGTTGCTAATATAGCAAAAAAAGACTCTAGATGTATAACCGATGTAATAACTATTTCACAGTTTACAAATACTCTATCATTATCATTGTGCTAGATTAATGGCATAGTGAAGGTCCCATTCTTAATTATTAATCGATAATATACCTATATATTATGTAAATCATCAGTTATGAGGCCGGTTCGCACCGCTCGCAAATTCTATTCGAACCGCAAATATAAATTTGCCGGTATATTGCTATCTCTATTTGGCTAATGACACATGATCGCGTGCCAGCGAGATAGCAATATGAACGTACAGAATTTGTTAATCTTGTTCCGTGAATACCAAAAATGATGAATGAAAAATTATTGTGTTTTTAACTTCGTGCTGATCAATTAGTACGTGAGATATCGTTGGTTTTAATATGAAACAAATAAGGAGAAAACATGTCATTTATGTCGTAAAAACATGCAAAACGCAATGTGCTTACATTTAATTTTGGGAAAGTATTTTGAAGAAATAATTATCCAGGGGCCTAGCTAAATACAAGTTCAATCTTAATATTCGCACAATATTGTAGAAATATTTGACCGAGCGAAGCGAAGGTCTCTGAGTCTACTTGGGTGAATTGGCACTTGTCCGTCCGTCCGTCCGTCTGTCCGAGCATTAGAACTTCTGAATTACTGAACGCAATTACTTCAGCTTTAAACATAATATGTAAACCAATGGCCTCCCGCCGAATATGGCTTAAAAAATAATAAAAATCTTTATTTCAGGGGGGCTCTCATAGAAGCGAATGCGAAGTAAAATATTTTTTATAAAGTTACATAGGGTTGCGGTATATCATTTTAAAGATAATTAGGAATAGAGTCCAAAAATATATTTTTTTAAATTTTTCCCCCAAAATTGACGAAAAGGCTTCGGGGCTTTCAAAGTGGTGATTTTCTAACGTCCAAAGATGACCTCAGAACTCTAAATGTTCTGAAAGGATGAGCCTGAAACTTGATCAATTATTTCAATAATATCCTGTACTTGAACAACAAATACTAAAATTAGATAAATATTGTAAGGAAACGGAATTATTTAATTTTTAATGAGCTTCAGAATTTTTAACAGAACTTCACATTTATGTCAATAGATGGCGCCGCGAGGTCTCAGTTCGGGGCGAACCACTAGTCTTGAATTACAAATTATTTTGGTTTATTACGTTTGTATTCGCAATTCCCCCTCCGCTGGCACCTGGTATTTTTATTCCCATAAAAACCATATCAGCTCATTCTTACTTGTAATTGTAACTGCGGACTTACCTACTCATTATTCATTAAGGGCGTATTTGCAAATATATTGGAGTTTTCGGTACATTTTTTGACTAAGTCAAGCAAAATAAGATGGAACTAAAAATGACTATACATAGATTGATCCTACATCTCCAATTTTTGGAAATAACTTTGTTAAAAATCTTTATTTTGAATACTATAAAAATGATTTTCCCTAACCTCTTCACTCAAAATTGACGATTTAGGGGCGAATTTGGGTACATTTTTTACTGTAAATACGCCGATTTTTTGTCATTAAAAAATACCATCTGATAGTAGATATGTTCACCTCAAAATTTTGGTAAGGAAAATATTAAAAATAGTACATATAGTACAAGAAATTAAATAAAAATCGCTTGTATTTTTTTCACATATTTTGTAAATCTTAACGAAGTGAAAATAAGGGTTATTTTGATCTTACTCGGTCTCTGGTTTGATTTGAAATTATAAATTAGTCAGCGTTTGACCGCCGTCGTGAGTGGACCCTGTCTCGGTTGCAAGCAGCCCGGTGTCGAAAAACATCGCTGTACGAACACGAAATACTTGAGTAGAGTTGAGTTGCTGATATATCGATAAGGTACCTATGGTACGGGACCTACATAACATATTTTTTTTATTTGATAGAATTTAGAAATTTATTACAGTCTCTCTTCCCCGAGCGTGGTAGTGAACCTGAAGGTATACTTCGAAGGCTACTACTGGAACTCCTAGACGCGTAGAGCTATTTGTATCGAATTTGGTCTTGTTTTGATAGTTATGATCAGATCTTACCTCAAGACTTGGTGGAGTGACCTGAAGGTACACTTCGACGAATACTGCTGGAACTCCTAGACGCGTAGAGCTAGGTGTATCGAATTTGGGCTTGTTTTGCTAGTTATGATGAGATCTTACCTCAAAACTTGGTGGAGTGACCTGAAGGTATACTTCGATGACCACTACTGGAACTCCTAGACGCGTAGAGCTAGGCGTATCGAATTTGGACTCAATTTGTTAGTTATGTTGAGATCTTACCTCAAAACTTGGTGGAGTGACCTGAAGGTATACTTCGATGACCACTACTGGAACTCCTAGACGCGTAGAGCTAGGCGTATCGAATTTGGACTCAATTTGTTAGTTATGATGAGATTTTACCTCAAAACTTGGTGGAGTGACCTGAAGGTATACTTCGATGACCACTACTGGAACTCCTAGACGCGTAGAGCTAGGTGCATCGAATTTGGGCTTGTTTTGCTAGTTATGATGAGATCTTACCTCAAAACTTGGTGGAGTGACCTGAAGGTATACTTCGATGACCACTACTGGAACTCCTAGACGCGTAGAGCTAGGCGTATCAAATTTGGACTCAATTTGTTAGTTATGATGAGATCTTACCTCAAGACTTGGTGGAGTGACCTGAAGGTACACTTCGACGAATACTGCTGGAACTCCTAGACGCGTAGAGCTAGGTGTATCAAATTTGGGCTTGTTTTGCTAGTTATGATGAGATCTTACCTCAAAACTTGGTGGAGTGACCTGAAGGTATACTTCGATGACCACTACTGGAACTCCTAGACGCGTAGAGCTAGGCGTATCGAATTTTGACTCAATTTGTTAGTTATGATGAGATCTTACCTCAAGACTTGATAGAGTGACCTGAAGGTATACTTCGACGACCACTACTGGAACTCCTAGACGCGTAGAGCTAGGTGTGTCGAATTTGGGCTTGTTTTGCTAGTTATGATGAGATCTTACCTCAAAACTTGGTGGAGCGACCTGAAGGTATACTTCGATGACCACTACTGGAACTCCTAGACGCGTAGAGCTAGGTGCATCGAATTTGGGCTTGTTTTGCTAGTTATGATGAGATCTTACCTCAAAACTTGGTGGAGTGACCTGAAGGTATACTTCGATGACCACTACTGGAACTCCTAGACGCGTAGAGCTAGGCGTATCGAATTTGGACTCAATTTGTTAGTTATGATGAGATCTTACCTCAAAACTTGGTGGAGTGACCTGAAGGTATACTTCGATGACCACTACTGGAACTCCTAGACGCGTAGAGCTAGGCGTATCGAATTTGGACTCAATTTGTTAGTTATGATGAGATCTTACCTCAAAACTTGGTGGAGTGACCTGAAGGTATACTTCGATGACCACTTCTGGAACTCCTAGACGCATAGAGCTAGGTGTATCGAATTTAGGCTCGTTTTGCTAGTTATGATGAGATCTTACCTCTAGACTTGGAAAAGTGACTGAAGGTATACTTTGACGACCACCACTGGAACTCCTAGACCCTTAGAGCCAGTTGTGTCCAATTTGGGCTCTTTGTTTTTTTTTTTTTTTTTGTTAGTTATGATGAGATCTTACCTCAAGATTTGGTGGAGTGACCTATACTTCGACAACCATTTTCGAATTTCAATAAGTCATTTTATTTTGTTACCTTTTTGTTACAAAAGTAGGCGTTTTCCTAGTTGGAAGTTTCAGGTACAATATAGGTAAAATCTAATCATAACAAACATAAACCGTAAACTGGACACACCGAGCTCTAGTCACCTTAGTGTTCCATTACTCCACTTGATAACCTCCAAAGATAACTTCAGGTCACTCCACAAAGTTCAGAGTTTTTTTAATGCAAGATAAGTTTGCGCTTGACGACAATCATGCTTATGAAAAGCATGAGGCCTAAGTTTGAGCGCACTTGCTTGGAAAATGCCTGTTTACTCTTGCCTTGACGGAGAAGTAAGATTTCATCATAAATAACAAAACGTATCAGAACTCGACACAACTACATCGAAGCGTCCATGAGTTCCAGTAGTAGTCGTCGAAGTATACCTTCAGGCTTCAGGTCACTCCACCAAGTCTTGAAGTAAGATCTCATTATAACTAGCAAAACAAGCCCAAATTCAATACACCTAGCTTTACATGTCTAAGAGTTCCAGTAGTGGTCTTCGAAGTATACCTTCAGGTCACTCTACCAAGTTTTGAGGTAAGATCTCATCATAACTAACAAATTGAGTCCAAATTCGATACACTTAGCTCTACGCGTCTAGGAGTTTCAGTAGTATTCGTCGAAGTGTACCTTCAGGTCAGTCTACCAAGACTTAAGGTAAGATCTCATCATAACTAACAAATTGAGTCCAAATTCGATACGCCTAGCTTTACGCGTCTAGGAGTTCCAGTAGTGGTCATCGAAGTATACCTTCAGGTCACTCCACCAAGTTTTGAGGTAAGATCTCATCATAACTAACAAATTGAGTCCAAATTTGAGACGCCTAGCTCTACGCGTCTAGGAGTTCCAGTAGTGGTCATCGAAGTATACCTTCAGGTCACTCCACCAAGTTTTGAGGTAAGATCTCATCATAACTAACAAATTGAGTCCATTTTCGATACGCCTAGCTGTACGCGTCTAGGAGTTCCAGTAGTGGTCGTCGAAGTATACCTTCAGGTCACTCCACCAAGTTTTGAGGTAAGATCTCATCATAACTAACAAATTGAGTCCAAATTCGATACGCCTAGCTCTACGCGTCTAGGAGTTCCAGTAGTGGTCATCGAAGTATACTTTCAGGTCACTCCACCAAGTTTTGAGGTAAGATCTCATCATAACTAACAAATTGAGTCCAAATTCGATACGCCTAGCTGTACGCGTCTAGGAGTTCCAGTAGTGGTCGTCGAAGTATACCTTCAGGTCACTCCACCAAGTTTTGAGGTAAGATCTCATCATAACTAGCAAAACAAGCCCAAATTCGATACACCTAGCTCTATGCGTCTAGGAGTTCCAGTAGTGGTCGTCGAAGTATACCTTCAGGTCACTCTACCAAGACTTGAGGTAAGATCTCATCATTACTAACGAATTGAGTCCAAATTCGATACGCCTAGCTCTACGCGTCTAGGAGTTCCAGTAGTGGTCATCGAAGTATACCTTCAGGTCACTCCACCAAGTTTTGAGGAAAGATCTCATCATAACTAACAAATTGAGTCCAAATTTGAGACGCCTAGCTCTACGCGTCTAGGAGTACCAGTAGTGGTCATCGAAGTATACCTTCAGGTCACTCCACCAAGTTTTGAGGTAAGATCTCATCATAACTAACAAATTGAGTCCAAATTCGATACGCCTAGCTCTACGCGTCTAGGAGTTCCAGTAGTGGTCATCGAAGTATACCTTCAGGTCACTCCACCAAGTTTTGACGTAAGATCTCATCATAACTAACAAATTGAGTCCAAATTCGATACGCCTAGCTGTACGCGTCTAGGAGTTCCAGTAGTGGTCGTCGAAGTATACCTTCAGGTCACTCCACCAAGTTTTGAGGTAAGATCTCATCATAACTAGCAAAACAAGCCCAAATTCGATACACCTAGCTCTATGCGTCTAGGAGTTCCAGTAGTGGTCGTCGAAGTATACCTTCAGGTCACTCTACCAAGACTTGAGGTAAGATCTCATCATTACTAACAAATTGAGTCCAAATTCGATACGCCTAGCTCTACGCGTCTATGAGTTCCAGTAGTAGTCGTCGAAGTATATCTTCAGGTCACTCCACCAAGTCTTGAGCTAAGATCTTATTATAACTAATAAAACGAGCCCAAAGTCCGGAAGTGAAAAATAAATATAATAATATATCGAAGTATCGATAAGTACAAGTTGATTCAACGCTGCTTATTCGTGCATGTGTGTGCGTGGGAATGAAGCATGTGTAGTAGTGCGATTTCATACCTATCCGTTTCGGAAATACGTCCTTAATTAGCTAAGTACTCTAACTTCATCTTCTTTTTCATTTTCTCCCTAACGTTAAGGTTGTCTGGAAGAGATCGCTGCTTAGCGATAAGACCGCCTTATTGTACCTACTTATTGTTTTCTTGTTTGTAATATGTTGTTTTTGTATATTCGTGGTGTACAATAAAGTATATACATACATACATACATACATACATACTCTTTTGTCTAAAAATATGAAAACAATAATTTTATCATGAGATCACAAGTAGACACAATGTATTTTGGATTTTGTTTTATTACCGGTACTCATTGTAGGACCGGCAGTTATGATAGGTCAAGAGTCAATGTTACAATGGAAAGCAGATTCCACATATTATCATCTATATGTCACCGTAAGATTGTTAAAAACCGTTAGATTGTAATCTGTCTAGCGAGATTGTAAACTGTCGAAAGATTACTATTTAACGCATTATTTTTTGGTAGATTGTATTCTGTTAGGTATATTAACCCGATATAGAACTTAACCACCTGATTAATTATGTCGAGCCCTAACCTAACCTACAAGAAAGAGACAATATTTAAAAAATTTACACTTGGAACTTTGAACGGTTCACAATCTGTTGACAGTTTACAATCTATTGAGATAAAAAGCGTTAGATTGCAATCTGACGGTTTTTGCAAGTTTACGGTGACATATACATAGTATATTACAGGTACAACTCAACTTTCAATCAATGTTTACGACATACTTACGATATTTTAAAATAAATACTCAAGGTGCATCATTAATATTTTTATCGACACCCACCTTTGTTTCACATCTCTAAATATACAAACTACAGAAGTGGCAAAATAGCGCGAGATGGCGAGCGGGTTGCGGGGCTCCGTGGCCACTTAAACCGAAATATCGCTGTAACTAGGCTACTCAAGTGCGATGACACCGGCGATTTTCGGCGCTTTAAGGTTCAGATCACACTAGCAACACTACGCTCGATAAAAAGTTGTGAGTAACTATAGTACTTAGTCTAGGCAATAAAGCTAGTGGGCCCCAACAATAATAATTCCTCAGGCGACGAAACTACAGTATGACAAAGTATCATGAGTTAACTAGATGATGCCCGCAACATCGTCCGCGTGGACTTAGTTTTTTCGATTCCTGCGGGAATTCCATAATTTTCCTGGATAAAGAGTATGTACTTCCCTGGGATACAAACTATCCCGGTACCAAATTTAATCAAAATCGGTTGAACAGGTGAGCCGTGAAAAGCCGGATAGACAGACAGACATATACTTTCGCATTTATAATATTAGTATGGATATCCAATAAAAAATCAGAAAGAAGGTAAAGTTTTTATGCTATATTCAATTGTTAAAGCAGGAAGGTACATTATCGCGTAAACGCAGTTTGGGTTTGATAATAAAATCGGTTTAACTAGTGGTACGCTCCGAACCGAGACCTTGCGGTATCTATAACATAGTTTATTATTTGTAAGCACAAACGAATAAACTTATACAGAGCGCTATCTATTGATTTAATTGTGAAGTTCTGTTAAAAATACTGAAGCTCATTAAAAATTAAATAATTTCGTTTCCTTAAAATAAATTTATCTAATTTTCTACCTATTTGTTGTTCAAGTACACGATATCATACTTCATCATACTTAATATTATAAATGCGAAAGTCAGTTTGTTTGTTGGTTTGTCATTCGATTTTGGCATGAGTATAGTTGAGGACCTGGAGAGTGACATAGGCTACTTTTTATCCCGGAAAATTGAGGAGTTCCCGCGGGAATCCAAAAAAACTTATTCCACGCGGACGTAGTCGCGGGCATCAGCTAGTAATTCAAATAATTGATCAAGTTTCAGGCTCAGCCTTTCAGAAAATTGAGAGTTCTGAGGTTAACTTTGAACGTTAGAAAATCTCCACTTTGAAAGGCCCCCATTTCGTCAATTTTAGGGGAAAAATTAAAATAAAATATTTTTGGACTCTATTCCTAATTATCTTTAAAATGATATACCGCAACCCTATGTAACGCTAACGCTATTCTATGAGAGCCTCCCTGAAATAAAGATTTTTATAACTTTTTAAACCATATTCGGCTGGATATTTAAATTTGAAGTAATTACGTTCAGTAATTCAGAAGTTATAAGGCTCTGACAGACGGACGGACAAGTGCAAATTCACTCAAGTAGAGAACTTCGCTTCGCTCGGTCAAATATCGATGTTCTGCATGATTATTTCGTGCATGATTATTTCGTTTGATATTTCGGTTTTAAGTGTAAATATACTACCTTCTACGTGTGCTACGTTGCTAAGCTATGGGTGTTTATTAAACCGTTCCTTTTTCGCGGCTCTTCCGCCTACAATGACAAAATTTGGTACATTGATAGGTAGCACGTTGCACCATATTGTACTCTTTATCCAAAATGCCATGTTCCACAGGATTTTCAAGCAACTCAGGTACATCACGGACGAAGATGCGGGCACCATCTAGTATTTAATTAATGAAAGGGAAATTCAAAGACATTTCATCACCATCACCATCATCATCATCATCAGCCATTGTGCATCCACTGATGGATATAGGCCTCTTTTAAGTAGCGTCAACGTGCTCTTTCCTCAGCTTTTGATATCCAATCGGGTAACAGACATCCGCCGGATATCCGGCGCCATACACTCCGTTTACCAAAACGTGATCTCCACTCGAGGACCTTTCGTCTCCAACGTCCATCGGTCCTCCGACATACGTGACCAGCCAGTGCACTGTTACTCCAGTGTGCCAATAAGAGTTGTCGGTCACTTTAGTTCTTTGGCGAATCAGTTCATTCCGGACTTTATCCCTCAAAAAAATTCGAGCATAGCTCTTCCCATAGCACGCTGAGTGACTTCCAGTCGGTGCACTTGTCTCGCTGTCAGTGTTAATGTCAGTGACAATAGTAATGATGACAAAAATATCAGGTAGACTAGGTCTAGAACTGGTCTACAATTATATTAATTTACGCCTAGAACGATGATGAGAAGCGGTGGTAGCCTAGTGGTAAAAGACACCTGGCCTCTACGATGTTGCGGATTCGATCTCCGGGCGGGTACGCACTTAAACATTTTCGAAAATGTGCGTTTTAAGAAATTAAATATCACTAATTGCTTCAAGTGAAGGAAAACACCGTGAGGAAACTTGCATGCCCCAGAGTTCTTCATAATGTTCTCGAATGTGTGTAAAGTCTGCCTACCCGCACTTAGCCAGCCCGGCGGATCATGGTCAAACCTCATTCCGAAACAAGACTCGGGTTCAGTAGTGGTCCAGCAATGGGTTGTTATAAAGAAAAGAGAGATGCCTAGAACTAGTAAGCAGAGAGACAGTCTTGGGACAAAAAGTCTGTCGTGTGATCGATCCTTTCACAGACAAAGGCACACAGTTCGACGCGTTTGAAATCTAACTTTATTCCTACCCGATTAAGTACGGGAGTCAAGTGAAGGTATATACCCATTTCGCGTAAAGCGAATGGGTGTGTGTTTTTAGATACCTAACAGATATCCAAAAAAAAAATGCTGCAATGCTTTAAACCCAGGAAGGGCTATTAAATGCTATACCAAAGTTGCATCCAACAGTAACTCGTTATAGGAAGGATTCCTACAGCCTGTCTACTGTTGGAAGCATCTCAGCCTTTTTTTTGGAAAATGCTGGAAAAATGCTTTTACGCATTCCGTACTAAGCGGTTATGTTGGCCTAGCAGTAGAAACGAAAGGTATCCAATAATATACCTAAATTCTAAAGTGTCTGTCTGTCTATCTCCCACGCTTTTACCGATCTTTTCCAACCGATTTTGAGAAAGACTAATTAAGAATTTCCATGGGAATTTCCTTACCTGGATAAGGTGGATTTATCTAGGACTATACAATAGATTGCCAACTTACAATTTCATTAAAACATATTAGATACTTACCTATAATAATGTACTTATATTATACTCAGAAAAGTAAAAGAAAGGATGTAATATAAACCACGCCAATATAATAAGTAATTGAAACAACCTGTAGTTGTGCAGCTCACTAATTATGTAGGGAAACAGGATATAGAAACAGGATAAAGTGCTGGCTGTTGGCATAGCAACAGTGGCGCTTCGTTCGTTTTAAAAGCGAAGCCGAGCAAAAAAGTTCGTGATTCATATCGCTCTGTGTGCGTTGATCGCATACAAAAACTTGCAACTGTTATTTTAATTATTTCGCTCACATAACCTGCAAGTTACTGCGGCACCCTTAAAGTAAGGTATTTCGAAGCCGTCATTTTTGAGGCTGTCAGTTGAGTCGATTTTCTCATTGAATTCAGTATTTATACTGATTTTCGAAGAAATAAATAAAGTAATATGATACTAATTAGATCCGCCCGTACAAACAATAATAATTAATTAAGGCCGTGATAAACATTTATCATGGAAAAAAACATTGTTTTGGCAAACTTTTCCTTTATTATCAGAGAATTGCAAGAACTTTTCCATGAAAGGAAAATATCTATTCTTAGAGGCTAATTTTCACGAATAGATTGAACAAGGAAAAACGGGGCTGGGTAGGTACCTATCACTTAGTCTACTCGATGTAAAACTGGGTATATTCTCAAGAGGTAACTGTGGTATGATAAGTGGTATGATATCCATACGTAATTAATATCAGAAAACAAAGGAATTTTGCCACATACTTTTTCTCAAATTTTATCCCAATTATTTCGTCATATTTTTAAAGATATACATAGGTACTTACCTACCTACCTACATAAATTATTTTTTTCTTAACATAGTGTACCAGATGGTACCCCGCGATAAAACGTCTGCTATCAGTTGTCACCTCTAATTCTACAAAATAAAGAAATATTATGAAAAATCTAATACATACCTAAATAAGTAAGCAATTTGTAAATAATTATCTCGAGAGGAAAATTCATTAGATTGGCTCTCAATATGATCTTGATTGTCGTCAATTAATAAAAGAACAGCGTTTTTGTACATAAATGTTTATTATAATAATTATTCAAGCAAGAACGTCCTGTTCCTGCCTATGTAGTAGGTAGTAGGTACCCGTATAACGCCTGTATCATAGCAGTTGTTGGTCGCCAAGGGCAACATAATTTCTATTGATCCGATAAATCGTTTTCCTGGTGGGTGCGATGATGTCATATTACTAGAGTAGCAATATTTATTGAGTACCAATGAACATTTTGTAGTCGTTTTTGTAGATAGTTAGCTCTTTAATTTGATAGACAGGTAGGTAAGTAGGTAGAATTGCTATTAAACTATAGTTTTTTCACTATCCTACGTAGCTTGCAGCTACGTAGTTTTTACTGTGGTGTCACCTGAATCAGGGTTCAAGCTGAAAATCAGCTCTTCAGAAAATCAAGTATTATCCTGAGCCTGGGCCATTTTTTGGGTTGTGCCATACGTGATATAGTTCATCCCTGCGCCTCGTCGTTGTTGTTTAGATTCTAGATCTAGTTTAGATCGTTGAGGTGCAGGGGTGATCTACCTCTTTAGGTATGCTTGTTATGGATAGGAAAATTTGGAAATAAATGGTTTTACTTTCTTTCTTTCAATAGCTCGCAATATAGATTTTACCTGGCCGCTACCTACCTACGTGGTTGTTTGCTTGCTTTTCGTCATTAAATAATTTAACGGAGTCTATCATTTTTCTTTCTGCATTATTTGGCCTTCATAGTAATACATCTATTTTAACAGAAAATGAAGATTAACAAATATGTTTAAGATCAAAATACTGATCATTTACTTTATTATTGAAGTGAAAACTTATTTAGTCGCGTTGTGCACTTTTTGGTACGGGGTAAAAATTTTTATTACGCGTGATCGACACAATTCTTCTTAAGAAAAAAAGGTCTTAAGTATAATAATATAGTACATTCGTAATTAAACTTTAATTCCTTAGTTTTAAGGTTTATATTAATAAATGATGTGTAACCGTGGGCGACACCTCGCGTTGTTACGAAGACAAAAGATCTTAAATATAAAAAAATAGTACATTCGTAATTAACCTTTAATGCCTTTGTGTTAAGGTTTATATTTTAATTATTTTAAAAGTGCTGTGTTGTTATTTTAAATTATTTTGTAATATTCGTTTTCACTTCTATCGGCAGTCCCCATGACTGCCAATTTTTTTAATGCAAATAATTAATTGATCAATCTGACTTGCCACCGCAATGATGGCGAAAGGGTAGATTTTTCGACTCTTGCCTTATGTTTGTTGCTCAATGGTCTAACTCACTGGTCAGGTACATCTATTCAACATCGTCGACGGCGCAATTTTCCCAGTAATTTTCCTTATTTGCTCTATAATATTAGCTGAATAGTATATCAGAATTTGACGCTCAGTAATTGGTCTTCATAAAGGCACAGCAGGTACGTATTGAAGCTAACGTGTGAATAAGTACTTTATTTTGGGACCAATTTGTCGTTGATACGTATTTTCTTTATAATGAGTAGGTAGGTAGTAGGAGAATCACAATTGACTCTCTACCCACACCGTAGACTAATACCATTGATGTAGAATTTTAGTAATACTCAATAATGAGCATCTTTGAAGTCGTTTGAAGCAAATAAGAGTCTTTTATGTACACCTATTTCATTATATATTTTCATATTTTTCATTTTTTCTATTGTCATAATGTCAATACTAGAAATTAAAATAAACTTGACCTTGACCTTACAGGTGGTCCGGATGAACACTACAATACCTTCTTTGATCTGTTAAATTCTCAGTTTAGTTCCATTTTTAATATAGTGAAAAAAAAACTGTTTAAAAATCTCAAATTTAGCGACTGGGCTACTTTTGGTATTTATAAAAGTAGGAATAAGTTGTTTGATTTGTATGCTGAAAAGCAGTTTAATTACACTCCTACATTTGTTCAATATGTAAGAAATTATTCAAAATTATTTAGAAATGTTTGCGTACAAGCAAAATCACTTTATATAAAACAAAAAATTATTAATTCAGATAATAAAATAAAAGCAGTTTGGGATATAATCACGGATGAAATTGGGAAACAAAAATATATTCCTGATACCACTACTAGCTCCCTTAATTATTCCTCGCCAACAGAAGCCCTTAAGCTTTTCAAGGGTAATTTCACCGAGTGCAGTGTGTTGTTTAAGTTTAAACAACACACTACACTTGGTGCAGTGTGATGTGACCCCATCTGATATTATTAAAATATTATTTGTAACGCAAAAAAACCGGTGATCTACGGGGGATATCAGTAAAAATAATCAGTAATGTTATTGATATAATTGCACCATATCTTGCTCTAATATTTAATGAGTCTGTAGATTCAGGATCCTTTCCAGACCTTATGAAATACAGTAAATTGATTCCACTTTCTAAATCTGGTAGTAGAAGTGACCCTAATAATTACAGACAAATTTCTATTTTACCAGCACTCAGCAAGATATTTGAGAAAATTATGTTAAACCAACTGCTTCTGCACTTAAACTCAGATAAACTACTTAACTCAGAGGAGTATGGTTTTACTAAAGGCCGATCAACAACCTACTAGAACAAGCGTTCTATTTTATAACAAAATTCCACAACCTATCTTAAACTTTGCCTTTACACAAGTTTGAGAAGTCCTTAAAAAGTATGCTCCTGTAAAACGTAAACTCTTTGAAAATTCTTATTACCATGTAAAGGATTACTTAAACGACAAGGAAGCTTGGCAATAATTTGCTCTAACGGCTCTGATAGTTCCTTAGTTATGAGATGGTGATAATAATAAAATAAAATAAAAAACCCGGCTGAGTTTGTTGTGGGCTCTTCTCAGACCAGGGAGCGTTTGGAACCCTCGTAGCTTTAGTTTTAAAAGGTACCGTAACCGGTTATCACCATCATGTTTTATAAGTAGGTAAGTAATAATAGTAATTTTTAACGTCAATAAGTGTACCTAACAGCGTACCTATGTTGAATAAATGATTTGATTGATTGATATAAAATAGGTACTTACACCACATATTATTATGAATCATTATACGCATAGCAAATTATTTGTATTGGTAGGTAGGTACAATCAGTTGGCCTTACCGCTAGTTTATGACCCACCCGGCATCCCTTTGCACGGGTGGGCTTTCCTTATGTAAATTTTATGTAATGCATGGTTAAATGTTCTCTTTTTAGTTTATCTACTTTGTTTATCGCCTATAAATTAAATGATTTCTTGTAACCCGTCGTTCCGATCTGCGAACTATTTTAAATTCATTTCATACTTAATTTTCTTCAATGCAACTACATAATAACCAAATAGCTACGAGAAGGCTACGAGGTACATACAGGTACAGCTATTTATCTAGCCGAATTTTTGACCGAGCGAAGCGAAGGTCTCTGAGTCTACTTGGGTGAATTGGCACTTGTCCGTCCGTCCGTCCGTCTGTCAGAGCATTATAACTTCTGAATTACTGAACGCAATTACTTCAGCTTTAAATATAATATGTAAACCAATGGCCTCCCGCCGAATATGGCTTAAAAATAATAAAAATCTTTATTTCAGGGGGGCTGTCATAGAAGCGAATGCGAAGTAAAATATTTTTTATAAAGTTACTTAGGGTTGCGGTATATCATTTTAAAGATAATTAGGAATAGAGTCCAAAAATATTTTTTTTTTAATTTTTCCCCCAAAATTGACGAAATGGTGGGCTTTCAAAGTGGTGATTTTCTAACGTCCAAAGATGACCTCAGAACTCTAAATTTTCTGAAAGGATGAGCCTGAAACTTGATCAATTATTTCAATTATATCCTGTACTTGAACAACAAATACTAAAATTAGATAAATATTGTAAGGAAACGGAATTATTTAATTTTTAATGAGCTTCAGTATTTTTAACAGAACTTCACATTTATGTCAATAGATGGCGCCGCGAGGTCTTAGTTCGGGGCGAACCACTAGTTATATTTAAAACGTCACATTACGTTATGCTACGATTTACATTACGTAATGCTATGTCACGTGATAACGTTATTCTGCAAAGAATGGAATGGTGATGTCCAATCAACATTTGGCCATCAAACTCACGCAGATTCCTTTTTATCAAACTCAAGAAAAAAAAAATACATAGACAAATTACTTTTAAAAAGTTGAGCGTTGCATTTAAACTCTATGTACCTTGACCTAAGTCATATAGTTTTTATACTTGTACCTACCTAGTTATCATCGTGTTATTACTATGTACATTGTACTACCCACCTTGGTCAGAAGACGTATTTAGAGCAGATACGTTCATAACAATAATAATGCCAATAGAAGTGAAAAAGAATATTTAGATATTTATATTTTATATTTAAATTTAAATTATTATTTAAAAAAAAAATATAAACCTTAAAATTAAGCCATTAAAGTTTAATTACGAATGTAGTATATTTATGTTTAAGACCTTTTGTCTTCGTAACAACGCGGTGTTGGTGTCGGTGTCGATGTCGGTGACACGAATCCCCAAGTTTACCCCCTACCAAAACGTGCTCAGCTCGGCTAAAGAAGTTTTCACATCAAAAATAGGTACATTTCAAACTGATTTAATAGCGATGGATCTGTACGTAATTACATAGGTAGGTACATAAATGTTTTAATATTATTTGAAACGGCGCGGCAGCGGTATTTGTGTGTAGTGTGTATATTGGAAGTCCATGTCATGTCATTAGAAATCGGCTCCGCTGTTGTTGCCGTTGGGAGTTGCGACACAATAGTTGCACAGGCTAACTTGTAGTTGTTAGAAAGGTTACATTTTTTCACGGGCGTGAAAGTTGCCGATGTCGGTGAACGGGCATTTTTTGGCAATGGCGAACGCAGCGTGGCGATCGGTGGGGCGAATTAGCAACAGGTGTTTTTGTTTCGACCAAGAAACGAAGTTGGATTGTAACTTAATTAGATTAATTAACGAAATTATCTTGATTGAAGTGGCTTAAGTTTAGACTTTGGAGTTGGTCCACTAGGCGCCTAGCGGTTTGGAATAACAAACGATGTGCTATAGCAAGTGTGTAAGTGTGTAAGTGAAATACGAAATATACTCGTGTATGAAAAGCTTGACAGTCACAAGATTTCACTTGATTTCATCAAAATACGGCATAGGTATAATACTCACCAGTCACCTAACATAATGGAAAATAATATAGGATAAGTACCTAGGAATACAATTACTGTGATCTTTTATCTGGTTTGCCCTAACTACCTACTTATACGATTTTCACAATATAACAATATATTTAAAGTAGTCTATATACTTTGTATCTACTTAACCAATTCAAAATTAATTATAGTAAGTCATTGATGTAGAATTTTTTTAGTACCTTTCTATTTCAATGTAGTAAGTACATAATAATTATAATATTACGTAACAAAAATATGCTTGAAGTATAATTTTACTTTTAGTGGTATTAGAATAGATCACGCTGTTGGATAGATAATGTTTGTACAGTGTACCTTTTCTGTGGTATACTTAATCACATACGTTACTTTCTACCAGTCGTTTGACGGAGGTGACTAGACAGAACTACACGTGGCAGGGACGTGGCGGAGGAAACTGGCAGAATTTTTAATAAGTTAGTAGACAATTCTGTCGTTTTATGTGATTCCCTGGCTCTCTGAACCATAGGTTAGAGTAACGTACCTCTAGATGCTAACTGTCACGGTAGCCGTGTCTGTCATTTGTATAGGTGTCGACCCACTGTATGAATATATACTGACGCTGCGGTAGGTATAGTCTTTATTCAACCACAAAACAAACTCTAGAACTTGTAAAAGTTTCTGGACAATTGGGCTTTCCATTACATAAATTAAAAGATTGTGTTAAACAACATTGATTTTCTTAATGACAAAGTTGCATGGAATTAAGCCTCGCATCCAGTGACCCACAAGTCAGTGTTTAATTGTAACGTGTGTTATAAATTATAATTGTTACTTATTGTAACCTTTTTCTTTTTTAAGAAAAGAGCAACTGCTGAATGTGACACAAGTTGTACTACGTGAAATAAATAAATCATTTATAATTTCAGGTAGGAAGGTATATGAATATTATATCTAATTTGTAAAGGAGAGCTCCTCCAAGTGAAACCTACCAACGTAATAATTTCATTAATTTTCATAACTGTCCGCATTTCGCCGCACACACCGCTGACCGACCACTATGCGTATTGACATGCAAGAATTTAGCCGATCGCCTATCCTCCTTTGCCCTTCTTGGAGCCATCATTTCGTCTCCCTCTGACACGTTTCACCTCCAAATGCTATTTGGTAGTCGGCTATTCCAGACAGGGCTGGACTTGTTGGACAGGTTCTAAAAATAGCGAAAACAGCCAGCTTTTTTTAAAGAATTTTTTGGCTAAGGTCTATCGCCGGCTCTAATCCGAACGGTTGTCAAGAGCTGTTGTGCATTTTGTCGCGTTCATATTTTTCAAGGTGAAATCCTGTTAATACAAGTAGAGATAAGTTTTTCATACTTGAGTAGGTAGAAAGTAGGTATTTACTCACTTATACCTACGTGTTTTACAGTTACTAAATAAAAGCAATAGGATTGGGATCATACAAGACAACATTTTATAGAGCTTGCACCATATTATATCGTCGATCAGTTGGGCGATTGTGTAAAACCTGCATCCATCATTGTTACTGTTACTGTATCAATTGATTGGCTGAATTTATGGTATTCTTGCTGCGTCAATGGATTTTGTCCAATAGTAGAAGAGTGTTACCAATCAGTTGCGATCGTTACACTGTAGCTGTCATTTTTAGCTGGTCGCGCTGCCGGCGTATTATTTAGCATATTGGCTCCCAAAGGCTCATCGATGAGTTAGGTCAGGTCATGTAGGTATATATATGTGTACCTACCAACTATTCTGCTAATTATTAATCTTGAGGTGAAACAGCCTTCTGATTCTGGATACCTGTATATTTCGAAACTTTTGTCCGACGTCGGACTTAAAGGCTGCTTTCTCTCTATGTCTGGAAAAGCCAGTTTTTCCGCTTAGGTATATAAATAAAAACCAATTACTGAATGTATGTTCGCGCATCACTCTAGAAAGGCTGGACCGATTTTGATGAATTTTTTTTGTGTGTTTGTGTGG
This sequence comes from Erebia aethiops, assembly GCA_923060345.2. Classification (NCBI taxonomy): domain Eukaryota; kingdom Metazoa; phylum Arthropoda; class Insecta; order Lepidoptera; family Nymphalidae; genus Erebia; species Erebia aethiops. The sequence continues at coordinate 6,949,095 of OV281079.1, read as the reverse complement.
GTCCCGGAATGGTTATATTCATAATTGCACCCGGTAGGGGGCGCTGACATCGGATTCTGGGACAGTGTCTGCCTCGCCCACCATATAGTTATTAATAATAATATTCGTTGACCCTATTTGAACAGCATGTGGACAGTAATTATTTTAAACCCGTGCTACTGGTTCATCCTTAACCGGTTATGGCACTTCGCGAATCTACTGAGCGACAACGCTGTCTATGAAAGAAACTTAGTAGAACGATTAGCGAACATTGAACTCATACATATATCAGTTACATATACAAAATACGAGCTGATGCCCGCGACTTCGTCCGCGTGGATTGAGGACTTTTGGTTTCCGTGGGAATTCTTTAATTTTCCGGAATAAAAAGTAGCCTATGTGTTATTCCAGACTATAATCTACTCGTATCTCTGTGCCAAATTTTATCCAGATCCGGTCGGTTCTGGCGTGATTGAGTATTGTTACTCATCCATCCATCCATCCAAACTTTCGCATTTATAATATTAGTACCTATAGATTATCAAATTTTTAGATCCAGGCGGTTTGATTGACATTAATTAGGTAGTAGGTACATGTTTACAAATTTTTGATACATATACTTAGGTAAATTTATTTGCCATTTATTATGTGAAATGTGAATCCGCAAGGAAATTAATTTTTACTTTAAATAATCACATAACTCCAACAACTCCTGTATTTATATATTTTATTTTAAATACTATCGTCGAAGATACCTAGTATTTATTCCATGTATATAGATAGGTACCTAATAAATATATTCAGATCACCGCAGTTATCATACTAGGTACTTTTTTAAAATCCACTACAAGAAGCCTCCCACCAGGCAAGGGCAGGGAAAATTCTGAAATAATAAATTCCCAAATTGACCCTGCCGGGGATCAATCACCACAACAGCGATGAACAGTGCGCCAGGGAGGTCGTCCAGAGTAGAATTGGGTAGGTACATAATAATAATGATTAAGGTGGAAAAATCAAATCATTTATTTTACGTATCGGTAAAAAAGAAAGTCTGCTGGTCCGTACTACTTACTGCTTACTTTCGCTTGCATAATCATTTGATTTGAACTGTAAATAAAAGTGAGCCGTGATAAGCCGTGTGAAGTATCTAATACCTTAGAATCGGCTTTGCGATTCTTCATTGGACGCGCTGCTTTACGGTATTTGTGGTAGGCATTCTAGCTTATTTTAAAGAGCAAATAAATAAATATAATATGATAAATAAATACAGAGTGTCTTGTCTCATCTTCTCAGTAGAACTCTTTCCTAACCAGTTGCAGTGGTAGAGTCAAATTAAGACTTAGGTACTTATCATAAAAGACACTTGTATAAGCTGTTGAAAAAAATCGTTACGAGTTTGTTGTGAAGACGATCGGTATTTTCTCGTGGTCCTATTAGTTAGCCATATTAGTAGGACTACGAGGAATAGTGGTCCTCGTGGTCCTTGAAACTGAAAAGTTTTCACATATCAGAAGTGCATGGATGACTAAATCAAAATCAAAATCAAAATCAAATATTTTTTATTCAAATAAACTTTTACAAGTACTTTTGAATCGTCAAGTGAATCTGCCACTGGTTCGGAATGCCATTCCTACCGAGAAGAACCAGCAAGAAACTCGGTGGTTGCTCTTTTTAAATAATTCATTTACAATTACTATATCAATGTGTACACAAGTAACCGCTGTCCCCAGCATTGCTGGAGCGATCAAATCCATGCTCCTCTATCATTTACATAATCAATACATAATCTTCAACAGTATAATAAGCTTTTTTTTAGGAGCATACTTTTAATGGATTTCTTAAATTTGTTTATTCAATTCATGTCAAAGACGGGCAGACAGAAAGTAGCCCCATTCCCGCCGGTGGCACCCGTTCACGAGCATGACGCATGATCCAGCCATTGCTTCGCTCGACCATATTTGAGGGAACGTAACAACCCGCACCACACGACACCACCACAGAAATGTTTAAAGAGAGCGTGACATACCCAGTCTACCCGTATCAAAGCATCGAATTGAATACTAATATTCAAACACTAATTTATAATAAGTAACCGCTGTCCCCAGCATTGCTGGAGCGATCAAATCCATGCTCCTCTATCATTTACATAATCTTCAACAGTATAATAAGCTTTTTTCAGGAGCATACTTTTAATGGATTTCTTAAATTTATTTATTGGCAAGTCCAAAATAGGTTGTGGAACTTTGTTATAGAAAATAATGTATATTTACATTTGCATTAATCCAAAGATACATAAGTAACAGCAGTCCTGAGCATTGCTGGAGCGAGTCAAATTCATGCGCTTTTATCATTTATATAATCTTCGACAGTATAGTAAGCTTTTTTCAGGAGCATTTTTTTAATGGTTTTCTTAAACTTGTGTAAAGGCAAGTTTATAATAGGCAGTGGAATTTTGTTAAAGAATAGAATGCTCATTCCCACAAACGACCTTCGGACTTTCGTGAGGCGGAGCGATGGAGTCACGAGCCTATGGCGGTTTCTAGTTGGCCTATCGTGCAGATCGCATATTCTTTTGTAATTCTGAATGTGCTGTTTTACGAAGATCAGATTACTGTAAATATATTGTGAGGCTACTGTAAGAATACCTATTTCTTTGAATTTCTCCCTAAGGGATTCACGTGGTTTTAAATTGTAAATTGCACGTATTGCCCTTTTTTGTAATACAAATATTTTTTGAATATCTGCCGCTTTACCCCACAGTAAGATTCCGTAAGACATAATACTATGAAAATAAGCAAAATATACAATCTTAGCAGTTTCAACGTCTGTTAACTGCCGAATCTTTCTGACAGCGTAAGCAGCAGAACTGAGTTTACCAGCTAGATTTGATATATGGGTGCCCCATTGAAGCTTAGCATCTAAGGTCACACCCAAGAACACGGTGGCCTCTTCTATTTTTAACATATCATTATTAACCACTAGATTAATGTTACGTGTATTCTTGGTATTGGGCAGTGCGAACTCAACACACTTGGTTTTTTTTGCATTTAAAAGTAAGTTATTTACAGTAAACCAGTGAGTGACCTGAGAAATGGCACTATTTACGTCGTCAAAATCATCCTTATTTCTATCAACTTTAAAAATTAAAGACGTATCATCAGCAAATAGCACAATATCGCAAGTATCCTGGACAAAATATGGTAAATCATTTATATATACCAAGAACATGAAGGGACCCAGAATAGAGCCTTGAGGGACACCCATTAACGAGGCTGATCCGGATGATTTCACATTGTTTACACATACCGTCTGAATACGGTCACTAAGATATGATGCAATGAGGCTAACTACATAGATACCTACCTACTTGAAAGTATCGAAGGAAACTAATTTTCAATTTATCTTCATCATATAATTATAAAAGCCCCTAAATAAATAAAGAAGAAAAAAAATCACTGTTGGTATACAATTACTGTTTGTGCACCAGTAGGTAACTCGTGGTGCATTTAAAAACTGTAGTCGAATACTAACCGCACGAAGCATTTTTCCCACGTCGCGCGTCGTGAAGTCATATTATTATACCTTCTTTTTCTTCTTCTTGTCTTTTTCCCACTATGTGGGGTAGGCACAACATGTTTTCTTCTTCCACTCACATCTGTTATCCGTCTACCTCTTATTCACCCTTTTTATACGCATATCCTCTTTCACACAATCCATCCATCTTTTCTTTGGTCTCCCTCTACTCTTTTTTCCATCCACATGCATTCTTCTCGTAATATGCCTTTCTTCCCTCCGCATTACATGCCCATACCATACAAGCCTATATATTATACCTACTGACTAAAATTCAAGCTGGACACACCATGTTATTCGCACAACGCAATTTTGAAGATTGTGGACGATGCTTTAGGATCCATAGAATACCCGTGCGACTGTGATCTTACAATGATCCTAGCATATGGTAACTTACACACTGGCAACTTTGTTGAGGAATAACTTGACAATACGTGGGTGTATGAAATTATTTAAAAGCTCAATAGGGTGCCTAGATATGTACCTGTACTTATTACATTAGTGAGTTATAGTGACGACTTGATGTCCGTAATTTCATCAGAGTGGATTGACATTTTTTAAGAAATTCATTCATCCTTTTGGCTTTTAATTAATAGATAATTATATCGATTTTGTTATACTTTATTAGAAATAATTTTGCTAGATTTTACGTAAACATGGAAATAATTGATAGTGCCGGGATTTTATGCGGGAAAATTCTCCATAAACGTAGGCATAGATGCCTACAATAGCTTTCGTAGCGCGTCTACACAGAAATTCTACAAACAATGTAATATACCTATTTTAAATTATCGTAGGCAGATTGTAATAAACTAGCTGATGCCCGCGACTTCGTCTGCGTGGTTTCAGTTTTTTTATTTCCGCGGAAATTCCTTAATTTTCCGGGATAAAAAGTAGCCTATGTGCTATTCCAGACTATAATATCTCTGCGCCTTTTCAGCCAGATCCGTTCAGCCGTTGGGGCGTGATTGAGTAACATACATCCATACATCCATCCGAACTTTCGCATTTATAATATTAAGTAAGAAGTAAGATAGTATGATATTCTACCTTAGCGTGGCATAAACGCTCATGGTAGGTGCATTACGTTATGTATCTACCATGTCATTTCAGCTTTTTTATTGCCGACCCACGATGGCAATGTACCTACTTAATATGCGTTTGGCGTTTTCTTACTATTTTCCTGAAAAATAGGTAGGTATCGATCCGAACAAGATTATTGTACTTATTGTAAAAGTACCTAATATTATGCATTGTAAAATTTAAGTTTTTCTAACGTCCCTATACAAATGCATAAAATAAATATACTACTAATGTTATAAATGCGAAAGTGTGTCTGTCTGTCGATTCGCCTGACTGTCTCCGTATGTCCGTCTGCTAGACTTTAACATCCCATCTTTTCAACCAATTTTGATGAAATTTGGCACAGAAATAAGTTGTATTACGGGTAAGGACATAAGCTAAGTACCTACTTTTTATCGCGGAAAATTTAGGAGTTCCAGCGGGAAAATAAAAAACATAATCCACGCAGAAGAAGTCGCGGGCCTCACCTAGTCATATAATAAAATATAGAAAGCACCGGGTAGGTTTGATCAAGCCTGTTCAAATAGATGGTTTTGATATTGCACATTGAACGTAATATCCGTTTCAAACCACCCAAAGCGTACCCAATATCCGTCACATATAGTCGATGCAGTTGAAAGCTAAATACAAGGTAGACAGTAAAACAAATAGGCGAAACAGGATACACATATACCGCTGCCGCAGGCTCGGTTTCAAAGGTTTCGCTTTATGGAGAATATTCGATATACTACCAATTGCATTGTTGTCTGGACCCGGATAAGCCTGCAGGCTGTATCAACAATGTCCGGGCGAGTATTGCACAATGCATTCTTTGCACGAATATTGGACTTGCTTTTGTTCAGAACATAATAAAAGTGCAAAGGATTGTCATCACTCATCAAAGCAGCCTTTGACCTGAACGGAAATATATTGGAAATACAAAATTCCGTAAAAGCGAAAACAACTTATTATTAAAAACAACTACGTGTAGGTAGCCGCGAGTTTTTGAAAGGTACACAGCTTTGTATACCTACTTACTGCGTGAACCAATGTGCGAACTGTCACAAAATTATCAGTGCAGTTATTACCTGAGAACCTTATATTGATCGAATTGTATTCATCTCGAATTTATAAAATATAATAATATAATATAACTAGATAGCGTAGCGAGAGATCCAAACGCATGTCAGAAAGCCTCCAGTCGGAAAACGTAGCAACTCAACTCGAAACATACAAGTATTCAAAATAGGTACCTACAAAGTACACGTTCTGAACCATGCTTGATGGTGATAATTAACTAACTAAAGCTACGAGGGTTCCAAACGCGCCCTGGTCTGAGAAAAGCCCACAACAAGCTTTAACTAATTCCATGAAAATTGCATTTATGATGTATAATAATATACCTATAGTCTTTGTCAGACAAAGACCACAGAAAATCATAAAAATGGTTATTGTGAGTCAACCTTAAGGCGAGTCACCTGCAAGATTTTAGGAGGTGAGGTGTGGGGTGCCGCCCGCGCGTCTCGCGGTACGTTTCTCGTAGAAACTGGCGGGGAAGCGGGCAGCGCGGTATGTTCTGAAACCGCTTGGCAACGTTCAAGTTCTGGGATTAATTTGAATTAAATAAATATAGGACTTCAGTTTGAAATAAAGTTTAGCAGGTTCTCATTAATACTTCAAGAGGAATTTATCCATATAAAAATGATGAGCAAAGTCGAAAATTTTATTAATAAAAAATTCATCTTAAACTTTTAATTTAGCCTGTTTCAAGATTTTTTTTGATCGAGTAAAGTACATCCTATCGTGTAACAAATTAGCATATTCTTTACACAATATCTTTAAGTGTATCGGATATTTTTTGTAAGACCATTATTTAATAGTAAATACCGAAAACATTTGATCTAGCAAACCAGTTTTCACAGCTGAGCTGAGGTGACTCGCCTGATATATATTATAATATCGCGGACATTTTTTTAGAACTTTTTGAGAGGAATAATTCCACCATAGGTAGGTACATTGTTTTCGTGTAACTTTAACTATGTATTAACGCAGCGCACGCTACGTGAGCTCTCAAAAGAGACGATTTTTTCCGACTTAGTTGACATTATTGCAATTTTAGTAATCTCTAATTTTTTTGAAAATAAAATAGCGTATGTTACTTGCTGATAATGTAGCTTTCTATAGGTGAAAGAATTTTTAAAATCAGTTGAGTAGTTTTTGAGTTTATCCATTACAAACAAACAAACAAATATTAGTTTATAATATTAGTTTAGATATGTATACTAATCGATAGACTATATATCCGCCATAAACTAGCAAGCGCGTGATATCGCAACGCGTTCGCCACGTGCAAAAATACTTTGTGGGGTCGAGTGCAGTATGAACTCTTTTGGATCCATGTTGTGAAAGCATTTTCACAACATGGATCTAAAAGAGTTCATACTGTTGCAATTGCATACATTTTAAGACATCATATCTTGTTGAGTCGAGTTTACTATACTTTTGATGAATATCTTATTTACAATGTTGCAAAAATCTTATACTAATATTATAAATGCGAAAGTTTGGATGTATGGATGTATGAATGTATGGATTTATGGATTTATGGATGTATGGATGTATGGATGTATGGATGGATGTTTGTTACTCAATCAAGTCACAAAGGCTGAACGGATCTGGATGAAATTTGGCACAGAGATAGATTATAGTCTGGAATAGCACATAGGCTACTTTTTATCCCGGAAAATTAAAGAGTTCCCGCGGGAACCACAGATGACAGAACCTCGATCCACGCGTACAAAGTCGCAGGCATCAGCTAGTTATTGTATAATTTTTTTATTGAATATAGAAGCAGATATTTGCGGAAGTCCATGATATTGAATAAACTAGAAGTTTAATTCGCTACAATCCGCCACAGTAGACAAATCTATGTGGTGCAGTGCGTGTCTTTCGCCAACAACATGCGACACCCACCAGTCCCACCACCCAGTAATTCGGCACAGCATCACACCACACAAATCTTCCAAATCACTATCAACGTACGTTTCACTCCAACACCGGAGCATCTTCAGGAGATGTTGACTCGCAGACTCTTTTCAGTAGATACTTACATTGCCTAACCTTTGGTAGAGTCCCGACGTATCATAAGTTCATAAGAGACACTTGTTGTCCTGCAATAAATAAAACATTTCATTTTGCATGCATTGTGTTGTGAATTTCATGACTTTCCCCACCAGTAGGATAACGATCTCGGAAATTTACTATTTCAGCAATATGGGATCCGTTTTAGAAATCTACCGCGTTCCGTATGATTTTTCAATAATTAACCGAATAAAAATTAAAGGCATGGCAGTTATATTAAACCCATACCCCTTCGGTTTCTACACGGCATCGTACCGGAACGCTAAATCGCTTGGCGGCACGTCTTTGCCGGTAGGGTGGTAACTAGCCACGGCCGAAGCCTCCCACCAGGCCAGACCAGGGAAAATCCAGAAATTTAAAATTTCAAAATTGACCCTGCCGGGGATCGAACCCGGGGCCTCCGCACGTTAAGGCAACAGCGCTACACACTGCGCCACGGAGGTCGTCTAAAACCTACAATTGAGTAATACACGTAGCGTGAGCACGACGTGATACTGCATTTCAGATGCAGGCGTTTGATTGAATAATAACCGAACTCTTTAGCGCTTATCCTGCCGTGATCCTGCCAGAAGCGAGGTGGGAAATACCTATAGCCTCATTTAAATATATGAATACTAGGTATAACAAGTAGATTCCCATTTCTGTATAATTCATATTGCTAAAGCAGACGTGATGAAACCCCAATGGTAGCATCGTCCTTCTTTACGGTTAGTCGGAGGTTCACCGAACCGTCGGGTACTTAACTCTTAACTTCTGTTAATGTGCGTTACAAGCAGGGATGTTACGGAGCTTCGATTCCGATTCCGTTAAGTCGGAACTTCCGATTGTTATTACACCTTCGGTTCCGATTTCGGCTCCGAAACTTTTAAATCGGAGGTTTTAATCGGAGGTCGAAGCATAGCAAGTAGCGATGGCGGCCTGCGTCGACCGTTACGAACTGGTTCATACCCGTCGCGTTCTGAGTCCCCCGCCACCCCCGCCTTCCGCTACGTGTTTTTATTTGACCTTAAATGAAAATTATCTCTCTTGGTGACCACTTCTGCCTCTGCCTCCCGACTCCAGTACCGACTCCGATAAATCAAATTTAAAAACTCCGACTCCGACTTCGGTTCCGATAAATACCTCCGTTATACATCCCTGGTTACAAGGAACACCGTGAGGCGAATAATTGCATGCCTGAGAATTATTCAGTTGCTCGAGACGGATAATGGTGTGTGAAAGCTGCTAATCGGCAAAATTTGGCCAGCGTGATGGAGTTATAATATGGCCAAACCTTTCTGAAGAATAACAGAAGGTGACCAACCTCCAGCTCTCTGGACCAATAACGAGCTATCTCAATGTACAGATCGTGTCTAGTTACACACATATACATAGACATTAGACATAATGTAGGTACATGAAATTCGGGCGTCCAATTAATTTCAGCGATGGCTATTCACTAGTGAAGCATACAAATAAATGAGACATTTAATCAACTCTGTTAGATATTGGAACTTGTTTACTTTGGCTTCAGCAATGACCGCAATTGATTGAACCATACGTAATTGTCATGTCTTATTAAGTGCATAATATTAAGATCTCTAACTTCCATCGCTACTAGTAAACGTTAGTAATCCGTATATCTGCAGGCCGAGTGAGAGTTTTTTACGTAGGTATTCGATCGCGACAACGTTAAATAGCGCTTGACAATTCCATACAAATCGTAGTTAACGTTGTCGCTATCGAATGGGAAGATAATCTCCCACTAGGCACTCTGTTCACATGAAACAGAAAAGTGGCCCGCGATAGACTGATGACAGACACCGATGTCACAGAGCAACTTTAGAGACATTGAAAACAAAATGGAGATGAACGATATTTTTTGAGTACCTAGGTACGTATTTATCCTACGATGCACTAAGGAAGGATTTTGAGACTGGTCAGGTTCAGGAATGGTTCAGGAGGGAGGAGGAACCAGGAATATACGTGAGTAAGAATTCGACTGTTTTTCATAAATAATCGGTCCAAGCTGCAGTTTTCCCTATCGGGTGTTAAGGGATTCTATTCGAGGAGCAGCGCGACGGCAATATAATTGTTCAATACTTATTCTCAAAGTTGCCCGTTGATGGCTTTACCTCTTAAGGTCAAATTAATTATTGTAATAATGTACTTATATTCTTAGTTCAGACCAGCTTAGTTCTCCCTCTTGGTTTGAGTTTATTATAATCACCATAACGTGATACTATTGATGTTCAAAAAGTGTACAATATGACCCAAATTAAATAAATTAATTTTAACTATTTATGATTGTAGAGATGCTTACCTTTCTCTTCCTAAAGTCTTCAAGCTTTGACAACTTCTCGAGACTCATCTCGATAATTCGAATCATCTACATCGATAACCATAAGATATAAATTATTCATCCCGTTCCATTAGATTAAACTCTAATCAAAGCTTCAGTAGTTACCTACGACTTAAGGCCTGTTCAACGGAAAGTTTTACCCCGATTTTGCGTGCAAAATTATAAATAGCTCGTCAGACAGTAGAAAAGTCACGCAATAAATAACCTAGGTGGGGAAACCCGTGGTGGATACCTACAACTACATAAAGTTCAGCTTTAGGTACATTTATTTTTTAAATCTTATATTAGACATAGGAGTCACTACCTATAATATGATGTCCGCGTGGATTAAGGGCTTTTATTCCTGCGGGAACTGTTTAATTTTCCAGGACAATATATAGCACATAATGCAGATATAAGCTATATCTACATGCAAATATACAAGCATCCAAAATATCATATATTTTATAATATGGGTAGTATTTAATCTACCTACCTGTAAATCCCCTTTTTTGTAACAAAATATTCGAAAGTAGCACCAAAAATACTGGATTGCACACTAAATGTGCACACTAACTAAATCAAATTTAACATACTGTTTAATGGAAGCAAAACTCTTTTACTGAGAGATTATCAATAATTTAGTAATCAGAATCTGAGTCTTGATCAGTTTAATAATTCTTAAGCGAACACTTAAATCTATTTTAGGGTCAATTTTATGGCTCACATTATATTCAACATTATGTATATATTTCATTAATTTATTTGTCAAACTCGCGATTTTACAAAATGTCGGTACCTACATTTTACAAACTTTAGTGCTTCTGAAAATTATTTTTTATAAACTTAAGTTAGGTATATTAACCCGATAGAACCTAAGTGCCTGGCCTGCGGCCGGGCACTACCTGAATATTTATGTCTAACCCTAACCTAACCTAACATTTTAACAAAAATACCGATACCTAAGATGTCAAGTTATGATTAAATGCGAATGACGTCATCAGCACGAGACGCACTCGCATCGGTCGCGCCCAAGAAAGACATGCGGATGTTTAGACGGTAGGTACGCCCTGCATAATTTTATTTGCCGCGTAACTATCGATAAATGCACTTTAAATTATTAATATTGCTGTGTAGATATAATATTTTTTTATGTAGATATGCATATGCGACAAGCTAAATACTTACCTACTTTTAGATCTATGTTAAGCCCGCTTTAAACACGCGCGTGTATCGAGTTAGGTACGCGAAAAATAGAATTTTTATTCAAATAGTCTTATTAAAAGTGGTTTTGAATCGTCGAGTGAATATACCACCGGTTCGGAATGCCATTCCTACGGAGAAGAACCAGCAAGAAACTCGGTTTTGTAGAATTTGTTTTTAGCTGACCAAACACATACTTAGGTACTTACTAAACATAAAAACACACACATAATGTAGATACCTACCTACTTAAAATCTAATTTAAGTATCAAAATGTCTCAATTCACTCACCAAGTTCACAAATATTCCTAGCCTTGTTCGCAGGCCTTTTGTACGGAAAATAAATCGGATACGGACAAGGAATGCCGCGAAACCACTTTTGTTTCATGGCATTCGCGGCGTGAGTGTAGTTCGGGCATTACGTTCGTTGTGTGTACAGTGTCAGTAGGTGTTTTTTTTTATTTTATATCCACTGGTGATGTCAGTCTATTATGTTATTTTTACCTGTAAATTAATATTATTATTGACCGAGCGAAGCGAAGGTCTCTGAGTCTACTTGGGTGAATTGGCACTTGTCCGTCCGTCCGTCCGTCCGTCCGTCCGTCCGTCTGTCAGAGCATTATAACTTCTGAATTACTGAACGCAATTACTTCAGCTTTAAATATAATATGTAAACCAATGGCCTCCCGCCGAATATGGCTTAAAAAATAATAAAAATCTTTATTTCAGGGGGGCTCTCACAGAAGCGAATGCGAAGTAAAATATTTTTTATAAAGTTACATAGGGTTGCGGTATATCATTTTAAAGATAATTAGGAATAGAGTCCAAAACTATTTTTTTTTTAATTTTTCCCCCAAAATTGACGAAATGGGGGGCTTTCAAAGTGGAGATTTTCTAACGTCCAAAGAGACCTCAGAACTCTAAATTTTCTGAAAGGATGAGCCTGAAACTTGATCAATTATTTCAATTGTATCCTGTACTTGAACAAATACTAAAATTAGATAAATATTGTAAGGAAACGGAATGATTTAATTTTTAATGAGCTTCAGTATTTTAGTTTTAACAGAACTTCACATTTATGTCAATAGATGGCGCCGCGAGGTCTCAGTTCGGGGCGAACCACTAGGTATAGTAACCTAGTAGATATATCAGGTTCTTAAATCTTAAGGTTTTTTAGATGTGGAATACACCTCTAGGCTCTACGTAGATTGTATATAGACCATAGACTAATAAGAAGTAGAATAGATTATGGCTCTTTCTAAAATGATAACAGTGCATGGGCCATTCTCATCATTTTTGTGTATGTGATTTAAAATGAGAAATCCTTGCATAAATTATCTTATTTTCTTGGATTATTTTTATATTAATTACAATATTAAAATAATTATTTAAATTATCATCAAAAGAGTGTCGAAAATGCCACCCCCATGAGCAAGGTTCACTCAGGACAATTTATCTAAAAATAAATGTTACAAATGATTTAACGAGTGCCTACTGTTTTGCATATATACATAATAGATCGAATAAAGTTTCTAAAAAACACCATAAAATTGAAACAGCGGTAAAATAATGATTTTAAAATATTTCATAACATTTGTCCATTGTAGAAATGTCACCTCCATGCTCAAACATATTATTAAACGCAGCCATAATTTATCGAATAGGTAAAAAAAGTATTTAATCGGTCATAGACAACGGGTATGTTGCCATCTTGCAATTTTTTGAGAGTTTGCCAATTCTGGGGGAAGAATGTCGGAGCCCTGACTTAAACGGTGAGATTTTTTAAACATTAATATAGGTACTATTACGGTCATTTTTGTGGATTACATGTTATGACCTAGTATTAATTTAATTAAGGTCCACTAGATAACGTGGAATAATACGATTTTTTTATTATTATTTATTTATTATAGTATTTCATTGTTTTTAATAATAAATTAATGAGTTTATGAAAAAAACGGTGTTTAAGTTGAAAATGTCACCTCCATGGTTGTCAGTGACTTGTCACCCACGTGGATTCTAGTCCATGGAAGTATATAACAATATTATCAACATTTTATAACCAATTTGAATAAAATTTTTGTTTTTGGTATTAGTAATCATGGCACCATCTAAACACAGCCAAGTCTTATAAAAAATAGATTAGCCATAATGCAAAGACAACGATGAGTATACAGAGTTTGTCTGGTCACAATGTGAGGGTGTTTCGAAAGTAAATGTAAAAAACCATGTAAAACTTGTATTATTTTAGCCTAATTAGTTTTATATATTACTTAACAGTTAATTGATACATAAATAGTTAAAAAATTTGTTTAATTGTGCCACAATTCAAATATGTATTACTGATATTATTTGAATACGTCACTTCCGTGAAAAGATATTTTCTTATTATGAATTTTCATGAAAACTACAGTGAAAATAGCTCTGATCATAACTGGAAAATATATAAGACACTTTATTTTTAATTTAATGCTACTTCGGAGTTCGGACCATATCAAAAACATTTCTATTTTCCAAAATTTTAGGTCAGTTTTTGAGAATTGCTATACATATACCTACTCAGTTGTATAAATTATATAAGATACAAAACCAGGCAATGAGAGTAATAATAATAAGATCTACCCCTATACACGTGATGGAAAGCGACCTTTGCAAACCACCTCTGTTTATAAGAAGGCTCTCGCCGCGAAATATTTTTTAAAGTGCCAATCTTGGTTTGAGAGCGAAACCATTCAGTGTATTTCAGAAATTAGTTTACTGCTTGACAATAGTTACTGAAGTAGGTAATAAAAGTAAACTGAAGCTCTATAAATATTGCTTAGAACGTATGAAGAGTTCAAATAAAAGTTAATATATTATGAATACATTAAGACAGGAAGCAAAACAGGAAATCTGTGAGAAATATACTGGATGGACTCGCTATACACGGACAGCTCAAAAGACAAGTTAAATGTGGGGTGTGCCATGGTAATGTCTCAATTATCACTGCAGAACACACTGCTAACTAGCAAATGTGTTAGCCTCAAATACCTATATTTGAGGCTATCACATTTGCTATGTAAGTCTTAGGATTAGAAATACTGTAATTTACACGGACAGTAAACGTTACTTCACTTGATGAGTTGTGTAAAAGGAAAAAGAGTTGTAATATCAGTAGTTTATAAGATATTAAATGTTATAAATAGTTTACAATCCAGTGATGTATCTTTAAGGTTGCAGTGGGTTCCTTCTCGCATCAGGCTAACGGGAAACGAGAAAGCCGATGATTTGGCAAAATGAGCATTACCTGAAAGTACTGAAGAAATTTAACCAAATTATTCTGAAAGAAATTATACCTAAGAAAGGATGTTACAAAAACTGGAAAGTGCATTTTGATGAAAGATCAAAAGGCAAGGGAATTTGGTATAAGAGCATACAATGCGAACCTCATCGTATCCCGTGATTTTATGGCTCTAAGACTGGGTAAGGTGTTTATTTAACAACGCATAACATACCATAATTTTAATTAGTCTATAATTATTTTATACTTGACGATTAAATTACTTACCTCCAGCTATACAACTCCAACTTCAACAAAATAATCGAAGAATTATTTTAACGTTGGCATCATATTGCTCTGCATAGTTATAGAGTATATAGAGTACTATTTAGTATATCCACATACATTCAGTGCAATAAAGGTTATTTTCTAAACTCGATTGAATTTCCACCTGTAAAATTAAACACACCTTGCTTTGCTTCGTAGGGACTTAGGTAACGACATAAGTCTGTGTTGTTTAACCAATCTAATCGGTTTGAAATAGACAATTAGGTAAAAATAATTAGGTATTATTACTAACCATGCCTTTTTTGAACCCACCTTGTGGTCGTTTCAACACCTGCCTTTTATGGTAGGTATTTAATTATTAAAATTATGCTAAATTGCCGATTAACTTTCGTTAGCTATTTATAAGCACCATGAGAATAAGAATTCACGCAATGTAACATAAATTAATAACGATTAAAGAGCAACGGTTAAAATTTTGGTCATATCCAGTACCTACTAATTAAGATATTTTATGTGGGACGGTGTTACTACCTATGGTTACTTACTTATATATACAAAGAAGAAACGTTTCAGAACGCGATGCCAAGTACCTAACAAAATATAACAATCAATTGCTGTTGAAGGCAACTCGCTTTAGGTACCCGAAACCGTTAGTTGTAGAAAATTATGTTTAGATCAGTAGCCACAGCCACTGAATACACTGACATCATACTGTATCTCTGATAAGATCCGTGTCCTGTTTACTACAGATTATCTGATGAAGCTGACTTAGGTAAGTATGTTAATAAGACTATTCCAGCAAGAGAGATGATCAGCTTTATCTACAGGAAATGCTACTTTGTTACACTTCTATTATAACACTTATGTACACAATATGTGCACCTGCAAAAAAACAATCAATGTAAACTAAAATTACAATAATTTGTAAAACATATTAAGGCCCCACGCTACCCGAGCCGAAATTTCATTTTGAGAGCAAGGTAACAGTCATACTCCAACGTCTGTACCTGTTGCAAATGGCCACAGTGTAGAATAATAATAAAACGACGCACCGCATTTGCATAAATTCTTAACTTTGTAGTTCCATTCAAGTTTGTTCTGTTAGTTTGCGCGAACTTAATAAATATGTTTATTAATCTTAATACCTAATAATATATGATATGGATTACCTTTAATCTTTATATAGTCTTAGGTACCTACTTATTATAAAGTTCTGTGTGACATGAGTAGGGCTTGTAATATTCGTTCATTTTTAGTATCCGGATATTTAAAATAGTACCTACTGTCCTAATTATCTGCATTGTCCTTCAATCACACCGCAACAAGGCAACGAATCTGAATGATTTTTTGCAATAGTTTAGTTGAGGACCTTGAGAGTGACAAAGGCTACTTTTTATTCTGAAAAATTAAGGAGTTCCTGTGGAAAATTAAAAAACTTATTCCACGCGGACGAAGTTGCGGGCATCAGCTAGTAAATACACAGACCATTCCTACAGAGCTTAAATAAGACTAGTGTGAAAATTGAGAAATTTCAGTGTTCCTGATTTTAAAGATTGAACAGAAGTGAATATACTAAGCTGACTGCCAACCTTCGTTGGCCAAGAAGAAGAAAAGTGTTCTTGAGCCACAGCGAGGATTTTCTGACCGCAGCTAAGCCCGCCTCGCATATATTACCCAGTAGTAGAGACGTGCACATTGGTTTATTGTAATTTTTTGATAAGTTTATCGTAGTTTTTGAAATATCCGGATATTGTAGGATATTTTATTCCGAATAATATACTTAATATAAGGCGATTATTCGGATATTCCGATACCTAATTGCACATCTGGCCCTAGACATGAGTCACACAAAAATTTTAACTTCTCAAAGCAAGTAGGTATCTAGGTACGTAGGAGAGCTGTTTAGTTACCTACCTAGCATATTTATTCTAAACGAAACAAAGTTTACTTTTTGATATTATAGAAGCTAGAACTTTTCTGAATGGATTCAACTTGTCGAGATCGAGATATATCTAAGTTAAAATGGGATTTTCAATTTCCATGGAGAGATGAACTTCTTGACATCGAATTGATGTTTTGTAAAAGTGACGTTGTACCACAATAATATTTTATCAATGAATCATAGATTTATTATTGGGTTCGCGCGCTTAAAGACCAATGTTAAATCTAGGTATGCAATGAATGTAACGATTATTTATCAATGTAGTAACAGATTAACCATATTTTAAGCATTGGATAAACACCTATAAAATCCAGTTTAAGACCCAGAGGAGAGAGAAAATTTAGGATTTTTATAAATCTTGCCAAGGTTTCCAAGCCTTCTTTCTTATCGATATTTCTCTTTAGCCCACCTTATTTAAAAGCATTTTCTTGAAATTAGGCATTTCCCACTCTTAAATCACACTTTAAAAATTGAGGAATGATTTTTGGCTTTTATTCCTCACTCGTGGCCCGTGGGTTTCATAAAAAACATAAGACATTTTTTGAACAATCTACCGTTTCCAGTTTCCACAATATACGCTGCCCAGGGTAGAATCGTACCCAGAATCTATTTTTTTTCCACCATAAAAGTAGTTTTTTTTATCCTTTACAAGTAGTTAAACACTTGACTGCTATCTCACTTGATGGTAATTAGTGATGATGGTAAGATGGTAAGATGCTAAGATGGTAGTGGGCTAACCTGTTAGGGGTATGGCAGTTATATTAAACCCAAACACCTAAAATTGGTTTCGGATCGCTAAATCGCTTGGCCGTCGTCTTTGCCGGTAGGGTGGTAACTAGCCACGGCCGAAGCCTCCCACCAGGCCAGACCAGGGAAAATTCAGAAATTATAAATTCCCAACTTGACCGTACCGGGGATCGAACCCGGGACCTCCTCACATCTGTATAGGTATATAATATAAAGCTGTTTTATTAGTCTAAGTAGCTGATGTCCGCGACTTCATCCGCGTGGAGTGAGGTTTTATGGTTCCCGCGGGTACTCTTTTCATTTTCCGGGATTAAAAGTATTCCTGCCTGTGTTATTTCAGACTATGTATAATCTATCTCTGTGCCAAATTTCATCCAGATCCGTTCAGCCGTTCAAGCGTGATTGAGTAACAAACATCCATCCAAATTTTTGCATTTATAATATTAGTATAGATTTGCATTATATATCTAATAAAAACTGTTGTTTGACCATTATTTAGCGGCCTAATCAGTAAATAGCATTTCAGTTAGGCCACTTTAGCCTTTAATGTTTGAGAAATTTTAAAACGTTTTCCGTTAGTTTGTACCTTCCAGCGCTTCGAATACCGGAATTCGAAGCGCTGGAAGGTACAAACTAACGGAAAACCATTTTACCTATTTTTAACCATTTTACCTGTAAGGTATCTATTAAGTTTTCTGTGGTTTAAACGCGAATTTCGTACGAAAACTTTATTTCATTATTTGAAATTGATCCTTATGTTCTTCTGTTTGGAATTAGATAATATTATATTGTTGTTGTTTTTCATTTTGTCCCCTTTCTGGACAGGCAAAGATCTAAGACCATACAGCCTATTCAGTTGTGACTCGTGATGGAATTATAATAAATAGAATTTCCCTACTCAGTGGTTTAGATCATCGTTAATTTTGGAATGATAGTTCCTTATGGGCTGATGCGGAGGGGTACCCTAGCCGGCAAGAAACGTCCGTAAGAAAATGCGTGAAGTAAGATTTTTCTGTATAGTTTATTCGAAATTAAACCTTTTAACACTAAAGCATTAAAGTTTAATTTCGAATGTAGTACATATATTTATATTTAAGACCTTTTGTCTTCGTAACAACGCGAGCATGTCTTGATTTTTATGTATAGATTATTCGAAATTAAACCTGAACACTACAGTTTTAAAGTTTAATTATTTCGAATGTAGTATATTTGTTCAATATATATGCAACCTTTTTCGGTCGCAATGTTGCTGGCACACTACACGACACACCACATTAAAAACTTATTTTCACCCAAAATATTATATTGGTATGTATTCTAAATTCTAATTATACGGTCGGGGCGGATCAATTTGTGATAAAGTTATATTATTGTGCACTATTTGGACCCCGAAACGGTGTTCACCATACAGAAAGAAAACCATACGACGGGCGGGAGTTTTGGGCGTATTATATATTTATTTTACTATATTAATACAGAGGAATTCCGGTTCCATAAAAGCTCAATGGCAGACAGCAGGCCAGCGGAACTATCGTTCCTAGCTAGTGTCCCACGACACCACACGTTTTTTTGATGTTGGTTTTACGGCTCTGGGTTCAGTTTATTTTGTCAGTTTCATTTATGTAACATGAAAAATGTCAAATGAAGAAATTTAAACCGGCCAAGTGCGTGTCGAGACTCGAGCCACGCGCGATGTAGGGTTCCGTATATGCCTGTTATATTACATTAAGTAGGCGAACATTTTATAAATTAGTCGACTATTAGGTAATTCTAATTCGGTAATTTGTAAGCCTACTTAGCTGTGATCAATGGCGTTCAATTCATAGAGGCATAAAAGCACTGCTTACCCAGATGAAAATACGTCAATGCTCATTTTTCACCAAAACAGTTAGTAATCAGGTATTCTGACCAACTAATGCCTACCCCACCTTCAAACCCACTGGCTGTGATAGGTAGTTTTCCTTTTAAATTCGTTATAATATCCTACTACTGCAATGACTTTTTCACGTACTTATCCAAAATCCTAAAAAGAAAATAAAACTTCCCCAGTTTACGTGTAGGGGAGATACCCTAAAAATTTTTTTTACAACATTTTATTCTACAACTTTGTCGGCCTGATGTATATCTATGCCAAATTACAGCTTTCTAGTACTAACAGCCTCTGAGGTAAGACACGGACGGACATGGCGAAACTATATAATTTAAAGGGTTCCTTGTTGACTACCTACGGAACCCTATAAAGATGAATAACTATGAAAATGCTAGTGAATACTTGCTAATTTTATTACTCCTATATCTGGGTACTGGGCACTGGCATTTTAAATACACTATTAAATAAGTAAGTAGGTAGATCTTCCGAATTTAATTATTTTTAATCCACCTTGAGTTAAGTAAGTATCTACTTGGGTCGATTTAAAAAAAAAAAATGTTTTATTTAATAGCCGTAATAGATCCTTACATTTTTCTTCAAAAGTGTAATCTGTCGGGTCGATTATTGAAAGGAACAAAAAAACACGTGGCTAACCTACAGTTCTACAGTACAGGACATGTGGCTTCCGTTTAGTTTGTCATTATTTTCAACTCGAGAATAATAGAAACACTCAAAATTTATTTTATTCACCCAGACGCATTGATGTAGAATTTTAATATGCCCAGTCGCTATCAATTTTTTGTGGGATTGGAATTTAGTGTAAGTTTTGAAGGTCATAAAGGGCTAGATGTGGCCTGCGATTGGGTGAAATGGCGTGAGGGTGGATCGGGGGTGGTACCCACTTGATTTTAAACTAACAACTATTATGTATTGTTGTTGGTAGATAGGTACTTATTATTTTAAATAATTTTTACTTTGCTTGGTATCTAGAACCAATAATGTTCTAAGGCAAGGTTATGAGTTCTAAGTCCAGTGTAGATGTATCTAGGAATATCAAGAAGATTACAGGTCGTATTTTTTTATTTATTGAAAGTCCTTTGGTCAGATTTGTTTATTACTATTTATGAAATTATACATTATAACTGCAATAGGTAATAGAAATAATTAATAAGATCCATCTGTAAACTTTAATAAATCGCATTGCATAAAATATCAATCGCTAAAAGCAAATAACAGAACCGTAATACCAATCGCAACTTGCAAACAGAATAAAATGCAACTTTTGAAACTCGGTGGCCATGAAGACGTCGCAGACAAAAGGGCTGGAAGAATAAAAAGGAAAATGCCAATGGAAGAGACCGCTGTCGTAATTGTTCGGTTGAAATCGCGTTTATCCGACGCAATAGTAGAAGTTTCGGCAGGCGAGAGACGAGGTGCGCGGCGCGGGGCACGGGCACGCATCCGCTCGCTCGCGGATTGCCCAATTCCCGCCGCGAACTGAGTGCAGGCGATTATTTCGTCACAAAGCGCGATGACTAAACCGAACAATTACGACTCCGGTATTTTAAGACGTTAGTCGATGAATAACCGCCAATTTCTTCATATTAATAGAGCATTTGATTCAGATATGTCACGTGCAGAAAATTCAGTGATTCCGCAGCCGAAATAAAACAGTCTGCGTAATCTCCGACGTCACTGCGGACATAACCAGTCGAACTCGATGACACAGCAAACACGGTTTTCATGATGATTATTGTATGCCGACCATATAGGAGAGAGAAAAAGACTGACTGATAAAAAAGCCAAGCCCATTCCTCCCACCGACACGACCGACATTTTATTTTCATTCTTCCTGTTTCTTTAACGGCTTTATCTTCAAATTCAGCTGCTGAAATTAAAACAAATTAAAGAGAAACACGCGTTCCCGCCAATAGTTTAATCAAGCAATCGAACGTATCACTAGTTAAATGACTTTAGTACCTATTTATATTCTCAAAATCTATCGACTAACTACTATTTTAAATTTCATCAACATTTATGGAATTTCCAGTTAGAGTTAAAATAAAGTTAAGGAAGTTTCAAAAATACTTTAACACAACTATAACCGAAATATTTAAAAGCGGAACAACACTTCCTAAATTAATCATCATCACTATAAATTCCTAATACATCGCGGTATCAAGAAAACGAAAACTAAGTTAAAATCAAACTTCCACAAAGTGAACTCGAAGAAACGTCTAAAGCGGTTGACGGTCAAACAGCGAATGGCAGCGCGTAACGGAGTGTGATGGCGTAGTGACGATCGTGGCAAGAGGGGAGAGTAGCGGGACGCGAGGGGGGAGTGAAGGGGGAGGGTGCGGGGCGTGCTGCGCGCGCAGAGAAAGGACGCAAGTGGTGATGTAATCGCGATCGATGCACTCCGCTTCGTGCGACGCAACTACCGCGGTTCTCGCTACGAACAACGACTCTATTTCCGAAAGTTATCAGTTTTATTTCTACTATCATCGAGCTTTGCTGATGACGTTTCGGTTGCATCATGCGACGCGACGTAAGGAGTTAGTATACTGTTGAGAATAGTTTTAAAAAGTCTTTCGCTGTGGGCCGGTGACCTAGCCCTGCCCTGACACACAATATGCGCGCTACAACCCACGTGTACCTAGAAACAGTGCTTTTCAAACTATCATAGCGCTATTTGATGAAAGAGGAAGAAATTTTTTCAGATGAGCAATTTAGAATGGTGCTGTGATAATATTACCTACTATAGTCTATAATAGCATTCCGTATTGATCAAAGAATAGCAATCTGCGAGGCGCGACTAGTGACTGCCACTCGGTTTTGATCGTGGCAATTCGTGAGCGTTCGGTTCCTAAGTAGGTCACACGTGTAAACGTTATCCCCTCCAAGCCGGCCTTGGCTTACTTAGGACCAAATGGCACCTCCCCTTCGCTGCTAGCTTCGCATAGTTCGTTTAGATATTAGTAATAGTTAATAATAAATATTCATGAATTGTGACTCTATTCTGTTGTTATTCACAAATTACAGTTTTACTGCATGAACTATTTACAAGTGTTTATTTACGTGTTTCTATTTTCTTTTAAAAAAAAATTCCCATTAAAAGTAATTTTGTACAAAAAACCTGTAAATATTGGCTTTACACAGAACTCCTTTAATGTTGGATGTTCTCTAGTTTTATGTAGGTATAAGTGTACTTTACTACACAATGCCTTTATCCCCGTCACAGCTAACAATGAACACGTGCATGGTTTACGTTTGTCGTTTACGTTAACTAAGTATTCGGAAAAATACCGTTAGAGAACAATGAAGGGCAGCGAATCATTCGGAAGCGAGTCACGTTATCGAGCAGTGAGCGTCAGCTATCTAACTCGAACATATCTACGAGGTCAAGCCGCCCGCCGCGGCCTCATCGAATAAAATGATGATGAAAACTTCGCTTCGGGTGACCTCGTTCCGATCTAGGACAGCACCCGAAATAACTAGAGCACCGTCACTGCGCAGACGCTAACGCAATTCGTAGACCGAGCCACAACCATCTTACAAAGACCCGTGCTTTAGAGTTGCATACTCACATGCAAGATTGAAGGATGGGACTTCGTGACGCTGGACCAAGGACCATGTAGCACTGGTTACCGTATTGCTGAAATCGACCTCTTGCCTTGCGGAAATATATGTACAAATATTCTCAGATTGGTGCCTGGTGCCTACCTACGCAATGTTAAGAAATGTTGAATTTTGCAGCACTAAAATACCAAGTACACTACTTTTAATTAACTGCTTTCGCTGTTGAGTTCGGGTAGATATAGGCTCACTGACTGACTGACTAATAGCCTAAATTATTGGATGAGTAGGTATAGAAACCTGCGCACAGAGGTTCTTTTTGAAGTGAAAACTTCTTTAGCCGCGTTGAGCACTTTTTGGTAGGTAGGGGAAAATCTTATGGTGCAATATTATTTAATATGATTGTATATTAATTGTTATTTCAATTAAATTGTACCTATTTATATTTTGTCATGATCTTGTACAGCCCGTAATATATTTGACTCATAAATAAACCATTTATACATATATAATCCTCTAATTGTTGCTCGGAGTGTCAATAGATGTGAAAACCAGATTGAGGTTGGTAATTTTAATTTAAAAATTATGAAATTTTAAATTTTAATACAAAAATTCTAATTTATAAGTTTTCATTTCTATCGGCAGTCCCTATGTTTTATTATGTGAACGAGGAATAAGGCCGGATTCTACAAAATTCTCGCGGAAAAAACAACCCAAAAGCAACTGGGTATGCCGTATGACTGCTTGATAAAGTCCTATATTTAAATATGATTATTATTAATTAATAAAAATTCGAGTGTAATAATAATTTAATTAAATGTGAATCATTCTATCAACGTAAAGAAGAGTTGGACTATACAGATAAAATGATGCCTTTATACATAACATTACACAACCCAAAGCAATCATTGTAATCAAAATGAAAGATAAGACTCTGATCAGACTATCTTCAATAGCTTTTTTATGTTATCACCATGATTTGCAAAATTGCAAGACACTACGGACAGACTACTATCAATCTCGGTCAAAGAAGGTAGACAGATGTATGAGCCAATGCACGTATGACCCATTTTCAACAAAAACAAACAATTCATCGCTTTAGTACTTCCGCTTAGTAAATCACTGAGAATATTTAAATCATATGTTCTTACTACTTACACGACAAATTTTCTGAATGAAAGACAAAGCGATGATGAAATGAGCGAACTGGCATATTACCTATTTCTGGGATAGAAAAAGGTTTGGAAAATCTCGATACACTTATATGAACTTTTCGATAGTAATAATTGATCAATAATTTATTCCAAAAAAGATTGGTAGTCGTAGGGACGATATAATTGAAAACTTATAACTTAGAATTTTAATATTAAAATTTGAAAATAATATAAAATTTCTAAACGCCAATATAAATACGAATATTTTAAATAATTAAAAAAATGTCGGTGTCGCGAATAACTTCACAAATCGTGCATTTTTTTTAATTAAGTAATTTTGTATAAAACGTATAAAAACGAATTGCAACACTCTAATTCTAAGAGTATGTTTATAATATTAGTATTTTTTATGAGTCGCTTATTATAATTTTTCGTGAATTTATATGGGTCAAAAGTATCACCCAAAAGTGTAAAAATGGTAAACGTCTTCTGCAAGAATGAGAATTTCACTATTATCTTTCAATAAAATTAAGATATTTTTTTGCAATACTCTACTAAGGAGGGATTAATCTTTAATGTTTTAATTTTCTTTTTGTTATAATTCTAATAACTCATGCACAAAGCTCATCAAAAGTTCATAAAAAATCGGTTTACGGGAATACGGACTCTTAAGATTTTCCTCTACCAAAAAGTGCTCAACGCGGCTAAAGAAGTTTTCACTTCAATAAGAGTGCATGGATTGCATTATGATTCGTGTGACGAGTCATGACAATATTTACTGCATATGATTCATATGCAGTAAATATTGTCATTACTGGTTATACAAATGCAACCAATCAAATCAGTAGGTTTAACGGTTGGTGAGAAAGAGTAGTCGAACGGCTGTGATTCTTTTTCTTACTATAGAGTCGGTTTAAAGCTGTTAAGTACTATTTACATTTTTCATTAACAGGATTGAAAACTCAATGGTTATCTATCCATTCAAATTATTTCAATTTCACGCCAGAAAATGCGTGTTATGGAAATATGGGTCCTCCTCCGATGCTTGTAGTTAGTAGTTTGGAAGATTTGTGTGGTGTGGTGATTATCGCGGGGTATAAGGCAGAATACACACTGTACCACAATATGTAGATTTACCTATTGTCGCCATCGATTTACCAAGTGTGGATACAACATTACCTACAAATTATTCAATTACAATTAATGGTCAATGATTGTCACGGATTATATAATGAACTAGCTATTACCCGCGGCTTCGCTCGCGTGGCTCAAGGGAACAATAAATGAGTTTTTGTTAGAAAACTGTATTTAAATTAAGCATGCAAGAGGATGCCATGGAGAAGAATACTGAGACGTTTAGTATCGACGTATTTCATCGAAAGGCAAGAGCAAGGTTTTTCATGCACGAAAAATGAAAAAAAATATTCACGATATCTACGAAAGAAAACACAATGCTATAGGTTACACGTTATACAGATTCCTGATTATACAAACGATGTCGCATAGTTGCAGCAGCATGTAACCTATGCGTCTTCATATATACCCATGTAAAAAATGACGTCGATTCGTTGCGCCGTTGCCGCCTAATTGAAGAAGAAATGCGAGAAAAAGAGCATTCTATCCCACAGGAGCTGTTAGTTTTTCCGGGATAAAAAGTAGCCTATGTTACCCTCCAGTTCCTCAAGTATACCCATGTAAAAAATCACATCGATCCGGTGAGCCGTTGCCGCCTAACTGTAGAACAGATGCGAGAAAAAGGGCATACTATCCCACAGGAGCTGTTAGTTTTTCCGGGATAAAAAGTAGCCGATGTCACTCTCCAGTTCCTTAATTATACCCATACTAGCTATTACCCGCGGCTTCGCTCGCGTGGCTCAAGGGAACAATAAATGAGTTTTTGTTAGAAAACTGTATTTAAATTAAGCATGCAAGAGGATGCCATGGAGAAGAATACTGAGACGTTTAGTATCGACGTATTTCATCGAAAGGCAAGAGCAAGGTTTTTCATGCACGAAAAATGAAAAAAAATATTCACGATATCTACGAAAGAAAACACAATGCTATAGGTTACACGTTATACAGATTCCTGATTATACAAACGATGTCGCATAGTTGCAGCAGCATGTAACCTATGCGTCTTCATATATACCCACTAGCTATTACCCGCGGCTTCGCTCGCGTGGCTCAAGGGAACAATAAATGAGTTTTTGTTAGAAAACTGTATTTAAATTAAGCATGCAAGAGGATGCCATGGAGAAGAATACTGAGACGTTTAGTATCGACGTATTTCATCGAAAGGCAAGAGCAAGGTTTTTCATGCACGAAAAATGAAAAAAAATATTCACGATATCTACGAAAGAAAACACAATGCTATAGGTTACACGTTATACAGATTCCTGATTATACAAACGATGTCGCATAGTTGCAGCAGCATGTAACCTATGCGTCTTCATATATACCCATGTAAAAAATGACGTCGATTCGTTGCGCCGTTGCCGCCTAATTGAAGAAGAAATGCGAGAAAAAGAGCATTCTATCCCACAGGAGCTGTTAGTTTTTCCGGGATAAAAAGTAGCCTATGTTACCCTCCAGTTCCTCAAGTATACCCATGTAAAAAATCACATCGATCCGGTGAGCCGTTGCCGCCTAACTGTAGAACAGATGCGAGAAAAAGGGCATACTATCCCACAGGAGCTGTTAGTTTTTCCGGGATAAAAAGTAGCCGATGTCACTCTCCAGTTCCTTAATTATACCCATATAAATAATCACGTCGATCCGGTGTGCCGTTGCCGCCTAATTGAAGAAAAATGCCAGAAAAAGAGTATCCTATCCCACAGGAAGTGTTTATTTTTCCGAGATTAAAAGTAGCCTATGCCACTCTCCAGTTTCTCAATTATATCCATGTCAATAATCACGTCGATCCGGTGTGCCGTTGCCGCCTAATTGAAGAAAAATGCGAAAAAAAAAACATCCTATTCCATAGGAACTGTTCGTTTTTCCGGGATAAAAAGTAGCCTATGTCACTCTCCAGGTCCTCAAATATACCCATGCAAAAAATCACGTCGATCCGTTGCGCCGTTGAAGCGTGATTGAAGGACAAACCAACAAACCAACAAACAAACTGACTTTCGCATTTATAATATTAGTATGGATATGGAAGTATGGATGTCAGTCTCCAGTTCCTCAATTATACCCATGTAAAAAATCATGTCGATCCGGTGTGCCGTTGCCGCCTAATTGAAGAACAAATGCGAGAAAAAGAGAATACTATCGCACAGGAGCTGTTATTTTTCCGGGATAAAAAGCAGCCTATGTCACTCTCCAGTTCCTCAATTATTCTCATGTAAAAAATCATGTCGATCCGGTGTGCCGTCGCCGCCTAATTGAAGAAAAAATGCGAGAAAAAGAGCATACTATCCCACAGGAGCTGTTAGTTTTTCCGGGATAAAAAGTAGCCAGTTTCACTCTCGAGTTCCTCAATTATACCCATGTAAAAAATCACGTCGATCCGGTGTGCCGTTGCCGCCTAATTGATGAACAAATGCGAGAATAAGAGCATACTATCCCACAGGAGCTGTTAGTTTTTCCGGGATAAAAAGTAGCCTATGTCACTCCAGTTCCTCAATTATACCCATGTAAAAAATCACTTCTATCCGGTGTGCCGTTGCCGCCTAATTGAAGAAAAATGCGAGAAAAAGAGCATCCTATTCCACAGGAACTGTTTGTTTTTCCGGGATAAAAAGTAGCCTATGTCACTCTCCAGTTCTTCAATTATACCCATGTAAAAAATCACTTCTATCCGGTGTGCCGTTGCCGCCTAATTGAAGAAAAATGCGAGAAAAAGAGCATCCTATTCCACAGGAACTGTTTGTTTTTCCGGGATAAAAAGTAGCCTATGTCACTCTCCAGGTCCTCAAATATACCCATGCAAAAAATCACGTCGATCCGTTGCGCCGTTGAAGCGTGATTGAAGGACAAACCAACAAACCAACAAACCAACAAACCAACAAACAAACTGACTTTCGCATTTATAATATTAGTATGGATAAATAATCACGTCGATCCGGTGTGCCGTTGCCGCCTAATTGAAGAAAAATGCCAGAAAAAGAGTATCCTATCCCACAGGAAGTGTTTATTTTTCCGAGATTAAAAGTAGCCTATGCCACTCTCCAGTTTCTCAATTATATCCATGTCAATAATCACGTCGATCCGGTGTGCCGTTGCCGCCTAATTGAAGAAAAATGCGAAAAAAAAAACATCCTATTCCATAGGAACTGTTCGTTTTTCCGGGATAAAAAGTAGCCTATGTCACTCTCCAGGTCCTCAAATATACCCATGCAAAAAATCACGTCGATCCGTTGCGCCGTTGAAGCGTGATTGAAGGACAAACCAACAAACCAACAAACAAACTGACTTTCGCATTTATAATATTAGTATGGATATGGAAGTATGGATGTCAGTCTCCAGTTCCTCAATTATACCCATGTAAAAAATCATGTCGATCCGGTGTGCCGTTGCCGCCTAATTGAAGAACAAATGCGAGAAAAAGAGAATACTATCGCACAGGAGCTGTTATTTTTCCGGGATAAAAAGCAGCCTATGTCACTCTCCAGTTCCTCAATTATTCTCATGTAAAAAATCATGTCGATCCGGTGTGCCGTCGCCGCCTAATTGAAGAAAAAATGCGAGAAAAAGAGCATACTATCCCACAGGAGCTGTTAGTTTTTCCGGGATAAAAAGTAGCCAGTTTCACTCTCGAGTTCCTCAATTATACCCATGTAAAAAATCACGTCGATCCGGTGTGCCGTTGCCGCCTAATTGATGAACAAATGCGAGAATAAGAGCATACTATCCCACAGGAGCTGTTAGTTTTTCCGGGATAAAAAGTAGCCTATGTCACTCCAGTTCCTCAATTATACCCATGTAAAAATCACTTCTATCCGGTGTGCCGTTGCCGCCTAATTGAAGAAAAATGCGAGAAAAAGAGCATCCTATTCCACAGGAACTGTTTGTTTTTCCGGGATAAAAAGTAGCCTATGTCACTCTCCAGTTCTTCAATTATACCCATGTAAAAAATCACTTCTATCCGGTGTGCCGTTGCCGCCTAATTGAAGAAAAATGCGAGAAAAAGAGCATCCTATTCCACAGGAACTGTTTGTTTTTCCGGGATAAAAAGTAGCCTATGTCACTCTCCAGGTCCTCAAATATACCCATGCAAAAAATCACGTCGATCCGTTGCGCCGTTGAAGCGTGATTGAAGGACAAACCAACAAACCAACAAACCAACAAACCAACAAACCAACAAACCAACAAACAAACTGACTTTCGCATTTACTAATATTATAAATGCGATTAGTATTATAATATTAGTATGGATGTAAAAAATGACGTCGATTCGTTGCGCCGTTGCCGCCTAATTGAAGAAGAAATGCGAGAAAAAGAGCATTCTATCCCACAGGAGCTGTTAGTTTTTCCGGGATAAAAAGTAGCCTATGTTACCCTCCAGTTCCTCAAGTATACCCATGTAAAAAATCACATCGATCCGGTGAGCCGTTGCCGCCTAACTGTAGAACAGATGCGAGAAAAAGGGCATACTATCCCACAGGAGCTGTTAGTTTTTCCGGGATAAAAAGTAGCCGATGTCACTCTCCAGTTCCTTAATTATACCCATATAAATAATCACGTCGATCCGGTGTGCCGTTGCCGCCTAATTGAAGAAAAATGCCAGAAAAAGAGTATCCTATCCCACAGGAAGTGTTTATTTTTCCGAGATTAAAAGTAGCCTATGCCACTCTCCAGTTTCTCAATTATATCCATGTCAATAATCACGTCGATCCGGTGTGCCGTTGCCGCCTAATTGAAGAAAAATGCGAAAAAAAAAACATCCTATTCCATAGGAACTGTTCGTTTTTCCGGGATAAAAAGTAGCCTATGTCACTCTACAGGTCCTCAAATATACCCATGCAAAAAATCACGTCGATCCGTTGCGCCGTTGAAGCGTGATTGAAGGACAAACCAACAAACCAACAAACAAACTGACTTTCGCATTTATAATATTAGTATGGATATGGAAGTATGGATGTCAGTCTCCAGTTCCTCAATTATACCCATGTAAAAAATCATGTCGATCCGGTGTGCCGTTGCCGCCTAATTGAAGAACAAATGCGAGAAAAAGAGAATACTATCGCACAGGAGCTGTTATTTTTCCGGGATAAAAAGCAGCCTATGTCACTCTCCAGTTCCTCAATTATTCTCATGTAAAAAATCATGTCGATCCGGTGTGCCGTCGCCGCCTAATTGAAGAAAAAATGCGAGAAAAAGAGCATACTATCCCACAGGAGCTGTTAGTTTTTCCGGGATAAAAAGTAGCCAGTTTCACTCTCGAGTTCCTCAATTATACCCATGTAAAAAATCACGTCGATCCGGTGTGCCGTTGCCGCCTAATTGATGAACAAATGCGAGAATAAGAGCATACTATCCCACAGGAGCTGTTAGTTTTTCCGGGATAAAAAGTAGCCTATGTCACTCCAGTTCCTCAATTATACCCATGTAAAAAATCACTTCTATCCGGTGTGCCGTTGCCGCCTAATTGAAGAAAAATGCGAGAAAAAGAGCATCCTATTCCACAGGAACTGTTTGTTTTTCCGGGATAAAAAGTAGCCTATGTCACTCTCCAGTTCTTCAATTATACCCATGTAAAAAATCACTTCTATCCGGTGTGCCGTTGCCGCCTAATTGAAGAAAAATGCGAGAAAAAGAGCATCCTATTCCACAGGAACTGTTTGTTTTTCCGGGATAAAAAGTAGCCTATGTCACTCTCCAGGTCCTCAAATATACCCATGCAAAAAATCACGTCGATCCGTTGCGCCGTTGAAGCGTGATTGAAGGACAAACCAACAAACCAACAAACCAACAAACCAACAAACCAACAAACAAACTGACTTTCGCATTTATAATATTAGTATGGATGGATTAAACTTCTAATTCGTTCATTATTAGGTATGGACTTCCGCAAAGTGGCGTTACTTCTATTTAATAAAATAGGTTTTTATTAAAACGATTGTTTTATTCTGTAACAATCTGTTATAAAGTTAATTTTAAATTGTTAGATTATGTACCTACCTAAACCACAGTAATAATCCTTACGTGAAGGGTTTTGTATTAAATATTTATGGTGCTAAAATAATGATTCTTTAATAATTCTAAACATGGATATTTTTCAGTCTAATAAATAAGTTGTTAAGTCATAACTTTTAAGCCTCCATATACTCGTAATTAAATTCTCGATCCATGATTAACATCTTCTTTGTTCACCTTTGGCGTGTCTTCTTTGTTTGCGTTAAACATACTTTTAGACTTTAGTGCAGAATCATACTAAAGTCGAACAATTAATTTAATAAAGACGTAAGTGGTTTTACTGCTTTTTAAGTAACAAAGTTTAAAAAAAATAAAACACTGTTTACAAATACTAAGGAAGCTAAGAAAAAATGACAAAACGTAATGAGCACTTACTTTTACGTTAAAATATTTTGAATTATCTTTTCCTTATTTATTAGGTACCTATCCATTTTAAAATACTTTACTCAAATGCAAATTGTATTTACCTATAAATCTATCTAAATTAATTTTTTTGTTGAATAATAATATTTTACAAAGATAAATTCTAAGAGGTAAAGTAAAATATTATGAGTCGAGGTTATCTTTGCTAATTGCTAGATACGTCATACGAGTACCTACTAGGTATAGTTGAATTTTATTTTTAAAATAAGTTCCAATATCAAATGTTAAACTTGTTAACGCATTGTTCATCCGAACTTCTTGAAACTTTGTAAAATTTTTATAGGCGTAAAGATTTTACAATAAAAATAATAATATGAGGCTTGGGTCGCATTCCCACACATGCCAGGTACAAGTTTGTGTTTCATAAAGTCATAAATATTGATCTAGATATCTATATCTAGCTATTAAGTATTATGTGAACTTTATCTAAGCAATTAATTGGACGCCGTCTCCCACCTATACGTTTCATCTCGGCGACTAACTGCGATAATATTGATCATTTATCTTACTTAACCACGTTTCTTTTTTAATCCACTACAAGTTAGCCCTTGACTGCGATCTCACCTGATGGTAAGTGATTATGCAGTCTAAGTTGGTACCGGGCTAGCATGTTAGGGGAATGATATGGCAGATATGCCGGTAGAGTGGTAACTAGCCACGGCCGAAGCCTCCACCAGACCAAACCAGGGAAAATTCAGAAATTATAAATTCCCAAATTGAGCCTGCCGGGGATCAAATCCCGGACCTCGTTAAGACAAAAGCGCTCAACATCAACAATGCGCCAGGGAGGTCGTCAAAACGTGGGAAGTAGGTAAGTAACAGTAGATTATTCAACATGGGTGTAATGCAATGTCTTACGTCAGGGGCGCCGGGATAAACCCCAAGCACAAGACTGCACAACGAGGGATTGTAGAGTAACTCACGAGCGTAGCGAGGGTGTTGCATCTAGAATCCTGAGTGAAGCGCGGGGTTTAAGGGCGCCCAAGACAAAATATTTTTTAACTCTAATTTTTTACACCTCACGAGGCAATAAAATCAAGGCTAATAAAAAGATTATTCAATATATTATATCATCATAATATCTATTTTCAATAACTAAAAATGCCAATGAATGTTATAAATAAATTCATCAATATCGATAGTAAGTAAACTAGCAAATAGCAATAAGGCCTCTAAAATTAGGCAATTGGCACATTTTGTAATTTTTCATTTTCAGGAATCTTTGTATGCTTTTAAATATCTATCTTCTTTATATTATGTTCTTCTTAATAATATGTTTTTTGGAGCAAATCGTTTATCATCCATATAATATGTTTTATATATCCACATAATAATATTATGTTTGAGCATCCATTTTTTAATTAATAGTTTCTGGAGTTAAATTACTGCAGCTATCTTCGTCACTCGATATTTGAATTTTAAATTAAATAAATATTCAATTTCAATAACACCACAATATAGAACGTTTGCGAGTGAGAGGGACGCCGTCATACGTCGAAGCGAGAAAGCAATACATCGAATGAACAGAATTTTCTTTGGATGCGGGTTCTTTCGAAATTCAAATCTCATTTCACCCCATGGGGGTAATGGATTTCAGTACAACATTACAACCCCGCTAAGCCATAAGAATAAATTCCGTACTTTGCCTTGAGATAACAGGCCTTGTAATAAGGCATTGTCGAGCGAGTGGTATGAAAAATGTTTTTAGAATTCTCTACTAAACAATGGATCTTAAATTTCGTCCATTCCATCAGTTGTTCGTCTTAAAATAATGTAAAAATTAAAATCATTGTTTGTCCGTCAGGTCAGTGCAGTACTTAGGTACTTTAAATGTTTTATGTGCTTTTATGTAAGTATACGACAATTATCCTGGTATACTCTACATTTTGGTTCTATGGGTCAAAGTTAAATTAATTACGTAAACCAATTTTTTTCTCTAATAAACTATTAGCAACGTTTTCAGGTTCTCGAAAGAAAAATTTATAAAATCGTGCCAATCTAAACGATTAATCTTATCTCTCTCTCTTTACGTCGTATTACAGTATTCCTCACTACTGAGGATCGTGACCCCTTTCCATTAATCACATATTGGTAGGAGTTTTCTTGGGATATGCAACTAGGTTTCCTTCCGCGTATGTACGACTATACTATAGAGTATTAAAACTTGTTTTTACTAACGATTATTTTATCCGACTTTATAATATCATAATAAACCGGGACCGTCCCGGGTATCATTCCTCGGGTGAATTGCACTTGTCCGTCCGTCCATACGTCCGTGCGTCTGTCAGAGCCTTAAAACTTCTGAATTACTGAACGTAATTACTTCAAATTTAAATTTAATATGTAAACCGATGGCCTCCATCCGAATATGGCTTAAAAAGTTATAAAACTCTTTATTTCAGGGGGGCTCTCATAGAAGCGAATGCAAAGTAAAATATTTTTTATAGCGTTACATAGGGTTGCGGTATATCATTTTAAAGATAATTAGGAATAGAGTCCAAAAATATTTTGTTTTAAAATTTTCGCCTAAAATTGACCAAATGGGGGGCTTTCAAAGTGGAGATTTGCTAACGTCCAAAGTTGACCTCAGAACTCCATTTTCTGAAAGGCTGAGCCTGAAACTTGATCAATTATTTGAATTAAGTATATCCTGTACTTGAACAACAAATACAAAAATTAGGTAAATATTATAAGGAAACGAAATTCTTTAATTTTTAATGAGCTTCAGTACTTTTAACAGAA
Source organism: Erebia aethiops (assembly GCA_923060345.2). NCBI lineage: Eukaryota > Metazoa > Arthropoda > Insecta > Lepidoptera > Nymphalidae > Erebia > Erebia aethiops. The sequence goes on along the minus strand of OV281079.1, from coordinate 6,914,679 downwards.
CTTCACAATGATGTCAATAGATGGCGCTCTGTGAAAGTTTATTTGATTGTGCTTACAAATAATAGACATTAGCACCATCTTACGTGGAATAAAAAAATTGTGTACTGAATAGTACTGATGTCTATGAACGTAAAGATGAGCGCGCATTATATAGTTAAAACTTAAAACTATCTTATGGATACCGCGAGGTTTTAGTTCGGGGCGAACCACTAGTAGGTAGATAGGTAGGTATATTTAATATTACACACGCTATCGCATCCGGTTATTGCCTATCTAAAGGTAGGTACCGTGTATTTTACAGTACTGATAAAGTTAAAAGTGTTAAAACCGCACTCGATATGCGTTATGTACAATGAAACACATAATAACTACCCAATTTGAAAAATGATAAGTTAATAATTAAAACTATGCCCTGAAAATAAGTTTATAATAATATTCACACGTTGTTTTATATATTTAACCTTTAATACGTTGATGTAAATTTAACAGACCGCAGCAGGCTTAGCATGCGCTCAACGAGATATCTCGCGACGAGAGAGAGAGATGTTGTCGTTGCCGGCAAATTTTTGTTTAACCTAACATGCTCAAGATTCGGTATATTACAAGAAAAAAATAACCGGCATGTAAGGGTACGTATAGAAAAATACCACGGATAAGAAACAACAACTCTACTTTTGACGTAACGAGACAAGTTATATGTGTAACCATGCTAGCGTCGATAGACAAATAGAGATAATGGGTGGACATAACTTTACTCGTTGTGCGCATGCTTGCCCTACTGGTCTACTGGAGAACAAATGGATCTTACTCACAAGATATTCAAAAATTTAAATCCGCGTGCATTAAGTCCCGGATAAAACCTAAACCTACATATTATAAAGTATACTGTATAGAAGTAGGTATGAACTTAGGTACTATTATAGGTATGGTTTTTAAGTTAAGATAAGATTAATTCGTTAATAAGAATGAGCTACTTTCCATTATATTCTTGACATTGCTCTTTTAACAGCAGTCAGATATATCTAATAATAAATCTGTCTTTGTAAAGACATTTTGCCAGTTTATTAAGTTGTTATATATGGATATACGAGTTGCTATAATATAAATCCGATTATAAGAGAGCTGGGAAAATATAAGCTTGTTAGGCTGGGCGTACTTAGGTACATTGGTACAAACGAAGCTTGAACTTCTTTATTGCAGCCGCCGCCTAAGCTAAGGGTGCATTCCACCAGAGTTTGGCTAAGTTCTTAAGCTATCTTCGGATGTGTGTCGAACCGACCAATAGAAGCGCTTGATTTTCATAGCTTAGCTCGCTAGATGTTAGATCAAGCGCTCCTATCGCTGGGTTCGGCACACATCCGTAGCTTAGAAACGTAGCACATCTCTAGTGGGATTCTTTCCTCCCCCCCGAAGAGGAAGAAGAAAAAAAGACATCTCTAGTGGATAGGCACCCTAAGACTCTCATTGGAAGGCTAAGCCGTTAAACTTCAACGCCTCAGCTGCTGAAATGATGCGGGGCGCTCCGGCAATAATAGCCCATGTGCGTCCAGCCCTTTTTGTAAACGAAGTTATGATAATACCCAATTCAAAGAGATTTCCACTTAGTAAAACAATAAAACAACTAAGCCATGTTACTTACATAGACAGTTGTAAGCATGAAAACAAAAACCTGTTAGGTAAATGAAAACCTGAAAAAAGGCTTTAGGATAGATATAATGTCAAGCACTAAAACAGGATCGATATGTAAAAACTGGCTGAAAACCAATCTAACTTTGGTGAAACAATCAACTAAATGTAAACACACAAAGGTTAAAATAAAATAAACACAATGTAACAAAACGAAACAAAATCACCAAAACTTATTCAGAGACATTGTAGAGGTGTAACTTTTCTTCATTAAACTTTTTAACTTCACTGCAAAACTTTCCTGATTGAAACTGAAAATCCCGAAAATGCCTCTGAACAAAATGTGTATGTAGGATGTGATTAAACTTTAAACAGTATTAACCTATTAATATGGATATTGTAGGTAGGTACATGTAGCAAGAGTCAAGACCTGCATTAGGTTCCCGCTGTATCAGCCTCCAGCCTCAACCGCGTATCAACACATGTTGACAGTGTGAAATCTGCTTCGTATGTGTATTTGGTGGGTTATGAGTTACACGTGCTGTGATAAGAACGCGATAAGAGACGTGGAAAATGTCGCCGGCAGAAAATTAACAAAGAAAATCGCAATGATATGGGTTTTAAAACTTTTTAGGTTAGTTCTGGCGCGCAGCGTCACTTACCGAAGTTATCGCGGTCCGACTGCGGTGTCTCGGGCTTCGGTCGGCGGTGATATGCCACAATCTGCTGCCAGCATGGGTCGGTATTCGTTATATATATTTATGAGTGTTGCGGTGGCTAGTACGCGGGCGCAGTGCTCACGTCGACGCAGAGCGATACCGCATTGTGTTCTATACGATTATACGTATGCGCGGAAGAAGTTCTTGCTTGCCCCCCTTCCCCGCCTCGGCCTGCTGTGCTCGGCACCCAACTGTACAGGCTACAGCTACGGACTACACGATAATATCAACACAAATGAATAAAGACGGCTTAAACTCAGCCCTGCCGAGTAACGAAACGAACAAGTTTAACCTACTCTATGCGAACGCGAAAATACCTAAGACGAAATACGAATAAAAACCGTTGAAAGACTTTAAATAGGATTATGCATTCGTCAGTACCTAGGTCACAGACTTATTATATAAATGGCCTACATAAAAGATGTTAATACCGATTAGTAAAAAGGTAGAGTGACTCTACCTTAAATTGGTATACCTGTGTAGGTACCTGTACAAAACTCAATGCTTAAAAAAAATCTATTTTTTTATTTCCCGCCACTCTCATCTTTCCATAAACTACTGAACTAAACAGACTATGTTCAAATTGACAAAGAAAATGTATGAACTTCTTATTGGAAATTTTCTAATACTCATTTCCAATAAGAACAACTGTTTTCCAAATATGAGGCTAAAAAGGCACTAGATGAAAATCTATTAGAGAATTGCTTATGCATCTTAATATAATTAGACATTACTAGCTGATGCCCGCGACTTCGCCCGCGTGGAATTAGTTTTTGTAATTCTCACGAGAACTTCTTAATTTTCCTGGATAAAAAGTAGCCCATGTCACTCTCTTGCGGCGTGATTGAATGACAAACCAACAGACAAATAGTATGTAATAGATTATAAAATATAATAGGTACTATCTCTATATATATAAATCGTTTGTCCTGACTGACTGATTGGTGGAATCAACGCACAGGCTAAACCACTGGGGTTAGAAACTTGAAAGTTGGACAGTAGATTCCTCTTATGACGTAGGCGCTCACAGAGGTTAGGATTTTTCAAAATTCCATCCCTAAGGAGGTGAAATAGGGGATGAAAATTTGTATGAAAGTTCTTTTTTTTTCGGGTTACATCCATGAAAATTAGTTTTTAGCTTTTGATTAAAAATTAAGAAACACATTTTTCAGGATTTTAGGAAATTCCACCTCCAATGAATTTTAAGAATTTTCTCCCGAGCGAAACAGGGGCGGGTCAGTTAGTCTAGCTCTGCTGTTATAATTATACAATACTTTTCAACGGAAAAAGCCTGTCGACACATCACTCAAGACTGCGGAATGGAAAATCATATATGTAGGTAATTGCGGCATTGTTGGATTCACCTTTTCATTTCGCTTATTACCTGCAGGATAGACAGGTGAACGAAAGTTCTACAATATGTGCTACATTATTTATTCTACCCATTGAGATAATAATATTATATACTCTAGAGATGCCAACCTTATAAGTACGAAAGAGTTATTGTAGTCATGATGTACGTTTCCTTTTTTCTTTAATATTATACTTTTTTCTTTAATATAATACTTGCTAATGCTCGCGACTTCGTCCGCGTGGATTGATCTTTTTCGGTTCAAACATACATCCACACATGCATCCAAACTTTCGCATTTATAATATTTATATATACCTATATAGGTATATTTGATTGATGTATTTAAATTTAAAAAGCTTTATCGTTTTACAATATGAGTACTTAGGTAGGTAAACATACTCAATGCTTAGCACGTCAAAGAGCCTTCATTTCGCATGTATTCATGCAAATGGAGGATATTGATTGGTTGATGATTCAAATAATATTGAGACCGTTGTGGAAATTCATCACCTCTAGTATAGGTATATTACTTACATACGTCAACTCCGTGCTCCTAACTATTTACAGAAAATATGTTTCGTGATAGAAATTGGCATTTGGGAATTATTGAGCAGACCTTTTAAGAATTGTTGAAATCAAAATTTCTGGTTTATTTCAACAGTTTACGTTTACTTTATTTTATATGAGGACAATCAGGAAATTCAGCTTTTGCTTTCCATTTATTATGTATAGCAAATTGGAGCAATCAAATGGAACCTTCCTAGTTCCTACGATTAATATTTTAAATATTTTCAGGGTAAACCGAAATCCTTGACTACCTTACCTATTGTCGCATCGATATACCTATAGTTCGCACGACAGTTGAATGCAGAGTAAATGTGTCACCATACATTTGCTCTGCATTCAACTCGTGCGCGAACTATAGGCATTATGGTATTCTATAAACTTTTGGTGCCAGAACAATAAAAAAACCGGCCAAATGCGAGTCCGACTCGCGCACCGAGGGTTCCGTACAAACCTGTAGTAAGTTTAAAATTATTAAAAATATTTTTATTACTTATGATGTAAGTAAAAATTTATGATTTTCGCAATTTTTCCTTTATCTGTGCTATAAGACGTTGCTTCGTATGTACAAGATTCTGAGTTCACGGGAAGTAACCTGTAGGTTTAATTCCATCAATATTATGTGAATTTTAAGTAAGTACCTACCTATATTATTTCTTCCTCTCCATGTATGTATGCTAATATATATATTTACCTATACGTAAGTTTTATATATATTATTATTTATTGTTTGTATGTGTACATCAATTATTATTATTTTAACTAGTTGTTATTTCTATTTCCTTACTAATTTGCGTCCACCTTTAACCCTTTCTACTTTTAAATTCTTTATATATCGCGGTTGCCTGGTAGATTAGAGATCGCTTAAAAGCGATAAGGCCGATTGTGTTTATGTATTTTTGGTGTATTATAAAGTACTTATATTTCATTTCATTTAATAAAGGACCCTGGGTGAAATTCTCTTCCACCATTTTCCCTGACTCTTCATGTTTAGCATATCTAGGTCACCATGCACTCCTACTTCCTTTACTACCAGTATATCGTCGTTCCATTTAGCTAGGTAGGTCTTGGTAGGTCCTGTAATACCTAGCCTGTCGGCTAAAAGTATCTATTCCGTGGGTATAAGTATAGTAATGTGCAAATAATGCTCGTTGACGGTCTGACAACTTAACGATTCGAATTACTGGCAATTCCGCAATTGTACGGCTTTCCGTTACGCACTAAAAGCTGGCACTAAGTGCTTCGAATAAATTAAATTTATATTAAAGCTCGTACCTACCTACACTTCCTACATTTGCGATGCACCGCATACCCTAACAATAAAATTAGAATGGAGCCGAGAGCTTTTTACCGCTCTTATTTACTTGCTGTAGGTATACGAGTACGTTTGATATTGGCAGAGCGAAAACAAAACACAGTCTCCTCTGTGTTTTGGTTTAGAGACTACTCCAGAATCCAATTTTATGTCCATATTATTACAGATACCTAGATTACATGTATGTTAAACTATTTACCAATAAACTGTCTTAGAGGATCGAAATGGACATTGACGTGTTACAGGCTCCACTAAGAACAGTAGTGGATCACAGTGAACTTTCTAGTGATCCTAAATCCTAATGAAGTTGACGTGTTGTGGGATCCACCAAGGTGGGTCCAGAAGGTAGATCTATAAGTGGAAAGGGAGGATAAGATAGGCTAAGGCTACCACATAAATACAAGTTATACATACCTTTAAATCTATAGGAATACCTGAGGAACTTATACATAGGAACCACGAAGAGTTCGCACGGGATTTTGAAAATACCTAAATCCTCGTGGACGAAATCACGGGTTTCAGCTAGTTTAGATATTATATAGAAATGGTAAGCCCACCCGTGCGAGGCCCCAGCTTGTCAAACTTAATACAAAAGCTCTATAAGCTGTCAGACCTTCAATAGGTGTTTTGTTACATTTCATTGACTTAGAAAAAAACTTGTTAGGTAGGTCCAATACTAATGAGTACACCTATTACATTACCGTGTTCGACGGCCATTTCGTCTGTATTTAAGACATTTATAAGGTTCCGTAGCAAAATCGTAAAAAATCAATTTGAAGTTCTAGGTAGGCAGCACTAGAGGTCCCTATACTATTAATTAGTTTCTACTTTATAGTTTGTCGAACTTTATTCTTATTTCAAATTTGTATGCTTATAATATTCATTTTCCTTCCTAATGCCTATAGAGTTTATATAAGAAAAAATATTAAGTAAGTAATTAGATTTCGTTTAAACAGTACAAGCAAAACAAACTACTTAAGTCAAGTAGGCTATTTTCAGGCTAAAATTAAGAAAGCGTAGTTTGAAATATTGCTTAATATTTATATTTCTATCGTTTTTTTACTCCGTCTACGCTCTGTACCTATGTCAGCCTGAGCACCTAGCATAATTGATCAATAATTAGCTAAATAAAAATATGCTCAGTTCTGTCCGAAAAATAGGTAGTCTGGTAGAAAATTGACGACCTCCCTGGCGCAGTGTTGAGTGTTGTTGTCTTAACGTGCGGAGGTCCCGGGTTCGATGTCCGGCAGGGTCAATTTGGGAATTTAAAATTTCTGAATTTTCCCTGGTCTGGCCTGGTGGGAGGCTTCGGCTGTGGCTAGTTACCACCCTACCGGCAAAGACGTGCTGCCAAGCGATTTAGCGATCCGAAACCGATTTTAGGTGTATGGGTTTAATATAACTGCCATACCCCTAATAGGTTACCCCGCTAGCATCTTAGACTGCATCAAGGGCTAACTTGTAGTGAATAATAAAAAGTACCTTTAAGTTTCTTTCCAAACTACGGAACCGTAGGTGGACGAGTCAGTTTCGCACTTGACCGGTTTTTTCTTTTCATGCAGGCATATAGCCATTACATCGTATTTGGGTCAATACTAATTTTGTTTTGTAACGCCCGCCGTGTTCGGTGCGTGAAAGCGAAAGTTTCAATCCCCGCTGCAGCATTTGGAATTTTAACTCAGTCCAACTTTAGGGCCTTCGCTCACTGCATCCAATCCGTATCCGAGACATTTCAAATCTAGATAACTCGAATCGAATCCGGAATCGATCCGAGTTATCTAGATTTGAATTGTTTCATCGATTTTACACTGTGTCCGTTTCGGCAGATGGTACTAACGCATTCTTGATCGAATTCGGATCGAACGCAGTGCGCAAGCACACGAGGTGATCATGCAAGTAGATAACATTGTGGTTAATTAGGACCGTGAACAAAGACCGATTTGGAGATATTCTTGGTTTCGTTAAACGAAACTCGGATCTAGTGCGCAACCTCTCATATAATTAAAAGTACCTAAGTACTTTTAATTATATGAGGATAATTATGTATTATTTGAGTAAGTAAAAAAAAACAGTGTGTGTGCAATTCACACACGGCAGAATTTGAAAAGTAGCTTACGAGAGAATGAGTTAAATATAACTTGCATTCTACCTCATTCTCTCGCAGGCTAAATCCTATTATGTATATGTTTGTCTCGCTTGGTGTCACTTTTTCGTTTAATCACTGGATGAAGAAAATGGATACACGAAATTGAGCTCTAATTCAATGCCGTTATGGTTTATTTTACTTTGAAGCCGAACTTTATTTTTTCATCGGCAATCCTTACACAGATTGGATGCAGTGCGAAAAGAGGCTTACACTTTCCCTCGCTCTCATTTCTTTAGGCAGGTAGACGTACACTACCAATTCAAATGTGTGCTCCTTTCAAAAAGATTTAATCGATATTATGAAGATAGTAAAAGCACTGATTATATTTTAGATAAGATAAATTAATTTCATAATCACACAATATGGGTAACTTAATAAAGTTACCTACCCATATTGTGTGATTATGAAATTAAAAGCCTTACATGTAGGATAAAACTAATGTAGGAGAATAACAAACTTAAAATATTACCTACTGTGTTGACACCTGTTTTCCGAAATAGTATTCAGATTACTACACGTGAGACTGAGAACCGTGTCCCGGAAAATTAGACAATTATAAGCGCACTGGATGATGCCTGTGACTTATCAGGTCAGCGGGGATTATGTACTATGGTGTAATTATTTCCACGGAGCTATTTAATTTTCCGGGATAATAAGAAGCCCAGTTGAACCGGTCGAACAAATAGGCCGTGAAAGCGTAGCAGGTATAAATACAGACAAACACACTTCCACATAATAAAATAATTATATGGATTAGGGATCGTCCATTAATAACGTGAGGCACAAAAGGGGGGCATCTTCGCATTTTAATTGTAGAAGTTATTGAAAAATCCGTTGCCAAAATAGGTATAACAAATCAATAATTATTCAAATGAATTATTATAATTGCAAAATATTTTACTATTTCACACAAATATTACAATACAAACTGAATAAAAACAAATGAAATATTTATGTAACAAATAATAATATATACTTATAAATTAACTTTGAAAGCAGGTAAGTATAAAAAAAACTTAATCTATTTTTTCAACTCATACGTATGGAAAAATAAGGCTAACTCATTTCTTATCTTAAGCAAAGGATCAGCCTGGCTGTCCAGCGTGGAAATGCAGATACCATTCTTGCCATTATACCACGCGAGCATGATTTGAAGAGTAAGTAGGTTAGGCTAGGGTAGTATTGTATTTTTTTTCAAAAATAATGATTAATTAATATTAAAATGAAGCCGAAACTCAAAATGCTCAGTATTGAACTAGTGGAAAGGCGAGGTTCGGCTTACATAAAGCAGGAAACAAATAGGTCGCACGGAGTCCGGACCCTCAGGTCGGGAGGGAAAGCGGGGGGTTCCAAACTAGGTGGCCTACTTCCGAACCCCAATGCACAGCGGATTTTCCATCGCGCTGTAAATGAAATTATGTTTGGGGATCGCTAACATTTTATTTGCTGTCTCAACTCTCATGGAGTACGACCCCAGCCTGAGCCTTACCTGTTTTCAACATAGCTTCCCTTAGCATAAAGTTTTATTTTTGGTGCTCCGTACTCAGCTGACAAATAGTTAATACTTAGTTTGTAGCCTATACTATACCTAATGTAAATGGGTATCGACAAAATAAACTAAATGAGCCCAAACTCGAGGGCTTTAAACCTACCTAGCTATTGTGAGGTGCATCTATCTACTTCCCAGTTCCACCATCACCTTGTCACTAAGTGAGATGTATTCGACTGGGTCTCTCTCTTCGGTCGTTCCTTCATTGTTGAAGATCGTGGTCCTGGTTAGTTCCTAAATTCGAATGGGTGAAACAAATCAAATGTGTTATACGTGTTAAAAAGTAGCTAGTGACTCAGTAGTCAGTAGTCAGTAGTCTAGTAGGATGGTAGGTGTTTCGATCCTCAGGCATGCACCTCCGATTTTTCGGATATTTATCTGCGATTTAAGAAATTTAATATTACTTGCTTTAATGTGAAGCTAAACGTCGCGCGTGAGGAAACCTGCACGCCCGAAAGTGCCAATCCACACTAGACCAGCGTGGTGGACTATGGTCAAACCCTTCTCATTCTAAGAATAGAAAAGTCTTGTGCTCAATAGTGAGCCGGCGAATGGGTTGAAGTGATGATATTTATTAATTTGATCCCATAATTTCAACTTTTCAATTTATTTTCGGAGTTGAACTAATTTTAGTTCAACTGCTTGAAGTTATAATTGAACCGAATGGAATATATTATGTTATCAAAATACCTACTGAGTTATACCTATGTATACCGTGTGTATCAAAGACGTGTTCAGAAATTATTCATTAATTCTAAAATATACCAAACAAATATCAATGATTTCAGCATATATTATGTACAGAGACAGACATCATGTAACTACTCAGATTTGAATTGAATATCATTCAAGGCTTAAATTTATTCTACATTGAAAAATATGTAAGTACCTACTAGGTATAACTATGTTGCCATATGCGTCAAAAAATTTTTTTCCCTATCCCATTGCTGGCGGGACCTTTTCAAATAGGTTCCGAGGGTTTATTTGACTAAAACATCTGCGCTACAGTTTTACGTGTTTTAAATATACTTACGGAACTTTTCAAAGGACACACATTTCATTTACATATTTAGTTGACACCTGCAATTTCATTCGCAAAGTTTTATTTCGACGATCATAGAAAAAGTAGCCTATGTCACTCTCCAGGTTCTCAACTATACCATGCCAAAAATCACATCGATCCGTTCCTCCGTTGCGACGTGATTGAAGGACAAACCAACAAACCAATAAACCAACAAACAAACACACTTTCGCATTTATAATATTAGTATGATGAAGCATGATATTATATATTTTCCCCTCACCCGAGCGTAGAGCTTGTGCTACGAGGACTGAGGGGTACGTAGTACGTAGTAGTTAGTACGTATGACAAGAGATGGAATGAATGAGGATGGAATTACGTATGGAAATTGGTCATACTCGTCTCGCCGACGGCCTCTGAACTCTAAACGGCAGGTCGAGCACGGAGTTTTCTTACGTATTCGATCGTACTACAGTTCGCGCGCGAGTTGAATGCAGAGTAAATGTATGTGTCACCATACTCTGCTTTCAACTCGCGCGCAAACAATACCATTTTTTTTTCATATATAAGCTAGCACTTGACTGCGATCAGACTTGCTTGCAAGTGGTGATGCAGCCTAAGGTAGAGCGCGCTTGCCTAGAAGATGCCTATTCACTCTTGATTTGAAGGTACCTATATTAAAAGAGGAGTGGAAAACGGAAGCTGGAAGGGCATTACATGTCCTAGCGGTTCGAATTAGAAACGAGGAAGCAAATCGCTTCGTACGAGCCCGCGGAATTTCGACTGCGTAAGGGTGCAGACCTCCTATTTTAAAACAGCACATCCATATGGGAATGGGCATTATTTTCTATATCAAAGTTCCACAACCTATTTTGGACTTGCCTATAAAAAAATTTATGAAATCCATTAAAAGTATGCTCCTGAAAAAAGCTTATTATACTGTTGAAGATTATGTAAATGATAGAGGAGCGTGGATTTGATCACTCCAGCAATGCTGGGGACAGCGGTTACTTATGTACACATTGATATAGTAATTGTAAATGAATTATTTAAAAAGAGCAACCACCGAGTTTCTTGCTGGTTCTTCTCGGTAGGAATGGCATTCCGAACCAGTGGTAGATTCACTTGACGATTCAAAAGTACTTTTTTTAGTAGTTTATTTGAATAAAAAATATTTGATTTGATTTGATTTGATTTCGGTTCGATGTTAAAAAAGTGACGGAGGAACCAGATCGAATAGTTCTTGGGCACACATATTTTTATGCTTGACAATTCCATACAAATTAGTTAACGTTGTCGCGATCGAATGGAAACAAATTTCTCCCTCTCAATACTGTTGAACTATAATTATTGAGATGATTACCTAAACACGTACCCACACGTCAGTAGGTACTGTAGGTATCTATAGTTCGCGCGCGAGTTGAATGAAGAGCTCATGTATGGTGACACATACATTTGGAGCTTATTTTCCTAAATTTCAGTTTCAGACAATATGTATAACGACATTGAAAACCCCCGACACAATAATTCATATTTTACGTGGCTTATAAATACTTACTATAGGTACTTAACTACTTACTATACTAACATACTAAAAAAAATTTAATACCTATTAAAAATACCTATTACTACAACCTATTTTTTATATAATATAACTAGGTATGTACTAATATTGTAATAAATGCGAAAGTGTGTCTAAGTATCACATTTGTTATACCTTTTCACGACCCATCCGCTTGCCCGATTTTGAGAAACTTGCATCGGAGAAGGGCATAAATTATTATATGCCTGTCATAATATACTTACCTACTTATAATCAGAGCTTATTGCATTTCAGCAGGCTGCAGTTATATCTGTAGGTATACCATCATCACTTTCCATCAGGTGTGATCGTGGTCAAGCGTAAGCCAAGCGTATGAATAAAAAAAAACCTACTTCTAATTTCTCCCCTAAGGATGTTGATGATTATTATCTAGTACCTATACATATAAGTATAAGTGTAGTTTATTCAATTTAAGTCTTTAATGGTTGTCCCATTAGACCTACCTAGTACCTACCTACACAATCTCGAATCAAAAGTGGTAAAAACTCAAAAGCTAATTAATGCCTTCCTTTTTCCACAGGAACATACTATATTTCGTAGAGGGTTTTTAAAAAACCTAAGTCGACTCGGATTGCCCCGAAAATTTACGAAATCGAGCTGATAATATTTTCACGGACCCTTTTTGACGCCCTTCGCGGTATGTGCTTATCTTTAGTTATGAACCAAATACAAAGACCGAATTATCGACTTTTATTTATCTGCACGTGACCATTGTAAGTCTGAAAATGGCTCACAAAGACATCCGCCACCTTTGCGACTTCGCGTCATGCATAAGACCCCCTTAAACAAGCTATTTGAATAGATTATTCATGTACCTACCTACCTCTATCTGGTACCGCTGAATAAATTTACTATCAAAGGATTTACAGTGTTAACCTGTATAACTGGTATTTTAAGTTCCAGGTTCCGTACTTCCTTTGTAATTTGTTCTTATAGGGCTGAACACATTCACGACTTTCGCATTGATAAAATGTAACTAAATGACAAATCGATGTCGTCATACCACACCGAAACAATGGCTAAAACTTAACTATGAAATTAAATAGCGCGTTTTAAATCCCTTGAAGATCGCGGTGAGTCACCAAAATAGGTATTGCTCTAATTTTGTTCTTTAAAACTTGGTAAATATACTATAGGCGCAGCAGCAATATCGCTGATAAGTACCTAGTGGATTCTAGAATCTTATCTTCTGTGCTTCTGCTTTGGCCCTAAGTATGTGCACCCACAGATAGGGCAAACTTGAACTTATCTACTGTACCGTGTTAAGTTTTCACACTGTCCCCAATAAACCCGTTTTAATCAAAGTTTTTTTATTTCCATATCTTAAAGAACGGCTAAATTCTCGCCGTGCTGTGTACTGCGAGGCTAACAAGCTAAGGCATAGAGCTGGAGGGAGGAATGGAAAGCGTATAGTGCAACGCAAGTGTCCGACCCAACAGTTAAGCCCAAAGGCTTTGACCTGCCTCGAAACTAGTGGTGCAGGTTTAACCGGCTGAGAACAGAACACGGACGCTGCAATTACCTTCTGCACAAATGGAGCTGGAAGCCGTCTCCTTTATGTGATTGCGGCGAGGAAGAGCAGACGATGGAGCATATTATCCAACGCTGTCCCATTCTCTCCTACCAGGGCCCACCAAACGATCTATTTTACCTACCTGTGCGGGCCGTCTCGATGGTTAGAAAAATGTTTAATATAGGTACTTATTTTATTTGACTAAATTTAATTTAATTTTTATTATTATTGAACGCTTATTCACAAAACGCCATACGAATAAATAAAAATTGGTTCTTTTGTCGGATGTTGGCAACTTTTTATTTTTTGAAATTACTAACTTAATAATTCCTACGGGAACAAAACACATGCGTTATTAAAATGCAGATAGCCGTGTTCCAATTTTTTTACCTACTTAGGCTAGGTACTCATTAAATACTGTCACATCAATAATAAATATGTCTAAGTTCCTCATAGAACCAGTCGAATTCTACTGTATGATAAATGATTCATGCATGCCTGATACCTAATGCTGATGGATTTGTCTTTAGAATTTAGATTCAACAATTCACCATATTATAAGAATTACAAATTCGAGCGAGTGAAAATAACACGAACTTTCGCTTATTTCTTACGAACCTAAACTGTTTAGCCTACTTTCCTTAGCTTTACTTTATTGCTTACTTAAAAAAACACTCTTCGAGACTCGAGCCACTTTACTTACTTCAACAAGATAGGTATTATTATGTAAGTTGACAGATTCATAGGTTATATTTTCTCAAGATAAGCTGCACAAAGGTTCCACCTAAAAAATAAAAATAACAAGGGTAAGCCCATGTTATTTTTATTCAAATAAACTTTTACTGTGCATACATGCCATGCGTACAGCTGTCACATAGTCGGAGGTCTTTCCTTATAGGTGTACCTTGATAACCTAGATAGAATCGAATCGATTACCTACTACTTATAGCATGCATTTAGTTAGGTACTTAAATACCTATCGAGATGCGTTACGTTCGCCTCTTTCTGGTCAACTCCTCGCATGTACCTATTATTACTCACCAGCCATTCATGAACATTTTAGTATGCAGAAGGCAGTCAACTGCAGAATGCATTAGAGTCTATCTCCCTTCTGAATAATCCCTTAGGTATTGAAGTTACAAAGAAATAATTAATTAATTAATAAAAAACCGGTGTGAGCTGGTTCAAGTAATTTTTAGTAGATTCGTGGAAGAACTACTTCATTACAAATTGACCTTGACTGCGATCTCACCTGGTTTAAGATGGTAGCGGGCTTACGGTAGGGGAGATCGGGTACTGTTGAACGTGATGGACAGACAAACCGTACAACTCTTTTCCCTTGCACTCCTTACCGTATCTCTGATAGTGCCGCTAGTAGGTATGAGCTCTATCACGACTGTACCCTGGCACAATGTTACCATGATATTTGTACCTCCATGTGACGTAAGGTAAGTACGATATGAAAACATAGAAGGGGAAATATTTTATCTTTTCAACGTAGGTATATTACGTTAAACCACAGTATAGAGAAACGAAACTGTTTGGTAATGCATTTATCAGCATCCTTTGAAGTCAGTAAGTAGCTAAACCAGGTCAAATCAAGTCGACCCATATCCGAGGCCCGCGCCGCGCGAATAAGTGTCGTGCCCTCTTTCTATAACCCATTTAGCCAACTAGCAGCGTTACTGCAGAGATAACGTTGAACTATACGTATACGTACTCATATAATATGTAGGTTTTAGATACACCGTAAAGGAAATTATGCTATGTATTATGTAATCTAAAGTTGTTTTAAATAAAATAAATAATATAATAGGTTACCTACATACAGACCTACTCGTCCTCCTTCTATATTCATAGGTAGGTATGCTAGTTGTACATATTATCACAGTTTAACGAAATTAATTAAAGACAAAATACGTACTTACCTATATATATTTTAGACATCGCGTAAAATGTCTGTACCTATTCATGAATTCATTTTTTTTTTGTGCCGGATGTGTTTGTGCGGTAATTCCAGCTCTTTAAACCCTTTAAAGATCCTTTGAGGTGACCGCTGGGCCACAGATGAGGTTCCTACTTCGGGTAGAATCACTGACGATCTTAAGAAGGTGGCTGGAAGTAGTGTAAACAGTACTTAGGAAGACAGAGGACCGAGTGTAGTGGCGCTCCCTCAGGCATTTCAATGCTGAGGACTTCAACGGCTGACTGAAACTTATTCAGTTCGATTCCGTTTCAGACTAAACAAAACTTATGCTTTGTATGGAGACTTAGGTACAAATACCTTCACCTTAATGCAGCTTAGTTGAAATCGAACTTAATAAGTACCTACCTGAGTATAATTGAAATGAAATGAAAATGAATCGATGGTTTCAATTATTATCATTGAAACCATCGATTCCCTAAAATAATATTAAATATATGTATTAAATATCATTCTTATATAAATTTCTTTATTATTATAATAATATACAATATCCTTTATTCGATAAATAAAAAATAAATAGGTAAGTAATAAGCCTGTAAAATGGGAAAAAAGATAAACCCATTTTTATTATTATCCAGTGGCAAATTACTAATTAAATTATTGACCGAGCGAAGCGAAGGTCTCTGAGTCTACTTGGGTGAATTGGCACTTGTCCGTCCGTCCGTCCGTCCGTCCGTCTGTCAGAGCATTATAACTTCTGAATTACTGAACGCAATTACTTCAGCTTTAAATATAATATGTAAACCAATGGCCTCCCGCCGAATATGGCTTAAAAAATAATAAAAATCTTCATTAAAGGGGGGCTCTCATAGAAGCGAATGCGAAGTAAAATATTTTTTATAAAGTTACATAGGGTTGCGGTATATCATTTTAAAGATAATTAGGAATAGGGTCGGAAAATATTTTTTTTTAAATTTTTCCCCCAAAATTGACGAAATGGGGGGCTTTCTAAGTGGTGATTTTCTAACGTCCAAAGATGACCTCAGAACTCTAAATTTTCTGAAAGGATGAGCCTGAAACTTGATCTATTATTTCAATTATATCCCGTACTTGAACAACAAATACTAAAATTAGATAAATATTGTAAGGAAACGAAATTATTTAATTTTTAATGAGCGTCAGTATTTTTAATAGAACTTCACATTTATGTCAATAGATGGCGCCGCGAGGTCTCAGTTCGGGGCGAACCACTAGTAATCATAATGTCAGTTTACCTCCATTTTTACCTGCGAAAGTTTCTACTTACTTTCTTATGCATACCTACTTACCGCTGTAATTAAGCTTACGCAATGGAGAGTAATAAAATGTAAGTAGGCTTAAGCTTTGCAAATAGTGCATTACTGCCCAGACCGCAAATAAAGCGATTTACGGCTAAGTAAGCTAATATTCGAAGGACGAGGCGAAGCCGAGGTCTTCTCAACTCCCAAGCGATTTTAAAAGGACGAGATGCTAACCAAGGCCTTTGTAAGTAGGTAAGCGAGGCCGTGTATTGCTATTTCACCCGGGACTTGTATAGTACCTACTTTTCTCTAATTTGCGAGGAACAATAAGCAGAATTTGTTAAGAAAGCTTTTCTACATTGGCGATAGAGTGCTTTGACTCTCCTTGCCTCACGCTAAACACCTTGTGTTGTGTGGAAATGGTCTGATTTCCTATTCGAGTATTGGCGGTCAGAAAAGAGCCAATGCACGTAGGTATTGTTTTTTTAATAATGAAGCAATTTCCGAGCAAGTACCTACGTAGGAGAAAAACATTTTGAAACAAATTAAAATATGTAGGTACCTACCTACTAGTAAACTTGTTCGTTATTTAAAATGACAGTGTAAGCGTTGAAACTAGGTCGAGCACCGCATCCTACGTGCCAAACTCACACAGATACAGGGACCTACTATCGTACACGCGTATACACACAGAGGCAGCGGCCTCATCCGAGAACTAGGCCGAAAAGATCGCGCATGCGTGTTTGGGATGTACCTACTACGGCTATTTAGATAATAGGCCTAATAAAGCAAATTATGTAACTTAGCTAAGTAGGTCTGCGGTAACAAACAAAAGACATTGCCCTGTTCAATGGTCTGCCTCTCTAGGTTTCTTTAATGAACTATTGTCATCCGTCTCCACTACAAGAGTGTTAATCAAACTGTGACTAGAAAGTCGCAGGACTAGGTACTAATCCTTGTGGAGATAATTGACCGAGCGAAGCGAAGGTCTCTGAGACTACTTGGGTAGAGTGGCACTTGTCCGTCCGTCTGTCTGTGAGCCTTTACGTAAAATTACGCAACTACCTAGTTATAAAAATAGCCCATAGAAGCAAATTGGAAGTTTTTTTTTTTACCTTTACCTAAGCCTTTGGGGTAAGTATCTAATATCTTGGACGAATAAACAATAAACAATAAACAATAAACAATAAAAATTGATGATTGGGGACGAGACGAAGTCGTGGGCATCAGCTAGTAAAAAATAAGTATTAAGCATGTATTAGTTACCTACAAATACCTACTTGATGAATGCTGATGCCGGTGACTTGTTTGGTTCCCGCGGGAACTCTTTAATTTTCTGTAATTAATTAAAAAGTACCCTATATGTTATTCCAGACTATAATTTATCTCTGTGCCAAATTTCATCCAGATCCGTTCAGTCTTTCTGGCGTGTACCCAAGTACAGATAACTCCAAAAGCTACCCCTGATTAAAACCCCGAATTCCACGAATAGGCTGCCTTTAACCGAATAATTTATATTATTACCTACTTTGCATAAAATTTGTGTGCACTGCATAATAATTTTATGGAACAATCAGCTACTTTTGTATATAGGCACGTAGATATAATATACAAAAGATAAGCTATTACTTAGTTAGGTACACATAATTACTAAAGATAAGCTATTAGTTACGGACCTATTTAGGCTAGTCAAGATAAAATTAACGTTAATTAACATAATGCAAAAATACACCTATCGATACGCCTGTGTAAAACGTACACCCATCGGTACCCATAGGTACAGCTGAAATTTTGCAAGAAATAGCATTCGTAGCGCTAAAAATCTTCTAGGCCTGTGAGGTGGCAGAAGGAGATATTCGTAAGTCCGACCGCCCGCGGGAAATCTTTGATTTCCAAAATTCTACATCAATAATTTCCTTGGATAAAAGTAGCATATGTCACTCACCAGGTTCTCAAATATAGGTACTCATTACTCATTAAAAAAAAAGGTCGATCTGACGTCGTCGTCGCCTGCAGTGTGTTGCGGCGTGATTGAAGGGCGAATAAACAAACACATTTTAGCATCATACTAATAAAATTATAAATGCGAAAGTGTGTTTGTTTGTTGGTTTATTGGTTTGTCCTGCAACAAAGCAACGGATCGACGTGATTGTTGTCATGGATTAGGTATAGTTGAGGACCTGGAGAGTGGAGAGTGAAGCTACTATTTATCCCGGAAAATTAAGTAGTTCCCGCGGAAATCAAAAAACTTAAACCACGCGGACGAAGTCGCGGGCATCAGCTTGTTTATAATATTAGTCGGGATGATGACGACAAAATGCACTAGTCTATCTCAAACGCCGGATAAACGCTCCGATTGGTCAGCCGGTTACACAACAATGTATCTGCAGGTTAATAATTGAATAATAAATAATTGATTGAGTACCTAGTTGTAGCAACGAGGCCACATTGGAGAGTACTATGGTACGTATGAAGGTTAAACGTCTACTGCAATGCATTCAGATTCTTATATTAAATTCATGGTCTCTAGTTTCTACCTACAGTTTGATTTTACGTAATCGATAGATGCTGGGTACCTACTCGTACGTAATTTATATGGGGAATACCGCAGTATGGACCCTTTGGCATTAAACTGAAAGTTCCAACCCCACAATGAAATGTGAACTGTGGTAAATCCTAGGATTTGCTGGCAAAACCTACGATTAACCAAGGCTTATGGTAAGGGTCTGAACTGGACTGGGATAATAGTTAATTTCAGCTTTTACCAGCGTTCACTCCGTAAATCCTAAGTAAATTCACCTCAGAGATGTATATGTAAGTCCTTCACAGACATGAAAAAGGGTACCTAACAATATTATTCAAAAATGTGAACCCTATGTGTCCCTAAACCCAAATCAGCACACCCGACTCTTCTGCCTTACTCCTAGTGTTTTTGTAAAGCGCGAAGCCAGTCTCCTGGCGTAGCCAATTCATTTTACATCTACATTTGTATGGACAACCTACATTATAGTTCGGACATTTACGTGTCCGGTGTAAGATATCTCTGAGATAAGACCTAGGATTTACCGAGTAATTGCTGGTACAAGTCTGAGATTAACGATTATCTCGGACCGGTTCAGTTTTTTACCAATTTGACTTAAATTCGACGGTAAATTCTAGAACCTACGAAAAAAACCTAAGATTTCCCAAGTCTTACCAGTAGAACCCGAACCGGGATGCCTAACCTAGGTTTCATTTCAATGCTATAATAATACACAATAAGTGTATCTAACGAAATAATATTATCTAATTAAATTTTTGATTGCAATTAAGTTTTACGGCTAGGTAGGTACTTACCTACCTAAAAGTCTGCTTACATTTCCGAATAACTCACGTAAGCTACTAACGTGAGGTGAGTAAAACTAATGTGATGTAATTGCGCCTTTATGTAGATTGTAATTTGAAATGATAATAATCTTACACGTGCGAAGCCAGGCAGGTACCTCAAGTTAAAGTTCGAAGAGTTCGTGCTCTATCGCTGTTCGCTACTGCTGACAAAAGCATGCGATCGCGTAGATTATTAATATTTTCCTAATCATTGAAGATCTTGTAGGGATTTTTTCCTCTCTTCATTGAACACTAGATGATGCCTGCGACTTGGTCCGCATAGATTAAGTTTTTTTGATTCCCGCGGGAACTTTTTAATTTTCCGGAATAAAAAATAGCTTAGCCAATGTCCGAAATAGCCTATGTCCTTCCCCGTGATACAAACTACCCCTATACCAAATTTCATCAAAATCGGTTGAATAGATGGGCCGTGAAAGCGTAGCAGACAGACAGACACACTTTCGTATTTATAATATTAGTATGGATAATTATGAGATCAAAAAGCGTATCGAGGTATTTGGTGATATGGCACAAAAAAAAGATGACGTCGTCATCTCTTTTCTTCTATAAATATAAAAATGAATTGCTGTCCGGTAGTCTCGCTAAAACTCAGAAACGGCTTGATCGATTTAGATGGAATTTTACGTGTGTTTGAGTGGGTCCCGGGATGGCCTATATTCACGGGTGGACCCGGTAGGTGGCGCTGCATCTTGTTCGAGATTAAGCTATCAGTTGAGTCGTTCATATGCTTCGAACAATGGTCTAAGTTGAAAAGCGTTAAGCAAGGGCTATACCTATTAATCAATTATTTTTAATGATAGTCTATCTTTTTTATTCATAAAGTAGGTACCTATAATTATTATCTCACCTGGTGCTAACAATGCAAATCGCTTCGATATTAGAACTTTAGAAGTCAAAACTAAGACCGAAGCGGTCGTTTCACGTCCTGTAATATCCCAAGCTCGGATCCGGAGCTGATAAAATTGATTTAAAAAATATCTAGGTAGGTATTATAAATCGGCTGCCCACCATTAATACGTATTACTGACGTATTTAAATCAATGATTGGGAAAGAAACCCTTGAACGTCCATTTAATAACTACAGCCCTACAGGTTCATCCATACTAATATTATAAATGCAAAAGTGTCTGTGTGTCTGTCTACTAGGCCCATCAGTTCAACAGATTTTTATGAAATTTGCTATAGAGGTAGGTAGGTAGGTAGTAGGTAGGCCACAACCCGGGGAAGGACAAAGCAAGAGTTCCCGGGGGATTAAAAAACCTTAATCCACGCGAATTCGCGGGCATCTAGTAGTTGAATAAACACAGAAGGTCGGCTCTATACTAGAAGCGGAAACCTGCAAGTGCTCTCAAAGTCGCGTTCGTACGACAATCTCAAACGGATTCAAACTTCCGCCGATTCGCTTGAGATTGTCATACGATCGCGATGAGGGCGTAATTGTGGAGAGCCAGGGTCACCAGTGCAGCAGCGGGCCGAGTGGGAGTTTTTTAACGTATTCGATCGCGTTAAACTCCTTAATTTTTCCGGATAAAAGCCTATGTTCTTCCTTGTAATATAACGTATATTTCCTTGTACCAAATTTCATCAATATCGGTTGAAAAGATGGGCCGTTATATCAGACAGACAGACACACTTTCGCGTTTATAATATTATATATAGTAACATAGTGTGGACTATGGATTGATCGAGCGTCAGCTATCAAGCGCTTGAAAATTCCATACAAATCGTAGAACGCTGACGCGACCGAATGAGAAGATAATTTCCCACAAGACACTCAAAAAAGTAAAATGTTTATATTTTGGTGAACTCTACTATTCTCCCATTATGCTTTCATCGGTGAACAATGAAACAGTTGGATATTCTTCATTATTTTTATTACACAGAACAAGTACAGTAGACGCCTTAACTATATCGCCGTCTGCGGTTTCCAGCTCACGGCGGCACTCTTCAAACGTCACGGTTGCGGCATCACCTACTGAGATCTTGACCCTTAGCAGTTTAATGGCTATGTGGACATTCCAATTGCTGAACTCTAACGCTTGGAGACATTCCTCTGGCGTTACCTGAGAAGAACAATCATATATTATAATGGAGAAATAACTGCCACGTTGGTCTAGTAGTTAGCGTATTCAACTACGAATGACGAGGTACCGTGTACAATAGGATTGATGACAACTCAATCAAATCAGCAACTCTTTAACAAACTTGAAAACGCGCTTCTAATAAGGAAGTTGTATGAAATTCACAGTTGTGACGTCATCAAATTTCAACGCACTTTTTTTTCTTTGATCTATATTTTAAAATGGTTAACCAACTTAAAACTAACCGAGGATGCGAATTTTAGGTCTTTTGGAAGATCCTCTATCTAATAATCAGTAAGAAATAATTTATTTTTGATATAGTCATCATCCCTATTCCCAGTAGGGTGGATGGTCGAGCCATGATTAAGTATTGGGGTTTTCTGTCAATAAATTCTCAATACTAGCCTGGAATTAGTATGTTGGTGGTGTTTCACCCCGCGTGCCTCGGAGAGCACGTTAAGCTGTCGGTCTTGCGTCTGACCTCTCTCCGGTTATGTCGGATTTGCCGTCCTATCGAGCTATGAGAGTAAGGGAATGCACTGCACCTGTTGTGTATGCGCACACACTTGGGATTAATGTCCCACGTAGATGGATAATCTCCGTAGAGATTGGCCGCCGTGACCTAAATTCGTTCGGGAGGACATTATTAGTGCAAAGAAAATGCCAAAATGTATCTCGATTCTCGATTCTTTGAGTCTTTTAATTTCAAATAGAGTAAAATTTTGAAAGCGGACAGTGATACGAAAACTGTGGTTTTCACTGCAAAGATAATGAGGGGAAATGGCTAAGAGCCGAGGAACGGACTTTATGTAGGCGAAATAGGCTTACACTTCCACTAAAGGGCAAAACACACAGGGAGCGGGCGCGGGTCGGGTCGGGTGTCAGGTGGGTTGAATTTCTTGTATTTATATGGAAGACATCACACAGCGACACCCGCCACGCGCCCGACCCGCGCCCGCGTTCCGTGTGATGTCTTCCATATAAATACAAAGAATTCAACCCGCCTGACACCCGACCCGACCCGCGCCCGCATCCTGTGTGTTTTGCCCTTTAGAGTTTTGACAGAAGCCTTAGGCTAAGCCCGCACTGTGAAAAAGACGTTTGACGTTTTTCGCAGTGCGGACGTAGCCTAATAAGCGAGATCTTTGACTCTTTTTGAGCTCTTGATTATCGCTCTGTCCTTTCCGCTAGCTCATTGTTGGGGAAAGTGCTTACTATGTAGTAGTGAAACCAGACTCAGTTTAACTAGCAAAGGACTTCGGACCTCAAGCTCAATTCATTATTATATATTAAGTCAGTAGTCAGTAGTCAGTAAAATTGTAAAAACCGTTAGATTATAATCTAACTCGCGAGAGATTACAATTTAACGCATTATTTTTAGGTAGATTGTAATCTGTTAGGTTTATTAACCCGATAGAACCTAACCTGACTATTAATGTCGAACCCTAACCTAGCCTACAAGAAAGAGACAAAAAAACGTAGACACAATGAATATTTCAAAAATTGACACTCAGAACATTGAACGGTTCACAATCTTTCGACAGTTTACAATCCATCGAGATAAAAAGCGTTAGATTACAATCTAACTGTTTTTACAATTTTACGGTGACATACACAAGATTTCCACACTAACCTGTTGCTTGAGCACTTTGTTCATAATTCTAACTTCGTCTGACTCAACACCCCGTTGCTTCGCTGATGGCTTTTGATCAGCAAATTCCAGTAAATCTTCTACCGATACATGGTCTGTAAAATATAATTTTCTTATTGAACCCACTGTAAATACCTTAAACCGTAATATTTATAATAAATCAAAGAATACCGTGAATCTTAAAAAGTTTTGCAGACTTTTGTCGTTTTTGGACGAAGTATCTGCTTCGTGCATCCCGTGAGAAGCCGGGACGGGTCGCTAGTAAGCTTTATTTTTGAAGTGAAAACTTAACTTATGGCCCGTTGAGCACTTTTTGTGGAATACGCGAGACCGAAACCGTTCTTCTTAAGACAAAAAGTCTTAAGTATAATAATATAGTACATTCGTAATTAAACTTTAATCCATTAGTTATAAGGATTATATTCGAAATAATTTTATTATTTCTTTTTATTTTATTATAAAAAATCAAATAGGCATTCGTTTTCACTTCTATCGGCAGTCCCTATGACTGCCAATTTTTTTAAAAATACAGTATTATTTACTTACTTACCTTTAGTCAGTGATACTTTTTCAAAATCCTTTGCGGCAGCGCTCCCTTTCTCTTCAGTCTCATCTTCAGACGATATCTGGTCAAAATCGTCGTCCTCCTCGAGGTAACATTTGAAAGGGTTCACTGAACTTGGTCCCGGAACGTTGTCACTGTTAGGGCCAGCCGTGAACGGATTTGTATGGACTTTCACGGGTTCGGGACCGTCAAATACATCGGCACCAGCGTTAACTGCTGGCACTATATGTTCCGACGTTCTAACTTCGACCTTGTTCAGAAGAATGGCACAGCTAACCGTGTTCTGATAGATGGCTGACGGTGGTTTTTCTTGAGGAGGTGATATTGCAGGAGATTTCTCAATCTGAACGGCCTCACTGGGTAATTTTAATGGATATTTTCTAAAATGTCTTGGTTTATCGACCAGTTTGGGTTTGTTTCCTCGGGGCGGTAGCGGTATCGGGTTTACGTTCTGAAAGTGAATCACTGTGTTATGATAAAGAAAAGAAACTATAATTTGAAAAAAATGTGAAAGGCGATGGTTCAGATTTGTATGGGGCGTGGGCTTGTACAAGTAGTGAAAAGAAAGAAAATAAAATATAAAACCAGCTTTGATTGTTTAAATCCACGAATTCTTTCTAATTTCTTTTAATTAATTAATATTATGTGGTATTGCTTTGCGCGCCAATGATTATTACTCTAAGAACCTCAATCATGCAGTGCGACCCTCTAAGATTAAGTATAATAAGTTCAAAATGTTGTTATAGATAAGACTAGGTTAGTGCAAAATTTATTGTAATCTGTTTTGGTTGCCAAATAAATAAATAAATTTCAGTGGTGAAATTATTTAATCTTTCCACGATTAGCAACACTAAACATGAGTTGGTGACAATGGCGGATTCATATTTTTGACTTTTATGTCAAGTGTCAAATATTATGAAAGAAAAATATTGTCTTGGCACTACTAAAAGCCTTAGACCAAGAAAAGAAGAAAGAAAATTAACACGATGACTCGCGCCACTTGTCAGAAATGACATTTGACACATTTCGCGCCTACTGCCTGCTCTATGGATGATGGACGCCATCTTGGAAACATATCGAAAAGCTTGAAATAGATTTTTATTTTTTGCAAGTTATTAAGCTTGCTATTCAAATTTATTTTTAATTAGATCCATGTATGTATTTAACTCTATTCATGATAAAGCAAGACTACACCTAAAATGAAACTTCTCTTTTTACCATCTATAAATAATCTATAGTCATGAAATCGAGCATTGTTGCTTATATTTCATCAGCCTCAATTTTATACATATTTGCCTATTTTAAACGATTGTCGATTACAACAATTATTATAAACCTTGACAGTTACTACTATCCATATTCTATAGTACAATTATTTGAAGTTGGAAAGTTACTTTTTCACGTCTTAACGGCGAACTCCCTCTCATATATAAGAGTAATTATTATAGTGTACATATAAGTAGACGGTTATACGGTATGCATTTATATAATTATGTTTAAAATTGGGAACAAAGAGTTACTAAGGATTTCTTGTTTTCATTTTTTATCAAACACTAGTTATTAAATATAATGTTAATTAATGCACAACTTACGTCGGCCTCTTCTTTTGAAAGAGCTTCTGATAGTTCTACAGCGAGGCTCCTGAAATCAATGTCATAAAGATTGATGGACTGGCATGACCAAAAGCCTCAAAGCTGACCGCGGCCTCAAAACTCAATCATATATATATGTACGAATTATTTTCAGTATTTTGACCTTGGGTCAACAAAAACAAGATTTTTTTAAATAAAGTATGCAAAATTGGCACATGGGTGTTCTACTCTTGCATATTTTGTAATGCACTATTGAGTAGACAAAATCACTACACACTAGACACTAAAAGTTAGCCCTGGACTGCGATATCACCTGATGTTAAGTGACGATGCAGTCTAAGATGGTAGCGGGCTAATCTGTTAGGGGCATGGCAGTTATATTAAACCCATACCCCTACACGGTTTCTACACGGCATCGTACCGGAACTCTAAATCGCTTGGCGGCACGTCTTTGCCGGTAGGGTGGTAACTACTTAACCAGCTACGGCCGAAGGCTCCCACCATGCCAGAAAAGGGAAAATTAAGAAATTATAAATTCCCAAATTGACCCTTCCGGGGATCGAACCCGGGACCTCCGCATGTTAAGACAACAGCGCTCAACACTGCGCCACGGAGGTCGTCAAACTTGCTTGCATGCTTAGTGCAAAGCAATGAAAATGTCTTGAAATGTCGAAACTTGGCTGACTTGGGCCAGCGCAAATCCAGCCCTCGGCTGGCTTTGCGCTATATTCCCTATATATTTACTTGCTATTGGCTTGATACGGTATTTGTTTCTGCAGCGAATGGAACTGTCCGACGTTCTGTCGTTGCGCAGGTTTCGGTATCGTCGACAGTTTGGTGTCGGTCTTTGGCACGGAATTTGGCAAGTCTTGGCTTATTTGTGAGATGAGAGACGACGACGGCGTAGGCTTCTCGATTAAACTCTCGTACGCCTGTTTACATTCCTTGGTTAACGTGGCCTAGGAGAAAAATACGACGTTGAAATCAAAATAATATATTCTATGCTATACAACCATAATTGTTTTTTTTTTAAATATCTATTTGCTTATAATAAATTCAATTTTGTGTTTTTATTTTACCTGAATATCTGGAACGCTGTTAGCTTCTTCGCTAAAGTTGCGACGTTCAGCTTTTTCTGTAACATAATTTACTTGCATCATTGATTGATACAGCTTTCACGCAATCGACCAGTAGTTTTAATACTCACCAGCTGCCTCTTTGTCAGTATCGTGATGTGTTACATGGTGAAGTGATGATACGAGCGGAAACTTGAACTGAAACTTGGATCGTTCGTACGTTGACGTCTGAGGCTTCTGGCCACTTTCTAGATCGTTCATAGACCTACGGGAAATGAGGCGGGTTTAAGACCGGAACTATATACTTGACGCATTACTTCGTCGGGCGGAACTGTAACGCAATCTGTGTGCTTACTCTTTACTGTGAGTTTTTACATTGCAAATTCGATTGATCGTATTGAACGTTCGATCACATTAGCGTCAAAGTAAAATGGACCCAAAATCTCTTGCTTTAAAGTCACAAATTCAGTAGGTATGTGAATAAATACACGAAATGATGAAATGAGCTCTAAAACAATGCAGTTAAGGTTCATTTTACGTTAACGCTAATGTGATCGAACGCTCAATACGATCAATCGAATTTGCAATTTACAAACTCAGAGTAAGCGTAATGGTGCGACGATCTAACACGACCGTACAAATAAAATCATTTATTTAACTTTTGGCAGCAGCTCGAGTTTATGATGTACTCAATCTCATGCGTTACCGATTCGATTTTTGATAACAATCGAATTTTATGAGGAAGTTTTAATCAATTTGACACATTGATATTTTTTTTTTGCTCAACATTTTGTATTGTTTTATAAACATACCCAGGTGTTTAAATAACTATATTGTATGAATTAAAATAAATCATTGCAAAGCAGTACAGTAAATGTATATTTAATTATTTGCCAACCTCCATCGCCATGGATGTCCCAGCAAATTATCTGGACCGGTGGCCAAAATTGGAACTAATTTTTATGCCTGTTTAGTTTTTTTTATTTTATTTTTAATATATACTAGCGACGCTGTCACCGTGTCAGATATAATATGTTTAAATGATAAATGATTTATTTATTTCATGTAGGACAACTGGTGTCACTTATGATACGTTAAGACTTTACCACCGGTTCGGAAAGATAATTCTACTGAGAAGAGCCGCCAAGAAACTCAGCAGTTGCTCTTGCTTGCATGCAGTTGCAGTTTGTGGGACTATATTATGGTGCTTAAATAAGTATCAACATAACTTACCGAGAGGTAATTTCATTGGCCAGGGCCACAGCAGTGTCCAAGGTTTTCTCATCGTGCGCTGACATGGGTTTCATAGTTCCAGAGAAACCTTTCTTTTTGCTTATCGTGTGCTGTCTGAAAGATTTACTCTCAATATGTTTTCTATAAAATATACATCTTTTTTGTCTATACTAATATTATAAAGAGGTAAAGTTTGTGAGTGAGTGAGTGAGGTTGTAGGGGGTAATCTCTGGATCTACTGAACCGATTTTGAAAATTCTGGTACCAATACAGTCACATTATTTGTGAGTTTCATAGGCTATATATATTAACCCGAAAATTAGGGAGATCCCGTGGGAATTTAAAAAACTTATTTCACGCGGACGAAGTCAAGGGCATCTGCTAGTGGGGTATAAAGATAAAATAAATACATAAAATGAGACCGAACAATAGCATTGAATATTGATTAGTTGAAATTAAAAATGATAAGTCTAACAATTTGAATTAAATAGAAAACTTGTTGGTTTGCTTTTTTACAATGCACAACTTACATTGACAATGGTCAATGATAATGATAATATATTAGGTATATCAATAAATAATTTATATTCAAAGGGTTTACATGTTATACCTCTTTGCCTAAATAGTCAATAGTCAATAATGTTTATTCAATTTAGGTAGGTACACTACACATATTGACGAGCAGTTATTTATAAAATATAATGGTGATAATCAGTAACAGTTTCTTAAAACTAAAGCTACGAGGGTTCCAAACGCGCCCTGGTCTGAGGTGAGCCCACAACAAACCCAGCCGGGGTTTTTTTAAGGAAGAAAATAAGGAAATTATAATCGCAAAACGGCGCTAACGATGCGTAATGTAGTGCCGTAGAGCACAAGGTGGAGACATCATAATTGGAGTTTATTGTTGGGTTATAGTGAATGCAACCCTTGCATTGTAATTTTTATTCTGTGCATTTCTTATCTATGGTTCCGTTTCCGCTTACTAAGCATTCTTTTTTTTTTCCCTCTCTAATGGCCAATGTCGATACTCGTTGTCCGTGTCCCGTGTCCGTGTAATTATACTGTTCAGATTATGTTACTTATTTTTACTAACTTACTTTTTGATTAAACGCTGTTTAACAAAACCCAGTCGTCGTTTCTCTTCATGGTAGCAGAGCGCGCAACATGGCCAAGATGACAAACGCAATGTCGCACTTCCATCTTGAAAAGTTAACAGGTCGGTCTAACTATGCTTCATGGAAGTTCGGGGTGAAGACCTACCTGGAACACGAAGACCTTTGGGATTGCGTGGAGCCGTTGGACGACAGTAAACCCATAAATAAAGGTAAAGACGTAAAAGCACGCGCTAAAATCATCCTTTTGTTGGATCCTGCAAATTATGTGCACGTGCAGGACGCCATCACCGCAAGGGACGTGTGGAAAAATTTAGAGAAAGCTTTCGACGACAACGGACTGACACGAAAGGTCGGGCTCCTCAAAGATTTAGTTACAACGACATTGGAAAGTTGTGGAAATATAGAAGAATACGTGAATCACATTATGAGCACTGCTCACAAGCTCCGGAGTATCAATTTCAAAATTGAGGATGAATGGATTGGTACGTTAATGCTTGCAGGTCTCCCAGAGTCATATAAACCAATGATCATGGCTCTAGAAAGTTCTGGAATAGACATCAGTGCAGATTCAATCAAAACAAAACTCATTCAAGAGGTCAAAAGCCCCGAGCCTTCTGCATTCTATATGGGTAAGAAGAAATTTGGGCAATATAAGCCCCGGAAAGGCCCCCGCTGTTATACGTGTAATAATTATGGACACATTAGCAAATTTTGCAGAAATTCAAAGAAATCAGACAAGGAACAGGCCCCAAAACAAAATAACAAAAGTTCTAGCTTTATTGCAGCTTTTTCAGCTTTCACCCATACAGTGGATGATCAATGGTACATTGATTCTGGTGCAGCCATGCATATGACCCATAGAAGCGACTGGCTGTATGATATCAAGGTGCCTCCGATACAAAACATCACTGTGGCAAATAAATCACCACTGTCTGTTGAGAGTGCTGGTAACGTAGATATCAATCTAGGTGAGGAGAAAAGGGTACAGGTGAGAAATGTTCTTTATGTACCAGATCTTGCTGTCAATCTGCTTTCAGTTAGTGCGATGAGTAAAAGTGGATGTAAAGTAGTTTTTCATAGCAGCGGCTGCGATATATATAACAGTGAAGATATATTTGTCTGTTCTGCTACGCTGATAAACAATCTGTACCGATTAAATTCTAGTACAAATGTGCAAGCTAATTTAATATGTGCTGGAATTACAGATGAGTCCGTCCTGTGGCATCGCCGTATGGGACATTTGAATTTCAATGATGTCAGTAAACTGCCAAGCTGTGTTGATGGAGTGAAGCTGCCGACGAGTAAGAATAGTAAGAATAAAAGTAACATAACCTGTACAACATGCAATGAGGGTAAACAATCCAGACTGCCATTTAACAATGTGGGTTCCCGAGCTACACAACCGCTAGAACTCATTCATTCTGATATCTGTGGCCCTATGGAGACTCTATCAGTTGGAGGTATGAAATATTTCATTAATTTTGTAGATGACTATACAAGGAAAGTATATGTATACTTTATGAAAGATAAATTAAATATTGTGAAAATATTCAGAGATTTCAAGACCAAGGTAGAGAATGAACTAGATAGAAAAATTAAAATTGTCCGAACAGACAACGGAACCGAATTCTGTAACAGAGACTTTGAGAAATACCTTACAGATTCTGGTATTGTCCATCAGACTAGTACACCGTACACCCCGCAACAAAATGGTCTCTCTGAGCGTATGAACAGAACTTTAGTTGAGCGTGCACGATGTATGATCTTTGATGCTAAATTAGGAAAACAATTCTGGGCTGAAGCTATAGCTACCTCAGCATATATTATAAATAGGTCACCCACGCAGTCTCTGGACGGAAGAACTCCCTATGAAATGTGGACGAAGCGAAAACCTAACATTAGTCACATGAAAATATTTGGTTGTGAGGCAATGGTACAAGTGCCTAAAGAAAAGCGAGGCAAGTGGGACCCTAAATCAGTAAAAATGCTCTTTTTAGGATATTGTGATGACACAAAAGGATATCGATTCTGGAACCCTGCTACTCGAAAAATGATTAAGAGTAGGGACGTCACTTTTTTAGAAAAGGATAGTAACCATAATGATAAACTTGTGACTCTTAAATTTGCAGATCAACCAGCTGGTGGTAGTCATAGCAATGACACCAATCCTGTTAATTCTTTAAGGCCTTCATCTCTTGTGGAACTGTCAGAATTGTCTAATGACGCCGTGGCAGAGAGTGTATCAGAATCGTCCAGTGAATATGAGACAGATCAAGGAGATCTTGATGAAACATATAAGCCCTCCAGGCTGTCATCAACGGAAGACTTCAGAAAGGTGACACTGAGGCCGCGTAATCGAAATTTCAACCAAGATACTGAAGGTAATCCAACCAGTTATTTTTGCTATAGTAATCTGAATGATCCTCAGACAGTTGAAGAAGCTTTATCCGCTGAACAAGCAAGTAAGTGGAAAGAAGCAATGGAAGAAGAGTACAATGCTCTGTGTGAAAATCAAACCTGGACATTAGTCGAGCGCCCTCTGGACAAAAAGGTCATACCGTGTAAATGGGTATTTAAGTCTAAGACTGACCAGGATGGTAAAGTTATACGTTATAAAGCGAGATTGGTTATAAAAGGCTTTAAACAAAGAAAAGGTATAGATTATGAGGAAATATACTCTCCAGTTGTACGCTACACTTCAGTAAGATTTTTACTAGCAATGGCTGTTAAACATAACTTAAACATAGACCAAATGGATGCAGTTTCTGCATTTTTACAGGGAGATATAGATACAGAAATATATATGCAGCAACCCCCATTGTATGAAAAGGGATCACAAGTATGCATGTTACATAAATCAATATATGGGCTGAAACAAGCAAGTCGCCTATGGAACAAAAAGCTGAATGGAGTTCTACTAGAAATTGGTTTTCAGCAGTCTAAAGTGGACCCTTGTATCTACTATAATCTTAGCATGATGATGTTTGTTGCGGTCTGGGTTGATGACCTAATTTTGTTCTCAGCTGATAATGAAACTAAAAATCTAATCAAAGAAAAATTGAAAACTAAATTTTCCATGAAAGATTTGGGAGAAATTAAACAATGTATTGGTTTGAATATAACCAGGGATAGAATTTCTGGAAATTTAATGATTGATCAGCAAAAGTATATCAATGAAGTTTTAAGTAAATTTGGCATGCAAGAATGCAAACCAGTGAAAACACCTATAGAACCGGGTAAGAAGCTAAGTCCGTGTACTGAACAAGCAAATTTGAGTTTTCCATATCATCAGGCTGTTGGCTGTCTTTTATACCTGGCGCAAGCTACTAGACCAGACATCTCATATGCAGTCAGCACTCTCAGCAGATTCAATAAAAATCCTCTAATGGAACACTGGATGGCGATCAAGAGATTAATGAGATATCTGCAAGGCACAAAAGACTATAAGTTGGTATATAGCAAAGATGAGATTAAGCTGCACGGATATTGTGATGCAGACTGGGCAAACGATACACAGGATAGAAAATCCTGCACCGGTTACATTTTTATGTTTCAGGGCGGAGGTATATCTTGGACCTCTCGCAGACAACAGACGGTCGCACTGTCGACAGCCGAGGCCGAATACATGGCGATGGCGGCGGCCGCGCAGGAGGCGCTGTGGCTGCGCCAGCTGCAACGCGAGCTGGGCGAGAGCGACGACGCACCGCTTCGGATTCTCAGCGACAACCAAAGCGCAATCAAGCTCTCCACTAGTGATAGTTACAAACCACGGACTAGACATATAGATATCCGCTTTCATTTTCTTAAAGACTATGTAAACAAGTTGTTGCTTAAATTTGAATTTTGTTCCAGTAATCAAATGGTAGCTGATATCTTAACTAAAGGAACACCATTAGATAAACATTTGTATTGTTGTTTAAAAATGGGCTTGCATTCTAGGGAGGCTGTTGGGTTATAGTGAATGCAACCCTTGCATTGTAATTTTTATTCTGTGCATTTCTTATCTATGGTTCCGTTTCCGCTTACTAAGCATTCTTTTTTTTTCCCTCTCTAATGGCCAATGTCGATACTCGTTGTCCGTGTCCCGTGTCCGTGTAATTATACTGTTCAGATTATGTTACTTATTTTTACTAACTTACTTTTTGATTAAACGCTGTTTAACAAAACCCAGTCGTCGTTTCTCTTCAGTTATCGTTACTCATGTTATTCAGTGCACACATATTATACAGACATTGTTACAGGACTGTTATAAAGTGGGCAAGGAAGACGATGCAATCGGCCGTGACTGCGAATCAGGTTGCAGTTGACAAACCTAGTCAACTCAACCCAGCCCAGTATGCATAGTTTCGGTAATTTGTTTATTTTAATTTAATCGTTCACCAATCTTTTTTATATTTTACTTTTTTATATCCAGTATACTCAGTTAATTACCTACCAATTGTTTGTTATTAGATTCTTTAATCATATTGTTTTCATACTGTGTAACATGAGCGATTTAGCGCGTGCTAATTGCGACATATGATATTGTGACTTTGCTTTATCGAAGATTGCACAACAGTGCAGTTTTGTAATATTGTATAATGTACCTACAACTGAATTTAATGATTGTTTAATGGTTCTATAAAATTATTTTTGTGTAAGTATTACACTGTTATGTATTATTTTTTTAATAAGGGGAGGAATATTATAGGGGTAACAGCTTAGGTATTGCGTATCGTAATCTTAATATGTATAAATCACGTGTCACGTTGTTTGTCCGCGATGGACTCCTAAACTACTTAACCGATTTTAAATTAAATTTGCACACCGTGTGCAGTTTGATCCAACTTGAAAGATAGGATAGCTTACATCTTAATTTATAGCCGCAATATTATATTATGTCGGATTTGCAATGTAAGACGGAGAGAAAACGGTCGAACGAAAACGTTTCTTACGAAAAGCTCATTCCACGCGGACGAAGTCGCGGGAATCAGCTAGTTGATATATATATGTAGGTATCATTAGTATTAGATCGTTCGCATTAGAGTCGTTTACTGGAGACTCGCACTGTACTCGCTGTAATAATAAATAATTATATATAACGTAATAAAGTTTTTACATGAAGTCGCCCCACTCCCCTAAAAATTAAACATGCATGTTGATTATACTGAAATTTTGACGTAAGCGTCAACAACAACAATAACCAGTGGCGTGCAGTTCATAAGAGGTATAAAAGCCTTGCTTACCCAAATGGAAATACCTCAATAGCCAATGCTCATATTTTGTCATCATGACAGTCAGTGAATAGGTATTTTGACTTACTAATGCCTACCCTAATTCAATTCCTGTACACGCCACTGGCATGGGATGTACATGGGATAAATTCGTTTGTGCATCAGCTGTCCATTGCGACCGCACAAAGATAAGTGTCGAACATACAGACAAACATATACTTTATACCAATCAACAAGATACTGAACAAGACACTAACCTTAGAGCCGCTTCAATCTCGCTCTGTTTAGTCCTAACCTGAAAATATAAATGTAAATATAACGACACGTGTAATAATTTAAATATCGCGTAATAACTTATTTATCTACAAAATCTGAATAATAAATTGCAGCAACCGAAAAAAACGGAAAATGTCGCTACAAGCTACTAGAAGTATATTACCGCAAGCGACGCAAGCAACGCATTTTTAGAGTTCCGTAGTAAAACATAGAGGAAATGAGAGTTCATTTATAGAATATAGAATCACTACATATATGAACTATTAAATTTTTTAGGTACTTCCTGAACATTAATTCTTTTAGCATAACATCTGGTGTGGGACCTCGTTCAAAAGGTATCGTAAACTGTGAAATCATTATGAGATATTTAACTGTTTTCGAAAAAAACCTCATTTTACCAAATAATGAGCCCCAAATATTTTTAAGTGAGTCGAATTTCACAACCTACAACTGACTTTCGTCCCGCGTCCCGCGCGGACTTCGCCTCAGTTTGATCATTGCTTATAAAATCTGAATTATAATTCAAGTATAGAAAAAAAATATGAAATTGTAAAAATATACCACAAACTAATATAATCATATGTGTTGATTGACTTGGAACAAACTGTATGTGTGTGAGAGAGAAAATTTACACACAAAAATAATTTGGTATTCATTACCCTTCTTTTTTAGGGTAATGACTACGGAACTCTATTTTATGTGTTTTGAAACGCACTTGCACGATTTTTTATTAGTCCACAAAATTAAAATTAATAAAATTAAAATTAATTAATTAAGGACTAATTACACTTATTTAGTTCGATTCAGCTTTTGTTCGTAAAAACTGGTTTAGGCTCAGCTGCATAAAGCCGAGTACATCTCCTTAGAAAACAACAGATTTTTATGGATACAAGCTGAATTGAACTATATAAGAGTAATTCGTACCTTATTCAGAACTGAAAATCGAAGAACATCAACGGCACGAACTAGCCACGTCGGAGGCGCCGAAGAAAAACAAATACCATGCTCCATAGGGATTGTCAAGCAATGAACGCGCAGCTCAAAATAAAGAGTATCGTACCTAATACATAACGAAGATAACAACGTTAAAATAGGTATCTAACTAAACTTACTACATTAACAACCAAACAAGTACAAAAATCTAAATATCACTACAAAAACATAAGATCACGAATTAACACTCATAAACTATAAAAACAACCGGACGTTTGATCGCAAATAAGCCAAAACAATTAATTAATTTTTTGAAACAATTAATTTTTTATTTAATAGAAACTACGAAACACAAATAAATAAACTACGTGTAATATAGGTATATTTAAATGATCAAAATATATTATTTCATAAATTAAAAAAAGGGTTTATTGAAATATTATTGGAATAACAAATATTTACAAATTTTCAATTTAGAATCTGTATCTATCTATACATTGACTCTATCACTTTTGCGTACTTGCTTATTTCTGTACCACGACAGTCGCTTTATTGCTTTTAAAAGTATATAACTAATACATACTTTTTAAATAAAAACAATTGGTTGGCTATAGAACACAGTACACATCCAAATAATTACAATGAGAAAAAATAAGTTGATGTCGACAAAACACATTGACACATAAATAATTATTATTAAAAAGTTTGCATACGCACATATCTCTTTACCATTTGTCGTTTAGGTTTTTTCTACAAAACAAGTATATAATATAGTGTTATTGTTCTATTCACTATAGAAACATCTAATGATTAACTATTGTTATTAGTGAAAATATTAAAAGAAATTTACAGGTGGGAAATTGTAATTGAGAAAAATTTTAATAATCAATTTTATGAGTGCACCTATATTCTAAGTTAAGGTTTAATAACATTGATAGAGCTAAATAACAACAATGAGTGCCAGTGTAGTTACTTATTCCATCCCTGCTCATTTGTATTTTGGATTTGAAGTTTAGAAGAAATTCTTGTCGTCAAGGTCCAGCGGAAAGGGGCAGTCTTCAGATTACATTAAAAATAAATCTAAGCAAGCTACAGAGCAAGTATACGGCTTGTGAGCCATAAAACTCATCGTATTATAAGGTGATATACCCACTGATGAACTGACTATTTCTATGAAGGCATATACTAGTGACTACAGTAATTTCTAGTACGAATGATTTGAGACTGGATTTCAAGACGAAATTATTAGAATTATAACGATAATACTAGTGTTGGTCACATTTACTCTAAGGCCGGCCATACTCGGACTGCTCGAGCAGTTAGCCAGTGATCAACATACACGAACCGCTCTTGCAGTCATAATCAACAGCTTGAAGCTACTATTGATAACTGCTGCCAACCGCCTGAAGCAGTCGCAACTGCTCAAGCGGTTCTATGTATGTGTGTACGTAGAAGACTGTAGTTCACTATGCAGTCGCAGCTTGAAGCAGTCCATCTCGACCGCTTCAAGCTGTCCGTGTATGGCCGGCCTAAGCTTTTATCATTCATCATCACAAAATTTCCTACACAAACGCGGGCAGTGCATTTAAGCTGGTTCGACATAGTTTTTCTCAATTACATTGTTAATAACGGTGATTCATCAAAAACTAGCAAAAACTGCAACGCTTCAAGTATTACTGAACACGCCTTGTCTTACCCAGTGTCCGAAAACAAAAGAACCTGATTAAAATCAATGCCAATTAAAAATAAAACTGATTGATATAAATCTTGATACGTTATAACTTATGGGCATATTAAATGTAAGCTAATCGATAATGGGACCACTGGAATCCATATATATTGATTTCTTCGTCGGAACTCTGGAAAACATTATTATTGCAATAGTTTTTTTTGGACAATGAAACTAACTGCAGAAGCAATAAAAAAAAGTATAGTTTTCTTGTGCGGAAGCTACTTGCTAAAGAATTCCTGTCATTAACAAAAACCTGGAAATTCATTAAAATAAAGTAGGTCTTATAGTATGATATCCCGATATACCACGAAATTCAAAGATCTGTTCAATGGATGAAACCTACTTTTTATTTTTATTTAAGAATAGTTAAATACGCCTTAAATAGGTTGCCTATTAAAATCCAGTTAAATATTTTTAAATTAATTAATTTTGATTAATTTTTTTTTGACAAGTTTATTGTAGCCAATGCTATACCATCGCGTTTGTATAAAATTACCTATATTTTGTTATACGGTGAAGGTCGTGGTATATATAGGGATCTATACTAAGGCTAAAACAAACAGAACGCGCAATGCGACAATGGATTTTGCAAAAGATGTTAGCCAATCAGAAGTGATTGCGATTGATACACTGTAGCAATCATTTTACCGTAATAGGGGGTTTTATCCACTACAAGTTAACCCTTGACTGCGATCTCACCTGATGGTAAGTGACGATGCAGTCTAAGATGGTAGCGCGCTAAACTGTTAGGGGCATGGCAGTTATATTAAACCCATACCCCTATTCGGGTTCTACACGGCATCGTACCGGAACGCTCAATCGCTTGGCGGCACATCTTTGCCGGTAGGGTGGTAACTAGCCACGGCCAAAGCCTCCCACCAGGTCAGACCAGGGAAAATTCTGAAATTATAAATTCCCAAATTGACCCTGCCGGAGATCGAACCCGGGACCTCCGCACGTTAAGACAACATCGCTCAACACTGCGCCACGGAGGTCGTCAAAGTCGAGGGTAGGTAAACGACAAGATGACAAAAATTGGAATGACTTGGAAGTTGGAATTTATGGTGTCTAAACTAATATTATAAAGAGGAAAGATTTGATTGTTTGTTTGTAATGGATAGACTCAAAAACTACTCAACCGATTTTAAAAATGCTTTCACTTATAAAAAGCTACTTTATCAGCGAGTAATATAGGCTATATTTTATTTTCAAAAAATTAGAGATCCCTACGAAAATTGCAATAATGTGAATGAAGTCGGAAAAAATCGTAAAATCTGAACGCTTCCGTGGCGTGCGCTGCAGTAAAAGTAAGATGATCAGTGCTACCCGTGCGAAGCCGGGGCGGACCGAGTCTTAGAATAAAAATGTGGTTATCCCAGTGCCGCCTGTAGGTAGCTAGTGACGTACTTCATACATTTCCATATATCAGAAGTGGCACACGCATACGCGCGCTTTAATTTATATTCCAACCAATTCCATGCCGTGCAGTCACAGTAAACAGATACAACCAGTATGGAAACTACCTAGAAACGTTCGAAATAGCTCACTCAAACAAACGTGCGCATCGACGAGACCCCAAGCGCTCGTCGCAGTGCCGTCAGTAGTGAGTAGCGCTTAGGGGTCTCGTCGATGCGCATGATTGTGTGAGTGACCTGTTTCGAACGTTTCTAGGTAGTTTCCATACTGGTTGGCGTGTTTTGGTTTCAGACTAAAAACTACACACAAGTTGTATTCAACAATACTCACATCATCATCTTGTCTGTCGCCGAGACTCCTGAACAGAGTTTCCATTTCATCGAGTAAGCTTTGACTGAAGTCCGTACATCCCTTCTGTAAAACAATATACAAATATTGTATTTAACATTAATAATAAACTTAAAATTTAAATATATAAAAAGAAAACTGACTGATCTATCAACGCACAGTTCAAACCACTGGACGGATCGGGATCGGATCGGGTTGGAATTGGGCATATAGATAGCTTTTATGACGTAGGAAAGATTAAGAAAGGATTTTTGGAAATCCAACCCCTTAACGGGTAAAACAGGGGTTTCTAATTTGTTTGAAAACCGAACTTTAACGTGAGCGAAGCTGCGGGAATGAGCTAGTCACGTATAATATGAAAATAAAAATTGATTTTCAAACGTCCAGCCCAAACGTTTGAACCAAGACAGCTGAATTTTTACACAGAATTCCCTTCATAATTTAGATAGGAATATGGCTTTTTTGACATTCCCACGGCAGTGAAGACACAGGCGGCATGCATCTATATAAGAGACTAGCTGATGCCAGCTACTTCGGCCGCGTGAATTGAGGTATTTTGGTTCCCGGAAACTCTTTAAATTTCCGGGATAAAAAGTAGCCTATGTGATATTCCAGATCTCTGTGCCAATTTTCATCCAGATCCTTTCAGCCGTTTTGACGTGATTGAGTAGTAAATATCCATACATCTACAGTACAGTATACCTTTTACGACCAGAGCGATTCAAATCGGTTTCATAATATGTACGACGAATAGAAGTAAACATGACTAAGAGAAAGAAGATGACTTACAATTCCAGGACTCTCAGGAGGAGCTTCGCCCCTCATCTCTGCTGCTATGCTCTCCTGCAAACATTTTTTCGAAAACTAATCAAAAAACACTTGTTCGATTAGGTCAAAAAGTCCAACCGAATAATCGTCAGATTTCATAAGTACTTTAAAAAATATAAATTCAAAGAACAACATTTTTTTTAATCGGCATCTTCTAGGCAAGCACCTTAGGCTGCATCAAGCCAAGCGCTAGACTATATTATATTTTTAAAAAACTAGTTTTTTTCTAAACAAAACTGGGCAAGTATACGACTTACCGTATCAGTATCAGATATTTCGTGGTACTCATGGACTTCGTAGTTTTTCGCAGAGTCATCACTTTTGCTCGAACGTCCCAGAGTAGCACTTTTTACCTAAGACATAGAGAAGTATTTAAAAATGTTATTGTACTGTTTTAAAATAAAGACTTTAATAACTCTAGCCTAGAAAAATAATGAAAAAAAACACAAAATTCAAATTTTTTTATTCCAATAAACTTTTACAAGTGCTATTGAATCGTCGAGTGAATCTACCACTGGTTCGGAATGACATTCCTACCGAGAAGAACGGCATTAATACAATGTTGCAACTAGAATAATATTATTCTGGATACTTGCAAAGAAGTGGCCTAAATCCACGCGACTGTAAAGATATTGGTAAAGATTGAAAACTACTCGTAAACTATACGAAACCAGATACATCTATAAATTTAATCTACCTAAAACACGTATTTATAGGTATAATAGAAAATAATCTAGATATTATGACTCTAACTTGGATGAAATAAACACGAGATAGGAAACGTAAGAAAAATTTATGAAATCACGTTCGACTAACTTTTTCGGGGCGAGGGGAAAATGACATTTTCCTGTCCAATTATTGACACTAGTGTATGAAAAAGTCAATCACTATGACAACACAATATCATAATTAATGGCGAAACTGCCACAGTTCGCGGCTAGAGGGTACGGCGAATATG
The DNA here is from genome assembly GCA_923060345.2 of Erebia aethiops. Lineage (NCBI taxonomy): Eukaryota > Metazoa > Arthropoda > Insecta > Lepidoptera > Nymphalidae > Erebia > Erebia aethiops. The sequence continues at coordinate 6,873,658 of OV281079.1, read as the reverse complement.
GCCGATATCACGAATCCCGTGGTAAATTCGTCCAAGGATTCTACACAATAAATGCCATGTCAAAGATACATATTACAGGATCTATAAAAAAACATCTACTACTATCAAATTAAGAGATTTTCTTTAAAAAAAAAACTGACTTAAACTCAATTAGGAACGCCAAAATTGGTTTACTTTAGGAGGACAGCCGAGGATTAGTAATACCTTCGCCCTTACCTTGCTGAGAAGACTTTTACTAGTTGTAGATTCTAATATTGACTTATGTTGCTTCTTTGAACCTTTGGATCGTCCGTCATCACCTGAAATTAAATAATAAACTGGTAAAGGAGAGTAGACTCCTTTTTATATTCGTCTAGTTCATAACATGCATTTCAATACCTGTTTGAATCAGCCGCACGCGATATAATGCCAGCGAGTTCCACGAAATAGCAAATAACAACTGTACTATAGTAGTCAGCCAATGACCTTCTATTGTAGTCAGCAATAAATATGTAGCGTCGAGTTTTAGAGGAATAATTTGACTTCGTAGTAATCTGATGACTCTGTGTTTGTACTGACAAGTCAGCGATAAAACGTCACATAATATGTAAGAGTGACAGAGACAACGCTCTACGACACAGAAAATAATCTCTTTCTAAAGCTCAATGTGTAGTCTTCACTTAGAATGTACTAATTCCAACTAATAATAATAGGACGCAGGATAAATAAAGTAAAAAAGAGCTTGCTCAATACATAGTTCTCTAATATGAAGTGAAGTTGAAATTACTATGAAAATTTTGTGTGAAAGACACCAAATTTTCAACCGAATCTAAGGCAAGGCCCAGCTTAAGGCTGGCCGAGCCTAGTAGAATCGAATCGCAATAATTCGCCATGATGTCGTCCATTTAAATACAAGGAATTCAACCCGCCGCGCACCCGACCCGGCGCGCGCCCGCTCCATACGTGTTTTGCGCTTTACACATACGAAACAAATCCGATTCGATTCGATTCAACGCGATTCGGATTTTTGACCGAGCGAAGCGAAGGTCTCTGAGTGTACTTGAGTGAATTTGCACTTGTCCGTCCGTCCGTCCGTCCGTCCATCTGTCAGAGCCTTATAACTTCTGAATTACTGAACATAATTACTTCAAATTTAGATATAATATTATGTAAACCGACGGCCTCCAGTCGAATATGGCTTAAAGTTATAAAAATCTATATTTCAGGGGGGGCTCTCATAGAAGCGAATGCGAAGTAAAATATTTTTATAGCGTTACATAGGGTTGCGGTATATCATTTTAAAGATAATTAGGAATAAAGTCCAAAAACATTCTTTTTTTAATTTTTCCCCTAAAATTGACGAAATGGGGGGCTTTCAAAGTGGAGATTTTCTAACGTCCAAAGTTGACCGTTAAAAGTTAAGACTCAATTTTCTGAAAGGCTGAGCCTGAAACTTGATCAATTATTTGAATTATACCTATCCTGTACTTGAACAACAAATACTAAAATTAGATAAATATTATAAGGAAACGAAAAAAATTAATTTTTAATAAGCCTCAGTATTTTTAACAGAACATCACAATGATGTCAATAGATGGCGCTAATGTTAAAAGTTAACTATTTACAATAATATATAGTTAAAACTATCTTATGAATACCGCGAGGTCTCAGTTCGGGGCGAACCACTAGTTAACACTGTTTGTAAATAAATTCACTTACATGACAAGTCTACTTCATCGCAATCGGTTCTAGCCTTGTTTGAGGTCAGTAGAGGGTAGGGCGAGGCGGACGCCGTCGCAGTCAAATGAGACGGGGAATTGGGGTTGATGAGCGGCACTTCCTCCAAGTCCTCTGATGGCTTGTACGGAGTCACAATCTGACGTGGAGGCTGGAAAGGACGACGTGTTAATACCAAAATTAATACGAGTAGTAAAATCAAATGACCCTATATACCTTCTAGATGATGCCCGCGACTTCGTCTGCGTGGTTTAAGTACTTTTCTTTCCGCGGGAACTCCTCAATTTTCCGAGATTAAAAGTATGTCTATGCCCTTCCCTGGGATACCACCTGCCTCAATACCAAATTTCATCGAAATCGGTGGAAAAGATGGGCCGTGAAAGCGTAGCAGACAGGCAGACAGACAGACGGACAGACAGACATACACACTTTTGCATTTATAATATTAGAATGGATATACTACTGCTAAAAATAGTTAAGGCTTGTACGCTTAGAGGAGCGAAACGGAAATATGTTTTAAGCAGACCAATCAGATTATTGACAAATGACGTGTTCATATTATTATGTCATCTCGGTGTATTCATTTTTTTTTTGGTTTGCTGGATTATACCAATTATTACCCTAAAGAGGCTCTTTTTAAATTTCTAAAACGATTTAATTTAAAAAATGTAAGTATAAAAATAATAAGTCCATCTTTCATAAAAGGGTACTAAACGACTAAGATCAAACTTTTATAAAATGTACTTTTGATTAAACTCGTTTAGGTACCCAAAGAAAGCCAAGATACTACTGGGATTTCAGACATTTTCAGGAGAAATGGCAAGCAAAATGGAAAATGTGAAAAGCAGTTGAAATACTTACACATCCGGTCGGATCCAAAAAAGACAGATCACCGAAGTAGGCCCCGTCAAGTCCAACGTGACCCGTATGTTTGACGTCGCCCTGTGGACTCGATATCATGCTCCGTTCTATGGTGCGTTTGCCCGTGAATGTGTGACGCTTGACGTCGCCCCTCAGTAGCGAGGAGCGAATGGATCGTGTGGAGTTGCGATTTGGCTGCGGTGACAGTGAACCGGGGGCGAAAGCACCGCGCTATATGCAAAGATGATGGTAACACTCTTTACTACAAGCCCAATTTTTATAAAATAACTTTTTTTTTGTTGCTTTAATTGTTTGTTAAACTGCTGACTTAAAAAAAAAACAAAATTCAAGGGTTTTTTATTGAAATAAACTTTTCTGAAACTACCACTGGTTCCAAATGAATAAATCTGTATAAATTCAATGTTAATTGCTGTTTCCAATTCAACAAGGAAATTTTTATTATAACGATTCCAAACATTGATTTGAAAATAAAAAAAGAATTGAATTAATAATTGTAGTAAAAAGTATTCAAGACAGAATGTTCAAGAGAGTGCATCAGAACATATGGATGGAGTGTTTTCTGTAAGTAAATATATTTTGAGATGAGATAATTATTATGACGTATATTATTATAGCCCTATCCATACCAAACTTATGGACTCGTGTGACATCCTTGCGAACGTGATTGATTGCCCGAGGCGAATATAGGCCGTGCGCGCCCATTCGGCTAATGTAGACATGGCCATATAACAGTGAGACACAAAAAAAAACAATAAACGGAGTATTCCCTTCTAGCCTTGAATCTACATATTTTAGGGATACTTTACAAGCCACAGGCACAGATTTAAATTTCTACAGCGTGTCTATTAAATTTTATTGAATTTGATTGCTCGATATTTAAATGAAACACGGTTGTCTGTAAAGCCGGTTTACGGACGATAGTTTAACGTGATAACTACATAGAAGTTCACTCGCGCGCTCGCGTGGCGGCGTTCCAGTAGCAGAACTATTCGAACTGCTAGCTCTGACGTCACGCGATCGTGTTTCTCTATCGCTTGTTCCGCGCTCTCACTTGCACAATGCTCAGGCGGAACGTGACACTTTTTCGTGCGTGCAGCCGGTGTTCATCGATTTATAAGACGTTATCACGTCAAAACAAACTCGTACTTCATTTGCATGAATAACACTCCTGTTACAACGATAAAATAAATAAAAAAATATTAAATTCCCATTTAGGATTTCCCCAAAACTATCCGCGCGGAACCACTTTGAGCCGGTCAGAAAAAGCTTTATGTATACGGTATTTAAGGGTGAAAATCATCATACATGATCAGAAAGCAATAATGGATGTTGCAATTGTTGAGTTCCCTGCTTTCTTGTGATACATGATTCATAGTCACACAATGATTCCTGGCCCTAGCTACTATAGTTTGCTCACCTCATTATTAAAGTAGGGTTTCGTATTGTTGGGATCAAATAAGCCGCAAGCACCGCCGGATAGGACTCCATACCACATTGCAGATTTAGTAAAACTCCTAGAAACATAATAATATGATTGAGCTAGACATAACCCCTTTTTTTTATCCACTACAAGTTAGCCCTTGACTGTGATCTCACCTGATGGTAAGGGATGATGCAGACTGCAGTCTAAGATGGTAGCGGACTAACCTATTACAGGTATGGCAGTTATATTAAACCCATACCCCTATTCTGTTTCTACACGGCATCGTACCGGAACGCTTAATCGCTTGGCGGTACGTCTTTGCCGGTAGGGTGGTAACTAGCCACGGCCGAAGCCTCCCACCAGACCAGACCAGAGAAAATTATGAAATTATAAAATCCCTAATTGACCCTGCCGGGAATCGAACTCGGGATCTCCCGCAAAATAACACGGCGATAGAAGACGGCAGAAGCGGTGAAAGACTAATGGTTAAGACACCTTAAGACGGGGTCGAACCCCGGGCACGCATCCCCAACTTTTCGAGGTTATGTGCGTTTTAAGAAATTAAATATCACTTGCTACAAACGGTGAAGGAAAACATCGTGAGGAAACCTGCATACCCGAGAGTTCTTAATGTCCTCGAAGGTGTGTGAAGTCTGCCAAACCAAACTTGGCCAGCGTGGTGAACTATGGCAAAACCATTCTCATTCCGAGAGGAGACCCGTGCTCAGAAGTGAGCCGGCATTAGAGAGTGAGATATATAACACAACTATAGCGGACGCCCGCGACTTCGTACGCGTGGATCGAGGTTTTGTGGTTCCCACGGGATCTCTTTAATTTTCCGGGATAAAAAGTAGCCTATGTGTTATTCCAGACTATAATCTATCTCTGTGCCAAATTTCATCCAGATCCGTCCAGCCGTTGGGGCGTGATTGAGTAACAAACATCCATCCATACATCCAGACATCCATACATCCAAACTTTCGCATTTATAATATTTATTTGATTTGAAGTAATGTGAAATTAAAAGTAAATAATGAAAATTCGGATGCGAAGTTTCATAGAATAGCAACACAAATAAATAAATACAGTGAGACGTTTTTCATGTTAGTATTTGTAGATTAGGCTTTACGTCAGCGTCAGTCTAGAGATGACTGGACTACACGCGAATGACGATGTACTACTGAGAAAAATCATTATTATACTCTGTTCCACTAGACGGTGTCCCTCCCCCGTTCGCTCGGGACGCTCGACCCCGACCGACTGTAGACTAAGAGATAGCTGCACTTTCTGTAACTATCGCTTGAAAAGCTGATTCAGTGATTAATCTTCATTTGTGAAACATGCCTGGGGAGACATTACAGTTGCCCAATTCGTCTCCCCAGACGCTAGGGGTATTTCAGTAATAGGTGGATACTACACTCTCCACTGATGTCCATAGTGAAATTCTGCCCGCATGCTGATGGGTGCTGGGCTGGGATGGGATGCTGTTGGTTGCTATTAAATATTATGAAGGCGCCTTCATAACTTTTGCTAATAAAAATTGCTGATATAATAATTGCTAATAATTTTTTATAGTAACTCGTAGCTTTAGTTTTAAGATAGCGTTACTGATTATCAATCGTCACTAAGTGTAGTGTACCAATCTATATTGAATAAACATTATTTGACTTTGACTTTGACTTCGACTATAGTTTGTAAGTTTATAACGTCTTTGATAGGTGATATCTAGTGAAAGGCCCGATGAAGATCGTCAGTTTTTGTACTGTTTACATAGGTACTGTGCATACTTTAATACTATACAAGAATCATCTTTCTAATTTTTGGTTATCATATCACGTTTTTGATCGGCCATATCTAGTGAATGGCCCATCAGCATGCGGGATTTCACTATGGACATCAGTGGAGAGTGCAGCACCCACCTATTACTGAATCAGCTTTTCAAGCGATAGTTACAAAAAGTGCAACTATCTCTTATAATACTGTACAAAGTATCTTTTTGGCGATGGTAGAAGTAGCCCAAAACAATATTTAAATGAAATAACCACCAAAATAATAATAGAAAATACAACTTACTCCCTCGCAAGAACAGTTATCCTTTGCCCAACTTTATATTCGAGGAAGTTAGTTCTTCTACCATCTTCTGGCTTCTTGTAACTAACAGTGGCTTGAACCTGTTTAGGAAACACATATACAAGTGTAAATTAAAAATTTAAATAATGAGCCTAATATGATATACTGCTGTAAGTTTTCAATAGGAACCTATAAAATCTATACTTATATTAAAACTGTAAGAGGTCCAATTCTGTACATTGAGGATATTTAGAATTTTTTTTAGAGGGCACTCTATAATCGATACTGAAACAGTATTTTTTCATTTGTCTGTATGTCTGTATCTTGACCGCGCATCACACCGAAACTTCTGAATGAATTCAAATGAAACTTGGTATGATTTGAGTTCATACAACGAGGTAGGTCACAGGATACTTTTTATCCCGAAATTCAGCACGGTTCTTTGGGAGAGGGGAAGAAAGTCAAAATGTGTACTTAGTTGTAATTCATTAACGCGTAGTCCTATTTCAATCATTATTTTTTTGTTAGAAAGGAAATGTTTTTAATGTCCAGTAAATATTGCAAATTCATTGGTTTTGTAGTTCAGACATCACATAGCTCAGTAGCTGTCGCCAATCATTTAAGTAGTCCCGTCTAAAGTTGACTGCGGGACAGAAGTCGAGGGTAGGGGGGCGCGGGGGTAGGCTAAGTACGCTTCATATTAATATTACAAATGCCAAAGTGTGTGTTTTTTGGTTTGTCCTTCAATCACGCTGCAACAAAGCAACGGATCGACGTGATGTCTTGCATGGGTATTGGATGGTGTGGTATGTAATGGGTATTGAGGACCTGGAGAGTGACACAGGCTACTTTTTATCCGACGAAGTCGCAGGCATTTACTAGTTTCGCTTATAAAAGTGCAATAGCGATCTACGGAAGTCTCCAAACTTACTTTAAACAAACACTTACTTCGTCGGGCCTGATCTGGCGTAGCTTGGTGCCCAAGTCTTTGAACTTCGGCCGATTGTTCAGCTCATGTGACCAACACTCCAGCATCAAGGAATAATACGCGTCGGGGCAACACTCAGGTCGCTCTAAGCGCTAAAATTAAACAACAGTTTGTAAAAAAAATCATGGTAAGTAACTTGCATTATTAAAAATATCAGACTTATGGCAAGTAATTGTTATTACATAACTTCTAATAATTTTATGGAACTTGCTCTAAACTAGGAACCAAGAAATTTGCTCGGAGTTCGAAAGGTTTCACAATTTTTCATAGTTCGCAGTACCTTAACCATCCACATACAATATTGGACGAAGAAATCTAGAAAGCCATCCACATCCACACGTTAAGTGTACAAAAACTTTTTGTTTTAGTTTTGTTTCTGGCTCTAGATTTTTTGGGATTTTCTATAAAATAAAAGCAAGGAGCGTACAACTCCCGTGTACTGTCCATTAAGTATAACAATTCTGGCTTCCTCCTGTGTAATTGTCTGTTGGTTTGTCCTACAATCACGCTGTAACGGAGCAACAAATCGACGTAATTACGACGTCGCATAGATATAATTAAAGCAATCTTCTAAGCAAGTGCGTCCCATCTTAGGCCGCATCATCACTTCCCATCATGTGTGATTATGGTCAAGCGTAAGCATATAATGAATGTAAAAAAACGTAAACCGAAACAGGCAATTTTTTATCTCGGAAAATCAGAGTTCCCACGGAATTTTTAAGAACCTCAATTCACTTGAGTATTCTTTATTAATATTATACAATGTGTCAAGTAACTAATTGTGTGTAATATCTTACCTGAAAATTGGGAGCATCTATAGCTTCAAGTATTTGCTGACCAGAAAAGGCAGCCCACGGTTGGAAGCCATATGTGAACATTTCCCATAAGCACACGCCGAACGCCCAAACATCACTCGATGAAGTAAATTTTAAGTATAGAATACATTCTGGTGCACACCTACGACATTTATTTAAAATTAACTAACGACTCACCTCGGCATTGCTCGTGTGGCTTCAATAATATACAGAAATTCAGAAACAAAACACTAATTAATAATAATTATTAGTTTATTTATTTTTTCGAGTTCCGAAGTAATAACATTTGTTATACAGACCCATTTGGTGACCGAAGAGAGGCTTAAGACTGACGGTTTTATTTGCTCTGGAGTGAAACACCGCTAACTTCTTATCCGGGCTAGCACTGAGAATGTCTTAACAGAAAAACCCAATGCTTATTTTTTCCCGGCTCGGCAGGAATCGAGCCCAGAATCTCGTTTTGCAGAGTCGAACATGCGAACCACTAGACCAAAGAGACAGCATAAAAATAAACTTACCAAGCTACTGGTAATTTGAGATTCACATTGTAGTTAGTCTGGTAATAGTCCTTCCCGACGCCCAAGGCCCGGGAGAGGCCGAAATCTGAGATTTTTACCCTATCTTTGCTAAACACTAGTATATTCCGCGCAGCCAAGTCCCTGAAAATTAAATTAATCCGTCGTGTGTTTGTGCAGAAACAGCCGCAGTGCAATGAAGGTGCCGATTATCTCTTTCTAAAGTTCGATGTGTAATTTTTAAACATAATTGATTACATCGGGGACTATATTTTAGTAATTGATAACGCGATTGTACATTCACTTTCTGTAAACTGAATCAAAATGGCAGGTCTAAATATAATGCTATCTCTCTCATTATGCTTCCTGCGAGAAAGGAAAATAATAGATTTAGACTTATTGTTTGACTTTACCTAAAATATTGTGTACAACAAAATTTGTCATATTATCTGAGATAGCCATAGATTTCGCAAGTTTTCATATACATTAATGTATAATCTACTAGCTGATGCCCGCGACGGCGTGGTTTGAGATTTTTTGACTACCGCGAGAACTCTTTAATTTTCCGGGATAAAAAGATTATAATCTATCTCTGTGCCAAATTTCAGGCAGATCCGTTCATCCGTTGTGGCGTGATTGAGTAACAAACATCCATCCATCCAAACTTTCGCATTTATAATATAGAAAGATAGAAGATTAGAAGATAGAAGAAAAGATCCATACCTATGTATCAGTCTTTTGTTCTCCAAATAAGTCATTCCATCACATATTTGTTCCGCGAAATTGCAGAGGACGCCCACCGAAAAGTTACTGCGCAGAGTGACTTCGCGGAGGCACTCCAGAAGCGATCGCAGTGGTGCCAGCTCAGTGACCTGCACACGACCAATATATTACCTTCATGCTAATTGCTAAGCGTCTACTTGTCCGCATCGTACGTATCGCATCAAATGAATCGTAGTATTCTTTGTATAGAAAGTCACACAAGTGCGTCCACTTATCCGAACCTTACGGATCGCTCGAAAGTGCTCATCGGCAATGCCGACGCCGGTGCTCCGAGAGACAACTTTTGCGATGCGTGCCGATGACGTCATACGGAATACCGACCAGGTGGACGTACCCGCATTGTCTGTAACTTTCATTTGACGATCGTTCTGTCCACACGCATTTCGCACGTCCGCTCACTACGAAAATCCGAATGAAGTGGCGTCGACAATCCGATTGCTGGTATTTGCGTCGGCAAATCCGATCGCTGCCGATGAGTTGGACGCATTGTGAAAAATTCATCCGTTTGATGCGATGCGTCCGATGCGTACAATGCGGACAAGTTACCATTAATCTAGACTAGGTATTAGAAAATACCTGATCAATTTAATTAGTAAGCTGAAGTGGCAGTGGACAAGCCATGACTGTCGCAGAAACGATGGCACCAGAACGGAGTGGAGACCGCGTACTAGTAAACGTTGTGCGGGACGACCTTCAGCCCGATGTACCGACGACCTCAAAAAGGTCGCGGGTTCGATCCCCGGCAGAATCAATTTGGGAATTTATAATTTCTGAATTTTCTCTGGTCTGGCCTGATTTCGGTCGTGGCTAGTTATTACCCTAGCTGCGGAGACGTGCCGCCAAGCGATTTAGCGTTCCGGTACGATGCCGTGTGGAAACCGAATAAAGGTTTGGGTTTAATATAACTCCCATGCCCCTAACAGGTCATCAATTACCATCAGGTGAGATCGCAGTCAAGGGCTAACTTGTGATAAAAAAATCACTAACCAGCATTAGAGAGTCTAGGTGCAAGACAACGCCGTACAATCGCACAATATTGGGATGATCTATACTATGCATCACGGCGGCCTCTTTGAGGAACTCCGTCGAATTTGATGTCATACGTTCATTTCCCAAACATTTTATCGCAACTTGCAGCTGCAACATAAAAATTATATTATTTTCTTGTAAAATAAATAAAAAGCCAACTATAGTATAATATGTCCAACCATTTATTTTACTTTTGGCAGATCGATTCAACGATGTTCCAATGCGTTACTGATTCGATTTTTGATAACAATCGACTTTCTTTATGAAGAAGTTTTAATCGATTTGACACATTGATATATTTTTATCTTTGCTCAACATTTTTTTATTGTTTTATAAACATATTATATATTACCAAGCGTTTAAATGACATATATTAATGAATGACGTATGTATTAAAATAAATCATTTATATACAACAGTACGGTAAATGTACATGAATCCGTCAGGTCATAGAAACCATCCATCGTCAAAGATGTATGGTGCTTAAAAGACAATCAAAAAAGCTAGTGTTGAAGCTCCGTGACTATTTTCAAAAGGAAAGCCGTACTTGTAATTACTAGATGAGTATAAGTACGAGTTACAAAATATCAAATTAAAAAAGGGCACGTCGCCTCACTATTGTAAAAAACGATATGCGTCTATGGAGTATTGCATTTTTTTGTAGATGGTTGCCTGTCAATAATTATGACACTCTATAAGCGTTCTGTCAAAAGTAAAATAAATGGTTGGACATATAAAGAAATTATAGAAGCATATTCTACAAAATATTCCTTACTCTTTGATTCCCAGTTGTCCAAGTGCCTTGTTGGACCACGCCAAATTGACCCATACCAAGCTCCTTGTTGATTGTAATATCCTCTATAGATATTATATGCTTAGTAGGAACTTTCACGTTCAAGTCGGTAAAGGATTGGAAGTCCATAGTATTAAATATTTGGCCATTTTTATTCTGAAACAAGACGAAGTTCAAAAACACTAGATAGTGCTCATAAAAATACAAAAATACAATCATGGACGAATTGCCATTCGTCCATGCATCATGCATGCATCCATCCATACTGATATTAAAAATGAGAAAGTGTATCTGTCTGTCTGTTGATGTCTACGCGTCTCATCTCGCTTCTCTTGCGGGAACGTATAACTGCACCGTAGGAATATAATGACAATATATTAGAATTTTATGATTAGTTTGGCAATCATGAGGGAATTGATACAAACATGTACACACATACACGATTAATAAACGTTCATAGACAAGACCAAGTAGCAGATTAGTCAATTTATATAGTAAACAAGCAATAAAATAAAAATAAAAAATCCCACGATCAACTGCAGCTCTCCACTGAGGCCTTACTTACTTACTTTTGTAACAATAATTATAACATATCAGAGTCAGAAGTATACATACATATCTAATATCGTATATATTCCTATACATATTATCTAAAACCAAAAACCATATCCATGTAGTAGTTTTTCAAAAAAATGGTAATCATGATCGAAGGGCCGTTGACCAGCGTGGTGTACTGTGGCCAAAACGTTCTCATTCCGAGAGGAGACTCGTGCTCAAGTGAACCGGCAATATTATGTTTGATGAGTAAAAATAAATTCTTGAATGCAACGCGACCTTGCTGGCCAGCGTGGTGGCCTATGGCCTAACCGTTTTCATTTCAAGAGGAGACTCGTGCTCAAGTTAGCCAGCAATGGGTTTGATGAGTAAAAATGAAATCATGAATGCCCCCTTGTTGACCAGCGTGGTCACAAGCTATACAATCTAATGCAAAACACCACATTATAATCGGTCAAATAGTTTTCCGGGAAAATGGTAACAAAAAGTGCACAAAAATACAAATAAATAAACGCACAACCTTAGGGCAAACACATTATACCGTGTCTGTTCCGTCGTCGTGGGTAAAAATAATAATTTTACTAAAGTGAACTAACTAGGAATCGAACCTCGAATAATTCCAAAATATGTTATCTAATTTAGTTATGATTACTAATCTCAATTTAATAATTATTTGTGTAAATTTTATATGCCTACACAAATTTGCATCCAAATAACATGAGTAACAAACATCCATCAATCCAAAGTTTCGCATTTATAATATTCGTATAGATGATGAAGGTAGAAGAAAAATTATATTGTTTTTCCAGTTACAACAGCCACGCGTCGCGTAGGGTCGAGATAAAAGTGCTCGTTTCGGAAAAAACATATAAATTCTCATAAATCGTTATGTATTTCGTTAAAATTGTGATTGTGAATGATGTGCCTGGTGAATGGTGCGAAATATGTGAAAGCCAATATAAGTGAATGTGTAAATGTGCCAAATGGATAACCTCAACATTGCGACGCGTTCTCCGAATGGCGACTTCATTTGTACGGAAATAACATGATCGAGGTATTTATTTAACCATAAAAAATTAACTTTTTTGAGCATAATACCAACATAGTATTAGAAAAATAATCATAATCTTACGTTTTTGACCTGACTACCACACTCTTGTTTAGATAAGACAGATGACAATATTATTTACCTAATACCTTGCAGTCTTTTTTATATAAGGGCAAGATTTCATAAAAATCTTAACAACACTTACCAGTTCATTTCTTTTGCTAACATTAAGTAGTTTCTTTAATTTAGTTATATAGGAGTTCGGGAAGAACTTCGAGTAAACTTTCTTGTATCTCCTTTGTTCAGGCCTTGATAGACCAATCTGTCCTAAGTCTTCAATTGCAACAAACTTTAACTGTGATAGCTTACTAACTTTAAGTATATCCCTGTAACAAATATATTTCTTATCAAAATTTTTGAAACAAATACATTTATTGATAATAATACAATAGAATAGCCTAATTGCAATATAGGTAAATCATGCCCACGTGGAATGGTGGCAAGAATGCTGGCTGCATTACCGCGCTGGACAGCCAGGCTGATCCTTTGCGCAAAAAATGAGCCAGCCCTTCTGATGAGGCAATCAACCGCGGTGAAATATCTCGCAATTTTTTTTTGAAACTAAGACTAAATCAATAATTAAAATTAAATAAAAAACACTAAGTACTTACAGTTCGCGCATGAGTTGAATGCAGAGTAAATGAATGTACATTTGCTCTGCATTCAACTCGTGCGCGAACTATAGTTTAGATGTTCTAATGGAAAAAACAAGATATTCTATTAATCATAAATTTAAATCCAATCCAATTGGAATGAATGTAACTGTTACTTATAGCCTTACTAGCTGATGCCCGCGACTTGGTCTGAGTGGTTTGAGGATTTTTGGTTCCCACGGGAACGCTTTAATTTTCCGGGATAAAAAGCCTAGCCTATGTGTTACTAATACTATAATCTATCTCTGTGCCAAATTTCATCCAGATCCGTTCAACCGTTCTGGTGTGATTGAGTAACAAACATCCATCCATCCAGACTTTCGCATTTATAATAATATAATAATAATAAGCTCTTTATTTCAGATAAAAATCCAGTGTTACAATAGTATAAATAGTATAAAATAATAAATGAAAAAACAAATAAGAATAAAAAAAATAAAATAAAAGCTAGCTAAAGCTATTTCCTAAAACGACTTCCTATTTCTTATTTCCGTCTCGGTGGACAGAGCGCCAGAGCTTGATTATATCATTATACATAATATTATCCTTTTTATTATTTATATAATTTTATAAGTATAGATTCACCCGCGCCCGCGTAATAGTCTTAATTTTCCAGGGTAACAAGTCTGTCATTAACCTGGATGCAACCTATCTCTGCCCCATTTCATTTCATCCAAATCGGTTGAAAAGATGGGCCGTGAAAGCGCAGCAGACAGACAGACAGACAGACCCACTTTTAAGATGATCAATGATCATAACATTAAAGTCATGTGTATGTGGTCTCCCATTCCTGGGCTTTGATCCTCTGATAATATGGACTTGTAACTTTTTCGGAGTTAGCAATTATTGATTAGATGATGCCCGCGACTTTGTCCGAGTAAACCTATTGTAATTTATGACCTATTGTACCACTAATGTTTTTTGCTATCTTTCAGTAAAAGACTTTCACAGTCAGAGTTCCAGAGATTATCCTACATACAAATTTACAAGATAACAAAGTTTATCTCTTTACAATGTAAGTATGATATCAAGAGGATTTTTTTTCTCTGTTTTAATTACCACACAAGGTACAAGAGACCTTGTCATGGATCATGTATGTTTAAATGCTAAGTATAAATGTTATTATGAGTGGGTCTGTACTATTGTCTAAAATTGCTTTTGTGCTCGCTAGGCTCGATTCAAATTCCTTATCAACTTTATGTTAATATTGATCCCAAGCATTTTTACCTTCCATGAATACATTACAATTTATTTAAAGTAGTTACTTACTTCCTGACATAAAAACATATTTTATTACTATTTGGTTTAGGATAACATTACTCTTTTTCCAATCTAGTTAGTGGTTGACATGATCACAATTATTCGATAAATTTTGCATTAGTTATAGGGTCCCCTACCCAAAAGGCTATCTGTTGGGAGACTTCAGCTGTAGCTAGTCACCACTCTATTTGGAAAGCTGTACCATTAAGCAATTTAGCGTTTATGGTACTGCTTAGAAACCGATAAGGAGAATGGTTGTAATATAACTGCCATAATTTAAGGTCAGTCCACTAAAATCTTGGACTTCATCGTCACTTGCCATCCAGGTGAGATTATAGTTCACGGGGACAAAATAGGGGAGCCATATATTCACTCTACCATCAGCATGTCCCTCCATAATATTATCTGGGTCATAATATAAAAAAGCATTGCCTAATCTAGTTAAAAAAAACTAAATATATTTATACACAAACCTCTTTTAAAGCGAGGCTTGCATTTGGCTAAGTTCCTTTGTTCACTATGTAGCTTGGGTGCCACCAACTTATTTGAATGTTATGAAAGCAGCAATAGGAAAACAACTGGCCCTGATAAATAATCATTTCCAATATTATGGAGAACATTTGAAGTGGAGAAATGGTACGGACGCCATTGCCCAGTCGTGGGGCAGTACAGGCAAATTTAGATATTTTAAATATAGAAATATGAAGGTTGGACAGACTGACTGACATAATATCTACATATCGAGGCGCACGGGAAGCGCCAGGCCAAGTGTGTATCTTTACTCTAAACATTTCACACTGTTTTTAAACCCCTCATAAATTTGGTCCACTTCATAGTAAGATGACGAGGAACATTGTTGAAGCTCATAAATATGATGATAACAGTTTCAAGTATCTAATTGAAATGGTACTTTAGATAGCACAAGTTCGAAAATTACATATAACAGGACCCATACTCACTCACTCATCAAAATTATGAAGCACTTTCTGAGTACACAGAAAGTTGACATTCATAGGATAATGGGCTTCAGTGTTTAAATAAAGGGAAAATCGAAAAAGATGCAAAACTGGAACTACACTTTGCCCCGGATGTTCTGTTTAAAAAGTTAATTAACCGGTCTGGTCCAGCACTAGGTATAAATACTTACTTAACAGATTTTAATATTATTCATGAAAGTGTATTTTCTGTATTCAAAGCTATATTCATACCTAAGAAAGAATTTTCTGAGAAGTCAGGCCTAGGGAGCTGGGGTTATTATAAAAGGATTTTTGGACATTCAGAAATAGTTTTTTTTTAATCCACTACAAGCTAGCTCTTGACTGCGATCTCACCTGATGGTAAGTGATGATGCAGTCTAAGATGGTAGCGGGCTAACCTGTTAGGAGCATGGCAGTTATGGCACTTGTTGAGTCGGGGCTAATAAACAATTGACGAATTTCTTAATGACAAAGTTGTATGGAAGCCACCGACTTTGGGTCCTGCTCCCCACAGGATAGTATAATAACTTACACTATTGTATTTTATTTAACTTACATACTTATTTATGTATTGTAATACATTGTTTAAAAAAAAGAAAAAAAAAGAGCAACTGCTGAGTTTCTTGCCGGCTCTTCTTGGCAGAATCTGCTTTCCGAACCGGTGGTAGAGTCAAAACATGACGTAGCATAAGAGACACCTGTATGTCCTACATGTTTGAAATAAATTGAATTGAATATATTAAACCCATACCCCTTCGGTTTCTACACGGCATTGTACCGGAACGCTAAATCGCTTGGCGGCACGTCTTTGCCGGTAGGGTAACTAGCCACGGCCGAAGCCTCCCACCAAGCCAGACCAGGGAAAATTCAGAAATTATAAATTCCCAAATTGACCCTGCCGGGGATCGACCCCAGGACCTCTGCACGTTTACCAACCAAAGCCATTGGAATTGTAACCATACAAAGCTGTTTTAATGTTTATACTTACATTTAACAAACAAAGCTAGACTGGGCCAGATAGTAACAATAAAATTTTGTCAGTTATAATAATTGCAGGGATCTTTTACATAAAGTGAATTGGTACTTTACCTAGTGTAGGTACACTATTAGTATACAATGCCTTGAATTTTTTTTATATAATTACTAGCTGACCCACAACTTCGCCCGCTTGGAATAAGTATTTTAATTCCCATGGGAACTCCTTCGTTTTTTGGGATAGAAAGTATATCACTGTCCAGGTCCTCAACTATACCCATGCATAACCATCCACCCATCCGATACTCTGTTGAGGTGTGATTGCAGGACAAACCAACACACTTTTGCATTTATGATAGGTAGTATCATCTTTGAACTGAATGGCCATACCAATAGATGTTCAAACAGCTGAGACTACAAACTACAGAATTTAAAAAGATTTCTCTAATAGTTACTCAGGCTGAAATATTTTTTTTTTTAATTTAAGTAACATGCATAAATCAAAAGTGTCAAAACTTACATGTAAATGTAATGTAAAACATATATAAAAGTATGGCATTCGCTTAGCATTAAGACTTAATGCATCTTATGCCATTCGGCTAATCAATAAATCGGTACATGCGCTGCATACGTACATAACTCCCTAGTAAGAAAAAAATAAAAAATCGCCTTATAATTGAACATGACCTTCGCCAAACGCAATACTAATTCGATTTTTGTTTACCTAAATAATTCATAATACTGCTGGAGCTCTGCTTCTTGGAGAAAATCTCTTAAGTTCTCTTGATCGTCAACTATGTTATCTAAAAATAAAAAATAAATATCGTAAGTTACCAACAGAACTCCCACTAAAAAAAGCTTGAATACAATAAAAAAAACTTACCCATGATCATAGAAATGAAATGCAAATACGATATTCTTTAAATAAGTAATAATGAGTTATGAATATTACAAAAATGCGACAAAAACACAAGTAAAATAAAGCTATGATACACCACAACTTTAGAATTCATTTGACACTTTGGAGCTTCGAAGAAGTTCTGTGATTCGACCTGGATTCGACTGTCATAACTCGTGAGTTGAGTTGAGTTGAGTCGTCCACCGGTCTCAGAGAGTCGTCTTACGACAATCGATTATCGAGCCAGTGTTGCCACCCTCTGATTTAGATTTCCATTTTCCCCTAACTCCTCGTGAAATTCCCCTATATTAAGTGATATGAAATTCTTTTGTCATTGTTGCCTGCTAACTTTAAATAATGAACAATAAGCGTCAATATTGTTATTAACGTCATTCAATATTATTGTGAAATGTCGTCCGTATAATTTTAGTAAATTAAATCTATGATTTGCGGTATTTCCTTGTATTATTTCAATTTAAGTAAGTAAAAACACTTTATTACACACAAACAAATAATAAAAAAAAAACAGAGGTAAAACGAATCGTGACAGAATTTACAACTTGTTACGGTGTAAAGGCGGCCTTATCACTATGAGTGATCTCTTCCAGGCAACCTTTTTAAGATAGGAGATTATTTGCATGATGACAGGGCCGTGCACATGTGTACCATAGAAAGTGTAAAGAAAATTTTTAGCAATCTACTTCTTAACTATTACAATATAATAAACTTACATAACAGTACATACTATAGTTACATACTATTTTACTTACCTATATGACAATATAACTCTAAAAATAAAATAAACATAATTATATTATACTCATTTATTAAATATGATATCATTAACTTACATACACAAGCTTTACATAGATATTTATACTTTTATAGCGATAGGTAAATAGTATTTTTTAAGACGACGTATAAAAGTTGACACCGACACAGAGTGTCGGATATCCCGCGGTACGGTCATCATCGTCATCATTGCAGCCACTTATCAACATGCCTCCTCCAAACAACACGGCTACGTTAAGAAGGATATTAGGCATGTTTGCACACTATTCGAATTGGATTCCGAGCTTCTCTGAGAAAATATATCCCTTGGTACATTCAATGGAACTTCCACTATGTGCTGAAGCTTTGAAAGCTTTCAATGATCTAAAATCAGTCATTGCTAAGTCTACTATATTCGCCATTGATGATAAAATGCCTTTCACCGTAGGGACCGACGCCTCGGAGCATACAATTGAGCATACAAACACCCTCTCCCAAGACTCCAGACCGGTAGCATTCTACTCTAGAACTCTTGCTCTAGAATTCAGCTGAATGGTTATGTTCACTTAATAAAAGTGATCATAACCATTCAGCAGTCGAAAAAGAAGCGTATGCTATTGTAGAATCGCTCAAAAAGTAGCGTCATTTCCTGATTGGAAAACCATTTAAGTTGATTACAGATCAGAGATTGGTCGCATTCATGTACGACGCACGACACTCGAGTAAAATCAAAAACGAAAAAATACAGCGGTGGCGATTGGAACTGGTGCCTTATACATATGATATCGTTTGTAGAGTATAGACCCGGTAGAGAAAATTTCGTAGCCGACGCCTTATCCAGGATTTGTGCCAGTATGGACGCCTCATCACGACTCGCACGGCTTAATAATTTCCATGAAAACTTATGCCATCCAGGAGTCACGAGGATGCACCACTAGTCGAAAACGAAAAACCTCACTTATACTATCGAAGCAGTGAGGAATATGACGAGCAATTGTCGAATATGCGCTGAAATAAAACCAAAATTTTATAAAAATGACGAGCTGCCTTCAGAACTTATTAAAGCCACAGCGCCATTTGAACGGTTAAGCATCGACTTCAAAGGCCCTGTTCCGACTAATTATCGATGAATTTTCGAGATTCCCTTTTGCCTTTCCTTGCTCCGACATGAGTGCAAAGACATTCATCAAGCATTTGAACAATATTTTTATGATATTTGGGATACCTAGCTACATTCATTCCGATCGAGGAACTTCTTTCTCATCCAGTGAAGTGAAATAATACCTTCATTCACGTGGTATCGCTACCAGCAGAACTACAGCCCGCAAGCAAATTGATATTTTCTAAGAATAAAACACAAATGAAATTGCGTTAAACTTTTATTACACTTTTTTATTATATTAAACTAAAAAAACTTCTAAATACCATCAACCAATATACCATCTCAATACCATATGAACCATATTACATAGGTATAATGTAAGAATTAATACAAAATATATACCTATATATGGTCCATCTGATAAGTTTTGACCAATTATTATGGCGAAGATCTAATTATGCAGCCATAAATCAGTTGCTCAACATTTAACGATCTATTACATGCCTACCACAAATCTATGAGGATCTTGATCAACCGAGTCAAACAAACAGGAGTACCTAAACTATAACGTATAAATCCATAAAAACCAGTTTACCTCGCACACATAAGGCAGCTTTATTCATATTCGATATCTCTTCTTTCTGCGTACGCAAATCTATGAGTGGGAAAGAGAAAAATATATTTTGTTTGGTATTAGCCATATAGAAATGTAACATCTTAATCGTAATTTCTAGATTCCTACTTCCATGGGTAACATCGGCACACCAAGTTACGTACAGACACGCACGTACAGATACGCAGTCACCGATTCGAATCGAAACTTTCCCTAAAAAATTCCCTAATAATTTTTTTTTCCCTAAAAATTCCCCCAAACTAATTTAATATCCCCAAAAGTGTTTAAAAATCCCCTAAATCTAGGCGGAAATACCGGTGGGATGAAACGAAGACAGACAGCTCGGTAATCGAGCTGTCTTCGTTTTTTTTGTCAGTTGTCAGTTGTCACCTTTCATCAATGAACGGTCTTTACCATAGATTGACCAATGCTTGAGAACATAGTTCTTAGCTAATGTCCAACTTTCAAGGTAATAAACAGAATAAAATAAATCTATATGTCACCGTAAGATTGTAAAAACCGTAAGATTGTAATCTAAGGAATTGCCTTTCATTGCCTGACTTTGTAGTTTGAAGCAGTGTTGCCTACATAATCAAAGGCTGTCTATAGTTGTAGTTATTAAGTCTATGGTTGCCTCCTAGGAACAACACAGATATATAAAGGGAAGAGGAACAATGAATAATTAATAAACCTATAGAAAATTCCCCAATACAAGTCAAGCGTGCGTAAAACTTCGTTATGCACGCTTGACTTGGGGAGTAAGCTGGTAAATGCGTTGCGAGAGCGTTACGATAAGTGTGATTGAAAGTTGAGAGGGAGATATAAGTTAGTGACGATAGAAGGAGGGAGAGTTACGTTTCCTATATTACTGTAGGGGCAAGAGAGAGAGGTGCGAGCACACATTTCCTTTCTCTCTTTCTCTCATAGCCAGTTACGTTTCGTTTGTATGTATGTTTTAGTTACATATACCTAAATCTAAAGCGTCTAACTAAAGCACACTCGTTTATTTTTATTTTTATTTTAACATTATAAAAATCCCAATGACTGCCAATTTCTTTTATTTTTTGTATTTAGTGTTTATACGAAACGTAACTGCAGGCTATGAGAGAAAGAAAATGTGTGCTTGCACCTCTCTCTCTCTTGCCCCAACAGTAATATACGAAACGTAACTCTGTCTCTTTCTATCTTCGTTCGCCTCGCGCGATCACACTTTTCTTAACGCTCTCGTCACGCATTCACCAGCTTACTCCTCAAGTCAAGCGTGAGTAAAGAAGTTGTAATTCAAAAAAAATTGTCAGTCAAATGTAGTTTAGCCGACAGAAGTGAAAACGAATATTTAAAATATATTTTTTTCTTAATTTTTATTTTTTTTTAAATATATTTTTTTATAAAAGGGAGTAAGTCAAAATGGATTTTATTGTTATTATCAGTATAAATTTAGCTCTCACGCCCGCATACAAAATAAATACATATATGGCCAGAAGATAAATAATAAACTTACGTAAATAAATATAAATTAATAAACTTACATACACAAGTACAAATAAATAGTTGCAGCGGGCGGAGGATTACACCCCAGCAGGGGAGACCAGACGGCCGGGGGTCAGGGGGACAGGTTGAGAAACCGGCGGACTATCCTAGTCGAGTCTAGCAACACCGCTTTCTGCATCCTGGCTGCGAGCGAACTGCCACGGAACCCCAGTCGCCTCAGATGGTGAGCGAGGCTGACTGGGATTAACCCATTCGCAGATATGACGATTGGGATGATTTCAGTGGACTCCACATGCCACATGGCGGAAACCTCGTGAGCCAGATCGAGATACTTTCGTTTTTTCTCCGTCTCAGCTCTCACAAGGTTCTCTTCATATGGAATGGTGATGTCCACCAAAAACACCCGCGACTGTGCCCGGTCCAACAGCACGATGTCAGGCTTATTCGCAAGAATAGTCCTGTCCGTGATGATGGACCGGTCCCAATAGAGCCGGACTCCGTCACGCTCAAGTACAGGCACCGGTGTGTACTTGTAATAGGGCAGCCTCTCATCCAGGAGACCGTACTTCAGAGCAAGCTCTTGGTAAAGGATTTTGGCCGCTTGGTTGTGTCTGTGCAGATACTCAGTGTTAGCAAGCGCCGAACATCCCAAAAGCACATGTCTGAGTGACTCACCGGGATGGCGACAGGCTCGACAGATGTCGTGAGTGCCATCCTTCAGGATGTACTTTCGGTAGTACCGCGTCTTAACTACCTGATCCTGTATCGCACAGACAAAACCCTCGGTTTCCCCAAAGAGGTCACCGAAGCGCAGCCATTGCACGGACGCTTTCTTATCGACGTGCGGCTCATTAAGAGCTTTAAAAAAGCGTCCGTGCAGCTCCTTCTCCTTCCATACGGTCTCCCGGTCAGAGGTGCTAAGTACCACCGGCGCCTGCTCGATTTTGGCTAAGGTTAGGGGAGTGAGTCCTTTATCACATTCTATGACCTCTCTATGCATGGGTGACTCCCTCTTCGTCTCGAAGTATGTTCTGAGGTTGGCTATCTCCCGGTTATGCATGGTCTTGACGCTTAATACGCCTCGACCACCACATTTCCGGGGGATATACAACCTCATCACAGACGACTTCGGGTGATGCATGCGATAGAGAGTCATAGTCGTGCGGACTTTTCTATCCAGGGCGTCAAGTTCGGTCTGAGTCCATCTGAGCACGCCAAAGGTGTACATGAGAACGGGCATACTTAACCCAGCCGTTATAGGCTCGCACCTTATTGGCGCCTGACAAAAAACTTTTACAGATTTTTGTCAGACGGCCAAAAAAGGCCTCGCAAACAGACTGTTTCATGTCCGTCTCATTTACCCCTAACGATTGCGACATACCCAGATACCGGTACGAATCAGCTTCAGAGAGGGTCCTGATGTTAGATGGCTCGAGATTCATCTCAGCCGAGTGAGTAACCCCCCTCACCACATGCAAGACCGCACACTTGTCCAGCCCAAGCTCCATTCTGATAGAATTACTGAACTCAGTGGTGATATTCAGCAATTCTTGCAGACGGGTAGCATTGGGTGCCAGCAGTTTGAGGTCGTCCATGTAGAAAAGGTGAGGCACTCTTGTCCCTCCTCTCCGAAACTGAAAGCCCGTCCCTGAACTCTCCAGCAGTGAGCTGAGTGGGTTCAGAGACAGGCAAAACCAAATTGGACTCAGACACCCTGGAAGATCCCGCGCCGTATCCTTATCCGGTCATCGGCAGCCGCCAACCGCTCACAGTGGAGACAAAGGATCGTACTCCATTGCCCCATGCATTCCCTCAGGAAGTCTCGAACTGTACCATCGACTTTGTACAGCTCAAGGACCCTCAAGAGCCATGAATGGGGCACTGAGTCGAATGCCTTTTTATAATCAATCCAGGCGGCGGAGAAGTTCCGGCGGTTGCGTTTGACCAATTGCCCCGCAACGGAGTCGATGAGAAGGAGCTCCTTAGTACCATAATCAGGTACTGTATTATGCAAAAAAAGATTATAGGTTTTTCAACCCAATTTTACGATGATTTGAACTTTTACTACAGTTTGAGAACTGGTGACTTTTTCTATGTATTTCGTTAGCGGGTTTAGACAAAACGATTTATATTACCATTTTACCCCTTTAAATTTTGCCGGGGTTAGTTTGAAAAACACGATAAATCTTTAAATAGAAGAAATTTAATAATTACCACTATAACGTGCATATTATATTTCAAATATATTTGTCAATAACAAAACAAAATAAATATAACTTACCTGCGTAAAAAGATACAACAAGCGGGGTAAGATTGAAAATCCCAACTTTTCGCGGAAAATGTGTCGTTTAAAAAAACACCACGTATCTCACGCGCCCTCTCTTAGCGACTGACGCAGGGTGCAGTATGGAACGAGGTTACAGAGTGTATTCAGTATGCATTGATGTTACCTGTATTAAAATAATTCCTTAATGTTCGGAGCTATTCTCCTTTTTTTATCTTTCCCCATTTCTCATCTTACCCCACTCACCTTCATTAAAATATAAAACTAAGTTTAACTAACTAAATTAAATTAAATTAAATTAAAGTTTCATTTCGAATGTAGAACAATGTTCGAGCATGTCGCTGTTCGCGAGCATGTTGACCACGCGAGCATGTCGGTCACGGTCATGCAAATCCACAAGTTTACCCCCTACCAAAAAATGCTCAACGTGGCTAAAGAAGTTTTCACTTCATAAATTTATAACTTGCAAATTAGGTACCTACCAAAAATCGTTGAACATACGGGTATTTTCTGATAGGTCTAGGTACAAGAAATATTTTTTTTGCGAAATTCCACAGTATCTTAAAGAGTTTAATTGATCTCTATCTTCATCTCGTAAAGCCTCTTTGGCCTGGTGGGAGGCTTCGGCCGTTTCTAGTTACCACCGGCAAAGAAGTGCCGCCAAGCGATTTAGCGTTCCGGTACGATGCCGTGTAGAAACCGAAGGGGTATGGGTTTAATATAACTGCCATGCCCCTAACAGGTTAGCCCGCTACCATCTTAGACTGCATCATCACTTACCATCAGGTGAGATTGCAGTCAAGGGCTAGCTTGTAGTGGATATTTACACAGGTATATAAAAAAAAAGCACAAAAGCTTATGTATTTAAAGTTAGCGCGGTTGCGCCCGCAATTTCATGTTTCGCAGTTTCTGCAATCTAGAGTCTAGACCAGTCTAGACCCACCAGTATTAGCTTTGCATTGCTGTTTGTTAGTCGACGTTTGAGTTTGATTATGCCTTTGATTTTATATACATAATCAAAGGATTATGCAGCTTTTTATTGGAATCGTTCTAGAAATCCTTCAGACTCGGTAGTTTGATTGTTTTTCATTTTTATAGTTTTTTTTAGGTACTAAAAAAATTCTACATCAATGGTTTTTTTATATATTTTTTTAATCTGGTAACATTTGAACCTAATTTGCAAATATGGCGTAGATTTCTACAAAATGCAGCGGTAGTTAAATTTATACAGTTGTCAATTCTGAATTATTTTAAAATAAAAGACATGTATCTAGAATAAGACTCATCTCTGTGAATTAAAAGAAATTTTAACGTGAAATGTGAATATTGCGCAATGTAGGTAAAAGTAAAAAATGTGTATTTATTACAAGCGAATCAAAATCATTACGTTCATTTTCTATTTCTACCCATTTATTAAATCTTATTTCATTTATTATTACTTATTATTTTTCTGTAACAACAATATTATCTATAACATTTGTTTACTGAGTACCTGGTTTGTCGAGACTATAATATCAATTGGTTTTTACACTATTTATGTACTTAGATATTTGTATTATGTTTGTTATTATGCTAGATAATGCACTAGCCGTTTGTTACTTTTAGGAAGATATTTAGGAATTGATTGTAGTTGAGTTTCAAGTTTGTAATTAAAATATAACATTAGAGACTGTAAGAGAACTGTGACAGTTTACATGCATGAATGTGAATCAAGTTGGCTCAATCTGGATGCAGCTGAAACAGGTGAGAGAATATTTATTTAAAAGTAAATGTCTTTTTAGTCACAAAACTGCCAAAGCAGCCAAATGTCTTTTTAGTCACAAAACTGACAGCTTTTCATCAAATCTAACTTTCTTTCTATTAGGTACCAAATGTCCCATAAATTCAGTAATTTAAAGTAAATAAGTTGTAATATGTACCTACATCAGTTATTTTTCATCTATGAGGTTTCAGAATTTATACTGACATTATGTAATATGTCTTGATAATTACCAAAATAATGTTTTCATTTCAAATGCTTTTATATATATACTTGCTGATAGGATATTCACTAAGTCTTCTACATTACTACTAAACTTTTAAAACACAAGAAAATTATTGAATTTTCTTACCTATTATGTTTTGCAGCCCTTGGTATTGCCAAGGGTCCTACATACTTACCTGCTAGTGCAAATTTACAGGATAGAAGTTTAAAGATACAAAAGCTGATTCCTTTTCCATTAATTAAAAGGTAATAAGTAGTTAATGTTGGAAAATTTGTACATAATAACACTTGAATGTAAGTTAAATGATGACTTATAATAAGTATTAATGTTGACAGGATTTGACTGAAATTATACACAAGTTACAGCTTTTGAAGTAGTCATTCATAAAATAGATACTTAACAAAATAAGTAAGCAGTTCCAAAAACAGCAACTCTGATAGTTACCCAAATTGGTGTTAGAGTGGGTAATCTGTTCCTCTATAGCTAATATTATGAATGTGAAAGTTTGATTGTTGGTTTGTCCTTCAATCACAGCGCAACAGGCCAATAGGTCAATGTGATTGAATTGCATATTTCATGGCTATAGTTGAGGGCCTGAAGAGCAACTTAGGCTACATTGTATCCCTGAAAATATATTTTCCTCTGGGTGTTCAGAACCAAAATCCAAGTGGTGAAGTCAAAGACATCATATTTTTTTTATAAATATAATTAACTTCTCTGCTCGATTGGTCCACCAATACTTTGTTTTTGAAAAGTAATTCTACTTTAATGTCATGCAAATACATACTGATTCTCTACACTTAGTAAAAATCTCTAAATTATCTCAAATTTACATTTGTCATTTACATTACATAGTTTTTGATTTCCTAGTTACTCAATCTGTCACAGTTACATGATAGATTTCGTGGACGCTGTGTCCTCATTGGAGACCATAGGCTTGTATGAACCAGTGCCTGTTTTGCATTACACTGCGCTCTTAGTACGGGAAACAATTGACTGACTAATTGTAGCAAAATTTTACCACTAATAATATAATCCTCCAAAGAGTTACAGAATTAGGATTGTTACACAGTATATATTAAACAGTACCACTTTATTTGTCTTGCTATATTTATGTAACAATCTTTCTACTTAAATGCACAGTGGATTTAGTTATTGCTTATCTAAAACACAACATGCCTCTGTAATTAAACACTTCTAAGTACTACATTTCTTGCTTACTGTGATAAAACAAAGCTTGTCTTTGTTTTGCAAGTTTGTGTAAAATATTTCCATATCATAAAATATTTGTACCATATAAAGTTTTGTCTATATACTTACTGAACTTATTGAAAAAGTCTTCTGGAAAAACTTACCTTTAGTGTCAGAATCGTGTTTAAAATTAAGGTTGAATTTTTCGAAATGATTTGTTTGATAACTTTGTTGTTTAATTGAATTGATATTTGACTCATTCAATGTATTTCATTGGATTGGCTCTAATAAAATGAATATTGTCTAAGTTCAGTACAGTGCGAAAAGAATACACTAATTTGATTAAATCTCTTGTAAGACCTCTATATGTTTAACTTTTAACCATTTAGGTACTTGTGCCAGTTCAAATGAGAGTACAAAAATATTACTTACTTAAAAGTGATTAAATTATTACCCACTTCTGGAAATATGTTGATTATTTTAAAATGCTTTTTTGTGGATGCTGGCTATAGAGTTTCTAAGTTGAATTAATTCATGAACTCTGGATCTATCTATGTAGACCCCCTTCTTCATCTTCATTGTTATGTTACTTCATCTCGGTAACATTTACTTAACTGGCGAATATAGACAGTTATTCTATAAAAATTTGTTGCTTATGGACATTTTTAAAAACAAGAACAAAAGCGGTGTATATTTATTATATCTCTCTCATCGGACGTTCCTTCATTGCTGAAGATCGTGGTCCTGGCTAGATCTTACCCTCGAACGGATAATTCGCTTCCATTGGCCTCTGTTGGTATATATATATATATATATATATATATATTGTGCTAAATCACTGACTTGTGGAGACCTATGCCGTCGGAGAAGACAAGAAAACTTATTGATTACATGAAATCTCCCAACCATGTAGAAATATTCAATACAAACATGAACAAAGTAATGAAAAACATTCTCAATAGGTTTACGGAACTCTAATTCTTCACTGGTGAATCCATGACTGCCTCGTTGGTCTAGCGGTTAGCATAGTCGACTGCGGATCACGAGGTCCTGGGTTCGATTCCCGGTCGGGCAAAAATTATTGGAATTGGGTTTTTCAATTCAGAAATTCTCAGTGCCAGCCCGGAGTTGGAAGTTGGCGGTGTTTCACCCCCGTGCCTCGGAGAGCACGTTAAGCCGTCGGTCCCAGTTATTATCACTAACATGATAATAGTCGTTAAAGCCCGCCAACCCGCATTGGAGCAGCGTGGTGGGTCTAAGCTCTAATTCCCTCTCTCATATGAGAGTGGAGGCCTGTGCCCAGCAGTGGGACGTTATTAGGCTGTAGTGGTGGTGGTGTGGTGGAATCCATGAATTGCAATGGCATGGTCGCCTTGATGGAGTACAGGAATATTGATGGAGTATCAGCTCCTGTTATGAGGAGAAGAAGTTCTAAACTGTACTTTATTATCATTAGAATAACATAGTTATTTTCATGATCACAAGTGTATTTTAGACTCTTTCTGAGTAGAAGCTTTTGAGTACCGCTTAAGTGATATTTATATTCCCACACCAGCCTAACACATTTGTTTTTCAATTTATTTAGTCCAATCATGTCCACTCAACTGAGTAAATCCCCTTCGGCTACTCTCCGTTAAAGGCTGAACTTTTGTAAAGTAAATGTTACATATTATTAAATAATTTAATGAACAAACTTTTATCGACTGCCATACCTACTTAATTTTGTGTGACTTGTTTTTATTTTTCGTCAGCAAACCCTTTTAATTGATATCATGTGGGTGGATAAAGAACAAGATCATATTAAAGAACATTTTTAAAAACAAGCTTCATCGTCCGCCATGTTGAACTTACTGTATCATCATTTTATTTTTCGTATTCTTCTCAGCAAACCCTTTTAATTGATTCCCATATTATGGTATATGATGGGGTGCCTTAAAAATGACTAGGCCGCTATCTTTGGTAGACTGCCATATTGAATTTAAAATCTATTTATATATTATATCTAGATAGATATTTGTCCTAAACAAACAGAATAATTGGAAGAAATAAAAGCTTGTAAAAAGCGTGAAACTTACATTATCTATACTAATATGGTGAGTTTGTGAGTTCGTGACGTTGTAGGGAGTAATCTCTGGCTATACTGAACCGATTATAATAATTCTGGTACCAATAGAAAGCCACATTATTTGTGAGTGTCATAGGCTATATATTAAACCGAAAATTTAGGAAGTTCCCGTGGGAATTTAAAAAACTTATTTCACGCGGAAGAAGGCGCGTGCGTCTGCTAGTTATAAATAAAATATGTTGATCAAATTGATGTTATTAATAATCTGCAGTAAGTTGATTTTATTTTATCATAAGTAATGTAAGTAAGTATTTTTTTTTTCAATAATTAACTATTCCTCGAGTTGGTCGCGTGCATGTAGCACATTTAACCTTTATTATAATTTCCGTGGTGAAGGTAGAGCCGCCTGGTAGAGCTCCATTTTGCTGGCGGCGAATACCGAAATGCGAATTTACTTACCTAATACCCAACCTATACCCAAACCTAAGGATAACCATGTTATTTACTTATATGTTTTTGCAAATAGGCATTTGTATATTTTGTTGTGTTATATACAAATGTTCTAATCCAAGGTGACTGCGCGAAGTCAAAGTAGATTTAATATACACCTGGCCTGTGCCAGCCGTTTTTTTAAATAGGTACTCTACTCAGTATGCAGTAGCATTATGCATACAGTTGAGTTTGAAATGTAAAGACCTGGGGCGAGGTAGGTACGTCGTAAGTCGTAACCGTATTATTACTCGTGGAAAGCCTAAAGTACCTATTCATATTAAACTTTAACCACTTGGTTGCATTTTTTATTTTTTTACACGCTTTTTATTAGCTTCAGATGTATGTATGTTAGTATGTAACGGAATCTTTGAACATGATTTTGACCCCCTTTAAAACGTCGGATTAACTCGAAATTTGGCATACGGACCGATGACAATTCAATATTTTAAACAGTTTGACCCGTCATCCTTACTAGGATAATCAGGATTAGCGATGTTTTGATTTCCTGAGACCCGGAGTGTCTGCGTCAAAAGCGTGTTTTTTAGTTTTTTTAAAGTATTATTTTATTTTCAGAAAACTTACAAAAGCACGCTTACGTAAAAAATAAGCAGAACATTAAAGAACTGTCAATGGTAAATTCGACATTTCAAATAGCAAAGACCATCGACGCAGATGGTATTTACATTAAAGGGACTAACTAAATGCATTCAGCTCGATTCAGCTTTGTCCATACAAGACTCGCGTTTCGTCAGAAGTTGAGTAGGTATGCAATATGCATTTTCATAGCACACATACGATTGGGTATTTGACAACTAGTCAAATCAGCAACTTTTTTTTCAAACGTTTGACGTTTGAAACGAACGCGTGCTTATTATGGATTTTGTATGAAATTTTAAGTTGTGACGTCATCAAAGTTCGACGCACTTTTTTACTTTAATCGATAGTTTAAAATGGTTATTTAAAATAAAAGTAGCAGGGGACGTGGATATCACGACTTTTGGGAGATCCTTTATTTAATAATCACAAAAAAAGAATTTATTTCACTAGTAGTCAAATACCCAATTGAATAGTAAGGTCGATAGTGTAGTCATTAATATTAGTAGGTTTATTAGTGTTGTTGAAAATTAAACAGATATATATAAATAAGCTCTTAAACAAGCCAGCAATCTCACCCTAAAAATAAACTCAAGTGTGATGTCATAACAAGTGGCACACATTGGTCTATACGCGACTGAGTATGACATCAGTTTTGTCTGCCATTATCATCTGTTTCGACTCGGAATTATTTCTAATCCAACAATTCTTGTGATTCACCCATTTTCTAGAGATTTGTATTGTTACTTCCTTGAAATATTTTCTACTAGCTGGGATGCCCGCGATTTCGTCCGCGTGGTTCAAGTTTTTTTGATTCCGGCGCGAACTCCTTAATTTTCCGGGATAAAAATTAGCCTATGCCACTCTCCAGGTCCTGAACTATACCCATGCCAAAAATCACGTCGATCCGTTGCTCCGTTGCGGCGTGATTGAAGGACAAACCAACAAACCCATAAACCAACTAACCAACAAACAAACACACTTTCGCATTTATAATATTGGTATGATGTACTTTTTATTTACCCTTTTTTAAGTACTCGTATATTATTTATTACTCGTATTTGATCGATATTCACGTTACCTTATTTACTAAAAACATGGCGCTGATAAGAGTTGCATAATTAGTTTAACGGTTGTTGCAGGATTCCGTTTTTATCGAGGATGTTTAGTTTCTTCCAGGCCGTGGCCATTTACCTACCAGAGCAGCTTTTCACCAGAAACTATGAAAGCTGCAAAGTTGAGGCACATTTATATAAATTCCAGTACATTTATAAACCATACATAATAATAATAAATTATATTAGGTATAGACACAAAAGTTTGTATGTATGGATGTATGTTATTCTTTCATGCCAGAACGGTTGAACGGATCTTGATGAAATTTGGCACAGGGATAGATTATAGTCTGGAATAACACATAGGCTACTTTTTATCCCGGAAAATTAAAGAGGTCCCGCGGGAACCGAAAAACCTCATTCCACGGGGACGAAGTCGCGGGCATTAGCTAGTACATAATAACTTTGATTTTTCAATATCTGTTCAATGTAAATCTGCTCAGTCGTTACCAGACGGTGAGTTGTGATTCTGTTCATGTTCTTGAAAAGTCGGAGAATTTTTCTCACATTTTTGTTTCGTTATCGTATTATGTATTAATGTATGTTTTTTTAAATGCGCAGCTCTGGGCTGGTCGGCCTTGACATAATTAGGTTCGAAGTTGTATACTTAAAAATTAAAAAAAAAGTTAAAACCTAATTGACATCCTGTTCTGCCTCTAATAACATAACACCAATTATTTTACCAATTTAATCAATATGTACTATGTACTTAATATTATAATTATAAATGCGAAAGTTTGGATGGATGAATGGATGTATGGATGGATGGATATTTGTTACTCAATCACGCCAAAACGGTTGAACGGATCTGGATGAGATTTGGCACAGAGATAGATTATAGTCTGGAATATATAGAAATAGGATACTATTTTTCCCGGAAAATTAAAGAGTTCCCGCGGGAACCAAACCTCAATCCACGCGGACGAAGTCGTGGGCATCAGTAAGTGATTACTAATAGACGCAATTAATTTATATACATGTATAGCAATTATTAATATTTGTTCTTAAGTTAGGCTCAGTCACAGACATCACTACTCAATAAAGAGTGCCGAGTTGATGACTTTGAAATTGTGTGACAGGCGACAGCATTGCAGTCAAACTGGCAGATGTTTGGACGCACCAAACTAAACGGAATGGACACAACGCTAAGTCAGTTTACCCAATAGTAGCTAGTTTTTATTTACACTTGCACAGGCGTGTTCGTGTTGATTATAATTACGAACACGATTCTAACGTTGCTATGATGACCGTTTATTACGTCGCTAAGTGCGTCACTAGTGTTTTTAGCACAGTGCCAATTAATTATTGCTGACAGTGAAAATGAATCACTCCAATGCCTACAGCATGTGGGCTGTGCGACGTCCATATTATGACGTTTCGTTTATATACTCTATACATATATGCAGATATGCAGTGTCTTATCATTAGTGATGTGCCGGATCGTTAAAAATGTATATCTGCGGATACGGATACGGATTTAACTTTCTTACTCAATAGGTGTCGGTGCGCGTACGATAAATGATTGTGATATATTATAATTATGTGCCAAATATTTGATTTTAAGAAATAAATAATAGTCCGAATGGAATTTAATAGTTTTTCATTGCTACCTAATCACCAGTATATAGAATTTCATCTATGTAAAGAAAATTAATAAGGTAAAAGATCCGTATTTAGATCCGTCAAAAAAGTAACGGATACGGATACGGATATCCGGGACATCACTACTTATCATGCACTCTTACACTCTTGTCCTAATTACTGGTCTCTGCAGTCAGGAGGTACAGTCTATAACTGAAAGTTGCCGATGAACTCTTTTAATCATATAATACACACATTTTCTACGTCTATGAATACTAGTTTATTTCAGCCTGTCAACAAAACTTTTGATTTTATACTGTAACATTAGCGCGTGTTGATGAAATTCCTTTTTAAAATTCTCATAACATCTTTCACAAAAAACTGTAGAGATTCAAAAAATATTTTAATTCAGTATTCGGGATGTGCTCTTTTAGTTTCACCACAGATCGAGTAGATGTAATTTTGCGTCTCGCCTGGAAATGAGCCAGCTCGTAGAGACGTTGATCTACTGTGACTCGATTGTGACGCCGAATATTTTTAATGTAATAGCGCAACACGCTCTTGTGCCAAATGTAAAGTTCACCAACGCTAATTTGGCCAATGACATAAGGTGATAATAGCTAATGATGCTTATGATGCTATATAAGTAATCGAATAGTTTTTTATTGAAGCCATTCGAAGTCTGTCCAGTGAATGTTATTAATCTTTATTTCGAATCGCCGTTGTCGTTTCAACTGATCTGCTGAATAGCTATACTAGGCATATACTTAAAGTAATAACTTTAAGTATATGCCTCTTAAAGTAATAACTTTAAGTACAAGTAGTAAGTAAGAAGTACTTAAAGTAAATAACTTTAAGTATATGCCTCTTGCACTTGCAAGGATTTTTGCAGAACGCGGTCTTCTACCGCATGTATCCTAGATTTACCATTGAAAATGGTTATCAGATGCAAATTGCCTGAGACGTATGTTTGGCCATAGCTCCGAGGATTTTAGGAGGATCGAGATGGGAATATTACCAAGGGTTGAGGAATTTATCGAGAAACTTGTGAGCGTTTGAATTTTGAAAACCGGCTGTTAACTTTTTTTTGGAATTTTGAAAAATGTTAAAAAAAGTCGGGTTTTTTGGGGGTGTTTGTTTACTAAATCGTAAATATTTCGGAAAAAAACCGACTTAAGAAAAAAAGAAAAAAATGATCCTAGGAAGTTTAGCGACAAAATGGCGAAAATTTTTTGAAAATTGGTAAATAATTGTGACCTGTAGGTGGTCCCTTTAAATTTGGAATGGTAGAAAAACGGGTATTTCCGTACATGAAAAGTGTTGTACCTACCTTCTGTAATTATTGACCGATCGTCATGGTAATGGTATTAAAAGATGCGGATGCAGGCAAAAATTTTGAAAATCGTTCAATAAATTTTTGAAAAATTTTGAATAGATTTTAATTTTTTTAAGAATCAACAAAAGCTGGAGTGATTATTGACCAATCGCGTATTTCCGTTTGCGTGTTCAATAGAAGGCAGCATTGCCTCGAACCCCGCACGGGTTTGATATGCTAACTCTCTATTCTAACTCGTGTTCAATATAAGGAACTCGTCCTTCAATCGCGCACGGGCTTACAACCGAAATTTTCTTTCAACGCGTGTTCAATTCAAGGCGATCAATCTGACAACGCTGTGCAGCACGGGAGTTTGGCAGCGTTGGAGACGGTATTTTATGGTGAATTTCATGATATAAAAGGGTCATAATATTATTAAAAAATGTAGATCGCTCCCAAAACCGAATCAGCACAATCCACGTACTCCACGTAGTCTTGTTTGTGCCCCCCTAGAGTGTTTTTGTAAAGCGCGAATCCAGAAGCTCGCGAAGGAGGTCCTGAATAACGCGACCCCGCACGAGGCCGAGTAGAGCGAAGGAGGGAGGTGGCGAGCGAAGCGAGCCGGCGACCTCCGTAGCGAAACTGAATGAAGGGACGAGGAAAAGAGTCTTCTGGCGTAGCCCATCCATTTTACATCAACATTTTTATAAATAGTTATTTAAAGTTTTTATCCTATCAAAATTAAAATTTTTGGGCTTCTTGCCTATTCATCAAACACTTCACATCAAACAAACATGGATTCCGTGCATCAAGGCATATACTGCCTTCTATTGAACACGGAAATAATTAATACGCCTATCAGGGCGCAAACCCGTACGCGATTAGAGGACTCGCGTGCCTCGAGTAGAGCACTTCGAGGAAGAGCATTTCGAGGAAGTACTTCCTTCTATTGAACACGCAAACGTAAATACATATATACGCTGACCGATCGTCATGGTAATGGTGTTAAAAGATGCCTTGTAAGTAATGTATTTGTGTAATTTTAGGGAAGTAAATCTCAATAAAATTTTCTTATTATTCAACATGTAATGTTTCAACTAAAATAAATTTTTTTGCGTAAATTTTTGTATTCATTTTCAATGCTCCAATTCTTGTGGCGACTGCGAAATCTGTGAATTCTTTGTTAGTGGATATGTTTTTTCTGTTCTATCCTGGTGTTACAGGATCGTGAGGAAACCTGCAAACCTCCACATTATGCAATTGTAAGTAGGTACACTGTTTGAATGAACAACTTTTTGGAAGTAGATTCATACTTAGATTGAGAACTTAGGTGATTTAACACTGCAAACAATAATAAAAGAGCTATTGCACGCTGTATTTAAACGCTCAAGACATTGAATGTCTTGAGTAAATGAATTTGTCAAACAGACCGACCGTTTCACTCAAACTTTAAAATTGAATTACGAGTTAATTGGAACTGGCAGATCCCGTAACTCGTTTTAAAGCTTATACTAGTCTGTAACTACAGTCTTCCAGTGATTACTTTGCGTTGTAAAATGACTAAATT
The DNA here is from genome assembly GCA_923060345.2 of Erebia aethiops. Classification (NCBI taxonomy): domain Eukaryota; kingdom Metazoa; phylum Arthropoda; class Insecta; order Lepidoptera; family Nymphalidae; genus Erebia; species Erebia aethiops. The sequence continues at coordinate 6,838,052 of OV281079.1, read as the reverse complement.
ATTAATTGTAATGTCAATTCAAAAATCAAACAGAACTATTGACGTTTCTACATATCAAAGTAGTGGATCAATTAATCAAACAATCGTTTATTTGAAAGAAACATTGTATAATTAAGATGACAAACTAACTAAAGAACACACATGTTTCGTCATTGCTGACATGCAAATTTATAAAGTACAGTTCGCGCGCGAGTTGAATGCAGAGTAAATGTATGTGTCACCATGTGTATGTGTACCTGGGTAAGGCCGTAGATTTTGCCACTTAGTAACATACAGTAACGATGAAACTTCTTCGTTACGGTAACGCGAAAGCAACGCGAGAGTAACGCTAGTAAATTGTAAAGCTGATTACATACAATGTACAATAATATTGGACACAAAATAAAAACATTAAATTATTTGTAATAAACCTATTTATTCAATAATTTCAATTAGCTTATACATACATTATAATATTAATAAGTTTTTTATAGTATTTTGTTTTAAATTGCGTTTTAAGTTTACAACATATTAATAATTAACAACATTAACGATAAGACAGTAAGACACAATGTGCGCATTGATTATATACCAACACTAGTGCACCAGAAAATATAGCCCTCGCAACTTCTCCGCGTAATGGGGTAGTTATAGTATTAAATAGTATGTACTACCCTTAAGATTTGTCTTTGTTACGTAACATAGAATCTTTGTTTACGGTAACGTAAGAGTAACGCTAAAGTAACGCGAAAGCTTTATTTTATTTGGATTGTTTAAGTTATAATTTCCAAACTACGCTTAATTTCGAATGAAATTAAATTTAAAAATGCATTTCAATTACTGTTACGTTTATAATTATACAATTACTTGTCAAAACCCGGTTACTTACCGTTAAAACCTCCGAAAACAATTTTTAATTCACACTGACGAAACACGCACCGGCACTTTTGACACACTACATAGACAAGAATAAATGGCGTAGCTTTTTCTCTTCGGCATGGCTTCTTAGTGTTGCCAGAGTCTCTTTTTAAATCCTACCATAATTGCAAATTAAACATTTCTTGAGGTAAATGTTAGTAACGAAGAAAAAAGTAACGAAGAAGCGAAAAAACGGAGACAAATGTTTGAAAACTGATAAATCAATACACAACACGTATTTTAATATTTTAAAACCATAAACTGGCAGCCGAACAGTCTGAGATTTAAAATAAACTAAAAAGTAATACACTACCTTAGAAAATAGACGTAAATTAGGACAACAAAGAAATTAGTCTGGTCGAAAGACATCGTATTTTGGACCCAAATTCGTGGTCTCTGAAGATTTGCGATTTTTTAAAATATTCACGGCGATCTTTAAATTTAATTTAAATATATTTTCTTAAGATATAGGTATGCCGCAAGCTTATAAAAAATCTTCACTACAATAATCACGTTAGTTTTTTTTTAATTAGTAACTTAAAAATTGGACACATTTTTTTTTCAGAAAGTGGCAAAATCTACGGCCTTACCCACCTACTGTGCATTCAACTCGCGCGCGAAAATAGGCAAACAATGCAATTTATTAAACCTTCATTAAATCATAAATAATATAATCCAGAACTATAATGTAATACCACAAAATATATAATTCTAATTCAACATTACCGGCAAAGACGTGCCGCCAAGCGATTTAGCGTTCCGGTACGATGCCGTGTAGAAACCGAAGGGGTATGGGTTTAATATAACTGCCATGCCCCTAACAGGTTAGCCCGCTACCATCTTGGACTGCATCATCACTTACCATCAGGTGAGATCGCAGTCAAGGGCTAGCTTGTAGTGGATAATAAAAAATAAAAAAACATTGAATTAGTCCAAAAGTACCTTAGATAATATGTTAAAATCGTATAAAACATAAATTAGAAAATATGTCAGATCCCATAAATTATCATGTCAATAAAATAAAATAAAATGTCAAATATATTAGAAAAAAATTGTATTAATATATTAATTTGCATTAAAAAATTCATTGAGACAGTAAAAAAAAATATTTATTAGCCATTGATGCAGTCTTCTTTTATAAGCGCAGAATGGTAAATCCTTCAATTCATTAGAATATATAAGAATATCCAATACTTCAAAGAACAATTCTTTACACTGCACTGGTATCCAAGGAACAAGAATCTTAATTCGCTTTATAATCCGCCAAAGCGGACAAATTTATGTGGTACAATTTATGTGGTAGTTTGCACGTGTAGCTTGCGATATTCAGTGCCCAATATAAGCACGTTTGTAAAGACAATCGCTATTGTCTCTAAAATCATGCATTGTTGAGTCAACATCTCCTGAGGATGCTCCGGTGTCGGAGTGAAATGTGCGTTGAGAGTAATTTGGAAGATTTCTGTGGTGGGGTGCTGGGGTACCATCCAATATTTGCACTGGTATTAGTGCACAGCGACTCAAACGACTAGACAAATTCACCCGTATATGGTGGGTAACTAGCTAACTTGTGGGTAACTAACTAGTATAACTAATGGGTCTTCCAATAACTACTACGTTTTTTAATGTAGTGTTTTTTAATGTAAACTACATTAAAGTCCCCAGTTAGTAAGTTTATCGATTCATCGAGTGCCCCTCCATTTTTATAACATACTAGTATAACATATGTATGTAACTTCTGATTTGATTACTTACATAATATTAAATGAACAACTAACAAAGCTCTCTCCATCGCCCGCTCAGTAACTCTCAGCTTCCTTATCAATCAGGTATATATGTCACCGTAAGATTGCAAAAACCGTTAGATTGTAATCTAACTAGCGAAATTGTAAACTGTCGACAGATTGTGAACCGTTCAATGTTCTGAGTGTCAATTTTTGAAATATTCATTGTATTTACGTTTTCTTGTCTCTTGTAGGTTAGGTTAGGTTAGGGTTCGACATAAATAATTATAGGTAGTTCCCGGCCGCACTTAGGCCGCCGGGCACTTAGGTTTTATCGAGTTAATATACTTAACAGATTACCGAATAATAATGCGTTAAATTGTAATCTGTCGACAGTTTACAATATCGCTAGTTAGATTACAATCTAACGGTTTTTACAATCTTACGGTGACATAATATATATTATATAGGTATCTACTGTATGTTATTATATTCAATTTGTTAAAATGTACACTCGATAATAGCAATGTATTTTTGATCACCATAATGAGAATCTATTTCGTGACACCATAGTTGGTTGTTTGTGTCACAGCAGCTTACTTCAGTGACTATATATTAATACTAGCTGATTCCCGCGACTTCGTCTGCGTGGAATGAGCTTTTCGTAAGGAACGTTTTCGTTCGACCGTTTTTTCTCCGTCTTACATTGCAAATCCGACATAAAATAATATTGCGGCTATAAATTAAGATGTAAGCTATCCTATCTTTCAAGGTGGATCAAACTGCACTGCACGGTGTGCAAATTTAATTTAAAATCGGTTAAGTAGTTTAGATCGCGGACAAACAATATGATTTATATATATTTAAGTTTAAGATATACCTACTTTAAACTTGAAATTTGGCACTGATGTAGGTCTTGCTTGCCAACCTATCTCATATTGACAGAATTTAAAATAAATTGGTTTAGATATTTGGAAAATAGGGTCTCCTTAAGACCCTAATAGCCGTGTGAATATTTTTCACTTCTATAGCTCGAAAAGCGCGCTTTTGCTGTGCTGCTTGTGGGCAAAAGTCGTTTTTTTTCACTCAGAAACAGTATTTTGAATTTAGAATCAAATTCAATTTTAGTGTTTCAGTTTTAATCAAGTTTAATAGAATCCTTCGCTCGCTTGGGATTCAAGCTAGGCACTCATAATAGAAACGAACTTTGCTATTTTGTTGAACAAATAACTATTAAAATGTAATTCAAATCTATAATGTAATGTATGTAAATCATAGCTGATGTGAGAATTACTCATTATTGATCTGACATAATTTTGATACTTTTACGTAATTTATTAATCAAATTTCTAATTTATTGACATTGACACATTTTAAATTGTCGGACTATACTTGGATTAATAATTGCGTGGAATTCTGACGTTTCTTGGTGGATACCATAGTTAAAACAATTCCCACAAAATAGGGTAAAAATTCTAATGAATTATAAGTAATGCTATGGATTCTAAAGACTAAATTTATAACAGTGTTAGTTTAAATTAAATTGTTAATTAATTAATAGAGCATTATTTTAATTTCAAGTGACAAACGTTACGAACATTTTATATTTGCATACGTAATGTGCATACATGTAAATAACATGCTTAAGCAGGATCCAAATACTTATTACGGACTGAAGACTGAAAGAGTCCTTAGAATTAGAAAGGATAAAGAAAAATCCAACTAAAATAATACTAAACTTTATTGTAAATAATGAATTGTTATCATCATCGTCATCGTTTTCATCGTCCTTGACATCGTCACCGACATTTATAATGAAAGTGTCACAGACACCTGTCAATTTAATGGTCAGTACAGCATAGTTTGTCCTCTTCTTTATTAGCATTTGATATACACTCTTGCCATTTGTTTGGGGTGACATTGTTCAGTCCCTTGACTAAAAGCTCTTTCACTACCGCCATTTTATAAGTTTTATTGTTTTTTGCCACATGCCCCTTAGCTTGAGCCCAAACCAACTCAATCGGATTGAGCTCACAATGGTAAGCGGGTAATCGGAGCACAGTGATCCCTCGTTCCGCTGCCATCTCGTCCACAACATTATTTATTATATTTATGCTTTTCTTTGTTATGTATGTCCAATAAGTTTACCTTCAACATAGTTTGATCATAATTTAAATTCTTTAACGTTAACCATGCTCAAATATCATTCTTTTTCCAGCCAGTTGTTAGTATTCGTTCAACTTTTCGTAAGTGGCAATAGCAAGTAACAAGAACACATTTGAACATTCAAGCTGTAAGTCGAATGACATGATCATTAGGATGACGGCCGACAGACGCTTAGAATTTTTTTTTTTGTTTTTTTAGTAAACAAGCTATTACCTCTTTCGATTTTTAGGCTGATCCGTTAAATGTTATTAAATATCAATATTGAAACAATTAATGTGGGAAAACTTAGCAAAACAACTGGTCACACCACGCATGAGTAACAAACCTTTTTAACTGAAAATTAGAAATTATTATTTTCGACACTTTTATGTTGATTAAGTGTTAAATCAATTTGCAGTTGAAGGTAAATTTATTGGACATAGCTAAAGAAAAACATAAATATAATAAAAATGTCGTGGACGAGTTGGCAGCAGAATAAGGGATTACTGTAGGTACGTCAATTGCCCCCTTACCATTGTGAGCTTAATCCAATTGAGTTGGTTTGGGCTCAAACTTGGATTGCAATTTGGATGTTGCAAAAAACAAGATGGCGGAAGTGAAAGAGCTTTTGGTTGCGGGAGCTAACGTCACCTTAAACAGATGGCTAAAGTGTATATAACATGTAATTGAAGAATATGTGTCTTTAGATGACGAGGATGATAAGGATGACGACGACAACGATGATGATGATAAGTTTACTTACGAGAATACTGTAACAAGCATTGCACGCGCGGCTCGGATCAAATACATTCCTGCTCACACATCGACTAACCATCTCGCTCGGTGCGCTCCGACCAACGTGTCTCTGCGAAGAACGAAGCGGCGGAGCCCTATATAAGCCCGAGCGCGACGAAGATATTCATTCGATTAGCTAGTTAACGACCGTACTAGCAGAAAGCCGCTTCTGCAGTCACCAATACAGTCGAGTCCTGGCTCCGCAGCACGACAGCCACTGCAGTCTTCTCTCACGTCTAAAGCTAGGGAATCTAGGATTTAGCTAGATTACGTCTGAATGATAATAACTCGTATGTATTGTACAATACATCATCATCATCATTCACGTTTCATCGACGTATCATTGACGTTTCTTTTACTTCTACTTTGTAAGCGTGAAAAAAGTTTTTTTTTCAATGCCTTAAAAAAGGATCCATACTTCCATACTAATATTATCAATGCGAAAGTGTGTCTGTCTGTCTGTCTGCTACGCTTTCCCGGCCCTTCTTCAACTGATTTTAACGAAATTTGGTATTGAGGTGGGTTGTATCCCGGAAAAGGACATAGGCACTATCCCGGAAAATTAAAAAGTTCCCGCGAGAATCAAAAATCCCTAATCCACGCTGAATCTAGTTTGTAAATCTAATATTAGTAAGAATGGATAAAGTTTATCCTTATTGATTTTTGTTCCTTTCTTTTATCTTTAATCCTTTCTTAGCAAAGTTATTAATTCTAATAAAGGACCATTTCATTCTTTAGTAAGTAATAAGTACCTATTTGGATTTTGCTAGTGACAAATGATAAATTATTTAATTCAGGTAATAGGTGCATGCCATTGATGTAGAATTTTATATTTAAATGGTGCATGTGATCAAAACAAAAATACAAATATGTTTGTGACTTCTGAACGTCACAAACGTCAGAATTCCATGCAATTAAAAATCCAAGTTTAGGGAATTATGTTGGATATTTATATTATAAATAGTTGATAAAAAAATAACTTTATCTTTAGCTGTACATGTATATTCTTGCACACTGTTACTGGCAGTAAATTGTGAACGGGACTAATTAATAATACTAATTAAAATAAAACAACTGCTGTTACCCACAACTTGGCATAGTAAAAATTATGAATTACTAGCTGACCCGGCGAACTTCGTACCGCCTTAGTATGCAAAATTAAATGTATATTTTTCAATATTTCTGAGAGATTTTCTTAATATTTTTTTCCGTAAGAACCTTCTCCTAATAATAACAAATACAACAAAAAAAGAATTAGTGAAATCGGTCCAGCCATTCACGCGTGATGCCGTGACCAAGGAAAACGGGTTTCATTTTTATATATATAGATGAAATAATTAATTATCAAATTGTCTAATAGCTTCTTAATGTCTCCTTAACTTAAGTGCTTAAGGTGAATTAAAATCTGTTAAAAATGAATGAGCACCTTTTTTATTGACCGCTAAAGGCAACGTCGGTTGGTTTTGGGTCTAGGTACGGCGCGCCATATTCAAGGGGCGCCAGAGCTTAGAAAAACTTTCGCAAGTCTCAATCGTACATAGAAATCTGCATTGCAGTATCGTCCAGGAATGGTGAATAGGAAGGAAAGAAAGAAAGAAAAAACATTTATTTCCACAATTGTGCCACACATAAATAGGATACCTAAAGAGGTAGATCACCACTGCACCTCACGATCCAGAGAAGATATTATATTATCTATATTACAGGAAAGAGGCGCAGGAATGAACTGCATTACGTGTGGCACAACCCGAAAAATGGTCCAGGCTCAGCATAATGCTGCATGTCTAGTGCAAGCACAAACACATACAGCGCTGATTTTCAGCCGGAACCCTTATTCAGGTGACACCACGGAAAAAAATAACGTAGCTGCAAGCCAGTTCGACACTTAAAAACTATAGTTTAATAGTAAATTGAAGTACAAAGTAAAGTAGGAAAAATAATAGTCTTAGATCTCCATGCGATCTTAACAGGTATTCCAGTCTAGGGGGCCCACATTTCGTTTTATTCCTAATAACTGTTAATGAGACTAGCCGTGGCTATTGATTGAGACGACTGATAATATCAGTAACATCGGAATGTGTTACTCATCGATAGATTATATAGGTGCTATACTACTAATTACCATCGCTTAAAGCAGTATTATTTTAAAATGTCAGATTATATCCTTGGGTCCTTGACGTCCAAGGATCGTATTCCTAAAACATGAGCGTCAACAATATTAAAATAGCGATAGTAAACCCCCTGATTACTTTTCTACGGAATAAGCAATGTTTCAATATCACTACTGTCGAGTTTAGGACAACACAAATATTTTTTTTGGACGCCTAGGCTCTACAATATTCGATATTATGAAATGTTGTACCCTACTAATATGTAGGGATTAGAACTTGCTTGACATAATGACTTGTCCAAGATGCAAAAAACTATCTCACTATGGGTATGTATACTACTACTATCACGGGCCTTCAAACCATTTTACCTTAATATAATATAAATATAGATTGCTAGATGATTGCTTTAATTTTTCGGGATAAAAAGAAGCCCCCTCATGTTGATCTATCACTGTAATAAATCTCATCAAAATCAGATATTCACATATCCCTATAGCCCCGCTCTTGATACTGTGGGACTATCAGTGATTGAAAATCTTGATGGACCCACTAGTGGGCCAAGAATTGGTTGGCCCTCCTTAACGAGGAACGGCAATTCTTTCTCGTGCAGTCGTGCCACTGGTGAATCGAGTTGGTAGTGGCACGACGGGAAGAAATTGAAATTTTACATATGTTCATTTTATAATGTAGACAAGGACGGATATTTAGAAATAGAAGAAGAAGAATTTAGAAGAAATATTGTATCCATTAGAAATAAATAAATTAAAAAAAAAAAAAAAAAATATTATTATTTCTACCCACTATGTAGAAGTCGGGCGAGCCTTGCGTCAACTTTGCTTATATCCTTGTTATACTCGCCCGACTTCAACATAGTGGGTAGAAATAATAATATGTTACAAATATATCCAATTATTTTTCGCTTTTTAATTTTTGAAGGCGGTTTTTTTAAAAAAATAATTTTATTGTTTGCTTTTAGTGCTGTAAATATAAAATAGGTTCTCGAAAGGTAGACAGACCTGTACCTAATAACTATCTGGGTTCGTGTCCTTATAAAATTTAAGTTCCTTTGATTTCCCCAGGATTCCATCATCAGGTCTGATCATCACCTGGAAAGTATATTCTTTCAAGCAAAAAAAGAATTTTCAAAATCGGTTCAGGCGTCTTCGAGTAATCGGGGAACATACATAAAAAATAAAAAAAGATTCCGATGAATTGAGAACCTCCTCCTTTTTTTGAAGTCGGTTAAAAACGGGGAGTCGCTAGTCTCCCACAGCGTATTGAAAACTAAACACGTCTTTTAGTCAAACAATACGACTGTGTCTAGAAGTACAACCGACACCATCACTTTCCGCGTGTTATTCTGATTTGTTACCGACATGGATGTACAAGGAGCCCACTATTTGTATTCTTATCATGTCTAAACAGTCGTCTTCGCATTAATTTGCAATAAAAACTCGTTGCGATCAATATTACGTCATTTTTATCGATATATTGAGTTTAAAAGTTGATACATGGTTCAAAAAGAATGCATTTTTACACGCTTTTTGTTAGCTTCAGACGTATGTATGTTAGTATGTAACGGAATCTTTGAACATGATTTTGACCCCCTTTAAAACGTCGGATTAACTCGAAATTTGGCGTACTTATTAAGGACCGATGACAATTTAATATTTTAAACAGTTTGATTCGTTATCCTTACTAGGATAATCAGGATTAGCGATTTTTTGTTTTCCTGAGACCCGGAGTGTCTGCGTCAAAAGCGTGTTAAGCATTTTAGTTTTTTTGAACTATTATTATTTATTGTCTAACTATAATTAACTTGTAAGTTACCTTCATAAAATATAGGAAAAACTCATTAAGAACCGACCTGAAGCCCTTATTTGCAGCGAGGAAATTGTATATTACCGTTTTACAGCTCACTTATTCTACCAAAATTGTATCCAAATAAACCCCTCCGCTGTTACTAATTAGGAAGAAAAATGTTTTTTGCGAAAATATAATACCTGTTTTATAGAATAAACTAGCGTTTAAACCAATGTACCATAACGGGCAGTAAAATTATAATATAACCATCGAGCTTTTAATTATTATCTTTTTCTTTGAACTACAGACGGTGCTCTACGAATTCGAAGCTGCTTATCTCTTACAGTTCGATTTGTAATCTTCCTTACATCATACATCTGTAGTCTGTACTGTAGGTTAATCTTTTAAATGTTTACTTAATTAGGTAGAGTCTGTGCCTCTATTTTCTGAAAGTGTTATTTTTTAGCTTTGTGATAAAACACATTGTTTAGCGCAATGCCAAAACATAGCATACAAAAATATTATTATTATGTTACTGAGTTACTCGTAGCTTGGTTAAGTTTATGGTATAAACTGCACCGTGGATAATGTCAAGGTGAAATTGTTCCCCGATATATCTCCCGCATTGCATGACTGTGTACTTCTATTATCGTTTCATTTGTGGCTAAATATTGTCAACACTCAACACATGTTCGATGTACTATTTCGAACACATGTCAATCGATAAAAATAGTTACCTGTTATTTAATCGCTCGACTTGTCCCTAAGACAATAAGACAATGTTCAGTCGGCATAATAGAATAATGCTTTCATCTTAGGTTTATGAGTTAAGACCTTACATTTCTTCTTTTAAAAAGATCCATTTTTAATCAGGTTGCTCTTAAAAACAAACTTACAAACCAGAACGAACTACCAAATTAATTAAGATAAAAACGTTTTCTCTCGGTTGAGGTATCTACCTAAATAGTTGGGACATAAGTCTTTCAAATCAATTTTCATATAAATGCGGGACATAAGACTCTTATGTCCCGCATTTATATGAAAATATTTGTATATATTTAGGAAAACTTTATATAGGAATATTGGTATTTACTATTTAGTTCATTTTTGTGATATTATATTTTTTAACCTTACCTCTATGGTTCTTTTCTAAGCCCTTGTGCCAATAACAGGTTTGGCAATTTAGTGGAAAATTCAGAACCCTTTCTATGTCAGGAAGCGACATCTGCCGCAGTACTGAAGACGCTCGTTTAGATAGAACTTCGCGTGGCTTTCGCTAGGTGTCGCTTGGGGTCTCTTTACCTGAATATTGGATTGTTCTCTTCTCTTTGACTTCACGCCGTATTTATGTACAATATGTATCACTTTGTAATAATAGTATTTTCACTATGTTACTAAAATGTATTACAATTAGCAACATTCTGCACATTTGAACAAAGGACCAAGGCATTTTTAACAGACTTCAAAAGGATGTTCTGTATTCTGTTTATTGTATGTTTTTTTTTGCTAACGATTTTCTGGGAAACTAATGAACCGATTTTTCCACCATCGTAATAAACGTCCTACTTTCAAGAAGGTTTTATTGTATAATACACCTAAGAATCTTCTTTATGTACGATGATATTTCACAGTCGTGTCACAAAATATATTTTTTATTTTACGCCGTAGTCCAAAATATATTTCTTATGACTGTGCCTGTTCGACTTTCTGTCTATTCGTTACCTATGCGTTCACGTCTCATTCATCCGATTCAATTGATTTGGAACTTCGTACAGTTGTGCTTGGCACTTTCGGTGAAGGCTTCTGACATAATCTCAATATAAGTTTATAAATTAGTCAAAGGTGGTGGTGCGCGAGTCGTTTAAACAAGAGGCATAGCAACGCATCTGCCCGCTGATAATGACTGACTGATATATTATCAATATACCTACAGTTATACTACATCCAGATTGTACTGCAGGGTGTTCTCTATCCTAAGGCCACGATACACTTGTAAGTTTTTACGAGAGAAGCTCACGTCAGTTGAATAAATAACACTTGCATACGATGTGCGACTACCAAAACTATTTGCGTTTCGTAAGCGGCCTAACGTAGAGCTCCCAAAGAAGATTATGCGATAATAAAGATTCTCTAAAAATAAAGTATGTACCTGTATACTTACTTAATAAAGATATACTTCGAGTTCACTAAACTCTTCACGAGATATTAAAAACTTACTGATGAGAAAACAATTTATGCCCGGGCAAGGAGCTTTAGGCTGAACAATGAGGTCATGTAGCTGGGCCAGATCCAAGTCCGGGAGGGTCGCTAAGATAATCATTCCCTCTTAGCACACTGGACTGCACTGTCGACTTTAGGTACCTAATTCATTAGGTCGGGTCACCTACCGGCAAATCTATAGGTTTTGGGGCACACTTTTAATTCAACTTTTACGGCATACCTACTTAGACCTGAATAGAACATCCAAATATGACCATATAAACCACTAGTAGTATGGATAATTAAATATTAAAAATGCGAATATGTGTCTGATCTGTAATCTTATCACAACACATCCGCTTTTCCGAATCCGATTTTTTTAATTACATACTTATGAGAGATAGTTAACTTCAACAGATTTCACGGATTCCTTAGATTCCATTGTATGTGTAACATCGATATATATATGTAGGCACTAGATGGGCCCTTTCATAGAAAAACGCCGGGCGTCCGAGTTGCGGAACACGTTCCGCATCTGTCTTTGTTCCCGTCGTAGCGCTGTCACGATCGCTCGTCGTGCGGATAATTTGTTATTATTAAGTTAACATCTAAAGTTTAATTAGTTTGGCACTGTATAATTTTAATTTTAAGGTAAGTGTTTCAATTCACAATTATACATTTCCAATAAAACGTTATTTAATCTTCCTATTTAATATTTTTATCCATTACGCAATCATTTAATTTCCGCGGCAAACTGTATAATTTTTTTTTTACTAACTGGCCTTACGGCTATGACCTATATTATCTATGACCTAGTCATACGTTTTCAAGTTTTTATTCAAGATGTTGCAAGCAAGTTCCCGCTTTTAATACTAGATGGCGTTGATGGCGTTGCTAAAAATACGCCCACATTCTTTGTTTGACAGGGCCCGTCTATGTAAATTGAGGTCGTTGATGTGTAAAGTGTATCCCGGTAAAGCAAAGAGAGTAAGTAAGAGCTTAGTGCGGGTTGGCGGGCTAAATGTATATAAAGCATAATCATAGGTCTATTAATTATCAAATGGGTTAAAATATCCACCACACCACCATAGCCCATTAAATTCCCACTGCTGGGCACAGGCCTCCACTATCATAGGAGATAGGGAATTAGAGCTTAGACCTATTACGCTGCTCCAATACGGGTTGGCGGGGTAAAGATATCGCCGAAAAAGGATACACTTATAAATACAGCCCAATATAGCTGTGGAAAATTACGTATCTGTGCGAAGCCAGAACGGTTTCCAAGCGTTGTATAAAATTCAAAATTGGTATATTAATCTATTTCGAAATATAGATGAAATACTGCATTAAAATAATTAGGAGAGTGAAATATAATCCAAAATCTAGCAAATGAGTGAGTAAAGTTCTGTCAAACATTTGAAATTCAGGTTAACAGTTATATAAAGCAGTGCATTGTGTAGGTACTTCCTGGGAAGTGGCTTCAGTACTTACTGCAATCTAGCCTACGCTTAACGCTACGGTCTAATTAGTAGCCTCACATCACTTGTCGATCCTCATGCCGCCATCGCATTAATGCCTATTAACTAAAGCTCTCTGTATTAATAGCACACGTTTAAATTAGCTCATAATTATTATGCGTTGTATTTACTGAAGCGTGCGTAAGCTGTACTTAATTCTAAACTAAAAGCTTTCTGGTATATCTAGTCTAATTTGTCCATCGCAAACGGAAAGTATAATAACCGTTCTGGATTATCCTTGAGTATCTGTTTAAATTTTTATAGTAGCGAAATTAAATAAGGTAGGTAAGTAAATTTGCTTCATTCTTCAATTCTTCATCACTTTAACTAATAGCATTTTCAAAGTTAATCTTTCACGTGCCAACTTCAGTTACAAGTTATATAGGCCCTTTCCATCGTCTGAAGTATCGGAGACACCCATGAAAATGTAATTAAATTAAGGAGGCCGGGGCGGAAGCTTAAACAAAATAAAAAGTCGGAGTTGGACCTTAATGGTTCCAAGTCCCGTTCCTTTGAGTCATTATTTATCTACTTTTTATGTTAAGTAATTTTTACTATAATATGATGCCCGCGATTTTGTCCGCGTTTGTTATGTCTTTTTTATTCTCGCGTGAACTCCATATTTTTTCGGGATAAAAATTAGCCTATGTCCTTCCCCGGGATGCAACCTATCTCTATACTCACCAAATTTCATCAAAATCGGTTGAAAAGATAGCAGACAGACAGATACACTTTCGCATTTATAATATTAGTATAGTATAATATTAAGTAGTGGTTACATATGCCCTACAAATGTAATTGTAAATTATTTTTTGCAAAACAGCTACCACCGAGTTTATTGCTGGTTCTTCTCGGTAGAAATTTCACATTCCGAACCAGTGGAAGAATCACCTTGTCGAAGTCTACTTGAATAAAAAAAAATTGAGTTTGAGTATGGATTGGTGGCTTGTTATGCTTATTTCCTTGGAAACGTGTTACAGTTTATGTATTTATGGAAGATATATTCTTTTTTTTTATATCCACTAGCCCTTGACTGCGATCACACCTGATGGTAAGTGATGATGCAGTCTAAGATGGTAGCGGGCTAACCTGTTAGGGGCATGGCAGTTCTATTAAACCCACACCCCTTCGGTTCTTCAATACGAAGGACATTATTGATTGGCACTTTCGTTTAATTAAATACGAAAAATTATTATTTGTCTGTTCAGACATGATTAAGGCATAGGATCTATGTGTTCTCCTTTCAGTTTTAATTATAGGAAAAATTATAATTATATATCATCAAAACACTTATTCGTGTGTATTCGTTCATCTCTCTAGATTTAAAGTAATTGTGAATATTTGACGCTTCGTTGCATCCACGCCATATTTTGCAAAACAACTCCAGTCTAAATAATATCACAACACGGGATATACTACAAAGAGAAATTTGGGCACATTATGTTCATTATCGCCAGATTTATGCGATTATTCAGGTATTCTCTCATTTGTGAAAACATTAAGAGCTTTATTTCCCGACAACGATGAGACGAGTTTAGTCTATGGTATTTTTGTCAGCTCAACGATTTCCTTTATTGCTATACTACAAACAACATTAGGGCTGTTTTCAGTAACATGATGCGACAATGTGGTGGACATGTGTTCATGCTTCAGCTAGAATTTACATAAATTTTGCAGCAGTCCATATATGCATATGCATATGACATGGGCGTAGGCATATGGTGCGATTCCACCAGGGTGCGGCACTGTGTGGTATTGTGCTGCATAATGGGCGGCTCAAAATGTTTCTGATGTCGGTTCACATTTTCGCTGAGGTTTTCTGCCCATCCTCGAGATGAAATTGTAATTCCTACACGTTTTTGGTGGAATCGGGGCGATTCCACAAAAAGAAATGCTGGAAAACATATTGCTGCAGAATTTATTATTGGAATGTTACGTTAGGCACATACCGTTGAGACGGCACAGTAGAATACTTTTTGTGATCCTGTGCCGCCCCATTACTACGGAAGACGGGTCCGCTGGGTTTTAGTGGGTATTCTGCTCTGACAGTGAGTCCCACATACCCCTCCGGAGGGAGTGCAGACTTCTGCACTATCTCCGGGGGGGATGCCTAAACGCATTTCCCAGCGTTAAAAAAAAAAAAAAAAAAAAGGTACGGTAGTGTGCCGACGATTTTACATACAACCCTGTAGTAGCCTCAATGCCTCACTACGTTTCTCTGGCGTAAAACGACTACCTAGACTTTGATAAATGAGAATAAGTACCTAGTTGGACTTTAGTTTTCGTTACAATGAACCGTGTAGGTACCCGTGACTTTCTAGAAACTATATGAAACTTCCAATTGGAATGCAGTCAGTACAAGTACAGCCTGAGTTGGAAACTCAGCTTGTTGCACTTGCTCTTGAGTGCAACAAGTTTTATTTGTTATATGCCGTAACGGCGGATATTGCAAAAGTTGATACTTATGTTAAAGTCCTTATCGTATAGAGATTAATCCTGCCTGCACTTGTGCAATGGAATATATTATCGTTTACTAGCTGATGCTCGCGACTTCGTCCGCGTGGTTTAAGTTTTTTTTTATTCGCACCGTAACTCCTTAATTTTCCGGGATAAAAGTACCCTATGTCAATCTCCAGGTCCTCAACAATACACATGCCAAAAATCACATCACCATCATCACCAAGGACAAACCAACAAACCATCAAACAAACGCTTTCGCATTCATAAAATTCACTGTTCATTCATTCATAACAAGTCAACTTTATAGTTTTATACTGCACTAAAAACTTTCAGACATTGACATGCCAATGCTTCTGCAATAGTGTATTGTGTGCTCAGGGGTGAAACAAGACAATTTCAGACGAGGGTGAAGTTGCCTGCCGGAGCGAAGCGAGGTCTGGCACCACCCGAACTGAAATCGTGTTTCATCCCGCGGCGCACACACTATATTTTTTTCATATAACCTGCATTAAAAGTGAGAGTTTTATTAAAATTGTATTTCTTATTTATTATAGGTACATATGTCATATCTGTCAGTTTGACAGATATGATATATGTACCTATAATAAATATTTGATGGGTAAAATGACAATTAAAAAGGTACGAAATAAAAATAAGTTACTCTGACAGGATTGAAAGGAGGGCTGCTACGTCATTCAACCTTGGTTTTCTACCCGCTGCAGCATGACGTATTCGTCTGAAATTGACTAGTTCTACTTACTTACTTATTTGACTTTATACCTATAGTACTTATTTATGTTTCAACGTAGGTACGGCTAGAACCAAATCGCTTGGTCTTATTACCAATATATTGCATGTAGGTAGCTTGTTGTGCAACGCGTATACCCCAAGTAAGGATTTTGAGATATTTCAACGAGATGTTGAACAAAACTTAATAAATCCAACTGGATGAGGTCGCGGGAAGCTATTTCACTATTTGTTTTTACATGTGGCTCTTGGTTAAATGACAGAGTACAGCGTCACGATGATCACTGTTACTTCTTAGCTCTCTCGCTATTGGTCAAAATACACTGTCCCAGCATTGTCTCAGAAATAATATTGTAGCAGAGATTGACGCAGCTTTGCCGAAATCGTCAAGCCCAGCCTTGTTGTTTAACGTCAAACAAAAATGAAAGACTGCTTTGTCTCCCTTTGCGCCATATTCCTTATTGCTAAGGGTCGTGACCCCCTTCTATTAGTCGCATAGGTAACTATTTGTTTATTTATTTATTTATTAGATGTTGCCCGCGACTTCGTCCACGTGGAATGATGTGTTTTGATTCCTGCGGGAACTCAGTTTTTCCGGATAAAAAGTAGCCTATGTCCTTCCTCGGTTTAAGCTACACACTTTCGCAATTATAATATCAGTATGGATTCAGACATCGAGATCCTAGAGTTTAACATCAATGATTATCTCAAAATCAGATCAATAGACCTAACCCACGAGTTGTCCATCCATCCTTATATTATTATGTTGGTAAGGACATATTTTTCTCCCATATTATGAAAGTAACGCCCACGCCATTATTTTTTACATCGAGCCTTCGAGAAGGTATAATATTGGTCAAGGCTTTTGGCCGGTAATATTTTAGTTTTATCGTATATAATTACCTTCCCTCACGGTAAGGTTTCATTCTTGTAGTCCTGTAAGAAGGTATTGCTACCTTGGAAAATGATGCTTCCACATACAGACCCTGATGTAGAGTCGGGTGCTTTCACTGAAACTTTGTCTAGACGTTATATTTTTAGACCTCAAGGCCACGATTACACTAGTAACTTTTGACGACCTCCGTGGCGTAGTGTTTGGGAATTTATAATTTCTGAATTTTCCCTGGTCAGGCCTGGTGGGTGGGCTTCGGCCGTGGCTAGTTACCACCCTACCGGCAAAGACTAGCCGCCAAGCGATTTACATTCCGGTACGATGCCGATACCATCTTAGACTGCATCATCACTTACCATCGGGTGAGACCGCAGTCAAGGGCTAAATTGTAGTGAATAAAAAAAGTATGTGTTTACGTAATAGCATAACATTTGTATATTATACGAAACCCGACTTACAAGTCTGTTTACATTGTAAGTAAAACTTACAAGTGTAATCGAGGTCTGAAAGTTATTTATTACTGGACTAGCTGATGCCTGCGACTACGTCCGCGTGGATTGAGTTTTTTTTGGTTCCCGCGAGAACTCCTTAGTTTTCCGGGATAAAAAGGGTTAGCCTATGTGTTATTCCAGACTATAATCTATCTCTTGATTGAGTAACAAACATCCATCCATATATCCATCCATCCAAACTTTCGCATTTATAATATTTATATACCTATTTGATATATTTAATAATGTCCGCGACTACGTCCGCGTGGATTTAGGTTTTTAAGAAAATTCCCGTGGGAAGTCTGATTTTCGGGGTTAAAAATGTCCTATGCCAAACTTATTTCCTTCTCTCTGCAATCTATATCTATCACAAATTACAAAATTAGCTAAACACTTTGTCCGTTAAAGCGTAGCAGACAGACATACAGACGGAGTGGCCGACACACTTTCACATTTATTTTATTGCGAGATAGGCTTGCGCTTGACGACAATCATGCTTAGTGCAAAGCAATGATGAGGTCTATGTTGGGACGCGCTTACCTATACAATTAGTATGGATTACTTTGCATAGATATTACCGTGTCAAAATCCAATTCTCTGTTTCTACAGGCAAGCTTTCGCATACAGCACTCGACCAAAGTCTGGCTCGACGCTACATTCCCACTGCTATGTGGCGGCATCGCTTCCCTAGGAAATCGTAGCTTTGAAATAATAATATCATGCAGGGTGTCCACGGACCTGGAAGGTCAGGGAAAGTCAGGGAAAAGTCAGGGAAGCTATTGTGGGTCAGGGAAAGTCAGGGAAATGACTTCTCTACCTGGAAAAGTCAGGGAAAACCACGACTTTTTGATGATTGATCTTTAAAATTAATGTAAAAGTCTAAAAATGTATAGAATAAATAAAAATAATATTATCTTATCAGTCATCAGTACTTATTATATACATATTTATACTCCAACAGCTAATTAGAGAGAGGAAAATGACAGTTCTTTTATTATAGATTAAGTAAAAAAAAGTATTTCTTTGTATTTTTTTTACTTAATCTATGATATATTTAATTTAAGTATTAAACTTTCTATTTTCCCATTGATCGGTAAGTGAGGGAAGCCTTTATGCTCTAGTCTGTTTTAACCCAGACTATTGAAGCATTCTTTTGCAGGTCCCCTAATTCCCTAACTCATTTGGTTGTTTTTCTTTTAACTGCTGCTATTACATGTGCAATACTAACCTGGGCCGGCAGTCTCGACATTCATAACGACAAAATTCGGTTTGATAAGTAATCGTGCTTCGACTCTATGTATTGTAGCTGGTAGGACAACAATATCCTATCGACCCGAATTTTGTCGTTATGAATGTCGAGAATGCATCGCTTAATTTGACTTAACCTAAACTTAACTATGGTGCTGCACCATAGTTAAGTTTAGGTTACCACAGTAGTAAGCACTGCAGGTTTGTTACTAACGTGCATAACTTAACTAACGTTAACTATGTGTTTGTGAGGACTTAATTTTTGTCTCTTACAATCATTCGCAAGAGAAACATTTTTACTTTGAAAAATTACAGCTAAAAAGGTCAGGGAAAATTTTAGAAATGGTCAGGGAAAGTCAGGGAAATGTTTTGACGATTTAGAGTGGACACCCTGTCATGTCATGGGCCGTATTAATATAATATCAATTAGGTATGATAGTTACGAGTCACTTTCTTTGCTCGCCTTTGGTTTTTTCCTGCGACACAGCTCAGGCAGCGATCGAAGAATTTTCTAGGTTACATTACTTAGCAGCGCCAACTTACTTAGTTGTTTGCTTGTTATAATATTCTTTTGTTGTCACACTTCACACTTCGCAGAAATAAAATTGTGCATATTCTTCACATAGAAAATTATAATGGTCCTTAGCTATGATTTATAATTTCTGAGACACCTATCGTTAATTAGATAGATTCTGATCGTTAATTAACCTAGCTTATTTAGGGTTATGGTCTGTTTCACTTTTATACATATATCATTAGCTTAATAATCTATCGACAATCTGACCCAACCGATCAGGTAGGTAGGTACTAAAATAGAAAGTTAGTATCATTTCACCTGATCTCCCTGCTATCGCCTATCCCGGGACCCGGAACTAATAAGTTTTTTTTAATTGTTATCGTTTCAAAAAGTAGGTGGGTACATTTGTAAAATGTGTCATTAATAATTGTTCTACTCGTATGTATTTTTACATAAAAAAAATTTTTTATCCAGTATTCTAGCCCGGTTGATGTCGGAACTCGGAAGAGTACTTCAAAGGTGCTGGGATCATTTTTCCTCATTAAGGATTGATTTAGACTATAGCGACATTTTTGTTATACTCGTAGAAGCGTGATGAGGGCACGTTTCACAGAGAACTCCTCGCGAAATTACTATAGTCCGCACGCGAGCTCCGAGGAATCGGGGGCTGAGGTAGACGGCGGGTGCGCACCGCGCCCGACCGTCACTTCATACCCCGCACGCTCTCATACTAGTGCCGACCTTGATGCAAGAGTACGCTATATCGAGCCCTGTTTTTTAATTTTACGATAGCAGTGTTATATTGTACTATAAATAGTACTAAACTAAAAGTTTATTCGCAAATAGCTGTTTAATTTTTAAATTCCTTAAAGTATTGATTATTAAGATTGCGATAGTGATTTTACGTTCATTTTGTACAGTTCATTATAATAATTAAATTTTATGGTACAATTTGTTTTTTCTTATTGCACATACTATCCTCGTGGAATTATTATAATGAATTCAATGCACGTGCACAGATACAAAAGACGTGTTAGTATCGATAACGTAATATCGACTAAATCACAACTCTATCTCATTACGTCAACCTATGATTCCTCGAACCTCGCGCGCGAACTGTAGTGTTATGTTTTTCATGCGTATGTTACTATGGAGTTGTTTATCATACTTGGTCTTTTCACGGTGAAAGATTTTGCCAAAAATAAAGTTGTACTCTTCTATCCGATGTAGTGAGAAACATGTTTTGAAAGTATCGGCATCATCAATAGTCATTATGTTTCATCAATTCATATTTTTGTCGATGTATGTCGATGTTTGTTGCATAGACGTAATATTCTTGAAAAGCTTATTCAGCTTTCAATGCTGGGGGTTTTTTTATCTATGAAATAGATCTGTACCTATCTATAGATACGTTTGTGGTTCAATAGAGCTTGTACGAGTCTTCTTTGATTGAAATAGGTATTTTTAATTCAATAAAAATTGAATGGCAAGGGTAAAGCCATTGAAGCTCAAAAAGTCAAACGAAAATGAATTGCGCAGAATCTCGTGTTTATTTTAATACTTGTGCTTGCTGTTAAAGGTACTTTGTAAAATATAGAAGTTACGTCGAAAACCCATAATATAGAGATTTTTTTCCTCAGGGACCATTCACATGAAACATTAAGGCAGCTGTATCCGGTTGTAACTTTGTCTTTATTGCGCGAATACGTCTTTTAAAAGAAAATCACTTATCTGTAAAATTCCTGCTTGTTATAATCTCCAATACCTACTGTTATAGTATTATTTTCATGAAAAATGAGGAAAGGTCTTTCAAAGAAAGTTTTCTTCTGCCTCCTTGCCTTAAACCAACTTGAGACTTCCGACTTGAATAAAATAAAACGGAACTAATTAAGTTAAGAAGCAAGTTATTCAGCTAAGTAAGTAAATGTATTCTGAAATTTCTTATACGTAAATAGGTACTTAAATAAATCTACGAGTTTTCTATATGAGTAAAATGCACTTTCGCCTTTCACAAACGGCTTTCACAATTTTTAGGGTTCCGTACCTCGAGAGGAAAGAAGGAGGAACTCTTATAGGATCACTTAGTGGTCTGTCTGTAAGTCAACTGCCTTTCTCTCGGGAATGCGTGCAGGTATGAAGTTGAAATTCATATCAAATATTTAGGTCTACGGTCACCTGACCGGTTTTTGATTTAGAGGGAGGTTCTTTCGAGCACCTCCGAGCAGGCCATATATTATATTCCTTTCTTATTTTAATGCTTTTAATAAGTTTCTTATTTTAATATGAAGTTAACATTATGTACTTTGGCACTTACCTGCGAATTACTTTTTATACCTTTTTAGGTACCGTTGTACAGTAACGCTTCCTCAAACATTATAGTATTTCTTTTCCCAACCGGTGGTAGAGTCCTGAACTCCTGACATCATAAGTGCCACTAGTAGTCCTACATTAAACAAATCAAAATTATTTCATTTCTTTTTTCAACTTTGATCATCTAAATTCAAAGTTAACCAGTAATAGCCCGAGATCCCGCTGCATGATTGCTACATGAATCGAGTACGTGATCAAAACTAATTTGTATGTATTATTATAAATGGGGGAATATATATCTGCCAGTTTGCCAATCAAAAAGTGGCCGCTAGTATTTTTAATTAAAATAATTATCCTTACGAAAATTGAAATATTGTGAACTAAGTCGGAAAAAATCGTCTCTTCTGAGAGCTTACGTGTCATGCTCTGCGTAAATAGTTAAAGTTAAACGAAGAGAAAAGAACGTATGGTGGAATTATTCCTCTCAAAAAGAGGCAGAGGCAGGTGTATTGAGGGCAGGGCGTACTCTTGCAATGTAATATAAAATGTAAAACCTGCCCACTGCCCACTGGCTATATTGGGTATAGACTATAAGGATTATTAGTGCTACCCGTGCGAAGCCGGGGCGGATCGCTAGTAAAAAATAAAGACTGATTATGATAATTGATAAATGATAATGTTAAGTTTATTTTTCCTTCGAAAACATGACTGTACGAGTATATGGAAGTTTCTGTTACGGTTGTGAAAACTAGTTTCGGTCGGACACTATTTCATGCCTATCGATACCTAGGTAGGTATACTAACTTAAATAAATTTAAAAATGACGATATTTCAATACGGATAAACCTTATTGTGAATCATAACTATCTGAAACTGAAAATACAATAAAGTATATATATATATTGCAACATGCACCTATGACGCAGAATTCTCTTTAACCTTTATTCGATCTGATTGAAATTCGTGAAAGTAAGCTGCAGTTCTCGAAAGCCAGGTAGACTTACCTACTGTTGACGAAAATATTTTATTATTCATTCCGACTTCGTTCGCGTAGAGTTAGGTATTTTATGGCGATATTGTAAACTGTCGACAGATTACAATTTAACACATTATTTTTCGGTAGATTGTAATCTGTTAGGTATATAAACCTGATAAAACCTAAGTGCCCGGCCGCAAATTATGTCGAACCCTAACCTAACCTACAAGAAAGACAAGAAAACGTATATATAATATGTCACCGTAAGATTGTAATATAACGTTTTTTATCTCGATAGATTGTAAACTGTCGACAGATTGTGAACCGTAACATACTGCTTACAATTTAACGTATTATATTTTGGTAAACTGTAATCTATTAGGTATTAATATACCCGATAGAAACTAAGTGCCCGGCCATATTCATGTCTAACCCTAACCTAACCTATAGTTCGCGCGCGAGTTTAATGCAGAGTAAATGTATGGTGACACATACATTTAGTCTGCATTCAACTCGCGCGCGAACTGTACAAGAAAGAGACAAGAAAACGTAAATATAATAAATATTTCGTAAATGAATACTCAGAACATTGAACGGTTCACAATCTTTCGACAGTTTACAATATCGCTAGTTAGATTACAATCTAATGGTTTTTACAATCTTACGGTGACATATATATGCCGTATTTAACTAGCTGACTTCGTACTTAAAACATAACATGAATGTATTTATACATAGAAAAGGTTTATAATTAAACGCTTATATAAAATAATATGTGTACTCGTCCGTCTTCTTTGTGAAATGTTCTATATTATGATGGGAAAATTGCATTGAAATCCACTTAGAAGTTTAGCAATTGCTAACTTATAACAATATTGCTACAATACACAGAGAAACGTAGATCGTGTCTTGTTTCAAATAGTTTAATCTTATCTCCATAGATTTAGCATTGTCGTAAAGACCAATGCTAAATCTATGCTTATCTCATACAACATCGATTATACCTATACTACAGCAGAACTCGATGTGGAATGCTTACTGACAAACAGTAGCTTAGCAACCAATAACCGACAGAATATTAATAACCTATTGGAAAATTATAATAATTATATTTTTTGACATTAATACACAGTACCTACATAACTTCACTTGACATATAAATAAGTCAGATTGTTACATATAATATGTATATTTATATTATCTATCATTACAATGAAGAGGTTACAATTGCTTCTTTATCTAACATAAATTGCAAGCAAAGCAGTAAAAACCCACAAACAACATGGCGGACGTAGGTATAATTAAACAAAATTATGTTGCCACGTGTATTCGATTTTGCTTAAATAAATATTAGTTATCTGTGCATAAAAATTGATTATAGTTCAAAAATCCAAATGTTTCTTATCTGCGATAAGTTCACATTCGTACTAAAATATGGGGTTGATAGATGTTTTCTTAATTTGTGTTTAATAGTAGATTGTATTATAAGGGAGCAAAATAATATTTTTACGGCGAAGGCGCTTTTTTGAATCCAGAGGGAAGTGAGGGATTCTAGAGTAGAATTCCGAGCGTAGCGAGGGGTTCTTTAGTAGAATCCTGAACGTAGCGAGGGATTCAAAGTACGTCACCCGAGTCAAAAAAAAATGCGCCCGAATGATACACTCTACTTTTCATCACTCTGTATGAGAAAATAAATGGCGCCTCATATTTTATTGTAATATTATTATTTAATAAAACATAGAGTAATTCTATACTTTCACTGTCACTTGAAGAACTCATTTTTCAAAACAAAACCATGAATTTTAACAATCCGTGAAAATTGACGAAAACACGGGCTGTAGTTCGCGCGTTTTTAATTTGATTTCTTTTTTTTTATTCAGCCGGCGGTGCGACTATCGGCCGTCGTACCAGCCAGTCTTTATTCAAACAATATTTGCGTTCGATATCTTTGGCGCCATTGATGTAGAATTTTTTTAGTGTTTGGCGCTGAACACTAAGATGTTCCAAATTCAAAAAGTGCGCGGCAAAGATAATTGCGGCGCACTTTTTGAAATAAAGAGGATTAAAAACTCATTTCTGCCCGCTAAAAGTTTCTTATAGAAAACACCACCTTTGGGTGCACTTAAAGGCGAACCAAGTCGTCCTTTTCGAATACATGGGATGAAAAGCAAATTTTCTTACATATTCGTATATTCGGCGGTTTATGGCTTACAAAAATTAAGTATCGAATTCGGCTATAGGATAGTTAAATGATAAAATGATTTATTTATTTCACGTAGGACAACTTGTGTCACTTATAATACGTCTGAATAATAATAACAATAAACTGATTCTACTGAGAAAAGCCGGCAAGAAACTCAGCAATTGCTCGAAACTCTTAAAAAAAGAAAGAGGTTACAATAAATAATTAAACAATACAATACAAACGTAACGTTACAAGTATTTCACTGACTTGTGCGTCACTGGATGCGAGGCCGGTTACTTCCATGCACGTTTGTCGTTACAAAAATCGTCGATAGTATATGTAATAACCTCGACTTAACAAATGCTCTTTAGCATTTATGTAATGGCAAACGTAGAAACTCTTTTGGAACCATGTTGTAAAAGCGTACACTCGACCCCACAAAGGATTTTATTGACCGCCTTGAAAAAACAACCCGTTATGTATACTTTTACATTTATTTTAATATTTATATTTTTAGGAACCAGAAGCGGATTGAAATAAAAGATTAGCAATTAACAACTTAACCTTTATTCTACTGAATTTTAATAATTTAAAACAGAGAACAACTAGAAAGGAACACACTTTCAATTTGAGTGATCAAACACAAGTATTTAAGACTCAATACAAATGGCGTGGTGTTTATTTATTTATTTATATTTATTAGGACGACCAAGAAATTGATACATTGAAAAAATTACAAACTACATACTAATTACACAAATTGTTAAAAGTACAATCTATGACAGGTGTCACAACATGCGCCTTAAATACGGTACTTAAATTTACGTTTCGGAAGATGGTAAGAGACTGACTCATTTGCTCGGGCAACGACCGTATTTGTAGCAATGTTCCTCAAGTGGTCGTTATTTAATAGCAGCGTTGAAGGGTACCGGAATTCCGCAAATTATATAATTCTTTTATAATAATTACTTAAAATAAGTCGCAATTGAAATAGGTTAAATCACATGGAATACTTACAGAGTTGTTTCAAAGAAACTTTTAAACAATGTTTTGTTTTAAAAGTTGCTACGTTGTTAGCCAAAAAGTTATGTTACTAGGTAAAACTTTTGAATTATACAACTCAAAGGGGTTAACTTAGCAAAAATTTATGTTTCGGCACCCTAGTTCGAAAAGGACGCCTTTGTTGCTTAAAACCAGTGAAGAAATACACTGTTCAAGTAATTTTCAATGTACAAGAAGTACATAGTTCACTTAGGAATCGTACTTTCTCCCGAGTGATATATAGTGCTTTATACTACACCTGCGAGGAAAAACCGACTCCCGACTCGACAATCGACATCGACATCGATAGCGATAGCGATAATCGACATCGATATTGACAATCGACAACGATCCATGCCATTTTACACTCTCACCTTACTTGACAGACTCTCAAAAAAAGAAAATTGAATGCAATTTTAGTTTGGACTGATGATCGTGCAGGATTTTTAAAATGGTTGTATCGGATACTCCAACCATTTCTGCGAGTTGTTTCTTCTGTAGTCGAGCATCGTCGAGTACAAGTTTCTCGACTTTTTGGATAAGTTCTGGCGTGGTCACCTCGATGCTCCTGCCCGGCCTCGGGTCGTCTTCAAGGGATTCCCTTCCTTTTTTAAACAAACTGTGCCACTTGTACACCATGGGTTTTCCTGGACAAGAGTCACCGTAAGCCGATGACATCTCATCCATTATGGTCGCAACTGATTTTCCTTGCTTGGTAAGGAACTTTATAACGGCACGATATTCGATTTTTTCCATATTTCACTTTTCACTCCTGATTATGTTGCTTGGTTGGCGATAGCTCAAAGACTAATGGTCTAATAACAATGAAATCTCGTATTTATACTAATTATGAGTCACTAAACACGTTACGATCCTAATGAGCCTAATCACCCCCCTCCAACCCTCTCATTCCGCGAACTTAAAAACCTTCCCTCGTATATAAACGACATCACACAGAACGCGGCCGTGGGTCGGGCGCGTAGCGGGTGACGCTGTGTGATGTCGTCCATATAAATACAACAAGGAATTCAACCCGCCTGACACCCGACCCGACCCGCGCCCGCTTCCTGTGTGTTTCGCGCTTTAATCAACCTGTTATGCAATTTTATTACTAATGCTGTTTTTTTATCCACTAAAAGTTAGCCCTTGTCTGCGATCTTACCAGTAACAGGTTTCAATAACTATACTAAATTTCAACTGTACAGCAATTATACCTAATAGTTGATTTTTAGGGATCTGTGGCCAGGGGGTGCCAACGGGACCCTATACTAAGCCTCTGCTGTCCGTCCGTCCGTCTGTCTGTCTGTCAGCGGGCTGTATCTCGTTAACCGTAATAGCTAGAGAGTTGATTTTTTTACATTGTTTATTTCTATTGCCGGTATAACATCAATAATAGAAATTTAATTAAACTAAAATATAAACGAAAGGGAAGGCCATACAAGAAATGTGAATTATTCGACGTTTTATGCGGTTTTTCTTGAAACGTAATAGTAGAAGAATGAGTAATACTATACGAGTAGCTCCTGCTATAACAACAAATAATAATAAAAATAAACTTGGCCGAATTTTTAAACGACGGATTGGACGAAACTAGGTTATACCTTGTTTTACCTGAACCCTGAAAAGTTTATGACGTATTCCAAGCATAGTTACGAACTATATCTATTTTTAGGGACATTTGATGAGAATTGGGAATTATTTGACTCGGACTTAACTTTTGCAATACTCTTTGTACTTCCATACATGTACATCCACCACTACAGCCTATTAACGTCCCACTGCTGGGCACAGGCCTCCACTCTCATAGGAGAGAGGGAGTAAGAGCTTAGACCCACCACGCTGCTCCAATGCGGGTTGGCGGGCTACATGTACATGAATCACTATAATCCATGTACCTTTCTACTTACGTAAGACTTTTACCTACACGTGTCGAATCCTTTTCACTGTATAGCTTACATCTTTGAGATCTTGGTAACTATTTTTCCAGGAAAGCAAAGAGATAGTATTATATCTTTCTAAAAATCATGTCGGAAGAATAAATGGAATAAATTTTATTAAATAAGAATATTTGTGCACATTTTGTACATTTTCAATCTGGTTTCGTAATTTAATCTAATATTGTATAATATTTTCAATTACATCAGAGGAAGAAAAATATTTCCAAGTTGGACGACGCGACGCCCACAGACGCCGTACAATTACTTCGAAAACTTCCATTTCCTCTTTGCTTTGAGGACAACCTTAGCTCGGAACGTCCATTTAGGCGAGAGGCACCCTTCACTTCCAATGGCTAAGTGCATATAATTACATATACCACACGTTCAGACCATTTAAACTGAAAGGTTTAATTAAAAGCCACTTGAAAGCTTTTTCTGCGAACGCTACTATTATTAATGGTTTTATTTGCATTTACTTATTAGGGCCTTATAAAATTTACACAATGCTTAGTTTTTTTCGTAGACGTCAATTAGACGTTACGTTTTGCTGTTACTTTATCCATTGTATCAAAGATGTAGCTCGATAGAGATTTTGTATTACCTATATAATATGATATTAGGTGAACTTTGGCCGTACCGTTCTCATTCCGGGAGGACACTCGTGCTCAGTAATGAGCCGGCAATGAGTTAAAGTGATAATATGATGATGACGATGATGAGAACAAGTTCTATTTAAAGCATCAGGTAAATTAAGGAGCAAGCTCCTTAATTTACTGAATGGTTTCGACGATCCGTTCAGCCGTTGGGGCGTGATTGAGTAACAAACATCCATACATCCATCCAAACTTTCGCATTTATAATATTAGTAAGATTGGGAATTAAAATTGAAACCTTATATCACTCAAATTTAATCTTAAACTATAAATTACACGGCAAATCTGTAACTCCATAAACATTTTTCAGTTTAATTATAACACAGTAAACGTTACTTATTAGGTAACAATCGCAGCAATTTGAAAAAAAAAAGAAAAAGCAAAAGATTAATCAGCGAATACACATTCTAAGTCCATGCGCACACAAAGTGCCTTGAGGATGATCCGAGCATTTCACTAAATTGTAGGGATATATCAGTTGTATGAGACACTCGTTCATCTGTCAGTATTACATTATGCCACTACTGTTTCTACCTTGAAGATTTGCCTAAATGCTACTTTGGCAAAATCAGATGTGTTAAAGTACTTATGTATAGGGTAAAATAAACGGCGCGGCCGTGGCGTACGTACTATATTACCAACTATGGCCGCCGGTTCTTTACAATAGAATCTCTTTTCTGAACCGGTGGTAGAGTCCTGACATTTCATTATTAGAAAGGTTCAAAAATTTGCAAGAGCAGAGTAGCCAGGGGGTGAGCTTTTGTACCCCTTGTACCAAGGTTTCCGGGCATGGTCTGCTCTATCGGCTCACCATTTCCCAACGCTCCGTAATTTGGCAACGGAGTGTAAAGAGACTCCTAAGCTTGTGCGCTCCAACTTAGGCTGCATCTTTGCAGCACTAGTTGGTGTGATTACAGCGTAGCATGAGCACGCAAAAAGAGCAGTCGTCTCAGCCAATAGATATCCACTGCTGAACGAAAGACTCCTGCTTGGATCTCCACAGAAAACGGTCTTGTGCTGCTTGTTCAAAGTCAAGAAAAGAAAATGATATAAATGAACACATAAAAATTAGGTTACTAAGTACAGTTAATCTACCTATTTAACTTGGCTTGAATGTTTATGTCCTATCATATCCAGATGCTGTTAGGGTGACAAGTAGCATTCTATCATTTTTTCGAGTGACTGTAATTATAAGAGGAAAAGTGATAATCCTATATTTATTATCCTAATAGCATCTGGATTGGGTTATACAAAGTGTTTCATTACGTTATAACTAGATAAATAATATAGTACGTGACACGTGTAGTCAATTTCATTTCCACTTATATGCTTCAGGTAAACTACGTCTTAAGTGTCTTCTAAGTTCTAACTTCTAATCCAAGTTGCCTAGCGGTTTCGAATGAGGTACTTCAGTATCAATTATATATACGAGTACATGTTCGACCTTAGACTTAAGGCTCTGTCATAGCGTGAAATCGTTAAAAAACAGGTTTCTTAAGGAGTTTATCTGTTAAACGCATACGCATATGTAACTATGTATGTTTGAGATAAATATATTATGTTGTTTACAATAACTTTAAGCTGCCATTACTTTATTCCAAAACATAATTTGAACAACCTCGCTGCATAAAAATAAATTCAAACACACTTCTTATTTCACCTTTCAAAGCTGTTATAAGAGCTTTCACCAATGAATTTACTCGAAAAGTATATCATTAAATTCCAAATTCTAATTTACTTACATGTAAGTATACATGGCTAAATTAATATTTATTAAACGGTAAATATAGTATTTGTTTTCGAATTTATGCCAGTTTTTCAGTGTTCATCAGAACGTAACTAATGACGGCCCTGTGTTCCTTCTCACCATTGTCTCCCGGCATGTCCGGCGTGAGGGGTGAGGAGAGCCAAACTCTTGATTTGTGTTTTGATTTCGCGCTCTTACTACGCCTTAAGCCAGGCAGCCGAACCTCCGGCGATACAGGCCGAATCGATATCCTGAGAAAACTCGATTCGCTATTCAAAGCTTTGCACGAAATAAGCCCTTGTTTTGTGAGTTCAAATATCCGATACAACAAACCTGTATCTCTAATCGGAAATTGACTTTAGGTTTATATATTTAATACTAGATGATTCCCGCGACTTCGTCCGCGTGGATTAAGATTTTTGATTCCCGCGGGAACTCTTTAATTTTCCGGGATAAAAAGTAGCCTATGTCCTTCCCCGGGAAACCATCTACCCCTGTACCAAATTTTATCAAAATCGGGTGAAGAGACAGTTTTTTTTATTCCCGCAGGAACTCTTTATTTTTCCGGGATAAAAAGTAGCCTATGTCCTTCCCCGGGATACCATCTACCCCTGTACCAAATTTCATCAAAATCGGTTCAACAGGTGGGCCGTGAAAGCGTAGCAGACAGACAGACAGACAGACAGACAGACAGACAGACACACTTTCGCATTTATAATATTAGTATGGATTACTAGATGATGCCCTCGATTTCGTCTGCTTAGATTAAGATTCGGTTGAAAAGATGGGCTGTTAAAGCGTAGCAGACAGACAGACAGACGCACTTTAAAATTTATAGTATACTGGCGAATGCCCGCGACTTCGTCTGCATGGTTTGAGGTTTTTTGGTTCCCGCGGGAACTCTTTAATTTTCCGCGATAAAAAGTAGCCTATGTGCTATTCCAGACTATAATCTATCTCTGTGCCAAATTTCAGCCAGATCCGTTCAGCCGTTGGCGCGTGATTGAGTAACAAACATTCATACCATCCATCCATCCAAACTTTCACATTTATAATAATACTAGCTAATGCCCGTGACTTCGTACGCGTGGATCGAGGTTTTGTGGTTCCCGCGGGATTTCTTTATTTTTCCGGGATAAAAAGTAGCCTATGTGTTATTCCAGACTATAATCTATCTCTGTACCAAATTTCATCCAGATCTGTTCAGCCGTTAGGGCGTGATTGAGTAACAAACATCCATCCATCCATTTTGACGACCTCCATGGCGCAGTGTGTAGCGCTGTTGCCTTAACGTGCGGAGGTCCCGGGTTCGATCCCCGGCAGGGTCAATTTGGGAATTTATAATTTCTGAATTTTCCCTGGTCTGGCCTGGTGGGAGGCTTCGGCCGTGGCTAGTTACCACCCTACCGGCAAAGACGTGCCGCCAAGCGATTTAGCGTTCCGGTACGATGCCGTGTAGAAACCGAAGGGGTATGGGTTTAATATAACTGCCATGCCCCTAACAGGTTAGCCCGCTACCATCTTAGGCTGCATCATCACTTACCATCAGGTGAGATCGTAGTCAAGGGCTAGCTTGTAGTGGATAAAAACAAAAAAAAAAAAAATCCATACATCCATACATTCATACCGACATCCATACATCCAAACTTTCGCATTTATAATATTAGTAAGAAGTAAGATAAGATTAGTAAGAAGTATGGATGATTGTTTACTAATATTATTTTTCTTTGGTTTTCAGGTACGAATAACAGTTCCACCGAACAAGTTCTTCCAAAAGTAAATGAAATAATGATTGATACGGTTTCTCATAGACATCCATATTTTTGGGCATATAGCTAGTAGTTACGGTGACAAGTGACAACGTACGAGTTATAGACTGCGAGAATACAAATAAATAAGTATTCGCGGTCTGCGTTGTTATCCATTAATCCCTGCACAGTAGTTTTTGACATCTAGTGTGACGATTGCGATTGCTTCTAATTGGCTGACATTTTACACCATCAGGTAAAAATGCACTGACTGACATAGGCCACTTTTTATTCCGGATATACGAGTACTTACCTTACGTAATTTTATAAAAAAATACCAAAATGTTATAAAATATGTAGAAAAACGGTTACATAGTTGACAAGGAAGCACTTATCTCTATAAGAGATCTCTACCAGTGACCCTTGGCAGTGAGAAAGGTTGTGGAGGAAGAATAGGTACAACAAGATATGAGATAGAATGAAACGAGATAATATTATATCATAAACACAAATATATATATTCATAATAAATTGATACATACCAACATAAATATGACATATATTATAATACTTAATGGTATAACAGATACATATTATAAATTTATAATTATGATATAGAAGATAGATAGTGCTGTTTCAGTCGAAGTTTAAATGTGTGAATAGATGGGTTATTCATAAACATACTATCAGGTAGTGAGTTCCATAGGCGCGTCGTAGCGAAAGATTTAACATAATAAATAGTGTTGTAAGCTGGCACTGCAAGTGATTTTAATTTGACACACGAACGCACTGGCATCACTACGTGACGTGACACGACGTGACGCAATGTGAAAACCTCCGTGGCGCAGTGTGTAGCGCTGTTGCCTTAACGTGCGGAGGGCCTGGGTTCAAGTTCAAGTTCAAGCTCTTCAGTCGTATCTAAATAGCAGACGTCGGCGTAATGTAAAAGTGGAAGCAGAAGGGATTGTGCAAGTAAGATTTTAGTTTTCAGAGGAAGGAAATTCTGCAAGCGTTTCAAAGAATGAATAGAGTAGTACATGCGTCTACTAACATTGTTAATATGATTTGACCAATATAAATTACCATCGAGTATCACCCCAAGGTTTTTTGCTTTATCCGTAAGTTGTATCGGAACGCTATCGTAGGCGTAGTAACGCTATGATTGGAAGATTTTTAATATCAACATGATTTCGCAATTGCTTGCTCCCTATTGTCATAGCCTGCGATTTGGTAGGGTTTACTAGAAGACCATGTTCATCAGCCCAGTCCCTTAATTCACACATTGCGTCACATCGTCACTGACGATTGCAAAGACGATCTTGACATGGAGCGAGAAAGGCGGGCATTGTCGGTTCGGTGCAATATGCTCGCGCGCAGATTTTCCAAATGCAGTAAAGAAGTCAAGGGCACCCTTTTCAGGGCCTACTGTCAGTGTTTCTACACTTGTCAGTTATGGTACCGGTACAAAAGGGTGTCCTTCAGCACCATAAGGGTGCAGTACAATAATGCATACCGCATCCTTATGAAGCTTCCCAAATATTGCAGCGCGTCGGGCATGTTTGCCGAGGCGGGAGTGCCCGATTTCTTTGCTGTTATCAGAGCGCGTATATCTTCCTTTTGGGAAAGATTGCGTAGCTCTGGTAACAGAATCCTCCAGGTGGTGGGCCAGGACTTGCATAGTCCAATGACGACTCACTGGATTTCGATGCATCGAAATCCAAATAAGAAGTAGACGCTGCTACACCTGTTGTGTAGTCTTATTATGTAAATTTATTTTATTATTTTATTTTATATATTTTAATCTAATTTAATTTTTCTTCTTGTATTTTTTGGGTTTTTACCTTAATAAAGAACTATTATTATATTATATTATTATTTGCATAATAATAATATACTTAGATTCATACTTTTTACATTTTTAAATATTTAACTATTAAAACAAAAACAAAAAAACATTTAAAAATATAAAAAATAGCGTCCCATCGGTCTCGGGAATATTATTATTAATTGATTATTTACCACGCGAACTAAGTCGCGGCATCAACTAGTTTAAATATTAATTTGGTATACTCTTTAACGGAATCACCTGTCTTAAATGTTAACGCGTTTGCTTGATTAATCTATCTTAAGAGATTCGTTAATAGGTATGGGAATTCGTATTTAGTTGTGCGAGAAGCTGCAATTAATCAAAAGTCTTAAGCTTGATCCATTGCAAGAACACTCTTAGATCGTAGATATCACAGATTAATTATTAGGGGAGACTGGGTACGGTTGTAACAACTCGAATATTACCGAAACTATGCACGGTAAGGGGAGTGAGTTTAGCTGGTTTGTAGTAGGCCGCAAATCCCGACACGATTCCCAGTGCTGCGTCGCAATTTAAGCACCAATAGGTATCTGTAATACTGTATAATGAGCTTATGGGGTTTTGACAATAGTAAGTAAAAAAAATAAGTTTTTTAGATGAATTTATTTACAATATAGCTTGATTATTAGTATCGATTAATATAGTTTTTATTTGAGTATTAGTTTATGTGATTTCAAGAGATTATAACAAGCTGGTTCACTATGTTCGTATTTTAATGCCAAAATGAGGATGTAATGAACTTCGTGTTGTACGGTTGTATGACATACACTTCATAATATTTTTGCATTTCAGATGCCTATATAGGAAACGTACAATAAAAACTTTGATGAAAGATATATTGTATTGTTCGAATGGTTTTGATTGAATCAAACAAAGGACGGTTTGAGGTTAACTGCATATAAAAACGACATTGACTATTTATCGGCTGCATTTTCTGGTGCATAGCCGCCATTGACGCAAATCACACGAGTGTGCTCCACGTCAAATACAAGTACTTTATTAGAAGAAATATCTGAGCAGAAGTGTGCTTGATCGAGCGCTGCTGCGTTTCTTTTTTTTAACTTTATTTCACACTGGTTGATAATGATCGGTTTATTTTAAAAATAGATAAGGCGCGATACTGCTCGTCGTCTCTGTGCCCCTATATGCCTTGACAGTTGAGCCTCCTAGAGATCAGAAATAAGGTAAAACAAAACCCTGTAGGCAAAATCGTCGCCTTTATAGCTTTGTTCTCTGCAAAGTAATGCAACTGTTACCTACCGCCTTACATTCAATAGAATAAAGGATTTTTAACGCCAACGCTAAGCGAGCTAGAAGTAATCTACGGATTTTTTTAAAGAATATAAGCCAGGTCAAGTATAGCTAATATTCTCTTCTTCCGTGCTGGGAAACTAAACTTTAACTTTCATTCCATTTATTGGACACCTTACATACAGGGTAGGTAGATATAAAAATGCCGATTTCAATGTCTTTGAAGTCTAAAGACTTTCGTACGACCTTCTTAGCCCTACTTCACCCTTTTTTGGGGTAAATTTTCTTTTCCCACACCTTACAAGGGACCTACCTACCTTAAATATTTCACATTTGTAGGCTTAATTATTTCGTGAATAGTGTGGTATTTTGCTTTTACAAAGAAGATACTCTGTACAATTTCATTCGCCTTAGTGAAACCGTTAACCACATAACCTTAATTTAAGGACACGCACCCACGCTGCGATTGTTTTGATAGTACAAAGACCAACCAATAGACATCATGTTTGTCGTCGCCCAGAGTGTTAAGTACTCGTAATTACTCGTACCTAATAGGTATTAGGTACGAGCCTTGTTGCGGTGATCGTTCATTAGCTTTACGCCATAGGGGCCTGGGGAACTGAATAGCAAATTTGTGTTGATTGGACCATGATCTTCTGGCAGAATAATAATATAATTTTCGCCTTCGCGTTTATGTATTTTTCCCCTTAAGCGTTACTGCTCTATGTTTATGAACTACATTTTATGTTTCCCCTCATGACCTTAGGGTCCAGTGACCAATATCAACCGAAGATACAAGCTAACTTTATAGTCAATCAAGAATGATAAATGATAAATAAATTATTTATTTTATAGGATAACTGGTGTCACTTATTATGACTCGGAAACCGGTTCGGAAAACTCTTTTTTCTGAGAAGAAGATATTATATTGTGGCATAAACACAGATGCAATCTTTCTTCTTTCGTTGTCCACTGTTTCTTTGTAGGAGGGCACAACCGGAGATTATTTATTTATTTCACAAATAGAATACATAGGAATATATTTTGGTTTCTTCGTATTCGTAAACGCTTGACGTCTTGTCTGAGCACTGCACATTCCTCCATGCTTAATATAAATATGTAGGTGCAATGTTTATGTAAATATAATTTAAAAGAAAAGAATAACATTAGCTGTTCAGTAAAAGCAAATAGTACAAATTAAATCTACAAAAGGCTCTTACTTATTGATTTTTTAAACTTATAATGGAGGTAGTTTTAAAATAAAAGTGAACGACACAAATCATAATTTCTTGTATACAGGCTTCTTCACTTTGATTATATATGTAACTTACCATCAGGTGAGATCGCAGTCGGTGGATAAAAAAAAAACTTAATATTTCATAAATCACAATCATAAATCGTTTATTTGCTAGAAACATTGTACAATAGGATGACAAAGACTAAATTTGACCATACATGTTTCGCCATTACTGACATGCAAATTAAAAACATTAAACTCATGTTTTTAGCTATGAGTTTAAACAAACCAAATATATTTTATAATTCTCAGAAATTAAATGACAGGACTAAATAAATTTCGTGTTTAATAGTAATAGATAATCTTTGTTTTTGTACCTAATGTTGTTTCTTGTTATTTTGGTCTTAATTATGTTCCATCTACAGTAATAAGCAGATTCCCTGTTCCATCGGAAGTTCATTAATTAGCCTTAGAAGAAAGTAAATAATATGTACCTAGTTCTTTCGCCTTAATAGTTATTTTTGTTTTAATTAGTTTCCGTTCCGTAATTATCCTTGTTAGTTTATCCTTGATATAATTTTGGTAGAAATCAAAGTTAGTAATTTTGTACAAGCAGAATATGCTTAATTTTGTTTTGTATGGGAAGTACCTTGCAGTATTCAAATATTGCATCGTCGATTTCAAGGTTCTTTTTTCAGATAGTTCAGGCGCAGGGCCAAAAAGTTTTTTTTAAGTGCTTACCGAGACGGGGGAGCGCAATATTGAGGACAGACGGTAAAAAATCCGGGTGTAACCTACGGTGTAACACCGCCAACTTCCAAACTTCAAGCTGCTACTGAAAAACTGACAAAGAAATCTTTTTTTAGCCCGATTCAGGATTGAGACTCCTTTTATACCTACGGTGTAATACCGCCAACTTCCCAACTTCAAGCTGCTACTGAAAAACTGACAAAGAAATCTTTTTTTAGCCCGATTCAGGATTGAGACTCCTTTTATACCTACGGTGTAATACCGCCAACTTCCCAACTTCAAGCTGCTACTGAAAAACTGACAAAGAAATCTTTTTTTAGCCCGATTCAGGATTGAGACTCCTTTTATACCTACGGTGTAATACCGCCAACTTCCCAACTTCAAGCTGCTACTGAAAAACTGACAAAGAAATCTTTTTTTTAGCTCGATTCAGGATTGGGACTCTTTTTATAAACGTATTTTCGACAGTGGGTAAATAAGTGCGCTAGCTCACCAAAGTTCCAAGTCAATTAGTACATAAATCTAACTTTGACTGTGTTCAATTTAGCCTTGAGGTTCTAAGGCCGAGGATAGCGTGCTAAGCCAGGGGCAGCCCGGTCACTATCACGGAAATTGTTATAAATATCTGCTATTGGTTGCAGACCTTATCTGATCGCAGATGTCAGATAGAATTTGTTCCGTATAGAACAGTCATAAAGTCTGTATTCGGCAAAGTAATAAAAAGTCTTGGTTGTAGGTAGGTATACAAAATTATACTCAATCTGAGTAAAATAAACTTTATCGGACGAAGGGATGGGCTGAATACTTACAATCTCTTTGTGTGAGTGTCTATAACTTCTATAAGTCGATCTCATAGTAAAGAATGAGAAGAAATCTTCTAAAACGTTAACTCTGTTAATTAAACTACAACAAAAGTTCCAAGTGTTACTTATTTTCTATAAATTCAATTTGTCACAATCCATACTTATACTATAAATTGCGAAAGTGTGTCTGTCTGTCTATCTGTCTGTCTGTCTGTCTGCCTGACTGCTACGCTTTCACGGCCCATCTGTTCAACCGATTTTAATGAAATTTGGTACAGGGATACGATGTATCCCGGGGAAGGACATAAGCTACTTTATATCCCGGAAAATTAAAGAGTTCCCGCGGGAATCAAAAAACTTAATCCACGCGGACGAAGTCGCGGGCATCACCTAGTAATAAAATACGCGGTAAACTTATAAACTACTTATTAAGTTATTACATAATATGCAAACAACTGTCCAGTACTTCCACAATAATTAAATTTATGAGTTTTCAGTTATTATGATTGGATGCCAATGAATCTATTGTGTCGCAGCGAGTGCGCGGCTAATAGGCCAACTCATTATCTTCAGTTACAGCAATTATGATTATAATGCAACGCTCTTTATATTGTTTTTATAGCACTGCGTGACCTAATCCACACTTAAATACGCTTATCCCTGAGTGACTTAAGTAGTTAAGTTTAAGTTCCTTGGAACTGTAAAAAAATTAAGCTTCTAAGTCAACACCACCCATATTTTGCATATGGAACCCTTACGCGGAAATTATAACAGAGGCAACTATCTTGACGCCAAAATGACTGCTCACTTAAAATATTATACTTCTTTGCAAATAATTAGGTACTAAAATATTTAAACAAACCTACTAAATAGGTACTAAATGCTGGTGAAATTTTACGCTGATCCATCACTTTGGGCAGTCATTCTGATGACAAAACAATGTATGTTTTTGCACGGTGTAAAAATGGACTTGAAGTCATGCCTCAATGTATAGAAAGCTCAATTTTATGACTACGCAGAACCTGCTTTTATTCTTTTACCGATACAACATGGATTCAATGGATCAGATTTTTTCAAATCGGAAAAATGGAGGGGGCGTCTTTTTGTGGGACGTGCTCAGTGTGCTAGTAGCTCCCTGTCTCCGAGCCCTCGTCGTAATTGAAAACACCTAAACTATAGCGTTCGAAACGTGTTTAAGAATTTAACGAGTGTCGAAGACCGTTCACCAATATGCCGTGAACACTGGACCGACGTTAGGAACAATACAGTCGGTAAATAACTCCCGAGTAAACGAGTGAAAACCATTATTAGAACAGGATAATTTCAATTTATATTTGTTACATAGCGATAACGAATTGAAGTAGACCTAATACTTTATTTGAATAGGCGAGCTTACAGCTTTTTGATACGACGCTTTACACCGCATTTTGATTTCGCAATCTACCTAAATCAGAAATAGGTTAGCATTGTAAAATGTAGAGGTCGGCTATGCGTGTCGGTGATCGATGGTATTGCGTGCTCTTGACGGCGGTAAAGTCTCGCGAAGGCACGGTTTGGCTGCGGTCTTGGAGTATGGTGCGGCGGCCCTTGGCTTTGTTCCTCGTACACCGCACGCCGCCGCCACCGGCAGTCGGCACCTCCTCCGCCTCGCGCCGCCGCGCCTACTTACGCCGCGCATGCTCCACGCGACTCGTAGATTCTCCACCGATTCACTATTCTACATGGTATCCACATAGTATAAGTCAAATATCAACGCTGCGCGCGGTCAGACGTATCAGTTCAGCTATCATTTTAATGCAACAGACCCTGTAATATCCCGTAGAGTCACCTAAGTGTTAGGGTAGATCGAGCGGGCGTACTGCCGTTCTACTAATTAGCAAAACCATTCGAAAGGGAGCGCGCGGTAGCACCGGTATCGATCTGAACTTATCGTGCTGCTCGAGCACGTCGTTCTCTCGGGATATTCGCCTAGCGGTCGCCGTCGGCGCCGGCCTTGCTGCACTGTTTACGCGTCGTATATATACCTATTTCATTCGCGCGATCATGTTCGCTTGAGCTAATAGATAACGCGGTACACGCTCTTGCAAGTGTACCTGGAAGCTCCACCAGGCTCAACAAACTTCGTGAATTTATCCCGAGCAGCGAAACTTAGGTAAGTTCTAGGCTATGAATTGTAACTTTTGTTGTATTCTTACTCGTAACTTTTGTTAGGCACTTTCCGCATTTCGGCGAATTTATTTAATCCACGTTTGCATTATTCCTTTGTAGCATAATTTTACTGGTTTTGTTAATACTTTAACAAGCCGTTTGCTCTTTATACGAATAACATCGTCTGTCCTGTTTGAGTATTTGCAAATTCATTAGATTTTTTTTATACCGATAGTGAAAATAGTATTCCTTGCCGGCCTTCTAATGACGTACTTCTCGCCATTCTAATAACTCCACGCACGCCATTGATTGTATCTGTAATGCGTAAAGTGGTTCGTTCTTGAATCGTGTGCTAGCTGGCCATCTGGTTTAGAAAGCTAAACTTAGATTGTGATATCGTAAACCCCCAAATGATCGTCTAGGAGTTTGTAGAGTGTTTTTATTATATTCCGAATTTTTATTTTAGAAATGGCTAAAGTATATATTTGATCTAAAAAGACATAGATAGGTATATATATTTCCTCTTGACAAATGAGAGTATTTGCTGGGGCAATAAATTTGGATATTTATACTGCTCATGACTGAATTTAAATTTACTTTCGACGTATGACGCGGTTGGTCGTATTTTTTTAATTATATTGCACATAAAATATACTGAAATTAATCAGCGTATTATACGGAATAAAATTTCTAAATATAAAGTATGTCTAATGCTGAATATCACAATGAGCAATTCATTGATAAAATTAATAAAAACTATTGTTTCCATTGTAATTTGTAGCCATTGTTAATGCTTTGTTGTGGGATTGTCATAGCGCTCTTGTTCAAAGTATAATAATAAAAGCTTGGCTTTACGCCTAAAAGAAGATGATTTTCTTAAGCTTTACGATGTTTGCTTTATATTGGCAAAAATTATAGCGGCTTTGTTACAATACGCATGAGGTAGGGTTCCGTATATTTGATGTCATGCCAGTAAAGAAAACTTCCTATTGAATTTCAAGATGGTTTAGAAATTAGAATAAAAGGCATTAAAGCGATTTTAATTCTCTCCCTGAAGGATTAATTGAAATATACACATTATAGCAACGGAGCTAAAACCTTAAATAAGTTCGTTGACTTGCCTTGCCACACTATAGTCATGATTTTTGTTAGTAGATACATTCTATGTGCCAAAAATTCTAGACATTTTTCTTTGACTGAGAGGATTCCTGACTTCAGTGTGCTTACTCTAAGTTTTTGTTCGATTGATCGTATGAGAATTCGATCACATTGGCGTCAAAGTAAAATGAAGTTTAACAGCATTAATTAAAGTTTCAAATTCAGTACAACTGATTTTAATTTGGAATCGTATCGTATTCATAAACATATATGAACGCATAAACGAAATTGAGCTCTATCTCGATCGATGTTTCTAAGGTTCATTTTACTTTGACGTTAATGTCACCGAATTCTTATACGATCAATCGAACAAAAAGTTAGAGTAAGCACACTGAACTCGCCTCGCGGCGTGACGCTTATTTCCGTTTGCGGTTTGTTACGCTAACTTCCTTTCTAAACTCGTGCTTAATTTAAGGCACGAGTCCTCCAATCGCGCACGGATTTGCGCCCTGATAGACGTATTTATTTCAGTGTTCATTAGAGGGCAGTACTTGCCTTGACGCACGGAATCCGTGTTTGTTTGATGTGACGTTTTTAGTGAACAGGCAAGAAAACTCAACATTTTTAATTTTTTATGGGTTATAAATCTATAACAATTTATAAAAATGTATATGTAAAATGGATGAGCTACGCCAGAAGTCTCGTTTCGTCGCCCCTTCATTCAGCTCCACCTAATCGACCTTCGTTTCGCTACGGAGGTCACCGGCTCGCTTCATTCAAAACCTCCTTCGCAAGCTTCTGGCTTCGCGCTTTACAAAAACACTAGGGGTAGGGCAGACAAGACTACGTGGAGTCGGGTTGTGCTGATTCGGTTTTGGGATAGATTCACATTTTTGAATAATATTGTGACCCTTTTATAGCATGTCATTCACCATAATACGAGTAGATATATCGCCGTCAACGCTCCTAAACTCTCTCGCTGCACAGCGTTGTCGATTTAACGCCGGAACAAAATTTCGGCTGCAAACCCGTGCGAGGTTTGAGACAATACTGCCTTCTATTGAACACGCAAATGGAAATAAGCGCGCGGGGACCTCAAAAAATTACCTAGACCTCACACTAAAACTTCAAATGTCTTATGTCACCCACATTTCATGTTCACGCAACACCAACAAATTATAAAGACGACCAGTAACCTGCGCGTCGCCGGGAGGCAGACTGTCCTCATACCTCGCCAAAATTGTTTAAATGAATGGACCATGAAAAGGTTACAGACTGACAGACGGACAGACCCACATTTATAATAGGTATTAGCATGGACGTTGATCAACGTTGAACCCGTTTCTCACATTCACATTCTCTTTTGCACGACTTTCCGCATAATTTATCTACTTACTTTAGAGTAGAGTAGATAAATTTAACATTTAACCAGCTTAACATTTTTTGCGAACATTCCCTGGGATTTCGAAGCCTAATATAATTTCCTTTAATTTGCGCCATTTTCTATTCAACCCCAATGGCGGAAAATCGTTTTAACGTGCAATTTAGAC
This sequence comes from Erebia aethiops, assembly GCA_923060345.2. NCBI lineage: Eukaryota > Metazoa > Arthropoda > Insecta > Lepidoptera > Nymphalidae > Erebia > Erebia aethiops. Next base: position 6,795,208 of record OV281079.1, on the reverse strand, counting down.
TTAAAAGATTTTCACGGCTAGCGACACAATAGTCTATGAATTCACTTCATTAATAAAGTGCAGACGAATTTGATTCTCTTTTGCAATGTATGTTTTTGCACACCATCATGTCCGAACCGAAGCATAGACTGTTTTTAGTTTTATCGTATGGATTAGTCCCATTTTGATTAACTGACATAGGTAAGTAGTAAAATAAGAAAAGAAAAAAGCTAACGACTCTTACAATTATAGTAGTTTGTGATATGTGTAAGTAGGTCTTTACACACGAGTTGACTCATGTCAGCCCGATGCCGCCAGGCGAGGGCCAACCATCGTCACGAGTTTTTTCAATAAATTTGTGAGAAAACCTGAAAATAAAACTCAAGTAGCTAACCTACCGAGGACTAACCCATACTTATATTTAGAGATTTTTGGCGGCTATTAAGTAATACCGCGATTTTTTTCTCACATCTAAAATACCTAATTGTTCATTTTATTATTCCAAATCACTCCATATTCCATACCACTCATATTATTTAATAATTTATAAGAAAAACTCGATGAAACTTTTAAAAATAGCGCGCACAGATTAAAGAATTTTGTGCCTACGGCGCGTTGTTGTAATTGCGTTATTTAATTATTGGCTTCTTGGTTCTAGGTTCTAGCTCTTGGTTTCGAGTTACTACTATTCAGCCTTTATGTTTTTGATCTTTTTGAAATCTTATCATAATTAAATACAAGTTTTAATTTCATCAACTTACATCTAAATGTTATTATTTTTTAAGTTTTCTACATACAAGGTCAATATCATTTATATGAACCCTACTTGCAAGAAAACTTTTTGTTCAGAAGTCAAGTGGACCTACAAAAATTAACCCTTAACACACACTTAACACATAAGCTTCCCTTATTAGTTAAAAAATTTGGTAAATTTCCTACTGCAATTAGCCATAAAATTGTCAAAAAGAGGCAAAACTCAATTTTAAGAATCAAATTTTAAGTTCAGAAATTACCGCCTTACCACATTTGAAGTCCGATTTCTCACAATAAAGCCCCCTAAAGTACCAAGTTTTTAAACTAATAAGGGAAGCTTAGGAACCCCAATAGTTTTTGAAATTAGTCGGAAGTGACGTAGACAGGTTTAAGTATTTTAAATCTTAAGTTGAAAATTTGTCTCTACTTCTGTCGAACGTAAACTTTTCACTTTTGACCAACAATTTTTCGACTTGGGTTAATGTTATGATGGTAATTATTTCATGCAAAGTAGTACATATCGTAGCAAGCATGTTCCCAAAAGAAATGTTCAGAAAAAAACACTAAATAAAAAGAAAAAAAATTTAACACTCACTCCCTCAGAAATCTTATGAAAAAACGTAAAAAAATTATACTACCAAAAATTGCTGAACATACATGGGGTATTTTCTGATAGGTCCCTACAGGGTAGTTCCCGTGAACTCAAAATCTTGAAATTTGGTACGAAGCAACGTCTTATAGCACAGATACAGGAAAAATTTTGAAAAGCATAAATTTTTAGTTACATCATATAATAAAAATATTTTTAAAACTTATCTACTAATGTTATCGATTTCATTTAGCAATAAAAATACCATAACTTTTACTTATATACCTACAGGTTTGTACGGAACCCTCGGTGCACGAGTCCGACTCGCACTTGGCTGGTTTTTTAAATCACTTAGACCCTGGAAGTATAATTGCAATATATGTATTTCATTTTCCCGCTAAGAGAATTTCCTCAAAAGCTTCAATGCATTTTCTATAGCACAAATTACATTCGTATACCTATTAAATTTCAGAATGTTCTAACGTTTAAAACATAAGTTTGTGTTCTTGCAACCAACGTTGTAAAGTTTAGTTAATGCAACGTTGGTTCTAAATACAATAGGTATGAAAATCTCGTTTGTGTAGTATGTAAAGTTTAGGTAATGCAAGTTCGACTCTAAATACGAGTACAAAATGAAATTTTCGTTTCTGTTCCATGTAAAGTTTAGTTGAACAACGTTGGTTCTGAACACATTATAGTCTCTCAAATTCCGCGAAATTTATATGATACTCGTATTTTGCAATGGTGTAACATCAACCGATATGAAAAGTTGCTTAATCTTTAGAAATGTGTATTTTACAGCACACTTTCTGTAATAAAGAAGAGGTTTGCTACGAAATCCGGTTTGAAATATCAGACAAGTGACAGCCACTTTGAAAGCGAGTGTCGGTGTTCATACGGGAAGAACTACTCCGTATGAATTTTTAATCGAACTCCGTTCTGTGTCATGTTTCTGAACATGACAACAGCTAGCTATGTTGCAGTAACAAAAGTCGCTTTAAAAACAACAATAGAGCGTGTTTGTTACAAACGTTTCAATTATAAAGCCTGTCGATAACATAACACGTAGCGCTCCACTCCCGAAATTGTTTCATTCGAATATACTTTAAATGCATTTTTTTTGTAAAAACCTGTTATTTTAATCTGATTGCACAACACAATTTTGTGAACCGTCGCGTTGTCCTAGTACGCGAAGCGACTCCATAGAAAATTACAAACGTATATCTTACGCGACAATGTTGACCGTACCGACCGTACATAGTACGTAGAATGCGCAGCGTGTAGAGTGACTTTTTTTTATAATCTTTAAGCAATATCCAGATTGTCCAAACGTCTTATTACCGGTTAATGTGATGTGATATCTTAGGAATCGTGAAATGTAAAAGAATTGAATGTTTAAAATTTAAACATTAGTTTAATAAGAAGTTGTTGTTTTACATACTTACCTAAATAAATAATACTTTCCATTATATCTATAGGATCAAAGTATGTCTATGTCCTAGTTAGAAATGGTTATTAGATAAACTTAGCCGACAAGGATACAAAAACCTGTTATCGGCTAGTCTAGACTGGACTGGTTGGAAAATGCCGAACAACTGCACAACTCCTTGTTAGTACATCTTTGATATTGATATACATAACAATAAATGGCGGCGCTAGCTGCAGGGCTTTTATTCTCAAATAGCGCTCGACTTGTACTGGAGCTCTTGTCAGATACGAGACTTTGAATACTCAAAGGTACGATACAATAGGTGTTGTTATCTGTGAACGGCTTATCAGTAGGTAACGACTAAGTTTCATTGTAATATGTTTCGATTTAACTTGAGAACATAACTTTCTTTGGATTGAAATTGTTCTACCCCTACCTGTATACCTCTCGTTTTTTTCATACTTAATTATTTTTGTTATTGTATTACATGCTAATGGCTAACCCTTTATTGCTATCTCTCCTAGTGATAAATGGTAAAGCAATAAATGACTGAATTTGGTTAAAGGGTTTTTACTAAACCCATACCCGTAATGGGTACAAGCACACAACTTTTGTAAACCGAGGGAGAGGGCTGGTTATCCTTAACACAGATCTAAAAAATTTAGCTAGGTAGCCAGTTCTTGATCTTGCAACATGTAGCAAATTTTAACCCTTAACCACCTACCACCTGTTTCTACTGTTTCTGTCCCTTAACTACCTACGTGCGGTCCTGGAGACCGCTAGTAGATTATTGCTTCTAATTTGGAATCTATAGTAACAATGAAACATTAAAGTGAGTAAAATACTTGTTTATAATCTAGAGCTTTATTTTAGAATAACATTTATTACAATTAACACTAAAATCTTGAAAAAAACTAACAGTCTTTACAAAGGTACAACCCTGGCACAAAATATTACTACTTACCCATAAGAAATTGAGATCTGTAAAATTACGAACTTAAAATTTCAACTTTATATTCATTCTTATAAATTGAGTAAACTAACTATAAAATAAAAAAAACAACCATCTTTAAATAAAAACTTGTACAAAATTGCAATCCGTCAACATTTACAATTTTTCGCGGCTTTAAAATACATTTTTGATTCTCACTCCATCCCTCTGGTCTGAAGGTAATAATTTTTTTTGCGACGTTCCATGTGCGGTCTAATAAGCTTTTTGCCATTTTTTTCATGAATTTTCGTTGTTATTACTCATTTTGACACTAAACAAACAAAAATTAATAACGGTTTATTATAGAATATATGAATATAAAAATGTCATAACCACCTACGTGCGGTCTCGGAGAACGCTAGCGAAATATTTTCACTAACTCAGGGAAGCCGCACGCACCTATACTACACGGCGAGCGTAAACTCAATACGGTTCGGTGTGTAGAAAAGGTATATGGAAGCACTCGTCGCTACGACACATACACATCGAAAAATTAGAGTTCAAAAATTCGTTGCGGTCTGTGAGACCGGTGGTAGGTGGTTAAGGGTTAACTAAGCAAACCTGACATACGACACTATGAAAATTGTTAATGCAGAATGTTAATAGGTATATACCTAGCTAGATAAATTCCGATGTGCAGTGAGGCAGGACTAAAGTTCCGGTGGTGAGCATTATTCGTAGTCACAAGTTATGCAGATTGCAGCCACTGAATCGAGCATAGCTCCAACAAGCAAGCGAAGCAAGTTCCAACAGCTGTTTACAATATGTTTTGACATATTTCAGTAGCTTTTATTAGTCATTAATCATTATAATTATGTTATTGGAATTTTTCGATATGATACGCACCTATATCCATACTAATATTATAAATGCGAAAGTGTTTCTGTCTGTCTGTCCATCTGTCTGTCTGCTAAGCTTTCACGGTCCTGTTCAACCGATTTGGATGAAATTTGGTCCGAGGAAGGAAATAGGCTACTTTTTATCCCGGAAAATTAAGTAGTCCCTGAGAGAATCGAAAATTCTTAACCAAAGCGGACGAAGACGCGGGCATCATCTAGTTAAAAAAATTAAGTAAAGTCTTTTTAGTTCAAAGATATTAAGTACATTACCTGAATCTGAAGTCATAATAATTATAATAATACTAGATGATGCCCGCGTCTTCGTCCGCGTTGATTGAGGTTTAGGTATAGGTTCCTGCAGGAACTCATTTAATTTTTCTTCATGAAATGTAGCCTATGTGTTAATTCAGATTACAAGCAAGCCATTCCAAATTTCAGCCAAATCGGTTCAGTCATTGCGGCGTGAAGGAGTAACAAAATCCAAACTTAGTTTACCAACATCCAAAAATTTCACATTATTTTATGAAATTAGTAGGATAGGATAGGATAGGTCGTTGATAATAATTTGTTATAGAGGAAATTCTCTTGAACAGCAAGGGATTTGAAAATCGTAGATAAAAATAAAATGATTCCGTTCACAAAATATGAATATTGCAATGAAACTAAAACAAGGACTTTTATTCGAGAACGAAATTCAAAGTTATATCTCGTCCTATTGTTCTCCATACATCCAGTATGTAGTATTGGATATTCTGCCAAGAGAATACGTGCTAGGACTAATGTGTTGCAAAAATAACACGATGGACAATAAAAAAACACTGCTTGCGTAATAGTTACCTGTTGTTTCTTTGTTATAACGGAACAGAATACGAAGAACTGATTACGGACTTACGTACTTTCAAGATCTGATGATATTTAATTTTTTGCATAATTTCCTTAGTCTAAAAATGCTGTCAGTAAAATGCTAAACGGAAGAGTCCAAGCAGCTCTTGCTGCTGTAATATATGCTGCCCTACTAACTACTTCCAGGTTGCGGTTGGTAAATAACTGGGTCTCATATTCATTTATTTTGCATTTTTAGCCCTGTTAGGGTGAAGCAAGAATGAAAAAATCACTCTTCAGACTATGTTACCAGAAGATTCTTAGTTACTTTGGTTACATTGCCGAGTAACTTGGATTAATTTATCTAAGTAGTTGGCAAGGAGGATGGCAAAAGCGTAGCCGTTGGTCCGAACAGTGGAGGTCTCTTTGTACATGCTACAATAGTATATTGTGTGCTTAGGGTGAAACAAGACGATTTCAGACGAGGGTGAAGTTGAAATCTGAAATCGTGTTTCATCCCGTGGCGCACACACCATTTCCATTTCATTTCATATAATCTGCATTAAAAGTGCGAGTGTTATTAAAATTGTATTTCTTAATGATTTTAGTTGCTAGGTTGTTGTTTACAAATATCATATGATCTATCTGTAAGTTTACTTGATGGGTAAAATGACAGTTAAAAATAAACAAAAGATACTCTGACAGGATTGAAAGGAGGGCTGCTACGTCATTCAGCGGGTAGAAGTAGTTCTACCCGCTCCATGACGTATTCGTCAGAAATTGGCTAGTTTCAAGTGGCATTGAAACTCGCATTTTCAATGGAGGTTATATGAAAAGACACTTAACTGCGGCTATGATCTTTAGGTATGAAGAAGAGAAAAATAGAGATTATTCGTGTAGATTTTTGACTATAACGTTAATAGGGCTTCCAATCCCGGACTTTTTTCGTCCATTTTCAATACCGGTATTGAAATGTCTAATACCGGGATACCGGAATTTAAGCAAAAAAGTGCTCTTTTGGAGTCAAAGTGGGGAAAAATATTTTTATGGTGCATTTTCCTTCAGAAAAGACTAGTTTTAAGTTAAAAACAATCTATCCAAATTTTAAGTTTTTCCCAATACCGGGATCAAAATTTTTCAAATCAAATATTTTTTATTCAAATAAACTTTTACAAGTACTTTTGAATCGTCAAGTGAATCTACCACTGGTTCGGAATGCCATTCCTACCGAGAAGAACCAGCAAGAAACTCGGTGGTTGCTCTTTTTAAATAATTCATTTACAATTATTCCCGGTATTAATACCGGTATTGAAACAAACCGGTATTCGAAAGCCCTAATAACGTAGACTCCCAATTGGAAAGGATTTTCAGAAAATCCATTCGCGTGGAGCCAAGATTTGGGGGTTGAAGGAGTCGACTAGTTTCTTGTAATACAAGTCGTTATTTTATTTCCATAAAATATGGATATTTTGTAATAGCTTGGAACATGAATTGAAGTTTGTTGTTTAACTAGTTCCAGTGCATATTAACATAATTTTGCGTTTACCTAAATACATACGAAATGACTCCGGGTAGTTTCGTCCTTCATACCGTTATATACCGAGTTATAGCGTAAATTGTTTACTTGCAAAGTATAAATCCTGTAGGTACAATATTCAGTGAAAACTTTCATCAAGTCTAAATGCTACATAGTAAGCAAAATTGCGGGGAGAACTACCTAATTTTGATTTAGGATTGGCACTATAGGCGCTGTGTTTATTTTAATTATACGAAGCGTAGGAGTCTCTCTTTACCATAATTTTATTCAAAGGACACATGGACCATAATTTTGGGTCGTGGCTGTTGTTCGTACAATATAATCTCGGAAACCACTACATGGATTTTCATGAAAACCGTTTAATCAATGGACAGATTATACAGATAGGTAGACAGATTCTTCGGTTTGTCTGCAATTGATAAAAGTTTAGGGCAAATTGGTCGAAAAGTATCATGAGAATTTTTCAAAAAGCTCAATATCGGCATTCGGCGGACTCTGCGGCGTGAGAATATTCAACTTAATATATCGAAGATAATTTTCCCGATGCTAACATACTACCTTCTTAGAAAAAGGCTGGCTGGCTTGCATCAACACATGTCGAGGAACGCTTAACCTTTAAATATATACAATACTAGCTAGTAAAATTATTACTGTGTAAATTTTTAACGAACGTAAGTTACGATAACCATGGCGGCTTGAAAATATTCCACTTAATATTATATCTAAGATAATTTTCCCAACGCTAACATACTATCTTCTAAGACTAAGGCTGGCTTGCAACTCCACATTTTGACAGACACTTAACCTTTAAATATGAAAGCAATACTAGATAGTAAAATAATTATTTTTAACGAACGTAAGTCACGATAACCAACTGAATCAACCACCCATAAGGCTTCATGGCCGGAAATCGCACATATCGCGGTGCGGCTCATATGTAATTTTCGGTTCATCCAATAGCATCCGGTCCGGCGTCGGTGTGGCTCCGGCTTCATGTAAGTACTTACATGAAGCCTCAGGGCCGATGGCACCTACTCCGAATAACGTTTAACCTAGGAATAAAATAATACCAATTTTAATTAATTCCTGACATAAACGCAACTCGGAGCTGGTGCAAATGGTCCTAAAACTATTTAAAAAAATTACCAGTCATAGAGACTGCCGATAGAAGTGAAAACAAAAAAAAGAAAAAATATTTCAAATATAAAGCTTAAAACTAATGCACTAAAGTTTAATTACGAATGTACTATAACTAATTATATTAATTAAGACCCTTTGTCTTCGTAACAACGCGAGGTGGCGAGGTGTAGCTCACGGTTACACAGCACTTATTAATATAAATCTATAAGCTAAGGCATTGAAGTTTAATTACGAATGTACTTTATTATTACACTTAAGACCTTTTGTCTTAAGAAGAATGGTGTTGATCACGCGTATTCACATTTTTACCCCCTACCAAAATGTGCTCAAGTTTTCACTTCAAAAATGCAGCTTAAACTCCGTGGATACTTCGACTACCTGTTCGAACCCGGGGCGAGTCGCGAATACATAATAAACCACACATTGAACGTGTCAGATTAATTTCCCTGCTGATACGCGAGCACTATTTGTGGCGATTTTTTTATCCACTACTTACAATTTGCGATAACGGTGCGGTTGCATTAATACCGTGCTTTTAGTCAAATTTTATCGCCTGCGGGGACGGGTTAGAGGATCAAACCGCTTCGCTGCACGGATTAGTCAAATATTTGTCTGATTGCGAGCAGAAGTCAATCATGTGCAGCAGCAAAGTGCATAACCAATCGGAAATTTCTATTTCGCTTAAATCAATTAATAGGATCCAATTAAATTTAGGTACTGCGTCGCTAAATATATTTGCATCGTGACCTACGAGGTTTAAGGGCTCAGAAAGCTCATTAGTCATACGCTGTCAAGTAGTTCAGCAGTTGGCTAAATATTCATATTAATGTATAAAGGTATGTTCTACGTTTGAAGGTCGGCATATTATTAATTTATTTTGTTCACTTTTTCAAAGATCAGATTAATTTAGAAGACCTCACAGTAGTGTGACAACCTTTTAAAGGTGGCAACTTTTAACATGACTGTGTTCTATAAGATCAATCAAAATTGTATATAGAGTTCTGTACTCGAGCATACTACATTGGCTCAGTGTTAGAGGGCTTGGATACAATAGGGCCTCCCTTCGATGTCACTAATCATATTATAATTATTATTATGAGTTATAGTCCAAAGCCGAAATGCGGGCGCATCGTTCAAATCCCAAACTTCGACTTTTGCCTGTTGATTTCTCAACATGTATATTTCTAGCCCAAAGCTGAATCGATAAAATGGAGTTTTGGCTTTGGATTTGGCAATCCCGACTTATGAATTCGACTGTTCAGACTTTTAATAAAACAATACATAGGGATTAGGGACAGTGGATATGAATATTTTGGTAGTACTCTGACTCGGGCATTTATAGTTTCGTGTCGTTTATTATGAATTATTTGTCAGCGCTGTGAGCTGGACCATTTTTTTAAAAATTAAATTTCAAAACCGTGGAAAATGAACTTTCTGATCGAACAATGATCAATCGCTTATCGCTTACAGATTGAGGCTTTGTTGGGGATAGTAGAGAATAATAAAGCGTAAATAAATACAGTAATATGTTATTACGGATGATTACGGACGGAATGAAACGATAAATTCAATGCTGCATTTGAAAAACTTCAGTCCAATTCATGTATGAGAATTTTCGGAGTAGGTATACTAGTTGAATAGTACATTTTTACCCAGGCTGGAAATAAAGCAATTCATGGTTGAGTAGTATTGGAAGGACGAGGCAAAGCCGAGGATTTCCAAAAGCCGAGGTCTTCTCTAAACAAATCTTAATATACAACTTAAAACGTATTACTCGAACTGTTAAAGAGCTTTATATATACTTTTTGACATGCAGGCATCTATGAACTCCTTAAACAGGTCGATTTATCCGTTTGACAAACAAGTATGTACATATACGATTACGATTTCCTTACACAATCGGGGGGCTGATTCCCTATTTGAGTATTAGCGGTCAGAAAGGAGTCAATGTACGTATTGTTTTTGTTTCGAATAATTAAGCCGTTTCCGAGTAAATCATATTATTGAGGCATGGCATCTAATTATTTGACTATTCAAAAGCGTTTTGTCAAACTTGTAAGCTTTGTAAAGCAATCGTAGAAAGTACAACACCTAATTTATTATGTAGGCAAACGAATACTTTTACACACGAAATGTCAATACAACCATCGCAGTATTATCACATGAGTAAAGATTCTTACTCTGTGGTTACTATAATGTTCATTTTAGTAGCTCCAGTATGGTTAGGGTAAGTATGAATGTCTAAGACGTCAGGCTCTTTATTGCCTCGTAAATCCAAGTACCTACAATGTGATATGGTGTCGTTATTTTTACCTAAATATGGATGGGTATATACCTACTTGTCATAACTATAAGTCGGTTTATAGAACTTCTCATAACGTTTCGATGAAGAGGTTCATGTCTTTTTCAAGAGATTTAAATTTGTTTAAAAAAATAAAAGATGACATTTTATGTTCATCTAACTCTTGTCTGTTTTAGGTTAATTCTAATGCATGAAGAGTGAGTCGTCTATTTGTTGCAAAATTCCACAGGAAATGCGCACCAGTGGCTGCAGAGGAAACTTAGATATTTGCCTGCCAAGTTTCGATCTGTGAATTGGCAACTTTGTCCGCTTTCCCGTCCATGCTTTATTATGGAAGCTTTGGTGACTTACTTTGATACCATGGAATTCCATAATTCGATAATAACTAGGTAACTCCTTTGTTTGATATGTCTTACTTTGATACCATGGAATTCCATAATTCAATAATAACTAGGCAACTCCTTTGGTTGATATTATACCGCTAATGTACTAAAAGGAAATACTGACAATAACAGTTTCGATACGTTGGAGTTCGAAATTTTAAGTCAGAATTCATAATTTCATGAAATAGTCAAGTATATTATTGAGTATATTTATTGAATGATCATAGTTTTTATCAAGAATTATCACCTTATTAATTGATGATAATATGGAAAAAAGTCTATTTAAGGCACGTAAAAAAGATGAGCTTCGCCTGAAGACTCGATTTGTCGACTCGTTTGTCTTTCAGCTTCCCCTACTTGACCCTCGTTTCGCTGCATAGGTCACCGGCTCATTTCGCTCTACCCCCTTACTTCACTCGCTACCTCAGAATACAGAACAAACCAGAAACCTCATCCAGCCGTAATTGCAAGCCGCGCGTTGTGTCCAAAAACTGTAGAAACACCCCGCGCCCGTCGCTCTTCCCACCCGCGTAATGTTGCTAGCTCACAAACTATTTCCCTATTTTAGGGTAAAAGTTCATATTTGAGGGAAAATAATAACTGTCAATTCCTTCCATTTCTTAATGAAATGAATGAATGGAATAAGTATAAAACACAAGTTGAATAAATAAAAGACGGTGTCATTTCAATTAAAAATATAAAATAAGTGTTTTAATTTCATATTTTTGTTATTAGAATTTATGAGGTAGTTAATCATACTGCGTCCATAGATATTCTTACCAACTGTAGCAACCTTTGAGACGTATCGTTTTTTTTTCTGTTTTTAATAGCGGAATAGCTATGTCTATACAAGAATTCGTGACACAAATTTTAATTTCCCTTTTGCTGAGTAAGTTTTCTAAAATATTGTCTTTTGGAATTAGAGCTTATTAACAGAGATTTACATTTAGACAAATGATGAAACCTTATGTCTAGATATTTTTCAATCACAAGTCTTATAAGTTTATTTCGATGGCTTTGACCATTTACGTGGTTATCCTCCACGTGAAGTATGCTATTTTTACCTATGAATTTCTTATAAATTGATATTACTATGGCTAGCCGCTGAGCATTTGAGTTAATTACAATTTCTTCAATTGAAATTTTACGGACATGTGCTTCGGAAATACAGCAGATATCATAAATACCCTGTGAAGGGTAGCAAAGACCACCTCTATTCTTCAAACCAATAAGTTTGTGAAACCATTCAACATCAGATGCTAACATTGTTTCTATACAAAATTGACATTTTATATGCTTAACTAAATAATGAGTTACACTGCCCGCTATATAACCTACGATATATTTTGTCAAATCATGTAACTCGGGCAATGCGGAAGACAATAATTTTGCAATACTGCCACCAATATTTTCTTCAATAGACGCTGTTGGAATATCATTAAAAAGCTGATCGTTATCTTCAAATCTTTGTGAATGCGCGGAAAAATTAATTGCTTTAGTCGAAGATGAACAATTTAATATGCCTATGTTTTCCAGAGGTATGCAATTGCCGCTATCGGAGGCTTTTAGCTCTAGATGGCATAATACTTTCCGATAAATGCCTTTAAATTGTCGTGCATTTGGGTTGTCATTATGTCCCCCGTGCATTCGTATCATTCCGAAAAGCAATTCTAAGTGATCCTGGCTGCATTTATACGTAGGTATAAATACAAGCATTTTGTCAATTTCAACTAAACTCTCGTATAGTGATTTCAGACTCTCAATACATATAAGAATCCCCAGAAATCCAGTTTTACACGCACATTCTAAAACTGGTTTATAACTTTTTAATATAACTTCCACTTGTCTTTCATCTTGCTTGATTTTTCTCTTTGTAGTATTTTTAATTTTTAATTCACGTATATAACATGTCATTCGATCTAAAAAATTATATATCATTTCTTTATTGCGACTATTCAAAGGTTGTTTGTAATCAAATTGCTTCATATTACGAGAGTTAAATACATCAAAAAGATCATTCATGTTTTGTACAAAAGTTTCAGTAGCTTTGGAATTTTTAAACGCAATTAATTTGGCATCCTCCCTACAAAATTTTAACGCTGTTGCGACACTTCTACTTAAAACTTGACTAGCAAGTTTAACTTTCATAATGTTATTACGGAACATTATATGTCTTCGTGTTAGCTTATTAGCTATGTGAAGTCCTTCATTTTCTTGAAGATTGTTTAAGTTACATAACAGATTCCAACTGATTTCTTCCTGGTTTTCATCAAGAATGTATTTTTTAGACTCGAAGTGATTCCTTATGAGCTTAAACATGTGTACTGGATCTAAGAAAACAGCTATATCAGAATTGTCAACTGGGTGCTTAAAAGTGGTTCTCAGTTCCTTTTCACTATCTATTTTACATCCTAACAACTTCATAGCCGTTATGTTTGTTGCATGCCCATCAAAGGTCAAAGATGCTACTTTAACACCAGCATCATGACATTTGATGAGACACAGTTTTATCAAATTAACTTTTTGTTCTGCATTCAAACCATGCACCAAGAAATATCCAAGAGGCAACTTAAAATGATCGTTAATGCCATTCAGTAAAAAAACGTATACTTCAGAGGCTAATGTTTTACAGTTTTCGGAAGTACCGGATCCCATGTCAATATATCCGCAATTTTTTTTCCCATCCCATAAACTTTGTTGTCTGATGGACATCTCATCAGCAATTAACGCACAAATAATTTTACGTTCGGAAGATGCTTTCTCTTTTAGAGCCAAAAACGATTCATCGGAGAATCCAGGCTCCCCGCTTATATTGGAATACCACCTGGACAACGTTTTTGGGTGTGGCAGGCACGTTTCGAATGTTGCCCTTACATATTTATATGCATTCGGGGAAAGAAAATTTAACGTAAGACAAAATTTTTTAATCTTAGCATTATATTTTGGTTTTTTCTTTTTTAGGACGCATTTATTGTACATATTATTAAAAATATCAGCTGCTACAATATCGTTTGATAGCAAGTCATAAATATCATCATTGACGTAACGATTGTTTTTTAAATTCCTAAGAATGCTTTTTAAGGATTCGTTCTTTTTTACAAGACGTCTATTTTTTTGCTGCAATGTTTTTATGCGTCGGATATGTTTTTTAGAAAGTATTTGTGTGCGGCGCAATTGGGATCTTAATTTTGCTTTTTTCGGCGTGTCGAATACAGAGTCCAAATCCGAAACGTTTACATCACCAATCTCCGAGTTTGTTTTAAGTGGTGAAAGGTAAGGTGGTTTAGTCTGAAATAAAAAAAATTTAGTCTTTAAGTCATATAATATAATCTTATAATTATACTATAATTCTTAAAACAAAAATAAAAAAAGCAATGTGGATAAACGTAAGTGGGATACTTAATTACAAAACTGTAGAATAAAGATTGTCTCTTAATAAGATTGTTAAAAGTGAAAAGTTTATAGCGCAGATATATTGCTATTTATACTATAAATAAGTTATAATTAATACGTACATCTTTAGATTTTTCCATGCATGACTCGGACTCTTCTGCTGCCATGGCCAGATTCTAAAATATTTTATCATAAGTTATGAGTCATATATTCTTCATCTACGAAGTAAGGTAAAATAAATATACTAATGATGATGATTGATAATGATTTGATGAAAAATTCTATAATCTACCTGATCTGGAAAAGCTCCTTTCCTCAGCCATTTTAAACCACATTTTGTCTTATAAAAATATTTCTCCTCAAAATGCATTGAGCAAACTACGCTTCGCTTTGATGGTTTCCAAAGCTGGTCTAACCTTGCTCTTTGAATGATTTTTGTCCACTTGATTTTCCTTTCTTCGTCAGCAGGGAATCTAAAATTTAACAAATATCTGTATTATTGTAATAAAAGTATTTATAATATTTATAAAAGGTATTTTTATAATATTAAATATTCATATTATCAGATAAATATTATAAATGCGAAAGTTTGGATGGATGTATGTATGGATGTTGACTCAATCACGCCCCAACGGCTGAGCGGATCTGGATGAAATTTGGTACAGAGATAGATTACAGTCTGGAATAATGATATAGAATGGAATAACACATAGGCTACTTTTTATCCCGGAAAATTAAGGAGTTCCCACGGGAACCGAAAAACCTCGATCCACGCGGACGAAGTGGCGGGCATCAGCTAGTAAATAAATAAAAAATATAAGGTTTTTTCTAAAGGACATGTCCCAGTTCAGTATGGAGGGTAGTTTTTTATTCTGAGTGTCAATGAACCAGAACCAAACTGCCATCACGTCAAAGAAAAAAAAATATAACATTAAACACCTTATAAATAATAATTTTAGAAAACCCCGTTTTTAATGGCAACACTAAAACTTGGGATAAGTGATTAGTTGTGATTATTAATATTCCGTTTCGATAAACTTCCCGTTTTCCACTACATAGTGCATACAACATTATAAGATTAATAAATATTAATTTGAGTAGTTGAGTCATTTGTAAAATAATAATAATATTATACAACAATAATCACCAATAGTTAAAGATAAACAAAACTGACAGTGACATTTGACAATCACCCTATGCCATACGTGACAAAGACAGTCAAGTTTTTCTTTACTGTTGATAAGATTCAGACAAAAATCTAAAAAATAAAAATGTATTTTTCTCCATATTGGGGTCCTTTAAAAATGTGCAAATTATTCTATATAAGCCATATTTAAGGATCTCAATTCACGTGTATTAAAATCGTCTTGGTTCATGTTCTTGGACAAGTCCTTTATTTTATAGTTAGTTTAATATATAGATTTTAGCATTTTAATGTATTGCATAGTTTTAATTTTAATAGCATAGTTTTAATTTTAATAGTATTTGTTCACAATCTATTTGAATATTTCGAATTTCCAAGTATACATTTCAATATCATAACATTCTTTTTAAAGTTGGTAAAACATTTAGTATTTAGTTATTGAAATACTACAAATAATAAATCCCTTAGTAATCAGAAGTAGGGAAAATCAAAAATGTTATATTGGCAACACTAACGAAATGGACGCATCATTGCCCTTGACAATTGAAAACAAAATAATTTATTCAATAATTAAATAAAACAATGTTTGAATTAGCTACTTACACATGAAATGTGATCCCATCCTGTTTCTTTTTGGGACCAGCAGCATTTTTACATGTAGGAACGGCACAACACGGCATAATTTAATTTAATTTGACACTTGTAGCACACGTTAAGCGTCACGACGTCCACAGAGTGACTAATCGCCTGTTCGTGAACCTACTCAATTTAAGAGTAGGTTTTTGCGCTTCAAGAATAGGCGCGTCCGAGGTTTCTGGTTTGTTCTGTATTCTGAGCTCGCTACATCCTCCTTCGCTCCGCTCGGTATCGAAGGCTCGCTTCATCAGGACCTCGCGAGCTTCTGGCTTCGCGCATTCAAATATAAAATATTTTTTATTCATTACTTTTAACAAGTGCTTTACAAAAACACTAGGGGTAGGGCAGACAAGATTACGACGTGGCGTAGGGTGGTGTTGATGCGCTTTTAAGTCGGATCCACATTTTTGAGTAATATTGTCACCCTTTTATTACACCATCACCGACGCTGCCACCATCACCACCACCGACACTTATTTTCTCAACTTAAACAAATGGTTGGTCGCTAGACTCCATATTACCTATGAAATCTCACCATTACCTATATTAAGTCCAACCATTAATTTTACTTTTGTCATAAATTATTGACAGGCAGCCATCGACAACAGAATGCAATACTCCATAGACGCATATCGTTTTTTACAATAGTGAAGCGACGTGCCCTTTTATCCGATATTTCGTAACTCGTATACTCATCTAGTAATTACAAGTACGACTTTCCTTTTCAAAATAGTCACAGACCTTCAACATTAGCTTTCTTGATAGTCCTTTAAGCGTCATACATCTTTGGCGATGGATGGTTTCTATGACCTAACGGATTCATGTACATTTACTGTACTGTTGTATATAAATGATTTATTTTAATATGTATGTCACCGTAAGATTGCAAAAACCGTTAGATTGTAATCTAACTAGAGAAATTGTAAACTGTCGATAGATTACAATTTAACGCATTATTTTTCGGTAGACTGTAATCTGTTAGGTATATTAACCCGATAAAACCTAAGTGCCCACTACCTGATTATTTATGTCGAACCCTAACCTAATCTACAAGAAAAAGACAAGAAAACGTAAATACAATGAATATTTATAATTATTTGTAAAAATGACTCTCAGAACATTGAACGGTTCACAATCTGTCGACTGTGTACAATTTCGCTAGTTAGATTCAATTTTGCCAATGTTTTAAAATAGTTATTCTGCTATTCGGGACGGAGACAAATACAACAAATCAAAAACCATGACAATCGGTCCAGCCTCCTAATTCGAACCTCGTTTCTAATTCGAACCGCTAGGATGTGGAATGCCCTTCCGGCTTCCGTTTTCCCCTCCTCTGTTAATATAGGTACCTTCAAATCAACAGGGAATAGGCATCTTCTAGGCAAGGGCGCTCCACCTTAGGCTACATCACCACTTGCGACCAAGTCTGAGTGCAGCCATCGCTAGCCTATATATATATATTTTAAAACAGCCGTTCTTGAGTTATAAGTGTTCGAACAAACCCGACTTTGTTTTATATATTAAGAAAGACTCGTAGTATCTTATAGAAATTTGACATTGGTAGCTGAACGTCACATTATGTTAATTATTAATAATAATAAAAGCTTAACGCTGTCCTTATTTGTATTGTGACTCAGCAATTTGATTATCATTCTGCTCTCGTTAGTGCCTTCACAGTTTCAGCGCTGCTGCGTTAATTCATTCAATTGTCGGTCACGCCTGGGAACATACAAACTGATTGAAATATTGTCCATAAAATGTATTCAAAACTTTGCTTAAATAAATTTTGTTTTGTTTTTTTTTTTATCAGTCGTTAGAGGAAGCTCTCGAGGTGGTCCCATAAATCTGACTCCAAATCCTCAACCCTGACACTAAAAAGTTAAAAATAAGAATTCTTTCCAAAAAACCGACTTCCAACGCCACTGTAAAGTAAAAAATAATATTGATTTCTACCCACTATGTTGAAGTCGGGCGAGCCTGATGCGTCAATTTTGCTTATCCTTGTTATACCCGTCCGACTTCAACATAGTGGGTAGAAATCAAAATTATTTACAGTGGCGTTGGAAATCGGTTTTTTGGAAAGACCAATCACACCGCACCGCAATTTGCACCGGAAAAATCCTCCGTGCGCTCGTTAACACTATTCTTGCCAGGTAGGTACCATACAAGCAAAGTCATGTCACAAAGATTATCTGTAAGTGATTTAACGAACATGATGTGTTAGCTACAGATTCAAAACTTGCCGTTTCTGAGTTTTAGCGAGACTAAAGAACAGCAATTCATTTTTTATATAGGTAATAGCTGATGCCCGCGACTTCGTTCGCGTGGATTGAGGCTTTTTGGTTCCCGCGGGAACTCTTTCATTTTCCGGGATAAAAAGTAGCCTATGTGATATTCTAGACTATAATCTATCTCTGTGCCAAATTTCATCCGGATCCGTTCAGCCGTTCTAGAGTTATAAGTGTTCGAACAAACCCGACTTTGTTTTATATATTAAAGGTATAATTTCGGTCGTAATTCAGTAAGATTCGTCCACGGTTAACATTTGTTTCTGCTATTAGTGCATTGTATTGTATGTGCAATAAAGAATTTAAAACAAAACAAAACATAATTGAAGCGAGGCAATTAACAAACCACAACTCCATTCCAATCTGTGGTTAATTAATTACTAGACGGTTAATTAATTATTATTATCGACTGTTCAAATTGTAAAGGTAAATTAGGCACTCTCACTAATTAAATAATATATCTTGATACCACATCGTCGAACAACAGGCTTGTTTGTAGCTTGCGGCTAGTTTCTATTTGTTTGATGCAATGTTCCAATACAAAGGGTTTCTGTTTTCATCAATTCCATTTGCAGCGTATTTGGCCGGAATATCCGGTATTGTTGTCTATCTGATACATAGGAGCACCGCATGTCGAATAATATACCGAATCAAATCTGTTTACTGACCAAGTCAGGACTCGATACAGTGTTTGAGATTAACTGCATCTATAGGTATATTGTGGGTGTGGTGTGGCTGTAGTGTAGGATTGTAATCTGTTAGGTATATTAACCCGATAGAACCTAAGTACTACTACATAACTACCTGATTATTTATGTCGAACCCTAACCTAACCTACAAGAAAGAGACAAGAAAACGTAATTATAATGAATATTTTAAAAATTGACACTCAAAACATTGAACGGTTCACAATCTGTCGACAGTTTATAATGTATCGAGATGAAAAGCGTTAGATTACAATCTGACGGTTTTCACAATCTTACGGTGACAGTTATATTTCGATGGTCTTTTTTATTTTCATTTTTTCACTACAAGTTAGCCCTTACACCTTGGCACCTAAGTGATAATGCAGTATTTTTTACCCGACTGCGGAACGCACAGGGTTATTAGCGTTAGATATTAGTGGGATGACTTGTTATGAATATGGACTATTACAGTTATATTTACACCAATTCCTCTGATCGAGACGCACGGTAGAGCTTCAAGCCAAATTCTGGCCTGTCCTCCTACCTACCGTTCCGCCATTTTTATTTTTTGTCGAAATGACGACCACTCATAAAACCTCTATTAATCAATAGCGGGCATTAATATAGTGTTAGGTTTCCGAGATATAAGCTATCAAAGTTATGTTTTACTCGAGGATGGCGCCACCAATACAATAGTACAATAGTAATATAAATATGATGACAATCTATAAATTTCAAGTATCTAAGTTTTATGGTATTTGAGATACAGAGATTCAAAAACTACATAAAACGAGACCTACTCACTCACTCATCGAAATTATGAAGCACTTCCCGTGAACGTAGAATGCTTTCAGTGTGTACATAAAGGGAACAATCGAAAAAGGTTCGAATATTTAACTACACATCGAAAACACAGGTTCAGTTTAAAAAGTAAATTGGTCGTCGTCACACACGATGTCACATGTATTTACGAGATTTCAACTCAAATGCCGCGCGCCGCGCCGCGCTGGCTCTCGCATACTCCTGCTGAGTAAATAAAAGTCACTTATCTTAAGGTGGGTTTCGAGATAACTTGCGCTAAGAGTTATACATAAGCTCTTTACAGGAACATTAATTATGGAACAATCAAGGGCAAATTACAAAGAGCTTGTAATTGTAGAACTAAATCGATATTATGTTCTCTCTCTGCGTCGCATTTCTCATTATTAAGAATCGGGAAACTTTCCTTTATCACATAACGAAAGATGTTTTGCTCGGGATGAATGGGGCGATGGCTCATATATCCTTCTATAGATTCCACGACTCTTCGACGAATAAATCTCTCTCTGTCGTTAAACGATAATTTAATCAGATATAAAATAAAATGTGACAGATAAGATATTTAGTAAGATAAAGTAAATGTTGAATAGAATCCACGGTTTCATCATGCTCTCGTCAAGAAGGACTGAATTGGACCTTTTCTTTTATCGATAGTGCTGTGTGGAAACGAAAAGGACAAATTCGGACCTCTATGTTGGCGTTGCTTAACAAGCCCAATCCATTGCTTGACTGATGCGCTGTCATCTCGAGGTCGCACGTCAGCGAACTGCAGATTAAACTCAAGTGACAACACGGTCGACACTCAGGTTATCCAACCTTACAGCTACGAGGTAAAATAAATGTGAATGGTCTGTAGGATAGCTATGAAATACATACCTACATAGTTATTAGACTGTATGAAAATATATACCATATCCATGTTCAACAACAACAACAACAACAGCAACATCATCATATATGAACAAGTTAGCCATATAGAGGATTAGTATAGAAACATCTCATCTACTTAATCGATTCTGACTAATGAGGTGTTAACATTGGTACATCGTAACGTGTCCTAGTTGACATCCACTCCCCAACCCTGTTTATTATTGGTGCAACTTGTAGGTACGTTTCTCGAATAATATTAATCAGCACATATTTCGTAAACACCTCTACATGTAACAACAAAGATCAGCTAACTTTTTAATTATTATATTTCTAAATCATGTATATTCGTAATTTTACACAGTCAGAGTTTTAATTTGATGTCGAACTCTAAAGGATGAAGACAGTTTAATACATTCTATTTTTTTTCATGACGCATTTTTAGTTGCCGCCCTTGTATTAAAGTAATAGCATAGCGTAAACATACTAAATACATGTAAAAGTAAACTATTTTGAGGCAGTGGTTGTAGGTAGTATTAGAAATAACGATCAGCAAATAAGTTCGACCGGTGCGTTCAGCTAATGTTAAGTCAACTGGTTACACAATGAGTATATTAAGAATGTTTTACGCTCAGCGAAATCGTAAGATAATAAATCGTAATCACTTATTTAAACTCTTCCGTAACGTAGAAAGCAAAACATCATAAGTCATTTATTTAAAGTTGGTGTACACTTCTTGAACGTCAATAAAATATAATTGTTTAATTTAACGACTAAATAGGTACGGACATACTCGTGATAATTAATTTTGGTAACTTAAAACTAAAGCTACGAGGCTTTCCAAGGCTTTAGGCTGAGAAGAACCCGAAAATTACTCATTCGAGTTTTTCTTATTCATTCATATAACGAAAAGAATTCATCAAAAAGACATTGATACACTGCTGTGTAACTGTTAAAGCATGCACGAGCTTTTTTGTCATTTAAATCCCAAAAAAGAAGCATTAATATTAAAAATTTGGGCAAACTTACCTACAGGTTGTTATCACATTATGAGCTGAACCAGTGTCCGTAACCAATTTCGTTAAGTTACAATGACGCGGACAAAATTAATGAGGGGGTAAAAACAGCGTGAAATGTTTCGTGTAAAGATACCAACACACTGCGTGCCTACTGCCGTGCGCCTCTATACTCCTTTTCGTTACAGTAAATGGCGCTCTTTCTATACTCTCTACATTGTATAACTTCGGATTGAAGATGAAATAAAGTAGATTGCTCATTATCGCTAACGGTTTCTGTCGCTCAACATATTTCGCTGCTTCTGGTTCTTGTCAAAGTTAGTTATTGGGGTAATTAGCAGTAGTCGCTTAGTCTTCAAATTGAATCGCCTTGTCAGCGCACATACGGTGTACATCGTACGTACTTCAGTAAAAACTACCCGCACTTGACTCAAACGCTTGGAGCCTAAGGTGCAGCATAAGCTTATGGGATTCATCATCATCATCGTCATCGTTCGTGTCTTCATCGAAATTAAGTTTGGTGCGACATCCCACGAAAAGCTAATCTATCTAAAGTAGCTTTGTTTACCTTATATATAAAAGAGAAATAAAACTCATTCATTCACTCATTCACTGACTGACTGACTGACTAATCAAGATATCTCAGGAACTATAAAGCATACAGACGTTAGAGATATGAAAATTACCAATTAAGTTAATAGTAACAAATAATAAAAACCCATATAAGCAATTTTACGAAAATTCACCCCAAATGGAGTGAAATGGGTGTTGTAAGTTTGTATGAAAGTCCTATGTTTTGGAAGTTACAGACTTGAAAATCGGGATTTATGTTATTAGTTTTACATAATAATAACCTGTATAAGCAATTTTACGAAAATTCAACCCAAAAGGGGTGAAATGGGGGTGGAAGGTTACATAAAAGTTCTATGATTTTGAAGTATAGACATGAAAATCAGCATTTACGTTATTCGTTTTAACTAATAAAAACCTGCATAAGCTATATAAAGCCTCTATAGATACAGACTGTTTGCAGCGGGAAAATTTCATAATCTCATAGGAAATCAGCAATTGTACGCGGACGAAGTCGCGGGCCACCTCTTGTATATAATATATCGTCCTCGTCCAACTAATGGAGTTTTTGGCGACCCGGAGCTCTCTTGACTGCGATCCTTCCTTCCAACACTAGTCTTGGAATTTTCAAAAGAAAGCTAATTAATGGAGGACATAATCTCTCTCTCTCTCTCTGTTGACTACTTTCAGTACCTTGGTACTTATTTGATGTAACTGATCCAGGTGATCTTTAAGATTTCTCCTGTATATCCTCATATCGAAAGGTAGCAGTCGGTTAGTTTGTTCCCTTACCTTATCCCTTTGTTTCTCGGATTATTGAAATGAAACTTCTTTATTGGAATTGAGACAAAATTATTATGAGTTATGGCTAATATTTAACAGACGCTCGTCTCGCCATCGGGTTTTCTCCCTTGTCAAAGGGTTGACACAGCGCGCCCGTTTCTACACTGACACTCCCTCAATTCGCTTCCTATGGGTTGATAGAAGGCTCAGTGTCAATCAGCGAGCGATAAGGCCAGGGCTGTGCTCGGATGCCTACGTGATCAAATCAAAAATGAGGAGATCCGTAGGAAAACCAGAGAAACCGAAATAGACGAGTCGAAGAACTGGGCTAGGTGGACGGACGATCTTAAGTGATCGGCTGGTTGCCACTGGAATACAAGGGTACAAAGAGCATGTTTTGTGAAGATCCATCCATTCATTCAGGAGTCCTTCCCATCCCATCAGACGTCTATCTGTTTAGACCACGACGATGACAAAGGTGACAGGGTCGGCAAATCGCCGCAATCTATAAATATTATAAATGCGAAAGTGTGTCTGTCTGTTTGCTATGCTTTAACGGCCCATCTTTTCAACCTGTTTTGATGGTATAGACTATAGAGAGATACTTAGGTTGCATGCAGTGTGTAATGTAATTACTAGTAGTGGATTAAAAAAAAAAATGCCGGCCGGTATGTGAAGCCTAAAGAGAATATTTAATAATCTCATGAAATCAGAGGTGCGATTGTGTAAGAATTGCCGATCAAATCGTCAAAGTTCGGCGTCAAAGTAAAATAAACCATAACAGTATTAAATTAGAGCTCAATTTTGTGTATCCATTCTCATCCGTTTAGGGTATCATACATAGGTATCTTTTAGACAATGGGGGGACAGATATTGTACGCGGGCGACCACTAGTATTATTATAATATGTATAATGAAAGCGGTAATATAACTACTGCTTAAAGAAGGCGTTCTTACCAATGTTTTTATTGTGATTTATATTTGATGTAGAGGGTGCAGATGCGGATTATCACCCAAAGATGGCGGCAGAGCGTTAAAAGGTTTACTTTAACGGTCGCCGTGAAATTTAACGATGGTATTAATATACATTTTATGTCTCATGGTATATCTACTCCTTAAGCATGTCTTGTGACTTACAGAATTATTGCATGTCTCATGCTATAGACGTGTATAGTAGGTATATCTAGAGAATCCCTCAAATTGTAGATAATGTAGCGATGATGTCGCTTTATCGAGTGGTTATAGGTATTTTCTTATTTCGTGGTATACTGTAGTGTAACTGACTTAAAAAGGTTCTCAATTCGACGCGTATATATTTTTTTGGCCTCCTCCTCCTCATTCGGCATCTCCTTTTTTCATTGTACTAATTTGTTTTATTAGCTTGATTAGCCCCACTTAAAACAAAAAACAAAAAAACTGACTCTGAAAAGGAATAATAATTTAATTTAGTACTTACATAATTTATTTAAATAAGCTTGAATAATAAAATAGTATTTTTTGGAGTCGCTGCCAAACATCGCTTGGAAGGAAAAAATAGTAGATTGTTCATGAAGGGACTAATAGGAGCCATTTCATACGAGATGTTTTGGTTACCGAGCGTATAGCGAGGTATTCTATAGAATCGAGTAGAATGGCTTTTAGTCCCGTGGTAAACACTCTACTTTTCACTTCGATTCCGAGAAAATAAAAAATAACAATTTTTAGTTATTTATTTGCTTTTCTGTTACATTTTCATATTAGGAGTAAGATCTTTATTTTTACTTGATGTTAACAAATAAATAGTCACATTCACATTACCTGCCTTCACCTTTTATTACGTATTGTGCGTCGAAATTTGAAATGGATTAATTATTTATCATCCATTTAAATAAATGTAAAATAATTCCATAAAAATATCTATGATTTCGCGGCAAACCGCATACGAATTACGAACTTTATTTTTCTCCGTATCATTATCAAGGAATTAAAAAAAATACAGTAGTACCATAGACATAGATCTGTAGGATAATGGTAGGATACGATCGGTAACATTGGTATTCAAGTGACATAAATTTTTTAGCTGTTGATAGTAACCATAGACTAAAAATTTTGGATAACCGAATGAGGATTGAGGATATCACGCATACAGATATGAGGATAGTACGGCAAAATTTTAAAAAAAAAATTACTTTAATCCCTACACCCTAAATGCTAACTTTAGTCAGTTAAGCTATACCTAATGACATCTTTTCAGAGCATGAGAGGTGAAAAATATTTCAAACCCAACAGCCAACCTCGTATGCTGCCTGGACGCTGGCAAGCTGGCACGTCATGCACCGACTCCAAAAATACTATTTTATTATTCAAGCTTGTTTAAATACCAATTTTCTTCGTATATAAATGGTCAATAATTGAATATAATACTTACTAACTAGTGGAGGATATTAGGTACTTAAATCTGTCGACGTTTATGCATAACCCTGTCATTGTGTCCACTAGTAATAAATCAAATCATTTGCTTGTCACTCGCAGCAACACTCACAGCAAGTTCTCAACTTGTAGAATTGGAAATTGACATGAATTGTCATAACAATGCCGGGTAGTTTCTGCTACAAGCTCTGTGGCTCTTAGCTGGAGGCTTATTCATGGTTTGTTTATTACATACCTACCAGTAGCCAGTAGAATTATGTAAATTCTGCATCAATGCTTGTTACAGCCTCTATTGTTGTGGTTGGCTGAATTTATGGTATTCTTGATGCAAAATGGATTTGAAGATTAACCAATCAGAGGTGATTGCGATCCTTACCTACTCTGCGACAATATTTTTTTTACGTAATAAGGTCCTTGATCACTTCAGCGAACAGTAATTCGTCGAGTTAACTTTCAATTGTTTGCTGGCTTACTTTTATTAAGTTCCCCGACTTTACCAGGCAGATTTTTTAATCGTATGGCGTTTAGTATTAAAACGTTTTTATAATGTTAAATTCACCACCAGTTATGTTACCAGCCAGAGACCATTGAGAGAGATTTGTTTCATCATACTAATATTTTAAATGCGAAAGTGTGTTTGTTTGTTGGTTTATTGGTTGGTTGGTTTGTCCTTCAATCACGCCGCAACGGAGCAACGGATCGACGTATAGGTATAGTGAGGACCTGGAGAATGACATAGGCTTTTTATCCAGGAAAATTAAGGAGTTCCCGCGGGAATAACAAAAACTTAAACCACGCGGACGAAGTCGCGGGCATCAGCTAGTACATTATAAGCTCTCCAAATATAGCTATTTCATTTTATTTATTTTTATTGCGAGATTTGTTGGCAAAATGAGAAAATTAAAAAGCAGATTTCAGGAAGGGTTTCAACTTCCAAAACAAAAATAAACACACTTTGGTTGGCAATACGGTACTACTCCAATTTGAAATTACTACAAGGCGTAGATATTTCAAATTGGAAACTTTGAAATGTGTATCGTACTCGTACCTTATTTGTTCTGTAAACTTCTCTTCAATATTAGGTCATACAGGTCCTCAGGCCCTCGGGCGAAGCCCATTGTTGGCCCGACTGCGGTAGGTGACAGTAGTCTGGGTGGTTACTACCATTGCATCCCTTCTAGCAGTATTATTTTAAAATGACCGTTTGATGTCACGTATCTTGACGTTCCTAAAATAATGATTATGATTCTATAACACGAACGTCAACAATATTAAAATAATACGGATTTAAGCGATGGTAGTATGCCCTATGTAGTTTACAGTGTAGTCTGTATTTGTCGGTTTATTCGTGTTTTCAAGATCATTGTTTGTAACAGACTTGAAAAAGGATGTTCTGTATTCGACCCGTATGTACTATGTACTATGTATGTTTGTTAACGATTTTCTCGGACACTAATGGAGTGATTTTAATGATTTTTTCACTGTCGTAATTTCCGAACGATGTTTCTATAAAAATTCGTGTATACTCCTTCATCCTTATACTGCAGGGTTACTGCCTTGATTTTTTGTTCATTGGCTTTTAGAGTAAATTGTAAGGTGCGGTCAAAATCAATTTCTTTTCCGTTGAAGTTTCTTAACCTTTGCCTGCATTATGTGACGTTGCAAAAAAAATTATGTATGTAAGTATGTATATGTAGTAATAAAAGTACCCTTACTTTTTAATAAAATTTAATACCAGCTTAACTTAACTTAGAACTTAATATGAACACCTTCTTATTACCTTTCTTGAAAATCTTATTTTTTCTTTTCTTAAAAATCTTACTTTTCGCTTTCAAGTGCCCACTAAAGACATGATTAGTTCATAACCTCATTTTTACGAGACTAGCTTATTTTCATAATAACAATAGATAATTAAAGAAATACGAACTTTTCAACTCTGGTGTCGGCCTCGTAATTATACGCTGCTATATAATAATCTCAAAAAGTTATAGGAGAAAGCCGTCTGGACTGCTAGGTAATGGTACTTTATGTTTGATAGTATCTGGATTTAGTTAATCTGGATTGATCCAGGGCTGTAGGAATTGGATAGACTATAATTTTATTATAGAACATTAACTATAACAACGGATTAATGAGAGCCCTTCATATTGAGATTAGGTACGACTTTAGTGCTTTGTCCGTTTTACTGTTTTGTCAGATCTTCCCAATTTTTTTAACAAGATTATTTTGTTTAACGTGCAACTTGTGCAAGTTTTTTTTTTAAATTTTTTATTGGGGTCAAAACTTGCAACTGAATTTTAAAACATACACGTTAGGTTTGGATGACAATACATGGTTAGCTAAGTGACGTAATTCTAAATCTTATATGGCGGACTTCCAAAGATGGCGGACTAGATTTTTTTAATGCCCCCCCTGATATGGACATAAAAAAATGACGTTACACTAAATTCAATATGGCGGACGATAAGAGCTTGTTTTTTAAAATGTTTTTAATTATTTAAGACTTATTTGTATTCTTTTTTGTGAAGTAATTGACCGAGCGAAGCGAAGGTCTCTGAGTCTACTTGAGTGAATTGGCACTTGTCCGTCCGCCCGTCCGTCCGTTTGTCCGTCCGTCCGTCCGTCCGTCGGTCTGTCAGAGAATTATAACTTCTGAATTACTGAACGTAATTACTTCAGCTTTAAATATAATATGTAAACCAACGGCCTCCCGCCGAATATGGCTTAAAAAGTTATAAAAATCTTTATTTCAGGGGGGCTCTCATAAAAGCGAATGCGAAGTAAAATATTTTTTATAAAGTTACATAGGGTTGCGGTATATCATTTTAAAGATAATTAGGAATAGAGTACAAAAATTTTTTTTTTTAAATTTTCCCCCAAAATTGACGAAATGGGGGGCTTCCAAAGTGGAGATTTTCTAACGTCCAAAGTTGACCTCAGAACTCTAAATTTTCTGAAAGGCTGAGCCTGAAACTTGATCAATTATTTGAATTATATCCTGTACTTGAACAACAAATACCAAAATTAGATAAATATTGTAAGGAAACGGAATTATTTAATTTTTAATGAGCTTCAGTATTTTTAACAGAACTTCACATTTATGTCAATAGATGGCGCCGCGAGGTCTCAGTTCCGGGCGAACCACTAGTTTTATCAATACATCACTACACTACGTCCATATTATAAAATGCGAAGTGTGTCTATTTTATGGTATGCCCAGTGGCGTGCACAGGGTTCAAAGCTAGGGTAGGCATTAGATACTAAAAGGTTAGCAATCCGCACTTTATGTTCAAACCCTTTCCTAGTAGTGGGCAGGTGATGGGTTGATATGATGACGATGATGAGTTGGATAATAATAAGGCCTGGAAATTGACGGGCTTTATTTTTACCCGAAAACTCAAAAAGCTATCACGGGATGCCCGGGATGAAGTCGCGGCCATCAGCTAGTCTGTCTAAAATCAGATTAGTCGAAGCACGTCCGCTACGATTTAATCATAAAGATTTCGGCCTATAAGTGGAAGGTAATATGCTATACATTGGATGCATGTAGCTTTGGCAACGATTAGACTTCGATGCGTGTTTGAAGATTGATTTTAAAGTATCTGGTACAAGTTGTCACAAAGACCTTTTGCTGATACTATGAACACTTTTAAACTCGTTATATTTCTTTCATCGTGCTTAGTGGTCTATACTGGCCATGTTTATATTCAGCTTATTATTGAAGCCCGGTATGCCAATGAAGTTGGAGACTGGAGTACTCCAGTTTCTATTACGTTACCGCATTGACGTGGGGGAAATACACGTCATTGCTCCGCAGTGGCTCGTCCATCGTTGTTGCATGTACATACCTACATAAGAATTTTAAAAAATCTTTTGTAATTTTTCTCGGTGGGTATTCGATTTCATAAGCTGCCATATCTCAAGGGATTTTCGTAAAATTCCGCATCGAGCTACTGAACCACTATCTAGATAAGCGGAAAAAATAAACCGAGCGTGATATATTAGATATTCATGATCTGACGAGTTTTACTGTGGGCGTGTTTGCCGAAAAATCTACGTATATAATAATAATAATAGTGTAAGTGACACTTGAAGTGACGTGACATGTTGTATGTCTAATTAGCCATTTTTGAAGTAATATAACTTGATTGTGTGTTAAAATATTCATCTTCGTAAGTGCTATTTCATGTCCAAGTTTTCAATTTACGAGTATAACTATGAAAATAGTATTACGTATGTATACGTACTCGTATATACGTTTTTATGAAAAATTAAGAAGTACTTATACGTGTTTCTAAATTTTTGTATATTCCAGCGCCATAAATCAGGGAGGGAAAGTTTGTTTGGAGGTTTAACATTTTACAATTTATGTTTATGAAGATTGGTATATTGACTTTTGGTTAAAAATGTAGGTTTCAGGGTTGTTGGGAATCCCACTACCACTACAGCCCATTAACGTTCCACTGCTGGGCACAGGCCTCCACTCTCATAGGAGAGCGGGAATTAGAGCTTAGACCCACCACGCTGCTCCAATGCGGGTTGGCGGGCTTTAACGACTATTATCATGTTAGTGATAATAACCGGGACCGACGGCTTAACGTGTTCTCCGAGGCACGGGGGTGAAACACCGCCAACTTCCTAACTCCGGGCTAGTACCTATTGAGAATTTCTAGTCAGAAAAACCCAATAGGTACCTACTTAATATGGCCCGACCCGGGACTCGAACCCGGAACCTCGTCAGCCGCAGTTAAACATGCTAACCACTAGACCAACGAGGTAGTTTTTTTGGGAATAACACCACGAAATTTTCAGAAATTCCACCCTAGCGAAGCAGGGGCGGATCGACTAGTAGAATACACAACGATAATAATGATGTATTGAGTTTAGATGCTTCGCGAAGTAATAGGTTACTTCTGTAGAGCAATTGATGCATTCTCAATCAGGAAGGCCTCAAAATAATGGCGAATTGCCAGTAAAGTATGACGTGTCGATTTTATAGTATAGGCGTTTGGTAGTACGGCCTAAAGCGAAATTGGCGTTTTTCGATTCGGATACTGTTTATTTCCCGTTTTGATTCTGACATTCTTTTTTATCGTGATTCGCTTTTCAATCAAATTATGGGGAACTTCCAGGCATTTAGGGATTTTCACGATATCTTCCTTCACCGTTAAAACCTTTGGAAACTTTAATGTTTAATTGCTTAATATACGCATACGCATTCAGCTATACGTAGTTAGCTAGGATACGTGTATATCTCCATAGAAAACATCAGTTTTTTTTATAGAGACGAATTGGACTACCTCAGCTGGTCTGACTGTCAACTTGCCCTTAGAGTTTTTGACGACCTCAGTGGCGCAGTGTGTAGCGCTGTTGCCTTAACGTGCGGAGGTCCCGGGTTCGATCCCCGGCAGGGTAAATTTGGGAATTTATAATTTCTGAATTTTCCCTGGTCTGGTCTGGTGGGAGGCTTCGGCTGTGACTAGTTACCACCCGGTTACCGGTAGTTACCGGCAAAGACGTGCCGCCAAGCGATTTAGCGTTCCGGTACGATGCCGTGTAGAAACCGAAGGGGCATGGGTTTAATATAACTGCCATGCCCCCATCAGGTCAGCTCGCTACGATCTTAGACTGCATCATCACTTACCATCAGGTGAGATCGCAGTCAAGGGCTAGCTTGTAGTGGATAAAAAAAAAAAAAAAGAGTTGCCGCTGGCAATTATCGCCATAGTCCTACAGATGAGTCAAACTACCAGTATGAGTCTCCTGGACCATATTGTATGCGTGCGCAAGGTGCTGCTGTTCACTTCACCAGTTACACAAGAGCCACCTGTGAGAGTGGACGTTGTCAGTATAACGCACGTGCGCACTGTAATTCAGTGGAATTGGTTTTCGCGTGTAGGATAAGAGCCTTCAGGTAATTTAAACCCAATCTTTTGATGAATGTTTTTCATTTTCTTAATTAAAATGGAAGTATAGAACCGTGATTTCATTGAAGTATATTTTCTTTTTGAGCTTTGTTATGGGTTCGGAAATAAAATACTGAACCCTTTTTTACTCTACTACAAGTTTACCTTTTTACCCGATGACAAGTGATGATGCAGTCTAAGATAGTAGCGGGCTAACCTGTTAGGGGTATTTCATTAAGTTTTTACAGTGTGGATAATTTGACTGAGCGAAGCTAATGTCACTGAGTCTACTTAGGTGGATTTGCATTTGTCCGTTTGTGCGGCCGTCGGTAATTCCTTTCTTCCATCATACCATAACCGGTTAAGGTTACAGACGACATTCATATTACTTTCACATTTGTAATGTTAGTACGTATGGATAGTTAATATAATTAAAATAACAATATAAGTAGTAATATACACCGACTTATTAGGTACCTGAATACAATACCATCATTCGTGACCCGCAAATTAAAATCGGTCCGAAAGACATCTATAATATCAAAAGACCTCGTTTATATGGGGCGCTTTAGGGAGCGGTCGTAAGAGACTCCTCATAAGTAAATATTATTCATAAGTAATTTAATTTCAGATATATATAAATGTAACATAGCTTTTATATTAAAATGGTGAATAGGCATCTTCTAGGCAAGCTCGTTCCAACCTAGACCTCATCATTGCTTTGCACTAAGCATGATTGTCGTCAAGCGCAAGCCTATCACGCAATAATAAAAATAAAAAAAAATCTTTAATAAATAACTGTAAAACTGTGGAGTATCGACGCGTGTAAATTATTGTTTTTTTTAAATGGCTATGACGACGATTAAGGACGAAAGAACCCTCATAACCAGCGTCACGTTCCGTCGGTGTTATAACTCGACACAGTATATAATAATTGAACTTGAACCTGAATTAAAGGATATATTTCCTTCTTACATTACGGAGTTTAACTTTAACAAATTTCAGAAGTCATAAAAATCTTTGACATTAAAACTTTGTGCTTCATAAGACCAACGATGTTTGTGTGTGTTAGTGCCTTCCAACTGGGAAGGAATATCACATATCCATTAAACTCACACCCCTAATCGGTTTATATGCGACATCGTATATCCCTTGGCGGCACCCTCTTAACCTTTATTTTTTTTAGATACTTTAAATTGTAAATTTCCAATAGCCCCTTCTAGGGTTCGCATCACCTCTCCTCGGCCTCCAATTAGTACGATCACAGTGCTTCCGGGGAGATCGTCAAGTAGTCCCGTCAATTTTCAAGCACTTTGTTTACTTGAATAATTATTATCTCAATGATCCTTCAAACAGGATCTATGAACAAAAACAACTGGAGGACCGTAGGACTTAACAGCGGAAAATTGTGCTGTCTCAACTCTTGTTTTTTGGAAAAAACTAGTGTACCCACAATAACGTGGATGATAATAATTGATAATGGCCTGATTCAATAAATCAATTTGGCGAAATCACGTGAATGGTGTGGCTTAATAAGCAGTAAAACAATGTCATATTTGTTTACTTAACCCTCAAGATTACACTAAAAATTCACTATGAATGTTCTAATCAAGAACGGTTTTCAGCGCTTCAGCTAAGAAAACCTAATAATAAAATGTTGTTATACATGCAACAAACGATCATTAGCTGCAACGTGTTCGTGGATTTAGTGGGAGTATTATAATTAATCGCTTTAATCAAGCTCGCTCGCACGCTACCTACCTGCTTACGAGTGGGTACTTTACCTTCGGGCTTTAGATATAGATTCGAAAACTTTTATTAAATTTCTATGCAACTTTTTAACTGTTGTTGTAAAAGTACCTAGTAGTCTTTTCCATTTTATCAGTATATCGAAAGTAAATTAAATAAGGCCATTAATCATGATACCGTAGAAGTCTCCGGTATACCTACCGCCAAGCTTCAGTTTGAAAATGACACCATATGATGATGATGAAGTAAATTATGCTTTTGTGCAAAATGCGTTCAATGTCTAAAAAAAAGTTAATGTGAAATAGTCATTGACTTAGGATTGGTCTCCGCTAGGAGCGCAGTGGAGACCAATCCTAAATCTATGGAAATAGTATATTGTGTGCTCAGGGGTGAAACAAGACGATTTCAGACGAAGATGAAGTTGCCTGCCTGAGCGAAGCGAGGGCTGGTATCGCCCGAAATCTGAAATCGTGTTTCATCCCGTGGCGCACACACTATTTTTCATATAATTTTCATTAAAAGTGCGAGTTTTATTAAAATTGTAAAATTAAAATTTATTAAAATTTCTTATTTTTATAGTTTACAAATGACAATTAAAAAATAAACAAAAAATACTCTGACAGGATTGAGAGGAGGACTGCTACGTCATTCAGCGGATAGAAAATCATCACCCGCTACCCGCTGCATGACGTATTCGTCTAAAATTTACTAGTTTTAGGTGGCTCAACAGGCATTGAAATTCGCATTTTCAATGCAGGCTTTAGGTACTCGAATGATTTTCACTCCATTCCGTTGACAGTTGGCACGTCCATTGCTAATCACAGGCCTTCTTGAGTGTACGCGACTATAATCATGGTCCTACGCCTTCCTTAGCTATCCGCTTCCGGCCACCCTCTTAGGTCAACGGTCCAACAGGCTGAACCACGATCTGATATGCGAAAGATATTGCTTTATATATGCTGTTGCTGATATTAACTTTATATAGTAAAACCTATTCTATTCATAGCCTGTTCCTACTAGTCATTTTTATTGATTTTGTGCTCAACTTCCTAGTGTCGCAAAATAATTCGTATGTACTTCATGTTTTATACCTGACGTAGAAAAACAGTTGCTACGTTTCGCTTCAAGATTGCAAAAAAAATACAAAGAGATAAATGGAAATTGGACTAACGGGATTATATTTTATAACACGATATGATATGAGTCTCTACATTCAAAGTCAAAAGCCATTTATTAAAAGCTGGTAGCACTGTACACTTTTCGATTCACTATGGGATAGTCAGCTTTTCAGGCTAGTTAATGTGAATTCGGTGTTCGGACTAATCAATTCAATTCTATCAATCTAGTTCATAACATTGGTAGTAGGTACAACAGTTTTTATGCGGAAAATGTCCAACGCATTCCCACCTTATTTATTCTCAAATATTCGCTGACCTTAAATAAACCTTCTGTTTCAACTAGAATTGTCACATCACGAATCTCGAATGGCTGCTAATTGCAGCAATGATGGTAAATATTCTTCAAATTGTAAGAGGCACCCGTGCTTCGACGTGACTGGCATTAGTGTGCATGACCGACCTCAAACTAAAAATGGCGGCCGCGAACCTACGTTTTGTACGTGTGCTAACTGTCAATACATCTGCTATTACTTTCTATGATCCCGGACACAAGACTTGCTGTTGAATATGTAATAGCCTGGGGGTCGATTGCCGTGGTTTGACAGGAGGCATGATCGCAAGTCGCAACCACCTCTGATTGCCTGACATTCTTTCGCTGTTCTCTAAAAGTCCCTGTAAGAATACAAGAACTTAATCCAAACACAATGATTGAGATAGTCGTAATGTGACAATCGACACACCGGTATATGTTGACGCTTTGCGTACATCATGAAAACTAATAGTCCACGGGTGTAAGATGAGCTTAGCATTTGCTTTATTTTGTGTGAGTGTGCACACCGACGGTACTGAGTGACAACCCTTAACGGTTTAAGCCGATTTGTACTTCTGTTTACGTAGGGACACGGACTGTACTGTTCAAGTTGACGTACATTATGATAGCGACAGTTTATCTTGCACGTTGGCTAGTACTCGTCGAATGCGTTGGCCAAACATGAACTGAAGGCTTTCCACGTTCTTGCATGTTTTAGAATTGCAATGCAATGCATTCGAAATCAATTTCATCGGAGGACGACGTGCTCGAGATTAAATATCGCTTCAATCTCGAGCACGTCGTCCTTGGGCGAAATTGATTTTGAAACCTATGCTGGCATCTGCATCCGCTACATCTATATCTCTATCGCAGAATAAGTTACTTAGGTACTTTATTCAATTCGAATTTAAGAGCTCACATATTATGTTTTCCATCACTCGATGTCTTCGATGTCGCGCTCCATATAGTCACGCTATTATAATTTTACTTGCGGTCGCCCGCGACTTCGTTTGCGTACAATTTCTGATTGCCTATGAGGTTATGAATTTTCCCGCTGCATGAGGCCTCCTGTTAGTAAAAACCGTTACTCCTTTCCCAAGGAAATTGCAATTTACTAAAACTTCACTCAACTTCAATTAAATTATTTGTATTTTTAATACAAATAAGTACTTATTTTATTATATGTATATTCGAAACGACTTAAAAAAAAATTGGCAGTTCTTTTTTCTAATTTTACTTACAACCCGCCAGGCAACTAACTGGCTGTGGGATATGTATATTCGAAACGACTTAAAAAAAAATTGGCAGTTTCTTTTTTCTAATTTTACTTAAAACCCGCCAGGCAACTAACTGGCTGTGGGAGAAACAATTACCCGTACTTTTTATTAAATAATTAACCATCAAAGGTATTGTTGGTGTCAAAAACACTTGGAATATGTTTTAGGTGTACAAAAGAAAACACTATGGCCTTCATAAGATATTCATCCAATATTAATTCAACCTCCACTTTGCGATGGATTTTCGTCAAATGTTCTCTTAGGTGACGCCTACGCCCATGAAAAACTACCTAACGCCTACCTACTAATAAAACAATACCCACATTCCCTATATTACCACTTTTAAGGGGTGATTTTCCAAAATACTTTATACATGTTTTATTTTTATATAATACTTCAAGGCTTTTGTTTATAGTCTTACTTATACCTACGTCTTTAAAGAAATTTTCATGTAATCTTCCAACCCCCATTTCATCCCCTTCGGGTGGATTTTCGTAGAATTGCTTATACAGGTTTTTATTATATATAACTTATATCTTAAATGCCGATTTTTATGTACCTAACTTCAAAAAACATAGGACTTTCATACAAACTTCCCATCATGGGAGTGAATTTTCTCAAAATCATTTCTTAGCCTACGCCATAGAAGGAACCTTCCAAATTCCAAGTTTATATATGTTTTATACTTACTTCCCTAAAATTCTACATCAATCTTACTTCCTGAGATATCGCGATTAGCCAGTGAGTGCGTGGTATTTCGCTTTTAAAGATATAGATTTAGTTGATTTACTTTATCACTATATATATTTTTTTTTTCACTATATATTAAAAAACAAAGTACCTCTGCCGCGTATAAGATTTGGAGTTTGAGAGTACCAAAATAATTTGCTCAGAGGCATAGTTTTACTCTAACGGGATAGAAGTAACCCCCCAGGTCGGTATATTGGGCATGTTTGAAGCAATACTCGTGGTTCTTATCACTATAGTTAATTAGTTACAAAGTATTGTTATATAAAATGAATGTAACTAAACTTGGATATTGTCAGCCAAGTTTATCGAAATACATTGATTTTGTCAGTGTCTTTCCTGACAAGTATTATGAGATGTAAATGTTTGACGAAATATGCAACAGCACGTATTGCTTGGCTGACGTAAAAGTACATAATACTCGTGTATCACCTATTTGATTTTAATAGAAGAATCTTGCCTTCGGATTTCTCGTTAAACTATTTCGGTTGATTTCAACTCTACATTCGAATATATATAAATCACCTCAGGGTTTGAAAAAAAAACGTCTGAAAATAAACCATCATGCTTTGCTATATTATGTGACGTAACGTATGCGTGTTCTGCGTCCAGTATTTGCGTAGCTGTTATATCATTATTTCTATATTATAAACCTAGTTAAGAATCATAGCCGTAGATTCCATGTTAACTTTATTGTATGTAATTATTTTTACCGTAATGATGCCCGTGACTTCGTCCCCGTGTTTTAAGATATTTCAATTCTCGGGGAAACTCCTGAACTTTCCGGGACAAAAAATACCCTATGTCCTTCCTTGAAATGTAACCAACCTCCATACCAATTTTTATCGGTTAAAATAACGAGAATATAAGTATTAATATTATAAATGCAAATGTGTGGTTGTCTGTCTGTCCATCTGTCTGTCTGCCTGCTACGTTTTAACGTATCCATACGGATAAGATGATGCCAGGACTTGCCGCTTGGATTTAGGTTTTTTTTTTAAATCCCGTGAGACGTTTGCATTTCTGGGATACGGGACAGACACAATTTCGTATTCATAGTATTATGTATAGTATGGAATAGAAAGCAAATATAGTTCAAAGGAATGCTAATGTAGACGTGATTACTGATACGTTTGATAATAGTAGAATAGCTTGCTTTAACATCATTTTAGTTCTATTTTCATGAATACACTTTTATCAAAAGACGTATTAACATTTACTTACCACTACACGCGCCGGATAGCTAAAATAATAATTAAAGATTTATTTTCTTATGTAAACTACGTGCTCCAGTGATGTAATCAAAATTCAACTAAATGTATGAGCTAAAGGGAGCGTGTCGACTGGACCGGAGCGGAGATGTGATCAGCAGACCAATCAGATTATTAAACGATGACGTGATACAATTATCATGTCATCTCCGTCACACGGCTCTTGTAAATGAATTAAAGTCTATAAATTAGTGTCACCTGCTTGCAAAGCCGCGCGCCAGGACACGTAATATTACCTATAACTGAATGAATTTGTGAAGACTTTGTATGCTGCAGTTCAGTTATGTGAAACTTCAACACTGAAACTTATTCTTACTTAACCTGCATTACCTGGTTACGCTTCTCCCTAAAAACCCTCTGATATTATTATTTCTTTTTTTATCTTAATCTAAAACTAAGTTTTATCCCTTAGTCTAAAATAACTTTCAATATTTACAATCTTTACCTACTGATATTGTAAATTATGCGAAAGTGTGCCTGTCTGTCTGCTAGGCTCATATTTTGTACTAATCTTAATGAAATTAGGTACAGAGATTGGTTGCATCCCAGGGAACGATTTACTTTATATCCTAGGTGAAACTAGTTGCCGCGGAAAATAGCATAATATACAAGGACGAAGTCGCGGGCATTATCTAGTAATTATGAAAAATGCTCCCTCTGAAAATGATTCTCATTCAGTCCGTCCATTGAAAAATATTTCACACTCGAAGCAAGTTAGATGATGCGGCATTTTTAAAAGGCTGCCGATGTTCGGATGTAAATTTATCGAATTTCCTCTTCAAAACCCGCAGCACCTTTATTATATTATACTTACGTTTAAATGATGACTCTGTTATCATAAACACCGTACAGTAATTTTGACTGATTCCTGTAACCTCCAGAAGTATTATAATGAACAAACACCAATGAATAGTTGTTATGATATTTTATGGATTATAAGTATTAAGTAAACCTAAAAGTCGTAATAGCGGAATCTTAATTTAATTTATTCACAGCATTTCCATCTATCGATAATCTATACGTACCTTCAGCTCAACCCGCTGGGTCTAGAAAATAAACCCCCAATGAATAGATTTTTAGTTTCTTTTATCTCACTTCGGTTGTATGTTAAAACGTTTGTTACCTCAGAACTCTGTTA
This sequence comes from Erebia aethiops, assembly GCA_923060345.2. Lineage (NCBI taxonomy): Eukaryota > Metazoa > Arthropoda > Insecta > Lepidoptera > Nymphalidae > Erebia > Erebia aethiops. The sequence goes on along the minus strand of OV281079.1, from coordinate 6,756,317 downwards.
TTTATAAACCGATTTGTTTTTTTTTATGTGAAAGGACTTTCGAATTGGTCCCTGCATTAAACATTTCTGAATCCAACTCCTCAATCCTGATGCAGTAGAGTTAGTGCCCATCTAAGCTATTGTTATATTATTAAGATTTAGGGTATGATAATGGCGAACTCATTTTGTAGCAAGCAACGACTACACGATTGAACCCCAAGTCTAAACTCCTCAACCATTATGCTGCAGGGTACCTACAAAAATCCTTAAGGAATTTAGGAAACGATGGTGAATTGATATAGTTGGTACCAAGTAACAACTATACGATTGAATTCTCAGTCCGAACTCCTCATTCCTGATGCTGCAGGGCACAGTTCTCCTTAACGATTGGTATTAAGGAAATTTTGATATATGATTCAATTTGATGAAGCATATTTGATCTCGCAAATTATGATAAGATTTACTGCGAGTTAATCTTAGACCTTTAGAAGAAAGTTTGCGAAGCTTTGTAGGTATAAAGTGACGTTGTTTTTAGGACTGTTTAAGATTAAAAATTCCACAGTACATTGTTTCATTAAGATCAAGTTCAGCGTTCACTAGGAAAGCTCTTAGCCGGATTCCAGTTCAATTATATATTCATCATAGTTTGGCCAATTTAGTATAATACCATTATCACTGTGAAATGAAGTCATTTGTTTTAATCCTAAATTCCCAAGGTAATTGGTATGTTATGGTAAAGATATCGTGTGGTAATCTGTAGATCAAGCTTTTGAATTTGTTGTTAATCCAAATAACATTATTTATTATAAAATGTTAAAGGAAACATCGCTACATTTAGTTGCTTAGTAATATTATAGATTTCAACCTCAGCTTTTCCCATTTCGACGCCATTGTAGCTGTATATTGGACTGCCGTACCGTCTTTTGAGATGCTTTTATCCAATTTGAGACACCGAAGTCCGGCTGTATTGCCATTGCTTAGTACTTGTACTTACTTACATATAAGTACTTTAAGAGTCTGTAACGGCCACTTGTTCGATTCCTTAGTTTTTCATCGTCGATGTACCCACATACTATACTAACTAAGTATATCATTTATTTTGTGGCATAAAAATGCGTACGTATGCTTTTTGTTCATCATTATTCATGAACTTCGTGGAAAGAATCATACACTAATACATAACAGAAAATGTGAGCATAGAAAAAGGGAACCTGCTTATTACTGCAATGCCGATGGAAGGCGATTTTATGTTATGATTGCATCGATATATAATATATAATATGTAGGTACTAGATGGGCCCTTTCATGGGAAAAATTGGGCGTCCGACTTGTAGAGCGCGCTCTACAACTGTCATAAGCCGTCTTCTTCTTTTCTTACTTTCAGTAGTGCCAAAACTGCACAGTGCACTTCGCCAATGTCAAGTAACTTGAGGGAGGCACGAAGGAGATTGGCCGGTTACAAAGTGCCAAGTGCCAACATTACTGAAAACGCTCTGTAATAGAAGGCATATTTATATTATATTTGTTAGTAAACTACACTAAATCATACTAATATTATAAATGCGAAAGTGAGTTTGTTTGTTGGTTTGTCCTTCAATCACGCCGCAACGGAGCAACGGATCGGTGTGATTTTTGGCATGGGTGGATTTTTGCGGACCTATAAAGTGACATAGGCTACTTTTTATCCCGGAAAATTCAGGAGTTCCCGCGGGAATCAAAAACTTAAACCACGCAGACGAAGTTGCGGGCATCAGCTAGTAATAATATACCTTTAAGCCTGTCTTTGTCCCCGTCATAGCACTCTCCCGATTTCAGACTAGATGGCGTTAGTAAAAAAAGTTCACATTCTTTGTTTGACAGGGCCCGTCTATGTAAATTGAGGTCGTTGTATTAACACAAGCCTTATAAAATTTTGAGCGATAAAATTTCACCTGAAATGTGGGTAGTAAATAATAGATATACCTAAATAATATAATTCATGACAGATTTCTTTAGTTGATAGTTACCATTTCTAAATGTGGGTATTTATGATAAGCAGTGAAATGATAACGTACAAATACCTACGACCGTTGAAATTCGATATAGGTATTTAGGTAACAGATAGTAAAAATAGTTTTATTTTTTACCTGACCCAAATCATCCGAATTCCAAGTGCCACTAAAAAAGTATACACGAGATCAAAGGTCACCACGAACGGGTTCTACGTGAATATTACATTAATGGTCACTTTTACAAAATATGAATGTATGTATATTGTATGTAAGTAGGGGCTTCCTTTACTTTCCCTAGGGTTGTTATACCAGTATCAATATCTTACGTAGTATTTTTAAAATATAATTTTTCAGTATGCTATAAACAACAAAGTACCAGATATTTGAGTAAATAAACGTTAATATCTAATTTCCATCCCTATATTTCTCAGTTAAAAGATCTCACAAAACGATTTCCTCTACAACAGCTAACGAATTGTCTCCATTCAAACCGATTTTGCCCAAAATTTTTTACTATATCGTTCATGTAACAATACAACGTAGATCCATCAATCTGGGGACAATAGGGGAGTAGGCAATTGCTGCAGGTGGTCTACAATAGCGAGTGGTAGACAAATAGAAAAACTCATCTAGTTTCCTTTATTCATATTTTATTTTCTCTCTGGACCACCAAAGTATGTCATAGTTTATTTTAGAGTATTTTAGTTATTTTGGCCATTTCAAGTACCGAGATCAAAATTATGACCAATTTCTTTGCTAGAATTTCGTTGACTTGGCGACATTTTCTATTTGTTGGAAAACCAAGTCAAGTATAGAAGATGTGGTATAATATTATAATTAATAACTGGGTCAGGTGCGGGTCAGAACACGCATATGGAAGGTTTTCTTATTTTATCGGTTGCTAAAAACTTTAGCAGTGATTAACTATATGAATTTCCAAGAACTATGTGAGGAACCTCAAGGATTTTAAAATAGTTTTTCATCTAGGTTATCAGTCGAGGATATATAAACCAATTTTTTTCGACTCTCACTTTTTATTTTCAGAAACTAGCCTGCTTTATTTTTTTTATTTATTTAAATGCTTCTCTATCAGTTTATTCTGTAGCGGTATCAGATATCTGTGTAAGTGTGGTTTTCAGCTTTGCAGCGCCTATACTTAGTTTATTTTTAAAATATTATCTGTGAATTGCACCCATCAGACAGACAAGAGACAGGCGAAATTGAAGGGCTTTTAGCTTCCTAAAGTAGAAAAGTGCTGTCAATAATAACAAATACGCTGAATAAGAGTTATGTACCTCTGAAAAAGGCTCGATATTGCAGAATTACTTCATAGAAATACCGTCTCCATTTCGTCGAGGGTAAAAAAAGAAAGAATAATGTTTAGAAAATTCGACCCAATTTTGCAGGTGTAGGCTATAGTGCTATCGAACTAGGTATTGGGAACACGATTCTCGATGCCCCTTGCGATGGCTGCGAGGGCACACGGCCTCCCTTTATCTTTATCGGCGAGCCGACTGGCGTCCGTGACATTTCCACACCCTAAGCTTATGCCATCCATTGTCACATTGTGACATGAAGTACCTTCGATGTCTGCGCTAGAAGTGAATTATTAATTAATTCTACCTGTTCCGTATAACATAACCACTGATTCGATCGTTTTGACGGCTGAAAAGTGAGCTGCTAAGAGGTCCGAGTGCACGGACTTTTAAAACGGTTGATTAATTAATTATTTATCTGATAAACGGCTGACTAAATATATTTTTATTTTACCTCAACATAAGCAATGGTTACAGCGTCTGAAAGCCCGATTATCGTAACCGAGCTCGGAAGGTTCGTTTACCTATCACATTTTGACATTTGAATGTTTGCGCTAAGGGAAAATATATCAGTAACTAAAAAATATTATGTTACTAGCTGATGCCCGCGACTTCGTCCGCGTGGATGGAGGTTATTTGGTTCTCGCGGAAAATCCTTAGTTTTCCGGGATAAAAAGCCTATGTGTTATTCCAGTCTATAATCTACCTCTGTACCAAATTTCATCCAGATCCATTCAGCCGTTGGCGCGTGATTGAGTAACAAACATCCATACATCCATCCAAACTTTCACATTTATAATATAAGTAAGATTTGATCGATATTTGATTGCGGCGCGACTAGTCAGAACTTCACACAATTATTATCAAAACTGATAATGTGATGTACCGGTTTCACTGATGTGTGTAATGTGAAACGCATTGTAGGTTTCTGTGATAGAAACAGTTTAACCAACCTCTGCTAATATTTCCGCTTTTCTTATTATATTTACAAAATACATACGTATACCTATTAAACTTAAAAAATACCACAGAACTTAAGAAATTTATGTCCTTCAAGTCAATGACTAGTTATACCTCACCCGATATGGATCGACAAAGTAAATGATTTGAACAATGCTGTTATTTAAATATTTATATTGAGTATTATCATATTGATTTGGATAATTATAGTCGACAGAAAGTGGCAACGTATATCTAAATTTTTTTAATATGTGACTATGATTAAAGCTATTATTTTGTACACATTTTATTAACATTTAAATTAGAGGTTCATTTGTAATGTAACGGGCTGAAATACTTGTGTATTGTTTTACGTCCAGCGATTTATTGACAAAGCTAGCTGATGCCCGCGACTTCCTCCGCGTGGATTTAGTTTTTAAAATCCCTCGGGAACTCTGATTTTCCGGGATAAAAAGTAGCCTATGTCACTCTCCAGGTCCTCAACTATGCCCATGCTAAAATAAAGTCAATCCGTTACTCTGTTGCGACGTGATTAAGGGACAAACCAACAAACCTACAAACCAACAAACAAACAAACAAACAAACACACTTTTGCATTTATAACATTAGTAAGATTAAATAAATACTATAACCATAATATAATATGATATTCAACTACAACCGAAAGCTTCATAGAAATTTATTTTTGTTGCAGATAAAATGGGTTGCTTCTTCAGTAAAGACAAGCTTACCAAGGAAGACATGGACTTCCTCAAAACTCATACATCTTATGATGAGACAACGATTAAAGAGTGGTACAAAGGCTTCAAGGTATGTAAAAATATATCAGCTAGAAGGATTTCATAACGATTAGTTAATCATTTATACCTACCGTGGAAGCTTTACCCTACCGTGGAAACTTGTATTAGTTTTTACACTGGCAGCAGATAGTTTTATCCTCGTACTTGTCTCATCCGCATTCAATAATAATTAGTATTCGATATAATGCTTCACTCTTTCCATCAAAACCACATTATTCTAGACTTGTGAAGTTTCCAAAACCATAACTATGTATCACCGAGGTCTGTTTAGCAGATCAGAGAGTGTACAGGCGTTTACAACATTTTCTATCTTATGTGTTCGCAGCAAGACTGCCCTAATGGGAGGCTGACGCCGGCCAAATTCGTCGACATGTACAAGATGTTTTTCCCATCTGGTAACGCAGTCGAATTCTGTGATCATGTTTTCAGAACATTCGATATGGACAAGAACGGATACATAGATTTTAAGGTAACACAATGCGTGTAATACAAATCTGTATAATATAATTGCGATCGCTGCGAATGTTTCTTAGCTGTTGTTGCATGCTATTGCGAATTGTTTGTTTAAATATTGTTTTTGCCGATGCTGCGAGGTTTATTAATAAAACAGAATTAATCGCCATCTTCTTATATTTTGATGATATGTTGTGGTCTTTGTATGGCCATAATGGTAAAAATCTTCCTTCGTAAAAATTGGGAAGTAAGTCACCGTGTATCGAAAAAACCTTTTTGTTTTAGGAATTTCTCCAAGCGATCCATGTGACATCTAGCGGCACTCCCGAAGAAAAGCTAAAATGGGCTTTTCGTATGTATGACGTTGACGGTAACGGAGTGATAGATATTCAGGAGATGACCAAAATAGTCCAGGTAAAAAGATACGAAATTATTTTGTTTACATGCGGTTTTTCTTTTAGCTAACTTTATGGAAGTACTGGAAGCATACAAAGTTTTCTTTTATGCAAATTGCAGGCTATTTATGACATGCTGGGAGCCTGCTCAAGTAATAGGCCGGCTGATTCTGCCGAAGAGCGCGCTAAGAATATCTTCGCGAAAATGGATGAAAACAACGACGGCCAGCTCACGCAGGAGGAGTTTCTTAAAGGCTGTCTCCAGGACGAGGAATTGTCCAAAATGCTGGCGCCTTAATTCGGTCTTTTATGTTAACAGCCCCTCCTTTATGTAATACCTCAAACGAACCCCTTTTCAATCCCTTTGATCTGTATAATTGTTGCATTTATGTTTTCTTTGTCGGTTGTCGCATATAATACGTCACATGAAGCTTTCGATATGAATAAAGCTTTATTTATTTCCGTGTAGGTTTTCGATTTTCAACCTATAAGTGGTAGACATAAATCTTTATTGTAATGAAACTCAGTGATATAATTATATTTTACATTCATTTTCTACTATTTATACTAATTTTTGAAAAAATCCAATTGATATAGTTGTAAATCTTTTGTTAGGTATACTGGAAAACTAAATGAGTTGGTATTTATTGTTCAAAACCTATCTGCTAAGAGGACTCGTGAATATAATGAACATTAGATACCTACACTAATAACATGTTACATCTGCCTCGAATTCGTATTGATTACTGATATGTCAGCTCATAGCTCAACGGTTTTGTATCAAATTCGTTCCGCTCGTGTGAAATGCAAACTCCATGATCCTAAATATCCGATCTAAATATGAACGCTGACATACACATATATCCACCATGTCGCTAATCGAACTTTGCTCTAAATGTGTGGGCAATACGTTTGATCTGCAGTCTTTGGTATCGATCAACCTAAATCCCAATTCTAAAATCAGCGCGATGGATACATATATATCTGCGCCCGATAGTATTGTTTGCGTCAATCTTGACAGCCCTGAATTGAAGTTTAAAGACATTTTTTTACAATAATATCTTTCTAAGCACATATATATATATATTATATATTACTTATTTACTTAGTACTTATTTTTAATTCAACAAAACTAATGATACTTTATAATGCAGATTAAATGAGTTCACTTCACTTTTTATTCTATAGTGTATAAATAAGTATTGTGTCCGTACCGTTCACTCATAGGTAAATTTTCTTAAACTATTCGGATATTCTATATCGAAAATTATCGATGGGTAATTAATGGATCTATTGCACAAATATAAAGAAAAGTCAATCTTACTTTATTATTTAATTATAAGAAAACAATTAGGATAGTTGTGAACGAACAGAAGAGATCAGATTAGTATAGGTATGATATCGCAAAACGCATGTACGCATTGCATAAGCAACCCACAAATGCACAAAGAATCTGATCATTTCTACGGATAAGTCTAACTATATGTAAGTTTTATTAAAATGCATATTAAAATAAGTATTTAAAGTATTCATTCTAATATCGAAATCGGTGTTGTAAATCATTCGTATTTGGTGTACTTTCTTCTTGAACACATAGACAAGGAGTTTTACTGTCGGGCTTCGTTCAAAACTGGCTCTAGAATAATTAGCTTCTTTATTTAGTTTAAAGCGTTATACGAGTAAATATAATTTTAAAAAAGCTTCACTTACGACTTATAATCTTCTTAAACTTATAGCTGTTGTTTGTCAATAAGACCATACGAATTTTGACTGACAACGTCTCTATAAGTAACAACGTCTTTAAGTTATACATCTTAACATATTGCTGTTTTATGAAATGTTTTTACTATTTGTCGTTTTGACTTTAGTTTATTTTGTTTCATACATTCCCCTTATACTGTGCCTTCTAGTTCTTGTTACATTAACATCCATCAATGCTTGCTTTATTTTTAATCTTTACTTTACTATTCTTTCATGCTCTTACCAGTTAAGATTATTTCAAATCAATTTAAGCCAAAAATATGCACAAATCTCCTTCCAAAATTGTAGTTAAGGAACCAAATATTTAGTGTGTCCTAGTCCCATATCTTTTAGATTGTATATTTACTAGACGTTAGATTAAATTAATTATAATGTTGCTTAATTTGTTTGAAAAGCATTTTAAGTTTGCCATAAAGTTAGAAGAGGTTGCGAATCGTAAATGAAGACTCATTTAAAACTGATTAGTTTTCAGTGCATATAAATTTATTTAAAATGTTAAAGTAGTCGTGAAAGCTTAACGCACAATACTAAAAGAGAACTAATTAATATCGAACTTATGTATACCTACTCATTAAATAGGTTTAAACATATTATAAAATAAACAGTTAGGGTGCTATAAAAATTAGATTATGCATAATAATTTAAAAATAAATAAAAAACCATTAAAAAAGTTAACATACTCATATTATTATGAACTCATCAAAGTAACATTTTAAAATTTCTTGCAGTATTGCACTGGAAACTAAGATTACAACCTTCATTTATGATAATATAATATAACAATATACATTCCATAAGTTTTTATTTACATTTTAAATTATAACCTTTATAAGTTTTAAATTATACTAGATACTAATGTGCATATATTGCACTTCGCTTCTTGTTTTCAGTACTTTAAAACGATATCCTAGAATCTCTATGCTGTTATTATCCTATATAAGTATGAATTACAAAGTTATATATTGATATGCTTTCTTACTTCCAAAAGTGAACCAAATTACATATTAAATTAATATTAAATAAAACATTAACTCATATACTTAAATAATAATATTTTAAGAATGTTAAGTGTGAAAATTATATTATTTCTAGCAAAGAACAAGTCAATAACAACGACAGCAATAGAACTATAAATCAAAAGCCAGTCAATAAGTTAATGGGGCTGATTCTGTAGTGCACAATCTCTAAACTAAACTAAAATGACAGCATTATAAATCTTTCTAATCCTTTCATAATACTCCCTACGGAAAGGGACAGAACTAGAATTAACAAAGCTGTCATTTTAGTTTAGTTTAGAGATTGTGTGCTACAGAATTGCCCACATTGTTCTTTGTACTAATTTTTGTGTTGTATATTAAAATACACATTCTAAATATATATATAGCAAAACATTGAAAGTAATGGCCGGATCTCATAAACTATTAAAATCACATATTTTAGTCCACTGTCCGCTGAAGAAAAACTCGTAATAGCCAGGCTGACACTGCATAGCGTAATATTTGATTAGTAGACAATGCAGGATTTTAGTAAAAAAAAGAAAATGCTAAAAGCCACTTACCCGAGTACTTCCAAATTATCAAACAGTAGTGCTTTGTCGTGCTTTGTCGATTGTAGCCGTGCCTTCGACTATGTTGGCGAACAATATTCTTTCAGAACCCTGCACACCGAAGATTTTTAATATTTTCTATTCCCTGTATTAGAACCGATATGGTTTGTAAGAATCTGCGGTTGACGCAACTTTCTTTTCTTTCAAAATGGTGTACGTCGTGGACGGTGTTGTTTCAAGTCCTCTTTACCATTTACGTAGAAATCATTGTGCGAAAAGTTTTTTTTATCAGGAGTGTGGTATCAGTACCGGAGGCTAATTAACTAACACAGAGCTTTGGTAAGTTAATACCACAACCTTTTGGATGGTTAACAGCTATAAGGGCTCTTCATTTATAGATGACTAGTAGATGCCCGCGACTTCGTCCGCGTGAAATAAGTTTTTAAATTCCCACGGGAACTCCATAATTTTTCGGGTTAATAAATAGCCTATGACACTCATAAATAATGTGGCTTTCTATTGGTACCAGAATTTTCAAAATCGGTTCAGTAGATCCAGAGATTACCCCCTACTACGTCACTATCTCACAAACTTTACCTCTTTATAATATTAGTATAGTCATAGTCATTTATAGACAGGCCGAAGGCAAATGTAAACTATTGCTGTTAATTTCCCAAGGAAATCAACTTCGCGAAGTTCTTGAAGAACTTCAGTTTCCGGCATAAGAGAGCAATAATATCCGTGGAGATTAGGATTTAACAACGACTTCAAACAGCGAGATAACGGCTACGACATAGAAACATTCCATGTCGTAGCATCAGTATGGAAAGATTGAAAATGCTGTCAGTGTTGACATAAGTGAAAAAATTTAAGTTGATAATCTCGTGGCTTAAAATCGTGAGACTCGTTTTATTCATTGACTATAGAAATCGTCTGGCCAATTACTAGATTTTCTTCTGCAGTTAAAATTTACACAATGAATTTATTGAGTTTTGTAGAACCGGGTCGCGGTCAGTTGCTAATTCGGCTTTTCATTTTAGAACATATCCATATTTAGTAATTATTTACTAACTATATTAATTTGTGGATGCTAAAGGGTATATAAAACTAACGAACTACTTACGATTTGACTATATTATTCACTTATCTATTATATTTAATTTGTAAATTTTTAAATTGAAGAGCTATATATACCTACTGTCAATTGTATACTCTGTGGTCTTCATATTTTAGAATAAGCAATGTACGTGTGCGGGTATCATTTTCAATATCAATCAAGTAGCTCTTCCATATTACCGTGTTGATTCTTTAAGCTTAGTTTATTTCACTGTATTATTTTTAAAATAGCAGTTGTTCTGTTGTATTAGTTTTATATAAGGTTTTTTATTCTTGTATTATGTACTAGGTAGTTATTATCTTTTAAATATCCAGCACATGTATGTATCTATCCGAATTTACATTTTGTACCTCTTGCCTAAAGACTTAAATCCCGAAGATGATTGTGCAACGCACGCCTAATCTACATAGCTCGGCGTAATTAACATTAGGGGTATGGGTTTAAATAACACTACCATGTTATATTAAACAGGTTAGCCCTCTACTTGCATTATCACTTACAGGTGAGGTTGCAATCAAGGGCAAACTATTAAAACATCTTCAATTGGAATGAGGAATCATTTGAATCAGAGGAGTGTGTTATACAATCAAGCTTCTGTATTATTTATTCTGAATAAATATAACAAAGTGTTGTTTATACAGTATTACGTATCACTGCATTATTTTTGTAAAGTAACCGGCATTATTTTTGTAAACTAACATTAAACTAATACACTAACCCATTCATCTCTACCTAATAGATTTTTATTCGGTCATCATTATTAATAGGTGGAATATATTAATTATATACTATATTTATTATTTAATTACTAGGCATAAAGCGCAATTCTATCTAACCTATCATTATTCTTGTAGTTCGTGTCGTAGTGTTCAAATATTACAGTTTAGGAAGTTTACTAAGTAGCTGAATTCAATGCAGTCTTAGTATTGTAATGATTATAATCGGACAAATTTGAGTTGTGTAAAATTTTCAAGAATAACTGATAAGTAAGTTTAGACCTTTTTTGGAATATTGCGAAATATTGTTAATCAGAATGTGCAAGGTTTGGTGGCACCTAATGCTATTAGTTTATTATGTGTGTACTGTGAATATTCAAGTGATGGTAGTAAAAATTTGTTGATATTTAATTTAGAAACAACAGCAGTATTACTTGATGCTATTAATGTCAATTTTATATATTTGTAAATGTTTTTAGTTTTTGCTCGCTAGGTGACCGCCATAATTATCGTTAGAGCTGAAAGATGTTTTCATTATTTAACATGAAAGCACAGAACTTATTTTAGTTCACTAATGCACTAAGGTTTGCAGACGATTAGCTATTTATCCAACTTAAGACTATTATCAAAACACATCCTAGTTAATACACAAACACGATGGAGTACTACACTAATTAATATTTTCATAAAACTTGTTAGTATTATATTTGTATACTTTTATCTTAAATTTGTGTATTAACATACTTGTATTGTGAGACAAAAGTGTTTATCCGAGATGTATATTGGACGTTATCAAATCCCTTGAAACGTCTTTAGTCTTTATAAGTTGGATTTGGTAAATACAAAGATTTAGTACTTTTTACATCTTTCAGCTGATATATTGGGAACTTTTCTTTTCAGAATGAAATATGTATCGTAAATTATACCAATGTCTTGACAAAACCAGGCGCTCAGTATAATTATTTCCAATAGACCTCCAAGTCTGAGTAACATTTTTTAAATATTTACCGTGCTACTACGTACTTACGTGCACACGTTTACAAAACTTTTGAATTTTGCAATGTCTTAGATAATGTCAGTGTTATCAGCTTCATTACTTCATTAGTATATGTGATAGGCACTTGTAATAGATTTCCACTGTCCCTAAAATATATTGTTTTTTTTTTCTAAAAATACATGTTTTTAATGATTCACATTTTGCCTATTCATGTATAATATACAAATTTTAAAAAATAATTCTTATCTCGTTTATATTTTACGAATCACCAATCACCGCTCATCTTAACTTTTTCCCATAGCAAGGAAGAGGTAACAATGTTTTATATTAAAATTAATGTGTTTTGTAAATGCTAATAAACAGATAAAATATTAGGTGAACGTCGTGAGATTATTTTTCTCTAAAACATAATACGTACTCAGATTTTTTTCATGAAAATATTTTAACTGTCGTAGCTACAATTCCTATAAAAATACTTTTTACGTATAAATAATACGCGTAACGCACATGAACATGATTCATATATATTTATTCTTATATGCAGTTATTTATGTTTATTTAATAGTAGTCGTGTTTTTTATTCATAATATTAAATACACTGAGTTTTGTAGCTACAATAAACAATATTATGTTCTTCTTATTTCAGGGCAAAATAATCAACTAAAAGTTAAAAAGGCTGTGCAGTTACTGAGAATCCTCATTGGAAGGTTAAAAAATAACAATAATGGGCAAACAAAATAGCAAACTAAAACCTGAGGTTTTAGAAGATCTGAAACAGAACACTGAATTTTCAGGTATCAAGACATTTTAGTCAAATATTTTACAAATCACAGGTTTAATACAGATGGTTAACGATTTATTTTCTGTTTATTTTCAGACGCAGAGATACAAGAATGGTACAAAGGTAAATTCTTATAATTTCACCATTCGAAAATGGACTACCTACAAAGAGTGTCCATTAATACTTACTTTTCCTATTTCAGGTTTTTTAAAAGATTGTCCTCGTGGTCATTTATCAGTAGAAGAATTTAAGAAAATATATGGGAATTTCTTCCCGTATGGAGATGCTAGTAAGGTAAGATGAACACTGTTGTATGCTTTTTGTGTTAGATAACGCTGAAACACCAACTTGCCTAGGCAATGCAAGTAGAAATACTAATTGTCAAGATCGTTTTTCTAAGTCTACCAGTCCGCTCTTGTCCAGCTTGGTTAACTATTATAACTAAGTCTAAACTATTTTTTCTTATTCTTGAAAAAGTTTCACTTTCACGGTGGGTTGAGATGACGATGACACATACAGTCGACGGCTTTTGACTTCGACTGTACTTTAAGTTAATTTTCCAAACACGCATCTTTTTCAGTTCGCCGAACATGTATTTCGAACATTCGATGCAAACGGAGACGGTACCATAGACTTTCGGGAGTTCCTATGTGCCCTGAGTGTGACTTCGCGCGGGAAGCTAGAGCAGAAGCTAAAATGGGCTTTCTCCATGTATGACCTGGACGGCAACGGTTATATATCGCGGCAGGAAATGCTCGAAATTGTTACGGTGAGTAAGATTGGATCACAATCTTATCTTACAAATCAACATTGCATAATCAAGGCCTACAACCTACAAGTCTAGCAATAATAAAATTCTTCCAACTGAATTTCGGCCACGGCGGCCAATCACTCAAAAAGATAAGAAATCTCTTCGGGATGGGTATATCCCGAACAGACTATCCTAATAACATGTTTAGCACTAAAACCTACTGTATTTCTGTAATCACCGAAAAGCGCAATCAATCTAATCCAGAAACTTCGCACCAAGGATGTCAAAATATACAGTTTTCTTCTTTCTTACAAGATCAGATATTAATAGTTTCAATTTCTTCTGAAAATCTTTCAACACAATTTGTTGTTGATCTAGGACAATAAAAAGAAATGGTCCTGACTCAGACATTGACTGGTTTTTCTCTTAGAAAGCTGACATTTTGCACAGAGGCATCTTTTATAATTTAGACAAGGAATAAAGCATGAGTTTTAGAAGTCTCCGCGGGATTGAAACGGCAGCCGTTCACATTTATTGATAAATTGCTGACAACAATTAATGCAGTCAACGTAAATTAAAGATTTTATTATAATGTTATACATAATAACATTAAATGTTACTTTTTGAAAAATACTACTACTAGAGCTGCGACAAGTAGAAAGTAGTTCTAGGTCCTGGTAGAAACTACTACTACGAGTAAAACTGATTTCCCGCCGTTTTCTTCTCAGTTTTTTCTTCCGAGTCGGGTCTAAGCGTCTGCGTCTGTCTCACGTGAAATATTCTTAATCCGATTTGAACATTGTTCGTTTATTAATTACAGGCGATATACAAAATGGTTGGATCCGTTATGAAAATGCCTGAAGACGAATCGACGCCAGAGAAGAGGACCGATAAAATTTTCCGCCAGATGGATAGAAACAAGGATGGCAAGTTATCCCTTGAAGAGTTTATCGAAGGCGCTAAGAGTGACCCATCCATCGTCCGACTGTTGCAATGCGACCCACAATCCCAGTGATACCTCAACTACTAAATGACTACAGTCAAGCAACAAGAAACAGTTAACTAAATTCAGAACGAACGTAATGTATGTATTATTCATTGTTATTACGCTTCTAAGAAGCTAATCGCGCGGTTCTGCGTACAGCACGAATACTTTTCGGAAATTGTTGTCCCTCTGCTTGACTGTTATTTAATTCTTCCTCTTTTGTGTTCTATGCCTTCCTATCCATATCTTTTACCTAGTTATTATGTGATTTGGACTTGGCGCAAAAGCGTTAGATTCGACAATGTTAGAATTTAAGCTTCCAGTATTGTATTCCATAAAGTTTATCTCGAAGCGGAATCGTCAGGCGTATACATAGATAAGAATAATTTATTGAGACGCGTTTTATTCGCTTTATTAGAAATATGATTGATATAAGTCCATTAATGTTTAGGCCAAAGGAACAATGGGATCAGGTTGGGATCTGTGAATTCGTTTGACCGCTTGTCGCTTTTGCGTTATCTCTGAATCGCTACTATATTCGTATATTATCATGATAATGTTTGTAATTTATAAGGATATTTTAAGTCAGTCGGCAATTAAACATGAGGAAAACCTTTAAACTTATTTGATTGATATTAACCGTGACTTCTATACTAAATCTTTCTAGTACCTAGTTTAATTCTGAAGCATTCAAAATAGGGGAAGTAGAAAGCTCGCGCGTTATATTGCAGCAACAGACGTTAGTTCCGATTTAAATTCTGTCATCAGAATTAATCGCGTGGGGCTGTAAACTGAGAAGTGTGAACATTAAAATTGGATATTTTACAACTTGCCCTTCTTTCGATCTCTCTATGAATCTCGACTTAGTGTTTTCTTAGAAGAGTATCTTTTAAACATGTCCTACTTATGAATCTCTCATTAATTATCAAAATAAATGTAATTGCTGCATTATTCTAGTGTTTCCTCGGTTGAGCTGATTAACTATTTAGCTACCCTACCCTTATCTTACCCTTTCAACTTTGAGCTCATTTGAAAACTATCACGACGACAAAAGCCGAAATTGGTATTGAAAACGGTTATTGGAAGTTGAAAACAGTTATTCTAAATACGAGATTTACCACATAGTTATAGCTTTATGTATTTTTTCAGAAGATATATATTTACATATACATAGATATGACGATTTTACAACTCATATTAAACAATTTTATAGTTGCTAGTTAAAACATTCACCAATATTGTTAAAATTCAACGTTGTGCCGTAATTTTGAATTGATAAATTAAGTATGATCCTTTATTTAAAAGAGAGGTAGATGTGTTACATACGCGTCTAAAATGAAAATTTCAAAATATATTAATTATTTCACCTCAACAATAGATACGGTGGTCTGACATCATTGATAGTTTGCATTGAGAACAGATCTCTTGTGCCATTTTATATTAAAGTAACATATCTATGGTTAGATATCATTGATAAACATGCAAAATAGATACTTAAATTGTCAATTCGAAATGATATTCAACGGTGAAAAAAATAGTGCCTATTTCCGTTACTCGAGAGGCATTAATCCTGGAAAGAGAAAAGGGTTCAAGCAAGTCAAATGACTAAATAAACAAAAAAAATATGTACACTCAGTTCTCCATAAATGGAGCAAAGAAGGCTACCTTAGTTGTAGACAGCATGACATAGGGTTAACGCCTCTTTAATGCGAAATTAAAATCACTAGCCTTGAAAAATGTTAATAAAACGAGCGAGCTAACTTATAATTAATCAATAAATCTAAGTATACAGTAAATATCAGGTCTTCGTTAAATTATTTAAATTATAAGTCCTTGAATACTAAGAATTTTATGAAATGATCAAAATTAGTAGTTTCATAAGCTAATCATAAATGACTGTTAATTTAGACGAAAGTAGTGAAGTGGGGCCGTTTTAAATAGGTACATTTAAAGAAATTTTCAAAAAACACTGACCTTAAACATACAGATAATTATTATTATTTTATTTTAGACTTGGACGAATTTTAGATTGTGATTAGGTATATTGTCCCTTGTACACGTAGGGCCTAATGCACTAACAACAAGGACTTATTTAGCCATACTCAGATGTCGACCCAGTGCATTGTTCAAAAACGCTGGTCCAACGTGCACTTGTAGTCTAGGCAATAAAGCTAGTGGACCCCAACAATAATTCCTCAGGCGACGAAACTTTACAGTATGATAAAGTATCATCAGTT
This sequence comes from Erebia aethiops, assembly GCA_923060345.2. NCBI lineage: Eukaryota > Metazoa > Arthropoda > Insecta > Lepidoptera > Nymphalidae > Erebia > Erebia aethiops. The sequence goes on along the minus strand of OV281079.1, from coordinate 6,739,532 downwards.
AAACGTATATTATAAATATCCGATAAAAAATCAGACAAGAAGTAAGGCTTTTTATGCTATACCCAATTGTTTAAGCAGGAAGGTACATTATTGAGTAAACGCAGATAAGATTTGTTAATAAAATCGGTTTAAATATCAATGTTCTGCATGATTATTTCGATTGATGTTTCGGTTTTGAGTGCAAATATACTACCATCTATTATTTAAAAAAGAAATCGAGAAAATATTCAGTCATAAATATTAAGTTTGAGGTATAAATACCTAACTTCCAGATGTTTTTTTTTGTTGGATATTTTTGTGTAAGTATTGGATCATCCAATACTAAAATCCAGCCAAGTTTCAACGACTGAGGATTTAATGCGGGGGTCTCCATACAACGGACCGCCCCGTTGCCTAGACTATTGTGACACTGGATACTATTCATTAGTAGTCATCACAAGTAATACAGTAGGATTTACATTTTATAGGCTGGTTATGTTCATACCAGTATATATTTTGCACAATCTCACCACTATCCACGCAACAAATTATATAACGACGAGTATGTTTTTACCGTTTTTAAAACTTACCGACTTTATTTAGCTGATATTATTAAGATTTAGTTTAACAGTCGTTTAAGCTTATTTTAGGCATGAGTCAGTCATAAGTATTATTCTATTTTTATTACTTTAAATGGTTTGTAAAGATTGTAATAAACTATAAAATGGTTAGTGTAAATTATTATTATCAGTAGTTTTAAGAGTCGACAATTGTGCAACTTTAGTGTTACATAATAAAGTATGTCATTCGCATAAGACCAACACGCAGCTTGATGGTTAAAACATTTTATTGCGTGCGAGGATGTGATGTAATTGTATGATATAAACAGGTTAGCCCGCTACCATCTTAGACTGCATCATCACTTACTATCAGGTGAGATCGCAGTCAAGGGCTAACTTGTAGTGGATTAAAAAAAATATAGACATGCAGGTTGTGAGTGTTATACGTTTTGTAGGAATGACATCGCCTAGATATTTAGTCATTTTGTGTAATTCATTAGCTATCTTCAAATAATATTTTTTTAATTATTTTATAAATATCTCCAAATAATTATTATAATTATGGAGATACCTAATGGATGACGCAAAATGACACTATGAAAAAATGACACAATACACAAACGTCGCGCGTTATTAATTGTTGCAACCATCTCTCGTGATTAAACCTACAACGACAGTTATTTTAAAACCTCAATTATACAATAAACATTTTACATGTCACAGAACAGCTAATATCAATAGATAATAATATTATGTAGTTTTCAATAGGCTTATTTCATTGTTATAATTTTTGACGAGGTATGTATTTGCATTCAGGAATTCAAATCTGTGTAGGTAAGGTAGCCCTTAATAAAATCTGGAAATTTTAAAATATTCCATTACACCGAAATACTTATATCACAGTCATGTAACGCGTATCTTAATGAAATAATATTTAAATAGCAGTTTCAAGATCTTAATAGTTTGCTAGAAAGTATACGTAAGTTTAAAACTCTAGTTTGATAATGAAATAACAAGACGTGCCGCTAACCGTATGCCCCAGTAGATGATTAAGGAAACCCTCCAACCCATCAAACAGATCGCGGTACAAAATAAGATACGTGATTCTAAATCTAATGCGTTTTATATGCCATTTAAAAATTAACTAGGGAAGTTAAGCTATTAAATTTACTGAATTGGTAGAATTACTTACAACAGCTACAATATCAGTGTTTTAATAAATAAACAGTAATGTAGAATAGTGTTACAAAATAGTGATTTCACAAAAAACATCATTTTCATAATACGCGTCACATCAATTTTATTTTTTTCCCTTGTTTATCAAGCTTTATTTCTAAAGAACATCTAAATTATCAGTTTTGTTTAATGTCATAATGTAAGCTATGCTATAGCACAGAATGGTTAACATAGGGACAAAATTAAAGTAAATCAATGATCAATCACGACAAGACTTTTTGCATTCGATTTTTTGAAACCAGTATAAAAACGTACTTTTGTACATACGGAATAAAATGAAAATTAACGCTATAACGATGAACTATAGAAAAAACCCTGTAATACTATTTTGTTATCGTGTTGTCGACTCGTTTTTATTTTTTTAATTTCATTAAATAATTTTATTCATTAAAATAAGCAAAACCCAGCAGGTTTTTTTAGATATGGAATATCATCTATAACAGCTTCGTCTATTTATATAAGTATATATGTATGAAATCTAAAAGCAGGTCGTCCGGTAAATGGCGGAGAAATAAGGTCTAGCTCCACTATTCACGACGCGGTGCAGCACACAGCAGCAAATATTCTGTATATGAGTTTGTATGGAGCCGTGCCCACTTAGCGATGCGGCAGGGATGCCTAATTTGCTTGTTGTGGAGAATAGAATATTTATTTATTTGCATGATTGTAAGTTGTTACCATAGTACGGTGAGCTTGTTACAATCAGCCATGCAATGGCGTGCAAAATACTTGAAACTAAGGTGTCATAAAAGTGACTAAACAAGTTGCAAGCTTTGTACACTTCAAATTTTTATAAAATAAAATAAATAGATAAATGTTTTAATATATAGTTACACAAATAGTTTTAAAATTCAAGAATTCTTTTAAATAATAAAAGTTATGAGCTACTATAGCCATTTATACTAAATTAAATTATTTGAAAATAGGTGTGATTAAGTTAAAAATTTGGAAATATTTATTGCGTAGTCAGGATTATAGCGATATATTTTTTCGATTGCTAGAAAATCCTATGGTAAAATCCGGTGTTTGTTCGATTATGTACAAATCGCAGCTAACTCTCGACCGAATAACTAATTACGTAAGTATAGTAATATTTATCAGGCTTGTAGTATATTCGGTGATCAATAAACCTTGCTTAATCATTCTCCAGTCATGCGGTTAACGATCCAGTCATTTGGATCGTTTTTATCAACAGTCACAAGTTTAGAGAATATAGGAAACAGACGTGTTTTGTGACGCATTGCCGTGCTGCCCTAGTGAGCTCTGCCTTGCGGCAGCATTGCTACGCTGCGTCCTGCATTGGGGCTAGACCTAAAGGTTATATTTTGTATGATTGAAATGAGTGAAAGACAATTAGTATTGTATCTTTTTTTCCCTGTCCTCTCCCCGCGTTTCGAAATGTTCTAAACACATGTTTTCTATATGTAGAGCATATTTTGCATTGGTGTAAATAATACAATAGAACTTAATGCTAGCTAGCCTAACCTAATTACTATATAAATCATGCCCGCAAGGTGGCAATAATGCTGGCTGTATATCCGCGCTGGACAGCCAGGCTGATCGTTTGCGCAAAAAATAAGCCAGCCCTTCTTTCACCAGAAATATGAGGCAAATAACCGCGGTGAAATATCACGTAAAAATTTTTTTGCCACTAAGACTCCATGGCCCCAGGGTCATGGAAGTATTGGTGTTGCTTTTTAACCGACTTAAAAAAGGAGGAGGTTCTCAATTCGTCGGAATCTTTTTGTTATAGAAAATCAGAAACAAGATGTGCCAGTAATACAAAACTTGTAAAATACTTGGCTTATATAACGTGTTTTAGTTGACTTGTCATGCATATCAGTTATAATAATTTTTTGCTTTTACCTATTGATATTTTTTCTTTAATTATTTATATTAACATGTTTGTCGTTTTCCTTACATTACAATCCTATGCTATGTATTATATAAAGTAATTAAAATAAAACCAAATGCACAATATTCCGCCGCACAATACTATTGTGTTTCGATTTAGTCTAATTATAGAAATAATTTGGACATCAGCATATTTTTGGTTACACTTTCTTTTCCATAATTGAGTCTCTGCAGTATAAAATAGTAGTATTTATACAAGTCTATGTTATAAAAAAACGTAGCATTGATCTTCTTGGTGACAAACAAAATAAAATAATATGGTTTTCTTGAATTTTTTTTGATATTTTAATAATTATTATGATATCATAATAAACATTATCCATACTTCCATACTAATACTATAGATGCGAAAGTGTCTGTCTGTCTGTCTGCTACGCTTTCACGGCCCATCTGCTCAACCGATTTTGTTGAAAGAGTTCACGTTGGAAAATGAATGGAAGGAAAAAAATCTTAATCCACGCGGACGAAGTCGCGGTAATCATCTAATAGAGTAATAAAATGATTCACGAAAATGACAAGATACACTTAAACTTATTCTAAACAAGTAGAACGACCTAAATATTGTGGTTAGCAGCATAAATCATAATATGTGTGTATTGTAATATGAATGATTGTTTAGTATAATTCATATTACTACCTTTTTGAAAAATTGGACCTGGTTGGAGACGAATGAATTACGAGTTTTCTAGAAATATCCTTGATTGAGTATTGTTGTGTGCCTACAATAAATGTTAGTATCTCGGTTTTTTTAAAAATAAAAATGTATACTTCAAAACACTGCGAATCAAACTATTAATAATGTTATGCTATTATATACTATAATTTAAAAAAAAACTATAATGTAAGTCTTTAATAAATAGAACACTAATGGCATATGATTACTAAAAATAAACGTAATTTTACTAAATTATTGTTATATCCTAGGCCGTTATGAAATAATAAAACATACAATACAACGTACGTGTCTGTATAATAGAGTTAAACGCAATAAAAATGCGCGTTGTATTATAATATTCGAAAACTACAGCCTCTGATTGGTCATTTTAATGAAAATTATTTTGAAAACATGGATCGAGATAATGAAAATTATTATAATATCATTATTTAAAAACAAATTATAGAACAATAAAATGTCATATTATGGTTTTTACAATATTTGTAAAATTAATTGAAATTATAAAGACAGAGAGAGAGCCATATTTATTGCAATGTTTAACAAAGTTCTTATAATATAAAACGAATAACGTACGAATGAAACAGTTCAGTTTAAAGTCATAAATGGATTTTTATTTTTAAATTAAAGCAAAAACCAGCGTACGGCAGCGTCGAAATTTTAATATAAAAATGTTCTATCTTTAGTGGATCAATGCATAGTTGTTTGTGTATTTCTATTCTATGGTTCGAGCTAGAAATCTTGTAACTTTTTGTATCACTAAATTCAGTTAACTATATTATCCGAATCGTCATTCATTTGATGCATAAAATACAAAACATTAGCGTACATAGTATGGGATAAAATAACTTTTTGTTTTCACATTTTTTTGCTTAATTATTGCTTAGCCATAGTTGGCACAAGAACAAACATTAAGGGAATTGTAGTCATGTAAAATTACGTCTTATAATGTCCACAAAGTGTAACGATCAGCAATAAAACAGTCAGGTCTTCGGAGATTTGATAAAGCCATAAAGTCCGGATGCGGCCTTATTAATATGCAATCAAACTATTTTCGTTTATTATTAACTACTAAGATATTTCGAGTAAACGGCCATTTTAAAACATATTTCGATCAAGTTGTTAAGTAAGCTAGTACTAGAAACTGACATTGTATTGTGTAATATAACGTAAGTACATGTTCAATGGAGGTGTTTACCGACAAAATAGCATAAGTATTTTAATAAGTAAGGAATATTGTCGTAACATTAACTTTCATAACATAACACCAACCATTATATTTTGTAATACCTATAGATACTTAGTAAATAATAATCGTGTACGAAATTAAGGGTTAAATCTATTATGTTTACACAACAACAGAAAGGTCTGAGTTCTTACATGTAATTTTTTCTATCGTTACAATATGTACATTACGATTAATCCTTTTACAAGTAAGTACCTAAGTATAGTGCGATTTGGTATCCTTCTTTCAATCATTGTGTTAAATAAATTGTTATGAAAGTTCAAATAAGTAGAGCGTAAGCTTTATGTAAAACAGCAAATGACACTAAATTACACTTATCTAATCGGATTCGGTTTTAAGTGATTTGGTTCCGAACGTGAATTGTAGGAAAGTACTTTTCATTCATGATGATTGCCTGGCAGGACCGGGTTAGAAGTACTAAATAAGAGACCGTTTGGTACGAGGACGTTTAAATAACGTCCGCCATTAGACGACGAGTGTTCAAATAAAGACTTCCGTTTGTGATTTGGAAGTTTTTGTTTGTAAATTGATTTTCAGTTCAATTATTTTTAGCAAATGCTATATAAATAATTGATCTAGTACATGTAGTACAAATTGCATACAGAGATTCATTATTAATGGATATATAAATAACACCGTGTAAACATAAATAAATTTAACCCAATCTCTTTCTGAATGTACAGAGAACAGCGACTTATTTAAACTTATTATTGTTGTTAAAAATAGGGCTTTGCATGTCGTTAAATGTTTAATAATACTTTCGAAACTTCTGCAATAAATAATTTTCTAAAAAGTCGATGTTATTATGTAAAAGAGATGAATATTTTAATAGATAATTTTAATCGTGTATCAATAAAATAATTGTTAGATGTTCGTAAATTTTTTATGAAATTTTAATGTGGAGTATTGGGTGTACCGTACCTATAGCAGATCTTCTAGCGGCGATATATTGTGTAATATTAATGCTACTACACAGTAAACAGATGCAGCCAGTATGGAAACTACCTAGAAACGTTCGAAACAGGCTCACGCACACAAACGTGCGCATCGACGAGACCCCAAGCGCTCGTCGCAGTGCCGTCAGTAGTGAGTGCCGCGTCATCGCATGTTCGATGCGCACGTTTGTGTGAGTGAGCTGTTTCGAACGTTTCTAGGTAGTTTCCATACTGGTTGTATCTGTTAACTGTGGTTACTATGTCAACGTAACGTACGCCAATCACTTCGAAACAATTCGCATGTACCTGCTAGTCTAGCAACTCGAGACTCCAAACTAATTTAGAGAAAAATAAAGTTACGGTCATAAGCGATTCCACTATTAAACCTTCCTACTTTTGTGTTAAATCAGTAGATTTTTATTAATCATAATACTAAAATGTCAACAGTTAAAACTTACACTGTTGCCTAAACAAAGGTGCCTTTAAAAAAAAGTTAGTAGCACTTAAGAGTTTGCTCGTGGTTAATTCAAATACTGTAATACAATGTAGTGCTTATAAAATATTAACAGCATAGTTTATTGTACCTAATTACCTAGTTACATAAGTTTTAATTACCTATTCGCTTAGCCCACTATCTACTAACTTAGATTTAAAGGCTCAACAAGAGGCCAGGTAAATCGGAATTTTTAAATTGCAGATTTTATATGATTGATGTGATTTTACGTTGGAAGTTATTTAATCATCTTAAAAATTTAACGAGTACATTTTTTACTTTTAACTTTTGTAACACAAAATGATATTTTAAAAGTATATTATTAATAACCATAACGAATAGCATACCTACGCAATATAAAAAGTACAACGATATCCTTTTTTCCCACTATACCGGCTTAAATGGAAGTTCCACTCATAGTTCCGAGATGGCGCTCTGAAACAAGATAACCACAAATAAAATTTAAAAACTACTTAATAGGCGAAAAATACAATTACATAGTAGGTATGTACTCGAAAAAAAGCAATAAACTTCAAAGCTATAGTTACTTGTTTGTCATTAAAGATTACCTAGCTTGGCAAACTTATCTGTGAGAGTGGCGGAGGCGCCACTGTCTATTAAACATCAACATTTTAGGATCACCACAAAATAGATTATGTTAGTTCCGAATTCTGCCACATGTACAGTTAAGCCTGTCAGAGAGTAGTTGGCCGTACTGTACTGAACATAGAGGCGCCGTTTTTTTATCAGGCAGCGAAGCGGCAACGTCGCACAACCCTTGTGCAGGCCGTTGCGAACGTCTTGCATTTCGAATTCTTATCCCCAAATGAAAATCTATTCAAATCCGTGTGAATACTGAGTTATCGTATTGTAATTTTTTTTGTAAGTTTATTATGAGTATATAGCGAAGGTATCCTATAGTTTTATATTTTTATTCCTACATAGATTTCTTTACCTACGGTCTTCCAGTATGATAATTGATAAGCGAAAAACAACTGTAAGCTGTAACCTTGGCCTTAATGAGTTTAGTAATCTACAATGTTAGATACCGTGTCTATAACTCGGTTCGGTAGCACCGTACTAGATAATAATGCTAGAATGTTACGGGTGCTAATTTTACACTTTGACCCAATTAGCTTGGATTATTTACTCTTTATCCATCACTTGTACTTTTCATGTATTGTAAAATTGTTATTTTTAAAATAGGTAGACGTACGTTTGACTTATGATACACATATTTCCCTTAACACGTAGATAGAAATGTTGGCTCCTCCACTTATGCTTAATATATTGTACTATGCTCTAAATATTATAACGTTTTCACAACTTAAACATTATAATTTATAATTAATCACTTGTAAAATCTATGGTGCATAAACGTTCTTTAAAGAGAGGTTAATTAGGTGAACTAATAAACTGTACGCTAAATAAGTAGGTCAATAACTTATGGTTAATCTAATGTAAAATTATAATTTAAACATTTGTTTATAGTAACATAATTTCAGGGTGCTATTAACTCGTGCAGGCTGTAATTGTAGCCACATAACATTTGACGTACATATTACATGTTATTTGTCGCACTTTTAGTTGATATCAGCGTAATATTACCCACTACGTTATTCTTATATAATATGCTACGCCAACTTTATATGTATAAGAAAAAATGCAAACCCTTCTCTTTTAAATAAATTTGCTGCATATATAAAGAATAAAATTAACCAAAAAACAAACATCAAAATTAAGTACCCAATTGAATATAAAGGGACATTAAATTCTATTCGTTAGATTTTTTCGATAGATGTTTCTAAATATTGGGAACTTCTCGCCTGCAACTTCTTACTTTACTTCCAATAGGTAAATAAAATTATTCCAAGTATCATTCCTAGAGACTGTTTTGCAAAAGAGAGGTTTTGTTTTTGATGCGTAGCTACCTAAAAAATTTTGTAAATATCACGACTGCTTTTTATGTTTGTAAAAAACTTACAGTACAGTACACGATAGTCAAATATGTTGCTACAATCTATGGTCCTTCATAGAGTTTTATTTAGTCCCCCATTAGTACATATACGTACCTAACGAGAAAAATCATGGTAGAATCAACAATTTCGCATCAGAACCTCTTGGACCAAGATGTACGATATTACCTTATGTACCTATGCAATAACAACTGGTAGGTACTGTCTATTTTTCCCCAACTTGTCCAAAATGGTATAGCAACAATTTATTTACCTTTGAGACATGCTAAGGAAAACTAGATTGATATTAATGTTTTTGCATTACCCATTAGTAATTTTTCTGCTACTGACACCGTATGCATTACATATCAATTCGCTTGTAACATAAACATGTTATTTAATTTATGCTATTAAAATATATCAGCTTATTATTATTCCGATGTCATTGTTCAAATATATAATTAGTATAGTTTTTTGTATTAGTACCTAATAGCACCCTAGTCGATAACACTATGTGCCTAAAGAAGTTAAGACTTTAGCCCCTATCTGCCAGGTCGCATTACTACTTTTACTTACGTCTACTTCCGTCATATAATGCTTGCTTATTTCTCACTCATTTACGTCAACAATAACAGAAAATATAAAAAGTTGTTGTGGATATGTTATGCATTCTATATCCGAAGTTGTGACGTTATCAATCATACAAGTGCCTTCGAGGTACACTCCGTTCGGGATTCGGGTACAATGTGTTCCTGCAGATGGGGTAAAAAGTTAAATATACTTAGACACTTCAAGTGTTTGGCTCAAGCATAAATTAGGTATGATGTGAATAAAATGTTCTGTATAGTCAATTTGTAATTCCTAACAATCTAAACAATATTTGATTTAATATCAATCTAGTTCTGATACTGTTTTAGATTAAAATTATTATTATATCTATTTATTAAATCTTTCTTCTCTCAATCGTCTTTCATTTTAACATTGCACGTCCTTATTTTTTCCATCTAGGTAACCGATTTCTATGAATTTTCATGGGGCAAGCTCAGGGGCCTTATCATGTAAAAGTGATTGCTACAGTGCAGTGTAACGTTCGATTCGTTAACATTCCAAATCAAAATTGATTGAGGCAGGTTTTATACAGGGTGGAAAAAACGAATGGGATGTGAAGGGAAAGTACATTAAGAGAATATCAAATTAAACATTAACTCAAAAGAAACATTCTTTTATTTTTTTTCTATATTGTAATTGAAGGTGGGTCAGGATGTTAAATAATTATACAATATTTCACTTTATACAATTAATATCCTAAACAAAACTTATCCTACACTAAGCCGAAACAATCACAGAGGAAATAATAAAAGCTCCGAACTGTAAACGCGGTCTCAACGTTTAACATAAACATCTCGTCGCTAAAACAAACGTAATTATTAGGAAGTACCTATCAATGGGCTTTTGTTTTTGCGACGAGATCGGGGTAGGTTTAGACATACGGTCAGAACATTAAAGAGGCCCAACAATAGGCGCTGTGAAGAATTCTATAACAATATTCAAACATTTTGAGAAAATCTTACCTGAGCCGGTAATCGAACCATCTAAAACGCGAAAATTTGTCGGTCACTATTCTATTGAATCAATCATGATCATACGATATAAAATAATGTTTCTTTTGACCAATATCTTCAATATTTCAATATAATTTTCTACAATGTCCTGTTCGTTTTTTCCACCCTTTATATTAAGGCTATTGGAGATGACTGATAATTAGATGCTCGAGTAAAATTGTGTCCAAATAAAACGGCAATCGTGCGCGGCTGCTGCGCTGTTATTGGACAGTCGGGCAGAGACACCGGGGCAGTTGTTTATTTTTTTATGGTTGGAAGCGAGTCCGGCTGCAGGGTCTGATATTAATATGTTCATGGGTAGGTATACCTACTTAGTCCTCAACTCCTTACTAGGGCGCGGAAAAATTGTGTTCTGCAAAAGCCGCGTGTTGCTGTCGCGCACTTGCCGCCCATCCTATATCCACATCTTTATTAGAAGTCGTCATTATCAACCGATAGACGTCTATTGCAGGATACAGGTCTCTTGCAAGGATTTGCACATGCGGTCTTGTGCCACCTGGATCCAGTGGCTCTTTGTGGCTCGTAATCTCGTTGATGCGTCCGTCCACCGAGTCTGCCAACGCTGCGCTTTCGAGTGCGAGGTCGCCATTCCAGCACTTTAGGACCCAAATGCCTATCAGATCTTCAACATGAGCCCCGCACATTGCCCCTTCAGCTTCGCGACACGTCGATCAATGTCAATTACTTTTGTTCTTCTACGGTTCTCCTCATTTCTGATTTGATTTTGCCTCTGCAACCTTCAGGCATGAGGCCCATACTTGCGACCATGTCTCGCATCCTTAAGTCATCACTGGCAACACGCACTGTTCGAAGTCTTGTCTCCATACACTGAGGAATTTTGGTCGATAAGACATCTCGAAGCTTCCCAAACGCTACGTAGCCATCCAAGTTGGACTTTGCGGCTCATCTAGCTTTCTCGAAATTAGACTTACCTAGCTGAACCGTGTACCTATCCCAGGTTCAGAGTTCTCAGCGCTTACTTACTGGGTAAATGAGCATAGACATGATTTTCGTCTTACTCATGTTCATTTTAAGGCCCATCTGTTGAGAAAATCTGTTAAGGTCATTGACCATTGCATTAGGGTCTCCCAGATTCTCTGCCATGATGACTATTATTTTCGGCGTAATACTAGCAGGTACTTACTTATTATAGTAAAAGTCTTGTCAATGAGTAAAACATCAGTCGTGCAAACGATACTAACAAGGTATACTTACCTATAACTACTACGTATTGTTGGCGCCAATCAAATCGTCTCTGAATTGAGGTGCGAGTGCTTGTTTGCGCAGAGGTGCAATCATGTAAGGATTGCCGATGAAATCGTTGAAATCGTTAAAGCTCGGCTTCAAAGTAAAATAAACCATAACAGCATTAAATTAGAGCTCAAATTCGTGTATCCATTCTCATACGTTTAGGTATGTACGAAACCCTAAACGTATGAGAATCGAGAGAGTTTGATCGGTGATCCTTAGGTACATGATTGCACCTCAGTTCTCATACAAATTGTCGACGTCAACATACCCATACATATTACGCGCGTAAATATGCTATTCGACGCGTCTTGCGGTCAACTTCAGACACGACTACTTAATTGGCTTCGGCTATACCTACCTACTATGGAGTGTAGAAGGGCCTCTACACTCCATACTACATAGTAGGTATAGCAGTGGCATTTTGCAACTGGAACTTGGGGATTAAGAGAGCTAAATTCCTTATGGCTGCGAGTGCCGAGTTTCAAACAAGCGTCTCTAGTGATTTGAGTTAGAAAACTGAGTGCAGCGACGAACATGATCAAGGAAAAGAAAAGGGTTTTCACTCGTGTGACTGATATACAATAATAATTAGGATCTAAACTTATTTCTACAATATTTTTCCAGCTTAATTTAGCAAGTGATAAATTAATACCGTTTCGGACTGTTGGTCCCACTTGTTGGGTCCACAGATAAACATCTGTGACATCGTACCTACAGTTCGCGCGCGAGTTGAATGCAGAGTAAATGTATGTGTCACCATACATTTACTCTGCATTCAACTTGCGCGCGAACTATATAATATATAAGCTCTTAGCAACTGCACGATTAGCAAAAAGTACTGTGTAGCGCTGTTGCCTTAACGTGCGGAGGTCCTGGGTTCGATCCCCGGCAGTGTAAGGAATTTATAATTACTGAATTTTCCCTGGTCTGGCCTGGTGGGAGGCATCGGCCGTGGCTAGTTACCACCCTGCCGGCAAAGAAGTTCCGCCAAGCGATTAAGCGTTCCGGCACGGTGCCGTGTAGAAACCGAATAGGGGTATGGGTTTAATTAAGTGCCATGCCCCTAACAGGCTAGACTGCATCATCAATTACCATCAGGTGAGATCGCAGTCAAGGGCTAACTTGTAGTGGATAAAAAAAAATCTCACGTCGAAAAATATCCGAACCGTGATCGTTACAGTCCATATAATTTGGCATCACGTACGAGTAGTTCATTAAGCTATTTTAGGATAGTAGCAATAGATTGAGGTCGCGTTTCCAAATGAACGATTTGAATACGATAATTTTAATTTTTTAAAATTATAATTTATGTAATCCGCCTTGAAAATAAAACCAATTTCAGAAATCAAATTAGAATCAAGCCAGCTAATGCCTTAACTTGTCGTTAGACCCTTTGGATTTAATCACTCTGACTAAATCCATGCTAAATTAAATCGAGTTCTGAACGTGCCTCGTTTCAGCAGCGGTACCTACGTTCCAAATTGCGTATTTAAATAAGTTTACATATACATATATGAGTTTATGGAGGCTGGTATTAGTTCTCTGTATGGTGTATACTATGCGTAAGGTTGGTCCGAGGAAGCGAGGGGGCTATAAGGGTTCCCCCTTCCCGGGTGGCGTACAACGCGCCTAAGGGGCCTCGTCCAGAGAGAAAGTAAAATATCCTGGTATGGGGGAGGCTAGTATTGTCAAGCCAATGTATATGTATATCTTTAAACTATATATCGGTCCGTATAGTATCTATACTATACAGAGCTTATTTACATATGTGCGTAGCGTAGGTACCTATATAAACTTATCTATTATGCAGATATAGGAAATGGAACAGGTTGGGAAAGGGACGTTTGAAAATTCTGTTTTAAATGTATTGAACGTTGAATCGCCCTTGTTAGCGAAATCGATTGAAATATCTATCCACCCACACTCGGTATAAGACTACCTACCTAATACCTACTAAACTCAAAGCTCTACCTATTTAGCCTGCTCTTTTAAGGCTCTCACTTTCATCATCATCAGGTAAAACGTAAATTTAAAATGACTTCCAATTTAATTTTAGCTTGAAGATAGCTTCTATCTAATTTTATCTGACCGTTTGGTATTGGAATATATTTCTTTAAACGACTCTGTATATGTACGCTCGTCCCTGTAATTACTTAAAAAATTAGGCCGCGTTCACATTGAACGCATTGTCATTTGCGGACTAGCGACTGTGTTTGGCACTACTAATTACTCTGTGAACACCAGTGTGAAGTCAGGCTGCAATTGTCGCATACAACTCAATGGTGTCAACAAAAGAGTCGTAGACCTACTATCAAGTTCACACAGCATGCTTACGCTGTTCGACATTTCGTAACATAAATTAAAAAAAAAACTATCATTGAGTACCAATGAAAGGTGCTCAGTATAATTAAAATCTAGCCAGACTATTTGCCTGATAAAGTAATTTTACTTTTACCTAAACTTTACCTATACTATATTGTCCAATGACGTATCTTAGTCTTTCTTGTTTCAAATACCTAGATACTTTTATCTATTCGAATACGCCACCGCTGGGAGCCGATACGTCGCGTTGTTACGAGTACGTTCCTACCTACGTAGCCCACCTGCGTCCGCAGCGCCTAGTGGCGTAGTAAAACTAAAACAAATCAGCCGCAGTCTGCTACAATGTCGAACATTAATAAGTAGGTAATTATGAATATGCAGTTATTCTAGTTACGTGACGCTCACAACCTCTGGGTTGTGATACGTTAGTTGAACAAAGCGGCCTTAAATAAATAACAAAAGCTTTATTGTTTACAATAATTGTTCGGTTAGGTTAGGTTATAAACAATCACAATATATTTAAAATCCTAAAGGATACCTACTTTTTGAAGTTAAAAAGTCCATGCCTTAATATAAACAAGAATATTTCATTACTCTCTCTCTCTGCGTCGTATTCCTCATTACTGAGGGTCATGACCCCTTTCCATTACATATAATGGTAGGAGTTTTCTTGGGATAATAATGCGGTGGGTTCCCACGTTCTTCCGCATACGACTCGACTAAGTGTATAATAAACTCTTAGGTTTTTGTAATGATTATTATCAGATGTTAGTGATATAAACCGGGACCGACGGCTTAACGTGCTCTCCGAGGCATGGAGGAGACGAAAAGGCCAAATTCGGTCACCCATCCAGTTACTGACTTGGGTCAACGTTGCTTAACATTCGCAATCGACTGATATTGTCACTACTAGGCCACTCGTCCCTCAACGATTCCATTACTGCTCAGGCCGAAAAAAAAAGCAAATTACGGCTGAGTAATATTAGAAGGACGAGGCGAAGCCGAGGATTTCACAAGTGATTTTAAAAGGACGACGCACCAGACTTTTTAAGTAAACCATAATAAGAGGCCGTGAATTGCTATTTTGACCGAGATTTATATAGTACTTTTCTCTAATTTGCGAGGAAACAAAAAGCAGTATTTGTTAAGAAAGCTTTTCTACATTTCCGATTGCCATCTATCGCCAACGTAGAAAAGCTTTCTTGACTTACCTTAACTCACGCTAAAACCTTGCAGTTGTGTGCAAAATAATCTGTCTTCCTAATTGAGCAATTAGCGGCCAAAAGAGCCAATGTACGTATTGATTTTTTAATTATCGAAGCAGTTTCCGATCAAGTAGGGTTTTTTGATTCCAGCGGGAACTCTTAAATTTTTCGGGATAACAAACTATCGCTATATCAAATTCCATCAAAATCGGTAGAACAGACCGGGCCGTGAAAACGTAGCAACGTAGCAGACAGACATTTCGAATTTATATTAGTGTGGATTGGAGATGCGCTTACTAGGTAGGTACTAATAATAGAGCTTTGGTGGACCTCCAGTATCAATGATAGTTGCGGAAACTTGATGTTTGAGATGGGACAGTGTCGGAAAACAGCTACATAGCACGGTTTTATCCTTGAAGAATATGTGATGTTAGTTGAAATGTGTAGGTATACCTATTTATTATAGACTCAGGCTTCAGTCACTATAAGCAACAAACCTACTTTAATTGATGATTGGTGATCCTCATTACAAAGGAGCTTTGCAATTGGGATGATGACAACTCAATCAAATCAGCAAGTATGGAAGTTGTATGAAATTCACAATAGTGACGTCATTAAATTTCAACGCACTTGTATTTTGGAAGTCCCTCTATTTAAGGCGCTGTGAGCTCACGAGATGAAAAACACAGGCGCGCGGGGGTGAAATTGAGCAAGCGCATATCGCAAAAAATGCAATAAATACAAATGAAACCGACATTGTGTTTGATTTAGAAATATGAATTTTATATTATATATCTAGAGCTAATTATTGGTTTCAACAAGGAGAAAAATTGCTTTAAAAGGTAAATTAAGAGGAATTCTCCCGGAGATTTCTCCATACAAAAACATTTGTCTGTTTCCTCTGTGGATAATTACAATATTGAAAATATTCTTGCACCATAAAATCCACATGTATCCGTGCCATGCCCCTATGTTTTCCTTTTTTCGATAAATTAATAATTTTAAGAACATGGAACCTTTACAACCTGCAAAAAATGGCCCAGTTTTCGTGCCATCATCAGACATCCCGCAAATAAATTTGACGGATATAATAAAAAAAAGAAAAACATACCGACATAGCCTGAGCCCTTGTTAAATTATTCGTAAAAACAGAATTAAAATCAGTTCAGTTTTGAAGGTGGAAACAGAAAAATACGAGAGTGAGAATTCTACTGTTTTTCATAGGTATAATCGGTCCAAGCTGCAGTTGTCCCTATCGGGTTGTATCGGCCTCTATTCGGGGAGGTTAAATACGTATACACACACACATATGTACATAGTTAGTGAGTTCAAGCGTAGTCGATATAATTATATTATCGATAATCTAGTGTTGTTTATCGACATCGATATTTAACTTTTTACTTATTCTGTGAGCATAATATAATCCATACCCAATAATAGCCAGTCGGCAGTGGGCAGCACATGTCAGGTTTTTTTTTATCCACTACAAGTTAGCTCTTGACTGCGATCTCACCTGATGGTAGGTGATGATGCAGTCTAAGATGATAGCGGGCTAACCTGTTAGGGGCATGGCAGTTATATTAACACTGCGATATCTCCGCACTGCCGGCCGCCCCCTATTTCTATTGCGCGTTAATTTATTTCTTGACTGCCTCGTTGGTCTAGTGGTTAACATATTCGACTGCGGCCGACGAGGGTTCGATTCCCGGGTCGGGCCATAACAAGTATTGGGTTTTTCTGACAAGAAATTCTCAGTACTAGTCCGGAGTAAGGAAGATGGCGGTGTTTTACCCCCGTGCCTCCAAGAGCATGTAAAGCCATCGGTCCTGCGCCTGATCTCTCTCCGGTCCTGTCGGATTTTCCGTCCTATCGGGCTATGAGAGTAAAGGAACAGAGAGTGCTCCAGTGTATGCGCCCACACTTGTGCACTATAATTATCTCCTGCGCAGATGGCTCTTTGGAGATAGGCCGCCGTGGCCGAAATTCGGTTGAGAGGACATTATAGCAATCCTGAAACGCTGTGGTCATATTGTGGGAGGTTCCGGCCCCGGGTACGATTCCCAACATGGTCCACTTGGGAATTTATCATTTTTAAATTTTCTGTGTTCTGATCTGGTAGGAGGGTTCAGCCGTGGCTAGTAACCACCCTACCGACAAAGACGTACCTCCAAGCGATTTAGCGTTACGGTAGATGCGTGTAGATACGTCATGCCGTGTAGAAACTGTTAGGGGTATGGGTTTAATATAACTAACCCTAACGAGTTAGCCTGCTACCATCTTAGACTGTATCATCGTTCTCTATAATGGCTCTGATAGTTCCTTAGTTAAGATGATTGTGAAATGGTGATAGTGAAAAAAAAATTCTGGCTGAGTTTGTTGTGGGCTCTTCTCAGACCAGGGCGCGTTTGGACTTTGGAACCCTCGTAACTTTAGTTTAAGATGTCGTACTGATTATCACCATTATATTATGTTATATGTTATAAATAACCTAACGTCAATAAGTGTAGTTTATATTGAATAAACGTTTTTTGACTTTGACTTTGTCTAACATCAGGTAAGATCGCAGTCAAGAGCTAACTTGTAGTAGAATAAAAAAACATATAAAATAGTTCCCAACTGAGTAAATGACCTCCCTGGCGCAGTGGTGTGAGGTGTGCTGTCATGTAAGCGCAAGGTCACGGGTTCAATTCCCGGCAGGTTCAATTTGGAAGTTTATATATCTGAATTTTCACAGTTCTGGTCTTGTGGCAGGCTTCGGCCGTGACTAGTTACCACCCTAACGGCAAAGACGTACTGCCGAACGATTAGGCGTTCCGGTAGCAACTAACCGATGAAGGCTACTTAGGGCTTTAATGTTACTAACTGCTTTATGCCTGACAGGTTAGTCCGATACCATCTTAGACTGCATCATCACTTACCGTCAGCTAAGATCGCACTCTAAGGCTAGGTAACTGTTAGTGCATTAAAAACATTAACAAGTTATAAAATTAAAATTTTTAAAAAACCCACGACGAATTGCAGAGCTCCATTGAAACAACAATTAGAACTTAGCAAAATATAAAATAATATCTAAAACACAAAACTGCATATTTGCCGGCTCAGTAGTTTTTTTGACCAGCGTGGTGGACTATGACCAAACCCTTCTCATTCCGAGATAAAACTTGTGCTTAGTAATGAGTAGAGGTGTCAAATAGTGTTAAATTTTAATATTTTGCTAAAAATTGTTAAAAAAAATGTGATCACTTAAGGAGTTCCTGTGACCACTTCCTGGCTCCATCACGAGACCCTGGGCAACATCTAGGTTTAAAGTGCTTGTCAAGACAAATCAAGAGTCCAAATACGGAGGATTAACGATGAGAACTTAAGGAGTTCCCATGACCACCTTCTGGCTCCATCATGAGACCCTGGGCAGCATCTAGGTACAAAGCGCTAGTCAAGACAAATCAAAAGAGTCCAAACACGACGTGTTTACGATAAGAAATTAAGGAGTTCCTATGGCCACCTCCTGGCTCCATCATGAGACCATGGGCAGCATCTAGGTACAAAATGCTAGTCAAGACAAATCAATAAAGTCTAAACACGACGGGTTTACGATGAGTTCCTATGACCACTTACCAAATCACGATTGTCTATGTTCCTAAAATATGTATATCTAAGAACCTTCTCAAAAGCTATACATATCTAATGTAAAAAACCTCATCTCAATCGGCCCAGTACTTTTGAGAAAAATAATAACATATTATTGAAAAATTAAAATCATAGACTACAGCTCAGCTTGGTACTCTATGGTCCTAAAATATATCTAAGAACCTTCTGACAAGCTATACATATCTAATGCAAAAAACCGCATCTCAATCGGCCCAGTACTTTTTGAGAAAAATGGTAACATATTGAAAAATTAAAATCATAGACTATAGCTCAGCTTGGTTGTCTATGGTTCTAAAATATATCTAAAAACCTTCTCACAAGCTATACATATCTAATGCAAAAAACCGCATCTCAATCGGCCCAATACTTTTTGAAAAAAATTGTAATATATTGAAAAATTAAAATCATAGACTACAGCTCAGCTTGGTCGTCTATGGTCCTAAAATATATCTAAGAACCTTCTCACAAGCTATACATATCCAATGCAAAAAACCGCATCTCAATCGGCCCAGTACTTTTTGAGAAAAATGGTAACATATTGAAAAATTAAAATCATATACTACAGCTCAGCTTGGTTGTCTATGGTCCTAAAATATATCTAAGAACCTTCTCACAAGCTATACATATCTAATGCAAAAAACCGCATATTAATCGGTCCAGTAGTTTTCCAGAAAAACGGTAACAAAAAAGGGCACAAACAAACAAACAAACATACAAACAAACAAACACACAACCTCTTAGGGCAAACACATATACCGTCTCCGTTTCGTCGAGGGTAAAAAAGGAATCAAAAACAGAGAAATAAGTCAAATAAGTCCAGGGTCAGAGTTATTAGATAGCAAAAAATATACGAAACACAAAACACATCTAGGTATATCATTTTGCCGACTGCGAGTAGCTCAAACACATATTTTAATTTTATTTAGGAACTCGTTCGAGCGAGCGGCGTGCGTACGCATACATGCGCATTGAATAAGCGTTCGGTCTTCTCCGGGAGCAGCGCGACGGCAATATACCTACCTGAATACCTACTCTCAACTTTGCCCGTTCATTCGCATTGCTCTTAAGAGGTGTGTTTAAAATAAATTTCAATGCAGAGATTTTTTTAAATTGTGTTTTGAGATGCGTCAATGGCTGCTCAAAGACCGACCAACTTTACTTTCGAATTTATGTTGTTAGTTTGGATATGTATAATGTAGATAATATATCTGTCACCGTAAAATTGTAAAAACCGTTATATTGTAATCTAACGCTTTTTATCTCGATGGATTTTAAACTGTCGAAAGATTGTCGTAAAAACTGCTTACAATTTAACGCATTATTTTTCGATAGATTGTAATCTGTTAGGTATATTAACCCTATTGCGGCCGGGCACTACTTGATTATTTATGTCGAACCCTAATCTAACCTACAAGAAAGAGAAAAGAAAATGTAAATACAATGAATATTTCAAAAATTGACACTCAGAACATTGAACGGTTCACTATCTGTCGATAGTTTAAATCCTTAGATTGCAATCTGACGGTTTTCACAATCTTCCGGTGACATATATACCTACCTAATACTCTTTTCCTATGCTCTTTTCTACAATGGTCAATGACCAATCCTTAGTTACTTACTTCATATAATATTACTAGCTGATTCCCGCGACTTCGTCCGCGTGGAATGAGCTTTTCATAAGAAACGTTTTCGTTCGACCGTTTTTTCTCCGTCTTACATTGTAAATCCGACATAAAATAAGATTGCGGCTATAAATTAAGATGTAAGCTATCCTATCTTTCAAGTTGGAACAAACTGCACACGGTGTGCAAATTTAATTTAAAATCGGTTAATTAGTTTAGGAGTCCATCGCGGACAAACAACGTGACACGTGATTTATATATTTAGATATTAACATTCTTCTATTTAATTAATAATATTAGGTATAAGCTTTACACCTTTGTACCAGCATTCAATTAGACAAGTAGGCAAGTGCCTAATTC
This sequence comes from Erebia aethiops, assembly GCA_923060345.2. NCBI lineage: Eukaryota > Metazoa > Arthropoda > Insecta > Lepidoptera > Nymphalidae > Erebia > Erebia aethiops. Next base: position 6,718,511 of record OV281079.1, on the reverse strand, counting down.
CAATTTCTACTTCCAACGTAGTAGGTACCTCCATAATACCTCTGGGGCGCTTTAGGAAGGGGTGATAAATTTAATTAAGTTTGATAGCCCTTACGAGATGCGACCATGGCTTAGATTCTTGTACCGCGGCGCGGCGTTGGCAATGAAGGGGGTGAACACGCATGTAAATTCGGACGGTGCGCAACGACACGCTTGGAAACCAGCAGCCGCAGTAGCCTACATCGGTAGGAATGGAAAATATATATCAAGCCGAGCGAAAGCCCACTAGGCACCCCCAGGGTGGCCGGCGAGGAGTCCGGACGTGCGTTCGATTCAAACGAGCCGTAGCCTCCCGACAGGGCCTCGTTCAATTTTATCATTCCAGCTCATGTGCTACCGGATGCATAAAGACGACGTCACACCATCAAATCAGAAGAAAAACCACGAAAATCACACTAAAATTCTAATTGGTTATGCATCTATTCAATTAAGAACGCCTGGAGACGAGCCAACTAGCGTCTGCAACTCGTCGACCGTTTCTTCCAAATTTCTTCAAAAATTTCGCCCTGTAGATGTAATTTCAGATTTTCCGCTAGCTCCGAGCAAAATAAATATGCTTAAACCCGACCCTCTGCCGGAAAAAAAATATCAAAAAATTGAGAAAATATTTATTTTACAGTTGTGTAAACGTCTCTAATTACGACCTGTTTAAATTAGGTATTATTTTTTCTTTGCACCGTAGAGAGGGGGCTCTAATTAACATCTATTACAGGTATTTCGGGAACGGAGGATTATCATTTGGCGAGGGCCCTGAGTACACTCAATTAAACCCGTCTGGGCATTTGCACGCGGTGAATACTGACTGTATACCTATAGTACTTTTAGTAAGGCACAATATTGTTCGCACTAGGGTTATTAAAAACTTTTAAAAGAAATATATAAGTAGGTGTCTGCCAATGACGCTGAATGCATCCGCAATTGATACATGGAGGACTTGTTGCTCTGTGAGTAGAACAATGCGACGGCCGTTGGGTGCTCTCTGCTTCTCGGCGCCAGCGTGCTGGCGGCAGAGGCACCGCGATACCGCAGCACGAGGCGGCACGCAGTCCGCGTGGCCGTCCGCACCGCCCACCGTGGTCACCCGGTCGGAACGGCTCGCCCGCCGCCCAGCTTCCCGCACCTCCCGCCACCCTCTTTAAAAGCCAGTGGCGAGCTTCAAGAGAAAGTGCCGCGTGTGTACACTCACATGCGTAGAGCCATCTTTGGCAAGAACCGACAGCCTCGCGCCTGTCGGGGGAGCTCGGATTATGTGGAGAAAGCGCCCGCCGCCCCGTGTTCGTAAGTGTGTACGAACAAAGCCTTCTTACATACATTTGCATAGTGACACTACGGTAATAATATATGTGACCACTAGGCTCGCCCCGCGGCGACCTCTTTCAATACATCTCGTCGATTCTTGTTCCGTGGCTTAGTGCCGTCCTTACCTCGTACTTTCATTTGCTTACTCTATTCTACAGCTTGTGCATAATCTGTACCTACCTAATATAAATATACTATTATTTGAATTGTGACGCAAACATCACAAGTTAGGAAAGGAGACTGCCGAAGTTGGACCCAAACTACATATATTGGAACGATGGACCGATAGTGGACAGTTTTGTTATATTCCTTTGGAGTAAAGTTGGCAGGTTGCACTAGAGAGCTACAAGAATTCCAAATGCACCCTGATCCGAGAGAAAGCCCGTATCAACTATCAAACTCAGCCGGGTATTATTTTTATTAACACAATCTTTAAAATGCTTGTCTTGTCTGATTGATAGGTAATCAAAGCAAAGCCAAAACCACTTAGGGTCAGAAATTTGAAATTTTAAAAGTGTAATTATTAAAACTATCACAGCTTTAACAGCGACTTATCATCTTAACGCTTTTTATCTGTGTCAGAGATAAGATATCTCTGTCTGCGTTTACATCTACAATAGCAATGCATATTATCTACTATCTACCTACCTACTATCAGTAGTGCACATGATGTAAGATAATTGTATTTGTCAATAATTGTAAATGTCGACCTGTTAAACGAGTTCATAGCTATGCTTGTAAAACATCAAAAAAACATGTATCAACTCTTCACACAGTTCGAATCATTAGACGTTGGCAGACGAAAATTAAGCTATAATTAAAATAAAAAAAACTCACATACATGATACATGAACCCTGAAAACATTACACCATTTTTGAAGAGAAAACTTTAGGCGCGTTGAGCACTTTTTGGTAGGGGGTAAACATGTTGAATACGCGAGATCGACACCGGTCTTCTTAAGACAAAAGGTCATAAGTATAATAATAATATAGCACATTCGTAATTAAACATGAATGCCTTAGTTTACTTTAAATGTTTGTAATAATAAGTGCTGTGTAACCGTAGGCGACACCTCGCGTTGTTATGAAGACAAAAGGTCTTAAATATAAATTTTTCGTTATTAAACTTTAATGTCTTAGTTTTAAGGTTTATATTTGAAATATTTTTATTGTTATTATTTTATTTGTTAATTAGAAAAAAAAAATCGTATTCAGTCCATATGACTGCCAATTTTTTAGGCCGTCGTGTGATAAATTGTGATACTCTAATTAAAATTATGAACTAGAAACAACAGAATCTGGGACCAGATGATATGTGTATAAGATTTTTCACCTAACAACTTTTATTTTAATCTGTAGGCTAGGTTTCAGACAACCAACGTTGATGAATAATTTACAAAATGAGCTTTCGGACATCTATGAAAAATATCGGCACAACCACGATTGCGCGTAACCTTTATGTAAACGTGACATATATACAAACTAATATTATAAATGCGAAAGTGTGTCTGTCTGTCCGTCTGTCTCTCTGTCTGACTGTCTGCTACGCTTCACGGCCCATCTGTTCAACCGATTTTGATGAAATTTGGTATAGGGATAGTTTGTATCCCGGGGAAGGTTAAAGGCTTTATCCCGGAAAATTGATGCGTTCCCGCGGTAATAAAAACAAAACCTAATCCATGCGGACGAAGTCGCGGGCATCTTCTAGTTTCTAATACTTCTTTGAATAAGGTAAGTTTATCTAATGCGATGTAATGTTTCAGCACTTATATACGTGTTCAATTTATTTGGGTTCCGCAGGCCACTGTAAACAACTAAGTCGAAGCGACAATTATTTCTGTCCGATCTCTTAGGTAACTTTTCACAAAAATTGCATTAGGTAGTTCAGGCCGTATACACACGGACTGAGAAGTTTACGCATGCACTTTTATAAATGGAGCTGCACAGACTACTGCGGCAGGAAGAAACGTGTATCCCACGTTAAACACGTTTTGGTACTGTCCTATCCGTACTATGTTTTGGACCGGGTATGTGAAATTAGCAGACAATAGAGAAATGAATGTGCCATCATCAAACATTTTTTTTCATTTCTTACGACCCTCGACTTCTCGAAGCCCTTCAGAAATAAACAGAATCAATTCTGGTGCTATACATAGGTAGGTACCTACTTACACCGAAAATATTTAAATTACAAAACCGAACGCGTAGGTAGGTAGGATTTCGATTTACATGTACATATTATAGGTAAGAGGATTTCTTGAAGTTTGGTCGATATAGCAGAGGATGGGCAGGGAGGATCGGACGCGCGCTCACGGTATGTTGCGTGTGTGCGTATGTCTCGGACATGCACGTTACGCAGATTTCTCTAACGATTTTCCCGGAGTGTGAAATGTAAAATAAGGGGTTAGTCGAAGCTGAGCTCGCCGCTCCCTGCACCCCGCACCCCTCGCCAAATTGATGACCGTCCACCCGCAGGGAGATCGGTTCAAATTTAACACATATCGTATTTTAAAGTAAAACGCCTCGGAACCTTATTCTTGCCCATTTATATTCCCTTACTAGCTGATACCCGCGATTTCGTATGCGTGGATTGAGGTTTTTTGGTTCCTTAAACTCTTTTATTTTACGGGATCCAAAGTAGCCTGTGTTATTCCAGACTAATCTTTGTGTCAAATTTCATCCAGATCCGTTGAACCGTTCTTTTTGATTGAGTAATAAACGTCCATCCATCCATCCACCCATCCAAAATTTCACATTAATTATAATATTAGTATAGATAAATTTGTTCTCTTATTGAAGTGTCATATTTTTCGTATGTAGTAAGCATCTTACAGCATATTACTCGTATATTAGACAAGATGATACCTGCGACTTCGCGTGAATTAAGGTATTTCCGGGATATAAAGTAGCCTATGTCCATCCCCGGAATGCAGCCTACCTATTTTGTCGAAATCTGATAATAAGAGAGGTTGCGAAAAGGTAACAGAAAAAGAGACAGATGGACTGACATATCTACAGTTTGACCTGTGCCATAGAATCTCTAGAGGCTATTGGGTAAACAGTCTTTTTACTATCATACATTAATCCTGTGGTCTGTGATACATAAAAACATGGAAACTTCAAAAACCAACAGAATTTCCAAGCTGAATGAATATTTTCCATAAAAAAGACAAAAATGAAACTAGTGGAAACGTTTGAAAATCATAATTTAAAAAGAATTAATTACTTAATATCAATAATTTACATACTCTAGGTATATAATTATTTTGAAACTCCTTAAAAGGCCCTACTAGAAAAATGATCCCTTTAATCGTAAGCAAACCCTTTTGCCGTAAACATACACCGAGGAAGGTACTATTACATATCAACTAACCTAAGGTAACTTTTTCTACGAGTGTCCTAACCATCCATCGAATTCCTTCACAAGCGGATGAGCTATATAGGCATTTCTAGTTTACACAATTTTATGATAACTCACAAAAAAAGGTAAGATATTATTTACTTTTTTACCATTAATTTAAATTATATAGATTTAATAGGTATACTAGGTATACTATTACAGTTGCGGTGCGGAAGCAGGGTAGGTAAGTTCTCTCGAAGCCATCGCTTCCAGAAGCTGCTGTGACGTCTTCCTCTCGCGTGCCACCAAGTCTTTATCTGTGAAGATTCCGATTCTCGCCGCACCATTTGAATTAGGCTCAATATAATATGACGAAGAAAGAACTGAAGATTCAGTTTTTGACGACGATAATAAACTAGAATTAGACGCGTTCAATGCTCAGAACGGTATCAAGATGTCTTCATTGAAAGTAGGAATAGTTATTTGTTCATCAAGATAGGAAAGTTCGTTTTTGTTGCGAGTGCCTAGTTTGAATCTTGATCGAGCGAAAGATTCTATAATAGATATAATATTCTAAGTTAAATAATGTGTGTGAGGGATTTAAAAGCTTAACAAACAAAAAACTTTGCTATCGTATTACATATTATACATTATAGCACTTTTCACCTCAATAGCGAGAAAATACGAACTGATTCTGAATGTTTAGTGGACTACGTAAAGAAATGCCCAATCCACAGCGATCTACATTCAAAATACTTTTGCTCACTCAAATTGTTTTTGCTCATGGCTTAAAACCAGTGAGCAAAAATGAGTTTTGCTCACTGGTTTTAAGCAGCAAAGGCGCGTTTTTCGAGCGAGATAGGTAAAAAGATAATTTCATCATCTGTTGCATCGCGGTGATTGCTTGATTATACCCTTGAGTCTTGACAACGCCAGGGAACTTGTCCCGCAATATAAGTCAATAGTTGATGGAGCGCGGGCCACGGAGTGAGCAGGCGGCGAGTACTAGCGGTCAGGTATATCGGTACCTTGCCGATGTTGCACCTCTACCGCGAGTCGCGACAGGTAGTGTAGAGTATATATGAAGAGGTATGAGGTACTTGGAAACAAAAGAGATATCTGCCGAAGTAATTTTCTGGATTGACTGATTGGCGTTCGGTCAATCATCAATTGGTAAAGTGTTCCAAATAAGTATTCCCGACCGCCAATGTATGCAACCTTTGTGAAACACTGTATTTCATCACTTATTCCTAGCACATAATTAATTACATATTGTAAAGTTATAGTTGCTACAAACATGAAATTGAACCGTCAAGTATTCATTTTCGATACCTAAAAAAATACCGTATTACACGTATTTTTAATTATTTAAAACATTCCACTGGCCCGGCACCCGCCAATCGAATCCTAGCGGAAATAACATCTCCTATTTAACGTATACAATTTTCCAATATAGACCGTACCTAATATTGGAAAGTTATGTTTATGTGTTAGGTTAGTCAAGATAAGTCTTTGTAAGAAGAGTTATTGTCATTTGACACTCACGTTGCAGAATAATAATGTTTTTATAAAAAGCTCATTTTTTTAGATTTTATAAGGACCAATTTTTTTAAATCAAATTTTTGAAATGCAAATCTGCCTATGATATTCATTCGTCTGACTACGAAACAACAGCCCTTATATCGTAAAAGTTGAATCTAGCTTCGAAACTTTAGTTACGGCCAACAAAGTTGGATAAAATGACAGTGGGTCGAATAGAAACCGGTTCCGAAGAGCCACCCCCGCGGCTAACTGTAAATCGTTTTTTACCACTGCATTCCTCTGCACCCCATCCCTTTGTGCTTGCGTGAGTCTCTCAACCAATATAACATCGAATTTTTAATAGGGCTTACAAATCAATAAGATCTCCTTGAAGAAAATAATTTAAAAAAAGCTAGTAAGTAAGCCTAAAAAGAATTCCAATATCATGATCAGTCCATGACCGGCCCACATCTGAGCATGAGTGTCTTCTTAGAATGAAATGGTTGGAATGACCTGTCCAAGTACGGATTGGCAGACTTCAAACACCTTTGAAACTGTCATGTACTTATGAAGGTTTCCTCATAATGGTTTCCTTCACCAATAGGGGCAATAGCAAGTGATATTCAATTGATTTTATGCACTGCACTTCTTATTGCACTTGCTTATTTTTTAGAAGTGCGTGCGTGCGGCTTTGAATTGACTTGAAAAAGTTTAGATTTTTTTGAAAATCTTCTGAAAACACATTGTTTTTGCATTTTCCTATATTCTTCTTCCTGATGTAACCTATTTCTGTACTTAACATCAAAATCAGTTGAACAGATAACTAGTTAGGCCGTGCAAACGTAGCAGATTGACTCACTCTTGCCGTTGCGTTTATAATATTATTAATATGTAGATACTGATTGGTACCTACACTTATATTCATATAATGTATACTTAAGCCAAGGTAATTATAGTTGCTTAATAATGAAAACTAACATAACAAGCTCAACTTGCACGTTTAAAACAAAAAAAAGCACTTATCACTGCACATAATATGTAATAAAATTGGCACGTACCTACCTACTCGTATTACTTATTATTAATATGTGGATAGAACATAGGTACATGCATAATATGATGTAGCTGCATATAATAATAGCGGATGGATATCATAAAATGAAGCCAATTATAACTGGCTGTCTGGTATACACTGGAACTGGTATACTTAGTGTCTGTGTTGAATCATCTTCAAGGTTCAGATGCATTTTGTTAGCACTTCAAAAATTGATTGATGTTCCTATCATTAATTTAAAATTTAAATAAGTAGGTACATGTAACACAAGTTTGAATAACTGATATTTTAACATCACGCAAAATAGTTTTGCAACAAATATGTAGTAGGTACAGATAGGTATATTGAAACCAATAAAAAATCCAATTTACTTAAAATTTCTAAAATGTACCTAATAAAATATTTTTGGCAGGATTAAAAGTTATAAACTTCAGTAGGTATTCATATGAATGTAGGTAAGTAATTAGGTCTGGCTTGCTTTAAATAAAAGAAACCCAACAAAAATCTTAATATTATATATTATATACGAAATACACAACAAAAACAAAACAATAATAAAATTACAATTTTCAAGTATGATGCTCTCTAGAACGTACCTAATTAATATCGTAGGAATATGAACAGTGTTTTGATTTTGACAAGTAAGTACTCAAAGGTATGCGTACTACTATAAATAATAAGAAAGAGAACAACCATTTTAAATTGACGCTATTTATAAAGTTAAAATTGCACACGGCCAACTCCTATTCCCGTGGTTATTGTTTTCGGGCGCCGGGTGGCCGCTCTGGGATTTTTTTAATAGATAATTGCACACCAACGCGAAAGCGTGTCTGTGTGAGGAGCATTTCTGGGAAAAGTTTCTTAGGGGGTGCAAGTTTTGCATTGGTGTGCGCGCATCTCTTATAATCACACCTGCTTGCCACTTGTGTGCGTTGTGCAGGCAGTGCGATGTTGCTAGATGCATTTTTTTGGTGCACGGTGGTAAAGTTGACAACGTCGCGCAATTTAGCTATTTGAAGCGTGAATTTCTTGGATTTTCTTGAATGCCTGCGATGTCAAGCGATCGGAACTTTGAAAGCACCATAATATAGTGCTTCGTAACATGTTTTTAGAACAAATCATCTTCCTACAGGTGAGTTTCTATAAAATTTATGGATGACTAGCTGATGCCCGCGACTTCGTCCGCGTGGATTGAGTTTTTTTGGTTCCCGCGGGAACTCTTCAACTTTCCGGGATAAAAAGTAGCCTATGCGTTATTCCACACTATAATCTATCTCTGTGACAAATTTCATCCAAATTTGTTCAGCCGTTCTGGTGTGATTGAGTAACAAACATCCATCCATCCAAACTTTCGCATTTATAATATTACTAGCTAATGCCCGCGACTTCGTACGCGTGGATCGAGGTTTTGTGTTTCCCGCGGGAACTCTTTAATTTTTCGGGATAAAAAGTAGCCTATGTGTTATTCCGGACTATAATCTATCTCTGTGCCAAATTTCATCCAGATCTGTTCAGCCGTTGGGGCGTGATTGAGTAACAAACATCCATCCATACATCCATACATCCAAACTTTCGCATTTATAATATATAAATAAATAAATAATAAATAATAAATAATAAATAAAATAAATAAATAAATAAATATAAATATATTATATATTATTATATAGTATGGACATATATAAAAAAGATAAAAAAGAACCTGGAGAAAAAGAAAAATGTTTATGCCTGCCTTTGTCATATAAGTACCTACAGTTCGCGCGCGAGTTGTAAATGTATGTGTCACCAATCACCATACATTTACTCTGCATTCAACTCGCGCGCGAACTATACCTAGTAGGTAGTAAACCGACTTAAAAAACGGATGAGGCTCTCAATTCAGTGCGTAACTAAGTATATTGTTTTTTTTACATAGGTTACCTTTTTACCTACATCGATTTCTCCGAGATTTCTGAACTGATTTGCATGTTTCTTTATAGATAAGTATACTTAAATATACATAGCCCAATAAATTTAGTGAAAAGCAAGTAGTACCTACAGCAGGCTATGAGCATAATATTATCAAAATCCAAATATTATCTAAAACCCGGCTGAGTTTGTTGTGGGCTCTTCTCAGACCAGGGCGCGTTTGGAACCCTCGTAGCTTTAGTTTTAAGATACCGTTACCCATTATCACCATCATGCTTTTTAAGTACCTACTTATGTAATTTTTAGACGAAAATAAGTGTACCTACCTACAGTGTACCTATATTTAATAAATAAATGACTATGACTATGACAAATGATGCAGCGATGATTCGGAAGTTGGTCCAATCTGTGTCGGAATAGGTAGGTATCTATTGCTATCTTTTTTTATAACACCTAATTCAAGTTGATACCTAAATGTAGCTACTTACTAAATTAATATTCATTGGATGGGCAAAAATGTCGTGCAACTGACCAAAACAAGATCCTGTTTTTATAAAAAGACAGTGTCACAAAATTTGCAGTCAATGACATCGGTCGGGAAAACATTCGGATCTGACTATTAAAAACAAGACAAGCTGTTACGCCCTGGCTTCGCTGCGCTGGATTTTTTGTGAAATCCTTTCAGTTGGGGTCGAAGTTTCGAAAATTGTCTAACAGCTAACTGGTAATTCATGAACAGCAATTATTTCTGAGGTCTTCCCTGACGCTGTGGTGACTGGTGAGCTTTAGTCTTAAAAGTGGAGGCCCTGTGTTCAATCATCGGTAGGTTCTTTTTAAGAATTTTCTGTGGTCTGGTCCTGTCACCTGTGGGCTTTTTTTATTTGGGGTATTGGTTTAATCACAGACATTCATGTCTGTGGGTTAAATGTATGTGCCATAAACTAACAGGTTAGCCCGCTACCGTCGACACTGCATCATAACTTGCCACAGATCGCAATCAAGAGATAACTTTAAAGTACTTAGGGAAGTAAGAAAAATCAATAAGCTTCTTATTTTACATACATACATAAGTTATTTTGTATAGGTAGGCATATCAATAGATTGTATGCACTTTAATAAATTGCGCCGAAGACAACAAATCGCCGGCCGTTTCGGGCTCTAATTAGATTCAGTCGCCGATTTGACTTTAGTGTTTGAGGTCACTTTGATGGAGTTGATTCTACGAACGCTCCCGTTTCAGAATAACTCGAATTGACCAGACGTGTTATTATTTGGTGATTACTAATCGCTATTTTTAATAAAAACTTTAAAGACCCTGTTACAAAGAGTAGACTGTTTATAGGAATGTTGCTATGCATGTTCTTGCGAACATTTTTTGTATTAGAATTGTCTAGCAGATAATAGGTACTTAAATTTACAAAATATGCTAATCTCTATCCAACAATTAATAATTTAATTTTAATTTTTTTTAAGGTTTTAAAACTGGGGACCTTCAATAAATGTGGAAAATTTGTTGGAGTACACTAACCGACCTGAAAATGTATCAGTTACAGAGATTTAATATAGTTTTGAAACAAAAAACGTGTACAAGGCCTTAAGCCCCTTGGTGAGACGGTGAAAAAAGATGACCAGTGATGAAAAAAAATTTGCCTATACGAAATAAGAATTCGGTTCTCAGTTCTCACAAATTTTCGGTTAAAAACTTGTGATACCAAACTAATAATTAATAAACTTTAAACCTTGGTGTGAAACTAGAATGGGTGAGCCGGTGAAACAAATTAGCTTTTTTTGCAAATAAGTGGCCAAAATACTAAGAGTATAAATACTAACTATGATAGGTACTACTATACAAATTAGTTGACCCTTTTGTGATCCGGTGAATAAGGCGCCTATCAAGATAATCGCTGATTGATTATCTTGTCTGTCCGTCCATAGGAAAATCGCAGCTCTTTTATTTCATGTATTGACTCATGCAATCCATAATAGAATAATAAGGGTGATATCAGCATGGAAGCTCAAGAGGAGATGTTGCCTCAGCTTGAGGCATCCCAATCCAGAATGGGATATCGAACCTTATTATTGTTTAGGGTTCCGTACCTCAAGAGGAAAAAACTAACCCTTATTACAGGATCACTTCGTTGGTAGTCCGTCTGTCTGTCTGGCAACTATCTTTTTCTCGGGACCGCGTGACGGTATCTAGTTGAAATTAATATCAACGTACTTGGGTCGTAAGTCCCTTGGAGCTGTAAAAAAATCAAACTTCAGTCAACGCAACAAAAGAGACGGCCGTTTATGCCGCGTATTTTGCATATTTTCACACTCGACAGTAAATCGTTGACCTAGAATCATGAAATTTGGCAAGAAGCAAGGACTCACAGCACAAATAATAGCACAAAACCGAAAATCGTTAATTAGGGTTCGGTATTCATATGGTGCACCAGTTTAGCGCCACATGTAAGCCAGTAATTTCACAGCTGATTTACGTGTTGTTATGACATCTTTGTTGTTATTTACTACAATAATTCATATTTTTTGGTGGTACGGAACCGCAGGTCTGACTCGGTTTTTATTTTAATTATTCCGCGGTCAGAGGAAGGTTAAAGGCCTCATTGCATTTCGAGCGTTATACTTGAAGTATAGAGGGACGAGTAGATGAATTTATTTAAGTAGCTTTAGTTTGCCTCAAGTCGAGGCTGCTCGTATTGAGGCTCTATTGGAAACCCCAACTCTGCTCCGATCTCTACTAGGGCTCTGTTTTTTTTCGATGACTCGCGGTTTGGATGACCTACCTCAACGCCTATCGCATCGCACAAAAGCAGTTTTACCGTCATTCCCATTCACTTTTATATTCATCGAAGATCATAGAACAAACATACGAGTAGGTTTGAGGTACTCGTAATTGAAATGAAATAATCTATTTTACCGGGTTACGGTGGTACACTTTTTAGGGTTCCTTGATGAATGATAATTAAATGGTCATTATTCTTATTCCGAAATACTAACTACGTGTAGGTACTTGTGTAACATTTTATGTAGCAAGCATTAAACTTTTATAATATGTTACCTAGTATTTTATTTTGTAAACTTATCTTTATAGTTGGTACTGAAACAACAACGTCGAAATAGTAGTTTAACTAAAAAAAAATATGTTTCACAAAACTCCTAAACCCTAGAACAAAAAGATACAACTTCACTTCTGTTAAATTATCTTTTACAAGAATTAATAAATAGGCCTTAAGTATCTTACTTCTCCAAGAAAAGTTTCTTTGTTTTAAAAGAGTTATAAAATTGTGAAACAAAGCAATGATATTTTAAATTCTTCTTAGAACTTAGATATTGATTTCAGCGGCACCAATTACAGATATACTTAGTATATACCTACTTATCAATGTAATTTATACTAAGTAGGTAGAGTAGCCCCAGTTTGGGCTATATAATTTATTGATCAGTTTTATTTTTTAGACGAGATGATGCCGGCAAATTTAAGTATGAGTAAACTCTGCATAGTTTTTTTTTATCCACTACAAGCTAGCCCTTGTCTACGATCTCACTTATGGTAAGTGATGATGCAGTCTAAGATGGTAGCGGGCTAGCCTGTTAGGGGCATGGTAGTTATATTAAACCCATATACCCCTTCGGTTTCTACACGGCATCGTACCGGAACGCTAAATCGCTTGGCGTCACGTCATTGCCGGTAGGGTGGTAACTAGCCACGGCCGAAGCCTCCCACCAGGCCAGACCAGGGAAAATTCAGAAATTATAAATTCCCAAATTGACCCTGCCGGGGATCGAACCCAGGACCTCCGCACGTTAAGGCAACAGCGCTACACACTGCGCCACGGAGGTCGAAAAATTTTCCGGATTAAGCCTATGTCCTTCCCAGGGATGCAATCTATCTCAGGTAGGTAAGTACCAAATTTCGTCCAATCAGTTGAAACGATGTGCCGTGAATGCGTAGATCCGGATTGACTGTGTACCGGGCCTTACTGATGCCGAAGTCCTCTATTCTCTAACTCAGTGGCTATAAAAAATTAAAGCCGCTGACATTTATTTTGTATCCATTGAAGGTTTGCTATACGATATAAAAATAACATTTCATAGTAAGCCTTCAATGGAAAAGAAATGGTCTCCTAAAGGCCGGGGCACACAGCGAGATTCGAGCGATCCGATTGGATTGATGGTCTATGTTTATAGGTCAGCAACGACCACGTTCACATGGAGAAACATCCGAGTTGCGTCTCTTTAGTGGTTTGCCGGCAAAGAAGTGCTGGCAAGCTATCATACATTACTTACTAAATGAAAATGCAGTCAAAGTCTATGTTGTGGTGAAATAAACAAAAAGCCCTTACTTTTCAAATAACGAATACTATATTATTTGGTGTCTTCATCATAAAAGTATTGACACTTTTTAAATGGACATCGGCAGGGCATGAATGACGCCAGATAACATTCTCTTATCGGCTTTTATCGACAAACTTTATAGCCCCTTTCCGCGTACAGATAAGCTTTGCACCACCAATATTTTTACTATTGTGTTGGTATCCTTCAATAAAATCATTAACTATTGTTGGAAGAAAGTTAAAACACGGCTTATCTAAAGCAGCTTTTGTTTTACATCCACGTTCTTTTTGTTTTGCGGAGCTGTTGAGAATTTTAACACGAATAGGTAAAATGGTGTTTTAACTATACTATCCCTCACATGTTGTTACTTAATAATAATACGTACAATTTATTGAAGTGAAAACTTCTTCAGGAGAGTTGAACACTTTTGGTAGGGGGTATAAATGTGGAATCGCGTGACTGACACCGTGACCCGTGACCGACGCCTCGCGTTGTTACGAAGACAAATACAATAAAGGTCAAAATATAAATATAGTACATTCGTAATTAAACTTTAATGCCTTAGTTTTAAGGTTTATAATTTATATTTTATTTTTTATTTTTTTATAATAAATTAAAATTTAAATAATTAAAAAAATATATATTAGTTTTCACTTCTATCGGCAGTCCCGATGACTGCCAATTTATTTATTATTAGTTAGTTGGCTAACTGCCTCGTTGGTCTAGTGGTTAGCATGTTTGACTGCGGCCGACGAGGTCCTAGATTCGAGTCCCGGGTCGGGCCATACTTAAGTATTGAGTTTTTCTGACTAGAAATTCTCAGTAAAAGCCCGGAGTTAGGAAGTTGGCGGTGTTTCACCCCCGTGCCTCGGAGAGCACGTTAAGCCATCGGTCCCGGTTATTATCAATAACATGATAATAGTCGCTAAAGCCCGCCAACCCGCATTTGAGCAGCTTGTTGGGTCTAAGCTCTAATTCCCTCTCTCTATGAGAGTGGAGGCCTGTGCCCAGCTGTGGGAAGTTAATGGACTGTAGTGAATTATCCTTAGTTGATTTAAAAGTTAAACAAATCACGGAAAATCTTTATTCGTTCGGGTCGGGTCTTTCAGAGAAAACTTCTGACCAAAACTGTGGCAGTATAAATTAAGCGCGGGTAGTAGGTATCTACAAGGTGTTTTGGAACTTTTTCACAGATAAATTTCTTAATGTTTCGTTATGATGACTTTAATTGTACGTATTTCAGTATACGTTATATGTAGGTACCTATTTGAAACGCCTTTTTACTGCGTGGATTTAGAAGAAATCTTTTTTCTCGAGATAAAATGTTACACTTAAGTAATCTTATGTTCTTGTAGTATTTAAGCTTAATCGCTTGTGATCTCTCTTCTCGCTGTCGGATTTTCCGTCTCATCATGCTATGAGAGTAAGGGAATAATAAAGAGAAGTCAGAATCGCACTTTTATTTGAGCCATTACTGTCCAATAAACACCTTCCACTATATGATTAAGTAATAATTATAGGGTTCATGACCCTCAGCACTGATTAATACGACGAAGTTCGTACGAACAGAGAGTCGTCATTCAATGTAGGTAAATCTACTTTGTCTAACGTTTGTCTTTATCTAGCCTTTTTACATTTAAGATAATCGTTCAGATATTTTTAAAGTTCAGATTGAAAAAAATACAAATTCAAAACCATAATTCAAATCTTTTTTATTCAAGTTGACTTTGACAAGTGCTTTTGAATAGTCGAGTGAATCTACCACTGGTTCGGAATGCCATTCCTACCGAGAAGAGCTACCAAGAAACTCGGTGGTGGTCGATAGCGATACGAGCTATTTTTGAAGCCAAGTCAAAATATATTTTATTAAAGGTTAACTTTTACAAGTACTTTCCAATCCTTCGTTCTAAAATTTAAAATGTAGGAATGTAGAGAAAACCTAATAAACTATTTAAATTGTGTAAAGAGGTAAGTATCTATAATATGTATAGGAGGTTAAGAACGGTCCGAGTGTAGAGCTGTGGGGTGGACCGGGAGGATGTGGAGCGATCGGCACCGTCCGAGAAAATCGATGACAACACCCCTCATAGTTTGCATGAGCCTGACCAGTGGCCCCCATGCCCAAATTTTTACCGTTCTTATGAAACTGTAATTTTACACTTCGTGTAATAAGTCAGTATGTAATGCACGGAAACTGGGATGTTGCATATGTAAAAAATTAATGATAAGTATTTTGTGATTAATAAATAGATCATCTTCGAAAAGACGTGAAATCCATGTACCCTGCTAATTTTACGATTAAAAAATCGATTGAAGTAAAAAAGTGGGTCGTATTTTGATGACGTCACAAGCAAGTATATTATCATACAAGGTCACACTACCAAGTACGCATTTTGCCGTTTTAAAAAAGAAGCTTTGATTTGACTAGGTGTCAAGTACCCAATTATAATTTGATATTAAAAATCACAGTAATCACAGTACCAGGTAATCCAAATATTATTTACTAACCTAGCTAGCCTAACCGCGCCCTATGATCGCGTTGAAATTTCTCGAAATAGGGATGATGCCTATATCAAAAATAAATTATTTCTAACTGATTATTAAATAGAGGGTCTTCCAAAAGACCTAAAATTCACATCCTCGGCTAGTTTCAAGTTTTGGAAATCATTTTAAAATATAGATTAAAGAAAAAAAGTTGCGTTGAAATTCGATGACGTCACAACTGTGAATTTCATACAACTTCAATACTAGGAGCGCGTTTTTTAAGTTTGTTGCTGATTTGTTTGAGTTGTCATCATCCCTATTCTTTCATCCATGTTCAAAAACTCCACTTATGGGAAACCAAGATGCGTCTGCTGCTGCTATAAAATAATATCAGATCTCAACAGAAATGTAAAAAAAAGAAATACCTACAATGAAATAATATGAAAAGTTTTTAGTAGAAAAACGCAAATTCTTAAGTTTCTAGAGGGTTGTGGTTGTAGCTGTGTTGATACCTATGACAGTCAGTCAGTTTCTGCTATTGTATTTTATACTTTATACTAATATATTTTGAGTAGTTTAATTGACAAATTATATTTACCCTAGACTTGACTGGGTGGAGTTTCTGATAAGTAATCTCTATGCAGTGAATAATGATGTCTTCGATTTTGATTCTACTTCCAAGGAAAATCTCAAGTGTCTAGACCCAGCAGTCTGAGCTGTAGGTTGGTTGGTAATATTTCAGGCAGCTTACCGAGGGTCGTGACTTCATTTTATTAATCACATAATGATAGGTTTTTGCTTGGGATAATAATGCGGTCAAATTGAGTCGTAGCGATGCGAAAAGATTTGGGAGCCTCGAACGTTGTATTCGACGGTCCCAAATCTCGACTAATTCTCAGTATTATTTATTATTCATCACGATCACACAAAATTTTAGTGGTGGTGGTAGGATTTGGAGAAGGTAAAATTTGGACTTCCAAAGTATGACACCCACACGGCTTGCTTGAACGTTGCTTACCTAGCGGCTAACATACGCTGTTGCAACTAGACGCCCGCCCTAGACGGCATGATGTGTTTCAAACCTATATAGGTTTTTGCAATGGTATTTATAATTTTCGTACCTATTTTGTAAAGTAACAAGTACCTACCTAATCATATTGAAGGAGTATCTCCCACATGTAAGTAAATCGCCCTGCGATGTAAAAATGGTACTTATTTTTAAAACCTTGAAAGTCAATTTATTCGTCATTTTGTTGGCGTATTAATCAGTTTTATTCTATTTGGGTCATTGACTTAGAACAAGGAAATAACATTTTAAAATTACGAACACGACGTGTTATACACCTATGACCAGTTTTATATTGCATTCAGTGTTTTGTATCTCTCTACATAACATTATCGTCGTGCTCGGAAAATATTTTGGCTGATAGTAGCAACTTGCTTTGATTTACGATAGTTATTTAAAATTTAGTTGGATAGAGAAAAAATTCTACTTCCGTACTATTATAAAGTGTTATTTGAAATTTAGAAAATTTGGTCGCAGAGCTCCAACGGCCCGCATTGTAAGGGTGGGTGCTATCGCTGTCCTACTCGGACGCGGGACGCAGCATCACCGGACATTTCGACCGGGCATTTCAATTTTGAGAAAGCGTAGGACAGGGCCCTTCCCGCCCGCGCCCTCCCCCCTCTTATGCCCTGTCTCCTTCCTACTCAGGACGTACAAAAGGACGAAGGAGCGATAACTTCATCACCGCGTGACGCTCTCACTCGCACTTAGGCCACGGTGGGGGACGACGTTGCGAATTGTTATTGAAGTCATGCCCCCGAAGGCGACTTCGGGAAGGCTGTCAGTTGCTAGTAAACGTTCACAGCGTCAGTACCCGGCGGCTGACCCGCGACGAGTCCGCGCCGTCTCATTAAAAACTACAAACAAGTGCCAAGTAAATATCGAAACTAATGACTCTGTGATTTTAATCCATAAAAACTTTGGTTTATTTAAAATTGTTTTCTTAGTTATGTGACAATAAGTTTAAACGGACTGAATATTAAAACTTTTTAATAGAAACATTTATCAGTGCAACAACAAGTCATTAAACGTATTGTGAGTTGGACCTCGTTGAAGTTTCTTGCCTGTATTATTTGCATCGCCGGAGTGTTTACGCCGCGCACGTGGCCACACCGCCCGCCCGCGCTCAGCGATGCCGCGAAAAACTTTCTTCGAAAACACTGCCCTAGTGTAAGTTAACTCGCCTGGGAGATAACGCGATCGCGACCATGACTTTAACCTGTGGCGCCTGATTCATGCAGCGCCGACTACATGTTCGTGGAGAAGAGAAGTGTTGTGTTTTTATTTTATTTTCGTTGGAGGAGACGGTGCTCTCCTTTAGATTGATGGTTTAAATGGCTAACAACAACGCCGTTTCGTCGACATTGCCGTCGAGAGATTATCATTGTAAGGTCTGCGATCTGTATCTAGATACCGTGGATTCTTTAGAAGTGCATTTACAATATCACAAGGAGAACTTGTACGTGAAGTGGGGTACGCAGAATGCGCAAAATGATTCTGAAAATAATAACAGCGCAAAAGTGAAGAACGAGACAACAGTGTCGGCTCCGGCCGACTCCAGTGACAACATGATTACCAAGCCCAGCCCAGACTTCCAGCACCGGGCGACGCCGGAGACCACAGTGCAGTTCCCGCACCCGGCGACCCCTCAGAGCTACCACAGTGCTCCTTCACCGTATCAAAACCCAGATCAAACCAATTTCTCTCCGGGAGCACAATTTGGTAACAATTTTCCTCATTCTAATTTTCCGCAAAATCAACATCAAGATCAAATCAATTGGGAGCAGTCCCAATACAACCAAGATTACCATAAATCAAATCGTTTCCATCCATATAATATGCAAGATCGTGTGTCGCAAGTATCATCATCGAGTCCACTTTACGGTCAACCATTAAATCAGCCGACTCCATCACCTTCACCGAACCAATGCGACAAGTGTGGCTTTGTATGCGATTCTGCAGTCCAGCTCAACGAGCATTGCAACTCAGCTCATGCAGGCGCCAGTGCTCCACCCGCTTCCTCATCGATGCCGTTTCAACAATATACGGGGAAATCGTATAACAATCCAGGTTATCAAAATGATAGTGTAAAAATTAAAGAAGAACATGAAGAATCATCTGATATATTAGACTTAGACTCGCAAAAGGTGGTGTACCCAGGTAATGAAGGTGAACAACAACCTACAACTTATGAAGACACGTCATCTCAAGTTCGAGAAGTGAATACCAGGACTGTTCCAATAATGCCATGGGAAACTCAAAAAATGTATAGCAATGCTCAAATAAATGGAGACGTATCTTTGTTTAAAGACCAAAAGATGTTTACAGAACAAAAGGTTTATCCAACAGAGGGGAAAATGTTTCACCCTGATCAAAAATTCGGATATACTCAAGAAAAGTTCTTAGTCCATCATGAGCAGAAACCATTTATGCATGTAGATCAAAAAATTTACCATGGTGTACAAATGCCACCTTTAACAGATTATGCTGGGACAGTCGCTTCAAGTAATTCTGAAATGAAACCACCTTATCGCCCTTATGATTCTCCAACGGCACCTCAAATTACGAGCACCCAGCCTGCAAACCCAACATCATCAACCCTTCCATCTATTGGAGGTAAGGGCGCTAACTGGAAGTCTAATGAAGCAAGAAGGCCAAAAACATACAACTGCACTGCATGTAATAAGTGGTTCACAAGTTCGGGACATTTGAAAAGGCATTATAATACAACATTACATAAGAACGCAGTAAGATCTTCAGGACAACCGGATCCAGCTTCGATGCCAATTTCCAGTCATCACCATCCGAGTCGTGAACCATTGCAAAGCCGTGCTCAGCAGCAAAACGCCGATTCGAATACTCAAAGTCCCATCCCATCTGATGACAGCCGAAGCGTTGACGAGAGCGTCATGCATTCGCCGTACGCGTCGCAAAACTTCGAGCGCTCGCATCGTGTTGCCGCTATGCAGTCCAAGTCATATGCACATCTTCAACAGGGTAATTTAGATAATAATTTCAGTACTAATCATTTAGCTAATCACCCTTTACAGCATCAAGTTGGTTCCCATCCAATTAATATAGGTAATCAACCGCCGGGTATAGGAATCCAAAATGACAGTCCTCAAGGATCTAAAGCTACCTCATTATCAACTGGCGCGAATCCCCCAAACGGGGAAGCAGGTCCCTCTGTTTCTCAAAATCACCATATGAGGGGCCTGCTATCAGTATCAACCAGCAATATTTCAGCACCAGCTCTAACCCAGAGTACGCCAGCACTTACGGCGCACACGCTCCCTCCATTCAGTCATTTGGGTGTCAACCCGTACAGTCCGAGGTCTACGGATCCTTTGGGGCCTTCAGTTCCGGACCCCACGCACACCCCATTATATTTGGGTCAGAATTTTCAGCAGACTATAGCACCGAGTTACCCAAACGGGATGGCCCCCCACGTTATGGATATGGCTATCAACAATCTGCCTATAGCCAATCCGGCTACTTTTGGTGAATCCACACCTGAAGAAGTCGAAGTTATGGAACAAGAAACGAATCAGCCTGCTAATGGACGCTTGCCGAGCTTTTCGCAACTCCAGACGCAGAGCTTCAGCGTTTACGTTTCTAACTACATTACATCGCCTAACGTGGGGGGTCAAGTTGTTGCCGACGAATCTACCGCCGGTTACATAATCGTGGATCCAGTCCATTCTCCTATGCAGTACAATAGTATTGATATCGGTGGACAAACAATAGATTATGATTACAATTTTTCACCTAAACCCATTAAATCAGAAAGCATTGTCAACTATAATCAGGATAACGTAAAACTTTATCCATATGGGTACGCTGTTGGAGGTAAAACTATAAAACGGGAAGATGAAATATTACGGACTGACTCAAGCGAGCTTCAAATTCTAAAGATAGAGGATATTATGGATTATGCAAACAAAGAAAACTATGGAGCTCAGATGAAGTCTCCGGCTAGTCCAGAAAGCGCAAAAGCCGAAAATGAGAGCCATGGGTCACCTTCTATTTCATCCACAGTTCCAAACACGCCATTGACTGAAAGAAATCAGCTTAAAAAGACCACGTCAGTCACTGTGCATAAATGTTTCGAATGTGATAAGCTATTTAACAAGGCTTGTTATCTTACCCAACATAACAAAACTTTCCATTCGGGTGCGAAGCCTTTCAAGTGTGATCGATGTGGAAAGCGTTTTTCTGATGATGTTTCGTACGAGGGTCACTATTTAAAACATGCAGACAATAAACCGTTTAAATGTAGCGAGTGTCCTAAGTCTTTTAATCACAAAACAGATTTACGCCGACACATGTGCTTACACTCAGGATGCAAACCATTCGCATGCGATCACTGCGGTAAAGGATTCATTAGGAAAGATCATATGGTAAAACATTTTGATACCCATATGAAAAAAAACTTGCGTTCGTCATCTTCTTCGGTTCTACGGTGTGTTATTGCAGACGAGTCTTCTACACAATGATTTTTATCAGTTAATAAAGTTTCGCATATTTTTGTTTGAAAGTAGGTATGTATTTATATAGTTAATAACGTTGAAACGCAACGTCTTGTTATAGATCTGTTATGTCCTTTTAGCGCAGCCGAGGAGCGACTCCAACGCATGCATTTAGTCCGCGAGCTACGATTTTTTGTTGTTCATTCAATCTAACCTTGTGTTCGGTGCAAGGTGACTTTACATGTCTGGGTGTCTGGGCGCTAAAACATGTAATTACATGACGTCGGAGTGTTATTCCGCAATAAATTATAGACCGATCCATATCATTTTTACATATGAAATAATTACTATTATATTATAGTATTAGTTAGTTAAAAAATATCAGGTGATTTATTACGTTTAGGTGATTGAAATGGTTGTCTTTTTCGACATATAACCAGTACATATCTTTTTACTGTAGATTACGGACCGAAACATATTTTAGTTAAAAGCTATGTTTTAATTATTACTATTGTTGACTTCACATAATCTGTGAGTATTGTAGTATATGTTTCGTATATAAACTAAAATGGGACTTGATGCCAGATTAACTTATCTTTTTGCTGTCGAAAGAAGAAGTGTATGATTTATTTTCAAGTAGGGTGCATTTTATAATTTTGGTACAAAAAGCAGAAGATAGAAAAATAAATTATTGATAGAAAATGATCGTAACGATATTCAGGCGTGATTGATTTATGACAGAAATACTTAACTTAATCAGTAGGTAGATTGTTGAACATATAGGAAGAAGGAAGTGTTACGTGAAAACCCCTCATGATAATGTGCCATTGCGTTTATTTGGACATGAAAGCGCGTTATCACAGCGCGTGTAGTATATATAAGTGTCGTTTTAAATGTCGTTTTTGTTTTAAATTCTGCTATTGGTTATTTCTTATTATTAATATTTTGCCGGTGCTTCCTATATTATTATTTTGTCTGTTGACATTTGTTTTAATGATAAGATAGTTGACAAAATTCGGAATTTTTCTTAAAATTTAAAACTAATTTATGTCCAACTTTAGTTACCAATATAGTATTTGAACGAATTTAGTTTAAACATTCCTGTTTCGTTAGTGGTAGGAAAGTAGTCTTCCTGAACGTTGCCAAATTAACTCCGCCAACTGTCTGTTGCGAAACAATTTAACTTTAATGATTTTTAGCGTAATAATGAAATTCTCTAGCAAT
This sequence comes from Erebia aethiops, assembly GCA_923060345.2. Lineage (NCBI taxonomy): Eukaryota > Metazoa > Arthropoda > Insecta > Lepidoptera > Nymphalidae > Erebia > Erebia aethiops. Next base: position 6,695,766 of record OV281079.1, on the reverse strand, counting down.
AATTTTAATAATGTAAATGTTTTTGTATAGTAATAAAATATCATGTTTATTAAATCACTTAGGTACTGAACGTAAACAAAGGGAGACATAATTGACTTTGTACATATTTATATGGAGGTTTAGATGAACTCGCTTTATGAAAATGTCAAATGAAGACCTTAGTGTGCAGGCGCTTTAAAATGTTTATCTCGTTATTAAGTATATTTTAAATTGAACGTGGTGAATCAGGGCTGTTAACATATAGTTAACATACGATATCTATCTACAGTGGGTAATAAGCCCATTACACATATTAAAAATATATATGATAACTTCATTGCTCACTTGTTCTAAATAACCAGAAAAATATTTTATTGCACCTCAAGCTCGTAACCATATCTGTAGTCTATTCCTTAGAACAGAATATTCATTGGTAATTTAATATGTGCAATATATGAACATTGTATCTAATTAATTTTGATAATGTTTGTATTTGACTGTTGATTATATTGCAGAAGTATTTTTATACAAATAGAATTACACTTACAATGTCTATCTACCTCATCAGTGACTACAAATATCTTATGAATATTAATATCAAACAAACTCATAAAATTCTGAATGAAATAGTATGGGAGATTTATATGTAATGCATTTATTATTAATTATATAAATATTTACACAATTATAATAGATATTAACAAACATATTTCTAAACTTGAATCTCTTTGGTAGCAAGTTGTATACACCTGTTAACTGAAAGCGTGTATTCGTATGCAAAATTGTATGGCATAATTTAGCATAAAATTCCTTAAATCATTCATTTATCCATATTTATTTCTTTTTTTGTTTGTTTGTTATGCTATCATAACATGTATTGGTTTGGTACGGATACACGCCTATGAAAACAATGTAGTTTATACTAAAAAGAATGCAAAGTATAATCCATAATTTTACTAAAATGTTGGGAAGTTTTTGTATAACAGAAATATTTTCACGTAGCAATAATAGTGACACAATATGGAACTTAACTACCTCATGTAACGAGTAATAGGGTTAGAACGTGTTGTGAGGGCGAAGGTAGCGGGCCGGCGTGGGGTCGGACTGTGCCGAACCGAATACCTCATCTTGCCTTCATCTGTTACTAGCAGACCTTTGTTTTCTAAGGGCGCTTGCCGATGCCTCGTTGACTCGCGACCTAGCGCCCGACATCAGATGTATTTTAGCAGACTTATTTGTCTCTCTTGTACTGTTTAAAATGAGCACTAGTAGTAACGCTTAGAAATAAACTAATGTAAATATTAAACGGTAAATTTGTTATTTATCATATTCTATTATTATTGTATTCGTCGATACACTTATTTTGAAATAATTTCGTAGTGATTTAAAGTTTATAAAATAGTTTATAAGAACGATAAAGATAAGATACCGTGATTATGTTGTGTATAATATTAATTTAATTATTATCAGTTACCAGATGATTTCTGTTACATTCAGTTGAGTAAAATTGGAGAGGATAAATACCATACCATGTTGTTTTTTTTAAAAGATTATCCCCTCGTACGTTGGACACGTTTGTAGCGGAAACGTCGACAGCATGCGTTTCATGGGTTTTTAATTATTTTACTATAAGCGTAGTGCGAAATTGAAACTGTTCTTAGGCGATGCCGAAGTGACATCACCGGGTTCAAATTAAAATAAATCTTATTAAACATTGTTTACACTCAATTTACACAAAATAATTATTTTTAGCATTAACTGCGACGAGCAGCACTATTTGGTCTTGAGGTCACTCTGGTGTTGCTTAGGATCATTCTAGATTAAGTCTCGAGAATAGATTATTCTAGTAATAGGTGGCAGATCTGTCACACCGCCACTGCGAAAAACATTTTGTCCTGCTAAGCGTTGATATGATCATATGGGTGATGCAGTAAGGACTATTAAACTGATTCAGTTGACTTATCTTACTATTTACTCATATGTACATATAATTATCCCCAACCCACAGCTAAGCGATTATTATTTTATTTTTTAATTTTGCCAATTACGTACTGATTTTATGTTATACTTACACTGTTTAACTAAATTGGCAAAATTTTGGCTCGAACATGTCTAATACTCAAATCAAGTTAAATAAATTGAATGTTGACATATTTTGGCCAAGTATTTATTTGAACTATGTACGGTCTATTTGTTTACATTCACAACTGCAACATCAATACTCATTTCTCAGGTCTGTCAGTAAATATATAAGTTTAATGTGAAAAAAATGTTGTTTTATTTCCACACATCCCTGCTGCCAAATGCGAATTTTTTGCTCTGCATATAATTTATTTAGTTTATTCATCAAAAATTTAGATTTATTAATTCAATGATTAATGGATCTAAATTTAGACTATTCAGGTAAAATATTGTTTTCATTAGTCCTTTCATGGTTACAGTTAAATGGTACCTACTACTCGTAAAAATATTGGTAGGTACCTACCTAATATCGATAATACGATTAGTTTTGTTTTTTGGTCCTGTTAACATTTCCTAGTTCTTGTCTCCACGATTCCAATTATGTGTTAATTGTAAAGACAATTGAATCGTCATGGGCAGCGATTGGTTTCAAGTTTTCAACCGACGCGACCGCGACGTGCGAAGCATCAGGACCAGGATTGGCAGAATCGTCGCTAATCTGTTCCGCAGATAGCCGTGTCTCAAAGCTGTTTTCCAAAACTTTTTATACTCCGAAAGTATCGTCAATATTTTATTCCTTATCCTACGTCTAAAAATAGCCTATTCCAATATTGTGTTTTATTTAAATTCTAAATTCATATTGATTTCCAAAAAAAAACAAAAAAACCAAAATTAATTATTAAATTATTAGGTGTTTTTCGAACATCTTTGCAATTCCTTCATATAAATATTATAAGAAAAAAAAATGAATACAAAAATACCTACAACGTAATACAATATCTACAATATAATATAATTATATCGGCTATTTAAAGACTGATAAATATTGTAACGATATAATATTATATTTATTTACGATATGCTTACTTAAAAATAGGTGAATCGTAAATAATTTGGAAATTACCAATATTTTTACGTGTACCTACCTGATCTGTACCTGTAACTGTAAAGGGATTGTGAAATATTTACAGGGTGGAAACTTAATTAATTTTTACTTTATGAGATATTTTAAAACCTGACACTGGTTTAAAAACGACGTTGGTTGGCGAACAAATTGCCATATTAAAAATAATTAATTAAATGTGGTCTGCCAAAAATAAAAGCTAAAATTTTCAGTCAAATTTCTCCCATAAAAGTATATAATAAACGTCTATAATAATTTTAAAAATTTTGTTTTTTTTAAATAAATATAATATTTGTAAAAGGTTTACAGTTTACACTCACAAATACATATTTTTATTTATCTATTTTTCCTTCTTTCATAATTCAGGTAATATCTATCTGTTCGTGTTATCATGCGCAACGGATTATTCAGTCATATATCAAAAATAAAAATTAAATAGCACTTATAAATTAAGTATAATAGATAAGGAATGTGGTAATTAAAGTATAAATTTCTAATTTATTTTTGTTATCTTAAGTAAAAAACCTACTTTTTAGACCAGTATCAAGTGTTTTGATATACTCGTATCTTTAAAAAATAATTGGAGATAATGAAACGTATTGATACTATGGAAGCATTTGAAGCTCTTAGTTTTAGTTTTTTTTTTCTTTCAAAATGCAAGAGATTTTATTTCATTATCAGGCAACATAGTTTCAGTACCTCTGTCACGTCTATTTGATAGACTATGTGATACTTAACATTTCCACCCTGTTCGATATTTTATAAAATGTAGAATGGAAGAATAAATGATATTCGTGTTATCTATCGAGAAGCTCCATCGTGGTCGATGCGTGGCGAAGTTTCGTAAGTATTATGAGTAAGTATTAAAATACCATATATTTTATCTTGAGAATATCTAATAAAATTTGATAACAAGAAGACAGCAATCTACAGAGGTTCCTGGCAATGTAGTCTTAGATGGAACCAAACTAGTGGGCTAGGAAATAATTAGACCAGGAGGAATTCAGGAGCCCCCACAGAGTCACAGTATACGCTATGACGCCAGGGAGTAAAGAGTTTCAAGATTAACTTTGGTATAACTTACGAGTAGTAGGTACCTACATAAGGTACCTACTACACAAAGTAGTATCTATACTTATAATAAAACTGTAACTGAAAGATTTCTGTATATTTAATATATTCTGAAAATTGTAATCGGGGTTATGCTTTACTATCGATACTGAGACCAAAACAGGTTTTTATTTAATTTTTGTCTCTCCGTCTGTCTGTATGGCCGCGCATCACGCGAAAACTAATGAACGGATTTAAATGAAATTTGGTATAGCGGTAGCTGATACTCCGGGTCAATAATTATAGGATAGTTTTCATCCCGATAGAAGAAAATAAGGTTCCTCCAGGATAGGGTTTTTTTGTTGATTTTACTCCATAACTCAGTCAAATCTGAACTGATTTAGATAAATCTCTCTTTATTGGAAGGTATGTATCATCAGGTAAGTTTTGCTTAATTTTTGTGAAGATTTGATAAATATTATCAGAGATAGACGACAAAACTCCTCAACAGATAACAGCAATTCACTTGATTATGACTTAATAATATCTTTTCGGTGGCGTTTGAAGGAAACAAAATTAATTATAAGAGAAAATTTTCTCTTGGTCGCAATTTTTTATAATTAATTTTGTTTTCTTCCTTCCTTCCTTATATTGATATAAGTTAGCCATTTGAAAGTAAGTGTAGTTTCAACGCGAGAAGCAAAAAATCTCAATCCACGCGGACCAAGTTGCGGGCATCAGCTAATTTGCAATAGGTATATAAGTGAAAAAATCTGATTCAAATGTTTTTTTGGCCAAAACTATTATCTAAAATTAACCTATTTGTTACATTTTTTACCTAAATAGCGAGTAGGCGAAACATGACGAAAGTTTATTAATTATTGTACCCACGAAATTTTATTAATTTGTCAAAAACTGTAGTTAAGTAACTTTATTCATTAATAAGGGTGATGATTTGAAACCTTTCAAGATATTATTATGTTGTGATAGAATGATTGTTTATTAAATTCGACCATCTGAAATTAAGCAGTATAGGTAGATAAAATTGTAGGTAAGTAGGTATATGAAAAATTATAACAAAACAATAAACGATAAGTAAACTATGATAATATTTTGTCTAGAAATCTTTGAATGATCATTGATCACACACGCATTTTATATAATTGAAATGGCCCTTACGAACTAATAAGCATTGCATAGCCAGTGAATAGATAAGTACACTGTCTTGCCACCAATAATTCGAAAAAGAACTCAAAGAATTTGTAAACGCGCAAAAGTATATACACCACAGCTGATCATTTATCTATTTAATTTTGACCTATCATTCTTGATCATAATTTATTTCGCACGAGTTAGTTTCTATGAATGTATCTAGAATCTACTCTTCGATTTGTATGTTCCAAGCCTTTGAATATTCACATAATTTCATTGCTCTTACAAAAGACATCAACGGGGTCGAAATTTTGACACGAGTTAATATCAGTTATATTAAAAATGCGAAAGTGTGTCTGTTTGTCTGTCTCTCTATTTGTAGGTCTGTTCAGTACTACGCTTTATATATAAAATAATAATTATAGAAATATAGTCCCGGGGAATCCTTCTACCTACTTTTTATCTTTGAAAATCAAAGAGCCCCGAAGAGATTTTTTAACCTTAATCCATGCAGACGAAGTCGAGCGCATCGTCTTACATACTATATCATCTAGTAGTAGTAGCTTTTATGCTATTAAGTTTCTCACCTGATGGTAAGTGATGATGCAGTCTAAGATGGTAGCGGGCTAACCTGTTAGGGGCATGGCAGTTATATTAAACCCATACCCCTTCGGTTTCAACACGGCATCGTACCGGAACGCTAAATCGCTTGGCGGCACGTCTTTGCCAGTAGGGTGGTAACTAGCCACGGCCGAAGCATCCCACCAGACCAGACCAGGGAAAATTCAGAAATTATAAATTCCCAAATTGACCCTGCCGGGGATCGAACCCGGGACCTCCGCACGTTAAGGCAACAGCGCTACATACTGCGCCACGGAGGTCGTCAAATGTATGTCCCACAATGGATTAAAAAAGGTTCATAAAGTAGAAGAAATATGTCCCTACCCAGCATACTACATATCTATATTTTGGATCTCTATTTCAAATTACATCATAATCGGTGGGTACAGACACACTTTTGCATCACGATATATCACTTTAATATTCCTAGATGCCGCCCGCGACTTCGTCCGCGTGGGTATGCCAGATCCTGCGAGAACTCTTTGATTTTCCGAGATAAAAAGTAGCTTAAATATCCTTCCCCATGAAGCGACATTTATTTCTGTACTAAATTTCGTCCAAATTTCTTTCAAAATTGGGCCGAGAAAACGTTACGTTTAACGTGTTACAGACAGACAGACGGAAACACTCCTTTTGATGATCTCCCTGGCTTAGTGGTGAGCGCTGTGCTCTTATAGTGGGAGGTCCCGGGTTCTATTACCGGCAGGGTCAATTTGGGAATTTAAAATTTGTGAATTTTCACTGGTCTGGTCTGGTGGGAGGCTTTGACCGTGGCTAGTTAACGGCAAAGACGTACCGCCAATTGATTTAGCGTTACGATACGATGCCGTGTAGAATCCGATTAGCTGTTAATATAACTGCCATCACGTACCATCATATGTGATCGCAGTCAAAGGCCAACTTGTAGTGGAATAAGAAAAACCACTTCACACAAATTCACAACATTAGTTTGTAATATTATGTAGTACTAAGTATATATAGAGTAGTAAGTACACACAGACTAAAGTGCAAGTTATGTAGAAAGCGAACTCGTCTACCGGACAGAGCGGGACGGGTCGCGGGACGCGGGCGTCGGCGCTGTGGAGGTTGACCCACACCGGTTTCGCTTTCGTTCGAAGGTCACGACTGAATCAGAGCTCACACGTGCTGGTCTGCAGCTAACCTGTTCGTAGCGACATATATAAAGTACTCTGTGGTAGCGACGACTGCCGATATCGACAAATAGGATTGTTGGAATATTGTGAGACTCCTATCACATTATACATTACTAACCGATGCCCGCGACTTCATCTGCGTGGATTGAAGTTTTCCGGGAACTCTTTGATTTTCCGGGATAAAAGCCTACTTTTTAGGTAGGTGTTATTCCAAACTATAATCTCTGTGCCAAATATCATCCAGGTCTGTTCAGCCATCTGGCGTGATTGAGCAACAAGCATACATCCATCCATCCATCCAAACTTTCACTCGAAACATGTCACATTTATAATATTAGTAGGTATAGATTCAATAAACGTTGACCTAATTTCACTAGATGGTTAGTAAAAAAATGGTGGTATTTTTTGTTGTAGTATAGTTTTATAGATACGGAATCTAATTTAATTAGATTCCGTAAACAACGTCTCATTTGACGTCACTAACTGTATCACATCCTACTGATACGATAATTGAGGTTATAGATCTATTCAGATATAGTTTTTAAACCCCCTTGCAGGTTTAAACCTGGTTACCATTCTAGGTATTTTTATTATTTTTTGTAAAATTGGATCCGGTCGGCGTGAGTTGGTCCTACGACTTAACTCCAGTCGAATAAGATCTGAAATCAAAATTTTGGCACAACTTTGCATTTTTGATATAATGTAGTTTTAATGATACAAAAACAATATATAAAGGTTTTCGTGTCCGCAACCCCCGGACAGGGTTAAAAAAACATTGTCAATAGTGTTTTGACAATTTACATCATATCAAAAATACAAAGTTGTGCCAAAATTTTGATTTCATATCATATTTGACTGGACTATTATTGCGAGATTTGTAGCATCTTTATTTTTGTGGGATGACTGCTTTAAGTAAATTAAGTACCCATGCCCATGAACGATCATATTTTGAACGGTGTATTTTTTTTGTAAATATTATAATTATTCATAATTATAATATTTACAATAAGTAAATATTCATGTTGATGACAGAAAGGCAAATAAATAATTCTTATTCAAAAATAGTAAATTCAGTACTTAAAAATCAAGTGGATTATAACTATTTCGGTTTTCTGCGATAGGAGTTATCGTCGTATAGGCAAAGCCACTCATGATAGTTAGTTAATAACTACAATTACTCACCATAAAAATGCCTACTCTTCCTGTCCGCGCGATGTAAGTTTGTTTTATTTCATTTTCATTTGGTATTCAGTTAATTTCCGGTCGGTTTTATTGTTGGTAGGCGATAAGTTTTGTGAATCGGCAGAGGTCCAATTGCCTAAGCAAATCGTAATCATTTGGCAGCTTAAAACGTATTACTTGAAGTACTTAGTCCATACATGCTTTATGACGTGCAGGCATCTTTTTTTTTAAATCCACTACAAGCTAACTAGCCCTTGACTGCGATCTCACCTGATTGTAAGTGATGATGCAGTCTAAGATGATAGCGGGCTAACCTGTTAGTGGCATGGCAGTTATATTAAACCCATACCCCCTCGGTTTCTACACGGCATCGTACCGGAACGCTAAATCGCTTGGCGGTACGTCTTTGCCGGCAGGGTGGTAACTAGCCACGGCCGAATCTATGAATTCGCTTGCGATGGCTTGGTCTAACAGCTTGAATGCGTGATTATTTTTAGTAAATATTTTAAAGAAATCCAATGTGAGCTGGTGTGGGTGGCGCGGCGTAGCTTTGATGCGGTAAGAATTCGCAGAAACCACGAATCGTACCATCAATATCTCAATGCTGGCTATAATTTTATCGTTCAATGTTGTTGGCAATAAAATGTTAATCACCTTCCGGTCGTGCATATTATAGTAATTCGCAGATTCAAAATTATCATGAACTAGCTGAAACACTTCGGTGTCGCACGGGTGGCCTTCTTTCTTCTATTCAAACTTATTGTCCCCACTAATTAGAAAATATTCAAATCCATATAGTAGCCGCGACGTAAGTTGAACCCTGCGCAGATACACATTTCGGGTGTCAATCGAAGTGCGGTATGTGGGGCGCCGCGATATACTCGTGTGCCGCGAGCCCATACCCCTCGCTCCCTGCGTATGCTCCGCTCGGCTCTGTAGTACAATGTATCTGCGCAGACGACCGCCATTTTGGTTCAACTTACATACAGTCGATTGTACTTATAAATGCGAAAGTGTGTCTGTCTGCTACGCTTTCACGGCTCATCTTTTCGACCGATTGTAATGAAATTTGGTATAGAGGTAGGTTGTAACACGTGACGTAATGACAGACTTTTATCCTGGAAAATAAAGAGGTTCCCGCGGGAATACAAAAACTTAATCCACGCGGGGGAAGTTGCGGGCATCAGATAGTAAAATATTATTTTGAGCTTTTTGCGATTGCCTGAAAACATAACAGGTTGTAAGTATCTTTCTAAATTCCTAAAGTTTTTAATTTCATGACCTACAAAACAAGAAGTCTTAATAAGTTAATAACACAGCTTCTTGCCTCGCGCCATTAAAATTAAAAATAATTTAGACTGGTTCAGATATTTCAATTTTATTTGAGACACTCAAAATCAACACGTTAGGTAGGTATTTTAACAAGGAGGGTGGTGACCTTGTTATATGGTCGTTGATATTTTGTTCAAGGTGAATTCCAAATAAAACAAATTGAAGGGTCATTGGATTCAGTAAGATTCATATAATCCATGTCCACGTCCATTATAGATACCTACTTAAAAAAAAGTCCATCTTACTTCCATACTTCCATACTAATATTATAAATACGAAAGTCAGTTTGTTTGTTGGTTGGTTGGTTTGTTGGTTTGTTGGTTTGTCCTTCAATCACGCTTCAACGGCGCAACGGATCGACGTAATTTTTTGCATGGGTATATTTGAGGACCTGGAGAGTGACATAGGCTACTTTTTATCCGGGAAAAACAAACAGTTCCTGTGGGATAGGATGCTCTTTTTCTCTCATTTTTCTTCAATTAGGCGGCAACGGCACACCGGATAGACGTGATTTTTTACATGGGTATAACTGAGGAACTGGAGAGTGACAAAGGCTACTTTTTATCCCGGAAAACTAACAGATCCTGTGGGATAGTATGCTCTTTTCTCGCATTTGTTCTTCAACTAGGCGGCAACGGCACACCGGATCGACGTGATTTTTTACACGGGTTTATTTGAGGAACTGGAGAGTGACATAAGCTACTTTTTATCTCGGAAAAACAAACAGTTCCTGTGGGATAGGATGCTCTTTTTCTCGCATTTTTCTTCAATTAGGCGGCAACGGCACACCGGGTCGACGTGATTTTTTACATGGGTATAATTGAGGAACTGGAGAGTGACATCGGCTACTTTTTATCCCGGAAAAACTAACAGCTCCTGGGGGATAGTATGCTCTTTTTCTCGCATTTGTTCTTCAATTAGGCGGCAACAGCGCAACGGATCGACGTCATTTTTTGCATGGGTATATTTGAAGACCTGGAAAGTGACATAGGCCAATTTTTTATCCCGGAAAAACAAACAGTTCCTGTGGGATAGTATGCTATTTTTCTCACGTTTGTTCTTCAATTAGGCGGCAACGGCGCAACGGATCGACGTGATATTTTTTATGGATATATTTGATGTTCTGGAGAGTGACATAGGCTACTTTTTATCGCGGGAAAACCTACCATTCGTGCGGGATAGTATGCTATTTTTCTCATGTTTGTTCTTCAATAAGGCGGCAATAGCGCAACGGATCGACGTGATTTTCGCATGGGTATATTTGAGGACCTGGAGAGTGACATAGGCTACTATTTACTTCGGGAAAACAAACAGTTTCCCGGAGACTTTCACACAGTCTGATAGTATAGTGTAGATCTTGGAAAGTAACATAGGCTTCTTTATGTCCCGGAAAATCTAATAGATCCCACAGGATAGCATGTTGTTTACAGTAGCGTGTTAAAATAATGCTCTGCCCTGTGTCCATAACTGTCCACTGACTAAATGTACTCCTCCCTTCTTCTTTGCGGCGTAATGTAATTGTTTCAGTAGTATCCGATGGACTATAATCGTTTACATGCTGCTGCAAATATGCGACATCGTTTGTATAATCAGGAATCTGTATAACGAGTAACCTATAGCATTGTGTTTTCTTTCGTAGATATCGTGAATATTTTTTCGAATATTTTTCATTTTTCGTGCATGAAAAACCTAGCTCTTGCCTTTCGATGAAATACGTCGGTACCGAACGTCTCAGTATTCTTCTCCATGGCATCCTCTTGCATGCTTAATTTAAATACAGTTTTCTAACAAAAACTCATTTATTGTTCCCTTGAGCCACTACCTAGTTATATTATAAATGTGAAAGTTTGGATGTATGTATGTATGGATGTTTGTTACTCAATTACGCGCCAACGGTTGAACGGATCTGGCTGAAATTTGGCACAGAGATAGTCTGGAATAGCCATAGGCTACTTTTTATCCCGGAAAATTAAAGAGTTCCTGCGGGAACCAAAAAACCTCAAATCACGTAGACGAAGTCGCGGGCATTCGCTAGTAATTATTATTCGTACTTAATACTTATTATAAATACCTATTATACATACATACCTACATCTGAAAGTCAAATCTTGAAATCAATCTTTTTTATTGCAAATTTAAGCGCATTTGCTTGTTTTTATTCTTATTTAATACTTTAAAAAATACTTACAAAATACTTTAGCGTTATCTATTTACTTTACTCGAAAAACAAGCTCTTTTTTTGAGAATGTGACAATATGCCATTATACCTTAGAAATGATCTTGCACAATTTAGGATAGTTGGAAAAATCTTGATTCTAATATTTTAAAGTATTTCAAAACAGTACCCACACGACTTCGTGGATTCAGTTTTCAAAAAATCCATCTAAACTATATTTGATTTCGGGGTTAAACATCTGTGTTACTCTCCAGGTTAATACAAAAAATCAAATTGCTTCGTTTCACCGTGATTGAAGGACAGACCTAATAATCAACACACAAACATCGCATTTATGTTATGGATTGTACTAGTCAAATTCCAATCACATGAAAAGTATTCTTCCTTAAAATATACCACCATTATAAACACCACCACCATATAAAAATATACACCATAATATATAAAATCACCATTTTGAGAAGTAAAATAAACTGCTAGCGGGCCCGGCAGACGTAGTCCTGCCCTGAACTTAGAACTCGATTGCAGCGCTACCTACCGAGTCCAATTGAAATATACTTACAAAATTTCATCCCAATCGGTCTAGCCGTTTAGGAGGAGTTAGGTGACAAACACACGTACAGAAGAATTATATATAATAAGATATGACGCCCGCGGCTTCGTCCGCGTGGATTCAGGATTTTAGTCCCACGGGAACTTTTTAATTTTCCGGTATAAAATGGTGTCTTTGTCATTCAGGGTATAAGCTGACAATCCAAACATCAAAATATGAGCTAAAATCGTTCCAAATAATCCAATCAGTTGAGTCGTTGAGGCGCGAAGAAGTAACAAACATACAAACTTTCACATTTTTAATATTAAAAACAAGCAAACTTTAATGTCTTTGATTTTTTTAAACATTAAACTTTATTCAAATTTAAACTATAAATAAAATACATCAAAATCTAAATTAAAAGCTAAACATCTAAGCTGCTGCAATGAGGCAAAGTGTCCAGAACGTGGCTGCTTGGTCATAATCTATATATAATATATAAAAGCGAAATACCGCTCATTCACTCACTCACATTTTACGAAAATCTACCCCACAGAGGGTGAAATGGGGGTTGGAAATTTGTTTCAAAGTCCTATAATTTTGTAGTTAGAGACTTGAAAATCTTGGTTTAGGTTAGTATTTATAGTAGTTTTAGTGAAGTAGTAGTTATTTAGGTTAGGTAGTTTTAAATAATAAAAGCCTACTTAGGCTACATATAATATAATAAAGCCTCTATAGACAGGCTTTATGCGGCGGGAAAATATAATACCTAATCTCAGAAATCAGAAATTGTACGCGGACGAAGTCGCGGGTGACCTCTAGTTTAATATTAAAAATATTAAATTCTGACCTTAATGATCGCTCCCAAAAAGTCACCCTGTATTATAATCATTGGTTTTATGCAAGGACCAAGAACTCAATGTGAAAGTTGTTTCGCTTTAAAAGTATCGTATAGGTACCTATGTGTGTTGTGGTAGGTCGGTCTAAGGTTTCAGTGGGAGATAGTGACGCATAAGGCGGTCAGACCTCAGACAATACCCATAAATAATAATTTTATCCATTTAATGATTAAATTTACATCCAATTGATGACTGCTACTCTCCGGATGTCGTCACTCCACCTAGCCGGGGGGCATCCTATTATAATCCGTTTGCCGAGACGCGGTCTCCACTCTAGGACGTTACGACTCCAATAGCCATCGGTCCTACGGCAGACGTGATCAGCTCACTGCTACTCTGACCCTATATTATGACTTTTACTTAGATGCTCAAAAAAGAAGCAACTATAATCGACAGAATTGGATAATCGGGAGAATTATACCTATCACATACCCCTTCCAAGTTAGTCCACTTGCATCTTAGAATGCGTCATTGCTTAATACGCTAAGATCACAGTTAAGGGTTACAACATGTCAACGAATAAGAATGACACTCAAAACGACATCTCCTGTCTCGTAGTAAAGAGTTTCCGCATAGCTGGAAATTAAAAACGCCTTAACTTACATACAAACAAACACAAATACTGCTTAACTTTTTAGCCTTCCGAAGTCGAGTAATTTGCAAGTAGAAATCAGCCTCTCAGATTTAAGGCTAAGGGCGAATATTACGGCAGGCAGTGATGTGAAACCGTCACTCACATAATATATATCATAAAATTGAGAAAAGTCTGTCTTACTTTGTTAAACAGATTTTGATGAAATTTAGCACAAAGGGTTTTTTTTTTATTTTTATTGAGAGATAGGCTTGCGCTTGACAATCATGCATGCATCAAGCAATGATGAGGTCTAGGTTGGAACGCGCTTGCCTAGAAGATGCCTATTCACTCTTGCCTTGAAGGTACCTAAGTTATATGTGGCAGGAAACACGTGCGCTGGGAGGGTGTTCCACACCCTAGCGGTTCGGATCAGAAACGTCGAGCAAAAGATTTTGTTTCAAGAAAACAGATTTTAATTTTATTTTAAAATCAAATTGTTCTTACGCGATTTTAAGCAAACCTAAATCCACACGAACGTATCCATTAATCACGTGCTGCGCAAGTTCAAGGTTTTAATGAGAGCTGACACACGCGAACTGTGTGCACACGTTCAGTGTGAAGTCCATTTGTTTTGTCGCGGTCACGAGTCGCTTCCGTCTCGCGCCGTGTCTGCCCAAGCCTTTACTAGTTTACGCATACCTTGTGCAGCGCTGCAAAGGTAACGACCCCTCGTACTTGAAGCGGCGGAGGTCAGTGCCGCTGACGCCATTACGTTTTGCAATTATAACTTAGGTGAGACTCGAATGTGGTCAAGCGCAAGGGCTGGCTTCGTTTTACCTTATTACGAGCAAGATGAAGGGGTGTTGGTAAAAAAATAACAATAAGTATTAAATCTTATGCTAGCTTTTGCCCTCGGCTTCGTCTGCGTGAAAATCAGGACAAGCTGTAATAAGCTTTTGAGCAACAGATCCATTTTCAGTAATGAAAGCGTTTAATTGTACTAAAGAATAACCTTATGTTGTGTCAGTTTTTTTATATTTAAGTAAGTACTTAAATACTTATTTTACTTACTATTATTATTTTACTATTATTATACTATTATTATTATTATTTTTTAATTACTTATTTTAATATTTAAAAAAAGAAACAGTAAAATTAAAATCAAACTAGTATTGGATATAAGCAGGCGTTACTTTGCGTAAGTTCATGATAATCAAGGAACAGCTTAATTCGCTATATAATTCGCTAAAACAGATCCACCTATGTACATGCGGCATAGGATACACACCGCCCACTCTTCCGCTTCTTAACATGCAGTAAAACTGCTCTCAACAGCTGATATAAAAAATGCATTATCGACTGTGCATTGTTGATAATATGTCGTACCACATAGATTTGTTTGCTATAGTGAATTATAGCGAATTAGGCATGCTTCTTGTTCTTTGATAATCAAACTAGTTTTTTTTTGTTCAGACCAAACCCTGCCTTAGACCTAGAAAAGCATTTTCAGTGCTGAAAAATGCACGGTAGCTTTAATGCCGTGAAGACAGCCCTGGTTATATATAGGTCTAAGGATAATTTCGCACTGCGAAAAACATTGGCGCGAAAAACATTGGCGCCAATTTGATTCCTGCGATTTATATTTCGCGTACGTTTTGCCTGCTTCGCACAATCCGAATGCGGCCAGCGTCATACCACATATTATTCGCTCGAATATAATTCTTACCGAACCGTGTGAAATTTGTATCAAACCAGAGATTTATTTTCCCGCGAATTTAATTCGCTAGTGTATAAGTGTTACAGAATTGCGGAAAAGAAATCTCTGGTTTGATACAAATTTCACGCGGTGCGATCGTAGACCTGGTATATATTTCCAATGACAGTTCTAACATCACTCGATGCTGAATTTTGCATGAATTTTTCATTATCGTCAGTCAAGGTGGAGCGGAAATTTAAAAATATATGAAAGAGCTGCTCGAACTGTATCGGTTGCCACCGCAATTTATCAGGTGCAGTGCTATGTCCTACCTAGTATCAACTGACGAAAATGTAAAACAAATTCATTTCAAATTCTCTGACAAAAGCTACTTTATCCGTAAAGCTGATTATACAAAAGATTTATAATACCTCTGATTAAAATTATTTTCCTTTCAGTACATAATCCATACTCAAATTATACTTGAACTAGCTTATGCCCGCGACTTCGTCCACGTGGTTTAAGTTTTATTGATTCCCGAGGGAACTCCTTAATTTTCTAGGATAAAAAGTTCTATAAGTAAGTAGTAAGATTGAAGGACAAACAAACACACTTTCGCATTAAATATGATGATATGATATGAAGTATGATGCGAAAGTGTCTAGCTGACCGTATATCTGCTACGCCTGTTCGACAGATTTTGACGTTTAGGATATCCTTTTAAAGGATAGGTTTACTTCTTTTTTCTTATGATTACAGTCACTCGAGAGAACAGGATAGAATGCTAACTGTGATCCTAATTCTTAACCGACTTGAGATGGACTTGAGTCATTGACTCTTTCTAGTGTTACACTATAAAAACCCCCAATATTTTCCCATCCATTTTTAATTCAATAATTTCGATATCTTTTTATTTGCGGTGATATAGTAGACATTTTCATGTTTCGATCGTCGAACACACAATTAAAACTTTTTTGAGTTGTGCGTTGTAAGCATCTTTAAATAAAAATCATCAACATCAAACATCGTAAGGTTACCTTATAATTTTATATAATTTTTTCGAAGAAGTCCACTATAAATCTGCCCATCCGCACTTGGCCAGCCTGGTGAACTATGCCAAACTCATCTCATTCTGAGACGAAACTCAATGCTCAGGGGGCCAGCGAAAGATGAAATAACTCTTATCTTTTTTAATCCCTCTGCACTATGGAGTGATGGTGTCTCATGCGGTGTAATATTTGGTCTTCCATGTTTTTTGCAGTTAACGGAATGATGATTGGCAAACACTGCCGAATCGTACTACTCTGTTTGAGGAGGCCTTAGTGCAATAACCGTTAGTTCACATTACGTTTAAATATCGGACAATGACTGTGTTTTAGGGTTTTTTTGCTTACGTATGTGCTTGACGTTTTTTAAGTTATTATGAGTAGGTATTGTTGGTATCTAAATAATCTATACTTATAATAAAACTGTAACTGGAAGATTTCTGTACATTAAATGTATTCTGATTGAGAATTTTAATCGGGGTTATGGTTTACTATCGATACTGAGCCCAAAATAGGTTTTTATTTAATTTTTGTCTGTCTGTATGTCTGTATGGCCGCGTATCACGCGAAAACTTATGAACGGATTTAAATGAAATTTGGTATAGCGGTACCTGATACTCCGGGTCAATATATAGGATAGTTTTTATCCCGATAGAAAATAAGGTTTCTCCAGGATAGGGGTTTTTGTTGATTTTACTCCATAACTCAGTAAAATCTGAACTGATTTGACTAAATCTTTCTTTATTAGAAGGTATGTATCATCAGGTAAGTTTTGCTTAATTTTTTTACTCCATAACTCAGTCAAATCTGAACTGATTTGACTAAATCTTTCTTTATTAGAAGGTATGTATCATCAGGTAAATTTTGGTAAAGATTTGATAAATATTATCAGAGATAGAGGACAAAACTCCTCAAAAGATAACAGAAATTCCCTTGATTAGGTTATAATAATATCTTTTGGTGGCGTTTGAAGGAAACAAAATTAATTATAAAAAATTCGTAGATATGTACGCCGTCAAGGCGTCAACATAATTTATTGTTTACATCGGTATTTCCGTAATATTTCGATGCCATATGTTTGCCTGTGATATGTGGACTTAATTTCGTGTATTAAAAATGTCGAAGTGTTATCTACAGCAGTATCTTCTGGAACGGAATCCTCTGTAAATAGCTCAAAGACAACCAAGTACCAACCGTAACCAAGAGCTTGAGGTAGTTCATGCAACCGCATAATATGACTGTGGCTTCATCACCGGTAAATAAATAATTTCTTATTGTAACTCAAGCGTTTATTTTTGAAATTAGTTAAGTTACAAAATTTGTTTCGTATATTATAAAGAAGTAATAGGTACTTTACTGGTAGGTCATATTATAAATAATTTGAAAATTAGAGAATGTTTTTGTACCTACATTGTTATTTTAGTAGTTTGTATTAGACGTTTCGTATTGTATCGATTTATCTATTTCGCAATTTTAAAATTAGTAGTACTTATAATATTATATATGCGAAAGTTTGGATGGATGGATTTATGAATGTATGGATGGATGTTTGTTACTCAATCACAAATGAACGGCTCAACGGATCTGGGTGAAATTTGGCACAGACATAGATAATAGGCTTGTCTTAACTTTTTATTCCGGAAAATTAAAGAGTTCCCGCGGGAACCAAAAACCTCAATCCACATTCCACGTGCACGAAGTCGCGAGTATCAGCTAGTTCTTTATAAATGTGTATTTAATGTTAATTAGAATTAAAATGTTTCTATAATAAGATTAGATTATGAATCAGTCTTTTATATTTAGCTTTAATTTTTAAAATACCTTATTTTCGAACACTGGGAATTATCATCACGGCTATTATAATTAATTTGAGTGCAGTACAGATTGGCAGACTTAATATTGTCTTCTGAGACCCGCAGTGGGCTGGAGAGGTGTTGAGTTGATAATGTTGATAATGAAGACATTTCAATCTATCTAATATAATAATAAATAAATTACAAGAATTAAAATGCAGTATAAATATATGCAGTAAAAATTGGGTTGAACCAGCAGCTAACTAGAATCCTACAACTCTGTGTTTAGCTGCTGGAAGACGTCTTCGTTGTCGTCGTCAACCGATAAACGTCCACTGCTGAACATAATTCTCTTGCAAGGACTTGCACACACCGAGGTCTTGCGCGGCCTGGCTCCAGCGGCTCCCTGCAACTCGTTAGGTATTTGATGAAGATGTGTTATGGAAAAAATATCTTAGCAGCTTTAAAAAAATATTCAGATTGTTAATACTAAATTTGTCCTTGTTGATGACCAGATAACCCTAAGTCGGCTGGTCAAGCGATACGTAAATAAAAATGATTTGATTCGGAAGAAAAAACGAGAATCGCAACTAATGGTGATTGGCCTTGCCATCCCAAGGAGGTTGCAAGGGGACTAGTTCCTTGACCCATATTGAAGCAAAACGCATCATATGCATTAGATTTGTACTCGATTTATCACTGTGGGGGGATTTTTAGCGATCCGTACTAGAAAATAAAGACCAAAATACATTTTTTTAGCGTTCCAATCCGGGGTATGTGTTTAATATTACCGTCGCTCACCTACCAGGTCAGCCTGCTACCCTCTTAGACTGCATATAACTTAGATGGTAGCAAGCTAACCTGGTGGGATCACCAGTTTCACATGAATCAATAAAAATTTAGGAACATTCCCAAGAATAACTGGTCACAATAATCATACTTGATCATGTTAAATATCTTTTTTGCTACGGAACACTCATTGTTCAAGATAGACTTGCCTTTGTCCGGTTTTTAAGGTTTCTTTTTGCTCGTGATATGCAAATTTTTAGTTGTATGTCTTCTTGTTTTAATTTAATCAGCATGCCGGCAAATCGAGAGTGGAATAAAGATCGCCTTTTGAATGGACACTGTGGGTACAGTGGTACCTACAAATCTTACTCGAGTGTCTCAACCAATAGGCGTAAATTGCTGGACGAAAGTCTCCTGCAAGGTCCGCTTCCAGCTTCCGCTTGAGGTCGTCCATCCACAGTGGGGGGTCGTCCAATGCTGCGCTTTCCGGTGCGAAGCCGCCATCCAAGCATCAAGGCCAATAATAACCTTAAATAATGACAAACATAAAGGTGTACCATTGTGTTAGGGGTACAGCAGCTATATTAAACCCATATTCTTTATCGCTTTAAACACGGCATCGTACATGAAGACTAAATTCCTTGGCGTCACGTCTTTATCGTTAGGGTGGTAACTAGCCGCGGACGAAGCCTATCAGACCACACGCGAGTAGGTCATAACACCCAATTAGCCCGCCATGGATCGAACCCGGGACCTTCCGCTCATAAGTAAGACTATAGCGCTACCACTGCGTCAGCGAGGTCGACCTAACATCGTCATTTTAAGTCTTGACATTACTGAAACTATGTGGTTGTGGTGCGGTTGTTCTATATGTGCAAGGTTTTATTTTAAAATATTGTCATCATAAACATTTTTGACGACCTCCGTGGCGCAGTGTGTAGCGCTGTTGCCTTAACGTGCGGAGGTCCCGGGTTCGATCCCCGGCAGGGTCAGTTTAGGAATTTATAATTTCTGAATTTTCCCTGGTCTGGCCTGGTGGGAGGCTTCGACCGTGGCTAGTTACCACCCTACCGGCAAAGACGTGCCGCCAAGCGATTTAGCGTTCCGGTACGATGCCGTGTAGAAACCAAAGGGGTATGGGTTTAATATAACTGCCATGCCCCTAACAGGTTAGCCCGCTACCATCTTAGACTGCATCATCACTTAGCATCAGGTGAGATCGCAGTCAAGGGCTAGCTTGTAGTGGATTTTTTTAAAAAAAATTTCAACCATGGCTGGGTCACTACTGAAGAAGTTCCCTTCTCCAAAGAAGAGTTTCTACACTGGCCAAATGCGGATTGGCAAACTTCTCATACTTTCGGAACATTATGAAATCTCTCGGGCATGCAAGTTTCCTCCCGATGTTTTCCTTCACTGATTGAAGCCAGCGATTTCTTAGTTCTTCTTCTAGAGTTAATTTCTTAAAACGCACATAGCTCCGACAAGTCACCCACGACTCGTGCAGGATGTTGGGTTTGTAAATCAATGGGCTATCACCGCTTCAGCCATGAGCTATTTCTAAAACAGTGTTATTTAGACAATATTTCACCGCGGTTAATTGCCTCATCTGGTAACAGAACGGTTGGCTCATTTGGCGCAAAGGATCAGCCTGGCTGTGGAGCGCGGAAATGCAGCCACCATTCTACGCGGGCATGATTTATATAGTAATTAGGTTAGGCTCTAGCTTTAAGTTCTATTGTATTGTTTTCAATAAAAACAGTGTATTCTAAAACAGTTAGCTGAAATACTGTCGTTTTCTATAATTCTATCGTCGGAAGCGAGCGCGTTGCGGCCGCCTGACGTCACCGCGCAAAAGTGGACCAACCAGTTTTTGTCCGAGCCCCAGTTAAGCGTTTGATTCCTTATGCATAACTTGCCCTAAGGTCGTCTGAGATTCAAGGACAGAAATGTTAATAGGGTAGATTTTACACTTATTTTTACATCTTTAAGTACCAGGGAATATATGCGAAAGTTTAGATGGATGGATGTTTCTTACTCAATCACGCCAGAACGGCTGAACCGATCTGTATGAAATTTTTTACAGAGATAGATTATAGTTTGCAATAACACTTTTTATCCCGGAAAATTAAAGAGTTCCCACAGAAAGTAAAAAACTTCAATGCACGCGGACAAAGTCGCGGGCATCAGCAAGATTATGTACTTATTTATAATATTTGCATACCTGAACTATCTAAGTATATGTAAGTTCTAAGTTAGATAATATGTAAGTTGATTTTGATCGCATTGTATGAATCCTGAAATCAAGTATTCGTAACAAATTTTGAGTATAACTAAAAATTTGAACTTTTAGCCCCGCTCTCCCCTAATATACAAGATCTAATAATTTATTTCGTGTATTGCTGTCCCAGTGCATGGAAAATGTAGGTACAACCCTATAAAAGTCCAAACTCAAATGTTTTTTATTCAAATACAAGTACTTTTGAATCGTCGAGTGAATCTACCACTGGTTCGAAGCATTGCTGGAGCGAGTCAAATCCATACTCAATTTAGTCTTCATTTTAATGGATTTCTTGAATTTCTTAGATTGCTTTCTTTCTTAGATTTCTTTCTATCGTCATAGGTTAAGGATTGGTATTGGCTACGCTCCCACCAGCGGAGAAGAATCCTAAATCTATGCCTATAAGAATTATTGGCAGCTGTGTATACCTAATAATATAATTGTATCTGCCGGTATGGTCGAACTACGAAAGTATATATATTATACTATGCAGAATACGAGTTTAAAAACGAGAGGTGACCGTGATTTTTTTGTATTTTTTTCATAACTCAACCAACTTCTTTGGATCTTTTGTTGTAGCAATTAAGATGCGAATAATATTAAATCACTTGATGTCGTTCACCTTTTATAAACACAAATTTTCAACCAAAGAACCGAATCCCGCTTCAAATAAAGTTACGAAATGTTGTGTTTATAATTGATCCGACTAATTGCGAGATATAGCATTAAAAATTTCGATCATTTCGGCCTCTTATTTTATTTAATTCTGTCACTACTCATCTGTAAGATGTAAGACCTAGGTTTTACATAGTCAGAGAGCCGGATATACTGCACGACCTTCACCCATTTATTTAATAGGTGAAATCTACTTTTTATTTTTATTTAATAATCTAGATTTTATTTAATAATCTAAATTTTGATAGGCAACCTATTTTAAACGTATTTGTCTATTTAAATAAAAATAAAAAGTAGGTTTCATCTATTAAACAGATTGGTGAAGGTCGAGGTATAGGTATATCCGGATCTCTGACTAACACGGCATCGATAAATCTATGTTGACAATGTGACAACAAAAAAATTGCAAAGCTAAAGTTGCAATGGGCAGGGTACAAAGAACCGATAGACGTTCGGATTCTAAAGTGCGAAATGGTGACCCAGCACCGGAAAGCCCAGCGTTCGCAGACCCCCCCAATAGGTGGACGGACGACATCAAGCGAGTCGCTGGGAGCCTCAGGATTCAGGTGGGTGCAAGACCGCGACGTGTGGACTGTGGAAGTCCCTGATAGACCTATATGGTTAGTTAGGTTAGACACGGTCCTCCGCCTTCCTCATCCACCCGCTTCCCTCTTCGTTCTTTAGGTCATCGGACCAGCGAGCCGGAGGTTGTCCTACACTGCGCTTACCGACCAGAATTGTTTTTAGTCATTCAATTTATATGCACGAATAAAATGATTGCCGGACTATAAATGAAACCCGGACGCCCTTTAAACTAGGACAAATCCGGGGAGACCCGGACGGATGGCAACCCTTAATATATATGGCTAGCAAAGGACGTCTATCAGTCGACGACGACGATGACGTCTTGAGCAACGAATTACACAGACCCACCGCACAGATATTTTACCTATAGCTAAAATGTATTAGCTACTAATTATTTCAACTACTTTATTTTAATAATACCAGAAGTTAGTTATGCCGTGTGGTCTTATTAAACAAAGTCGTTTGTATCTAAAGTAATAAAAACTTGGTTACTCATAGGTCATTGGTGCCCACGCCACGAACGCTTTGTTGGTATCTGACACACAATTTAATGATTAAAATTAAAAATATTATGCATAATGCAAACCAATTCGTTAGGTATTTCGTTCCTCGCCTATACGTTGCCGTATTGACAATATTTTACACTTTTTGTTTACTTAATTTATTGCTATCATAAATATTACTATACTTTTATTGGGTAACAATCAGATGTTATCGATTTTATTAATAATTTTTGAATTAAATAATTATTTTAATTCATTTATTTATTAACATTATAAATCAATAATTTGATACCTATTCATTCGCAACATCATAAGATAGGAATTATTTTAGCTTTATTTCTCGTTTGTCTCTAGCTTCTACGAGTATATGTCACCGTAAGATTGTAATCTAACCAGCGATATTGTAAACTGTCGACAGATTGTGAACCGTTCAATTTTCTGAGTGTCAATTTTTGATATATTCATTGTATTTACGTGTTCTTGTTTCTTGTAGGTTAGGTTAGGGTTCGATATAAATAATCAGGTAGTGCCCGGCCGCAGGTTTTATCAGGCTAATATACCTAAAAGATTACAATTCACCGAAAAATAATGCGTTAAATTGTAATCTGTCGACAGTTTACAAAACCGCTAGTTAGATTTCAATCTAACGGTTTTTACAATATTACGGTGACATATATAAAGTAAAATAACAATAGTCCATTGACATAAGAGGTAGTTCTGAAAAAAAATATTTGACTGTTATGTAGGTACCTACCATGCCTATAGCAATAAAAAAGTGTAGCTATGTGTTTTTCAGCAATTCGCAACGAAGTGACCGGCGGATAGACCGACGGATAGACCGACCTATACTTGAATGTTCCCTTTTTACTTTCACGATCAGGAACACTAGGAAGTAACTTAATTAAATGCATCCTAACTAATATTATAAATGCGAAAGTGTGTCTGTCTGTCACTGAGCATTCTATTCTATAACAAAATTCAACCTATTTTAAACTTGCCTTTACACAACTTTAAACAATCCATTAAAAATATGCTCCTGAAAAAAGCTTATTATATTGTTGAGGATTATGTAAATGATAAAAGAGCATAGATTTGGCTCGCTCCAGCAATGTAAAGGACAGCGGTTACTTAAATATCTACACATTGATGTAATTATAGATAAATTATATTTTTCAAAAGAACAACCACCGAGTTTCTTACTGGTTCTTCTAGGTAGGAATGGCATTCCGAACCAGTATTCAATCGACGATTCAAAAGCACTAGTCAAAGTCCACTTGAATAATAAAAATTTGAGTTTGAGTTTGAGTTTGTCTGTCTGCTTTCACAGCCCATCTGTTCAACCGATTTTGATGAACAAACCCCGGTAGTGACTGCATCCCGATGAAGGATACTGGCTAGGTACTTTTCATCCCGGAAAATAGTTCTCGCGAGAGTCATAAAACCATGGACTAACAACGCCGACGAAGTCACGTGTATTATCTAGTATTTTAATATGCGTGTATTTATAAGTTAAACTTTATTCTATTGCATCAAAATTTGCAATAGCTGATGTTGTTTTAGTATTTCCAAGTGTTTTTTCCCATGGAGATTTAATTTGACGTCCAGTTTTGTTTTATTTGCATGGATTATTATTTGAGACCACACAGGCCGATAACCACCTTCAAATAACATTATTTAGACCATGTTTAGATTACTAGTTGGCATTCATGTACTCAGGTGTTCAAAAATACAATACTTGACAGTTTTTGTTGTAATATTTTTGGTTAGTATTTTAGTTTAACTTATTATTAACTTATAGTTTAGTAAAATTGTCCTACAAGATTTTTTTCGACGTCAATTAGCTTATGATACACAGAACGTTAAGAAAAACCTAACGAAACCTCATTTATTCAAATCTATTGTGTAGTTTGGAAATGGTAAGGGTACCGATGAACCAATAAACAAAATATACATCACTGCCAAACACTTTACCTACCCTTCTAGTAGTCGAGCAAAAATTTAACAGTACATTTTCGTGATCATGCTACGGGCAAAACGCGATATTGCGTGGCAAAGCATCGCTGCATCAAAGCAGTGATTGTTGCCTGCGGATTGCCTCACTTTAATAACAGCTATGATTAATTATCTACATTAGGCCCTGCATACATTGCCTGTATTTAATATATTTAAAGCAAGCTTTTTCGCAACTGGAGAGTGATTACTTGGAAAATCTTTACACTTAACACTACGGTACTGGAACTAGTCACCAAAACGAGAGAACTTATGTCCGCCATCGTGCGGGTCAAATTGGCTTGTTTCGGACATTGAGAGAGCTCAGAGTCCAGACCGCCTAAGATGCAGTTGGTATTACGATATAATAGGGATTGCCAGGGTTTAGCTAGCTGTAAGTAGTAAAGCTAGCTTCTTTTCGAAAAATGCACACGGGGATGATGATGAGATTATGGAGACTAACTTAGATCTTTTCAAGGTCACTAGGCATATGGGAAGATGGTGCAGTCAATACGATGGAAGTGGATCTGGTAGTGGCGTGACAGTTTTGTATTCGGATTCTACGGGTGTCCACGCGGTATTGTACTGGACCACTATATTTTCAATCCTAGAAATGCCTGTAATAGATTTGGTTGAAGTGATTCCAACAAAAATGCTCATGCCGTCAACAAAGGCGGGCGTTTGATCTCTGAATCCGCCTTGTACACATGTCACACGCAATTCCATGCAACGTTGCCGTCGCGGTCGCGTCGTTGAAACGTCACAGTCACAGAATTCAGAAAACGTATAGAAGTTTTAAAGAAGCGTGACGTTATCACACAGGAACCCTATATTATGGTAAAGTAATAGCTAGAGTGTGATACGATTGCATTCGGCAAAGATGGCTAACACTACCGCTATTGGCCAAAATCCACTGTCCCAGGATGAATACGCACAATCAATTCAGTCGATCTCAACAATTTGGATTGCAGCAATGATTGTTGCAGCTTCTCCCTGATCGGGGGAATAATGTGTATTAACCAACCTGTGGTCAAATTTACATTATATCTCGACTTTTGGAGCGAAAGTTCCTGGGACGATGCGGAGGGGTATTTATATATTTTAGCTTATTTGAGCGGCAAACACATTGTACGGATATAAGACAACAGTTGATACCGCTACCTATACCTTATTAAAAATTCACGGCACACCACACACAGTAATGTGTTTGCATCTTTAGACAATTACTATAATATTGTAATATCATGGCTAGACAATCCAGACATGCATCACAAAATTATCTCTATATACCTACCTAACAATGGCGCTAAAGTAATTATGTAAAAGCCCACAAGAAGATGTTTCTTTGTTGAATCTTTTATACACACATTTAACATTTTCATAACTTAAATATTATAACTTAGAGAAGTGCAAACAGAAACTATAATAAAGTGCTAGAGCCACTGCTTATTTAAACTAGACAAGTACCTAGATCTAGTAAAGACATGCGCACATCGTATATACTCGTAAGTCGCAAGTAACACGTGGGAAGAAGTCACATGGCTCGACGCTCGTGTATACTACAGTGGTAAGATGTCACACGTAACGATAGGGATTGAATTTCTACGTATTTAAGTCACCGTAAGATTGTAAAAACTGTTACATTGTAATATAACGTTTTTATCTCGTTAGATTATTTATAAACTGTCGACAGATTGTGAACATACTGCTTACAATTTAACGCATTATTTTTCGGTAAACTGTAATCTGTTAAGTACATTAACCCGATAGAACCTAAGTGCCTGTACCTGAATATTCATGTCAAACCCTAACCTAACCTATAGTTCGCGTGCGAGTTGAATGCAGAGTAAATGTATGGTAACACTTACATGTACTCTGCATTCAACTCGCGCGCGAACTGTACAAGAAAGAGACAAGAAAACTTAAATACAATAAATATTTCATAAATTAATAATACTCAGAACATTGAACGGTTCACAATCTTTCGACAGTTTACAATCTCGCGGGATAGAAACCGTTAGATTATAATCTAACGGATTTCACAATCTTACGGTGACATATATATTTATATTACTATTTTAGTTTAGGTGTTGCAAATACTTAAATAATATGGGATGTAGTCAAGTACATAATAATTATTATTTTATCTGTTATGAAATATTGAAAATTGCATATTTTTGGAGGACAGTAATATTATAGGTCGGATTAATATGCGGATTCGCGTTTTGACTGAATACTAAAACTTGAGTAAGCATCACAGGAACTCCCCAACGTAAAAACCTAACAGAAAACTTTTTTCTAAGAAGTTACAGAAATGGATATCAACCTTGTAACATGAAAATGTGAAATACACGCGAATGCAAATATGTGCGGCGCCTTAAATCTACCTTTAGCAAACCTACTGTGAGTTCCAACTAGGTGTGTACTGTATATCGAGCTCTTTGTAGCTAGTTCGTGCCAACCGCAGTCTAAACCCAGAAACACATGTGTTCAGGTAATAAAATAAGACTATTTTATTGATATTACTCAAGACCTATAATAGTTAAGTAATAAATATCAACAACAAACAATGTGCGCAATGTTTTTCTACATCCACATGTTCGTGCATAAATGAATGTGCTACAAACGAGTTTGGTGGATTTGCACCATTAGAAGAACTGCCTATGCCTGTGGCTATGCTCTGATCTGCGTTATCTTCGACTAATAGACATCCACTGCTGGACTTAAAGGTTTTTTTTTATCCACTACAAGTTAGCCCTTGACTGCAATCTCACCTAATGGTAAGTGACGATGCAGTCTAAAGATGGCAGCGGGCTAACCTGTTAGGGGCATGGCAGTAATACTCGTATTAAACAGGCGGCATGTCTTTGACGGTAGGGTGGTAAATAGCCACGGACGAAGCCAGCCACCCCACCCACCAGGCCAGACCAGGGAAAATTCAGAAATTATAAATTTCCAAAACCTGCCGGGAATGGAATCCGGGTCCCGCATGTTAAGGCAACAGCGCTCAACACTGCGCCACGGAGGTCGTCAAAGGTCTCTCGTGGTCGTTCCACACGCTGCAGTCCACCATCTGGATCTAGCAGCGGGTCCATGCTGCTCGCTTGGATGTGATCCGTCCACCTAGCAGAGGTCTGTCAACGATGCACTTTCCAGTGCCCTGATCAGTGGCCAAGCATTCTTTTCATGGGCCCCATTATAGATTACGTCCGTATTCAAA
Organism: Erebia aethiops; assembly: GCA_923060345.2. Taxonomy (NCBI): domain Eukaryota; kingdom Metazoa; phylum Arthropoda; class Insecta; order Lepidoptera; family Nymphalidae; genus Erebia; species Erebia aethiops. The sequence continues at coordinate 6,667,456 of OV281079.1, read as the reverse complement.
CGGTGAATGCGTAGCATTGACCTCTAAGTATAATAATAATTACAAACTTTGCCCGTGACGCAAACTTTGAAAACCAAGAGAAAGCCTATTTTTTTACTTTCAAATAAGGAGGAGGTTTTCAATTCGGCGCGTATGTTTTATTTAATTAAAGAATGTGTTAGACGTTACCGAGTGTAAACATAACAAACAAATGATATTTATCTGTATAGGTATAGTAAAAAACAGAGGGAAGCAGATCGTCAGTTAAAATTATGAAGTTATAGAAAAATACTTATTATAGTAATTACGTGTGTAAAGTCTCCTTGAATGGTTTAAACACAGCGGCCTTAAATAAATAAACCAAATTAAAAGCAAAGCTAAGCAAATTTTCAGACAAAAGAGGTGTACTCGCCCTTAGCTAAAACCGTGTTTGCAGTGTTATTATAAAAGCCGCAACCCTCCACTTTCAAAGATAATAGGAGCTGTCTGTTCTATATACGTATGAAATTTTAGATTTTATAGGTATTTTTTTTGGATATAGGTATGAAACAAGCGTGACCTTAACATGTTTTCGGATGGCTAATTTCATTTTCGGTTGTATTATTATAATTATCATTTTCTTGGTTGTTGTGGCCTGTGTTGTTTCAGCTTTTTTGTCACCAAAAGTATTTATTTCGTACAATTTGATGTTCGTCCGCGGGGTTTAAGTTAATTCCCGCGGGGATTATAATTTTTCGGGATAACAAGTAACTGTAGACACTGTCCAGGTCCTCAACTCAGTCACCTCAATCCGATGCTCTGTTGCGGGGTGATTGAAGGACAAACCAACAAACCCACACCTTCGCATAATGAGTACCTATTGATTTAGTATGATCACGTAGATACTCTTTCAATTTTCGGGATAACAAATATCCTTTATTTTAAGCCATAGTTTTTTTAATATACCTATAGGCCAGCGCTTGGCTGCAATCAGACTTGCATGCAAGAGGTGATGCAGCCTAAGGTGGAGCGCGCTTGCCTAGAAGATGCCTATTCACTCTTGATTTGAAGGTACCTATATTAAAAGAGGATGGGAAAACGGAAGCCGGAAGGACATTCCATATCCTAGCGGTTCGAACTAGAAACGAGGAAGCAAATCGCGCTTCGTACGAGCCCGCGGAATTTCGACTGCGTAAGGGTGCAGGAAGGGACTCTTTAATTTTCCAGAATAAGAAGTAGCGTAAGTAGTTTGTATTATTCCAGACTATAATTTATCTTTGTGCCAAATTTCATCCAGATCCATTCAGCCGTTCAGGCGTGATTGAGTAACCAACATCGATCCATTAATTAATACATGCAAACTTTCGCATTTATAATATTAGTATAGAAGTGTAGATGAAATCAATCAGATCTTTTACATCAACTCCTGGACATAAACACCTCTTCGATAGTGAGCAACCACACACGGTCCTCCGCCATCCTCATTCATCCACTGACCGGTCTTCAAGGTCGTCAGTCCAGCGGGCTAGAGGTCATCCCACGCTACGCTTGCGGGCACATGTTTTCCAGTTATTTAATTATGTATGCCTCTATGACAAGTTGCATGCTTTATTATCTGTCTGTTTTTATTTAGTGTCAGATGCACGTTCAGACAGATAGACACAAAAAAACAACTATATATTTTGACCAACCTTTCTGGTTGGGACCTAAGTTTTATATTATGAAACTGCAATACCTCAATTTTCTAGATACATTTCAGTTGTATGCGAGGTTAGGTACGTCAGTGACTGACAAAAAAACTAACAGTCAGTCATTCAGTTTTTCTTTATAAATAGGAAGACATAAACATATAATTTATCAGAACTAAATCATAATTATAATCTAGAAAATTTGATTACAAAGTCAAATTGATACGATAAAATAACTGACACACTGGTTGAAAAAAAACCAAAACGACCACCCCTAAACAGCATTGATAACAGACAAACAAAAGTACAAATGTGCCGTGTTAGAGAGGGATGGAAAAATAGTTGCTACAGCATTATGGGTGGTCGAACGTGTTTTTTTTATTTGCAATTTATGTTTACAGCAGTTTGGGAAAATCCCTTTTAATGCCGGCATTAATTTTAATGAACCTGAGTAAATGATTGCTGACTATAATTTGATTCCCGTTTCTGTTATTATTAGGAATTATCCTTTACCTTTTACTCTCAAATTTGTATAATTACCTGCACTCTTATTTGTGTTAGATTCACAAGAGAAAAAATAAATAAAGAAAGAGAAGTAATACAAAAGGTGGCCTTAGCGGTTTATGTCAGGTGAGAAACAAAAAATATGAGGACAGGCGCGACAGAATAGCGAATTTGTTTTATACTAAATATTATTTAGAGTAGATGTCCTTCAAAAGTGACATACTTTTCAAAAGCCCATATAACACATAACCATAAAAGTAGGCCACCATATAGCTGAAAGTACGAGTGTGAAGTTAGGGCTTATGCTTAAAGAAATTATTTTCACGGGCAACTCAGGAAAGCGCCCGCGACGGCGACAGCGCCTCTCATAGAGAGTTAATTATGTACCTATAACATTTGATACCATTTTGCCATAAAAATCCTTGTAATGCAGTCTCTTACAATGGAGTCTTAAGTGGAAAGAAGTTAGTTTTTTATATAAAGGCTCCATCAAAGCCGGGAGACGTATCAGAAGTGGCGGAAACCGGCAAGCGGCGCAAGTTCCTATATCCTTCTTTCATCGTTAATTACACATTAATTGTTCCGGTTGTTTTATAAATAAAACGTGACATGCATCGCGTTCCACATAACTATCTTACGTAACGTACTTTTTTAAAAATATAGATGTAACCGTTGCATTTGTAAAATCAGACGTAAGTTCACAATCTCATCATTTTCAATAAATAAGCGCGAACAATTTTCTATGTACGTTCAAAAAAGAACTATGTACAACTTTTTACTGCACAAAAAAGTTGGAGGAAGTTCGATATTCCAGTATATTATCGCGTGTCAATGAGAGCGCGGCTTAGCAATCAAAGGTTTTGAATAAACGACATTCGCGTAGTCTTTGCGCAGACATCGGCCGCGCTCGGCGCCCCACGCTCGCGGCTCCCGCACCCGGTAACATCCCCTTTGTTTACCTTGTCACGTGTAGACCTAACTTTTTTCCTAGGACAAATATACCAGTATCTGTATTAATAAACCGATTTATGCTAGGTTCAGTCTATGCTGAAGACCGATACCCGGGAATCTGTTCTAAGCTGTCGTCGGTTTATTAATACGGGTCTTAGAGATGCACCAATTATAACATGATCTTAGACAGTGCAAAAGCTCCACACGCATTAAGGCACGCATTTATTCTCATTTATTATTTATTTGGACAGTCAACAGTTGATACACTAGATATATATTTATATTTATATTTAAGACGCATACAAATACATGATAAATGCTCAACCTATTATAGGCTATCACAACATGTACAACTGACAATAATAATTAAACCAAATTAATACAATTTCAATTAAGTAGATATAAAATTAAAAAAAACAGATCCATAGAAAAATAGTAAATCAATGCCTCATTCATAGCAGATACAGTACAATTTAGTAACATTAACAAATTCTCGGGTGATGAAATCCTCATAGTTTGAATAGTTAGTTTTCTCACCGCTCAAGTCATACTAATACGGGTACAGCGTAGAGCAGTAGAATTATTCTATCATTGTTACCATCTGGTAGAACTAGTATTCTACCTGCGACAATGAATCTTGGCCAATTGCGAATGAGTTTCAGCCAATCTGGCGTGATTGCGAAGGTGACTATTGCAATGATTTTTTCATAATTTCCCTGAGACCTTATTGAGAGATAGGTTTTTTGGCAGGGGTAATTAATTGAAAGATTAATATAGGTACACTAGTGAGTAGCTAGCACACGCGGCTTCGCTTCCACTTCGAAAAATGCAGCCTTATTCCTTGTCGTAGCACAAAATATTTTCAGTATTATTTAATCAGTTCTGTGGGATTATGTAGAGAAGATGCTCGCAAGAGGTTGTTAGAATTTTTTAATAACGCTGTATATTAACATAGTTATAGGCCAAGCGCGAGCTCCGAGGAATCCTATGGAATGTTAAAGTAATGACCTACAGTTGTTTAAAGTACAAAACAATATATCGCAAAGTTACACGCGTCAAGCTCCAAACTAGTGCTGGGAGCGAGCTGGATATAAAGCGACGATCGGGGGTAGCGTACAGCCGTCATTTCTTCAGACCCCGATTTCTCGGAGCTCGTGCGCGGATTATACTTATCTATTAGGAACATACATACTTATAGATAGTCTGAATAATATTTCCAACTATAAATCCACGGCAGCATCTCCTAGAAATGCCGCCAAATCTGGTAGATTGTAAACAGAACGAGTAAAACTTGAAGAAGTTATTCCGCAAGAAATTGAGGAAGCTGCCATCCGATGATGGTAACTTCTGCAGTTATTTATCACTTACGTTTACGCTTGTCAGAGCTGACCCCTGCAAATTCTGTTTCTAGAGGACACTTGCTACGATTTTCACAAATAATGCACCCGGCAAAAACTTCACATTATTTGACACACACACACACACACGGGTGTCGCTCGGGCTCGGGAGTCAAAAGCTCTCGTTAGCTATTGGCTGAACAACCCAGAGGCTTGTTTACACCAACTGAACCAATGTCTCCGCTATGGACATTGCTTTAGGCTGGCTATCCAAAACAGCGGAGATGAGGGAAGATGTATTAAGCCGACCATTTATATTGATATGCTAACTGTTAATAAAATCTTTAGGCCTGCTAAACATATCTTCGCTTTGCTTAAGTGGATACCGGGCCTTAGGCTAACACGTAGTACGAGCCAAAGGAACTATAAATATTTTTGACGATGCGTGATTTAGATCTGAAATAAAAACGTTCATACACGATCATAAAATCGTTCACACACTGTATGATTTTATACCGCGTGTAATCGATATGTATCCGCAGGCGATTGTTCTTTTAATATAGAATATATTCAGAAAACTTTTTAATAAGTACATAAGCTTACTGCTTGAAATACCCTATATTAAGGTAAGGAATTTCGGAAACGCTTGAATGGTTTTACTGTTTTATTTTCTTTTTATATGCCTAATTTATAATACAAAAAATTGAGGTATAGAAACTATTTGTAAACTGCTACGATACTAAAAGAAGGCGGATTTATGTGTTGATAGTTTTCTGATAGCCGCATTATATTATAATAAAAATGATATTTTATTTTACTTATTTCCATTAAAATATTTATTTAATTAATTATAAAAACTGAAATGTAGCAGATAAATTTTGTCCTTAGGCACCTTATTCATATCCAATAAAATACCTATTTAGCGCTAAGTCACTGGGGTCATTTAAGCAGTCCTAAATTATGCAGATAGCCAGAAGGCTTGACCGTTGTTGCAGGATTTCAGCAGGTGTAGAAACCATGTAGTAACGGTTTATTTAGTTATTTTGAAGTGAAAACTGCGTTAGCCACGTTGAGCCCTTTTTGTAGGGGGTAAACTTGTGGATTCGCGTGACCGTCACCGACATGCTCGCGTTGTTACGAGGACAAAAGGTCTTAAATATAAATATACTACATTCGTAATTAAACTTTAATACTTAATTAATTTAAGGTTTAAATTTTAAATACTTTTTTTTGTTTTAATCTATCTATATATATAAAAATGAAACCCGTTTTCCTTGGTCACGGCATCACGCGTGAATGGCTGGACCGATTTCACTAATTCTTTTTTTGTTGTATTTGTTATTATTAGGAGAAGGTTCTTACGGAAAAAAATACTAAGAAAATCTCTCAGAAATATTGAAAAATATACATTTAATTTTGCATACTAAGGCGGTACGAAGTTCGCCGGGTCAGCTAGTATTTAATAATAATAAAAAAAATATATACGTTTGCACTTCTATCGCCAGTCCCTATGACTGCCATTTTTTTTCAGAATCTAATAAACTTTAAGTCTTTGTTACTTGAAATAAACTTCTGAATATTTTTATTTCATAATCAATTAAGTAAATGGCGTTTTGTGATCGGGCTCAAAGTAAAGATATTTAAGTAAGTAAACTATATTATCCTACTTGGTACCCCAATGGCTCAAGGGCTTTACAGTCCTTAAAATGAAGGTCAACTATCGTTTCCGACTTGGGTCAACGTTTACTTCAGCCCGACGAAGGCTATAACACGCAAACTTTACTTAGCTATTTGCCAATATATGTAAATCTCTCTCTGTAAATTGTAACTATGTACCTACTATTTTACACTTACTTGCTTTTATCTTTACTTCGTTCACGTGGGCAAAGATTATTTTAAAATCGTGTAATAGTTTTGCACCTTTTGTTTCTCATGCTAAAGAAAAGCCTAAATTATAACATTCACCTGAGAAAATTTGTATATATATGGTTAAACTATATAATATCGAACATTAGCTCGAACATACCCACAGAAATAATGACTGGTGAACATACTAAAAAAATTCTACATCAATGATTCAGAAGGTGTAATGTACTGTGTTGGTACTTTTATAGTTATTATGTTAGTAGGTTATTTTGAATAAAAATGCCTTTTAATAAAATGTAATCTGATTCTGATTCAAACAAAGGCGGACTAAACTGCAATATCTACCAGAAAATTGCAGAGTTAATAATACCTATATGTATTAGTGCAAGAAAAACGTGAACACATGAGTCAAAATGGATAATTTTGTTCATGGTTTCGAAAAAGCATGTAAATTATAAGTAGGTACATAGTCGAACTATGTGTACAAGCTATAGCTAAAATTAAAGTTATTTTAGTTCAACAGACAAACACGTCAGTTTTACTTATTAACTTTATAGCAAAAATTATCTTTATAGCAATATGTAAATGAGCTATAAGTAGATACTAGATATTGGAGCGTTTATAGATAGGTATCATCTATTAACCTAAAATCGTATCGATCCCAAGCAAAACCCTGTAAATACATTGTCAGCTTCGTGCTTGTAAAATATGCCATTAGTAAGTCAATTTGCGAGTAATATTTTCACCTAGAAAGCCATTTTTAATGGTCCCGGGGTAAAATTTCGTAGGCACCTATTCAGCGGTGCCTTTGACTATATTACAAAGACATCCGACAAAAGCACCGAAATACGACTCATTGTTATTTACTTCACTAGTATATTGTTAAGCTAAATTGTATACCAAAGCTGAATGTAATGAAAATTAAGCTTTTTATATGATATTGTTTTTGGTAGGTAGATCATTGATGTAGAATTTTTTTAGTAAATGAGGTAGATACTTATTTATCCTACGTGTTAATTGGTATGTCTAATTAAAAAATGCCTCGCTGCGGTGGTTTCAATGCGAATTTGATTGGAGAATAATTCAGATTTTAGTTCATTTCATAGATAAAGGGGGCGACGCGGCCATTCGGACGAAATTCCTTGGGTCGAGATGACTCCAAAGTCTAAGGCTGAGATCTATAAAGCGTACTTTGACTTGGCTCAGACTTAGAATTAAAACGAGATGCACTTATGTGAGTAACATAAATCTATCTCGTTTTAACAATGTCTTAAGTCTAAGCAAAGTCAAAGTTCGCTCTTTATATCTCACCCTAAGTTTTAATGTGTGATGTGTGTCTATAGTATTACAGCCTTTTTTCAGACACATTACAATATTGTTACAGATAATATAGGGAGGTACTTATCTAAGTTAATTACACTGTCTCTTCCATCTCGGGACCATGGGATCCCTTTGGAAGGCATACGAGGGGCCGAAACCAACTCGCAGAGGCCCGTTAGACAATTTTACTCTAAAGGAAATGTGACACCAATCAGCGAATATCCCTATATGCACTATGCGAGTGCACCCAAGGACAATCCCTGGTTAGTGCAGGACTATTGCAAAACATGGACACAAATGATAGGTATGGGTCTACGGGTTCGGTTTGCTATAATGGACTGGTGAAATGGCTCTATGGAAGTACTATGGCCCCTGCCTGACCAATGTTATTTAATTACACAATTATTACCCTACATAATAATTCTTATTGCACACAATAATTTATTATTTAACTATACATGTAATACAACAATATCAGTTTCCAAAAAACATAGTTAAGCACTTAATTTTATTGTTCCTGTAAAGTGTCTAAACCTTGATCAGTTCAAATATTTTTAGACTTATTGCTTCACCATCATCTTCACCACTAAAAATATGTCTATATCAAAATATTCCTTCTAAAAGTAAGTATGTCAAATAGGTAGGTATCTATAGAATTAGATGAAATTAATTAATTACATGTAGATGAAATTGAATACATTGTTCCTCAAATTTTTGCCCGCTTGGTAAGGTATGTGACGTTATCATTCCATAACTTCTATATTATTTGATCTGTACCTAATTTATTAATATTTCCTACAAAACAATCGTTTTTAATTTTGTCTTAGAAAACTAAAGAATAGAGAGTCAATTGTGTAGACGTCTATTGTTTCATTAATTAAGAATCGCGTAAAAGCAATACAGAAAAGGATGTGATTTTCAAAATTTTGCACTCAGCCAAATATCAAATGATATGCAAAACAGCATAACCAGCAACCAAACTTCATTGCTTAGAGTCGTCCTCTTACTACTAATGACCTAATGGAGGGATGGTAGGGATTTTTGTGGGATAATAATGCGATGGGTGCTTGGCCCCTCCGCATTCAACTAGGCTAGAGTACTATGTAGGTATTTACGACTCAGGATTTAATTTTTAATGGCAACCGGAATCAAAGCACGAACGAGCTTACGAGTAGGCCAAACTCTGACCTTCTTAAACCATACATTTTCAAGCTACCTACAGACCAATACTATGAAGAACAACTTTAGCTAATATAATAATAGGTACGTACTAATGAATAATTGTAGTTATATATAATAATGGAATAATAATATCAAAACTTTGCGCTAATTTTTCGTTGACAGTCGTTGCAAACGCTTAGTTTCATTCAATCATCTATCGTATTCAATACGCTTTGTGTAAGATTGTCTCGCTAACAATTTTAGAGAGGGACGGAAACATTTTTCAAAAGGGATGGTAGAAATAGTTCCCACAACGATTACGTTCACCTGAGAATCGGTAGATACGACGCGTAATTTTATCGATATCGATGTTTTTCATCTACGTAATTGTACGCGTGGGTATGTAAGTATACTGTTTGTTCGAGAAGGGTAGTGGTCTATTTAAAGGTTTGTTATTGAATTCGATGAATTTAGAAACTTGGGTGTTATAAAAATTAAAGATTGATTGAATTGGTTCTAAAAGTACAAAACGCAATGCATAAATGTTTATTGTTATAATACAACTTACTTACTTTTGTCAACGTGCTTAGATAATTATCAAAAATTACAAATGTTATCCCGAAAGACAGATAAAATAATAAAATTTAAAAAATCTATAAAATTGTATCGATATCAGACAGGGCACAAAACATCACTAGTAAGAATGCACCTTGACAGCACTAAGGGAAATAGTTTTTTTAATCACATCAGTCTTCACAATATATCATCCCTTTATTTACTCACTGCTACATATTCGCGCACACGGCTTTGTGTGGCCTGTGATAGATTTTAGGGCAAAGGGGTCGTGAATTGGGCAATTTCTATAGAACACACCGATTATAACAGACATAGTGCAAGGAACGGGTATCAACGCTTCATTTGCGGAGATATTTTTTATTCTTCCATAATTATAAGCATTTTAATACTGGATAGAAGCATGTGTTACTTTGCGGAAGTCCATGATAATGAAGGAACTAGAAGAGATCTTTTCAATCGTGCATTGTCGAGTCAACATCTCCTGAAGATGCTCCGGTATCGAAGTGAAACGTACGTTGAGAGTGGTTTGGAAGATTTATGTGGTGTGGTGAATATCGCAGGCTATAAGTGCGGGATATACACTGTACTACATAGATTTACCTATTGTCGCGAATTATAGCGAATAAAACTTCTAGCTCCTTCATTTAATACGTCTGCTTACTGCCTTCTATGGGACATAGCGCTTCCTTAATAGTAATAATCCATACCACACACCGTACCGTCCTCTGCCTTCCTAAATCCAGCCACTTTCCGCCGACCGCCTTCACTCAACGTTTCATTAACGAGTAAGTCCATACTTTGCTGTTAGACACCAATGACCATCACTTCTACGCCAAGCACGGTTTGCTCTCTGCCCCTTAACCTGCAACTGCTTTGGGCTATATCGTCGGTTGGTCTGTGGCCCGTGTATTCTGTGGACCTTCAAGAGAACCATCTTCAAATATGTACTCGGCAGAGTCCACTTCCATCATGAGGACGCCAGCAAAATTTGTGTTCTGGAAAAAAACTATCAATATAAATCAGCCTAATTTTTTTAAATCTATAACACAAAGGATACCTTTTGGCAACGGGCGTGGTCAGAAAGCTATTATATTTCTCAAAGAAACGCAGGGGGTCAGCCTTTGTCATGATAATATCGAAAGGACTAAAGATGCGGTAGTGAAATCAATACGGGATGTCAGTTGTGACCTTTATAGTAATATCTGACCCGGCGACAGGTTGTATTATACTGGTCATGCCTGTTTCACCATTGTAGGGTTGCAAGTGAATATACGGCTTTAATTTTTAAAGAGGTCAAGGATATCCCGTTTCATTTGGGATTCGGGATGCAGGTATTTCTATTGTTATCTTAGTTTATAATTCTAACTTGTTCAAAGGTAAGTATAAAGGTACTGAAATTTTTATAAAGAATCGTTAGGAAGTTACCAGGAGTGCATTAAAGAAAAAAATCACTTTTCTTTCTACAATGTTTTCATATATCAGAATTTATAATAATTTTATCATAACATTTGATCTAACCTATACTAATATTATAAATGTGAAAGTTTGGATGGATGTAATGGGTGGATGTTTGTAACTCTGAACAGATTCATCCAGATCCAGCGAGAACGGCTGAACGGATCTTGATGAAATTTTGCACAGGGATAGATTGTCTGGAATAACACATAGGCTACTTTTTTTCTTACTTGGTAAATTAGAGAGTTCCAGCGGGAACCAAAAACCTCAAGCCTAACGGACGATGTCGCGGGCATCAGCTAGTATTGTTACTAAATGTACCTAACGGGACAAATGTAACAAAGCTTAATTAACATCTAACATTATATTAAGTTCGCTTTAAATAAAAGTTAATCACGGATAATAATTAATAGGTAAGTACCTACTTAGATATACGCACCTAAATAAACTTAATATTTAAAATATAAGTTCTCTGAAGTAAAATTATTTTAACATTACGAAAAATGATATAAAAATTAGGAAAGATAGGTAATAAAGCAGATACAACAAGTTGAAATTTAAACCCTTACAAAAGAAACTTTCAAAGAAAGCTCAAGCCTTTTCTAATTTACTCAATTGTCTCAGATGGTTACTGAGCTGCGCCCTTTGTTACTTATTATTTCTTATTCAAGTAGAAATAAGAAGTCTTAGAATTTTGAGAAAAGTTTAAAAAATACTGCATTGTTTTTGTTAAGTAATAATCAGTTTCTCCACTCAAACAAAAGAGCTTATCAAGTTTTAACTTTACGCGTGGTAGGTTTATTTTTATTAGTAGGTACCTATACTTATTTATGAACTTATTTATTACACAAACTTATAAAATCGTGGTATTTGAAGGTACTATTTTGTCTTAGGACAATATTACAATAGCTTATGAAAAGTGACTAGACGAGAATCTCACTGTCCTAACGAGCGTAGCGAAAAAATCCTATGTCTATGGTCCTAACACAAAATTTAAATAAATAAAAAAACCATGAACACAGCGATAATATTCCATGTGCAATAAAAATCACGTCTAACAAAATTCTATAGATTCGTAGGAGCAGTGCAACGTGCATTTGGCGCCTACTAAGATACATAGCTTTTTTTTCGAGCATTATTAAACTTAAATTCCTTAGTCAAATTCAAACGATCTTGAATCTTCGACCTGTATTAAAAAGTTCTACAATCGCGAACTTACCTTCCGTTAAGGATAAAATCTAAGTTAATCGCTTTCGGTATTAGAATTATCTAATTTATACTTTACTATTTTGGGAATAAAGCTTAAAATGGAATACTCGGTATCGATGTCCTGGTTCAAGGATAATAATAATGCATTTTTTTCTTATCCAAGATGTCCGTGTGCGATGGATGCACCGAGGAAATGCGTTTGTGTGCTTGTCTAGTCGTGTAGCAGCTGTGCCTATTATTTCGAAGTTGTGTGCAGGTTTATAGAGTGAATAAGCAATCTTGGTTTTTACATGTAGTCTTCATAATTCATGTACAACTATTACACTACTATATTATAATATTATGTAACTGTGTACTACTAGATTTTCTACATGACGTGTGTGATGAGGAATTATAATTATTTTATAAGAAAATATTATTGAAATGTTGCTTCGTCATTGGTTGTCGTCGTTTGGCCTGATGAATATCCAATGTTGGACATACTTTTCTTGCAATGATTGCCACAAATTACGGTCTTGAACCGCTCTTATCCAGCTAATCCCAGCCACATTATTCGTATTCTTTTTGCTTAGATATATTTTCGCTTTTATTAACAGCTAAGATCTAACCGTGACTTTAAAACGCCTGCAACTGGACCTTCAATATCGAAATCACTCCACAACAATCATTAATAGATACCTGCTCGACGTAACGATAAATGTTCCCATTAACAATCTGCATATTGCCTTACAAAATTAGCCCTGCTTGTCATATAATTCAGGGGGTTGCGTGTCGCGTCGAAATTTGAGCTTGCTAAAAATACAGTTGACGGCGGCTCGAAAGACGTACCGAAATGTGTTTTTATTCTGTTTCAGCAATTATGCAAAGTAAACCTGTGAAGCGATTTCACCAAGTCACGATTAAGACATTTTTAGGATTTTTTCGGAAAGTTAAAATTAGCCGGTTTCAATAATTAGGTCATCAAACAAGATAAGCTAACTTAGTAACTTGCAAGCTTTTTATAATAAAGAAAATAATATGTTTAAGAAAATATGATTTATAAAATTTAGTGTAGGTAATTACACATTATTTCAGCTTCGCCCACGTGGATTCAGTTTTTTTTTAAAGTAGACCGCGGTAAACAATATACTATGTCCGTCTCCGAAGGGTTAGCTGTAATACCTAGTACGCCTCGACAATATTATAAGAAATAGGCCGTGAAAAGGTAACAGGTTATAATAAAATTAGTTATTTCAAACATTTTGGGCTTTGCTGGTGATTTACACTCACATGCTCATCTTACATACTTAAATACCAACTATTTAAGTACTAAGTATGTATCTAAATCATTCTTTAAATCATATTTCCAAAGAAAAGTTTAAAGTATCAAATTCGTTCAAGCTGAGTACAATTACATAGAGAAACATTTTTTGCATCGTTGGCGAAGTCATTCCCAAGAACATGTGGACCGCTACGATGCTAGATCAAATACACCATCCTGCCGGCATTGTAGCTTTATCAATACTTTAAAAAATCCTTGCAGACTTCCATCTCTCTCTTCTACCGAGTTACACAAATAAGAAGAAAGGAGAAGGCGCTAAGCGACGACCAACATAATTACTTCCCAAATGAATAGAACTAAACAATGTATTTGGAAAAGAATAAGAAGACGCTTCGCTAAGTCCTCGTCTGTAGTAATTGCTAATTTATTTATTTTTTGTTTTGTTTAGTGGTGATTTTAGAAATGCTTAAGTAGATCATGCATTTTGGTTGATAGAATTATACATACTGTGGAGTGTAGCTACATACCTACCTTGATAATATACAAGCCATTTATTTGTTTGTCTATGATCATGTAACTAATGTTTTAGTTACGCGAGTTATTACCTACAATGTTACAAACGGCTCCTAGTCCTACCTCCTACTAATTCGCGGCAACGCAGTGTGAAAGAGTCCCTTGTATTCACAGGCCATTGTATTCTAACCTTGGATACGTGTATTTATTTATTTACTAGATGATGCCCGCGGCGTCGCCTGCGTGGAAGGTTTTTTTGATCCCACGGGAACTCCTTAAATTTCCGGGATAATCTATGTTCTTCCCCGTGACCTAGCCATGTACCAAATTTCATTAAGAACGGTTGAAAAAATGGGCCGTGAAAGCGTAGCAGACAGACAGAAACACAGACAGACACACTTTTATAATATTAGTATGGAAGTATGGATTCATATATTTATTTATTAATTGCATCAGTTTTGCGGACTTCCTTTACTTATTTAATGACCAGAGGCTAAGGTGCAAGGACATTTTGATAACAACTCACACTAATAAGTAGTGCTAGTTTCTTGCTGTTTCTTCTTGACTTGAGTTGCAGATTGACTTGACGATTCAGACAAGTTTGTATAATATACGAGTACGCATGTGGCGTAGCAGCGGTTACGAAATTAATCAAAGCTGATTTTGAGTTGAGTGAAAAAACTTTGCTTTCACAAAAGTGGTGTGTAAAACCTTAAAATGTATTCCCTAGTGATAAGAAAAACTTCAAATAAACACGTCATAATTATTCTATTTCAGAGAGACGTACAAAATGCAATGCGCAAAGCTGCAGCTCCGGGAGAGATCAAAATCTAGAACAAAAATTAATAGCGTAAAGCCCAGAAGGTTTTGTCAAAAACGCATGGTTAATCCAGAACACGAGGAAGATGTGCGATGGACCGACATTTTCGATAGGTACTGACTACTGAAATAATGTAACAGATTCTTTTTTTATAGATATTCTAGAAAGTATAAGGTCTACTTATATTAAGTTCTTTTTCATTTCAGATTCTATTGTATTAACAGCGAGAATGATGACAGAACAGAGACGATTGAAAGTGGATTGCCTCACCAATATCGGGAGGATTTATTCCTTTCAGTGCAAAACATACAGTTTCAAGGAAGCGTTGAGCAACGGCAACGACCACGGACCAGCTTTAAATATAAAACTTTACCTAACTGCCAACAACACCGCATGTTTGTAAAGCAAGTAGTAGACGACTTTGATCCGCTATACGAAAGTCGTTCTTCAGAACTCAGTGATTATTTCGATGATTACTCAAAATACCTTTCGAACAATGAAAACTCTCGGCCATCTTCTGGAAAATCTAGCATCGTACTGTTTTGTTTAAAAAATAATACTAAGGAAAACAAAGCTACTCAAGTAGATTTAAAATCCGCAGATCCTAGAAGAAAACATAAGCTTGACCTAAACAAAACAAAAAAGGTGAACAAAAAAAATGTCAAGACAAACGTAGATGATGATGCAAAGAAATGTCCAGGTGATAACATTGAAGATACCAGAATTACATTTCATAAAAATGGAAAAAGGAAAAGTCTTACCATTTCAAGGACGGAGAGTCCTGCAACTGTTCAGGTCATTAGAGTGGACGTTGTATGTAACTACAGCTCGAGTTCTACTATGTCTGACTATGAAGATAACACAAAGCCACCGCACGCTACTGAAACGGCACAAGAGGATCAGAAAGTTAAAACTAACCATATCAAGTCACGCTTTGTTAATAAATATATGCTAACTAATACGGTTAAAACTTTAGATCAAAGTGTCTCTGGTGGCAAAGTAACATTAATGTGTAAAACTTTTAAATTAACTAATCGATCAGGCATTGTGACAGAAAGTAAATTAAAGCAAATTAAAACTAGCAATAATTAAATTAAATGTATATGTATCAAAGTAGTTTGTTTATATTTCTCATTTCAAAATATTTTTAAAATCCGTGAAGGGGAAAACTGGTGAGGGTATAGAAGAAGTTGTAAGCTAGTAGGTAGGTACTTAATATTAAACTTACAGGTTACGAAATCATGCCCGATAAGAAAGATCTTTTGAAGTTTTGAGGTTTTTAAAATACCGTGGGAACTCTCCAATTTTTCTTCCCCGGAGACGCAAGCTATTTCTTTACCAAACAACAACATCGATTACAGGATGGGCCATGAAAAAGTTACAGACATACAGACACATAATGCATAATTATATAGACATACATAAAATAATAAGTATGCATATTGCTTAATCAAAATCAATTGCCGAAGTTGCTCCATATAATATTCAAGCAACTTTTTTGCGTGACTAAGTTAGCAAGGAAACTAATAATTGTAACTTAATTGTTACTTGCGGAGTTCGGTGAAGGGTTTATATAAACATAATTTGTGACTACGGTGAAGTTTCGGACTTATTTTAGGTTAGTTCAAAGCGTGACCAGAGTTATTGCTAAACAATTTTCAGAAATTAAAAAGTTGACTACCCGCCCCACCCAGTACCTGCTTAGAAGTTGGGTAATTAGTGAAAACGTTCGTTTGAAGTGGATAATTTCAAAATGATGTCGACTCACATGAAGCCATAGTAAAGTACAGTTTTAAAGAAAAATATTATTTCTTTAAAACCTTTTTTTTTTGTAATGCTGTGTCACGTTGTGAATATTTTGTGTGTAACACTTTTTTTGTTATTTGTTTTGCTATTTCTTATGAACAAGCTTTTTCATATAACCTGTATGTGAAGTGCTAGTTTCAATGCACGTTGAGCAACCCGAAACTAGTCAATTTCAGATGCGACTGTTGCCGGGCAGAAACCGATGAATTTCTGCCCGCTGAATAACGTTGCAGCCATACTTTGCATCCTGTCAGAGTATTTTTTATTTATTTCAAACCTTTATAATTGACATTTGAACCATCAACTAAACTGACAGATATTATATTTCTGCAACTAAAATAAATAAGAAATGCAATTTTAATAAAATTCGCACTTTTAATGCGGATTATATGATTTCTTATTTAATCCCTAGGCCACACAATATACTATTACAAACTGCAGAAAAGTAATGTAACATACCTACTATCCGTACTTGCATAGATTAATTATCAGAATAAATCTTCAGAATCAGTTATTTTCATGTATAGTTAATAAAAATGTATTCTAAATCGATCAGCTTATAAAAGTGTTCATATGGTAAGTATGCTGATAACGCTTGCTGCCGTAATCAGGTAAAGGCGTGACGCGTCGCGTACACGAGCAGAGGTCTGAGGAGACCGGGAGAAAGCAATGATTAACGATCGAAACGGAAACGTTTCTGAATATTAATTTGTAGTGGAGGTCACCAGAGCCCTGGCAAATGTGACACGGCCGCGGCGAAAGGATTGGTACGCCATGACCACCCCGCCCGATGGGGTGTGTGTGCCGAATTTATAGGTGTGAGAGATGGAACTTCAGGGTAGCTAAAGGGTGAGGACTTCGGACCCCCCTCACTTGGGGGGCTGCAAAACCCCCCAATTTGCCCTAGTCCGGCACCCCCGCCCGAGGCTCCCTGTCCAAGCGATAAGAGGGAAGAGGGGTGAGCGTCAAATGGACGTTTTACGCATAATTTAGAACAGTAAATGGATTCGAACACTCTCCATACAGCAAGCCTACCTCGGAAACGTTAATATCTGATTTAGTTTAAAATATATTACATTTTCAGCGTTTATGTACAAGTTGTTGTAAAGTTGTTAAGTTGGCTGTAAGCTGACAATCACAGTTCCATTTTGCTTGTGTTTCATAGTAATAGAATATTTATTAGGAAGCTCTATGCCAAAAACGCATTTATACATTTACAATATTCACTATTGCGTAGACGTAGAGGTTAACTAAACTACGGTTGGTGCTACGGACTATTGAATTTTATAAACATGTTTTTTAGCGTAAAATAGTCTATTCAATGATTTTATCACCTACGTTTAAATTCATTATAATATCTAAATATATATAAATCACGTGTCACGTTGTTTGTCCGCGATGGACTCTTAAACCACTTAACCGATTTTAAATTAAATTTGCACACCGTGTGCAGTTTGATCCAACTTAAAAGATAGGATAGCTTACATCTTAATTTATAGCCAAAATATTATTTTATGTCAGATTTGCGACGGTTAAGACGGAGAAAAAACGGTCGAACGAAAACGTTTCTTATGAAAAGCTCATTCCACGCGGACGAAGTCGCGGGAATCAGATAGTAATATAATATTTTTTAAATCGTATAGAGTTTTCAAGCATTAGGTACAAGGTCTGCATTGATAAGGTAAAAAAATGCTTGAGCTAACTATGTTCTTATCCAGTTAAAATATACTACAGTTTATATAAAATATTCTCTAGAACGAAGCATGCTGGTCATAGGCACTAAGCACAAGGCATAGGCTCATATACAGTTTTCCTTTTGATCTACGCTTAACCTTGGAGTGCTCATAGGATTTGTGACCTTATTATTATAAGTTTTAAGACATTCATTATTGTAACTCGGAAATTGAGAGCAGTCTGGTCCCTGGGGACTGGGGACTGAATATGAAATCCAAGAACTAGAGTCAAGTCCAAAACAGTTACGGAAATAAAAATGCATTGGATTCCTCCGGGCTGTACCAAAACTTTAATGTACAACAACCACTAACAGTACATTACTGCTCAGGCCGGAAATCCCAAAGGCTGCAGCATATTCAATCCGTAAAAAAAGTATTAGCGGTCAAAAAGGGCCAATGTACGAATTCGTATTGATTATCAAATAATGAAGCAATTTACGAGTAAGTAGGAGAAAAAGAAATTATAAGTAACGCCAAATGAGCATGGAGTTAAGCAAAGATTAGTCAAAGATTAAAGATAGAATGCATAAGTAGACACCAAATCTTCGAACGGCCTTAACTGCTCGTATAATTCACGCAATGTGTACTAAACAATGTGTTTACGATAGATAAAGGTGAGTTTTTATTAGCACTCAGCGACAGAAGGGTATTCCATTCGGATTTAATTTTTGTCAATGGCCACAATAGGTATAGGTGAGCCAGTTGTATGTAAGGGATCGAATCTTTGATATCGCTAAATTATATCTAAATACTAAGGTTTTTGATTCCCGCGGGAACTCTTTATTTTTCCGGGATAAAAAGGATAGCCAATGTCTTTCCCTGGCATGCAATCTATCTCTGTGTCAAATATCATCAAAACCGGTTGAAAAGATAGTCCAGGAAAGCGTAGCAGACAGACAGATAGATAAACAGACACACTTTCGCATTTATAATATTAGTATGGATTCGCTTAAATTATCTAGGTATAGGAAGTTTTCATCAAATTTAAGCACAAAAGCACTTAGATTTTTCAGTTGCGTCTAAATTAAGAAATTTCCGTTAATAATTAAACGACCCAAAAAGGATTGTCAACCAGGCTTGGACAGCGAAACAAACCCTCTTTCAACGGGTAATTGAAAAGGGTAGAATACTGTTTAAAAATTCAGGAGGTAACTAAACTTCGTCACGTGTAGACCACAGTGACTGCAATACTTCAACAGGCAGATTCCATTTTTGCTTATCGGAACATGTAGTATCAATCTCAATTTTAAAATTAAACTCAATAAATAACTCTACAGTTGGCAGAAATTTGAATAGGTATTATTTAACCGATTTAACCGACAAGGCACGTCAGACGTATAAAAATACTAGAGGATGCCCGCGACTTCGTTCAATTTGATTCCAGTAAGACCTCTTATATTTTCCGGGATAAAAAGTAGCCGGTATGTGTATATGTCCCCGGGATGCTATTTGTTAGGAATAAGATGCCTAACGTATCCCTAACAAAGTTTGTCAAAATCGGTGGAATAGTTGGGCCGTGAAAGCGTAGCAGATGGACAGACAGACACAGTTTTGCATATTTATAATACTTGTAGGATACGCTTTGACATATCGTAGCTGACACTAGGTACATATACTAATGGGCCGCTTGCACAACAACATTTAAACTGATTTATTTTGTAATGCTGCCCCTTTCTGGCAAATGCATATTGTACCTAGTTGCCAAAAGGGGACAGCATTAAACTAAATTAATTTAAGAGTCCTTGTGAGCCTAAGATTGCAAGGATCTTTTTGTAAGATTGCCTGAATTTACACGTAAGAATTTTAACGTCTGTTAATTTTGCTATTCTTGCTTATGGTAAAAAAATAGCGAACCAAAGCTTTCTTTGACTAGCATTCGTTAGCGCCATATTTAAAGATTACATACCCGTCAAAATTTATGTTGATGCTACCTCTCTCTTTGCGTCGTATTCCTCATTACTGAGGGTCGTGACACCTTTCCATTAATCACATAATGGTAGGAGTTTTCTTGGGATAATAATGCAGTGGGCTCCCACATCCTTCCGTATAATTACGATAGAGTATTTAAACTCTTAGTTGTAACGATTGTTGACAGATGTTCATAATAATCGAGACCGACTGCTTAACGTGGTCTCCGAGGCATGGAGGAAAAGAAAAGACCAAATTTGAATTTCCAAATTCGGTCACCCATCCAGTTACTGACTTGGCTCAACGTTGCTTAACAATCGCAATCGACTGTTATGCACTAGGCCACTCGTCCCCCAACTCAAACTAATAAACTCAGTTGATGCTACCTAACCTAATAGTTATAGTTGGCTGTTAAACATTTGTTTGCATATAGCTAATAAAACATATGTCAAGCTAATAAAAGCGTATTGAAACAAGTAAAATACCCTTGTCATACTGAGGTAACAGGATACAGGATACCAGGATCTTCAAACTGCCGAACCGATTTTCTTGAATATAGCTAAAGAACACTCTCGATCAAGTCAGCTTTCAAAGAAAAAAACAAAATTAAAATCGGTCCATCCGTTTGGGGGCTACGATTCTACAGACTACACACAGATACTTACGCAGACAGATGCACACGTTAAACTTATAACACCCCTCTTTTTGAGTCGGGGGCTAAAAGAGTACTCATCGAGTCGAGATTGCATATTATGTCACCAGAAATGTATGAAAACTAGGATTATTGTAAAATGTCCAGGAAAATTGTAATGACGAGCCAATTTAGGATTTATGCGTATTATGTACTAATTGTATCTCAGTCTAGTATGGAACAATATGTAAAATTACACCCATAAATCCTTACAGTTGGGATAAGTTAGAAGGCTCTATAGCCCAACTAATTGCAGAATATTAGTTATATTTAATAAATATAATATTATGCATGTATTTCTCGGAAAGGGTTGTAACGATTTGGACAAAGTTTTGTATTTAGCTAACTAGCTGATGCACGCGATTTCTACCGTGTAGATTGAGGTTTTCGGTTCCCGCGGGAGCTCTTTAATTTTCCCGGATAAAAAGTAGCCCATGTGTAATTCTAGACTATAATCTATCCCTGTGCCAAATTTCATCCAGATCCGTTCTACCGTTCTGGCGTGATTGGGTTACAAACATTCGGATGGATATCCATCCATCCATCCATCCAAACCTTCGCATTTATAAAATTAAGTAAGTATAGATTACTAAATTTATCTAGACACTAAGGTTGACTTCCCAAGTTTGTCTAGATACCTAGGTTTCATTTCTGATTCCCACAGGAATTCGGGGTTGACATAGTACGAGTAGTAATAGAAAAACGGCGAATGAAACTTGATCACACTCAGGCGGCTTACGTATAAAATTGTGAGTTTGAACTTTGAACAACATAACTGCTGTGTTTCTTGCCGGCTCTTCTCAGCAAAACTAGCAACATTACTTACCGAACCGGTGGTAGAGTCAAAACATTACGTTACATAATATGAGACAAATGTATGTCATATAACAAATGTTATAAATAAATTGAGTTTGAGTTTGAGCAGAACAAAACCCAATAAAAATACATCTTCGATTCATTTGTAATTGACAAAATAGCTTTCTAAGTAAATAAATAAAATGGATTTGTAAAAGGTGAGAAAATTGCTTTTCTTTTTAGGAAAACGGGAGCCTGCAATTATTCCTGTCGGGAAAGAAAAAAATGATAGTGACGTGCCCTATTAGGGGCGGAGGCGGCTGAACAATTATTTTAAGCGTTAGTGGAGGCGGAGCTTTGTAATAAAAGTGGCTGAAATGATGAATCTTCAATAAAACTATTTCCTAGGATCTTAACTGTACATACCATCGTCGCACACAAACACACCAAGAAAATATGAACAAGAATATTTACGTTTAAAGCATATAATATACATACCAGAAGCATTATTTGTGTAGGCAATCTTCTAATATAAATAATAATAAATTTATTTACGTAAGTTTATTTTAACTCTTTTGGCCATATATGTATTTATTTTGTATGAGGGCGTGAGAGCTTTTATACCGATAATAATTAAACCGGCCAAGTGCAGGTCGAACTCGCGCACCGAGAGTTGCGTATCTTAGAAGGATTTGAATTCATTATTCGACCTCTAGATAATGAACACGGTGCTACAAATTTACAAATTTACAATTAAAACAGTTGAAAAAGACTATGAGTAATGTAAAATTCACCTTATGTAAGAATTCATTTCTTGATTTAATTGAATTTGATTGATTTCATGGTCTTCCTTCATTTTGAGATTCAACGTAGTATTCTTCATTTGTTTGAGAGATTCATCGTAGAGGTAGACCATATGGATTGGTTCAATAAAATAGTGACTTAATAATTTTTGCATTGTTAGTTGGTTCGATTCCCGGCTCAGGTAAGCTTTTAAAAAAATGTTTCAATCAATATCAACATTATCAAACAATTCTTATATTTATTCAAATTAGGTACGAGTACACTGTATATTTCTTGACGTCCAATTAGGTACTTATTGCAGATAAAATAAAGAAATGAATTTAATTAATCCTTTGAGTGTAATAATATTTCTCATATTATGATATCACTTTATGATATCTTCAATATTTAAAGTACTCTTCCTCCGTGGCCCGTTGATATTTTCCCCTCTGTACCTATCTAATATTGTACTTCAATGTCACAATAGGTACTAAAATTCTACATCAATGATGTCACATTAATTTAGTATGTCTACTTAGCAATGAAATAAGGATTTTTATGTACCTTTTTGGAATAGTAAAGTATGCCCATAACAAAATCTATACTATAGCGACACAATTACGCCGAACATCAGCTTCCAGAAATCTAAGCTTAAAGCAGATACATATTAATATGAGAATTTAAGCCGGGTCGACGTCGCAAGGATTCTATACCCACCCCAGTAGCCAAGTCCGAGTAGGTACCTTGTGTTTGTGTGTGTATGGGTGCCCTATGTGTGCACAAATTTCATAATAGGTGTACGTTGTACTCCGTTCAAATTTTACATCTCGCATCTCAGATATACAGAGTGATCTAAAAACTGTTTATCAAAATTAAAATACGGATTTTTCCTTGGGCACCATTATTCAGCTGTTCACATGATCACAGCTGTTGTATCATCCGCAGCTTATTTGTTTTTATACTCGCAACCTCATCAGAGAGTAGGATTTGTAAAAAATACATAGGAATTGGTGAAATCGGTTTCACTGCTGGGCTGTGAACAAGTATCATACAGACATTCATGTTTCCTTTCAAATGATTAACTATAATGACATCAAACTTTTACAAATGATAATATTCTTGTGCATAAAACGTTTATTTTATCATCATTCATCCGATAGAATATAAACTTTTACGGTTTTTCATTAGCACTTGTTTGAAAATTGCTAACAATCCCATAAGAGGTGGTCCACAAGTAGTAGTATTTCAACGAACGCCAGTTACGCAAGTAATTAAAAATCGATTCGATTTTTGAAAACTGAAAGTTGAAATCTTAAAATAAATTATGTTTCCAAACACCCTGTAAACCTACTCACGGACATGCGTGCTATACGTATAGCCAAGCGGTATTATTAATTTATCTGTAGAGGAGAACTAACCATCACCACCCACCTCCCTACGAGGCACCTCTGTTTAAACATTTCCAAATGAGTATGCAGAAGACTGTACCTACTACATGGCCATGCGTGGTGGTTACGCCCTGGCCCTCTCTAAATTACTCGGGCTTTAATTAAAAGCCCAGAAATT
This sequence comes from Erebia aethiops, assembly GCA_923060345.2. NCBI lineage: Eukaryota > Metazoa > Arthropoda > Insecta > Lepidoptera > Nymphalidae > Erebia > Erebia aethiops. The sequence goes on along the minus strand of OV281079.1, from coordinate 6,643,555 downwards.
CTGTACATGACAAGTATTCTACCAACAGCCGCTATGACCTCTGATGAGTGCTAACTGAAATTCACTCTAATGTTCTAGTTTTAGTTAACAGTTTTTAATTAAATCATTGGATTTTTTTAAATTCAACACTTGATTTAGTCTGTGAAAATACCATAAACATTGTTATTATTTTGGTGAGTTTTTAAAATTGGGTTGCCTAACCCTAAACTAAATTAGCAAGTCATTTGACGACTCAAAAGCACTCGTAAAAGTTTTGAGCAATTTCATTTAACTTTTTTTTTTCAGAACTTCTTATACTAAGTTCAAGTTCTATCTATTTAGTAAGTTTATGTCAAATTTTACTTACGAATTCATGAAATTGTACTCTTTTTATAGCCTTTTAAATAATTATGCATCTACTTCCTCAGCCTTTAAGTATTAATAGTAGTGCTAGATTACCTGAAAATAGCTAATGTTCATTCCAGGGATTTTCCCTCCCAGTCAATATCGGAAAAACATATTTTTACATGTGCTTGTGTGAATAAAGTAAATAATATAATGAACATAAATGCCATATTTTATGGGTTGTGGCCGAATACAAGAGCGCTCTACTAAGCGAAGCTGTTTTTAGGGTTCCAGTTATAGTTTCGTCCAGACTCCAGTCTGTCTGTGTATCAAAACCATTTTAAAATTCAATTAATATTATAGGTAAGTAGTTGGAATTTTTACATATATAAATAATTATTTTTATAAAAACCGATTAAATCACCAATTTATGCATGTCAAAGTGTTAGAAAAATATTTTTCTTTTTTTACCTACTGAACATGAGAAGCCAATGGGAAAAAAGGTTTATCCCCTCCAGACAAACCATGTTGTATTAGGTATTCCATATCATTATGAAATCATTTTGATATTTTTTGGAAAATTACTAACTACCGCTTACGAAATAGAATAAGCATGCTGGTGCATGCTTTATTCTATTTCGTACCTTATACTAGGTGATGCCCGCGACTTCGTCCCCGTGGATTAAGATTTTATGGTTCCCGCGGGAATTCCTTAATTTTCCGGGATAAAAAGTAGCCTATGTGTTATTCCAAACTATAATAGATTATAGTTTCTGTGCTAAATTTCATCCAGAGCCGGATGAAATTTGATGAAAGATGACATACAGATAGACTATAGTCTGGAATAGCACATAGGGTACTTTTTATGCCGGTTATAAGAGATCCCGCGGGAACCAAAAAAACCTCAATAACGCGGAGTCGCGGGCATCAGCTATACCCGGAATTTTAATTCGATTCCAGATTTGACAATTTCAGTGTTGCAACGTTATGACAAGTACCTACTACATAGTGACGTTGCGAAATTATTCGATACGGAAATAGAATATTTCCGGATCGATTCCTGTCGTTTATAGTAGTATACGAGTATATAAACAACTACTACTTTAATAGAAACTAAGTATGTCAGGAAATTAAATATTTCTGAACGGATAATTTAGTTATGACGATTAATTTTATTAAGGATCTGAGAGTTTTCTTTAATAATTGTGTGTGAAATAAATAAATAAATGTGATCATGAAGGAAAATGAGAAATAAAACAAATAGATGTATTATGGTAATATTTTATTTTATAAATCATCGCCGTCATCGCTATCGCTATCGCTGTCACTTTCTCATTTATTATAAACGTGTCCGTGATATTGTCAATTAACATATCTAGCCTACTCATTTTTCCTCTTCTTTATCAAAAACCAAACAAAATAACAAAATATCGATTCGCAATGCAACAAGATATTCGTGCAGTCAGACTGGGAGAATGAAGCCGAATGACAAGATAAACAAAAAGGCGATAGCGCACGGGTTGCCAACACAGAAAACTATCTAGGCTCTTTTATTATAAGTTTTGTTTTTAATAAAAAAAACAAAAATACTAACTTTTTATAAAATAAAGCAGAATTAATAAATAATTATTATGAACTAGATGATTCCCGCGACTTCGTCCGCGTGGATTAAGATTTTTGATTCCCGCGGGAACTCTTTAATTTTCCGGGATAAAAAGTAGCCTATACCCTTCCCCGAGATGCCATCTACCCCTGTACCAAATTTAAATAAATAAATAAATAAATAAATAGAAGTTTATTGACCAAACAAACAAGTTAATTACACTACATTTAAATTATTATATACTACGTATAACACAAATTACAACTACGTTTGGCCAATGGGCCACCTCCTCAGCCCGTGCCACAGCATGAGAGATAGGTATATACCTACCAAACATACTGCAACGCTGATTTTCAGGAGGAGCCCAAGGGTCAACACGTCACGGACCATCTTACACGTAATAAAATTTAAATTAAAAAATAAGTAAATAAAAAATTATTCAACCCAAAATAAGAATAAATAATAACAAAATAATAAGAAGGACTGGAATCCAGAGCCGTTAAACCAGTTAAATAAAAAATAAAAAAGTATTGTATTATAGATTTGTGATTTGAACCAGAGACAAGTTAACCAGATTTGAACACACATGACACAAGTCACGTGCAGAACGTAGGTAGTGATTATTAAAACGTAGTGGTTATATTCTCTTTGTTGATTATATACTTTGGTCACATGTACAGAATTCCTGCCACGTAAGCACTAAGCAAGCATAGTTAACAAATGTGTCGTGTAAAAATTCAATTTCGTAATCAAGTTTCGTAATCGTTTCAAGTTCGTGTCGTAATTTAATCAAAATCGGGTTAAGAGACAGTTTTTTTTAATTCCCGCGGGAACTCTTTAATTTTCCGGGATGAAAAGTAGCCTATGTCCTTCCCCGGGATACCATCTACCCCTGTACTAAATTTCAGCAAAATCGGTTGAAAAGATGGGCCGGGAAAGCGTAGCAGACAGACAGACAGACAGACAGACAGACAGACAGACACACTTTCGCATTTATAATATTAGTATGGATAATTATGTATTTATTTAAATAAAAATCAATAATTTAGTCTTTAATTGGCACACCAATATTATGATTACATAAACATAAATCGCGATTGTTTATCGATTTTTGTGTTCATCACTACACTATTATATGTGGTATCATTATTTTACAAAATGACAGTAGCTAATGTCAAATGTGGAATCGAATTATAATTCCGACTTTAGTTATAAGTATTATAAATCTACCAAACAGCACTAAATTATTAGGAAAAAGAGAACTTTACATAACATGATTATTAATTTATTACACACATAGATTACATATCGTGACATCACCAATGCTAGTCATAGTCATAGGAATTTCGCTATCTCCGATATATTCGCTAACACTATACTTATTAGCTTTTTTTGTGAAAATCACTCTTTCAAACTTTATTATTGATAGCTTTCTATAAGCATTCCGGTAACTTATTAAATAAGGTTATTGCCATACAGTAAGAGTTTCTGGAGTACAAAGCTAACCTTCTCGATGGGACCCATAGTTGGTTTTAGGTTGGTTGGTTGGTTTTGGGTTGGTTAAGGGTAATAAATAAGTTAAATATGGGTAGTGAATTAGTGACGAAAATCCTTTCGTTGTGTCTACAATGAAAATTATAATTGACACGGAGGACTCGTAATTTTAAATCTAATATTATTTTGGCGTAGTAGTGAGCACTATGATTTTATAAGTGGGAGGCTTCGCGGGTTCGATTCTCAGCAGGGTCACTACCTGTATTAAAAATGCGAAAGCGTGTTTGTTTGTTCAACATGATTGCTGCCTGTTTAATGGTCTAAAGCCTAAATGCGGTTGCACCGTGATTGGCCAAGGCAAAAATATAACGGAATCTGGTACACTTTTTTAGAATTAATCAGCCATAAACCTTCACTTAGTTTTGCGGTCTGAAAAAGGGATTTTTCATAGATTTATGTAAACTTTACAAGTAAAATCGCGCGCGTTGTAAATCAGCGGTAAACCATAACATAATACTAAAACTATTTTTTTTAACTTCTATAATTATTATTGTAAAGAACTGGTGACTTTTCTTGGACTAAAAAAATCGAATAAAACTTTTGTTAAATGAAATAAAATTAATTTGACTTGCCTTTATAAATGTAACAAAGATCTGCATTCTAAATATTTTTTAAAGTTCAGATAATCAAATAATTTAGTAATAAGTTTCATGAGGTATTATGTGGTAAGTATAATATTCCAGATCCAGACGTTTTTTGCTTTTATTGTGTTTTAATAAATTAAATAAGTAATTTTTCAAGTTAAAAAAAAATACTAGGAAAAAAATACAAAAAACAGGCATCAATGAATCGTTGCCTAAACTATAATACCGTATGTTACGCGTCTGTGGTCTCCACTTGTATCTCATGTCTGTGGTAATTCTACGGCATCGTCAATCTTTTTTATTTGTCAAAAATAGGGAGGTTACTCCAACCTATCGATGTACGGTGATAGTATGATATCGAATTCAAAATCGATTTTCAGATGTAAAAACATTTTCTAATAAAATATAATAGAATATAATATTTATATATAAATGAAATCAAATTCTGTTTTTCCCATAGCTTTGTTTAATAATTAACATTAGTTTGAACGGTTTTACTTTTCTAGAGATTTAATATCGATTCAGAAATAATATCGATTTATTCTAAGAAAATATCCCCTCACTAGGAACGTAATAGTACATAGACCACATAATGATCTAGTGATTGCGGACGAGTTCAAAATAAGATAAAAATCTTGCGTACTGGCATATAACTGATATTTATTAAGACGATTAGATATCTATATTTTTCCGGCTTTTAATAATAAAAGGATCGTATCCGATTAGTACATTAAACAGACACTACATTCTGGCGATAGTCTCAGTTGGGTATTCATTTATGATTTTTCTAGTCCAGAATTACATTGTTCTTTTTAGTGTTGATTATTTCGTGGACGATTAATTAAACAAATCCTGCCTAGGTCCAACTCCAACCCGCACTTGGCCGGTTTATTTTTATTTTTGCAAGGCTTTTTAGGTACACTTGAATGATTACTTCGCGTTTGCATATAGGATTCCTACATAATTGGAGTTATTTTCTTTAGTACCTATTTTACTTATCTCTACTTGATTATGCTTTGTTACTGAATAAACATTGAAATAGAAAGGTACTAAAAAAATTCTACATCAATGCGAATAAAGGTATGGGTTTAATATAACTGTCATGCGCCAAACAGGTTAGCCCGCTGCCATCTTACACTGCATCATCGCTTACCATCAGGTGAGATAGCAGTCAAGGGCTAACTTGTAGTGGATAAAAAAAAAGTTTAATCGATTTTAATTAAAATTTCCAAGTAGGTATAGGTCAATCTTTATCTATTCAGAGCACACGATTATAAAAAAAAACAAAAATAGGTTTTACTACACAAAATCTCATAATTAATGTTACGTTGGCCTAATAATGGCTCCCTTAAGAATAGACGAGCGACCTACTGAATGAAAGGAAAAGTCAATGGCCGGGGAAATTGTTTGCAACAAACAACCTTAATAACTCGGTCAAGCCATTCATAGAGAGTCTTGATCGGCCGCCGCGTTTGCGACTTCACTTTAATATTGCGTAGCTGGACAAATGAATTTTGGAACGCACGAACTAGAAATTGTATAAAATGTGGCGGAGCACATTTCCATCGCCAGGGGAATTTGCACAAGGAGGAACAAGGAAGAAGCGGGGGCACCCCTTTCTCTGGGAGCGAGAGGGGGGGGGGAGACGTCCATCCGCCCTACATACGTACGAGGGTAGGCTGTTTACAGCGGACCGGGCACGCACGCCGGCTCTGTTCTACGTTCTACAGATTCAGGGCTGCGACTCGGACACACAGGGCTGCTGTGGTGCGTTTTTTTTTAAATTATAGTTAGTGATATGAATCTTGGACTCACATCTCCCTGACCCAATCACCTTGACCATTCGGCCACAGCTTGCTGATCACCAACGATGATGTCGATTTGGGGGTCTTTTTCTAGTCTATTTCTGTAATATGTTTTTGGCTACTGTTTTTAATAAGTATGGACGTGCAAACATGGTAATTTATTTAACATTTTTTATAAGCCATTTCAAATACCCATAACCCATACAGCTAAAAAATTATGTATAATATAAGCTTACTGATGTATAATTTTACTGCAAACATTCACAAAGGCGTACACTTGATACATTATTTAAACTTACGTCTGAGCTGACTTAAAAACCCATTTCAGATGTCACAAATGTAAAATTTTGAAAACTTTACGTGACTCTAGGGTTACGTTCTCGAACTTCCACTTAGGTCTCGGAAGGTAATAAGTTGCGGCTTAGTTGAGAGTATTAGTACTAGAATGCTGTAATTTGGCATGGTTATACATATTAATCACGCCGATAAAGTGGAATAATTAAAAAAAAACATTTTTTACCGTAGTGTAGGGTTATTTTTTTTTTCTTCTCGACTATCCCATGGTGTGGGGTGTCGTTGGATAGGTCGTTGAGAAATTGTGTGGGTGTGGAAACCCATTTTTAGATTCAGGGATGCGTTTGCGAAATATTAAGCTTAAAAGTGCTAAGTATTGTTAGAGTCTAGTGACCCCCTCCCCTTCTGACAGCTTATCAGTTATTTCTGGAGATGTGAAAAAAATCATGGAAGTAATATATATAGCTAACGAAGTTAAAAGGCACCTGGCCGTGAAGCCTTATTAAAATACGCCTACTAAATTGCGAAGTTCGCTATTGCTAGGAACAGAGCAGTCGATAGAGATGCATAGTTCATCCAATATGATAAGCATATTATATGGACGATACTTGCATATAAATTGCACTGCTCTGTTCCTCACAAAATCCAGACAGAATATACCAAAAAGAGAAAATTGAAATTAAGTTAAAAAACGAAATATAAAACACATACATTATAAATAACATACAAAAAAGGCAAACAAAAACGACAAAAAATTACCCTTTTTATGAAAGGGGGACACCTGTAATAATTTTTTAAAAAATAGGCACCTATCACAGCTTACCATCACGTGAGATCGTAGTCAAGGGCTAGCTTGTAGTGGATAAAAAAAAGGTAGACTTTACGAGTAGGTTATAGTCGACCAACGTATTTAAAAATGCCCGCATATTGTGACGGACAATTACTATGGAACCCTACTCTGCGCGTGACACGACACGCACTTAGCCGGTTTTTATTTACTTATTAAAAACTTAACTCCTAGAACTCTTTACAAAAAGTTATACAAGCTATGCACAAAAGTACGTGCAGTCCAGCCATTGAGGTGACGTTTATCTTATCACTTTCTGCGTGTAAGGTTGCGATCAACGTCCGCTTGCTTTGCAAAAATACCCAAAATAAAATATTTTTAAAATATTTAAATTGTTTAGTTTGAATTAACCCTAGCGCTAGTCGCCGCACTAGATGACGCAGGCGAGAGGAGGCGCGGGTGGCCGGTGGAGGCGCCGGGGGGTTCCCCCGCTGGCCGAACGCGGCCGGTAACACGAGTGCGTCTATGCGAGGCATGTATCTTGGACGGGCAGATATAACAGAGAAGTAGCCCCCAGGACCCTGCTTTTAGACTCACGAGTTACTGAATGCTCTACTTTAGTTTCGATTTAATGTTTTTACTTTGGGTCGTGTATCAGCTTTTAAAACAGTACCTACCTACTATTCATCCAGCGTGTGCTGACTAATAGTGCTGAAACATGAATATGTTGAAAAACGGTTTGAGCCGGTTTCAGCCGCTCGGTGAGGAGATCATTTCTTGAGAAAAATCCTAATATAAGAGTCTCGAAGAAATTCGAAGAGGCACCATGGTCCCTACTCCCTAAATAAATGGCACAAACTTCAGAAACTGGAAGTAGCATTGGCATACTATGCTTGGCGTAGGAGCGGAATCTACGTGTGTGAGTAAGAAATAAATGCCTAAGAAGTTGTCAAACGCTTGATAACACAGGTGGTGCTCCATGGAAATGGTAGTTAACTTTAACGTGATCGAATAGGTAAAATATCTCGCATAGGCCTGTAGTTTGATATGGCGATGTATTGCGGTATGGCGCGACGCGGTAATCCGTATCGAGCGATATTACAAGAAACGCGTGTCCCGGTATGTTTGTCCGGTACCAAATTATTCACGTAGTCATTATAATATAATGCTTTAATCTATTTTACGGCCTGGGCTCTGAATCTATTGTAGCTATAAATATCCGGCATATATTGCAGCCGATTCGGGCGTCACCTCCGTCACGTAGGTTCAAAAAAGTACTCTGTGCGTAGGTGGATGATACTGTGGCACAATACTTTTTTAACAAGTCATAACAACAAATATATAAAGGTTTACCTCTATCTGATGAAAGATGCGAGAACACATATAATATGATATAGATAAGGGACAGCAGGTAAACTATAGGCACTATTGTTTGTATTTTATAAGATGTGGGAATTGTGTCAAAACGTAACTTAAATTTTTGTATTTTCAATCGAACAAAAAGAAAAAAGGCCTAAGGCATATACTGGCAATAAGGAGTATAAAATATAAGAGTAGAGCATACTCCCCACGGAGCAGATCTATTTTACATGTGCACGGACTTTGCTGCCCGCCCTACGTATTGGTAGGGTTCCAGAGTAGGTATAACGAAACTGAATATATTTGTGAGGCTCTTGCGTAGCCTCGAAATAGGAACACTTTCCGTTTCTCTGGCGAGGCTGCGAGCTCGTTCGATTTTTCAAGATACACTATTGGATACGTTATACACGTATATATTAGATTCTTTTCAAATTTTTCCTGTTAGTAATGAAATTCCATACTTAATTTGATTATAGAATTTCTTCTGCAACAGATTTTATAAGAAAGCAACGGCATTATTTAGGTTTGTATAAATTAAAGCTTTATGATGCCCGCGACTTAGCGTGAATTTCGGATTTATAAATACCCGTTGGAACTTGGAACTCATTCATTTTCCCGGATAACATTCTTTTAGCCTATACCTATCTATATTCGGGATGAAATCTATTTATGTAGCCGTTGAAATCGTATGGGTAGGTACCTAATAAAAATATGCAATCGACACGATTTGTTAGGGGTGTGTGTTAACTGACAGAGCACGGTTGAAAATCGGTTGAAAGTATTGTATGATATTATTTAACAAATTTAATAATTAGATACTATAACGCTCTGGGTCTTATATGAGGGAGGTTCCGGATTCGATCCAAGACAGAGGCAATTGGACAATCCATACTAATATAAACGCGAAAGCGTGTCTGTCTGTCTGTCCGTCTGGCTGCATGTCCGTCTGGCTTTTATTAAAAAAAAAGTAGTTAATAAAAAAAGCTTAAACAACGCGTACGAAGTTGCGGACGTCGTAGTTTAAAATAAATTCCTATTATTTCTCTGGCCTGGTCTGGTGAGTCTTCAGCTGTAACCCACTCTAACTGCAAAGACTTGTCAAGTAATTAACCATTCTGGTAAGATGCGTGGTGAGAACTGGTGTGGGTTTTAAATAATTCCCTACAGTAATGAGAACGTTATAGTAGTTCGTTATATTATAAGAGGGATAAGTAAGTTTTTACATTCGTATTTTACATTCGTATGTAACTCGTGGGGCGAGGGCTGACCCACGAGTTTGTAAAAGCCATCGCACAAAATTTTTCAATAAATTTGTAAGAAATCATGAAAATAAAAGTTCCGGTAAACAAAAGGAAAAAAGAACCCTTAAAGTATCACTTCGTTATCCGTCTGTCTGTCTGTCTGTCTGTCTGTCTGTCTGTCTGTCTGTCTGTCTGTCAACGCCCTGTTTTGCGGGAACGCGTAGAGGTATCAAGTTGACATCAAATGCTTAGGTCTACGGTCCCTTAGAGCTGTAAAAATATCGGCGGTTTATGTAACATATTTTACACTCGCCAATATATCAAAACCTATAGGGTATTTCCCGTTGACCTAGAATCATAAAATTGGGCAAATTTTAGGAAAAAATCTGATTATACCCGAGCGGCGTAGAGGGTACAGACTACTGGGGGGTAGTAGGTACTAGCAGCTACGAATATTGCGCCTTTGTTAGAGAAAGTACTGACGAAACTTTCATAATTAACTATCATAGTCAGCTCATCTCTAGTCTCGTAATAGTCCACCTAGCTGACTAAGTGCGTATTGGCAGAATTAAGGCTCCTCTAGGAATTTTATGATGAACTTTCAGACATGCTGAATGTTATGATTTCCTCACAATGTTTGGTTTAACCAACTGATATTTAAACACACAAGAAGTATATATACCTATGCCCGGGATTCAAACCCCAACCCCTTGTACATTGAAGGCTAAAGTCTTTACCACTTGTCCGGTCCATAGTGTGTTATCGCCCTAACAAAAGTCGTACAGTCGCAACAAGTTTGATAGACAACTTTTATAACTTCTTGCAATATAATAGAGGTGATATTATTTCAAACTCTTGCCCCATTTAAATTAAGCTTTATAAGTTTTCTTACGGTTCCTAAGTTGTGCGAAGATTTATTATAACAATAACAAGTAATTAATTGTAAAGTATTGTTGACAACATTACATACATGTCTTAACGTGCGGAGGTTTGATCCCCGGCAGGGTCAATTTGGGAATTTATATCCGAATTTTCCCTGGCCTGGTGGGAGGCATCGGCAGTGGCTATAATTACCACCCTGCCGGCCAAGACGTGCCGCCAAGCGATTTAGCGTTCCGGTACTATGCCTTGTAGAAATCGAATAGGGGTATGGGTTTAATATGACTGCCAAGCCCCTAACATTTTAGCCCGCTACCATCTTAGACAGCATTATCAGTTACCAACAGGTGAGATTGCAGTCAAGGTCTAACTTGTAGTGGATAAAAAAAACCTAGCATAAATCCTTAAAGAGGGAAAAGAAAATACAAAAGTTAGGACTATTCAGTTCTTGGTTTATGGTATTCAGGTGTGCTGCTAACTTGGCACAACTTTCATTAGTAATGTCGCGTAGACGAGACATAAATGATGAGAGAGATTGCTTTTTCAGAATTGAACTTTGAATTCCTAAACATTGAGTCTGATTTTCTTTGACGACTCTTGAAGTGCAAAGTGTTATCTTCATTTTAACGATAAAGATGTTGTAACTGCTATTTAGTTTTGACTTTATAGACACACTAGATGATGCCCGCGACTTCAGTCGCGTAGATTACAGTTAGAGTTGGAGCGGTCACCGCATGTGCGCTAACGGGTAGATGGTGCTACTGGTAGTAATTTCCGGAACTGGATCTTTTGCATTTTCCGGAATAAAATTTTGCCTATTGTTAATTCAAGTTATATTAGTGTCTGTCTCCATTTTAAATATCAGCCAATATTTATAAGTAATTGTGGCGTAAAAAAGTACTTAGCAAATATCCAAACTTATTTTCACATCACATTTATAATAATTGGTGCTAGTAGGATTGGAGCATTTGTTAGAGTGCAGCTAGGAAAGATAAAATCATATCAGTGAATCTCGGTGTATAGGGCAATCGCAAGGCGTCCGTAATAAATATAGCGGGAGCGTGCGTTCCAAAAGGCAAATCTGTAAATTCAATTAGGGGAGCGCATTTTTCGGACACAGGCGTCCGGGACGAGCGAGCCAGCCCTTCCGCCGCGGGCAGTCGCCCCCGCATTGGAAAATTTCTCTCCAAAATTGAAGATATTTCGTGCCTTCCTCCCTGGGGGCGACTCGTTTCTCGACACTTATGGTCGGCGTCCTCCGGGTGTGCAGGAGGCTTTTTACATAAAGTCCACACGTATAGGTATCGATCCGGGCGGCCGGACTTTGAGTTTGAGGGTGTACGCAGATGACGGCCCCCGGCCCCGGCACCCTCTTCCCCCTTTCATTATGTAAGTGCGTAACGCGTGCTCGCGGACCTGATTAGGGAGCCTCTTTTTTAACTGACCCCTCACTTGGTGAATTAACTTGGCTTTAGAGTGTCCTCCTTCGATTACGTTCCGGCAACGCGGAATCATTAAATATTGCGTTGAATCGGCTTACATTTCATCCTTACTCTCAAACAAGGGTACCTATTAGGTAGTTGAAAATGTAACAAAGCATGAAAATCTGTAAAAAATAATTTGATGAATAGATTGTTGGTACTAAAATTCTACATCAATGGTTAAATATAAATTTCACTAGCTTACAGAAAACTATATAATGCCCGCGACTTCATCCGTATTTAATGTCCGCAAGAACTCTTTTGGCCGAAATAATAAGTATGTACCTATAGTCTAAGTCCTTCCCCTGAACCAATATCTGTAAGTACCAAATTTAATCAAAATCGGTTTAACAGATGGACCGTGAAAACTCAGCAGACAAACAGACACACTTTCGCATTTATTCATACTGATATTATAAATGCGAAGGTGTATCAGTCGGTTTGCTACACTTTAACGGCCCATCTTTTCAACAGATTTTGTTGAAATTTGGTACACAGATGGGGTGTATCCATGGAAGGACATAATATGCCACTTTTCATCCCAAAAAATTAAGGGTTGCCCGCGGGAATAAAAACTTAAAATTATAAGTACCTACCTATAACTAATCGTGCTAAATGATATTTTAAAATTACTTGCACCTAGACATCAGCATTTCTTTCTGGCAGTCTTTTAAGTGTTTCTGTAAATTATATTAATATAATATTTTTCTTAAATTATTAATCAATATTTTTTAGACGCGGCCGCGTGAATCCCTATAGGCTGTTTTTTACTGGACCATTCCTCAGTGAGCCCGAAACTTTCGAAAGTGTCGAAAAGGGGTAGACTAAGTATTCCAAAAGAGGAATTGTACAAGAAAAGCAAAGTCTTGTTTAAAACTGAAGATTGGTACTTATATTGAACCATTTCAGTTATCGGACAAGCAAGAATTTGGCAATGAAGATAATATTTGGCATAACTCTTATTTTATTAACATTAGAGATTGTTAGGTACAAAAAGAAGATCTGGGGGCTTACTAACATCCAGCACTATTTTAATATTGTCGACGCTCTTGTTTCAAGATTTTAGATAATCTTTATTTTAAGGACTTCGTGGTACGTAATATTATAAAACTGCAATATGAAAATAATTAGTAGGTAAGCACCCTGTTATCTTTTATAAACATTTATATACTTACCTATCAACAAAAAAAACCGCTTGTCCTGACTGGATGATCTATCAACGCGCAGCCTAAACCGCATGGATTAGAAACTTGAAATTATTATGACTCTAGATGATTCCCGCGAGTTCGTCCGCGTGGATTAAGATTTTTGATTCCTGCGGGAACTCTTTAATTTTCCGGGATAAAAAGTAGCCTATATCCTTCCCCGGGATACCATCTACCTCTGTACCAAATTTTAGCAAAATTGGTTGAAAAGATCGGCCGGGAAAGCATAGCAGACAGACAGACAGACAGAAACACTTTCGCATTTATAATATTAGTATGGATTTAATTTAATGTAAGCCTATATTAATTAAAATACTGTCTTATACAAACATTGAGTATATTTCCAATACTTGAATGAACTATAAAAATAAATGTTTACCTCTCAATCGAATAAAACACTATCTCCGACAGACTTTACACAGAAAACTTGAATGAGACACTTTTTGAGATTATATCTGTTGAAGAAAATGACAATATGAAACCTTCGAAACCCTGTACGATGGACGGAATGATATAAGTGGCACCAATGTCCTACATGAAATAATTATTGTTATTTATGACCGGATTTTGCAAAGCAACCCTATACTAAGTGTATTCGTAATAAAATTGTCTTCATTTTGATGTATTTTTCAAGTGGTAAGCATAATATTATGAGTGCAATTATTTATTTCAACTTACCTGTTTGTACACGGCAACCAGGTAATAGGGACCAGAAAAAGATAGGCAACCTAGCTGTTACTTAATTATTCTGTATGTTGTTGTACGCTTTCCATTGGAATTTCGTTCATTTAGCAAGCAAGTCAGTGAAATTTTAAAAAAATTATTTACCATAGCCATGACCATTTTTTTTTGTTGGTATATGTTCAAAAACATTTTTTTAAAAATAAAATATAAAAACTAAAATATAATTTTCATCTGGTAAGCAGATGAGTGAAGGTCGACCTTATTTGGGATCTTAGACCATAAACCTTTCATATCATTATCTACAAAGACTTTGTTTTGGAACCTAATTCAACTGGCGCAATAAATACCTCAATTAATAATTTCGCTAGGCACAATAATAGTTATTTGTTATACAAGAGTGAAAAGTTGTTTTTTAACTGCGTGCTCAACTTTGATGACCGAGCAAGCGAAGGATTCTAAAATTGAATCCTGAGCGTCAGAGAGGGATTCAAAAGAGCACGAGGTGAAAAATCTTTTCACTCGAGTGCAACACGTAACTTTTCATCCCACCTCAGCGAGGAAATGACTAAATGCAAAAAAGAATCACAAGATATTATTATGACGTGAAAGAAAATGGCGCGCGCAAAGCAAATTAAAAAAGTATACCAAGAAGGTTACGAGTGTGAGTTTTTAGCAAATTAAAAACGGTTGTATGGAAATTCGGCACCATACAGGTAGAAGTAAATAGGTTTTAATGAGGTTTTGAATTCACAAACTTCATAGACGAGTGATGTTTACTTACGTGCACACGATGTTCTAAATTCAATTTACTTTATCCTCAAGAGGATAATAATGGCTTTTGCATTCAGATATCGAAGAGTAAAAATACTCTTTCCGAGATGGTGGGATGAAAAAAATATTATAGTAGCTACATCGCATTTGTATTATTCTCAAAATTAATATTAAAATTATACTGCATACTTGTAATGCTCAATGACTGCAAAATATTAAATTGGTTCTCTTTTGTTTTGAAGCTCTTCAGCTCTAGTACATTTCGCTCAGCAATACAAATTGAAATTATAATATTATAGGAAATTTTCTGAAGTGTTTTACAACAGAAGGCGTATACTTGAATGGAGCATCGATACAAAATAGAATAATTACATTCTTAAGAGCACAAGCTATGAGTATGAAGTAGTCTACAATGGGAATTTAGGAGAGGAGGGATTTTCCATAAGTAAGTGAGTAATGAGATACTCGAAGGCAATACAATATTATGAAAAGTTTTTATGTAGGTACCTAATTTGCTAGCTAACAAAAAAAATTATATTATATACCTTGATATAAAAAGAAGTTCGCCATGCAAAAAAACACCAAATTAAAAAAACGTAACCAATGAAAAGTTAACAGTGAAGATATACTCACTGGATATGTCGGAAGGTGGATAGAAATTATCTGAGCTGCGCTGATATCTCAGATCAAGCAAGTATCCTGAAACGACAAGAAACATAACGTGAAATTGGGAAGCATATTATAAAACCACTTTTGACGGTTTTGACGACCTCCGTGGCGCAGTGAGTAGCTCTGTTGCCTTAACGTGCGGAGGTCCTGGGTTCGATCCCCGCCAGTTTCAATTTGGGAAATTTATAATTTCTGAATTTTCCCTGGTCTAGCCTGGTGGGAGGCTTCGGCCGTGGCTAGTTACCACCCTACCGGCAAAGACATGCCGCCAAGCGATTTAGCATTCCGGTACGATGCCGTGTAGAAACCGAAGGGGTATGGGTTTAATATAACTGCCATGCCCCTAACAGGTTAGCCCGCTACCATCTTAGACTGCATCATCACTTACCATTAGGTGAGATCGCAGTCAAGGGCTAGCTTATAGTGGATAAAAAAAAAATTATATTGTATTGAGGCCATGGCCATAGTTATGGCTAGATGCCGCGGCTTCGTCCGCGTGAATTAAGTTTTTGTATTTCGGCATGACCTCATTAATTTTCCGGGATAAAAAGTATGTCCTCCCCCCCCGGGATACAGCCTTGGTTGTGAAAAAATACTACTTATATATTATGAATTTTAAATGAATAAATAGATATTTTTCTTATGAATAAATAGATTAGTTTTTTTAATATACAAACTTTATTTATGCAAGTATTTATTGTTGGCAAGAAAACTTTTTGTGGCTCTTTAAAAACTTTGAAATTTTGTAAATTGTAATTTTTTACTCTGACAGTCTTTTATGACGTAGGGACTTACTAAGAGATATATAAGAGAAATTCTACTTCGATATGCATTGATGTAGAATTTTTTTAGTACCTATCTATATATTGTGATGAACATTTTATACAAACTTACTTATCACTGACTTTTATACAAAGTGAGTATTTCAAAGTTATATCCATGAAGGATATATAACATTGAATGAAAACTACATTAATTCAGTGCGATGAAGTAGCACAATAACCGCTAAACTTGAAATAATAATGAATTTATTATTTAGTACGAAAATTGAAATAATAATTTATTTATATTTCAAGTTTCATACCCATAGCGCCATCTGTGCAAAGTACGCATCACCGCGACGTAGACAGTTACTTGCTGCTACAAAAAGGTACCCTTCCTCATATTGTACCTTAGTAGCTTCAAATTTATTTTAGCAACTAACGGTAGGTGGCGTATGAAGCTGTATTTTAGGAACACAATCCACCCACTTGGGATCCTCAATTCCTTACCCCACCGGAAACGGATGAAACGGACAATAACCGTGTATATTATTTCTTAGTGTAATATTAGAATATTTAAAAAAATGTGGCTACCTTTAATCCACGCCATCTAACTACTAGGTTTCTTAGCATTTATTGTCAAAAGGTCGTCAAAAATTGCTATTTCATAGAAATTCCCAGTGTTTGGTGTCCCTGCTACTCGCGTTAGATCGACGGCCAAGAGATGTCTTCCAACGCTTCGCTTTTCGATTTGAGGCTACCGGACCCAAACGCCAGTCAGTTTAGTATATACTAGCGATCCGCCCCGGCTTTGCACGGGTAGCACTAATAATCCTAATAGTCTCTACTCTATATAGTCAGTGGGCAGTGGGCAGGCGCCATTTTCCCTTGCACGTTACATTATTTCTATGATATCTCATAAGATATTCATCTAATTTAAGTAGAGTAAAGGAAAATTTTTATCTTAATTAAATACTGGAGTTGACTAACATATTTATTTATTTTGATAAGGATTAATACTATGTCGGTATAACACCTTCGCAAGTAAAGCATTGGTTTAGACCAAATTTGAAAATCATAAAAACGGTTATTGTGAGTCAACCTTAAAAGATAGATATATAGTCTCGCAGCCTTTTTTGTAGAACTTTTTGAGAGAAACAATTCCACTAAGTAGTAAACATTATTTTCGTGTAACTTTAACTATTTACGTAGCACACGCCACGTAAGCTCTCAGAAGAGACTATTTTTCCCGATGTCTATTATTTTTGAATATTTGGACAAAGCTTTGGTCTCACGTTTCAACCACCACTACAGCCTATTAACGTCCCACTGCTGGGCACAGGCCTCCACTTTCATAGGTGAGAGGGAATTAGAGCTTAGACCCACCACGCTGCTCTAATGCGGGTTGGCGGGCTTTAACGACTATTATCATGTTAGTGATAATAACCGGGACCGACGGCTTAACGTGCTGTCCGAGGCATGGGGGTGAAACACCGCCAACTTCCAACTCCGGGCTGGCACTGAGAATTTCCGAATTGAAAAACCCAATACCAAATATTTGCCCGACCGGGAATCGAGCCCAGGACCTCGTGATCCGCAGTCGACTATGCTAACCGCTAGACCAACGAGGCAGTTACAGTCGCGTTTCAACAATGTTAAACAAAAAAATGAATATTTTCATGCTTCATAAATTGATTTATTAATATTAGGATTTTAATTCATAATTTTTGATTATTTTCAATTACATATTTCGTAATGTAAATTATTATTTTTTGTAAGTTCTATACAACTAAAAAAATTCTACATCAATGGTTCTATAGCATTAATGAGGTTAATTTTAAAATAAAACCATTGATGTAGAATTTTTTTAGTACCTAATAAAACCTAAGCTCTCTAATTGTGTTGTTTAATTTATTTTGACAAGTATGATTTGTACTTCATACTACCTACATAATATGTTTTATATGTATAATATATAGAATCTTATCATTGGATCTGTAATTTGTCGGATTACTTTACTTACTCTTTTGTAAAAAAATCCCAATCGACACTACCCTCCAAAACGTTTGTCGAATTACCGGTAAATTATGTTCCTCGAACCTATACCAAATTTCATCAAAATCGGTTGAAAACATGGGCCATGAAAGCGTAGTAGACAAACAGACAGACAGACACTTTCCCATTTATAATATCATAAATTTCGCGGCGTACTACCTATTCTAATCTGCAATCTTCGTTTTTTGCTCCACTTGTTGAAAAGCTTTGTTGAGGTTGAGCACTAGTTCGCCGCCAGAGTTTTTTACTTATTTATTGAGCACTGTATTAAATATTATTATTGGTTCCCCAGAAACACTACCATAATGCATAATATAATCCATGCTAATATTATAAATGCGAAAGTGTGTCTGTCTGTCTGCTACGATTTCATTGCCCATCTTGAAGACCCGATTTTGGTACAGAGACAGATTGCATCCCGGGGAAGGACTTATTAGTCTATTGTACAGACATTCCGAACCAGTATGGTATATTCACTCGACGATTCAAAAGCGCTTGTCAAAGTCTACTTGAATAATTATAAAATATTTCAGTTGAGTTTGTTAGACGAGGTGGAAAGTAACCCATTTACACCCGAGGTATTGAACATACTAGGTACTTTTAATATCGATTATTAAAAAGAAAGTTTTAAAAATATAGACTTCAATATGCCTTGCCGTACTCATCTTTGACACCATTAAAATATAAGAACCAGGAAAGACCACAAACTATACCAGCGTTTAGCCCTGGATTAGCTAGAAATAAAAGAAAGACTTTATTGCATCGTGCGTACATAAGTACACACACATTTTTTTTTGCAGGTATACTTCTTTTTGGCGCGTTAGGGAAAAAATATCAGAGTGAAATTTACCTATGCGCGCGCACACCGTAACCCAAATTCGACACCCTGAAGTTAGTTGGTTAACTTATAAGTCTTGCAGAAAAAGGCCTACCAACAACACAAGGTTTACGAATCCTGACATTAGTAGGTCAACTTAAAACTACTTACTTTATATACCGGAAAATCAAAAAGTTCCAACAGGGGTTTTCAAAAACCTAAAACTCCGCGAATAAAGTTACGAGCGTATACTCTAGTAATATAATTAAGTTGGTTAGCTCAAAGGCGAGCGATGCAGGTACCAACCCGACTTCGATATTGATATCTAGCTAGCACCAGTCCAAAAGCAGTACACCCGACGGGTATCAATAATCAACTTACCTATTAATTGGTTTACCTAGTATTTCAAAGTATTGATACACGAGCATAGCAAACTCGTTTATTCAGGACGCTTTCAGGAAAATTCATTTACAGTACCACTTTAGTAGTAAAAGGTCCATAAAAATCGGCTGTTTCGCTTGTTTTATGTTTCAGAATAGGTTATATAAAAGTACCTTACGTTTGTGCATCTGCTCCTCTATGACAAGATACTTACCTATTCAAAATTATTACGTTGCCAATATATATATAATAAATAATATAATAATAATTAGCAGATGCCCGCGACTTCGTCCGCGTGGTTTAAGTTTTTTTGATTCCCGCGGGAACTCCTTAATTTTCCGGGATAAAAAGTAGCCTATGTGTTATTCAAGATTATCAAATCTTAAAGATTATCTCTTTGCCAAATTTCATGCAGATCCGTTCAGCCGTTCTGCAGGCGTGAGTGAGTAACAAACATACATACATCCATCCATCCATCCAAATTTTCGCATTTATAAAATTAGTATAAAGATAGATATGATAGGCGTTAGTTTAAGTTGATTGACAGCGATGTTTGATGACGTAAGTCCACCTGGACCTGCCATCGATGCACTTTCCAGTGGAAGGTCATTATTTTTGCACCGTGAGTCCCCAACGTCTATAAGTTTTTAGAAGACTATCTAAAAAAGGTTTGCCGTTTGGCCATAGTCCACCAAGCTGGTCAACAAGGCTCGCTAAGTACTGAGTAGGAGCCTCCTCTCGGAATGAGAAGTGTTCAGCCATAGTCCACCACGCTGGCCAACAAGAAGCCCTCCGATCCTGATTACCATTTTTCTGAAAAATTACTGGGCCGACCAAGCTATGCGAAATTTGGTTTTAGATATGTATGTACTTATATGTACTTCTGAGTAGTAATTATTGTTTCAAAGTTATAAGGCCACAATGGAGCGCTGTAGTTCGTCGTGGGTATTAAAATTTTATTTTATATTTAATTAACGTTACATTTGCCTGATGTTTTATACCAAGACACTACAAAAATTGACAGTTGGCCTTGTAGTAGCGAAATCCAGTTTAAGGAATATATTATGTTTTCTTATTTATTCTATTTAATTTTGCAATAACTTAAACGCTTATTACCAGTCGTTTTTTTTTCAAAATTGAATTTGTGTCAGTAACTCAGTAGTGCATATTTACGATAGTAGGTATATATTTGCCATATATTGTTCTCATAGTTACCTGCCCCCGTATTCTTTATCTCAGAGTAAGGGTGCTGGATCACCTGATATTCAACTGCTATAAACGTATTCTCTGAGTTACTAACTAACTAAATCATCATTGTAAATATCAATGGTAAATAGTCTATGCTCTGACTGGCTCAACTTAGAACAAATATTTGATCTAGCATCTAAAAAGTTAGCTATTCATCCATGAATTTCAGTTTGTGACTCCGCATTCCCACTTCTAAATAAACTCTGTCGGTGCAAGGATCTATGATGGAACTGTGAATTTGTAAAGATATTTGATTTAATTACCTCAAAGGCTAACTGAGTTCTAGCGTTTGATTCTTGCATTTCAAGATTTGATTAACTCTGCGGATGCTCTTCAAATTGGGATGAGAATTCAACATTTTCAACGAGAATATTCTGTTATTTGTTTAAGGTGTTTGAGGAAGTCTTTGATGTGGTTAAGTTTCAAAGTGCCTTTGTAAGTTGAGGGTGCCTTTTCACTAGAGATGTGCCACTTTTAAATCGCTAGATGTTATAAGCTCCTATTATTGCGTTTGACACACATCCGTAGTAGATATGAGTGTATATGCATTATAGTGTCATTTTGTATTATTACATAACACATCTCTGATGGAAGCGCACCTTTAGTCAAGTACCTTACATAAATTAGCTATTTTTGTAGGTTGTTTAATCCAACCTTTTTTTTTTTGGAATGGCGCTAGATACTCTCATTTATGAATATTACAATATTGGTTATTTTTATAGGATCAAGAAGTAAAATTGAGGTTCTCTTTTAAAAACCTGTTATACTTGGATTTTGCGGGAATAAAGGCAAGGCAAGGGTGTAGTTTAAGAGACTTCGCACACCTTCGCAGGTTCCCTCAAGATGGTTTTCTTAACCGTAAGAGCAAGTGCTTAAATAACATAGCTCAGAAACACATCGCAACTTTCTCTCTGCGTCGTATTCCTCATTAATGAGGGTCGTGACCCCTTTCCATTAATCATATAATGGTAGGAGTTTTCTTGGGTTCCCACGTCCTTCCGCATACGACTCGACTAAGAGTATTTAAACTAGACATAGGTTTGTGACGATTATTATCAGATACTAGCTGACCCGGCGAACTTCGTACCGCCTTAGTATGCAAAATTAAATGTATATTTTTCAATATTTCTGAGATATTTTCTTAATATTTTTTTCCGTAAGAACCTTCTCCTAATAATAACAAATACAACGAAAAAAGAATTAGTGAAATCGGTCCAGCCATTCACGCGTGATGCCGTGACCAAGGAAAACGGGTTTCATTTTTATATATATATAGATAGATTAGTGACAATAATAACCGGGACCGACGGCTTAACGTGCTCTCCGAGACACGGAGGAAACGAAAATGCCAAATGTGAACCTCCAAATTCGTTTACCCATCCAGTTACCAACTTGGGTCAACATTGCTTAACAATCCACTGATATGCGTTGTCACAGCTAGGCCATTCGTCCCTCGAATTTTACTTATTCACCTATATGAAACTTACAGGCTAACAAAAAACCTATACTCAGTTTTATCTATTTTTCACCATTCTCACATTGTAGGGCTGCTGGAAGAAATCTCTTCTAGAGTTAAGTTGTCCTTGTACATGTCCTTTAAATTTTTAATTTTTTGTTTTTAAGTTTGGTACTAAATATATAAATAAATAAATAAATAAATAAAAATACTTAATGTAAACAGGATTTAGCATTTTGAGTGTAGGTACAGGACTAAGTTAAAATAGTTTTAACGTATAATTCCAACAAATTGCATAAACCACATAGCTCAGAAAAGTTACACGTGCGTGCCCGAGGACAACCGAATTATTAGGGGACGCCTAAACCAGGCTATTACGAGAAGAACTGTCTGCCGACAGTTTGTTCACCCAGATCAAAGAGAAGTTACCCAAAAACTATTTGCTCCAGCATCTTTACACTGAAGAAGTACCTACTTACCTATACATATAATACTTGTAAGGTCATGTGTTAAGAGTGAAGAAACTTCCTTGAACTAACCACGTTGCATTTAGGTACATACTATATGTAGATGTATGAAATAGTATGCCCGCGACTTCGTCTGTATTTTGATTCCCATGGAAAGTCTTTAATTTTCCAGGATAAAAATATGTAGCCTGAATTCATACTGCCTCGTTGTTAGCATGTTAGACTGCGGCTGACGAGGTCCCGGGTTCGAGTCCCGGGTCAGGCCATAATTAAGTATTGGGTTTTTCCGACTAGAAATTCTCAGTACTAGCACAGAATACGTAATAGTGTACTAGCCCCGAGATAGGAGATAGGATAGGCCCCTGTGCATCGGAGTTCACGTTAAGCCGTCAGTCCCGGTTATTATCACTAACATGTTAATAGTCGTTAAAGCCTGCCAACCGGTATTGGGGCAGCGTGGTGGGTCTAAGCTTTCCTATGATTGTGGAGGCCTGTGCCCAGCAGTGGGTCGTTAATGGGATGTAATGGTGGTGTTGATTCAGGGTATAGGTTCTCTCTTCATCATTCATATAATTTCCATTCCTTAGCTCCTTACAACCATATACAAAGAATACTCGCTGCTACGAGCCGCGCCTTTGTAGTGGGGCTAGACATTAACAAACCTCTAAACTTTCACATAATATTATATAATAATATTAGTAAGAAAGTTATGTTGAATATGCTCGTTCAGAACTGTTTAGAACACTAAGCGAAAACGCAGCGTAAGACTAACTTACTCGGATTTGTTCGTAAAATCACTTAAGTATACTTAACAGAAGCTCTTATTATTATTATTATTAAATCTTTATTGCACACAAAATTACGGAAAAATAAAAAAGACATTAAAACTACGAACTAGGACTACGAAACAGTATACCAAGGCGGTCTTATCGCCGAAGACGATCTCTTCCAGACAACCTTTGGAGACAGGAGAAGAGAATAAAACGGGTTGGTGCGCAAACTACAAGTATAATAAAATACACATATTAACTACAAACAATACTACCTACATATATACGTTCCTAAATAACAGTTATACTATAAATATATATATATATATATGAATAAATAAAATAACATAGAATGACTGACTTTATTAAGAACTACTGAGACAGATAAAAATTAATCAAACGACTTTTAAAAATTTTGAGTGATTATAGACTATTATAAGCTTACGTGTTGGCTGTATTTTGAGATTCAGCTCCATTGTATTTCCCTTTCTATAATATCTAGCTATGTGGAAAATTTAGACCCTAGGGCGACAAAGGGTAGATAATAATATTTTAGCGTCTACCTAAATATCTAATATTAGCTTTTAAACGTTTATAAACGTCTTCTGCGAGAATGAGTATTTCACAAATTATTTCTCTCTCTCTTCCATCTCGGGACCATGGGGTCCCGGACCTTTGGAAGGCATACGAGGGGCCGAAACCAATATATTATGTTATATATATATATTTCAATATTTGTTTTTTTTTGCAAGTGGGAGGAGGGATTGTTTTATTTTTTTTTGTTATAATTCTAATATCTCATGCACAAATTCATCAAAAGTTCATAAAAATTGGTTTACGCGGATACAGATTCTTAAATTAACTCAAATGAGGGTCAAAATTCCGAGTCAACACGAGATTGTTATTAAAGGATCCTTCTGAAAGTATACAAAATTGCAGCTTTTGAGAGAAAGCTAGGTAGGTATGTACAGTGAAATGAAATGAAATGAAAATATACTTTTTTTTTACACTATTTGAAATATTTGAACGAAGATGCACACAAAGTAGGTAACAGTAGTAAAGTAGGTAGGTAGGAAGTGAATACGGAGGATGTAATGCAAATGTATTCTCATCTTTTTAAATAGCATTTTTATTTACTTTTTCCACCCATACGAGCTTTTTCTATCTCATGCAGGTAGATTTTATATGTGAAAACTTGTAATTGGCTTTATTTTTCTTCTTATGTATTTGTATATTTACTCTTGTATGTAGCTGTGAGTTTTCTGAACCCATTAAAATTAGTTAATAAATAAGTAAAAACCTTAGAATAAGACCACGGTGGTTTACAGTATAGGTCGATAGTGCTAATTTTATGGGCAATACACTACTTACCAACAGGACAGGATAAAATGTCTGCGCAAAACACCTGTATCATATGAGTAACATGCCACCACGTTAAGAAGAGACGTGTTTCGCATTCGTGGTCTATGCAACTCCTTAAATGGACAAAACACACAAAGGACAGGACAGGACAAAACGTCATCAAAATGGGTTCTTATTTAGTATGGCAGCTCCCTCCTATGACACCTCCCTGGCGCAGTGTTGAGCGCTGTTGTCTTAACGTGCGGTGGTGCCGGGTTCGATCCCCGGCAGGGTCAATTTGGGAATTTATAATTTCTGCATTTTCCCTGGTCTGGCCTGGTGGGAGGCATCGGCCGTGGCTAGTTACAACCGGACCCGCAAAGACGTGCTGCCAATCGATTTAGCGTTCCGGTACGATGCCGTGTAGAAACTGAATAGGGATATGGGATTAATATAACTGCCACGCCCCTAACAGGCTACAGACTTAGCCCGCTAACCATCTTAGACTTCAGCACCACTTACCATCTGGTGAGATCACAGTCAAGGGCTAACTTGTAGTGTAGTGTAGTGTAAAAAAGTTTTATTGCCTACTACGATCTAACCAATGGGCTAATAAGTAATATTAGGTACGTTTACTTAAGCTTCTATATATGATTAATTTCAATATCTAATATACAGTCCAATAACCGTCCTTAGTTAAGTAATTCGTAGTGTGTAGATTTAAAGTAGCACAAGGACACTGTACTTTTTACACTAAATAGAACGGTTTCGTTCTTTTAAGTGTCCTATTGATATCGGTGTTATCGAGAAACATTGTAATTTCCAGATTAACAAGATGGCGCAGTCGGTCTTGATGAGCTTCGCGCACTTTTGTATGGTTTTGTTTACGAACTCGTATCTTATGGTCCCTGAGTGCGAATGAAGAATATTAATATCTATACAGTACCAATACATTAATTAGTTTACCCATTATTTCCCTGAGGATTCACGTGAAATCCTGTTTATAACTCATTTCATATTTTCTGAAATAAAAAAATTGCCGACATCCATACTCTAACTATATCAAATAGTAAAGGTTATCGTAAAGGTACACGTGCGAAAAGCTAAACAAGTTAGTTACTATAGGAAAAAATTACTTATAGGTACTTATCTACCTGAGTTAATCATTAAAAGCAACTTTTAGTTAATTTGAATAGGTGCCTAATTTATGTACTGAGGTTATACATAATATAATCTTTACTAATATTATAAATGCGAAAGTTTGGATGGATGTTTGTTACTCAATCATGCCAGAACGGCTGATCGGATCTGGATGAAATTTGGCACAGGACAGATTATAATCTGGAATATCACATTTTGTATGGCTCAAAATTAAAGAGTTTACTTTCAAAATTAGAGAGTAAAATCAAAAACCCTTAATCCACGCGAACGAAGTAGTGAGCATCAGCTAGTATGCTATACTTCAGCTCACAAACTCTATTTAACATAGTCCAGAGCTTTGGATTAGAAGCAATGGCCATTAGGGCCTACGCGCTCTACGAGCAGACTGGAAACCCCAAACCATTAAACGCAGAGTGAGGGCGCGCCCACTTTGCATGCATTTTCGTACTAACAGCGGCCGTGCGTACGTTTTTACATTGCAAATTCGGTTGATCGTATTGTACATTCTGCATATAGCTCACTTTACTCGCACATCCTTAGCTTGACAGTGGGGAGGCGTATGAAATAAAGCCGAAAGCGACAAACCTGTTGCTATTCTGTGGTTCACAATTTAAGGTGAAATGCCAAGAATTTCGGGTCGCCTTACGGCCGCAATTAAAATTATCATTAATACTAGCTGATGCCCGCGACTTCGTCCGCGTGAATTGAAGGTTTATTTTCCAGGATATAAAATCGCCTGTGTTATTCCAGACTATAATATACCTCAGTGCCAAATTTCATCTAGATCGGTTCAGCCGTCCTGGCGTGATTGAGCAACAAACATCCATCCATCCATCCTTGCAAACTTTCACATTTATAATATTAGTATAGATTCCCATCTTTGTCTACGTGGATTTCCATTATAATTTATAAAACTATTTTATGGAATAAAAAGTATCCTTTGTCCTTCTGCAGGATGCAAGTTATTCCGTGCCTTTTGTTAAGACTGATAATTCGTTCGAGCCATTGGTGTAGAATTTTATTACTCGTTCTATTTCAATGGTTCGAGTAATTAAAATTGAACAGATAGACTGTCACAAAGATGTTTGCGTGGAGAACGACCTAACGATATTAAATATTATGTACCTACTACGAAAAAATACAAATTGATTTGTTAATTAAACATGAATTAGTTTCTACTTAATAGCATAACAGCAGGGTGTAGACTGTAGAAGATTTTGCACTTTGTTTTCTTTATTACGACTTCAACAACCTTTAAGTTCCAAGTATATTGTTCTGTTTATATATTAGTCTATATTATGTTATATTCTTCTATTACTAGATCTTATTCCCAAAAGACGTTCACGGGTGGGCAATTAGGACTCTTGTACGTACTTCCATACGCCACGGTCTTGCACAGCGCCGCCTGGATCCAGCGGCTCCCTGCCACTCGTTTGATTTCGTCCGCCCAAAAAGTGAAGTTGGCAACCAATTCTACTCTTTCCAGTTCCAGGTCGCCATTCCAGCACCTCGGGATCACAGCTAGGATACTGATTTTTCCAATGTCTCATCCAATTGCTTTTGTAATAAGTAGGTATGTGTCGTGCCCATTCATCCATCAATAACTGAATCGAAAAGACACCATTTCAAGAAATGCTCATCTATTTTATGAAATGGTCAATTCTATGTTATATTGGGTATTTGACAAATAGTCAAATCAGCAACTATTTTTCAAACGTCAAAACGCGTCCCGAGTTGGAATTTTTATGAAATTTTGAATTGTGACGTCATTAAAGTTCGACACACTTTTTTACTTTAATCGATTGTTTAAAATGGTTATTCAACATAAAACTATCAGGGGGGTGGATATTACGACTTTTGGGAGATCCTCTATTTAATAATCACTTAAAAAACAATTTATTTGAATAGTACTTACCTAGTCTAATAAATAACCAACCTGACGGGGTCTCTAAGCATCTACACCTTTCTCAGTCTATAAAATTAAATATTTCTTTAAAATGGCACGTGAATCATCCAGCAGTAATACCCCCATATAATGCCGTGTCCATAATACTCCAGGTCTTTTAGAGTGTCGGAAGCCTCGAATCCATTCAACCCCGTTGGGTTGAAACGGGTTGAAGCGGTGTACAAGCAAGTAACGACTTGCTTATACACCGATAAAGATGTAATTCAGTTTACTTAAAAAAAGCAATAAGTAACGTGTTCGTACTACTAGTAATATTTACACTCGGACTATGAGAGTTAAAGACCATTTTTATAATACCCAATTACTATGCACGACATCCAAAGAACCATTTGCACCTATTGGCATTGATTACAGTGAACATGGAACTGAGAAATCCTGAACCAAGGACTCTGCACCTCTTTAACTATAGATTATGAGATTATTTCACGCAGACAAAGTGCAAGGGCACATAAACAGTGGTGTGCACAGGGTTTGAAGCTAGGGTAGGCATTGAAAAGTCAGAATACCTATTTACGTACTGTCTTGTTAAAAAACGAGCATTGATGTGTTTCCACTAGGGTAAGGAGTGCTTTTATGTCTATATGAACTGCACGCCACTGCACATACGGCAGGTAAGGGTATATGCTTCGATGTCCAAAACCGATCACTTCTATCACGCAACAGAGAATCTGATCAATGGCTTCTATAGACACAAAGAGAATTAATCAATGGCAATCTATCCTGGGAAACGTATCAAGGAGATTAAGCTGTTAGTAATATAGTGTTCGTACGATATCTATATTGATACGAGGACATTGGACAGTGTACAGTATGGTGAATACGCCTGCAAATAACTCGCGCCAATATTGGTGATATGTAACATATTGTACTAACTCCACAGTGCACTCTATTTATTAGGGAAACTTAACGGTGCGGATGAGTGCTTACATAGACGCTAATCCAAAAGCGATAAGTTGTTTAATGCTAAGTATACTTCACCTCACCCTTTTAATATGATAGCGGTCAGCGGGTGGTTTCAGGGCATAGAGCAGTATTTGTAACTGATTTCGAAAATATTTCCCATAATTTTGTTTTACATTCAGATGAATTGTAATTTGTAAGATAATCGTCATTGAATACGTTAAGTATAGATTTATTAATAAAGAAATATAAACAGCAGTCTGCGATTCCCTAACTAAGTACGATGGGGTTGTATCACTATATCCAAAAAAAACGCCCAAGTGCGAATTGGACTCGCGCACCGAGGAATTCGTACCTACAGAGGTATGCAAGTAAAAGTTATGGTATTTTTTAACCGACTTCAAAAAAAGGAGGAGGTTCTCAATTCGTCGGAATCTTTTTTTTATTTTTTTTTATTTTTTATGTATGTTCCCCGATTACCCGATTACTCGAAGACGCCTGGACCGATTTTGAAAATTCTTTTTTTGTTTGATAGGGTTTTTTTTTTTTAATCCACTACTAGCTAGCCCTTGACTACGATCTCACCTGATGGTAAGTGATGATGCAGTCTAAGATGGTAGCGGGCTAACCTGTTAGGGGCATGGCAGTTATATTAAACCCATACCCCTTCGGTTACTACACGGCATCGTACCGGAACGCTAAATCGCTTGGCGGCACGTCTTTGCCGGTAGGGTGGTAACTAGCCACGGCCGAAGCCTCCCACCAGGCCAGACCAGGGAAAATTCAGAAATTATAAATTCCCAAATTGACCCTGCCGGGGATCGAACCCAGGACCTCCGCACGTTAAGGCAACAGCGCTACACACTGCGCCACGGAGGTCGTCAAAAGTATACTTCAAAGGTGGTCCCATATAAATTTGGTGAAGATCTGATGAAGATCTGATGAAGACAGATGTTCCCCGATTACTCGAAGACGCCTGGACTGACTTGGAAAATTCTTTTTTTTTTGAAAGGGTATACTTTCCAGGTGGTCCCATGGTCATTAGGTCTGATGATGGAATCCTGGGGAAATCAAAGGAACTTAAATTTTATAAGGACACGAACCCAGATAGTTATAGGTACAGGTCTGTCTACCTTTCGAGAACCTATTTTTCTTTTTCTTTTTTTTATATTTACAGCACTAAAAAGCAAACAATAAAATTATTTTTAAACTAGCGAATGCCCGCGACTTCGTACGCGTGGATCGAGGTTTTGTGGTTCCCGCGGGAACTCTTTAATTTTCCGGGATAAAAAGTAGCCTATGTGCTATTCCAGACTATAATCTATCTCTGTGCCAAATTTCTTCCAGATCCGTTCAGCCGTTGGGGCGTGATTGAGTAACAAACATCCATCCATACATCCATACCGACATCCATACATCCAAACTTTCGCATTTATAATATTAAATAAATAAATAAATATAATAAGTAAGTAAGAGTAAGTTAAGAAGTAAGATTAAAATTAGAGTATTGAGAGTTTTATAACGTTTTAATGGAAGTTTGTTGAATATGGCTGTATGATTAGTTTTTATTCAAAATTATTATCATTCTTACTTTGAACCGTTTTATACTTAGAAGGGGACAGTTGAAACATTTTTTGTCGGTACGGTTGAAACAGTTTATTTATTTAATTTTCTTGTTTCTTATATACCAAGGGTACGCTGAAGGAAGACTACGAGAGGTTAGCCGGATTTATCAACGTACAAACAAGTCTATGAAGATATAAAAGCCGGATCTTCGATAAGAACAGCGGCAGAATATAATGGACTGAACCACTGTTCCCTGTTGAAGTGTGTACGTAAACGAGAAGCGACTGGTAGCGATGGAAATCAAGAACTTAGATATAAGTCTCACAATCGAGTGTTTAGCCAGGAACAAGAACGTTAATAATAGAATAAAAATAATATTAGATTATAAATATCGTGAAAATCTTGAATATTAATTTTTAAAAAAATTGTGATGTTCAACTGTGCCATTACGAGTCGTAAAACGTTATTAGACGATGAATCAAACATGTTCAGTTATTATATTTTGTACTATTTGCATGTGTTTCAATTGACCTCAGGCACTGTTTCAACCGACCCTGGTATGGGGACGGTTGTAAAAATTTTTAAATTTTTTAAATTTGATTTTGCTCATAAAATACAGTGATCTCAAATAACATTGCCCATTAGTAGACAGATACATGATCTTTTATTTAATATATTTCCGTCAGCGCTTGCTTTAGTAATCCCGATGCAATGGATCATAAACGCTAAAATGTTTCAACCGTACCCAGTCTCCCCTACTCCAAATTTTAGACTAATCGGTAGAATCAAAAATAACATACCTACAATGTACATACTTACAAACATCCCAATTTTCACATTTATAATATTAATAGTATTAAGTACTGAATAGTAAGTATTTTGTGCTTTAAGTGTACCATGTAATGTACGTCTGACGACAACAAAATATCCGATCATGCTGAGATAATGCGCAAATCGTCTAGATTTGCGCAGAAGAAAGCCAGATCGTGCATTTCCTACTTTAATGCTCAGTTGGGTTACAATGAATGTATACTAGCCAATTGAGCAAAGTAGTCGAACGAATTGTAAGGTATTCAGGATTTCTTCCGCTCTACGGCGTTATTCGTCTACATACTCGTAGCTTGGTCGGGCAATTCAAGTGAATGCGCTTCGTCCATTAAACGCTACGCGCTACCATTTCTAGATCTGCATGCAGGTTCCTTCGTGGTCGCAATTTTACCATGGGAAATCATTCGTTTACAATAAATACCTACTTGTGTGACGCTTGTTCAAATTATATTTGTTACTAGCTGATGCTCGCGACTTCGTCCGCGTGGAATGTTTTTTTTTTAAATTCCCACAGGAATTCTTCCGAATTTTCCGGGATAAAAAGTAGCCTATGTCGCTCTTCAGGTCCTCAACTATACCCATACAAAAAAATCACGTCGATCACGATGGACAAACCAACAAACAAACACACTTTTGCATTTATAATATTATAGTATAATTATGAATTATGTTAATATCATAATTAGACTGTATTTTTAGAACATACTTCTTTCAAGAGTAAACTGACCTTGGCTGGATAAATCGTACGCGACAAAAACCCATTTAGTAAAGTAGATTCCTTTTTCCGTGCATTAAACTGTGTCTGTCTCCCTCTAACATAAGGAGGCATATTAAGGAGCTTTAACACACACAGCACAGAACGAGTGTACAACGACACCACATGGCTTGTTTTAAATATTTAGTGTTGATCTTTTTTTTTGTTTTTAAACTTAAACCACGTTTTGTAAGGATTTTAAGGAAGGAAAAGGAAACTATGTTTTGTCCTGTCGTGCTAATATGTGTGCTCCAAATAAATGTGAGAGAATGGACGTTTTGTCCGCCAGAGAGTAGGAGAACCAACTTTTTAGTGTGTGCATAGGTTTTTCATAATAAAAATTTAAAATCATTAATTATTTATTTATTTTATGACATTTTTATTATTTTAAATTATTTTATAATCCTATTGACACTCGGAAGAGCCTTAAGTAACAAATAATTTTGAAATAATTGTATTTCAAAATAATTTTAGATTAAAATCTAAAATTATTTTGAAATTATCGTAACCTCATTTCCATATTAATTGCTGTCATATAGATGACATTAATTAATATGGAAATGAGTTTCCTTGCAAACCGTAATTTTAAATGACCAATAGAGTTCATTGTTCCTATTTTTAGTTTAAACGTTGTATAAAGTTAATATATATGCCGCTCCATATCGTTCGTTGAGATTGTCGAGATCCGAAACTACATTTAGAAACCGCGACGCTTGGCGTAGCAAGCTTTATTATGCCACTAGACTAGACTTGTGGTATTTATAAAATACCACAATGAATGATGATGCCCGCGACTTCTACCGTGATTCCCACGGGAACATTTTAATGTATGTATATTCCCCGGGATACAAACTATCCCCATACGGAATTAATTCATCAAAATCGGTTGAATGCCGTGAAAGCGTAGCAGATAGACAGATATACTTTCGCATTTATAATATTAAGTATGGATAATAGAGATGAATATTAGAAAGGGCCGGAATTTTCATTTTCTTTGTCGGCGACTACTCATTACTTGTAACTTATTAATTGCGTTGCAAAGGTTGTGATTGCTTTCATTTAGTAATAAGCAGATTCCTATAATTTCTGTGGTTTCATATTTGTGTCCGGTATTCTATATTTGAAATTATCATTTGATGTTCGTTTATTTTTTCTTTCAATGGGACTGATTTCACCGTAAAGTGTAACATTGCAATTGCTTTCTTTTCTTCACAATATGTTTTTAAATCTCTGAATCGTCGATCTAAGTCATTGTGTTCTGTTTCATCAAGTTATCGCTCCCGCGCACACTACACAGGTATACCTCGCTGGGTATCAATTGATGGAACATCCACCAATTTCACCAGAACTCGCTCCTAGCGAATAATACTTATGCACTAAGGGCCGGTTTTTTGAGACATAGTTAAGGCAACCAATAGTTAAAATTTGTAACAAATAGTTAAATTTCGGAAAAAAACGTTTTTTGAGACAAAGTTAGCCTAACTAATGGTCAAAAACCTGACCATTTGTTAAAATATTTAACTACAGCAATGCCGAGGGTTATGCAGATGGTGGATAGTAAACTTTTGTTAGAACATCTGTTCTTTTCAACTGTTTTTTGCTTTAAACAACATTTTGTGAACATTATTCGTTGAAGTGAGATTATATTCAGTAGAAAAAATTGTGTTTTTGCTGATTTTATAATGAACAATATTACCAGATATTTTGAGAATTCTGGGAGTTAATCTGATGATGAATTATTCACGGAATACGTCCTAATGAGAAGATCTAAAGTATTTAGACCACGAAATTCGCCGCTGGACCATTGGGATGACGTCGATTTTTCGCAACGATATTGGTTATCTAAAGAAACTGTTGCCTGGATATTCGAACAAATAGGTGTAGAATTACAAACGTCCACTACAAGAAATCATGCAGTACTACCCCTCGAGCAGTTGCTTATTACTTTAAGATTTTATGCCACTGGAAATATGCAACAGTGTTCCGGTGATCTTTCTGGTGTTTCAAAATCAACCGTATGTAAAATAATCCACGCATTGTCAAAACAGATTTGTGTTAAACTAAATCATTTAATTTCTATGCCTGAGACTGACGAAGAAATAAGAGAAGTTGTGCAAAAACTTTATTCAATTGCAAAATTCCCAAGTGTTATTGGTGTTATAGACTGTACACATATACGTATAGCGAGCCCAGATGGTGATAATGCGGAGCTCTATAGGAATAGGAAAGATGTCTTTTCCATCAACACCCAAAAGAGTTGTAGATGGAAACTTCAAGATAAGAAATATTGTAGTATATTCCTATATTGCCTGGTGGGAGGCTTCGGCCGTGGCTAGTTACCACCCTACCGGCAAAGACGTGCCGCCAAGCGATTTAGCGTTCCGGTACGATGCCGTGTAGAAACCGAAGGGGTGTGGGTTTAATATTACTGCCATGCCCCTAACAGGTTAGCCCGCTACCATCTTAGACTGCATCATCACTTACCATCAGTTGTGATCGCAGTCAAGGGCTAGCTTGTAGTGGATAAAAAAAAAAAATTTTTATGTACCTATATAATCACCACACAAGTCACAAACAAAACGATGTCACGATAATGTCATCTGTCAACGTCATATTACATTGGACTCTTCAAGTGTTGCCATAAAAATAATGACTCCCTACGAGAAATGATCTCGATTTAGGGAAATAAAGTGTTCATAGCAATGGCAATACTATGGATATTAGTTAATGCTAACTATAGTTAAAATTGCGATCAAAAAACGAAACAGTAGTTTAACCATTTGTTAGCGTCTTAACTATAGTAAACTTAACGAATTGTCAACTCTCTGTTGACTATGTCTCAAAAAACCGGCCCTAAGTTAAAGGAACATTCGAGGCACCAAATTCGAGAACAATGACGCGGTCATAATTGCGGTGCGATATTGTTTGTGACTCAGGAACAAGATTTTTTTAACCGGAATACGATAACTTGAAAAGCGATATTCCAAGATGGTATTGTAGATTATGAAGAAGTAGATTATGTTGAAAAGTAAAATTGTTGCTATATTTCTTGTGGAATTATTGAAAAAAATCGATGTTTAGGACTTGCGACCATTGAGTTTTTTTTAAGTTCTTGTGTTCGGTCTTGTGAATCAGAGTCACGTGGTCATCGATCGCTTAGATGGGCTTAATGACAGATGAATTGTTTAAAGCCTTCACGCATTTTGGCAACGGCGCGCCGTAGGCAGGCGCGGAGTCACATCCGAGCAGGGGTTAGCGGGAGAGCAGTTGCGGCGCGAGGGGTCGATAAGCAGTGTTGTGCGTTCCTTCGTGGCAGAGAGTCGTCCTCTGGCCCTCGGAGTTGCACTTCGCGACGCGCTTAAGGCGCCTACCGCGAGTTAACCACCGCAGAGTCACTTTTCCGAACGTCTCTCGTCTCTCCTGAGGTCATTGAGCGATTATCGGGTAAGAATAAATTATTGAAAACACTTTACAAACTTTTGAAGTATACGAAACTATTGGAGGGTTGAAGAGTTCAACTTTTTTGAACATTGAAATAAAAGTTTGTGAACTGTTTTATTTAAGTTAAATGTTTAAAATTTTATTGTAAAACAGGTTTTAAATAGGTTATCGAACGGACCGTGTCAGCTTTATGAGGTTAAAGCCATTGTGTCAGTCTGAGGAAATTTATACGAACTCTCTTTCGTAGCGCGGCGCCGCATATTTACTGAAACTATGCGCAAAATTGCGTAGAGGAAAGGAATGGCATATATTTTAATTTCAGCTTACATTTACACTGTTTTCCGTTTAGTTTTTCGTTTTTTCAGTCTGATTTTCGGGTTTTTTATTTTTATTTTAACCTCATCTCATTTTAAACTGAATGTAAAAGTGATAACCGTCTTCCGCATGAGAATTTCATTATTATTTTCAATTTTTTTTACAATAGTCTAACAAGTAAGGATTAATCTTTTCTTTTTGTTAAACTTAATTCAAATTTCTGAGGAATAAAGCTCATCAAAAGTTTATAAAAATCGGTTAAACGGGTTACGGATTCATAGGAATAATAAAGAGTCTTCAAGTATTTTATTTTATTTATTGTATTACGGTAGGTAAACCAACGGCGCGTACACGAAGCTAAAATTAAAAATCTTACTAATATTATAAATGTGAAAGTTTGGATGGATGGATGTATGGATAAATGTATGGATGTTTGTTACTCAATCACGCGCCAAACGGCTGAACGGATCTGACTGAAATTTGGCACAGAGATAGATTATAGCCTGGAAAAGCACATACTTTTTATCTTGGAAAATTAAAGAGTTCCGGCGGGACCTAAAATACCTCAAACCACGCAGACGAAGTCGCGGGCATTCGCTAGTATTACATCCTTATCCGTGAGACACGCCACTTTTAAATCTACACAACTATTGCTTAACAAAATTTATAAAAAGGAAAAACCAATCACAAATTACTACATAGTAAAAAGAATATAACTCCAAAGAAAAATAATATCGCCTATAGGGACGAGCAACAGGCAAAATATTATGTTAAAAGAGAACAGTTTGATTACCGCAATACTTCCAACTTAATATAATTTATGGCCGGAAGTCGGAACCATTCAGTAAATTAAAGAGCTTGCTCCTTAATTTACCTGGTGCTTTAAATAGAACTTGTTCTCATCATCATGTTATCACTTTAACTAATTGCCGGCTCACTACTGAGCACGAGTCTCCTCCCGGAATGAGAAGGGTACGGCCAGAGTTCACCACGCACCAGGTGCGAATTGGCAGACTTTAAACAACTTAGAGAACATTATGAAGAACGTTCAACGTTTAAAACAACGTATATTTAATTGCTTGAAACGCATCATAACTCCTAAAAGTTAGCCCGTATTGGAGGTCGGCTGTCCTAACCACTAGGCTATCACCGCTGTTCTCTTAATTAATGATCACAAAATCATTTCAAAGACAATCTTAACTGGAAAGCTTGGAACTTTATCAAGTACTAGCTGACCCGGCGAACTTCGTACCGCCTTAGTATGCAAAATTAAATGTATATTTAGCCGTTCAGAAGAGGAAAATATTAAAAAAATAAGATCAAGACAATTAAATCTAATTTACTTCAATATTAACATTAAATAATCAATCAAAGTAAACATCACAAACAATTGTTAATAATTTTAAACAAACAAAGAAAAATAACAAAGAATAGTATCAAACAAACTTACTGCGAATAATGCCGGTACCACAACCTTTGCGTTCGACGGATGAGCAACGAATTACCCGAGCTTGGCTGGATGCTCGCTTTTATAGGTTTTGGTCGGGTACCTACACTACTCACAATAATTTTGCCAACTCGGCCTATCCTGATTGTGCGCCGCCCTCGGCAGCACCGGAAACAGTTTCATCAGAAGCGTTTGCAGGAAGGGCTGGTGTGCGTATGCCATCTTCATTAGCTCCCCCTCTTGCGGTGTCTCCTGAACTAGTGAGGGCACCCAAAGATTCACCCGCATCGTCACAGTTACTGTCATCAGAACCTGCATAAGACACAAATGGTTGATTATATATGACGATGCACACTATTGCCTATTCTGACATTCATCACGCATACAAGGCCCTCATTCAAAATAACAACTTTCGCTACACAAAATAAAACGCTTCACATTCAAAAGTATGCATACTTCTCCAGACATTACATCTCAGTTAATCTCATACCTGAACTTGCAAGTTCACACACACACCACGTTAAAAACGTGCCAGGACAGAGCCTGATGCGCATTCAGAGAACGCGACTTCCCAGGACAAAACCTGCCAGGACACAGCCTGATGCGCATCTAAGAGACGCGACTTCCCAGGACAAAACCTGCCAGGACATAGCCTGATGCGCATTCAGAGAACGCGACTTCCCAGGACACAGCCTGCCAGGACACAGCCTGATGCGCATCTAAGAGACGCGACTTTCGAAGCCAGCCACTCTAGGTCGCCAGCCTCGGAACCACGCTACATCTGGGCAACACCAGTCATACAGCTCGACCAGCAAGGCAATTCACCTCACACCCAAATACATCAAACGTGCTACTGTAATCATAAGAAAACATTAAAAATGTTCGGTTGAATCTTACTTTCAAAAAATGCAGCGCAACTCTCAAAATAAATAATAAAAAAAAGAACAAAAAAAGGGCAGGGCTTCCATTTAGTTAATTAATTAATTAAGCATTGGTCATCTTCTAGTAATAGTAGTAGTAATACTAGTAGTAGTAATCTTTCAAACTTCTCAAAGTCCTATCAAAATAATAAAAAATGATAGGGCAAATCCTTCAAATTACTCAAAGCCTAGAAAGATGTATCAAAATAATTAAAAAGATAAAATAGTAAAGGGCTAGGCCCTGTTACGAAAACTCCTCGGTGTCTGCAACCCTCCAGTGCGCCGTCATAGCGCACAGCTGTCTCGTCGCCGCCAGCGCCGTCAGCGCTGCCAATGCGCCACTTATGCGCTGCGAATGCGCCACTAGCGCTGCCAATGCGCCACTAGCGCTGCCGATGCGCCACTAGCGCTGCCGATGCGCCACTAGCGCTGCCGATGCGCCACTAGCGCTGCCGATGCGCCACTAGCGCTGCCGATGCGCCACTAGCGCTGCCAATGCGCCACTAGCGCTGCCAATGCGCCAATAGCGCGCCGCCAGTGCACCACCAGCGCGCCGCCCATGGACCGCCATACGGTCATGCATCCATGTCAGTAGATAGACCGCCATACGGCCTTGCGTCCAAAATAGTCAGATGGACAGATACGACCAGGCATCCATCAGACTCGTCTAACAGGGTCTAAACTAACCTCTACAGTCTTTAATTTAACTTGTGACCTAACGATTGACCCAGCTTTACTAGAGAAAGCATGTAACTAAATTGGATAAGCAACTCGAAATAAGAGTTAGTCTAGTCTAAGTAGACATGTACATAAACCATTTAGTTTTATGGGGTGTCCCTATCACCTAGAGGATAATAGAGGTGATCACAATAGATCCTAATGTATCTTTTATGGAACTGTTATGAGGGTAGGGCGAAGATCTACTCCGATGCTGACACGAGCGAGCTACTCGAGACTTAGACCTATTGCGTGAACCAGAACTACCCGCACAATATGAGTGATGTTTATTATGACGTGAATGTGATAGACTCTTATCGCGATGTGATCTCGAGCGACTTCTATCATAACGCGAACGTGGACGAGTTCTAATATACGAACGTGAACGCGATCGTGAACGAGTTATATTACGTGGACGAATATTACACGAACGAGTTCTATCACGCGAACGAGTTCTACCGCGTGAACGAGTTCTATTACGCGAACGCGAAGGTCGTTGGCACGGCATCATGAACGAAAATTAACAGTTGTTTGTGAGGGTGTTAAAGAAAAACGTGAGCACAGGCGAATCCCACTTCTGAATTTAGCCGTTCAGAAGAGGAAAATATTAAAAAAATAAGATCAAGACAATTAAATCTAATTTACTTCAATATTAACATTAAATAATCAATCAAAGTAAACATCACAAACAATTGTTAATAATTTTAAACAAACAAAGAAAAATAACAAAGAATAGTATCAAACAAACTTACTGCGAATAATGCCGGTACCACAACCTTTGCGTTCGACGGATGAGCAACGAATTACCCGAGCTTGGCTGGATGCTCGCTTTTATAGGTTTTGGTCGGGTACCTACACTACTCACAATAATTTTGCCAACTGTATATTTTTCAATATTTCTGAGAGATTTTCTTAATATTTTTTTCCGTAAGAACCTTCTCCTAATAATAACAAATACAACAAAAAAAGAATTAGTGAAATCGGTCCAGCCATTCACGCGTGATGCCGTGACCAAGGAAAACGGGTTTCATTTTTATATATATAGATATTATGGCAACTCTCTGGTAGGAACTCTGAAATTGCCAGATTTTTGGAATCTCCCATGGAAGCATCACATTTAGACGCAGATACTGAGTGTATTTGTAAATGTCACTGCGACTCACCTTGCACAAAGACAGCGTTCCTGAAATGTTATAGGACTCAAGTTTCTTTTTTTTCTTTCACTCCAAAAAACCCCCTAATGAAATTATCAAAAGTTTGAACATTTTTAGGGTTGTGTACCTGAAATTTGGAATAGTTTTAAATAATACTTATCCAACCTATCCAATTCAAAAAAATATTTTTACTAATTATTACAAAAGAGAATGAAGGGGGGGGGGGGGGGTCAAAATTTAATTTTTTTTTACTAGATCGAATGAGGTATCATATGAAAGGGCTTAATTTGCTCACTCTAAAGAAAATTTTAAAAGTGGGGTTACTGTGTCGTGTGCGATATCATAGTCGAATGGTAGAAAGAAAAAAAAGTATATGATATACAGGTTGGTCCAAATAGTGACGTCCAAAGAAAAAAATTAGATTTTTCGTACACAAAAAACAACAAAATTTCACTCAGATATTAAGAAAGCCTTATCCTATTATCCTTTTGGCAATAAAAAAAAAACTCGAGCGCATCAGATATTAATAGCGTATACGCCCCAAGTATCTCTGTTATCGTAATTATGTATATAAATCTGCCAGTTTACATGCTGGGGGTGGCCGTATGGCAGGGTACCAAATTGTTAAAAAAAATTATTCGAGTGCGTCAGACATTCAGAGGAGAAGTTAGGTGGATCCAAAGGAAGCTCCTATTCACAAGACTGACGATTTAGACGTGGCGTTAAATCACTGCGGGTTTTGTACAAACGGTTCCGCTTGATGTCTCAAACGTGACCCATGACCCATAATCTGATGATGATCGTGAGGGATTTTCTTAATCTGAAGCTTTGAAAAAATAACTTGAATAACGGTTGACCCAGCAAACCGTCCATGGAACTCCCCACTATTTTCAAACTCAAAATGTTCGACCAATTTCCTTTTACGAAATTTTTCGAATTTAGAGTTTAGAGAGTTAACACCTTTTTGGAAATTTGAATTGCGATATCTCTCGAACAAATAAACCAATTTTGATCAAATTTTTTTAAAAAATATTTATTTTTTCAAAAATCTGTCCGACAAGAATTTTCGAAGTATAATGTAAAAAATACCTACCTTTTTTGAAATTTTTCGAAACCGATATTATCTCCCGAAAAAATTAACCGATTTTAATGCAGTTTGCGGCAGTCAACGTTGTTTTGTAAGGTTAAGAAAAAATCATTCATGATTTTTTAAATCTCTTGAATGTTTCAAATAAAATTCACGGAAAATATCATGAAAAAAACAATCTATTTCTTTTAATAATTTTTATAATTATAATTCACGTCAACGGAAAGTATAAGTGTGGAGAAGGAGAGAGTGAGAGATAGAGAAAGAGTGAAAAGTAAAGAGAGGCACGGAGTGGGAAATACTTACTGCGGCTGCACGTATTACTACTTAAAACTTATACGTATTATAACTTAATTATCGATTTTTCTTACTTCGGCTTGTGGAAATCGGCAGATAATAATATTATTCATATACTTATTATTATAACTCAAGTGGCTTCTGATCCACCTTCGCGGGGATATTCATATTCTTTCTCCTTTATACTGTATTCTATTCAATCCTACTACTCCTTTTTACCCCAAAGAGCGGTTTGAGTTTCTTAGTGACACTCAATGTCGCTCTCTTCGCTCCAATGACAATCTTATCTTAAAAATTCCTCCTCATAATACTTCCTTCTATTCCAAATCTTTTTCTGTTGAAGCTGTAAGGCTCTGGAACTCCTTACCGCTTCCCACTAGGCGCGCGCAATCTCTTGCATCATTCAAGAAACTCATCAAAGCGCACTTTCTTCCTCCCTAAATTACCTGTGTTCAACATATCCATTCTTTATTGTCTACGTTACGTCTTGTGGCTTCTATTTTTAGGTATTTCACTCCTTATTTTTATTATACCAATATATTATATGCTTATGAGTATACGAATTGGAATTTTGAATATCCGTGAATTTTTTTTCGTAAATTTTTGTATTCATTTACAATGCTCCGATTCTTGCGGGAACTGCGAAATCTGTGAATTTTTGTGTGACGAAGAGTTGCAATCTGATAAAATCTGTAAATGATCTTGTGGTCGAAATGTGAGAGGGACGGAAACATTTTACTAATGTCCATAATTTACTACACCCCTGTTCCAAAACCGACATGCCACAATTACACGAACAAAAGCTTGATAACTACGTTTGATGAAAATTCGTTTAAAGATTAGATCAGCTATTTTCCTAATCAGGTTAGATAAATAGATGATATTTATAATTATTCCATCATACTTATCAAACGTTGATCCGTGGATAAAGTGCGCGTTTCATCTAAAAATTATAAAAAATCCCTCAACACTGTGGAGTAAGCGTGGCTATGAGGCTTCCTACGAACAAAATTAATAATAATACAAAAGCGTAAACCAATTTACGTACAAATGGATCGTGGAATTGCCACGGACTGAAAAAGGGAATGACCTGAAAATTTTATCGGCCCAATTTGAATGATCTCAATTTTATAAAGTTTGGAAAGATTGTTTTTTTATGTCTTAAATAAGCTTAACATAAATAAACAACTATAAGAACATGGAGGAATTGAAACAAAACAAAAACAACTAGCTGACCTACCCCGCCAGAAGGAATTTTTAAAAATCCTTACTTAGTAAGTTTCTACACGGTTACGTAACTTGAGGAGGGTATAATCATATTATAACGTATACCTTTATAACATAGGTAAGCTCATATTAGGAAGACTTCAAATCGGCTGTCTAATGCCTAGCCGACTTTTACTATCCGAGAATTGCACGTGTTCAGTGCTCGTGGAATATCAAAAGTATTCAAGGTTTTAAGTATATTCAAGGTTTTCTTTCTACAGTCAAGTCCTATATGTTTGTTTAGCTAGTTAGCTACGAGATATTCTGTAAGTAGACAGGTGTTCAAGGCTTGTAAAATATTACATACTTGCTAAGGATTTTGTTTAAAACTTTTGTTATCTTGCGACCCTGGTGATCGATTTGAACGGTTGAGCCGCAGTTGACGACCTCCGTGGCGCAGTGTGTAGCGCTGTTACCTTAACGTGCGGAGGTCCTGGGTTCGATCCCCGGCAGGGTCAATTTGGGAATTTATAATTTATGAATTTTTCCAGGTCTGGCCTGGTGGGAGGCTTCGGCCGTGGCTAGTTACCACCCTACCGGCAAAGACGTGCCGCCAAGCGATTTAGCGTTCCGGTACGATGCCGTGTAGAAACCGAAAGGGTATAGGTTTAATATAAATGCCATGTCCCTAACAGGTTAGCCCGCTACCATCTTAGACTGCATCATCACTTACCATCAGGTGTGATCGCAGTCAAGGACTAGTTTGTAGTGGATAATAAAAAAAAAAAAAAAGTTAGCAAGCAGGCATCAGCACAATGATATTCTTAGGATCAACGTACTCCTACGTTTGTTCAATGGTTGATAATTTCGGTTACATTTGGGCTTTAAAGGTACGTTATACTAAAATTGCTTTTCACAGATCCTTACCTTAGTCTGGTAAAAATATAATTCGAGATATTCATACTAATATTATAAATGCGAAAGTGTGTCTGTCTGTCTACGCTTTCACGGCCCACCTGTTCTACCGATTTTGATGAAATTTGGTACAGGGATAGGCTGTATCCCGGTGAAGGACTTAGGCTTCTTTTTATCCCAGAAAATTAAGGAATTCCCGCGGGAATTGAAAAAACTTAAACCACGCGGACGAACTCGCGGGCATCATCTTGTACGTTTATAAATGAAGAAAAAATGGTCTATTATAATGGTGAGACGAAACGTTAATACAAAAACAAAATAAATTAATTCCTAGTAAGCGTCATTTGCTAATTGTAGCCCGAAGGTCGTAGAACAAAGAAACGCTTATTTAATTTTTCTTTCGTTTACTTTTCTACATCTAAAATTCTAGCTAGAATGATCCGTATCTATACATTTTAGTTGATTTTGTCCGGTGGAATTTTTATAAACATTGTATTATTGTGGGACGGATACCCTTTTACTTAGATATAAATACCCATTTATTGGGTTGGGATTAGTCCTTTAATATTATAATAGTAACTGATTGACCGTTTTAAGAACTTTATAATGTTCACATGAACAATGATGGGCAAACATACAAACAATCGCAGGTTCAGGCTAGAAGACTCGGCGATCCCGCTTCGTCCCGTTTATAAAACGAAAGTACTCAAGTCAACAGAATACTTACTTACAAGTGCCAACAATAAACCGTCTATGCAAACGACCTCTTTTTGACGACCTCCGTGGCGCAGAGTGTAGCGCTGTTGTCTTAACATGCGGAGGTCCCGGGTTTGATCCCCGGCAGGGTCAATTTGGGAATTTGTAATTTCTGAATTTTGCCTGGTCTGGCCTGGTGGGAGGCTTCGGCCGTGGCTAGTTACTACCCTACCGGCAAAGACGTGCCGCCAAGCGATTTAGCGTTCCGGTACGATGCCATGTAGAAACCGAATAGGGGTATGGGTTTAATATTTAACTGCCATGCCCCTAACTGGTTAGCCCGATACCATCTTAGACTGCATCATCACTTACCATCAGGTGAGATCACAGTCATGAGCTAACTTGTAGTGGATAAAAAAAACAAAAATGCAGGCGAGACTTGGATCATTTTACTAGAAATGTACAAGGTGACTTTCTATATTAAATGTTCACCTCCAATTCTACCTTAATGTACTCATAAAGTAAGGCATTATAACATTTTCACGCGGACAATGGATGGAAATGTGATACTAATTACAAGGACATTTTAATTTATATAAAGGCATGACTTTATCGATAGATACCTGAAAGCGATATGGCTCAAAGAGTCGCAAACCCGTAGTGCAATAACCGGTGCGTGAAAATAAATAGGTGTTGGGGGCCCACAATTCGGTTGCGAAGTCGAAGACGACAAGTAAA
This sequence comes from Erebia aethiops, assembly GCA_923060345.2. Lineage (NCBI taxonomy): Eukaryota > Metazoa > Arthropoda > Insecta > Lepidoptera > Nymphalidae > Erebia > Erebia aethiops. The sequence goes on along the minus strand of OV281079.1, from coordinate 6,598,911 downwards.
AGAATCGTGCAGCGTAGTGATAGGAATATTTCCAATTTCCTTGAAGGAGGTGTCCGACTGGGGTGACACCAATGTCGTCAAGTTTAACGCTACCAAAACGCAAGCGTGTCTATTCACCGCGAAACGGAGTTCATTCCCACTTACTCCGACTTTCCGAAATATATCCGTCCCAATTACCGACAGTGTCGAGCTCCTCGGTATCAACATATCGTCCAACCTCAACTTTGGACAATGCATCGAATCCAAGGCAAAAACAGCTGGTAAGAAACTTGGCATCCTCAACAAAGTCAAGCGGTACTTCACGCCGGAACAACTTCTTATCCTGTACCAAGCACAAGTTTGATTGTGCATGGAGTACTGCAGCCATTTATGGGATGGCTCTGCCAAGTACCAGCTTGACGCATTGGATTCGGTCGATCGTCACGCCAGGAGACTTATTGGCAACAAAGCGCTGGTCAGTTCAAAGCTGTAAAGCTTAGAACATCGGCGCAAAGTTATTTGTCTGTCGGTATTCTACAGGATATATTTCGGAGAGTGTGCTCAAGAAATATTCAATCTGGTTCCTCCGTCACCTTTTTATTATCGAACCGCAAGGTATCGACAAGGTCTGCACCTTTACGCAGTCGAAATTCCGCGGGCTCGTGCGAAGCGATTTGCTTCCTCGTTTCTTATTCGAACCTCTAGGATATGGAATACCCTTCCGGCTTCCGTTTTCCCATCCTCTTTTAATATAGGTACCTTCAAATCAAGAATGAATAGGCATCTTCTAGGCAAGCGCGCTCTACCTTAGGCTGCATCACCTCTTGCATGCAGTGATTGCAGCCAAGCCTAGCTAGCCTATATATTTAAAAAAAAAATCAGTTGAGTTGAACAAATGGATAATTTACGCTTAATGTAAAAAAGCATATAAGAACTCCTTAAAGAGTTCCAGTAGTATGCTTTCAGCTCTCAAATGATAACGATTTTTGAAAATGCAGAGGCTCAATTTTCCAGTAAAGGCCTGATATCTAATGAATTATCCAAGATAAGCTTACTATCTGTTAGAAATAATGGAAAATATAGGTATACCTATAGGTATACCAAGTTTATAGCTAATGGATAACTCCGTGGCTTTAAATCATACGATACTGTCGAGACAATAGCAGAATGTAATGGAGCTTCTTTGTGATTGGCAGGTAAACTTCGTTAATATAGCGAAGAGACAACTCAGAATAGAAATAGAATGAGTACTAAAATAATACATCAATGTTGGTATAGTACAGGTTATTCAGTTCTGGATTCAAACTAATATTATAAATGCAAAGGTGTGTCTGTTTGTCTGTCTGTAATGCTTTAACGGCCCATCATGCCCATCTTTCTACCAATTTTGATGAGATTTGGTACAAAGATAGATTGTAATACGGGAAGGACATAGGCTAATAGGATTTTTTATTCTTTAAAATGAAGGAGTTCCAGCGGGAATACAAAATACTTAATCCACGCGGACGAAGCCGCAGGCATTGTCTAGTATAGTATATTTTTAACAAAGTCTATCATAACCAAACAAGAGTTGCGGTGGCTTGTAAACACGTCCTGTCAAACTCAGTATAAACCATGTATCACCCCTATCTGAAATAATTCAAAACAATACCGTAATTCGTTACTGTTTCGGATATATTTCAAACTAGCTGATGCCTGCGAAATCGTCCGCATAGGAAAAGGTGTTTGAAGTGAAACTTTTTTAGAATCGAAAATTCGATGAAACGAAAAAGCGACACCAAAAAGAGACAAACATATTCATAATAGGATTTAGCCTGCGAGAGAATGAGATATAATACAAGTTAGATTTATCTCATTATCTCGTAGGCTACTTTTCTGACTTTCTATGGGGAGGAGCGGGACAGTGCACTGCAGTACACTTTAGAAGAATGCCGTGCTTGGGATCCCGAGCACCGCATCCTAATCCGCCACGTGGGGGTAGACCTGTCCCCACCGGCTTTGATAGCGGCTATGCTAAGGAAAGAGGAAGCATGGAGAGCAGTGGTCTCTTTCTGCGAAACCGTTATGGTTAAGAAAGAGACCGCTGATCAGGTTCGAGAAAGAGTCGACCCGGCTCGGAGACGTGGACGTTGAAGTGTCCATGTAATAATCCCTGAGGAAAAGACCTCAGGGTCGAGCATGGCTGGAGTGGGGGCTCTAGTCGTGCACCTAATAATACGACCCTGGGAAGATGGCAGCTTGCTTTGGCCAACATGTAGCCATACCTCATGTACAGGTCCAGGTAATAAGGGAACTTCTCCAGGAGTCCGGGGTGAGCACTATGAGCATCGCGCAAGGGGGGGCACCGATGCGTTCTTAAGAGATTTCGGAGCCTCTCGACATGCATTAAGTTCGGCCACCGGGGGGGTTTTAGTAGGTAGAAATCCTACATAACCCGATTTACCCCCCCAGGAAGTCGGGTATCTTAAGGTTGATTTCCCCCCGGAAAAAAGGCTACTTTTCTGAAGTTCACTTCAACCGTATATGAATTGCAAACACACACTTTTTTTTCAAAAAGTGACCCATAAAAAACTATAAGGTATAAAATTCAAACCGTCCATATATTTTTAATTATTCGTTTTATTCATTAAGAAACAACTTAAAATCGAAACACTAAGCAGTATCTAAGTGAATTTCCTAAATAAAAAAATCACATTGTTTTTTGCAGACGTAATTTTCACCTGTTATTGTGTGAGTTTATTTAGTGAGATTGGACACAATTTACGTTTCATGTTGGACAAGGTGTCCTTATATACGTCTTGTTTTGTTTCTATCACCGGTTCAGAAAGGGATTCTAATAAGAACAACCAGCAAAAAACTCATTAGTAGTTTTTTTTTTTTCAAAAGGCAAAACGAAACAAAACTCTCTTTCTTGTGAGGCGCTAGTGCAACTTTGTCATTAAGAGATTCAGAACACTTATTACTTTTACGATCTTTTTTTAATTTTTGTAAATAATGACGGTATCATTCCAGTAACTGTACATTGGTTGCCTAGTGTTCGCACCAAGGAATAGCTGCCGACGTTCATATTATTATCTTTTAACGTACATTTTTTTTTTCCAACGCGACGGGCTCTAGACTAGATGGTGTGGTAATATTATTTATTTATTGGTGGACGGATCAATACACGACTTCTGGTTAGGGGTTAATACTTAACTTTTTTGCTTTACTGACTGGATATTCCGATGACATATTTGAATATTCATCTTCACTTTTTCAATAATTCTTCACAAATATAGTTTACCAATCTTCTTGTACCAATTTTAAAAGCTTTTATCTAACTTGGTTATAAATTATGATATAGCGAGAAAGAAAACGATGACTTTAAGTGTTTTTTAGTTAAATTATACTTCTTCTGTTTGATTCGGATCCATCCAATCTAACGCCAATTTGGTATTTGACAACAAGTCAGCGACTTAAAATTGTTAACAGGGGACGTGGATATTAGATCCTACTTCTGGAAGATCCTCTATTTATTAATAATAATCACTAAAGCAAGATAAGATTACAATTATTTTGCTATAATCCGCTAACAGGCGGATTATGCTGTTGGCGGATTATAGCAAAATAATTGTAATCTTTTCTTGCTAAATCATGAACTTCCGCAACGTAACGCCTGATTCTATCCAATTTAATCACTAAAATAAATAAAAAATAAAATAAAATAAAATAAAATATATATTTATTGCCAAATACATAGTTACAGTCAATTTTTAACTTTAGTCTCTGCACTAGGGAACCTGTATCGCGGGACCATATTATAATTACCTAAGCTTAGACTTAGCTGAGGACTAGCTAGGACACAATTTTAAAATTTTAATTAAAAATGAATAAATAATATACTAAAACAAATGTAACTAAATAATAATAGTTTTAAAAAACTAAAAAACACGCTTTTGACGCAGACACTCCGGGTCTCAGGAAAACAAAAAATCGCTAATCCTGATTATCCGAGTAAGGTTAACGGGTCAAACTGTTTAAAATATTGAATTGTCATCGGTCCTTTAAAAGTATGCCAAATTTCGAGTTAATCCGACGTTTTAAAGGGGGTCAAAATCATGTTCAAAGATTCCGTTACATACTAACATACTAACATATATTTTACATTTATTTTACTAACAACATATAATTTATTTGAATAGTTGTCAAATACCCAACTACAATGATTTTGCCGCGTTAGTCATGTGAAAACTTTTTGATTTACCGGGTTTAAAAAGTAAAACTGACGACCTCTCTAACGCAGTGGTGAGCGCTGTGGTCTTAAAGTGAGAAGTCCCGGGTTTGATTCCCGGCAGGGTCAATTTTGGAATATTTTATAATTTCTGAATTTTCTCTGGTCTGGCCTGGTGAGAGGCTTTGGCCGTGGCTACATACCGGCAAAGACGATGTAGCGCCAGGCGATTTAGCGTTCCGGTACGATGCCATGTACAAAACCTATTGGGGTGGGTTTAATAATATAACCACCATACCACTAACCGGTTTGCCCGCTACCATCTTAAACTTCAAACTTCAATCTTTCTTTATTCAAGTAGACTTTTACAAGTGCCAGTGAATGCCATTCCTAGACTGCATCATGCCCTTACAACCAGGTGAGATCGCAGTCAAATGCTAACTGGTAGTGGAATATAAGAAAAAAATACCTGTATTGCGGCATGATTCAAGGAACAACCAAAAAATATACTATCGCGTCACTAATAATAATGAAGTGATACTTGTTAATATTAATTATTATAAATCCTACTAGCCGTTGTATCTTCAACAGGTTTGTATTTGACTTATTCATTCGTAACTTGATCCAAAAAGCCGCCAACAACCTCATACCACCCCAAGGGGTGTTACGGGGCTCTCTTGGCTCTAGGCCAATGTCAAATGAAATATTTCTAGTATACGAGAACTGACCCTTTGTAATTCCTTTGATCCTCAACTTTCTCTGCTTTAAATAAAGATAACGCACCCGTATACCACTAGTTGAATAGAGGGAATCTTCACACGGGTGGTTTAACTCTCGTCAGGTCTTCGTCGTCATCAACCGACAGACGTCCACGGCTCATCAGCCCACAGTCTCTCGTGAGACACGCGACTCTCACGCCACTTCTCTTTGCGACTCGCTGAATGACTTCCATCCACCTAGTTGGAGAATTCAAACAGTGCGCTTTCCATTTGGTATCGTCGTTCTACCACCTTGGGACCCCAATATATATCTGTTTATCACTCATATCCTGAGTGAAGACCATTTTGGGGATCAAGTCTCATTTCGCGATTATTTTCTTTAAAAAGTCTGTTATTTCTTGTACTTGTATACCCGAATAAAGATTTCTTTCTTTCTTCTTCAAACTATGAGCCACACCCATATTTCCCACTTCAGCTTAGCGACTCTTCGAGCTATGTACGATTGCTTTAATTTTTATACGGGACTCCTTACTTAAAAATATTGCCATTTTTTTATGGTTCAATATTTCTGAAACGCGGAATTGCGTGTTCGTTACTTTTTTCTACAAAGATTCACTGAACAAATATAACTTGATTTGATGGTGATACAGAAATCTTGAAGACGGTACATTTGTTCATACTTGAATGGGCAATCTTTTATAGATTTTTTTCAAGATGCAATGAGAAATCTTTGGTTTTCCAGGATAAAAAGGATCCTGGATGTCATCTATCTTACTATTACTGAATGTTATTATAACCCATATCGGTTATATAGGTGCATATTATGGGTTGAGAAAAGGTAATAGTCAGACGAATAGACAGACAGAGAGACACAAGAATGTATAGATTATAATACTCGTTTAACCATAATAGGATGGCATAGGTGACTTAAACCTATTAAAAGTAGGGCAAATGGAACAGTTCTAGGCAGGCACGTTATCTCGTAGCCGGGTGCTACCACTCCATTGCCTACGGGCTACGATTTAAATAGAATTGCATGGACATTGGACACTGGATAGACTCTGAGTTATAGGCTACGCGTTGATTTAATATTGTACGTTCACGCGTGATCCAACCACAGTGAGAACGTTCATTTTGTGATCGAAACCAACAAAAGTGGTAAATATTATATTATTTGTGGGATTTAAATGTAATGGTGGATGAGTTCGAGATACGAATAGGTATAAGGGGCGTTTAACGAAATGAAACATATTTTTAATTAAACGTGATACATTGATGAACATCCCGATATCCCATACACCCCGAATGGACGTTTTACAATCAAGTCACAAAAATTACAAATTAATATTAAGTTACGAAAATTAAATCTTACTTCCTATAATCAACCTTTAATCAAAAAGTCACGGAGTAGAAAAAGCAAGTTTACCTGAGGTAAGCCCTTAGGTTACCGCCACCATATCTTTCAAGTAGTAGATAATAAGTTTGGTCAAGAAATGGTTGCTTAAAAATGTATTTAGTCGACACATGGGTGTAGGTCAGCCTTTTGCTCAACTGGTAGGCACACAAATTTTTAGAGTCGTGGTGTAACATGATACCGGCTTTAACCTCGGTGGTAGCTAGGTACTCTCCTGTGTGATTGGCCTAGATGATAAAGGTCAGCCCGGAGATGAGGAACTCAGCAGGTATTGAAACCGTGGGATGGGGCTGGTGGAGCGTAACACGATGGTAAGCCACGATGACTTTTTTTTATTTATTTTTTTTTCGCTGGGAAATGCGTTTAGGCATCCCTCTCGGAGGCAGGCAGGTGAACTGCAGTGCCTCCGAGAGGGTATGTGGGACTCACTGGCACTCCAGAATACCCACTAAAACCCAGCGGCGCTCCTGCGCATCGCCTTAAGGCTGGGTTACGGGAGCACCTAAGGCATTCATCCGCGACCCAGCCAGCGACATCCGCCCAAGCGGAACCTCCTCCGGGGGCATACTGCTGCCCCGACTTCCTCATTGAGGGACACCACCGAGGTGCTCCTCACTCCCGCAAGCCACGATGACTGGTGCAACGTCGCTGAAGTGCGAACCTCGCTCCCTGCATTGCACTACACCAGATTTAAAATAATTATGAAAGCAAATTTTTTCTTCTGCAAAAATCTTAGGTGACGCGTCCCAACTAGACCGCTGAAACGTGAGAAAATAATCACACCCATCTCATGAACGCGCCCGGTTTGACTGAAATCACACAATGAATTCCGTTCCGTGTTCCGTGAACTGCAAGACCCGTCGCTAGTATATCCGCGTTCGGATATTATAGAATTAAATTATTTATTCAATACCAATATCCGAACCAATACCAATTTATTTATATAAATAATGTTAGGTATAATATTAATAATAACATGGTTTAAAATTATAAATAATTACATTATAAATTAATAATACTAAAATATGTAACGCTTCCTCACAACTGTTGTGGCACACGAGTATAGTGGTTGTGGCACCTATGACTGGACCACAACTTGCGGGACTTGGGTTGAGTGCTAATCAAAGAGTTGTTTCACTGTCAATTTATAGTATATTGATTAAAATACAAAATTTAGCACAGGTATTAGTGCGCGTGGCGGATACGTTAGCACTGTCGCCAGTCGCACGCAGGCGACTATACCTTGTGTCTCAAAGTGCATTCATTATAAAATAATAAAATAATTCGTATATGCAAGTTAAAGTACTAAAATTGTAATAAAAAAAGTTGTAAAAATCATTGATAAATAGAATACAATAATAACAGGACAGGAGTATTTTCTTCTAGGATGTATGCTGGTTTCAAACGACCGATTGAAATATACGCTTGACGCTACGGTAATTAATTCTTTTAAACATTCTCTCGCCTACTTATTACCTAATGCTCGCGATTTCGTCCGCGTGGATTGAGGTTTACGGTTCCGACGGGAACTCTTTAGTTTTCCGGGATAAAAAGTAGCCTAAGTGTAATTCCAGACTATAATCTATCTCTGTGCCAAATTTCATCCAGATCCGTTCAGCTGTTATGGCGTGATTGAGTAACAAACATCCATCCATCCATCCAAACTTTCGCATTTATAATATTAATTTCAGTTTCACATTTTGTAATGACTCCGTAATTCTCTTTTTTTTCTTCTATATTTTTATTTTCTGGGCCGTAAGCTTTTTTGCTGACGTCATCACACTAAAACTTTCATCCCCTATTTCAACCCTTTACAGCCCTTTTTTGGCATTAAAAAGTAGCCTATGTCCTTTCTCAGGCTCTAGATTATCTCTGTACCAGATTTCATTAAAATCGGTTCAGTAGTTTAGGCGTCATTGCGTAAAAAACAGACAGACACGTAACACTGTCACTTTCGCATTTATTAGTATGGATAAGGAGCGTCATAAGGAGGTTTGCGAACTGCATCGTTTCTAACAAAAACTTTATCACATGATAAAAACACTTGATGCACGAACAATTTCCGCGAATCTTTATTTTCCCTGCTAACCGGTTTCAAATTCCTAATTATTGATTGTAGCTTATTCACGTAACTCTCTCTATCTAAGCTAAAATCTTTCATAAAACTCGCAAAGCAAACGTATATTAGTACTATATAATACAATTTCTGCACTACTAACATTCGTGTCAACCCTAATAGCGGCTCTAACAATACGGTAGGTAATTCCTCTACACGTGAATTTAACGATAATAGTCGCGCAGACAAAGCCGACTTTAAAAACCTATGCCAACGTTCTACAGCGCCATTGCTTTGACTGTGTTAAGCAGTAGTACGTAACTTATTTATACCTCCAAGCAATAAGAGATGTGAAAATAGGTTACTTTGAAAATTGTTAGCCTGGTCACTTGTTAATCGAAGCGCGACCCCAAACGGGTTATCCAACCGTCGTAAAATACTTTTGTGACTTCTTCTACTGTCATTTCTTTAATTGAGAAAATATCTGGCCACCGCGTAAAGGATGACTCACGCCAGACCGTGTCGGGTCCGGCCCGAGAGCACGTAGCATTGTCCAATGCTCGGCTGTCACTCGGTTGCCGCTTGGTATAGCGTGAGTATCTATCTCCATACAAAATATACGTAATATTAAGTTAACCGTGCTACGGCCGACGCTCGGGTCGGGCTTAAACCGATCTATCATTGTCATGCATTATCTATAACCGTCGGACGATGTGCTAGGAGGACCTATTATGTCTATGTGAACATACTCGAAACGACCAGCTGTCTCGTAAGTACCTAAATCTGAAACAGTATGCCGTGTCTGCGTGCTAAGATTCAAATCTTTGCACGCTGACAAGCGACGCATGTCTTAGCCCATCTCCGTATGTCTTTATTCATTCCAACTCAAAAGTATCTATCTCCAACCATTTTTTTAGTGGTGCGGGTGACTCAGGTTGTGAATGTCATTAAAACGATATTCACTGTCGTACCCTTCTTGTTGACGTTTCGCAATCAATATAATGCTCAGTACCTGGCAACATGATAATGATGAATTGCATATTGCGCTTCAACTCGTGGAACTCCGGGTCATCACTTTGCGGACGTGCAAGCTCTGCGAAATCTATAGACGTGGGACACATTATCTCCTCGACCCGGCATAAAGTGTCAGCAACAACGTTATCATTTCCAGTAATATAAGCCGTATGTCTGTCGTTAATTCGATAATAAACATGATCTGTCTAGCACTTCTAGGTAGCTCTTTTTCACATACCATCTTACTGAATGCGAAAGTGATCTGTAGGTATAAACAATTAAATCGTTTCCTTCTACTAGATATCGAAAGTGAGCTATTACCGAATACGCGGCTAAAAGCTCCCTATTTCTTTTCTAGTTTCTTTTGTGCTTCCGCTTATTTCTTAAAATAATAAGCAATAGGTTTCCATGCATTTCCTTCTTTTTGTTGAAGACCAGCACCTAGACATGAATCCGACGCGCCCGTCATATTATGCGCTATAAGTTTGTCATCTGCCAGATGCGACAAGGTTGCATCTTGACTTAGGCTCTGCATGCACTGCTCGAATTGAGCAATTGCGGTGTCCGTCCAAGAAATTTTCAATTTATCATTTTTCTTGGTATTTTCATCAAGTAGCGATCCAACTCGGACTGCTGCTTAGCTGCCCCTTGTATGTGAGCGCTATAAAAATTTAACATACCTAGAAATCTTCTGAGTTGGACCCGCGTTGCTGGCCTCGGAAACTTAGAAATATTAGAGATATTAGAACGGTACACCATTATAATAGCCACTTGATGATGCCCGCGACTTCGTCCGCGTGGATTAAGGTTTCTTGATTCCAAAGGGAGTCCTTTAATTTTCCAAGATGAAAAGTAGCCTATGGTCTTTCCTGAGATGCAACCCATCTACGTACCGAATTTCGTCAAAATCAGTCGAACAAATGGACCATGAAAACGTGGCAGACAGACAACACACTTTCGCATTTAAAATATTAGTATAATGTAATGATAGTGAAGATATTTAGTAAGTAAATAAAAAGTACTGTTTGTTTTTTTCATAATAAAGGCGGAAGATTCTTTTAAAATTAGTGCGACTTTTTTAAAGCCGATATTCAGTGGTAGAACAGAGCCACTTTCCGTCAAGCTCATGTTCCGCTCTTCGAAAGATACGGCAATTATCTGACGTTGGAACAGCAAAGCCCGCCTGTGATATGTAATTCCGAGGCATTTCATTGTACGGCGGTTTCAAATTATTTTAATATCAGCGGTATTCTGATATTAAAACGATTTAGTAATAAACAAAGAACACCGCTCCCTTAGTCTACATCGAATTGCGTGTTTCACGCTTCTTTTCTAGCAGGAAATAATATTAAAATGCATATTACGGAGAAAACTGCTACAGTTTCATACGTAGGAATTCGAATCAAATATTTGTCTCATCAAGTGTATCCTTACTTTTAAGTTTTTTTTCCCTTAAGTTCTAGACAGGAAAACTCATTCTCCTTTCGATTGCTCGTTCACCACGAGTGACCAAAGGACCAGGCTGTGGTCATTAGTTGATTTTACCTAGAAATTTTCCTCTAGCGTCTGCGACAGTGGCTATGCCGGAAATACAGAACATACAGGACATACAGGTAGTTAATACCTATTTCTACTCCAAAATCACTTATTTACGTCCCTTTATTCAGCTTCACCTAACTTCTTTTAGTGCTGGAGTCTGTGCTGCAGCCTGCAGTAGCTAGAACTTGATGACATTCATGCCTATAGAAAGCAATGAACAGGTCTACAGGAGTGCGCCGCTTATAAAGTGCCTATTCACTCTTACCATGAAAGTACTTAAGTGTCAGAAAACACGGACGCCGGACTCAAACTCTGTTTTGTTATGGATGTCGAGGGTTCGCTTCGTATGCTTCCTCTACCTATTCGCTGTACTCGTAAGTTTATTTCATTCAACCTAATTCGCGAGTTTCTGGCATCGCGTTTTAATTACAATTTATGAGTAAAACAGAGCAGGCTACGGGGAGTTAGGGTGCTCAGATTTCGTTTTGGTTCGCATTCCACGCAACTTCATGAGTTATGTATGAACTCAATTATCAATACTTAATTATTATTATCATCCCGTAAAATTAAGTTTCCCCGGGAATCAAAGAAACTGAATCCACGCGGATGAAGTCGTGGGCATCATCTTGTACTTATTAATAGTTCTTTGTGACATGAAGCCTATTTTTCGGTTTTTTTTTACTTTTAACACATTAATGGACAAATATTATTTTAATCTTAACGATAGTTACAGGCGAAGGGTTTCTCACCGGTGTGAGTTCTCATGTGGGTCGCGAAGTTGCTCGGGTATCTACATTTGAACGGGCAATATTGGCACGCGTATGGTTTAAGTTAATTTTTAACGATAGAGTTGAACCCTCGTGTAACAAATGTTTATTAAGAAAAAAGAAATTGTTTTATTTATGCCGGATTTCAGTGACAACAATAAAATGAACGTATAACTATAAATAACTCCGGTTAAACTCACGTGTTAATATGAATATCACCCACGGTAGTTTAAAGGTTAAAAATAAACGTACGCTAAACGTTGTGTCACGTTACGCGCACCAACGCGTGTTTGTTCACACCAAACAGCTCGGCACACCGTATTTCAATGTATTCAACTTCGGCGTTCGAACGTTGCGTGTATGCGCTGCGTTCAAAAGCACAAACGCACCCCTATTTTAAACACTGCAGATCGATAGCGAGCCCGCATTTTATTTCATAATTACAAGTTTGGATAAGGCACGCTAACTAGGGTACTGATGGTAAGAATTTTTTAAGCCATCTTACTGACCGGTGGTTAGCGTGTCATGATGTAGAGCTCCATACTTCCATATCCATACTTAAATAGGTAGGAGAAAGTTTAACTGTCCCGAATATTACCAAGCTTTACAGGAATCAATAAGAAATGAGGATTAGCTTTTTTCAATACAAGTTAGCCCTTGACTGCGATGGTAAGTGAACTCACCTGATGGTAAGTGATGATGCAGTCTAAAATGGTAGCGGACTAACCTGTTAGGGGTATGGCAGTTATATTAAACCCATACCCCTAATCGGGTTCTACACGGCATCGTACCGGTGGTAACAAGCCACGGCCGAAGCCCCCCCACCAAAACCCTCCCAAAGTGACTTATCGGCCATCGATGACAAAAGAGCTGAAATGGTAATGAGAGGGTCATTTAGCTAAAGGTTCCACAGATAGCTATGACCATAGAATACTCAATAGTATTCTGCTAATATGTACGCGTAATTCCAGAAGTAGGCACCAATTTAACACTTAATATTTTTGCACTCTCATATTTCAAACTTGCACGAGTAGGTAATTAGTTAATTATTCTCACACTCGACTAAGCCTCATGGCTAAAGGTATTCATTTTATTAAAGCGCGATTGCCATCGCCACCTCTAAATCAAATTGCGACCTAAACCACAGAATAGTTAAGCCTAAACACAAAATTATTCAACAGCCGCTGAGTGTGCTGGACGCAGACTGAATTTCCGTAGTCAAAGCGCCCGCATTATGCAAATTATTCCAATATGGCGTTACCGTCGCAAGCGAGTGAAATACATCGAATGAGTCAAATATTGATTTAATTAAACTCAACTAACTTTATCATTTCTAAAAATTCAATTTTAAAGTTAAATCTGACAATTATTACTACGTAGAAGTACCGGGAGACCTAAGAATCATCGTACCTGAAAAATAGCTGAGAGTATAAATAATTGGGAGAGTAATATTTTAATTTATTTTTAATTCTTTTATTTTAAGTTTTTAAGAATCCAGCGGATTCTTTGAACCTCAGTTTACCTTGTATGGCCCCGTTCAGGCTTGGTTTTTTATAATTATTTCGTACCATTTAGCATACAAAATACAATAACCAGCTTCTGGTACAGTCGAGTACATAATAAGAATAAAAAGAACATGGGAGCAACTTTCTGCTTCGGTATAAGTATCGTATCTCCTGCTATAATATGAAACCGCTACCAGTTACCCTTAGTGAATTATATAATAATATATTACCTTTCACTCTCTATGATGAGATTCATGCCACCAAGCGTCCTTTACTACGAGTGTTATTATCAGATTGTGTTAGGTGCTCATAAACATGTAAAGTGGGAACACCTGATAATAATTCATTGCTGTCCGTGGGCTTTTACGTAAGGCTACTTAGGAGAACTTAGGCGGAACTAATAATGAGCTTTGCAAACTTTGTTGTTTTAGATAACTTTGTTGCTTATAAGCCTAAGCATAATTATGCAGGATAGCAAAGTGGCTCGACGGCATTGCAATCCAATTCAATGGGACTTAGTTATAATACTATAAACTGTTTAACCACCGGCAGTAATGCTAAGCTTCCTACCAGACCAGAACAAATACGAGTAAATTGAGACAACAGAATAAATTGAATGAATTTAGAAGTTACATTAGCCTAAACTGCCCATATCACACCACCTTCTGGTAAGACCACCGTGCCAGCTAGAGTATGTCTGTTGCTTAAGTACCTTTGGCAAAATAATCCTAACGAAAGGGAGATTAAAACACATCTGAGTCCTAAGCGTTTTTGATATAAACAAAACTTTGACTACTTCACATGCGGTTAAAATCGGTATACCTACACAAAACTCACAACGCGCCTGGTCTAACCGAGTTCTTATTTTAATTAAGCTTATACATTGTCCTACATGAGCAACGAATACGACAATGAGACTCGATACAACGTGACGCGACGGTATCAAATAGAAATAGTAGCTAACCCTAGTTGTCGCGTAGAAGTTTGTCATCGCGTCACATCGCGTTGCGTCACGTCGCTTTAGATGCTCGTGCAAGTCGTGTCCTAATTGAGCGAGTTGGATGAGCGTTGTATCTAAGTCGGACTTAGCCACAGCGCATACATGTCGCATATGTACACGCTAGTTAGGTATAAGTAATTGTTTTCCAGCCTTGATGTCGGGTACGCACACATCGCTCGTCCAGCCTGCGGTTAATTGCTTGTGCATGACACCATTAATTACTTTCCTTCACCATTCAATAATTCCGGTGTCAATGATTTGTCTGCAATTCAGCGAACACTTAACATTTCATACCAACTCGCGCGTCACCTATTGTCAAAACCTTACCGAAAGTCCCAACAAAAGCTGTAAAAATAATAATATAAAATATGCATATTAAAAGAATGGTATGGGTATATCCATTTTTATTTAAAACAGTAAAATCGCTAGCAAATGCGACAGCAAACGAATGAACTTTCAGGACTAACGGCAAAGCTTTCGAGTAATTTCATTAAAATGAACTTTTTTCTTTATTAACAACGCTTTCTCTTCGTGTAAAGGATTGTTTGATAACTTATTTCATGCAAATACAGTAAAACGTCTCTGCCCTCATGCTCGGACATTCATTTTCGTCCTTTTCGTCAAACAAAGCATCGTCTGCTTTTGTCAAAGCAGACGACAATGCTTTGGCAAGAGGTGGGTCTTGTGCCACAATTTTTTACTGTAACTCCATATAATAATTAAATTAAATCATACGAGTAGATTTGGTATTGGTCTCTGGAAAGCAGCGGAGACTAGTCCTAAACCTATGGATTAAATTAATACAAGAAATGCATTGACGTTATAGCGGCTAACTGCCGCTGCTTTTTTTTTACATCCTTATGACCCTCGTACATGATATCCACGATATTTTCCGCTTGGATTTATATTTAAAAAAAATTTAGAACTGTGTTTTTCCGGGACAAAATTTTACCTTTGAAATTTAGCCGGCTAAATCTCCAGGCCGCAAGCTATCTGTGTAACAAACGTTTAAATCGGTTTAATAAGTGGAGCGTGAAAGCGTGGCCACGACAGTCAGATAGGTAGACACACTTTAGCATCATTAATATTACTATAGATATAATAACACTAATAACATTATATCAAATCCACAGCACTCCATTATATAGCTCCAAAAGTAGATTAGTTTCTATTCCTGGTAAAAGTTTTGCACCCAAAAGGAGGTAATCTTTCAGTGCATCAGAGATGTACCTACTTAAGGTTAAGATCCTTGAGTACATCTCTTTTGAAGAAGAAGGTACAACTAAATCTCTCAATTCATATTAAATCTCTCGTAGAGTATATTCTATGCGTTGTACTTACATATGTCTCCTCGCAAGCTTAAGGGGCCATATTATATAATACGAGTATATTTACGATTTCGATTTTTTTTATTTGAAAATTACAGATACATATAATAACTTTTATATTTTTATATGCAATTTTTGGGTCTTTATATCTCTTGTAACAGAAACACAGTTGGCTTATTTACCTCGATACAAATATTTTCCAAACAAATCTCCATTATTAAGATTTTATTTAGTTTCATTCGGAAACGGAAAAGAGTTTTCAATATTATTTTAAAATTATGTAGATAATTGAAATTTCCAAAAAAAATATGTGTTTTTTTATTTTAATAACTATTTTTGCTCCCACTTTTAAAGTCTGGGCTTTGTCTCGTGAAAGTACATGCAATAAATACGCGTATTAAAATATTATTGTGCATATAATATTCTTGCGTAAATCGTATGAAATATCATATTGCAGTGGCTGTTGCTGCTAATATCTGCCCGACGCACTAATAATGTCTGTATCATCAAGCAGCTTTGTGAGATAGTATTCGTACTATAATGAAAGCATATTGACAAGCAGTGTTCCGTGATATTGATAGTGGAATATACGGGGGGCCTTTGTTAAAGCTCACACAGTAAATTGGTTTTGTAGAGCTTTATATTTTATATAAACTCATTTCAAACGTGAACAATCTACATTAATATTACATTACTGCCCAGGCTGGAAATAAAGCAATTTACTGAATAATATTGGAAGGACTAGGCGAAGCCGAGGACTTCCCCAGTGATTTTAAAAGAACGAGGCACTAGCCGCGGCCTTTATATGTAGACGAGGCCGTGAATTTCTTTTTGTACCAAGAATTGTAGAGTACTTTTTTCTAATCCGCGAGGAAACAATAATTTTTATTTGTACAACAAGATGGAAAAGTTCGTTTGTGAGATTTAATCCCGAGTGCGCAATAGGATTATGTAATAGAATCACGAGCGTAGCCAGTGAGTCTATATATTATAGCGTATTATGGTATCGAATAATAATATAATAATACATCGAGAGATTCGACATCGAAAGTAATATATTTTGTGCACAGACCGGTTATATAACATAAAACTATCATTGAATTTGTAACGTGTATGTCTAGTCATAATGTGTGCACAATATGTTAAGGGTTACCATAGAATCGGCCCTATCATTTTATTCTTACCTGAAATGTAACAGTTCTCACTTGTTTTGTGTAGGTACCATTTAAACAATAAACAATATACCTTCAGTTTAAGTTCCTTGTCTACAAAGAACTCAGCTCTCACAATGTACTGTTTACATAGACACTGGTAAACAGTGCTTTCATGTTGTTCCCAATCAACTTTTCTATTACACATACTGGTGCCTCGGATGTTCCTATAAATTTTAAATTACTATTTGGCCTGATAGTAGTTTGTGGCTGTTATGAAAGTAATAATAGATATGCAGAGTGCTTTCGAGTTCCGGACAATGGAACTACATGAACTTTGAAAACTAATTTTTACTTAGACACTGGCAAACAGTACTCTCATGTTGTTGCCAATCATCTTTTCGATTACACATGTACCTCGGATGTTCCTATAAATTTTAAATTTCTGATAGTAGTTTGTGCCTGTTATGAAAGTAATAATAGATATGCAGAGTGCTTCCGCGTTCCGGAGTTCATGACGTAGTTCCAATTGGAACAACATGAACTCTGAAAACTAATTTTTAGTTTTCACATTCATTACGTACACGTATCGGTGATCCCATTTATTAACTCGCAGTTCCATTGTGGTTCTGGTGAGAATATTAAACAATAATACATTTTTATGTTCCCGGTTGACAAACTCATTGGCACTTAAGTTTAATTTTTTTTATAACTTGATTTTTAGAGCGTTAATTCAACTTTTTAGTTTTTTGTGTTATTGCCAAAATAATGTAGCCTTGGTTAAGCCAGAAGAAATCTCAAGTGGTTGATTAATTGATGTAAGTGAATAAACACGATGAGGAGACTTTGTTTCTTAAGCCGAAGCCGGATGGGAACCACGTTAAGCCAGCCTATCTGCTATGCTTTCACGACCTTTATTTTTACCTGGTTTTGAGGAAATTTGGTTAGGTTACTTCGTATCCCGGATAAGGACAAAGACTACTATTCATCACGAAAAATCACAGAGCTCCCTGGGATTTTCCAAAATATATATCCACGACTTACGAAGTAACGCGCATCACCTAGCAAATAAATAATAAAAAATTATTCATATTATTCAAATAACTAGATTTTACTAAGGTCTAAAGATTCTAAAATTAGCTAAATTATCTAAATGAACGGTTATTATATAGTTTCTACCTTGCAGAAACGGTACACATAGCAGCAGTCAAGCCTGCTGGCCATCATGCTTTAATGACGAGGACTCTTTCGCAAGTTTTTTTTGCCCGTAGTGTATTTAAGTTCTAAGATGAAAGCGAATAGTCTATTTATAATACTACTTGAACAGATTGAAAAAAAATTGAAGCGCGGTTCCCTTGAACTCAATTTGTCCTCTTAAGAGAATTTCATCCCTTTGATATTAGATTTACTTTCCACGACTTCACATACAGAAGTTTCGTCGTGAACTTTTATGTTTTTCGCTAGTTTTTTGCAAATGGATAATAAATTATATTATTGCTTTGCTCTTGCAGCTATACTATTTTTTGACATAATTCGACTTTAATGCCATTATTTCGGTAAGTAATAGGGTATGCTACGCGTTCGAATAAATTATTCTTCGTTTGAAAGAATCATAGCTGGAAATTATATATTATTTTGATAGGGGTGGTCTTTTTGATTAGGGTTTTATTTTTATTTTTGTTAGTAGGTATATAAGGATTTTAGATTAACGTTTAGTCTATAAGTTTTTATTATATATTGTAATTTTGTTTTAGATGAATAAATTTATTTTGATTAAATATAATTTTCATATAACCTGCATTGAAAACGCGAGTTTCAATGCCTGTTGAGCCACCCGAAACTAGTCAATTTCAGACGAATACGTCATTCAGTAAATTCTGCCCTAGGGCAGAAAACTATGATTTTCTATCCGCTGAATGACGTAGCAGCCCTCCGTTCAATCCTGTCAGAGTATCTTTTGTTTATTTCAAACCTGTATACCTAATTGTCATTTTAACTATCAATTAAACTGACAAATATCATATTAGTAAACAACGACCTAGCAACTAAAATAAATACGAAATACAATTTTAATAAAACTCGCACTTTCAATGCACGTTATATGAAAAATATAGTGTGTGCCGCGGGATGACACACGATTTCGTCTTGTTTCGCACACAATATATCTCGTCGCAAAACGTGGGGTGTTAAGATTATTTCATCGTAGACCTCAAATCACTAGACCTACCTATATAAATTCGAGTTGTTTATGAAGGCGGGTTTATCTGGGATGGTTCTTAGCTATATTCGATAAAATAGCGATGTAGGGATTACGATTTCATTTTATAAATGACTTAAATAAATGATGTTGAAAAGAACCGTTAGTTATATATTATGCAAATTCTTTTCTTGCACACCGCAAGTCGCAGCTTTCAGGTGACAGAAACAGAGTTCATGTACCATCCATTTCTTAGTTTAGATGGTTTAGATAGTAATAGTCAGTGTATTTCTATCCTTGATTCGCAAGCTGCGTGTATGTGTATTTCTTACAATGGTTAAAGTTCTAAGTGGTGATCCATGTGGTTTTCAAGTTAGCTGTTTGTAATAAAATCGCATCAAGGAATCACCTCACGTAGGTCTATCTAGCCAGGGATAATACAGATTGCCTAAGGCGTATTGTTTGATCTAAATGCCACTCCTATTGTTCCAAGGTATTCTAGCCCCTTAATACTAATTGTTGCGCTATTGTTGAGAGTAAACTCGAGCTTATTGCAGATCTAGGTGAGCGGTGATTATATTGAGGCCAGCTTTTCTATTCGCGACTTGTTTGCTTCCACAACTTCCCTACCTTACCTACCGGCAAAGACGTGCCGCCAAGCGATTTAGCGTTCCGGTACAGGTAAGCCCGCTACCATCTTAGACTGCATCACTACTTACCATCAGGTGAGATCGCAGTCAAGGGCTAGCTTGTAGTGGATAAAAAAAAACCTTCTATCATCATCAACCCATAGCCGGCTTACTGCCTGTACACTAGACTACTCTCAGAATAAGACAGGTTTAGGACATAGTTCACCACGCTGACCAATTAGTATGGATTGGCAGACTTCACATACCACTGAAAATATTATGGAAAACTCTCAGGTATGCAGGTTTCCTGGACTGTTGTAACATTGCTTACAGCGCAAATTTAAAAGTTAAGAGGTACTCGCCCGGGGATTGAACCTCGGTACCCCACTAAGGGGCCGGAGACTTAACCACTACGCTACCTAACACCGCGTACCATCCGTAATAATCCATAATATCGATACCAATGCTAAAAATATACTACAAAGTGTTTTTCTTTGCGTTGAACAAAAATCACAGACAGTGCATAATAGAAACGTGATATCCCAAAAATCAATAGTTCAAGGGATTTCAAAATGCAACTCGGCATCAAAAATTCCCTTCCCATACACCTTTCCGTCACGAATCACGTCAACGTAGCTTAACCAGCTAAAACGATTGCCATCCGTTGTCAGAGCTAATCAAATCAGTCCGCAGCGTGCTAAGATTTAAGTGCTGAATTGACTTCATTTTCAGACTTTATTTTTTCGATTTCTTACTCAATTTACGTTTTCAGTACGTTTCTCGTGGAAACCTTTTGCTTATCCGGCATTGAAATACAATGACTACACTAAAATTCTAAATTGGCGAGTGGCGACCTCCGTGGCGCAGTGTGTAGCGCTGTTGTGTTAACGTGCGGAGATCCCGGGTTCGATCCCCGGCAGGGTCAATTTGGGAATTTATAATTTCTCAATTTTCCCTGGTCTGGCCTGGTGGGAGGCTTCGGCCGTGGCTAGTTACCACCCTACCGGCAAAGACGTGCCGCCAAGCGATTCAGAGTTCCGGTACGATGCCGTGTAGAAACCGAATAGGGGTATGGGTTTCATATAACTGCCATGCCCCTAACAGACTAGCCCACTACCATCTTAGACTGCATCATCACTTATCATCAGGTGAGATCGCAGTCAAGGGCTAACTTGTAGTGTATAACAAAAAAAAAATCCTGGATAAAAAAAAGGATATTATTAAGTCACTCTCTAGTCCGCTTAAACGCAATAACCCAAGCATTAAATAATAAATCACGTAAAGTTATCTGTTGTGGCGTGATTGAAGGCCAAACCAACAAATTCACATTCATATTTAATTAAATATTATTAAGCATCATTTATTCATTTTCCTATACATTTTTTATAGGTATATAGAATTCTAGAAATTGTCTGCAAAGTGACGGCGAATTAATTGACTGAAGAGGTGACGGCTTGTTAAAATATATAAAGTGTTTTCTTTGATAAACAACGTTAAACGAAATTGGTTCCAAGAATTATTATTGGGCGCAAAACTTCGATCAGGTACCTATTAAAATATACCCCTGTGCTTCGAAGATTACGTTAACCTTAGTCCCAGATATTAAATTATACCGCTTATCTTATTTTATGGTAACAATCTTGTGATGGTGAGAGCCCTATCGTGGAAACAAGAGAGCGCCAGCCCTATAGGGCACTTGCAGTATTTTGTAGTGCAACGTGAACGGTTACAGACAAGTGGATGTGGTGTTGGATGTGTTAGATTTTACGTTCACGAATCACGAGCTATCGGGTTATTTCAGTTAGGTTATTTCAAAACGTAGAGATTTTTTTTTTATTCACTACAAGCTAGCCCTTGACTACGATCTCACCTGATAGTAAGTGATGATGCAGTCTAAGATGGTAGCGGGCTAACCATGGCAGTTATATTAAACCTATACCCCTTCAGTTTCTACACGGCATCGTACCGGAACGCTAAATCGCTTGGCGGCATGTCTTTGCCGGTAGGGTGGTAACTAGCCACGGCCGAAGCCTCCCACCAGGCCAAACCAGGGAAAATTCAGAAATTATAAATTCCCAAATTGACCCTGCCGGGGATTGAACCCAGGACCTCCGCACGTTAAGGCAACAGCGCTACACACTGCGCCACGGAGGTCGTCAAAGCATCCCGAAGTATTATGCAATCCAAAAATGATGATATGGGTGATAAAACCCCTATTATACCTATAGCAATTGTCTTCCCATGCGTCAAGTTGGGTAACATTCAAATTTTTATAATATTGAGTCTTCGTCAGGTTTATGGATTACAGTGTTCACTTGATGAGATTCCACCAAAATCGTGTGCAGTACTGAAATAACATGTGCACAAATATTTTCATCTCGAGTGGATGGGCAGAAGACACTGCGAACATATTGTTTATAACGCACACAGGGCAGCACAATGCCGCTCATAGGGCAGCACGGTGCCGCACACGGGGCAGCACAGTGCCGCTCAGTACCGCACACTAATGAAATCGCACAAATAAAAGCATGAATTTAGTATGTACACTCTGAGTTATAAGTTACGGCGTTAACACACATGATACATCACATATGGCATTTTTCTTGTAATACGAGAGATATCATACGCTATTTTATTTTACGGACGGGCGTGCGGAGAATTACTTACAAATATCAATAACGCGCTTTGTGGAAAATTCCTTTAAATTTGATCAGCGCTTGCTGGCTGAAATGCCTGTTCTGTATTTAACTCGTTAGACGTGGCTTACACTGAGGCAGCTGACTTAATTGCGGATTCCTTGCTGCGGACACATAGACACAACATAGTTATCGCAAACTTTCGATTTGGTAGTACCCGTTGCGGTGCCCTATCTAAAACCTAACGTACGGTGAACCAGACAAGTAAAGACAGAACTTCGAAAAGCGACACTTTGTAATGTCGCCTAGTTTGCGATACATATCGTGATTTCTCGTATATAGCCGGCCTCGCTACAACACTCGACCAGAAATGCTCAACCGGGGTCGAGGTGTGTATATTGCTTTTCTAAAAAATGAAACAAGTGACTTTTTTTAATATATTATATTATGTAATTAAAAGAAAGTAAATAAAAAAGCAACCTACTTAAGAAATATTAAAAGTTAAATTAGTTATATTTATACTTTTAATTTCTTTTTTTGCGCTGTGAGTGCTGAACGCGTAATACGGAGTAAGGAAAATAAACAATAGTATAGTATAACTTAGCTAATAACAAAATAAGCATACTTATCGCTACACAGCGATCTCTTCCAGGCAACCAATGGTTTAAAAGGACATAGCTACAAATACAACCGGTAGTTGGTGCAGAAATAACATAAATAAAAATATTTATATAAAGCTACAAATTATAATACATATTATATGATATTATATATGTCACCGTAAGATTGTAAAAACCGTTAGATTATAATATGACGTTTTTTATCTCGATAGATTATAAACTGTCGACAGATTGTGAACCGTAACATACTGCTTACAATTTAACGCGTTATTTTTCGGTAAATTGTAATATATTAGGTATATTAACCCGATAGAACCTAAGTGAATATTCATGTCAAACCCTAACCTAACATATAGTTCGCGCGCGAGTTGAATGCAGAGTAAATGTATGGTGACACTTACATTTACTCTGCATTCAACTCGCGCGCGAACTATACAAGAAAGAGACAAGAAAACGTAAAAACAATAAATATTTCATAAATTAATACTCAGAACATTGAATGGTTCACAATCTTTCGACAGTTTATAATCTAGCGGGATATAAACCGTTAGATTATAATCTAACGGATTTTACAATCTTACGGTGACATATATATTAAATAAAACATCAAAGTCGTATGCATCTTAGGTATGTAAATTAATTACGTGCTCTACTTTCGTAAAAACTTACAAGTGTAATCGTGGCCTAATAAACCCAAACTCGTAATAGAATAATTAATTAAAACTGCAAATATTTGATCAAAGCTACAAATATTTAATTAAAACTGTATTCACCGTGATCGGACAACGGTCCAGAGCATTTCAACGGATTAGTTGCAGCTGGGGGAACTCAGTTGCAGCCACTTGCAGGTACTTTACAGATGAAAAACAAAACACAAAGGACCGTTTGTTATTATTTTTTTAATCGCACAATTGTGTATTACACTTCCAGCGTTGAACGTATTTAAGACATTTGAAATACAGGTATTTATTTCCGAAGCAATGTTTTATGCTTTTGTGAAATACAATTATGGAACTATAAATACATTGAAAACTACCACTGGATATTTTAACGCCTTAAGACTACCCCTCAGCTTTTACAACTTTAGTTTCTTTTTCATGGACATACTTAATACCTACACATAAATGACCTTTTTGACGAATTAATCCTCGCGTAACTACTTGATTACGTAAGATAATTATACGTATTTTAACTAATCAGTATCATTTCAAATCAAATCAAATCAAATATTTTTTTATTCAAATAAACTTTTACAAGTACTTTTGAATCGTCAAGTGAATCTACCACTGGTTCGGAATGCCATTCCTACCGAGAAGAACCAGCAAGAAACTCGGTGGTTGCTCTTTTTAAATAATTCATTTACAATTACTATATCAGTGTGTACATAAGTAACCACTGTCCCCAGCATTGTTGGAGCGATCAAATCCATGCTCCTCTATCATTTACATAATCTTCAACAGTATAATAAGCTTTTTTCAGGAGCATACTTTTAATGGATTTCTTAAATTTGTTTATTCAATTCATGTCAAAGACGGGCAGACAGAAAGTAGCCCCATTCCCGCCGGTGGCACCCGTTCACGAGCATGACGCATGATCCAGCCATTGCTTCGCTCGACCATATTTTCTTTTAATGTGTTCAAATAAATATCGTGACGCAACCTGCATGTCCGAGAGTTCTTCGTTATGTTCTCAAAGGTCAATCCGCGCTTGACCAGCGTGGTAGACTAGCGCTAGAGATTGGTTTATCTTGAAAATTCACGTACTTACCGAAGAGTAATTTTTACTTAAATCGCAGTCAAGGGCTAGCTTGTAACGGATAAAAAAAGCTTTAAAGGCTATCTGGAATGCTACAGATTAATAATATACCATATTATAACCTCATGAAACTTATAACTTACTAGATGATTTCCGCGACTTCGTCCGCGTGGATTAAGTTTTTTCGATTCCCGCGGGAACTCCTTAATTTTCCGGGATAAAAAGTAGCCTATGTCCTTTTTCCAAATAACATCAAAATCGGTTGAACATCATAATCATAACATCAAAATTGGTCGTGAAAGCGTAGCAGACAGACAGACAGACACACTTTCGCATTTATAATATTAGTATTGATTCGATTGCTTCTACTTGATTCTCCGAACATTTAAAAGTACCTATTGTGAATGCTGTTCCTAGTTATATTCATCGAGGCAAGTCAAATGAATTTTGTTTCATTAATGTAACTTTTATTCGATTATTCTACTCCAAGCGTTTAGGAAATTGACCATTGTTCTTTCATACAAAGGACCTCAGCATATTGCAGCCGCGTATTTTTCTATTGAATCATCCGAGCGCGTTGCTCAAACGAACTTACTCGTATTTGCATAGCTCTCTACATATTTCAAACGTTGTGTTGAGAAGTATGTCTTTTCGTATTATTTTTGTATGAGTGAGTTGCTAAACATTAGCGATATGCGCTCCGTCCGACTTTTACAGAGATAAACTACTTCTATAATATTTTATTTTTTAATTACTTCCTATGTAGTATATATTAATATTTATTTTTCCACCGTTGCGAGCTATTTTTATCTCATGTAAATTTTATCTGTGAATACTTGTAATTGGCGTTATACTTATTCTTTATTTATCTTTCTATTTTTGTTGTAGCTGTAAGTTTTATGAACAAAATAAAAAATAAAAATAAAATAACATAACTTTATTTAGAATTAAATGATTTCGTAATTTGGTCCGCGTGGATGTAATTTTGAAAATCCCAGGAGATAAAAAGTTTATTTGCGTCGCGTCAATCCGTTACTCGTAGTTGCAGCAAGAACAAACTGACAAATACATTTTCGCATTAATTATATTATATTAATATATGAATTCTCTGGACATCCACACTTCTTATCTTACTAATTACTAATAATTTTATAAATGCGAAAGTTTAGATGGATGTTTGTTACTCAATCACGCCCCAAGGGCTGAACGGATCTAGGTGAAATTTGGCACAGAAATAGATTATAGTTTAGAGTAGCACATAGGCTATTTTTTGCCCTGAAAATAAAAGTTCCCGCGGGAACCAAAAAATTTCAAATCACGCAGACGAAGTCGCGGGCATCCGCTAGTATATTATAAATGCAAAAGTGGTAAAGATATAGGTTGTATCCCGGGGAAGGAAATAGGCTTTTATCCCAGAAAATTAAAGAGTTCTCGCGGGAAAAAAAAATCCCTTATCCACACGGACGTAGTCGCGGGCATCATCTAGTAACTTATAATTTGCTGGAAAATGGTTGACTAATTTGATGCATTTTTGTAGACTTCAAAAGAAAATAATCTAAAAGAAGGTATTCCAGAGATATGAACATTCTAGTCAGTCTTTCAAGATTTTAATTAAATCTAAATGAAAGTCACTACTAATAATGAAAGTAATGATTTAAGTAATAAGTAGTTTTAATTAAAACGTATACCAATAACATCAGGAATTTTAATTTCATTACAAGCGAGTGCTTGCATTAATGAGATTTTTCTTTTAATAAATTATTCTTTTATGGTAAGCTGTATTAGGTATACTGGAGTGGTATTACATTTGTAAAACATACTAATAGGTAAACACAGTATTGTATATTTTTCTTTATTGATTTTGAAACTGCCATTCACTTTAATTCCCATACAATTTCCCTGTCGAATACGTACACTGCCTTGTTGACGACAGGGACATGTACGTATACCGGCTCGTTGTAATTAATGATAATTTGTTCACGGCTGCGGCGATGGCACAGATGACAGAATACTAACTACGGCTTGCGACCGGTCCTCGGCTTGTGAAGATTTCGGATCGTTTTACTAAACCGACATCAGGTCAGCATCGTTCTCGAGTAGGGCAATCTATCTTTTCTATCTATCTTTAAGGTTGGTCTGAAGCATAGATTGACCGATACTTGAGTAATTGTTCTTAGCTGCTGTCGGTTTATTAATACGGGCCTTAGATAACTTAAGAACCTACTTGAGATTTTAAATTATCTGAATAAAGATAAATATGTTACTATCGTAACAGAAAATTGCTCAGCGTGCTAGAGCTATGCTCGGAATTTATTTGAGGGATAAAGTCCGGAACAAAGTGATCCGCCAAAGAACTAAGTAACCGACATATAGCTCTCAGGGAGGGCACGCTGAATCGGCAGTGGGACGGTCCGCCAACCCGCAATGGAGCAGTGTGGTGGGTCTAAGCTCTAATTCCCTCTCTCCCATGAGAGTGGAGGCCTGTGCCCAGCAGTGGGACGTTAATGGGCTGTAATGTATGAATAGGTAATTATTAATAAGTACTTAATGTTTAACAGTGCATAATGTACCAAAACAGAGATTGATAACAGTAAGCCTGGATATAAGTAATATTATGTAAATGTATATTATGTCACTGTAAGATTGTAAAAACCTTTAGATTGTAATCTAACTAGCAATATTGTAAACTGTCGACAGATTACCATTTAACGCATTATTTTTCGGTAGATTGTAATCTGTTAGGTATATTAACCTGATAAAACCCAAGTGCCCGGCCTGCGGTTAATTATGTCGAACCCTAACCTAACCTACAAGAAAGAGACAAGAAAACGTAAATACAATGAATATTTCAAAAATGGACACTCAGGACATTGAACGGTTCACAATCTCTCGACAGTTTACAATATCGCTAGTTAGATTATAATCTAACGGTTTTTACAATCTTACGGTGACATATATACGTTAACTGGGCCGACAGGCGGGTGTAGCCGACCGACAATGACCGTGAACCGTGATGAAGTGATTTTCACGTTATATATCAAAAAGCTAATTTAGTCGGCTCACACAAATCCGCACCGATTCGTGTCAATGGATAGGATAGTTCGCACAAGCACCTGTGCCTGCTTTGAATGCGGTTTACTCAACAGGTGCCAATTTTACTCGTATACTGAACCAGTCTATGTTTCAACCTGAGGTCGCTCGTAGAGATAGTTTATGTTCAGTTAAATGAATCGCTGGAGTTTCTACGGTACGAGTTTCTATTTAACACGGTAGAATGAATTATTGTCTTTTGTTAACTTAGTGGACACACTTTATATTCTACTGTATGGTTACTAGTAAATTTTATATTATTATGAAGTCTTGTTCAAAAAGTAGTTTAGTTTAAAAACTAAACACTAGTTTTTAAACAAGACACAGGTATTGCTTTAGAATTTTAACGAAAAGGGATAAATTTAAATAATTCAGCATAATTTTTGTCCTTCAATCACGCAGCATCAGAGCAACGAATCGACGTAATTTTTGAAAGAAGACCTGGACTACCACAAGTTACTTTTTATTAAAGAAAATCAAAGAGTTCCTCCGATGTTTTTAAAAACCAAATCCTTGCGGATAAATTAGCGGTCATTATATTCATACGTAAATGGAATAAATGGAATAGCACATTCTTTTATAATCCTTCAACTTTAGCAGCATCCTGTGTGACATCCGTACGTCGTCATGAATTTCAATTTTATGAAATACTAGCTGACCCGGCGAACTTCGTACCGCCTTAGTATGCAAAATTAAATGTATATTTTTCAATATTTCTGAGAGATTTTCTTAATATTTTTTTCCGTAAGAACCTTCTCCTAATAATAACAAATACAACAAAAAAAGAATTAGTGAAATCGGTCCAGCCATTCACGCGTGATGCCGTGACCAAGGAAAACGGGTTTCATTTTTATATATATAGATAGATAAATGATGTGACGCCAGCGTGTGACGCTCTTTGCAGCATTTTAAAAGAACGAACGACAGTGGGACTAATTTAAGCTAATCCCATAATGCATTTTTCATATCTCATATTCGGTAAATAATAAATATGCATTCTTTATCCAAACTGCGGGTGGAATTAATACATTCCCTCTCAGTGGGAGGTAAAGAATTCAAAACAGTCCAAACAGCTAATCTCATTTGACATATATTTTTTAATAGACGATTTACGGCCACGGAGCCAAAGAGGTTGTCTTTGGAAACCTAAATAAACTCTTTGTTAACAATCGTAATTATTTTTGCAATAATCCAATTAAAAAAAAATGTTAATAATTAAATTCATTTTTATTCTTAGATTATAATTCACCGAGCGAAGCGAAGGTCTCTGAGTCTACTTGAGTGAATTTGCACTTGTCCGTCCGTCCGTCCAACCGTCCGTCTGTCAGAGCCTTATAACTTCTGAATAACTGAACGTAATTACTTCAGCTTTAAATATAATAATATGTAAAGCAATGGCCTCCAACCGAATATGGCTTAAAAAGTTATAAAAATCTTTATTACATAGAAGCGAATGCGAAGTAATTTTTTATAGCGTTACATAGGGTTGCGGTATATCATTTTAAAGATAATTAAGAATAGATTCAAAAATATATTTTTTATTTTATATTTCCCCTAAAATTGACGAAATGGGGGGCTTTCAAAGTGAAGATTTTCTAACGTCCAAAGTTGACCTCAGAACTCTAAATTTTCTGAAAGGCTGAGTCTGGAACTTGATCAATTATTTGAAAAATTATATCCTGTCAAGGAACAACAAATACTAAAATTAGATAAATATTATAAGGAAACGAAATTATTTAATTTTTAATGAGCTTATATTACCGTAGTAAATTAAGCCACTTTTATACGGATCCACATTACGCACACATTAAAGCGACAAGATAAAACGTTTCACTCCAATGCGGGCGATTCGCGTGGACATTTTGTGCTGTTCGATAACTAAACGTCTTTTCGCTCCTTATGGCTCTTTCCTCGCTGCATCCGATCCGAATCCGGAAATCCGGATCGAGTGTCAAACCTTATACGTCATATAGTACTACGGCTACTTCAGATCGAGAATCCTCGGATCCGGATCGGATGCAGTGCGAAAAGGGCCTAAGGGTGAGTATAGACTAGAGCATTTTCTCGAGCATTTCCATATTGTAATGTAACACGTCACGAATGACACAATACAAGTTAAAGCTGATTTTCAAAAAGCATTTTCATGTAATGTAACGTTTCTACGAACGCTCGACGCTCTGTTATAAGTACCTACGAATATATACCTGTAACATAGCTTCCTATTTTGCGTTTACTCTTGTTGAAATGTCGGATCAAAATGTCACGTGCTGCGTATTATGTATTAATGGGATCTTTATTTTATTTTTGTTTCTTGGAGTTTTTACCTATTTATTTTTTAATCCACTACAAGCTAGCCCTTGACTGCGATCTCACCTGATGGTAAGTGATGATACAGTCTAAGATGGGAGCGGGCTAACCTGTTAGGGGCATGGCAGTTATATTAAAACCATACCCCTTCGTTTTCTACACGGCATCGTATCGGAACGCTAAATCGCTTGGCGGCACGTCTTTGCCGGTAGGGTGGTAACTAGCCACGGCCGAAGCCTCCCACCAGGCCAGACCAGGGGCAATTCAGAAATTATAAATTCCCAAATTAACCCTGCCGGGGATCGAACCCGGAACCTCCGCACGTTAAGGCAACAGCGCTGCACACTGCGCCGCGGAGGTCGTCAACCTTCTTTAGAATCAATTTTCATATATAAGCCCGGGGTATGAAAATTTATGGGGAGTAAAATCAAATTTTCTCCGTTACGTTATTGACTTTGTTTCCATGGTAACACTTGTTTATATTTACATGACTATGTAATGTATTTTAATGAATATACATTATATAATTAATTTATATAAATGTATCAAGCATGCTTGCAGTATTATAAAAAATGCGTTCATTTACCCTCTTTTACTAATCTTTATATTTTATAATCGTTCGTAAAGAGTAAACTCCAGTCGTGCATTGGAGCTGACACGCACAATTTTTTTTATTCTTTATTCAGGCAAAAATAGGATTTTACAAATTAAAGCTTGACGTCCTGAAACTCTCGTGAGTTAATCTGGACATTGCACATTCCTCTTAAACAACTACATAAAAATTACTCATATAATCAATACCTAAAACATCATATAACATAATACTCAAAACTTAACTTTAATTAGTAAGAAAGTGGGTAGATGTTAGCGTATTACCACGTTACCCATTCTGTGGTGTTACAATGGAGCGCCCGGCTTCATTCGAGTAACATCGATTCGTGCAAGACTATAATATACTATAATATTATATAATATATTATAGCTAATGCCCGTGGCGTAGATTGAGATTTTTCGATTCCCGCCGGAACTCTTTAATTTTCCGGGATAAAAAGTAGCCTATGTGTTATTGGAATAATTGAAATTTGCACAGAGATAGATTATGGTCTCCAGACTATAATCTATCTCTGTGCAAATTTCATCCAGATCCGTTCAGCCGTTGGGGCGTGATTGAGTAGTATAATGTATCACGCCAAACCGGTCTTGTGCATCGTGGAACGTCCGATCATAAGCAGGTTGATTATATAAAAAAATATATAACATGATAAATGATTCGTTAATTTTTTTTATTCGCTTTAAATTTTCGAATTTCTTAGTGCTAATGGTAATTTGTTTACTAGCCTAAGTATAAGATAGTCGGTCGTTCTTTCACCATAATTTTTTTTAGCTTTTACTGTGTTAATTTTTCGAGCAGTTACTTTTCTAGTTAATTTTGTAGTTTTATATAAATCGTTGTTATAAATCAGTAAGTTCTCTACAAGTAAGCGTAAGTTTACTTTTTGTTTTATCGGAAGAACGTTACATTCTTTGTATATGTCACCGTAAGATTGTAAAATCCGTTAGATTATAATCTAACGGTTTCTATCCCGCGAGATTATAAACTGTCGTAAGATTTTGAACCGTTCAATTTTCTGAGTATTAATTTATGAAATATTTATTGTTTTTACGTTTTCTTGTCTCTTTCTTGTACAGTTCGCGCGCGAGTTGAATGCAGAATAAATGTAAGTGTCACCATACATTTACTCTGCATTCAACTCGCGCGCGAACCACAGGTTAGGTTAGGGTTTGACATGAATATGCAGGTAGTATGCCCGGCCACAGGCAGGGCACTTAGGTTCTATCGGGTAATTATACCTAATATATTACAATTTACCGAAAAATAACGCGTTAAATTGTAAGCAGTATGTTACTGTCGACAGTTTATAATCTATCGAGATAAAAAACGTTATATTATAATCTAACGGTTTTTACATATTAACGGTTATAATCTTACGGTGACATATATAGGTGTTCCGTCATCTTTACAGTTACTTAGTTCTATTTTCTCTATTTGTTCAATGTAATAATATTATGATTTCACCTAATATATATTTACCTATATACATATATAAAAGAAAAAAGTAATAGAAGATGGTGGCAAATGAACGTTTACCGGTCCCGTCCCGCTCTCGTATCTTCGCTCGATGAAATGTTACACAAGTTCGCTCGTTTGTATGCAAAATCAAGTTGTACTTGAAAGTTGTTCGGTTGTATTCGGTCGTTATTCGGTTCGTGTAAGCGTAACATGGAGTGGCTCGATGTTTCGTTACAAGTAAATGCTGTAGTCTATGCTCACCCTAAGGCCAAAAACACACCCGACGTGACAAACAAAGCCGACAGGATAAAAGATCCTGTCGCGGTAATCTGAATTATTTTTTTGCGTAATAGGTTTTCCGCACTCAATCTGGCCCAGTGAAAATGCTGCCAACGGTTCAAAAACCTTGATCTCTAAACTGTTTACATAAAATAATAGAATTATGAAACATGTAATGATTAAGTTTTTATGCGATAATGGCACGAAGCCAGCGGCCGCAAGTCGCAAATAAATAAAAGCCGAAATACGAGTGAAAGGGTTTTTAAGCACACCTAAGTTTATAGATTCCGATTGTGGCCGTAATTATTCGCTACTTTTGGGTTTTGTACTTCAAAGGAAAAACGTAATTATGGAATCAACTCGTAAACATTTACTGCCGTAAATATTGCTGCCGGTACTTAAGTTATTATGTTACTACTCAAAGTTTGGAAAACATAATGTTATATTTCATAGTAGGTTACCTAAGCTATCGAACATGATACGTGAAAGTAAAACAAATATTTATTTCAGCTACCTTGTTCGAATTTTAGAATGATGTTCTGTCTTGGATTTTTACGATCTTTTTATGAAGAACAATGATGGTGCAAGAGCAGTTTGTAGGTACTTTGATATTACTACTACTACTACAGCCGATTAATGTCCACAGGCCACAATGCGTAAAGGGCACATGCCTCCACTCTCATATGAGAGAGGGAATTAGAGCTTAGACCCACCACGCTGCTCCAATGTGGGTTGTCAGGCATAACGACTATCATGTTAGTGATAATAACCGGAACCGATGGCTTAACGTGCTCTCCGAGACACGGTGGTACCTCACAGCTGACTTGCAACTCCAGGCTGGCACTGAGAATTTCTTAACTGGAAAATCCAATACCTAAGAAATTGATACGATAAAATATTATTTTCAGAAAACTTTCCATCAATTTCGCTTGTTCTTGACTGTGGCGGGCATCTACTTTGCTGAGTTTACCACTGTGAACGAGTTTCGACAAGTTTATCGAAACGATGTACAGTTCGCGCGCGAGTTGAATGCAGTGTAAATGTATGTATCACCATACATTTAGTCTGCATTCAACTCGCGCGCGAACGATATTTACAGATGAATAACGAATCCACCTTGTTTTCGTTCGTGTAAAATGTCTGAAAATCGAAAAGTTTCTGGATCCAGTACCTACAATGAAACATGGGCTGAGTTTTATAAAACTTTGTATAGGTAGATGCTCTAAGTACTTCTATACTAATATTATAAATGCGAAAGTTTGGAAGGATGAATGGGTAAATGGATGGATGGGTGTTTGTTACTTAATCACGCCAGAACTGTACGGAATCTGGCGTGATTGTACGGATCTGGATGAAACTTGACACAGGCATAACTAAATTAGTGTCCTGAATACACATAGATTCCCCCGGAGAACCAAAAAAACCTCAATCCACGTGGACGTAGTCGCGGGCATCAGCTAGTTTTCTCTTAGACGTTAAAAATAATAAAAAAATACGCACTGAATTGAGACTCATCCTTTAGGGAAATTGTAAAATACCCTAAAACTGCAACGAAGAACATATATTTTACAAAAGCAGGAACTCCAACCCCAGCACCTATTGTATATTACGAGTATAACCAGCATAATGTGATCTCCCATTACTCATAATCAGTATGCTATGCAGAAATGCATTTGCTGGGTGTTGAATCAATCAATGGTTAAATTAATTATCGTTTTGTGGGCACAGAACTGACTTCTATTGGCGATTGATGTCCCATAATAATAGATTGAATTTGAGCAACGTCTAGCGTAGTGATAGCGTTTATCAGTCAATTGCGCTGCATAAGCATTATTGACCTAAATCGGGTACTAATGGATAGATGGATTTCGCTGTATGAACACAGAACACGTATGAATTCCTTTTCGTTTCCTCTGTGCATCGAAAAGGAAAATAACCTGTCGATGGTAGTTGTATTCCTAATAATCATCAATAAAAATTACAGTCCACACTGTTCTTCAAAGCTAGAAGTTCTGACAACCCACCACGCCCAAAGAAAACTACATAAGGTTAGATGTTTAATATAAAGAGGTCATGACCCTTTACATTGAAGTAATCGCCTTGAGAATAATGAATTCATCGTCGTCATGCGTCTATACAATCCGGTCATGAGTGGCTTTTGTCTTGCGACTCCCTACAACCTCCCTCCTTTGGACGAACTCCCTGGCTCAGTGGTGACCGTTGTGGTCTTATAAGTGGGGGGATCCGGGTTCGATCCCCGGCAGATGCAATTCGGAATATAAGCAATTATATCATATGATTATAATATGATGTGGGTTAAATATAACTGCCATACTCCCCAACATGTTAGCCCGGTACCATCTTAGGCTGCCTCATCACTTACCATCTGGCGACTATTCAGGCGACTCGTGTTCAGCGTGCTCAGTAGACTCTCATTCTGTCGTCTAATGAGTGACTCGTGCTCAGTGTATTCTCATTCTGACGACTAATGAGGTGACTCGTGCTCAGTGTATTCTCATTCTGGCGACTAATGAGGTGACTCGTGCTCAGTGTATTCTCATTCTGGCGACTATCGAGGTGACTCGTGCACAGTAGAGGGCCTGCAATGAGTTAGGATGATGACCTGACCACCAAATCAAATCAAATCAAATCGCCATTCTAGCATCTTGGGATCCTGCCATTTATTATTCCTCCACGCTATAACTGTGTACTCTTTCTAGTGACACATCTGTATCATAACTTATGTGTGTGTAAACACAATACAGTTGACAAATATACCATCATGTTTACATATTGTATAGTGAAACTCCACAATATAAAATTGTTGCTTGGTCTGCATTCAACACTGACAAGCCTTCTGAACCCACCCCACCGAACAACGTTATGAATTATTATGATCATAAAGTTGAGTTAGTCTTAGAGCAGCTAACCTCGTACGTCAACCTAATATGTATAATCTATCCATTAGGGTGTTAAAACCGCCTTCAACCAATGATTTCAAAGATGTTTGTAACTACTAAGCATACCGCTAGAACTATAACATTTCAAGTACCTTTTGAGTTGTGTGTTTACATAACAGTCAGTCCGTTTGTGTTATTAAAAAACATATATATTATATAGCATTTCTTTGCTCTTGTTATGTTACATGTAAACATTTAAAAAAGGCTGGTTCGTCAGCAATTTTCTGAGGAGAAAATAATTTTGTCTGGCGGACTTAAAATCCGCGTTGTTTATATGGAGCGCGCACACTAGGTGACAGAACAAAACAATATTCTCCTCCTATGCGGATGTTTTGTCCGGAAGCGGATGGTTTATGCTTTGGTAAATACAAGGATGAGACGATTTTATAGGGCATCGTAGGCTCTAGTGTCATGACAACTCTCTGGTTGAGATAATATATTGCAAGTCTGCCAGCGCTGATACGCACGTATATAATATTAACGAGCAACGCGCCGTTTTCTTCCATAACTTCACACTTATTTACGCCTTCTAAACAAAGTATTACAAAAAAGAATAAAAAAGATGGGAAAGTCTGAATTATTAATTTAAAAGGAAATTCCCTAGTGTTAATTTAAACGCTCATAATTTTGTCTTTAAGAGAGACGTGTAAGTACATCAACACTCCATACGTATCTATTATAAATGCGAAAGTGTGTCTGTCTGTCTGCTTCACTTTCACGGCCCATCCTTTCAACCAATTTTGATGAAATTTGGTATAGAGGTAGCAATATCCGGGGGATGGAATACTATTCATCCCGGAAAATTAAGAAGTTCCCGCGGGAATAAAAAACCTTAATCCACGCGGATGAAGTCGCGGGCATCATCTAGTATGTTATAAATCCGATAATGTGTCTGTCTATCTGTCTGACTGCTAATTAAGGCAAGCATTCAAGCGAAATCTGAACGTATTATACGGAACGTATTATCGGAACGTATAACGTACGGAATCGTACGGAAATAGTTTGAATCCTAGGGAAGGACATATGCTACTTTTTAGATCTATCCCGGGAAATGAAAGAGTTCCCATACGAAATTCAAAAACCAAAAAGTAAAACATCCAAACAAACCGGTTTCGACCAAACCTAAATCCTTACAGATTTTATCATTATTATTTAAAGTCTTATACATAAATGCACTGTACTAGACTGTAGGTACAGTGTAGATCGTTTCCACTGACAATGCGGTGCCAACATGTCATCACCGGTAGCCGCGTTCGTAGCCTTTCCGTAGCACATCCTCGCATGCGTAGGCTGCAGGACTAGAATGAGATTTTACACTCCTCCAACGTTGATAGCATTGCAATAGCGTTAATACTTTACTCCGAGTAATATGATAAATCAGGGATCTATAAATTGATTTTACTCGGACGTTTTTGAGTTTATAAACACGAATTCTACCAGCTTCGATGAGATGAAAAAAATTATACTAGCCCTATTATTGGTAGGGCATTCTCTCAAATCTCACCCTATAAATTTTATATTGGAGAAGTATAAAATTTCATGATTTTATACTTCTTCCACGTCGATAGTCGATTCGAAATACTTTACTTCAAGAAAAATACTCTAATTGCCTCAGGGCCAAAATTATTTATACTGCTGAAATATGTTTTAAGGAGGTTTTATAGTTGAATATATATAATGATATGCTTAATTTTCTGATTGGTTCTGTTTTTAGCACATTTGTCCAGCATAAACGTTGAAAGATACTTTGCAAAACTAAAGTTGATGGTACTGAATGTATGACATGAGAGGTCTTTGAGTTAATTTTACACTGACGCTATTGAGTTTAAAAGCAAGAACGCTACCAACGTTGATGATATATTAAATCTGAATATTAAATCTGGTACTAGCCCTACTGTTGGTAGGCTGTGGTTGCGCCATAATCACATTTCCCTTTAACGAAAGAGCGTTAGAACAGTATCAGTTACCACTAACCAACCATATAATCGACGACGTTCGATCCTGGCCAGGTTAGGGTTCGTTTACATTGAAGCGGAGAGTCGGACATGTTTATAATGTAAACTGTAAAAAGCTAAGTTTTACAAAATTAGATGCACAAATATTATGATGAAGTTCTACCGTATGATTTTACTGACCTTTTTATGCTTCTTCATGCTTCATCATCATTTCAACTCGTTACTGGCTCACTACTGATTACGTCGAGTCTCGGATTGACAAACTTCACACTCCTTCGATAACATTATGAAGAACTCTTTGGCGTGCAGGTTACTAGTTAAATTTTCCTTCACCGTTTTCAGCAAGTGATCTTAAAACGCACATAACTCCGAAAAGATAGGAGATCCAAGGGGATCGAACCCGCGACCATCGGAATTGGAGGCTGGGTGTTTAAGCCACTAGGCTATCGCCGCTCACCGCTTATCCTCATCCTACATGCATCCTTTGATTTTGCTAAGTCTGAACCTAGAAGGTTCCGTTAACACGTTAAGGACGTTAGGCATGTTAGGTTCACTCGACGATTCAAAAGCACTTGTAAAAGTTTATTTGAGACCAAGTTTTGTGTCGATCTCACTTACTTATAATTATACTTTTAAGGTTGCTCTTTTTCTGTTTAGTATGGTTTAATATCGTATTTTTAACTATTATATGTATATTGTTAACAGCACGATGCAGCGCCTTCGCAATGTAGACTGGGCGGCTGTGCGTCGTGACAGCCACAACATCTTTAGGAAATTGATAAGAACTCGCAACGAGCGCGACACTGGAGACCCGGATATTACGCTCCCGACCCGTACGCGACTCTCCGTGAGTATTTCTGCTGTAACAGTTACTTTTTAATTTTTAGGGTTCCGTACCTCAAAAGGAAAAAACGGAACCCTTATAGGATCACTTTGTTTTCCGTCTGTCTGTCTGTCAAGACCCATTTTCTCAGGAACGCATGGAAGTATTAAGCTGAAATTCATATCAAATACTCAAGTCTACTGTCCCTTGAAGCTGTGAAAAATTCAAACTTCTAAGCCAACGCTATCAAAAGATACAGCCGTTTATGCGTTACTTGGTACGAAGGTACCAAGGTACTAACGTATTAACAGACAAAGGAAAAATTGCTAAAAGCATAAATTTTTAGTTACATCACATAATAAAAATATTTTTAATAATTTTAAACTTACTAATGTTATTTATGGATTTCATTTAGCAATAAAAATACCATAACTTTTACTTATATACCTACAGGTTTGTATGGAACTCTCGGTGCTCGAGTCCGACTCGCACTTGGCTGGT
Source organism: Erebia aethiops (assembly GCA_923060345.2). Lineage (NCBI taxonomy): Eukaryota > Metazoa > Arthropoda > Insecta > Lepidoptera > Nymphalidae > Erebia > Erebia aethiops. The sequence continues at coordinate 6,560,406 of OV281079.1, read as the reverse complement.
TTTTAATATACTGAAACAATTAACAGAATATTAAAGCACAACGACCGTAGCGTGGAATGTCGCCGCGGGGCTGAGTTTCTTTAATTTGTATCAACCGCCATACGAGCAGAGGTAGACTTGCCGGTACGTTTGACGTATAGGTATAAAATAAAAAACCAAAAACCAACTAGCCCAAATATGAGTCTAATTTCTTTTTTTTAATTAGATGTTTTTTTTGGCATAAAAATTCAATTAATTGCGGTTCGTGGTCCGCGAGATCTAGCTGGCCACTCCACATTGATGGCTAACTGCTAATAACGGTGAATACTTATTTTTTTAAATCCACATATAACATACAAGCAAGCCCTTGTTTGCAATCACACTTGGGGAAATTGATGATGGAGTCAAGTGACCTGTAATTTGGGTATGGCATATTAAACCTATAACCTCGGTTTTTACCGGATTGCTAAATCGCTTGGCAGCACGTCTATGTCGGTAGGATGCTAATTAGCCACATCCGAAGCCAGGCCAGACTTCACCAGAGAAATTTTATAAATTATAAATTCCCGAATATGCTTTAAATAAGAACGCAGCGCTCACTACTGCGCCGCGGACGTTGTCATCATGGCCGCGCGGAATTTTAAAGTGATATATTGAAGGGCTTTAGATTTCTCAACATTTCAGTTCAAAGATGACACAGGGTTCACAGACAATCAATCATTCATCAATCAAACTTTTATGGAAGACGCCAAAATTGGACAAAGAGGCCGATGTTTTAAAAAGCGACACTGAAGTTTGAGCTATTAACTATTACAGTCAGTATAATGTATATAACTGATATCAGCTAGGCAGATACTAGTATGGATTAATATGATAGTATTGTTTTATCACGTCAAACCTGGCATAATAAATTCGTACCTAGTAACCCACACTATAGTTGGTAACAAAAAATAAAATTGATGGATGATCTAATATTTATTTGGAGCGAGAATGAACAATAGTAATATCTTAAATCTAAATGGACTATGGCTTAACTTATCTCATCCTAAGAGGAGACTCTTGCTCTGTTGTGAGCCGGCTATGTGTTGAAGACGATGAAGCAGTGTTTGTATGCCTTTATGGCCTGCACACCACTGAATCCTGCTCCATACCTTAATATCCAAATCACCGGGACGAATCCTATTAGACTGAGATCCTGTCCATAGTGATACAAACGACACAAACTCTCAATAACAACCCTGTTTTTGCAGTGGGAACTTGAAATATGGGAATGAAAAAGGAAATACGCCACTTGTCTTCGAGGACACCAATTTGTGAACGACAGCTCGCAAAATGGCCAATATCCTGTGCATTTGCGATGAAAATCAAATAAGAACCTTCATCGTCAAATAAAGCGCGCATGAAATGGAATCAGTTTTATTCAAAAGCAAACAAACTGGAAAATAACAATGCGAAATACAGCTCTTTCTTATACTAACCTAGAACTTAAACAATGATAATATACGATTTGATAACGGTCCAAATAACTTTATTGATAATTCGCATAATACACACTAACTTAGAACGAAGATACGCTAAATAAAGGTATCGGACAGAACTCAACGTTTGGGCGAAACGTTTGGGCGTAACGTCGTTTTTTGCTGTCGCGTCAATTTAATTGGTTTGAGAGATCGTGTTGAACAAAATTCTTGTAAAATTTACACCAACACATTTCTTCAAGTTGTTCAAGCATTTAACTCGGGCGCGAACTATACAAACTTCCACATTTGTACGCTTGAGTTAGAATCGCATAATATATTACAATTTACCGAATGAACCTATTATGTAGATATCAATAAATCTACGTAGTCACTAAAATATTATATTATACTATTATAAGCACGTTGGAGTATAAAAAATTATGTTAAAAGGTATTACTTTAGCACATTCCTACTGCTGTAAAAGCGCTCGTACGGCGTATAGTTTTTAAATTAAAATACATTTTTATAGGAGTGTAATGCTCTGTGATACATGTGACCAACGAAATGGTCGTGCAACAGGACATTCCAGAGCTTTTTAGAACTTAATCAAAAATTAAATGTGAACTGAAGTATAATTTTCCCGGAGAATTTGTGCTCGTATTACAAATTAGTATTTTGCCTCGTTGGTCTAGTGGTTGGCATATTCGACTGCGGCCGACGAGTTCGAGTCCCGGGTCGTGCCATAATTAAGTATTGGGTTTTCCTGACTAGAAATTCTCAGTACTAGCCCGGAGTTAAGAAGTTGGCGGTGTTTCACCCCCGTGCCTCGGAGAAATGTGCGTAAAGAAATTTTACTTCAAAAATCTCAACTTAGTTCACGATGATAGGTTTTGATGACCTACGTGGCGCAGTGTGTAGCGCTGTTGTCTTAAGGTGCGGAGATCCCGGGTTCGATCCCCGGTAGGGTCAATTTGGGAATTTATAATTTCTGAATTTGCCCTGGTCTGGCCTGGTGGGAGGCTTCGGCCGTGGCTAGTTACCACCCTACCGACAAAGACGTGCCACCAAGCGATTAACTGCACTGCATCATCACTTACCATCAGGTGCGATTGCAGTCAAGGGCTAACTTGTAGTGGATAAAAAAAAAAATTGATTGCATGGGTGCGTCTGAATCTTTTATCCAATTAGAAATCAATATCTAGCCGGATGTCATGCCCAATGCCGCGGCTTGAGGCTGATGTTACCAGTTTACTAATAGTCCCGTCATTTGGTACTCAAAAAGGAGGTTACCTGGAAAATTCCTCGGATTTTTGAAATTGGTGTTTTTATAGATTTCGACGTGCTCTTTCCGAATTTTCACTTTGCCACCTCGTATCTTAGCCCCTCGCGTCGCCATATTGGAAAAATGGCGCCCAAAAATAGGACTAATTTTACGATGAAAATAGTTATGTAAAATTAAATTAGAGAAAATTTCCTACAATTTATGTAGTAACCTTTTTTTTTGTAAAATGAATAGTTTCATCGTACGAGAGCCGCTAATCAAAACCTAAATTCACCTTTCACAGTTCAAATAAATTTGTATTCTAGGTGTTTTACAAGAGGAAAAAGATAGTGTCATCAGATTTAGCCATGTCAATCTAATTTAGTTTAAAGATCTCAAAAAATAAAAGTGGGGAAAACACCCACAATACAAATTTATTTAAACTGTGGAAGGTGGATATTTTTTTTTTGCGGCATTCATACGCTAAAACTATTGATTCTACAGAAAAAACGTTACCCGAGAAACTTTCCAGGTAAAACTACTAAATGACTGGAATATAAGTATAGTAGGTAGTAAGTAGTACCTTCTTACTTAATATTATTCTAAATGAAAAAAAAATATATATTTTAGTCCAATTTTGCATATAATGATGAATTACAAAAATGAATATGACACATTATATCTCGATATATTATTTTTATAATTTTTAATGCCTTGTCACGCTGAAATTGTTGAGATATTAGATTTTATTTACAAGTTTATTTATCTATTAAGTATTTGATGAATATAATTCATAGGGCGTAAATTCCAGCAAAAAAAAAACGTTCATGTAAGTAAAGATATTTTGCAGCAAATTAGTGGGAAAATATTTAGAAATCCTCAACAAGGTATGGGTAATAGCTTCCCTAATAGAAGGAGCGTCCTCGAGTCGTCCTGTCAGCCGCACGTTCCGAGTATGCATCCATCGATGAAAACACTCTTCAAAATGGTTTCCTAATAATTTTCTTACTGCATAAGCATAAATTCTACTGTATGATGGTCCCTAACGATTACATTTTATATGCGATTTTACTCTACTGCTACCACTACAGCCCATCAACGTCCCACTGCTGGGCACAGGCCTCCACTCTCATAGGAGAGAGGGTATTAGAGCTTAGACCCACCACGCTGCTCCAGTTGGCGGGCTTTAACGACTATTATCATGTTAGTGATAATAACCGGGACCGACGCGACGCGACGGTTTAACGTGCTCCGAGGCACGGGGATGACTCACCAGTCAGCACCAACATCCAACTCCGGGCTGGCACTGAGAATTTCTTAACTGAAAAACCCAATACCTAACAATTTTTATGCCCGACGGGGAATCGAACCCCGGATCTAGTGACCCGCGGCAGTCGACCATGCTAACCGCTTATCAGTCTAGGCGATTTAACTCTAAATAGTGTTAATCAAAAAATATTGTAACTTGCAATCTATGCTTGCCTATGTAGAGGCAATTCGATTTCAATCCCATTTTCATCATCACATAAATCATGAGAAAGCTTTAAACACAAAAAAATCAGACTTTGGTCCACCACTCTGCCAGTCAAACTGTGGACTTAGATATTTAAAACCCCATCATTATGTCATTGTTTTACCGGGATAGATTTAACTACTTAGTAAGTATAGTCATCTACTTATCTGCGAAATTTTATTCAATACTAGCAGATACCCGCGACGTCGTCCGCGTTAAATATTTTTTTGAATTCCTACTGGAACTCCCGAATTTTTTGACAGTCACAAATAATGTGGCTTCCAATTGGTACCAGAATTTTCAAAATCGGTTCAGTAGACCCAGATAATATTACCCCCTAACATAAATAACCAAACAGCTTAAAATTATTAAAAAGTCAGGACAGGTCCTTTTAACAAGGTTTTTCCAAAAACTTAATTTATTAATGCCGTCCTATACATAACATAGGCCTTAGCAGTGATAAAATAATAACTTGAGCCTTTACTCCACAGCGGTGCCTTTCGACGTTGGATTTGATATCGCTGGGTGTTGGGTCATGCGTTGGAACGGGAATGTACCTAGTAGCGGGCATCGTGGCCCACAAGTTTGCTGGTCCCGGTGTGGTATTGAGCTTCATCATAGCAGCAATGGCAAGTTTATTCTCTGGTAAGTGTAAGTTTTTTTTTTTAATTACAAGAACATTTTTTACCCTATAAAAAAATAGCAGGGTAGGTTATATCCATACTTCCATACTAATATTATAAATGCGAAAGTGTCTGTCTGTCTATCTGTCTGCTACGCTTTCACGGCCCATCTGTTCAATCGATTTTGCTGACATTCGGTACAGGGACAGGTTGTATCCCGGGAAAAAACGTAAGCCTCTTTTTATCCCGGAAAATTCAAGAGTTCCCGCGGGAACCAAAAACCTTAATCCACGCGGACGAAGTGGCGGGCATCATCTAGTTTAAATAATATGTGTAATTACAAAAGTTAATTGGCTTATTAAAGTATATATAAAAATCTGGTTAAAATCTATTTATTCATTACTTTTACCTGAATATTTACGCATCATTGGAGCTGGATTAAATAATAAAATTAATTTTGGTAGCGCGGTCTCGAAAAGGCCTATGTCCAGCAGTAGATGCAATGAAAGGATGGATGGATAAAATAATAAAAGTTCTTATAAACGTGTCCAGCAGTAGATGCAATGAAAGGATGGATGGATAAAATAATAAAAGTTCTTATAAATGTTCTAATAAAAGTTCTTATAAACTTTTTCCTTTGCTGGTTACTTAATCTAAACTAATATTTTAAAGAGGAAAGATTTGTGTTTGTAATGGATAAACTCAAAAACTACTCAACTGATTTAAAAAATTCTTTCACTTTTAGAAAGTTACTTTATCAGCGGGTAACATAGGTTATTTTTTATTTACAAAAAAATTAGAGATGAAAGAGAATAGGGGCGGCCGGTAGTGCGTAGATATCGTAGCGCTAGTGTACAACCTGATGTGCCATGCCCAGTGCCGGCTGGCAGTTATTGGGTAATGTGGACTATTATGATGATTAGTGCTACCCGTGCGTAGCTGGGGCGGAATGCTAGTCTGAAAATATTTTTTAACAGCAATATGTTAAGCTTGAATTACTTTTGTAAAAAAAAACATTACACCTTGTGGTTTTTAGTTCTCGTCTAGCCCTTGGAGCAATGTTAGCTTTCAATTTAAAGCGCAATGATTCGTGAATGCAAAGGAATTCTCTCTCTCAATTTATTCAACTAAATTTAGAATTCAAACCAAAGGAAACTACTTTTTACTTTTGTTTGCTACTTTCTGCATATTTATCCCGCATAAAGCCCGAAACATCACAGGCGGATATTATCCGGTACATCCTGAACACAAACAAGAACACAAACAAACTTAATGGAGCAGTTGCAGAGGGATTGCGAAGGTCTGAGGGCTATTATCACAAATGAAAAACGAATTATTAACTTATCACTATGGCTGAGACCTTCTGAGTCATAAGAACGCCTGAACCCTGATGATAAAACCCTGGCTTAACTGAAGTCTAATACGTACCTCAGTTCCGGCGATCACATTTAATGCCTCCAAGCCAAAGGTCTGATTTTAGCTTAGAGGGATAGTGTATCGTCGCTATACGGAAGTAGGATTGACTGCTCATATTTAATGCTAATGTTCTCTGAATTAAATAAAAAATTAGGCCCATTTATTTCGGATGATACATCTGCCTTTCAGCATTTAACCAACAATGCTCAAAGGGTACTATTACACACGCCCGCACATCTCTCAACGCCTCACTGAACTACAATCCTATCAGCATAACTTCACTAAGTCTAGGTATGGTTTTAACTCATTGTATTTTCTAGGCGCTTGCTACGCGGAATTTGGAGTCAGAGTTCCCAACACGACTGGATCGGCCTATACGTACTCCTACGTCACGGTGGGAGAGTTTGTTGCTTTTGTCATCGGGTGGAATATGGTGCTGGAATATATGGTAAGACTGGAGTGATCGTACGCACCTTTGCACCCCTGAGAATTTTTAAAAAAATATTTCAAAATTGTGTGCAAAATTTGTGCTAATCATTGATAAGTAAGAGAATTATTGACTTGGGTGTTTTTTAAATTCTTCTTTTTTCTGCGCCATTATTCTCATTGCTGACGGTTACGAGCTTTTTTATTATTTCACATCTGATGCTCGTCACTCAGTCCGCTTGAAGCTCAAGTATTGTAAATATTTCGTTGAAATATACGATGAACCTTTAAACAATATTGTGCCCGTGCGTCACCGAGATCCAACAGGGTAGAAACCGTAGCGAAAAAATCCTATGTCTATGGTAGAAACGAGCGTAGCGAAAAAATCCTATGTCTATGGTAGAAACAAACTACCGTAAGTTAGAACTTATTTGGAGATTTTATTTGATTGCACTTAGGGTTTCATTCACGTTTGATATATTAAACAATCGACTGACGATTATTGACGTTACAAACACAACCACACCTCCCGTTCAGATTTAAAGCGCTTTTTACGCGCGGACGTTGACGCAATTTTTTCCCATGAAAACATAAAAAAACAACCTGCGTAAAAAAGCGCCAGCGTGTGAAACTGTGAATACAGGAGAATTTATAACTTCTATTTTGAAATGGATAAAAAACAGTTAATACCCGGCGTTAAAACGCTCGTCCGAACGCAGGCTTATTGTTTAATATCTTTGATGGCCGTAAATCATTTTGGTAATGTATTCTCTCCAGCTTTACATATAGAGCATGCATGTGAATTAATTTCACTGTCACATACAGATTCACTTCCATTAGTGCAATGGCTTAATAATACGTACCCTAGTTAATCAGGATATTTGCTCCCGCCCATATCTTGATTATTGTTGAGGTAGTTAATTAGGATTTTGGCAGGAGCTAATATCCTGATTAACTACCTCAACAGAATATAGATCTATGAATAGATCTCAATAGATCTAACTAAAGTAAAAATAAGAATAGATTAACAGAGGTTCGTATCAAATAGTTATACAGGATGGAAAAACGAACGGTACGTGGATGAAAAATAAAGATAATTGAAGATATTATCATATTTTGATCCATGAAAACATGATTTTGATTTAAAAAATTAGAATATGGGCTTTTAGCATTTCTTAATGATCTTTTAAAAAAATATTTTCAGTTGGGAATGGGACCAACTAAAATACAGAAAATTAAACAGAAACATTGTATCTTACAATTCATTTTATTATGGAAGAATATGCAATCTAACTAAGAAATCTAATGATTCGTAGCTATTGAATTAACCAAAGGACATGAACTAAGTTTTTTTTTATTCTTAAAAGAGTATAAGTGCGAATGTTCTGCTTCTATTATTTCTAAACATATTTCAGCCAGAGTTGGGGTATGACTAAAGGCTGAAAATTTTGAGACCCTCCTAGATTTGAAGGTCCGAGACAAACGCCTCATGCGCCTGGAAAAATCCGCCATTGCATAGATAATAGAGACTGACTGACACTACGACAGCTGCAGGATCAGATAATACGACCCTTGTCCTTACATTTCGTAAGGTTTTATATAATCAAAAACAGTATTCATACGTTTTAACTAGATTGGGAACTCTTTGTTTTATCAGATTCGTATCTGTCTCTGAGATGCAAGTTATCTCTGTACCTACTGTACTGCTAACGCACAGGAATCTTACTATCATCAGCTTATAGCAGTATTATTATAATCTTATTGACGCTCTTGTTTCAGAATTATTTGTTATTTTAGGGACGTCAAGGTACGTCAAATAAAAAATCAATTTTAAAATAATACATTTTTAAGCGATGGTAGTATTCCCACTGATAATTATATAGCAAGCTTTTTATTCTGGAGTAATCGACGAACCATAAAATACGTAAACAGCCAGACCTATTTCATATTTTTATTTATGAAGTGAAAACTTCTTTAGGCGCGTTGAGCACTTTATGATAGGGGGTAAAAATGTAGATTCGCGTGACCGTGACTGACATGCTTGCGCGACCGACATGCTCGCGAACAGCGACTTGCTCGCGAATATAAAAATATACTACATTCGAAATTAAACTTTAAGGCCTTAGCCTCAAGGTTTATATTTTAATAATTTTAAATAAAATAAAAAATATGACTGCCATTCCGTTTTCATTTTTTTTTTTCTCTTTTGAAAATAGAATTTAATTGTATATGTTTTCGTACAGATCGGGACAAGTGCGTGTGCTCGTGCGCTGAGCGCTTGCTTCGACTCATTATTCGAGGGATCTATCAGCAAATACCTGGCTTCCAAAGTTGGCACCATTTATGGTAAGTAGGTAACAGCAAACTTTTGCAAACACATTCACTATTGGTAACTACTACTGGTTGTAGCTGCACAAATATATCTTAACTGGCAGTAGAGCTTAGCTATAGTTAGAAATTTGTGGTAGAGCTGCCATAAATCAAGATTTTTTTATTTTATTTTCTGGGGAGGAGGAAAATCCTCATTGGATACCTCAGAAGTTTTGGAGGCATGCCCGACTCCACTGGGGATGAGACCCAGACCTACGGACTAAAAACCTCCCCCTTCTCCGCTCAATCTTTCAGGTACAGCCTTTGCATTGCGTCTGAAAGATGGCTGTCTTCAGGCGTTTTTTTGCCTCTGCCTTTCCCACTCGTCCTGAATTCTCTTTTTTATTATAGCACGCAGCATTTCAGCGCATGCCTCCTACTGTTGTTCGCAAGTCAGCATACGGGGTAGTAGGTTCATAGGGGTTATCTGTTCGCCTTCTTCGTGTGCTTCTTTTCGTTTGTCCTCAAATTCAACGCACTGAAATATCAAGATTGAGGAATGAGAACTTGCAAGCCTGGAGTTACATGCTGTTATGGATATGAAATTTCAATTTTAAAAATTTGTATGTAAGGAATCAGTAAAAATAACTGGATCATCCACAAAAAAACAGAGGTAAAATAAATAGAAATTTATTAAAAGATACAGAAATCATCATCATTATGATTGAAGATCACGATTCAAGTCCACCATCACAATGAGAATGGTGTACATTAGAGAATATTATCATTAATTGTCGGGCATGCAGGTATTCTTTCACCGTTAAAACAGGCAAATTATACAGAAATATTTACTAGTAATTTCAGATAAAAATTGATTCAAACAGGGCCATAAATTATGTTCATAAATAAAGCGTGCCTTGAGATCGGAAGACTGAATTTACGATGTGCTGTTATCCTCGTACCTCTAGCTTTATATAATACTCGTAATAGCTTCGTAGTGGCTTTTACCGTATGTTCGTATGCTGCACAGGGCCGGAAATCCATCTACATTCCAATAACATGATTTACTTGATCTAATGCATCCATATTTGTACCATATAATACTAACTATTACTAGTTGTAATATATACCTTTTGATGTTCTTTATACGAGATTTGAAATTTCAAGTGATTCTACCAATGTTTCGGATTTCCGTTCCTATCTAGAAGAACCAGAGAGATACTCGGCGGTTGCTAAAATAACAAATGTAAATATAAATAATGTAATTTGACAATATTTACATTTTTATAGTGTGGGTATATAATAAACTGCAGTCAGCATTGGTGAAGCGAGTAAAACGCACGCTCTTTTACAATTAAATAACAATAATGAATAATTTACAATTAAATAAACTCGATCAGTTAAAAATCTGAGTAATAATTCTAGTTTCTAGCACCAACAGACGTATGTACAGGCTGCACGTTTAAAGATCAGTGAGCCTGTAAGGATTACTGTTATGATTCCGATACTATAATTATTAGAAAGATTAAAATACGGATCGAAAATTCAATGTAGAAGTTCGTACTTTAACCTCCAGCTATTCAATCCAGTTTAGAGCAAACTTTTATGTAATGTCATTATTATTTTTATGACTTTAACGATTGATTCATTACTGTTATAAGTGATAACCTTTTTAAATCCAACCTAGACAAACGGTTTCCATCCGTCCCCCTTGGTTGCAAAAGATAATGTCGCAGCCATGGCGGACAAATGACTTCACTTTGCTCGTTACTTGAAAATTTTTACAAAGATGTTTCACCTTCATTGCACAGTTTGTAAGAAAAAAATTCGTGAGCTGGGATAAGAGCTTAGAGTTATTCGGGGTAAAAGTCCGCAGTGGGCAAAAGTTCGCAATGCCGATTTTTCAGTGAAGGGTATGCGGGCGGGGGAGCTTGGGCGACGGGAGAACGCACGCTTGGGCCACCATTATGTGTCACCACTTGGAGAGCAGTGCGTGCGGTATGCCGCGAATTATGACTCAATAAGTTAAATTAAGGTAAAAATTCGTATTTTTGTGTTCTACGGAAAAGTTGGTGACACTCAATCTTATGTGGTTATCAAGCTAAGCTTTTTTTCTTGTTTTTGTATAATTATTAAACAATTTATTTCAAGCTTACATACTAACCTAGCATTATTGAAATTTTTACTATTGCTCTTTGTTTTTGTTACCAGCCAAATGGGGTAAAAGTACGGGGGTAATAGTACGCGTACTATTACCCCCGTACTTTTACCCCATCTACAAAACTTTAACCAAATAGGTAGTTCTACAATTAATAATGTATACCCACTTATACTGTATGATATAAATGTAAGTACTTATATATTTTTTGTTTCAGATTGCGAAATAATGCCTCGAAATTATGTAAAAAAGACACCAGGAATATCTCTAGTTTCGGAAGAAAAAAAAGTTTTATTTTTATTTTTTATCCACTACAAGCTAGCCCTTGACTGCAATCTCACCTGATGGTAAGTGATGATGCAGTCTAAGATGGTAGCGGGCTAACCTGTTAGGGGCATGGCGGTTATATTAAACCCTTAGGTACCCCTTTGGTTTCTACACGGCATCGTACCAGAACGCTAAATCGCTTGGCGGCACGTCTTTGCCGGTAGGGTGGTAACTAGCCACGGCCGAAGCCTAAACATAAATAACATGCCTTTGATCTCCTTAAAACTTAATTGAATTGCAATATCTATAATAATGACTTTTGACTTTACCAATGGCAAAGTGCTAGATATCTTAGTTTATGTTCTTTTAGAAGTATTATAAGTTTATTTCGTTGATTATATCTGAATTATTTTAATTGTGTACTGATTTTTCTACATAAATCTTTTTTTTAATACTATATTATTATTATTACTTATCTAAAGGTACGAATCCTGAATATTGTACTTTTATCCTACACGCGAACTATTACCCTTACGATTGCGTACTTTTACCCCTATGCCGGGGTAAAATTACGCAGTCTGATCATTTCATCTGTTTGCTTTATAATCAAAGAATCTTGATAGTTATCTTAATGAACTTTATATCAATTAGAAGCCTGATAAACGTGCTACAAATGTACCATAAATTTGTGTCTGCCATCTTAATAGTTTCGGCTAAATAAAGCCTTAAAGAGAAAAGTGCGTGCTTTTACCCCTAATGACTCTAAAGAGTGAGAAAATTAAAAGTTATTTCCTCCAGAAGCTCATCATCAGTATATTTGTTTTAAAGCTCTTTATTGAAAACATTAGCAAAATGAAACTGAAACTAGTTAGTCTAATATTTAATTACTAAACAAATCGTACTTGCATTGAATGGTGACAAGAATGCTGGCTGCATTTCTGAGCTGGGCAGCCAGGCTAATTCTTTTGCGAAAAAAATGTCATGAAAGAAATTTCTGCCACTGACTCCATGGCCTCAGTCTTCACAACAAAATAAAACGTTATTTATGTAGGCTCTCCAGTCTGATGCACAACTCATTAGGTCAGCGAAATTACAACTGAAAGAACCCCAAATACCCAGGTCATTCTTTCATTCATTTTTCAAAGTATTGTTGGTAGTGGCCATACAGATTTTTTTATTATTTGGTATTGATTCCATACCGTTTTCAGTATATAACTAATGCGAAAGCATGTTAGTCATATTCTGTTCTACTAATTTTGACAAAATTCGGTACCAAGATAGATTCTATCCCATGAGGGAAGTAATTTATCTCTGTACCAAAGTCCTGGAAATTAAATAGTTAACAGGATTTTCAAACAACTAAATCTTCTCAGTTCTAGTGATCACCTTTTACTTGAATCGAAAAGACATTCTATTAAACTGTGTTTTTTTGTATCGCGCGCATATTGTGACGGCCTCCGTGGCGCAGTGTGTAGCGCTGTTGCCTTAACGTGCGGAGGTCCTGGGTTCAATCCCCGGCAGGGTCAATGTGGGAATTTATAATTTCTGAATTTTCCCTGGTCTGGTCTGCTGGGAGGCTTCGGCCGTGGCTAGTTACCACCCTACCGGCAAAGCCGTGCCGCCAAACGATTTAGCGTTCCGGTACGATGCCGTGTAGAAACCGACGGGGTATGAGTTTAATATAACTGCCATACCCCTACCAGGTTAGCCCGCTACCATCTTAGACTGCATCATCACTTACCATCAGGTGAGATCGCAGTCAAGGGATAGCTTGTAGTGGATTAAAAAAAACTCCTTCTTTTATCTCATCATTTACTCATCCTCCTTCTTTTTGTGCAATGAAAAAAAAACACATAAATATTTTCCTCATAAGTTTATTTTGATCAAAGTTTCCTCGCCCCCGGAGACACCTAAGATATGGTTCTGTTAACAATCCTCCTTATTACTAGGCTGGAAATAAGGTTGGAATTATTATATCAAATCTCAAAGGATCTATTTATAACGTGAAAGTGTTGCTTGATTTTTGTATATAAACAATCCATACTTATATTATAAATGTAAGAGTGTGTTTGTATGTCTGCTAGGCTGTAACGGCCCATCTTTTCAACCGTTATAAATGACATTTGGTATATTCGTATTTCGCATGGATTAGGTGTATTATTCCCGCGAGAACTCCTTAATTTTCCGGGATATGGACATATTATAGCCTATGTCCTTCTCCGGGATGTAACCTATCCTTGTACCAAATTTCATCAAAATCGGTTGAGTAGTTGGGCCGTGAAAGTGTAGCAGATAGACAGACAGCCGGGCATACTGTCCATCTTTGTAATATTAGTATGGATATTAGTTAGGATTATAAAAAAACATGAAATGCGGTGCGCATACCGTCCTGCATAACATTAGTTATGGGACTAGACCTTTAGATAAGAGTATAGATAATAATGTAAGAAAATTAACTATGATATTTATTTGCAGGCAAGCCTCCAGATATCGTGGCTTGTGGAATCGCCCTATTGATGACCTTGGTACTGGTAGCCGGCGTAAAAAAATCGTTATTCTTCAATAACCTGCTCAACGCCATCAACTTGGTGGTCTGGGTTTTCATGATGGGATCTGGCTTGTTTTACGTGGACACAAGTAACTGGACTCAGCATAAAGGATTCCTTCCTTTCGGCTGGAGCGGGGTAAGTGCATTGTAAAACTAGTATCATACTAATATTATAAATGCGAAGGTGTGTTTGTTAGTTGGTTTGACCTTCAATCACGCCGCAACAGAGCAACGGATCGACGTGATTTTTGCATGGGCATATTTGAGGACTTGGAGAATGATAATATAGGCTCCTTATCATTGCGAAAAATTAAGGAGTTCCCGTGGGAATGATGAACACTTATTCCACGTGGACAAAGTCGCGAGCATCAACTAGTTCAATATATTATATTCATGATTATGGGGAAAAAATATTTATTCAGCTTTGAGCTGTCGAATGTGATATTTACCTTACAACCTCCTAGAGGATATTCCTCACTCACAGTCAAGAAATTAACATGAGTTAGTCTGCTTTTATATATTGAAAATGTTGTACATACTGAATCTAAATAATTTATAAAAGGAATGTACTTACCTACAATCAGCAAATAAATGATTATGCTTATTAAAAAAGGTATTATTGTGACTGACTGACTGACTGATCTATCAACGCCAAACGCCATGCTCAAACTACTAACGGATCGGGCTGAAAGTTAGCATTGTTATGACGTAGGCATCCGCTAAGAAAGGATTTTTGAAAATTCAATACCTGAGGGGCTAAAATAGGGCTTTGGTATGAAAATCGAACCTAACGTGAGCGAAGCCGCTGTCTTAAGCTAGTTTTTTAAATCTTGATATTATCCCTTTTCGTCTATCACTGTCTTGAAAGTACCAGCCTAGCAAAATATTTGGACATTTCAAATGCGCCCCCTGAGCCCAATGGTAAACAGTCACAACTCACAGGGCTTCTGTAATTTTTTTGTTTACTCAACAAATATTTGTGGACCCTGTTACCTCTAAGCTACTGAAACATGTTTCTTATCAACGATATGAATGTTAACGTAAGCTTCTCTTCCAAATAAAGGTTCAATTATTCTGTTAGCAGTGACCATCAAAAATGTTGGAATCGAAATTATAAGAGTTTCAACACAATTATATTGACCAACGTCATATTATAACTGTGGATGAAGGGGCCTTCAGCAGACATAGCATTTTGTATATTAAGTCAAATTTCTAATCTTCAATACCTCAATGAATGAATAAAAATCTCTTTAGATATCAGTATTCTCTTCCCATTCGAATTTAAGACACTAATCTAAGGAGAAAAAAATAAGATTTAAAAGAAAAGGATCCGCAAAAGAACTTGTGAGCTTATTAGCATCAATCATTGTGACACTATCAATTGTTGTGATTGGCTGAATTTGTGGTATTCTTCTTGCGTCAATGGATTTTGACCAATAGCGGAAGAATGTTAACCAATCAGAGGTGTAGTTAACAGTTTAGCCCGCTACTCTCTTAAACTGCATCATCACTTACCATCAGGTGAGATTGCAGTCAAGGGTTAACTTATAGTGGCGTAAAAACAAGAAAAACGTTATCCAATCGAACACCTGGCCCACTGCCTACCTATATACCTACCTACTATGACCGGTAGATCATAACTCGGACGGCTCAATGAGGCAAATGACAGGCCATGCTTGCAGTAGGAATGATAATTTTTCGAGTCATCGAATCCGAATCGGTTTCTACACTACAAAGTATACGAACGTAAGACACAGCACATTCAAACGGTTAGCATCTAAAAAAATTACATCACCAGATAAATAGATAACATCTTATCGTCATTCCAAATGTCGTAACGAACGAAGTCGGCGACGATGGTATCAAGGAAAATAATCAATCAGATTAGGAGCTCTTGACATTTGTGCTTGAAGCTTGGTGATACGCTCAAAGACTTTTCCCACTGAATTTGACGGCTTTCGATAGAAAGCTAAAGCATAGGCCATTTGACGATTGTACAACACTTACACGCACTTACAGTTAGTCAAAATAATTA
This sequence comes from Erebia aethiops, assembly GCA_923060345.2. Taxonomy (NCBI): domain Eukaryota; kingdom Metazoa; phylum Arthropoda; class Insecta; order Lepidoptera; family Nymphalidae; genus Erebia; species Erebia aethiops. The sequence continues at coordinate 6,544,410 of OV281079.1, read as the reverse complement.
TTAAAAAATCATAGTCATTCACCAAGATACAATTTCTACATCTTAAATTACTGCCAATAATGGTATCAACCACGGAATAGATAAATTTATTTTTTCTATGGTATCAACTGTTAAGAAATTTGTATGGTGTATCCACCCATAGAATAGCCTCATATTTGAAGGAACAAAGCAAGTGAAAGCAGGCAGGTAACACAATTTACATGGACGAATAGTTGGAAATAACGGGAGGTAGAAGGAACCATAAATCCAATTGAGATGTATTTCACATTGTTGTTTCTGAAATTATGTTCATTTGTAGGTGTTTAACGGCGCTGCTACTTGCTTCTACGCTTTCATCGGATTTGATATCATCGCGACTACTGGAGAAGAGGCCATGAACCCTAAACGTTCCATACCTTTGGCCATTGTCATAAGCTTGATTATCATCCTCATTGCCTACGTCACCAGTTCCATGCTACTAACTCTGATGGGTAAGTCTTATTTTTTTAACGTCGTAACTATGACAGACATATTTATCATCTGCATATAATAAATATCTACACATGTTCCAGTTCTCGCACTAATTCTATGAGTACAAAAGTGTGATATATTATAACCTTTTCATGATGTAGCCATAAGCCAGTATTCACGTTTGTCTCAGTTATTTTAATCCTAGAGACAAACTTAGAATAGGTAGACTATATTTTCCAAAACAAAACTTTAAAGTATCTCGAAAATATATAAGTTTGATTTGGTTTCAATCAATAAGCTTCTAATGTGGTTTTAACAATTCTGCCTTTAGAAGAAAAGAAAACGATTAAACAGTTATGTATAAGAGATTGTTTTCGAAAACGACATTTTACATCCATCCATACTAATTCATACCAATATTGTAAATGCGAAAGTGTGTCTGTTTCTCTATCTATGTGTCTGTCTGTTTTCCCGCTTTCCCGGCCCATCTATTAAATTTGACGAAATATGGTACAAAGGAAGGTAGAATCCCGCGGAAGGCCGGCTACTAAAAAAAAAACTAGGGAGATCCCGCGGAAATCTAAAAACCTCAGTACACATAGACGAAATCGCGGGCATCATCAGTAATACCTACTTAACTTAACCCTTACTTAACCGCACTACTACTTAACCAAAATAAATCTTACTTTTGAATAGGACCCAAATCTATATTACTCAAATAATAATAAGTAGGAAAATTTCCGATGAAAAAGTTGTGAATAGAAGCATTTAAGCAGTTAAGCGTTTTATTCGTTTACAACAACGACCTTTGTACATAGTTCAAAGGCTTACAAAATATACCGTAGAAACGATATTTTTGTGGTCGTATAATCGTATTATATTATTGTGTGATAGGCGAGTCGCCCTTCAATAAAATACTAAATTTCGCTGTCTGCCAAATACAAGCCTATAATTTTATCAAGCGATCTTTTTTAGAAAAGTCACGTTCCCTTTCCACCATGGCAATGCATTTGAACGAAACACGAATAGCGCGTGCTCTCGCACATATTTCCATTATTCAATTTGGTTGGATTTGTATTTGTAGAAACGTTTGCGTTTGCTTTGGTGAAGTTGGTGTATGTATAGAGACTTGTTTGTTCGGTAGCAAAGAGAAATATTATTTTAACTACAGGAAAGTGGCAGAAACTATACCAATTAATAATTACAAAGTTAATCGCATACCTACCATGAAAATTAGATTCGATGACGAAATTTTTATCCAGTCTCGCTCCATTTAAGGGGGACTTTGTCCGCGAGACCCTTTTTTTCGTATTTTGTTTTCGCTTTGAAACGCGAATGTCAATGCAATGAAAAAATGCGGGTGATAAAAGTAAAACCATAATTTTTACTCCGCACGTCCAGTGCAGTTGATTCGCAAAAAATGCATAGTTGGCACCGTACACATACTAGAATTTAGTGTAACTACGAAATGAATGGTCAACCTGTGGCACTAAGCGGCTTTTCGACATCAATAGCTCTCTTGATTGCGACTGAATGTACTCAATTATTAAAATTTACGGGTTTGACGTGATTATTATGCCAATAAAATATGTATCTACTCGAGCAACGGCAAAATATTACCATATCAAATTGTATTTTTATTTAATAACATAAAGTATAACTTTGAGGATAGAAGCTAATGAATAAAATTATTTCAACCAAAATTTTACATATATTCAGACATGGAGTGGTTTTATTGTTTTTTGGCACAATTCCAAAAAGAGGTTCAAAAACCAATAAAAATGTTCTTTTTAATGTGCAAATGATGACATTTCTTATGATATGTATGCCAATTACACTAATCATTATTTTAACTACATAAATCGTAAAATACTGAGGTGGGCAACTTTGTGGATTTCTATCCTTTGTAACCATTTACATTCCACGATACCCTTGCACGCTCATCTATAATTAATTAATATATTAACAATGCATTATAATAAAGATGAATTAAAAGCAGTCATTTCCGTATAGCATAGAGTAAAAACATATTACTAATTAACTTTTCAAAAAACCAATTCGCTAATGCCCATAAGTCCTTTGAAGCAAAGTGAGATACCTCCACAAACTTATGTTTCACATTATTCGCTGAAAGATATATCATTTTTCATTTCAATTTTACAGAGCTTTTATGAATCACTGCAGTGTAGAATTCAGAACGCCTTTCATGAGTTTTAAATCTCGTTACCCATGCAACCATGTGGCGCAGTGTGTAGCGCTGTTGCCTTAACGTGCGGAGGTCCTGGGTTCGATCCCCAGCAGGGTCAATTTGGGAATTTATAATTTCTGAATTTTCCCTGGTCTGGCCTGGTGGGAGGCTTCGGCCGTGGCTAGTTACCACCCTACCGGCAAAGACGTGCCGCTAAGCGATTTAGTGTTCCGGTACGATGCCGTGTAGAAACCGAAGGGGTATGGGTTTAATACGAGTATAACTGCCATGCCCCTAACAGGTTAGCCCGCTACCATCTTAGACTGCATCATCACTTACCATCAGGTGAGATCGCAGTCAAGGGTTTTGTAGTGAATAAAAAAAATAAAAAAAATAAAACTTGCCCTTGCGGTTTAAATATGATAAAATTTTAAGACAAATATCCATAAAAATTATCGCGGTTGTGGGTGGTCGTGAATAACGACAGGGTCAGGGGCGTGAGTAAAATCAATGAACAAAGTGTGAACATGTAGATTCGCCGTGTTGTTACGTGTAGTGTAGGTATATACTTTATGTTGCGGCGTGTGATGAAATCCCTCTCACAGAATTTTCAGTTCATTATATTTTATTGCTACCAATACGTAATATTACAGCGTGAGTTTCTCTCACTATAGTTTAAATTTCTAAACATTCACAAAAATACTAGGAGAACAATCACATAATTTAGGTAGGTAGTAGTAAAAAAAGCTGACGGGCCTCGGGTACGCGCGTTTGCCCGTATCGTTAGGCGGTTATCACGGTAAAAACTTCACTTTCGCGAGAAGTTCAAAAGCAGTTTTCCTTAACACCGCGAATCACAGCCTTATCTACCTCCTTATATTCTTGTAACGTTTGTATTCATAATTACATGCGTCTCTGACGATTGAGTACCTAAATGTGTTAAACAATAATAGATATTTTATTTTATTTTATACTTTAATGGTGGTGAAACGACTTAAATCCACTAAGAATCGAAGTAATGATAAGCGAACATAAAATCATTTTGCTTTTCTATGCAAGTCTGATTGCAGCCAAGCGCTAGCCTATATATTAAAAAAAAAAAACCTACCTCAATACTGAAATTATTTTTTTCTGTTTTTATTCATTTTAAATATAGGAATAGGTATTACTTTTCACTAAACTTTGTATTACTTACAAGTCGGTCTTATCAAAGAAACTTAGGAGCGAGGGTAAAGAGCGAGAGATCTGGGAAATAGTTCGCGTAGTTCCTCCGTGGGAGCGCTCTGACAACGTACTTCGTTCACGAACTAGGAACTACACACTAGTCCAACCACACTACATTGATACTAATTGCTAATCCCAAGATAGGCACAGAATTCTGCGGTTCACAACATTCTGTTGAATGCAGCTACTTTGTTCGCATGGATTAGGGTTTTATTTTGGATCAATTCTTTAATTTTCCGTGTTAAAAATTCCGGGATAATTATTATAATGAATCTGATCTTTGTGATGGTATTTTAGGGCATTTAGCATATTTAAGAATTTGTTTACCAAAAGTTAAATGTCACGTATCCCTTCGAATTACCAAGTGAAAACTTTATTTAAGCATGGTTCGGTTTAGCCAAGATTCAGTATTATAAATAACAATACTGTAGGTCTGTGGCCGCCACACCGGGAGGTTCAGTACCTCCGTACTTTGACCTATAGTTGAGCGAAGTACCTAGGAAACTGCATACAAACATTTTATAGGTCTATATGCATACTGACATTTTGTATTGAAAATTCTGTGAGTTTCATCAGTCACGTCCCTGCCACCCGTGTCTCCGTCGACCGGCAGGTAGAAAAGAACGGCTTATCTACCCTTACACTGTGGCACTACGACGTATATATTGTAGTTATTACAACAATGTATGTAGTATTTATGCTATGGCCATTATAAATATATAATATGTAAATCTCTTAGACCGATGTTTTGCACGCAGAACAACTGTTTTTTTAAATAAAAATAATTTGGAAAAGGTAGGTAGGTTAAACAAAGAGCCGAAATAAACAAAAGGCCTTAGGCATCAATTATTTAGAGAAGAAAGCACAGTTGATATTGTGTGCAGACCATTATGATATTTTCATTGGTGTGAAGTGAACCTTAGGTGAACTGCTGATTGGTTACTAAGTATAATACTTAAACGATTTCTTTAGGAAAAACAATAAAACGGTATTCAGTAATATTGGTATTTACAATTTTACAATATCAATAAAACCGTGATTTGAATACTTATCACACTAAAACCATTTACAGACCCATCTTTTTTCCGAAAAAAAGGAGAATCGTTCCTATAAGCTTGTATTGCTATCAACGGTTCGAGTCTATTGCGTGTTCTTATTTGGATATGAAAATTATCTAATCTACTTATGGCCCTGTGTAGCGTAAAAGGGGGTTTTTAAAAGCAGTGTATCCATCAAACGGTGACATAATGTATGCTTGTAAAAATAATGTGCTGTTTTCAAGACCTTTGAGCAGCCATTGACGCATCTCAAAACACAATTTAAAAAAATATCTGCATTGAAATTTATTTTAAACATACCTCTTAATTTACCTTGCAATTTTTCTCCTTATTGAAACCAATAATTAGCTCTAGAAATATAAGATAAAATTCATATTTCTAAATCAAACACATTGTCGGATGTCGGATTATCATTTGTATTGAAAAGTAAATGTTATTTTTTTTAATTCAATTCAATTTCACCCCCGCGCGCCTGTGTTTTTCATCTCGTCAGCTCACAGCGCCTTAAGTAGGTAAATGATTTAATATGCTTCCTTTGCCAGTACCCTACACTGAAGTGGACATGGACTCGGCACTGATGCAGATGTTCTCCTACGTGCACGCTCCTGCATGCAAATACATCGTCGCTGTCGGTGCGCTCGCCGGGCTGACTGTGTCTCTGTTCGGATCCATGTTCCCTATGCCACGGATAATCTATGCCATGGCGTTAGACGGACTGATATTTATGTAAGTAGTCCTAACCCTAAGTTCTAAGTAAGAACAGTACGCGTGCGAATCGAATGCAAATATGCATAGAGGTGAGAACTTCGTTCCGAGAACTACTATTTATTGATAATAATAGTTCGATTTTTTTTTGTAAGGACCAGGTGAGCGACTTGCGATCGAGGATAGCGTACCAGTGGTTTTCGCCTTTTGTAATTCGGAGCCCGAAAGTATTCCATTCGTGCGCCTTCTGGTAGCAGTAGCTATGGTAGTAGTAAGTCCTGTTAGGCGAAAATAGACTGCGGTTAAAATTTTAGAGCGTATAAAACGTCCGCTTCATTCACATTTATAATATATGTAGAGCGCACAAGTTAAGCGATAGGCTTGAGACGGTAGAAAATGCCATAACGTCCAACGCATTCGTATCATACAGATGTTTTAACCTGTCCGGACCTGTAATGGGTGATATTCCTATCGGTCTATTTAGTACTTTGGTAGTAAGTAGGTACAAAATGAGGCGTGATGAAAGAACAGTAAGTACAACCCAACCGCAGAAAAAACAAACAAACACCTGATGAAGACGTACAATAACTCTTTTAAATGACGACTTTATAACAACTAATGACGTACAATTTTTTTAAATGGCGACTTTATAAAGTATATTTTTGTATATTAATTGTATTCAAAAATACACTTGAACATTTCACGGTTTTCTTGTAACTTTTATTTCTAAATACTTACACACAAAAGGTTCACCCGACCTGACCTGGATTGTTCCGCAAACGACTGGCCTGCGATCACTTTTCAAAAGAAAAAATAAGTATGGCTTGAGCAATTTCGATAGCGTCTGGAAACTTTTGGTCACTCACAATTATTCCAAGCTGGCAACCTTTCAAGCGCGAAGTTGAAAGTTATTCAGAAAGAAAGAAACAGACCACAGAAAGGAACGAAAATAATTGAATCAATTGTGGTTCACAGAATCCTACTAATTTATCTACTGTATGAAACTGGAAAAGAACAAACAATAGCTCAAAAATAGAGCGTGCAATTCGGACTTTCAACTCAACTTTACTTACCATATCGTTACAATAAAGCGCGAAACTTGGACTTATCCTACCTGGTTTTCGGGAAAAAGCTAAGGCGCAGCCTTTTTATTGATAGCAACTTGAAATAAATTTTATTTCATATGCGATTACAGCGGCAGTGTGAGGCGTGCCAGACGCGTCCTCCGTAATTTGTTTCCAGTTCACTAATAATCATTTAATAAAGGTTGAAAAACTGAGTTTAAGTTGATATCAATAGCCTAAGCTTAACTCCACTCCATCTGTGTCCATCTGCCTCTAAGTAAAGAGTGTTCTCGGTTGGAACTAATCCAAAACGTGATGTTAAATTAAAAATTAGGCCTTACAGTATGGCTTTCAAAGTCATAAATATATCTATATGACGAGGCAAAGTGAGATTGGCCTGACAAAAGTGGAATGCACTGGAAAGCACTATCCAAGTGAGACAAGAATAAGGATAAAAAGGCACCGCATTTATGTAGTCAATATAATATAGCTTTCCTTTGACTCGCCTACTCTGAGTGTAACAGAAATATTACAATTTTATGAAAGGAAGAAAATTGAAATTGAAATATCGTGAAAGATGTGCCGTGTTTATATAATAAACCGTAAACCCATGGAAAATAAATAAGTACTGAAATATTGATAAATGTTGATGCGGTGAGTGAAAATAATTTTGTAATTGAAGTTTTATTGGAATTTCTTTGATCCGTTTATCGCATGAATGGGCGGTTGAAAATAATTATTTACGCAGTGGTTTAATCAAATGTTTACCTACTTACACTGGCGCCTAAATTGGATAGGAATAATTTTGTACCCAAAAGTTAATTAGTTTTGTAAATTGACATGCCCGTAATTTAAAGCATATCAATTTTTGGCATAGTTTTCCGCAAATACTGAATTTTAATAGTGAAGTTTAGTACTGTCAATAAACCGCGTAGGCAGCGCTCAAATGGTCAAATGTGTTACATCCACGTTACATCAATTGTCAATGTCTATTGTATTTAAATTCTACTCACAGATTTATACTTTTCTTTATTATGTCTGTGGTTCCACTTTAAGGTTCCACTCAATCGTGACTTCTTTCGAGACATGGAATTGAGTTGGATGCATTGACTAATCCCACAAACTTAACTAACCCGGTGACAGCGTCGCTAGTACTTGTATATGCAAAATAAAATAAAAACAGAAAACTAAACATACCTAAAAGCTAGCTCCAATTTTGGCTTCCGGGCCAGATAAGTTTGCGAGATGTTCACCCTCATTTCATCCTGGAACAATAGAACAAGACCATAGAAACTAGAATCCGTTATTTAAACGTGATGGCCGATTTAATGGTTGAGGTAAATGAATCACGGATTAATTAACAAATATCATGTAGGTATTTTAGCCCGCGATTATAATTGTGTATGTTATTTAGGTAATATTATTATAATACTTTTGTGTGTATTGATAAAATCTTTGGCTTACTTATCATTTTCATACGTGTTCTTTAGTCAACTGGCCCGTGTATCGGAGACGTCTGGCACCCCAGCTCGCGCGACGGTTTTCGGAGGCATCGCAGCCTCTTTCCTCGCCCTCGTCGTCCAACTCGAGGTCTTAGTGGAAATGATGAGCATTGGTAAGTACCATAGATTGATTATATTATTTACTACCGTAGTATTGTATATGTACCGAACACAGGTACCGAAGTACATTTGACAAACTTCAAAATGTACGGGAGTATTCGATGCAATTTTTAACCCCCGACGCAAAAAGAGAGGGGTGTTATACTCGCACGTTTAACGTCTCTGTTTGTGTATCTGTCTGTGATATCGTAGTTCCCAAACGGATGGACCGATTTTCGTTTAGTTTTTTTTGTAGATAAAATTATCTATGACACAAATTAGAGTGTTCTTAGCCATGTTTCATGAAAATCTGTGCAGCCGTTTGAAGATCATCAGCTCTTTAATAGTTGATGAGGGGATCTGACTACCTTCCATATTATGTCCTATCGATTCGAAATTTGGTACCGTATTACTTCAATTATACCTACTTTAAAAAGGACAAAATAGAAGTAAAATTAAAAATTTTAAAAACCCCCCGACACTAAAAATAAACTCGAAAAACTAACAAATGATATTATAAACCCATATAATTATTATCGTCACATATATTATGTAAGTTCAAATATTTTTATTTTCCAAGCGTCGTCGTGTCGGGGGACCGCTAAGTGAGAAAAACAGGTGTAGTTGCAGATTGCAACAAAATAATTTACTCCGAAAAATTAGCAGTCGGAGGGTTTTTAAAATTTTTAATTTTACTTTTATTTCAAAAATATTCTTAATCTAGGATAAAAGCTTTTTATGAAAAACTGTTACTGCAACAGATAAATCGAGCAAATCAACTTTTTCTTATCTTTTCGTTACATATCCAATAAATAAGTGCCCTGAAATCTTTTATTCTAATCGAGGTTATTCATTCATGGTACAATGCATAGACTTGCAAATCTAAACCCCATGCAATGCGCAAACAATTAACTGCATTTGAGTGCCTCAAGAGACCAGACATTCATACAGTTAAAATGTATAGCTAGGTTATGAAGCTAGTCATCTTCATCTTATGTCGCCAGCTTTGATATGATGATTCCCTCGTGATATCGGTTTCTCACTGTTGCGACATTTCTCTCTAACGGACGTGTTCGTGCGAACCGATTTGCATAGAAGGGTATGTGGGCCGCTTCATTTATGACTTCAATCTTGTCTGTTATCATGAATTGAAGAATATGGAAAACACACTGTGTGAACTTGATGTAACTTATGGCCATTGTTATGCTGTGGTTGGCTTATGGCTAGGCTCTAATCCATCAACAATCAACATTTTCGAAAATATAAAGACATGGCGAAAGTTTGCCTCATAGTGTACACATATTGGGTTTTACTCCTTTAAATGTTAGAATACAATGCACCAAATATTAAAGTTGAAAACTGATATTAGGTACGCCTCGATTATATGTGAAAGTTGTGAAACTATTTATAATTACTTGCAGGTATTGCAGGGTATTGGGTTACTTTGTATAAAGTTTGTCGAAAATTAATTAATATTCATAGTTCCGTAACAAACTGCGAGTTCACTTTAGTGAAGTCAGGTAATTGCACTTTATCTCTCCGTTTATTAGTTACTCGGTGATGCCCGCAACTTCGTCCGCGTGGTTTAAGTTTTTTTGATTCCCACGGGAACTCCTTAATTTTCCGGGATAAAAGTAGCCTATGTTACTCTCCAGGTCCTCAACAATACGCATCGATCCGTTGCTTCGTTGCAGCGTGATTGAAGGACAAACCAACAAACCAACAAAAAAACGGACTTTCGCATTTATAATATTAGTATGATGCAAGAACCCCTCTAGTTGAGGGTGAAGGCCACACCCTTATGTCACTGTTTTTTTTGCTTTTTGGGGCCAGTTTTTATCATCTTTTAATCATGCATTTGTCTCCGCTGCGCTACAACAGCGGAGACCAATCCTAAATCTATGCTTTTAATATAGTTTAAATTTATTAACTATTACCTACTTAAGGTGGATGACAAGGGTCTGCCCGCGAAATTCAAATTTAATTTGGTTTTTCACAATTTGTAAACTAATACGACAAAGTAGGCTTATGGCATTCAAATTGCGAGCCTAGGAATATCATCTTCACAGGTTTATATAAAAATCTTTACTGGAAAGTGCCCAGTTTAAGAAATTAGTCAAAATAATGACTAATTTGTGAGTAACTCACGTCAAACTCATTATTTTGACTAATTTCTTAAACTGGACAAGATGATATTCCTAGGCTCGCAATTTGAATGCCATAAGCCTACTTTGTCCTATTAGTTTACAAATTGTGAAAAACCAAATTAAATTTGAATTTCGCGGGCAGACCCTTGTCATGCACCTTAAACAGCCTTACGTGACTCGTGAGGTCTTACGTGGTGAACTGTATTAAGCTGTCTAAGTTCATATTTTGAAATTATGGGTCTTTTTGATTAGTTTTGGAAAATACCAGACTATGTATGGAGCTTTACCCCACTTATTTAAATTCGTGTACAAGCATGCCGTATGTAGGATTTAATAGATTTTTCATTCCTGATAACCTAACATACATTTTTAAGCCTCTAACACTTGCGGTTTTTTATTAAAACTAAGTTTAAGTTTCAAAATATTTTGAGGTTAGGTATATGCATTTTTAATTATTGTGAAATAAGTAAAAAAATGCTGTGTAACGTTACAATGCTCTTGCCAAGAGATATTATGGCTTTAAAATGAAGTAGGATACTCAAATGCCTGCGTAGCTGGATGTCTACCTGAAGAATGATACTTAGTTAATAAGCTTGTGCTATCTTTTCTAATGATAAAATGGTAGACTAGCTAATCGCAAATAAAACAACGGTTATTGATTTATTAATCTTCACATTAAATAGGTAATCAGTCGTTACATTATCAAGAAATGCTACCGGTGCATCAATATCATTTTGATGGTGACCCCAACCAAGGTTATTACAAACATGTCTTAGCATCCTGTTTACACTCAGGTGACAATTTATGCACCTCAACGTCGTAGCCCAAATCGCAAGCAATGGTCATCCATGGAAAATAACGTAAAGTCGGCGAAATCGAATCCATATTAAAGTATAGCAAAAGTTCTTGGTGAAACATTCAAAACAACCACGGTAAACAGCAGTAAACAGTCAATGTCACTAAACCCCATAGCTAAAACCACTAAAACAATGACATTGACATCTTCAAATACATTGTCAATGACGTTTCGTTGCAAAAAATGCGTGAATGCGAAGGTAAGTTTTTAATGCAACTATATTATTAATCATTATTATTTACATTAAAATAATAATTATGTGTCATTTTCAATAATTAACAACACAAAATAACGAATTTAAACAAAGATCTGTAGTATGATTTATGTAATAGGAGTTTTTTTTTACTTAAAAAACTGAACAACTCGTAGTTTTATTAGTCGTGTATGCATAGAATGTAATGCAAGTTGCCGCAGGAGAAACCGGAAGTGGACGAGGGAGTTGAATTACTTTTTTTTACATTTTAAAATCCGCAACTATTTCATCAATAATTATTAAATCATACGTGGTCATAAATTCCTAAGATAATTTTAAAAAGTTTACATTCTGTGTAAATTATGAAAATGGGTGGGGCAGAATCTGGCATTCTCCATAATAATTATAATGTCTTTCACCTCTTCTGTCATTCGGTTGCGATACAAATTAAATATCAGCGTAATTTAAAACTTACTGGAATTTAGGTAGGTTCCCTATTAATTATAGCTTGGTATCTACTCTATTACTCTATGATTTAATCAAACGAGTTCGTTCCAATCCAATTTTCTTTATTTCATTAAGCTTATCGGTACAAATTGGAACGCTAAATTGTATTGAGATGGTTTTAAAGATTTTCAAACATGGCAGTACGTTTAGACTTTAATATAAAAATTATGTATTTGTATATATATACGCACTTATCTTAAGATTCTTATTAAAAGAATAATTCTTAAATAGTCGCCTAGCTTCAGAGATTATTCACGCACTTCTTTAATAAAAAAAATGCAGTTTGTGAAATGGTTGCTAATAGGGGTTATTAATACATGAGAGCCCATGGCCTACCACAAAGTTTGCGATAAGTACAATTTGACAATCACAATAACCTCTGATTGGCCGACACTCTCTCGTTATTGTCTGAAATGTATTGTTGTAGAAAAAATTCTATAAATCCATACGATCACAAGCATTGGAATTGTTTCAATAATATTCACAATATTCGTGCTACGGGAGTTCTTAACCAAGGGTGTTTCATAAGCAATATTAATTTGCAGCCTGCCAATCAATTTGGGTAAAATACTCGTAGGGTGATAATTAACAGGCGGATAGACGATGCCACTCAATCAGTCAACATGCGAAAACTTTTCGTACATTTCAATGAAAAATTAAAAAGCATTCCACACGAACGGATTCAAAGCGCTGATATATGATTTACGTACTGTAGACCGCTCTGAGATTTTTTAACGTATTCGATAGCGTGAAAGGTAAAACTACCATTTTTTTTTTAATCGATCGAGCGCCAGCTGTCAGGTGCGTGACAATTCCATACAAATAGTAGCTAACGTTGACGCGATCGAATGGAAAGAAAATCTCCCACTAGGCACTCTGAATTTACATTAAAGGTAAAATGAGATATGTAAAATATTTATTCCCTCCCATATAAATAACACAATCAATTCAAATATTTGAACACTACACCCGGCTTTTCATTAAAGTGAAATTTATAGCACTTAATGTATTATTTACGGTTCGAAATCAATGATATTATTTCAGTATATACTGTTTTATTTGATTATATTTGTCTATCCATTTATTTTACTTTTGGCAGCTCGATTCAATGATGTTCTAATGCGTAACTGATTCGATTTTTCATAACAATCGACATTCTTTATGAAGAAGTTTTAATCGATTTGACACACTGATATTTATATTTGCTTAACATTTTTTTATTGTTATAAACATACTGAAGCGTTTAAATGACTAAGTATATTAATGTATGCATTAAAATAAATCATTTATATACAACAGTACAGTAAATGTACATGAATCCGTCATCAATCAATCAATCAAATATTCATTTATTCAATTTAGGCACTCTGTATAGTCCTCGCGCGAGCTTCGAGGAATCATATGGAGTGTAAAAGTAATGACCTATTTATAATGTTTTTAAAGTGCAAAACGATACTGCTATCGCAAAATTACATGCGTCAAGCTCGAAACTAGTGCTGGGAGCGAGCTGGATATGGAGCGACGGGGGTGGCGTACAGCCATCGTTTCTTCAGACCCAGATTGACGTCAATTACTTATAAAACATGATGGTGATAATAGCTCGTAACTACGAGTCACGAAATATCGGATAAAAAAGCACGTCGCTCCACTATTGTAAAAACGATATGCGTCTATGGAGTATTGCATTTTTTGTTGATAATTATTACACTTCATAGACGTGCATATGTCACAAATAAAAACGTTTGATTGGTAACAGGTAAATTTTTGAAAACCGATTACATTGAAATTTTGTTTAGGCATGCATTGACGAATTAATTAAATTAAGTTGTCTCAGTTAAAATATCATAAATGCGGTGAATGAATTAAAATCATCGTCTATAATATTCGCTTTGGCGGATTTTATCGAATTGAGCTTGGTGTTCCTTGATCATTTCTTTTAATAAATCAATGTATTACCACAAGCAATACCCAGAGAATATGAACTCAGAAATCCAAAATAGAACATAACTACATTATTTAATTACGCGTAGGTACGCTCGTCAAAAATTGGACAGATATTACTATATTCCAATGTTAACATGCTTAAATTCAAAGGTTATATTCACTACTAGCTAATGCCCGCGACTTCGTACGCGTGAAGACGTACGTAAGATTCAAAGTTCTGTCCAATTTTATAACATTCACTAGCTATTACCCGCGGCTTCGCTCGCGTGGCTCAAGGGAACAATAAATGAGTTTTTGTTAGAAAACTGTATTTAAATTAAGCATGCAAGAGGATGCCATGGAGAAGAATACTGAGACGTTTAGTATCGACGTATTTCATCGAAAGGCAAGAGCAAGGTTTTTCATGCACGAAAAATGAAAAAAAATATTCACGATATCTACGAAAGAAAACACAATGCTATAGGTTACACGTTATACAGATTCCTGATTATACAAACGATGTCGCATAGTTGCAGCAGCATGTAACCTATGCGTCTTCATATATACCCATGTAAAAAATGACGTCGATTCGTTGCGCCGTTGCCGCCTAATTGAAGAAGAAATGCGAGAAAAAGAGCATTCTATCCCACAGGAGCTGTTAGTTTTTCCGGGATAAAAAGTAGCCTATGTTACCCTCCAGTTCCTCAAGTATACCCATGTAAAAAATCACATCGATCCGGTGAGCCGTTGCCGCCTAACTGTAGAACAGATGCGAGAAAAAGGGCATACTATCCCACAGGAGCTGTTAGTTTTTCCGGGATAAAAAGTAGCCGATGTCACTCTCCAGTTCCTTAATTATACCCATATAAATAATCACGTCGATCCGGTGTGCCGTTGCCGCCTAATTGAAGAAAAATGCCAGAAAAAGAGTATCCTATCCCACAGGAAGTGTTTATTTTTCCGAGATTAAAAGTAGCCTATGCCACTCTCCAGTTTCTCAATTATATCCATGTCAATAATCACGTCGATCCGGTGTGCCGTTGCCGCCTAATTGAAGAAAAATGCGAAAAAAAAAACATCCTATTCCATAGGAACTGTTCGTTTTTCCGGGATAAAAAGTAGCCTATGTCACTCTCCAGGTCCTCAAATATACCCATGCAAAAAATCACGTCGATCCGTTGCGCCGTTGAAGCGTGATTGAAGGACAAACCAACAAACCAACAAACAAACTGACTTTCGCATTTATAATATTAGTATGGATATGGAAGTATGGATGTCAGTCTCCAGTTCCTCAATTATACCCATGTAAAAAATCATGTCGATCCGGTGTGCCGTTGCCGCCTAATTGAAGAACAAATGCGAGAAAAAGAGAATACTATCGCACAGGAGCTGTTATTTTTCCGGGATAAAAAGCAGCCTATGTCACTCTCCAGTTCCTCAATTATTCTCATGTAAAAAATCATGTCGATCCGGTGTGCCGTCGCCGCCTAATTGAAGAAAAAATGCGAGAAAAAGAGCATACTATCCCACAGGAGCTGTTAGTTTTTCCGGGATAAAAAGTAGCCAGTTTCACTCTCGAGTTCCTCAATTATACCCATGTAAAAAATCACGTCGATCCGGTGTGCCGTTGCCGCCTAATTGATGAACAAATGCGAGAATAAGAGCATACTATCCCACAGGAGCTGTTAGTTTTTCCGGGATAAAAAGTAGCCTATGTCACTCCAGTTCCTCAATTATACCCATGTAAAAAATCACTTCTATCCGGTGTGCCGTTGCCGCCTAATTGAAGAAAAATGCGAGAAAAAGAGCATCCTATTCCACAGGAACTGTTTGTTTTTCCGGGATAAAAAGTAGCCTATGTCACTCTCCAGTTCTTCAATTATACCCATGTAAAAAATCACTTCTATCCGGTAAGCCGTTGCCGCCTAATTGAAGAAAAATGCGAGAAAAAGAGCATCCTATTCCACAGGAACTATTTGTTTTTCCGGGATAAAAAGTAGCCTATGTCACTCTCCAGGTCCTCAAATATACCCATGCAAAAAATCACGTCGATCCGTTGCGCCGTTGAAGCGTGATTGAAGGACAAACCAACAAACCAACAAACCAACAAACCAACAAACCAACAAACCAACAAACAAACTGACTTTCGCATTTATAATATTAGTATGGATAGGCTTGCGCTTGACGACAATCATGCTTAGTGCAAAGCAATGATGAGGTCTAGGTTGGAACGCGCTTGCCTAGAAGATGCCTATTCACTCTTGCCTTGAAGGTTTCTAAGATATACGTGTATAACTGTTTGTTTTTCCGGGATAAAAAGTGGCCTATGTCACTTTCCAGGTCTTCAGATATACCCATGCAAAAAATGACGTCGATCCGTTGCGCCGTTGCCGCCTAATTGAAGAAGAAATGCGAGAAATAGAGCATACTATCCCACAGGAGCTGTTATTTTTCCGGGATAAAAAGTAGCCTATGTCTCTCTCCAGTTCTTCAATTATACCCATGTAAAAAATCATATCGATCCGGTGTGCCGTTGCCGCCTTATTGAAGAACAAATGCGAGAAAAAGAGCATACTATCCCACAGGAACTATTTGTTTTTCCGGGATAAAAAGTAGCCTATGTCACTCTCCACTTCCTCAATTATACCCATGCAAAACATCACGTCGATCCGGTGTGCCGTTGCCGCCTAATTGAAGAAAAATGTGAGAAAAAGAGCGTCCTATCCCACAGGAACTATTTGTTTTTCCGGGATAAAAAGTAGCCTATGTCACTCTCCAAGTCCTCAAATATACCCATGCAAAAAATCACGTCGATCCGTTGCGCCGTTGAAACTTGATTGAAGGACAAACCAACAAACCAACAAACCAACAAACCAATAAACCAACAAACCAACAAACCAACAAACAAACTGACTTTCGCATTTATAATATTAGTATGGATATGGATGTAAAAAATCACGTTGATCCGGTGTGCGGCGCCGCCTAATTGAAGAACAAATGCGAGAAAGAGAGCATACTATCCCACAGGAGCTGTTAGTTTTTCCGGGATAAAAAGAAGCCGATGTCACTCTACAGTTCCTCAATCATACCCATGTAAATAATCACGTCGATCCGGTGTGCCGTTGCCGCCTAATTGAAGAAAAATGAGAGAAAAAGAGCGTGCTATCCCACAGGAGCTGTAAGTTTTTCCAGGATAAAAAGTGGCCTATGTCACTCTCCAGTTTCTCAATTATACCCATGCAATACATCACGTCGATCCGGTGTGCCGTTGCCGCCTAATTGAAGAAAAATGTGAGAAAAAGAGCATCCTATCCCACAGGAACTATTTGTTTTTCCGGGATAAAAAGTAGCCTATGTCACTCTCCACTTCCTCAATTATACCCATGCAAAACATCACGTCGATCCGGTGTGCCGTTGCCGCCTAATTGAAGAAAAATGTGAGAAAAAGAGCATCCTATCCCACAGGAACTATTTGTTTTTCCGGGATAAAAAGTAGCCTATGTCACTCTCCAAGTCCTCAAATATACCCATGCAAAAAATCACGTCGATCCGTTGCGCCCTTGAAGCGTGATTGAAGGACAAATCAACAAACCAACAAACCAACAAACCAACAAACAAACTGACTTTCGCATTTATAATATAAGTATGGAAGTATGGATGTCAGTCTCCAGTTCCTCAATTATACCCATGTAAAAAATCACGTCGATCCGGTGTGCCGTCGCCGCCTAATTGAAGAAAAAATGCGAGAAAAAGAGCATACTATCCCACAGGAGCTGTTAGTTTTTCCGGGATAAAAAGTAGCCAGTTTCACTCTCGAGTTCCTCAATTATACCCATGTAAAAAATCACGTCGATCCGGTGTGCCGTTGCCGCCTAATTGATGAACAAATGCGAGAATAAGAGCATACTATCCCACAGGAGCTGTTAGTTTTTCCGGGATAAAAAGTAGCCTATGTCACTCCAGTTCCTCAATTATACCCATGTAAAAAATCACTTCTATCCGGTGTGCCGTTGCCGCCTAATTGAAGAAAAATGCGAGAAAAAGAGCATCCTATTCCACAGGAACTGTTTGTTTTTCCGCGATAAAAAGTAGCCTATGTCACTCTCCAGTTCTTCAATTATACCCATGTAAAAAATCACTTCTATCCGGTGTGCCGTTGCCGCCTAATTGAAGAAAAATGCGAGAAAAAGAGCATCCTATTCCACAGGAACTGTTTGTTTTTCCGGGATAAAAAGTAGCCTATGTCACTCTCCAGGTCCTCAAATATACCCATGCAAAAAATCACGTCGATCCGTTGCGCCGTTGAAGCGTGATTGAAGGACAAACCAACAAACCAACAAACCAACAAACCAACAAACCAACAAACCAACAAACCAACAAACAAACTGACTTTCGCATTTATAATATTAGTATGGATAGTAAGATCAATTAAATTTGAATGAAAATTTAAACTGAAATATCAGTAAATAGGTACCTATATAGAGACCTTTGAAGAATACTTTTCTTAGCTAGTGAGAAGCGTAGAACGTTTACAGCTATAATCGTAGCGCTGGTAAAAATATAACATTTAGTTTGCATGGTCGTAGCTATTTGCTACGTCCCTTCTCAGGCGTTACATAGAATTAATTCAGAACGTGATAGTCGGTATTCCGCCTGCATTAGAACATCAGCGGCGTTTGCATCGTAAAGCCCTCGTCTCGTGACGTTGAATCTTCACGTTCAATCATGCAGTGGCAATACTACTTCCCAATCTGTGTTGTTGTTTGAACAAAGTTCTATACGGCAGTATTAAACACGGCAACCTAGGTTGGAAAAACTGTTACATAGGTACTAAAATTCTACATCAATGACTGTCACTGATAGAAAGGTGGACGGAGAGAGACAGAGAACCTATGTGTAATTAAATATTAATTCTGCCTCGTTGGTCTAGTGGTTGGAATGTTCAACTGCGGCTGACAAGGTCCCAGGTTCGAGTCCCGGGTCGGTCCATAATTAAGTATTGGGTTTTTCTGACTACAAATTCTCAGTAATAGCCCGGAGTTAGGAAGTTGGCGGTGATTCACCCACGTGCCTCGGAGAGCGCGTTAAGCCGTCAGTCCCGGTTATTATCACTAACATGATTATAGTCGTTAAAGCCTGCCAACCCGCATTGGAGCAGCGTGATGGGTGTAAGCTTTCTCCCTCTCTCCTATGAGAGTGGAGGCCTGTGCCCACCAGTGGGACGTTAATGGGCTGTAGTGATGATGATTAATTCTGTGTTGAACATTTTGAACAAGTGCTGGGCATATGCCGGGTCGGAACCATTGCATTGCTTTACCTATTGCACGTTCGAGTCCCCCTCATGAAATTAGATTTATTTTTAATTTTTTCGTTTGAAAAGTCTAGCGAAAAGAACTTACGTTCTTACAGAGTATCCAACGACACCATACGGCTTGTTAATACTTTGTATTTCAATTACAACTTCCTCTAACTAAATAATTTAATTTAATATGAGAAAATTCCATATAAATTTTCACAGGATGCGATGGATCCTGCACGACAGGAATTTACATCAAGCGTTACATAGACGCTTGCCAGATTTCAAAGAAATTCACTGTTATTTATTTGAAACTAGACTTTTTTCCTATTATTGAGTACCAGCGAGGTACTCATATAACTAAGATCTAGTCCGAATTGGCTAATGAGTAGGTAGTTTTATTTTAAACTAAACTTATAATTTAAAAACTAGATAAAGCCTGCGACTTCCTCCTCGAGGATTTAGTTTTCAAGTGAAAACCTCTTTGGCCGCGTTGAGCACTTTTTGGTAGGGGGTAAACTTGTGGATTCGCGTCACCGTCACCGCGTTATTACCTATGTTATTACGAAGACAAAAGGTCTTAAATATAAATATACCTACTACATTCGTAATTAAACTTTATTGATTTAGTTTTAAGGTTTATTTAATTAAGTATTTTAATTATTTTTTTGAATTATTTTAAATTTTCGTCTTCACTTCTATCGGCAGTCCCTATGACAGCCAATTTTTTATATAATTTTTTATTAAAAAAAATTCAATAACGATTCGTTTTCACTTCTATCGGCAGTTCCTTTTTTTTTGTTTCTAAAGGAAACTTTATAATATCCCGGGATAAAAGTTCGTCTTCGTGAAACATTAGTCTCGATTATATCAAGTTCCCCATTCGACGTCAGTTTTAGCATGAATGGGGAGGGTTGCGATCCCTCAAGGGAACTCCGAGTCCCAGCATAGACATCTCTTGTCGTTGAGGACGGTAAGGACATACTTGTGTGACTTTCGTTTTCAGGCATTGAATAATTGATGGTTTTTAAAGTTAATATGTAGTTAGATCAACTATTGAGTAAGAAGTATCCTATTTTCTAAGGAAAAAAATGAATAGGTGTTACTGTTACATCTGTTACAAATAGTAGATTATTAACCAAGGGGATAAAGCAGTGTCTTCTGTCGCGGGTGACGATTTAAATCGCGAGCGTAACGAAGCACTCGAGGTTTACTCCCGAGCGTAGCGAGCGTGTTAAAAACTTAAATCACGAGCGAAGCGAGCTACTTAAGACGAGTCCTGAGTGTAGCGAGGGATTTAAGTTCACCCAAGACTAAGACAGCTTTATCACCGAGGAAAATACTCTACTTTTAGTACCATTTGCGACAAAATTAACACAATAGTAATATGAGATAAGCATTTATTAAAAATAATGACAATTAAAAGATTTTTAGAACATTATAACTTATTTATAAAAACAAATTAAAATAAACTTAACGTATGTATGTATTTGAAGAAACAAAAAAGCGGCAAATTCCTAGACTAATATTTTTTTGTCGGAAAAGCAAAGGCATAAAGCTCATACTGCTTCGTCGGTTTTCGTAATTTTATTTAATAATCATAACTGCATAATAAATGCGTATTCCTTTTTCAAAAAGATGTATAATGCTTTATATACAATCTCAATGGTGTAAGCACAGATGTAGTTCAGTATAAGTATTCCAAATTTAAATCACATTCTCCCCATATAGGATGAATGAAATTCAGTACAATTTTCATTCCCTGTTTTTAACAGATTAAAAATGACTATTGTTATGTTCGCTTTTTGTGGCATAGAATGTCACTTTTTTGAGCAAGTGGTACGAAAAGTAAATTTTTATCGAATTAATTACTTAGGTATACCCATTGAAATAGAATGAGTACTAAAATTCTACATTAATGGGTATACCCAAGTGATATACCAAATATTCACAGCGTGTGAATCTTGTATCCTGGATTACATAGCACTTATCAGTATTTCTTACCAATTTGTAGTTGGATACCAATTCTAAACACGCTTTCGAGTTTTAAAAATGTTGGTTTATAATGGGAAAGTGTGAACCTTAATAACGACTAAACACGTACACACGGCTGTATAAAGATATTTTTTTCAATTTTTTTCGATTTTCAATTTATTATTTCCAAAAAAAATTACACACTCACCACACCAATATAAAATATAAATTACATTTTACTTACTAGTAAACTACAACGGAATGATTTGTCAATTTTTAACCATAATGTATGTATGTATCTAGTAAAATTAGTTAAATGCACTTAAATATAATCCGCGATTATAAAAGCTATTATGCACATTAACGGTAAGTATTAAATATTAACGGTATTACATAATCTAAACACTCTTGGCAGATGGAAGTTTTAATAAGCTTATTGGATAAAAGCAGGAGTTATACTTTGCGGAAGTCCATGATAATCAAGGAACACGAAGCTTAATTCGCTAAAATCCGCCGAAGCAGGCAAATCTACTTGGTACTTACAACGCGTAGCTTGCACATGTATCTTGCGATATTCACCACCCCATAAGCGAGCAATTCGCACCGCCACAACACCACACCACAAAAATCTTCCATATTATTCACATCGTACGTTTCACTCCGATACCGGAACATCCTCAGGGAATGTTGATTTTAATGATAAGACGAAAAAAGTGAAGTGCGTCTTCGTGGACTACCCAAGTTCTTGAGGTTTCAAAGGAAGAGGAAAACTGCTAGCTATCCAGCGTGTGACATTGCAGTTTAAGATTCCTTGAAGTTTGCAGAAAATTTATACTTTATTAAAATTTTCCCATCGCGCCCCCATTTTAGAATGATCGCCATCAATAAAGACGACAGTGAAAGTCTAACTTTTACCAGGAAAGAAGACAATTTTTTTAACATAAAAAAGTAAATCTTATATACATAGGTATCTTAACTTAGGTATAATACAGCTCAAAGCAATAGGTCTCAAACTTAGAGAAATCTCTAGACTAACCGGGATAGAAACATGAAATTTCGCATTTTATAATACAGGTTTTTGTACCTAACTGATTTTGTATAAAAGATTTTGAAAAAATTCATGATTTTTATAAACCTAAATCCACGTAGAACCGAACGTACTAATTAAAATTACGTAAGATTAAAAAATAAGCACATTTTTTAATTTACCGCGCACAAACACAAAATTCACAGGAAGGAACTATTTTTAAAGTCAAAGGCCTTTATTCCCAAAGGACCTCGACAAGTATATGACAACTCGCGATCTGTGGAAACTGGCAGCGAGCGCTCTGATAAGGTTCAGTTTGTTTAGATTAAAGCATTATATTACGTAGAGCTCCAGGCGAGGAAACAATGCATACCCCAGTTATACGTACCTAATTTCTGTGGCCAAGAACTTCGAGAGGCAAAACCGAGTTGTATTAAAGACAAGCCACTCCTGTATTGTTTTCAGGCTGATGATTTATTTATCGAAGGTACACTTTCAGGTTCATAAAAATCGATGTTTAAATAATACAACACTTCCCATTACCTTGATATTGGTGTTTTAAATACAATGTTATATAAAAAAGACTAATTTGAATTGACTGATACACATTTTCAGACTGCCACTGTACACCATAATCATAAGCAGCCATTTGAGCCATACTTTTTGTCAGTTGGAATTAATTATGGTTATCATAAGTTATCAAACGCGTCCCATCTTAGGCCGCATCATCACTTCCCACCAG
The DNA here is from genome assembly GCA_923060345.2 of Erebia aethiops. Classification (NCBI taxonomy): domain Eukaryota; kingdom Metazoa; phylum Arthropoda; class Insecta; order Lepidoptera; family Nymphalidae; genus Erebia; species Erebia aethiops. The sequence goes on along the minus strand of OV281079.1, from coordinate 6,521,455 downwards.
GCGTGATTGTGCTCAAGCGTATATATAGGCTTATAATGAATTAAAAAATATATATAAATTTAAATCCATCTCATCATTAATTACCGACCGTTCATGTCGTCAACCGATAGACGTGGACTCGTCTTTTAATAAGGACTTCCGCACGCCACGATCAAACTCAAACTCAAAGTAGGTATATTTGTTCAAAACTAGCTGATGCCCGCGACTACGTCCGCGTGGATTGAGGTTTTATGGTTCCCGCGGGAACTTAGTTTTCCGGGATAAAAAGTAGCCTATGTGTCATTGCAGACAGATATATTACAATCTATCTCTGTGCCAAATTTCATCCAGATCCGTTCAGCCGTACGGGCGTGATTGAGTAACAAACATCCATCCACACATCCATATTTTATATAATACTAGCTGATGCCCGCGACTCCGTCCGCGTGGATTGAGGTATTTTGGTTCCCGAGGGAACTCCTTAATTTTCCGGGATAAAAAGTAGTCTATGTGCTATTCCAGACTATAATCTATCTCTGTGGCAAATTTCATCCAGATCCGTTCAGCCGTTGGGGCGTGATTGAGTAACAAACATCCATCCATACATCCATAAGTACATACATACATCCAAATTTTCGCATTTATAATATTAGTATAGATTATTTGATTGGTACCTTATACAAAGTATTCCTTCTAAACGTCACGTTTAAAAAATATAAGACGTGATGGTGATAATTAGCCACAGTATCTTAAAACTAAAGCTACGAAGCCAGCGACTCTCTGCGACTTGTAGTTCATATAGGTCTATTTTACATAATGTTCAAATATTATACTGTACGGCCGGAATCCCATCTATCAGCAACGATTTGCATTCAGTTGGATGGTTTTAGACACACATTTACGCATCGTGAGTCAAAGGCTGCGATAGTTATTGCATGCTTTTGACCAACACCGCAAACATCGGTACTACAACGGTACTTCAACATTATTGCATCGGTTCGTCATATGTCTATATTAGCTTTTGCATGCTGAAACGTGAATTTCATCTTCATACGAAATAGCTATTTACTATGGATGTCAATACCAATGCTGATAAATCTTATTCAAGCCTGCTTCACCATCGATTTAAAAAGTTTCGATTATGCGTTCAAAAACTTTACTCGATCTTTTCAAAACATTAACGAACAATACAGTCGTTAGAGTTTGTCATACAATATTATGTTTTACACGTCACTGGGCATAATTTCTCCTACTGCTTTAACACAGTAATGGAACTAGTAACCCGTAAATACGATGCAAAAGGATTGCATGAGGTTCCGCATCCATTATTCATGGATTAGGTCCGTTGTTTTTCATCGATTACCTACGGCTAGGGTTCATTCAAAATGTTCAATGTTTAGCTAAGTTTAACCCCACTGGGAGCACTTACACTGTACTTAGGAATCCGAAGGATGGCTACTACCCATCCTTCGTGTACCTAAATACAACCTATTGGTACACGTAATAATAACGTGCAACGCGTACCGGCAGAGCTGAATTGAGGCATCGTTCTTGATGTAACCAATTATAGTATGTATGTATGTATATACTTTATTGTACACCACAAAAACACAAAAGAAACAGATTATAAAAATGAAAACTTATTACGTAGGTACAATAAGGCGGTCTTATCGCTAACCAGCGATCTCTTCCAGACAACCTTATCGAAACGGAGACAATGAGCAAGTGGACAGTAGGAGGTGGTGCATAAAATTAAACTTAAATACTAATAGATACATAAACTAACCAATATCATAAAATTATAACATATTAATACACTAATATATACAAAATAAATAAATAAAATAGACATACGTAAGATTTAATACATAAATAAATACACATATAAATAATGGACAAATTAAACATGTCGCTATTGATGATTACAGAGAGACAAGTAATGATTTTTCACGTCAATTTTAAACTTATTAAGAGTTTTAGCTCGATGTATTAGTATTAGTATATAGTATTAGTATTAGTATATTAGTATTAGTATATAGTATTTTTTATTTATATTCGTACCTAGCGCGGTGTCTTATTATGTTTTCAATATACCAATTCCAACCGTGACCATGCCATTGCGACAGCGTTAACTGCAATTTGGATAGTATGTTCAAGCGCTTAACAGCTGGCGCTCGATCAATTCCGTATAAATGGTATTTAACGTTGCCGCGATCATATAGGTACGTAAAAAACTCCCACTCGGCCTGCCGAAGCGTGTCAGATGAAAAATGTGCTACGAACGTAATAAAGCTCGCACCTTTGTTACTTTGTTTCATCAACTCACTTTTTTTTTCAAACGTGCTTTTAATAAAACGGTCGTTGTTTCGCATGAACAGGTCACCATGAGTAAAATACTTGTAATCTAAATAAAAATACTTATAGCATAAGTACATTTTCTTTTCGATCAATTATTAATTTTTCCAATAAACTGGTGACGACGCGACGTTTTAAAACTATTATAAGAGATAGCTGCATTTTTTGTAACTATCGCTTGAAAAGCTGATTCTTGTACAGTATTAAAGTATGCACAGTACCTATGTAAACACTACAAAAACTGACGCTCTGAATCGGGCCTTTCACTAGACTTTCACTATAAAAAATTATTACCAATTATTATGTCGTCATGTTGATTGCTATTAAGGCGCCTTCATAATTTTTGCTAATAATTTTTTTTATTAAAATCGGTTGAACAGATAAATTTTTTGATTTCCGCGGGAACCTTTGATTTTTCAGGAATAAAAAAAAAATGTCTTTCCCCGGGATACAACCTATCTCTGTACCAAATTTAATCAAAATCGGTTGCACAGATGGGCCGTGAAAGCGTAGCAGACAGACAGACACACTTTCGCATTTATTATATTAGTATGGATGTCCGGTTAAAAAACTACTGTTTACTAAGCTATTACACTGATCGCGAGCAATTTACTCTTATCCATTGAGGAGTTCCATTCGCCATGTCCGAAGATATGATCTGAGTCACGTTTTAAAATAATTTGCTAAGTATGTCTGGTTATAACTCTACTGTTTACTAAGCTATTACACTGATTACGAGCAATTTACTCTTATCCATTAAGAGTTCCATTCTCCATGTCCGAAGATATTCATCAGATCTTCACCAAATTTATATGGGACCACCTCTGAAGTATGATCTATCAAACAAAAAAGAATCATCAAAATTGATTCATAATTGGCGGAGTAATCGCGTAACAAACATACAAAAACATACAGCCGAATTGATAACCTCCTTTTTTTTTAAGTCGGTTAAAAAGACTATTTTAATTTTACTTAATATTCGACATATTATTATTTAATAGTAGGTATTATTATAGATAGACTACATACGCAATATCGATTTCACTTATTAAGTATTCTAACACAATTTAGCTTTATTGAAAGCAATCTTATTATTGTCTACAAGCAGATATGATGGCATTAATGCTAGCTTAAATTAGAATAAAAAGTGCATCATGGTTTTTTCTTTCCTCACAGGCACACTTCTTGCTTATACTTTGGTTTCGACGTGCGTCTTGATTCTACGCTACCAACCGCTTACCACCAACCTGATCGAATTATTACCCCAGAGACTTCGCACGCCGGCAGATCCTGAGGGAACTGCATCTGGACAACAGGACTCGACTGTCGCTTTGTACGCTGTGAGTCATTTTCAACATTTCTTTTATCGGATGAAATTCAAAACGAACCTGTACCAACCACAAGATTTTAAATCACACCGACGCGACGACGTTCAGCGTATTCGGTCGTCTCATTGGCGTCAAAGTAAAATTAACCCAATACGCCCTAGATTGACAAATTCAGTGCCACAGATTTTAATTTTGCTACGTTTCCGCTTTAAGCGTTGATTGTGGACGTGATGAATGAACTTAAGCCCAATGACCAGCCGTCTAATGTTAATTTTATTTTAACTTCAAAATGTTACGACGCTCGAACTTTGTAAAATCTTGTAGTAAAGATTCTACAACCTCCCTCTCTGTATGTTTATAGATATATGGCCTTATCTAATAATATGTGGGTTAATCCTTGATCCGATTCCTAGACTGAATTTAGGAATTTATATTGCTAAGGGCGTTACTACCATCGCTTAAAGCGGTATTACTTCAAAATTACAGTTTTATGTCACGTACGTTGTGGTCCCTAATATGTGAATTATAATTCTAAAATACGAACGTCAACAATATTCAAACAATACGGCTTTATGCAATTGTAGTATGCCCCCGGTTTTAGCAGATTTACCTTTGTCAAGACGGGCAATCAGTTTAGTATTCCGATACCGATTAGTTGCCGTTTCACCCCTACCAGATTAGCGCGCTTCCGTAGTAGTTAATTATACTATATACAGGGATTGTAATCAAGCGCCAACTTGTGATCGAATAAAATAATCAACGTAATAAATACAAGAAACCTGGATACAAAAATTTACAAAGAATTCTTACCTATAAAATACGCTTAGTATTTACCTACTAAAAGTTTCTGAAAACGTCTTTGACAAATATACACCGAGTATAACGTTTTAAATTCTTTTTCTTTTTAAGTACATAGAAAACATCAACGAATACTAAATATACCTCCTTAAGTAATTAAAATTAAAAGCAGCTTTAAGTGATAAAAATGCAATCAGTTTCTATGAATTGAATCAAAGCGAGAGTGTTTGAACTTTGAATGCTTTGCTTGCAAGCCAGTTAAGGAGACTGATAAGTATAAGTAATTAAATTTCTACTTTATTATTCATTTGACTTTACTCAAAGGAATAAAAACAGCACTGAATCACCTCGGTGTCTGTCTTTTACAGCCTTTATAACTATTTAGATGATGAAAACTTCAAGCTGAAATTGGACAATTCGGATATTGAAAATATTATATTAGGTATTTAGTTTTTAAGGTCCCGTAATAAAACAAGGAATCCATATTGTTTCAGCCATTCCGTCTGTCTGTCTGTTTGTCTATGTACCTATTACAGCCTCGAAGGTTGAAATAACGACGACGGTTTTTATTCAACTCGCATAACCATGATATATCTATGTACCTATACTAAAATTTTCTCGCTGTCACATTTTCAAGAAAGGGATCTCGCGCGCGTTTCAATTGAGATATTGAATTGAAAACGCAAATTTTGTTTACGGATTTTACTCACAAACTATATCCTCGCCTGCGGCTCGGGCGTTACTTTGCGCCACAAGTGCAATTTCATCATGCTACACTTATAGCTAGCTATTGAAGCACCCCGTCGAGTCAGACCACGTTATAAAAATTATTCAGAGAGGTTTTTGAAAAGCTTCCACAATTTCATTTACCCGAGACTCATTCAACTAGTTACTAATAACTTACATGAAAAATTCTACTATATTTGGTCGACGTTGTATAAAATTATAAACAAAGTTATAACAACTCTTGTGAAAGCAATAACTAACTAGCTAAAGTCTACCACGGTAATGCGATCAGTGCGGAGTTTAACATTAAATAGTGAGAGGAAAAATGTATAACAAAATATCTTCTGTTTATTTACGGTACGACGGTATTTATTGAGTGTAACCCAATCCAGATGCTATTGGGGTAGTAATTAAAAATAGGTTTATCTCTTTTCCTCATAAGATACTTGCAGCCACTCGAGAGAAAATTCTATCTATTTTTTACCGACTTCCAAAAAAGGAGGAGGTTCTTAATTCGGCGCGTTTTTTTTTTAATGTTTGTTACCGCATATCTCCGTGGTTTCTAAACCGATTTGAATTTTTTTTTTCTGTGGTTAGAAGAAGCTCCCGAGGTGGTCCCATAAAAAATTCTGACTCCAAATCCTCAATCCTGATGCTGTAGGTCATGAAATCCTCAAAACTAGGGAGTTAGGAAATTTTGATGGTGAATTCTTATAGTGGATATCAAGTCACGTGTATACGATTCAACTCTGAGTCCCAACTCCTCAACCCTGATGCTGAAGGGTACAGAACTCCTTAAAAATAGCAATTTAGGATGTTTTATGGTGAATTCATATTGTAGGTGTCAAACAACGACTTCATACCCTTCATACCCTTATTAAACCCAAGTCCCAACTCCTCAACTTTGATGATGTAGGGTACTGCACTTCTAAGCCGTGGGGATTAAGGGGATTATTGGGGATTAACACTAAAAAGTTAAAAATAAAAATTCTTTCCAAAAAACCGACTTCCAAAGCCACTGTAAAAATCAAAACTATTTTTTTCTTTACAGTGGCTTTGGAAGTCGGTTTTTTGGAAATAATTTTTATATACCTAATAGAATAGTCATATAGATGCGTTAGCATTCTATCCTTTTCCACCCAAATTTCGGCCACGGCCTAATCTCCAAAGAAATTAGCCATCTGCGCGGGAGATATTATAGTGCACAAGTGTGTGCGCATACACAGGTGCAAGTTCTGTTTCTTTGCTCTCATAGCCCGATGGGACGGAAAATGCAACACGACCGGAGAGAGATCGGGCACATGACCGACAACTTTACGTGCTTTCCGAGGCACGGGGGTGTAACACCGCCAACTTCCTAATTCCGGGCTAGTAGTTACTGAGAATTTCTTCGTCGAACATGCCACTAACACACTGGACCAGCGAGGCAGTATTATTAAAATACCCAGTAAACAACAAGACTACAAATTGCAGATTACTCGAAGGCTGCCAGACGCCTAATTTTACCGAAGTTGGAAATACTCTCGGGTACTGTCTACAAAAAGCAATGTCAGTAAGGAGATCATCATGGTACAATGGTCCAACAGGGTTGAAAGTTGAAACACTCCCTATTTTGTATGATTAGATTACAGTATTAATTGGAGTAAAACTTGGGGTTATAACTTATATTTTAATTTGGTATGACTACATGAAATTTTGTTGAAACGGTCGAAAGCGATTTTGTTTAGATTTTTAATTTTTTTACATAAGTAATTTATTTTGTGATTCGGAAATATAAATAATTAAATAAAACGATTTTTTTAAATTGTTTTGCTACCTATTTAATAATTACTTACATAAAATAATAGTTTATAAATAATGCAAATTTATTTATTTCTCAAATTACATTGAAGTCTTAAAAACATAAGAACGATAACAGCTGCGAGGTAGAAACAGTGTTGCGGTTGCTAACGTTATTACAGTAATAATTATATATTTATTTATTTATATATTCTGTACCAGTAACTTAAAAATAAAACATAAACATTGAAAGGACATGCAAGAGATTTCTTCCAGATGCCCCATCTTTATTTCATATACCTAATACATAATGAAATAAAGGTAAAATGAAGTGAAGTGAATTGAATAAACAAATTCGGACGGACCCCCCCCCTCCCCCCTCGGACGTGATTGGCGATGGACGTGTTTCTTGTGCATTTAGTTTTAGATAAAATCTAAATTCAAAAATAGTAAAAATTCCAATTGTATTTCGCAACATGTACCAGGAGCGCAGCAAAGATAAGCGGTGAGCCTTACTAAACATCGTATACTCGTACCTACGAACGACGTAATTGGCTATTTCAAAAAACGCACGGAGCCTGCGCGCGAGCAACCGCTTCCCGGCCTGCGTATTGTAATGCGTCATTCCGTTTTGCATTCAACATTATCCGCTCATACTGTCCCGATCATTAAGAGATTAAGCGCTTTACATCTGCTTTGAGCGATCTCAAATACAAAATGTATAAGACACCACCTCAGTCATGTGTTCTAAATTCACCTACACGACATTCCGATTCTGATATACGAAAATTATGTCAAGATGAACAATTGCTACCGGAATTTTCCACTCATATACCCCAACGAGCTAAACGCCGCCGACGGCCCTCAAATGAAGGTTTTGCCGACGAGCTGGCTGCTTTTAAAGATGAAATAAGGGACTTGATAAAAGATCTAATTACAACCCAAAACTCGCGGCTGGACAAATTAGAAAGTCATATTCTTGAAATACGAAAACAATACTCATACATTGAGAGCTCCAACAAAGAAATCGAGAAATCCATGACTTTCATGTCAAATCAGCTTTCTACCTTGGAGGCACAGATTACCTGTTTAGAAAGAGAAAAAGGTTCTGTTGCCATCCAGCTCTCAAAGATTGATGAAAAAATTGATATTTTAGACCATAACCTCCTAAAAACTTGCATCGAGATGCGAAATATACCCAAAAACCCTCGAGAGTCAAAGGAAAATCTATATGCTATGGTCCAAAAATTATCAAATACTTTGAATATTGACCTGCAACCATCGGACATCCGTGATGTAGTAAGGCAACCATCAAAAAAAGAATATAAAACTTCTAGCCTAAATATTGAATTTGCGAATACCTTAATTAAATCCAAGTTTTTGAAGTCGTCCAAGGAGTACAATAATCAAAATCCGTCTGCGAAGCTTAACTCGACGCACATCGGCCTTAATGACCCCAAGCTTCCTTTGTATATAGCTGAGCAGTTGTCAACGAAAGCAAAAAGATTATTCTATCTCACTCGTACTTTCGCCAAACATCATAACTTTAAATACTGTTGGTCGGCAAATGGCCGAATAATGTTAAGAAAGGACAATGAGAGTAATTATATTATCATTAAAAACGAGCAACAACTCCAACAACTTGTACAACCGTCTATAAAATGACTATTTCATCGACTAAAATCATTTTCCTTTCCTTATGTTTTAATGCATGTTTTACTTATTACTTTAAGATATTATTTTACTTTTAGAGTAAATAACCCGCACTATACAAATACTTATAGAACACTAAACATACTCATTCATTCATCTTTTATACACTATATTCACACACAAACTTCAACACAAACACAAATAGCAACTTCGAGTGCCCCACTTTGTAAAATGTATACCAAATTTATGAATATACCCTCAGTTATTTATTATTGTTTTAAAATTTATCCTAACTGTATTAAATTTACCCAATACAATCTTAAATTATTAGTAATTATATTTCTTGTCACTTGTCAACCCATTATGCAACAATTTTATAACTTCAATAATGCATAGTCAATTCAATAATTTAAATGAAAATGTTGACGAATTTTCTGTATCTGATGCTTACACCACTACTCCTGAACTAGCATACACTTACTTACATAATCCGGATAAATATTTAAAAATTCTGACCCAAAATATTAGATCTATAAATTGCAATTTTAATGGCTTTTTAACAATTTTAGAGAGAATATCTTTTGAAAACGACATCATTGTTTTAACTGAATGCTGGCTACCTTGTAATAATAACCAAATTATTCCATCTATTCAAAATTTTTCCTCGCGTCAGACAACAAAGCATCTAAATCAGAGTGACGGTGTTGTCGTTTTCGTAAATTCTGACATACGGCATACCTGTGAAGAGCCCGATTTTCAATCTTCAGCTTCAGGACTAATTATAAAACTGAGCTGCGACGTAGCAATTCTTAGTATTTATCGTTCTCCTTCTAATGATAACATTGATAAGTTTATGCTTGCACTTAGTAATATACTTTCCTCGCTTGCTAAATTTAAAACAGTAGTGATCACAGGTGACCTAAACTTAGATATTAAGTCCGGTTCTCTGGATTCCCGCTCTCAGGATTACCTCAATACCCTTGCCTATCATGGCTTCTTACCAGCCCACACAACACCAACTCGAGGAAACAACTGTCTTGACCATGTCATAATACGCTCCAAATTATCATCTATAACACTTATTCTAGATACCACTATAACTGACCATTATTCAACGTTAATTTGCCTTCCTAAAAAATTCATTCACCTCCAACATTCAATACAGTCACAAAAGTTAACTATGAAACTCTAGATAATACCATGGAAAGATTGGATTTGTGTTTTATTTATGAAATAGTAAATCATGACATAGCAACTAATTGTCTTATTAGGTCTCTAACTCAAGCTATTGGTGAAAACACTACTGTTTTAAGGCTCCCAAGCAAAAAGAGAATCTTAAAACCCTGGATCACCCAAGGCTTATTAAGATGTATGCGAAACAGAGACTCGATGCACAAACAAGTCAAAAAGTCTCCAGATAATGAAGTCCTTAAACTTACTTATAAACGGTACAGAAATTATTGTTCTAAAGTATTAAAAAAAGCAAAACAGCTATATGATACTCAAGAAATAAATAAAGCAGGAAATAATATAAAACAGTTATGGGATACGCTTAAAAAAATATGTTTCACCTCAAAACCAAAACAAAACAGTACTCAATTGTTATCCAATGATTGTTCCGCACTACAATGTTGTAACAACGCTAATAGATTTTTTGTAAATATAGGTAAAGAGCTCGCTGACAAAATTAGGCAAAATTTACCCAGTGCCACCTTTTCTACAGTGTGCTCTTCCATTAATTGTATGTCCTCATTTGTTTTAGAACCTACTGACACTGAAGAAATTGCTACTATTATTAGATCTTTAAAACCTAATGCCGCTACTGGTTGGGATGGGATTTCTCCAATAATATTAATAAGGTATTCCCAAATTTTGGCACCTATTCTGTGTCATATTTTCAATCTAAGTTTTGCACAAGGATTGTTTCCAACGGCTCTCAAAAAGGCGATAATTATTCCAATTTTCAAAAGTGGTGACGGAAAATTAATTAATAACTACAGACCGATAGCTATACTCCCGGCCCTGTCAAAAGTTCTTGAGCGATTGGTTTGCAAACGACTTGTTCAATATCTTGAACACTTTAAATTACTTTCTACACAACAATTTGGCTTTAGGAAAACAAAAAGTACTAATGATGCTGTTTTGGAACTAACTGATAATATCATTCACCACCTGAATAATGGTAATAAAGTCCTTACAGTATTTTTAGATCTTGCAAAAGCGTTCGACACAATACCTATTCCCACTCTCTTAGATAAGCTAGAAAGAGTTGGTGTACGTGGCAATCAACTAAATTTCTTCCGCAGTTACCTTACTGGCCGAACGCAAATTACCAAAATTGATAACAACTTGAGTGAGGAGCTACCAATCTCGTATGGCGTCCCACAAGGTAGCATTCTTGGCCCAACTCTTTTTCTCGTCTTCATAAACGACCTTTGCAACCTTCGTATTAAAAACGCCCAAATAGTTTCCTTCGCCGATGATACCGCCATCACCTTCTACGCTAAATCTTGGTCTGAACTTGAAGCATCTGCTCAACTTGGATTCAACACTATCAACGACTGGCTACGCACTCACTCTTTAACTTTAAACATCTCCAAAACTAAACTTATGACCTATTCAATACGAAATGCTGCTCAACCTGTGACTCCATTAACCCTTAAAGTTCATTCATGCTCTGATAGTCCTAGTTTAAATTGTAACTGTGAGTCCATAGTTTCTACTGATAAAATTAAATATCTAGGCATTGTTTTAGATCAAAATTTTAATTTTAAAGACCATATCGATCTACTTACAATCAGGGTCCGTAAATTAATTTTTATCTTCAAAAACCTACGAAGCGTTGCAAACCCCCATGTAATCCGTAATGTTTATTATGCCTTGTGCCAATCCATTATCCTATATTGCATCACATGTTGGGGTGGCACCACTAAAACTACACTAAAGCCCCTTGAAATTGCTCAGCGGGCCATACTAAAGGTGGCAACGTTTAGGCCTATACTCTTTCCTACCACCCTGTTGTACAAAGACTGTGGCGTCCTTAGTGTTAGAAAGCTGTTTATTCTAAATGTGATTGTGCAGCAGCACAAAATAACTCCGTATCAACCTATTGCAAAACGTCGCAAAGACAAAATTTGTACGCTGCGTGCTCCTAAACTAGCCTTTACAAAACGTTTCTTTTATTATCTCGGCCCATTCTTATACAACAAGCTTAACGCAGACTTACCCATTTTTAATTTGCCACTTACTCAATGTAAAAAACTAGTTTCTTCTTTTTTGCTGGGTAAATCTTATGAAGAAACAGAAGATTTCTTACAATCTGATATATAATCTATAATATTTTCTTAAAACAAAACCAATAAAGTTATTTACCTATACTTTTAAATACAGTCTCATTTACTCTTTCATGTTGTCATTTACAAGAACCTACAAACACGTACATAAACATAACACATACACACACACACACATCACGCACACACACACACACACATACACACTTCTCACCAGTTCCCATTGCTTAAGTTAAATAATAACGTAGAATAATATCTTTTTTTTAGAAAAAATATTTTTTTTTTTTTTAGTTTATAGTTTTTTTGTTAATGCATAAATAACTAGTTGAATAAACATGTGCTTGTGCACACATTTGGTTAACGAGGGAGAGGGCTGGTTATCCTTAACACAGGTCTAAAAAATCTAGCTAGGATAGCCAGTACTTGATCTTGCAACATTTTATGTAATTTATTGATATAGCACAATTATTGTTAACTTCAAATAGCTCCAAGATCTATTACTTTGTAACACAAAATGATTGAAAATAAACGATTTATTTATTATTATTTATTTATTATTAAATTTAAGAAATCCATTAAAAGTATGCTCCTGAAAAAAGCTTATTATACTGTTGAAGATTATGTAAATGATAGAGGAGCATGGATTTGATCGCTCCAGCAATGCTGGGGACAGCGGTTACTTATGTACACATTGATATAGTAATTGTAAATGAATTATTAAAAAGAGCAACCACCGAGTTTCTTGCTGGTTCTTCTCGGTAGGAATGGCATTCCGAACCAGTGGTAGATTCACTTGACGATTCAAAAGTACTTGTAAAAGTTTATTTGAATAAAAAATATTTGATTTGATTTCATTTGATTTGAAGTGTGTGTGTGTGTGTGTGTGTGCGTGTGCGCGCGCGTGTGTGTGTGCGTGTGTGTGTGCGCGTGTGTGTAAATCAGAATATTAATATCGCGGATGAAAACATTTTTCATAAGTTTTCCCATCGGTACAAAAACAAAGTACATTGTAAAAAGTAGCTGTTTGAGCTCTCGATGTATTTATCTACACATTACAATTTGTTTCATGTCTGTTACAAACTAGTCGGGACCAATCACATAAATCTCATTTGGTCATTAAACAGAATAGTTAAATATCCACTTTATTTTTTATAGATATATATCTTGATATTGATTCGCTGTCATGTGTAATCCATACTAATATTATAAATGCGAAAGTGTGTCTACCTGTCTGTCTGTCTGCTACGCTTTAACGGCCTATTTTTTTAACTTTTTGAGGAAATATGGTACAGAGGTAGTGTTACATCCTATTTATTTATGTTAGACTGCTATTTATCCCGAAAAATTAGGGAGTTTCCTGGGGACTTAAAAGACTTAATCCACACGGAAAAAGTCGCGGGCATAGTCTATCTAGTAGGTAGGTATGTATACTAATATTATAAATGCGAAAGTTTGCATGAATGGATGGATGTTTGTTACTCAATCACGCCAGAATGGCTGAACGGATTTGGATGAAATTTGACACAGAGATAGATTATAGTCTGGAATAACACATAGGCTTCTTTTCATCCTGGAAAATTAAGGATTTCCCGCGGCAACCAAAAACCCTCAGTCCATGCGGAGGCATCAACTAGTTATTAATAAAGATAAAATTTCAATTAGGAAAGAAATTTGTCAAATCACCGTTGAAAACCCCCCAAAAGAGCCTGTTGCGAATGACCGTCAAAATATCCTTTCTACTACACTGAAATAACGACAGAACAATTTATCAAACAGTCTATTCATTTTGACGGATGTTGGTAAAAAAATATACATAAATACATATAATAAACATGTTAAAATTAAAAATCCTTTAACATCGAATTAGTAAATTTGGTGCTGGGATAGTACCAAACTGTATCCCGGAGAAGGACATAGGGTAATTTTCATCCCGTATAACTAAGGAGTTCCCGCGGGAATTTGAACTACTTAATCCACGTGGACGAAGTCGATGGTATTGTCGAGTATTATAAAAATACTTTATTATGTCTATTGCTCAGCTACGAAACTTTCGGTGGGCGAGTGTGACGTGCAAATGGACGTTTATTGTGGAATTCCGCCCCTGAGGGGCGCCATTTTTTTAGGCACATATAATATGCGTGAAAATTAATTTTTAGGGTTGTATGGAGAAATACGACTTTTATGAAAACCAATCCCAAAATTGGTGAGCAATTTTCAAAGATTCCAATTGAGGGGCAATTTAGCTAGTCTGTCATAATAATACCTGATAATAACTAAAAACTACCGCAAACAATTTACCAAGCCTTAAACATAATATTTTTTTCCTATTATTTTATAGCTTAAAATGGACAATCCAAACGCTATAATGACATAAATCACTCATAAAAAGTTCCCGTTTTTATTATTATGCCTCTATACTTAATTATAGATACAGTGAGCTTATAATAGCAACGTTTAAATATTATTGCTTAAAGGTATAGGTACTGTGTTTCATTCCTATGATTTTTCAGATAGCTACTTTAAATAAAATAGTACATTATGGTACAAGTGTGTAATGTTGGTGATTACCGCTGAGGCGCCATTGAGCCCGAGCCGTTAGGTGAAGGTCTTAAGATAGCCGAGGACGGTAATCGTCAATACACACGTGTATCATACGACGTTTTTCAACACACTCGTAAAGAAAATAATACTAAAGAGAAAAGGGAAGATAAAATAAAAATAAAACTCTATAACTCACTTGTGAATAATAGCAGTGATAAAGTCACAGTTTGATTATAGGTGTCATTATGTGCCTAATTGCGGTGAATTTAGAGCCACTTTATGAGCAAGTGTGTTGAAAAATCCAGTGTTGTAAAAATTCGAACCAGTGGTAGATTCACTTGACGATTCAAAAGTACTTGTAAAAGTTTATTTGAATAAAAAACATTTGATTTTGATTTTGATTTTAAAAAGATAGTTATTTCAGGCTTTGCGTTGTATTGTAACATAGATTTTGAAGAGTTTTTTCAGATACAAATACTTAAAAGGACTTACTTAAAGGAAATACTTAGTTATTTTCAGCATAACATAAAAGCGGCTTTAAGGATCTGTTGTAATTTGAAAAACAATTTCTCTGATGAAAATATCTACAAGATTTTATCTAACCTAATTATTGGGGGGCTACTGCCAACGCTAAAAGCAGTAAAAGATGGTGGTAATCCCCCTGGACAAGCCGTGCCTGATAATCGAATTGGATGTTTTTCTATCGTCGAATTTATATATACTCACGTAATATATATAATAGGCATACCATGTACCATGTATTTTGTATGTCTATGTAATACATAGGCATACAATACATGGTATATAAACTGATTTCATCCGCAGGAAAGTAATTTATTCTTTATAAAGTGTCAACAAATGATTTTATTCGAATAAACTTTTACAAGTGCTTTTGAATCGTCAAGTAAAATATACCACCGGTTCGGAATACCATTCCTACTGAGAAGATTTAGCTTCATCTGTTGACTTCTAGAAAAATTCCTGATGAAAGGCAGCTTACCTACAAGCCATTGAGGAAACTATACTCCAATTTCCTTCCTCACGTAATCGTCCCGTGACCACAAGTGTTTGCTATAAAAACACTATATTTTATTCGAGTACGTCTTCGGAGTACGCGTTATGATTCAGATTTATTGTCTTGTGATCACATCATGAATCCAGACATTTCTGGCATAGGGTTTTTCATAATTATAACAAACTATACGATGCCCGCGCCATCGTCCGCGTGGAGGAAACTTCTAAGCAAGACATATAGGCGGAATAATCTAATTAGTATGAATAATTTAATTATAAATCATTGCAAAAATACAAATAACATCATAATGAGAGGTTGGTGTTGTAGAAACTCTGCCACTCCCATTTTTTCAGTACCCCGTCGCGACTCTTTACTTACCTAATGAGATTGCAAAATGTGCATGGTTTTCGAAGGAATTGTACCTAAATATTTACAATCCTTGAGCTCGGTAGTCGTTCCATTTCACCGCGAATGACGCGGACAGATCTTCGAGTAGTTGACAAGTTTAATTAAGTCAATTCAAGGCGCTGTGAGCTCGCGAGATGAAAAACACAGGCGCGCGGGGGTGAAATCGAGCAAACGCAAGTCGCAAAAAATGCATGAAATATTTTGTAAAAAAAAATTATTTCCTTTTCAATACAAATGAATCCGACAATGTGTTTGATTTAGAAATATGAATTTTATCATAAATTTCTAGAGCTAATTATTGGTTTCAATAAGGAGAAAAATTGCTTTAAAAGGTAAATTAAGAGGTATGTTTAAAATGAATTTCAGTGCAGTTTTTTTTTAAATTGTGTTTTGAGATTCGTCAATGGCTGCTCAGAGGTCTTGAAAACAGCACATTATTTTTACAAGCATACCTACATTATGTCACCGTTTGATGGATACACTGCTTTTAAAAATCCTCTTTTACGCTACACAGGGTCTTAAGTCTGGCAGATTATACTTAATAAGTTTTCTCTTCCAACCACTCATTTTTATTTGATTGTTAATGTTATATTAATATGTACTTAGAAAAAAGTCATAATTAGATTTATGACAGTAATGTTCTGGTTTGACAGTTAATGTTTGGTATATTTTTGATATAGATAAATTATTATGACCTGCTGATATAACAGGGTTATGTACATACAACACAGGGTTGGTTAACATACACAGGTTGATTAACATACACAGGATGTGGATTCTTCGTGGTTGTGGGTGTGGTTACACGTTTTATGGCTTCGAGATACAGAGACACAGAGAATGCAGAGATGTCAGACGACAAAGTGTCAAAAGTCAACTGTCACAACTGACAGCTAAATAATAATGACCACAGACTTATGATTTCAATGTTTAAAAACTCAACACCTACTAGGTACGTGCTGATAATAATAAAGTATGTTGTAAACTTCCGGCAATACCAAAAGCGGTTATTTCTGTTTATACAAGACACTCCATATTAATTATTAAATGTTGTATGAGTTTCGTAAAACAAACTAAAGGAAAATAATAAAAAAAATCCGAGGGCATCGTTTTACGAAAACACAGGTAGTTATTTGAGGTTTTAAACTCTTTCCGGGAGCGTAAAATGCAAACACAGATGAATTCGCATGAAAGAGGGATTAAATTGGAAGCGGGTAAATAGACCTGCAAGCAAATTGGTACATTGGTCCATTTCCAAATAGATACTCGTAAACATTTATTTTACAAAGTGAGATTCTTCTCTTCTTTTATAAACGTATATCTAAAGAACAATTTTATTTAAAAACGCTACCGTCTACGCGTTGCTTCTTGTAAAGTTTAAGTAATTAAAAGTCTTCGAAATACAAAAGCTGCTCAATGCTCAATCAAACTGTAGTGTCTTTTGTTTAATTCACAAGCAGAGTGTTTTCTTCAAGCTCCTTCGATTTCAAAGGCCACCCAGTTTTTAAGTAAAATAGACTTCTATAAATTATATTATCATGCCCGATGGAGGATGGAGAATGTTTTGTTAAAAGATCCTCAGAAGATGCATATTTTGTATTATTTCCTCATATTATAGTGCACAAGTTTGTGCGCAAACACAGGTGCACTCTTTGTTCCTTTACTCACATAGCCGCAGGCGCAGGGCCGACGGATTTACGTGCTCTCCAAGACACGGGGGTGAAACACCGCCAACTTTCTAACTCCGTTCCTTCCTTCCTGTAGGGAATACAGATTACAGATGACGAAATGACGGACTATACAACATAGCGGTGTCCGAAAAATTGTTTTGTAATATATATAGGAAGTACGGAACAACCGGAATTCGGCAATTATCGCCTTTACTAAGGCACTAAATACTCAATGAAAAGTCACTGTATTATTTCAGGGAGCTGGACCAACTCAAGTGATGACATCAAGCCAGCAACGGGTGATGATACGTCGAGTCACCCGCAGGTAACAGTTATTTGTTCAAAAAGTTAGCAAAGTTCTTTTCTGTTCCGATCGCCTAGTTTGAATCCCGAGCCAGCTGAGGAATCTATAATTATTGTTAGAATCCTGAGTGTAGTGAGGGATTTAAGTAGTGAGGGGCAAAAAACTTTGCTATCGTGTGATACATACAACTTTTCACCTGACTAGCAAGAAAATACAAGATGTAAGAAAAATATTGTACCTACCTTGATTGAAGAATATACTTATTGCATTACATTTTACTCTGAATTACAAAATCTCCGTCATAAGATTCACTTTTTTTTTAAACTAATAACTTTTTCACCTCATTAGCTCAAAGGCTTTGCTCAATGGGTTTAAATTCAAAATACTTTTTTTTATTGTGTGAGCAAAAACGACTTTTGCTCACTGGTTTTAAGCAGGTGGTGCCTTTTTGAGCCAGTGAGGTGAAAATGAATGTTGCGCTGCGAATTGCAAATCTTGCTTTGGCGAAAGGCCGGCCGACCGTTTTAGAGATGTTCTGTTCAACCCGTAGTTCAACCTGATGCTTGCGTTTCGCTAAGCGAATAAGTATGTTCACAGCTCCCCTGACTCTGATGACACTTTACCCGGTGATGAGAGCGAGGACTACGAGCGGGAGGACGCCTTTTTGGTTAACTCTAACAATGAAAACCAATTTTACGGTGAGTCATTTGTACGAGTAAGAATAAAAGTAATTGAAACTTTTCATGATTGTTTTGTTCAAGACTTTCAGCGGCTTAGGTGCAATACAGTAAGCTCGCGGGGATTCATCCAAGTTTTCGGATCTTAGAAGCAATCTTATTATTTTAGTATAGTTCTTACATTTATGGCATCGAAGATTTGTGGCTACGTAATAATTTTGTGGCATTTCTGAAACTCTAGTAGGTAATTATAAATTACTCTCAGGAACATTCAACTCCACAACTAAGAACAAAGAACAACAAACAAGGGATACAAACTTTGCTGCTAAGGGATAGGTGTCTCACGTTAGCGGTTTAAAATACAATGTCATTTGCATAGGTATAGGTGTCTTTGTGACTAACTTTGCCGTGTGGCAAAGACCTTCAAACATGAATTGAAACTGTTTTGTCTAATGAAAGAAGTAGACCTTTATTTCGCTATATCCGCCACAGTAAGTACATAAATCTATGTGGTAAAGTATGTATCTTGCGACATTCACCACACCACATAAATCCCCCAAATTACTCTCAACATACGTTTCACTCCGATACCGGAGCATCTTCAGGAGATGTTGACTCGACAAGACACGATTGTAAAACAATCTACAAGAGTAATTCGGAGGATTTGTGTGGAGTGGTGAATATCGCAAGATAGGTACATACTGTACCACATAGTCATTATAGTGGACTTCCTTAGTAATGCCTGCTTCTATTCAATTTCTATTATATTCTATTTTCTGGTGGGAGGCTTCGGCCGTGGCTAGTTACCACCCTACCGGCAAAGACGTGCCGCCAAGCGATTAAGCGTTCCGGTACGATGCCGTGTAGAAACCGAAGGGGTATCGGTTTAATATAACTGCCATGCCCCTAACAGGTTAGCCCGCTACCATCTTAGACTGCATCATCACTTACCATCAGGTGAGATCGCAGTCAAGGGCTAGCTTGTAGTGGAATAAAAAAAATTATAATATATTCTCTTTTGTCTGATAAGCAGTGCCTGGAGGATGTTCAGTGAGCCCTTCCCGATGCGCTCGATTCTTCAATTCCATCTACCGTCAACTGCATGAGATGTCGTACCTTTGCCCTGGACTGCTGCCGTGGGTTGACTGTGGGCCGGCTACTGATATGTCCGGTACGAATAAATGATTTCTTCATTTCACTTAGTTATTGTAAACATTAACGTAAATCTCAATTTTTCCCCTGTTTAATTTATTACAAAGCAATCTTCAGTCTCTTTTTCGATCACTATTTGTACAACATAATATTTATGCTCTGTTGAAACGTCCGTCCGAGATATTTACTGAAACCTAGGAACAATGAACTATTGCTTTACTATAAACGTGTCTTTGATTTGACCATCCCAGGGAATCTACAGATTGACAAGTTGCTCTGGAAATCCAAACTATTTTCCCCATCCTTCCTGTAATAATCAGTATGCCCGCGGAATAACATCACTACACTGACTGGTATATCACTAGCGCTCTTGGAGCGTGTACTTGAGAGTCTGTGGGTGACACAGAACGCGAGCATACAGTACAACTCAGGATTAAGGAATTACAGAAGATTTTTTAATGTTTCGCACTCAGTTATCCTCTACATTTTGCTCTGGATTAGGTTCCACTCACGATGGTAGTTAATTACAGAAGTTTTATCTATTTTGAAAAATGGTCAGATTATGTTCGGAAGTATCTACTATTTCGAAAAAATATCTTATTTCAGCAGAAAAATAAGGTTTGGTAGATAATAATGGCATTTGAAATTTAAATTTTTGAAATTCACGCCAAAACGCTCCCCGGTGTCATGGCGTCGTTTGTGACGTCACTATTATTTTTACCAATGTACTCTGTGCAGTGTGCAGTAAGCAATAGTGTGATTGTCGAAAACAAACTACTGTGACGTCATTCGCTTCTTGGTGTTTTAACCAATATGGCGGATTGCTGTATTTTATAATTTTATTTTATCAAAATAAATTGCAATCTCACTCGAAATAGAAAATAAATACGTTTTTTATAATCCATGAATGCTATTTCATTAGATAAATTCATAATTTCATTGATTCTTGGTTACTGTCATCATGCCTATTGTATAGACTATATTGTCATGAACGTGTAATTTTCAGGTATTTTCGTCATCAAGGCGGTTGGTATGATGTATATTCTAATCATCATTTTTAACATATTCGCTGTCTACGGAAATCCGAGTGAGTCAACCTTTACTGCCGTCGCCATGATAATGATATTTCTGGCCATCTTCGTCATTCTTCTCGCTATCTCCCGGAAACCGCAAAATCGGTAAGTAATTAGAAGATATCTGATTGTGACCGCTGTAATAATGTTTTGTACCTACTTATACTCATTTTTGTAAAGAATAATAAAACTTATTATAGGTACCTATTGAATATTTTTTGTGTTTTCATTACTTTAATAATATTTTGTGTGATATTGTTTGACTTTAAATATTGCCGGGTACTTGTACTTAAAATGATCACACAGTAGACAAATAATTCTTATTTTTTTTTCAATACTTCACAATGATTTTAATATGTTCATTAGGTACCTACTCTTATTAGGAATCTCTGTAGAAAAAAAACTTTATTTGCACGTTAATAATTACGCGGTTAGGTATACTATAAGGTATTTTTACTTTCACTTTTTTTAAGGAAACTATAATTGGCGACAAAGAACTCGGTACATAAGACAGTATCTTATGTAGAGGAAAAATATCTTAGTCTAGGAAAAGAAGCTTGCGGACCAACTTTTGGACCCCAACAGTATCTAATTTTTCTGACGACCAAACTATACAGTACTAGCTGATACCCGCGACTACCTCCGCGTGGATTGAAGTTTTTTGGTTCCCGCGGGAACTCCTTAGTTTTCCGGGATAAAAAGTATTGTTATTCCAGACTATAATCTTTCTCTGTGCCAAATTTCATCCAGATCCGTTCAGCCGTTCGGGCGTGATTGAGTAACAAAGATAAGTTTATAAGTTTATTTCATAAATATAGTGTGGGACAACTAAATAACATTTATAGCCTTACACCTAGGATAAAACTAATATAGTTGATATACATTTTAAATATTATTGTGCACCTGTTCTCCGAACTAGTTAAAACTGTGTCTCGGAAAACAGGGCTTCCAACTCGAGACACAAGAAGAATACAACAATGCATGTGCGTGTAGGCTTGAGTTTGCATGAGTACTTATGGGTGTTGTGTGTTGTGTGTGAAAGTGAGTGTATGTGTTGTGAGTGAGTGGGTGTTGTGTGTGAATGAGTATTGTGTTTGTGTGTATGTGTGTGATAATTTAGGTAAGAAGGGATTAAACTAGAATCTCCAAAAGTCCTTCAGTAGTCGAGTATGTTTGCTTAAGAAGCCAATTCCTAAGTGCGTCTTTGTAATTATGGTGATTTAAGGAATGCAGAGAAATAATTCTATGCAACTTATTATAAAGGTGAGGTCCAAGGAAGACAAAAAACCTACGACTAAAAGCTGTCTTTAGTTTACTATAGCAAGCAAGCTGAGGTCTACGACGGGGGCAATCACGGGTGAAGTACGTCAGGGAATGTTGCTTGAGAGCAGTAGCCAGAATAAATAATTGGCGTACAGTTAATACCTGACAATACTCGTAAAGCATATTTGTAGGATACAAACGGAGTTTAAAGCAGCACACCTTCAATACAGCTCTTTGTGCACGTTCGATTTGAATAAGATGTGTTTTAGCTGCACCTCCCCAGACTGATATGCAATAGCCAATAATAGATTGACATAGTGCTTGATAGACCATTTTTAAAATTTCAGGATCGGCTGAGTGTCGAAGTTGTTTGAAAACATAAATAAGCTTACGTACTCTGTTTGAAAGGTGTTCAATGTAATTTTTAAAAGTTAAGTTGCAGTCAAGCACTATGCCAAGATATTTTATAGAGGTGACATTTTCCACTAATATGGGATCACTGTTAGGTGTGAGGTTAAACTGCGCTGACGAGGCAACCAGCTTAGGCAAAGAGTTACTAGGGGGAAGTGTAGAATTACGAATGGAAAAATTTATGCATTTTGTTTTAGAAATATTTAATGTTAAAAGATTGTTATTAAGCCATTCCCTTACGGTGTCAAAGCCAATTTGAGCAAGTCGATACGTATCAGACCAGGTGTTAGAAGAAAAAATCAAAGCTGTGTCGTCGGCATATGAAAATATCTTACCTTGATGAAGATGAATGTTACATCCATCCAAACATCCATCCATACATCCATATATCCATCCAAACTTTCGTATTTATAATATATATTTGATTTGATTTGATTATTTGATGATAAAGTATCATGAGATATACGTAGTGTATACAAATATAAAAAAGAGAAGTTAAGTAAGTACTTTTAGCTATAATTTGAAATTAGCAACAATACCAACTTACATTAAAAAAAACAAAAAACCCGACTGCTTGGATACCAAAAAGTATAAAACAAGATGTGAATTTTATTATTATCAATTTACATAGTATAATACTTTTAATGAAATAATGAACAAAATAATTTAGCAATTCAGTATTCTCATAGCTCACGTCTTACAATCATATTTTTCCCCCATAAATAACTTTGTAATTATTACAAATTATCAAGGCGCAGCTGTCGCACGTTAATGTTAGGTTGTAATGGACGTGCGTAAATAAAAGTATCGTCCGTACCTGCCGTTATGAAATATTTTCCGAAAGTTTTTGTATCAAATAGAGGAGTATGAAGTCGAGCACGCTCCATGAAATACTAGTGGGGATAGTATTTTGTTTTCGTTCGTGTGTTCGTTACCTATGGATTCGCCTAGAGTTAATCCGATTAAGTTGCAAGGACTCAATCAGTGCCTACATAGTCCTAAGCTTCGTAGATAGGCTTGACTCTTGTTATGTGGACCGCTGATGGTGAAGTCATGCAGCAATAAATGGTTCTCAAAAGTTTCGGCTATTATAATCTTTACTTGTTTATACCTTATTCCTAATAAGAGAATTTAATCTACTTGAAATAAACTTATATCGAATCTTACATCTATTCTATCGCGGGTACGGGTAGGTATTATTAATAAGTAATATTTTTATTTTTGTAGGGATTTAAAAATATTCTACATCCTTCAATAATAAACATTCAAATATTTTTTGAAAAATTATTATATACTTATCTATTTATATTACAGTATCTAAGTACGTAGTAAGCATATTGTTTAATTATTTGGTATATATGCATATTCACATATCTTTATTTATTTTAGCATTACATGTATATTATTATAATACAATATATATGGTCTTTTTTTATACTTTGCACCATCCCATTATTTTGCCTTGCTCCTGTCTCCAAAGGTTGTCTGTAAGAGATCGCTATAAATAAAATAAGACCGCTTTTGCATCAATGATACCTAGTAGGTAATTCTATTACTTTGCTTGCAAAACTTTTGTTTCTTTGCAAAGTAATTCCAGTTTTCGTGTGCAATAAAGTATTAAATAAATAAGCAGTGACTTTTCGGGGTTAAATGCTAAAAAACAATGCTAAGTAAAGTGTGTCGCAGGCGGAGACTTGTTTACCAATATAAGTTTAAGTATCCAATACAAACAAGCGTTCACGTGACTAGGACCGTTCGATCAAGGGCACGCAAAGTTAGTCTATACTCTACCGGATACTTTTAGTAGCTTTTAGTGGACTGAACCAGTAGATACTAGGTATCGGAGAGTCACCGTGCCCTATTATTATCTGAGCTAAAAGTCCAGTCATTTGGTAGTTTTACCAGGAAAGTTTTCCGGGAATTTTATATGGCGGCGCGAGCGGCAAAGATACGAGGTGGCAAAGTGAAAATTCGAAAAGTCATCGAAATCTATGAAATAACCAATTTTCAAAACTCCCGGAAAACTTTCCAAATAACCCCCTTTTTGAGCACCAAATGACTGGACTGTAATAACTGACATTTTCTTTTCAATTCCAGAGCCCACCTGGTATACGCGACGCCCGGCCTGCCCTTTGTTCCCGCCATCGCCATACTAGTCAACATTTACCTAATTCTTAATCTCTCTATTCTGACTCTAATCCGATTCACCGTCTGGATGATTTTTGGTAATACATGTTTTTGATCGTTTGTGTACATTTATTTAAGGTTTTGGCGAATTAACATTCCTATTTATATAAGTTTTGTTAGCATAAATTGCAGAAGTTCTTCAGTGTTATTTATTTAAGTTGTCTATTAGAATGCCTGGCGAGCCGTGTACTAACTATAACAAATTAAATAATCCTTTAATTTTTTTGGTCTTGCTTGAACTATTTTTAATAAAAATGTATGTGTGAGAACTGAACCAACTAATATTCTTTTTTAATTTGCATAAAATACAAATGGTTGTCTTCCCGTTTTAGGTCTAATAATGTACTTCAAGTACGGAATTAAGAACTCTACTTTGGAAAGGAACCCGCCGGCGACCCGGGCCTTTACTCCTCCGCCGCCAAATCCTTTCGACCGCGCCACCATCCCAGCTCTGTCCAACAATCCTTTGACTACTGGAGACCGCAACATTTTCGAAGGCGATGGCAATGGACTATATGGTTTCCCTGACACGTAAGTACGGCTTGAGGGCCTACACCCAAATTGATTATAGAGCTAGATTATAGATTCTAGAGCCGGTCCAGGTAGGCGCCATGTTGATCATGAGAAACCTTTAAGTAGGTGTCAATATAGGTGGTAATATTATGCTTTACAGGTTCTCGGAACCTCTTCTCACTTGGCACGTAGCTGAGTTGGAACCGGTTCAGTCAACCAGCGGCAGTACCACAGGGTACATGCAAATTGAAACCCGGTATGTTTCAGTACAGAGTAGGCAGTAGTTTATTTGCTTAATTTTAGGTTAAATTGTGGCTTCGCTCATAAAAGTCATCAAAACTACGACGTGTCCATTAGAATGGACGAAGTTCATGATATATATACCTATGTAGTTAATATACTTTCTAACGTAATGGAATTACAATATAGATCAAAAGTAATAAATCTGTGTGTGTGTATATTTTTTTTTAATCCATCAGTAAATGACTGAGAAATTAATTATTTATGTTTAAGTAATTTAACGCACAACTATTGCGGTATCTTAATCTAGTGTAACCTAGCCGAAATACTAGTGGCCGAATTTACTAATATTATGTACTTACATCAAAAAGATCTTCACACACATAAAAGTGCTTTTATATCCAACAAGCTGATGCCCGCGTCTTCATCTGCGTGGTTTGAGATTTTTTGGTTTCCGTGGGAACTCTTTAATTTTCCGGGACAAAAAGTAGCTATTACAGATTATAATATATCACTATGCCAAATTTCAGCCGAAGCCGATTGAGTAACAAACATCCATCCATCCATCCATCCATCCATACATACATCCATCCAAACTTTGGCAATTATAATATTAGTAGGTAAGTATAGATAAAGTCACGCCTCATAACACCATTTATTCGGTTGTCTAAAGCCGCTGCATCAAATTTGGCACAGAGATAGATTAAGGTCTGGATTAGCTAAAAAACTTCAATCCACGCGGAAAAAGTCGCGGAATTGAGCTAGTATTTCATAAAACACAATTAATGCACCTACACACCTGAAACTCCTGAAAGGTACTATTAAATATTCTGTGCCTATAGTATTAGAAGGTACGCGGTGCAATTGGCGAGAATGAAGTAGAAACGTCCGTATCGATGTGAAAAGTGTAAACCCGTAGAGCAGAGTAGACGTACTCTTATCTACCGTGAGAGCGTGATTTGTGCGTGAACGTACCTAGTGGATAAGCTTTTGTTTTTAATTGGCCAATTTACTATTTTTTTCCTTCGTGTATGCAATTTAGATTTTCTGTTCTATGTATAAAAACCACTATATTCTTTTGTAGATACAACGAGCGTACTAACAGGACGTCTTCGCATACCGCTAACCGCCCGCCGTGGGCTTACCCGGACTCTCCCTACGACAACTGGGACTAAATCAAAGTAACCACCTTGACTTTAAACTTATCAATTCATTTACGGGTAGGTATTTAATTATTTACTTATAAAAATAGGCGCACATAAAAATTTATGATTTTAAGGCCAACAGCATTTTGTAGCAGTATTAATTTCATAGTCTGGCCATAAGTTCTGTGACAAATGAAAATGCATTTATTTTTTTATGAAGTAATGTAATCTTTATAAAACTTTTAAGTACGTATTTATCGAAATCGGGGTAATAATTTAAAAAAAAACTATGTATTTACGCACTGTTTCCATGGCAAATTTAGCTACTGCTTGGGATTTCTTAAGAGACTCAATGTCGGCGTGTCGTTTAGAGCTGGCCATGTCCTCTAAAAATGACCATAATTTGTAGTCCAAGGGGTTCAGATGTGGACTAGACGAGGGCCAGTCTTCAGCTCTTATAAAGTCCGGAACGTCGTCTGGAACGAGCCAGGCTTGGGTAGTTCGTGCTTTGTGGCCAGGCACAGTCTTGTTGGAAAGTCCACGGTACATTTTTAAAAAGTGTATTACTTAGAGGTTTTACAACACGATTTAAGTCGGTCTCTTGATACACTTTGGCTGAAGTTTTCACTCCTTTTTTACAAAAACGAAGCTTTGTGACTCCTTGATAAGACACCCCCCACCAAATCATGGTTGACGCAGGCTGATGACCACGTTGCACCTTGCTAACCACTTTCGAAGCTTCTTTAGAGCTATATGAGCGAACACTTTGTCATTTTGCATGTTGTAATGCTCTTCAATCGTGAAATTTTTTTCATCAGTAAAGAGGGATATTTCTGTACCTATCACCCGCGTATCGGGACAGCGTTTTGATCGATCCACTCTCTTTACCTGTAGAGATTGATTCAGGGTATGTCCTGTATACCGAGCATCAGGCCAGGTTTGATAATACGCGACAGAGTGCTAGCGGGAATCTTCATTTCTCGTGATAATTTTATTGTTTTCTTATTGGGTTTCTGCGAATTCTGTCCTTAACAGCATTTACAGCCTTTGTAGTTCTAACAGTACGTGGCCGCCCCGATCTTTTATGATCTTCGACAGTTGAAGTGTTGGTATATATGTCGATAGTACGATATGCGAACATACGGCTGATACCAAGCATCTGAAGTGTTTTGAAAATGACCGACGGCTCCATGCCCACTTTGTGCAAGGCAATCACTGCAATTTTGTTTTCTTTAACACCCCATTCCATATTGTAATTTAATATTACCCTCAAAAAAAATTATGCAAAATGGCGGGGAATCAATCGAAGTTTCAAACAATATCATAAACACGTTCTTGATTTGAATTCAGAAAAATGTAAAATTTAGAGGTTTTTAAGTTGTAACAATATTTACGATTATGGCCAGACTATTTTTCCTAATTTGTATCGTATTAGTTCTATAGTACTTACCTATTCTTAAAATTATTAATTATAGATTGGTTTAATATTAGGCATTTAAAATTTTCATTTTGTTAATAAGCGTATTATTACTTAATTATTAGAGAAAAAGATCGACGGAACATTGCAACGGAAAAAATCCTTGTGAGTATCACCACAATTTCTAATACATAATTTTTTGTATTGTATTTGATTTAAGAAAGATAAGGAGTTTATAAGGTTATAATGGGTCTCACATAATCTCACAGAGATTCAAAGACCCTATAAAAATTCAGAACTAAAAAAAAATAAAAAATAAAAAAACAAAAAAAAACATTTGCATATAGGTATATTTTTACTTTTTTAGCATAGTTCTTTACGGCATAGAAATATTGAGTTCTGGATTACGCGCACAATACTTTGATAACACGTTCCGTCTATCCTTTTTCATCTTATTACAAACAGCCGAAATTATTAATCAATCTATCTGTATTTTTTGTCGATAACTTAACACAAAAACATAAATTCTCTACTAATAACAACGTTGTTATGAAGTTTATCGCTAGATTGATTATGCACTTCGGTTGTAAAGCGATACGGCAGTCGGTGAACTGATCTTTTCTAAATGGTGTGATAAAATGTCTGATCGTTAAAATTTCTCATAAAAATTTGGTATCAAAATTTTCTACTGATATTATTAACTTAATAAAAAAATTAAAAATACTACTTTCATAAAATATAAATTACATATTCTTCTGAATATTTGAAAAATCTGATCGCAAAACTGCTAGTTACATAATTATCAAAAATGTGGATTTGAGTAAGCGTTAATATTTACTCAACTTTTAATTTTATAAACGTATTAAATTATTGATACCTGCCAAATCATCATATTAGGGACTTCATAAAGTTTAATATTGTGAAAAATACTTTATTTAAGGATTATAACAGAATTATCTAGAATATTTTCGACAACTCTAATAAATGAAATTTCTAACATTTTTTTTATATACAAATTCGAACTTTATTTATACAGTGAAGTATTTACAAATTTCGAAAAACCCAAGAATTTATTTACTGTAGTGACGTGGAGTACATCTTTCACAATAATTTAATATTCCGAATTTATTAACTTTATACTTAAATCGATCTACTAATCTATATTTAATCTTTATTTAATCTTTACTACTTCGACGATTATATTATTTACAAATAAGATACAAACGGGCTTAAGTAGTTAAAACACTTCAAAACTTTAAGCCAGAAACATATCAAACGAATTTTCACATAAGTTCCATAATCTATTTTAATTCACTCAAGACGTCGATAGTTCTAATAATTAATATATTTTAACACTACTAAATGAATTTAACATGCTTATTTTAATTTGTTTAGGATACATTTTCTGAAATGTGATATTTTATGTAATGAACTATACTTAACCTTAATGTAATGCATTTATCGACGTTACTTGTCTCGAATCGTATTTATTAATTATTACATATAATTAAATATTCTTAGAATAAAGTTGCCAAGATTTTTTTTTATTTAGTAGTCATGTATATTATTACATATTATTATATTTCTTTGTTTACTACCATTGAGCCATAGTTTATTGATTTATAAGAATAATAAAAATACCAATTTGATGAATAAAAATATATCTATTTATTTGAATAAAATCTACTTTCAAATGTATATGTTGAAATAATTAAGTATATTTATTACTTATACACATTGAAATATATACCAGTTAAAACCATGTTAAAACATGTTTCTGCATGTTAAGCAGGGGTTTTTAAAATGTGAGTAGGTACTCTGGATAGTAACGCGTTTGCAGGTTGAAGGCTCAATGATAATTATTTATACATAATTAATTATTAATTTAGAAAAAATGGTATACTTACTTTCAATAAGATTTTCAGTTTCATCAATAAGGCATTTAATTTAGAAAATTATTGCTGTACGACTTTCTTTTATTAAAACACTTCTTAACCTGATGCGATTGATAGCAAATGATATCTAAAATAATGGTGAGCTAACCATCTCACCAACTATAACTTTCGCAGATATATTATATCTAAATGGTTTTTTTGTATTTTTTCGAAAATACAAAAAACCTACTTACCTAGACATTATCATTAAACGTTGTTGTTATTTAATAAATATGATCTCGTAGGTAGAGCACTTGTTAGCTTTTCGGAATGGGATCGGAATAAAATTAATCTTTAAAAATAAATCTTTACAAATTAAGGAATATAAAATTCACTTAATGTTGAAAGTTTAATATAAATTGGAACAATGAAATGAGTAAAGGCCTTAAAATTAGGAATAGGTATAGAGGTGGTATGTTTATATACACGGGATTGATATAAGAACTAATAACATGCACATATATTTGTAATTGTTATTAATAAACTTTGTCTAGGTAGAAGTGCCTACCTACCTTTTTAAGTTCTAGGAATTTTTGGATGAGAAATATGAAAATTGTAACGTATTCATATAAAATGAAATTTCGAGTTTTAAACAATAAATTATAACACCCAAAGGTCTGTATCAGAAAAAAAATGATGACAGCTGTCACTGCGCTGATTGCAATTCATATAATATAGCGCATAATATTATTATCCATAAGCATATAATCATAATAGATTTAACTAAATGTTGCATATATCTATAATATTGAATGTTGTAGGTAAATTTCTACGAAATAGA
Organism: Erebia aethiops; assembly: GCA_923060345.2. Taxonomy (NCBI): domain Eukaryota; kingdom Metazoa; phylum Arthropoda; class Insecta; order Lepidoptera; family Nymphalidae; genus Erebia; species Erebia aethiops. Next base: position 6,490,816 of record OV281079.1, on the reverse strand, counting down.
AAGGTGCAGATTATCAATTCAATAGGTAGATATTATGGAAATTATGATTCAACCCTGCTAATCGAACCTTCGCTGTACCTACACACTCCAGCGAAGAAATTAATAATGGACGACCTAGATGGGTGTAATCGTATTCATACTTTATAGTTTATACCACCTATTAAGAAATTAATAGAAACTATGGATGGCCTATTTTATACTGTTCGGTGATTATTTTCATAATCTAATTATGAAAATATTCATAAATCTAGTCATAATCTGTAACCTGTAAGACACGTTTCGGTGACGCAAAAAGGAGTCAAGAAAGACATCACTTTCCAATAGACTGACAAAACTGCTCACATGAATTGCACGAGATAAAATGCACGTTTTTATAATTTTCGTTCACTTTTTGTGTTGAATACATTACAACGACTGACATTAAAAATAAATATATCTAATATTGATATTTAATATCAGTCAGTCAGTTTAAATCTGTAATTTGTCGATGAGTCATTTTATTCAGCAAAGTTGTTTGCGACTATGTTCCTTTTTGACAAATAACAACATTGATAATAAATATAATTTACAATAGATTAAAGATAGATTTTGGTTTAATTCCTAGTGCAGATCCTTAAAATTTAATCTACTCAAATCTGAAACATATTATTGGAAAACTCATGACTGTAGCGTCGCTCTGCCGTGAGCTTTAATCGTGAGCTTGAGTATTTTAGATCGTTGATTATGATCAAAGTACAAACAGAGGTGCAATCATGTAAGGTTTATTTTACTTTGAAACCGAACTTTAACGATTTGATCGGCAATCCTTACATGATTGCACCCTGCACCTCTGATCGTTGGTCCTGTACAAATCAAGCGCGTGGGTTGTAAAATCTTTAGTAGATAATAAGACTTAGGTCTTTCCAGACTTCATTTTGCCTCACTTAAACTTGCCAAATCACAATTTTATATTACTCGTATAATGTCTAGTCATATCCATTACTACTCGATCTCTGTCCGTGATAATTTTAATATAGTTAAGTTTTCAATAATATAGTTTCACAGCTGAGATTCATAAATAATAAATTTACCTATCTGCAATTTGTCGACACTAGGTATACAGTTTTTGACAAATCAACGTGGCTAAAAGCCAATTTCACCAACTCCGCGTTACGTTTAAACCTAGGATTAAAATTGATGTTTTGACAGATGTTAAGTAGTAATTCTGTCAACTTTTCAAATTTAATCCTATAATAGGTTAGACGTTATTCGGAGTGAAATTGACACTAGGAGCTTATCGACAAGTTACAGGTAGATTGATTATATTTTATTAATTTCGACTTTAATCAAGATTATGCTCAATTGTTTATTTTGTCAAACAAAAATGCATTTAGTGCCATACGTACCAAATTCACAATTATTATAATTATAATTATTTACCTATTGTTCTAGCCCGTAAGATATTAGGTGCAGTAAGATATTATTATTTTATTCCTGTTGTTATTATGTATTACGTCTTATTGTAAGGATATATTATTAGATATTATAATAGATGAGTAAGATATAATATTATTACTTACCTATATAGGTAGATACTTACCTACCAATAATGTATTGATTAACGCCATGGCCACGGATAATTTTATAAACACTATATTTTAATACTATTTCTTTAGGTTAAAGCTAAGTTATTTAAGTAGGTAATAATATATTTTATCTATTAAAAGTAGATATTACATCCTTTTATAATATTAGATAGTTACATGATTAGAGTTCTAGGATTTCTTACTAATTTGTAAATGGCAACCACTCTCACAAAACTGTAAGACTAATAATTATTATTTATCATTGTTGTATGTAACTAGGTACCTTTAATTTGCTTAGTTAAAACAAAAAATCTGAGATTGAAAACTTTGATTTTAGCATGAAAATTTCGGAAGTAGCTACGTTATACGCAGTCTGTGAAATATACAACTTTTGTGTAGTATCCTATTAAGTAGGTAGTTCTCGTGAACAAACTTGTTTGGTTTTTCTTGACAAATAACAATGTTGCTTACTTACAACAAAGTAACTTATCGCCGTTGATTAATTTCGGTCGAAAATAACTTGAGTATCGTTGATGGATTGAATAATTTATGATTTTATTAAATCTTGTTGATTTATTGATTTAGCAGGTATCTATGTAACTACTGAGTTCCGTTTAGTTAAGACAATAAATCGATTATCCGTGGCCTGTTGGATCCCTATAAGGTTGTAGGTAAGAAGACTATTCTGTAACTTTTAAAGAAAACCAACATGAAAAGCATTGAGCTACACACATCATCTAAATATATATAAATCACGTGTCACGTTGTTTGTCCGCGATGAACTCCTAAACTACTTAACCGATTTTAAATTAAATTTGCACACCGTGTGCAGTTTGATCCAACTTGAAAGATAGGATAGCCTACATCTTAATTTATAGTCGCAATATTATTTTATGTAGGATTTGCAATGTAAGACGGAGAAAAAACGGTCGAACGAAAACGTTTCTTACAAAAAGCTCATTCTACGCGGACGAAGTCGCGGGAATCAGCTAGTATTTTATAAAACTTAGTAGGTATCCCCTAATTATGATATTTTCAAATAACAATAGCTGTTAGGAATTCGACTTTTTATGAATATATACCGGTAAAACTGTACTGTTTACTTTGAACTTCATTATTGTTTCAACAACAATAATTACTCTCAAATCTCAATTAGAGTTCGTACCAATTAATTTGGGTTGGTAGGTCCTTATTATGTTTTACAGAGGCAAGTAGGTACTTAAAGAATATATATAAGTACAATATAGGTAGGTACTTATAGCATTTGGATACCCACCAATTAAATATCTATAGGGATATCTTTAGCATATAATCACTATTAGTACCTAGGTACCTACTCGACACTCGTGCCTACTTACACTTACCTTTGTCTAATAGAAAATTACTGGAGTTGAATTTAATATTAAATTAAATATCGAAAAGCCATCCGCGTATCAAATCAGCTTTCTAAAGATACCCTCGTAGCTTTAGTTTTAAGATACCGTAACTGGTTATGATCATCATTTTTATAAGTAATTTTTAACGTCAATAAGTGTACCCACATTGTACCTATATGGAATAAAATATGATTTGATTTGATTTGATAGTTATATAGATATGCGGAAATGCGGAAAACAATCTGACCTTCTGAGTTTATACTTACCTACAGCTTCCATTTTAGGCTGCATCGTTTGCTCAGAAGGACTGGAATCCAGAGCCGTTAAACCAGTTAAATAAAAAAAAAAAAAAGCTGCATCGTCTCTTAGGTAGGCACTATAAATTGTCACCATGTCTTGAAACATAATGAAAGCTCTATAAATGTTACAGATTAGTCTCTAGTGTAAGGTAACTTAATCATTCGTGTTAACATAAGTGTCTGTTTAATGTTCCTGCTATCCAACTGTTCCCAATAATCCAGCTCCAAATATCCAGCTGTCCCTGCTCTTAATGTTCCGAATCATTGCAGCGAATCTTAATAAAGAGTTGGTAAAAACAACTATAAAATGTATAAAGCTGAGTAGAAATCCACTATCTCTACGCTCCAACAGTGCTCTGTGCATCGGCAGCTATTTATTTATTTACACTTTATTTGTACACCACAACACAAAAAGGAAAAATAATAACTAAGGAACACAAATACACAGAAGGAAGTAGAATACAAAAAGGCGGCCTTATCGCTTAGCAGCGATCTCTGCCAGGCAACCTTAGGATTAGGAGAAGTTAAGGAGATTAAATTGCGGGTGGTGTATTCATATAAATAAACATACAAACAAATACCTACATACTATTACATAAACCATTTACACAAATAACATAATACTCATAATAAATAATATATGAAAATAAACTAATATATATTATGTACTTAGTATTATTATACTATTATAAATAACAATGAAAACTAATTGTCTGTATTAAGATAAATAGAAATTCCTAACAGATTTTTTAAATATTTCCAGTGACCTTGATTGTCGTATGTTTAATGCTACTACTATGCAGCTACTACGGTGGATACCTATCTACGTAATACGTTCGTGTTTCAGAGGTGCAATCATGTAAGGATTGCCGATGAAATTGTTAAAGCTCAGTTTCAAAGTAAAATAAACCATAACAGCATTGAATTAGAGCTCATTTTCGTGTATACATTCTCATACGTTTAGGGTATCGTACATACCTAAACGTGTAAGAATGGATACACGAAATTGAGCTCTAATTCAATGCCGTTAAGGTTTATTTTACTTTGAAGCCGAGCTTTAACGATTTCATCGGCAATCCTTACATGATTGCACCTCTGAAGCGTTCAACGCTGCACGTTCCGATGCAGGCGCTGTAGATTGGGCGTAGCTTGTGTGCCCGTAGCGACTCCATTTACAGAGCAGTAACAGATGCGTGCGAATATAGTGGAATCCAAGGAATAGATAATGGTGGATACCTACCCAGCTCATGAATCTTGGATAAAATGGTTGAGTGTTAATAAGTAGTCTCTACCAACGTACCCCCCTCGCGGCTAATAGAGCATTTTTTCCATCTATCTATATGACGCGATACCGACAAATATTCAAATATTTTACTTACAACAATTAACCTGTAATTGAGGTTAATTGTCCTGAATAACCTTGTACAAGTCACAAGAGTACTAATAAAGTTCAGATTAGTTCTGAAGGAACCCTCGAGTTTCAGTCTATCTAGACTTCAGATAGAGTCGAGTTCGAAGTTAATGAAGGATAAATCTCAAACCAGGGTGCCTCTCGAGTGGCAAACGTTCAGGTCTGAAAAGCTATTGCGTCGGTGCTATGAAGACAGTGGCGAAGACACGTACCTACGGTATATAATAAACACACAATCATTTAATCAAGGACCCTGAATAATAAATACCTATATCAGGGAACCCTCGTAGCTTTAGTTTAACTGATTATCACCATGATGTTTTATAAGTAAGTAATTTTTAACGTCAATAAGTGTACCCACAGTGTACCTACTCGTATATTGAATAAATGAGTTGATTGATTGAGGGGGCCGGGTCGCGTATTTCCGTTTGCGTATTCAAATCGATTCAAGTCCGATACGAGTCCTCCAATCGCGCACGGGTTTGCGTTTGACGAACACGGATGATGTTGAACACTGTTGAAACCGGAAACCCTGCGTGATGACAGATGTTTGATTGACTATTTGTCAAGAATTTTAATTTTAATTTTATGTCGATGTAAAATGGATGGGCTACGCCTTGTTCTTCGCCCCTTCATTCAGCTTCACCTACTCGATCTTCGTTTCGCTACTCAGCCTCGCTTCATTCAGGACCTCCTTCGCGAGATTCTGGCTTCGCGCTAGCGCAGACAAGGCTACGTAGAGTCGGGTTCTGCTTATATAGCATGACATTCATCATAATATACCGCCGTCAATGCTCCCAAACTCCACGCTGCACAGCGTTGTCGGCTTTATCGCCTTGAATTGAACACTTGTTTGAAATAAAATCACGGTTGCAAACCCGTGCGCCGTTGTAAGACTCGTGCCTTATATTGAACATGAGTTTGAAAGAAGAGTTAGCACATCAAACCCGGGGTCCGAGACAATACTGCCCTCTATTTAACACGCAAACGGAAATACGCGGTCCGGCCTTCCAGTATTTTTGCCAACTCTTTATTATTTGGGGATTGGGGTGTGGTTCCGTAGTAGGTACGGTAAACTGCTAGGAGTACATAAAATATAAAGAAATTAAACAATCGCTATATCGTTTAAAAAACAGTTTCATAGAAAATCCATACCTATACTTACATAATGTTTAAGAAGGTACCTCATCAACCGCTGCAAATTCGACACAAAGAGACACCAGATAATTAGTATCTTAAAAAGTTATATTGTATTTCTTACTGAATATAAAATTATAACTGGGACTGCTTATATTATAATGTGGTAAAAGCGCCACAAAGATTTTGGACCAAATAACATAGCTGCTATGATTCGGAACTACTTTTTTGTGATATATATTATATACGTAAACGACTTAAATGTAATTGTAGTGGAACTGTAATAGAATGTTTAAAAAATGAATGATAGTTTTATTATGAACCCCTTAAATACCTTCTCAAGGATTACGCGTTTTTGAAGTCAAAAGCACGTAAGATAGTAATAACAAGCAGTAACTAGGCATTATTTAAAAAAACTGTAATCTCCGGATAAATTTCAGAGGCACCCACTTTTTTGGATGTAAAATCCGTCATATCGATTTTGTTCGTGTAAAATGTAGTCTATGTAACCCGGACCATAATAACTAATCGATTGACACCTCATTCATCAAAATCGGCTCAGTAATTAAGGCACTACTATGGAACGTACCTACTATACAAACATATATACATATATTACTAAATACAATTATTGAGGGAATATAGTGGCCTAGTTGCGACAACGCGTATCAGTAGATTACGATTGTAATTAAAAGCAACGTTGACCCAAGTCGGTACCAGGGTGGGTGACCGAATTTGGAAGCCGAATTTGGCCTTTTCGATTCCTCCGTGCCTCGGAGAGCACGTTAAGCCGTCGTTTTTCTTTTTTATCCACTACAAGCTAGCCCTTGACTGCGATCACACCTGATGGTAAGTGATGATGCAGTCTAAGATGGTAGCGGGCTAACCTGTTAGGTCATGGCAGTTATATTAAACCCACACCCCTTCGGTTTCTACACGGCATTGTACCGGAACGCTAAATCGTTTGGCGGCACGTCTTTGCCGGTAGGGTGGTGGTCACTAGCCACGGCCGTAGTCTCCCACCAGGCTAGACCAGGGAAAATTCAGAAATTATAAATTCCTAAATTGACCCTGCCGGGGATCGAACCCGAGACCTCCGCACGTTAAGGCAACAGCGCTACACACTGCGCCACGGAGGACGTCAAATTCTGGTTTATTAGTCGAGCCGTACGCGGAAAGACCTGGGAACCCACCGCATTATTATCCCAAGAAAACCCCTGCCATTTGTGATTAATGGAAAGGGGTGGCAACGAGGAACACGATGCAGAGAGATTCATAGACTGCTAAAATTATAACCCTTCCTTTTGGCTTTGCGATAATCGTGTAATAAAATGAACCCAAACATGCGTTAGGGTGGGTTTAAACTAAATGAACAAAGAGCTAGCCGCGATCACGCGCATTATTTCTTGATCTTTTAGTCTAAACTAGTATAAAGAGGAAAGATTGGTTTGTTTGTAATGGATAAACTCAAAAAGTACTAAACCGATTTTAAAAATTCTTTCATTTATAGAAAGCTACTTTATCAGCGAGTAACATAGGCTGAATTATTTTCTACAAATTACGTAAAGATCCCTATGAAAATTGCAATAATGTGAATTAAGCCGTTTGATCTGAGAGCTTCCGTGGCGTGCGCTGCGTGACCGTGAATAGTAAAAGTTACACGAAACAATGTATAGGGGAATTGTTCCTCTCAAAAAGTTCTAAAAAATCTGTCTTTTATGGTTGTCTCACAATTACCATTTTTATGATTTTCAAATTGGTCTAAAACAAAGCTTTACTTTCGAAGGTGTTTTTACTGACATTGTATTAATCCTTATCAAAATAAAATAGTTGGTCATCTTAAGTAGGAATTATTATTAATGATTAAACGAACTTACCTGTAAGTGAAGTTCTATCATAATTATATGAGTCGCTTCATTCGAAGATATAAAGATACACACGTAGTTTCCCACGTACCAGCAAATAATCGCACGTTGTTCAGAGGAGTTATAAAAAAAGAACCCCCACTACCCGCGTCTGTCTCGCACGACAGAGCGGATTCGTTCGTCATTTAGTTTAGAGATATATACCTATACTTAAAGCTCTTGCGAAAATATGTTTCGGGATGGGTGGGTTGGGAACTTAATATTATATCTTCGAATGAAGCGACTCATATAATTATGATAGAACTTCACTTACAGGTAAGTTCGTTTAATCATTAATTATACTTCGTCGCTTCATTCTTCAGATATAAAGATACACACGTAGATGTTAAGAGATATTATATATTTTTGCAAGAGCTTTATCTACGCTGAATAGATACTAATTATTGTTATCAATAATTTTATTTATTCTTCTTATCTCTTATTTGAGCTGTAATGTTTTAAACAGTTTATGTTTAAGGTTGGAATCATGAGCTGATTTCCCCGAGATGCTTATTTACGTACATTTAAGATGACATTAAAATTTCTCTTAAGTATTTATTGTACTTAAGTTTCAATTTAAATAACTTTCAATTTACCAATAATACAATCTTGCGCTCTTTTGCTTTAATTGCTAGTAACAAGCATAAACGTATTATAGTTTCGATGCAATCGAATGGAACTAAATAGTTATTGATGTCCATAACTAGTAGCAAGATTTATAATCTAATACCACGTATATTAGCCGGGGCAATACTTTATTTTATTTACACAATTAGCACAACAGACGTCCAATGGGACGTTTAAGTGCGAAATCCTGCCCAGTAGCAGAAGAAGGAACGTTTTGTTTTTTGGAAGCGTGGCGAGAAAAGAACAGGTTTATTCTGGTCCTGTCCTGAAGGTACTATCTCGAGTATTGCTTTAACTATATATTTGAGTAAAATTTTATATTAAAATACCGTTTTAAGATGTTTGTCGAACAATTATATCGTCAATAAGGTTATGGAATGTAATAAATTCCTACCCGCGTAAAAGTTACCCCGAAATTATAGGTGAAGAATGAATATTCGGTCGATATTGTGACAGACTACTAATATCGACTTTGAAGGGTTAATCGATTGGTTTGAACTTTTTAGCCCCACTGACGTTAGAAGCTTTAAAGTAAGTTATCTAAGAAGTCTAGACTTCTATACTATTTAACGATGCGTAACCTAGCTGTGCAGGTCATTGAATAATGACGAACGAATCCGCTCTGTCGTGCGAGACAGACGCGGGTAGTGGGGGTTCTTTTTTTATAACTCCTCTGAACAACGTGCGATTATTTGCTGGTACGTGGGAAACTACGTGTGTATCTTTATATCTGAAGAATGAAGCGACGAAGTATAATAGACTATATTCGCCTTTTACACCTTTTAACTCAGATGAATATCTTAGAAGATATCATAAAAATAAATTAACGAGCAACAGAATATCGCAGTGCTAAACTCATATAAAACGAGGTGTGCTGCCTAGTGCCGGCAGGCTAGCTATTATTGGTTATGGACTATTATGATTAACCAAGATGAAGCCGGGGTGAACCGCTAATATAACATAAATAATAAATAAAACAAAGATTACCAAAAATAATATCGAACAACCATAGTTTCAGAATGCTGACGGGGTTGCCGCGCCATTTTACAAACAAACAAATCTTTCCCCTTTATAATATTAGTTTATATCATATTTATTATCGATATGATAGAATATAGGGCCTTTCATTTAAGTAACAATAATATGTTCCACCAGCTTGAGATTTCAGTACCTCACTTGTCGTAGTCCACTCCATGACGCTGTCACGTTCGCAAATTCCATTTTACAGATGATTTATTTAAATAACTAGCTGATGCCCACGACTTCGTCCGCGTGGTTTAAGTTTTTTGATTCCGGGGGAAATCCTTAATTTTCCGGGTGCTTAGCTTGTCACACTCCATGTCTTTAACTATATCCATACCAAAAATCACGTCGATCCGTTGCTCCGTTGCGGCGTGATTGAAGGACAAACCAATATACCAACAAACAAACACACTTTCGCATTTATACCTACCTAATATTAGTATGATTAAGCTTCTTTTCCTTCCTTTCCTTAGTTTTTTTAGCGACTTGACCAATAAAACTATTGTGTAACCAAGTTACACAAATAAATCCTATGTGAACACCGCATTGCAGCGAGTGGCCGTAGGGGAATAACGCGGCAGACTTACGGCCACCGGTCGCCTCGATATATTATGTTTGCATTAACTATCTGCTAACTTATAACATTTACTGGCGATGAAGCCACAGTCATATTATGCGGTTGCATAAACTACCTCAAGCTCTTTCTTACGGCATTTGTCTTCGAGCTTCTTCACTGAGGATTCCGTTCCAGAAGATACTGCTGCAGATAACACATCTGTAGCAAAGTTCAAGCTACAGATGTGTTATCTGCAGTTCATCTGCCCTTTCAAGGGCCTTACTTAAACTCAAACATATTATGGCATCGAAATATTATGGAAATACCGATGTAAACCATTACAGAATATATTAAATTTATACAGACAGACAGATTAAGACAGACAAAAATTAAACAAAAATATTAAATTTGGAGTCTACTACCCTCATTTGTAGCTTATTTATTAGCAAGGTAACATTGAAAATAAACAAACTTTCACGGAAACAAGTTTTATTGTTGTAATTCTTCACGGTATGTATGAAATATGTGCGTTTTATAGTTCTTTCGTAGCAATAAACACCAAATGTTATTTCCATAATTATGTAATCATAAAATAGCATAAAAAACGATTTTAACATTACGGATGCTATTACGAGTACGATTTACGATTTTAACACTAACATGTTATTTTATTAATACAAATATTACAGACGAGTTATTGCTAATCGCTAAACTATACATAAATTAATAACACATTTTATAATACTTTAGCGCATGTTATAGTACTCGCGATCTAAAAAGTTCGCCTTACACTGAACGGGGAGATAAGGGCTCAAGATATAGGAATATGTACACAAATATAACATGCACTCTATGTTGTTTCAGTAGAGAAGACCATCAGTCAAGTTCATAAGAAGATCGAGATATTTCGAAGCGTACATAATAACATATCTGTCAATAACCCACAGAAGTGTTCTGCCTTCTGCAACGGTAACATTTAAACACATTTTAACATTCTATTATGTAGTTTTAATAGCGAATATTTCAGTAATTTCAGTCGGGCAGAAGAAACTTCGAACTTTAATAGTTTGACTTAATATTGAAACGGTTCTTTTCAACTGAAACACATCTTAATTTGTTAAGTATATAAAAATAGAAGTTTTATTTTTAACCGACCTTAACTCGCAGTATGAGAACGTATAGGTAATGTATTTCGACGGTCTGTTTCGTCGGCTCTTCTAATGATTTCAACTTGGCGCATGGCACTGTGTTTACTTGTAAACATGCAGCGTTGATTTATTGATCAGAGACGACTAACGACTTCAGCCGCTTTAGCCACTGCCACACAAAGCAAATCTGCTGATTTACAAGCAAACGCCCACATAGCAGCGCGCTCCATCATAAGTTGAAGTATCTTAAACTAACATCAAAGATTGTGTACCCGCAAAAATCGAAACACGTGTAAAAACATAAATTCTTATTCCCATACTTTGAAGTAATTTAAAGCCGTCTGTTTAAAGGAACTTATAGGATTAGCTTAGTTCTGCTTTCATATTTCGCTGGCGCTTACGTCAAAACAAGTCAAGAAATTGTAAATTATAAAAGATTTGTAAAAACTTTGATTTTTGGATAGATAAAGATTTTAAATTTCGTCAAGCTATACAAGAAATAATAAATAGGTATCATTAAAATGGCAACCAGTGTGTTGAAATTCATTCATCGCGACAAGTAGTACGTATTAAACTTGACTTGAGCAAATAGACTAGCACGAAAGTTATGTATTATCACGTAATATCAATGCTGTGATAGGCTGAATTTACGGTCTTCTTGCTGCACCTGCACATTTAAGTCAGTAGACAAAAAAAGTTAGACAGGCAAAGATGATTGAGATTGTTTGAATGTTGAGATCAAACTAGGGTGCTAGCCCAGATGCTTAGTACACATTAAAATATTGTCATTTTTTTTTAATTATTATTACACCGCTACTTATTCTTGCACGCTTTTAGTTGACGCTCACAGTCTTTCAATACTAATAAAAATATATAGCATACTGTACCTGTTTACATAAAGCATCACGCTACAAACACGTTTTAAAGACATAAGGCGGCGGGATACGCTGTTTCCCTCTCTCTCGCACAGTCTAACAATTTAAATAACCGAACGGTAGTTAAAGGCTCTATATATAAATATTCTAATCCCTTTCAATGATTGTAGGAATATATGTATACGTTTGACAAATATGAACAAACCAAGTCAAAAAAATACCGGTCATTTTTAATATACCTAGGTTTTGATAGAATAAAATACAGAAAACAATTTGAATTTTTCCTCCCCATTCTCTAACAAAAACTATGTAGGTATATTAAAACAAAAATATGATGTATAAAATGTCCATATATCCATGTGAATAACTTGGTTTGGCTACATTTGTCAAAATATACTGAGACTTCTACATTAATTGAAAATTTTAGAATGTGCGAAAGAGAGCAAAATTTAGGTTACTCCTTCGCCTTAAATAATATTATCAGGCGCAAAATGCAGATATTTGTTCAAAATGTTTTCATAATATTCTACAAAATTGCAACCGACTCGTATTGGCACCAAACGGAAATACATTTTTGATATTGGATTTCTGTAATTCAACATTTTCATAATGCCCTTTTGGTGCATTTTTTTTAAATATGCATTGTGGCTACTTTTGTTGTACACAATCACTTACCCAAATATTGACAGTTATAAATCTAGTATTGTCCCTTTCCGCATGGAGTGTTATGAAAGAGATAGCAATATAGAGCTATCATTTTAGTTTAGTTAAGAAATTGTGTAGGTACAACAGAATTAGGCACTTTCTCATGATCCGTAAAATCTTTTAAAATTTGGCTTAAAAAATGGAATATGTACCAATACTTATAATAAGGCCTACATTTAAATTTTAATGGTTTTATTAATTTACTCAAAATGTTATTAAAAAGGTACAAATATATTATTTACAATGGAGTTCGCATAAGATGACGTTAACATTTCAAAATCTAACATAAGAATTGACGTCATCATATAATCATAATGTATTCAATTTATTTTTATCCAACTCATATCGGCGCGAAGGTGCCTGTTGCTTCCCCAAATTAAATAAGTAATAAAAAATAGTAAAAAAAATAAAATGTGTATAAATTAAAAGACAAACGAGCCAGAAAAAGATTTCAAAATGTTAATCTAAAAATTAAAAAGGTTATAATTACAAATGATCATAAGTCGCGAGTGTTCTTTCACTCGTTAATTTTTGAATATTAACATTAAAAGTTCATTCCTCACACGACGTTAATATATCCAACACATAATTTTACTTATATCTGCTTCTTCAGCCATACATTTTATGCCGTATTACACCTTGAAATATCATTTTATTATTATATACAGTTCAATAAGCAAGCTTTCCATTTGTATGAGTGTCAATGTAAACAGCAGCACAAATTGGATTAATACGAGTATGTACGCGGATCGCGCGGTTTTATCACACTATAAAGCGCAAAACACACAGGGAGCGGGCGCGGGTCGGACGCGGGCCGGCTCGGGTGCGCGGCGAGTTGAATTCCTTATATTTATATAGACGACCCGCGCCCGTTCCCTGTGTGTTTTGCCATAGTCTGCACGCACATAAGTGTAAAAAGCTCGGCTTAAACCTCGCAGACTTAGCAAGAGATTTGAGAGACATTTTAGGTTAACTGTTTAAAGAAAACTATTTAATAAAAATAGGAATAGGATTTACAGTAAGTATTTTGAAGATATTTACAACAGACCAATGGTGATATAACACAGCTAAAAAGGCATTACAAAAATGTATTCGAATTTCACGTTTTGCATATGATATATCGAAAACAGACTTAAACTAAACACAGTATATATAAATAGTTAAAATGAGGGAGACACACTCCTCGAAATATACAAGTTATCTAAAACCTCTGAATGAAAAGTTTAAACATATTAGGTAAAGTAAGGCACGATTTATTTTACACCACACAAGGGTATTTGCGTCAGGCAGATTACCATGAATTCAGGCAATACTATACTCTCATCAAACCTGGTTCGGTGTTAAATAAACCAACCTCAATAAGTGCTTTGGATTTGTGTCATATAAAAATTATGTATATCGAGGTCGCCTCTTGAAATTTGAATATTCATAACTAAGATAGAAATTTACAAAAACAACCTTTAAGAAATTAATTAACAATTAATAACAATTATACGGAACAAAGTACGCAAATAAATAGTATATTAATAAAATGGAATTAGTGTTAAAATGCCGCGATCGTCGAAGCGGGTCATAACCAAAATACTATGTTTTATTTGTCTAAGGCAGTATAAGGAAATCTAAAGAATTCTAATATTTCCGTCGAAACAGATATTAACTGGGTAGACTTACGTCGAAAAACAGGAAAGTTAAACACCTAAAATCAAAGAAAGGAAAAAATTATATCCAAAAAAGCAAAGGCCTCCCCAGTCTTAGTACACAAGATAAATTATTTTGTATTTCCTATTCGTCGCGCTTTCGGCTCGCCGCGTGTTTTACCAAGGCAATATTTTCTCACATATTGTCACAGACTATAACCATGTATTATAACATTAGTTTTCATTTCCATCTTACCCTTTCTATCCCACTTGCGCGCAACGCGACAATTTTTCAATCAATATTCACTACTTATAGTCAAGGATCCCTGGTCCATTTTTGCACTTGATTTCTATCTAGCTAATTTCCCATGAGTAGCTTCATTTGGATGAGACGCCCAACAATTTCCTGTACGAAACCTCGATTGTGGTAGGCGATAGGGGTAGCAGGGATAAAATATGTTGATTTGATGATTCTCAAAAATGTATTACTAACTAAAAAAAAGATGATTTCACTGTTAGTATCTGTATGTTACAAATAGGAAAACGAAAAAATTAATTACAATTCTTGTCGGACTAGTGATACATACCTGTTTTCTTGTAGGACATTATTTCATTTGGACAGAGAACACACTAACCTATTATGTAATATTTAGTTTTAGTTTTGTTTGTTTTAAATTCTTTATTGCACATATTATGTAGATTACAATGCACAAAGGCGAACTTAATACCTAGAGGTATTCTCTTCCAGTTAACCTTTGGTAGTGGGGACAGGGTAGAAATCACAGTGCGTACAATATAAAGAGAAAAGTTGGGGTAAGAAGAAACATATTAGGTAGTAGGTAATAAAGTGACGTACAGGAAATTGTTGGGAGTCTCATCAAAATGAGGCTACTAACGGAAAATTAGCTTGATAATAATCAAGTGCAAAAATGGATCAGGGATCCTGGAATAATAAAGAGTGATGTTCGGAAATTACATTCTATGCGATGATTTACAAAGAAGCCTTTTCAAAGACACAGGGGTTAAAAAATAGATAAGAGTAAGGTTCCACACCTACGGACTGCATTTAGACTGCAAAATTGGCAACTCTCTTGTATCTTAACAATGTCCACCCATCCCCTTTATCTACGGAATATTCTCCTATAACATAATATATAACATTCCCGCCCCGATGTGAAATATCGCGGTGATAAAAAAAAAACCTGCGCGAAATCCATCGCGTTACAATTATATCACAACCGGCTGTGAGAAGAGCCACGCTCGCACTATGAATTAAAACTAACACTAGGTTCTACGTTCACTCAATCACACTACAGTCATTGGCACTCAATTTCGTCTTTTGTGTCTGTGTCCTCATTGAGCTCCGTCTTTGTTGGTGTGTCCGACGGTTCTGTGTCGTCTGAGTGTCCTGTGTCCGTTTCCGTTGCTGTGTCCTCCGATTCGTCCCGTGTAGGAGTTTCGTCCTTTTCCTCTATGGGTCCATGCTCGTTGCGCAGACTAGCGCCCTCGCAGTCGCCGGTGGGGCGTAGTACGAGGTACATCAATAAGTCTGACAGCGATATTATTCCTATCACTTTGTCCTCTTCGTCCACCACTACTAGACGATGCACCTGAAAGTAAAGAGTACATTATGGTACAAGTGTGTAACGTTGGTGATTACCGCTGAGGCGCCATTGAGACCCGAGCCGTCAGGTGAGGGTGTTAAGATAGCCGAGGACGGTAATCATCAATACACACGTGTATCATACGACGTTTTTCAACACACTTGTGAAGAAAATAATACTAAAAATTATTTTATTTAGTAGATAAAATAAAATAAAAACTCACTTGTGAATACTATAGGTGTCATTATGTGCCTAATTGGGGTGAAATTAAAGCCACTTTAAGAGCAAGTGTGTTGAAAAAAAATTACGGTTGTCGGTTTACGGACGATAGTTTAACGTGATAACTAGAAGTTCACTCGCGCGCTCGCGTTGCGGCGTTCCAGTACCAGAACTATTCGAACTGCTAGCTCTGACGTCACGCGATCGTGTTTCTCTATCGCTTGTTCCGCGCTCTCACTTGCACGCTCAGGCTCAGGCGGAACGTGACACTTATTCGTGCGTGCAGCCGGTGTGCATCGATTTGTAAGACGTTGTCACGTCAGTAAAATAAAACATCCTCATCATCGAATTTCGGACACAGCAGCCAATCTCCACAGAATTTATAGCCATCGGCGCGGAAGATATGACAGCACAAATAGGTGCGGAATCACACGACGTGCACGGTATATTCGACACGACCCGAGAGAGATCAGGCGCAGGACCGACGGATTTACGTGCTCTTCAAGACATGGGTATGAAACACCACCAATTTTTAAACGCTGGGCTAATACTGAGATTTTTTTTATCCATCCCAAGTTAGCCCTTGACTGCGATCTCACCTGATGGTAAGTGTTGATGCAGTCTAAGATGGTAGCGGGCTAACCTGTTAGGAGCATGGCAGTTATATTAAACCCATACCCCTATTCGGTTTCTACACGGCATCATATCGGAACGCTAAATCGCTTAGCGGCACGTCTTTGCCTATAGGGTGGTGTGAATAGAAATTCGGCCGTGGCTAGTTAGCCACGGCAGAATTTCTATTTAGTGAGATATTGCGAATTTCTTGACAGAAAATCCCACTATCTAACTAATTTAGAATTAATGTCAATGTACCTCAGCGCGGACGATCCTTTCCATGACTTCGTAGAGCGTTTCGTCGAGATTACACTTCTGTACACCTTCGAACCACTCATTGCGGTGCTCGTTCGCTTTCTTTAAGGTCACGTCGAGGTTGTTGTAGGTCTTTTCAGCCGCCAAATTCTGTAATACGAAACAAAACAAATATTTATTGATAATTATTTGCTTTTTATTTTTGACTGACACTCATTGACTGAATTTCAGCCTTCTAGGTCCAATGTCTAGGGCATTGTCATCAACGGCCAGCCCTAAATTTGGATCTAGATAGATAAAATTGGATCTAGAAAGCTAAAATTTTGCACAGAGATTCCCTTTATAATGTGACGTCCCTAACATGACAGGCTGTCCATAACTCACGGGAGTGAAAACTCATGCGGTCGCTAGTAAATTATGTTAGCTATAATTTTTTTTGAAGTGAAAACTTCTTTAGGCGCGTTGAGCACTTTTTGGTAGGGGGTAAGAATGTAGATTCTCGTGACCGGGACCGACATGCTCGCGAACATATAAATATACTACATTCGAAATTAAACTTTAATGTCTTAGTGTTAAGGTTTATATTTTAATAATATTAATTTAAAAAAAAAACGTTTTCACTTCTATCGGCAGTCCCTATGACTGCTAATTTTTTTTTAAATTATATTACAAGATAGCTCGCATCCTTGGTTGCTTGCCTTAACGGTGAAGGAAAACATCGTGACATGATGATGAAACTTCTATGCCTAAGAGCTCTCCATAACGTTCCCAAAAGTGTGTCTTTACCAATATGAACTTGACCAACTTGGTCGACTATGGCCTAAACCCTTCTCATTCTGAAAGGAAACCGAGGAGCTAAGACGATTATTGCAAGTTAAGTTTTATGTTCTATCATACTTGAAAAAAAGCAATATTAATGACTGTTTATAGGTCGCTTGCCTAGTCACTCTGGCCTTGAAGGTACTCAAGTTAAACGTGGCAGGAAACACGTACGCTAGTGAGGAGTTTCCCACCTACGCGCTTCTTATCAGATACGTAGAACAAAACCGTTTCATGTGATTAGATTGGATGACATTTGACAACCATACGAGGAAATTACGTTAACACTTTCTTGGCTCAAACGATCGTCTAGCAACTCCTACTAGGTATTATTGCGATAGCGTCAAAGTTTTATTGCTATCCACCACCACTACAGCCCATTAACGTCCCACTGCTGGGCACAGGCCTCCACTCTCAGAGGAAAGAGGGAATAAAAGCTTAGACCCACCACGCTGCTCCAATGCGGGTTGGCGGGCTTTAACGACTATTATCATGTTATGATAATAACCGGGACCGACGGCTTAACGTGCTCTCCGAGGCACGGGGGTGAAACACCGCCGACTTCCTAACTCCGGGCTAGTACTGAGAATTAGAAATTCTCAGTCAGAAAACCCCAATACTCAATTATGGCCCGATCTGGGACTCGAACCCGGGACCTCGTCGGCCGCAAACGAACATACCATCCACTAGACCAACGAGGCAGTCAATTAAAAATTTATTGCTATGGTAGCAGCTTATTTTTCCTTGTTAATACTGCAGCGTCTATCGATTAATTTTATCCATCTGAAGCCATCTCAGCCAGAGTTTGTTTGTCTGCACATTGAACACATATTATAGTTTTTAAATAACTCGGTAGATGAAAACTGTATGTGGCAAAAATGACATTAAAAATATCTTACTTTTCTTGTGATATGTGACTTGGCACTTTCTCTTAGGGCGAAAGCAATCATTCTGAGGAAACCTGCATGTCTGGGAGTTCCAAAAGTATGTGAAATCTGCCAATCCGGTTAAGCAGCGAGGTGGACTATGGCCTAAACGCTTCTACTTCGGAGAAGAGACTTGCTCAGCAACAGTCCGGCACTTGGTGGATGATGATGTGACAAGCAGAACAATTGTTTAAACCCACAAGTTAGCCTTTGACTACGATCTCATCTGGTGAAGAGAATATGTCGTCCAAAATGGCAATGGGATAACCTGGGGGTAAGGGCAGTGGCACACTTACAATAACATCAAATTTGGCGTATATATCCTTCAGGCGACCTTCGCTGTCTATGAGCGGGAGAGCTGACACGCGCCTGTTCACAAACTTCCGCAGGGCTTCAATGATTGAAGTTTCTTCCGTAGCGGTCTCTATGTCATTCAGCGTGCCAATGCGCAGGTCGCGGATTTTCTTTTGCAAGTACGAGGGCTTTGGCAATTCGTTTATCTGTGAAAAAACAAACATTCCATATTCAAAAATGCCAACTAATTCAATTTGCCAATTTCTACCAAACTTCAACCTTAGCCTTCAACCTCTCCCGCACAATCTAATATTTTCAATGACAGTTCATTGTTTTAGGATAAATGTAACTAAACCAAATCATTGAAAATAAAATCACGGACATACAAGACATGATTTTATTGCAATATATGTAGTCATTGATAGAAAAAATACTAGTTATTTTCGAGGTTTTTCTCTATCAACTTGTACATTATAATATCTCCCACGCAGATTTCGAGTTCGTGTCGTGTCTCTGTTGAGATTGAATATTGCCAAAAATCGTTCAGGTGAACAGAACTAGATAATATAGACTTACGTAGAGGAACAGGAAACGTAGTATCCTTTTGTGTGTGAGTATATAAAGCACGTTGCCCGTCTCGTGGTCTATGACAGGCAACCTATGGATGCGGTTTGTTATGAGCATCTTGATGGCATCGAAGAGCGATGCGTCGGGCCCAATCGACACTAGCGGCATCACGGAGCCTTTCAACACATCTGTAAAAGAAGTATTTTGAAAATAATACAATAGAACTTAATTCTAGCTAGCCTAACCTAATTACTATATAAATCATGCCCGCGTGGAATGGTGGCAAGAATGCTGGCTGCATTTCCGCGCTGGACAGCCAGGCTGATCCATTGCGCAAAAAATGAGCCAGCCCTTTGTCACCAGATGAGGCAATTAACCGCGGTGAAATATCTCGTGAAAAAATTTTGTGCACTAAGACTCCATGGCCCCAGGGTATTTTTAGGATAAATATACATATATAATATGTATTATAATGTAATCTAAAATGCCTATCAGAATTGAAACCTTTTGGGGATTTTCCACTTAAATGATTTTGTCGAAATTTAGTTCAGAGATGGCTTGAATAATGGAGTCATACATAGGCTTTTAATCCTGGCAATCAAACAGATTCAGAATCTAAATTCACAAACCGCTGGGACTAAGTTTTAAGCTAAGACTGAATGCATGCGGGTTTTCTGTATAACATTAATTAATCCCGCACAGAGAAAGGATTATACTTCATCCGAACGAAATGGCGAGCGATGATGGATCAAATTAATCTTATGTTAACCACAACTGATTGGCTTCAACACCTGCTGAAATTCTGCAGCAGCAGTACACATACCAGATCCGGGATAAAGTGTTCTACGTCTGTATCAAGTGATTATAATCATTGCGCTGAATTTTAGTTGAAATTCTTTCAGTTGTTGAAACTAAGAAAAGCAACACGGAATCATTTTAGAATTGTAATATTGTTAACAATCTTAGTGCTAGACTGTAAGTAAGTAATTAAAATAAGTATATGTATAATTAAGAAAACTAGAAATCCAAGTTTATTTGAATTGTTTATTTGAATTTCTCAGTTAATTTCATTATAGCATCACCATAATTCATACCAAACGGCGAGTTCTTTGCGATATAGGATCCTGGTGTCATGTAATATTAGAATTTCATTAGAATTCTCTGCCAGCACTACTTTAGAGTGCAAACTATGTGAGAAATCTATGTATCATAATAAGTAATACCTAATGAATTAACACTTAAGACCACCTAGGTGTTATTTAACTTCGTGGCATTCCACATCCACGGGCGCGCGTTTCACATTACCACAGGAAAAGCATATCGAAAATAGATTATATTATATAATGTCACACAGAAATAGATGCAATTTTTTATTGTATCTTTTCAGCAAAGGCCAGAAGACTGAAGTCCTACACGTTCTCAACCTGTTCTTAGCTCATGTTGGTTTATTAACACGGACCATCGACATAATGTAGTTTACTACATTTTGAATCTAAATTTTCATGGCTCAACTTTGACATTTTCAATCGCGGGTTGTGGCATTTTAAGCTCGGCTTAAGATCACCTCCTGCAGGTCGCCTGCGACCATCTGGATTACCTCTCAAAAGTTCTACTAGCAGTGCGTTTTACTTTCAGGTTTACATAGTAAGTAGGTAAAGTAGAAGTCAAGTAAAATTCACGGCGCTAGAGATATGGGGCTATTCGCCCTCCGCCATTTTCTAATGTTTTTGAATTTTGAATTTTGAAAACAACGCATTATGTTTATGTATAGTTCTATAAATAGAAGTATATTACGGTCAATGTCCGTCGAATTACATTACACAACAAGTACAAAATACACAAGTTCATATTAACATAACAAGGAAAATTTTATCTAATAGAAGGATATATCAAAGACTATAGCTGACTCGCGTTACCGTTGACATCCTTATACAGTTGGCATTAAACCGCACGACTAACTCTCCCTGATTTTAGCTGTTCTTTAGTAGAACAGTGAAGGAGGAGCAAAGTTGCTAAGTTCCTGAGCACTCTGCAAGTTATATCGGATATAAGACCCTTAGATAGGCGCTTTGCACTGGGCTGTAAGGTGAGCAATTTCGACTGCGTTACCTAAAATATTTTAGTAATAATTTTTTGCACCAATACATGGAATTGGTTCTTGGCAGAACCATCACAAAGGTGACAGCAGTACTTCTTTCTAGACTAAAACTGAACCGTTAGTTGTTATGCGTTTTTATAGTGTGTGTAGTATGCATATAATGATAATCTTTTTGGCAGCAGCAGACTCAATGAAAATCCCGTAATTGAATTTGGGTGAGAATACGATACCCAAAATGTTATGTCAATGTCACTAATATCCATACTAATATTATAAATGCGAAAGTGTGCCTACTACACTTGCACGATCCATCTTTTCAACCGATATTGATGAAATTTGGTTGCATTCCGGGACAGGCTACGTTTATCCCGGAAAATTAAAGAGTTCTAGCGGGAATCAAAGGCATCGATCCACGCAGACGGCATCATCTAGTATTCTTATATTTCGGAAAGCAGGTCGAGCCGAGGACTTAAAAGGATGTAATAAAAAGGCTATATAAATAGAGGTTTCAGAACTCACGTCGCCAAGTCTCAAGGCGGTGTTCTTCTAGCTCGTCCATAGTGACGTTGGCACTGGTGTAGTACATCTGCAGTATCTTGATGAAGTCCGTGATGGTGAGCATTCCAACAAACATTTGCTTCTGCGAGTTCCACAACGGTGCAGCGCGTACTCCTGGGGACAATGGAAAAACACTGACTTAGTTTCATCTCTCATGGTATGAAATTATAATGTAATTTTTTTTGCTGCTCAACTGGTCAAATTATTGCTATTCCTTTCCAATATATGTATATGTTTATCAAGAGAATATATCAGGTGTTGATAATAATTATGCTACTTTAAGTTGAGGTGGTGGGGTAACCTAAGTTTACTTCGCGGCCTCAATAGGAAACAGTTGATTGTATAATTACATTTTTAAAATAAATGAACCCGGGTCCAGGAAAATAACAAACACAAAATTTTTATGTAATGTTATAGTAGTAAACGAGAAAGGTCGCGAAAATTTGCTTAGTACACAAAATCGAAAGTAGGTAAGCCTTATTGCGTTGTACTGCAATTAAATAGGACATTTTCATTATTAAACACTACTATTAAATACACCATTATTCCAAATGATGAGTAGGTAAGCAGATTATTGTAAAAAATCCCACCATTTCAGTGGGTTAATAAAATCACCTACAATCGTAATTTGATACGGTGAGTTTATGCAAACAATTGATTAAAATTGTGTACCGGCATATTTTGTGTAAAACGCCTCTTTACACAAATATTTCTGTATTTTTTACATAATACGTAATCTGCAAGAAGACTAGGTAATAGGTATACCATACCTATCAATCAATTTCATAAAATTCAATATTTTTATTTAAAAGTGTTAGGAAGTAATGGAAAATGGAAATACCCATGGAAAAACCTTCAGATATCTAAAAATAATAACAAAAAGAAAATAATCTTTCTTAATTCATTTCTTTCATTTTATAGACAGCGCTAATTTCATTATTTGTCATAGTTTTACATTGTTCTGTTTATCTGCGAATGTAGCTTTGTAACTTAGAAAATTACTTTTCATATTAATATGATACGCATGGCATAATCCAAGTGTCAAGTTTATCTTATTTACCATATCCACGGATATTTTTTCTGAGCCAATTGTACGCGAATCATGATGTATCTAATATATTGATAAAGAGATAAAAAATTTATTGCAAACACATCCTAAATTCTTTTTACGCCAAATACACCTATGAAATAATTCCATAGGGACGCTCCAGTCCATTTATTCCATCTGTTCGTCTATTGCCAATCTCCACTGTGGAAAAATACACATAAACACACACTAGGACCAGACAAATATTAATTTTTTTTTTTTTTTTTCCATTAATATGAGTATATAGTTATACAACCTATACTCACTAATATTACAATCTAGCCTTAAAATTAGACTAATGAGTAATTTTACTTTAACCTAAACTTATAAATTATCTTATGTACTAAGAAGTAGTCCAGCGACGTATCTTAGTCTTTCTTTAATCAGTTTAAAGACACTATGTTCTTGTGTTCTTTAGGGCAGCACTTATACTACACTTTCACTATTCACTTATCACTTAGCACTATTCACTATTGAGCACTAGCTCAAAGGGTTTGGTTCTTTTAAGTCTCCTCACTAACTGCGTAACGTCGAGCAGCTGAATCGCCTCAACGTTGACGTGATGGTGAAGCCGATGTTCGTGGGCTTCAGCAAATTTCGCAATTATTCTGTCGACATATTCAACTTTAAGGTCCCGGTGAATATTGTCATTTCGGATGTACCAAGGTGCGTTAACAATGTTCCTTAATACTTTGTTCTGAAACCTTTGAACAACTTGCGTGTTACTCTTTTTGGTGCAGCCCCAGAGCTGACAGCCATAAGCCCAGATAGGCATTAAAACTTGCTTATAAAGCAAAACTTTATTGTCAATTGATAGCGAGGATTGTCTTCCTAGCAACCAATGCAGGTTTTTATAGCGAAGATCTAGTTCAGCTCTTTTCTTTTTAACATGGGTCTTCCAACGTAGCTTAGCATCCAGCGTCATACCAAGATACTTTGCAGTGTCAGCATACGGTATTTTTTGTTTATTCAAGAAAACAGGACAGTAATGTATTTTCTTGTTAGTAAAATCTACATGGGTTGATTTCGTTTCGTTGAGTCTTATTTTCCATCTCTTAGTCCAATCGTATACTTTATTTACTCCATTTTGCAATCTTTCTACTGCTTCCTTATGAGAATCACCCACAGCCATAATAGCAGTGTCATCAGCAAAGGTGGCAATAGTACTGTTGTCTAGCTCTGGTATATCAGATGTGTATAGTAGGTACAGGACCGGACCTAGGACACTTCCTTGAGGTACACCAGCTTTGATTTCTTTCAGATCAGAATAAGCTTCATCTTGTCTAACTCTGAACATTCTGTTTGTAATATACGATTCAAGAATGTCTACAAGTGCCTTAGGCAGCATAAGTCTAAGCTTGTGAATGAGACCTATATGCCAAACTTTATCAAAAGCTTGCGCCACGTCAAGAAAAACAGAAGAACAAAATTTTTTCTCCTCAAGTGTTTTCTCAATTACATTGATAATTCTGTGGACTTGATCAACGGTCGAGTGTTTTTCTCTAAAACCAAACTGATGATCAGGAATTAGTCTTTTATCTTCTATGATGGGTTTCAGTCTCTTAAGTAATAGCTTTTCAAATAATTTGGACATTATGGGTAATAAGGAAATAGGCCTATATGATGTTGTTTCTTCCGGTGGTTTTCCAGGTTTTGCGATCATGATGACTTCTGCCACTTTCCACAAGTCAGGTACATGCTTTAACCTGAATGCAGCGTTAATGATAGTGGTAAGTTTTACAATCGCTTTCCGTGGTAAGTTCATTAGAACTTCTGCTGTAATAAGATCATACCCTGGTGATTTCTTTTTACTTAGATCTAGCTTTATTGTTCGCATCACTTCTTTTGGGGTAGTAAGCTTTATTTCAAAATCCTTTTCTAAATCTTCAGTTGTGTTTAAGGTATCTGTATGTCCTTCGTTAGGCTGAAATATATTTTCTAAATGCTGAGCAAATCTTTTTGCTTTCTGAACGCTATTTATTGCCCACTCTCCGTTGTCTTCCTTTATTGGAGGAATTTGCGTTGTGGGTCTTTTTAAGTTTTTAGTGGCCTTCCAAAGGGAATAATTGGTTTTCCGATCAGCAGTTAATTTTTGAAGATGATCGTTCATTAAATTGTCGTTATAGGACTTGATTGCTCTCTTGATTTTTTTGGATAAATTATTAAGTAACCTTTTATTTAGTGGTGATCTAGTGTTATGCCATTTTTTTCTCTGTTTCCTTTTTCTTGCAATGAGAGAAGTAATATGTTTTGGATAAATGGTTCCCTGGCATGTTTTTCTGAATCGAGGAGTATTTTTCCAAGCGGATTGTTGTATATTTTTTATGAACTTCTCTAGTTCCAAATTTAGCTGTTCCGGGGTTTTTAAAGGAACTTTTAGGTTTATTATTTCTTCTAAATCTAGTTTAAAACTATTCCAATCTGTATTTTTATTAACTAGAGATAAGTTATTTTCTTTGAATTTAATATTTTCATGCAATATCAAAAGTATGGGTGAGTGATCAGAGCTCATATCATATTTTTACAAATATTAATGAGAAAATAGTAAACAAACTCAGCAGAGTTTATTCGAAAAACATGATTATGAGAATATTAATCAATATTTTATATGAAAAAGTACTGACATGGACAGTACATATCTGAAAAAGTAATAGCTAAAATAAGAAAATATACCCGTAAGAAACAATATACCGTACAATACAGCAGTGGAGAATGCAATTAGGGAAACAATACACTTTAGACAAAATTAAAGCGTATCTATTACCTTAAACAAAATAGAAGCAACTATTAGTTTGACAAACAAAACAGCACTGGGAAGAATGAATTTTCCGGAAAACTTTATAATGGCGCAGTCTGACGTGTCGAATATCTCATTAGAATTTTAGATCATAGTTCTCTTTGGGACGATAAAACCTGGCATAGGACGCGAGAAAAAAGCGAAAAGGAACTATCTCTCTCTCCTTCTAGTAGAGCTTGAGAGAAACAGAATCGCTTATAATTTGTATTTTTTTAATATACAATAGCAAAGGTATAATCATGAAAAGTATGAAAGTAATTACGGGTTGTGCGATGGCACCACACTGTTTGTTCTGGTATAAATTTCTGTCAACAAGCAAACAAGCTTGTCCATTTCGAAATTTATATAAGATACAATAATACTGACCAAAAACTGCCTTATGAATATAATATATATACGCAAAATATATATAATAAATTTTATATATTATGGAATGACAAACACCTTAAATTCCACGGCAACAGGTGTATTGTTTCTTACGGAGACTGCATACCATGGTGTCAAGTGAGAGCTGTGACATAAACGATAAATTATCACTAGTCTTTGATGTTATTTCCAATATATTATAAACTTCGCCGAGCCGCTAAATCTTTACATCTATGCTACATAATATAACTCGCCATAGCCAATGTATTACAGATATATTAAACTACTTAACGCAAGAAATTCGCAATGCCTAGACAATTTCACTATACACAAATAAAGTATGGGTGCTGGTAACCAAGGACAAAATTTTCCATCAAGGGTTCTTGATGTAAGTGCCACTGTACCGCACATTCACGCTCCAAGTGAATAGCAGAAGCGGAAATTGAATCAATCAAAACTTCATTGAGGACGATTATAGGATAAGATACTGCTACCTATACAGTACCTAACTATACCGTAACAACTTGATAGTCGTCTCGAACAACTTTTTATCGAGCGCATTCATAAATTCCCTTTGTATTATAGCACAAAGGGTCAGGGCTGTTGACCTAATTTCACAATCTTTGAGACTTAGGGTCGGCGATGATGATTCAAGGAGGACAGTGCTATTCAGATGGCTATAATAATATCATGTCATGGCTTAATATGAAAATATGGCGGTGATAGTCTTACAGCGGAATATTTTAACTCGTTAAATACTGCCACGATTCTTAAATAAGTTTCTTCATCAGATATGTAATGACGTCAAACCTGACCCATTTCAATATTTTTCGCCAAAGCGTCACATCTATTTAAGAATTCTGCTACGTACGTAACTGCTAATAAAAACGGTATTTTAATTGAAATTACGACGGGAAGAATAACTTTACTCTTGAGCTGCAGTAGTTTGAGGTTTTCTGTTATCTTTTATTTGTCCCATTTGGTTCTACGTGAACATTTCTTTTGGAACCAAAATATCTGAAACGTTTTTATTCGTTCACTCTGGTATTATGAGGGTTCGATCTATTATTTTTGTTATTACTTTGTGCTTCTAACACAACCACGAAAATGGTCAAAGATTGTGAAATATGCGTCTAATAAAATATTGTGATGGGATCTGGTGCGTTCTCGCATACAAATAATAAGATTTTCAGTCTTGGTAAGTTTCCATTATTCATGAGTTATATATTATGATGAAAACATAATAATAAAATAGTTGAGCGGAAATAAAAATACGATGGTTGCAATAACAAAAAGGCATAGGAGAGTAGAAAAGCTTAGAAATAAATACTTCTGCAGGGTTGTCGAACAAACCTTTCATTTATTCGAAACCAGAATAGCTCATTTATCAAATTTTTTAACATGGACGCGGAATATGCTCTTTAAAACTAGCAAACACAAATTGCAAGGTATCCGTTATAATGAATTGGGGATAGGTATCTCAATTTCCAATGCAATACAAGTACAAAGCGTGATATCCGCCTTACATGGAACTGCGTCTAATTAGCAAAGAATCCAGCTAAATCTCACGAGTGATTATAAGGGGTGAAATTGTGCGATTCAATTCAGCTAAGTACTTCGTGGAAGATAGACTCAATAGGGACTTACCATTGTAAACGAGGGCGAAGAAGGCCTTCTTCACGAGCAGCTGCGTGTCGAACACGACCAGCTTAGCGGAGGTGGGGATTAGGTCGTAGCATTTGTGAAATTTAAAAAACTTCACAAATATCTGCGACTCATCTTCCTCTGAAAAAAAAGAAATACAGCATTTTTATTTAAAATTGTCAATAGAAAGGGGAAGTTTAAAAGAATGATACTAGAGGAATGTTAAATATGCATGTGGAAGGGAAAAAAAGGAAACGAAGACCAAATAAAAGATGGATGGATAGCGTAAAAAAAGATATGCGTGTAAAAGGGGCGGATAATTGGCTGACGGATGACATAAGTAAGTGGAAGAAGAAGATATGTTGCGCCGGCACCACATAGCGTGAGATAAGGAAAGGAAGAAGGAGAAGTCAATAAACAAAAGTGTGTGTGCAATTCACCCACGGTAGAAGTGAAACTTCAAAAAAGTTGCCTACGAGAGAATGAGATAAGTAATTATAACTTGTATTCTATCTCATTCTCTCGCATACTAAATTCTATCATTAATATGTTTGTCTCTTCTTGGTGTGGCTTTTTCGTTTCATCGAATTTTCATATCACAACGATTCTTAAGAAGTTTCACTTCAAAAAGTTCTAATCTTGCTATGCTCTACTTTTGAACTGATTCAGGATTGCTAAATCTATTCCCAATATACTACGCAAACATAATTGATTTATAGACGAAATAATACGTCAAACCATGATAAACCGTATCATGGTTTTTAATCATATTGTGAAGGCATAATATGAGTAGGTAATATTTACAACTACGATAACGAGACGTATTTACCGTGCTTAATTTCTCCTTGCGTCTATCGAAACATAGAGGTTATGATTATAAAATAACGTTAGATCCTATCAAGATCCACTTAAACTTCGTGGAATACTAGGAGTTTGATTGCTATTGCTGCTTTAGTTGAGATAGAATCCCGCTGGAAAGTTTCCCCGCTGGGCTTTGCGTAGTTTTACAAAATTATTGCTTCCTCATTACATTGATATAACTATCTGAGTTAGGCTACGTCGTAGACTGAGTAACCTAATCTACAATTTGATTATACGTTTTTGTAATAGCAAGAAATGAATTTAAACATAACCACTTATGTTACAAATGCAGTGATTTAGTTAATCGTTTCAATTTAATATCAAAACAGTTTCAGTTTTCAGGTTAATACCAACTTTAGTAGAAACAAGTTCTAACTTCGTGTTATTAGTTTCTACAATATAACTTTGCAATAAAATTGGATTAGTTGTAAATGTATTTTGTATATGATTGTCCTACAATCAATATTCTATACCCATATACACTAGGTATACAAATTTGGGATAATATACAGCCTTACAGGTGTCAAGGTGTCTACCACCGGATCAGAAAACTGATTCTACTGAGAAGAACATCGATAAAGCTCTTTAAAAATGCCAGACTAAAAAAAACGCTGCTGTTGTAATGTCATTTAGTCACAATGGATGCACAGTCAGGTTCAACAGCGATTGAAAATCAAACAATCATCTGCATTTCATGTTCGACTAGCTGATACCCGCGACTTCGTCCGTATGGAGGTATTTTGATTCCCGCGGGAACTCTTTAGTTTCCCGGGATAAAAAGTAGCCTATGTGTTATTCCAGACTATAATCTATGTGCCAAACATCCGTTCAGCAGATCTGGCGTGATTGAATAACAAACATCGTTCCATCCATCCTTTCGCATTTACAATATTACTTTAGACTTTACAGTACCGAAGCCCGAATTTGTGTATAGCATCCCTAAAAATCTAATAATACTGCTTTGATGCTAACCCTGTGACATAAATTGTAAGTACACCTTAATGTGATGTGAGTAATCGCTTGAATGTTATTAACCTGTGGCCTCTGAGACTGAGTCAAACTGACAATGGCGGAATGGCAATTCCTTTGGTACCGAATTTAAAATAAGTAATATATTTTATAAAATTAATATATTTTACGCTCACAGCCAGAAATATACATAGTTATTTCAAATAGTTAGTAGATATCACAGTAAACAGATACAACCAGTATGGAAGCTACCTAGAAACGTTCGAAAACGCCTCACTCACACAAACGTGCGCATCGAACATGCGATGACGCGGCACTCACTACTGACGGCACTGCGACGACCGCTTGGGGTCTCGTCGATGCGCACGTTTGTATGAGTGAGCCTGTTTCGAACGTTTCTAGGTAGTTTCCATACTGGTTGCATCTGTTAACTGTGTAGGTATGCAGCAATACCGTCCTACCGTCTTTGAAATATAGCTTAATTAGAATTGACGACCTCCGTGGCGCAGTGTGTAGCGCTGTTGCCTTAACGTACGGAGGTCCCGGGTTCGATCCCCGGCAGGGTCAATTTAGGGATTTATAATTTCTGAATTTTCCCTGGTCTGGCCTGGTGGGAGGCTTCGGCCGTGGCTAGTTACCACCCTACCGGCAAAGACGTGCCGCCAAGCGATTTAGCGTTCCGGTACGATGCCGTGTAGAAACCGAAGGGGTGTGGGTTTAATATAACTGCCATGCCCCTAACAGGTTAGCCCGCTACCATCTTAGACTGCATCATCACTTACCATCAGGTGAGATCGCAGTCAAGGGCTAGCTTGTAGTGGATAAAAAAAAATAAAAAAAAATGACAGCTGTCAAACTAATGTGACTATAGCTGAGAAGGAAAGAGTAGAGTGCATAGTGCTGGTGTGGCACTGCGACAAGCCCCAAATTAAGAAGAAGAAGAGTAGTAGTTATGATAGTAATAAGTCGCAGCATTCTAATTTTTTTTTTATCCACTACAAGCTAGACCTTGACTGCGATCTCACCTGATGGTAAGTGATGATGCAGTCTAAGATGGTAGCGGGCTATCCTGTTAGGGGCATGGCAGTTATATTAAACCCATACCCCTTCGGTTTCTACACGACATCGTACCGGAACGCTAAATCGCTTGGCGGCACGACTTTGCCGGTAGGGTGGTAAGTAGCCACGGCCGAAGCCTCCCATCAGACCAGACCAGGGGAAATTCAGAAATTCTTACTAATATTATAAATGCGAAAGTTTGGATGTATGGATGTCGGTATGGATGTATGGATGGATGTTTGTTACTCAATCACGCCCCAACGGCTGAACGGATCTGGATGAAATTTGGCACAGAGATAGATTATAGTCTGGAATAACACATAGGCTTTTTATCCCGGAAAATTAAAGAGTTCCCGCGGGAACCACAAAACCTCGATCCACGCGTACGAAGTCGCGGGCGTCAGCTAGTATAATATAAATTCCCAAATTGACCCTGCCGGGGATCGATCTAGCTCGCTAACTATATTATAAGGACTTACATAGAGAGATAAGTTTTCAACATGATAAACGTGATTCAAATTTCATAGTAGGTGGGTGCATAACTAAAAAATTCACCCGATTTAACATTACACGATGTCGTCTTGGCTTCTAAAATACCATTCCCATTTCCCACCTACCAAAGCGACGCGCAATTTCATTGTCAACAGAAATTGGACGACAATGTAATGTGACACAAATGTAGGTACTGTTTAGTTCACAATACCTAAACTGGTGTCGACCTATCGCCATCCACTAATACTATCTAATATTACTAGCTTTCGCCCACGGCTGCCTTCCCGTAGGAATTTCGAAAAATCCATCCTTATACCTTGTCCAAATATGGGGAACCAATATACAAAATTTCAGCTTTCTCTTGAGCCAGACATTGATTGGGTCTGGACTTTTCGTTTTATATGTACCTACTTCTTTTAGTCTGCTACTTCTATTTTCACGGCCTATCTCTTCCAGGTTACATAACACTGTTACATGCCTGGAATAGGCTACTTTTTTCCTGGAAAATCAGAGAGTTCTCAAAAGATTTTCAAGAAACTTAAATCCGCGCGGTCGAAGTCGCGCATCATCTATAGTGTTAAATAAAATTACCCTTATGGGCCCTGAGCCCCTGAGTGACCCAGTCCTGACTGATGTGTTGAACTTAATAAACGTGGCACGGTTCTTAACGTAACGGCTGTGCCATAACTTTAAAACTAACGAATCACTAATCCGTTGTACTGGGGCGACAGAACCAACGCGATGCGATATGACACTTGCATAGAAAATGACAAACTTGTCTACGCGACAAGTGACAACGTAACGTCAGGGTCAGCTACTGTTTGATACTGTCGCGTCGCGTCGTATCGAGTCGCGGTGTCGTGTTTGTCGCTCGGGTAACATGGCAAATTAACGAATTTGCCATGAAGTCAGATCACGACCTTGTTGGCCCGCCCTCCTACAAGTATATATATGACAGATACCACATGTGTCGTCTATGCTTTTAATACGTTAGATTAAAGGCCTCACACATTTACCTACGGCCTGTGTTTACTTGGCGTGTTGCATAGAAACCGGAAACAAGCTAGGCGCAAGTTAATTTATTCGACCGGTGTGAGTAGCCAGTCAACCGTGCCTTTTTAAACAGTTTTATTTGCTCTTGTACCTATTGTCTCAAATCTTGCAAGTTGTGACGGAGTTTCCAGTTAATACTTCAACTGAACCCGTTTTTACAACCAAATGAATGAGCTATGGGACACAATCACATTAATATTCTAAATGCGCTAGTGTGTTTGTAGTATGTCAGCTATGTTATCCCGGCACATCTTTTCAACTGATATTAACGAGGCTCAGAGACAGGTCATCGCGATTCCCGGGGTACTCTACCCGGAAAAATCAAACAGTAGAGTCGAATCACGTAGACAAAGTTGAGGGTATCATCAATCATCCACAACTATTATCAACAACAGTTTAAGGTATGGTTCTTAATGTTTCAACCCATCAATTTTGATTATAATGTAGGATTTAACGATGTACTGTCCAACTTTGGCTGTCTTAGCTAACTAATAACTGGCCGTGAGGACCGTGTGGACTAAGGATCTACCAACTGTAGGTTGATAATAGATATATATTTGATACCGTTGTGGGTTGTTGTGTTTTGTACTGCCTCGTTGGTCTAGCGGTTAGCATAGTCGACTGCGGATCACGAGGTCCTGGGTTCGATTCCCGGTCGGGCATAAAAATTGTTAGGTATTGGGTTTTTCAATTATGAAATTCTCAGTGCCAGCCCGGAGTTGGAAGTTGGCGGTGTTTCACCCCCGTGCCTCGGAGAGCACGTTAAGGCGAGTCACCTCAGCTCAGCGGTGAAAACTGGTTTGCTAGATCAAATGTTTTCGGTATTTACTATTAAATAACGGTCTTACAAAAAATATCCGATACACTTAAAGATATTGTCTAAAGAATGTGCTAATTTGTTACACGATAGGATGTACTTTACTCGATCAAAAAAAATCTTGAAACAGGCTAAATTAAAAGTTTAAAACGAATTTTTTATTAATAAAATTTTCGACTTTGCTCATAATTTTTATATGGATAAATTTCTCTTGAAGTATTAATGAGAACCTGCTAAACTTTGTTTCAAACTAAAGTCCTATATTTCTCTCTTCATGCGTCGTTCCCTCAGCTTTGAGGATCGTGACACCCCTTCGATAGCACTCTTTTAACGATGCTCTTCCACTTTCCTCTGTTTCCCGCCGCGTGGATGGCCTCGCAGATCGGCGTGTCGACTGCTTCCTTGATTTGGTCTGACCAACGTCTCGGGCTACGTCCGCGGGGTCTCTTTCCTCCGATCTTACCAGTGACCATAAGTTTCTCAATTGTACTGGCATTCTTCCGTGCAATGTGGCCGAAGTACTCGAGGGTCCTCCGCAGGCAGATGTTGGAAAGCCTCATTTTCACTTTTAGTTTATTTAATATTGAGACGTTGGTTC
This sequence comes from Erebia aethiops, assembly GCA_923060345.2. Lineage (NCBI taxonomy): Eukaryota > Metazoa > Arthropoda > Insecta > Lepidoptera > Nymphalidae > Erebia > Erebia aethiops. The sequence continues at coordinate 6,456,855 of OV281079.1, read as the reverse complement.
TATGCTCTGTCCATGATATGTTGAGCATACGTCTCCAACACCACATTTCAAAGGCGTCTATTCTTTTCCTATCGGCGGCCTTAAGAGTCCAAGTCTCAGCTCCATAGAGAAAAATAGAAAATACTAGACTATGGACTAGGCGCATTTTCGTCCATTGGGATATGTTTTTATCCCTCCATATCCTAGAAAGCTGAGACATGGCGCTTTTCGCCATTCCGATGCGACGGCGGACTTCCTGTTCGCATCCACCTTTGTTACTTATATTGGAGCCTAAGTAGCCTAAGTCCTATATTTATTTAATTCAAATTAATCCCAGAACTTGAACGTTGCCAAGCGGTTTCAGAACATACCGCGCTGCCCGCTTCCCCGCCAGTCTCAACGAGAAACGTACCGCGAGACGCGCGGGCGGCACCCCACACCTCACCTCCTAAAATCTTGCCGGTGACTCGCCTTAAGCCGTCGGTCCCGCGCGGTTATTATCACTAACACGATGATAGTCGTTAAAGCCCGCCAACCCGCATTGGAGCAGCGTGGTGGGTCTAAGCTCTAATTCCCTTTCTCCTATGCCCAGCAGTGGGATGTTAATAGGCTGTAGTGGTGGTGGTGGTGGTTGTGGGAATGTTTAACATTTGAATCCCGCCGAATGAGGATCCTTCGTCTGTGCATAAATAATAAATAATTGTAGTTAAAATAAAACTGTTTACCTAATAGGTTTTTATGTTAATTTACCTATTCATTATGCAAATGTTTATTTTTATACAAGATACCCACCGACTTGTTAGTGTACACATTTGGTAGGCAAATGCTTCCCTTATATCTTATACACAAATTCACAACGTACCGCGTAATTTTCTGCTTCGTGAGTTGTAACACATAAAATAAAATGTCTGCTACTTATAGCAAGTTCATCGAAAACAGAAATTTTGAAGGAGTAAAAAAATATGTTCGTAAGGCCTATGTTGCTTTGATTACTTTGAAGGCAACTTCTTGTAAGTTGTAACTCGGCTGCGCTGCCTTCGGGACGTTTGAGATATACTTCATAATTCCTCAACTCTTGAAGGCCAAATTCTTCTAAAAGTTTTGGTGCCATTTATGAAATACTAGCTGATGCCCGCGACTACGTCCGCATGGAATAAGTTTTTTTAAATTCCCACGGGAACGGGAAAGTTGAGATACGAAAGTTTTGATGCAATACTTTTTTGTTGCTTTTTTTTCGATCTACAAATAAGGTCCTTTACATTTTTCACCTTCATCGTTCATCGTTATTGAGATAATCGAAAAGTAGTGAAATTTGTTTTTTGCTATTTTCTTATTTCTCGTGAAAGATATTGAAAAAATGACTATTATCAAACTTGTAGAGCGTATTCAGACCTACAATTTAGTTTCTTTATTTTTTATTTTTGACAAAAATTTTTCGACAGTTTCGGTTTAGCCGCTCGCACGTTTGTATCCACAAGTCAAAACGAATGAAAGGTTTTGTTCGATTTTATCTCAATAACGATGAACGATAGGTGAAAAATGTAAAGGACCGTAATTGTAGATCGTAAAAAAAACAACACAAAAATATTGCATCAAAATGTACGTATTGCAACGGAGAACCGAGTTATTGTGAAAAATCTGAAATTACCCCTTTTTTCAAGATGGCGGAAAATGCACATAGGAAATCTTGGTCGACAATTTGAAGTTAAGCTATTCTAGGCCTCCCCCACGTAATATCCAAAATTTAGCTTTCTCGGTTCACTTGCATTTCTAACCCGTTTTTTCCGACGTAATGGCTGGACTATACACAGCTTGTGAAAGTCCCTACAAGAGACAACTGGAAGTCCGCGTCTGTCGGTTAGCGACTAGGCGTAAGCTAACATGACAATCTTGCCTTTAATAGCCTTGACTCATTATTGGGGAGGAACGGCGCCGCCTACGGAAAAACCTTTATTACAATTTACATTCCGTAATTAGTGATTACTTATTACCTTCATACAAGATTATCTACATTCAAAAAATGTATAATACCTATACTAATTAATGCGCGAGCGTCTTTGTTTATTTATTTATGTTCAACACCTACTATTCGTATTGACACTACGTACATGACGTCATAGAAAACCTCGTACAGCGTAAGATCAATTAATGTATGTGTTACACACTCGATGAGTCTAAAATTATAGTTGGCTCCTAATAGACGAACTTGCAGACAAGGAAATACAAACAACAAATAGTTATTTAGTTTATATCATCATAACATACCAAAGTTAGGTGTGTTCATATTATTTTATTCAGTGTTAAAGTCGTTTAAAATTTTGGTAAATATATACAAGCATACCTATTTCCAAATCATGTAGAGCTGAGTGATCTCTTTTTCATTTCAATTTGTAGAGTCTTGTTGTATGTAAATATGAACTAAGGCAGGCCAAAGGCTACCCGGCTGAGTTTTTTGTGAGCTCTTCTCAGACCAGGGCGCGTTTGGAAACCTCGTAGCTTGAGTTTTAAGATACCGTAACTGATTATCATGTTTTATAAGGACATCAATAAATGTACAGTGTACCTAATCTGAATAAATAAAATATATTGGTTGAATGATTGACCTACGGTAAAAATATGCTTAATGGTTTTTAGACTTGAAATACATAATACGTATGTGTACTAGTTATAATAATATATAGTTATACATAGTTAAAATATAGTTAATATATTAAGGTTTTCTTTTATAAAACAGGCCAATTAATATAATTTTTTTCATCCGTACTTATCAAAACTTTACTATAAAAATGTAGCAACAGCACACTGTCTATGATTAATTAATATTCCGTCACACCACAATCAACGTTAGAACAACGCAGCTAGAAGAAAAGCGCCGATCCGCGACTTAACGGAACATAGAGGCAGCGTGGGAGATGTAAACAAGCCGACACCTTTTAGTAGCCATTCGGTGAGGAACGCTTTCCACGCTCGGCCGACTGCCTCGAACTCTTTGATGAGTTCGATAGAGTAGACGGACTCTTCGTCGTCCTCGACGACGAGAGCAGGATTGTCGGAGAAGTAGTGTAGGCGCAGCATGCGCAGGGCACGGGCGGCGCATCGCCCGCCGCGCCGCCGCCACTCGGTGCAGCCTGACGCGCCTCCCCGCCTCACTGCTAATTATACACAAGCACAGCCGCGTGCGAGCTCGTTCCACGTCAAAGACCGTCACCAACTCGAAACGGGCGCGATGGCCGCTCGCCGTGCCCGCATCGGCGCGCGCGCACTGCTACCGTTTGGCGATCCACATCGGCCGGCCCACGCCCACCCCGCCGTACCGGGGAGACGCGACTACATCGTACCCGATACTCTTCTACTCTTATGTGTATATTTCACTACGCTAAATATAGTCTGCACCTGATCCAATTATATCACAAACTGTGTCAGTAACTTAATGCACAAAAATAAAACAAAAGATAATAATTATGTATATAAATATATGTATATAGTTATCATCTCATAGTCTCATACTGATAAAGCTAATCAAATTTATTTTACCAATGGAGCAATGATCTGTTTGTCGCGGGGCAATTGATAAATTGATTTATATCAATATATAAATTTTTATTTATTTATTCTTAATCTTCAAATGATTAAGAATTTATAAATCAGGCACTAATTAGCATTATCTACATATTTTTGATTACTCTTATTTAATTGAAACAAAATTCGATTGTCAGGTCTGTTCCCAAACGTTCAGAAAAGGTACCATACAGAAGAGTAATCGCTTTCTTTATAGGGACGACAGCGTTTTACACAAGTACCTACGGCTAGGCAAACATGCACAAAGATAATCTAATTCCAAACTATAAAGAAAAGACTAACTATCGATTATCTTACTTCTTACTTATATTAAAAATGCGAAAGTTTGGATGGATGTATGGTGGATGTATGGATGTTTGTTAGGTACTCAATCACGGCCCAACGGCTGAACGGATCTGGCTGAAATTTGGCACAGATATAGATTATAGTCTGCAATACTCGTAGCACATAGGCTACTTTTTATCCCGGAATATTAAAGAGTTCCCGCGGGAACCAAAAATCCTCAATCCACGCGGACGAAGTCACGGGCATAAGCTAGTAGAATATAGGATGGAACTAAAATACCATAGGTAACATATTAAGATTCTCCGCTCCCTAGTAAGATTGAGCGCATGAATAATAATCATTTTCCAATGAATTAATTAATGATTATGTAAGTCTAAGGCCTGCAATTCAAACTAAAATAGTGTCATTCAACTAGTCAGAACGACAACAAATCAAACTTAAACAAACTCAATGTCAGAATTCAAATCATCTGAAAATTGAACATTAAATTAACATCGCACCTTTGGGATATGGCAGCTGTTGTTTTAGTAAAATCGGATAACGCATTTTATAAAACTTATTGAACAATTTTGCACTGCACTTACTGAACAATCTACCGCTTCCAACAGACTACCTGTACCTATGGATACCACGTAACTTGACAAATGGACGTATTTACTTATTTAGTGATGCGAATGCGGTCAACGATTCTCATGAAATACTGCTACGAGTGTTTACTGAACTGAGTCGTTCATTTTCTTTATATTGGAGTATACCTACACCGATGCAAGAGATCTATTGCAAAAGATTACTATTACTTTTTTTAAGCTAAAGTAGATACGAGTATCAACGAAAGAAACAATAATTATGTAATAATTGGAGTTTATTAATGGTATCAGCCAAGATCAAAGTCCTCCTTAGTAAGTAAGACACGTTCAATTTAAATCAAGAAATACATTTTTCTGGGTATCTAGATGAATGACTGACCTCACAGAACAAGGAATCTGCTCATTGCGATTGTTAACTGTATAAATATTATCAATCACATCACTAGTCGACTGTCGAATGAATGATAAGTTTATCGTATCTCAGTAGTCGTAAACATTAAGGCACATCAAACTCAAACAAACAAACAAACAAACAAACCTATTACAACAGATAGGCCGTCCCGTTCACAACAACGCATGTGTTTAAATAGTTTGCTAATTAGCAGAATATGGGTTATTAAAAAATAAAGAGAGTTTTAATGCGAGGACATTTTAAAAGGCCGCCTTTGACCGCGTCGTTGACCCGTTATTACCAGCAATAATGCTGTGCCTCAGTTTCAGTTATTTATTCTTAGAAACACAAGAATCACTAGCAATTAAATCATTTGATTTAAAGTTTTATTTGTTGTTTTCAATAATAAATATAAACTTTTAATAATTAATCGTAAATAAAGTAGCTAAATTAATCATTACAAATATGTATCAGCGAAAAGAAGTTTTTTAAACTGTAAAATTAATTAGAAAATATATCATCTGTTTGTTTATGTCTTACCGTGAAACGTAAACATGATTGGATTTGGCACGTCCTTCACTTAAGTAGGTCTCCGTTATCTGTTTGATAGTAGGAGTTTACTTTAGGAAATCGGAAAACGTATAGGAGAATTTTTAACATGATATGATAATATATATTGCTTATCTGTTATTCTGTGCAGCCAAATTTGAATATATAACTTGTGCATTTATTTTCAAAAACCTTCTTATCATTTTAAAATTATTACGAGTGCTATTGACTTTTGCTTTTAGACAATCGTTTCATAACGATGATAATTGAAAGCTCTCAAATCAGTATTTACCTAATTTATTTCAAACACCATAAAGCCTTATTAAAAGAAGTACAAAAAGATTATTGAAATTACTAATTAGTACACTTAACCATAACAACAAACAAAAACAAAGTTATCGTCGTGTAGGTATGCAACAAGCAATTGGTATTAATATTATTAATGTATTAACTACATAACCGCAACGATAGAAAAATGCGTTCCTCAGTTATCTTGGCTTTATATGGCACCGTACAATTGCAAAAACCATTAGATTGTAATCTACTCGTAACCAGCGAGATTGTAAACTGTCGGCAGATTACAATTTAACGCACTATTTTCCGGTAGATTGTAATCTGTTAGGTATTAATATACCTAAGTCACTACTGATTATTTATGTCAAACCTAATTTGACAAATTTTTGTCTAATACTCAATTATCCCCTAACAATTAAATTTTAGCTAAAGCTAAAGATAAATGCATTATAATGCTAGACTTTAATTGTGTTACTACTTATTGTGGAGTTGGTAAACTCTCGTTAATGACTTAACAGAACATTTTAATATTATACCTCGTATATTTAGTAACACTGAACCAATAAGTAGGTACAGAAGATGTACTACTGAATCAAAACGAGGTCAGGTACTTATTATAAATCACAGCAAAGAGACAATTGACACTTCATGAAAGCGAACGTTTTGCATTAAAATTTCCGACGTCTGCATTTGGAACATACATATTGGGAACGTTCAAATCAATAGCTATTGTGAAATGTGAGATATATGAACGTGATAGAAATATGAATTTAATGTTCAACGGCTGTATCCCGCTCCTAGATTTACCATATCAATCTTCAAGTCTTGGGCATATTAAGAGCCTTTTTTTTTTGTTGTAAATATAAGACCTAGAGTGTCAAAACTTGTACCTGCCCTAAATCTCGGGAAAACAACGTGTGTATATGTAACAGTCATAATATGAACGAGAAAGATTTAATTATGCTACGTATCGTTTGAGCATAAATGATAATATGAATATGGAATGTCGTTGCGTGTTTATATTTTACTTAGACTAATTTTATATGTCAATTCGTTTGAACGACACTTCAGCGTGACCGTTCTGGCTATTTTAGTTTTTAAATCCGTTCGGTGACCGAGCACTGTTTATATTTACACTTCCGTACATTGAAGGCGTGCTTTAAGTTTGGAAAGTGAAATCGATGGCTCCCATGTAAACTGTCGTATCTGAACCCTGGGGCTAGTGTAACACTAGTGTAACTTTTCATATTTACACGACCAGAGAATGAAGGGAAATCACGACTTTTGCATCTTATTCCGACTAAATGACATTGTTTGTTCTAAAACAATTATTCCAATGTTAAAGACTAGGTAGTTTAAAAATAACACTATAAAATTGGCTGTTTTTTGTTATCCCAATGTTATGACATCCCAAAAATAAACTAAAAACATAGTTTTATAGTGATTGTGACTTGTGATTAAAGACTGGAAACGAAATAGTATGAATTCGACACAGCAAAAACAAGTAAACAAAATAGAATACGGCAAAAACTTACCCAAATCGGATAGGCTGACTTTTTCCAAGAACGGATCAGCCACCGGCAACTGCAACAAAGAACATACTCAATTATAATTACGTATCGCACATACAAAATTGCTATCCTCTAAAAAATTGTCCTGAAAACGGAAAACATAATCAAAATCTCGTAGCTTTATTTTTAAGATACCGTAACCGATTATCAGCATCATCTTATCTTATCTTACTAATATTATAAATGCGAAAGTTTTAATGTATGGATGTCGGTATGGATGTATGGATGTATGGATGGATGTTTGTTACTCAATCACGCCCCAACGGCTGAATGGATCTGGATGAAATTTGGCACAGAAATAGATTATAGTCTGGAATAACACAGGCTACTTTTTATCCCGGAAAATTAAAGAGTTCCCGCGGGAACCACAAAACCTCGATCCACGCGTACGAAGTCGCGGGCATTCGCTAGTGTTTTATAAGTAAGTAATTTGTAAAGTCAACAAGTGTACCTACAGTGTACCTATATTGAATAAATAATTTGATTGATTGATTGAAAAGGCGTACGAGACCGTACCATACACGCATCAGTGCAGTTGATTGTTCAACAGTATGCACGAAGCGCTTAAAACTGCTGTACACATCAACTGCAGTCAACTACAACTGCCGCGCTTGCGACTGTTCGAGCTGATTGTTCAACAGTATACACGAAGCGCTTAAAACTGCTGTACACATCAACTGCAGTCAACTACAACTGCCGCGCTTGCGACTGTTCGAGCTGATTGTTCAACAGTATACACGAAGCGCTTAAAACTGCTGTACACATCAACTGCAGTCAACTACAACTGCCGCGCTTGCGACTGTTCGAGCTGATTGTTCAACAGTATACACGAAGCGCTTAAAACTGCTGTACACATCAACTGCTGTACACATCAACTGCAGTCAACTGCAACTGCCGCGCTTGCGACTGCTCGAGCATGTTTTATGTATGACAGCCAATGGAAGATTGAGATTCACTATATATTCACAGCTTGAAACAGGCATGATTCATGATTATTTTTATCTAGAACCGAATAGAATAAGAAATAAAAATTTACCGATTTCGGCCGTAAAGTCATGACGCAGCACATCATGAAATAGCACAATAATTAGTTTTCCTACGTAAAATAAAGTTATTTGAGTTTTGCAACGTAGCGTCCAGTCATTTTGACTTGCGTAACGCCCTAAAAGTTGGACGTGTTCACAATCTACGCAACAACAACCAGGATGCCACAGTGAGGTGAAGCCATAAAAATCGCATCTGTATTTCGCCAAATCTTTAGAAAAAAGCTGTTCTCATTTCTTACCAGTTTCTTAATGAATTTCCCTGAGCTATTACTGCGAATACACAAGATACATAATCCTTAGTAACAAAGGACAATTACAAGGTTCTACGGCCGATGTTCTATGAATATAAACGTTATCACAAGGGAACTTAATATCATTAGATTAGATAGCATAACTGACCACGAGCGTTCTTGAATTTTATGACTAACCACTAACAAGACCTAATAAACGAAAAAAATATGTATACTTAATCATATATTGCGGATGCGGATTATTTGGATGACAGAATTCTAAGCTTTTCGCTCCAGTGAATCATAAGAGGAAAATAGATAAACCTATTTTTAGGGTTCCGTACCTCAAAAGGAAAAAACGGATCACTTTGTTGTCCGTCTGTCTGTCTGTCAAGACCCTTCTGCTCACGAACGCATGGAGGTATCAAGCTGAAATTCATATCAAATACTCAGGTCCTGTCCCTTGGAGCTGTGAAAAAATCAAACTTCTAAGCCAATGCAATCAAAAGATACAGCCGTTTATGCTGCAAATTTTCGACACTTGCAAGGGAATCAAAATCTACTGGGTACTTCGCGTGAACTCAGAATCTTGAAATTCGGTACGAAGCAACGTCTTATAGCACAGATAAAGGAAAAATTGCGAAATTATTTACTATTTTTAGTTACATCATATAATAAAAATATTTCTAATCATTTTAAACTTACTAATGTTATGGATTTCATTTAGCAATAAAAATACCATAACGTTTACTTATATACCTACCTAGGTTTGTACGGAACCCTCGGTGCGAGAGTCCGACTCGTACTTGGCCGGTTTTTTTATTATCCTAATAACGTTTATCATCCTATAGTAATATGGATTGGGTTATATGTGAATACGTATTTGCATAGCGTTACAGTTTTATTTTAAGGTGCCTTTGGTGTTAGGGGTAATTATAAACAAACCGTATTTTACGTATCTGTTGTTCCGTAGTAAAACAGCGAAAACTTATAGTTCCATTCAGATGAACTGGATGAACAAACTCACCATTTTAAAAATAAACTAAAAGCATGAATGAACAGTTATAGGAACTGTTACACAGAGGCATATTTTTCATTTCAATTTGGCAGAAAAAAATCCATTGGATTTACCTGCGGAACATGAAACGTAAGAACTGAAAGAAAATCATAGCTAAAGTTCTGATAGTACTGACCCACACACAATATGTATGCTGTATTTTTGTTCTTTCAAATAATTTTTATACGAGCGGTTTGCTAAAATCAGCGACACCGCGCTGACCCTGATACATATTCTATTACCTCATTTTAGAATTCTGTGAGCCGCACGCTGTTAGGGTTACCATATTTGTAGTATTAGTATTTGTTCAGAGATAACATGACTTTGGGACTTTTGACAGGATGGCAGCCTAGTTTGGGAAATCTCATATTTTTTAATTTTCCAATAAAATACAGTAGATTATTCAAATTTTTTAAAGTAACAATCAACGTACAACAAAACCATAATTTCTTCTTTATATAATTTCAAAAATCAAAGTTACAGGGTTGGCATGATTTAACCATTTAAAGTCGATAACTATTTAAATCAAATTATTGTATTCAGTAAAAATAAATGATTTAAATGAAATGATTTATTCAGTAAAACTAAATGACTTAATCAACTTTCTTTATTTATATCAAGGTAATTATTAATAACCTATTATAATTTTCCAGCTTTTTGTTTTTCCTAGTTAGAGGCTATCGCTCCATTTCTTACGCCGCGGGCGCGTTCCGTTTCAATTAAATTTAACTTATTAAAAGTTTATTTAAAAATCAAATAAATCAAGATTTTTCAGGATTGATTTGAAAAAATGATTTAATTGATTCATTGAAAAAATCGAGATTTTTACCAACTCTGCAACATAATCACATACCTATTGTAATAATAAATATTTTTAATATTATAATATACCGCGTTCGCATAGCGTGAATAATGAGTCAGCGGGACTCGTGACAAAATCTCAGGACTTTTCAAATTTTCATCTGGCAACCCTATACGCAGGGAACAGATGTCAGTGCAGTGATTCAAGGCTATGTGCGCAATAACTCACCCCTCTCGAGTCTCGAAACAACATGGCCGCATGATGGGGGTCGAGGAAAGCGTCGGACGCGCGATGCCGCGCGGCGGGCACGTTGCCGAGCGAAGAGCGACGCTTCTCTGCCTCCTGTGATGCTGCACGGCGCAAATGTGCTCCTGTTAACAAAGATAAATTCAAATGAAAATCGTTTATTTATTTGTAAAATATGGTCATATTTGAGATAGAGAAGAAGGTATTTGAGAAGAAGATATGAGGTATTTGAGAAGGTCAGAAATATTTAAAACGTAAAGGTGCCGATTCAGATTTGTATGGGGTGTGGGTCTGGTTCTTTAACAAGTAGAGAAGTGAAAGAAAAAAATACTAGACCAGATTCGATCGTTCAAATCTACGAATTCGTCGTAATTTCAGTGGTTAAATGATTTAATCTTTCCATGATACTAAACATGAGTGTGTAACAATGGCGGATTCATATTTTTTGACGTTTTCAAAAGAAAAACACGTTATTTTGACAGTGACTGTCAGAAATGACATTTGATACATTTCGCGCCTACTGCCTTCTCTATGGCTGAAGGTTTGCCATCTTGGAAACGTATCGAAAACTTGAAATACATTTTTATTTTTTGTCACTTTATTTACTTTACTATTTTAAATTATTATTGACCGAGCGAAGCGAAGCGAAGCGAATTTGCACTTGTCCGTCCGTCCGTCCGTCCGTCCGTCCGTCTGTCAAAGCATTATAACTTCTGAATTACTGAACGTAATTACTTCAGCTTTAAATATAATATGTAAACCAATGGCCTCCAGCCGAATATGGCTTAAAAAGTTATAAAAATCTCTATTTCAGGGGGGCTCTCATAGAACCGAATGCGAAGTAAAATATGTTTTATAGCGTTACATAGGGTTGCGGTATATCATTTTAACGATAATTAGGAATAGAGTGCAAAAAATATATTTTTTTAATTTTCTCTTAAAATTTACGAAATGGGGGGCTTTCAAAGTGGAGATTTTCTAAAGTCCAAAGTTGACCTCAGAACTCTAAATTTTCTTAAAGGCTGAGCCTGAAACTTGATCGATTATTTAAATTATATCCTGTACTTGAACAACGAATACAATAAAATTAGATATATATTGTAAGGAAACGAAATTATTTAATTTTTAATGAGCTTCAGTATTTTTAACAGAACTTCACATTGATGTCAATAGATGGCGCCGCGAGGTCTCAGTTCGGGGCGAACCACTAGTATTTTTAATACACTCTATGTATTAATGGTTAGAGTTCATATTCCTCTATTCATGGTAGAGTGTACAAAGAGTCCATCAAAAATGAACCTTCTCTTTTAAAACTAAAGATACGAGGGTTCCAAAAGCTTCCTGCTCTGTGAAAAGCTGACAAAAACTCAGATATTAACTAAATTAAATTAAAAGTGGTATATGGCTAATTATGTTATACACAATCTCTAAACTAAACTAGTGTCGTAAGCTGTATACCTAGTATAGTAATAGCCTGTAATATAGTTAAGACTACAGCCTATAGTCGGGGGTCTAGGATTCCCAGCTCGTGCACGCATAGGTAACTTTTTGAGGCAAGTACGAGTTAAGCAATTAAATATCACTAACTTCAGCGACTCATTAGTGCGCTGTCGATGGGAGGAAAGGATGATGGTTGAAGATTCTTGTTTTCACCAGATTACGAGAAGGTATGTTGCTTAGCAGACAACGTGTTTCGGTTTATTGGTTCCCTATTAATTGCCAAATAACGAATAACGAAGTACTCGCCGATACTCAATTGAAATGTACCTACACCTGACAAATAGGGGCAGTGGGGCTCAAACCCGTTCACTAAGTTTATCGTACCTTATCTATATATATAAAAGCGAAAGGTCACTGACTGACTGACTGATCATCACGATATCTCAGGAACTAAGACTTGAAATTTGGAAGGTAGGTTCCTTCTATGGTGTAAACGTCAGCTAAGAAACGGTTTTGGGAAAATTCACCCCTAAGGGGTTGAAATGGGGGTTGGAAGTTTGTATGAAAGTCCTTTGTTCTTGAAGTTAGACACATGAAAATTAGCATTTAAGTTATAAGTTTAGAATAATAAAAATCTGTATAATTTTTTTCCGAAAATCTACCCCAAAGAGGGTTAAATGGGGGTTGGAAGTTTGCAAGATGGTTCTAAGTTTTGAAGTTACAGACTAGAAAATCGGGATTTAGGTTATCAGTTTTAAATTATAATAACCTGTATAAGTACTTTTTCGAAAATCTACCCCAAAGAGGATGAAATGGGGGTTGGAAGTTTGTATGAAAGTTCTATGTTTTTGAAGTTAGATACTTGAAAATCGGGATTTAGGTTAGCTATATAAAGCCTCTTTAGATAGACTTTTTGCAGCGGGAAAATTTCATAATTTCGTTGGAAATCAGAAATTGTACGCGGACGAAGTCGCGGGCGACCGCTAGTATAAATATAAAATACCTCGGTAACTTACTTTATTTACATTCACAAGTTTCAAAACTTTAGTCCTAACTATTAAACGTGCTTTTATATATTCAATGGTTTAACCGAACTCCCTAAGCTGCAATCTCCATCACGCTACACACAACAAAAACGCCGATAAAAGAATCACAAAATACAAAGAGTGATGCGGGTGGAAGCATTATTAAAACATTCGAACAGGGATAATAGACGTTAAAGTAATGAAAGATTTTTCTCTAGACGGTGTTTTCACAAAGTGGGTTAAACCTTTTTTTTTGAAAAATAAAACAATAACATAGAATGCGCAAAGGCGGTCTTATCGCTTAAGGTGATATGATTTCATTTTTTTTAGGAATCTAAATAAAGAAACAGGATAGTGTAACTATAATTGCATAATATATGGTACATATGTTATGCAATTTATACATACATTTAACTTGGTACATATTATATTTGAATGTGATTTTTCTCCAAAAATCATCCCTGAGAATACTATTGTGTAATATACTAATTAAATACAAAATCCATAATGCAGCTCATTGCGGAGGCATTACGACAGCTTATCATGGTACTTGCGTATAATAAGAATAAAATACATTATTACTACTCCCATCCCCTGAAGTACCACTTGCGACTACCATGCTAAGCTGTCGTAATGCCCTTCAAATAGAAAGAGTTCTCTTTAAAGTTAGAGAGCACTATACGGATTTATTGACTAGCTTCAAGTTCTCACTGGTACAAATAAAAAGTATTTTACATATTACGTACTATTCCTTTATAAAAGCTGTGATTATTTGTAATATATTTCAGGTTTTACTAAGCAAATTTAAAAGAATATTCGGTCTTAATATGGAGCCATAACAAATGATGGAAATAAAAATACCAAAGTCGCAGAATTACAGAGTTCTAAGACAAAAAAAATTACCAATTATATTTATGGATTAAATCGATAACCCATCGCGGTATTTGGTCACCCAAATAAATTCACCTAAATTCGGGGAATCATGGTAACTAGACCAGTATTTCTAGGCGACAATACACTTCAATAGTCCGGATGTACGAATATTGTATGAATACGAACGGAATATTGAACAAGTGACTGCAATTTGCAAAATTAGTGTGATATAATAGGCTGACGGAATTCGCACCAAAGGTAAACAGTCTCCCAAAATCCGCCTATCAATATTCGGGTGGAGTTGGAATTTCGAATCAACCTTCGTTGCTGTTCGTAAAGATCTGTTAGAGAGTTGCCTAGCTGAATGAGAAGGAAATGGGGATTTAAAGTTGTGAGACACAGAGAACAACTGAACAAATATTTGATAATTATTAAATTAGCTAGCGATGACAGCGTAGCGGTTTAGGTAATTTTTACTTTTTCGATCTTTCGGAGAAGAATTACATGTAAATCAACGACCCAAAACGAAAATGACACGAACGAAAAGACAGAATTTTCGTCCGTTTTGTGCCCGGGATCTATCTCAAAACAAATAACAGGACGATACTATACAATCATCCGTCCTTAATAATTTATATTTATTACCTCCGAGAAGCCAAGTTCTAACTGGAGACCTAATTATTAAATTCAAAACTTCTAATTGATAAAACTCGCTCTAATATTTTATGGAATAGAACCTAGACTATTTGCTATGGGGACACTTATCGAGTTCACAAGAATAATTGAATTAAGTGCTAATTGGGTTAGCTCCTTTTAACTAATCAAATTTTCAACATATTAACGTGTTATGTCTTTGGCTTCATTTGAGCAAAACACATACATAGGATATACCTAATGATACTAAACGGATCAAGCTGAAATTTTAGTCTAGGCAATAAAGCTAGTGGACCCCAACAATAATTCCTCAGGAGACGAAACTTTACAGTATGATAAAGTATCACGAGTTTAACAATTTCATAAATATCCAAAGAAAATATAGAAAGGTAGTAAGGTATTTTTATACTATACCTTTACGCGATAATGTACCTTCATGCTCTAACATTTGTTAGAGCATGAAGGTACATTATCGCGTAAGCACGGTTGTTCTACATGATTATTTCTTTTGATATTTCGATTTTGAGTGTAAATACTTATTACTATTATTTAAAAAAATCGAGATTTTATTCAGTCAAAATATTAAGTTTTAAGTATAAGTAAATAACAATTAACTTCCGCATGTTTTTTTTTGTTGTATAAGTTAAGTTTTGGTTTATACAATACTTCGAGCCTGCCAAGTTTCAACGACTGATGATTTAATGCACGCCCCGTCTCCTAAACAATTTGGCATACAGATAGCTACAATGACTTAGGCTTTCGCTAACAAAGTATTTTTGAAAATTCAACCTCTAAAATATGTATATGAAAATCGAACTTAACGTGAGCGAAGCTGCGGGCAATAGCTAGTTGAAACATGTAGTATGGAACAACAATTACTAGGTGGTTCGCCCCGAACGGAGACCTCAGCGGCTACTGGGGCCAAACCTTTCTCATTCTGAGACACATGCTCTTTGGTGGTCCGGTGACGCGACGATGCGTTGAAGGTTGGTTGGTTGGTTCATGGTTGAAATGATGTAAGAATGATATGATAAAGCTACATGTCCTAATGGGCTTCTAAAAATGATCAGGACAATCTTAAATTTTAGGACAACGCTTGCTTTTTCAAAAATCGAACCCTCATGTCTGTGGACCGCTACAGTGGTAATACTACATTGAACCAATATGCTGCTCAAAAAGACCTCACACGGAATATACCTATACATAGGTACTAGGTATATGTATATTGTATAGGTACGTTAGTACAAATTTGGTACAGTTCCAAGCATTAAACGTAGGCAATGTAGTTATCGAATGCAAAACCCAGTGAAGCAGGAATTCTATGATTTCATTCTTGCAACGGCAACACATCAAAACCGCATCAATTTGAAGCTGGAAGACCAATAAATTAGTCTGTGCAATAAATTTGTGAGCGAAGTGAGATGGAGCACTATTGAAAGTACATAGTGAATAGAGATCGTTATGTAACCTACATGTTATATAACCTAACCTATCCTAGGTTAATACTTTAAATCACCACATTAAAATATTAACCAAAATGTAATAACTGTCCATAATGACTAATGACAGATTTATAGAAAAATCTAATTTTGACAGGATATATCCCCAATAGACATAGAGATTAGAGACTAGAGAGTAGAGAGACTTTATTATTCCTCAAAGTTACAGTTACATGCTTTCGTGTTTCAAGATATTTTCTACGCTCACCTATTTTCGAAATAAACAAATGAGCAAAGCCACGGCTGGTCACCTAGTTTCTTTAAATATGCTACGGGCTTATCCGATTCATTAAAAAATCGAAGCAACTAAAAGCAAATAAAAGTAAAGTAAAATTAAACTAAAAATAATAATACTAAGGTGTTTACGAGGAAAAGCCGATCTGTGACCTTCTCCGATAAACGTGTAAAATGACCCCGCATATTAATGGATTTAATGAATATTTAGAAAGGGTTAAAGATATCGAAAACAATCAAATTTTATTGGTTTACTAAAATGTATAAAAGTTTATCACTTACGGAAATTTAACTAAATAAATTTAAGAGTCCTTGTGCAAGTGGGCAATATTTAAATAAAGTAAATTAATAGTCAGGTTGCCGTATATTTCACACAATTCTAAAGAACTTTAACGCTCCAGATGCACTTGAAGCATATCTAATTTTAGAATGATTTCCGTAATCAGCCACCGTGTAGGAAATCAGATAGTAGCGGCAACCGGAAAAGGTAAAATGCCGTGGAAATGAACTTCTCGGAGATAAACTGTATTGCCATTGTTCAATGAATTAAAAAAACAATCTATCAGTTTATATATTTTTGAAAGTCATATCAAATGGGCAACCATTTACTATCGCTGATATATAAATTTAAAAAATACCTGATAGGTAGTTGCATTTTATAGGCTTTACGAGCGCAATTTATATTCAATCTATTTGTAATGTGTTGGTAAATTAATTACGTAGTATTTTGACAAATAACAATGTTTCTAAGTAACTAACTAACGAGATAAGAAGCCAAGCAGTGCGTTTTAAGTATCGCGTAACCTGGTATATGGGTATCATTCGATGGCAGTCTTTTAATTTTTTAATTAAAATTACGTAGTCAGTGGGTACTGGGTACTTGCATGATAATATCACAAGTAGCCCTGGAAAATGGCCCTACTATACTGTATATTTATCTTCATGTACAACCGTGTTCTTCTTGATAACACAATAATATCGAATAGAGAGAAAAGTACAATTTTATTAACATGTTACGTACACATTACAACATTGGTTAGTAAAATAATAAATTTCTATTTGCGTTCTCTTCGGCCTATTTCTCGCTTGCCCTGTAAGTACTTGGGTGTAAACATATGACCTAGAGGATAAAATAGGAAATGATGTAGAAGAACGCCGCTTATTCTATTTATCTTAGAGGCAGCGAGTCTTTGTAGTTACGAGTATATCGTGTCACTTCCCACTTTAAGAATAAATATGGCGATGGAATTCATAGAAATAAAAAAATTTCAACCTTCCTGAGTAAATATCTATAAAGTTATTATAATTTATGTTTGTAGAGTTAATAATGAAAACACTGCTAAGAAAATATTAATGAATGGATTTTTGAAAATTCAACCCCCGAAATGGTAAAATATAAAAACAAACAAAATATGAAATAAAATAGCATATATAATAAGTTACCTTCTTGGAGAATAGATTCAAATATTTGATATGTTGCCCCGCAATCTTCCAAGACCGATCTTTTGGACACTTTATGTGCTTTGCCGGCATCTAGTGACTTTGACCGTGAGCGGAATTCTTCCTTCTGCGCGGGTTTACTGACAGGGACCGCGCACGACCCCCGACGACCTTCACCCGATTCATGCCGCCAGTGTCCTACTTTTTTACTAAACGTCCGTATTAAGTCCTGTATAGAATGTTTGTGTCGTTGACCACTCACACTAGGCTCAGAACCCCTCCTGTCTGTCGAATGGCTCTGTTCTTTATTATTACTAATGTTTTCTGTTAACTTCTGCGCAAAACTCTTGTTATCAAACCTATTTTTGAACGGTGTATGTGGCAATTTCGAGCTACTTATTTCACCATATTTTTCACATTTACTGTACTCGTTTTCTTGTATGTCATCCATGACTTCGTTGTAAAGAGGTGATACGAAGTGACGGTAATCCTGATTGGGTGTCCGATAAGCATTGACACAGCTTTGGTATCTCTCTTCCTCCAAACGCATTGTTCTAGTATCGGTGCTGAGGTAGCTATGGGGCGATTGAGGTTTATGTCCTTCCATAACATCCCGAAAATAACTTGAAAAGTTAGGGTATCTATCTCGAGGACTAGATGCAAACTCCAAAGGATCCCCTCGTACACTGCGATGCGTGCAAGATGACCGTCGGTTGATAGGAATTGCCTTTGACGGACTGTTGTCATTATGCACAGAAGATCGGGAGTCAGTTGAACTCAGAGTAGAACTCCAGCTCTCCGAACCTTCATCCTTGTCCAAAGAAGGAGTGGACTCACGCGAACGATGTTTATGAAAAAAATGTGTTATCCCATGCATATTGACTAAGCACTTCTACACTCAATACAGCACTTTCAATTTCGTTGACATAAGCGTCACTTTACATGATTGCACATTTCCGAATCGTATCTTGTGCCTGTTATAAAATATCCACACTTTTTATAGTAATAAAAAATACTTAATTTTTAAATAGTTCAAGTGCATTGACCATAAGATTAACGCGTCTACGAGGTAAACAACATTTCAGGGTCACAACATTGGCATTATAAACGTTTTGGAAGTCGTTCTATCGTAATAAAGTAGGGACAAAAGAATGAGATGACTATTATGTAACAGTAATGCCGAGTCCACGGTCGCCATTTTCTTGCCGGGTATATTTTAGGCTCAACGTTAAATCAAAACCGGTTCCTTTTCTGAAATCTTTGGTCTTGAAGGTCAGCGTATTCCATTTCCGGAATGCATTTAGCGACAAAGAGGGAAATGATGGTTGACCTTGCGATGAGTGCGGGTAAATTGTTTTATAAGATAAGACAAATGAGCGTATATGAGGTCACCTTTAGAACAGATTTACCAAACTGGGGCTCAGTCGCACAAGAATATTTCGACACAAAATACTACCGTAGAATTTAACTCTTTATGCTAATTTATATATTCATTCTGTAAACATCAACTGACAAAAGCCGACTCTAATGAGCGCCTCTAGTTCCTGATATCAAGCCACTTATTACCACGTTGTGAGTATGAATCGACAAGGAATTTTAATTAATATATCAGTTCGCTGTAGAATACAAGCTTTCATAATTATTATTGACCCGAAATATTATTTATATCGCGTAACGGGATGCTACTGACGGGATGATTCGTGTAGGGATAAAGATAAAGATTATGCAAGTAGTAACCTAATTAGAAATCTCAAAATAGTAAGAGATATAGTCGCAATCCTCTTGTTTGTGTATTCGTATATATCTTTTTATCTTCTTGGCGGATATCATTACGGTTTTCACCCCATAGTTAAAAAAATTGGGGAGTAACATTTATTCTATAATACACAATACATTGGAGTTTAAACAATATACCTATTGTTTAAACTATGAGCGCCGCGCCGTACGTACGAACCTGGGGTGAGTAAACTAGTTATTTTCTTATCATACCAACCATTGTCAAGATTGTATCACTTCGCCACGTTTACATTTAAAATCATTTTATTTATCATGTTAATCTTAGTTTTGTTATAAGTACTTACCGTTCAACTAAATGGAACTAACAAAATGCATTTTCTTTTCATTAACTACTTATACACATATAGGTAGTTTAGTAGTATAGATCTATAAAAATACTAATAAATTCCTACTGCACTCTGTAATAATTTGGATAGTTCAAATTTTTGCACAGACAAAATAGGTGTATTCCTCATTCCAAATTCAAACTAATCGATAAATGTAAAAAAATATTTGCCACTTCCGGCCTTACAGTCTGTATTACTGTAAATTACTTTATATGCATTATTAATTAATAACTTGTTAGTATAGTTTCTAAATTCTAGAAGAATTTAAGTTACTTAAATGAAGATATAAATAAATCAAAAGTAGGAAATGGACGTCATATTGTCCTCCAGTCTTCAAATCCGCTGACATTGCAATAAGTAGCAGTCTGTACGATTATCTAGTTCTAAATATAGGCACGCAGCCTTAACGTACTTATAATTATAACACTAAACTTGACGTAAAAGGGATTAAAATCTCATATGAGTACATGTATAAATCTATATTTAATACCAGCTGATGCCCACGACTTCGTCCGCGTGGTTTAAGTTTTTTGATTCCCGCGGGAACTCCTTAATTTACCGGGATAAAAATTAGCCTATGTCACTCTCCAGGTCTTCAACTATTCCCATACCATTAATCACGTCGATCCGTTGCTCCGTTGCGGCGTGATTGAAGGACAAACCAACAAACTAATATGCAAACAACCACACTTTCGCATTTATAACATTAGTAGGATTAAGCTTCTTTTCCTTGGTTTTTTTAGCGACTTGACCAATAAAACTATTGTGTTACACAAATAAATCCTACGGTACAGGCAATAATATTTTATATGTACAGGTGAACACCGCATTGTAGCGAGTGGCCGTGGGGGAATAACGCAGCATTAAATTAAAGGACTTACGGCCACCAGTCGCCTCGATATATGTTTGCATTATCTGCTAACTTTTTTTATCTGCTAAATTTACTGGCGATGAAGCCACAGTCATATTATTCGGTTGCATAAACTACCTCGTGCTCTTGGTTACGGCATTTGTCTTCGAGCTTCTTTACTGAGGATTCCGTTCCAGAAGATACTGCTGCATATAACACTTCTGTATAGCAAAGTTCGTTATCTGCCCTTTCAAGCTACTTATTCTCTTACATATGGCATCGAAATATTATGGAAATACAGATCGTGTTGACGGCTTGTTGACAGATTTTCACTTGGTCACAATTTTTTATAATTAATTTTGTTTCCTTCAAACGCCACCAAAAATATATTATTAAGTCCTAATCAAGTGAATTGCAGTTATCTGTTGGGGAGTTTTCTCCTCTATCTCTGATAATATTTATCAAATCTTCACCAAAATTGGGCAAAACTTACCTGATGATACATAACTTCTAATAAAGAAAGATTTATTCAAATCAGTTCAGATTTCACTGAGTTATGGAGTAAAATCAACAAAAAACCCCTATCCTGGAGGAACCTTATTTTCTATCGGGATAAAAACTATCCTATTTATTGACCCGGAGTATCACCTACCGCTATACCAAATTTCATTTAAATCCGTTCATTAGTTTTCGCGTGATGCGCGGCCATACAGACAGTCAGACAAACAAAAATTCAATAAAAATCTGTTTTGGGCTCCGTATCGATAGTAAAACAGACCCCGATTAAAATTTTTAGAATATATTAAACGTACAGAAATCTTCCAGTTACAGTTTTATTATAAGTATAGATATTATAGATTATAATAAAGAGGTAAAGTTTGTGACGTTGTAGGGGGGTAATCACTGGATCTGCTGAACCGATTTTGAAAATTCTGGTACCAATAGAAAGCCACATTATTTGTGAGTGTTGTGCATAGGCTATATTATTTTAACCCGAAAAATTAGGGAGTTCCCGTGGGATTTTAAAAAACTTATTTCACGCGAACGAAGTCGCGGGCATCTGCTAGTAAATATATATAATTTTCTTTCGCCTATACTTTACAGGGTTATGAGTATGGCACGTCGAGACCACCTGTTCGGAAAATAAATTCTACTTAGATGACCTAACTAAGTAACAAAATTGAAAACCCAAAACTCTAAATAACTTCCACTGGCAAATCTACAAACCAACTCACGACGCAAAAAGAGAGAGTCATATACATAAATATATAAGGCTCTACGCGGTAGGTTTCATGGGCAAAATTTCTTTGTTCCGCAGCCCGTAAACCCGATAGCGTTTGATGGGAGTTTTATTGAAATTGCAGAGGGATACCAAGGTCATTCTTGGTTTTGAATCTTTAAGCAGACCGCATAAAAGAGAATACTAAATAAATTAAGTATATATAATGTATCTAGCTCGCTCGCCCTGCCTGAACTAGAATTTATTAAAATCCGGTCAGGGCAGAATTCTCAAAAATCCATATTTCATTTCGTCAAGGTAAATTTCAACCAAAAGTGCAAATAAGAAAAGTACCGATTTTACCCCACTCATCAGTTTTATAAGATTTGTTTTGTTATTTCACATAAAAAAGTGTTCAAATAATTAATAAAATCACAAATAAAAGTTATAGTTCTTTTAGCTTTAATATTTCACGGATAAGTGCAAGTAGCCCATACCCCTACCAATTAAGATCTCCTGTAGGTGGTAGGTACGTAAAATACTTTTAATAATACAGATTTAAATTATGTATGCTTTTTGATAACCCGCTCATTTTTTTAAGTCTATTTTCCGTTCATACAACAATATTTTACATGGATCGTTGATAGCATGCACCTGACCTAACCTATTAGGTACAATTAGATATGACAACAACTTTATCGAAAGTTCCGTTCCCTACACGTACACGTTGATCATCTACAACGCCAATTGATTTGCATCAAGGGCGTTCAAAACAAAATTGTTAAACGAATGATAGACTGATAAGCATTAGGTAACAAACCGGTTTTAACGGTGGATTTGATAAAAGCTTCTCAGGCTAAATCGACGACAGCCGATGCTTATAATAGCACAACTACAATCAAAGCGTTGAATTCAATAAGAGTAGGCAAGGACTTCTTCCGCGTTGGTAAGGTTTTTTATTTCCGCGGGAACTCTTTTATTTTCCGGGATAAAAAGTAGCCTACGTCCTTCCCCGGGATGCAACCTATCTCTACTTATTTCAAATTTCATCAAAATCGGTTGCCAACGAGGACAGTTATAGCGTAGCAGACAAGACACTTTCACATTTATAAGTACGTTTTGATACCTATAATGGTGCCAAATGCTACAACGTTTTCGCATTAGTGCCATACACCTAAAAAGATACTTGAAGCATAGAGTCGTTTTAATTAATCGCTAGTCAAAATGTAATAACTATTTCTACGTATAGGACAAAGTGTTCTTATAGATAAATTGATTACTAGGGAACCTAAACAACCTTCATTGTGTATTTATAGGTATTTTGAATCCCGCGGTTAGTAAGGTCCTGAAACCAAATTAAAACCCCGGTCGAGTCTAGATGTCTCCAATCCGATTTTCTTTTCCTTCTTTTATGAGAAAAACTATTATTGAGAGCCCAATTGTGATATTTTCTTAAATAACCAGTTTATATATTTATATGTCCGTAAGATTGAAAATGTTATTCATATTTCAACAGTATTTAATTTGTAATTAATATAATTTCCAAAAAACACGATTTACCAAAAAAATACACCCAGGAACTATATTATTATACGTGCTATTATAGTGATTGCAATAATTACATTTAATAATAATTAGCTGATAATTAATTCTTGCACTATAGTAATTTTAATTTATTGTTATTACTAACAATGTATGACATTAGTGAGTGATTTATTATTTTTATTGTATAATTATGTAATATTGATAAGTAGTTTCTCCAAATAAAATATAAACAAATAATTTGTCATTTTTAAGCTGTAGGTGTTGTAATTTGCAGCCGTACCTTAAAAACTGAAAAAAAAAAATTGGCAGTCATAGGGACTGCCGATAGAAGTGAAAACGAATATTTAAAAAAATAAAAATAAATATAAACTTTAAAACTAAGGCATTAAAGTTTAATTACGAATGTACTATATTTAAGACCTTTTGTCTTCGTAACAACGCGAGGTGTCGGTCACGCGTTTCCACATTTTTACCCCCTACCAAAAAGTGCTCAACGCGCCTAAAGAATTTTTCACTTCAAAAATAGGTAAATAGAACCTATTAATAAATAATGTCCTCCCGACCGAATTTCGGCCACGGCTGCCTATCTCCAGAGAGATTAGCCATCTCAGTCATTGAATTGATTGATTGATCGCGGGAGATATTATAGTGCACAAGTGTGTGCGCATACGCAGGTGCACTCTCAATTCCTTTACTTTCATAACAGGAGGGAAAATCCGACACGACCGGAGAGAGATCAAGCGCAGGACCGACGGCTTAACGTGCTCTCCGAACCACGGAGGTGAAACACCGTCAGAACCTATTATGACCTATGTAAATTGTGACCTGTTTGACTTACTATTTGCAAATAAATAGTTAAGATCTCTATATGATAGGTGGCAATATCATACTTATATACACATACATAATTGATTTAATGGTTTTTAAAGAAGTTTAGGAATACAAGAATATCATAATAATTGATAGATCGCACTAATATTATAAAGGCGAAATATTGTGTGTGTGTGTATGTTTATTTGTTACTCCTACGCAAAAACTACTGAACGGATTTAGCTGTGGCGATAGATTATACCCTGGATTAACACATAGGCTACTTTTATCCCGGAAATTTAAAGAGTTCCCGCGGGAACAAAATCGCGGGCATCATGGGGATGATATATAAAAAAGCGAAATACAACTCATTCACTCACTCACTCACTGACTAATCACGATATCTCATCAATTATAAAGCATACAGACTTGAAATTTGGAAGGTTGGTTCCTTCTATGGTATAGATGTCACCGTAATATTGCAAAAACCGTTAGATTGTTATCTAACTATCGAAATTGTTAAATGTCGACAGATTACAATTTAACGCATTATTTTTCGGTAGATTGTAATCTGTTAGGTATATTAACCCGATAAAACCTAAGTGCCGGGCACTACCTGTTTTTTTATGTCGAACCCTAAAACCTAACCTACAAGAAAGAGACAAGAAAACGTAAATACAATGAATATTTTAAAAAATTACATTCAGAACATTGAGCGGTTCACAATCTGTCGACAGTTTAAAATTTCGCTAGTTAGATTACAATCTAAAGGTTTTTGCAATCGTAAGGTGACATACGAGTAGACATCAGCTAACAAACAGTTTTGAGAAAATTCCCCCCTAAGCGGTTTAAATGGGGGTTGGAAGTTTGTATGTAAGTCCTTTGTTTTTGAAGTAAGAGGCATCAAAATTGGCAATTAAGTTATTAGTTATAAGTAATAATAACCTGTATAAGCAATTTTACGAAAATTCACCGCAAAGAGAGTTCGAAGTTTGTATGAAAGTCATATGTGTTTGAAGTTAGAGACTTGAAAATCGGGATTTAGGTTATTAGTTTTAAATAATAATAACCTGTGTAAGCAGTTTTACGAAAATCCTTAACGAAAAATTTTAAGGGGACATTAAGTATTTCTGGTACGTACAACAGACCTCCAACTGGAGGTTTAAGTGCGGAAACCTGCCCAGCAGAAAGAAGAAGAAGAAGTATTTGAAGTCGGCGCTAAGGTTATTAGTTTTAAATAATAAAAACCTGCCGAAGCTGTGTACAGCCGCTATGAGTAGGCTGTTTTGCGGTGGGAAAATCTCATAGGAAATCCGAAATTCTACGCGGACGATGTCGCGGGCGTCCTCCAGTAATAAATATATTTAAAAAATAACTGGCCTCATAGATCCCACCTACGAGCGTTGATAACAACTATTAAATGCGACAATAATAGTTATGAACGCTGAATAATAATAAGCAACAAAATAATCTGTTTATGGTCGAATGCACCTAAACGTATTATTATTATATATTACTACTAGATTTCCTTGTGAATTATTATTATGGTTTTACTAACAGTGTGCACGTTGTCATTTATGTACTGCGCGGCATTGCGCCAAAATATCACAAAACGCACATGTTTTCAAGCCAAAACGTAAACACACCAAAGTAGATCGAGATTCGATCGAACAGCGCATCACTGAATGGCAATCCAAAAGCCAAACTTAAGATGACACTGTACATAGCTGCATTGTTGATAAATAATTACACATCATTTTATCGTTATTATTCACGTGCGTTGTAACGTTATTATGCGCGACACGACACACTCTCACGGCGACCGTGGGTATACTAACTTAGAGTAAAATAATATGTAAGCAAAGAGGCGGGAACGGGAGGGCATGGCAGAGAGGTGCGAGGCAACTTTCAGTCGTGTGTCAAACACACATTTAATATGAAGCAAGTTTTTGACATTTATCGAGCAACAAAACGATCCGATAGAAACTGTAACTAATATTGGCGCGCTCTGTGTTCAAAACTAATCAATATAGCACATCAGCGGCAGACTAAGCTCATCGTCCCATCACTAAATTAGGCCCCCAAGCACAGTCTTCGCCGATTTTCCGGAAGGGTCCGCAAGCAAAATAATATTTTGTGATTGAATAATGAAACAAAAGCGAACGAAGTGAAGCCCATATTAAAATTAAAGTATTTTTATAAAATAAAAGTTTTGTTTAACTCGGAAAAGTTGCTTACTCATAATAACTCATTAATGAGGGTTCTCATAAAGATGCTTACTCAAAAAATGAACAGGAATGAAATATACAAAACTAGCTGATGCCCGCGACTTCGTCCGCGTGGATTGAGGTTTTGAAGTGAAAACTTCTTTAAGGCCCTATGTAGCGTAAAAGGGGGTTTTTAAAAGCAGTGTATCCATCAAACGGTGACATAATGTATGCTTGTAAAAATAATTTGCTGTTTTCAAGACCTTTAAGCAGCCATTGACGCATCCCAATACACAATTCAAAAAAATATCTGCATTGAAATTTATTTTAAACTAGCTGACCCGGCGAACTTCGTACCGCCTTAGTATGCAAAATTAAATGTATATTTTTCAATATTTCTGAGAGATTTTCTTAATATTTTTTTCCGTAAGAACCTTCTCCTAATAATAACAAATACAACAAAAAAAGAATTAGTGAAATCGGTCCAGCCATTCACGCGTGATGCCGTGACCAAGGAAAACGGGTTTCATTTTTATATAGACATACGTCTTAATTTACCTTTTAAAGCAATTTTTCTCCTTATTGAAACTAATAATTTTCTCTAGAAATATATGATAAAATTTACATTTCTAAATCAAACACATTGTCGGATTAATTTGTATTGATCAGTATAAATATTTATTTTTTTACAAATGATTTCATGCTTTTTTCGCGACATGCGCTTGCTCGATTTCACCCCCCAGCGCCTGTGATTTTAATCTCGTGAGCTATCAGCGCCTTAAGCGCGTTGAGCACTTTTTGGTAGGGGGTAAAAATGTGGAACGCGTGACCGACACCGTTCTTCTTAAGACAAAAGGTCTTAAGTATAAATATAGTACATTGGTAATTAAACTTTAATGCCTTAGTTTTAATGTTTGTATTAATAAGTGCTGTGTAACTGTGACCGACACCTCGCTTTGTTACGAAGATAAAAGGTCTTAAATATTAATATTAATATATTTGAAATATTTTTTTAAATTAGAGAAAATAATTAAAAAAATAATTTAAATATTCGTTTTCATTGTTATCGACAGCCATTATTTTTGTTACCGCGGAACAAAGGTAGCCTATGTGCTATTCCAGACTATAATCTATCTATGTGGCGAAGGCGATTTCTTATCAATTATTAATTTTATATTTAAGAAATGATTTCTAAATTCTGAAAGAAGCAGCAAACACTCAATTATTTATTAGAGAACCTAAGCTCGCACAAAGCGTGCAGACAAAAAAATATTTCTAACTAGTGGTTCGCCCCGAACTGAGACCTCGCGGCGCCATCTACTGACATCATTGTGAAGTTCTGTTAAAAAAACTGAAGCTCATTAAAAATTAAATAATTTCGTTTCCTTATAATATTTATCTAATTTTAGTATTTGTTGTTCAAGTGCAGGATATAATTCAAATAATTGATCAAGTTTTAGGCTCAGCCTTTCAGAAAATTTAAAGTTCTAAGGTCAACTTTGGACGTTAGAAAATCTCCACTTTGTTCACACAATTCTCCATTTCGTCAATTTTAGGGGAATTTTTTTTTAAATATATTACTGGACTCTATTCCTAATTATCTTTAAAATGATATACCGCAACCCTATTGAACGCTATAAAAAATATTTTATTTTCTGTGAGAGCCCCCCTGAAATAAAGATTTTTATAACTTTTGAAGCCATATTCGGCTGGAGGCCATTGGTTTACATATTATATTTAAATTTGAAGTAATTACGTTCAGTAATTCAGCCGTTAAAAGGCTCTGACAGACGGACGGACGGACAAGTGCAAATTCACTCAAGTAGACTCAGAGACCTTCGCTTCGCTCGGTCAAATATTGCAGAAGCGATGCTTAAGTACTATTCTCATTAAGTACAGTACATTAAGTATAGGTCTCAATTACGAGGAATCAATTATTTTTTCTTAGGACGTCACTATTTTTACCACCCTGTATATAGATTACGAATCAACATAATGCCACACTAAAGACATTGTTCTTGAACTTCGTACCCTATTAGTCAGCCAGTCAGTTTTAAAACAAAAAACAGGTGTTTTAAAGAATACACACATTAATCATGTTAGTGATAAATTTATAGACCGGCTTGCGGGTTCTGGTACGGTATGCAAGAAGCTAAGTAATTCTTCTAATATTTGAAAACATGAGCAAGTGTGTTTGTTTATTGGGTTTTAATACCGCAAGGGAGCAATGAAAAAAAAGCCTATTCTACTTACAAGGTCTGGTCTTACAAAGTGAATTGTTCAAGACGTTATAAGTAAAATAGGGATTTTATCCCGCGAAATTAACAATTTCCCATTTTTTCATCAACACGTAAAAAATATGTTAAACCAATTACTACTAATATTGCTCATTCTTGTAATTAATATAATCAAGTCGGTAGTATACTTTTATATCTATCTATGCTCTTTTTCTCAATATATATATATAAGCAGTCGGGTCACCTGATGGTAAGTGATTACCGCCGCCCATGAACATTTGCAGCACCAGAGGAACCGCCAATACGTTGCTGGCTTTTAATCCGCCCTTTGAAGAGCCCCATATTATAGTCATTAGGGAACACAGAAGATGGAAGCTGGTTACACAATTTTCAGGTACGTGGCAGAAATGACCTGGAATAGCGGGAGGTGGATGAAGACCAGGCATCCAGGTGGTGAGGATGAAATTTGTTTCTGCGACCAAGGGTGCGACTAAGACAAGGAGCCAAACCTGCGCCTTATACAACAGAAGCCTGTGCTTGGGCGCAAATAGAGTTGGCTGCAAGATATGCAGTATGAACAGCCTGGGTGAAAGCACAGATCGTTGCGGAACGCCAGCATTGATGGGCTTCAGTTCAGAGCAGAATCCGTCAACAGCAACAATGAATGCTACGCCCGTTCAAAAAACTGGCGATCCAATCACACAGCTTCTCGGGGAGTCCGTAAGAAGGCAATTTGGACAGAAGTGCCTTATGCCAAACCCGATCAAAAGCCTTTGCAATATCCAGGCTTACAGCCAAAGCTTCTCCCTTGCTGTCGATTGCCTCCGCCCAGCGGTGAGTGAGGTAAGCTAGCAGATCATCAGCTGAACGACCGTGGCGAAAGTCATACTGACGATCGCTAATACGCTGGTGCTCTTCCAGCATTTGGGTGTTAATTATATGCTCCATAACCTTAGAAAGCAGGGAGGTTATCGCAATAGGCATGTCGTTCGATGGGTCTGAATGATCGCCCTTCTTTGGAATAGGGTGGACTAAGGCAGTCTTCCATGAAGACGGAACAGTGCCGGAGGAGTAAGACTGCCGAAACAGACGCGTTAGGACCGGAGTCAACTCGGGAGCATACATTTTAAGCACTACGGCAGGGATAGCGTCAGGCCCGCTCGCCTTGTTGACGTCGAGAGAGAGAAGCGCTTTACGCACAGCGCTCTCAGTGAAGCGAATGTCACTGAGCGAACTTTGGCACCGCCGGATGGTTGGCGGTGTTCTCCCTCCGTCATCAAGTGTCGAGTTACCAGCGAAGAGAGAGCCCAAGATATCTGCTTTCTCCTTGGCGGTGTGGGCCAGCGTATCATCCGGTTTTCGTAGTTGAGCGGCAGAAGTTGCCCTGTATGGCTTTGGATAGGGACCAGAACGCACGGGTGCCAGAAGGCAATGCGACAAGTCTGCGCCCAATTTTGACAATGTGCTGGAAATTTGCCCTGGCAATGGTATATTTAAAAGATCTCGAGGCAGCATTATAACTATTCTTCAGATCAACTGCGTTAGGTTATTGCTTTGTGCTGAGGACCAAGATTGGTAGGAACTGTGTTTTCGGCTATTAGCCTTGTTGCACATCCCATTGAACCACTTCTTAGCACTTTTTCCTATGGGTGTTAATGAGTTGGGAATGTAACATTCCATACCCTGGAGTATATACGACAAAGCCTAATAATATAATGAATGAACAGGTACAAAATTATAATAACCTATTATCTGAGTATGTATGTGTCACTGTTAAACTGTAGAAACCGTTAGATTATAACTAGCGAGATTGTAAACTGTCGAAAGATTGTGAACCGAAAAATAATGCGTTAAATGTAATTTTTCGACAGTTTACAATCTCGCTAGTTAAGATTATAATCTAATGGTTTTTACAATTTTACAGTGACATACGAGTATGTTTGCAGACGAAATAAGTAGCAGTGAAACAGTTTTTTTTTATTATACTTAGCTTGGATTTAAAATAAAAATCTGTGATCTTACTATACCGCTTAGAGTGGCATTATTTTAAAATGTCAGTTTTATATGTCGTCCCTTGACGACTTTAAAATGAGAATTATAATTCTATAATAAAAGCATCAACAATACTAAAATAATAACATTTCCCCAAGTCGCGCTTGGACAATTTTTACTTTAAAAACGAACTTGGACTTACCTGTACTATGGTGTTGATGGTGAGCTTGCGCCTTCTGTAATAAAATAAACAAAAAATAAATAACGAAAAGAAAACAAAAAAAAGATGAAAGTGCACGGTTATGAGACATACCTAGTATTATGATCGAACTACTGATTGAAACAAAACAATTATAATGGAATAAATATTCGTTAATGAAATATCTACGTTGTTAGATAAGCGTCTTGATATTGCTGAATGAACAAAATAGCCATATTATATAGTCTATTTACTAAGTTCATGATAGCCATTATTCACGTTTTTGGAATAGGAATAGAACTAGATAACCATCAAAAGCATAGGTATTATTTTTTAAACAATCAACATTAATTTTAATTTAATTAAAACCAGATTCATTATTAAATATCAAAATAGATTAGGATGTGTTATACATATATGATTGCGTAGAAAAGGGTACTTTATTTTACTCTCCTCAATTTTTATTTGATGTCACAGTAGAAATTTGAAATAATAAAAATGTTTGTTTAAGTTGTCTAAAATTACTTTGTAGCTTTATAGACTTTTTTTTTCTATGCGCTCTACTTATTTGAAAGTCGACACACAACTATAAGAAATTATTAAGTTAATTTTACTATTGCAGTGAGTATCGCAGTAGATATTCCGTTTTGTTGGTTCTGTTGTAGTAAATGTTTGTGTTTAGACTGTAAATACACACAAGCATGGAGCGTAGTCGTACTCAAGAGTCAACGGAACACATGTACTGAACACACATTTTATACGAATGATTAAAATTACAAGCTTGCTACACGTAATACATCAGCCACTAACACAAATTAAACTTATATAACTCTAACCAAATATATGAAAATGGTAATGGAATTCAATGTAGATGGAATTGCGGTTGACTAGGAAATAAATAAAACTAAGCAAAAAAGATTAAAACGAAAAAATTATAAATAACACGGATTTTTCGAGTAGAAACTGTAACCGAAAAATAAACCATTATGTCGATATGTAAACATAACGTACATATCGGCGTCCATCATTAATATTGTTGTCTGCAAGATACCACTGCTTTAAGTAAAATTTTTCAACAAGATGGCAAAATTCGTTTTTCTTGCGACTTGAGAGTGCCTCGTTTGCATCCCGAGTGAGCGAAGGAATCTATAATCTGTAACAGGAAAATTTACAGCAAAAGAAATTTACCCGCCTACTCCTAGTTGGTAGTGATGTAAAGTGTATTAATTATCTGTGGTTTCATCTAAGTTTCCAAGACTAAATTATTATTAAATTTAAGACTTATTTTACTGAGCTGCGATTTTTAGTCAACTTTAACGCACCTTAGCTGGTAAACTATAACTCCTATCATAATAAATATGTGGATTTATTTGTAGGTAATTTTTTAAAGAACAATGTTCTCTGACAGTTTTATTATAGCTTGTATACTTTTCTTGAAAATCTATGAAATCTACAAACTGGCACACTTTTCAAGGCGGGGAGGGTGCAGGCCACCTGCAGCGGGAGAATACACTAACAATATTTTAGTGTTTTTTTTTAGTCGAGAGAAGAAACATACATAATTTACTTTCTCTACTTTATGTTTTAAGACTTAAGTAATCTCTATAAGTATAGTATAAATTAATACTCAATAGTATAATATTAAAATTAACTAGGTAGGTACATAGTTTTTTTTAACAATATTTTATAAGCACACTAAAATATTGCAGATGTGACGGAGTTTTTGAACGTTTCGTAAGACAATGAAAAGGAGTGAACAAAATAAGTTTTGCTCACTGGTTTTAAGCAGCAAAAGAGCTCTTTTCGAGCTAGAGAGGTGAATAAACTTCAAATATAAGAATTAACGAATTAACAAGTTGTAAAACTACATCTAAAGTAAAACAACAAAGATCCATTAACACTCAGGTATTACGTGTCATGCTAAATGTTCGTGAAATGTATATTACCTACCCCTTGAGCAAATTATTGTGTATCAATTTAACATGCTATATTGATACTAAATATTTACACCGTATAGGTACCATAGTACCTAAAATGTGATTACGAATTTTTTTCAGCAGCGAATCGTACTTATATTATAAAATATTTGTTGTTGGTTTTTCCTTCAATCATGCTACAACAGAGCAACGGATCGGCGTGATTTTTTGCATGATCTTAGTTGAGAACCTGGAGATTGACATAGCTACTTTTTATCCCGGATGATTAAAGAATTCCCGTGGGAATAAAAAAAAAACATTCCACGCAGACGAAATCCGCATCAGCTAGTAGATAGTCCTTAATTATTTATATAGATCGGACATTAATGATGAATCCATCTGTCGATAAGTTGGAACTAGCTGATTCCCGCCACTTCGTCCGCGTGGTTTAAGTTTTTTGATTCCCGCGGGAACTCTTGAATTTTCCGGATAAAAAATAGCCTATATCACTCTCCAGGTCCATAACTATACTAAAATATATAAAAAAATAAAGTAAATTTACTACAGGTATAGTTTGAAATAAAAAAAAACTCTGCGTATCACTTTTAACTCTGTAAGAAAATGTGAATTCAGCAGCGAAGGTTATTAAGCGGAACAGTGCAGTCAGTTACGTCATATTTACGTGGCTTATAGCTGAATCTTTGTGACATTCAACGTACATTTTCAAGGTCTCTCAAAATTCAAGATATTCATTCATTTTAAAGTGTCCTTAAATTTTAATTGTTCTTACATTCAAAGGGCCTCATTAATTTTAAGTAGGTTTGTCATAAGCTTCAAGATTTTCTAAAATGTTGTATTTGATTTGGAAAAAAACTAAAAAAACTGATTTCGCAAAATTATCGGTGTTCTCAATTTTTTTTTTAAATTTACTCGTTCGCTTTAATTTTCAGGGTGCATCTCACCTGATTGTATGTGCCTACTTTTTCGATACGATAAGAGCGCCTGCTAGATTTCTCCCTGCAAAATCTTTTACCAAATCATTGAACATTCCGAACTCATAGGTTTCAGTTCGGTAAATATCAAAGATTAGATGTACTAAGTCTAAGTCGTGGCGTATATCCGTTTGTAAGTTATTACATAGTACATATTCGATGATGCCCGCGCCTTCACCCGCGTGGTTGATAGTTGATTTCGTATGTTGTATCGCTACTATCCCTAGGACAACGGGTACTGCATAGACTTGCGCGTTGTCCTAGTCGAGTGACGGAATGCGCGATGAGACACTACTACTACGTATCCATACATAATCACACTAATATTATAAATGCGAAAGTGTGTTTGTTTGTTGGTTTATTGGTTTGTTGGTTTGTCCTTCAATCAAGCCGCAACGGAGCAATGGATCGACGTGATTTTTGGCATGGGTATAGTTGAGGACCTGGAGAGTGACATAGGCTACTTTTTATGACGGAAAATAAGGAGTTCCCGCGGGAATCAAAAAAACTTGAACCACGCGGAAGAAGTCGCGGGCATCAGCTATTATATTATAAATTCGAAAGTGTGTATGTCTGCTACGCTTTCACGGCCCATCTGTTCAACCGATTTTGATGAAATTTAATACAGAAATTGGTTGCATCCAGGCTTATGACCTGAATGATGAATTAAAGAGCTCCCGCGGGAATCAAAAAAACTTTAACATACAGACAGGCACACTTTCACATTAATAATATTGATATGGTTATGGATATTTAAAAGGAACATAAGTGCAATGCCTATTAATTACTCCATTGATGGGAGCTAATCAAATCTATATATATACACATATAAAAGCGAAATTTCATTCACTCACTCACTGACTAATCACGATACCTCAGGAACTTTAAAGCATACAGACTTGAAATTTGGAAGGTAGATTCCTTCTATAGTGTAGACCTCAGCTAAGAAACGGTTTGAGAGAACACCTAAGGGGTTGAAATGGGGGTTGGAAGTTAGTATGAAATACCTTTGTTTTTCAAGTTAGAGACATGAAAATTGGCAATTAAGTTATTAGTTACAAATAATAAAACCTATACTTATAAGAAATTTTACGAAAATAAACCCCAAAGAGGGTGATTTGGAATCAAATTTGGGGGGGTTGGAAGCTTACATGGGGGTCCAAAGTTTTTGAAATTAGATACTTGAAAATCGGGATTTAGGCTATTAGTGTTAAATAAGCATAACCTGTATAAACAATTTTACGAAAAGCCACCCCAAAGAGGGTGAAATAGTGGTACGAAGTTTGTATGAAACTCCTATGTTTTTGAAGTTAGAGACTTGAAAATCGAGATTTAGGTTATTAGTTTTAAATAATAATGACCTGTTTAAACTATTTTACGAAAATACGGTAAATTAGGGTTTGGATTTAGGTTATTAGTTTTACGTTAATAAAACTTGCATAAGATATATAGAAGCTCCTCTTCTCAATAGAATTTCCGAACCGGTGGTAGAGTCTTGACGTATCATAAGTGTCACAAGTTGGTTGCCCTACATGAAATAAAATCATTTCATTTCATTTCATATAGATAGGCATTTTGCAGCGGGAAAATTTCATAATCTCATTGGAAATCAGAAGTTGTACGCGGACGAAGTCGCGGGCGATCTCTAGTATAATATAAACAATAAATACATATGTAGCTAAAACCAATATTGGTTTGATTCTGAAATTGGACGGTCATGCAAACGTAGAAATATTTACAGAAACTATATAATAATTGGCCTTGACTATTCGCCTATGCTTATTATTTGATTGCTCTAAATAAAAGTTTTGATATTCTTAAGATTAGCGAAGTCTAAAGTTACATTATTAATTTTTTAATTCATTAAAAAGTAACGAAAGAGATTTTATCAAAATCGGTATAGCGGTTGAACCGCAAAAAAGCATGCCGCAATCAAACACAAATACACATTTTTGCATTTATAATATATGATGTTTGGATTGGTGTTACAATGGACATGGATTTGGTTACAAAAAAATTGTGTCAGTAGAGGGATATGAAGTTTTATCTGATCAAGATAATGAACTGAAAACAAACGTAACACTATGCTCACTTCAAAGGCCTCACTTCAAGTATACTTAACCTATTAAAATATGAATAGACTAACAACAAATATTCACTATGACTACTATTTTCTTACAATGGCTGCACATAGCATTGTTGCACTTGGAAAACTAGAGGACTGAAGCCTTAACGTAGGGTTGTCAGAATACAAAGAAGTTCACCGGAATAAAAAGATGTAATAAAAATAAATACTGTGTGAACGTAAACTTTAACGTGTGTTAGAACCGCGCCTAGTTTTTTTGGTAAGGCCAGTAAAGACTGGATCCTCAACTGCTCAACAACCAAGTAACTGACCGAATTCCGAAAGGTCGACGGTTCACCACAATTCATTGCAGTTGCACTACTGTTGTCAAAAATATAAATATGTATATTTGCATTGAAAAATAAGTATACAGATTATAATTATTATTACAAGTATTTACCTTTTCAGGTGTATTCATTTGTCACGCTAATGATACTGCAGTTGCAGGTATGCATTGCTTTCAAAATAAAAACGGTCAAATAAAATATTGGTTGTTGGTCGAGTAACGGAGTAATTTTATCAAGGAATTTTTAATTCGGAACGCATATTTAAAAAAATATTACCATCTAAATAATAGGAGACTTCGGTGATGCCAACCCTACTACGGAGTACTATGAATACAAACTCGTTTTAACTTTACAACTAACGACCGTTTCCACAGCACGTAGTTACGATTTATGTTATCATAGTCGTATTATATTATAAACATAAAGATGATTGTTTGTTAATGAAAAACAATATACCGAATGGATTTTGTTAAGGTTTCATTGTTGACTATCTGACGCGACCTTGTTTTACCTGCTTTAACCATAATCTTGTAGGGGTCTACGTTATAAAGAAAACCTAGTGGTAAAGCAAAATCAACTTCTCAGCAATTTAAACCATACGTTGATATGTCGGTTAGCCTGTTTACTCTTTTATACCTAGCAAAAAGTAGGATGAAAGAATCAAAAAGAGTAGGCCCGGAGACCCACAAAGGGACTCACAGCGACAATGACTAAGATAACAGTAAAAGATGGAGTCCGAATAGATTTTGTTTTCAAACAAGACAGTAGGTAGAATGACCTAGGTAGTACTATTATATAGTATTCTGTGGAAAGGAAGTGGGAAGTGGTAATTCTTTCCGTCTTAGTCCAAGACTGCACAATATAGACCGCTTACAAATAAACCTATGCCGGGCTCCCTATACCACGATGTGCCCACGATATTATAGCATATTATAGATATTAAGGGTGGCAGAAAGAAGCTGGGATGAGAAGTTGAAAGCAGTGGGGGATCACATGCTGTAGCTCACTAAAAAAGGCCATAGACTTTGGACTAGTGTACGTTCAAAGGCGGTTAATGATGATGATGACAATATCAGTTACTTGGATGATCCAATATCTGATGGATTTTTGGTTTAGAACAGGAAATCAGCAATAAACCTGACTGAAAGAACTGATTGTGAGGTATGAATATTCGCAGTAGGTATTTTTTATCACGAAAGTTTCGTGCAATTTCGCGGTGGCTCCTTGACCTCGGCTATCAAGAAAGTTGTTGAATGTTTACTTTGAAAGAATATAACGAGACCGAGAGTAAACAAAAGGCAAAACTGAATAATACTTCCTTTAGTTGGTACACAATATAATTACATGTACCCGTAGATCATCGTCATTGTGTATAAGGAAAAATAGATTATTTTATGTGTTCCCTTTCAGTATTCATTTATTTCGTCATGATGATAAAACATATCGACAACATGTTTAGCGTACTCATCCATCAAGATCTTTGATAAAATTATAGATAAGCGGTCACCGTCAATCTAGATTATTCAGATATAATTAGGGTTGCCATTTCAATTGTTTAATTTTTGTACAATTACTGTTACCGATTACGTGGCCGCTTGTGATATAAAAAACAATATCATATGTGGAAACCCTAGAGTCTAGCTCTGGGGTAAACAAATCTGTAAGTTTAACACATTTTAAGTTTTAAATAAAATTAAATTGCTTTGTTATAATAGCAAAAATGATATTATAAAATCATTTTACTATGTATCTAGCGTACTATCCTTACTCTTGAGTATCTAGAGGTATATTAGTCACTGTTAT
Organism: Erebia aethiops; assembly: GCA_923060345.2. NCBI lineage: Eukaryota > Metazoa > Arthropoda > Insecta > Lepidoptera > Nymphalidae > Erebia > Erebia aethiops. The sequence goes on along the minus strand of OV281079.1, from coordinate 6,418,769 downwards.
CATAGTAATTGTTATTCCATATATAGGAAAATTCTGGTTTAGAATATTATTGTACATTTAGTTTGTTATGAATATCATTAGTGCATAATGATATTCATATATATGTTAAAGGTATAGGTACCTAAAATACTTGAAACTTTATGGGATGGATCGACTAACTTCCTCATTCAGATTTTTTGTACCACTAGAATGGAACTGAGTCGGCTTAAAGTGTGAACTAATTTACTTAACTATGTATTATAATTATTAATTTTCAGCTATTGTTTAACAAACGCGTTTTGCAGTTAGTATAATAATTTAAAAAATAAACCTCATTCCTTAGTTTCAATATATTTCATGAATACATATAATATATTGAAACTAAGAAATTGAAATAATAATCCACGAGTTTGTAAGTTTTATTTACATAAGCATTTAACTACGTAACTGCTCAACAGTAAACAACAAGTTACGTTTTGCTTCAAATCTTATTTCACTAAAGACATACGAATAAATTCATTGTATCCTCGATTTAGTTAAAAGTTTTTCAGAGAAGTACCTGTAATTGTTGCTGTTGATGATATTGAGCAACAAGTCTGACGCCACTCAGCTCCAAAGAGCGCGGGTCCAGAGAGCGGCTACGAGGTTTTTCTGAATAGAACACATCCTCATCCCGTTTCCCCTTCTTCCATCTGAAGTAATTTGCCATCGCGCCCCATTCGCACTCTTTAAGATCGTCATACAAGTCTACTACGAATGTCGGCGTAATTCGCGTGTTTTCATAGAAGTGGAGAGGTTAAAACGCGGAGACATCTCTTTCAGTACTGAGAGATAATAGCGCTGTCACGAGACGTTTGTTATGCAATGGAAGAGCGCACACGCTGAAATCAGAGGCTTCGTTCAGAGGCGGAATCTGAAGCTGAAATTCACTGTTTGACTTTTTTTTAGACAAGTATACATAACACTCTTTTAAAGTAGAGTACGTTTGCGTTTTCTAAATTTCAGCTTCTAAGACTGAAAGTCCGTAGTTAATAGTGAGGAGGTTTTTTACAACTTTTTAGAGTTAGGAATATTGCTTTGCTTTGCCTGATTATATAGCTAACTAAACCTATCATCGAGTCTGTGACAGGGTACAGCAATTAATTTATTTAAATTAGAATTGCCAGCTTTCAATGCAGAGAAATTTAAAAGTTATTTCTTCTAGAATTCTAACTTAAACCAACGAACTTAACGCACAACTCTCGTCTATTGAATTCTCAACAACTTTTTTATTTATTACTAGCTGATGCCCGCGACTTCGTCCGCGTGGTTTTTTTTTTGTTAATCCCGCAGGATTGGCCTATGTACTCTCCAGGTCCTCAACTATACCCATGCCAAAAATCACATCGATCCGTTACTCCGTTGCGGCGTGAAGGACAAACCAACAAACAAACACACTTTCGCATTTATAATATTAAGTATGATAGTATGATAATTTATAAATCAGTAACAACATGCTTAACTACAAAACATGTCATAAATTAACTTACTGAATGGCAAAAAGTTATATTTTAAAAATGTTATTTTCAATTTTTTTTTCTTAATCCACTACAAGTTAGCCCTTGACTGCGATCTCACCTGATCTCACATTTATGCAAGTTCTACTACCGTCTTGTTGTAAAAAAAAAACAGGTTACTCAGCAAAAAAAAAACAGGCAAAGCACCTCATTGCCAACTTTCAGTATGACAAGCACCACCTCAAAATTACCTACGGCCTCTCCCACAGAGCGAAACCTCAAGATGACGTTTAATTAAAAGAACCGAAATCCTTCAGACGTAGTACAGTTACGAAACAAGTGCCAAGACTGCTCGGGCATTGAAGTGTTATTGTTCAGTTTATTTCGCCTCACAATACGTTATTAAGAATATTATGTTATTTTCCGTATAAATTAACCTTCATTTACGAGGAGTAATTTATTAATAGAAGTCTTATTACATAACCTGTTTCTGTAGAGTAATTATAGTAAGCCATCTTCCGAAGAAGCCACATATTGTAGTTTACTATAAAAAGTAAATCACAAAAAAATTAACAGTCTTTTATTTTTATTGTTATCCCAAGCAAAATCCCATTTATAAGTAGTCTTTTATACTTATTGTTATTACAACCCTACTATTGTATGATTAATGGATAGGGGTCACGCTCTTAATGCTCATCCGTAATGAGGAAAACGATACGGACCGATATAATTATATGATACTAGATGATGCCCGCGACTACGCTCGCGTGGATTAAGGTTTATTGATTCCAGCAGGAACTCTTAAATTTTCCGTGATAAAAAGAGGCCTATGTCCTTCCCCGGGATACAACCTTGCCAACAACCAACAACATTATAATAGGTTGAAAAGATTTTGATTTGACTCCCGCCGGAACTCTTGAATTTTCTGGGATAAAAAGTAGCATAAGTCCTTCCCCGGGATACAACCTATTCCTGTACCAAATCTCATCAAAATGGGTTGAACGGATGGGCCGTGCAAACGTAGCAGACACACAGACACACTTTCGCATTTATAATTTTAGTAGTTAGATTTAATAGAAAAGGGACTTTGTTGTATTACAATTGTCTATTCCAATAGGCATACATGTTATATAGCTCATATAGAAACTTTATTCTTCATCATTAATTATTCCTGGTGACGAAACCATAAGTATGTAACCGCCTAAAACCCTTCAACTCTGCAACAATGACAAAAGCCGTGAGGAAAACAAAGATGCATATCTTAGGTTAGATTTTCTTACATTTTAGATTATAATCTAACGGTTTTTATAATTTTACGGTGACATATACAATTCAACTTTCAGTCCCAACTCCGCAACCCTGATGCTGCAGGGTACAGAACTCCTTAAAAATAGCGATTTAGGATTTTAGGATGGTGAATTCATATTGCATGTGTCAAGCAACGAATTCATACTTAAACCCAAGTCCCAACTCCTCAACCCTGTTGCTGCAAGGTACTACACTCCTAAGCTGTGGGGATTTAGAGTACACTAAAAAGTTAAAAATAAAAATTCTTTTAAAAAAACCGACTCCCAAATCCACTGAAGAGTTAAAAAAAATTAGCAGTCATAGGGACTGCCGTTGCACAGAACGATTTTTTTTTATTTTACTTAAAATTATTAAAATATAAATCATAGCACTAAGGCATCAAAGTTTAATTTCGAATGTAGTATATTTATATGTTCGCGAGCATGTCGCTGTTCGCGAGCATGTCGGTCACGCGAGCATGCGGGTCACGGTCACGCGAATCTACATTTTTACCCCCTACCAAAAAGTGCTCAACGCGTCTACAGAAGTTTTACACTTCAATATAAATTACCAAAAAGTGCCCATCGCGCCTAAATAAGTTTTCACTTCAAATATATTTTTTATGATTTCTACACACTATGTTGAAACCGGGCGAGTATAACAAAGACTGGCAAAGTTGACGCATCAGGCTCGCCCGACTTCACCATAGTATGTAGAAATCAAAATTATTTTTTACTTTAAAGTGGCTTTGGAAGTCGGTTTTTTGAAGCGGAATCTTCTTTGGGCGCGTTGAGCACTTTTTGGTAATTTATATTGAAGTGTAAAACGTCTTTTAGCGCGAACATACAAATATGACTACATTCAAAATTAAACTTTAATGCCCATAGTGTTGAGGATTATATTTTAATTAAAAATTAAATATCGTTTTCACTTCTATCGGCAGTCCCTATGACTGCCAATTTATTTATTTTTAATTATATATTTATTAAGTTGCAAGTGAAGCTATTATAAGACTTTATGAAAATCGGCTATTGGAGCTACATATAAACATTTTGTCACTTTTTGCTTCCATTTGCAAAACAAAAAAGAATAAATATATTATGTTTATACCAAAATTATAACCGTAACGCCATCTACGTTACGGGTAAACATAATAACAAACAAACAACTAACGCCATCTACACAAAATTTCAAACACTTTGCTAAGAAAAGGTGCCGTCAGAGATGTAACCATTTACACCTCCACCGGCGAAGATCAAGGTGGCAAGAAGAGGATATCAAAGAGGAATCCGCTTATGGTATCCGCATAATTTTTATTATAATCACAGTTTTCACACCATCTCCGGCCCGACAAATGGCAAAATTGATAATTTTGCCACGAATACCGGACATACAAATGTCTAATATAAATGTCTACTTCAAGTTCTTACTTTTAGTTACCTATTTGTTTAAAGCTACTAACTACTTCTACTACTATAATAACTATTTCAACCCCTGTTTAATACTTTTACAACATTTAAAGCACACTGCGGCAACATGAGGCGTGTTCACGTTGGCTTTGACCGACAGTATTATTAGATTAATTTGTATAGTTTGTTTCATGTAATAAGACTAATACCGCGTTAGGCGAAAAAGGAGAGCTATAAGGTACAATCAATGCGTAATCAAAATAACGCCACCACTGTCGCCACTCACTTCGTACTATCGCTAGTGGTTCGCACCGAACTGAGACCTCGCGGCGCCATCTATTGACATCATTGTGAAGTTCTGTTAAAAATACTGAAGCTCATTAAAAATTAAATAATTTCGATTCCTTACAATATTTATTTGATTTTAGTATTTGTTGTTCAAGTACAGGATATAATTCAAATAATTGATCAAGTTTCAGGCTCAGCCTTTCAGAAAATTTAGAGTTCTGAGGTCATCTTTGGACGTTAGAAAATCGCCACTTTGAAAGCCCCCGATTTCGTCAATTTTAGGGGGAAAATTAAAAAAAAAATATATTCTTGTACTCTATTTCGTAATTACGAGATCTTTAAAATGATATACCGCAACCCTATGTAACGCTATAAAAAATATTTTACTTCGCATTCGCTTCTATGAAGGCCCCCCTGAAATAAACATTTTTATAACTTTTTAAGCCATATTCGGCTGGAGGTCATTGGTTTACAAAATATTATATTTAAAGATGAAGTAATTACGTTCAGTAATTCAGAAGTTATAATGCTCTGACAGACGGACGGACGGGCGGACAAGTGCAAATTCACCCAAGTAGACTCAGAGACCTTCGCTTCGCTCGGTCAAAAAATCGCCCGCTGCGCAGGTACAACTAGTGTTCTCACGTGAACCAAACTGAACATTAAAGATGAAAGAACTCACCGTTCTTCGCCTATCGGGAATATCGGCGGAGACCGTCTGCCCTGGTATGGACGCTCGGCCCCGGAAAATGTCCATCACTTTGGCCATAGCGCTCGGGCGACGCGATGTCGAAGCCGAAACCGTATGATAGTACTGCATGAGAAAAGTTACACTAGTTATAGTTAGTAACCAATAGCGTAGGCCAACGTTTTAAACGAACAAAATGAATGTTTCAGAGAACGCCAGTAAGTAATTATTTTTGTTAAATCAAAGTCATTTGTTAAGTCGAGGTTATTATACTATCGACGATTTTATTGACGACAAAGTTGCAACCGGCCTCGCATCCAGTGACCCACAAATCAGTGTAATACTTGTAACGTTGCGTATGTAATACTGAATTATTGTAAACTCTCTTTTTTTGTGTTTCTTTTTTTGAGATGCACTTTTCTCAAAAAAAGAAAGAGTTTACAATAATTCAGTATTACATACGCAACGTTACAAGTATTACATTGATTTCTGCTGAGTTTCTTGCCGGATCTTCTCAGTAGAATCAACTTTCCGAACCGGTGGTAGTCGTGACTTAACATAAGTGACACAAGTTGTCCTACATGAAATAAATAAATCATTTATCATTCATCATTTATATTTTTTTTTAATTGCCTTCCATAAATCAGTGTAGATCACGTGTTAACAAATAGGAAGGACATACCTGTCCTTCGATAGTAGATCGATAGTAATTTGAATATCTTCCACAAGGCAAATCACTATCGATTCCATCATTAAAAATACAGGCTATAATATCCTACCGATTTATAAAATTGGCGAATAGCTTATGCCGCCTTAAAAAAATACGAGAATTAAAAAATTTCAGCAATAGTCTTTTTATCTAACAAACACGAAATACTTTCGAACTAAAAGGCACCATTTGTTCTGTTTCTGATGATAACTAAATATATTTACCTATTTTTAAGTGCCCGATGTCACAGTTCTGTGTTATGTATCATCATCACTACAGCCCATTAACGTCCCACTGCTGGGCACAGGCCTCCACTCTCATAGGAGAGAGGATATTAGAGCTGCTGAGACCAACAACGCTGCTCCAGTGCGGGTTGGCGGGCTTTAACGACTATTATCATTTTAGTGATAATAACCGGGACCGACGGCTTAACGTGTTATGCATACCTACTTTTTATGTTGAACTGTGTTAGAAGTTAAAAAATGATACCCATTCACTTACCCTGTAATGCGCACCAGCCTTCGATGATTCCCTGACTGATGTGTTCGATTTATCCTGTGAAAAAACAATCCGGTTTAGAAATATGATGGATATGTTTGCTCAATTCATTCTCCATTCTGCAATGCCTATCTGTTTATAATAGGGAGAGATGGCGTAACACTGAGAAGGCAGTAATATCTGGTCTAGTGGGAAGCTTCGGCTGTGGCTAATCACTGTTAGCACAGACGTGCTTCAAAGTCATTTAGCGTTCCGGTACGATAACGTGTTGTAACCAGTTATATTATAAGAAATAGTTGCACTTTTTGTAACTATCGCTTGAAAAGCTGATTCAGTAATAGGTGGGTGCTACACTCCACTTATGTCCATAGTGAAATTCTGCCCGCATGATGATGGGCCATTCACTAGATATGGCAAATCAAAAACGTGATATGATTACCAAAAATGAACCATGGCTAAAGCTGATTCTTGTACAGTATTAAAGTATGCACAGTACCTATGTAAACAGTACAAAAACCTAGTAGGCCTTTAACTAGATATCACCTCTCAAAGACGTTATAAACTTACAAACTATAAAAAAATGTTAGCAATTATATAACAATATCACGTTTTTGATCGACCATATCCAGTGAATGGCCCATCAGCATGCGGGTAGTATTTCACTATTGACATCAGTGGAGAGTGTAGTACTCACCTATTACTGAATCAGCTTTTCAAGCTATAGTTACAAAAAGTGCAGCTATCTCTTAGTCTATTAGGGGTGAGGGTAACAGGTTAATCCGCTACCATCTTATACAGCATCATCACTTGCCACCAGGTAAGATTCCAGTCAAGAGCTAACTTTTAGTGGAATAATTTTTTTACCTCGAATACGGCATCGGCTACCACATGAGCTGAGCCATCCTTCGTCTTCATGGCCAGTGACGCACCACTTGAGCTGTTAGGTACCTCGGCATTATCCGATTCAGATTTCGTTGATTCTCTGATAGGTGGGCTCGATTTCGTCATATTCTGTAAAAAATCAAAGAGTATTTTTTATTTTTCTAATCTGATTTATTAGAAGGCTTTTCAAAAGTATTATTAGTATCGATAATGTATTCACTATCTCAGTATCAACATCTCAACCCATCGCTGCGCCGGTCCACTACCACGGGTATCCGCTCAGATTGGGAAGAGTTATGGCCACAGTCCACCATGCTTATTCACGTAATTTAGTATCTACTTCAATTTAAATAAGGTTCAAGAGGTCGACCGATTATTTTTATTTATAGACTGGCGCTTGGCTGCAATCAGACTTGCTGGCAAGTAGTAATGCAGTCTTAGTTGGAGCGCGCTTGCCTAGAAGATGTCTATTCAATCTTGATTTGAAAATATAAAATTTTAACTTACTTACTATCTATACTTTAATATTACAAATACGAAAGTTTGGATGGATGAGTGGATAGATGTTTGTTACTCAATCACGCCAGAACGGCTGAACGGATCTGGATGAAATTTGGCACAGAGATAGATTACAGTCTGGAATAGCACATAGGTTACTTTTTATCCCGGAAAATTAAGGAGGATTAATTAAGGAGTTCCCGCGGGAACTATAAATAATTACTATACATTTTCAGAACCTATATAATACAATTTAATACTGAACTGGATTTATTTAATTTAAATACGCTTACGCTTAACACTGAACGTGCAAGCAGAACCCAAAACTAAAATCTAGTCTAGTCTTAAAAATAGTTATAAAATGTATAGCCAATTCTTAGTTTAAAGGTAACGATAAACTTACAATAACATACAAAATGCAAAATTCGTAAGCGTTCTTCAAATAATACCAGAAAATGACTACCACTAAAGGAAGTACACTGAAACAACAACTGACAAGAAGAATGAACCACATGGCGCTTCACCAAATTATTTAGACGAACACAGTTTAAATAACAAGTTTGCTTTCGTTCTTAGATCCATCCACCATACACTACAGCCTATTAACGTCCCACTGCTGGGCACAGTCTCGTTCTTCGATAATTTAATCGTATTTTGTAAGGAGAAATTCAGAAACTTATAGAAGCACTTCCGGGACAATAACTATCTTGCACATACTGGTAGTCACGTCACACACAAAAAAATATGAAGAAAAATTTTGGACACATACCGTAATTTTTTGTTTTAAATATCGATATATAAAGTTAAACTGAGGCATTACGGCTCGTGTTTGCAACTATTTAACGTAACTTAAACGCAAAGTTATCGAAACTACGATAAATTGTACAGTTGTTTTCATTGGCAAGATTTGACTACCCTACATCAAAGTTAATCATTTGGTTGACTTTGATGCAGGTAGTTCGAGTAGTGAACAAAATATGCAAAGGATTATCAATGGCGCTCAATATAAATAATTTAGTTTAAGGGATGGTTTTAAATAGTAAACTTTGAATAAAAGACTAATTTATGTTTTTTTTTTAATTTACGTATTGCGAAGCGAATTCCTTTGGGAATATGAGACGCGGTTAACCGCTGAATACGAGTCTCCGCACTGAATCAAGGCTAAGCAAGCAAAGTTTAGGCTATAGTCCACCACGCTGGTCAATTAAAGATAGTCAGACAACACACAAACACATCTCTCGGGCAAGCAGGTTTTCTCACGATGTTTTTCTTCACCGTTAAAGCAAGTGATATTATAATTAACTAGCTGATGCTTGCTACTTCATCCACGTGGATTGAAGTTTTTCGGTACCTGCGGGAACTTTTTAATTTTCCGGGATAAAATAAGCCTATGCGTTATTCCACACATAATCTATACCTATCTCTGGCCTATCATCCAGATCCGTTCAACCGTTCTGGCGTGATTGAGTAACAAACATCCATCCATCCAAACTTTCACTTAACATTGCTCAGATCAGAAGATCCCCGAATAAGCAACCCAGATCTTAAACACTACGCTACCACCACTTCACAATATTATGAACATAATAATAAACTAATATTATGAATACGAATGTGTGTTTGTCACGCTTTCACGGTACATCTTTTCACGCCATTTTGATGAAATTTGTTACAAACTTACGTGGTGTCCCGGGGAACTTGCATAGCCTACTTTTTATCCCGGAAAATTGAGGAGTTCGAAGCAGACAAATCTGTGTGGTTCAATGTGAAGCTTGCACGTGTAGCTTGCGATAATAAGCCAGCAATTGCACCGGCACAACACCACACCACACCACACCAAATCTTCTAAATTACTGTGAACATGTCTCAACGTACGTTTCACTCCGACACAGGAGCATCTTCATGAGATGTTGACTCAGCAATGCACGATTGTAAACAACGTTAAACCTGATGTGTACAACTTTGCAATCACGTTTAAACGTGCGTGTTAAGCTTCTTGTTTTTTTTTTTATCCGCTACAAGTTAGCCCTTGGCTGCGATCTAACCTGATGGTAAGTGATGATGCAGTCTAAGATGGTGGCGGGCTAATCTGTTATGGCAGTTATATTAAACCCATACCCCTATACGGTTTCTATACAGCATATCGTATCGGAACGCTAAATCGCTTGGCGGCACGTCTTTGCCTATAGGGTGGTAACTAGCCACGGCCGAAGCCTCCCACCTCCCAGCTAGCCTCCCAGGCCAGACCAGGCAATATCCTTGATTATCATGGACTTCCGCAAACTTCGGACTTCTAATTCTACGCGGACTTCTATCCAATATTTCAATACTACATATTTTCATGGCTTCAAAACGCAGCATGGCATTACACGCTATAGCTAAGCGTGGTGTTGGCAAACGTAACGTTTCAGAATTGTACCTAAACTGAATTTAGCTGTTACAATAATAACAACGCCCCTGTGGGAATTTACTGTTAGCTGAAATCTGCAAACTGCAAACATGTGTTAGCTATATATATTATGCTATATTATTAGGACTACCTCGTTGGACAGTGGTTAGCATGTTCGACTGCAACCGACTAGGTCCCGGGTTCGAGTCCTGGGTCGGGCCATAACAAGTAGCTATCGGGTTTTTCTGACAAGAAATTCTCAGTACTAGCCCAGAGTTAGGAAGTTGGCGGTGTTTCACCCCCGTGTCTCAGAGAGCACGTTAAGAAAAGAGTCCTGCGTCTAATCTCCCTCCGATTGTGTCGGATTTTCCGTCCCATCGGGGTATGAAAGTACAGGAACAGAGAGTGCACCTGTGTATGCGCACATAATTGTGCACTATAATATCTCGCGCGCAAGTGCTAATCTCTCGGCGGCCTATATCTCTGGAGATAAGCCGCCGTGGCCGAAATTCGGTCGGGACTCGGGAGGACATATATTATATATATTAAGAATTAAGTATGTAATCAATAATTAATACAGATTAGCCTTCTGAAAGTGATAGCTAATCTGTATTAATTGAAAACGGTACTAGTAATCGCTCGTTCGGCCTTCGCCTCATCATTTAACACATATTTTGTTCTTTTATAAATTTTAAAACAATGCCCTATACTCGATTGCCATCCCTAGTGGGAAAGAGTCAACTATGACCTTTAAGACGACGTTGTCTCACATTGACTTTGTGCCACAAGTCGGCCAAATTTTAAGTGACTATTCCAAAGTTCAAGCAAGGCAAGCTCTCGACTGGAATCCTCAGGGAAAAAGAAAGCGTGGTCGACCCAAACAAACTTGGCGACGTACGATTCTGGCGGAGGTCCCGAGGAGATGGATGACGTGGGATGAGGTCAAGGGTGTAGCTTCTAACCGCTCGAGATGGCGCAACACTGTAGACGCCCTCTGCCTCACTAGGGGAACATAGGACACTAACACATTCCAAAGTCAGTACATCTAAAGTCGAAGATATAATTACCTGAACGGCAGCCTTGACTTGTTGCATAATCGAAGGCTGCTTCTTGGCCTCCCCACGAGACCGAGATTTGAAGATGTCGAACAGTGCCGGCCTGCGGCTCACCCCGGTTGTACCTGGCACGAAGCGATTAAACATTAATTATTCACACAGGTTGTATAAAATAAGTATTCTTAAATCAAAGAAAAAAGAACAACATTCGCCAATGGTGTCACAGACAAAACATAGATACAGATGTAAAAATTTCGTCTGTAACCCAGAATGGATTTTTACCATTTTTTTAAAAAAGCTTATATCGTCCGCCATATTGAATTTTACCTTTTTTCGTATTATTCCAGCAAATCCTTTTAATTGATACCCGTATATATCATCAGGGCTTTTGGATATCACTCACTTGCTATCCTACTTTGAAAAACTAGCCACGTGTAAACCGGGCATTAGGCTTACCATGAATGGTTTGTTGGTACATAGTGTGTCCTTGGCCATCGTCAGCTGAACCACGTCGCTTCCGCTCACCAACTGATTGCCAGCTGCGAGTGATAGCTGCATCCAGACGTTGTTCTACAGAAAAACCGACAAACGTGAATTTATACACGTAATAATTTATGTACTTACACTGACGAATATCAGGTTTTTGGTAGTCAAATTGTATCAGTGCAGTGTGAAATCACCGAGTGAATATGCGCGTATGCGACACTCTTTTACGGGCGCTTTGGCCTTTTTTACTGTAATTTTTTTTAAACGAATGACAGCACTGGGTATAAAAGTACGATGCGCCGCAGAGCATAGCGCGTCGTTAACGCGTTTCTGCAAGAAGCGACGGATCAAATATTAAGAATATAAAACTACCAATAAAGACTAGAAAAATTGCCATACTCTTTACAGGTTAACCAGTTTCTCTTGGACTGCATTATCACTTACACAAGCTGAGATCGCAGTCAATGTCTTAATGTCTTATCTTATCATCGAATAATAAAATAATAAATTATGAACAGCAAATAAAACTCAGGGTAATTTTATGATTGTACTTAACAAAATAATCTTTCTATGAATTTCACTTTAGAGAGTTTATTGTATTATTATAGCAAATTACATAATGGATCATTACTTCATCAGTTTTCTACACGATTCACGTAGACGTGTAACGCGTGCATTGTTAAGAAAAAAGCGTTACTGTCCACTGCTCACTTGTTACCATAGAAAGAAATGTAAACAAGCAACGTGTTAAGCCACGAGCAACCTACACGCCAAAAATAATTAAGAGTCCGAATTAACATAATTTTAATGGATAAGCACGTGCACTCTACAAAACCGTGACAGCCTCTTATATAAAGAGTTTTGTATGTTATATACGCATACTTAAAATAAGTATTCGTATAAACTTGAGAGCAATCGAATTCGACTCACATTGTATTAGTTGACCGAGCGAAGCGAAGGTCTCTGAGTCTACTTGGGTGAATTGGCACTTGTCTGTCCGTCCGTCCGTCCGTCCATCCGTCCGTCCGTCCGTCCGTCCGTCCGTCCGTCCGTCCGTCCGTCCGTCCGTCCGTCCGTCCGTCCGTCCGTCCGTCCGTCCGTCCGTCTGTCAGAGCATTATAACTTCTGAATTACTGAACGCAATTACTTCAGCTTTAAATATAATATGTAAACCAATGGCCTCCCGCCGAATATGGCTTAAAAAATAATAAAAATCTTTATTTCAGGGGGGCTCTCATAGAAGCGAATGCGAAGTAAAATATTTTTTATAAAGTTACATAGGGTTGCGGTATATCATTTTAAAGATAATTAGGAATAGAGTCGGAAAATATTTTTTTTTAATTTTTCCCCCAAAATTGACGAAATGGGGGGCTTTCAAAGTGGTGATTTTCTAACGTCCAAAGATGACCTCAGAACTCTAAATTTTCTGAAAGGATGAGCCTGAAACTTGATCAATTATTTCAATTATATCCTGTACTTGAACAACAAATACTAAAATTAGATAAATATTGTAAGGAAACAAAATTATTTAATTTTTAATGAGCGTCAGTATTTTTAACAGAACTTCACATTTATGTCAATAGATGGCGCCGCGAGGTCTCAGTTCGGGGCGAACCACTAGTTTAAATAAGATATTCGTCGTCGTCGTCTCAACCTATAGACGTCCACTGCAGGACGAAGGTCTCCTGCATGGATCGCCACCGAGCACATAAGATAAGATATTCATTAGTATTAAATAATTAAATTAAATATATTAAGATTGCTATGGCCAAGTGTAATCTGGCTAGTAGTCTGCGCGTTTTCTTGAAAGGTTAGCTTTTGAACTAGCAATATAGACCTTATGTACTCGTAAATGTCAATTACTGCCAGTACTCTGTGGACAATTGTTGCGTGTGCACAGTCGATAAAGCTTACCCTCAAGGATACTGATCTATACTAATATTATAAAGAGGGAAAGTTTGTGAGTTTATGACGTTGTAGGGGGTAAACTCTGTATCTACTGAACCGATTTTGAAAATTCTGGTACCAATAGAAAACCACATTATTTGTGAGTTTCATATGCTATATTTATGTCACCGTAAGATTGTAAAAACCGTTAGATTATATAATATAACGTTTTTTATCTCGATAGATTATAAACTGTCGACAGATTGTGAACCGTAACATACTGCTTACAATTTAACGCGTTATTTTTCGGTAAATTGTAATATATTAGGTATATTAACCCGATAGAACCTAAGTGCCCGGCCTGGGCCCGGGCACTACCTGAATATTCATGTCAAACCCTAACCTAACCTATAGTTCGCGCGCGAGTTGAATGCAGAGTAAATGTATGGTGACACTTACATTTACTCATGCATACATTTACTCTGCATTCAACTCGCGCGCGAACTGTACAAGAAAGAGACAAGAAAACGTAAAAACAATAAATATTTCATAAATTAATACTCAGAACATTGAACGGTTCACAATCTTTCGACAGTTTATAATCTAGCGGGATAGAAACCGTTAGATTATAATCTAACGGATTTTACAATCTTACGGTGACATATATATTAACCCGAAAAATTAGGGAGTTCCCAGGGGAATTTAAAAAACTTATTTCACGCGGACGAAGTCGCGGGCATCTACTAGTATTATTTTTAATGTGTGCCCGTCGGTCTGTCGGTTACCTTCTCATGGATCCGCCATGAAATCGACCTTGATTAACATTTAGACCTTGTATGCTAGATTCAGATATCAGCTGGTCTGCTGTCGTGGGTGGCAGCACCCAAATCCACACGGGCGATGTCATGGCCATTTTTAACCGGCTTAAAAAAGGAGGAGGTTCTCAATTCGACTGTATGTTTTTTGTATGTATGTTACGCGATCGTTGTGCCAATTATAAATCAATTTTGATGATTCTTTTTTTGTTCAGAGGAATCATCATACTTCAGAGGAATACAAAGATTCAAAAATATTTAAGTACTAAATGATGCCAGCGACTTCGTCCACGTGGACAAAGGTTGTTTGATTCTCTCGGAAAGTCCATAATAAGGATAAAAAGCAGTCTATGTCCAATCCCGGGTTACAATCTGATCTGTGTAGGTAGGTACTTAATTTAATTTATTTGAACTACCAACAGAATTACAAGTTGTAGGTATACAAAATGTTGAATGGCTTAGGCAATAGGTAACAAGCAATTCAATTTATAATAGGTAGTTACATCATGCACATAGGAAAAGTCGTACATAATTGACACAAGTCAAATTTCGTCAAAATCTGTTGAAAAGATGGAACGTTCATAAACACACTTTCCACTTATAATATTAGTATGGATATTGATGAAGAAACCTGTCAATTTCGGTCACTCTCTTATTAAATAGCTGTTGTCCTTAATTTTCACAGCGATTTTATTGAAGTCAAGAGGTCTATGCCCACTCCATTATAACTTGTTTGTTATTGAGTAGCGTTTTTATCAATACCAAAACAACCTCAGCTTTACATCGACAACATAAAATAGCTTTCAGACAATGAGTCGCATACCAAAATAAATTCAATACGGCTGATGTAATGGCAAATAGCAACGTCTTTATTTTATGCAAAAGCCCAATATGCATAATGCATTTTGTGTTGCGATTTATCAGGACAGGTTTCAATCATGTATGTCTCCATGATGATATTATATTAGGCAATAAGGTAAAGTAAGCAAAACGTTAAAGTAGTAGTTACTTATTTGAATCAACGTGCATATCTTACTCTATATAATAAATGTTACCTGACTAAATAAAATACAAAATAGATTTTAGTAACTACTAGGTAAGTACTTACTTATCACATAAAACTAATCAGAAAGCGTGTCTGTCTGTTTGTTTGTTCTTTGTTTTCGCTTTGACTGCTCAACCGATTTTTAACTAAATTTGGCACAAAGTTTAAACATTACCTACGGATTTGTATAGGGGAAGCGGAGGATTCCCTATGAATATAAATAACTAAGTATTTCTACACACAGTACAGTACAGTATAATGAAAAAAATGGATAGATAAAGTGTTTTAAATATCACTTAATCTTTCTTTCTTAGATAACATCCTAATAAATCCGTTGGGAATAAGTTATCGAAGAACTTTTGAAATGATCCAATAAGCCTATAACAGAATATTCGAAAGTATAGTTTGTCTCGGTTCTAGTAAATTTATCAATCAAAACTACTTATATCTCTGTTTACTTTATAAACTATACAGGATTGAAACATTAGAGTTCGTAGGCATTTATTTATTCAGAATTTTCTTTTAGAATTATCGGAAATCAGAATAGATTGGTACGATAGGAGCAAGTTTGGGAAATTATTAATCGAGCAAATTAAAAAAAAACCGGGCAAGTGCGAGTCGGACTCGCGCACGAAGGGTTCCGTACCATTATTAATAAATAATTACCTTTGTTAATGAACCGCAAGACTAACTTTGTTTGTAGAGGTTTATTGTTAATATCAAAAAAACTATGCTAGTTAGAGCATTGGCTATAGTTTTCCTGTAAAATATACGTAAATTCCTATTGACCATAATTATTTCAAATTTTTCGATTGGTAAACTCCGGAGATAAGGGGGGGAGGAACGGTATTTTTTAGACATTTTCCCCGATAAATCAAAAACTATCATAACTAAAAATAATTAAAAATCTGTTTTAGAATGTACAAAGTAAACCTTTTCATATGATACCCCACACTTTTTTTTAATTCCAGTGTCTTTGGGCCACTAATATACACAACTATTCCAAATTTCATGTCGATAGCTTCGGTAGTTACTGAAATAATCGAGTGTGACGGACGGACAGACGGACAGACAGACGGAGAAAATCGCACCATAAGGGTTCCATTTTACTATTTTGGTACGGAACCCTAATTATTATCGACTGTCAATGGGAGACATTTACTAAACCGTGTGTGCAAAAAATTTGTTTAATTGGCGATAATAATGAATCACTAATGAATAAGTAAAATGTGCTGCTTGTAATAACTATATTATTACTAGTGGTTCGCCCCGAACTGAGACCTCGCGGCGCCATCTATTGACATCAATGTGAAGTTCTGTTAAAAATACTGAAGCTCATTAAAAATTAATTACAGGATATAATTCAAATAATTGATCAAGTTTCAGGCTCAGCCTTTCAGAAAATTTAGAGTTCTGAGGTCAACTTTGGACGTTAGAAAAACTCCACTTTGAAAGATCGTCAGAAAAGAAGATTGATTTCGTCAATTTTAGAGGAAACATTAAAAGAAAAAATTTTTTGGACTCTATTCCTAATTATTTTTAAAATGATATAGGTACCCAACCCTATCTAACGCTATAAAAAATATTTTACTTCGCATTCGCTTCTATGAGAGCACCCCTGAAATAAAGATTTTTATAACTTGGCCATTGGTTTACATATTATATTTAAAGCTGAAGTAATTACGTTCAGTAATTCAGAAGTTATAATGCTCTGACAGACGGACGGACGGACGGACGGACAAGTTCAAATTCACTCAAGTAGACTCAGAGAGAGATATAGTTATTAGGTTGATGGACTGAAATGACTAGGTACCCTGTAGCCTGCAACTTATGCGGTCGATCGGTCACTTGAACAAATTATACAGATTCAATACTGCCACGACGGCAATTATACACACCTCTCTTTTGCCGTCTATCGTCACTGTTTCTTCGGACTTCCTTTTCCTTAACGACCTTTTTTGGGATTTCTTTTTCTTTTCGTGCAGGTAACGAACCCCATGTCCCTGAACGCTCACGTTTTGCCACAGCCTTCTTATCTTCTAGAGTTTCCTTTGTTATTTTTTTTACAGCTTTATCATTAATTTTTGTATTATCTACTTTAGAAACCTGCAAGAAAGATATTTTTGTTAAATTAAATCAGAATGACTTTATTATTACATTACTTTAGTAATGTTATTATTTCCTTTTACCTGCTTTTCATCAGTTCTTTTAACCCAAATGTCTTCCTCGCTAGTAAGAACTCCGTCCACAGTAGATCTGATTTCGATTAAACTGCTATCAAAGTAATGTTTATCGTGATGGAGATTCTGTCCCGTAAAAATAGTTCTTACATTAGGTCTCTGTTCTTCTGCCCCTTTGGTTCCAAAATGTACTGTATGAGCATTATTTACTTGATTTCTCAAAGCACGTGCAACTGGTGCTGACATTTGTGCAGTTTTCGTAACTAAAAATTTGTGCTTTGCTCCCATTACTGTGCGTTGTGATGTATCTCGTGATTCAGTAGCATTTGATTCATTACTATCATTAATTGATTCATTATTATGCTCCTCGCTCTCAATTTTCATCTGATCTTTGGGTTCTCCAAAGTCATTGTCTAAATCTAAATTTAGCTTTTCGGAATCAGCCTTATAAGCACTCGGAGAATGCCTACGGTGACCGTCTTTCTTTTCATCGTCTTCGTCTTCTTCTCGACATTGCGATAGTCTACGTCTTTCATTAAATGGAAAGGGGGATGCAGAATTACGACTTGACAAATTATTGCAATGGTTCATAAAATAATGTTGGAAAAAGCTATCAGTTTCAGGTGTGTCATTATTATCACCTTGAATAATATCTTTTAAGGCGGCTAAAGAAGTTATAGTGTTGTAATTTAAAGCATTAACTAATTCTTCACTATCTGTGGAACTCGCGGAGTCACCTACATCTTCTTTCGCAGTTTGAATCTCCTTGCTAAGAGTTACATCAGTGACTTCGATATTTTTAGTTTCCATTTTCTTCTCCTTCTCATTTTTACGGTCGGCTTTCTTCCCTTTTCTTTTGGAATCCATTGAACAGAAGCAAACTTAATAACGACACACTACTTTTACACGTTTGTCTTTACCACATACAGTCACATGTTAAGTCTTCTATTACCAAACAGTTTAGGTGATTTCGTAACTAATTTCACAGTATCCGTCACCGGACGGATGGCATGATAATGTTATTGAACCACAAATATTTTTCAAAATACATTTCACAATGCTAAAACATACTTATTATTAATTTTCCGGTCACGAATCTCGTGTAGTGGCTGATAGCAGCCTATGTATCGGTATGTAGCAATAAGCATATTAATATACGTACATGTTGTATTTAGTTATGATTTTACATGAACAAGTTGGACCCTGCTTAGCTTAGTGACAAATGAGAAGTATGATGTGCCGAGTGAAAAGGATTTCTATATGAACCTGTAGTTAAGTGGAGCCAGTTGCATTCCAGGCAATCAAGGACCCTATGGAACGAAAAAAGCATAGGTAACTCCCGTCAACCCTGGAAGAAAGTTGACAAAAAAAAGCAGCATTAGAAAATTTTACTATTGAATAAATCAAGTTATTTAATTGTGCAAAAGGGCCTAAGTGTGACATTGGTTCAAGAGTTAAGAAACGCTAAGTTCTCGGTAAAACTGAATATTAATCTATAAATCGGAAAGAAAACCTTGTACTACAAAACAAGTAACAACCACTTTTCATTATTTGAACTGAATAATTATTATGAATCAATTATTGTACTTACTTAAGTTCAATTCAATTCAATAAGTTAATAGTTAATTTGATATCAAAAGTCGAAATGACATCACATGACAGGACATTAATGATCATTAAAATGGGTATTTTAAATGCTAGGGTTGTCACAATCTTTAAAAAAACAGGCAATGTGGAAGTCATTTATAAATAAAAGTAAGTAACGAATTAAGTTGTGTTCCGAAGTAAGAATTTCAGTAATTTAAGATAAAATTTGTAGTAAGTACTTAGTTAAACTAAAATCAAACATGTTTAGTAGGTACACAAATTGTCGAAAGTAGAAAAAGTAAGTATAAGTACTCTAAGGTATTAAGTTTTTGAAGTTAGAGACTTGAAAATCGGCATTTAGGTTAATAATTTTTAATAATAATAACCTGTAGAAGCCGTGTTACGATAATCCATCCCGAATGGAGGTTGGAAGGTTACATGAAAGTTCTGTGTATTTGAAGTGTAGACATGAAATCAGCATTTAGGTTATTATTTATTAGTTTTAAATTGTAAAAAAACCTCTATAAGGATAAACATATACCTATGCATAGATAGTTCCGGGAAAATCTCATAGGAAATCGGAAATAGTACGCGGACGAAGTCGCGGGTGACACTGACCAATAGTAACTTATACCAGCATCAAAGGTAATGTGTGCGAAACGGTTGAGATTATCAAATATCTACTTAACTTAAAATATTAAAAAGTGCCAACCCCGATCACAAACTACATTAGTTGCAAAGTATATGTACCTAGATAAATTGACTGCATAATATTCATGAGATAAGCTCGACGGAACTAACGATAGTCCACCATTATTATATTTATAAAGCCCTCTTTAAACACTCGACAAGCGTAGCATAGCTCAATAAAACATATTATCAGGGCATGTGTATATGTTACGAGTCAAACCCTTAAAGACGGGCATTGCTGACATAACCCAGGTTTGACAAAAGTTAACAGGAAAGAGCATGTTTGAAAATAGCAAATATAGTTATTGCTATCTTGGGCCTGGGTTACAACTTACCAAGTTACAGTCGGAGCTGTGAACAATGTAGAACCAGGGCAATTGTATCGGCATTTTTTTAATTGCCTACTTACTTGTTAGTTATTTTAGTTAACTGAGCAATATCTAAACAATAAATCGCTGAATATGGACTCAACCTATATAGAGACAATTTGCAATGCTGACGATGTCCGCGCTGATAATTCCATAAATAATTATTGTAATCAGTAGGTACTTCAATATCATACTTCATTCTTAATATTATAAATGCGAAAGTGTGTTTATTTGTTGGTTTGTCCTTCAATCACACCGCAAAGGAGCAGATTGACGTGATTTTTGGCATGGGTATAGCTGAGGACTGAAGAGTGACATAGGCTACTTTTATCCAAGAAAATTGAGGAATTCCCGCGGGAATATTAAAACTTAAACCACGCGGATTAAGTCGCGGGCATCAGCTAGTTATAACTTAAAATACATTGAAAAACATTAAAAATACTGAGCGTAACTATAGCATGCGTCTCAGAATTAGAATGTTTGATGATTTTAAATATGATAGTTAAAAGGAAATAAAATTCGAGTAATTAAGGGGGATGACAAGGGTCTGCCCGCGAAATTCAAATTTAATTTGGTTTTTCACAATTTGTAAACTAATACGACAAAGTAGGCTTATGGCATTCAAATTGCGAGCCTAGGAATATCATCTTCACAGGTTTATATAAAAATCTTTACTTGAAAGTGTCCAGTTTAAGAAATTAGTCAAAATAATGAGTTTGACGTGAGTTACTCACAAATTAGTCATTATTTTGACTAATTTCTACTAAGCCTACTTTGTCGTATTAGTTTACAAATTGTGAAAAACCAAATTAAATTTGAATTTCGCGGGCAGCGCTAAAGAACCGCTCAAGGGCGAAACGGATCTCGCACCAAGGAATTCACAAGTATCCACGATCAGTTACTTTAATAATACTAAGTACATACCATAATTACATATTTCTGGTTCCAAGACAAATAGCAGATTTTGTAAAGACATGGCTCATTAATTTTAATCCTTGAATATAGTCTAAAAGTTAGTCACAGCTATTATTTCTCGATATTCCGCTCATTATGCCGATGTTTGGATTTTGTACTGTGAGGAGAATTTACTAAGAATTAGTGAAAGACCTTATAAGAGTCAATAACCTCGGCAAACTTTTTATTGCTAAAATGAACATTAGGACAAAGATCATGACGAGGAAGAAAACAATGTTCGATGTAATTATCTAGATACTCGTACGTTATCAAATTAATAATGCAATGAGGAGATCTGTTGAAGGTCTAGACCAAAACATCTCCACGAGGCAGGTCGCAGGGCACAACCGACTCGTACAACTGATAGACGATCGGGTCCCACTTCCAAGGTTGAATGACGACTCGCAATAGAAAGCACAAAGACACTCCCAGCCTGGAGCCTGGGATCCGCTGAACAGAAGCAGCACAAGACCATATTCTGAGGAAATTCTGGCACAAGACGTGGTAGACAAGTACTCACTGATCTACTTGCATGTATTGTAATTTGTATGTAATCCTTAAACTCATATTAATTCCTAAACAAGAGATTACTGTAACTAAATCGTACTTCTTGAAACATCTGAGTTAACTTTTAATAACCCTACAGGCTACATTACTAGAACAAGAATCTGCGCGGGAGATACTATAGTACACATGTGTATACGCTGTGGTTTTCATTCGTGCCAATTTGAAAATATTCACGGCTTACTAACTGATGAAGAATGCGTAAAATCGTCATACCTAACTAGCTGTGGACCGGCGCGGTGGTGTTCCTAGTCCTACATACTCGTAGTGCAGCGATAAAGCTGTCCTTGTCCGTTTACCACTGCACATTCATTAATCGTAAACGCACTTGGTACGCCAGCATTAATCGTTATTAGAAACATTTAACTGCCTCGTCGGTCTAGCGGTTAGCATGTTTGACTGCGATTGACAAAGTCCTGGTTTCGATGCCCAGGTTGTAAAATAACTTATTAATTATTGGGTTTTTGGAGTTTACCTACTTTAGAATCGATTTTCATATATCGATATACCTATATATCGATGCCCGGGTTATGAAAATTTATCCGTTAGGTTATGTTTCCATGACTATGTAATGTATTTTGATGAATATAAATTATATAATTACTTAATATTAATAAAAGTATCAAGCACGCTTTCAATAATATAAAAAATGCGTTTATTCTAATTTATATATTTTGTAATCCTTCGTAAAGAGTAAACTCCAGTCGTGCGTCGGAGCTGACACACACAATTTTTTATTTCTGTTAGAAAATATCAGTTAGCCTGGATTTAGGGAATTGGTGGTGTTCTACCTCTGTTCCTCAGACAGCCGCCTGAACCGCCATATAAGTAACCAAATAAACGCCTAACGTCTTGCGCCTGATGTCTCTTGGACGTATCAGATTTGCACCTAATTATTAAGTAAACTAAACATCTGCAGAACACAGCATTTGAGCATTGTAGGTCAAGTTGTTTACGAAAGGTTGTTTGTATATGCAATCTCCTGACTTAAGGTTCCTTATCGAAATAACGATTTTTCACGCGGGCCACATTAAACTAATGAGACTAAACTTAAAATGATAAAATAACTGATCTAAAATTTAGATATATACACATATATATATATATAAAAGAAAAATGTGACTGGCTGACTGATTGATCTCTCAAAGCACAGCTCCAAACGACATGGGTGGATCGGGCTGAAATTTGGCATACATATAGCTTTTATAACGTAGATATCCGCTATGAAATGATTTCTGAAAATCCAATCCCTAAAAGGAGTAAAAATAGTGGTAAAATAGGTGTTTGAAATTGGTATTATAAATCGAACTCAACGTGAGCGAAGCTGCGGACAAAAGCTAGTAAAAAATAAAGAAATATCTCTGTTTTAGAGTGTCTTTAGCTGTACATGTGTAATATTCTAACCGTACCTCAGAGTATTTTGTCTGATTCTTGGAAATTCATTCAGCAAGTTCCAAAAATAATATTCTAATTCTAAAAAATACATCCACGCGTCCCCAAAAAAAAAGATGGTTGACAGACAGACAAACGGACAACGAAGTGATACTTATACTTACTACTATTACTTAAGTGGCAATATTAAATATTGTTAAGTAGGTATTCCTAAGATAAATGACAGTACGCGCGCGAGATGTGTCACCACACATTTACTCTGCATTCAACTCGCGCGCGATCTATACTTAGGTAGAAGATTACGTTTTCTGTGTTTAATCTGACCGCATTTAAGAACTAGGTAGGTTTTTAACAGTAAAATCTAGGTTGGAATAATAATGCTCATTGCTCAACTAAACTGCATAGGTATTTTATAAATTTGCTTTGGCTCAGATTTGGGTACGTAACTAGGTAGGTACATTATTATTTTTTTACTAAAAATACTAGTAAGCATTATCGATTAACTTACAGCTTTATTTTGCAAGTTACATAGCTATTACTCAGGCTATCTGCCTTTGTTAGGTCAATTATTTATTGCATAACTATTTAAGTAAGTAGGTACCTACCTAGTTATATCAACTTTATCTCACGCATTTTTTTAAATAAGGAAATTACGTTTCTTCGGACGTGAATCGTGATGCAATTCCGCGTAATCCGCTGACTATACTTTGGTACCACGATCATAAGCTGGCAGTGCAAGGTGACGATCTTGCAACGAAAGTGATTTCTGCCATGATATCGTAGGAATACGTAACTCGCTGAATGAAAACGACCCAAAATATTTACGCAAATCCGTAGAGAAAATGCGGCATAGGTAGTAGTGGGCAGTGGAGGAACATACTGCCAAAACATCGATGACATCACTCTCCATAAATAGTTGCGCTATTCGTAAATAGATTTACAAGAGCCCAATACGCCGACATAACTATCAATTCGATAATCACATGCGGATTGCTTCTCTACAGCACTGTTTACGATCTGTTAATGAAGTTATAGGCGATATAGTGATGACGTTATTTAATTATTTCATAACATTGCTGCAGACAAGTAACATCTATGTACCTTTTGCATAATAACTATAAATTTGTTACCTAGTAGATCCTTTAAAACGTATGCCAGACTGATAAACATACCAGAAGTACCCAGGTGATATTAGTGGTTTTTATGGGAGCGATCAGATATCTTAACTAAGTACTTAACTATTAGTAATATTATTACCGAGTTAAGGTGCCAGCGGAGGGGGAATTGCCCATACAAACGTAATACCAAAATAATTTGTAATTCGAGAATATTTCCACCATATTATGCGATTATTAAGATTGAACTTGTATTTATATAGGTCCCTGGATAATTATTTTTTCAAAATACTTTCCCAAAATTAAATGTAAGCACATTGCGTATTGCATGTTTTTACGACATAAATGACATGTTTTATCCTTATTTGTTTCATATTAAAACCAACGATATCTCACGTACTAATTGATCAGGAACATAGCCTATATTGTCAAGTTACAGAATAACAACACGAAATTAAAAACACAACAAGTTTTCATTCATCATTTTTGGTATTCACGGAACAAGACTAAATGTATAACAAATTCTGTACGCTAATATTGCTATCTCGCTTGCACGCGATCATGTGTCATCAGCCAAATAGAGATAGCAATATACCGGCAAATTTATATTTGCAGTTCGAATAGAAGTTGCCGCCTCTTAAGTACTTAAGTATAGTTCAAGGTATAGATATAAACTTGTTAAATAATTAAGTAAAACAAACACTTTTTTGATATGATTGACCGCACACAATCTTTCTTCAGTCAACAATTTCATTAGACGCGAGGCACATCGGCAGAACCGAGGTATTTTGATAACAACAGCTCAAAAATAAGCTTTATTTACTTTGGCATTTCAGATAGAGCGGCGTGCGGCAAGCCCAGACGCGCCTAAGCTAGGCGCGCGACGCGACGTGATGACCGCGACGTCCCTATTTACAGTCCATAGTAAAGTACATAACACTCATTATAGGTAGTTATTGACCTAACTCCACTTTGTCTTTTAGCAATGGCCTTTTTAGAAATATAAACCTACAAGAATTATCGGGTGAAGCACACAAGTACCTACTTCTCGCGATTGTGACATGAGGAGCGTCAAGGCGCCTCAATAAACTACAAACGGGCCTGATACAGTGCCAATTCCAATCTCCAATGAACATTGTTTATTCGGTTTATAGATGGTTCTACAGATTTCTTCCAAGTGGACTACAGTTAACTGACGCGATAAACAAACATAGCTTATCATCTGAAATGTTGTAACTGTAATCAACTGACTAATGATAACCATACAGTGTAGAGCTATATCAAGTATGGAATTTTTAATTATCATATCTACTTAAGTTTTTGCTTTATGAATATAAAAGTGAAAACTTTTGCACATATTTGTTGTAAAGAAATAACAAAAATCTTCACTAGAATTTACACCCTAAGTAGTCATTTTCAAAAGCTAGGAAACAGAAAGATTCTCTAGGGGTCTACCGAGACTCATGTACATATTATCTGATACTAACCCACTCTAATGCAGCTACGAAGCGCCCATCTAGAAGCCACCCTGAGGAGACTGCTCAAATTCCAGTCAGAATAATACTGCTGTAATTACCTGGCAGCAACAAGTATTGTCAAATAGATTAAATTACTTTTAAGTAACTCCCGAACAAGCCAGATTCCGAAAAGGCTATAGTACCATATACCACATTCACACGCTGCGGCAGACTATACACAAGACTGAAGAGTATAACCGGCCACTATGCTTGAGGTTTGTGGACTATGAGAAAGCGTTCGATTCGGTGGATAACTTGGGTTGTATCGAGGTCTCTACAGAGATGCCAGATAGAACTACATCGGCGGCGACGGGTAGATGTAATTTCCCCGAAGCTCTTCATCTCTGCATTGGAAGACAACTTTAAGCTTCTCAATTGAAACGGATTTGGCATCAACGTCAACGGCGAGTGCATCACTTACCTTCGGTTCGCCGATGATATAGTCACCATGGCAGAAACTCTGGGGATGCTCAATGACCTGCTCAGTGGGCCTTAAAATTAACATGAGCAAGATGTCTGATCGTTCGTTCGAGAATCGTTGAGAGCTCTGCACTCGAAATTTTAGATGAGTATATATATATATACCTGGGACACACGGTCCAGCTAGGTCCAATTTGAGAAAGAGGTGTGCTGCTACCTATAGAATCCTACTCGGCTGAGCAGCGTTCTGGAAGCTTCGAGATGTCTTCTCGTCCAAGATTCCTCAGTGCCAGTCCAGTCTTTGAACAGTGATGACATATGGATGATGCGGAGTGATTTATGGGCCTCACAAGAAAGCTCAGTGTCACTCAGCAGGCGATGGAGAGAGCAATGCTCGGGGTTTCTTTGCACGATCAAATAAAAAATTAGGAGATCTGCAGAAGAACTAAAGTAACCGACATTGCTCAACGTGTTGCGACGCTGAAGTGGCAATGTGCGGGGAACATAGTTCAAAGAACTGATAGACGTTGGGGTGCCAAAGTGTTAGAATAGTGACATCGTACTGAGAGCGCAGCCTAGCGAGACCTATGTCCAACAGTGAACGTCTTTCGGTTGATGATGATGATGATGATGATGACTTATAAGTAATATAAAATGGTGGCAATCTCATTATGATAACTGATAATAGGGATTTAAGGGTCTGCATAACCCCAAAAGAAAATAAATAAGGAAAGGGAATAGGAAGTGGAAAAATTAATCCTGAAGAGCTGAATGCCTTGCAAGCAGATTATCCAAGGAGGCTCAAAAGGATATATGTAAACCCAGGCCAAATCATAAAAAAGCTAATATTCCTAAAGAGGCCTAGCCTCTCAATAAAATCTAAGCAATAATTATGAAAGAAAAGACAAAATACCTAGAACTAATACAGGAATAACTAATTTTATGCATTGAAGAAATGAAATAGTCTTATGACTCTTTCAAAATCAGCAGATCACAGCGACTGGGTATAAAGCTTGGAACAGGCTCATTAATATAGAAAATGATTAGGTGTGAACCTACAATGAGAGATGAGAGTCTGGTGACAATCGCAAAGCATTAACACTTGCAATCTGGTTAAACAGACTTAAGAGCCTGCACAACCCCAAACAAAAGAAGAAGAAAAAGAAGGGGAAGAACTTGATCATGATCTATAACTACTTAAGTGCCTCAGAAGTAGAATGTCTAAGGGTGTGATCCCTAAAATTTATTACCACAACAAAATTTAGGGCTTTCCCTACCTTTAAACTCATAACTTACCTAAACATACCCAAATAACAAAAAAAAGTCATATGTTTGCAATTAAATGAACTTATAATTATAACAGCTGTTTTTGAAATTTTGGTGTATCCTGAATAAAAACTTACTTGATTACTTATTTTGCAAATAAGTATGTAAAGTAGGTACTTAATTTGCTTAATTAATTAAAGTAACTAATTACTTTACTTATTAATTAATAAATACTACCAATATTTTTGTAAGATAGGCTTGGCTTGATGACAATCAAGCTTAATGAAAAGCAACAACAGGGCAGTGGCGTGCACGACATAGAGGCATAAAGGTACTGCTAGTTAAATGCAAAATTTTATGTTGGCGCTTACTAGCCTACAAGAATTTATTCACTCTTGCCTTAAATGTACTTAAGTAAGATAAACAGGCAACAGAAAACATGGAAGATTGTTGTTTCAATAAGTAAGAATTTTTCATGCCATAATGAAGAATCTTTTAAACAAAATTTGGTCCACCAGAACTTTATGTACATCTTGTCTTAAATCAGTAAAATATAGTTGAAGCATAGATAGCATAGCATAGCGAGGATAGTTCATAAAAAATTACATTCCCTAATCTATAGAACTTGTCCAGACTAACATATCTATTAATGCCCAGCCTAAACTGCTGGGGTTAGAAATTTGAACTTCTAGTCTAATTAATAGAGTAAATGCCCAGTTCAAAGTAAGCTAGTTTCTGCAATACTGGCAAAAATATTGTAGTATTTGATAAATCTATGCAATCATAACTTGATACCGATGTACAATACAGATAACAGTATTTAAAATTTAGTGTTTAAATTACGCATACCACTTCGCGCGAAGCTTCTAGTGTGTGTACCTAATTGTACCTGCAGTAACTTGCTGATTGTGTTGTTGCTCTAACCAAAGTATTTATGTATTTACATAGAAGTATATTTTGTCGTGGTTAGTAGTTTAAATATTCTTTTATTTTAGTGAAAGTCTACGAGAGAAGAGAGACTAGATAAAATAGTGTACGGGTTTAAAATATTAACGAGAAGACGTGACCGTATTAATTTTATGGAACAAACCGTAAACACATTAATACCAGACACAGGATTCAAAACACAGTTACACATTAGCTTGAAGATAACATTTTCACACAATACTTTTAGAACACTTAACCACTGGCTTTACGCTATTTTAATAAATAATTACGGGAAAACAATTTTACAAAAATCAGCAAAAATCACCAAATCCAAACGATTCACTTCAATAATCACACAAAGCTGACACAAAGTACTCTGTATTTTTTTTTTTTTTTTATTTAACTGGTTTAACGGCTCAGGATTCCAGTACTCTGTATCCTCTATAATCACCACAGAGTATATTGAATACATGGAGGTAACAAATACAGGTAATAATCATTCGTGTTGTCAGTTGGTTGTCATCACAGAACAATTCAATTCAATTCAATTCAATTCTTGGTTTTATGGCTTGCGTTTGTACCAAATGGGTACAATATACCTCGCCAATGACGCGTGGAATGGAGGAGACACGCTTTATAGGTGAAAGCTGGGAATTTCCAAGTGTCCAGCTTTTAATTTGGATTATGTATAAATGGCAGGTTTCTTTTTCCCAATGTTTTATGGTTAGTTTCTACCCTAGAACAACACAATATAATGATTAGCACATATAATATTTAATTTATTTAAAATTATTTGCTGATTTTTATTTCTTCATAGAGGTATATTTATATCCCGTATATTGAAGTATCCCAAAATTCAAAAATAGTGTGGTCACTCTTGTGGAAAAGGGACACAACTGTCAGTATGGTATCTCTCACTCGGAACACTTTACACTTTATTAACAAGAGCTCATTCCGATTGTACGTAGTACCTATTAGTTCCATGCGCCAGACCGAAATCCACGTACGTAATACGTAGTATTCTATACTAATCTGTGCCGAAATCCGAATACAATCGTGTTGAAAGTATGCGCAATCCGAGATAAATCAAGTTTTCCGAGTTGGTAAAAAAAAAAAAGTTGAATGGATCTCAGATTAAAAACCTAATCTGAGGAATGGATGATTATGTTTACCATGGGACTAATAAGTACTACGTACAACCGGAATGAGCTCTTGTTAATAAAGTGTGCCGAGTGAGAGATACCATACTGACCGTTGTGTCCCTTTTCCACAAGAGTGACCACACTATTTTTGATTTTGGGATACTTCAATATACGGGATATAAATATACCTCTATGAAGAAATAAAAATCAGCAAATAATTTTAAAATATTTATATTTATAATGATGTTGATATTTTATATGTAGTGCGTATTGCCTCTTAGTAAGTCTCTTACACAAGTAAGCATTTAGGTCGTCGTCAACCGATGGACGTCCACTGCTGGACATAGGTCTCCTGTAGGGCCCTCCACAAGCCACGGTCTTGCGCCGCCTGGATCCAGCGATCCATTTAGGATCGATAATTACGAAGCATTTAGGTAAAACTAGATAATTATCGGTGATGGTTTAACAAAAAATTTTTTTTTTTAAGTCGGTTAAAAATTCAATAAAACTGGTATTGCTGTAAAGTGAAACATAAATTGACTTCTCGAACCATACATATTTGGCTTTTCGAGCCATACATATTTGACTTTTCGAACATACTGGGTATATAAAATTATCAACATGCTCAAATTTTTCATACAAAAAATATTTTTAACTCTTTGTCGCTCCTGAACTCATCTCATCACTATGCCAGTCTCCATGTTTGAAAATGTTTTTAATTTCATTCTGTTGAAGTACGGTGATTCAGCACATACGGTGAAGGAAACATCGTAAGGAAACCTGGACTTGACAGTCTGAAATCACCAACCTGCAGTGAGCAAGCGTGGTGATTAATGCTCATGCATTCTCCTAGTGAGAAGAGGCCCTTGCCCAGTAGTGGAACAGTTACGGGCTGGATTATTATCATTATCTGTAAATGTACCTATTCAAGATAAAAATAAAATTGATCTTGCTTACCACGAGGAATCGTGAGGGAAGAGCATTTTCTTTTAAAACGGGCCGTGATAAATTAGGAATATAATCCTCTGGCATGAAATGTTTGCTGCATATTACAGAATTTTGGGTCACTTTTCTGTTACCACCAGGTATAATGCTTAACCACTTTTCACGCAATGTATCATTTTTTGGTAATCTGAAATATGAAAAAAATATCTATCCTGTTATAATTCGTGTTTCATAGTTTACGATACTTGTCCCGTATACTTGGTACCTAAATTTATGTCACCCGAAATTTCGTCTATCGTAAGATTCATCAAAATGGCCGTTTGTGTTGCAACCATCATAGTACATAAATTATAATAATTCCATGGTTGCAACGTTTTTATTTTTATTACTACTACGATTGCCCCCTTCAACACGAAAACAAGTGAATTATTGACGTACTAATTTTCTAAATGCTTGAAATTTTAATCGGAGGATAGGAGGTGACTAATTCGATAGTATAACCATTTTTCAGATTTCTTTTATAAACTTACCAAATTTGAAGTATAATGTTAAATGTGAAATAGCAACACAAAGACCACTGTTAGAAAGGGACACCGCGGTATGTTGTGGATGTCTCACTCGGATTCATTTTTATACTGCGTGCGTAGTGGTCCTTATGTCCGTGAAATAAGGATTAAATTTGATTAAAAATAAGTTAAATAAGTTTGTAGTACGCATTCCTGTTGTACGTAGTACTTATTAGTTCCATGATGTTTACTCACTCACACGGAGTATAAATTCTATATAGATTATAATAGTTTAGTGGTGATAGATTAAAAACTAAAAAGACAATGATTAGTTCTGGATTAGTTCCATTAGTTCAAAACGTACAACTCAAACATCATTATTTTGCCCATCGATTTAACGCTTTACGAATTTACATCAAACAATTAATCATAAATCTTTAGCAATCTGCTGCACTTTTAAAAGTGCACTCTAGTCGAGCGTGTTTCTACAGTAGAGACAAGTAACACTGTAACATAATTTATATGTGATTTATATTTCTACAGGCAGACGATAGATCATGTCGAGACTTCAGCAGGTTTAAAGATCATACTGAATAGTGTAAAAAAATGATAGAAAAATAAACGATTTGATTTGATTTGAAGTAACTGTTAAAATATATTGTATGCATAGAACGTAATATTATCTGTGACATATGACACATAGTCTGTGACAAAGATTAATTGATGTCAATCTTTGAATCTGCTCTCTCTCTCTCTAAGACCTCCGAACCGTGTGTTACTGTTTGTGTGACTAATTAATTATAATAGTTAATCTAAATTTATCTTATCGATCTTATTAATATTTGACAACCAATGTGTATTTTGTTATTCTGTACGATAATAAATTCAGCATTGGAAACATGTAAATTATTTCTCACCACGATGTCTCCATCTGCGCAGTCGTCGTAGGATCCCCACGTCCTCCCAAAAGGTTATGGGCCCAGTTATCTTCCGAACATCGTGCTTGAGAAATATTTATGTAATCGATCGATTCACACCACACGGAACATTACACTCTGATCTATCTACGTGAAGAAATCTTAAAAATGGCATCCGATGGCGAAGTTCCCCCTGCATATGGTGATGGCGTCTCTCGTGTCAATTCGACGACGTCTGTCCCTATGTTTCCTGCAATCGAGAAGCTGGAAGGCAGTAAGAACTACTTGGCGTGGAAATTTGCTATACGTATGGTCTTAATACTAGAAGGCTTGTGGGATTGTGTTACTGCGAGTGTGGTCATAGACGCTGCGCGCGATCAACGTGCGCTGGCGCGCATAGCTTTGAGTGTTAAACCGAGCCTGTACCAGCATATTCGCAACGCAGCTAGTGCTAAAGAGGCGTGGGATAGCCTTTCGGATATATTTGAAGACAAGGGACTATTACGTCGTGTTTTGCTGTTGCGTGAACTACATCATACGCGCTATACAGACTTCAATGATATGAGTAAGTACATCGACAACACCTTCAACATTGTGCAACAGCTAGCCGATATTGGGCGAAAGATAGATGATGAGGAAATAGCTGAACTGTTGTTAAGCGGTCTACCTCAGGAATATGACTCGCTTGTGTCAAACCTATCAACTTTCACACTAACAACAAGAATTTCCAGTGAAGTAGTGAGAACTCGCCTACTACAAGAAGATTTGCGAAGAAACAACTCAAATTCACATAATATATCTGAAGCTGCTTATATTTCAAAACGTAAAGTCAGATGTGACTACTGTCATAAAGAAAACCATGTGAAAGCAAAGTGTTTTAAGTTGAAACGTGACAAAAAGTTGAAAAGCAGTAGTGATGTATGTATGGCAGCCGCATATCTTTCTAGGCATAGACAGGAAGATTGGTTTGTGGACTCTGGGTGCACTGCACACATGTGCAATAAGAAAGACTTCTTTGTGTCACTCAAGTCAACTTCATCAACAGTGTCAGTTGCTAACAATGAGACTATGTTATGTGAAGGTGTTGGGACTGTGAACATTCAATGTAATCATAAGGTACTTATTCTTAATAATGTTTTGTATGTCCCTAAATTAACAACAAATTTGATTTCTGTAAGTAAATTATTAGAATTAGATCTAAGAGTGATGTTCAATTCGGGAGGTTGTTTCATATTTGACAGTGATGATAAACTTATCAGTTCTGCTAGTAATTTGAATGGGATTTTTAAATTACATGGGCGTGTTAGGAATAGTAGGTATTTGCACAAACAGGAGCATTCTTTGTTCCTTCATAATGGAAAGGACTCACAGAGTGCCGCAGTTGCAGCTCATCAGCAGCCAATGCTATTATGGCATCAGCGGTTGGGTCATCTCAGCTCTGGAGGTATGTATGCTCTTAGAGATAGGTTGGGACATGGTTGTATGTTTCAGGCTGAAGAATCTCTACCGGATTGCGTTGCTTGTCTTGAGGGCAAGCTTGCCGCAAAACCGTTTCCCAAGAGTGGAGCCAGTCGTGCAGCCAAGGCTCTGGAGCTTGTACACTCTGATGTCTGTGGGCCCATGCCGGTGAGCAGCTGGGGTGGTGCAAACTACATTCTGACGCTGACAGATGATTATTCAAGGAAGAGCTTCTTATACCTGATGAAACAAAAATCTGAGGTATGTAGCCGTTTCATTGAATTTAAAAATATGGTTGAAAAGCAGACTGGTTTATCAATCAAATGTCTTCGTAGTGACAATGGGGCCGAGTATGTAAATTCAACTTTGTCTGGGTTTTTACGTGAACAGGGAATAGTGCATCAGCTTACAGTTCCTTACTGCCCTCAGCAGAATGCTGTTTCAGAACGTTTAAACCGTACCCTTATGGATAAAGTACGTTGCATGTTGCAACATTCTGGTCTTGACCAGCGGTTCTGGGGAGAAGCAGTGATGACTGCTGTGTATCTTAAGAATAGGTCTCCCACAGCTGCATTGGACGGCCAGATTCCAGAAGAGGTTTGGACTGGTTCAAAACTGGACCTCAGTCACCTCCGGGTATTCGGTTGTCAGGCTTATGCATTGGTACCAAGGGTTAAGCGTAGAAAATTAGACCCTAAATGTAAACCTTACGTTTTTGTTGGTTATTCAGAAACCACTAAGGGGTATAGGCTGGCTGATCCCTGTGACCCTAGAAAAGTGCTCTTGTCTCGTGATGTCACATTTATGGAGGAGAGATTTTTTAATTTTAGACATGATAATTCTTGTAATAATAATGAAATAATATTTTTTAATCCTTATTTATTACATAATAATTTGTCAAATGCAAATAGTGTTCATAATGAATTGTCTAATGTTGATAATAATAATTCAGTAGAGCATAATAATTCTAATTCAAATGGCATGTTGTCTTTTAATGAAAGTTTTAATAATATTAATTCCTGTGTTTCTACAGATACGCGGGATACTGGCAGTGAGCACGACTCCTCTGTCGAGTGTTCGGTGAATGATGGCGTAGGAGGTGTCTCTGTTACGTCACAGCGCGCGACGTTGACTGGAGGGGAAGGTGTGTCTGCTGCTTCACGTCCAGTACGTAGTACACGATTGGTTCCACCTAAAAGGTATGACGACTATGATCTGTCTATGTTTGCACGGGATATTTTAATCGATGAGCCACAGTCGTATCGAGAGGCGATTGATAGTCCTTACTGCGATGACTGGATGCAGGCCATGAAACGTGAGTACAACTCTATGATAGAGAATGATGTGTGGACACTTGTAGAGCGGCCTAATAACTCTAATGTTGTAAAATGCAAGTGGGTATTTAAGGCGAAGTGTGATGCTTCAGGAAACTTTCAGCAATTTAAGGCTAGATTGGTAGCAAGGGGCTTTACACAAAGAGAAGGGGTAGATTATACAGATACGTTTTCCCCAGTTGTACGTCACTCTACAATGAGATTGTTATTTAGTTTAGCTAATGAATATGACTTGAATATTGATCATATTGACGTAAATACAGCTTTTCTGAATGGCAACCTTAATGAGACTATTTTTATGGAGCAGCCCGAAGGTTTTTATGATAGTAAAAATAAAGATAAGGTTTGTCTTTTGAAAAAGAGTATTTATGGACTGAAACAAGCCAGTAGAATGTGGTATTGTAAAGTTCATGACTTGTTAACTAAAAATAATCTTATACAAAGTAAATGTGAACCATGTGTGTATTATTTACAGGCTGAAAAAGAAATTGTTATTATAGCATTGTATGTTGATGACTTTTACCTAATTTATAATAAGGACAGCTATAATATTAAGGTTTTATTGAAGTTACTAGAGCATGAATTTAGTATCAAAAACCTAGGTCCTATTCAGAGCTATCTTGGAATTAGAGTCAGTAGAGATAGAGATAAAGGTGTACTTAAGTTAGACCAGTCAGTTTATACTAAGAAAATACTGAAAAGGTTTGGTATGTCAGACTGCAAATCAGTTTCGACTCCTATGCAATCAGGATTTAAGTTATGTAAATCAGATGATATTTTAAGTGATGATGTATATAACTATAGACAACTTTTAGGTTGTTTGATGTATCTATCAGTGTGCACTCGTCCTGATATTGCTTATACCTGTAGTCAGTTAAGCCAGTATAATAATTGCTTTGGTAAATGTCATTGGTCAGCTGCTAAGAGAGTTTTAAGGTATCTAGCAGGTACAATTGACTATGGTTTACTTTATGTAAGAAGTAATCAATTGGTGTTGAGTGCTTATACCGATGCGGATTGGGCCAATGATTGTATTGATCGTAGGTCGTATACAGGATTTGCAATAAAGCTAGGGAATAATGTTGTAAATTGGGAGTCTCGAAAACAAAAGTGTGTAGCACTCTCTAGTACAGAGGCTGAATATTTAGCAATAAGCGACGTTTGTAAAGACTTGAGTTTTATTAGTAACTTTTTGGTAGAGCTCTTTACAAATTTAAAATTGAACTGTATAACTGTGTACAACGACAATCAAAGTGCGCATAGAATATTACAATGTAAAGAATACTGTCACAAACGTACTAAACACATTGACGTGCGCTATCATTATGTAAAGGACCTAGTAAATTGTAACTTTGTGACTGTTAAATATTTGTCTACTGATCAGATGATTGCTGACGTGTTGACTAAACCTTTAGACAAGAAAAAGCATAACTTTTTTACTTATGAGCTATGTGTTCGACATATTATATAAGTATAATCTATTGTAGAGTTATGCAATGTAGAGTTTTTTTTTTGTGTAACGTTAGTTGTTTACGTTATATGCATAAGGGGAAGTGTTAAAATATATTGTATGCATAGAACGTAATATTATCTGTGACATATGACACATAGTCTGTGACAAAGATTAATTGATGTCAATCTTTGAATCTGCTCTCTCTCTCTCTAAGACCTCCGAACCGTGTGTTACTGTTTGTGTGACTAATTAATTATAATAGTTAATCTAAATTTATCTTATCGATCTTATTAATATTTGACAACCAATGTGTATTTTGTTATTCTGTACGATAATAAATTCAGCATTGGAAACATGTAAATTATTTCTCACCACGATGTCTCCATCTGCGCAGTCGTCGTAGGATCCCCACGTCCTCCCAAAAGTAACAGCTATGTCTTTCGGTAAAAAATAAAGGATTTCAGGATTTTTAAAAATCCCTTAGTGGTACTTCTTCTCCCAAGCTCGCTTTTCAGGCGATGCGGAACGTTACCTCCATTTGGTCAAGGATGTTATTTATGGTATCACTAGCCGGTGCCCGCGACTTCGTTCGCGTGGATTGAGGTTTTTTAGTTCCCGCGGGAACTCTTTAATTTTTCGGGATAAAAAGTAGCCTGTGTTATTCCAGACTCATTTCAGACGTTCTGGCGTGATTGAGTAACAAACATCTATTTGAGGTTTTGGTTCCCGTAAAAAGTAGCTGTGTTAATTTAGTTATTCAGACTATAATCTAGGCCTGTGTCAAATTTCATTCGAATCTGTTCAACCGTTCCGGCGTGAAAGAGTAACAAACATCCATGTACATTCGTACTTACAAACTTTCGCGTTTATAATATTATAGTAAGGATTAGGATAATAATATCTATCCTCATTGGTCTAGCAGTTAACATAGTTGACTGCGGATCACGAGGTCCTGGGTTCGATTCCCGGTCGGGCTTAAAAATTGTTAGGTATTGGGTTTTCAATTAAGAAATTTTCAGTGCCAGCCCGAAGTTGGAAGTTGGCGGTGTTTCACCCCCGTGCACGTTAAGCCATCGGTCCCGGTTATTATCACTAACATGATAATAGTCGTTAAAGCCCGCCAACCCGCATAGGAGCAGAGTGGTGGGTCTAAGCTCTAATACCCTCTCTCCTATGAGAGTGGAGGCCTGTGCCCAGCAGTGGGACGTTAATGGGCTGTAGTGGTGGAAGGATAATAATATCACAGGTCGTCACCAAGAGACCCTGCACCTCGGCTCTGACGGTGCTTGAAAGTTGGAACACTGATAAATGGTAACAATTAAAAGAAAATTATTAGATAAACATCCTATTTCTTTATTATTTAAAATATTATGAAAATATATTTTTGGCATATCATCTAAACTTAATATTATTAACAAGGCAAAATCAAGACAAACTTTACGAGACTTTATTAGACAAAATAGAATAGTAAAGCTTACTTAGAAAGAAAAATTAAGTATACTATTTAGTTCAGAAAAGTAAAGAAGTCTAGTAAACGATATTGAGTAGTAATTGAGATCAGACATAAATAAATCCATACTTAATATTATAAATGCGAAAGTGTGTCTGTCTGTCTGTCTGTCTGTCTGTCTGTCTGTCTGCTACGCTTTCACGGCCCACCTGTTGAACCGATTTTGATGAAATTTGGTACAGGGGTAGATGGTATCCCGGGGAAGGACATAGGCTACTTTTTATCCCGGAAAAATAAAGAGTT
This sequence comes from Erebia aethiops, assembly GCA_923060345.2. Taxonomy (NCBI): domain Eukaryota; kingdom Metazoa; phylum Arthropoda; class Insecta; order Lepidoptera; family Nymphalidae; genus Erebia; species Erebia aethiops. Next base: position 6,380,870 of record OV281079.1, on the reverse strand, counting down.
CCCGCGGGAATAAAAAAAAACTGTCTCTTCACCCGATTTTGATAAAATTTGGTACAGGGGTAGATGGTTTCCCGGGGAAGGACATAGGCTACTTTTTATCCCGGAAAATTAAAGAGTTCCCGCGGGAATCAAAAATCTTAATCCACGCGGACGAAGTCGCGGGAATCATCTAGTAATAAAATATTTACCATCCTACTTTAATTTAAATATTAAACATAGATAATTTATTACACCTTTTTTGCTGAAAAAATATTAGTAAAGAAGGAACATTAAACTTTAATCAGTCTCAATAATTCATAAAATGATTCAATAATACACTTTTTTTATTACTAGTAGGAATCAAAATTAATTGAAAAGAGATCAAAATATGTAAGAGATCACATCTATGAGCAATGTCTTCACATTCTGGAGTGGCATGTGTTTAAAGTTTCAGGTATGCGCCAATTATAGGGAACCCAAATTTTATAACATGAGTGTACCAAAAATAAATCATTATTCTAATTATAAAGTCAGTTTCCGAAAATAGGCGCATTGCGTTCAGCACGGTTTCCAAGGTGGATCGCCCAAAACTTCCCATTCTTCTTTATAGCATACCATTTTTGCAAATGCACACAGAAAATAAAATAAAAAATAAGTATGTAATTCAAAACATAAATGGAAACTTGTTACAATAGTTGATATTGCTCAGGTGTCAATTTTCAATATTCAATATTCTTTTCCAGTATGGCGTTAGGGTTATAAAAACTAGTGTATTCTAATTGATTCCTGAAAAAAAAAATGTTTATTTTATAAACACAATTAATTTGAACGCAAAAGGTTTATAAGTTCAGTTGTCAGTTTTGCTTTTGCCACATTATGCTGCAGGGCAACCGCGTATCTTTTGCATCAATAATTGATACATCGCAATCACCTCTAATTGGTTAACACTCCTCCACTATTTAGACGAAATCCATAGACGCAGCAAGAATACCATAAATTCAGCCAATCAGAGGTGATTGCGATGTATCAATGATTGATGCAAAAGATACGCGGTCGCCCTGCTGGTGTGACGTGTGACTGACAGATAACGCACAATCCTATAAATATCTGGATGATTCTCTATAAAAGTCATTCATCCTCATCACTGATAAAAGATGATTAAAAGATTTGATAAATGTATGTAATGTATAAGTGTACTGTATAACTATTAACTTATTGTCTAAGAGCAGACAGACAGTTGCAGAACTTTTGATAAATACCTAAACTTAGCTTTATGTACTTTAAAATCCATACTAATATTATAAATGCGAAACTGTATCTATCTGTGACAGTGACGAAATTGGATACAGAGGTAGGTTCAGCACGGGGAAGGGCATAGGCGACGTTATCCCGGAAATTTAAACAATTCCTACAAGATTTTTCAAACGCCTAACGCTGATGAAGTGGACGGACACGGACACCTTCACCGCGTTGTTACGAAGACAACAGGTCTTAAATATAAATATACTACATTCGTAATTAAACATTAATGCCATAGTATTAAGGTTTATATATTATAGTATTAATTTTTTTTTTTTATTAAAATAAAATTGGCAGTCATAGGAACTGCCAATGGAAGTGAAAACTTGTAAATTTATATATCCTCTACTACTACTACTATACTAGATGATTCCCGCGACTTCGTCCGCGTGGATTAAGATTTTTGATTCCCACGGGAACTCTTTAATTTTCCGGGATAAAAAGTAGCTTATGTCCTTCCCCGGGATACCATCTACCCCTGTACCAAATTTCATTAAAATCGGGGGAAAAGACAGATTTTTTTTATTTCCGCGGGAACTCTTTAATTTTCCGGGATAAAAAGTAGCCTATGTCCTTCCCCGGAATACCATCTACCCCTGTACCAAATTTCAGCAAAATCGGTTGAAAAGATGGGCCGGGAAAGCGTAGCAGACAGACAGACAGACAGAAACACTTTCGCATTTATAATATTAGTATGGATTATTTAAAATAATTTAAAAAAAAAACACAAGTATATACTCCCTACTAAAAAGTGCTCAACGCGGCTAAAGAAGTTTACACAGCAAAAAAAAAATAAATATTCTAAGAACTAATTTTATGACTAACAATCAACTTACAGTCGCCGCTCGGCCATTCTCACGAAATGTAGTTTGTGTATTACATACATAAATATAAATAAGCCCAAAAAGAAAGCAATTCCAATTACTGGTGACATCTGTAACATAAACAGATATAAAATTAAAGTATACACAATACATTAATTTTGCAGCATTTTATGCATTTAACAAGATAGCAATAATATAGGATGATTAAAAGCCTATATCAAAAATAAATTATTTCTAACTGATTATTAAATAGAGGTTCTTCCAAAAGACATTTTTTGACACAGACACAGAATTCACATCTTCATTTCGTTTTAAGTTGGTTAACCATTTTAAAATATAGATTAAAGAAAAAAAATTGAAATTTGATGATGTCACTATTGTGATTTTCATACAACTTCCATACTAGAAGTGCGTTTTTAAGTTTGATAAAGAGTTGATTGAGTTGTCATCATCCCTATTATCTATTGGTAGAAATATGAAAGAAATCCAGTCAGCACTTTCTGAGACTTTAAAATGAAAAGATGTGTAAAATTATGGTAAAAAGAAGATAGCTAATCAACATCATTACAATACTATACTGATTTGAATCATCCTTCTGATTGTTATTAACAATCATTCTTCAAACAGCTCTATTCATTCTTTGTAAGTTTTTTTAAAACTATTATTATATTTTCATAGAGACTTTTCTTTGGCAACTGAATCGCTTAAAAGAAAATCTAGAGTTAGTAAGACAGGTACTATCTTCAAGAAGAAGGAGACAGGTATAATTTTCACAGATTTTTCGTTCGACTGATATACGATAAATATATATGTGCTTGATTGTCATTTGACTAATGTATATAAATTATTATTTAAATCTTTGTTGGAAACTATGAATTTTTTTTTATTCAATTTAAAATTAAAAAAAAAACACATTATTACCTTTCTTGTACACTCGTAATTCCAATCGACAGTCAGAAGATTGTCATACAATTTCATGAATCTTTCAATGGGGCATATTTTTCCACAGTGGGGTATATCAAGAATGTGTGGTTCAACTATTTCCGTGGAGTTTCTATACAACATTTGTATGAAATAGTCCATTGTGTTATTATCTGAAAATCAAGTATTTTATTGCAATAATATGATTTTTAACTTATTAGGATTTATTACTTTATGAGGACAATGTTTATCTTTGATTGTACCGGATACAAAGTAGCTTTTGTCCTCCTGGATGCAACCTATCTGTAGCATTTGTCACAATCGGTGGAACAGATGGGCCGAGCAATAGGGATGATGCCTATATCAAAAATAAATTATTTCTAACTAATTATCAAATAGAGGGTCTTCCAAAGGACTTAAAATTTATATCCTCAGTTAGTTTTAAGTTTGATAACCATTTTAAAATATAGGTTAAAGAAAAAAGTGTGTTGAAATTTGATGACGTCACTATTGTGAATTTCATGCAACTTCCATACTAGAAGCGCGTTTTTATGTTTGATAAAGAGTTGCTGATTTGATTGAGTTGTCATCATCATTATTGCAGACACACTTTTGCATTACAAATTAATGCAAAAGTGTCTGTCTTCTGGATAACAAGATTAATATTAGTATGGATAAGAAAAAAATAACTGACTAATATAACATAATGTGGATTTTTGATTCACCCTAATAAATAAACGGATATTATTTGTTTCTTTTCATTTACCTCGAAGTAATTCAAAGATGATTGTGGAAGTATAAACGGGACAGTTTCCATCATATACCCCAATAGAACACAGAACATTGGCAATTGTAAAATCATGTCCACTATATATAGATAGTTTTAAGGGATTCGGTATCTTCTTTGTCATTGTGGTGTTCATTTTATCAACTATTTCCTTGAGTAGTGGCCCAGTCATTAGCCGCGACATTAACGGAGTTGCGGTCGCCGTGACGAAACTGCAATATATTTTAAATAATATAAAGTTAAGTACTTGATTCATTTTAAATTTGAAAACATATTGACAAACACTTACTGAGATAACAGAATGAAATTAATCTGTAACTTTGTTAACTGTTAGTTAACAATTAATTAAGTTAATACTATTAATTTCCTGATGCATTGCCTAACTTTTCTGTGATTTGAGCATTATAAGTTTATCATCAGTACTTAGAAATCTTTACATTGAAATTTTATTTGATATATTTACTCCGAAGGAAATATAAATCTTCATTAATCAAATCAAATCAAATAATGTTTATTCAATATAGGTAGGTATACTACACTTATTGACGTCTAGTTATTTATAAAATATAATGGTGATAATAATCAGTAACAGTATCTTAAAACTAAAGCTACGAGGGTTCCAAACGCGCCCTGGTCTGAGAAGAACCCACAACAAACTCAGCCAGGTTTTTTTTTTCATTATCACCATTTCACAAATCATATTAACTAAGGAACTATCAGAGCCATTAGAACAAATCATTGCCAAGCTTCCTTGTCATTTAAGTAATCCTTTACATGGTAATAAGATTTTTTAATGAGTTTACGTTTAATTATTTAACTCTATCATATAAACATTTAAAGAAAACAAATAGGATAAACCACATTCCTACGTAAAAGTAATGTGGTTTGGAAACTATGTAATACATTTTTTAATTACCTGTAACATGATGGTTCTTTCAATTTGTCAGGGTACACTGATTGAGTCCAATTCGGTAGTGTGAAGTTATAAAGACTTTCAATATAGAGTACATTATAAATGTCATTGATATCCAAATAATCCTTTACTTTCATTCCAGTGTATGCAGTGAGGTAACTTAAAGAGTACAAATTTACACAAAGTTAATATAGGTACCCCTAATATGCATGCTGTTTCATTAAAATGTTATAAGATTAAATTAGCTTTTTAATAAGGCTCAATTATTTCATTAATTCTTCATTTATTAGTAAATAAAAATATTCGCAAATGCAAATCTGCACTAACATAATAAATGTACCACTTGTAATATACACAGTAAAGGTAGCATTAAAATTAAAATTTATGTATAAACGTAACTTACTCCATAAGTCCTTGATATTTGCTAAGCCTTTCCTTGTAAGCCATTGAGCGCATATATTTCGCCTTTTCTTTATTGTAAGGGACACATTTTCTTTTCATTGCCAACACTTCGTCATCTTCTTCAGGCCTTGTGTGTACAGGAATTGGTTGCCACATTAAACTGGGATCCCATATTGCTTTACCAGACGGTGGATACATGCCTGTAAATTTAATATTATGTAGGTGAATATAATATTACAATGTGTCTGCAGTTTACACTTAAGAATTAGTAGCTATTCATAAATTTTAATAAGTTAGACAATCTAGTAAGCCAAGCTTGGGACACTTTCTGACATGATGGACTTGTAAAAAGAGACTCTCATACAATTGAATTTTTAATGACAAAATTGTATGGAATCAACTTGGATCCAGCATCCAAAAAGATAATCAACTGTTACATTATGTATGGACACTAATCGTAATACTAAATTGTTTTTCTAAAAGAGCAACTGCCGAGTTTCTTCCTCCACCTTTTTGGTAGAATCTTTGTACCAAACTAGTGCAATACAACAATTTGAGTTTGAGGGCGTGGGAAGCTGTAGGATGAATAAAAATGAGTAGTAAATAAATAAATAAAATAGCCTATTATTTCCCACCTTACTTACATAACTAACACAACAATTCTTAAAATTAATTTATAAATTATACATAAAATAGCCTTTTATTACAGAGCTTTTTCACCACTTTTAGTTTTTACAGATTAATATTAATAAATAATGTCTCTCAGTTCTGTGTGCCTCGAGGCAAAGGCATCCTCCAGCTCTCTAGTTATAAATTATAACTAGGTATTAAATTTATAGTTAGAATATAGAACTTTTAAAGTTTTAAGAATATTGTGTTCTCAATAATGTCCCTCAGTTTGGCATGCCTGGCGGCATAGACCTCCTCCAACTTTCTCCATTGGACTCTTTCCTGCAACCTTTGTTCAGAAAGGTGCCAATGTCTGACAGATTTCATCTTCCCATCTTTTCGATGGCCGTTCCTGTCTCTTTGCACCATCACTTGGATAGCATATAGTGGCTTGATTGCTCCATTTGTCTAATTTACAACGTAATATATTTTGTGATCAGCCCCATTTTAGATGATCAATACAAGAAAGTATGTCAGCAACTTTAGTTTTCTTTTTTATTTCTGTGCTCTTATTTTTATCTCTAATTTATACTCCTAACATCCTACTCTCCATTGCACGTTGACATCTTACAAGTTACTCGAGATGTTTTTTTGGTGAGGGACCAGGTCTTACAACCGTAAGTTATACAGGGAAGAATACAAGTATAAAAGGTCTTCTTTTTAATACTGATGTTTAATTCTTTACTCTTCATAATCTCTTATCCCTTGATCTTCAACTTGATCAAAAATAAATAGCTATTTAATTAAATAAGTAATTCGTTAGATAAATTATAATCTTACCCGCTAAATTGGCCTGAGCCGACATAAGTGTGCGATCTACATCTGTTGATCTAACATATATTTCTGTAGGATCATATTGATCAGAAATAAAATTCTGAAAATGAGCAATTTTATTAAGACACATATATGGTAAATGACAACCATTAAGAAATATACTGACATACAGGTCTCAATATGTTTCTTGGTGCTTTCTTACCAAAATTATATATTTGAAGACCACTTAATGTTCACCAAACCTTGTTTGATAAGTACTAGGTATATTTGCCAAACCCTTAAGAATAGGTAGGTAGGTTCTGTTGAATAATACACCTAACTTCAGCTGTTAAAAGATATGTGATAAAAACCTTAATTAAAATGTGATTAAAATTTTGCTGATCATTTACTAATGTTGGGATAACAATGATTATTTTGGAACCCTTTGAGCGCGAGTCTGAGTCGCAGACCGGTTTTTTTAAAGAGCAACCGCCGAGTTTCTAGCTTAAAGTAGCTCTCTCGCAAGGTAAGGTATTTCGAACCAGCGGTAGATTCACAATTTAAAAGGACTTGTATAGGTGTATTTGAATAAAAAAACATTTGAATTTTAGCGATAAGTATATAACAATCTTAGGCTCTGGTTTAGTATATGTGCCGCGCAGTAGGCAGTTCGTATTTTTTTTACAGAAAGGCCTTGACGTTATATACCTTGTACTAAAATATTTTCCGTCGAATCTTAATAGTTTTCGAGAAATATTTTTTTGAAAATTCACAAATTTTCACCATTTCAAGACGACATTTGCCATAGATTACAGACTCACTGACCGTCTGACGTTTGGTTAGCGTTCAAAAGTTTCGTTTTACGTATTGCATTCCATTACAAACATAAAAAGTGTTACAAAAAGTAAAATTTATGTAGTAACCGTCAATGACCTTCGTAACCGTATTAAATCTACAAGAAATACCGGGTTGGCATTTGAGTCACCCCTTTCAAATGACACCCGATTTGTGTGTAGGAGACGCGTAGTTTTTTTTTACACAGAGAACACTCACTCTGTCCACTTGTCACAGAGACCTTATGGTCCAAGAGCGAGCGAAGCGAGCTCGGTACTTGAGGGCACTCCGACGCGGATAGGTTAGGTTAGAAGAGGGATGGCGGGGTCTGTAAGACCCCGCCATCCCTCTTCGTGGTTATTTCTTTTTAAACCACCCAAAAAAAGGAGCCCCGCTACGCGGGGCTCCGTCGACCGGGACTCCGTCGACCGGGCCTCCGTTGTATAGTGGATCCTCCAGCAAGGGGTCTTGTCACAGAGACCTTAGGGTCCAAGAGCGAGCGAAGCGAGCTCGGGACTTGGGGGCACTCCGACTCGGATAGGTTAGGTTAGAAGAGGGATGGCGGGGTCTGTAAGACCCCGCCATCCCTCTTCGTGGTTATTTCTTTTTAAACCACCCAGAAAAAGGAGCCCCGCGCAGCGGGGCTCCGCCGACCGGGACTCCGTCGACCGGGCCTCCGTTGTATAGTGGATCCTCCAGCAAGGGGTCTTGTCACAGAGACCTTAGGGTCCAAGAGCGAGCGAAGCGAGCTCGGGACTTGGGGGCACTCCGACTCGGATAGGTTAGGTTAGAATAGGGATGGCGGGGTCTGTAAGACCCCGCCATCCCTCTTCGTGGTTATTTCTTTTTAAACCACCCAGAAAAAGGAGCCCCGCAAAGCGGGGCTCCGTCGACCGGGCTCCGTTGCAAAGTGGATTCTCCCTCCCCCCTCCCCCCCTCTCACTCCCATATGCAAGTACCGGACGTCTATATTTTTACCTCCCCTGGCTCCCCCAACTGACTACTAAGCAGAGTTAACAACCCTACCGCTCCCCCTACACCTTCCTCCCCCACCCCCACCCTTACCTCCCTCATCCCCACCCTTTCCTCCCACTTCCCCCAGCCCATAGAGCCCACTCTCCGCCTTAACAAGCTAACCTTACCCCGACTTTAGTTAAAAGTAACCTCAAAATTTTGAAATTTTAAAAAATTCATATCTCGAAAACTATTAGGAATCGACGAGTTTGACTTGGAGGGGGGGTAGACGCCCTCCCCCCCTTCCCCCTCCCCTCCCCCCCTCCCCCGCGGCACATATACTAAACCACAACCCAATCTTACCAAGTACCGCTTTCTAAGCCATTGGCCAAGTGCGTAATGTTGGCTTTTGCCTATATTCGTAAGTTCCCCAAATTTCACAGGCCAGAGAGATTCATTCTTCCAAGGATCTGTAGGGTATACATTCACGGGAGTCCTATCCCCGTGTCTATAAATAACCGCGGCATATTCGACTATTTTTTCACCGAAACTTACGGACACAAATAACATAAAAATCATCACATTAGGCATTATAGAAACCCGAGGATTTACACTTTAACTATGATACACCCACACACAGTCCACACCGACCAGAAAAGTTCCAAAGAGAATTTATCACCAGTTTATCACTACCACTGTAAAAAGTTCAACGAGTTCAACCTTTTTTTCTGGTCGGTGAGTTCAACCGTTCAACCGTCAACGCAACTCAGAGACAAGTAACTTCACCAGAGATCACCAGAGCACCACCAGCACCGACCAGAACCAGAGACTAGTTAACCAGAGATCACATGATACACTTCAAACTTGTCTCTCTGATACAAAGATACTCAACCATTATACTCTTTAGTCTTTGTAAACAACAGAGAGTAGAGACCAAGAGACCAGCTAGAAGTTTTAATCTGAGCCGTGAACGAACCACAGACTTTCAGTACACTATACAAGATAAGCGCCATCCATTAGGGAGTTGTGGAACTAACAGCCTCAAACACAAACACACACCAAACACAGAGGGCAGGAGTTTAATATTATGTATTCTGTGCACAGGGCCTTCCGTGCTAAGTACGGAAGCACCTTCTCACACTGAACATATTGTTCTATGCACTGAACAGACAAGGCACAGACCACACTTAGTCAGAGTCTCAGAGATCCCCTCTCGGTAGTGAGTAGTAAATATTATATTCTTTTGAGATCCCGATATAAACGACCTTCACCGATCTGTTTAATAGATGAAACCTGCTTTTTCTTTTTATTTAATAAAAGATAAATAGGTTGCCTTTTAATTTTTAAATTAGTTAATTAATTAATTTTTTTTTTTGATAAGTTAATTATTGTAGCCAATGCTATACCATCGCGTTTGTTATTAAATTACCTATATTTTGATATAATATAACTCAAGCGGTTCCGATCCGTTAAGTTACCTGTGGACTATGTAACCAAAATACCATTGTCCACATTGTCTGAAAATTCAGAAATTATAAATTCCCAAATTGACCCTGCCGGGGATCGAATCCGGGACCTCCGCACGTTAAGACAACAGCGCTACACACTGCGCCACGGAGGTCGTCAAAAAAAAAGTTTCCCGGAGCAGGTTATAAGTTAGGTATCTACAGTTGGAATCGGTTCCAAAGTATTATCTGTTAATTTCCAGCCCCAGTCTTCGGGGTTCAGTTGATTGCCTAGCCTGAATTTGATAGTACTCGTAGGTACACTCGATACAGGTGTTGATGAGCAGAAGCTGATGTTGGAGGAAGACAAGGTATTTGTACTTGTTTCTTATTCCGTGTATTTATTTGCAAAGGTTATATTATATCTATACTTGTTGATACAATCAGTTTCTTTTTTTGAGTGTATTATTCGCAGATATCTTAAAAGAAACACAGATAGGCATTATAATTTATTTTTCGGTTTAATGGTTTTTGCAATCTTACGGTGACACATATAAATGTAGAATGTAACACCTTCAACTTTTAGAATCGCGATATCTTAATGTATTTGAATCTTTTTTGTAGATAATTTTACGATCTACAATTTTTGTCCAGGCTATATTTTTGATAAAACACCATTTTCGAAAAAAATCCAAAAAACTAAGAAAATTTTGACTTATGACCTTCGACAGGTCGATGGGGACTTTTGGCACTATATTCCTATTGGTACACCCAAGGTCTCTAGCAAAATTCAGCTCTGTCGGAGTTTTGTTATTTGATCACTATTTACTTATATGTCTAATTTGACCGGACTAAAAGACAAAATAATGTTAAAAAAGACAAAACTAAGTATTTTGAACTTGGAATATTCAACGCTGGTTCGCTAGGAACTAGACATGAACTATTTCTTGAGGCAATGGCCGAGTAAAACTGTAGAGATAATTTAAAAGGAAAGTATGTAATCGCGTTATACAAACTCAAATCTCTGTCTCAAACTATTTGGGTGCGTGGCAGTCATGTTAAGCCCATACTTGTCACATATCAGTATTCGGTTTCTACACGGTATCATACCAGTTGTAGGGCGGTAACCGAGCCGCGGCGGAAGCTTCTTATCAGACCTGACCAGAGGCAATTTAGAAATTATAAAATTCCAAAATTGCCTCCGCCGGGAATCGAGCCCAAAATCTCCCACTTATAAGGCCATAGTGTTCAGCACTGCGCCACGGAGGTTGTCAGAAAGAGGGCGTTCATACTTACGTTCATTACGTTTTTGTACGTTACGTTCATACGACAAAATCTTTTCAAATCAAATCAAATCAAATCTTCTTTATTCAAATAAACTTTTACAAGTACTTTTGAATCGTCAAGTGAATCTACCACTGGTTCGGAATGCCATTCCTACCGAGAAGAACCAGCAAGAAACTCGGTGTGACTTTCATAGATAAGTGTTGTTTAGTAGCTCCTGCTCACCTTTGGCCTTATAAAAGCTGTCGTCTCACTTGTGTTAAGGGTTGGCTAAACGTCTAAATGCAGCTTTAATAGTACTACCAAAATAATAAATCTTCATTTTACATTTGCATAGATTGCATGTTGGTATCATTACTATATTTTAGGCTACGTTCGCACTGTTCGAAAAATATATAGGTCCCGGGTTCGAGTCCCGGGTCGGGCCATAATTGAGTACCTATTGGGTTTTTCTGACTAGAAATTCTCAGTACTAGCCCGGAGTTAGGAAGTTGGCGGTGCAGCACCCCCGTGCCTCGGAGAGCACGTTAAGCCGTCGGTCCCGGTTATTATCACTAACATGATAGGTAATAGACCGCCAACCTGCATTGGAGCAGTCAGCAGCGTGGTGGGTCTAAGCTCCAATTCCCTCTCTTCTATGAGAGTGGAGGCATGTGCCCAGCTGTGGGATGTTAATGGGCTGTAATGGTGGAATGTAGCGTTATTGGTACTTGGTATCAATTAGATAATATTATTTGACTGGGCATAAAATAAAAATACCTAGGTACTTACTAGCTGACTGGGTCCAGTCAAGCATTTATTTCAAACTAGCTGATGCCCGCGACTTCGTCCGCGAATCGTAACTAACAATTTTTTCCATATTTTCTCACCGTTTAAACCTTCCCAACATTTTGAATCAATGAAAAAAAAACCCAAAAATCAGCTAAATCGGCCCAGCCGTTCTCGAGTTTTAGCGAGACAAACGAACAGCAATTGATTTTTATATATATACCTAGATTTATGTATCCAAACATATTGGAACTATGAGGTAGGTACTAGGTACTTACTTACTTACCAGTACCTACCTGTGAAATATCTTGAATAGTGGGGAAAACTTGAAAAATGTTAACAACCTAACCTAACAGGTTAGCCCGCTACCATCTTAGACTGCATCATCGCTTACCATCAGGTGTGATCGCAGTCAAGGGCTAGCTTGTAGTGGATGAAAAAAAAATGTATCGTGAACGACTAAGAAGTTTTGAAGCTATACCTATCTAATTGAGACTGCTTTATAACCGACTTCAAAAAAAGAAGGAGGTTATCAATTCGGCTATGTTTTTGTATGTTTGTTACGCGATTACTCCGCCAATTATGAATCAATTTTGATGATTCATTTTTTGTTTGATAGATAGTACCACAGAGGTGGTCTTAATATTGAGATGTTTCAATGCACAATCTAAATGTCAACGGTCAATAAAAGCATATCTACTTTTAAAAAATGGCTATTTACCTACCTACCTTCAGAATTTAGATTGGTTATAATAACCTACGAGTCTTGCCTGGTCTATAACCTAACTATATACGAGTAAAAATGTGCTATTCGTATATATCAGCTATAGTTTTCCAAGCATTTGGCATTTGGAAAAACTAGGAAAAACGAGCGATTGTTTTTAACAACTTGTTTAAAATTTGTAATTTTTCAAGAAAGACGTATTGACTATTGAAGAAATTAAAACTTATTACTTTTGTCTTAAAACCCCTGCAATTTATATTATTTGAACTAAATTGAATAACTCAACACATTCATGTATATTCGAACAAAATTACACCAGTCCTGGAAACAGACTAAGTACACCTATTTCCAAAGGTATGCGATAAAAAAAAAAAAACCGACTTCAAAAACCACAAACACTAAAAAGTAAAAAATAATTTAATTTATTATGTATACAAGAGTTAATGTAGTTCTATAATAACATTTTTTGGAGAAATTTTTTTATTTCACAATTTTTAGTGGCCCCACTGTTTTAAAATACAGGGTGTAACCAGAACGCTAGTAAAAACTTAGCGTTATTAAGAATAATGTCGTTTAATCGTTACTCGTCGACTTGTCTAACTTAGACAAGTCAAGTACAAAGTCCTTTCATATGATACCCCACTTGGTATAGTTATCCTACTTTGAAATTTCAAACCCCTGATTTTCCCCACTTTTTTAATTAAACTAAAAATAATTTTCAATTTTTTTGATTTCCATGATATTGGGCCACTATTATATACAACTATTCCAAATTTCATGTCAATAGCTTTAATAGTTACTGAAATAATCGACTGTGACAGACGGACGGAGAAAGTCGCACCATAAGGGTTCCATTTTTACCATTTTGGTACGGAACCCTAAAAAAAAAGATATATTATGCTATGCATGGTTAAAACATACTGTTTACAAAACTATCACACTGATCGCGAGCAATTTACTCTTATCCATTGAGGAGTTCCGTTCTCCATCTCCGGAGATATTCATCAGATCTTCACCAAATTAAAATGGGACCACCTCTGAAGTATGACATACCAAACAAAAAAAGAATTATAAAAATCGGTTCATAATTGGCGGAGAAATCGCGTAACAAACATACAAAAAAAACATACGCGCCGAATTGAGAACCTCCTCCTTTTTTGGAAGTCGGTTAAAAAGGTTAATTATCAAGACAGTCTCAAATTCAATACAGGATTTATAATTTGGAACAAGTAGTTCAGCTGCAGTAGGTAGTACATGTATATTATAATGTCTGTGTATGTGGGCATTGGTCAGCAATCAGCATGCGTCACGGTTTGTGCGCTACTCCGAATATAAATCAGGCTAGTGGTGTCGGGGCGGCGCGGCGGCGGGCGGCCACTGCACCGACTCAAGCGCTGGAGTGTATCGGAGGTGTCGCTGTTGGAACGGCAGATCAAGCGTGGCCTCCGATCGTTGTGGACCTGCTCGCAACCGCTCAACAGAGAAAGGATCCGACCCGAGTGCTTCTTGCGACACCCGCGACCAACAATACAAACATGAGGATACTTCCCCTGTGAGTACTATCATATAATTTACACCTATTTTAAACTTAAGTGTTGTTTTTTTTACTTCGTAGTACGGCACTATCATCAGCTCTGGCGATTGCAATTGCGATATCTCAATTATTTGAACTAATTATTAATTTAAAAAATCAGGAAATTTAGGAATGTTTTTGAAGTTGACAGGACCACTTTATTGATAATTAAGTGGTTCAGATATTTAGCATTCTGAGTTTCAGGGCCTCTACCGCTCAGCGAAGCAATTTATAAAATAAGGTTTAGTTGTTAAAACTAGTGAGAGGTATGCAAACGAAGGTCTACTATAGGCAACAATATCATGTAAAACGTGTAGGTACTCTCAAAAGGAGCGAATAGGTACAACCGATATGTTAACATGTCTGTGTGTCAGTATTGTACCTTTCTAATGACTAGTCTTGAATATTGGTACTACAACTTACAAGGGCTTAAAGTATAACTGAATATATTGGTGACGTGCGGCTCATTGTTCAGGACTTCGACTTTGTGTTAAAACATAATAGCTGAAGGATATAATAGTGATTAACTCTTGCTTACAAAACTTTACATATTTGGTAGTTCAAGAATTAGGTGGGGTTACCTTTTACAAAAGAAGTAAAAAAAACTTAGCAACATTTTTTCCTGTTAACCTTCCTTTACCAGTGACTTTTAAGATCAAGCACGTTGAATAATGTAGTCACGAACGTAATGCTAATGCAAGAATTGAAAAATGTTTCCAAGTCTACGTTTCATAATTCGTGACTTATAAACCTCATTAGAAAAGAGTATGGGCCGACCTAGTGTACCAAACCAATTAATTTTCAAATTAATTGAGCGAAACTACCAACCGGTTGATGAATTACTCCCACGTCGAAAGTTGAGCCTTCTGACCTACGATTAGGCAATCTTATGTAGGATGAACTGTTGTGGATGTCAGATTCAAATTTTCTACCAGCGCATCAAAGGATGTATGCGTCATGCTTGATGCTTGGTAAAATCGGTGGAAAACCGACTCTTTTCATGCTTTCCCAAACGCATCCTGAAAATAATTTTCATGAACTAAAAATTAAGTTCCTGTCGACTCACACACTCATTGACTGAATCATGAACGCCCAGACCAAACTCAGTCCTAGAATGCTGAAATTTGGCACAAAGATTGCCTTTATTATATAGATAAGGAATATGGCCCGATTTTTTGAGTTTCCCACGGGAGTGAAACAACGAGCAGTTATTATAGTCATTTACTTGATGTGGTTTATACGATCAGGATTCGTTTAGAATTAAGATGTCCTTTAGGCCTATATCATTAAACCAATAGGCACTACGTATATGACAAATGTTGTATGGGCCTAGGTACCATAAAAATGTTTTGCTGCTCTAGTTGTATATTTTCCAAAAACATCTAGTAGACATAAGTCTACAATGCACAATTACGCATACCAACATAATGTCGAAATGTTACATATGTCCATATGTCCTACATGGAATGCGTGCAATAATATAATAATAATTAACACCTATAGCTGTAAATTGTAACATTCTAACATATTTTTTGTTACTAGGTGATTATAATACTACTCACGTGTTAAAAAGTGGTCCAATAACATAAAATATTTTAATGATCGAATCAATAATCAAGAATAATTACTTATTACCTATTAATATTTGTATTTTAGACAAAAAATATCATTTCCGTAAGGCGACATTTTAATTACTACCTTTCACTCTGTAGTCTGTACATACGAATAAAACTGTATTTTTTTCACAGACATATTAAACAAATATTTTTACGACTGGTGAAAATAGAAGATGTGTTTACAAGTAGGTAATGATTCTATTTCACTATAAAATATATAGTAACATTTTTTTTATTTTTAAAAAGAGCAACTGCTGAGTTTCTTGCCGGTTCTTCCTAGTAGGATCTGCATTCCGAACCGGCGGTGATAGAGTAGTATCATTTAAATTGACACGATCATCGATATATATATATGTAGATACTAGATGGACCCTTTACTAGAAAAAAATTGGGCGTCCAACCTTTAGAGCACGCTCCACACCTGTATAGCCCTGTCCTTGTCCCCGCCATAGCGCTATCCCGCTTTTCAGACAAGGTGGCGTTAGTAAAATAGGTCCAGATTCTTTGTTTGACAGGGCCCGTCTATGTAAATTGAGGTCGTTGGACACAAGTGGTCCTACATGAAAGAAAACTTTAAATTTCATTTTATAACGTGTGGCTTTAAGAAACGAAAAAATTAAAGGTAAAAATATGGAAATCTAGTATTTGCACGTGGGTCAGAAGTTTAAGGTCAATAACTTATAAGTCATTTTAGTCATGAGAGATGTATTCTATAATAATTTCTATACTGATTGGTACATTTACACATAGTTTTAACCTTTTAAGATCATACAATATGTGTAATTAATTTATCCAGAGGATTTCGAGCTAGTTTCTTTGGCTTAATTTAAGCTTCTTAATGAAAAGCGTGAAAAGCTTTTGACAAAGCTACAGAAATGCGTGACATTGATAAATTACTGCTAGATGCTGTTAAAACTCTCGCCTACGCTACGGCTCGGACTTAAACTTCCGCCTTTAATTTTACTTACCAGAAATCATGTAGGTACGAGTATGTACGTCTAAAGACAAGGAAAATGGTATTTATGTACTTTATGTACAGGGGACTGGGTAGCAGTGAATAAAACCAATCAATCATCCCTAATTGATGATTGATTGGTTCATTTCAAGGGCATAATATTAAATTTATTTTTCGTGTCATCATTAGCAACCACCACTTGTGGGTGAACTGGAATTAAGTTTGGAATGGCCTGTGTTAAGAAGCGTGTTTTTAAAAATAGCACAAATATAATTTTCCTAGACCTTCCTCCTTTGAAGTTGAAGGAGTTGAGGTTGTTGATTAAATATTTGGAGATACAAAAAATGAATAAAAAAATATCAAGACCGGCACGCACTATCATGTGGATCTCGTGCTACCTATTAGTACGTTTACAAGTGCTATATCAGAACCTTCCCGCAAGTCCAAACAACAACTGCATAAAGTTTCAATCAAGGTAAAAGTTAGTATTCTGTGACATAGTAACTTGGGATGATACTTTTATGCTCGTCTTTCTGTTCGAATAGTCAATAGAGGTTAAAATAGTACAGAGATTATCCGAGTTTATAGCGAAGCTTATGTAAACAGGCTTGATTTGTTCGAAAGTACTACGCCTTTTAAATTGTTTGGATCTAACGCAACAGAGATTATTATCTTCGAGTGTTGGGAAATAAAAAGAAATCTTTTTAATAATAAGTTCATTTTACATTTTGTATAGTAAATATACAAAGTTCAATAAAAATGTTGACTGTTGAAAACTGTAGGGTTTCTAAAGTGCTTTTACAGGTTGACATATTGTAACAAATAAATAAATCCTATGCGCATTGTTGTGCGAAAGTTAAAAATATAGTAAAGGACAAAACCGAAAAAAATGTATTTTCGCTTCAAGACGTTTTTCTTACTTTCAAATAATTTTCTTTTTAATATTGGCAACGATAAAATTATATAACAAATAGATGATGCCCACGACTTCGTTCGCGTGGATTATTCGTTCGTTTTTTTGATTCCCGGGATGTAACCTACCGCTATATCAAATTTCATCAAAATCGGTTTAATAGATGGGCCGTGAAAGCGTAGCAGACAGACACACTTTCGCATTTATAATATTAGTATGGATATATGGATATATGGCACAAAGTTCATTAATAGTCAAAGCTCAAATATAATGAACTAATTTTATAATTATTTTTATGTTTCATGAATTGCCTAGTTCAAAGAGTCAAAGATATATAAATTGTTCTGTCCTGTCCTGTTCATGAATACAACTAAATTCAGTAAATTAATGCAGTCTTTAGGGCCTCTGAGATAAAATTCGCTGAAAATTATTTCTGGTTCCTTATCTTTCAGGAGGAAGTAGAGCTAATTTCTTATACTTAGTTACAGCTGTTGCGCAATGACGCTTTTCGTTTTAAACTTTACCTGGTTCCTTAGAAAATAAATCCAATTTTTAATTGCACTAAATTTTTTGATGAAACAGGTGAAAAAGTTAAACCAAAGTATCGGTTATTAGATAATATGTAAATGGAAGATAAGTATGTAAATGTTGTAGCCGTAGGTAGTTATAATATCTGATAATATAGTGTTTTGACTTTCGGAATTATGCAAATGTTCATAATATTAGTGTACCTAATGATTATTAATTCTTAATTAATTAAGTGATGCCCACAACCACTTTGGGCTGGGTTTAGAGTTTCTGAAAATTCCGCGAGAATTCTCAAATTTTCTAGGATAATAAGTTGCCTGTATCACTTTCCAGATCTATATGCAAAAATAATTTCGATTCGTAGGTGCTATGCATGCATGTAACATAAACATACCTACTTACGCATTTATAATTTGCGTATACCTGATACCTGATATCTGTGTTGTTAAATGATAATTAAATGAAAGTGCCTACCAACTTTATTTTATTACTAGATGTCCGCGACTTCGTCTGCGTCGATTAAGGTTTTTGAATTTCCGTGGGAACTCTTTTTAATTTTTTGGAATGAAATATGCGAGAACTTAATTTATATTGTTACCTCCAAGTGAAAAGTTAAATTCGAAGGAAAAGAGCTTTAAGATATTATATTTCAAAATTGAAACATTTTGTTAAAGATAATATTATAGATTGGTGAGTTATTGTACTCACACGTAGGTTGTCAATGATTTTAGTATCTATCTACCAAAGCTGTAGTTAGGTAGGTAACTTGCAGTAGGCAATGAATGCAGTTACTTCCAGTTGTTGGCCTCAATTAATAAAGATTATGTATTAAAATTCACTACAGTTCACCTCTTGTAAGTTTTCGAGGACTAACGCCTAAAGAAACAGCAATTCATTCAGCGATCATTCAAATTACTTCAGATTCAAATATCTATCACTTATAAAAACACTAAATACTCCTGTTAAAACCGCGGATCTAATTATTGTCTAAATTGCTACATGGAAGTCGTATTTCATGAGGTGCAGGACATTTTTAAGCTATTTGGAAACGAATCCAACCAATATATCATAATATCTAGAGGCCTATAAATGCAAAATGCAAGTAAATAAGAGCTGCGCCTGCAACATGAAGATGCGCTCTAAACACCTAGCAGTTACTCAACACTTATATTGCAAACCTAGACATAGCCATTAGTACATTAGTTATAAAATAACTCTTGCGTCACATGTCTATCGACATTTATGGATAGTATTGAGGGACTCTAAAACATTCAACAGTTTTTGAGTTTCGCTTCGCTCGTGTCGCGCGTTGCATAATATAAATGGGTAGGTACACAACAATATACGCAATAAAATTCGCCTGCAACTGATCTGCTATCACAGCCTACGAATAGGTACATATTATGCATTAGGTTCTCACTATTTCTATAACATATTTCGCACAACCGCAACACTGTGGGAAGGTTCGCGCAAATACTTGACACGGATGTCTCAATGTATCTGATAACAGCATATCTATTGCGCTTCATCTATGGAACCTCGTCTTGGAAATCTTTTGAAACCCTAGTTTCGCTTGTCCAAAGTCCATTTAAAGCTCTACCTATTACAGCGGTGATAGCTCGATGGTTTAGCCGTCGGTCTACTATTCAGGTGTTCAGGAATTCGATCCTCAGCCGAATATAACGTTATTTTAATACCTTTTTATCAAGATGTAGAGTTTATGGAGTCAGGACATCAAGGATGTAAATGTGGTACAGTCAAGAGTACCTACTTAAAGCATACACACACATATACACTTTAGACTTGGGACTGGCACCATGCGCTATGATGCGCATCACAAATCGGTACTGAATTAGGGGCTTGGCTCTACTAGAGATCTCATAATTTTTTAACAGTGAAAGCATTATGATTTGAACTGTTGAGTCTTGGTAATGTTTTTGGGGGGATTCAAATTTTTAAGCGTTAAATGTGCGATTAAATAATCTTGATTGATAGCTTGCTTTAACAGTAAAACAAAACATAATGCATGCATCTTGCATGGCCTAGAGTTCTCCACAACAATCGCAAATGTCATGAAGTCTGCCAATCCACACTTAACCTGCGTGATAGACTACTTTTGGTCTAAACCCTTTTCATTCTTCAGGGGATCCGGGCCCAATTGAGTGGGCAACGGGTTGAGTTGATATTATGAAACTAGTTCATCCACATCTCATTCAGAGATCCTAAATGCTACTTTGTGTACATCAGAAAGCTTGTTACTTACATAACGTGAAAACTCTAATTAAAAAAATGCCTACTAAGCAAAACGTCCTTACTTTAAGGAAAATAGGCCATCTTTCGAGTGGTGAAACGAAGATAAAAGAGAGATCGCTTTCAGAATTCAGCAGGGCAACCGCGTATCTTCTGCATCAATCATTGTTACAGTAGGTATCAATTGTTGTGATTGGCTCAATTTATGGTATTCTTGCTGCGTCAATGGATTTTGTCCAATAGTGGAAGAGTGTTATCCAATCAGAGGTAATTGCGATGTATCAATGATTGATGCAAAAGATACGCGATCGCCCTGCAGATAAACGTAATAATTTGACATCTCCGTAATAAATGATAGAATGACGCATGGTAGTTTTAAACGTTCGTTAATTAAATACTGTGTCCATCAGTAATTTACCAATTAATATCGTGGTATTTATATTTTCTGTCAAGGGAATGTGATCTTAATTTATGACTGATGGACCCACCAATATTTACTGAACGTCTAGCCTTCGCCTAAAAATTACTCTAGAGTCTAGAACCTTAGGGCGTATGCAGCGATTTGGCTGCCGCATTGCCGCGCGATCGCGAGGTCGCTCCAATTCTTACCGTTTCTGGTTTTTGCTTGACTGACCTTGACTCGAATTTTAAGTTGTCATTACACATTCAACGCAACCATAGAGTAGGTATAAAGAATACAATCTACAAATGGTAACAAACATAGAAAGTTGAACTTTTTCCAACGTGACTCGAATCGACAACATCATGATTTCCAAACTTACGATGAATAATAAAGGACGAGTACCAAACTGACAGAAATAAATCCATTTGCAGAATGCAACAAATAGAATATCTACTCAGTTCGTTCACTCTGAATCAGCTTCCTTTGTTTATCTACCTACCTACCTATTTATTTGAAAATACATAACTCGAGACGAACACAGTCTTTTTAAACTTTTTTAGTTGCTAATACTAAAAAAGTTTAAAAAGACTATTATATACGTATCTATCAACACACTAACGTACCGTAACGTATGTTAAGGCATAAACAAACACAAATAAAAGTTGCATCTTTAAGTTCTTGTAACAGTAATTGGTAGATACATAGCCTGTACAAGTAGTGGAGTAACTCCATACGTACCTAGTTACCTGCGAACCCGAGGCGAATCAGCCAGTGTTACATAAAATAAAGAAAGTTAAGGGAGTCTACGATAATATAATCGGAAGCGGATGCGGAAATACCTTAATGAGATCCGACCCTGCGAGGGGACCTGTTACTCAACTATCCATAAAGCAACACGTTGACCTTTAGCTGTCATAAGGCTGGAGGCTCTTACGCACTCGGTTCCCATGCGGGGAGTGAAGAGCCGGCATACCAATCCACCTCCATACGACATTCACCTAGCCTCGTAACTTGTACTATTTGACATTTAAAGTATTAGTATTTAGCACATATCAGTCGTAGAAAGACTCGACCCAGGAAGTAGTTCTATAGCAGCACGACCGGCATTCGGCAGGGGTGGGGTAATAACAAGATATTTCATATTATAATTTATGCTAGAATTCTTTATATTGATCCTTGACCTAACTTTAATTTACAGTACAATAAAAATACTGAGATAAAAATGAATTGATGATAAAAATCGTTACTCGAAAGGTAAATTGATCAACTTGATTTTATACAAAATGGATTTAACAATTTTTTTTTGTAAGAAGTTACGAGTATATATGTCACCGTAAGATTGTAAAAACCGTTAGATTATAATATAACGTTTTTTATCTCGATAGATTATAAACTGTCGACAGATTGTGAACCGTAACATACTGCTTACAATTTAAGTTTTAACGCGTTATTTTTCGGTAAATTGTAATATATTAGGTATATTAACCCGATAAAACCTAAGTGCCCGGCCGAATATTCATGTCAAGCCCTAACCTAACCTATAGTTCGCGCGCGAGTTGAATGCAGAGTAAATGTATGGTGACACTTACATTAACTCTGCATTCAACTCGCGCGCGAACTGTACAAGAAAGAGACAAGAAAACGTAAAAACAATAAATATTTCATAAAATAATACTCAGAACATTGAACGGTTCACAATCTTTCGACAGTTTATAATCTAGCGGGATAGAAACAGTTAGATTATAATATAACGGATTTTACAATCTTACGGTGACATATATAAATGCGATAGCATTATAATTATTGTACACTGCATAATATTATGTTTAATCGTCTGCATGAAAGGTCGTATATCTAAGGACACACTCGCAAAAAGCTGATCAGGCATTATCTTTTAGGCAAATAAGTATCTTCCATACGTGCATTGAATAAAAAATCATAAGATTTTCGGGTCATCCATACTAATAATAAAATTGCGTCTGTCTGTTTTTTACCAATTTTGACGAGGAGCATCGTAAATACCGTATAATGATTATGTCCGTCTACGTTTTGCTAGCCCATTAAATTATGCTACAAAATATATAATGGGAACTCTTTAATTTTCCGAGAATTAATAATAATAATATTAACTAGTGGTTCGCCCCGAACTGAGACCTCGCGGCGCCATATATTGACATTATTGTGAAGTTCTGTTAAAATACTGAAGCTCATTAAAAATTAAATAATTTCGTAGGTATCTAATTTTAGTATTTGTTGTTCAAGTACAGGATATAATTCAAATAATCGATCAAGTTTCAGGCTCAGCCTTTCAGAAAATATAGAGTTCTGAGGTCAACTTTGGACGTTAGAAAATCTCCACTTTGAAAGCCCGTGATTTCGTCAATTTAGAGCAAAAATTATAAAAAAAATATTTTTGGACTCTATTCCTAATTATCTTTAAAATAATATACCGCAACCCTATGTAACACCATAAAAAATATTTTACTTCGCAGCTTCTATGAGAAGCTCCTGAAATAAAGATTTTTATAACTTTTTAAGCCATATTCGGCTGGAGGCCATTGGTTTACATATTATATTTAAAGCTGAAGTAATTATGTTCAGTAATTCAGAAGTTATAATGCTCTGACAGACGGACGGACGGACGGACACGTGCAAATTCACTCAAGTAGACTCAGAGACCTTCGCTTCGCTCGGTCAATAATTAATAATAATTTTTCTAACTTAATAGTTAGGATAAAAAACCTCAATCCACTCGTACAGAATCGTGTGTTTCTTGTTGTTCTTATATAATTTTGCAACGTTGTAAATCCGATTACTTAATGTTAAGTACGACGACACAAAACGAAGACGTCACCATCATTTATTTCGATCTAATAGCTAGTATGAGCAAGAATCACTTTTACTTTCTTTTCTACTCAGCCCACATTTGACAGTCATCATAGATTTGTATGTTCCATTCACTTCTCGCCACACAAAATCCTGAAAACTTTAAATAAAGTACTTTCTTAATAAGCAACAAATATAGCTAGATCATGCCTTTGAGTCCCATTTCGAATTGAATTAAATAAAAAACAAAGTTGGAACTATACCTAGCAAAATTTCGCAAAATAAACTGCAGTTAGTGCTCAATATTTTAATTTTCCTTTAAAAGTGGCTAGGACCTTTTACCCCTTAAAATACCTATTCTAGGTATTTCATAACAGTAACCCATTAATTTTCCATTCGATGTTTCCAGGATCGTTTTGTTTGCGTGCTTGGCATGGCAAGCAACAGCGCGACCACAGGACGACACGGAGCCGCGCGGCATCTCCAACAGAGGAGCACTTCTCAAACGGGGATTGGCGGGAAAACAAAAGACTACTACAACTACCCCAGCACCGGTAAGAAAAGATATCCATGTCATATTAATATTTACGAAGCTTATAACTTTTCCCGGCCCGTCTGTTCAACAGGTTTTGACGTTTGGAATGTCCCGGGCACGGGCATTATGTGATACGCACGTCCTAGATAATCGGATTCCTTCCCATTGGATTAAAAATATGAATCCACTCGGATAAAGTCGCGGGCATCATGTTTTTATCTCAGAAGTCTTAAAACTATTATTTTTCCGATGAACTTTTTATTTCCTGATGATTGCCTAACTACAGCAATACATAATATTAATATCTAGGGTAGGGTACAATTAATTATTTCAATGCCCATTTAATTTTTAAAATCATATCATTTCATCGAAATATGGTAGGTTATAGGTACTTACTAAACGTGTAAACTGTTAACATTTTGAAAGTCGACTAGGTCAACTAAATTCACAAAACATGTTTTAAATACTAATTTGTTCTATTTACAGTTACGAGAATATCCGTTAATAAAACAAAAAAATATCTTGTCGGGTATAGGTGTAACACAAAATGCCATAGGTCGGGTTAATGTAACAGATATACGTTGCATCGTAACTTATTTACTCTAAAAAACGCCTTTGCAGCGGGTTCCGTGGTTTATTGAAGTCCTTACTCTGTGTTATTTATAATAATAATATATTATTTATTTAGTTGACGTAGTTAGTTACATTAAAGTGTAGATAGGCGATAGTCAAGAACTGCATCCTCATTCCATAAAAAGAAATTATTCGTAAATTCTTCGTCTTCGAAAATTAAAGAAATATTCTTTTTATTACTCTGAATAATAAAAAATTATATAAGTAATACTTTACAGTACGATAAAAGCTCTTGGAAATAGTGACTTTGATGATTTTCCTTATTTTTCAATTTATCGTAACTTAAGTTCCAGTGCTAAAGCAAATGGAAATTTAATCGGTCATTAGGTATGCAATTATTTTATTTAAATGTCACTTAAAAGGTCATCGATTTTGGCAAGGAATTCCTCCAGTCCTATTTTCATGAACACAATTAGGTATAAAAACTTATCTTGACTGGCTATCAACACATAATAGAAACTTGACATTGTAAAAGTATTCTTTTGCAAGTTAGGTACGACATGATTTTTAGAAATTCCACCTCTGTGGGTTAGATACGGTATAAAAGTTTTATGAAAGTGCATCATTTTTCATGTTATATTCATGAAAATAATTATTTCTTGGGCTTTTTTTGGAAATTTCCCCCCCAAAGGGGATAAATAAGAAATCATGGAAGTTTCTTTGAAAATCTGTTATTTTTTGAGCTTTTGTTCAAAACTAAAGGAAAAATGCATCGGGCCAGCTAGTATTCTCGCCAAGTGATTCTTTCATTTTTCCATCACGGACCTTATATGAAAAAGTTTTTACGAGATGTCACTAGTAATCATTTAGTTCAAGGTAGGTGTGACTGGCGTTCGATGGACGACTTACCTCGGGGCGCTGAGCGACCTCAACATGGGTTCCCTTTCCTCGGTGGTATTTCTACGTATTTAATACACTTGTATTGACTGAACTGGTTCTTGATGGAATAATTGCGACCGCCGTTGGAATGTATGACTGCAACCTCTTGCGGCTTGTGACGTCACCACAAAATGGCACGAACAATAATAACTTTTTAATATTTGAAGGTCTCCTCAGAGTTTTGGCTGTCTTTATTGTTATTTTTTCACACTAGCGGTTAATGATCATCATACAGTTATCTTTCACCTCCTAATTAATCCACTTATAAATAAGCTTTGTATTAAGCCGCTTATAATAAGAAAACTTATTCATCCTTTAGTTGAACTTTAAAGCTCAAGCGTTTTGCTTAGCTACGCTCAATTTTTACTTCATTTAAATAGTTGCGCGATTTGACGAGATCTTTTCGAAAAAAGGATTCAATCAATGATTTTTTCGAACAATCTGTCTGGCTGAAGTCCAGCACCGAAATGTAGACAGGCGTTCTTGCCACACACGGGCATGAATTATTTAGTAATTAGGTTAGCTAGCTTAAGTTTAATTGTAAAGTTTTCAATGAAGAGGTTAAGAAAAATTAATTGATATAAATTAATAAATAATTTCAGGAAGAGGCAGAGTACGAAGATGAGGAGGGAGATTACCCCGCGGAAGAAGCGCAAGAGCCTTCTACTGAAGCGGCTCCATCTTCTACAGAAGGCAAGAAGTTAGTGGCGGGACTTTCTGTACGACCTTTTCGAAGCAACACCGACCTATTAGAAGCATTGAAGAGAAGACGAGCCCAAGCTGCCGGAAGTAATTGAAGTCTACATATTTTACACCAGATATTTTTATAAGAAAACTAGTGGGCCCGGCAGACGTTGTCCTGCCCTGCGTCTAGAACCCGATTGCAGCGCTTCCTACCGGGTCCAATTTTGAATATAAACCATCCCTGGACCCACTAAAACCCGCACAAAAAATTTCATCTAAATAGGTCAAGCCGTTTCAGAGTTTTAGCGAGACAAACGAATAGCAATTGATTTTTTATAGAAGAAGAATATAAGTCTGTAGAATGGAAAGAAATATGTTATTTTTTCTTTCTTTTAAGATGTGAGAGTGTTTGTTTACCGATCCAATTAAAAAAATCTATCACTGGTAGTTTCTACATGTAAACCATCGAAGCAACAGTTATAATTTTTACTGTTCGAGGAAACAGAAAAATATCTTTCGATATTTTGTCGTTGTTTTATACACTGTGTTTATTCTATTGAATAGCTTAGCTTATTATAAACAACCAATATAAATAAGCTACACACAGTCGCTTGTTATTTGTTACAATGTAACTCAAAGAGGTGCCAAGAGTTTTTTTTTAATTAAAAAATGTATTACAATTTTGACCTCGTAATTAGTTCGAAAGTTTTATACGCAATTTTTCACTTCTACCATGCAACTATATAAATAGTTTTACTCAATAAAACCACTTTTGCTCAATAAAACTAACCATAAATTGAAACTAACTACCCGTGACCGCCTGGGTCATGGTTACTGACGTACTAACACGACCAACGACTACACGAAATTCGTTATTAAAAATTTTGAGCATTTTTTAGCGTCTGCAAAGCAGTAGGTACTTACTGCTACGACCATTGCACCAGTTGTTAGTCAGTCTCAATGACTTAATCGTAAAAAATAACGATCATCCATGTAAATGTGAAAATAATTTGTCATCATTTCACGTTAGGTCACTTTTTACAAAAGTAGTCATTTCCCAGGATGAAATAGTCTATTTATGTCATCTTGGAAAATCAAAGTTTTTTTTTTTCATATAACCTAAATCACGAAGTCTCGGGCATCATCCAGTAAAAATATGTATAATATTTCACCGTAAAATTGTAAAAACCGTTACATAAGAAACACAAATATGCGAAAAGTAAAGATGATGAAAATGCATAAAAAATTGTACTTACGCTTAACAATGTTTGTATGCTAAATCGCCATTTTGCTATATTTTCAGCTAAAGGTAGCTCTTCATCAGTGACGCAACAACAGACTGATACCCAAACAGAAGCACCCGTTAAGGCCAATTTCAGTAAGAGCATATTTTCACTACTTACCTAATCTATTTAGTATTTATACTATTTAATATTTAGTATACGTGCATGAACACATTGGTGAATTCAAGAAGAAAAGTAATTGTTATAATGTCAATACTAAAAATAAAATTAAACTTGTAATGCCTTCTTCTAAACTAGCAATTCATTTGTTGGAAACAGTGTCCGCTTCTACAATAAGCTCCCAGAAGACATGTTGAAGATGTCTCTGAATAAGTTCAAAGTTAATGTAAAACGTAAACTCATTAAAAATCTTATTACCATGTAACTAAAGGATTATTTAAATGGCAAGGAAGCTTGGCAATGATTTGCTCTAATGGAGCTCTGATAATTCCTTAGTTAAGATGATTGTGAAATGGAGATAATGAAAAAAAAATTCCGGCTGAGTTTGTAGTGGGGTCTTCTCAGGACAGGGCGCGTTTGGAACTCGTAGCTTTAGTTTTAAGATACCGTAACTAATTATTACCATCATGTTTTATAAGTATAACTAACGTCAATATGTGTACCCACATTGAATAAATGAATATTTGATAGATTGAATGATATTATTATTGATCGCATTGATTATAAATCAGATCTTCCATAAACATGATGTCTTTTGGCTACATGCATATCTGTATAATTAACATATTTATTTATTAAACGTTAATGTTCTAATTAATATAACCTATGACTAATCACAATACATCTAAAAATCTTAAAAATAAATAAATAATAATATAAAATATTACTATATCTGTATTATATAAGGGATCCTAAATTTATATTTCACATCATTTTAAAATTATTAAGCGCTTATTTATAATTAATCCCGGGTTTGGGGCCCGAGTCGAGCCATAATTAAGTATTGGGGTTTTCTGACTAGAAATTCTCAGTACTATCCCGGAGTTAGGAAGTTGGCGGTGTTTCACCCCCGTGCCTTGGAGAGCAAGCTAAGCCGTCGGTCCCGTTTATTATCACTAACATGATAATAGCCGTTAAAGCCTGCCAACCAGCATTGGAGCAGCGTGGTGGGTCTAAGCTTTAATTCCCTCTCTCCTATGAGAGTGGAGGCCTGTGCCCAATAGTGAGACGTTAATGGGCTGTAGTGATGTGATTTATAATTAAGTTTCGCATTTATTAATATACTTACTTCGTTTTGCAGGCAAAAAGCGTTTTAACACTGCGACGCGGGAGACAAAGGCCGAGGATGCTCCGGCGCCGGCACCTTCTAAGCCCAGCAGGGGACGCTTCGCAAGACGTACGTTAATATAAATTATTAGCGGACAAACCTTCTTAATGCCTAATTGCAAGTTTCAACAACAATTTCTCCTAAGTTTAATCTCAGTCGGATGAACGAGATACAAATGCTTATGTAATGCAATTATTTTTATTCATAAGAACAAACGAGCTGGCCCCATCTAATAGAGAATCTAAAAAAAACCAGCTAGGCCTGAAGTTAGAGAGTTGGTGGTGACCTACTGCTTCCTAAGGCCATAAACTCTCCAGTTGTGTCCTGAGAGTAAGGGAATAGAGAAAGCCTGTGATGTCGCACACATACTTGTACACTGTATTATTCTCTCCCGTGTTAAATGGTTAATCTCTGTAGAGATCCGGCCATTCTGGCCAAAATTCTGTCAGGACATTTGAAAACATTACCCGCATTCTGGTGCAGTCGGGTCCTAAAATATACCTATCATATTTTTGCAGCATCATCCCGGTCAGTCTCGGAAGCGGAACCTGAAGAACAGAATGACACCACTCCACCAGCGAGGACTGGCAGGACATTCCGGCGGGGGGGCAACTGAGTCCGACCACCCAAAACGCCAACCAAGGTCCCCCTCCCCCTCCTCTCCCATACATCCGATATCAGCCCCAACCCGTCCGTTTTAAATTGAGTGATGTCAGCTCCACCAGATATCAGATGTTCACTCCAAGCTCATTAGTTCCGAACAATTAGAAATGATTTTCATCATCTACTATTTGTAAATTATGTATAAGTAATTTTAATAAATAATTTTAATTTTTTAGTGCGCCTTTTTTGTAGAATAGACCCAAAAATGCAAAAATACCTACTAATTAAGTTAATTTAGGAATTTTCTGACTGACTGATAGCTATCTAATCTAAACCGCTGGGGTTAGAAACTTGAAATTTGAACAGTAAGATCCTTTTGTGACGTAGGTGCTCACAAAGGAAGGATTTTTCAAAATTCCACCCCTAAGGAGGTGAAATAGGGTTTCTTTGGGTTATATATATAATTTAGGTTAAATATAAAGAAGCACTTTCGTGTTTCACCATTCTTGAAATTTCCCTAAGGGGGTGCAACAGGGGGCGAAAGTTTGTATGAAAGTCCTTAATTTCCCAAGATATATTTCAAGTTATATCAACAAAACTTGGTATTTTGGCTTTCAGTTAAAAAATACGAAGTACGTGTGTCATAATTTTTCAAAATTCCACCTCCAAAGGGGTGAAATCTTCTATCTATCTTATATATATAAAAATGAAACCCGTTTTCCTTGGTCACGGCATCACGCGTGAATGGCTGGACCGATTTCACTAATTCTTTTTTTGTTGTATTTGTTATTATTAGGAGAAGGTTCTTACGGAAAAAAATATTAAGAAAATCTCTCAGAAATTGAAAAATATACATTTAATTTTGCATACTAAGGCGGTACGAAGTTCGCCGGGTCAGCTAGTAGGAGATAAAAGTTTGTATGATAGTCCTTCATTTTTCAGGTTATAGCCATTAAAATTGGTATTAAGCTTTTGGTTAAAAATATGATGAAATACAGTTTTCACCGTTTTTGAATATTCTGTCTCCAAGGACGTTAAATTGAGGAAAGTTCGTTACAAGACCGCTTTTTTTTTAATTTAATACATACAAATATTTGTATGTAATCAAACCTATCAACCCGTTCAGGTAGGTACAAGACTATAAAATACAAATATTTTTTTGATGCTTAAGTTCATCATACTAATATTATAAATGCGAAAGTGTGTTTGTTTGTTGGTTTATCGTTCAATCACGCCGCAACAGACAACAACGGACCGACGTGATTTTTTTCATGGCTCTATTTTAGGACCTGGAGAGCGACAGGCTACTTTTTATTCCGGATAAGGAGTGTCCGTGGGAATTAAAAACCTTATGCCACGCGAACGAAGTCGTGGGCTTCAGCTAGTATTTTGATTAAATGTTACTTCTTCATGACCGTACATACGTTCATGCACCTCATATGATGATTCTGCGAGTTATCCATAGCTAAACTATAAAACATCTCTCTTCTTTTAGTAATTAGGTCTTTTATATTCGAGTTCAGCAAAACCGAATAAATATCCGTTCATTTTCGAACGATAACGTGTCGAAAGGCGTTTACATATACAAACGCTTAGTTCGATAACAAATGAGTAGTGAAGTTGCTGATTATGTTTGTTTGACGACCCCCGTGCGTAACCCAGTCTGGTGTAATTTTCGCCATAATTATAAATCATTGGGCATTCAAAATAAAGTACTTACTGGTTTTTAGGGCTCTGTAGTAAAACGAGAAACTCTAATAGTTTCTTTCAGTCCTTCTAATCACGTAGGTAGCTCAATCTCCCCGTCGTGTCTGTGACGGAACGCGTCACAGCCAATTCAAAAATCTACTTTATTAGTTGAACCTACGGTTTTTTTTAAATCTTAATTTATTTGAGACTTTTAAAAATCACACTTTAAAAAAAAAGTGTAGGTACTGACTTCAAAAGCACTGAAAAGCATGAAACACATTTTTAAGTACTTTCTTCTAACTTACTCTTAGCTAACAAAAAATCAAAACTTTAGGTAGTTTTTGAAGGCAGCCCCAAATTAATGGTATTTGTCCAAATAAGTACGTACTTAATAAGCAATGACCACCGGAAAGACAGTAGTCAGTACTTGTTACCTACTACGTTATACGTACCATATCAATTCACCATCCACTAGTCATGAATACAGCTAATAAGTAAGTGCTGTAGGTACCCTGCTGCGTCCCGATTGACGAGTCGGGACTTTGATTTCAATCATGCATTCTATAGGTACTTGGCACCTGCAATATTATTTCACCAGCTGTTTCATGCACTATCAGGCTTGAAGAGTTGTGATTTGGAGTTTATTCATGAAGTCGTTGCTAGGTAGGCAATATAAATTCATCAGCTACAGTTCCTGAATCTCCATAACTTAGACAGGCAGTAACCCTGCAGCACCAGGATTAAGGAGTTGGATACAGGAATTATTATTTAACTATCTCGCGAACATCTTCTATAGAGTAAAAAAGAACCAGGCAAATCGGTCAAGTAATCTCGGAGAAATCGGCGAACAACTCTATACTAATATTATAAATGCGAAAGTTTTGATGGATGTATGAATGGATGTTTGTTTGTCACTCAATTATGCCAGAACGGCTGCACGGATCTAAATAACACATCTCTCTTTTACCCCGGAAAATTAAACAGTTCCGGCGGGATCCAAAAAACCTCAATCCACGCGGACGAAGTCGCGGGCATCAGCTAGTAGTTAGTACATAAATATCGTTGGCGATGGTCTTCACATCTGCGTTGTGCGGAATGGGATCACGACCCTCACTAATGAGGGTGATGACTCACAATTCCGCACAATGCAAAACGCACAAATTTGTTCGAATTCAAACACTGCGTTAGATATCATTTGAAATTTTAAGTTATTAAAATTGAAAAATACCGGTGACCTTTGGGTTCGGTATGTCTGTGAAAGTTATATCTAACATAATAAACGATATTGCCCCGTACTTAGCAGTAATTTTTAGTGAATGTGTAGACTCGGGTACCTTTCCTAACCTGATGAAACATGGCAAAGTAATTCCTCTGTTTAAATCAGGCAGTAAAAGTGACATAAATAATTATAGACCTATTTCTATCTTACCCACACTTAGTAAAGTCTTTGAAAAAGTCATCCTCAATCAATTATTAAATCATTTTAATATTAATAAGTTACTTCACCCCGAGCAGTACGGCTTCACTAAAGGCCGTAATACAACGGATGCCGGCGCAAAACTTTAAAGCATATTTACGATGCTTGGGAACGTTCACAGAATGCTATTGGAGTCTTCTGTGACCTATCTAAAGCATTTGACTGTGTGGATCACAAAACCTTGATACTTAAACTTAGCCATTATGGAATCAAAAGCGTTGCACTTGATCTCATTGCCTCTTACTTAAGCGACAGAATTCAAAAAGTATGCATAAATAACGTAAAGTCTCAGGGTACGTCTGCCTTAATGGGTGTCCCACAGGGCTCAATCTTGGGTCCTCTATTATTTCTGGTGTATATAAATGACTTACCATACTATGTCAATAATACTTGCAATATTGTGCTGTTTGCAGATAAAACTTCGCTAATTTTTAAAGTTGATAGATGTAAAGATAATTTTGACGATGTAAACGGTGCTATATCGCATGTATCACACTGGTTCATAGTCAATAATTTGTTTTTAACGCAAAAAAACTAAATGTTTAGAGTTTGTACTTCCTAATGTGAAGAAAATCGATAAGGAAATAGTGATGAATGTTGAAACACTTAAAATGGAGACGGCTTTTTGGGGGTCACCTTGGATAATAAGCTTCAGTGGGGCGCTCATATAGAGACACTAGCAGGGAAACTCAGCTCAGCGGCTTTTACTATCAGGAAAATTAGACAGCTTACCGATATTGAGACTGCTAGGCTTGTCTATTTTGCCTATTTTCATAGTGTTATGTCGAGGGATACACAAAATTGACTTGCTAGAAACCGGCATAAACTAGTAATGCCGCGATGTTGTCTACGCAAGGTGCAGAAATTATCCTTTGTGGGGTCGAGTATTACCTTTTATAATATGGTTCCAAAAGAACTTTTAGAATTGCCAGTGCACAAATTTAAAAAAACCGTAAAAGAACACTTGTTGAGTCAGGCCTATTATACAATTGACGAATTTCTTAATGACAAAGTTGTATGGAAGCAACCAACCTTGGGTCCAGCTCCCCACAGGATATTATAAGAACTTACACTATTGTATTTAATTTATATACTTACCTAAGTATTGTAATATATTTTAAAAAAAAAGAGCTACTGCTGAGTTTCTTGCCGGCTCTTCTCGGCAGAATCTGCTTTCCGAACCGGTGGTAGAGTCAAAACATGACGTAGCATAAGAGACACCTGTATAATATGTCCTACATGTTTAAATAAATAAACTGAAACTGAAACTTAAACTAATCATAATACAGTGGCAGGGATTTTCTTGGGATAGTAATGCAGTGGGTTCCCAGGTCCTTCCGCATACGACTCAGATGTTAGTGATAATAACCGGGACCGACGGGTTAACGTGTTTTCCGAGGCACGAACGTAGTTTAGCAGGCGTGCAATAGCAGTTTGTGATTTAAGAGCGGTATGCAGGTTTTTACATACGAGTTGACTCATGTCAGCCTGATGACGCCAGTCGAGGGCTGACCATCGTCACGAGTATGTAGAAACCTTAACGCTCGTGTATCACACAATATTTTTCAATACATTTGTGAGAAAACTTAAAAAATAAAACTCGAGTAGGTAGGCACAAGGTACTCACTAGAAAATGGTTTCTCACGCCCGTACTTATTTCGAGATTTTTGGCGGCTATTAATAGCGCGATTTTTTTCTCACATCTAACATACCTAATTATTGATTTAATTTTATTATTCCACATCACTTAAACCACTTTAAATATTATTTAATAATTTAAATAAGAAAAACTCAACGAAAGAAGAGAAAAGAATACCTCTAGGTATTAAGTTCGCCTTTGTGCATTGTAATCTACGTATGTGCAATAAAGAATTTAAAACAAACAAACAAACGAAAGTTTTAAAAATAGCGCGCACTTTTAAAAATAGCATTTAGTTTCTACGGCGCGTTGTTGTAGTCAACAATGTAAAATTACTGATTTTTCGGCTACTTCCGATGGGTCCATTGCTGATTGATTTGGAATAAGCATTGATGTAGAATTTTTTTAGTGTACTCATTCTATTTCAATGGGAATAAGTATATATTATTTTGAAGTTTGAAAAATTAGACTGGTTGCATCATTGATGTAGATTTTTTTTAGTAATGGGTTGCATGAGCTAGACATACATTGATAATATAATGACAGGTGCCGATTTACATAATTATATTTACGTAATAAAATATAATAATTTTTTGTCATCCCATAGAACGCCGGTTCAAAATTTGATCTCCGACACCGGTAGATTATTAAAAGGGGAAAGCCCATAGACATAGAATTTTTTCGGGAAAGCCTTATACGGGAAAGTACGACTCTAATGTTTACAGAAATATTATTTAGGAAAAAAAAACAACCGTACTAACGTTATCTTATTATTTATTTTATTATCACACTTACGAAAGATACAAAACATATATCACGATGGCACTAACTATCAGTGCTTCAGCAGACGTTTCTAGTGAAATCGATGATTGTTGGAACGATTCAGTAACAACACTCTTACTTAAGCCCTACAACATTTCGACCACTTAATATAATAAATAAAGATAATTGAGTAGGTATAAATCGTCGATGTTTTTATAAAATATTGCTGCAAGCAATCAATTAAAATACAATTTCAGACATCTACTGCATTTGAGTACAGCTAAAGGCATGGAAATTGTAAATATCTGAGTGTTAAACTTACTAATACTTTGAAATAATATGGTAAATACAATTTCAAAGCATAGGGCATGATCTATATGGTTTTTAAATACGAATGGCATGTTCTTGAATATTAAATGTTTATCTTATAAATAAGTAGATTTCGATCCGCCTGGTGAAGTGTAATAGCACCGATGCATGTCATCGGATCGTTATTACTATTAATATTCACTATATAAGGAACTAGTCGACGCTTATTGATGAAAATTCGGTTTTCTTTATTACGTAAATAAAAAGCATTCTTATGGAAGTTTTACAGCGTCCCTAGTCTTAAGGGCTTACTTTGGCGATTAGGATATGTCCATTATAATGGATTTCGATGGTTAGTAATTTGGTTTGTAACTATTTTGCCGAGCGTTTGGCTTTTTCCGTTAAATCGAACCCTGAATACACATAACAATATTAACTTCTAATATGTACATAATGCAAATATGCGAAATTATTCAAAAATAGTTCGTTATAAAAATGGTTAGGTATCGAGGACATTACAAAACAGTTTAAAAATTAAGAAACTATAAGACTAATTACATATAAGGTACCATACAACTAGTAATTATTAAAAAAAACTGAGAATTAGAGTAATCTCTAGGCAGTTTGGGGATAAATTTGACTAATATGACGAGCGCTAATTGTTTCACTGAGAAATCAAAACAAAAAAGCGTTTGATGGATTCTTAAAGAATCAAGAAACAACCGTGTAAAAAATATTACAAGAATACATAATTTTAGTTATACGAGTATATGGATAAAGATAGCTGTACACGGATTGAATTATAATATCTATTTGATCCCTCAGTGAGCGTCGTCATAGAATAATGCAAAATTTACACTATGACACTATTGATATGGCTAATTAAATTATTATTGCTCCACAATTACATGTGTTATATATAGCAAACGGGAGTTTAAATTCTAACAACTTGTTTAATATGGAGAAAGATCAATTCAAAATCAAGTTAAGGCTTTCATAGTATTAAAATATAACATTTGGGTATTTGACCACTAGTCAAATCAGCAACTTTTTTCAAACGTCAACGCGTGTTTAGCATGGGATTTTGTATGAAATATGAGTTATGACGTCATCGAAGTTCGACGCACTTTTTAACCGACTTCAAAAAAAAGGAGGAGGTTCTCATTTACTTTAATTTATAGTTTAAAATGTTTATTATATAATAAAAAATAAACAGGGTACGTGGATATTACGACTTATGGTAGATCATTTACTTCATAAACACAAAAAAATAATTTAGTTGACTAGTAATCAAATACCCAATTACCTACGCTATACTGCCATGGCCACGGCAGGCTATCTCAACGGAGATCAGCTGCAGATATTGTGCGTATACACAGTGGAATAAAGTGGACAGCACTTTATTCTCTCACTGTCAAATGGGACGGCATTTCGATACAACTGCAGGGTGACCGGCTATAAATGACAGCTACAGTGTAACGATCGCAATCACCTCTGATTGGTTAACACTCGTCTACTATTGGACAAAATCTATTAACGCAGCAAGAATACCATAAATTCAGCCAATCACAAGAATTGATACTATAACGGTGATTGATGCAGAAGTTACGCGGTCGCCCTGCTGAGCTATCAGCATGCTCGGCCCAGGGAGAAAATGTAGAAGAACTAGTGTCGTAATGTAAATTTAGCAAACGGAAGGGGTAGTGTGAGGTTGTTAAGGGGATCTCGCTCCCCGGGCGGGACGCACTGGCCGGGAGCCGATGCCGGCGGCGCGCCTCCTGGCGATCAGCGCGTCAAGGCCTCGCAAGGGCGGGGTAGGGGTTGTCTCCGCAGGCGCGGCCTCCGTCTCAGCCTCGGCCTCGCTCTTCTCAGCACTGGTACTCTCTTCTATCGACTCTGTTGACTTCTTCGGCGCTTCTGTCGTAGGCTAAAAAGAACATTATTTATTGTAACTAAATAGTCCTGGAACTGGGTCATGTCAACAGGGGCACGAGCCACGGCTACTGAACTTATATTTACGCGGCCCTTGCAACAAAAAACCCAGAACTTTTTTGGTTGAGGGGATATATTTCAAGCAAGACCTCGAGGTCAACCGCAATCTTGTAAGCATGCAAGTTGTCTTTATCTTTGAGTAGGTGCAGTGCAACTCGCTTGACCTAGTATTAAGGAATTCCTCTAAATCAAATGCAGGAGGCATTTCATTTAGAGGAATATAAAGGAAAGGAGAGCTTGAATAAATTCACGATCAATTCATGCTCTTTCATTATTATCTTGCATTTCCATAATTTTTAGTTATAAAGATAACAAATACCTCAGTAGAAGGCAGCCTCTTCTTCAGTAGGGGGTTGGGACGACGAGCTGGCTGAGTGACGGCGACGCGAGGTTTCGGTGAAGGCGACACTTGCAGCCGATTGCGGAGCTTCAACACTCCGCGAGGCTGTTCAGGCGCGGCGGTCGGCACTGATGGCTGTAAGAGTATCTGAGGTTAATACAACTGAGGTTAACTTAGGTACATTTTCCCCGATTCTAAACAAACGAGTACCTTACCTCAGGTCTGAGATACGGTACGCTATATAACTCTGGGCAGGAGGAAAACCGGACTATCGTTTGTTCTTTAATGACATTTCAACAAAGTTTGTAAGGATTTGAGCTTGGATGAAACGAACACGATTTGAGTTTTCAAAAGGCAAGATAGCCTTTTGAATTAAATAAAAAATTTAACACTTTCGGGTCTATGAAGGAAATTTCAACAGTCCTAGGAACCGTTTGCTGTGCACGAAAATTAGATACGATCTTATCTCCGAATTTTACGCTATCATGTAAAGGTTTTCTTCGCCATTCCATTTTCAGAATATTGTGGTATCATCAAAACTCTTATGTTGTTATTAGAGAAGTTTATTCTATACCAGAGATTTTTTAATCTGGCGGGAACTCTTTAATTTTGTGTTGTGTTGTGTGTGTTGATTCAGTGTATAAGCTCCGCTGGGTTCATTCCCAAAGCAAACCAAGCCAAATCCGTTCAGTAGTTGCGTGATGGAGTAACAAATCTCAAATTTTCACATCATACTCGTATCATGCTAATGTCATAAATGCGAAAATGTGTTGGTTTATTGGTTTGTCCTTCAATCACGCCGCAACGGAGCAACGGTTCATGGTGATTTTTGGCATGGGTATAGTTGAGGACCTGGAGAGTGACATAGGCTACTTTTTATCCCGGAAAATTAAGGAGTTCCAGCGGAAATAAAAAAAAAATTAAACCACGTGGACGAAGTCGCGGGCATCAGCTAGTTGAAAATAAATATTAGTAAGGTCAACACAGTTTTGCAGATACTACTATTAACGATATTTACCTATTGGACTCTGGATAATTTTACAATATTTTGATATTTATTTTATTCTGAAATAACAACATTCTTCGGTAGGTATAGCTCAGTCGTATGATTTAATTTGGAATAATAAATTAAAAGTAGCTGCCCTTGGGTCACTTTCAACTATCAGAAACTTGTATTGTGTAGATGTTTTAGTAAGTAGACTTACCTATAGTATACATTATGTAGACTCTTTTACTATCTACGTACCTATATAGCTATATAATAATTATGTATATTGTTTTTAGTTTCTAATATATCAGGTAGTTGTATAATTTGATGCTGTTTATTTTGTAATAAGGTGTACATAGTTAATCCGTACTAATAAAATCTTTTCAACCAATTTTGCAAAAAATTTGGTACAGGTATAATAAATATATAGGTTAATTTTTATCCTGGAAAATTAAGGAGTTCCCGCGGGAATAAAAATTCTTATTGAACTAACTTAGCACTCCTAACGGTTAAAGTAGGTAGGGGCTTAAATGACGCAATTTGGTTGTGTATACCTCTGCGTCAGATTCGGTAACTGGTGCCTCGGGAGCGGGTGTCTCACCGACTGGTGCTTCAGAGGCGGCTTCTGTAGGCGCTGCACTGGTCAAGCCGGGTCTCAAGCGAGCACTGGGCCTGATGTTCAACCTCGGGCCTGGTCTTAACGCTACCGGCCTTGAACCAGGTTTGCGGCTGCAAAAAAAAACCCGTTTAATTTTAATGAACTTCCAAAAGGTTCTCAATTCTGTTCGTATTTTTTAATAATCCTTATCAGCTAATCCACACTTTAGTTGACCCAAGAAATGACGCTTATGTAGCCCAAGGGCTAAGCCCAGCGAGGCAATCACGCCAATGTACGTGGCATTAGGTGGATGGTGTATATTCTTGACAAATATTAAAATTATGTGGTAGATTATATTTTATGGTATTTTTGAGGTACGTCTTGTTCTCTTTTTTATCTACGTACCTACGAAATCTAATGGGATTTCGTAACTTGATATTGTGCATGTAGGTTTTCCTGTCAAGAGAGAATCTACAGAAATTCAAACCGACCGAAAAAGAAGCCCAGCTTAGCCAAAAAGAGTCAAAAATAAATACTTACCCAATTGTTCTGGAAGGAATAGGCGTAGTTTCGATCACTTCACCGGACGCCGGGCTTGTAACCGGGGCAGCGGTTTCTCCTGCTTCCGCAGACGAGGGAGCTGCTGTTGTCGTAGTTGCAACTCTGCGCTGGCCTGGACGAAGTCGGGGCCTGTACAAAAATACTTTATGTAATCAACTGTTTACTGGAACCATGGATTTCTGATTAGGGATTGAGATTCATTGAGCCTCAGTGTGAGATCTATAGAGCGAACTTTGACTTTGCTTAGACTTAAGACAAAGTTAAAACGAGAAAGATTATGTTACTCACATAAGTCCATCTCGTTTTAACTCTAAGTAAATTCTGAGCCAAGTCAAAGTACGCTCTATAGATCTCAGTATCAGTACCCACGTGAAATCATAGGCTCGTTCTCAGTTGTGACATAAGAAGGGGATACCTTGAATTATTAGGTTAATGCGAACAAAACCTATACAAGCCCCGAAAGGAGGGATTATAACTATTGCAAAATTTTATACCAACAATCCAGGTAGTGTAGCAGTAAATTTATTAGTATTTCCTATTTCAAATTATCATTATATTCATTCATTTCGTGGCCATAACGCTTTCATTTCAATTTTCTTCGTCAAAGATGATACGGTTCCGTGCACGCCCTGTTAAATGACTGCCACTCCTCAATTTAGACGCTTAATAAGACAATTTAATTTAATGAACCATATTTGGTATGGTTAAATATGAAAACAAAATATAATGTTTTTTTCCTCTTCACGTACCTAATCATAAATTCGAATACTCTCTCAGATTTTGATTGATTTTCTTACAAAATCAATCAGGGGTATCTAGTAGCACAAACAGACTGCAGGGCCAAAATAAATCATGTTCTTCTTGATAACTTTTTGGAAACGAACGAACTTATCTATTAAGGGTCAAAATACAAATTAACCTGGGAGTTGTTCCTTCAGCGGGAGCATTCGTGTTTGGTGCGTCTTGAACGGGGACACTGGTACTGAGGCGAGTCCGACCGGCAAATAGACCGCGACGGCCGAATGCCTGCTAACAATATAAAACAACCAAATCAAATATCACTGTCATAGTATAGGTCCACTGCACAAATTAACAGTTTACTAGACGTACCTTACAGTTAAGACACAATCAATCAAGTTTTTATAGGAGCGAAAATCATTAACGTAAAAATATCTGATCAAGTTGTAAATATTGCTATTAGAATGATATCCATCAAATATTTATACAGAATCAAAATCTCAACATCAACAACATAATTACACTAAGTAACATCCAATAAAATTGATTTTAACCCCTCATAATGATTGACTGTTAGAAATTATATAAGATCGTTATGATTTAGAATGCTGTTCCTGTTTTTGGCACCAAAAAACATAAAGGTTCTGTTTAGTATGGGGAGATGAAAATAAAACAATACAGATTTGTTAAAAGATGGAGGTGCTCGTATGAAATATGAATTATTTAATAAAGTGCGAGCTAGAAAAGAGATAAAGCTAATAAAAATAGTAATAAATTCGCATAGCAGAATATCGCTCAGGCATGTCGTTTTATAACGTTCAGAAAAATCGCTTGAAGTATAAAATAATAATTTAATTAGTATGAACAAATCAATGCTAACCTTAGCCTGTGCTGGTTTTTCAACAGGTGCGCCTGACGTTGAGGTATCGACCGCGGCGGCGGCAGCGGCGGCGGCGGTGGCGGTTGTTTTCCGGACTCCGTTAGGCTTACCAAATCGACCTGCCAACAAATGCTCACTTACTAAACCTATACATTTTGTAATAGATTCAATATCAAAAGATGTGGAGCCAACACATTAAGTTATCATTTTTATTGGTACTTAATTTTAATTCATGCGCCGAAGAAACTTGAGGTCCTAAACGGATAATAAACGGATTCCTCAAGTACTTGTATTCATTCAATACATTCGTGTACTTAAATTCTTGCTAACATACAACGTGTGAAACCATGCGGTTAAATCGGCAGGTATATATTTGAATATTCATACAAAAGTAATGAGGTACCTCAGTAATTATTATGAATCTATGCTTTAACAACACGAATGTGATTATATAACTCAGGTAATATGAAATGTATATTTAATAATTGTCTTTAAATACTATTGATCACCTTAATGTGGAGGCACCATTACGAGACCCACTGCCTGCATAAAATATAAACTGGCAGTAAAGTGGTAGAATGGCATTCCGATACCCTTTTGCAACTGGCTGAACTACTTTAGAACTTCGCATAAAAATCGCAGAGCAACAAGAAATAATAGTAAAACATTCGCTTTCATATTGCAATCATAAATACAATTAGTACATGAATAAGAGAAAAAATCATCAATCACGTCTTGTTCTGTGCGCATTCAAGAAATTTATACGCCAGATGAACAAAATATTTACGTTTGAACGGATGTTTAGATCACAAAACGTAATTTCATTCAGAACAATACAGCCGTTCAAAGTAGAGTTTGCTAGATGGCGTTTTGTTTACCTCGCACTCTTGTAGACGTCTCTTGAGGCGCTTCAGTGGCCGCACTCGTGGAAGCAGGAGCGCGAGACCGGGCACCAGGGCGACCCTTGAACCTCGAAGGGCGAGTGGGCGCGGCTGCAGTTGTAGTGGTGGTGGGGGCTGGCGTAGTTGTTGTTGTCGTCGTTGTCGTCGTAGTAGTGGTCGTGGTCGTTGTAGTCGGTGTCGTCTCTTCCTCGGTAGTGCTGACCACTTCAGTTGTCCAAGCATCGTCATCCACTGAAGTCGACGCATCGATGCTTTCGCTGGATGGGCTTATTTCGTTATTTAGATTTTCCCCAGCCAAATAAGCATATAAATCTAGGGCCACCTTTTCCATTGCTGTCATCGTTGTGTATTCAGTTGTTTCTTGATCGGGTGTCGTCGTTTGCTTGTAACCCGGTGGCAATTTCGAATCATCTAAAATTTCTTGGAATCTAATTAAACTTGAATAACTATGACCCTCTCGTTGAGATTCTTTGGCGTGAGAAGGTTCTTTGACAGGAGATGATTCCACAGATTCAGTTGTAGTTTTACTTTCAGCTGAGTACCTCGTCGGAGGTTCTTTATATTGTGCAGGAATGCCACCTGAATGTGTCTTGAAACTCTCAAGGTCCACAAGTTCGGAGCTTGGCCGTCTGAAACAGTAAATCGTTGATTTATTCCTATATGTATGTATATCATGTTACCTACAACTATCAGCCGTTGTCCCCCGTGTAATATATTATAAAACATTTTTAAAAAAATATTAAAATTGGTTGATAGTCTCCAGAATGCCAAATCATTATGCCAAACGCAGTTTGGGCCTGAAAAAAGGGAATTACTTAGTGAAAAGCTATCAACTCTCGTTCTACCACAACCATTCCGGGACCACAGATGATAAAGAAACCTATAATATCCTTCTTTAGCATTAAATATGCCAGACTTATTTGCCGAATAAAATAAAGCTACAAAATGCCGTACCTATAGTCAGTCACGGCATGTTTCTAGCTTCAATTTATTAAATTTTATAGCTCCAATAAGCGATAGAATAGCGTAGTATAGAAGTGGTTTTAAGCCATAAAAGGTTAAACTTTAAGAAAGACTATCCATAATATCATAGTGTTACCACGCTAAAGGACATCAAGCTTAGCAGGTTCAAGAATTAAATAAATCATAACACATTAAAGAGAAGACGTACCCATACCTTTTAAGACGAAGGAAGAAATAGTAAAGTATACTAGAAGATATGAGAAGAGCCATTAAGATAACAATGACTGCTTACCTGATGTGAGCTCGAGTTCTACTTCTTGTTTGACCTATTGACTCATCTGCGACATTGTCAACCTGAGAGCGACCGCGATGCCTTATCGTTTCGGAGGATACCTCAGGGGCACGAGTAGTGGAACTAGAAGTCACGAAGTTGCGACCACGTGGAGGGAACCGCGTGCTCGATGGCAGCCTGATAAGAAAAATTATTGTATTATACGTACACTTCTTTTCCTCTCCAGAGAGCTTTCTTCGTAGAGCCGTGATTCCACATGGACTCGAGTGTCAATAAGCGAAGGATCTTGAGTACATATCTGCTATTAACCAAACTAATGCTCTACTACAGCAAATACTACTACAATTACCACCATCACTAATACCCCTACGGCGTTCTTGCTTATATACTTGGGTATACTTTCATATGAAAACTTACCTTTCTTCACGCGATTCCTCTTCAACAGGGGCAGGTGTAACATTACGACCTCGAGAACGTCCTCTTGAAGGAGTTGGATTAACTTCATTGTGGACTTCAGGAGCCGCAGTTGTGGTTGTAGTTGTGGTTGTGGTTGTAGTTGATCTATCAATTGTACTGTATCTGCTTTTCGGACGAGTTTCCTTAGCTATTTGATTTTCATTTTCGACTTTCTGTGGTCCATCGTGTGAATTGAGAACAGGTGCATCAGTAACAGATGATCCTTTCCCTTTTGT
The DNA here is from genome assembly GCA_923060345.2 of Erebia aethiops. Taxonomy (NCBI): domain Eukaryota; kingdom Metazoa; phylum Arthropoda; class Insecta; order Lepidoptera; family Nymphalidae; genus Erebia; species Erebia aethiops. The sequence goes on along the minus strand of OV281079.1, from coordinate 6,336,523 downwards.
ATCGTTTTTACTATCCTCATCCTCGTCATAATAATAGTATATGTACTCGTATTCATAATCTTGACCATTTGGTCCTTTCTTAACCTGAATTCTTGAATGTTGTTTCTGCTCAGATCCAGCAGTTTCTAGCTTAACGTTGGATGAAAGTAAACCACTATTTATATCATCAATCGTGTCAAAGTTTATAGGAATATAGTCATAGGCCTTAGAAGTTGCTGTTGGTGACGTAGTCAGTACAGGTTTTTGCGTTGTTGTTCCGTCAATACTGCTTAATTTTCCTGACTCTGAAAAAGCTTCTAAAGCAACAGCCATTTTTGGATTAATATCTACATCCTTGACGTTTTCTTTAATTCTGATATCTTCAATTTTTGATATTGGTATATCAACTTCTATTGATTCTGTAGATTTAATTTTCTGCCCCTTTTTTAATAACGCTTTCTTATCTTCTTCAATGGAAACAATTCCTTCGGTAGGATGTTTTGCTTTACCACTGTGCAACTTTTTAAATACTCTATCACCATCATCTGGTTTTGTTAAACGATGGTTTGGATGTTTTTCAGGTATTTTGTGTGACGTTTCAAAATTCCGTATAGGCGTTTGTTGACCGGAACTTACTAAAACATATTCCTCTCCTGGCCGTGGTTCTGTTATTATGTCTACTTCACCACATTTAATGTAGACGGTGCAAAGCAGGAAACATCTACAACAAAGAAAGACACATTATTATAAATCAGGATACATTCGTTACGAAAGGGTTTGTTACATTATTCAGACTGAGTCATCACAGACAGCTGGCTAGTAAGCCAACGAAACCAGTGCACGCATAAGTACTATAAGTTACAAGAAATTGTGAGTCATAAGCAGTGTCACTTTATTTTCAGACAACTTGAATTTCACATAAAATCACCTAAAGTAATCTGTATTTGCTGACTTTGGATGGAGAATTGGTAGAAATGTTATGATTTATTTGCTTGCGTGGAAAATAGTTAATAGGAAAAACATAAATTACACATAACTACCAAACGTATAAAATAATCGTGAGAAATTGAATAAAATCAGAACGTGGGCACGAGTATTACGCTATGCACTCCAATTCCATAAGCGCAAATCGATGGGGTAATAGCATTATAATCACTTTCGCTGCTGAATCGCTCTCACGCCGAGTATACCTCGCGCCAGAGATAGTCATAACACGCGACGAACATTTCTTCTTTCTTTTAATAAAATGATAGGTAAATCTAGTCTCTTTAAACAATCTATTCGCGACATTCACTGCCGGTGACGTTTTATCCAATATATAGACACAGTGATTCATTATCACTTTGTCCACGAGTAAATTTTTTTAATCGGAAGACTAGTATTTCCCTATAATTTCTTGCAAGCCTCACTTTACACACCGGAAGCCTTTGTCGTTTGGATGTCACTAGTGGGCAATTTATTTGTATTTATAAATGCATACTTAATGCTTTCGATATAATGATGATGATGATGCGTTCATACAATTCGATGGGCGATTCTTATTATTATCAATGAGCCAAGATAGTCGTTTGATATGGAATAAATAACTTAAAGCTTCAATAATTCCGTACACGAGTGCAGCTAGACCGGTATACAATAAGTACCGGTTCAATTTCACTAGATGTAAGGTCGCATTGAACGCAAGGCTATGTGAGCGTATCCATTTTAACTACTCACTGGACCACTATAAGAAGACCTATATTGATGTCAAGTACAGTCTAACGATGTTCAGAAACCTTAACATCTATAGAAACGATGAACGCTCTACTATAATTTGCTACAGCTTCTAGTTTGACCTATTCCTATACCTACCATGTCAGTCTGATGCAGTATTACAAAAACATTATTATCAACGATTGCTGACTATGTATCCAATGACCATAAATGTATCAAAAGGTCATTAGGATCAGAAGCTCTTATTTTTAATGCAATAGTTAGGTCGTCCTCTCTGTCTACATCGTTTTCCTCTTTGCTGAGGGTTGTGATTTTACTTTTTATGTTGTGGGGTCTGACTGCTGCTGCTGAATGCTGACTTTTTATACAAAAGTAGACTATATCCTGTGCAAAATTTCTTCAAAATCGGGCAGACTGACATTTTCGCATTGATAATATTAGTAGAACATGTTGGTTTATCCTTCGGGCTTCCTGTAGCCTCCATTTTACAGATTTATCCATTACGTACCAACATAATTTATCTTTTGTAATAAACAGTTTCTTTGGACATTGGATTCGTGTGCTAACCTGGTGGTAACGTAATAATTACGCTCGACAACCTTGCATGATATCAGAAATGAAAGAGAAGAAAGCGAGGAAATTAAATTTATTGCCGCAATGAACTCGTATTGGTCATAAGATCATAACCTCAATATATTCTGAAGTTACAAAGATTTCGAGTTGTGACAAAACTATAAGGAAACTTTTATTTAGTTTCGTAATAATGCGAATATTATGTCGGGTCACAACTCAAAACAAAATTATAATATTATATATTTGAAAGATTTTCGTATGTTTATACCTAGATTTTTAAATTATCTTATTCTTCATTATCACTGTAATCATCACCCAGATGATTATATAAGTTTTGACCAGTATTTTTATTGATCCGAATATACTTATTATATATAGGTCTATAATAATAAGCCTGGTAATCATGTCTCTCAGCCATTTTTTTTAGCACAGCCTTTTCCAGAGCTCGTAACTTTATTTTTTGTTGTTCCTCGTCAATATAATGTAGGAATTTCTCATAATCCTGTTGAGGATTGTTGTGAATGTAACGCGCTATAAACCTGGTTATCGGGTGACGGTGGTATTCCCAATGTTTCGGACAGTAATTGGGTGGAATTTGACATAACGTTGCGGGCCCAACGTAAACGTTTGAGTAAAATATGATTGCTCCGACAGGAATTAATCCAACCAACGCGTAGAGATGGAACATATCTTTGAATTTGTGCCATTGAAATCTTGATGGAGTCAATGGAAAAGTCCGTTCATGTCCACCACGAAGTGGTGTACTAACTGAAAATTTCACTTGTTGAATTAATAAATTAGTGTATTTTCTACCACTTAACAAGGTTTTTTCCGTAAAACGTCTACAAATACTCCAAGTCACCAGTTTAAACATTTTTAATGATTTTATAGATCCATTAATGATCAGTATTTAATGTATGACAATGACACCTTAGAGTTGATTTTGATTTTTCGTTGCAATCAATGTAAAAATATATCAAAACAGTCAATTATTATGATCCAAAAAAGTTTGTATCAAAAAAAGAAACAATATTATATTCCCAGTCGTTTCTCAATCTGCCCAGTTCATTGCTTTATGTTTTAAACTTTAGGTCAATGATTTAATTACATGTTCTTTATGTCAGTAATGGCAGCAACACCCGCAATTAATGTTTATCATTATTTGCATACCATAATCATAGCCATATCAGATGCGTTTACTTTATCCATACTAATATAATATAGTAAATGCGAAAGTGTGTCTATCTGTCTGCTACGCTTTCACGGAACATCTGTTCAGTGTGTTCAACTGATTTTGATGAAAATTGGTACAGGGATAGGTTGTATCCTGGGAAAGTACATAGGCTATTTATTCTGAAAGTTAAAGTTCCCGTGAGAATCAAAAAACTTAATCCACGCGGACGAAGTCGCAGGCATCATCTGGTTGTAAATAAGAAAAGTATGCAAAATGTTCACGAATAAATTTTAAACTTTATTCGCGTAACACAAATAAGTCCCACGTTCTAATTTCTACATCTTTTTGTTGAGTTGAGTTTACAAACCGTTCTCCATGAACATTTGTAAACTGAAACAAATTATTTTAATAATTAGAATCAACCACTAACGCTGCTGCGGGTAGTAAATTTGGCCAGCACGGAAGTTGTGATCACTGTGATAATTTCAATTGTTGTAATTTGCTAATTCTGTATTCTTCATAAGCGGATTCCCAATTATGTAGTATACTGGCATTTCAGCTAATTTTAGCCTGTAGCATCTACCTGTTAACTGTCAGCGATCATCACTTCATAGTTTAAAATATTACCTACTAGCTGATGCCCGCGACTTCGTCCGCGTGAAATAAGTTTTTTAAATTCCCACGGTAACTCCCTAATTTTTCGGATTAATAGTATCATAGGACACTCACAAATAATGTGGCTTTCTATTGGTGCCAGAATTTTCAAAATCGGTTCAGTAGATCCAGAGATTTCCCTCTAGTACGTCACAAACTCACAAACTTTACCTCTTTATAATATTAAGTAGGTATAGATTAAGTAATCACTTTTTGCAGCTAAGAAAAATAATTTTCAAAGAATGCTTTGTAGCTTGCATGTTTTGGTGCTTCTTTGCATTGTATACCTAATGTGCAAAAGTGTTTTTAGTTTGTGCAGGATGGTTGCAGATGCAAAAGCGTACAAGTTCGCCGGTACCAGTAACCGGTACTTTACCATACCTTTATGACGTTTGTGTTTATTATACTTATTAATGTTTGAGACATCACTTATGCACAGGCTTTTACTCTTACTTATGCTTACTCAGTTATTTACTCTTGCAATGTATTTAGTTACTCAACCCTGGTTAGGGCCTTGTAGAATCTTCCATGCAACTCCTTGCTGTCCCATACCGCCATGCGATCCGAACCACTAAGTACTATAGGCTTGCGCCAGTTATCTTTGCCTAAGGGAAGTGGGGTGAAACCCTTATCGACTGCAACCACATCCGTATACCGACGTTCACCTTGAGAACTGAATCTCTGAGATTGCAGATCTCACGATTATGGAGGTGCTTGATATTCAAAAAACCATGTCCTCCACACTTGCGTGGGATGTACAATCTCATAACAGATGAGCGCGGATGATGCATACGGTATGTGGTCAACTTCGACCTTTCGATCCAGGGCCTCCAGTATGTTTGAGTCCACTTTAGGATACCAAAGGTGTATGAGAGTAAAGGCCAGGAGTAAATGACCCAACTATTAAAGGCACGCACCTTGTTACCGCCTGATAAAAGACTATTAAGGACTTTTTTCAGGCGGCCAAAGAAACGCTCCTCAACGAATTGTTTCATAGTCCTTGTCTCATTATTATGACAGTAGGTATTATCCTAGTATTTTCTATTACTTTTTGCCTGATATCTACATTCATTTAGTCAATAAGTTCAGGTATGCTTATAGGTAAATCATAAGAAGTTAGGCAGAGAAGCATTAATTTCTCATAAAGAATATACCAAAATGAAGATGTGGCGGCTTACGAAATTTTCAATCGAAATAACCTTTACACGAATACCAGAACTGTTAAAATCGTATGCAAAGTTGACATTTAGTATTGTCACACAAAACATAAGAACAGGTTTAATAGCTAAAGAGTTGCTGGCAATAGTGGCATATTATGATAAGCTCATCGTTGAGATTGATAGGCAATCAATGATATTACATGTTACTAGACGATGTACACGTGGAATTAGGTTTTACAAAGATCCCGAGAGAAATCTTTGACTTTGCGGGATAAAAATCGGTTTGCCTATATCCGTCCCTGTGATGCGACCAATCTATGTGAAAAATTTCAACCAAAACGAATAGTTTGTGAAAAGGTAACAGATAGATAGAGAGCCGGACACACTTTCACATCTATAGGTAGTATGGATTACATAAGTAAAAAAGTGTAAACATATCACCGAGTAAAACGATTTTTTCTAATTAAAAAATAGTAATAATAAAAATATTTCAAATATAAACCTTAAAACTAAGGAATTAAAGTTTAAAATTGAATGTACTATTTATACTTAAGACCTGTTGTGTTAAGAAGACCGGTGTCGGTCTCGCGTATTCCACATTTTTACCCCCTACCAAAAAATCCTCAACGCGCCTAAAGAAGTTTTCCCATAAAAAAAATTAAAAGCTATTTATGTAGTACTGTACTATACTTATGTAGTATTCGGTGCATGAAAAAAATGAAATGAAAAATTACAATTAATTCCGATACGTCTTACGATGTCTTACGGAATCTTACTGTGGGGTAAAGCGGCAGATATTCAAAAAAAAATTGTACTAAAAAAGGGCAATACGTGCAATTAATAATTTAAAACCGCGTGATTCCCTTAGAGAGAAATTTAAAGAAATTGGTATTCTAACAGTAGCCTTGCAATATATTTACAGTAATATATTTTTTTTAAAACAGCACATGCATAATTTTAAAAAATATGCGAACCGCACGATAGGCAAACTAGCGGCAGTAATAAGCATGTGACTCCATCGCTCCGCCTCAAAAAAGTCAGGTCATTCGTGGAAATGGGCATTCTCTTCTATAACAAAGTTAAACAACCTATTTTGCCTATAAACGAATTTAAGAAATCCATTAAAAGTATGGTCCTCAAAAAAGCTTATTGTACTGTTGAAGATTATGTAAATGATAGAGGAGCATGGATTTGATCGCTCCAGCAATGCTAAAGACAACGGTTACTTATGTACACATTGATATGTTAATTGTAAATGAATTATTTAAAAAGAGCAACCACCGAGTTTCTTGCTGGTTCTTCTCGGTAGGAATGGCATTCCGAACCAGTGGTACATTCACTTGACGATTCAAAAGTACTTGTAAAAGTTTATTTGAATTAAAAAAACATTTAATTTGATTTGATTTTGATTTGATTTGATACATATTACATATATATATATATATATATATATAAACGCCGAAACACTGATGTGTGGCAATGAGATTTATGTGGAAGTGTTGTCAATGAGAATGACTTAGAACAGCTTTTTAATAATAATATCTAATGATCGCCAGAACGTGAGGTAGTGTTTTATTCTTTCCGCCATCAAGTTCGTCAAAGACATGTTTTGTCGAAAATATCAATTGTGTTCCGTGGGAGTGAGTCTCGGGCCAGGGAGCTGGTCAAGGGCTGCACACATTCCCACACTAAACACATTATCTTTTTATTGCTCATAGAAGCCATAATAATATTATAAATGCGACAGTGTCTGTCTGTTTAACTGTTTGTCTGCTACGCTTTCCCAGTTTTGAACCGATTTGGACGAAATTTGGTATAGAGGTAGATTGTACCCCAAGGAAGGACATACTAGGCTAATCCTAGGCATTATCCCGGAAAATTAAAGAGTTTCCGCGATAATCGAAAAACCTAGACGAATCATTAAACCGTAAACGTGGACGAAGTCGCCGGCATCATCTAGTATTACTAGATGATGCCGGCGAGGTAGGTAGGTACAATCTCTATCTATACTAATATTATAAAGTAGTAATGTTTGTGAGTTTGTGACGTTGTAGGGGGTAATCTCTGGATCTACTGAACCGATTTTGAAAATTCTGGTAGCAATAGAAAACCACTTAATTTGTGAGTGTCATATGATACTATTAACCCAAAAAATTAGGGAGTTCCCGTGGGAATTTAAAAAACTTATTTCACGCGGACGAAGTCGCGGGCATCAGCTAGTAAGTAAGAGTAGATTAACTCGAAAAATTAGGGAGTTCCCGAAACTTATTTCACGCGGAGGAAGTCTGCTAGTTTATAGTAAACTGTCTGAACGAAAATAAATAGAATCTTAAATATTGTAAATTTCATCTGCACTGTTTACAGGTTTAACCAGTTCAAAATAAGATTCTGATTGATATAGTAGGTACACGAATCGATTTAATAACTGATATTTCACTTAAAATAATAAATTTTCCATGAAAGGCAGTTCAGAAATACCTACCATACAGTACAGAGACAGCCTATAAATTAAGAAACACATAATAATAATTTAATTAACCAAGTCACGGAATCATCCGCATGTAGGCATATAATTTTTCTTTATTCTCATACCAATATAAATTTGCTCCAAGCTAAAAAAGGTAACCCGGAAATCGACTTGTCGACTTGGAATCGACGATACTACGAACGGACTTCAGTTGGTACTTGCATTAATATGCACATTTTTCATAAAGCTACAACTTTTTACTTGACTTTTTATCATGCTAGTATCTACCGCCATAATTTACTAGCTGATCCCCGCGACTTCGTCCGCGTGGAATGAAGTTTTTTGGTCCCCGCGTTTTCCGGGATAAAAAGTAGCCTATGTGACGTTAATCTATCTCGGTCCAGATCCGTTCAGCCGTTCTGGCGTGATTGAGTATGAGTAACAAACATCCATTTCAAGTTTTTTTGGTTCCCACGGTAACTCTTTAATTTTCCGGGATAAAAAATAGCCTATGTCTTATGCCAGACTATAATCTATCACTATCCTAAAATTCATCCAGATCCGTTTAGCTGATCTGGCGGGATTGAGTAACAAATATCCATCCATCCATCAAAACTTTCATATTTATAATATTAGTATAGATTTAAAAAATATGGATCTAAATAATGTACTATTTTACTGGGAATGTCCACCTGGTTAGTTGCATTTGCCTTTGGCTTCGTATAATTGTTTCAAATGCGACAAATCATACCTACTAATTTTATAATTATGCGAAAGTGTATCTGTTTCTTAGTTTGTTGGGGTTTTCTTCAATCACGCCGCAACACAACAACAGATCGACGTGATTTTTTGCTTGGGTGTAGTCGAGGACATGGCTACTTTTTATAAAGGAAAATTGAGTTTCCCGGAATTTTGAAATCTAAATCCACGTAAACTATCGTCAGCTGGCATCGTCTTGTTTTAAATAAAGTAGCCTTTTCTTTTTCCTATATACTATTATGGATCTTGGAACCTAGCCCAGGAATTTCTACATCATTATAAGCACTTCAGATTTAATCCTCTATTCTAACATTGATTTGGATATAGAAAAATCGGAAAGACTAGATATTGTTAAGATAAGTTATAATACATTATTATATTGTCAGATAATTGTCAATTTTATCTTCACTACAACCGGTTCGAATATATTTTGTCCAGTTGCCGACTTCACTGTTTAGTTGCACTTACACATAAGTACTCACTGACTCAACAACATAACAACATGTATCCGTAATTTTGCATATACTAGTGTAGTTAGGTTTTACTTTAATTTATACATGATATGATTTAAGGAGTTTAAACTAATCAAACCGTTTAGTCATAGACTGACAAAACTGTCGACTAATAGATTGTCGCCAAAATAACATTGGTTATTAGTGAAAGAGGTTAAGTTTAATATCTTTGTTCTTGATTCAACTTCAAAAGCAGGGTCAAATTGTAATTACCAAGCAACCGTGAAACGTTGGTGAAACTTAAGTTCAAATTGATCAGAATAATAAAATATACCAAATTATTGCATAGTCATTTTACCATCTAGGAATTCGACTTCAACTCATCAACAAACTGCAGACGTCACTACATTAGGTATTGCTACAGTTTCACTCGCAGGTTTACGCATCCGCGATACAAGTTAAATTTCTAACTAGTGCAGACTTCAGGAGAAGTTCAAATATTCTCGTAAAATGTAGACTTGATTTATTATTTACTTTACGTAATACGATTTTATTTGAATTTTTTTTTTCTTTATTCATACAGCGTCTTACATTACAAACAACAACTTAAATATAGTTTGCACATTTGCCTATAAATTATTCACTAATTAAATATAAATATAGTGGTTATTTAAAGAATTTATTGCATTTCAAATAAGATATAAAGACTTTTTTACCAGATATACCTATAGACTTTTTTTACAAGAAGAATAAATTATAATACAAAAAAGGAGAGATTGTTCATTATTTCCTAATTTTGGCATTTGGACAATCATGCTACTGCGGATAAAATAAGAGAACAGTCGTCATTGGAAGTTAAACGAGTTCCTTACAAGTGCATGATACAACCTTAAATGATTTTATCACGGTTGACTACAAAACATAAAAATGTGACTCAGAGAAACCCGGATACACGTACATTTTAATCTATCCGGATGTTAGGCTTATGTAAGCTGCTTATACCTAACTGCTTCACATCTTCAACTTAAATACTAAGTAGGAAATATAAGATTAGTTTCCACTATTATAATATTCATAACTAGATAACGAACACGACTTCGTCCGTGTGAATTTATGTTTTTTTATTACTCTTTCATATTTCGCGACAAAAAGTAGCTTAGGTATATCAGAACCCGGAATATAACCTATCAAAAATCTGCTGAATAGATGGGCCGTGAAAAGATTACAGACAGACAAATAGACAGACAGATGCGCACACTTTTTCATTTATAATATCAGTATGCTTTTAAATGGATGTAGATCTTGAATAGAATTAGATTGACTTGGCTAAATCTATTTTAATTTAGTTTAAAGAACTTGACACCCACAATACAAATTTATTTAAACTGTGGAAGGTAAATTTAGGTTTTGGTTTGCGACTCTCGGACGATGAAACTATTGATTTTATAAAAAAAAAAGGTTACTACATAAATTGTAATTGTTGGAACTATTTTCATCGTAAAATTATTCCAAAAAGAGTTATTGTCAAAAAAATGTTCTTGGGCGCCATTTTTCCAATATGGCGGCGCGAGTGGCAAAGATACGAGGTGGCAACAACGACTTAATTACAAATGTTTTAGATATCATATGGTGGCAAAGTGAAAAATCAGAAAGAGCATTTCGAAATCTATAAAATACACCAATTTTCAAAACTCCCGATTAACTTTCCAGGTAGAACTACCAAATGACCGTATTAACAGCTATATTTCATAATTCCTTATAATATAGTAAGTGCACATATTATGATTATTTATTTATCGATGTAACTGGGTCGAAAAACAACAAATCAAACAACTTTAGTATCAGTTAAAATACGTAAGTACTTAAGCACCAGTGATCTTTTATACATATAGTGTTAAGCATACCGAGTAGTAAACCTATAGTCTGTGGTTATTCTTAGGAAAATGCCAATATTAAGTACAATTTAACGATCGCACGTATCCGTCATTATGAGAATTATAGCGATTAAATAATACAGGTTCACTACCATAAAACGGAAAACACAAATGATTAACAACATTGCACTACGATTAATATTTCCTTGCTTTACTTAATAGGGAAACCCAGGAAAGTATATAAATGTTGCGGCGACGCTGCCAAATAGAACTGAGCTTTGGCGACAAAATCAGCTATAGGTACAGGTAGGTACATATTTTATATAGCTTTGTTTCGACAATTCAGATTTTGTATATAGGTACTATGTGAGTACTAGGTTTTTTTTTTAACGTAGATTTTTAGGGGTTTCCAGCGCTACCTGAGTCTAGAGAGACTTTAAATATAAATATAAATAATATATTTCAGTAGTCACATAGATATAATTCGAAATTGATCCTAATATCACAGAATAATAACTAGTACTACTAATATTATAAATCCGAGTGTGTCTGTCTGTCTGACTGCTACGTTTATCTGTGCAACCGATTTTAATGAGATTTGGAACAGACATAGGTTGTAATCTGAGGAAGAACATAGACAACCGGAAAATCAAAGACCTAAATCACGCGAACGAAGTCTCGGGCATCATCTACTTTTGCTATAATATCAGATATGTATTGCCTCATTGCCATTCCCAGATTTAACAGTGTTAAGTTAACAATGGAGTGCAGTTTTTATAACTTGTCGTGGCCGAAGATAATTATCGTAACCGTTACGTTGAACCCATTTTGTGTTCACTCAATCGTTTTAAAAACAAACTTGTACTGAAACGAATAATTCAAACGTACGAGTATATTCAGTTTCTTAATTTTCTTGAGTCATTAAATAACACGCAGTGATAATTATTTTCTATCGGCGAATAACGTCCGCTTTCAATGTTCTGAGCTTGGGTATAGAAATTGTTGTGTGCAATTACACTTACCGTGACTTATGCTTTATAATAGCAATAGGTAAGTAATATTAGAAAGCTATGAAAAGCTTCTCTTTAAAAACTTCATATTTAATATGAAGTAAGCCCTATGTACACATATAAATACCCACAAGCATTGTGAAAAGTTGATTGTAGATAGGTGGCCCTTAGCTACGCCACGCATAACTGAGCTTTTATTGTATGAACGCAATATCTTCTTTTGGTGTCGAAGCCAGCGAAAAAGTACCTAACTACTGTTCCTTCTACGCGTATTCACCCTACTTATGACAAACGTCCTTTGCCAAGCTACTCTGACCAAGGTTAAGGTTATATTTTCAAAAAAGAAATCCAGTCGATCATCCAGACAGGTTTACGTAATAATGGAAAAATCCACAGAGGTGGTCGTAATTATATTCCGGTGGTGTGTGGTTGATAAGATCGGTAAAACGCTCGTCGTCCTTTGCTTTCCAGTCCGGACCGCCTCAGGTTCAAACTTAAACAGTAGCCACTGTAAGCAGTAAAGATATCTCTGACCTTGAACAGCCGTGGGCAATTTATTTTGTAGTACGAAAGCGCGACAGTGTATGTCTTCGTCGCTGAAAGATTGTTTCACTCAATAATTCGATCCTCGCGTTAAAAGAAAGTCTGCAACCAAGCGCAATTAACTACACATCCTTTCTACTATCGTCCAGAGATCTTTGTACATGAACATTACTTCCTGATTCATCTACTCACGTGATAAAAACGTGGAGAGCCCAGGCGACAGTAAATGGAGATATTATAAATCGGTATCGTAAGACAAGGTCTGGTCTGACATAGCTCGCGGTCCGAGGTCACCGGTGAATGTACGGGGACAAATATGTAAGCGTAGCCAATTGCCGGTGTTCTTGTCTCTTTCTGTTGTCCATACGTGTGAAACAGGCGAATGTACTATGGAGACAGTAGTTTCATAAGAAATTGCTTTGATTTTTACAAATATACCACTGAATGCCAATTTATGAAGTGGCGTACCTAACAATTTTGAAAGCTAAGTTAAAGCGAAATTACCAACGAAAATCTAACTATCGTAGTAGGCGCCAAGGTAGCAATGGATATAAAATTGCAAAAACCCCGCGAGATTGTAAACTGTCGAAAGACTGCGAACCGTTCAATGTTCTGAGTATTAATTTTTAAAATATTTATTGTATTTACGTTTGCTTGTCTCTTTCTTTACAGAAAAAAAAATATGCGAAGTAAATGTATGTGTCAGGTCAAACATTTACTCTGCATTCAACTCGCGCGCAAACTATAGGTTAGGTTAGGGTTTGACATAATATCCAGGTAGTGCCAGGTAGGGCACTTAGGTTCTATCGGGTTAATATACCTAATAGATTACAATTAACCGAAAAATAATGCGTTAAATTGTAAGCAGTATGTTACGGTTCACAATATGTCGACAGTTTACAATATATAAGCGTTAGATTACAATCTAACAGTTTTTACAATTTTACGGTGACAGATACATAGTTTAAGAACCCAACGTCGCGTCGGTTCTTCGAACTAGGTATGTGTATAGGTGCGAAATGGTGATTTCAACTCTTGAACTCTCACATCGGCAAGCCAGCGATGGCAGATTCCTCATAGACCAGACGACATTCTAGAGAGTTGCAGTAAACCACTGATGACGGTGTTAGAAAGTCCCTAAAAAAGAGATGTCCAGCAGTGCAGGCTGTCTATCGATTGACGATCATTAGTCAAAGATTGACGACCTATCGAAAATATAGTAGAGCTAACACTTTATATATATAGTATAGTAGAGTTTTTTTTGAATATTAGCTCAGGTATTACGCTGAATAAAGGTAACATCTATTATGTACTTGTAGTGTCAAATAAAAACAACGATATCTGTGTAGCAAAAAGGAACAACACAACTGTACGTTTGCTTTTGTCAAATTAGCATAGTTAAAATATTAACTCATAAATAAATATTTATTAAAACTTGTAATCTGTAAAATGTAAATAAGTAGATAAAACATATATTATACGCTCATCAAGGTATAAAAAAGTAACTTTTTGCAAATTCTGACAGTAAACACGTTATAAAAACCAATGAAACGGGTTTTAATAGTTAAATTACCATAAAGATTTTCCATTTGTTCACTCCTGATAGTCACGTTTGATGTCTCATTAATAAAAGTGATGGAGCGACGATTATTCGCCAGGTCTTATTCGTCAAGCCATACGGTATTATGGTTCATCAACCCAAGGCCTAAGTAATTGCATTTCGGTCACGTTGCAATTAACACGTCAATGCCCGTGATTCGAAGCCTAATGCCTAATGAATGTCCCATACTAATTTAAGTTCGTTACAAAAAAAAAACATTCGTGTTTAAATTAAAATATATAATTCATTACTTCATTTTCTTTTTTGGGAGAAATATTCATACCTGTTGACCTTGCTGACTTATCAGCATCGCACTTTATTAGGGTTTCAAGCATTATCGACAGTGGTACGTCTTAAATATCGCGAGAGCAGACATTCTAAACCGTCCCCCTATATATTTCACTATCTTTGCTCTAAGTCATAAAACAAGGTCACGGTATTATAAATATTACCCTATCTTGTTTATTTATAGTTTCGAAAATAAGCTAATTGACTTTTAAATATAAGAAAAACTTTAATTAAAATCTTATGAAATTCTAACAAAAAAGACTCCTTGAAATAGAGTCGTAGAGATAAAGATGAGACCTTGACACATTGATTTCTAAATACAAAACACTCTTAATTCATAAATTTTACTGCTCTTAAGCGTCGTTTCGAGAACTCTTTTGCATAATGTACCTATCATGCATAATTTCTTTACCCGTCTATTATAAAAGATATAAAAAACGCTCGTTAAATACTTATGACCTAGGAGTACCTACGTAGGATATTTACATAATATTTTATTGAATACTTTTAACATACAATAGAATATTTCAGGAACCCAAGAAGTGACTGTTATTAATTCGTGTTTAATGAAAATATCTACCACATTATGAGCCATATAGAAGTGAATGTAAAATTCGTCATGAGTATAGTAGGTACCTTAAAACGATTCTGACCGATTACATCAACAAAATATTGAAAATAAGTGCGTCGATTCGATACCTTCAAAATGGCCAAAACAGACAATGTACGTTCGCTCGAACAATGAAAATACATGATTGCGATCTAACACTACGATTGTAACAACGTGGTTACAACAATAGAAGTAATAAAAGTCAAGCGCAATTACCTTTTCTAATTACATAAATTATTGAGTTTTGATTGAGAAAAATTTAAACGTACGTATAATTTGGTATACTAAATAGCATTGGTTTTTTATTAAAAAAAATAAGTTTTAAAAAAGTACCTCCAAATAAGTCGATATATACCTATTCGCTTACACGATAGCAGTTTTTTTTGTCGAGGATTGTGAAAATCACTCTTTTAAACTTTGTTAATGGTAGCTTTCTATATACTTAGAAAGAATATCGTTAAACTTTTATGGTGATATTCACTATCCTCTGCATTATAATTGAGGTACCTAGTAAGGTAAGGTAAGGTTCTATTGAGAATAGGCTCAACAGCTAGCAAACAGAGAATAGGATTATGAGTTGGCAACCTTGTGCCTGTCTACGTAATTTACATAGCTAGGTACTTCTCAGAGGTATTTACCGATCAACATAGTCCTACCTAAACATAACTACCTTCAAATAAAAGTTCAGTCACTCTGTAGCAGTGCAAATTAAAGTGCAAAGTACTAAATAATGCGTTCGACTTCGTCTGCATGCATTCAAGTTTTTGAAAATCTCGTGCAAGCATTTGTTTTTCAGGAATAAAATGAGCCTTCTTCGGTCAAAATCGGTTGAACAAAATATTTATGGAGCATGAAATCATAGCAGACTCGCAGAAAGATTTAGCATTTATAATATTAGTTTAAGATTTTGATTAATCCGCGTAGTTACCTATTTTGAATTATTCCTAAAGTAGCTGGTTCACGCAACTTGATTTACGTAAAAATGTTGACATTCTGTTTTTAGCGTCTTCAAGCGATATTGCAACGCGATGAAACGGATGTTTTGTTTCATTTCTTTAATCGTTTATTTCGTTTATAAGTTGTTCAAGTTTTTATCAGCCAAATCTAATACGATTTTAATTTATTCCAAATAAACACCCTTCCTCCTAATGTATTTCATATATTATAAGAGCCGAATACGTCACTCACTTTCGATAGGTATCATCTCAGGCTATAAAGCCTTTAAGTACCTACTAACTACTTAATGGCTTTAGGTCGTCTCGTCGGTCTACGTCAAATTTCAAGTGGTAGACCTTGGACCACTAAGATCCACTAGACATTTGAAAATAGACAGGCTATTATGCTTGTAGGCTTTCGCTGCCAAAAATCCATTTTCTTAATGCGGGTTGCATGTAAGTTCCTATTAGATACTATCTTTATTGACATAGAGCATGGATCTGTAGAGCATTATTTTTGAAAAGCTAATTGCTAAGTTGTGTGCTTAAATCTCGGTAAAGTCTGCTTACTCTACCGGTGGTAGAGTCACTCCGACAGACTCGATCATTATGTATTTATTTGTACCCAAAAGGAATTTTGCGATAGTCCGACAAGTTCAGTCACCCAGATGATTTATAATCATTAAATATAAAGGCGCCAGTCATGAAGCAACCGCGCCGGAAAACGCATTTAGCAGTATAAAGGCCTGGGTAGACACAAAGAGTGACCGCGGCAACGCGCCTCTTTATTTAATATTTAAATGGAAAATAATGTATGTCTGTCTATTTTATTTGAAATTGTATACATTTGCACAAGATTCCTGATATACGAGCCTTCGTGCGATGGTCTCTTTACAGATCAGGGTACGTGCGTACGTACGCACGTACGTACCCTCGTACGTTTTAAGATATCGTAATTAATTCTCACCATAACTAAATAAATTCATTGACTTAATAAGAAAGGTATTCACACTGTGGAATGCACATAGGGAGAATGCTGCAGTTGTTCCATTCATGCGTTCAGTGGCAAAACTCACAGTTTCAACCCACTACGTTCACGCGCCGCGTCCTATCTGTTTAAGGCTTAATATTACTGTCGCACGTCGCATCAGACTAATGCGTGTGCGCAGAATCTCAAAAGCCTGTGAGTACCCACAGCACGCACAGCGCGTCCTCGCCTGACACGAAAATATTACTGCTACGACGCTATGGAATATTTAACTCAGTTATATATACATATAAAGAAGAACGGTTTTCAAGTAAATTAAAATAATACCCTACAATTATGTGATTATTGGTCCAAAAAAATGATAAATACGACTTAGAGATAAGTATATATTATAGGGTCAACATTACGTTAATTACAAAATAAAAACAGGAAATTTCAAGGTTTAAAAGGTTTTGGCAGAATCAGGTGCACAATTTTTTAAATAAATATGCTTTATCTCTAATGAAAGAAATCTCTTTTTTTATGCAGGACATCTTATGCTTTTTATACTACGTTGAATTAACATTACGTTCGTTTTATAAAACTCTATATTTGCTAGCCAGCGAGAGCAAGCAAGAAACCCGGCAATTGCTCTTTCAAATAGCAGAAGGTTGCATATGCGTATGAGTTCAAATAATTATTCTTACGTAGTATACATGAGGATGATCTACAGATTGTGAAATGAAGAATACGCGACGAGACTTTCGAGGCTGACGACATATTTCTACATAAAAAACCGGTTAAAACTGTTCGAACACTATTGCAATTAAAGGAAGACATTCCAAAAATAAAAGATCATGTCGTGAAACGTACCGAGCCAGCTAGGCTTTCCTTATTCTGGTCCTTAACATTCATACCAACTCATGTATAAAAATGAATACAATTTTCTTAGGAATTCGCCTTTTCTACAACCTTATTGGCGCAGTGGTATTACAAGTGTAAAGTCCCGAGTAAAGATGTGCTGCCAAGCGATTGAGCGTTCTGGTTGGACTCTGCGTAGAAACAGATAGGGGGTCGATTCATACCAGTTTCCAGGCAAATTTAGACTATATCAACCATTTAAGACTGCAGTCAAGGGCTAACTTGCAGCAGAATAAAAATAAAATAAAACGACGCTCGTCCTGAAACTGCGGCGACTGAAACCACAAGCTAGGCACTCCAAGGCAAGCGTCGTGGCTTGACAAATACTTACGCTTCCTCGAGCATAAATTCAACTTTTACCACAATGCCGACATAAAACATGTTTCGTAAACAGGAACTGATCATGCGTAAGTGCCGCTACAATACGCCGCACCCCTGCAAAACCTCATAGGATACGACATGTCTCGGTAAGCGCTTTAGATTCAATGAACATAATTATCTGAGCTTTTGCCAATGAAAACTGTACACTACTTAAACTACATAGAAAATTACAGCTATAATTTTGGTTTATTACAGATGATTGAGGAGTTAATGACTAAAATAACCTCAAAACTCAAAACAAAACAGCAGAAGTTTTTGAATAAGAGAAACAACTAACAAATCGAATGTTGTATGAGTTATGAACAATCGTAATCGCATCACCTCATAAAATAATATGGGTACCTATAAAACTTAAATGAACATCCAAAAACAGTCGATTGGAAGCTGCAAAAATTGCGTAACAACTATCATAGACCATGGACGTAGAAAGAGCCAAGGTCAAAGAACTGTTCCACTCACGCCGAGCCGAGCTTTCGGTCTCTAAAAGCTCAATTTGTTGTGAGAAACACGTATTCACTGAAACGTAACCATCTATTCAAATTTCCTGCTTTATCGTATTGTTTTATCGTTCGCTGATTACTTATCTAAAGGAATTCAGCAGAGAGAACAAGTGAGTTATAACGAAACAAATACCTACACAATGTTTTATTCATCTGTTATCTCACCGCACATTCCTCAAAAGGTCGTCGGCTGGAAAGTGAAACTGGTCGACGCCGAAATTGAGGCTCATAAGATGAGGACGCACAAAACACTCATCCACCTTATCGGGAATGAACCCGGACCTACTTACTGCCGCTGTTGCAACAGATGTAGCCCAATGTCAGTTTTATTATAATACGTCTTCGTTTTCTCACAGCGGGTGCTGCGCATCTGACGAAAGCTTATGATATAATATTTAGTTTGCTTGCGTAAAGATTTTGTTACCTGCGCCCGGTCTACTGCGAGTCTAATTTTCTATATTTAAAAGATGTACGAATATAAATGATTACCTACCGACTCTACATAACACGTTATCAAAAGTTTTTAAATAATATTTCACCAATATTTTATTACTCCAACTTAAAATTTCCATAAACATCTATTTTAAAATAATTTACATTTAGGTAGATATAGAGTTGACTTACGTTAAAACGGTTCGGACAGCTTCCTCAACGTGATTTGTAATTTAATAAATTACCTATCAACGTTAGGACTTTGCCAAATAAAGACCTCTGTAGGTATTCCGAGCTTACGGAAGGTCATTCAGGTTGAATACCATTAGGTAGTTTCCAGTTTCTTGCCACTTGACATATAAATTGCCTACTAACACACTACGGACACATATATGCATGACAAGAAATACTTTATTATATCCTTTATAGAAGCATCCTTGCCTCATTAGACTCATTATTGTTGTATTAGTAACCAACAAATTAGTGTCGAAATATTTTTGGCATTAGCGTCAAATCTTGCATCATTATCATCAATTTAACAAGGCCACAATGAATCCGATAGAAAATGGAAACAGTGCATTACCAACGAGTTTGTTCTCAAGAAAAAATATACAAGTTTACTTTTTTACTAGACTAGGAAATAAGTAATTTCCCTTGGAGTTAATTATAACCTAGCGTTCTTAGCTCGTTATCGATGAATTCGTTATTGGTAAGTTGCACCATTACTTTATTTAGCTAATAAGTAAATGTGCACGTGTAAAGAAAAATCCTGCAATAATTTACCGCTACAAGCCTGAGCGCGCTGAAGCTATTGAGTTGCGAAAAACATTTGTCGGCGGCGGAGCGGTGTGGCATCAAAACAGGTTCGATGATACTAGTCGTGTGGATTGGTGAATAGGTCATCATAATCAAGCTGTAGTGGACTCAACGTGTTTCGGCTGTTGCGTAAGCGTGGAAGGATTAGCGGGTGCCGATGGGTCGTGACCTGCCGTGCTGTCGCCGCCACCGGTTGCCCTTGACATATCGCTCCACTAGATGTAGAAAGTGCAAATAAATAATCAAACCACCCGCACTCTATAACAGCACACATATTATTCACTGGGTGATGCCTAGCCATACCTACCGTATTCCCAGTACACACACAGTAAGATAGAGAGACAGACTTTTATCATGTATCACCAGTGGAAGAACAACGCACATAGCGATTCAATAATACACTTCAAAGGTTCAAATTCCAAACAAATGAGTTCCAGTCTTCGGGGCAATGAGTTTAAATCAGTTAATTTGAATAGTCTTTTGTTTGACATTATACATGTGCAATGTTCCTTGTCGAACTGTTAATCAAACTGAAAATGCATTAAATTCACGTACAAGCAAAATCATTAAAACCTTGCGTGTAAAAGCCTCACTCCTACCCACTTCCCAGTACAATGAATGCAAATTATTAACAATGAAACTATTAGTTGTACTGTAAATAAATAGTTATGTAATTAGTCACAGACTGTTGAATGACGGATGCCATATTGTGATGACTTCATGTTTGGAGGCGAAAGCTTTAGTGGGAAGGAAGGCTGCGGCGTCTGCGGATAAGATGAATGCTCTAAAGTCTAAGATCCCACTAGACATTAGACAATTGCAATTTCGCAACTGTTTGTTTGCAAGATAATTTTATATGACGCAGCGCACACGCAACTCAGCTTTTGAAATGATTGCGATGTTGGAAATAGGCAACCCCACTGTGTCGGAAATCGGAATTTCAGTTGCTCCCTTCGTCTCTTATCCTTATTTCATTTGATTTCTCAATACCAGATTAAATTTTTGTTATTAGAGCCTATTGATTGAAATTTAGACTGAATGAATTACCAATAAAATAGATACTAGATACTTTACTTTGTTGATAATAATTGGCAAAGTACAAAAGTTTACTAACACAAAAATTAAACCTATATACCTAATATGCGTAACGTTTGTATACGTTATAATACTAATAACTAATAACGTAGTATATTACCTAGCAACATAATTGTAAAATCGGTTCTAAAATATTGTAAACTAGTCATAAAAAACATTTCTAACAGCCATATACCATCGTTAATGGTTAAATGGCACGAGTTTTTCACGTCCGCCTATTCATGTACATGTTAAAAGCGAAAGTGAAGGTCAAATGAAGACGAGATGCGATGATGCGAGAGTGGACGAGACCGGTCCGGCTCTATGAGGAGACTTGCAACACCGGTGTACTACGGGGAAACTCGCGTAGCCGGGGCACATCCGCGAGCGAATGGTAGTTGACAATTATATCGCTTTTCAAATGTTTAAATAAAATTATGTATCCAAGATACTATTAAGGAATGTAGTTCGTCCTAATACGACTTATTCAATAGCTATAGATATCCGGAATGTAACTGTCTCGCTGAATGGTCATTATTAGAAACTTTAATGATCACAACTTACATCCTCTCGCCGTAAATTATAGATTGCATGCGCATATACGGGGTAGGTACCTAAAGCAAGGGATTTTTTTAATAAACCGCATTTATAATTAATTTATTATTTAATAATAACGAATAAAGTTCTATATTATATTAAACAGGAAATAGTGGAGTATCTACCTCAATTTCCGCGAATGGAATATATATTTTTTAATAACTATTTTTACTTATTACTACGTTGTGCGTATATAACAAAATGAACTTCATAAAATTTCTTTGTACAAAACAAACAAGGTACAGTTCAATATCGACACCATGAAAATGACTTTCCCGGTGTAAGAATCTTTAATTATTGTCAACTATTTATTGTTAGATTCGTGCGATAACTGTTAAATGCAGTTATATGTCCCGCTTACTTGTAAACGTGGTATAAATATCTATTACAACTTTCTTTTCACCTCTCAGAGTTACGTATACCCGAATCTGTATCGGAGAAATTCCAATATGTACTTATTTGTATTCAAAAAGAGATTCAGAATTACGCATAAGCGATGACAAAATGTTAAAAGTAAGTTTTCTTTTAACAGCGAAAGTTAAACAATGGATTGACGACATGTGGTCGCAAGTGCAAGTCGCTTATTATCTTGGACTATCAGCTGCCCGCAACTCCTTCCGCGTTGAATGTGAATGTGTATTATTACATGTTTAAAAACCTTCCATATTATGTTTAAATTATGGTGAAAACGTTTATAAGTTACAGATTTAAAAAATGTATAGGCTATAAAATCAAAATCAATGTACCAATTGTTCTCTATGTGAAGGTCATATAGCAATTAAACATAAAATTCACCAAAAAAAATCCTTATTGGTGAAGTATAAAATGAATATAGTAAGATTAAATAATCTCTGATTAAGGTAAACACTATAAATTTGCTCAACCGCCCACCCAGCCCATTTGTTCAACCGACGTTGACGAAATTTGGTAAAGTGACAATTTGCAAGAACATAGGCTACTTTTTATTCCGGAAAATCTGAGAGTTCGAGGATACGAAGTCGCGGGATTCATCTAGTACTAAATATATCGCTAGATACACCTATTGTATATTCTATACTATACGTTCAGTTATAAATTAGGTGTATTTAAGCGACGATTAATCTTAATTACCTCAATTTATGCTAATTAAGTCATTTACGCAATAATGGTTATTTGTAAAAAAGTCTCACGCAGTAAGGGTACGTAAGTAAACAAAATGAAATTTACGCAATTTTATACTTAGTAATTAATTAATGAGGTATACGAACAATGCCAATTCAGAGAACACAACAAAATTCATACTAATATTATAAATGTTACAGTGTGTCTGTCTGTCTATCTGTTTGTCTGTCTTCTATGTTCTCACGGCCCATCTCTTCAACGGATTTTGATAAAAATTGGAACAGAGACAGATTGCATCCCGGGGAAAGAAACAGGACACATGACAGGACAATCCGGCTGAAGTCGCAGGTATTATCTTGTTAGTTAAATTCAAATAGGAGTATTCTCTTCCGTATCACCGTATAATATGGGGATTTAGATATTAAAATGAGTTTTCGGGTAGAAAAAAGGTAAAGTTGATGGTCAAAAATAAAATTTAAATAAAATAGGCCTGATCAACTGGGGTCGTCCCTGAGGTCCTAAAACGATGGTGTCGACGCGACGGCCTTTGCTAGGCATGCGACTTAAAAATAATTTATAGGTACGGGTGTTTTTTTTATGTTGAGCATTTTTAACACATACACCATACAAATTTGTGTTAACTTTACGGTTGTCATAGGACTTGAAGTTCTTGATTGACAACATCCATGCCGGAACTTGAACTCAGTCCATGCATACTAATTCTCATAGCGGGAACCGCACCGGAAAATGTGTCAAGAATGAAGATACTAAATCTATAATATGAAGAATTGCCTGACTGACTGAACTATCAACGCTATAAACCATTGGGGTTGGAAACTTGTAATTTTGACGGTAAGTTCCATTAGTAATAAAAAAGGGTATTTGGTGTATTTGATTAGGGTTTTTATTTGCTAGTAGGTATATTTATTTTAAACTTATTTCATAGTTAGTTTAATATTTAGATTTTAGTATATTAATGTATAATATTTGTTTATTTTAGCTACATATTGGACTTTTAATAGGTAACATTAGGTAAAAAAGGAATTTGAAACTTTTTATGAAAATCCTACATGTTTCCAGAGGAGTTTCCGTAATAAATAAAAAGGCGACGATATTTTGCAGATTCCATCCCCGAGGGGTTAAAGTTTATGTAAAAGTACGTCACCTTTTTCAAGTTATTGGTATCTCGTTTAAGTTAGTATTTGAGATAATGCATATAAATTAAAGTGTTTCAGGATTTTTGTAAATTCCACTCCTTCGCTGTTTTTTTATATTTTTAATCCAGCAAAGCCAGGGCGGAAGTTAACACTAATTATAATCGAACAACCAAATATAACTACGTAAAGGTTGTTTTTTCGTTTTTGGTGTATATATAGGTATATTATGAAAATATAATAATAACATTATACCTTATCAGTGAATCTTGTTGTTTTGGTACCTCCTATTAGCACAGTCATATTTCGCAAAGCCGCATTGGAGAGTTTTGACAAGTCGGTTAGATCACTATTACCGAACAGCTTTCAAAGATTCTAAGCTTCTATGCCTCTCAATAACTATTAACATAATTTTCTTCATATTTACATTTAGTTATAAGTATTTGTATGTTTGAGAATAATTTAAATATTATTTATATTATAAGTAGCTGTACATAACATTTAGGAGCTTTTTTTCGGTATAGCATAATTGAGTTCAAATTATGCATATCTAAAGGTATATTATACGAAGGCTAAGGTGTTGCAATAATTATGATAGATACATTAAGAGCAATGCGAATGAACGGGCAAAGTTGAGAGTAGGTATTCAGGTAGGTATATTGCCGTCGCGCTGCTCCCGGAGAAGACCGAACGCTTATTCAATGCGCATGTATGCGTACGCACGCCGCTCGCTCGAACGAGTTCCTAAATAAAATTAAAATATGTGTTTGAGCTACTCGCAGTCGGCAAAATGATATACCTAGATGTGTTTTGTGTTTCGTATATTTTTTGCTATCTAATAACTCTGACCCTGGACTTATTTGACTTATTTCTCTGTTTTTGATTCCTTTTTTACCCTCGACGAAACGGAGACGGTATATGTGTTTGCCCTAAGAGGTTGTGTGTTTGTTTGTTTGTTTGTTTGTTTGTGCCCTTTTTTGTTACCGTTTTTCTGGAAAACTACTGGACCGATTAATATGCGGTTTTTTGCATTAGATATGTATAGCTTGTGAGAAGGTTCTTAGATATATTTTAGGACCATAGACAACCAAGCTGAGCTGTAGTATATGATTTTAATTTTTCAATATGTTACCATTTTTCTCAAAAAGTACTGGGCCGATTGAGATGCGGTTTTTTGCATTGGATATGTATAGCTTGTGAGAAAATTCTTAGATATATTTTAGGACCATAGACAACCAAGCTGAGCTGTAGTCTATGATTTTAATTTTTCAATATATTACAATTTTTTTCAAAAAGTACTGGGCCGATTGAGATGCGGTTTTTTGCATTAGATATGTATAGCTTGTGAGAAGGTTTTTAGATATATTTTAGGACCATAGACAACCAAGCTGAGCTGTAGTCTATGATTTTAATTTATCAATATGTTAGCATTTTTCTCAAAAAGTACTAGGCCGATTGAGATGCGGTTTTTTGCATTAGATATGTATAGCTTGTGAGAAGGTTTTTAGATATATTTTAGAACCATAGACAACCAAGCTGAGCTATAGTCTATGATTTTAATTTTTCAATATGTTACCATTTTTCTCAAAAAGTACTGGGCCGATTGAGATGCGGTTTTTTGCATTAGATATGTATAGCTTGTCAGAAGGTTCTTAGATATATTTTAGGACCATAGAGTACCAAGCTGAGCTGTAGTCTATGATTTTAATTTTTCAATAATATGTTATTATTTTTCTCAAAAAGTACTGGGCCGATTGAGATGAGGTTTTTTACATTAGATATGTATAGCTTGTGAGAAGGTTCTTAGATATATTTTAGGAACATAGACAATCGTGATTTGGTAAGTGGTCATAGGAACTCATCGTAAACCCGTCGTGTTTAGACTTTATTGATTTGTCTTGACTAGCATTTTGTACCTAGATGCTGCCCATGGTCTCATGATGGAGCCAGGAGGTGGCCATAGGAACTCCTTAATTTCTTATCGTAAACACGTCGTGTTTGGACTCTTTTGATTTGTCTTGACTAGCGCTTTGTACCTAGATGCTGCCCAGGGTCTCATGATGGAGCCAGAAGGTGGTCATGGAAACTCCTTAAGTTCTAATCGTTAATCCTCCGTATTTGGACTCTTGATTTGTCTTGACAAGCACTTTAAACCTAGATGTTGCCCAGGGTCTCGTGATGGAGCCAGGAAGTGGTCACAGGAACTCCTTAAGTGATCACATTTTTTTTAACAATTTTTAGCAAAATATTAAAATTTAACACTATTTGACACCTCTACTCATTACTAAGCACAAGTTTTATCTCGGAATGAGAAGGGTTTGGTCATAGTCCACCACGCTGGTCAAAAAAACTACTGAGCCGGCAAATATGCAGTTTTGTGTTTTAGATATTATTTTATATTTTGCTAAGTTCTAATTGTTGTTTCAATGGAGCTCTGCAATTCGTCGTGGGTTTTTTAAAATTTTTAATTTTATAACTTGTTAATGTTTTTAATGCACTAACAGTTACCTAGCCTTAGAGTGCGATCTTAGCTGACGGTAAGTGATGATGCAGTCTAAGATGGTATCGGACTAACCTGTCAGGCATAAAGCAGTTAGTAACGTTAAAGCCCTAAGTAGCCTTTATCGGTTAGTTGCTACCGGAACGCCTAATCGTTCGGCAGTACGTCTTTGCCGTTAGGGTGGTAACTAGTCACGGCCGAAGCCTGCCACAAGACCAGAACTGTGAAAATTCAGATATATAAACTTCCAAATTGAACCTGCCGGGAATTGAACCCGTGACCTTGCGCTTACATGACAGCACACCTCACACCACTGCGCCAGGGAGGTCATTTACTCAGTTGGGAACTATTTTATATGTTTTTTTTATTCTACTACAAGTTAGCTCTTGACTGCGATCTTACCTGATGTTAGACAAAGTCAAAGTCAAAAAACGTTTATTCAATATAAACTACACTTATTGACGTCAGGTTATTTATAACATATAACATAATATAATGGTGATAATCAGTACGACATCTTAAACTAAAGTTACGAGGGTTCCAAAGTCCAAACGCGCCCTGGTCTGAGAAGAGCCCACAACAAACTCAGCCAGAATTTTTTTTTCACTATCACCATTTCACAATCATCTTAACTAAGGAACTATCAGAGCCATTATAGAGAACGATGATACAGTCTAAGATGGTAGCAGGCTAACTCGTTAGGGTTAGTTATATTAAACCCATTTCTACACGGCATGAAGTATCTACACGCATCTACCGTAACGCTAAATCGCTTGGAGGTACGTCTGTGTCGGTAGGGTGGTTACTAGCCACGGCTGAACCCTCCTACCAGATCAGAACACAGAAAATTTAAAAATGATAAATTCCCAAGTGGACCATGTTGGGAATCGTACCCGGGGCCGGAACCTCCCACAATATGACCACAGCGTTTCAGGATTGCTATAATGTCCTCTCAACCGAATTTCGGCCACGGCGGCCTATCTCCAAAGAGCCATCTGCGCAGGAGATGAATGAATGAATGAATGAATGAATATTCTTTTATTGTACACCACAAAGGAAAATATACAATAAGTAGTAAACTTAGCTTAGAACAAAGTAAGTATACAATTTGGCGGCCTTATCGCTACACAGCGATCTCTTCCAGGCAACCAATGGTTTAAAAGGACATAGCTACAAACAACCGGTAGATGGTGCAGAAATACCAAAATAAATAAAAATGTAATAAAAAAAATGTAATAAAAAATAAAATAATAAAAATAATAAAAAAAAAAAGCAACAAATTATAATACATATATACATATAATCTAAAATAAATAAAACATCAAAGTCATAAATACTACACACATAATATATAAATAAACATACATACATACATACATATATATATATATATATATATATATATATACTCACAAATAAATAAACGTAAGCCTCATAAGAAAAAGAAACAATAGGTATCAAAATATATTTAAAACTAAACTACTAGACAAATAACAATATTATTGTGACAAATAGTAATTTTTTACAAGTCTTTTAAAGATATTTATTGATTGAGCCTCTCTGATGTCAAGAGGCAGAGCATTCCACAACTTAACAGCTTGTACAGAAAAGGATTTATGGAAGAAAGAGGAATTATGATTAGGCGTCCTTAAAACAAGTTTTCTTGTAGTACGGAGAACTTCTCCTGGACGGCCTACAAATTCAAACTTCTCCTTTAAATAAGCAGGAGATGAAGGATTAAATAACACACAGTACAGAATAGAAAGGATATGCAAGTTCCGGCGAAGACGGATGGGTAACCACTTGAGACGAGAACGAAATTGAGATACATGGTCATATTTGCGTAATCCAAATATGAACCGAATGCTAATATTTTGAAGTCTCTCAAGTTTATTTAACTGATCTTCAGTCAGGTTAATATAGCTTGCGTCAGCATAATCAAGAATAGGAAGCAGTAGAGTCTGTGCCAACATAATTTTTGTAGGAATTGGAAGAAAAGATCGCAGACGACGCAGAGAGCTAAGAGATGCAAAAGTTCTCCTACTAACCTGACTCAAATGATTCGTCCAACCCAAAGTGCAATCCATATGTATTCCCAAGTTTTTGACAGTATCACAAAACGGGATAACTATACCATTGTATTCAATGGGAGGAAGCACAAACCAGTCAACTCTAGAGATTAGGTACCGACTACCTATAATTATGGCTTGAGATTTTTTAGGATTTACATTAAGATTACAGGAGATAATATATTGTGATTACAGGAGATAATTATAGTGCACAAGTGTGGGCGCATACACTGGAGCACTCTCTGTTCCTTTACTCTCATAGCCCGATAGGACGGAAAATCCGACAGGACCGGAGAGAGATCAGGCGCAGGACCGATGGCTTTACATGCTCTTGGAGGCACGGGGGTAAAACACCGCCATCTTCCTTACTCCGGGCTAGTACTGAGAATTTCTTGTCAGAAAAACCCAATACTTGTTATGGCCCGACCCGGAAATCGAACCCTCGTCGGCCGCAGTCGAATATGTTAACCACTAGACCAACGAGGCAGTCAAGAAATAAATTAACGCGCAATAGAAATAGGGGGCGGCCGGCAGTGCGGAGATATCGCAGTGTTAATATAACTGCCATGCCCCTAACAGGTTAGCCCGCTATCATCTTAGACTGCATCATCACCTACCATCAGGTGAGATCGCAGTCAAGAGCTAACTTGTAGTGGATAAAAAAAAACCTGACATGTGCTGCCCACTGCCGACTGGCTATTATTGGGTATGGATTATATGCTCACAGAATAAGTAAAAAGTTAAATATCGATGTCGATAAACAACACTAGATTATCGATAATATAATTATATCGACTACGCTTGAACTCACTAACTATGTACATATGTGTGTGTGTATACGTATTTAACCTCCCCGAATAGAGGCCGATACAACCCGATAGGGACAACTGCAGCTTGGACCGATTATACCTATGAAAAACAGTAGAATTCTCACTCTCGTATTTTTCTGTTTCCACCTTCAAAACTGAACCGATTTTAATTCTGTTTTTACGAATAATTTAACAAGGGCTCAGGCTATGTCGGTATGTTTTTCTTTTTTTTATTATATCCGTCAAATTTATTTGCGGGATGTCTGATGATGGCACGAAAGCTGGGCCATTTTTTGCAGGTTGTAAAGGTTCCATGTTCTTAAAATTATTAATTTATCGAAAAAAGGAAAACATAGGGGCATGGCACGGATACATGTGGATTTTATGGTGCAAGAATATTTTCAATATTGTAATTATCCACAGAGGAAACAGACAAATGTTTTTGTATGGAGAAATCTCCGGGAGAATTCCTCTTAAGTAATAAGTACTCTTGACAATGTCAATCGAAAATGACGATGACGAGCGAATCGCTTACCGCCATTCACCACATTCCGACTCGTAATATTTAATGATTATTATAAGTACATTAGTTATAAATGTTTATAAAATACCTAGTTACGTACAAAATAAGACTAATTAGGTAAAGCGAAAGTATTTAGGTCGAAAACATGTTCTGTACTGGAAAATGACATAGGTAAGTAGGGAAATTCTCTTGAAAGAAAGCTTGTAACGCTTTTATCTTGAAGCCGCAAATTTGTGGTTATTTGTTTGTACATTTATATAAGATAATAACAAAGGTTGCTCTTCGCTGCTCCTGCTCGTACTAAGAATGCCACCTTGGCGGCTGCTGCTAATTTTCCCGAGCTTCGCAGGCATTGCAGCGTGCCTGGGCGGTAGGGGCTGAGACAATGTGCGCTTAGTCGTGCATATTTTAAAAGCAGTATTTCGCAGCCTTCATTGAGAAACATGCGCCCTCATTCGTGATGTTAGTTGCCTGTCGTTGAGCAACCAACACCTGATTTCCACACAAGAAATCAGATCATATTATTTTCGCCGTACCGCCCTTGTGAGATGCATCGTATCCCGGTGGCCGGCACTTCGGGTTACGTAAAACACTACGCGCGATTCACCTATGCAAACATACGATGAAAGTGACTACGCACCGACTGGTTTTGATTTTTTTTTTTAGCATAATTATTACCTATTAGAAAGTTATCGTGCTAAAATTGCGACATGATATTACGAAGTAGTCACATAATTATGCCGATTATTTAATGCATTCATTAGAATAATAAATTTTCCTGATCTCAAAATTTATAGGCGTATGTGCTACATATAACAATGTAACTGGGTATATTTTTAAATAAAGTGTAGTTGCACTATGACTAGGTACTCACAACGCTATCCTGGGATCCATGGCTAGTGCGGGAGTCAGCTCGAGAGCTGTGGCGCGCGATGCGTGCGGAGTGCGTATGCGGAGCGCACGGCCCTGTTCACTCGGGCTGCTGGCTGCAACAGAAACCTCACGTCAGCACACGCGCCTTTCCCAAACGACACACAGTTGCGACAGTGAAGCTCAACGAGGAAGCTGCATCGCACATTTAAATGCAACGTTAATGTCAGAGAGCGTTTAAATGCCAATAGCGGCGACCTTTCGGTTTTGAACTAGGTTGTGCAAGCGAGGATCGCCGGTCGTGTGAGAAAGGTGAGTGCGTGTGGGGACCGCTGGTTACGGAGGGAGTCGGGACGCACCGGGGCAAAGGCGGGGTGTAACACCGCTGGCGACGCACTGCCGAACGGCGACTAACCTCGCCGCGGCGTGCGCGCCTCTTACTTATAGCCGCGCGCCCACGCCGCGCCGCGCTCCGCCCGCCTGCGCCGCCCGCCGCCACCGACTCACCCTCACAACCACATCTAACCCTCCTGATCCTGGAGGAGCTCTATGGAATGCTCCTGGATCGCTGGATAACCTACTCTATTGCTCTACTGAATGCTCATCCTGGTTACCTCTACTGAATGCTCATCATACCGATCTCAAAATAAAAGAGTGGACTGACATAAAAACAGTCGGACAACTAGCCTAGCCTTAAACAAAGAGAAGTTTAGAAAACTGACTAGCTAAAACCTTTGCTAATAGAGAGGAACATGTAGAAGAAGAAGGTACACAATATTCTCAGCAAACTGACCTGAAGAAGCACATAATCAAGACAAGCATAGCAGTTTTAAAACGAAAGATAGATCTCATATAAAGCTAGTTCCATACGCCCTCTTGAAACTGCGATAACATTAAACAATAGAGGTGTTCTTTAGATTGGATGACCTGATTGAAAATGCAGCTTTCAAGGTTCAGGGACCTCGTATACTCTTTCCTGTAGTTTAAATTGTAACTAATGTATTGATGCAAAAGTTTTGCTATTTGGAAACCAATGACATTATAATAGAGAACATTCATTATCATAGGTACATCCGGTATGCTTAGGCATTACGATTCTTATAGGTTTTTTTTTTTTGTTGTGAGATAGGCTTGCGCTTGACGACAATCATGCTTAGTGCAAAGCAATGATGAGGTCTAGGTAGGAACGCGCTTGCCTAGAAGATGCCTATTCACTCTTGCCTTGAAGGTACCTAAGTTATACGTGGCAGGAAACACGTGCGCTGGGAGGGTGCGGTTTCCACACCCTAGCGGTTCGGATCAGAAACGTCGAACAAAAACGTTGAGGTTCTTATAATAATATTATCTTAAAACTAAAAAGTACCTAGATTTTTAAAACTATAATATAATTACACACATTACATTACTGTTTATTTTTCTACCTTTGCGAGCTATTTTTATCTCATGTAAATTCTATCTGTGAAAACTTTTAATTGGCGTTATACTTATTCTTTATCTATCTATCCATCTCTGTTGTAGCTGTAAGTTTTCTGTACCAAATAAAATAAAATAAAATAAAATAATAAATTGATTCAATGGCTTCTTATTAACATGTGACATCAACTACTCGTTGTTGCATTGAAAAAACATTTTTTCATTACAATGTTATGAGTTCTGTTTGAATAACCTTTTAATTAGTTTGATATAGGAAATGGGTTTTATTAAAATTACTGATAGCTTTTGATAGAAGTTGTTGGGTATAACGAAACAGTTCTTGATTGTAATGAAAAAGGACGATGTTCATAACCCATTTTATTGAGACTGTTACGCAGGTAGAACCAGCGCAAAACTATAAGCGAGCTGGCGTAATATGGATCACATGGTACCATCGCGATTTCATGGGAACACTAGTCAGAATCCGCTGACTTGGTGTCATCCAAAAAAACGTGGAATGTCTGCATATCGCTTAGATACTCATATATACATGTAGCTTAATAGCATCTTATTTCAATTTCATTTAAATTAAATGTAATACTTACCTAAGTAAATTACTTATCCAGTCACACTTGAGATACCTAGGTACTCATAACTACGAGGCTCGGACTCGCAGATTTTAATAGTTTGATAGATTCTAAGCTAGGTTTTATTTCATTGGTTAGCGTTAGTGTAGGATTTTGTATTCAGTTAGGTACTTAAATTGCTATACGTTTATATATCATCCTCATCCACAACCTATTCTCAGTCCATTCTCCTGTATTTTATTATTCCTATTAGTACAATTCTTGAACGATTTCATGTATATTATAGAGGCTGAAAGCCCGAAGTTATATCTGTGTGCCTTCGCAGTCCCCACTACATCGGCGGAGCATTAGGTTAGTTTAGATTAGGAAAATTTATTATTATATTATATAACTAGATTAGGAGCCTCCAACTAAATTGGTGGAGCATAGGTAATTTTTTGGTACATGTCTTTAAAATCTAACATTAATTAAATAAACTGGTAGGTCAGAAGTCTTCTCTTTTCTTTCGCATTCACCTTGCTGCGACTCAGCTTTATAATATTTGTATCACTAGTAAACACTTTATTTTTTAAGTCTTTTTTTCTAAACATGAAGGTGTGACACTGCGTACAATAATATCGTATTATATGACAGAATACAATACATCCGTAGCAACGCCCGTGGCCCACTGCTCTACTTGCGCCAGCTTTGACCCCCGCAGATTATATTATTGTAATATACTATATTATCTTAATCAATATCTACTGTAGGCACATATATGATCCAGCATTATGTATATAAACTAACCTTCGAGCATTGAATGAAAAAAATCATAACAGAAACGTGCAGTTTGAGCAACTCTGATACAAAAGACATCAACGCGTGACTCAAACTTCACAGCACCGAATAACAAACGCTTTTATTTATTTTATGTTCCTATAAAATTTGTTTTCTTTCAAATAAACTATAATTTACATCAAGTATCCTTATTATTCCTAAAAAAATTGGGTTTCTTCGTGATAGGGGATGAAAATTTCTCTCAATTATTCCATCATATCTGAACAGATTTTTACATTTCTTTTGTTTAAACAACGTTTAATGTTGGTTGGTTTCATGTGAATTTCGTGAAGATCTGATGTCTAAGATGGTAGCGGGCTAGCCTGTTAAGGGTACAACAGTTTAAATACGGTTTCACGGCCGAAGCTTTTCACCAGACCAGACCAGAGAAAATTCAGAAATTATAAATTCCCAAATTGACTCTGCCAGGAATAGAACCCGGGACCGCCCACTGTAAGACCACAGCGCTCCACTGTAACGCTGAAACCATCAAACTGTACCTACATGATACATATCAAGTACATTACTTGATACATGATACATGCTGTAGAATCAGTTAGGTATTAGTAGTCAGTTAGTACATATTGCTATAGATGGAATTTATCCTACATTCTAACAAACTAATTAAATGTATAATTGCAATCGTTTAGCACATTGTTTTATAATTATTTGAGACTAATCAATTGGTCTTCAACATTACGTAATTTGCATAATTTTGTAATAGCCTTAATTGATACCTTTTCTGATAAAGTATTAATAAGTACCTCTAATTTTGTAATAAGTAACTGTGATTTTGAAAGAGGATGATCTTAGTCCATTATTTACTTTGTAGGATAAAATGATACATCAATTCGATATCCTCAGAAAAGCCACGATTTTTTTGTGAGGGAAATTGCGGTCTCGAGTCCCTACCTTTCAAGGCCCCTTAGTTGATCTAATTTTGATTGGATCCTGGGGAAACCAAACCAAACCTTACCTTTGCCTGGTGGGAGGCTTCGGCCGTGGCTAGTTACCACCCTACCGGCAAAGACGTGCCGCCAAGCGATGTAGCGTTCCGGTACGATGCCGTGTGGAAACCGAAGGGGTATGGGTTTAATATAACTGCCATGCCCCTAACAGGTTAGCCCGCTACCATCTTAGACTGCATCATCACTTACCATCAGGTGAGATCACAGTCAAGGGCTAACTTGTAGTGGATTAAAAAAAAACATTATTTACCTTAAATCAGTAAAAACCCCTAGGAAATTTAACAAAAAATTATAATTCAACCTTGTATTTAAAAGCTATCCCGCAAAAATATTCTTGCATTTTCGGGGTTAAAAACTGCTTCATTTTCCTTATGGTATTCTTGTTATTTGATGAATCACCGCATTCTTTATGTTTTAGGTGCTTTTTTATCCACACCTTATTATTTTACTGTTGTGGTTCGGCAAAGAAACCTACTTAGCTAGAAACCTGTAATAAATACCTAATTAATATGACAATATTCATTTCAGAGAAAACTGCCTCCGTCATAACACGAGTAGGTATGAGTGATCAATAAGTGATCTGAACAATGACCTTATGAAAATGAACCACTTTCTGTTTAATTATTCTCTATCAACCTTTTTTTATCCACTACATTTAGCCCTTGAATGCGATCTCACCTGGTGGTAAGTGATGATGCAGTCTAAGATGGTAGCGGGCTGGGTATGGCAGTTAGGTTTATTAAACCCCTATTAAACCTACCCCTAATCTGATTCTACACGTCATCGTACAGGAACGCTAATACATCGTTTGGCGGCACGCCTAGATGTCGTTAGGGTGGTAATGAGCCACGGCTAAAGCCTTCCACGGGACAATATCACAAGATAGACAAGATAAAATTTAGAAATAATAATTTCCCAAATCCACCCTGCTGGAGACAACAACAAGCTTAAAAGACAACAACGCTCGTCGTCGTTAAGTTAAACAAAATTTTTATATATACTATGTACCAACGATGTACATAAACGTTGCCGTATAGTTACCGTATTTTTAAGTATACCGCCAATATACCTAAATGTGAAAGTTTGGATGTTTGTAAGTTTGTATGTAAGTACCTACTGATGTTATGCCACCACAATAACTGAACCCATTTCAATGAAATTAGGAATAGACCATAGCTTACAAACTTAATCAACATCTACGCTACATCAATTTATCCCAAAAAATTACAGAGGTCCTCGCGGACGTCGCCGCGGATATCATCAAGTTTTCTAATATGTACCTACTTAAAAAAACTTGTTGAAAAATCCACAGCTCGTAAAAATTAAGATTGGCTGTGATAATATACCTACTGTCACTAAAATCGTGTTATTTCGACATAGATTCCCAAAAGCAATCATCCGGATGACCTACCTAACTGCAACAAAAGTCAAGGACGTGACATTCTATATCGAGCTCAACACGTTTGTATCTTCTTCATTGATATCGTATTAGGTATATCAAATAATTATTCATTATAATTAGGTATAAAAAGTATATTTTTTTTAATTTTTACGTTGCTTATTTTTGCGTTCACGCATTGAGTTTTTCCGATTCAGTCGAAACTTAACTTTATACAGTACAGTTGTCGTTGGTACTTGCGTGATGGTTTGTTGTTGTTTATCGTCTCATCAACGTACAATACCATGACGTGCTATTACAATCATTTGCAACGATATTAGGCACCAGCGAGTTCCTTACATAGATATTAGTTAAGTACCTATTAAAATTACAATATTTTTTATACCTAAAACAATATTTTTAACGGACTTCAAAAAAAAGGAGGAGGTTCTCAATTCGTCGGAATATTTTTTTAGTTTAACTACTGTTAAAACAAGTCTATGTTTTACTAAACAATATTTTAGAAAACTAATGTTTTCGTCCCGAACTAAGACCACGGGTCCTATGAGTTCGGAAGAATAGACGTTTATAATTACATAATTCAGATTTGCTCGTGTTATTATTTCTTACCATGATGCCCGCGATTCATCTGCGTAGATTTAGGATCGAAAATCCCGGGAAACACTTTGATTTATCCGGGATAAAAAGCATCCTATGTAACTCTCCGTCCTCAACAGCTATGCATTCATAAAATCATTTCGATTTATTGTTCTATTGTTTTATCTATAACCAACAAACAACAGCACATAAAATTATATTAGGTATACTAGCGAATGCTCGCGACTTCGTTTTAGTGGCATAAGTTTTTTAATTCCCACAGGCACTCAATTATAAAAAGTAGCCTTTTTCACTGTGCAGGTCCTCAGTTATACCCATGCAAAAGTCACATTGATCTGTTGCGGCGTGATTGAAGGACAAACTCTCTATTTAACATCCTTGAGGATAAAATTTTCAAAAACTGTGTAACACGTATTTCTTTATTCTAAACCAGAAGCCCAAATACCAACTTTCATGGCTATAACTTGAAAAATGAAGGACTTTCATACAAACTTTCAACCCCTATTATTTACCCTTTCGGGGGTAGAATTTTGAGAAACTGTGAAACACGTATTTTTTCATTTTCAACCGGTAGCTCGTATACCAAGTTTCATGAATATAACTTGAAAAATGACGGACTTTCATACAAACTTTACCCCCTATTTCACCCCCTCAGGGATGGAATATTGAATATCCTTCCTTAGTGAGCGCCTACGTCACAAAAGG
This sequence comes from Erebia aethiops, assembly GCA_923060345.2. Taxonomy (NCBI): domain Eukaryota; kingdom Metazoa; phylum Arthropoda; class Insecta; order Lepidoptera; family Nymphalidae; genus Erebia; species Erebia aethiops. The sequence goes on along the minus strand of OV281079.1, from coordinate 6,299,533 downwards.
AACCTACCTACTGACAAAATTTCAAGTTTCTAACCCCAGTTTAGGCTGTGCGTTGATTCTTTAACGATTTAATATAAATATATAAAGAAGATTTTACCTATGTATGTAGGTAAGTATGTAATGATAAAATGTACCTATATGTCACCGTAAGATTGTGAAAACTGTCAGATTGCAATCTAACGGTTTTTATCTCGATAGATTGTAAACTGTCGACAGATTGTGAACCGTTCATTGTTCGGAGTGTTTTGATATACCTATTCATTGTATTTAGGTACGTTTTCTTGTCTTTTGTGAATCCTTGTTGTAAAGATAATAGATACCTACTCCAACTGCCTCGTTGGTCTACTGGTTACCTTTTTCGACTGCGGCCGACGGGGTCCCGGGTTGGGCCATAACAAGTAACTATTAAGTTTTTCTGACAAGAACATCTCAGTACTAACTAGCCCGGAGTTAGAATTTGGCGATGTTTCACCACCGTGCCTCGGAGAGCACGCAAAGCCGTCGGTCCTGCGCCTGATATCGCACCAGATTCACGCACGGATTTTCCGCCCCATCGGGCTATGAGAGTAAAAGGAACAGAGAATACACACGCTTGTGCACTCAATCAGATTGTGCAGTCAATTCAGTGCGCAGATGACTGATCTCACTGGAGATAGGCCGCTGTGGCAGGACATTCTGGTTGCACAAGTCCACTGACAGTTAATATTTAATTTAACGGAGAAATAACTGTACATGTAAGAGCTAAAAGCATTTAGAACATCAGCTATAGTCCCTTCTAATATTATGAAATACTAAAATTTGTTTGGATGTAGGTTAATTTCAGAAACTTCTAACCCTTGATGCATTTGGGTAAAAACTATTTTATAGGTATGTATCAGTAACCGAAATTAAGGAACGAAAATAAAAACCAGTTCAGTTGTAGTTAAACGTTTTATTGCATTTAATAATGTAGCTAATATTGATAATGAATATTAAAAAATTGTCATTCCCTTGTATCGAATTATGATGAAATTTCCAAACTCTATCTAGGTATATCTGACATCCACTTTAAAAAATAAACTACCTTAGAGTTACGTAGACAAAAATATTATATGATATCACAATACACTTATAGGTACATATATGATTACTAATACTACATGAATTGAACTAAATATTTACAAATTTGGTTATAAGAGGTCCTTGCAGAGAATTTTCAATTCTCGTGAGGCCCAACTAAGAAAAAGATCTAACAAAATATTGCAGATACGGTAATAGAATCGACCGGTAATATTATAGGCAAGTCATCTCGAGATTATCTGATAATTAGATTAAAGAACTCATTTTTGTCTAATGTAATTATTGCTTAAGACAATTAATATGACTTCCTTATGTTTGTACTGACCAATTGCAACACACGATGATATTTTTTCCTACTTACTCGGAAATGGCTTCATTAAAAAAAAAAAAAACGTAATGTGACCGCTAATACCCGAAAAAAACATTCGATATGTCACCGTCAAAATTGTAACAACCGTTAGATTGTAATCTAGCGCTTTTTATCTCGATAGATTGTAAACTGTCGAAAGATTGTGAACCGTTCAATGTTCTGAGTGTCAATTTTTGAAATATTCATTGTATTTACGTTTTCTTGTCTCTTTCTTATAGGTTAAGTTAGGGTTCGACATAAAAAATTAGGTAGGGCACTTAGGTTGTTTCGGGTTAATATACCTAACAGATTACAATCTACCGAAATATAATGCGTTAAATTGTAATCTTGCGACAGTTTACAATCTCGCGAGTTAGATTATAATCTAACGGTTTTTGCAATTTTACGGTGACACATACAACACAAGGTTTTAAGGAGAGTCAACGCCATCTAACGGCAATATGGAAAAGCTTCCTTATCAAACTCATTTTATTGTTTCCTCGCAAATTAGATAAAAGTACTATACAAGTCTCGCTTGTTTACTTAAAAAGGATACTTTTTATGTCATCGGCTTCGCCTTATCCTTCCAATATTACGCAGCTGTGAATTTATTTCCGGTCGGGGCGAATTTATATCTCAGACTGACTGACTGACTGAATTTCATGTAAGTATAAAATTATTCATACAGAGGCAATATTACAACGTACTCAGGAAGATAGGATAGACTTATTTTACACCGGTATTGCATCAGAAAAATGTAAGTTCTAGTGATCTAGTCGGATGCAAATGTGTTGACTAATAACCCGCGCGTAAAATAAATCAAATACTTAGTACCTATAGGAAGTCCAAATCATATCCAGATGTTATTAAGATGACAGTCAGCATTCTATCCTTTTCTCTCGAGTTACTCATAAGAGGAAAAGAGATAAACCTATTTTTATTATCCTAATAGCACCTGGATTGGGTTATTCCTATTTAGACGCGCGACCTGCAAGATTTTATTCAAATCTATGAAAGAGGACATCTTGTTTATTACACGATAGTTTGCTACTACACCATGTCTAGATAGCAGTTATGAATTTAATAAACTAATTACTTTGTACAAAATATATAACACACTCGCAGATAATGAACGGATAGACTAAAACTAAGCTGAACACATTTTAGCCGACCTTACAATTTTGTCATTGAATAAAGCCTTTCTTTTACACTTTTGGAAGAAAAAAGCCTTAATATTACACTTAAGATATTATAACCATAAATTTACATGTTATGGTGATACATTACACGACCATCTCAATTCTAAAAAAATTCGGACAAAAATATTTAATTCACGGCAATATAACGCCATCTTATATAATCTTATATAATGATTTATTGTAAAATAGCATAAATCAGCGATGATATATGCGATAAAGTTATTCATTCATGTTTACAGTGGTTTTTTTTACTTATTGCAAAGAATAACAAGGACACTTACTACACGAGATAAATCTAAGCGGGTGCCAATAAAAAACTAAATGAAACGAAGCCGCGCTAATAATTCCGTCTCACTCATTTAAGATACACAAGTCTGCTGTTAGTGAGGTCAAATGATTAACGCCGCTCTTACCTTTAATAGAATATCTTACCTAGAATGTACTAAGAGATCGTGTCTAGGTCCTCTTGGCATATACACATATTATTATATACAGCATGCGTGCGTGTTTACACTTTTTAGCATTTACACTTCGGCCAGTACACTCGCGTGCGGTCAATGTGTACTGGGGGTATAATGTATATTACCGTCGCTTAGATCCGTGTTGTTTTGATATTGTTGACGTTCATGTTTTAGAATTATAATTTATAATCCTTATTTTAGGGACGTCAAGGTACATGACATACAACTGACATTTTAAATTAATACTGCTTTAAGCGACGGCAATAGCATCATTATAAAGGCATCAGAATATTGTCCATTGCTGCTATCTGTAGATTGTATATTATATAATATATTGTGCCAAGGGCAAAAACGGTAAAAACTATAGATATTAGAAAAATTTTGTCTTACGGCCGAAATTAATAAAAATAATACAATGATTATAATCAATCTATTATTTAGTAATGTGTAGATATATTGTTACTCAGCAAAATTGATATTTATCAAAAGTTATATTGTCTTGTTTGTCAAATAACAATATTGCTAAGAAACTTAACAGACTGAGTATAGATAATATGGTACAGATAGGCAATATTTTATTATATTTGATAGTTCTAGAACAAACTCAATCCTAAATTGTTACAGTTACAAAGCATAATTCAGGAAAAAAATGTTTTATTTGTTGTTCCCTAATAAAGAGGTAAACAAGTTCATTGATCGGGCTTCCGAAATCCTAGCGCAGGCTGACGAAAAGAATCAGCAAAAAATATGCTCAATAGATTATTTTTAGCCTACATTTCACATACATGCGACAGTTTTCAGAATTCAATACTTAAAAATACCTACTTTATATTAATTTTCGAATACAACCAATAAATGAGGCCAATTCTGTTTAACACCTCTAAACTATATTTACAGGTCTAAATCGAGTGCGGACTCTTTTCGCTGGGAGTATTATGAAAGGGACAGCAATTTAAATAGACCTGTCATTTTAGTTTAATTTAGAGATGTTGTACAACAGAATCGGCTTCATTGCACTAGTAACTAATCATTTTTAGTAAAATATATACGCCGTAAGGGACGTTTAAAATGCGCGTAAAATTTATTGAAGTCTGTATATAAGTAAATAAAATAACATGCAAGTATCGAATACAATACATACTATTATAATATCAAATTATTAAAGGCGAATATAAGTTCAATATCAAGATTTAGTTATTATCAAGTGTATGTGCTTGTCAGGGTTTTGTGATCCCAGGTATTGTCCGCGCGCGAGCTCTGAGGAATCGGGGGCTGAGGAAGCGGGCGGTCGCGCACCGCGCCCGTCCCGTCGCTTCACACCCCGCACACTCCCATAGTGCCAACCTTGACGCGAGAGTACGCTTTATCGAGTCCTGTTCTTACTTTTGCAATAGCAGTGTTACATTGTACTATAATTAATAGTACTAAACTTAAAAGTTTCTTTGGGTGTGCTGTTTAATTTTAAAATTCCTTAAAGTACCTATTATTCTGATTGCGACAGTGATTAATTCGATTTTACGTTCATTTTGTACATTATAATTAAATTTTATGATACAATTTGTTTTACCTTCCTTATTGCACATACTATCCCCATAGAATTATTATTTAATAAAGAGTTAAATGCACGCGCGCCGATACAAAAGATGTGTTAATATCGATAACGTAATATCGACTAAATCACAACTCTATCTCATTACGTCAACATTCCAGATTCCTCGGACCTCGCGCGCGAACTGTAGTTACTTTAAATCTACCTAATAAGGATTTCTGAGCTTTTTGTAATACCTAACGGTTCGACAGGCAGGGTTATTGATTAGCAAGTATTTTATTACAACATACAACATAAATAATTGTATAATATATATTATTATTTATCAGAAAATATTAATATCAAATACGTGTGGTGTGCTTCACTTTAAATTTACCGATTCTAGTCATATAAAATACCCCGTCATAATAATAAAGCATTTACGTAAGTTACAAATAAAGTATATATAACTATTATTTATTATGTTAATATAAATTTTACATGAATTGGTAGATAGTTAGTATATTACATAGTTTAAAAATCACACGGCGAAAACTTAAGCATTATATTATATAAATATACATTTTATGTAAATATAATTTTATAAATTACGATTTATGTTTTAATAATTATTTTTGTTAATTTGTAGAGGGTGATGACTGCAAGGCTGATTGCTTTATGTATAAATAATTAATTACTATAACGAAAAGAGCATTTCATGTGCAACATATTCATGTCAACATGACTCCCAAACCTGTTATGTTATTATTAACAAGGACTAAGGAGAACATGTAGTAGATAATAGAAAATTGTACAGAAAATTTCTGGTTTATTACTTCGAAATGAAGCTTATCTCTAAACTAAAATGACAGGTATCATTATCCTATTCATTATGTTCCGAGCAAAATATTACAAACCTATCAATTTATTTTAGTTAAAATATTATTATTGTAAATATTCATCTTGTTGAATCTAGAATTATTTTTATTTAATTATTAAATGAATTACGTAAAACAGAATTATCCGGTTCTAAAGCTAAAAAAAATATTCTGTAATAGCATTTGTCTAGCTTGATTGATAAATGTCTAGGTACATTACTAGGTACGTTTAATATATTGTATAATTATGTGCTCTCTCATGCTACATAAAATTGTGCGTCGCAATGAATAATGATGATTCATAAACTAAGTATTCATAGCTAATAACATACTTTTTACAGATAACATAATATCGATGGCAGCAAAGTAGATACGGACATCTACATTTTTGCAAAAATGTTTTTTTTACAAAAAGTAAGCTCAACCAACAACTATCTACAAGTCTGCATTAAAATTATTTTAAAATTCAAAAGAATGAAGAAAATCTGGCACGTAAATGAAGCCATCTACACTCGATTTAAAAAAAACATCGCAGCAGAAACGGACATTTGAATTTGCCCGCCTTTACTTCGGAGCATCGAAAATGATTGAAACGTAGACAAAGTCATCCGTCACTTGATGAAAATTTAGTGATTGACTAAAGTACATTTAATAGACTTCTCTAAGAAAGACCTTTTGTGAATAAATAAAACATACATAATATAAAGCATTTTTATTTAAAAAAAAATTTATTGCGTTGTTTCAATCTACAAAATTTGGCAAAAAAAATAGGGGTTATTGTTTGTATGATGCTTAGATTTTCTTAAAATATCCTTAAAACTATGACTGGAGAGTATTATCTTAGTTTATTAGATATTTTAGATGGAATGGGCGCTTTATCACAACGCATAAACGGATGTCAGGCAGACGTCTTCTTCTACGTCGAAGTTTTTCAGAGTAAATAAAGACATCTACATTATTTCATTAAAACAACGATATATCGATTCAACCTGTCATACAACCAATACAGAAGATTATTTTAATGCGTCATAGAAAATTTCTTGCTGATCGGTCCATAACTCTCAAAATGGCTTAGAATTTTTACTAAATGCGCTCTCCTGTAAAATTGCGATTTTGTAGATGTCTTCTTCTACTTTGCTGCCATCGATATTATATATTATAAAACGTCAATTTTTAATAAATTGCATACTATATCACTATGTATATATCTTACTGTACAATTTTAGTACAACGATTACTAAGCGACACTAGAGGCCAATACATACCGACTGTGCACGTCCAAGTACCACAACGTTTTAATGTATGGAACTGTATGTCTCACGTCTACAGTCCGCGCACGAGCTCCGAGGAATCGGGGTCTGAAGGAACGACTTACGAACGAATACTTCACCCCCGATCGTCGATTCATATTCAGCTCGCTGCCAGCACTAGTTTCGAGCTTGACGCGTGTAATTTTGCGATAGCAGTTTTGTTTTGTACTTTAAACAACTCTAGGTCATTACTTTAACATTCATAGGATTCCTTGGAGCTCGCGCGCGGACTATACGTGCACGCGCACGTCTACGCGTACGCAACCGGTGTGTTTTGGCATCAAAACGCTAATGACACGCCCCTAAAATATCTATTTAATGTGACGTTAGTGTCACCATATACCTAGCCTAATTAATGGATTAGTGTTTCTGATTGTGTGAAAACATTATCAATTCCTCCACACATGTGATCTTACACAACAGAGAAGCGACTAGTTTTCTTGATAAAGCTCCGGTGGCGAATTCGATTTACAATTGAGTGTTTTTTTTTAAAATATATTATTTAAAGTACCTAGAAAGACGACATAACAGCTCGGAGTAAAAATAGGGACTATAGCTATTATTTTTTGATTATTATTCCTCAAGATACTTTTTTGATAATTTGCTTTCTTTTAAGCAGATTCTAATGCCGTTTAAAAGACTGATTATAAAAATATAGTATTCACCGATTAAAAACCGTACAAAATATTTGTAGAACAACACCAGTATAAGCTAGATTTACTGTTTACACAAATATTATATAATTGCAGATTTCTATTTGGAAAACATTAAGTGACGTTCGTTGTTGTATTGCACAGTATATATTTCACAGGTTCTTTTTTACGACATTTATAAATTAAACTAAATAGTTTCTCTAAACTATATTTTACACATTGATTTGATATTTTAATTTTAGCGCTTCGTCAGTGTCGATTTATTTGTAATACAAAAGCTGTATTGTGTAAAACCGGTTCGTAAATATTATGCATGTCACCCATTAATTCAAATACAGTATTTTGTTAAAAGCTTCTCAATTATGTCAATATACTGTAAACTAGCGAGGACACGTCAATCGTTTTTATAGGCACCTTTTATATAACAGTTATCTTATAAAAAGCAATGAAATGCCACTTATATCCATATTTTCATAAAATATTATCATTTTGACACCAAATATAACGAAAAGAAATAAATGACTGCTTGTATACGAGATATTACATAATATTTTGTACAATACAATAATAATATACAAAAAGTAGGTTTCATTCAAGACCATGTTATAAAAATTATTATTTTTATAAAACCTGAATAAGACAGGTTTTGGTGCAGTATTATTTCTTTAATATTAATTCTACTTTTAAAGTCTTTGTGTAACAATTTCGGCAATTCATATCCCTAATTATATATGAGCAAAATAAAATTGTGATGTTAATTCATGTAAATATATTTGCATTTATCCCATTAATTAAATAAAATATAATATAATAGTTTGTTCTCCATTAATTTAGTTACATAGCGTTTAGTCGAAATGAATGCGTATTTATTCGTGTGTGCGTTTGTTTGAATATTTGGCTTTAAATACACGTTACGTTCGTTCACACACACAGGCTTTTAGTAATAATAAGTTACACTATGCTTTATCCAACGATTTATTTTACTTTTGGCATATGCACGTCTATGAAGTGTCATAATTATTGACAGGCAAACATCGAGAAAAAAATTTTAGTTTTTCCAATAGTGAAGCGACGTGCCCTTTTATCCGATATTTCGTAACTCGTATACTCATCTAGTAATTACAAGTACGACTTTCTTTTTCAAAATAGTTTTCTTGCAATAGTCTTTTAAGCACCATACATCTTTAGCGACGGATGGTTTCTATGACCTGGCGGATTCATGTACATTTACTGTACTGTTATATATAAATGATTTATTTTAATACATACTTTAATATACTTAGTTATTTGAACGCTTGGGTATGTTTATAAAGCAATAAAAAAATGTTGAGCAAAAGTAAATATATATATATATATATGTACCAATAATATAAAATTGAAAGTGTGTTTGTTTATTGCATGGTCCATCAAACACGCCGCAACATAACGCAATGATATTTAAATACTACATTAGGTTCTAGAAAAACGGTTCAACGTTATTTTTTCACGCATATGGACAGTTTAAAATCAAGTGTCGAATCGACTAAAACTTCTTCATAAAGAAAATCGATTGTTACAATAATCGAATCAGTAACGCGTTAGAACATCATTGACTCCATCTGCCAAAAGTAAAATAAATGATTGGACAGAGATTAGGCATAAATAAACTTTTGTCATGAACACACATCATGCATACGCATCGAGTAATAATTTATCATTAGAAGTTATCTTTATGCAATCGCTTCGTTATTCCATATTACGATTAAGAAATAGTTTCTTACTTATATGGGTACTCTGAGACTTTGATATATGTATTTATATATGTATGTATATACTTTATTGTACACCACAAATATATCAAGAAACATGTAACAAACAAGAAATCAACAATAAATGGGTACAATAAGGGTATAGGATATACATATTATATAACAGAAATTTAATATATCAAACCGATGATTGTCTTTCTCTCAGGGCCGCTTGCACAGAGACGTTTAAACTGATTTCATTAAATTTTGTAATGCTGTCACTTTTTGGCAAATGTATTTTTCAGTTGCCAAAAAAGGACAGCATTAAAATATTAAACTAAATCAATTTAAGAGTACTTGTGCAAGTGGGCCTTAACCTCAAAAATAGCATTTAGATGAGTTTTACCACACGCAATAAAACTATGGAATTCGATAAGGCCAAATGTTAAAGTTATTGCATTTAATTTTGTGATGTTTCCTGATGGATTTGAACATAAGAGTCATGAGATGGTATTATAATATGTTATTGCAAAAGTTATAAGATTATCAGTGATAGTTCCCGTTAATGATCATTCAAATACATTTTGTTAGTGTATAATAATTTTTGGTTATATTAATTGAAAGAATATAATATCAATAAATCTAAATAAATAAATAAAAATGTCAAACTTTAAAAAATCACAAGCCGTATTCATTGAATCGTTAAATTATTATTAGTATGTATATTTAATGTTACTTTTAGATTTTCGTATAAAAGTATGCATAGTCAATTTGTAAAAAAAGTTATCGTCAATTATTAAATTTACACATATTGCATGATAAAATATTTATAAGGCTAGGATTACACAGGTATTACATAGTTATTACTAGGTTACAGGTATTGTAAGTCGCTTATCATATTACGCAAATGTTAGTTATGTAAGATGCGACTAATGAGTGGATGTGGTAATACCGCCATGCTACATTCACTCTGAACCAGGTTTAAAATCCATACAAAAATACAAATAAATCAGTGTCACGACGTCCCCGAAAATGGCCCATCTAATTCTCAAGACAACACAATACATTTACACAACAGGGATTTACTGGGTACATAACAGGGATGATGCCTATATCAAAAATAAATTATTTCTGATTATTAAATGCCAAAAGGCCAAAAATTCACATCCTCGGTTAGTTAAGTTTGATAACCATTTTAAAATATAGATTAGAGAAAAAAATGCGTTGAAATTTTATGACGTCACAACTGTGAATTTCATACAACTTCCACTAGAAGTGCGTTTTCGAGTTTGATAAAGATTTGCTGATTTGATTGAGTTGTCATCATCCCTATTATAATTAGCCTTTGCACATGGCGACATTTTCACTCGCTGTAAACGCGCGATTAACGAACGCCCTTAAACTGCGAATATACGAGTTTTCCTATAACTTAAAATATGGATTGGAAACGCGCTTCAACTGCACGTAAAAATGTTGCCGTGTGCGAAGACAGTCCGTACTATTAATATATTATTCTTAACAAATTAAACAGCTTTCTTTCTATGTAAGGCAAGGAACTGGAAGATCATAATACGTATTTAACGTCTATTTTGAAACATGTACGACACATACATGTTATTTTAGGTACATACCGGAAGTTCCAATAAATAAGGGACTTATCACACTAGTGATTTGCGAGCGTGATTTCAGTAAGTCGTGAACGTTTTTTGCAACGGATGCGCTATTGCAAAATACGGGCTGAGTTTGACAAGGACCGCTTTTTTTTTATTTCTAGCAAATCGCATTGTCCTCGATGTTATCTTTAAAATTTCTGAATAGGTGACATAGCACCCCTGTTGCACTTCAATAGGGATGATGCCTATATATAAAATAAATTATTTCTAACTGATTATTTAACACAAGGTTTCTCAAAAGACCTAAAATTCACATCACAGAGTTTTAGGCTCTGACAAAGGCGGGGTAGGGGTCAAAAATCACGAAATTAGTGTGACGTGTCACTAATAATTGTCAGTTGGCCTGGTGGGAGGCTTTGGCCGTGGCTAGTTATCACCCTACCGGCAAAGACGTGCCGCAAAGCGATTTAGCGTTCCGGTACGATGCCGTGTAGTAACCGAAGGGGTGTGGGTTTAATATAACTGCCATGCCCCTAACAGGTTAGCCCGCTACCATCTTAGCATCATCACTTACCATCAGGTGTGATCGCAGTCAAGGGCCAGCTTGTAGTGGATAAAAATAAAAATAAAAAAAACTGGAGTCCCGCTCGCAAATCATTCGCGCGAACACTTGCCCTGAGCCATACATCAGTCTGCGGAAGCGCCAGTGTGATCACATAAGGAGCTCTACACCCACACGGGACCGGGTCGGGGCGCGCCCGCCCACTGTTAGGGCCGGTGGAGCAGTGGCGTGCTCTCGCCGCTCTCCCATCGGCTCTCGACGCGGCTCCGCTCGCCACAGTTGTTCGTACAACACGCTGATACATTCTGTGGTTGCGCCTGGAATTGGAAATTGGGGTCACGCGTGAATTGGGTATTTGACTACTTTTCAAATAAATTATTTTTTAGTGATTATTAGTTTCAGTTTCAGTTTCTTTATTATTGCAATTCCATAGTTACATTATTTCTTAATTAACATGTTATAGTCATTAGTAAATAAAGCATGCTATGGATACCCAGTTTGGGTGTGTACATGGTGGTAGGGAGACCGATTTAATTAGTGTTTGTCAGTATCATTTAGGAATTCATCAATATTGTAGTAACATTTTTCAATCAGATAGATTTTTACCGTGTTATTAAACTCTTTTTCCTTTCCGATGTTCCTAATGTAGTCTGGCAGATTGTTAATTATTTTTATTGACATTGAATAGGGGCTTGAGCTTATTAAATAGAGGATCTCCCAAAAGTCATAATATCCACGTCCCCTGATAGTTATATGTTGAATAACAATTTTAAACAATCGATTGAAGTAAACAAGTGCGTCAAACATTAATGACGTCACATTTCAGAATTTCAGCTATATCCCATACATAGGACGCGTTTTGACGTATGAAAAAAAGTTGCTGATTTGACTATTTGTCAAATACCCAACTACACGGGTCAACACAAAATTTGATTTTGACTTTAAAGCATAAAATTTCGATATTTTAGGTCGTAATTAGACGAAAAAAAATATGACATGAAAAAGTTTGTTTTTGTATTTATGAGCATCATATTTACACGTTCGCGACGACATTTTAAGTTTTCCTAGACTTGTACAAAACACCTGATCGTTGTTTATCACTCGAGTGCCATCTAGCGGCGCTTTGTGAATTAGTCCTCCTGGTTACTCATTTTTTCAACAAAATAGTTAAAAAAACTGCATTATTACTATTACCTGCGAGATATACAAAAAGTATAGATGCGGAGTGCTCTGTCATGTTTGCTTCTCGTCTGGTGAGCCAGAAATCGCCTCTATACCTATAACGCTAGCCCGATACGACCCCAACCCCATCTTTTCTACTTTGTGCGTGTGTTGCCCCTCCCCGTTGGAGTTTTAACTCCAGCCATTCGAGCTCGCTCCAGAAGCCTAGAAGACCGTCCAGGTTGTCTATGGCCTCTCGTAGCGAGGTTGACCCCAACCCCATAAATCCCTGAATAGGCATGATGACAGTAACCAAGAATCAATGAAATTATGAATTTATCTCATGAAATAGGATTCACTTATTATAAAAAACGTATTTATTTTTCTATTTCGAGTTAGATTGCTATTTATTTTGATATGATAAAACTATAAAATACAGCAATCCACCATAATGTATTAAGAGGCCGGTTCGCGCCGCTCGCAACTTCTATTCGAACCGCAAATATAAATTTGCCGGTATATTGCTATCTCTATTTCACTGATGACACATGATCGCGTTCAAGCGAGATAGCAATATGAGCTTACAGAATTTGTTATACATTTAGTCTTGTTCCGTGAATACCAAAAATGATGAATGAAAACTTATCGTGCTTTTTACTTCGTTTTGTTATTCTGTAACTTGACAATATAGGCTATGCTGCTGACCAATTAATACGTAAGATATCGTTGGTTTTAATATGAAACAAATAAGAGGGAAACATGTCCATCTTGTCGTAAAAATATGCAAAACGCAATTCATTTACATTTCATTTTAGGAAAGTATTTTGAAAACATATAAATCCAGGGGACTAGATAAATACAATTTGAATCCAAATAAACTCTCATTTCGGTGGAAATGTTCTCGAATTATTAATTACTAGCTGACCCGGCGAACTTCGTACCGCCTTAGTATGCAAAATTAAATGTATATTTTTCAATATTTCTGAGAGATTTTCTTAATATTTTTTTCCGTAAGAACCTTCTCCTAATAATAACAAATACAACAAAAAAAGAATTAGTGAAATCGGTCCAGCCATTCACGCGTGATGCCGTGACCAAGGAAAACGGGTTTCATTTTTATATATATAGATTTTGGTATTACGTTTGTATGGGCAATTCATTCTCCGCTGGCACCTTAAACACCAAGAAACGAATGACGTCACAATTGTTTGTTTTCGAGCATTGACAATCACACTATTGTTTACTGCACACTGCACAGAATACATTGGTAAAAACAATAGTGACGTCACAAACGGCGCCATGACACCCCGGGGAGCGTTTTGGCGTGAATTTTAAAATTTAAATTTCAAATGCCAATCTCCCAAACTAAGAATTTTCTGCTGAAATAAGATTTTTTTCGAAATAGTATATACACTTCCGAACATAATCTGACCATTTTCAAAATCAGTCATCATGCCTATTCCTTAAAATGAAGAAACCAACACAATATTACCTGCGAGAGATGCAAGTCGTACAGATGCAGAGTACTGACGGACATGTCACGCGCCTCGTCCGACAGCTCCGGGGGCGCCTCCAGCAGCCCCATAGCGCTGGCCCCGAGGGCGCTGCCGACCCCCGCCAACCCTACTGAGATCCTAGAAACCCCTGCTTCTTCCTCGTCGCTCATTTCGTCCATTTCCTGAAAAAAATGCGTAAGAATTGGAAAAAATATTAAGTATTATCAAGGTTTTTTCTTATTCAGAAAAATTCTTAAGGCTTTACCTTCATAAAGAACATACACAAGCGCACAAGATACATAGAAGAAAAATATACAAGGGGAATTTATATTAATCCAAAATCATATTATTACTTCCTATTATAACAATGTGAATCCTCTTTGTGAAACGAAGTTCCTTATGGGACGATGCGGAGGGGTATCCTAACCGGCAAAAAACGTCCGTAACGAAAATGAGTAAGATTTTTTTACGAAGACAATAGGTCTTAAATATAAATATAATACATTCGAAATTAAACTTTAATGCTTTAGTGTTAAGGTTTATATGTTATTTATTTTTTATTTTATAAAAAAAAAACAAAAAAAAAGTAAAAATAGAACTTGAAATTAATATTTATGTAATAAGGAACTTCGTTCCTATCTGGGGTCCCACGACACCACATGTCTTTTATTTCCTCCAAAATGATGGTGGGAGACTGTTGACGTTTTCTGACCGTTCAATTTATTTTCACGAGGTACCTACTTCAAACTGTAACTAAAATAATTTTGATTTTCATCTGTTTTACTCACAGGAAGTCTGTAGTGCTGCCGTTGTTGCTGGTAATAGGACAGAACCGCTGGTAGGGGCGTGTTGGTGCCAAATATACTCTGCTGAATGTACGAGCCCAGCATAGTTTTGTTCTGAAATGAAATGATATTTTTATAATAATATTTGAAATATAACTGTCATCCAACTGATAAAATGTAGTAGTGTTTTTTCTTCTGTATAACAAATTCTGTACGGTCATGTTGCTATCGCGTTTGCACGCGATCATGTGTCATCAGCCAAATAAAGACAGCAATATACCGGCAAATTTATTTTTGCGGTTCGAATAGAAGTTGCGAGGTGCGTTCCCCGGCCTCTTAATGTTTATATTTTAATTATTTTAAAAGTGCTGTGTTGTTATTTTAAATTATTTTAAATATTCGTTTTCACTTACCTATGACTGCCAATTTTTTTTTTGTTTTAATGTATGTGTTACGATTTGTCCGAGGTTTCTGAACCGAATTGAATTATTTTTGTTTAGTTGTGTTCAAATGCACACCCCCCACTATAAAGACCACTTACCAGGCCGTTCTGGTTGGGTATGGCGTGGTGCATACTCTGGCGCAGCGAGCGCAGAAAGTGGCGTTGCGTTGGTTCGGCGGGCATCCAGCCGGGGTGGCGGCATGAGAACGCCACCAGGGACAGTTCCGTTTTGCCTCCTTCACCTTGGTTGTATTGCGTGTTGGATCCTAGAAATCACATCACCATAATTAATACTTTTTTTAATTAGAGAAAAAGTTTATCAAGTGACAGAAACAAGGATCTTTGTCGCTACCTCGATTAAAGATGGCGACTTTTTAAAGAAAAATAAAAATCGTGCCTAAAGAAGTTGTACTTCGGCTGAATTTGAACCAAGCTTTAATAAATCTATACTAATATTATAAAGAGGAGTTTGTGAGGTTGTAGGGGGTAATCTCTGGATCCATTGGATGGTACCATTAGAAAGTCACATTATTTGTGAGTGCTATATATTAACACGAAAAATTAGGGAGTTCCTGTGGGAATTTAAAAACTTCTTGATCTGCTAGTGTTCAATAATTCCTCACCTTTATCTCCGCATTTTCCAGGGGTCTGCCAATCGGGGTGTCCATGCCGTCTTATATCAAGCTGAAAACATAGAAGTTTTAAGCATATTTCTATACAATTTTTTTTCTGTAAACTAGTGGATCGCCCCGAACTGAGACCTCGCGGTATCCATAAGATAATTTTAACTATATAATGCGCGCTCATCTTTACGTTCATAGACATCAGTACTATCAGTAGACTATTTTTTTATTCCACGTAAAATGCGTCTATTAATAATTGTCTGTAAGGACAAACTAATAAAATTTTACAGAGCGCCATTCTATTGACATCATTGTGAAGTTCTGTTAAAAATACTGAAGCTCATTAAAAATTAAATAATTTCGTTTCCTTATAATATTTATCTAATTTTAGTATTTGTTGTTCAAGTACAGGATATAATTCAAATAATTGATCAAGATTCAGGCTCAGCCTTTCTAAAAATTGAGAGTTCTGAGGTCAACTTTGGACGTTAGAAAATCTCCACTTTGAAAGCGGGGGGCTTTCCAAGTCGTCGTCAATTTTAGGGGACAAATTAAAAAAAAAATGTTTGGACTCTATTCCTGATTATCTTTAAAATGATATACCGCAACCCTATGTAACGCTATAAAAAATATTTGACTTCACATTCGCTTCTATGTGAGCCCCCCTGAAATAAAGATTTTTATACTTTTTTAAGCCATATTCGGCTGGAGGCCATTGGTTTACATATTATATTTAAATTTGAATTAATTACGTTCAGTAATTCAGGCTTTGACAGACGGACGGACCTTGACAGTGAAAATTCACTCAAGTAGACTCAGAGCCCTTCGCTTCGCTCGATCAAAGTATACTGTCCTTTATAGGTATGATATTTTATTTTCATTTTTTATTTTTTATTTTATTTTATTTTTGATTGGACTACCAACAAAATAACATGTAAATTAAACTTAGACATAGATAAACTTAGGGTCACGCACAATATATAGGTCGTACTTACATAAACATATTACAAATGAAATAAATTATATAAACTATCTAATTACTAACTATTTTCTAATGAAATAAGAAGTCAAAGTAGTGGTAAAAGCAAGTAGGTACCTGAGCGAATGAGCACACGTCCCCAATGCCTAGAACGGTGACAGTGAAGTTCCTATAGAAGTCTACGATGTCCAGAGCGCGCGTGCGTATCGAGAGCAGCACTATCGGGCATAGCAGCGGACTCAGCAGCTCGTACAGTATGTATATCTGTGTACAGAAAACTTTATGTAATTTAATATTAATAATATTAATGCGAAAGTGTCTGTTTGGTACATTTTCACGATCTACACAACCTAACTGCAAAACTGATCTTCACGAAATTAGGCACAAAGATAGCTTGCATACTCGAGGTAGATTGAGGTTACTTTTCATCGCGGATATAAATAAGTTTGACCAAACCAGAATAGTTTGGATATTTATAATATTCTGAATTATCTCTGGTCAGGCCTGATGGGAGGCGTCGGCTGTGGATAGTTACCACGTTTTAGCATTCCGGTACGATGATGTGTAGAAAGCGATTAGGGGTATGGGTTTAATATAAAAGTCAGGTGAGATTGCAGCCAAGAACTAACTTTTTTTTCTCTTGGTATAATCTGGGATGGGACTATACGCAAATAAGTTGAAAGAGTAAAATGTCCTTTAGAGGTAGAGTCAGGACTTGTTAATCATTTAACCCAGGTCGAGTATGCGTTTTCTTTTTAGGCGTCTTGGGCAATCCTCCACCAAGAGACTGTTAACTAGCGGATTTGGGTGTGTCAGGAGCCGTTCCTTATAGTGTGGATAAAAACGCACTCTCCTCCTCCCCTATTAGCGTGTACAACGTGTCAGCTATGGCTCACCGCTCGGAACTGGAACAGGTGTTGGAAGTGCGCGGCCACGTCCTTGGTGTGCGCGCGGCCGCGCCACGCCGCCGGCAGGTAGTGCACGTGGCCCAGCACCTGCACCAGCAGCTCCTCGCCGCGCGCCGGGCCCGTGCACGCGCCCCCTAACCTCTCCTCCTCCCCTATTAGCGCTCTGCAAACATCGATATATATGTAGGTACTAGATGGGCCCTTTAATAGAAAAATGTGGGGCGTCCGACCTGCTGAACACGTTCCTCACCTGTCTTTGTCCCTGTCGTAGCGCTGTCACGGTCGCTCGTCGTGTAGATAATTTGTTATTATTAAGTTAACATCTAAAGTGTTATTAGTTTGGCACTGTATAATTGCCATCGCGGCAAACTGTATGATATTTTTTTTTTACTACCTGGCCTTACGCGGCTATGACCTATATTATCTATGACCGAGTCATACGTTTTCAAGCTTTCATTCAAGATGTGGCATATTATATTGCAAGCAAGTTCCCGCTTTTCGGACTAGATGGCGTTACTAAACATACGCCCACATTCTTTGTTTGACAGGGCCCGTCTATGTAAATTGAGGTCGTTGCCTGCAAAGCGTTACACTTGCTAAGTACCTATAGCGATCATTTATCTCCCTGAGTTAAAAGTATTCTGACCTCTTTCATTGATAATCCGCTCGCGCCATCAATGACTGACTGCAGTTAAATATGTATACCCCGCACACTCCCATACTAGTGCCAACCTTGACGCGAGAGTACGCGTTATCGAGTCCTGTTTTTAATTTTGCGATAGCGGTGTAATATTTTACTATAAATAGTACTTAACTTAAAAGTTTCTTTGTGAATGCTAAATTAAAGAAAATAGGTGTTTATATTTAAATTCCATAAAGTACTGATTATTCTGATTGCGACATTTTACATTCATTTTGTACAATTAATTATAATAAAATTGTATGATACAATTCTTCCTTATTGCACATACCATCCTCATAGAATTATTATTTCATAATTAATTCCATGCACGCGCACAGATACTAAAGATGTGTTAGTATCGATAACGTAATATCAACTAAATCACAACTCTATCTCATTACGTCAACATTCCTTAAAATTCCTTGGACCTAGCGTGCGGACTGTATGTACACATTCATGTAATTGTAAATGATTTTTTTCAAAAGAGCAACCACCGAGTTTCATGCTGGTTCTTCTCGGTAGGAATGGTATTCCGAACGAGTGGTACAATCAATAGCAAGTTCATTTGAATAATAAAATATAAGTTTGAGTTTAGTAAAAGTTGTTTTGGAATAACACAAAGGCTCGCAGATACTTCTAAGCCCGCTACAATAGTAACTTACGATTATTAAAACTCTTGTTAGTCGCTCACCATAATTCGGAAGCCAAATTGGGACATCTGAAGTTGGACAACCAAATATTTACCGATTTGAGTTCGCATTGGTTAACTAGGGGAATCAACTGATATGCATTATGCACTATTTTAATTATCGCTCACCAATTTTATTATCTCACAGTTTAGTAAATATAGTCTTAAAAAGTCGAGATGATGGTCCAGAAATGATAAGACACTATAGTATGTGATGATAAGCAATAAGCTACCTTGCTCCAGCCAGCACGCAGCCCAGTATCGTGATGATAGTGAGCACGTGCTCCACCGTGAGCACGTCCTCATCGTACACCGACAGCACCACAAGCACGCCGAGCACGCTCGCAGATAAGAACACTAGGTTTCTGTAACAAATAACAGTATTGGTTATAGTGGTTTTTTTACTGGGACAGTCAGTATGGGCCAATCCGATACCTTAGGGATTTTTTTATACTATCAATTTCAATAGAGTATTTTTTTTAGTCATAGGTTTTGTATAAAATTGACTAGTTTCAGCATGAAAATAACTAATCAATTTTATTCAAATTAGTTTATGTAAGGATCATTTAATTGTATCATATCCATACTAATATTATAAATGCGAAAGTGTATATGTCTGTCTGTCCATCTGTCTGTCTGCTACGCTTTCACGCCTCGTCTGTTAAACTGATTTTGACGAAATTTGGTGCAGCTATAGGTTTTTACTTTTTATCCCGGGGCAGGATATAGGCTACTTTTTATCCTGGAAATCCAAAGTTCCCGCGGGAATCAAAAAACCTAAATCCACGCGGAGACAGTCGCGGGCATCATCTAGTAAAAAATAAGGGCAGGGCAAACTTTCGGGTTTTCTGTCTCATCGGGCTATGAGAGTAACAGAACGTACTACCTGTGTTTGCAACTTAGCGTATACACAGTAATCCATACTAATATTATAAATGCGAAAGTCAGTTTGTTTGTTGGTTTGTTGGTTTGTTGGTTTGTCCTTCAATCACGCTTCAACGGCACAACGGATCGACGTGATTTTTTGCATGGGTATATTTGAGGACCTGGAGAGTGACATAGGCTACTTTTTATCCCGGAAAAACAAACAGTTCCTGTGGAATAGGATGCTCTTTTTCTCGCATTTTTCTTCAATTAGGCGGCAACGGCACACCGGATAGAAGTGATTTTTTACATGGGTATAATTGAAGAACTGTAGAGTGACATAGGCTACTTTTTATCCCGGAAAAACAAACAGTTCCTGTGGAATAGGATGCTCTTTTTCTCGCATTTTTCTTCAATTAGGCGGCAACGGCACACCGGATAGAAGTGATTTTTTACATGGGTATAATTGAGGAACTGGAGTGACATAGGCTACTTTTTATCCCGGAAAAACTAACAGCTCCTGTGGGATAGTATGCTCTTATTCTCGCATTTGTTCATCAATTAGGCGGCAACGGCACACCGGATCGACGTGATTTTTTACATGGGTATAATTGAGGAACTGGAGACTGACATCCATACTTATATTATAAATGCGAAAGTCAGTTTGTTTGTTGGTTTGTTGGTTTGTCCTTCAATCACGCTTCAAGGGCGCAACGGATCGACGTGATTTTTTGCATGGGTATATTTGAGGACTTGGAGAGTGACATAGGCTACTTTTTATCCCGGAAAAACAAATAGTTCCTGTGGGATAGGATGCTCTTTTTCTCACATTTTTCTTCAATTAGGCGGCAACGGCACACCGGATCGACGTGATGTTTTGCATGGGTATAATTGAGGAAGTGGAGAGTGACATAGGCTACTTTTTATCCCGGAAAAATAAATAGTTCCTGTGGGATAGGATGCTCTTTTTCTCACATTTTTCTTCAATTAGGCGGCAACGGCACACCGGATCGACGTGATGTTTTGCATGGGTATAATTGAGAAACTGGAGAGTGACATAGGCCACTTTTTATCCTGGAAAAACTTACAGCTCCTGTGGGATAGCACGCTCTTTTTCTCTCATTTTTCTTCAATTAGGCGGCAACGGCACACCGGATCGACGTGATTATTTACATGGGTATGATTGAGGAACTGTAGAGTGACATCGGCTACTTTTTATCCCGGAAAAACTAACAGCTCCTGTGGGATAGTATGCTCTCTTTCTCGCATTTGTTCTTCAATTAGGCGGCGCCGCACACCGGATCGACGTGATTTTTTACATCCATATCCATACTAATATTATAAATGCGAAAGTCTGTTTGTTTGTTGGTTTGTTGGTTTGTTGGTTTATTGGTTTGTTGGTTTGTTGGTTTGTTGGTTTGTCCTTCAATCAAGATTCAACGGCGCAACGGATCGACGTGATTTTTTGCATGGGTATATTTGAGGACTTGGAGAGTGACATAGGCTACTTTTTATCCCGGAAAAACAAATAGTTCCTGTGGGATAGGATGCTCTTTTTCTCACATTTTTCTTCAATTAGGCGGCAACGGCACACCGGATCGACGTGATGTTTTGCATGGGTATAATTGAGGAAGTGGAGAGTGACATAGGCTACTTTTTATCCCGGAAAAACAAATAGTTCCTGTGGGATAGGATGCTCTTTTTCTCACATTTCTCTTCAATTAGGCGGCAACGGCACACCGGATCGACGTGATGTTTTGCATGGGTATAATTGAGAAACTGGAGAGTGACATAGGCCACTTTTTATCCTGGAAAAACTAACAGCTCCTGTGGGATAGCACGCTCTTTTTCTCGCATTTTTCTTCAATTAGGCGGCAACGGCACACCGGATCGACCTGATTATTTACATGGGTATGATTGAGGAACTGTAGAGTGACATCGGCTACTTTTTATCCCGGAAAAACTAACAGCTCCTGTGGGATAGTATGCTCTTTTTCTCGCATTTGTTCTTCAATAAGGCGGCAACGGCACACCGGATCGATATGATTTTTTACATGGGTATAATTGAGGAACTGGAGAGAGACATAGGCTACTTTTTATCCCGGAAAAATAACAGCTCCTGTGGGATAGTATGCTCTATTTCTCGCATTTCTTCTTCAATTAGGCGGCAACGGCGCAACGGATCGACGTCATTTTTTGCATGGGTATATTTGAAGACCTGGAAAGTGACATAGGCCACTTTTTATCCCGGAAAAACAAACAGTTATATACGTATATCTTAGGTACCTTCAAGGCAAGAGTGAATAGGCATCTTCTAGGCAAGCGCGTTCCAACCTAGACCTCATCATTGCTTTGCACTAAGCATGATTGTCGTCAAGCGCAAGCCTATCTCACAATAAAAAAATAAAAAAAAAGTTCCTGTGGGATAGTATGCTATTTTTCTCACGTTTGTTCTTCAATAAGGCGGCAATAGCGCAACGGATCGACGTGATTTTCGCATGGGTATATTTGAGGACCTGGAGAGTGACATAGGCTACTATTTACTTCGGGAAAACAAACAGTTTCCCGGAGACTTTCACACAGTCTGATAGTAGGTATAGTCTAGATCTTGGAAAGTAACATAGGCTACTTTATGTCCCGGAAAATCTAATAGATCCCACAGGATAGCATGTTGTTTACAGTAGCGTGTTAAAATAATGCTCTGCCCTGTGTCCATAACTGTCCACTGACTAAATATACTCCTCCCTTCTCCTTTGCGGCGTAATGTAATTGTTCCAGTAGTGTCCGATGGACTAATCGGTTACATGCTGCTGCAACTATGCGACATCGTTTGTATAATCAGGAATCTGTATAACGGGTAACCTATAGCATTGTGTTTTCTTTCGTAGATATCGTGAATATTTTTTCGAATATTTTTCATTTTTCGTTCATGAAAAACCTAGCTCTTGCCTTTCGATGAAATACGTCGATACTGAACGTCTCAGTATTCTTCTCCATGGCATCCTCTTGCATACTTAATTTAAATACAGTTTTCTAACAAAAACTCATTTATTGGACCCTTGAGCCACGCGAGCGATGCCGCGGGTAATAGCTATCGTGAATATTTTTTCGAATATTTTTCATTTTTCGTGCATGAAAAACCTAGCAAGACGTATTTCATCGAAAGGCAAGACCTTTCGATGAAATACGTCGATACTGAACGTCTCAGTATTCTTCTCCGTGGCATCCTCTTGCATTCTTAATTTAAATACAGTTTTCTAACAAAAACTCATTTATTGTTCCCTTGAGCCACGCGAGCGAAGCCGCGGGTAATAGCTAGTTATTATAATATGTGCACTAGAATATCTCCCGGGCAGTGGTTTAAATGGCGACAGACCATTACTATTTACTAGGTATTTTATTCAGTAAAAAGCTGATGCCCCTTGACTGCGATCTCATCTGGTTATTGACGACGGAATTTATAATGAAGGAAAGCTAACACGCGATAAAGGGCTTGAGAAGGTATTGAAAAGTCAGAAAAATCTTCGATTTTAGTATTCAACATGGAGATGACATTGATCTAATTCTGCTTCATCATTCTTATGCAATACTAGCTGATGCCCGCGACTTCGTCCGCGTGGAATAAGTTTTTTGGATTCCCGGGGGAACTCCTCAATTTTCCGGGATAAAAAGTAGCCTATGTCACTCTCCAGGTCCTCAACTATATCCATGCCAAAAATCACGTCGATCCGTTGCTCCGTTGCAGCGTGATTGAAGGACAAACCAACAAACCAACAAACCAACAAACCAACAAACCAACAAACAAACTGACTTTCGCATTTATAATATTAGTATGATGAACCAGCTCAGTGTTTCAATTTTTCTTTACAAAACCAATTTGGCATCGATCCCGATGTTTATTTTTGCAATGGCCGACAACACATTATTATAAAATTGGCCAAATGTGATTGACAAGCTTGTTTTATGGAAATATAATCCAGTACTAGTAAAAAACGTTCACTACATTGTTGGATTATGTTTCTATAAAAAATAATGGTGTCAATTATTATAACATCATCAATATCTTTGTCTATCATCTTATTTAGTATAAGTAATTAGTGAAAATGCCCAATTAGAAGACTTAAATATGTAAATAGGTAATGTACCGCTATCTATCCACTATCGAAGGCAATGCGCTCCTTTTAACCCAATTTATCACGAAATGAGCTCCTTTTACTATGTTTTGAAAATGTCATATAAAAGGTCCATTCGAAATCTATCAAATGTGATTATTTCTTTGATTTTAATAAAAATTACGACTTTGATTTTAATAAAACCGTTAGATTACAATCTAACGGTTCTTAAAATTTTACGGTGACATTATATAACACAGGTTGATTCTTGACCACAGTAATTTTCCTCTAGGATTTATGCAGGTAAGCTGTGACTCATCGAACACTTATCATAACAAACATCTGATTACAATAATCGTGTCATTTCACCGGATTATGATCCTAAAGAAACTATTTTGTATGGTTGCGTTATTGTTTTTTTGTATCTCCATTTCACAATTTTTTGACGACCAGATTTTTTCCGTAAAATTTGACGACCTCCGTGGCGCCGTGTGTAGCGCTGTTGCCTTACCGTGCGGTGGTCTCGGGTTCGATCCCCGGCAGGGTCAATTTAGGAATTTATAATTTCCGAATTTTCCCTGGTCTGGCCTGGTGGGAGGATTCGGCCGTGGCTAGTTACCACCCTACCGGCAAAGACGTGCCGGCAAGCGATTTAGCGTTCCGGTACGATGCCGTGTAGAAACCGAAGGGGTGTGGGTTTAATATAATCGCCATGCCCCTAACAGGTTAGCCCGCTACCATCTTAGACTGCATCATCACTTACCATCAGGTGTGATCGCAGTCAAGGGCTAGCTTGTAGTGGATTAAAAACAAAAATTTTTTTTTTACAATGTTTATGGTGACATCTACATACTAACTTGGCAATAACAGTGGTGATCGGCGAGTTGAAGCTGGCCAGATATTTGGTGGCGGGCTTGTGGGCGCGGTTGAGCCTGTCCTGCAACTCGTGCTCTAGCTCGTTGAAATGCCGCAGCGTCACGCGCGCGTACAGCGACCACGTCCGGAGTCCTAACGATCCGGGCGAGCGTTTAACTAACTGTAACAAAAAAAATATAACTTTATATCCAACTAGCTATTACCCGCGGCTTCGCTCGCGTGGCTCAAGGGAACAATAAATGAGTTTTTGTTAGAAAACTGTATTTAAATTAAGAATGCAAGAGGATGCCACGGAGAAGAATACTGAGACGTTCAGTATCGACGTATTTCATCGAAAGGTCTTGCCTTTCGATGAAATACGTCTTGCTAGGTTTTTCATGCACGAAAAATGAAAAATATTCGAAAAAATATTCACGATAGCTATTACCCGCGGCATCGCTCGCGTGGCTCAAGGGTCCAATAAATGAGTTTTTGTTAGAAAACTGTATTTAAATTAAGTATGCAAGAGGATGCCATGGAGAAGAATACTGAGACGTTCAGTATCGACGTATTTCATCGAAAGGCAAGAGCTAGGTTTTTCATGAACGAAAAATGAAAAATATTCGAAAAAATATTCACGATATCTACGAAAGAAAACACAATGCTATAGGTTACCCGTTATACAGATTCCTGATTATACAAACGATGTCGCATAGTTGCAGCAGCATGTAACCGATTAGTCCATCGGACACTACTGGAACAATTACATTACGCCGCAAAGGAGAAGGGAGGAGTATATTTAGTCAGTGGACAGTTATGGACACAGGGCAGAGCATTATTTTAACACGCTACTGTAAACAACATGCTATCCTGTGGGATCTATTAGATTTTCCGGGACATAAAGTAGCCTATGTTACTTTCCAAGATCTAGACTATACCTACTATCAGACTGTGTGAAAGTCTCCGGGAAACTGTTTGTTTTCCCGAAGTAAATAGTAGCCTATGTCACTCTCCAGGTCCTCAAATATACCCATGCGAAAATCACGTCGATCCGTTGCGCTATTGCCGCCTTATTGAAGAACAAACGTGAGAAAAATAGCATACTATCCCACAGGAACTTTTTTTTTATTTTTTTATTGTGAGATAGGCTTGCGCTTGACGACAATCATGCTTAGTGCAAAGCAATGATGAGGTCTAGGTTGGAACGCGCTTGCCTAGAAGATGCCTATTCACTCTTGCCTTGAAGGTACCTAAGATATACGTATATAACTGTTTGTTTTTCCGGGATAAAAAGTGGCCTATGTCACTTTCCAGGTCTTCAAATATACCCATGCAAAAAATGACGTCGATCCGTTGCGCCGTTGCCGCCTAATTGAAGAAGAAATGCGAGAAATAGAGCATACTATCCCACAGGAGCTGTTATTTTTCCGGGATAAAAAGTAGCCTATGTCTCTCTCCAGTTCCTCAATTATACCCATGTAAAAAATCATATCGATCCGGTGTGCCGTTGCCGCCTTATTGAAGAACAAATGCGAGAAAAAGAGCATACTATCCCACAGGAGCTGTTAGTTTTTCCGGGATAAAAAGTAGCCGATGTCACTCTACAGTTCCTCAATCATACCCATGTAAATAATCAGGTCGATCCGGTGTGCCGTTGCCGCCTAATTGAAGAAAAATGCGAGAAAAAGAGCGTGCTATCCCACAGGAGCTGTTAGTTTTTCCAGGATAAAAAGTGGCCTATGTCACTCTCCAGTTTCTCAATTATACCCATGCAAAACATCACGTCGATCCGGTGTGCCGTTGCCGCCTAATTGAAGAGAAATGTGAGAAAAAGAGCATCCTATCCCACAGGAACTATTTGTTTTTCCGGGATAAAAAGTAGCCTATGTCACTCTCCACTTCCTCAATTATACCCATGCAAAACATCACGTCGATCCGGTGTGCCGTTGCCGCCTAATTGAAGAAAAATGTGAGAAAAAGAGCATCCTATCCCACAGGAACTATTTGTTTTTCCGGGATAAAAAGTAGCCTATGTCACTCTCCAAGTCCTCAAATATACCCATGCAAAAAATCACGTCGATCCGTTGCGCCGTTGAATCTTGATTGAAGGACAAACCAACAAACCAACAAACCAACAAACCAATAAACCAACAAACCAACAAACCAACAAACAAACTGACTTTCGCATTTATAATATTAGTATGGATATGGATGTAAAAAATCACGTCGATCCGGTGTGCGGCGCCGCCTAATTGAAGAACAAATGCGAGAAAGAGAGCATACTATCCCACAGGAGCTGTTAGTTTTTCCGGGATAAAAAGTAGCCGATGTCACTCTACAGTTCCTCAATCATACCCATGTAAATAATCACGTCGATCCGGTGTGCCGTTGCCGCCTAATTGAAGAAAAATGAGAGAAAAAGAGCGTGCTATCCCACAGGAGCTGTAAGTTTTTCCAGGATAAAAAGTGGCCTATGTCACTCTCCAGTTTCTCAATTATACCCATGCAAAACATCACGTCGATCCGGTGTGCCGTTGCCGCCTAATTGAAGAAAAATGTGAGAAAAAGAGCATCCTATCCCACAGGAACTATTTATTTTTCCGGGATAAAAAGTAGCCTATGTCACTCTCCACTTCCTCAATTATACCCATGCAAAACATCACGTCGATCCGGTGTGCCGTTGCCGCCTAATTGAAGAAAAATGTGAGAAAAAGAGCATCCTATCCCACAGGAACTATTTGTTTTTCCGGGATAAAAAGTAGCCTATGTCACTCTCCAAGTCCTCAAATATACCCATGCAAAAAATCACGTCGATCCGTTGCGCCCTTGAAGCGTGATTGAAGGACAAACCAACAAACCAACAAACAAACTGACTTTCGCATTTATAATATAAGTATGGATGTCAGTCTCCAGTTCCTCAATTATACCCATGTAAAAAATCACGTCGATCCGGTGTGCCGTTGCCGCCTAATTGATGAACAAATGCGAGAATAAGAGCATACTATCCCACAGGAGCTGTTAGTTTTTCCGGGATAAAAAGTAGCCTATGTCACTCCAGTTCCTCAATTATACCCATGTAAAAAATCACTTCTATCCGGTGTGCCGTTGCCGCCTAATTGAAGAAAAATGCGAGAAAAAGAGCATCCTATTCCACAGGAACTGTTTGTTTTTCCGGGATAAAAAGTAGCCTATGTCACTCTACAGTTCTTCAATTATACCCATGTAAAAAATCACTTCTATCCGGTGTGCCGTTGCCGCCTAATTGAAGAAAAATGCGAGAAAAAGAGCATCCTATTCCACAGGAACTGTTTGTTTTTCCGGGATAAAAAGTAGCCTATGTCACTCTCCAGGTCCTCAAATATACCCATGCAAAAAATCACGTCGATCCGTTGTGCCGTTGAAGCGTGATTGAAGGACAAACCAACAAACCAACAAACCAACAAACCAACAAACCAACAAACAAACTGACTTTCGCATTTATAATATTAGTATGGACTAGCTGATGGCCGCGACTTCGCCCGCGTGGATTGAGGTTTTTTGGTTCCCGCGGGAATTCTTTAATTTTCCGGGTTAAAAGTAACCTATGTGCTATTCCAGACTATAATCTATCCCTGTGCTCATCCAGATCCGTTCAGCCGTTCTGGCGTGATTGAGTAACAAACATCCATGCATCCATCCATACATCCAAACTTTCGCATTTATAATATTAGTATAAGTATATTGGTCAGCCATACATTTTTTTCAATTAATCTATCAACCATCCAATGTTGTATGCATAGAAAATGAAAAGAGTAGGTAATATTGATACTAATATAAATACGAAATAGCTTCTTTTCGGCTCAACCTTTGAACGGATCGTAATAAAATCTGGCAGTCTGCATTTAAGTAACACACTTGGATTATACTTTTTATCTCGAAAACTCATCGAGTAAGTAACCACATTTTAAATTTTACAAAATTTAAATTCGCGGGCATCAGATACTAAATAATATACTAATGCCATAACTAACCTCAGCATAGTTGAAGAAGAAATAAAGTATTTGCCAGGCCTGGATAAGGGGCGCCAGAACCAAGTTGACCAAGGCCAATAGTACAATCTGTCTTTCCAGCTGTTTAGCAAGTAGCATGCGTTTCGAGTGGTCCTTATACGCCGTACGTAGCTGCCAGCAATTCTCCCATGGACTCCATGGACTATCTGTCAGTGGAATAGTTACAACGGTGATACTTTTAAAAGTGTTCCACTATTTTTATAAAAACTTAGTGTTAGAGACATGTTTTGAAACATCACTGATTTTCTATACAACTTAGCTTTAGGTAACAGTTACACTTTATTTTGGTAAGGCGCGAATAGTCCAACTAAGCGTAAAACAATAAAACAAAGTGGTCCTCTCAATACAATATGGTAATAACAAGATCTTTCAAAAGAGGTGTCCCACAGTTAACTCAGTCTTTTCTTTTATCTTGGCTGACTAAGGCCGATGTAGACTTCCGACAATAGTTTAAAGGGATGTATATATAATAGGTATAAAAAAAACTACATTTTAGAAAGAAATTGAACAGCACATGAATCCAGTAAAATCACTCACAAAATAATAGAAACTCCAAGTTCCATTTTAACCCTCTGGATAAATAATGGAAATCTCCAATGCAAGGCACTTGTATTTGCAGAGGTAGTAAATTCTTGTTAACCATTGCCACCATATAATTGTTAAACCTAAAAAAAAGGTGTACTTTGAGACAACAGCAATTTTGGAATCTGTCATAGCAAATGTCTATTGTAGTGTTGAGTTTTCTAGGTTTTTTTATAGAAATATCACTGTTATAATAATTTATCTACATGAATGTCATACAGAAGAAAATAAAATCTTAAGAAATATAATATATTCGACCACAAAAAAATTAATATGGGTATAATACTGCCACTATTGTAACACCATTTTATAAGATTAATAATAATAAAATAATATAAAATATACTATTGCACTCATATTTAGCTAAGCAAGTACATAGAGAACAACTGCTTTAATATATTTGATCAGTTCAGTAATAATTTTAATATAAAATCTTAAAAAGATTTATGGATAAGTAGATGTGGCAAGCGACTTCGTCTGCGTGATAAAATGTAGCCTTTGTATCAATTCAGGTTACTTGCATTCCAAATTTCGGCCAAAATAAAATCAATCATCAACAGATAAAATTTTGTCTATATTATAAATGTGAAAGTTTGGATGTATGGATGTTGGTATGGATGTTTGTTACTCAATCACGCCCCAACAGCTGAACGGATCTGGATGAAATTTGGCACAGAGATAGATTATTGTCTGGAATAACACATAAGCTACTTTTTATCCCGGAAAATTAAAGAGTTCCCGCGGGAACCACAAAACCTTGATCCACGCGTACGAAGTCGCGGGCATCAGCTAGTTTTGTCTATATTTTATAGGATGTTATCCTAGATATAAGACTTGAACATTACTTTTATAAAAATTCGAGCAAAATGCTACAATGCACGATTTCGTTGCTATATGTATATATTGTTGGCGATACATTAAATGTTAATGATGACATTGGTATGGGGATATCATTTTAAAATATTCAAATATTTTAGACTTATCACAAAATCTACAACATCAATAGAAAAACAAAAGTATTAAATCCCGTTTAAGGAAATAATAGGCATATAATATAGAAAGTGAGTAGGCAATAATAGTCAAATTACTGTTATGGAATTGGACCAATGATTATGAATGAATTATTATCAGAAAATTTATCTTTGAAAGATAATATTATTGCGATTTAAACAATATAATCTTGACAAGTTAATAGGAAGCCAAGTAAACAATTACTGAATCATAGTATATATTATTATCATTATAACAGCACTTACAGGTATAGTTTATGAATTATGATAAGTTTGCTTAAATGTTTTTCTTTTGAGATAATATGGAATTTGCCATAATAACATTTGATATCTCATATTGTGTGCATTTATTCAACAAGATAACACAAGCTTTGCGAAAGTAGATCATAATTAATTGACCTTGTAATTTCAAACAATAAAAACCTACTTATATGAAATACCTTGTTCAGTAGTTTTTGTTCAGTACACAAAAGGATAAAAATATACCCAGTATAAATAGTTATTGTTAAGCTTGTTTTGTTATAGTATTCGTTTATAATATGTATATTAAATGTTGTTAAAAACTATACATATATAAACAGTTTGCATATACATAAAGCATCCAGTATAGGTACAAATTACAATAACTAATTTATTTTTTATTATTAAATACCTGAGTATTCTGTGGTAAATATCTAATTCATTGATTTCTTGTTTGTGGACACACATATGATGTTCCGCCTGGGCTTCCCTTACCCTTTCCTGTACTGTGGACCAGTTAATCCATGCTAAATCGCACTGTGAATAACATACATATTATAATAATTTTTGAAACAAGAGACAAAAATATATTTATCTATAAGTATATTTGGACCTACCTCTTTAATTTTTAAAGCATTATTATAAAATAGCTTTGTGTCATATGCATAAAATAAATGATAAAATGATATGGCTAGTCTCATTAACCAAATTATAGAACAGAGTGTAATGAGACACCACCTGCAACAAAAAAATGTATTACATACAAAGATATTTTATAAATAGTGTTTTAATACACTCAAATGGAAACATAATATATCTTTTCCACACTATTAATCAAAACTTATCAATCTTTGATATGTTATTAAATACTCTAACTTCTTGACTGTTTAAGAATTAAAACTCTGTGGGGATACAGAATTCTGTAAGTACGAGTATGTTATAATCATATGTACACAACTTCTTCAGCATGGATTGAATAATTATAAATCCTAAAGGAACTCTTTGATTTTCTAGGATGAAAGGAAGCCTTTATCTATTTCTGGGATGCTAGCTTCATCCTCTGTACAAAAGATCAAAATCAGTTCAACATCGGGGCAGCAAAAAAGTAACAAACACACTTTCACATTACTATGATAATTAATTATTATAATTAGTTTATTGTGTACTCATTCTTACCAAGTCCAAGATATGTAGCTTACACATACAGCTGTAGGAAAAATTACATCATTCAAACTAAGTTTTTCACTTCTATTTGCTTTAGGGTCATTTCTAAATAACCTTGGATAGTCTACACAGTATATTAAAAATGTTGAGAACCACACAATGAAAATAAATTGTAATAGGTAAAAGAAGTCCGACATAATCATGGGGTAGAAACCACCCCTAACATAGTATCTATACATTCTTGTAAAAAATGAGTCGAGATCTTTTATGTGTGTCCATCCTCCTAAAACAATGAAACATAAGAATTAATAAAATATTTTAATTAATATATTTATTTGTCCTGGCCAAAATCATAAATTATAATGATGGACAAAATGCAGAAATATCGAACAAAACTAAATATGATCTAATCATACAAAGCCATACATTCATTCTATGCAATAAAAAATCTCAAGCCCATATTAAGATGGAGTATGGCTGGAGCCTACACTTGTTTATTAAAATATTTTTTTACTGATTTTCTTTAGCAATATTTATTAGTAATCTATTAAGTCTCTGTAGTAAGTTCATTTATTTTTGGGGATTTAAAAACATTTAATCATGCATTCCTTTGTGATGAATGTCATAGGAACTCAAATCCTGATATAATAATTTCATAAACAAATGTTTCATGTTATAGTACACAATGAAGTTTTTAAATTTATTGTTATTAACTAACGAACAGAAAGTAAATATTTTAAATACATAAAAATAATTGTAGGTAATTTTCAATTTTTCTCCATTGTTTTGATTTTGAATTTCAAGACAAAACAATGTCTTGGAACAAAGACTAAATAGGGAATAGGTAGTACAATTTTGAGAAGAGCTTTACCTTTAGTTTGAGGTACTTTGTGAATGATAACATTGGTAGTATCGTCATGCTCCTGGTCCAGAGTGATCATTGTCGGAGTATTTGGGTTTTCCGCCGATCTGGCGAGTGGCGGAGTCAACTCATTATCCAGCGCGCTATAAGTCATATCACGCCTGTAGTGTGCCATATTTACACTATCTCTATTCTATTTCTCTCTTACAATTATTGCTTCTACGTCTTAAAATTCTATATACAGACTACTCCTTGTCTACACATTCTTGACTTTGGCCCAGAAACGTAAAAAAAACTTTCATGAGATGACTTCGTGAAATATACAAAGGATTTTTATCACAACATAATTTTAAAGTTATTAAAATCATTTGTCACACTTAAAACGCGTTGCTTGGTGTTTATTAATATCAAATTAGTTCAAGGATACATTGAATTTTGTGAAAACAATAAATTTTTAGATTTGCACAATTTATTTAGGTATTGATCACAGATTCATGAAAAACAAAAAAATAACAGGAAAATAATATAATCATAGTGTTTACTTTTGTCTCTACTCTCTTACATCGATGCCTCTGAAAATACTTGGAAAATACCTATTCAGTGTTGCCAACTTGCCGATTTTGCAGCTTTTTTTGAAGGGGATCTCGGGGATTGTAGACTACGTATTGTTTTGTCCTTTTGTTCTTGTGTTTTGTCCAAGTGTTGATCATTGGCTTGCAGAGAAAGTAACATTTGACTTGAATCGTAAACAAAGAAACTTACTTTATGACTCAGATTAATTACTTGTCTATTTATTTACATAGGTATATTACATTAATTAGGTACCTAATCCGAGCAAGGCTTTGATTATGTATATTATTCAAGGCTTGAGGCTGTATTGTGTGTAAATACTTTTTCGTTTCTTATCAATGACCTTCTATACACATGGACAAATCGTGGCATACAAAAACAGAGCCCAAACATGGCACACGCTTCTAATTCACCCTATTTTGCTTCGACTGCTCCATCTATACATTGCCGCTGACATTCAAGTCCTGTAAACTGACCTCTGTGTTTAAGCCGCAATGTAAATCGATTAATCAGTCGAAGCTTCATAAGGTGATTTTAGAAGCAGACTGGAACAAAAAGGGAATGGAGTAGTGTAGCGCTATTAATTTTTGTTATTTCTGAGAGATTTTTCATTTTTGTAAATATGAAACTATTATATTAGCCCAGTCGAATTAGATCAAAAGAGTGGCTGACACGGAAAAAATTTTGGTACTTATCAATTTTTCTAGGATCGATATTTTTCGATTTGGATCCGAAAAGAGAGGAGAATTTCTGTTTATTGAATAATTCGTTTATTTTCAATTTTACACGAAAAATGGTTATAACCAAAGTTATTTGAAATTAAATTTCCTACAATTTTAGTCCTTATCAATTTTTCCCTAGGATCGCGATATTTTTAGATTTAGATCCGAAAAGAGCGGAGAATTTTTGTTTATTGAATAACTTGTGATCTCGTGTACAGGAAATCTAAAAGAACAGCCATTACAGATTGCGCAACTTACCCTATGTAATTTATATTTGATCGAGTAAAGATAAAAAATATTACCTTCGAGGCATGTAATATGTTTTTTCTTTAGGCGCCTTATACCGCTGTCATACTGTTTCCAGGTACACTTTAAAGAAATAGGAATCACAGCTGTGTCAATATCTGGATATCGACACAGCTGTGATTCCTATTTCGAGCGGTGCTCGAAATCACACCGCTCGAAATCGAGCCTAGAGCGTAGTGCTCGTATATGCGTCCCTACAGATATATAGTGTAGTGTGGCGAGTTTTATACCTACAGTTGGTTGCGGCCTGATTGTTTAAAGGCCCTTAATTGGGAAAACTTGCAAGATAGTGAAAAAAATGTGATAACAATAATTGCCAATAGATTTTACATGGAACAAAAAAAAGCTACTCCACAGTTTTGTTTTTCTGACTTTAATGACGCGCCCTTCCATCTGTCTCTTTCCGATGTGCGTGAGAGAAAGGAATGGGAACATTGTAAATAATTTTAAATATTTCTTGTGTTTTCAATAGTTTTACTACGTATTTTACACTTTTTTGCATATTATCTTACGTAAATAAAATTAACTTATCTTATCACTTAGGCATCCTGACAGCTTCGCAGTGAACATGCGACTAATGAAAAAAGTGTGCTTACAACGAGTGCGATGTCCTTGTGTATAGAAGGTCATTGTTTCTTATGCTAAAATAAGGATGATATAATATTATTTTATCCAAAGGCAATAAAAAACTTGAATCCAGGGCCATACAATAAATCAGAGACAACGTAGACAGATAAAATAAATAAATTGAAAAAAAAATCGACATTATTTTTTAATCTGAGTTACAAACAGAGACAAGATAATTAGTCCGTAGTGATTATATACTCTTTGATAATTAGTAATGATTAGTATTTAGTAATTACGAAACAAAATGTCAACATTTTCAAAAACTTTAGGATTGATTTGCTTGTAAATTAAATCTAATACTGTAATGGAGTTTATATTTAAGTTAATAGTGTTTAATTAGAGGTACCTTAACTTAGTATTTCTATTAAGTCTTGGTTTTATAGTTATATTATTCTATCTAATAACCTTTCTGTTTATTTGGATAGACAAAAAAATGTTTATTGTCGGTCTAACTGGAGGTCTCGCTACTGGAAAAAGCACTGTTCTTTCAATATTTCGTGACAACGGTGTTGCTGTAATAGATGCGGACGAGGTGGCCAGGCAAGGTATTTTTTTATTTATGTATGTATTTTTATATAAATGGTCATTATTAATAGCTGATGAAATACAAATTTAATCCATAGCACTTTAATTCTGAAGATTGACACTTTATACACTCCTTATCATCATCATCATCTTCAGTATCAAGTGAAGGGATCATAACATGGAAAGCTTCTCTATCTAAAGCCAGTTCCTTTAATTTTGGGTAATTATTGCCTGTCCACCCCGTAATATTGTCTCTCTGTAGTGTAGAGCTCTCTTCCTTGCAATCCTTCCTTCCAAGACCAGTCAATGAGATTTTAAATTGCGGCCCACTTGCGCAAGGTCTTTTAAATTGTTTAAGTTAAATTTGATGATTCTATATCTTTTTGGCAACTGTATGCTTTTGCTATTTCAAAATTTTAACTAAATCTGTTTGAATGTCCTTGTGCAAGCAGCGCTTAATGTCCAAGGAAAAGCTAGTTTTCTTCACATGATTGTGGTTGTGGTGTAGTTCTCTGTTTTTTCCTCATTCCACTAGTTCTAGTGCCCTAATATGATATACTTCACTTCAAATTTTATTCAGATCACATAAAAAACACAATACAGTGATTTATAACATCCTCTGTTGTAACAACTTTTAGGTTATAGCAATGTTACACTTAAGTCCCTTGAATTTAAAGAATACTTTCAGAGGAAAATAATGTGGCTGTAGCAACTTCGGATGTAAGACTGATATCCTGTATAGGCACTAGTTCCAATGAAACATTTGTCACAAGTTCCTAGAAATCCCACGCAGATATTGCGACAAGTCCATACACAAAGACTGTGGCTATCAACAAATACATAAACATTCATTCATAACATAACCTTTACATGCACAGATGGTAAGCAGTTTATAAAAAGTCAGGTAGTTAAAGTTAAATTCAAGAATTAGGTACTCCATAGCCTCCATCGTCTCTATCTCCTAGATAGAGACTGCTATTCAGAATATTATATTATAGAGGCGGTTACTCAGTAATTTTTGCTGTGTTAACTTGTGTGTTAATTGTGAATGTAATGTAAATAGTGAAGGCATACATTCACTGTTTAAGAAAAAGTGGATATATGGAATATATTTTTCTTAAAGTAATTATTTCTTGCTTTTTTTTCTTCCTTCTTATTTAGCGACTACTGGAAATATGGACGGAATTATAGTGGTCCCTTTATCGTCATTACAAACAAAATCCACTGTAATTAAATTACACTTCTTTTTCTTGAATACTAATTTTTTAAAATGTATTATTGCCTTTTAGTTTTGGAGCCTGGTACTAAAGCATGGAAAGAGTTAAGGAACTACTTTGGAGGAGAGGTTCTGTACTCTGATGGAAAAGTTAACAGGTTAAAGTTAGGAGAGCTGATTTTCGATGATATAGAGAAACGAAGGAAACTCAATGCTATCACACACCCAAGAATACAGACAGCTATGATGAAAATGGCAGTTAAATACTTTTTTTCTGGCCACAAATATATAGTCATGGAAGTGCCATTACTATTTGAAACTGGAAAGATGCTCAATTTCATGCATAAAATTATTACTGTTGTATGGTATGTAATTTTAGTTTATTATAATATTATTAGTGTATTATATGTCGGTTACATAAGAGCCTTTAAAAAATGAAAAGAACTATCTTTTGTTTAAAAGAAAGTTCTATTTTTTACATTTTATAATGGTCCTACAGTTCCAGAAGGAAGAACTTTCTTTAGGGAAATTTCCTCCTCTTTTTTCAAATTTGAAAAATTTTAAATAGTTTTTGAGATATTTGCAAGAAAACAAACCCCATTCTTTTTTTTCAGTTTTTACAAGTGGGTCTTGAATTTGGTTCGAAAATGACCTACATGCTATTCCGAATCTTATGATACCTCGTTCATATTTTTCAGAGGTGGAGAAAAAAGTTTGACCCAAAAAGCACTTGTTGAGTAGACTATAGATAGCAAATTAGCCCCTAAGTTATATGTATTGTGAAATTTAGTGTGCACAAAGTTATATTTTGTTCAAATATTATCTTTAATATTTTTATTTCAGTGAAGACCATCAACAACTTGAACGACTTTGCAAAAGGAGTGACTTTACAGAAAAGGTTGCCAAGAAGAGAATAAGTTGTCAAATGCCTTTGGAGCAAAAAGTTGCCAATTCACATTTTGTCATAGACAATTCTGGAGACTTTGCCAATACTAGACACCAAACAGAAAGTATAATAAAGTTACTACAGCGATCTAAATTCACTTGGTGAGTTTAACTGCCTCTATAATATGCATAACAAGCAGTGGCATGTACAGCGTTCAAAGCCCAGAGTAAGCATAAGTTAGATAGGTAGGTAACTATTAATGGTAAGTAGGTGGATTTTACATGTTTTAGGTGTTTATCTAGATTAAACAGTACTTTTATGCCTCTATGACTTGCACACCGCTGATAACAAGTACAAAGATAGGTATATAACAGCTGAATAATATGTAGTACATGTAATAAATCCATACTAATATTATAAATGAGACAGACACACACATGCTACGCTTTCACGGTCATCTTTTTATCCCGGAAAATTAAAGAGATCCTGCAGGAATAAAAAAAACTAAATCCACTCAGATGAAATTGTGGGCTTCATCTAGTAAGAAAATAATATCAACCTTGCTGTAACAGTTTCACAGCAATATGCATTTGAAGAAGAAATTGGCATTTAATGGCAAAGAAATATAGTCCCAACTTATGAATAATGTCCTTTTTTCATTGTTCCAGGTATTTTCGTGCAATATTTTTAATTGCTCTTATGGCTTGTTTATTTGGAATAGCCCATTTATTTGTAAGCTGGATCGAAAATAAAACTTGATTTGTGAAATAAATGTAAATAATTTCTTATATACCTATTTGTAGTGACAATTATAATACCAAATATATTATGATAAACTAAATCCATTTATTTTGTTGGATTCTTCTTCTAATTTTAAATTGCTGGTGGTTTTGCTGATGTATGATTCAAAATTTTGCTTCCTTTGAAAGAAGTAATGTAACGATTTGTTGAATTTTTCATTATTGATCTAGAGCGTGACCACCACTTGAATGATTTTGTTTTTAGATCCACTCCCACG
This sequence comes from Erebia aethiops, assembly GCA_923060345.2. Taxonomy (NCBI): domain Eukaryota; kingdom Metazoa; phylum Arthropoda; class Insecta; order Lepidoptera; family Nymphalidae; genus Erebia; species Erebia aethiops. Next base: position 6,260,822 of record OV281079.1, on the reverse strand, counting down.
TGTTTTCTGTACACATCACCAGCTACAGAAGTGTTGGTTGGCGTGCTAAGAATTATATCAGTTAAGCTAATTTCAGTAGTAGAAGTATTTGTTTCAGGCAATATAAATTTTCCTTTCGCCATATCATAGCTGTAAGAGCCAATAATTGCCCTGGAATAATAAAATTGGAATTAATGAACTGGGATAGGCTGTACAATGTCTACTTTTAAATATACTAGGGTTTTTGTATTAAGAATTAAACAATTATATACCTAATATCGTTTTTTTTGTTTGCTCTTGATGGCAATCATACCATATGAAAATCAATAAGAGGTCTACAGTCCGCGCACGAGCTCCGAGGAATCGGGGTCTGAAGAAGCGACAGCTGTACGCCACTTCCGATCGTCGCTCCATATCCAGCTCGCTCCCAGCACTAGTTTCGAGCTTGACGCGTGTAATTTTGAGATAGCAGTATTGTTCTGCACTTTAAACAACTCTAGGTCACACGAGTATACTGTGTCTAGGTCATTACTTTAACATTCCATGGGATTCCTCGGAGCTCGCGCGCGGTGTTTTCATTGTGCTTGCTTAGAAGATGGCTAATGTGGCAGATACAAACCTTTGCGGTTCGTAACAGATCATAAACGTAGGATCATAGAGAGAACAGACATATGTATATCAGAAACGTTTAAAAAGTCGTTTCGTTTCTTGGTTTCACTTTAAATTACTATTTTACCAGTACCTTATTATAGTTCTATAAAAAGTCAGCTAGACAACAGTGGAGGCACACGAGTATATATCCGGTGGAGGTGTCTTTGTGGTTGTATCGTACCTACCTATAATTAATAGGGATTTGCTTGCGAATTCGAAATACTTACGGTTTAAGCTCCGGATCAAATGCGTAACGTGGTAGTTTTGTTCTTTCTCCAATGGCCAAAGGATAACTAGATGGAAAAAATCATCATTTTCCTTAGCTTCTTTAAATTTCAAAAGAAGTTAGGCAATTAGTTTTTAAGACACCCGACCTCCTGTATGGGGTCGCGAGCTCGATCCCCGGGTACCTACACATCTACTTAAAACTTTTCACAACATTTCGAAGTTAAGTGGGATTTAAGAAATTAAATATCACTTGCTTCGAACGGTGAAGGGAAACATTGTGAACAATTGGCCAGAGGTGGACACTGGACTATTACTTGCGATGGTTGCGTGTCCCGTCACACGCAATACGCAAGTTTTTCACATGCCGTTTTTCAATTCTCACCCGCTCCGTGCACCCGTGCGATTTTCTTTTGTGGTGTAAGGTGCTGCTGCTGCCATGCAGGACTCGCACCTTTGGCTACGGAATCACACCTTTACCGTACGCCCTAAGAGGTAATTTAATCTGTGCATCAGTACCTATGTTATTTTCCTACGCGCGGCATGAGAATAGAAAAGTTCACCAAAGAGACAATCATGCCGTATGGTATCGCGTACCACCAAGATTTCCACCAGATTGAAATCGAGAAAATCAAGTTTTTGCCAGTTGCTCAGTCCTATACCCATTAAAATCGTCTGTTAGATACTTACTAAACTAAAATAACATTTATACAAAGTAGATATCCAGAACACGTCATTTTATAATCCCGGTAACTAGTGGTTTACCTACCTGCTGAGGTGGGTAAGTTACTTTGTAGGTAAAAAAATATAACATTTAACATTATTGTTTTATAGTAGGTATACCTACTGCCTGGCTCGTAAAATAAAATACTACTACATAACTATCAGAATTTTATTATTATGCATTACATTTTTATAGTTATGTAGGTACTTTATTTAGCCTGCTTAGGTTCTTTGCATTGGTTCTGTTGGAAAATCTTCGAGAATAGTACCTAAAATAGGTATATATTATTACATCTACGTACTTACCTAATACCTATATTTTTTTTTTAAATATTGTTGATTGATTAGTTAGTTGATAGCATATCAATATAAGTAATTCAACTCCAGTGGGAATCCAATGTCACACACAATCCCTATATATTATAAAATATATGTATGTTCTTCTGATGGTTAAACCATAAAGTTCCATCAAAATCAGCTCAGTAGTTTTTGTGTGAAAGTGTAACAAACCTTCCATTCTCACTTTTGCGATTATAATAATATAATCGCGATCTAGTGAAGCGAAGGTCGTCTGTTTACTTAGGTGGATTGTTGGCACTTGTCCGTCTGTTCGTCCGTCTGTCTGCCAGAACCGTTATATCAGAATAAAACTATAAATATCTACTTATTCGATATTTGAATTTTTTATATTGTTTATAGGTTCCTACCCAAAGCATTACCATCCCCAGAAAACCCCTACCATGCTGTGATTAATGGGTCACGGCCCTCAGCGATGAGGATTACGACGCAGAGTGAGAGACATAGAATGAAATCTTTATTTCAGGGGGGCGCTCATAGAAACAAACGGGAAGTAATTTTTCTACCTTTTCCAGCTAGGCTTGTACCTATCATTGAATAGAACTTTTTTAATAGAGTACCTAACTACCTACAACAATTTCGGCTCCTATTAATGCCCTACTATCCATTAAAGTTTGCACCTCGAGTGTACGGTTGTGTCGGATTTCCCGTCCCATCGGGCTATGAGAGCAAGGGAATAGAGATGCACATTATAATATGTTTGAACTGAGCGCACGCTAATGAATTATATCACCTGGGGAGATGGCTAATGGAGATTCGCCGCCGTGGCCGAAATTCGGCCGGGAGGACAATATTGTTATTAAAATTATTAAGTACGCTAAAGAATTTTCACAATTAGTTTTATAACCTTGGTCCTTGCCTAAGGGGACTACCAGATTGAGTAAACAAAATTACACGAAAACTTCTACAAAACATGCTATCCATTTACAGAAGAACTCCAAAGCTTTTCATATTCAGTACTATGGTACATCCATAAGCTAGGAGCTGGCGTAGAGGTGGAGATCTCTTTACAGTGGTCACCGCGAGTGGGCGGCGCGGTTTGCTGCCTGGGCGGGGTCTCGTTGTTCGTACCACAGCCCTTGATGGCCCTCTGTTTCACTACGTTACAGTGAGTCCTTCCATCGACACAACGGAGTACCGCGCAGTAGCAATACCATAACTTTTAATGATGGTTCAAAAGTAAAATAACATTTAAAAGGTGAACCGCCCGCGGTTGTTGTGAATTGTAAAAGTGTGATTCCATGAAATGGATTCCAATGACAGTCGATGCACTCCGCTGGAGGCAAACAGTTCTGTATCATTGGCATTCAGTGGTTCGCCTGGAAGTTCTGATAATATGTTCTTGTATGATGACTCGTCGATGTCCGACGGCAGCTTGTACGCTAGCGACCAGGAAAATCATTCTACACCAAGGAAACGGTAAGTTTTTGTTTGAATACATAGAATTTTCTTCCTTATTTTGCCATTTTCCGTGATTGGGTTAGAGATTTTCCGCGTCGCGAAATCATAAACTTTAATGAACTTTTAGGTTTTCGCGGTACTTAGAACCTAAGTATAAGGTTCTATGTACCTAAAGTCCATCAAATGATACTGCATTGCGAATTGACTGTTTTCTTCCTGAAAAATGATGCTTTTCAAAAAGATACCTACCTACCTACCTTCAGAATTTTGTAGTTTAGTCTAGTCCATGTCTGGTCATAATATTTTACCTAATGTGCAATGGCTAATAAGTATGAATACTTAGCTAGGTATGCATTGCAGAAAAATATAAGTGATTAAAAATATGAAAGCTTTCATTGGAATAATTGTTAACTGGTACCTACTACCTACTTGGCAGTATTTTAATTCATTGAGCTTTCGTACTAGGTAGGTACCTAGGTGTTAAGAAATATCGGCCGTTTGCAGGTCTACTGAATGTTGTCCTTAGTTAAATTGGACAACAGCCAACAGCCCATCAAAGTTATATTTTATCCTAATTGAATTATCTGCAATAGGTAGTTAGTTACCTACCATGTTATTGTTACTTACCGTCTACTTTAACCACCTTTAACTATTAGGTAGCCGGTACTTAGGTACAATCTTCCTACATGCTTCTTATGTTACCTAGGAAGAAAGACCTAGAGTGATCAATAGTAGGTATAATATCAAAAATACTAGTTCTCTCCTTTTCCTTCACTCAATTGGTTCCCGTAGGCGCTTCAATACTGCAATCATGATGTGAAGACAACATAATATTGATGAAATGTTGCTTGCAGTTTTTAATTTTGAAAATTTTGAATTTTGAGTCGGTTGATACTTAAATATGTAGTCTCCAAAAGTACGGCTAGTGTAGCGTTTTAGTCGGGGTATAGCGCCTTATTAACCAACTTTCAAAAAAGGAGGAACTCCTCCTTTTTTGAATTGAGAAACTTCTCAATTCGGCGTGTATTTTTTTTAAATGTAGGTATGTCGGTGCATAACTCCGTGGTTTCTGAACCGATTTGATTTTTTTTTCTATCAGTCGTTAGAGGAAGCTCTCGAGGTCGTCCCATAAAAAATTCTGACTCCAAATCTTCAACCCTGACACTAAAAAGTTAAAAATAAAAATTATTTCCAAAAATCCGACTTCCAATGCCACTGTAAAGTAAAATATAATTTTGATTTCTACCCACTATGTTGAAGTCGGGCGAGTATAACAAGGATAAGCAAAGTTGACGCACTGGCTCGCCCGACTTCAACATATAAATCAAAATTATTTAATTATTTGTTACTTTACAGTGGCGTTGGAATTTTTATTTTAAGGATACTTATAGACTACCATGTCATCAACGTTATTTACTGCATGTCATACACTGTGGTTAGATCGGAATGCCGGCGACACCACAGGCGGCGCCTGCGCTGCCCCCAACAGCAGATGCAGCAGCGGCAAGCGGCCAACCTCCGCGAGCGGCGCCGAATGCAGTCCATCAACGACGCCTTCGAAGGCCTCCGCGCGCACATCCCGACCCTGCCCTACGAGAAACGACTTTCCAAAGTTGACACTCTGAAACTGGCCATTGGATATATAAGCTTTCTTGGAGAACTGGTAAATATAGTTACCTACTGCATCAACCGATACACGTCCACTGTCTGATATACTCATAGGTCTTTTGTAGGGACTTCCTTACGCACGGTCTTGTCCGCCTGAATCCAGCGAGTCTCCGCGACAAATATACCTAACTTACAATCTCGTACTGGACAATCGTCTACTAGTCGTAGTCTAGGATGTCTTACCAAATCTCTGTACATATTGTCATGCTAGGTAGAAGATGCCCGAGACTTCGTCCGCGCGTATTAAGTTTTAAATTCTCGCAGGAACTCCTTTATGTTCCGGGATTTGTATCCCGGTATCTAGGTATGTCCTTCCCCGGAATACAATACAACCTATCTCTGTGCCAAATTTCATCAAAATCGGGGGACCGTGAACCTGAAGCAGACACAGAGACAGACACACTTTCGTATTTATAATACTAATTAGTATCGATAGTTAGTTATACCTTCTTGCTCATACTAAGTAGTCATCGGATTGTTTTTGAAGAACTGGTAAGATACGTACTGGTACCTACTGATGGTAGAATTAACCTATCAACTTCAGGCACCTACACATAACTGACCGGTTTTGAATAATTTACCTCCTCGGTGATTTGGTAAGATACCTACCTATCTACCTACTGATGCATCCGTTTTAGACTAGTAGGTACCTTTAAGTAGGATATATAATACAATATACTAGTTTCCCTTTCCAATTACCAACACATAGCAAAGGGTCTTTGATTTTACCTCCTCGAATAGTGTGGTAGATTCACTCGACGATTCTAAAGCACTTGAAAAAAAAACATTTAAAAAAAAATTAACGCCATCCCGCCCGCTTGTCCGGAGTCCAGACGCTGCTGTACGAGAAGGGTCTCTTAACACAGTGATACTATTATAATTTATTTAAAGTAACCATCGGAAAATATTTCTTGGTCCCGTATTCGCATACATACCTAGTTATGTATCTAGTGATAAAATTTATTAAAACTTTTCAACGGCAGGTACGTGTGGACAGAAACACACCAGACACGATGCTATCCGGAGTCTCCAACAGCCAGAAATCAAATCATGAACAGAAGAAAATCATCATACGAGGTAAGAACTTAGTCTGTAAAAACCATCGATTAATAATAATTTTAAGAACACCTGCCCCTCTATTTGCAGCGCGCATATTTGTTTACAGTCAGACATTATATATAATGTCTGAGTCTGACTGTTAACTTTGCGTTCACGCATCGTTCATCTGATTAAGTCAAACGTTGTACAGTTGTTTTTGGCACTTGCTTGAAGGCTTCTGGCATAAAACCCACCGCATTATTTACAAAAGCCAAGCACTTAAACTATTATGCCGTTTATCAAAGTGGTGACGATTCTACGATAGGTACTTACCTAACTATCCATTTATTTAAATTATACCGACCGATTTGATTGAATTTTGAGATAGGCACATCCCGCGAAAGTAATTTTGATTCCGGAATATTAAAGAATTGCCGCGGGAATTACAAAACTTAATCCACGCGGACGAAGTAGCGGACACCATCGGTTTATAATATCTACTTATTGTTCGGAAAAAAACGAGTGCATTTTGAATTACTTACCTAATAAACCTAGCTAGTATTGGATCAGTTAGTGCCAGGTTACGACCCTCGTTCGCATATCGATTTGTTTGTGCACCTTGCGGTGATCGATGTAATTTGCTTTGCCGTTATTATTATGTTGTTGTCTGATGTACTTATCTACCGATGTAATCGATGGGTAATCTTCATTATTAAACCATAGGTTTGTGCTAATGGTCCGAAAGCCCTTATTTTATTGATAATACATAATATACCCGCTAAGAAAGTTTCTCAATTCGTGTTATACTTATCAGGTTACAATACTCGACTTAAAGGCCCATATACCTATACATGGCGAAAGTATCGTTAGGTTAGGTTATGCGATCGGTCGATGTTAGTATCGAAAGATATAAGTAGATAGTCATATCTAGGAGAGTCATCTTCCAGGAGTTTTGGGATAGAAGATATAGGTAAGTTTATAATCCTTCCTGGCGCATCAGTGAGCGCTTTTGTCCTTCAACTGGAGGACCCGGTTTCAATTCTGGGAAATTTTGGGAATTTGTAATTATATTTTCCTTCCTTCAAAGATTAATTTTAAATAGTACTTACATACTATTTATGATGTATATCATCATTTTTCTTAATTTCAAGTTTCAACACGTTATTGCCCACTCCACACTGTGAGCTCGAGTATCTTATAGAATAAAAAGGTTTCGGCCATAGTCCACCATGCTGGCCAATTGCGGATTGGCAGACACATTAGACTAGATGTAAGTAGGTACATACATTAACTAGTAAGTTTATCGAAAAATAAAAAAATAATATGCCTAAATGCTCGTCGAATCAAATTATTTTATCGATTTTGATGATGCAAACACATGCGTGCTCTATGAATTATTGTTGGTGTGATAGTGTTGTGAACAATCCTTATCGCGTTACCGACGGTCCATCCCAGGTGTCATCCCCGCGGCTTTCCCACGAGCCATCGCGTGACGACTGACTACTGCATCGGGCATCCCATAGGAAACACCGTGCGGAAACAATTGTCATTAATTGAACCATTCGCTCCCACCATTTATAATGATGCGTCGCAGATAACAGATGTTTTAGAATCACTTAAGTACATGTGAAAAATTTCGGCATTAGGTATCTGAGGACTCCTAACTCCTAAATAAGAGGAAATCTGGTTATTTCTTTTTAAAATTACTTCTATCAAGAAGGGCTTTTTCAAATTCCCCCATAAAACTTTGATTTGAGTGTCATATCGTGTGCGCGAGGTGCAGAAATCCTTTGTGGGGTCGAGTATACGCTTTTATAACATGGTTCCAAAAGAGTTTCTGGACTTGCCATTACATAAATTTAAAGACTGTTAAACAGCATTTGTTAAGTCGTGGCTATTAAACTATCGATGATTTTATTAATGACAAAGTTGCATGGAAGCAACCGGCCTCGCATCCAGTGACTCCCAAGTCACAGTAATAGGTACTTGTATCGTAACGCATGTGTTGTATTGTAAAATTATTAAGAAAAGAGCAACTGCTGAGTTTCTTGCCGGCTCTTCTCAGTAGAATTACTTTCCGAACCGGTGGTAGACATTCATAGGTGACATAAGTTGTCCTATGTGAAATATATAAATCATTTATCATTTATCATTTCCTGTCCTGTTATAAAACCCATAGTAGGTATTCTTATTTTCTCTGCGCTAGTTAAGGCGAGTCACCTCCAAGATTTTAGGAGGTGAGGTGTGGGGTGCCGCCCGCGCCTCTCGCGGTACATTTCTCGTAGAGACTGGCGGGGAAGCGGGCAGGGCGGTATATTCTGAAACCGCTTGGCAACGTTCAAGTTCTGGGATTAATTTGAATTAAATAGATATAGGACTTCAGTTTGAAATAAATTTTAGCAGGTTCTCATTAATACTTCAAGAGGAATTTATCCATATAAAAATGATGAGCAAAGTCGAAAATTTTATTAATAAAAAATTCGTTTTAAACTTTTAATTTAGCCTGTTTCAAGATTTTTTTTGATCGAGTAAAGTACATCCTATCGTGTAACAAATTAGCACATTCTGTAGACAATATCTTTAAGTGTATCGGATATTGTCTACAGAATGTGCTAATAGTAAATACCGAAAAAAATTGATCTAGCAAACCAGTTTTCACCGCTGAGCTGAGGTGACTCGCCTTAATAAAGCTCTATTCGGCGGTTGAGCGTGAAGACAGAGTAAGACAGGAGTTACTTTAATCAAATCAGAACCTTATGTTTGAAAGGGTAGAATGTGATCTCATGTGAACTTATCGACCTAGGTAGGATGCTACGGTTCTACATTCTAAGATTGAAATGGACTGAACTCGAAGAGGTGGCAGTCTTACATCCATTATTCCCTAATCTGTTTCTACACGGCATACTTAGTACCGGATCGCTCGATACCGAAATACTCACAGCCAGGCCAGTGTATTCCATTTAAAAACAGTGCGTTGACAGAAATATAAACAAGGGTGTCAGCTGTATTGCATTTGCGAATCACACCATAGCAAATTGAGAGTTCGCTCTGTAAACAGGGAGGCGGAGTGTATTAGAAAACCATTAAGCCTCACCCCCTATCTTTGTTAATGCGTGCATTGTAGTACACTATTATTATGAACACTTAGTTTAAGCGGCTGCGTTACAATAGATTTTTTAAGAGTAGGTAGGTCTATTTATAAATGTAGGAATTTGTCCCTATCTATTAAATTCTTTCAATAATAAATATTGTTGGATCCAATTCATGAAGTCTTATCACACGACTCTGTGGTCTTATTACAATCCGTAGTAGGTAGGTAGGTACTCGTACTAGATTAAACTGTGACTAAACCTTGAGTCAAACATGCAGAGATGTAATTATTATCGCGGATTGCGAATTTGCAGAAGGGACATAGGAACCTATAAATCATTCACAAGAAACATTTTCGACCAATCATTGATGTTTAACGTAGACTATTTAAAGCACGGGCCCGCATTAAATGAATTATCTATAAATATTGTGAACAATGAATAGGCATGATAGCATACATACTACATAGGCCATAAAAAGACCGCAGCCCTCACTGGGGTGAGTGTGCACCGAGTAATCTTTTTTTCAATTTATGAAAACACCTTATCGAAATGTAATGTAGGATTTACATAAAGATTATCGTGCACGTGCGAAGTGTACAACCCCTATGACCACTTCAACACTGTTTGCTAATGTTATCGTCGCACGAAAAACTATTTCTGTCGAGAAAACTGTTGATTTTAATTTTTTTAAACTTTTTAAAAAGATGACATATTATTAAGAAGGTATAACAATTTTTGAAATAAAATGTCAATATATACTTTATTTGCTAATTTGTGTTGTTTTGGGTTTTAATTCCTTTTTAATTTCTTTTACAAATAAAAAATGCCTATAAAAATCTTATTAGCTAGACAAATATTAGATGCAACCGGCGTGCCGACAGTCGAAGTGGATATGGTAACTGAACTTGGTCTATTTCGAGTCGGTGTCCCATCGACGGACCGAAAAAAGATCGCAGAAGCAGTCCAGCTCCGTGACAACCATCCTTCGGAATATTCTGGCATGAGTGTAAACAATGCCGTCAAGAATATAAACACTATCATCGGACCAGAACTCATCAAGCAAAATCTCGAAGTGACTATGCAAAAGGAGATCGATCAGTTCATGCTAGCTCTGGATGGTACTGAAAATAAATCAAGATTGGGCGCAAACGCTATCATGTGCGTGTCTCTGGTAGTAGCGAAAGCAGGAGCAGCCAAGAAAGGAGTCCCACTCTACAGACATATTTCCGACATGGCTGGCGTGGCCAGTATTATATTACCAGTGCCCCATATCACGATTATGGCTGGCGGTATCCTTAGCAGTAATGGGTTACCTTTTCAAGAATATATGATCATGCCAACAGGAGCCTCCACTTTCGCAGACGCAATGCGTATAGGAAGTGAAATTTATCATTACGTCAAAAACAGTGTCTCAGCGAAATACGGCCCGCAATCTTCTTTTGTCAGTCACACTGGTGGAATGTCAATACCACTGGAAAGTCACAGAGACGCCCTTGTATTACTAACGGATGCCATAAAGCAATGTGGATATATTGGCAAGGCTGAAATCTCTATTAACGCGTCTGCTTCCGACCTGTTCAAAGATGGAGCTTATGACTTAGAATTTAAAAACCCTAATTCGAATCCTCAGGATTACATGTCCTCTGATAAGCTCGCTGAAGTGTATTTAGATAACATGAAGGAGTTCCCAGTGTGTTCTGTGGAAGATGGATTTGAGTTTGATGACTGGGCGGCTTGGTCCACCTTGACAGCGCGCACGCCAAATCAAATACTCGGTAACGATTTAACTCAAACTAACGTGCGCAGAGTGGGATTAGCCGTAGAAAAGAAAGCAGGAAACGCCATTGCTTTGAGATTAAATCAATCTGCTACCCTCACTGAAGTAATAGAATCGTATAAATTGTTGAAAACGAATGGATTTGGTATATGTGTTTGTGATAGATGGGGCGATACTGATGATTTGTTCATAGCAGACCTGGTGGTAGGTCTATCAGCTGGACAGGTGAAATGCGGTGGTCCAGTAAGAGGTGAGCGAGTCGGCAAGTACAATCAGATAATGAGGATCGAGGAAGAGTTAGGAGCCTTGTCGAAGTATGCTGGAAAAAATTTCCGCGGGCAAATGTAAAACTAAAACATCCCTATTTACCTATTATGCATTTTGTAATATTGCTAAATGAAATATACAAACAACAAACACAGGTGTTTTAAAAGTAACGTTAAAAGATCTGTACCTACACTCTACAGTATGACAAGTGGTCAAATTACCGGAAGTAGGTAATATGTCCCACTGAAATGTAATTATTACCTGCTGTAATACCCGGGGAAATAATAGACTATAATTATCTATTTATCGATTTTACGAGTGCGGCCATGAAGGAGTAAATTATGCAATGATTCCTTGACCTGCTGGGTCTTGAGAATGCATAATATTATTGTTATGACTAGGTATAGGGTTCACTGAATCCTACGAAACCTTAGATAAAATTTCTCAAGCAAGTCGTATCGTTATTCGATGCACGAAATATAATTAACTGCCGACTACAAAAACTTTACAAAAATGATTGTTGTTGCGAATGCACCTATGAGAAAAACTTAAAAAACTGAATTACAAAGTCTTAAACCCATTAATGATTTGATAAACTTTCTATTGAGGCACCGGGCCCCCATAAACTGATATAAAACGGATATTATCGTAAAATAATCAAGTGGCACAGGTCAGCCCTATCGATGGGTGTAAACTAAGGCCAAGGGCTGTAACAGCGCGCACGTGCGCGTCCCTCGTACAATCGCACCCCTATTTCACCACATTCGCGAAGTTTAGTTAGCCCCCGGGGATTGTACTATCTTCTGAATAATTGTGGATAAATAAAACTCAAGTTTACGCTCGCTTTGAGCAAGGGTGCACTGAGCGAATGTAATTAATAACATATTATACCTACTAAATTGTGTAGATAGTAACCTACATGTTGGTTATCTCAATTCTCAACCAATTAATTGTCTCTTTAGATTTTTTTATGTCAATGATTTTATAAATATAGTTCGCACGCGAGTTGAATGCAGAGTAAATGTATGTGTCACCAATCACCATACAATTACTCTGCATTCACTCGCGCGCGAACTGTTACTCGTGTGCTGTAGGTATACTAACTCTTGGCCGACAAGGCGTTTCAATGAATAGGTTACAATGTCAGCTACCTTCACATATGCCAAGTGCCAACATCAACTGTATAAAGTTTCAACTCAATCGGATGAATGAACAATTGAAATGAACGTACGAACGATTACCATACCAAACATTTATTTTGTTTTTTTACATATAAAAAAATATTTAGACGAGTAGTAGGTATGAAAATATCTTACTAATTATCAATTATTGTATTAAATAACGCACCTAAAGTTTCATGTTTAGGAAACGATGGGATTTTGAAATATGAGGAGATCATTAGTTTTATTTTATTCTAGGAAGCAACTTTCAAGCTCATTCGTTATCTTGGTCGCGGCGGGGAGAGCGACCATCTGGCGGGACCCTGCATGCCAAGATATGGGTTCCAGAAGATCCTCGGCTATCCACAGGCTCCACGAACATGATTGAGAAAGAAGAGTTAAGATAAAATATTTTAACTTGAATGCTTTTTGGTTATCAAATGATCTCATTCTAATGGTTAATTGTTATTTTAAGCATGGAACCTACTAAACACGACTTCAAGGAATTTAATGTAGTAGCGTGACAGCGATGATACTCCTACTCGTCAGCAAAATGGCGGTTCCAACAAGCCGTTCGCAGTGAGAACTAGACAGTTCCTTCTATAAACTTCCAGCTCTGGCAGCGGAATCGAACACGTTGCCGCCGCGCGTTTTGTTTGTTTTAGGCTTTAGTACTGTGGTTTTATAGATAGGTATGTCATACAACTGATATTAGGTAGATGTTGTTTTTTGGACTGTTTGAGGATAATAATAAAATAAAGTGGCACTAACTTTCTAACAGTTCTACACAGGCTTTCGCTAAGCTTCACTCATTATAATTAAATCATAAGAAGACAAGTAATAAAATTAAAAATTTTAAAAACCCACGACGAACTGCAGACCTCCATTGAAACAACAATTAGAATTTAACAAAAGTATATATATTATAAAATAATATCTAAAACACAAAAATGCATATTTGCCGGCTCAGTAGTTTTTTTGACCAGCGTGGTGGCCAAACCCTTCTCATTCCGAGATAAAGCTTATGCTTAGTAAGGTGTCATATTATAGTGTTAAATTTTAATATTCTGATAAAAATTGTTAGAAAAAATGTGATCACTTAAGGAGTTCCTGTGACCAATTTTTGGCTCCATCATGAGACCCTGGGCAGCATCTAGGTACAAAGCGCTCGTCAAGACAAATCAAAAGAGTCCAAATACGACGGGTTAACGATGAGAATTTAAGGAGTTCCCATGACCACCTCCTGGCTCCATCATGAGACCTTGGGCAGCATCTAGGTACAAAGTGGTAGTCAAGACAAATCAAAAGAGTCCAAATACGACGGGTTTACGATGAGAATTTAAGGAGTTCCCATGACCACCTCCTGGCTCCATCATGAGACCCTGGGCAGCATCTAGGTACAAAGTGGTAATCAAGACAAATCAAAGAGTCCAAATACGACGGGTAACGATGAGAACTTAAGGAGTTCCCATGAGCACCTCCTGGCTCCATCATGAGACCCTGATCAGCATCTAGGTACAAAGCGCTCGTCAAGACAAATCAAAAGAGTCCAAATACGACGGGTTTACGATGAGAACTTAAGGAGTTCCCATGAGCACCTCCTATCTCCATCATGAGACCCTGGGCAGCAGCTAGGTACAAAGCGCTCGTCAAGACAAATCAAAAGAGTCCAAATACAACGGGTTTACGATGAGAATTTAAGGAGTTCCCATGACCACGTCCTGGCTCCATCATGAGACCCTGGGCAGCATCTAGGTACAAAGTGCTAGTCAAGATAAATCGAAAGAGCCCAAACACGACGGGTTACGATGAGAACTTAAGGAGTTCCTATGAGCACCTCCTGGCTCCATCATGAGACCCTGGGCAGCATCTAGGTACAAAGCGCTCGTCAAGACAAATCAAAAGAGTCCAAATACGACGGGTTTACGATGAGAATTTAAGGAGTTCCCATGACCACTTCCTGGCTCCATCATGAGACCCTGGGTAGCATCTAGGTACAAAGTGCTAGTCAAAACAAATCGAAAGAGTCCAAACACGACGGGTTTACGATAAGAACTTAAGGAGTTCCTATGACCACTTACCAAATCACGATTGCAGCTCAGCTTGATTGTCTATGGTCCTAAAACCTGGAACCTTCTCACAAGCTATACATATCTAATGCAAAAAACCTCATTTCAATCGGCCCAGTACTTTTTGAGAAAAATGGTAACATATTGAAAAATTAAAATCATAGACTACAGCTCAGCTTGGTTGTCTATGGTCCTAAAATATATCTAAAAACCTTCTCACAAGCTATATGTATATCTAATGCAAAAAACTGCATCTCAATCGGCCCAGTACTTTTTGAGAAAAATGGTAACATATTGAAAAATTAAAATCATAGACTACAGCTCAGCTTGGTTGTCTATGGTCCTACAATATATCTAAAAACCTTCTCACATGCTATACATATCTAATGCAAAAAACCGCATCTCAATCGGCCCAGTACTTTTTGAGAAAAATGGTAACATATTGAAAAATTAAAATCATAGACTACAGCTCAGCTTGGTTGTCTATGGTCCTAAAATATATCTAAAAACCTTCTCACAAGCTATACATATCTAAAGCAAAAAACCGCATCTCAATCGGCCCAGTACTTTTTGAGAAAAATGGTAACATATTGAAAAATTAAAATCATAGACTACAGCTCAGCTTGGTTGTCTATGGTCCTGAAATATATCTAAGAACCTTCTTACAAGCTATACATATCTAATGCAAAAAACCGCATATTAATCGGTCCAGTAGTTTTCCAGGAAAACGGTAACAAAAAAGTGCACAAACAAACAAACAAACAAACAAACAAACACACAACCTCTTAGGGCAAACACATATACCGTCTCCGTTTCGTCGAGGGTAAAAATGCAATTACTAGTCATACCTTTACCTACTAAGTTATTAACTTTAATAATAAATTTGTACCTAGGATGTATTTAAAACTAGTCATTAAGTATAGGCATGTATTAAAACTCCTACTTATCGCAAATATGCAATTATATTTGAATTTATTTATTAATATGTAATAGGTAGGTACATGCGTATGTTAAACCAAATACCTAGGTATTTATAAGTCTATAAAGAATAAGATAAATTAAGTACCTACCTATCTTATTGTACGAACATAATTACATAGTAGGTGCTGAGGAACAGTGGGTAGGTACCTACTAATTATGTTCATCTTGGATCACCTAGGCGGATGTTTTTGGGGGTTATTCATTACAAAATAATAAATTAAATATAATATCTTACTCCAGAATTTTTAACACTAAATATTTAATACCTACTTAGTTTTATTTAACTGCCTTAATGCACTATTCCCGCCTTTATCTATTCCGTGATTCCCGCTGTGGCCGAAATTCGGTCGGGAGTACGGTCTACATATTATGATAACTAGCTTCGACTTCACAGATAGCAGTTGAAATCATTGAAGAGATAAGTCAAAGGACGTTCATTGAAAATTTTAGACTCGTTTTTATACCCAACTGCAGAAAGAACAGCTGTTAGGTATGTGCTCCTGTCTATTTAAATATATACTTACTTTAAAAAGGCCCAGTCTGTTGTAAGTATACCTATTATTTACTAGCTGATGCCCACGACTTCGTCCACGTGGTTTAAGTTTTTTATTCCCGCGGGAAATCCTTAATTTTCCGTGATAAAAAGCCTGTCATTCTCCGGGTCCTTAACTATACCTACCCATGCCAAAAATCACGTGGATCCGTTGCGACGTGATTGAGGGACAAATTAAGACATAGTATGATGTCGATTGTGTAACAAAATAATTATAGAATGAAGCTCACTGAAAACCAGAGGCTTGGGCGGTATCGGATCAATATAAAGAAATGCTGCGGATTGGCTGCAGGTGCTCGTTCCCACCGCCTCCCGCACACTACCACACTACGGTTCGGGGCATTGTGATCGGATTAAGACTGAATATAACGAACTAGCTGATGCCCGCGGCTTCGCCTGCGTGGTTTAATATATTTATATTTATTTCCCTTAATTTCCCGGGATAATAAGAAACCTATGTCACTCTCCGTCGTCAATAACCACGTCAAAAATCATGTCGCTCCGTTGCGGCGTGATTGAAGGACAAACCAATAAACAAACACACTTTCGCATTTTTAATATTAGTATACCTACCTATGACTAGATGATGCCTGAAAGTTGAAACTTCACGTGGATTTAAGTTTTGCGAAAATTCCGTAGCATCTCTTTGATTTTCCGAAACAATCTACATTGCAAGATACCAAATGTCAGCTACCAGGCTGTGCCAAGTTCGTCAAAAATGGTTACTCAAATGGATTGAAGACAGACAGACGTCTGAACACTGGACGGCCACACAATGACACACATTTTTGACAACCTCCGTTGCGCAGTGTTGAGCGCGGTGCGAAGGTCCCGGATTTGATCCCCAGCAGGGTCAATTTGGGAATTTATAATTTCTGAATTTTCCCTGGAGGGAGGCTACGGCCGTGGCTAGTTACCACCCTACCGGCAGACGTGCCGCCAAGGGATTCAGCGTTCCGGTACGATGCCGTGTAGAAACCGAAGGAGTAGATATTGGTTTAATATAACTGCCATGCCCCTAACAGGTTAGTCCGCTAGTTACCATCTTAGACTCACTATTAGATATCACTTACCATCAGGTGAGATCGCAGTCAAGGGCTCTTGACTAACTTTTAGTGGATAAAAAAATGTATAAGTAGGTATCGATGCTAAAACATTGACGGGCTGTAACTACGAAACTGTGTAACTAGTGACTACTGCAAGAGACACGGAACCAACGGAATCCTATAAATGTACGCCTTTATTAAAATTAAGCTCCTTTTTAACTTTTATTTGCTGAAACGGTAGGTAACCCTCGCATAATCTATAGCCTTTAAGCGACCATAACATCGATATCGACACATTTTTTTCAAATTTATTTCAACCATAATGCAGTGGGACCACGGATAAACAGGAATACCGCCTCACCCCACTGGTGGGACAAGCCGGTGGTGCCACGACTCACGAGTCGCGACTCTAATGTTGTTGGAGTCAACATGAGTGTTTTCCTGGTAAATAAAATGACATAATTTAATAAAAAAATTTATTGCCATATTTAACTTTGCCTGCTTCCACATATTTGAGTTTAGTCGATTGTAAAAATCGAAAATCGTAATATTAGGGTCGTAGATCTTTAATCTCTTTAATACGGCAAGCAGTCGGCGACCGGTACAAAATAGAATAATGTACCTATATGCATGTTTATAAATTGGATTATTCGGAATTTATTTTGTTTAGACAAGGTATTGTAACTTATTTTATATTAAGTATTAGTAATCAATAAAAATCATAATAATATATGTAATTTTTAGCTTGGATATACATATTTCAACATCACAAGGTAATTTTATAATCATAGTATGTCGTATGTAATCGATTTCAGAAAGTATTCATTCAATCGTTCATTCACAACTAGTCACGTGTTCTGACGCCATATTTGCTTACATTAATTACTTCGCTTCGTGAAATGGACATAAATATATTATGGGGTATTTTTCTGGGCCTGGATGCTCCAGGTTGGGTAGAAACAAGTTAGCTCGACCGAAAAACTGCTAGGCATTTCCACACAAATCCGTCCGCTTTATATACACGCTTAATATTTATTTTTATACACGCCCATTTACAAATACATAATTTTCATGCAATCTCAATTTTAGACAACTTGGACAATTTTAATTAAAACTGGTTGCCATAACATTAAATTTTACACATTAAATAAAAATTTAAATTGTATTAATAAATTATTAGTTCTATCTATTTTAATTTGCTTTAAGTAAAATAAGACCGGAATTATAAGACCGGCCAGCGTACACACAAAACTAAGTCAATACTGCCAACGCTTAAAGTAATATTTTAGCAATATTACTCAACATGTCAGTTTGATGTCACGTGCCTTGATGTTCCTGAAATAAGGTTTATAAAGCTGAAACGTGAAAGTCAACAATAATGAAACTTGTCGCTTGTGACTATATTTGCCTTCATAGTGACAATATTTGTTCAAGATGCTATTTATAGTATCAATTAAGTAAACTACCATTTCTAAATACACTTTAATGTAAGGACTTTATTAAGTTTAATCTTATACCATGGACAACTTTTTGGGAGAGCAATAAGGCAAGATAATATATTTAGAACCCAGTGTTAGCTTTCAACTTATTGTCCTAATATAATATACAATTTAGCTCGATTAGAATGAGTAGCTAAAGAAGTAGTAGTCACATTAGTTAGACAGTTGCCTAAGAATTTAGCTGTGGAGAGAAAAAGAAGCACTAGTCACAGCTGTCATTTTAATTAAGCTTTATTTTAAGGTGTCATTAAATTAAAGTATTAGTAATCAATAAAAATCATAATAATATATGCAATTTTTAGCTTGGATAATGGATATACATATTTAAACATCACAAGGTAATTTTATAATCATAGTATGTGATAAGTAATCGATTTCAGAAAGTATTCATTCAATCGTTCATTTACAACTAGTCGGTCAATGTTTCCATCCCTTTATGTCCAATGATAATTATAATCACGTGCTCTGACACCATATTTGCTTACATTAATTACTTCGCTTCGTGAAATGGACTTATATATTATGGGTTATTTTTCTGGGCCTGGATGCTCCAGGTTGGTTAGAAACAAGTTAGCTCGACCGAAACACTGCTAGGCATTTCCACACAAATACGTCCGCTTTATATATGTCACCGTAAGATTGTAAAAACCGTTAGATTATAATATAACGTTTTTTATCTCGATAGATTATAAACTGTCGACAGATTGTGAACCGTAACATACTGCTTACAATTTAACGCGTTATTTTTCGGTAAATTGTAATATATTACTACCGGGCACTACCTGAATATTCATGTCAAACCCTAACTTAACCTATAGTTCGCGCGCGAGTTGGATGCAGAGTAAATGTATGGAGACACTTAAATTTACTCTGCATTCAACTCGCGCGCGAACTGTACAAGAAAGAGACAAGAAAACGTAAAAACAATACATATTTCATAAATTAATACTCAGAACATTGAACGGTTCACAATCTTTCGAAAGTTTATAATCTCGCGGGATAGAAACCGTTAGATTGTAATCTAACGGATTTTACAATCTTACGGTGACATACACGCTTAATATTTATTTTTATACACGCCCATTTACAAATATAATCCGCAATAAAAACATACTGATAGAAAAAAAAATCAAATCGGTTCAGAGATATGCACTGACATACATTTAAAAAAAATACGCACCGAATTGAAAACCTCCTCTTTTTTTACAAGTCGGTTAAAAACTGGTTGCCATAACATTAAAGAGCAATGGCGAACTTCCATACATCAATAGTATTGAGAAAAAAAAGATATGTACACGTGTGAAAAAAAAATATTTTGTTAAGCGTCGAATACGAAGCTCTCAGAAGCAAGAATTTTTTTTTAATGAACCTAGAAAAAAAAGATATTACGTTTTAAAGTTATGTGATAATGTCACTTCTGACTGACTTCTCAAAACTCCGTTAAAACAGTTCACAGAATGATCGGAGATCTATGTTTACAGCTTTTTACTTTTTATTCTGAGTGGTCTTTAGGAAAACCACGATTTATATTAATATACAGTACCAGATGATCGCGACTTTGTCGGCGTGTATTTAGCCATATAACCACAGACCACATATAACCATAGAACCACAGACCATCAGCATCAGTGCTGCCATAACATTCTTTCATTAATTACCATTTTATTATAGATTATTAGATAAATTAAAAAATTAAATGCTCTAAAATAACAGAAAATACACTAAAAATGGGCTATCCCATTGTATAGGCAAACATCAATCAGATAAAATAATTACTATTTTTAAAACGATACAAAATAATCTACCAATTTAGATTTATTCTAGCTACTAAGTAGATTATATATAAAATGGTAACACTAAATTGAGAAACGGGAACTAAATAATCAAAAAAGATTCCCTAAATATTTTATTTTTTTACCTAGGTCCAATTAATTAAGGTGAATACTTGATAAGATATAAAAAAATAAGTAAATTCCTTTCGTCTTTACTTAACTTGTGTACAATCAAGATGTGGTCTGTACTAATTTCGCGATTGCTCTTTACACATTAAATAAAAATTTAAATTGTATTAATAAATTATTAGTTCTATCTATTTTAATTTGCTTTAAGTAAAATAAGACCGGAATTATAAGACCGGCCAGCGTACACACAAAACTAAGTCAATACTACCAACGCTTAAAGTAATATTTTAGCAATATTACTCAACATGTCAGTTTGATTGATGACATGTTTGCCTTGATGTTCCTGAAATAAGGTTTATAAAGCTGAAACGTGAAAGTCAACAATAATGAAACTTGTCGCTTGTGACTATATTTGCCTTCATAGTGACAATATTTGTTCAAGATGCTATTTATAGTATCAATTAAGTAAACTACCATTTCTAAATACACTTTAATGTAAGGACTTTATTAAGTTTAATCTTATACCATGGACAACTTTTTGGGAGAGCAATAAGGCAAGATAATATATTTAGAACCCAGTGTTAGCTTTCAACTTATTGTCCTAATATAATATACAATTTAGCTCGATTAGAATGAGTAGCTAAAGAAGTAGTAGTCACATTAGTTAGACAGTTGCCTAAGAATTTAGCTGTGGAGAGAAAAAGAAGCACTAGTCACAGCTGTCATTTTAATTAAGCTTTATTTTAAGGTGTCATTAAATTAAAGTATTAGTAATCAATAAAAATCATAATAATATATGCAATTTTTAGCTTGGATAATGGATATACATATTTAAACATCACAAGGTAATTTTATAATCATAGTATGTGATAAGTAATCGATTTCAGAAAGTATTCATTCAATCGTTCATTTACAACTAGTCGGTCAATGTTTCCATCCCTTTATGTCCAATGATAATTATAATCACGTGCTCTGACACCATATTTGCTTACATTAATTACTTCGCTTCGTGAAATGGACTTATATATTATGGGTTATTTTTCTGGGCCTGGATGCTCCAGGTTGGTTAGAAACAAGTTAGCTCGACCGAAACACTGCTAGGCATTTCCACACAAATACGTCCGCTTTATATATGTCACCGTAAGATTGTAAAAACCGTTAGATTATAATATAACGTTTTTTATCTCGATAGATTATAAACTGTCGACAGATTGTGAACCGTAACATACTGCTTACAATTTAACGCGTTATTTTTCGGTAAATTGTAATATATTACTACCGGGCACTACCTGAATATTCATGTCAAACCCTAACTTAACCTATAGTTCGCGCGCGAGTTGGATGCAGAGTAAATGTATGGAGACACTTAAATTTACTCTGCATCCAACTCGCGCGCGAACTGTACAAGAAAGAGACAAGAAAACGTAAAAACAATACATATTTCATAAATTAATACTCAGAACATTGAACGGTTCACAATCTTTCGAAAGTTTATAATCTCGCGGGATAGAAACCGTTAGATTGTAATCTAACGGATTTTACAATCTTACGGTGACATACACGCTTAATATTTATTTTTATACACGCCCATTTACAAATATAATCCGCAATAAAAACATACTGATAGAAAAAAAAATCAAATCGGTTCAGAGATATGCACTGACATACATTTAAAAAAAATACGCACCGAATTGAAAACCTCCTCTTTTTTTACAAGTCGGTTAAAAACTGGTTGCCATAACATTAAAGAGCAATGGCGAACTTCCATACATCAATAGTATTGAGAAAAAAAAGATATGTACACGTGTGAAAAAAAAATATTTTGTTAAGCGTCGAATACGAAGCTCTCAGAAGCAAGAATGTTTTTTTAATGAACCTAGAAAAAAAAGATATTACGTTTTAAAGTTATGTGATAATGTCACTTCTGACTGACTTCTCAAAACTCCGTTAAAACAGTTCACAGAATGATCGGAGATCTATGTTTACAGCTTTTTACTTTTTATTCTGAGTGGTCTTTAGGAAAACCACGATTTATATTAATATACAGTACCAGATGATTGTGGTGACTTTGTCGGCGTGTATTTAGCCATATAACCACAGACCACATATAACCATAGAACCACAGACCATCAGCATCAGTGCTGCCATAACATTCTTTCATTAATTACCATTTTATTATAGATTATTAGATAAAATTAAAAAATTAAATGCTCTAAAATAACAGAAAATACACTAAAAATGGGCTATCCCATTGTATAGGCAAACATCAATCAGATAAAATAATTACTATTTTTAAAACGATACAAAATAATCTACCAATTTAGATTTATTCTAGCTACTAAGTAGATTATATATAAAATGGTAACACTAAATTGAGAAACGGGAACTAAATAATCAAAAAAGATTCCCTAAATATTTTATTTTTTTACCTAGGTCCAATTAATTAAGGTAAATACTTGATAAGATATAAAAAAATAAGTAAATTCCTTTCGTCTTTACTTAACTTGTGTACAATCAAGATGTGGTCTGTACTAATTTCGCGATTGCTCTTTACACATTAAATAAAAATTTAAATTGTATTAATAAATTATTAGTTCTATCTATTTTAATTTGCTTTAAGTAAAATCAGCATATTATAATACCAGCCAGCGTACACACAAAACTGGGTCAATACTGCCAACGCTTAAAGTAATATTATATTATTTTAGTACATTATTTTTATACACGCCCATTTACAAATAGAATCCGCAATTTAGACATGGGTAAATTCATAATTTTCATGCAATCTCAATTTTAATTAAACATTTTATTTTAATTTATTTATTTTAATACAATTTTAATTAAAAAACTGGTTATAACATTTAAACATTAAATAAGAATTAAAATTTTATTAATAAATTCTAATAATTAATAAATTTAGTTCTATCAATTTTAATTTGACCTCAAGCTCATCATATTATAAGACTGGCCAGCGTTAGGTAGTCACATTAGTGGACAGTTGCCTAAGAATTTAGCTGTGGAGAGAAAAAGAAGCACTAGTCAGCTGTCATTTTAATCAAGCTTTATTTTAAGGTGTCATTAAATTCATGTTCTTCGCTATTTTATACAACACTAGCAAATGCCCGCGGCTTCGTCCGCGTGAAATAAGTTTTTTAAATTCCCACGGGAACTTCCTAATTTTTCGGGTTAATATTTATAGCCTATGACACTCACAAATAATGTGGCTTTCTATTGATACCAGAATTTTCAAAATCGGTTCAGTAGATCCAGAGATTACCCCCTACAACGTCACAAACTTTACCTCTTCCCGGAGAAGGACATAGGCTACTTTATATCCCCGCAAATTATAGAGTTCCCGCGGGAATCAACAAAATTGCCCACGCGAACAAAGCCGCGGGCATCATCTAGTATAATATTATATACTTATTACTTTATCATAAACCCGGGAAATACCTTTTTTAGCACCTACTGACATAACTTATAAAATATTAATTATAATTACTATATTCTATCATTTATAACATATTCTACCATTTATGACATAGCTTTGGTGTTACTACAACTACTAGTACTAGTATACTAATTATGCACAAATTACCATACTCGAAATAGCAGGTCAAAAAGAAACACAAAACATGATTTTTTTTCTTCGAATAGACTAGGTATTAGCATTTTGTAATGAAAACACAAATTTAACATATTATTTTTAAAAACACCTTTTGACCTGGGTTTTCGACAGTGATAAGGAATATAATGGTATTGAATTACACCAAACATATTTTTAACGTGCTTAACCACGTAATATCGGTCACTGAGACATAACTTTGGTGTTACTACTAGTGATGTGCCGGATCGTTAAAAATGCATATCCGTGGATACGGATATTTGGTGTCAAGATCCGCGAATACGGGTACGGATTTTAACTTTTTTACTCAATCGGTGTCGGTGCGCGTGACCTTGAAACTCACTACGATAAATGTTTGCAATATAAAGGGGCCAAATATTTGATTTTAAGAAATAAAAAATAATCTGAATGGAATTTAATAGTTTTTAATTGCTACTTAATCACCTATATATAGAATTTCATCTTTGTATTGGAAATTAATAAGCTAAAAGATCCGAAAAAGATCCATAAAAAAAGTAACGGATACGGACACAGATACGGATTTCGACAGTGATAAGGAATATAATGGTATTGAATTACACCTAACATATTTAACGTCCTTAACCACCTAATATCGGTCACTGAGACATAACTTTGGTGTTACTACTAGTGATGTGCCGGATCGTTAAAAATGCATATCCGCGGATACGGATATTTGGTGTCAAGATCCGCGAATACGGGTACGGATTTTAACTTTTTTACTCAATCGGTGTCGGTGCGCGTGACCTTGAAACTCACTACGATAAATGTTTGCAATATAAAGGGGCCAAATATTTGATTTTAAGAAATAAAAAATAATCTGAATGGAATTTAATAGTTTTTAATTGCTACTTAACTAATCACCTATATATAGAATTTCATCTTTGTATTGGAAATTAATAAGCTAAAAGATCCGAAAAAGATCCGTAAAAAAAGTAACGGATACGGACACAGACACGGATCTTTCATCACCCGCGGATATCCGGCACATCACTAGTTACTACTAGTACTAGTATACTAATTATGCACCAACTATTAAAAAAGAAACACAAAACATACTACGAGTATTTGTATTTTCTTTAACTTAAACTAGGCATTTTGTAATGAAAACACAAATTTAACGTATTATTTTTAAGAACACATTCTGACCTGGATTTTCGACAGTGATAAGGAATATAATGGTATTGAGTTACACCTAACATATTTAACGTCCTTAACCACCTAATATCGGTCACTGAGACATAACTTTGGTGTTACAATACTACTAGTACTAGTATACTAATTTTGCACCATATTATCATAGTCGAAGTAGCGCCAGTGACAGAAAAGATGAGGAGTAATAGGTTAGCATGGTATGGGCATGTAATGCGGAGGGAAGAAAGGCATATTACCAGAAGAATGATAGATATGCATGTGGAAGGAAAAAAGAGTAGAGGGAGACCAAAGAAAAGATGGATGGATTGTGTGAAAGAGGATATGAGTATAAAAGGGGTGAATGAGAGGTTGACGGATAACAGAAGTGAGTGGAAGAAGAAAACATGTTGTGCCGACCCCACATAGCGTGGGAAAAAGGAGAAGAAGAAGAAGATTATCATAGTCGAAATAGCAGGTCAAAAAGAAACATAAAACATGCGATTTGTATTTTCTTTAACTTAATCGAATAAACTAGGCATTTTGTAATGAAAACACAAATTTAACGTATTATTTTTAAGAACACATTTTGACCTGGATTTTCGACAGTGATAAGGAATATAATGATATTGAATTACACCAAACATATTTAACATGCTTGACCACCTAATATCGGTCACTGAGACATAACTTTGGTGTTACAATACTACTAGTACTAGTATACTAATTTTGCACCATATTATCATAGTCGAAGTAGCGCCAGTGACAGAAAAGATGAGGAGTAATAGGTTAGCATGGTATGGGCATGTAATGCGGAGGGAAGAAAGGCATATTACCAGAAGAATGATAGATATGCATGTGGAAGGAAAAAAGAGTAGAGGGAGACC
Source organism: Erebia aethiops (assembly GCA_923060345.2). Taxonomy (NCBI): domain Eukaryota; kingdom Metazoa; phylum Arthropoda; class Insecta; order Lepidoptera; family Nymphalidae; genus Erebia; species Erebia aethiops. Next base: position 6,234,774 of record OV281079.1, on the reverse strand, counting down.
AAAGAAAAGATGGATGGATTGTGTGAAAGAGGATATGAGTATAAAAGGGGTGAATGAGAGGTTGACGGATAACAGAAGTGAGTGGAAGAAGAAAACATGTTGTGCCGACCCCACATAGCGTGGGAAAAAGGAGAAGTTTTGACGACCTCCGTGGCGCAGTGTGTAGCGCTGTTGCCTTAACGTGCGGAGGTCCTGGGTTCGATCCCCGGCAGGGTCAATTTGGGAATTTATAATTTCTGAATTTTCCCTGGTCTGGCCTGGTGGGAGGCTTCGGCCGTGGCTAGTTACCACCCTACCGGCAAAGACGTGCCGCCAAGCGATTTAGCGTTCCGGTACGATGCCGTGTAGAAACCGAAGGGGTATGGGTTTAATATAACTGCCATGCCCCTAACAGGTTAGCCCGCTACCATCTTAGACTGCATCATCACTTACCATCAGGTGAGATCGTAGTCAAGGGCTAGCTTGTAGTGGATAAAAAAAAAAAAAAAAGATTATCATAGTCGAAATAGCAGGTCAAAAAGAAACATAAAACATGCGATTTGTATTTTCTTTAACTTAATCGAATAAACTAGGCATTTTGTAATGAAAACACAAATTTAACGTATTATTTTTAAGAACACATTTTGACCTGGATTTTCGACAGTGATAAGGAATATAATGATATTGAATTACACCAAACATATTTAACATGCTTAACCACCTAATATCGGTCACTGAGACATAACTTTGGTGTTACAATACTACTAGTACTAGTATACTAATTTTGCACCAATTATCATAGTCGAAATAGCAGGTCAAAAAGAAACACAAAACATGCTATTTGTTTTTTCTTTATCTTAATCGAATAGACTAGGTATTAGCATTTTGTAATGAAAACACAAATTAAACATACTATTTTTTTTAAAACATTTTGACCCGGATTTTCAACAGTGATAAGGAATATTTATATTTATTTATTTATTTATAAGCCTGTATCAGACAATAAAATATTTTTTGGACAGTAATTGTTATTATTCTATTCCAATTTGCTAGTCCGTGTGCCCTTTGGCAAAAGCCTCCTCCAATCCTTTCCAATGACTCCTATTAGTTGCTCGTCTCGTCCATGTTCTTCCTGCTATAGCCCCGATTTCGTCTTGCCATCTCTTATTTTGTCGCCCCTTCCTCCTCTTTCCCTCTCTAGGGTACCAAACAGTGACCGCTTTGCTCCATTTATCCTCACCCCGTATGATGTGGCCAGCCCATCGCCATTTAAGCAGCTTTACCTTAAGCGTTACATCTTGGGTTCGAGTAACTTTCCTTATGTTGGCATGAGGTGTTTTGTCCAATTTACGCTTACCCAACATGCTTCTTTCCATGCTTCGCTGGCAGGTTCGGAGTTTAGATAAATGAGACTTGGTGAGTGCCCATGTTTGGCATCCGTATGTTAGTATGGGGAGGATACAGGTGTTGAACAGTTTTCCTTTCACTATTGCACTCATTTTGGGATCTTTCATTATTTCCTTGAATGACCAATATTGTTTCCAGGCGTTAGCTATTCTTGTATCAATTTCTTTGGTTGTTATTTTCGTTGCTGTGATCAGTTGGCCAAGGTACATGTATTCATTCACATACTCAATTTTGCTATTATTTACTGTTATTGTTTCTTCCTTTCTATTTGTCATGACTTTAGTTTTGAGTATGTTCATTTTTAAACCGACTTTCGTACTATGGTCATCTAGATCTGCTAGCATTTCTTGTAATTCTTGTGAAGTCTTAGCAAAGAGAATAATGTCATCAGCGAACCTTAAATTTGTTAAATATTCTCCATTTATTTTAAGACCATGGTACTTCCACTCTATTTGTCTGAATACTTCTTCTAACACTGCGGTAAAAAGCTTAGGTGACAGCGGGTCTCCTTGACGTACACCTCGTTCTATGTTTATCCTTTCCCCTTCTCTTTCCAATTTTACTGTTGCTGTGCTTCCAGTGTAAATATTCTTTATTATTCTTATATATTTACCTTCTACGCCTTGTTTTTTTAATGCGTTCCATATTTTGTCGTGTTCCAAAGAGTCAAAGGCCTTATAGTAGTCTACAAAGCAGCAGTAAAAAGGCAGACCATATTCCTCATATTTTTCCAGCACCTGTTTGACAACGTGAACGTGGTCGACAACTGAATATTTGCTTCTAAATCCAGCTTGTTCTCTAGGCTGGTTTTCATCCAAAACCTTTTCTATGCGGCTTAGAAGAACTTTAGCAAATATTTTGTACAAATTAGACATCAGACTTATCGGTCGGTAGTTTCCCACGTCGGTTCTGTCACCTTTTTTATGTATTAATACTATAGTGGATTTCGTCCACTGAGTGGGGACTTTTTCAGATGTCAGTATTTCGTTAAATATCGAGGTGAGGGTTGGAATTAATGCACTTCGTGCTCCTATCAGAAATTCATTAGTGATATTATCAGACCCTGGGGCTTTGTCTATTTTTTGCGTTGTTATTGCTTTCTCTACCTCCATTTCAAGTATTGGTGCAACTTCAGTTTTGTCTTTGATCGTTATGCTATTTGTTTCTGTTTGCTTCGAGTATAGTTCCTTGTAAAAATCGGTAGCTATGTTAATGATATCCAGTCTTTTGGTGTTTAGCACCCCTGTTTTACTTTTAATTTTTGGGATCCAGTCTTTTTTGTTCGTTAAACTTTTTATCGCTTTTTTAATACCTCCAGTTCTGATAATATTTTCTTCGAATAGTTTTTGTCGCTGATTTATGCGTTCTTTCCTCATCTGGGTTCTCAATTGCTTCGAAATACTTGTGATTTCCTGTCTGATAGCTTTAGTTTTATTATCTATATTTATGAGTCGTGCTCTTTCTTCCTGTAACCTAGAGATGTGATCTGATATTTTGTTTTCCTTTTCTGCTTTGTCTCTTTTTCCAGTCGATACCTTATTGATTATGTTTTGTAAATAGTCGTACTTCTCTTGGAGACTGAATCGTTCAGTTTCAGTGTTATAATTTCTAAGTTGATGTTTTAAGTTTGTGTTTATTTGTGGTAGAGTTTCTGTTGTGGGGCGCTGAACGATTTTTATATGTTTTCTGGAGTTTTTGTGTGGATTTATTCTGAGCTTAGCTCTTACCATTCGGTGGTTTGTATTGAAATTTAAATTGCATATCACTCCGCAATCGTCAAATACCTTGCACTTATTTGAGAGAATGAAGTCTATTTGATTCTTGTGTTTGCCGTCAGGAGAACACCAGGTCCATATTTTGTTTTTCCTCTTTTTAAATACACTGTTTAGAATTGTAAGGTTGTTTTCAAGACAAAGATTTACCATTTTTTCACCATTTCTATTTCTTTTACCAGTTGTGTACGGTCCCATTATATTCTTTTCACTCTGGAGACAACCTCCTAAGGAAGTGCAGGCAATTCGAAAAAAGTTACAACCAAAACTAGAAGAAGAAAGGAAAAAAGGAAATATTGCGTATATAAAATATGATCAGCTGATAGTTAAAAATGCTACCGACAATATTCGCGAAAAACGAAAGCGAGAAACCTCGGACCCTCCTAAAACCCCAAAGATGCGGAATACAAAAGAAGATTCTAGAAAAGAAGAAACAAAGAGAGCAAACAGAACAAATATGGCAGACTACCTGTCCCGATACGGATCACACTCAGCAACCGTAACTCCAAAAAACTAATAAACAACCTCGGTAACCGGAAAATCAATGTAAATCTAACTACGGAAATTAAAAAACTAAACCCAATTCCTCCATACCGGCCGGTCACCGAGGAGGAAACTTCAGACCACCACCCTCCATCCACATTTAAGAATTCGAAACAGAAAATTAAAACCAAATCAGAATATCTCTACATAAATGCACTAAACACGCTCACACTGAGAACCGAGGAGAGCTTGCAAGAGTTGTTATTAGCTTTAAAGAACATAAAGTGGGATATAATCGGACTCAGTGAGGTGAGAAGAATGGGAGATCAGATACAGAGTATGATGAATTTATTCTCTACTACAAAGGGGAAACAAAGGGAAGACACGGTGTGGGTTTTTTAATAAAGAAGCACCTAAAGCACTGTATTGAGGAAATAATTGGAATTTCTGAAAGAATTGCAGTTCTAAACATAAAATTACCTTCCTTTAAGGACAAGTGGACTATCATTCAGATCTATTCACCAACAGAACAGGCAAAAAAGGAGGAAATAGAAACCTTCTATCATAAAATAACTTCAACAATAAATGAATATGGATCCAAAAATTTGATACTAATGGGCGATTTCAATGCCCAAATAGGAGATAAGGAATATAATGGCATTCAATTAGACCAAACATATATAACGTGCTTAACCACCTAATATCGGTCACTGAGACATAACTTTGGTGTTACAATACTACTAGTACTAGTATACTAATTTTGCACCAATTATCATAGTCGAAATAGCAGGTCAAAAAGAAACACAAAACATGCTATTTGTTTTTTCTTTATCTTAATCGAATACACTAGGTATTAGCATTTTGTAAAGAAAACACAAATTAAACATACTATTTTTTAAAAAACATTTTCACCTGGATTTTCAACAGTGATAAGGAATATAATGGCATTCAATTAGACCAAACATATATAACGTGCTTAACCACCTAATATCGGTCACTGAGACATAACTTTGGTGTTACTACTGCTACTGGTATACTAATTATACACCAATTATCAAAGTTGAAATAGCAGGTCAAAAAGAAACAAAAAGCATGCTATTTGTTTTGAACTTGAAAAATTAATTAATGTTAGGATTCATACCCACTTTAGCCACCTAACCTAACTGCCGCATTAATTAACATTAAAATCACTGGGACCGTGTGTAACGTTTGACCAATGACAAGAGGGCCGGCCTATAAGCGAATCCCCAAGGCAGGAAAACTACAAAACCGGAGAAATACAGACTCGCGTAGAGCTGCCACCATTTTGAAAACACTTTAAGATCAAATGGGATTAAACTCCATCCCATGAACACGATCGTATATGCTTTGAGGAAAGCGTACAAAACATATTTGGCAGGGGAGTTCCATATTGTGGTATATAATTCTGTATTGCATATAATGCTCTCAATTCCCTTTTCCATGTACATAATAAGGAATTCGTTGAAAAATGTCATATAATATCCTGATCTAGTGCCGTGCCAGAGGGCCAGGAATAACAATGTGAAAAACTGACTCAAGTTGCGATTACCGAGGAATTTGAGCCGTTTGTAGACGTATTTGGCGGCGAAATGGTTTGTGTTACAATTGAAGCTGTCGATGTAGTGCTGGAATTTCGTGGCGCCTTCGAACCGCATGAGTTTAATGTTGCTACAGCCGTCCCACTTCGACACAGTGCCAGCTTCAGTCTTTACAGAGCCGTTGTAGGAGAGGCCGAAGCGAATGCACGAGGCTGTAATAAGTTTAGAACATTAAGTAAACCAACATTTAAATAATTCCAAATGGCTGGGATTTGGGAACCTAGAAAGTTTTCCGGGACTTTACGGAAATTAGTGATTTTATAGATTTCGCCGTGCTCTTTCCGATTTTTCACTTTGAAACCTCGTATCCTTGCCGCTCGCGCCGCTTTATTGAAAAAATGGCTCCCAAAACAGTTATTGACCAATAACTCCTTTATGACTCATTTTGTGGTGAAAATAGCTATGTAATAAATTCAACTTGACAAAATTTTCTTCAATTTATGTAGTAACCTTTTTTTGTAAAATCAATAGTTTCATCGTACGAGAGACACAAAGTAGATCCAAATTTTCAAAACTCCCGGAAAACTTTCCAGGTAAAACTACCAATTGACTGGACCATTTTCTGAGGTGATTGCACGGCTTTGTCGTTATGGTGGTCACTATAGCTGCGACTAAATCCAGACAAGAGACAATTCAGAATAACTTCCCACTTCCCACATGCATCGTAATTATGTAATCGCAGTCATTTCATAAAGTTTTTTGCCTAATGTTATGTATTTGTTAAGGCTGCATAGATTTTGACAAGAATTACACAAGTCACAGACTGGTACTCTGGTAGAGGAGTACTAGGCTAGGAATGATCAAGGTTAATTTCATCTTTACAGCAATTGTTAGAAACACAACATAAAATATATTTTTATGTACAGTTTGTTCACGGTTCATTCACCCTGTCACATGTACTAAATTAAAGAACGACTGTCTCTCTCTTACATCAAAAACTGCCACAGGGCTGACGTATTTTCGCTTAGGTATAAAACCTAAGTATAAATTAAATTAATGTGCCACGAGTTGTGTTTTGTACCTCAACCAGCTTACAGTTCTACTAAAAATCTCCCACAGCAATTGTTTTTACAACATTGTCACACACAAAGACTAGTAACTTTTATTAATTGCTTTTTCTAGTGCGTATTTTTGCAGGGATTTTGAACAATAGTAGAAGAGTTAACACTCACACAACAACACTAGAGGTATTTGAGATTAATAAGCAATAATTTTTATGAAATAATGCCCCTGATCACAGTTAATAATTAATTTATTATATTGATATTCAATTGAATAAATCTGCACAGATTTTTTTTTTAATCCACTACAAGTTAACCCTTGACTGTGATCTGGCCTAAGATGGTAGCAAGCTAAACTGTTAGGGGAGTTTGGCAATTATATTAAACCCATACCCCTAGCCGGTTTCTACACATTATCGTACCGGAACGCTAAGTCGCTTGTTTGTACAATTTTGGTGGTAGGGTGGTAATTAGCCAGGCCAGACTAGAGAAAATTCAGAAATTTTAAATTCCCAAATTGATCCTACTGGGAATCGAACACGGGACCTCCGTTCAACACTGTGCCTGGGAAGTTGTCTAAACATAACATACACACAGAAGCATAATAATATAAATAAAATACCTTCAGTAAGCAGCCAACAGGAAATGTATTTGTAAAGTGCAAAATGTGCCCATAGACCACTGAAGAAGTGACGGTATATTATTGAGGTCTCCCAGAACTCATCAGACATCATGTACTTCATGCTAAACACAGTCGCTGAAAGGTGAAATTATGATTAATTATAATTTTCCATGATAGAAAAAACAACAACACAAAGACAATATCAAGCGAATTAATATTGGAGCCTATTGACAAAAATTTTATAAATTTTGATTTTTGGAATTAGCTTGCTGCCTGCTTGCCTGCTTCTTATTTCTTATTGCTGAGGATTGTAAACCCTATCCATTAAAAAAACAATTTAAAGTATATCGGATAAAAATGTGGTGCGGCTCCTAGCAGCATACTACTCAAACTCTACAAGTACATATTTTCAATCTCAATAAAATAATATGAGCTGTTTCAGCTAGGCCACAATATATCCATAGTAAAAAAAGAGGACCAAACGTACAGATAACTTGTTGTGAAATTAAAACATACTTACTTCCAAGTTGGTACGCAATCAAGTAGACCAATCCTAGCAAGAGTCGTTCAAATGCTTGCCTTTTTACAACTTCATGTTCTGCTTTAACAGGGAATTTATCTTCAATGAAGTCAATGTATCTTTTATATGAAAAAATGGGCCCCACAAGAAAGCTGGCCGGGAAGTAAATAAATCCGATGAGCTGCTCCAATGATGGTGAAGATGTAAGGGCAGTTTGCTTATCAATATTTTCTGTATTTGTCTCTCTCATCATTTTTTGTCCATCCCATAAATCGAAAGACAGTGCTATAAGTTTCAGTGTGAGCACACAGTGTGGCATGGTCCATGTTATATCATAATCTTCAGATTCGGTCACCACATAACCAACCAGCAGGTACGTCATGTTGAATACGAGCGTAAAAATTGCATTAGTGCTTGAGGGGCCTAGCACTTTTGTAGAACAATAAATAACAATACCTGGTATGATATTATGGTAGAGAGACCATCCAAAGTTATAAATTGCAATATCGAAGCCAGTGATTATAAAAAATAGATTTCTGTGTTGTGGGTACTCATCTTTAACATATTTATTATAAACAAAACCCAAGGGATATCCAAGCACAATCGATATAAGAAGTCTTAAAGCAGGCTCAGTGGTGCCTATAAGGTAGGCAGCATATGGTACAGGACTTAGCCCTATCCAACCCAACAAGGCTAGAAACACGCCGATCATGTTGCCTGAAAAAAAAATGCTAAAAATAATTTGGTTTTATTAGACATAGTCCAGTCAACAAATAGTCAAATATAGGGTATAGAGTGTGTGAGCAGGGATCTAAACAATTCCATCACAAACTTGTTCAAGGTGCTTAAGGAGTGAACATACTAGTCCTGGCATGTAGGAGGTGAGCTGGAGGGGGAGTCCTATAATTGTTACATACATTTAGCATGTTCACTCTTTAAACACCTTGAACATTAACTATAACAGAATGGCAAGAATATACAGGTGGCCCAAATAGTGACGTTAAACGAAAACGTGACGTATCTAAATATATATTGATCACGTGTCACGTTGTTTGTCCGCGATGGACTCCTAAACTACTTAACCGATTTTAAATTAAATTTGCACACCGTGTGCAGTTTGATCCAACTTGAAAGATAGGATAGCTTACATCTTAATTTATAGCCGCAATATTATTTTATGTCGGATTTGCAATGTAAGACGGAGAAAAAAGGAAAACGTTTCTTACGAAAAGCTCATTCCATGCGGACGAAGTCCCGGGAATCAGCTAGTTACTATTATAACATTAACCCAGGTTGGAAAATTTTTGGTCGAAAGTGAAAAGTTTAAGTACGACAGAAGTAGAGATGAATTTTCAACTTAAGATTTAAAATACTTTAACCTGTTTACGTCACTTCCGACTAATTTCAAAAACTTTTGGGGTTCATAAGCTTCCTTTATTAGTTAAAAAATTTGGTATTTTAGGGGGCATTATTGTGAGAAATTGGACTTCAAATGTGGTAAGGCAGTAATTTCTGAACTTAAAATTTGAAGGTTAAAATTGCCTATTTTTGACAATTTTATGGCTAATTGCAGTAGGAAATTTTTCGATAAAAAATAATCAATATTTTTCGATTAAGTGACATCAAGGTTACGTTAAAGTTATTGTCATTTATAGATTTGTCTTTGATGACACATAAAAATGCGATAGCAAAGTAAAATTTCACTGTGACAAGATTTAAAAGACAATACAATTTTATTGCTTTACCAATTGTTTGATTTACCATGTGTATGCCAAGGCATTAATGCATAGAACAGCTATTCTGAACTAAAATCATGTTGACGAAGCTTTCAAAGTTTTAATATGAATGGCCATCAAGTTAAAGCAAAAGCAAGTTGGAGCCAGTGAAAAATTCTGCACAGAATGGCCTAAAAAATGCATAACTAGAACAAAGAGGTTGTATTGTTGTGTTGTAGAGTCTGTTTATTATTTTTAAACACCTAGTATACTTGACCTAAGTTAAAAAATTGGCTCATTTGTATATTAATTAATAAATTGCTATAATTATAATTTGCATTATGTTACAGCTTTTGTAATGAGAATTAGGGTCAATTGCACCAATACACTATTGTGTATTACACCAGCCAATGGTTATGGTTAACATTTTTGACCACCTTAAAAAGATTTTGCTTGGTAAAAGTCAGAGTTCTAAATTTTACAAAAATTCTACTTGTTGACTTTAATTATGGTTATAATATATATATATATCTACTGACTTGTGCTGCCCAGGCATGCTACACATTTAGAGGGGTCGGCACATTTGATTCCACAGTACGTAGTTATTTGTTTAACAACAAAGCCGACCCGAGACAAGGCCAGTATAAGTTGGCAGGTTATTTTTACCATCCTGCTCGACTATGCCAAGATATTAAGCCGAGAGGCCTTTTTCCCTAACATATATTCTACATCTATACTAATATTATAAATGCGAAGGTTTGGATGGATGGATGTTTGTTACTCAATCACACCAGAATGGCTGAACGGATCTGGATGAAATTTGGCACAGAGATGGATTATAGTCTGGAATAACACATAGACTACTTTTTATCCCGGAAAATAAACAAGTTCAAGCGGGAACCAAAATACCTCAATCGACGTGAACGAAGTCGCGGACATCAGCTAGTAATATTATATTCGATTTTACCGCCAGCCTGTGTCGATTAATGCCGACCTGCCTAAATGTGTAGCACGCCTCACGCACGCCTTCTTGGTGTTTAAAAACCTAGACCATCGATAGTGCAATTGATCCTTAGCATGCATTCTGTAACCCAGTGGAGAGTGGAAGAGCGCAGTGGAGTGATCGGTGTGTAAAGAAAACATGTAGACAAACAGCAAATGGGCGTAAATATATTTTAGACGTAATAAAAACTGTAACTGGACAATTCCAGCACGTGACACGGATATTCGTTGAAAATTTATGCATTCTACACATCAATGATTCAGGTCAACTTGGTCACTTACCTACTTACCTCAAATATAATCTCCTGGACACGGAATTAAATTGAGAACAAGATTTGCTTGGTTAGTTTCAAAAAATTAAAATGTGAATAATTAGAAAGCACGTTGTTAAATAATGTAGGCAATATGAAAGGGTAAAATAATAAAAAGGAAACATCAAACAAGATTCAGGAAACAGATTTTTTTTTACAGCAGTTTTACAATTTACCAAAGATTTTGTACGTAAGTACTTATTACATCCATGCAATTTACAGACTCCGTTGTTGCCGTCAGAGACAAGTAACATATAGGTTGCCACTTGCCGTCAGAGCTCGTCAGCCTCACAGCCTTTAAGTTACTTGTCTCTGGCTGGTCAGAGAGAGCGGCACAGAGACCATTAACCAATAACCATAGAGGAAAATATAACTCGAAACAAGCTTTATTGCGAATGCTATACATACGATCATAGATAAAGACATACGATATTCACAGCGTACCTACAGTGTTGCTAACTTTAGAATTTTATTGCCGGGTCCACCTATAGCCCCCTGAGCTCTATTCACTCAAGGCTTTAGAAATTCTCAAAAGGGCTTGAACCCAGAGCCTTAAATCCAGTTAATAAAAAAGTAGACTGGAAAAGCGCGCGGTCGAACTGCTGAGTATGAGAAAATCATGGAACTAATAAGTACTACGTACAACTATTATATAGTACTTAATACTTCCATGGAAAAAATACACCTACAAAAAAAACCTGTAAACTTGGTGCGTTAATGTCGCTTGCGCATACGCATACTTTCCGCGTGAGGGCATTAGTGTCGTTATTCTTTTGGCGCGAATCTGGACGCCACTGGGAGAACCGAGAAACGTTTCATTGGTCAGTTGCGCTGCGTGCGGCTCCCCGCACAAGAAGCGGTCTCCTGGAGCTACGTTTTTCTTCTATCGACACGTCGACATTGTCACGCTTGTATCTTGAAACAACAATAACACTTGTGTAAGAAGTGACAATTGTTTCCCCAATCTTTGTATTTTATGGTATATGTCGGCGACATCCCAGGTTTTCCATCATTATAGGCTTTTAACGTCCCACTGCTGGGAATAGGCCTCGACTCTCATAGGAGAAAGGGAAATAGAGCTTAGACCCACCACACTGCTCCAACGCGGGTTGGCGGGCTTTTAACGACTATTATCATGTTAGTGATAATAACCGGGACCGACGGCTTAACGTGCTCTCCGAGGCACGGGGGTGAACCACCGCCAATTTCCAACTCCGGGCTGGCACTGAGAATTTTTTTTTTGAAAAACCCAATACCTAACAATTTTTATGCCCGACCGGGATTCGAACCCAGGACCTCGTGATCCGCAGTCGACTATGCTAACCGCTAGACCAACGAGGCAGTTATAGTGTTTTAGTAATACCTTTTTGGTAGCAAAGCAAAAAGATTAGGTAAGTAGCTACAAATAGTAGCTATAAAACGAAAAACAAAATCTGAACCTAAACGGCGTAAAATGCTTTAGAGTTATGTGTGTTAGATTTTAGTAGTCTTTTGGTAGGTAAATAAAATAACGGTCAATCTCATTCACGTTTTTGCTAACGGATTACAAATCTCAAGAAAGAAACTCAAGTAGGTGGTAGAGTCCAATCGCGTGTGTTCGTACCGCGCAGCTGTAGGTACTTATTTCAAGGACAGGGCCGAGTTACAATCTGTGACAACACTGTATAGATACCAATGCAGTGACGACGACCTACAAACAAAGGCTACAAGATAGTTTTAAATAAAACAAGTAATTTTTAAGAATTCTTTATACTTTTATGTTTGAAATTGAAATATTGCAACAAATAGTCCTTGTGTATACTCTACAGATTTATGTTTATAGCTCGTCAAACTTATCTGACCCGGTGGCCAAAATTTTCTTCATAATATATAAAACAAAGTTAGGTTTGTTCGAACACTTATAACTCTAGAACGGCTGGACGGATCTGGATGAAGTTTGGCACAGAGACAGATTATAGTCTGGAATAACACATAGGCTACTTACTTTTTATCCCGGAAAATTAAAGAGTTCCCGTGGGAACTAAAAATCCTCAATCCACGCGGACGAAGTCGCGGGCATCAGCCAGTTGAAACTAATTTTTATGCCTGTTTAGTTTTTATTTTATTTTTAATTTATACTAGCGACGCTGACACCGGGTCAGATAAGTTTGACGGATACTATCTAAACTGTCGATAAAAAAACAAATTCAGAAATCAAAATTGAACAAATACAGTAGCTATATCCATTGAATAAATAATTACAGTTCAAAAATATTAAAATAATAAATCAACTATTTTAAAGTTTTATATAAAAGGATTTCTTACACAATGTTTAAAGGTATTTACAATGCATGAATATTTACTGAAAAAAAAAATTAATTGTATCTTTAGTAAAAAAAAGTCTTGAGTGAATCTGATAGGAGTGTATTTTTCTGCATAGCATTATGTTAAGACTAGAGAGTCACTCACAGAATTTTAAACAAGGTAATAGAAATGGTAAATACAGCCTTTTAACACCTGGACTGCGTGTACCCAATTTATAAATTCAAATTCAATAGCAAAATTGTAAAACACGTAACAAACAAGCAACACCCAACCATCTCTTTGTACTACGAATAAGATTGGCTATTCAAAGCAAGAATGATTTGATGCAGCCTTTGCTTATTACTTGATTACCAGTGTCATGTTTGTTTTGAAAGATTTGTGGAAAACGATTTTTGTTTGGAATAGCTATTCTATACATTTAAATCAACACTCGCGCTCTTCACTTTAGCATTTCTATACATATTTTGAACTCTGTGGGGTAACTCTTCATACCCACAAACATATGTGATGTTAATGGCTAAACTTTAATAGAATAATTTTTAGATAAGTACAATAATTTCACTATAACACTGCAATATTCATATTAGCTAGCATCTTTCTATAAAGTAATTTCATGGATGGTACCACGTACATTTTAAATACCCAAATATTCCTGTTTCTCAAATGCAGGTTTAAATTAAGAAAGCGGTAGAAGGTGAATGCGCGACGTCGTTACAACAACACTTGCTGGTATGGTTTTGTATTTATAGGTGCCCCTGTACTGAACGGAGCGGACCGGAGATGACTTCAATAGACCAATCAAAATACATAATATGACAGATGCAACAATTTTATCACATCATCTATCAATAATCTTATTGGTCTGTTGAATACACTTCACTCCATTTGAAATTTAAACTGCTTTGCTATTGGATGGCTAAGCACCTTAAAAATGTTCTTGTGCGCCCTTAACACATTTGATTAAAAGGTGTGTCCAAACTTAAATCATGCGCGGGTGCTGTGTTGTCATTGGACGTCTTTCGCGCATATTATATTCGTAGGTAGACCTCAAGTCCTTACTAGGACGCGGCAACATAGGGATGATGACAACACAATCTAATCAGCAACTCTTTATCAAATTTAAAAATGCACTTCTAGTATGGAAGTTGTATGAAATTTACAGTTGTGACGTCTAAAATATCATTTTCCTTTAATCTTTATTTTAAAATGGTTAACCAACTTAAAACTAACCGAGGATGTGAATTTTAGGTCTTTTGGAAGACCCTCTTTAAAATCAGTTAGAAATAATTTATTTTTGATATAGGCATCATCCCTATTGTCTCCTGCAAACGCCGCGTGTTGCTGCCGTTGGACACACCATAACTCATAAGCAGTTTGGCGAGAAGGTTGTGTGAAGGTGAATTTCATACAACTTCCATACTAGAAGTACGTTTTTAAGTTTGATAAAGAGTCGCTGATTTGATTGAGTTGTCATCATCCCTATTTGTGTGATAAAGCCCTCAGAAATGACGAGCCCGACTGCTGGACAGTCCGTTCGCCTATCATTGTATTAAGATTAATACAATGATAGGCGAACGGACTGTAAAAGTTAGTCAGGTATAGATATACCTGACTAACTTTTACTGAATGCTGACCCTAGTTATCTAAGTATTAATGAAACCAGGTACTAGATTCCTTATTCGATTTACTCCAATATATACAGTATTAAAGAACTGCTAACAACGGTTCCTATGTAGATCTTGTGTGCCAAATAGAAGGAGTTTCAATCATTGAAGGTGCACTAAATCAAATGCAGGATGTGGTGACCAAGACAAAGCTGATTAGTTTTGGAAAAGGGGCCACCAAATGTTGGAATAACTTGTCTCCTCCATTCAGGGGTACAAACAAGTAAAAACAAATTTTATCTGAATTACTTTTCTTAATTAAAAATAAATTCAGACAATTTTGGTAAGTTTATATATGTATTTTAATAATTTACGACGGCTAACGAACAATTCTTTCTTACCTTCCGATATTCTATGGCAGATATTTTTTAAATTATAACTTTGTAAGAGAAATATTTTTAGAAAGCGACAGCAATAAACAAATTGTATTGTAATAAGGGAATTTGATGGCCGATGGGTGACTGACCTTCCATTGCATCATGTTTTGGATTAAATTAATAGATCAAATAATCTGCATTCATTTCGATATAACGCTTTAGAGGTAATAAAACCATGATAATAATAATTATGGTATTTGGTATGGGCATGCAATTCGGACAGTCTCAATATCGAGCCTCGCTCCTTACGATTATAATTCAAGAATCTTATAAGATCATTTGGAATAAAATTGATTTGACTAGAAGTTGGACGACGATGTTTACTTAGACTGTCGTTACAATCTATTCACAGAAATTCCTTCTACTTGGCACGCATAGTTTTTTCAACAGTAGCACCGATAAAAAATACACTTTAAACTTAAAGACTAATTTAACTTACTTCTACGCTGATGTCAGCCACGCGTACAATTTGTACAGCAACACTTAGGCCCTGTTCACACACACACGGTTTCCGAATTAAGAGTACTGTGACAGGCGAGTAATGTGAGCCGCAACCGTTTTTTTATCCACTACAAGTAAGCCCTTGACTGCGATCTCCTCGGATGGTAAGTGATGATACAGTCTAAGATGTCTTAGGGGCATGGCACCCCTATTCGGTTCCTACACGGCAACGTACCGAAACTACACCGCACGGCGGCACGTCTTTACCGTTAGGGTGGTAATTAGCCACGGCCGAAGCCTCCCACCAGGCACCGTGTACGTGTGAAAAGGTCTACGTCCGTTTAAACGGTCGAAACCGTGTGTATTTCAAAAGAGCCATAATAGGGATGATGACAACTCAATCAAATCAGCAACTCTGTATGGAAGTTGTATGAAAATCACAATAGTGACGTCATCAAATTACAACGCACTTTTTTTCTTTAATCTATATTTTAAAATGGTTATCAAACTTACAAAACTAACCAAGGATGTGAATTTTAGGTCTTTTGGAATACCGTCTATTTAATAATCAGTAAGAAATAATTTATTTTTGATAAAGGCATCATCCCTATTGTTGACGTTCAAGAGTAATAGTATTGTGCTTAATAGAAGACCATAATATAATAATTATATTCCCGGTCAAAATCTAAAGATGCTTTAATATTTGAGTACCCACTTAAAACTGTATCCTTAAAATTAGTAGTTCTTAACAGCTATGTTACTACATACATAATGTGCTTATGTACAATGCATATTTGAATTCAACACAAATCATCTATAAAATGTTTTTAGTTTTCTCTTTTCACTTACACTAAATTTAGAAAATGTATATCAATACAACAACTAAACAAGACAATATCAATTGATATTGTCTTGTTTAATATAAAACATACATTTTCTTGGTACAGTATAATTTAAATTTAAAATTAATTTATAATAATAGTTATTTAATACTTTTTACATTAATATTATAAAAGTTTGGTCATAGTCAGATAAATACGACCAGATTTAATTTTAAAAAAATGTCACGGCCATTACAGTACTGTAATGATTAAATAACTTACTTAAAACTCACTACCACTTCAAAGTTTGATATTTTATACTCAAGATACGACGATCAGCGATACAGCTGTAACAAAAGAAAACTAAAGATATTTAACCATTTTCACAAAAAAATAATCCTATTAATGTTATAAATGCGAGAGTTTGGATGTGGTTGAATCCAAACCACGTCAGAATGACAGAACGGATCTGGATGAAATCTGGCACGGAGACAGATTGTAGTCTGGAATAACACATAAAGTACTTTTTATCCTTGAAAATTATAGAGTTCCCTCAGGAATTAAACAAACTTATGCCACGCGGACAAAGTCGCGGGCATTAGCTAGTTTTACATAAAGCAGTAGTTGTAGGATAAATGTATGTAATTAGGTCGCTTTTCCACTGAATTAAAGCGCATGCAGACTAAGGTATAGTCATGATTCTATTTAGCTCTATCTCAATTCAATTCCCAGATTTTCGCTGTAATGCTGGGTATCCACTACGTTCGCGAACTTCTTGCGCTCCGCGCATCTGCAACCGCTCTGATGGAGACGGTACGCGCATCTCCATTAGCTCGCGGCCACGAACAGAACGAGCTCCCCTTTGTGTTCGCCCAAAAACCGCCACCGATTGGAGCGCGGAGCGCGGAGCGCGAACGTATCCACTTGTGGAGCAGTTGCAGGAGCGCGGAGCGCAAGAGGTTCGCGAACGTAGTGGATACCCAGCATTAGATATGCCACTGGGGCAGAGTCCCCTCAAAAAATCATTTCAGTTAATAGACACACGAATCGAGTACTCAGGTTGAGTAGAGTGGATGAAATCAAGCCCTGTCTTTTGGTCAACAGGCAGTGCGACGAGCGGGAGAGGCCATTACAACTGATAGAAGATGAATAGGCTAAAGCCAGGATCACAGTTTTTAGTTATTATGTAAGTAACATTTGCATACAATACGCGACCTAAAGACTGTTTACAGTTTTTCAAGTTACTCATGTGAACGACTTATGTGAGTAAAACTTACAAATGTAATCCTGGCCTAAGAGTATGCTAACCACACTATACTTAGCGCCATGTGTCGAGGCTGGTGTATCGACGAGGGTGCGACAGGGCAGGAAAGTTGGCTAAATTTTAATACTTATAGAAGATTCACGACTACATCAGCGTGGATTGAAGTTTTTGGTTCCCGCGGGAGCTCTTTAATTTTCCGGGATAAAAGAATGTAGCATGTATGTATGATCTATCTCTGTGCCAAATTTCATCCACATCCGTTCAGCCGTTCTGGCGTGATTGAGTAACAAACATCCATCTAAACTTTAGCGTTTATAATATTAGTATAGAGGAGTGAAGATATGCTTACCGCCCTGCTACTGACGTCGCGGGTAGTATGGCGGCGGATATCTTCCTATCGCGTAGTGACTAGGCTGGTGTAAGGGCGGGGGCGCGGGCGGCGCTGCGGGCGGGTGGGGAGCGGGCGGCGGGGGCACTGGCGGCATTGTTACTGGGGCGTGCCCTCTCATCGCCTGGCTGTCTGGCACCATACCTGGTCAATTAATACTGAATTAGAACCTGGATCAGCATACTATAAATTGGAAAACATAAGGCAATCATACTAATATTATAAATGCGAAAGTGTGTTTCTTTATTGGCCAACAGACAACCACCAACAAACATTCAGAGCGATTCAGAGTTGACAGAGCGATCAACGTGATTTTTTGTATGAAAATTGTTGAAGACCTGGAGAGTGACATAAGCTACTTTTTATCGTGGAAAATCTTAATTTTCCCAGGATTCCTACACCTACATCAACGCGTACAAAATCTTCTAGGGCTTCAGCTAGTTATATATAAACTTTAAGATCAAAATGTCTAAACCTTCACGTTCTGTGGCGGTGCTTGCATCTCCTCACACAGCACATAACATTAAGATTAATAACCTGTAGGAGGGCCAGCATAAGGGGGTGGTAATATAGCCCTGTTAGGTCGCAACCCCGTGTATACCAGGGGTAGTCTACTTGTAAGTTTTACTCACGTAAGTTGCGTATATTGTAAGTAACATACTTTAAACAGTCTTGTGAGACGCGTATCGTATGCAAATGTTTGTTTTATTTAATATTTAAAAAACTAACAAGTGGCCTTACATAATCTTCTCTTTTTCATGTGTCTCTCCATTACTGAAGGTCAGCAGTCAGTTTTCTAAACTTTTCCTTGTCCATGGCTAAGCGGAATAATTCTCCGACTGTTTTTATACCAGTCCACTCCCTTATGTTACGCAGCCATGACTTCTTCCTTTTTCCCACCCCTCTTTTGCCAGCGATTTTACCCATCATATATAGTCTGCAGCAGGCGATACCTATCGTGTCGTAAAATATGGCCAAGAGATCTTACGTTGCTTGATGGTTTTAACTCGGTCTTCTTCTGTCTTACATAATCATACTAATATTATAAATGCGAAAGTGTGTTTGTTCGGTTTATAGGCTTGTCCTTCAATCACGCTTCAACGGAGCAACGGAACGACGTGATTTTTAGCATGGGTATAGTTGAGTACCTGGAGTGTGATATAGGCTACTTTTTATCCCGGAAAATTAAGAAGTTCCCGCGTCAGTTAGTACATAATACGATACAAAAAATATTATGAAACACTCAAAATTAGTTTACCTGTTGGTGGTCCAGCGTACGGAGGAGGGTAGTATAGTCCTGTCGGCGGCACTGGATGATAGGGCTGGAAAGGCGGGGGCGCGGGCGCTACATGAGGCGCGAACATCGGTGACGTCACTACTCCGTGTATACTACCAGCTCCAGGGGGCGGTGGATAGCTATTTGAGCTCACTGTCACCGGTATATCTTGTCTGGTCGAGTATTGGTTGGAGCTGTTTATAGTATGATTGCAAGTGTTTGGACTTTTATTTGCTTCGAGGTTTGGTTCTGAAGGCGGCGATTTGTCGGACGAATTAACTAAAAATAATTAATAATATTGTATATATAATATTATTATTATAATAATCCATACTAATATAATACATATTTCACGGCCCACCTGTTCAACTAATTTTGATGAAATTTGGTACATAGATAGGTTGTATCCCGTGTTAGGACAGGCTACATTTTATTACGGAAACTTGAAGAGTTCCCGCGGGAATCAGAAGAAACCTTTATCCAAGGAAAATGTCTCGGCCATCATCTAGTATTATAATAATATTCCAATTATTTTTACTTGGCAAAATTAAATTTAAAAGCGATTCATATTTGCAAACATTATATTCTCTTGTTAATTGCAAGAGTCTGTAGGTCCGATAGTAAGTGAAAGTTCGTATTTAATTGTAATTATACGTACATTGCCGCAAAATATCCATAAACGTCTGCAATACTTCAGGAGGCGCATTATTATTAGTACTATTATGAGTATTATGATTATGATTATTATTATTATTATATATAATTTTGACAGGATTCGCTTTTCTAGGCAACACAGACAGTGCTTGAATTAGCGATTCATCTAATCGCAGTGAAGGTGATGGAGCCTGAAACATAATAATGTTCAATTATTATTTTAAAAATGCAAACGAACTTAAATTTACTCAATGGAAAAATAAATAAAAAATAAGAAAAAGGAGTTCTTTGGATAAAAAGGAACTGATAAAAAGTAGTTAAGTAAAAAGCCTACCTAAACACTCTTACTTACTATTCACTCAAGATATGAGGCAATTTCAAGGATAGATAATCAAAAATCCTAAGTAAGAGCCGGAAGCACTTTAACTTTTTCACTTCACTAGCTCAAAAAGGGCGCCTTTGTTGCCTAAAACCAGTGAGCAAAAGTGTTTAAAATTTAGAATGCTGTGGATCTCATTTTCTTGCAAAACATTCAGAAACTCCGTCCGTCATAGTCTAGAGCCTGAGAAAGGACATAGGCTACTTTTAAATGCGACAAAAGGGCTGTAAGGGGGTTGAAATAGGGGATGAAAGATTTTATGGAAATTACGTTATTTGTAAAGCTAGAAGCTTGAAACTTATTTTTTTAGGCTTTTGATTAGATAATAGATATAAATAAATACGACATTCAAAGTTTGTAAAAAATTTACCCTAAAGGGGGTAAAAATAGGGGATGAAAGTTTTTGTGTGATGACGCCGGCAAAAAAGCTTACGGCCCAGAAAATAACAAGTAATAAAATTTAAAAATTTAAAAAACCCACAACGAATTTGGATTTTGTTAATTTGAATAATTTAAATAACTCATACGATTAGTTAATAGAGTAAATACAGGGATATTATTTGTCATAAAGAAGATATTGAATCCCCAGAAGAAGTAGAGAAGTAATCCCCATATTTTACTTACCAAATCAACATTCCTTGCATCTGTCATCACATAATCCATGAGTTGCAACAGGAACTGATTAGGAACTGTTGAAACTCCCTGCAAACACGATCACAATCAGAACATAACATTAAAATAAATATTTTTTCATCTCACTATCTCTTAAAGGCTTTATAGGTCCAAATCTATAGTTGTAATTAGTTAGGTAGCCAATAGTAATTGAAATGTTCTGATACGCATTATTTATAATAATATAATATTCATCATTAAATACTGAAAATGTATATACAAGTATATCTTTCATCTAGCATTTCTCTTGATGTAGTGAAATGTAAAGTTGTGTTTCGCGTGACTGCAAAATTATTTACGTCTCGTGATTTTGAATTCCTCGATCCACTCACTTTTCTACTTTAGATCCTTAGAATCTTTCGCTTACTCGTTATTTAATGCAAGCATATACTATTACTTGTATTGAATATATTTGGCACTTATATTATGTGCCAAATAACAATTTGCCCTACCCTGCCTTGCCTAACAAATAACAATTGCTCGGTTCTGAAGAGATATAAAAATGTACTTACTGCTGAAAATGGTGCTTGGCTGAATATGTTATGGAATTGATTTTGCGGTATCTCCTGTAACAAAAAGTAACGTAAAATTGCAATAAATTTTGTAACTAATAGAGTAGAAAAACTTGCATGCATTGACTTGATTTCAGTATTTAGATAGTAAAAGTGACTTGCCAGAGGTGACTTCAAGAACTCTGGCAAGTCACTTGATACACAGCTATGATATTTTTTTGCGATTTATGAATAGGAATATGTCCTTTATGAGTCTTTATTCTAATTTTATTAAGTGACCATGATTGGTTGCAATTTTCTCAATAGTAGATATTTTCGATAGATTGTTCTAAAATTTTAATTTTTCAGTTTTATTCAGATACAGTAGTTTTGTCACCTTTTTTAAAATTTATGTAGATAAATGAAATAGTATTTTTTTTATCATTATTTTTTTATAATGCTGTTTTGATTTTTCCTCCGACTGTGCCCAATATTGCTTTTTTGCCATCATTTGAAAATCCTCTCTACATTTGCAAGAAACTGCTAAATTATCTGGTTTAGTTAAATCTTGCAATGCATTTATAAGAACAAAACTGTCTGTTTATAAGAACAAAACATGTATGGGCAATTTAACTTAGTAACCAGTTTAATGCAAATCTAGATAAAACGATTACCTCTACATTTTCTTCAACGAATCTCCTCTGGAAAAGATCCGTGCTAATCAAAGATTTCAATATTTCTTTTAAATTTTGATACTCATCAAATTTCTTCTTATACATCAATGTCTCATACTCTTCTTCCTCATAAATGGCATCCAATTGTTTCCTAAGTGCCTCAATCCTAAAATAAGGGTTGTCTAATGAAATTTATTGTTTATTTATTTCATAACAAACATTTGGACTATCAAACACATCTCTACAGTCGAGTCTCATGTCAGTTCAAAGTTCAGTTTTATGAAGGTTGCCAACTGAATATTTCAAGGACGAAGATTCAATAAATATCAATACTATTTTCATTATTAGGTTGAGTTCCCACTACGCCAAGCGGGATGTAACTGTTTTTATTTGTAACCTCCATAAACGACCAGGTTTATCCAATTTATATGATGGCTTGAGCTTAATACATTCAGCGGTTGGTCTAAAAAGACAACCTCAAATGATCAAGCCTCATAAAAATTGTATCTTATATGTTGTTGCCTGTATTGGCTGATTTCTAGCACAAAATAAGTGTTAGAACGTACGTTTTTATCAAAACTCAGCCAATTATTTATCTGAGGGACTGCTTATGTGTGAAGACACAAGCACTATATCCGTATAAAACTCGCCCGACGTTGTGGGACACACCTAGTAGTTGTAGTTTAAAATGGGTTGCCCATTACTTAGTTGGCTTTTATGATATAAAGAGTGTATGTTGTTAAATTCGAAGAAACCATTGATTCACATTCGCGAGCGGTTGCAATTTTACACAAAACAGTTATTTCGCAACCCAAGTCTGATCTTATATTAAAATAATATTTTTGGTAAATAATCAAATATCAATACATATTAAATATATTAAGTATAAAAAATAATAGCCTACGTTATTTATTATGCGATTGAATAACGTACGATGGTAAAAAATTACACATCTATACATTTGAGTAATTTTTTGATGAAAGTTGTTGATACAAGGTATTTTGATAAGCGGTTTTGAATATTATATTATCTTATGTAAAACTAGTGGGCCTGACAGACGTTGTCCTGCCGTGAACCTAGAACCCGATTGGAGCGCTTCCTACCGGGTCCGATTGTGAACATGAACAATTCCGGGACACATACAAAATCCATCAGAATCGGTCCAGCCGTTCTGAAGTGATGCGAGAACATACATCTTGCTAATTGATTTTTATTTGTATAGTTTTTTTATCATACAAACCTTATCCTGACAATAACGAACATAAAAAAAAAGAATTATCCAATTTGGTGCAGTTGTTTGAAAGTTATACATACATTTTGGCGATTCATTTTTATTTATATAGATTTATTGTTTCAATTAATGAACAGTTCACAATAATAAATTTATCATCTATCCCGCACATTTTTCAATTTAGTTTTAAAATTATTATTTCTTTGTAATTTTATCATATCACTGTCATTCTATGCTACGATTGGAAAGGTCTATAGAAAGTTACCGTGACTTGTCCCATTTACTGTTCTATTAAAACCCCCTCATACTATATTATAACATAGAAAATGTATTAGAAAGGAAAACTATGAAATAAATCGCATTCGAAATGTTATATACCAGCTATCAGTGATATATGCATTGCACAAAAATAAAAACTTAATTTAACGTGAACATTATAATTTATAGATATATAATACAAGTAACCGTAAAAGCGATATAAATTATGAAAATATATCGTAGTGAATTCAAACCTTAGCTCCCTTTGCACACACTGTTCACAGAGGGCATCTGCGCTTTTGGCCTCCTCGCCTTTCCTAATTTTGGTTGGTCGTGCTGAGAACAAAATAGATGATCGCAAAGCCATAGACAAGTGTATTTATCACACATTAATAACATTTACATTTAAATATTGAAAACGTGAAAGATCGATCAATTTTTTCATGAAGCCTTAACGTGTTAGACCTGTTGCAAGCTTAGGGCGAAAACACACTACGGACAGACAAGATAAATCATTAGCGCGAAACTGCACTACACGTTTTCGCACACGACGCAGGCGTTTTGCCCTGTCGGCTGTCCTGGCCGTAGTGTTTTTGCGCCCTCAAGGTCCCGGCTTTGTGTCGTAAGAGAATGCAATACTTAAGTACAAAAATACGTGAAATATTCTTCTAAAAAAAGTATAATACTTATAAACTAGTTTGTATTATATATTCATCCGCGTTGATGCCCGCGACTTTATCTGCGTCGATTAAGGTTTTTTGACCATCGCTCTTTCATTTTCCAGGATAAAAAGAACATACTTCCCCTGGATGCAACTTATCCCTTTACCAAATTTTATCAAAATCAATGAACAGATGAGCCGTGTAATTGTAGTAGACAGACAGACAGACAGACAGACAGACACACTTCTGCATTTATAATATTAGCATGGATTTATTTAAATTTGGAATATGTTTTATTGGTTGATAGGTTCTTTGGAGTCTGATAAGACTTAAATGTAATCCTTTTTTATGCAGCATGTCCAATCTTAAACTGCGGCAATCACTTGATTAAAACCTCAAAAGCAATAAATAGTACTGGGGGCATTACACTAGCAATATAAACAGGAAATTGCGATCTCATATCGCTTGTATTGACAGATTTGCAAGAACATTAGAGTATTGATAGTGTGATTCCCCAAAAAATAAATTGACAACAATTTTTTATGAAATCATAGGAAATTTTTTGTCTCCACTAAGCACTAGCAAATCTTAATATAACTAATTAGAAATTTCTTCTAAAATCGCTTATGCTATGAATGCTCTTAAAAACGTTTTTTTTTATATCGCTGAGCATATTTTTATATCAGTAAGTTGTGGAGTTATTGCATTGCTATCAGTTAGATTTATTGGCAGATGTATAGAAGGTATTCTTGCAATGATCGTTAATTTTCGCCAACAGAAAAAAATAATCTACCTATCGTAAGGATTGAGATTCATAGTATTGAAATCAAAGTTTGGCTTAGCATGCTGAGAAAAATAAGATAACCTTACCTTTCACATCCTCATTAGAAGCTTGCCTTTTCATTGACTCACTTTTGGGTTGCACAAGTGTTGGGATTATTGGTGGAGGTGGTTTACTAGCATCATACCTGAAAATATTATAAAGGCAGTATTAAATATCATCCCAGTAATAATATCAAAATCACCAATGCCAACAAAGGATAGCTAAGAACATACTTAACGACAGGAAAACTGAATAAATAAAACTGTTATTGCCTGGTGGGAGGCTTCAACCATGGCTAGTTACCCTACCGACAAAAAAGTACCGCCAAGTGATTGAGCGTACCGGTACGAAACCGTGCAGAAACTGATTGTGGTATGGTATATAACTGCCATACCCCCAACAGGTTAGCCCGCTACCATCTTAGACTGCATCATCACTTACAATGAAGTGGTGATAAAGAGATTGCAGTAGAGAGGCTTGTAGTGGAGTAAAAAAAAAAATAGTGTGTATAACAAGAATTGTATAATGAGCTATGCTACATCATTTCTTTGTAATTCAGTAAAAGCTTATAAATTAAACTTTTTTCAGGCAATGCTTATAAGGGGACACATTTGTAAAAGGCCTAGGTCACATATTTGTACATAAAATCAACCAGCACATTATAGATGCTTACATAATGTCAAGTTCGTGTAGCACTCTGTCACTGACTAGGAAGCAGATCTTTTTTTTTATTCCACTACAAGTTAGCCCTTGACTGCAATCTCACCTGATGGTAAGTGATGATGCAGCCTAAGATGGTTTTTTTTTTTGTTATTTCTATATTTTCTACCTAAGATGGTAGCGGGCTAACCTGTTATATTAAACCCATACTCCTATTCGGTTTCTACACGGCTTCGTACCGGAACGCTAAATCGCTTGGCGGCACGTCTTTTGCCGGTAGGGTGGTAACTAACCACGCCCGAAGCCTCCCACCAGGCCGAGAAAGAGAAAAAGCTGCCGAGAACTATTGCAGTTATTACAATTATATCAGGCAAGAGTTGTAGTGAAATATTTGTATTGTACCAAGTGTATACTTACATTGGTACTATTGGTGGAGGCGCCTGTGACATTGCAAATACTGTAGTTGGTGGAGGTGCTGCAAAACAATGGAATTGTTATTCCATTTTTTCGTTAAAAAGTAAATCTTCATTGGGAAATGTTTTTCGTAGTTACAAATAAGTTAAGAATCACATAGACTTTATATTAATTATACTACCTTAACTAAAAAAACATCTAGATAAAACTTGAATTATGTTGATTAAGCAACCAAAGGTCAATAATTATAATATTATGTTGTTTCATATGACTGTTGAAATATGTTTTTAACAAAAACTAGCGAATGCCCGCGACTTCGTCCGCGTAGATTGAGGTTTTTTGGTTCCCGCGGGAACTTTTTAATTTTCCGGGATAAAAAGTAGCCTATGTGCTATTCCAGACTATAATCTATCTCTGTGCCAAATTTCAACCAGATATGTACAGCCGTTGGGGCGTGATTGAGTAACAAACATCCATCCATAGTATGTATGGATTCCATACATCCAAACATTCGAATTTTATTTGATAAGTAAGTAAAAATTACCTGTAAATAC
This sequence comes from Erebia aethiops, assembly GCA_923060345.2. NCBI lineage: Eukaryota > Metazoa > Arthropoda > Insecta > Lepidoptera > Nymphalidae > Erebia > Erebia aethiops. Next base: position 6,208,336 of record OV281079.1, on the reverse strand, counting down.
AGGAGCCCTTGGTCTAACAGATGTGGCTGGTATTGTAGGCGGGGGCGGTGGAGGAGGTGGCTGTTGGATAGGCATCACAGGTGGCGGCCGTGGAACCATAGACGCGACGGGCGGCCGTGAGTACATTGAGGCTGGAGCCGGGGCAAGGCTCACGGGAACAGAAGTAGAAACCGGCGGCAAGGGCGGCGGCGGTGGAGGAGGAGGCGCACTCCCTAGACTCTCTTGTATATACAACGCTATCTGAGGAATAGTTTCAGCAGCTGCTGCGGACATATTGGCGTGACGTTGAGCTAAAACCTGAGGCAACTGCCCTGTCGCTTTGAACAAACTCTGCTCCTCTTTAGTCGCATGCAGATATGTACAGTGTTCACGTGCACATCCAGTCGAATTTTGAAAGTCGTGGCAGAACTTTAAAGTCTTTTTCATAACCTCAAAATTTAGCTCATGGCGGAACTTGCACTGGGTGCCTTTGGTACATGCCCCCCATATAAAGTCCCGGCAGAAATCTTTCTGTTTGTCCACATTGTCAGTGTTTGTCACATCATCTTTTTCATGATTTGAAGCAGGTTGTCCTGATTGTTGCGGCTGACAGCCAATCGGACCAGTTCTACTGCTCATGGACTGTGTATTAAAGAAAATTAATAAGAAAGGCTTATTATTTACTAGATGATGCCCGCGACTATGTCCACGGGGATTAAGATTTTTTGGTTCTCGGGGGAACACCATACTTTTCCGGGATAAAAATGTCCTTCCCCAGGATGTAACCTATTGCTATACCAAATTTCATCTAAATCAGTTGAGTAGATGGGCCATGAAAGTGTAGCAGACAGACAGACACATTTTCGCATTTATAATATTAGTATGGATAGCAAATTTTTTTCCAGGATAGAAAGTAGATTATGTCCTTTCCCAGGATACAATCTTATCCGTGTATCATCCATCATTCCACCCAAACATTGCATTTATAACATTAATATAGACTCATCCTCACTAGCAAGGAATTTTAAAACAAGCCTATACTTTATGATATTGCTGTAGGTATTATGCATGCTTAAATATCTTTCCCTTAAATAATAAAATTAATAGTGATAATTATTCTACTCACTCCAAATGCAGGCAGTAAAACCCATTCATCAGATGTGAAGTAGTGCTGTTTTATACAGAAAAAAGAGAAAAATGGGTAAGTAAATAAAATGATCAGACAAATACTTTTTTTTGTTCATCATTCTTACTCAAACAGTTAAATTTATAATAAGTCATCATTATGTCAGCCCTAACACAGACTATGGTCTGTTTGGGATGCAACCTCCAAATGCCAGCATTTGTTTTTAGTCTATCCCTTGTCCAACGATTTATTTTGCTGGGCATATGCACGTCTATGAAGTGTCATAACCATTGACAAAAAAATGCAATACTCCATAGACGCATCACGCATATCGTGAATAGTGAAGCAACTAATCCAAATTATTTTCCAATAGTGAAGCGATGTGCAATTTTATCTGATATTTCGTAACTCGTATTCTCATCTAGTAATTACAAGTACAACTTTCCTTTTCAAAATAGTCACAGAACTGCAACACTAGCTTTCCTTTTGTCTTTTAAGCACCATACATCTTTGGCGATGGATGGTTTCTATGACCTAACGGATTCATGTTTATTTACTGTATTATTGTACTGATATAAATGATTTATTTTAATACATGACTTTAATGTACTTAGTCATTTGAATGCTTGGGTATGTTTATAAAACAATAAAAAAATGATGAGCAAAGGTAAATATCAATGTGTCAAATCGATTAAAACTTCTCCATAAAGCAAGTTGATTGTTATCAAAAATCAAATCAGTAACAGAGTAGGTACATTGAATATAGATAATGCGTTAAAACATCCATCTGCCAAAAGTAAAATAAATGATTGGACAAAGATTAGTGCCTTGGTCTCCAAAATAGTGGTGTAATTTTAGATTTTTTTAATAAAATAAAAAAATATAATTTCTATATTTTTGTTTGATCTGTTAGGGGTGTGCCACAAAAAAAGGCCAGATTTTATCTCATCTTAAGATAAAGGTATCTTATTCATCAGATCACAGATGTCAGATACAGACACAATACCATGCATTCATTTACCAGAATAAATTAAAAAATCTTGCAATTAGGCAGATTTTTTAGATTTGCAAGTAGGTAGGTTAATAACTACAATTTCAAAAAGTTGGTAATAATAATCAACAGTACCTGCTGACAAATTACCTGTATAACTTCAACATTTTTAGAAATAACTTTTTCTCTATTTTTTTATTAGTAGTGAAATATCAGCTGAGGAACATGTCGCCATTTTATGTCCATTTCACTGCAAGCATGCTCTTTTGTTGAGGTTTTCAAAGTGCGATATCTATTCTAATCAACATCTGGCATATAAATAATTACATTACGCTTACCGATAGACTTTATGAGTGCATATATCTAGTGGAATCAAATATTTTAATGTCTTCAAAGAACTTATAAACCATAATATTATCTTCACTGTATTTCAATTATCTCAAACACAATATCTACTTCTACGTACTATCACCACGTCCATTAGATAAATAATCAATGAGTTCAGCAGAAATGTATTTAAATCTTTTCACCAGAGCCAAAAGTTCATAAAAATCAAAATTATCTCACAAGTAAAATTAAATAAACATCAAAATGGCGGCCAGAGACAAGTAACGCAAGTATAATTTACTCAATAGTGGCGGTTAGAATGGCGGCCATAATCAACACAGACTTCAACCGACTTCAGGTCGGTGATTTCAACGGTGCATGATCTACAACTTTGTGCTACAATGGTAGGCAAATATGTATGTAATTTATACAATATATTTACTACAACAGAACAAGATCTACAACATTGTTAATGGTACAGCAGGACGCAGGTATTGGAGGTACCTAAAAAATTCGTTATTTCATCGGAGAATCCAGGTTGCATGTGCATGCTGTGGGTAACTTTAGAAACGTGTCAAAATATTGTTTAAAATAGGGTTGTGAAACGGAGGCGTACTTAGCGGAAGCAGAGGCGGATGCGGAGGTGGATTTTGCTCTAGGATGCAATGAATCCGACATTTGCTTTTTTTTTTGGGGATTATAACTGACGTCACCTGCTTTGATTTGTACCTCTCGCATTGTAAGTCAACGTAAATAAACCCCCGTTACAACTCTGCAAAAAAACGGCGGAGATACGATTTCTTGCGAAAGTTCCGCACTTGGCGGAGGCGAGGTTCCGTTACAACCCTAGTTTAAAAGCCCTTTACCTATCTCAAAATGCGGGAAATGTAACATGGCGCTCGATGGAGATTTCATCGCAGAATCCACATTGTGCATGCTGTAACTTTAGTTTGCACTTTGCAACTAAAATCTAAAATTGCCCTAAGCCCCTAAAATCGAAGAAGATTTTTCAGCCACCAAGTTTGAATCATGGTGCATAGAGGTCTAGGCACTGCGCAAACGTAGCCACTTTTTTACCCAAGTACGGCAAATAATATTCAAATGCGTTAAAAATACTGTAATTAAGTTAACATCTCGCCTGCGAGCAGGCGATTGTTTTATGATTGGTCAACTGCTCATATATGACCAATGCCCTGCTCATTGCCAATTTTCCGTACCTCAACAGGAAAAAGGGACCCATAAAGGATCACTTCGTTGTCCGTCTGTCTGAGAACCATCTTAATATGATCTTTTTTTCGGGAACGCGTGGGTGGGGAGTTATCAAAATGAAATTAATATCAAATAAGGCGAGTTGGGGTAAGATAAAAAAAGGAGAATAGCGCCGAACATTGAGGAATTATTTTAATACAAGTAACATCATTGCACACACCCTTAAGTCTCGTCCCGCCCTTCAGCCTGCGTTAGTAGCTAGGTGAGAGGGCGCGTGAGTTACGTGGTGTTTTTTGAAACGACACATTTCCCGCGAAAAGTTGGAAATTAAGGTTGAAATATAATACGCACTACATAGAGGTAATTACTTAGTAAATTTCTCCTATTTAAAGATTTATCGTGCTTTTCAAACTAACCCCGGCAAAATTTAAAGGGGTAAGATGATAATATAAATCATTCCGTCTTACCCCGCTAACAAAATACATAGAAAAAGTCACCGGTTCGCAAACTGTAGTAAAAGATCAATATTCAAATCATCGTAAAATTGGGTTGAAATACCTGTTTTTTTGCATAATATTATAGTAAAAATACTAATATCAGTCTATACTCAATTATAAATAAAATAAACACATTTATTCTATGCAGAATTTTCAATTTGCCAGTAGGTACAAAATTATAAGACGAAAGGCTAAGTACGGTGTGAACGAATAGTTTTGTTTTTTTTTTTTTTTTATATGTGTTCCTCCCTTTTTTCCTCCGACATCGCGATCGCAGACTGTTCTAGGTCGGTACTCTGAATGGCTCTTTTTTTTTTTTTTTGCCTTTCTTTTTGCTTTAAATGAATTTGTACTGCTACACTTTTGTGCAGTGCATCAGGGACTTGCAGAGAACTAGACTATTACAGTTATCATAAGCTACAGTGTAAATCAGGCAAGTAAATATATGTAATTTTGTATTTTTTTTTGTTGTTTTTTTTTTTTTGTATTTTTTTTTCTTTTGCTTTCTATAGCTAATATTTTTTTTTATTTGTTTTTTTTTTTTTTACTTACTTTTTATATCCCTTTTTTTTTTTTTAAACATACATAATTTATATAATACGCAGATTATATAGCTATATATGTACTTATCTATTCAAATTACATGTTCTTTTTAATCATAAAATATTATATTACATTATATTGTTATATTTGTAATCATAGAATGTTTAACATTCTATCAACTATCTACTATAATAGGTAAAGTAATGCTTTAGTCTAATATACACATTGGTAAGTAATAAAATCTTCCATACATCATGTAAGATTGAGCATGCACGTTTTTTGATTAGCGGATGTTCAGTACATTATGAACACTCACTATCCAAGCTAATGTATCAGTGGTCATTTATTACTGTGTAATTAAACACAGAAATAAGAGCCTTTTCTAAGTTTATATTTACTGGAAAATCTTAATTGAGTTACCTTATTATGATTATTGCACAATAAGTAATATTATTGTGTTTTCTATTTATTATGCATTACAAAATACATTGTTTTTTTTTTTTAATGTTTACTCAAGTTTTATTTTCCTGTATTATAACTTTCGCAATACGTGTACAAAATTTTATAAATTTTGGTCTCATTTTGTTATCACTTATTAAATCATTTAAAGTGTTTATTTTTACATTTATACCTAATTCTATTTCTAAATCATTCCTAATATTACCAAATCTCGGGCACTCTGTCAATAAATGTGGTACGTCCTCTTATTCAGCTCTGGATTACATTTGCACGCAGGACTATCTTTAATCACAGAATAATATAATAGTACTTTAATTTTGAACCTATGTAGATAGTAGGAAAATCCACCATGTCCCGTCAGTACTTGCACCATTGTCGGATCTAACTTTACCTTCCTTATAATTTTGTAAGCTTGTTGTACGTTCGGCAGAAACAGTTTCGTGATGCTGGCCGTTATACCACCGGTATATCGTTCTTGCCTTTTTTCTATTGAGTCTGTCCTTATTGTCCGTTTGATATATGATAATGGGCATGCGTCGTAATCAGCTATCGTCTTCTTGTAGAGAGCTGCATGTTTTGCGAGGTAATCTGCTCTCTCGTTACCTTCGATACCTATGTGAGCTTTAATCCAATAAAATCTAATATCTTTTCCTTGGTCACGTATTTTGGCTAAATTTTTCCTAATCTCATGAAGTAATGGATGGTATGAGTTTTGGTTTCGCAGTAAATCTAATGAAGATCTAGAGTCGCTTAAAATACAAGCTTCTTTTTCTTCCCTTTCAACTACTAGTTCTACCGCTCGTTTCATTGCGTACAGTTCTGCTTGAAATACCGTACAATATTGTTCCAATTTAAGTTTTTTGGATTGAACTTCCACACCATTTTTCCATAAAGATATCGCTGCACCCACTTTTCCCTGAATTTTGCTTCCATCAGTGACTAGTAGTAGGCCTTGAACGCGATGCTCTTCCATAGTATTAAGTTCTAGATTATCAAGGCATGTATATACGATATTGGATCTCTTTGCAGGGTGTTCTAAATCCATAAAAGTGACTTTCCACTTTGACTCTAGTTCGCGGTCATCAGGCAGGAACCTGATTGGTCTTCCTCTTTTTGTTTCATACAGCAAGGCGTGTTCCTGGACTCTAAGGTCTAGTGGAACAAGCCCTGCCAGTAAAATCGCAGAGTGCAATGAAACTGTCCTATATGACCTACAGATTTTTTGTGCAAATCCCCTTTGTACTGTATTCAGATGCTTTTTTATACAAACTTTGTTTGCTGCTATTGCCCATACGCTGGCTGCGTATAAGACTATGGGTTCGATCACCGAGACGTAGATCGTCCTCGTTACCTCCGGGTTAAGCCCCCAAGTTACCTTTGCAGCTCTAGCTAAATGTTTATAAATATTAAGTGCTTTCTTAGATACGTTTGAAACATGCTTATTAAATGTTTTAGTTGCTTGCTTGCATGCTTATTAAATGAATAGTTTTGTTTCAAAAAATGACTCGTAACTATGTCAGAAAATCCTTAAATGCAACTTGTTATAGGTATGTCTTCATATCCTACTGTGGAGGACTTGGCAACTGCCATACGGAGAGTGGAGAACAAAGAAATGACAATGCAGGTAAGAATATAAGATAATATAAAGCTAGTTCGACTGACTTTCGTTAAGTACCTGAGATTTATGCTTAATTTTGTAAAATGGTTAGTTAATTGTGTGTTATTTTTGTATTTTCAAAAATTAATATACTAGTTACTTATAATTTAAACGTTTTTATTTTTATTTAACACATCCCAACTATCTACTTAAAAACCTGAGCCTATATTTTTTTTAAATCATATCAAAAGATTTGAGAACCTCAGACTGTCTGTCTTTTTACAGGGTAAGATTGATATATATTTTTTATGAATTATTATTTTTTGCATTAAGCAAAGCAAATTTCAGTTACTTTCTAGCTATTTAGGTCGCAGAAGCCGAGCGTTTCATAATCATCACGAATGCATAACGGCCATGAATACGATTCTAGTTAGTTAGTTCTACTTTTTCACTCCAAAACAAAATTATAAGCATTTAACATAAAACCCTATAATTTACAACAGTTTCAAATAAATACTATGTATCTCATCAAAAAAACATTTTGACTGCCCCCTACTCACTGTGTCCCCCCCGTCCCCGTCCCCCCTGTTGCCCCCTAAGTCAACGGTCCTTTGGAAAAAAGTCTGCATGATTTTTCTAAGTCAACGCATTCAAAAGATACGGCCGTTTATGCCGCATATTTGGCCCTCGCTAGTAATTTAAAACCTATAGGGTGCTTCCCGTTGACCTAGAATCATGGAATTTGGCAAGAAGCAAGGTCTCACAGCGCAAATATACGAAAAAATCCGAAAATCGATATTTAGGGTTCCGTACTCATAGGGTGTCGAATTTTTTGTCAGGTGCTACCGCAGCTTAGCGTTGCTATGATATATTTCTGTGGTGGAACGGAACTCTTTCTGCGCGAGTCTGACTCGCATTTGACAGTTTTTTCAATAAGTACAAGTGCCAACCGCTTTTTTTAAAGATTTTTTCCTGATTTTTCTGCAAACCAAAGTAGATCGCTACAATTATTTTTTTCTCTTTATTGGAATACATACAGCATAATATTAAATAACAAATGACAACTTAAAACTAGTTAGCATATTCGCCTGTGAAGTATTCACTACTCCTAAGTATGAAGAAATCAATAATAATAATTAGTAGTTACAATGAATAAAAGTATCGATAGAATTAAATTTAAATAAAGTTACAAATAGGTAGATATATATAAATTCTACAAAATATTATGTACTTTATGCATTGACTTACTTCCCAAACTTTATGTATTTTATTTAAATTCTGTCACGAATATTTCAATGCTGTCTTGAAGCTGGTTCAATTTTACATAATATATTATATTATGAAGCAGACAAAATATTTCTTTATTTGCAGATTATTTTCAGATTAATTACAAATCAAGTGTTGCTATCAGAATATAATATGCTGACCTAAATGATTTAACTGCAACTTTTTTTGCTAACCAAGTAGATTAATAGGAAATCATTTTACCTTAATGTTTCATACCAAGATTAAAACAATAAAATTGTAGAAAATAAAAAAGGCTCAATTTCAACAAAACATTTATTCCAAATTTCCAGTCTGGTATTTACAGGCATAGAAAAAGGCTGTCTTGATAGCTATTTTTGTTTTCACATTAATTATTCTTAAGCTTACCAATAAATAGTAAATACTTAAATAAAAAATAGAAAAAGGCTACACAATCATTTAATTACACGCAATATAATACAATCATAGGTAATTTAGTAAAATTATAACTTTTAATTAAATGAGGAATTTTTCATAGCCGTCTTTCCTGCGAGAGGATGAAATAGTTATCTAACGCTTTTGAGAAATCCGCTAGTAATGTCTATAGCTTTCCAAAGTTAAGGTTTTATCAGGATGTTTCTCATAATGTATGATGAAAACCAAGTGTCCAAATGTTTCAAAAAAAGTAATCTAAACTAATATTATAAAGAGGAAAGATTTGTTTGTTTGTCATGGATTAACTCAAAAACTACTGAACCGATTTACTGAAAATTCTTTCACTTATAGAAAGCTACTTTTTCAGCGAGTAACGCTATATTTTATTTTCAAAAAAATTAGAGATCCCTACGATTTGCAATAATGTGAAAAAAATTGTCTCATCTGGGAGCTTCCGTGGCGTACGCTGCGTAAATAGTAAAAGTTACACGAAAATCATGTATGGTGGCATTGTTCCTCTCAAAAAATTCAAAAAAAGCCCGCAATAGCTTAAATATCCATCTTTTAAGGTTGTCTCACAATAACCACTTTTATATGTTTTTTCAAATTTGGTCTAAAACAAACCTGTACTTTTGAAATTTGAAGGTGTTTTTACTGACATTTTTATCCTTATCAAAATAAAATGGTTGATCATCTCAAGTATTTAATATAGACCATATTTGCCCTGTACACCTTTTAATCCAGATGAATATCTTAGAAGATATCGCAGTAGAAATAGGGGCGGCCGCGACCTGCGTGTGTAGATATCGCAGTGCTAAGCTAATCACTTACCGTCAGGTGAGATCGCAGTCAAAGGCTAACTTGTAGTGGAAAAAAAAATTAAAAATGTAAAACCTGATGTGCTGCCCAGTACTGACTGGGTATTATTGGCTATGGACTCCATATAATGATTAAGTGCTACCCGTGCGAAGCCGGGCGGACCGTTATTTATATATATTATTATATTTCGTACAAGGCGGAGGCACATTTAATAGTACTTGGTATAGAAACTGAAAAATTTGTTCTTTTTCTCGAAGTTCGTTTGCCTATGTTTGTGTGTGTAGTGCATGTGCGTACACGACATTATTATTCTAGTGTGCGTATAAGCTCTCGCTCTGTCACTATCGCGCACACTAACAGTGTGTGTGCGTATCCAGTACAACAAACATAGTCAAATGGACTAGACGTGAAATAGTAGTGTGTAGAACATATTCTGTAGGCACATCACTACATTTTATAGTACATAAATTGTCAGCGAAGCTTATATTTTTTTGTAAAGGCCGATACACATTCTACAAAGTGTAAATTGCGTAATTCAATTTTTAAACTATTATTAAGTGACAGAATATGAACAATCGTGCGAAAATTTCACGATGTTCCCTGTGGGAGAAACATTCCGTTAAGGCTGACCCTCTTAAGCGATGCTTCGCCCCTTAAAAGAGACTCTTCTCAGACCAGGGCGCGTTTGGAACCTTCATAGCTTTCGTTTGGGATATCCGTTGTTAATTATCACCATTGCGTCTCATACTTAACGTTCAGAAGGTGAACTGTGTATATAGGTAATTTTGAATAAACCTACTTTGAATTTGAGTTTGACAGATTATGCACATTTGAATTAGCATCATTTAGCAAAAAGTGTATGGGTCTTTAACAGCCCATAGGTATTATATATATATATATATATATATATATATATATATATATATATATATCGCACCAAAATATTGTATGGATACTAATATCTCAAATAAAAAACCTAACATAATGAAAGTATAGCCATAAAGTATCACAAAAAGTAGTGTTAAATTAAATCGCAACTTAAACAGTTAAATATTATGTATTAATTAAACAAGGAAAACAACAACAAAAGCCATATTTCTAAAGATCTATTTTCATATAATTTAAACATTTCTAAATAAAGACAAATTTATCAACTTTCATTGGACAAGTGGGTCTTCCCACATCCTATAAAAAATTTTTTTTTAATCGACACATATTTAAATAATTAAAGTATTTATATAGCCTTCAATCTAAGTTATATGTATTTAAATACGTTAGATACAAAAAATACACATCTTGTGATGATTGATCTTTAAAGCTAAACCTTAACTTAATTGTTAGGTACAAACTTTCAGGAAGTAAAAGTAACGGAAGAGTAGTGTACTGTGTAGTACTGTGAGTAGTGAGTAATGTAATGTATAGTAACATAACTCTATGCATATAAATTAGGAATAAAAACCATTTTACCTGGTCCGAATCCACGATATACTACTTAATATTATAAATGTGACAGTTTTGATGTTTGTAACTTTGTAAGTCTGGTTACTTTCATCCTTCAATTCACGACTGAACCGATGTAGCTGAAATCTGCCCGAAGTCGCGGGCATGTTCTTGTACTTATAATATTATATAACGAAAACCAGCTATCATAAATACAAGGAATGTTAGGAAACGATAATAATAATAGATAAGAAAAGACTGAATAAAAATTTTCTGGTGATTTAGTCGGAGATAAATTAAGCAAAATTTATTAGTCCTTAACTCGGGCATGTAAAACCTAAATTATACCTGACATCCCATTTTGAATAGGCAGTACCTATACCTGCTGGGTAGGTTCCTTCTTCATTAACAATGTTGTCAGAACCCTGCATAAAACTAAAGGTATTTTTGGGGAAGCTTGCCATCAGATAATAATTATATTTACACATTACATTTTAATGCTGGTGTTCTCAAAATTATAATCATTTCTTTAACTTTGTTAGTGTATCCGCTTGTACATAGATGCTATGATATATCATATAGGATGAGTACACATAATGCTCTAAATATATTATACTGTTTTAACTAAATAATAACATGATTGCTTAGCGTTCCCATTACAATCTTTTTAAGATTAGTAGGTACTTCATGTGCTACTTAAATAAATAGAGTATCTACACACAAGTTATAGAAAACTACCAAAGAATTTTATAAAAAAGTTACCTACTTACTATATTTACATAGTTCTATACACATTATGTATACATATATTTCTAAATTGTGAAAATATAATATAATCTGTAAGTACACTACTACTGTAAATCTAATAATAGTATTGTAAATTTTTTAGTTAAAAATTTTGGTAAGACACTCAAGAAGTCTAACGTTTCTATTTGATAAATTGAAATAAGAGAGCCGCTCATGATTTGGTTTTAAATTCAGACTAGAAAGTGACAACCTTATTAATAAAGAAATCCACAATTCTATATATAACTCAGAAATATTATGGTGATAGTTTACATTCAATGTTAATTAGCAATAATATAATATTTAAAGCAGTTTATTTTAATTACTAAGGGCTTAGGCAGGCATCTGTAATATCAGCGCTAAGGCCCAGGTTATATTAGCAGAATCTGTATTCATGTATCTGCCGAGGACTATTGCCGATTCAAAATTGAGTCTGGAATTTGTTAAGTTTTATATAACAAGTTCACATAGAAATAACACTATTATACAAATCCCTAGGACATTTAATAAGTATACATTTGCGAGTTTTTAATAGTTACGCACATTATTATTAACAAATATATGTATCCGTATACAATATACATACACAAGAATTATACTTCTAAAGGACAAAGAATTACTAGTAATCTTTTTGGACAAGTAAAAACGGTTTGAATTTACTCTCATTCACCTTTTTCTTTTTAAGTCGAAGGATCCAGTCAGGTACAAGTAACCATTTTGTTGTATACCTGACTTGATAAGCCTTTTATACCAAATGTATTAAACAAAAGTTTTAGGAGGTACCTACCTAACTATACCATAATCTTAGGTGTGAAAAAAAACGGATCAACTTTACCCAATAATTATTACACGAGACAAGACCGCTTTTTACTACGACTTTCCTTCTCTTCCCTTAACACAAGCGTAAGTGTTGAGCGTTGAAATACTTTAGTGACAAAGTGAAATGGACCCAAACAACCTTGATTAAAAGTCGGAAATCAGATCAGACAGAATTCAGATTCAGTATCGAGTGCTCCCCATAGATGTGTGGACGAGCTTGAGCTAAAAAAAGGCTTTTAAAGTACATTTTATTTTACGCCTAAGTTTATGTTCGAATACGCTCATTGCAGGTATGATTTCAAAAAACAAGAAAACCGGAGCTTTACTTCTGGGTTGTTAAGTCAGCAACCAAAAGTAAGGACTCGCCCAGACTAATGGTAGAACACTGTGAACTTCAGCGCTAGTCAATCCACCGGTAGATCCCAGTGAATTAAGAGTAATCTTTTACAAACTGAGCCATAACATGGTAATATTGTTACTACAAAAATAAGTGTAATTTGTGCCCTCCATAGAGATAATATATACATGGAGAGGCCCTTACATTCTATACATACTAGCGTTTATACAAATATGAATGAACGAAATGTGGAACGGTTCGCCATTTTCTGTTCACTCTTGGTGGTAGGTTTGCTGTCAAAAGTTTGTTTATGTTATAATTATTTATGAACATTTAAGAACAGGCTGCCATTTTATGTTCATAATCAGCTGATAAATTGGACACGTTTTGACATAGCTTAGGGCATGTCCATTGTGAATACATATTCCTTAGTCATTGGTGCCCTCCTACATTTGCAATAAATGACGACAGCGTAAGGTTTATCATATGCAAATAACGAAAGTCTGTTTATCTACTACTAATAAAGATTTATCCATCATCACGTTAAGGATCTGAAGCCTTAATTATCGCTCTGTACTTAACACTAAGCATAGATAAATAGTAGGCTTGTTACGAATATAACATTCAGCTGTATAACCCGCGACGCTACTTGTAAATAATGATTTAAAACAATATTCTAAACATTTATAATAATGGAGGTAGAAATTGTCATAGGGCATATAAATAATTATTTGCGATAAATTACTACTTAGTACCTACTACTAACAACTAAAAGCAAAATGTAGAAAACACTAATTAATAGATGATTACAAAAACAATAAATTATAACTTGAGATGTCAAAATACTTAGGTATTAGAAAATGTGATATTGTATTAATTATAGTAAAATAAAAATAAAATTTAACTAAAAGGGATATCGTGTGTTAGAACCTAATTCTGACATTGCAATATCCTACATGATATCAACTTAAAAATAGCGTCATATTGAAAGAAGAAATGTATAACATGTTGCAATCAGAAATATTACTTGTACACAAATCTGGTAAATATATCTGAAGTATTGATATCCTTTTCTGAAAGTTCCCTGTGGTATATATTCAGAGCTGTAAATTTAAAGTTTTGTGTATAAATTGCCATCACTCTAGTTTAAATTAGAATGTATAACGCCGCGATATAAAGTCTGCCATCACTGAATAGTTATATCCCTTAAAAGCCCACAAAAACATTATGTTATTCATTTTTCATGTCGAGCTTGGACACGAGTGGGAACCGCACTATGCGCAGTTGGTTCGCGTAATCGCACACTATAGCGTCTTTCAACGGCAATATTTGCCGCACGAATATACAGCCGTCGCTTTGACCGAACAGCACCCGTCGAATGATGTCACCGCTGCTGAGGTCGTACGCTGTTAAACCACTCCTATCGCCTATTACCAGGAGAGTATGCGTCAGAGGTAGCATTCGGCTCATATAGTTGAGTCCGATGTGTATGGAGTTCAGCATGTGTCCTTGAAAGCGGTCCCATATACATAGCCGTTCGTCAGAGCCCGCTGATACGACGTAAGAGGCGGTGTATGCCAGTGACGTCACAGCGCCGTCGTGCGCTTGCATGCTGTATACGCATGCACCTGTATGTAGGTCCCATACGCAAAGCAAGCCGTCTTGTGATCCACTGCCGGCTATGGTAGGTGTGGCGTGGTCGATGAAACAACTCGTGATAGGGCCACAATGGCCGTGGAGAGTGAACAGTGGGGTAAGCTCAACGCTAGAGAAAACTTTAAGGATGTGGTCTTGACCTCCAGTGAGAATTCGGCCGCCGTCGCAATGCATCTCTGTAATTGGTTGTTGATGCGGTCTGCAATGCGCTGTAGGAACGCATACGACTTCGTCGCTGTCGCTGTCCGCATCGTATGAGAAGCTCATTCGCCCCCTGTGTTCGTCCAAGCCGGGCATGCTTCCCAGTGAGTCTGCGGAACCAGTCCGTTTGTGTGCTGCAAACGAAACATATGAAAATGTTATAACAAGTAACACGCCTAATAATAATGGTTTACAAGTTACATGAAAGGACACGGCAAACGTGGTTATTAAAACTCGATGAATTTACAGTGTTACCCAACAAGTTGACTTAGAATTGCATCTTTCTTTTATTTGTTTCGTCTGGGTAGATTTCCGTTTACTAATCGTGCAGTGCCTATCCTGGCTGGATTAAAAGATCGAATTTTAGACCTTATTCCGTATAGGATCCATTCTGTAGTAGTTCCCGTCACGAGATCTTAGCCAATAGTGAGCGATTGTCCACCTATCAAAGGTCACTCTGTAGCCATTAGCTTATTAAGTATAATATTGAGAAAGAAGGTCACTATAAATATTAATCCACACACAGCAACTGCAAATGTAGCAATATTATGATAATCACCAGCCACCACTTAATGCGCAGTGGCCAAATCTGTGTTACTTTTGATAGACTTGTAGAATAAATGCATCCCTCCGGTCTGCTTTGTAAAAGATAGATCTGTCTGCCAGTAGCAACAATAAGACTATACTTGCGATAGTCAAGTATACTTGACGACCTCTGTGGTGCAGTGTTGAGCGTTGATGTCTTAACGTGCGAATGTCCCGGGTTCGAACCCCGGCTTCAATTTGGGAATTTAAAACGTCTGAATTTAAAAAAAATTAATAAATTGGCAGTCATAGGGACTTGCCGATACAAGTGAAAAGGTTATTTTTTAATTTATTTTTTATTAAAACTATTAAAATATAAAACTTAACATTAAAGCTTAAAGTTTAATTTCGAATGTAGTATATTTATACGTTCGCGAGCATGTTGGTCACGGACACGCTAATCTAAATTTTGACCCCTTACCAAAAAGTGCTCAACGCGCCTAAAGTTTTCACTTCAAAAAATACTCACTACGTCGATGCGCAGTGCTAAACCGCCAGTCGACGTGCGCACCGGAGCGCGCGTTGTACGCATCCAGCCTGAGTAGCGTCAGATGGCCGGACAGCGCCGCCGCGCACACTCGCCGCGCGCCCGACAGAGCGCGCACGTGTGTCACGCCCTTACCGCTGGAATTCCTCTCCGAAAACCACCACACGCACTGGAAATGTACATCAGAGTTACGAGGCAGACAGAGATGAGTCTTTTTTGACGACATATTGGATAGAAGCAGGCGTTAGCTTGCGGAAGTCCGTGACAATGAAGGAACATTAACGCGAAGGAACGGAAGGAAGTGGATTATAGCGAATTAAATTTCTAGTTCCTTCATTGTTTTGACGAATTTAGTATAGTTTTTTAAAAATAAAAAGCTAGCTAGCTAGCGCTTGGCTGCAATCCGACCTGCTTGCAAGTGGTGATGCAGCCTAAGGTGGACTGCGCTTGCCTAGAAGATGCCTATTCACTCTTGATTTGAAGGTATCTTTATCTAGGTACCTATATTAAAAGAGGAGGGGAAAACGGAAGCCGGAAGGGCTTTCCATATCCTAGCGGTTCGAATTAGGAACGAGGAAGCAAATAACTTCATACGAGTCCGCGGAATTTCGACTGCGTAAGGATGTTTGTCGAAACTTGAAATTAGTCTCTCTGATCCAGTAGCCAGTGCTGTGTATAAATTATGAATGTATAATTCTAAAAGAGAGTCAAGTCGTGCGTTAAGCAATTTTGCTCTTATGATGCCTGGTTTGATAATAACTGCAACACCCATTTACTTAAGTCATCTCACTTTTAGTTAAGAGTTTTCTTATCCATCTGTACACATAGCAGTCAAGGCTAAACACTTCAATAGTCAACTTTAAAATAAGAGCAGAACTCACAATTAATTTTCCAGTGCTTGCCTCCCAGAACTCCAATCTACCGTCGGAACACCCCAAAACGATGAGGTTATTACTAAAGTCCATACACCACACTGGAGATTCACTCATTGCACTCGCCCGCCAGTTCGAATTCGCCGCACTTGCCATATCACAATTAGTTCTAACACTTATTCTACTGCCACCCCTATTTCTCAAACTACCCAAGGAATTGTCACAGCGGTTCAATGCATTTATATCACTTGCATTCTCCTTCACAATAGATGTATTTAAAGCTCGCTTTCCTACATTTAAATTATTTAAGTCTTTGTTTGTCTTTTCGTTCACTTCGTACATGTCACTTTGGTCGGTGTAGTAGAGGTCTCTGTAACAAAATCATTATTACAAAAAACATATAGTTTTAGAAATTAAAAAAAATCCAATTCAAATGTTTTTTATTCAAATAAACTTTTAAAAATGCTTTTGAATCATCAAATGAATCTACTAATTCGGAATGCCATTCCTACTGAGAAGAACTAGCAAGAATTTAACAATAAAATCAAATATAAAGTTTAAATATTATGTGACCGCACAGAATTAGATTTGATATCAAAATCGACACATTTATCTCAATTTTACTACAGATTGACGGATTCTTGTTTTAAATTTCCACCATGTTGAATGCGGTACGACGTCAGACAGCCATTGATACACAGAAAGTAGTAGATTATTATATTAGTATATTTTACCTGTAGGCCTTTGCAAATTGATATTTTGTGTTTTCTTCTGGTGAGAGATATGATGAATCTCTGTTGTTATTGGACTGAAACTGCAGGTTTCTGAGATGGGTATTTAGCCCTCTTCGAAGTCTCGGAACATTCTGCACAGTAATTTAACTAATTAGTACAATACATAATATTCTTATCAACTCTTTTTAATTTTAATTGTTAATAACTTACATCATATATTGGTTGAGCTGCTAAATCTGGGCAGTTACACGCTGGAATAAAACAGTATACTTTTTAATAATATTCTGATATTATATTTATTAAGTGTTATACATGTACTTCCATTCAATCTGTTTGGAGGTTAAGTATAGTGAGCGTTCACAGCCAGAAAATACATCAATGACACAAAATCTTATTGAGATGCTAACTGTGATTAACTTCTTAGTTTGGATAGTAATTTCTGATGTTAGGATGTTATAGAACTCACATTCAATTTTAATTTGTTGTTCACTGATAGAATTTGTCCTGGTGGCGACTTTTTCATATAATTCCATCTGTAGTTTGAAGTACCTGTGAAAGTATCGTTATTTTAGGAAAGAATCAAACGGAAATTTCGCTGCAAATAAAAAGGTCTGGGCAGAATATTCTATTCGATTTAGAAACAATTCTAATTGTTTGGTAGTTCTTTGGTGTTTTTTCGCAATATTCATGCAAAAGTTCATGTCCGCTAAATGTTTGGATATTCAACTGTGCCAAACATATATGATGATGACCTCCGTGGCGTAGTGTTTAGCGCTGTTGTCTTAACGTGCGGAGGTCCCGGGTTTCATTACCGGCTGGGTCAATTTGGGAATTTCGGCTTCGGCCGTGGCTAGTTACCCCCCTACCGGCAAAGACGTGTTGCTAAGCGATTTAGCGTTCCGGTACGATACCGTGTAGAAACCGACAGTAGGTATGGGTTTAATTAACTGCATGCCTCTAACCTAGGTTAGCCCGCTACCATCTCAGACTGCATCATCACTATTACCATCAGGTGAGATCGCAGTCAAGGACTAACTTGTAGTGGATAAAAAAAAATGAATTTAGCATACTAACGCGCTTCGGTCAATGTTCGTAACGATCTCTCCGTTGAGCGAGTCCCATACTTTGATGTTGCCTTGCAGGCATGAACTGACGACCTTCTCGCCGTCTGTCACTAGGCATTCCACCTCTTGGCTGTGGCCTGCTACCACTAAGGGTACCGCTTCCATGACCAACTGCAAAACAAATAAAACAGAATAAAATAGTCGTCAAAACAGCAATACTGGTAAAGATTAATCCGTGACTGATTAGGCACGGGTTTGATATTCTATAACAGGATTTATATGAATCAATACTTAGGCCCGGACTCCTCCAGAGCGGAGACGAGACGAGAGGAGAGTGGTAGGGAATTTATAATTTCAAAATTTTCCCTGGTCTGGTCTGCAGGCTTCGGCTGTGGTTAGTTACAGGCACGTGCTACACCCTACCGGCAAAGACGTGCCGCCAAGCGATTTAGCGTTCCGGTACGATGACGTGTAAAAGCCGATTAGGGGTATTGGTTTAATATGTGCCATGCTCTTAACCACACCAGCACCAGCTGTCTACCATCTTAGATTGCATCATCACTTACCATCAGGTGAGATCGCAGTCAAAGGCTAACTTGTAGTGGATAAAAAAACTGTGCGTTTATCTTAACATCCAACGCTCGCTGCACGTAGTTCAGTCCCGCTCTAGCCAGCACACATCTCCGCTTCGGTGAATACACCCTAGCTGAAAAACATCTCTTCTCGTCTCCGCTTCGGACATCTCCGCACATCTCCGGTTTGGTGGAGTCCGGGCCTTATAAATTCGAAGGTCTTTTTTCAAGACTCGTCTGAAATCTGGCTGTCGTTATACCAGTTTTTGGATAGTAAATAAGTACAATTTTTGTTAGGTTATTTTAGTAGGAGAAATTTACCTGTACAGCAGGTTGATTAGCTAATATCTTCTTGTATTCGGCATCTTCGTTCCATGAGGCGCGCCATTCCGCGTAGTGTTTCGAGCAAATGCACCTGTGTTGAACAGTTAATATGTTACCGCAAAATACGAAAATCAGTTAGATAGAGCCGTGTCCAATAATAAGATTGCATAATCTACATTCAGCAGCCTAACTACCAAGCGTTCGTTTAAGTGAATAGAACGATATCTTTGCTTAAATATTCAAATAAAATAATTATCCGAGTTCATAAATATTGATAAGATTAAAAAGAATGCAGCCCAGAACGAAAACTTATCACCCGACCCCACACAGTCATGTCAGTTCTAAAGCGAGAAGCCACCACCACGACTACAGCCCATTAACGTCCCACTGCTGGGCACAGGCCTCCACTCTTATAGGAGAGAGGGAATTAGAGCTTAGACCCACTACGCTGCTCCAATGCGGGTTGGCGGGCTTTAACGACTATTATCATGTTAGTGATCATAACCGGGTCTGACGGCTTAACGTGCTCTCCGAGGCACGGGGGTGATGCACCGCCAACTTCCTAACTTCGGGCTAGTACTGAGAATTTCTAGTCAAAAATACCCAATACTTATTATGGCCCGACCCGGGACTCGAACTCGGGACCTCGTCAAACCACTAGACAAACGAAGCGGTTAAAGCGAGAAGCCATTTAAGGGCAACCCACTAACGTTGCACGTTTCATGCTGCAGGCCGCACTATGGTTATAGCGTATAGAGAGGGTTATTGTTTTTTTTTACAACTCCCATCGTAAAAAGCGAATCGTAGGTACTGGGTACATCTTCATTGTTAGTACGCCCAACAAAAGGTGCTTTCAAAGAAGTCCTACGATTCAAACAACAGATGAGCGTAATTGAGCGACTGTGCGGCGGTAATGGAGATTTCGCCAAGAGTATACAATAAAAAAGGCACGCGACGCGACCCAAGACGTGCCACACTACAGAGTTACGGCACTAAAACTGTGGGCAGCGGTGATCTTCAAATACGTAAAAAAAATGGCGAATCCATAAAGCTATTTTGCGGCATTTTATTAAACCAAAAAGTCTAGTTCCTTCATAAAGGTCTGTCATACTGGTGTGGACATAAAAAGTAAAGAAACTCACCTATAAAGCACTACCAGCATGTAACCGATGACAGCTACGCTTATAGTACACAAGATGGCGAGTAACAATATTTCCATGGGCGTGGTGGGATATATTGGCAGCTCCGGCCCTTTGCCCCATTGGTGAACCTGAGTCTTGGTGTCGATCAAGTCGAATTCTAAAGAAAAATGATTTAGTCTTTAAAATAATAGTGACAGTAGTAAGTCATACAATATCATAATTGTCAAAGCATCGAAAACCTAATAAATGTACAATTATGCAAGGGTAATAAATTGATCAGATAAAGCAATATTTGTGTGAGAATATAGTATAGATTCAATCCATTGCAGCCCATTAACGTCCCATTGCTGGGCACAGGCCGCCACTCTCAAAGGAGTCTCTACCACTAGACCAACGAGGCAGTTGTAGATTCAATATAATGCACAATATAAGAAAACCAGAGTTGCATGCTGAGTTTGTTGTGGGCTCTTCTCAGACCAGGGCGCGTTTGGAACCCTCGTAGCTTTAGTTTAAGATGTCGTACTGATTATCACCATTATATTGTTACTCGTATATGTTATAAATAACCGGACGTCAATAAGTGTAGTATATCTACCTAAATTGAATAAACGTTCTTTGACTCTTTGACTCTCGACCATCATATAAGAACACGGGAACTAGAGCATGTAGATAGTATATAAGTCTCCACTAACCAGGTAGTATATCAATAGGATCCAGGGCCGCTGCCAGAGCTTGCCAGCGCAAAGGAGGCGGGTCCTTTTCATCCGGGTGACGTACCCCGATCGCTAGCTCCGGCCCTATGCGGTGGCTCACTAATACCGGCGGTAGCACCACCACATAACGACCCGCTACTGACTCGTTGTATTGTGAGAGTATTGATGACCAGTGATAAGGTGATAATCTGCAATGAAATCGAAAAAAAAAATGTATGTCTCATACAATAAAAAGAAAAAATCCGAGTCACTTTGACGACCTCCATGGCGCAGTGTTGAGCGCTGTTGTCTTAACGTGCGGAGGTCCCGGGTTCGATCTCCGGCAGGTGGAAATCTACGGCCGTGGCTAGTTATCGCCCTACAGGCAAAGACGTGCCACCAAGCGATTTAGCGTTCCGGTACGATGCCGTGTAGAAACCGAATCGGGGTATGGGTTTAACTAACTGCCATGCCCCTAACAGGTTAGCCCGCAACCATCTTAGACTGCATTATCACTTACCATCAGGTGAGATCGCAGTCAAGGGCTAACATGTAGTGGATAAAAAAAATCACTTGCTGAAACCTATTAACGCCCTGCCTAAACAACACAAGCCTTGTGTTGTCTCCTTTGTAATAAAGACAAGGAATAAGCCCAGATTATCGAAATTCCCAAGGGAGCGAAGTCATGGGCGATCATTTTCAGTTATTTATAAATATTACATTGTTATTTATTAAATAATTGTGTGATATTGTTTATTTTGCTTTTTTTAATTTTAACCAATATTTAAAACATTAAATTTCTTAAATCGCCTACGAATTTAAGAAATTTAATCCACCAAACATTGGTTCATTATTTGAGAAATTCCCAATAGCGTTATTAATTGACGTAGCTTTTATGAAAATAACATCATTAAAAGCCTGCCTAGTTGGTAAAAAAAGGTGCGACAGTTTGTCAACTGCACATTTTTTTACGAACTAGCGACCCATAGGAGCAGGAAGAAAGGGCGGTTATCTCAAATCACAGTCCATTGAAACTATTAGTATCTATACATATAACTACTTCCAGGTTGGGTCCATTTCAATCATTATTAATTAGCCATTACCATAGATATAAGTAATTATCTTGGGTGATAAAATAATACCATGGTCCGTGTAGAATGAATAGCATAGGAACATGTACCAATTCAGTTGAATTTAAGAATTACGTACGTCGACATAAATTATTCAGAGATTGATTGCAGCAGTATCATAATATTTTCATACATATAATTTAACCCGACTACAGCAAAACCAAAAGGAAGGGTTATATGTATTTAGCAGTCAATGTATGTATGTATGTATGCCTCGTTGGTCTAGTGGTTAGCATGTTCGACTGCGGCTAGCGACGACCCGGGTTCGAGTCCCGGGTTGGACAAGTATTGGGTTTTTCTTGCATGAAATTCTCAGTATAAGCCCGTAGTTAGGAAATTGGCGTTGTTTCACCCCCGTGCCTCGGAGAGCACGTAAAACGGTCGGTCCTGCGCTTGATCTCTCTCCGGTCGTGTCGGATTTTCCGTTCCATCGTGCTATGAGAGTAAAAGAACAGGGAGTGCGCCATATCACCCGCGCAGATGGCTAATCTCTCTGGACATAGGACGCCGTGGCCAACATTCGGTCGGGAGGACATTATTATTATTACACAAATCTACTAGCTATAGGCAATTTGGTCTGGCAATAAATGAATTATCTATTTTTGAATGTATAGATAACCAGCTTACAATTGCGATAAGGGAAACATAAATGCCTATTTGTTTAAGAAATTACCATTATGTTGCTGAGTTAATGAGCAAATCTTGAGCTTCGTATCCATTAGAGCAGCCTCGACTTGAGACAAACAGCCTCAGTTTGAGGCTGCTCGGCCTGAGGCATAGGCCCGATGCACGTTGCGGATCAAGCTGAGGCGACACGCCTCATCGTGATCCGCGAGCCAGTTTAAAGACACACCCGTCTCCATTAAATGTACGGCTCAGACTGAGGCTCTTTTGAGCACGCCAATAACACCGACAAAATATGGCTCGGCTAGCGGCGCCGAATTTGCCTCGTGTCGCGGCGCGCCTCCAGTTGAGGCATCGTCTCCACTTGCGCGGTCTCGGAGCGAGGCAGCCGCTCGGCCCGAGGCTGCCTCTAGTGGATACGCGGCTTTGGGTCAGCCGCAACATATTTTAAGAAATCATTCATGAATATACAGTTCAATACAAAAAGACAAAGCTTACCTTGAAGATGTTCTGTAATGCGGCGAATGTTTCAAGAAAATGGTATCATTTGCCTCAAAAGCTGTTCTATCCAATGTTGTGGTTTCTATTAGCGAAGAAAATTCTAGTGACTGTCGTCCACTGTTGTTGTAGCTCATATTCACTGACTGCTTCCATTCACTTGACTTGTTGTTACTCAAACTATGGTCTGAATTGCTGTTTGATTTTTCTACGGGTGTAATAAAATAATCCACCACACCAGAATTGTATACGATCATAGATATCCACACAAGTCTCCATAGCATGAAAGCTCTCTGAAAGAATCTTGTCCTTGCCCACATGTTAACAAGTCTAATTCGCTTCGGGACTCTCTGGTCCTGATTTCCTGGACTGGAATTTCTTTTAGCTATGACATCTGTGGGACTATTTTGAGCCAAGCCATTTAGTCTTGGATGCGACTTAGACTTTGTCATTCTTAGCGGTGAAATGTTTGTATCATCCATAGTATATCCTGTGTTGAATTGCCAGTTGAAAGCATTGTTCGCGTTGAAGTAGTCTTTCAAATGCAATTTAGAATTTTCATCGGGAAAGAATTCCATTCGTCTCACATCTATTCCCAATATCGTCGCGAAAAATGCCATCTGAATGAAGAAGTCGGAAATGAGGCTCACAATCATAAATATCGAGGACTCCTGAATGAAAGGAACGAATGTAAAGAGACCAACTGTAAGAATGGTTATTTCTGTGAGCAAATTTTTGGTAATCGACCATCCCTCTTTGCTTAGGCCTTGGGCTAGTCGAATTTTGACATCGAGTCTGGAATCGGTAGACGTTACGCTCTTAGTCAGCACTAGGACATTCTCTAGTCCAACAATGATCACTAGGTAAGGAAATATTTCTTTTCCTTGTAAGCTTAAAGAGAAACCGAAGTAGAAGCATAGGCCCATTGACATCGATAGACTTCCGGCTACAGTCAGCACAGCGGAGGCAGCCAGTCCAAGCTTGGATTTAATGTATTCTATTTTTCGCACTGAGAAGTACACGTAGAGGAATAACCCAACAAACGCGATCATTAGCGGTACCAGCTCATGGTAATTGAATTGGCCAGGGTAATACACAAGTGTCATTTCTTTGGAGTGCGCTTGCGGTGAATCTTGATACAGCGGGTAAATCTCCCTTAACTTTTTGGAAAGTGAATTTACGTATCTGAAATAAGTATAATTAAATTATAATTCAGCAATCTAGATGCAGAAAATTAAAACACTTATATTTATTGAAATATTAATAAATAATTTGGAAAAGTATTAATAATTATGTACAGTTACCTTTGATCCGCGTTTTGGTAGAATATAGTGACAGCGTATTGCAGGACTCTAGGCCGGGCTCGCAGCGGGTACCGTTTGATGCCCGTGTCACGCAGGTGCATACCGAACGCCATTTCCGCTATGGACACTTTGCCTTTTTGGAGATTCTGCATAAATATATAAAATATGCTGTGATAGAAAACATTTAATTACTTTATCTTTTTGAAATTTTGGATTTTGTGAATGTGTAAATGTGAAATCGTAATAGAAAATTCACTTTGTAGTTGCGTATGATTGAAATTCATTAAAATATAGTTTTTATTTCAATTGTACCATTATAAAATTGAGATAACTTGTATAGACTTGGTACTCACGTACCATGGGCCTAGGGCCAAGGTAAGGGCAAGTAACCATCGTATACACTTGTATAGCGTTAGTATCTACTGTGACACATCCTCTGAAATTGGCCTTCTGACTAAAATATTAATTCAGAACCCAAAACGCGTCTATGGACGCATTTCCGTATAAACCGCAAAAACTAACCTGGTAATTGAAAATGTTGTTGACTATGTTGGCATCTAAAGAAAATGATTCCAGATTCTGTTGCCAGAGGTTCGCTGGGGAGAGAAGGAGACAGCTGTATTCTGGCAACACTCTTTCCACGCTCGCTTTACTGTCCCGTCGCTTTATGTCCTCTATTTGATAACAGTGTTGCAATAAGGTTTTCTTTCTGTCAACAATGTTTAATCTTTTATGCTTTACTAATCTTTTATGGTCTCAGCATTCAGCATCGAAAAACGTATAAGGTAGCAAGAACGTTTTTAGAAAAATTGAGATCGCCGTCGATTAAAATTGAGCTGTAATTCGAGTACATAGTCTGTTTTCTGCTAGATGTAGGTTGAATGCATTTTGGAAAACCTCACCTTAAAAAATGGAACCATAAATTTGTGAACAAAATTTATGTAGTAGTTCTTAATAATTCTCTTATAATTCATAACTCTTATAATTCATGTCTTATAACCTCAATTATATAATGAACTATCATTTTCAGTAATAAACTACTTATAAGGTATTATTTTTTACTATGTTTTACTCGGATCTATTCCGTGCAATTGGATATATTAAAAGAGTTAGATCAATAGCATTAACTGAACTTGACACCTATATAATAATAATATATTTAATCTAATTTGGGATTAAATCTATATTTGGGATATTACTTATATTACTGTGTTTAAAGCTAATTGTACATTTAGATGAATTCCGGGCGCGCTAGTTGAAATATTGCAGAATCGCCTTATCTGGGCCAAAAGACACCCAAGATAATTTACGCTAGATATGTGTCTAGTGTCTAGCCTAACATGGCTATAATAATAATAAGCAGCTAAACTTATCGCTTTCCAATTACATTATGTAAGATTGTTAATGCAAACTTGTTATTGGTAGAAAAACCTGTAGCCCACTTTTAAACTGACAGATACATATTGCAATAATTGACTGTTTCATAACACACTATTTAAAATAACAAGTAAAAGCACATTCGCACTTGCAATAGTACTATATAATATTATTCAATTCAATTATTAAAATTTAAAAATAATATATTCGCCTTTGCTTATTTTTAAATAAAAACACACCATAATAATTATCATTATGTTGAAAATCGAATAAAAATATTTGTACTTATAATTATTTGTATAAAGAGGACAGTGCTCAAATAAACAATGAAGCTTTGTTAAAAGTATAAAGAAAAATTCAGTAATCTTACTAATAGTATAAATGTGAAAGTTTGGATGGATGTATGGATGTTTGTTACTCAATCACGCACCAATGGCTGAACAGATCTGGCTGAAATTTGGCACAAAGACAGATGATAGTCTGGAAAAGCACATAGGCTACCATAACCAAAAACCCTCAAACCATGCAGACGAAGTCGCGGGCATTCGCTAGTATTATCATATTGATAGTATCCCAGCATTTCAGTTTTGTTTCATAAAATTACAAAAAGTGAGTAATATTCATACACTACTTAATTATTTTATTGTCAAGGTTCACAGTTCAAACAACACTAGCAATTTAGCATCTTGTTGTTAGATGATCACAACAAAATAATTATTTAACTTACGTTTCAGGATCTTCATGATTCCGAACCGTTTCCAATAAGCGAAATACTTCTTGAAGAGGTGCTCGAAAAGCATCCCACATTTTTAGGTTATTATTCCATGGAGATACACCTTAAAAAGAACTAAGTTCAAAAAGGGTACTTAAAATAAAACTTATAGAGACAATCAGGAATAAGATCCCTAGGAAAACTAGAGGTCTAAGTATATTCTCCCAATAAAACACATTTTGAGAAATCCCAAAGTCACAGGAAAAAGGTAGTTATAATACAAAAATACACTTACCAATTCTAATTATTATTTGATGAATATATAGCAATGGCTTTTCCTTCGCCCACACATATGGAAGTTTTTGTGTTTCATTGTCTAATAGGTCTAATTGAAATGCCGATTCTGTAAACAAGGTTTTTGTTAGAAAATTGCCTTCCTCCCATTCAATCCATTATAAGGTAATATAATGCAGTTGACAATAATTATTTGTCGTGGCACTAATAAAGGCCATAGAACAAAATAAGAAGAATAATTATTTGTCATCACCACTTATTTATTAATATTATGTATATTGTTTATGCTTATATACCTGCAGAAAAAAATATTATGTGTTGTCATGACCCACTCAACAAGTGTGGAAACTATCTTGCTTATCATGTAAGGTCAACAATATTTTTTTTTAATTGCTTTCCAAAAATATCTTGAAGCTCCACTTCAGAAAATTGATTTATTGTAAGATGGTGTAATTGTGGTCATCCACATAAATATTATAAATACAACAGACTGTGTCTATCTATCTATGCATTTACCTATTGATCCTAATACTGATTTTACTGTCTGATAAAATATGGTACACAGAAAAGAATAACATACTTGTTGAGTAGTAAAATAGTTGGATGTCGCTGAGACATAAATTTGCTACTTTTCATCTTGAAAAATCAAAAATGTTCTAAAGGCTGTTGACACAACAAATACTTACCAGTTATGGGACAATTTTTTGCATTACAATCAGGGTTTATTTGGCGATTATTCAGATGCATATTAACAACAGTTGGTATGTTTCCAGGTAGTGGCACATTTAATAAGGGGAAGCTAAAACAAAGATAAGATGTCTCATGTAACAGTCATTGTATAAACAAAATCTGCTTGCAATGTAAACATTGAATGTTTATAGTATGTAACTTCTGCATAAGACACTGGGAACATAGTTAAAGCATGGGTTAACCTAGCAATAACTGAAATCTATCTCAAATATGTATCTGTTTAAACTTTACTTCATAGCTTATAATAGGAGTAAACTTAAATTCAAGTGCAAAAACTGAGATTTAAGGCATTGTCAGTGTTCTTAAACCATAGGTAATATACCTGCACCAAACACACTTGCTTAATATTTTTGCCAGTATCTTAAATGTTATAATAGTGTTGTATGCATTATCTGAATATAACTATGGCACTAACCTAATCAAATTAAGTTTAACTCATTCTGTGTTGTTTGTTTCTGATTCATTACAATTATTATATTTATGATTTTACTATTATAATAAAAATGATACATAATAAAAGTGAATGTTTGACTTTCAAAATGGACTACAGTAACATTTTGATTTAAACTTCTAAAGTAAGAAATGGATTACCTTTGCTGATATCATAACTATTGAGCGCTAGCCTAAAATTAATAGCCTTTGAAAACGAATAATGATTCTAAAACTTCCAAATGTTGTATTCCAAATTATTACACAAAAATTGTAAATATTACACTAAGTAAAATAGAACAGGGCCACTTACCAACATAGTAGAACAACTGAAAGTGCTAATGTAATAGCTAAATAGGGATACGACGAACAGAAAAGGCCGTACGTATAGTAAATCTGCGCTACCCTTTCCGGTAATGCCATTGTTGCTATTCTAGTATGTATTCGAAACTGCGTTCTTCAAATAGGAAATTCATGAGCCCATTGCACATATATTCACGTCACACACAAAGTACAAGCGATGTTTGTCCGTAATTAGGTTATTAAAGTAGAAAATACCACGAATGATTGCATGTTCACTTGTGTTGAGAGATTACTTGGGTATTGTCCATAACACAGTGCATAATGCATCGACATATTACTGCTGTCTGCTACCACAATCCACCGATAAACAGAGGTACACTTTATAGTTCGAGACTCGAGAGGTCTGCACTCTGCGCGGTAGAAAAATAATATCAAATTACTAAATTAGGATTCAGGAACCACATCACAATTCACAAGTCTGTGTAAAGATAGACAAATGACAGCTACAGTGTAACGATCGCAATCACCTCTGATTGGTTAGCACTTCAGATTAACATTCTTCCGCTATTGGACAAATCCATTGACGCAGCGAGAATACCATAAATTCATATAACTAATGATGAATATCGATACTGTAACAAGTAACAATGATTGATGCAGCAGGGCGACCGCGTATCTTTTGCATCAATCATTGATACATCGCAATCTGTGAGAACTGGCCACCTACATAGAGCTGGCTGGTTAAGAGTTGACACAGCTGCGTCGTCAATCTGTCGTTGAATTTGTAATTCGATTATTGGTGTGTCAATTGATGTAAATATCTAAATAGAAAATATATTTTTATCCATATCAAAGATGCCTTAAATAATTAATTCCCTCACAAATTGGTAGCAGAGCGTGGTTGATTAATTTAATTTAATAATCACGAAAATGGCATCTACGAGTACAACATTTCGCAACATAGAACCATTGACCAAGTCAAATTACGATACTTGGTGTCTGCAAGCGCAAGCAGTCCTAATTAAAAATGATTATTGGGACATCGTAAGCGGAGAGAAAATTTTACCATCAGATGCGGATGCGGCAGCGAAGTTGGCTTTCAACAAAGAGGATATGAAGGCAAGAGCTGATATCCTGCTTTTGATATCGCCTTCTGAATTAAAACAAATAAAGACCTGCACGACATCTAAATCTATATGGGAAAAATTGAAAGCTACTTATCAAAGCACTGGGCCTGCAAGAAAAGCAACTTTACTAAAGCAGCTGGTTTTAAAGCGAATGACCACAGAAGAAGATATTCGTGATCATTTAAACAATTTCATGGATATTGTAGATAAACTCGCAGATATGGAAATAAAAATACCACCAGATTTATTAAGTATAATGCTTCTCTATAGTTTGCCAACTACATTTGAAAATTTTAGAATAGCCATTGAGTCTCGAGATACATTACCTGGACCTGAAGAATTAAAAGTTAAAATTCTGGAAGAGTTCCAGGCCAGAAATGGTAACGAACAGCCTGAAAGCTCAGAAGCTTATTACACAAAGAAAAACAAGCAAAGATTATTCTGCAAGGGCTGCAAAAAGAAAGGCCATTCAATCGAGAAATGCTGGCACAAAAAGAAAAACGCAGAAAGTGAGAAAGGAAACGGAAACAAGGATAGAAACTTTAACGTTTGTTTGAGCACCACTGAAAATTCAGATACTAATGAAAATTTATGGTGTTTAGATAGCGGCTGCTCATCTCATATGTGCGGTGATGAATCGATGTTTTCTACCATGACTCCTGAAACTGGTAGCCTAAAGTTGGCATCAAATAAATATACGACTAAAATTCAAGGTAAAGGAAAAGTTACAGTCAGTATAGACAAACAAGGCTATAACTTCAATGATACCCTTTATGTTCCCGACGTGTCAGTCAACCTATTGTCTGTTGCAAAAATAACGGATAAAGGATATAAAGTTATTTTCGAACAAAATAAAGCCTACGTCATAGAAAAGGACGGCGAGGTCTCACTGACAGCCAAAAGGAAAAATGGACTCTACTACCTTGAATGTAAAAGAAATGAGACTGCACACTACACACCAAAAAGAGATAGTGACATCATGGAATGGCATCGCAAACTTGGCCACATAAATGAAAAAGATTTAAAGAAGATGGCTAAAGATGGCCTTATGTATGGTTTAAATTTAACTGATGAAAAGTTGGAAACTTGTGAGACCTGCATTAAAGGCAAACTGTCAAGATTACCATTCACTAGACATGATGACCTCTATTCATCGGACAAGCTAGAAATAATTCATAGTGACGTCTGTGGACCTTTTGAGTGTGAGACACTGGCAGGCTCAAGATATTACGTCACATTTATAGACGATTATACACGTTACTGTTACGTCTATTTTATTAAAAGAAAGAGTGACGTTTTCAATGTTTTTAAAGAATATAAAAATGAAGTTGAGACATCCCACAGTAAAAGAATAAAATATTTACAGACGGATAATGGTACGGAATACCGAAATAAGGAGTTTGATGATTTCCTCAAATCGCATGGCATCCAAAGAAGGTTGACCACTGTTTATACACCCCAACAAAATGGGATTAGCGAGAGAAAGAATAGATCCTTATTAGAAAAAGCCAGATGTCTGCTGATCGAAGCCAATGCACCTAAGAAGCTTTGGGCGGAAGCGGTAGCGACCGCAAACTACCTTATTAATCGTAGCCCTTCTAAAGCATTGGATGGCGAAACACCATTTGAAAAATGGGTAGGCCGAAAGCCATGTGCACATCATCTTCACGTCTATGGTAGAAAGACGTTTGTTTTGAAAAAGAAAAAACGAGGAAAGTTGACCCAAAATGCAAAAGAGGGCGTATTCATGGGGTACTCAATGATCTCAAAGAGTTATCGAGTATACATTCCAGAAGATGATGACGTAGTGACAAGCAGAGACATCAAGGTAACAGACAAAATGTATTTTAAAGAAGAAGGTCAGAATTATGACAAACTTATAAATGAAAGGGAACTTTCGCAAATGCCTGAAAAAGAAAACAAGATTAAAGGTAATAATAAAACAAACAAAATACAACCGATAGAAATTGAAATAATTCAAAGTAAAAATGAAAACACATTGCAAGATCAGAACGATCAAGAAGATGCTTCTTCAGTAGAGTCTTACGACGATGCATCGGAGATTCTAGAAATAACACAAAGTGGGAGGCCACAAAGAGAAAGGCATCCGCCAACGTGGACCAAAGATTTTGTATTAAATGCAACCGAAGAAAATTGTTTATCGGATATGTCTTACTTTTCTGATGAAAATGAAGAAAATGAA
Source organism: Erebia aethiops (assembly GCA_923060345.2). Lineage (NCBI taxonomy): Eukaryota > Metazoa > Arthropoda > Insecta > Lepidoptera > Nymphalidae > Erebia > Erebia aethiops. The sequence goes on along the minus strand of OV281079.1, from coordinate 6,176,647 downwards.
TACTGGCATGATGCAATAAAAGCCGAAATAAAAGCTCATGTCAAAAATGGAACTTGGAAAATAGGAAAGAAAACAAAAGACATGAAAGAAGTGGATTACAAAATGGTCTTAAGAAATAAACTAGGACCAGACAACAACATTACAAAGAAAGCTAGACTTGTGGCACGAGGTTTCACACAGCGACCAGGGGTCGACTACAATGAAACATACGCTCCTGTCGCTAAATTGAGTTCAATAAGATCTGTTATTGGAATCGCCATGGAAGAAGGGTTGAAATTACACCAGATGGACGTGACAACGGCGTATCTAAATGGTGAACTAGAAGAAAAAATAGTAATGAAATACCCTAACTTTTTAGAAGATTATCTAATAGAAATCATGAGCGAAGAAAGTAAACAAGAAGACTTAACTTTGTATAACAAAACAATAAGTATGCTAAAAGACATAAAAAATAATCCCAAAGACAAAGTCTGTCATCTTATAAAAGCTTTATATGGACTCAAACAGGCAGGGAGGCAATGGTATAAAAAACTCGACACAGAACTAAAGAACATAGGTTTTAAAGCATCAGGAGCTGACCCATGTGTATACATACTAGAGAAAAGAGGAGTTAAAGTCATAATAGTGATCTATGTCGATGATTTATTAATTGCCTATTCGTGTCCAACCATACTCCAAGAAGTAATAGATCTACTAAATACTAAATTTGAGTTAAAAGACTTAGGAACTCCAAAACGGCTAATTGGAATAGAAGTTAAATATACAAAGGATGAAATCAAACTGAACCAAGAGAAGTTTATTAAGGATACTCTCAAAAAGTTCAAAATGGAAGATTGCAAGCCTACGTCTACACCCATAGAACCAGGTCTCATACTACAAAAAGTAGGAAAAGATGAAAGAAAAGATCTTCCTTATAAAAACTTAATTGGTACTCTCATGTACCTGGCAGTAGGAACTCGTCCTGACATAATGTTTGCCATTAGCTATCTCTCTCAATTTAATGATTGTTACGGAGATATTCATTTCAAATGCGCAAAAAGAGTACTACGTTACCTAAAAGGAACGATGAGCGTCGGCCTTATTTTCAGAAAGACTGGCCAAGAATTATATGGCATGGCAGATGCAGATTGGGGCTCATGTAAGCTCGACCGAAAGTCTTTTTCGGGATATTGTTTTAAATTCTCTGGAACGGCTGTAAGCTGGATGTCGAAAAAGCAAAGAAGTGTCGCCTTATCGACCGCCGAAGCGGAGTATGTCGCCCTAACAGAAGCTGCAAAGGAAGCCATCCACCTAAAGAGTCTCTATAAAGACCTAGGGGCCAGCTATGATCGCATAGTTGTATTGAATGACAATCAAGCTGCCCTCAAATTAAGCCAAAATGAAATGGTTACTTCAAAGTCAAAGCATATTGACTTAAAAATGCACTTCATTCGGAATTGTGTTCAAGAGGGAGTAATAGAGGTCAAGTATCTGCAAACTGGAGAAATGGAAGCAGATCTATTGACAAAAGCTTTAGCTGGTCCACGGCTGTTCAAACTTCGGAGCAGCTTAGGACTGTCCTGATGACCACTAGCTGTGAAGAGGAGTGTGAGAACTGGCCACCTACATAGAGCTGGCTGGTTAAGAGTTGACACAGCTGCGTCGTCAATCTGTCGTTGAATTTGTAATTCGATTATTGGTGTGTCAATTGATGTAAATATCTAAATAGAAAATATATTTTTATCCATATCAAAGATGCCTTAAATAATTAATTCCCTCACACAATCACCTCTGATTGGCTGAATTTATGGTATTCTTGCTGCGTCAATGGATTTCGTCCAATAGTGGAAGAGTATTAACCAATCAGAGATGATTGCGATGTATCAATGATTGATGCAAAAGATACGCGGTCGTCCTGCTGGTTTTACACGATTAAGCTCAATGAATAGGAATTAATTTAGGCTCTATGTTACCATTGAACAGAGACAAGTAACATGAATTAAGTACGCTATTAAACCCCAATCCTCAATGTATGTTACATCTTGTCTTTGATCACCGTCAGACGCACAGAGATGAATTGTCTTTTGATTATCCTATGAAAGTGGTGATAGTCGTAGCATATTGCCCTGACTCAATTATTGTGATTGGCTAAATATTTATAGTATTCTTAGTGCAACTGAACATTTTAGCCAATAGTGAAAGAGTCCCAGCTAATCGGAGGTGATTGTGATCAGTTAAATCTGAAATGATTGCGACTGTCAGCGACACGACCAGCAGGGCGATTGTGTAAAGCCTGCATCAATCATTGTTACGGTCTCAATTGTTTTGATTGGCTGAATCTATGGTATTCTTGCTGCGTCAATGGATTTTGGCCAATAGTAAAAGAATGCTAACCAATCAGAGGTGATTGCGATTGTTACACTGTAGTTGTCATTTTTAGACAATCGCCCTGCAGAGGTAATAATAGTCACGACATTTTTGACGCTAGACGTCAGTGGATTTTTATTTAAATGGTTTAACGGGTCTGGACTAGTGGCTCTAGTCCTTCTGAGTCAGTGGAACGTTTTTACAAACACAGAGTAAACACAAATGCAAAAGGTGAATTCACACTGTAGCTAGCAACTTTAAAATAGAAAACTGAGAGCACATAGTCATTTTAGCTATGGTTTTAGATAAGTACACTCGATTAATACTCAACCTAAAACAAAAAAATCCACATCAATGCTAATATTATGAATGGGAAAGTGGGTCTGTCTGTATGTCTGCTATGCTTTCACGGCCCATCTATTCAACTGATTTGGTGAAATTTGGTACAGGTGTAGATTGTATTTCGGGGAACGCCATAGGCTATTTTATATCCAGGAACATTCAAGATTTCCCGCGGGAATCAAAAACCATAATCCATACCATAACCATAACTGGAGGCTGAAGTCGCGGGCATCAAATAGTACCTACATAATAATAATGAGTAATATTTTAGTTAATTCGTGGATCCAACCGAAATTTTAAAATAATAACAATGGTCATATTAAAAAATAAAAAAAATGTTACAATAATAAAATACTTAGATAAATATTATCAGTTTCATTTCAAAAAGTTGGAAAATTAGAGATAACTGTTCAAAAATATAATAGATACACGTTTTCAAAAATACAAGTGAAGTTCAACAGAATCCAGGTTCCTATTCCTTATTTTAAGCGAATGAGAGCACTAGGCGTGTGCACTGGCCAACGTGTAAGAGAGGTCTAACTAAATACGTCAAAGACTCATAGACTAAATGTCAAAAACGCCAATGTATTTATTGGTCTGTGGCCAGCCACACTAAAACTTGCTCAGAAGGACTGGAATCCAGAGCCGTTAAACCAGTTAAATAAAATAAAAAAATAAGTAAAACTTGCATACATCATTGTTACAGTCATATTGTCCTGTCTCAATTGTTGTGATTGGCTCAACTCACAGTATTCTCACAACGTCCAAGGATTTTGCCCACTAGCAGAGTGTGTTACCCCTCGTTACCCAATCAGAGGTGATTGCGTTCATTACACCGCGCGTAGCAATCATTTTCACGTAATAAGACTACCTGCAGCCTGATTCTGTAACTCAGTGGCTATCAAAGAGTGAAAGCCACTGACATATATTCTTTATCCATTGAAGGTTTGCTATGAAAACTATGGCTTTCACTCTTTGATAGCCACTGAGTTACAGAATCAGGCTGCTGGTCGATTGCGGAAAAGCTGTATCAATCATTTTTACAACCTATACGCACAGAATAATATAATAGTACTAACGTACCTACTATACGGTCGATTGCGGAAATGCTTGGTTGCCATTTGTTTATGGGTGCTTATTATTAAAACTCCTATAATCCTATATTTATTAGCATTATTCGCCTCTAAAAATTTACATTGTCCTCTGAATTACTACGTCAGCCACTATTAATGTGCGTCTGAAAAATACTACCTATCTTATCCACTATTATATATATTTTCGATGTAAGCAACTGTAAATACAACTGTATCTACCAGCATGGTAGTTATTTTTTAGCATCTTATATTATATTGTTACAGCAGTACCTATAGTAGTAAACTCTTAAAATATTTACACCATTAGAGTAATTCTATAGAGTTCTAATTTTATAACTCAGTAGGTACGTTTCAAATTTTGTGAAACATTATTAAATAACTCGTCCTATACCTAACTGATCACCAATTAGTAAATGACCGCCAAAACATCACATTTTAATTTAACTAATTTTAATCACTCATACATTTTTTTAACCTAAGTTAAATATAGTATTACATAAATAAAACCTACTGAATAGGTAGGTACTTATGTCCAACCCTAACCTAAGATTTTGACAAAATAATATAGGTACAGATAGTAGGTATTATAGATAGGTACTTATCAAACAACATTAATTAAACTACATACCTAAATGACGCTGTGAGTTAAATAAGTTTTAAAATCTCTTAGATGTTGCTGAGTTTTGATGTTGATGTAATCGCAAGTCAAGTTACAATAATAATTACCTATTGTTCTTTACGCTTTCTTTGGAATAGGTATTTGGTAGTTAGTGTTGTAAAAAGACGAATTACATAGTTTATTAGAAGCTTTCTTATTTTCAGGAACAGGAAATTCCTGTTGCTCTTTTACTGAGATATTGCATGTACCTACTTAATAATAATTCTAGTCTTTGCATGTACCTACTTGTGTAGACTTCCTCGTAGCTAAATCATATAAATTATTAGGTCTTTACCTATGAAATTGCCGTTTTGTATGGAATAAGTGAAAGTAGGTACTTATTTTTTCAAACTTTTTTATTTCTGTCGAAGTAATCACCCATGCAATCGACGCATCTTTGCCAACGCATTGGCAGTTTATTGATGCCCTTCTTGTAAAAATCAGCTGGACGAGAGGCAACAAACTCTTCAAAGGCATTTTGTACTGCCCCTCGGGAAATGAATTTTTTACCCACTAAAAAGTTGTCTAAATTTTGGAAAATGTAATAGTCGGTAGGTGCAAGGTCTGGTGAGTATGGCGGATGAGGGAGAGCTTCCAACCCCAGCTCTTGCAGCTTGGAGACTGTTGCGCAGTATATGGGGTCGCGCGTTGTCGTGAAGGAGCAGTGGGGACGACCGATTGACCAAAGCTGGTTGCAGATGTGCAAGCTTCTTCATCATTCTCTCCAGTTCTTCACAGTACACATCTGCAGTAATGCTCATGCCGTTTTGTAAAAAGCTGTGGTGAATCACACCCGCACTTTTTATAGACCGCCAAACAGTGACCATCACCTTTTTAGGGGTCATTTTTGGTTTTGGGCATTGCTTTGGTGCTGAACCAGGATCTAACCAACTTGCGCTATGTACACATGGGAAATAAATTGAGTGAACTATCTGTGCATTATTAGTTATATCCGCCTTAAATATAGGAGATAATGAGTAGCGCCTTCTAACTCACACATACCATATACCTCCTAAACAGGTTAGCCCGCTATCATTTTAGACTGCATCACTATTTACGTACCACCAGGTGAGCTCGCAGTCAAGGGCTAACTTGTATTGGGAAAAAAATCCCTACTAAAATGAACCCTCTATCAAGAACGTCTGTTTTAGTATGTACGCATGGGATTATCTTAATTACAAACAACAACCCGTAGTTTCTCTTCAAAACCGGCAATGAAAACATTTACTGAAAGTAAAGCCTAAAGGGAAGGTAGAAAATGCTAGAGCCGTTTCAAGTTTGGACAAATTAGTAGGTACTTAACCGGGGACGTCTTTAGAAACAACACTTAAGTGTGATATTAAAATCCAAACAGTTGGGATGCAGTCGGTGAGGGGCGAGGGGCGAAGGGGGAAGGGGGACGAGGACGATGAGCCGTCTTATCGCGAGTGTTCCTCTGCGGAAACACTGCGGCCACTCGTCTACGCTGTCATTGGACATACGTTGAGTCGCTTCGGATATTAAAAAAAATTCAAATCAAAATCAAATCAAATGTTTTTTATTCAAATAAACTTTTACAAGTACTTTTGAATCGTCAAGTAAATCTACCTAAGTAATTGGTACTTCTGTAACAAGTTCGGGTGAAAACACTTAAGAGGAACACGACATTTTGTCATGTCGCGCTAGTGTGGGCGCTCAAAAGTAAGTCATGCGGACTGTTTGTCCATCTCACAATTTTGTTGCGTTGTATTTTTCGTGTTCTATCGCTACGCGTAGCACAGGGTCTACGTAAATGATTCTAACGGAAAAAATTTAGCACACGAGAAGCGATGCTTTATGATTTGTTAAATAGCATAATACCTAAATCGTCAATTGCCATTTTCGGCAATGAAATAACGTACTTTTATTAATGAGATGCTGTTCACTTTTGACTGTAATAAATACGTGTAAGTATTAGAGTAAGTAAACTTTCATGCTAACAAACGCCCCTCCATGCCCGTCAATGTTCTGGGTGCTCACTTTTTAACAGCGTTAATAACGGTGGAATTAAAACGCGAGAGGCCGTTGAGGACGATTTAATTAAACCTTAACGAAGAACCCCCCTGCCCGCACTTTTACCTGCCTGATGTTTTATTTAATTTTCTAATCTATTTGACCAGAGAATGTTTTCAGGTTGACCTTTATTAAAAACGCCGTCAAGTCTCTGCCTCCTAGAGCATAAAATATTGAAACACAAAAGCCCGTTTAATTTCATTATGATACTCCTATAAGTAAAATAAAATTATTTGCTAACCAGTTTAATTGTGTTTATTACCTACTAGCTGTTGCCCGAGACTTCATACGCGTGGATTGAGTTTTTTGGTTATTCCAGGCTATAACAATCTATCTCTGTGCCAAATTTCATCCAGATCCGTTCAGCCGTTCTGGCGTGATTGAGTAACAAACATGCATCCATACATTAATCCAAACTTTCTCATTTATAATAATAGTATATATTAGACATGAAACGGATAGTTGTTTGGCCGGATATCCGGCGGCCGGATATCTGGCCCGTGGTCTCGTTGCAGGTCGTGACAAGTTTAGCGCCGCACAGGTACAGCGAAAGCGATTGGCACAATTCGGGCGGTTTCGGGTGTCATCATGAGTGATCGTTGCCGGTGGCATGAATGATTAATTGCATAGCGACAATTTGTTGTGTGATTTGAGTGTAATTTAAGACAAAACTTTTAAAAAACTAACATTTTTGAAAGAGAACGTATTTCCTTGCGACATTTTGTAATTTTCCAGTCGCAGGGAGCCGCTGGATCCAGGCGGCGCAAGACCGAGGCATGTGGAAATCCTTGCAAGAGGCCTATGTCCAGCGTGGCCTATGAACGTCTATCGGTTGAGAATGATGATGATAGAACCAATTACATTAGTAGGTACGCTCCTTAGATTAATTACCTAGGTACGTAAGTAAATCTGTTCATTTTATGCTCATTGGACATATTGTATGGCATACCCCTTTGTTCGACCTTCCAGGAAAATTCATTACAATAAGTATTTTCTAATATCCATGCCTCGTGCACGGGTTCTGTCGATTCGACCCTAAAGATGGGGCTAGGCTCCCTAAAAAACTTTTTCCGACGTCCGACCGATTAAAGCTTGTGCCTAGAGAGTAAATACTGATCCGTCGGCATAAAATGCAGCGTAGCAACCTTGTAGACATTTTCTACGGACAAAAAATAATTAAAATTACACCTCTCAGTAAGCTTCCCTAAGAGAAATACCTAATAGGTACATGTAAGTACTGCGTTCAAAGCTATACTCAATTTTAAATATTAGACTAAAATGTACAGCGGAATCACTCAACTGTTTCTGAATAACGATGCCGGTCTACGATGTAAGCGGGGTATTGAAATTTTATTAAAACCATACATTGTATCGGCTCCTTTGTACGCGGCCTCTACTAAAAAGCTTGGTGTACACGGCTTTTTCAGCCAAAGGTACCAAAGACAATTTAGAAATTATATAACTCCAAATTCCCATGTCTATTTACCCCAGATTTCGCGCTTATTAGGCCAAAGTAATTACCACTGCGTCAGGGAGGTCGTTTTAATTTAGATCGTCACAGAAATTTTTACTATGCAAAAAGCGAAAAGCAACAATCCATCAGCAGCATTGCTCAGTTCTGCACATGAGCAAGTTTCTAAATTGTAAAAAAAAACACATCACATGGTGTTACTCGTAGTTGCAACAGCAAACAGCAATTCATTATGCGGTGGCGTGTCATCGGACGCTGTTGACGCAGGTCTGCGTCACTGATAGCCCGCGCTTGATCCCACTTGATTTACGACTGCCGTGCGGTAATGTAACAGCCTACACTGCTTCATATTGCCCTGGAACTGCAACACCGGACAGCTTGGTAAAATTACAACAATACTATTAGATAGTGTAAACTGATTTTCTTAGTGAAAAGTTTCTGATTTACTAAGGATATCGGATGTTATGTTAAATTTCAGTATAATCCAGTAAACCAAAAGTACATACTTACCTACCACAAAATATGGTAGGTTAATAGTTAATACCCAACCCATAAAAATATTCAGTCCAAGGTGGCTGTGTAAATGCTTTAAATACTTGGGAAAATTTAGAAAACTAAATTTTTCCAAGCTTCTGTCGATCCAACCTGCGTAGCGGGAATTTATACCTTAAATGGATTGAGATGATGCATACTATTTATGATAGGTATGTTGTAAATTATATCAATTCATCACCAGCCTGCTTAGTCTGAGAGGAATTTCACAATGAGAAGTGCCAAGTTTTTCATACATATCAAGCTTGATTGGCAGACTTCACACGCTTTTAGGAACATTATGCAGAAAGCTCTCGGGCAAGCAGGTTTCCTTACAATGTTTCCCTTCACCGCTAAGATTAAAACAAACATAACTCTAAAAAGTTACAGTTTCTTGCACGGGGTTCGTACCGCGGACCCTCCTGTACAAGAGGTCGAGGTCGAAACCACTCTATCAAAGCTAAACACCAAAGTACTCAAGTATAAGTATATCGATTTTCAAAATTTAGGTTAACCCTCTCGTTTCCAAATTGCATAAAATTCATTGTAATTTATACAAGTTTATCTTTTGTCTTCAAGTATAAAAAAAGTTATTTGATAAAACGTTTTCATTAAGGTGAGCCTGTTCATTTGCAAAATGATAAATATGGCATAAATTATTTCATTTAATATTCAATTCCGTTATTTCGCCGTTGCTTCGAGTATAACGGGTAACAAGTAGATACTTTGCCGCCGACACCCTTTTTATTTTTTTCCCCGCAGCAACGATACTGTTTGCTGGCATCCTCTTAATTTTGAGTTTAAACATAGGGGGAGGTGAGCTCAAAAGAATACTTCACAAATCCTAGTATCAACACATGTAAGCACCTGGGGCATTCGTTTTTGTAGCTCTATCTTTTTAACAAATTCTGTTTGAGAGAATTTGCCGAAGTACCTACTATTCTTGGCTTAATAAGGTGGTAATTTTATATTTTTTCTGAACAAGGTCTATGGAATCGTGTCAGAAAAACTAAGTGTATTCTTTTCTTAAAAAAATTGTGTTGGATGAAGATTCCACGCCTTATTTTTCTCCAAAGAATTATAACCCTATCATCGTGCATTATGTTAAATTTCTCTACTTACAATAAAGTAGTTTGATTTCACTTCAATTGAAATCATTCCTCAGATATTTAGCCGTTGCTAGGCTTGCTTTTAGTGTTAGTTGTGATAATTATTTGTCTAAAGAGATTTTCCATCATTGCTTTATTAATAACAGACTATACATACTTCTAATTCGGTTCAGCATTCTTTATATAAATAAAGATAGTCCCAAAAGCAATTTAGCTTTATTAACACAATGTTCAAAAGACCTTTAAGTAGCGCACGTCAAGAACGGATAGTTTGTGAAATTTACGACATGTTATATTATAATTTAGTGTCGAGAGCTTGTGAAGTTTAGCTTAAAAGATCAGGGCGGTGTATTGCGTAGCGCCCCCGTCCTTTACGAAGGCCGGGAATCCTAATTGTAAAGATACTTGAAGCGAATCACTTGTTAAAACTGAATTGAAGAGAGGTTGAAACGAATGCCTTAATCTCTACTTACTTCGTACAACAACCGTAATGGTTGCGCGTAAACTTGTTTGTACAGCAAAGCTGTGAATGTTGTCAGCATAACAGTATTGTCTTGTGCAGTTAGGGCACAAATTCCTCTTGACCCTGTGTGATTGTGCCTAATATATTTTGTTCACGAGTTAGACTATGTGAGCGTCGTAAATTTTCTTCGTAAGGCCTAGTGTGTAAGGTTTGGTTCCACATTTACTATATCAAAAGCTAGAGTAAGTTAGATTTTGATATTGTAATATGTACCTACTCGTTCGAAGTTAGCGTCACATTTTCATATTAACTGCAACATAAAGATGCAACTCCTCAATAAATCGATGTAGGTTGCATACTCATCGATTTGGAAGAAAGGTGCATTGAAAATGTAAGTAGGTTAGATTAGGAAATAAAATTAAAACAATAGCATGTAAGGTTTCGTTGTAAGTTCTGTTAGTTCGGTAAGAGTACTCGTTGATAATAAGACTTCACTGAATAAAGACGTATTCACCAACGTCTCCTCCAACCGAAGCAACATTACTTACTTCAATATTGGTACCTACCATCGTATAAAACTAAAACAATAAAGTTCTATCAATAACGATATACTAGTAGGTGTGTCTTTTGAATCGGAGTTATTTTCTTTGATTATTATACGCTTGCACCGAGTCACACTAGTAGGTTCACCCAATTTTTTTTTTTTAATTTCTGTGAACATTCGATTCTCACAAGTTACAAACATGCCTTTTACATACACGTTTGATAACTCCTCCTTTATGTCGTTCAAAAATGTCAGAATATAATAAAACCCTGTGAAGTTGGAGCGCCCTTTTATAATTTTTGCACGATGATAATCAAGTTGTTATCCGCTCATTCGTACGACGACGGCGCGGCACTTTCCCTCAGCCCCGCGAGGAATTTATGAAATTTAAAAAGTTCTCGCCGGAGAAAAAAATGTGATTAAATATGTTTTGTTCAAGAGCAAGACATTAAAGCGATGTTAAGGGTGTGATAATGAGTGCGTTGATAAGCGTTTATTAGCTGGCGGCCCGGGGCCAGCGGCTCTCTATAGGATTCTACAGTAGCGCTATCTGGGGGGAGTTAAATCATTTTAACGCATTTTGTTGCCGACTCCTGTAAAGAAAAACGCGATGATACGATTTTCTTTTGGTTCTTAAATTGCTTCGCTTTGCGAATGGATCGCAATTTCTAAGGGATTTTATTCTCGCTATTGCCTTAGTAATAAGCAGATTCCTTTTTCTGCGACTGCCTTTACTGATTATACTTACCCATTTGTAGAGCGGGACATCTTTCTATATGTATGTAGCAGCATTACTTACATTTCATTTGCATGCTATTACTCACTTATATTCCATATTTGTTTAGCAAAATCCATTCCAAAATGTTAACATATTAAGAACAAATGAAGAACAATGTCAAATATATTATATTTTTTATATTAGAAAAATAGGGCGATAACACACACCGTGCTGACAGTAGAATTTGTCCGCGTTGTCACTTTTATACGTGAGAGCTGCATGTAAACACGGACGGTTCAATCTGACGATTGGTCTTGTAGAGCGTAGCGAAAAAATTCTATGTCTATGGTCTTGTACCTAATATGATTTCCTCCCTTTAAATCTAAAAGTCATCAAAGAAAATCGCATCACAAATAGTAATGAAGAACTCCTTGTTTAAAAATATGCCTAAATGTAGTTCATTTAAAGCCTGAAATTCAAATTACCTCGAGTAAAATGTTCCACTACGCTTCGACATGGTGTCGAATAGTTTGGTGTGGCTTAGGGGGCATGCGGTCGCAGGTGCGCGGTCGACTTAGCTCAACTATTGATACCCATTGCTTATGTGGATTTACGATCGCGATTGCGTTTGGGAGATTTGCTCGGCAAATTGGCAGTACAATTTGTTTATTGTTCGTTCTAATTTTATTTAGTTAGCTTTTATTTTTTTAAATATATAGGCTAGCGCTTGGCTGCAATCAGACTTCCATGCAAGAGGTGATGCAGCCTAAGGTGGAGCGCGCTTGCCTAGAAGATGCCTATTCACTTTTGATTTGAAGGTACCTATATTAAAAGAGGATGGGAAAACGGAAGCCGGAAGGGCATTCCAGCTTATCTACTGAGGATTATATTTTTCAGTATCATGAGATTATGGTCCTTAGCCCTTACTCAATAATAGGTAAATAACGTCTGGTAAGTAAGTACATGGTCTACGTTAGTCTTGAAATGTTTATAAAGTTGCATCCCCACGTAAAAAGATGAATATTTTAAAACACGAATTAGTTCAATTGTCTAAGTACCTAATGCACCGTACGTTACTTACGTACGAGTATTACTAACTACGTCAATAGACATTCCACCTACGCAGGAACCATACTGCACAGTTAGCCTTCTGTGACACAAGTGCGTGTGCTGGTTCAGGTTCACTGCCTATAGTTTGACAGATAAACGGAGATTAATCAAGCTCGGCTTTACGTGGCACATTAGAGAACATTACTGGCTCAGCCAGCGACACGAACCCAGGACCTCATGCCACAACCACAAGACTGAGCACTAGAACAACGAGCCTGTACCTTTATTAATTGTTGGATGACTAATAAAACAGTAATTATTCTATCAAAATGATTTGTCATTACCCCAATATCACAAGACTCGTTCAGCGATGGGGTAAAATGTTTGCCCTCGCAAATGTCAGCCTGTCCCGGGATTAGGAATCGCACTCATAAAACACGTCGGGCGCAATTAGTGCGGCGAAATTTCATTTTGATTGGTGTAATTGCACCTCTTTACAGGAACCGCGCGGCACAGTTGGTATTAAGCGTTTCTAATTTAATATCATTTGCATACTTGATACTTGGTACACAGTCATGCGGCTGGGATTCGGTGATCAATGACAAAAGGCTGAGATCGACGCATCACGCTAATTAGAGCTTATCGAACTACGGTCATGTGTAGGCTAGAGTTAGATTTTACTGTACCTTTTTATTGGCATGCTAATCTGTTCTGTGCTCGCGCATAACTTCGGAACAGTTGTAATAAATCCCCGCAATAATAGTATAAAGAATAGAGGACATGAAAAGAATCCAGACCTGCGGCGGTGGGTCCACTTATTGTGTTTGCGGTAGAAATATTATCTGTCAAATTAATTGTTAAAGTGGGGGCAGCGCCGAGCGGCGGGGCCCGGGGGAGCCGCACTCCCTGTCACAGATACAAATCGCGCGGATTTACGCGCACTCGAGCCCCAGTGGAATTTATCCAACGCTTCTATTTACGTATCCTTTTATTTGTTTCGCTCCTATTAGTCCCGATAGAGAATTTTTATGTTTGCATGCCCGGGCCCCCGGCGCCTGCCATCGTAAAGCGGCGACTTGTGAACGCTTTAGAGCGTCGATAATACAATTTTCGAGCGAGTGATCTCTGTTTATCAGATTATAGAGCAATAACTTAGCGCTTGCGATTCAAGTAAATATTTTCGCGTGCGCAATGGCTTAGTGTGACTAATTAGGGCCGTTTGTTGTGAATACAGGTGCGTTGACAGACGTAATCCGACCGGGAGCTCGTTGTGGCAGTTTGATACAACGCTCTATCGTCTGAATTATTATTGGTGTATTCTGAAACCGTATTCCTAGAACCTGCACATCTATTTCAGCCTCCGATTTCAGCAGACATTGGGTATTTCAGTTTAAAGAAGGAATTGACTGCATACTCCTGTTTTACTCCAATATAATAATAAAATTATCTTGCTACGATTCTGTTAATTTTTAGAAGTTGGTACTATTATACTTACGTACGATTCCGTGAAACAAACTTAAGTGGGTATAGGTTTAATAAACGCTACTTGTATATTAAACTGCAACATCACTTAACACTCATATGAGATAGCAGCCAAGGGATAGCTTGTAGATGAATTAAAGAAAACCAAAGAAGGAAACAATTTGTATGTGAGTAATATATTTTCGAACAAGTCTTATTTTTAGAAAGTGTGTTATCATATCCGTAAGTTCAATAGCTAGTAGTCGGCTTTTGAGAGCGCGTGAGGGAAGGCCGTCACGTCGTCAAACTTACACAATAATGAAACTCTTCTCGTCACGCCGCCGCGACATCTGCTACCTGTTATAATGGTTTACGAACTAATATTAAAGTAAACGAATGCACCATTCATTCGGAGTAGGACCTTTTGTAAATCGATCCAATGATTATACTTATCATGGTAAATCCGTGCACTACCAGTTAGCCTTGCATGCGATCTTACCTGGTGATACGTAATAATGCAGTCTAAAATAGTAGCGGGCTAACCTGTTAGGGGTATGATAGTAATATTACCTATACCTATAGGTATACACCTCTAATCGGTTTCTACGGGATCTATCATCCTACCAGAACGCTCTTGGCGGCACATCTTTGCCAGTAGGGTGGTCAAGAAATGGTCTTCCACCAGGCCAGACCAGAGAACATTCAAAATTTATAAATTCCCTAATGGAGAAGTTTACCAATTTTTTTTTAAATAATTATGAAAATTAAGACTAAGTAACAAAAATATGAAAGAATCATTAAAATATCTCAACAAATGAAAAAGTTATGGAACTTTAAAGTTGCGCTTGCAAGACGGGAGACGTGACGTGATAATTCACTATCAACCGACTATAAAACCAAATAAATGGACTTAACGTGACTTCATTGAATTAAAAGCACTTAATTTGTGTGTGAAGATAATTTTGAAGTATTAAATATATATTTCTCACTCGAGTAAGATACTGCAATGGGTGTACATTAAATAATCAAACTCTTAAATCGTCATTTCTCAGACATTTATTGATGGATTTGAAAAAAAACTACTGATTTATTAGTATTTATTAGTTTTAATCTATATTTTACTTCTGTTGTGTTAAATATGATATTCACAACATCATGAAACTTCTCCATTGACACTGCCGCGGATCGAACCCGGTATCTTATAACATAGCTAACCACTACACCAGGGAGGTTGTGATTTACTACTCGTATCATGAAAAAAAAACAATCTATCTTCTAGATATTTATAATACTATGCATACAAAATAGTGGGTATCAGGCTATTAACAAAGCAAAGTCTCGTTAAAGAGGCGTGGACGTGTTAACCCCATTATCGGGCGGGCGGCTTAGCGCGCTAAGCTGCAGCGGGCTCGATTTATGGCGACGGCTGTAATTTGCCGATGCCTATCCGATCACTTATTGACCAGCGGCTATTCACCTGATTACGTAATTACTGATGCAGCAAATTATATTTTTAGGGTTGAGTTTCAACCGCATTATATCTATACGAAAGTATAGATACTTATATTCAAAATTCAAATGTTTTTTTATTCAAATAAACTTTTACAGTTATTATTTTTATTATTTAAAAATCAGTATTTCCTATAAACTTAAATTTTTAAGGATTGAAGATTCTTGTTTGCTGCCTTTTTTAATTTAGTTAACAAGCAATTCAATTTATAGGTAGTTACATCATGCACATAGGAAAAGTCGTACATAATTGACACAAGTTTACATTGGGGAATTATTAACAAATAATTAAGATTACTAATACAAGACTACAAAAAATTAATATAAGACTACAAAAAATTAATGAAAATAACTATTGATGAAATAAAAATAAAAACTGGACAAAAAGTAAAAAATTTGATGCATAAAATTTATAATTATAGGATTAGCAGGAGGATTATTATGTATTTAATAACAACAAAAAATATTTTTATCAAATCACACACATTTAAAGCTTATAAGTGGATAAACTATGTATAAGTATTGTATACATACTTTACTAGTAAAATATTGGAAAGTCGATAACCTTATTGTTATTATTTTGGTTAATTAGTTGTTTTATATGTATTAAGTTTATAGTGTAGTCTTATTAGAATTACATTATTTTAGTGATCTGTGTACCAAATTTTGTGCTTTTTTTTGTCTTTTTGTTAATTTTACTTGTGTCTCTAATTCTGTAGCCCGGAAAGACGCATTGGGCGACCGTAAGGTCTCTGCGGGTATGTTGTCTAAATAAAATAAAATAAATAATAAATAATTGGGTATTTGAAAAATAGTCAAATCAGCACCTTTTTTTCAAACGTCAACACGCGTCCTAGGTATTGGATTTATATGAAATTCTGAAATGTGACGTCATTAAAGTTCGACGCACTTTTTTACTTTAATCGATTGTTTAAAATGGTTACTCAACATAGAACTATCAGGGGATGTGGATATTACGACTTTTGGGAGATCCTCTATTTCTAATAATGATATTTCTAATTAATAATCACAAAAATAGTAGATACCTGATTTGTACACGCTACAAGAGCGCTACGCCACCGTAGCATGTCAACCGCTACGCGGGGCGCTACGAAGCGCTTAATCCCCTGATCCATGAAAGCCGTGCATTTCACGCCTCTTTATTACATTAATTTAAATGTTTGCCCGGTGATCCTCTCCCTCAAAGCTATAAATAAATCCCGATATCAGATTTATGTTTATAATTCATCTACATATAAAACATACAACAATAACCCCGGAATCTGTTTTAAACTATACCTAAGAAGTAAGAAGTATTGTAAAAATAAATATAGACTCATGAACATTAAATAACCATGTAGATTCTACATATAGCCGGGTAAAGCAGTAAACAGTCATTTAAATAAAAGTAAATGAATTGGAGTACACAAAAACCTCTATAGAAAAGAAAAAGCCTGTCTATAACAAACTAATTTATTATAAATATTAAACAACTAATTTAAATATCAAATCATTAGATTATTATTCTATACTCTCTGCGTCGTATTCTTCATTGCTGAAGGTCGTGACCCTTTTCTATTAAGCACTTAATGGCCAGGAGTTTTCTTGGGGTAATAATGCGCTGGGTTCCCAGGTCCTTCCGCATGCAAATCGATTAAGAGTACTATTTCAACTCTTAGGTTTCTATAACAATTATTATCAGATGTTAGTGATAATAATCTGTACTCACTTCGTTGAATATCAAATTAGTTAAAGTAATTTATTTAATATAAGGGTTATTAATACATCCATTGCTCATTAGATATTATATTACTAATTAGTCAAGGGATTAATTAACAATAGATACATCGTTACTTAGAGTAACACCGTTAACAAACAACTACCCCTAATTGAGTAGTTGTTTATTCGAGGAACCCCTACCATTATGTGATTAATGGAAAGAAAGAGCAAGAATAGCTTATTACATTGATTTGTTATATATTTACAATTGGCTAAGTTTTTTATTTACGATAATTTACGTTTCTGCTTTTTATCATATCATAAAGTTTTATAATAAACATCTGGATGACCGTATTTTTTTTTGGCAAATCGTGTTTTTTGGGAGTTATATTTGAATAATAATTATTTTTTTTTTTAAATAAAATATATTATATTCAAAAAAAGGGAAAAAAATAATCGGATTGGAGACATCTGGACTCGAACCGGGGTTTACTGGTTTCGGGCTCGCCCGTTTTTTAGATTATAACCTTGTAGATGGTGGCGAAATTTACCTTCATATTCTAATGATATTGTAGCAGTTTTTCATTGCCTAAAAGCATGTCTAAAACAACATTTTCTAAAAATTATTTTAGCTAGATCGATTTATCGCCTCGGAAACCCCCTACATACAAAATTTCATGAAAATCGTTGGAGCCGTACCGAAATGTCATAATTTTTCCCTACTCCCATCCCGCACCCGAACACATCTCCCGTACATCATTGTATCGTTTTCTGTCTCTTTCTAGGAGAACAATTATGTCATCGAGTCAGTGGTAATCTTACTAATATTATAAATGCGAAAGTTTGGATGGATGATGGATGTTTGTTACTCAATCACGCCCCAACGGTTGAACGGATCTGGCTGAAATTTCGCACAGAGGTAGATTATAGTCTGGAATAACACATAGGCTTAGACTTTTTATCCCGGAAAACTAAGGAGTTCCTGCGGGATCCAAAAAACCTCAATCCCCTCGGACGTAGTCGCGGGCATCAGCTAGTTGAGCTATATATAGTATAAATTGTTTAAAGTGTTAGATTAATGCAAATGTTGTAATTTTATACCACTATCGAATACATTTTCAACAAATTTCACGTCAAAACAGGAACATACATCATACCGGCATCATATGTTCCAAGGGCCAAATAAAACATTCCAATCACGTTGGCTCGCTTGTTTTACAAACCGATACGACGTGGGTGCCGGTGACTCGCCGAATTCAGCGCTCTATTATAGCTTTTACTATAATACGATAAAGGTTCAAAATTGGTTATTGTTTTATCGTCCACTAGACATGACAATGCAATCAGCGGTGACCGGGCGGGATTTGGTTCATACATGAGCGGATTTGCGGGATGAATAAGTTTCGACCCCACAAAATAACAAAGAGATCTTATATTGCGCGTTACGAGTTTTATAAGGCCGTTTGCAAAATTCTTCTCTTTGTAAGCGTCATAGCCAATAAAAGTGGAAATATTAGATAAGTTGGAAATATGTGAGTATGCATGGAAGACGCTCTTATACGTGGCACTGGGAAAAATCTTCCAATTTAGTAAAATCATACATAATATAATGAAAATAATCCATATCCATACTAATCTATACTTAATATTAAAAATGCGAAAATTTGGATGGATAGATGGATATTTGTTACTCAATCAAGTCAGCGCGGCTAAACGGATTTGGATTAAATTTGGCACTCATATAGATTATACTCTGGAATAACTTATAGGCTACTTTTCCCGGAAAACTAAAAAGTTCCCGCGGGAACCAAAAACCTTAATCCACGCGGATGAAGTCGCGGGCATCAGCTAGTATTATAAATGTAAAAGTGTGTCTGTCTGTCTGTCTGTCTGTCTGCTACGCATTTAAGGTCCATCTGTTCAATTGATTTTGATGAAATTTAGTACAGGGAAAGGACATAGGCTACTTTCTATCCTGGAAAATTAAAGAGTTCCCGCGAGAATCAAAAATCTTTAATTCACGCGGACGAAGTCATCCACCACCACCACCACTACAGCCTATTAACGTCCCACTGCTGGGCACAGGCCTCCACTCTCATAGGAGAGAGGGAATTAGAGCTTAGACCCACCACGCTGTTCCAATGCGGGTTGGCGGGCTTTAACGACTATTATCATGTTAGTGATAATAACCGGGACTGTCGGCTTAACGTGCTGTCCGAGGCACGGGGGTGAAACACCGCCAACTTCCAACTCTGGGCTGGCACTGAGAATTTCTGAATTGAAAAACGCAATACCAATTTTTATGCCCGACCAGAAATTGAACCCAGGACTTCGTGATCCGCAGTCGACTATGCTAACCGCTAGACCAACGAAGTCATCATCATCATCATCTAATCATTCGTTCGATTTAACTAACAATTATTGGAATTTGCGAATTTTAACTGAAAAAAATTACAGTTGAATCGGTCATCGGTACTTAAATTTTTAAATTCGATTAACTTTATCAATATTGCATTTGGTAATTGGTTTTCGTAATGGGTACTTAAATATCTAATTATTTATCAGTAAAAAATCCATACTAATATTATAAATGCGAAAGTCAGTTTGTTTGTTGGTTTGTTGGTTTGTTGGTTTGTTGGTTTGTTGGTTTGTTGGTTTGTCCTTCAATCACGCTTCAACGGCGCAACGGATCGACGTGATTTTTTGCATGGGTATATTTGAGGACCTGGAGAGTGACATAGGCTACTTTTTATCCCGGAAAAACAAACAGTTCCTGTGGAATAGGATGCTCTTTTTCTCGCATTTTTCTTCAATTAGGCGGCAACGGCACACCGGATAGAAGTGATTTTTTACATGGGTATAATTGAAGAACTGGAGAGTGACATAGGCTACTTTTTATCCCGGAAAAACAAACAGTTCCTGTGGAATAGGATGCTCTTTTTCTCGCATTTTTCTTCAATTAGGCGGCAACGGCACACCGGATAGAAGTGATTTTTTACATGGGTATAATTGAGGAACTGGAGTGACATAGGCTACTTTTTATCCCGGAAAAACTAACAGCTCCTGTGGGATAGTATGCTCTTATTCTCGCATTTGTTCATCAATTAGGCGGCAACGGCACACCGGATCGACGTGATTTTTTACATGGGTATAATTGAGGAACTCGAGAGTGAAACTGGCTACTTTTTATCCCGGAAAAACTAACAGCTCCTGTGGGATAGTATGCTCTTTTTCTCGCATTTTTTCTTCAATTAGGCGGCGACGGCACACCGGATCGACATGATTTTTTACATGAGAATAATTGAGGAACTGGAGAGTGACATAGGCTGCTTTTTATCCCGGAAAAATAACAGCTCCTGTGCGATAGTATTCTCTTTTTCTCGCATTTGTTCTTCAATTAGGCGGCAACGGCACACCGGATCGACATGATTTTTTACATGGGTATAATTGAGGAACTGGAGACTGACATCCATACTTCCATATCCATACTAATATTATAAATGCGAAAGTCAGTTTGTTTGTTGGTTTGTTGGTTTGTCCTTCAATCACGCTTCAACGGCGCAACGGATCGACGTGATTTTTTGCATGGGTATATTTGAGGACCTGGAGAGTGACATAGGCTACTTTTTATCCCGGAAAAACGAACAGTTCCTATGGAATAGGATGTTTTTTTTTTCGCATTTTTCTTCAATTAGGCGGCAACGGCACACCGGATCGACGTGATTATTGACATGGATATAATTGAGAAACTGGAGAGTGGCATAGGCTACTTTTAATCTCGGAAAAATAAACACTTCCTGTGGGATAGGATACTCTTTTTCTGGCATTTTTCTTCAATTAGGCGGCAACGGCACACCGGATCGACGTGATTATTTATATGGGTATAATTAAGGAACTGGAGAGTGACATCGGCTACTTTTTATCCCGGAAAAACTAACAGCTCCTGTGGGATAGTATGCCCTTTTTCTCGCATCTGTTCTACAGTTAGGCGGCAACGGCTCACCGGATCGATGTGATTTTTTACATGGGTATACTTGAGGAACTGGAGGGTAACATAGGCTACTTTTTATCCCGGAAAAACTAACAGCTCCTGTGGGATAGAATGCTCTTTTTCTCGCATTTCTTCTTCAATTAGGCGGCAACGGCGCAACGAATCGACGTCATTTTTTACATGGGTATATATGAAGACGCATAGGTTACATGCTGCTGCAACTATGCGACATCGTTTGTATAATCAGGAATCTGTATAACGTGTAACCTATAGCATTGTGTTTTCTTTCGTAGATATCGTGAATATTTTTTTTCATTTTTCGTGCATGAAAAACCTTGCTCTTGCCTTTCGATGAAATACGTCGATACTAAACGTCTCAGTATTCTTCTCCATGGCATCCTCTTGCATGCTTAATTTAAATACAGTTTTCTAACAAAAACTCATTTATTGTTCCCTTGAGCCACGCGAGCGAAGCCGCGGGTAATAGCTAGTATACAATATAATGTGAAGTGAGAATCTATGACTTACCATGAGTGCTAGAAACCCATGCACGGTGACATGAACGAAACTTGAAATCAACAAGCAAACGCCGGATGTTCAGTCTGCGGCCGGAGATCGGGTATGAAAGTGACGGTAAACCACGACTTTGCTTCAGAATGGGCTTTTTGATTGTTCTAGTGCAGGCTGGCGGCAACTGGCAGCCGGGCAGTTGCGGCGACCGATTAATGTCGCCGATCTAATATTCTGACAGGTGCAGCCGCGGGCCGCCCGCGCGTTTTGCTGTGACGCGGCTGCTACAAATGTTAGTAAACGAACTTTGTCGCTTGCCTATTAATTAAATGATGGTGCCATGGAGATGAGATTATTAAAGCGTGCAAGGATTCATTAGTCGAAAACTTGGTGGACGAAGTTTTAGTCAACAATTTCAATATTTCATTAAATGTTAATAATAATATATAATCCATATTAATATTATAAATACGAATGTGTTTCCGTCTGTCTGTCCGTTTGTCTATCTTTCAGTCTGTCTGCTACGCTTTCACGGCCCATTTCTTCAACTGATTTCGCTATACAGAGATAGGTTGAATCCCAGGGAAGGATCTCGGAAAATTTTAAATATCTCGCGGAAATCGAAATCTTAACCAATGCGCACGAAGTCGCGGGCATCTTCTAGTAAATAATAATTTGGAAATTCTGGGAATCTTTAATTTTCCGGCATAAAAAGTCAATGAAAAGCTTATTAGTTACTGATAAGTAAATTTAAATCTAACTAATTTGTACGAGTATATTTAGCGAAAATTGTCAGGTGCGTAACAAGCTAGTTTCCATTAGACTGCTGCTGCATCATTGCCGCCACGTGATCACGTGATATTCTAGTCAAGCACTAGGTACAACTTGTATTAAATAATAAGAAAATAGTAATGAACGGTAAACGAGTTATGACACATAACTCGTTTACCGTTCATTACATTATTCAATATTTATACCTAAATTTGTTTCTTCTAAATATCGTATATAAACGTGTTCGAATTATTTGTTTATCCATATTATAAATGTATGTTTGTTTGCTTATCAATTCTTGAATCCTGTGCATAGAAGCTTAAAATCGGTTCTTCGTTCTACGGATTTCTAAGAAGTTTTTACACGAAGCTTGGAAAATACTTGCCATCCCTCACAAAACTAATAACTGAACTGTATACTTGAGATAATTTCCATAAGGTATACCTAACACAAATGACACCATCCTCATCTTCTAATAAATGGGTACCTCGATTTCGCGAGCTTATGACAGATGTTGCTAATCGGCTCCTCTGCCGCCCTATGGGCTTCCGTGAGCTTAAAATTTTCTCTTCACCGCCTAAACCTAACTTCCAAATCTCCGGCTTGTTTTACAAATGTCAAACATTTATTAACTGGTGTACGTGGTTGAAGTAATTAAAATATTCAATTTTTGTTTATATTTAGATTGTACTTAAAAAAATCGTCAGAAAAGCTGATTACGAAATCAAAATAGGTACGTACAAATGTTTTTATTGTAACCGACTTCAAAAAAAGGAATAGATTCTCAATCCCGTGCGTATTTTGTAATGTCATCTGAAGGAAGTGTGTTTTATGAAAGGAACTTTTACTTTATGAAATTTATCATTGGTGCAAGTAGTAGTTATGAGATATTTTCGCAAGAGTTGCCACTAAAAGAAATTATAACGGTATTAAACAGCGCTTTTTATGTCAAAACTACTTCGTAAGTGAAAACCCACATACTTACCCTATTTTCAATTCTTCTCGCGGCTCGCTCGTCAACATCTCACTTATTTACGAGATTCGCGCCCTAACGACTTCAGCTGGCGTAAGCTCCGACTGATGTTATGTGGAATGGAATATATTATTAGTTTTATAAAGTATCTATATTAAGTAACAATATTTTCCAATTAAAAAAAGACAAATATAATGCTTTGGTATGCAAACTCAAACCTCGACTATCTCATGTCTACTTCAAAATGCTGGACAATTCACATGTTTGATGAATTCAATTGGACTCAAAATCAAAAGATTTTCTATTCAAATAATTTTACGAGTGTTTTTAATACATACCCAGTGGTAGATTCACTTTATGTATTCAGAATGGATTTCTTGTTTATATGTGAATGAGCAAGACAAACCAACTCTAAACTTTCCTTTAAAAAATAAATATACCTAGTTTATTTTCCACTACAAGTTAGCCCTCGACTGCGATCTCACCTGATGGTAAGTGATGATGCAGTCTAAGATGATAGCGGGCTAACCTGTTAGGGGCATGGCAGTTATAATTAACCCATACCCCTAATCGGTTTCTACACGACATCGTACCGGAACGCTTAATCGCTTGGTGGCACGTCTTTGTCGTTAGGGTGATAACTAGCCACGGCCGCAGCCGTAGTATTTTAATTTTTACGATTTTGTCAATACCGACCATGTCATCCCCGTAAGTTCACTTAAAATATTAATTAAATCACATAAAAATATTTTATACACAAGTATAATAAATAAAAGAAAAAAACCATTAACACATTTTAGTGATTACCTTTCTGCAGTCCTTTGAGAGTGGGCTGTTGAGGCAAAAACTCACCATATTTATATAATTAAATAAATATAAAATACCTAGCAAAAGTTTAAAATTTCGGTCCCTTTAGTAGATCTCCACAACTGCCGAGCTCCAAGTTGCAGCGCTACGCACCAGCTGCGTACAAATTGCTTACACTCGATAATGGCCTTTTCAATTTGCAAGGATTTGCCGCGCTGTTTGGGTAGACAATTGTAGATTTAGCAGATTTAAAGTATCATACTTTATAAGACAATTTATGTAACTATGATTTATATTTTGTGCGACATAAAAAACCATTTTAAAGAGATAGCTCTGGCAATTTACAGGCCATCATAGGTTCCGTACTATATTGGGCGAAAGCAGGTGAAATTAAGTGTAAAATACATAACATAGTTCCGTTTAGAGAAAATAAAATGAATAATAATAATGTTTTTTTTCTAATGTTGCCATTTTCACAAAATTTAACACGTCATATTAACACACTGCGACGTACTCGTATCAACGGAAAACATTTCCGCATAAAACACGCTGATACGGATAATCCAAGCGCGACATAACAGAGATTGTATTACAGCAATAAGTCCGCCTCCGAGCTCGATAAACGGGGCTTAATCCCAAGATTTTTTCACACGTCCCCCGCGAGCGCGGCTGCCTTCGGGAAAACTAATAAAGAAACCATCTCGCCGCCTGCTCAAGCTTGAAATGTATTTTTTATATAATTTACCGCGGATTGATTGTGCGAGGCGCATCTGATACCTTTACGGTTAAGGTAAGAAGTACTTTTTAAGAATCGTAGATACATTTCGCAACTAAAATTTATATAAATGAACTGACGCTTGCAACTTCTTCAAAGTCAATTTAAGTTTTTAGAAAGTCTTGACTTTTTGCAGTTAAATCTGGAAACCTTTGTCCGTTTGTAAATGTAAGCTTTCTCTATAGTATACGAAAACAAATTCGGTATTACGGAATGGGCCATGATTCGTGAACGCGGACAGACAATATGGTTGAAAAAAAAGATCAAATGATTGATCATGGAAAAGTTAAACATAATTATATAATAAAAATTGACATCATCATTTCAAATCAATTTTCAGCTTACGACTAAGTCCTACTCAAAATGAGCAGGGTTTGGTCATAGTACACCACGCTGGCCAAGTGCAGATTAGATAATTTAACTCTTCAAATTGTTACTGTAAATAATCATGTTTGTATTAACTAAATTTAAAATTAATTTCAGACAGTAGATGCAGATGTTGTAGAACTAAAATGGCGATATATGCGTTGTAAACACGTCGCGATGTGTGGACGCGAGGGAGGGCGGGCGGGCGGCCGGCGGCCACGCACTAATTACGCCGTCACGTGTCACCGGCGCAAAACACGTCACAACCGGACCCTGCACTAGCCGGCATAGTTCAAAACTTGTCGATATTTATGCAAATTTTGGCTTACTGATGAATTATTTCGCTATTAATTCACATCGGTGGCTTTCCAATCGTTAATGAATGACAACATTACACAAGTATTTTGCTTAAAAATACATATATTTTTCATTTCTAATATCACAAATGCAATTATTAGTCTGTTTACGAAAATATGAGTTTTCACAAGACCATTTCAACAATATATTTTATAAATATGGAAATGAAAAATAAAATGAAGAAATAGAAAATTTGATTTTTAAACAAAATAAATTGTGAGCAAATAATTTGCAGGTCACTTGATGCTGTGTGATCACCGCCCATGAACATTTGCAGCGATTTTCAGGAAATTCTTGTTTCGCCCGTTGTTGAGTACTATAAATGCTCGTTTCTATCTAGCTGAAATATATAAAAGCTAATTTCAAAAAGTTCTTTTGAATATTATATAATGGTTTTTAAGCATTCCTACTCAGAAGAATATGTATGTAAGAACATGACGGTTGTTCTTTATAAAATTCAATTTTGATATTTAGCCATTTGTACCTACTTTCTTATATTTCTGAATACGAATAATAATTAGTTGTACATCCCTATTCAGTACAGTCAGCAACACTCATGACACAATAAAACTTTGTCGCACCCCGTGTGCCGTTTGTTTTAGGGTCCAAATGAATTCATCGGGTTGTACGCCGCGCGGGCGCCGTGGTTAGCGACGGCTGTCCACATTCCAAGCGGATATGGCCGACATCCAGGGTTGACAACTTAATCTAGGATGTGCCATCTATGCCACAGGAGTACATTTTGTAGTAACTAAATTTAATTTTGAATATTGATTCAGGCTCAGCTTATTACAGGCTCAGGACTTCACTGAGCGTCAGCTGAGGACTCTTGTCTTTCATTTTGTTTTGATCTTGTTCTTGTCTTTGTTTTGATGTATTTCTCCATTAAGAAGCCGCTACGCGTCGTAAGACACTCAAAAGAAGCGAATCATCAAGGCAATATATTAATCCCCGTTCATTAGTTTTTTTTTAACTTTTGCAATTGAGGTCTTCAAAACCCTGAGGATGGGGAGGGAATAATAATAAATTCTTCAATTTATCCAACCAGACAATATGTAGATTTTTTTATAACAGGTCTAAATTTATTTCCATCACTTTAATAATGCTCCCTTCAGAAAAAGACGGCACAAGATTTAGACTTTTCAATTTAGTTTAAAGATTGTGTACAATAGGTAAAGAGATACTGTGGCTAAACACCACGGTATATTCTTATTAGAATTTGTAGTAGCTTCTACAGTTGAAACATGGTTAGCAACCCTACCGACTACTGCAGCAAAAACACCGACAAAACGTTGCGTTGGTTCGCCGGCTAGTTCACCGCAAACTGCATCGGACGCCATCGCCACTATGCAATTAGTTGCGGCAGATAGACAAAAATAATTTCCTGTTTAATATTTTCAGGACACGTTGTTTGGAATGTCGCTGTGGTTGATGTAAGTGACACACTGCTAGTGGATATTATTTTTCATATAACCTGCATTCAAAATACGAGTTTCAATGCCTGTTGGGCCCCCTGAAACTAGTCAATTTCAGATGAATACGTCATGCAGCGGGTAGAAAACCATCACTTTCTGCCTTTCCTACCCACTGAATGACGTAGCAGCCCTCCTTTCAATCCTGTAGAGTATCTTTTGTTTATTTCAAACCTTTTAATTGTCATTTTACCCATAAACTAAACAGCTGACAGATATGATATTTGTAACCAACAACCTAGCAACAGATTCAGATTTCAGGTGATGCCACTGGTGATGGTGAACTTCACCCTCGTCTGAAATCGTCTTGTTTCACCCCTGAGCACACAATATACTACTGTTGCGCTTTTTGAGTTTTTCCGTACTGTTTGTTAACGACGTTTAGGCGAAAGTTTTATCCATCGTGGAGCAGTTTTCAATTATATTAGGCTTTTAAATTTTTGCAGGAGTACTTCTCTGACCAAGGTAAAGGAGCGGGCGTTTTTTTCATCTGTGTCAGTGGATCAACTATGCGATTTCATATAAATCTCAAGATAAATTTTTTCATCGACTTTTACACATACCAACGATTTAAAAAATCGCATTCACTCGGATGTAGATTAATTATTAAACTTAGGTTTTCGTCGGAAATTTACATTATTTCCCAAACTTCAACTTATGCAATACAAACGGCAAAACTGGTTATTTGAGCGTTGTTTAACTGCTTAAAAGAAAAAGGTGCTTAGAGTTCAAGGTGGAAATGAAAGCTGTCCGCCTTATTTTCCTAGTGTAAAATATATCCAAAAATAAAAACAGCGTTCCCACTCTTGTAACTTTGTAGATAGAATCTATTTAGCTTTATATTTGAAAAACGTGTTGAAGGCTTTGTTTTAAAATGTAAAATGAAGCTTTCAACTCGTTCAGTTTTGTACTGAATTACAGTTGGCGTGAAAACGAGCTTTTGAATCGTTTTCCTATAGCTCTCATGCCCTGCACCCCGTGGTGTTTTTATTTTGTTTCGAGGTGGCTGTGACGAGGTAATTACAGCTTGTCCTTTGTAAAGCTCTGTCCTTTTACCCTTTACTGTTAAAAACAGTTAAACATCATTTTTTTCTCTCATAATTTTGCGTAATAAATCATGTCAGGTACGTTTTTTTTCATATTTTATTTCGGATGAATTGTTATTAGGTACGTACTTCTACGTAGAACGTACGTACGTACGTAGAAGCAATAACTGATTTTCCCAATATTGTATTATTATAAATAGAAAACTCATGTCTACCAATATAGCTTTTTTTAGACATCTACAGAGATCAGCCTAATTTCATTCCCAAGACTAGACAATAGACATTGTTGGATAGAAGGCTCACGGGTAAGAGAGCTTCAGCACCCCAATTGTGTAAGGAAATCATAATCGTAATCGTAATCGTTTGTCAAACGGATAAAATTCAACCTGATCAAAGAGCAGGGACTGAAAAACAGATTCATATAGGTTACAGAAATATAAGTGTTACAGAATGAAAGTGTAACAGAATCGAATCTGTAACCCTTTTGAATGTGTTTTTAATTCTGTTAACCCGAAACACTTATATTTCTGTAACATAAACGAATCTGTAACAGAAATGAAAGTGTTTTAAAGTGTTTTAATCTGTAACCGAAATAGCGACGTTGCCAAATTTACCTACTGCTGACGCGTATTCAAATTTGAACCTAAGGACTAGCACCGTTGGTTGCAATAGTTTTAAGTAAAACATGGGTATGTTGTGTCAGTATGTGTGAAATCCGATGAAGTGAGAAGAACGCGTTGTCACACCGTGCAGTTTGTTAGGGCATGTACCTATTAGGGTTACAGATAAAAAAACTTATTAACAGAAATAAACTGTTACAGATTGATTGGGTTACAGTATCGTTTCTGTTTCCGTTATAAGTGTTTCTGTTTTAAAACAGTTTCAAAAAACAGTGTTTAAACCCCTTATTTCGGTTACTGTTTCAGTACTTATCAAAGAGTTCATAGACACCTGCACGGCAAAAAGCATATGAACAGTCCGAGTAATACGTTTTAAGCTCTTTTAAGCTCTCAAATGATTACGACTTCCTTCGACAAATTGGGCTTCAGGTCACCAAAGACGTAAGTGGTTAAAAAGGGCTGTACAGGGCTTAGTCATAAAAAAATGCGGCTTCGATTAGCGCTATTGTGCGCTTTTTTCAAAGAGCCGAAAGAAGGCACATGATGATGATGATAAAGTATTATTATATCAGTGGCGTGCACAAGTTTTGAAGCTAGGGTAGGCATTAGCTATTCAGAATACCAGTTTCCTAGCTATTTTTGTGAAAAATGAGTATATTTGGGTAAGCAGTGCTTTTACGCTTCTATGAACTGCACGCCACTTATTATATCCTGTTAGTCAACGTTGACAGAACCTGAGAGAACTGGCGTGTGCGTTTCACCCCGACGATGATGTTAACGTATCTTTACGTATGTCGTTATTAATTAATAACAGTTTGGCGGGCCGAGTCTGCTGATTCAATTATGTAGCGTTTGGAGTATAGCCGCCGAGGCGAAAAGATGGGGAAAAACGGGAAAAACGTCGGCACGAGATCGCGCTGACGATAAGTGGATGACTTCTCGCATGGTTTGCCCTCAAAGGGCGGCCACTGAGGCGTGAGCTCGCCCTCGACACCCGATCACCGGCCAAACGGTCATGACATTCAATAAAGCTGATTAAGCGATATTGAATATCGCTGTTACGCCTAATTGCGATACTGCACGTTTATCTACAGTTCACTTTCATTGGCCAGTTTTTGATGATTTCATTTTGATTGCATTTTGTGGGCAGTTGCTTGGAATAATAAGTTGGTTAGGCAAACATACACCGATTAGTAAAGGTAGGGATTGCTTCTTCTTTGGTGGGTATTAATATATTAATATCACATTAGTAGGGCATATAATACGTGAGTCACAAACATAGAAGTCGAATTCTATTAAAATATGGTAGACGTACTTATGCAGTTTCCCCTTGGGTTCTACGAAGTAGGTACACGAAATCAGTGCATAATTTCTTGTAAAGGTTCTTTTAAAAGGAGGCTCCGGATTTGATTATTAACAGTTTTCATGTTACCTCTATATATAAAGAGAGTCGTAACTCACTCACTCAATGACTGTCTCACCAACGCACAGCCTTTGGACCTAGGGACCTGAAATTTTGCAAGATCCTTTAAAATGTTGACAAGGAGTAAGGCTGGATTTTTGGATATTCTCAAGAGCGGTAGCCCATGTAGCCCAGGTAGTCCCAAGCAAACCCACAGGCGGTAGCTAGTATGAATAAATGTTTTAAAACAACTTCACTTATGATTTTATTTCGATACAAGCTGATGGCCGCGACTTCATCTGCGTGGAATAAGGGTTTTTACGTCTATGTCACGTCTATCCGTTGCTCCGTTGCGGCGTGATTGAAGGAAAAATCAACAAACAAACACACTATCGCATTTATAATATTAGTATGATTTCTTTAATACATCGTTACTGTTTGTCACTTTGCCAACAACCTTAGGTTTTGTAAATCGAATTACGTCTCATGTCTCTGTTATTACTCGTAGCATCAATCATATTAGGTACCCATACCATAAAAGCTCGTATCCGTAAATGTGGATAATGTTTAAAGTTGCCAATTGATCCCACCTTGTACGACCGACTTAGCCCGGCCGTAAAGCAAATCCTTTCTAAATTGCCTGTTTGCACTCACACATCGCCTAACTCCCGATATGCCGTGTGTCGATATTTTAAAAGAAAGCCACCTTCACACGACGTAAAAGAGATAGGCGAGTTAGAACTTAAAGTATCCATTTGGCGAAATTGGCCTGTTCGCGATAACAACAAGTTTTCGCACCCTCGCAAGCAAATGTGCAATTCATACGTGTGTAAATATGCTGGGGTACACTCAGAATGTATTTTGTTTCTAGGATGCTACAGTTCGTTTTCGTTTGCCTGCAAATTTTTTAGCATATATCATTGTCGATATTAAACCTTATCAGATGACGTCGGACACCACACAAGGAGTGTTGATGTTGTTAGTGATATATTAAATTATATTGCATTTTTAAGGATGTGAAAACCATACACAAATAAATAAAAGGTACAGTAAGCTATAAGATGATGAGCTAGCTAAGCTACAAATTTGATAAATCATTTTTTTTTTAAAATAAATATTGGTTCTGTTATAATTAATAAATCAGAAGTTGGAATAGTTACATAACTGAACCGTAGTTTTCTGCGGGTGTATCTGTTTGGATTATAAAATATTACTGTGGTTCGGTTAACTGTGACGTCTCTATTCCACTCTGCAAATGTGCGGTACGCATTAGGATGGTTCATGTTTCATCAATGCATACGATTACACACGCGAGTGAACAAAGAAAACTATTCAGCCTCCCGCATCCGCTCTTGCATTCCTTCTCTTATATTGCATTCGGAAAACTGGTTTCCTTAAAATGTATTCAATGGCTTGCTATGCGCTTGTAGTGGTAGGTATCTATGTATAATGTTGTAACTACAAGTAGAGACTCCGTGTGAGATCTATAGAGCGAACTTTGACTTTGCTTAGACATGGTTAAAACGAGACACATTTATGTTACTCACATACGAGTAAGTCCATTTCGTATTAAACTATAAGTAAAGTCTGAGCCAAGTCAAAGTACGCTCTAGATCTCAGCATTAGTGATACAACGAGTATTCTGCACTTCTGGTCAATGAGCCGGATATACAACGACCTTCACCGATCTGTTAACCAGATGAAACATACTTTTTATTTATATTTAATAATAGATAAATAACCTAAAATAGGTTGCCTCTCAAAAAAAGTTACCTATGGACTATGGTAACTTACCAACTTACCATAGACCATAAGTAAATCCACGCATCGGAACCGCTTGAGTTATATATCAAAAAATAGGTAATTTTATAACAAACGCGATAGCATTATATCGTATATCTTACTTCTTACTTCTTACTTCTTACTTCTTACTTCTTACTTCTTACTTTTACTTTTTTATATTATAAATCCGAAAGTTTGGATGTATGGATGTATGGATGAATGTTTGTTACTCAATCACGCCCCAACGGTTGAACGGATCTGGATTAAATTTATCACAGAGATAGATTATAGTCTGGAATAACACATAGGCTACTTTTTATCCCGGAAAATTAAAGAGTTCCCGCGGGAACTGAAAAACCTCAATCCACGCGGATGAAGTCGCGGGCATTAGCTAGTATCATTATAGCGTATATCATTGGCTACAATAAACTTGTCCAAAAAACCAATTAATTTAAAAATAGGCTGGTAAGAAATTTTGATAGGCAACCAATTTTAGACGTATTTATCTATTCTTAAATAAAAAGAAAAAGTAGGTTTCATCTGGTTAACAGATCGATGAAGGTCGTGGTATATCCGGCTCTGTGACCATACTGCACGAGTGCAAGGCTTGAACTAAATAGGTTAAGTTAGATTTGCTTAATATTTAAATTTGATAAAAAATTGCTTTAGTTGGAAGGTACATATGAATAAAAGTATTGTCCCATTGCATTTATTGTTGTTTACCATAAAACAAGTCGTTTGCACCATTTTAGTGATCGGGACGCATCATAACATAAAAAGCGAGTTCGCAATAAACAAGTTAAAAGGATATCACCTCGGGCCTGAAGTACTAATATGGTGGCTCAACTTGGACTCAACCCGCTTGAAGGCGATGATTTCTTAAATATTCTGAAAAAGTGCACATTAAGGCGATAGTAGACAATTCTAACTGATGTTATACTATTCAATCTACATGTATACGTATGCGTTTTAATGAATCGTATTTACACCTCAAACATTTACACTAAATCGATTTTTCGTATATTTGAATTAGGATGCAGATGGTTAAATTTTGATTGTTACCTTAATTACTTGTTCTACCAAAACATATGACGAACTCTATATAGTTTAAACTATGGCCAGTTATTAGATCGTATCTTAGATATGGATTAATCGAAAGTGCTCTGTCTAGCCTAGTGGGTAGATGGTAGTAGGACATAATGGTACAAGTACAAAAAAGTCCGAATTGATCACTTGATCAATTTAGCTAGTAGCGTCGGCCGTTGCAGAGCCGCGACCAGTCCCTTTCTATTGAACGATCGCGTCGGTCTACGCCGCGAGCTTACATTTTCATAACCCTTCCCTACCCGCTTCTATAACTGTCATCTTGTCAAACAGTACCGAGCCGGCAAATCCCACATTTCCATACGGCTATATTTTACCCTTCACCGGAGAAAATAAATAACAGCGATAATATAAATATGAGCGTTTTCCGAACCTTTAACAGTAGAATTTACATATCACATGTTGACAGAAAAATCCCTAACACGATTGTACTAGTTGGGGTGTGGAAATTTCAATTTTGAAGAACCAAAGAAAAACTTACAGTAATACGAAAATATATTATGAGTAAGTTTTCTGGTTAATATAATTTTATGCACTAGGTACTCAATTAATGAAAATTCATAAAATAAAAATATGATGTTTTAATTTATTCTTTAGGAGTGTTTCCGTGAATAATACTTTTAAATCTTACTAATATTATAAATGCGAAAGTTTGCATGTATGGATGTCGGTATGGATGTATGGATGGATGTTTGTTACTCAATCACGCCCTAACAGCTGAACGGATCTGGATGAAATTTGGCACAGAGATAGATTATAGTCTGGAATAACACATAGGCTACTTTTTATCCCGGAAAATTAAAGAGTTCCCGCGGGAACCACAAAACCTCGATCCACGCGTACGAAGTCGCGGGCATCAGCTAGTATTATAATAATTTTGAATAGTATCTAGTCGCAATTTATGATTAAAAATTAATTAAACAAAACGATGAAGAACCCAAGCATGAAGCCAAGAAGACAACGTTGAGGGTGATGTGAGCCAGATGCGGAAGTATGCTGTATAGTGTATAATTTGATTCAATTGTTCTGGTATTATTGTACTTTTAATAAGTAGGTACTAAATATATACAAGAAAAATTAAAATCTAAATTAAATCTAAAGTAAAAAAAAAAGAAACTAAAAACTAAACATTAAAAATATCATCTATTCCACTGCAATAAGGCAATGTGCCCAGAACGTTGGCTGCGTTACCTCGCTGAATAGCCAAACTTATATGTTGGCCGAGATAACTGCCAGCCTTCCGGTCACCTGTGGACTCCGTGAGACGAGAAGATAGATCCTTAGAAAAGGATCTAGCATCTTCGCCCCACGACCCCATTTTTCTGGTTAAGCAACTATTGCCTACTATTGTAACTAGTTCAATATGTACTTAGTGGTTATTTATTTATTTATATATTTAGTACCAAACTTAAAAACTAAACATAAAAATTTAAAGGACATGTACAAGGACAACTTATCTCTAGAAGAGATTTCTTCCAGCAGCCCTAGATTATGATAGTTAATTATATAGTTAATACGTATACATGTAGATTGAATAGTATAACATCAGTTAGAATTGTCTACTATCGCCTTAATGTGCACTTTTTCAGAATATTTAAGAAATCATCGCCTTCAAGCGGGTTGAGTCCAAGTTGAGCCACCATATTAGTACTTCAGGTTATGATAGTTAATTAGTTCTCATGAGAAGAAAATCATGCTCAGTAGTCAGCCCGCGATGATTGAGTTAATAAGGCTGCCGATCTGCACTTGACTTAAACTTCAACCCCTCACATTCTGAGAGCCCATTTCATTAGTGTTCAGTACCTACCTAGTGCGGCTGGTAATACGTCTAGTTGGTCAACAATATTGATACAAAGTTGTATTTTTTTAAAAATCCTCTACAAGTAAACCCTTGGCTGCGATCTCACCTGATGTTAAGTGATAATGCAGTCTAAAATGGTAGCGGGCTAACCTTATGGCCATGGCAGTGTATTAAACCCATACCCCTATTCGGTTTCTACACGGCATCGTACCGGAACGCTAAATCGCTTGGCAGCACGTCTTTGCTGGTAGGGTGGTAACTAGCCACGGCCGAAGCCTCCCACCAGGAAAATACCACCACTAGGGAGTATTATGAAAGGAATAGCAATATAAATAGAGCTGTCGTTTCACTTTCGTTAATGATGGTGTACACTTAAAGCTTTATTTTATATTTACTACCGGGTGTACAACAGAATTGGCCACACTGTCAACTGTCTTTGCCGGTAGGATGGTAACAAGCCACGGCCGAAGCCTCCCACCAGGCCAGACCAGGGAAAATTCTGAAATTTTAAATTCCCAAATCCTGCCGGGAATTGAACCCGGGACCTCCGCACGTTAAGACAACAGCGCTCAACACTGCGCCACGGAGGTCGTCAAATTTGAATATCATATTCTAAACAGCATAGACTTGTAGACCGAAGCAGCTGTGGGCAGTGGGAGTTGGGACGTGGCCGTCGGTGGAATGGAGCTGTCTCACCGCAATCCGGCAAAGCCGCCGCTTGATCGGAGTTCGATTGGGTGATGGATGTGCGTGCTCATTTGCACCCACATTTCAGCGTGCGGTTGAAGTACAGACTAAGCGTAAATTGTAGACTGAAATCAGAACCGAGCTAAAGAAAGCTTTTCTTATGTGGATTGCACTGGTTTAATGTTATTTCTCTGTGTTGTATTCCTCATTACTGAGGGTCTTGACAATTTAAATTTATTACACAAGGGTAGTTTTCTTGGTTTAATAATGCAATGGTTTCCTAAATTCTTCCGCCTACGACTGGCTTGATTAGTGTTCGATTAGTTGATGGATATGCTTGTTAATTTGCACAATTCAGCGTGTGGTCGTGGCATAGACTAATCGCGGCGGAAAGTGCTGAACCGGAACTGAGCAGAATAAGACGGTTTCTTTTGTCTATGATTCAAGAAAATTCCTCGTTCCATAGCAAGCTATGCGCTGATTTGATATGCCTATAAGTTTATAGGTACTACTTTTTGCACTGGAAAAAAGTTTAAATTATGAAAAATTTACACATCGATACACAACCTAAGCTGTTGGGTCTACAAAACTTGAGCTTTCACATGTATTTTCTCTAGATTACGTAAAATCTGTTCGTTATGAAAGGATAAAAAAAAATATTTCAGTTAGTTCTTTAGCGAAATTGGTCTTCTCTAGCTAGTTAGCGAAATTAGTTCAGTTAGTGACAAACTAAAATTTTTCAGTATGCGTTATATTATGCAGTAAAACAATTTGGACCAATGATCTGTCTATTTCAACTGTAGTCTGAGGTTCCTGTATTATTCTGATCTCATTACTGCAGCATAGGCATGATTTTGTGACTTTACACCCTAGTTATCCATACTAATATTATAAATGCGAAAGTGTTTCTGTCTGTCTGTCTGTCTGCTACGCTTTCCCGGCCCATCTTTTCAACCGATTTTGCTGAAATTTGGTACAGGGGTAGATGGTATCCCGGGGAAGGACATAGGCTACTTTTTATCCCGGAAAATTATAGAGTTCCCGCGGGAATACAAAAAACTGTCTCTTCACCCGATTTTGATGAAATTTGGTACAGGGGTAGATGGTATCCCGGGGAAGGACATAGGCTACTTTTTATCCCGGAAAATTAAAGAGTTCCCGCGGGAATCAAAAATCTAAATCCACGCGGACGAAGTCGCGGGAATCATCTAGTCATTAATTTTTTTTTATATCATTGATAATTTATATCCCATCTTCAGTTTTTAATTTAACATTTAGCTAATTTTTTTCATATTATGCTTGAAAAAAGTTGTAACGATTTTGTCGTATAACATGTTTCGTGACTGTGAACTTTAGCATACATAGTACCTCGTGTAAATGGAGAAACGTGATCTCAAGTTAAAATTTTCACAAATATATATTTTTAATCTTAACTCGTAAAATGCAAATTCAAAAGTATTCGAAGCAAAACTAATTTTAAATTTGAGTTTGGAATCAAACATAGATATTGTTGCAGTTAAGCTTCGTCAAAGTGAGCTTGCAGCAGGATTAGCTTCGAAGTGTTTTTTTTCGGTGAAGCGTTTAAATGGCGCGAGGGCGGGTCCTGCGATATTTTCCACTGGGCGGAGCCAGAGAGAAAAATGAACGCCTTGCTGACGCCACGCCCACACCGTCTCTCTTTTCCTCTTCAACCATTTTGCTAGTCTGCCTTTATTACGTGTGTCGGATTATCGAATTAAGAGCATAGCTTTGCATGA
This sequence comes from Erebia aethiops, assembly GCA_923060345.2. Lineage (NCBI taxonomy): Eukaryota > Metazoa > Arthropoda > Insecta > Lepidoptera > Nymphalidae > Erebia > Erebia aethiops. Next base: position 6,139,380 of record OV281079.1, on the reverse strand, counting down.
AACTCTCCCAGACGGGATTGTTTCTCTGCTTTATATGCTAATTCAAAGCGAAGTAACACACGTCTAGATTTTTAATAGATACCAGCACCTAAGTACTAAAGTTACTTATAGTCTGTTATTTATCGTATTCGCATCGCTGAGGGTTGTGATCCCTGACATTATTTCTCAAGTGGCCAGAGAGAGGCCAAATTTTGATCTACAAACCGGGTCACCCATTCAGTTACCAGTGGGTCATTGTTAATTAACTGTCGTAATTCGATACGCAATCGCAATTAGGCCATACAGCCCTTGCCCTACTGTTCATAATTTGATAACGTTGTAGCACACAGTAACACACAGTAACACTTAGTAACGTTCCTGTTAAGTACCCGTTGACCGAGAATTTGCGACTATTTTCGATTTAACGTAATCTACTTACTTAACTATTATTATATACATAAAATCAATTGCCGAAATGTATGTTCTCGCGTCACTTAAGAACGTCTGGACCGATCTGATGGATTTTGTTCTGTCTGTTTGAGTGGGTCCCGGGATGGTTTAATATTCACGATTGGACCCGGTAGGGGGCGTGAAATCGGCTAACTAATATTACAACGAGGAAATATTTGTTTGATTGTTTGTTTGTAATGAAAAAACTCAAAATCTACACAACCGATTTTAAAAATTCTTTCACCTATAGAAAGTTACATTATCTGATAATAACACGACATTTGTTATGTGGCTTATCTGAAGCTACTAGCAAAATGACTTCCTACTCCTAAAAAGTCCTGTTCTATCCTGACCCATTATTAAATAGGCCCATTATTTGTTCCACAGTGACTTAATATAAATTACATAACATGAAAATTAATAAAATAACATAACACTTTTTAGAAATCTCGTAGGAATTGTTTGATTTATCGGAATAAAAGGAGCCTATGTCCCGGCATAAAAATATATTACCAACTACCAAACAAACACTTTCGTATGTATACAATGGGTAGGGTATGTTCAAAATATTGTTTGTCTGATACTACTTACATCGGTGTAAACGCAGCTCAGCATAATAAGCAGATGTAGTACAAACAACATACACTTACTTTTAGTTTACAAAAAGCGTGTATTGATACACTTAAGGTATGCATATATCGTGACGTCATAGAGAATTACAAGGGATTTATAACAAAAACCTTTAATGTTGGGGTGCAGCAGATATTAAAGTGATTTGGCTTCCCGGAGCTCTTTGACTACCGATGTGGCAAATATGGCTGCACCGTCTGAATCAAACCGCGACGTCCGGTATGCGCTCAGTTTTAATATTAGCCGCTCCTTCCGACTAATATCGAGATGATTTTGCGTAATAAACGACTTTAGTGTATAATAATAAATATAACATTATTGTAGTGGGATAAAAAAGACTGACATGCCCGCAACTTTGATTGTTTGTGTTTTATATCTCTACCTCTTTCTTTTTTGAGAAAAGAGCTACTGCTGAGTTTTTTGCAGGCTCTTCTCAGTAGAATCATCTTTCCGAACCGGTGGTAGAGTCTTGACGTATCATAAGTGATACAAGTTGTCCTATGTGAAATAAATAAATCATTTATCATTTATCATTTATCGTGATACTACCCATTCTGTGGTTTTATTTGGAAGGTTAAAACTCAGTCTACTGAAACGCTGAGAATGAATTATTTAACAAGTGTTTTTTTAATTATCAAGTATTTTTATATACTAGCCACACAAAACTCAACGCTAAACAAAAATAAATTCTAATAAGTATACATATGAGGATACTCGCCCTACCTTCTCTAAATTACCCGCCATGTTGCACTGCACACGTCTACACAGTCTCTAGCTAAACTTATTACACTGATCGCGAATGGAGTTCTGATTCTATATAATCTATCTCTGTGCCAAATTTCATCCAGATCCGTTCAGCCGTTCGGGCGTGATTGAGCAACAAACATCCATCCATACATCCATGCATCCATCCAAACTTTTGCATTTATAATATTTGTACGAATTCCAAGTATATTAAACTGGCGAGTAGGACCAAACTAACCTCACGGGTTTCAGTGTCTTTAATCGACTTCGATGGCTAAATTTTATCACTGTTGTATCAGTTCAGAGATGGAATTTAATTAATTAAACAAATCACTTGCTAACTTTAACAGTGAATACGTTCAAAATGGTAACAAGTTATAAAAATTACGAGTGTACGTCACCCAGACAAGGGTCGCAGGGTGCGCGGGCGCGGTAACAACAATGGACTTCGCTTTAGGGTGCCCAATAAAAACTTGACAAATGGCGTTTCATAATCGCGTCGCATACCGAGCCTCGTCACAGGCGTACCTTTTTGTCCTTCCCTCGGAAAATATGTCCTTCGCCCGAAATTACGTTATGTGGTGACATCCTATCACGAGTCGTTAGAAATAGACCTTTGACGTGACCGCAAACACGCGTGCCATGATCACTCGAACTGTACGCTTACTCTGAGTTTTTACATTGCAAATTCGATTGACGTATTGAGCGTTCGATCACATTAGCGTTAAAGTAAAATGAACTTTAACGGCATTGGTTTAGAGCTCATTTCATCATTTCATATATTTATTCACAGCCAGCGCTCCAAACGCTGAATTTGTGATTTTAAAGCAAGAGCTTTTGGGTCCATTTTACTTAGACGCTAATGTGATCGAACGTTCAATACGATCAATCGAATTTGCAATGTAAAAACTCCGAGTAAGCACACTGTAAATATTTAACGGTAGCCGCAATTATTATCTGTCCATGATTGCTATATACGAATTCGATGTGAAATCGTCGTAAACCTACCATAAATCGTCCTTTATAGGGTTCTCATACTTTTAATAGTGAAAATTTTTAATTTTATCACCATCACTGACGTTATAATTTTGCTTTAGCACCGTTTCATGGAATTTAACCGCCAAATACGTACCTAATATGTAAGAAAATTTGCTTTAAACACAAATTATCATTTTTTTATAATTTTCTAAAAGGTTATTACTATCTGCCTGTTATTGGTAGCTAAGCAAAGGTTTGTTAATAAACATTCCACATCGAGTTTGGCTATAGTAGAAAAGATTATTAATGTATCTGCCGTGATCAGTGTGCTGCTTGCATTATCTAGTAGGTTAACACGTAATTTAATTATGGTTAATTGGTAGGTAATGAACAGATTATTGTACTATTAAAACATACACAGGTATTATTGTATTACGCTATTGTATTTCGAACTGTTAAGACACTGATGAACTAAATATAGCTCCCACTAGCGGTCTTACACGACTTCGTCCGTTTACAATTTTTAATTTCCTATGAGATTTTGAATTCTTCTCGCTGCTAGAGGCCTATCGACAGAAGCCCTACCGCTTGTAAATACAGCGACTTCGTACGCATGGAGCAATTTACGTAATATTGTTTTTTATACGAAACCACTATAAAAACAGTTTGCCCATTTTTTCTAAACAACATTATTATTTTCCTCACAGCCCGCCACTTAAAATTGGTCGTGGGAGAAACAAGGTAGGTTTGCAAGTTGCAACATTTATTTGCTATTATGCCTGTCCGGTCGAAGCCATTGAAATAGAATGAGTCCACTCAAATTCTACATCAATGGTGTGAGCTCCATCTATGCTAGAGGGAGAAAGACAGAGTTTAATGCTTTTTTGACTCGTACTATTTTTCCAGTCCAGGTCAATCTTGCACAAAAAGAACTATGTTCTAAAAATGCAGTCTTATCACAAAATATATAATTTGAACAAGCTTCACACGAGTAGGCATTTATTGTAAACCAATGATTTCCATTAATACAATTGCGACCACAAAGGAAAGCTCGTAGCTCGTAGCGTTGACAATAATCGAGGGGTATTCACTTAGTACTACCCGACCAAGCTACGAGTATGTAGACGAATGTTTTTGCAACCGGTCGATCCGCGAGAAATACACCGTATAATACGTAATCTAAAAAACAAAAATAGTAGCGGCATAGACGAATTACCCCCCACTCTTATAAAAAAATGTGCTGACGAACTGACTACACCACTTACAATATTAATCAACCAATCATTCTCAGAAGGCGTATTTCCCGACCAACTGAAAATATCTATAATTAAACCTATTTATAAGAAAAACAAAAAATCGGACCCCACAAATTATCGCCCAATTGCGCTCTTACCCGCTATATCAAAAATATTTGAAAAAGCAATGTGTAATCGAGTCTATAATTTTTGTGAAAAATATAACATATTCGATGAATGCCAAAACGGTTTCAGAAAAAATAGGTCAACCATACTAGCAACATATAAATATATAGATCAAGTCCTCAACACACTAAATAACAAGGATTACGCGATAGGTATTTTGCTAGACATGACAAAAGCCTATGATAAAGTGCAATATAATATCTTATTAAACAAGTTATACGACCTAGGCATACGAGGCTCCGCACACAAATGGTTCGAATCATATTTAAATAACCGAGAACAATATGTAGAAATTACGTATTATGACCATAGATCGGACGAAATAAAAAACATAAGGTCCAACGTAGAACTTATTAATAGCTCAATACCACAGGGAAGCGTACTTGGATGTATTCTATTTTTACTTTACATTAACGACCTTCCAAAAATCGTACAAGACTCATGCGTACTATTTGCAGACGATATATCTATACAAACTTCATGTAAAGACATTAAAAATTTAAATAATAAATTATACGACATCCTCCATAAGGTGAACGGTTGGTTGAGTGACCACAACTTAGAGATAAATTTCCAAAAAACAAAAATCATGCAATTTAGGCCTTATCAAAAAACACCTTTAAACATAAACTTTTCATATAATGGGATAAATCTAGAATGTGTTAATACGTTCACTCTGCTCGGGATAGATATTGATACCAACATAAACTGGAAATCTCATGTCCAAAAAATAAAAACGAAACTATCCAAATTTACCTATGCCCTGAAAGAACTAAAAAAATCAACGAGCACAGAAGCGGCAATTTTAGCATATTATTCTTATGCAAATGCTTGGCTGAGCTATGGTGTAATATTGTGGGGAAACAGCACAAATGCACCAGAACTATTTATACTGCAAAAAAAATGCATAAGAATAATAAAAAACTTAAAGAATCGGGAAAGTTGTGTACCTTACTTTAAATCATTAAATATACTAACCCTGCCATGCATTTACATACTAGAATCAGCTAAATTTGTAAGGAAACAACCGCAAAACTTTAAAAAGCTAGAGGACCTACCGCGACGTTACCAACTAAGACCCACGCGAAAAAATAATATGATGATTCCCAGTTCCAACTTAAATATCCATAGTACTGGTCCTAACCCGATGTGTGTAAAAATTTATAACAAAATCCCAGACCACATCAAATCCTTGGAGAATTATACAGCTTTTGTCAACTCTTTAAAAACATTTCTCATTGATAAAGTATATTACAAACTAAATGATTTTTTGGAAGAAAAATAAGGCAGCCGTCTCTCTACGACCACTGATTTTTTTGCTGTGCCCCACCGGGGTTCCAATATTGTTACGAACATTGTTATTATTATCAACTATTGACATGTAAATTACTATTATATTGGAATGCAAAATAAAAATGAATATGAATATGAATATGAATAACACAATAGCGCGGAAGAAAGCCAGAATATTTTACATTTCGTTCGACTACTTTGATCTATTCGACAGTATTCATTCATTGTTACCCAACTAAGCATAAACTTACGAAATTTTATAAATAACTGAAAAGTTTCAGTTGCACTTTGGCCTTGGATTGATAGGAAAAAGTGCAGTTTTATGAATAAAGTGATACAACCCTATCGTACTTAGTTAGGGAATCGCAGACTGTTGTTGCCTTTATCAATAAATCCCTACTTCAAAGAGATTCATTACGATTAATTTACAATATAACTGAATGTAAATAATTTAAGGTAAATAACTTAGAAATCAGTTATAAATACTACTCTATATGCCCAGAAACTACCCGCTGACCGCTACCCTATTAAAACATGCTGTACTTAGCATTAAACAACTTATTGCTGTAAGGATTAGTGTCTATGTACCCATATACTCGTACTGCCAATGTATCTACACAGGGTTAGGAACACTAATTATTAATAACAGTTTAATCTCCTTGATACGTTTCCAGAATAGATTGCCATTGATTAATCTCTTTGTGACTATAATAGTCGTTAATCAGATTCCCTGTTAAGATACTATTCACATAGGAGCGACCAGTTTAAGGCATCGAAGCGTACTAGAACCTAACCTGCCTTATGTGCCAGGCAACTACGAATAGTTGCCTGCGTGAAATAGTCTTCTAATATAATGTAAGAGGTCTAGAGTTCATGGTTCAGTATTTCTCAGTTCCATGTTTACTGTAATCAATGCCAACAGGTGCCAATAGTTTGGATTTTGTACATATTAATTATGTATGTTGCCCTGTATGTGGATTAAGGTTTTTAGATTACCGCGGGAACTTTTTAATTTTCCGGGATAAAGTAGCCTATGTCCTGCACATAGATACAACCTATCGCAGTACCGAATTTCCGTAAAACAGATGTGCCGTGAAAGCGTAGCAGACAGATACACGAATTTATAATATGAGTATGGAGCATATACCTATGGAGTATGCAAAGTATACTTTTTTGACGACCTCTGTGGCGCAGTGTGTAGTGCTGTTGCCTTAACGTGCGGAGGTCTTGGGTTTGATCCCCGGCAGGGTCAATTTGGGAATTTATAATTTCTGAATTTTCCCTGGTCTGGCCTGCTGGGAGGCTTCGGCCGTGGCTAGTTACCACCCTACCGGCAAAGACGAGTCGCCAAGCGGTTTAGCGTTCCGGTTCGATGCCGTGTTATAGAAACCAAAGGGGTATGGGTTTTAATATAACTGCCATGCCCCTAACCGGTTACCCCGCTACCATCTTAGACTGCATCATCACTTACCATCAGGTGAGATCGCAGTCAAGTTCTAGCTTGTAGTGGATAAAAAAAATACTACTTTTCCTTTGAAAATCTGCTCTTTTATTTGAACATAGGAAAAGTAATTGTTCTCGTATCAAACGGAATAGATCTTCAGAGGCACGTAATACCCGTAGCAGAATATACCTATATTGAAACGATATTGCCGCCAACGTCCTTTGTTGTCGCAGGCGTATCATATGAACAGAAGACCCGCAACTATGACAGATCCGTTATTATTAAAGACAGAATAATGTTGCTATAGTTTAAATCAATAACTATAAAAGGCATATCACACTATAGCCTGAGTGATACTTTTTAAACTTTACTTCTGCCTGAATCTGAACTTCTCAAAAGTCTCGCCTTAGAAGTTTAAATTTCAAAGGTCAAACACAAACTTCGCATATATATCAAGTCATAATTAGAATCCTAAATCATTTCAAGATCGCGTTACTCGTTACGTTATATTGTATAAACATCTCATAAGATTATGGTTTATTCTCACATAAAACTGCGGCGAGGTCATAAAGCGAGTCAAGGGATTATTATTATTACCCACTACTTGCCAGTGAGGAATTTCCGGTAATAGGGGTCGGTATGAGCGTCGCCAAATATTGTGGTGTCACGGACCCCGCGCCCTGCCCCTGTACCTAATATTATTAAAAATAATTTCTCATTTTTATTGCCGCCCGTGGCTCGAGAGCACGCAATAAATGATTACGTTGTTGTGCTTTGCAGTATAAACTAATGGCAGTTTTATCAACAACCGGAAAGTTTTTCTGCAGCAAGAATATTTTACCACATTAGTTATTCTTAAGTTATACGGTTTTTATATAATGGATGGGACGATAATTAAACTACGCAGGCAAAACCACCAAAATCATCGTTTGGTGATAAAATAATTTTTTTTCGGATAATTTAAAAGTTTTAGTAGTATAAGTTACTCTTGGTTATAGACTTTTTGGTCTTTCGAAAGACTTTACTCTTTAATATTAGGTAATACTTAGTAAGTCTTTAATAGCAGGTAAGGTAAATACTTAGTTTATTTGTTTGTGTCATCAATAAGTAGCAGTTCTGGCCAGTAGCACAGATTAGGTAATAGTACCCAGTAGGCTGATTGAAGCTATCGTAGATTGAAATTTTTGTATTAATAAAAATACACAAATTACAGAAACATGAACAGTAAGCAACTATTTCCACTTAAAAAAATGGTAACCAATTGGCTGAATAACTTGAACTACGATGATACCGAAAATCTTTTAAAATTACAAATTTAAATTTAATTTGGTACTGATATAAATGATATATAAGATAGTAACTACTCGATCTAAATACACACACACACACGCGCACACACCACTCGCGCGCGCACACACACACACACACACACACACACACACACACACACACACACACACACACACACACACACACACACACACACACACACACAAGTGCATGCTAACTTTGTAGTTTTATCTTTATTTGTCAAAATACCGAGGAGGAAGAGCGGGGACCCAGAGATACAGGTTTTTTCAAACTTACTTCAGGGTTCCCGACACATTTGTGAACCGACGAATATTTTATCAATAAATTTCATTTTCATTTTCATTTCATGAACATTAGCACAAATCTCATACAATAAAAATAAAATTGACTGACTGACTGATCAAAGCTCAGCTCAAACATTTGGACCTACGAAGCTGAAATATTTCCCAGAGAAGGTTTGTGAATTTCCCACCGGAGCGAAGCCGTGGGCCGTCGCTAGTTGTACTATACTTATCTCTACTCATTCTTTCACTCTTGGCAGACTGGTTGTGGTTATGATTTGACCTTCGCAGCAGCTCTTGCGATCTCCCTCCAGCAAATTCTAATGGCGGCATCACGGGAACACTCGGAGACGGTTATATTTGTGGCGGAACGGATTTAACCCGTCCGTCTAGTAAGAATATTTATAGATAGTAGTAGTAGATAGTTCCTTAGTAAGAATATTTGTGAGACGGTGAATAAAAATATAAATGATATGATATTTGATTATTCATCCTCTAAACGAGCATAGCTCGCTGCTCGTAGCACTTTCGTAGCTTTCTCGTAGCAATCGGCGTAATATCGATATCCATATTATTAAAAAAACTATTCTTTAGAAAATACTGTATTTTGTTATAGTAAGTACTACTAACTTGTTGCTGCATTCTTTGGTACTTATAAGTCAGGATTCAAAAGTAGGAAATAAAATATTATAATATTCTTTTCCATGAGAAGTCTAGGATATCCCTGAAATGGAAGAATTAGAAAGATGCCGAGCCAGTCATTAACTCGGGGCTCAGTTTTTTGCGAACATGACAAATTTAGAGGCAGCTGCCTGTCTTGCAGTACCAAGCACGATCTCTTTTGGCGCCAATGTATGAGGTTTGCTGCTCCTGTAACATGACACCTCTCTTCCAACATCCATAACATAAAGCCAAAAAATGCAAATCCTCCCCGGATCAATTTTTTTTCTCTTTTCGTGCGATACATCTGCGACAGGGAGTGGTCTGCGTGCTCCGCCCTGTACCAACGGATAACATTTTAAATAGCTAGTATTTTTCCGACGAACAAAAAAGGGGTAATGTCTTTTTATTATATCTATGTACCTTTATTATATTTTAAATTGTAAATCAGGAAATTAGTTTAATTTTTGAAAATGTTCGAGTGAATTTTGCTTGTGAATAGCGAACATAGTAAAGAGAGGTCACAGAACAAAGAATCTGCTTATTTCTGGTAGATTTTGTACTTGAAACTGGTTATTTTTGTAAGTACAAGTATTTACCACATAACCTGTTAAATAATATATTGATTTTCAGGATCTACTCTACTACTCTATTCTACAGAATTGGAAATTCGCATGTATTCATTTGTTCTGTGGATTTCAATTGCCAAATGAATTTCTTACCAATTGTGACAGATTTCCCAAATCAAACCTACTGATTAATATAAATTGAAACGTGGACGGACGACATCAGACGAGTCGCAGGGAGCCGCTGGGTCCAGGCGGCGCAGGACCGCGGTATGTGGAAATTCTTGCAGGAGACATATGTCCACCAGTGGACGTCTGTCGGTTTATAATGATGATGAATAAAAATTGAAACGTGTCTTCGTTTAAATAAAAGTATGAGTAGTGCAAACCCCGCTCTGTACGTTAATCAATTTTCCACTAAATGGTATATAAATTGTATCACGAGCGGAATGGAAGTGTTTCGTAGAAATCTAATATGTTTAGTTTGATGTTAATTTTTTTTCTGCGATACGGGGCGTGTCGCCGTGGATCCCGCCCAGCCGCGGCCGCCCGGCAGTCGACCGCGGGCATTCACGGCCAAAGCACGCGCTGGAAAGTGAGAAAATTCGATATCGCGTATAGTTTAGTGTAACTGTGACAGGTGAGTTTATGAAGTTTATTTCAGAAATAAGTTTTTACATACCAGTATTAATAGATCGTTTTCTAGGTAGTTGTAATTAATACTGTGATGTTTTATCTGTACCATTCATTAATGATGTACTTTAACAGAGATATCGATGTACCTAGATAAAAGTTTTAGTAATTTGACTGTGCCATTGTTAAAAAGCCTTTACGTAAATATGAGATGCTTAAAATATCTGTTTAAAATAATATCAATTATTATATTTTTAAAAGCGGCCGTAGAAGATAGTTTCAGGTCTTACAGGCGTTATGTAGCTGTGTATCGTGTGTTGTGTTATCATTAATGTACTTATGTATAAATCTAGTGTATTCCTATATATTCTTTGACATTATACTTAGTATCTATAATCGCGTCTTGCTAAATTGTATGCTATGTTTTCTGTTGCTACCTAATTTTTGTCCTATTTTTGTTGCCTAACTTAAGTACTGTGTTTGATAAAAAGGTGCGCTGGTCGCTTCCGGTTCGTGAGTCGTGACGCCACATAAGGCTCTGCCTGAAAATCAGCGCTGCAGTTATCATTTATACTGTAGCAACATGCTGAGGTAGCAGCCTTTTTAGCTATTACACGGAGTAATTTTTTATTTTTTATTTATTTTGTAAAATACATCTTGTATTTTAGTAAGTAAGTTTAGTAAGTATTTATTCTGTAGGTATAATTTCTCATCTCTGTATTTCTATTTATCATGTATTTCCGTGTAAAGCTAAATAAACATTTATTTATTTATTTATTTATTTATTTAAAATACATATTCTATAAGAATTTATTTTAGTAATAAAAGTGCTTGAGGCATTATTAAATAGACGTATTCTAGTTATAGCATTAAAAAAAAATTGCAACATATTTTTTCCTAAATATATTTACCTAAAAAACTTGTCTTCTTATTCAAGTACAAATAGTAGTAAAATATTTTTCAATACACTTGGTCGAAAAATGCATTTACAGAGGCAGCAAACAGGGCTTGTAAGTTAAATTTACTGCCCTCTTGGTATTTTTTTTGCAGAATTTACTGCTCTCGTGCTATTTTTTTTTCAGTTTGTTTTTAATATTTGTAAGTCCGCTTTACTTCATAATAAAAAGTTTTAAAGCAAGAAGGTTCATAATGATTGATATTGACCATTTAGTCGTAGATTAATGAAATTAATTCATTAAATTAAAAATTTTATTTAATATAATTAATTAAAAATGTTTTTAAGTTTTATAAATCATAAAAGTAAAGACTGAATAGTCCGGGATGGCAGTTCAGAGCTAGTTAATTAGCATGAAGTTACTTTAAACAAACGCAATTGCATCAACGCGCCTTAGTTACTAAATCTTTATTCTGTGAGCGCTATTTTAAAAATTTTTTAAAGTTTCATTCTTATTTTCTTACAAATTACTAATATTTGGAGTGGTTTATGTGATGTGAATAATAAAATTAAATCAACAATTAGGTATTTTAAATGTGAGAAATAAGTCGCGCTATTAAAAGCCGCCAAAAATTTCGAAATAAGTGTGTGCGTGAGAAACCATTTTCTAGTGAGTACCTAGTACCTACCTATTCGAGTTTTATTTTCGAGTTTTCTCACAAATGTATCGAAAAATATTGTGTGATATACGGGCGTTAAGGTTTTAACAAACTCGTGACGATGGTCACTCATGCCAACCTACTTACCGCTCTTATCTCAAAAATTCACATAAATATTGAAGTAGGTACCGTATTTATGCATCAAATAGTATTATTGATAGTATTATAGGTAACTTTTAATTTACCAACATTAAAATTTTGGTGTCCCCGCACTCCGCAGTATATATATTATATTTACCTATATACCAATATATTTGTTACAATTATTTAACATAATATTTATTTTATGTCATTTTTACTGTTTTTTTAATTTAACCCTTGCTTTTTCGTAATAATATTTAATTTTAAAGGTTAACTACAAAGACATTTAATATAATTATAACACTTACCTACCTAAAATGATATATTTTTAAATAATTACCGTAATAATTTCGCTATTCTCGTACTATTACTTTCAGAGGTTTCAGCGCCGACATTAGTCCTACCATCGCACTTACACAATGAAAAAATGAATAAATGGTAATGACTTTAAAACTTGGCTTTAAAACAATTCTTGCAATGCGAATTTCACTTGGAATGTAAACGATGAAACCATGACACTTAAGTTAAAAGCTTAAGATGTCACAGATCTGATTTTAATCAAAGGACTTCTCACCAATATTATTTTTTGCCAGCCAACAGAGTAATATTATAGGTTACTATAACCTAAACCTTTTTGACAGCATTAATCGTTAAAATAGTTTAAACATAAAACTATCGTTATACCTGATATATTAAAAGTTTGAACACAAAACAACGCAATAATTTTAATTTTAAATATATTTTAAGGCTTTTTAAATTAAATAATAATAGTTTATTTATTTGTTTTCATTAATAAAGAATATTGTAACTCTTTTTTGTTGGAAACCAAAAATAGTTGGGAAACCGTTAGAACTTTTCTTTTACGTAATTTGATTAACTAAGAATGTTAAATCATTATTCTAAAATCAAGTCCTCTTTCAATTTTTGACGACCTCCGTGGCGCAGTGTTGATCGTGTCTTAATGTGCGTAGGTCTCAGGTTCGATCCCCGGCAGGGTTTCCCTGGTCTGGCCTGGTGGGAGGCTTCGGCCGTGGCTAGTTACCACCCTACCAGCAAAGACGTGCCGCCAAGCGATTTAGCGTTCCGGTAACTAATAATAATCCGGTAATCACTGCCATGACCCTAACAGCTTAGCCCGTTACCATGTTAGACTACATCATCACTTATCATCAGATGAGATCGCAGTCAAGGGATAACAGCTTGTAGTGGGTAAAAAAAAGAAAGAAGTCACATTACAGTACAGAATTGCATGGTTATTAGGCTCTACGGTGTACTTACCTATTTTTGAAAAATGTCGTATTTGTGTGTCATATTTTTATATTTTTTACATCGTTGATTTTTTACCATTACATACATTTTGTGTAGAAAAACCCTTCTTCACTTTTGCTGTTAAATTAATATTATATGAAGGCTTTTTATGAGTTTTTATATATCGTCCGAGTGAAACATGGTTAAAAACACAAAAATTATACAAAAGTTGTAGTTCAATTAAAATAATTAGTTCTAACTCTAATTTGAAACTTTGGTCACACATTCTTTCACGTCGTGAAAACATTAAAAAATTCCTTTTTTCGCATTCGAAGTTCGAACACCTCTATGGAGTAAAGCTAAAAGCTCTATAAAAAATCTAATTGCATGCTCGGGCGTCCGTTCCGCGGCTTTAAGCAATGATTCTTATCGGAAACTTATTGAAAAAGGGGCGCATTCCTATCACGCATAAATCAGGACCAGCAGTATTTCTTTCAACCGCTACAGGCCCGGTTTTATTGCCCACTTATTGGCCAATCACGAGATAAGTTATTATTGCTGTAAGTCTACACGATTGGGAAAATATTAAGCGCTGGTTACACTGCTAACGGCCTAAATTTCTACGTTCCGGATTCTGCGATCTGCGTTCAATTTTTTGTCTTAGTCGCCACTCGTGCACCTATTGGAAAATAACGAGATAAGTTATTATTACTGTCGTCTACACTATTGGGAATATATTAGGCGATTGCTAACTGCTAACAGTTGAAAGTTCAACGGTTCGGACAAAAATACAAAGTGAAAAATAAAAATAAAAAGGTAAACATAAATCGAACGATCGATTTTTGTTTCTTATGGGTGATAATTAATATAATATTATAATGAAACACAGATGTATTTATTTTTATATACAGGGTTAACTTAAAAATACTCATTACTTCTAAATTAAAGGGAACTTCTTTTAATAATATTTACCGAAATGCTTTTTTTAATCTCTTTAAAAAAACTTAATAAATTCACGAAAAAAAACTTTTAGCTTTACTCTATACACTTCAGTTCCTGTGTTCTTGGTAGGTAGTGGTCGATTGATGCTCTGCCATCCCACCACGTGTCATCAAGAGTGATGCTCATTGCTCAGAGACCATTCTAAGACGTAGCAGTCAATTGATAATTGAATATTATAATGTTGTGATGATAATGAATATATTTTTAATTAGATTATTTACATAAAATACAAACATGGCAGCGTCATACAAACTGTAAGCATGATTCCAGAAGTGGGTGAATAATTAAAATTACTTTAAAAATATGTTTGTACTCTCTTCAAAACTCACAACTTGCAGCGGTTTCACGAGATATTCAATGCAAACAGTTAATTATAAAAACTTGGTAAAATAAAGAAAACACTCACCCGATCCCGGCCACGACTGCCTTTCAATCGTCAAAATATTCGTATTTATGCGAATTATACCAATATGCCGTATCCCCGCCAACAAACTGACCGAGTGAATTACATCGAATGAGTCAAATATCAACTTAATTAAACCTTCGTCAATAAACAAATACACCGTCTTTTATATTTTCTAAAAATTAAATTCAATTTTAAACACAAAGCTGACAAAACATATTATACATAGTCAGAAATATGTAACCGCTACGAGTTCTACAGACGTATAACTATAAGCTTCTGTTCAGACGAACGCTTTTTTACGCCGGGCACTTTTTTACGCCGAGCGGAATTTATTCAACATATTATGGAAACATACATTGGTGTTCGCACCGAGGTTTTTTTTAGCTCCGTCGTCAGAGGTTTACTACCATCGCTTAAAATATTATTATTACAAAATGACAGTTTTATGTCACGTACAATGACATCTCTTACATTAAGGATCATAATTGTATAAAACAACAATATTAAAACAATACGGCTGGAAGCGATGGTAGTATGCCTTAGGTCAGTTGCATCTGCGATTTTGTAGGAGATGGACGCATGCCGCGCGACCCTCGGTTAACGTAAGTATTTATTACGACTTTGTTTATTTACTACTTAGGCGGACGACATCATGGATGTGGAAATACGTCTTATGGACAAGGTAGAAGAAAGGTCAGGACTTATTTATAAAGCTTTGGAGGTATATTGCCACTTCGTCCGCGTGCAATTTCTGATTTCTTATGAGATAATGAAATTTTTCCGCTGCAAAAAGCCTATCTATAGAGTCTTTATATAGCTTATGCAGGTTTTTTAAAACCAATAACCTATATGCTGATTTTTATGTCTATACTTCAAAATCATAGAACTTTTATGTAACCTTCCAAACCCTTTTTGGGGTAGATTTCCGTAAAATTGCTTATACAAATTATTATTATTTAAAACTAATAACCTAAATCCTGAATATCTAGTCTCTAACTACAAAAACATAGGTCTTTCATACAAATTTCCAACCCCCATTTCACCCTCTGTGGGGTAAATTTTCAAAAATTGCGTATACAGTAATATTATTTAAATCTAATAACCTATATGCCGATAGTGTAAGCTACCAACCTCTATTTCACCCCCTTTGGGTAGATTTTCGTAAAATTTTATTTTTATTATTTATAACTGATAAAAATAACTGCCAATTTTCATATCTTTAACTTCAAAAACAAAGAACTTTCATACAAAATTTCAACCCCCATTTCAACCCCTTAGGGGTGAATTTTCTCAAAATCATTTCTTAGCTGAGGTCCACATCATAAAAGGAACCTAACTTCCAAATTTCAAATCTGTATGCTCTATAGTTTATGAGATTTCGTGACTAGTCAGTAAGTGAATGAGTGGTATTTCACTTTTATATAAATATATATATATATATATAGTACATAAAATAATCTGTATGGATGGACATAAAAAACTCTTCGTAGTATGTGACGATATCAGTGAGGTGGAAAGAAATTGGTTTTTGTTTTATATTATTGGTTGGTCTCTAAATAATATGGCAGAATGATAGTCGGTGGCTATTTTTTTAAAGAAAGGTCTTGATAATAATAATGTTACAGAATTTAAGGAGCATTTTAATAAGGTCTTGCAATTGCTAGTATCATATAAGCAGAAGTTTGTGCTTCTTTGCGTTGCCTAGCTGCCTAATCAAACTTTTCCTACTGGGTAATGAACGCGATATATAAGTAGTTCTATCGAAATATACCTACATAACCTGTAATTGGTTCCATTTTTCTATTTGTAAAAATCACCTTCAAAGTAGAGGTGTCAAATATGGCTATATTTTCATATTAAAATATAACAATAAAATATAAAAAATACCACTTTTTTATAGATAATAATTTAACTCTTATTTCTTTACAATTTTTTTTCTTAATACTACTTTGACATACTAGTATACTTATTCTAGGAAACTTACTATTAAAACTTCATTGACACCGTTTTTTGCCTTTTTTTCATTATTTTTAAATGTTATATTTTCATTTTTTATATTTTTACGATATTTTTTTAACCTAATAAGGCTATTTCTTTTTAATATGACTTATTAATAATTTTAATTATTAAATATATATATAGATAACGGTTACATAAATATTTGACATCTCTACTTTAAAGGTACGAATTAGCCAGCTTCCTAATTTTCTGAAACATTTCTTGCAAATTTTCTTGAGCAAGCCCGGGCCCTTTATGGGTTCGGGCTTGCTCCAGAAAATTTTACTTTACTTTGGTTCATACTAGGGCTCACTGTTAGCTCCGTTGTTTAATAATAGACAAACGGAAATGTATGAAGGCGAGTGCACCAAATGTATCATTTCATAAAGTTTACGTTAGTAGGTGTATTTATTGCCCGCCGGCCATACTATTCTTTTCCCGATTGTTTGGGTTTGCACGTAACGGCGGTAGAAATGATGGCCGTGTGTAACAAGCGCCATCTGCTCACTGGAATAGTACCTACTCGTACTATTGAATAAGCGATCCCAAACAATCTATACAGATTCATATCGAATCATGTTAGTAGAACTTTCATTCCGAACCGGTGGTAGTCTTGGCTTTAATAACAGCTTTAAATACATATTTTACATATTTTATAAGAAGCTATTAAAAATGTTTGTGTGTCAAATCGTAAGCAAATCGTAATATAATACTTAGCAACTTCGTCTGCGTGGTTTAATTAACGCCGCTGTCTCCATTTTCGTCGATTCTAAAATCGAAATAAATATGTAACGCGTGGATCGAAAAATTTGAAATTAATATATACTATAATTCATTATATTTTCAAGTCTTGGATCATAGGAAAACATGATTGGACGAAATTTTCTCGATAGAAAGTAATTCCAAAGTCATGAAGAATAAAAGAGCAAGAAGGCTTATTCTCTTAAATGGCTCGGCCTTTAAGAACGGAACTTTCAGTATAGGTGTAAAATAATCAAATTAAGATTTGGATCACTTTATTTTGCGGTAACATGATACTAATACGAGGTAACGTCTTTTCAACAACTAAGTATATTTACATATTTACACTACTTTTCATATTACCGAGGAAAGAGATATAAATAAGTCATTTCAAATAAATATAATATTTGCTAATTGCACTCTGTTTTTTGGTAAAATTAAGCTTGTAAAAAGTAGTATACCTACTTAAAATAAATTTCTTCCGTATTGTGAAAGACCTGCAGGTGGTTGTAATTATTTTGAAATTTGCCTATGTATGCATATTTATATACATTGAAGTCTGTAATAGTATTGTTTGCCTGGTGGGAGGCTTCGGCCGTGGCTAGTTACCACCCTACCGGCAAAGACGTGCCGCCAAGCGATTTAGCGTTCCGGTACGATGCCGTGTAGAAACCGAAGGGGTATGGGTTTAATATAACTGCCATGCCCCTAACAGGTTAGCCCGCTACCATCTTAGACTGCATCATCACTTACCATCAGGTGAGATCGTAGTCAAGGGCTAGCTTGTAGTAAATTAAAAAAAAAAAAGTAATGCAAAAGCCATGGTGATTCGTTGCTCCGGAGGAATAAAGAATTTATATTTAATCCATTCTTTATTTTTAATTTTGAGAGCAAAGCAGGCCTGATCTATTATAATATATAGGTCCTAGATCATTTGAATGCTAGAACATGACTATAAATGGCTACTCAATGAGAGGTTGGAGAGCTTCATACTTGAACTCTACCTATTAGAACCAAGGATCGTCAAGTAGGTATTCAGATTTACGAGTATGTCTAATATAAGACCAAATAACGAGGAAACAGCATATCTTCTTCTAGATCAATCAGTTTAATGATTACCTATATAGTTTCTAGCGAATTGACATGTCAGTAGGACTGATGTTAGAATCACTTTAGTTGTTTACCTGTTATAGTAGCTCGCATTTGAAATGATATTGATCGTTTAAAATTTAACCATGCAGGGGGCTACCACCATCTCTTAAAGCTTACTTCAAAATGAACGGCTTAAGGTAGGAACTATCTATCTGAAGGCAAATTAAAAACTCCGAGCCAAAGGAATTATCAGGTTTTTCCGTCAAGGTATTCTCAAGATATTTTCCGTCAATGGAGAAGTTTACCATTTTTTATTTTTTATTTAATATGAAAATTAAGACAAAATAAAACAAAAATATGAAAGAATCATTAAAATATCTCAACAAATGAAAAAGTTATGGAACTTTAAAGTTGCGCTTGCAAGACGGGAGACGTGACGTCATAATTCCCTATCAGCAGACTTTATAAAGCCGAATAAAAGAAATAAATGGACTTAACGTAACTTAATTGAATTAAAAGCACTTAATTTGTGTGTGAAGATAATTTTGAAGTATTAAATCTCGGCTAGGTATTAAAATTCACTCACAAAATTTCTCACTCGAGTAAGATACAGCAATCGGTGTACATTGAATAATTAAACTTTTAAATCGTCATTTTTCAGCCATTTATTGATGGATTGTAAAAAAACACTGATTTATTAGTTTTAATCTATATTTTACTTCATTGTGTGAAATATGATATTCACAACATCATGAAACTTCTCCATTATCTTGAGAATATCTTGACGGAAAAACCTGATATTTTTTGCTTCTAACCCTAGAACTCATAGCCGAATGATATCGCTAATCAACGAGGCAATCGGATGCTAAGTGTATCAAGGGTCTGGCCGGTCGTGTATTGGGATCAACGGAACTCTTGAGTGCTCATTTGCATAACACCTATCAATCTGAAATGCGGTTAACGTCAGACTCGACCTATCAGGGTAAGATTGTGCTACAGATTACAAAATCAGCTTGGTGCTATATTGTACACTAGACCTCCAAAGATATCCTTGTACTGAAGTGACAATGTCTCAAATAAGACGGCATTGAGCTCTATGTAGTGTGTAATAACGGTAAACGGCGACTTGCACTTGAAAAGGCAATTTTACACCGGCAGATAATTAATTAAACCGTAGTTTTCTTACATTATTTTCAAGAGTAATCTGAACATCTTTATGGATACTTTCTGTAATTTATTTTTATTCACAATCATTCATTCACATTAATTCATTCACATTCATTCATTTTTTCTTCTTTTCAAAGCACCTACTGGATTTCTTACGGGCTCTTTTTTAAGAGTTCGCATCCCGCCTTCCTCCATATTGATAGTGAATTAGTGATACACCTACCTATTATATTTTCAAACATTTTTTTAAAAATCAGGCTAAGGTTAGACGTAAATATTGTGGTGCATCAGTATTTACTAAATACCCTGGTAATAATGATCGTGTTATTCAGAGTATTGATGGATACCGCACACCCAGAGAAAAAAAATATTTTGAATTTTAGTAATTATCAAGGGGAATTATACTCAAAACATCCTTTTGTATTCTGACTTTTTATGGTAGCAAAAGTTAAAATTGCATTACCAAATAATACAATTCTCCACTTAGTTAAATTAAGTATGACTTAATTTAAAAAAGTGGTCAAAAAGTCGTATACTAAGAGCAAAAAATTATCGGGAAATGCATGGAAATCTCAAAAAAGGCGTTTAAATCGCGTTCCGACTATTGTGATTTTATTTGAGACATTATTTAAACACAAGTTATTTCAAATGAATCGTAAAAGATTAAGGAACACTTAAAAAAAGCAATATTTTCAATACAAGTTAAAGTTTTTGTGCAATCTGGTTCCAAACATCCCTCATTTTTACAGCACAAATTTATCATGCAAATTTGTAATGACTCGTGCAACCAAAAATTTCAATACTTATTGACTAAGAGATAACTGTACTTTTGGTAACTATCAAGGAAGGCTGATTCAGTATTTGGTGCGTGTAGGGCTCTCCTCTGATGGAATTTGTGACGTTCTGACAAATTTAGTTTACCTATTATATATTAGTGTTTGTGTGTAATACCTATTTAAATATTATCTCCTTACTATTAACTTTCCTGTTTCAGATTTTATTTATAGTACCTACCTATTATCACGGGTAATCTAAATTTGGTATGTGCTATTCTTAATATACTTAAATCGTAAATAACTTAAATCGGAGATATCCTCATCTTGGCAGTTTTATGCTAGAAATCATAATTTACACCGTTTGACAATTCAGATTTTTGACCGAGCGGAGCGAAGGTCTCTGAGTCTACTTGAGTGAATTTGCACTTGTCCGTCCGTCCGTCCGTCTGTCAGAGCCTTATAACTTCTGAATTACCTACTGAATGTGATTACTTCAAATTTAAATAAGTATAATAATATGTAAACCGATGGCCACCAGCCGAATATGGCTTAAAAAGTTATAAAAATCTTTATTTCAGGGGGGCTCTCATAGAAGCGAGTGTGAAGTAAAATATTTTTATAGCGTTACATAGTGTTGCGGTATATCATTTTAAAGATAATTAGGAATAGAGCCCAAAAATTTTTTTTTTTAATTTTCCCCTTAAATTGACGAAATGGGGGGCTTTCAAAGTGGAGATATTCTAACGTCCAAAGATGACCTCAGAACTCTCAATTTTCTGAAAGGCTGATCCTGAAACTTGATCAATTATTTGCATTATATCCTGTACTTGAACAACAAATACTAAAATTCGATAAATATTATAAGGAAACGAAATTATTTAATTTTTAATGAGCTTCAGTATTTTAACAGAACTTCAGAATGATGTCAATAGATGGCGCTCTGTAATTAGCATCATCTTACGGGGAATAAAAAATAGTCTACTGATATGTCTATGAACGTAAAGATGAGCGCGTGGGTACCGCGAGGTCTCAGTTCGGGGTGAACCACTACTTAGTTTAATTAGTAAATAACGGAATAAGTGAATCTACGCGAAAATATTACCGTTTGATTAAACGTTATAACCCGGAAACTAACTTTAAGGCTCAGAAGTTTCTGTTATCCAAACCGATGGTAGATATCGTAAGTGACACAAGTTTAAAACGAAACAAATAATTTAATTTCATATACTTTTGCAGCTGCAGTTCAATCAAATTAATTATTGTTGTAATTTACTGAAAATTTAAAAAATAAATAAATTAGCTCCAAATAAGTCCCTAAGCGTACCAGATAAGTAAAATATGTGAAAAACTGGGCACTAGATAGTTGGATACTTACACTAAAATTTATTTATTTTATTTTATTTATTTATTGTATTTCGGTAATCGGTATACCAACGGTGAGTACACAAAGCTTAAATTAAAAAATAGTACATAAGGTCTTTAACCGTGTGGCACGCCACTTATAGGTATACACAAAACGGCCGAAATTATTTTTGTTTAGATTAGATTGCGTTGACTTAGAAACTTCTTTTGTTACAGCTCCAAGGGACCGTAGACCTAAGTATTTAAAAAAAATTAGAGATCCCTACGAAAATTGCAATAATGTAAATTATGTCGGATATTGTCGTCGAATTGTCTCATCTGGGAGCTTCCGTGGCGTGCGCTGCTTGAATAGAAAAATGTTACACAAAAACAATGTATGATGGGATTGTTCATCTCAAAAAGTTTTAAAAAAAAGTCCGCGATAGCATCTTATTTTATATTATCTTACTAATATGTATTAGAAATGTGAAAGTTTGGATGGATGTATGGATGTTTGTTACTCAATCACGCCCCAACGGATCTGGCTGAAATTTGGCACTAGATAGAGATAGATTATTATAGTCTGGAATAGCACATAGGCTACTTTTTATCCCGGAAAATTCTATCGATACTAGTTAGTAATTTGCACTTTACTCGGTTAATGAATTAAAGTTAAGTTAAAATAAAGATTATTTCATTACGAACACGGTGCTATACTTACCATCGCGTTTGTTATAAAATTACATATATTTTGATATAAGTATAACTCAAGCGGTTCCGATCTGCGAAGTTATCATACCACCATACCATTATATGGTACATACGAGTACCATAGTCCATAGGTCTGTATCTTCACGGATCTGAAATAGTGATCATGGATCGGATCTTCGTGAAACCAGTGGAATTAGAAAAAAAAAATTTAATTGTTAATTAATTATATTCTGGACTGAAATTTTTTTAGTCAACCCATTTGCAATATATTTAGTGACATACCTATTATTGTAACTTCATTAACCAGCTCGGTGAAGGTCGTTCTACACAGGGATCTTAGCTGAGAGATTATAGGCAATGCATCAAAATAAACAATCAGTCAATAAAGTCAATAGACAAGAGGATTGAATAGAAATGTTTTGAACCTAATCTAGTTGTCTTAAGGTTGATAGTTTATGGAATGGGCGGGTAGTATTGAACTGAAATTGTTCCGTTGAACCTTTGAACCTTATGATGATGCCTACATAAAAAAAAGATTATTAAATTGAGGGTTTTCCAAAAGACCTAAAATTCACATCTTCGGTTAGTTTTAAGTTTGAAAACCATTTGAAAATATAGATTAAAGAAAAAAAATTGAAATTTGATGACGTCACAACTGTGAATTTCATACGACTTCCATACTAGAAGTGCGTTTCTAAGTTTGATTGAGTTGCTGATTTGATTGAGTTGTCATCATCCCTATTAATATTTATTTGCGTGAGTTAGCACATGTGTGATTCACAGCATTGCTTGCATAAGGTTTTAGCCTTTGAGCATGTATGAATTTGTGACGTCGACCGTAGATTAATTATTATCGAACGTATTCCGTATAGTTTTGATGGAATCGGAAATCCTACACCCGCCTCTGATGAATAGGTCAGCCCTGTGGTTTCAATGTTTGCATCTCCGGCCAGCTCGGACACAGAGACGTTCCGATTCAAAGGAGATCTCTGTTTGTTTCACGATTGATTACAACGTAGCTGTTTCAACTAAAACCTATGTTAATAATTGAGGGCGTTACGTGAAGGGTATCAATGACCACTGTGAGGCGTATCATCAGTGATTGTGATAGAACTTGGGATAATATTCGGTAGGAATTGATAAATAGGTATTGTTAGAATTGCAATAATTAGGTAGACTTCTAATAATTATAGCTGTGTAAAATGTAAAGTTCGTGCGTATTCGTTATATTCAATGCAAGTGCAATTTTTTTGATAGAGTGAATTGTCGAAGTGATTTTGGCGATAGAGTGAAGTGTGCACACTACAGTTTGGGATTTTTTAGAAGTAAATAAAGCGAATTCCCTGTTCTGTGTATATGTCACCGTAAGATTGTAAAATCCGTTAGATTATAATCTAACGGTTTCTATCCCGCTAGATTATAAACTGTCGAAAGATTGTGAACCGTTCAATGTTCTGAGTATTAATTTATGAAATATTTATTGTTTTTACGTTTTCTTGTCTCTTTCTTGTACAGTTCGCGCGCGAGTTGAATGCAGAGTAAATGTAAGTGTCACCATACATTTACTCTGCATTCAACTTGCGCGCGAACTATAGGTTAGGTTAGGGTTTGACATGAATATTCAGGTAGGTTCTATCGGGTTAATATACCTAATATATTACAATTTACCGAAAAATAACGCGTTAAATTGTAAGCAGTATGTTACGGTTCACAATCTGTCGAAAGTTTATAATCTATCGAGATAAAAAACGTTATATTATAATCTAACGGTTTTTACAATCTTACGGTGACATATACACACAACTCATAATATTTTATTAATTTAAAAAAAAACTACAAAATGCAAGATTCTGTTCTAATAAATAAGTAAATTGAAAAGATATGTGTTTAAGTATATTGTCCAAGCTCATAATGATTTTATGAGTCCGTTGCCAAAACACAGAAAAATTTCTTAAATCTATATATATAAAAATGAAACCCGTTTTCCTTGGTCACGGCATCACGCGTGAATGGCTGGACCGATTTCACTAATTCTTTTTTTGTTGTATTTTTTATTATTAGGAGAAGGTTCTTACGGAAAAAAATATTAAGAAAATCTCTCAGAAATATTGAAAAATATACATTTAATTTTGCATACTAAGGCGGTACGAAGTTCGCCGGGTCAGCTAGTGTATTATAATATTATTAAGTCTATAATTGGAATAGATTATTAGAAGTCTAATAACATCAAGAAACAAATCATTAGATAAAAGACGACTAAAAACTAATTAGCGACCGAATCGTTAAAGCTATCTCTATCAAGCGAATCGAAACTATCCGAGTAAAATATCAAAATGTGCTTGAAACCAGTAGGTAGTAAGTAGTAACATATAAGTATCATTGCTTGAAGCTATCAAGCAAGTGTTAATGCTTGTCTGGGCTATTTTTTGAAACGGCCTTATCTATTTAGATAAGAACAGGGTTTTTTTTTCGACTGCGATCGCACCTGATGGTAAGTGATGATGCAGTCTAAAATGTTAGCGGGCTAACCTGTTATAGGGGCTCATGTATATACTGCCCACACTCCTTCGGTTTCTACACGGCATCGTACCGGAACGCTAAATCGCTTGGCGGCACGTCTTTGCCGGTAGGGTGGTAACTAGCCACAGTTGAAGCCAGGCAAATTTAGACTAAGAATTTTAAGGAAATAAAATAAGTTATCTAGATTCAGTTAAGATGATTTTCTAGCTTCAATGATAAAGCTTTTGATCTAAAATTAAATGTTATGCAACTCTAAGTACCGTTGGTCAACATCACACAATATAAGCGAGTATCACAGACGGTTTATTGTTACAAGGAGGAATCCCTCTTGCACCGGCGTCCGGTGCTGGCCCAAATGCGCCCGACAAACATGTAATACGAATGTTTCCAAAATAAACACTTATAACTATTCCTGTGGTTTTATTCTTTTGTGGTTGTAAATCTCTTTTTGTTTGTTTTGATGCCACTTTAAAATACCACTATTTTTAAATGGTTCCCGAAAAACTGTTTCCTCTTTGGTTTTAGTTTCATGACCATCTTTTATGACCGATGATTATCGCTTGAGGGAACGCCTTTTTGCTGTAACTGAGTGGCTGATTTTTAGCAGCCTAGACTTCCACTGAGATTCTGGCATTTGAGCATAACAGCCATATAAAATTCCTACAGTCCTAATTCGTAGTTTTAATGTCTTTAATATTTCCGTTCTTATGTGTGCAATAAAGATTTAATAATAACAATAATAAAAGCTAGATTCTCAT
This sequence comes from Erebia aethiops, assembly GCA_923060345.2. Classification (NCBI taxonomy): domain Eukaryota; kingdom Metazoa; phylum Arthropoda; class Insecta; order Lepidoptera; family Nymphalidae; genus Erebia; species Erebia aethiops. The sequence continues at coordinate 6,113,535 of OV281079.1, read as the reverse complement.
TAAATGCAGGAGTTGCTAGGGGCTACGATCATTCTATTAGCTATTTATGCAACTGTAGATATCGTAATGAGGGTCATTTTAATTCGAGTGCTGTTTTTTGATACGAGGCTTGCCGAGTATCAAAATAGGATAGTACGAGAATTAAAATGACTAATTACGTACAGTTGCATACAAGATTTTATCTACGACAAGGACGTCTTTATAATTGTTTACTTTGTAAATTAATAAAAAAGTCAAATCAATCAAATTTGGAAAGTGTCAGAACCCAGAGCCGCTAAGCTATAGGTATCCTATTTATGAAGATAACCATATCGATACAGCTAATGCAGCTACGACTCATAACGATACAGCTCCCATACAACGAACTGTATCGTTATGAGAAGCAAACACGAAAGAGGTTCAATTCGATATAGTTGTCAAATTCGAAATTGGAACTTTTCGATGCTGGAGTAGATAAAATAATTAATTTAACAAAGAGCAGCCGAATTTATCGTCAATGGTTTCATCTACACGGTTATAACAAAATATATTTTGTATTTCAATATTATAGTTTTATTTTGAATCATGCCGTTTCGAATTGATCGACTCATTAAATACGCTATCTTTAATTTATTAATGCATTTTAATTTACCTAATTAAAAACGGTACAAGCTCCTATTGCTATTTTAAATTTAATTTTATTACTGCAATTGTGATGCTCAGATAAAATCTAAAGTTAAACAATATTATCAAGCTGAATATTTTGACCATTTGGGCATAAATTATACAACTTTTTGATTCAACTTAAATCTTTGATTATGTATATAGGAGAAAAATCAAAGACTTAAACATCCTACTGAGAGAGAACGAGATAATAGTAGTAATAGTTATTCGCTTTCATCTAAAACTAAAACCGACTTCAAAACTATACCTATAAGGCTATAGGTACCTACTTAAGTACCAAGTCAAACTAAAAAGTAAAAAACATTATCTGGGTATATATATTTTGATTTTGTTAAAAAGCGCTAAATCAATTTCGTTAAATTTGTATATGGAATCACCTTTGAAACTGTATGATCTACCAAACAAAAAAATAATAATCAAAATTGATTCGTAATTGGCGGAATGATCGCATAATATACATACAAAAAAAAACATACAGTCGAATTGAGAACCTCCTACTTTTTTGAAATCGGTTAAAAAAATACGAAATGTCCACAAAATATGTCCTTAGCTTAATTGCCATTGAGTTAGGAACGTCTACTGATTCTAATACATTTATGTAGTAACTGTAACTTATAATAGATTTACCTATTTATAATCTTGAAATTTGAATTTATGAATAAATTGAAATACTATAAACGCTGAGCGATATTTTATTAATCTGAGGGGTACCTAAATATAGAGGTTGATGTGTATTTTAGAAGGCTGCGGTCATCATGGAGGGTTTCCTTCATCACATGGCACCACAGTTTCTGCATCCTGCTCTGCAAAGTTTTGGTTGCGGCGCGTTCCGTCCGATAGGGGGCGCGTTTCACCCTTTATATCCTGGCAAAGCCTTTGCCAGGCACCTTGGGGAACAATATGCTCTTGGACAAAGCGTTGGCCAAGCTTTAAGGGTAAATTGAAATAACTGAAGTATTATTAACTTATTAAAAGCTTTTAACCTTACTTGCCGCTTCATTTACACCAGTGCAACATATTGCGACATTGCGGCATGCAGGGCCGTCTGTGGAGTATATATTCCCTTTATTCTATAGCACGATGTTATCTCGGCTATATCTTTATATTATACTGTAGCATACTGCTTATGGTAGCAAATAAAATAATGTTTCCAGTAATTATTAGCATGTCGCATTGTTGCATGCTTTTGCTCTGGTATAAAGCAACCTTTAGCTTAGTACATGCTCTCATGCTTAGTAGTACATGAGACAAAACAGATCTGTCTCTGTATCGGTTTATAGTCCAACTAAGAGAATCGATTTTATTTTTTTATTTGAGTCGAAATGATGGAGATTTTAAATTGTTTAAAGTTGCATTGTGGTGTGTTGCGATGCAAAATGATGACACACACGTCGAGCTTCAGAGCACCAGAGCGCTTGTCTTCATATTAATGAGGTACCTTCATACCTCAGTCATCACGACATGCCACGACTCAAGGGTTTGTGTCTTCAATGGTTATCCTATGCTTCAGAGCGTCCGTGATGACAACAGCACTCCTCCACTGTACCGCCACAGCTACACTGTGCGAGATGACACAAGCTCGCCAGGCTCGGCGGCGTCTGCTTCACCACGGCCCTGCAAGGATGAGGACCCGCCTGCAACTACAACTTGCACCGATTCACATGAATTGTTTTCACGTAGGTTCTTAGTAAGACGCGGACTACTGCCGCTTGAGCAAATCTTTTTTTTTCAGCTGGCAAGCATCTGCAACTAAGCGTAACGGTAGCTTTCATGAATTTTATAATGGCTGTTGAATGTTGAGAATTTATGACGGAGTAGTCCACAACTATGTTTGTGCTAGATTCAGACTGTTTATCTAAGTGACATGCAAAAAATCAGCAGTATTCTATGCATAAAACGAAGTTGTGGGTAGCGGATTTCATAACATCCTATTTTTACGAGGAGAAATTCAGAAGACAGAATTGCGATGCAATTATAGGTATCGACATACAAAAACAAACAAACAGCATAATTTTTATGTAGCTAACAATGATCAGTTAGTAGCATAATCTATTTTTCTAAGATTCTCTCTTAGATTGTTTAGGACACAAAATAAAGGTCACGAACACAAATTTGTCTTGAATTATTCCCTGGAGTTGAAATTGGGCCGTCTTTGACTTGTATCCTACAACAGTATACATCGTACACACTGGCATAAGAAACTTCCTGTTTACGAAACCAATATTAGTCCGTATGCGTCCAGCCGACGGCGAACGTAAGTCTTCGTGCGGGGTGTGCGGCGCTCGGCTTGGCCCGGGGGTGGCCCAGGCGCACTTCCTGCAAGAGCTGCAGCATCTCTACAGCTTGACGGCCATCCCGCGTGATGCCTCTGCTCCCTCGCATTCCCTGCACCATCAGGACGAAGATGCCCGTTGGGAGGTCAGAGTAGACATTTATGAGATAATTATATCTAAAAGTATAATCATTCCCGCAAAGTTGCCTCAAGTTGCCTAATTTATAAATAGGTATAAATAATATAACTAACTCTACTATGCAATTGTGCATTGCGCCTTAGTTGAAATCTTACTTTCCTGTAATCTTTAGTGGGTGTTGGTCGTTGGGCTCCAAATCATAGTAAATAATTTTATTTATACCTATTTTTACACCAATTATAATATTATATTTATGCCTATTTTACATTTTGAAAACAACTTGGAAAACAACCACTGATTGCAACCACTTGAAAAAAGCTTTAATATAATTATAGTATAAGATCCCGTTATAAAACGACCTTCACCGAGATGCTTATTTAATGAAACGTATTTTATATTTAATTTAATATGTCAATAAATATAATCCATATGGGTTGCCTAGCAAATTTCAGTCCAGAGTATGTTTAATTAATAATTTAAAAAAAATATTTTTTTAAACATTTCACCGGTATGATTATTAGATAAATTCTATACCAATCGAAAGTATGAAGCCCATAGAATATGCAAACGTTAGGTTGCCTATTCTTTTCCGGTCACATCTATCGGGTTGCCAGGTATAAACAGGTAAATCTGTACTAGCATTTTGCAACGGTCTGTTTATTGAATGAAATTTAAATTAAATTAAAGATTATTTTATTCTGAACACGGTGGTATAGGGTTGCCTGCGAAAAATCAGTCCAGAATTGCGGTTGTCGAATTTTAAAAAGTAAAATATTGCTCCGAGTGAATGTGTGCGACTGAGAGGTCCCAACCGACCATCCCATACGATAGAAGAGGACACAGCATAGCAGCTGTTTAAAGTCCGCCCACTTAAAGAAAGAGAGTGCGCATGCTATTTGGGCTTGGAAAAGAAAAGGATAGCGATAGACTCGTATATACTATGCATCATTTTGGAGTAGAGTGTCGCTATAAATACAATTGAAAAAACGTGCTACTATTTATTGTTGGAAAAAATGGCAAAAAAGTGTTTTTGTGTGGATCGGATGATGAAATAATTGATTTTAATGATGAAACTTTTAAAAACTGTGTATTAAAGTTAGCTTTACACACACACACATAATTTTTTTGTAATTTACTTTAAAACGGTAATTTTTTTGTAATTTACTTTAAAACGGTAATTTATTAATTAAACAAGAAAATGATCTGATTTCCTTTTTTTTTGTAACAATTAATGAGGATGTTTTCAATCATTGATGTAGAATTTTTTTAGTATTCTATTTCAATGTTTTCAATCAACTATTCTTATCAAGAAGTTTATAAAATTTATATATCAAACATTTTCATTTAATCGCAAAAATTATTTTTTTTACCCTCGACGAAACGGAGACGGTTTATGTGTTTGCCCTAAGAGGTTGTGTGTTTGTATGTTTGTTTGTTTGTTTGTGTACTTTTTTGCTACCGTTTTCCTGGAAAACTATTGGACCGATTGAGATGCGGTTTTTTGTTTTTTTTAAAAATACGTTTCATTAAATAAGCATCTCGGTGAAGGTCGTTTTATATCGGGATCTTAGACCATTATTACATCATTTTCAATTCAGAAATGGGTGAAATTATTATGCAGAGGAATCTAGGAATCTACTACTATCGGGTTTAACCAGAACTGTGAACGTATTTTTTCTTATCCAGACATACCAACGCATCCGCGCCAACCGACAGAGGCGGCTGAAGCTGCGCACCCGCAAGCGGCATCACACCGTTGAAAGCATGCTAGGCTATGACCTAGATGATGAGAGGCGCGAGGAGCGGCCGCGGGAGTCACGCACCTACGACGCAGAGGACGAGCCAGTTGACGTGGAGGGAGACTCTCTCGGATGGCCCGAAGCGGCGATTAACATCGATGGTAGTATGGGATTTCAGATGAATACGTTATTTTTAAACTAAATCCTATGATAGATGTCGCACCGGCTTTCCTTTTAGTCCCCTGGTTGAAAATTTTATGTAAGACCTATAGCTCATGATGAAAGACACTTCTTTCATCATGAGCTATAGGTTTAGTGAGCCGGATTTCTAACCTTAGTCCGTTTCGCGGTTTCTCTCAGTTGAGTAATTTACAATCTCAATTAACAATTTAGTACAGACAACATTAATGTAAGTTGAACGTAAAGTCGGTCTTGTGAAAATTTGTTCAATAATAAATAATATTTAGTAAAAGGATTTCATTTCCAGGGAGGAAAAAGGAATACTAACGACGTTGTTTATTAGTGCTCAAATATTATTTAGTTATGTTCAGCCAATTTAATGGCATTCTGAACTAGTGGTAGATTCACTTGACGATTCAAAAGCACCTGTAAAACTTTATTTGATTATAAAAGATTTGATTCGATTTATTTTCTATAGAAAAGGAGCAACGCAACGACGGAGACAAGTTGCATTTGAGCTACGCGGAGGACCTTGAGATTTCGAGCACGAACGACACCATGCAGTCGCCCGAACGCGTGAGGTATTTTCTATCTACGAGAAAATCCAACAACATATTCCCCATCAGTATAGCAAATGAACAAGTCACATTTGTGAAACTATGATCGATAGTGTGTACATATAGCGTGAACCTGCTTGACATTCGTCAGTTCGACACACGCGCACACAAAGTAATAGTAGAAACAAAATTATGCTACGGATGACTAAGTTGCAGCAACATGTTTAGATGCCGGAAAGTTATAAGTAAGCTATTACACGAATTAATTATTCGTGCCTCGACTTATCAAGCAATAACATGCGACAATGCAGCATGCTACCGATGGAAATATAATTTTTTCGAGCTTAAACAATAACTTTTTTGTACTTTAAGATATCTTTTTGATACCGAGACATCATCGTCCTGCAGAATAAATTGGTATTTAACTGTCTGTCGACGATTCTTACTACAATTTAAAAAAAATCTAGTATTTAGACATTTGGCATGCTTCAATGTCGCGTTGACCTTTGACCATTGACCCATTGGCGTTAATTATGGCACGCATTATAATGCACGCCAAGACAATTAATTATGTACCTAGTGACATTAACATTATCTTTATGCCCTCAGGATTGAGACACCAAAACCATTATCTCTGGAGTGTACGAAGACGGAGAATACAGAGCGTCCGGCCGAAGTGAGCACCTCCGAATGGTCGGGCGCACCGGATTCCTGGCCCACCCTCGCTGATGCTTACGCTCACGCCCGCCACAAAATCGACGGCGAAATGCCTTCTTCTACTGACTCTCGAAACTAAAGCTTATAGATAGCTTGGAACCCAAACCCTGTATATGTCTATATGTCTATACCCTGCATGCATCCTACCTATCGATGACTTCTGACATGACTGTCTTGAATTGTCTAGAATCTAATTAGAATACACGACGCCGTCAATAGCGGAAATATAATATGTATGCCAACTAATTTACGTCGATCTTTGTTGTCCAGCCATGGTAAATTGGATATTCGCCCATTATCGAATTTATCACACCGCTAATACTAGTATAAACTTCAGTTAAGACTTCTTGCAAACACATTATTAAGTCGTCGGTAAATCTAGCACATAAAGTCTCCAATCTATACAGTGAATTATTGTTTATTCAAAAATCTGCTTTAAATTTTACTCATGTAAACTTATTTAATTTTCTAGTGAAATAATTATGAAAATAGTACCGAATAAAAATAATAAGAATTCAACAAACCTTTCTCGTATTTAATGTGTCATTGTAAATATCAATTGTTTAGAAAATAATTGTATCTACTATTATTTTCAGTATTTAATTAATGTAAATCGATAAATTGGTACTACTTATTGTTGAAATTAATATATTTGTGTAAATACGTGTATGTTTATTTGATGTTAAACTAATTCTCATTAATGTTACCTATTTCGAATTAATGTCTACTATAAGTAATATTATACTAAAGTTAAACTAATCTAGGCTCGTCTAGATATATCGGTCTAAATAGCCAGTAAACTGTGACGATGAGCATTTTTACCTGTAGTCCCATCAATGGGTCAACCCAATGGGACCATAGGTAAACTCTCGTGACGATATTGGGGCTGATTCTGTATAACACAATCTCTAAACTAAAATGGCAGCTTTAAATCTAGTTCTGTCCCTTTCAGTAGGAAGTATTATGAAAGGGTTAGCAATTAGCAATTTTAGTTTAGTTTAATTTAGTTTAGAGATTGTGCAGTACAGAATCAGCCCCAGTGTCTGGGTAATTTTATCCTTAGAATTAAGATTGTCATCATAATAGGTATATTACTTTCCTACTATTTATTGGTCCAATATAAGCACACATTAAATATTAATCCGTGGCCAAACACCGGGACCTAGACGAACCTTTCAGATAATGCATGCTTATTGTAACGCTTAAAATGTAGATGTTACTGTAATTACCTTATTAATGTGCCATTATTATTTCAAAGACCATCATAATAATTAAAATAAAATGAAACTTCGATGTTATTCAAAATCATTTATGTATAGATCATCAACCATAAACCATAAACTGAATAATATCATATGCCGAAAAGAAGTCTACGATGACGAAATTGCATTCGACGTAAGTAACTAACGAATAATTGATATACTCTCAATAATGTGTGAAATATATAACATATCTATTACATAACAGACTAAGTTTCCTTACGAACATAAGACAAGTCGAAGTAAATGGAGTCTGAACATGTAATTCTCCAATGATCCAGAATCATGGCCTCAGTGAGAATTTAATTTAAAGATATAGTAAAAAGTATGACGAGCTTATTTACTTTATGTTTTGATTTTTAATTGTCGATTTAAAATTATTCAAGTTTTTGCTCGCAAAATATTTACACCAAGTATTATTTTTTGTTTATTTTGTCAAAATATCGTGTTAATAATTTTGCACACACAAAATTTTGGTTATAGCACAGAACAGAAGAACCCCTATCTTCTGTTCCGCGGTTTGTGCACTTATGCAGAGAAAATTATAGCGTAACGAGGAGACTACTTGGGATCATCTGTATTGAGTTTAAAGGTAGAGTGTCGGTATGCATCTTCTGCGGTCGAAGCAGAGGCGCGGAGTATCGGCTCTGTGTCTGAGCCAGGTCTGAATTCTTGGACTACCTGCAATACAATTAAATAAAAATTACTCATCTGTATTATCCATTGATTCATTAACGAAGCGAAAATTGCTTTTGAACGTGCTTTGGTTGCGTATTCACATCGGATCCAATCTTAATTTATGCCTGAGCAACACAGTGCAACATTGCAGCATGCTACTGAGCCACGTATAGTATAATATTGAAAATATAGAAAGAGTCGTCTTAACTGTTGAATAATATTTATATTCTTCAGCACGATATTTTATTGGCATAAAATTAACTGCCGCGTGCTATTTAATGCTTTAAAATATATGTTTCCATTTTTAGCATGCTGCATTGTCGCATGTTGATGCTCTAGCACTAGGTCTAGGAAGGCGAAAGGGAATATAAGCCATATTCAACATGGCTAATATTCTCCTCAAATATAATAATTTATGGTAAGTATAGATACACAAGAAACAGGACAACACAATGTAGGTACACCAAATCCGAAGCCCCGAAGTCTAGTCTAGGGTCGAGTCGAACTGTGTACATAATAATATACCTAGTGTGTCGTGTGTCGCTTGCAACTAGATTTTAATTTGTTCACTAACTGTTATGTCAACTAACCTTTCGTATATAATCTTCGCGGGCGGTCAGTTGCCTTGCTAATTCCTGTTTCCGCATTTCTAGATCAGGATCGTATTGCTCATTGAGGCTTTTTTCTAAGCGTTCGTACTCCCGGTACAAGTTCGCATACTCGGCAAGATTTTGCTTCGCATCTTGGCTTCCACCACGCCCCTTGGAGGTAGCCGCGTCGAAATCTTCGCGTTTCGTTGTGAGACTGCTTGACATACAAAATACATAGTTGAGATTAGGCGATATATAAATATTATAAGCTATCATTAGTAATTAGTAGACTTTCTCGGACCTCGATCTCAATCATAAAAAATCGCATTTGTTTAACTTCATGACCCTCCATTCATTCAATCATCATTATTAGCCCATAGCCGGCCCATTGCTGAGCACAAGTCCCCTCCTGAATAAGCAAGAATTGGGCCATAGGCCAGCACGTTTGCCAAGTGCGGATCGGCAGACTTCACACAACTTTGAGCACATATTAATAACTCTCAGACAATACATTTATTTGTATGCTCTCAGGCATATTTTTTTCCACACGACATTTCCTTTTACGCTGAAAACTTGATATTCAATTTCTTAAGACGCACATAACTTTAAAAAATTTAGAGCCTGGGGATCGAACCCCGAGTAAGAGTTCAAGGTCTCAACTATCTAACACTATATTATAGGCTATCACAGATTTTCGGGACGCTAACCTTCTGCAAAAGCTTTCTACTTGGGGGCGGAAACTCATCTTTGCTTCGCTTGCCTTCAGTGGATAGATACCCTAAAGTTTGATGCCTATATAAGGTTGCGTGAGGTAAACACAGTTTGAATAGATACAAAGAACAGCAGCAACTAGCCATTGGGAATATAATCCTCGCAAATCTTTATCCTGCGCGACGTATGTTGCCTGTATCCCTGTGTGGCCTATGTTGCCAGATCGCCGGATGCTAAGTGACAGATCTGTACAATAGCTTGTACACACACACCAAATTTGAGTGCTGTACTGCATAATATGTCTTGACTTGCCGCAATCTAAGATTTTTTATGATTACACCTACCTCCTACCTAACTGCATCATGTTCAACTGCGGCCGAGAAGCTCCCAGGTTCGAGACCGGGGTCAGGCCATAATTAAGTATTTGGTTTTTCTGACTAGAAATTCTCAGTACTATCCCGGAGTTAGGAAGTTGGCGGTTAACCCCCGGTTATTATCACTAACGTCTAACATGATAAAAGTCGTTAAAGCCCGCCAACCCGCATTGGAGCGTGGTGGGTCTAGGCACTAATTCCCTCACTCCTGTGAGAGTGGAGGCCTGTGCGCAGCAGTGGGACGTTAATGGGGTGTAGGAGGGGGCACCTATCTACCATCCGATTCATAGAATGCCTATGCGATGTAAGGTTGAACACAAAAAAAAATAAGATCGATTTTTGTATGGATATTTCCATGTTTTTATTTTTTGCATTAGGTATACCTACTAGAAAGTTACATGTTTTTGACAACATTTTTAAAGTATTCTTTTTCATTTTGCATGCGGGTACGTTTGCTGTTGCAATAGGTACGCGTTGCGTTGCTATCTGCAACGAAAACAAAGCTCATTACACTCTGATTTTATTTTAAAACAATTTTTATTTGTACTCAACTATGGCGGGTTAAAAAAGCGTGCTTTTTTATTGAATTGCGTTCATAATGCTTATTTTACTGTAGGTACGCAAGTGTATTAAGTATTATTAAGTGTTAGTATATTGTATTAAGAAAGTGTTCACGCTTACATCGCATAAGTTTCGGATTCTAGATTGTCTAGTCTAATTTTGAATTTTTCATAGGATTCGGGGCAATAGTGTGCCTTGTGTGTATCAATAAGAATATTTAACCAATCAATTAATAGGAACGATGACAACTCTCAAATCAAATCAGCAACTCTATATCAAACTTAAAAACGCGCTTCTATAAATGGAAATTTGTATAAAATACATAGTTGTGACGTCATCAAATATCAACGCACTTTTTTTCCTCAACTAACCGAAGATGTGAACTTTTGAAAGACCCTCTATTTAATAAACACTAAGAAATAATTTATTTTTGACATGAGCATCATCCCTATTAAAAGTCACCTGTTATACCGGCTCTATAATAATGGATAAGGTCCTTACGGTCAAAAACGTCTCTTAGCTCCCGATTCAGGACTTCTTTATTAGTATATCTATCCTATCGGACCGAAGAGGTGATGTGCCAATCGGATTATTGGACAAAATGACGTAATGATGTAAAAAGTCTAATTGGACTAAACAAATCATTTCCGTTTCGCTGGACTGGCACTGATACTTTTTATTTCTGTATGGATGTATGAATTGCTAGAAACACATTAAATATTTATAATGTAAGACAATTTTAAACAAATTTTTCAGCATTCTTTTACCTCTTAAGATGACCCATCTTAAAAGGTAAAAGGTACACTCTGCTTTCTCAGGATGACCCTGCTACAGAGAGTGTTATTTGATACGATACCGTGAAACTAACATGTTAGTAGTAAGAACGCTCTCTATATAATCACGAAATTTTATTTCAATACAAAATATCTAGAGATATCATTTGAAGCAATGTGGTTAAGTTAATCGAGTTTTGACGATCTCCCAGGCGCAGTGGTGATCGCTGTTGTCTTATAAATAAATGGGAGGACCCGGGTTCGAATTTATAATTTGTTTTTTTTCTGGTCTAGTCTTTTAGGCTTCGGCCATCGCTAGTTACCATTTACCACCTACCGGCAAAGACGTACCGCCTGAGTAATTTAGCGTTCAGGAGCGATGCCGTGTGGAAACCGATTACGGGTACGGGGTATGGATTTAATGTAAATGCCATTCGCCTAACAAACTAAGTCATGTTTGACTACCATCTTTGACTGCATCATCACTTACCACCAGGTGAAGACAGTGAATGGCTAACTAGTGGTGGATAAAAAAAAGTTAAATATCCATACTCACTCATACATAGAGGTGTAGAAGTAATGCGGACGGCTGACGGCGTTAAGGAAGCGCGGCACGATCCCCTCCCCCTCTCGGTACAGGGACAGGAGGCGGTTGTAGGACATACACTTATAGGACGGCAGCTTTACCACCCGGTGGCCTAGCTTGATCACGTTGATCTCACTGTTGTGCAGGACCGGTTGCTAGAGGAAATCATCTAGGTTTAGTCATATGGTTTTACTGAGCAAAAGTGGACTGGTGGTAAATAATCTTTTAATGTTTTTCAGAGAAATTACGGCTTTTGTTTACTTAAAAATAATTTAATCGCTTTCTGCCTTATTTCCAAATTCCAAAGGCACATTCTTATTGAGCTCTGCGCATGGTCTCCCAAAATAAACCAAATGTGAAACGAATGCTGGAAAAAAATGATAAGTAACATGCATAAGAAACTATTCCGCGATATTTATAAAAAACATAAAACGATCGTTACATACGCAGAAATCACACTATAGATAACTTACATCTGTAGGATTTCTTGCACCAAACGTAGGCATGTGACGCAGACCTGTATAGCAGAAAGTGATATAAATATACTATTAATAATTAAATATACAAAGAGTAAAAGACATTGTCATAATTACCCATGTGGTGCGCAATGGTTAGTGGAATCCCTGATAGTGGTTGTTGCATTTTCAAACCGTTTAATACCTGGTGAAAAGAAGACATATTTTAACTAAGATACAAATTAGGACATAATAAGTTTAGTAACATTATTAGAATTCAAGTAATTAAATTAATTTAGACCTAATAGGTATGCCTTTGTGAAACACAAATCGAACCAAACGCAAGCGAAGCATTCTTATTTTGTAATGTACCGTACATTACTTACTCGCTTCGCTTGAATCTTGTCAGACAGAAATTCGCTACGTTTTCGCATTTTTTTTCGAGTGCTTGAAGACAATTGTGCGATGCTAGGAAACAATGCGGAGAAGTATAGTGGAGAGTCCCCGCATGTCCACTGTAGCGTAGAGACCGAGCGAAATTCGCTTCGGCGAAAAATTGCAGTGCCGAAGCCTCTTCCCTCGAATCCGGCAGCAATTAGTAGACGTAGATATAATGAAATGTAATGAATTTTAAAGTAGACGTACTGAAATTGTTAATTTTAATTAGGTATTACTTACTTGGTCTCGTTTGATCGCTCTGCTCCACCAAAGCCATGTCCAGCCAAGCTGAGCGGAGTAGATTCGAGAATTGTATGCAATTATGGATTAATAAAATCCTAGCATACATCGCTCCGCTCAAGGCACCCCATAATCTTGCAAGGAATAACTTTGATATACCTGTTGTATATTCACACCAACATTATGTGAGGGTGCAGTACTCTTGCTGACCACAAAAGGTATGTTTGTACGGTTGGTATCACCGTAGTAGTAGCGCATGCCGGCCTGTTTCATTTGCGATGAAACTGTCGGCAACTCGTACCTACGACTTTGGTACTTCGCGCGCCGATTCGCCTGAATAAGGTGTGAAATGAAATGAAATAATATATTATTTTTCATGTAGGATAGCTATATAAGAATAAAATGTAACATAGATACTAGATTAATGTCCCTTTTCACAGACAATCCCTAACACAAGCCCAATTTTCATGTACAATAACGTTACCCAATGGGATTGTTGGTTAAATCGGGGATTAGTAGAAATTTTATAAAGCCGAACTGCACTATATAAGGTAAGGTCTAAAAAGAGTTAAGGCATTATGCATAACCCTAACGTCTGCCGATACTTCTTCTTACTCTACATTTTCAGTACAAGTCCTTCGAGGCCAGGGACAGAATAGCAGAAAAACATTAGCGGAAAAACGCGCAAAGGTTTTTCTTGGATAAGTCGTATGGAAATGTTAGATGAGCTTTTTCGATAACACTCACCGAAAATCATAACCGCGTATGGAATTCCGCTCGCAATTTTTCATGTGCATCAGAATGAATCCCCAAAGTGATGGATCGGCGTAAAATTTTACCAGCATTTAGTACCTATTTAGTACCTTTGTTTAAATATTTTGTACCTAATTATTTACGAAGAAATATAATTTTGTAAAGGGGTAGTCATTCTGACGTCAAGAATCAAGATGGCTGCCCACATTCAAATGCTGGTGAAATTTTACGCCGATCCATTACTTTGGGTAGTCATTCTGATGCACACCAATTTTTCGCTATATTTGTCTCTGGTCTAAATTAGCTCTAATATTTGTTACGACGCGAACGAACCTTTTTTCTCGGTTTTGTCATAACATCTTCCAAAGGGATCGTTAAATTCATATCTTCTTGGTACGGCGCAGGGGTGTGAGCTACGAAGCAATTTAACAGTGAATATTTTAACCCAATAATAATAAAGTGTAAGAAACACTGTCTTGCTGATCGACAATTGCACATGCGGTGCAATGAGCGAATGTGTTCAGAGGACCAATCAGTTTATTGATACGAGTTGTCCAAAATCTAAACAAGCGCAGTTGAGCGCTGTCGTGTCGTATATTAACTGGGTTTTAAACAGCGCCCACCAGATAGGGCTAATCCCGGGACCGATTTCTGATAAAGACAATTTGAGAAGTTTCTCCATTAGTTGGTTGCTTTGCGTAAACATCGATATTGGAACTCAAAGGAAGATGAACTCAATGAACATAGTCCGTATTCGGATCGGATGTTCATTTTTCCCGATCCTGGACACTTTTTCCTATCTCGAGTTAGACCAGCTTAACCGGGAATTTCTCATTGTCTCAACAAGATACCTTAGCCTAGTCTGGTGAGTACCTTCGGCTTGCCGGCAAATTCTCAGCGTCTTTAAAGTCTCTGGGGTACGATGAAGTGTGTAGTAATACCAGTTGTGGAAGGCTTTTTTATTAACAGTCAAGGGCTAAGTCACCGAATAATTAATAATAGCTACCTTTGTGATTTTTCGTTTCGTTGATGTTAGCTTGGCGCCAGGGCTCAGAGGTTGGCCGGTTTTTATGGAACAATTCCACAACTGGCCTGCCTTCCAATTCATTATCATTGTAACCTATTTAAAATGAAGGTATTAAATTGATACATAGATATATTTAATGAAGTTGTATTTTTAGATGATAATTGTTAAAAATAATACTTTTAATTGGGTATACACTCTATACAGAAGCATTCTTACGGCCGTTATATTATACTCGTATTAGGTAAGCGGTCATTATGTGAAGACCCTGTTATCCTAGAAACTAGAACCTAAAGCGCTATCCACACGGGGTCAGGCTTTAATAATAATTTTACTTTTAATTTTACTTAGTGTGCCGTCAGCGACACGATGTGCCATTTTATTCACGCATATCATTTTGTATAGAAAAACTTTGTTCACTGTTTTAGAGACGTAATAAAAGGGGTAGAGCATTACGCCAGGATGCGCCTAATATAAAATCGTTTGAAAATTATGAACAAGTTGTGAATGAGTTCATACAAATTGTATGCAAGAACTCTTTTTTCGTTTTTGACGGGGAACACCGGACAATGAACCCCGTCGACGCGGAACATAAAAGGCCGAGCATGAGCGTAGGTATACACCGCGCGCGAGCTCCAAGAAATCCTATGGAATGTTAAAGTAATGCCCTGAAAGTTGTGTACAAAACAATACTGCTATCGCAAAATTACACGCGTCAAGCTCGAAACTAGTGCTGGGAGCGAGCTGGATATGGAGCGACGATCGGGGGATGGCGTACACTCCGTCGTTTCTTCAGACCCCGATTCCTCGGAGCTCGTGCGCGTACTATAGGTACTAGGTATGTATTGTGGATAGCCGGTTAATATTGCGAATTCCGTACCGATATGGCCTTGTTGATTGCCGTGACGTTGACGAACCGTCGGCGATCGCGACCCTCGATATCGTTCTTGAGTAACCTCTGGCCAACGAAGAGGTGGAGCTATAAACCAGAGGTGCGATTATGTAAGAATTGCCGAGCAAATCGTCAAAGCTCGGCGTCAAAGTAAAATAAACCATAGCAGCATTGAATCAGAGCTCAATTTCGTGTATCCATTCTGTTTAGGTATGTACTATGCCCTAAACGGATGAGAATGGATGCACGAAATTGAGCTCTAATTCAATTCTGTTTATGGTTTATTTTACTTTGACGCCGAGCTTTGACGATTTGATCGACAATTCTTACATAATCGCACCTCAGATGTCACATCATTAGATGTTATTTATTAATATAGTGCGTAACTGAGATGAAAGTGTTAGTAAGAATACTAAAATTCTATCACTTTTGTACCTGTTTCTGTGATCGTTTCTTTTGGGACGTGTCTGCGTCGATTTCCAGAGCTTTGCTTACTTTGTTGGCGGGATTCAACATGCCTTCTGGAGTTGAGCTTCGGCCTAAAATAAAATGAATTGTATTTCAAACAAACTTGGGTATAAGCTTACTTTATTGTGGCAACAATAATTAGATGTATAGTATGTAGGTACCTATTAGTTATCCACGGTTTACACGACCACGCTAGAACGACGTATTGTCCTGTCGATTAGGGTGCGCGCTCCTACAAGTGAATGATGCGGAATTTTTGACTTCGAGGCAAAAAATATAGGTGTTGCGTTTTCGCCCTTACGCGAAAGTTGAAACAGTGGGTTTCACTAGTAAAATATTTATATTTATGTATGCAGTTTAAATTTCCGATGACCGTAACCGTAGCTGTAGGGCTTAAGGTATTGGTAGAGTTTTTTTTTTATCCAATACAAGCTGGCCTTTGAAACAACGTCTTACCACATTCACTTTAGACGCGATTTAATCAGACGTCAGAGCCGTGTGTGGCAGATAATCGAGTTTAATAGTCTGATGAAATAGCGCACAAAGTCTCTGTGGCAAGGCAACAAGTAGGTATTCAAAACTCACTCTGGGCGTAGATCGCTGGCACATATGAATACGTCTTCGTCGGTGTGGTCGGACTCATCGTCGCCGCATGCAACCTCTTGAGGCATATTCCTCATGTTTATTTGAACTCCTTGCCCGCACATGGCTACACATTCAGAAATTATTACTTACTAGATGATGCCCGCGACTTCGTCCGCGTGGATTAATGTTTTTTGATTCCCGCGGGAACTCTTTAATTTTCGGGATAAATAGTAGCCTATGTCCTTCCCCGGGATACAACCTATCCCTGTACCAAATTTCAGCAAAATCGGTTGAAAAGATGGGCCGGGAAAGCGTAGCAGACAGACAGACACACTTTCGCATTTATAATATTAGTATGAATAGTATGGATTTGAGGAGTGTCATTTCAAAAGTAGTTCCACCCAATATGATCTTACAGAAGTAGAAAATTAATTTAAAAAACCGGTCAAGTGCGTGTCGGGCCGTACGCAGGGTAGGGTTCCGTAGTTGCCCGTTACAATATTATGCGGACATTTTATAAGTTGGTCGAGTATTACGTACTCGTTAACTTATCTAAGCCTTCTTAGCTATGATAGTTTTCATTTTAACTTCGTTAGCTATATATAGATCTATTACTGCCATTATTTTTTTCACATTTCTTAAAACAACCGTTTTGCTGGCAGAGGGAACTAAAATAAGCACTTCAAATCTTTATAATTTTAAAGATCCCTGAATCGAAAAATAGGTTTTCATTTAATTTTCAATGCTTCAGTTTTGTTGTTGATTCGTCTCTAGAGTAAGAGCCTCGAGGTCGGGCCTCCTTAGTCCTTACCTATATGTGTCTTCACAGGTAGCTTTGGCTAACCGGGCTATGCTGACCCGTTTTAATCCCTTGTATGGGTCGTCGTCGAGTTCGTCGTCTCAAACAATAGACACTGCTAGACGAAGGTGCATGGATCTCCACAGAACACGGTCTTGTGTCGCTTGCTTCCAGCGGCTCCCCGCTACTCGCTTGGGATCGTCCGTCCACCTAGTGGGGGGTCGCCCAACGCTGCCTGCATGGGTTCATTTGTTTAAAAAATAATTTTCAGTGGTAAGCAATCAACCAACCGTGGAAA
The DNA here is from genome assembly GCA_923060345.2 of Erebia aethiops. Lineage (NCBI taxonomy): Eukaryota > Metazoa > Arthropoda > Insecta > Lepidoptera > Nymphalidae > Erebia > Erebia aethiops. The sequence goes on along the minus strand of OV281079.1, from coordinate 6,095,784 downwards.
GATCTGCAATCTCACGCAGGATGGGAATCGTTAGTAGCGATCAATACAGAAGTCGTCATAAAGGCTAGGTAATAAGAAAGGAAGGCGAGCCGCCGGATCCAGGCGTCGCAAGACTGCGGCATGTGGAAATCCTTTCAAGAGACGTATATCTAGCAGTGGACGTATATCGGTTGATGATGATGATGATTAAGTACGTTAACTTCACTTACTATCGCCATCAGCCCGAGAACGACGTTGAGCTGCCGACCGTGGTAGCGTTACGTTATCTGGCATGGCTCGATTTGCTTTTGTCTATATCAAAACTTATATATAAATACAATAACCAGTTTGGACAGAATATAAATTTAGGTATAATTTGATATTACCTATAAATTATTATAATGATATTTTTTAAGTAACAAAAGAACCAAGAACCAAGAAAAACCAGGACTGTAACATAAATACCAAATATGTAGTGTTACTGCAAGTAACATTTTAAACGAGTACCTAATTAACAAGTCTCAACACTGCGCCACGGAGGTCGTCGAATTCCTCGAATTTCTCGATGGTCTCGAAATTTATTATATTAAGTACTAGTTTTTTAAATTCCCACGGGAACTCCCTAATTTTTCGGGTTAATATGTAGCCTATGACACTCACAATTAAAGTGGCCTTCTATTGGTACCAGAATTTTCAAAATCGGTTCAGTAGAATCAGAGATTACCCCCTACAACGTCACAAACTCACAAACTTTACCTCTTTATAATATTAGTGTAGATGATGAGCATAACTTACTACTTTAAAAAAGTTATTAAATACGGTACTTATTTAAATGCTTATCCTAGTTTAAAAAAATCTATCTTAGTAGAGCAATAACTAAATACAATTAATAAGGTAACAAGTAACTTGCCTTAGATTGTTTTGTGGATTTTTGAGCATTGTATTTGTTGTTATTGACCCTGTTCAACATCTGATGTTGTTCGATCAGATCCGGATCGAGGTAGCCTCGTATGGGGTTGTTGTTTTGAGGCAACTCGATACGCCCTAACCTCGCCGCTTGCTGAGTCAACTCTGTAACCAAAAGCGCTACCACCGTTTTCTTCTAGCAGTACTTTAGATATTTTACGTAGGGTCAATTGCACCATCGCTATGTGATTAACTTAAAACTAACCAATAAAAAATAATTGGCAGTTATAGGGACTGCCGATAGAAGTGAAAAAGATTTTGTTTTTTAATTATTATTTTTTTAAGTTTGAAATTCTTTTTTTTTTAATTATTAAAATATGACCTTATTAAAGGGATTAAAGTTTAATTTCGAACGTAGTCTATTTATATATGTTCGCGAGCATGACGGTCACGTGAGCATGTCGGTCACGGTCACTCGAATCTACATTTTTACCCCCTACCAAAAAGTGCTCAACGCGCCTAAAGTTTTCACTTCAAAAGACTGGGCTGCAAAAGTCAGGATTCTTCTACTGGTTACCAATTAATTCAAATTGAATTCTTATCATGATAATTTATAGATGTAGATACTTAAATACCTACTGACTATAACTTTGGTAGGTTTTGCGCGGTTTGCCAAGTAAGTACATGTGGACGTTAAATTTTTTAACGCCAATCCCTAGAAATTTACACCAAAATAAATTACCGAATAAGTGTTGCCCAAACTTTGTTGAACATCACGTGGAAATTTGACACCTTCGTAGTGGAAGGTGGATTCACGCTAGAACGTGCACAGGCCAAGAAAATCTAGTGTAACTATTCACAGTAAAGCTTAAATCATCGCTTTATTTTGTTGTCCGCTTCTAAACTGCAATAAGGGTGAGGGTTCTTCCACCAGAGATGTGCTACGTTGCTAAGCTACGGATGTGTATCAAACCGCGTTATACCTAAAGCGTGGTGGAAGGCAGCCTAAATGTGATAGGTAGGCAAATAAAACGTTGCAAATGCTGTGATATCGAAATAATAAGCTGCACACTATTTTGAATACAAAAATATGGTCATAGCCTAGTGGTTAAGATTCCAGACTCTTATTCGTTATTCGTGGGGTCCAGGGTTTGAAATTGAATCCCAGGCAAGCATCTTTAAGAGTTTGTTTCCCTGCATTAAGCATCACATGCTTTATTTAACGGTAAAGGAGAACATGGTGAGGAAACCTAAATGCCTGAGAGTTCTCCGTAGTCTTGAGTAGCTTAGCAGTGAATACCTATATATCATTAATATTAAATAACTCATTTAAAACAATTATCTTTTACACACTATTAGGTAATAGAGCCTCTACATACTCGTATGGCGACATTTTCAGGCGCGTCATCGCGTTTTGTGAAATCACTCCGACAGCGCTTCAAACTGCACTATAGACGATACGAGTGTTTAGACATAATAAAAAGTAATACTGTAGGGACCGAACAGGACCAGCCGTCTGCGTCGATCTGGGGCGACATTTTGTGTTTGCGTGCTAGTATGCAACTTTTTTTATTCCAATAAGTACACGTTAACCCTTGACTGCGATCTTATGTAATTTCAATTGTGATAATGCAGTCTAAGATGGTAGCGGGCAAACCTAAGACATTTAAGTATATATTACACCCATAGTCGGTTTCTACACGGGATCATACCGTAACGCTAAATCGCTTGGTCGTACGTTTTTGCCGGTAGGGTGTAAATTCCCAAATTGACCCTGCCGGAAAATCGAACCCGGGACATCTCACAATAAGACCACAGCGCTAACTACAGCGCGAGGGAGGTCATCAAAAGCTTCAAAATTATGAAAGTGGCTTATGACTTTTGGTCCGTTGTGTTGGCGCACTTACTTCATAACATGCGGCTTTATGTACCTACGAGTGCGCTTCAATACTTCGTGAAAATGTCGCCGTGCATACGTGTACTTATCAGGCATCGATATAAAAAGAAAAGCTTACTTTTCTTAGGCTGAGTGCTAACAGATATAAGCGGATAATTATCGGTTGCGCTGCTCATCGGAATTGGTTCCGCAATTGTCGTCATGCTGAGAAATAAATATTTTTTTAAAATTATTATTTTATATTACTATCGCTATTCCAATTTTAATTTAATCATACTAGTTAGTATTAGAAATGCGAAAGTTGCGAAAGTGTATTTGTTTGTTGGTCTGTCCTTCAATCACGCCAATAGAGCAACGGATCGACGTGATTTATTGTATGGACGTAGTTGAGGAACTGGAGAGTGACATAGGCTATTTTATATCCCGGAAAATTAAGGAATTCCCGTGGGAATCAAAGTTATTACACACGAACAAAGTCGCGGGCATTAGCTTGTGTTATATAAAATCGATATAAGTTTTCCAGTTTATGTGATTATAGTACGGTACCTGCGTTTCTTTAACTTCTTTTTCCTCTTAAGCGTCTTAACTAAATCGATTTTTTCTCTTAAATCGTCGCATCGAGCTTCGGCTAATGCGAACTGGTCATCAACTTCCGGTATTGAACCTGTTATTTGAACAACGATAAAAATACATGTAGATCCCTATCCAAATGGTAATGCCCAATGTAGTTACCGAGGTTGGTAGTTAAGGCGAGTCACCTCAGCTCAGCGGTGAAAACTGGTTTGATAGATCAAATTTTTTCGGTATTTACTATTAAATAACGGTCTTACAAAAAATATCCGATACACTTAAAGATATTGTCTAAAGAATGTGCTAATTTGTTACACGATAGGATGTACTTTACTCGACCAAAAAAAAACTTGAAAAAGGCTAAACTAAAAGTTTAAAACGAATTTTTTATTAATAAAATGTTCGACTTTGCTCATAATTTTTATATGGATAAATTTCTCTTGAAGTATTAATGAGAACCTGCTAAACTTTGTTTCAAACTGAAGTCCTATATTTATTTAATTCAAATTAATCCCAGAACTTGAACGTTGCCAAGCGGTTTCAGAACATACCGCGCTGCCCGCTTCCCCGCCAGTCTCTACGAGAAACGTACCGCGAGACGCGCGGGCGGTACCCCACACCTCACCTCCTAAAATCTTGGAGGTGACTCGCCTTAACCTGTATAGGCAGTTAGCTAATTAAATTTTGGTAACATAACCGAATAACTGAATTTAGCAGATATGTCGCGCCGCCTGAATCCAGCGGCTTCGTGCGACTGGTTTAATGTCGTCCGTCCAGCTAGTATGCCAAAGCTGCGCTTTCTAGTGCGTGCTTGCCATTCCAACACTTTGGGACCCCGATATCGTTATTCGAAATATGCGCCCCATCCATTAACTAACACTTCAGCTTCGCAAAACGTCGAGCTATGTCGGTTACTTTAGTTCTCCTCATTCCTAATCTGATCGCGTAATGAAACTCAGGGTAATTAATACATCGCCCACAAAGTTACCCTGAGCTTTCTTATAGCCATAGTTAGCATCCATGGCTTGGACCGGTATGTCATCACTTGCAACAAGTAGTACTGTTCGAAGACTTTAGTTTCAGGCTCAGAAATTTTGGACGTCAAGACATCTCGTAGATTCCCGAAGCGAATAAAGCGACTGACTGACTTTGACTATTATTAGGTATACGCACCCCTAATATCCAATTTTCTTTCAGAATGAACATTATCCAAGCATCCAGCGAGGCTGCTGGAACTCCTGTGACGCTTATCTGAAAAAATCACAGTAATCTCGGTGTTACCATGGCTACATAATTTATAAGCAGGTACCGAATGTGAATATCTGTCCGTGAACTTGTCACGAATCTGCTTTGCTTATGCTTAGTACTGGTTAGATACATGTTTTTAAAATATCTTAATTTGTTCGACCAAGGCGTCGCTGGCCTCAGCTAGACGTGTACTCAGGCAGTATAGTTTAGTACTAACAATCTCCTTCTATGAACAATTATTATAAATATACGAATAAACGTCAAATTAAGGAAGCCAGTCTTTTCAAAATTAGTTAAACGTGGCAAATACTGACCGACATTAATCTTAAAACCGTCGTCCATTATCAACTTGAAATTTTCATACTACACAGCTTGGTAACGATTTTTTGAAAAATAAAATAACTGCAAATTGTTAAATATAAAAAGGGTGTTGAATATTAAAATCGCTTATAAAATCATTACGTCAAAATTGTCAAAATAGTACCATTTGAAGAACAAGACAACATCGCGAATCCTATCAAAATCTAGGCACACTGTCACGAAGTCAACAACTGGCAGCTATCTGAAGAAAAAGTGGTATACAAAAGTGAAACTACTTTCGTTATAAATTTTTAACATGCTTGTATTACATACTTAATCCCAGAATTTATCCATTAAATTAATTATTATTATTATTACTCTTTATTTGGTACACCACAACACAAAAATATAAAGGACACAAATAAATATATAGAAAACACTAAGTAGTATACAAAAAGGCGGCCTTATCGCTTAGTAGCGATCTCTGCCAGGCAACCTTAGGATTAGGAGAAGTTGAGGGAGATTAATCCTATCTGCAAATGGAAATCGTTTTCGTAATCAGCCTTCAGATAGTCTTTCAATTTTCATCAACCCGGCCGACTACCTCATAGTGCTAGTAGCTACTGAGATTTCTGAGGGAGTGAGTGTTAAATTTGTTTTCTTTTTATTTAGTGGTTTTTCCCGACCATTTTTTTGTGAACATGCTTGCTACCACGACGGAACTCATATTCCATAATTATACGAATTATTAAAGTATCCATTACGTTTTCTTGTCTTTCTTGTAGGTTAACTTAGGGTTCGACATAAAAATCTAACGGTTTTTACAATTTTACGGTGACATATTATGTCCTAACAGATTACAATCTACCGAGAAATAATGCGTTAGTATTATTTTCTTCACAAGTGTGTTGAAAAAGTGTGTATTGGTGATTACCGTCCTCGGCTATCGCGCCTTAACGGTAATCACCAACATTAGACACTTGTACCATAATGTACTATTTCTTAATTCTTATTTCAGGCGTTTTAGTCTCATAACAGCATTACTTTATTTATTAATCTCCATTAGTGAAGTATCCTGCACCATCAGGTTCCAGGAGTTGGGACTTGGAGTTCAATTTTAATTGACAAGTCTGTACACGGTACCTACCTATTCACCATACACAAGACATGAATCCCTACAGTTTTTATGTGCTATACCCTGCAGCGTCAAGATTGAGGAGCCTTGAGTTCAATAATGCAGTTTTCGTACCTGCAAACCTGCACCTAGAATAAGTGTGGTGTAGGGCGTACAACAGGTTTAGGCAGGTCGGCATTAATCGACACAGCCGGCCGGTAAAATCGAATATTATTTAATTAAAATTGAAATAATAATTTAAGTACCTACTTAGACCGCGCATGAGAATATTATTTTATAACAAATAAAAGACAATTTTTAGTCTAAATTTTATTAATTTAATATAATACACCTAAACCTAGTTACTGACACAAAGTAAGAAAATGAAAATGAAACAATACAATACCTGTGACAATAGACGTTGTTAAAAGAGCACTAATTAATATTGTTAAAAAAAAATATTGTTAAAAACTTTAAATTTATTTCTGTAATACAAGTTTAGTGTAAATGTTTCGCTTTTGTTTAATTTTGATATTTACATAAACATGTTTTATGTTCTACTCATTATGTTTAATATTTTGCACATCATATTTTACTCAAACATCACTAAATACTGATAACTTAATAGAAATTAATACACGACAGTCAATTTTATTAGTGGTTCGTTAAAGAGCACTAGGTACATACTAAAAACTTCAAAAAGTAATTTTGTTAAAATACTGTAAATGTAATAGGCATGATGACAGTAACCAAGAATCAATGAAATTATAAATTTATCTAATAAAATAGGATTCATGGATTATAAAAAACGTATTTATTTTTCTATTTCGAGTAAGATTGCTATTTATTTTGTTAAATAAAACTATAAAATACAGCAATCCGCCATATTGGTTAAAACACCAATAAAGCGAATGACGTCACAATTATTTTCGAACTTTGACAATCGATAATCTCTATACAGGTGTTTTAGGTGTTTATCAAGTATTTGTTTCCCAAAGATCATTTCCATATTCTAGTTTTGTTTTACCGAAACCAAAATCAAGAAATTAAAAAACGTTAGCCATGGAACAAGAATTTACCAAGGTTACTAGCTGTAATTTGCCCAGGATTGATTTGTTTATGCTAGGTGAGTTTCTTGCATCAAATAAAAACTTTTTCGTAATGACAAAACTTCCTTGTAAGTCTGTACAATAATAACATAATTAGGTCCTAAACCCGTAAAATCTGCAAACAAACATTAGACAAACAGCTATGGATAATTAAGAGATAAAACCTAACCGCAAAAGGATCGAATTTATTTATCAAACTAGCTGATGCCCGCCACTTCGTCCGCGTGGATTGAGGATTTTTAGTTCCCGTGGGATCTCTTCAATTTTTCGGGATAAAAGTAGCCTATGTGTTATTCCAAACTATAAACTATCTCTGAGCCAAATTTCATCCATATCCGTTCAGCCGTTCTGGCGTAAAATATTAACAAACATCCATTTATCCATGCAAACTTTTGCGTTTACAATATTAGTAAGGAAGTAAGGATTAAGACCTCAAACAAGATTATTAAGCACACAGCATAATAGAATAAAGCAAAAATTTACGTCAGTGATCTTCGCAGAAATAAATAGAATTTAGCCATAATTCAGAATTAATTCATATTATTCACAAAAAATATCTAATACGAAAACCTATTGTTTAATGCACAGAGTACCTACATTATTTTGTTGGTAGAAGTATTAGTGACGTCACAAACGGCGCCATGACACCGGCGAGCGTTTTGGCGTGAATTTTAAAATTTCAATTTCAAATGCCAATTTATCAACCAAACCTTATTTTTCCGCTGAAATAAGATATTTTTTCGAAATAGTAGATACTTCCGAACATAATCTGACCATTTTTCAAAATCAGTCATCATGCATATTATGAAAGTTTGGAATTTTGGATGTTTGCTCCTTCACGCCACAATGACTGAACCGCTTTGAATGAAATTTGAAATGGAGATAGCTTATGCCCTGAATTAACACATAGGATAGTTTAATTTTATCCCGGAAAATTAAAGATTTCGGCGGGAATAAAAAACCGCAATCCACGCGGACGAAGTCGCGGGCGTCATCTAGTATTTACATAAATCTGTTTTAATATGTTAAAGAGAACGCGAGCCAAATTTTTATTTGTAGTTACATCAAAATGCAATCAACTAGCTAAACAATTAAAAATTGAATAGGTACTGCAGTCAGTTCTGTAATACTTTTAAGATCAGGGTAAATTTTCCTTTTCTAATTTGGTATTTATATAAATGACAGTTTATAATATCGCTAGTTAGATTACAATCTAACGGTTTTTACAATCTTATGGTGACATAAATATTTTTTAATGTTCATAAGCATGCACATAATTTTTTTTGGCACTTCCATAATTTTAGGAATGCAGTTATCTAGTAACTGACACAAAGTAAGAAAGTAACAAGATAATATTAAATCATTTTTTAAAACGTCCACCGTATTGAATTAATTGTGACGTCATTTTATTTTACACAAACCCTTTTTAATGATACCTATATTATGGGAGTGCATACAAAATTAGTCCGCCATCATTGGGAGTCCACCGGATTGGATTTAGAATGACGTCAATGAGCTAACAATGAATTGTCGTCCAAACTAAACGTGTATGTAAAATTTCAAGTCTATCTGAAACTGGGAGTGGGTCAAATTTAACTTGCAACATTTGATTACAGCCACACCGGGACAGGTGAAACTAAATAAAACCTTGTAAAATACAAGCAATAGACTACGACAATCAATAAGTAAAGAATAGCAAAATTTACTTTGTAGAAAACATAAAACGGACCAAATCGATTTAAAATAGCGGAGACTGAAATAAATGCACTGCATTTTACGTAGCATAACATCGTTGAGTACATAATCCATTACATAGTACAACTACATAGTATAAAAATCATTGAGTACATTTTATTTCAATTAGCTTTTGGAAAAGGCACGCGATAATGCCCTACCACTGGAAATATAATACGCTGATACACAACAGTGAAACCAGCACCACAATAGACAAGAAAATAACGTTTCGCAATAAAAATTACTAAGAAATGAGTGGCATCAGAGCTAATCTCTCTGAACAGAAAAATGATTCCCAGAAGTTCTGTCAATAGAACTGATCAACAGGACTATTGAGATTAAACGAAATCTTTAGACCTAAATTGACGAATCAAACGTTTATTGCCCTTAACCCATGTTCTATACGAAGGATAATACTATGTTTAGACAAATCAATTTAGGTAAAACTGGACTTTAGATGAAAACACCAATATGCGTAAATGACAATAAATGAGAGAGATAATGGAACTAATATGCAATCACTGGGTGTGCTATAAAAAGTGCACAATATAATATTTAATTAGATTAACAATTTCTCGTCTATAATGGGCCGGTATTTAGTTCCTGTGCGTTACTTTGTGTCGAGGCTGCAGAGTATACAGAGTATAAGAAACCAGGACACAAACATCAGCCTGCATAGCTACTATAATAACATATCATCATTGTTGCAATCGAGACTGCAGAGCTTACATAAAAATGCCAAGATATTTCATGGAATGAATACTTTTATTTTGATAAAAATGCTACATTCACTAATATTTAAGACTAATAATTGATATTCACATGATAATATACTCTGTATAGTTAACCTCACAATGATATTAGTGATACATGTTTACAGGAAGGTGTATCATTAATTTCATTCGCTCAAAATTTATTTCTGAGGAAAAATAAAGAAAATTCATATAGCAAAAACAAAAAGAAGGAAACTCCATTACATACTATTGATAAACTAAAATACATCAATTATAAATTATTGTTAAGAGGCGGAAAATTTAATAAGGTAATACGAGGTTCCAAGAAAGAAAATCAGGTAAGAAAAAGAATATTTTTATCAAAGATTACTAGATATACTTCGTAACTAAGAGCACCATTTAAATATAAAAGTTTTAGTCGTTTTCATATTGTTCGACTTATTTTTTACGTATTTCTTATAATATTGGTGTTGGTTTTTTTAACAATAAAAATAACAATAATATATATACAGCTTCAAACAATTTGGTTGCTGATGGTAAGTTTGATAGATGCACGAATTACGACATATCTTATCGATGGTCTTCTCAATTGATGTGCATAGTAGTAGTTATGAGGTACAAAACAAAGTTCTAGTAAACAAATCAAATTGTTGCTGTTATATTTGCGGAAAAACTTTTCTGCCTCTTAAGAATATTCATAATGTAGTTAGTAATAAGTATGCAGACACAATATAAATAAATAAAGTTACACTTATGTCTTCTTATTAAAATTATATTGACCAAGTCGTTATATTATAATCATGGTTAATAATAATTTATAAACTATCATCTTTTATATATTTCATAAAGTATAAAATTTTTTGTTTGTAATGATAAAAATGATTAAAACTTGTTATTAATACGTAACCAATTTGTATAATATCAAAAACAGCAACAACCCATTCTCAGTCTAATATTATCAAATTCGCCACTAAACTGTTTTTTAATCACAGGAGTATGTTTATGTAGCTAAGGATTGTTTGTTGACTATATTTCTAAACACAACTTCAAAGACAATAAGTGTTTACATGTGAAAAACTAATGATAGTACAAAATAGGATGGAATCATACAACGGAGAAGTCTCAAGCATCTCAAGAACCGAGCATTTAACACGTTGTTGTCTCTTAACGTTGACACTGGCGTAATTACTGCGGACCACCAAACCGCAGTACTAAAGGCCATAGATAAGAGAAGAAGAAGAAGGATGGAATCATTATCAAAAAGTTCACTAGGCGTCCTAGTGTCGATTTCACAAACTCCGAATAACGTCTAACCTAGGATTAAATTTGAAAAGTTGACAGAATTACTACATAACATCTGTCAAAACATCAATTTTAATCCTAGGTTAAACGTAACGCGGAGTTGGTGAAATTGGCAATTATTATAAGTAAAAATAACGTGTTAAAATCGCTAAAATTATTCTGCTATTCCAAAATCCACTGCTGCAGGACAATCACAACAATAGTACTGAAACAACCATTGATCCAGGTTTTGCACAATAAGACCACTGGTTTCATAGAGGTCTGTTATTCGAGGTGTTCAAAAGTAATATGTACCTTAATTCATTATAAAAGTATGTTGAATAGAGAACATTTTAAACAAGACACACCAGTATTATATAGTGATGTTTATAGTTCCAATATTTTAAGCTAGATAACTACACTAAATTCAGTCAAGTGTATTGTCATTGCTGTTTGTGTAATTTAGTATTGTCATTTTTGCTTTGTTAAAAGAGTTTAGATTTTGCCACCTTTGATATTATAACTTATAAAATAAGACATTTTCAATTTCTTAAAATGTTATTTGTATTATACTCAAAATATTAAAAGCCCAAATAAGATTATTCAGCACAAGACAGACATAATTTACAGTCTGGCTAGTTTTAAATATATGGCATATTTGATAGTAATAATTATAAAAATAAGATGAACGTTACAAATGGAAGTTTATATTATATGGTTTTCGCAATTGCAAGGATTGCTCGGCAGTACGCCATGCATGAGGAAATGCAGCATCACATTACAGCACAACACATTTCCTTCTCTTTACAGGCTCTGGAGGTTCCAAAGCTGCTAAGATAGCTTCGTCGAACACATTCTTCAGCCCTTTCTGAAAGCATACACAAATTTGGATGAAATTGATGTTATGCTGACTGATTAAATAGGTTCCTGTTAAATATATTGTTTAGGGTAACAATAATCACAAAATGTATTCTGAAGAAAGTAAAATATCACTACAAGTATAAATGCATAAGGTTTTTTTTTATCCACTACAAGCTAGCCCTTGACTACGATCTCACCTGATGGTAAGTGATGATGCAGTCTAAGATGGGCTAACCTGTTAGGGGCATGGCAGTTATATTAAACCCATACCCCTTCGGTTTCTACACGGTACATCGTACCGGAACGCTAAATCGCTTGGCGGTACGTCTTTGCCGGTAGGGTGGTAACTAGCCACGGCCGAAGCCTCCCACCAAGCCAGACCAGAGAAAATTCAGAAAATATTGACTGTTTGTTAACAACAGGAAATATTCATGTGTAAATCGAAACATGTTTTAAACAATTTTGTATCTGGTAACATTTCAGCCACTATTTTGTGGTCATATTTGATAACAAAGAACTCTAAAGTTATTAGTTAAGTTTTTGGTGGATATTAAACAAACTTACCTGAGTAAGAGCTGAGCATTCCACATATTTGACAGCTTTTAACTCCTTTGCAAGTTTCTCCCCTTGCTCCAGCGAGACAGGCTTCTGTTTTATCTTTGCTAACTTCTCCATAGTGGCAGGGTCATCTCGTAAATCTATCTGCGTGCCCACCAACAGGAATGGTGTCTTTTGCTGATGATGAGTTATTTCTGGCACCCACTGAAAATAGTTAATAAATTTAATGAACTTAAACTCATCAGCAATATAACAAGATTAACTGCGGAGTGATAATTTTGCTGCAAAAGAATATCACCAATTTTTAATTCAAAATTCAAATGTTTTTTTTTAAATAGACTTTTTACTAGTGCTTATGAATAGTCGAATGAATCTACCACTGGTTTGGAATGCCGTTCCTACCGAGAAGAACCAGCAAGAAACTCGGTGGTTGCTCTTTTGAAAAAATACCTAAAGTATATTTACAATTGCATTAATCTAAAGATACATAAGTAACAGCAGTCCTGAGCATTGCTGGAGCGAGTCAAATCTATGCGCTTTTATCATTTATATAATCTTCAACAGTAAAATAAGCTTTTTTCAGGAGCATTTTTTTAATGGTTTTCTTAAACTTGTGTAAAGGCAAGTTTATAATAGGTAGTGGAATTTTGTTAAAGAATAGGATAATATAATGGATTCATTAGAATAATATTTACCTTTTCCTTAACATTTTCAAACGAACTGGGGCTCACCACACTGAAGCATACAAGGAAAACATCTGTTTGGGGATAACTAAGGGGTCTCAGTCTGTCGTAATCTTCCTGACCTGATAACAAAAAAAGCTGTTAGTATAACATTTTCATTTGATGTACATACTATGCAATATGCATTACGCAAATTACATCATTATGATTATTGCTTATATTGATCAGTGTCACTATACAAAAGATGGCATCGAGGCAGGAAGCAGGTGAATGATGAAGATGACTGTATGTGGTATAGAACTCTCATAAGGCCCTATGTCCAGCATGGTATAATATTGTAGTAATCAAAGTTTAAACAAAGGATATAACAACAAAGTTTCTTAATTATTGGAATACGTTTATATTTTATAAAAAAGATAGTAAACCAGTAACTCAAACAAGTCTCCAACATACCTAAATAAAAACTGGTATAAAACATGACCTTCACATTAATTATACTTTCAAAATGCAATGTAATGAGTGTGACTAAAAGAGGGACCATCTTTTAGTCAAACTCATTGCAATTTTGTGCTTTCATTTTGCTTGAGAACATTATTTTTTTTCATTTAGTCTATGAATAAAAAGTTTGAAAATGTACGCACCTGCAGTATCAAAGAGACCCAAGGTGTATGGTTCACCTCCAATCATCACGGTAACAGCATAGTTGTCAAAAACGGTCGGCACATACTCCGATGGGAACTTGTTGGTGGTGTAACTGATCAGCAGGCAGGTCTTACCCACCGCCCCATCACCGACCACAACACATTTTATAGTCTGCATCTTGCAATTTCTATACTTGGATTTCTTTTTTTTTTAACAACAGAGGTTTCTTAGGCTTCCCACTTGTTAATTTCTTGAGACAAAGTTTTCATAGCACTCTATAAAGATGTTTTCCAATCTGAAAAGATGTTTGGGATTCAGAAAAAATGAAATTTGAGGATCTAGCTACTGTATATATTACAATAAGGATAATGGTAAGGACAACGGTCACTTATGTATCTACTAGTGATGTGCCGGATTGTTAAAAATGCATATCTGCAGATACAGATGTTTGGTGTCAAGATCTGCGGATACGGTTACAGATTTTAACTTTTTTACTCAATCGGTGTTGGTGGTGGTGACAATCGCGTGACCTTCTCACTCACTACGATAAATGTTTGCAATATAAAGGTGCCAAATATTTGATTTTAAGAAACAAAAAATTAAAAAATAATCTGTATGCAATTTAATAGTTTTTCGTTGCTTACTAATCACCTATATATACAGAATTTCATCTTTTCTAAGATCTAATTCTTACTATGCATGAAATATATTGCTTTATATAACAAGGCTTATAAAACTAGCTCAAAACACAATCTACTATATCACAATCACAATTACAACAATCTACCTATGTAGAATGTTATGTAAAATAAATCACGATCAAATAGATCAGATAGAATCGATCAATTATGTATAAAAATTCAAGGTATATAGGTATACATATTATTATCTAGAATCATAGTCATGTATTTTTATGCATATTTTTCACTTCACATAATAAATATTATAGTTCTAAAATATTATAATTCGCAGCTAAGTAGTACATCTATGTGGGTAACTCTGTTGTAAACAAACTGTGGTCTAAATATAGTGCTATCCTTTTCCGCAGGAAGCATTATGAAAGAGAATAGAATTATTAAAATAACAAACACATCACATTCCAAATGTATTGTTATCAGAACAGTTCAGAATTTCGACATTGTATGTCTCATGTCACTAATCTATGATGGTTTTCAATAGATTAATAAAGTCATATAAAATTACAAAGTCAAGTAATGTGTATTGTAAATTGTTAATAAGTACAAGGAACATATTTTTTTAAATGTCAAGCATGCACAAAAGCAAAATAAAATGGAAACTCGCAAAGCAAATCAATAATGTAAAGATAAAACCAACATCTGTATCTATCTTAGTACATTAGCTGCACAGATTAGAGTACTTAGAAAAAGGGGACAATGACCTTATTACATGTCATGTAAATAGATCAATGTGGGTTTCTTTACGTCTGCAGCTTATTTTCTAGTACTAAACAATCTCTAAGACAAAGTAAATAGTCTAAAACATGCGCATTTTTCTAACTAGCCATCAACGTAACTGCGGATCATTTCGATGCCGTTAGGCAGGTTTCCATCGCAATCGATAAAGCATTAGATGCCCCAAAATAAAATTTGTACTTTCATGAAGAAAATTATTATAGGATATTTATTTCCACTGCTACCATACAATACAATGAGGACACGTTGGTTTAAAATGTTATTTTATATAATCACGTCACAATACTATTGACGTCCATCTTGTCGGGTTGAAAACCCATGCAAGGAAGTAATCAGTAACAATAAATTCATAGTAAATACATAATGACCAAGAATTGACTTACGTTCTCAATCACAATTAAACAAAATAAAACTTAAAATTGCACTGCAAATAGTAGAAATACAGTTAAAAACTACAAATTGCAAGCAACGGGCTGGGTCCTTGACGGTGAGTGACGCCATTGACAAGTCAAAGAGAATCTGTGCTGCCATTGCCTTTTTTGAAATTCCCTGTGCCACAGTTGGACAAACCAAATTGGCAGTTGGCACGTTCAGCTCATTTGAATTTGACTCGCTCAGCAATGCTAAGGACAGCCTGCTGTTACATAAGTATTCTACAAATTAATGAAATAGTAATGATTTTTTTCAAAAGAGCAACCGCCGAGTTTCTTGCTGGTTCTTCTCGGTAGGAATGGCTGGAAATGCCGAACCAATAGTAGATTCACTCGACAATTCAAAATTACTTGAAAAAGTTTACATGAATAAAAACCATTTGAATTGGAAAGCTTGAATTTGAATTAATGCCGATAAGTCATTTATCATAAGTCAAACTACGTAGATCAAATGACTTATGCTAATTAATGTTGATCACTTATAGGTAAGTACATAGTTAATTGTGAATCAAACAAAGACCCATCGTATTACTAATAACGAGGATGAGAAGTTATTTCCACTATAATTCAAGTGACACGCGAGGAAATGTTTTATAATACCTACGCGGTGACGATTACAATTAGGATTAAGTGTAGAAAGGCTTTTGTTACGCTTTGAGAACTTTTTTTATTTAATGCGTGATAGGATTGCGCTTGACAACAATTATGCTTAGTGCTTGCCTTGAAGGTACTTAAGTTATATGTGGCAAGAAACACGTGCGCTGAGAGGGTGCTCACACCCTAACGGTTCGTATCAGAAACGTCGAGCAAAAACGCTTCGTGCGAGCAGATTGGACGTCAACCACATAAGGGTGCCAATGCTGATGTTTTCTCGCTGTTCTGTGGTAGAACGGAGAAGAATAAAGATTGTTTAAGTTTATGATAGTAGCAGCTTTTGTGTATTGGTTTTATTATGTGCTAATAATAAGTTATGCAATAAAGAGTTTTAAAGAAATCGACGCGCCGCCGTCACAATTCCTCAACAAGTTAAATTATTTTATTGAGTATAAAATTACGTCCAGCTTCTTAAATATAAATTTATGATTATGTTTGCCTTTAGCCTTAGATTTAATATAATATTGTGGGGCAGGCAACGCTATTAACTAATACTAACCTAACCTAAGCAGGTGACCGACACTCGACAATGGGATGACAGAGAGACATTCACCTGTTGCTCTGAACGGATTAGATGTGTAGTAAGATCATTAACTATCGCATTATCTGTAGATCTTCACGAGTATTTTTTGCACCCATCGTGGTCAAACTATTGAAAAAGCATCATGCACTTCGTGATCAATTTCCCCGTTAATCAGGAAATCCTCCATCGAGTGGCTACACTGTTAGTTGCCACAGATAAGCAAAGAGCATACATTTCCAGAGACTATTTTAATAATCTGTGACAAGAAATAATAAGCTCCGGTCACCGGTGTGCCGGTGAGGCTCCGGTAACCGGTTGCAGTATTCTCCGTCTCCGTTTGTCTCTTCTTTTTCTGGTCGGTGCCCGGTGGTTTGTCTCGCAACTTTTCCACTATTGTCACGTGGTGGGCTTTGTACACATAAAATAGCATTGAAATACTATAGTACTAAAATCCTACATCACTAGGTTTTGAAGTGAGAACTTCTATAGGCGCGTTGAGCATTTTTTGGTAGAGATAAAAATGTAATATAACCTAAATAATTTAATTATTGGTTTGAGTTCACTTGTTAATTAATGTCTGTGGTAATTGAGATTACTAATGTCAATCGTAATTTGAACCTTTTTTCTGGTCGGTGATTTGAACTGTCAAAAACAAAAACTTTTGAATTAAGAAGTCGTGGTCCACATTTTTTTCCAACATAATAAAGTTATTGTTTCAGCTTGCCGGTTGCATTGCTGTTTTAAAATAAATTGATAATAAATTTTATAACAATTCTAGCCTGTGATTCTTGCTTCTTTATTGTATAATGTTGCTTCTTGGGGACCTTTTTCCTAACTTTACAGCAAATACCACAGAAGGTGAAATAGACTTTCACGATTGGCTTGGTAACTCGTAAGCATTAAAATTATTTTTAAAGTGATCTATAAATGTAAGGAGATACCGAATGATGCATTGGATTTTAACTTAACTAAGCATGTCCACATATACACAAGAGTAGGACTTAGGAGAGACAAGACTGTGTGGAGTTGAAGTACCTAAACAGATTTCGTTCTGAGCCTTACTCGACCTATTCAGAGCTTTGTAATTTATTCCTGCAAGAAGTTCGGAAAAAATTGTATGATAACAGTGTTTTGGTTAGCTAATAGAAGTGTTAAAAAACTAGCAGATTAGTTATTAGAACTGCCATGTTAAGTCAGCTGCATTTGAGAATATAAAATGCATTGTTATCCATACTAATATAAATACGAAAGTGTGTCTGTCTGTTGGTCTGTTGCGCTTTCATGGCACACCTGTTCAACCGATTTTGATGAAATTTGGCACAGGGATAGGTTGTATCCCGGGGTAGGACATAGGGTAATTTTTATCCTAGAAAACTAAAGAGCGGGAATAGAAAAAACTTAATACATGTGGATGAAGTCATGGGCATCATCTAGTAAGTAATATTTATATTAATTATTATTAAAAACCTGCTACCTATATTGTAGTAAGTACTTATACATTCATCATAAAAGGTAATCTAAATGATTTACTTATCAATCTTATGTATAATGTATTACTTAGTATCATCATTATAATTATCCATCAGGTGCCATGCATTATTATAACCAAAACCAAGAAGTTATTGTATTGGCTAGTTACTATGTAAATTAATTACGCTATGTATTCATCCAAAAAATTATTTATTTACTCATGTGCGACCTAGAGTTGTTCACACAATCTCACAAAAGGCAGTAGGAATGTTTTATTTTTGCACTATACAATGGCATGGTACTAAATTAAACAAATATATTAAGTGCCTGTTATCTACTTGTTATTTTTGGTACAAATTTTGCATATGTTGCCTGTCAAGTACCTGTTAACAAATAAGTATTTAGTGGGGGACTCCATTTACTACTCATTTGTTAGTAGGTACTCTCCATACTAATATTATAAATACGAAAGTGTGTCTGTCCATCTATCTGTCTGTCTGTCTGTCTGCTACGCTTTCATGGCCCATCTGTTCAACCAATTTTGATAAAATTTGGTATAGGGATAGGTTAATCCTGGGAAACGACAGGCTATCCCCCGGGAATCAAAAAAAAATTAAATCATGCAGACGAAGTCATGGGCATCATCTAGTAGGTCTATAAATATAAAAGTTACTAGTGTTTATGAGTGAACAAATGAATGTATACCTGCCTAACAACTATACTTAGGTAGTTTCTGAATTTTGTGGAAAGTAAAGATAGGCTGCTTAAGTTCTTAAAAATACTTTTTTCTGTAGTTTATTTTAGATCTCATTTATTGCTTCAGATGGGGTATTCTCTTCTCTCACCCTTCGGACTTCACCCCAGTGTGTACAACTGAACTTGCAAAGGTTATACAGCTGTTGCCTGAATTTAAGAAGCGCAATGTTAAAGTTGTGGGACTGTCGTGCGATTCTGTATCCTCTCATATTGAATGGTGCAAGGATATAAAAAGTTACGCAGGTAAGCAAGAAGTTGAAGTCAAACTATGAGAGCTTGTTCTCCAAATCCCTGCAAAAAGCTATGGAAAGAATTAAAGGAACATTGAATAGTTTTAGCATGACTATGGATGCATCCACAAACATTATCTTATTATCATCTTTTGAGATTGGCTATCATCACAGCCAATATTAAGTTGCATTACATTTCTTATTTTGCAAATGCTTCCGCCTTTGAGGCCAAAAACCTATAGTACATACAAGACACAAATAATTTAATATCTATCTTTACTTACCTCAGGTATCCATGAGAGTGACAAGTTCCCATACCCAATAATAGAAGACAAGGAGAGGAACATTGCCTACAAGCTAGGCATGGTAGATAAAGACGAACTAGACTCAGCTGGGATACCCCTCACCGCTCGTGCTGTGTATGTTCTGGATCCTAACAAGAAATTCAGACTGTCTTTGCTGTACCCTGCTACCACTGGACGTAATTTCGAGTGAGTAAATAAATTTAAACTAAGTCATCTGCTTTTAGTAACAATTAACTCCTATATGTCTAGGATCTTATGCATGTTGGTGACCCTAAGATTCACTTGTTTGTCTGTATGCCCGTCTTTCTTTCTGTTTAACAACCTCTTGCTCTGGAACGCGTCCATATATCGATTTGAAATTAATATCAAATACTTACGTACCGTTACGGCCCCTTGAAGCTGTAAAAAAAAAAGCTTCTAAGTCAACACAATCAAAAAATACGGCCGATTATGCCGCATATTTTGACATCGCCAATAAATCAAAACCTATACATCCCATTGACTTAGAATCATGAAATTTGGCCAGAAGCAAGGTCTCACAGCACAAGTATAGGAAAAATTCGAAAATCCATAATTAGGATTTCATAGTCATAGAATGTCGAATTGTTTACCAATGAAGCACCATAAGTAAGTTATTTCACAGCAGATTATGTATTGTAATAACATCTTTCTTGTTATTATTATATATTTATACTATAATTTATATTGTGTGGTGGTATAACTGTTGCTGCTGTGCAGTGCGGTGCGGTGCTGTTAACACTGTTCTGATTGACCAAACACATTTGGGAATGGTATGTACAGACTACAGTCCCAAAAACTTATCTGACCCGGTGGCCAAAATTGGAACAAATTTTGTATGCATGTTTAGTATTTGTTTTTATTTTATTTTTCATATTTAAACTAACGATGCTGACACCTGCAGCCTGATTCTGTAACTCAGTGGCTATCAAAGAGTGAAAGCCACTGACATATATTCTTTATCCATTGAAGGTTTGCTATGAAAACTTAATTTTTATTTCATAGCAAACCTTCAATGGATAAAGAATATATGTCAGTGGCTTTCACTCTTTGATAGCCACTGAGTTACAGAATCAGGCTGCTGGTCAGGTAAGTTTGTCGGACTATAAATTTCCTCATGATGTTACAGCAAATGATATTTAGTGCACCATAGTTACTCATTATAAATTATTGTAAAATTGCAAAATGGTACAAATGGATATGCTTTTTTTTTCAGTGAGATCCTGCGTATCATAGATTCCTTGCAGCTGACTGACAAGGCCAAAGTAGCAACGCCTGCGAATTGGAAGGTAAGAAAATTATATTTTGTAAGGCTCAAGGCATGTATCGAGGCTAACCCGTTGTCCTAGGTGACAGTCAAGCGACGCGACGTGATACGACGCTTTACTGTCGCGTCGCGTCGTATCGAGTCGCGGTGCCGAGTTTATCACTCACGTAGGACAATGGGTCAGCAACACAAACGAGGTCTTCTGAATTGTTTCTACTTACTTGAAGTTTATCTTCAGAATGTACAGTACTTAAAGTTAAGCCAAATGACAAAGTTGCGCGCGTCTTACTTATTCCGTTAGTTTTCACTTTTATTACTTATTCCCTTTTTCAAATGCTGGCCAAGCACGGCTTACCATCACCACCACCACTACAGCCCATCAACCTCCGACTGTTGGGCACAGGCCTCCACTCTCATTCGAGAGGGAATAGAGCTTAGACCCACCACGCTGCTCCAATACGGGTTGGCGAGCTTTAACGACTATTATCATGTTAGTGTTAATAACCGGGACCGAGGCTTAACGTGCTCTCCGAGGCACGGGGGTGAAACACCGCCAAGTTCCTAACTCCGGGCTAGTACTGAGAATTTCTAGTCAGATAAACCCAATACTTATTTATGTCCCGACCTGGAACTCATCGGCCGCAGTCGAACATGCTATCCACTAGACTAACGAGGCAGCACGGTTTACATCTCCAGCAAACTGCACTTGCAAACGTATTATTTTTATATATATTTATATTTTTACAAAATATTATTAACTGATAGATTGACTATCAATCAATCAATATAATTTATTCAAAATATAAAATAGGTACACTTATTGAATTATAACTAATTAAAACTAAAGCTACGATTACGAATTATTTATCATAGCTTACAATATTTAAGCATCAAGCCCCGTCCTAAGCGACGCGACAGTATCAAACAGTAGGCGTAACAGTACCCTTCACGTGACCTACGTTGTCGCTTAGATATTTTCTATGGAGTCGTATCGCGTCGCTATGCTTTCGTCACTCACCTAGAACATTGGGTCAGATTCAGGTACAAGTTACCCACTACAGTGATATGCTATAGGCTTTCGTAAGTACATAAGTAAGTTTTAGTTTAATCTATATTTGATTGCAAAAAAGAGCTTATAAAACAAGTATTACGGTGAGTAATGTATTATTTATTATGTAACAAACATTGACAGGAAGTCAGTAACAGTCCACATCTAGACATTTAGCACTGCTTTATAGTATGCTATGCAAATATTAATATTTGTTTTTGTATACAGGTGTGTCTTACTTATGTTATCTATGAATTATCTTACAAAAGAATATTTACTACTATACGTAAAGAATGCGGCACTTGCAAACCCCTGCCAGTATCGTCGTCCGTCATGTACCCTCTATGTACGAGTACCTATTAATTATATTTGATCTATGTCGTTTGCAGTGGCCCGTATTGTAGGAGCATGGTTAGTGATGATATTATCTTGTATAGCGATGTCCTTGTTCAGCTCTATTTATTGTTACTATTTTACTTGTCACTGGCAATTGGTAATTAAATTAGTTAGTATGAAGTTAAGTGAGAGTGGAGTGGGAGTGGAGTGTGCCTTTACCATGGTAAATAAGAATGTAAATTTAAAAAAATGGCAGTTATAGGGACTGCCGATAGAAGTGAAAACGATTTTTTTTTAAATTTTGTTTTGTCTAATAAACAAAAAAAATATTTCAAATATAAACCTTAAAACTAAGGCATTAATGTTTTATTACGAATGTACTATATTGATTATTAAGAACGGCGTCGGTCTCGCGTATTCCACATTTTTACCCCCTACCAAAAAGTGCTCAACGCGCCTAAAGAAGTTTTCACTTCAAAAATGGCGCATCATCGTTAATTTATTGCACACAAATAAAATGTACTTTGCGTAGTGCAGTTCAAGTTATGTTTACTTGGAACCGTCTTGGAAAAGACGCTATGTTTCGAATTTTCGCTACTGCTAGCAGCGAATGTTATAGTTTTGCTATGGCACTGGTAAACCGGGCATTATGCTCCCAACTTTAGTCGGCGCGCGAGCTCCGAGGAATCCTATGGAATTTTAAAGTAATGACCTAGAGTTGTTAAAAGTGCAAAACAATACTGCTATCGCAAAATTACACGCGTCAAGCTCGAAACTAGTGCTGGGAGCGAGCTGGATATGGAGCGACGATCGGGGGTGGCGTACAGCCGTCGTTTCTTCAGACCCCGATTCCTCGGAGCTCGTGCGCGTACTGTAGGTTGTGCTGTGCCTTTTCAAATTATCAAAAAATCTTTTCATCAGAAAATATGATGATATTATTATAATATTATCTCATGTTTTATAGGTATACCGTATACTAGCCGCGATGTGGAATTCCTATGATTTAAACAAGCGAGAATTCCAGACTATTAAAAATTGTTTAAAAAACCAAAATGTTTCTACCGTCACTAATATAGATTTTAGGACATCCTGTACACATTTTCCGTTGTTACTAGTTTTGCCGACATAAAAAGGACATAATGTAACTGGACATACATATGAATCAAGTTTTCTAAACCAAGTCCAAATGAATTCTGTTTCCGTTGACCCTATTGAAAAATAATTATATTTTTATCTATATAACAAGGTTTCTTTTAATTTGCATGAACATTTACTTTTCGTGTTATTTTTATCTAATTAATCTTACAAAATATCCTCTACAAGCTCAATCAAATCGTTAAGAATGTTTATTTACCACGACATAAATACCTACGTTTTTGGTAATTGGTCCCAATAGATTACTTCCCCCGGAGTACCAAATTACGATGGACATCGCTTCCTCTCTTGCCTCAAAGAAGGCATGTCAGGACATGCCTTCTTTGCCAACGACGGGACTCCTATTTTCTTACGTTTTCTAGTAGCAGATAGACCATCATGACCTATCTGTTACTAGACTATGATAGTCTACTTATCGCAGTTCGGGACTCCAGTACGTCATTACAAAAATTTGAATTCCTCCTACCCCAATGTTGGTGGCGCGTATGATTATACAGTGTGGGATATTATGCACACTGCGACGCTGACTATAAAAAAAATACAGCTTATTGGCTGCTAAGATTAAGTTATTTACAAGTCGCGTTTCAATGGTATACGTGGCTATCTTCCTGCATTGTACCTGCGTGAAATCGCTCTCACAACTCACTTCTGAGGCGCTGAAAATATCGAATCGAATTATACAATTGCGAGGGAATTAGGGGTTACTATCGACGCTTAATGTAGTATTATTTCTTGAACTAGACCATGCAGAGGTTTCCAACTTGCCGACTTTGCCCCCAGAGAGACACCCGACATCCCAATCAGACCAACTGTCAGAGTCCACGTAGTTTACGTATTCAAATGTTTATTATTCGTTTATTTTCTATAGATGGGCGAGGATTGCATGGTGCTGCCTACAGTGCCTGAGGATAAAGTATGCGAGTTCTTCCCACAAGGAGTGACTGTGGTTCCCATGCCATCAGGCAAGAACTATCTCCGGAAGACTTCGTGCCCAAAAGTGTAACGTGATAATACGGGTTTGTTTAATGTTTCCTAAATTCTATGTGATATTTTGTTGTAAATGGTGACTCAAAGTGCCACCAACTTGTTATTTTTATAAATAAAGATTTAAATCCACTCGAATCTTTTAATTAATTGCTCGCATGATTATACATGATTAAAGTATTAATAAAGCATATTATGATAAGTATGCATTTAGAATAGATATGGTACTTAGGGTGCCTTTCCACCAGAGATGTGCTATGTTGCTAAGCTACGGATGTGTTTGAAACCCGTAAATATAGGAGAGCTTGATTTTCATAGCTAAGTTCTCAGATCACCATTGCTCTAAGGCTAAGTTTGCTAGATTTTAGATCAAATGATCCTATTGGTGGTTCTCTGACACACATCTGTATTGCGTTGCTAGCAACGTACCACATGTCTAGTGGAAAGGTACCCATATAGTCTTCAAGTAGGCAGGCAGACTACAGGCAAAGCCAGGGCTCGTTGTGTTTCTTGATAACAACTAAAATTAAGCTTTATTTCCTTTGGCATAAAGCCGCACATCTTTGTTTTGCTTCCAGTGTACCAATTATTTCGATGATAAAGTATATAATTATCAAGCTGAGCTTATGACTCCATTTCATCTGTTTAAGCTGACTATAAAAGCACATTATATGAGCCGAAGATATTTTTTTATAAATACGTAGGTATAAGTTATTAGATACATGGAAGGCTATTAGTCACCTTATTTAAATAATGTAACAAATATGGAATATCATCTACGTTATATCATTAAGAACCCAAATAAAACTCGTTCGCGCTTGTAAATATACTGCGCCACGGCGGTTGGTTGACTTACAAAATGAAGATCAGATTCAAATTAATTCTTGGAGCATACGCACCTCTTTTAAATTTGTGCACCTTTATTGCAGAACTTAGAGTAACTTAGTTCAATCGTTGACTTTATACAGTAAAGGAACGTTATTATGAAAGGGTTTTGGTTATATCTGGTGTAAGGATTGGCACAGAAGCCCGTCGGCCAGGCAACCGAGTAGTGTAGTGAAAGCCTTCGCTTTCATCGGAGGGGGGCGCACGGCCGCCTCTGGCGTTGCAGCGCGAGCCACAACAAAAGTGAAGGTGGTCGAGAGCGTGTATCTTACGGCGAGTCGGCAATTTGCTAGCGTGACAACAGGTCGTGTCGCGTTCGTGCCCGTCCCGTGATGTACAGGTGGTGGTTGGTGGTGGTACTGGCTGCGGGCGTGGCGGCGGCTGGAACCCGCCTGCCCCGGACTTCGCCGCCCGCGCCGGCGCCCGCGCCCTCGAGCGCGCCTCGCTTGCCCCAGAGGAACTTCACTATATCCTCCCGTTCCTCTGTCAGAAACAGGTCAGTCACCACCCAAACTATTTACTGAAGGCGGATTTTACGTTACGGTTAGCGTTTAACTGTGAACACCAGTAACAAGTGGTTGCACAAGTCAGCATTTATTGCTCCATAATTAAGGTTAAAGGTAAAATTTTGGTCCATTAATTTTCTTGGTTTGTGCAATCCATTTTGCTTTTATTGACGGTCAAAGTTTAACCGTAACTTTAACCGCATGTCATGCAACTGGACCTAAGTCACTAAAAATCTTGCGCAGATAAAGTTGTCGATTTTCTGAATGAATATATGGCGACCGTGTCACTGCTGGCCCAGATTTGGCCCAGGTTCCAATATTTGATACATTTCCGATTTTCCTACAATTTTACTTATATTATCTGTGATATGTAATTTGGAATGCATTGAACAAATATGAAATATGTAATTTTTGAATAGAAATTTGTCACCGTTACGACATAAAACCACAAGGGACCGAAGGTCTTGTAAACATTCGCATCTGTTTAACTTAGCTTAAGTTTTATTTATCAAATATCCGACGTAATATCACGTCTTACTTCACATTCGTGGATAACATGACTCTTTCTGTCGCTTAGAGCGAGTACAAACAACCTACTTACTGGTATTTTTTGAAGTATGGTTCCATTTTCAGTATGATCTTTTTACGTTAAAAAAATTAAATATTTGGTGCAACGGTAAATAAAAGTAGTAAAATTGATAAACTAATAGATTTGTCACATACCTAACTTTCCTGCAGGCTGGACATTATAATCGACCCGTCAGAACTCAGATACTATAGAAAATTATAATATAGTGCATTGTACGAGTAATAGGCGTGAGCAAAAAAAGTTATCAAATCGAAATCTTATCTCCATCGAAGCAGATTAGCGTGATTAAGAGATGCAAGGTTGATGGTCACGAACGAATCACGATGTCATATCATACTAATATTATAAATGCGAAAGTGTGTTTGTTTGATGGTTTGTGTGCCACAACAGTGCAACGTATCGAGGTGATTTTTGCATGGGTATAGTTGAAGAACCTGGAGAGTGACATAATATGCTACTTTTTATCTCGGAAAATTAAGGATTTCCCGTGAAAATTAAAAAACACTTATTCCACGCGGACGAAGTGTCGAGCTACTTTGTTATCTTATAAAAGGTCTGGATCAGCTTAACGACTTATAAGCTTATTTTATATGAACTTATTAAGGTAGCATTAACTACCTCCATGTAGATATTATGCTGTAAATGATATAAATCGAAGTGACTTATATAAATTGGATATCGTATACGTAATAAAGGTAGGTATAGGCCGTGGCGTGTAGATGTGGACCGTTCACTTTGGCCGTAATAAATTTTTTATCTGCTATAGGGTATTATTTATGAGCAAGTATAATTTTTTGCTTCCCTTTTAATTACAAAATTATGTGAGGCAATCGATTTTTATTGATTTAATTTACTTACTCTATTACCCACACAGATTATATTTCACAGGATCTATCATACTCATACTAATATTATAAATGCGAAAGTCAGTTTGTTTGTTGGTTTGCTGATTTGTCCTTCAATCATGCTGCAACGGAGCAAAACGCTGCAAAACTTATTCCACGCGGACGAAGTCGCGGGCTTCAGCTAGTGATTGATATATCTATACTTCTATATATAATATTATAAAGAGGTAAAGTTTGTGAGGTTGTAGCTTGTAGGGGGTAATCTCTGGATCTACTGAACCGATTTTGAAAATTCTGGTACCAATAGAACGCCACATTATTTGTGAGTGTCATATTCTATATATTAACCCGAAAAAATAGGGAGTTCCCGTAGGAATTTAAAAAACTTATATCACGCGGACGAAGTCGCGGGCATCTGCTAGTAGATAATATACCCGTTTACTGATGAACAATAATAAAAAAAATCAAAAGCCTGACTGCTACAGCTACTCTTCTAAATTTATCATGGCCAAACAGTTCATATTTTTGTATATATAGTTCATATTTCTTTATTTCTATATTATACTCAAAGAATCTACATAAATAAGGACCTGCGCGAAGAAAGGGACTTTTTATTTGATACTTTGAAACTCAGCACTTATTTTAATTTTTCTTTTATCATAAAAGGAGAATAGGGTTGACTGACATATTATATCAAAGTAAATAATATTAGGTATACCTAATGCAGACCCAGATCTAGAGTAGAGTCCAGAGACTTGATATTTTGCAAATAATAATAAATTCAATTTATTTTTTATTTTTCTTTAAATCTGGTCTTACATCTGCCCTCTAAATCTATCCAGTGTGTAATATATGTGTATAATCATTTCAATCGAAATTAGGTAGGTACAAAGGTAGATTGCATCCCGGGGTATATAACATAGACTGCTTTTTAACACGGAAAATTAAGGAGTTCTCGCGAATCAAACAACCAATCCACGCGGACGAAGTTGCGGGCATCATCAAGCTCTTATAATTTTTAATTTGAATGTCACATATTGTACAGGTATTCCTATGATTTCTGATTTTTATTTTCAACTGAAGTATAATGGTGCCCTAAAACACCCATTAATAAGCTTTATACAAGTATATAAGTATAAATATAAATGTTTATTGATCTCAAAAATATAAAAACAAATATGTTCTGCATTTTACAAATCTTACATAGTATTCTTTAAAATAGTGCTTACATAACAGAATAGGTACATACAGAAAAACCAACTGTCCCTAAGGAAGGTATACCTAAACCTGTGTTTTAGGCGACAGTGCTTTCCTTAAATAAATGGCGCAATCTGCAGGTAAATAGGTATAAAAAATAAATCTAAATAATGAAGTTAAGATATCAAATATGAATGTGTGTGTGTGTGTGTGTGTGTGTGTGTGTGTGTGTGTGTGTGTGTGTGTGTGTGTGTGTGTGTGTGAATAGGATGAATAAATATAGGTTATACTAATAAAATATTTTTTTTTAAATGTAGTTCTTCAAGCAGTTTTTTAGTATCGGCATATGATTGAGTAAGCAACCACTCTTTAACTCGTTGTTTACATTCATTTTAAAGTAATTTTTAAGTAAAACCTAGTCCTACAGCCCAAAGAATAAAGTTATCTCCATTAAATCCCAAGTCCGTCCTTCGGAGAGGATAAACACTATTCTTCTCCAAGCCAATCTATCGGACGCCTTTTGCATCAGCTCGCTCCAAGTGAGGCCTTTTTCGCCTCATCTCATGATATAGTAGGTACGCCATCAAGTTTGTAATGGCAGTCTACACTTTGCGGATCCCAATCCAGCACCTGCTTGGGTATATGGTCAATTGGTCAGGTGCTCGACGCAGTGTATGCCCGATCCAGTTCCATTTTCGGCGTCGGATTTGTAAGTCTACGGGTAGTTTATGGCATGGCTTCCACAGGTTCCACTATCCGTACATAGTATAGTTGGCGCACGAGTTCAATGCACTGATAAGGATAAAATCTCTCGGCCAAGGACAACCTTACCTTGTACAAGTTACTAATTCGTACGTCTCTTAAAATAAATCTACTAACATTTTAATAGACTGATATTTTTTAAGCAATAATCACTTCAAAGAACGGGAGTATTTAAAAAAACAAAGAAAAGAATATAATATCTACAAAATAGTGGATTTTATTAATTAACAAGTAATTTTTTTTTAAACTCACGACGAACTGCAGCGCTCCATTATAACTTTGAAACCACAATTAGAACTTCGCAGAAGTATACATATTATTATCTAAAACACAAAACTACATCTTCGTCGGCTCAGTAGTTTTTTGACCAGCGTGGTGGGCTATGGACAAAAGATAATGAGAAGAGGTGTCAAATAGTGTTAAATTTTAATATTCTGATAAATAATTGTTAAAAAAAATATATGAATTCAAAAAATACGTTAAAATAGTATTATGGATTAAAAAAATTATGATCACATAAGGAATTTCTGTGACCACCTCCTGGCTCTATCACGAGACCCCTATTTAAAGTGCTTGTCAAGACAAATCAAAAGAGTCCAAATACGACGGGCTTACCACGAGAACTTAGGGAGTTCATATGACCACTTCCTGGGCCAGGAGGTGGTCATATTATGAACTCCTTAAGTCCAGCCAGGAGTCCTGGCTCCATCATGAGACCCTGAGCAGCATCTAGGTTTAAAGTGCTTGTCAAGACAAATCAAAAGAGTCCAAACACGACGGAATTACGATGAGAACTTAAGGGTTTCCTATGGCCACGTACCAAATTACGATTGCATCACAGCTTGGTGGTTATATGGCCCTAAAACATATCTAAGAACATTCTTAGAAGCTAAACATATCTAAAACACAAAACCGCATCTAAATAATCACAGTAGTTTTTCAGAAAAAAGGTAACGAAAAAACAATACGTAAAGGTAAAAATAAAAATCACGATTGCAGTGCAACGTGGTGGACTTTGACCTTAAAATATATCTAAGAACCTTATCACAATCTATGCATATCTAATGCAAAAACCCGCATCTCAATCGGCCCAGTACTTTTTCAGAAAAATGGTAACAAAAATGTGCACAAACACACAACCTCTTAGAGCAAACACATAGGTATACCGTCTCTGTTCCGTCGTGGGTAAAAATATAAAACGAAGCCGTAACCTAAGAGTGTTCGTGTTTATCGTTTTTGAACTTTGTCTTATTAACGTTGTTTATTGTTATTTTTTCTCATTTTGTTCATTAAGTTTTTAATTATGAATTCAAAAGGTTTATTGTAACAAAAAGAGAAGCTAAGTAATAACCTTCAAAACTGTCGAAATGTTTTTTGAATTCCCACCCAAATACATCTTAAGTAAATTGAAAGTGAAAACTTGTCTTGCCGATTTTAATTACGTTCCTCGGTTTCAATAATGTTTTCCGAGATAGCCAGGTAGTACCTACTTAGGGCGTTTTTTCATTCGTCGACACGATATCGAATATATGTATATTCACTATTCTGTGACGATTTATCGACAGATATACACCGATAATCTTTCAGTGACGATATATACCTATCTGTATTGTATCGGTCACTGAAAAAGCGCTATGGGTCGCTCCACCAGTCATTTTAGTGTGTCGATATCGATAAATCTATGTACGATATATATATCGATTGTCGGTATAGGTTGCGGTGGACAAACAGGCACATAGATTTATCGATATCGACACACTAAAATGACTGGTGGAGCGACCAGAAGGTCATCAACGACGGTGTCGACGATTGAAAAAACGCCCGTAGGTATATGAAGCCCGCTGTACGTAAATGTATCAAATTAAATTCACTTTCGTACTAGTTCCATATATCAAGTCGTTCAATAAGCTGTAGTGCTTAAGCTTTTGTGAATAAACTTGTCAAGTACAACAACTTCTACATTTCTGTTATGGCAGTCGACGAAACGAGTGCCCCGCTCTCTTAAATCACCTAATAGTAATAAATGTCTATACTATGCTTAATGCTCTATACCTTTTCCACATTAGCGCCATAATTCATCTCTGCTCCATTACAACCTTGTATCAACTTGCTTCATACCTAAACTAGCCAACGCAACCGACTTCACTCCCGTGGGAATTTCGAAAAATCCGGCCTTATTCCTTGTCATTTGTACATTATAAAAGTATAACATCTGCATTTCATTTAATGATATTCTGCTAGGTCCAAGGGTTATGCTGGGCATTGATGAGTCAGTCAGTCAGTGAGTAAAGGAGTTTTCTTTTAATCGACCTCCAAAAAGGAGGAGGTTTTCATTCGGAGCGTATTTTTTTTAAATTTATGTACACCGATTTCTAAGAGATTTCTGAATGGAATTGGTTATTGTAATATTATATATCTATAATACTTATGTTAGGTACCTAATTGATCTAGTGAAGCGACATATTTGAGATATTCGAGTGCATTAATTGTTCTCTGTCCGTCTCTGTCGTATGTACGAGTATATTCTGTGTTGTTAACCTTTGGAATAATTAACAAAATGAAATGACTCGCATTAAGTACCTATAGGTACTTGAATTTCAAAAGAACAAATAAAAAAAGTCGTCAACTAAATACATACCTAAGTTGAAGTTTGTCATAGATTTAGGTAAACCAAAATAACCAACTATTGATATTAATTTATTAGTCGTTGGTTAGATTAAAATTTATTTGTCTTGTTTATAGTATAGTTTTAGTATAATAGATGGCGGCATTTATAACTGCAGAATCATGAACCCGATAAAATAGGCCTTAACTACTTATATATTAGTTTCCATGTGCTGCAATG
Organism: Erebia aethiops; assembly: GCA_923060345.2. Classification (NCBI taxonomy): domain Eukaryota; kingdom Metazoa; phylum Arthropoda; class Insecta; order Lepidoptera; family Nymphalidae; genus Erebia; species Erebia aethiops. The sequence goes on along the minus strand of OV281079.1, from coordinate 6,063,929 downwards.
GCCTAAATACATAGATTACTAGCTGATGCCCGCTACTACCTCCGCGTGGATTGAGGTTTTTTGGTTCCCGCGGGAACTCCTTAGTTTTCCGGGATAAAAAGTAGCCTATGTGTTATTCCAGACTATAATCTACCTCTGTGCCCATCCAGATCCGTTCAGTTCGGGCGTGATTGAGTATCAAACATCAATCCATACATCCATCCTAACTTTCGCATTTATAATATTTATTTGATTTGATTGATAATTTCCTTTTGAGAAAAATATTCCAGCTCCACTTCTATTTACTAGGTATTGTTTATTATTTTATTTAATACTAGCTGATGCTCGCGACTTCGTCCGCGTGAAGTAAGTTTTTTAAATTCCCACGGGAACTCCCCAATTTTTCGGGTTAATATACTTATAGCCTATGACACTCACAAATAATGTGACTTTCTATTGGTACCAGAATTTTCAAAATCGGTTCAGTAGATCCAGAGATTACCCCCTACAACGTCCCAAACTCACAAACTTTATCTCTTTATAATATTATTATTATCTACATTAATTTAACTCTCACACCCGCATACAAAATAAATACATATAATATATTATTGTTATTTTCTTGGGTTGTCGCCATAAATTGTGTTAAAATATTATCACCAATCCGGTAAACAAGTAATTAAAATTGCGTGATGTATGTAATCGGCACGAGCTGATTTCCTTGCCACATACCGTGTGCATCTCTCCGCTTTCCATTTTTCCTCGCTGTAAATTCTTTGTACTGTCTCCACTCTCAACAAAGACGTGATGATATCTTTAACTAGCTTTTTCCCGCGGCTTTCTTCACGTTATGTTCGATTTTGTTCGTTTCAAACCAATTGGGGGATGCTTGGGGGTTGAATTTTCAAAAACCTTACCTAGACACAATAGCTACTTATCTCTCCTTTCTCATCTTTTTTGCTTATTAACAAGCACGCTCTATTATTATCAATATTGTCTTGCATGGGTCAGGTAGGTTTAATTCTATTTTAATAATTTCTTTAAAGTTCTTTAGAGACTGAGCATTTCATAATAATGCCCTCCCGACCGAATTTTCGGCCACGGTGGCCTAACCTACTTCCTAACTCCGGGCTAGTGTTGAGAATTTTTTGTCAGAAAAACCCAACACTCGTTATGGTCCGACCCGGGACACGAACGCGGGAACCCGTCGGCCGCAGTCGAACATGCTAACCACTAAACCAACGAGCCATTTTATACGGAGTACATAATAAATAATTAAATGCATAGGATAACGCACTTAGTATATATAATACAAAATGCGTTATCCTATGCACATGTCGAACTGCGTATTTAAGTACAGTTTATTTTTTATTTGTTTAATATTTCATAGAATCTTCATGTGATTATTGAATTATTATTTATTACACAAACACAGGCTGTGAACATGAAAGGGAAACACAGTCACGGCCACGTTCACTTCCTTTTCTTATACATGGTAGGTATTATAATACACTTACATAGGCGTCCAAAAATATGGCCTGCCGAACGACTAAGTCTTGTTATGGTTATTAAAATACTTGTGTGATATTTTGAGAACGATCGGTATAAGGTGAAATCTTGAACACACGTCTAAGGATCCATGATGTCGATTTAAAAAGTGGAATTATAATATTTAAAAACGGCCGTTGGAGACAGTTTTTTCATTATAATTCGTAGGTCAAGAATCTACACTTCCGTACTGCTAAAAAAATTCGCACGACACTACGATATATGTATCAAATTGGTATACGTTAGAAAAGTACCATATCCGTACAGACAAGACGCTGAAGAAAAGCTACGAGCGCGCATTTTCAGGTCACGAAATAGGTAGTTTTTCACGGCTAAAATGATGTGTCGACAAGTACTTAATTTAGCAACGTATCTACTTATTTGTCAAAAAATGGTATAGCATATAACAACGTTGCTAAGTAGACGTTAAGTACCTAGGTAACTTATTGACAGATTACAGATAGGCATTGACTTACCAATACCTCGGATAGGTAATAATAATGAGTTAAGTGAGTCGGCTGAATTATAAGTTATAACCGAGAATATAACACCAGACATTTGAAATGCAGCTTTATGTATTACATTACTAGGTATATATTTATCTAAATATTACTTACCTACTAAGGTTAAATAAAGATAGATCGAATATTCGACAAGGAATTCATTCAATTTAAACAATATTAAATTCATTTTTTATCTGTGCGTACCAAGAAACAATTCGTGAAGTGTCTGAAAAACGACAGGTGTGTGGCTGGCTAGTCGCAAGTGTTGCTCTAAACGAGATCAAGGTCACGCGCGGGTATTGTTGCTGCGCCACTAAATGCTAAATGCGATTGGCTATAACAAATAACAATCTTAGGTCGTATCGGTCAGCAATGTGCAAGGTCATTCGGAAAGGGGGTTCTAACCTGAAAGAGGGTCAATGTACTCATCTTTATGAACAACTTTTACTATGATATTAATATGACCGACCCTAGTCTAAAACCCTGAAATGAAACATTGTTACATAAAAGTTTAGGAGTTCGAATGGTAACAAAGAGAAGCGCGGACTGCGACTAAATATTATTTAAGTTTGTATATATGTATATTATTTACTAGATGATGCCCGCGACTTCGTCCGCGTGGATTAAGTTTTTTTGAGTCCCGCGGGAACTCTTTAATTTTCCGGGATAAAAAGTAGCCTATGTCCTTCCCCGGGATACAACCTACCCCTGTACCAAATTTCCAAAATCGGTTGAACGGCTAGGCCGTGAAAGCGTAGCAGACAGACAGACAGACACACTTTCGCATTTATAATATTAGTGTATGGAGTGTATGGATGTATGGATATATTTAGTTTACAATGATAAATGACTTAAATAAGTGCACATAATATGCAAGTTTAATGTTTGTAGTTGTAAGTAGATAAAACAAAACGGTCAACGGGTATCTATTACGTAGAATAGATAATAAAATTGTATTTTTTACACATAACAGTTTAGTCACCATTCACCAATGAGTAGGTGCTTAAGTAGGTGGCTATTTGGTGATCATTAAGTTTATCTACATAGGACCATAGATACAAAATAGATTGTCTACCTAGAAACTCTATCTACCAAGTACTATACCAACATCTTTGCGAAACTTGAGATCAGACCGCGAACGATATCATATTATTATAATGTAATTAGTTGCTTATTATAGAGGTCGGTACTCAGTATGTGACGAGATAAGTACAGCGACTTTGCTTGTACATAAATACTTATTCAATGTTCAGAGAATAAAATGTAAGTACATTTACTTACCATTAATTACCATTTATCGCCATTCAGCGTGGCAATGCTGCAAGTTTGATGGGTACCTTTGGCCCAGGGGCAACCAGGGGTGGTCTTTTTGATTAGGGTTTTATTTTTATTTTTGTTTGTAGGTATATAGGGATTTGATTTAAATTTATTGTATAGTTTGTATAATATTTAGATTTTAGATTAACTTTTAAATTTATTGCAATGACTTTATTTGAAAAATAAATTTTTACTTACCCAAATAATAAAAACTTTAAAGTACATAATTATATTGAATGTAGGTACACTTATTTACGTCTTTACCTTGCACTTCGAAGAAAATATTGAAAAGCCTAGGAATGTAGAGTTCATTATAAAGGACATATTACAGAGCTTTAAGTACCGATGATTTCGAAGGGACGCTCGATCGGCCAAGGACACTAAGCTCGTACATACGTACTCGTAGGCTCAAAGCTCTTTAGGAATAGGTAGAGTAATAAAACGACAATTTAGTGCAAGAGGCCTTTAGGAATAGTGGTATCACCCTCGCACGTATTGAGTAAGCTATGTTTTCACTCTTTTCCACCTAAATGTCAATGTCGACCTACACAAGTACAGGAAGAGAGTCTGGGCGCGATACGATGCCGCCCGCACGGGGTACTTATGTTTTACAATACGTATCTGTAACAAGGACGCCGGCCGTGACAAGGATGTGGGTAATTGATTGTAGGTACCTAGATTATATTTATTCTATACCAATCGGCATTAGCGACCAACTCGCCGCTAATGTCTCTAAATAGAGAATTCTTGTTAACCTTTCGAAGTAATTTATATTAAATAACGAGTTAGGTATATGCAATTAAAGCTGATGTGTATTTAGAATTGTCCTCCTAAATCGTGCAAAGATTATGCGAACGTTTAGTTTGGTCCGCGTCGGTACGATGTGTGTCGGAGATAACGGCAATACAAGAAACATTACCTATTCATATTACTTATAGCTTTTGTTTTCGATCACCTGAGCTAACTCTTGGGTAAGCCGGCGCAGAAAGTTGCTTGAAATGGTATAATAAGAGTCACGAAATTGCACTCGAGTTGAAATTGTTTATTTATTTACTAAATTCTTAAGTATTCACTAACTAAGTATGCAGTGCTACTGTTAACCTAGTTGATTAGACGTCGGCCTCCTAATAATATGGGTGGTCGGGGATTGAATCCCTGGACTGACTTTTCGGAGTTAAATGTGCGTTTTAAAAATTAAATATCACTTGCTGTGGCAATGAAGGAAAACATCGTGAGAGAACCTGCATACCTGAGAGTTATCCATGATATTCTCAAAGGTGTGTGATATCTGCCAACCTCCAGTTGGTTAGCTTGGTGGACTAAGGCCATGCTCTTCTTATTCTGAGAGAGAGAGAGCGTGGGCTGAAATGATGAACTAAATATGACTAACTACCACATACTTACCCACTATTGACTTTTATACACAGAAAATAACATGTTTTTGCTACACAGTCTCACCTTCACATAGATGTTTCCACATCATGTCGATCAACATTACAACGTCTTAGCAGGGCACTCCTTTAGGTCCTAGGATCGTCGAAATCTTCTGCGATCGCCACCCACTTACTTTTCCTATTAGAGAAAGTGGTTACTGTATCTATATTTTATATACTATGTGAAAATAACAAGCTATTTGCAACTTATAATAATGTTCCTAAAAAAAAATTCAAAATCACAAATTGACTTTTTCATCATCCTCATCGTCGCGTGCCTTCTTCTACATGAAGTTTGGCGATCATCATGCGAAATACTTACTTCTCTATCTAAAGCCAGCTTTATTAATGTTTAACAGAAATCTCACTAAAATTTTAAATGCGAAAGTTTGAATAGATGGATGTATGGATGTATGGATGTTTGTTACTCAATCACAACGCAATGGCTGAACGGATCTGGCTGAAATTTGGCACACAGATAGATTATAGTCTGGAATAGCACATAGGCTTACTTTTACACTTTTACACTACTTTTATACTTTTTATCCCGGAAAATTAAAGAGTTCCCGCGAGGACCAAAAAACCACGCAGACGAAGTCGCGGGCATTCGCTAGTAATTAATATTATTAATTATTCACACTAAATAAACTTAATATAGGAAACAATATTAAACTATCTGTACCGAATTGTAAATAATATTTCATTCTAGGTGACTTTTTAAGTACATATATAATGTACCTACATATAACATAGGTAACTGCATAATTTAAATGAATTAAGTATACTCATGTAATTATTATAATCTCAGTAACAAACTCGTTACATTGAACGTTTCACCAGTCACCACCATCACCACTACAGCCCATTAACGTCCCACTGCTGGGCACAGGCCTCCACACTCATAGGAGAGAGGGAATTAGAGCTTAAACCCACCACGCTGCTCCAATGCGGGTTGGCGGGCTTTAACGACTATTATCATGCTAGTGATAATAACCGGGACCGACGGCTTAACGTGCTCTCCGAGGCACGGGGGCGAAATACCACCAACTTCCTAACTGCGGGCTAGTGCTGAGAATTTCTAGTCAGAAAAACCCAACCCTAACCCGGGACCTCGTCGGCCGCAGTCGAACATGCGAACCAGACCAACGAGGCAGTAGCCATAAAATCGATTGTCACTCTATGAGTGTCCTTAACTTTTCAACATCAGTAATTTATTGGATAGGTAAACTCGACGCTAACTCAGTAACTCGTTGGTATTCGTTTGTATATTGTTGTATGTTGTTGGTATTTGTTTGTGTGTTTGTGTTTGTTGTTGGTGTTTGTTTGTATTTACACTGCCGCATTTATGCCACACTACTCTCACTATTACCCAATTTAATATGTGATTAATTAAATTAACACGACAGTATTTATGATTTGTCGATATCGACCTAGTTGCATAGAAACAAATATCGACAACGACTGCCTTATGAGTTGTTAGTTACGTACCTATAATCCTACGAATATTGAGCAACGGTTTGACAATTTTTTTGCATGGATATAGTTGGAGAATAGCAAAGGCTATTTTTCCCCAAGGTCCCCTCGTGATTTAAAAAAAAAACTACGCGCACAAAGTCGCGGGCATCATCTAGGATGTAAATATGTATATATTTTTCAGTATACACACCTACCTGTAAACTTCTACAGTTTTCAGTTATTCAAATTGGATACCTATGTAGTTCAGTTACATTACCTTGACATAACTTTTTACTAATTTGTCAAAAGTTTTTATTACATGTCTTAAATAATTAAGTAACTTTATTTAAGAGTAATAAATTACATATATTATATACCGGGGTAGTTAAATTATAGTTCATAAACTGTGTAGATCATACGCAAGTTACTTCGTTACATATTTTAATACTAGGTTCCTATATATACGAGAATATACCACAAGCACCCACAATCCATTTATTTCCTAAATGTATGTTTTTCTTTCCCTCTGTCAGAATATTCGTTTTCAGGACGCAACAATTGGAAACTTGGTGAAAACTGAAAATTGTTACTAAATAGATATCTTACATCCTATATTATAGACAAACTGAAAAATCAAAGGGTACGTGGTACGCACGAGAAATAATTTGTGTATCGACCAGTTGTAAAACAGCCAATAATGCATAGAGACAGTTGTCATTAGATGATTGTTCTGGGTACTTAAGTATGTAATTGAACTGAACGCCCATTTCGAGTCTGGCTTTGATTTATGCAAGTTTTACGCAATGTGACCCGATTGTAGGCGCGGAAGCCTACTTATGGTAATATAATATGGCTGACTGCTCATTGCAGTTATTTTCCACTAAAACAACCTGCTGGGCGCATTCACGGGTATTATTTAGGAGTGGGATAGTTTGCGACATAAATGGAACACAGTGAAAGGTTTTTGTACGCTCAGCGGAACGTTTTGCAGCTCCTGAGGTAGGTACATGAGTTCCTACTCTAGTCTTACTTCTTACTAATATTATAAATGCGAAAGTTTGGTTGGATGTATGGATGTTTGTTACTCAATCACACCCCAACGGCTGGACGGATCTGGCTGAAATTTAGCACAGAGATAGATTATAGTCTGGAATAGCACATAGTTCCCTACGAACCCTACTCACTACTTTCCAAACTGTACTCCTTCACAACTTGATCTCATGATCGTCTCTAATAAGGAATACGTAGATGTGCATGGGCAATTATCTGCTGAAGCATTTTCATACCATGATTTAGTATACTTATCATATAAAGTGCGCCCACCTAAGATGAAACCATCAGTTGTTATGCGACGCAGCTTTAAAAATTTCAACAATGACAACTTCTTGCGTGATTTAAACAACATAGACTGGGACTCCGTTTTTAATGCTTCTACCTTAGATGACAAACTTACTATCTTCAATTCTCTCTTAACCGATTTGTTTGACATCCATGCTCCTTTTCGTCCAATTAAATTAAAACATTTACCTGCACCGTGGCTTACACGCGATATAAAGTTGCTAATGAATAAACGGAACGCTGCCAAATCAAAATATAAGTTAAAACCTACTGAACCGAATTTATTAAAGTATAAACAGCTGCGTAATCGTTGTAATAAAATCTGCAGAGATGCTCAACGTAATTACATACACTCGTCTGTTGATGGCAAAAGTACATCAAAGGTGTGGAAATTCTTGGAGTCTATGGGTATTGGAAGGAACCAAAAGGGAGTATCTCACGATGTAGACATTGATGCCCTCAACTGCCATTTCACTAACGTCACCACTGATATACTGAAGAAGTCCGAAACGCTCTCTTCCATTAAACTGCGTCCAAAACCTAGCTATGACTTCTTCAACTTTAGCACAATCAGTTCGAGTGAAATCAAAAAGCATATTGTTGCCGTAAAATCAGATGCTATGGGTAGTGATGGCATCAGCCGCAAGATGATTCTATTAAGTCTAGACTCTATCCTACTTGTCGTGTGTCATCTTTTTAACTACTCCCTCTTTTCTAATACCTTTCCCAGTTGCTGGCGCATTGCTCAGGTTATTCCTGTACCTAAAATTTCAAAACCATTATTGTTTTCCCAATACCGTCCGATTTCCATTCTCCCTTTTTTATCTAAGGTCCTTGAACGCATTATCCATTCCCAACTTACGCTTTTCCTGAATAGAAATAATATACTCAGTTCTTTTCAGTCTGGGTTCCGCCGTGGGCACAGTACTGTTACGGCACTGACCAAGGTGTGTGATGACATACGGTGTGGTATCGATAACAAGCAGGTAACCATCTTAGCATTGCTTGATTTCTCTAACGCGTTTAATACCGTCGACCTGGATATTCTCTTAGCAATTCTTGAATCTATTAAGTTTTCCTCTGCTTCTATCAGTTGGTTCAAGTCTTACCTATTTGACCGGTCGCAATGCATACGTGTTAGAGAAAAACTGTCGTCATACTGCCGTCTCAGTGCTGGTGTTCCACAGGGTGGAGTCCTTTCTCCTTTGCTCTTTTCCATATTCATAAATACTGTCACTATTCTTCTTTCCCTGCCATATCATCTTTATGCCGATGATTTCCAACTGTACGTATCCACTCCTGTTGAACAGATTTCTGAAGCTATTAAACGCATCAACGACGAACTTAATATTGTCTGCAGCTGGAGTGAGTCCTTTGGTCTACTAGTGAATGCTAGTAAGTCACAGGTCATTATCATAGGTAACTCCAGACAAATGTCTAAACTTGACTACTCTGCTTTACCACCTGTGGTCTTTGATGGTACTGCGCTAGCTTATAGTCATGCCGTTAAAAATCTTGGAGTTATCATAGACAGCAATCTATCATGGAAACCGCAAGTTTCAGAGGTTAGTAGGAAAATCTTTGGCGCTTATGGTTCTATTAAAAGGTGGAAAAACTTCTTGCCAATTAAAACCAAGATCTTGTTAGCTAATACACTTCTCCTCCCCATCCTTGATTACGCCGATGTCTGTTATCTCGATCTGACCGAAGATCTTTTAAATAAGCTAGAACGCTTGCAAAACTTATGCATTCGATTTATTTTCGGCCTAAGGAAGTACGATCATGTTTCGGAATATAGGAGGAAACTTAACTGGCTCCCTATCAGACAAAGGCGTAATCTCCATGTCCTCTCTGTTCTTTATGCTACCCTTTACCACCCATGGTCACCCCCCTACCTGAAGGAACGATTCAGGTTCCTTAGCTCCTTCCCAGTCCAACACACCTTGCGATCTGCCAGTGACAATAAACTTAAAATCACCAAACGCAACACCGAGGGATACGCAGACTCGTTCACCCTAAAAGCAGTCTTATTGTGGAACGCACTCCCAGCGGATATCAGACGAGCAAAATCTCTAGCGGCCTTTAAAAGTCGTGTCAAAAAGTATTATCTATCGCTGTAAACTTATTCTTGTAATTATTTGTGTAGGTATTGTAAATTAGTTATATGTAATTTAATATTTATGTATATATTATGTATTATATTTAAATATATATTTATTATATGTATAATTTTTTATCTGTTTATAGTATGTACCTATTAGAATGTACGTTTAAGTAATTATGTTTTATTTAATGCAATTTCCCGTCTCACAGCAAGTACGGTCCATGCATGTAGGTTACCTGGCAGAGATCACTTTAGTGATAAGGTCGCCTTTTGTTTGTAAAGTTGTAATAATGTCCTTTGTGTGTGTCCTTTTTATAAGCAATAAAGACTTCAATAATAATAATAATAATAATAGTTCCCGCGGGAACCGAAAAACCTCAATCCACGCGGACAAAGTCGGGTTAGCCATGATATAGATGAGATATAGAATGTTCCTGAAAAAAGTTCCTTTTTCTACATGAAGTTTGGCGATCATCATGCGAAATACTTCTCTATCTAATCCCAATTCCCAATTCATAATTTTATCCCGGAAAATTAAAGAGTTTCTGCGGGAACCAAAAAACCTCAAACCACGCAGACGAAGTCGCGGGCATTCGCTATAGTACTCTATATACTAGAAAGTTTATAAAACCACGGTGCGGTACAAATGTAGCAGGTCTGCGTCTACATTATATTATTTTGTATCCATATACAGGGTAAAAAGAAGAAACGGGCCATAGAGGGAAAGCATATTATATATGCTTTAAACACACATATTATGCTTTATACATTAAATATTGAAGATATAAAATTTTACTCAAAGAAACCATTCTTTCATTTTTTTAAATAAGCATTCAAACATTTTTTAAAAAGCTTACCTGAGCCGGAAATCGGTACAACTAATAATGCAAAAATAAGTCAGTCACTATTTTATTGAACCAATCAATAAGACCATGAAATCTGACTAAGCAATTGAAAATATTCGCTTTATAACTTCTTAATGGCTTTTAATAGGCGCTTTTCCCAATCATTTAGATCATCAAGAAAGAAGGGTACTTATAATAGAAGGTTCGAATGTAATAATGCTATACGTGCACATTGAGAATCAACGTGGGCGGTTTAGTGGCTAGTTAATGAATTTTCTTCTTTTCCTTTACTTGGGAACGAATCAATAGTGTAACGTCACACCGAAGAGACATGTTGTCTTGTATCTCATTGCCCATTTATACTAATATTTTAAATGCGAAAGTTTGGATGGATGTTTGTTACTCAATCACGCCTGAAAAAACCAAAAACCTCAATCTATGTGGACGTAGTCGCGGGCATCAGCTACTCAAATTAAAAATTCAAATTCAAAATGATTTTTATTCAAATAAACTTTTACAAGTATTGAAGTACTTTTCAATCGTCAAGTGAATCTACCACTCGTATTTATTACTAATTGATATGTGATTGTCCAAAATAGATAATTGGCAGTTCTTATTGTTCCAGAGGCGACTTTACTCAATCGCGCGTTTGACTTTGTTCAAAGTGCCTCGGCTCAGAAGCTTTACAATTCTCATAAGAAATCCTTTTCAAAGTCGTTTTCATCACCAAATAATAATATCATCCGTAAACTATAATCCCGATCAAGTAATTTATCAACAAAGAGTTTATTTCGATTTAAACTGCATAATATAAATGCATTATACTTACGCAATACATAATATTCGAGTTACGTTTGTTTTAATAGGGCTTGAACACAGTGAAAGTGCAACGGCAGCGGCACTCGGCACTATATCAACAAACTGTTCTGAGTTGTGGCCACGTGTGGCGTATTAATGACAGTTCAACTCAAACAAACATACTGGCTTAGCTGCATTGACCTCGGTCGCTATTTGGAGGGGTGATCCACGTCGTAGGAGACCGAATTTAAGATCTTTCGTTTCTTAAATTCATCGGAGACTTATTGGTTATCATTAATTTATTACTAGCAGCAGTATATAATACCCGTTCCAATATCGGACGAGCCACATGTGAAAGTACCCAGGAAGGATGTTACCTCTTATCCCAAGAAAACTCGTACCATACAATGAGGAACGCGATGCGAAGTAAGTAGGAAAACGCACCGCATCGTCTTCACCATATCTATTCCGTGGTCGTCACTCATGTCGCCGCCGGCGCGCATTGTGTGTCGTCAAGCCTTATATGTATGTTGGAAATACTTTTACCGTGAAGGATATGGGAAAATATAAATCAGTTACGTATTGTTACAAAGACGCCTGGAGCTTGTTAGCACAAGGATATTAACTTCCGCGCAAAATGTTATAATTACTTACGTATGAAATGGTAATAGTTAATCACTTAATTAGGTAATTAACGTGAATTTTCTTTTCATAAAAACTTGCGACATACCTATTATGCGTTTTAACCGACTTCCAAAAAAGGAGGAGGTTCTCAATTCGGCGCGTATGTTTTTATTTATTAGTAGGTAATAGTATCCATACCCATACTTTAATATTATAAAATATGCCTGGCTGTCTTCTACACTTTCACGTTCCATCGTAGGTACTATACAAAATTTGTCAAAATTTGTTACCTACAGAGATACCTAGGTTACATACCGGGGCAGGAAACAGGCTTTTTCAAACCCTAAGTGAAATAATTCAACATCAAATATTTTGATTTTTTTTTGTCAGTCTGTCTCGGAGTAGGTAATTTTCATGTTGGTCTCATGTAAACATGAAAATCTCATGAATAACTCGGAGATGGTGGGGGAACTCAACAAATAGCAAATCGCGCTTAGTGTAATAGCTTAGTAAAAGGTAGATTTCTAACAATGCTGGACATTATACATAATACATGTACCTATGTAGGTAACGAACTGAACACTGAACAACCGCGCGAAGTCTAGGTGGGTTAGCTCCAACTTTTACGGAAATCCTCTTTCAAAAAACCGGTCAAGTGCAAGTCAGACTCAAGAAGGGTTTCGTACTACCACACAATATAAATTCTTTAAGTACCTACTTAAATTACAAGAAAGATGTTATAAAAACACGTAATCAACTGTGAAATAACTGGCTTACATATGGCGCTAAACTGGTAGCGCCTGACAAATTCGCATCCTATGAGTACGGAACCCTAATTAACTATTTTAGAAAATTTCCTATACTTGTGCTGTGTAACCTTGCTTCTTGCCGAATTTCATGATTCTAGGTCAACGGGAAGGTTATTTTCATGATTCTAGGTTTTAATTTATTGGCGAGTGTCAAAATATGCCCGCATTTTTGATTGCGTTAACTTCAAGGGACCATAGACCTAAGTATTAATTTCAACTGAATACCTCCACACGTTCCCGAGCAAAAGGTGGTTGACAGACAGACATACAGACGGACAAGGAAGTGATCCTATACGGGTTCCTTTATGGTACAGAACCTTAAAAGTTTTGACGACCCCCGTGGCGCAGTGTTGAGCGCTGTTGTCTTAACGTACGGCAGTCTAGGGTTCGATCCCAGGCAGGGTCAATTTAGAAATTTATGATTTTTGAATTTTCCCTGTTCTGGCCTAGTGGGAGGCTTCGGTCGTGGTTAGTTACCATCCTACCTACAAAGACGCGCCACCCAGCCATTTAGCGTTCCGGTACGTTGCCGTGTAGAAACCGAAAGGGGTATGGCTTTATTATAACTCCCATGCCCCTAACAGGTTAGCCCGCTACCATCTTAGACTGCATAATCACTTACCATCAGGTGAGATCGCAATCAAGGGCTTACTTGTAGTTGATAAAAATAAAGTACTTTAGATTACTAAAATAATAATGTGCATAGCAGTAGGTATTCATGAATAAAAGGAGGTAGGTACATCATCGTAACAAGTGTTATTGTTTAAAGTGGAATCTCACAGTTACTTACTTTCTAATTACTTTATTTGTCTAGAAATTGTCGGTATTAAAAAGTACAATGGCTGTAGAAGCTTTAGTTGGTAAATAATAAGATATTTGGTAGTCTTTAGTCTATTTGTCTAACAAATTAATATATTTTATGAAAGATTACGTTTTTGCGGCGGTTGCGTTTAAGAGGCCGGCGAACGCCGCTCGCAACTTCTATTCGAACCGCAAATAAAAATTTACCGGTATATTGCTATCTCTATTTGGCTGATGACACATGATCGCGTGCAAGCGCGATAGCAATATGAGCATACAGAATTTGTTATACATTTAGTCTTGTTCCGTGAATACCAAAAATGATGAATGAAAAATTGTTGTGTTTTTGACTTCGTGTTGTTATTCTGTAACTTGACAATATAGGCTATGTTTCTGATCAATTAGTACGTGAGATATCGCTGGTTTTAATATGAAACAAATAAGGGGAAAACATGTCCATTTATGTCGTATAAACATGTAAAATGCAATGTGCTTACATTTAATTTTGGGAAGTATTTTGAAAAAATTATTATCCAGGGACCTAGATAAATACAATTTCAATCTTAATAATCGCATAATATGGTGGAATTATTCTCGAATTACAAAATATTTTGGTATTACGTTTGTATGGGCAATTCACCCTCCGCTGGCACCTTAAGAGTCTACCATTGTCTCCCTGAACTATTACGACGATCACAACTTGGTGGGTTGTAATACTTAGGTAAACAATTTAAATTAATTTGTTCTATGTAATTTTGATGAATTTGTTCAAACAATTGAAGATTTAAATTAAATCCAAGCTAGGCACATATTGTATTTGAAAGGTCGTCGTGTTCAACTGGATCGTATTTGCACCTCGTTGATTTTAAATAAATGAAGCTTGTGATAGCTTATCTAAAAACATGCAACAATAATATATTAGTTGTACCTACCATAGCTACAATTTGATCGATAGGCGACTTGCAACAAAAAGCTCGGCGAGGATTAAATTTCAAAACATGCGACCTTCAAACATCCGATTATCTGAACTTTTACAATCAGATACACAAGCGCTTTGAATAGCGGCTGGCGCGGCAAATTAAAGTTGACATAGCGGCCAATTCTGTTGTACACCCGGTAGTAAATATAAAATAAAGCTTTAAGTGTACACCATCTTTAACGAAAGTGAGACGACAGCTCTATTTATATTGCTATTCCTTTCATAATACTCCCTAGTGGTGGTATTTTCCTGGTGGGAGGCTTCGGCCTCGGCTAGTTTCCACCCTACCGGCAAAGACGTGCCGCTAAGCGATTTAGCGTTCCGGTACGATGCCATGTAGAAACCGAAGGGGTATGGGTCTAATACAACTGCCATGCCCCTAACAGGTTAGCCCGCTACCATCTTAGACTCCATCATCACTTACCATCAGGTGAGATCGCAGTCAAGGGCTAGCTTGTAGTGGATTAAAAAAAAAATAAGGTGTTGTCCCTTTCCTGTCAGCCGAATCTCCGGCGAGTGCCGTCATTTTAGTTCAATTTAGAGATGGCGTATAGCCCGTCCTAGGTTGTATGGTCGATGAGCCCGTCTTTATCTGACGATCGCAATTACCTCTGATAGGTTAACACTCTTCCACTATTCGACAAACTCCAATGACGCAGCAAGAATACCATAAATATTAAATTCAGCCAATCACAACAATTGACACTGTAACAATGATTGATCCAGAAGTCACGCGGTCGCGCTGCCGGTGACAGCGTCACAGTTATTGCATTTAGTGTTCCAATTAACAAAAACTTAGCAATCAAAAAATTAGTTCCAAGTATTTTGGCCAGATAAGTTTAACGGACTGTACAACAGTGACAAGCTTAATTAGTTAAAGAATATGCCACGTCGTTTGTGACAGCAGAAAAAAAGGCTGCTTATTTACAGCAGAACCAAAAAAAGAAGTACATTGCACTGTAAAACTTAGCATTTTTATATCTTTCATCATTTCAATCCATTGTCAGCTCATTTCTGAGCACGGCAGGAGTCTCCTATCGGAATTAGAAAGTCGGTTCAAAGGAAAAAAGGTTTTGCCATAGTCCACCACGCTGGCAAAGTGAGGATTGACAGACGTCACACACCTCTGAGAGCATTATGAAGAACTCTCCTAGCGATGTTTTCCTTCACAGTTTGAAGCAAGTGATATAAAATTCTTAAATCTTTTTCATTTCATGTTCTAATGGCAAATATACTCCAATTGTAGATGAGAGTATATTATCACGGAGACGTTTGGTCGCCCGTAAGCTCATCTTATAATTTTATTCATTATTAACAAGTTTGACTAGATTCACCGGCTTCTTTATTCTGAAAGATCATTGAACGCGGCGGCTGATATTAGGTAAACAAATTTTCACCGTTACTTTTAATGAGCTAGTTTATTTTATGCAAGAATTGATATCAATTCGTGATATAATAAGTTTTTTAAAGAAAAGGTTAGAAAATTTATGGTTTTAAGACAGGATTATATTTCAAAACCGACATTTAGATTGGATCCATTATTTTTTTATTATTAAATCACTTAATTGCTGTCGTTGAGGAGCTTTGGAGGAGGTTATCGCCCTAACTAACGAACTAGGCATGTTATCCATTGTACAGTGGATACGTTCAATTATTATAACAAAAATACAAAAGGAACGCTAAATCGCTTAGCGGCACGTCTTTGCCAGTAGGGTGGTAACTAGCCACGGCCTTCCACCAGGCCAGACCAGGGAAATTTCAGAAATTAGAAATTCCCGAATTGACCCTGCCGGGGATCGAACCCAGGACCTCCGCACGTTAAAGCAACAGCGCTACACAATGCGCCACGGAGGTCTTCAAATATATATATATATATACATATATATACTAGCTGATGCCCGCGACTTCGTCCGCGTGGAATAAGTTTTTTAAATTACCATGGGAACTCCCTAATTGTGAATGTCAAATAATAGACAAATAATTTGCAATAAAATAATATTGCGGCTATAAATTAAGATGTAAGCTATCCTATCTTTCAAGTTGGATCAAACTGCACAAATTTAATTTAAAATCGGTTAAGTAGTTTAGGCGTCCATCGCGGACAAACAACGTGACACGTGATTTATATATATTTAGATGTATATGTGTCACCGTAAGATTGTAAAATCCGTTAGATTATAATCTAACGGTTTCTATCCCGCTAGATTATAAACTGTCGAAAGATTGTGAACCGTTCAATGTTCTGAGTATTCATTTATGAAATATTTATTGTTTTTACGTTTTCTTGTGTCTTTCTTGTATGCAGTTGGCGCGCGAGTTGAATGCAGAGTAAATGTAAGTGTCACCATACATTTACTCTGCATTCAACTCGCGCGAGAACTATAGGTTAGGTTAGGGTTTGACATGAATATTCAGGTAGTGCCCGGCCTCAGGCCGGGCACTTAGGTTCTATCGGGTTAATATACCTAATATATTACAATTCACCGAAAAATAACGCGTTAAATTGTAAGCAGTATGTTACGGTTCACAATCTGTCGAAAGTTTATAATCTATAGAGATAAAAAACGTTATATTATAATCTAACGGTTTTTACAATCTTACGGTGACATATGCACCATACGCGCGCTGTTATATACTATAGGTGCGCCTCTCACAAAAGAATCGCGCGTGCAGATCGCGAGCATGAGGCAGATTGCCCCCCTTGTACTCCTCAAATTTGACTTCACGCACGGCGCAGGAGCAGCGCGCGAACAGATCGCACGCACGCGCGTGCAGCTCATGAGTCTTTCGCAAACAGACGCATCCGCCAGATGTGTACGCGCCCTAGGTATAGGAGGTAGTTAGCGCACTGGTTTGCGACGGTGACATGATACTGTGAATTCATTACCTGTTATTGGTCGTTGATTTACCGAGCGTGGTCAAATATTTGAAACATATTTGCCAGCATTGACTCGTGGCGATCACATTTATAAAACTTGCATCACCCGTCTGTACACACCGATTCATTAATAATTTCCATTAAATTAGTCGCAACAAAACTGTCAATGTGTTGCGTGTATTTTTATTAATGACAAACAATAAAAAATTGGTATAATCTTTTCAACGACGGACGCGACGTCGGTTCAATAATCAATTATTATTGATCAACTGTGTCATTTTGTTGAATCACAATGAAAATTCGTATGGTTCTAAAAATGAAGTGAAAGAGCCGTACCTTATATGCTCTCAGATGGAGGTCTTATCACGATGTTTTCTTTATCATTGTTCCGAACCAGTGGTAGATTCACTTGACGATTCAAAAGTGCTTGTAAAAGTTTATTTGAATAAAAAAAATATTTGATTTGATTTGATTTGATTAAAGCAAGTGATATTGCAAAAATAAAAACGCACACAAAACTCTTTGGTAGGTACTCTTTTAACTATTAGAAGCAAGAAAAAAATTCATGCACATTCAAATTCCAGTTGGATCTCATGGATTTTATAATTTAAAAAATGGAAATATTTAATACGTATAGCTGCCCATGTATCCATTTATTTTAGTCTGGTTTTGACTTTTGGCTATCAACCAATAGGCTGACGCCCCCACAAAGTTCAATATTCTTCGGACAGGATCTAAGAAGAATAATTTCCAAGAATAAATATTTATAACGGGCAGGTATGTTTTTAAAAGCGCTTATGAATTAGCCTATTAGATTTTGAAAATATTGCATATTGTGTTCTTTAATACAATACTTAATGGATTTTACCCTTGACCCGTGCCGTCCGATACCGATTTCCATTCTTTGTTTTGAATGTATTAAATAATATTTGTACCAAGGTTTTATTATTTTGATGAATTCTTGTTCATTCAGGAATGGAAAACGCATAAAGTATTGTAAACAGCGACTATGAACTTATAAACTATATATAACTAAAATATAACGATAAAAACCTTTTCTTGATCTATCTTTCCTTTGCTTGCTTAGAAAATTCCTGACAAAATGGGGTCAGCGGTTCTAAGATCAGCTCTTATATCAAATAAATTAGAATAGACTGCAGGTTTTCTCGGTTGCCCGCAGAGATTTAGTTTCAAGACGAATCTGACAAATTAAGGTCGATGACAAGGGTCTGCCCGCGAAATTCAAATTTAATTTGGTTTTTCACAATTTGTAAACTAATACGACAAAGTAGGCTTATGGCATTCAAATTGCGAGCGTAGGAATATCATCTTCACAGGTTTATATAAAAATCTTTACTTGAAAGTGTCCAGTTTAAGAAATTAGTCAAAATAATGAGTTTGACGTGAGTTACTCACAAATTAGTCATTAATTTGACTAATTTCTTAAACTGGGCACTTTCAAGTAAAGATTTTTATATAAACCTGTGAAGATGATATTCCTACGCTCGCAATTTGAATGCCATAAGTCTACTTTGTCGTATTAGTTTACAAATTGTGAAAAACCAAATTAAATTTGAATTTCGCGGGCAGACCCTTGTCATGCACCTTAAAATAAGATAAAAAATCGGTGTTTGGGTTTGAGAATAGGTAATTAATCATAATGTATATATGATGATATTTAATAAGCCTAATTTCTAAAATACCTAAGCCTAATGGCTTATTAAAATCATCAATTATTTTAATATTAGGTATATTTCAAAATCATGGATCATTCATAATAGTATGGAAAGTAGGAAAGTAGTAGTAAGTTTCTAATTCGAACCGCTAGGATATGGAATGCCCTTCCGGCTTCCGTTTTCCCCTCCTCCTCTAATATAGGTACCTTCAAATCACGAGTGATTAGGTATCTTCTAGGCAAGAGGCTGCATCGCCTCTTGCATGCAAGTCTGATTGCAGCCAAGCGCTAGCCTACTGCCTAGGTATATACCTAGTTTAAACAAAAACATACTAATATTATAAATACGAAAGTGTATCAGTCAGTCTGCTACGCTTTCACAGCCCATCTGTCCAACCGATTTTCATATATTTGGTACATGGATACTTTGCATCCCGGGGTAGGACACAGGATACTTTTTATCTCGGAATATTAAGGAGTTCCCGCGGGAATTTAGCCGCGCGCGCTTGTTATTTATAAAAGTATATATAGATTTAGAAATGCAGTCTCACAAACGAAAGAAAAATTTACGGTAGCATAGGTTCTGCTTACAAGTGTTCGTTATTCGTTAATTAGATAATGTTTCACACCTTAGAACACATCCGATTTGTTTCCACCTTAATTGATGAAATGGGTCAAGACCAAATTATTGCTATGTTCAAGAACGACCATGTGAAAATTACTATAGGTACGGTTACGCTTTTTTGTTAGATTTTATGTTAAACTCGTATAAAAGTAATTTTGAATTGCATTTTTTTAATATATAAGCTTTAAAAAGCCGTTTTATGGCGTTTCTGTCACAAACATCACTATTAGGATGGTAGCAATAATATGATATTCAGAGGTGCGATTATGTAAGAATTGTCGATCAAATCGTCAAAGTTCGGCTTCAAAGTAAAATAAACCATAACGGAATTGAATTACAACTCAATTTCGTGTATCCATTCTCATATGTCTAGGTATGTACGATACCCTAAACGTATGAGAATGGCACGAAATTGAGCTTTTTTCGATTTGACGATTCGATCGGCAGTCCTTACATAATTGCACATCTGAACTTTTTTCGAATAGCAGCGCTATGGGGAACGCCGCTATCCTAGGAAACTAGGACGTATGCCCATTAATTGCTGAAGTTCGTGATATAGCTAACAACTATTAATCCGGCCCTAAGAACTGGGGACGCTGACCGCTTATCAGCTGAGGGAATTTGCCCTTGGTAAGGTTGCCCAGCCAAGCATGGACAACATTCACAAATTATAATAAGTACTTATTATTACAAGTATAAACAATAACTAAATCCGGCTCTATTAATCCCGTATGGTATAATAATTAATTATAATTAGCCTTGGATTTACGTTTTACATAACAATATGCTCAAAATGCGTTGCAAAGCAACTCGCGCGCCACGTTTTGGTACGTCCGCGTCGTTTACGCTGATGGTACTACAGCATAAACCTTCACGTAAGTGCTAGCAACATCTGTACAAACTCAAACGATATCCGAATAAATATTTGTAACGAGCGAATGAACACAAACATTAATTAATACAAGCAACTTACTAACAACTTTCTTATTTTTGCACGTGTTATAAGTTTGCATGACTTATAAGTTATACTTTTAAGTTACATGGAATTATTCGGCATTCAGCAGCCCACAAGATCCATACTAATATTATAAATGCGAAAGTGTGTCTGTCTGTCTGTCTGTCTGTCTGTCTGTCTGTCTGCTACGCTTTCACGGCCCACCTGTTGAACCGATTTTGATGAAATTTGGTACAGGGGTAGATGGTATCCCGGGGAAGGACATAGGCTACTTTTTATCCCGGAAAAATAAAGAGTTCCCGCGGGAATAAAAAAAAACTGTCTCTTCACCCGATTTTGATAAAATTTGGTACAGGGGTAGATGGTTTCCCGGGGAAGGACATAGGCTACTTTTTATCCCGGAAAATTAAAGAGTTCCCGCGGGAATCAAAAATCTTAATCCACGCGGACGAAGTCGCGGGAATCATCTAGTAGAGTAATAATTTGTGTACATTACTCACGTATAGTCGATTTACATACTGGAATCTTAAAAATTATATTAGTTTAACATTTAAAAATCGTTGCCCCTACGCATTTTTTTAAATCATGGTACATGCGTAACGCAATTCGTGAACAAATGTAGTAAGTTTAATGTTTAATATTTCTACTTTAAAAATATACATGTGAACTAAAATACGTTCATCAGTATTTATATCTTATACTCTGCCTACATTACAGCGTATAACATGTGAAAATAATATGTATGACCTCGATTGCATTAGACAGCCTATACCACATCGAATAGCTTAAACGTAGTCAAGTATTAAAGACATCGTTTTACAAATATTAATTTTATACACAAATATTATCTCACAGTAAAAAATAACTCGTAGACAGCGGCCCGTAACGGAAGTAACTGCTAGGTTATTTGAACAGTAGGTAGTTCGAACACAGCGATTAAGTCGACCTTGCCACCACCAAGACATAACAATAAAACTCTTGGAAATTAACGCTAATTCATACATTTGAATTACCTATGGAAGGTCGGATATTACAATCATAACCTTTCTATACATATATTTTACATATAAACACTTCATAGTCAGAATATACGAAATACTTTGTATAAATTACGTAATACAAATTTTAAATGCAAATAATATTATAAGTAAAATGACATTAGAAAACGTATCTAATGCTAAATCAATGTTATTTATCGGAGTTCAAAGAACATTTTTTGTTTGTTTCTCAAATGAAAATAATGAGTAATCAAATAGTTTACCTAACTGTAGGCATAATAAAAAAAAAATCTATAGACTTTATTGTCAATTTTTTACTAATTCGACGTGGTGTACCTTTTGTACGCAATGGATATTGAAATTTGTTGTGTCGATTTATAATTGCCATTATTTGTTATATTATATTATTTATTATCTCTTATGCTGCAGGATATTATATTATACTTATATATCGAGTATATATAACTAATTTATTTTTTTACAATGTAAATATATTTTATCGTAGAATGTGTTGAAACTGGCAGTTTACTAGGATTTGTTAGTACCGACCAAATCTTTCTTACCTCTACTAAGCAGTAAGCACCTCAATGGCTCCCAGAGAAGGAGAAAATTAAATTTGATTTTTCGAATGAGCACTTTATGACATACTATTGGTACAGTTTAAGCACTTTGCTCTATACATCAAAATCAGACTCAACAAATTGTGTATCATAATTCTTAATATTGTTCTATAAGCTTGATTGTTTGATAATCTAAATCTAAACTAATATTATAAAGAGGAAAGATTTGATTGTTTGATTGTTTGTTTGTTTGTAATGGATAAACTCAAAAACGACTCAACCTATTTTTAAAATTCTTTCACTTTTAGAAAGCTACTTTATCAGCGAGTAACATAGGCTATATTTTATTAGAGATCCCTAGGAAAAGTGCAATAATGATTGCAATAATAAGTCGGAAAATATCGCAAAATCTGAGCGCTTCCGTGGCGTGCGCTGCGTAAATAGTATAAGTTACACGAAGACAATGTATGGTGGAATTGTGCCTCTTAAAAAGTTCTAAAAAAAGTCCACGATAGCATATTATATCCTTATCAAAATAAATTAGTTTGTCATCTCAAATATTTAATATCGACCAAATTCGTCCTTTACACCATTTAATTCAGATGGATATCTTAGAAGATATCATAGAAATAATGTAACGTGCAAAAGAAATTAGGGACCGCGACCTGCAATGGCAGGCGGGGTGAAAAGATATATCAGCTAGTGCTAAACCATGTGGTGCCCAGTGCCGACTGGCTATTATTGGGTATGGACTTTTTTTGTTTGTTTTGTTTTTTATCTCTTTTTTAGCTCTTGACTGCGATCTCACCTGATGGTAAGTGATGATGCAGTCTAAGATGGTATCGGGCTAACGTGTTAGGGACATGGCATGGACTATTATGATGATTGGTGCTACCTGTGCGAAGACGGGGCGGACCGCTATTAATATTATAATTAGGTGGCTGACGTCGGTCCGGTTGGCCGTACGGGGTCGATCCCCTGGCAAATTTCAAATTTGTGTGTGTGTGTGTGTTGCTTTGACGGGTAAGGAAAACATCGTAAGGAAACCTCCATGCCTGAGAGTTCTCCATAATGTTCTCAAAGGTGTGTAAAGTAAATATCCAATAAAGGGCCAATCCGGACTTAGCCAGGGTGGAAAACTAAAATGGACCTTTCGGTCCGCCGCAATAAGTTAGAGAATCATATAATATCATACTTCATACTAATATTATAAAGCGAAAGTGTGTTTGTTTGTTGGTTTGTCCTTCAATCACGCCGCAACGGAGAAACGGATCAACGTGATTTTGGCATAGTTATAGTTGAGGACCTCGAGCGTGATATACGCTACTTTTTATCCCGGAATCAAATAAAACTTCAACCACGCGGACGAATACGCGGGCATTAGTCCCAAAATAAATGAAGTTTTATTGAGTCGAAATTTCACAGATATACGATTCAAAGTGGCTGATTTGAGATGAAAAAATAAAACGATTCTTAGTGATGTACGAGTATTACCTACCAACACTAGAATCAATTTCAAGATTCCATGTATGGGAAGATGAGATGGCCCATCTTAGCCATTTGACCTTGATATGGACAAACAAGTCAATTGATGTTAGAGTTAATCGTAAACATGGTGTTCGTGTTTTCTGCCGATACGTATTCGGTCCAGCCCGCGCTATTTACGCTGTATATGGTGTATATCGATTTAAATCTGAATGTGGTCACATTTTAACTCGCGAACACTTGTAGCAGATAATTGCGCGTAATTGTTTTAACATGAACTACGTGTATATACCAGAATTGCTTACGTACCTGTAATACGTGTAGTTCATTAAGTAAATACTTACTTACTTACCTTCGTTCAATAAATATATCTAAACTTACCCACAAAAAGTTACAGTGTTTAAATAGGTTAAAATACCTACATGGTTTATAGTTTATACTAATAATACGTGTCATATTATATTTGACGTGTTTATAGTCAGGTGATAAAACATTTTTAATGTGTGTCTACCACATTAGAGTCAAAAACTTACGAAGAAACAGATGTACAAATACAGAGCAGCTCTACTTGGCATCCATGTTGTAAAGGAGACGATGATCAAGAAGAGAGCACTTTGTTATCTACTTACGTAAGTACATAATGCGTGTGCATACTAAGCAAGCAATATTAACACTATCCCGTGGGCTACGCGCTACGAGCTACGCGCTACGGCATCAGAGGTACCTATGTACGCTTACTCTGAGTTTTTACATTGTAAATACGGTTGATCGACGTGAGAACTCACCTCGCCAAGTGTAAGTGAACGGTCAAAATAAAATGGACCCAAAAGCTCTTGCTTTAAAGTCACAAATTCAGCGTTTGGAGCGCTGGCTGTGAATAAATAAAAAAAACACGAAATGATGAAATGAGCTCTAAACCAATGCAGATAAGGTTCATTTTACTTTAACGTTCGCTTACACTTGGTGAGGTGAGCTCTCACGTCGATCAATCGTATTTGCAATGTAAAAACTCGGAGTAAGCGTACAGATACCCTAAACGTATAAGAATGGATACACGAAATTGAGCTCTAATTCAATGCTGTTATGATTTATTTTACTTTGACGACGAACTTTGACGATTTGATCAACAATTCTTATATAATCGCACCTCAGGAAGGTTAAGATTTAAGATAAATTGCAGCAGGGTCCTATTACAGGAAACTGATCGCTACAGAGTTACGATTGCAATCCCCTCTAATTGGCTAGCACCACATTCAGTATTCAGTCAAAGACAAAAATTGAGATTGATGATTGATACGTTTTTTTTTTGTTTTTTTTGGTTAAACGGCACTGTAGGTGTACGCTACATGCTACGAGTACATGCTCAATACTCGACATTTATTTCAATATTTGGTTCGTTGGCCATGATCCGCTATATTTTATATTATTGAGACTTGACAGTTTAACCATTGAATTGGTGTAGCTTAGTATATTAATGTGTCACGATAATCATCTCAGTAAATTATTATGAAGGCCACGTCAGACTGCAAAAAGGTCGCGTGGGACCTCAGACTATAGGTAGAGGAGCGTTACGTCGACGTCGTGGCTATAAAACAGTACCCTGTAACATTTCGTTAGGTCCGTTTCCATCGCGCCGCAGTGTATTTCAGGCTTAAGACCTAATAATATTTCCAATGGGCGACAAGCGGCAAGCATATCGTACTTAATTGCAAGACCGGATTTTTTTCTCGGCGATAACTGCCTTCGCAATAGTGTGCCAGCGCCGAATTGGAGTTATATATTAATAATAATTGAAACCAAGGATATATATATGTACTTATTAATGTGGGTGACAATATTTTCTGACTGCTACTCAAATAAATCCACCCGCTGCGTGTATTAGTACTTTTTGAAAATCATTAAACTTACCTAATGTATCATGTTTATGAGAACTGCTTTATAATATAATATAATCGTGGATAAATATAGCTGAATAGTTATTTAGAATCATAAATATACCTACCTATAGGCGCATAGATAAGGGCTAGCAGTTTGATGCAATTAGGATATATAATATTAATTATTTTCTGTAATTTTCTAATTTCTGATTAAAAACAAATAATGGTTGGAAGGTGCTCTAAATAATTGTAGAGACCTTACCATCTCCCGTTCTTATACATAACACATTGAATTTAGATGATCCAGTAATTATCATATAGGATTTTATTGTAATAGCCGTCAAAGCACAGCATACAGCGGTCTAAATAATACTTGCTGGTACGAACTGAGTGAATGATTTGCATAATGACGTCACAAAACTGCTTAGGAAAACAATGTTCCAATAAGCTTACTTTAGGGACGTCATGTTAGGATTTGACGAAACAATATCAAAATAATATTGCTTTAAGCAGTGGCAGTAATCCCCATGCACTATTATTTATTTTATTGACAGCTATTACAATAATACGCATTTGCATTTTATAGGTGGACAATGAATATACTTTTGTAGCTAATTTTAAAATCCTAACACCTAACAAAATAATGTAAATTTACAACATCAAAATGATGTTTTGTAATCGCCGCATATCGAACGAAATCCGTAAATAAAATTAATTGGTAGTTATAAATAGCTATATTGTTTCCGATGCCGGTGTTTTAAAACGAATCAAGCGACTTCTCCAATAAAATAATCGAATCAATAAATAACAACATCAATGAAAAACTCTACCTATCTATAACAAAACATGCAAGATATTATTATGATGTATAATAGGTTTTGTTAGTAAGCTCGTAGATGCATACGTTGAGGAAATGAATAGTATATATTACCTATAGTCTAGGCAATAAAGCTAGTTGACCCCAACATTAATTCCTCAGGCGACGAAACTTTACTGTATGATAAAGTATCATGAGTTAAACGTATATTATAAATATCCAATAAAATCATAAAGAAGGAAGTAAGGTTTTTTATGCTATACCCAATTGTCAAAGCAGGAACGTACACTATCGCGTAAACGCAGTTTAGGTTTGATAATAAAATCGGTTTAAATATCAATGTTCTGCAAGATTAATTCGTTTGATATTTCGGTTTTGAGTGTAAATACCAAACCTACTATTATTTTAAAAGAAATGAGAAAATATTCAGTCATAATTATTAAGTTTTAGGTATAAAAACCTAACTTCATTATGGATTTTTTGTTGGATACTTTTGTATAAGTTTTGGTTCATACCATATTATTACCCTGGCAAGTTTCAACGAATGAGGATTTAATGCGGGGGTCTCCATACAACGAACCGCCCCATTGCCTAGACTACTAGCGTACAAAAATCCGCGAAGAAAAATATACCTTAATGTATAAAATTATCATTATAAGGTATATAATATAAAAACATTAATTGTTCGACCTTGTAAAATGTAATAAAATTATGTCTTGTACATTTTAAGACACGATTCGTTTATTTTACTTACCTAACTATTACATTAATCGCTAATTGACAGTTACCAAATCGTTAGTTTTTATTTTTTTATAAGTTAGTTATCCATCCATAATCAAGTCATTTTAAATACAATAATTATTGTTAAATTATTATACCTACCTTGCAATCGCTGTATACAATTTCTTATTACAGCTTATCTAGCTATATTATATACTGAATACATAAAGCTATCAATGATATAAATAATTTGTAAAACTTCATTACCCATCATACCGTACCACTACAACCTTTTAACGTCCTACTGCTGGACACATTCCTTCACTTTCATATGAGAGAGGGAATTAGAGCTTAAACCCACCACGCTGCTCCAATGCGGGTTGGCGGGCTAAAAAAAACTTCATTACTTTGATAATTTTTCTATCAGCGTCAATAGTCATGTAGTTAAATAATTGCATTATATATATTGTACAAACCTAGTGTATCTATTTTAACATGAACAAATGGTAGTATTTTAATTAAAAAAGAATATGTTTTTCGACGATATAAGAAAATGTAACTAACACCTTTGCTTTCTCACGGCCGCACCTATAGCTGATTCGATTCGAATAGGTAATAATATATTAATAAGTGGCTGTAACGTTTCTATAATAATGATTGATAATAATTTACGATAGCGCTATAATATGCTCGATAAATATCTTACATCTACCGACTAGGAGTTTGTAATAATAATTCCAACCTACAATCTTTCTCAACGCACTGAATTCTAAACGATTCTATACATAGACGAACCTAAGTAGATGCAATTGATTGACATCCCCTCATAAAAATTATAATGACAGTTCCTAACAGCTGACCCCCCGGCTTCGCTCGGGTTATCCAACTTGAAGACCACGAGTTTTCGAGTTGGATAACCCGAGTTATCTAATCGGTGCAGTAGCATAGTAATTACTATGTAAGAAACCTTCATGCAAGCGCAAAAAACAATCGTACAAAGTGTTAACTCAATAATTAGAGAACGATAGGTACATAACGATCTTATTGTAACAAACAGACAAGCGGACATTAATTTTTGTATACAAGATTCCAAGACCGAAGTGATTTTTTGCAGAACTTTTTAGGCTACACAGCATACCAAAACGAGACAAAATAAATTTAAAATTCAATGATAATACGCGATTAATAAAATATGATTTGTATTTGGAGCTCCTATAGGTTGTACTTTGTGGATTCCAAATAGAGAATTGGTGTCGAGCGAATAGTAAATTAATAAATAAGCTTCAACCACGTTCCAAGAAATATATTTTGCAGCGTTACAGAATGCGTGCTGCGTGCTATTGAAGAACAGGTGGCTCTCATGAAACATTAATTACGTTCGTAACCTAATTTAATTTGATATTATAGCTCCGAAACCGTGACTCGATGTAAATTTTGTAGCCACAAACATTCCATTAAAATTTAGTTAGAATTTAGCGTAAAAAAATGTAGATATAGGATTTTTCTGGTCAGACTTTCACTAGTCTAAATATATAAAAGGAAAAGGAAAAGGTAACTGACTGATTGATCTATCAACGCACAGCCAAAACCACTGGACGAATCAGGCTGAAATTTGGCATGCAGATAGCAACTGTGACGTAGACATCCGCTGTGAAAGTATTTATGAAAATTCTACCCCTAAGAGGGTAAAATAGGGGTTTGAAATTTGTGTAGTCCAAGCGGACGAGGTCGCGGGCATAAGCTAGTATATTATAAATCGAAGTACCTATAGATACCCGACTAGTTCCGAACCCGTTCGAGGTCCTTATCCATAGCCTATTTATGTAAGTTTGGCCTTGTTCTATTTGTTTATAATTCTTTCGAATGTTAAGGCTACTGGATATACCTTAAATTAATTAGACGCATAATTGGCCGAATTTACATAATTTTTTTACGGTCAAACATCTTGTATATTAGTCCGTAAGTAGATATATCTACTATACAATAAAAATTTAATTATACAATTTCGTTCGGTTCTACTGAAATGATTCTTCCGCGATTGTATTCTTGCATAGAGCGCTCGGAAGGTCACTTGAGTGTAACTTGTGACCTCGTGACCTTTTGAAATCTGGCGGTCGTGTCAATCGACAACCCACGACGTCACTCGTGTCGTGGTTAAAACAATGCATGTATGAGTCTTGTGTGCACGTTCGACTTATATTATTTGTTTGTTTGACGTAGGTAGTGTTACATACTAAATTATGATATACATACCTACTTCGTACACGTGGATTAAGGTTTTTGATTTCCGCGAAAACCTTTTATTTTCCAGGTATAGGTATATCTCTATTGTTAATTTCATCGAAATCGGTTCATTCATTGTGGAGTGAAGGAGTTACAAACATCCAATTATTCATACTTTCATATATACAATATTAGTAGGATATCAGGGATAAAACCTGTAACCATAGCATCATTCAACTTATTTTTTCAAAACTTAAGCTGTTAACTTGTTTGCAATAATATTGATGCAATTCAATGCGTTATTTACCATTATATGAATCACATATTATTTCTTATTTATTTATTGGAATCAATACAATAGAACTTAAGGCTAGCTTAGGCTAACCTAATTATTATATAAATAATACCCACGTGGAATGGTGGCAAGAATGCTGCATTTCCGCGTTGGACAGCCAGCTTGATTCTTTGCGCTTTGAGGCAATAAACCGCGATTATATTTCTCGCAAAAAAACTTTTGCCACTAAGACTTTCACACATTACATTTATTATACTGTACAAAATACGTTAATCTATCAGTAAAAACTAAACATCTGAAGCGTTTTTGCTATTTACCAAAATAAAACCGGAATTGATACAAATTAATTTGGAAATATTAATGCATAAACGATTCGATGATATCGATTTTATATGAGTTCGTCAATAACGAGATCCGCCATATCGATGATTCTCGTTAAGTTCGTATTGATGATGTAAAATTATAATCTGTGTGATACGCGAGATGTAACGGAGGTCCAGGCTTATTGCGTCACTCGTTTGTCAACTGTTTCCATCACATCGCACATAGCATTCCAGCAAGAATGCTGGCATGCTATTGACAAAACATGCCCCCAATTATCCGTACAAAAACTATTTTTAGAGCGCTTAACTATTTTTGGGACTAGGTCTGGAAAAATCATACGTGACGAAAAAGGGTTAATTTCCGTCTCCCTCTAGTAGTTATAAATGGAGCGAGACAGAGTACTTGTATATAATAATTCTAATTCGTGTAGAAAATTAGCATCGTAAGCATGTTGCAGGTTCGATTCCAAAGAACGAGACTAATTTAAACTGTCTATGCTGTCATCATAAATCTGCAATGGACCTTCTCAAACCTATATAATTGTTACCTATGCAATGCATGAATGTCTTGTAATCTTCAATTACATAATGTACCTATAAAATATAAAGTATAGAAGTAAAGTAACTAGTAAGATATGAATCTGATAGCAAACTGATGTGACTATTCAAGTAAAAGGTTTAGAAAATAGGCAGTTGGATGAAGAAATTATTGGATAAACGAAGACAGTTAGTAAATAACATTTTAATCGTACCTAATATCTAAAATAAACTTAACCTATGCTTATGTTTATACTGAAACGGTGATAGACTATAGTGGTTGAGACTTCGGCTTTTACTCGGGGATCTGGGCCTCTGGGGGCTCCATTGCTACACATCTGTATCTTTTCAGAGTTAGGTAACTGTGTGCGTTTTAAGCAATTAAATATAATTTGCTATAATGGTGGAAATGAAAACATCGTGGAGAAATTTGCATGCTAGAGTCCTCCATAAGGTTATCAAAGATGAAATATGGGCTAAACTTTTCTCATTCTCAGAGAAGACTCAAAGAGATGCTCAGTAGCGGGCCGGCGAATGAATAATTTTAACACTCATTCTATTTAATTTTAACTCTCATTATTTAAGAAAAAACTTCACCTATCGGCGAATCCTCCCATAGCTTAACAATAATTTTATAGGTAATTTAACTTTATATTTAAAGACCTTATAATATGTTCTTGATAGTTTGCATGCGTTATTTTTGTCAATGCTGTGAATGTGTCGCTTTTTTAAATAAAATGTATAGTTTGTGTGTTAAATATATTGATAATATACCTATTTAAATAAAAAAAAATATTTTTAATGTGTCTGAGAGAAATAATTATAATTATAAGTACCTAAACCAAAAAGTTTTGTGCCTACTGCATTATAGCAATTAAATTGTATTTCTATGTCTATCTACTGCAGCTAATATGTAATTTTAATTATTTAAGTACCTATTTCATTCAACTAACATGCAATTTAATATCTTAAAATAATAACACATTTGCTTGCACATATTACCTAACCAATGTGAATGCATTCTCTTTACATAAACTTCGAGGTCTATTATTGATACAATTTTATAACTGCGATAAAGAATTCTTTCAATGGGACCTTGAACATTTTATTATCGATATTAAATAATTGTTGTGATTGATTGTAATTGACATCAAATGCGCAGGCGCTGCCATACCTCTAGCTCCATTTCTTACCTCTACAGTCAACTCTTTCGCGAGTATCTACTTCACTGGTAACAAAATGTTAGATAGAATAAAATAGGAATAAGCATTTTGCGAGTTTTTATTTAGTAAATCTTCAAGCGCGACTTCCAGTTTTTTTTTATCTCTTTATTGAAAACATTATAATAAAACTTAGGTGATAATAATGATTTAGGTGTCCGATTGGGGTGACGCCAACCTAGTCAAGTTTAACGCCACCAAAACACAAGCGTGTTTATTTACCGCAAAGAGGAGCCCCTTCACCTTGGCTCCAACTTTCCATGGTATATCAGTACCGATTAGTGATAACATTGAGCTCTTGGGTATTGACATCTCTCCCAACCTCAATTTCGGGAAATGTATCGAGTCAAAGGCCAAAACAGCTGCCAAAAAACTTGGTATCCTGAACAAGGTAAAGCGGTACTTCACGCCGGAACAGCGCCTCACTCTTTATCAGGCACAAGTTCGTTCTGGCATGGAGTACTGCTGCCACCTTTGGGACGGATCCGCCAAGTACCAACTCGATACATTAGACTCGATAGATCGCCGGGCCCGAAGAATAATTGGCGATCAATCACTCACGCAGGCGAAATTGCTCAGTCTACAACACCGACGCAATGTCGCCTGCTTATCGGTTTTTTATCGGATATACCATGGCGAGTGTGCTCTGGAACTTCATAACCTTGTTCCTCCTTCTCCGTTCTACCACAGAACAGCGAGAAACCGTGAGCGTTGGCACCCTTATGTGGTTGACGTCCAATTTGCTCGCACGAAGCGTTTTTGCTCGACGTTTCTGATACGAACCGCTAGGGTGTGGAACAACCTCCCAGCGCACGTGTTTCCTGCCACTTATAACTTAAGTAGGTACCTTCTAGGCAAGCGCGTTCCAACCTAGACCTCATCATTGCTTTGCACTAAGCATGATTGTCGTCAAGCGCAAGCCTATCACGCAATAAAAAAAAAAAAAACTCAAAGCTAACTTGCCTAACCTAATGACTATATGGTACCTACTAACTTCAGATTAACGACAAAGAAATAAACAATTCAAAACACTCATAAACATGGTTCTACAGAAAATTGTAAGTAAAAATTACTCTTCTAAATTGGATGTGTTTAAAAGGCCAAGTTTGCCACCCATCAGTTACCGACTTGAATCAACGTTGCTTAACAATGACAATCGACACATATGCGTTTTCACATGTAGCCCAAATCTTAATACTGAGGCTCTTATTTCAAAACGACATTGACAACTGTATTGATAACGCATGATTACATAACGCAGCCGGTTACCGGTTGTATACCTTGGCAACCTTATCTGTGCGTGTGGCTAAATTTGGAACTAACAGAAAACATTCTGAGTTGATCCTTAAATGACGATTTTTTATTAACAGTGGCGCCTCCGTCACACGCACGGATAAATTGGCCAAGCTGTACCAGCTGCGGTCTTGCGCGACTGTCGGTTTCTATTTGTAAATGATAACAAAACCATTTCTCTGTAACATTCAATTTGTCAATGGAGCATTTTAGCACACGAAGACCGTTTCAAGGTTACTCGGGCATTATGAAATATGAATTAATAAATATCCACACTCATGTTATGAAAGCAACACTGTTTTTTGTTGCCTTTTTGTTGAGCCGATCTACAACTTTTAATCGCGAAATATATTTCTAAGTTATAGGAAACCCAATTGGACGTGAAAGAAACAGAAAAAATTTAAGTTTCATTAGTTTAAGGGACGACCTTATTTCATTTATCCTTTTTATTACGTGATCCATACTTACCTACTTGATAATAAAATAATATCTTCTTCCTTAATTTTTAGTTACAATTTTATTTGAGATGTTTTATTCTATCGATTTGTTCAATAAAATAGTGACTTGTTTATTTTTTGCATTTTTAGTTCAATTTCCGACTCAGGCAAGCTTTTAATGTTTTAAAATTTTAATTTAATTTAATTTTAATGTTTGTTTGAATGCATTTTTAAAAATAAAGGAATGTTTCTTTTGAGTGAAATATGAAATTTATATAAATAGGTCTTCAATCAAGTTGGTACTTTTCCTCCGTGGTCCGTTTGGTTATTCAAATCTGTATTAATATGGAGTGAAGT
Organism: Erebia aethiops; assembly: GCA_923060345.2. Lineage (NCBI taxonomy): Eukaryota > Metazoa > Arthropoda > Insecta > Lepidoptera > Nymphalidae > Erebia > Erebia aethiops. Next base: position 6,030,121 of record OV281079.1, on the reverse strand, counting down.
GGAGGCAAGAGTTTTTGAAAAAAAAACTTAAACTACTTTATGTAATAATAGATGAACCTCGCGACTTCGTTTTCAATTTTCGCGGGTTGAACGGGTGGGCCACGAAAACGTAGCAGACAGACAAACAGACACACTTTCGCATTTATAATATTAGTATGGATTTTGACATTAAAATCATTATAATTAGAAGACTCAAAGTAGGCAGGAACACTTGGCGAATCTAATGCTGAGATAAATAGAGCGTACTTTGTCTTGTGTCAGACATTACATAGAGTTAAAACGAGATGGACTTATGTGTGATCTGTCTCGTTTTAGCCATGTCTTAAGTCTAAGCAAAGTCAAACTTCGCTCTATAGATCTCACACTTAGAGCGCTAGGGAGTGCTACGCTACTCCAGCTAAATAAAAAATAAACAAACCTTACTTCCTTATAACAATCGCATTTCCTCAGCTAAAACCTCACTTTGCAGGTGTCCGTTGAACCGTAGGTCTGTCTGTCTCAACAGTAGCGAAATACTTGTACTTAGCACTAAACTACTTAACTTAAACTAATTTACAACTGCTGCTAATCTAAGCGGGTTGCATAATATCGGGTAGTGAATTAGAGTTCAACGCGTGTAGCGTTGCGCTAAATAATACTAAACATAAAACGTGCCTATTGAGCTTGCTATTAAGGTATCGGTTATGGCCCATCCCCGTCGATCTACGCATTTATGCAATGAAGAATAATATAATTCGATTGCGACACTGCGTTCTGAATGACTTGCAGAAGGCCATTCATAATAGCTGTTATAATCAATGAGGTGAAAAGGAAAGTAACATACTTTCGTTGTCAGAATTATAGATAAGGTTCGACGCTATATATGAAATAAATCTAACGGTAAAATTAAACGCAGTACGAGAGTTTAGTTTAATTTTAATAAAATTTTTGTTTCGTTGTTTGCATCTCAAAAATATGCCTCACATTATTCTATTGAATACAAGCTTTCAACCCGGCTTTCTACGGATAGGCTTATCAATGTAGTATTGAATGTATTATTCATAATAAAAAAATTCCTCCTAAATGTTAAAACCACATTAAAATTCATTTAAAAGCTCAAAGTTAGATACAATAAGCGAGTAAACAGATAAATGCGATAGTTTCATTAATAGTAAATAGGTATACCGTCTATATTATTCTCTATTATCGTTAATGATCATATTTGTAACAAACAACGACTTTACATTTATCCGGTCATAACTTTCGTAGGTAGGTATAAAAACTCTTTCATTACATAGTTATCTGAAAATCACATAATACTAGGAAAATGATTCTATTTTACGGAAATATAACATTGTATTGTTCTATCTGATTACAACATAATTATCTTCGATCAATATTTTTCTTTCCAGAAGATCTTATTTTTTTGTTAAGTATTAAGCAGTTGTAAGTGTGTTTGTGTTTATAAAGCCAGCCTTTATTCAAAACTAGCTGATGCCCGCAAATTTGTCTGCGTGGATTGAGGTTTCTTGGTTTCCGCGGGATTTTTTCATTTTTCCGGGATAAAAAGCCTAGCCTATTTGTTATTCCAGACTATAATCTATCTTTTTGCCAAATTTCATCCAGATCCGTTCATCCGTTCTGACATGATTGAGTAACAAACTTCCATCCATCCATATTCCATACATCCATATATAGTTGAGGACGGAGATTGTCGTAGGCTACTTTTTATATCGAAAATCAGAGTTCCCCCTGAATTTTCAAACCTAAGTAAACCACGAGGACCTCTCGCGCTCGCCTCTGCGCTCTGAAATAAATGTGAAATTAGATCTAAAGCTAATTTATAGAGAACATTTCTGATGTTCTTGTGTATTTAAAGCATACACCACTCACCCTTTTTGTTTTTAGCGGGATATTGCAAGCTCTATTGTAAAACGATCTAAAAACCTACATTTCTTTGATTAACATTGTTTGTGTGATAAGTTATAACTTGGTTATAACCAGGAAATTATTTCTTCTACGATACGATGTAGTAATTGCCACAGAATACGAAGATGAGTCAATAGACTTCAGAAAAAGGCCGCCGCGGCTAGTTATTACCACCCTACCGGCAAAGACGTGCCACCAAACGATTTAGCGTTCCGGTACGATGCCGTGTAGAAAACCGAAGGGGTATGGGTTTAATATAACTGCCATGTCCCTAACAGGTTAGCCCGCTACCATCTTAGACTGCATCATCACTTACCGTCAGGTGAGATCGTAGTCAAGGGCTAGCTTGTAGTGGATAAAAAAAAAAGGTAGTAGACCTACGATTTTATTTAATTATATATAAAAACCACCCTACATGCAAAAACGTACCGCTGCAATGATGCAGCTATGTAAAAACTAATAAGAGCATCGAACCCCTAGGGCTAGCCATTGACCATCGATCTTAGGTCATCACTTACCACCAGTTGAGATTCCAGTCGTAGTGGAATAGTGGAACTTGTAGTGGAATAAAATATATATTTATTATTGCAAATTTCTAGAGGATACTTGAAGAAGAAAGATCAAAAAGCTCTCCTGGCACATTTATTTGCCTGAACATGATAAAAATATTACAGCAACAAATAAAATCACACAAGAACGACAAGCGACGACGGATGACAAGCAAGAGAGCCTGGCAGCAGCGCGCGCATCCTTTTATAAGCTCGTCCCTGACGCAGCAGCATTGTTTTGAAATTCATTCCATACTTGAATCATATTTTCTTCTTCACAAATGAGTATTACTGTGGACAGAAGGAAGGAGTATTATATGGAGCTTCTGCAATATTATATAAAATAAAACTATACTCTAGGTTCATATTTCGAATAATTTGAAGATCTAAACAATTCTTGTTGATGACCGCAACTGAATGCTGAATTGAGATTTTTTAAAGCCCACTGGAACTCTTTGATTTTTTGAGATAAAAGCATTCGATGTCCGTTTCCAAGATGTAAATTATCTCTATTCTCTGCAAAATTTCGTGAAGATTGTTTGAGCCTTGAAAACAAAACAGGCAGGCAGACACTTCTTGTATAAATTATATTATTACCACTCGAAATGATTGAATAACATATAAAACCCACCACTTTGTATATAACTTGCGATATATTCACCTCACGTGAACAGACCATGCTCAAAATTAAATCGCTTTGCATATTAGGTGTGAAGTGTTTCTACAAGCGAATAGATGGCGATTTCACTAGATGAGGCTGTAATGAGTTCCCATTATTGTAAGTATAACTTTCTCTCGGTGGTAGCTTAATAACAATAGGCAATCATAACTATATCAAATTTATTAATATAGTATTTAAATATAATGATAGGTTGACGGATAACAGAAGTGAGTGGAAGAAGAAAACATGTTATGCGCCGACCCCACATAGCGTGGGACAAGGACAGGAAGAAGAAGAAGAAGAAGTATTTACATATAATTATATATATTACTAAGCTGACCCGGCGAACTTCGTACCGCCTTAGTATGCAAAATTAAATGTATATTTTTCAATATTTCTGAGAGATTTTCTTAATATTTTTTCCCGTAAGAACCTTCTCCTAATAATAACAAATACAACAAAAAAAGAATTAGTGAAATCGGTCCAGCCATTCACGCGTGATGCCGTGACCAAGGAAAACGGGTTTCATTTTTATATATATATAGATAGATAGATAGATAGATGCACATGAATACCAAAATTGATGCTACCTATAACCTATAATGATAACCTTTAATTGGGAGAGGTGGAGAAGTTATATGGACAGTTATACACCACAATACAAAAGCCTTTTGACGATTTGGCTAGAGATCCCAGAGCCGAATTGACCCGACACTATACCGAAGATATTCCGAAGTCAGCCTTTACGAGATTAGTATGGCTCTCAAGCAACTTAAGAACAACAAGGCGCCAGGTGAGGACGGAATCACAGCAGAACTCCTGAAAGCGGGTAGAAAACCGATACTTAAGGTCCTTCAGCGATTGTTCAATTCCGTCATCCACGAGGGCATAACGCCTCATTCATGGCACAGGAGCGTGGTGGTTCTGTTCTTCAAAAAGGGTGACAATACCTTGCTGAAGTATTATAGACCAATCTCGCTGCTGAGCCATGGCTATAAGTTGTTCTCGAGAGTCATTATGAATCGTCTCACTCGAAGGTTCGTCGACTTCCAGCCTCCCGAACAAGCCGGATTCCGAAAAGACTAATACTATGGTACTAAAGCCTTTTCGGAATCCGGACTAGACCACATTCACACGCTGCGGCAGATTATACAGAAGACGGAAGAGTATAACCGGCCACTATGCTAACGTTTGTGGACTATGAGAAAGCCTTCGATTCGGTGGAAACTTGGGCTGTATTAAGGTCGCTGCAGAGATGCCGGATAGACTACCGGTATATCCAAGTGCTGAAGTGTTCGTACGAAAACGCCACAATGTCAGTTCGTATACAGGACCAGACTACGAGGCCAATCCAACTGCAGCGGGGAGTGCGACAGGGGGATGTCATCTCCCCGCAGCTCTTCACCGCCGCGTTGGAAGACGTCTTTAAGCTTCTGGATTGGAACGGATTTGGCATCAACGTCAATAGCGAATACATCACTCGGTTTGCTCGGTTTGCTCGGTTCACTTCGGTTTGCTGATGATATAGTCATCATGGCAGACTCTGGGAGACCTTAATACAATGCTCAATGACCTCGGTAGAGTTTCGCAACAGGTGGACCTTAAAATGAACATGAGTAAGACGAAAATCATGTCTAATGCTCATGTTCCGCTCCACCCAGTAATCGTTGAGAGCTCTGCACTCGAAATTGAAGACGAGTATATATACCTGAGACATACGGTCTAGCTAGGTAGGTCCAATTTCGAGAAAGAGGTGGGCTGCCGAATCCAACTTGGCTGGGCAGCGTTCGGAAAGCTTCGAGATGTCTTCTCGTCCAAGATTCCTCAGTGCCTGAAGACCAAATTCTTCGATCAGTGCGTGTTGCCAGTGATGACCTATAGATGCGAGACTTGGTCGCTAACTATGGGCCTCATAAGAGAGCTCAGTGTGACTCAGCGGGCGATGGAGAGAGCAATGCTCGGGGTTTCTTTGCGCGATCAAATCCGGAATGAGGAGATTCACAGAAGAACGAAATTAACACGGTAATGGGCGGGGCACATAGTTCGAAGAACCGACAGACGTTGGGGTCCCAAAGTGCTAGATTGGCGACCTCGCACTGGGAAGCGCAGCGTTGGCAGACCCCCTACTCGGTGGACGGACGACATCAGGCCAGTGGCATGTGGAAATCCTTGCAAGAGGCCTATGTCCAGCAGTGGACGTCTGTTGACTGATATTGATGATGATCATGATGATAATGTAATCCAAACTAAAATCTTATCAATTTTACCAGAATTATGTGTAGGTATGTGTAACCCCATGTGAACCTTTTAGGACGACTAAACAGTAAACCAAGGTTACGTACAAACTAAAGTCTGGACGATAGCCGAGTATTGTAAGAACATATCTCATCGTTCTATTTACACTAATAAGTAGTTTACAAGCGGTTAAAATAATTGACCGTAACGATATTAAAAAGTTTTCTGTGGCCGATCGACATTGTTGTGTTTTTGCGCTATGGTTGGCACTAATCAGAATCGTTACGCTGTTGGTATTATATTCTGCTCTGCCACGATAAAATTGTAGATCACTAATCACAATTAAATAATTAATTGGTGTAATAACCGTTAGTAATTAGGTTTACAAATTACGTTACAGTTTCCTAGTATTTTGGCATATTAGTAGAATACAGCTTTCCTGTGATTGCATTCTGATTTAACAGTATTGGTACAACGTTATTTTATACAAAAGCCGAAATAAGTTCAAACATAATATTTATCTGTGTATTTTTTTCTTAAATAAGTTATGAAAATTTACCAAGTATTGCTGAATGGGTCTACTTGGTTAGGATTTTCTTGTGAGAAATTAAGAAAAGCCCTCTTCCCTTCAAGCAATTTTTTTATTATGTCATAAAATCAACAAAAAACAAAATAGTATCAAAAATAGACAAAAAAATATAAAAAAGAGAAATATAGAAAATGGGCAATCAAAAAGGTGCCATTTCGCCACATGCTCCCCTTTTTTTATAAAAGAACTACCTTTTTTAGCGGTCGCCGCAATATCCCTGCTGGGGTCCGGATATCTACTACCCGTACTACCCCGTCACGCCCCGGGTGCAGAGCCGCAATCACGCCGCGTGGCCAGGACCCCCTCGGCAAGTCTCCGTCACCGATGAGGACCGGGTCGCCAACTTTAACGGCGACATCTACTCCCGGTACGCGGCGGGGCGCCAAAGTGGGCAGATATTCGGTCACCCAACGACGCCAAAAGTGATCGCTGAGCCGGAGTGCCTTCCTCCAACCGCTCCGGCCAACCAATGCTGCATCCGTCAAATCATCAGCCGGAAAGGGGCGACCCGATGAATCCCCTAGTAAAAAATGATTTGGGGTGAGCGCCTCCGGGTAGTTCCCATCCGGGGAGACGTGCGTCAGTGGGCGCGTATTTACCACAGCCTCGGCTTCGGACAGTAAAGTCACTAGAACCTCCTCTTTCGGCGCCCGCTCTCTTAGGGTTACTCTTAGGGCAGCTTTAACTGACCGAACCAGTCGTTCCCAGGCTCCACCCATGAAGGGGGCTGAAGGGGGAATCAAACGCCATTTAATTTTTTCATGCGCTGCAAACTCCGGTACCGCGGCAACGTATAAGCTTCTCAGTTCTCGATTTGCCCCCACAAACGACGTCCCGTTGTCCGAAAATATTTCTGTCGGTGTACCACGTCGGGCGATGAATCGTCGTAAACACATAATAGCAGAATCGGCGGACAAGCTGGCTACAATCTCGAGATGGATAGCCCTGGTCACCAGGCACGTAAATAGGGCGACCCATCGCTTCTCGCGCCGACGCCCGACGGAAACAGTTACTGGCCCGAAGTAGTCTATGCCGGTATATGTGAAGGCTCGTCGATGATGAGCAAGCCTCGCTTCTGGTAAGTCTCCCATGGGTGGTTGTAGGGTTGGACTTTTCAACAATTTGCATAGTTGGCACCTATGTACCACTGCCCTCACGGCGTTCCTCAGTCCGAGAACCCAGTACTTTTGCCGCAGCTCGTTTATGACGGTTTCCGTATTAGCGTGCGCAAACTTCTGATGGTAGTGAGCAATCAATAGGCGTACGGCTGCCTCTTTCCCATCTAAAATCATGGGTTGGGTGTTAGAAATGGCTGATGTTCTCCCCGCGAGGCGTATCACTCCGTCCTGGAGAACTGGCGACAATCTAGCCAAACGACCCTTCGATATGGTCTGCCCATGAGACAGACAAAGTAGTTCTTCCACGAAGGCGCTAATCTGGCTTCTCCCCAAAATATGAATTTCCGCACGAACGATGTCCTCGACGTCCAAAGGCACTGGAGCGGTGGGAGAAGTGGCAACTGACCGTGAACCGCGGCTAAGCGTACCTGTACAAATACCCCGAACCCAAAAATTTTGAAATTCATGACCCCGATTTCTGAAGATGGCAGCGATGAATTGATGAGTCCTAGCTGTTGCCCTTACCAGCCTAATCCACGAACTAAAATGAGTAATGTCAGCTACAACTGGTAAGGGTAACTGATGAGAATTAATGACGTTAATGCATTCTGTGACACGTGATTGATACTTAGGTGACTTTGACTGACGGAGAAATGGCTTGAGTTCCTCCTCTCCAAAAGCTACTGGCGCTGCGACTTTTGGCTCTAAAGGCCACTCCGTAGTGGGAGCCAGGAGGAAATTCGGGCCACATACCCAACGAGGTTCAATGTTGGCCTTCCCCCTCGTCGCATCGTCAGCCACGTTTAGCTCAGTTGGAACCCAATGCCATTCACCTACACTCGTGATCTCCAAAATCTCTCCTACACGGTGCTCTACAAAAGGCTTATAATTCCTCGCGTCACTACGCAACCAACCTAACACGGTCATGGAATCGCACCAGAATACACGTCGACTCGGCTTAAAGCGGTGGGCTTCACAAATTATAGCAGCCAGTCGAGCGGCTATCAAGGCACCTTGGAGTTCCAGGCGCGGGATCGAAGCTGGTTTCAAGGGCCACACACGCGCCTTGCTAGCTATCAGCGCCAGCCTCACATCACCGTTGGGAAGCACAAATCTCCAATAGGCAACGGCGGCATGTGCCAGCTCGCTAGCGTCACTAAATACGTGTAACTCCAGCTCCGATAACCCACACGAATTATAGCACCGTGGAACTCTCAAAGCTGAAATAGATTTTAGGCTCTCAAACCATTCAAGCCAAGTTTCCTGGTCAACCTGTGATAGCCTCTCATCCCAGTCAAGATTCTTGCGCCACAGATTTTGGAATAAGATCCGCCCTCTCACTACAATGGGTGCTAAGATACCTAATGGATCGTAGATGCGCATGACGTGGGCTAACACTACACGTTTTGTTAAATGGTCAGGAGTATTCTTAAGACCGGAGTTGAAACTAATGATGTCCTCAGATGGTTTCCATATTAGACCTAGAGTACGTGTGGTGGTGACTGAAGATGGTAAATTACCCAACTCTACACTACGACTAGCTAATGCTAGTGAGACGTCAGACAACAGCTCGCTTGGCAACTGATTGAGTGCGCCGGGATCATTCGACACCCAACCCCGCATCTCGAATCCTCCGCGCTTATGAACCTTTACGATATCGTCTGCCAATCGAGCGGCTTCTTCCGTGGAGACATCTACACTTCCGATATAATCGTCCATGTAGGTATCTGAAGTGATAGCCTCCACAGCCTGCGGAAATTCGGCCATAAATTCCGATGCGTTTCTGTTGAGGATGTAAATCGCCGTAGATGGACTAGAACATGCCCCAAAAATCATAGACGACATACGAAAAATCTTTATTTGACCCGCAGGATTATCGCGCCAGATAAAACGCTGTGCGTCGCGGTCGCATTCCTGAATTTTTACCTGTGGGAACATCTCTTTTATATCGGCAGTCAAGGCGATTTTGCCCTCTCTAAAACGCATCAAAATTCCTAATAGAGGTTGTAAAAAGTCTGGACCCGAAAGAAGCATAGAATTTAACGACACACCATGTACTTTAGCGGCTGCGTCATGAACGACCCGGAGTTTCCCCGGTTTGTTGGGATTTACCACTCCGAAATGCGGCAAATACCAACAAACCGATGTGGGCAATTGTCCTGTACACTCCTCCGCATATCCTTTAATCCGCATATCGTCGATATTAGCCCTGTACCGTTTGGCGAAATCAAAATCCTTCGACATTTTTAGTTCCAAGCTTTTGAAACGAGACAGCGCCAAAGGATAACTATCAGGGACAGGTCGGTTGTCCGCCTTCCACAGTAAACCGACCTGGAAGTGCCCATCCGATCGGCGCTGGGCAGTTTGTTCAAGGATGCGTAAAGCCCGCTGGTCTTCCGCACTGCGCGGCTCCTTCTTAGTTATGCCAATTGCATCTAACCTGTACTGATCCCTGATGAGCACTTCCAAATCATGCGTTGGACGCTCACGCAAGTGGCAAGAAGTTTCTACTAGAGCCGTCCGACTACTGGCGCATCCAAACAACACCCAACCTAGTGGTGTTCGAATGGCGACAGGCTGAGACTTTGTTCCATTTCTCACCTCAGATGCTATAATGAGGGGCCAGTTGTCAATCCCTAATAAAATGGTAGGCTTTGCCTCGGCATAACACAGTTCCTCCATCACGTCAGAAAGGTAAGGGAACGAACTTAAAGACTCACGAGTTGCCGATTGACTTTGCAGGCCTAAGTGCTTAATTGCCCTAGCTCGCTGAATTAAGAACGTCTGCGAGGTTAATCGGCCTTTTATCTGAAAGTCAACAAACTGCACGCTACTATCTCTAGATAACCCTCCCACACAATCCAAATGCAGACTGCCCATCGGACCCTCGGCTCCAATTTTAGAAGCGATGTCGGCATCCACAAACGTAGCCGTCGAGCCATCATCTAAGAGAGCATAAGTATCTACACTCCCAGCCGGCCCAGAAACTATGACGGGTACTACTTTCAATAGAGGACGAAGTGCGGCTTCAACCTGCGAGTTGTTGACAGCTACAAGAACCTGTTCAGTTTTTTCAACATCCGTTGTAGTCGTAGGTTCAGGTTTTACCTCTTTAACATGAACCGATGTAACAAACTTATCATTATGTAAAACAGTGTGATGACTACGCTTACAATCAGGTATTGTACAACTAGCCTTATTTTTGTTACAAAACCTAAAATTGTGCGGAACTTTTTGAAGGCAACGATAACAGACTTTGTTTTCTTTGACGAAATGCCATCTATCATCAACTATCAAAGATGTAAATGTCGGACAATTTGACAACTGATGTCCCCCTTTGCAAAATAAACAAACATTTTCCTGATCGGATGTTTTTGCAGGTTTTGTTTTAGAATTGGATGTAGTCGAAGCCCCCGCCGCAGACTCAGAAACGGCATGCGCTCGTTGTTTCTGTGCAGGGTTCGCCGATGGAGATGGTGTCGCCTCAAACACAGCGCCATACTTCATCACTAAACCGACTTCACAATCCAAAAAACTCGACAATAACTCCACCCTAGCTTGGCCTAGGTCCTCATGATTAGCAGCAAAGTCTAACCAACGCGCGCGCAATAGTGGAGAAAGTTTGCTTAATAGGGCTCCAAACAGCTCCGGAGAACGTAAATAGTCACTGTGTTGTAACAACTTAGCAACCTCGACACAGTTGCGCACACGGGTGGTAAAAACATGTAGGTCTCTTACCTCGGACCCCAGCTTGGGCAGCGCCTTGATTGCGCTCACCTCTTGTAGAACAATTTGCTCAGGTCTGCCATAGCGACGATCCAGGGCATCAATTACGTCGTTGGCGTGAGGTGCCAACACCAACAGCATGCTGACGGCTTCGCGCGCTGCGCCTTTTAGGGCCTGATTTAGGCGCACAAGGTTTTCTGTCTCTGTAAATCTACCTACAGTATCCTGAAAAGCCCGCTTGAACATAAGCCAGTCAATGGGAGAGCTACCATCAAAACTCGGAAGTTTTATAAAATTTTTATTTGTATTGGGAACGTTAGTCTTCGCAAGTGCCTTTAGGGCCCCCACTAGCTGTGTAACGCCAATTGATTCTCCGCCGTCTTCTTGAATATCAGTGGCAGCGGTCCTGGCCACCCCGCTAACATTGTGCTGAGGCAAAGGCCCAAGACTCTGTGCTGCGATATCATGAGAAACGACACTACGAACGTCACGCATTGGAAGCTGGGAACACAAGACAACGTTAGAATTATTAACCCCTACCTCACACCTATTGTCAGATTGAAAACCTACTACAGATTGCTCCCTATCCTGATGTGTAGGTAATTTGGCAGGGAGGGCAGTAGTATCTACCCATTTTTCGACGCTGGCACGGCTCCACCCACTATGAGAACCGTGGTTACTACCCTCTGCCTCAATTGCTGCTAGCTCAGCCTGATATTCAGCTTCAGCAGCTTTGCGCTCTAATTCAACCTGCCTAGCCTGTGCACGTAATTCCGCCTCCATCTGGGCAATTTCTAACTGAGCTACACGACGAACGTGTTGTGCTTCCGCTGCGGTTTTTCTCGCAGCGACCAATACAGAAGACCGACTATTTCGGCTAGTGTGCGTTGTGACAGATTGAGCACTCGAGAAAGGTTTTAACTGAGATTAATGTACCTGAGTTTCCCCACTGATAGCCTGTGTAGATGTAGGTACTGCAACGCCCTCACTACTCGACTGGAGAGGTACATTAGGATCATCTTGAGACAATTTCGTCTGTGACCTCGTTACAACCATTTTGCTTTCTGAAAAGAGTACTTAAAAAAAGAAAAAAACTGTTGTGGATTCGTTTTCACTTTACACTAGTTCAAATAAATAAATAACTCTTCGAAGGACCACTTATTGCTGAATGGGTCTACTTGGTTAGGATTTTCTTGTGAGAAATTAAGAAAAGCCCTCTTCCCTTCAAGCAATTTTTTTATTATGTCATAAAATCAACAAAAAACAAAATAGTATCAAAAATAGACAAAAAAATATAAAAAAGAGAAATATAGAAAATGGGCAATCAAAAAGGTGCCATTTCGCCACACCAAGATTTAAGCTTAGTAGTTTTGGTAGCTCGTTTTCCGCGCAAAAATCACCGCGCTTCGTCCGACGGAAAGTAGATAGCAAGGTCTCATGATGAACTCTTAAATGAAAATATCTAACATGGTTTAAAATTATTAACTACATCGATTTGATTAAATATTCAAAAAAACCAGGTTCCTCTTTAACAAGAATAAAGTCTTATACTTCATATGCCTCTAACTATAAGATTTTTGTGTATTACCTATTTTTAAACTCCAGAGGTATTACTATCATCCCTAATAATATTATTATAACATCCTCGATACCTACATGATATTAACTCTATATTATATTAAACCAAAACAAATACCAGAAATATTACTTTCACCAAAGGTTATTCATTCTGAAATATTAACATATCCGCTCTTAAACCTACTAATTTGTTTGCATTTCAAGTATGCTTTATTAATATTCAATACCAGTTGTATTGATTGCCTTGGGAACTGCAAAAAAACACATTGTCAGCTTTCAAAGTACATGTTATATTTTCAATAGAAAACTGTATTACTTTGTACTATATTGGAATTGAAAAATTGCAGATTATTATGTTTAAAAATATATTAATCAGGGTCTATCTCTGAAATTCTCCATTTATTTATATCACATAACTTGTAGAGCTTACTAATATACACAACAATTAACCCATGCATTTGACGGGTATAAAGGGCAAAACACACAGGGCATGGACGCGGGTCAGGCGCGGGCCGGGTGGGTGCGCGGATGGTTGAATTCCATGTATGTATTTATATCACCAATGGTCTGTGATTTATATGGACAACATCACACAGATGATAGAACGAGGCCGCGGGTCGGGCGCGTGGCGGGTGTCGCTGTGTGATGTCTTCCATATAAATACAGGGAATTCAACGCGCCACGCAACCGACCCGGCCCGCGCCCGACCCACGCCCGCTCCCTGTGTGTTTTGCGCTTAGACCATGTGTAAAAATATACATACACAAACTATTATAATACAAACTGTTTATAGGTTTAAAAATACCTATAAACAGTTTATATTTTTATTTGTAAGGGCCTGTACGCCGACCTTTAGGAGCCTATATTTATTTTCTTTATAAATATACTTGCTCATAGGTATATGTACAGTCGATGTCAAAAGTCCATATAGAATAAGCAACTAAGATGCCTTATTAGTTACAATTTCACCCTCTAAGTAACTTACATAATCAATATTCATCTTGTAGGTTGACATTGTTATTGTTTTGAACCTAATGTTGTTCAATTAAGGTCAATATTTTGGACACATTATGGTTATGTGGATAGTTGATTCAGATTGCTAGCGCACAGTTTTAGCAGTAAAAAGCTATGTATGGACATCCGACGTCGGCCGTACATAATAGGAAATAAGCTAGTCTTTACTCGAAAGGTATACAGATACAAAATTTGCATCTGCATTACATCTCACAATTTATCATTTTCTGTCTGCTTTGAAGGTGTAATGTTTTTCATTATGAAATATTTACACATGTACTCCGAAACAGTGTCATTCGTCTTTGAGTCTCGAGGCTGCTACTCGTATAACTGTAACAAGGTGGTCAACCACTGTGTCTAATCTTTCTATTTTCGGAGTGCCACACCACACATTGGTCATTAAATCGGAACAAATGAATAAATAATCATGCCTGTGTCGGCAAGCGTACAATACCTAGGGAGCTGGCGGCGATTTCAATATTCTGATGCTGCAAGTTTTTATCAAAGATTGTAATAATTTAAGTACAGGTTTACCTTATCGTTTGCTAGCTTGCTTGTGGCTATTTATTTAAAAAAAAACGAATCTTTTGATAGACGAAATCATTTCGACCATTCTGAATACTGTAAAAATCCCTTTTCTAACTTATTCACAATCTTCAAGGATACCGTTGATATTATGAAAAACTTACTTTTATTTAAGAGTAGGTACCGATATACCAAAAAGTGGAAACCTGAGCCATCATTTTGTTTCCTACTTAAAATGTGGAAATCTAGTCAAGGACGAATTGTGTACAAATTGCGAGCAATAGATTTAGATGATCTTTTTAAAATTACTTAAAGTAATATAGCATTGCAGTTTTAGTGCAGTCTTATATTTTATAATTAAATTTTAGCTCCCGATATGCGAGCTATTTTGCCATCGGCTCCTTATCTATGACAGTTTACACCCATAATCTTTATTTTGATTTCAATCAGTCTGTGCTTGCCCCCGTTGTGCCCAATGCGCGCATTTGTTTATTTTATTAGCCAACTGGTTCTATTACGTACCTAAAGTATCAAACTATGTTACATACTTTATTAGATTGACGTGAGTTAATGCTAACTTTATTTTAGAACTCATTATTCATAAACAGTTACCTAAGGCTTAAAACGTGAAATATAATGTAATAAATGTCTCAATTATTTCTATATTATAAAAGTAGGTAAGCATATTCATATTTTAGCAACACGTGGCAAAGTAAAACGAGGCAGGTCTATGCCAATAATATTGCATGGGCGGCTTTTAAACCGGTTTCATATCAAAAATCATTTGAAAGGTTCAATCAATCCTGCTATTTAAAGATAATGGGAAAAAAATATATATAACTATTAGGTTATTCAAAACACAATCGAAAAAAAATTGCTGATATGTTCGAATTCTCGAAAAAACTTAACTCATAATATAGATAAGGATTTTACAATAACTATAATAATAATAAATACAATAACGTTATTAAAAATATTTAAATTTTCAAGCACAGTTTTTGTAGAGTGCTCTCGTTAAGGTCGTAATGTGAACATAATATTATCTTCTTTACTACCATCTTGAAATGATAATCATTGTAGTTCAAGGTCCTTCTGCTTGATGTGAAATATAGCATAATATACCTACTTAAAAATGATAATAATATTACATATAATAATGGAATTCCTGAACTCAAATATAAGAATTTGGTGAGAAAAATTACTAAGCGTCTGCTCTATGCTATCAGCGTTACTGAGCAACCTCGACTGTACATAAATATTACAACAATGCAATTAACGGTTCTGGTATCGTTCCCTAACTTGCTTTTAATTGCAGATTTTTAGGTACCTTCCGCCCTTGTTCTGTGAAAAATTTAAACAATTTTATGTTATCTCATTCAAGATAACTGACAGCGTGCGTCGTGCAGGGTCGCCCTCTACATATTATGCGGTCAAGGAAGATGGTTTGCAAGAACCGACAATTATCAGTCTGTCGTGGTTTGAAGAAACATAAACTGTAACAACGTGCACAAGCAAAGGGAATGCTGTTCCTGAAATATAGATATCTGAGTACATTCATTAAAATGGGGTTTAAATAATAATACGGCATAGGTAACACGGGAAAAGGTGAACAACATAAAAATTTAAGCCAGGAGTGCTTTAGCACCCGTGCTATGATAACCTGCGTTACGGGCAAAATATTATTCTCGGTAGAAATGGCATTCCGAACCAGTAGTAGAATCGTATGACGATTTAAAAAAGTACTTAAGTTTTATTAGGTACAGTTTATTTGAATAAAACTGTATTTTTGAATACTTGGATTTAAATTTAAAATAGGTAGGTAAAATTAATCTAAACGCAATTTAAGGTTTCGAGATTCACATATTCTTTATCCCATAATCATTTTCCAATCATTAAACATTAGTTGCTAAAATAGTTAGTTACTTGCTAAAATATTAGCGCAATACGTGTCAACTGTCAAATATTATGAGAGATTTAAGCCAGGTTTAAGATTAATATTGTATACTGTAAATTACTACCGTAAATTAAATTCTCGCTCTAGCATCATTTCAATTATATATTATTATATATTTAACAACGTCATAAATTTCCTTACGGCAAATACTTCTTGTTAAGAATTTTATGTCGAAATGCGAGAGCAGTTGTACAATACTGGGCGTTTCCTTGAGTAGGTAAACTTCACACTTTCACCGAGTCAAAAACGCTTAGTACTCCATTATCAATGATTGTCATTTTACCACATTTGCATTCAGTAGGTACGTAATAATTATTTAAAACTTATTACGCATTCGCTTCTGTGCATAGAGATGGAATAGGTATACACTCTGAGTTTCAAAACATCAAACCATATGCGACCTACTAGTTGTAAAATAGTTATACGTTACCAACTATATAAATAGTGCACCACATTTTTTTTTCATTTTTTTTAGTCTTCTTGCTTTTTTACCGATATTTTGCTAGCAGCTCTGATATAGCTTACCAATCTAAAAAAGAGCCTTATATTCGGCGCACCAATGAATATGAGTTAAATACATTATTTATCAATAATGCGTATCGAAATCAGATATGAAAAACATATTTTTGGCCCAAATCTAAATTGCCCCCATTTTCCTTTAGTGGACTACTCGTAAGTCAATTAATGAGTATACAAATACCACACCCTACCAAACTAGAAATAGGAATTTGGTTCAAGTATATTTTTGTAGTCTTTAAATAAAATAGATAGATAAATAGCCATTAGGTAGTTATCTGAATCACTCAAAATAATTAAAAAGATATGAAGCTTTTTATTTATTTAAAACCATATTTAATAATATGTATTTGCTCTTGTGCATATTCAAATCATACAGCATTCTGCTGAGCTGGAGCCTTTTTTCGGGTTATGCTACACATTACTCCTGTTATCCCGGCGCTTTTGTCACCTAAGCACTTTAGCTCATTGCTGGTGGTGTTGATGATGGAGGCGCCGGGGTAGCATACTTGAGGTGAGCAAATGTGTGGCAAAACTGGAAAATAAATGTTTTTTCTTTCTTTCTTTCTTTCTATTTTATTTCGGTATGTATAGTTTATATATTCGATATACGAAGTATATATAATATTTTTATATATTAAGGTTGTATTAACTATAGGCGTAATCTATTTTGAATCTATCTATATCTATACTTATAATAAAACTGTAACTGGAAGATTTCTGTACATTTAATATATTCTGAAAATTATAATCGTGCTTTAATATCGATACTGAGCCCAACACAGATTTTTATTTAATTTTTGTCTGTCTGTCTGTCTGACTGTATGGCCGCGCATCACGCGAAAACTAAAGAACGGATTTAAATGAAATTTGGTATAGCGGTAGCTGATACTCCGTGTCAATATATAGGATAGTTTAAATCTGAACTGATTTGAATAAATCTTTCTTTATTAGAAGGTATGTATCATCAGGTCAGTTTTGCCCAATTTCGGTGAAGATTTGATAAATATTATCAGAGATAGAGGACAAAACTCCCCAACAGATAACAGCAATTCACTTGATTAGGACTTAATAATATCTTCTTCGTGGCGTTTGGAGGAAACAACATTAATTATAAAACATTGCGACCAAGAGAAAATCTGTCAACAGCCGTCAATATACCTAATTTACTGTTTACATCGGTATTTCCATAATATTTTGGTGCCATATGTTTGCCTGTGATATGTGGACTTAATTTCGTGTATTTAAAAATTATGCCGAACAGTTTCTTCTTCTGAGGAACTATTTATTGTAGCGTATGGTGAAATAGAGATTTGAATAACCACTCGAAACGATCAAGCTGCTTCAATAAATAACACCATATTATCATGCATGTTGATGTGCAGTATAGCTCCATCAATCGGGTTGCAGATCAAGACCTACAAATTTGTGGCCTGCAAATTACCCCATAGAATTTTTGAATTCGTTATCTGCCCCCGGGCTTCCATCGCACACATTGAATTTAAAAGTTGTAGTACCTATAATTCTGCTGAGAAACCTAAGCCCACCAAAATTATGCAATGGCACCCGCCTAAAAGTGACGACTTTACAGCGCAACGTTATAGAAGCGGAGGTGTTCCTCGAATACCTCTAATCCCCAACAACTTTTCATTCCATTTTAAACGGGTACAGTTTCCTGTCAGCGTCTGCTATGCCATGACAATAAATAAAGCGCATGGACAGACGCTGCGCACTGCGGGCGTAGACCTCACCACCAGCTGCTTTAGTCACGGGCAGTTTAAGGCCAATCAAGGCCTATTTAAGGTAACATTTTCGTAGTTAATTATTTTATTAACGCCACTGCATGAATAACAAACGCGAACGAAGTCGCAGGTATAGCTTGACTTGATCTTTTAATATTATAAATGCGAAAGTGCAGTGTCTGTTTTTCTGTTATCTTTTCATGCCTCCAACCACTATATATTTTGGCTCTATTTTTTAACGTTCGGCACAGATTTAGCTTTCGTCGTTCGTTGAGACAGGCATAGGTAACCTATATATAGGTTATGAACATGAGCATTTGCTTTATCAAAAAAATTGTTATTGTGTTTATAATGTTCATATCGGTTAGCAGTCTTTCTCAATCTTTAGCATCAATAAACTTTAAGTATACATAAATCTTAACTTATTTCTTATTTTCTTGGTGTAAAATATGTCAATAGTGTTAATTCGGTTATGCACAATCCTACTAATCTTACTTCTTACTATCTTACTAACATTATAAATGTGTTTGTTTGTTTGTTGGTTGTTGGTGGTTTGTCCCTTAATCACGTCGCAACAGAGTAATGGATTGACTTGATTTTTCGCATGGGCATAGTTGAGGACCTAGAGAGTGACATAGGCTACTTTTTATAAAAAGTAAGTTTATTAAAAAGTAAGTTCCGGAGGTCCCGAGGGATTTTAAAAACTAAATCCACGCGGACGAAGTCTCGGGCATCAGTTAGTACCTATTATATAAATGTTAATGAAACGCCTGCTCTAATTATTAAACTACATGTCAACCCAGCGAGAAATCAATCTTGTATATATTTACGCTGGCGCTGTCTTGTACTACGCGCTTTTCAAATATTATAATTAATTTGTAGGGTAACCGCATGAAATAATTAATCACCCATACTTTATTATAAATGTCAAAGATATTGAAAATATTTTAATTATTATAAATATACCTGTAAATAAAGAAATGTGAAACTGTGTCTTACTGTCTGCTATTCTTTAACATCCCATCTTTTCAACAGATTTTGATGTTAGATACAGCGATAGGTTGCATTCCGGGGAAGGTCATAGGCTAGGAAAATTCTCGCGGGAATCATCTATTTATACATAACATGTTTTTGTAAGGTTTTTAGATTTTACAGTGGTGACATGATCACTACGTGACCAAACCACTTTAAATAAAAAACTTGAGAAGTGTCAAGGGACACCCGGATGGAACGAAGTTCCTTTCGATTACTGAAGGAATTGTAATAAAATTTTATTTTGTTTAAGTTATAATAATATTTTTTTGTCTGTATAAAATCTCTACTTACCTAACTCCATCAGCAATATCCGGAACTATATACAGAAACACAGTCAGGATTCATTATTGTTATTATTTTTTATTATACAAAAAACCTGTATACACTCAACAAAAATAATCGTCGCGACACCACACTGTTCAATGCGAAATGGAAAGACGAAACGAAAAAACTATTGAAAACATAATTCTTTAAAATTATTTCACCTTTTTATTTTCAACAACTTGAAGTCAACAACACAAGTAGTCATAGCAACCAAAATCATCTTTTCATAAAAAGTGTCGTTACAACTTTTGGTCTTAATTTTTTCCGTCTAGCCCCCTTCCGCAACGCGCGTTAAGGAACTCCGTTCCAATAAGATTTATAAAAAAAATACATATAAAATCTGAGTATCGCATGCAACAATAAAAAAATATATACAAAGTATCGCCTCTAAATGTAAGTACCTAATACTTTTTTTTATTATTAAAAAATTCGGTCGTTGCCGTTTTTCAAATCCCTCATTTTTTACCCTGGGATTTCTGGGAAATCTCTCTAAATATAGGTAGTCTTCAGACAGCTACTACTGTTATACATACATACAGGTACCTACATATAGAGATAAACTAACCCTGATAATTCTTGTGGGGCCTCGTACTTGATATGGCAGGCGCGGCAAGTCATGTCAACGCAATTGCTCCCATTTACTGCTAATCAGTCGCAAGCACTTTAATGAACTATGCTAATGCACAATCCCCAAGTAACCATTCGTCATAGACAAAAGTAGTAACGCCCGCAATAAATCAAAGCTATTACAACTCACATCGTATTTAACGCTACGATTGTCAAAGACATTTCTAAGCGCAACAAAAGATAATCGCATACTACAAGTCGTATAACTTATACGAGATAACCCGGAAGAGGCGCTGACGCAATACGAATTTTCGTACCTTCCCTTTTCTTTTATCTTGTCTTTTTTTCCGTATATTTCTTTTTCCATCCCTTCGTCTATGACAGACAGCCTATCAAAAATATATCAATCAGCGTATCAAAAAGTCTTTTCTTATACTGAAAATGCGTATTAATTAGAGTTGGTCGCATCACACACATCGAAGCTGCTAACAACTGACTTCGTCGTTGACGCGAATTTCCGGTGCGCCCGATGCTGAAGAAATTCAATTTAGATAAATAAAATTATATAATAACTTGACTGCGAATTCGAGCGATAAAACGAATGAGATTCTAGTGAGTTTTGGTACTAAACAGAATCGTAATGTTTAGCGGTACTGCTTTACTGGTAGAGTCACGGCCGGAACTCTGGTTAATTTACTATAACACAGTTAATTAGGCATTGGCAAAATATAAAACGTACCTAACTAATTGCTTACAAATACAAAAGAATTTTATAGACGAAATATATAATATCCACGAAAACCTGTTTGCGTGTTTACCCCAGTACATCTCGAAGTTGTAAATTATATAGTTTTATTTTAATGAAAATGTTGTATATCTTAGAGCTACTATTTTAAATTTACCTTAAATACAATATATATTATTGTCCTGAAATATTGAAGGCGGTTTTTTTTTAACTATAGTAGTTGTTTACGTTCCATTATATTGTTACAAGATGATGCCCGCGACTTCTTCCGCGTATATAAAGTTTTTTTTTTATTCCCGCGAGAACTCCTTTATTTTCCGGGATATAAAGTAGACTATATACTTCCCCGGGACGTAACCTACCTTTATACCACATTTCTTCAAAATTGACGAAAGATAGGCCGTTAAAGCTTAGCAAATAGACAGACACTTTCGCATAATTATAATATTAGTATGGATTATATTCGTCATAGGTAACTATTACTGCTGTGTACCTATTACTATTACATAATTGAACAATTTCATTAGTTTTAGAAATTTGAGAAGCATTATTAGATGGCTAACCAACGAACGTAAAAAAATAACTTATTTGCATAATATATCGTATGCATACGAGTCTTGTTCTGATGATTATTATGAAAACATTACCTCACAACAAATTTAGATTAGTTAAGCAGGTCACAATAACTGGCAATATTGTTAAAATATCCTTGATAACTAACTGTTACACACACACACACACACACACACACACACATTTATATATATAGTATTTAGTATATAAAATATATATTTATATATAATATATAAATATATAGATATAGGTAAGTATATATATTTTATACTTAAACATAATATTTAACTAATAAATTTGTACCTACTAACATAAATTATTCTCGTTGATTTTGTATACTTGTTCAAAGATCAGGTTAAGGAACTGGTTTTAAAAAGTGGTTTTCTTATAAAATAGGCCGTTGAACTTTTTAACGAAAAGAATTATGTAATTCGTCACATAATTTTTATTTTCACTTAGGGCCGAATTTTACGTCGCCAAATAAGCTTCAACTAAGATGTTTTGACAGATTTTCAATATAGACACTGTCAGTAGGTACTTACTTAAGTGATTTCTCATGGATTTCTCAGTGGAACATTTATTTATATTCAAAAATATAATTATTATTTCGAGCGCTTGTGATAATTTGCTTATAGCTATAAGCTATGTAATCGGTGGGCCATGGCATCAAGCCTTGCATACTGGCCCCGTCGATAGAAAATTTGAAATTCGAGTGTTATTTCGACTGATACCAGTACTATTCCTACCTATTCTGTGCTAATACTGTGAGTGGGAATTGTTTTGCCGTAAGTCGTTTTCCTGAAGTCGTTTAACTTATGTGAATAATTTATCTTTGATGGCGAACATTACAATTTAACACAATCTCGTGCGTCATTTGCAGGTACTTATAAGAAAAAATGTAAAGTGAAATAATAATAACGCTCCGTTGACCGATTATGGTTTCTGTGAACGCAAAATCTTAAGATATGACCAAGTTTCTCATCAAGTAGATGTTAAATAAGGCCACGATGCCTTTGATTCTCTATATTAACTTTCCGCGAAGCCTTAAAAGATTCAAGAATTTTAAAGGGGAACATACCTCTTAGAATAGAGTGCACATATACGAAAATTATTGAAATTCATTCCCCTAACCGGTGCAAGTATTTTTATTGACGCTTGTGTATATGCAACATGTCCGTTTAAAGAAAATATTAACGCGTATTACGGGATAAATATTTTATTATCTGTATATAGGTATGATTAAGACACAGGCTTTTATATTAGATCGTGTTATGAGTTATGACGCTTGCTCGGCTTGCGTCGATTTTGGTCCTGCACACATAGGCGGTGTGAGCTGGAATTGATATAGTATATGTACAAATTGTGAGATGGGTTCAAGAACCGCAGGTAATTTTTCGGAATATGTATCGAACTATTGAAAGATAAGAATGTCTGGCATTTTAAAAAAAGCATGGTTATATCGAGTTGAAAATGAAATACTTATTGTTTCTGAATATTTTATGAATTCCACCTCTCACTCATTTAAATAATTAAAAAATTTTAATCATGCGAAA
The DNA here is from genome assembly GCA_923060345.2 of Erebia aethiops. Lineage (NCBI taxonomy): Eukaryota > Metazoa > Arthropoda > Insecta > Lepidoptera > Nymphalidae > Erebia > Erebia aethiops. Next base: position 6,007,210 of record OV281079.1, on the reverse strand, counting down.
CCGTATCATATGATTACTTGGGTATGGACTATTAATAACCATTAAAAAAACATTATGATATCCATAAAACCATTCAAATACCAAAAAACAAAACCACCTACACTATACGGTTTCATCTCTTGATTATTGGTACAAACACGCACTTAACATGCCTTTTCTAGATAAGTTTTTTTTAAAGCCCACGTCGTATCTGCAAGTTAATGATAACATGCGTAATTATGCGTTCTATTTCTCGAACAAAACAAAACATTGTTAATCTAAAACGATAATATATTATTATGAATCAGGTTTAGCTTTAAATTACCTACGCGTTTTGGTTTCAATTCTCATAAAATTGATTAATAAAGTTTCTTCTGATGAACCGTGTCGGAAAATCAATATGCCAACTATGAGAAATATACATTTGTTTCTAAATAACTGGTTAAAGAAATATTATCATATCATAAGATTAAGACATTTAGGAGGAATTTAGGTATATTAGTTTCGCGTTTAACAAAGGCTTCAAAGGATGATGAAGAAAGTAACGCCATGACATGTATCTAATAAACTTTATTCGCATTTTATGTCTAAAATAAATAATATTCGAGCGAAAACAAACTAGGGACTAAATAAACATTTAATAAAACCACGTTTTGTCCGATCGTTCTACTGATTACTGTACACGCTGCAGGCTACTTAAACATAAAATAATGTTACGCTCGTCAGACGTTTTTTATCCCTAGTGTGTTTTTGCTCTTATTATGACAGTAGCTTGATGTTGTGCCGCTCTTTAGTACACATACCTACTTACTTAATTCTGAACATTGACCTCTACGTGACAACATGAAAACAACAACAATATAGTTTGATGATATATTGCTAACACATTCGTGTGCGTTGTCGAAACTTCGCGTCAAAATTTTTAGTAAACACATGTTACTGCACATTCGTTGCTATGACTGTTACATCATAGTTGAAATTCGTGTGGAAGTCTACATTTGAGAAACGAAATTCGGCGACCATAGAAACGGGAAATAGAAATGTTTTCCGCCGTTTTCAATACCGTACATCGTTTTTGTAATTTTTAGCTACTTAAGACAAATATATGTATATATATAAAATAATATTTAAAATAGATGATGCCCGCGACTTCGTCCGCGTGGATTAAGGTTTTTGATTCCCGCGGGAACTCTTGAATTTTCCAGGATAAAAAGAGGCCTATGTCCTTCCCCGGAATACAACCTATTCCTGCACCAATATATTAATATCTTTTGCGACGTAAATGAAACCGTAACGAAATGCAAAGAACGTTTGCTTTTACAATAACGCGCACTGATGTTTAACTTGACATTTGTGCGGCGACAAGCTCACACTCAACTGTCTCTAGTACTACGCATTTAGATTGGCTGATCCATTTAAGTTTCTTTTATGTACGTAATAAAATAAAAAGCTTTTGCTTCATAAAGGATTTTGCTATAAAATATGTTTATTTTGAAAATTTTGTAGAAGTAGGATTTTGTTCAGCATAGCCATTTCGTTTTTCAACACTCCTTTTCCACTACTATATACATTCTAAATTCTGTGTTGGCGACCAATATCATTCAATGTAGAAATATGGCACGCGAATACGAGACGTGACCGTGGCAGATCGGTAACTTAATTATTGGTAGATTAAAAAACATATGCACCAAAAGTGAAAGAGAAAATAGTTTTGCCGTTCCGGATGCAATTCGTTTACGTGTAGTCTATAAGTTAACTAAAAAGAAGTCTGTAACTTCAGATACAGGCTGTTTTAAAAAGCATTAGCATTTCAATCCAGCACCGGTCTCCATTTAGAATCAAGTGAAGATTCGTGCCAAGTAGTGGAAAGTCGAGAGAGTTCATAAAGTTTATTTTTTTAACATATTTCATGCGGAAACACATAAATGCGTTCAAACTAAAAAGAATTAATGATTATTATTATCCGCAATCCCTATTGTGACTACTAAAAAAATGTTTATTGAAACAGGTAAGTAGCGTAACGCATGCGTATTTTGAGCGTAGGTAGCCACCAATAAATCAAAAATTCCACCCGAGTGACGCTGGGACGGGTCAGTAGTCGTAGTAATTTATAAGAGACCTTGCGCCGGCGCACTTGATAAACGGCCTATAAACACCGTTCGCATCGACCTTCGATATAGAGTTCCATCCGCTCTGTACTAACATGGCTGAACAATAATAGTTTTATAACATTTATTAAGGAAATCCCATAAACAAGAATTGTTTAATTTTTCCTCAGGGCAAAAACATACTTGGGACCGAACAGGAAAAAATGTCAAAAATGGGTCTGAACCACCACTCGTAACTTACCTACTAATTTTTTTTAATAAGTACCTGTTACCTGTGGTATTTTTAGTAGATATAGGTATGCCTGAGGTCTACAACCAATAATCCCTTTAAAAAATACATTAGCTTACTACTTTAAGTTATTTATAGGTGCGTTCTGCGTTACTCTATTAACACTCATAAGCAATAGTCTGGTATTTAATAGACAGTAAAAGGTGTTGCTATGACTGCAAGTTGTTATTGCTAAGTCCAACCTATCAAACTCGTACTCTTAAAATATTATACAAAGGCTAACGTGATTACAGATTAGGTGATAGTAATTGCCTCATAATTACATATCGGTAGACTATACCAGTACTCGGTGTGCGACTATTTCGTAGCTCGAACGAGTTAATCAATCAAAATGAACACACAATGATCGGGCCAATTAGCTCCCTAGCAAAACTGCAGGCCCACTGCAATTGAGTAACATTTCTAAGTAATGCTTTATTGTCTTTCTGATTTTGAAATAAGATATCGCCCGATAACAAACTGTTTCTAGGTTACGTGACAAAAACGAGTCTATTTTTTTTAACAGAGTCATAGAACAAAAAGTTACAACCAATTTTCCATGAATTTTAAATGCTCAAACAAAATATTAATCAATTGTTATTGGTTTTTCTCTTCATAGGTTCAAGTATACTGTTCTTAAGTTGATGGAATTTTTTTTAATTTGTTTTGTGTAAGAGCTCAGGTCTTTTTAAGGGTAGTGACGAAACTACAATAATTCGAATCAGCCGAGTTAAAGATGGCCCTTTAACTCGGCTGATCCGAATTATTAGGTGATTATGTAAAGGCCAAGGTTTATATTGTACTAGCCGATGCCCGCGACTTCGTCCGCGTGGATTGAGGTTTTTTGGTTCCCGCGGGAACTCTTTAATTTTCCGGGATAAAAAGTAGCCTATGTGTTATTCCAGACTATAATCTACCCCAGTGCCAAATTTCATATTTCATCCAGATCCGTTCAGCCGTTCTGGCGTGAAAGAGTAACAAACATCCATACATCCATACATACATCCATACTCACAAACTTTCGCGTTTATAATATTAGTATAAGATCTATTACATTGAGGGCTTTTACTTGAATAATATAAAAACGCACTACCTAATCGTCTATTTATTTCTTTATAACTATTTAATGTTCGCGACTCCACTCACATTAAATGAAGGTATTCCCAGGTGCAACCTACATCTGTGTGTACCAAATTTTGACAAAATCTGATAAATAGACAAGCTGTATAAAGCTAATAGACCAGATAGGCAGACACACGTTCATAATAATAGCATGAATTAATCATAGATATACCTAGATTTTTTTCCCATTAATATGAGTAGGTATATAGTATAAACAACCTATACTTACTAAAATTACATTCTAACCTTAAAATTATACTAAGAAGTAGTCCATTGACGCATCTTAGTCTTTCTTTATTCAATTTAAAGACACTATGTTCTTGTGTTCTTTAAATTATTAGTTTAATTAAATAGATATAGATAATTATATAGATCGAAAAGCATTTTGTCAGTTGCGGTATACTTTAGACTTTTTTCTTCACAACCGTCTCCTGACAAGAGCCTGACAATGTTCAATTTGGAAATGTACCTACAGACAAATATTTCATTACCGCGCTCGCTGGTATGAACTAATAAAATATATTCTAAGCATTTAGGTGTCAAAAACACAACTAAGTACTTCAACGGGCATCTCTCGCCATCCGTTTATTCTGAGTCGTGGCCAAGTCCATTCTTGCAAGTAGGTACGCATTACGTGCTACGACATAACTGAATCAAGGCCTGGTTCACACGAAATTGCTCACACATTACTCCTATTACTTAATTATTTGTCTTATCTTTTCATGTTATCACATTTAAGTTAAACTATGCAGGTAATAGCAATCTCATTACATACTGGACCTGTGTTTTTTGCGGAAGCGGATAGCGATATCAATGTCAATTCTTGCAGCGAGATAGCTTACTTCTTATCCTGAGGAGTCCAAGTTTTGTGTACTAAAAACTTGCATAATTTGATTTACCACATTGCAGTACTTACTTCTTTTTCACGCGACTCGCGTTTATCTATAGCTTCTAAACCAATAAAATAATGAACTGATCATATTATTTGAATCGAAATTAATGAATGATGTTGCTATAAAAATAAACTAGTAGTAGTAATAGAAGTTATAGTGGCATCAATAAATGAAGGAGAAATAATTAGTAGGTTAAATAGAGGAAATATAAATTTAATTACTCGCGGTAATAAAATAACAAAAAATAATACTATCCTATAGTGAGTCATTCTTTAATACTTTATATGCAGCACATAACATTTACATAGTTATGTTAATCTAATTATGACTAATCGATATTTTTCACATGTTTTTTGTAACAAAAGGTAAGATTCTAAGGATCCTATTCGTTAAGATGAATAAAGTACCTAAGTAGGGTAATACGTATATATATATATATGTTGCATGGTCGCAATGCATCTTTAATTTTTTCATTATTTACTATGCCCAAAACATTCACGTAATTTCCAAAAACAACTGTACAAAGTTTCAATTCAATCAGAGGAACGCAATATATTACGATGTAAGAAATAATATAACTTCTTATTTATGAATATTTCCTGCAGTGAATGCACATGCAATCCAACCTTGACAAACAACACTATCACTTATCAGTTTAGAAACAGACAAAGGAAGTCCAAGACAATGTAATCAGTGCTTATAATCAATTCTTAAGTCTTATAAGAGAGACGAGATAAAGGAAAATAATTTTATAAATTATTATCTGCGTTTTCGGGGTTCCGTAGTCAACAAAGTACCGATATAGTTTCGCAATGTCCGTCCGTCCGTCCGTCCGTCCGTGGTTTATCTCAAGGTAATAGAAAGCTGTAATTTGGCATGGCTATCCATATTAATTACGCCGACAAAGTGGTCAAATAAAATAATGATTATTAGATAATAAATATTTAAGAGAACCTCTCCTAGACGTAAAGTGGAGTTGTATTTGTCGTCTGTCACATGGTGTACACTGTACGGTATCGATGAATAGTTCGTAATAGTAGTTTGTGACAAAAGAGCGGTAAGTATAGTAGAGGATCCCAAATAAGATCAACCTTCACTCATCTGCTTACCAAATAAAAATTATATTAAAGCGGTAAATAGGTTTTTACATACGAGTTGACTCATGTCAGCCCGATGCCAACAGGCGAGGGCTGATCATCGTCACGAGTTTGTTAAAACCTTAACGCCCGTGTATCACATATTATATATATACATCACATATATTTTTCAATACATTTGTGAGAAAACTTGAAAATAAAACTCCAGTAGGTACTCACTCGAAAAAGGTTTCTCACGCCCGTACTTATTTCGAGATTTTTGGCGGTTATTAATAGCGCGATTTTTTTCTCACATCTAAACTACCTAAATTGTTGATTTGATTATATTATTCCAAATCGCTTAAACCACTCATATTGATTAATAATTTATAGGAAAAACTCAATGAAACTATTAAAACTGCGCGCATATAGATTAAAGATTTATTATTTACGGCGCATTATTGAAATTACTTTTTTTTAATTTGCTTCATGTTTCTAGGTTCTAGCTCTTAATTTCGAGTCTCGACTATGTAGTCTTTACGTTGATGATTTAAAAATTTAAAGTAAAGTAGGTAAGTTTAAAAAAGTTAAAATCTTATCATAATTAAATTCCTTTTTTTAATTTCATGAATTAATTTCATCAACCCACATCTAAATGTATTATGTTTTAAGTCTTTTTCATACAAAGTCAACATCATTATATGAACCTACTTGCAACAAAGCTTTTTATTTATAAGTAAAAAGTGTATTTATGGCCATTTTTTTGCAGAATTTCCTAATTCTGCAAAAGCACGAGGGAACGAGCTATTAGTGAATTTTTCGAGCAACTGTATTGAAAAAAATATTGCGGGTGTGGGAAATAAACCATTTTTTGAGTATATAGTCATCATCATGAAAATTAATATTTAGACTTTCGGTTAAAAACGAAGAGTTCTGCGCTTCAGAACTTTTTGAAATATCCACCCCCAAGTGATTTTCGGAAATTCCACATTAGCAGGGATAAGTCAGTAAGAAATACAAATATAATAAGCAATTATTCTAATGTTTTCACGTTTCTGGGAGTTTGACGCCACATTAATAATTTGAACCTTTTGTTTGCAAATGGATTTAATTATTTAAGTTGACCCTGACGATTTTCTTACTGAAAAGCTTGCAAATCACTGAACCGTTTTCTGAAACTTAAAAAAAAAGTTGTTTATTCCATTGCACAGAAGTCCAATCGAATTAACTAAACAAGGTGTTTTTATTATAAAATCTCTAATCAAAAAAGATTTTTGTACGTGAATTATACTTAGGTAGGTATATATTTTGGAAAGTTTTTTTAGGACAGATGAAATCTAGTAGAATGTTGACTGAACTTAGTCAAAGTCAAAGTCAAAAGTATATTTATTCAATTTAGGCACTTATTGACGTTCAGTTACATATAAAATATGATGGTGATAATCAGTTACGGTATCTTAAAACTAAAGCTACGACAGCAAACTTAATAACATAAGACTTAAATGAAATAGTAGTGGTACCTACTACCTATCAAATAATAATATTCAATAATTGTCCACCTTTAAGTTGATTTAATTGATATTTATTCTGAAAATGCAGTAGATCTGTATAATATGTTCCAAAAGTAATTGCAGTTGCAATACATTATTTATACCGTTTGGTCTGAAATCGGTTTGCTAATTTCTTAAAGGTATGTATAAGTAAGAACTTAAACCTAAAATCCACTTCGCTTAATCTAAATTCCGGGCGTCGAATTAATAGCCAATTGCAATAAATATGTATAGGGAAATTGCTTTAGAAATATGAAATAATTTAGCTTTGTGGTTGTCTTCGTCCTCGTTAATTCCGTTCTCCCGTGAAACTAGGTCTAATTTCACAGCCCAATAACATGAGATTTTTATGTAAGCTTTTATCCCTAGTTTCATTTGCTTCGGGGGTGGGTTTTCGTTAAACCCGTTACTGATCTGTCACTCTATAGGTATAATATACTTACTTAGAGTGAGAACGAACTACAGACAAAAACTTGTTGTTGGGGGGACCATAAAATATTATATACACATACATTATAAGAAGCTGCAGAGTGCACACATTAGCACGATAGGGCAAGACGTTGTTCTCCTCCGACGCGGTCGTGTTTTCCTGTTCGATTCCCAGTGCGTTTCGCTTTTAAAGGAACTGTCTAATTTTTAATGCTTGGTTCCTGATTTGGTCATAGGACAGTCAGTAATATAATATATTTATTGCGCTTTTATTATTAGTTCACTTGAAGATTTTCGTGAAGTATAACCAAGGACAATGATCGGTATCAAGTAAGTCACTCAGTTCGAGCGCGTTGAACTCTTTTGTTATAAAGATCTCTAATAAACCGACCTATTCCGCAACTTGATTAGAAAAGCAAAATAAAGTTTTCTTCATATTAGGACCTTAACATATCGATTTAAATTAATTATTTTCTCTGTTATTGTGATTATGATAATTATTTAAGTCTGGCAAACAAAATAATGTTTTTCTTTCATTTACTTAAGTTTGCACAGTTAAGTAAGTTAATTGTTACGTGCAGTTCCTGTTTTAAAAATCAACCAATAAGTATCGCAAATATGATGATAAAATTCTATAAGATCCGCGAGTTGTAATAATCATTATTACTTGCATAGTTTATCTTCAGACATAATATTATCAAAGAATGTTAAATCGAAAATGTAATAACATAATTATTAAGTTGAATATAAAATGATAAATATAAAGCTCTTGCAATTCTCACGCAGTTTCTAGCAATAAATAGATTGTCGATCACGCCAAGCATTCTAGGAGTCTCTTTGTTCTATTTCTATGGTAAATTACCGCCTATTTAGATATAGCAGTAAGGCCGCTGGAAGATAATAAATATTAAGTAACTGATTAATAATGTTGATACTGATGATACGCGTCAACCATTGTGATCTCTAGTATCCACTCACCGGATTAAGGTACGATTCCGTTGCTCAGACCGGCTGAAGACCATTTACACGTACGTTAGGTCGCTTAGAAACCATAAGCATCTAAGAAAGAAGTGCACAGTAAAATTGCGCATAGGCGTGGCATCATCATAATTATCTCAACCCATTACCAGGTCAGTACTGAGCACGGGTCTTCTCTCAGAAAGATTAGGATTATAATAATCTGATCTTGTCAATTACGACTTCACACACCTCACAGGCAAGCAGATTTTCTCACAATGGTTTCCTTCAACGATATAGTAAGTGATATTTAATTGCTTATAACGCAAATAGCTCTGAAAAAATTGAGGTAAGTGCTCGAGATCGAACCCTGGATCTCCAGTAGGAGGTCAACATCACACCCCCTGCTCTATCTATCACCGCCTCACGTAGGAATTACTTCGTATGTGCATCCATTTTCTATATAAATGATTTATGAAAAACTGAATCGTGCGATTACGCAGACGTGTTCAGCTACCGCACGCTTTGAATGATATCATTATTAATACAGTTTTATTCGCGTGTATCATTCGAGTCTGATCATGGTGATTGTTCCTGCAGATGCTCCAAGGCCGCGCTGTGTAGAGACTGATCCCTTACAGGTTAGCCCACTACCATCTTAGACTGCTTCATCACTTATCAAAAACATATAAGATAATCTCTTTACATCCAGCAAATTTTCAGACATGGCGTCAAGGTAAAGCATACATTCGCATGGCTCTTTCGCATACATTCGCGTCCAAAACGCACCTTAACACACCTCTAGTGGATTGTATAGAGGTCTCCTTCAAGGTCGCCTCTCTTATGAAATTGTCAGCTTTAATATAAAATTAATAGAACACATTGAGACCGTAACGCCCGTTGAACATGTATTTTACAATCTACAAAACTGAAATAAAGACAATCGCGTTCCCTGGCGCAAGTACCTACTGAAATTGTTACCCAAAACATTGCAGCACTCTTGCCCACTTTTTTCCAATAAACGTAAGTACCTACTTAGTTCCTGATTTTCTTGGCTGCTTAATAACAATAATAATAAATAAATAACTTCTTTATTAAGGCAACAGAGGCCCATGGGTGTTAGTACAATACAATCTTAAAAACTATGTTAGTATTTTGTTTCTAGGATTATTTATACTTTAAAAAACTATAAAAAACCAGAACGAGAACTTTAATAAAACGTTGCAGGATCGGTGACTCTAATTTACCCGCTTTCATCATCCGCATACTGTTTGAGCTTGAACGCAGCCTTGCCAGGAGGGATGCAGTCTTTTTTCTGATGATGGCATAGAAATCATCAGTGCGTGCCTCTGCAAACATGCTTGATGCTGAGCAAAATCGCGGCGAGCCCAACAGTATCCTGAATCCATTGTTGTACTGGACTCGCAAAGTATCTATAGCCTTATGCGTGTAGTTAGTCCACATGCCCCCCAGGTTAATGTTTTTCGTGAAATTCACGATTCATTTATATTCTTAAATCCATGTATCTCGTTCTGCTTTCAATCTTGATATATTTGTTCCTTATAAATTGCGATCGAAACTGTATCTTACGATAAACTTGAACTATTTAGAGTTTGTTGTGGGCTTTTCTCAGACCAGGGTGCGTTTGGTACCCTTGTAGCTTTAGTTTTAAGATACGGTAACTGATTACAGTAGTACAGTGTACCTAATTTGAATAAATGAACATTGATTTGATTAGATTTGATATTACTTCCGAGGAATTGAAAAAGTTATCATGTGAATTCTTGTATGTTCAAACACAGAATAGATAATTGGTTCAAGTAGTAGTTCAAGTCAATCGCAGTAACGTTAAGAATATTGCATCGAGTAGGTGCAAACTGCGAACTTTTTGTTTAATATTCCTACCTACACACTTTAAAGTTCTTAGTAGAATTTGCTTTCCGGTTCCGGTGATTCAAGATCCATACTCATAATAAGAAAGTGTGTGTCTGTCTGTCTGCTGCGCTTTAACAGCCCATCTTTGCAACCGATTTTGATGAAATTTGGTCAGAGATAGGTTACATCCCGGGGTAGTAAATAGGCTAAATACTTATCCCGGAAAAAAAATCCCCAGGGAATTTAAAAAATATACGACGTAGACGAAGTCGCAGGCATCATCTAGTAGTATAATTAGTAAGCAAGGTGAAATAACTGCCTCGTTGGTCTAGCGGTTAGCATAGTCGACTGCGGATCACGAGGTCCTGGGTTCGATTCCCAGATGGGGTTCTGGGTCCTGGATTCGATGGAAATTGGCGGTGTTTCACCCCCGTGCCGGTTATTATCACTAACGTGATAATAGTGGTTAAAGCCCGCCAACCCGCATTGGAGCAGTGTGGTGGGTCTAAGCTCTATTTCCCTCTCTCCTATGAGAGTGGAGGTCTGTGCCCAGCAATGGGACGTTAATAGGCTGTAGTGGTGGTGGTGGTGGAAGGTGAAATAATGCAAACATTTAAATGTCTAGTTATGTTCTAAACTTAAATATATCAATCATTGTCTTCGCGAAATATCTGTCAAATTCTTCACGCACGGTTGACTTTATAGTCCGGGCTTAGATGATGATTGCAACGATAATATGCTATCGTGTGTGTCCGTCTTTACTGCTGGCGCGCTCCCATTCTTCATATACCTACTTCTGATATTGATTGCTGCTAAATTGTAAGCCATGTCATTAATGACGTGTTACATAAATGCCTTTCCCCAGGCGTGGTCGTGGACGCCAGCGCCGGCATGATGTCAGTCAAACCGATACGATACCATCGAAAACGCACGAGGCAAAACCGATACCTCTAGCCTCGCCCATATAAAAATTTGACGGCAGTCTCAATTATTTTTTTAATGATTTGATACTCCAGAGAACTTTTCAATTCAAGAGTGATTTGGCATCACCATTAGGCAAGCAGATCTGATTGTAGCCAAGCGCTATCTAGTCTATAAAATATGAAAAAAAAAGTTTTACAAGTTTACTAAGTTTCTCAGAACAAACTAATAATACAACTGATAAACTAATGATACAACAATAACTTTTGTACTGAACACTTTTGTCGGTACAAGCTGACAGATTTTATTGCTTTGCAATTCCACCACCTAATATACCTAAATTCAGACCTGTTAAAAAAGATAGAAAACCGGTGTTACGGGCTAATATTTGTTTACACCCGAGGTCCGAGACAGCAATCTCTATGACCCGATATTTTACATTTCGCTTTGATAGTGCTTAGTCAAAGAGCTTGCCTTATCTTTGCAACATTTTTTTAATGTACTATAACTAGGATGCTATTAAAACCTGCGCTAACTATTCTTTTTTTTTTTCTTTTTATTCACTACAAGCTAGCCCCTAACTGCGATCTCACCTGATGGTAAGTGATGATGCAGTCTAAGATGGTAGCGGGCTAACCTGTTAGGGGCATGGCAGTTATATTAAACCCATACCCCTTCGGTTTCTACACGGCATCGTACCGGAACGCTAAATCGCTTAGCGGCACGTCTTTGCCGGTAGGGTGGTAAATAGCCACGGCCGAAGCCTCCGACCAGGCCAGACCAGGGAAAATTCAGAAATTATAAATTCCCAAATTGACCCTGCCGGGGATCGAACCCAGGACCTCCGCACGTTAAGGCGACAGCGCTACACACTGCGCCACGGAGGTCGTCAAACTATTCATAGGTATAATATTTAACCGTATAATTTTAGAGATCTACTTGTAGTAGATATTAGATAATGATGATTTTATCTTTTTGAAAAATTTAGTAAAAACCCTTTAAGTTTCTGGGATAAAAAGTAGCCTGTCAAGCCTAAGTAGCAAGTAGTAGTAGTAGTAAGTAAAAGTAGCAAAAGTAGCCTAAGGGATTCATTCATATCTTTTTCATTGAACTCATCGATTTACCAACTACTCGTTAAAATTGGTTAAACGGATGGTTCATTAAACATTAATATACGCACACTTGCGCTTGTATAATATTTTGTTGGTACGTTTATAATACGAGTAGTTGTATAATTTTTGCCTATCCTGAAAATAACTTAGGCACTGTTTTTGTCCGTTGTTGTTATGTAGCGTTATCTATTTCCACGCTCATTGTTTTTACGTATCTGTTGCATAAGAAATATAACCGCCGTCTCTCACACCACCACTTGAATGAATCACATAATACAGTTTTACATCTTTTTATGCAAAGATCGTTCGCGGTTAATGAACTTTGATATATAAAGCTGAGAAATATGCGTAACAAAATGCATTCAACTTAATTTTACGTGTGCAACTTTCTTAATTTTCCCTAAAAGTCAAAAGGTAAATACTTCTGTCGTTAAAGCTATTTTAAATTTTAATCAAGCAACGACCCACCAGCCTACCTACGTAGCTTGAACGCGTATTGCAATGGTTCCGTAAGGCTATTCAATTGTAATTAGCCACTTAATTTATCTCTATCTATACATATATACCTTAATTTAGAAATCGCTATCGCTATGCATTGCGGGTCTTTTCCTACTCACATTTATAGAAGTTTCTTGGAAAACGTCGAATTGGTTGGCAGTTGGTGTTTTGTTACGCATGCGAAGCCTAGAATTAATTGGTTTATTCATGCAATCAACAGATGAACAGCTACGTGTCTAATTACGGCAGCCCTACGCAAGCCCAACTTTCCATCTTGATTAAAAAACAGTTGACGAGTCTGGGAAATTAATCAAAACAAATGACAAAAATAGCTAGTAGTGTCACCAAGCAATACTCATCCCGACTCAATGCCACGTAGAAACCATATAGGATATCCCGCAACCAACTTAGACTGCATTATCAGTTATCATGTGAGATCGCAGTCAAGGGCTAACTTGTAGTGGATAAAAAATATTTTTTCTTTCTTTACCGTAACTAAACTATTTTGAGTTGTTTAGCATATGATCCTCATTTTTTCGGAAATCTAAATTCTAAATGTATTATTTATTTTATACCTGCTACTTACTTATTAATTATAAATTATAATATTAAGCAGGTCTTTTTCTTAAGGGAATTTTATTCTTAACAAAGATACTAACTATGTCCTAGTATTTAAGAGTTTTTGGTATCTTGTTAACAGTAAAATACTCTTAAGAAAGATACTTAAAGCTCTTACTAGGAAATAGTTACTTATCTACGTATTGCTGAAAATTTTTCATTTAATTAAACTCAAACACAAACTCAAAGTTTATTTATTCAAAATAGGTAATAACACATTACATATGCTGAACGTCACGTTTACAAAATATCCATACTAATATTATAAATGCGAAAGTGTGTCTGTCTGTCTGTCTGCTACGCTTTCACGGCCCATCTGTTCAACCAATTTTGATGAAATTTGGTACAGGGATAGGTTGTAACCCGGGGAAGGACATAGGCTATTTTTTATCCCGGAAAATTAAAGACTTCCCACGGGAATCAAAAAACATTAATCCACGCGGACGAAGTCGCGGGCATCATCTAGTAAAACTATAAAGCATCTTTAAAGGAGTCAGATAATAAATCCTGCTTTACTGAAAGTGACCCGAAAGTCTTTTTTGAACGAGCCCCAATGCGACTCTAATATTATATAGCGAGGCTCTTACGTGGCCCTAAAAAATAACAATAGTGAAAGATGTGTGAAATGATCACGGGTAATTGTTCGACTCATAAAATGATATTAACATGCATTGCGTCATCACAAAATGTCAACGGGGTTCTCATATTTTGAATAACCTTTCAAGAAAAAATTTCAATTGATATATTTTTTTAATTCATAATATCACAACTCATAAGTCACAACATAATTATCTTACGTAAACGGGTAGCCGTTCATAAAAAGACCGAAGGAAAAAATGTAATTAACTCCCTTTAAAATTAACTTGGGTAACTCGCAAATGTTGAATTATTTGGATTACCATGTAAATAGGTAAAAAAATGCACAAATAAAGATCCCATGCAATGTACTACGAGTACATCTTTACTAATATTATAATTTAGTACTATGCGAAAGTTTGAATGTCTGTCTACTACGTTTTCACGAATTGAACAAAAATTCAATTTTTTTATACAAGTAGACTTTGACAAGTGCTTTTGAATAGTCGAGTGAATCCATCCATCGGTTCATCCGATTTTGAAGAAATTTAGTATCGAGAAATTGGTATCCCGAGGAAGGAGAAAGGACATGCTAATATACTTTTTATCCCGGAGGATTCATTATTCGTAATTCAAAGAGTTCCAAAACATTTTCAAAATTCTAAATACGAGCGGACAAAGCCACAGACATCATCTAGTTTTTTTATGAACCTGAGTTGAAATATTGAAAATCGGCGTAGGGGTGGAGTTCCCAAAAACTACTGGCAGAAATTTCTTAATTATTCACACACACATGGAAATTAAAAAAAAATGCCTTTCATAAAATCTTTCATCCCCTATTGAACACGCATAAGGGTAGTTAGTTTGCAACATCCATTCCACATTAATGGATTCCCTAAAAATATCGTATATTCGATTTGAATTTTGCTTCATTAGAGTATTGCCTAGTACCTAAATTAACTTGTTCGGATCACTTAGCATCCGGTCCTTGCAAATGCGTTACTACCGCATTTATTAGCATAATAATTGAAATGACTTAATTTATATACGGGCAGGATAATTTCTGTGTTCCACTTTTCATTAGGCAACTGACTTGCGCAAGTTCTATGTTCTGTACAGACACCCGCGCCTTTCAATAAAACCCTGTTACTATTACAGGTGATTATAATCGAGATATCTTCTAAGGTTAATCACATTCCAATGGGTTATAATAAAGATCGCAAACTGAGTTAAATAAAGGCGGCAAATGAAATACTGTGCGGGCTTTCTACAAGATGCACCTTTTAATATCATAAAACAAATTAAAACTTGGAAGTTAAAACGAACAAACTTTCCGATTTTTTATCCGTTGATTGTTAAATTGACTATTGTTTTTGCGCGATTGAGAATTTGTATATTTAGGTATCGATTCCAAAGACAAGATTTTGCAAACGATTGTTTATAGAGTTGGTAGAGCAAGAGCGCTCCATTCGAAAAGTCCAGACCATAGAGGTAAAAACAGCAAAAACAGCACAGCACCGATAGAAAATAAATCCTGTTATTTTCTCACGAGAGATTTGGAAGATCAAAATTAAAATAACGGTAATTTTGATCTCCAAAGCCTAAAAATTAGAAGCTCTATTACAGGTAGTTGCTAATTGACGATCGTTGTCACCTGTGCGAGTTGTACTCGCTTAACAGTACTCGCCGAGTACTATTAAGAGAGATAGAGATCCAAGACGTTTCATACATTGCAGTAAACGCGGCCCGCAGAAACTTGTTTAACTATAGCTCATTGGCTATGGTATCTACCTACTACCTATAAATAGATGTATGATTTTCAAGAAGTATATCTTCACAAATGGTGGATAACAAAGACTAGCTCGGATTGCGCGGTCGCAATCACAGTGATGGCTATACAACAGAGACCCTGAGCCACATTCGAATCGTTAACGCACGAATAGAGTCGCTGCCACGCGCCCGCCCCGCGTCGCCACTGCAACCGGCACACAGTTGGCTACCTAATATCATCTCTTTACCAGTGGATACTAGAAGCACCCTGAACCACGTGACAGCGCATATGACGAATATGAATCTACATTATCAAAATACATTTGCCGATATCATACCTATACAGATACAATAGGTACAATATCTGCAATACAGATTTACGCAGATATTCCTAAAAAACTATTTAATTTCAAATGATTAAGGTACCTATTATTAGTATCCACAATCATGTTATTATTAACACGAAAAAGGATACCCCACGATACAGGATTATTTAAATGTTTTTTTTTTTTTCATTTTCAATTACTAATTTATTCTAAAAAGTTATTCTAACACGAAAATAGTGTCATTTCCGCGGCCATTCTACTATCAGGGTACAGCGCAAAGGGCAACTCTAAGTAACACCTATGTTAATAAGTTAATATTATAATTATACAAAAGTACTTATATACCTACCGATTAATGAAACGCATATATAGGAAACTAGCTTATTATGTTTAAAACTTAGATGTAATAGCCCGTAGGTGGCCTAATACTTAGCTGTTATTTGAATACATTTTCTTCGCATTCTGTGCAGAAATAGGTTTGCAGTTGCGAAATAGTCAAATAACTTACTTACCACCTGCGAAGCGGTACTCGTATTTCGTTGCCGTGAAGAAATGTTGATAATCTATAGATATATAATTGGTACGGGCATGAGCTGCAGTGAGCGGTCGGTTCAGTAAAATAAATGATTTCAATCCACTCCACTTTACGGACAGTGCCCATAATTTTCAAAGCCAATTTGCGTAACGGCGAACGGACTGAGCCTTTAGATACATGTTTACTAAACGAGCAATCCACGAGCAACAGGTGACAAAATCTTAAGATACCTAAAATAAAAGCGAGTTACCGAATGACCTGAACAAAAATATTGGATTGCAAATAACCTTAACTGGCTCAAGACAACTTAAATAAGAATATTTGCATTTTTATATTTGATTGATTGAGGCGTTTTCCCCTCGGCGCTCTCAAAATAACACCCATACATATAATATTTATTTGTATTTCTTGTTTCAGGGAGCAATACATTTTTAATGTATTTGAAGTCATCGTAAGTACCTTGGAAACTAAACTGCAAAGGATTGAGAATCTTGATAAAGCAGTGGAGCATCTTATGAGAAGAGTAGAGGCGTTAGATTCAAGAGTTAATGACAATATACACAAAACTGACGCGATTATATCCAAATTGGGTAACTTAGATTTTAAACTTTTCAGTCACATTCCTCAAGAACTGAGTGCAGCAGAAAACGTAAATAACAAAAAGAATGATAATAATGCTCAAATGCTCGATAAAAAACTAGAGTCCTTAGACCAAAAAGTTTCGGACATCGATTCAAAACTAGTAGGGTTAAAAACCCAGATAGATAATAACTTTTTACCTGTTGATGATATTAATGCAGAAGCCAGTGAAAAGAAACCAATCAATCTTAATGTAATTGAAATAGCAAAAAGTCTCAACACAGAAGTAATTACCGAAATCACAAAAGAAGTTGATCAATTACGTACTTCAATGTCAACAGTAGATCGAAAATTACAATTTCACATAAATCTTGTCTCTGAAAATCTGGGAAAAGTTCTATACATGATGGCTGATGTTCACGCTGCTATTGTGGAACCCGAAGCAGCTTCAATAAATGTTAACAACATTTTTAAAAATCGTACAGTGACAAGTACGCAGTCTCCATTACAGAAATCTAGCAAAATTGATACCTTAGTCAATAAAATTATACCTATGATGAGTGTATCAGAGAAAATGGATGAAGTTTGGGATGTAGTAGTCGGAACGAAGAGCTCAGTTGATGATTTGGTTCCGAAATCAGATGAACTCTTAACACAAACACAACGACAAGAACGTGCTATTGGCCAAATCCACAATGATTTACGTCTGAAAACAAATCTTATCATTGAAAATCTGGATATGGTGGAAAAACGCCTTAAGAAACAGGAAGATGATGTAGCTACATTAGCACAACGGCCCGTGCCTGCTGAGCTGCTCATGGATCCTACTATCGACAGGCTGGTGGAGTACGCGCCAAATAGATATAGAGTAGACGAGCCCTCCACGGACCCGACAACTAGTACCATACCGATGACCACGCCTCCGTCCTACATAATTAACAACAGGTGAAATATTTTTGTATACAAATTGCATTTTGCCACTATTACTTATGCGAGGCGAGTGCTATTTTATTGCATTGCGAATGTTCCATTATATTTTAGTGTAGACAGTTATGTAATAAAACAGGTGATAGGCCTATTTACGAAATCTAATAGTGATATCGCATACAGCCCGACCATTCCGAGCAACGCCAGTGCAAGTCCGACGGGTGCAACTGTGACTGTGACCCCGGCGACTACGGGCAGCCTCGGTAACAATTCCGGCCCCACAAGTCCTCGGCCCACGAGCCGCAAAGGTGGCATCATCTTCCCTAGCATTAAGAACAAGCCAATTATCGGCAACAACACCTTCGCTTCGGAGATCGTCGCTAACTACAAGGACGTCAAAGTGAGTTCAATACTGTTAACTAGGATAATAATATTATGCCGTCAAATATTCTGTTTCAAAAATGATTATTTAATTATTTATGCATTAGCTATATTGTTGTATTGTGTGTGCCTGAGCGAAGTGATTTTAATGCCAATTATCTATTATTACAACAATAAAATTTTGTTTTACGCGAACTGCTATTGCTATTTGATAAGCTAAATGAATACATGCTATACATACATGTGTGTGTGTTACTTAGATAATTATTTTCAGTTTATGTCACACATAGAATGTTAATTGATTTAAGATTTTGCAGGAATTTATCAATAGTTACTTAAAATATTTAGACCTCAAATTCACATAATTAGACTGTTTTATTTACTTAGGAGATATACCCAGTAACATATTATTATGCATATAATTTAGTAGTAGGTAAGTGCAATTTAAATAACTTTACTGGTAATAAATTATTATTCGTATGAATTTTAAAACTCCGATTGTAAATTCGATGTAAGCTTTAACTTAAATCGATTTCTACGAAATAGAGTTATGTTCGTTGGAATTTTAATCAATGCCGTTTCCAGTTTGTCGAATAGCGGCTAAAATGTACATAGGCAGGTACATAATCTACTCGAAACAGCGCCATTTAAGTCTCCCTGGTTTAGCAATAAGGAACTCGACGCAATAGTCTGTCCAAAGATATCCATTCACTTAACCACATCCTGCGACCAATATCCAGTATTAAAAGATACCTACGAGTACAAATTAGACCCAAAATATAGAATTACTTCGTTACACTTTATGATTTATCAAACATTCTCGCTCTCAAACATACCATTAACAAATTGGAACATGTAAATTACTATATTTTGACCATTTGAATATTCATACGCAGAGAATTGTTGCAATTATAATTTACAACTTTATAGGTACGTCGGTACCTATCAGTTGGAAATATCATGATTTATGAGCGGGCATTTTAGACACCAGTGACTTTCAGGTATATTTACGGACTATAATATGATCATGTCATGGCAGTTATATTACCAGGCCAGACCAGCGAAAATTCAGAAATTATAAATTCCCAAATTGACCCTGCCGGGAATCGAACCCGGGGCCTCCGCACGCGCTCTACACCGCGCCAGGGAGGTCATCAAAAGGAGTTCGTTGCTTTAGGCGTTCTCGGGTTAGGCTTTTCACTCGTTCACGATTTCATTGTGTGTGCGTGCAAAGCGCGTCTTTAACGCGTTTCGGCAAAAAGCTTCTTGCAGTTTTGGAAGTTTTTCTATAGTTAAGGAACAGACCACCTACAACATCTTCAGAATAAGAAGCTAAGTAACATTACTCACGCACGCTTGGAGCATCTGTTTGATGATATCTTAAATCTCTAGTACTAATGATTGCAAAATGATCATGCAGGCTAGTCAAGCTGCAAGCTCGACAAAATATAAAAAATTATATAGTCTATACAAATATTAATAAAATTATTTTATCGAAAAGCAACCAATGAGATTGTTATACTTATTTCTTGAAAACGAAACTCAATTTACGTAATAATAAAAAATATTTTATAATGCTACAATGTCGAACAGCGAGTACAATTACACTCCAATCAAGGAGCAAGTGGCGCAGACAATGTTACAGTAATAACTGGTTTTCACGTAATTTTAACTTGGCGCTCTAAGAACAAGCGTTGATCTCCTTATGGTACCTATACAAATCTGAATTCGTTCGTGCCGCTCGTTAATTCACACAAAGACGTTAATTAAATCAATTTAAATTACTTGCAGTATGGTATTTTACTGATTAAGGAAAAAAAATGCTGTAAAACAAATAATTTTTCCAAGTTTTCCGGGATTACAATAAAAATTATAAAAGGTTCCAAGTAATGTCTTAAAGCGAAAACACACAAGAGACGTCTGCGTCAGAGAGAATACACGTTTTGTACTGCTGCGCTAATCTGTGCATCTTCACATAAAAGTGGGTTACGCGGAATACTCACTTTTCATTGCGAACAATTTCAAGCAGAGTCTCATTCCTTATTTTGGAGCGGGCCAGCCGCCAGGTGAATCGGCCTGCAGTGCAATCAACAGTCTCACAAAATTTTATATATAATATATACCTACAGTACCAATTGATCAGAAATAGTGTGACCGGGAAAAAAACACTGAGTTAATTCTATTGCTATGGACCCACAAATTTCAGTTGTTATATCATGCGCCCAAGCAGAGTTGGCTATGCCAGAGCGATTTCAATACAGGTATTGAAAATGGGACTCGAGGCGTTCCGCGCAAGGAAAGTTGATATCGTTACGTAAATCTGGTTCATTCACAATAAGTATACCTTAGCCGCGCTTTCCGCGACATTGTTGGCCCGCAAAAACCAGCTGTTCCCACATAGTGCCTATTATTACCAATGATTACAGCACTAGTGTTGTTATAACATAATATTTAGGTAGGTACTTATAGCGAAGCGAGTGTAGGTAACTTATTAGGTAGGTAACTCCACATAAAAAACATACTTATACAGGAAGTATAGCAGGACAATGTCCTATTTGCTAGATGCTTTGCTTTACTTTTTTTATGACTTTATGTACACGTGAGATTTAAACTATGCACATGTTTCTACTTTGCTCTAGGTACGTACCTAATTAGGTCAATTTAACTACCTACAATAAATTGACTTTAAGTTTTACCTACTAAAAATATTCGTACCAATCCAATTAAAGTATATTTTCCAAACACATTATTTAAAGGTTCAATAAATTTAGTAGCCTATTATAAATATTAATTTTCAATAAACTTATGAACAAGTGTGTTAATCAATAGCTGTAAAAGGTAGATACTTATTTATATTTCTGCGCTATATATGGATTAATTGGCAATAGGTAGATTAATCGTGATATGTTGGAACTTAAACAAAAACAAAAATGATAAAGAGCATTGCGTGTTTCTCAGTGTAACTATACCTACCTACTACCGATCGTCTTCAAACAGCAAGTTGTCTAAAATAATTATTCATTATTATTATCATTATTCATGACATTTACAATATTTAGGAATGTTTAGGATATTTATTATTTTCGTTTTACTTATTAAAATTCAAATCAATAATTCAACGTTAGTTACTAGAATAAATAAAAGACGACCGAAAGACACGATAGCAGAAAATGCGATATCCATAGACAACTGAATATCAAGCTAAATAGGTACGTATTTCTATGTAGTTATCTGATAGCTGTCCTCCATATTATTCTAAGGCTGTGTGATGTCATTATAAAGTACAAGATTTGTATGAATTGGTTTCGCACTCCCCCGAATTTCATAAATAAAAAAGGTGAGTAGTTTACTTACCTAATGCAACAAAAGAAGTACTTATAGTAGGTATATTACATACCTTACTTACCGTGCTGACAAATAATAATATACTAGTACATACCTAATAGCAATCCTATGTGAAAATACACCAATTTCAATAAATAGGGCTAATATTAGGTAATAGCTACTTAAGTATGTATAATGTAGTTACGAAATAGACAATTCGTGACTAAGTACAAAAGCTGTTAGGTATGTACCATATATCAGGTATGAACTATTCGTCATAATATAGTAAGCTGTAAGTCGGTAAGTAGTATAGTTGAAACAATAATTATTAAAGTCCGAATGTCATAAAATATATCCATCCATATTCCATATAGCAATATGGAATATGAATGGATACAGGGTGTAAGGGGACCGCTACCGGAAACGAAGTCAGGTGATAGTACCTTCTTGTTTGGATTGTGTCTTGTGATAAGAATACTACAAAAAACCCGAAAAAATGATTTTGTATTAGATTGTGTTTAGGTAGGTACTTACACAATCTACACCCTGTATAAATCAGAAAGTATGTACCTCTTTTAAGATTAATACTCCTGCACGCTTCAGTTTCTCAACAAGTTCCAACTGGCAGAAGCTGCCTTGTGAAGGATGTCTAGGATATTTTATTTGAAAGGGGAAAGTATGAGGGAATCCTTCCTATTGTTAAACGTAATTCTACCATAATCATCATCGTCTCCACGATGAGCTCGGGTCTCCTCTCAGACTGAACAGAACAATAATCCGTAGTCCAGGTACACTACACTGGCCAATTTCAAATAAGCAGACATATAACATACTTTTGAGAATATTGTATATTTTAGTTCCCAAATAAATATTTCAAATTTTGTCACGAAGTTTTCCTTGAGGAAGGTAAATATATCTGTTTTTGTTAAAACATACTTAACTCTGTAAAAAGGTACGCGCCAGTTCAAGCAAAAGCCTTGGCTTTTGGCGTTCGAGCCATATTTTGTCAGCTACAACATCAATAAGGAGTCTCAGTCTGATGAACCGAGGAATACATACTCGTACCTACTCGATTCGTGGAGCTTAAGTTTGCCTCCAGTAGATGGCTGAGGCTACTTGAACTCAAGCTTAGACTGATATGGGAATGGAATGTACTCAAATCTATGACATACTTTACATATTACGGTAGGAATACGTAACAGCTATGCTAGGTATAAGGTACAGTGCTCTCTGAAGATTTTTCCGCGCAAAAGCTTTTTACGCCAGTTGCGTGAGATGTTGCGCAGTCATCGACAAATAGGTACCCACCTAATGATATTTTTAACAGAAAAACTAATTATTTATGTGACTATGCTATCACTTACTCAGTACTAAGTATAATAGATACGGAAATATTAATGATGCGACACTGTCACAACTTTCACCATACCTACCTGAAAATCTTTAAGAAATTCTGTCATGTAGGTTTGTTATATTATGCTAATGATATCGGAATATGGTGGTCAAAAAACGTCAGTTTCTCTTCGTCATAATCATCAATAACTCCCAACATATTCAAGTAACAGGATACCATATTTTATCAACTAGAAAAGAGCTAATGATGTTCAAACGGCTGAACCGATTTTCTTGAATCATAGCTAAAAACACTCTCATCAAGTCACCTTTCAAAAAAAAAACTAAATCCAAATCGGTACATCCGTTTGGGAGCTACGATGCCACAGACCGACACACAGATAGATACACACGGGGGTTAAATAATTAGTAGGTCAATGTTAAAACAAATCAACCAAAACTTACGTAGTTACTACGACTGGTTTAGGATGAACCAAAATTATACCAACGTGGATTTGGGAAACGTATTTTCACTG
Organism: Erebia aethiops; assembly: GCA_923060345.2. Lineage (NCBI taxonomy): Eukaryota > Metazoa > Arthropoda > Insecta > Lepidoptera > Nymphalidae > Erebia > Erebia aethiops. The sequence continues at coordinate 5,983,518 of OV281079.1, read as the reverse complement.
GTATATACATAGGTACAGTTCGCGCGCGAGTTGAATGTATGTGTCACCATACATTTACTCTGCATTCAACTGGCGCGCGAACTATAGGTACCTACGTATTATGTGGCGTTCAAGCCATTGGCGTTGCGATCTATATACCTACCTAAAATATCAAAGCTTTGCGATTAGCGAAACTTACCCATGAATATTATATTATATAAAATGTGTGAATTACTCTAAGGCAGATTTTCCGAAGTTAGTTATGCTAATTCCTAGCAAACGTAGGTATAAGTTCAATTCAAAGAATCACAAGTATTTTTTTATAATAATAAAGTTAAGTAATAAGTTACCCTCGTATGATTTTCTTTGGAAAGTACTGCCCTAGAGTAGGTAAATGCTTTGTGGCGTTAAGGCTACAATGCGTGATAAAATTGTGTATTAAAATGGGTACATACTTACCTTCCACGATAAATACGACGATTTTATTTGTCGATCTTGTATGTATCGTAGTATGTACCCGTTTTAATACACAATATTATATCGTTAAACTACGAAATAAGTCTACAATGCGTGGTTATGTAATTTCAGGGCTTCTCGTGTGTGGACCTTCTAAACGCTGGCATGCGAGAGTCGGGCGTTTACTATCTGCAGATACGAGGCACTACTTACTGGTTCCTAAAAGTGTACTGTGAACAGACTGTAGCGGAAGGCGGATGGACGGTAAGACTATAGTTTCAAAAGCTTTTTAATACATACTTATTAGATAGCAAACAAGAACAAAGAGTGCCCAGGTAATTAAGAATAAAACATTTAAAAAAACGTTTTTATTCCAATACTAGCGAATGCCCGCGACTTCGTCCGCGTGGATTGAAGTTTTTCGGTTCCCGCGGGAACTCTTTAATTTTCCAGGATAAAAAGTAGCCTATGTGTTATTCCAGGCCATAATCTATCTCTGTGCCAAATTTCATCCAGATCCGTTCAGCCGTTGGGGCGTGATTGAGTAACAAACATTCATCCATACATCCATACATCCAAACTTATTAGAATAGACAAGTAAGCCATTGACTGCGATCTCACCTGGTAGTGAGGATGTACTTATGCTAACAATGCCATCATCATATTTAATATTATAAATGCGAAAGTGTGTTTGTTTGTTGGTTTGTCCTTCAATCACGCTGCAACGGAGCAACGGATCAGCATGATTTTTGGCATGGGTATAGTTGAGTACCTGGAGAGTGATACAGGCTACTTTTTATCCCGGAAAATTAAGGAGTTCCTGCGGGAATCACAAAAAACTTAAACCAGGCGGACGATGTCGCGGGCATCAGCTAGTAGGTATATAATATAGCATATTAAATTAGGTAAACTTTTTCTGCAGCCTATATCATAAAGAAAAATCAATAGACGTTGGTGTCCGGAGTGCTTTAAAGACAACCTCCCACGGTGTGCCGGAAATCTAAGCGTTGGGAACATACTACATAGACATATACGTACCTAGTATAAGTATAATATTATAGTAGTTAATCTATGGTACCTACAGTTGGAATCTCCCCACTAGGTTGACGGACGATCTTATCGCAGAGATACGGCAGATTAGAGTTTGTGTTGATCTATTGATCGATAAAGAAACGATCTCGGAAACGAGAGACTTAACCATAGCAGCTTATATAGGTACCTACATTAACGAACGAATTTAACGCACAAAGCCCAGATTCAACTTCCCAGAGTTATTTAATTTCGATTTTTCAGTTACAGAAAATAAAATCTACTCGTTAATATGCAAGGCTATGAGCGGTCAAAATCACTTGATTATAATATTTTATAAGGTGAATGTTCCAATAATTACATTCTACCTGTATATTGGTAAACATACCTACCTATACACTGGAGGTCAGTCAGTCTTGCACTGAGACTGATTATACTGAGATATAAATAGCGATTAAATAAATCATTTTTGAACTGGTTTCCTACTTGAACCTAGTAAAAATGTACAGAAATAGACTCAGAAACACTTACTGCCACATTTGCTGTCTACCTAAGAATTTAAGGATTTCTAGATGGATCTCAGAATTATACCTATCTACGTAGATGCTTTTAGGCTTATCTGCTCTCAAATAGGCCTAATTATCTACACAATAACCCCGGCTCAGAAACTGTAATCTAATAATAAGAAAATGGCCAGAATATCAAAAATATGCCCGCGACTTCATCCGTGTGGAATAAGTTTTTTCAATTCCCACGGGAACTCCTTAATTTTCCGTTATAAAAAGTAGCCTATATCTCTCTTTAGGTCCTTGACAATACCCATGCAAAAAATGTTGCGACGTGATTGAAGGAACAACCAACAAACAAACACACTTTCGAATTTATAATATTAGTATGATATGATATCTACCTAGCATCTGCTTATAAAATCTCGCGACAACAGTATAGCCCTATAGATAAATTAGAAGAATCCTCCAGCCACCAAATTTTTTACGTAGGTACCTTTGGTGGACCTTTGGTGTGTCAAAACATTTTAAAAAAATCTTATTAAGTAGTATGAACTTTTTTAAATATCACCCTCAGAATTTGGTAGGAATAAGACTATCAGCCTAATCAACGGTGCGGAAAGTGGGTACGAAAGCGGACATCCATATTTTTCAGATCATTTCGTGATTTTCAGGTAATACATCGACGCGATGATTACGGCATCCCAGCAGAAAATTTCAATCGGGACTGGAGTGACTATAAAAATGGATTCGGCGATCCCAGTAAAGAGTTCTGGTTGGGCAATGAAAACATCTACATGCTGACAAACAATGACGATTACATGCTAAGGGTAGAGCTGGAAGACTTTGACGGTAACAAGAGGTAAGGTTTTCTATCTTGTTAGAACTACCCTACGTATTGATACCTTATTGGTGAACACGCCTGGCTTTCTATTCTGGTGATCGGGCGCTCCGATCACGTGCCTCTAAGTTTTCAGAGTTACTTAGGTGCGTTATAATATATTAATATCACTTGCTATATGTAACTAGCAGACTAAATCTGGCTTATCAATATTTAATGAAGAGAGTATTATCCTGATGCAATAATTTAAAATTAAGAGGGCATTTACCGTAACTAATTATTAATTAATTATTATAATATTACGAGGATCTTAGTTTGTGTTTGCCAATAAAATACTTTTTAAATATTATATTCAATACCATAGACTTTTTATTATTTTCATGAAGGTATTCGTGAATGCACTGTGATGTGACTGTATGCACTTGCAGGTACGCGCAGTATTCGCACTTCAAGATATACTCGGAAGCGGAATACTACAAGCTGGAGATAGAGGGCTATGAAGGAAATGCCGGCGATTCTCTAAACGACCCCTGGTACGGGTCAAATAACAGCCCCTTCTCCACTTATAACAGGTATTTAAGTTCGAAATTATTTCATCCCTCCTAAAAACGTATTTTCTTAAGGACATTAAGGCCGAGAATAGCCACCAACAGAAGCTGGTGGAAACAATCCGTTCGAGGGTAGAACCTGGCCAGTAACACGATATTCAGTACCTAATGAAGGAACGACTGCAGGGGAACATTAAGTTGCTGGAGAGTTCCTGAAATACCTAACGGGCAAAAATAGGCCATTTTAAAGACTTCGGCATCAAACAGCATCAACCTTCATTGTCCAGGTTGACATCTTCACTTTCTTCGATTAAGATGACCTGAAGTTAAGGCCTTAAAACTGAAGTCGAGAATATGAAATGTCAGTCAGGCTATGCAACACCAAACACTTTGCCAATAGACGACTGATTATAGATAGACCACTTTGCCAATAGATACTTCAGCCTAGCGTCTAAGCTAAGACGAAAGTAGAATCTGCTGAATATAATATTTCAATTCATGCTGTGATTCCAAACGGTTCTGTAGATTCCCTGTAGATACGCCCTTTTCAACAAGACCCCAATAGACGATTATGTAATCCCTCTAAGGCCATAAATCATTTGTAGGCGGCGTTGTCTAATGCAACATCAGATAACAAATCGAATTGTATAGGTAATATCATTAAATGTCTTTCTAAATGTTACTTGCACTGTATGCATTTCGTGTCACAGTTTACACATCAATCCCACAAGACTTAACACGTAAATAGGTTTATATTTACACGATTCGTTTTATATATGGGTTGTTGCCCATTAAGTATCTAAGGAATTATTGGCCTCCCGATTGTCATGATGACTTGTGAGTAAAAAACATGAAAACAAAAACTGTAAGGTTGGATAAGAGAATCCTGGATCCTATTTAGTTCAGGTTTAAACTTTATCGAATGAAACCGGGTAACAGAATAGCATGTCCGGGACACTTGATCCGCCCGGAATCTCCTGATCTGGACTATATCAAATTAAGTTACATAGGAAATAGGAATGGCTTTAAAATAAAACCAACAAAGTAGGTACAGACTTAAAATGAATCGTCGAATTACGTCCTGAAACAAAAACAAACTGAAAGGAACTCATCATTGTGAGAAAGTCTCTAACAGCAATAAATTAATCATTTGTTTTATTTTTGCAGAGACAACGACAGATCGTCACTCAACTGCGCGTCCATGCTGAAAGGCGGCTGGTGGTGGAAATCGTGCGGACGCGGCCTAAATGGTCTCTACCTGCATGACCCACAAGATCTAACAGCGAGACAAGGTAAACCAAGAGGAAATTAAATGTTTATTTCATGTAGACTTATGGCACTTATTATATGTTAGGACTCTACCGTCGGTTTGGAAAGGAGATTCTACTGAGAAGAATCGCCATGAAATTCACCAGGTGCTCTTTTCTTAAAAATAAAAACTTACAATGCTTCGTGGCATTAACGAGTAAGTTGAGCATATTATTATGCTCAAAGGTTAAAAGGCATAAGGCCGCACAACGAGGAGGCCTCAGAGCCAAAAATGTGAGCAGACTATGGCAGAAGTCAGTACTCAGTACCTACTCGTTGATGAAGCCATTCCCCCGAGCGTGACTTGCGAGCGAGAGGATGTTGATAGAGTTCAGTGGCGTTCATTCGTTCAATTAATTCATTGATTGATCAATAAATAATTATTTTGTATTGCAGGCATCGTGTGGTTCCGCTGGCGAGGCTGGGACTACACGCTCAAGCGAGCCTCCATGATGATCAAGCCCAAAGGCTTACAACCCAACACATGAGCACAGCGCGCGCTTCTCCAGTTCATTTAGTTATAATAAGTGTTTGTTCAATTGTTACGTGGATTCTGCACTTGCTGTTATCGTGCACTATGCGTTTCAACTTTAGTGTGCGATTCCATCAAAATCGTGCGCAGCCCATTTGTGCGGCACAACCCGAGAAAAATAGTTTGCTTGTACACACTGTAGGTACCTACAGCACAGTGCCGCACACTGGTGGAATCGCACCTTATAGTTTCAACCGTCGACTTGTCCATCATATGTGTAGATGGTATGGACTTTTCTCTCTAGATTCTCTCTTTTAGGTATATCTTTAATCATGCCAAAATAGAAAAACAAACAACGGCGCTAACGCGGTCATCGGCCATTTTAAAGATAATTTTAGTTCTGATATCAAAAATAAGTTGCACGCAAGACCGCAAGCGTATGTTTCGTGTGTATATGTGTCACCGTAAGATTGTAAAATCCGTTAAATTATAATCTAACGGTTTCTATCCCGCGACATTGTAAACTGTAGAAAGATTGTGAACCGTTCAATGTTCTGAGTATTAATTTATGAAATATTTATTGTATTTACGTTTTCTTGTCTCTTTCTTGTACAGTTCGCGCGCGTGTTGAATGCAGAGTAAATGTAAATGTCACCATACATTTACTGTGCATTCAACTCGCGCGCGAACTATAGGTTAGGTTAGGGTTTGACATGAATTCTATCGGGTTAATATACCTAATAGATTACAGTTTACCGAAAAATAATGCGTTAAATTGTAATCAGTATGTTACGGTTCACAATCTATCGAAATAAAAAACGTTCCTTATATTACAATCTAACAGTTTTTACAATCTTACGGTGACATATATGCAAGCTCTTTAACGATCAGTACGCTTACTCTGAGTTTTAACATTGCAAATACGATTGATGACGATGAAAGCTCTTGCTTTAAAGTCACAAATTCAGCGTTTGGAGCGCTGTGAATAAATACACGAAATGATGAAATGAGCTCTAAAGCATTAAAGGTTCATTTTACTTTGACGTTCGCTTACTCTTGGCATGGTGAGCTCTCACATCGATCAATCGTATTTGCAATGTTAAATTTCAGAGTAAGCGTACAGAGCGCTTGGACATGTCGTATTTTTTTAGCGGTCAAGGAACCCTGTTTTCAACAGTAGGTAAAATATGCAAGTTGGCTCGTTTGAAACAAATGGACGTCTCCAGGCGTCTTCTATTTATTTCGATACATGACATTTCGATTTTAGTATTTAAATTATTCTTTATATAGACAACAATAATTAATTGGGATAGATATAACAAAGAAATTGAATCCACGTAATGACCCAGAACCCAGCAGCTTATCGCTCAATTTGGTATACAAATCCGTACTAAGTTACAGTACTTGTCTTTGTAAATAATCCCCTTAAAATCATTCATACCACAAATTCACCGCATCTTATTCTCAACGCAAAATCCATTAAGCCGTAGAGACAATTGGATAGATTTCAAAGGATTTCATACCTAATGTACCTAAGCAAGAGGTTACCTAATGATACATAATACATAGAGCATGAACGTGTTACGTGACTTGAGTAATCTATTTTTGAACTTCGTGAATTTAAGCCGCTTTGCAATAAGAATGTCCCAAGTAATAGGGATGATGCCTATATCAAAAATAAATTATTTCTAACTGATTATTAAATAGAGGGTCTTCCAAAAGACCTAAACTTTACATTCTCGGTTAGTTTTAAGTTAGATAACCATTTTAAAATATAGATTAAAGAAAAAAAGTGCGTTGAAAATTTATGACGTCACAATTGTGAATTCCATACAACTTCCATACTAGAAGTGCGTTTTTAAATTTGATAAAGAGTTGCTGATTTGATTGAGTTGTCATCATCCCCAATATCCGTTACCACTAATTAACTAATTCCGTGAAACTAGTCCATTAAGCATGGTATAAAAATGGACTGCATAAGTGATATCGTACCCGTTGTCCTAGAATTCATAGATGATGACGAGAGCAACGACGAGATAACTACGACTCCATAGAAAAAAAACGCGACAACGTACGTGAAAGTTCAGCTACTGTTTGATACTGTCGAGTCGCGTCGTATCAAGTCGCGTTGCCGTGTTGATCGCTCACGTAGTAACCATGCCTAAGTACATCAGGTAGGAACTAAGTGTGTTTATCTAAGTAGTTACTCTACAAAAATATTGTATACATCAGGCACCTAATTATAATGAAAACTCGAATTACCTGAAATCTTTCCGTCTCATAAGTAGGTTTTGTATATTATAACAGCCGATATTACCTACTCATTCATTTCGCTCTAAAGTTTTAAATCTCGACGTGCCACGACCCAAATTCATTAATTTATTATTCATAACTATATACATTAAACTTTCGTTAATTAGCATTGTAATACTAGTTTTAAGGATTAAATTAAGTTGTAAATAAATATAATCTACGATTTGATAAGATGAAACATTAAATGACGGTTTAAATGACCTCTGTACCCTGTTGTCAAATTATCACTCATCCCATGAGAGGGAGGCTATATTTATTCTAATTTATACTTCATATTGAAAGCCTTTTTCATTGAAATAGTATTCGTTACTTAGTTTTCCCGGTGTAACAACACTCGCTAATTGCATTGATTAAGGTAGGTACCAATAATAATTATTATAACTAGGAGCATTTTCATTTAAGAAAAGCGAACAGTTACCCACCAACTTTACCTTATTATTTAGTTGTACCTAGTAGATTTTTTAATCAAGCCGTATTGTGTCCTTGCCGTAAGAATAGTTTGGCTTTTCTTTTAAAAATATATAAATTTCATAGATTTTGGATTGAATTGAATTTTGGATTGATTTTAGATAGAATCTTAAATGTATTATAAATTCTCAATTTTCGTGAGAGCTGGATTTGAACCTGCTGGTCTTTTTCGACCCTATACTTGGAAGTGTTCAAAATATTCAACATTATGTAACTAAAACAATTACGTACAGCCACAGTAAACAGATGCAACCAGTATGTAAACCACCTAGAAACGTTCGAAACAGGTTCACTCATACAAACGTGCGCATCGACGAGACCCCAAGCGCTCGTCGCAGTGCAGTCAGTGAGTGCCGCGTCATCGCATGTTCGATGCGCACGTTTGTGTGGAGTGTGGCTGTTTCGAACGTTTCTAGGTAGTTTTCATACTGGTTGTATCTGTTTACTGTGATACAGCTAAGTACTGTCTCTTTCTATCTTACTTAATAGATGGAGAGAGAGTAGAGCTTTGTAACTTACAATTTTTATCCTGCCAAATTAAGTAGATTTTCTAACAATCGCTTTTCGATATTAGGATTTTCTGTTAAATTAGAAAACCGTTCCCAAGTCGTTCCATTGCTTGAAAATTGCAATTTCTGTGCACATGTACCTACTTACCTTATCTTGTATTATAATTCTGCATATTTTTAATAAGTTGTTTTAATCCAGAACAATATCAACAATTAACAATCTTTTAACGAAACAATATGACGGTCTGAATGTTATCTAAAAGCTGAGGCCATTATTTTTATCTGAAGCAGCCACAGAATATAAGTATTAATAGGTCAGCCAGGTTCGCGGGATCACAGCCTGAGGCACGACACGCCAAGACGCTAAGGGGTTTGAATTTTTGAAAGCTTTGGCCTACTTAATGTCCCGCCATTTTTTTAATAGCCGCCACTTATAAACCTTGTATGTATTAAACAATGCTGGTGTTAACTATTAATACAGTCAACTATTTTAAGAGTTAAAGCGTCAGGTTTCCAAGATATGATCTATCAAAGGGATAGTCTACTTAATGATGCAGACAATAGTTATTAAAGCTTTGATAGTTTAAGTAATAGTTAGGTATCTCGGAAACTGACGCTTTTGAAGATTTTTTCTCATATTGTTAGGATACAGAATTGGTTGTATTGATGCTAATTACCAGCTATTGAATAAAAGGTTTAATGAGTGGCCGTTATTTCGAAGAAAAATAATTTGCGGGATGCTAGGCCAGGCTCCACGTATAGGTACCTACTTACTAAAAAATATTCAATAACCTTTTGAATATAATTATTATACTTACCATATCGACGACTAGTAGGTATTTAAACTTACTAAAAAATTATTAAACAGCTATTCTTCGAGCGAGATCAGACTAAACTGGGCCAGACAGAGTGTAAGTACCAACTTACCTATGCCTGGTATATACGGCCTGATGATTTAGTAACGTCCGGTGCTATCTTCATTTAAGGGTAAACTTCTATACATAATATATATATATATATATCTAAATAACGTTTGTTACTAAAAATTTTGATAAAAATATGTAGGTACCTACATCTTTCGCCATAGGTAGGTACATAAGATTCAAGTCATTTATTCAATATAGGTACACTGTAGGTACACTTATTGTCGTCTAAAAATTACATAGATACAACAAAGATAGTGTTGTTGCTTTTTCTTTTATTCTCTACTAGCTGAAGCCCTCGTCCGCATGGATTGAGGTTTCTTGTTTCCCGCAGGAATAAAGCTGTGGGACCACGGACCCGTAATGAAGCCCACGTGTTATTCCAGCCTATAATCTATCTCTGCCAAATTTCATCAAGGTCCGTCAGTAGTTTTTGCGTGAAACAAGCTTTCGCCTTTATTATATTAATGTGATGGCTCTTCTGAACAAGTTTTGCATTATTATGAAGAGAGCTTATTAATGACTAGATGATGCCCGCAACTTCGTCCGCGTGGATTAAGATTTTTTTATTCCGGTGGGAACTTTTTAATTTTCCGGGTTACCATGTACCAAATTTCATCAAAATCGCTTGAACAGATGAGCCGTGAAAGCGTAGCAGACAGACACACACTTTCGCATTTATAATAGTAGTATGGATTTGTTACCATGACCATGTAACCTACATGGTCATTCTTAATAAAACACAGTTGCAATTGTTATGCAATACAATCGTGAAACGTGTAATTAATGTAAACATATTAGTTATATAACATATTTAGACTGTTTTAAAATACATATACATAGTCCATAGATAGATATTTACACAGTTATAAAGTTATAAGTTGTACTCTTTAAATCTCCTGTTTTGCTTTTATATTTTCACTAATCCAATAATATAGTACATACATAATAATATAATATTTTAAATTTTCCTAACAAAGCTACTAGTACAACAATTATATATTATATCTTAGCATATTTATTATGTTAGAACAATAATTCTGTTAACAACATGGGGTTATTAGTGACAATTTACACAGCAACGAGAATAGAAAAACATTAATTATTTAAACTGTGAAAAAATAACAAAAATCGTACACCTACTTTGGAAATTTTACTATGAATCAACTGTAGGCAACGACCTCAATACATATATATATATCTATATATATAAAAATGAAACCCGTTTTCCTTGGTCACGGCATCACGCGTGAATGGCTGGACCGATTTCACTAATTCTTTTTTTGTTGTATTTGTTATTATTAGGAGAAGGTTCTTACGGAAAAAAATATTAAGAAAATCTCTCAGAAATATTGAAAAATATACATTTAATTTTGCATACTAAGGCGGTACGAAGTTCGCCGGGTCAGCTAGTATATATATATATATATAAATATCGATGCCTGTAGGTATTTAACTATTCATTGTATCATTGTACATAACAGTTCGTTTTATTACAATCAATCTTAATCAAGCGAAACTAGAATCAACACTATTTTTTTCTGACGTCAAGATGGCTGCCCACATTTTAATTTCCGCATAAATGGGTTCCGTATTTTGCATTTGTCTCTGCACAATAATTTAGTACCTATTTAGTACATAACACATATTTTTGCTAGAATTTTTAGGCGAAATATAAAGATTTTATAACAATCTGAATATTCTAGATGTCGAGTCCCGAACATTCGCTCAGTGACTCAACGCCCAGCCCAAACCCTTGGACCTAGAGAGTTGAAATTTTGCACAGAGGTTCCCTCTGTGATATAGACAAAGAATAATCAAGGGTTATTCCCACTGGATTGGGAATATAGATCTGTTTGATTAAAAGGTTAATATTAAAATAGTATAATTTCCAGAACTATTATCATGAGGGTGGAATTTGGCATGCAAGTCGGTAATTCTAATCACTAATTTTACTGTTTTTAGGTTTTATCAGGTTAATATACCTAACAGATCAATCTACCGAAAAATAATGCGTTAAATTGTAATCTGTCGACAGTTTACAATGTCGCTAGTTAGATTACAATCTCACGGTTTTTACAATCTTACAGTGACAGATATAAAACCTGTAGAGCGATATATGCCGAGATAGCATATTTTTTAACCGACTTCAAAAAAAGGAGGAGGTTCTCAATTCGACTGTATGTTGTTTTTTTTTTTTTTTTTGTATGTTTGTTACGCGATTTCTCCGCCAATTATGAACCGATTTTGATAATTCTTTTTTTGTTTGGTAGGTCATACTTCAGAGGTGGTCCCATTTTAATATGGTGAAGATCTGATGAATATCTCCGGAGATGGAGAACGGAACTCCTAAATGGATAAGAGTAAATTGCTCGCGATCAGTGTGATAGTTTTGTAAACAGTATGTTTTAACCATGCATAGCTTATCTTTTTTTTTTAGGGTTCCGTACCAAAATTGTAAAAATGGAACTCCGTCCGTCTGTCACAGTCGATTATTTCAGGAACTGTAAAAGCTATTGACATGAAATTTGGAATAGTTGTATATAATAGTGGCCCAATATCATGGAAATCAAAAAAATTGAAAATTATTTTTAGTTTAATTAAAAAAGTGGGGAAAATCAGGGGTTTGAAATTTCAAAGTAGGATAACTATACCAAGTGAGGTATCATATGAAAGGACTTTGTACTTGACTTATCTAAGGTTAGACAAGTCGACGAGTAACGATTAAACGACGTTATTCTTAATAACGCTAAGTTTTTACTAGCGTTCTGGTTACACCCTGTATTTTAAAACAGTGGGGCCACTAAAAATTGTGAAATAAAAAATTTTCAAAAAAAAAAAACCGACTTCAAAAACCACAAACACTAAAAAGTAAAAAATAATTTAATTTATTATGTATACAAGAGTTAATGTAGTTCTATAATAACATTTTTTGGAGTCGGTGCCAATGTGGAGTCACGTCAACAATACCTAATGAAGAGTAGGTAGACGGTTCATGCGGCTAATTGGTACCGACTCCAAAAAATGTTATTATAGAACTACATTAACTCTTGTATACATAATAAATTAAATTATTTTTTACTTTTTAGTGTTTGTGGTTTTTGAAGTCGGTTTTTTTTTTTTTTTGTTATCATTTAAAATTCGAAAGAATTCTTTTGTATATTTAAATACCGCTAATATCGTATTACGATCTTCCCTAAAGACGTTTTGGCTTTCATCGAAAATTTTATATTTTTCACAAAAATAGTTTAGCTGTCGGCACATACCTAGCGGTTTCAAAAATTTTTGACGCTGCAGGGAGAAGGACGATAGCTGCATGGGTCTGTTTTTTTCCCCATTATTTTTTTTATAAATCTGTCTTATAATAGATATCTTAAGGAGGTCTGGACTATTACTCCATGTCACAGTCTGGCTGTGCCTCGGGCTCCGGGTCGCGCAGTAGACTGTTAACAAAAAAGTCATCAGGCTCGAACACATCGTCCGGCTCCGGCAGCTCCCCGTCGAAGATGTCTCCCAGCTCGAGATCGGCGTCAGGGCCCGGCTGTACCACCACGTCCTTGAAGAAGTCTTCGGGAACGAACACGTTGTCGGGCTCGGGCGGCGGCTGCGCAACAGTGTGCTGCAGCGAGTCATCACTATGCGGCTCTGTATAGATAGCGTCCAGGTCTGCGAGAGAATAGCGCTGTTGCTCTGAGGGCGGCAGCACGCGCGAGGGGCTGGAGGGGGAGGTGCGGCGGGGAGCGCGCGGGGTGCGCGGAGTGCGCGGCGGACGGCGGTCCTTGCGCCCCCCCGAAGGCTCCTGCAAGCGAATCCTTTATTATGCAAGGCTGTAAGCCTGTTAAGCTCGCTATTGGCGGCAAGTCAACGCGAACGATGATATTATGATGAACGATGGACGCCAAAACTTTGGCCCGCTCAAGGGCCATACGGCAGCATTACAAATGACTGTTCTGGCCCCCTATTCTCTAACTCAGGGGCTATCGAAACATGACAGCCACTGACAATATATATTTTTACCCTCGACGAAACGGAGACGATATATATGTGTTTGCCCTAAGAGGTTGTGTTTGTTTGTGCACTTTTTGTTACCATTTTTCACAAAAAGTACTGGGCCGATTGAGATGCGGTTTTTTGTATTAGAAAAGTATAGCTTGTGAGAAGGTTCTTAGATATATTTTAGGACCATAGACAACCAAGCTGAGCTGTAGTCTATGATTTTGATTTTTCAATATGTTACCATTTTTCACAAAAAGTATTGGGCTGATTGAGATGCGGTTTTTAGCTTTTACCTAGATGCTGCCCAGGGTCTCATGATGGAGCCAGGAGGTGGTCATAGGAACTCCTTAAGTTCTCATCGTAAATCCGTTGTATTTGATTTCTTTTGATTTGTCTTGACAAGCGCTTTGTATCCAGGGTCTCATGATGGAGTCAGGAGGCGATCATAGGAACTCCTTAAATTCTCATCGTAAACCCGTCGTGTTTGGACTCTTTTAATTTGTCTTAACAAGCACTTTGTATCTAGATGCTGCCCAGGGTCTCATGATGGAACCAGGAGGTGGTCATGGAAAGTTTTTAAGTTCTCATCGTACACCCGTCGTATTTTTAACAATTATTTATCAGAATATTAAAATTTAACACTATTTGACACCTCTGCTCATTAATAAGCACTATTCTTATCTCGGAATGAGAAGAGTTTGGCCATAGTCCACCACGCTGGTCTAAAACTACTGAGCCGTCAAAGATGCAGTTTTGTGTTTTAGATATTATGTTAAATAATATACTTTTTTATTTTAATTAAATTTACTTTAATTGTTGTTTCACAGTTATAAAGGACATAATGGAGCTCTGCAGTTCGTCGTGGGTCGCAGCAAACCGTCAATGACCTTCATTGGATAAAAATAATATTGTGTCAGTGGCTTTAACCTTTGATAACCACTGAGTTAGAAAATAGGGCTGCAGAATCGACGAGCCCAACTACCAACGGTCTATGAAGCTTGATGCCATGGATAACGTATTCACAGTGAAACATGACAATGTGATAGGATTAGAGTGAAACATATTTAGGAATAATTTAATAGAAATATACAAATAAATGCAACGCAACGCAACTTACGTTCAACGCAGTGGCTGAACATAAGGACCTGTTCAGCTGCTCACTGAGCGAGTTCACAAAAGCCGCTTCATTCGTATTAAGTTAGTTAGGTTATAAGTAGGTATGATATTGTAGTTAATTAAGTATACTTTTTTTATTATTCGTTTATTTCAATTGTAAATAATGTAACGCTTATTCTATCGCATTAGGTAACCTGTAAGGATAGAATTAAGTTGGGTGAAATAAATAAATAAAAATGATAGTAAAATATACTCTGGCTGGTACTCTGGATACGACTGGTATGTATGTTTTCGTCATCGTCTCTAGAACACGAAACTTGTCGGTCGCAGAACGCGAAAGCGTGCACACGCTTAGCTGTGACGTCACAAAGATGGCGGCCGACCGTTGTAGATTATTGATGAATTCTCGAGTTGTAGTTGTACAAATGGATTGCGTGAGGTGTCTTTGGAAAGTTTATTTAATGACCTATTAATTGCTTTGAGACCTATTACGTAAATATAATAATTATAAAAATATTTGAAAAAGATTGAATTTTTTACGTTATGCATTTGCATATTTACCAATTTAACTCAATAAATCGAAACTGTAGTTAAATAAATGTTATAATAAAAAATATAGAGTAATTCATTAGCTTGCTAAATAATATATAAACAACATTTCCATACGATAGTAAACAAATAAATTATAAACAATTCCGTAAAGCAAGTGCCACCGCGCGCTTGAGTAACGCTACAGCGAAGTTCGGGCCGCGCGCCCGCGCTGCTCGTAGTTTCGAATCATAAAAAATCATATTTATGCACAGTGCACACACACAAACATACTGTGATGTATGTGAGGGTATTCATAAAACTTGTCACAATAAACTAGTCTTGAGCTTGACGCCATTCGTGTTTTACTTAAATATCTCAACTGGCGCAGATTATCGGTAATTATCTTAAAAATTCATTATGCCGTACGGAAAATTACACGAATTCGACATCAATGGTGATGCGAAATGTGACTCATACGTGCGGCTCGTGGAACAGTTCATTTTATTAAATGCGATCGGACCGGAGTTACGGATGGCCACGTTGGTTACACACGTGGGCCCGGTTACGTACGAACTAATGTGCGACTTGTGTGCTCCAAATCATCCGGAAAACAAGAAGTTTGAGGATCTAGTGGCGCTAGTTCGCGAACATTTAGAACCAAAGAGGTCCGAAATCGCCAAGCGGCACATATTCCGACAGCGGCGGCAGACGGAAGGTGAAAGCGTGGGCGTGTTTCTCCAAAGTCTTAAACATCTTGCGACTCATTGTAACTTCGGTGCGCTATTGGAGGAAAATATTAGGGAACAATTTGTATCCGGCCTGCGAAGTGAGGAAATGCGATCGCGTTTGTTCTCTGAACCTACGTTGGATTATAAGAAGGCGGTGGAGTTGGCGCTAGCGTTAGAGGCGGCTGACAGGCACGCTGAGGTGGCGGCCTCGAGCGAAGTAAAGCCTTAGATCAAGTAAAAATTATAATTTACATAATATAGTCCTACATAATAAAGTTGGTTTGTATTATGCTTTAAATAAATGCCTAAAACGATTTCAAACACTATAGAGTCCTTTTCCCTCTAACAATGTTTCCGAACACGCTCACTGCTGCTATCAGTGGCTATTAAATGGTACAATTACCGATATACACATTGAAAATCTCTGTAACTAATACCAGTCACATTGTTTCTAAAAATTGGTGTTTATACTCTAGCACATCCATTGATCTTTGGTAACTTTTTTATCATCCCCTTTCTACCACCACCGCCTACAAAGTTGTTTGAAATTATGGTGATTAAAACAAGATTATTTTCCAACGTGACAGTCCTATCATATACTTTTCCTTAGAACTTACACAGACGCATCTCGCTCTTCGGCAGTCTTTCTTACACTGGCAAGGTATGAGTTCGAGATCTTTCATGGATATTTGAGGTTTCAAATTAGTTATTGGAATTAGAATCCCGTTATCCAATCTCCAGCCACAATCTTCGGGTGAGGGTAAGTTTTGAATTGGGATATTCGCAGTTTTCAAAATAAAAGCCTGGTAATTTGCTCGGAAGAGGTGGAGCAGCGCAAAATATTATTTATATATTTAGCAAGCTAAAGAAATACTCTGTATTTTTTATAATAACATTTACTTAGGTACATTTTCGATTTCGTTTCGATTTATTGAGTTAAATTGGTAAATATGCAAATGCATAAGGTAAAAAATTCATTCTTTTTCAAATATTTTTATAATCATTATATTTACGGAATAGGTCTCAAAGAAGCAATCATAGGTCATTAAATAAGCTTTCCAAAGACAACTCACACAACCCATTTGTATAATTACAACTCGGGAAATCATCAATAATCTACAACAGTCGGCCGCCATCTTTGTGACGTCACAGCTAAGCGTGTGCACGCTTCCGCGTTCTACGACCGACTGTTTCGTATTCTAGAAACCATGACGAACACATACTTAACAGTCGTAGGTATATAGAAGAGGGTGCTACGAGAATCGTGAAGGAGACGACTTTTTGAATATTTGCCTATAGACTAAGGAGTTTATGTTATGCTTGCATATGTACCTGTTATGCTCTTAGTTTCTTTGCTTCTTTCTTCGAGGCGCGCTCTTTGGCCCGTTCATATAAAGGCATTAGTTTTTTTTCCTCTGCCAATATTTGCAATAGTGTCATAATGAACGGGAGGTAGTTATGTCTCCTTCGGGCTATCTCTTGCTGGTACCTTAACATTTTAGTATCTTCATACTCAATTAATATTTGCAAACTTCTTATTTCATTCTGAATTTCATCCGTATCCATACCAAGAGAATGTGCGTCGTCAGTTAACTCATCTATTTTTCGTTCATATACCATTTTTCTGTCTGATACCAGAGCCATTAAATTGAAATGTATTTCGTCACACAAGTACCTATAACATGAGAATTACTTAACAATTTATTTCTTATTATTTATCATCGTCCCCGCCATAGCGCTGTCGCGCTTTTCAGACTAGATGGCGTTAGTAAAATAGGTCCACATGCTTTGTTTGACAGGGCCCTTCTATGTAAATTGAGGTTGTTATTATACATATATTATATTAGAATAGACCCTAATTGACACAGTGGTGAGCGCTGTGTCTTACAATGGGAGGTCTCGGGTTCGATTCCTGGCAGGGTCCATTTGGGAATTAATAATTACTGAATGTTCTCTGGTCTACTCTGATGGGAGGCTACCGGCAAAGACATACGGCCAAGCGATTTAGTTTTCCAGAACGATGCCGTGTCGAAACCGATTAGGAGTATAACTGTTTTTCCCAGGTTAGCATGTTACTATCTTAGACTGCATCATCGCCTAAGATGAGATCGCAGTCAAATGCTAACTTGTAGTGGAATAAAAAGAAGTAAATGCCTTGACAGGATTATAGGGTATGTTCCGATATCAGTGTATATCCCCCGTAAATAATATATTAATTTCTCCCAACTGGCTCTTACTGATGAGAAATTCGTTCCGTTATGGACAGTTACTATATACTGCCGCAGTATCCGAGGGAAATACATGACGTTATAAATCGTCGCCATTTATGTACTGCGAGCACTGGCGTTTTCGAGGTAAGGTGGTCTCAGTGCTTTGATCACGTGATCAACATCGTCCAGAAATTTAACGGCTGGCACCATAGATTAATTATTAATAAACCATTATTTGTCGAAATAAGTTCACCACTTTTACCGTACATAACCTCATTAATAATCTAATATAATCTAATCTATCTATCTAATCTAATCTAATCTAATCTAATCTAATCTAATCTAATCTATCTAATCTAATCTAATCTAATCAATCAACGGGATCAACGCACAGCCTTAACCGCTGGGGTTAGAAACATGAAATTTTGACAGTAGGTTCCTTTTGTGACGTAGGCGCTCACTAAGGAAGGATTTTTGAAAATTCCACCCCTAAGAGGGTGAAAAAGGGGGTTAAAGTTTGTATGAAAGTCCGCCATTTCTCAAGTTATATCCATGAAACTTGGTATACGAGCTACCGGTTGTAAATAAAGAGATACGTGTTTCAGTTTTTAAAAATTCCACCCCCGAAGGGGTGAAATAGGGGATGAGAGTTTGCATGAAAGTCCTTCATTGCTCAAGATATTCTCAAGTTATATAAACGAAACTTGGTATTTCGGCTTTCGTTAAAAATTAAAGAATTACGTGTGTCACAGTTTTTCAGAATTCAACCCCTACAGTGGTAAAATAGGAGTTGAAAATTTGTACGAAAGCTATAGCCATAAAACTCGGTATATGAGCTGCGAGTTAAAAACTAAGAAATAAGTATTTCACAGTTTTTGAAAATTCGGCCCCCAATCAGGTGAAATAGGGGATGAAAGTTGGTATGAAAGGCCTTCATTTCTCGAGATATTTTACAAGTTATATCAACGAAACTTGGTATTTTGGCTAAAGGTAAAAAATAATGAAGTACGTATGTCACCGTTTTTCTAAATTCCACCCCCGAAGGGGTAAAATAGGGGTTGGAAGTTTGCATAAAAGTGCTTCATTTCTCAAGTTATACCCATTAAACTTGGTATGTAAGCTACCGGTTAAAATCAAAGAAATATGTGTTTCACATTTTTTTAAATTCTACCCCCAAAGGGGTAAACTAAGGGTTGAAAGTTTGTATGAAAGGCCTTCATTTCTCAAGTTATAGCCATGAAACTTGGTATACGAGCTGTGGGTTGAAAATGAAGAAATACATGTTTCACAGTTTATAAAAATTCAACCCCCAAAGGGGTGAAATAGGGGGTAAAATTTGGTATGAAAGGCCTTGATTTCTCAAGATATTTTACAGGTTATATCAACGAGACTTGGTATTTAGGCTAACGGTAAAAAATAAAGAAGTACGTGTGTCTGTCACTGTCTGTCAAAATTCCACCCCCGAAGGGGTAAAATCAGGGTTGTAAGATTGTATGAAAGTCCTTCATTTATCAAGTTATAGCCATGAAACTTAGTATTATAGTATGAAATGTATGTGAGCTACCGGTTTAAAAAATAAAGAAATACGTGTTTTACAGTTTTTCAAAATTCTATCCCCAAAGGGGTAAAATAGGGGTTTGAAGTTTGTATGAAAGTCCAAGCCAAGCCAAGAAATTTGATATGTGAGCTACCGGTTAGAAATAAAGGATTATGTGTTTAACAACTTTTGAAAATTCTACCCCCAAAGGGGTAAAATAGGGGTATGAAGTTTGTATGAAGCTTTGTATATGAGCTGCGGATTGAAAATTAAGAAACATGTAGGTATTTCACAGTTTTTGAAAATTCGACCCCCAAAGGGATGAAATAGGGTATTATGGAAGTTTTATTAGGGAATATTTCTCGAGATATTCTTCAAGTCATATCAACGGAACTTGGTATTTTAGCTAACGGTAAAAAATAATTACGTACGTGTGTCACAGGTTTTTAAAATTCCAGCCCCGAACGGGTAAAATAGGGGATGGAAGTTTGTTTGAAAGTCCTTCATTTCTCAAGTTATAGCCAAGAAACTTGTTATGTGAGCTACCGGTTAAAAATAAAGAAATACGTATTTCACAGATTTTCGAAATTCTACCCGCAAAGGGGTAAAATAGGGGTTGAAAGTTTGTATGAAAGTCCCTCATTTCTCAAGTTATAGCCATGAAACTTGGTATCTAAGCTACCGGTTAATAACAAAGAAATATGTGTTTCACAGTTTATGAAAATTCTACCCCCAAAAGGGGTGAAATAGAGAGTTGGTTTTTCAATCACGCCGCAACAGAGCAACGGGTATTTTGCACGGGTAGTTGAGGACCTGGAGAGTGGTATAGGCTACTTTTTATCCCGGAAAATCATGGAGTTCCCGCGGGAATCTAAAAACATAAACCACGCGGACGAAGTCGCGTGCATCAGCTAGTTCGGTTATAAACTTATTATGCATTAGGTTACTTGAAAAAAAAATCTTTTAATAAAAAGTATACTTACTTTCATTATGTGATTAATTCAATTAGCTTCAATATGTATTCAATTTTTAAATAGAACTACATTCAAACAATATTTTTTCTTGTTGAACAGTTAACTTGTACATTTATATTTAGTATTTTCACGTCAAAACAGCGCCAAAAAACATAGATGACAGTATACTGGACTGCGTTCCGTTTTAAACAGTAACCAGTAGGTATAACTAACTATAAATACCAAATGGTATACTGCGAAGCCTTTCCTTTATTTTCCAGTGCATATCGGAACATACCCATAATAATATGTGTATTACAAATATCGTCAAATTTAACATGAAAAAAAGCATGTATAGTTTCGTACCATTTCAGCAGATATCCTGTTACAAAAAAAGAAGAAAAAGAACATAGTGCTGTCTTACGTATGAATTCTCTTTAAAATTATCGGCCGGACAACGTCCAGCCAGTCCTGTTCGGGAGCAATGGGTCCGTGATCTATAGGGCCGTCGCGAAGTCCATCCAGTTCATACAAGCGTCCATTTATGGGCATATATCCTATGAAGTGATATGCATCTTCTTCCTAAAAGTATTTAATTTCTTAATTAAGTAAATAAAGAAAATATATGAGGAAGTAAACAGGAATAAAATGAGAAATACCTTAGTTGCTGTTTTAGGGTCATACTCGAAGAGAGTCGGTTGCGCCATGGAGTTATGGGCAGTTCTTATCATCTGAGAATTACTCAGAGTTAGCCCTCTCATTTTAGGGTCAAAGGACATGCTGAACTCCTTTAATTGAGTGAGCTCTGGTCCCAGCCATACATCTGGATGGTTGCAGTTTAAAAGGAGACTCACCACTGCCTGGGTTGCACATGCATTGTTAATGACCTGAAAAAATAATGTTTTAACTTAAAATAAATTAACAGCATTTATATTAAAATTGATGTAATAATAAACAAGTCAAACTTATAAACAAAACATATACCAAACTATACATATACATGATCTGTTCTAATCTACCTGTTTGGCAAAATAAATGTTCTCAAGTCTTTCATCTGTTACCACAGGGTTGGATGGTTCTTCATGCTGAACATATTTGAAAAGAAATATGAGTCCATGAACAGGTCTGAAATGATCAGCAAATATAAATACACGTGGGTCTCTATCTTCTAACATTTGAACTATTTATTTTGACCGTCCATACCAATCAATACAGAACCACAAGAATTGAAAATTACTGGTGTACCATGTAAAGATTGAGCGAAAGCATAACTTGTGCTAGGTATAATAGGTCGAATATCAGTAGCCAAATTATTAAAACATCTATATATATAAAAATGAAACCCGTTTTCCTTGGTCACGGCATCACGCGTGAATGGCTGGACCGATTTCACTAATTCTTTTTTTGTTGTATTTGTTATTATTAGGAGAAGGTTCTTACGGAAAAAAATATTAAGAAAATCTCTCAGAAATATTGAAAAATATACATTTAATTTTGCATACTAAGGCGGTACGAAGTTCGCCGGGTCAGCTAGTATTTATATAAAATTATTTTGCCTTTTATTTTAACGACTTGAAGTCCACAAGTCCAGTAGTCATTGTAACCAAAACAAAAAACATACCACAATCATCTTTTCATAAAAAAACATTAAACTATTATCTATATAATATATGACACTCCCCCTCACGATGATCTTGGGGCCTATCCTAAGGTCTGAGTGACTCCTATCATCTTGAGCAGTTTTATTAACTTTGGTTGTGGTAAGGCCTTTGTTAAAAGATCTGCCTCCATGTTATCTGTGTCCTTGTAATGGATCGTTATCAGTTTCTTTCGGACACAGTCCCTTATAACGTGTTCCCTTATGCTTATATGCTTGGACCTTTTTCCAGTCATCAAATTGTTGGCTAACTTCTGTGCAGCCAAATTATCATTGTAGATTGGCACAGTTTGATTAGCTCCAAATTCCAAATAGTCCAATATGTTCTAAAAATTATTTTAGGTGTAGAGCTCCCTTTGCGGCCTCCGTCATTGCCATATATGCCGGCTTCTGCAGTTGATAAAGCCACAACTCGTTGCTTCTTTGTAGCATAACTGATTAGTCCACCTCCATACTTGAAGATATAACCCGTATATGAACGACGGTCAATAGTACATGCCGCCCAGTCAGCATCAGCCATGCCTATTAATGCACTTCCTGTTTTTCTATAATCTAATGCTTACATTCATTGTCCCTTTTAAATATCGTATAACCCTCTTGGCAGCTTGCCAATGCGCTTTGCCAAAACAGGTATTATACTGGCTCAAATAACTTACAGCAAACATAATATCTGGTCGTGTGGCTATAGCCAGATACATCAAAGAACCAATCAACGCCTGATATGGTATGTTCTTCATTTCTTCTTGCTTATTTTGCTTAATTAATTTAAAGCTTTTCTTTTTGTTTAACCTCCTACTAGAATAGCACACCTCTATTTTTATTTCACCTTATGGAAAAGCCCTCTCTTGAGATTAAAGGTTCGGTATTTTACCGCCTGATTTATCTGGAGCATTGGTGCCTGACTGGTAGGTACCTAGGTATTATTATTATTATAATATTTGGTGAGCTGGCGCTCGAATCTAATTATATAAATTTGCTCACCTCACTGCATTAATTAATTATAATAATTCTTTTTATTTAATCTCCAAATGTAAATATCTAATAATATTTTTTTTTATATCTATTACAAGTGTTTTAATTTTATTTCTGTTTGATATAATTATTGTTGTCAATAGTATATAAATATTATATACATCACATATAAATCACCCGCCCCCTGATCTCTAATGTTTGCAAGGCAAAAAATCTGTAATAATTAGGATAGA
This sequence comes from Erebia aethiops, assembly GCA_923060345.2. Lineage (NCBI taxonomy): Eukaryota > Metazoa > Arthropoda > Insecta > Lepidoptera > Nymphalidae > Erebia > Erebia aethiops. The sequence goes on along the minus strand of OV281079.1, from coordinate 5,960,233 downwards.
TAAAGGCAAACAGTACAGGAAAAATAAAACAAAGTATATATAACTAGCACAGTTTTTAGAACCTGCAATAAACCTTTACATATTTTTTATGGTTCCAAGTAAAATTTGTTTTGAGGCTATAAATTGTATTAAGGGTGACTATTAATTTATAATGTCTCATTCCAAGCTCTCGTGGGTCTAAGTCAAACTTGACTGCCTAAATATCTAAAAAGCAACCTTAAAGTAAACAAGTTTTCAAACAAAACTTACTTTAGATTTTCAAATATACCCTCATCTATGGTCCACATTTCCTCAACTTGAACTCCTTTCACACCTGAAAATTGTTGATTCAGAATTAACATAAAAATAACATGTTTAAAGTAAGAGAATATTTGTGTACTATCAAGAGAAGTAGATATTGACAAATGGGGAATAATTGTACAGTACCCGGCAATAAATATTGCACATCGACCTTTGGAAAGAGACAATCGGTTAATTTCGGCTTCGTATAGCGTTATCTCTGTCGCACACTACCTATATGACTGACAAAACGTCACTATCAGTCGCTGTTATCTAGCAAGACCCTATATATATACATTAGCAAGGCTAAGGGCAGTGTCGAAATCAGAATCTGGGATGTGGTTACAGGCTTTACCATCACCGAAATTGAGCACTTTCCTCGACAGCAACTCTACATGTGGCACAGGCTTTCGGATTGGGCTGCAGTATTTGCAAACCTCATCAATACATCTGCGGTTCCATGGTGGAAATGGCCATTATGCATTGAGTTGCTATCGTTGCTCATGGAGGTTCCCACATCACCACCTTTTGAACTAAACTGTCCATAGAGCCCTCATATCGAGCCTACACGATTGAACCGGCAGGTCTGAGCCGCACGGATGGTGAGCGTCCAGATGGCTTGACTCTTGTCCCATAGCAAAATGTTAAAATTCTGTCGTGGGACGCGCGACGTTCGGATGTACATTGGCACCAAGCCATTGTAGCTGAACATTTAAGTTAGTTTAATATTTAGATTTTATTTTATTAATTTACAATATTAATTATATTAGTTCTTAAAAAAACTGGTCAAGTGCAAGTTATACTCGCGCATAAAGGGTTCTGTACCAGCACACAACATAAATTATTATAGTAAATAACAAGAACAAAGTCATAATAACATGTAATCAGCTGTGAAATAACTGGTACATATGGCGCTAAACTGGTAGAGCCTGACAAACAATTTGACGCCCTATGAATAGAAAACCCTAACTAACGATTTTTGGATTTTTTCCTATACTTGTCCTGGGCTGCGCTTGACCTTGCTTCTAGTAAAATTTCATGATTCTAGGTCAATGGGAAATACCCTATAAGTTCTGAATAAAATGTGCTGCATGGATAAATGGGTGTATCTTTTGAATGTGTTGACATAGAAGCTTGTTTTTTTTACAGCTCCAAGGAACGGTAGACCTAAGTATTTGATATTAATTACAACTTGATTCCTTCACACATTCTAGAGAAAAAGTTGGTTGACAGACAGACGGACAACGAAATGATCGAAACCCAAAAAAATTAATATTTTTATAGTATTTATAAGAAACCATTTAAGTAGGTAGCAAACATTAAATAACATATGATTTTCTGTTCTTTTAATAAAACTGAAAAAAACAAATAATAGAATAATTATCTCAATACATAGCATACTATAGGCACTGTTTCCTTGTACAGAATTGACAATAAAAACTACAACATAGATGTATTACAAAATGAATGGAAATGGAATGGGTGAAATGTTTTACAGATGTAAGTGATACAGTATTAAACATATAGTTTAAAACAATTCAGCTAGGTACCTACAGACTGAGCAAAAGGCCAAACTCAGCCTAAGTCAGCTCCACATCCAGTTACCTGTTTATGTACCTACCATAAACTAGGTAGGTATTGTATACCTACATGGATTACAACTATATTAATTAATTATACAGGACCTACTTACCAAACTTCTTGATTAGTTCAGTGAAAACACCAGGATCACTTTCTATGAGGCACCAATCACCTGCAGACTCCATATTGGATCTACAAAACATAGGACATAATTATGCTTGAAAGGATAGACAGTTTAGTAAAAATTATTCCTGCAAAAATACCTGAATACAACTAAAGCAATAGATAGATTGCCGCACGCGTTAGTTAAATTGGACAAAATTGGACGCCGAATTAGATGAATCTGCAAGTTTCCACGAATTCATGATAAAATCGTCCATATTCATGTGATCGTACCTACTGAGTCAATTTTTAACTTTATTTTAAAATAATTGTTAAAAGTTAATCAAAATTACCTCTAAACTATGTAAAATAGGTTTGCTATTGCTTTGCTTGTGAGCTTCAAAGAGTATAATATAATCACAATTCACAACGTTCTAGTGAGCTTGTGACAGAGACAAGTTTTTTTCCTATTCCTATTTTCATAGCTTAGCTTGGACGGCCCTGGCTTGTGAGATGAGATTATCTAACACTTGTCACTTGTTAGTTGTTTCAATTTCTTTGTTTGAATTTCGTATTTATTTGCTGAAACCTCAGATTAAAAAAATGGCTCAGCTATAGTATACTGCCCGCGGAGTTGGACCACAGATCACTCATATACTATAGTACGGCCATTTTAAGCGCGGACAAAAGTTCATTGACGCACCTTCACTATGAAACCCTCACGAAACTAACTAACTACGCCAGAACTATAATTGTCTCTTTCGCGCATATGAATAGACGCGCTTACGTGGTCGACAGTGGATTTCATAATAAAAGTCGTGACGTCTCACCACCGAAACATAGGTGTAAGTAACATTTTACGCGTCGTAACATCATGATTCATAATGTAGGTACTACAGTAGTACTAACGTATGTAAATATATTATGTACTTAGTAGTTCAGTAATCAACGATCAATTAATGTTGCGAATAATTACACAATTGCTACGTGAACCTTAAGAATTCGTGAAAAGAAAATTAATAAAAACATGAATAATTACTTCATTTGTTTATTTTCTTTGCCTTTGAATAAAACATAATATAATAATCATATCTATCGACTTTTTAAATCACAGAGTTGCTCAGATTGGAAGCAAAACTAAACCGAATTCTGCTACTAATGACTGAAAAATAGCTACTGTTTGTGTTTACTAAACTACAACGGCTACGAGTGATTAGTTTCTAAGATCAAAAATTCCGGGCTTTATCTTCAAACATATTAATAAATACGTAAACGTAGCCCTTGACGGTACCTCAATACATACATAGGTACATCTGGGTCAAATTGCTTATACCTCCTCCTTTTTTTTAAGTTGATTACAAATGAATCAATTACAATACAAGAATAAAAAGATAGACTCCGTACAAGGAGCCGATAGCTTATATTTTTTTTTTTACAGAAGACCAAAGTGTTGTTTACCCCTTCATTAGGCGAACGACCTCTCGTTTGTTTGTTTACATTTTGTCCGCGCTTAAAATGGCCGTACTTTAGTCCAGTTGGACGTTCATATTTTTTTTACAGAAAGACCTTTATGTGGTAAGCCTTGCACTAAAATATTTTACTCCGAATTCTAATACTTTTAGAGAAAAATTTTTTTGAAAATTGCAAATTTCACCTCTTTTCACTACCTATTTCCATAGATTTAGCATTGGGTTCGCGATTCCACTATATATATATTATTATACTCTTTAGTCTTTGACGAGACCAATGCTAAATCCAGAGACAAGTAACGTAGAGGATAGCTAAATATGCCTATTTCTTACCATTTCTTACAGTTACAGTTACAGACAGTTGCTATAGATTACAGACATTGACGTTTAGTTCGCGTACTAAACGTTTCGTTTTACATACTAAGGGTATATTTAACTAAAAATTACGCTATAGTATACTGCCCTGTCGCGGGCAGTATACTATAGCTCAAGCCTCAACCCTTGCTTTGGTGCTTGAAAAACACAGTAACTAAGTTCTTTTTTTTTAAATTTATTTTACGGCCCTGGATACAAGTCCTTTAAGGCCTATTAAAGTTCTATTAAAAAAGGGTTCAAAATATGAAAAGGTATGATTATTGACCACAGACGTAGATTTACACCACAGACATAAATCTATGACTATTGACCACAGAGTACTTTGTCCTTTAAGCATGGAACTAATAAGTACTACGTACAACTGGAATGCGTACTACAAACTTATTTAACTTATTTTTAATCAAATTTAATCCTTATAACACCGACATAAGGACCACTACTCACGCAGTATAAAAATGAATCCGAGTGAGACATCGACAACATACCGCGGTGTTCCTTTCTAACAGTGGTCTTTGTGTTGCTATTTCACATTTAACATTATACTTCAAATTTGGTATGTTTGAAATAGAAATCTGAAAAATGGTTATACTATCGAATTAGTCACCTCCTATCCTCCGATTAAAATTTCAAGCATTTAGAAAATTAGTACGTCAATAATTCACTTGTTTTCGTGTTGAAGGCGGATATCATAGTAGCAATAAAAATAAAAATGTTGCAACCATGGAATTATTATGAACTATGATGGTTGCAACACAAACGGCCATTTTGATGAATCTTACGATCGACGAAATTTCTCAAGATTGCGTGAATTTATCTGTAAAAAATGGTGAAAATATGCATCGTGGAAGCTTGTAAAAGTAAATATTATTCGGATTGTGGGTTATCTTTTCCTAAGTAAGTGTTTAACTATGTTTATGTTTTGAATGTTACAGTAATTCGGGTGACATAAATTTAGGTACCAAGTATACGGGACAAGTATCGTAAACTATGAAACACGAATTATAACAGGATAGATATTTTTTTCATATTTCAGATTACCAAAAAATGATACATTGCGTGAAAAGTGGTTAAGCATTATACCTAGTGGTAACAGAAAAGTGACCCAAAATGCAAAATGCAGCAAACATTTCATGCCAGAGGATTATATTCCTATTTTTCACGGCCCGTTTTAAAAGAAAATGCTCTTCCCTCACGATTCCTCATGGTAAGCAAGATCAATTTTATTTTTATCTTGAATAGGTACGTTTACAGATAATGATAAAAATCCAGCCCGTAACTGTTCCACTACTGGGCAAGGGCCTCTTGTCTGTCAAGTCCAGGTTTCCTCACGATGTTTCCTTCACCGTATGTGCTGTATCACCGTAGCTCTACAGAATGAAATTAAAAACATTTTCAAACATGGAGACTGGCATAGTGATGAGATGAGTTAAGGAGCGACAAAGAGTTAAAAATATTTTTTGTATGAAAAATTTGAGCATGTTGATAATTTCATATACCCAGTATGTTCGAAAAGTCAAATATGTATGGCTCGAAAAGCCAAATATGTATGGTTCGAGAAGTCAATTTATGTTTCGTTTTACAGCAATACCAGTTGTCGCGAAGTCTATAATTACTATCGCGAAATACATAGATTTATGGTAAGTGTAAAGGCAACATTAATCTGTGGTAGAATTAAATATCCTTTGTCTGTGGCATACCCGGAAATTGTTCAATAGTTAAATTGTTCAGTCGTTCAATTGTTCAATAGTTCAATAGGTCTTCTTAGTTTTGGAATTTTTACATTAACAGTCTTTTCAAAGTGGTGGTCAGTGAAGGTAGTGGCGTGCTGTGCGGTCTCGCGAAGTGTGGTGGAAGCTGTGATCCCTGCGTTACGCGGAGATGGTGAAATCAAAGCTGAGTACCTAGGCCTTTATTAATTGTATAGATATAAGAATTTCCAAGCATCCATTGTTGGTTATCCCATTATGGGAGCGCGCTCCTAGGTATAGGTTAGGTGTACCGTGGAGGTGTAAACGTGGTTTCGAGGGTTGCGAGAACGCCTGTAGGTTTAAAGGCATGAAGGGTCCGTAAGGCCTGGCCCCCAGGTGGGACAGGGTGGTACCTGGATTAAATAACCGCAGGGATGATAATGAAATGGGACCGTAAAGCCTGTCCCCATAGGTAGGCAATTTGGATTGGGACAGGATGGTCATGGTTGCAGGTTGACGCAAGAGGCGTCTGTAAAGCCTGTCCCCTGCGGGTTCCCCGTGGAACTTGGTTTATGCGAAGTGTGTAGGATGATGTCGTGTTTTACATCCACACCGCCTACAGGATCCTTAAGTTGACTAAGTGATTCTGGCCCATCGTGCAATGTAACCTTTACACATCCACGGCTGAGTATTGTAATGATAATCTGCTAGGTCTTAGGGCATCATGACAGTGATGTCATAATTAATTTAACCATGCAGGTCACCGAGACATCGATGGGGCAGGGAGAGAATGCAGAGAGAGAGAGAGAGAGAAAGTAGGAATAGAGCAGTGCGTCGGGCACCTCATGGCTAATGTGCAGGTATGACTCCAATGTGATAATATATTCTGTCGGCGGCATTCTGTTCCACTAAAGCATCCCTTTATACCTATCTATATTTTAGATTAATGAGATTATGTTATTGCCTTAAATACCAAGAAGTCGAAGCAGATATTGGTGGGATAGAATGGGCGTGCCGACACCAGTGTTATTAAATTTTTAACAGACTTCAAAAAAAAAATTTTTGTTAAACCATCACCGATAATTATCAATTTTTACCTAAATGCTTCGTAATTATCGATCCTAAATGAATCGCGGGATCCAGGCAGCGCAAGACCGTGGCTTGTGGAGGACCCTACAGGAGACCTATGTCCAGCAGTGGACGTCAATCGGTTGACGACGATCTAAATGCTTACTTGTGTAAGAGACTTACTAAGAGGCAATAGGCACTACATATAAAATATCAACATCATTATAAATAAAAATATTTTAAAATTATTTGCTGATTTTTATTTCTTCATAGAGGTATTATACCTCTATGAAGAAATAAAAATCAGCAAATAATTTTAAAATTTAATAATATTTATATTCCGTATATTGAAGTATCCCATATTAGAGTCTGATAAAAGGATCTAATAAATTCAATAAAATATAAACATACTTGAGAAAACAACAATATTATTCAAGAAGACATAGAGGAATGACAATAAGAAAAAACAAAAATAAACTAACAGCCAGTGTGATATAAATTGATATAAAACCTTATTCAACATCCTCCCTTTTTGGGAAATTTATATCACCAAGCCGATTATTCTGCAAATAAACATTAACCTAGGCTTATGGATAGGCTTAGTTAGAATATCCGCACATTGATACTCTGTTGGCACATATTTCACTTCAAGAACATTTTCGAAAACCAATTCTCTGACATAAAAATGTCTTAAAGCGATATGTTTTGTCCTTCGATGAAGCTCCGGATTTTGGGATATCTTTATAGCAGCATCGTTATCGATTTGCAGCTTGGGAATCTCTTTTAATTCAGATACTTCTTTAAAAAGTCTCTTCAGCCATACAATTTCACGAGCTGCTTCGCTAGCAGCTACAAGCTCTGCTTCAGTGCTTGAAATTGCTACTGATGATTGTTTACGACTTGCCCAAGAAATTACTCCTCCTGCATACATACACAAGATTCGTCCTGTGCTTGGATCTCCACCGTGATCTGCGTCACTGTAGCATTCTAAGATTCCAGGCTTGTATCCTTTCTTATAAACAATTCTAGAATCTAATGTTCCTTTAAGGTAACGAAAAATGCGCTTGACCTTGCATACATCTTCCGTCGTGGGATTAGCAAGTGATCTGGATACAAAGCTTACAGCATATGAAATATCTGGTCTGCTTGCTGTCATTAAGTATGCTAATGCACCAACAGCTTCTCTATAAGGAAACTTCACATCATTCTCCTTTTCAGAATCTGTTTGAGCTTCTTTAATAATTGGAGTATTGACTGCTTTACAGTCACTCATTCCAAAGCGTTCTAGTAGTTTTTGAGCATAATGCTTTTGTGAAACTACAATTGCACCATCTTTATCTTGAGAAATCTCCAAACCAAGAAAGTAATTAGCTGGTTTAGTGGTTATCTTGAACCTACTTTTCAATTCAGCTATAAACTTCTCAGAATCTTTTTTATTTGTTGATGCAACAAGTCCATCATCAACATAGAGTGCTAGAATAATTTTATTGCCGAGTCGATTTCTTATAAACAAACATGGATCTGTATCACATTGTTTAAATCCAATATTTTTCAAATAGTCGACAATACATTTGTTCCAACATCTAGGAGCCTGTTTAAGTCCATATAGACTTCTCTTCAATTTACAGACTTTATTTGTCCCATCACTATAGCCTTCTGGTTGTTTCATATAGATATCTTCTTCTAACAAACCATTTAAAAAGGCAGTAGTCACATCAAACTGTGTGAGAGATAGTCCTTCATTTGCAGCGATGCTTAAAATTGATCTGATTGTTGACATTCTAGCAACAGGGCTAAATGTTTCATCATAATCAACTCCCTTCTCCTGAGTATAACCTCTTGCTACAAGTCTAGCTTTGTATTTGTCAAGGCTTCCATCAGCATTGGTCTTCTTTTTGTAGATCCACTTACAAGAAATAAGCTTTCTGTCTTTTGGTTTATCTACAAGAATCCAAGTCTTATTTTCTTTCAGAGAGTTCAGCTCGCTTTCCATTGCTTTTAACCATTCAGCTTTTTCAGAACTAATTATAGCTTGTTTATATGTTTTAGGTTCACCTAAATCATTTACAACTGTAGATATTATATAGTCATCGAATCGTACTGGTGGTCGTAGCGTAGATCTATCTCGAAGAGTTCTTGTTTCAGTAATGTCTTCATCATCAGAATCAGTAAGGGAATCAGGAGTAACATATGATTCATTTGACTCGTCTTCATTTTGACCGATGATTTCATTTCCATTTGGAATAGTAGATGTTTGAGGCATACTTGAAACAGGATCGTCTTGTATTATATCCTCCCTTGCATCGAATATTGGCTGATTTTCATTAGTCGTAGGAAAATGAATCTCTATCTCAGTCGTTTGACCTTGTTCATCTGCTTTAGTTGCATCTGAATCTAATCCAATCGATCTGATGATTGACTCATTAAATGTTACATCCCTCGATCTGATTAATTTAACATTACCATTATTGTCACAACCCAGTAATCTGTAACCATCATCACCATCATAACCAATGAGTATACATTTTTTGGCTTTCTTAGAGAGTTTTGTTCGCTTCTGTTTCGGAACGTGAGCGTAACATTCACTACCAATTATCCTTAAATGTTTTATGGATGGTTTTCGTCCAAACCATAACTCAAATGGTGATCTACCTTCAACAGACGTCGGTCCAGTTCTATTGAGAACGTAAGCAGCAGTTTTGACAAGCTCTGACCAACAAGCAAGTGGAAGTTCTTCATGAGCATGCATCATAGTACGAGCAGCTTCAACTAAAGTTCTATTATCTCTTTCACAACACCCATTTTGCTCTGGTGTATATGGCATTGTCAATCGTTGCTGAATACCATGAGACTTCAAAATATTTTCAACAGCCACATTATGAAATTCTCCACCATTATCGCTGAGAATTGTTTTAATTACATGACCAGCAGTCTTCGTTTCATTAATCATCTGCACAAGCTTATCTTTAACTTCAAACTTGTTTTTGATAAAATAAATTTGACGATACTTGCTGTAATCATCTTTAAAAAGAACAAAATAGCGAAATTTGCTGAAAGAATTTGGAAATGGACCACACACATCAGTATGTATAATATCTCCTGGTACTTTAGCTCTTTCTCTTGTTCCAAATTTACATCTGTGTGTTTTGCCATATACACATCCTGTGCATAATTCAGAATCGAGTTTGACTTTGATACCAAGTTCCTTTTCTAACAACAGTTTAACATATCTTGTATTCTGGTGACAAAATCGTTCATGATAAAGTTGTAGGATGTTATCATTAGATACATTGTTAAATTCAGGAGTTTGTCTTTTAATTGCTTGTACATTCAACTTATAAAGACCTCCATTTTTAACGCGTTTTCCAATTAAATTAACTTTTCCTTTTACTTTCAGAATACACGATTCTCTTTCAGATATAAAGACACTGTCCTCTAGTTTGTCTTGAGCGGCAAGAACGGAAAATAAATTTCTTTTTATTGCAGGCACATACCATACGTCACATAGCCTTATATTTAATTGCTGTCCATGAACATCTGCTATTAAATCAACTGTACCTTTACCAATTGCTTGTATTTGAGCGCCATTTGCAGTTGTAACCGATTTGTTATCAGTAAAATATTGAAATGTAGAAAATATGTCATTGCAACAGGTGACATGACTAGTTGCACCATTGTCAACATACCAATTCTCATCATCTCTTTCAATTACATTAACTGTTACATTAGTTTCAACCTGCATTAGTGAAAGTGTAAAGTTTGCATCTTTAGCTTGACTTGTCGATGGATTTTGTGGTTTAGGAGGTTTACCATCCAATTTCCACTTATAACAACTTTTGACTTTGTGTCCAGTAAGACCGCAATAACCGCATTTCTTCTTTTTATCCATTTTACCATGTACAACTAGTGCTTCAGTATTAATTTCTTCTTTATTTTTAAGCGATCGTTCATAAGAGCAAATTTGAGCTGTCAAATTATCAATATTACGATCCTTTTTAGACATAAGCATCCAACTAGACTTAAATGGAAAATAGCTTTCATCAGGTAAAGTTTCTAAAATCTTGCATATGAGTAAAATCTCTGGAAGATCATATTTTCCTTTATCTTGAACATCTTTTTCCAATTTTTGTAGTTCTGCGTTTAATTCATGCCATATATTTTTCAGTTTAGATATATGCGTTGACATGTCATGAGAAGGATCTTTACGATAGCTGAAGAAACTGTAGCATAGTGTATAGCTTTTATCTTCAGATGTACCATCAAACAGAGTGTGTAATTCATCCCATACCTGTTTAGCATTTGTGAATCTCATCACTTTTTGTAGAGTAGCATCTGACATATTAGCCATTAAAATGAACATTGTACCATTGTTTATCTCATTGTATGTTTTTAGAGCATTTTGATAAGCAGCAATATCTTCTGATGATGCTTTGCTACTATCTGGTTCTTTTGGTACCTTTAGATTGCCATTAATAGCATCTAGGCCTCCAGTAGTACCCCTTAACATCAACATCACTTTGCAGCGCCATGTTTCCCAATTTTCTTTGCCATCTAAACGACCAATATCAATTTTGAAGCTCGTGGACGAAGCCCATGGAGACAACATTTTGACAAGTCTTGTTAGAATTTTTCAAGAAAATAGAAATTAGGATTTGCTTATATTTTCTGCTCTTAAATAAATCTTGAATTTATTTTTAGCTCTGCTACCATATTAGAGTCTGATAAAAGGATCTAATAAATTCAATAAAATATAAACATACTTGAGAAAACAACAATATTATTCAAGAAGACATAGAGGAATGACAATAAGAAAAAACAAAAATAAACTAACAGCCAGTGTGATATAAATTGATATAAAACCTTATTCAACATCCCAAAATTCAAAAATAGTGTGGTCACTCTTGTGGAAAAGGGACACAACTGTCAGTATGGTATCTCTCACTCGGCACACTTTATTAACAAGAGCTCATTCCAGTTGTACGTAGTACTTATTAGTTCCATGCCTTTAAGTTACTTGTCTCTGACTTTGTCTATATAATACTTTATTGACATTCTCAGTTCTCTTCTCTGGTTAACTTTGTCTCTGCTTTATTGATATTTGATGTTGATGTACAAAATATTGATTTTTCTAGCAGACGCCAGGCGCTTCTAGTCAATTTGTCTCTGCTTTTATTATAACTAATAACCAGCGTACTGTGGAAATCCTCAAGAATGAACATACCATTTCCCATACTTCTCCCGCGTCTGGTAGACCCTACTTGGTTTAACGCCGATAGTCCTTGTGATGAAGATGCAGAGCTAACGAGTATGGAACAAGCCCATCAGCAGTGGGTGAGTAAAAGGTTCCTAATTCCCATTAAATCTATAGTAGAAACGAAGATGAACACTGTGTTAAGTAGGGACCATTCTGCTTATCCTGCCACATAAAACCTATTATGTAAATGCCAGTCGGCTTGTTATTCTCTATATGTATATGTCGCCGTAAGATTGTAAAATCCGTTAGATTATAATCTAACGGTTTCTATCCCGCGAGATTGTAAACTGTCGAAAGATTGTGAACCGTTCAATGTTCTGAGTATTAATTTATGAAATATTTATTGTATTTACGTTTTCTTGTACAGTTCGCGTACGAGTTGAATGTAGAGTAAATGTAAGTGTCACCATACATTTACTCTGCATTCAACTCGCGCGCGAAATATAGGTTAGGTTAGGGTTTGACATGAATATTCAGGTAGTGCCCGGCCTGCATCGGGTTAATATACCTAATACTCCTAATAGATACAGTTTACCGAAAAATAATGTGTTAAATTGTAAGCAGTATTTTACGGTTCACAATCTGTCGACAGTTTATAATCTATCGAGATTAAAAACGTTATATTACAATCTTACGGTGACATATATACCTATTAGAGTAGGTAATGGATCAACTTCGTTCGCTGGATCAACACGATTCCCCTCGGGAGTTTTAAAACAAATACGAAGTCACAGGGATCATCACTAGTGCCCGGTAATTTATTTCTCTTCCCTGATTGATCATTGATAATAGCTAGCTTTTAATGAAATAAAGTAACAAAAAAACAAACATACCTACTACATGTACACAATAATTAACAATTTCTTCTGGTACTAGTACTGCTATGAAATTGAGTTCCTGATGATAATCGCATTTGCAATTAAATAATAATAACTTTAAAAAATCCATTAACAACATTTTTTTTTCTCTTATTTTTCACAGCTGAACTCAATTGGTCAGCAACATATGAAGCGCCCACCGCTAGGAAAGCCTGAGCCAGAACCAGTGGAGGAAGAGGCAGACTCTGATGAGGAAGAAGGTATTTTGACTAATCTTTACTTTTTGAACTCCTTAGAGTTCAAAAATCGCAGTTGCATCCTAATGCAACTGGCACCAAGTGCTAGTCTAATACCCGGCACCCTACATGAGTGCTTAAATGTGAAAGTGTGTCTGTCTGTTGGTTTTCCTTTTCACAACTCAACATTTTGTTAACATGGACCTCTAAATTACCAGGTAATGATGAATCCGATGAGTCTGGGGAGTCCCATGATGAAGATGAAGAAGAAGAACTGCGCACATATTCACCACCAAGGATCAACAATGAGATAGACCGAGAGCTTGAAATTCATGATCAGAATCCAGATCCCAGCACACAGGATCAAAGTGCACTCTGGCCACAAGGCCGGATCCAGCCATTAAGTTAAGCTAATCAAATGGGTTGCATGTAATTCGTGAGTAAATTAGATGTGTGATTTCCCATCAACCTCTTAAAGGTTTATACACACTAGCAGCGATAAAAGCTTATGTAAGCGAATATATAGAGGTCCATATTATTATTAATTATTATGCTATCTTTAACTGATTGTAAACTATGGTATCTAGATCTTCTAGCCTGAATAGTGAGCTATAACCAGCCATGAATCAATGTGACATTTTGGATCTGTAAAATATATAATAATTAAAAAGCTGGTGGAGGATGAATTGCCCATACAAATGTAATACCAAAATAATTTGTAATTCGAGAATATTTCTGTCAGATTATGCAATTATTTGGATTCAAATTGTATTTTTTGCTTGGCACTTAATCCACTCAGTACACTATTGAAGGATTCAGGGCTAGGCTTTCGTCTTTGTAGGGTGGGAGAGGTCATATCTCACTTAGAGCTACTATACATATATGGATGACCTTGAACTGTATGCATCTAAATGACCAGACCAGACGACAAGTGTGTGGTTATCAATATAGAGCAAATACCTTGGGATGTCAGAGGCGAGGCGCCTTAAGGTAGCCTAAAGGTATTTAGGCGCCTGAGACAAGGACAATGAAACGACCAGTTGAGCGTTTCTTTGGAAGTTTTATTTATAATTTTATGTAAAACATGTTTAGGAATAATATTATAGAAATTAGTATGCAAATAAATGAGAAAATAAAAATAAAATCTTTATTCCAAAATAAATAAAAATGAAACCCGTTTTCCTTGGTCACGGCATCACGCGTGAATGGATGGACCGATTTCACTAATTCTTTTTTTGTTGTATTTGTTATTATTAGGAGAAGGTTCTTACGCAAAAAATATTAAGAAAATCTCTCAGAAATATTGAAAAATATACATTTAATTTTGCATACTGAGGCGGTACGAAGTTCGCCGAGTCAGCTAGTTCCAAAATAAATATTAAGTTTCTTAAAATTACCCTATACCCCCAAACTGGGATAGCCCGTATCTTGGGGGCCGGAGAGAAACAATAAATAATGTATATCACAAAATGTGTTTTATTTAGCAAAAATCACTAATATAAGTATTTAATAATATATGATTAATCACAGTAAAATCAGTCTGCATTAATTATTCATTCAAACTTCAAAGGCACTAAGGGCTGGATTACACTTTGTTAAGTTAAAAGTGCAGGTGTTAAATCAATGTCCAAACTGTTGTTACAGTTAACTGATTAAAGCACCGTTCCATATTTTTTTACTGCTCTCATTTAACATTTATTTTACACTTATTACTATAGTATAAAAATATGACAAATATCACACATGCACTTTTTACTTCACCTCTAAATTATTACCTATATATAATTATCAATAATTATGATTATTTATTTATATATACTTTTTTTTTTCTTTTTTTTGCACATGCACTTTTTACTTCACCTCTAAATTATTACCTATATATAATTATCAATAATTATGATTATTTATTTATATATTATACTTATTGCACATGGTGAATGGAATCCCTATACTCTGATTTTTAATTGATAAAAACAGTTGTCACCAAAAAAAACAACCCACAACTTCAAATAAAATTTAAATAATAGCATTACCTACTTACATTATATTTATTGTATTAAATATATTTAATAAAATCCTAAAGATTAACTTTATAAAAGTGTAAATTTAATTTCAAATAAAATTTACTAAGCGTGTTTGTATTAAATTGTTAATTAATTATTACATAAAGCACTATTTTAATTTCAAGTGACAAACATTATGAACATTTTATGTTCACAGCTATAGGTACATAATGTTCATCTAGTACTATAATTAATATTATAAATGAGAAAGTTTGGATGGATGGATGTTGGTTACTCAATCACGCCAGAACGGCTGAACGGATCTGGTGAAATTTAGCACAGAGTTAGATTTTCTGGAATAACACAGTCATATAGGCTACTTTCTCGTCTCGGACTAGCATGACGCCTGTTTGGTTAAGACTTGCCTCGTACTTATTCATGAACTCCTTTATGGTTTGCATATTGAGGTTCACTGCATCCACTATTACTACCTTATGGTGGACGCTCTCATTGCCTGTAGTTAAAAACAATAACATTTAAAGAGTAAGACCCAACTAACTACACATGACTTAATTACAAACACATAATATGAGTTATTATAATATGTATTTGCAGAGTGTACATAAACCATTGTTGATGCCAATGATATTCGATATTTATTTCTTAGCATAAAAATGGTAAAATCGCGAATTTGACAAATAATTTATTCTTATCCATAAAATTGTCCCTAAAATAGAAAAGTGTTCGCTAAAGAATTATTAGATCGTTCTGAATAACCAGTAACTCAAATTAGTATTGTCAAGTCAACATATTCAATATTTGTAGTCGCCCACAGCCTGTCGCTAACTTAGTATTTCAGTACGCTAAGTACTCGTATATCCTGTTTTTTTGAAACCTAAGTATAATTTAAATTTATTTTCGCTCGTTTAAATACTACCCCTAATATAAGTACTAGTACTACCCACGAAAGTTTGTAGGTATGTATGGATGTTTGTTACTCTTTCACGCAAAAACTACTGAACGGATCTGCATGAAATTTGGCACAGAGATAGATTATAGTCTGGAATAACACATAGGCTACTTTTCATCCCGGAAAATTAAAGAGTTCCCGCGGGAACCAAAAAACCTCAAACCACGCGGACGCAGTCGCGGGCATCAGCTATTTTATTATACAAGAGAATGGATAGACGACTAACAAATGAAACAACCCTTCTGTAGTTGATACAGTAACTTATTCTATAAAAAAATCAGTGCGCTATATTATGTGTTTTTGGAATGGATAGAGCATTATATCTATGCAATCAGCACCAACCTTTAGATAATCATTTAGTTTTACACTCATGTACCTAGTATGTAAGAGGCTAAGAACCATGTATTTCCTACCACGTATAACTTAAATACATTCAAGGCTGTTGTAGTCTGTATTAATCTGTCAAGTGAGCGTCCCTTGTCTCTGCTCCCCTCCTTGCAATTCAAAATGGGGTAACGATATAACAAAAATGTAAGAATAAAAGTGGAATATAATATATATAAAGTTTAATTTAAAAGAATAAGTAGCACCTGAACAAGAATAACATTAGGTTATGGCGCCAGCAGACTGCGCAACGCACTCCCTGCCTCAACTACAGGACAAATCCAATTACGGTAACTGGAAATTTAGACTCAAATTAATTTTGGAAGAAAAGGGAGTATCATACGTGTTAAACGAGACCAAGGATCAAAAGGACTCCTTTAAAAAAGATGACGCCCGTGCAAGGTCTATTATTGCGCAATGCGTCGCAGAAAAATATATTTCAATAATTAAAAAAGCGGACAGTGCTAAGTCCATGATAAATTTGTTAGACAATTTCTTTGAAAGAAAATCGGTCTTAAATAAATTAAATCTTCGGAAAAAGTTGTTAACGTTGAAATTAAACAAAAATGAAACCTTACAAGAATACTTCATGACTTTCGATGATATAATAAGTTCATTAGAAAACATGTGTCAAATGGATGAGAGCGAAAAGGTATGTTATTTGTTGTTGGGCATGCCAGCTGAATATGAAGGAGTGATAACTGCCTTAGAAACTATGAGCTGTGAGAAAGAATTAAGCACAGATTTTGTAAAAGCTCGCTTATTAGACGCAGAGACTAAATTTACTCAGAAAAATGAGGATAATAAGACAGATGAAAAGAAAGAGATTAGTGAGTCTGATAATGCGGTAGATTTTAGTGCACAACTTTGTTTTAAGTGTGGAAAGCCAGGCCATAAAAAAATTGATTGCTTTGCAAGAGGTCGAGGCAACTATCGTGGCAGATATAGAGGCAGACAAGCAAATTATAGAGGTCGGAGAAATAATTATCAAGGAAATTACCAAAAAGCTAATATGAGTGAAGATCAACAAGAGAAAAATTTACAGGATTTGGACTATCAATATCATATGCATGCCAGTACAAATGAGAATGAAGCTAATTTTATAGAAAGTGATGGGATAATAAATTATGTAATAGATTCAGGTGCTACAGAAAATTTGGTGCAAGATAAATATATGAAGTATATGACAAAAATTGAAAATTTAAGAACAGAAGTAAAAATTAAAATTGCTAATGGGTCATATTTAACAGCTAAAAAAAAAGGAATATTATCAGCAAAATGCCAAGGGGCTATTTTACATGTAGAAGCACTGATTGTCCCTGGTCTATGTAATAACTTGTTGTCGGTGAAACAATTAATGAACAAGGGTTATATAGTAATATTTAAAGACAATACATTAAAAATTATTAAAGGAGAGAAAACATTCTATGGAGAAATTGCAGGCAAATTGTGTATTTTAAAAATGAACATAAATAGCAGTGAAATTTGTAATGTGACATTAAAAGAGGACAATTTATGGCACGAAAGATTGGGTCATCCTAACAGAAAATATTTAAGTATTATGAAATTACCGTACAGTAAAGAGGTATGTAATGCGTGCATGAAAGGGAAGAGTACCCGTTTACCATTTAAAACTGTGACTAAACCTAAATCTCATCAAATTGGAGAACTTATTCACACAGATATTGCCGGACCAGTGCGAACTCCAACTAAAGAAGGTTATAGATACATACAAACCATTATTGATGATTATTCACATTATACGGTTGTGTACCTATTGAGAAATAAAAGTGAAGCTGAAAACAAGTTACTGGACTATATAAGAAGATTTGAAACTGAAAAAGAGAAAAGAATTAAAAGAATTAGATGTGATAATGGTGGCGAATTTACCTCAAGATTTTTCAAAGATTTATGTAGAAAGAAAGGTATCAGAATAGAGTATACTTATCCGTACAGTCCTCAGATGAATGGCACAGCAGAGCGAATGAATCGAACACTATATGATAAAACTAGAATTATGTTGAATGAATCAAACTTACCAAAACATTTATGGGGTGAAGCCACACTTTGTGCAGCATATCTTTTAAACTCTACACCCTCAAGGGCTATTAATTTTAATATACCTGCTAAACGTTTTGGAAGAGATATAGACTTGAAACGTTTAAGAATTTTTGGATCTAAAGCTTGGATGATGAATATACCTAAAAATGATAAACTTGATGATCGAGCAAGAGAAATGAGACTGGTTGGGTATGCAAGAACAGGATACAGATTGTGGGACCCTAAGATGGATAGAGTAGTTAGCTCAAGAGATGTAAGATTTGATGAAAGTGATACAAGATATAGAGAAAATGAAGATAAAACTAATAACGTTTATAGAAATATGTATGAAGACGAAGAAGAAAATACATTAGAGAAGGAAAATATAAATGAACAGAGGCAAGAAGAAATAGAACAGAGTAAAGAAAATCAGAACAGTGACACTAATAACAGAAATGAAGAGCGAACTACAAAACATGGCAGAATTATTAAAAAACCTACATTATTAAATGACTATGAGCTATATGAAGCATATTGTTTTATAGGTGAAGACGATGAACCTAAAACATATGAAGAAGCAATTGAAAATGGATGGGATGATGCAATAAAAAACGAAATAAATTCATTAGAGAAAATGAACACTTGGACTGAGACAAACATACCTAAAGATAAACAAATAATTGATACTCGTTGGTTATTTAAAATTAAAGACAATGGTATTAAAAAAGCAAGATTAGTTGCAAGAGGATATCAATTAAAAGAAGATATTAACTTTGGAAAACATTATGCACCAGTTGCTAGATTATCTACAGTAAGAACAGTGTTAGCAGACGCAATTCAAAATGACTGGACAATTAAGCAATTAGATGTTCCAACAGCTTTTTTAAATGGAAAATTGGAATCTGAAGTATACATAAAACCACCAAAAGGAATAAAAGTAAATAACAATAAAGTACTAAAACTAAATAGAGGTTTATATGGTTTACGTGAGAGTCCCAAGTGTTGGAATAAAAGATTTGACTCATACATAAAACATAAAGGATTTGAAAGATCTCAAAATGATTTTTGTTTTTACTTAAGAAAAGATATAAGAGTTTGGTTAGTCATATTTGTGGATGACATATTAATTACCGGAGAGTCTGTAAATGTGGAAAATATAGTACAAGAATTAAAAAAGGAATTTGGTATCAAGGATTTTGGTGAACCAAGTTTATTTCTAGGGGTGGAAATTGAGAGAAATAAACAGTATTTAAAAATGACACAAAAGAAACAGATAAATAAAATGTTAGAAAGATTCAATATGATAGATTGTAAAGGTGCATCCACACCAATGATAAAAGGTTTTGAATACAACAAAGATGAAGAGACTATTGATGTTCCTTATCGAGAGTTAATAGGCTCATTGATGTTTGTTTCTACGTCAACAAGGCCAGACATAACATTTGCAACATCATATTTAAGTAAATTCTTGGATAAACCAACGCAGAGCTTATGGACACAAGCAAAAAGAGTTTTAAGATATTTAAAAGAAACAATAGATCTTGGATTAAAATACAATAAAAGTTTAGAAAACAATTCCATTGTATGCTACTCCGATGCAGATTGGGCTGGATGTAATGTGGACAGGAAAAGTGTTACCGGCTCAGTGACCCTGTATAATAATAATGTAGTAGCTTGGTTAACCAGAAAACAGAACTGTGTCGCATTATCAACAGCAGAAGCTGAGTATGTAGCGGCAGCCAACAGTGCATGTGACTTATTATACATAAAAGGTCTTTGTAATGACTTGTGTGTGAAAAGTGTGAGTGACATTAAATTTTCTTTGCTAATGGACAATAGAGGTGCGATTGAACTAACAAAATCATTTGAAAACTCTAAGAGAGCTAAACACATAGATATAAAGATGCATTTCATAAAAGATTTGGTTGAAAAAAAGATTTTTGATGTTTGTTATGTAACTACAGAGAAAAATTTATCAGATTTATTTACTAAAATATTGTCATGTGAGAAACTTTGTTATATTAGAAATTCATTAAAAATTGTGTAAAGATAATTTAAGTAAAAGTAAAATGTAAGAATTTAAAAAGGTAAAAGTTAAAATTGTTAGAGATAAATATTAAGTAAGATACAGAAAAATGTTTGGATGATGTAGGTGTGCTTATCTTAAAGTATTGTATTGTAATTTGTAAGAAAAGTTGTAATATGTATGCGATTTCATATCTTAAAAGATTATGAATCGAGGGGTGGTGTTGTAGTCTGTATTAATCTGTCAAGTGAGCGTCCCTTGTCTCTGCTCCCCTCCTTGCAATTCAAAATGGGGTAACGATATAACAAAAATGTAAGAATAAAAGTGGAATATAATATATATAAAGTTTAATTTAAAAGAATAAGTAGCACCTGAACAAGAATAACATTAAAGGCAAGAGTGAATAGGCATCTTGTAGGCAAGCGCGCTCCAAAGACCTCATCATTGCTTTGTATTAAGCATGATTGTAGTCAAGCGCAAGCCTAAGTATACTGATATTTAAAAAAACCATGACGTTTTGATTTGTTGCAATGATTTGCAATGCTTGTTTTCTAACTCATAAATAGTATTAACTCACGTAAATATTTCGAAGCGGTCATGGCTAGATCCTCGACTAAACTGTTAAACATCGCAGGGTTAAAGTTGTGGTTATTGCAGTTGTATGCAAATATAAACGATCCAGTGTCTCGTTTTTCATATGTTGCAACAACACCTGAATTGTAAAATTTTAAATATCATTAAATCAAAAGGCCTTTGTGTATTGTAAAGATAAAGATAATGGAAACGTAACAAAAAGCATAGGTGTAGTTATTACTTTCAATACCTACAAAATATGTTTGATTGCGAGTTAATTACTATTGTCAAGATGTCAGTTATTTGTAAAATTCTTTCAAAATCAGTTCAGCAGTTGGATTATAAAAAGCCTCCATCCCTTTCCATTTCCTTCTATTGGTGGCAATACACAACCAATTTTTTCCTGTTATATTAGTGATGTCATCAGCCCATTTTTTCCTCTGTCTTCCCACACTCCTCCTTTTGCCTCCTGGGCCTCGCCATTGTGATATTAGGTACGTCCACCTTTTGTCTTTGTACCTTACTATATGTCCTGCCCATTTCCATTTTTGTTCGAGAGCATACTGAGGAGCGTCTTTTAACTTAGTTACTTGCTAATTTTTGACGACCTCCGTGGCGCAGTGTGTAGCGCGGTTGCCTTAACGTGCGGAGGTCCCGGGTTCGATCCCCGGCAGGGTCAATTTAGGAATTTATAAGTTCTGAATTTTCCCTGGTCTGGCCTGGTGGGAGGCTTCGGCCGTGGCTAGTTACCACCCTACCGGCAAAGACGTGCCGCTAAGCGATTTAGCGTTCCGGTACGATGCCGTGTAGAAACCGAAGGGGTGTGGGTTTAATATAACTGCCATGCCCCTAACAGGTCAGCCCGCTACCATCTTAGGCTGAATCATCACTTACCATCAGGTGAGATCGCAGTCAAGGGCTAGCTTGTAATGGATAAAAAAACAAAAAATAAAGTTTTCTTTCGAATGTCTTCTCTTGAATGTTTGTTTCTTATTTTCTGAATTCTTCTCAGCTTCTTCTTTCCATAGCATGATGGCAGGACAAGATTTTGTTCTTCACTCTCTCAGTGAATATCCATGTTTGGTTTGCGTAAGTTAAGCTAGGGAGGATGCAGGAATCCATTATTATCTTTTTCATTTTTAAGTTGTAGTGTACCTACTTCTTTCCATTGCATGTTGGCAGGACAAGATTTTGTTCATAACTCTCTCAGTAAATGCCCATGTTTGGTTTGCGTAAGTTAAGCTAGGGAGGATGCAGGAATCCATTATTATTTTTTCCATTTTTAAGTTGTAGTGTACTTCTTTCCATTGCATGTTGGCAGGACAAGATTTTGTTCGTAACTCTCTCAGTAAATGCCCAATGCCCATGTTTGGTTTGCGTAAGTTAAGCTAGGGAGGATGCAGGAATCCATTATTATCTTTTTCACTTTTAATTTGTAGTTTCCTTACAAGATTTCTTTTTGCGTCCAGTATTTCTTCCACGTTATGTTTATTCTTCTGTCAACTTTAGTTTCGTTAGTGTTAGCTTCAAAGGATACTCGTTTTCCCAATTACACATAATTGTCCACATATTGAAATGAAAATATAATATTGTACACCATACCAAAGAGACAATTAAACAAATATAAGAAATTATGAAAAACTGAACAAGAGGCGGCCTTATCGCTGAGAAGCGTTCTCTTCCAGGCAACCAGGAAAGGAAATAATAACAGAAAATTTGAATGAGGGTGCACACAAAGTAGGTAATACAATGAAGGGATAAAACACTTAAACAAAGGTAGCAAATCTAAAGAATATATTTAAATACACAAATCTGTACATATATAAAATACATATTGTAATACATAAACGCATACATAAATATTATTACATACATACATACAATATATACACATAACTTAAACATATAAAAAATAATAGGTATATATATATATATATATATATATATATATATATATATATATATATATTTATTTATTTAGATTTATAAGCTTTCTATCTAAGGAATTAGGTACACAAATTAAGGAGGTAAAAAGTGCTTTAAGAGACTCTTAAAAATAGGCAAATATTTTGCCTGCCTAATATTAAGAGGGAGAGAGCTCCAAAGACGAACAGCTTTAATAGAAACGGACTTGGAGTAGAAAGCAGTGCTATGTGAAGGAATTCTAAGATTTAGATTATCATCAGATCGGAGAGATCGACCCGAGTGAGAATCACCGAGAAACTCAAATCGTTCTTTCAGATAAGGAGGAGCGGCTGGGTTGAAAAGAACACAGTACAAGAGACATAAAAGATGAGTATTCCTGCGAAGATGAATTGGCAGCCACTCGAGTTTATTGCGAAATTCAGAAACGTGGTCATATTTACGAAGAATGAACCATATAAAAAGATTTTGAATATGAACCGTATACAAAGATTTTGAATGCGCTTGAGTTTATTTAGTTGCTCCACACTTAAGTCTAAGTAACAAGTATCAGCATAATCAAGAATTGGTAAGAGGAGAGATTGTGCAACCGCAATTTTAGTAGGTATGGGTAAAAAGGTACTCAACCTCCGGAGAGAGTCGACAGCAGCAAACACCTTTCTACTTACTTCACTGTAACCTGGGGAACTAAAGACAGAAAGTTGTCAAATACGCCTAGGTTTTTAACTGTATCACTATACTGTAATTGGATCCCATCAAAAACAACATGGGGAAGAGTAACCCAGTCTATGCGTGATGTTAGATTTTCACTACCTATTATAATTATTACTTGTGTCTTGGTAGGATCATATTCTATCCACTTTCCTTCTTATTTCAATTGTTCTCATGTGGCTGTTAGTCATGACCTTAGTTTTGGAGAAATTCATGTGTAGACCAACTTTTTGACTCTGCATCTGTAGCATTTTTTCCAGGTCTGTGGCAGATCCACTAAAGAGAGCTATATCGTCCGCAAATCTTAAATGTGTTTGCCTTTTATTTGATATCCATATTCCCTTATTTTTCCAATCATTGTTTTGACGAGGTCCTCCAGAACAGCTATGAATAGTTTTGGTCTCCCTGTCTCACACCTTCCAATAGTGAAATGCTTTTTCCTGTATTTCTAGTTTTACTCTACTTACGCTCTTCGAGTAGATGTTTCTTATAATTTTTATGTATTTTATGTTGTTGCTTCTTAAAGCATTCCATATTAAATGAATGTGTTATGCTATCGAACGCTTTGGAATAGTCGACGCATGGTGTGTAAAGTTGTTGGTTAAACTCATTGAATTTCTCAGTTATCTGCTCTATGACATGTATGTGATCAATTGTGGAGTAGTGTGGTCGGAAACCTGCCTGTTCTAATGATTGGTTTTTATCAATTTCTGGTGCTATTCATTCAGAATTATTGATGAGAAGAGTTTTTAAATTCAGGATAATAAGCTATTGCACGATTGTGATGGTACTTGTTTTTTTTCCATAACTAAGTTGAAAAGTTTTGCTAGTTAAGTAACTAGAATAGATGCTCCTATTTACGAGTTTATCTGGTCCTGGGCTCTTTTCCGATCTTGCAATGAATATTATTTTGTGCCTCTTGTGCTACTTCTTGAGGTGGTTTTTTGTACAGGTCAGAGTAGAAGGTAGTCGCACATTTTATTATGTCTTCCCTGTCTCTAGTTTTTTATAGGCTCTTTTTGAACTTCGGAATGTTGATATATTTATTTCTATGACTGTTCTTCTATAGTTATCATAATAGTTTCTTTTTGCTCTATTATTTTTTTTGAATAAATCTTTTAGTTCTTCTATCATTTCTTTAGATTTGCTTTTTGTGTTCAACAATTCAGTTCGCCTTGAAATTAGATCTAATGTTTTTTCGCTTATAATGTTTGTTTTATGTTGTTGGTCTTTAATTTAGCATCTAGTATGAGTCTTTGTGTAATTGTTTCTTCTATTTTGTCACTGGGAGTTTGTGCGTTATCAATGTTATTTATAGATTTGTGGAGTGCTGTTTAGTTCTCTTAGTTTTGTATGTAGTTATTTTTTTCACAAGTAGACTTCAACATGTTGGGTACTTTTTTGAATGCTCTTCGACTGGCTTTGAGTGGTTGTATCTTTAAAGTGCATCTTAGCATCCTGTGATCAGATGGAAAGTCCACTTTGTTGAGAACTTCCATATTGGTCACAGATTTAGGATTTTGGTCAGGATAAAGTGAATTTCGTTCTTTGTTTTATGATCTGGAGATGCCCAGGTCCATTTTCAAGATTGTTACTTGTTAAAGTACGTGTCATCACTGACAGTTTGTACTCGAATGCAAACTGTAATAGACGTCCGCCTCTGGTCATCTGGTGTTTCGGTTCCGGTGCCCGAAGTTGCCCATTATAATTATTTTTTGTAAGGTTTTGGGTGTCCGATTTTCGCATTAGTCTCCAATGATTAGCAAGTTTTTATCTGCGCTTTTATTAGGTCGTTACAAAATTGTGTGATTTCTTCCTCGCTTGAGCTTTCAGTAGGAGAATTAACTTGAATTAGTAATAATGGCTCATTTTCAAAGTTCAGTTTTAGTAGAGCTATTCTCTGATATACCCATGAAACTCACAATGTTGGGTTTAAGTACTTTTTTTATTATGAAACCTACGTCATAAAGTCCAACAGTCTCGTTTAAGTAACAGAAGATATAATCTTCACGTTCTTCTATTGGGCATCCCATTTTTCTGACTTCTGCGAGCCCTGTAATGTCCCAGTTATTTTTTTCTATCGCGTTTAATTCTAGTATTCTTGTCGCTGCCGATAGTGACCTTACGTTGTATGTGTAAATTTTAAGGCTGTTCTGTTTTTGTTTTATTCGATGAAGGTCTTCTTCCCCCACAGTGACCAGCCGGCTTGGGGTGCAAATATGTATTTGATTTTCTATTTGACGTTGTTTTGAATTTTGTTTTGTTCCGGTTCAATTTGTCTGGAGTAGTTAGTTGTTTTTTACCGACTCAGCCGTAGATGGTGATCTACCTCGTACTACATAATTATTAAGCACGTATTTTTTTATTTTTTATAATGTTTCGCACTCAGTTATCCTCTGACATGATGTCAGACCTTTTTAATGCGAGTTTTGCTCTGAATTAGGTGCCACTCACGATGGTCGTAAAGTGGTATTTTTGTTTTTTTTTACGTGTGGTATTTATGTATTATATGATATGATATAATATAAAGTAATATTTATTATTTTGTGAGTGGTGTTTTTTTTTTCGTGTGTAAGTTAGTGTGAGTAGCGGCCCTGAATTCAGACACCTGAGTGCTCCGTCAAATTATTAAATTAGAATTATATTAAATATTAATAGATAATGTTAATATAATACAATTATTAATTAATTAGTGATTAAGTCGAATATCCAAGCAATTTTTTTTTCATAATATTATGTACTTCAACATGCATTATTTCCTATATTTTAATTAATTCACTACATTAAAAGTACTTGATTGAAATACTGCCCATAAGCATAATAATATGTAATATTCTTGTTAATTTTTTAAAGCTGTGGAACATCTACCACGGCCGGCTCGGGTAGTTAGTCGTATTTGAGGTACTAGTAGCATGTTGTTTTTTTTTTTTGTTTTTTTTTCTCATTTCCTCTTATAACGTACGACAGTTTTAATATAATATCCATTCTACCTACCAGACAGTAGAGGATCAGCTGTTATGCTATGGCTTAATCGCTTAGTATTCAATAAGATTTTATTAGAATGTCAATAAGTAATTGAAGAATGATAGTAATTAGAATATAAGATTTGAATTATTTAAATCAATCAATCAATCAATCAATCAAATAATTGAATATTAATGAATCTTCATTCATATTATTATATTATTATAATATAAGAATATTATAATATAATAATTGAATATTAAGAATAAGAATTCATATGGCAGATTGTAGTTCATAGCATAGCAATGTAACACCAATGTACCTACGCAATCTGGGCAAATAAATGATTTGATTGATTGATTGATTGAATTATTTAAGTTTAGTCATTAGTCTTTTTTTTGTTGTATAGATAATAAGTTAGAGTTTGGCTTTATATTCCTTTCGTTGCATTAAGTGATCCACTGGATTAGTTTAGATTGCTGTCAGTTAGCTGCTTTTTGGTGTGGTTTGTTTGTTTAAAACTGTCTTTTATGCTTCTCACGATTAGTGTCTTTTGCTTTCTTCACTACAAGCTTGTCATATTTCAAGTATGCTATATTTTCTTTGCCACTTCTTCGCAACACGTCAAACAATGTCGGTTACTTTATTTCTTCTGCGGATCTCCTCATTTCAAAGAAATTCATGGCAAAGAAACCCCGAGCATTGCTCTCTCCATCGCCCGCTGAGTGACCCTGAGCTTGCTTATGAGGCCCCTTAGTTAGTGACCAAGTCTCGCAACCATATGTCATCACTGGCAACACACAGGTTCCAGAGTACTAGAGTGGCGACTACGCACTGGAAAGCGCAGCGTTGTCAGACCCACTACTCGCTCGACAGACAACATCAGGCGAGTCGCAGGGAGCCGCTGGAACCAGGTGGCGCAAGACCGCAGTGTGTGGAAATCCTTGCAAGAGGCCTATGTCCAGCAGTGCACGTGTATCGGTTGAGGAAGATGATGATATTTTCTTTGCTCCTTTCTTCCTCTAATTTTGGTTGGAGTTTTTACGTATTTTAAGGAATTAGTTTACTAGCTCATACAAGTGTTGATAAAAAAAGTGTATTAAGTTTCAACTCAATTGGATAAATGATGTGCAAACCATCATATTTTCTTTGCTCCTTTCTTCCTCTAATTTTGGTTGGAGTTTTTACGTATTTTAAGGAATTAGTTTACTAGCTCATACAAGTGTTGATAAAAAAAGTGTATTAAGTTTCAACTCAATTGGATAAATGATGTGCAAACCATCTAACGACCGACCAAGTGATCGAATGGGATATAATGAAATGTTCAATAGATAAAATCGAAACTTACCTGTCCATACTTGCAATATAGAAGTATATTTTACCATATACTTCTCTCTTAAATCGATAACATCATTATTGAAGCTAATTTTATCATTCATTTTTGTTGGTTCACTAGGATAATATTGTATGTAAAATATTGCAAAACATGTAGCAAGAAACAACAACAGCATAATATTTTGAATTATTAACCAAGTGAATGATGGTTCCTCTTCCTCATTTATATTTTGTGTAATAAACTGATTTCGTCTGTTTGTGCTATTATTCATTATTTGCATTTGGTTTGCAGTTGGTGTACAAAGCTCACTCCTGCGCTGTAATGCTCTATACTTAGCCAAAACTTCATTTGCCATCGTGGGGGTGGAAGTGACGGTGTTACACTTAATACAGTGACTATGTATGCTTTTCCTTGCTGATGGTTTTATAGGTACCTCCCGAATCTAAAAGATATTTTCAAACTTAAGCTTGGGATTTAGGTTATTATTTATACGTTATAATAAACTGTCTAAGCAATTTTACTAAAATGCGGATGAAATGGGGGTAAACATAGAATTGGTAAAGCGTAAGAAAATAAAGCACAAATGAATATTACCTTCTTTCTGCATTTCATTATCAATATTATGGATCTTTCGGTTTGGCTTTTTGTTAGGTAGTACCTGAAGATTTTCTTCTAATACCTAATTTTATAACACACCGGTCTGTCCAGCTGTCCAGCACACCGTCGGCCGTCCACGTCCAGCAGGAAAAAATAAGAAACAGAAATGACAACCGACCAGAATAAGAAGGAAATGACAGAAATTACAAGGATTTTTTTAATTTTTTATTTAACTGGTTTAACGGCTCTGGATTCCAGTCCTTCTGAGCCTAATTACAAGGAGATACAAGTTAACCAGAGATTACAACAGTCTGAGAGTAGACCCATGGAGACCATGAATTACACCACCGAATTACACTACAAGAAAGACCACAAGGCCATCTATATTAGGTAGTTGTAGCAGTAAATACTGTAAAATATGTTACCTAACTCTGAAAGTAATGATACTTGATAGTCTATGGCTAGACCAGCCTTGACCTACCTATTTATAATAATAAGTGTTTCTATAGTTTATGATGTGTTTATCAGAGACAAGTTAACCAGAGAGTGTTTATACCTATGGTTTATACCACGAAAAAATCCTATGTCTATGGTTTATACCCTTTTTTTTCCTGGTCGGTGTTTATACCTCTCTCTGTCTACGGTTTATATCATAGATCTAGAATATTTTGCTTAGGTTTTTAATCTGAGCCATAGGTAGATCGGAACCACAGACATAATCTGTGACACATATTTATAAAATGGTCTGTGATCTGTGATCGGAACTCACAGACATAATCGGAACTAAATATAATTTCTAATTTTTAATTCATAAATAAAAATAAAAACTAGGTTTCATCCACAGGTTGCATCTAATAAACAGATCGGTTATGGTCGTGGTATAGCGGGATCTAAGACTATAATTACTAGATGTACTTTAACAACAAGCGTTATTGCCATCATACAATTTTTTTCATATTTTGTGGGAAAACTGCAATGACTAAGGAATATGTATTCACAATGGACATGCCCTAAGCTATGTCAAAACGTGTCCAATTTATCAGCTGATTATGAACATAAAATGGCTGCCTGTTCTTAAATGTTCATAAATAATTATAACATAAACAAACTTTTGACAGCAAACCTACCACCAAGAGTGAACAGAAAATGGCGAACCGTTCCACATTTCGTTCATTCATATTTGTATAAACGCTAGTATGTATAGAATGTAAGGGCCTCTCCATGTATATATTAACTCTATGGAAAACTGAGTTGAGAGTACGGCAATTAAGTGTCAATAGTGTCAAACACGCACTAACATGATTTTATAATTGTTTTATACAATTCCGATTTCGTACGAATATGGGCGACTAACAAAACTGACACAGGATTTTAGACCTGAACTGTCGGATGAGCCAAATACAAAAAAGTAATACGCTGAGCAGGAGAAAAAATCATTTTCGCGCTCTGTCACTCCTTGGCATTAGCGTATATACTCATTTCGCTCACTTGTAGTATTATTATTACCATAGACATAGGATTTTTTCGCTAATTATTACAATGCCTACTCTTGCTATATACCAACGACCTCAATTTATATCATGGAACTAATAAGTACTACGTACAACTGGAATGAGCTCTTATTAATAAAGTGTGCCGAGTGAGAGATACCATACTGACAGTTGTGTCCCTTTTCCACAAGAGTGACCACACTATTTTTGAATTTTGGGATACTTCAATATACGGGATATAAATATACCTCTATGAAGAAATAAAAATCAGCAAATAATTTTAAAATATTTTTATTTAAAATGATGTTGATATTTTATATGTAGTGCCTATTGCCTCTTAGTAAGTCTCTAACACAAGTAAGCATTTAGGTCGTCGTCAACCGATGGACGTCCACTGCTGGACATAGGTCTCCTGTAGGGTCCTCCACAAGCCACGGTCTTGCGCCGCCTGGATCCAGCGATCCATTTAGGATCGATAATTACGAAGCATTTAGGTAAAAATAGATAATTATCGGTGATGGTTTACCAAAAAATATTTTTTTTAATATTTTTTTTTGAAGTCGGTTAAAAATTCAATAAAACTGGTATGGCTGTAAAGCGAAACATAAATTGACTTCTCGAACCACACATATTTGGCTTTTCGAGCCATACATATTTGACTTTTCGAACATACTGGGTATATAAAATTATCAACATGCTAAAATTTTTCATACAAAAAATATTTTTAACTCTTTGTCGCTCCTTAACTCATCTCATCACTATGCCAGTTTGATAATGTTTTTAATTTCATTCTGTAGAGCTACGGTGATACAGCACATACGGTGAAGGAAACATCGTGAGGAAACCTGGACTTGACAGTCTGAAATCACCAACCTGCAGTGAGCAAGCATGGTGATTAATTCTCATGCATTCTCCTAGTGAGAAGAGGCCCTTGCCCAGTAGTAGAACAGTTACGGGCTGGATTTTTATCATTATCTGTAAACGTACCTATTCAAGATAAAAATAAAAATGATCTTGCTTACTCTTGAATTATTTAGGTGGTTGGCTATTATGGAAAATAAAATACTCCTTGACTTAATTATTGACTCCGCTCTCTCTTTACCAAGGGACAATCGGAAACGGAAGCTATCCTTATTTTTAAAAGACATGACCACAGATACTATTGTCTGTCAAAATTACCACAGATAATCTTATACAACTCTTATAATAATTTTTTTGTTTTCATCACTTACCATGAGGAATCGTGAGGGAAGAGCATTTTCTTTTAAAACGGGCCGTGATAAATTAGGAATATAATCCTCTGGTATGAAATGTTTGCTGCATATTACAGAATTTTGGGTCACTTTTCTGTTACCACTAGGTATAATGCTTAACCACTTTTCACGCAATGTATCATTTTTTGGTAATCTGAAATATGAAAAAAATATCTATCCTGTTATAATTCGTGTTTCATAGTTTACGATACTTGTCCCGTATACTTGGTACCTAAATTTATGTCACCCGAATTACTGTAACATTCAAAACATAAACATAGTTAAACACTTACTTAGGAATAGATAACCCACAATCCGGATAATATTCACTTTTACAAGCTTCCACGATGCATATTTTCACCATTTTTTACAGATAAATTCACGCAATCTTGAGAAATTTCGTCGATCGTAAGATTCATCAAAATGGCCGTTTGTGTTGCAACCATCCATAGTACATAATAATTCCATGGTTGCAACATTTTTATTTTTATTACTACTACGATATCCGCCTTCAACACGAAAACAAGTGAATTATTGACGTACTAATTTTCTAAATGCTTGAAATTTTAATCGGAGTAATTCGGTGACTAATTCGATAGTATAACCATTTTTCAGATTTCTTTTATAAACATATACATATTCCTTAGTCATTGTAAACATACCAAATTTGAAGTATAATGTTAAATGTGAAATAGCAACACAAAGACCACTGTTAGAAAGTAACACCGTGGTATGTTGTCGATGTCTCACTCGGATTCATTTTTATACTGCGTGCGTAGTGGTCCTTATAACGGTGTAATAAGGATTAAATTTGATTAAAAATAAGTTAAATAAGTTTGTAGTACGCATTCCAGTTGTACGTAGTACTTATTAGTTCCATGATTTATATAGACGGGCCCAGTCAAACAAAGAATGTGGACTTATTAACAACGCCATCTAGTCTGAAAAGCGGGAACTTGCTTGCAATATGCGCCACTGCTGAATGACAGCTTGAAAACGTATATGACTTGGTCATAGATTAGTACATATGCGCTTGTTGAAAACAATACCTACATCAGTATACTCTCTGAGGTAAACGATAAATGTTAGTATGATGTTGTTATTTTTACCAGTTTTTTGTTACAACTTTCCTGTAAAACTATTGGACCGATTATAATGCGGTTTTTTGCATTAGATATGTATAGCTTGTGAGAAGATTCTTAGATATATTTTAAGGTCAAAGTCCACACAATGGGGAGTTGCAGTACGTCGTGGGTTTTTAAAATTTTATTATTTGTTAGTTATGGATACTGAAGTTTTGTCGAAAACTGACAGAAATAAATAATTTGTAAGGTTGCGTACCAAAATTATAAGAAAACAACCCGTGTGGCGCGACATGTCCGACCGTCACACTTTGCATAATTCAGTAACTACTAATGCTAAACACTTGTAATTTATTGAAGTTAAGTAAAAATTTAACTCACGTCAATAACAAATTTTATCATAATATTATTATTATAATAATATGATAAAATTTATTAAAATTAATGCCTATAAAGATAAAGTTTAATTTTTAAAATTAATGCCTATTGTCCGTTCTGCCCGTCTATGCTTTAACTAATCTTGGTTGCATTTTTTTATCGTACTGGGCTGACTATTCCACGGCTGGAACCCAAAGCCCAAAATTTTTACTAACTGGCCAGTTAGTAAAAAAAAATATCATACAGTTTGCCGCGGAAATTAAATGATTGCGTAATGAATAAAAATATTAAATAGGAAGATTAAATAACGTTTTTTTGGAAATGTATAGTCGTGAATTCAAACACTTACCTTTAAATAAAAATTATACAGTGGGGCTGATTCTGTATAGCACAATCTCTAAACTAAACTAAAATGGCAGCTTTAAATCTAGTTCTGTCCCTTTCCGTAGGAAGTATTATGAAAGGGTTAGCAATATTTATAATGCTCTAATTTTAGTTTAGTTTAGAGATTGTGCACTACAGAATCAGCCCCAGTGCCAAACTAATTACTTAGACTTTAGATGTTAACTTAATAAACTCGCTGGCATATTTAGCGGAACATAAAAAAAGGTCCATAATTTAAAAAATATGGTTTTATTTTAAAATCTACTTACTACACTTCTTTTGTTATTTAAAGTTTCATTTGTTTTATTTAAAATGAGATCACATTAAGAACAGATTTTGTGAGTAAAGGCTATTTGTGAAAAATGGTACATTTTTGAACTTTTCATGTAACCGGGAAAAGTGAAATTTAATATTAAAATAACAATTAATTAAATTAGAAAAATAAAATGATTAGTATCGCGTATTTCCTCCACATGCTCTTATTAAAGTTTCTACCCGTCTAGGCATACTGAGAATGATGTTATCGATGGTCTCCTGGGATAGTCTCCGCCATTTCTCAACTACGGCGATTCGCAGTTTCCCCACGTTGGCAGGAGCTGGAATTCTGGACTTAACTTTCCTTTTCAGCAAGTCCCAAACGTGCTCTATTGGGTTCATATCCGGTGATCTCGCCGGCCACTCCATAACAGTGATATTCATAACATTATGATAAGCTTGAGTTACCTGAGCGGTATGCGGCCGAGCATTATCCTGCATAAAAACAAAATCGTCACCGATATATGGGGCAAACGGTACGACATTTTCTTCTAAAACTTCTCTGATGTCTGCAGTCAGACTCCCTCTGTCAATCACTACCAAGTCTGTGCGAGCTCCCAAAAAAAAAGCCCGCCCAAACCATTATTGATCCACCACCGTATGCAACTGAAGTTTCAAAATTTGTGTGAATGTATCGTTCTCCTTTGCGTCTGTATATTCTTTGCCTGCCGTCAATTTGATTTAAGAGAATTCTGCACTCATCACTAAACAATACCTTACTCCATTGGTCCGCGTTCCAAAGTCGATATTCCTGAGCAAAAGTTAACCTGTTTCTACGATGATTTACCTCGAGCTTTGGAGCCTTGGCGGGCACAAATGAACCCAAACCAGCTTTTTCGAGCCTTCTTCGTACCGTACGCTCACTTACGGTTACACCTCGCACTGCTTCTAACTCATGTCGAGCTTGGACGGCCGTCGAATGAAACGATCATCCCTACTCGAAGTGCGTCTTTTTCTTCCTTGTCCTGCTCTTCTCACATAAGTACCGGTCTCCCTGAACCGTTGGATACTGCGATGGATCGTTGAAACTGGTCGACGAAGATCTCTGGATATAACTCTGTAGGTTTGACCATTTCTTCGCATTTCGAGTGCCCTGGCAATCTCCGTTGGGGCTAAGTCAGGCATAATTCAGTCATCAACTCCAGAAAGATACGCGATTTAAAAAAACTAACAAAAAACAGTATTTCAATGAAATTTTAAATCAAACTCAGAAGAAAGAAATACTTGAAGTTCGCTCCAGATAAGGTGTATTTGAATAAAATTAAAACAATTGCATAAAATGTGATGTTCAGTTGTTTTCTTAATTTGAAAATATTTCTTTTTAAATTAAATGACGTATAAACCAGCCAGCAACCTTATATGATACTGATATCAAACCTTTTTTTTATGTTCCGCTAAATATGCCGGCGAGTGTATTATCAAATTATCTATACGACGAGCGATCGTGACAGCGCTACGACGGGGACAAAGACAGGCATAAGACAGGTGCGGAACGTGTTCAGCAAGTCGGACGCCCGCCATTTTTCTATGAAAGGGCCCATCTAGTACCTACATATATATCGATGCTATATACTTATTTTTACTCTATGATTTATATGTTACCCTCAGATCTATTTACATAAATAAATCTAAACGGTTTTATTTAAATACAAAATCAGTAAACTTGTTCAATCACGAAATTGTTCCTCTATTTATTTTCATTAAACGCAGGACCGCCAGCCATTATCTTCGGACCCAGACGGCGTGTCGGTGGATGTGTCGGTGAGAGCTCACGAACACATCGTTGCGCTATGTATCGGTGAAGTCGCCGCGAGCCGTTTCTAAGAAGCTTCCCCTCTGTACTACTCTGTGATAATAATGTCTTTGAGAGGTATATAATAAGATGTTGCCACATTCATAATTAACTCCCAAAGTGGTGACTCCTTGATGTAACGATTGGATAGGAAAAATAGGGAATAAATAAATAAAGGTTTATTTGACACCAACACAATTATAAATATAATACTTATTATATAATATTATAATAAAATATTATCAATAATTATTAATAGTATCACATGAAGGTTTAAATAAATACCTTTTTATGTAGTTTCGTGTATTATTTTATCTGAACTCATAATAATAATATGTTAAAATCGAAACCATAAAATGTTAGTAACATTATGTACCTACTTACATAATAATTTACCCTAAACTTTTCTTGATATTATTCCGTATGTTTCATTGCTATTTATAGAATGCTAGATGACTTAAAACATTTCAAAGTATTACAGAATCAGAAATTATTTACTGCATAATATTACAAAGATAGTAAAAGATAAAAATACAAATTTATTACTATCGTCATGGGAAGGAATCTGGTAAAACTAAATCTTGTGATGTCAACTTCGAGATTTTTGTTGGTAAAACTAAAATAACCTCTGTTAAGGAGGTTGCCAAAACCTTCGAAAAGTTTTTCCAGAATGTTCCAGTTTTGTTGATGGACTCGCTTAAACAACATTTGTTAAGTCGAGGTTATTAGGTAGGTACACTATCGATGATTTTTTGAATCATCGCGGGCGGTTATTACTTATTTGCATCTGATAACCATTATCAATGGTTATCAGATGCAAATAACGGCCCATGCTTAGATTCGTAAATTGTGATACTAATAGAATAAAAATAAACATAATGATCTCATAAATATTGTTTTATTTAAGAGTCTAAACATTAGGATTGCCAAGACCAAACGGAAAACTCCATTTTACTAAATCGGCAATTGGCTAGAAATTTGGGCACGTTGAGATCGGCTTTTCGACAGTAGACTAATCAAAACTATTTAGTAGGAAGTACCTTTGAAAGTTGTGGGTATGTTGTGATCAAAATTTTTATCATTGTTAATAAAATATTATTAATCAATCTTTATAATTTGTTAAACATATTTGGTTTTAAAAGACAATTTGGATTATCTTTACAATATTGGCTGATTCAAACTCATGTCCTAACTTTGTAACACAAATAAAAAGCTCCCTCCCTGGATGAAGTAAGACATGAACATTGCTCCAAGGGTGAGTATACTCCACAGTGCAAAAGATTCCAACCACTGGCACTGATAAATATTGCTTTGGTAGCCGTCTTAGATTCCCAAAACTCAAAACTTGGTCTTTACCCAAATCTACCAGGTGTACCAGAGCTTGGTTATTCTTATTATTATAAACTTCTTTTATTACTCCTCGTTTAAATATTTTATCCTGCATGTCATCCACAAAAACTATGTCTCTACTTTTAATACTAGTTTCATTAATTGGAGCTTCCCTTTTTAATATTTGTGTGAAGTATTCACGCTCCTTTAAATACTTTCTGTAGTCATGTACATCTGCCACATAGAAAGCATCAAGTGATTTACCTGACAGCACTCGGACATGTAAGACATCACCAGTCTTCAATTTTTTGAAATTGTAGTAAGAGACTGCTTTAGGAATTTTTGTAGGTTGCATTATATTTAGACTATTATGTGGCTATTATACATTAACCCTAGTGTAGTGAAATCATTCAATGCAAGCAGAGTAGCAATATCATTTGGACCGGTGTTGTACAGTGAGACTACCAGACCGTTTGGAGTTACGTCTTCTACTATCATTTTGGCACGTTCTGTGCCCACATAATCTTTGAAAGCTTGGATAGCCTGCCCCCAAACACCTCCCCTTGGAGCACAGTTTGCAAGCCGGCAATTTAATGCTAGAGGAGAAATGCTCAATAAAGTGTTATCACACTCCCAAATTTCATCAAGAGGTACATTCTTTTTAGAATATCCATAGTCTAGAGCAAATAAGGAATATTTTCTGGTCTCATGAAATTGTTCGATATGGGTAACTCTACCTCTAGCATATTTTGATTCCTCCGATTCTCTATTTACATTAAATATTACTATATCTTGCACACCAACACTGAGAGGTTTCATTACAGGCCTTATTTCTTGAATTCTTTTTACAGCATCCCTGTGTTTGGTTAAGCGTGTGTAAAACTGGTAAGGGTTGATTATATGGGTTATATCCACCCAATGGTTGGAGTTTTTTTCGATTGGGGTGATTTCGATATCATTAACAGTCTCTTCAACTTTTTGCATTGTTAGATATCTGTGGACAAAAACGAAAATATAAAAATCTGTTTTGGTACCTATATCTTTATTTACCTGCTCTCCTGAAGTACAAAAATTGGTATAGAACAAACTGTATAATTCTGTATGGTAGTTAGAGCTAATCAAAAATGGTTTAAAGAGTCTGGCAGTAATAGTTAGTATTCTTTGGTCGGGCTATTTTCCCGATCTTCAAAGCCAAACTATCTTGTGCATCAAAATATGTAGCAACTAAGTTTCTGTTCCGACTGTTAACTTTATTGTCTAAACCCATAGATTTAGTATTGGGCTCGCGCGTCGTAAAGACCAATGCTAAATCTATGTCTAAACCGATTTAGCCTGGTGGGAGGCTCCGTCCATATAAATTTTCACACCCGGTATATATATTATGAAAATCGATTCTAAAGGAGGTAAACTCCATTAAACTCTAATTAAACAAGTAATAAAATTAAAAATTTAAAAAAAAAACCACGACGAACTGCAGTCCGGCTTAGCGTGATCACTCACGCCCGCAAGGTCATGGGTGGGCATGCTCGGGGCAGAGCCCCCTGCATGCGGTTTCTGTCGCCTGGCGTCAATACGCTAGGGTCATTGGGGCGGCCTAAAGGGCCAAGGGAGTTGAAAGTGGATTCCAGACCGTCGCGGACTGGCTCTACCGGTCTACCCTTGACGGGAGGCCCAGCAGAAGCCTACCAGCGGTCGGGTGGGAATCCAATATATTAATGGGTCAGTCATAATCAAGTCGGTCTGTCTTTGTGATGGCGCGATTAAGTCGCACGGAAATCCGCGGCCTTCTGGGGGGCACCCGCTCTGTGGAACATCTTGGTCGCTAGGCGGGCGATGAAATCATCAAGGCTCTCCACCTTTAGATCCCGTTGAATAACATGGTTTATGACGAACCTAGTAGCTCTAGTGAGTCGACGTAAGGCAACGGCTTGCTGGACACGGAGAGTCTTATTCGAAGATTCGCTGGCAAGTACATACCATGCTGGCGCTGCGTATGTCAGCATGGATCTGATATAGATCTTGTAAATACCAAGCTTCGTACGCAGCGGGAGTCTTGAGTGGAGCACTGGTCGTAGCAGCATTATTGCCGAGCGGGTTTTGCCTGGGAGGCCATGGTAAGGCGTCTGTCAATGTGGACCCCTAGGTACGTCACATCGTTCTCCCACGGAACAGGTTGGTCCAACAATTTAATTGGAGGGGGCAGTTTCTTGGCTCCACCTGTTACAAACTCATTTACTTGTTATCATAGATACGTATCATAGATTCCTATTCTTGGCATATAGAAAAAGGTATTGTCGTCCTGACAGATAAATTACATTTTATCTTGTACAGAATAAAAATAAAATTACTTAATGCTACTACAAAAGGCCTTTATTTTATTGGCGACGAGTAAAAATTGTGTTGTTCAGTAGGAAACACAAACACCATGAACGCTGAACAATTCGCGGCATTTCTTACCGCGCAACAAGAACAACAGAAGGAACTAACAGCCATACTACAGCAGTTCGTACAACAGCAACAACACGAGAGAAGCCCCTCAACAGACATCGACACCAAAAACAACTATGGTAATAGTACCATAGTTATAATGGTATAATACATAGTGTATGCGCCGATTTACATGAACTAACAGGTGGCCGCCGGAAATGGCAATGGACGGGTCACGAAAACAAAATCTTCTTAAAGACCAAGAAATTGATAACTAGATCTGAATCGCTAGTAGCATTTGACGAGCGTCGGCCTCTTTTTCTTGCCTGTGATGCTTCGGAGAAAGGAGTAGGCGCGGTGTTATATCACAGGGATAAAGATATCGAACAACCTATTGCGTATGGTTCGAGGAAACTGTAACCGGCTGAAAGCAAAATACTCTATCATAGACCGTGAGGCATTGGCAATATTCTACGGTATTCAAAAATTTGACCAGTATCTCAGAGGTACTAAGTTTACGCTAGTTACCGATCACAAACCACTGATCCACATATTAGGTCCTCAACGAAATCTTCCGAAAATTGCGAATGATAGACTGGTAAGGTGGGCACTCGTGATTGGAAATTATAACTATGACATCATTTATCGAAAAGGTGAACACAACATCATTGCTGATTACCTCTCTAGGATGCCAAATGGCGCGGAACAGCCGAATGACCCAGAGGTATCAATAAATAGGATAACTGAATTGCTGCAGCATAGTAAATTAGACGATTTGTCTTTATGTGAAGAGAGGATCAGAGAAGAGACGAAACAGGACGCCACATTGAAGCAAGTACTGCAATTAATTAAAACCGACTGGTATAACTGCACACAGTCTGAGCTGAAACCGTTTCTTAGAAAACGTAGCGAACTGTCAATAGAGAACAAGATAATCATGTGGCAAGGTAGAGTGGTTATACCGAACAAATTGAAGCTGACAGTACTACGTTATTTGCACATTGGCCACCCTGGAACTTCTGCAATGAGAGCTCTAGCACGTTACGACACAAAAACATCCAAGCCAATATCGACTCTGAACAAAAAACAACACATTTCCAGAAGGGGGAAGCAGTGTCCATTCGTACTAAATTGGAAAATAAATCGGTAGCAGTTCATGTGACGTTGCTGAGCCAGCAGGTGCAGATGATTCCATCTCAGTCTCTCGGTCGACGATAGGTGACTGAGTCACACTTCCCTGGGGCCGTATGTGGTCGGCGTGTCTGCGCTTCACCACATAAGAATACCGATGTTTCCTTTCCTCTATTACAGCCGGTTTCCATTTATTTTCCAATTTAGTACGTTCTGTTCAGAGTTTTTTGTACAGAGTCGATATTGGCTTGGATGTTTTTGTGTCGTAATGTCCTTCTCATATTTGGTTTCACATTATCCAACAAGCAGTTTAACTGTCTCCCGAACATCATTTGGGCTGGTGACTTTCCTGTAGTGGTATGTGGTGTGTTTCGATACGAAAAAAGAAAATTTTGCAGTCTTCGCTTTGGATTAGCTATATCAGCTTCACTTGCAGCCATTCTCGTTTTAAACGTACGCGCCAGTCGCTCAGCCAACCCATTGGTTCTTAGATGGTAAGGTGAAGAGGTAATGTGCACTATCCCTTGTGATGTGCAGTATGCTCGAAAGTCTTTGGAAATGAACTGAGGCCCATTGTCAGAGACTATAATCTGAGGTAATCCAAAAGTGGTAAAGATACCATCTAGCTTCTTGCACAATGTCTTGGTGGTTATTTTTGTCATAGGTTTAATTTCTATCCATTTTGATAGGGCGTCTGCCAAGACTAACCAATATTTGCCCTCAAAGGGCCCGGCAAAATCGATGTAAACTCTTTCCCATACCTTTTCTGGGACCGACCAAGAGTATACTGGGAGTTCTGGGTTGTTGGGTCGATTTTCCTGGCATTTCTGACATTGCTTTACAAAATTATCTATGTCTTCTTCGAGTGTTGGCCACCATACATAGAAACGTACTAGAGCTCTCATTGCAGAAGTTCCAGGGTGGCCAATGTGCAAATAACGTAGTACTGTCAGCTTCAATTTGTTCGGTATAACCACTCTACCTTGCCACATGATTATCTTGTTCTCTATTGACAGTTCGCTA
This sequence comes from Erebia aethiops, assembly GCA_923060345.2. Lineage (NCBI taxonomy): Eukaryota > Metazoa > Arthropoda > Insecta > Lepidoptera > Nymphalidae > Erebia > Erebia aethiops. The sequence continues at coordinate 5,919,232 of OV281079.1, read as the reverse complement.
CGTTTTCTAAGAAACGGTTTCAGCTCAGACTGTGTGCAATTATACCAGTCGGTTTTAATTAATTGCAGTACTTGCTTCAATGTGGCGTCCTGTTTCGTCTCTTCTCTGATCCTCTCTTCACATAAAGACAAATCGTCTAATTTACTATGCTGCAGCAATTCAGTTATTCTATTTATTGATACCTCTGGGTCATTCGGCTGTTCCGCGCCATTTGACATTCTAGAGAGGTAATCAGCAATGATGTTGTGTTCACCTTTTCGATAAATGATGTCATAGTTATAATTTCCAATCACGAGTGCCCACATTACCAGTCTATTATTCGCAATTTTCGGAAGATTTCGTTGAGGACCTAATATGTGGATCAGTGGTTTGTGATCGGTAACTAGCGTAAACTTAGTACGTCTGAGATACTGGTCATATTTTTGAATACCGTAGAATATTGCCAATGCCTCACGGTCTATGACAGAGTATATTTTGCTTTCAGCCGGTTTCAGTTTCCTCGAACCATACGCAATAGGTTGTTCAATATCTTTATCCCTGTGATATAACACCGCGCCTACTCCTTTCTCCGAAGCATCACAGGCAAGAAAAAGAGGCCGACGCTCGTCAAATGCTACTAGCGATTCCGATCTAGTTATCAATTTCTTGGTCTTTAAGAAGATTTTGTTCTCGTGACCCGTCCATTGCCATTTCCGGCGGCCACCTGTTAGTTCATGTAAATCGGCGCATACACTATGTAAGTGTGGAATAAATCGCTCATAGAAATTTAGGAGTCCTAAGAACGCCCTCAATTCTTTTGTATTTGTAGGCGGTGGTGCCTTCGAGATAGCTTCTATTTTAGACTTTGTTGGTCGTACTCCGTTTTTGTCAATAATATGTCCTAAATACTCTATTTCAGGTTGTAGGAAAGAATTTAAGTGGAGGGGGCAGTTTCTTGGCTCTACCGAACATGATGGCCTGCGTCTTCCCCACGTTTACCGTAAGCCTCCAGCGGTCGAGCCAACTAGGTAACAGGTCGAGCAACCCCTGCAGTCTGGTCACTGCGTGATGTGGACGCATCCGAAGCGACGTGGCTATGTACGCCGTGTCGTCCGCGTAGAGCGCAAGCGTTGTGTCCTCGGACGATGGGATATCATGAGTGTAGCAAGAGTACAGGACAGGTGAGAGGCAACTGCCCTGTGGAATTCCTGCGGTCATCTTGCCTATACGCGAGAAGGTGTTGTCTATTTTTACGCGGAAGCGTCTCTCCGCGAGGAACGACGCTGTCACGCGTACGAGGCGGCGTGGAGCGGGAACTGCAGTGCTCCATTATGACTTTATACCTTTGAAACAACAATTAGAACTTAGCAAAAGTATATCAGTATAAAAGTAAACATAAAGTATCAAGTATAAAAGTAAACAAAATATCTAAAACACAAAACTGCATCTTTGACGGCTCAGATTTTTTTTTGACCAGTGTGGTGGACTATGGCCAAACCTTTCTCAGTCCGAGATAAGACTTGTGCTTATTAATGACGAACAAACCAAAATCAGTTTCAGTTTCAGTTTCTTTATTATTGCAATTCCATAGTTACATTATTTCTTAATTAACATATTATTATAGTCATTAGTAAATAAAGCATGCTATGGATACCCAGTTTGGGTGTGGCAACAGAATAGTACATGGTGGTAGGGAGACCGATTTAATTAGTGTTTGTCAGTATCATTTAGAAATTCATCAATATTGTAGTAACATTTTTCAATCAGATTTTTTAGCGTGTTATTAAACTCTTTTTCCTTCCCGATGTTCCTAATGCAGTCTGGCAGATTGTTAAATATTTTTATTGACATTGAATAGGGGTTTGAGCTGTGCAGTGCCAATTTTGACGGTGGGAGAATCAGTTTGTTTGCGTGTCTCTCGGGGAACCGGCGAGCTTTGTCTTCTTTCTTGGTGTAAAAGTTTATATTTTTTCTCTGTGAAATCTGTGAGTTATTTAATGATTATTTCATAGATCTTGCTTGTACAGGTAGCAATAAAATTTCCACACCTATTACTTATGTAGAAAATAATATAAATTCTATGTTTTTATCCCCGACTAATCCTAATGAAATTTATAAGATAATTATGTCACTCAATAATACAAACGCAGCAGGGTATGACTCTATTACAACCAAGATTTCATGTTAAATGAAAATAACTTAAATATTAATAAATTGACAAAACTAAACTTATGCAATATGAAACAACTAACTCAAAACATCCTCCTCTAAATATACAATATAACAACTGTCCAATAGAAAAATTAGAAAATATTAATTTTTTAGGGATAATAATAGATAGTAAATTAAATTGGAAACCACACATAGATGCAATTTGTAAAAAAATTAATAAATTTATTTTTGCCTTACGACGAATAAGTCAGATCTCTTCACGAGAGGCATCATTGAATGCGTATCATGGGTATGTGTCATCTGTGCTAAACTATGGTCTTATACTGTGGGGTAACTCGACAGATTTCGATAGAGCGTTTAGAGCTCAAAAAAGTGTGTTAGGGCAATAACTGGAGCACATGTTTTGGATAGTGCAAAACCCATATTTAAAAAATTCAATATCCTGACTCTGCCCTGCATGTACTCGTATATCAAAGAAATATGCATATTTGTAAAAAAATACAATAATTACTTTAAAACTTTTGGTGATATACACGGGAAATACAGTAGGCGGGCAAATAAATTAGTGTGGCCAACGGTAAACCTAATAATTGTAAAATGTAATTTTTTTTTCATAATTTGACGTTCACCTCACCAATATCTCACCGACAAGAAAAAAAGCATAAGCTTAAGTTTCTTACACCTGTTGCGCGTATAAGTTGCCCATAATTTTTACTACCCGGGGTTGCTTTAGAATAAGTGAGCTTTAATTTCAATTAAATGAGGATGAAGGGAGGGATGTAAAGCGATACTGGGCCCCATTTTAAATTTTACGGCGCGTAGAAATTTTTTTTAGGAAAAGTTTTTAGTACCTATTTTAATGAATGTCTTTGTTGAATTGCTCCTTTTTAGGGTACTTTTGAGCATTTTGGCATACTCTTACTTGACTCATTTTTGCAATTTTTGACAATAATTGTGCCCTTATTATTATAATATTAGCAAAAATTATGAAGGCGATTTCATAATTTTTAATAGCAATCAACATGAAGACATAATAATTGCTAATATTTTTTTATAGTTTGTAAGTTTATAACGTCTTTGAGAGGTGATATCTAGTGAAAGGCTCGATGCAGAGCGTCAGTTTTTGTAGTGTTTACATAGGTACTGTGCATACTTTAATACTGTACAAGAATCAGCTTTTCAAATTATGGTTAATTTTTGGTAACCATATCACGTTTTTGATCGGCCATATCTAGCGAAAGGCAGATGCGGGCAGACTTTCACTTTTGACATCAGTGGAGAGCTCTACATCCACCTAATACTGAATCAGCCTTTCAGGCGATAGTAACAAAAAGTGCAGCGATCCCTTAAGTCTTTTAGTAATGACTAATGAGCTAGCAATGAGATGAAATGATGAGTCAAAGCGGAAACCACGAATGCACTGCAGCTTACTGGACTATGGCTGTAAAAAAAATATGTAAGAACCTTCTCAGAAGATACATAATATCTAGAACTAAAAACCACATTATATTATAGGCCCAGTAGTTTTTTGACCAGCATGGTGGAGTATGGCTTAACCCTTCTCATTCAGAGATGTGCTTAGTAGTGAGCCGGCAATGGGTTGAAATGATGAAAAAAATACAAACCACGATTACAGCGCCCCCTTGATGTTGGCAAGCTTGGTGGACTATGGCTGTACCCTTCGCGTTCCGTAAGGGCCTCTCAGGCTCAGTAGAGAGCCAGCAGCGTAAGTAAAAAATTAAAATCACTATTCGCCCCCTTGTTGGCCAGTGTGGTGGAATAGGGCCTTAATAAATATTTAAGAACCTCCTCAGAAGCTATACATATCTAAAAATAAAATCGCTTCTAAATCAGCACTTTCGTTTTTCAAAAAACTGGTTATATAGTAAATAAATAAAAATCACTATTGGAGCGCAGCGTGGTGGACTATGGCCTTATGTGAGATATGGACTAGGTATATCTAATGCAAAAAAAACGTAAATAAAAAAACGTAAACAAACATAATAACAAACGCACAACCTATTAGGGCAAACACATATATTATGATATACCGTCTCCGTTCCTTCGTGCCGGGTAATAAATAATCAATAGTGTACAAGTTCGAAGAGATTCGGATTTGTAAGGACTAGAAGCCACGAAGCACAAATTATAGGTAGGTACCTACCTGGGTACGGTTACGGAACCTTTAGCAGATTTTTTGAAGTAACTTTCACCTCAAGTCACAAGTGTTTTTATGCAAAAATTTTGTTTGTAGTAAAATAATACTTACTTACTTGGAGATAGGAAACAGGAAATTAGTACCAGAGACAAGTTAACCAGAGATTAGTACCTTGTACGCCTCAGATTATATACCCAATCAGTACCTAATGGCCGTAGACAGAGTACTGAGTAGGAGATAGACCAGCTTTCAGCGTATACAGTACGCGATAGCGATAGTCTAACACACAGATGTCTGTGGTCTAACATAACTACATGTACAAAAGCTATAATTTGTAAGGGTTTTAAAAATAATTAAAGGTACTTTTAATGATTTTTTCATCACAAGCGATCACAACTGCAATATAGTAACAAAAATTAAAATTGTGATTTCATCTAGCTTTTGCCCGCAGCTTCGCTTATGTTAAATTCAATTTTCATACAAATTTCAAATCCCTGTTTTACGATACGATGAATTTTCATAAATACTTTCTCAGCATCCGCTCCTACCATTTAACCGATTTGTAGTTGGCTTAGGCCTGCCTCGATAGGATAGAAGCCTGTGCTAGATGTCTGTTCCAGGCTTGGGTCCGCAATGGTAATCACCACCACGTGCGAGACCCTAGTGAAGGTGTCTAGCAAGTGATTCGCGCATCGCGCGCAGTTGATGGGGATATTATTTAGAGAACGGTACTAACGGCTATCGTCTAAATACCGCCATCTTTTAAATCAAAGTACCTACTTACATTAATTTCTTGGCAGTGAGCCAAATAAATGTTGTAAAACAATCGAATTGAATCGTTATTCCAAAAATTAGGTTGGAAGGTTACGGAAAAAAAAATAGATCAGGTTAAACGCACATGTTTTTTATTCAAATAAACTTTACAATTCGTGCTTAAGAATCACCAAGTGAATCTACAACTGATTAAGAATGCCATTTTTAACGAGAAGAGTCATAATATGTACAATAAGGAACCAAGTGGATTAAAGTAAAAAAAAACAAACAACAAACCAATCATTATTCTACGACACGCTTTTAAGGTAAGTAAATTTGTACCTACTTTGTTCTTACCTCAGTTGACTTTGGACATTAAAAAACTATAAGGGTTCTTATTAGGACAACGGAACTCTGACAACAAAAAACTTACACGTGGAGTAAAAGTTGAACCAGGCAGGGTCAATTTGGGAATTTATAATTTCTGAATTTTCCCTGGTCTATCCTGGTGGGAGGCTTCGGCCGTAGATAGTTACCACCTAACCTAATCTAACCATTCCCACCCAACCCAACCCAAACCAATCTCGGCTAACTTTTATTCGAAAATGGTCGATATGGCACCAGGAGATAGAATAGAACGGAACACACTACGTTCTATTAAATCAGCTGTAAAATGCTTGGAACATATAACACTTGATGAATTGGGCTACCAGTCTTTTCTATTAATATTTTTCATACATAGGTTTCTCAGGTACTTAATCATCCTGTGAAAACCTGAAATTAAAAGACAAAGTTATAAACTTATACCTACTCGTAATACAAGTAATAAAATTAAAAATTTTAAAAAACCGTCGACGAGCTGCTGAGATCCATTGAAACAAAAATAAGAACTTAACAAAAGTACATATAAAATAATATCTAAAACACAAAACTGCATATTTGCCGGCTCAGTAGTTTTTTTGACCAGCGTGGTGGTCTATGGCCAAACCCTTCTCATTCCGAGATAAAACTTGTGCTTAGTAATGAGTAGAGGTGTCAAATAGTGTTAAATTTTAATATTCTGATAAAAAATGTGATCACTTAAGGAGTTCCTGTGACCACTTCCTGGCTCCATCACGAGACCCTAGGCAGCATCTAGGTTTAAAGTGCTTGACAAGACAAATCAAAAGAGTCCAAATACGACGGGTTACGATCAGAACTTAAGTAGTTCCCATGACCACCTCCTGGCTCCATCATGAGACCCTGGGCAGCGTCTAGGTACAAAGCGCTCGTCAAGACAAATCAAAAGACTCCAAATACAACGGGTTTACGATGAGAACTTAAGGAGTTCCCATGACCACCTCCTGGCTCCATCATGAGACCCTGAGCAGCATCTAGGTACAAAGTGCTAGTCAAGCCAAATCAAAAGAGTTCAAACACGACTGGTTTACGATAAGAACTTAAGGAGTTCCTATGACCACCTCCTGGCTCCATCATGAGACCCTGGGCAGCATCTAGGTACAAAGTGCTAGTCAAGACAAATCAAAAGAGTCTAAACACGACGGGTTTACGATGAGAACTTAAGGAGTTCCTATGACCACTTACCAAATCACGATTGCAGCTCAGCTTGATTGTCTATGGTCCTAAAACCTGGAACCTTCTCACAAGCTATACAATATATCTAACGCAAAAAACCGCATCTCAATCGGCCCAGTACTTTTTGAGAAAAATGGTAACATATTGAAAAATTAAAATCATAGACTACAGCTCAGCTTGGTTGTCCTAAAATATATCTAAGAACCTTCTCACAAGCTATACATATCTAATGCAAAAAACCGCATATTAATCGGTCCAGTAGTTTTCAAGGAAAACGGTAACAAAAAAGTGCACAAACAAACAAACACACAACCTCTTAGGGCAAACACATATACCGTCTCCGTTTCGTCGAGGGTAAAAAGAGTCATCAAGTCCGGCCCTGTAATTTTTTCAAGTACTCGAAATGTCAACAAATTATTCAACAACATAAAACATGTATTTCTACAGAAAACCATAACATTATAGTTTTAATATATGCATTGGTACATATTTCGTTCTTAACAAATATAAATATTAGATATCTTATCCTTGATACGATGCGATAAACGAAAAAACTTCAAAGTTACATGATAGCATGAAATGAACTTACCGATGAAACGTTATTTCAGGGGGTTTCCTTTACGAAGCGTTGTAACACAGGGGGACACAACATTTCACCATATTATTTCAATAAATATTGGCTACTAAACCTCCAAATTTCACAAAAAAATTATGACAACACAATGTAAACAAACGCCATAGGTCTTCTAAATGTCTTATCAGTCTTCCGCGCATTGAATTTTTGTCAATGTGTGCGTTGGTGTTGCACAGTGTAGCAACAAATTAAAAAAAAAGATAGGAACATAGACATTTTTGCTTTGAGGGAAAAGGACACAGATATTCCCTTACACTTGTCTATGTGGGTGTGAAATTTATGAAGTATGATTTTCTTTAATATGGCTGTGTTATGTACACGAGTATATATATCCCATATATATATACTCGTGTGGCAGGCACCGAGCTGCGAGATGAGCAGCGAGACTATAATGTTTATGTGTTCTGTTGCAGCCATGGGTTGCAGCAAGCTGGTGTGTGGTGTGCACAGACAAGTACAATAACCATGGAACTAATAAGTACTACGTACAACCGGAATGAGCTCTTGTTAATAAAGTGTGCCGAGTGAGAGATACCATACTGACAGTTGTGTCCCTTTTCCACAAGAGTGACCACACTATTTTTGAATTTTGGGATACTTCAATATACGGGATATAAATATACCTCTATGAAGAAATAAAAATCAGCAAATAATTTTAAAATATTTATATTTATAATGATGTTGATATTTTATATGTAGTGCCTATTGCCTCTTAGTAAGTCTCTTACACAAGTAAGCATTTAGGTCGTCGTCAACCGATGCACGTCCACTGCTGGACATAGGTCTCCTGTAGGGTCCTCCACAAGCCACGGTCTTGCGCCGCCTGGATCCAGCGATCCATTTAGGATCGATAATTACGAAGCATTTAGGTAAAAATAGATAATTATCGGTGATGGTTTAACAAAAAAATTTTTTTTTAAGTCGGTTAAAAATTCAATAAAACTGGTATTGCTGTAAAGCGAAACATAAATTGACTTCTCGAACCATACATATTTGGCTTTTCGAGCCATACATATTTGACTTTTCGAACATACTGGGTATATAAAATTATCAACATGCTCAAATTTTTCATACAAAAAATATTTTTAACTCTTTCATCATTCACTATGCCAGTCTCCATGTTTGAAAATGTTTTTAATTTCATTCTGTTGAAGTACGGTGATACAGCACATACGGTGAAGGAAACATCGTAAGGAAACCTGGACTTGACAGTCTGAAATCACCAACCTGCAGTAAGCAAGCGTAGTGATTAATGCTCATGCATTCTCCTAGTGAGAAGAGGCCCTTGCCCAGTAGTGGAACAGTTACGGGCTGGATTTTTATCATTATCTGTAAACGTACCTATTCAAGATAAAAATAAAATTGATCTTGCTTACCATGAGGAATCGTGAGGGAAGAGCATTTTCTTTTAAAACGGGCCGTGATAAATTAGGAATATAATCCTCTGGCATGAAATGTTTGCTGCATATTACAGAATTTTGGGTCACTTTTCTGTTACCACCAGGTATAATGCTTAACCACTTTTCACGCAATGTATCATTTTTTGGTAATCTGAAATATGAAAAAAATATCTATCCTGTTATAATTCGTGTTTCATAGTTTACGATACTTGTCCCGTATACTTGGTACCTAAATTTATGTCACCCGAAATTTCGTCTATCGTAAGATTCATCAAAATGGCCGTTTGTGTTGCAACCATCATAGTACATAATAATTCCATGGTTGCAACGTTTTTATTTTTATTACTACTACGATTGCCGCCTTCAACACGAAAACAAGTGAATTATTGACGTACTAATTTTCTAAATGCTTGAAATTTTAATCGGAGGATAGGAGGTGACTAATTCGATAGTATAACCATTTTTCAGATTTCTTTTTGAATAATACGTACCAAATTTGAAGTATAATGTTAAATGTGAAATAGCAACACAAAGACCACTGTTAGAAAGGGACACCGCGGTATGTTGTGGATGTCTCACTCGGATTCATTTTTATACTGCGTGCGTAGTGGTCCTTATGTCAATGACATAAGGATTAAATTTGATTAAAAATAAGTTAAATAAGTTTGTAGTACGCATTCCAGTTGTACGTAGTACTTATTGTTGAAGTAGCGATATGAAACCTCTTTCTTCTAGGCTGATATGTGTCTTTGGTGTGATGTTTTTTCTTTTGAAGATAGAATGATACTGTCAATAGGCATGGTAACTGAAATATATTTTTTCATGTCTGCAAACTAACGTTTTATTATTTCCACTAGTCAACTTTAAGTGGTTATGCTGCCCAGCACAAAAAATAATTATTGTTGTAAATAATGGAGCTATCAAAAATTAAAATTTCGAAACTTGACGGCGAAAATTGGGTATCATGGAAGTACCGCATGTTGGCGATGTTACGTGGCATGGACGATCTCATGGATATTGTTCAGGGAAAGATAAGTAAACCAGAGAAGCCTGCAAAGAGTGATACTATGGAAGGTACAGTTTTTGAAGCGGCGATGGCTACATATCGAAGGAACTTAGCCGAGTACTACAAGTTGGAAAGTACAGCTCTCTTATTGATTACGAACAATTTGTTAGACGAAACTCTCGACAAAGTAATAAGGTTCACAAATCCTAAGGAAGTATGGGATGAACTACATAGATTGTACGATGGTGTATGTGAAGACCATTTATACAGGAAATGTATGGAATTCTTTCAATACAAATGGGAATCTACTTCAGGAAATGATATGAAAGCTCATATTTCAAAGATGAAAAACTTATGGCACAGTTTAAATCAGGAGCTTATCAAAGACGAAGGTAAAGAATTACCAGAATTGTTATTGATATGCAAGATTATGGAGACCTTGCCAGAAAGCTATTTCAATTTTAAATCGAGCTGGTTACTCATGTCTAAGAAAGATAGAACCGTGGAGAACCTTACTAGTCAATTATGTACTCACGAGAAGGCATTGTCGACTAAGAAGAACATGTCTGAGTCTACGTCTGAGATTGTGTTAGTTGCGAATAGTACCAAGAAAGGTAGAAACACCAAGAAGGGTAATGGTGAAGGTAGTAAAGGAAAAAAAAAGGCTTTCAGGTGTCACATTTGTAAGGAAGTCGGGCACTTTATGAAGGACTGTCCTAAGAAAGAACAGGTTCCAGAGAAAGGTCCTACAACAAGTATGATGGCAGTAAAGGTTAATGCGACAGATTGCGCTCAAGATCGTGATGATTGGTATGTTGACAACGGAGCCACACACCATGTTACAATGCGAGGCGACCTGTTTGAGGAATTTGAACGTTTTACGGAATCATGTACAGTGACAACAGCTAATGGAAAGCAAGTTAATGCCTTGGGTAAAGGAAGCATTTTGATGAAAACCAAGAATGAGGTAAGGTTTCATTTGAGAAATGTTTGGTATGTTCCTCAGATTACTACAAACCTGTTTTCGGTACTAGCAGCGCAGGACATGAATCCGAAGAGCGTGTTTCAGTCACGTATGATTACCTGCTCATTGAAAGTAAATAAGACAGTAACCGTTACTGGAGATAGACGGAGATATGGTGGACTATTCAAGTTAAACTGCAAGGCGATACAACCAAATAGAAGCGTTGTTGTAAATACTGTTGACACGCTGCAGCTTTACCACGAACGTATGGGTCACCAGGATAAACGTCATGTGAAGGATGTAATAGAGCAAGAGTTGAATGTAAAAACTAAGAATGATGGGACGCTATGCGAAGGATGTAGGTATTTTCGGGAAAACACATAGAAAAAAGTTTGGTGTTAGAGAAAAAGCAAGTAGTCCAGGAGAACGCATACATTCGGACGTTTGTGGTCCGTTCCCACTTTCAGGCTCGAAGTCCAGATACTTTGTACTCTTTAAAGATGAATACACTCGCTATCGATATGTCTATTGTATGAAACAGAAGTCAGAAGTCCCTGCAAAGTTGCGACTAATGTTAGCTGAAGCAAAGGCAGTTGGACACACGATTAAGGAGTTTCTAAGTGACAATGGAGGGGAGTTCGATAATGTGGAGGTCAAAGAAGAATTACAGAAGTACGGAATACATCAACGGTTAGTTATGCCCTATACTCCAGAACAGAACGGGTGCAGTGAAAGAGAAAACCGTACGATTGTCGAAATGGCCAGAGCAATGATGCACGCTCATGAAGAGCTTCCTCAAAAACTGTGGGCACAGTTGGTAAATACAGCGATTTATATTCTGAATAGAACAGGACCAACTACTGTGGAACACAAGTCTCCGTACGAGTTGTGGTTTGGGAAAAAGCCGCAAATCAAACATTTGAGGATCATTGGTTCGACTTGCTACGCGCATATTCCGAAACAAAAAAGGAAGAAGATGCAGAAGAAAGCAAAGAAGTGTTACTTGGTTGGCTATGACAATGATGACGGTTATAGACTCTGGCACAGAGAGTCGGACACTATAGTTAGATCCAGAGATGTCACATTTGATGAGAGACCACTGGAGACTAATTTAGGAAGTGAAGAACCTGGGGATACTGAACATTCAAAAGTAACAGAGACAGCTAATATAGAAGTTCCAACATATGTAAGGAAGGAACAACATGAAAATGAGATACCGAAACCAGTCACAACTGAAGAATACAGAGGAAGACCTATTGCGACAAATAACGAAGTTGAACTCTCGGAGGACACGGAAGTTATTGAGGGTCCTGTTACTAGCGGAGATGAAGAAGAATTTGAAGATGCGCGTGCAGAGGAGTCGGAAGACGAATCTATTGAATTGGGCAGGCAAGGTATGCAGCTCAGAGATCGATCACTCCTGCAGCGACCATCAAAATTCAATGATTACGTTTCTCATGTCAATACCAGCGATGATTGTTACTACGAACCAGAAACTTACAAGGAAGCTATAGATTGCCCAGATAAAGACCTTTGGCGCAAAGCTATGGATTGCGAGATTGGATCCTTAAAAGCAAATGGAACGTGGGTTCTTGAGGAATTGCCTAAGAATCGGAAAGCAATAGGTACCTTGTAAATGGATCTATAAAGTGAAGTTATACCCAGATGGTTCAGTAGATAAATTTAAGGCACGTCTTGTCGTAAAAGGTTTTAGACAGAAGAAAGGGGAAGACTATGATCAGACCTTTAGCCCCGTAGCTAAGATGGCAACTATTAGAGCGGTGCTGAGTTTAGCAGCTAATAAAGAGATGGCACTACGTCAGTTTGACATCTGTACAGCCTTTTTATACGGTTCGTTGACTGAGGAAGAGATATTCATGCGGCAACCAGAAGGATATGATGATGGTAGCGGACGAGTATGCTTGCTTAAGAAAAGCTTGTATGGATTAAAACAGGCTCCACGATGTTGGAACACGACGATCATAAACTATTTCAAGGAAATTGGCTTTGAAGTCAGTGAAGCTGACCCCTGCCTGTTTAAGAGAGAGAGATCTAATGGGAAGTTATTAGTTGCTCTATATGTCGACGACGGTCTTATAGCCAGTTCAAATGAAGGACTGATTGATGAATTCATTAAGGAATTGAAAGAGAAGTTTGAAATGATTAATAAACCTGTATCGTATTACTTGGGTATAGAGGTTGAAGTCAGAGAAGGCGGTGATATTAGAATCCACCAGACTTCTTATGTAAAAAAAATCTTGAAGAGATTTGGTATGGAAAACTGTAAACCAGTAAGCACTCCTATGGTAAAGGACCCTGTACCAAAGGAAACAGAGAAGGTTGATGACTACTTTCTGAAGAATTATAGACAAGTAGTAGGTGCACTTGCTTATCTGATGGTGTGCACAAGGCCTGACATAGCATATCCTGTCAGTGTAGTATCCAGAAGCTTGGAAAACCCGACTCACACGGATTGTGTTCGGTTAAAGCGCATACTAAGATATCTACAGTACACTCCAGATTTGGGAATTCTGTATAAGAAGGATTACAAGAAAGGTATTCTGGAATGTTATAGTGATGCAGATCACGGCGGAGATCTGACAACGGGGAGATCAACTACTGGAGTTGTATGCATTTATGCTGGAGGCGCCGTGTCATGGTTGAGCCAGAGACAATCCAGTGTGGCTATTTCCACTACAGAAGCCGAGATTGTCGCAGCTAGTGAGGCGGCGAAAGAAGGCATTTGGCTAGCTCGTCTTATGCAAGGCATGACGAAGATGGCGGCTTCACCTGTTCTCTATGTGGATAACGAAGCGGCTGTGAGATTAGCTGAGAATCCTGAGTTCCATAGAAGAACAAAGCACATTCGAATACGCCACTTCTTTGTGCGAGAACTGGTGACTGCTGGAGATCCACAGACCACTCAACCTAGGTTGAGTGGTCTGTGTGGAGATCTAAAGGTGAGTAGGATCAGCACTGAGAAGCAGCTGGCAGATCTCTTCACAAAGCCACTGGCTAGGCCGAGGCTTATCAGCTTACAAGTACAGCTAGGTCTACACATCGAGAGAAGGTGTTGAAGTAGCGATATGAAACCTCTTTCTTCTAGGCTGATATGTGTCTTTGGTGTGATGTTTTTTCTTTTGAAGATAGAATGATACTGTCAATAGGCATGGTAACTGAAATATATTTTTTCATGTCTGCAAACTAACGTTTTATTATTTCCACTAGTCAACTTTAAGTCTTATTAGTTCCATGACAATAACAATATAGTGTTTCACACAGATGACAGAACACGGTGAAACTCACGGTGTTCGCTTGTCTCTGGTGTTCGCACTTCGCGGCAGAGACAAGTTACCAGAGACAAGTAACTGGTAACATAATATATGCAAGTGATGCAACATGCAAGTTACTCTTACTTCGCGGCTGCTTCGCGGCTTCTTTGTGGCTTCTTTTTCTGGTCGGTGGCGGCTCGCGGCTCGCGCTTGCAAATAAGAAATAGAAAATTTGGTTAAAAACCTCGCCGACACTCGCTCTGTACTATAATATCAATAAAGTATGGCTGAGTAAGTAACTATCTAACGAATTCTATTTAGTTTCTAAAAAGCTACGCATTAGGTACATATTGCCCTGATTTAAATTAATACCTGCACACTTTGATATTCTTATGTTAAACTTACACTATTTTACTTAAATCTCAATAATAAAGAACAGTTACTTAGGTATATCAAATATTTTATTTCTGTAATTTCCACTCTTATTCTAATGTTAAAATTAACTACAAAATGTAAACGTTTTAAAACCATAACTTTCTAATAAATTGAAATTTCATTTTGCATATACCTTGACCTTTACTTAACCTTATCAGTAGGGAAACTAGGATTCTCAGTGAAAATTTCCTGAAATTGATTGATGAAATGAATAATTATAAATTGTCATCAACCTTTGCTGAATTGCAACTTGACAAGGTTAAATGAAGGTTATAAATACACATGCTAAATTTTAATACAGAATTATTATTAGTCAGAACCTATGTTATTATTTATTAAAATAGGTATGTATAATAAATTATGATCTGTATGGTTAAAAATATTATTTATTTAGTGTTTTTTTTAAATTATTGATTAGCCACCTATTTTTTTTCTTGTACCTACCTTGTTATTTATTGTGTTGCCATTCGACAAGTTCTATGTGAGTAAAATTTTGATTCACATTTGCACCCGCTAGGTATTATTAATTATTATTTTAAACTGCTAAGTTATTTTACATTGCTATTATTTTACATAAAGATAAAATTAAAACTACTACTAATTATACTTACAAAAAATACACATAAGTTATTAATATTACAACATAATAATTATTTCCTTAACCTCCATGGTGCAGTGTTGAGCACTGTTGTCTTAACGTGCAGAGGTCCTGGGATCGAAAAAATTTGGGAATTTATAATTCTTGAATTTTCCCTGGTCTGGCCTGGCTTCGGCTGTGGCTAATTACCGGCAAAGACGTGCCGCCAAGCGATTAAGCATTCCATGTAGAAACCAAAGGGGTATGGGTTTAAACAGCCATGACCCTTAACAGGTTAGCCCACTACCATCTTAGACTGCATCATCACTTACCATCAGGTGAGATCGCAGTCAAGGCCTAACTTGTAGTGTAGAAAAAAAAAACAATAATTGCTAAGATAAAATTTTATATTTTGCATCTACTTACATTTTCAAATTGTTCTCATTAATCAAAACTGCTTATTTTTTAGATCTAAAGCTGATATTGCCTTGATTGGCTTGGCTGTAATGGGTCAAAATTTGATTCTTAACATGGACTCAAAAGGATTTGTTGTTTGTGCATTTAACAGAACAGTGGAAAAGGTATTTGTTTTTTAAATAAGGTATTAACAAACCCGGGTCCCCTGTCAGAACTTAAATAATCCAGTTGAGTTTGTTGTGGGTTCTTTTCAGACCAGGGCAGAATCCTTGTAGCTTTAGTTTTACGATACTGTTAATAATTATCACCATCATGTATAAGTGATTGGATGTCAATAGTTAAGTGTACAGAGTACCTTTTTTGAATAAATAAATATTGATTGCAACAAGACAGGTTAAGTTCATAGTCGAACATTCAAATTGGAACCTACACAGTACACTTTATGAATATCATAAATCAACTAATGATTCCTCGAGCTAACAACTTGTACAGTAGGCAGACCCTAGATTGTCTGGTGCCGAAATTATAGAACAGCCTGCCGTACAAGCTGAAGCAGGAAATTAACTTGAAAAACATTAAGGGCAAACTCAAAACATTTTTCTTGCAAAACTTGTGAATTACTTGCAAAATTCAACACGTAATCGGAACATCCTGTCTAAACTTTATTCAATTGCTGTAGACTGTGGTGCGAAACCGGTTCGACGAACCGAATACTGTGTTCCACACGCAAAAGTGATACTTACTTTTACCTGTATTATTTATTTACCCTCACTATTCATTGTCTATTTTCTCTTTTTAATGTAAACGGATATTATTTATATTATATAATATAATATAATATCTACAACTGTGCACATAACATTCGAAATTCAAAGCGCTGTGACGAATACCGGTGTACGGATAAACCCTATAGGGTTTTTGAGACACCGCGATCAACATTATGTTAATGTACTTTTAAAATGTATTTTATATTTAAATAAAATAATAAAATCAAGTGTACAAAGTATAAGATGTGATGGTGATTAATGACGGTATCTTAAAACTAAAGCTGCAATTGGCTAAAGTACTGATTGCCACTCTTCACACAACTTAGAGAAAATTATGGAGATGACTTGCAGATGGAGATAATGGAAATGTTTCCTCATGATGTTTCGTTAGATAAACAAAATAAGTGATATTTAAATGCACGCAAAGTTACAGGAGAGAGCCACAATTTTTTTATATGCATAGGAAGTCCATAGGCCCTAGGCTATCATCAATTAGCTATTATAACTTAATATGTTTAATTGTTAATAAACAACCATTTTTCATTGTAGGTAGATCAATTTCTTGCAAATGAAGCAAAGGGAACAAAAATTATTGGTGCCAAATCCTTAGAAGATATGGTGTCAAAGCTTAAGAAACCAAGAAAAATCATGTTACTTGTAAAAGGTAAGATTTTTCAGAAATGAGTACAGTATGAAATGATTCTACAAAGCCTACTATCATGCAACATAATATGCATACCTCATGGCCATGAGGCACTTTGCAGTGCTACTGGAGATGGCATGCCAACTTTAGTTTATTCTCATGCAAACATCATAGGATCTCTATGCATAAGCTGTGATAAAAGGTTAGCTAGCACAAGACAAGACAAACATGTCAGGGTGATGTAAACTGGAGCTATCTGGAGTAATTTTGTATACCTAATAACTTAACTTGCAGCTGGTTCAGCGGTTGATGAATTTGTGAAAAAGTTGGTACCACTTTTGGAAAAAGGAGACATTATTATTGATGGCGGCAACTCACAGTATACAGACACTCAACGTTGGTGTAAAGAGCTTGCACCAACTGGAATACTTTATATGGGAATGGGTGTAAGTACATTTTTACTAATTATTTTTAAGCCTCAATAACTTACTGGCCAAGCAGCAGCCTATGATACGAAAGATCATAGGTTCACTATTTTTGTACCTACTTGTAACATAAATTAAGTTATGAAAATTTCAATTGTAGGAACCTTTTATCAATATTTACATAAACAGTATTTAAAAAATTAGTATTTTCTATTTGTGCCGGTATCGCACTGAGACTGATGATAATAATTGAATGCGACTTGACATACTTTAAGGAAAATACTCTGGGTTAACATGAAATTTATGTTTATCCCCAAAACATAGAGTTCTTCATTGGTTGATGTTAGTCCATAACTTATCAATCCATACTAATATTATGAATGCAAAAGTGTGTCTGTCTGTCTGCTACGCGTTCACGGCCCATCTATTCAACCGATTTTGATGAAAATTGGTATAGCAGTAGGTTACATCCTGTGGAAGAAAATTTGCTTTTTGAAAATAACTTTTTATCCCCGAAAATTAAAGGGTTCCCCCGGGAATAAAAAACACGTAATCCATGCGGATGAAGTAGCGGGCATCATCTAGTGTTTTATAATTCTTTTTTATTGCAAAGCTTTGCGAATTGTGATTTATACAACATTTTGTAGCTTATTTGCACTATTGTAATAGTTTGCGAATTGATCGTAAAGATCAGTAGTATAGTGTCTGTTTTGTTTTTAAGGGCATTGCTTAAATATGTCAAAATGGATGCACCAGCCTAATAAGAATTGCTTGCGAAGATATTTCAAAGAACTTTAAATAGTCTTAACTGTTGTGATTTCAAGAATTAATCGCAAAACATACAGGGAACGGGCGCGGGCCGGGTGTCAGGCAGGTTGAAATCCTTGTATTTATATGGACGACATCACACAGCGTAACCTGCCAAGCGCCCGACCTGCGCCCCCGTTATGTATGATGTCACACCAGACCCGGCCGGCGCCCGACCCGCGCCTGTTCCTTGTGTGTATTGCCCTTTAGGCTTTGCCACTTGCTTAATAATTAGTTGAAAGGCAAAGGAGACTATGTAATTTGTAAACAAAAATAACCAATTTTATTTGTATCATAAAAAATACTTTCAGTATTTATTGAGGCTTTATTTTACTTTTCAGTTGTGATAAAGACAATGTTATCAACAGAATAACAAATAAATAAAATAAAAAATTATTTTCCGCAGGTAAGTGGTGGAGAAGATGGAGCTCGGTATGGTCCATCACTGATGCCCGGAGGTCATGCAGCGGCTTGGCCATATGTCAAACCTATTTTCCAGGTATTTTTATTGTTCTGGTCTTTTTCTATATCAGAATAATATGGATATGGATAATATAAAATTTTATATGGATTCATATACACATATAAAGAAAAAAACCAGCCAAGTGCGAGTCGGACTCGCGCACCGAGGGTTCTGTATAAACCTATAGGTATATAAGTAAAAGTTATGGTATTTTTATTGTTAAATGAAATCCATATCATTAGTAAGTTTAAAATTATTAATATATGATGTAACTAAAAATGTATGCTTTTCGCAATTTTTCCTTTAACTGTGCTATAAGACGTTGCTTCGTACCAAATTTCAAGATTCTGAGTTTACGCGAAGTACCCTGTAGGTTTTGATTCCCTTGCGAGTGTCGAAAATTTGCAGCATATAAACGGCTGTATCTTTTGATTGCGTCGGCTTAGAAGTTTGATTTTTTCACAGCACCGAAGGACAGTAGACCTAAGTATTTGATATGAATTTCAGCTCAATACCTCCATGCGTTCCTGAGAAGAAGAGTCTTGACAGACAGACAGACGGACAACAAAGTGATCCTATAAAGGTTCTATTTTTTCCTTTTGAGGTATGGAACCCTAAAAATAACTCAAGCTAGATTTTTCTCACTTCTAGAGATTAAATTGAATAACGTTTTAGTGACATTCATTAAACATTATAACAACTAATTTATATAGAACATATTCTTCTTTCTTAATAAGGTAAGGTTTTGCTTTAAAATACTTCATGTTTATGCAATTAAAATGTTGGTTTTAATCTATTAACATGGTACATATAAATGATCAACTTATTTATTCACATAACTGGTAGTACCCATTGTGTTGCTTAGTTCCAATTTAAAACCAGACCTTTTTACAACTCAATAAGCATTTAGTTGGTAATACATAATAAGCAGTTGTAATGTTAAAAATCAAACAATAAGTTATCTAGCTTGTCCCACTTGAACTTGCGAGGTTAAGATGAGGTCGCCCTTACGGCCTAGCGTGCGATTGATTCCGCAATTCATTACGTTTTATTTCTGCGTTATGTAATGAAATGTAAAATAATTTACTCCCGACAAAATTTCGGCCACAGAGTTTAACCATCTACGCGGGAAATAATATAGTGATCAAGTTATGCGCAAACACAGGTACATTCTCTATTCCCTTACTTTCACAACCCGATGAGACAGAACCGATACGACCGGAAATAGATCAGGCGCACGACCAATATCTTTACGTACTCTCAGAGTCATTGGTGGTGGAACACTGCCAATTTCAAAAACTGTCTAAAAAAGTTAATCATTTTAACATTTTAATCATTTTATTCATCAAGGTGGTAAAAAAAACCAAGAACCAGGCCGACTAAAGGTTCACAAACACACAGCTTCTGCAGAGACACAAAGGCTAACCGGGCTTGATCCCTGGCAAGCTGTGTAGAAAGTTAGAAACTGTGTATAATATAAATACCCTTAACATCACCACTTCGTAGCAGGTCTGACTATGCTCACTGGTGGCTTCGTCTCACTAGTGGGTCTATGGATTACCACCATGTACCCGTGATCCCACTACATATACTTAGTAGGTACACCATGTGAGATCGCAGCCAAGGGCTGACTAGTAATGGATTAAATAAGAAGAAATATGTATCTCAATTTCAGGCGATAAGTGCTAAAGCCAATGGCGAGCCGTGCTGCGATTGGGTGGGCGAGGATGGTGCAGGCCACTTTGTCAAGATGGTACACAACGGTATTGAGTACGGCGACATGCAACTTATATGCGAGGCTTACCATATAATGAAGGACTTACTCGGTGAGAACACAACACTAATGCTGAGATCCATAGAGCGTACTTTGACTTGGCTCAGACTTTACTCAGAGATAAAACGAGATGGTTTTTTGTGAGTAACATAAATATTTCTCGTTTTAACCATGTCTTAAGTCTAAGCAAAGTCAAAGTTCGCTCTATAGATCTTACACTAAAAGTCTGCAAAAAGCAAAGCTGGTCGTAACGGCCTAAGAGAAACAAGATCCATTAATTTATACTTTATGAGGTCTGCGAAAGGGTGTCTGTTCAACCAACGGTACAGAGCTGGGTCGAATCCGGGGAAGGCCATACTTTTTATTGCGAAAAATAATAACTGCTGCGGGAGTCAAAAAACCTGCTTTGATTCCTGCGCCTTTTGGGCGTAATTTCGACGACCTCTGTGGCGCAGTGTGTAGCGCTGTTGCCTTAACGTGCGGAGGTTCCGGGTTCGATCCCCGGCAGGGTCAATTTAGGAATTTATAATTTCTGAATTGACCCTGGTCTGGTCTGGTGGGAGGCTTCGGCCGTGGCTAGTTACCACCCTACTGGCAAGGACGTGCCGCCAAGCGATTTAGCGTTCCGGTACGATGCCGTGTAGAAACCGAAGGGGTGTGGGTTTAACAAAACTGCCATGCCCCTAACAGGTTAGCCCGCTACCATCTTACGGCCGAAATTAATAATCAATCTATCTGTAGTCTGTCGATAAGTTGCTTAGCAACATTGTTTTATGACGAAAAGCACAATACAAATAACAATGTTGCTTGGTAACAAACCGACAGACTACAGATAGATTGATTATTAATTTCGGCCGTTAGACTGTATCATCACTTACCATCAGATGAGATCGCAGTCAAGGGCTAGCTTGTAGTGAATTAAAAAAAAAAAATTACCTCTAGTAGTAGATCAGCTTTCAAAATTGGTTTTACATAATGTAAAAAATTATCCAAGACAGACATTGTCTTGTCTAGGAATTAGCAGCAAATTAGCTAACTTGTAGTAATAAAAAATAAGAATAAAGTAGTATAACCCAATCCAGATGCTATTAGGATAATAAGAATAGGTTCTCTCTGTCTTCCTGTTATGATTAGTCCCTCGAGAGAAAGAATAGAATGCTAATTGCTTCCTAATGACATCTGAATATGATAGTTTGTATATTTTCAGCCATGGAGCAGGACGAAATGGCTCAGGTGTTTGACGAGTGGAACAAGGGGGATCTAGATTCCTTCCTGATTGAGATCACGCGTGACATTTTGAAGTTCAAGGACACTGATGGTAAATTAACTTTTTTTTTTAAATCGACTTTCTGTACCAAATATAGTATGTTAAACCCATTCCACCAAACTTACATGTTACAACTTTCATGCCCTTACGCCCATCTGACACTGCTCTTACTTCCATCTTACTTTTCTCTAATAAATATGTTAGTATTCAGGCAGCAAATGTTTAAAAAATCATATTTTTACTGTCACTAACTAACATTTATTATACGACTTCTTAGTTCATAATTTCAATACTATTAATAGATAGTATAAAACGCCGATCAACTGAAAAAAAACCCAGGTGAAATGTTTGGAACCCTTGCAGTTATAGATTCTATAATTAATTATCTCCATCATTTCTTATATGTTATTGCCGTTAAAAATGTGTACACTATACAGTGTACTTAATTTAAATAAACAGTTCTTGAGTTTGACTTTCTATTGCTGTCCTAGGTAAATACCTCCTGCCCAAGATTCGCGACACTGCCGGTCAAAAGGGCACTGGGAAGTGGACCGGTATTAGCGCTTTGGAATACGGAGTCCCCGTCACTCTAATTGGGGAGGCTGTCTTCGCTCGCTGCTTGTCTGCATTGAAAGGTAAACATTTTAATAGCGTTGAGGATGATGCCTTTATCATAAATAATTTTTTCTAACTCATTATTAAATAGAGGGTCTTCCAAAAGACCTAAAATTCACAGTTTTAAGTTTGATAACCATTTTAAAATATAGATTAAAGAAAAAAAGTGCATTGAAATTTGATGATGTCACAACTGTGCAATTCATACAACTTCCATACTAAAAGTGCGTTTTCAAGTTTGATAAAGAGTTGCTGATTTGATTGAGTTGTCATCCCTATTAAAGAATAAAGTAATTAAGTTAACGTCGACAGTATTTTCAACGGTTAGATATCCACTGCTGGACATATTATGTCTCTTGTAGGGACTTTTATAGTACTAGCGCTGCTTGAATCTAGTGGCTCTCTGCAACTTGTTTCAAGTCTGTCTATCAATAAACTGGCTATCTTAGGAGGTTTGATGGATATTTTTATGAAAGATTTTGATCTTCAAAGTCTGAGTCTTTAACGCGGGAAGTCGCGGGTTCGTTCCCTGGCAGGGGCAATTGGGGAATTTGAATTTTTACTTGTGGTCGTTTGACTGCACAATCTAGTTACCACCAGTTAAGATCTCAGTCAAGAGCTAGATTCTAATATATGGGGGCTGATTTTTGCATCATTGGACCCGAAGGTCATTTGGTTCTTTGAACAGATTGTCCACCTGTTTTTGCATTGCTTTATAATATTAATAATTACTAAAACTCTGTACAATTATTGCACTACAACCCTTAGAGACCCTATAACAAAAGCAGTTTCGAACCGATAGTGGAGTTAACAACACGTAGCATAAGAGACGACCTCCGTGGCGCAGTGTGTAGCGCTGTTGCCTTAACGTGCGGAGGTCCCGGGTTCGATCCCCGGCAGGGTCAATTTGGAAATTTATAATTTCTGAATTTTCCCTGGTCTGGCCTGGTGGGAGGCTTCGGCTGTGGCTAGTTACCACCCTACCGGCAAAGACGTGCCGCCAAGCGATTTAGCGTTCCGGTACGATGCCGTGTAGAAACCGAATGGGTATATGAGTTTAATATAACTGCCATGCCCCTAACAGCTTAGCCCGCTACCATCTTAGACTGCATCATCACTTACCATCAGGTGAGATCGCAGTCAAGGGCTAGCTTGTAGTGGATAAAAAAAAAAGACACCTGTATGTTCTATATGAAATAAACAAATTGAGTACTGAGTATTGATGCTTATGTTATATTGTTGTCTAGAGGAAAGAATGACCGCAAACAAGACGTTGCCAGGATCCTCCCTGAAGTTTACGGGCGACAAGAAACAATTCCTGGAGCACTTGCGCAAAGCCCTCTTTGCCAGCAAGGTCATCTCCTATGCGCAAGGATTTATGCTGTTGAGAGAAGCTGCTAAGGTAACGAAACAATGTTTTTTTTGAAGTGACAACTTCTTTAGCCGCGTTGAGCACTTTTTGGTAGGGGAAAATCTTATGGGCTCGCGTCACCGACATATTAGCATATGCTAATGTTAATTGTAGGACTGGCGCATGCGCAGCTGCCTGTGTAGACGAAAACATATTATTATCAAGGGCTAGCTTGTAGTGGATAAATAAGAAATAAAAAAAAGATATATTGCGCCTGCCAGCCGCCCACACGTTTTCTTTTATCAAGCGCGTTAAAACATAATGTATTTAATAGCGCGTTAGAAATTTATTGTTTATAGTTCGTAGCGTGTTATGGGTTTATAGCAGTTTTGAAAAACTAATACATTGTCAAGTATAGTCCGCGCGCGAGGTCTGAGGAATCGGTCGCTTCACACCCCGCACACTCCCATACTATGTATGCATGATTAATAATTAATTTTCATACGCAGATTATTCCAGCAACCTCATCCACGTTTTTTAAAACTCTGGGAAACTTTTACTTTCTCTTTACTTTACATCAAACAATATTTACTTCAAACAAAAATAATCTGAAGCTCGCTTTATTTAGAATTATTTGAATTATTAAATTGGTCTTGTTTTATTTCCTGTTATTTTTCTGTCATAGGTTAACAATTGGAAATTGAGCTACGGGAGCATCGCTTTAATGTGGCGAGGAGGCTGCATCATCCGAAGTGTTTTTCTCGGGAACATCAAGGTAATCCATTATTATAAATTGTCCTACGAAATTCTATTTTAAGTGTCTAAAATTTTTGCATCCATCTCTCATCCTTTTTACATCCATATGTTAGTTAGATTTTTTAAATAAATTATTTAACTGTTTTTATTTTTGATTCAATTAGTTTGCTTCAAAAGACTTTGAGATATTAGCAAAAATTAAAAAAAACCAAGAAGTTACCTCCTACTGATTTCCCCATATCCATCAGAAATGTTGGTACATAATTGTAAAATTGATTGACTAAAACCTCATAATATTACAATTAATTATTTAGTGGTCATCATACTAATATTATAAGAATGAAAGTGTGTTTGTTTGTTGGTTTTTCCTACAATCACGCCGCAACGGATCGACGTGATTTTTGGCATGGGTATAGTTGAGAGTGACATAGGCTCCCTTTTTAACGCGGAAATTAAGGAGTTCCCGTGGGAATTTACAGGGAGTCGCTGAACAGCTAGTCTTGTCTAAAATAGAAAGTAGGTATACCAATACACTGACGTCGTCATGAGACGTTGTGGGGCGCTTCATCTACTCTTAATAATATAAAAAGGTAAAGTTTGTGATGTTATAGGGGGTAATCTCTGGATCTACAGAACCGATTTTGAAAATTCTGGTACCAATACAAAGCCACATTATTTATGAGTGGCTATATAATAACCCAAAACTCTGATTTAGAAATTGCGAATACATTTGAGAATTTCTTCGAAAATATTCCAATCTCCACTACCAGTTCCCTTAATTCCTCGCCAACAGAAGAAAAAAAAAAAAAAAAATTCAAATCTTTACAATGCAAAGAAACGCGAGATCTATGGGGGATATCAGTGTTAGATTCATTCGACTATTCTTTTAAAAACATTTTATTTGATTGGATTCGATTTGAAAAAAATTAGGGAGTTCTCGTGGGAATTTAAAAAACTTATTTCAAGCGGACGAAGTTACCCCAATTTTGAAATATGCAGAGATCCTTAGAAATCACATGTCTGGTTTCAGGACGCGTTCAAAAAGAACCCTGAACTGACGAATCTTCTTCTGGACCCGTACTTCTTCGCGCAAATGAAAGAGTGTCATATGTCGCTGCGCCAAGTGGTGTCTCAGGCGGCTCTACTCGGGGTGCCCTCGCCGGCCTTCGGCGCTGCGTTGGCCTTCTACGACGGGTATAGGGCTGAAGTGCTCCCGGCTAACTTGTTGCAGGTAATAGTGTTCTCTTGACCGAAATTCTTTTTTTTTTTATCCACTACAAGTTACTGCAATCTCACTTAATGGTAAGTGATGATGCAGTCTAAGATGGTAGCGGGCTAACCTGTTAGGGGCATGGCAGTTAACTAAACCCATACCACACGGTACAATTCGGTTTCTACACGGCATCGTACCGGAACGCTAAATCGCTTGGCGGCACGTCTTTGCCGGTAGGGTATCAGGCTAGACCAGGGAAAATTCAGAAACTATAAATTCCCAAATTGACCCTGAAGGGGATTTAACCAGGGACCTCCGCACGTTAAGGCAACAGCGCTCAACACTGCGCCACAGAGGTCGTCAAGTATATAGTGGTATAGTATTGTTATGTAGAATATTGAAGTGGAACTGAACAACGTCCAGCAAAACGAGAATGGAGTTTAATTTGAATAAGTGTAGTTAGATTGAAGTTAGTCCATTAGCATTGACAAAAATCCGTTTGACAGGCGCAAAGGGACTACTTTGGAGCACACACATATGAACTACTGTCGAAGCCGGGTGAGTTCGTTCACACCAACTGGACAGGCCATGGCGGCAACGTCTCCGCCTCTACTTACAACAAATAAGATTACTACAGTAATACTACAGTAATACTAATATATTGTTAAAAGTTATGTACTACAAATTATAATACACGTTTTCATTGATAAAGTCTATTTCAACCGAGGTACGGGACTACAGGCCGCGACGCGTAAGCTTAGATTTGCATTTGTGTGTGTATAAAAATCGGTCGTTCCCAATCGTCCCCATTGAAGTGAACTCGCTAGTGACAACTGGTAATTATTTGAAATGAAAATCCCAGTTGTCACCCACCCTGGGGACACTGCCGGGGGTGAAAACTGGGAATAACCCCCTTTTCAATCAATCGTTTATTTGCTTGAAACATTGTACAATTATGATGACAGTTCTAAAGTAGTCCACACATGTTTCGTCAATGTTGACGTGCAAATTTAGAAATTATGTAAGTACCTACTTAATTAATACTTACAATCTTTAAATCATTAGTAATCAGTCATAATAATAAATAAAATTCACTACAACGTTCAATACTTAATTAATAGCTTAAATAAATAAATAAATGTCAGTCATTAAATTTTCAGAGCAAACTTCCTATTCTACGACCATAGTGACTTGGCACCATTTTCATAGAATAAAATTGTCTTAAGAAAAGAAATACTTACTTGCTGCAAGAGAACCTTGTTTTTCAAAGCCGGTTCATAATTGAGTGCGAAACAAAAACGCTTGGCCGTACTGTTTTTACATTTTCAGTAGGCAAATGCATGGCTAAGCTTTATTACTAAAAATTATATCAAGGTAGTTAAGGTAGTTAAGTACTATCACTTTTATTTGTTACGCCGATGTACCTGCGCAATCTTAAATCTTACCTTGAATTACGCGAAAATATCTCAGCGCACATCCGGTCGTTATTGGTTGTTACCTACGCGCCATGTTCGGAGTCCGAGCACGATAGATAGAGCAATAAGGTAGTTTTTCATTTGTGGTCACATTCGGTTTTAATCGGCGTTAGGTTGTTTTTCTCCGCAAATGAATTTTGCCGATGCTGATACATTTACTCTGCATTCAACTCGCGCGCGAACCGTACACATATATTTCTATGGATGCGACTTATAAAAGTGTTAGTACTGTACCTTTGGCTATTGACACATTTGAAGAATCTATAACATCAAAATAATTCTTTAATCAATTATATAATTAATATAAGTTAAGTAAACCTAGGAACAAGAGTTTTATTCTATAGATTTTACTATACTTTATTTCTGGAAGTTCCAGTTTCTAAATAATAATTAGAAGTCGGTTCGTTTTTTGGAATTTTGTACTAGATTTAATTTTTTTATACGGTATATTGTCCCTTACCCTGGTTGATATTTTGGCACCAATTATTACCATTAAATGGGATAAGAGTTTATATTATAATATTGTGCTGGTATAAATACCTTATATTCTTTTATTATTTTCTGTTAATGAAAACTAATTAAGCATTTTTATCAATTTATAAAACATTCCCATTTTTTAATAATTTTTTTTTATACTTTATAAGGTTTATAATAATATTTAAAGTTTTGTAATTCAATTTCTGAATTCTATGTGATATCATAGGATCTCGCTGTCTCAAAAAATCGTTTAAATTATTATTATTAATTTATTGCAAAATTTATTAGGGTATATGGTTTTTGAATAAATTAATAATTATGTACACAAAAGAGTTAATATAAGTTTTTTTACTGTTGTGTTTTGAGGTGGGGCCAATTTAAGTGTTATGATTTTATCAGCGAGTGAGAATAAAGCTGGGTGATTTTGGATATGATTATCTTTTATTTCATACCTACATTAGTACCTACCGTCAAGTCAAGTTAAAGTTTTATGGCAACCCCAAGAAACTTAAATCCTAAAAGATACAAACGTAGTCGACGCATTCCACATTACGTATTCACAAGGCGAATGACGACAGATGTATTCTATTATCTATCATGCTAATGCATCGATGCTAATGTTATATTCACATGAGAAATCCTAAATTAGGCAATACCGGTAGCTGAACGCGTAAGCGACGTGTTTATCCGGCGAGCTAGGTTTATCAATTACTAGCTGATGCCCGCGACTTCGTCTGGATTTTTGGTTGCCGCGGGAAAGCTTAATTTTTTCTGGATAAAAAGTAGCCTATGTGTTATTCCAGACAATAATTTATCTCTGTGCCAAATTTTATTCAGATCCGTTCTACCGTTAAGTCCTGATTGTGTAACAAACATCCATTTTGTCTAGATTGTAAAATGATTATTGTATTCTTTGATTGTATTACCAATCCTAAGTCTATGGTACCTATTACGATTTCTTTATTATGTCTGTGGATTTCATCGTAGGATTTCATCTTTGAAAGTGGTAACGTGCCAATAACAAACAAACAAGCGTCATGCCATGTCATGTCATGACATTCAATTTACAGCGTCATGCAATAATGTGTTTATTTAGGCACCCGGTACACGATCAATCTGGATCGTTATCATTGATCGTGGATTGCGACAGATTGTGAACGCCTTACGGCTTGAGCTGAACAGCATCAGATCAAAAGCTTCAAGCATGATTCTCGAAGTACTTACTAGTTAAGTACTTCGAGAATCATGCTTGAAGCTATGCCTACAATAATAAAAAGAGTTTTAAACTTTCGAGCGTCGACGGAAGCGGGCCGGCGCGGCGCGGGGCGATTCGCCAGCGGCCTGAAGGATGGGCACGAAACAGGCGCGCGGTCGGTCAGTCCCGCACAAGTAGGGATGTTCCGTACTCATATCGATATATTTTCATTTTTTTATATTCAAATGAATTCATGTTGAGTACCAATATGATATTTGACATATTTTTTATTTGTTTTGCTAGTAGTATAATTATTATCACCCAATGTTTATTTGATTTCAAACAAAGAGTTAATCTTTTGGATGGTTTCTGATTCACTCACGAAAGTGACGATAAACATTGTGAGTCGGCAGTTCAATCGAAATAATGGCATTACAATTATTTAATAAATAAATCATCTGTAAAATTGATTTTGCGAACGTGGCAGCGTCATGGAGTGGAAGACAGCTGATTTACCGGAACCTCAAGTCGGTGGAACATATTGTTAAATGAAAGGCCCTATCTAGTATTTACATATTATACCTATATCGATGATTGTTAAAAAATAAAAATACAACACTAGTACTCGAACAAGTACGTTGTTCAATGTTCACGTCGCTTCCGCGCCACCCGTCGCTCCGTTACTGCCTGAGCATCGTTTGATTGCCCCGCGCCGCTCTCGCAGGTTTCGTGCACGTCGCTATGCGATATATAATATTAAATATATATATATATTCTATGCTGCCGATCGCCGTCGGCCTGACGCCTTAAATTTGTAATAATTATTACGTTGGTAGTAATTATTCTCTTTGATATGATGTGTCAGTAATATCATTTTTGACATGAATGCAAAATTTTAGAGCAGTAAATAATGTAAAATTTTATCAAGATATTATAAATTCACCGTATTAGTATTAAGTAAAGCTAAAGCCATTGGATAATAATTAATACCTACTTACGTGCACGTGGTTTGAAACGATAAATATGTTGCATTCCTACTTAGTTGACAAGAGCACCTGATAGAAATAAGTCGTGTGGAAAGAGGACGCATTTCGTAATAATTTATGGGTGTGTCGTTACATTGTAGCAAATGGTTTGTTTTTTTGACTTAAGAGTTAAGATATCTAAATGCGAAAGTTTGGATGTATGGATGGATGTTTGTTACTCAATCACGCCCCAACGGCTGAACGGATCTGGATGAAATTTGGCACAGAGATAGATTACAGTCTGGAATAGCACATAGGCTACTTTTTCCCACGGGAACCAAAAAACCTTAATCCGCGCGGACGGAGTCGCGGGAATCAGCTAGATAGTTTATATTCATAAAGTTATTAGATTACACTGATACATAAGGGTAGGGCCAGTATTATTCTTGTAAGTTTTACCTACTCACGTAAGTAGGTAAGTTGCTCCCATGAGTAACTTACGAAATATAAATGCTGAACTAGTCTTGAAAATTTCGTACCTATCGTTTGCAAATGTTACAGTAAGTGAGTTACTTACGTAAAAAATTACCTTAAGTAATAGCTATTACTTTACACAATCGCAATTAACTTGTAAGGTAGCCGTGATATCCTAGTCGTTAAGGTTTCGACCTATTAGAATGGGGTCCGTGGTTCGATGTTCGGGCACGCACCTCTTAGCTTTCCGGGCTCTTTGAAACTTTCTTTAGAACTCTTTTTGCTCGCTCAGTGTTTTCCGCTAGCTCTATGTTGGTGAAAGTTCTTTTTTCGTCTGCGAAAATATTATCCATAATATTTTCAGCGGTGTGTGAGTTCGGCCTACTCGCACTTGGCCAGCGGGGTGGGAGGAGACCCGTGCCGATGATGATGGTAAAGGCAAGGGATTCGGGTCGTGCCGCTCTTGTCTGCCTTTGACACTAGGAAACTAGCCTGTGGTCTTGCGTTTGGAAGTGGTATTCCTACAGTCGCCCTTAACTAAATTCGCGTGAAATAAAAAATGAAACCACACTATTTCTAGCCTGCCCCTTTTGTGGCTAGCCCTAGCCCGTTTTGTTGGAGACTACTGTGTTGAGAAGTGAGTTCGATCGTTAATTTAATTCCATACATTTTCTAGCGCACTGCCATCCTTCACTTGCTCAGAGGAATGAATCAATTTATCTGAGTTCACTGCATACTTACTTAGCCGTTAATATTATTTTGATTGCAGGTTGTTGGATCCAAAAGAAATTAAATCATGATATATGGGGTAATTTTGACCACTCTCATTGTAATCTTGTGGGCTCCTTGTTTGAAAAGAGGTTTGTGGGCCGAACCGGGTGTGGTGTATGCAAAGGATCGAAAAAACAGAATATATCGTATCTCACCTACAGGTTTTTGCTGTAGAACTGGTAGAAAAACTCTGTAAATATGTAGTTTAATATATACGTATTTGACACAGATTTTTGTTGGTTATTCGACCTGCTGTACTTCTCAATACTTATACGTACGTAGGTATCAACTAGGCATTAGTATAAATCTACTACGAAAATGATATCTAGAGTAAGTCATCGATGTATCTACATATACAGTGCGTATCAATAACACTGGTTCTGCCTGATGGATAGGTCTAGAATCGTGTTATAAACACGTCCTCAATCTCAAGATTAAAATACTTTAAGGTTGAGACCACTGCTCTGGTCTTAGTTCGGCTTTCGAAGTTCCCACCTTGAAGGCTGAGGTGGGTGAGCCACAGCCTTCGTGGATTTTTATCCACTGTTCAAGGGTGTGATTTAGTCAGTCGCAGGACTAGTGAGAAAATGAATATTCCAGTGGTTCTGTCAACAGAGCAACAGAACTTCTTGAAATGAAACGCACAGCTACGAACTAACCATTCGTCTAAAAGTCACCGCAGTCTTGTTAGGTAAGAAAGTGTTCCGACATAGCTTTCGTATATTTTTTTACACTGAAACACTCATAGTTACTTACATTTTTTATAAAAAAAATCTGCGGACCTAAATTATATGCACTTTGAATGGTGATATATAGGAAAGCCTGTCCAAGGAATGGATTCCTATTGCCTAAGCCAATCTATAGGTAGGTATAAGACCGAGGTTACCGTGCCGAGGTGCACCGAGGTTTCGGTATTAGTTAATTCGGGATAACACAAGGGTACATGAGTCGTGACGTCATCAGAAATTCAATATGGCGGATACATAGACAGATAGTTTAACAAACTTCAAAAGGACAAGGTTAAAACTTCGAAAAAAAAACAACCGTATGAGCGAGCTATTTTATCAAAATAAAACACCAACAAACTTATATTTCGTAGAGTTTATTTCAGCTAACAGTTATTTTTGAAATTGTTCTAAGACGTCAAAAATTTGCTTTAGGTAAGTTATTAGTACAAGTTTTACATAACAATAAAACTTGTATTATTGGAGCAGAGATGATGCACAGCATCTGTGAGAGTGCGTCATACTTCCCTTTTGTTTTCTCGACCAATCACAGCCGTCCTTCTTGAATCTGTCATCTCGTCGTCCAATCAGAATTAAGTTTGTTTCGAAAGGCGGTTAACGGTTGGCGGCGCGAGCCGCGCTTCTCTCATAGAAGTCTCTCACCAGGAGACCTTACTAGGATGCTGTGCATCATCTCTGCTCCAATAATACAAGTTTTATTGTTATGTAAAACTTGTACTATTATTCGGCATGTGATGATGCACAGCATCTGTGAGAGACGTGTTTATTAACTCCTGGTGACCGCCAAACGACGCTATGTGATAACAAATGATAGAATTGTACGATTTAACAAATTATAAGTAATATAATAACAATCACACTGGGGTAAAGAGAACATAAATTGGTTTTTCCCAATAATTTAAGTAAATCAAATTAGGTACAATATAGTAATCAAGCAAGGAACAAAAACATTCTAAACTATTATCAGTAACTAACGGAAACCGTATTTTCGTTAATACGTATTTAAATCAAACAGGCTCGAATATTGTAACTAGATTAGAAGATTGGCTAGGATTGGATAGGCCAATAATTTGTTTACAATAAAATTTAGCAAATGTATTCTCCCTTTGCCAGTTGGCCCGAGAGAGAATATCTTCTATAGGTAGATTTTCGTACCAACTTAAAGACGCTACGGCCGAACGTAAGCTTCCGGGTGAAGCCCGAATATTGGCTTCCTTAAATACTGACTTTATCCAGTTGCCGATTACTGTTTTAGATGCTACTCGAGCTTGCCCTTTTATTGTAATAAACAAATAATCTAAACCATGAGCTACGCGTCTGTGCTCGCTCAACTCTAATAACTTTTTAGACCAATAAACAGGACATATATTTTCGTTAGGATGCTGTGAGAGTTTCCAACCTGATTGCCTGTATGTTGCGGTATCCGTTTTTGAACCAAACTCGGGATAGAATATTACATGGTCACCGCCGTCAACATAATGATTTAGAGAAGTCTTTAGAAGTGTCAGATCATGAACGCGTCTGCCGGACGCCAGTAATAATATGCAGGCAAGTCTACGTGATGCTTCAAATAACGTTACCCTATTTGGAATATTATTCTGTAACCAGGCAATCAAGTCGTTGGGATTCCAAATCGGAGATTTCTCTGCTTTTGGGTTCTGAAGAGAGATTGCTTTTAGTATGTGTTTAACTAGGAAGTGAGAACTTAAGTTTTCTTCATTCTTGGATTGGCAAAAGGTCGTCACCACGGATTTGTGCAATAGGATCGTAGGATAAGCTAATCTCTCTTCAAGATACAAGAAAGCTAAAAATTTAGCTAGTACATTTCCGCTAGGATACCTGTACTCTAAATTATTGCATGTGCACCATTTAACCCAACGTATCCAAGCTGGTTTATAAGTTTTTAAAGTGGATTCTCTCCAACTAAGTTTTAATAAGTTTCTTTCAGATTCTGACCAGTTTTTAATTTCTTGTCCCCAGCCCCAATTTTCCATACAAAAAGTTGCATTTCCCGCACTCGAGGTGGGGGGAGACCGGTTATCTGATCTATCAAGACTTGTTCCAGGTCTTTGATCTTCATTGGCTTGCACAAAGCCCGTCGGCGGAGGTCTGGTAGCCAGAACGCTCTGTTCCACATCGGAGCTACGACAAGGTATGTTCCTTGTGCAGAGTTTAGATGATGAAGTACCCTCGGTATCAAGCTTGGAGGCGGAAACACCCACGCCAGCTGATAATTCCATACCTGGCTGAAAGCGTTGCAATAGATAGCCGTTGCGTCCGTACAATCCTTGCTGACATAGTCCTTCACTACTCGCGTCTGATAGCTGGCAAATAGGTCGATCTGCGGCTTTCCGAACGTCCTGAATATTTTGTTTAACGCCGGCTGCTTCAGATGCCACTCCGATGCCTTCCTGCCACGAGATAGTCCGTCGGCGATGTCGTTGAATTTGCCTGGTAGGTATTCGGCAGAGATTGTTATGCTCCACCGGTCTAGGATTGTCATTAACTGGTAAGTCAGATTGAGGAGGGCTACCGATCGTGTTCCACCTTCCTTCCTGATGTAAGACACAACGGTCCGATTGTCTGTCTGAAATATAAGATGTTGACCTTGCGATCGACGCTTGAATCGACTTACCGCTGCTATGAGTGCGAACATTTCTTTTCGATTGCAATGCCAATTGCGCTGATCTGGCCGCCACTTGCCTGTCGTCGTGTAATCGTCCATCTGAGCACCCCATCCGAAATTGGCTGCATCCGTAGTCAGAAAATGGGCTATCAGTTCTGGGTGTAAGGTGTTCTTCACCTGAGGGCCCTCTAACGTATCCTTCCACCATTGAAGATCCTTGATTGCTGGTGGCGGTACACTTGCTGGCTTGCAGGGAGGATAGTGGTTCAAGCCGCGTGCATGTCTTTGTAGCTGGCGGCAGTGTAAGCGTCCCCTGGGGATGACGAAGTTGGCAAAATTCATCATACCCAAAATAATTTGAGTATCTTTTTGAGACAATTCCCTCTTGGCCAAGGCTTGACTTACACTGAGCTTGAGCGATTGGATCTTCTTTGGAGGTAAGCACTTGAAATTGAGGCTCGTGTTCCATACTATGCCCAAATATTCTATCTCTTGAGTCGGCTGGAGAACGGACTTCGCGTAGTTTATTGTCCACCCTAATGATTCTAGAACGCTGACGGCTGTCCCAACCTGTTCCTGAAGGTGACTTTTCGACTGGTTGACCAGAAGAAAATCGTCCAAGTACACAATTGCTCTCAGGCCCCTGTCCCTTAGTACTTGTACAACCCAGTTGGTCAAGTTCGCGAAATTCTTCGGAGCGCATGACAGCCCGAAAGGTAAGCTTGTCATTTGTATGACTTGACCCCTGTAAATCATTCGGAGGAATCTCCGATGAGACTTTGCAATACTCAGATGAAAATATGCTGACGATAGGTCCAGCTTCACCATCCAATCGTTTTTCTGAAGGAAATTCGGTACCTGATGATGAGAGATCAGCTTGAAGGACTTGGGTACTATGTGCTGGTTGAGACGCTTGAGATTGAAAATGGGTCTGTTCGAACCATCGCTTTTCTTGGTGAGAAACATGGTCGAAAAGAAACTGGGACCCAACTTGTTCTGATCTGGTATCTCCAGAACACCCTGTCCCAAGAGAGTCTCTATTTGTTCCGTCATCTGTGGAGATTCCGGGGTTTCGAAGCGATGCAGAATTTGGGGACATGATGGAACAAGAATAGGTTTGGAGGTAAATGGCAGTCGCATTCCCATAATCATTTTGAGAAGGGCCTTCGGAGCCCGAAACAACTGCCACTGCTTTCGATACGCTCGAAGGCAGCCTCCATAAAACCCGGGCTGGGGTGGCCGCGAGTCATTTGTCCATCTGCTTCTTGTTGGTTTGCCTGTCTTTCTTAAAGGGCTTTCTCGCTTTGTACGAGTCCTGCTTGGAGGAAGCGGCTGCGTTAGAGCTGAGTTTGCCACGTTTTCCTTTTGTGTGATTATCTTTTGATCGAAAGGACTGATTTGAGGAAGATTCGTCACGTCCGCTCGATTTTGAAGACTGCTTGTGGCCTTTCTTCCCTTCCTTATCGAGTGCAAACCAAGGCCGGACCCACTTGTCCATGCCCCCTGTATTTTGTATATACACACGCAGCTGGTCTTCATCGAAAAGATATTTGGAACTTGGAGGTATCTTACGCAGACCCTCTCGCAAGTTTTTGTTTGGTAAATCATTCAATATGCGGTCACGGCGTGTTTCTATATATTCCGCTCGCTTGCCACATACTATTTGCATCATCTCCTCACTGGTTTTGTGAAATTTCGATGAAGATTGGAAAAGATCAGATATTTTATCGAAAACGTTAGCTGCGTTGAGCACTGTATCAGGAGCCGCTGACCAGTCTACAAACTGTTGTAGGTTTTGCTTTAATAGAGCCCGTTGTGCTAGTATGGCATTACATACAGCCGCCATGGCACGTTCGGACCCGGCGATGTAATCTTTACCCTTGATAAACTGCCTGAGTTCATCATTAACATCGAGCTCAACAAAGCCGGGCCAAGCGTTGTGAATTTTTAACGCATCCGCATACCGAATGTCTTTCCACGATTGATCGCCAAATTTTTGCAACTCTGAGAGTCTACTCAAACGTTCCGAATCAGCACGTGGCACCTTCGGGTCTTTTAACGAAGTATTAATATGACCTAAATCTAAACGAAACATTCCAGTAGGTTCATCGATGTTACTAGGCCGTGTTAGAAAATCACCGGAACTTATAGGTGTAGCGGGTTGTATCTGCGCCGGCGCAGCAACAGGAGCAGTGAACACTGGCGTTGCTTGCGACGTCAGTGGAGTATGTGCGGGCAATGAGTGCACTCTGTGCAAATCACTAGGAGTTATTGGTGGCGGCATAGGGCGCGCGGCACCGTTGGAAATAGGTATTGTCACATCCGACGCGATCACATGTGAGGGTAGTGATTGAAAATCTTGAGCATTGAAATGAAACAAATGCGGCGGCGCCGACTGCGCTGCGCTTCTTAAAATATCAGTCAATGTATTGACCTGACTCACTAAGCTCTGGATATAAATGTCTTTAGAAGACTCACCTGGTTTTCTTCTTTTTACCTCACTCGATCTAGTCGAACTGCCACCTGAACCAGAGCTCCAATCGTCGTCTGAGTCCTCTTGATGACGCCGCTTGCTGCTAGCCCCGCCCGGGGTCTCGACAGTGGTGTGGTCTGCGTTATTCGTTGCCCCTTCGCCGGGACCGATGGACTCCGAAGACGCATTTTTCAACTCGTTGTTGTCCATTTTTAAGATCAATTTAAGGATTTTATCACCAAATCGAAAGATTATTAATTGCACAACTGATTAAAGTATAATAAAACACCAATATTTGCAGCAATTACAAAAAAAAAAAAAAAAAAATATCACTTTGTAACACAAAATTTTTCCTTAAAAACGTGTTATTAAGCCGGGAAGTAACGACGCTATGAGAGAAGCGCGGCTCGCGCCGCCAACCGTTAACCGCCTTTCGAAACAAACTTAATTCTGATTGGACGACGAGATGACAGATTCAAGAAGGACGGCTGTGATTGGTCGAGAAAACAAAAGGGAAGTATGACGCACTCTCACAGATGCTGTGCATCATCACATGCCGAATAATAGATACGTTTTACATACTGTTATATTATAATATTAAAATATTTTATTAGGTTATTGTTGGGGCCCTCAAGCCGGGTACAGATTTACGAAATGTAACATGCAATTATAGAATTTGCCGTCCACATTGTCGCAATGTATCATGCAATGTAACAGAATTCCCATAGTGTGTACGCCTTGCGCGCACGAACCGTGCACACTACGCACACGAACCGTGCACACTACGCACACGAACAGAACAATTCAACTGGTGCGCGCCGCGACCCGCCATTTGTCGGTTTTTTCGCCGAACACAAAGTGGCGCTTAGTGTGCACGGAGCGCCAGTGTGGACGGGTTGTGTGTGTCTGTACTGCGGAACGTTGTTCTCGGCAGACTGAGCTATGTTTGAGTAGGTACATGCTCGGTTCGTGCGCGCGCTGTTTCCACACTTATGATTTATGAAATGCTCATTTCATAAGTCAGTACCCGGCTTCAGATAATGCAGATTAGACACCT
The DNA here is from genome assembly GCA_923060345.2 of Erebia aethiops. Lineage (NCBI taxonomy): Eukaryota > Metazoa > Arthropoda > Insecta > Lepidoptera > Nymphalidae > Erebia > Erebia aethiops. The sequence goes on along the minus strand of OV281079.1, from coordinate 5,881,550 downwards.
GTCAGTTGGGCATGACTAGTGATGGGAAAAATATCGATATTATGTAATGCGTTCCTGATTTTCTCTACATAGTAATTTTACGGAGGATCTCATTATTTGTATAGTTATTTTTACGTTAGGTATATTAAACTGGTTGTAAAGTTTCACAAGAAATCAAAATTGTCATAGTAATACTACATGAAAAATATATTATTTTATTGAGACTCTGATTCGAAAATGGAGGTTTTGTCGTAATATTCGCTTACGTTTATAATTATTTAAACCCACTGGGGGTTGTAATTTCGAAAATTTATTTCTTGGCTCAAAGAATATTCTCTAAAAATTACCACTTTCTCCGTTCAGCCTATCGGGCTGTAGGTTGTCGGTCAGTCACGCACGACAAAGCGTAATTGATGATGATTGATAAAAAGTATCTAACATCTCATTCGAAATATTGAAACATTATTATCAACATATCGTTAGGTACTATAGACAAATAACGACACATTAGTCTAATACTTTGTACGCTATCACTACAAAAATATTCAGTAGATTAACCTTGTAGCAGCGTCATACAGTTCAAAGGAATATTATATGTTTTGGTATTTACATTGAATTTAATAATAAAATTAAACGGTTATTATAATTTGTCATGATAAAATAATCTTTTATTTAATTTGTGCCCGTAGAGCATATTCACGATAAAAATTAGTAATATTTGCCGTATATACGGCATTTTTCACTTCAAAGTTACCTCGATCATCAGCAGTGCGACCGCGTAACTTCTGCATCAATCATTGGTGCAGTATCAATTGTTGTGATTGGCTGAATTTATTTCTTGCTGCGTCAATGGATTTTGTCCAATAGTGGAAGAGTGTTAACCAATCAGAGGTGATTGCGATCGTTACACTGTAGCTGTCAGTTTTAGCCGGTAGCCCTGCAGATGACGATCTGCCAAACCCGCATTCTCTGAGTGTCCCAACTTTAGTAGCATGGATGAAATTAGGTTTTACATCAACGACCTCTATAGGTCCTACTTAAAAATCGATGTTTGAAAACATTCATTATGTTTCTAAGAAAGCTGGTATCAGCTTGTACAATCTAAAATTACCTTATTAGAGAATAAGAATTACTCTTATATTTTAATATATGCCTATACCTAAAATTGTTTTTTCAACGATAAGTACATAAACTTGGTCAGACATTTTAATAATTTTCTAAGAAGGTCTGTACAAAATGACCTACAAAAATTAATAAAAAAAAACCTACCTCCCGCAAAATTTGTCTGGCGATTTGCAGGTATTATTAAAATTACTCAATAAATATGTGATTAAAATTTCAGAAAAGTATATTTTTTGGAAATTTAAAAAAAAGGTTTTTGAAGAGGCTGGTAATACTTTAAACAGACAGAAACGTCTGTTTTTTTTCGAATTCTAAAAGTATTAAATTTAAAGATCAAAAAAATCAAGTTGCCAAATTTTTTTTTGCAAATGACTCCAGACTAGATTCCTGAAATTCGTCGCCAGCTCTCGGACCACATCGTCGTTGCTAGTTTCATGCCTGACGCCTTACTGTAGTTTGAAAACTGTTACGTTTCATACTTTCTAAAGCAAAAAATAATTTACAATATCACTTCAATTTGATTGTTTTAGCACCTAAAGTATCAACCGATAATAATAAATCATTTACAAGACTTTCTTTTTTACAAGAGTAAAAAAGAATTATTTTTAAATACATTATTATAAATAAGTTTATTACAAATAATTGTGAACGAGTACCTACTTAGACATTTAGACAATTATAATTTATTGACAAAAAATTGCGCAAATGTACGTATTATAATACTTTAGCTACACCCCTGTCGTTCACTTAATTACTCGGATCACAGGTATATACTCGTATTTAGTATCACAATATCGCCCATTCTACAGAGTTCGTTTGTAAAGAAACTAAGAGCACCAATTATAGATCCAGTCCCATCGTAATTCCTTAGTCCTGCCTCTTAATCTCCGGTACCATCGTCTTTGTCATTCAACATTTGTATCCTCGTTGGAAGGAATGTCATTTTTAATAGGTTCTGCTGCCTCAGACTTGATCTCAGACTCGGTCGGACTTGAGCTTGAACTGTTATATCTATAGCTACAACCAGGGTCTTCTGGTTGTAGCAGTGTCTGGTCTATATCTTCTTGGGTGGCACTCAGTCTTCTATACTCGATTTCTTTGTGACTAGTGCTGCATTCAAGACTTTTTTCTCCGAAAAGAACGCGAAGTGGTTTAGGTACCATTGCGCTTTTAGTTTCATCACTGGATGGAGGGCTTTCTTCCTGGATTATATCCTGTTCTGACTTATCCTGTTGATGACTGAGAATTTTCTTGGATTTCCTATCAGGATTTGGTTCAATGTCTTTTTCGAATGGGTCAGGACTATCAACTCGATGAAATTTCCCATCTTCAATCTGAATCTGTAAAGATTTTTGCTTTTTGTCCTTCTGGTCCCGTTTTAAGCTATCTACTAGGCTAGAGCTTTCAGTCCTACCACCAGGACTAGGCGTGTCCTTTTCGTAGCTAAGTCCCAAACTTTCATCTCTAAAGCTAGTGCCGGGACTGTGACTCCGGCTCGTACTTTTATCTTTAAAACTCAGATCAGTGCTTTCGTCTTTAAAACTAGTCGCAGGGCTTTCGTCTTTATAGCTTGAACTGGCGCTTCGGCTTCCATATTTGCGCGGATCTGTAGATTCGTCTTTGCGCCAGCGTCCAGGGCTCTCGGTACGGCTGGGACAAGGTTCAGATTGTCTGTCTTCACTGTTGTCCCTTCTGTAGTACCTAAACAATTTTTAGATTTGGAGTGAAATTCGTAACATTATGCCTATAACAAGTACGCTATAGTAAGCTGGGAAAGGTCTATGTTCAGTAGTGGATGTCCGCAGGCTGAAATGATGTTGATGATATGGGATTGAATGGAGGAAATTTTGGGCATACACATTCAATATACTCACTCCGTGAACTTGCTGAAGCGCGAGCGCTTTTCGCGTCATCCATCCCGTTTGTAATGCCATCCACCCGAGCCGAAGAACGAACTAAAAAGTTAAAAAAAGTGTACAGATAATATAACTGCTCTACAATTAGGTATGTTATAACAACGTACGTAAAATTCAGTTTTTCTTTTTGTAGAGGTATTATGTAGGCTGTACGTGTTAGAAACTCCTAAACAAAGTAATGAACTATGACGTGTAATTTTTCTTTGTTATTTTTCCGACAGCCACGCAATATTTCAATATTATTGTAGTCGACTACAATAATAATACCTATATTAATCCAGTCAGCTTAGCTAGAACGGCTTTAGATCTCGACTAGTAAATTTGCTTGCGTTCACTGCTCTCAAGGGACCGACATATAATAAGGCTGTGGATATTTAGGGACTGGCCACAATGAAAATGTAAGCTCTTTGATTGTCTATGTAATTGTGTAAGTACTTAATCTTTTTGTGTACCTGCCTATCCTAAAGATCGCTTACCTGGCGTGTGGACTTGATTTCTTTTCACTCTTTTCTGTGCTTGATCCAGGCCTCGGACCGCCTCCTCTATCAGCCTATGAAAAGGACCAAGAGAAATATTAATTCGCATTCGACCGTCGTAAAGGCTGGCGACCACTAGGTTCGCAGAGCGGATCGTCGTATGAAATCACAACACGACCACCTATATATAATTTAGTATGGAATTGCGTCGATTAGCGTGGTGGCGAAGTGCGAGTGCGAAGTTGAGTCTTTACCCATACAGAATAAATTCGACTCGATTTGATTCGACGCGATTCGGCTAGCAGTCGACTCCGGGCGGCTTCCGACCGTCCGTCTACTTACAAAACGTGAAAGTCAAAGAACTGAAAATAAGACAGTTCTAGAAGTGGTATTGGAGCGTGAGGACCGTCACCGAACAAAAATGTAACAGACAGACAGTACAATCTTATTTTCACACATTTACAGTATTTACGGACTGACGACATCAAACGAGTCGCGGATGCCGCTGGATCCAGGCGGTGGAAGACTGCGGTAAGTGGAAATCCTTGCAAGAGACCTATGAGAAGTGAACGTCTATCGGTTGATAACGACCACGACGACGATGACAGTATTTACTTTGCGTTAACGTTACGACAGCCTGTTGATCTTTCTATGCTAAAGAACGTTCTTCGGCGTAGGTAAATTAATGTCTCACCCATGCATGTTGGCTAGTAGACGGCGCTTCATCCATTGGTATAGGAGACTGGCTGCCTACATGGTCCATTTTAGTGAGCATCGGTGTTGTTTTAAATGAGTAGGAAAATGCGAGGCTGCGTTTCAAGGACCCCCTGTAATAAATCGACACTCGCTATAAAAATCTGATTAAAAATGACAAACTCAAATTCATAATTTTTTATTCAAATAAACTTATTTAAAGTGCTTTTGAATCGTTGAGTGAGTCTACCACTGGTTCGGTCTATCGGTTCGGTTAGGTCCGGTCGGTTCGGTTCGATTAGACTGGTTTGTTTTACAACCAAACTGGTTGTTTTGTTTGTTGGTTTGTAGGTATACAAGATTCGATGGATGGGTACTAGATGATGCCCGAGACCTCGTCCGCGTGGATGTAAGGTTTTTTGATTTCCTTACTTTTTCTTTACCTTACATATCTTTGTACCGTCAAAATCAGTACTTAGTAAGGCAGTTGTAGTATTAGTTGTTCAGTATTACGTACAGAAGTTTAAGTCTAGTCAACAAGTGTTTTTTGGGTCAAACCTTTTTCTCCGCCTCCGAAAAATATGAACGAGGTATCATTCGATTCGGAATAGCGTGTAGATCATTTTCGAACAAAATTCAAGACCCGCTTGCAAAAATCGCAAAAGTTATTAACAATTAACTGAAAAAAATAGGGTTTGGTTTCTTGCAAATATCTCAAACACTATTTAATATTTTTCAAATTTGAAAAAATATTCAAAAAAAAGGAGGAAATTTCCCAAAATAAAGTATTTCTTCCGGAGCTGTAGGACCATTATTTATAATTTCCCAGAGGGTTGAAAATACGGCTGAAAACGGGGACTCTGGCTTGAGTAAGCTTCGCCCACGTTTACTGAATAAATATAATTCGCCCACCTTTAATGAATAAATATAATTTAAACCTATTAAATATGAAAATTAAGAATTGAAAAAATTAAGGCATTTATTGGATAGATGAATAAACAATAATCCACGGTCAAATATTTTTTAATCGCGATATTTCTATTAATTATGCATTAGTTAATTAATAACTTTTTCCCACTTGAACATGAACATTGCACTTGTGCGATAATTGTTAAATAACAAATCTGAGACTTTTTCTGAAAAAAAAAAAAAATGTTTCATTAAGTAGAAAAAGTTAAAAATATACAGAGCAAATTTAATTGTTTATAAGAATTTTTTTATTAAATAAACAATGAAAATTTAAATAAAAACAAAAATTTAACCCAAAAACCAGTTGCTGACTATACTATTACCCTTGATGTCCCTTTCTAAAATGAGTATGTAACTATATATAATAGATAGAACATAGTCCATAGGTACATACCTGGTAGGGCTGGGCGGTGGGTAGCTGGTACCTCGATGGTCAGGCGACAGGTATTGCTGCGCCTGCGACGCATCGAGTCGATTGCGTTGCAGCAACTCCTGATGGCATTGGTACAGCTTCTGCGATGCTGATGGTTGACTCGGACTGCAATTTATCAATATTATATGTAGCTAGACATTTGGCACTATACATGACAACTTCTGCGCGGAAGTTTTGTTCTGTCGTGTTTGTGTGCGTTGCGTCATATTAAAGAGAGTTACATGGTGTTTGTGCGCCCAAACAGGTGCACTCTCTATTCCCTTACTCACATGGGACATTAGCCCGATGGGACGGACAATCCGACAGGACCGTAGAAGAATCAGGCACAATACCGACTGGTTTACGTGCTCCCCGAAGCACGGCAAGCATCGCCAACTTCCTAATTCTGGGCTAGTACTGAAAATTACTACTAAGAAAACTCAATGACCCGACCCGGGAATCTGTTGGATAGTGTGTATACGCCTTATAATATTTATGGTAGAAATGTTCCATTATCTATGAGGACGATTCTCTCTCTTCCGACGCCCCCCATGTCTGACGGCTGACATAAATTAATCTTGTGCATAATTGAAAAAGTTTATTTATAATTTAATCAATTATTGTGATGTAAACAGCGAACGAAATACATTATTTCCGTCCGTGCTTCAACTCCGTTCACATTCCACATCTCTGCAACGTCAATAACTATCAGAATCAGCCCCGACTCCTCGTAAATCATAGTCGCGAAAATGCTAACCACCAGATTCTAGACAATGAAGTAGTCGTCTACCTACCTATAGAACGTAGTCACCTATTATATTTTATGTAAGCCCGAGCTCGGAAGTGGACGGCGCGGCGCGGTGGCCGACCTCTCTCGATTCCGAGTAGGAGAATAATTATACTCTTATCGAATTCTTACGTTGTTCGCTTAACATTCCGCTTAAGGCTGTCTTTCCACCAGAGATGTGTGAGGTAGCTAAGCGGTGAGCGAGGTTAAAGCTTAGCTACGAAACTATGTGTCTATTTCCACCACAGCTAAATGGTGTAGCGTAGCGGGTAAGACATGCTATGAAGATGCACGATGGAGTACACAGATCTAAAGGTAATCGTCCTCCATGAGTTACTAACCGCACATTTCGGGATATAAACATATTTCCTTAGTACCAAGCGAAACTATGAAAATCAAGCGCTCTTTTGATTGGTGGGTGTGACACACATCTGTAGCTTAGAACGTAGCACATCTCTAATGGAAACGCACCCTGATCTTAAAGTAGGTACTGACCTTGAATTAGATTTAGGTGTGCAAGGCTCGACAGTGAGGTCAGGCAAGCTGTATATGAGCGACGCCACGCTGTTCTGAGACTGCACCCGTAATAATGTTTGTTTTTGGGTACTGTCCATGCTACGCGAAAGAGATGGCGAGTCAGAAGACGGTTGGAGCTACGAACAAAAAATCTAGTCAGCGGGACTCAACATAATATACCTACGGCTATTTTTTGGTAGTGTTATTGTTACCACCATCCACACATACGAGTATCTAAAGGGCCCCTTTTTCTTTCACCTTCACTTCGAGCATTTAATGGTTAAATGCTCGAAGCTTCAACCTATTGCCGGCCTATAAGCATTGAGCACATATAAGTATTTTCTCAGAACGAGAAGGGAAGCTCGGACATGCGGGTTTCCTCACAACGTTTTCCTTCACCGTTACAGCAAGTGATATTTATATTTAAATCGCACATACTTAACTCCTAAAAGTTAGAGGTGCGTGCCCGGGCATCGAACACCCGATCACTCGAATAGTAAGCCGGGCATCTAAACTATTAGGCTATCACCGTTTTTTTAGTACACCTCGAGTAAATAAGCCCTCTTTATGCGTTTGATAATTTCTTCTTCGCATGTGCCTATATTGGATTTTTTTCCAAATGAATACTAATTAATATTACATTATAAATATCCTGCCGCCACGCGCTACGATGTCAAATCCATGCCTGGGATACCTTGATATCCCTGTTAACACATAAGCCAATTATTCGAGTTCTAAAGTATTGGAAATCAATATTCAATAAAGGCAGTGACAGGTATTAAACAATAGGATTAAATATTGTATGTGATAAGTAAGGATTGATTTAATGTTACGACATCAAACTTTAGCAAGATAAGGTAGGTAAAATATTATTTACTTACCTAATCATTCCATACATACAGAATAATTGACAAAAAATCATTTTACTAATAAATCAAATACTTACCTACTTATTTTTACGAGAATTTTCATTTGGCATAATGGTCATGTATTAACCATTGACTTAATAATGTATTTAGGTACATATTATTATTATGTGGTACCTTAGGAAATCATGAAACAGAACACGGGGAATGTAGCCAGTCGTTATATACCAAGATGGAGCATTGGTTATATGAATACCAAGTTTTGTTCAAATCGATCTGGCATTTTCTTCCGCATGAAAGATCTATCTACCTTTTTTTTTAAATCCACTACAAGTTAGCCCTTGACTGCGATCTGACCTGATGGTAAGTGATGATGCAGTCTAAGATGGTAGTGGGCAAACCTGTTAGGGTCATGGCAGTTAACCTGCTACGCTTTTACCAGTTTGTTCAACTGATTTTGACGAAATCAGGAACAGAGATAGATATAGACGTTACTTAGGTACACCGTACATCCCAGGGAAGGACATAGGATAAGGGATACGTTTTATCCCGGAAATCTTGTAGTATTCATCAAAAATATTTTTATATTTTATGTTCAGTTACGTACCGTCGATGAATGCTGCGTCGCTGTTAACTCTTTTTCACCTTCGTCATCGCTCAAGTTAAAGGTGATAGACGGCGTTGCTGTAAAGAAGGGCATTTTGAAGTTCTGTGATAGATATTTACCTACATCGGACTACTCAAAGGCGGCTAAGAGAGAGGCTTATATTAACACCAAAGCCCGCGAAGTTGTTCAAAACGTATGGACATTTGCGTATTTTCAGGACGCAGGAGATAAAAAGGCAGGCAACAATGGAATTTACATAGTATATATATTGATCTGTAATTATGTACGTCCACTGCGTAGATTGCAAAAAATCTAATAGTGACAAGAAAAGCCGTGAATTTTTCTCGGTAGCTTTAATTCACTATCTTAAGACAATATACCTAAATGGACCTTTACTTGCGAAGAAAGTATTTATGCACCAAAAACTGGTTACAAATTAAAAAGTTACGTAAAATTCCATGGAACTGTACGATTTTAGTAGTAGGCAAACTCAAAAAAAAAACGATAAAAAATGGAAATATAAATAGGTAGTCTACGTACATTCATCTTTGCGTAACGTAGGAATAATTATCGGTTCCAAGGAAGTGGTTCTTCGGTGTTGCCAGCTCGTATTGGGCCCAGGTTGTTGCTCGGCAGAAAGCGACCTACTGCTGCGAATCGCAAAATAATACAGATTGTGAAACACATTGTATAGAACACGCGCGAATTGAATGCATTCGGGCTCTGAGCAAACTAGTATTTAATCTTAAAAAAAAGAACAACTGCTGAATTTCTTGCCGGTTCTTCCCAGTAGAATCTGCTTTCTTTTTAGATAAGACAAGACAAGACTTAAAAGGTAAGAACTTTGTTCTGTCGTTCGCAGTCCGCACACCTGCAAAGTGATGTCCTAGACATCGTTCAAACCATTATAATATATCTAAACTAATATTTTAAAGAGGAAAGATTTGTTTGTTTGTTTGTTTGTTTGTAATGGATAAACTCAAAACTACTCAACCAATTTTAAACATTCTTTCACCTATAGAAAACTACATTATCAGCGAGTACTATATTACTATAGGCTATTTTCTACAAAATTAGAGATCCTTAGAAAATTGCAATAATGTGAACTAAGTGGGAAAAAATCGTCGCTTCTGAGAGCTTCCGTGGCGTGTGCTGCGTAAATAGTTAAAGTTACACGAAGAGTATGTATGGTGGAATTGTTCCTCTCAAAAAAGCCTATAAAAAAGTCCGCGATAGCATATATCTGTCACCGTAAGATTGTAAAAACCTTTAGATTATAATATAACGCTTTTTATCTCGATAGATTATAAACTGTCGACAGATTGTGAACCGTAACATACTGCTTACAATTTAACGCGTTATTTTTCGGTAAATTGTAATATGTTAGGTATGGCCGGCACTACCTGAATATTCATGTCAAACCCTAACCTAACCTATAGTTCGCGCGCGAGTTGAATGCAGAGTAAATGTATCGTGACACTTACATTTACTCTGCATTCAACTCGCGCGCGAACTGTACAAGAAAGAGACAAGAAAACGTAAAAACAATAAATATTTCATAAATTAATACTCAGAACATTGAACGGTTCACAATCTTTCGACAGTTTATAATCTAGCGGGATAGAAATCGTTAGATTATAATCTAACGGATTTTACAATCTTACGGTGACATATCCATCTTTTAAGGTTGACTCACAATAACCATTTTTATGATTTTCAAATTAGGTCGAAACCAATGCTTTAACTTGAGAAGGTGTTTTTACCGACATCGTAAGAATCCTTACCAAAATAAATATGTTAGTCATCTCAAGTATTTAATTAAGATAAAAATTGACCTTTTTTTAAAAACCACAGTTTACATCATTTAATTTTGATGAATATCTTAAGAGATATCATAGAAATAAAGTAAACGGCGCGGCTGCGGCCGGCAGCGGCATACTCATACAATATAATATTATAAAGATTAATAATATCGCAGTGCTAAATGTAAAACCTGATTATCTGCCCACTGCTATTGAGTGTCAACTATTATGATCATTAGTGCTACCCGTGCGAAGCCGGGGCGGATCGCTAGTCGATAAATATACTTACTAAAAGTAGTTTTCTGAGTTGACGTTTAGCGAAGTTCTTACTTCTTACTGCTTTAACCCAGCTGTCGAATCCATTCAATTCATTCATATCATCGTTTGAAGCAGCATTATTTTAAAACTGGATGATGACCGCGACTTCGTCCGCGTGGATTACGGTTTTTTGATTCCCGCGGGAACTCTATAACTTTCCGGAATAAAAAGCCTATGTCCTTCCCCGGGATACGCACTATACCTATACCAAAGTTCATCAAATACGGTTAAACAGATTGGCCGTGAAAGCGTAGCAGACAGACAGATACAATTTCGCATTTATAATATTAGTATGGATTGTCGTTCTATAGAACTTACCTTGACATTCCTAAAATAAGGATTATAATTTTGAAACAATAGGGTCAACAAGATTAAAATAATACTGCTTTAAACATTATACTCAGTCCCCTTTACCTTATAGTCTTATTTAAAACATTTTCAGTATTTATGAAGAACAAATTCCTAGAAACCCCTTTTCTTTTAGGTGGTCTGATGTTACTCAGATAATCGTAGCTGTTTAAATTTACTTATTGAAGTTTATGTGTATCTACTTATTCGAAAAAAATTTTGACTGTTGCGTTGCTGGCCGGGCTTATATTTTCGACGGATAGCTTTATCTAACCGATTTTTATGGAATATTGACAGCAGGTAGGAACCTATGCGTAGAGGCTACCCTCGTTAAACATTGATTAATGAGGTACCTACAAGTTCAATACGTCTTTGTCTATTGTTAGCGCGATTGTTAAGTTTCAATAGTATCGATTCGTCGATACTGCAGTCCCTCAAAGCCTATAGGATGACGCATACTAGAGACTTCGTGGATTGTGGTTTCAAACTTCAAATCAGTTCATAATTGTTACTTACCTTATTGGTTTCAGTAAAGACATTTGCGAAGGTTTTGGCAGATCAATTGGCACGGTTCGGTGGAAGATAAGGCTGCGTTGATACGCTCTCGGCGGTCGAGCGCTCACTCCGACGACCACTGCATCAAATATTATAATGTAGAAATCAGGATAGTCACATATTATAATTAACTAGCGGATGCCCGCGACTTCGTCTGCGTGGTTTGAGGTTTTCCTGGTTCCCGCGGGAGCTCTTTAATTTTCCGGGATAAAAAGGACTGCTATTCCAGACTATAATCTATCTATGTGCCAAATTTCAGCCAGATCCGTTCAGCCGTTGGGGCGTGATTGAGTAACAAACATCCATACATCCATCCATCCAAACTTTCGCATTTATAATATTGGCCAACATCCGGTCGTACATTTCACGACTAAATGCGCTGTCCTACGTCCTACGTGAGCGACAAACGCGGCAAGGAGCTTCGACACGACGACAGTATCAAACAGTAGTTGACCTTTTACATACCCTACTATGTCACGTACTGTATAAGTTTTTCATTTTGTATGGAGTCGTAACGCGTCGCGTCGCTTTCGTCGCTCACCAAGGGGTAAATGAAATGACTAAACTAAATCCGTTCTCTGAACAACGAATGACGACGTCTTTGTGTGCATTGCTATAGGTAGACCTACCTACTTTGCATGAAAGAGTAAACATTATTTTACAGTACCTACTTATAGTTATAAGAGTAAATAAGACTCGTTTAGTTTTAGATGAAACGACCCCTACTCTCCTCTCTCTGCGTCACATGCTTCATTCTACCCTTTTTTTTAATCAAATAAAGGTGTTATTGAAATTAAACAATATATACCTAAATTAGTGAAGTATATTGCCCTGTCCCGACGTATTATTCATTTCTGCGGGTCATGATCCTGTTTTATTAATAACATAGTGATAAAGAAGTCTATTTTATTCTCTGGCAATCTTGGAATACTAACACGGTGGAAACCCAAATCTTCTCATATAATAATATCTACTTAGGACTCGATGAATGCAATTTCAATGTTCAATGATGCCCGCGACGTAACTAATCCGTGTGTATTGGTTTATTAAAAAAGCTGCGAGAACTCTTCAATAATTTTTCAAGATTTATAGTAGCCTATGTTTCTTATAACCTATAAGTATATATATATATATATATATATATATATATATATATATAGATAGACTAAATATATAGACATACAAAATATAGTTTCTCACAAGATTCATACTCGTAAAGTACCTATCTCAAAAAAAAGTTAATATAGGTAACCGTGAAGAACCGTGAGAACAAGTAATATGGTGAGCGCACTAGCGCATACATGATCCCTCACTTAATAAATAGTCTCGATACTAATTTTAAAATATAATTAACTAAGAATAATTTAAAATATAAATTAAAATAGTATTTTTTAAGCAAATTGTAGGTAGTTTAGTTTTAGTTTTCTTCATATATTTTTAGTAATGTAGCTAGCTTTATATAGTTTAAAATTCTGATATGTTGACGGAAGCGCACACAATTTAAACTTACGTGGTTTTTCGCAGTGCTACCCGCCAAAGCTGTATCGATTTTTATGTTGATAATTTAAAAAAACCTAACGACTGCTCCCGTATTTCGGACACATCATACGACGTGGGGACAACAGTAGCGAGAAAATGAAGGAACAACCGAAGAGAGAGATGTTATATTTTGTAGGTCATTAACTATATCAATGCAAAAAATCACGTCGATCAGTTGCTCAGTTGCAGCGTGATTTAATGCTTTCTATCATAATAATTCAAACTTTCAAGTTAAATTTTCTAAAAAAAAATTATTTCCTACCGGGCTCGGAAATCTTCACTTCCGAATGCCAGTTAGGCTTCATTGCTTTAAACTTTAACAATGGCGTGCAAATGTATCAGTATCACGAAATTGTACCTAAGTACATGGCGAACAAGGCCGCTTTCCAATCGCAAGTAGTAAATAAGTACCTACTGTCCAACGGCATATAAATCATCTTCTATGTCTACCTATGCTCATAATAACCTTAGATTATTTACGTGTAAGAATTCATTGATAATAAATATTGTCTGTTACTAGATTATTTCTGTAGCAAGGGTTAATTGCACCATCGATGGTAATGGATATCGGTAAATTTGACCACCTAAAAACAAGCACTTTGGATTACTTACAACAGTCAGGGTTCTTCCACTTTTTACAATAATTTTACGTAAATAATTTTACGAGATATTTAGTGTGCAAATTTACCTAGCGATAAACATTACCATCGATGGTGCAATCGGCCCTAAATATTTTAAGAAAATGTAAATCTAAGGAAGCTTAATTATCGACTCGCTAATGCCCACGACTACGTCCGTGTGGAGTGTGGACGTACCGCCACGTTGCATTTAAATATCTACTAAATATACGTATAAATATTTGAAAATGCCAGTTGTAATCTACTATTAGTTTTGTGGGATGAAAAGCGGCCTATATAACTTTCAAGGTCATCGTCTGCAAAAAATCAGCGTCAATCCGTTGCTCCGAGGCGGCGTGATTAAACGATAAACCGCCAAACAAACACATTTCGCATTTACAAAACGGATATAGAGAACAAAATAACTTGCTTTTTTTGAGTTTCTTGCTAGCTGATTCTCGGTAGGAATGACATTCCGAACCAGTGGTAGATTCACTCGAAGATTCAAAGGCACTTTTCAAAGTCTACTTAAATATAAAAAACGATTTGAGTTTTGAGTTTTTTTAACTTTTTCAGGCCATCACGCTGTTAACTAGGTACTGGAGGTATTTGAATGCAACTTGGCACATTACCCACATACCCACAGCTTGACAAATTTTATCCTGAAAAATAATTGGGTCCCTTCGAGATAGGGGTTTTGGTCGATTTTACTTAATAATTCCGTCAAGTCTGAACCGATTCCGGAAAAGAGGTTTTTATGCATTAGCGTGCTAACTAATAGTTATAGGTAGGGCAAAGATACCGAAATCGATACCGCTGTTGTATGACGGCTATTATATTACCCATATTACCGCACTTGTGCGAAAATGAATATTCAAATAAAGGTAGTTACGTAATTATGTATAATTAATAGATAGAGGTACCTACCTTCAGACGCCCCTACGCCCAGACGTGCTGAATACTGTCCGGCGTCTAAGTTCGGCGCAGCTTTGCTCTCATGTATCATTATACATATTACCATACCCGTGCCAAAATGAATATTACCACACTGCTTTGTTCGCTTAAAACTAATATTTTTATTGCCCAAGAGTGGAAAAAGTTTACTTTATAGACGAGTAAAGGTAGTTTTAGTAGAGGTACCTTCAGATGCGATCTCTGCTGAATACTGTGCAAGGTCAAAGTTCGGCACAGCTTTGCTCTCATGTACCATAGCGGCCACGCGCTCACGCGCCTCTTGTTCAATAATCACTTGGTCGGCGTAAAAACGTGTCTGCAACGTACAAGAGAATATTAACAATGTATAACTCATTGAGAGCCAACACAAAGAATTCAAAATGTGCAAAGCTATCTAAAATAATCTCATACAGATATAGTTTGCGCGCGAGTTGAATGCAGATTAAATGTATGGTGACACATAGGTCTACATTTACTCTGCATTCAACACGCGCGCGAACTGTACTTTGTCTCTTTCCATCTACCTATACTAGTGGGAGAGACAAACGCTTTACGATTTCTTGAAACGTATGTTTTTGCAGGCCAGGGATCCCCGTTTTATTGTGCCAAAAGAAACTATGTTCTAAAAATGTTCTGCTTGACAAAAATGACATGACAGGGACTTGACAGGGGAGCGTAAAACTCGAGCGTTTCAAGTAGTTACTGATTCGATTATTGATAACAATCGACTTTCTTTAGGAAGAAGTTTTAATCGATTTGACACATTGATATTTATCTTTGCTCAACATTTTTTAATTGTTTTATAAACATACTCAAGTGTTTAATCAGTCAGGTCTCAGAAATCATCCATCGCTAACAATGACCTTATAGAAGGTCATTGATCGCTAAAGATGTATAGTGCTTAAAGGGCTATCAATAATGCTAGTGTCGCAGCTCCGTGACTATATTTGGACAAGGAAGGTCGCATTTGTAATTACTAGATGAGTAGGTATACGAGTTACGAAATATCGGTTAACAGGGCACGTCGCTGCAATTTTGTAAAAAACGATATGCGTCTATGGAGTCTTGCATTTTTGGTGGATGGTTGCCTGTCAATAATTATGAAACTTCTTATGCGTGCTTATGTCAAAAGTAAAATAATTAATGATTTGACAGTCAAAATTAGTATGCAGCTTGGAGGTGTATACGTAGGTGTACTAAAAGCCTGCAATTTGTACGAGCGTCGATCCACTGTACCGTACAGTGGATCGACGCTACGACGTACAGTATGTACCTACGGATGATAAATAGATAAATAATAGGTACTTACGCAGAGATATGAGTATGAATATAGGAAACATGTACATATTTATAATAAACTAGCTAATGCCCGCGACTTCGTCCGCGTGATTGATATTTGATAAGGCTGGCAACAACAACAAACAGTAGGTACACACGCCGAAATATGGGCAAACACCACTAATTGTAGACAAACAAAAGAGGCTATACCCAGCCCAAACCAACGCCTAACTAAGAAACTACTGAATCTAAACAGAGCTAAACTCAGGACGGCTGTAGGCATGATAACAGGACACTGTCCACTTAACAAACACTTTTATGTTCTAGGCATAACCGACAGCCCTCTGTGCAGAGCCTGCATGGAGAGCGAGGAGACGCCGAGACACGTACTACTTGAGTGTAGTGCTGTATCCACTCAACGAGAAGCCTACATTGGCTCCCCAGCAACACTTCCGGAAGTCCTCGCCGACCTGGGCGGCCTGCTTGGATTCTGGAGTGAGCTCAGCTGGCTGGAATGATCCGGCGGGGAGTCGCACCAGAGGTCTCACGCACAACGGGCAACCTTGCTTAAGTGCGGAAAAGCCCAGGGAAAGAAGAAGAAGAAGAAGAAGGCTGGCATATTATGTAAGTACAATATACCTTGATTTGGTGATAATCCACAATACGCTTCAACTCTCTATCAGTAATTCCTCGGTTAGGATTCCGAGCCGACCATATCATAAGCTCGTAAGTAAGCTTGGCCTCCAATACTTTATTTTCAAAAGTCTGCAAAAAATTATTTTTCATGATTATGATAATAAAATACCTTAATGATAACCTTCAGTAAGTTATCTACAGGGTTATAATTTATAAATACTAGTAGCTGATGCCCGCGACTTCGTCCGCGATGGAGGCGAGGTTTTGGTTCCCGCGGGAACTCTTTAATTTTCCAGGATAAAAAGTGCCTACGTGTTACTCCAGACTATAATCTATCTCTGTGCCAAATTTCATCCAGATCCGTTCAACCGTTCTGGCGTGATTGAGTAACAAACATCCATCCATACATCCAAACTTTCAGATTTATAATATTAGTATAGATATATAGATTAGTATTTAGATACGTATTTTTAAATTAACCTTATAAGAACATTTGATTATCTACTTAAAGATATTTAAATAATGCTTACCTTTAATGTTTTTTGAGGATTTGGGTCCTTTGGCGATTCAGTGAGTATGAAACTCGTGGATGCGGATCCTACGTCGTCTACACAGATATAACACAGCGACGAGACGTCACTGTTACTCCTGCCGACGAATTTTGGTATCTGCACCAACTTATCTATCATATATTTAGGCCTATAAAACAAAAAAAAAAGCAATTAAAGTCGCGCTGCGCTATGTAATTAGGTACATAAAATATAAGATCTTTAAATTAAAGTATTTATTACCTGATTAGCTTGCAGTGGCGTGTGGCCTTGGTCAATCTTTTGCATACAAGAAGCATGTCAGTCAGCAAGATAACTCGGGCATCAATCTAAAAGAAAGCGTTCATGAACCTTCAATAGGGTGAAGAGAACATAATATTAATAAGACTGTCTGTCCACTGAAGCAGAGATTATTGAATCTAACACATCAATACCGATAACGCGATATAATTTTATCAAGTCATCTGTCAAAATCTGAGGTGCAATCATGTAAGGATCGTAGATCAACGAAATTGAGCTCTAATTCAATGATGTTATGGTTTATTTTGCTTTGAAGCCGAGCTTTAACGATTTGATAGGCGATCCTTACATGATTGCACCTCTGATTGGTCTGTTCAACACGACTCCACTCCGCTCCAGTGAACTTAGACTACCTCAAAGTTTATCTACTTAAGTAGTGTAACAACAATCCTTATAAATAAATATATAGTAGGTACTAATAGAGAAATAGTAAGAAAGTTTCGAAAACACACTACGGATCTTACAATAGAACAAATGGCTGCGTCGGAGGGAACGACATTTTGTCTTGTCGTCTAGAGTGCACGATTCATATAAAAGGAACCTGTTGTTCCGTAGCGTGTTTTCTAAGTACGCATTAAAACATCTAAATGACAGAAATAGATCATTCGCAAAAGCACGCAAGTAAATTATTGTAAAGAAGAATTCGCTGGCACTCTGAGAATAAGTTTGGCTAACAATTGCATAATTGACTAATAATTGCATTCCAGTGTTTCAACAATATTTTTTTTCAGTCGTAAGAAATAAATTCATATATTATTTATTTATTTTATTTATACATTCTGTACCAGTAACTTAAAAAATAAAACATAAACATTGAAAGGACATGCACAAGGACAACTTATCTCTTGAAGAGATTTCTTCCAGATGCCCCAATGGGCAATTGCAATTATGTATGTGTTGTGTGTGTTTCACTAAGTCCATGTATCCACCGGAGTTGAGCAGACCGGAGATGGGCAAAGGTGTGTTTAGTGGACTAATCACGTGTGTGTGTGTGTGTGTTTTATTAAAATAATACACGAACCATGTACATGGATGCATCCGAACACAACGCAAAGCGGTATAGATAATAAGTGTAAAACACGTGTAGTTGAATGTATAAAATGTATTTTTGATGAATCTTGCCTCCTTAGCACCATCTCGGAATCGTAGGTTGGCTTGGTAGATGACGCATCGGCTATGATATGGTCGGCAGTAGAGCATAGGGGCTCTTAGATATAACGACGAACACATTTTAAACTGTCGTTCTATTTCGTCGTCTTTGAGATCCTAGAATTAGATTTTTGTATTAATTTCACAAGCTTTAAAATTACCAAAAGTGAGTTCTTCATGACTTCAATTCATCACCGGCTCACTAATGAGCACAAGTCTCCTCTTAGAATGGGCCATAGGGAGAGTTGGGCCATAGTTCACCACGCTGGCCATATGTATATTGGCAGACTTCACACACCTTTGAGAACATTATTGAGAACTCTCAGGCAGGCAGGTTTTTTCACTATATTTTCCTTCGACGTTAAAATAAGTGTAATAATTTCATAAAGCGTACATAGCTCCCAACCCTTCAAACTTCAAACAAACGGACTAGGAGGCCTAAGTCTTGACAATTAAGCTATCACTGCAAAGTTAAAAGCTGATAAATAATAAATTTAATAGTTTTTTTTGTAAAGTTAGTACCTATAGTGGGTACCTAATAAAAGACATCAACGAGCATTATGTGAGCCATTCACGTCTATACTGCATACGGTCTACCGGAGAAGTCTATCTATAAGTAACTTATGTTAAACCTGATTTGTGGTATTCTTTTTGCGATAGTGGATTTTGGAAAATTGCGCAGGTATTTTAGCAAATAAGAGGTGATTACGATCGGTACACTGTAACGATAATACGTAATATGGCAACTATGCAGAGTGCGCTAGGCTGTCTGCTGTCACATATATTGTGTAAAATATTTATAAACTGGAATTAATTTTTATGCATGTTTAGTTTTTTTTTTAAATATTATTTTTCATAGATTCTAGCGACGCTGTCACCGGGTCAGATAAATTTGTGGAATTATACTCGATGATGACAAAATAATGCTCTATTTGATCTACTCTAGTAGTTGCTACTATTTATCTTTGATCGTAATAGGCTAAGAATTTAAGGCGAGTCACCTCAGCTCAGCGGTGAAAACTGGTTTGCTAGATCAAATTTTTTCGGTATTTACTATTAAATAACGGTCTTACAAAAAATATCCGATACACTTAAAGATATTGTCTAAAGAATGTGCTAATTTGTTACACGATAGGATGTACTTTACTCGATCAAAAAAAATCTTGAAACAGGCTAAATTAAAAGTTTAAAACGAATTTTTTACAAAATTTTCGACTTTGCTCATCTTTTTTATATGGATAAATTCCTCTTGAAGTATTAATGAGAACCTGCTAAAATTTATTTCAAACTGAAGTCCTATATCTATTTAATTAATTCAAATTAATCCCAGAACTTGAACGTTGCCAAGCGGTTTCAGAATATACCGCGCTGCCCGCTTCCCCGCCAGTCTCTACGAGAAATGTACCGCGGGACGCGCGGGCGGCACCCCACACCTCACCTCCTAAAATCTTGCAGGTGACTCGCCTTAAGTTGTTGCAACGCACAGGTTCAAAGCCAAAACAAACGCCACGTCTGTAACAGCAGGTATATTACAACGCTGTAGTACGAGGACGTGCACGTCTTTCATCGTCAACTTCAGGTTATACATATTAATCTATGGTCAACTGTACGGCGGCGTACGGTGTTACTTAAATAGTACATTATTGCAAAGGCTGGGAAATAGGCAATTGCAGGTCGAGTATGGCGAGGACTTCACTAATACGAGACAGGCAATTGCCATTTCCGCAGACGCATATATAGTGCTTTTCTCAAAAGAATGCAGGGAAATAAAACATACTTTTTATGTTATAGGTACATTAAATTTAATTTACCTTTGTCGCCAAATAAATATCATCTGGGGCTTTAATTAAAAATTGCTTTATGGTTTCGCCAGTAAAAAATTTCGATTTCTTGCTTTTGAATCCGGTGGATTGTTGTTCATATTCATATTCATATTCATTTTTATTTTGCATTCCAATATAATAGTAATTTACATGTCAATAGTTGATAATAATAACAATGTTCGTAACAATATTGGAACCCCGGTGAGGCACAGCAAAAAAATCAGTGGTCGTAGAGAGACGGCTGCCTTATTTTTCTTCCAAAAAATCATTTAGTTTGTAATATGCTTTATCAATGAGAAATGTTTTTAAAGAGTTGACAAAAGCTGTATAATTCTCCAAGGATTTGATGTGGTCTGGGATTTTGTTATAAATTTTTACACACATCGGGTTAGGACCAGTACTATGGATATTTAAGTTGGAACTGGGAATCATCATATTATTTTTTCGCGTGGGTCTTAGTTGGTAACGTCGCGGTAGGTCCTCTAGCTTTTTAAAGTTTTGCGGTTGTTTCCTTACAAATTTAGCTGATTCTAGTATGTAAATGCATGGCAGGGTTAGTATATTTAATGATTTAAAGTAAGGTACACAACTTTCCCGATTCTTTAAGTTTTTTATTATTCTTATGCATTTTTTTTTTGTTTAAGAAAAGTAGTTAAGTTCCCATAATTTTTCAAGTTAAAGTCGTTTTTAACATGAACTGTACATTTTAGCATGGAATAAATTGCCCATAATGTAGATGGCTTTTTAGTTTTAGCAATCTCATCAAAATACGCCAAAAATACTGTTTCGGAGAAAATTTTCACTCTTTTCTCGTTTTTCCAACTCATAAAATTTTCATATACTTTCATGTATTTTTCTTTGGACTTCGCTGGAAGCAGGTTTTCCATTGCCAATTTGGCTTCTGATGTTAAATCTGGTGAGTAAAATCAATCTCCATTTCACTCTCTGAACCGTTGGAACTCATTTTACTTATTATTAATTTATATTTATCTAAGTATGTAAATAACAAATCAAGACGAATTTTCAGCTTTGCCGCCAATTTTTATTTATCATCTGTGCCGACAGGCAAACGCATTTATGGCTATACAGCCACCAATTTGTACTAAGCAAAGAGACTATGGTTTGCCAAGAATGACAAAAGAGATCCGATCAAAGAGCATTTAATAACTCCAGCACGCCGTTTCATACAACATTGCAGGAGCGTTGTAATGATCCAAATTCAAAAAACGCTCCTGCAATGGATTTGATTTGCTTTGTCCGAAAATTCGATACTTCGCGTGTTCTTTTTTCGAAAATAATGACAATATTTCCATGCATGTTTGAGAAAAATAAATTTGACTTTTGACGACCTCCGTGGCGCAGCGTTGAGTGCTGCCCAGCCCGCTCCCTAGGGGCTCTCGTCAGACAAGCGGTGGTCGATTTTTGTCGGCAAAAAATGAAACATTGAACGGTGAACGCACACGTTCTACAAAAAGTCGGTCTAAAACAAAATCAGCCGATTCGATGTCGGTGGAAAGTTGAGCACAAAGCCTTTTTTGTAGGCCCAGGCCACGTCACGACCAGGACGATGTGAGGTGAGATTGCAGTGTTGGGCTTACTGGAAACGGAATTATAAAAAAATATATTTTTGAGCTTGTACCGGTCGACCAGCGCATGCACACCTGCGTAGGTAGACCTCTCCGGTAGACCGTAGAGTGTATGGGGCCGCCATTACATTATACAATACTTACACATTCATAAGGTTCCAGTGATGATTGTAGCTTGATGAGTTTTTCAATCTCCTCACATTGTCTAACGGAGTGGTTAACGTTTTCAACAAAGGTTTTAGCTTTTAACTCCTATAAAGAAATATGTATTTTATTTTATCTTACAATGTCAAAGTCAAAAGCATATAAATTTATTCACCATCTCACAAATATCGTAAATTAATTAACTAGATTTATAATTATAACAATATATTATACTAGCTGATGCCCGCGACTTCGTCCGCGTGGTTTAAGCTTTTAGATTCCCGCGGGAACTCCTTAATTTTCCGGGATAAAAAGTAGCCTATACCACTCTCCAGGTCCTCAACTACCCGTACAAAATACCCGTTGCTCTGTTGCGGCGTGATTGAAGGACCAACTCTCTATTTCACCCCTTTAAGGGTAGCATTTTCAAAAACTTTGAAACACAATTTTTTTCATTTTCAACCCGCAGCTCATATACCAAGTTTCATGGCTATAACTTGAGAAATGAAGGGCTTTCACACAAGCTTTCAACCCCAATTTTACCCGTTTGGGGTGGAATTTTGAAAAACTGTGACATACGTATTTCTTAATTTTTAACCGGTAGCTCACATACCAAGATTCTTGGCTATAACTTGAGAAATGAAGGACTTTCATACAAACTTCCAACCCCTATTTTACCCCTTCGGGGGTGAAATTTTGAAAAACTGTGACATACGTATTTCTTTATTTTTTACCGTTAGCCTAAATACCAAGTCTCGTTGATATAACCTGTAAAATATCTTGAGAAATGAAGGCCTTTCAAACCAACTTTTATCCCCTATTTCACCACTTTGCGGGTAGAATTTTTAAAAACTGTGAAGCATGTATTTCTTCATTTTTAACCCACAGCTCGTATACTAAGTTTCATGGCTATAACTTGAGAAATGAAGGACTTTCATACAAACTTTCAACCCTTATTTTACCCCTTCGGGGGTGGAATTTTGAGACATTGTGACATACGTACTTCATTATTTTTTACCTTTAGCCAAAATACCAAGTTTCGTTGATATAACTTGTAAAATATCTCGAGAAATGAAGGCCTTTCATACCAACTTTCATCCCCTATTTCACCTCTTTGGGGGTCGAATTTTCAAAAACTGTGAAATACGTATTTCTTAATTTTTAACTCGCAGCTCACATACCGAGTTTCATCGCTATAGCTTTCGTACAAATTTTCAACCCCTATTTTACCACTTTAGGGGTTGAATTCTGAAAATCTGTGACACACGTAATTCTTTAGTTTTTAACGAAAGCCGAAATACCAAGTTTCGTTTACATAACTTGAGAATATCTTGAGCAATGAAGGACTTTCATGCAAACTCTCATCCCCTATTTCACCCCTTCGGGGGTGGAATTTTTAAGAACTGTGAAACACGTATCTCTTCATTTTCAACCAGTAGCTCGTATACCAAGTTTCATGGATATAACTTGAGAAATGACGGACTTTCATACAAACTTTAACCCCCTTTTTCATCCCCTTAGGGGTGGAATTTTCAAAAATCCTTCCTTAGTGGGCGCCTACGTTACAAAAGGAACCTACTGTCAAAATTTCAAGTTTCTAACCCCAGCGGTTTAGGCTGTGCGTTGATCCCTTAACGATTTTATATATATATTAGATTTATTGTTTTTACGTTTTCTTGTCTCTTTCTTGTACAGTTCGCGCGCGAGTTGAATGCAGAGTAAATGTATGGTGACACTTACATTTACTCTGCATTCAACTCGCGCGCGAACTATAGGTTAGGTTAGGGTTTTGGTAACTGTTAACTGTTGGGTTGGGTAACTGTTGGTCTGTTGGTCACATACGTACTTCTCTATTTTTTAACGAAAGCTAAAATACTCAGTTTTGTTGATATTACTTGAGAAATATCTTGAGAAATTATGGGCTTTTACACAAACTTTCATCCCCCAGTTCACCCCTTTGGGGGTCGAATTTTCAAAAATGGTGAAACACGTACCTCTTCATATCTAACTGAAAGCCCAAATGCTAAGTTTAATGACTATAACTTGAAAAATGAAGGTCTTTCATACTAACTTTCAACCCCTATTACACCCCTTCGGGGGTGGAATTTTAAAAGCTGTGACACAGATACTTCTTTTTCTTCGTTAATATGACTTGAAAAATATCTTAAGAAATGAAGGACTTTCATACAAACTTTCACCCCCTGTTTCACCCCTTTAGGGGTGGAATTTTTAAAAACTGTGAAACACGTATTTCTTTATTTTAAACCGTTAGCTTAAATACCAAGTTTCATGGATATAACTTGAAAGATGACGGACTTTCATACAAACTTTCACCCCCTATTTCACCCCCTTAGGGGTGCAATATTGAAAAATTGTAAATCACTTATTTCTGCATATCTAACTGAAAGCCCAAATGATAAGTTTCATGGCTATAACTTGAGAAATGAAGGACTTTCACACAAACTTTCAACCCCTATTTTACCCCTTTGGGGGTGAAATTTTGAAAAACTGTGACACACGTACTTCTTTATTTATTACCTAAAGCCAAAATACCAAGTTTCATGGATATAACTTGAGAAATGACGGAGTTTCATACAAACTTTCACCCCCTATTTCACCCCCTTAGGGGTGGAATTTTGAAAAATCCTTTCTTAGTGTGCGCGTACGTCATAAAAGTAACCTACTGTCAAAATTTCAAGTTTTTTGGCCCAGTGGTTTAGGCTGTGCGTTGATATATAAGTCAGTCAGTCAGGACTTTGAATTTTATATATATTATAGATTATAATTATAACACAACTAGCGGTCCGCCCCGGTTTTCGCACGGGCAGCGCACGCCACGGAAGCGCTCAGATTTTACAATTTTTTCCGACTTCATTCACATTATTGCTATTTTCGTAGGGATCTCTAATTTGTTGAAAATAAAATATAGCCTATGTTACTCGCTGATAAAGTAGCTTTTTATAAGTGAAAGAATTTTTAAAATCGGTTGAATAGTTTTTGAGGTTATCCATTACAAACAAACAAACAAATCTTTCCTCTTTATGTCAGTTTAGATTAGCCACCGCGCTGGAACAATTTATACCCATGCCATGCCATGCTATGCCTCCCTATCATGCAAATAATCCTTTACACTGTAATAGGACTTTTCAATTAGTTTTACAAAAACTTTGAACTTGTTGAGATACATCTCCGAGTATATCTATCTATATCTATTCTTATAATAAAACGGTAACTGGAAGATTTCTGTAAATTTAATATATTTTGAAAATTTTAATCGGGGTATACTTTACTATTGATACTGAGCCCAAAACAGATTTTTATTTAATTTTTGTCTGTTTGTCTGTATGGCCGCGCATCAGGCAAAAACGAATGAACGGATTTAAATAAAATTTGGTATAGCGGTAGCTGATACTCCAGGTCAATATATAGGATAGTTTTTATCCCGATAGAAAATAAGGTTCCTCCAGGATAGGAGCTTTTTGTTGATTTTAAATAATAATAACTCAGTCAAATCTGAACTGATTTGAATAAATCTTTCCTTATTAGAAGGTATGTATCATCACTCATCAGGTAAGTTTTGCCCACTTTTGGTGAAGATTTGATAAATATTATCAGAGATAATATTTATCAAAACAAAGAGGACAAAACTCCTCAACAGATAACAGCAATTCACTTGATAAGGACTTAATAATATCTTTATGGTGGCGTTTGAAAGAAACCGCCGTCAACATAATTTAAAAGTTTACATCGGTATTTCTTTAATATTTCGATGCCATAATATGTTTGCCTGTGATATGTAGACTTACTAACGTCTGAAACAGAGTTTGAGAAGTTTGAAAGGGCAGATAACGAATATTGCTACAGAAGTGTTATCTGCAGCAGTATCTTCTGGAACGGAATCCTCAGTAAAGAAGCTTGAAGACAAATGCCGTAACCAAGAGCTGGTAGTTTATGCAACCGCATAATATGACTGTGGCTCACGGAACAGAAAAAATTTCTGTTCCGTGCTGTGGCTTCATCGCCAGTAAATTAGGGTTTCGTTCCTCAAAAGGAAAAAACGGAACCCTTATAGGATCACTTTGTTGTCCGTCCGTCTGTGTGTCAAGACCCTTTTTGTCAGGAACGCATGGAGGTATCAAGCTGATATTTATATCAAACTAGCGAATGCCCGCGACTTCGTCCGCATGGATTGAGGTTTTTCGGTTCCCGCGGGAATGTGTTGTGAATTCATAGCCTATGTACTATTCCAGACTATAATCTATCTCTGTGCCAAATTTCAGCCAGATCCGTTCAGCCGTTGGCGCGTGATTGAGTAACAAACATCCATACATCCATCCACACATCAATCCAAACTTTAGCAGTTATAATATTAGTAGGATACTCAGGTCTACTGTTCCTTGGAGCTGTGAAAAAATCAAACTTCTAAGCCAACGCAAAAACTTGGCCATTTGAAAATAAGTGTAGGTTCAGCGCAAGAAGCAAAAAATCTTAATCCACGCAGATGAAGTTGCGGGCATCAGCTAGTCTCCAATATGTCTTCTGGGAGTACTACTCTACCGACTATTAAATACAGTGTTTAGATGCTTAGACCGTAATAATAAAATCACTAGATTATGCTCGCAAATTTATCCGCGTGGATTTAAGTTTACGAAAAGCCTGTGGTGGAATTTCCAGGATAAAAAGTAGCCCTTCCAGCAATGCAACGTTTTCAATTCAATGCAACCAAATTTCATCAAAATTGGTTGTACAAACGGCCTGTAAGAACACACATTTTACACATTGACGGATGGATATTGGACAATGAATGGATGGTTATGGATGAACGAACGGATTGACAAAGA
Organism: Erebia aethiops; assembly: GCA_923060345.2. Taxonomy (NCBI): domain Eukaryota; kingdom Metazoa; phylum Arthropoda; class Insecta; order Lepidoptera; family Nymphalidae; genus Erebia; species Erebia aethiops. Next base: position 5,854,769 of record OV281079.1, on the reverse strand, counting down.
AAAGATGTGTCTCAGGCATACAGGTTTCCTCTCAATGTCCTTCCCCGCAAGTGACATTCAATTACTAATAACGCACATAACTTTGTAAGGTTATTACTAATAACTTAATTAGTAATAACCTCGTTTAGATCGAACTTCTGATCCCCCGAATAAGAGGCGGAAGTCTACTAAATCACTAGGTTATCACCGCTGTTACATAAGTACTTAAACGTAATTGAATCTAAATATACGCACTAAGTATACTTGAGAAATAAGACTAAGGGTCGATCAAACCCTCGCATCGAGGGGCCTCCTCAAGGATACTTGTAAGGTAAAAGACGTTTTAATTTTAAATACTGCCTTATCTTAAATTTAGGGTAAGGTTTGGGTTGTTTCGTTATTGACAATAATCACGGATAAACTGAGAAAAGGAGCTTAGATAATCAGGCGACAACTACTACACAAATATTAAACGCTGAGCAGAATCTAATATCCACCGCGAGCATTGACCGAGGGAAAATGTTTAGTCGCTACGATAGGCAAGTATAACGTCTTAGCTTAACTCCCTTGCCAGTTCGCAGTATTGTGAGCATTTATCATTTTCACTTTCCTTTTCATAGCGTATAATTACGCTAACTTATATTTCCTCATTGTAGCACACTTGCCTTATTTTGAGAACAACTAAGTACAGTGGCGGACTAAGTGCCCCGGGGGGGGAAGACACAGGGGACGGTCCGCCCCGGATCTCGGGTCGAGAGGGTGCCAAATCCTTGAAAATCCTCATTAACTAATCTGGTTGAAATATATTCGTTACTATCCATTTTGAAATTGGAAGGTGAATTTTTTTTTAGAGAAACTAGGTAACTAGTTTTTTGTTTTCAATATGTAGAGCCTCTAAAGCAACTTTATTTGTTTCGCTTGCGATATTTTGTAAATATCTAAGTGAGGGCTTTATCCAGGAGAGTGGTGACGGCCTGTTCTGACCTCCACCCTCTACAAAATTAAAATAATCTAAAGGCCTCCATAAGTGATGGCGTCCGGGCCTTCAACCGGCTCTGCTTGCTGTTCAAATTCACAAATATAATATTATATAGTACGTTACCATAGTCTCCAGTGAAGAACGTTCAGGACTTTCTTCAGTGTGGTCAATAAGCCTTCGTATGATTAAGGTGTATTTTGTCAGTCTTTGCATTGGCTTCACCAAGAAGTCGCTTAGCTGCAACCTGAAACCAACCTTTACATTACCTCGGAAATGAAAACGAAATAATCTACAAAACTTTATTAGGTAAAAATATATAAAAAGTTGGTCAATAAATGTTATACATTTTTTAATTATACTTAAGTAGTTTTGATGCCCGCGACTTCATCCACATTTGACACGTTTTGAATAAAGGTATGTTTAGTTCGATTTTCATAAAAATTCTAGTACTTTTAGGGGTTACTTTCAAAATTCTTATACCAATGCCAAATTTATGGCAGATTTAAGCCCGATGCATCCATTGGTTTGAGTTTTGCGGTGATAAATCGGTCAGTCAGCCACCTTTTCATTTTATACAAAGTGTTTGATAATTTTCGTTTCATCCCGACAATCTGAGGTTAGGGCCGATGAAGATTACCGAACGCGTACATATTATTACGTATGAAGAAATATAATGAGCTTGCCCAGCTTGTTAGCGCGATGCCCGTGGGAAATATGATCAACTCTATAAAATATCTGAGCGATGATGCTGATGATAATCAGATGACGAACGAATCAAGCAATCAGCAATCTGCTACAAAAAGGTCGACTTACCTTTTGCATTCCTTCTGGTTGTAGCACCAGGCCAGGTACAAAGAGAACTCAGGGTCGCTTTGCTTGGAACGATAGTATTCGAGGACGTTACTTTGTTCAACGACATACTTTTCATATGGAAATAGTATGTCATCGAAGCTTTCGAATCCTCTGACCATTAATTCGGTATTGAAACTGAAAAAATAAGTTGTCTGATTGGTACACTGCTTCTTGTAGATAAGACCCGTTCCTTTGGCTCGTCTTGGTGGGGCACCACCGTGCCCCCAGATTCACTTGACGATTCAATAGCTAAATTAAAAGTTAATTTGACTAAAAAAAATATTGCTATATCTATTGCCTACAATTTTTTTTAATTAAACGGTAGTAACCTGAGACTTTCCAAAAAAAAACAAATAAAACAAATTTGGTTTCTTCGAGCTTGTAAGCACTTGACGGCTCGTCTGAGCACTGCACATTTAAATATGTAGGTGCTAAATAGGTATAATTTAAAAAGAAAAAATTAGGTAATAAGTATTTTTTATATAATTAGTAGTATTTTTTGCTTTTGCAAATTAAATCTAATAAAAGGGTCTTACTTATTAATTTTTAGCCTATAATATGTATAAAGTAGGTCTATAATATAATGTTAATACCTATATATTATATAAAAGCGAAAGGTCACTGAGTCATCACGATTTCTCAAACTACAAAACATACAGACTTGAAATTTGGAAGGTAGGTTTCTTATAGAGTGTAGGCATCAGCTAAGAAACGGTTTTGAGAAAATTCACCCCTAAGGGGTTGAAATGGGGGTTGGATATTTACATGAAAGTCCTTTGTTTTTGAAGTTAGAGCCATGAAAATTGGCAATCAAGTTATTAATTCAAAGTAATAAAAATCCGTATAAGCAGATTTACGAAAATCCACCCCAAAGAGGGTGAAATAGGGGTTGGAAGGTTACATTAAGGCTATAAGTTTTTGAACTTAGAGCCTTGAAAATCGAAATTAAGGTTATTACTTTTAAATAAAAATAACCGTTATAAGCAATTTTCTGAAAAACTACTCCAAAGAGGGTGAAATAGGGGTTGGAAGTTTGTAGGAAAATTCTATGTTTTTGAAGATAGCGAATTGAAAATCGGGATTTAGGTTATTAGTTTTAAATAATAATAACCTGTATAAGCCATTTTACGAAAACCCACCCCACAAAGGGTGAAATGTTAGTTATAAGTAATTATTGAGGATCGTAACCTGCATTAAGGAGAGTAAGCTTACAAGGTACTATACTATAATTGGTTGTAATTCAACGAGTTCTATCACTGCACGTGGGGCTCTAAATTAAAATGACTAAAGTTGAAAGTAAAAGAATGTCATTTTTTACTCACGGTCGCTTATTTTCGACGGCATCTTTAACCATAGGCATCAAAACGCTTTTCCAAAAGTAGAGGCTGGCGTTGAGAACGTCGGGAATGTTTGAAAATAACTTTTCGGTGTCGATGTTCAACATTTTATCCTTCTGTTGTAGAGCATGCGCTGCGGCCATGAACACCTAGGAAAAATAAATACAATGTTGACTTTGGCTATACTTAACTGGTTTTCTCTGTAACTTTAACCGTGTCGATTTTAACTTTTTAAGGTTCTTTTGATTAATTTGGGAACATATAATTTCTGACACACACTTGCAAGCAATAGTATATTGTGTGCCTAGGGGTGAACAAGACGATTATGCCAGCTCTCACTTCGCTCAGGCAGGCAACTTCAACCTCGTCTGAAATCGTGTTTCATCCCGCGGCACCACACTATTTTTCATATACCTAATCATAGATTTAGCATTGGTCTTGAAGCGCGCGAGCCCAATACTAAATCTATGTACCTAACCTGCATTGAAAGTGCGAGTTTTATTAAAATTGTATTTCTTATTTATTTAAGTTGCTAGGTTGTTGTTTACAAATATATCTGTCAGTTCGATGGGTAAAATGACAATTTTAAAGGTTTGAAATAAACAGAAGATACTCTGACAGGATTGAACGTCATCCAGCAGGTAGTCATTATCTTTATGTATAATTATAAAGAGGTGAAATATGTGAGTTTGTGACGTTGTAGGGGGTAATTTCTGGATCTACTGAACCGATTTTGAAAATTCTGGTACCAATAGAAAGCCACATTATTTGTGAGTATCATAGGCTATATATTAATCCGAAAAATTAGGGAGTTCCCGTGGTAATTCAACTTATTTCACGCGGACGAAGTACTTGTCTCTGGTCATACACATTGTGGGTAAGAACTTGCACAATGGAACATAATAATTTATGTACCTATACCTACTGTACGTATGTACTTAGGATGGAATAAGTACCTATACTAATATAGGGCCCATTTTGTGAGATATAGTAGCACTAGCAATACAAAAAAACTTCCTACGGGAACGGGAAGTTTTTTGTATTGCTAGTGCCAACATGTCTACATGTTGGCATAAAAATCCTTTGAAGTCTCTCGACCGTGCTTCGAGAAAATGGAAGTTACATTTTACATATAGGTACCTATTCCAAAAGGGTACAAAGGGGTTAAAAACAACGTGCCTTTTGAACAAGAGAAGGTACAAATTAAATTAAAATAACTTGCCATACCCACAATATGACTTCACCATGAACAGAACCTAAACCTCCAAAACTTAGTTAGGCAGTAAACCTGCAGCATCAAGAATAAGGAATTGGTTCCAGAATTTTTCCTGGGACCATCTCGGGACCTCTAGCCAGTGGAAATCATCCAAAACGGCTCAGAAGACTCGGAGAAATTATGTAAGTACATACGTAGATACATTAAAAATAGTAGCAACACACTCCCACAAAAATATTATAAAAAAATCATATATCTCTCTCTCTTGTATCTACGGCAACTTTAAACTGTAACAATTCAGTTACAATTTAGTAAACAAGTCTTTTTTTGCCATAACGCGCACATATTTTTAACTCGAGAACAAGGTCACGCTCCTTTACATAAAAATGTGCTTTGAAATATCGTGCCTTTTAACGCGTTTAAGTACGAACTCAACACTTTACAGCAGTTTGAGGTTGTAGAATTTAATTTTGTTCGCTCTCGTTAAGTTCGCTTTTTCACCTTTAGGGGTTGAATTTTAAAAATTCAACCTGCCTACGTGCTCAAATCTGTATGTTTACCCGTCCAGTACTACCTGTGCGTCGATCAGTCAGTCAGTCAGCCACCTTTTCCTTTTATATACCTAATATGTAGATTGCAAACCATGATTCAGAGAAAAAGAACTTTGAGCTTTGACCAATTAAAATTTACAGAACACCAAAAACAATTCAAAGCTCGTTATAGTCAGGTTCAATCATTTATAATTGTACAAATGTATCCGGACAAATAAAACCTAGACATAATGATGATCATAAAAAAGTGGGTTACTACTTATTAACAATACGTAACAAGTACGAAACACATCACACGTCACACAATACTATATAACGTATATCTAATATCTATATTTCATCCTCTGTAATTTTTTTTTTTTTACACCACTACAAGTTAGCCCTTGACTGCAATCTCATCTGATGGTAAGTGATGATGCAATCTAAGATGGCAGCGGGCTAACCTGTTAGGGGCATGGTAGTTATATTAAACCCATACGTCTATTCGGTTTCTACACGGCATCGTACCGGAACGTTAAATCGCTTGGCGGCACGTCTTTGCCGGTAGGGTGGTAACTAGCCACGGCCGAAGCCTCCCACCAGGCAAAAAAGGCATATTATCCTTGTTTCAGCCCTATTATAGTAGAGGTAGTAACTAGTAGGCACAGCGTAAGTGTAATATATTATTGAACATCTTCTTATAGTGTGGTATAGGTTTGATTTCCAAAAGAATTGATACCTGACTGGGCGAGTCATTCAAGTTAATAAATATCATATCATTCAACACTTTTAACAAGGAAGGTAAATATACCTATGTGTAACTTATTAATTGTGTATGGCTCTATGGAATAGGTAGGTAAAACCTCCCTTGCGAAGCCGGGGCGAGTCCTACTATATCAATATTACAAATTTGAAAGTTTAGATGTTTGTAAAGGATGCTTGTTCAAAAGGAAGGCGTGATCAAGCAAGTCGCAACGACTGAACTGATTTGGCTGAAATTTGGAATGATTATACGATATATCCGAGGGCAAAAGATCGAGAGGTCGCTCATCAACCAGATGGTCAGACCAGCTGAGGGACTCCAAGTGCATATTTCACACCATTGCAAGACTGGCCTCCGATAGAACCCGATGGAAAAATTTAATCCGCACAAGGTTGCAAAATACCCAGGGCCACGATCTTCAGCAATAAAGGAACGACTGGAGAGAGAGAGATACGATATATATGCTTTTCAGGGTATATCATTATACCCTGAAAAGCGTATACCTTAACACTTAAGTACCTAGGTGCATATATTTTTATCACGGAAAATTAAAGAGTTCCCGCGGGAATCAAAACGCTTTAATCCATGCGGACAAAGCCACGGGTTTTATGTAGTGAGAGATAAATTTCAATGATAAGCAATAGGGTGGTGTGAACGATAAAACATTTGATCCCTAATTTACCATCTCCCTTAACACTTCCAATAATATTTTATAAAAAGATATATTAATATACATCCTTATTTATTATTATAAATTACCTATATTTTGATATAATTATAACACAAGCGGTTCCGATCCGTGTAGTATTTTACAATTTTACGGTGACATATTATTACATAGGACAGACAGTCAATTATTTTAAATATAACAAAACACCTATATACTAAACATACTTAATATTACAATACATCTAAAAATCTTAAAAATAAATAAATAATAATATAACAACTAAAATATATTATTAAAAGGAGTCCCTTTAGGCAAGGTTCCAAAGATACTGGCAGCGTTCCCCCTTTGAAAGGCTAGACTTATTCTTTGTCCGAGGTAGCTGCCAGCTCTTCGGTCTCCTGTGATGTCGACTAACCTTTTTGCTATTTCCTTAAAAAGCCTTATAGCGCTAGGACCCCACGGACCAAGGGTCTCGACACCGAATGGGACAAAATCGTATTCGGAGCCTAGACCCCTGTATTTGCATGCTTTAGCTTTTTCAGCCGCTTCACAAGCCGCACCAGCTCTGTTGTTGGTTCCATGTAGATGGGAAGGGGCCAGCGTGTCTGAACAGGTTGCATCCCATACCAGCACCCGGCCCATCTTCCATGGAATCAAACTCATACCGTCCGGTCTCTTGCCATCGTCTCTTGCAATACCAGTCGGCTCAAGTAGACTTGGCACGTTGACGGTGGCAAGGGACCGACGTATGATATCGTTAAGCGCGGCATGTCTCGAGAAGCGCCCTGCACTTTTTTGGCATGACAGTCCGTGATGTCCTAGCTTGTCGACATCACTGCCACAGGGACATTTATGAGGAGCGCAGACCGGAACCCCAAGCCGTAGACAGGTTGCGATTCGGAGCGTGTCAGGCTCAAGAAAAGTCCCTGTATTTGACGAAGGGTACGCGTGAAGCCAGTAGCCGGCCTCATGCGTACCCACAGCCAAAAGCCTAGCACGCGCCGAACCTGTACTACAGCTCAAAAGATTTTCATAAATTAATTTGCAGTTTATGTCATCCCAGCTCCTCTGTGAATTTGGAGAAACTGGAAAATTTTGACCTGGGCATGCAATTAAGAAAGCGTTTCTAGCTTCTTCCAAGCCAGCAATCTCAAAGTTTGAAGGGGATGCCCTTAAAATTTTACCTATGAGTTTTGCTGAACTATGGACAGAAGATAGGAAAGCTGGTAAAGCGACACTGGAAATTTTGCGAATCCCTAAACCACCATAACGGATGGGTAGGGATGCTTGGGTCCAAGATTGCTCGTTCAGATGCATATTAAGAATCGATTCTAAGCTAATTTTGATTAAGTCGTCTACATGTGTCAATAAATCTGGGTGGTTCCAAAAGGAGCAGCAACGGAGCACATACGTAAATTTTGGGACGAAAAGGCAGAATTTTAAGATGCAAAGTGCATAATGTGGACTAATTTCAAGGAGACGGTCAGCAGAATTTTGAAATTTAGTAATTGAATTGTTAATATATTCAGAAATAGATTGATCAAAAATTGGAGAACCTAAAAGGTAAAGGGAGTTACTGTTAACTATTTTAATATTTGGAGCCAAAATATTAAATTTTTGTTTTACGTCATTTAAATTTAAGTCGCAATTATTTATAAAAAGTTCGCATTTGCTAAAATTAAGCTCCAAACCAATGGCTTCAAATTTATTTTTTATTAAAAAAAGGTCCGAAAACACAGTATCCACGTCACCTCCTAGGGTTCCGTCGTCCAAATACCAAACGTTGAATTTAGAATTTAAATTTTTGATTATCGGATTTATAGCCAAACTAAAAATTGCAGGCCCAAGGGGATCACCCTGTTGACAACCTACTTCCGAGGACAGTTCATTACAACGATATAACAATTTTGTAGGGTCAGCGTAACTGAGAAGAAGATAATTATATATTTCCGGTATATGTTGTTTTATTTCCGTCAGCAGGGTTTCCCTATTTACCGAATTGAATGCATTTTTGACATCAATTTTGAGCAACACGTCAGGCTGTCCGTAAGTTAGGAAAGAGCGTAGGGCATGAACGGCTGCCTCACACCCTCCTTTTACACCGAAGCCTAACTGTACGGGTTCAAACTCCGAATTTAATTTTGGTAAAATATGTCGAACAGCAATTTTGGAGGCCAGACGTCGTAGTGTTGATCCAACAGCAATTGGTCTCACCCCTCCGTCCTTTTTGGTGAGGGCAATGAGGTTCGCGCCGAAAAGAATGGGAACAATTTCTGGATTTACATTACCGGAATACATAAAATTGATTAATTTAGTGATCGAATTTACAAGTTGCTCGCCTGCATCACCCACAGAATGCGATGTTAAGTCTTTCAAATGTTGGGGTGAGATTCCATCCAAACCTGCAGCCGAACCTGGTTTGAAAGATAAAATGGCATCATTTACATCTTTGTTTCGAATTTGAAGGCATGCTTGCCCTGCTGTTGGTGGGTCGAGAAAATATGGATTTACTGGAGCTGGAGGATGTTTTGTCTGTAAGGCCTGAAGGGTGTCAGGGGTATCTGGTGATAGCACGTCGTTGGAGAACAAAAGGCGAGCGGCACCTTTGAGATCTCCGTCACAGATTTTGTTTTCGATGATTTTGTTGCGATTACGAGGGGCATCATGTTTGATTAGAGGTGCGGGAGAAGGCGAGGAGCTTACAGCACAGTTATTCTTAATCTTTTGTGTTAAGGATAAATTCGGTTCATCAGTTTTTATTATATGTAGTGTGCTGTAAGAAAATAAAAATAGGTTCTGCCAGTCTTGAGTACAATTGCTTATGTAACATTTCTGGATTAATTGTGACAAATGCGTAGCAACGGTTATTCGAGCTCCTCGAGGGATTCTTTTAACTATGGGTATACTATTTTTCAAATGGCTAAGATATGTGTGGAAAGGAGTTGGATCGTTGGCTACAGAAGTAGGCGCACTAGGAATAATGGGATGGATGTCTAAAGGTGAACTGTTTTGGCTAATACATTTCCTGTGTGTTTTTGAGGAGTGTATGTTGAGGCCTTTCAAAGATTTAAAAGACTTGTTGCACTGTGTACATGTATGGGTCGAGTTCGACGTGCCATCACAAGATTGGGTCACGGACTGCATTCACAACAGTTAAATACATTCACAAAAAAGAATAACTTAAGACAAATTAAAAAAAACACAATAAAGTAACTTAAAATGAATATAAATAAATATAAGTAGGTATATAAGTATTATTTGATACTTCGTATTTTCTTCTTTATTTTACTTTTTATATGATTTCACGCTGGATAAAACCGAATCAGTTCCAATTTGTCTGCTAGTCGATCAAGGATAGAGTTGAAACTGTGTCCTGAAAATACACTTTCCATCATGACCATTATGATTTGCTTTTGGTCTTCTCAAATGGCTTCAATATATTTCACTATTAATGGTGCTTGCTATATTTTTATTAAAGATCTGGTAGTTTCTAACATTTTCCATTTAACAATATACGTTTGCAAATAGCTAAAATCCTTAAAAGGGTATTATTTTCAATTTTCATGAAAATTTTTCTTGTTTACGTATTTGACAGCTTACGCCAAAAAATATTATTATTGGCGTAAGCTGTTAAACAAATAAAAAAAAAAAAAAAAAAATTATTATTTTCCTTTATTTTATTATTGGCGCCGTAATTAGATTATAAGCTCATAGGCATAGTTTGATTAAGGCAAAAAAGTATAAGCAAAAAATACATAAAATATACAAAAATTCTATTAACCTCTTCAGGGTTACTTTTCTACTTAAAATATGCAATGTTGATAAACTTTTACGATCTTTCAAAAGCGTAACCTATATTTATTCTGTAACTGTTTTTATTGCGTAGCAGGGATATTTCCGTATTGCGATTCGTTGCAATCGTAGCCGCTAAATAAATAGATTGCTCAATCACCGAAAACGCAATCACTAGGCTTGGTTTTGAATGTGCCGCAATACCAATTTGGCATCGGAAATATGACAAGCCTTTGCTATGCCAAAGCCTGGGTTGGGTTTTAAAAATTGGGTTAGTTGAAAAAAGTATTCTAAAAGTTTATCAAATACAGCAAAAAACTCACCCACAACACAAAAGTCGATCATCATGGATTTATTTGAATAGTCCAACACGTAGAGACTTTAAGAAAGATTTAATCAAAATTGTAAGATTGATACAAGAACTAGCTCATATCCTTCAATACAACAATACTACCATCGCTTAAAAAAGTATTATTTTAATATTGTTTACACCCTTGTTTAGGGGCGTCAAGAATCAAGATACGTCATACGAAATGACATTTTAAAAATATTGCATATATTATAGAATTATTATGTTTTATATGTTGTAGTTGCGTTCCCACGCATCATCCTAGCACACGGATATTTAGATCATTTTACCTGAAATTAAAAAATAACAACCCGCTTTCCATCTCTACTACCCCCATTCTAGCGGCACTCGGCCGGCCGATCGTCATTTTAGATTATCAACTAAAATTTAGTTGATACTATACATTTTATATTTGTTTTGTGTGTAAGGTAGGGTGTACGTAAAAATTATGCAAGTAATATCATCGAACTTCACTTGGTAATTTCGTTTGATGTAGCTTCTTTCTCTGCAATTTTGGTTTACATGTTGTAGGATGTTCAGAGGTAACAAATATAAAATGCGTACCACATTGTTAACCGTAACAACGGTCAGAGATATAATATAATACATGTATATATTATTATATTAGCATAATATTTTTTGATAAGTAAAACAATGTAAGTTTATGCTTCTTGAAAAGTAGGTATAGTAGTAATATATAACACAGTGGGGAAATAAGGTAAGTGTACATATTTTTATTTGAAGATTATAATATTATAATTTTTCATTATGTATAAAATGTTATTTGTTTGTAGATTAAAAATATGGAGCTAGCAAAGTTATCGTTAACTTTTTTTTTTAATAATCCGACCGATAGTACTTCTAATCACATCAATATTGACACCCGATCTGTCAAATCTAGAAGAGGCTGTATGACGTGTACTGTGAGCACAGAATATAACAAAACCCTTTTTGCAATGTGTTTTTAATCCAACGACTCAAGCGTTGACGTGATACTTTTTATTAAAGTCTTCTGTAACTAATAAATAAATTATTATTGTTAACTTTACGAATATAATTCGTTTTATTAATATAACCTTCTAAGCACGTAGCTGGGCATATACTTGAAAGAAAGGTAATTTCAAAAAGGGTTGAATTAAATTAGTCTTTAATAAATCGGGAATTTTAACAGTACCTAATTAGGGTCAAGTTATCGATATTGATAGTACATATGTTCTGTGAAGTTAAAGTGAAAATATATACATTATATATAGCTGGTTCCGGGGGCGAGAAATCGATCTATAGGTAGGATTCATTTCTTAGAAAATGTCGTTTTATCCGTGTTTTCAGGCAATGAAAAACTGCTACAATATCATTAGAATACGAAGGTAGATTTCGCCACCGTATACAAGGTTATAATAGCTCGTGGGAAATAGGGCGGTCCCGAAACCAGAAGACCAAGGTTCGAGTCCAGATGTCTCCAGTCCGATTATTTATTTCCCTTTTTATAATATAATGTTTTATTTAAAAAAATAAAATAAAATTTATTATTTAAATATAATTTCCAAAAAAATTTTGGGAATCGTCTATACCATAATTTCGCAGTGAGGGGAGCTTCCTGGTGGGAGGCTTCGGCCGTGGCTAGTTACAACCCTGCTGGCAAAGACGTGTCGCTAAGCGATTTAGCGTTCCGGTACGATGCCTGTAGAAACCGAAGGGGTATGGGTTTAATATAACTGCCATGCCCCTACACAGGTTAGCCCGCTACCATCTTAGACTGCATCATCACTTACTATCAGGTGAGATCGCAGTCAAGGGCTAGCTTGTAGAGGATAAAAAGAAAAAAAGCCACGCGACTCGTGAAAATAGCCACTGTAGCGCTGATTTCTTGTAAATAATTTGGAAATCAAAGGAGCGCGTAATTTACGTAACAACTAGATGATGCCCACGAATTGGCCCGCATGGATTACCCGCGAATTAGCCCGCCCCTGATATAGGAAGGTTTTTAAAAATCCTGCTGTATGCTGCTGGATCTTCTTGACTGTTCGCCATAAAAGTAGTTTATGTCCGCTTCTGGAATTCTAGTATATCTCGATTGTAGACTATCCCTAAACTGGCAGACTATCTCTAGGTAGACGGACGACATCGAGAGAGTCATGGGGAGTCATGGGGAGCCGCTGATCAAAGCTAAACTCCTAAATCCAGTAGTGGATGTCCAATAGTTCCGACGACAACGATGAACACGAACAATGAAGAAACAAGGAATAAAAATGCTTTTATTGTATAGTGCGCTGGAGAATTGATTCCATGGATTTTCCTGTGGAAATTCGCCTTAACATTGAAATTTTATGAAACAAATTCTCCCCTACAGTCTTCAAGTAATTACTTATAGAAGTAAATTAAACAAAATGTGATGCGAACGTGACTTCCACGCCCCTAGGAATCTCCTCAGTTTAGCTCCTCTCCTTAGTCGAAGCTATTATAATGACTACTGTTAGGAAATAGCATAGGTACTTACAGTATACAACCAAATATTTTATACATACATGTAAATAAATAAAGAGTGGATTTGACTCGCTCTAGCAGTGCTCGGTAGACGTATACATGATACAGGATTATTTTGAAAAAAAATCTGATCTCATGTGGAACTACTCTACCATCTAATATAATAGGTAAACTTTAGTTCTGCAACTTGAAAAAACTTAATATTTTCACCGATTCTTTCAAAAGTTTTTGCTGTAAATTGTAACCTCTTTTTTTTTTTTATACACAGGAAATGCCTGACGCATACCTCTCCGTCAGGGGAATCGGAGAGGTTATGTGGGGCTTGCACCCACTAAAACCTGTGTTGTTCCTCGACGGACCGTCGCGGTTGCGCGGGCTACACTTAGGTAAGTATTCTTCCGCGCACCCGCAAGTCACGACTCGTCTAGGCGAGTCCCGTCACCTTAGCGCTGGTCGCTAAATCCGTCTCGGGGGCGCGCCCGGAACACGGCGCGCCACCTCCTGGCCTGTTTTAGACCGGGAGACCTCTGTGTTTTACTAGGCAGTAGTAGTCGATGCATGTAGTAATGCTGTCTTAGAGCAGCCAATTTAATATCTTTTTTAATATTTTTTTTTTCAAAAGAGCAACCGCCGAGTTTCTTGCTGGTTCTTCTCGGTAGGAATGGCATTCCGAACCAGTGGTAGATTCACTTAACGATTCAAAAGTACTTGTAAAAGTTTATTTGAATAAAAATCACTTTAAATTTTGAATTTGAATTTGAAAAGGTTTCCAATATAAAAGTTTTTTTTAAAGTCCTGTTGAACAAACCTTTGAAAAAAATATATAACTTTTTTTAAGTAGATCTGTGATACTACTGTAAAAGAAAATACCAAGTTTATAATAAACAAAATGTATTGGACAAAGCAATCAAAAGTCGGAACAAATCTAAATCTTAGTCGGTACGGAGTAGGCTGAAGATTTAGAAAACTGAGTTAATTAGACTTTAGAGGCTGTCCGTTAACTTTGTTCGTGAAGCCCGAACTTGTGAAACTGAACAAACTTAATTGAGGAAAATCATAATCCATATTCTACTACTCGACGGTAAACGAGCCAAGTGCCCGCTAAAGTTATTGATAGAACAAAGATTGGACAATATAAATTTTTGTATGATTACTCCTCAGTGGCTTTTTTTAATTTTAAGCCTAGCGCTTGGCTGCAATCAGACCTGCTTGCAAGTTGTGATGCAGCCTTAACTAGAAGATGACTATTCACTGTTGATTTGAAGGTACTTATATTGAAAGAGAAGGGGAAAACGGAAGCCAGAATGCAGTCGTGTTTATTATTGGAACGTTAGTTCCTTGTGGGAAAATGCGGAGGGGTACCCTAGCCGGCAAAAAACGTCCGTAAGAAAATGCGTGAAGTAAGATTTTTAAGTATAGTTTATTCAAAATTAAACCTAAAGCACTAAAGTATTAAACTTTAAAAAACGTCCGGAGTAGTGACATGACACACCACATTAAAAACTATATTGTCACACAAAATATTATATTGGTATATGTATTCTAATTGCGGTCGGGGCGGATTAATTTGTGATAAAGTTATATTATTGGGCACTATCTGGACTCCGAAACGGTGATCATACAGAAAAAAAACCATGCAACGGGTGGGTGAGTTTAGGGCGTATTATATATTTATTTTATTATATTAATACTATAGAGGAATTCCGGTTCCATACCAGCCCAATGGCAGACAGCAGGCCAGCGGAATTAACGTTCCTATCTAGTGTCCCACGATACCACACTTTTTTTTTCAAATGATGTTCACCTGTTCAACTAATAAAGATTTATGTGGAAGCCGAATTCAATAACTGAGAGTAGGCCTATGGTATTAAGCCCTCCATTATCATAATGGACATCACTTTCGGGGCACTTAATTAATTCCCTTCATATCCACGTTTTAACAAATAACATAATATAAATAGCACGCTCAAAAACATACAAACAATGGAGGTTAATAAAATCGGATGCTGTAACAAAAACAATTATGTTTTCAACTGGTACATGGTCAAAAATAGAGCTTTAGCTTGTTAACGATTTCAGTGGTTATGTAAACTGTGACCCAAATTACTAATCGGATTGACGACCGAACCGTGCTGCCACTGATTTCGAATATTATTTACCTTATAGTAGGGGAGGCAATAATGCTAATTATGTGGATTTACTCGAGCGTCGCGGGGACCTAATGGATTTTGAAGATTAGATGGAAGAAAGAAAAAAAAAGTTACATGATGTAATTATATCATTTCACCGGTGGGGGGAGCGCCTACAGGTTATTTTTCAAATCATCAGATTAAGAAAACTCCTCGAGGTAACGTTTGGGACATGAAGCCGTCTGTATGATAATCTGATGCGCTCGAGTATTTCAAAATGGCATTTTTTTGCATTTTCAAAAAACCGCTGTGACTTTGCATTACGTCAGAATCGTCAGTCTTTTGAGTAGGAGCTTCCTTTGGGTCCACTTAACATATCTCCTCTCCTCCTCTCCTCTCCTCTCTCCTCTGAATATCTGTCGAATCGAATGTTGCGCTCGAATTTTTTTACCAATTTCTTTACTTCCGTACGGCCAACCCTACCATGTAAAATTGCAAACCGGCAGATTAACATACATCCAATAACAGAGATACGTGGGGCGTATACGGCATATACGCTATCACTAGGGGCAGTTGTCGCGGCGTCCGGCTTGGTCACCATTTCACACGCAATTACAATGTTTAAAAGTATTCCTTCAAGTGCAAGCGTTTTGGAGGCAAGACCCCACTTGCACAAGTGCAAGTGGGGTCTACCCCAGGGAAGAAACTGATAACATCATCTTAGAATGCTACCACGTATTCCCACACTTTATGGAATTAAATAAAAGATAATTAAACAGAAGATAAATAACGGGTAGACATAATTTTACTCGTGCGTATGCTAGCCCTACAGGCATCCACATATAACTATTTCATGGTATGGAGTTTTTATGATCCGCAACGCCATCAGAGTGGTTCTTGATTTTACCACTACAAGTTAGCCCTTAGCTGCAATCTCACCTAATGGTAAGTGATGATGCAGTCTGAGATGGTAACGGGCTAACCTGTAGGTACGGCAGTTATATTAAACCCATACCCCAATCTGTTTGTATACGGCATCGCACCGGAACGCTAAATCGCTTTGTGGTACGTTTTTGCCGGTAGGGTGGTTTCTAGCCACGGCCAAAGCATCCCACCAGGCCAGACCAGAGAAAATTCAGAAAATATAAATTCCCCAACTGACCCTGCCGGAGATCTAACCCGGAACCTCCCACTTATAAGACCACAGCGCTTACCACTGCACCAGGGAGGTCGTCAATATGTTTAACGTGTGTGTGTATCTCTCTGTGGCATCGTAGCTCCCAAATGTTCTCAAAGGCGAATCAAGGGGAAGAGCTTTCAGTGATCTTGATATCCTTGTCAGTTAAGCTATTTACGAGTAGTTTGGTTCATATATGGCAGAAAAATTAAAGAAAAAAAAATTGAACAGCCTGCCTGTTCATTGGAAAGGAATATAGAATTCGTCAAAATTTTTAGTACCGGGAAATAATTTTTTTTGGGTGAATCTTGAACGTCTGGGCAGGAAAATAAGAAAATTATAGGAATAGATGGAAAAAAGCATTCCTGAATGAATTTCAATTTTCAACGCCAAGAAAATGAAAAAGAAAAAAAGCGAAGCTTCCCAAAAATTTTGAGGCTCACAAATTTTTCCATAAAATTACATTTAATAGGTAACATGGTGGCCGGCTGTCGGTAAAACAGACAACCCTTTACGTGCCTTTGCCACGGTATGCTTTCATTCATGAATGGGGAGGGTGGTTGTTTTAAGTTTAAATTATTATTTATTAAAAAGGTTTTTAGGTGAATTACATCTAGTTTTAATTTGCTTCCGTTCGTAAGAGTGTTATATTTATAGGACTATTATACCATGATAGAAGATGTGATGCCCGCGACTTGGGCCGTGTGCGGGTTGGTTTTTAACCGACTTCAAAAAAAGGAGGAGGTTCTCAATTAGTCGGAATCTTTTTTTTTTTTTTTAATGTATGTGCCCCGATTACTCGAAGACGCCTGGACCGATTTTGAAAATTCTTTTTTTGTTTGAAAGGGTATACTTCCAAGGTGGTCCCATATAAATTTAGTGAAGGTCTGATGAAGATCTTCGAAGACAGATGTTCCCCGAGATCTTCGAAGACAGATGTTCCCCGATTACTCGAAGACGCCGGGACCGATTTGGAAAATTCTTTTTTTTTGAAAGGGTATACTTTCCAGGTGGTCCCATGGTCATTAATCTGATGATGGAATCCTGGGGAATCAAAGGAACTTAAATTTTATAAGGACACGAACCCAGATAGTTATTAGGTACAGGTCTGTCTACCTTTCGAGAACCTATTTTTTTTTTTTTTTTTAATATTTACAGCACTAAAACGCAAACAATAAAATTATTTTTAAATAAAAAAAAACCGCCTTCAAAAACTAAAAAGCAAAAAAAAATTGGATATATTTACATATTATTATTTCGACCCACTATGTTGAAGTCGGGCGGGTATAACATGGATAAGCAAAGTTGACGCAAGGCTCGCCCGACTTCTACATAGTGGGTAGAAATAATAATATGTAAATATATCCAATTATTTTTTTGCTTTTTAGTTTTTGAAGGCGGTTTTTTTTTTATTTAAAAATAATTTAAATTCCAACGGGAACTCTTTTCAAAAGTAGCCTTTTTCATTCCCTAGGATGCAACCTATCCAAACTTTGTCGAAGACCGTGACAGGCAGTGAGTACCTGCAGCCAGTAACTTATTCTGCTTTATTTTATAATGTCCAAATTTCACGCAGAAAATATATTAGGTAGGTATGTCAAGTAGTTCCTTTCATTCCTTTAGCCATTTTAAAGTAAACTTAATAATTGTTACAGTCTCAATGGTTGTGTTTGACTGAATTTCTATAAATTCCAGACTGTTGAAGAGTTAAAACACTCTTATTGAGAGATCTATAGAGAGAACTATGACTTAGCCCAGACTCAAGACATGGTTAAAATGAGACACATGTATCTTGACTAGATGTAGCCAAGTCAATCTGATTTAGTTTCAAGAACTTGTAAAACACCCACAATACAAATTTATTGAAACAGTGAAAGGTGAATTTAGGTTTTGGTTTGCGGCTCTCGTGCGATGAAACTAATGATTTTACAAATAAAAAGGTTACTACATAAATTGTAATAAATTTTCTCTAGTTTAATTTAATACGTGACTATTTTCATCGTAAAATTAGTCCGAAAGGAGTTATTGTCAAAAAACTGCTTTTGGGCGCCATATTTCCAATATGGCGGCGCGAGCGGTAAAGATACGAGAGGAAATTCGGAAAGAGCAAGTCGAAATCTATAAAATACACCAATTTTCAAAACTCCCGAGAAACTTTCCAGGTTACCCCCTTTTTGAGCACCAAATGACTGGGTTAGTAGATGATTTTCGCGATGACCTCTGAATGGTGTTATCGTCATTTTTACGTATTAAGACCCCTGCCGAACATCGTTGCAGAAGCAGGTATTATTTGAATACTTACAAATCTACATTTAGCTAGTAGTATAACCTATCTCTGATACATCGGGCGGGAACACACATCAAATACGTAGCGGCATTGAATTATTGATGCGTAGCGGCATCATCAGAGAATCAATCAAGCATAATGGCAATATTAATTTGATTAAGTAGAGTGCACTGGATATATTGCAACCTCTTAAGGCCTAAATTAATTAGCTATCAACTCAAGGGGCTATTAAATACTTTCGATGTTTAGACCGTAATTATAATATTATTACCACAACCTGTTTTCCGAACCGGTGGTAGAGTCAAAACATGACGTAACATAAGAGACACCTGTATGGTCCTACATATTATTATAAATAAATTGAGTTTATTGAGTTTATTACATGATGCCCGCAAGTTTAACGGCATTGATTTATATTAAGGTGGAACAGTAATTGAAAACTCGAAAAACTCTAGTTGTAATACGTTTATTCCGTATTTAGCTGAACGACAAGACTTTGTACGACTTTAATTTTTCTAGTTCCATTAAAAAAAAACATTAAAAACCTCTTACTTTTTTTGTTGTAACACGTTCATTAGTTCAGTGTTTATCGTAAGGCTGTGGTTTTTACAACACAGATCGTGGTTGAGTATATTTTCCTCATACACGATACCGATTCGGAAACTAAAGCCACAACAACCCCGCGGATGCCCTCAACGTCAGCATGGTTAGTCGTGAGTTATTGCGCCACGCTGATTTTTCGGGATGAAAATACGTATTTTGGATTTCGTTGGCACCTTGCAGCAATACTAGTGGAAGAGAGTAGGTATAATGTTTTGTTGTCACGTAAGGTTTTTCCACTCGCGCGTGCCATAAAGACGCATGTTCTAAAAACTAAACAATACACCAGAGTTACGATTTCTTGTCTACTGTGGATTAAACAGGCAACAAACAAACAAGGACCCTCATTATCTACCCTGCAGATTTCAATCTCTCCTGTTCGGTCGCCTGTAACATATTATTTTCCTGCGTATTATCCGTAATACACATGGTAGGCGCAATTATGAAAGGGTACCAACCCAATTACATAACAACCGGGAAAGACATTGTTACATTCGAGTATTTGAAGCCAAGACCTTTCTTTTTTGAATATAAAAGATTTTAATAAGAAATTTATTTCAACCATACAGTCTTAATGATAATCTTAAAAAATAAAAAATATTTGCTCTTAGCATGATATATACCTAGGTGTTATATACGGAGGTTGTCAAAGGTATCAGTAGGTATGCAGAACGTACGCATGTTACATACTATATTATATACATACTATAGTTTTTCCTATCTCCCTGGCGCAGTGGTGAGTGCTGTCGTGTTATAAGTGGAAAGTCCCGGGTTCGATGAATGGCAGGGGTAATTTGGAAATTTTTAATTTCTGAATTGGCTCTGGTCGGGCCTAATGGGATACTTCGGGGGTATCTAGTAACCACCATACCGGCAAAGCCGGGGCCGCCAAGCGATTTAACGTATTTGTACTGTTACGTCTTATAGAAACCAAGTAGCTGGTTATACGTATAGTAAGAACTGCTATACAGGAACGCTTTCCGGTTGTCATCTTAGAATCATCACTCACTTTCAGGTGTTTTTAAAAAACATCGATATTTGATATTTTAAAACAAGCATTTTCGTAAGTTACATTTTTAAATGATAATAATGTCAATGGTTTACTGTCTGAATAATATCGGTCAACTAGCTGATGCCCGCGACTTCGTCCGCGTGGATTGAGTTTTTTTGGTTATCGCGTTCGGTTATTAATAGTGAAGATTATTTATTATGTGTCAATAATTAAATAGGTAATCGTTACCGTTCTGGTGGGGGTCGCAGAAAGTCTTGTGAACATGATGTTGAGGGTTAGAGTGGAAAAAATACTAGCCAGTACATCGTTGGATAAACCTACGCAGTATGCAATATTACGCAATAGTAGATTTATTTTTAATTTTGTGTATACGTTAATTTTGTTGATAATATGCTAATAATATATTATTTGTAAATATTGTAAATATATAAAATATTTGAACTGAGAAACGACTTATCATCAAGACCTTATATCCTCAACTTATTTTTCTCCGAAGTTCCTAAATGTTAGAAAGTTTAAAAAAATATTTCGCAAAATACCAAAGACATTTTTAGAAAATATACCCAAATTAAAATAAAGTACTGTGCGCGTCAACTGAATGCGTTGGTTTCAATATTAAAATCCGGCTTTGAAAACAGTACACTCTTTAAAAGACGTCATCGATCATCATATTTCATCTTTTGCCTCACAATGAAAAAGTGTACTCCACCTATTCTGTAAAATAATATCTAGATAGTAGATACCTTGTGTTCAGTGCATGATATAATTCTTTCTTTTTATTAATATTTATTTTATTGAGAGTAATTAAAAGTTCAAATTAGGTATTACTGTTATACCTAGTCATTTTGTAGGGCAGATGAAAAGTCGTTAATATATACGAAAGTATTAAAAAGGAGGGATATGATTTTAAGTTAGTTCGTTAAGGTTATATTTTTTAGTTCAATCATTACATCCAAACTACTCATCATAACTTGACAAATGAGAAGTCGTTGGAAGCGTCTTCATTGTCCGTCCGCTAGATATAGGTTAGGGATGTTATGGATATGATATAATATAATATTTCAGATCTGGATACGGCGGCTATAGGAATAAAATTATATCGGTTTCGGATACGGTTACGGATATGTAATTATTTCGGATTATCCGTTAGTTTCGGATAGTTTCGGGATATTAGATGGAAGTAGAATATAAACACAAATAGTATGTATTTGGTTTTATTTATAGGTTATCATTTGGTATTATAATTTATAGTATAATGTATGACTGATTATAATTTATATATAATATACTTACTAGATGATGCCCGCGACTTCGTTCGCGTGGATTAATGTATTTTTTTTGATTCCCGCGGGAACTCTTCAATTTTTCGGGATAAAAAGTAGCCTATGTCCTTCCCCAGGATTCAACCTATCCCTGTACCAAATTTCATCAAAATTGGTTGAACAGATGGGCCGTGAAAGCGTAGCAGACAGACAGACAGTCAGACAGACACACTTTCGTATTTATAATATTAGTATGGATATAAAATATAAAATTTGAGAATAATGATATTACAGCAGTCGGGTTTTAGTTTTATAGGTACATTTTTATTTCATTTAATTTGCAACAACTGAATCTTTTAGAAAGTTTGTTGAAAAGTTGAAAATAACCGAAACCGAATAACCGATATCTCATCATCCATCATAATAGATTCGTTTCATTCCCTTATTAATTATTTAGTCAAAGTCAAAATCAAAGTCACCAGGTAGGTAACTACTCAATTCACCTGCCTGTAGGTAGTTAGTGATGAGAATGGTAAGGAAACACCAGCATTAACAACAAAGTAGCATAGGTTAAAAAATATATCGCCTAAAACTTTTTACCACGTGTCGTGTGTTTTTGTGTGTCTGTGTGTGTGTGTGTTTTAGATTGCACCATCATTGACCGAGCGAAACGAAGGTCTCTGAGTCTACTTGAGTGAATTTGCACTTGTCCGTCCGTCCGTCCGTCCGTCCGTCTGTCAGAGCCTTATAACTTCTAAATTCCTACTGAACGTAGTTACTTCAAATTCAAATATAATATGTAAACGGATGGCCTTCCGCCGAATATGGCTTAAAAAGTTATAAAAATCTTTATTTCAGGGGGGCTCTCATAGAAGCGAATGCGAAGTAAAATATTTTTTCACACCACATGCTCGACAATGCCGAATTATATGTCATGTAAACCTTAACGAAAGCAAGACATTATATCTCTTGGCTTTAGCCGGGTTATAATGTTCTATTGAATTTCATTATAACCCGCTGGTCAATAATGTGATTTTCACTTCCATAATTCTTATTGCAATGTCTATAAAGTCTAATTTCGCTAAACAGAATGTGTTCTCAGCGGGCGCGGCCAACTCGATTTTCTAAAACCGAAGCCGTGGCCTACTAGATTCGCACTGAGACGAACTTCGTTTGTTTGTCAAATCGAGTAGGCCACGCCAGCTGAAAGAAGTTGCTATATCCGTAGCTAGTAGTACCTTTAGAAGATTCTATCATAACTCAAATGAACTCTAGCTCAACCTCAATAAACGTACCAAATAAAAATATAACGTTATCTTTCCATAATTGGACTACTCCAATATCAATTTGCACTTTTAATTTGCTGTAATAAACACTATCTACCAAGCCTGGTTTTTTATTGTCTCGCATAAAGGGAGAAAAGTAGAGTATACACCACCAGGATAAAACTGTTTTTTTTTAGGCGCTTGAATCCCTCACTGCACTCAGGACTCAATCTTAATTCCCTCGCTTTGCTCGGGAATTAACTTATAGCACCCTCGCTGCGCTCGGGAGTTAAATTTGGAGTCCTTTGTTACGTTCAGGATTCAATGTAGCGCCCGTGACATAAAACAGTGCTTTATCCCCTTGGTGTATAATCTACTATTTATAGCGTTACATAGGGTTGCGGTATATCATTTTAAAGATAATTAGGAATAGAGTCCAAAAATATTATTTTTTTAAATTTCCCCTAAAATTGACGAAATGGGGGGAAACCTGAAACTTGATTAATTATTTGAATTATATCCTGTACTTGAACAACAAATACTAAAATTAGATAAATATTGTAAGGAAACGAAATTATTTAATTTTTAATGAGCTTCAGTATTTTTAACAGAACTTCACAATGATGTCAATAGATGGCGCTCTGTACTTAAAAGTTTATTCGTTTTATGGATACCGCGAGGTCTCAGTTCGGGGCGAACCACTAGTTTACCCTTGTTATACAAGTATAATTTACTCGTAGCTATTGATACGGGCGTATCCGCGAGAATACCTGTGGTTTCCACGGAATGTAGCGTACGGTATTTACGAACGTCAGGTAAATGTAATATATTAACTCGCCCCTGCAACTGTTTTGGAATTTGGAGCCGCTAGCTACAAACCGAGCATCAAAGTATAATGAACACACTATAATATACTCGTAGCATCAAGGTATAATGAAGGTACTACCGTACATACTACTTAAGTGCTATATAGAGACCGGAAAGCGCAAAACGTCTGCGTTTGAATGGAGCGACATTTTGTCTTATCGCGTAGTGTGTGCGCTCCACATTAAAGTGGTCATATTTTAATCTAGTGCACGGGCACGATTTACGCGAATGTAGAGTTTTACAACTACTTTTTTTGTTCCCTTCGGCTGCAATCTCATCTAAGTTATAGGTAAGCACCTAGTTACCTAGTTAGGCAAGCGCGCGTAAAAATAATTCTACAAAACTTCCACTCGCTGCGGGGACCTATGGACCCAAGCAGCCGGTGGCTAGGGCTCCAGAGAGAGGAACCTCACAATCCGCGCCGTCTCAAGGATAACTCTATTCTGTATCCGACCCTTAATCCAACAACCAAGCTAAAGCTTTTTTCCTTTTCTGCTTTTACCAAAAAAAACCTTTATAATTAACAGTTCGCGCATTATAAGCATAAGTATGGAGGATGCCCGCGGCATCGTCTGCGTGGAATTTTTTTTTAATTCCCGCGGGAACTAGCCTACATCCTTCCCCGGCATGCAACCTATAATGTATGTGTACCAATTTTTTTTCAAAATCGGTTGTATCTGGCCATGAAAGCTTAGCAGACAGCCACACTTTCGTAATTATAATATTAGTAGATATGGATACCGGCAGTTTCAGGTGCAAACCCAGGGCAAGTAATCTAGTCTATAACAATAAGACGACTATAAATAAGTTTGTTCTTGTTACATTTGATTCAGTAGTCAATGTGCGAGTGCAGGCATAAGAAACAGGAAGATATATTTCCACTTAGCCTGCCCGCCCTTCATTCATCATTGAGGTAACCTCGCACCCTCGATATTTGTGGGATTAACCTTCGGCGAAACTTTTACGAATCACCCTTTCGCGTGTTATATCAGCTGAGATCTCGCTACATTTTCAGGTATTACAGTACGATTTATAAAATTCCTATATCATGTGGAACCGTGGAGTCACATATTATTAAGTACAAAACTACAACCCATACTGGATATCCATAATCTATAGTCTGCCTTGTTTAATATTGACGTAAATGTTATAAGTGTACATTTTTTTTAATCCACTACAAGCTAGCCCTTGACTCCGATGATGATTCAGTGTAAGATGGTAGCGGGCTAACCTGTTAGGAGCATGGCCGTTATATTAAACCCCTACCCCTTCGGTTTCTATACGACATCGTACCGTAACGCTCAATCGCTTTGCAGCACGTCTCTGCCGGTAGGGTGGTAACTAGCCACGGCCGAAGCCTCCCACCTGATCAGTCCAGGGAAAATTCCGAAATTATAAATTCCCAAATTGACCCTGCCAGGATCGAACCCGGGACCTCCGCACGTTAAGGCAACAGCGCTACACATTGCGCCACGGAGGTCGTCAAACCTCGTACATAAGGAATTTTAACTATTTATTAAAGACATTGAAATTAAAAAAAAAAAATAAGTCAAACGGACAAAAGGAGTGCGTTATCAATTACTTTTATAAGAATTTACAGTGTACACACCAGCGAGGCAGGAATATTCGTCATTCCGTCTCGTAGGTACACAGTACGTTTTGTCCCGTGCAGTCCCAAGTGTGTTTCAACTTAATTATTTTTTATTACCAGTAGACTTAATAAAAAAGTTTATTACCTAAGGATAATAACACGCTTATGAACATACTAGCAGATACCCGCGACTTCGTCCGCGTGGAATAAGTTTTTGTTATTCCCACGGGAACTTCTTGTATTTTAGTAGCTAAGTAGCTATAGATAATGTGGATCTTACTATTCAGGTATCCCCTATCCGCATTTAAGTATAATATTAGTAAGATAAGTTTTTTGCGAAAGTATAAATTCTGATATTTTATTGAATTACCTAATTATTGCGGCGAAATGCTGCGTTAATCTTTTAACCATAAAACACTTTTTATGTAACATGGCAGATCTATTTTCTACTAGATACGATCTAGCCCTTCCTTCTTTCCGTAAAAAAAATTAAGTTATTAAAATATAAACCTTAACACTAACACATTAAAATTTTATTACGAATATATGTAGTATATTTATATTGAAGACCTTTTATCTTCGTAACAACGCGAGCATGCCGTAGTGAGGTGTCGGTGACGCGAATCCACAAGTTTACCTCCTACCAAAACCACGAGCATGTCGGTGTTCGCGAGCATGTCGCTATTCGCGAGCATATCGTAGCGAAGTGTCGGTGACTCGAATCCACAAGTTTACCCCCTACCAAAACAACGCGAGCATGTCGGTGTTCGCGAGCATGTCGCTATTCGCGAGCATATCGTAACGAGGTGTCGGTGACGCGAATCCACAAGTTTACCCCCTACCAAAACAACGCGAGCATGTCGGTGTTCGCGAGTATGTCGGAGCGAGGTGTGCACGTCACCGACACCTCGCTCGCTCAAATCCGCAAGTTTACCCCCTACCAAAAAGTGCTCAACGCGGCTAAAGAAGTTTTCACTTCAAAAATGTTTCTGCAAATAAAGATTTTAATTTCGAATTTGAAGTGCGAAGGCGCGAAATCATACGCACTACAATATTTCAAGGAGCGCGGGCTTTCAAGAAGCGTGTGCACTGTGGTTTTTTTCCTTGGACTTTTATAACAACTAACCTAAACTTTAACAAAACTGGCCTAACCTACGCCTAAACAGTGGACTCGTTGGTCCTGGCCACCTGACCACTTGAACAGCATAGCCCAGGAATGCATCCCGACAGTCTTCGTCATTGACCAGCGTACATAAATTCTTAGATTCAATGTTCCTGTCCATCCTGCGCTTGCAGTCAAACCTTTCGCTTGAGAATCTTGGGCATTCTACGAGTATGTACTCTACTGTTTCTGCGGTGGTCTCGTCACAAACACAGAATGGACGTGTGCACTGTTAGAGCAGTTAAATAAGAAGGGCACTAACCTCTATCATCGACAAGAGATGCTTGATGTGTTTAGCTTCCGTGTGTATCAGTTCCCGGATCACGGCCTGCCTGGCTTGCTCCTGCGGTAGCAAAGCTGCAACAAGATGCTCATTAAGTATTTATTTAAAAAAAAAAAATATTCTATTTGACCTAAGTACTAGTGGTAAACCACTAGTACTTAAAACACGGGAATGAAAAAAAGGTAAAACTTTTATTGATTCCTGTGGGAACTCCTTAATTTTCCGGGATAAAAAGTAGCCTATGTCACTTTTCAGGTACTCAACTCAACCTATACCAAAAATCACGTCGATCCGTTGCTCCGTTGCGTGATTGAAGGACAAACCAATAAACAAACACACATACTAGTATGATTATGGCGAAATTGTTAAATTATATTATTGTAAAACGCTTTTGATTGCAGAACGATAAATTAAAAAAAATGAATTTCTAATGGGAATTTATTAAAACGGTTCGGTGACAAAGAAACCGATAAGGATTATGGATCTGATAAATTACTACCATACACGTTACACGTTAGCCTGCTACCATCTTAGACTGCATCATGGCTTAAGTACCACAAGGTCAGCTCGCAGTCAAGGGATAAAAATATCTCTTACTTATTTCACCAGTCCACTGACCGGAATAAAAACTGACCAAGAAACCTGACAAAGATTTTTAAAAACAAAAAAAAAACAAAAGGTTCTTCAACAACATTCAAAAGGGTTAAGTAATCAACATTTTATTCTATACGTTTCTCGCTTTTCATGTTCCTATCGTGTTGAGTACTTATATATTTTTATACCAATAATTTCAATATGATTTTTAAAATGGTTCTGATACACTGACTGATGGCCTGAACGCAACTATACCTTCCTCGTTTCACCACGGAACTGGAACTAAAAAAACCGGAATCTAATAAGACCATATAAATCTACATACGTGTATGCTTTAGAAAGAAAAATTTAATTGAAAAATGTTTAAAACGTTAGGTATCAGATGGCTCCATTGAAATAGAATGAGGTACTAAAAAAATTCTACATCAATGGATGGCTCAGACCACTGGTTGGTTCAAAATCAATTTATGTCTACTGAGACATAAACTGCACTGGCACGGGACAGCTAATAGGCGAACAGACGAGCGTCCTCTCACAAACAACCAAGACTATTTCATTGCTAGGCTATGGTCGGGGGCTATTTAATTTTTTAAATTTATACTCGCTGTCAAGGTTTTTTACTATAATACACTACAAGTTACGCCCTTCACTGCGATCTCACCTGATAAGTGATGATCCTGTCTAAAATGGTAGCGGCCTAACATGTTAGGGGCAGTTATATTAAACCCATACCCCTGATCGGTTTATACACGGCATTGTCCGGAAATCTAAATCGGTGGGCGGCACGTCTTTACCGGTTAGTTACGAGCCACGGCTGAAGCGTCCCACCAGGCCAGACCAGGGAAAATTCATAAATTATAAATTCCTAAAGTGACCCTGCCGGGGATCGAACTCGGTTCCTCCGCACGTAGACAACAGCGCTCAACACTGCGCCAGAGAGGTTATCAAAGTAAAAAGAAGCGTATGCTCATATTGATAAAATTTGGTTTCGTATTTTCTGTACTGAAATATGCGCCTCTAACAAGTGCCTTGTAGAATCTCCTTCGTACTCTAGCTAATACTATTCTTAAACTAAGAAACTATGGGAAACAGACTAAACCATAACAACTCTTATGATACTATTTGTCTTTATGAGATCAATAAAACCGTTCCATTAAACTTGAAAAGATATAGGTGATATTGTCCCGTCATTCATTAAGAATTCCCTTAATTTTATGGTCCAACTATTATTTGTTGCGTCGTAAAATAAACGCGAGGAAATTTATCTAGGTTGAAACCGTACATGCATTATTCTCTTACTATCATGAGCTTATTTTTTCTCTAAGTTCTGTTTATCAGGGGTTGTCTGTCTGTACGTCATATGTTTTGACCTTAGTCCACCACGTTGGCCAACTGCTAATTGACAGACTTGTCACATTTTTGAGAAAATTAAGAAGAGCTCACAGGCATGCAGGTTTCCTCACGATGTAAGTATTTTTAAAGCAAATATTTTTTGATTTCTTACAAAGCACTCAGAAAACGTCCGGGGATCGAACCCCCAACCATCCGAATAGGAAGCCGGGCGACTAACCACACCTCTGCTATGAGCTACAATACATCCTACATCTGTGCACTCTCTTCAAATAACTGATTGATATACATATTATACTCAGCACGTCAATTTTCTATTTCTAAAACATACCTAAAGTAAAAAACGTGTTCCCTGAAAAATAAAAGTTTTAAAATGTAAGTTATATAATCTGTCTAGTCAAAGGTGAGTGTGTAAAACGGCGGAAAAGAAAAAAAATAGGTAAGGTATCCCTATGTCTACTAGATTTTTGTTTTTTATTGTTAAGCCTTGAGTTTTGTGTAGCCACTGCACATTGTTGCCAGTATCTAAAAACCCGATCCACCATTCACTAGACAGACTACATTGTAACTGTAATAATAATTCCTAATGTTGGTGTCATAATACAAACAACAAACGCTTTACGTAATATTGTCGTTATTAAAAAATAGTTGGGCGAAATTTAATTACAGTAAACTTAAAACAATTATTATAATTAGTGGATAGTAATATTAATATAGAGGACGATAATTAATTTTCACGCTTTTGATAGACACATGTCTGCAATATTGTTATACTAGTGGTTCGCCCCGAACTAAGACCTCGCGGCGCCATCTATTGGCATAAATGTGAAGTTCTGTTAAAAATACTGAAGCTCATTAAAAATTAAATAATTCCGTTTCCTTACAATATTTATCTAATTTTAGTATTTGTTGTTCAAGTACAGGATATAATTTAAATAATTGATCAAGTTTCAGGCTCATCCTTTCAGAAAATTTAGAGTTCTGAGGTCATCTTTGGACGTTAGAAAATCACCACTTTGAAAGCCCCCCATTTCGTCAATTTTGGGGGAAAAATTAAAAAAAAAAATATTTTTGGACTCTATTCCTAATTATCTTTAAAATGATATACCGCAACCCTATGTAACTTTATAAAAAATATTTTACTTCGCATTCGCTTCTATGAGACTTCTATGGACAAGTGCCAATTCACCCAAGTAGACTCAGAGACCTTCGCTTCGCTTCGCTCGGTCAACTACCATGCCCCTAACAGGTTAGCCCGCTACCATCTTAGACTGCATTATCACTTACCATCAGGTGAGATCGTAGTCAAGGGCTAGCTTGTAATGGATAAAAAAAATTATATATATATATATATATATATATATATATCACTAACTATACCTACCCAATATAGCCTGTGGGCAGTGGGCAGGTTTTTTAACATTTTAATATTACATTGTAAGAGTACGCCCCGTCCTCACCACACCTGCCACAGCCGCCAGCCCGTCATGATGTAAAGGACAATTTTTATCTTAATTAGATACTTGAGATGAATAACTTTATTTATTTTGATAAGGAATTTATACTATGTCGGTAAAACACCTTCGCAAGTAAAGCATTGGTCTAGACCAAATTTGAAAATCATAAAAATGGTTATTGTGAGTCAACCTTAAAAGATAGATATGTGCTTTCGCAGACTTTTTTTAGAACTTTTTGAGAGGAACAATTATTCCACCATACATTGTTTTCGTGTAACTATTTACGCAGCGCACGCCATGTAAGCTCTCAAAAGAGACGATTTTGTTCCGAATTAGTTCACATTATTGCAATTTTAGTGATAGATCTCGCTGCTAATGCAGCTTTCTACAGGTGAACGAATTTTTTAAATCGGTTGAGTACGTAGTTTTTGAGTTTATTTATTACAAACAAACAAATCTTTCCTCTTTATAATATTAGTTTAGATGCCCGTAACTTTATACGTGTGGATTTAGGTTTTAAAAATCCCGTGACAGCTTTTAATTGGGTATTTGACAACTAGTCAAATCAGTAACTTTTTTTTAAACGTTAAAACGTATGCTTAGTATGGATTTTTTTATTAAATACTGAATTGTGACGTATTTAAAGTTCGACGCACTTTTTGTACGACTGCCTGAAAAAAGGAGTATATTGTTTTCAGGGTTCATGTATGTATGTATGTATGTATGTATGTATGTATGTATGTATGTTTGAGTTTGTATATTCCACCATAACTCCTATACGCCTAAACCGATTTTGATAAATGAGGTATCGTTAGAATCCCTAGCTTATTCCGGGTGACATCGGCTAGTGAAATTTAAAAAAAAATTGATGGGGTGACCATGGTCCCGCATAAAGACTAAAGTTGAAAAAAAAAATTCGAAAATAAGATTAACTAAATAATCATCATCTAGAAAATGATGAGTAGATTCCAAAAATATATATAACACTATCCGTTCAGTATCCAGTGATTCACAAAAAAATATCATTTAATAAAAATGTGAATATGATTCCAAAGGTAATTCAATACGGGCTACGGCTGAGCAGTCGTATTTTTTAATAATTTTAATTATATTCGCTTGTTTAACTTTATAGTTTAAAATGGTTATTCAACATAAAACTAACAGGGTACGTGGACATTACTACTTTTGAGAGATCCTGTTTATAGTATCACTAAATTTATTTTACCCATTTTCCGTGTGTATATAAAGTGTCCTTTGTCCATAACATTAAGTCGGATATAGGATTCTCGAAATGGGATTATATTATTGTGTTCTTAATTATTTCACATTTATTTTATCATAACTTAATATTTTCAATGAAGTAATAATACGTAGTATTAGTAGATACTTAAATATCAAATTAAAACTAAACTAAACACGAAATATTAAAAATATCATTCAAACTGTCGCAATGAGGCAAGTGGCCCAGAACGCATTTCTCATTATAATTCAATAATTATCATTCATAATTTGATCATTAAAATGGTGTATATAAAAAATCTCAATAATTATTACGGTATTACAACGGCTTATCACACGATCGCGTATAATTATGCGTCCAATTAATTTACATGTCGGTGCAACGCAACGGATATTCGATACGTCATAAGTCGGTTTTTTGGAAAGACTTTTAACTTTTTAGTGTCAGGGTTGAGGATTTGGAGTCGGAATTATTTATTGGACCACTTTGAGAGCTTACTCTAACGACTGAAAAAAACATTTTTCAAATCGGTTTAGAAACCACGGAGATATGCGGTAACATACATTAAAAAAATATATATATGCGCCGAATTGAGAACCTCCTCCTTTTTTGGAAGTCGGTTCAAAATGATCAAAAGTGGACATAGCCGTAATACCATATTATCGGCCAGTGGGAAAATGCCCTTACCTGAAAGTAGCGTGGAATTGACGCTGCGTTTACTATTAATGGAGTCGAAAGTTGTTTTTGACGTGACTCTTTGCAAAAGGAAGCAGTTCAAGCTACATAATGAAATGACGCTACGCTGAAACACGCTCGTTTTCTCTGAATATTTGGCTAAAAATTATTTAATTTTAGTTGATACTAGTTAATGCCCGCGACTTCGTCCGCGTGGATTGAGGTTTTCGGTTCCCGCGGGAGCTCTTTAATTTTCCGCGATAAGAAGTAGCCTATGTGTTATTCCAGACTATAATCTATCTCTGTGCTAAATTTCAGCCAGATCCGTTCAGCCGTTGGCGCGTGATTGAGTAACAAACGTCCATACATCCATCCATATATCCATCCAAACTTTCGCATTTATAATATTAGTAAGATGCCTGGTAAATATTTTACAACGAATTGCTTAGATATTATTACGAGTAACTTTGTTTAACAGTTGTTAATGGTAATGGTAATGTTGATGGATAAAAACCAAAAGTTTATAAAAATACTTATTTTATAACATAACTATTAATTAATTAAATTAATCTGGTTACATAATATTATGTAACCAGATTAATTTTGATAAGATCTACTTTAATTCATGAAGTCAATGTGGAATTTCTCCTAAAATTTAGTCGTAATATTATTACTTGGACTATCAAATATTATAATCTTGTAAGTTACACAAAGAAAGAGAAAATATTTCACTTTGATTAAAAATGTTCGGTGCATGAATGGACGATGGTTTTGTATAAGGCATTACCTAATATACTTATTTTACAGAATCTACCTGAGACATGAACCAATTCCTTTCTAATATTTAGTTTTTCGTGATTATATCTTATACGATTTTCAATAGAGCTACATAATCTGCTCGCGACCGAATTTCGGCCAATATCCAGAGAGATTAGCCGTCTGCGCGGGAGATATTAATGTGCACAAGTGTGTGCGCAAACACAGATGGACTTCTATGTTCCTTTACTCTCATAGCCCGATGAGCCGGAAAATTCGACACAACAAGAGCGAGATCAGGTGCAGGACCGACGGCTTTACGTGCTCTCCGAGGCACGGGGGTGACACACCGCCATCTTCCTAGCTAGAGTACTGAGAATTTCTAGTCAGAAAAATTATGGCCCGGCCCGGGATTAGAACCTGGGACCTCGTCGGCCGCAGTCTAACATGCTAACCACCCGACCAACGAGTTACTTGAGGGCTACTTAGAAGTCTCTCTCAGGGGTAGGTACAATCAGGGATGAGGAAATCCGTAGAATAACAAAAGTGACAACACAGCAGATCATATTATGCGACGCAAAACCAACGGCCGATGGGGCAGGCGTGTTCGAGAGACTGAATACTGGTAAACGCAGTGAAGGACGACCTTCGTTCCGCTAAACGTGAAGATGGTGGCGGGAAGCGGGTGGATGATGAGGGTGGAGGGCCGGAGGCAGATATTTGGTGGCACGCTATCGCAAAGGCTGTCCAGGGATAAACTACTATCGCTTAAAGCCGTATTGTTTTAATATTGTTAACATTCGTGTTTTAGAATTATAATCCGTATTCTAGGGACGTCAGGGTACGTGACATAGAGCTGTTATTTTGAAATAATACTGCTTTAAGCAACGGTAGTAAGTAGTAACCCTCAGTAGACAATAGTGTATAAAGGTTTCTAAAACAGGAACATTTTAGCGAAATTAAAATAATGTTTTAATACAATTAGGAAACGCAAGCTGTAAAGCTTTATTTTGCTAGTGCTTTATGCTTTTTCGTCGTGAGCGCCAACGGATCCGAAGTTTTCATGAGGAGCTCTACTTTGCTCTAACTTGAGTTTGTGTTGCCTTTGACCGAAACCCATCAAAGTTAACACAAACTTAAGTTAGTTTATGTAAACAACAAACCAAGTTTATTTTGTGCCGTAAAAGTAGCCCCAAAGTTTTCAGCTAATTAATTTAAAACTCGGAGTACGTACCTCTATAATAATTACTCAAAGAACGCAGTGTAGTTTTTTTTTTAACAGAGCGGTAAGTAAACTTACATTAATGGAACAGCTTTATCCAAAATGACTATATTGAACGTTATTGGAATAGGTAAATATCCAAACTAAACTGTTTCAATAAATTTGTATTGTGGGTGTTTACAAGTTCTTTAAAGTAAATTAAACTAGATTTAGCCAAGTCAATTTAATTTAGTTTAAAGAACATGTAAAACACGCACAATATTCGGAAAGAGCATGTCGAAATTTATAAATACACCAATTTATAAAACTCCCGAGAAACTTTCCAGGTAACCCCCTTTTTGAGCACCAAATTACTGGGTTAATTGTCAATTTTCACGATTCACTTGCTTCATCTCAGGTCGCAGCAATCGATAATGCTAATAGGAATGCTCTTATTTACCCGTCAGAAAACAAAACATACCTAACGAATATTGAGTAAGTCTGCAGTACATACCTGTACAATAGAGGTGTTAAATATAGCTATATTTTCATATTAAAATATAACATCAAATATAATAACAGTTTTTTATATAGATAATAATTTATCTCTTAGTTCCTTACAATTTTAATTTTTTATTTTCCTTCATTACTTTAACAGGCTTAGGACTGTCTAATTAATTTGCAAGCGTATTTAAAAGTTCATTGACACCGTTTATTTGACTTTTTTTTTTTTTTTTTTTTTTTTTTTTGATTTTTTTATATTTTTTACGATGTTTTGTTAACCTAATAATTTTAATTATCAAATATATGTAACGGTTACATAAATATTTGAGACCTCTACTGTACGAAGGTTGTCTTTAAAAATGTAGATACGCATTTTTAACCGACTTCCAAAAAAGGAGGAGGTTCTCAATTCAGCGCGTATGTTTTTTTTAAAGCCAGGGTTGTAAAAGATTTACAATCGAAGATTTATAATCATTTTATCATTACAATTTACAACCCATTACCGGCTCACTACCTCATCACTGAGTCACGTAACACGGCACAGTCTCCTCTCAGAATGAGAAGGGTTATAGTCCACCACGTCGACCAAGTGCGGATTGGCAGCTACAAACACCTTTGAGAACATTATGAGAGAAGAACTCCCGGGCGTGCAGGTTTGTTCACGGTGTTTTCCTTCACTTCAAAGGTGGCAATTGATATTTGATTGCTTTAAACGCACACAACTCAGAAATGTAATACATATTTGAAGACTACATGGGAAAAACAAGGAATACCAGTAAATTCCTAATTTGAGTTAACACTGCCATCTTATAGCATTTAAGTATACTTTTCACCCTGCCGATAAGGTATTATCAATAACCGACGCGGTCAGAGGCTACCAAGGTCTAATTATTACTGTATCTTCTTATATTTCTATTTATTTTAAGAAAATTATATTTTAGCCATATATTTATACAGTTTATATTGAAGGATCTTTAATTAGAGACTCTTATACCTAAGATTCCACTTTATTCAAGGTTATCCGTTTTTGACAATTCTTTTTTTCCCGTGTGGTCATCATTTGTGTTTGAGGATTGAACTCCCGACCCCCGACCACTTGAATTGGAGGCCGAATATCTAAACCGTTATGTTGATTGAGCGCTCTGAGCGTAGCGAAAAAATTCTATGTCTATGAGCGCTCTCAATCGTACTAGATCAAATAGTATCCAGTATTCGATATTTGAAATTGTTTTTTTTCTATTTTTGAGTACCAATGAAGGATGCTCTGCTCCATATAGCCAGAAAATAGTGATTGTGAAATTTTTATTTTACGTTTATTTATTTTTAGGGTTCCGTACCTCACAAGGAAAAAACGGAACCCTTATAGGATCACTTTGTTGTCCGTCTGTCTGTCTGTCGAGACCATTCTTCTCAGGAACGCATGGAGGTATCAAGCTGAAATTGATATCAAATACTCAGGTCTACTGTCCCTTGGAGATGTGAAAAAATCAAACTTTTAAGCCAACGCAATCAAAAGATACAGCCGTTTATGCTGCAAGGGAATCAAAACCTACAGGGTACTTCCCGTGAACTCAGAATCTTGAAATTTGGTACGAAGCAACGTCTTATAGCACAGATAAAGGAAAAATTGCGAAAAGCATAAATTTTTAGGTACATCATATAATAAAAATATTTTTAATAATTTAAAACTTACTAATATACTGTATATATTTCGTAATGGATGAATTTTATAATGGATTTCATTTAGCAATAAAAATACCATAACTTTTACAAATATACCTACAGGTTTGTACGGAACCCTCGGTGCGCGAGTCCGACTCGCACTTGGTCGGTTTATTTCTCTCATTGGCACTGTATTTGGCTTTGGTAGTTGTCACCGTAAAGTGTAACATTGCAATTTTTTTAAATCTGAATCGTCGCTCTGAGCAACTGCGCTCTGTTTCATCAAGATAAGGCACATTCAATGCTCACACATTCAATGTTCCGCTCGCTGCCATTAAAATGCAGGGTTTCAATTGATGGAACGCCCACCATATTCACTATATATAAGGACAGTATTTCTATTATTATATTTTCCTATTTAGGTTGCTTGGAAGAGATCGCTTCTTTGCGATAAGGTCGCCTATTGTACAGCTTCTTCCCTTTATGTATGTACTCGTATGTGTTCTTCTGTTTTGTATCTAGTTTGGCTTACAATATCTAGTTTGGTGTATTCTTTTTTCATTTTATTTCATATCATATTCATCAGACCTCGTTCCTGGCGATTAATACCCATTCCCTGAGTTAAAAAAACACATCCCAGGCACCAATTAATTCGAGAACAAGGGCGAGGTCATGACTGCGGTAGAGGTATTTTTGAGAGTTTCAAGAAAGAGAGTTTTTAAGTTGGAATACGATTACTTGAATAGGGATATTCCAAATATATTGAAGTAGAAGGAGACAAAGGTGCATAAGAGCGATACGAAATAGACAAAAGGGATAGCTGCAAAGTGCAGACCTTATTTTAAAAAACTCAGTGTTCTCACTGTCGCGTCGCTATATTTGAACTTGCTCTATTCTGAAGGAACAATGAAAATCAGTTTTTTGCTGTTTTTTGCTGCTGTAAATATTTATTCCGGTGTCTCACTCACAACACCTGAATTATTGAGCAAAGTGTTTGTGTGATGGCGATTAAGATCTATGTAAGTTTATAAAATTCAAGGTCCTGACTGACTTAATTATCAACGCACAGCCTAAACCGCTGGTCCTAGAGACATGAAATTTAGAGGGTGTTTTCTTTGTGAAGAGTAGATGAGTTGAAGAGCTGCTATCCACTAAGAAAGGGTTTTTCTAAATTCCGCCCCAAAGTGGTAAAATAGGGATTGAAAGTTTGTCTGAAAGTCCGTCATTTTTCAAGTTATATCCATGAAACCTGGTATTTGAGCTATGGGTTTAAAATGAAGAAATACGTAATTTTACAAAATATTTTTCAAGTTAAATATACGAAACTTGGTATTGTGGACTTCGGTAAATAATAATGAAAGACGTGTCACAATTTTTAAAAATTCCACCTCCATAGTGGTTAAATAGGAGTTTATATGAATGTAAATAAAGTTTGTATGAAAGACATGGAGGAAAAGTAAATTTAATATTTAAGATATCAAATCAGTCAAATTGTCCCGTTACTTTTTTCCTCCCTGTATAATAATAGTACCTATGTATGTAATAATTTGCGGTACATAGGTAAATGATGCTGATGTTGCTATGAGATTGCGAATAGAAACCAATTAGAGACATAGGCCAAACGTCATTCGGTCAATAGGCTTGTGAACGTCCAAGTAAAGTTAGGTACTCAAGTGGGTAGAGATCGTCTAATCTAATGATGAATACCAAGTTAGTATTCTGTGCCTAAACGTTTGCGTCAATTTCCGCACTAGTTGTCCAATAGATCCGGCCGTAGGGAGATATCATGAGTAAATAACCACTGCAACTCAAACGAATGGATCGGTTGACCGATGTCCGAATGCATCGGTGGCATAGCTAATTAGCAAACACAACAGACTGATAGATATAAACAAACATTTTCAGTTAAACAAAACAAGACAAATCTACACTAATATTATAAAAAATATAAAATAAATTATTGCAATATTTATAAATATAAGTTTCTTCTCAAAAATAACAAAAGAACTAAACGATCCAATAAAATATGAAGATGACCAAACCAGGCTTGTTTTTAAAATAAAAATGCAACAACCTTTCGCTTTAGAACTAGGTACGCGAACAGCGGAACAAAACGTATGATAACAAAAATAGACCTGTTTTCAGTTTCAAAAAGTTCCGTTTCAGTATTCCCTGGGAAAATAGCTACAAAAGTTCATACTAATATTACAGAAAACTAATTATTAATTCAAACTAATATTCCGTTTGTCTATCTCCTATGTTTCACGGCTCACGGAGGATACTTTTCTAGTAGGTAATCAGTACCATAGTTATACATTATATTAATATTATAAATGCGAACGTGTGTCTTTCTATCTGCTACGCTTTCACGACCCATTTTGAAACGATTTCAACGAAGTTTGGTAAAGAGATAAGTTGCATTCCGCAAGATCTGAGGTTATTTTTTTATCGAGAGTTCCCGTAGAAATCCTTAACCCACGCGGATATCCTGAATCATTAATGCGAATGTGTTTCCAGTTTTCTATCTTACGTTTTGTCGGTCCATGTTTTCAGCTGATTTTGGCGAAAAATAATTCGGT
Source organism: Erebia aethiops (assembly GCA_923060345.2). Lineage (NCBI taxonomy): Eukaryota > Metazoa > Arthropoda > Insecta > Lepidoptera > Nymphalidae > Erebia > Erebia aethiops. Next base: position 5,816,165 of record OV281079.1, on the reverse strand, counting down.
CGATCGATACGGATACATTGAGATCGTTGACGGATAGTGACATTACCCCGAAAAATTCTTTGAAAACTTTTGAATCCTTTGCGCTCCATGAAAACGAACTTTGATTTTTATTTGAATACAAAATGCAGCGCGCCCGCGTGGATTTGGTTCTATTTCAAGTCAAGTCAAAGTACCTATGTTAATAAAAAAACAGACGATGCCCGCCACTTCGTCCGCATGGATCAAAAAGCGTGGTGATGTTCAAGTGGTGGTGGCGAAAAAGTAGCATATTCCTTCCCCGGAAAGGACTTAAGCCATCCTTTTTATCCCGAAAAATTAAGGAGTTCCCCCGGGACTAAAAAAAACTTAAATAACACCGACGAAGTAGCGGGAATTATCTAGTTTTCTATAAACACCAAACCAAATCAAACCAAAATTTAGTATGAGTATAAGTAATTATATTGATATAAGTATTACGTAAGTATTCCATATTTAAGTATTAAATCCCAACTTCAGGTAAGGTAAGTCAAGTACAAGTAGCCTACACGGACTCCGGAATACTAGCTAAGTATTTATATCCGCTTCTGCATAAGCGAACGGAAATAACTAGCCATGGTACAGTATGCTGCACCGTAAGCTGTCTCGAAAAGTAACAGAGAGAATCACTAATATATACGTACTGGCTAAAAGGTTTTATGTAAATCTTTGACTAGTACTCGACTAGAGCTCCCTCCAAAAGACACGAAATAGTAGCTTTTATCTTTAAGTATTTCTAGTTTCTACTACTACTGAATAAATGTGCAAATGATGGTATTTAATTTGATACTCAGAGTTCATTATGAGATCTTAGGATCTCGCTACGTAAATAATCATTTAAATAAGCGTATCCGTACGAATAAAGCTGCTATAAACTTTAATCTTACGTTCTTCGTATTCGTAAATTACGTAACTTAGGTAACCTAAAGATGTTTTGGCTGTTCGATAGCCCAATAAAGATAAATAGTCGCTTTACGGTATCGTATCTAGGTAGGTTGCTCTATGATATACTTTGATCTTAGAATAGACTGATGTTATTGCTGTTTGCAATTTCTTGCACAGAAACGTGCAGACCAGAAGATATATATGTCACCGTAAGATTGTAAAAACCGTTAGATTATAATATAACGTTTTTTATCTCGATAGATTGTAAACTGTCGACAGATTGTGAACCGTAACATACTGCTTACAATTTAACGCGTTATTTTTCGGTAAATTGTAATATATTAGGTATATTAACCCGATGAATATTCATGTCAAACCCTAACCTAACCTATAGTTCGCGCGCGAGTTGAATGCAGAGTAAATGTATGGTGACACTTACATTTATTCAACTCGCGCGCGAATTGTACAAGAAAGAGACAAGAAAACGTAAAAACAATAAATATTTCATAAATTAATACTCAGAACATTGAACGGTTCACAATCTTTCGACAGTTTATAATCTCGCGGGATAGAAACCGTTAGATTATAATCTAACGGATTTTACAATCTTACGGTGACATATACATAAATTGCAAAATATGACGTCGAACCGATGCTATCTTTTTTTTTATCCACTACAAGCTAGCCCTTGACTGCGATCACACCTGATGGTAAGTGATGATGCAGTCTAAGATGGTAGCGGGCTAACCTGTTAGGGGCATGGCAGTTATATTAAACCCACACCCCTTCGGTTTCTACACGGCATCGTACCGGAACGCTAAATCGCTTGGCGGCACGCCTTTGCCGGTAGGGTGGTGACTAGTCACGACCGAAGCCTCCCACCAGGCAAATCTCATAGCATATCTTGCGGCGTGATTGAAGGACAAACCAACAAAGCAACAAACATACTTTCGCATTTATAATATTGGTAAAGTGTAATTGTTAGATGAATCGTTGGCGACAGGGCGTGACCATCTGCATTACTATCTCATTATATCTCCCTTTTTTTTAAAGGAATACTTTTTTTACATTTGAGTTTGAATTGCAGTCCAGCTACAATTTGGTGGAACGACAACATGTATCAATCTGACTTTTTTATTTAGCTACTGTAGCCATATCAGAGGATTAAACACCCCTAAACAAGCGACACCCTTTTGAGTGTAAACTGTAGTGGACATTTTAATAAAGCGCAACGCCGTATTGACTTGAGTGTTTTGATCGCTGGCCTTTGATGAAGCCGACATTTACACTTTTGGCGTGTGTACTCATACTCAATATCCGGCCATGTCGATCTGTCGGTTTACTGTTATTATACTTTAACTAACTATGTACCTAGGCAAAAACAGGTAAAAAAACTTGTTAGTGCGGAAAAGCTATACTTTATTGACATAGAAGGATACTAAGATAAAGCTATTTTAGTAACCGAGTGCAATTTGTTTTTTTTTTTGCCCACTGACTGTAACCGAACCTAAAACCTAAAAAAAGCCAAATAACTTTTACGTTACCTTGATATCACTTTATCGAAAAATATGGATTATTTTTGTAGAAAATACTTAAATTCAGAAAATTCCTATTGCAATTAGCCATAAAATTGTCAAAAATAGGCAAAACTCAATTTAAAAAATCAAATTTTAAGTTCCGATTTCTCACAATAATGCCCCCTAAAGTACCAAATTTTTTAACTTCCCTTATAGGGAAGCTTAGGAACCCCAAAAGTTTTTAAAATTTGTCGGAAATGACGTAGACAGGTTTAAGTATTTTTAATCTTAAGTTGAAAATTCGTCTCTACTTCTGTCGAACGTAAACTTTTCACTTTCGACGAAAAATTTTCCGACTAGGGTTAATTATATTATGATGGTAATTACTGTATGCAAAGTAGCACACTTCATAACAAGCATGTTCAGAAAAAAAAATGTTCGGAAAAAAACAATAAATAAAAAGAAAAAAAACTTAACACTCACTGCCTCAGAAATCTCACGAAAAAAATTATAACTCGAAAACTAACAAAAATCGCTGAATATATATGGGGTATTCTGACAGGCCTAGGTACGAGGAATCAAAATTTTTTCATTGTTTTTCACTACTTGGACCAACCTGTATTATTACTACCAACCTACTATTATTATTTCTACCTACGCGACTTAGTTGGCGTGGTATAATTTTTTTTTATTCCCACGGGCACTCCTCAATTTTTTGGGGTAAAAAGTAGACTATATCACTCTCCAGGTCCTACTATACCCATGCAATAAATCACGTTGTCGAGTCAACATCTCCTGAAGATGCTCCGGTATCGGAGTGAAACGTACGTTGAGAGTGGTTTGGAAGATTTCTGTGGTGTGGTGAATATCGCGGGCTGTAAGTGCGGGATACATACTGTACCAAATAGATTCACCTATCGTCGCGGATTACAGCGACTTAAACTTCTAGTTCCTTCATCTTCATGATCCGTTGCTCTGTTGCGGTGTGATTGAAGGACAAACCAACAAACAAACGTCACTATCGCATTTATAATATTATAGTATGATGTGTCTAGGTATCAAGGGACAAGAAGCTTAATTAGCTATTAATCCGCCAACGCGGAGGATGCTACTGAGTGAAACGTACGTTTGAGAGTAATTTGGAAGATTTGTGTGGTGTGGTGTTGTGCCGGTGCGAGTTGCTGGCTTATTGAGCGATGAATATCGCAAGCTTCACGTGTGAGCTACACGTTGTAGGTACCACATAGATTTGTCTGCTTCGGCGGATTTTAGACAATTAAGCTGCTTGTTCCTTGATTATCATGGACTTCCGCAAACTGCTTTTATCCAATATTTGTCTATGTATCGTTGGATTTCAAGCAAATCCAACCATCCGTGATTGCATGCTGCAATCACGCTGCATGATTGCATGCTGGGCATCAGTCCGTGATTGATGCTACGATCTCACGATGGTAAGTGATGATGCAGTTACATGGGTATAATTGAGAACCTATAGAGTGACATAGGCTACTTTAATCACGGAAAATAAAGGAATTCCCGAGGGAATAATAAAAACCTTAAGCCACGCAGACGAAGTCTCGGGCAGCAGGTAGTTAGTAATAATTTATATTTCTATCCGTGCAAAACTCGGTAACGTTATGATTCAGCAGTAATGAAATGACGTTTGCTAAAATATTAAAGCGAAACAAACAAGAGTTGGAGACAAATGTAGTGAATAGTGATGCACGACAGCTGTTGAATAAAGAGCCTAGACACGCAGTAACTTCCTAACCTAGATATTATATATCAACAAGGTATCATTTTTTTAATCCACTACAAGTAGCCCTTGACTGCGATCACACCTGAATCCTGATGGTAAGACCTGTTACGGGTATAGCAATTCTAAACCCATAGGGCCATACCACTAATCGTTTCTACACGGTATCGACTATCGTACCGCACGTAGGGGGCAACCCACCATCCTATAGTAGCCGAATCTTTATGTTACTTTATACTAGCTGATCCAACCATAAATCATAAAAAATCTATTGTAAAGTTGTTGGGTTACTAAACGGACTGCGATCGATGAGGAGTTCCATACTCAAATTCGGTTTCGATTTGACGGAATTATTGCATTAAGTCGACCAACGCACCCACCAAAATTAAAATCCTATTTAACTTTTATATTAATAGTATAAAAAATAGAATAGATACATAATTAGAATTTATGTGTAGTAAAATAAATTAAGTAGAATAGTTAAAAATAATGGATAAGCTACAATAGGACTGTCATATACATATTGTATAAAAACCCTTTAAAATAAATAAATATTTAAAAAAAAACTTTTCATACCCTATCCTGAAGGATATCTGATACCGTAACAGGCGGACAGACAGACAGGCAATAACTTACAAAAAATGATTTTGGCTTTGTATCAATACTTCCATACTAATACTAATATACTAATTTACTAATTTTACTAATTTTACTAATTACAAATTTACTAATATTTACTAATTACCAATTACTAATATTTTTTATTTTTATTTATACTATTTTACTAGTATATCTATACTGTTAAATGTAACTTGTTGCACGACCGACTTGTAGATCCGAATTTGGCCCTTTTGTTTTCTCCGTGTCTGTGAGAGCACGCAGTCATGGTTATTATAACTTATATCTGATACAACGTTACAGAGTTGAAATAGTTCTATAGGTTGAGTCATACGGGGAATAACCTGAAAATCCACAGCGCCATTATCCCAAAAAAAACCTTACCTTTAAGTGATTAATGGTAAGGAGGCACGACCTTAAGAAATGAGGAGTACGACAAAATGTGAGTGAGAAATAAAGAGTACTTAGTAATAAATGTAATACTTACATGAAGCGTCAAAGCATTCGGCAATGTTGCGCTCATTTGAGGCCCACAAAATATAGGAAATTGCCAGTTCAGGGACATTAGCCAATTCAAAGCCCCGAAGATCAGGTACTCCGTCGCGGCTGAAGTCTGCCAAGTAATTGGCCAGCTCGACATGTGCCTGAAAATTTATTCTGTTATAATACAGAGCTAGTAGGAATTCGGATGGCTATTGGATACCTGTAAACGCTAGGTACATTAAGGGTTGGTTGATTCAAACCATTGGTTATCGTAACTTACGTTCGTTAAAATTTAACACACTAGAACTGAAACGTTTATAATTGTTTCATGGTAAAAATGGTGAATCAATCAACTTTACAAATACAAAACATGCATGTTAGTGAGAAAAAATCTTTCAAATTCGATTCACACACAAATTAATTTTAAAACTAAATCACATAAACATCGCACTAGAAACAAACATACATTACAGTCAATCAAAAGCTATGACTAAAACTTATGGTTCAAAAACTATACATTTTAAGGGGACGCTCAATGATATTTTACCAAACGAAGTTTTTAATGAAATATCCTTCGTAAGATTTAAGAAAAAAATTACTTAACCATTTTCAAACTGAAGTTTGATAATAAGCTTAGTTTGTAGGTCACCTTTTTACTATAAGCATTAATTTTTAAGCATACATTATTTGTAAGTTTCTCTTATAGTGAACTTTGTTCTTTTTTGAGAAATAAAACATCATTAAACTTCAAACTAATCCCCGCCCGCCTTATTGAAATGAACAAAAAACTACCACGATGCTTCATTATTCAAAACGAACTTCATTAAAATAGCTTGTAGAAATCACCGAGCTAGAAAAATAAGCAGTTCTAAACGCGAACGTTTGTCTGTCCTTTTCCTGACCTATCTGCTTAACCGGTTTTACGAAATTTTGTTCATATGTACCTAATTTGATCTCTCTCTGAGATTTTTAAAAACCCTATATTATATAGCTCAATTATATAGCTAATTAATCGTCATCATCATCTCAACCTGCGGACGTCCACTTCTGAACATAGAGGCCTTTCACAAAGAACGCCACCACACCTGGTCCTCGAATTTCGACGAAGAAGCCAACAGAAGGATACGGCTGGACGGCATTTGGATAAGTCATGTCGATTCCTCAATGAAATGAGGAATCGACATGACTTATCCAAAATGGATGAAGATGAAAGTCTTTAAGCAATATGTCCTTCCCGTCCTTACTTATGAATGACGCTGAAACGTGGACACTAACAAAAGGATGAGGACTTGATCCAGAAATTTAAATTCGCTCAGTCAGTTAAGGACAGGATTCCAAATGAAGACATCCGTAGGAGAACCAAGGTCAAAGACATAGCCCAAACAATTAGCCTAAGTTAAAGTGCCAGACGGTATGCCTGTCATAGGAGCGATGGCTGCTGGAGCTGGAATGTTCTATCACATTCCGCATACAAGTAAGCTTAGCGTAGTGTGAGACGCCTTCCAGCAAGATGGACATTTATATAATTTACTAAAGTACAAAATGCACTTCATTATGAGGTAAATAGTAAAATAGAGGTATGAAAACCCTTTGATAACTCTATTTGTATATTTATCTTACATATAATTTCATGTTCACTTTACACGGGAAAATTAATTAAATCCCAAATAATAATTCTAAATGAGATTGCATTCCTAGCTAAGGTACCTACATACTAACTGTATTTTAATACTCTAGGGATAGAATGAGAAACGAATACATCTAATCATGGAACATGTTCAGGTTTTTTATTTACTAAGTCAATAACAAAATACGAGTAAATAAAAAGGAAACGTAAAAACTGATTAGCAAGGTTTACCTATCCCGTACATGATCCCGCACAGGTCTATTAATCTCTAGTTTTTTGTTAAAAACATTGTTTGTAAAAATGCTTCAATACGATGCTTTTTCGAATAAAATCCCTATACGAGGTTTTCGCTACGTGACCATTAATTTGATCTAGCCATGCTCCAATATTTCGAGAGAATTTTGGAACGAGAGTTTCATGGAAAATATAGCAAAAAGCTCGTGCACATTCAAATCAAATCCCCTTTTCTTTTTCTTTATGCAGCTAGAGAAAACAGTTCTTTTTGAATAAGTACATAATTATATTCAATGGATATATTACAGCTAAAGCCTTGGCAGCAGATTATATAATCGAAATGTATAAAAGGAAAAGGTGACTGACTGACTGACAAACTGATCTAACAACGCACAGCTCAAAGGGCAGATAGCTATTATGACATGACATCCGCTAAGAAATGATTTTTGAAAATTACCCTTAGGGGTACTACGGGGATAAAATAGGGGTGTGAAATTTGTATAGTCAACGCGCAGATACTATTGGTAAGCAGGGCTATAGCCTAGGCTATATATAGGTAGGCAGGTAATTATACATCAATGACGCGCAATCAAAAAGTGGTGTAGGTACATACTCGGTGTTTGTTTTATCACGATTTCATATGTAGAAAAAATATCTTGCGTATAACTTATATATTTTATGTGTAAAAACTTATACATTGAGTCAAAGCAATCGCAACCATTCTAAGAATATAAAATGGCTTTAGGGTTATAACCTTAGTTTCGTGTGAACATACAGTATCCATATATTTTATTACTACGTTTATTGCTGCTAATATAGGGGCACTGTCGATAGCGTCCAAAGGTTAAACCATAGACATTACAAGTGTAGACCTACAGTCCCGGTCTGAAAATGTTTACCAGAATAGATTATCTTGCGTAACAAAAAGAGTATCAATGACTTTTTGTAATAAAACTAATTTCGAGTCTCACAAGTCACACCGTATACATTATTTATTTTTGACAGACTTCAAAAAGAATGTTCTGTATTCAACCCGTATGTTATAAGTAAGTAAAATAATCTAATGGTCATATTTTAATAATTTTTTCACTGTCGTAATCCACGTACTTTCAGAAAGGTTTTAGTATACAATATACCTCGATATCTTCCATAAGTACGATCTTATTCATTACTTATTCCGAAAAGTTAGAAGTGACCAGAGATGTCACTACCATCGCTTAAAGCAGTATTACTTAAAAATTACAGTTTTAGGTCACGTACCTTGACGTCCCTAAAATAAGGATTATAATTCAAAAAATACGAACGTCAACAATCTGAAGTTAGACCACCCAACCCCTGAATAGGAATCCAAAGTCTTAACCACTCGGTTATCATAGCATTTATTTATTACAAATAGTGTTAAAATAATTATAATTATTTAGTATTTTAGTTTTTTCACGTGGCTTTATTTTTTAATTCAAACATATTCAGTATCTCAAGAGTGACCTCACAACTTGAACTGTACGTTATGCCAGTCAACCTAGTTTTATAAAATGTAAACTAGTATTACACAATAGAGATAGGTTTTTCTAACCTTCAACTCATCATAAGACATTAACCTTTTGAACGCGTTCTAGGGCCGACCTTTTCTTGGCCTTTACCTTAATCTATTGGTACCTGATATTTTGCTTCATTACAAATTAAAATCTCTAGTTTTCAAAATATTATACTACATTACAAACATAGGTGCTTATTCATCGGAAAATACTAGTTTGTGTAAGTGCGGTAGTGACCAACGGAAACAATTAGATCTATTATACTACTAAGATGAAGGAAAACCTAGTGAGAAGACGATGTCGTGGGCATCATCTAGTTGTTACAAATAAGTAAGCAATTTTCAAGAATAATGAATCGAGCTTATAATAGTGGTTATTAAGGAATGTTTGCGGCATTGAGACCTCGTCGAAACATTGGGAAATAATACAAACTGTACGTGAACGTAATGGATCTTCTCAAAATATTAACTAAGAAGATTGCCCGCAATCCGTCAATCATATATGTACCTATCTGTCGACTACAAAATATAGGTAAAGATACGTCTTCAACTCGTCTTGGTGTGTAACTTAAAAGTACTAATAACCTCTTAATTATGGGCTCCTTACCTGTAGGGTACTTAATACATACTGAATAACTTTTGTTCTACAACTTTATAATAACCCTAATTATATATTCACCAAAAAAACACGTTAACTACCAAGGATGGCGATACCTACTTACCTACCTACCTAGACCTACTTTCATAGCGATAACTTGAGAAATGAAGGACTTTCATGCAAACCTTCAACCCCTATTTTACCCCTTTGGGGGTGGAATTTTGAAAAACTGTGACACACGTACTTCTTTATTTTTTACCGAAAGCCAAAATACCAAGTTTCGTAGATATAACTTGGAAAATATCTTGAGAAATGACTTTGTCTTAGTGACTTTCATATAAAACATCATATTTAAAAAAAATCGATATCACAATTTTTTAATGGGTAAACTTTTTTCTTTATTATAATAGAAGCTTTAACTTTATTATATTATAAGCTAAACGTTCCACTTTTAATTATTGAATTTCATTCACTGTAACTGAAATCCAAGGTTTTCATGTTTTTAACTAAGCTTAAACTAATTAAAATATTTTTATTTTTGTATGAAACGAAAAATATTTTTAAACTAAACTTTTAAAAGTCGTAGAACAAACAGAAGTGGTTCAGTATAACGTATATAGGTTACTATTAAGTCGTTATTAGTTTTTTTAAAAATTAATCCCAGGTATATGAATACCTTATACTACAGGTACAAGTAATTTTTTTTTTTTTTTAAAACCCTCAACTAAAATATATCTAAGAACCTTCTCACAAGCTATACATATCTAATGCAAAACCGCATCTCAATCGGCCTAGTACTTTTTCAGAAAAATGGTAACATATTGAAAAATAAAAATCACGATTGCAGCGCAGCTTGGTGGACTATGGACTTAAAACATATCTAAGAACCTTCTCACAAGCTAATGCAAAAATCTAAAGCAAAAACCGCATCTCAATCGGCCCAGTACTTTTTCAGAAAAATGGTAACATATTGAAAAATTAAAATCATAGACTGCAGCTCAGCTTGGTGGACTATGATCCTAAAACATATCTAAGAACCTTGTTTTAAGTATGCATATCAAATGCAAAAAAACGCATTTAATCGGTTCAATAGTTTTCCAGGAAAATGGTAATAAAAAGTGCACAAACATACATATATGTATACAAACAAACGCACAAACTCTTAGGGCAAACACATATTATACCGTCTCCGTTCTGTAGTGGGTAATAAAATATGCAACAGTGTCTGTCTATTGCATTTGCTTTGCGTATTGATTGCATCCCCGAGACTGATATATGAAAATTTTATTCCGGAAAATCGAAGAGCTTCCACGGGCCTTTGTAAAATTTTTATTAGAATAGCTCTTCAAGTCTTCAATTTTCCGCGTAGCTATATAATAGACTTCATCTGCGTGGATTTAGATTTAATCTAATCCAGGCGGAAAAAGTCTCGAGCATCATCTAGTTTATTGCAAGCAGTAATAGTAGCTATGCCAGCCATGTCTGCTATTGTGTTGAATTAGGAAATACAAAAATAAGGGTTGTCCACGCTTGGCGGCTAACTGGTCTCGATAGATTGCATATCGCCATTCAGCATAAGTTTGATGGGCACTTTTGGCTTAGGGACAGTCACAACAGCAGCCTGATTCTGTAACTCAGTGGCTATCAAAGAGTGAAAGCCACTGACATATATTCTTTATCCATTGAAGGTTTGCTATGAAATAAAAATTAAGTTTTCATAGCAAACCTTCAATGGATAAAGAATATATGTCAGTGGCTTTCACTCTTTGATAGCCACTGAGTTACAGAATCAGGCTGCTGGTCTGTACAGGTTGCCCATTGCCATTCAGCGTAGCAATGCTGAGAGTTTGAAGGGCACTTTTAGCCTATGGACAGTCAGAACTGGTCTCGACAGGTTACCCATCGCCATCATCGTAGCAATGGTGAGTTTGATGGGCAGTTTTGGCCTAGGTACAGTTCGAACTGGTCTCGAAACGTTGCCCATCGCCATTCAGCGTAGCAATGCAGTGTTTGATGGGCATTTTTGGCCTAGGGACAGTCAGAACTGACCTCAAAATGTTGCCCATCGCCGTTCAGCTTAGCAATGCTGAGAGTTTGATGGGCATTTTGGCCTAGGAACAGTCAGGGGTGGACGTCCCAGATCAAGTTTTTTTCGTCAGTATTATTATTAATTTAACTTACTGACTCTTTTTATGACTTTAAGAATTAAATTTAATTATAATAACTTTATTATTTATTTTAGGGTTATTTTATCGAATAAAGTAAAGTAGGTAAGTAAAATCAATTACATCAGGTGACCCGCCTGCTCGTTCGCTCGCTATATATATAAAAGTTACATGCTTATTTTACTAGCCAAGATTTAAAAAGTTTCAGTCTGTAGAAATTGAAAACAGACTTTTAACAGACACACAGACATTTCACATAAACAGGCATATTATAACTTAATACAAATAAGTAACATAAGTTAACACAGAAGCAAAATACCTTGATATCAAATATCTAGTTGCTACGTAAATGCACAGAATACTACTACAGGTAAAGGTAAGTAGAGAGAATAAAACATCCTTAATGTGGTAATTCCCATAACTTTTTTCATAGTGCCTACAATTCCTTTCCTATAATAAGTTGCAAAGTAAATCATTTAATTATGCTGAGGTAACTCGTGGAATTCCAATGTTTTCAAATTTACTCCATTTTTTTGCTTACGACAGGCATTGTTTTACATTTTACCAGTGCAGTCATTGATTACTTTTGACATCTGAGCTGCAACACTTAGGTGCCACTAAAGTAATTCACATAACTTCAAGACACGAGATTGAAATGAAATGAAATGGTAGCGGATTTATATAAAACCCATATCCTTAATCGGTTTCTACAAGTCATCGTACCGGAACGCTAAATCGCTTGGCGGTACGTCTTTGCGGGTATGATTGTATAGCTATAGTTAGCCACGCTATAGCTATAGCCGTAAGCCGTAGCCATGGCCGTAACCAGGTCAGACCAGAGAAAATTCAAAAAATTCAAAATTTCCGAATTGATCCTGCCGGGGATCGAACCCGGGACCTCCCACTTATAAGACCATAGCGCTATAAAGTCAAAGCTTAATATTTCTTGCAATTAAACAAGCCCAAACATTTATTAACTTCAGATTTTTGGACGGTTATTGTATGCAGCACAATATTGCTAGATAAAATACGTATCGACAAAGCAATGTTTGGTAAACTATTTTGTGTGTTTTGGTGCTGGCTATTATTGCGAATAATTTGGTGGAGGGCGAAATATGATATTACACGACAACGTTAAGTTGTTCCGTAAAACAATCTAAGAAGGCAAAACTAAAATAGACACACAGCCACGATAACAATCATGCTTCAGAAAATAACAAAAAAACTATCTAGTTCTTAATAGACTAAGAGATAGCTGCACTTTTTGTAACCATCCCCAGAAAAGCTGATTCAGTAATGGCTGGGTGCTACACTCTCCACTGATGATGTTAGTGAAAGTCTGACCGCATGCTGATGGGCCTCTCACTAGATATGGCCGATCAAAGACGTATTCATGTACAGTATTAAAGTATACGAAATACCTATCTAAACAGTATAAGAATTGACGCTATACATCGGGCCTTTCACTAGATATCACCTTTCAAAGACGTTATGAACATACATACTGTAAAAAAATATTAGCAATTATTATTTCGTCACGTTGATTGCTGTTAAATAAATTCTTACGCCTTCATATTTTTTAATAGCAATCAACGTGACGTGAAAATTGCTAATATTTAATTACAGTATGTATGTTCATAACGTCTTTGAGAAGTGATATCTAATGAAAGCCCCGATGTATAGCGTCAGTTCTTATATTGTTTACATAAGTATTGTGAATACTTTAATAGTGTACAAGAATCAGCTTTTCTAATTATGGTTCATTTTTGGTAACGATAACACGTCTTTGACCGGCCATATCTAGTGAAAGGCCCAAAAGTATGCGGTCAGACTTTCACTACCATCATCAGTGGAGAGTGTAGCACCCAGCTATTACTGAATCAGCTTTTCTGGGGACGGTTACAAAAAGTGCAGCTATCTCTTATAATATAAGGTACTCGCATACGAAGAGACGACACCGCAAGATCCGTTTAAGACGCTAAAACCCCAACAGCCGAAAGTGATGTCGCAAATTCCAATACAAAAAAATGCAGTTGACAGAATTGGCCAAGTCGATCGCATTGATGAAATGCTGTTGTCGTCAACATGAATCTTCAGTATTGGAAAATGCGTCACGACCAGCTTCTGCGAGTCTGCGAATCGTCCCTTGGAATGTGATCACCAATTGACAAAATCACATCAAGTCTTGCTAACATAGTCACTTACATCATAGCGGCTGCCAAGTGGCGAGTGTGCAGAGCGCTTATTCGGGCTCTCACTCCTAGCACGCTGTCGCTTACCGTGCATTCTATTGGTTTTATTACCACTTAGGTAAGCATTACTATGGTAGAACGGTCTAGACCTGCCCAAAGAAATATATTTTGTAAATAATAAGTTCCGTCTTCACATAACACAGTTACATTCACTGTTTCTGTTGAACAATGCTCGTTTAGTTTCGACCTTTCCTGAGCCTGTTCAGACGCGGCACAATACAGATGCGTACACCTGAACTTGACAGGGGCCATACTGCCATTAAGGGTTAAATTGTTGTTGTTTCATTATTGTTGACTTTCGTGTTTTAGAACTACATATAATCTTTATTTTAAGTATGTAGTACTAGTATACTAGTTGGGTGCTACACTCTCCACTGAGGACGCTAGTGAAATTCTGAGCGCATGCTGACGGGCCAATCACTAGAATATATGGTCTATCAAAAACGTGATATGGTTACCAAAAATGAACCATAATTTGAAAAGCTGATTCTTGTACAGTATTAAAGTGTGCACAGTACCTATATAAACACTACAAAAACTGACGCCTGCATCGGGCCATCACGTTAGAAAGACGTTATAAACTTACAAACTATAAAAAAATATTAGCAATTATTATGTCGGCAATTTTTATTAGCAAAAATTATGAAGCTAGAATTTTTAATAGCAATCAACATGACGACATAGTAATTGCTAATAAATTATAAAAAATTATAATTACTTACACGTTATAAACTTACAAACTATAAAAGTTTGTAAGTTTATAACATCTTTGAGAGGTGATATCTAGTGAAAGGACCGATGCAGAGCGTCAGTTTTTGTAGTGTTTACATAGGTACTGGGCACACTTTAATACTGTACAAGAATCAGCTTTTCAAATTATGGTTCATTTTTGGTAACCATATTACGTTTTTGATCGGCCATATCTAGTGATTGGCCCATCAGCATGCACTTAGAATTTCACTAGCGTGCTCAGTCGAGAGTGTAGCACCCAACTATTACTGAATCAGCTTTTCAAGCGATAGTTACAAAAAGAGCAGCTATCTCTTATAATATAAATCCACATCATGTCATGTCCACATTTGCATAGTAAATAAGCTTAATTTAAGGGTTGTTAATATTATCTACGTGGGTAAATCAGGTGGGTGAGGACATGCAATTCAATTCAATTCAATTCAATTTATTTCAAACATGTAGGACATACAGTTGTCTCTTATGCTACGTCATGTTTTGACTCTACCACCGGTTCGGAAAGCAGATTCTGCCAAGAAGAGCCGGCAAGAAACTCAGCAGTTGCTCTTTTTTTTTGATTCATAATTGGCGGAATGATCGCGTAAAAAAAACAGTCGAATTGAGAACCTACTCCTTTTTGGAAGTCGGTTAAAAATGTCGACTCTCATTAATACAAGTCGTAAATAAGAATGGCGATAAACAGATAATGATAGCATAGATTTAGCATTGGTATTTACGACCAATCCTAAATCTATGAATGATAGATCATCTTATTATATCAAACATAACTCATAGGTTTGTCTAAATACCTTTAAACTGGTTACCTTTTACAAGTATTGGAACTTCTAAAAATTTAAGATATATATATATATATATGTAAAAGTATTTTTTTTTCCACTACCCTTGACTGCGATCTCACCTGATGGTAAGTGATGATGCAGTCTAAGATGGTAGCGGGCTAACCTGTTAGAGCATGGCAGTTATATTAAACCGTCGTCCGTCATCGTACCGGAACGCTAAATCGCTTGGCGGCACGTCTTTGCCGGTAGGGTGGTAATCAACCACGGCCGAAGGCCTCCCACTAGGCAAATTTCAGCAATATTAGTAAGTCAGCAATATTTTTCGATACGAAAGAAAGGTAGAAGAAAATGTGGAATATACCTAGTCTCTCCCAGTTTCATGCCGCTACATTGTTTGCGTTTAATATCCAACGGTAGAAAATGTTTTTTTAAGATGAACGCTTTGATGTTCCGTGAGGCATGCTTGAAGCACAGCATTGAAAGTCTTGTTTATGACTAAAATTAGGTCTTTAAACAAACCAAATAGGTACCTAGGCTTCTACGTTTTAATTCACATTTTTTAAATAAAATCATCATGCAGTATTATAATAACTTTGTCCGCGTGGATTAATCCATGATTAATTAATAGTGTATGGAATCCTGCGGGATATTATTTTTTGTTTTATTTTTTTATTTTTGCACAAAATATCGTCTTAAAACTAATAGAAAAAAAGTGCACAAAGGTAAAGCTTATCTCTAAAAGGAACTTTTTACTAGCTTATGCAACCTATCTCTGTGCCGAATTCCATCAAAACTGGTTGAACATATGGGCCGTGAAAGCGTAACAGAAAGACAGACAGGCAGCATTAATAATATTAAGTATGTATTATGTGATAACTATCTCTCAAAACTATTTAAGTCGAAATGTGTCCCCAAAGGTAAAACTTTCAATCTAGAATATAAATAAAAAAAACTTTAGCATGAAAACTTAAGTTCCGATACTTCATCGATTACGATTTCATCTAATTAGGTAAAAAGTGTGGCATAAAGGCTCCCCCACACAGGCGCGTTATTATAGGTCGATAATATCGCATAAGTTATTGCGATATCTGTTTTCAGTACATTTTGTATTAGGGTGGTCATGTAGTTACACACTGCTGGGATAATAACGCCGCAATGGAATTAGGACGTTGCGTCCTACGATATTTCGATATGAGTTCTAGAATGTTTTGTATCAGGACGCAAACAACCGTACACACACCTGTAGTACTTGTAGGACGTTTGGTTTTATCGACAGTTTGAGAGTGGTTACATGACTGTATGAGTGTCCTAAAAACTTTTCTATAATATGGATATCATATCATCAGATGAAGAATGCTTATTACTAACAGTAGCAATGGAAGATGGCCAAAAAAGACGCCAGAAACGAAGGTAATTAATACAGCGTGGAATTACCTAATTGTTGGAGTCTTCCTTGCATGTGCGTGCGCTGCGTTGACTTTTTTTGCATACCTGAGAGAGATGGTATAACGTCGCGGCGCGGCGCTCTCTCGTAAGAAATATCGGACGATAAAAACGCAGCTGTGTGCAAGGAATCGGGACGCATTATCGCAATACCGCATGCGATATTATCGACCTATAATAACGCGCCTGTGTGGGAGAGCCTTAATACTACATAATACATGCGATGTAGGGCCCGACTAAATTCAATTCGCGCTCGTACTGTATACTAGTACATGAATTTTTTGACAGAAAATCCCAAAAAAAAACTTGTCTGCTGAAGTCTGGTCTTGGTTGCGTTTCCCGGGTCGGGCTACAAGACCTCGTCATCCTCAGTCGAACATGCTAACCACTACACCAACCAGGCAGTTATCTAGATACGACCGGGAATACTACCCTTCATAACACAAAGGAATGGCTCATCCAGTGCTGCCGTCCTGTCATGCCCCCCCATTGTAATTAAGTAATGCACGCCGACCGTAGGGTTTACATATTGTTCTGATGCCTACCGTAATCTACGTCAAAACCTAAAATAGCTTGCAAGAGACAAATGCATAGGTAGATGTAGTGTAGGAATGACAAAGGTGGACAATGACAAAGAACGAATCTGGACTGTCCATAGGGACCCGTCGAAACATCGAAGCTCCGAAACAATGAATAATTGAAATTCGAATGACGCGTGTTCCATTTTTGAAAAGCTTTTGAACGAACTTTCGTTCAAATTCATTGGAGTAAACAACATTATTTTTTATATCCAATGAGATACCTACATATTTTTTATTCAACTTTGAGTGCGATTTCATCTGGCAGTCTTAGATGATCGCGGTCTAACTTGGAAACAGTACCTATGGCTGTTTAGTTAACCTTACTACCTCTAAACCACTCCTACGTGACATCGTATCTGAACGCAAAATCTTTTTGTCTCCAACCAGACCAGACCACAGATACTTAGTTAAAAAAGATTTAAAATATCTTTCAAAGTAGGTATTATAATTTAAAACTTTTTTTAAGCAGTCTTGCATAAAACTGCCTAAACTTATTTAGCTAAATATTGTGTTGTTGTCACTTTCTGATAGACTTATCGGTTCGACATGAACTTAGTTGTTTTATTGATGCCGCCGTTTACAAAAGTAAGGCTTAGTTCTAATAATAATAATACCTGTAAGAGTTTTGTAATGGCCCATAATTCAATATGATTTATTGACTGAGGGTGTTCATGAGTCAGCACCCACTCGTAAGGCCAGGCTGTGATCACCACAACCATCGACTTCACCACCACCACCATCACCGACATCGACCACCCATCAACTTATTTTATAAGTGTAGATTTGGGAAATATTCCTAAAATCTACGCAAAAAGACACAGGGTTGGCAGCACTTCTTCGATTAATTTTTTTGTCCCAGCGACTTAATTCCACCCGTACGCGCACTCCAAAAAAAGTTGCTCGACGACTAAAAGTCGCCCGGCGATTTTTAATCACCCGTGCGCGCGGGCTCTTAATAGCTTGGGCTTGCCCAAGGCCGTATAGAACGATCCTTGGGCAAGTGGGCCTTAGACTACTGTTCACGCTACTGCATCGCATCAGGCAAGACAAAAGAAACAACGTACGGCACTCACGTCCTTTGTTGGTAATACCTACAATAATTGTCGCCACTATCTGTTATTTTTTAAATTTCAACAAAGAAAAGAATGATCGTGAAGTTAATTAGGACACAACTTCATGGCAAGGATGTTCACAAAAAAAATTTAACACTCACCCCCTCAGAAATCTAACGAAAAAACTTAAAATAAATTATAACTCGAAAACTACCAAAAATCGCTGAACATACATGGGGTATTTTCTGATAGGTCTAGGTACGAGGACGTCACTTGGGCCATCCTGTCTGTAGATCAAATTAATTTAAGATGTTTTGTGAAATGGTGATTAAAAAAATTTACAGTCATAGGGACTACCGATAGAAGTGAAAACGAATATTTTAAATATTTTTTTTTAATTATTTTAAATATTTTTATTAAATTACTTACCTACTAACTTAACCTTAGAATTTTTAATATTTAGAATTTTAGTGTTAAAATTTGAAAATAAATTTAAATAAAATTTTTAAACGCCAATAGAAATACGAATATTTAAAATATATACTTAAAAAAAAATTAAAATATAAACCCTAAAACTATGGCAATAAAGTTTTATTACGAATGTAGTAAATTTATATTTAAGAACTTTTGTCTTCATAACAACGCGAGCATGTAGGCGCGGAGCATGTCGCATGTCGGTAACGCGAATCCACAAGTTTACCCCCTACCAAAAAGTGCTCAACGCGGCTAAAGAAGTTTTCACTTCAAAAAAAAAAATTAATAATTAAAATATAAACCTTAAAATTAGGGCATTAAAGTTTAATAACGAATGTAGTATATTTATATTTAACACCTTTTGTCTTCGTAATAACGAGAGCAAGTAGGCGCGGAGCATGTCGCATGTCGGTGACGCGAATCCACAAGTCTACCCCCTACCAAAAAATGCTCAACGCGGCTAATGTAGTTCTCACTTCAAAAAAACCCGGCTGAGTTTGTTGTGGGCTCTTCTCAGACCGGCCCCCCAACTGTGTAAGGAAATCGTAATCGTAAAACGTATAATTCGACCTGTTGGAGTTTATAGAATATGGAGTTTCTGAAAATACTTTCTTTGTGGAGGTGGTGAGGTTTTATGTTATACAGAAAAGTGAAAACATACTATATACTACATTATAATTTTCCACACTCGGCGGTTTAGGGAGAGAACACACTACGGGCAAAAAAATTGATTGGCAGACAAAGTCCGCGCGTTTCATATGTAGCATATACTACCGCGACAGGGCGAAACGTGTAAATAACGCGGGCGTTTTGCGCGGACGTGTTGTTCTGTACGAATCTCAATGTGTTTTCGCCCTAAGCAGAATTGATGTGATAGGTATGGTACCTACAACTATATAATTAGACGTGGTTCGCTCTGAACTAAGACCTCGTGTTCCGATAGAAATATATTTTATTTTCACATTTACGTATGATATATTGTACGTTTTTATTGCGATCTTTTTACATTTGAGTAATTTACTTCTGCGCCAAACAGAGCCAGAAGAATTTATAATTGCCGGTGTAGCGCCATCAATTGAAAAGATTTGGCTAAATTACTAGGAAAAAGTTTTTGAAGTGAAAACTTCTTTAGCCGCGTTGAGCACTTTTTGGTAGGGGGTAAAATATAGATTCGCGTGACCGTGCCCAACATGCCCACGGGACCGACATGCTCACGTGACCGACATGCTCGTGTGACCGACATGCTCGCGAACATATAAATATACTACATTGGAAATTAAACTTTAAAGCCATTTTTTTTTACTTCGCATAGACTTATAAAAGCGCTTACGAAAGTGAAATTGATATAGTACAATACAATATTTAATAAAAAACATTATTATGTCATAAAAATTAAAAATTTACCTAAGTACCTAGTCATACAAAATTTAAATAATGTGATTTACAAATTATGTCGTTTCTTCATATTAAAAATGTCATAATTTCATAATAAAATGTCATAATATTAGAATTTAAAAAAGGTACACAAGTACATAATTTTCATGTCATAAAATTAAATTAAATATGTTATCACAATACAATACAAATATTACAAGTCTTATGTACTTGATTTTTATCCTTGGTCATTGAATATTTTTCCACGCGTTTTTGTCTTCTAAGTAATCGTTTATCTTGTAATAACTTTTTTAAATTAAAATTTCTTTTATTTTACTTTTAAACTGTCTATCAGAAAGATAGGTTATATCTTTTGGAATTCTGTTGTGGAAGCGTATCGAGCTGCCCATAAATGACCTTATTGTTTTGGACAACCTAAATGCCTGCCCTGAAATTAATAATTTTAATTAAAATAAAAAGATAAAAATTAAAAAAAAATAACTGCCCTATGACTGCCAAGTGAAAACTTCTTTAGCCGCGTTGAGCACTTTTTGGTAGTAACCGACATGATTGCGAACAGCGAGCAACATGCTTGTTACGAAGACAAAAGGTCTTAAATGTAAATATACTACAATCGAAATTAATATTTAATGCCCTAGTTTTAAGGTTTATTTTTTTATAATGAATACATTTGTACATACTCGTATTTTAAAAATGACTTTATTATTTGGATTAAAAGGTTAGTATGGGGTTGGGTCAGTATGGGGTTGAAACACCGCCAACTTCTTAACTCCGGGCTAGTACTAAAAACCTGGTTGGTTTTAATACTTAATTATGGCTCGACCTGAGACTCAAACCAAGGACCTCGTTGGCTGCAGTCGAACATGCCAACCACTAGACCAACGAGGCACTCATTTAAATTTGACATAACACCCGGTCTAAAATAGCAACTTTGATTTGACCGCCAAATGGTCACCCAAGTGGAGGCGATGCCACAGGGAGGATGCGGGGATCTCTTCGTGTGCTCGTGACGTCAGCCCCAGAAAGGGGAAAATGACAATAGGGACAAGGAAGCAGACAGAAATAATTTGTAGGGAGTCAAGAATGCGCCCCGCGAACACGCCATATAACCGCGAGGTTGGTTGGAGGGTTGACCCCCAAATGGTCAATTTTGTAATTGTTTTGTAAAATATTTAAATACTTTGATTTAAAAAAATATTTAAAGATACTCCACAAGATTAAAAAAATACTTTCTACTAACTTCTATCAGCACCCACCGCCCAGCCTGGCGCCCTCCCTCAAATACGATATTTTATACTTTTTACATTATTTTCGGCTATATGCCATTGATCATGTTTTATGTGATTTAGTAGTCATTATATTAATTAATTCGGAAGTTATAAAGCACTGACAGACGGGTGGACGGACAGAAAGACGGACGAACAAGTAAACTCGGAAACTCACTCAATATTTTTGAAGTGAAAACTTCTTTAGGCGCGTTGAGCATTTGTTTAGTGGGTAAAAATGTAGATTCGGGTGACCGTGACTGACATGCTCGCGAACATATAAATATACTACATTCGAAATTACACTTTAATGCCTTAGTGTTTAGGTACATATTTTAATAATTTTAATTTAAAAAAATCGTGTTCACTTCTATCGGCAGTCCCTATGACTGCCAATTTTTTTTTGTTTTTATATCGACTACAATTTAGTACAAAACTGCGATCTCACCTGATGGTAAGTGATGATGTAGTCTGAGATGGTAGCGTTCTAACCTGATAGGGGCATGGCAGTTATAAAATTAACCCATACCCCTAATCGGTTTACCGCGAATCGCTGAATCGCTTGGTGGCACGTGTTTGCCGGTAGGGTGACCAGGCCATACCAGGGAAAATTCAGAAATTATACATTCCCAAATTGCCCCGGCCGCGGACGTTAAGACAACAGCGCTAAACACTGCGCCAGGGAGGTCAAATAATAAAACCTTTGTAAAGTATGTAACTTTGTTAACTACAATATAAATATGATATACTGCAGTAAGTACCTAATACAGGTTAACCTTATTTTATTCGCGAACTAGCAAACCCGCTCTTCCGATTGACGCAATTTTTAACGGGGAATGGGGTATTTATGGACTTTTTGGCAGGCATAGGACAGAAACAAGACGCGGGATGCATGTATTGTGGTGAAATTGATGATGCAATGCACACCGTTTTTGAATGTGAAAAATTTGAGAAGGAGAGAGAAGAAATAAAAAACCGAATAGGAAGCATAACGGTAGAGAACATAATTCCGAAAATGTTAGAAAAGGAGGAAAACTGGATTGCTGTCGCAAATTATGTTGAAATGATTATGAAGGAGAAGGAAGAAGACGAAAGACGCAGGGAAAAAAGCGGGTGAGAAGGCAAGAGTGTTGCCGTGTTGTAGGCCGCAAGGCGGGTACACGGACGACAAGGAGACAGCAGGGGTTTTAGCCGGTAAGAGTCCGGCACTACCCAACGGGTGTCCATGAGGATTTCCCCTGCTGTATAAATATAAAAAAAAAAACCCGCTCTTGTTTCGCATCGCTGGGCTCGCCTTATTATTACGGCATTTACTTACAGGAATTTCAACATAGCTAGAAATCTCAACTGTTTTTTGTAACTGAAAAATCCAAATGCTTAACATTTGATGCAGAGACAGGTTATATCCCGGGGAAGGACATAGGATATTTTTTATCCCGAAAATAAAAAAAAACAATCCACGCGGATGAAGTCGCGGGCATCATCTAGTCATCTTATATGTTATCCCCGTATGTAAGCTAAGCTTAGGTATGTGTATCAATTTTTGAAAAAAATAATATGAACACGGATATTTTTAACTTTACATTAATTAATACTGGCCTGTGCCCAGCAGTGGGACGCTAATGGGCTGTAGTGATGTGATTAATTTATTTCAATCATACAAATAAATAATTATTTGTACACGAATTGTCCAGTTACAGTTTTATCATACGTATAGATCTGCTATTGTTTATTAGTGCTTGAATTGCATGAACGTACATTGTCTGAAATATCAAGCGACCGCGAAGTAATCTTTACTTCCCCTTGCCCATTACGGTTTGATTCGGCAACCCTGAACATATTTATATTAAAAAAAGAGTTCAATGACATCCTCCCTAGCGCAGTTGTAGCGCTGTGGTCTTATTAGTGGGAGGTCCTGGGCTCGATTTTCGGCAGGGAAATTTGGGAATTTATAATTTCAGAATTTTTTCTGGTCTTGTCTGGTGGAGGGTTTCGGTCGCGGCTTGTCTTTAACCTAGCGGCAAAGACGTGCCGTCGTTTGCCATTACGATGCTGATTAGAAACTGATTAGGGGTACCTATGGGTTTAATGTTACTGCCATACCCTAACATGATAGGACGCTACCATCAAAACTTTGGTAATATCAGTTAAGGTTGCAGTAAAAAAACCGGTTTAAAAAAAAGTTGTTGATTATAAACAATAAAGGGTTTATAAATTCGTTGTTAATTTTTACAGGGAGCGTTGGGGCTGACGCCTTTGTAACGTAAATAAAAACTAGTACGTGTAAAAAAAAACGTGCGGAGGCCCGGGGTTCGATCCCCGGCAGGGTCAATTTGGGAATTTATGATTTCTGAATTTTCCCTGGTCTGGCCTGGTGGGAGGCTTCGGCCGTGGCTAGTTACCACCCTACCGGCAAAGACGTGCCGCTAAGCGATTTAGCGTTCCAGTACGATGCCGTGTAGAAACCGAATAGGGGTATGGGCTTAACATGGCTGCCATGGCCCTAACAGGTTAGCCCGCTACCATCTTAGACTGCATCATCACTTATCATCAGGTGAGATCGCAGTCAAGGGCGGCAGCGAAAAAAGAAAAAGAGAGGCCCAAAGGTTTGCTGTCAAAAATTTAGGGAATTCGCGGTGATACAACACCGTGCCTCGGAGAGCACGTTGGTGTTCGGCCCTCGTAATCTAACACTGGTCGTACCAAATTGCCATCCCAGTGATGTGCGAGAGTGAAAGTATGTAGTTATGTAGAATGCAAAGATATTAATAATGCACTATAATACCTAGCCGTTTGATGAAATGGCCGAAATTCGGTCATGGTGGCAGCTTAACTTTTCATGTCATCTCTATAGTTCTGTAGTTCTTTATCGTGGTTCAATAACAAAATCTACCTAACTACCTAGGTATCTACTATCTATTGATCTCACATTATAATCCGCAAAATATTATGTAGTATGCACCTAATTCCCTAATTTTTTACAGTCCAATTTTTGTTCTCGAATTTAAATAAAACACCTCATATTTTTCTTGTAATTATTTTAATTTATTGAATCATTTAGGAAAGCGGCATTGGAAACCGGAGAAAAGTCGAAATTGGAAGCGTTATTCTTATTACAAAAGACTCCATAAGGAAAATAATGGGATTGAGAACTTAGAGAGAGGGGTGCCTTTTATAAAATATATTACTACAGCTGATTTTTGTCATGAACTCATAGGGTAAGACCGTCTTTCGTAATTACAATGATTTACTGTTTAATTCTGAGTAAATTAATTATTTTAAGAATTTAAATATTTTAATGAAATTAGCAAAATGTCTCTCAGATGTATATGATTATGTTTGTTTAAAGAATTTCTATTAATTAATTATTGTGTTTGTTTCGCCCTAGATTGTAATATATAACTTTTTAATATAATTAATT
This sequence comes from Erebia aethiops, assembly GCA_923060345.2. Taxonomy (NCBI): domain Eukaryota; kingdom Metazoa; phylum Arthropoda; class Insecta; order Lepidoptera; family Nymphalidae; genus Erebia; species Erebia aethiops. The sequence goes on along the minus strand of OV281079.1, from coordinate 5,791,321 downwards.
ACTAAAAAATAATCGGTAGGTACTGTAAACTATATTAATCAATAAGTTATACTATTCATACAAGTGCATAAAGAGCCGCATGTATAATAACTATCATTTAGGATAATAGTTAATGAAATAATAATTATTATCCTAATGAAATAATAGTATCTTACTAAATTTGAACGAGATTTATTCATGATTTCCACATATAAATATTTACTTAATTTGATTATAATTATTGTTCAAATCAAATATAATATAATAGTTTCTGTCTCGATAATTTAATTAACAAAATATAATTTGTAAGTAAAATGTCTTAATAATTTTATGAATATTTTTTCTTAGTGTCTTATCACTAACATAACATTGCATAATTACTTATTATAATATACTTCATCACAACAATGGGCATTACAGCACTTAATAAAACTTGAAATATTTAATTAAACACACTGAATTTCGTCACACACAATTTTCAACACAATTTTCACAAGCACATAATAAACATTAAAAACAAAATTCTACATCAATGTTAAAAACACACAAGTTCAAAATATTTCTCTCAAATATTGTACTAATCTTATTTGATAAAAAAAAATTAACTAGCCAGCTGATATAAATACCTACTTAAATCGCAAGCAATATTTCAACACTAGATCAAACAAAACACAACGGTATCAATATAAAGTAAGTTTACATCTGGCACCCGTTACCGAACTTCGGAGCACTTTACACTTCACAACAAGAGTTTCAAGTATCGGAGAAGACACTTTGTACGGTTTACAGCAAAGTAAAATAATTTTCCTTTTCACAAAACATTCACAATTTGTCTTAAAACATTTGTTCAGAACTTATTTGAACCACCACAACCGCATTTTTATAACTTGCTATTATTTTTACACTTTTAGTATTAAATAAACGCTTTTATTTTAATGCAGTCATCAATTTTATTGAACTTATTACGGAAGTTATTTAATTAACTCCTAATTCACAATTTGTTTTGAAACACTCGTTCAGAAATTATTTAAACTACCACAACCGCATTTTATTACAACTTGATATATTTTTTTTACACTTTTAGTATTATATTTACGCGGAATAATTATTATTGAAATAAATACGGAAGTTAATTAATTTACTCACGATTTAAATAAACTTAAGAACATACACAACATAAACATAAGTTTAATAAATTAAATTTAAAAGTGACTTATCTGAAAAAACACTTTTTAATTTATAAAAAAACTTTTCCAAACATAAGTTGGTAAAGCGCCGCCCGGAGAGTAACTTACCTTAGTAGCGATTTCAGTGGTGCGCCTGGGGCAGACGGACTACAATTAAAGCGGAGGGTTGTCACCCCCTAGTTTTATACCCTAAAGCCTGCGCCAAACACCTGCGCATCCTACCTCCACCTCTAGCCCTCATCGCATTTGCATTGTAACGGTATCGTAATATTACATTTACAATATACAAAACACTGATTTCAAATCTTGTATATTGCAATTGTACTACTTTATGACGAAGTCTTCGGCTTATTTCTGCATAGTTTGTTGAAGTAAGCCACAGTTGGCTTAATTTAATTAAGCTGGAATCTAGCTCCATAATACTCGTATTATATTGATATTGATGGTGTCAGTAAAGCCTCTGGTCAAAATATAGTTTGTTTGCAGGTACAGAAAACAGTTTCTAATAGTTATTTATGCAACAGTTGTGTACTAAGGGGTATTAAAACACGAATGTGGGTTTATCACACGATGCGAAGCGGAGTGTGATAAACCCACATTATCAACAGTTGCATACAAGACTTTATCTACACTCATAATATTATGATTCCTCTATAACAGATTTTGAAATAGCTTACTGCTAATATTAAAACATCCAGTCCTAGTAACCTAATAACATCCATTACTGAGTATATACAAATAAACTAAGTATTAATGAAAGAATTATTTATTGTAGTAGTAATTAACATTTTGTATAGTGCAATTATTAAAATTCACTTGATGTTCTTTAATATTGGAAGGTCCTGATCCCGATGTTCTTGGCGGAATATTTATATTGACCACTTCACTATTTTTATTTTCTATGGAATTCGAAATTACATTCGACACGTGGATTTTGTTGGCTATAGAGTCATTAATGTAGCCTTCTGCAACAGATGTAGACTTCCATCCGCCGTGCCGTTTTAAATGTGTTAACAAAACAATAAAAAAAACGAAGAAAAATGGCGGGAAAAATTCGAATAACCTACTTTTATACTACACCCGCTCGGAAAGTACCTTCATTCTTTTTTAAAAACGAGGTAGAAAGTACGTCATTGCTACAAACCAAATATGCGGGAGGGAAAGATGTATGAAATTTCATTTCTAACGTGCTAAGCGGGGAGAAAAAATATATGAAAATCCATTTCTAACGCGCTGTTTTTTTTTAATTTTAAGTAAATTAGGTATATGGACGTTGAGAATTTGGGTATGCCCTTATGGATATAGTATTAGAAGCAGCTTCACCATATTTGACATACAAAAGTCAAATATGGTGGATGTCGATTGTCGATATCAATGTCGATTTTGATGGTCGATTGTCGATATCGATGTCGTGGTCGGTTGTCAATATCGATGTCGATTGTCGTTATCGATGTATCGATGTCAATTGTCGATGTCGATTGTCAATGTCGATTGTCGATGTCGATTGTCGATATCGCTGTCGTTTGTTGATATCGATGTCGTTATCGATGTAGATTGTCAACATCAATGTCGATATCTTTGTTGATTGTCGCTATCGATGTCGATGTCGATATTGATAGTCGATATCAGTGTTGATGTCGATTGTCGATATGGTAGTCGATTGTCGGTATCGATGTCGATTGTCGATATCGATTGTCGATGTCGATGTCGATTGTCGATATCGAAATCTATATTGAAATAATCCTCAAAATGTACCTAGTCTAGTTTTGATAGTGAAGCTTCGAATGAAGCGACTCATATAATTATGATAGAACTTCACTTTGTAAGTTCGTCGCTTATTTTCCTCGCAGGTGTAGTATAAAGCACTATGTATCACTCGGTAGAAAGTACGATTCCTACCTCGCGTGTATTGCGGCCCTTCGGCTACGCCTCGGGCCTCAAACTACACCCTCGGTAGTAATCGGTCACTTTCTCCCCTCGGTGAACAATGTACTATTATTTTACAGCGCGCGGCGTTCTGGTAGTGAAACGCGCGTGTTCTTTTTTTGAAATTCGTGTAGAAATTGTAGATGTTCTTTTTTTGTAATTCATACAGATACCACGAATCTAGCAGATGTGGCTGTCTGTTGAGTAAACCCTTTGCGCAGAGGGGATCGAAAAAAAAAACAAAGGAGTGTTGTTATGAAATTCAGTACAACATTACATCACCCGTTTGGATGATGTTATGGTTATTAGGACATTGGGTGTTTTAATTTTGGCAATAAGCTAACTGTTTCAGAACTTGTTATAGAGGATTTATAGCATGGGAGTAGATAATTAATTAAAAAGATTATCGCCATTTTTGTAAATGGTAACTATTTATTTTTTAATGTGAGATTTGTCGTTTATTTCGAAAAAGGTACCTAATTTTTCTTAATTATTCTGAATTTGTATTTCGGGGTATGATTTTTTTCATAATCTATGTTTACACTTTTCATGATATAGGTAGTTGTATCCCGAAATAATCTCTAAAATATGTTTATAAGCGCGGAATCCCACTCGTGACAAAAATATGGTACGTGCTCTCTCTCCTCTCTCTTTATGTGGAGCCGTCACTCAGGCGCGCATGTTACCGCGGCACTACAAAACGTCGTTCCTCTCCGACCTGGACGTCTCACGCAGCCTTTTTGTCCTGTCCATTTGTTTGTTCTGCGTGTGGTTGAAAACTGGTGTGTTTTCGCCCTAATAAATCGATTCTTTAAAAATTGTGCATGTTATAAATTATTAATGTGCCTATTCTAGGCACGATATAATGGCCCTTAGGACAGCTCACAATGGTGATGGACACATTTCATAATATTAGTGTCGAATCGAGTCGACTGTATTATTATATTCATAAAGTTTCAAGATCTATTGGCATATAACATAAAGTTATATATACTTAACATATCAGTAATATATGTAAAAGTACCTACTTAAAATTATACATGTGAAAGTGTGTTTGTTTGTTGGTGAATCTTTCAATGACGCCGCAACGGAACAACGGATTGACGTAAATTTTTGGATGGTTATAGTTAAAGACCTGTAAAAAAGATTTGGCGTCTTATTATCTCTGCATTGCATTCTTAAACCCTAAATGAACGCTGACGAAGTCGCGGGTATCATAAGTATGTATGTATGTAAGTGTGTAAATGATAAATCATGAATGATACAGGTATTTTGACGACCTCCGTGGCGCAGTGTGTAGCGCTGTTGCCTTAACGTGCGGAGGTCCCGGGTTCGATCCCCGGCAGGGTCAATTTGGGAATTTATAATTTCTAAATATTCCCTGGTCTGGCCTGGTGGGAGGCTTCGGCCGTGGCTAGTTACCACCCTACCGGCAAAGACGTGCCGCCAAGCGATTTAGCGTTCCGGTACGATGCCGTGTAGAAACCGAAGGGGTATGGGTTTAATATAACTGCCATGCCCCTAACAGGTTAGCCCGCTACCATCTTAGACTGTATCATCACTTACTATCAGGTGAGATCGCAGTCAAGGGCTAGATTGTAGTGGATAAAAAAAAAATGTATGTGAATGAAGAAAACCGTTTCATAGCTGATCTCTACACTATAAAAGGAATCTACCTTCCAAATTTCAAGTTTGTATGCTTTTTTATAGTTCCTGAGATATCGTAATTAGTCAGTCAGTCAGTGAGTGAGTGAGTGGTATTTCGCTTTTATATTATAATCTCGTGTAATAAAGTGTGTCTGTCTGTCTGCTACGCTTTTACCGCCGTAAATAAAACTTAGTCCACGTGGACGAAGTCGCGGGAATCATCTAGTAATAAAGATAGAAAAAGAATATTGATAGATGACTGTAATAAATAAACAATAAACATCGTCAAATATCAATCGTAAATTGAAATTAGTTAATATTTGTAAGATACCAGAAAGGGTATCTGTTTCAAAAAATATATTCTCACTGTTCTCTTACTCTTTAATATTGTAATTGAAAAGTTGACTGGTACACATATACTGAGGTAAACATGATGCTATAGCGCGAGATAAAATAATACAGCGCCACCTGTTGGTAGTTTTTTTCAGTCGCCTAATTCCTAACTCCAGCGGTTATAATTTGTGATGAAAGGTAACAAAACAGCATTTATTTATAATTCGCTTGATAATTATTTATTTGACTTATTTAGAAAATTGAAAAATGCAGGCGCGATTTTGAAATCCATACTTCCATACTAATATTATAAAAGCGAAAGTGTGTCTGTCTGTCTGCTTCGCTTTCACGGTTTTCAACGGATTTTGATGAAATTTGGTACAGGGATAGGTTTGTATCCTGGGGAAGGACATAGGCTACTTCTTATCCCGGAAAATTAGAGTTCCCGCGGGAATCAAAAAATCTTAATCCATATGAACGAAGTCGCGGGCATGATCTCAAAAAAAAAAATTATTAATCAAAAAAAAAATTCATTAATAAAAAAGATTCACTATCTGAACGTGTAGTACCTTAGATACAAAGTAGGTATAAGACGTGATGGTGATAATAATTAACGGTGTCTTAAAACTAAAGCTACGAGGGTTTCAAACTGGTCTGAGAAGAGCCCTCAACAAACTCAGCCGGGTTTTTTTTATTACTTATCACCATCTCACAAACACTGTAAATTAATCAGATCTATAATTATATCAAAACAATAATAATATTATGTACATAGGGCTCTTATTTATCACTAGCTGATGCCCGCGACTTCGTCCGCGTGGATTAAGGTTTTTTGGTTTTGGATAAAAAATAATGTGCTGTGCCTTACTATAATCTATATGTGTGCCAAATTTCATATTATTCTCAACAAGCCGTTTCATTTGATACCCATATTGTAGGAGTGCATTAAAATTAACATGTTGGATTTAGTATGACGTTACCCAGCTAACTATGCATTGTCATCCAAACTAAACGTGTGTACAAAATTTCAGCTCAATCGGTTGAAGATAGCTGGTTCAAAATTGAGTTGCAAGATTCCACCCGAACAAACATAGTTACATACATTGCAAGCTAAATAAAAGCTTTTAAAAAAAAGTATGTATCATAAGTATGTATGTATGTAAGTGTGTAAATGATAAATCATGTATGATGCAGGTGTGTATGTGAATGAAGAAATCAAAAAAAACATTTTGTGTCCTAAAATAGATTCGTTAAATTATTATGATTTTACGATTGTACTTCACGTCACTATTGACAATAAAGTACAGCAGAAATTGTTCCGTAATTGCATGGATGCGTAATTGTTCCTTCGAACGATGTTGTTAATTTAAATGACAAAACTTCAAGAGCGCACAAACGTTAAAAAGGTTATCATATCGTGGTTTCTCTTTGATGTACAAAATATTTACAGCTTTTTGCTTTAGTTGCAAGACATTAGTATGTAGCTTTGAGTTTATAAGAAGTTTGTTTATGAAACATGTATGAAACGATAAAGCCGTGGATTTACATTGTTTTGAACTAACTACGGGCGACACAATGTATATTGTTACTAGCAGATGCCCGCGACTTCGTACGCGTGGAGTGAGGTTTTTTGCTTCCCGCATGATCTCTTTAATATTTCGGGATAAAAAGTAGCGTATGTGTTATTCTAGGCTATACTTAATCAATCTCTGTGCCTTTCATCCAGATCCGATCGGTCGCTCTGGCGTAATTGGGTAACAAACATCCATCCATACATCCATCCAAACTTTGGAATTTATAATATTAGTATAGATTATTTAGGTTCTCTGTTGTTTAGACTATTATTGTACGTTGGTAGGTACAGTGTATTTGAATGAATGACGTGCGGCCGGTGGTCAGGGCATCGATGTTACCAGATCTGTAAAAACAGCCGAGCTGAATAGCGTCTTGGGTTCACATCAAACCTTTAAAGTTTGTTTATGGGGTGATGAATATATTAATTTTTTGAAAAGTTGTAGGACAAGAAAGTTTCCGTATTAAGTAGAATATTTATTCATATGAGGTTATTAGTATTTTTAAATTAAACCTGTATATGTATGTATATATATATTCATTATATATTAGTTTCTGTATAAAATGTATGTCACGCTTCGACGAGCATGAAACGTCGGGAGCCTTGTTTTATTACGGAACCTATAAAAGCGCCAAAAATTTAACTCATTTTTAATTAAAATTATTTTACATGCCTGTATGAACGCGAGGTTACGGCTGTTGGAAAGTGAATTTTACGCGTGTGCATTTTACTTTATAAAAGCTCCCTTCCGGAACATTTAACATTTAGTATTTTCTGGATAGCGCAATGTCGTAAATTAATAATTTTAATTGTAGGTTTTCAATTTGTCCGTCATTTCTGAAAACAATCGTTATATTGCTCGTTGAGCTGAATATAATTATGCGCTGGGGTGGCAGAGTTTGTTAAATTTTACTATCCGACACGATTGAAGACCTGGTACTTGTGTACTTAATAATACTTAGGGGGTCGTTGCTCTTTTGTAGCACACTAGGGATGTTATGGATATGATATTTCGGATCTCGATACGGATATGGATATAGGAATAAAATTATATCGGTTTCGGGTACGTAATTATTTAGGAATATCCGTTAGTTTCGGATAGTTTCGGATAGTTTCGGTTACGGATATTAGATTGAAGTAAAATATAAACACAAATAGTATGTAATAATTTGGTTTTATTCATAGGTTTTATCTAGTCTAGGTTATCATTTGGTATTATTAATTATAATACCAAATGTAAAATATAATATATGACTGATTATAATTTATAATCAGTCATTTAAGTAAGTAATTATTGTATTTTTGTTTTTACTAAAAACAGAAATCTGTCATAACATGTCTTATTTAGCCTCTATCCGAAATTATTCGAAACTCTTGTATCGGATTCGGTTAAGGTTACGGATAGATTTTTATTTCGGATATCCGATAGTTTCGGTTACGGTTACGGAGCTCCATAACATCTCTGTTGCACACTTTCCCTACGTACCTGAAAATTACGTAACTATTGTTTAATCTGTGATATTACTATGCAAGAAAATTCTAATTGGGAAAATATGAAATACTTGCGAAATATGAGCATATTTTTTTTATATCGCAAATTTTCGAAGTATTTAGATACTTATTTAAAAACAACTGTAGTACTCATAAAAATGTTGATATAAGTTTAAAAAAAACTAAATCAAGTACAAAGTAAAACTAAATTAAGGTAAAATTACATCGATTCCACCGCAGCAAAGCATATAGTGCCTACACAAGATGCTGGCAGCATTGCCACTTTGGATCGCTAAACTTATTATATTAGTTGCGTCAACAAATTCACATATTATTGCGTATGATTTAAACTATACATGGGGCTTTTGTTGTAAATCACACAACTTAATTTCACTGAGGTACATATTTTGGATACAATGTATTATTTTAAAAGTTTAGATTCCTACCGGCGGAATACATGACGTACCTATACATAGAATGGTTACGGGTATGTGCAAGGTTCGATTACCGGCGAATGTAATAATTTTAGAATTTATAATTTCTAAATAGTCCGTATTAGTGTCTGGTCAGCCTATACTGACCTGCAGGTATATGATATTATATGAAACTGGCCTGGGATCAACAAACTGTCAACTGTGTCAACTTCTCGAAGTACATCACATGCATAAATCACACACACATATAAATCAGATTCTATAGATACGGTTTCAAATAGATCACGATTAACTTTTTTTGGTTAATTGACATTACTCCGCCAGTACCACTGCTACAGCTAACTATCGGATTGAGAGTAAATCACGGGTTAAGTATACCGGTATGAAATAACTCGAACACTGCCTTCAGTGGTTTGATATGAATTTAAGAAAGGGCGCAAGTCCAGTGGGGCACGATTTGCGTGCGGCACGCGATTTGTCAATAAACAAAGTTCAGACTTCAAATCAAAGATTCGTGGTTCAATAGGATACGAGGCTTTATGCGTTGCATTGGAAAGAATAATCATTTATATGATAACTTGACCTTAAGATTGCCCGTCGCCTCAAACACCCAAGCTTTTAAACTGAAATGCCTATAAGCTTAAAAGGTGAGAAGCGCCGGGATAATTCTTATTTGTCATGTGTTTGCCTTAATTAATATAATTATTACTAGCAGTCCGCCCCGGCTTCGCACGGCTAGCATTTATCCTCGTCATCATCCATACCTACTCAATATTATAGCCCGTGGGCAATGGATAGCACATCAGGTTTTACAAATTAATTATTAGCACTTTGTAAGGAGTGCGCATACTGTCGCCCTCATCCCGTCTGCCACTCATCAAATTAAATGGTGTAAAGGGGAAACCTGGCAGAATGTCTAGAATTAAATCAAAAAATATCAATCAAATCAAATCAAATAAATATTATAAATGCGAAAGTTTGGATGGATGGATGTTTGTTACTCAATCACGCCCGAACGGCTAAACGGATCTGGTTGAAATTTGGCACAAAGATAGATTATAGTCTGGAATAACACATTGGCTACTTTTTATCCCGGAAAACTAAGGAGTTCCCGCGGGAACCAAAAAACCTCAATCCACGCGGACGTAGTCGCGGGCATCAGCTAGTTGTGGTATAAAAGTCGGGACGTCTTGGGTTCGGTTCCCAGCGAAAGCAATAATTTTAATTGCCCTCCAGACATCTGTGGACTCCGCGAAACGTGATAATAAATAATATTCAATTCAGCCAGTTTTTCGCTAACACATTTTCCAAGAGGTGTATCCCTACCCTTAAAGACTGTATTATTATGACAGTGTGAATGAAATTTTCATAAAATCTCAGCTTCCGATGGTAACCTAACTCTGGATATAAGCTTCAAGTCAGCGTCTATAATGAGAGCTTTAAAGCTTTTTGAACGGGGTGTAAAATTTCCTCTACAAAATATTCGCTATTTACGTTACGGATAATTTTAACAACTGAAGTAAAAGCAATAAGTAAACACGTTCAATGTACAATATGCACAATGTTACTCAGTTTTAAATGAATTTTGAGTTTGAGTTTTATACACTATAATAGGTATTACATAGTTGTACAAATATTCACACTAATAATAATTATTATAAATGCGAATGTGTGTCTACAGTATTTGTCTGTCTGTCCCGGCCAATCTTTTCAGCCGATTTTGACGAAACTTGATACAGAGGTGCAGGTACCATCCCGGGGTACCATAACATAGGTTACTTTTTATCCCGGAAAATTAGAGTTACCGCGCGAAAAAACCTCCATCCACGCACGGACAAAATTGTCGTCAATCAAAATTCTCAAATTTCTAAAATCAAATATTGTCGTTTCATAATTTCGGAGAATTACAAACTTAAAAAAACTCCATCTCCTTTAGGTCTCGCTCAAATCGTCAGATTATTTGAATCTACACTTTTCAGCATGTAATTAACTCACTCTTTTTTTTTTAATATATAGGCTAGCGCTTGGCTGCAATCAGACTTGCATGCAAGAGGTGATCAGGCCTAAGGTGGAGCATGCTTGCCTAGAAGATGCCTATTCACTCTTGATTTGAAGGACTCTACCTTAATCGGACGCGCTCGAGTATTTCTGATGATCGATTTTATTTATTTACTATTCTGATCTGCTGTCCTAGACAGACCCACCAATATATAGGGCTCATATATGGTGAAGGTACTCTACAGGGTCCAAAGAATATTTTATGTTTATATTAATCTGCCGCGTTGGAGTAAATCCAAAAATCCCCTCTTGGGCGTACTATTAAGTAGGTAAATAACCGCGACTTCGTTTGCATCAATTTTACTTTTAGAATTCATGTTGAAACCTTTAGATTCCCCAGGATACCAATTGAATATGTCCTTCCCCGGGATGGACGTGGAACCTATCTACGTACCATATTTTATTAAAATTGTCTGAACAACTGTTCCTCCGAACTGACCCATTTGGCCCAACAGGCCGCCACAGCGTAGCGGACCACCAGACAGATACACTTTTGCATTCATAATTTAAGCACAAAGCTCTATAGCTAAATACTACTAATATTACTACGTACGGATTAAACTTACCTCACTGATCTCTGGGATCTGATGTTTTCTCCTCATTGTTGAATCCGGATATCTCGTTGGTACCACCGGGTCTTCCCCCGAAACCGCTCGCTGGTACGACAGCCTTCTACCCTTCGTATCCGGCTTCCGATTGTAATTCTCGTTTTCTGGTATGCATGAGAAATCTTGATAGGAATGGCAAGATTGCATCTCTTTAACCTTCTCGTCCTGAATGACACGCCGTAAGTAATTCGTTAAGCCTTCGCTCGCCACCCAGGTTACCCTGAAACATGATACCAACAGATACCGCATCTGCTTATTTATAAACACAAAACCCGCCGGACTCCACTGTTCAGCATTCTATGTATATCACTATCACTACTTATTGTGAAACAAAATTGCTGTGTCTGTCTATTCGCGTAAATCTCAGAAATTATACTGCTTGGATACTGCGTATATGTAGGTAAGGTTTCACCAACGGATAGACGGATTCTTCCGGTAGTGTTAACTAGTGGTAGTGGACATAGTTTTTGAAAAATCGCGAAAATGGGAACTCTATTACCGCGAGATTTTCGGGATCAAAAGCAGCTAATTCCATCTCGCGGTTCTCTGTATCGAATTTTCTCAAAATCAGTTGAACATATGGGCCGTGAAAGCGTAGCAGACAGACATTCACACTTACGCATTTTTAATGACTTAGTAGAATTGGCTGAACTAATATTAATATAATATTATTGTATTTTTTGTTTCGTTACTATATTTATATATAAATTTTAATGATAATAATTATAATAAATTATAGCATTGCCAAGCAAAGCTAAAAAAGAGATGTGTATGTATGGAGACCATCCGTACATACGAAAACCTTAAAAAAAATACAATTGAAAATCTATAGATGCTTCGGCCAGCCAAACGAATTCAGGACGAGGCATTAGTGAAACATAATACTACATCACTGCAATTGAGATACGATTCGGATTCGAATAAACAATAAAGATTATTAACGATGCGAACGGATGGTTCTCGGAAAGCGGATTGTAACGTAAAAACATTTTAGAGTCTAGAAATCAGGGATACTATCAACCATAGATAGCTATATTACGCGGAATTCCAAACATCTTGACGCGCTATTGTATGAAAATTCTATAATATTACTAGACGAAGACCGCGAGTTCGTCCGCGTGGTTTAGATTTTTGAATAGTTTCGTTGGCATTCTTTGATTTGTCGGGGAAAAAGAAGACAGCTCATGGAATTCCCTGGGACGCATACCAATTTCGTCATAATCGTTGAACTTATGGGCCGTGGGCAAAATTCTGCCTGCGGACGTCAACTGCTGAACATCGACCTTTCCCAAAGAGCGCCACCATACCCGATCCTCAGCTTTTCTAACCCAGCCATGTCCTGCCTGCCTCTTTATATCGTCGGTCCATCACGCTGGAAGGCACAATATGAGTCGAAGCTGCGGTAATGGGGTAAAGATAAACGGGGATAAGTCAGCTGGTGACATCACCAGCTGACTTATCCCCGTTTATCTTAGCTTATCTTAGATTTCAGAATTGATTACCTGTTCGAGCGGGATGATTTTCTGCGTGGATTGCCGTACGGTGAATCCAACCCAGAGCTCATGGACATTGCGCGAGAATTCAGCATGGCCTCCTTAAGGTAATCTTCGTTCAAACCTGTATGGAAGCCGAAAAAGTTTTTTTTAAATCACAATAATATAAATATAAAATGCTTAAGTCATTCATATGTGTGCCTCTTGGTGCCAACCCCTGGGGTCGTGAAGCGAAGATGCTAGATCCTTTTTTAAGGTTCTAACATATCATCTCACGGATTGCACAGGTGATCAGAGGGCTGTAAATTACTTCAGCCAACACGTTTATTACAAACTATTAAAATGGGAACGCAGCCAGCGTTCTGAGTATTGCCACGTTGCTGATGTTTAGATGAAATTATTGATAATTTGTTTTAATTTAGTTTAACTAATTAAATTTAGTTTTAGGTTTGTACATTATTGTACCAACCCAAATAAAAACCCTTTTTTCTATTCCACTATAACTTTACTGCAAGTTAACTGCAATCTCACCTGATGGTGATGATGCAGTCTAAGATGTTGCCGGGTTAACCTGTTAGGGGTACGGCAGTTATATTAAACCCATACCGGGTTTAATATAACTGCCGTACTCTCTACTACTCGGTGTCCGCACGGCATCGCGCCGGAATGCTTAATTGATTTTTGCCTGACCCGGGAATCTACACCGAGGATCTCGTCAACCGCAGTCGAACGTGCAGTCTTACTTACTATGAGCACTACAAGTATGAAGATTTTCCAGGGTTGAACCGCACAGCGGGTGGAAGGTGGGTTGGCTGCCCGCGTAGCTGTCAGTGAGGCTCTGTTCCGAAGACTGACGCTGCGCCATACTTGACAGGCTGGAGGTACTGCGCGCGATCGGAGTCGGCGTCAGTAGGTCTGGTCTACTGTCGTCTGAAGCATCGTTCACCTTTAAATAAAACAATCGTGTCTTAAACTCTACATTACACTACTGAGCACGGGGCCTTTCCCAGAATGAGGAGGGTTGGACCACAGTCCACCACGCTGACCAACATCATTTACCAGAACATTATATTATAGACCTGTCAGGCATGCAGGTTTGCTCACGATGTTTTCCTAGGTAAAGCGCTGACCAATGACAGCATATCTCGCAATTTCTCCCGCTTGGGGTGATGTTGTAGCTAGAGGTAATTATTCAAAGTATCTAATGCAAGTGTTTAGCGAAGATTTATAATATAAATATACATAAAATCTTCTAAATTGTTTCTAAATCATTGATGTAGAATTTTTTTAGATGTTCTAAATACTCTAAATGGACCCTGAATGAAACAAAGTTGAACTTAAGTTGGCAAGAAGGAAACTCCAACTGAGAACCAAGGTATATTTTATGTTGTAACAGACAGACACACTTTCGCATTAATAATATAATTGGTATAGATTATCATTTTACAATTGGCTGTAGCATTGCTCATTTTATCACTTCATATGTCTGTGTGTCAAGGTCAAGCGACGCACTTACAAAACTATTTGTTTAGAACACATTTTGTAAACTGTTTAAATACAATGATATTATGAGAATAACCTAGCAACTTTACTTCCATCTACATCTATCTATCTTACATCTATACCTTCCTAACATAGACTACAGACTCCTGACATACGTAGAGATAGTTGATCTCTAAGTAGTTCTACACAGTATGATTAGAATCCAGAGCCGTTAAACCAGTTAATTAATTTAAAAAAATATCCTTCCGAAACGCTAGATAGTTCTAAAATAGTTTTTTAAGCAGTTTAATCGATTTCCTAAAAGGAGGAGGCGCAATCCTTAATCCGGCGCACTTTGTGACTCATAATAAAAAGGAAAAAAAAAATGGTTAAGTGCAAAACTATACTTAATTAGTAGTAGTAATAGTAGTATAAGTCTTTATTGCATCTTAACACATAGGTACAAAATTATGCATACAATACAAAAGACAGGAATCTGTGGTAATTAGGTCCCTTACTTAATTAGGTATTAAGTTTAATAACTGCAATCTGCAATCTTCAGAGTCAAGGGTTCGAACATTTCCGCAATTTATAAATGAGAAAAAAAAGATTCCAAGCTCGGAAGAGGTCTCAGTTCCGAAGAGCGTTCACGAATAAAATTAAATTAATTGAAAATAAAAAGAAAGCTCTAAGTGAATTGCTCACGAAGAATTTAATACCTGGTTTCTTTATTACCGTTCTATACAGATAATTATAATTTTTTGATTTTTTGATGACTGAGAAGACTGATTACAGGTTTTATCCTCACTGATCTTCGATTTTGGAAGGCAGTACATGTATTTTGTACTTTTAGAATTCAAGATGAAAATACCCTGTTTTACTGTCTACTACTATACTAAACTTCGATGTATCTGCTAAAAATCCTAAAAATGTATACCTAATAAATGTCGATAAGGTCACGGTGATACATGTTTACAGTTGACGGCATATTAGACAAAATTACGGCGCAATAAGTACGGCAAAATTGTTACCGTGTAAGTACCTATGTGGAGAACTGGAGACCCTGAGGCTATGTGGACATTACAGGAAAAACAAAAACTACTCTTAGCGCAGTTTTTAGAAAACAGCTTTCAGTATTAAACCTTTACCAACAACAACTTAGTTCAGAGTTCAACATAATGTTCTCAAAAGTAGGTATGTGAAGTCCGCAAATCCACAATTGGCCTTAGTGGCTAGTTGGATATAGTAAAAAACCTTTTAACATTTTGAGATGAGACTCGTGGATAAACAATAGTGGCAAAAATTTGCAACTTTGAAGGAATTTGTATTTAATTTCACTTCTATTACTACCTGATAATTAGCATGGTATATACATGGACGTAACTAAAATTATTAAGTATTTCTTGCATCACATTTACTTTTTTCCCAGACGAACTTTTTCTATTTCATGTAATTCTGTGCTAACTGCTAATTAGCTTTACTTTTCTTTTGCACTTGCTATCTATTTTCTGGATCTAAGTACTTAGCTGAAAGTTTTCCTTACAAAATAATGAAATGTTGATTTTCAAGCACCCTTATTGGATGAATCTGGGCTTACCCCACTGATAGGTATATAAAATGAATTCTAAAATAGCAATATTGCTTTTAACTTTAATGTAGTAGCCCGCTGTTATTTTTCCCTGAATGCAGTATGTTTGAACCGACCGCTACAAACATGCAACCACAATTATTAATTGCTTCGATACAAACAACAAAATATTCTGCATGAATACGTGGGTACGGCCACAGAATGTTAACAATTTATTACTACATAGTACGAAATGAAATCAAATCAGGAAAATATGAATAGGCGTATAGCAAGTCGGCAATACACTTGCGTATCGGTAAATTAAGGCTTTGATTTCAAATAATTTGTGCATCTAGGTCATATGCAGAACAGGGAGTCAACATAATACTATTTTGTTCTGTGGAATACAAATAAGAACGAAAACACACGACGGATAAAAAAATGTCTGGAGGACGAAAAGTCTCAGTAACTCACTCACCTTTAGAAGGAGCTACACAAATTGACGTGACAGGACAAAACGTCGTTCCCGTCCGTGGACGTTTACCCGTACAGTCCCTAGTGTGGTTTTCACTACTTAGTTATTTAACAGTTTACTTACTTGTTGGATTGGAACTGCACGATAATCACTTGACGTGAAAGACTTATCGTTCAAGGATTGCAGAGAAACAGACATTGAAACTCGACGCTGCAACGATTTGTTCTGCTTTTTAAACATTTCAGTGGTATTTCTAACGAAACTGTCCATTGTTTTTCTAAAAAAGGAAGATTTCCGTTCAAGGGGCGACTTCCCTATTGAATGCAAATCTAATTCTGATTGTGATAGACCTTCCCGTCTTGATAAGATGGTATGGTCTAAAGATAGCTTTCTGTCTCGAGTATTCTCATTAGCTTTTCCATTGGGTATAATATTATTGCAATTAACGTTGATTAAATCACTTTGGCTACTGTCGCAGTTATTATTTGAAGAATCTGTTGATTTTTCTGTAAAAACCGGTTCATTAGTTACGTTGTTACTAGTACTATCTCTGTTTTCTTGGAATGAATTATTTGCGTTTCCATTATCAGTCTGTTGGGTTGATTCCCTGGAACTACTATCACTATCTATTTCAATTTCCTTTTCCTCTGCACTAGAAAGTATAACATCTGGATTCGTCGCACTCAATAATTCCGTAGAATTCTGAGTAGTTGAAGATTCTTCAAAGCAGTCGTCTTCATTAAAGTCCTTATTATTCATAACTTTGCTGCCCGGGGGTGCCTTCAAACGCATACTGCTATTCATTTTAACAGTTCTCAGTATTTCTTTTATTTTTATATTTTCCTTAAAACTTTTCACATCTGTTATGAATAAAGGTTGTTTGTCTTTAGCAGAACTCTTTCCGGGCTTTTCCTTTTTCATTTTCTTAAATCTTTCCATAATTTTCCGCTGTAATTCTATTAAGTTTAACCTCAAAATAAATATCACTTTTATTATGGGCCACGATTCACAACACAAAGTTACATATGGCTATTGAGAAATATCAGCTGCGCTCGACAGCGTCACACCTGTATAAATCGCTTAATCACAGTGAAGGAAAAGTGACGATAACACATTATTATCGGAAAACCTATAACTAAAGACCGTAAAATTTTATGGTAGGCTCGGTACTAGTCATCTAAGTAATATTTTTTAGAAATAAAATCTATTTTATTACACAGAAACAATGTTAATAGGTTCAATATAAGTTTTGATGATTTCAGCAATACTTATCAGAGAGATAGCGTTGAGACATTATCTAGCTCCTTCAGATTATCAGTGATAATATGCCATACCTACCTATATCGTAATTTTCATTGCTTCTATCAGAAGACGATGATCGTCATACAAATTTTTCTTTAATGCGCAATAAAACATTTTTCCACTAGGTTTATTTTGGTACAGTGTATATATTTTGATTTAGTAAACATTTGCTTTAAAACAAAGACGGATCGCCGGCCCGTATCAGCTAAAGGTTTAGTTAACTGGGTCGGCTCAAACAAAAATAAGGTTTCAATGATAAATATCTGCAACGTAATTGTTGGAATAATTATTTTGCTACATCTAAAACACATACATAAATTACGAGTGTTTATCGTTTGAGACACTGATAAAACAAATATATACCTAATTAATATTGGTTATGATATGAATCCTTATCAGTAAATTGTTTAAAGATAACATTGCGAATGGTTACGACATTTTATTACACGGCGACTCTATTAAAAGTTGGTGTTTGTATCTATACAACAGCAAAATCAGTTTCATATGGAAATTTAAAAAAGCAAAAATATGCTTCCGTTTTTCCAGCGGTAAAATGTCCTTCAAATACCTTACAATTACGCTGCTTACAATTACCAATAAATTGCACTTTACCGGCAATCTACCCTTTATAGTTGGGTATTTTAAAGCTACGGAAATGCCTTTTCAGTCATAAGATAAGAAAATTCGATTGTAAATCTGGTTCACGATGAAACATTTATCATACATAAACATAATATATTATATCATGATCAATTAAAGAATAACATAAAAATACAATAAAAGCAATGTGAAAATTCTTGGAACTGCAAAGCTGCGTATATATCCTCATAACTTTACCACTTTCATATTCTTCTACAAATAGAAAGATTTAATATTTGCTAGTAAAACGAATCGTATTGTCTCTATAAAATGTACTTATAACACGTACAAGACCATAGCAAGAATATTTCAAGTTTTTTACTTTGCTTTTTATTCCACTACTAGTTAGTTCTTGACTACAATCTCACCTGCTGGTAAGTGATGATTCAAAGATGGTCACGGGCTGTAAGGGTTTCAATGAGGGTACTAGTGGTCCTACTCGACATTAAACCCATACCAAATCGGTTTTTACACGACATCGTACCGGAACGCTTGATGGCACGTCTTTGCCGGTAGAGTGGTAACCGCCTCCCACCAGACCAGAAACGAGAAAATTCAGTAATAATATACCTATTCCCAAATGGACCCGCCGGGGATTGATCCCTTGACCTCCCACTTGTAAGACCACGGCACTCTCACTGCCAAGTAGGTCGTCAAAATTATGACCAACCAGGTGACATGACTATGCACAGTCTCATGGAGTTTGGGAAGAAATGATATTCCTTGACAAGCGGTGGTAGCCTTGGTTCATACGTGGCCGTGGGCCTACTTAATCGGGTGATCGCAGGTTCAATTCTCGGGCAGGCACTTTCTTCAGTTATGTGCCTTCATGCTTCTACAAAGTATTAAGAAGATTTAAAAAGATGAATGAAATCGGCTAAGTCGTTCTCAGGCGAAGGTTTTTTTTAAATATTTAACTATACACATAGAAACAGTACTGTGCTGCGAAAGGATGTCAGCATCACATATCAAAAACATCTTTTTCACCCACAAATACTATCTACGGCCTACCAAACAGGTCTATTCTATTCGTTTTTAAGCGTTATAGTTCGGTGAATATCTTCTTCTTTTAATATATAAAATTCTCGTGTCACAGTGTTTATAACAAAACTCCTCCGAAACGACTTGACCGATTCTTAAGAATTCTTTTGCGTATATTCGGTAGGTCTGAGAATAGGACGTAAACAATTTTTCATACCCCTAAAACACCTCAATCCACGCGGACGGAATCGCGGGCATCAGCTAGTCATACTAATTATAACTGCGAAAGTGTGTTTATTTGTTGGTTTATTGGTTTGTCCTTCAATCACGCCGCACAGATGTGATTTTTGGCCTGGAGAGTGACATAGGCTTCTTTTTATCCCGGAAAATTAAGGAGTTCCCGCAGGAATCAAAAAACTTAAACCACGCGGACAAAGTCGCGGGCATCAGCTAGTAAAATATAAATCCACTCGGTCGAAGTCACGGATGGTTAACCAGTTTGAAATTAATACCCTGCTCGAACATGCATATGAGTACAAATAAACTTGCGCACTTTATCTTCAGTTGGAAGACTCACATGAGCTTGTAGCTCATGTGAGTTTCTAAGTAAGTTCTAATTAGTCAAGATATCCTCAAAAGCTTTGCATAGATGCTATATAATATTCACATCGCCGATCTTTATAAACTCAGTTACATCTAGAACGGGAAAATTGCGAAACTATGCAAGCTAGCAAGCTTTATTGCATTTATAAAGTTAACTACTTAGCTTTTGCGTCGTTTTCATTTCTCGAAAAGCATTTAATCTAATAGGTACGGTCGACGGCAAAAGTCCATACATAGCTCTAAGGCTAAAACCGCGTGCAAGTCATTACTTGAATCACTCACGTGCTCACTCACAGATGAAAAACTGTCAATAATATTATCAACCTTAAATCAACTACATAAGGTTCAACCGATTTCAGTTCAATACTATACCTGCCTATTACCATAAACTGTCAACAATATCAACCTTATGACATTAGCATTAGGTTTACAACATTTCTAATCAATAACCTTGTCTATTGTGATTGTTTATTTCATCACATTAACAGTAACCACTCGCAGTGTCGTTATAATATACATAGTTGGTATACGATGCATCATATTATGACCTATATAGGTTCGAATCTCTAGTGCAATTTTTATTTTGATTTGAATGAATGATTGTATGTTATTTTTTATTATAATAGATCTTCATTTACAGACTTATCATCCATTTATAAACACAAACAGTAAGAATTCGGTAAAAAATAGCTTACACGGGGTCGAGATTTGAACCTGCAACAGTTGCGTTGCGCAATCCGAGCAGTTCCACGCCTCGCCATTGAACTCACTTACTTGGGTGTGAAATTATCGATATTATTCAGCTATACAGTACCTACAAGCTGAACGACTTATATTATACGACTGCAAGTGTGTGGGTGTCCGACCGCATGCAAAGCACCTTGTTTGCTAATTCTATATGGACTTTTGACGTCGACTGTACATACCATACTCTATTTATAATTTAACCTATTTGTAAGGGCAAAAACAGACAGGATAAAATGACCGCGCGAATCACTCGCGTCATTCGCGTATATTACAATACAATTCGTCGTGTCGTGGTTGTCTGTTCAGCTCTATAAAAATAATGATGTCCTCCCGACCGAATTTCGGCGGCGCGGGCGGTTAATCTCCATATTAGCCATAGAAATATTATACTTTGTGCACTAGTGTGTGCGCATCACAGGTGCACTCTCTCTTCCCTCCTTCAAAGCCCGATGGGACGGAAATTCGACACGAGCGGGGAGAGACAGACGCAGGACCATCGATGAAAGAAAGTTAGTTAAGCCATATGCGACCAAAAATTTATTAAATTTATTATTGAGACAGACAAATTAATACAGATTATACCATTCTTTTCATTGTACGGTAAGTTTCTATTTGGGCTTGCTTCAGCTGAGCAGCAGACTCAAGAAAAGAGAGAAAATAAAAACTTCTACGTATATTAGAATTTTATTAAGTTATATAAATATTAAACTTGAACAATATTAATTTTATTCCAATCCCGCCTACGCGGTGCTACGTAGCTACGGACCTACGGGTGAGCTACGAAAAGAGAAATGTAGAAATAAACTTTTTCAACACACTTGCTCATAAATTGACTCTAATTTCACTTCAATTAGGCACATAATGACACCTATAATCAAACTGTGACTTTTTTATTACTATTATTCACAAGTGAGTTATATAGAGTTTTTATTTTATTTTATCTACTAATGAAAATTATTTTTTAGTATTATTATTATTCACAAGTGAGTTACAGTTTTTTTAATTTTATCTACTAAATAAAATTATTTTTTGTATTATTTTCTTCACAAGTGTGTTGAAAAACGTCGTATGATACACGTGTGTATTGATGATTACCGACATTATACACTTGTACCATAATGTACTATTATTTAATGTTCAATTTTCAAAAAGTGAAATATTAATGGAGAACTGTATTACATAATTGCTTGAAGAAATAAAAACGAACAGAGATTTGATCCCACAAAATCACTCAACATTTTAACAAAAAATAATATTAATAAGTAACTATAGATTATTATCGACTGATTATTATCGACAGGTTTTAACGGAGGCTTATCGACAGTTAATCGAAAGTTTATCGACAGATTATTGACACACATCGACATATTATCGACAGATTATCGACCAAATTATCGACAGATTACAGAAAGATTGATTATTAATTTTAAATTAGTATAATATCTAGGCCTAAAGACATTGTTCATGCTGTCTCGTTTTACTTCTTGGCACTTCTTATTACTTCTTGGTTATTTCTTGGCAGGCACGTCTGGCACGTCGAACTCGCTGACTTGTGCGTCCACAAGCTGCTTGCTTCTTAGCTTAACGATTGCGTGGCTCGGCACGTTGGGATCCTCCATTTCGAACTCTATCAAACCTGGCAAATAAAAATAACTTATTAATCATTAATTCGACTGCCTCGTTGGTCTCGTGGTTGGCATGTCCGACTGCGGCCGACGAAGTCCCGGGTTCGAGTTCCGGGTATTCTCAGGACTAGCCCGGACTTAGGAAGTTGGCGGTGTTTCACCCCCTTGCCTCGGACAGCACGTTAAGCCGTCGGTCCCGGTTATTATCACTGACATGATAATAGTCGTTAAAGCCGCCAACCTGCACTGGAGCAGCGTGGTGGGTCTAAGCTCTAATTCCCTTTCTCCTATAAGAGTGGAGGCCTGTGCCCAACAGTGGGACGTTAATGGGCTGTATTGTGGTAGTGGAATCATTAATTAATTATTTATAAAAAGATGATGGCTGCGACTCTGTACGTGATAACCTATGTATGATCCGAAATATTACCCAAACAAAACTGATGTCGGTTCGTTTTTCTGTTGCGGCATGATCCAAGGACAAACCAACAAACATATACCTATTTGTTTGCATCTATTATCTATCTATATATATAAAAATGAAACCCGTTTTCCTTGGTCACGGCATCACGCGTGAATGGCTGGACCGATTTCACTAATTCTTTTTTTGTTGTATTTGTTATTATTAGGAGAAGGTTCTTACGGAAAAAAATATTAAGAAAATCTCTCAGAAATATTGAAAAATATACATTTAATTTTGCATACTAAGGCGGTACGAAGTTCGCCGGGTCAACTAGTTTATAATATTAGTACGGATTCGGATACTAGTACCAATTAGTGGCAATCCTAAAACTATTGGATGTCTACTTTGCGGAAGTCCATGATGAAGCTTAATTCGCTATAATCCGCCAAAATAGACAAATCTATGTGGTACCTACAACGTGTAGCTAGCGATATGCAGTATCCTTAAAGTCTACCTGTCTGTAGTCTGTCAACGTGGTAGTATGTTTTCAATTCTATACCACGTTTCAAAGCAACCTTTATCGGCTTAAATTCATTATTTCAAAGGGTATACAGTCTGAGAGCTTTACAAAACTGATTCTGTCCGCTTTCCTCGTGACTTAAAAGATTAAAGTTTAGCAAACGGTTAGCACTATACTGTCAAAGCAGAAAGCTTTTGACTAAATGCTTTGGTACGTGTTACCCAACTTTACACATGTGACGGTCACGGTTTGAAAATGTTTACCAATTTTCAAATTAGATTATTTTGTAACATTACGTGCAGTTAGGTCTACAACACCATAGCCAGGTATTTATTACGTTTCAAAGTTATCATAAGGTTTCAAGCATCGAACTCAACAAAAAGATTATTATTAAAGACTTTTTCATAACGACAACAATAAGCAGAATCCATGTTCCGTCATAAAACTCAATTATTTGTATCAAGTTTGACACGTAATATCATCGTATTTGTTAAAGAGACATTTTCTTTAAAATATTAAAAACCTTTAAATGCAGTTTTATAAACTAAAAAACATATTCACCGACTCTATACCGTTAATGTTAATGGGAATCTTCAAAACAAAACAAATGAGCCCACACTTAAGTGGCTTTACTAGACAATAGTAATTATTACCACCTAGATGCATCTTCAGACCCATAGGTCATTTTGACGACCTCCGTGGCGCAGTGTGTAGCGCTGTTGCCTTAACGTGTGGAGGTCCTGGGTTCGCAGGGTCGATTTGGGAATTTATAATTTCTTAATTTTCCCTGGTCTGGCCTGGTGGGAGGCTTCGGCCGTGGCTAGTTACTACTAGTGGCTAGCCCTACTGGCAAAGACGTGCCGCTAAGCGATTTAGCGTTCTGGTACGATGCCGTGTAGAAACCGAAGGGTTATAATATAACTGCCATGCCCCTAATAGGTTAGCCCGCTACCATCTTAGACTGCATCATCACTTACCATCAGGTGAGATCGCAGTCAAGGGCGAGCCTTTAGTGGATAAAAAAAAAATCATCAGATATATTGGAAACGTTAAAGCAAATCAAAGAAGAAGAATCGCTGGAAGTGCAGTGAACATACGCCAACGGATATCCTAAATTATTATCAAGCGCTTTTCACTAAGTAAATTTGTACATACCTCCTTCCGCTACCACTTCCTCTTTGTAGTTATCTCTCATGAACCTCGCAAGTATGTTGTTGTAGAACAGGCGGGCGCCATTGCGGACCTCTTGCGTCACTTCCATTTTAGATACAGCTTGAACCAACATGTTAATCTTCTGGCGCGCCGTCGCTAGTAATTTATCGACTGTAAAGTAATAATTTAACTATTTAATGTACTATTTGAGGGACTTAATAAAAATAATACCTACTCAAATTAATCAAATGGCAGCGACTTTTTCTGTACGCCAAAACACACACGTGGTTATTACGTATTTTGGGAGATCCTCTATTTAATAATAACTAAAAAAAATTGACATAGGCAACATCCGAACTGGTGCAGCTGATGTAAGAGTATTCATCAGTGGCGGAAAGTAGAACAACCCTTATTATCTCTCGGTATTTCTGAGGCGTGATTTAGCGTCGCCGCCTTAAACCAAGTTGTAATATTATACACTCACAGTCATCTTCAAGTACGGGTATTGGTTGGATCACATCCTCGACTGCATACTTTATAGCTGATGGGGCACCCTTTTGAGGTCTGGTCACATTAGGAGCACCTGTCAAAAAATTCATTGGCATAAGCGACGAGCTATTGTTTGAGTGACGAGTAATTTTCTTATATTATCATTAAAATAATAGGTAAGTAGTGAAAGCTTTTGCTGCCTTGTCTGGTTTGCTACGTTTATGTTGGAACTAAAAGTTAGGCATATGGATGCCCGTCCAGTAAAGGGCAAAACACATAGGGAGCGGGCGCGGGTCGGGTGCGGGCCGGGTCGGGTGTCAGGCGGGTTGAATTCCTTGTACGTATATGAACGACATCACACAGAACGCGGCCGCGGGTCGGGCGCGTGGCGAGTGACGCTGTGTGATGATCATGACGTCGTCCATATAAATACAAGGAATTCAACCCGCCTGACACCCGACCCGACCCGCGCCCGACTCGCGCCCGCTCCCTGTGTGTTTCGCGCTTAAAGCGGACCAATCAGAATATTGATAGATGACACTAATATAGGTACATAATCTGACACTAGGACTAGCTTTGAAAATTACATTTAATTGAAACAAAATATTAAAGATTTATTATAAAACACGGTAGGTAAACATAATATCTACCTAATAGCAATTCAATTATAGGTATTTATCTGACATTAATTAATCATAAAATATATTTTGTATGTAAATCACTTAACTATCAAATACACTGAAATTTCACGGAATAAATGAAATTCGTGTAGGTTCTGCAATGTCAAATTATGTTCTAGTGATTTCAAGCTTGTATAATATGTATGTTTATACTATAAGTATGGCTGAATTCCAGAATGTCGGACCATTTAGGTACCGAATGTGTTTTGCATAATAATATTTCAGGTAAGTACCTACTTTAATTAAATGTTGCAGTTTCAGTATATTATCAGCTGAGAAAAATTGAAGTAGGATGTATTGGATCGGATCAGATCAAATTGAACAAAGTCGGAGTGAATCGGATTCGAATATAAGAAACAATAATACGTTTTTCTGACGGTATTTCTGAACGGTTTGTGATTCCTGCCATATTTTTCTTGTGTGAGTTAGAGATACTTACATTTAAACGTTTGTAATTATAAATAACGATATTTTCGTAAGAATTACCTATATCAAAACATACCTAAATTATTAAACTTTTATTAGATAGTTAGTTTTTTTATGAGAAAGTACAACATAATAAAATATTACATGAGATATAAAAATATGCAGTGTATGACGGCTGGAGTTACTGAATGTTTCGTAAAAGAACCTAGTCAAATCGAATCGCAATAATTCGTCACATACATAAACCTTTTATATTTAAAATAAAAATGCATCGATAACCCCTTTTTTGGGTGGTAAAAATATCTTGATTTGTCGGTAAAAGTGGTGTGCTTATGATATGTCAGGACTTTACCACCGATTCGGAAAGGACTTTGATGTAGGCTGTCACTGTTTCCTTCTTCAAAGAATTTGGGACAGAGATAGGTTGTACCCGGTGAAGGGCATAGACTAGTTTTTATCCCGGAAAATGAGAGTTCCCGCGGGAATCAAAAAACCTAAGTCGCGGGCATCATTTATTTATAAAGTGTACTCTTCTAACTCTTACCAACACTGGAAAGCAGTTGATCTATCTGCTGCAGGGAGGTCTTCATCTCGATGATAAGTCGGCCCTTCTCGTCCAGCGCCCGCGTCAGCTCCCGCTCTTCGCGCTCCTCTGCCGCAAGCGCTGCCCGGATCTGCTTCTTCTCTTGGATGTGTCTAGTAAAAGCAATGGAAAATTCAAATTAACGGGCCCTATGGATTATTTTTGTGATTTTTGCAAGCTTTTTATGAAAGCTTTAAATAACTTTGATGCTTTTAGAAACTTGATTGACTACAATTTTCTCGGTATAAATATTTTCAGAAGATTGCTCCACAGTTGTAATTTATAATTGTGCATTTATGGCGAGTTAAATTTCTAGTTCATTGGTTAACATGGACTTCCGTTAGGTAACGCTTACAACTATCCATCTCTTCGCATCGATTTGGACTCTTATAATATAGTCAAGACTTTCAACTGCCATTTTTATGAGTGGACAAGTAAAAGCTCTTGACTGCGAACTGATGTGATGGTTTGAATAAACAATGAATTCATGTTTCAGTGTGATTCAATTATGGGTTTACCAAGTAATGTAATTACCGGTACCACCAATTCGTTTCTATGCGCTCTCTCTTTCTGCGTCGTATTCCTCATTACTAAGGGTCGTGACCCCATTCCATTAATCACATAATGTTAGGTATATTCTTGGAATAATAATGCAGTGGACACCCACGTCCTTCCGCATACGACTCGACTATGAATATTTTAACTCTTAGGTTTGTTACGATTATTATCAGATATTAGTGATAATAACCGAGACCGACGGCTTAACGTGCTCTTCGAGGCACGGAGGAAACGAAATGCCAAATTTGAACCTCCAAATTCGGTCACCCATCCAGTTATCGACTTGAGTCAACGTTGCTTAACAATCGCAATGGACTGATAATATGCGTTGTCACAGCTAGGCCATTCGTCCCTCGCGTCGCGTACTACGCACTATCGTACTGGTATACCTACTGAATCTCGGCGGAACTAGTATTATGCGGTAGGGTGGTAGGGGGGTGTCTAAATTGCCCCATAGGGCAAATGAGCCGAAGAACTTCCACTAACGAGACCACATCGCTCGCCACTGCACCAGGGAGTTCGATAAAATAATATTTGTCGTGAAATATCGTCGTCACTTCCCAGAATTCAGTAAGTACCTACTGTAGAAACAGATAGAATTCAGTTTCAGTAAGACGTACTATTCTAAAGATCTTGTACAAGTAAATCTTAACCAAAGCCTGTGACTCGTTTGATACCGTTTGTCCAGCTAGCGGGGCTTAACAATCCACTTTGCCGTGCACTTTGATATTATAATCTGAAGCTTTGGCGAGTATTAAACTGGGATAGGAACATTAAATAACATTTGTTATTGTCCCACAAACGTATCTGATCTGGTGACAGCGTCGCTGCTATCACATTTAGTGTAGCTAATAAATAAGAAATAAAATATTATTAAAATAAAAGCGAAAACTAAACAGTCATAAATATTATCAGTTCCATTTTGGCTGCCGAGCCAGATAAGTTGTTGGGACTGTAAGTAGTAAATTCCCAAGTACCCTAAAAGTTTTCGCTCTAAGACCTCGCCGCGTCCTATGATTTTGGAACATAAAATTGTCCTGTGATATTAGTATACGATATATTTTTACATTTGGTTAGCAGAAAGAGGAAGTCACAAGAATTGCCAGTGCAGAGCTGCATCTATGTACACAATTGTAAAGATTTGTCCAAATAATAACGTGAGCTAAAATTAAATTAGTTGTGGTTATAAATCAGAAATAACATTATTATCAAACATATTTTTAGCTAAACGTTAATAAAAATACCATAGACCGACTAATATATATATATTATTTACAATAAGATTTGCCCCAAATTATACATACTCGTAAGTTACATCTTTTGATGTAAAGTGAGATTAAGTAAAGTGTTTTTGGGATAATCCCCGGGACAAACTTGGTCTAAAAAAGCAAATCATAAAAACCTTTTAACTTATATGAAATTAACGGCTTTAAGGCATCGATTTACATAAATGTTATTTTGTCAATTTGTATATATAGGGGTTAAAGTATGAAATTGCCAATTTGTACTGAAAAATTGAAATGCGTTTTTTTTTTAATTTAACATAATATTTATTTATTCAAAATAATTACCATTATTATCTATACATTGTTGCCATCTAATAGGAAGGTCATTTATACCTTTGCGATAGAACTCTGCTGATCTAGATTCGACAAACTGTGTGAAAGCATTTTGTACTGCCTCCTGAGAAGAAAACTTTTTATCACGTAGAAAATTGTCCAAATCACGAAAAAAATGGTAGTCCGTTGGAGCAAGGTCTGGCGAAAACGGAGGGTGACGATTGGTTTCTAATTGCAGTTCCTGTAGAGTTAAAACGGTTTTTCATGCTGTATAATGTCTCGCGTTATCATGGAGCAGTAATGGTGAAGATCGATTCATGAGTCGGGGCTGTTTCACTGCTAGTTTTGCTATCATTGTTCGGAGTTCGGCACAGTAGACATCTGCCGTTAATGCTTGACCAGATCGGAGAAAGCTATAGTGAATACCACCAAACAGTGACCATTACTTTTTTATTGGTAAGCTTTGCTTAGGGCACTGTTGCGGCATTTGACCTGGGGTCAGCCATTGCATTTTTCGGTTACGCTTTTTTTTATTGTAAAGAATCCACTTTTCATCACATGTCACAATTCGATCCAAAATTCCTTAATTTCTGTATCGATTCAACAAAGCAACACTAGTTTCAACACGCGTTTCTTTCTGCAGATCAGTCAAATCATGAGGCACCCATTTTTCATATTTTTTTATTTTATTGATTTGACGCAAATGAGTCAATATTGTTGGTAAGGTAACGTTAAATCATGCCGCTAATTCCTGGGTAGTTTGGCTCGGATCGGCTTCCACCATCTCTTTCAATTCATTGTTATTCACCTGTTCTTCCACGTGGTTCGTTCTTCAAATCGAAGTTTATTATTAGTAGTCCCCTCTCCAAATGATATTGCGAGCTCTTTCTGCCGCGTTAGTTCCTCGTCGGAACTCGTACTCAAAGATCACTCGAATTTTCGAAGTATCCATCTTTCTTAAAACAACTGAAAGTCGATAATCAATCACATAGGTACCATGTGAAAAAAGTTTCACTCAAAAATCTCAAACTATGAAGGTTCTATGTCAATTCGAAGTACATCCATACTAATATTATAAATGCGAAAGTCAGTTTGTTTGTTGGTTTGTTGGTTTGTTGGTTTGTTGGTTTGTTGGTTTGTTGGTTTGTCCTTCAATCACGCTTCAACGGCGCAACGGATCGACGTGATTTTTTGCATGGGTATATTTGAGGACCTGGAGAGTGACATAGGCTACTTTTTATCCCGGAAAAACAAACAGTTCCTGTGGAATAGGATGCTCTTTTTCTCGCATTTTTCTTCAATTAGGCGGCAACGGCACACCGGATAGAAGTGATTTTTTACATGGGTATAATTGAAGAACTGGAGAGTGACATAGGCTACTTTTTATCGCGGAAAAACAAACAGTTCCTGTGGAATAGGATGCTCTTTTTCTCGCATTTTTCTTCAATTAGGCGGCAACGGCACACCGGATAGAAGTGATTTTTTACATGGGTATAATTGAGGAACTGGAGTGACATAGGCTACTTTTTATCCCGGAAAAACTAACAGCTCCTGTGGGATAGTATGCTCTTATTCTCGCATTTGTTCATCAATTAGGCGGCAACGGCACACCGGATCGACGTGATTTTTTACATGGGTATAATTGAGGAACTCGAGAGTGAAACTGGCTACTTTTTATCCCGGAAAAACTAACAGCTCCTGTGGGATAGTATGCTCTTTTTCTCGCATTTTTTCTTCAATTAGGCGGCGACGGCACACCGGATCGACGTGATTTTTTACATGGGTATAATTGAGGAACTGGAGACTGACATCCATACTTCCATACTTATATTATAAATGCGAAAGTCAGTTTGTTTGTTGGTTTGTTGGTTTGTTGGTTTGTTGATTTGTCCTTCAATCACGCTTCAAGGGCGCAACGGATCGACGTGATTTTTTGCATGGGTATATTTGAGGACTTGGAGAGTGACATAGGCTACTTTTTATCCCGGAAAAACAAATAGTTCCTGTGGGATAGGATGCTCTTTTTCTCACATTTTTCTTCAATTAGGCGGCAACGGCACACCGGATCGACGTGATGTTTTGCATGGGTATAATTGAGGAAGTGGAGAGTGACATAGGCTACTTTTTATCCCGGAAAAACAAATAGTTCCTGTGGGATAGGATGCTCTTTTTCTCACATTTTTCTTCAATTAGGCGGCAACGGCACACCGGATCGACGTGATGTATTGCATGGGTATAATTGAGAAACTGGAGAGTGACATAGGCCACTTTTTATCCTGGAAAAACTTACAGCTCCTGTGGGATAGCACGCTCTTTTTCTCTCATTTTTCTTCAATTAGGCGGCAACGGCACACCGGATCGACGTGATTATTTACATGGGTATGATTGAGGAACTGTAGAGTGACATCGGCTTCTTTTTATCCCGGAAAAACTAACAGCTCCTGTGGGATAGTATGCTCTCTTTCTCGCATTTGTTCTTCAATTAGGCGGCGCCGCACACCGGATCAACGTGATTTTTTACATCCATATCCATACTAATATTATAAATGCGAAAGTCAGTTTGTTTGTTGGTTTGTTGGTTTGTTGGTTTATTGGTTTGTTGGTTTGTTGGTTTGTTGGTTTGTCCTTCAATCAAGTTTCAACGGCGCAACGTATCGACGTGATTTTTTGCATGGGTATATTTGAGGACTTGGAGAGTGACATAGGCTACTTTTTATCCCGGAAAAACAAATAGTTCCTGTGGGATAGGACGCTCTTTTTCTCACATTTTTCTTCAATTAGGCGGCAACGGCACACCGGATCGACGTGATGTTTTGCATGGGTATAATTGAGGAAGTGGAGAGTGACATAGGCTACTTTTTATCCCGGAAAAACAAATAGTTCCTGTGGGATAGTATGCTCTTTTTCTCGCATTTGTTCTTCAATAAGGCGGCAACGGCACACCGGATCGATATGATTTTTTACATGGGTATAATTGAAGAACTGGAGAGAGACATAGGCTACTTTTTATCCCGGAAAAATAACAGCTCCTGTGGGATAGTATGCTCTATTTCTCGCATTTCTTCTTCAATTAGGCGGCAACGGCGCAACGGATCGACGTCATTTTTTGCATGGGTATATCTGAAGACCTGGAAAGTGACATAGGCCACTTTTTATCCCGGAAAAACAAACAGTTATACACGTATATCTTAGAAACCTTCAAGGCAAGAGTGAATAGGCATCTTCTAGGCAAGCGCGTTCCAACCTAGACCTCATCATTGCTTTGCACTAAGCATGATTGTCGTCAAGCGCAAGCCTATCTCACAATAAAAAAAAAAAAAAAAAGTTCCTGTGGGATAGTATGCTATTTTTCTCACGTTTGTTCTTCAATAAGGCGGCAATAGCGCAACGGATCGACGTGATTTTCGCATGGGTATATTTGAGGACCTGGAGAGTGACATAGGCTACTATTTACTTCGGGAAAACAAACAGTTTCCCGGAGACTTTCACACAGTCTGATAGTATAGTCTAGATCTTGGAAAGTAACATAGGCTACTTTATGTCCCGGAAAATCTAATAGATCCCACAGGATAGCATGTTGTTTACAGTAGCGTGTTAAAATAATGCTCTGCCCTGTGTCCATAACTGTCCACTGACTAAATATACTCCTCCCTTCTCCTTTGCGGCGTAATGTAATTGTTCCAGTAGTGTCCGATGGACTAATCGGTTACATGCTGCTGCAACTATGCGACATCGTTTGTATAATCAGGAATCTGTATAACGGGTAACCTATAGCATTGTGTTTTCTTTCGTAGATATCGTGAATATTTTTTCGAATATTTTTCATTTTTCGTTCATGAAAAACCTAGCTCTTGCCTTTCGATGAAATACGTCGATACTGAACGTCTCAGTATTCTTCTCCATGGCATCCTCTTGCATACTTAATTTAAATACAGTTTTCTAACAAAAACTCATTTATTGGACCCTTGAGCCACGCGAGCGATGCCGCGGGTAATAGCTATCGTGAATATTTTTTCGAATATTTTTCATTTTTCGTGCATGAAAAACCTAGCAAGACGTATTTCATCGAAAGGCAAGACCTTTCGATGAAATACGTCGATACTGAACGTCTCAGTATTCTTCTCCGTGGCATCCTCTTGCATTCTTAATTTAAATACAGTTTTCTAACAAAAACTCATTGATTGTTCCCTTGAGCCACGCGAGCGAAGCCGCGGGTAATAGCTAGTATTACAATAAAACGGTAATTTCATACTTTAACCCCTAACTATTATTAATAATTATAGTCTCTGACAGATAGACAGAGGGGCGGGCAGACGTAAAAGTGAAATAGATTAAAGGGCCTTCGCTACGCTTGTACAATGAAATACACACACACTCCATACATACACACACGCACTAATAAAATAATCCAATGTAGGTACAATGATATTAACATTTAATAATTAAATCAACCTAACAATATAATTAAATAAATATAAAAATAATTAATATTAAAAATGCGAAAGTGTGCATATTTGTCTGTTTGTCTGCTACGCTTTCACGGCCCATCTGTTCAACCAATTTTGATGAAATTTGGTATGGCGATAGTTTGTATCCTGGGGAAGGACATAGGCTCATCCCGGAAAATAAAAAAGTTCCCGCGGGAATCAAAAAATCCTAATCCACGCGGACGAAGTCGCGGGCATTTCATCTAGTTAATTAATAATAATGATAATTGAATAATAAAGAATATTTAAATAATATTGTGCTAAAATATTTTTTACTGTCTATTGTATAACTAGAATTATTGAAAGCATATTATTGTAAAAGGTTCGGAGGAAGGTGACGACACTGGTTACACAAGTTATCTATCTTAGTACGAGTGTCTAAGCACTCCTTTGTTCATGAAAAATAAGTATCTTGACTAGTTTTTTTAATTTTTTAAATATATAGGCTAGCGCTTGGCTGCAATCAGACTTGCATGCAAGAGGTGATGCAGCCTAAGGTGGAGCGCGCTTGCCTAGAAGATGCCTATTCACTCTTGATTTGAAGGTACCCGTAGCGAAAAAATCCTATGTCTATGGAAGGTACCTATATTAAAAGAAGACGGGAAAACGAAAGCCGGAAGGGCATTCCATATCCTAGCGGTTCGAATTAGAAACGAGGAAGCAAATCGCTTCGTACGAGCCCGCGGAATTTCGACTGCGTAAGGGTGCAGACCTTGTCGATGCCTTGCGGTTCGATAATAAAAAGGTGACGGAGGAACCAGATTGAATAGTTCTTGAGCACACTCTCCGAAATATATCCGGTAGAAAACCGACAGACAAGCAACTTTGCGCCGATGTTCTAAGGTTTGCAGCTTCGAACTGACCAGCGCTTTGTTGCCAATAAGTCTCCTGGCGTGACGATTCACCGAATCCAATGCGTCAAGCTGGTACTTGGCAGAGCCATCCCATAAATGGCTGCAGTACTCCATGCACGATCGAACTTGTGCTTGGTACAGTATAAGAAGCTGTTCCGGCGTGAAGTACCGCTTGACTTTGTTGAGGATGCCAAGTTTCTTATCAGCTGGTTTTGCCTTGGATTCGATGCATTTTAAGAAGTACCTATGTACTGTATTTGTACATATTGTTATGGAAGAGCGGGGTCGCCCGCCCCAAGTACTAGTTACTACTGGGGTGGCCCCAATCACTATGTAATTTTGTAATCTATTGGTTAAAGAAATAAATATTTTTGTATTTTGTATTTTGTATTTGTATTTGTTGTGTTGTTGTATTCACAATAAATAAATTGAATTTGAATTTTATATGATTTATGTGCCGTATTAGACTACTGGGAAAAGCCCTACTAGTTCAACGGTTGAACTTATCCGCCGTACTAGTGCACAGCTGTTTGAATCAATAAACATAGAATTGTATTGAATATGCACGTAAGGATTTACAGACGCGGGCAAAAACCAATGAGTAAGGTAATATTATATGTATACTCGTGTGGTAATATCCTGTATGTCATTAAAGCTCAAATGATGTAGCAACGGAGCTTCATTGTAATCAAAATGTTACTGCTTCTCGAATACGCCGAATCAAATTATTGCATTTCGCGTTCAATGAGTTTTGAGTTCCGGTGGGAAATTTGATATGTTGAGACTACAGCGCTCCGAATGGCTGCAATATTTTGCAATTTAAACAAAGTTTTAATGCAATTATAACTTTTTAACTTCTTGATATCTGGTTTTCTTAGTGTTACTGCTGTTTATCCATAATAGTGCGTTTACATTAGGTCGTATTCGACTGCAGCCAATTTCGGTCATAACCGACATAAGGAAACTTAAGCTAATGACAATAACCGAAAATCGATAGGTAGGTACGTCGGTAAGTCGTTCGGTCACCGACCACAAGTAAACAGGACTTTGGTTTACGAATACAAATACAATTTGGTAGACGAATCCGGTTAAACCATATGCGGCCGACGCGTTCATATTTTACACACCGAATGGTCACCGTGTAAACGCGCCATAACTTAAAATATATTTATGTATGGATTTTCAGTATCGACACAACCTGAACGAAGACTGTGTAAAACGAATAAGAAATAAAAATTGCAAAGACATAGGTATATACTTAGACTCATTCATGAAACACCGAATAATACCTAACTATTAACCCACGATGCAGACATTTCGACGTACGAGGAAGGCCGGTATGGATGCCTCAATCAATCAATTAGGTACACATATTGACATCCATTACTTACATATAAAACATGATGGTGATAATTAGTTGCGGTATTTTAAAACTAAAGCTACGAGGGTTCCAATCGCGCCCAGGGTCTGAGAAGAGCCCACAACAAACTCAGCTGGGTAACTCAGGCATAAAACTCCTTTACCTCAGATTGCTCTCTTAAATACCTAGGTACAAACGGATGGAAATATACCAACAATGGGAATGTGAAAGAGGGCTTTTGTTGGGCGCTATATAATTGTCTTTGGCGGCCCTTCTCCGTGCTATTTTTTTAATTGCAAGATAGGCTTGTGCTTGACGACAATCATGCTCAAAAGCAATAATGAGTTATACGCCTAGGTTGCGCACATTATTTTCTTTACAACCGCAAAGTTTCTACGCATGCATCCCGCTGTCCGCTCGCCCACTAGTTCTCGAACTACATTATTGGATTTGCCGTCGCATTGTTACCACAGAATAGGTAATTAATAGAACATTGTTACTTCGTGGAAACATCACCTGCACAGAGTTGGGCGCATCCAAGCGCCGCACGTCTACATAGTTAATACTCAAAGGGCTTCTGATTGGATTGTTACTATATGAAGTAATTACACTTATGTAATTTGCAAGGCGACATATCATTAATTCTATAATTAAATTCAAACAGCAGCTGCCCGGAACTTCCTCTACTATGTTGAATACTTTGAAAGCCCCCAACGTGTTATAAGTTTAACGTATGTATCTTTGTATCTCCCAAAACAGATGGACCGGTCTTTAGTTAGCTTTATAGTTTTAAGATACCGTAACGGATTATCACCATCATGTTGAAGTGAAAACTTCTTTAGGTGCGTTGAGCATTTTTGGTAGGGGGTAAAAATGTGGAATACGCGAGACCGACACCATTCTTCAAAAGACAAAAACTCCTTAAGTATAATAATTAATAATATAGTGCATTCGTAATTAAACTTTAATGCTTTAGTTTTAAGGTTTATAGTTGAAATATTTTTATTATAATTATTATCGGTATAGATTTAGCTCTCATACCCGCATATAAAATAAATATATATACATATGGCCAAAAGAGTTATAATAAACTTACGTAAATAAAAATAAATTAATAAAATTACATACTCAAATACACAAATAAATAGTTGTAGCGGGCGGAGGATTACACCCCGGCAGGGGAGACCAGACGGCCGGGGGTCAGGGGGACAGGTTGAGAAACCGGCGGACTATCCTAGCCGAGTATTATTATTATTATTATTTAATAAGAAAATAAAAATTAAATATTCGTTTTCACTTCTATCGGCAGTCCCTATGACGGCAAATTTTTTATTCTGAATTTATTTTATGTTCTGTGGAACGGCATCCCGAACCAGCGCGGCGGTAGACTTACTTGATGCATCAAAAGCAAGTTTTCAAAGTTTACTTATTTGAATAAAAATCACATGGATTTGAATTTGTGGCTCCAAAGTACACGTTGATGCCGAGATAAAAGTAAACAGCAGATAGGCAACAGAGCACCGCTTGCAAAATCGTCTGGCTGCCTGTAACAGTACTGCAATAATCTTTTTAGCCGTAACGAAGATAGACAAAGGCAAAAAGGCGAAAAAAAATTACGATACGAAAAATATACGATATTTTCAATTTTTTGCTCGTATGATTTTTCTATCGAAGCTTTCTGTACATTGTTGTTTGTTAAATCCAGATTTGATGGATCCGCCTAAAAGCTACCTATATTTTGATGCTGGGTATCCGGTTGCTTACTTTAAAACGTATTGATAAA
The DNA here is from genome assembly GCA_923060345.2 of Erebia aethiops. Taxonomy (NCBI): domain Eukaryota; kingdom Metazoa; phylum Arthropoda; class Insecta; order Lepidoptera; family Nymphalidae; genus Erebia; species Erebia aethiops. The sequence goes on along the minus strand of OV281079.1, from coordinate 5,754,320 downwards.
AGTAGGGCTGCCAGGCGTACAGCTAACACCGTACAATGGCTTTATATGGCTGTGTCAGGCCAGGAAACGGGAGTCCGTGCTTTGGGGTAGGCCTTTGCTGGTAGGGTGGTACCTAAATAGCCACAGCCCACCAGACCAGACCAGAGAAAATGGAGAAGTTTCATGATGTTGTGAATATCATATTTAACACAACGGAAGTAAACTATATCTAGATAAATATTAATAAATCACTGGTTGTTTTTAATCCTTAGTTTTAAGATACCGTTACCCATTATCACCATCATGCTTTTTAAGTAAGTAATTTTTAGACGAAAATAAGTGTACCTACAGTGTACCTATATTTAATAAATGACTTGAATCTTGAATCTTGAATTCATCAATAAATGACAGAAATAACGATTTAAAAGTTTCATTATTTAATGTACACCGATTGCTGTATCTTAGTCGAGTGAGAAATTTTGTGAGTGTGTTTTAATACCTAGCCGAGATTTAATACTTCAAAATTATCTTCACAAACAAATTAAATGTTTTTAATTCAATTAAGTCACCTTAATCTATTTATTTCTTTTATTCGGTTATTCGGCTTTATAAAATCGGTTGATAGGGTGGTGTGACGTCACACCACAAATTAAATGTTTTTAATTCAATTAAGTCACCTTAATCTATTTATTTCTTTTATTCGGTTATTCGGCTTTATAAAATCGGTTGATAGGGTGGTGTGACGTCACACCACAAATTAAATGTTTTTAATTCAATTAAGTCACCTTAAGTCCATTTATTTCTTTTATTCGGTTATTCGGCTTTATAAAATCGGTTGATAGGGTGGCGTGACGTCACACCACCCCACTTGCAAGCGCAACTTTAAAGTTCAATAACTTTTTCATTTGTTGAGATATTTTAATGATTCTTTTAAATTTTTGTTTTATTTTGTCTTAATTTTTAAACAAAAATTAAAAAAACATGGTAAACTTTTCCATTAAGAAATTATAAAATGCTACTGCCGGGGATTGCACCCGTGCCCTCCCACTTATAATACCACAGCGCTCACCACTGCACCATAGAAAATTGTACAGTGCAACAACCCTATTTGATAACCATCCTATAAAGAGTCTTATCATGTACAACATGCATCATTACCTAGGTAAGTAGGTACCTACAACGACTTCCCTAAAGAAAATTCTTGACGATATGGTAAAGTGAGGGCCAAAACACACTACTGATAAGACAGGACAAAACGTTAGTATGAAACGTCGGACCGCGCTTGATGGACAGATTTGCCTGAAACGGTGAAATGATTTTCCCATACGTTGTGGTTGTGTACTTAAGCACATGGCATTTTTCTACGCGCAGACAACAAACATTTTACGAATGCACGTTCATGCGTTTTCAGTCCCAAAAGATTGTTGCAATTGTAACTGCACACAGGCGCATACAACGCGCGTTTGAAGCGCGTCTAAGTCTCATTGTGTCGACCGATGCTATCTTACTATTGTTACGGAGATTAACAAAAGGATATGAACACGCGTCTGTACTCTGTATTGAACGTAGGTGCGGTGACTGAATTGGACCTGTGGCCTGCTCAAAGGTTTTCGGCTGCGACTGATGAATGAAATATTATCGTACACCAATACAAGAAACACATACAATACACAATAGAACCGCAACCACGCAATTTGTAGGACAATATTATGACAGTTAAATTATATAAATAAATACTAGATGATGCCCACGACTTCGTCCGCTTGGATTAAGGTTTTTTGATTCCCGCGGGAAGTCTAATTTTCCGGGATAAAAAGCAGCCTATGTCCTTCCCCTGGATACAAACCATCCCTATGCCAAATTTCATCAAAATCGGTTGAAGAGATAATTTTTTTATTCCCGCGGGAACTCTTGAATTTTCCGGGATAAAAAGTAGCCTATGTCCTTCCCTGGGATACAACCTATCCCTGTACCAAATTTCATCAAAATCGATTGAACAGATGGGCCGTGAAAGCGTAGCAGACAGACAGACAGACACACTTTCGCATTTATAATATTAGTATGGATGGATTAACTAAGTAAAAATAAAAAAAATTGCTGGTTAGGAATCATTTTCGATGACCTCGCTATCGATACATGTTCTCTCACGGATCTCTTTCACCAAACCATACATTTAGTAGGACAAATATTTTTTCGAATAATTTAGATAATTATCATCAGCTTTAACAAAAAAAAACTCAGTTATTAATAAATTTTGAGAATCATCAAATCAACATAATTTATCACTGCTACCCCTATTACCTACCACAATCGAGTTTCCGTACAGGAAATTGTTGGGCGTCTCATCCAAATGAAGCTACTCATGGAAAATTAGCTTGATAGTAATCAAGTGCAAAAATGGACCAGGGATCCTGGACTATTAAGACAATCACTTTTCTTCTTGAATTTATGCATGTGTTTATGCACGTACCCATACCAAACTTTCAAATATATGTATATTGGTTGTGCACTGTCATATTATTGATTTCTTTAAATTTATCTCTAAGTGACTGTCTTGGTCCCATATTATATATGGCTCGAACAGCCCTCTTCTGCAACACAAAAACAGAATTAATATCAGCAGCATTACCCCATAATATTATACCATGTGACATAATGCTGTGAAAGTAACCAAAATAAACTAATTCTCTCTCGCCGTTTCTATATCTGTTAACTCGAATCTTTTTACTTTAATTTTTTAAATACTGCGTATGCAGCAGAACTAACCCTGTTCGATAAGTCATTTATGTGATGGCGCCATTGGAGTTTAGCATCTAACGTTATTCCGAGAAAAACAGCGGTATCCACTAAATTCCTCATGATCAAGTTGTACAGTGGTTTTTACCTGTTTGACATTCGGTAATGTAAATTTGATACACTTTGTCTTTTTTCTATTGAGGAGTAGGTTATTAGCTTCTAACCACTGTACCACTTTAGTGAGAGAATTGTTTACTCAGAGACCTTCGCTTCGCTCGGTCAAAAATTTTATTAATCTACAGTGTAACTAAATTCCACAAAGCGGATACTGTATCTGTATGTTGACTCCTCCTCGAATTGCAGTTCGCATTTAAATTTTGTGTACGCGGAATATGAACATCAAACTCTCTGAGCTTTGAGTTTTATTTGTGTTGATAAAACACACAACTTTTACACAGGTTATTTGTTTACAAAATTATTTGGGAATTCATAGTTCCATACTAATATTGTAAATGCGATTTAGTGTTTCTGTCTGTCTTTTTACTTCATTTTCATGGCCCATCATTGAACTGAATTTGAGGAAATTCGGTACCGAGATAGTCTGCATTCCTGGTAAGGACATAGGTGACTTTTTATCCCGGAAAACTAATCAGTTCCCAAGGGACCAGAAAAAATGCAATAGTGTAAATATCCATATCGTGCACAGTATATTTTATTAGCCTCAGACTGGTCAATACTCATCCGCTTTTGGCCATTTCCATTGTCGCAGCAAAAATGTCATAAAATTCAGCCAGTCCCACTAATTGAGACTACGAGTATAACAATGATTGAAGCAGGTTTTTCAAATCAAAGGTATACTACACTTATTGACGTCTAGTTATTTATAAAATACTGACCCGGCGAACTTCGTACCGCCTTAGTATGCAAAATTAAATGTATATTTTTCAATATTTCTGAGAGATTTTCTTAATATTTTTTTCCGTAAGAACCTTCTCCTAATAATAACAAATACAACAAAAAAAGAATTAGTGAAATCGGTCCAGCCATTCACGCGTAATGCCGTGACCAAGGAAAACGGGTTTCATTTTTATATATATATATATAATATATATACTAGCTGACCCGGCGAACTTCGTACCGCCTTAGTATGTAAAATTAAATATATATTTTTCAATATTTCTGAGAGATTTTCTTAATATTTTTTTACGTAAGAACCTTCTCCTAATAATAACAAATACAACAAAAAAAGAATTAGTGAAATCGGTCCAGCCATTCACGCGTGATGCCGTGACCAAGGAAAACGGGTTTCATTTTTATATATATAGATAAGATAAGATAAGATAGAAGATAATGGTGATAATAATCAGTAACGGTATCTTAAAACTAAAGCTACGAGGGTTCCAAACGCGCCCTGCTGAGAAGAGCCCACAACAAACTCAGCCGGGTTTTTTTTCCATTATCACCATTTCACAAATCATCTTAACTAAGGAACTATCAGAGCCAATAGAACAGAGTTTTACATTATGGTCCGTGTCGCGAAAGAAATCCGTATAGAGGCAGCGATGCAGTCGCATGTTTATGCAATAAATAAATGTATAATCACAGATTAGGTAATAGTTTATAGTTTCAGAGGTCCAAAATTCAGTATCAGCATCAGCAGTCCCGGGCATCAGCCCGGGACTTCGTCCGTGTGGAACTAGGTTTATGGTTTTTTACTCTCTCTCTTTAATTTTCTTTAATTTTCCGGGACAAAAAATAGCTTAAGTTTTATTCAAGACTCTAACTCAGCGCCAATTTCATCGAGAATCGAGATCCGTTCAGCCATTCTGCCGTGATTTCATTAAATAAACATCCATCCATCTAAACTTTCGCATTTATAATATTAATAGGTTTAAATTATGAATATAATTCAGTATCAATTATTGATTTGAACAGTTAGTATATAGGAACTAATCTCGAATAGTAGGTACCTACTAACTAGGTATTGTTTTCATGTATTTACACCTACAGCTTCTAGTGTTAATCACCACCAGTGTTAATAATCCAATTAGCTAGGCAAATCAAATTGATCAGTAGGAGTTCCGAATGATATCAGAGTGTTTATAGCCTATCTGGTGTATCTATTCGTGAACACATCAAAATAATTGGGATGTTTCCTATGTCAAAGCTAAATTATTGTTTAGCGATTATTAAATATATATATTTCGAACTGCCTCGTTGGTCTAGCGGTTAGCTTAGTCGACTGCGGATCACGAGGTCCTGGGTTCGATTCCCGGTCGGGCATAAAAATTTTAGGTATTGGGTTTTTCAATTAAGAAATTCTCAGTGCCAGCCCGGAGTTGGAAGTTTTCGGTGTGCCACCCCCGTGCCTCGGAGAGCACGTTAAGCCGTCGGTCCCGGTTATTATCACTAACATGATAATAGTCGTTAAAGCCCGCCAACCCGCAATTTGAGCAGCGTGGCGGGTCTAAGCTCTAATTCCCTCTCTCTTATGAGAGTGGAGGCCTGTGCCCAGCAGTGGGACGTTAATGGGCTGTAGTGGTGGTGGTGGTGAAAATATATATAGGACCAGCTTAAATACGTAATATCCACGACCCCTGTAATTTTTATGTTTGAAAACTATTTTAAATTATTGATTGAAGTAAAATAAATACGCGCCGAATTGAGAACCTCCTCCTTTTTTGGAAGTCGGTTAAAAAAGTGCGTTGACTTTTAAAAACGTCACATGACGTATCCCACTCTAGGCGCGCGTTATGACGTTTGAAAAACTACTGATTTGTCTAGTCGTCAACATAGATTTAGTATTGGGTTCGCGCGACCAATGCTAAATCTATGGTCGTCAAATACCCAAATTGTTACCAATAAAAGCTATTCAGCTATTCACCTTGGGAAAGATTACTAGACATTTCTGCAATTTGTTTTTAGAAGTTGTGTGGATTTTAGTTTTAAAACATCCCAATTTATAGTAGGAACGCTTCGATTTTCCGGGTAAAATGTAATATGAATGTCCTGCCCCGCGATGAAACTTCTCTCTGTACCGTGAACGTAGTAGATAGACATACCTACTTACAGTAAGACAGACACACTTTGCATTGATAAATGATAAATGATTTATTTATTTCACATAGGACAACTTGTGTCACTTATCATACGTCAAGACTCTGCCACCGGTTCGGAAAGCTGTTTCTACTGAGAAGAGCCAGCCGGCAAGAAACTCAGCAGTTGCTCTTTTCTCAAAAAAGAAAGAGGTTACAATATTAATACGAGTGCATACGTAATATTACAAGTATTACACTGAATTGTGGGTCACTGGATGCGAGGCCGGTTGCTTCCATGCAACTTTGTCGTTAATGAAATCGTCGATAGTATAATAACCTCGACTTAACAAATGCTGTTTGACACAGTCTTTAAATTTATGTAATGGCAAATCTAGAAACTCTTAAAAATATTTAAAATTAATTTTAAACATTAAAAATATTAGTATGGATGTATATCCGTAGTATGGATTCCCTATGGATCAGATGATATTCATTAGAGATACTTATAGATGATTTCCTAGCATGGGAACGTCACGAGCGCGCTTTAAATACTTTCGAACAAAGCGACGACGCGACGTAGTGAGCTACTCGTAGATAACTTTTAGCATTCCTTATGAAGCTGAAATTCTAAAACACTTAAGCTTCTTGGCGTGTTAGTGCTACACTACTCGCTTGTCTTTTACTCAGATCACCTATATTATACCTATTGCAGGTAAGTTATGATGCAGTGTAACATGGTAGTGGGCTAACGTGGTATAGGGGTGTAGCAGCTATATTAACTAGTCCTTCATCGGTATCAACACGGCATCGTACCGGAAAGCTATATCGCTTGGCGAATGGCGGTACATCTAGATTCTAGGCGTGGTAACTAGCCACGGCCAAAGCCTCCCACCAGACCAGGGCCAGGCTTAAAGTAGTAAGTATGATTTTAATATTGACGTTTTATATGGCGTACCATGGCGTCCTTAAAATAAGAATTATAATTCGGAAACAAGAGCGTGAACAATACGCCAGAGCCAGACCAGATAAATTTTCAAAAATGTATATCTACCGGGTATCGAACCCGGGGCCTTCCACTAAATAAAACACCATAGCGCGCATTACAGTTCTGCCCTCGTACCTGTATCATGAAATTTATATATTTCTTTAAGGCGAATACGGCAAGGAGAATATTGCAATTTGCTCAATCCGAGACATCTAGACTTGCGAAATGCGGACGCAGATGGCCGGAAATCACGGAAGTAGGTATCGTATTTCTTGGTACGTAGATAATCATAAAAGGATGTTGGATGGTTACTAGTTTCATACACACCTACAAGATGTTTTGCTTCTCTGATATTATGGTGACTTAATTAACTCAACTTTAACTTAACACTACGGACAAAAAAACAAAAAAATTATGTCCGGAGAAAAAGTCCACGCGTGCTCGTTGAGTTGCACAGACTAATGCGACAAGACGAAACGTGTTTACTAAAGTTAAACTTAAGTTACTAGTTGTTAACTGCATCGTTGGTCTATTAGCTAGCATGTTCAATTGCGGCTGATGAGGTCCCGGGTTCGAGTCCGGGGTCGGGCCATAATTAATACAAGCCCGGAGTTAGAAAATTGGCGGTTTTTCACTCCCGTGCCTTGGAGAGCACGTAAAGCCGTTGTCTTGCGCCTGATCCCTCTCCAGCCGTGTCGAATTTTCTGTCCCATCGGGGCTATGAGACTAAAAGAATAGAGAGCTTGCGCACAAACCTATGCACTATATTATTATCTCCCGGCAAATGGCTGGTCTCTCTGGAGATTGGCCGCGGTGGCCGAAATTCGGTCGGGAGGACATTATTATTTACTTATTAGTTAGTGCCAGTCGCCAGTACCTACCAGTTTTTGAAGCTCGATTTCAACCATCCCGCGTCCTTTCGCGTAGATTTAGTTTTAAAAAAACCTAAAGGAACTTGGAACTCATTCCCGGGATAAAAAATAGCCTTTGTCACTACGTCAAAGTCAATAGTATATTGTGTGCTTAGGGGTCAAAGGAAACGACGATTTAAGACGAGGGTCAAGTTGCCTGCCTGAGCGAAGCGAGGGCTGGCATCACCCGCAGCCTCCCGATTGTCTAAAAGTTGCCGAACAAATCGTCAAAGGTCGGCGTCAAAGTAAAATAAACTATAACAGCATTGAATTAGGTCCGTTTAGGGTATCGTATATACCTAAACGTATGAGAATGGATACACGAAATTGAGCTCTAGTTCAATGTTGTTATGGTTTACTTTACTTTGACGATTTGATCGGCAATTCTTACACAATCGCACCTCTTAAATCATGTTTCATCCCGTGGCACACACACTATCTTACTAATATTATAAATGCGAAAGTTTGGATGTATGGATGTCGGTATGGATGTTTGTTACTCAATCACGCCCCAACGGCTGAACGGATCTGGATAAATTTGGCCCAGAGATAGATTATAGTCTGGAATAGCACATAGGCTACTTTTTATCCCGGAAAATTACGGAGTTCCCGCGGGAACCAAAAAACCTTAATCCACGCGGACGGAGTCGCGGGAAACCTAGTTTTTCATATAATCTGCATTAAAACTGCGAGTTTTATTAAAATTGTATTTCTTATTTATTTTAGTTACTAGGTTGTTGTTTACAAAACAGTTTAGTTGGTGGCTAAAATTAATAATAAAATTTAAAAATTTTAAAGACCCACTACAAACTGCAGAGCTCTATTAGGACCTTTATAACTTAGAAACAACAATTAGAGCTTAACAAAAGTATATATAACATAATATCTAAAACACAAAACTGCATCTTTGACGGCTCAGTAGTTTTTTTGACCAACGTGGTGGACTATGGCCAAACTCTTCTCATTCCGAGATAAGACGTGTGCTTAGTAATGAGTACAGGTGTCAAATAGTGTTACATTTGAATTAATTCTGATAAATAATTGTTAAAAAAATATATCAGTTAAAAAATATCATGGATTAAATATCACTTAAGGAGTTCCTGTGACCACCTCCGGGCTCCATCATGAGACCCTGGACAGTATCTAAGTACAAAGTGCTAGTTAAGACAAATCAAAAGAGTCTAAACATGACGGGTTTACGATGAGAACTGAAGGAGTTCCTATGAGCACCTCCTGGCTCCATCATGAGACCCTAGGCAGCATCTAGGTACAAGCTAAATATATCTAAAACAAAAAACCGCATCTAAATCAGCACAGTAGTTTAAAAAAAAAAAGGTAACATATTGAAAATTTTAAATCATAGACTACAGCTAAGCTTGGTTGTTTATGGTCCTACAATTTATCTAAGAACCTCCTCACAAGCTATACATAGTTAATGCAAAAAACCGCATGTTAATCGGTCCAGTAGTTTTCCAGGAAAACGGTAACAAAAAAGTGCACAAACGTACAAACAAACACAAATAAACAAACAAACGCACAATCTCTTAGGGCAAACACATATACCGTCTCCGTTTCGTCGAGGGTAAAAAGGTTTGAAATAAAAAAAAGATACTCTGACAGGATTGAAATGAGGGCTGCTACGTCATTCAGCGGGTAGAAAACCATCACTTTCTATAGGGCAGAAAGTGATGGTTTTCTAACATTTATTAAAAAGTTAAAAAGATTTTTGCTGTCTAATCAGATTGAATTCGAAAATATGGCGGTCGATATTTCAGTACTTTAATATTATGTATATGTTATATAATTATGTGTCATGTTTACTTTTATATTATGACTTGTATATTTATATTTATAAAGATATTTAATATGTATTTCTTCTTAACTCTAGTAGGTATAGCGAATATTATTATAATTAATATTAATAGCGAATTATCATTGTACTTGCTGCTTCATTTTAAACTTTTGGTTAGTTTTAATTTTTTGTTGTAACGGTGACGTCACCCGGGGTCACAGCTGAAAATCAGCGCCTTGCTTTGTATGCATCGGCATACCTACAACGCAGGGCAAACGCTGAGCTGTACACCCTTTCTGGGCGGTGTCACAGACGAAAGTGTTACATTTGTATCTAGTTTTGTCTGTGACACCACTGGTGAATAAAATATTTTTTCACACCACATGCTCGACAATGCCGAATTATATGTCATGTAAACCTTACCGAAAGCAAGACATTATATCTCTTGGCTTTAGCCGGGTTATAATGTTCTATTGAATTTCATTATAACCCGCTGGTTAGTAATGTGATTTTCACTTTCATAATTCTTATTGCTATGTCTATAAAGTCTAATTTCGCTAAACATAATGTGTTCTCAGCGGGCGCGGCCAACTCGATTTTTTAAAATAGAAGCCGTGGCCCACTAGATTGGCACTGAGACGAACTTCATTTGTTTGTCAAATCGAGTAGGCCACGCCAGCTGAAAGAAGTTGATATAGCCGTAGCTAGTAGTACCTTTAGAAGATTCTATCACAACTCAAATAAACTCTAGCTCAACCTCGATAAACGTACCAAATAAAAATATAACGTTATCTTTCCATAATTGGACTAATGTCTCCAATATCAATTTGCACTTTTAATTTGCTGTAATAAACACTATCTACTAAGCCTGGTTTTTTATTGTCTCGCATAAAGTGAGAAAAGTAGAGTATACACCACAAGGATAAAACTGTTTTTTTCTTGGGCGCTTGAATCCCTCACTGCACTCAGGACTCAATCTTAATTCCCTCGCTTTGCTCGGGAATTAACTTATAACACCCTCGCTGCGCTCGGGAGCTAAATTTGGAGTCCTTCGTTACGTTCAGGATTCAATGTAGCGCCCGTGACATAAAACAGTGCTTTATCCCCTTGGTGTATAATCTACTATTCTTTCTTTGTTTTCTTTCTTTCTACCCGTTGAATGAACGAAGTATAAGACGTGTAGATGATAATCATTAATTATGGCATCTTAAAACTAAAGCTACGAGGGTTCCGAACGCGCCCTGGTCTGAGAAGAGTCCACAACAAACTTAGCCGGGGTTTTTTTTGTCATCATCTCACAAAACATCTTAAATTAATTAGATCTATCAGGAGCCGCTAGAACTATTCATTACCATGGCCTTTAATCATTTAAATAAGCCTTTACATTGTAATGGAATTTTCCAATAAGTTTGTGCATTCACTATACTTAGTCATGTAAATAATGTAGATCCAGTGCACGGCGCCGGTAATTGAAGAACACCTTTTATAAATTTTAAAACGAGTTTTTTTTTACTATTTGCTGCTACAAGCTGTACACACAAACCACCGTGCAGGGGGAAAATTGTAGGTATTTCAATTAGGAGTAATTTGCTCGATATGCTGAGCTTTGGAATTATTGAATAAATTCACCAATTGCAAAAGTTTTGGATTACATTGTTGTTGTGAATAATTGAATGATTGCAAAACTTTAGCGTTGGTAAATACGTGAGGAATGAGTTACCGGGTTTTCTGTGGCTAACATAGCTTTGTATTCGAATATTTTATTTTATTTTATTTACTTACTAAGCGTACACAAAGCAGTTCACAAACAATATTACGAATTTTATAGTCAAAATAGCGGCGACAGCCAAGTGGTTTAGATGCCCGGCCCCTATTCGAGTGGTCAAGGATTCAATCCCCGGGCACGCACCTCTAACTTTCAGAGTTATGTGCTCATTAAAAAATTAATAACAGTTCCTTTGATCTCAAATTCAAGCAATTATATTACAATATAAAATATAAACGCGCCACGCGTTCGCTTCGGCTTGTAGGACAAACAAAGGAAGCTAGCCCCACCCCAACCCCTTACTAAGAAACTTTTGCAACTAAACCGAGACAAACTCAGGATAGTTTTAGGTATTATGATAACAAGACACTGTTCGCTACACAAACACCTATCTATTCTAGGTATCGCCTACAGCCCTCTAAGCAGAGCCTGCATGGAGAGCGACGAGACACCAAAACATGTATTGCTTGAATGCAGCGATGTACCTATCTACTCAATGAGTAGCCTACATTGGCTCCCCAGCAACACTTCCGTAAATCCTCGCCGACCTGGTGAGTAATCTCGGCTGGCTTGAGTGATCCGGCGGTGAGTCACTTCAGTGGTCTCATGTACAGAGGAAGGACTCATCCAAGTGCGGAAAGGAACCCAGGGCAAGCAGAAGAAGAGAAGAAAGGTTCGACGTCGTAGAGAAAACTTAAGCCTCAAGTATCTAGACACAGTGGTAGATATGTCAGTCAATTTGGCCTATTGTCTGCTTCCGAACCGGTGGTTGAAAAAAATGACGTAAAACATGACGTAACATAAGAGATACCTGTATGTCCTTAATGAAATAAACAAATTGAGTATGCATAAGTATTTTATAACACTCAATTTTGCCACTCCCGTTCATTGTGTAAATCGCAACAATTAATGGTAATTTCCCCTTTCAGTGAGACTAGCGCTGTCACATTCATGCTCAACTGCACTCTGAATTAGTCTAGTTAAATACGATACTGATCCTAATTGCATTTGGTTCTGTATTTGTATATTGAATAGACTAGAACATGACAGGCGGCGCGTATTTCCGTGCTCCCACTCTGATGCTTTTATCAAAGGATTTGTAATTTCGTGTTGCAATGTACCTAAATTTGTAATGCGATTTTCGGAGACTTTATTGTAACATAAGGATTCCGTCTCTCTTTGCGTCGTATTCCTCATTACTGAGGGTCGTGACGTGACCCTTTACATCAAGAGTTTTCTTGAGATAATAAAGGAGCGCGCTTATACCTAGAAGATGCATAATGACTCTTACTTGGAAGGTACGAGTAAGTACCTTAACTTCTTAAGGTACTACTAAGGTTAAGTTTAAGGTACCTATATTAAAAGTGGAATGGAAAAAGCAAGCTGGTGCAATCCATATATTACAAATGCCAAAGTGTGTCTGTCGGTATGTCTATCTGTTTGCTATGCTTTAACTGCCCATATTTTCAACCGATTTTGATGAAATTCGGTATAGAATATGGCAGATAATCCCTGGGAAGTCAACTTTTTATCCCGGAAAATTAAGGAGTTCCCCCGGGAATTAAGAAGACTTAATCTACGCGGATGAAGTCGCGGGCATCATCTAGTAATAAATAAAAGGGTGACGGAGAAACCAGATCGAATTGTTCTTGAGCACACTCTCCGAAATTTACTTACTTATCCCCTAAAATATATCAATTATGTATTAAAATTGGCATCAATCTAGTTTTTATCTTGCAAAAAGTTATCCGAACATCGAAAAAAGTGAAGATCTGGGGATGGTGGATGAGAAAGATCTTCAAGTTTTTTTTTCAAACGTCTATTTTTGAACTAAGTATATAAACGAAATATTGAAGGCTTATTTTAAATTTGTATATAATAATTTTAAAATTTTCAGACTTACTGTGCAGTACTTTCTTGTCCAACATTCTTCAATGTATCCAGCATCAATATCGCATGCTTCCTGTCCTCTAGAAGAGCGTCCCTCTTCATGCTGTTCAGATTCAGTTGAGTCATCAAACGTTCCGTCTGGTATCTTTGCTCTTTCAACCTAGTGGAAAATATTACCTGTTATTGAATACTTACTTAATAACCCGTCATGAGATATCTATTGTATACGATAATATGTTACTTATGTCATTTTTTAACTTATTCCATCATATGTACAGTTACGGTCAGAAAATGTTTACTACTTTAAGGTGCATATTTGCATGCACACATCTGTCTGAAGGTCGATGTGTGACATGATTAGGCGTAGATCATAGACTTTTAATATTTTTGATAAATATGTCACTTTAACAAATGCAATGACGCTAATGTGCTAAACTTGAAATGAGTTGAGGTTGCTGTGGTTGATGTATTGTAACGTAATAAATAAATTACTATAGCGTTTCGGACATTACTGCACACAGTTTTATAAAGTCTAATTTGAAAACTGATAAACATTTTCAGACTGCGACTGCTTTTTTTTTATCCACTACAAGCTAGCCCTTGACTGCGATCTCACCTTATGGTAAGTGATTATGCAGTCTAAGATGGTAGCGGGCTAACCTGTTAGGGGCATGGCAGTTATATTAAACCCATACCCCTTCGGTTTCTACACGGCATCGTACTGGAACGCTAAATCGCTAAGCGGCACGTCTTTGCCAGTAGGGTGGTAACTAGCCACGGCCGAAGCCTCCCACCAGGCCAGACCAGGGAAAATTCAGAAATTATAAATTCCCAAATAGGGGTTGCCGGGGATCTAACCCAGGACCTCCGCACGTTAAGGCAACAGCGCTACACACTGCGCCACGGAGGTCGTCAAGAACGTTCACTTATAAACGTAGATATACATAATATCGCGTACGTTTAATATGTTGAAGTGACCTCTCACTCACCCGTTACCTCGAGAGATGAAAAGAAAAACAAAATAACCTTGGAAGTATTTTATCAAAAGCAGACACAAGCGTCGCCTTCTGTAGACGTTTGCAAATTCCCATCACCTCTTCAAGCTCCCAATGCACGGAGTGTTTGCTTGCAGCATCCTCGTCTTCATACAAGTCGTCCAGATTCGTAGCCTCCTGTAATAGTAGTTTATGAAACGGTTGCATAGTAGGGGTTATTAAAACATTAGTGTGAGTTTATAGACCGAGCGCAGTAAGGTTTTTAATACATAGTATCGCCACGAGTGTTTTATTACTAGTTAAGTATATGAACTTTCAGACATTATTTTAATGCCTGGTTTTTTTTTTGTATCCACTACAAGCTAGCCCTTGACTGCGATCTCACCTGATGGTAAGTGATGATGCAGTCTAAGATGGTAGCGGGCTAACCTGTTAGGGGCATGGCAGTTATATTAAACCCATACCCCTTCGGTTTCTACACGGCATCGTACCGGAACGCTACATCGCTTGGCGGCACGTCTTTGCTGGTAGGGTGGTAACTAGCCACGGCCGAAGCCTCCCACCAGGCCAGACCAGGGAACATTCAGAAATTATAAATTCCCAAATTGACCCTGCCGGGGATCGAGCCCAGGACTTCCGCACGTTAAGGCAACAGCGCTACACACTGCGCCACGGAGGTCGTATACGTTTCAATTAGTCTGACGCACCACCTTTTGATGACACTACACAATATGTGGCGTGTGAGACGACCCCTTCCCGCAAGTGCTAACAACAATTGTAAAGTAAAACACCCATCGGTTCAAATCGGAGCATCGCATCAGAGCCAAATCAATGCACTACGATGCCACAAACAGATACAAAGCGGTCTAACTTACTTCGGGGTTTAAAAACTAAGTAAGATTTTTGTGATAGGCATCGACCAAGTCGATGTCCTAGTACATGCCCGAGTGCTCTTCATATTGTTGTCGAAGTGTGAAGCCTGCCAATGCACACTTTGCCAGCGTGGTGGACAATGGCCAAGCCTTTCTTTCCGAGAGAAGATTCGTGCTCAGTAATGAGCCGGCAATGGGATTAAATGATAATGATGACATAACATCTATTCTTTTATAAATCTAGAATGCAGACCAAAATCGAATACCTATACCTCTTTTCTTATAAGATTGGGAAACGAGTCCGTCAAAAAGGCTACTTCTCTTCGCACGAGCTTCAAAGTCCTTTCTCTTTCTTTCATATTCGCTTTGATTTCTTTCTCCAACTTGTTGAATTCGAACTTCCTATCGTCCAAGTACTCCATAGCTAGCTGGCCCATTTCCGTCGCTCCCATCAAACACTTTCCTTGGGCTCGGCAGTCTAACTTTAGGGCCTCTAAAACTACTGTGAAGTAGGAGGAGTCCTAAAAAAACAAACAGGTATTCGTAAATCTAACAAAATATTCCATAGGCTACTGTTTATCCCGGGCAATCTAAGAATTCCTAAGGAATTAACAAAATCAAAATCAACGCTGAAGTCTGTCAGCGTTATCATCAATTAATTAGAATTAATGAGAAAATATGATGTTTATTAATTATTCCCAGTTAGTTCTGTAAATCAGTTCTTTTGACATCTTGTTGTTATTGTTCTTGTTTACATGGAAGTAGGTATTTATCTCATTAGATTTGCGAATAACAAAGCACACAATATTAATTATTGTCTCAGTATTTCTGTGATGTTTTACCAAAGTTCAACTGGAATAATTATTTTCATT
Organism: Erebia aethiops; assembly: GCA_923060345.2. NCBI lineage: Eukaryota > Metazoa > Arthropoda > Insecta > Lepidoptera > Nymphalidae > Erebia > Erebia aethiops. The sequence continues at coordinate 5,738,485 of OV281079.1, read as the reverse complement.
ACGTATTAGATCCACGGAATAGATAAAGGGGTTTTTCTATGATTAGATCCATAGCTCTGTTTGAAAGAAAGAACTTAATGGTAAAATGCGTAAAATATCGTAAATGCGTAAATATGCTCTCCCACGAAAACTATTTAAGTAAGTATAAATTTATTCTTAAGACCGATACTTAAAAACCTGTTCTTAGCTGGTCTCGGTTTTAAAGACGAGCCTGTTGTGATGGTCCCTACTTTCAAACTTTAAAAATCTAAGGATGCGATTGGTCTGTTTGAATTCATAAGTCTCATTTCTTGAAGTGTTTGCTGTTTTTTAATTTGGTTGTTTTTTTTATCTTTCTAGTGTTTTTTTTGGTTGTAGGTTACAGTGATTTTGTTTTCTATATAAATTTAGATTATAATGGGGCTGACATGTACATAAGTATAAAAGTCCCTAAACAAATAAAGAAAAAAAAAAGAAAAAAAAAACTTTCAAAATATTGGTAAAATACCATAATTTAAATGTATTAACCTTCTTCAAAATATCCAGAATTTTCTTATACATGACTTTTATGGCTAAAGCTGCGTTTTTCTTTATATTGGCTCGCTGGACATAGTTAGCGACCGCCTGTTCCTTTTTCTCGGCGGGCAGCTTTCCGCCGATTTCGTAGATAATGCGGTCGTGAAGTTCTGCTGTTTGGAGCTGCAATTAAGGGTTTTTTGAATAAGTACCTTCTTATAATAGAAGACATTTACTCGTATCTTTCTTGCCACTCGTTTCTTAGTGGTTCTCTTCATTAGAATCTTCTTCCCGAACCGATGGTAGAGTCCTGACCTAACATAAGTGTCACAAGTTTTCCTACATGAGATATTCCTTTTTTTTTCATTTAATTTAATTTTATAATTAACCTCCCTGTTAAACTGGTGGAGCGATGACCTCCAGAAAGTGGCTTGCATTAAATGGATTAAGGCAGTTCAAAATAGGTAACGTTGGCGCAATCTAAGGCCAGGTTTACACTTTTAAGTTTTACTGACGTAAGTCGTGTAAAAACAAAATGTAAACAGTCTTGTAAGTGGCGAATCGAACGAAAATGTTAGTTATGTACTTAAGTCACTTACACTACTCACGTAACACTTGTGTGATTGCAGCCTAAAAGACTCCATGTCCAACATTATGCATACTGGCTCATGTTGTTGCTCGTAAGTAGTATAGTAAGTAGTATATTAAATCACAACTCGTAACTCATACTTGTAACTTAAATCAAAACTTTCAAATAATACAATTTAGGTCCACAAGTGACTACAAGAGTCTGGGCTATTTTCGAATGAAGCTATTTATTTGTCTCTATTCGGGTCCGAAGGGAGGTTTCAGCCGTAGCTACTTAGTTACTACGTAGCTTATCGGCAAATACTTACCTATTGACTATCGATCTAGACTCTAGTCTAGAGTATAGGTTTAATATAATTGCCATACCCCTACCGTCTATAGTTGGCTACCATCTCATGCTCTATCATTACTTACGCATCGCAGTCGCGGGCAAGCTTATAATGTACAATGAAGATTGCCGATAGAAGTGAAAACGAATATTTAAATTTTATTTCTAATAAAAAAAATAGTAATAATAATAAAAATAGTTCAAATATAAACTTTAAAACTGAGGCATTCAAGTTTAATTACAAATGTAGGTACTATATTTATATTTAAGACCTATTGTCTTAAGAAGAACGGTGTCGGTCTCGCGGTCGGTATCGCGTATTCCATATTTTTATCCCCTACCAAAAAGTGCTCAACGCGCCTAAAGACGTTTTCACTTCAAAAACGATTTTGATCGCGGCAGTTACAAAATTAAAATAATAATAATGAACCTACCTAGTTGGATACCTATATTGAAACGATGATGTGTAAGTCTGCGTAATGATGTATCTGAAGAGATGATTAATTTGGAGCAATTACAGGTAGGTATTGATCGAGCTCTAAAAGCTCGAAATACCTTGTTACCGTTTTGCATGTGAAGCTGGGCGAAATACGTCGATGTTACCTAATATGAAGTTTCAACGTACGTAACCAACCTACCAGCCTGTTAATGCAATTACAGGCTACAGCACGGAATACACAACAGTATTCTGTACATAATACGTATTGTAGGGATACCTACCGCTAAGGCCTTTGTGAGTTGGCACCTTTTTTCAGAGCAAAACTCGCAGCAAAAAGGACTCTGCCACCTTTACAAAGGATAATTTGAGTGCGGAACAAAAAAAAGAAACTTGACTAAGAATGAAAAAGTTACACAGGAATATACTTGATTTCGTGCTTTACATTGAGATAATGTGTTCTAATAAAGGAGTTAGTCCTTGACTGCGATGTCACCCGATGGTAAGTGATGATGCAGTCTAAGATGGTAGCTGTTAGGGACATGACAGTTATATTAAACCCACACCCCTAATCAGTTTCTACACGGCATAGTTAAGTCCTGAGGTAACTATACGCCGACCTCATTTATCGCGACTCCACCCTAAATCAGTATTTTAATCCGATTATAGTCTATCATTTTAGTATAGTAGCTAGATAGAACGTTATTTAGGTACGTTTACCTGAACTTGACGAAATCCCTCCATTTTCTTCTTTTTCGTGTACCTGATTCTATCCAGCTGCTTTCTTTTGTTGAAATTTTCTTGATGAATACTCTCCAGTACTTTCTAAAACACGAAATTATATCTACCTATTATAGTCATACCAAACCCGACTACCGAAAAATTTAGGAGACGCCCTCTTTTTTGGATGTAATATCCGTCATATCGATTTTGTTCGTGTAAAATGTATCTATGTCACTTGGACCATACCTAACAACGAATCGATTGACACCTCATTCATCATAGTTTACAGCGTACTAACCTTTAAGTTTACACAAGTCGTCTTTATAATCTAGATAGGTACCTAGTTACTGACTTATATCGCGCTGTACCAATAATTGTTTGCCATATCAAGTATGCGGAGCTTTAAGGATGCAGTCTCATAAAGAAAGTTATTACCTATCTTGTTAATGTTATATATGGAAGAGATATGAGACTAGGTGATGGCCGCGACTTTGTCCGCGTGAATTCAGTTTTTTTATTCCCGCAGGAACTAATTAATTTTCCGGTATAAAAAGTAACCTATGCCCGGAAGCAATCACTATACAAATTTCATCAAATTAAATTGAAAAGATGGGCTGTTAAAGCGTAGCAGACAGACAGACAGACACACTTTCGCATTTATAATATTAGCTAGCATGGGTTGTGATTTCTTTATTTTTTAGAAACGGCATTCCGAACTAGTGGAAGATTCACTCGACGATTGAAAAGCAATTGTTAAAAGTTTCTTTGATAAAAAACATTAAAAATTTAGAATGTTTCAATTATGTCACATAGTAGGTAGGAAAAAGACAACCAACATTGATGTAGAATTTTAGTAATGAGAACCAACCAACTCATCCTTACTACACAGATTTGCTTTGAGTAGGGGAAGCAATTTGTTTACTTAATAAGATCATAAAACTCTTACTTACAAACTATACAATATATAAAAATAGGTTAAAAGTTTTAATAACCGTTGAAACTATCGTTAGTGATGTAAAGGCTCTAACTCTCGTTTCTTTTTTGATAGAATATACCCGACTCGCTTCGATTTTAAACTCATCGGGGGACCGTATTCATTAGCCTTGCCTTGCTTTGAGTATCGTTGCGCAGACGAGGAGAGAGGCTAGCACAAATATTTAGAAAGGAAAAAACTACTCAAGCTCGATATCTATCCCGAAAAAATATGTGAGAACGAGCCATTTTATTTATGTCTATACTAGCTAATGCCCGCGACTTCGTCCGCGTGGTTTAAGTTTATAGATTCCCTCGGGAACTCCATAACTTTCCGGGATAAAGAGTAGCTCCCGTTGCTCTGTTGCGGCGTCATTGAAGTACCAACCCTATTTCACCCCTTTGGGGGTAGAATTTAAAAAAACTGTGAAACACGTATTTCTTTATTTTCAACCCGCAGCTCATGTGAGCTGCGGGTTGAAAATACCAAGTAGGTACTTTGGTATGTACCAAGTTTCATGGATATAACTTGAGAAATGACGGACTTTCATACAAACTTTCACCTCCTATTTCACCCCCTTAAGGGTGGAATTTTGAAAAATCCTTCCTTTGTGAACGCCTACGTCACAAAAGGAACCTACTGTCAAAATTTCAATTTTCTAACCCCAGCGGTTTAGGCTGTGCGTTGATCCCTTAACGATTTTATATATGCCCGCGACTTCGCCCGCGTGGTTTAAGTTTTGTGATTCCCGCGGAAACTCCTTAATTTTCCGGGATAAAAAGTACTTTCATACCAACTTTCATCCCCTATTTCACCCCTTTGGGGGTCAAATTTTCAAAAACTGTGAAATACGTATTCCTTAATTTTTAACTCGCAGCTCATATACCGAGTTTCATGGCTATAGCTTTCGTACAAATTTTCAACCCCTATTTTACCACTTTAAGGGTTGAATTCTGAAACACTGTGACACACGTAATTCTTTAATTTTTAACGAAAGCCGAAATACCAAGTTTCGTTTATATAACTTGAGAATATCTTGAGCAATGAAGGACTTTCATGCAAACTCTCATCCCCTATTTCACCCCTTCGGGGGTCAAATTTTCAGAAACTGTGAAATACGTATTCCTTAATTTTTAACTCGCAGCTCATATACCGAGTTTCATGGCTATAGCTTTCGTACAAATTTTCAACCCCTATTTTACCACTTTAGGGGTTGAATTCTGAAAAACTGTGACACACGTAATTCTTTAATTTTTAACGAAAGCCGAAATACCAAGTTTCGTTTATATAACTTGAGAATATCTTGAGCAATGAAGGACTTTCATGCAAACTCTCATCCCCTATTTCACCCCTTTGGGGGTGGAATTTTTAAAAACTCTGAAACACGTATCTCTTCATTTTCAACCGGTAGCTCGTATACCAAGTTTCATGGATATAACTTGAGAAATGACGGACTTTCATACAAATTTTAACCCCCTTTTTCACCCCCTTAGGGGTGGAATTTTCAAATATCCTTCCTTAGTGAGCGCCTACGTTACAAAAGGAACCTACTGTCAAAATTTCAAGTTTCTAACCCCAGCGGTTTAGGCTGTGCGTTGATCCCTTAACGATTTTATATATTTAATAATAATAGATTAGATTACATAATATGTTACCAGAAATGTAAGTATGTACAATGACGAGCCAATATTTCAAGAAATGTATAAAATCCTTACTTCCTTACTAAAATTATAAATGCAAAAGTGTGTATGTCAAATATCTGTTTGTATGTCTGTCTGCTAAACTGTCACGGCTCACCTGTTCCACCGATTTTGATGAACTTTGGTACAGGGATAGATTATATCCCCGGGGAAGGACATAGGCTAGGTACTTTTTATCCCGGAAAATGAATAAGTTCCCGTGGGAATCGAAAAAACTTAATCCACACGGACGAAGTCGCGAGCATCATCTAGTATTTTATAATTTTCCTAAATGGTGCTAGGATGTAAAAAAATTGCATCCAGAAATCCTTCGGGAGCGTAGAGAGTAGCTCCCGCCTATGTGTTTATTTTTATCCCACCCCACCAGAAATAAGTTACTTTAACACTCATAAATTGGTGTTTAGAAAATTTATCGAATTCCTAGGAAAAACATATTTCACACATTTTCTGCCGATTTTTGCCAATGACGGCTTATATAATATATTTCCGGTAACATGTGCAGTGCACTCGCGAATTGTATGCATTCGGGCCCTTGGTTATACTAGGTGAGAACTTCATTCAATCTTCTTATTCCGTGACCTACTTATTATTCATCGATAATTATTCAAAATATGTCTAGGTCCTAGACTAGGGCATCACTCTGCAGGCGTGCAAGCGAGTTGTGCGGACGACGGAAGTAGGTTTTCACCTTTTTAACTCGCGACCTGAACGCATTCAAATCGCTCATGTACTTACTGTATAAAAAATATAAAGGGTTTTATACATCAGCCTGGCTATTCATGTAGGTGAGCTGGAGTCGTTTGTGTTCCTGGAAGGCATTTCGCAGGAACTGCTTGTCGCCATACACTGCCACTTCCAACTCCTCGCGTCTGTTGGTGATGTCCTTCCGTAACTGGCGGATGTCGCGGGAGTACCGCTTCTTCTGCTTCGCCAAATCGCCTTCATGGATTTTTCGATCCCTTTCTAAACCAATAACAACATTGTTAATCTACTGACAAGCTGATTGACCTATTCTACGCATTCTTCTTTTTGAAATTAGGATTAAGTATATTATATGCAAGGACAATGAGCGGTGTGAAGAGGCGAGGCGGAGCTGGTTAAGGGTATGACTCTTATATCCCTAAAAGCTGTCGTCGGCGTTTCAACCGATGGACATCCACTATTGTATTAAAGTCTCCTGCATAAATCTGTATAAATCTCCACAAAACACGGTCTTGCGCCACTTGCTTCCTGCGGCTCCCAGCTACTGCAGTGAGGGTTGTCCAACGCTGCACTTCACGGTGCGAGGCCACTAGTCATGCACTTTGAGACTCGAACGCCTATCGATTCTTAGAACTATGTTCCCTGATCATTGCCATTTCAGCTTGGAGGCTCTCCGAGACTAAGTCCTTTTCCATTGTATTGAGTTTTGGATTGCACACCGCTTTTAAATACTCTACCTCACACAGCTATCAGGTACCAGTGGCGATTCACATTGTGCGGTTCCACCAGCAGCCTGATTCTGTAACTCAGTGGCTATCAAAAAGTGAAAGCCACTGACATATATTCTTTATCCATTGAAGGTTTGCTATGAAATAAAAATTAAGTTTTCATAGCAAACCTTCAATGGATAAAGAATATATGTCAGTGGCTTTCACTTTTTGATAGCCACTGAGTTACAGAATCAGGCTGCAGAACTGCACGATGAGAATCGCCACTGGTACCTGATAATTATTGTATTCTACATACGATAGGTAGCTTTATATAACTTCTGTCTTGCTAATATTTTTATTACAAAGTAGGTACTTACTTATTGAACTATTTTTTTTATCCATTACAAGTTAGCCCTTCACTGCGATCTCACCTGATGGTAAATACCTAATGATGCAGTCTAAGATGGTAGCGGGCTAACCTAAACCCATACCCCTATTCGGTTTCTACACGGCATCGTACTGGAACGCTAAATGAGGAGGAGGGTGGTAACTAGCCACGGCCGAAGCCTCCCACCAGGCCAGACCAGGGAATATTCAGAAATTATAAATTCCCAAATTGACCCTACCGGGGATCGAACCCCGGACCTCCGCACGTTGAGACAACAGCGCTACACACTGCGCCACGGAGGTCGTCAAGAACGTTTACTTATAAACGTAGATATATCGCATTACCTGCTTCTATTTAAAATACTTTAGCTTTTTATTGCTGTTACCGTAAAGTTTTATTAATCCACGATATTGGTTGATTTTGTCCTTGATCACCCAATTCTCATCTTGCATGCCATGAATACGTACTTTTGCAGCAGATAACATGGTTACTTGTTCGGTAATAAAATGTAAGAAGAATATAAATATTATACAACTTTCATAAAATAAACAATTTTTGTTGATATATTTGTAAATATACTGTCATTTTTTATTGAAATTGACAATGTCACAGTCTAATAATTCAAATGAGAGCTACTAATTCTGGACTCTGTGAAAAGTATTTAGACGATGATCATCTAAATACTTTTCGCGGACGGTATGGTCACCATACCGTCTGCGACTGCCTGAGACCGCGTGTACCTATCTAATCTAGGTTTTAAAACGTTTAGGCCTGAATAAAATACTGCAAAACACTTTCATTTTCATAATATCAGCATGAATTATATTCGATAGGATCCTAGGCTAGCCCTCCTACGCAAGTATGTACCCAAGGAATTTCTTCGCCGAAAAAATTACAACTCATTGATTATACTTTCCAGTTACTCTTTATTATCAGGATCCCCTAAAAGTGAACATAATGCCCTATGAGGTCCAACTCCGCACACGGTGCCATATGGACAGTTGCTACACGTGGCACCGGGTTCGTATATCGGAAATCCATCGATATTTCCCGCAGGCCCGTAGTTGCAGAATATGTAGGCCATGATGTTCGGCTCCTTTTCCTTTTTCTCTTTGTCTACCAGATCCAAAGTTCCCCGATACAAAGGAGATTCACCATCACCCCTCTTCACCGTAGTGCCAAAATCTTCGAGATGCGATGATCTAGCGGTAGTCATGTACTTAGTTCGGCGCAAAATATTTTCCTTTGTAGTAGTTCGCGTAATTGTATCTGTAGTATTTCCAACAGGAGCTTGCAAGGTTCGTCTTTTCCGGAATAAGATGCAAGAACTTTGTCTCACCGTGCACAAAGCCTGCGAACAACCTATTCGCCATGTGGAAGCCCATGCCGCGGCCGTGTACCAATGGGCATTGCAGCCACCTGGAGCGCTACAATTAGTGGGCTTGAAAGACCAAACAGATTCCGGTGGTAAGGTCCTAGACCCTGAGAACCATGCACCCACAGTATCAGCTAAGATTTGAGCCTCTGTTACACGTGGCACTACCGGTCGCACGTCCATATTTTGTATAACATTGAAACGTATTGTGTTTCTGCATTCGTCATGTCGTTTTTGACATTGCCGAGCCCATATTTCAGCCATTTCCTCCAGCTCGTAATCCCAATACATCTTACGCATATTAGCGGCAGGGGGCTGGCCTGCTTCCAAGCCCATGGCTATGTTGTCTCTGTGTCGATTGTGTAGCTGAAGTATTTGATATTTCATCCAAGTAGTCATGCCCGAAGCAAACAGCCGTGCACTGTGCTTATTCTTAGCTACACACATGGTATGTTGATTTTTTAAAGAGCAATCTGGGTGAGAACAATAATCAAAGGTCTTTTCACTTCTGTTACTTACTGTGCAGATGATAGATGTGAATATAAAATTAGTAAAAACTAACAAAATTAAACTTGCAAAATACATTTCGAATAAAGATTGACAAAAAGCATAATATTATTGTTAAAGTGACAAAAAGTTTCAGATCGGTGGCAAAAATTAGGACCAATAAAGACAGCGTCAATAGATTTTCTTAATTTGTTCCCCTGACTTTGGCCAAGAATTTATTATACTTTGGTTCTCTTCTTCTCTATCTCTGGTTAACGCTATGAGACACCCTTTCGAAAATGGCCTTCACTGTGGATACAAAAATATTTCTATAATAAAATCGTAACGTATTTTATAAAGTGGAGATTCTAAGCAATCTAAAAATACGTAACACTCAAATACCTACATTTCGGCCAGCAGAATCTCCAGAGAGATAGCCATCTGCGCGGGAGATATTATAGTGCACAAGTGTGTGCGCGTACATAGGTGCACTCTCTGTTCTTTACACTCATAGCCCGATGGGACGGAAAATCCGACACGACCGGAGAGAGACCAGGCGCAGGACCGACGGCTTAACGTGCTCTCCGAGACAGGAGCTTCAAGGTTCGTCTTTTCCGGAATAAGATGCAAGAACTTTTGTCTCACCGTGCACAAAGCCTGCGAACATTGGAGCAGTGTGGTGGGTCTAAGCTCTAATTCCCTCTCTCCTATGAGAGTGGAGGCCTGTGCCCAGCAGTGGGACGTTAATAGGCTGTAGTGACTGACTGATGGGCTATTTGGTTAAATGTAAATATAATATGTTAGAGCATTATTACTATTTGTCATTATATCTCGTTAAACAGGAGTTATGGGTACCAAATTACTGTCAATTTGACTCGTTTCGTACTTAAAGCAGTCCAATGTTTGAGAGTATTTTAACATCTTATCAGTTAATTTTTTACATTATTTATAAAAGTCCTACTATATGAGAATATTAATTAAACCATGGAAAACGCTTTTGAATTACAATATTCGTCCAAACCATTTTTGAGACGGATCATACCGTTTCGTTATTTAGGACGCCGCAAAACTAACAAAGTAGGTAAAGCTTGGTTATTAGCATAAATGACGCTGCACTTCGACTCTTCTGGCCGCTGCAGGTGCACGTTGCGCTTAAGAATAATTTAAATTACCTACGTCAAGGCAAAGTTAGTTTTTAACCGACTACAACGTTTCGGGGACGTTTTCAATTCGACTGTAAGTTTTCTTTTTGTATGTAGGTATGTTACGCGATCATTCCGCCAATTATGAATCAAATTTGAAGATTCTTTTTTGTTTGGTAGGTAGATCATACTTCAGAGATGGTTCCAAATAAATTTTATCGAAATTGATTTAGCGCTTTTTGAGAAAATCAACAAAACAAAATAAGCTTTAAGGTAGGGTAAGCTTTTTTACTTTTTAGTTTAATTTGATAATTATTACGATTTTGAAGTCTGTTTTTGTTTTAGATGAAAGCGAATAATCAAAGTAAGCTTACAAAGCAAATTGCTCCGTAGTCTAAAGCAGCCTTTCACTTTTTAAGATTAAACTAAAGGATTCGTTTATCGAACAGCTGTTTTGAATTAACTGCAATTATTACCTCTAGATACCAACACACAGCGATCTTTTATATAGTGCCTAGGCGTAGGCACCTATCTTATAAATACCTAGATACCTACTTACTTATTAGAATTAGACTAGAAAATATCTAGTCTCGAGACTGTGCTACGAGACCGCCTCATGCGACACTTGCGCAACTGATTGAAAATAAATTACCTTGCACACTCAAGGAATACTCTGAATGTTACTTAGTTAGTGCGCACTGCTTTGTATAGTTCAATCTAGAAGTATAAACTTAAGTATAAGAAGAAATAAATAGAATTAATACTTTTCAGATAAGAGACGGCAACATTATATCGAGTATTAATACCTTCGCTTCGAGTATTAATTATTAATGACCGATAATGCTCGAAGCGCCAGACACTTTTGTATTTGGTTTAATTATTATCTACAGTATGAAGGACGAGAGGGAGTCTCTCCATTTGATAAATGCTCGATGCTCTCTCTTTCTTCTTTTCTAATCTCTCTTTTCCCACACTCTTCCGTACTCTTTGATTATGACGTGAACGTCTACGTAACTATTGTCTTTGTAACAAAATCAAACGCGATCAATCTTGATCAACGCATCAACGTAAAGGTAATTAGTTTTGATAAATAAATTAATAAGTAAAAGTTTTAATCCCAGACAAAGCAAAATAATGTCTTACAAAATCGCGCAGATGTTAATACGAAGTATCATTTTATCAATTTGGGTTATGTGCTTCTTCTTTGCTTCTGAGAGCACAGATTTGACGGGGTTAAATAATTTTATAATACTAGGAACATGCGGTGGATACGCCATCGTGACCTTAGGCCTGCTCCTAGAAGCAGGCTTACAAGTAAACTCTGATAAATTTCTGGAGGCTTCCTTTATTATTGGAGGTATCATCCTGAGTCTACTATGTGCATCGCTCGCTTTCACCGACTACTTCCAAGTAACTTATGGATACAAGAAAAGGCAAACTATGAGCGCTAATATGATATGTATACTGAATATAATATTTTACATTGGCGATGTTATACTTTTGTTTAATATACCTACATTAGTTTAAAATTTTGAAGTATTTTTAATATGTGCACGCGACTTCCCTGTGTTCGATAGAAACCTACGTCTGTCCAGTGTCAATATCGTATCTCTCTGACTGATCTACCAACCTTCGATTGGTATTTTTTTTCAGGCACTGATAGTGGGAACATGGTATGGGAATTTCGATGGCAAGTGTAGGTAACGTATTGATTACACCTGAGTCCTGACTTCCAATATCGACCGCTGGATTGACCAAGCGGAGAAAAACACGAGTATTTTGAGAGTTTGGAGATAAGTTAAGTTATGGAAGGCTGCATCTGCCTCTGATGGACAAATTTGCTTGTCCAAGGCATGAAGGCAAGGCCCGCCCAAATCTGTAACGCTTTGAAGATTGTAATTTTCCAAATGAAGTTGGGTATAGCCGCTAGACGAAAACAAAAATTTATTACATATTGTACCTACTTATTTTAAATTAGAACAACGAAAAAGAAAGCATACTGATTAAAAAATAAAAAATGATGAGCTAGTTGGTTTCTGCCAAACTATCTTTAACTTAGGGAGAAAGAGATGAAAATGTCTTTATCAGAAAACAACTGATTATACTCTTTACAACAAATTTTAATAAATATGTATTTTCTGCATAATTTGTCTTGCTTGGTGCAATGCGAAACCGTTTTGGATGTCAAGAGTTAGTCCGTGGTCATTTTAAATTTATTTTAGAAATAAGATACTATGGAGCGAGTCAACACCATTATTCAAGAATTTGAATAGAAGGATTTGATCTCTTTGAACACGTCTGCTAGGAGCTGAAAGTGGTGGATCAGGGTTGCTGTCACAGTTGGTATTATTTGAAATATAATCAGAAAGTCGTTTCAAAAACCGATTGTGTACCTACCTACTCTTTCAATTATTTCTATATGTAGGTACCTTATACCGAGGACTCCAAACCGTGGGAGCATATTCTATAATAGATCTTATATCTACAAACGAATTAGATATTATAGAGAATATACCTACCTACGTACCTTTAAGTATTGAATGTAGTTTATATTCCTTGGAAACCCTTAAAACAAATCCTAACATCCTCTTAACATTACTGGAAAATGTACTTAGTTGATGTGTTCGTCGAAAAATAACTTTTTATCTAGTAGGTATTACGAAGTATTACCAAGATCCCTCACCGAGGACACCCTGTTCAAGAGTTCATCTTTTAGTTTACAATCATAGGCTAAAGGTTTAGGTACGTTTTCTTGTGTATGATAAAACATTCATTTTGACCTGCAGGCATCTATGAACTCCTCAAACAGGTCGAATCATCGACCAATGGTCGATGGGTCGAATTATCCGTTTGACAGACGATTACGATTGCGATTCCAATTTCCTTACACAATCGGGGGCCATAGACACAAGATGTCATTCTAAAGTTACCCACATTCAGCGTCACATAATCTTACCTGCTTTGAGTGCTCTTAATCTAGCTTAATCTGTAATTTTTTAAATTGACAGTGAAATTAGCGGAGATATTGACAGTCACGCGTAGCAGAGTTAGAGATATAGACATGGCGTCAGCGTATACAGCGTAGACACAGAAAGAGATATAGACATGGCATCAGCGTAAACAGTGTGCGATAGCAATATTCTGAAAGTATCGCATTAAGACTATCGCTATCGCATACTGTATACGCTGGCGCCCTGTCTATATATCTTTCTCTGTCTACGGCCCACGGTTAATGGGTTACCAAAAGGGTTAATGGTTATTTTAATGGTTCTTTTTATAATCTATGGCTGTGGATTCGTTAACTTCGGCTGCTTTCCATGCGAGTTTAAGTGTTCTGTGCTTCTTTTTCTGGTCGGTAGTTCTGTGTCCTTGCGTAGGCAGTCGACAAAAGCACAGATATTTCGTCCAAGGCACAGAAGGAATGCCATTATGAAGACAGTATTCTTTGGCAATTCGCGTTCCGGACTCCAGGCCAGAAGACCAAACTTAATGTCGGGGGCTTGCACATAAAAATTAGTAATAATTGATTGAATAATTATAAAAAAATCGATTATTAATCGATTATTTATAAAAATAAAATCACGTATAAAAATCGATTTTTACTTTAAAAAAATCGTTTTTTAATCGATTATTTTCAGAATCGATAAATTTTTATATGTCTAGTAGGCAGCAGGAAAAACGTAGTGGTTATATTCATAATTAGCAGGTAGGAAGAGTATACTCAGGGTCAAAAAGACTAGAATCCAGAGCCGTTAAACCAGTTAAATAAAAAAAAAAGAGTAACTCTGGTTAACTTGTCTCTGCTCTTTAAGTTTCCACTGGTTTCCATCAGAGACAACGACAAGTAACGGTGTGGTAACGGTTTCCATGTTTTTTAATATTTCATGTTTAATGTTAAAAAAAGGATTATTAAACTGGATTTCTTAAAGTTTATAGCTTTTATTCGTCGGTGGTTTTTAAAACCAATCTACGTCGCGGGACGACTTATGAGAATGAGTCTACACAAAGCCAGGTAAATGAAAATAAATACACCCCTTACACACATTCACATTTCTCAAAAGTTCACGTTTGACTAGCTGACGCGCCACAGCTTTACTTGGGTGGAATTTTGTGGAAATGATTTCAGACCCAGTCAAACTGTGTGTGACACTCGGCTTTTCTTCCTAGTCAAAATTAGGGTTGTAACGGAACGTCGCCTCCGCCTCCGTAAGTGCGGAACTTTCGCAAGAAATCGTACCTCCGCTTCCGCATCCGCCTCCGCAGTTTTATTGCGGAGTTGTAACGGAGGTTTATTTACGTTGACTTACAATGCGAGAGGCACAAATAGAAGCAGGTGAAGTCAGTTACACCATTATAACAAGCAATAAGGCAACCGTCCTTAGAAGAATCCTCAAAAAAAGAAATCAAATATGGGATTCATCCCCTCCCTAAAGCACAGAAAATGGACAATGTGATCGGAGAAATCCACCTCCGCATCCGTCTCCGTTAACCTTTACATCCCCAAAGTCCCTTCACCTCCGCATCCGCCTCTGCTTCCGCCAAGAACGCCTCCATTACAACCCTTGTCAAAATGTTAATAGTGTACCACCTGTTATCTTAGATGGCACAGTCATACCCATAAGTAGTGTAGTTAAGGAACTTGGCATTATCTTAGATAATTCTTTGTCTTGGGTTCCACAAGCTACAGAGCTGAGTCAAAATCTTTGAGTATTTTTATGTATTGTTTGAAGGAATTTTATCTTACTGAGTAATATGCTATAAATTATTTATATATTTGTTTTTTTTGTTATGTATAGTTCGCAGAGATCAAAGTAAATATATAAAGATGGCAGAGTAAATGTATGGTGACACATACATTTACTCTGCACTCAACTCACGCGCAAACTGTAGGTCTAAAATATCTATATATATTATATTGACGTATTGGAATATATTTTAGTTTTTTTATTTGTGTAATTGTATGTATAGCTTATGTAGTATATTATAAATTATTTATTAATGTTATTGAACTATCCCACTTCATTGCATTTGTTTCTATAATTAAAGGTTGTCTGGAGGAGATCACTTTTAGTCACAAGACTGCCTTTGGGCACTTGTTATTTTTTTTTGCTCGTTAACTTTTTTTATTTCTTTATGATTTGTGCAGCAATAAAGCATGTATCTATCTTGGCCTTCTTCATAGGGGTGGAGTGACTCTTAGAGTATTAGGTAATAGGAATCTTCTAAAAAAATACTAACTTATTCTGAAACTTCAAATAACCAAGTGCAGGCAACTAAGTGAATTTAAATTATTTCAACCCATCACTGGACCACTACTGAGCATGAGTCTACTTTAGGAATGAGAAAGGTTAGGATAGTCCACCACCCTGGCCAAGTGCAGTCAGGCTTCAAACACCAGTATGATCATTATGTACTCTGGCATGCATGTTTTCCTCCACCTTCAAGTATAGCATGTTTCCTTAACAGTTTTAATTAAAGTAGTGATATTAGTTTCTTATCCCTTATTTTTAAAAGCAAAAATTCTTTCCAGAATCAAATCTTTTGAAGAACTCCTAGAAAAAGATGTCATTAACATAGATCAACTGCAGAAACTGGCATTTAATGGTAATTTATCATACTAATATTACAAATGCAAAAGTTTATTAGTTTGTTGGTTTGTCCTTCAATCACATTGCAACTTGCAACAGATGGAAGTGATTTTTTGCATGGGTATAGTTGAGCACCTGGAGAGCGACGTAGGCTAGGTAGGTGACTTTTTACCCTTAAAAATTAAGGATTTCCACAGGGAAATAAAAAGATACTCCAAGCGGACGAAGTCGTGGGCATCAGCTAGTATTTTATAATTTATTAATAAAATTACTCCTGTACTAGGGATGTCATCTAGTGTCAATTGATGATGCAGTTTAAGAAAGAATTGGGCAGACCATCTCCAAATCCATTAAAAGTAATATAACACTAGAATTCGGAATTGTCATAATATGAATACTGTTTCTCTGCTTCATATAGATAGTGTTCCCTCAACTTTGAGGATTGTGACACTCCTCAGAAAATACTCTTCTTACGATGTACTTTGTTTTATTTCATTTCCCTTCCATTTCCCTATGTTCCCTATGTATGGGAATGGCCTCGCAGACTGGTATAATACTGTATCTCAATTCTGTCATTATAGAATTCCAAGATTTTCCATATAGGTCCTAAAGTTATTGAAAGCATTAAGAGAGATAACATCGAACTGTTAAAATAATTACAAATTTAATATCATTCAAAATTATGAATTCACATTTAAATGGCAAATAAATTCTAAATGGCACAGATTGTCTTTACTTTATTTTATGAATAAGCTTAACATTAATTTAAATTTCTATATAATGCCTGGCATTTGTTGCTTATTTGATAACTAAATCATATTTTGTGGTTTTTATTAATTTTATAATAATATAATATCCATGTATTAGGTGTGCCTGAAGAAAAAGGACTGCGGTCACTTGTGTGGAAAATTTTGCTCAATTACATGCCACATGAAAAAGATGCTTGGCAGAGCACATTGCATAAGAAACGCCAACTTTATAAACAATTTATTGGTAAGTGGACAATAATTTTACACACGTTTACTGTTTAAAAAACCACTAAGCCGAATAGCCAGCTATTTTAAAGCTATTAAGTATTGTAGTAGTTAGTGCCATAGATAAAACGTCCAATGATTTTGAGGAATATAAAAGAAGGAAGATTGTCTCTGTGGTTTGTCACTTGTTTGGATCTTGCTAGTGTTATGTGGTGTGCCAGAACGGAGATTGTGAGCAATCTCAAATTTCAATTTCAAAAGACAAATTTCAGTTTAAGAAATTACACATGCAGTTTGATCAGCAAAAGGGTATTTCCAAAATTGACACTATTTAACGATAAAGAATAGACAATTTGAACTTAGTGAGTTTATGATCCAATAAAAACACTGAATTTGAATAAGATATACTATAGTGAGAATGTACTCAGTTTTTATTTTAGACCGGATTCTATCATTATATTCCTAATTTTATGGATTTTACTAACCTACATGTTATCATAAAACTTTGGAACATATGGTGATATGTTTTTGTCTTTGTATTTCAGATGAGATCATAGTCTCTCCAGGTGGGCCGGCCGATCATCCATTAAACATAAGCCCAGATAGTTCTTGGTGTACATACTTTAAAGACAACGAAGTACTGTTACAAATAGACAAAGATGTAAGGAGGCTGTGCCCTGATATCTCTTTCTTCCAATCTGCCACTGAATTCCCATGTCCCGAAGTAAGTAGTTAACATCTGCATCTTTAACATTCACAAATACAAAATAAACAATTCATAATCCATTCTCATAAAAAGATGAAATAAATGCACACTATATTATTTGTCCAACCATTTATTTTACTTTTGGCAGCTCGAATCAATGATGTTATATTGCATTACTGATTAATAATTGTAAATGAATTATTTAAAAAGAGCAACCACCGAGTTTCTTGCTGGTTCTTCTCGGTAGGAATAGCATTCCGAACCAGTGGTAGATTCACTTGACGATTCAAAAGTACTTGTAAAAGTTTATTTGAATAAAAAACATTTGATTTGATTTGATTCAATTTTTGGTAACAATTGACTTTCTTTATGAAGAAGTTTTAATCAATTTGACACATTGATATTTATCTTTATCTATCATATATATTTCTAAAGGTTGAGCAAAGATATAATATATATAACTAAGTATATTAATGTATGTATTCAAATAGAACATTTATATACAACAGTACTGTACATGAATCTTATGAATAAGCTTATGTCAAAAGCAAAATAAATGGTTAATTTATTGAATAAAACTTTGATTGTAATTTATGGTTAAAAAGACTTATCCTGGTCAATTGACTGATCAATCAACTCGTTGACTTTAGTGTTGAGATAAGACACTAGAAATTTAGAAATTCCACCCTTAAATAAACAAGGGATGAAAGGACATGATCAAACATCAAGTTTCTCATTTACTTCATACATTGAGCATTATGAAACTAGTCATTTTTTTACAACCTTTCTCATCAGGGATTTCTGCTTCTATCCCCACACTGCTTTAAATAAAAACAAATGTGATGAGTCAACATCAACACTGTACCATACTCGTAGCACTGCCTTTTCTGTTAAACCTAAAACAAAATTGTGATTGTACTTGTATTTTATTATTACTTCTTGCATAGCTTTATAATATAATTTTTTCTTTTCAGATTGTAAACAGCAATGGCGTGAAACGTCTGCATAAGAGAGTTGAGCAGTCAGTTCTAGAATATTCCACATTGGAGCGAAGAGGCCTTGGTGTGTCCAAGGTAACCACATTACATCATCTATAGAATGTTTTGGACTAATCTGGAACATACACATTCTAACTTCTATTTTTAGGGTTCCGTACCTCAAAAGGAAAAAACGGAACCCTTATAGGATCATATTTTTGACGACCTCCGTGGCGCAGTGTGTAGCACTGTTGCCTTAACGTGCGGAGGTCCCGGGTTCGATCCTCGGCAGGGTCAATTTGGGAATTTATAATTTCTGAATTTTCCCTGGTCTGGTCTGGTTGGTGGGAGGCTTCGGCCGTGGCTAGTTACCACCCTACCGGCAAAGACGTTCCACCAAGCCATTTAGCGTTCCGGTGCGATGCCGTGTAGAAACCGAAGGGGTATGGGTTTAATATAACTGCCATGCCCCTAACAGGTTAGCCCGCTACCATCGTAGACTGCATTATCACTTACCATCAGGTGAGATCGCAGTCAAGGGCTAGCTTGTAGTGGATAAAAAAAAAAAAAACCTAAACTGTTGGATGAGTCAAACAAAAAATTGATTCTCTGAGCAGGACGATAAAACATTTTCTCACTCTGTCACTCTTTGGCATTAGCGTATATATACTCATTTCGCTCTACTCTATGCATCAAGCTGTGCGCCGTAAGAAGCCCCGTCGTTTGCCATTTTACCCACCTCGTATCGTAAGCGCCATTGCCCATTGCCATTACCTGCACACCCCATCTGGGCTTCGTAAGTCATTGACTGAAGTCAAATATCTAACTTTCAATGGTGCTAATTATAAATGTCAGTTTATTGGTTACAGCTAAGCAATGAGATCCGTCGGTCAGATAGCATAACGTGTGGGGATTATACGCCGCTGAACGAGGGTTGCGAGGCGCACTGGGAGGTGGTGGAACGAATGCTGTTCCTTTACGCTAAGCTAAACCCCGGACAGGGCTACGTACAGGGCATGAACGAAATCATCGGCCCTATTTACCACACCTTTGCGTCTGACCCCAATAAGGAATACCGGGGTAAGGAATACCTTTTTCTTTATTCAATATAAATAAATACGTGCCAATATTATAAATGCGAAAGTGTGTCTGTCTGCTATGCTTTCAAGGTCCATTGGTTCTACCGATTATGGCGAAATTTTGTACACAAATAGGTTGTCCAGGATTAAATTGACAAAATCGCGAATATCATTTACTATTGTAATAAATAGTCTCTTTTTCAATCATTTGTTGTAATTATGTACTACTAAGCAGGTAGCGAATGTTAATTTATTTGTATAAAAACAAATAAAATAACAGATACAAGGAAAGAAAGAATCTATGGCGTCACTTCTATGAACGATGGCGGCTTAATAACAGCTATTTGACGGCCAATTTTGATGGAAGTGATGTTCAAACGTCCATACAGTCATTCAACAGTAGTTTTACCCAAAAACTTTATAATAAGCACTGCGACTGAAGCAATTGTGATTAGGCGCTTGGCGAATTTTAATGTGAATGCTCATTATTGGCTTTAGTTAATTCTTTTTAACACGGCTGAAGCTGCGAAAAAGGTTGTCATATTATATATTCTTATTGAAACAATATTAACTTGACCTTTTATTGTCTCAATAGCAAGAAAGTTAATTTTATAGAATTTCTCACCAAAATAATACAAGCAGCTGTGCTTTATTTGAATGTGTCAAAAACTGCAATTGTAGGGGAAGCAATGATGCTAAATGTGGATTTTCTCGAGCGTCGTGGAGACCTAATGGATTTTGAAGATTAGATTTTAGAAAGAAAAAAAGGTTATATGATGTGATAGCGACAATCCAGAATTAGGTCACTGATAAGTCACTTTTAATATATTTGTACTCTCAATTGAACTTGCACGAGTAAATGGTTAAACGTGTAGAGGTTCCACGAGAGATTTAATGTAATTAGATGCGATCTGAACACAAAAGTATTCTGTAATCGCTGAGTCTGCCTGCAGGAGACTGACTCACCATCGTCAAAACACTCCCACTTATACCAACCATTTCAACATGGCATCCGTAATGACATGAAACTAGTCAAATTGACAGTCATTATACCTCCTATGTTTCATGAGATATAATGACAAAAAGAAATAATGCTAACGAATTATTTAAAAAGAGCAACCACCGAGTTTCTTGCTGGTTCTTCTCGGTAGGAATGGCATTCCGAACCAGTGGTAGATTCACTTGACGATTCAAAAGTACTTGTCAAAGTTTATTTGAATAAAAAACATTTGATTTGATTTGATTTGATGTATATCCTTTCACCGGTGGGAGGAGCGTCTACAGGTTTTTTTTTCAAATCATCAGATTAAGAAAATTCCTCGGGATAATCGTTAGATCATGGGTCAGCACGTTTGGTTCATGAAGCTGAACCGTCTGTATGATAATCTGACGCGCTCGATTATTTCAAAATAGCAATATTTTTTGCAATAAAAAAATACCGCAGTGACTTTGTGTTACGTCAGAATCGAGTCTTTTGATTAGCTTCCTTTGGCGCACTCGATTTTTTGTTTTTTCACCAATATTTTTTACGTCCGTACGGCCAACTCCACCATGCAAACCGGCAGAAACATACCATTCGATAATAGAGACACGTGGGTCTACTACGTCTACACTATCAATATTTTGACGCGCTGGAGTGAATCCAAAAAATCCCCTCTTGGGCTCCCCTACTTGCTTGCTTGCTTGCTTGCTTTTGAAACGTATATATTTGGACCAAAGCTAATTTTCCTCTAATTATACCTCCTTTTCCTACATTGTAAACATGTATCTTCGAGGTAAGGTCTGAAGTTACAAAGGTCTGTTTCGTTTCACCGTTTAGTCCAATATACCAGTTGATTTATGTGACTTAAAGAAATTAAATGCATCTGCGTTTATTCATTTACATCGAATATGTGATATATTCATTTCGTCTTTATTACATGTTTATGTTTGCATATTATATTTGGTTTTACATAGCTGGCGAAGTATATTAATTGTTTTAGTTGGTAATAGCTGATGATTGCACCTATAAAATACAATGTGGCCAATAGGCATGATGAAAGTAACCAATAATTAATGAAATTATGAATTTATCTAATGAAATACGATTCATGGATTATAAAAAAACCTATTTATTTTTCTATTTCGAGTGACATTGCTATTTATTTCGAAAATAAAACTATAAAATACTTACAGCAATCCGACATAATGGATTAAACGCCAAGAAGCGAATGACGTCACAATTGTTTGTTTTCAAGCTTTGACAATCACAAATTGTTTACTGCACACTGCACAGAGTACATTGGTTAAAATAATAGTGACGTCACAAACGACGCCATTGCACCGGCGAACGTTGGCGTGAATTTTAAAATTTAAATTTCAAATGGCAATTTTATCTACTTAACCTTATTTTTCTGCTGAAATAAGATATTTTTTCGAAATAGACACTTCCGATCATAATCTGACCATTTTTCAAAATCAGTCATCATGCCTATTCTGTCTCTAAACTAAAATGACAGCTTTACATCTAGTTCTGTCCGCAGGGCGTATTATGAAAGGGTTAGCAATATTTTTAATGCTGTAATTTATGTTTAGTTTAGAGATTGTGCACTACAGAATCAGCCCCATTATTGCTAGAATTTACACATGCGAAGGAACTGACTTGCGAGGGCATTAAATTACTGTATACTAGATAATATAGGACACTTTTTCTACTATCCAAAATTTCTTTTGAATTGGAGATTGACATATTCTCAATTGTCTGTATTTCATACATAATGTATTTCATGGTATACTATTTTGGTTGAAAACAATCACTTAACTAAATTCACAGCATTAAATGCAGTTTCTATTATTCTCAGCATGAATGTAAGAATTACATTTAGACCTCACATTTTTAGTATAGTTAGGGATTTGTGAACAACCAAACTGCGACCAATATTCAAACAATTAGATTCCATAAATATATAAAATCTTAAAGTATATTTTTCTTTGCAGCGTTTGCAGAAGCCGACTGTTTCTTTTGTTTCACAAACCTGATGGCGGAAATTCGCGATTTCTACATACGCACATTGGACGAAACCGAGAGCGGTATAAACTATAGGATGACGAAGCTTTGCGAGTGTGTGAAGAAAAACGACCCCGCCGTTTCAGCGCGCCTGGAGAAACAAGAGTTGAGACCCCAGTACTACAGTTTTAGGTGAGTGCCAAGAACGAGGGCATATTCCAAAGAAAACAAACAAACTGATCATGTTCTAAAATTTTACGTGGTTATAACCTAATTTTTAAGACGCCCTGCAGCCTGATTCTGTAACTCAGTGGCTATCAAAGAGTGAAAGCCACTGACATATATTCTTTATCCATTGAAGGTTTGCTATGAAATAAAAATTAAGTTTTCATAGCAATACTTCAATGGATAAAGAATATATGTCAGTGGCTTTCACTCTTTGATAGCCACTGAGTTACAGAATCAGGCTGCTGGACTCCTATCAAGCGGACGAAAGGTCGATCCCTCTGCATGCACCTTGTTTATGTACGTTATAATTAAGAAGGTGTGTGAAGTCTACCACGCTGCACTTGGCCAGCGAGCAGCGTGGTGAACAATCTTCTTGAAGCCATTTTAATAAAAGAAAATTATGTGTTTTACAGATGGTTGACCTTATTGCTGTCACAAGAGTTCTCACTGCCGGACGTAGAAAGGATCTGGGACTCGCTCTTCGCAGATCCACAACGCTTCAATTTCCTTATTTACATTTGCTGTGCCATGATATTGTGAGTATAAGAATAATCGACCAAAGATTTTTAATACTAAAGTAGTCTTTGGGCTATTTAATTTTAAGCAGCTTTTTATATGCTTGGGAGTTGCAACTTTAGGACTTGAAAGCGTGGATTAGGTTTTTTTTTTAATTTCAGGGGAACTCTTGATTCCCTAGTAAAAAAAGTAGTCTATGTCACTCTCCTGGTTTGGAACTATGTTTACGCAAAAATCAAATCAATCCGTTTGTCCGTTGCGGCGTGATTGAGGGATAAATCAACAAAAACACACTTTAGCATTTATAATGTTATTATGGATAGTGAAATGCTACAAGTAGTGTGTGTAAACTTTTATCCACTACAAGTTAGCCCTTGACTGCGATCTCATCTGATGGTAAGTGATGATGCAGTCTAAGATGGTAACGGGGTAACCTGTTTAACGGTAGGGTGGTAACTAGCCACGGCCGAAGCCTCCCACCAGTCCAGACCCTGAATAATTCAGAAATTACAAATTCCCAAATTATACCTGCCGGGGATCGAACCCAGGACCTCCACACGTTAAGACAACAGCGCTCAACACTGCGCCACGGGGGTCGTCAAAACTTTACACCCTGTTGAAGCAATACTAAATGCGCGCGACATTTCATTTTTGAAATGGGTCTGGAATATTTTTTATCATGTTAAGCGTACCTAATAAATAAAAGATGGCAGCCTCTAAACAGCTGTTCTGTTTGACGGCCGTTTGAAAAGTTCCTTCTGCAAAAGGATTAGCTCTTTTTATGCACCTGAGGACTACTCATACTTCAAATAAATACCTATTACAATTTATTATTATTCCAGTACAAAATAAAACACTCAAAGTAACTGAAATAACTTTTTTCCCCACAGATTAGTAAGAAAAAACTTATTGAGCGGTGATTTCGCGTCGAACGTGAAGTTGCTGCAGAACTTTCCACCGATGGATGTGTCATTAATACTGAATAAAGCCGTGAAAATATCTAGTTCATAGTTTTGACAAAGACGTACATTTTATTATATAAGCTCTTGTATATGTTAGTAAGTTCTGTATAAGTTTGTGGGGTTGCAGGCCTATTCATTATCACTTCTGTCATTTTTGTATTCGAATTTTGCTCCATTCTGTGAAAGTATATAAGATTTGTGACTCATTAAGTGAAAAATACTTACATTCATATCACTTTTTATTCGCGATACTTGTTTATACACATAAAAGATCACAATCACGGGAAGACTGCTACACTGTACAATAAACCACTGCTTGTTTTTGTAATAAGGTCACAGCACATTACTAAGCCCTGCATTCAACTCGCGCGCGATTTATATCTATGCTTAATTTAAATCTCTGGTCAGTGGTTCCCTGATTCACTGATTCACTGATTGGTCCTCAGTTAACAAATCGGAATTGGACAAAGTGCAACTGTGCTCGTAGCTTACGAAAAAAGTGGTTTAACTTGTAGACGATGGTGTATTGCTGTGTGTTAGGGTGCAAAAGCCGAACTGAACGTAAATACGAAATGTGTCTATTTTTCTTTCTCTCTACGGTCCGTAGCCTTCACTGCGCGCGCACTCGTTAACGTCCCCATTCAAAAGTGCGATTGCGCAAGACTGACAGAGCAAACACGTGTTTTGTTCTTACGAAACACGTGACGTAACTACCTAGGTAACACTGAAAATGTTTAGAAAATGAAAAACCCCTTAATGTAGAAAGTTGTTCCTTCCTCCTTCCTCCGTTCCTCTCTACACATCGTCGCATGCGATGGAACCACTGAGAAAAGCAGTAGGCCCATTCTTCCTTAGGGGTCTCTTCTATGGCATTGTCGTACGCTTTCACCGCATCTTCAGGGCTCGTAAAGCGGATACCTCGAATTTTATCTTTAGTTCTTGGGAATAAATAAAAGTCGCAGGGCGCCAGGTCAGGACTGTATGGCGGATGACTCATTATCTCGTCACCTGCCATAGTCAAATATTCAACAGTCCGTTTTGCGGAGTGTGCTGAAGCATTGTCGTGGTGAAGGAGGATCCTGCTTCGAGGGCGCTCATACCAGTTTGCAGTAACTGTCCTTCCATCTTCTAGCACAACTGTCGCGAAATGACCTATCCGACCAAAGAATGAGGCAATCATCTTTTTTCCTTGACTTCTTCCTTTCTTTACCTTAGTTGGCAACACCCACTGAGCTGATTGTCTTTTTCTTCTTCGATTGATTGTCTTTTGGTTTCGGGTTCGTAGCAATATATCCAGCTTTCATCACCTGTGACGATGTCAAATACAGCATTTGAGTCACCGCCGTTGAACTTATCTAACATTTGGCGACACCAGTCCATGCGAAGGTGTTTCTGGTCGTCGGTTAAAGTTTGGGGAATCCATCTGGTACAGAGCTTCCTGACGCCTAAATGTTCGTGTAATATTTTTTGAACTTGACTCATACCAATGCCTAGGCTTGCCCGTATCTGCTAAAAGGTCACTCTCTTATCTTCCTCTATCATGCGTCGCACAGCACTGATGTTATCTTCAGCAGTCGCTGTTAAAGGACGTCCCTCACGCGGATCATCATTGAGATTGCTACGTCCACGCTTAAACTCGTTAAACCAATTGTAAATAGTGGCACGAGATGGGGCTTCATTAAGAAATGCTAATCGCAGCCTATCATAGCTTTGTTGTTGAGTAAGCCCACAACGAAAGTCATAATAAATCATTGACCGAAAATTTTCTCGCGTTCATCTTCGCGTTCATTTTCACGTGTAACAAGAGTTTTAGATTTGCCGCCAATTCACAAAAACAAATGACAAATGAATGCAATATACTACATTAGGTTACCAAAGAGTTCTAAAATTGAAATTCAAAAAAAGTTTTCATTAGCAATGTTTCTAACTGGCCAGTTCTAAACATTTTCAGTGTTACCCACGTACATCTTTTCGTTCATATAAGTTATATTAAGTTCTTGAGCAAATTGATATTTTTGATCGGCGTTAGGGCCTAAATCCACTCGACGCACTGCCTAGCGCCTACCATAGTCTCCCTCTAGCCTTATTATGTAAGACCTGCATCAATCATTGTTACAAAATCTGATGTGATTAGCTGTATTTATTGTATCCTTGCTGCAACAGTGGGCTTTGGTCCATAGTGGAGGAGTGTTTAATTATTTACCATTCAGAAGTGATAGTGAGTAGTTTGTTGAGCAAAATGGACGACGTAAATTGGGAATCCTCAAAATCCATGCTGCTACTGATTTGAAAATTGAAATTGTGACTTAAAGCTTAAAGCTGTTGACTATGACTGCAAGAGTGGTCCGTATATGTTGATCACTGGCTAACTGCTCGAGCAGTCCGTCTATGACCAGCCTTAAACTTTCAATAGACATGAATTAAAATAGGTTTTCATATTGTTGTCTGCAGGATTAAGGCACTAATTAAGTTATATTCTTAAAGACTTGACTAGTTTATTTTGTAAGCAACCCGCACTGTAAAGGTGTGACCATACGTAAGAGCGGCACTGTGCGGCAGCAACTCGCGGGGTTTGCACAATACTGCCGCGCACGGCAGCCGCGCGAATGCTGGACACACCTTTAAATTTTATGATTCATGCGAATATTCCAATTATAAAACACTTGGACCATGTATGTCATATGCTATATTATAATAATTATTTCCTAGTTGTCTACTAAAACAAACAATCGAATTTTCTTAAGACTCTCTTTACAAACATTTGTACTATTTTTCTTTTTTCTTTTATTTTTACTTCTACAAATTATACCTATTAGTATCATAAGCAACATTATTATTTCATAGCCTTTAAGAATTTGAAAATTATAATAGGTTCCTTACATTAAAATTAAATTGATGTTGTAATATTATCTTCGTACCTATTTTGAATACAAATAAAAAAAAAATGAAGCCCCAGTAATATTTTGTAAAAATTCTAATCTGTTTTTGACTGCTATTAATAATACAATTATTCTCATTGGTAAGATTGGAGTGTGCAATAGTTTCATACCAAATTATGTTTCAAAATGTATACTTATAACTTAGTTCATAGCGTATTTTTGTTAAACGTCAGAATTTAAGTAAAAATATACATTTATAATATAAATATTACTTTTTGTCTTTTTCATCAGCTTACTAAAAACACAAGCGGCTAAGCTTGGAGAAGTTTTTGCGTTTGTAGTAGTATACGTGTATAGACTATATACAGTATTACGAGGCGTGCTAGTGTGCGTCACTGCAGGTAGTCTGAACTGACCGATACTGACAGAGGCAAAGTGTACGTACACTAGTACTAACGCAAACACGTCTCCACGGTGATTTGACTGTGATTGATATTGACGTTCGGCCTCCCATTCGGGTGGCCGATGGTTCGATCCTCGCGCACATACTTCTAACTTTTCCGAGTTACAAGCGATACCACTTGCTAGAACGGTGAAGGAAGACATCGTGAGGAAATCTGCATGGCTGAGAGTTCTTCAAAATGTTCTCGAAGCTGTATGAATTCTGCCCATCGCATTTGGCCAGCGTAGTGTGCTAAGGCCAAATTCATCTCATTCCGATAGGATAGTAGTGCTAAATAGTAAACCGGGTGTACCGCATACACGTCAAGTGTCAACTCGGAATGTTGGGGGCGCACCAGAGGGGCGCACCAGAGGGGCGCACTGCGGACACGCAGTATAGGTACCGTTAGCGGCCACCTAGCGGATGTATGGCGCAATCGTGTCGTTGCCAGATGTTCGGTTTTTGTTTCATAAAAGTAAACTCGATCCTACTCAAACTTTATTAAACTCATAGGATAGAAAAAGATACAGTAGGAATTCTTAGGAGGCCTAACTCTATGACATAAGTCTATGGGTACAAGTTTCCTGCGAGCAGGACGTGAGAAAAATTTTATAAAATCAAAGGTTAATTTTTTGTTTTGTGTTTTTAAACTGTGAAATGACTAACCATAGAGTAAAATACAGATACTGGTTTTATTGCTTATTGATTTTTAGGAGAACAACCACAGATAATCCGTAATAGTTTCCGTTATCTGTGAGAACATCGCACTCAGTCAATCATCGGCGGTTGTATCACAGTCATATTATCATCTCTATATCATGAGAATCACCAGCTGAGAGTCACCAGCTGACTGCACTAATCCGCCTTCGTGCTCACTTCAAAGACACCAAAAAGGTTGAATTGATTTATCGTTCTGTGGTTTCGTACGTACTCTGTGGTTTCGTTGAACGGAGCCAAATACCTACAGATGTAGCCATATTTCGACTTTTAATGCTGGAACGAGATAGCTATATGGCTTAATGCCCATAAAAGAAAGTGATGAATTCATGTTTTTTGTCCCCGTCACCGTGGGTATTTAATGTTAGTTTAAACTTAATTAACATTTCCAAAAAAACGTTATTTAATCTTCCTATTTTAATATTTTTATCCATTACGCAATCATTTAATTTCCGCGGCAAACTGTATAATTTTTTTTTTACTAACTGGCCTTACGGCTGTGACCTATATTATCTATGACCGAGTCATACGTTTTCAAGTTTTTATTCAAGATGTTGCAAGCAAGTTCCCGCTTTTCAGACTAGATGGCGTTAATGGCGTTGCTAAAAATACGCCCACATTCTTTGTTTGACAGGGCCCGTCTATGTAAATTGAGGTCGTTGATTACGATTAATGTAAATCCATGCCATTCCCATGGAATTACTATAAGACCAACCGGTCATTATACTAATCCCCATCAATGCATGCATTTGTTAACTTTTCACCGCTCCTCTCCATTTCAGCTCAAAATTCTACTGTTCAGGTTGTACTGTATATTTATTTTATCTATGTTGTACTGGTAGTCAGCAATGGAACATAAGGATAAAGAATGGTACCTAAGGATAAGGATGAAGCGGTCCGACTCTTGTCTAAGAGGGCTTCAAAACCTTCAGAAACCCTAAAATGAAATGTTTTGGCCTTGACTCTTGTCCAATGAGTCGAGGCTCGAGACCCAAATATTTTCAGTACCTAAGTTTTTTTGGGCATTGAACGTGCTCAGTGCCCAAAAAATTTGCGTGCTTTGACGCGCTTTCCCTCTTAATGCTGTAAACATAAAGCTCACATTAAGCTTTTCTGACTGGCTTCGTTGAGAACCTTAGTTTAAAAAAAGGTAGGTACCCTTGAAAAATTTATCTGCTATAGGTAGTCAATTATATTTTTGTGTTCTCTGTCAGGCCTCAATTACACTTGTAAGTTTTGCTCATGTAACTATGAAAATGTTAGATATTTTACTTACGTAAAAACTTGAACAATAAGCATATTTAAATAGCAATCAAAAACCAATTCGTATTTAAAGATTTATTATAAATAATTACAATGTAATCGATTTGTACACATCCATTGATTGACAATAATAATAATAGAAAGTAAATATTTTATACAAATATAATGTCATTTTAGATTCAGTTTTCTACTATTTGTCTAATACACTGTAAAATATTGAAAAAAAAAAGAACATTAATTATTAACATTGAGTCTAATGTTGTGAAGAAAAAATAACTAATATTTTATTCTTTCAATGAAGCAAGCTGTCGAATTTTCTCTTTTTTTATAATAATATATTGATCCTTAATGACAGTATTTTATTAGAAAATAAAAAACATTATCAAGGAACCTATTATTTAAATGCCAGTCGACAGTAATACGTTAAATCTTAGTATGCACATAACTGATCTTACTAAGGGAAACATTATGGCATAACACGTCAACTTTGTATGGGCTATGGGCGCGGTTTCTCAAGTTACATCTGAAAATAGACGATACGATTTGATACGAATCGAATCATGGCAGCTTATTTCACAGTTCCCTGAACTGACTTCCTCGCTTACGTAGTCAGGTTTTATCGCCTATATATAGCTGCCATCGGTTTTACTTACACCTACATGAATATAAATCAATTATAACATTAAAATATCTTAAATCAAAACTATAAAATTGTAGGAGCTTAAACATGGATATACTAATAATAAGCTGCATACATTTATTAAAAAAAATGTTTGGGCCCTTCATTCCTTCATAACTACAAGTACCATACTAAAAGCAGAAAAGAGCACCAGTTTTAAAAGAAAATAATATTTGAAATGGCACCTGTAAAATGACATTGCTCCCACTATATGATGTAGTTCAATATTTTTGTAATCAAGTCGAGAAATAAAATTTATAGAAATTATTATGGTCAAAATTTTTGTGCCCGCATAGATAGATGCACTTAAAATAAAATTAGGGCATAACAACGCAATTACTAATCAAATAAAAATAACAATCAATCAACAAGCTGAAAGCATTTTGCTTAGTGCAAAATGAACAATTTAATCAAGACAGTTCTCCAATCGATACATTGTGTTGGAATAACAAGATGGCATGTAATTTGGTAATTCGTCGGACGAAAAATTTACTCTGTAATAGATTATATTATAAACATTGCGGACAGCCATTATTTTATGACTACAGCTTAATCCCTAAGTGTATGTTATCTACTTTAGTCATCTGCCAGTGTGTACATGGATTATTATTTTCGTTAAATATTAAATCGCCGCCACAAGATTATAAATCATACAACTAACTATCAACTACACTACCATTACACCACTGCAGCTTAATCACATTAAAATATTCGAGGTCATCGTCCTTTATCCTTTTAATAAGTTAATTTAAATATTGTTTACATAACTTATACATCTTGTGACGTCGACTCAGTTACAGTTTTCAGTAACATTGCAAGGCATTAAAGCACAGATTATTTATTAAAAAAAAAGTTCTACAAAGCGAAGCTGCATCAATTGATACAGAACAATGCTTGCGTTTGCACCCTACTACTCTTACAAAGATTACTTTAAATACCAAATACAGACACTCCGTTCCAAATATTTATTTACCAACGGACTGCCTTCATTTTGCTGATCCTTATATCTAGAAATTGTATCAAAAGACCAAATGAAAATAATTTATTTCAAAAATAAACACCAATAACAAATTACCTGAATATTAAACTGTCTTAAATATTACCTTTCTATTCACCTATCTACCCGAGGAAATATTGATTCAAAGGATGAACCTAATCTCGTTAAGTATTACAATATTTTTATTTTTACGAAATCGACGTTGTCATACGATCTTCTCCAGCACACAGTTCCAAGTACTTCCCTATCCATTTAATATCCTCTATTACACTATTGTTACATTGCTTACCCAATGTATGAAAGTAAATCTGGTTTAAGTCTATTTCTTAAAAACAATAGGAAGGTAGTTGTCAAGTAATCATTTGATAATAAATAATTTTCACTAACCACTTGTTAAGTTTACAAGCACCCTACTTGGCCACAGAGGTTTAATAACAGAATTGTGAAGTTTTCATATCATACATTTTTTAACTTATTTTATACACAATAATATATACCATAATATATTGACCAGTGAAGTACAATCCAATCTCAGCTATCATATATACATAACCATAATATTATCGGACGCAAGCTTGCAGCTAAAAAATGGGCATACAATTTCTACAGTACTTTCGATAGAGTTCAGTAGATTTCGATTTTTTAGTGCTCTTAATTTCAAAATTGGGTAGTTTAAAATGCTATAGAGAGGGACTACGTAATATTATATTGAGTAAGCAGTCTTAAATCCAACACCACAGGGTCTTATATTTTAATGATACGATAAAATCAAATATACGAGATCATACCTGCTCATCTCAGTAGAACCTTCACAGCAGCAGCTTCACATATATTTTCTTTCGATTGTACTTACCACTGGTATTTTATTCATATAGACCGAGTGAGAGGCCAAATACGTCCTTATAGCACATATTTCCCTCACGCCATCACCATGCAGCGCTTGAAAAAACGTGCCGGGTATTGGGCGTTAACACTGATGTTATCAAGTCCAGTGGTTTTGCAGTGCGGCTTGAACATATATTGAACATAACCATATACACAAGTTAAAATTCTATTACTGTCGCTGATATATTTCTAAACTCTAGGTAAATTGTTATATTTTAAAGATTATAATACTTTTTTTATAAATAAACATATAAAAATATACATTTAAAATTATGTTTTTAAACATTATTTAACTCAGTAACAGTTTTAAAATAAATTATCATTGTTTATCTTCAAAATTATGATATTTCACCACCTCACATTTGATATTTTTAGTGAGTGATTCTGATTTAATTATTGTTATACTAATTTAAATTCTTCAATATATTAATCTTTTTATTTTTAGATTTTTTAATATACTGGAGTAATCTTGCTGAGATTCTCTTTAAAATTTTATAGGAATTAATGATAAAATCAAATTCTGTGGTGGGTTTCTGTACCTTACAGCTCAATCATAATCTAAAACTGTATCATCTCACCCGACTAGTCATATAATAAAACTTTTGTACCCTATCGCAAATAGTATAACTGTTACAATACTTATAAAACAAAGTACATCTGTTTCAACTGTGAAGAGCATCAATAACAAAATTTGGCTGCTTCATTTTTTTTTTAATGGGACAACACACAGAACTATCACTAGTAATAAAACTCTATCATATGAGATTTGAATCTGAAGTAATGTATATATTATACCTATTCAGCATTTATCTACTTTTTAGTGGTTTTGAAAGGAGTATATGTGATTAATAAATTCTAATATTTAACACTTGCACACAAAGTATTTTACTCTATAATATTGGAACATCAACCTTTCATTACATCATAGCATACTAAAAGCAATTTGTCATTTGTTTGACTAATTTTTTTCAACCGCACATACTGAAGCTGAGTGCAAAATCCAGAGCAAATTCGTCTTCACAGTTGAAACAGATAATAATAACAGATAAAACAAAAACTGTCACATAAAAAAATGCAACTGTGAATAATAAAAAACACGCTTATAATTAAATATCGAAGTACGCAAAAGTACAGGCCAGACAACAACAAGTAATATTTTAATGTAGTAATGTGATAATGATTTTATTAATAACTTTTAAAATGTTTGAACACATAGGCTTGCCTGGAGATACTAATAATTTGAACATGACTTTTAGGTACTTCTTGTGATAGAAACGAGTGGGAAATGATATAGCACCGAGTAAACACCGTATAGGGGGTATGCTAGATAATGGAAAGCATAGTGTTACTGGCTGAGCGGTGGGGTCGGGGCTTTACTGGATGACGCAACACTTGCACTTTTGCTTCTTTTTTATGGTGACGTGTTCTGGCTGCAATGGCTCCTGCGGAGGCGAACGTTGCACTTCCACTGGCCCTACGCGCACCTCGGTCAGCGCCGCGCCGTTCTTTGTGCCGTTGGCTGTCTTCTGCTGCACCGGAGTCGCGACCTTAGTTTGCGGCGAAGCTGGAGGACTAGCCTGTGGCAAATGATACAACCATTACTATTTTAATATATATATATATATATATATAGAAGCGATCACTTGTCGCAAATCATAATATCTCTACTATTGAAGTGTAGCAATGGAGATCCAAGTTGATTTTAAGTGAAAACTTCTTTAGGCGCGTTGAGCACGTTTTGGTAGGGGGTAAAAAAAAATGTGGAAACGCGTGACCGACACCTCGCGTTGTTACGAAGACAAAAGGTAAAAAATCATAAAAGGGTCTAAAGACAAAATATTATATGGGAATAGTGAATTCTGGTGCGGCGTATGTAAATTATAAGTTTTGCAACCGGCGACCGGTGTCCAGTAATCTTGCACAAATCATGTACAACGTAGCTAATATTCTTATTAAGAAAAAGGAGTATTATGTGCCAGCTACTCACATTAACATTGTTTGCATGCACTTTTTCCTCGTGTTCGTCACAGATCGGCTCCTGATTCGTGATAGGCGGCGTCGGCGTGATGGGCTTCCCGCCCTTGATCAGGGATACGATCTCGTCCGCCTCGCGGCTCAGGTCGCCGTCTGGGCGGAACGGGTTGTCCCATCCACTTTCCGTACTAGAACAGAGTTGAACCTTCATGAGACTTTGACATCACATAAACTTATTTTAAAATGTAAAATGGGAAGAAAATTGTTAGTTATGATGGATGTCGCAACACATTTTTGGAAATATTTATTTGTCATAGTGCACTAACCAGGGATTAAGCCTATGATATTTTTAATCAACGTTTGGGAAGGCACTGGCCCCTAAGATACGTGTACCTACGGTCCACAGTCCAACCGTACAATTTGCTCCATCAGCACTAACCTACTTTTCATTATACATTTAATCTAACAATAAATCAGTGCGCAAAACATCATCGCGACAATAACGCGTGTCACTCATTTATATCATTAACATTTAGCATTAATCATAATTATTATTATAATAATTTACTAGCAATCAATAAATTATATTTGTCCATCTATCAATCATTCCAACTGTCCTAGACCGAACAATACGGGTCCGCCTAGTTTAGGGGTCAGGAGTTCAGTAGTTTAGGAAGTTCTGCGTTTTAAAAATAACCAGAATCCTACATGTCCATCGATGTATATGTCAAACGTCATTTCTATATCGCTAAAAACCTGCAAAACATGGTCAGTTGAAATCTAGTCAGAATGTTACTTTTCAATTGTAGAAAAAAGCAACAAAAAAAATAGTCAGCTCAGTGTTGAGCGCTGTTGTCTTAACGTGCGGAAGTCCCTGGTTCGATCCCCGGCAGAGTCAATTTAGGAATCTATAATTTCGTCTGGCCTGGTGAGAGGCTTCGGCCGTGGCTAGTTACCACCCTACCGGCAAAGACGTGCCGCCAATCGATTTAGCGTTCCGGTACGATGCCGTGTAGAAACCGAATAGGGGTATGGGTTTAATATAACTGCCATGCCCCTGACAGGTTAGCCCGCTACTATCTTAGACTGCATCATCACTTACCATCAGGTGAAATCGCAGTCAAGGGCTAACTTGTAATGGATAAAAAAAGATAAGAAATCTTGGAGGCTTAATACTCTTCAATTCTAGTAAAGCTGCAATAACAAAATTGTTAATGCTGCTTTTTTCTACGAGTAGTATGCTGACAATTATTGCCAGCAAAAATGGTTTGAATCTTAGATGTTACATAATACTATCCAATCCTAGAAAAAGACTCAATAACATTGTCAGAATCCTACACGTTAATTCTAGGTATACATACGTGAGTATGTCCACCCAGACTGCATCACAATACCTCGACAGCCTATGGTACATAATTACAATTCCATGAAAAGGTTCACAATTTATTCAACAAATGCAGTTTTTATTGTGTTGCCTGAAGTGAGGTCACTATTTGTATGTGTCAATACCTATACATGGGCAATGGCCATGAGGCACAAAAGGTCCTATTTTAAACGAAATTTAAATCCATTTAAGTAGGTCTGATTTAGATTATATTGTGTACAATAATACATGTCATGCTGTACTGCCTGAGTGTACCACAGAACAACTCTCGAGTCCATATAAAGATGTATGACATCAGAGCCCCAAAAATATTCAAGAGTTACTGTTCCAAAATTTAGTGTGGCAAGGGGCTAATCATTTTTCTGTGCCTTATTTTTAGTCCTTAGTTGATACTAAGATTATACCACAGTCAAAGTTTTACTCTAACTGTAACTTTATGTGCCCATAAAAAATAAGTAAAATGAAGTTGCGTAAGTCTGTATATAGTAAATTATTAAAATTGTTTGAGTCAATACTCAAATTTTGGTAAGAAGTTGTAGAATCTTGATTTCTACATTTCAAAATATATGAAAAACAAGTAAATAAAAGACAGATTTGCAAAATATTATTCATCTTTGAATGAATGCATGTATTCTTATATTATAGTAATAATTAATCAGAATGCTTTAATGAACTAAAAGAAAAGTTACACTAAACTTGTCCGCACATAATAGTCTCGAAAATTTTGCTAAATGGACTGTGGACTAACCTGGACTTAATTAAATAATTTTTAATTGTACCTGACTTGTCTATTATACATAGTGTGGTCTGCCATGTCGACGTTGGCTGCTGCTGAGAGCAAATCCGCGTAGAGAACGTGAGACTCAGACTGCGCCGGCGGCGGGGACAGACACTGCGGCCGCACCCCTTGGTAGAAGGACACGCGGACTTTGGAACGCTCCGAACTGAAACCGAAAACAAAGCACAAGTTATACTCTCTCTCTTTTTCTCTAATACATATTCCTCATTCCTGAGGGCTTTAGGTCTTAAATATTAATACTCATGTCAAAATTGAGGTTATATTGGAACCATTCCTACAACAGTCAGCCTTCTGTTTTTCGGCAAATGGTTTAGTTAAGAGTAAGATTTCATTTTCAAGGTTTTATGATTATCAGTCAATTCAAAAGCACTGGGGCCATCATGGTTCTAAATAAGATAGTCACGCTTACCCACTTATGGTTTATATAATTGAATCCCCCAAAAGTAAAAGTTTGGGGAATGTCATGCTATGTCATGATATGAAAAGTTCAGCAAAATCACACAAGAGTAACAATAAATAATATAAATTGGACAAGACCAGGACACCCCAAAATCCATTGAGCACCCTTTTAAATCAAATCAAATATTCATTTATTCAATTTAGGTACACTGTAGGGTACACTTAGTTTTAAACCAAAAGGTAATACTAAACCTAACACAAAAAATGAACATAAAACAATATGTAAAAAAATACATTACAAATGAAATACATTCGCCTGCCAAAGTTTATGATAATATTATGAGAGATAGCTTCACTTTTGATAACTATCGCCAGGAAGGGTGATTCAGTATTAGGTGGGTGTAGGGCTCTCCACTGATGACGATAGTGAAGGTCTGCCCGCATACGGATTGGCCTTTAACTAGATATGGCCGCTCAAAGACGATTTATGGTTACCAAAAATGAACCATGACTAGAAAGGCTGATTCTTGTACAGTATTAAAGTATGCACATTACCTATGTAAACACGCTATTCATCGGACCGTTCACTAGATATCACCTCTCCAAGACGTGATAAACTTACAAACTATAAAATAATTATGAGCAATTATTAAATCGTATATAATATGACGTGTCGTCACGTTGATTGCTAATAAATATTATGAACGCGTAAAATGGATCGTCTTTGAGAGGTGATATCTAGTGAACGGCCCGATAAATAGTGTTAGTTTTTATATTATTTACACAGGTACTGTGCATACTTTAATGCTGTACAAGAATCAGCCTTCCTAGTTATGGACTATAGTTCATTTTTGGTAACCATAACACGTCTTTGAGCTTCCCATCCGCATGCGGGCAGACCTTCACTATCGTCATCAGTGGAGAGCCGTACACCCACCTAATACTGAATCAGCCTTCCTGGCGATAGTTACCAAAAGTGCAGCTATCTCTTGGTCTATAAAGGTCTATTCACATAGTAGTGGATAAAAAAAAACATGATTACACCCTAAATCGACACTATAAGTATGGTTATAAATGCAAAGATTTATTCATAACACCTCAGCATTTATATAAGCTAACTAACAAGCTATAACTTTAAGAAATATGTTATTTAATTTTTCATTTTTGATAATTTCTTCCCCAAGGGATTTTCATAAATTCCACCCAGAGAAGAAGGCATGGGCCAGTTGTATCTCTATACTATGGAAATCTGAGGCCCATTTGTCTATGTAATCATTTAACACCTTAAAATGTATCACTCGAAACTGTTTATACATGCTTTTTGACGTACAGGCTTCTATGAACTCCTTAAACAGGTCGATTTATATGTTTGACAAACTATTCCAATTATGATTTCCTTACACAATTGGGGAGCTGTTCAGAATTATCAGATTTAGAACTACTTGCTAAACAATTGACAGTAAATTATGGTTTTGCGTAGTTATGTAATCATGCTGTGCATTCATGGCGCATTAGCAAGCAAAACACATATTATTATGCATGTGTTAACTCGAAGGCAATTTAGCATCTCCTGTTCTTTTCATAGTAGATGACTGTTCACCACCCACACTTTATTATCTCTAATATCAAATGCTATACATAACTATAGGCACATAATGACATTGTGTTTTTATTTTGTTCAATGCCATGTTGTACATATTCCTAGATATGTTTCAAATTTTGAATCTCCTAAGATTAAAATGTAATTCACAATAAAAACTAGTTACTTACTTAGTTGTAAATGCTTCTTAAATAACTGTTATTTATTAGGTATTTGTTTTATATGTAATACAATTTTTTTGCTATTCACAGTAAGTACATAAGTAAAATAAATATAAGTCTGTTTAAGTAATATATCAGAATTCAACAAGGATCCTGGACGGGTTAGAAACTTGTCAAGCATATTCCAACAAATTATGGAAATTTATCTGATTTGTATTTATAATAGCGTAAATTTTTGTAGTTTATATTGTTCTTATTTCAAATGCATACCTATTACAGTTATTTGCATAAACAGCCATTTAGTGAAAGATCAACTAGCATTAATGTTGTCATAATATGTAGTTCTGCGGCTGGCAGCGATCACTCCCACACACATCCCAATGTAAGGTCATTCTTATAATGAACTCATGACATCAGACAACTTTTAAAGAGTTGCTACAATGATTGTGGGTTTAATCTGAAATTGATGTAGGTACCTATTGTCTAATGTATGAATTATATAATACAGAGATAGGTTTATAGCTCCATATATATTATGTATACTAGATGATTTCCGCGACTTCATCCGCGTGGATTAAGATTTTTAATCCTATCTATCTATCTATCGGGAAAATTAGCCTATGTCCTTCCCTGGGATACTATCTACCCTTGTACCAAATTTTATCAAAATCGGGTCAAGAGACAGTTTTTTTAAATTCCTGCGGGAACTCTTTAATTTTCCGGGATAAAAAGGAGCCTATGTCCTTTCCCGGGATACCATCTACCCCTGTTCCAAATTCCAGCAAAATCGGTTGAAAAAATGGGCCGGGAAAGCGTAGCAGACAGACAGACAGACAGAAACACTTTCGCATTTATAATATTAGTATGGATTATGGATTATGGAGTATGGATATAATATATGTACAAACTACAACAGTCTTACAAGCTATATACTTAATACAACATATCAAGTATGTTATGGAAGAACATCGTAAGCAACAGAATGTAGTTATTAAAAAAAAATTATGATGTCCTTAACATGTAGGTAATAAAACAAATTTCCTGTAAAATTGCAGTTTGGTACAATGATCTTCCACAACAGACTATACATAAGGCATAATTTAAAGTACATATATGCATCAACCTGTATAAAACATTGGAAGTTATCTTGCAAGTTGCAATTTAAAATTGAAATCTCATTTTTGATCTGGGGCCCTACTCCATAAGAATAATTGCTACCGTGTGACAATTGCAATCTCCTCAGATTGCTTAATACTCTATCCCTATAGGCCAAATTCCATAAATTCAGCAAGACACAACAAATGAGATGGTATAATGATTGATTCAGCTTTTATGGAAAAGGGCTATGTGACAGTTATCATAATAGAGGTAGTCAATCTATACTAATATTATAAATGCAATAGTCACAGCGGCAACATAGGCAACGACGCAGCCGACGAACTTGCTCGACGAGCCTCAAAACTGAAGGTAATGGGATCTGAACCGATCGTCCCAATACCATTCAGTGAGTACAAGACTTGGTTAAAACAACAAACAGTAGGTACACATGCCGAATTATGGGCAAACAGCACCAATTGTAGACAAACAAAAGAGGCTATACCCAGCCCAGAAAGAGAAAAAGAAACTATTGCAACAGCTAAACAGACCTAAACAGAGCTAAACTCAGGACGGCTGTAGGCATGATAACAGGACACTGTCCACTTAACAAACACCTAGGTATATGTTCTAGGTATAACCGACAGCCCTCTGTGCAGAGCCTGCATGGAGAGCGAGGAGACACCAAGACACGTACTACTTGAGTGTAGTGCTGCAGCAACACTCCCGGAAGTCCTCGCCGACCTGGGCGGCCTGCTTGGATTCTGGAGTGAGCTCGGCTGGCTGGAATGATCCGGCGGGGAGTCGCACCAGACGTCTCACGCACAACGGGCACACTTGCTTAAGTGCGGAAAAGCCCAGAGAAGAAGAAGAAGAAATGCAATAGTTTGGATGGATGGATGGATGTTTGTTACTCAATCATTCCAGAAGTGCTGAACAGATCTGGATGAAATTTGCCACAGAGATAGATTAGAGTCGGGAGTAGTCATAGGCTACTGTTTATCCCCAAAAATTAAAGAGTTCCAGCGGGAACTGAAAAGCCTCAATCCACGTGGACGAAGATGCGGGACTCAGCTAGTTATTCACTAAGCAGCTCTTCTTTAAATAAAGCAGAAAAAATATTAGGTGTGCCTATACACTTATCTAATGTACACCTAAACTTTTACTATATTAAACAACAATGAATTATATTAAGTAACTACATAAGTACCTAGTTATTTGTTATTATATTTATGCTGAGATAGTCAAAACATATTAAAAGTTAAAGCATAGTACATGTAATCAGTTGAATACTGTAACAATAATTGATAGTATACTTTAGCATAGTGTCAATTAAGATTACTTTCACTGAGTTGTCTGAAAGAAGTTGAAAATCTAATTGTTGGACATGGATAAAATAAATCACAAAAATCTTATAGGTAGAGCCTTGAGAAAAGTTTGTGGATAAGGTACTGTTATCATTTCAATAGATTTATTTACTTAATATTATCGAATGTATTTCAGTGAATTTGTACTAAATACATAAATAAAACTAGAATCTGAAAGCAAAGTGTATTATATATTATCATTGAGTTTCATGAGATAAGACATTTTAGAATATCATACAATATTCATCTCTTCAATAGTGATAAGAAATAGGAAACATAATGTAACCCAAAAAAATTTAAAAATGCAGCTCAGCAACTGTTTCCAAGTTTAGTGCCTACCCAATGATTACAGGGCGGGTCCTCAATTTTGGGCTACGACTTACGATCAGTGATAGTTGCATTAAGTATATAAATAGAAGTTGCCAATAGGTACATATTTACTGATTTTAATAAGTAGGTACCTACGTGGTCAGTCCTGACCTTGGGCCGCAAATTGCATGATGGAATTAAAAGTAGTTTTATGTTTTTAATTCAGTCCTCGTGACGTCACCCTGACCGAATTCTCGACACAATAAATTTCGCGAGCATGTCAAGTTAGTCGCCACAGTCGTTTGAGATTGTCTCTATATCGCTGATATAGGGTGGGGCATTCCCAAAAATAAATGTTTTTCACCAAATAACATGTTTATTCGGCTAGCGAATTCAGTGCGCAGCATAACAAGCATGACGCGAACGGCGAATTAGTAAATAACATACCTTACAAAGTATTCACGATAGAGTCACCGCGTTCACAAACATTGAAATGCACGTACTCGCTAATCACTTTTTTTATAGGTAACAGGCAATTACAGTACAAATTAAAAACAAAAGCCCAATAAACGGGCTAGATTCACTCAGCGATTCACAACAGAGAACAGTTCCACTGCGTTCACAACATCGATCTCGGAAGTAGCGGTCGCGCGCGGCCGTGGCGAATGGAAGCAGCGGGAGCGGGCGGCGGCGGAACACAATTCGTGCGACGTGCGTTCGTGCCAAGCTAGTGACGTACCTACTAGCCATCCACGAAGCCGATTCACGATTCTCGTTTCTCGCTCTATCTCGATAACTTTAAATCGGGTAACTTTGATACGAATAAAATAATATTTATAGCCCGCTAAATTATGTAAAAAGCCTGCTACATTTTAAGAATTGGTTTGGTTTTTATAAATTGTTAGAATTTAATTGTTGCACAGTAGAGATTTATTCATATAGGTACTTTTTTACAAGAAAATTTAACAGTAGAGTCTGTTTATTGAAATCTTGATTGCAAAATTTCGAGAAATTAAAAAAAGTAGGTTGGGTATCCCTGAATTTATATTAGGTTTTGCGACGAAGTTCCTTGTGGGACGAATTACGTTGCGGAGGGGGTGGGTACCCTAGCCGGCAAAAAACGTCCGTAACGAAAATGCTCGGAGTAAGATTTTTAGAATTGTTTATTCAAAATTGAACCTAAAGCATTGTGGATATAGCATAAAATTGTGGTTTTACTATAACTGCATCTATAATAGATTATGTCAGCAATTGCTCCGAAATTTTAGGTAACAATTACCATTGCACACAGAGATTAAAATTTTAATAATGTACGGTATTTTATTATTATTTTACGACATTTTTTACTAGCTCTATGTATTACATACTTATAGCAGTTTAATTGGTATATATGTATATTAGAGTCTGGAAACCATTAATGTCAAGATTTCCTAGGAACCTGAGGAAATCGGCTTTGATACGAACTTTACTAACCTAGGAAATAGTCCACAGTAAGGATCCCTTCACCACCGTTTTATTGCTTTATCGCTGTTTTTCTCCGTCTTGCGTGCACAGGCACACGGGAACGGCGGTATAGTACCTATTCGGCCCGCAGATTATTACCTAATTAAGATGATAAATCTTGGAATTATTGGATCATAAGATGATAATAATTATTATCATCATCTTTTAATCAAATAAGTAGGTAAATCGGCTCACTCGGAGCGATATAAGGAAAATATTTTTTCGGCTCGAATTAAGTCTAACTTCGAAGTCGGACTCGAGGTGAAGTCTCTATTTCGACTCTATAATACTAGTGGTTCGCCCCGAACTAAGACCTCGCGGCGCCATCTATTGACATTAATGTGAAGTTCTGTTAAAAATACTGAAGCTCATTAAAAATTATATAATTCCGTTTCCTTACAATATTTATCTAATTTTAGTATTTGTTGTTCAAGTACAGGATATAATTGAAATAATTGATCAAGTTTCAGGCTCATCCTTTCAGAAAATTTAGAGTTCTGAGGTCATCTTTGGACGTTAGAAAATCACCACTTTGAAAGCCCCCCCATTTCGTCAATTTTGGGGGAAAAATTAAAAAAGAAATATTTTTGGACTCTATGAGAGCCCCCCTGAAATAAAGATTTTTATTATTTTTTAAGCCATACCTATACGGACGGACGGAGGACGGACGGACGGACAAGTGCCAATTATTCACCCA
This sequence comes from Erebia aethiops, assembly GCA_923060345.2. Classification (NCBI taxonomy): domain Eukaryota; kingdom Metazoa; phylum Arthropoda; class Insecta; order Lepidoptera; family Nymphalidae; genus Erebia; species Erebia aethiops. The sequence continues at coordinate 5,695,273 of OV281079.1, read as the reverse complement.
AGTAGACTCAGAGACCTTCGCTTCGCTCGGTCAATTATGAAAAAAATATATTTAAGTAAGGTATCGCCACAACAATCAGTTAACATTTTCACTACAATCCGTACAAATATTAAGAAAATAAAATGCGAAATAGTCATGGTAGGTAGTTTGTTAAATTGTTAGTTTGACCTTTACCACGCCGCAATAGAGCAACACACTAGATTTTTGCATTGTTATAGTTGAGCAGAAGTAGAATTCGGAAGAGTGGCACAGACCTACCTAGTAGGTACTTCTCCCAGGATTTATAAAACCTAAATCCAGCGGATAAACTCTTGGCCATCACCTGATAATATGACACAATAAAGTCGCTTCGTTTGCTGTACCTACGCACTAATCTCAAAAACTATTAAGTACCTACCTAAGTATTCCTAGCAAGTAGCTAAGTACCTATCTAGCTATTTCATTAAAAAAATTATTAGCAGATTGATTTTAAATTACCTATGGTACCTACCTAATATAGGCCTCATATTTAGCAACTTTAGCGGAGTAAGTATCATTATAATTTATAGTTCCTTTCATTCGGTGCAGAGTGGAAGGCAAGGCAGTAGGTACCTATACTCACAATAATCCACATACTGGGATGAGTTCCGCTTGCGGGAAAGAACTGACCTTGCTAATTGCATCCAACAAGTAACAACCAACGATGAGTAAGCGCGTCGGGGATTATTGAGGGCATCAAAAAGATATTCTTTAGCTACATATTTAAGGCCCTGTGTAGCGTATAAGAGGGGTTTTAAAAGCAGTGTATCCATCAAACGGTGACATAATGTATGCTTGTAAAAATAATTTGCTGTTTTCAAGACCTTTAATCAGCCATTGACGCATCTCAAAACACAATTTAAAAAAAATCTCTGCATTGAAATTTATTTTAAACATACTTACCTCTTAATTTACCGTTTAAAGCAATTTTTCTCATTATTGAAACTAATAATTTGCTCTAGAAAAAGATAAAATTTACATTTCTATATCAAACACATTGTCGGATTAATTTTTATTGAACAGTAAATATTTATTTTTTTACAAATGCATTTTTTGCGACATGCGCTTGCTCGATTTCACCCCCGCGCGCCTTTATTTTGATCTCGTGAGCTCACAGCGCCTTAAGTAGGTAGTAGGTAATTAAGTACATACTAGCCAATATAAAACCGGCCAAGTGCAAATCAGTCATTCACTAATATAAACAGATTTTTTAAATATAATAAGGGTCGATTGCACCATTGAGGGTTATCGTTTTTGACCACAAAAACACCCCATTTGGGTTACAAAAGTCAGGGCAAAAGTGAAAGGGTTCTTTTTATTAAAATTTGACATAAAATCTTATTGAATCTTGATCTCTTTAATGAATGTAAGAATCAATATGTTTATACCCATAAGCAGAAACTTTTCATTATTTTCGTAGCCATCGAATTATTAATTTATTAGTCTAAGCTCGTAGCCTTGCTGAAAATGTCTGCATTTCTCATGAGCAACGTGCTGGCTGGTGAGCAAAATAATAATAAATTATCTAAGAATTAGGCAGCTTACATCCTTAATTTTCTGCCAACGGCCACATAAGATATGTAAGTCCGTATAAGAGTACCCCACCCCGTCTTTATAAGTGAAGATTATCATTTGTATAGCCTTTTTTTGGTAGTTAATTAGTTATTTTTGCACATGTAATCGCTAATGTACCTAAATCGACGTCGCGCCAGCGCGTTCCATGAACTTGGTTTGTGATAGCTGCCAGAAGTCTTCAACCAGTAGCGTTACGTCGTTTTATAAATACAAATGACTAAAATTTTTACGTTGTACTTTAAAAAGTGACGGTAACGCTAAAAACCCGTTACTTTTATGACTGGACTGGTATTATTACGATTTGCCCAGTTCTCGGAAAAGACCTTATGCAATTGACCTCAACCGTTGAGTTGACAACCTCATAGAGTCCTTAGAGATTCATACATTGGGCGTCGCATAATTTTTTTATTTTTTTTATTTTGTTAATTAGTCTGTAAAATATTTAAAATAACATATCTACTTAATAGTGTTGCAACTAATACTTACATATTTTGAACTGGAAGTTTCTGTAGACGCGACTTGAGGATAACTCAGATAATTTTTAGGGCGGAAGTAACGTTCAAAGTAATTTCCGGCAAAATGGCCGCAAAATAGAATATCTGTTTTGAGGCCGCCATCTTTTACCGTAGATTGAAAATTTATAATTGAGGATTTTTTACCGTATTTTTAATTAAACAGACACTTTTTATGGTATTTTTGTACCTTCTGAATGAATGCAATAACACTCACAATTAAATAAATACAAATATTGTTTACTGTATCATTTTTGTGAAATCTATTTAGCAAACATGGTTTGTTCAATCTAAAAATCATAGCACTTATAAAAGCCATCATCTACATACAATCTTTTTGTAGTCTTACTTTGGCTTTATTAAATCTGCAGAGATGTTTTATCATGGTGTCATCGTCGTGAACATATTCAATGAAGTAATAAGAAAGAGAAATAATATTAGATTAATAAATTTTCAGGTTCGGGGAATTTCCCAGTTGAAAACGTACCGTAAATTAAAAGCAACCTTATTTTAAAGCGAACAAAATTCAATAATTGTTTCTTTGAAACAGTGTAACTCCAGAAAAATCAAACTCGCCGGGGAAATTCCGTTAGAGTGCGATGTTACTAAATCCTCTTAAAAAGGAAATTAGGGTTTTAAACGGAGCAATGCTGCCTTATAATAAGCTGAGAGAATAGAATATAATTTATATTCTCGTAATATACCGGAATATTTTAATAACCTGACAAAAACCGGGAGATATTCGTTCGAAATCGGTATTTCGGTAAACGGGGACCAGTTTCGGTAGACAACCCGATAAATCCAATAGCGCGAGAGCGCGAGCCCTTGGAGTAAATGTATTCTGTGGCGCGAGCCCCCTGCAAGAGCGAGGCCCCGGGCGGTTGCCATGCTCGCCACCCCCTAAGCCCGCCACTTTACAGAAAACCTGCGTCAATATAGTGTGATTTTGTACAATGGTCAGATTATGTTCGGAAGTATCTACTATTTCGAAAAAATATCTTAAATAATAATAAGGTTTGGAAGATAAAGTTGGCATTTGAAATTACGCCAAAACGCTCGCCGGTGTCATAGCGCCGTTTGTGACGTCACTAATACTTTTACCAACAAAATAATGTACTCTGTGCATTAATATTTTGTGTGAATAATTTGAATTAATTCCAAATTATGGCTAAATTACTACTATTAATTTCTGCGAAGATCACTTTGACGTAAATTTTTGCTTTATTCTAATATGCTGTGTACTTAGTAATCTTGTTTGAGGTCTTAATCCTAACTTCCTTACTAATATTATAAACTCGAAAGTTTGTATGGATAAATAGTACTCTTTCACGCAGGACGGCTGAACGGATATGGATGAAATTTGGCACAGAGATAGATTATAGTCTGGAATAACACACAGGCTACTTTTTATCCCGGAAAATTGAAGAGATCCCGCGGGAACTAAAAAACCTCAATCCATGCGGACGAAGTGGCAAGCTTCAGCTAGTTTGATAATAAATTCGATATTTTTGAGGTTAGGTTTTATCTCTTAGAAATCCCTAACTGTTTGTCTAATGTTTGTTTGCAGATTTTACGGGTTTAGGACCTTTAAGTTATACTTAATTATGTTATTATTGTACAGACTTACATGGAATTTTGTCATTACGAAAAAGTCTTTGTTTGATGCAAGAAAGTCACCTAGCATAAACAAATCAATCCTGGGCAAATTACAGCTAACTATGTAGTAGCCTCGGTAAATTCTTGTTCCATGGCTAACGTTTTTTAATTTCTTGATTTTGGATTCGGTAAAACAAAACTAGAATATGTAAATGATCTTTTGGAAACTTAATATATACTTGATAAACGCCTTAAACACCTGTATAGAGATTGTCGATTGTCAAATTTCGAAAATAATTGTGACGTAATTCGCTTCATTGGTGTTTTAACCAATATGGCGGATTGCTGTATTTTGTAGTTTTATTTTATCAAAATAAATAGCAATCTTACTCGAAATAGAAAAATAAATACGTTTTTATTAGATAAATTTATAATTTTATTGATTCTTGGTTACTGTCATCATGCCTATTGTAATTTCTTGTATTCTTTTGTTGTTCTCAAAGAGATTGAAGTCTGCCAATCCGCACTTTAGCCAACGTGACTAGACTATGGCCTAAGCCCTTCTCATTCTGAGAGTGAGACTCATTCTCAGACTGCAGTGGGCCGGCGATGGGTTGGTGATGATGATTATTATTGTAATTTGCTGCTAATATTAATAAATGCATTTTTGCCAATAAGAGAACGTGACGATGGGATTCCGATTGTCATACTGTAGCTTTTATTTGTAACCGAGTCCATGAGCCCATTTTGTGTTTTTAACTATTATTAGATTATTACCTCTAGTAATATCGCACTCACTCTCTGACCTCTGCTATCAGTGTGGACTGTGGAGTCGTAAAAATGGTAACACGGCAATAACGTGTTCTAGCTGTACGCTTAGCGCACCTTACTTTTAAAAAGTCTTGGCCAATAAACTATTTAGGTACTATGTTGTTTATGTAGTAAAATTTAATTGGATAGGTACCTACTTACATAGGTACACAGTTCGTAAATCAAAAATTGGGTTACTATTTAGTTACTACTTACCTACTAGTTATTAGAAAGTAGGTAAGTAGTAACTAACCTAAGTGTCCCCTATATCGGTATATTATGGCTCTCTCCTACTAAGAAACCGCCAGAAACCTTCACGAAAGTGTCCACATCAACTGCACCAATCGGATGAGCTACGCATGGTAAACCAGACCAGACAGACTGACAAACATGTAACATACACATTTACATATTATTATAACAGGTCAAGTGCATGTCAGAACACAGATAATTTAGGGTTCCGTAGTTTTGCAAAAAAAATACGGTTATTATTTCGCAAAATTAAAAAACTGAAATATTCGTAAATTCTTCAGATGCCACACTCACAGGAAAGACGGACTGGATTAAATAAAAAAGTTTCCTTTTTTTACTATGGACTATGGAGAATAGAACCCTAAAAAAGTTCTACAAAGTAGGATAGTTATAGCAGTATAGGTTGATTGAATTCAATATGTATATAGGTACCTTCTAAAATTTAACATCAATGGAATTATATTATGTTCATAATTAGTGAGAGTCGTGCAGTAGGTACGCAATTACTCAACTAGCAACAAACAACTCGCTAGATATTATATCCACAATCTCTAAACTCTTTAGAGAGAGAATTTCGAGCTCGACAGTCACGAACTAGTCATTGTATTGGAATCTAGAAAAAAGAGATCATTTCCCCGTTTCTTAACAAAACGTGACCTCGTGACCGTTCTCCTAACTACATTTAGGGGACGAGGAGGGGGAAAGGTCGCCCCTTTCATTAGAAAAGAAATTAAAGCAATAATGCAGCCGTATAAAGTGTTTCAAAATATAACAACTTTAGGTTTTCCTCACGGCTCACGTGCCACCGCCGTTACGTGATGCTCAGATCTGGGTAGGGCGCAGGTGATATTCCTATTATACCTATAAATACCTACCTAACAGCTGATTACAATCTACCGAAAAATAATGGGTTAATTGTAATTTGTCGAAAGTTTACAATTTCGCTAGTTAGATTACAATCTAACGGTTTTTGCAATCTTGTGGTGACATATAGGTATATAGGTTTCTTCACGATGTCAAAAAAGTGAGAAAGATATATTATATAATATAGTATAATACCTACGCGCCTGGTATTCAAACATTGTAATCCGAAGTCTGTACCTAATACTAATCCAGGTAAGTACTTATCTAGTACCTACTTACCTACTACCTAGATAATAAAAATAATAGATAATTTCTATATTACAAATAAAAGCATGAACTAAATATAAAATCAACGAAAAGCATCAACATTCAAAAGTAGAGTATGAAATGATTTTAAAAAGCTCTAGATCAAGGATTCCCAAAGTGGTCGATATCGACCCCTGGGAAAACGAAAACTAATTTTGGGGTCGACAAGGGCTAAAAATCGACCCCCGTTTTAATAGTTTTTTTTTTCAAAAAATAAATACCTTAAGTATTTTTACGACTTTTATTAATTAATTAGATTTTAATTTGATAAATAAATATGATTGATATTAAATTTGATATTTATTGAATTTTATGCCTATTTATTTTGGTAAATTTTGATGAGAAAATGATGTCAAGTTTACTCACAACCAACCGCAAAGTTTTTAAAGTGGTAAGTATTTTGTATCAATATAAAAAAATCTAGAGATAGGATTTTTAAAGTAATTTGGCTATGAGGGTCTGAGGTATCAGTTCATTTTAGAAAAGGGGTCTCTTGACCAAAATAGTTTGGGAATACCTGCTCTAGATTAAGTCTAGAACCACAGACCACTGTGTCTAGAACGAGCTAAGGCTGGCATTATCAATCCTTAAACATATCTGTCTGCGTCGTATTTCTCATTGCTCAGGGTCGTGACTCGTGACCCCTTTCCATTAATCACATAATGGCAGGGGTTTTCTTGGGCTAATAATGTGGTGTGTTCCCAGGTCCTTCCGCATACGTGATACGACTTGAATATGAGTACTAGCGATTATTATCAGATGCTATCTGATAATAGCCCTTCGAAACCTAAGAGTTGTAATAGATAATAATGAAGTAGGTAGGTAATAACCGGGGACGACGGTTTAACGTGCTCTCCGAGGCACGGAGGAAACGAAATGGCCAAATTAGGACTACCAAATTCGGTCACCCATCCAGTTACGACTAGGATCAACGTTGCTTCACAATCGCAATCGCGTGCATCGACATGCGTTGTCGCAACTAGACTGGAGTAAACATCGTTAAATTAGCTAAATAGAACCTATCTAGTGTAAGCTGAGAGTACTGGTAACACAAAACGCAAGGCATAACAAATATAATCTGTATACCCGACAAATTTTATTTCTTGCCCTTACCACTCCCTGCTTTCCACTAGACAGAAGCTCATGTATCGGATTCGGCGTACCACAAATCACAATATCCGCGTATCCCAACGACCAGGTCGATGGCGTATCCAGTAGAGGCGGCCTCTGGCCGAGCTCCAAGGCCGCGCAATGGGAGACGATGCCTATACCTGAGGCGCGCCGCGACACGAGGCAAATTCGGCGCCGCGAGCTGAGCCATATTTTGTCGGTTTTTTTGGCGTGCTCAAAGGAGCCTCAATCTGAGCCGTGCATTTGATGGAGACGGGTGTGTCTTTAAACTGACTCGCGGATCACGATGAGGCGTGTCGCCTCAGCTTGATCCGGAACGTGCATCGGGCCTATGCCTCAGGCCGAGCAGCCTTAAACTGAGACTGTTTGCCTCAAGTCGAGGCTGCTCGGCCTGAGTCTGCTCTAATGGATACGATGCTTGTCGGGTATTCGCGAAGAATGAAAATGTCACTAATGTAGATCTATACTCGGAATTATAATTCGATTCCAGATTTGACAATTTCAGTGTTGCAACCACGGTTGCAACCATAGAAAAAATAAAGTGGTTGCAACGTTATGACAAGTACTAAATAGTGATTTTTTTTTAATAGTTTACCATGCATACAGGGTAAGAGCGAGTGGAGACTGGAGAAGCGGGGCGAGAAACGGTCGTGTTCTATACAATTTGGTAATTTTACTGTTCTCTCTTACTCTTGAGGTCTTTATAAACCTATGTTATAAACCGACTTTTATAGAGCCTTGTTTTACACGCCGCGCCGACCGCCCCGCTTCATTTGTACCCGCTCTCACCTGCGCTTGAAGCATATACCTAATTTTAATATGGTTTACGCTCTTAATTCAAAAATACAGTAATCCTTATTTTAAGGTCGTCAAAGTGCATCATATTAATCTGACATTAAAATAATAAGTACTAGAGTATGCCACATGGGCTGCAAAACTATGCAATGGAGTTCCACGGGTCGAATGATGCAAGCTAACCTTAAAGGCTTAGTCCTCTAGTAAAAGCATAAAAATAAGAAGAGAATTCGCCAATTGGCTTTAGTGAAAATAAATAAAACATACTCATAAAGAACATAACGTACTCGTCTTCGACGGGCGTATACGGGAATGCGGTTTCTTGGAACTTCGGAGGCGGGCTGCTTTCGGGTTCCTCCTGTAGGGGGCTCTCGTAGATGAGGGTCTCTACCATCGACCCTTTGGAGCTCCCGAACGATACCCTGCAAGATAATCATGTATTAGTATTTGTCGTACATGATGCGTACATGTAAAATATATACCTAAAACAGCAGGCCTAGCGGGAGTTTTTTTACGCAATTCGATCGCGACAACGTTAACTAGGTACCATATAAATCGTTTGATCGTAGTGTCACGATTTAATGGGAAGAAATTTTGTTTTTAAGCACACAGACCTAGACTATCGAAATCTGCATATAATATGCGATTGTGTGATGACAATAAGTTAAGCTTTGACTGTGTTATCTAGTAGGTACCTAACTGCCACGTTAGTCTAGTGCGGTCGACTGCGGATGACGAGGCCCCGGGTTCGATTCCCGGGTCGGGTCATAATTACCTATTGATTGGGTTTCTCAATACTACTACTATCATGAAGTTAGGAAGGTAGGTTAGCATTTCACCCTCGTGGCTCGGAGAGCACGTGAAATCATTTATCCTTCGCCTGATCTCCCAATCCCTTCGGTTATTTATATGAGAGTAAGGTATAATAGAGAGTGTACCAGCGTTTACGCCCTTGTGTACTAGGTATACTGAATATCTCCAGCGTAGATGGCTAATATCTGTATAGATTGGCCGCCGTGGCCGAAATTCGGTCAGGGAGATATCATTAACTGGTGGAAATTGGTAGTGACGACGTCTACCTACTCTACGTTATGCAATTATCCAAAAACAACCCTACTTTACTTTCTATCCAGAAAAACTAAGGTTTCTTATTATATTACCTACAAAATAATCACAAAATCAAAAACCACTCAGTTGAAATAATAGACCAGTTATGAAGAAATGAGAATTCAGAAATTACTTCGAGCAAGAAATTAAAATTAAATTGGTAAGCCATCATGTACCTACCTAATACCTATACCATTTTCGATTACCAGGTCGTAATTGCTTTAAACTTGATTGAAAATCCGTAACTAAATTAGTAAGTTAATCAACTACAAGTTAGCCCTTGACTGCGATCACCTGATGGTAAGTGATGATGCAGTCTAAGATGGTAGAGGGCTAATCTGTTAGGGGTATGTCAGTTATATTAAACCCATCCCCTAATCGGTTTCTACACGGCATCGTACCGGAACGCTAAATCGTTTGGCGGCACGTCTTTGATGGTAGGGAGGTAAGTAGCCACGACCGCACGCCCACCAGGCCAGACCAGAGGATATTCATAAATTATAAATTCCCAAATGGACTCTGCCAGGAATCGAACCTGGGACCTCCCACGTTAAGGCAACAGCGCTCAACACAGCACCAGGGAGGTCGTCAAAAGTCGTCAAAGGTCGTCGTAAGTAGGTGTTACGTGAAACAGATGTGAAGTAAGAAGAAGAAGTACTTAAAATATTGTACTAATTAGTACGATTTTTTTTTATCCACTACAAGCCAGCCCTTGACTGCGATCTCACCTGATGGTAAGTGACGATAGATTCATTACGAGTCAATAGACTTACCTATAACTAGCAGAATCCAAAATAAAGTCAGAATCTAAAGGCTCTGAAGTAGCTAATGCTGTTAGATTAACCTGGGTAGGTACCTTTTAGGTATCTATGATTATATTATGATTTATGGCGATACTTATAACTTTTATCGTCATTTGCCACTCCCAAAGTTATTGGTAGGAAAAGTATGGTCTGTGTATATGTCACGGTAAGATTGTAAAATCCGTTAGATTATAATCTAACGGTTTCTATCCCGCTAGATAATAAACTGTCGAAAGATTGTGAACCGTTCAATGTTCTGAGTATTAATTTATAAAATATTTATTGTTTTTACGTTTTCTTGTCTCTTTCTTGTACAGTTCGCGCGCGAGTTGAATGCAGAGTAAATGTAAGTGTCACCATACATTTACTCTGCATTCAACTCGCACGCGAACTGTAGGTTAGGTTAGGGTTTGACATGAATACTTAGGTTCTATCGGGTTAATATACCTAATATATTACAATTTACCGAAAAATAACGCGTTAAATTGTAAGCAGTATGTTACGGTTTACAATCTGTCGAAAGTTTATAATCTATCGAGATAAAAAACGTTATATTATAATCTAACGGTTTTTACAATCTTACGGTGACATATACACAAGTACCTGAACGGGTATGTTTCGATAACCCAATTAAACTGTACAAGTTGATCTAGTAAAAACTTATGCACGGTTTTCGTTTCATCACGATGGCACCAGTAAGAAAGTCCAAAAGGCTACTTGGAGCTTTCAACTAATAAACATTTTATCAACGGGCGGGATCTCTTTACGTCTTGTTCCGTTACCGTAAGAGATGCATTATTATAATTATGATGGAGATAACGATATCATCCAGCTGCAAGTTCAGTGCCAATATACGAGTTACAAAAAATCGCGACTCTTGTGCCGTGTTTTTAAATACGAGTAGAACTTTAGAAGTTGAGGTTATTTTACGGGATTTGGTACGCTTTCAGACTAGTAATGTAGCTCTCTGTATAAATAGAGGCGCTTTTAGAATTTTTTTTTAAATTAAGTACAGTAATTTTACATGTCATATTATTAGGTATAGCTATTATAATTAAGTATTATGATACGTCTTAGCCATTAGCTAAATCTAACAGTTCATCATCATTATCAATCCCACAAACCCACCTCTGAGAACGAGTCTCCTTTCAGAATGAAAAGGACTGTGGTCAGATCAGTCCACCACGCCAAGTGCGAATTGGCACGGGCGGAGGCACGGCAGACCTCACACACCTTTCAGAGCATTGTAAAAAATTGACGGACATAATATGCAGGTACCCTCACGATGTTTTCTTTCACGGAGAGCAAGTGACACATGTCTTCGTTTATCTATGCCCGACAATGACCTTTATAGAAGGTCATTGATGCCCGAGGATAGAACGGCTGACCTAGCGAAAAAATTCTATGTCTATGGGCTGACCACCCGAATCAACGCGAACGTCTTAAAGGATGACTCACGCTTGCCGTGTCGGGTCCGGCCCGAGCGTCGCATCGGCCGTAGCACGTTGCAGTGTCCAAACTCCAATGCTCGGCTGTCACTCGACACGAGTACTTATACGCTTACTCTGAATTTTTACATTGCAAATACGGTTGATCGACGTGAGAACTCACCTCGCCAAGTGTAAGCGAACGGTCAAAGTAAAATGGACCCAAAAGCTCGCTTGATTTAAAGTCACAAATTCAGCGTTTGAAGCGCTGGCTGCGAATGCAGTTAAGGTTCATTTTACTTTAACGTTCGCTTACACTTGGTGAGGTGAGCTCTCACGTCGATCAATCGTATTTGCAATATAAAAACTCGGAGTAAGCGTACTGAACCACTAGGTGACTAGGATGTCACTGCTAGCTCGGCATTATGTAAACTCAATTAACCGAGGTACATTTGCAACTGTAACTAGGTGGGTATATAGTATATACCTAGGTATAATAAAAGCAAAGTTCGTGTTTGACGCGCTAAGAGTTCAAAGGTGAACCCTAATCGTTCCTGAGTGCCGCGGTTAGGGCACTTACACACGCTTTGTTAAATGTCATAATCGACTTTCATGTTTCAGGTTAGGGTACTTAGCTATTTCTTTTGTCCCCATACTCTACAAAAGGCGCTTTCTTGGCTTGCTTCTCAGTGTAGGTACTTAAATAAATATGGTTACGTCATGATTACGTTTAGTCGTACGGCGTACCGCGTAGGTACGTCGTCATCGTTATTTAAACCCATTTTACTACTGAGTAAAAACAGAGCTGGATATATTAATCAGGAAGCGTCCTCACATAGTTCAGGCTTGCCGCATACTTTTGTCTAACAGCAGCTCCCAGAGACTTGCATCAGATCGACCGTGGTCCGTGTCGTCTCTTTACCTGAAAGTACACTCACTGTACTCTCACTCAGTCACTATCACTAGTAGAGGTCACTGGTAGAGATCTCTTAAAGAGATAAGTGCTTCCTTGTCTACTATGTTTCTGTGTGTGTACGCATTTTATAACTTTTTGGTACAAAAAAAAGGTAGGTCGTAGGAACTATTTACTTAGGTAAGTACCTATATTTTTACTTGTGATCATTTATGAACGTACTTATTTGGGACTGTGGCTGCGTATTTTCGTGGCTTTTAGAATTGACTGATTAGATTATTTGGCACTCAGAGAGTCAGATATAAATTATCTAGATTCTAGATTGCATCTCGGTCTAGTGGGTAACTTTATTCAAAGCGGCATGGCGGCGGCATTAGGCGGCCCTCCACTTCGTTCGCGTGTAATTGTATTAGGTAGGTCGTAACACGTAACGTAACAAACCCGGATAACTCTTCAATTTTCCGGGATAAAAAGTAGCCTATGCCCGTCCTCGGAATGCAAGCTATATCTCTGTAATTAAACAGAACAGAAAAACGGTAACAGAGCACAGACAGACTGAAAGACATACTTTCGCATTTGTAATATTAGTAATAAATACACAAATGAAACATTTCACACTTGGATAGTTTTCATGGTGCGTGCATTTTTTTTATAAGCCACAAGTTAGCCCTTGAATGCGATCTCACCTGGTGGTAAGTGATGATGCGGTCTTAGATGGTAGCGGACTAACCTGTTATATTAAACCCATACTTACCTCTAATCGGTTTCTACACGACATCGTAACGGAACGCTAAATCGCTTAGCGGCACGTCTTTGCCGGTAGGGTTGTAACTAGCCACGGCCGAAGCCTCCCACCAGGCCAGACCAGAGAAAATTCAAAAAATAGAAATCCCCAAATTGACTCTCCCTGGGATGGAACCCGGGACCTCCCACATTAAGACAACAGCGCTCAACACTGCGCCAGGGAGGTCGTCATAAAAAATACGCCTTAAGTACTAAAATAAGTACTCACTGCCATACCCCTAACAGGTTAGCCCGCTACCATCTTAGACTGCATCATCACTTACCATCAGGTGTGATCGCTGTCAAGGGCTAGCTTGTAGTAGATTAAAAAAAATACAATTTCGTAACTATCATGTTAAACCAAAAACGGGTTAATCGCATTAGGTATTTCCTATTTTCTTTTATGTAACAACTAACGGTAGTAGGTTAGGGTAGCGCTATTAACTAGGTATGGCAGACGTAAATCGAAAAACCATAAATTTCAAATTAGCTTGCCTTTTTTATTTTTTAAGTAAGTATATACATTATGATGAAACATTTCCATATCTTTTGATAAATAAACCTACCTAGTCTTAAGTACCCATACAATCTTTTGTAATATAAACCTACCTATCTACCTACCTACCTACCGCCAAATTATTCCGTGACACAAACAATTCGATACCTTACTAGGAATTGACACCGTGAGAATATTTCTATAGCCACGGAATTGAAACTTGAAGCGGAACTATTAAAAAAGTTCTGTTCTATCGCGGCAAAAAAAATTACCGTAAACATAAACTCCCGTGATATTGCTGTGTCGACTAGAACACCTATTTCATTTCATTTATCATCAAATCTAAAGTGTGACACTGACGAGGCAGGTCTTGTATGGCCGAAATATTGGGTAGGTACGAATGGTAGGTATTTAAAAAGAGTGAACTGCGCGTGGTTTGATTATTACTGTTACAACCATAGACTTATAGTACGGGACTAATAAACATTGACCCTAAAATAAAAAATGTAAAGCTGATTTTTGGCACAAGTGTTCCTTGGGGTCTGAGAAGTACCTCTTAAAAATTCCCCCCCCCTAGGCCGCGGGCTTAACCCCCCACCCCCCCAAACGTCTCCCCAACCGCAGTTTTTTGTAATTTTCTCAAAAAATATTAGTGCTAGAAAAAAACTTTCTATGGTGAAAATTATCTTCATTAAATTATCTACAAAATAATATTAAAGTTCATTTCCATAACACTAATAGTTTCGGAGATATGTTAACCCTTTGTGCATGAAAAGAAAATATTTTGCATGTATGGCTTTTTGTAATGTAGTTTCTTGTAATTTCCATAAAAACTGATAGAGCTACAAAAATATTGTCTGAAGCAAAATGAAAGGCTATTAAATTAGCTATAAAATGATATTTAGTTTATTTTGATAAGAGTAATAGTTTTGGAGATATGCCTACCTATTGTGTAAGATAAAGAAAATAATATGCAAATATCGTGTACGTTGTTTTTAATTTTCGAAAAAAAAATAACAGAGTTAGGATAAACTGATTGAAGCAGTAAGAAACATAGTTAAATGAACTACAAAATAGGATTTAGTTAATTTTGATAGCACTAATAATTTCGAAAATATACCTGTCATGGTTAACATAAAAGCAATATTTTTCAAAATTTTATATGTTTTCTGTAATTTCTAGAAAACTATTAGAGCTAGGCAAAAAACTCCCAGAAGTAAAAATAAACACCATTTAACCACTTATTAAAAAAAAATTAGTTCATAAAGATAAGACTAATAATTTCGAATATATATACATGTATAGTGTACGAAAAAAAATAAAAAAATTGCTAGAATCCTATGTTATTTGCAATTTCCACAAAAACTATTAGAGCTGGAAAAAATCCTCGGAAGAATAATTAATTTCACTAAATTACCCACAAAAAAGTCTTATGGTGAATTTAGATAGGACCAATAGTTCGAGAAATATGGCAACCTATATTCCAAGAATTTTTATTTTTTTCGACAACCGTTGGTATATTTTTGAATTTTCACAGAAACTACTAGAACTAGGAAAAAAAACATAAGAAGCAAAAATGAACTTCATTAAATTCTCTTCAAAATAGTTTTTAGTTTATTTTGATAGAACTAATAGTTTCGGAAATATGGCTCCCTAACTGGAATAAAAGACTAAACCTTTGTAAAATCCGTAAATGTTTATTGTAATTTCAAGAAAATGTATTAGAGTTAGGAAAAAAGCTGTCAGGACTTAGTACAAAGATTATTAATTTACCTATAAAATAGTGTTTAGTTTATTTTGATAGGACAAATAGTTTTCGAAATATACCTTGCTGTTGTGTAAGAACCGGTGGTAGTCATGTAGACTTAGCATAGTACTATGGAATAAATAGAAATTAACCTCTAAATAAATAACGTATTTTTGATTTTAGGCGCAAATGATGTCCTCTTTTCTCCCCACTCCCACAACCCCCCTCCCCCTCTCAAATATCTAGCCGATTGTGCTTTTTTGTAATCGTATTACAATTCAAGTATCAAATCAAATGTTTTTACTCAAGTAAACTTTTACAAGTGCTTTTGAATCGTCCAGTGAATCTACCATTGATTCGGAATGATGTTAACAGTTAAAAGTTAATCTGATAAAATTATCTGCAAGATAGCTGTTGGATGTTGGTGGTTCATTTACATTGTTTTTAGATAAATGCATATTGCATACCTACTTATAGTTGAAAGGACTTCGAGACGTAGGTATTTATTATTATATTAGTAGGTATTATTAAAGCACATCATCATGGTCGTCATCATCACCTTCTTCCCCATCAATGGTAACATTTGCACACGAACCATGTCATTCCACCCGCATTTCCTTTGCAATCCTATTCGTTATTCTTCGGCCGACGCGACGCCTTGTCTTTGTTAGAACTTTGAACGAATATAAATAATAATATTTAATATATTATTTACTGAGTGTGGTGTTGTTTTGTAGATAAAGATATCATGATTATTACCTACTATTAATTTATTGTAATATAGCATCGATCATTATCAAACAGAATGTGTAGGTACAAAGTCAAAATTATTGCAAAATATTTGTCTGTCATGCACGTTTTCGATCGTCATATTTCCGAAAGTATTCGGTCGATTGAAATGAAATAAAAAGCATTTTGTAGACGATTTTATGAACTTTCATTTTGTTCTTGTCGTTTTTTTCCTAGCTCTTATACATTTTGTGCAAATCACAAGAAACTTACACGATTAAAAAAAAAAAAAACAAATGCGTCAAATAAGCCGGCATATTTGCAAAACTATTTATCCGATCATAATGATTTAAGTGCAATATGGTAGATTATTTAATGTTTATTATTTTCGCCATAGATGGTTTTTTTCTAGCACTAATATTTTTTGAGAAAATTACAAAAAACTGCGGTTGGGGAGACGTTTGGGGGGGTGGGGGGTTAAGCACGCGGCCTAGGGGGGGGGAATTTTTAAGAAGTACTTCTCAGACCCCAAGGAACGCTTGTGCCAAAAATCAGCTTTACATTTTTTATTTTAGGGTTCCCATACATAGCTTGCACAAGTAGCCTGGGCTATTAGGAGCGTAGCGAAAAAATCCTATGTCTATGGTTACAAGCATAGAAAAAATCCCTTTATCTATTCCGTGGTTACAACTATTTCTGTTGCAGGGCATATAATCAATCAAATCAAACAAATCAAATATAAGCAATAATAATATAATAATAAATATATTATTATAAATGCGAAAGTTTGGATGTATGGATGTATGGAATTATGGATGTATGGATGGATGTTTGTTACTCAATCACGCCCCAACGGCTGAACGGATCTGGCTGAAATTTGGTACAGAGATAGATTATAGTCTGGAATAGCACATAGGCTACTTTTAATCCCGGAAAATTAAAGAGTTCCCGTAAGGAAAGTTGTAAGGAACCACAAAACCTCGATTCACGAAGTCGCGGTATCAGCTAGTGCTTTTATATGCCTCTGTGACTTGCACGCCACTCGTGTTAAAATTGGTTCTAGCCTCTAGGCAAGGTTTGAATACGCTTTGAGGGATTCGAAAGAAGCAGAGTACAATACTTTGCTTGAGCTTTACGTAATAGGTACGCGTGGTTTGTAAATCTCTATCTTTTTCATCAAAATCCTAAATGAAAGTTTTGGAACAGAGTGGTTTACAGAAACGTGAATAAGTATTTGGCCTGTGGTCTGGCTTGAAAAGAAGACACCAGCTACTAGGGTCACCGGACATCGTAATAATGTATTTTGTGGATATCTGTGCAAGAAACCTCCATACCACCGATGATGGTCAGAACCATAGAAAAAATAAAGTCAGAACGACGATGACGAGGTAGGTAAAATACCTATATCCAATTAATATACTTAGTACTTACCTACGCTCTAGATAGGTAGGTATATGCGCACTAAATATTATTTAACTTTTAAAACTGAAGCAAGTATTTAGTTTTTACCGCATGTAAATATTGTTACCTTCTTGTTACCTTCGTATAAAAGCAAAAGCTAAAATTACAAGAAAAAAAAACAGGAACAATTTAAATAATTTTAAAATCTAATTTGGTTTTTCACCTCTTTGCACAAAAGCGTCCACAAAGTTCAATGACGCATGAAGTTTTGTGACATTTTTGGCAAATGTTTATATTCTCTTTGACTTTAGGACATTTCTCACAGTGAATTTAAATTGGGTGCTTACCTTCGTCTTTTTTTGCAATTTATATAAATAGCTTGTTTTCAACAGGTTTTTCTTAGTGCAGGATGATTCCAATTTTATTGTGGTAGGTAGTTTCTGGCCGTGCGGTGACGAAGCATTATACGAAGGTGATGCGAGCATTTTATTATTATAATTTATACTTATATATAAATAGGTATATAGCCCCAAACCATTTACGATAAAAAAAATTAAATCAAAGAATAGGCGTGCGCTTGACGACAATCATGCTTAAGCAATGATGAGGTTGGAGCGCGCTTGCCTAGAAGATGCCTATTCAGTATTCACTCTTGCCTTTTTTAAGGTAGGTACTTAAGTTATACCTACGTGGCAGGATGTGGCAGGATTATATGCGCTGGAAGGGTATTCCACATCCTGGCGGTTCGAAACGTAGAGCAGAACCGTTTCGTTTGAGCAGACTGGACGTCAAGCTCCAATAACAATATTCCAAGGAACTCAATCGCCTGAAGCCAATATTCACTTTAAAGCCATGGACGTAGTAGGTACATTTACCTAAATGTCGACGCGATGCCTAGAGAACTACCTAAAGAATGCTTAAAACTATGTCTACAAAAACTAATACACAAAGCAACCTTTTTCATAGTTGTTTCATTGTTTGTAGCCGTAGGTAAGATTTCGTTAGGAAGGGAAACTTTCTACAGGCTGAAGTAAGAAGTAGGATGTGTGTAACTATGTAGATCGGATATATAAGCCTATTTTATATACATAGATAATTAAAAAACAAAAAATAAAAACAATTATAATTTTGCCAAAAACCGTGCATCGTCTTTCTTTAATTAGCTATACTTAAATTTAAACGGCTTTTGTATATAGCAAAATGTTAATTCTGTACCTACACCTGTTAGCAAGCGGATAGTGGTGAACATGATGATATAATAATGGAAATGGTAATATAGGTTAGGTTGAGCTTTGATGCTGTGAGCTTTTTCGCCGCATGAAAATACTGTTTGATATAAGTTTCTCTCGGACTTAACAAAAACCCGAGGCCTTAATATGGATTGCGGTCCAAACGTTCAAACAAAATCCAAAGAAATAAGAAAATATTTTTTATTTTTCTACCAGCTGCCCTATTCTTTAACTCAGTGGCTATCAAAAAAAATGAAGCCACTGACATATATTTATCATCCATTGAAGGTTTGCTTTGCAATTAAAATAATATTTTCAATTTTCATAGCAAACCAGCAAAAATGGATTAAAAAATATATATGTCAGCTGTGGCTTTCATTTTTTGATAGCCATATGCCACTGAGTTAGAGAATAGGGGAGCAGGTAGGTACACAGAGGCGAGGTCGATACGAAGTGCAACAGTTATTAAAATCGAATATATATTTTCTAATCGACCCACTTTAATCTTAAAAGGCAGTGCACGCGGCGCCTAAAGTTTTGTACTTATTGCATTTCCGTATCGGTCGGAAGCTGCTTAATATTCTTTGTTCGACTCGCCCCACATAGCCGTAACTGATTGTTGGATCCCCTGGTGATCTATTCAATAAAATTCATAGAAATACCACAGAACAAATCTATTGGTCATAGACTTGGCGTACAAGTACCTAGTCCGCGCACGAGCTCCGAAGATTTGGGGTCCGAAGAAACGACGTCTGTACGCCACCCCCGATCGTCGCTCGCGCTCCATATCCAGCTCGCTCCCAGCACTAGTTTCAAGCTTGACGCGTGTAATTATGCGATAGCAGTATTGTTTTGCACTTTAAACAACTCTAGCTCATTACTTTAACATTCCATAGGTTTCCTCGGAGCTCGCGCGCGGACTATAATATCTACCTGTAGCTTTGTCAAGTCCTATCCATTGCCAATTATAATATTTCGGGGGGATTGTTCTCGGAGTTTTTAAGCAATTCAATATCACTTGCTTTAAATTGTTCATAAATATTGGCAAATAAGGTGACATCTCTCACAGAATCCTAAGAGGAGAGTGAGACCCGTGCTCAAATAAAAGTAGCCCGGCATTGGGTAGGGACTTGTGATGGTGGTGACTGGTATTTTGCCAATAATAATGTAATATTATGAAGGTAATTCTAAGTATATCGTCATATTAAAGAAACCCATTATACCTATAATAGTGAACTGCGTGCACAGGCATTTAGTCATACACTCATCCCAAAATCAATCGAAATTAAATATTCATTATTTTGTCGGTCTTGATATATTTTTAAGTGCATCTGTTTATTCGTACGAGTAATACTTCATTGTTAATATTCCAAGTTTCAATAACAATGGTAGACCGTATTATTTAATAATTCAACGCATTGTTTCTCTCGCAACTGGTATAATGTAAACATATACCTAAACGTAGACGTCTGAGCATCTTTCAGACGCTTTATAGGCAAGAATCCAAGCACGCTAAGGTTGGGGCTTGGGGCAAAGGAGGCGGTCTATTCCAGGCCTCGCGTACATGTGGGCATCCCTAACGTTGAGAATTAATATCCTCATTAGTCAAAAAATCTTAAATATTTCACATATAAAAGATCCAGATACCTACCGAGACAGTTTGTCTCGGTAATCGTGAATCCTAACAAGAGATCCTGAGAAGTTTTTTTTTTATTATCTCCTTACTTCCAGCACCTTCCCATATAACACCCTCCAAAGCTTTCAAAAATATCCTGATAGAAATTGGGGCCTCATTTAGTGAGTGCGGCCGCCCATGGCCGCAATTAATTTTTTCTTTCCTTTGTCGTCAGCCATGGCGAAGGAATTGGCCGTGACGAGATATGACCCAAACACGGAGGCGTTCCAAATGCGCGCGCAATGGAAGAAGGTGGAAAACTGCAAGATGCAATGGGCTGAGCGCTGGAGCTGGTTGCTGGATGAGAGAAAGCATGTCTATTTTATTCCATGAAATAAGTAATTAGGTGTAAACAGGGTTTAAGTTTTTAGGGTTCCCTTATACTTTTGTGGTGACTTTAAGTTTAGCCGAACGGCGATGAGACTCCGCTTGGACACCTAAAGAGTAAGGAAGAGAATCGTGAGGGGAAGAGAGCTTACTGAGGTATATAGTATAAAAGCTGCGCAGTTTGTCGGATTCATCAGACGCAACACAAAAGGATTTACTCATAAGACTAAAGTTATTCTATTTAACGTCTTTGTGAGAAATTGCCTCGAGTTTGCCAGTACCATCTGGAACCCTACATATTATGTACACTCCCAACGCATTGAAAGCATACAACGCACTTTTACTAGGCATCTTGCATTTCATGCCACTGGTATCTCTCATAGACAACCCTACAATCAAAGATTGGCAAAATTTAAAATGTCGTCTCTTCGAAGCAGGCGGGAATTACTTGACCTGTGTTTTTTACATAAAATCATCCACTATAAAGTTAGGTGCAGTGAACTACTGGGTCGGATATCTTTATCAGTGCCACGTAAATATCCCCGCCTTCGTAGATCTCACAAAACATTCCATATACCTTTCGCTAGAACACGTCTTGGAAACCAAGCACCAATTGCTCGAATATGTGCAAAATATAATGCAATATCTCAAGTTATACCTGGCATCGACATATATTCCACAATTCTTATGGAGTATTTTAAAAAATCTCACCGATCACCTATTCGTAGTGAAGCGACAAGTAATATCGTGAATTAGGAACCCCTGCATTTGCGGGTTCAGGAGTTAGATGTAGGGTGAAAGCTGCGCAAGGGGACGAAATAGGAATAGTTGTGAAGGGGTATTTTTCTGTTAGTGGGTACAGTCCCCCTAGCTCCTATATATCACTGAGATAAACTTACGAAGCTTATCTCTTCGATTGCGAGCCCCTCGTAGTAGAATAGAATAATTCTGGAATACCTGCCCCGGCTTCGCTTGGGTGGATCTTTTACACGACTGACCATTATATAGAGTATTATGTACTTATTTTGACGACCTCCGTGGCGCATTGTGTAGCGCTGTTTCCTTAACGTGCGGAGGTCCTGGGTTCGATCCCCGGCAGGGTCAATTTGGGAATTTATAATATCTGAATTTTCCCTGGTCTGGCCTGGTGGGAGGCTTCGGCCGTGGCTAGTTACCACCCTACCGGCAAAGACGTGCCGCCAAGCGATTTAACGTTCCGGTACGATGCTGTGTAGAAACCGAAGGGGTATGGGTTTAATATAACTGCCATGCCCCTAACAGGTTAGCCCGCTACCATCTTAGACTGCATCATCACTTACCATCAGGTGAGATCGTAGTCAAGGGCTAGCTTGTAGTGGATAAAAAAAAATGTTTTCAGGATTCATGCCTATGTATTTGAGTTTCTTTATTACACCATAACTTAATAAAAATAAATAAATTAAATGCCTTAACGGAGTTGGATGTATGGGATGGGGTAACGGTTGAATCCTTATATCCTACCGAGTGACACTGACTATTAATTTTTTTTTAAATACAATATCGCGTGGCAGTCATGTCTATTAAATTATGTTCTTATATTATTTATTTATTTCTTTGGGGGTCTCTTTTATGGAAAAAAATCTAAGCTACAACTAAAATCCCATAAGTAATTCTACACTGAGTATTTTGTATGAAGTTGGAGCTAAGTAGGTAATAAACTAGGTACATTAATACATGTCAGTCAGTGGGGCTGATTCTGTAGTGCATAAACTCTAAACTAAACTAAAATTAGAGCATTACAAATATTGCCAACCCTTTCATAACACTCCCTACGGAAAGGGACAGAACTACATTTAAAGCTGCCATTTTAGTTTAGTTTAGAGATTGTGTTATACAGAATCAGCCCCATTGTCTCTTGATTGTCATGCCCAACATTTCAGCTAAAATAAGGGATGAATTACTATAAAAGTCCCTTATTAATCCTCCCTTATTAGTAAACGCTGCTCTAACTTATGAAATAAAATAAATGTTTGACCTCTTCTAACTAATTATAAAACACCCTATTACTTCCCACAAAACTTACGTTACTTAACATCCTTAGGGGATGAATTGTTAAAAACATTTCTAATAGCTCACCTTAATTATAAAAGGTATAATTTAAGGAACTCTCGTGCCCTTCAATTTTATTTAATTATACATTTCGGTATGTTCTAGGTACATCTGCCATTGTTTGTCATTGCAGATATACAACGTCACACTTGTAGGTTTCACATGCATTTTAAAGAGGATTAAGTATCTACGTACATAGTTACATTTAAAAAGCGTATATATATGTTTATTCCTTCTATAGCAATACTGAGGTAAATGCATATTATGCATTGACTTTACGAGTAGCTGGTAGATATGGGTACCTATGCACGGGAACGTAGGTATTTTCCAGGTTAGTTTCTTGGCCCACAGTGATACCTGTGGGTCAATGATACGTCAGTCGTCAAGTACAGTACAAGTGTGTTTTTTGTAACAAGTAAGTTGCAGTGTGTTTTTTTTTAAAGTATTTTTATTCCGTAATCAACTATTCACGCATCTACCTACTCATATTAGTTACTGAATTTGTGTTCGTGATTCGTGAAACACGCGTTCACTGCGCGTGAAAATATCAATACCATGTGGCACGTACACATTAGGTATATGGGCATTGAGGTACTAAACAACGTTAGGTAGGTATACAGTATACTTAACAACATTGGGTCTAAACCATAAAACCGCTGCGTCAGAGAAGATAGGTATATGTGCCACGGAAATTATAATCACATAAAGCAGTTTCGCTCGAAACCAATGTCAACAAATATTATTATAGGCACGACACCGCCTACCTACGCAGTAGGGCTTCCAATACCGGGATCCCGGTATTGGCTAGTACCGGGTTCCGGACTTTTTTCGTCCGTTTTCGATACCGGTATTGAAATGCCTAATACCGGGATACCTTTATTGGTGACACTATAAACGAAACAGTGACTATTGCATATATTTCTTGGTACATGCCACTGATTTTATTCGGCTAAGTTTATAACTTGTATCATAAGCACATGAGCTCAATAAGAGCATCTTTGTTGCTTAAAACCAGTGAGAAAAGTCATTTTTGATCACTCAGAGGGAAAAATAGTTTTTGAATTTAGAACCCTGTAGCTTAGCATTTCTATTTCATTGACTCATGAAACGTTCAGAAATCTGTTTTTTATCCAATGCAATTTTTTTATTATGATAAATAAAAACTATTGAACTTTTAATTAATTTGTGTTTTGAATACGTATTTTTATGAGTAAAAAATGACATTTTTTCATTGAATTTAAGCAGAAAAGTGCTGTTTTGGAGATAATGTGGTGAAAAAATATTATATTTTATGGAAAACCGTTTTTATGGTGCAGTTTCATTCAGAAAAGACTAGTTTTAAGTTAAAAACAATCTATCTAATTTTAAGTTTTTCCCAATACCGGGATCCCGCGATCCCGGTATTGAAAAAAATATTTCCGGTATTAATAACGGTATTGAAAAAAACGGTATTCGAAAGCCCTACTACGCAGTCGCCTAGATGACTAATAAAATTGACATCAAAATTGAGTGGATTTTATTTACAAATAAACCTTGAAAGCGAATATATCTGGCGGACACAATTTTGCTCGGATACAATACCTTAATATACCTACTAGTACTACCGAATTGCGAACTGTTTAGGAACTGTCAATCAATACAAACCTTGTTCAACGCATGAACGTATAGGCAGGTACCTAGGTACAATCGAGTATTGATTGTTCTAATTATAAACGATACCTTACGTTATTTTTATATTTTCTTACAGAATAACCCAGAGCGAGGCGGATGCGGTTCGTCAGGAGACAGCCGCTGTTTTGCCACATGTCATGAGCAAATTGGAATCACAGAAATCATTGAAACCTGTGCCTATCACATCAACGGGCATTATCGGGTGGCTCGCCGCCAAGTTTGTGATCATTTTTATCAAAGACAACTGACAAACGGATTCCCGCGACTTTAACATCGTAATAGAACACCACAGATAAAAGATTTAGTATCTACGATTCCCACCATCAACATTTCAATCTCTGTCACCGGTCACGTCTAGTTGCTGAATGTCGAATCAAAGGCAATAGGTAGGTACAGGCCTACATACAAAACTCAAAGCTATTAAAAAAATCTAAAATCTAGTACATTTGGGGATACCCTATCTAATTTTTACTATACACTATAAAACAGACAGTCATGCTATGTAAGAGATTTTTCCTTCGCTGCGCCTGTCTAGCCTAAACAGGCGCAGCGAGGGAAAAATCTAGACAGTCTAGGTATATATGTTTGCGCCACAGAATTACTCGGTAATCTCAAGTCAAGACCGCGTGCTTCTAGCTGTAAGACTTCTAAGTACCGAAAATGAAATTATATCAATCCAGGTACCTATCGAGAGAGTACGTGCAAAGTCGCGGCCGGTTGCCACTAGCTAGCCCACAATTAATTCAATGTTTTGTATACGACGGATCTGTTAACTACATAAATCTTTATTGATCAGATATCAAAGGATTTACAGCACCCATTTTTAACTACCTTTATTTTTATGTGTGACCTTGTTGTTTCTTATTCTAACAACAAAAGAGCTGTCAATAATCTTTAAACGTCTGAACACTGAAATTACTATATCATTGAGATAGGCAAGTAGGCAAGTACATCAGACAGGACAAGTCCACGTCCCAACTTCCAAGCATAGGTTTACATAATCTTCAACGGTATAATAATACTTTTATTAACTTTTAAAATTTGTGTAAAGTCATGGATAAGACGATATAACTTATAAGTTGGTATAATCCATATCCATACTAATATTATAAATGCGAAAGTGTGTCTGTCTGTCTGTCTGTCTGTCTGTCTGTCTGTCTGTCTGTCTGCTACGCTTTCACGGCCCAACCGTTCAACCGATTTTGATGAAATTTGGTACAGGGATAGGTTGTACCCCGGGGAAGGACATAGGCTATTTTTTATCCCAGAAAAACAAACAGTTCCTGTGGGATAGTATGCTCTTTTTCTCGCATTTGTTGTTAAATTATGCGGCAAGAGCGCAACGGATCGACGTTATTTTTTGCATAGGTATATTTGAGGACCTGGAGAGTGACATAGGCTACTTTTTATCCCAGAAAAACAAACAGTTCCTGTGGGATAGTATGCTCTTTTTCTCGCATTTGTTGTTCAATTAGGCGGCAACGGAGCAACGGATAGACGTGATTTTTTGCATAGGTATAATTGAGAACCTGGAGAGTGACATAGGCTTACGTCGGGAAACTAAACAGTTCCTGTGGGATAGTATGCTCTTTTTCTCGCATTTGTTGTTCAATTATGCGGCAAGGGTACAACAGATCGATGTTATTTTTTGCATAGGTATATTTGAGGACCTGGAGAGTGACATAGGCTACTTTTTATCCCGGAAAAAGAAACAGTTCCTGGGGGATAGTATGCTCTTTTTCTCGCATTTGTTGTTCATCTAAGCAGCAAGGGCGCAACGGATAGACGTAACTTTTTGCATAGGTATATTTGAGGACCTGGAGAGTGACATAGGCTACTTTTTATCCCGGGAAAACAAACAGTTCCTGTGGGATAGTATGCTATTTTTCTCGCATTTGTTGTTCAATTGGGTGGCAACGGAGCAACGAATCGACGTGATGTTTTGCATAGGTATATTTGAGGACTTGGACAGTGATATAGGCTACTTTTTTCCCGGAAAAAGAAACAGTTCCTGTGGGATAGTATGCTCTTTTTCTCGCATTTGTTGTTCATTTAAGCGGCAACGGCACAATGGATCGACGTGATGTTTTGCATAGGTATATTTGAGGACCTGGACAGTGACATAGGCTACTTTTTATCCCGGAAAAATAAACTGTTCCTGTGGGATAGTATGCTCTCTTTTTATCGCATTTGTTGTTAAATTAGGCGGCAACGGAGCAACGAATCGACGTGATATTTTGCATAGGTATATTTGAGGACCTGGACAGTGACAAAGGCTACTTTTTATCCCGGAAAAATAAACAGTTCATGGTATGCTCTTTTTCTCGCATTTGTTAATCAATTAGGCGGCAACCGAGCAACGGATAGACGTGATTTTTTGCATAGGTATATTTGAGAACCTGGAGTGTGACATAGGCTTATCCCGGGAAACTAAACAGTTCCTGTGGGATAGTATGCTTTTTTCTCGCATTCGTTTTTCATTTAGGCGACAACGGTGCAACTGAGGAGGAAAGTGATTGAGGAGCTGGAAAGTCCAGGGGGACCTGTTTTCTTTTTCGGGGTAAAAAGTCTCCCTTGCCCGGGATGTAACCTACCTCTGTACCAAATTTCAACCAGTCGAAATCGACCAGTCGTATTTTCGAAGATTTATAAAGTTTAAGTAAAGGTGGGTTACTATGAGCACTGAAAGCAGGACAGAAATTGAACTGCAGCACACTTCAATGCAGTGTCTGCCTACCAGGTCAGTGCTCTGAAGTTCAGCGCAGTTCAATTTCTGTCCTGCTTTAAGAGCTTATAGTAACCCGATAGATAGATGGCGTTAGTTGCATAATAGTGAACACAAACAGATAAGTATATATTATAAGTTTTGCTCAAGTAAGTATTATTTTAAAAAAAATCAGAGTAAATAAAAATTTTCAAACTCATATACTCATACTCAACAGTACATAACATGCATAAGCAGTGTCATGTGCCTTAAATAATTTTGTATGCATAGGTATCAAAGTTATTATATTTTTACGCGGGCGAAGCCGCGGGTAAAAGCTAGTTACTTATATTTTTGAAGTGTTCTTCTTTAGGCGCGTTGAGCACTTTTTGGTAGGGGGTAAAAATGTGGAATACCTGCACGAGACCGACCGCGAGACCGACACCGTTCTTCTTAAGACAAAAGGTCTTAAATATAAATAGTAGGTACATTCGTAATTAAACTTTAATCCCTTAGTTTTAAGGTTTATATTTGAAATAATTTTATTAAATATTTTTTTAAATTAAATATTCGTTCACTCTATCGGCAGTTCCTCCGACTGCCATTTTTTTAATAAAAATTTAGGTACGGTAGGTATGTATTATCTCATCGATGAAATAATTAAAATTTATACTATAGGTACCTACCTAGGTATAAAGCAATTTATTGGATTATCGGGGCACACGGTGGATAGTGGATACTAAAAGCTTTACTTCAATTAAAAACTACTGATAAATATTTATGTATAGCTACGGTTGGTAATATTATTTTCCACCCTAATCTTATTTCCATCATCATCATTTCAACTCATCGCCGCGGCGATGTACTACTGATTCTGCTCTCAGAAATGAGAAGGGTTTGGCCATAGTTCACCACGCAGCGCTGGTCAATTGCGGATTGGCAGACCTGGCGCACCTTTGAGAACATTTTGAACAAAGACGTCTTAATATTACCTATATATATTTTGAAGAACTCTTGGATACAGGATATTATTATGCCTAGGTTTCTTCACGATGATTATTGATTTCCTTCAACGTTACAGCAAATTATATCCATACTAATATTATAAACGCGAAACTGTGTCTGTCTGTCTGTCCGTCTGCCTGTCTGTCTGCTACGCTTTCACGCGCCTTCTGTTCAACCGATTTTGAAGAAAGGTTACGTACAGGGATAGGTTTTATCACGGGAAAGGACATAGGCTACTTTTTATCCTGGAAATCTAAAGAGTTCCCGCGGGAATCAAAAAAAATAAAAAAACTCAGAAAAGTTATTTGAAGAGCGTACTCTTAACTTCGGCATCTGAAATCTATCTTAGATTACTGATTAGATTTAATCCGCGTTGATTCCCGCGGGAACTCTTCAATTTTCCGGGATAAACAGCAGTGCATATCCTTCCCCTCCCCGGGATACAACCTATCTGTTGAAATGGTCTGTTTAAACGTAGCATCAGATAATTTCCTCATTCATAATACTAGTTTAAGGATGTTTATACGTTGATTGTTATTTCCCAGACCCGATTGCCAGCTAGAGATATACACATCTTGGATTGCGAAGATTCCACCCCGTCTTCCGAATGCATGGGACAACAAGGACTATGTGTGAGAGGGGCGGTGACCTGTCGCTATCAGATATTGACACCTTGCTGATTACATGTCTTATATTAAACTCGCACCTTTGTTTTAATTGTTGAATTTACCTTACTTACATGAATCACCGTAGCTTCACAGGGTAGGCTTACCTAGATTCATAGATTGTCCTATGTGAGCGAAAAAAGCGACGTGAAGCAACGCGACGCGATAGAACTCCAAGAAAATAACAAAATTATATCTACACGACAGTGTAGGCCACGGAATAGATAAAATATTTATTTTTTCTATGGTGTAGGCCACGTGAGGGGACAGCAGCTACCGTTTGATTTTGTCGCATCGCGTCGTACCGAGACGTGTTGTCGCGTTTGTCGCTGACGAAGGACAGGGCTCAGGGCCTTACCTATTTTATCTCAATCCATACTAATATTATAAATGCGAAAGTGTGTCTGTCTGTCTGTCTGTCTGTCTGTCTGTCTGTCTGCTACGCTTTCACGGCCCAACCGTTCAACCGATTTTGATGAAATTTGGTACAGGGATAGGTTGTACCCCGGGGAAGGACATAGGCTATTTTTTATCCCAGAAAAACAAACAGTTCCTGTGGGATAGTATGCTCTTTTTCTCGCATTTGTTGTTAAATTATGCGGCAAGAGCGCAACGGATCGACGTTATTTTTTGCATAGGTATATTTGAGGACCTGGAGAGTGACATAGGCTACTTTTTATCCCAGAAAAACAAACAGTTCCTGTGGGATAGTATGCTCTTTTTCTCGCATTTGTTGTTCAATTAGGCGGCAACGGAGCAACGGATAGACGTGATTTTTTGCATAGGTATAATTGAGAACCTGGAGAGTGACATAGGCTTACGTCGGGAAACTAAACAGTTCCTGTGGGATAGTATGCTCTTTTTCTCGCATTTGTTGTTCAATTATGCGGCAAGGGTACAACAGATCGATGTTATTTTTTGCATAGGTATATTTGAGGACCTGGAGAGTGACATAGGCTACTTTTTATCCCGGAAAAAGAAACAGTTCCTGGGGGATAGTATGCTCTTTTTCTCGCATTTGTTGTTCATCTAAGCAGCAAGGGCGCAACGGATAGACGTAACTTTTTGCATAGGTATATTTGAGGACCTGGAGAGTGACATAGGCTACTTTTTATCCCGGGAAAACAAACAGTTCCTGTGGGATAGTATGCTATTTTTCTCGCATTTGTTGTTCAATTGGGTGGCAACGGAGCAACGAATCGACGTGATGTTTTGCATAGGTATATTTGAGGACTTGGACAGTGATATAGGCTACTTTTTTCCCGGAAAAAGAAACAGTTCCTGTGGGATAGTATGCTCTTTTTCTCGCATTTGTTGTTCATTTAAGCGGCAACGGCACAATGGATCGACGTGATGTTTTGCATAGGTATATTTGAGGACCTGGACAGTGACATAGGCTACTTTTTATCCCGGAAAAATAAACTGTTCCTGTGGGATAGTATGCTCTCTTTTTATCGCATTTGTTGTTAAATTAGGCGGCAACGGAGCAACGAATCGACGTGATATTTTGCATAGGTATATTTGAGGACCTGGACAGTGACAAAGGCTACTTTTTATCCCGGAAAAATAAACAGTTCATGGTATGCTCTTTTTCTCGCATTTGTTAATCAATTAGGCGGCAACCGAGCAACGGATAGACGTGATTTTTTGCATAGGTATATTTGAGAACCTGGAGTGTGACATAGGCTTATCCCGGGAAACTAAACAGTTCCTGTGGGATAGTATGCTTTTTTCTCGCATTCGTTTTTCATTTAGGCGACAACGGTGCAACTGAGGAGGAAAGTGATTGAGGAGCTGGAAAGTCCAGGGGGACCTGTTTTCTTTTTCGGGGTAAAAAGTCTCCCTTGCCCGGGATGTAACCTACCTCTGTACCAAATTTCAACCAGTCGAAATCGACCAGTCGTATTTTCGAAGATTTATAAAGTTTAAGTAAAGGTGGGTTACTATGAGCACTGAAAGCAGGACAGAAATTGAACTGCAGCACACTTCAATGCAGTGTCTGCCTACCAGGTCAGTGCTCTGAAGTTCAGCGCAGTTCAATTTCTGTCCTGCTTTAAGAGCTTATAGTAACCCGATAGATAGATGGCGTTAGTTGCATAATAGTGAACACAAACAGATAAGTATATATTATAAGTTTTGCTCAAGTAAGTATTATTTTAAAAAAAATCAGAGTAAATAAAAATTTTCAAACTCATATACTCATACTCAACAGTACATAACATGCATAAGCAGTGTCATGTGCCTTAAATAATTTTGTATGCATAGGTATCAAAGTTATTATATTTTTACGCGGGCGAAGCCGCGGGTAAAAGCTAGTATTTATATAATTTAATATAATAATTATCCTTTCTCTTTTTTCATATGATCTACGTGCCTATAATATATGTATATATGTATTACGTACCTATTGCCTCGTTGGCTTTGTCATTAGAGGTTTAAATCAATTAGCATGTTTGACTAGCAGGCAGATGACGAGGTCTTTGGTTCGATTCCCACGTCGGGCCATAATTAAGTAAGTAGGTATTGGATTAAGAAGTTCCGAAGTTAAGAAGCCGGCGGTGTCTCACCACCGTGGCTCGGAGAACACGTAAAGCCGTCGGTAGGGTCCTATGCCTGATCTCTCTCCGGTCGTGTTGTATATTCCGTCCCATTGAGAGCAAGGGATTAGGGAATAGACAGTGCACCAGTGGACTATCCCCTAAGCAGTAGAAGATCCCATCGAAATAGGCCGCCGTAGCCGAAATTCGGCTACGGCTTACGAAGATCTGAAAGACCTTTGGAATTGGGGCACTGTCTTAATTGAGTCCCTGACACACACTCCAATTACGTCATATTAACCGCGTAAGGTATGCTATGCAGCTATGCTAGCTCTACACTGGCACTGAGCCAATGAAATCAAGCTATAAATCTCTTTCTAGGAAGCTGATTTTCCAACTCTAATTTTGGGACATCATTCCGTTTTAAAAGTTCGCAAGATTGTTCGGAGGGTCTACGATTGAACACACTCCTATAGCGCGACCAGCGGGGATTGTATAAGTTAATCGGAATCGTTTAACACGACCTGTTTAAGGAGTTCATAGATGCCTGCACGTCAAAAAGCATTAACTCCTTAGACAGTTCCGTACCCGTACGCCGCACTAAAAATAAGTACCATTTAAATTATTATCTACTCTGTACTTTAATTATTACTCTCTCAGTATAAAATAAGTATTTAAGGCGCTGTCAGCTCTTAAAATCAAAACACAAATCGAGAGGTTGGCTCTCCTCAGTTCTCACCCCTCACGCCAGTTATGCCCACTTCGGCCGGGTGGCGCTCCCGTCGCGGTTTTCTTTATTTTCGCGCGCTTGTCATAGCATGTCACGGATGCCCTCGGATGACAAAACACGGTAACTCAAAATTTGTGAAATTGATAAATCAAATCAAATCAAATCAAATCATTTATTTGCCCAGATTGCGTAGGTACATTGGTGTTACATTGCTATGCTATGAACTACAATCTGCCATGTATGTATAGAATAACGTAAGTGAGTAAATCACGTACCAAAGTCTCTTACATGAGTAGGTAATTGACAAAATACCTATTGTAAATCGCATATCGTGTGCAAATCCATATTAATACTTAATATTATAAATGCGAAAGTGTGATTGTTAATTGAATTGCCCGTCAATCACGCCGCAACGGAGCAATGGTTCGACGTTATTTTTGGCGTGGGTATAGTTGAGGGAGAGTGAATTTTTATCCCGAAATTTAAGGAGTTCCCGCGGGAATAAAAAAAACTTCAACCACGCGGACGAAGTCGCGGGCATTAGTTAGCCCAGCATACTAATATCCATACAAAATATAATAAATGCGAAAGTGTGTCTGTCTGTCTGCTACGCTTGCACGGCCCAACTACTCAAACGATTTTGATGAAATTTGGTACAAAGATAGATTACATCCCGGAAAAGGACATAGGCTACCCGGAACCATTATCCTGGAAAATTAAACAGTTACCGCGGGAGTCAAAAAATCTTAATCCATGTGGACGAAGTCGAGGGCATCATCTAGAGTTACATAAGTATCTTATTTACATAAACTACTTACGTGAGTTAATTACAAGTATAATTGTGGCATAAATCAATATCATACGTACATATACAATGTACTTACCGACTAAGAGTCTGATATTCATTTTTTGTCAGAAACAAGAAATACAGATGTTATTTCAAAAATTTAAATAGCAAAAAGATGTTGGAAATTGATCATTGAAATCAATTTCTAGTCTTTTGCAGACATATAGTATTATTTACAGTGTTTGAAAAATACTCAAAAATAAAAAACGAAGAAAATCATACAATTTTGGTGTCATGATTTTTTATCTTTACATACAGAATTATCTATATGGTAGAACTTCGTAAGAGCCAAAACCGCAAATTAGCCAATTTATGTAAAATTTCAAATTTGTACGTTGTTTCCGTACTCTAAAATGATAAGTTTGATTGACAATATTATGTCCGAAGCAAAACCTATTATATTAATTAACTGGACTTAGGTTGGGTGAAACTAAACAAATTAACTTTTTAAAAATCCCACTCAATCAAAATTAAAATTAAATCTCGGGAACGGCAAATTTTCAACTCAAGGAAACGGGAATAAAGTTGGCCGATTCCCGGGAATTCCCGAGAATCGGGATTTTTTTAAAAATAGTTATTGCTACTTTTATGTACCTTATATCCAGTTTTTTTAAAATTAAATACAAGTTAGCCCTTGACTGCGATCTCACCTGATGGTAAGTGATGATGCAGTCTAAGATGGTAGCGGGCTAACCTGTTTGGGGTATGGCAGTTATATTAAACCCTAGTCCATATCCCTAATCGGTTTCTACACGACATCCTACCGGAACGCTAAATAGCTTGGCTGCACGTCTTTGGCGGTAGGGTGGTAATTGGTAACTAGCCACGGCTGAAGCCTCCTACCAGGCCAGACCAGAGAAAATTCAGAATATTTAAATTCTTGAAATACAATGCAAGAAAATATTGTTGCCGTGAATTCATTACGGTCCTTTAAGTAACTCTTTCGAAATTGTCAGTCAATTGAACAAATTGGTACTCAATGGATTTCTAAAGGTTTGTACACGGTTAAGCTTTTACGGCCCCGAGTTTTGCATTGGAAACGAGTATTGTATATATTAAATTATTCAGGTGTAACAATGGCGCTGACATCTGGTGAAATAACAAGGCGGCATATAGAGAAATTAAAGAGGGACTCTTAAAAGTTCAAACAATAATATATAAGAAAATAACACTTGGAGCTCGTAAAATCTAGAACAAGAAAAATATCCGAGGTGAGATAAAATATCAGAAAGGGAGAATCGAAGAAGACAAAACGCAAAAAAAAATTGTTACTTATAATCATTCTTACAATGTGATTTAACATACTATACATTGGTTGGAAGTTCTACTTATATTTTATAGACGACATTTTACATAATTTAATAATAATAATAATAATAATAATAAATTCATTTATTCCAAAAGATTACAGTACAATTACCAATTTTAAGTAAGTACATAACATTCCTAAAAGTAGCATTATAATATTATATACAAGATTATAGTCCTCAGTAAGTAGTAGGTATCACATATAAAAATGGATTGAGCCAGCAGCTTACCTAGGATCTTGCGATTCTGTATTAAAGCTGCCGGATCAGTTCTCTGCGCGGCTGAAGGTTCAGCTACTAATTTTATCACATTTGGACTATTAAATTTTCCAAAACTAAATTAATGACATTGGAAGAATTTTGAAATGGGTTTGTGAGTAATGCCTAAATTTTGATAACATCTATAACATCTATAACATCTATAACAATTTAAGTACAAAATAAAGAATAAAGAGTTTAAAATACTCAAAAGTACCTACTACGACTATTATAGTTTTATGGTAAGAAAGTACAATAATTCTTAACATTGTGATCAGTGCCCTTACTTTTCCTTTGAGTAATTGTCAAGGTTCCACTGACAAATTGTCCTCTCAAAAAATCCTCCAAAAAGTTTGGACAGATGGATGTATGGATGTATGAATGGATGTATGGATGTTTGTTACTCAATCACGCCCCAACGGCTGAACGGATCTGGCCGAAATTTGGCACAGATATAGATTGTAGTCTGGAATAGCAAATAGGCTACTTTTTATCCCGAAAAATTAAAGAGTTCTCGCGGGAACCACAAAACTTCGATCCACGCGTACGAAGTCGCGGGCATCGGCTAGTATTGCATAAATACTTATAATATTGACAATTTATCATTAATATAAGTTATTGTTATGTTATATTTAAATGAATATTTTTTATCGTAAACTAACTTACTTGCAAAAACAAAAATAAAAAGCATTGTCTATTTCAGAAGTTATATAATAAATTATGACATAAATTTGCCTTTACGTTAGTCAAAAGAACTAAAATTATCAAATTTTGATAGTGTTTCTGTTATTTTATGTTTGCTGTCCTATTTTTGTGATTGGCATGATTGGTAAGACTAGTTAAACACTTCTGTGAATCTTATCTAAAGTTGTTTTTTTAAGTGCCTTTTGTGAGATAAAGTTTAGTTACTCAATGGAATAATTCTCCGTCACTTAATTTTAAAATGATTGTTTTTACTTTAATTTAACATAATATTTGTAAACAGTGCTACTGCTCATAAAGATAAATAACTAAGAAACACAAATTTATCAATAAAATAACAAAACATGATGAAAAAAAAACATCGATTTTATTTCATGTACAATTTTACAAAAATACGCCCAATTCCCAAATTCACTGTGCTGGGGATTAAACCCGGTACATCCCACGTTAAGACAATAGTGCTCAGCACTGCGCGAGTGAGGTACCTAGTCAATAGGGCATGCTCCCGATAATTCCTGGTACCAAAAATTCCCGGTACTTCTGAATCATTTTCAGTCCCGGTTCTCCACACCATAAAACCGGTACTTTTGATACTTTTGAGACTCGAAGTACATACATTCTGTCGATTCTTCTCTAATTAAGTGTGGATATTTCTGCATGTAACAATAATTTAATTCACTATACTGTATTTTATGCTCACAAATTCGAGGTATTAGTTTAAAAACCCCTATTTTTACTTTGGCTATAACGATTATTTTACTGCCACTTCGTACAGTTTCGTATGTTAGTCTTTCTGGTAAGTATTATTTACCAGCAGAGAAGAGCTTTTTTGAAGATAAATGAATTGATGGATCTGTCACTGGAATAAAATTTGTTCAGCCATAATAAATTACAGTAGATTATGCTATATTCTGTTAATTGTATCGTTACTTTCATAAATTTCACATGAAGATTGACAGGAAAATATTGATAGACTGTAATATAAAATATACCTCATAAGCCCGAGGCTACTAAATTTTGATTTTTGACTCCACTGTCAATTATACCAATAGCAGAGGGAAAGAAAATATGGATATCCGTATCCATAATTCCCTAAGATGCTCAGGAGTTCTCCATACAATGTTATGTAAAAACCAAGACTGTGAACAGTCCAATCTTTATGTATGGATGTGAATCCTGGACAGTAACGCAGCAGTAACGAGGCTCTTTATGGCTGATAGGAAACGTCTTTAGAAAATCCTAGGGTCCTCGATCCTAGGATCCTCCATACGTACGGGGAGGACGGTGAATGGATACCAAAAATACTAAGAGGTACCATATCCAATATAATTGTAGAGACCAAATCAGCGTGCGGCAAAACCAAAAAACGGCACAGAATAGGAGAGAGTAACATCTTCACGAGATTCTCTTGGGAATACTGAGTATGGGTTGGAAAATATTGTTGATTTAGATTAACATTTGTAATTCTTTGAGGTGAGGTTACTACGTACGCCTGTCTATAAAAAAAGACCCGTAAAGGATCACTTTGTTGTCCGTGTATCCAAGCCTCAAGGCTTGTTTCTCATAAACTGCTTGATGTAGTAAATTTATATTTGCACTGGCTTCTAATTGCTATAAAAGTAGTTACATATGAGCGTATCACGATAAAAAAAATTTCAACTTTTCAAAGTGTATTTTCATACAAGACGCAATCTCTGTAAAACCTATGAACTACAATAAAACTTTGAAATTTGTAACGAAGCGAGTTATGGTACAAGTACATGAAAAAATCATGAATTTACAGTCCTGTGTGAAATATTATGCGATAAATTTTTGTATAATGCCTAATGAATAGTAATATTCAGTATATTCCTGTGTGAAATATTATGCGATAAATTTTTGTATAACGCCTAATGAACAGTAATATTTGGTCTATTTCATACTTTCTGTAATGTCTTAGCCGTGTTTTTGTGATAATTTAAGGTAGTATCGAAAGTATCGAAAGTCCCGGGAATTCCCGGTTCCGTGCCAATATAGGTCCAAAATTTCCCGGTACTCAAACACAGCACCGAATGCATGCCCTAGTAGTCAGGGAGAATTATAATAAACAAGTTTAAGATATCAACTTGTTCTCAAATATTTCTCAAGAGATAAGTTAAAAAAATACTCTGTACACAAAAACGGGAAATCACAAAAAAAACCAACGACGTATTTCCCGGAAATTTCTAACTCCCGGGTCCCAGAAACGAAACCCTAAGGGTATCTAATATCCAATCAATTAGTAATAAAACTTGCAATAGGCACTTATTTGAAGTATTTGAGACACTACTAGGTCCTTACTCAGCAAGCTTTCGATATAATAATATTATCTGGTCGGTCTGGTCCAATGAGAGCGGACGAGTAGGCAGTAGCAAGCTGAAGTGGCAATGCTTGATTTTCAGTTTTCCTTTCTGTCTTACCACTGTTTTGTTATTTTCCATTCATATCAAAAATTGCACTGGAGGCATACTACTATCGCTTAAATCCGTATTGTTTTAATATTGTTGACGTTCGTGTTTTTAGAATTATAATCCTTATTTTAGGACCTTCAAGGTACGTGATATAAAACTGACATTTTTAAGTAATACTGCTCTATGCGATGGCAGTGAACCCTCTGACAGTAATTGGATGTTTGACAACTTACCTACTTCTTGGAAATATAAAAGACGTCATTGTTACAACCAGCAGGAGTTTTTTTTTAAATAGTGAAGCGACGTGCCTTTTTATGCGATATTTCGCAACTCGTATGTCAATCTAGTAATTACTAGTACGATTTTAAGTTTGAAAATAGTTTTCAAAATAATTACGAAGCTGCAACACAAGCTCACTTGATTGTCATTTAAGTAGCGTCATCTTTGGCGTTGGATGGTTTCTATGACCTGCCTTATTGATGTTGCCAAATAATAAAATATACATTTACAGCATTGCTTCACCAAAAATATTTATTTTAATACATAAAAAAGACATTTAGACGCCTGGGTATGTTTATAAAACAATACAAAAAGTTGTAATATCAATGTGTCAAATCGATTAAAACTTCTTCGTAAATGAAGTCGATTGTTGTCAAAAATCGAATGGATAGCGCATTACGGCATCATTATTTCGAGCTGTCAAAAGTTTGGTCAGAGAACACATATTCATACTTTATTTGATTATGTATTTTTAGTTATATAAAAGAAGATAGCTCACGAAAGTTGTAATATCCACGTCTTCTGTCAATTCATGTTGAATAAACATTAGTCTTATTCATGTTATGTTTGAAAACCATTTTAAAATATCGATTTAAACGCTGGAGCAAAGGAGCACAGATCCATCGTCTGTGAAGTTCTTTCGAACACTGGCGGAGGTGAAAATGAGCTAGCGCTTCTCGAAAAACCGGAATACAATGGAAAACAGAAAATATGTGTACATTTTAATAAATATTAATAAATCAATGGATGTCATTTAGAATTTGGAATTTAATGATATATTTTTCAAGTAAATTGAGGTTTTCAATTTGGAGATGTGTTGATTTGAAAACTGTAATAAGAGGTATGTTTGAATTTATTTTTTATGCAGCGAAGTTGTTTAAATCGTGTTTTGGGATAAAACAATATCTGAGTTAAGGTCTTGAAAACATCATATATTTTTTTCAATCTTCCATATGCCACCATTTAATGGATACACTGCTTTGGAGACCCCCCCCCTGACCACACACAGCGCCTTAAATTATTACTCTGGGGATCCTCCGTACTATGGGAATAGTAAACACGTGTAAATACAAGTATCTAAGCTGTTTATTTCAGAGAGGTCTGCGTTGTTAGTAAAGTGATGAAGTACCCTAGAGACAGCGTACGACTACAATCACAGGACAAAATGTTGACTGTGTTTGACTAAATATACAATGACATTAATTTCTCTACGGAGTACGGATTTCTACTATTTGTGGCGAGTAGGTATACATAAAGCAAAGAACAGCAACAATTATTTTTAATTAAAATCTCCACCTTTATTTTTCCAGGTACTTTTTAATGTTGATCCTGAATTCGTAGTACCTACCCATTATGTTCAAAATTTGAATAGACCACAGCTGTTCATGGGGGTGACCTTGGATGAAAAGTTTCAGTGAGGCGCTCTTATTATATCAATTCTTGCTCAAGAATTTAAACTCAGCTCTACGAGCTACGAGCAAACGCCGAGTATCTTTTTGGCCATTCTCGTAGGAATGCCAAACCTAATCCATCAACAATACTCTACAACCTACTTAAAATTAATTTTGACGATTTATTAAGTATTGTAGAAGTTTATTTTTATTTTAAAAAAAAATTTGAATTTAAATTGGTTTCGCTATGTAACTATAGGGACAATTAATAAAGCACTAACGCTACTGAAGACGTACCTATAGCAAATTGAAAATACCAATCAACACGTAGTAGGTACGTACCTTTTTAGAGAAGTGTGTTTGCTACCGTTGCTGAGTAGCTTGTGTCTTGGCTTTTCGTGCGTACCGGTAGGCGTTGAAGAGGAGAACGTCAGGTCACTAGCGAACGAGCTCGTCGAGGAGTCTTTGGAAATGTTGGTGCGATTCCGTCTGGCAGTCGACTCAGGGCTTCCAGGGCTTGCGACTAGTTCCAAAGCGAGACGACCCTTTCCCGGCACTGGGGGAGGTTTTTCCTCCACTGGCACCATGTAGGACAGCATGGCTGCCCCTTTTATCGTCTTATTCAACTCCCATCAAAAACACTAGTCCTCTCACATTTACTCGTGATTACATTGTCCAATCACACGGCTTTCGTTGTCACGCTCAATGCTCTTGATGTTTTATCTCCCCGTCGTACTCTATCCAGATCTGAAAGATAAAATTCGAAGTCATTTCATTGATAAAGATGATAGCTATCTTTTTAACATGATAATAAATAACGCCGATGACTGCAATGTCCTATGAGATATTTCGGCTACAAATAAATCAATGGATTTCTGTTACGAAAAGCAGTTTTGGCACTCTACATGCTTATGTAGTTAGAGATAGCCTTTGATAGACTTGCGTTTGCGTAAGTAATTACGTCTTCTTTTTTAGAAAACCTATCGTCGTATTTTTATTAGAGCTACCTATATTTGTGACCTTAGCATTTACTTTAAGATAGGTATTTTAAAAGCTCAAGGTCGCGGTACAATAGGTACGATTTAGGAACTCGGTTAGTAGGTATCTAGGAACAAGATCTGCAGCTCAGATGTAAATGTCATCTGACTAATAGAACATATACTAGTTATAACATATTCAATCAATCAATCATTTATTCAATTTAGGTAGGTACACTGTAGGTTAGGTAGGAGTGATAGGACACATAATTATTGACGTCCATTACTTACATAGGTATAACATGATCTGGTGATAATTAGTTACGGTACTAAAGCTACGATGGTTCCAAACGCGCCGGTCTGAGAAGAGCCCGCAGTGCCCACGACAAACTTAGCCGGGTTTTTTTTCAAACCAATATATATGTCACCGTAAGATTGTAAAAACCGTTAGATTATAATATAACATTTTTTATCTCGATAGATTATAAACTTTCGACAGATTGTGAACCGTAACATACTGCTTACAATTTAACGCGTTATTTTTCGGTAAATTGTAATATATTAGGTATATTAACCCGATAGAACCTAAGTGCCCGGCCGGGCACTACCTGGATTTTCACGTCAAACCCTAACCTAACCTATAGTTCGCGCGCGAGTTGAATGATTGCAGAGTAAATGTATGGTGACACTTACATTTACTCTGCATACAAGAAAACGTAAAAACAATAAATATTTCATAAATTAATACTCAGAACATTGAACGGTTCACAATATTTCGACAGTTTATAATCTAGCGGGATAGAAACCGTTAGATTATAATCTAACGGATTTTACAATCTTACGGTGACATATACAATATTCAGAATTCAGATTCTGTATTATATATGAGGTAGGTATGTATACCTATAAGGTATCATCAGTATAGCAGAGAGAACTGTACTACTGTAACAAAGCAATTTCCAGCTTAAAATTAGGGTCATGTAGATCAGCCATTTGCGTTGGAGTCTAGATCTATAGGTAGTTTATAGTTCTCGTATCCCCTTACTTATACTTATAGGTAGGTACGTAATGTTATGGACTAGGTTTTGTTTTGGGTCTAAGTTTTTTAAAAAAACATTCTATTCTAGCAAACCGGCCTGCGTATTTCCAGTTAATTAGTTCATTCCAGTTAATTAGAAGCATTGTAGATTAGGTATGCTAGACGTTAGGGTCATCTTTTTATCAGGACCATTTTATTGGTAGGTAGGTACTAGACCCAATTATCTTGTTCTAAATACATAATTATATCTCAATTTAGTGGGGCGGACGACAGGAATCTAATTCGTGACCTCTTTGCACGATCTAATGAATTTAAATGGCTCAATTTTTATGCTAGCATTTATGTAGGTACCTACGGGACTATCTTTAAAATATAGGTTAGCAGGTTTTATAATGCTGCAAATGCAGCTTACTTTTTAAAAGGTATATCTACGGATTCCGCGACTTCGTTCTCGTGGATTTTAAAAATATCAGGGGAACTCTTTGGTTTTCCGGGTTAAAACGTGGCCTAGCCAATATGCTATTTGAAGTCCTCAACTATATCCACGCAAAAAAACACTTCAATTGGTCGCTCTGTTGCAGGCACTTGCAGCGTGGTTGGAGGACAAACCAACAAACAACCACACAGCTTGCGCTTTATAGAACATCGTCACAGAGATACTCGTGTGACATCGTTGATAAACTACTAATAAAGATTCTAGTAGCTGTAGGTAATAAATAGGTAGGTAAGTAACTACTATGTACCTAGGTATTATGTCACCGTAAAATTGCATAAACCGTTAGATTGTAATCTAACTGGCGATATTGTAAACTGTCGACAGATTACAATTTAACGCATTATTTTTCGGTAGATTGTAATCTGTTAGGTATATTAATCCGATAAAACCTAAGTGCCCATAGGGCACTACCTGATTATTTATGTCGTACCCTAACCTAACCTACAAGAAAGTGACAAGAAAACCTACAATGAATATTTCAAAAATTGACACTCAGAACATTGAACGGTTCACAACCTATCGACAGTTTACAATATCGCTAGTTAGATTACAATGTAACGGTTTTTGCAATTTTACGGTGACATAATATATAAATATGATTTTGTGATATAATTTATTTCACTTTGACAAAAGCACTGCTGGAACAATCTAAAGTGAATCAATGAAACGCATCCGTTGTATCGAAATAATTAAAACAATACTTTTTGTGACACACCCGATCCTTTTGTTATTTCAATTATGCGTCTGCGTGTTATTGATATACATATAACACTTCTGTTGATTATTATTGGAAATGCAACGGTCGTTTTTTAAACAAACGTAATCTTCTGTTTCCTCAGTGGATATTATAATAGAGCAATTTTCCCCATTTTTATGTCTATCCCAGCATGTCCCGCATGCCCCTATGATTTGATTTATTTCATTAACTTATTTTTAAATAAACCAAGAACGCGAATTACGAAGATAGTTTTCAAACGTCATAAGACCATTTTGAGCGTAGCGAAAAAATCCTATGTCTATGATTTTATCAGACTATAAATAACATTTTATATTTGTCAAAATGTTGCCAAATATAAAAAGAAATAAAAATTTTGCCAAAGCAAAGTCCTTCTAAAATTATTCTTGAAAAACAGTACGGTGTTGATGATACCACGTTGTCGGGCAAAAATTATTTGCTTGCTGCGCGTGCAGGTCTTTGTTGCTTTTTGTAGGTAGGTATAAAAAAGCTTATTTTTTGCTATGACATACAGATACAACGAGTACAGTTCCAAGCCCCACCGCATATAAACATGCCGTTATTCGAAGGCTCACTGTCTTTAAATAGATGAATGGCAGATCTGGTTCTACTCAGAGTTATCAATGAATATGAGTCAGCCAATGCTGAGATACACCATTTTCACAACAATCTGTATTTTAAAATAAAATTTTGTAATATTTTTTTCAATACACTTGCTCGAAAAATGTACTTACAGAGGCAGTAAACAGGGCTTGTAAGTTAAATTTACTGCCCTCGTGCAGTAAATATTTACCGCCCTCATGCAGTTTTTTTTTAATTTTTGTAAGTCCACGTTACTTCTAAATAAAAAGTTTTCTTGCAAGAAGGTTCATAATGGTATTTACTTTGTATGTAGAAAACCTAAAAAATAATGACATTTAGATGTGAATTGATGAAATTAATTCATAAAATAAAAAATTGTATTTAATATGATTAAATAAAATTGTTTTAGGTTTTATAAATCAAAAAAGTAAAGGCTGAATAGTTCAGACTGTTACTGAGTTAAGAACTAGAACCTAGAGCCATGAAGCCAATTTAAAAAAAAGCAATTACAGCAACGCGCCGTAGATACAATTCATACAATTACCTGAATGGTTTTGATATTGCCTTTATTTGGGTTCCGGCACACTCAGGAGTAAAAGGAAATGAAAATGCAGATTTCCTTGCAAAAGCCATATCAAACGTGTCATCCGAAAATAGCACTAGCTGCCACTGTCAAAAAACCAATGCTGCTGCCCTCCCTTATACAGATATACATAAAAACCTAATAAATACATTGGAGAATAACTGGCGAGAAATGAGGAATTCCCCTGAAAATGAGCATAAAGGATTGTGGTATAAAAATTTAAATGATAATATTAATCAAAAGCCATGGTTTTGTAAAGAGAAGATTTATAGTAATCGGAAATATTACTCTGTTATTTGCCGCTTAAGGTTTGGACATTGCCGCCTAAATTCACATTTACACAAAATGAAAATATTAGATTCGCCGTCATGTAATTTCTGCAACACTAATGAATCCCAAACTCTGGATCACATTTTCTTTTCTTGTTCATCTTTTGGCATCCAGCGCCTTGTGCTAATTGATGACCTAAGTTATGTTTATAAGAAGATTGAAGACGTACCGCGCTCATTAAAGGAGTTATTGAAGAATCCATTAAATTATAAATATCTATATAAATTCGTTACAAGTACTGTTCAAGAAATTTGAATAATGATAATGTTTAGACCTGGATTAGACTTATTTTGAAAACAAAGGAGAGAAAAAGAAAGATACATTCAGATGAATCCTTAGGGATTATACAGTATAAAAAGAAAATACTAAAGAAAAACGATTGAATAGGCTTTGCCTTTATATAAAAAATAATACGGAAAAGAAATATTACTGAATAGGCTGTATGGTCTTAGACCTTTGCCTGTCCCGAAAGGGGACAAAATGAAAAACAACAACAACAACAACAACAATTCATACAAATCTTTAAATTGTGCGCGCTATTTTTAAAAGTTTCATTGAGTATTTCCTATAAATTATTAAATAATTTATGTGGTATAAGTGATGTGGGATCATAAAATTAAATCAACAATTAGGTATTTTAGCTGTGAGAAAAAAATCGCGCTTGTAATAGCGGCCAAAAATCTCGACTAAGTATGGGCGTGAAAAGCCATTTTCTAGTGAGTACCTAGTACCTTCCTACTCGACTTTTATTTTTAAATTTTCTCACAAATGTATTGAAAAATATCGTGTGATACACGGGCGTTAAGGTTTTAACAAACTCGTGACGATGGTCAGCCTTCGACTGGCGTCATCGGGCTGACATGAGTCAACTCGCATGTAAAAACCTATTTACCGCTCTTATATCACAAACTACTATTTCAATACACTTGCTCGAAAAATGCACTTACAGAGGCAGTAAACAGGGCTTGTAAGTTAAATTTATGCCCTCGTGCAGTAAATATTTACCGCCCTCATGCAGTTTTTTTAAATTTTTGTAAGTCCACGTTACTTCTAAATAAAAAGTTTTCTTGCAAGAAGGTTCATAATGATATTGACTTTGTATGTAGAAAACCTAAAAAATAATGACATTTAGATGTGAATTGATGAA
Source organism: Erebia aethiops (assembly GCA_923060345.2). Taxonomy (NCBI): domain Eukaryota; kingdom Metazoa; phylum Arthropoda; class Insecta; order Lepidoptera; family Nymphalidae; genus Erebia; species Erebia aethiops. The sequence goes on along the minus strand of OV281079.1, from coordinate 5,650,274 downwards.
ATTAATTCATAAAATAAAAAATTGTATTTAATATGATTAAATAAAATTGTTTTAGGTTTTATAAATCAAAAAAGTAAAGGCTGAATAGTTCAGGCTGTTACTGAGTTAAGAACTAGAACCTAGAGCCATGAAGCCAATTTAAAAAAAAAGCAATTACAACAACGCGCCCTAGATACAATTCATACAAATCTTTAATTTGTGCGCGCTATTTTTAAGTTTCATTGAGTATTTCTTATAAATTATTAAATAATTTATGTGGTTTAAGTGATGTGGGATCATAAAATTAAATCAACAATTAGGTATTTTAGTTGTGAGAAAAAAATCGCGCTTGTAATAGCCGCCAAAAATCTCGACTAAGTATGGGCGTGAAAAGCCATTTTCTAGTGAGTACCTAGTACCTTCCTACTCGACTTTTATTTTCAAGTTTTCTCACAAATGTATTGAAAAATATCGTGTGATACACAGGCGTTAAGGTTTCTACATACTCGTGAAGTCGTGACGATGGTCAGCCCTCGACTGGCGTCATCGGGCTGACATTAGTCAACTCGTTTGTAAAAACCTATTTACCGCCCTTAGGTATATCACAAACTACTAATGTGTCCAAGACATATCGTAACTAAAGTTTACGTTCATATGACCATAGGTTCTATACTATAAAGATCATTCTAAGGTTGCCTCAAATACACAAGATAATTACTTAGCTAGTTAGAACTACTTATTTCTTTTTGGCACGATGAAACGTGAGCACCTGGCGGAAAATCGTGTGACAAAAAAAGAGTATTTTTTTTTTATCCACTACAAGCTAGCCCTTGACTGCGATCACACCAGATGGTAAGTGATGATGCAGTCTAAGATGGTAGCGGGCTAACTTGTTAGGGGCATAACAGTTATTTTAAACCCACACCCCTTCAGTTTCTACACGGCATCGTACCGGAACGCTAAATCGCTTGGCGGCACGTCTTTGCCGGTAGGGTGGTAACTAGCCACGGCCGAATCCTCCCACCAGGCCAGACCAAGGAAAATTCAGAATTATAAATTCCTAAATTGACCCTGCCGGGGATCGAACCCGAGACCTCCTCACGAGCGCTACACACTGCGCCATGGAGGTCGTCAAAACTCCGCCTTTATTTGTATAAAAATACCAAGGTGTTAAAAATGTATGAATCCACCATGGATTCATAATTTTTTCAGGGGAATTGGAAGCTGACTGTACATTGCCGAAACTTGCAAACGTATAACGAGTAACGGTTTAGAAAATGACGTGCGTGAATGATTTGGCGCCAACACAAATCTCGCTTATATTTCCCGAGTAGGCGGCAGTCTAAATATAATTCGCGTTTTAATGACAAATACAGATTCATTCATCTATACCGATCACCGATGAAATATTTGTTGCTGGAATACGTCTTAAACATGAGGCCTCATTAACCGACTTCAAAAAAAGGAGGAGGTTCTCAATTCGTCGGAATCTTTTTTTTTTAAATGTATGTTCCCCGATTACTCGAAGACGCCTGGACCGATTTTGAAAATTCTTTTTTTGTTTGAAAGGGTATACTTCAAAGGTGGTCCCATATAAATTTGGTGAAGATCTGATGAAGATCTTCGAAGACAGATGTTACCCGAGATATTCGAAGACAGATGTTCCCCGATTACTCGAAGACGCCTGGACTGATTTGGAAAATTCTTTTTTTTTTTGAAAGGATATACTTTCCAGGTGGTCCCATGGTCATTAGGTCTGATGATGGAATCCTGGGGAAATCAAAGGAACTTAAATTTTATAAGGACACGAACCCAGATAGTTATTAGGTACAGGTCTGTCTACCTTTCGAGAACCTATATTTTTTTTTTTTTTTATATTTACAGCACTAAAAAGCAAACAATAAAATTATTTTTAAATAAAAAAAAAACGCCTTCAAAAACTAAAAAGCAAAAAATAATTGGATGTATTTACATATTATTATTTCTACCCACTATGTTGAAGTCGGGCGGGTATAACAAGGATAAGCAAAGTTGACGCAAGGCTCGCCCGACTTCTACATAGTGGGTAGAAATAATAATAATATGTAAATATATCCAATTATTTTTTGCTTTTTAGTTTTTGAAGGCGGTTTTTTTTAAATTTAATTTATGTGCATGCGTCGCGTCATGCGTATTGCGTTGCGTGATGCGCATGCGCGGTTTGTCATGCGATTTTACGTTCATTGAGAGGTGGTGAGTGGCGAATAGAGATACCACTGGACTAGACTTGTTTCGGTTATCGTTGTTAGTAATTTTTCTAAGTCAATGTGCCCTGGGTGTCCTATCACACGTCAAAATACTAAAAGCGGTTAATACTAAATACTAAATGGGTGCTGCGTTTACGCTACAAATACTAGCTAATGCGTAGGCATTAGCTAGTATTTGTAGGACGACTTTGGAATTTTCCGCGTGGAATTTTTAATTCCCACTTAAATTCCTTAATTTTGGGATAAAAAGTCCATATGTCACTTTCCAGGTCCTCAACAATACCTAGATGCAAAAATTCACGTCGATCCGTTGCTCTGTTGCGGCGTGATTGAAGGACAAACAAACACACTTTCGCATTTATGATATGTGGTTTAAAATTGCGGTGAGAATTGAGACTGTCTCTGCTTATACCAAAGTACCCTGGATGACTGGTGAGATGATGATGTATTTTATTTGGTAAATCGTGTTTTTTGGAAATTATATTTAAATACGATTACATACTGATGAAATATGAATAATATATGTCAATCTTAACGACAATTTAAAAAAAAAATAGTTTGTCTCACAAAAAAAGGAACTTGTATCGTATGTACGATACCCTAAACGTATACGGATGGATACACGAAATTAAGCTCTAATTATCTATATATATATATATATAATCTGTTATGGTTTATTTTGCTTTGAAGCCGAGCTTTAACGATTTGATCGGCGATCCTTACATGATTGCACCTCTGGTTTCGGGACCGCCGGATTTCCCACCTGAGCTAATATAAACTTGTAGATGGCGACGAAATTTAAGTTCGTATTCTAATGATATTGTACCTAGCAGTTTTTCATTGCCTGAAAACACTGATGTAACGATACACATTTTCTAAAAATGAGTCCTAGCTATAGGCCGATCGTTTAACTCGCGTATCGCCTGCGCGATAAGAAGGGAGCGGGGGGAGATGTTAGCGGATTAAAAAAAAGATACTTATTATTTTATTCTTTACCAACAATGTCTATCTCGAGATAAATCTTTGGATTATTGACCCGTCCCCTCTCCCTTCTTACCGCGCAGGCGATACGCGAGTTAAACGGTCGGCCTATAGATCAATGTTTCGCCCCCGAAACCCCCTACTAAATTTTATGAAAATCGTTGGAGCTGTTTCCGAGATTCAGATTATTTATATATATAATAATATAATATATATACAAGAATAGCTCGTTTAAAGGTATTAGAAGATTAAGTACATCAAAATCGGTTAAACAGGGCCGTGAAAACACAGCAGAGACAGACAGACACACGTCATCACATCGCATTTATATTATTAGTATGGTTTAGGCTCAAAAGTAATTAGATAGGCGTAACTTCAAATAGGCCACCAAACGCAGCCATTTAGAGGGCGAACTGAAATCCGGAAAGTCGCATGTCTCCCTAGACTATAACGTAAGGTTTGCTATGGACTGGCCATTTCCGGGGATTGCCTACCCCTATGCAAATTGCGATCGATGCATCCGCATTTCGCTTACCTACTAGATTATACACTCGAATTCGTCCGAATGGATTATGTTTTTTTGTAGTCTCGCGGGATTCTCTCCTTTTCCAAGTAAGTACCAAATTTCATCAAAATCGGTTTTTTATTTATTTTTTATTGTGAGATAGGCTTGCGCTTGACGACAATCATGCTTAGTGCAAAGCAATGATGAGGTCTAGGTTGGAACGCGCTTGCCTAGAAGATGCCTATTCACTCTTGCCTTGAAGGTACCTAAGTTATACGTGGCAGGAAACACGTGCGCTGGGAGGGTGTTCCACACCCTAGCGGTTCGGATCAGAAACGTCGAGCAAAAACGTTTTGTGCGGGCAGATTGGACATCAACCACATAAGGTTGAAAATATTAAAGAGTATAAAATTAGTATATGGATTACTTGCATGAAAATAATGTTGTAGGGAATGTCTGTGATTTCAAAAAAGGGAATTCACAGTATAAAATTATAAAATACTGCGGGCGACTGGCCGGTGATCGAAATTAGGTTCCAGTTTTGTTTGCACTTTGTTCTGCAGCCAGACTAAACTCACAAGGAATGCGGCGGTCGATAATAGGGGAAAGGAAGGAAGCCCCGATCACGTATTCATGAAAATTTTGAACTAAGAACGCAAACGGCATTCGGTAACTGGTTCGCCGCTATACCACAGAATAATATAATAGTACTAACGTAGCTATACGCTGTACAGGCAATCGTTAGCAGGAAAACAATAAATGAACTAATAAAACTGAATCAATGAAAATGTTCTGAAACTGTTCGAGTTAAAAACGTGACACTCTATAGTACGCACGCGAGTTGAATGCAGAGCTGATGTATGGTGACACATACATAAGCTCTGCATTCAAACTCGCGCGCGAATTATATGTATTTATACTTACACAGTTGTCAAATCACGCTTGCTTTTTGATTGATATAAAGCGAAAACACATTGGCGCTACGACAAAACGTCCGCGTCGGACGTCGTATTTCCATATACCTACTCGTAGTAATAATACAAACCCGGCGGGCCAACTACTTAGCGTGTTAGGTATATTTTATCCATACTTGGCTATAGTGCTCAATTCAATCTTTCTATTATCAAGAATGTTGTGGCATTTAAATTGATCTTTAGAAAGAAAACAATTGTTTAAATAGGTAGGTACCAATCGACTTTCTAGTTGTATAACAAATCGTTTATTTTGAATAACTTTTGACTCACTTTCGAATGTAGAGACAAAAAATATTATGGCGCCTGCGCACTTAGAATAATAATGATGTAATTAATAATCTTCCTGGCGTAGCTAAGCGAGCGCTGTCAGCTGTGGTATGGTGTGAGAGAGCCAGTGAGTTCGATTCCCAGCAGGGTTAATTTGAATTTGAAAACATAGGTACTTTCTCTAGTATTTTGTGATGAGTCATCGGCCAATGCAGGTCACTCATACGCCAGCTGTGCGATTAAGTTACCGGGAGATGGCCTTTTCAAGTTAGCCTGTGTCTACATCGGCTACTTTTTATCCCGGAAAATTCCTAAAGAATTGTCACGGGGTTCGCAAAAACTTAAATCGACGCGGACTTCTTTTAGAACTCTACTGGGACCATGAGTTCAAGCTGAATAAGATAGGCCGCCCTGTTAGAACAAAAAGCGAGTCGCAGAGAGCTGTTTTCCGTTGGGTCCAAGGCTCCAGGCGGCGTTGGGCGTGGCGCTCCCCAGTGTGCCCTACACGAGACCTATGTCACAGAATACTAGACTATTGCTACGTACCTACCTATGTTCAGAAGTGGACGACTATCGATTGATGACGACAAAGGAGCCACTATACGAACGAAGCAGAGGCAAAGCTGGTAAAATCACACTCTCCGAGTGAAGATTGCAATCTGATCCGAGCGACGCCGTTACCATTGCAGTCCGTTGCTCTTACAAACGTGGGAAAGATAGAAAATGTTCCGATTCGATAAGCTTCGCTTCCATGCAGCGTTGCATTCAATTACGTAAGTAAACCATTGAGTTAAATACCTACCTGGGAGATGCAGATCCCGTATTTGAGGTTCCGTACTAAAATTATTAAAAGGAACCCTTAACACTCAGTCTGCAGTTATTGCTATTGACTTGATATTTGGGATAGATTTAAAATATTATGTTGGTTGGCAAATAATAATTTTAAATGTGTGAAAAAATCATTATGTGTAAAGATCGTAAAATATCACAAGCATATTATGTGAAAAATATTAGATCTTTATTACTTTATAACCCTATTCGCAGGAAGTCAGAACTTGGCCAGAAGTTCAGGACGCGAGGTTTTAGTTTTAGTTAAAACATAGCATCTATAAAAGTATTATTAAAACTACAAAGGGTTTAAATTCTAAAGTGGGGTTGGTCACTCGATCAAGTAGGGTAACACAATATTTTGACGATCTCCGTGGCGCAGTGTGTAGCGCTATTGCCTTAGCGTGCGGAGTTCCCGGGTTCGATCCCCGGCAGGGTCAATTTGGGAATTTATAATTTCTGAATTTTCCCTGGTCTGGCCTGGTGGGAGGCTTTGGCCGTGGCTAGTTACCACCCTACCGGCAAAGACGTGCCGCCAAGCGATTTAGCGTTCCGGTATGATGCCGTGTAGAAACCGAATAGGGGTATGGGTTTAATATAACTGCCATGCCCCTAACAGGTTAGCCCGCTACCATCTTAGACTGCATCATCACTTACCATCAGGTGAGATCGCAGTCAAGGGCTAACTTGTAGTGGATAAATAAATAAATATAATAGGGTTCCATTTGCACTTGCATTTCATTTAGGATAGCGATTATTTAGGACAGAGGTTCTCTTGGTGACAATCACTTCCTTTCATTATTAACTACCTACTCTGAATTATGTTTTGCTTCCTCTAGCGCCATCCGCCATATCTTCAAGAAACAGTTAAATTCAAAACGAGTAGCGGAGTTTTAATTAGGTTTTGATGCCGAGGTTGAATAAATAAAAAATGTTGGGAAGCCGGAAGAAAAGTTTATTAAAAAAAGCTTTAAGTATGAAATTGTCTGTTTTCAACAAATACTTAAAGCTTTTTTTACCTTACAAGTGCAACCACTTGTAAGGTAAATTATACTGATACTGTAGGTTCGATATAAGTGTTGAACTTGGTTTAATTATTTTCGTTTCGCCTTTTAGAAGTAGGTAGGTAGAGGGCAGAGGCAAGCGAGTTGACCAAGAGTTTTAAGTCGATGTAATTTGTCCCACTAAACTGAAATAGTGGGACGGCAATTTTTTTTAAATTACACTTTCTCCCTCTTTTGGGACAAAGAATGAGGCAAAGTGGAAGAACCCAATTAATACAAATTGCGGTCAAAAATATGTGACTATCTCATTGCTATAAACGCATTAATAGAAAATCGACGTTTCCGACGTTTTCCTGCGTGAACCTAGAACCCAACTGCAGCGCTACCTACCGGGTCCAGTTGTGAATCTAAAGCGTCCCGGAACCCACTCAAACACACACAAAAAATTCATCAAAATCGGTTCAGCCATTTGCGAGTTTTTGCGAGAGAAAATAGATTATATATGGTATTCACGCTGCAACTCCGCATTTAGCCAATAGTGAGAAAGTGTCAACCGGAGGTTATTTTACACCACACTCGCAGACAAAGCACTAGGTAGTAGGTACTAGGTACCTATAAAAAAACTCAGGTTGTTCGCGTTTATAATTTGCAACTCCCGGACGTTACGCGGCCGTTACCCGCGCGAAATCTCACGCTTATATTTACGTCGTCGCTCGGCAACGTCAACCGACATCCGCTATTAAAAAAAAATTGCAGTTTCATATTTATACGTTCGCGAACATGTCGGTCACGCGATCATGTCGGTCACGGTCACGCGAATCTACATTTTTACTCCCTACCAAAAAGTGCTCAACACGCCCATTTGTTCCATTATTCTCCACACTGTGGAGAATAATGTTCGAAATTGATAGGTCTATTTTAGAGACATCAACAGCTCTACATCAACATGTTCATATTACAATACCTAGCCGTTATGTAACACGGCTAGCCGCTATGTAATACGGTGGACTACAACTTGGGGGCAACATAATATTATATCTATCATTTTGAACTGTAATAACATTATTTTAAATGCAAAAAGGTTAGCAAATTATAAACAAGCGACATAGCTGGCGTGATACGAGTATAATTTTGTTTACATGTAGTTCACACGCAGATCTAGTACACGGCATTCGCATTCCATTTTAATGTGCACAAGGTCAATGTTATTTTTGATTCACATAAACCGAATTGCATTAGTTCCCTCGTAGAAAATAAAAACATTCGCAATTTTATGATCTTTTAAAATTCGTGAATCGTTACTGTTAGCTAAGTTAAGATTTAAAGTTTAAACAGCCAGTAAGTTATACCTTACTTTATTATTATATCGTGATGAAATAGACAATATTATCGTTTGAACCTTGAACAATGAAGACGTCGACCAGACAGAGGACATAAGTGGGAGTTTTTTACTTATTACCTACTTACTTACTCGATAGCGTTATAGTTAACTACCAATTTTGTATGAAATAGATCGAGCGTCAGCAGCTGTCACCTATCATCGAGAGCGTTGGCCGTTGACTCATGGGAAGAAAATCTCCCACTACACTCGCAGAGTGCGGCCTGGGGCCACACTACCATCGCTTTCATCAGTATTATAATATCAATATTGTTAACGATCGTGTTATATAATTATAATCCTTATTTAAAGGACGTCAAAGTACGTGACACAAAACTGTCATTTTGAAATAATAATGCTTTATAATATATAGTGTCAAATGCCGTGGGTCCACATACTACAGTATATGCGATACAAAGCCTTCCACCATATTGTCATAATTAAGATCATTAAAAGACTAAAAACAAAATCGATTGAAAATGTATTTCCAAGAAGTAACAATATGGGGGCAATTCTGTCCTACTTGTTAGTCTGGACTCAAGATGCATATTTATAACTATTTAAATAAAGCTTATTAAACAGACTTCTATATAATAGTATTAGTTGCCTTTAAAAAATTACATTGAAAAAAAATGAAAATGAAAAATTATTTATTTCAATATACAATATTAAGAAATAATTGTGGCTGAGGCCTTCTGTTATGCATTAGATTCTCATTGTTGATTAACATTGTCCTCTGAATTATTACTAAGTGTACGGGCACGAATGAGCGACGTCGGAGAGCTGGCCGCAATTTTGTCGTAGGTACTCATTTGAAAACTTTATTCACGTTTAAAACCGCAAAATATGTCTGGCGATTTGCAGGTATTATTGAAATTACTCAACAAATGGGGTTGATTCTGTAGTGCACAATCTCTAAACTAAAATAACAGCATTAAAAATATTGCTAACCCTTTCATAATACTACCAGCGGAAAGGGAGAAAACAAGATTTAAAGCTGTCATTTTAGTTAGGTTTAGAGATACAGAATTGGCCACAGTACGTGATTAAAATTTTCAGATTGCAAAAAGTATATTTTTTGGGAATTTTAATAAAATATTTTTGAACAGAAATAACCGCAAACGCTCTACCAGACTGGAAGGACTAGATTCGCCAGTTGACGAAATTATATTTTTTCACAATTTCAATTTGCCTAAATTGCCTTCCCGAAATTCGTCGCTAGCTCTCGTACCACATCGCCCCGCTGCCGCCGTCGCTAGTTTCGTGTTTGACGCCTAAGTCAGCCACTATAAATGTGCATCCGAAAAATACTATCTTATCAACAAATAAAACACTAAATACAACTCAACATGGTAGTTATTTATTAGCATCTAAATTTGTAACATATAGCTTTAATGCAGTAAACTCCTAGAATATATGACTCCAATAAGGTAATGCTATCTGCTTCTAATTTTATAACTCGCTTCTACTTTTTTAAATAAAAAATAAAGACCACTTAAACTAACTACACATTTTAATTTAACTAAGTAATTTTAATCACACTTTTTTTTAACTTAAAGGTAGGTATATTAACCTAATAGAAATAGAACCTAAGAACCTGAACATTTGTCGAATCCTAACCTAAGATTGACAAAGGGTCGATTCTCACTTACTGGGTAAAGATCACCTATCATAAAGGATCGACCAGCAGTCTTGAACCAAAATTATTACAATCATGCAAATAAATAAAATATATTCTATTCAAAAAAAACAAATGGTACATAGCATAAAATAAAACCATAGATTACTAGTTTTATTCAAATTTCAATTTGATCATCTCTTTCTGCTTGAATATTGACATTATAAACTGACCACTGTATCTGAGCAAGACAGCTAGTCAGTCCTCTTCATGATCTTCTTGTAAAAAGGATTCTAACTAAAATCTTCCACGTGTGATTTCATTTAAAACTGTGAAAACTGAGTTGATAATTTCTGGTGTTTTCATTTTCACAATGCCACTGTGTTTCACCCCCCCTTTTGGTAACTCTACTTCACACAAATGCAATAATGTTAGTTCTAGTGTGAACATATGATATATTTGATTCTGGAGGACTTGGTATGCATAGAGTCTTCTGTCTTGATCAATGTTACTTTCTTTGATCCTATAATATGTAAAAATAAGCTAATTAAGACTACAAATAATATTTCAAAAACTAAGAAAACTGATTAAAATTTACAGAAGTTTTTTTTTTTTTATTCGACCAACCAACAGCATTCATGCATAAAATATATATTACAAAGAGACTTATAGGCAAAAGATATATAGCACAAACATAAACAACTGGCTAGTACAAGAAGTACTGGAATAAAATCCAAAAGGTTGTAAGTTCAAATCTAAGAGATGATCCATTTTCATAATATTATGCTTCTAGCACATCTGACTATTGATTGAGAGGTTAAAAATTTCTTAGGTCTGGCTTAAAATTTAAGAATTGAGAATATTAGTGTTTCAAGTGAGTTTGAGTAACATTTTTTTAATATAAAATACACAAATATAATACCTGTTCCATATAGTGCGAATATCACCTAACTCAAAACTTAAGGTGACCTTCTGATTAAAGTTAACCTGAGATGGCTGGTAACTTAGCACTAGCTGGTTGGAGCTCTGTGAGGTGTCGTTTTCTATCAAGTTAAACATAAAGTCCAGTAGTTGCACCTGAAAGTGAATCATTGTATTTTTATAATATTATAGTATTTATACTTACTATAAAAAAAGAATATATATATAGTATATTTCGAGTATATTTTCAAAACAAAGAATATTATGATTATATTTCGCTCTTATATAAATAGAATAAAGTTCAATAGTAGTCTTTATTAAACTAATTGTACTATTGGCATGGTACAATAATTTATTTAGAAAGAAACATTGGCAAAAAAAAACAACTATACAGCATAAAACAGACAAAATGCAAACAGCAGCAAAATGAATATTTCAGTGATCAACATTACAATTTCATATAAATAATTTACCTGGGTGAAGTTAATTGGTGTTATGATACACTCAAACATAGTTTGCATAGTATTTTTCACAGCAGAACCCGCTTTCTTTTCCCCACGCTCCAGCATGTAAGGTATATGTGTGGTTCCATTGTCTATATTTAAACTATTGCCCCAAGACAGAAATATTGCAACATACACCTCTTTATCAATGAATTTAAATTGATTTTTGATAGTTATCTGAAAGATGAAATGAAAATCAATGTGGCCATTCTGTTCATCACAATCTCTAAACTAAATTAAAATGACAGCTCTAAGTATAATGCTACCCCTTTCCGCGTACTATTATGAAAGGGATAGCATTAAAAATAGCTAGCTGTCATTTGAGTTTAGTTACCACAGAATTGGCCTCATTATCTAATAAGAGTTGCAAAACTACCATTTAAGTACGCAACCCTCATAAAAATAAAAGTAGTAAACATAAGTAAGTAAATTTTGAAGGCTTCGCATTGAGTGCCGAGTTTATTGCTGGTTCTTCTCGGTAGGAATGGCATTCTGAACCAGTGGTAGATTCACTTGACGATTCAAAAGCACTTGTAAAAGTTTATTTGAATTTAAGTGTTTGAGCAGGGAGCAGCATACACCCTTATCTATTGCAGGACAGGGTAAACTGCCTGTATTTGCATAAAAAAACAATAACAACTAGTATCATAATTTATTATTATTATTATTGAATACTTTATTGCACACAAGAAATATAGAAACATTAATTACAAAAGGAAAGAAGCTTAATTTTAGTGAAGCGTGCAAAGGCGGCCTTATCGCTAAAGCAATCTCTCCCAAACAACCTTTGGTGATCGGAATGGGGAAATCACGGGTTGTGTGGCAAGCAATTTAGTTTTATATAATAAGATAGACTACATAAACACTACATACTAATATTACACATATATAGATATCTACCATAAATAACTATTTATACCTACATAATATATAATATACTACATTCTACTCCTTTACATAGATAGATAATAGTTTTTCAGAAGAGAAGAAGTTTGGTTATTAGTTGTTAGTACATAATATGTTATAGGTAAACTTTATTGGTACCTAACAGCAAAGACTGATAGTTCTTAGAAACACTTACCTTGAGACCGTTTGGATCTTCATTTGAATACTTTAAGAATTGTAAATTTTCAATTGTTACCATCAATTGAGAGTGAGAATTAGCAGGCACTTCACTTAATGATTGAAGAATTTTCGTAGCATATTGTTTTAATTTAATTTCGTTGTATTGTAAATTAAACATAGGTGATACCTCATGTACTCGCCAGTACCCCTCGTTATATAGTACTGAAATCAAATATTATAAGGAAGACAAAATAATTATTGTTTATGTCACCGTAAGATTCTAAAATCCGTTAGATTATAATCTAACGGTTTCTATCCCGGTAGATTATAAACTGTCGAAAGATTGTGAACCGTTCAATGTTCTGAGTATTAATTTATGAAATATTTATTGTTTTTACGTTTTCTTGTCTCTTTCTTGTACAGTTCGCGCGCGAGTTGAATGCAGAGTAAAATATGTAAGTGTCACCATACATTTACTCTGCATTCAACTGGCGCGCGAACTATAGGTTAGGTTAGGGTTTGACATGAATATTCAGGTAGTGCCCGGCCTTCTATCGGGTTAATATACCTAATATATTACAATTTACCGAAAAATAACGCGTTAAATTGTAAGCAGTATGTTACGGTTCACAATCTGTCGACAGTTTATAATCTATCGAGATAAAAAACGTTAATTATAATCTAACGGTTTTTACAATCTTACGGTGACATTTATAAAATACAAAGTATTACAAATACTAATAATTACCAGCCAATGGATCGTTCATACTGATGGACTATGGGTGGCCACTAATAATTTTATAATAATTATCCACAGTTAAGTTTTCAACATTTAAATCACTTTGCAAGCTTGCTTCACTAAATCTAGAACGTAGTGATTGTATACTCTTTGACTAAATCAATCAAATTGTAACGGTAATGCAAAATGTATTATGTAACCCAATCTCATTGAAACGAAACTTTTGTCTTGGGTAGTTCGCGAACGGAACGAACTATAAGAAAGGTTCCTTTAGGTGAACTATGGTCTATGCGAACTAGCCTATGGATTGTCTTAGTACGCTGCTTTGGGTGATGGGTCAGATCTAGCCGACCGACAGGCGACAATCGACCCTGTGTCGGTCGCATTTTTATGCGATTTAAGATTTATTCTCGTGAATTTAGAGTATAAACTTCTTTGAACATGAATCTTAAGGAATTTAATAACCAAAGACAATCATTCATTCAAACTTTGCATGTCACTTTGAACTTTTTGAAGGTCATATTTGAAATACAATAGCTATTTTATCTACTCCAGCATCGAAAAGTTCCAATTTCGAATTTGACAACTATATCGAATTGAACCCTCTTTCGTGTTTGCTTCTCATAACGATACAGTTCGTTGTATGGGAGCTGTATCGTTATGAGTCGTAGCTGTATCGATATGGTTATCTTCATAAATAGGATACCTATAGCTTAGCGGCTCTGGATTCTGGCACTTTCCCAACCAGTCAATTGATTTGACTTTTTTATTAATTTACAAAGTAAAAAATTATAAAGACGTCCTTGTCGTAGATAAAATCTTGTATGCAACTGTACGTAATTAGTCATTTTAATTCTCGTACTATCCTATTTTGATACTCGGCAAGCCTCGTATCAAAAAACAGCACTCGAATTAAAATGACCCTCATTACGATACAGTTGCATAAATAGCTATTATGCAACTGTATCGTAATGAGGGTCATTTTAATTCGAGTGCTGTTTTTTATATGATTACCACGGAACAGAAATTTTTTTTTCTGTTCCGTGATGATTACGTAATTTTCTAGGAACGAGACTAGTTGTTGACTAATTATTAGTATAAATTATTATATTTTTTCATTATTATTTAAATAAAAAATCTTATGTTACATAAATAGACGTGTGAACTTTTCATATTGTAATACTTTGTACTTTTTAAATAAAAATAAACAAAACTTGCATTAATCATAAATAATTTTTTTCTTTATTTATTGATATTACTAAATTATTTCAAAAAAAGAACTAAAGAACTATAATAATAGAGTGAACTAGTTCGCCATTGGATTATGAACTAAATTGATTGCTCTCAGTGGTGACCGACTAGGCCCAAGACTAGAAAATTTTGAAACTTTGTTTGAAACACATTTGAATTTGTTATTTTCACAGACATACAAACCTGGTTCTGGTTCTGGTTTGTATGTCTGTGGTTATTTTGAAAATTCTAATCAGAGACAAGTTATCCAGAGATTCTAATGCCAAATTTTTTATTTTTATTTAACTGGTATAACGGTATTTATACATATATCTGTGGGTATAACCCACTATTATGTCTGTGGTATAACCTAAATGCCAAAAGGCCGGTAACACCACAGACTTATTCAATAGACTAAAAAAATTGTATTCAGACAAGCACTAAACGTTCAATAATCAATATAATTGCGATTTAGGATCGTGAAAATTATTGAGGACGTAATTTGCAAGATGACGCTTATTTTTTAAAAGAGGCCTTTTCTATTTTTTTATCATTATTAAGACTTTATTGACTTCCTTATCTATAACTAAAATGTAACATTATTTTCTTATGACTAAACTTAACTACACAACATACCTATTCACTTAACCTAATGTTAGTATTGTTATTTGTTAATATTTAATATTTTAAAGTAATGTTAGTCAGTTATGAGTTAGTGATAGTTATATATAGTTACAAATAAATGTAGGTATATTTATATCGTTTTAGATAAGGATCCCTCATTGGGTATAGGCCTCCCCCAGTTTCTGCCATTTAAGCCTGTCCTTTGCTTTTTCTATCCATTCTTTTCCGGGTACGGATATCAAATCATCACTCCATCGTGACCTTGGCCTTCCTACACGTCTTTTCCCTTTAGGGCCAGGCCATTTAGTTGTTGTAAGGGTCCACCTTTGGTCGTTTGTTCTAGCGAGGTGCCCTGCCCATCTCCATTTTAGCTGTAATGCTCGTTGCAAAGCGTCCGTCAGTTTCGTCTGTTTTCTTATTTCTTTGTTTGCGACTTTATCTATACGACGTATCTTTAAGATGCTTCTCTCCGTGGCTCTTTGACAGCTATCTTATTCTTAATTCTATTGGTGAACACCCAAGTTTGGCTGGCATAAGTTAGTGTAGGAAGAATACATGTATCCATTATGATCTTTTTTTATATGCATGTTGTAATCGCCTTTCATAATCTCTTTTTGGGCCCAGTATTTGTTCCAGCTTAAAGTAATTCTTCTGTCCACTTCTTCATCTATATTGGAATCATTAAATGACACTTGTTTTCCCAAATATATATAAGAATTTACGTATTCGATTTCCAGATTATCCATACTAATATCATAAATGCGAAAGTCAGTTTGTTTGTTGGTTTGTCCTTCAATCACGCTTCAATGGCGCAACGGATCGACGTGATTTTTTGCATGGGTATATTTGAGGACTTGGAGAGTGACATAGGCTACTTTTTATCCCGGAAAAACAAATAGTTCCAGTGGGATAGGATGCTCTTTTTCTCACATTTTTCTTCAATTAGGCGGCAACGGCACACCGGATCGACGTGATGTTTTGCATGGGTATAATTGAGAAACTGGAGAGTGACATAGGCTACTTTTTATCCCGGAAAAACAAATAGTTCCTGTGGGATAGGATGCTCTTTTTCTCACATTTTTCTTCAATTAGGCGGCAACGGCACACCGGATCGACGTGATGTTTTGCATGGGTATAATTGAGGAACTGGAGAGTGACATAGGCGACTTTTTATCCCGGAAAAACGAACAGCTCCTGTGGGATAGTATGCTCTTTTTCTCGCATTTGTTCTTCAATAAGGCGGCAACGGCACACCGGATCGATATGATTTTTTACATGGGTATAATTGAGGAACTGGAGAGAGACATAGGCCACTTTTTATGCCGGAAAAACTAACAGCTCCTGTGTGATAGTATGCTCTCTTTCTCGCATTTGTTCTTCCATTAGGCGGCGCCGCACACCGGATCGACGTGATTTTTTACATCCATATCCATACTAATATTATAAATGCGAAAGTCAGTTTGTTTGTTGGTTTGTTGGTTTGTCCTTCAATCACGCTTCAACGGCGCAACGGATCGACGTGATTTTGTGCATGGGTATATTTGAGGACTTGGAGAGTGACATAGGCTACTTTTTATCCCGGAAAAACAAATAGTTTCTGTGGGATAGGATGCTCTTTTTCTCACATTTTTCTTCAATTAGGCGGCAACGGCACACCGGATCGACGTGATGTTTTGCATGGGTATAATTGAGGAACTGGAGAGTGACATAGGCGACTTTTTATCCCGGAAAAACGAACAGCTCCTGTGGGATATGCTCTTTTTCTCGCATTTGTTCTTCAATAAGGCGGCAACGGCACACCGGATCGATATGATTTTTTACATGGGTATAATTGAGGAACTGGAGAGAGACATAGGCCACTTTTTATCCCGGAAAAACTAACAGCTCCTGTGGGATAGTATGCTCACTTTCTCGCATTTCTTCTTCAATTAGGCGGCAACGGCGCAACGGATCGACGTCATTTTTTGCATGGGTATATTTGAAGACCTGGAAAGTGACATAGGCCACTTTTTATCCCGGAAAAACAAACAGTTATACACGTATATCTTAGGTACCTTCAAGGCAAGAGTGAATAGGCATCTTCTAGGCAAGCGCGTTCCAACCTAGAACTCATCATTGCTTTGCACTAAGCATGATTGTCGTCAAGCGCAAGCCTATCTCACAATAAAATAAAATAAAAGTTCCTGTGGGATAGTATGCTATTTTTCTCACGTTTGTTCTTCAATTAGGCGGCAACTGCGCAACGGATCGACATGATATTTTTTATGGATATATTTGATGTTCTGGAGAGTGACATAGGCTACTTTTTATCGCGGGAAAACCTACAGTCCCTGCGGGATAGTATGCTATTTTTCTCATGTTTGTTCTTCAATAAGGCGGCAATAGCTCAACGGATCGACGTGATTTTCGCTTGGGTATATTTGAGGACCTGGAGAGTGACATAGGCTACTATTTACTTCGGGAAAACAAACAGTTTCCCGGACACTTTCACACAGTCTGATAGTATAGTCTAGATCTTGGAAAGTAACATAGGCTACTTTATGTCCCGGAAAATCTAATAGATCCCACAGGATAGCATGTTGTTTACAGTAGCGTGTTAAAATAATGCTCTGCCCTGTATCTATCCATAACTGTCCACTGACTAAATATACTCCTCCCTTCTCCTTTGCGGCGTAATGTATTTGTTCCAGTAGTATCCGATGGACTAATCGGTTACATGCTGCTGCAACTATGCGACATCGTTTGTATAATCAGGAATCTGTATAACGGGTAACCTATAGCATTGTGTTTTCTTTCGTAGATATCGTGATTATTTTTTCGAATATTTTTCATTTTTCGTGCATGAAAAACCTAGCTCTTGCCTTTCGATGAAATAGGTACGTCGATACTGAACGTCTCAGTATTCTTCTCCGTGGCATCCTCTTGCATTCTTAATTTAAATACAGTTTTCTAACAAAAACTCATTTATTGTTCCCTTGAACTATAATAATAATATACCATAGAATCTCAAGTGAATTCTCGATTATCACTGCTATAAATTATCTTCAGGTTCAAGTAAATATATACACGAATAAAGGATTAATTCCTTTATTCGTATATATATTTATAAATAAAAACTATTTATTCAGGATATACTAAAATTATCACGATTAGTTTTCAATTTTTAATTGTTACCAAAAAAAGTGATACGCTGAGCATGACAAGAAAACATTTGTCACTCGAATCGAATTTTGTAACATTAACCATTTTTGTAACCGTAGTAATAATAATAAATCGTTTATTTTCAGGCAAATTTCCGAAGATAACTTCAGGTCACTCCACAAAGTTCAGAGTTTTTTTTTAATGCAAGATAAGTTTGCGCTTGACAACAATCATGCTTATAAAAAGCATGAGGTCTAAGTTGGAGCGCACTTGCTTAGAAAATGCCTTTTTACTCTTGCCTTGACGAAGAAGTAAGATTTCATCATAAGTAACAAAACGAATCAGAACTCGACACAACTACATCGAAGCGTCCATGAGTTCCAGTAGCAGTCGTCGAAGTATACTTTCAGGTTTCTCTACCAAGTCTTGAGGTAAGATCTCTTCATAACTAACAAATTGAGTCCAAATTCGATACACCTAGCTCTACGCGACTAGGAGTTCCAGTAGTGGTCGTCGAAGTATACCTTCAGGTCACTCCACCAAGTCTTGAGCTAAGATCTCATTATAACTAATAAAACGAGCCCAAAGTCCGGAAGTAAAAAATAGATAAAACAATAAATAATAATATATCGAAGTATCGAAGTTGATTCAACGCAGCATATCCGTGCATGTGTGTGCGTGGGAATGAAGCATGTGTAGTAGTGCGATTTCATACCTATCCGTTTCGGAAATGCGTCCTTAAGCGATGGCAGTAACCCCCCTGGAGCTCAATCTTCAAATCTCCGCTTAACTCTGACTTTTCGTTGCACACGAGCGTTTGCTTTTTGCACCCGGAACAAGTAAACATGATCGTCAACATTGAATTCTAGACCCAAACCTGCATGCTTGAGAGTTCTCCATTATGTTCTGAAAGGAATGTGAAGATGCCATTGCGCAATTGGACAACATGATGGACTATGGTCTGAACACTTCACAATCTGAGAGGAGAGTCAGTGGGCTGGCGAAATCACACATCGCCGGTTCCATAGAATTCGCATTTTGAATATGAAACATTGACATTGATATTTAATGATCCGTGCAACCCTATTTGTCCAAGATTGTTCCAATTTAAAAGGTCACTTCCGGTCGGTCAGTCTGGTCGTGTCGGTTCAGTTTTAGTGCCTCGTGCTTTATTACCTGCCTACGTTGCTTGGTTGTTGTGCCAATTTTATATCACGATTGCGAATGGCTTCTGTACACACCTATTATACTACAGGAAGGTATAGTGTGTGTCGGACATCGATATGGTTATGGTTAGTTCATATTGTGTTCCCTCGAAATTGCCACCACTATTACATTTTGAATTTTGATATCTATGCGATAACTTTCTCAGTGGTATGGCCTATACGAAGTCACGATAATTTAATTTATTTGGCTGATATTATGTAAATGTGTAACCATAACCACATCTTACTAACATACAAACATTATACCGATATTATATGTAGATAAAAGTATGTGAAACACTAGCTGATGCCCGCGACTCCGACCGCGTGGATTGAGGTTTTTCCTTTTAATTTTCCGGGATAAAAAGTAGCTTTTGTGCTATTACAGACTATAATCTATCTCTGTGTCCTTCATACAGATCCGTTCAGCCGTTCTGACGTGATTGCGTAACCAACATCCACCCATCCATCCAAACTGTCGCTTCATAAAAGTAAGTAAGATATATCTGCCTGACTGTCCGTCTGTTAACCTTCCACGGCCCACTTATTCAATCGATATAATTGGACGAAGTTTGTTAGAGACGAGTTGCATGATGCATCCCAAATTTGCATAGGCTTTATCCCGGAAAATAAGGAGTTGTGAAGGGATTTTTCAAATACCTAAACCCACGCGGGCGAAGTAACTAATGGGCTTTGAATCTAATGATTACTCAATGTAATTTATTCCATGTAGGACATACTGTATAGGTACAAGCACGGAATAGATAAAGTTATTTTTTCTATGGGTACAAGAGTATGTTACGTCATGTGCAGAAAGGAGATTCTAATGAAAAGATGAACTAAAAGGATTCGATCTCGCCTTGATATTGATCATCGTATCGTCGTATAGTGCACATCACGTTAAGTATAATGTGAGTGGGTAGATTCGGCGCACCCAGATGACGCAGGCAGGGCACCCTATTGTCGGACATACGATCTCTGTTTGTTGTAGAATAGTGTGACATCACCCGCAAGGACGCGGAGCGGTGCATTTCTAGCACGATCTAATTATGCCACAGCAACACCACAGAATCGACATCGCAAACAGTTTTCACACAATTTCTATTACCTTGCCAATTTCTTTACTTATCGTCTAGTCTCTAGTGGTTCAGATGTCAGACTGTTATTCGGGGGTCCAGAGTCTCCAGACTCCAAGGTTCATATTCCAGGAACGTACAGCTAACTTTTCGGAGTTCAGTAAAGCTGTAGTCAGAGTGCAGAAATCGTGTAAGCCAAAATGGCTAAACTAAGAATAATAATTATGTATACTTACGGTTAATACCGTATACACTATTATAATAGTGTACCTACCTATATGTAATGTACCTACCCTGGATAGAGACCATAAAAGGATCAACCAATCATCCACGGTCCACCCTAACCCCTCTACAAAAATGTTAAGTCAGTATTTACTAATTTAGTTCTCTATCTATAGTAATACCTATGGATGGATTCAGACTGTTTGTTACTCAAACACGCCAGAACGTCTGAACGGATCTGGATAAAATTTGGCAAACATATATATATAATAGTCTAGAATAACATAAGGCTACTTATTATCCCGAGAGTTAATAAATTAAAGAGTTCCCGGAGAACGGGAACAAAAAAACCTCAATCCACGCGGACGAAGTTGCGCGCTAGTAGGTATAATATAACATGGACCATGAGGGTCTATTATATGTATTTAAAGAAAGGATTTTGATAATTTCGGGGTCTTAAAGCGGATCGGGATCCCCGGCAGGGTCTCATTACTATGGGAATTTAATATTCCAGAATTTTCTCTGGTCTGAACTGTTACCATCATAGACTGTAGCATCACTTACTACTAGGTGAGATTGCAGTCAAGGTCTAACTTGGAATGGAATAAAAAGTAACCTAAATTCACGCGGATGAATTCGTAGGAAAAAGCTGGTTAGGCTAGGTCCACATTTGATAATTTCGGCGTATCGTATCGAGTACTCGTATGATGTATCTTAAACATGGGAGCCCATTTCCACCGTATAGTATCATTATTTACTACCTATCTGTATCGTCACAAATAACGCGTCCATACTATCATCACTATCATATTATCATATCGTATATCGTACGTATCAGCGTATCGGTGTAACGTTCTATATTGGACGCGACAAATATCCATCAAAACGGCGCATCCATGATCGCGTAACTGTACACGTCGGTCGTCGGTGGTCGGTCTCGGTGCCATACGACGGAGATACGATACGCCGAAATGATCAAATGTGGACATAGCCTTAGCATATTGTGTAACTAAATTCGACACAATCATATTGAGGCAATAATATAAACTAGAATACACCTTTCTAATACCTACTAAGGTACCTATCCAATAAAATTAAAAGCATACTATTGCTTTAAACGTACAAATAGCCCGGCGAGAACAGTTTCTTTTTCAAACTATCAACAATATTAATAGTTAACTCTTTGAACCAACACGAATAACTGTTCTAGAGACGTCAAAGAACGACTTTTAAAGTCGTGCCTAATCTATTATGTACAGCAGTAACAAAGCCTCGGATTCTTCTGGTCAACATAAAACGACTTTCCAATCTATCTCGACGATTAACTTAGCTGAATTTATCAAACGCAAGTACCTTTTTGTGAATTTTGAATCGTGGATCTCAATATCCGCAAAAAATTTTCAGTGTAAAAATTAAGCTTGACAATTCAACAGCACATTATGAAAAGTTTATTTAAATAATTTAAAACATTTTGTCTTTTGAATTGAGTTTGAGTGTACGGGACGGGCACGAAATTAGCGACGAGCACAGATCACGGACCGTGATCTGTGGCGACGAGTTTGCAAGCGATGGTAGTAAATAAATAATAAATCTATGGATATAATAATAAAATAAAATAAATTGAATGCCAAGGATATGCCATTCTGAAAAGGCTCACCCGAGCCAGCAATCCCCACCGGCCGCCTCTGCTATTTAAAGCCGCTCAGCACAATATACATATATATTATAGACTCTATAGGGTACCTTGTCGAACAGTGAACCAGTTAGGCACAGTGAATCAGTTTTTTTTTCAAATATTGCAACAATGAATTCTTACACGAGTATTGCAACGTGCTGTTCTGGGGAACTACCCCCCGTTCATAGCGGGTGTGGGTTCATGCGGCTAATTGGTACCGACTCCAAAAAATGTTATTATAGAACTACAAAATAATAAATTAAATTATTTTTTACTTTTTAGTGTTTGTGGTTTTTGAAGTCGGTTTTTATTTTATTTTAAAAATTTTTTCTGGTACAGATTCGTTTCTGTTTCGGGTTAACAGAATTAAAAACACATTCAAAAGGGTTACAGCTTCGATTCTGTTACACTTTTCAGTCCCTGCAGACGAAGTCGCGAGCATCGTCTATTATATACGTATATTATATTATAATAAAATACATTTATGAAAACTGGCGTCATTATGACGCATCATTTGTTTTGAATAAATTATTAATTTCGAGTTTCGACAATAGCAAGTAGGTATTCGGTGACGGAATGGGCTTCGAGTTTTTGACCTTGTTTGGTTTTAAATGTTTTATTTTGTGAAGATTTTGTGTCATGGTTATGAATAGTACCTATAATATATTGTTCGCACCCGAGTTGAATGCCGAGCTTAGGAATGTGCTAGTACTGTGGTCTGTGACCTTATGACAGTCATATCGATAAATTACAAAAACAAGCAGTGGTTGTACCATTTTAAAAACATTTAATATATTGATTGAAACACAATAATGAAGTCCAAAATTTACTTCATTTCTTAAGAAAAAAAACATTCAGAGAAGTAGGGACAATTGTTTTAGTCAGATAAAAGTCTTCTATAGTTCTGTGAATTACACTACGAATGAAATCATCTTTTTTACGAAGAATGACGAGGTAAGTAGTAAGGACCTCTTCGTTCTTTATGAGAAGGCAATAAACTTGTAGTAGACCAACCGAACTAGGTAGGTATACAATACATTATTATTTATTAATGAATCACCCTGTAACGATAAAAATGTGTTGGAAGAACTATTATAATAGTAGTTATATACTATACTATCTATAACCATGCTTATACATATAAATACGTGTGTATGTCGATTAATCGAGACTACATAATCCCGGAAAAACAATTTTTTTCAAAAACCTAAATCCATGCAGGTTAAGTTGCGGGCACCTGTCTAGGTACCTATATCTAATTAGTTATTCCATTCTAGATTCCTGTTTAGAATTAATAATAAAGGTATTATTATTTATCACGTTACATACAGTACTAGATAGTAAGATACGTGTCATGCGTTTAATTTTTATACCATTATGGAAAATACCACGAGAAAAATATAAATCCAATTATAGACCGTAGGTAAGTCAGATTTTTTATAAATATAATCGAACGTCGAATTGAGAATCTCCTCCTTTCTTTGCTTGTTAAAAATTAGATAACAACATGTTCCTACTACTTATACTAGGAAAACTCAAAAGTGCTAAGTCACCGAGCGCTGTACCTATTTTCTTGGAAATAAAAATATCATAATAATTATAGATACATAGGTTACACATTCACTCAAAACATCTAGGTACCTCTAGTTTGGCGGTATTGTAGAGATAGAGTTCAAAGAGTAAAAACACTGAGACGAAATTATTAAAATTGATCACCTTAATCGTCATCAGTTTAATGATTTTAATTCATTGCCGGCTCACTACTGAGCACGTGCTCAATGACGTGCCAAAGGAGCCCCGTCATTTGACGACCTCTCTGGCGTAGTGTTCGATTCCCGGCAGGGTCTATTTCGGAATTTATAACTTCCGAATATTCTTTGGTCTGGTCTGGTGGTGGGAGGCTTCAACCGTGGCTAGTTGCCACTTTACCGGCAAAGACGTACCGCCCAGCGATTTAGCGTTCCTGTACCATGCCGTGTAGAAACCGACTAGGAGTATAGGTTTAATATACCCGCCATACCCCAGGTTAGCCCGCTATTAGGCCAGTCCCGGTTATTATCAATTACATGATAATAGCGCGCCAACCCGCATTGGAGCAGCGTCTAAGCTCCAATTCCCTCTCTCCTATGAGATTGGAAGCCTGTGCCTGGGCAGTAGTGGTGAACCTAAACCGACAAACAAGCACACGTGTACACCGTTCAGTAACTTAAGTCTCATGTCAAGACGGACAACCTTCCCGCAGTTACTTAAAAAAATATAGCGTTGGTAACGTTGCACAATTAAAAAAGCAACGTCTTTGCAACCCTTAAAATAAAAAATACCACTCGAGCGGGCCTCAAAGCTCTCAACTCACAGATGACAGTGGTGGAACCGTTGAGTTACTGTCCATAGAGATGCAGACTTCACACATTATGCGGTAAAAAAGCGCCCCCAATGAATGACAAGACTTACTCGAAAAGTTAAACTAATAAAGATTTTTTCAATCCATATTCATATTAGAAATGCGAAAGTGTGTCTGTCTGTCTGATACGGCCCATCTTTTCAAAAGATTTTGATGAAATTTAGTATAGAGGTAGGTTACATCCCGGGAAAGGACATTAGGAAGGAATCACTTCTTATCCTGGAAAATTAAGGGGTTCCCACGGGATTTTTAATAAAAATAAGCCACGCGAAAACTAGTACTCTACATGATATTTACTACATTATTGCTATTAAAACTCTAAAGTAGTCTTTTGCCGCGCTTAGACGATAAAAATATTACTGCACATTAATTTTATTACCCTACAAAACCGTACGGTAATATTCATTATTACATTTAGTAAGTATTTGTATTTTTTCATAGCCAAGAGGTGCACCATAATTATGACAAAAAGCTACGTATGGACAAGGTATGAGTATGAACCGGACACGCAGCGATGTCGATCGGCAGTTGAAACAAGTGCATTAAAACCATCTCCAAGCTACTGGGTATTGCCATGGTAAAAAGCTCACGCAAAGTCACGTGGACAGTTAAGTTGACTTTCCACGACCGTTTTGCGGCAAATATGCGGCTCTAGTAATTGGCACCTCTGTGGGTTGAACTATGCATAACGGAGCAGATGCCAGCAACCTCGTCGTGACAGAGATGTTTTATCATTGGAGCCCTATTTGTTATGCTTTGTGCATACCAGCTTTAGATTTAGCTCTTTTTTGCTCGAGTTTGCAACACTACTTTTTCATTAACCATGCCGTAGTGCGTAAAGTGGTTCCTACTAATACATACCGATAAAAAGATTGCGGCTTTTTATCGGTAGGTATGTCCGTTCTGCATAATATTTGGAAGTAACTAATGGATCTTACTTTGGACATGTAATATACCTACTAAGTAATAGCTAATAGGGCTCTAAATATCACGTTAAATAATAATAAATTGTATAATATAAACCTCGTTTTAAAGATAATAGAAAATAATATGCAATGTTATCAAATATTTTCCCATCACTGTACATGACTGTACTTTAAAAGTGTAATAGTTATAGAGCAATATAGAAACGTGAACAATGAATAAAGTCTTATTATCACGATTGTACTACACAGACTAACGTACCTACATATTATTATACCAACCTATTTATTTTACAGTCATGCACTAGAAGTCAAGCGACCTTGAACCTGTGTGTGAAAGATTTGTGTTGGTACCTTTTTATACACCGTGACCAATCTAAAAAGTTTGTTACTCAAAATAGAAGACCTTGCTAGTGTACTTTCATCTATAAGTATAAAACTATAACATACCAGACAGGAAACATACTTTTAAACAGCCGCGTGCTACACGGCCTGGCTCACACTTGTCACGTGACTTATGAATTATGATAGTTATATCAGGCGAGTGTCATGCGCGCACTTAATTAAAATGCACATAGGAAATCTTGGTCGACAATTTGAAGTTAAGCTTTTCTAGACCTCCCTCACGTAATATCCAAAATTTAGCTCTCTCGGTTCACTTGCATTTCCAAATATGATATGTCACCGTAAGATTGTAAAAACCGTTAGATTGTAATCTAACTAGCGATATTGTAAACTGTTGACAGATTACAATTTAACGCATTATTTTTCGGTAGATTGTAATCTGCTAGGTATATTAACCTGATAAAACCTAAGAGCCCTACCTCATTATTTATGTCGAACCCTAACCTAACCTACAAGAAAGAGACAAGAAAATGACAATGAATATTTTAAAAATTGACACTCAGAAAATTGAACGGTTCACAATCTGTCGACAGTTTACAATATCGCTACTTAGATTACAATCTTATGGTGACATAATATAATATAATATAATGACTGGACATTATACTGTCTTTGACGTTATGGATAAACAAAGAAAGTTCAGTCGATATTGTATTTCAGTTGGTTATTTAAACTCTACTACTCTTAACTAAAGATATACTGGACTTACGATGATGATGATGATGATGATGATGTTTAAATCCATAATGCGGGTACTATTACTTTGTTTCGTACTCTCTGTTATGGGGCAGAGAAGTATGAAATATGCATCGATATTTCATAATTAGCTAGAAACACGCTACAAACACCACTGTGAGTTGATTCACGTTGACACGCGTCAGGCCGGGCGTGTCTCCAATATGTTACCGGCTTAAGCTTCCGTCGAGTTGTTGGACAAAACAGGATGACTACGTTTAACTACTAACTACTATATTATTGTCTCAAACTGTAAGGCGACTAGCGTGTGGCGTAGGAAATGAACTGCTTGCCGCATTTCGCACCTACTACCTACTATATTATGAACTTGACCTTCCACAATAATATTACGATTAAAATCTATATCTATCAACGGCGCTACTAATATAGGTACATATTTTGAGTCATTGACTGCTGACATACTAGTTAATTTTCCCGATTTCATTCGCGCGCCTTTAGAATTTTCAAAATCCCGTGCTACTCTTTTCCGGGATATAAAGTAGGCTATGTAACTCTGCATTCTGCAGGTCCGTATATAGATAAATAATATCGCGTCCACACAAATCAGCGGGCCGAGTGTGATTATTTTACGTAGGTATCGCGACAACGTTAAAATCAAAACTAAGGGAATTGATTGAGCGCCAGCTGTCAAGCGCTTGAAAATTCCATACAAATCTTAGCGACAGTTGTCGCTATCGAATAAAGGCATTCTGCTTACAATAACTACCTAGGTAGTTTATTCAAGGCAAAGGCAAAGGCATTGGCAGCAAGCAAAGCAAAGCAAGGCTGTTAATTTTTGTTTTCACCGTAATTTCAAACTTGAATTATTTTTCCAAAATTGAAAGGCTGCCACAGTTGAAAGTTGAGACAAATCTAACGATGCGCGACTTTTCATGGTATTGAAATCTACCAATCCGTTAAGGGCTGCAACTTGTAGGCGACGAAAAGAATTACCTCGTACATACATAAAATGTTACATAAATTTACATGCACCACAAAACAACCTCCTCTGGTAGGTACAGTCGGGTAAAAACACGAATTCAAATAATACCCAGAGATCAACCAAATAATCAATAATATCCACACCAAGTAAAGTATAACTCCCCACAAATTAATGTAATTTCCATGTTGAACTTAGACAAAGCCGGGGCCCGGACAAAGGTTGTATTGGAGACACATTCCCACATCTTCTTTCAAATACCAACGCACGTGAAAATTCTTAAGAACTCTTTAAAGTTAAAGGCATTTTAGAGCTCTACAGTCAAAGCGAAAATTTGCAAAACAGAGTTTTTTAACAGTGTACTTATAAAAGGTGACATTATAGGTTCAAAATAGTATATTATGTACTTAGTGGTGAAACAAGACGATTTCAGACGAGGGTGAAGTTGCAGGCCTGAGAGAAGCGAGGGCTGGCATCACCCGAAATCTTAACGGCCCATTATCCCGGTTTTTAGCGACTACGCCACTTTTCAAACCAATTCAAAGTCATGAAAAAATAGTTTTTTTTCACTGTTAAAAATACATATTAAAGATACATGCCTTATCTCTTTAATGTACTCATGAAAACACGATAAGTTAAACTTGCCTCGATCATAAAAATTTTTGAAAACAGGTTGTTTTTGTTCATTTTTCTAATGGCATTTCCAAAGCTTTAGACTAAATTTCATAAAAATTATACGTAAATTAAGCTCATTGTATTACCTATTCACTGTACAGACCGATTTTAAATAAAAAAATTGCTGCAAAATTTCGCCTAACAGAAGTCATAAAATGATCTAACGCATCGAATAAGCGATGTACTCAGTGGCTCACGAGCCTCTATACGAGAAGGACCTGCGCAAGTTTTCACGAATCACGCTCCTTTCGCGCTAAAATTATTTATTTTTTAATTATTTGTAAATAAATTCTTTTGCTACATTTAGTGATAAAATTAAAATAGTTTTAGTTAGCCTGTAAATATAGTGTTTCTTTGCTTGTGATTTTTATTTAAAATGGGAAATAAAAGTGCCGGAAAAAAAAACTATCTGACAGGAAGCGAAGGAGAAATAAAAAAAATATATGGTAAGTGTTTCTTGAGTTTATCAAAATACCTAGTCCTCAAAAGCTCCGAAGAAAATCTGATACGAACTAAGAAAATTATGATAGGTAGAGTAAATTCCGCCACGTGCAAATACCATCACGCGTAACCACAGTTTATACCTATATACAGTCAGTAAGGGAGACGAGGTTTTTTTTGTTTGGCTATACTGAGTTTCTCATGAATACATGATATAATAATATCCTATCCTAAATCTCGACTTTATTTTGGCCATGGCGGTCAATAGAAATTTACCAACTGCGCGGGAGATATTTCTGAACTTCCAACCCCTAGTTTGGTTCATACTAAATAGAAATACCTCACCTACCTACTAATTAGTTTTTAGAAAAATACAAATAATATTAAGGAGCCCAAACCCGGGGATAAACCCGAGACCTGCAGTCGAAGATAGTAGTTACCATAAAACCAACGAGACTCTGTTAGCGATTTTGTACTATCAAAATAATAATTCTTTAAATTTTTATTTCAGCTCAAATATCCCTCGTAAAGGAAATCGTTTTGCATCAAAAAAGAGAGACGACACACCGCTTGAAAAAGATGACATGTGAATAGTTTCCATACAGATTATATTTTGTTTGATACGTGAGAAAGTGAGACAGTAGCGGACTAAGGGCGATAGGGCACACCGGTGGCCGGACCCTTGGTGTAGAGTTCCCCAAGAACCTTATATACCTAATCTATACCTAATATATCGAACCTATAATAATTATATTTTCAAGGCTTATAAAATTTACATTATATTGTGCTCGTAATTTAATTATTCACTAAAAAATAAAATATTTGTGCTAGCTTCACTCGCATTTCTTTGAAATACTAAATTCAATTTGCTTAATTTTTTTTAAAGTGGGGCCTCCAGTAACTCACCCTGTAATCAAATTATATTCAAGTTCACCACCTCACCGTAATATTATTTCACCTTTATATAATTTCAAACAGTGAATCTATAGATGCAGTTAGAGTTTAAGGTGGTTTAAGAGCTTTTGTCAATATTTTTTTTCATTCGGTAACAAATACCTACTCTGTGAATTTTATCAAACCTAGAAACGTACCTAAAAATATTTTTGTTGTTACAGGAAAAGTGTGTCTGCTTGGAATCTGGGCAGGCGAAAATGAGCCTTTATATACAGAGTACATCGATAAAGATGATACTTTCTGGTTTAAGAACATGGAGCCAAAGATATTACAATTTTATTTAAAATACCTACTGCCTGAAATTATAGATAGTTGATATAAACGTGGCATGCCTATACGAGACCAGGAAGATATAGAAAACGTGCAGCCTAAAAAACATTCATCTAGTACACCCTCTGATTTGCAACCAGATTTGCAGCAACCAGGTCCAAGCTCACGCGTGATTTTTTACGATGAATTTTGATTGTTTTTGTAATAATAATTTTATAAGTATGTAGGCGCTTTTCAGTGGTTTAAGTTTGTTCATTTAAAAACCAAATAAAAATGTGTGTATTTTATTTTAATAAACTTAATTAAAATTTTCTTAGCACAAATTAAAAAAACGAAGTCTATATTAGTATAGTTAGTTAGTTTAGTTATAGTATTGTTGCATACCAAAAAAGTGTCGGGTAAAAGTAAATTAGTGAATCAGTAACAAAAGAGATTTTCACCAATGTATTTACAATACAGCAACCCCCACTGAGATTGCCGCCCCGGGCTCCCAATGGACTTAGTCCGTCCCTGACCACTGTATACACGATATTGACAGCTAATAAATTTAAAAATGCTTGATGCAAAAAAATCTGTCAGTAGGTCTATCGGCTTTAAATTATAAAGAGATTATAAAGATCTATAGAAATTGTGTTGGAAAATCCCCTTTTAGTAATTATTTATTTTTATTCCCTTTTAGTATTTATTTAATAAAATTGGGGATGACAATTAAAATGGGAAAGTTTTAATATTTTTACTCTTATTTTGAAATTTGGAATGTAAGTTGGCTGAAATTTGCAATATAGATACGAGTAGATTATACCCTGAATTTCATTTTATATAGTCTAAATCAAAATATAGGTAAAAACGCAACTTCCAACATGTATTTCGTGAAGCGAATTATAATGTAAATAGTCCAACTGTAACAGTTCATACTGCGACGCAAATATTTATGATAGGGTCACGGAGTTCATTTGAACTGCGCGACTCACGGCAATGATCGGTAGGTATCGTAGCGCGGGTCTGAGTGAGCGACAAATGCCTAAAGTGCTGGGATATAGTAGCCTTAAATCGTGTTTCATCCCGCGGCGCACACTCTATTTTTCACATAAGATCTAATCTGTTTTATTAAAATTGTATTTCTTATATATTTTAGTTGCTAGGTTGTTGTTTACAAATATCATATCTGTTAGTTTAGTTGATGGGTAATAATGGTCATATTATAACAATTAAAAAGGTTTGAAATAAACAAAAGATAAGACAGGATTGAAAGTAGGGCTGCCCTAGCCTTCACTTCAAAGAAATATGTTAAAAAACTCAATATTTTAGGCCTGTTTGTGTTTACATAATTATGCCTAAGCTAATTTTCGATACAGCTGAACCAATTTTAATGGGCTGATGGCTGAAGAGGACTATTACAAGTTTCTCGTTTTTATTGTTAGAACTGGAGGTCGCCCGCGAGGGCCGCGACTTCATCCGCGTACAATTTCTGATTTCCTATGAGATTTTCCCGCTGCAAGCGGCCTACTTAAAATTTAAAACTAATAACCTAAATTGCGATTTTCATGTATTTAACTTCAAAAACTTAGAACCTTCATGCAAGCTTCCAAACTCCATTTCACCCCCTTTGGGGTGGATTTTCGTGAAATTGCTCATGCAGGTTATTATAATTAAAACTTATTTTATAGTTAAGTCTCTAACTCCAAAAACTTAATACCTTCATGCAAGCTTCAAACCCCCATTTCACAAACCATTCAATTCAAACAATTTTCTCAAAACAGATCTATTGAAAGTTTGGTAGATATCCTCTTTTTTCGTGTTGTTGTTAATTTTTAAATTTATTTAAATTGCTACTAAATTCATACTAATATTATAAATGCGACAGTGTGTTTGTTTGTTGGTTTATTGGTTTGTTGGTTTGTTGGTTTGTCCTTCAATCACGCCGCAACGGAGCAACGGATCGACGTGATTTTTGGCATGGGTATAGTTGAGTACCTGGAGAGTGACATAGGCTACTTTTTATCCCAGAAAATTCAGAAGTTCCCGAGGGAATCAAAAAAACTTATTCCACGCGGACGAAGTCGCGGGCATTAGCTAGTATTGTTATATAAGTACCTGATAGTAATAATGTAAAGCTAGTAGATATTTGATGCGTTTTGTCATATATATCGCTTATCATATCAACGTTGCCTTGACCTTCTGTTTTAATCTTACAACAACAATTTTACTTATATAATAGCTAATGCACCTACTTAGGTTTTCGGTTATCATACAATTTATGTCTTCGTTATCCATTATCATAATATTATACCTGGGAAATCGTAAAGTCTGTGTGATACGCGTTTACGGTGCATGTGTTCAATCGATTTTGTCGGGTACACCGTGCAGCTATAGAGATAGGTTGCATCCCGGGAAGGACCAACTTTCCAGCAAAATCTAAGATTTCCCACGGGATTAGATTATTATATTCTTAGTCATATGCTTAGCCTACATATTTTAAAAAGTGTGTATAGGTACTTAGTAGTTACATAAAATGTAACGTACTTACTTATGTATTAATATTTTATTACGCACACATTAGTTACAGCTACCTAGTAACCTAGTCGTTATGAGGAAACCATTTATTAAAAAGTACCTTGCATTCACGGTTACATTGAAACTAGGTGATAACTTGCGTAATCGGTTGCAGATTTGCCGATGCAACTGAGGAGAGACGAGAGACCCTAGGTGGGTAATGGGTATCATACCTACGCAAGACTCATCATGTGCCATCACCATAATGTAGGGTCCGCAAAAAAATGAAAATTTCAAACGTGCCGTCACGCAAAAATTCGTGAAAAAAACATGAAAAATTCACGCAGACAGAAACTCAGTTTTGTCCAAAAACGTAACTAGGTACCTACAGTTCGCGCGTGAGTTGAATGCAGAGTAAATGTATGGGTCACCACCATTGATGTAGAATTTTAGTACCTACCTATGCGTCACCACACATTTACTCTGCGTTCAACTCGCGCGGACTGTACCTAACGTGACTTACTTATATTTTGAAGTAGATACGAAACATCTTTGGTTACTTAAATTTACCTAATACAATTTTAATCGGAAAATAATTACTTGGTCGAGTTATCGTGTTGGTCTCTTCTCATGGTCCAAGATCCCAGAGCCGCCAGATCTTACTTATTTCTAGGTAACAAAATGTGTACAATATGCTTTGAGATGTAGATTAGAGATAGACTCGCTAATTTGGGGCGACGACGCGCGACGGTCAATTTATAGTTAAGTATAAAACCTTGAAAATAAGGCCAAAATTTTATCACAGCGAAATTTCAAATAAATTCTGGTGATATTTAGTCCATTAGATTAGTCTGGCTGCTTGTAGAAATAGTATTGAAATAGTTACCCGAGTAGGTATCGTGTATAAAAAATGAAGACTCAGAAAATTAGTAAAGTTACGTTATTTTTTTGCGAGTTTTAAAGCGTCTAGCGGAAATAACGGCCCACGCCAGGAGTCTGGGGACTGGGAGTATTGATTATTAATTTATTAAAAATATTCCGTAAAACATACGTGATAAAACCTTACCTTTCGTTTATTGTTTTTGTTTTAGGATTGTGCAATAAAGAGTTTATCTATCTACCATAAAAATCACCACACAGAATTCAAGAAAAGTTAGCAATGTTTTTACTTACGTCTATAAATTCAATTTATAGACGTAAGTAAAAGCATAGTATGCCGTAGCCTCAAATTAGCGAGTAGGTAATAGGTATGCGTACGTTAATTCTACGTAGGTACCAAAGCTACTATATCACACACATTTTGTTATTTAGAAAATACCTAATTAAGATCTGGCGTATTTGGATTCTTGTTCTATCAGTAGAATCTGCGTTCCACGGTTCCAAGCCGGTGGTAAATTCTTCAAATACCTAATATCAGAAGTGACACAAATTGTCCTACTTACATGAAATAAAACATTCCATTTTATCGAAGTAAGTAATCTAGGCTGTAAAATACGAAACGCCTAACTACCTAGTTATACCTACTGCATTTTTTCTAGTAGCAGATAGTCTTAATCACATTATTGCCGTCGTAAATCGCCTACATACTGCGTAGATAACTAGATACTAATGTTCTGCAATAAATTAAATCCAAATCTGCATACATACGTGCACTGAGTCCCAAGCTGGTGCGATCGGTGCATTCAGGATCTTCAGTCGGGAATCGGGATCGTTCACAGTCGGGCAGACGTATCAAAAACAGAAGGGAACGATTGGATGCGGCCGGCTGTTTATAAACATTGAAACTGTCGCACGGGATGCGATCAATACCGCGCCGGGCGGACTCGAGCCAGCGGAGCCACGACGCCAAGCTCACCTGCCGCGCGGAGGAGCGGCGTGGGTTCACAGTGCACTGGACCGCGGACGAAAGGCGACGGTCACAATCGCTAGAGCCGGCTCTACGGAGCGAACGTACTACGCGATCGGCTGGCGGCGACCGTGTGTGTGCGGCCCTAGCCGTTACGTCACGACTCACGACCTGACAGCCGGCGCACCGAGCCACGAGGGCCGGCTCACCGCTCACGGCGTCGCGCGTCGCTCGGTGCCCGCGCCGCGGCGCCACCGGCACTCGAGGAGTCGAGCGCCGATCGATACCAACGCGGCGTGCCCCGGCCTCAGGGCTGCCATCCTGTGTGGGCAACCGCAAGCTACCTGCTCACTAGCATTCTGCATTTCATTGCTGGCGTTTACACATATAAGTGACATTTACATAATACCTAGTGTATTTTTTGCTGCAGTAACACACTGTATGTTATATATTTCTATGTGGTACCTTGCTGATTTCACACAAGGGCAGAACAGGGGCACAAGGGCACTACTACTATAATTACTTAAGAACTGATACTTGAACTGTAGAAGAGAATCCTTTCTGGGAGATTTCTATTCCCTGCATAGAACTTGAATAGTTAGTTTTAGCACTTTTTATGTTTGTCGCAAACAATGACGTAGTACCTAGGTAGTTCTTACATAATCTATTATACCTATTGTATATAGCTCGATTACCACTCACTCACTGACTGACTGACTAATCACGATATCTCAGGAACTAGGTAGGTATAAACTTATAAAGCATACAGACTTGAAATTTGGAAGGTAAGTTCCTTCTATGGTTTAGCCATCAGCTAAGAAACGGTTTTGAGAAAATTCACATCCAAAGGGTTGAATTGGGGGTTGGAAGCTTATATGAGGGTTTAAGTTTTTGAAGTTAGAGACTTGAAAATCGGCATTTAGGATATTAGTTTTAAATGATGGTAACTTGTTAACTAACTAACTAGCAATTTTACGAAAATACATCCCAAAGTGGCAGTGAAGGGGTTGGAAGTTTGTATGAAAGTCCTATGTTTTTATAGTTACATACATGAAAATTGGCATTTAGGTTATTAATTTTAAATAATAATAACCTTTAAGTATAATTACTTACGTAATTTTACGAAAATCCACCCCAATGGGGGTTGGAAGTTTGTATGAAAAACCGTGTTTTTGAAGTTAGTATATCTCTACACAATCTATACATATATAGTTTATACCTCTATAGGTAAGCCTTTTCCAGCGGGAAAATTTCATTTTCTCATAGAAAATCAGAAATTGTACGCGGACGAAGTTGCGGGCAATCGCTATAATATAACTACTAAATAAGTAGATAAATTATTATGAAGTGATAACACAAGTTTTTGCAAATCGGAAGTGAAATATATGGACAGTAGCGAATGTTAACCGCAACAGAAGCCACATCAACGCAACTGGCTAGATCTCAGTTTCGTCATGTTCGTATAAGTAGCGACCTCCCAATCGTCCCAACGCCCAATCATACTCAGTCCATCGTACTCACAGATCACGGAGTGATCGTACTCAATCCAAAAAAAAAGGTAATTTTGAGGGTAGGGCACCTTAAAGTTTACCTACCTACATAATAGGTAAATTAATTAATATCATACTAATATTATAAATGCGAAAGTGTATTTGTTTGTTTGTTTGTCCTACAATCACGCCGTTACGCAACAACGGATCGACGTGATTTTTGCCATGGGTATAGTTGAGGATCTGGAGAGTGGAGAGTGACATAGGCTACTTATTATCCCGGAAAATTAAGGAGTTCGAGTGGCAATAAAAAAAACTTAAACCACGCGGACGAAGTCGCGGGCATCAGCTAGTAAATTGTAATTACCAAAGGTGCTATGAGTTTGAAATGCCTGTGTGTTAGCTTCCAAGCGTGTTAGGGCTCGTACACACATGGCAGAGCTCGTACAATGACGTGCCTCGTATTATGCACGGTATCCATCAGCAAAGATGGGCGATGTGTACACTGTACGCTGACCAATCAGAATATGGATAGAATTAGATATCACGTCATCTATACCTTTTCTAATATTATAAAGAGGTAAGTTTGTGAGTTTGTGACGTTGTAGGAAGTAGGTAGGTAATCTCTGGATCTACTGAACCGATATTGAAAATTCTGGTACCAATAGAAAGCCACATTATGTGTGAGTGTCATAGGCTATATACATATACTAACCCGAAAAATTAGAGAGTTCCCGTGGGAATTTAAAAAACTATTTCACGCGGACGAAGTCGCGGCCCGCGGGCATGCTAGTTTATCAATAAAAATGCTAATGGACCGTCTCCGCTCTTCTCCGCTCAGGCCTCAGGTGAATCCCGGGCCACAGATAATAGTTACCTCGTGCCGGGCCTCAATCTTAGCTGAAGCGGATGAAGAGAGGCCTCACTTTGCAGACAAACGTTGGCAAAAGCTGGATCTTTGGCCGAGATCTAGGTATAGCGCGTTCACTTTGCTAACAGTTTCAAAACGAGACTGATAACGTTATGTTTTAAATTGAGCAAATTCAAAGTAGGTATCTACGCAACAGCTTCTATTATATTTATTTCAGAAAACTACGCAAATGCCGAAGCTTTCTCTTCATCTTGAGCTTTCGAAAAAAGCTTACGACGATAAATGCAAGATTTCGATTTTAATCGAGCTTTAACGAAATAGACGGAATTGCTTGTGGGGTAGACAACACGACACAGGGACATAAGTAGGTACTAATAGGTAAGAAAATGCATTTCCACTGACTGTTCGTAAACTAGGTATAACTTGTAGCGTGGAG
Source organism: Erebia aethiops (assembly GCA_923060345.2). Taxonomy (NCBI): domain Eukaryota; kingdom Metazoa; phylum Arthropoda; class Insecta; order Lepidoptera; family Nymphalidae; genus Erebia; species Erebia aethiops. The sequence continues at coordinate 5,613,213 of OV281079.1, read as the reverse complement.
TCACTGTGAGATGCCTTAGGCACCTATTTTGTTCCAAATAATAATTGGTCACGTATTCACAACTCAGAGTCTCACAGCGGCCCATATAAAGCGTTCTCAGTTATCGGTACCTACCTACTTCGTAGCACGTCCAATAAAACTGCAAAAAAAAAGAGTAAAAATTGAAAAATTTACAGTTCATTCCCTAATTTTTTACGCATCAAAGTAACACCAGTTACAGAATACGAACAGCCACTGATATAAATCTTATTATATTAGTTGTGAATAAAATAGCTGATATAATAATATATGAGGCACTAATTTTCCATTTTGTCAAGATTTCTGTTTAGGGCCTCTGCCCACGTCAGACTTTTTGTAGGATTATTGGGCTCACCTTTACTGTGGAATCTTCCATCAACAATAGGACGCTGCCTCCTCGTCGTGCCACCAACTCGTTCCACCACTGACATGAGAAGCATTTGTCATTCCTGGTCAGCACTATGAAACCTTCAAACCAATTTACCAGGCTGCTACGACTGTCGGTGGAGACGTCGAGTTGGTCACAAAATCGGCAAAATTATCGACCGTACAAAAAGTGACGTTGGCGGAGTCCTTATGGTGTAAAAAGTAACTATGTCACCGAATCTGGTTATCTTTGGAAATTGGACTCATAAAATAATAACGACTGACATACAAGAACATATTTTATTAATTCATAACATATTTAATACTTCTCATACTTGAAGTTTTTCACAATTTTAAAACTAATGCGACAAGTCATTGGTCCCAAAATATTCGTGTGACATTATTATCTGCCAAGTCAAGTATATTATTACAAATAAGGTTGTAGAGAAAGCAAATTATTATTATTAGATATCATAGCGTAATGCCGATTTTACAACTTTTACAATGATCTCTGTTTATTATACTGAGTGTGTTGAATGAGTAGATATTTCAGACGCAATCTTTTAAATGCAATGTGTTGTTACAATCAACAATAAAATTGTTGATTGTAGAAAATTTTTGATGACAAATAATAATTATTCGTCAGCAACATAATTAAGTCTATGTAACATTTGCAGCATACGGCCATAAAAAAAGAATCCAAATTCTCAAATGATATAAGGTGGGGGGGGGGGTCTTACTCCCCCTGACTTTACGATATTTTTCACATATTATAGGTTTGAAGAAAACACCACATTCAATTAAACATGTACAATTACTAAAAAAACGGTTTCAACACAAAAGTGTAAATATGCTTCGGTATTCGCACTGTTAATAAGTACTGTTAAGAAGTAAAAGCATTAAAAAAACAAATTAGAAATTACAATGAACCATTGAATATCTAAACGTTACGGGACATTGATTAAATAACACTTAGTATACAACTGTAGTCTTATTTACTATTATGCGCTTCATATATTATGCGTGTTGGATAATAATAAACAAACTTGGCAGTAAAAAGAAAACCTGGTCTGTATAACAGTAAACGATTATTATGGCCATCAACTCAGCCAACTAGTAAATGGTCTATTTAATAATTCGTAATATTTTGTCATAAAGCATTTTATTGTGTTTAAACCCTATCCATCGCAATACGCAAGGGGGTTATAACATTATCATTATTTTTACCTGAGGTCCAGACACAGGTTGCAGGATGGTTGTATAAGATAAGTTACTAGAGTTCCCTTTAAACTTATCATATCAATAAAGCCAGCACAGCAGGATTTGCTAAATTTTTATTTAAATTAAAAGTTAGCAAAAGCAAAGTAAATTGTGCAACCCGCTTTGCTTTTTATTGCGCGATCAAAGTTTTACGCTAATTGTAACTTTAACCACAATATGTAATGCAACTGGACCAACTGGATATAGTACCTTCTACCTATAAATGGAAATATAAGTAGATACTTTCAAAGCAGTTTTACATACTTTTACGTCTTGAAATTATGAATGTAATATTTATGAACTTCAAAACGTAAGTATAGGTACGTTTACGTTACGTTTCCGTAGTTTAGAACCTAAGCTACTTCTTGCTAAATTAAATAATAATAACCGATTACTACTACACAAACACTTATGTAGTTGTAAGTGCATAGACCTCAGTAAAAAAAACAACTTCACCCAGACTTTTCTAGAACTTGATGCATTAGTTTTACAAAAAATTCAAAAGGAAAACATACAATAAATCATTTAAGGGGGCAGATATGCCTGCAGTGTCTGCAGAGTTCTGTACAACATTCTACATTGGATTCACAGTTATTATCAGAATTGTCGTTATTGTGTAAAAAAACTCAAAGTTTAACGCAGACCACCGATTTGTTTCGATCATAATAACTATTAGGTATATAATAATAATAATATATTATGTGTAATTCATTTTTGACAGTAATTATAAGCACTTTTGTCGCTCATTGTAGCTGTCCAATTTTCAGCCAACTTCAATGTCCACTGCATAAACGCAATTTGATACTGAAATTCTAACTCTTCGTCAAAAAAGGCTTTAGGCAATAGGACTTCGTCATTTTATAAAAAGGACTGGTTTCCTGTGACACTATGTTATAGATATACTTTCAGAGTAATAAAAATAATCGGTTGTCTGCGCTAGACGAAAGGATAAACGTGGACGTGCATTGGCTACTTAAGCATAAGCGATAGACTAAGTTTGGACTACTATGGAGACGCTCAAAAATTGTTCGTGGATAGGTAGCACATAGCTTGAGCCTCGTCTACATAATATTGCTGCTAGACGCTAGAGAAGCCAATATACGCTCAGCGAAGGATAGTTTGCGGTATTAATAGACCTTTAGCTGATTCTTGTCGTCGAAGCCCGCTGAATGTCCTGCGTTGCGAACTATGAAGGAGTTGCCGTCAAAATGCATGCGCCTCTCCCCGCGCCTGCCAACAATAGTTACCCTCATTTATATTGCACTCAGCAATATGGCGAGTGGAATTCAAAGTTTTCCCTCCGATATTGCAAAGTTCATTGGACTGGCAATGGCTCACTTCTCTATAGTGGTTAAAGGTCAGGCCCCATTACAGAGGCGCAACTCGGCGCGGCACGTAGCGGAAAATCTTCTTTGTAAGAGTTATTAAGAGTTAGTATTAAGCTGGGTCCACATAAGCGACACGGCGCAGAGATGCACTGCTACATAATTGTACTAAGAATAATTGCCGCTATTACGTACCACGCCTCTGTAGTGGGACCAGACCTTTACTTTAAAAATGCATACTCTAGTCTAGAGCTACTCGCAGGTTACTGTGATGTGATTTGTCGCGGTTAGCGTCGCGAATCGCGATAAAAATGATCGGGTTATCTCGACTCTCGAGGCTCTCTCAGACTTTCAGAGTAGGTACTTACTTTTCAACTCATCAACACATTCACATCCCGTCCATTAATAATTTTGGTAAGGTATTTGGTTATGTCCATAATATCCCAATATTAAAACTTTTGTATGTTCAGACCGTCACACGAGTACTTAGGCATAGGACCTATCTATACTACGTAGACCGATGACCTAAGAAAGATGGCAGGAAATGGGTGTGTCAGGAAGGCGGAGGACCGATTGGTGCCGTGGTGTTTGACCTGTCCACCAAACAAGTTCTTTGGTGCTGATTGCGTTCTTTCTGTAGCCCTTGATTTATGGATGGATTTATGGATGTAGGCCTCTCTTCATCCGCTTCAGCTAAGATTGAGGCCCGGCACGAGGTAACTATTATCTGTGGCCCGGGATTCACCTGAGGCCTGAGCGGAGAAGAGCGGAGACGGTCCATTAGCATTTTTATTGATAAACTAGCGGATGCCCGCGACTTCTTCTGCGTGGTTTGAGGTTTTTTGGTTCCCGCGGGAACTCTTTAATTTTCCGGGATATAAAGTAGCCTATGTGGCATGTGCTATTCCAGACTATAATCTATCTGTGCCAAATTTCAGCCAGATCCGTTCAGCCGTTGTCGCGTGATTGAGTAACAAACATCCATACATCGACCATCCATAGGTATCCCATCCAAACTTTCGCGTTTGTAATATTAGTAAGATAAGATACTTCATTTCCATAATTTACAAGTAAGTATAGTCGATATTTTTTATAGTTTCATTAATTTACGAATCCCCTTTCGTTTAGTGTACCTACGTAGCATGCGGGCTCTCTTACCTAAGTAACATAAATACCTAGTTACTTTTGGAAAAACTGTAACGTTTGACACCAAACCATATTGAAAAAAGTTTATTATCGACGACTAGCTACCGCTTCGATTGCCACTTCAACAACAGAGACCCCCCTCAGAGAAAATAACTTAACTAAGAGACGCCAAGAATAAACTGGTAAATTGAACTACAAGCTGGGAACAAATTCTGATAAAGAACTAACCAACTATGATAGTAATGAGGCAATTGTAGCATTTCAAAATCCAATAAAGTGCCACTGGCTATTACGATAAGTTGGTATCTAGTTATTGTATAATATTATTTTCTATGCCCGTCAATAATAATAACGGCGAAAGACGCAAGTGGTTAGACGATAGATGGACAGGACTTACCTAGTTATCCAAAATTATACATGCAGCTTCAATTAGAGGAGCGTTTCGCATGTTGGTCGCCGAACTTCGATTCGAGGAAGGAGGAAGATGATGATGATGAAGGCACACGAGGTTGCTAGGTCTTTTTATGCTAGATCTGTCTTACCTATAATATTCATTATCATCAGCCTCCATGCGCCCACAACTCTGGACTTTGGCTAAGCCTTTTCGGTTTCGTTCCGAAACATGCTCCTCCGCCAATATATTATTTTTGAAAATAATTGCTAAGAATCAGAGACCAGAGAAGAAAGGCTAGAATTGGCAAAGTAGTTACTTTAATCATGCAGTTGACTCGTGCGAAGCTTGTGGCTGCAGCGATGGAACCTACTAGCAACGAACGGGAAACTCACCTCACAAACAGGTGCTGAGTCTGCCCGAGCGAGGCAGTGCAGTGCAGGAAGGGGCTGGTGATAGACGCCGAGCCGTTGCTGGGGCTCGTGCGCAGCTGGTACTTGTGGCTGCAGCGATGGATCCTACTAGCAACGAACGGGAAACTCACCTCACAAACAGGTGCTGAGTCTGCCCGAGCGAGGCAGTGCAGTGCAGGAAGGGGCTGGTGATAGACGCCGAGCCGTTGTTGGGGCTCGTGCGCAGCTGGTACTTGTGGCTGCAGCGATGGATCCTACTAGCAACGAACGGGAAACTCACCTCACAAACAGGTGCTGAGTCTGCCCGAGCGAGGCAGTGCAGTGCAGGAAGGGGCTGGTGATAGACGCCGAGCCGTTGCTGGGGCTCGTGTGCAGCTGGTACTTGTGGCTGCAGCGATGGATCCTACTAGCAACGAACGGGAAACTCACCTCACAAACAGGTGCTGAGTCTGCCCGAGCGAGGCAGTGCAGTGCAGGAAGGGGCTGGTGATAGACGCCGAGCCGTTGCTGGGGCTCGTGCGCAGCTGGTACTTGTGGCTGCAGCGATGGATCCTACTAGCAACGAACGGGAAACTCACCTCACAAACAGGTGCTGAGTCTGCCCGAGCGAGGCAGTGCAGTGCAGGAAGGGGCTGGTGATAGACGCCGAGCCGTTGCTGGGGCTCGTGCGCAGCTGGTACTTGTGGCTGCAGCGATGGATCCTACTAGCAACGAACGGGAAACTCACCTCACAAACAGGTGCTGAGTCTGCCCGAGCGAGGCAGTGCAGTGCAGGAAGGGGCTGGTGATAGACGCCGAGCCGTTGCTGGGGCTCGTGCGCAGCTGGTACTTGTGGCTGCAGCGATGGATCCTACTAGCAACGAACGGGAAACTCACCTCACAAACAGGTGCTGAGTCTGCCCGAGCGAGGCAGTGCAGTGCAGGAAGGGGCTGGTGATAGACGCCGAGCCGTTGCTGGGGCTCGTGCGCAGCTGGTACTTGTGGCTGCAGCGATGGATCCTACTAGCAACGAACGGGAAACTCACCTCACAAACAGGTGCTGAGTCTGCCCGAGCGAGGCAGTGCAGTGCAGGAAGGGGCTGGTGATAGACGCCGAGCCGTTGCTGGGGCTCGTGCGCAGCTGGTACTTGTGGCTGCAGCGATGGATCCTACTAGCAACGAACGGGAAACTCACCTCACAAACAGGTGCTGAGTCTGCCCGAGCGAGGCAGTGCAGTGCAGGAAGGGGCTGGTGATAGACGCCGAGCCGTTGCTGGGGCTCGTGCGCAGCTGGTACTTGTGGCTGCAGCGATGGATCCTACTAGCAACGAACGGGAAACTCACCTCACAAACAGGTGCTGAGTCTGCCCGAGCGAGGCAGTGCAGTGCAGGAAGGGGCTGGTGATAGACGCCGAGCCGTTGCTGGGGCTCGTGCGCAGCTGGTACTTGTGGCTGCAGCGATGGATCCTACTAGCAACGAACGGGAAACTCACCTCACAAACAGGTGCTGAGTCTGCCCGAGCGAGGCAGTGCAGTGCAGGAAGGGGCTGGTGATAGACGCCGAGCCGTTGCTGGGGCTCGTGAGCAGCTGGTACTTGTGGCTGCAGCGATGGATCCTACTAGCAACGAATGGGAAACTCACCTCACAAACAGGTGCTGAGTCTGCCCGAGCGAGGCAGTGCAGTGCAGGAAGGGGCTGGTGATAGACGCCGAGCCGTTGCTGGGGCTCGTGCGCAGCTGGTACTTGTGGCTGCAGCGATGGATCCTACTAGCAACGAACGGGAAACTCACCTCACAAACAGGTGCTGAGTCTGCCCGAGCGAGGCAGTGCAGTGCAGGAAGGGGCTGGTGATAGACGCCGAGCCGTTGCTGGGGCTCGTGCGCAGCTGGTACTTGTGGCTGCAGCGATGGATCCTACTAGCAACGAACGGGAAACTCACCTCACAAACAGGTGCTGAGTCTGCCCGAGCGAGGCAGTGCAGTGCAGGAAGGGGCTGGTGATAGACGCCGAGCCGTTGCTGGGGCTCGTGCGCAGCTGGTACTTGTGGCTGCAGCGATGGACCCTACCAGTAAGGAACAATTATGTAAGAAATGTATCACGGACATTCTTGCGATTGTAGGTACCTAATCACCAATTTTTACCACAGTGATCATCAACATTTACGACAGCTTTAAGCCCGAGGCCTTGGAACGGAATCCAATGAGCTTTAGAGTTTAGATATTATTTAAAGACAAATGGATACTCCGGACTCGCGAATTGTCGTCTCATTCAAAACATTTTCTGAATGTCGAAAAATTGTATTTTGGCCTCTCAAGTCAAAGATTTAAGAACCAGCCTTTGTGAGTTACGTCATCACCAGGCAATCACGTGTGATTAGAATCAATTATTGTCCTAAGTGCCAAAATAGGACAAACGTGATCACTTGACCATAAAGAGCGCCTTCTGTCAAAAGTGGCGCAGTGGTTAGCGCTGTGTTTTTATAAGTGGGAGAGCCCAGATTCGATTCCCAGCAGGGTCAATTGGGGAATTCTAGGTACCCACCCTACCGGCGAAAGAACCAAGAATGTATGTAAGTTACTTCGTAAGCTGTAGATGTTGAAAATAAAGCACCGCTAAAATACGTAAAGGGCTCTGATATAAAACCACAAAAAGGCCAAAAGGTAATTTTTGGCATTTATAAAGGCGACCAAATGAAGTAACAGATGAATAGGGAGCGGCTAAACAGTTGCAATTTCCAGCTGTGACTAATGGTAATGTGGGGAGCGATGAATGGGGCTCTAAAGGTCTATCCAGCATTCACCCCAATGTAATAACGTGCCTACATCTACAAACCTACTGACTATTTTGTGTCGTACATTATACAGAACGTTGGCCACCACAAGGTTAGATACTTTATAATATAGGCCAAGAACTTTAATTCATTCTAGGGCCCAGATCCTACGAATCCATTCAAAGTTTTAACAAAAAGTTTGTATGAAGAAAATATAATGTCCTCCCGACCCAATTTCAACTACGGTGACCAATCTCCACTGAGATTAGCCATCTGCGCGGCTATTATACTTAGAGCAAAAGAGTGGGGACAAAGCAAACACAGGTGTCACTCTCTATTCTCTTACTTTCATAGCTCGATAATTTGCGATATTTGTGGGATGGTGATAATTAAACAAAAACTCGACTGAGTTTGTTGTGGGCTCTTCTCAGACCCAGGGCGTGTTTGGAACCCTCTTAGCTTTAGTTTCAAAGATACCGTAGTCAAACATCACCATCAGTCATCAGTCATCACATCTTACATTTTGTAAACGTGACGTTCAAAAGGTCGTATTACATTTTGAATAAATATAGTTTGAATCCTTGCTTTATATTTTTGACAACCTCCGTGGCGCAGTGGTGTAGCGCTGTTGTCTTTACGTGCGGAGGTCCCGGGTTCGATCCCCAGCGGGGTCAATTTGGGAATTTATAATTTCTGAATTTTCCCTGGTCTGGCCTGGAGGGAGGCTTCGGCCGTGGCTAGTTACCACCCTACCGACAAAGACGTGTCGCCAAGCGATTTAGCGTTCCGGTACGATGCCGTGTAGAAACCGGTGGGGTATGGGTTTAATGCATGCAAGGGGCATGGAAGTTATCCCATGCCCCAAACAGGTTAGCCCGCTACCATTTTAGACTGCATCATCAATTCATTACTTACCATCAGGTGAGGGCTAACTTGTACCTAGTGGTTAATATTATCCTTGCCATAAAGAACTAAGTCATATTATATAAATTAATAGTCTAGTCTAGGCAATAAAGCTAGTTGGACCCCAACAATAATTCCTCAGTCGACGAAACTTTGCAGTTAAACGTATGTTAAAAATATCCAACAAAAAATCAAAAAGAAAGTAAGATTTTTATGCTATACCAGGTACAACTATTATAGCGTAAACGCAGTTTAGGTTTGATAATAAAATCGGTTTAAATATCGATGTTCTGCATGATTATTTCGTTCGAAATTTCGGTTTTGAGTGTAAATATACCTACTACCTACTATTATTTTAAAAAGAAATCGAGAAAATATTCAGTCATAAATATTGCTATTGCCTAACTTCCGCATGGTTATTTTTTGGATGTTTTTGTATAAGTTTTGGTACATGCCATGATACTACAACGGCATGTTTCAACGACTGAGGATTTAATGCGGGGGTCTCAATACAACTAACCACCCCGTTGCCTAGACTAATTTATCTAGACGGCGACAGCGGGGCGATGTGGTACTGGTACGACAGGTAGCGACGAATTTCGGGAAGGTCCTGAAATTGTGAAAAAATATAATTTCGTCAACTGGCGAATCCAGTCCTGCCAATCTGGTAGAGCGTTTACGGTTATTTCTATTCAAAAATATTTTATTAATATTACAGAAAAATATACTTTTGGCAATCTGAAATTTTAATCACATATTTATCGATTAATTCCAATAATACCTGCAAATCGCCCGACAAATGTTGCGGTTAAAGACGTGAATAAAGTTTTCAAATGAGTACGACAAAATTGCGGCGAAATTCGACGCCAGCTCTCAGACTAATCGCATCGCCCCGCTGCCGCCGTCGCCCCGCCGCCGCTCATTTCGTGACCGTACCTACACTAAAAGTAAAAAGTAGCAGAAACAATTACCGGACAAGTCCATCAGAGGTCTGGCTGACGCGAACATTGTTGATGATCCAGTTGTCGATGCCGTCGTCGGTGAGCCAATACTGCACCGCCTGCAGCAGCGTCAGAGCCTCGTTCACGTACGACGGACCGTGGCGAGACTCGCTGAGTACAATGGGGTGGCCTCGTTATTGAATAACTAGCCGATGCCCGCGACTTCGCCCACGTGAATTGAGGCTTTCCGGCTCCGCGCGGGATTACTTTCATTTTCCGGGATAAAAACTGGCCTATGCGTTATCTATCTTCTGATATATGTATAAAATTCTCGTGTCACAGTGTTTGTAACCAAACTCCCCCGAAACGGCTTGACCGATTCTTATGAATTTTTTTTTGTATATTCGGTAGGTCTGAGAATAGGACCCCTAAAAACACCTTAATCCACGCGGACGGAGTTGCGGGCATCAGCTAGTGTATATATAGAATATTCTGCGTTCTATACGCAGACTATAATCTATCTCTATAACAAATTTGTTCCGTTCAGTCGTTCTAGCGTGATTGAGTAACAAACATCCATCCATCTATCCACCCAAACTTTCGCATTTATAATATTAGTTATAAATTGGGTATTTTAGTATAGCTAGAGTCAAATAAACTATTTTTTAGTGATACTTTAATAGAGGATCTTCCAAAAGTCGTAATTTTAAACTATCGATCAAAGTAAAAAAAGAGGGTCGAATGATGCCGTCACAATTCACTATTTCATACGAAATCCCATACTAACTAAGAATGCGTTTCGATGTCTGAAAAAACGATGCTGATTTGACTTGTGTAAAAGACCCAATTTCCCAAGTCTGTATAACCTACCTTTTCATTCAAATATATCTTCATTTATGAAAATGCTAGATGATGGACAAGGGAGATGCCTATGGCTTTCCCCAGGATGCAACCAATGTCTGTGCCTTTCATTTCAATACGTCAAATGGATGGGTCGGGAAAGCGTATCAGACAGACGCAAACAGGCAGACATATTTCACATAAATTATAATTCGGGTATCTTTAAGTCAAGAGTGAATATAGGCATCTTCTAGGCAAGCGCGTTTCATCTTATGCCGCATCATCAATTCCCATCAGGTGTGATTGTGGTCAAGCGTAAGCCTTAGATAACGAATTTTAAAAAACTTATATTCCAAACATCAACACGGTGTATACTAAAAACTACATGAAAATGAAAATCACAAATTCATGTCCAGGGCCGTCTTTACCAGGGGGTGCAAGGGGTGCGTGGCACCCGGGCGCAGGGACCTAGGTGGCGCATTGCGCAAGGGGCAACATTTTATCAAACTTTTCAAAAATCAGAGGTGGTCAAAATGATCGATCTGGTCAAAAAAGATAGTAGGTTGCAACCCAGCAGCTTCAGGATTTAAAAAAAAAATAGATAAAAAGAGATAAAAGAGAGCCAAAAGTTTTATGGGACCGTCTCGCAAAACATTCTCTACAGATTAAAAAAATCACGCAATTCGGTCAGGCCAGCTGAAATGTCGGGGAAATTGATTTACATACAGAAAAAAAATCATATTATTGAGAGTTTATTTTTCGTTGGCAATGGGGGCGCAGGCTGATTTTCGCACCCCGGCGTCCAGTATGATTAAGACGGCCCTGTTCATGTCGCATTCAAACGAAGCAGAATGTTGAGCACAATAGGTAGCTGTTAGAGCGCGAGTGTGGCTCGTAAGCTCAGGGCAAACACTCGCGGCGGTGAAACTCTTTGTAGAGTCGCTCAGGCGCCCGAGCCCCGCTGGCTATTGTGAAATTATTTCACTTTCCGAACTAAGTTTAACCACTCTACGTTGATTTTACTTAGTGTTACCACATTATGCAGGCTTCTGATTATAGTTTAGGCATTTGGACTGCAAGCCATACTACTTGCTACAATATTAAATATTCGATACAGTTTCAGTGCAGTTGATATAATTACATCAAAATATACTTAATAGGGTGCAAACACAAAACTGCGATGCAAAGTCGCATCGTAGAAACATACGAGCTTGGACGACGCGTCGCAAAAACTTGCGAATTGAAATTCCATCTTTTACGATCCATGTCACCAAGCACTAAAATCTAAATCATTTAGTACGGTTGACCATCGTCAAGGGATTGGTCAAACAAACCTTGGAAGGAAGACGCCTTGCCGCACGAAATCGCATCGTAGCAATTCGCGTCGCAGTGTTCTGCGTTGCAAATTCGTGTTATTCTTTTTAGTGTATAGTTTATATAGGCTGCTAATTCAAAAACAAATAGGACAGCGTAATATAAGTAAGCGAGACAGGTTTTCTAAATTCGGCAGTTTTGAAGTTGGCTTGCACTCATTGAAAAATGTATGGATTGTTATTGTTTGTAGTGTATAGTATAGGCTGTTAATTCAATAACAACTAGGACAGCGTAATATAGGTAAGCGTGACAGGTTTTTTTTTAATTCATTCGTTGCAAGGCCATCATTTAATCTGTCGCAGTAGCAACGTACCATTACTTATTCTGTGGCAGTAGTTAGCAGTTATTTATTTTATTAGATTAATTATTATTTTATCAAGAAGTTGAAACAACCAAAACTCACTAGCGATAAGGCCGCCTGTTGTGCCATAAGATTGTTTCGCAAAACACACAGGGAGCGGGCGCGGGTAATTCCTTGTAATTATATTATGGACTACAACACACAGAACGCGAGGCGGGTGACGCGAGGGACCCGCGCCCGCCCCCAGTGTGTTTTGCGCTTTAATACCAATGGTGTAGGTACAATCTCTACATAAGTAGGTATATAAAAATCAATTGCTGTTAGTTTGTCTTGCTAAAGCCCGAGAACGGCTGGGTTTAGCTGATTTTGGTCTTGAAATGTTTGTCGTAGTCCATGGAAGGTTAAACGGTGAGAAAATATGGAAAAATTGCGAGGAAATAGGGCAGGACAACGTCTGCCGGGCCCACTAGTAAAGTGTATATTTGCTTTTACTTTTACTCACTTGTAGAAGACGTTAAGTGTGAAGTCCTGGCTCATGTCGAGGAAGGTGTCCGTGGTGGTGCGCGTGCCAGCAGCGTCCACCAAGTACACCAGGGCGCATTGCTCCGCGGTGAACGAGACTCCCTTGTACCACATCTTGGCATACCTTTCAACATTACATATTACAGAAAATATAGACAGCCATATATCTACGCTAATTCAAGTGAGAAAGTCATTAAATTATTTATTGTATGAAAGGGCTGTTCCGAAAAAAGACCTGAAAAAAATGGTGTAATATAAAGATTTTGTTGATCTTTATATTACACCAGGCCATCATATCATACTTAATCCATATCCTTACTATCGCTACTTCTATATCTATACTAATATTAAAAATGCTAAAGTGTGTCTGTCTGTCTGTCTGACTGCTACGCTTTCACGGCCCATCTGTTCAACCGATTTTGGTAAAATTTTGGTATAGAGATAGTTTTTATCCAGGGGAAGGACAGGGGCTACTTTTTATCCCGGAAAATTAAATAATTCCCGCGGAAACCAAAAAGCCTTAATCCACGCGGGCGAAGTCGCGGGCATCATCTAGTATTATCTACTTTTTTTTTTTTTATCCACTACAAGCTAGCCCTTGATTGCGATCTCACCTGACGGTAAGTGATGATGCAGTCTAAGATGGTAGCGGGCTAACCTGTTAGGGGCATGGATACTACCTACCTACTACATACCTACTTACTAGATAACGATTTGCGTTCATTGAAGAGTGGTTGTAGATGTTAAGTCACCATATTAATTTCTAACAGGCTTTCCATATACTTACCTAGTGATACGTAGTTCAAAGGCTAGCTAGGTCGGTTAAAACTAGGTACCTACTTTTTGCCTACTACCTAACTTTACTAGCTTAAATAAATTAAAAAGATATTTAAGTATATAGGTACAATATAAAGGAACCAACATATGTTATTATTAACGTAGGTCTAGATGTCTGTGACATGAGTGCACGAATAATAAATAAACAGGGGCTTGTTGCAATAAACTCTCAAAGCTTCCCTCCCAGCACAAACCCACAAAGAATAAAATAATAAATATATTATATTACTATAGGTAGGTACATATACCGAACGACAGTGCAACTCATTGACGGGGAATTCATATCGTACGTTCAGGTTCACAAAGCGCCAGAGCACAAAGCCGCCCAAGGCCACGCCATCCCTTTGACTTTTCATTAAAATGAAAACCAATGAACGCATTCGACTAGAATAATTGATATAGTTGTGCAATATTATCATATTTTCATAAGGCTAGATTCACATTGACTCTTTCCCCAACTTTTCTCTTTATATTGTAAGTACCTACGCACTGTGATTTCTACCCTGTCCCCACTACCAAAGTTTAACTGGAAGAGAATATCTATAGGTATTAAGTTGCAATAAAGAAATAAAAAATATGTAATAATAAAATTACTAGTGGTTCGCCCCGAACTAAGACCTCGCGGCGCCATCTATTGACATAAATGTGAAGTTCTGTTAAAAATACTGAAGCTCATTAAAAATTAAATAATTCCGTTTCCTTACAACATTTATCTAATTTTAGTATTTGTTGTTCAAGTACTACAGGATATAATTGAAATAATTGATCAAGTTTCAGGCTCATCCTTTCAGAAAATTTAGAGTTCTGAGGTCATCTTTGGACGTTAGAAAATCACCACTTTGAAAGCCCCCCATTTCGTCAATTTTGGGGGAAAAATTAAAAAAAAAATATTTTTGGACTCTATTCCTAATTATCTTTAAAATGATATACCGCAACCCTATGTAACTTTATAAAAAATATTTTACTTCGCATTCGCTTCTATGAGAGCCCCCCCTGAAATAAAGATTTTTATTATTTTTTAAGCCATATTCGGCGGGAGGCCATTGGTTTACATATTATATTTAAAGCTGAAGTAATTGCGTTCAGTAATTCAGAAGTTATAATGCTCTGACAGACGGACGGACGGACGGACGGGCAAGTGCCAATTCACCCAAGTAGACTCAGAGACCTTCGCTTCGCTCGGTCAATTACATATTCATTAATTCAGAAGTTATAAAGCTCTGAGATACGGACGGACAGACAGAGTGCCAACTCGCCCAAGTATGCACAAAACCTCAATTTTAGCATGAGCGCAACTTACGCTGCCACCTCTATGCAAAAAGCATGCTTGGTTTTTTTTTTTTTTTAAAGTCGCTACAGGCTGAACCTTCCTATTGCTACTTAGAGCTCAAGTGAACTCTACGGATGCTGTACGACTATAAAATGTTCATATTATGCTATAGTTATGACAGCTGAGTTGCATAAAAGCAGCCATCTACCGAATCTGTTGCTGAAAATAAGCGATAGCTCAGGCTATAGTTGCCCATCATGGGCAGTGAGCAGTGAGCACCTAGCTTAACAAAAGCATCGCGTAGCCGCAACGCAATATTGGGTGTCGCGTCGCGGAAAAAACCAATTTAAAATGTTCGCTCCGAGTGACGTTTTAATTTTTCAACACCTTTGTGCACTCCTGTACTCTATAGGTATATTTTGTATTTTCAGCGTGATTTAATTAAAATTCACGCTTCATAAGAACCTACTCGTATATCGAAAATATGTTTACCGTATAGCCAAAATGAAAATATTGACTATGAATTCTATAGTTTTAGTAGGTAGGTACTAACTAGGTAGTCACCTAAGCGACTTCAGACTGTGTAAATAAAAACTGTAGGAAAAGCATACAATAGGAATCCCCTTACCCTTAGCATACCTACCTACTTAAGAATCCCCTTATCCCATTCATTGACTTGTCGGCTTGATTTTATTAAATTAGGTACCGTAGCTAACTACACACAATTATAATTTGAAACATAGACGCTTGAATTAGTCTTGCTGAATTTGAAAAGTCAATTCGCAGAACCATCAGACTATATGCAATTACCTAGACTGCAAAGCAAAGTAGGTACCTATAGGTAGGTACCTATTAGGTACACTGGTCTTTTACTGAGCGCCATATAGGTACACCGTGTCGTTCGCAGTTCGCGTTCTCGAGACTCGAAATGTAATTAAGGCGTACCTATCTACCTAGTACCTACTGCAGCTGAATAGTTAGGAACACTGTCCAATAGCAGGCCGAGTGGGAGATTTATACGTATTCGATCGAACTTTAACTATCATTTATATGGAATAGATCAAGCTCCAGGATGTCAATCGCTTGACAATTCCATGCAAATCGTAGTTAACGTTGTCACGATCGAATCTCTCTATCACTAGGTAGGTACAGGTACATCGCGACAGCCGACAACGTTACCTGCCACTTAGGCCTAGGCCGCATTGCGGTTTTTTCCAGCGAGCGGTTAGCCGCTATAACCGCAAAACCGCTCGAGAAGCACACACTACGATTAAAAACCGCGAAATTGCCCCCGATGTTCACAGTATTGAAGATGGATTTCAAGGGAGCAGTATGTATTGTTGCAGTTAACTGCCTCGTCGGTCTAGTGGTTAGCATGTTCGACTGCGGCCGACGAGGTCCCGGGTTCGACTCCCGGGTCGGGTTACAACAAGTATTGGGCTTTTCTGACAAGAAATTCTATTAGCCCGGACTTAGGAAGTTCGCGGTGTTTCACCCCCGTGCTTCGGAGAGCACGTTAAGCCGTCGGTCCTGCGCCTGATCTGTCTACGGTTGTAGGTATCGGATTTTCGGGCTATGAGAGTAAAGGAACAGAGAGTGCACCTGTGTTTGCGGACACACTTGTGCACTATAATATCGGGAGAGGCTATGGCCGAAATTCGGTCGGTTCGGTCAACATTATTATGTATTGTTGCTCTAATACTAAGAAATATAAATAGAAGACGTCAACGCATATTTCGCAAATGTTGGGTCCATCCACTCCCTAGCCGTAGATTTATGAAAGGTTTCTATCCTATGAAATAATCAAGATTTTATGAGAACATCCTGAGAATTTTTTTAATTAGTATCGGATGTCAGTAACCAGTTTCGATAAAATTTTGCAAATGGCGAGACAATACAACCACTCTTCACGGCTGTCTGCCGAATACTGGCAATACCTACCGCCCGCGGTAAACGCGATAGTGCGTGCGCGCTAAGTTCTATAGATTACAAATTTTAGCGCGGTTTTTATCCGCGAGCATTTTGTAACAATTCACGGTTTTAAAATCAGTCGCGGAAAAAAACCGCAAGTGAGGCCGCTTGTATACGTTTGCTTGACTCACAAAATCACACGGTTAAAAACCACGGCGGTTTAGCCGTAGTGCGGCCTAGGCCATAAATGGAAATGATCGAGCGCCAGCTGTCAAGCGCTTGACAATTGGGTATTTGACAAATAGTCAAATCAGCAACTATTTTTCAAACGTCAAAACGTCCAAGTATGGGATTTATATGAAATTCTAAAATATGACGTCATTAAAGTTCGACGCACTTTTTTAGTTTAATCGATTGTTTAAAATGGTTATTCTACAAAAAACTATCAGGGGATGTGGATATTACGAAATTGGGAGATCCTCTATTTAATAATCATTAAAAAATAATTCATTTGAATAGTAGTCAAATACCCAATTGTATACCTACAAATCGTAGTTAACGTTGTCGCAATCGAATGGGAAGAAAATCTCCCACTAAGCACTATGAAATGCGCCAGCCGGAGCGAAAGCTTTGATTCAAATTCACGTCAAAGACAACCTAGACGGAGAATACGCCAGACTGCCAGGCAGGCAGGTACCTACTATACTTAGGTACTTAATATATGCGACTACGTACCTACCTATTATTTTTGCGTCAAATTTTTAAAAGTGGGTTGATGTATCATTCGCGCACGAGTTGAATGCAGAGCACATGTATGGTGAAACATATATTTACTCTACATTCAACTCGCGCGCGAACTGTAGTTGTCAACTGATAGACGTCCGCTGGAAATATTGGATTTCGATTGTGTGATCGAGTGCGATTTGAGGTGTCATGTCATAGTATATTAGATATCCATGAACCTCAGGATACCAACGTTACGGATCTTCTCATTTCTGATTTGACCATGTAGAGAAACTCCGAGCATATATTATATACATATATGTCACCGTAAGATTGTGAAAACCGTTAGATTGTAATATATCTAGCGAAATTGTAAACTGTCGACGCATTATTTTTCGGTAGATACAATCTATCTGTTAAGTGTACCTATTAGCCCGAGAGAACCTAAGTGCCCTACCTGATTATTTATGTCGAACCCTATCCTAACCTACAAGAAAAAGACAAGAAAACGTAAACACAATGAATATTTCAAAAATTGACACTCAGAACATTGAACAGTTCACAATTTATAAAGATAAAACGCGTTAGATTGCAATCTGACGGTTTTCACAATCTTACGGCACAGTGTGCTTACGGTGATATATTATATTATATACCTACCTAATATTACCTATAGCAATCGTTATCACAGCAAGCTTTCTTAGGAAGGCCATATCTCGGAGCCGCATTTTGCAAGAAAAGTTGCTACATAAGTACTTACTTATTATTCCCTTGCTGGTGGCGAGCCTGAATCTCAACGCGCGACCCGTATTGATAAACTCTTCCGTTCGGATGGATCAGAGCTGCAGAGGCGCCGGAGCGAGACAACGCAAGGATTATGTTGTTCTTGGCGTTGGTCAGGCGAACTGCTCCGTCAATCGTCATATCCACCCTGGGCACAAGTTCATCATCATCATCATTTATCATAATCATCACAAATTTAACCCATTGTCATTAGTCGGCCCACTAGTCAACAAGAGTCTCCTCAAAGACTGAGAAGGGCTCAGAGTCATCCGGATTGGCAGACTTCACACTCCTTTAATCCTCCATCCTAGTTAAGAAGCCTTCTTAGGCATCCGTTACCTCACGATGTTTTCCTTCACGGTCAAAGCAAGTGATATTTATTTACTTTAAAACGCACATAAAAGTTATTAGTGCGTGCCCGAGGATCGTACGGTCTGCACCTCGAACCTCGACCACCTGCATAGGTTTAAAAAAACATAAATAGGCCACCGCTTGGCTGCAATCAGACCTGCAACCGCTATGGTATCTATCACCGCTTATCATCAATAAGTGACTACTGACTACTACCTATGGGAAAAACGCACGATAACTGGCAATTCTGTCAACCTTACAAGGCAAAGAAGAAATTGCCAGTGGTTCTTACCGCTCATATTTTACCAGAGGGCCTGAGTAACCGCCACTTATAATGTTTGGCGAGTATTTAAGAAAGTTAAAGTAAACTTAAATAAATTACATTCTAACTAGTTAAGTGCTCTAGATGCAACATTAATAAATTATGGGATTAATTTGATGTCGATTCATACTAACTTTACTCGATCTCTCAACCGCATGCAGACAGTACCATGGGGTGTTACGGAGACATTGTAGGTCGCGCCTCCAATACCATCGGTCACCTAGGGCAAAGGAATAAAATAAAATAATTCCTTTGGTCTTAGGCAGCTGGCCTAGGGAACGCTTTATCACTGCTTGGCAGTACATTTTTGCCGGTAGGATGAATAACTAGCAACCATAGAAAAATTATCTATTCCGTGCTAGCAACACCCGGAAAGTTTCCAACCAAACAATCGAGACCATCTTTCCAATATTATAAATGAAAAGTTTTTGGATGTTTGTACGTTTGGTAGTTTTTATGTGTGTATCTTTTGATGGTTGTTACTCATTCACTCCATACATTTTGAAATAGAGGTACCTACTTAGCTTTAAAGTATCCTGAATTAACACATGAAGTACCTACCCGGAAAATTTAAGAGTTCTTGCGGTAATCCAAAACCTTAATTCACGCGGACGAATTAGCTTAAATAGATGATACTTATTAATTAAAGTTACCATATTTATACCATAATGCCTTGCCAAGAATCGAATCTGGAACCTTAGTTAAAACTTAAAAGACCAACGCGCTCATAAAGTCTACGCCTACTCTAACAGTGCCAAGGCTTATTTTTAAAAAAATGACAAGCTCTCTCGTAAAACTAAATAATTTTGTTGATCAAATCAATCAATCAAGTCAAATCAATCAATCAATCAATCAATCAAATCAAATCAAATCAAATCAAATCAAATCAAATCAAATCAAATCAAATCAAATCAAATCAAATCAAATCAAATCAAATCAAATCAAATCAAATCAAATCAAATCAAATCAAATCAAATCAAATCAAATCAAATCAAATCAATCGAATCAAATCAAATCAAATCAAATCAATTAAATAATCAAATAAGTATTATAAATGCGAAAGTTTGGATGGATGTATGGCTGGATGTTTGTTACTCAATCACGCCCCAACGGCTGAACGGATATGGATGAAATTTAGCACAGAGATTATATAACTGGAATAACATATAGGCTACTTTTTATCCCGGAAAATCCCGCGGGAACCGAAAAACCTCAATCCACGAGGACGAAGTCGCGCGCATTAGTTAGTTACGACATAAGAATAGCGGCATGTACTCGCAGGAAGACAGGTTTTCTTTTCAAAACGGCTTCGTAGATCTAGACGGTAGCACTTTACAAGTCGTCTGAGCTGCGTACAGGCGCACACGAGAGCGTGTTCATGCTTAAGTAGCAAACCAGAAGCACTGCATATTTCCTAAGATATGACGGATCCTTTAAGTTCACACCGTTCATACAATTCTTGCTTGTTTCTTTTCACTGCACCAGTGCGAGGGCTCAAATATCTTAACAACCACAATTTATTTCAGTCCTGCAATTTCGATTTCCGGGTAGGTTCAAAAATTGTGATATTACTATAAACTTAAATAAGATGATGCCCGCAAATTCGTCCGCGTGGATAAATTCCCGCGGGCACTCTTAAATTTCCCGGGATAAAATTTAGCCTATGTCCTACCCCGGGATGCATACCTGCTATCTCTGTACCGAATTTCGGAAAAATTTGTTGAACAGAATGGTAAAGCGTAGCAGACTGACAGGGAGACGGACGGACAGACACGCTTTCGCTTCTACAAAATAATAATATTAATTATATTAGTATGGATTGTCTAACTTCTTTCAGTTTTGCCCGCACTAAAAAGTAAGTTTAACTGTATCGACTCGGTTTTACTTATTTATAATAATTTTATATAGAAAAATATTTGTACCAAAAATGTCTTCCTAACAACTGCATTGATTTTAATAATTATTACTTAGGGATCATCCATAAAGTACGTCACACTAATTTTGTGATTTTTTGACCCTTCCCCGTTCCAACCAAATAAAAAAGCAATGCCGAAGCGGATTTGTCACGTACCTATTACCTATTTGAAATTCGAACCGAGTCGCATTCGACATTTTTATAAGATTTTATTAAATCCAAGTAAGAATATGTATCGCTAAATTTTGAATTAATCAATCTAGGGTTTTTTTTAAATTAAAAGTTTAAACTATTTCGTAACAAATATAATTTGCATATTTAATGCACTCGCTAATGAGTCATGAGATATGACTAATGAAATGAGACAATAATATCGAGATAGGTTGGTCTAGTTATTAGCATAGTTACAATAATTATTTTCGTGCTAGTCATTACATCATGATTATGCACCTAAGATAATTAATTAATTATATTATTTAAGTAAGTAAACTATTTGTGGTAGCTATACATAATACCTATGCACCGAGCGTAATGAAGATCTCTGTACAATGTACATAGTACCTATTATATGTTTATTAGTATAAGTAATGTACGGTACATTTTCCTAAGTACGGTCTGTTTAAATCCCTGGCTGGTTAAAATATTATCAAGTCAACCCAACCTGCCCACTTAAAGCACTAGTCTCCTCTCAGAATGAGAAGTGTTTGGCTGTAGTCCACCACAATCGAAAAGTGAGGATTGGCAACTTCACACAGCTTTGATAATACTCAGGCATGCGTAGTTTCCTTAATTAACTAATAAGAGATATTTAAAATAGCATAAAACGCACATACTAAGAAATGAAAATAACACGTCTGCTATATTAAAAGTGGGAGCCTGGGAGGTAATTTTATTTATCGTAGGTATTCTTCTTAGCAAGCTTTTTTAATTGATAGGTACCCATACCATGGGCAAGAAATAACTAGTCCGCCATCCTTGGGTGTCCGCCATATTGATTTAGAATGACGTCACTTAGCTAACCATGCATTATGTCATTCGAAGTTCAAACTAAATTTCGGTTGGGGATAACTGATTTTAAATTCAATTGCTAGATTTGACCTAAGCAAACACAAACATTGCAAGTAGAACATAACATTTTTACCCTGTGCGTTCCGCAGTCGGGTAAAAATACCAACCTCCAATTCCCGCCAAGTGTCGGCATGGAAGATGTCATCGCCGGGATAGAAGGGCGCCTTGCGTTGTAGGGGTGCCCGCCACGGGGGCTGCCAGCCGGTCGCCCCTACTAGTTCGGCTTGCCCGAGACCGCCTTCTAGGAACTTGCTGTAGTCTTGGAAAGTGGATAGACTTGACTCCTCCTGAAACGCATCCTGATTAAATTTTATAGGCAGGTGTAAAGGGACCTTGAATCCATTCGTAATCTACACGCTTGACTGCAATTTATAATAGCAAAAAAATATGAGCACTTCAAAGTTCAACATAAGGTAAAATGCTCCTAGTTTGCGAACGCTAAAATTAATAAGTACAGTACAGGGTACAGTCCTTTTATTGTCATACACGAGACTGCTCTAGCAGTCGTGACCACTTCGTACAGTCCTACAGTCGAGCAAATGAAATAAAAGGAAGTACCTGCTGACTGTTCTCCTTCGCAAGCTGTCGACATAATGTACATGATGCGACCCTCAGATTTCTTTTATCTAATGCAACTGCAGTTGAATTGTCAAATGCTCAAGCAGCTGACGTCTGCTTGAGCAGTTGACAGATTATAATAATTTAATGAACGTATTTTGTCCGTCAAAATATTTTCCATCTAATGTGTACGCCACCTTATAAATTATTTTATTGACTACTGGTGAACAGTGTACAAACCATTTTATACCCCTAGACAGGGGCGGCCTTAGCCATTGCGAGGCTCTGGGCAATAGATACTTGCGAGGCCCTATAGTTAATGCTTTGTGGAATTTATGTGAATTGAAATGATTTTTATTCATGCCCGCGACTTCGTCCACGTAGAATAAATTTTTAATTTCCCACGGGAACTCCTTAATTTTCCGGGATAAAAGGTAGCCTATGTGACTCTCCAGGTCCTCAACTATACCAAGTCAAAAATCACGTGGATCCGAGGCTCCGACCAACAAACCAAGAAACCAAAAAAAAGAACACACTTTCGTATTCATAATATTATTATTAGCATTATTCATAATATGATGATTGACGAGAAATGCAAAAGTATAAAAAAATTAGAGGTTTATTAATATTGTACCTACCTATATTGGATATTGACAAGCCTCAATATTATTTATTATCTCTAAAGGTTTAGCGATCAAGATTTTATAGCAAATAGGTAGGATCTTACAGCAAAGATTAGGTAATAAATCTATGATACAAATATATTAACATTAGTACTTTTTCTACTTGGGCATAAAAATATACTCTGTGGCGAGCTCTGGTGGCGAGGTCGCGAGTATCTTTTATGTTACTTGTCTCTGGTCGCGAGGCCGCGGCCGACTGCCATGCTTGCCACCTCTGATTGCCACCCTTAGAGGCCGCCACTGCCCATAGACCCAGGAAAGCATAAAGTCAAAGTTCGTTATGATGGCAAGAATAAACACACGCATCGTGTAGATTCCCGGTTTGTGGCGCATAAAGCAATCTACACGTAGCCGGATTCTACGACAACTACCGATAGTATCGGCACTATCGATAGCCAAATCGATAAACTAAACCCCACCAACCACACAGAACCTGCATCGTGCAATCCGTCGAGCGCGATTAACGTCAGTAAAGTCAGCAGCGGTAAGTCTGGCGCCGGATTCATTCGGCACGTGTGAATCGGCTCGCATACAGCTTTAACGTCCAATACCGGGTGCCGGCTTGATGCCGGATGAATCCAAACGGTACGTGTGAAGTGTGAACCTACACTAGGGTCAAAATAATTCTACGACGGTTAATTATTTACTATCTATGATTTACCGATTGCACCGTACATAGAATTTACCGACCACATGTATATCATACTTTATAGGCATAGGTACATTAAAAAAAAGGTCTACGTCCGTTTAAACGGTTGCCGATAATACGGAATCCGTGTGTGGCCTAGACTTGACCCGAAAGGAGAATTGTCATGCTACCGACATCGAATAACCTTATCTACCTGATTATACGAATGGGCTGTATAGACGCTCCGAGGGCGCACTGCCATCACATCTTTTCTAAAATCCGCATTGGCCATTGTAAAGTTCTTCAACACAAATCTATTAAATTCACGGTTTAAAAAATACAATAACGACTTTTGGCACTGGCTAATACATAATACAAATCATGCTTCACACGGCTGAGAACTAAAAGAAATAACTTGACATAAAGTAATTTGTCATCATATTTTACATTCTATTTTTAAAAATATTTTCATAATTTCCCTTTGGCGATGATTGATAGGCACCAGTAAAAAAAATAATAATTATTCCAAATTGCAGTGGCTAGCATTAGTAAAGACGGTCAAATATAGACTTAGAATAGCTGCACTTTTTGTAACTATCGCTTGAAAAACTGATTCAGCAATAGCTGGGTGGTATACTGTCCACTGATGACCATAGTGAAATTCTGCCCGCATGCTGATGGGCCGTTCACCAGATTTGGCAGATCAAAAACGTGATAAGGTTACCAAAAATGAACCATAATTAGAAAAGCTGATTCTTGTACAGTATTAAAGTATGTACAACCATAATATTTTTTTATAGTTTGTAAGTTTATAACGTTTTTGAGAGGTGATATCTAGTGAAAGGCCTGATGAAGAGCGTCTGTTTTTGTACTGTTTACATAGGTACTGGGTGTACTTTAATACTGTACAAGAATCAGCTTTTCTAATTATGGTTAATTTATGGTAACCATATCCAGTGAAAGGCCCATCAGCATGCGGGCAGAATTTCACTATGGTCATCAGTGGAGAATGTAGCACCCAGATATTACTAAATCGGCTTTTCAAGCGATAGTTACAAAAAGTGCAGCTATCTCTTATAGTATTATGTCCGGTTTCACATTCAAAAAATAATATTTAATAATTTATAAAATTAAGTTTCCAGTCAACGTGTTCTTATACATAATCAAAAACATTGTTGTGATCACCTTAAGATACTTTGATTATATAATTTGTAAGCATAGATTTATTCTTGGGTTCACGCGCTTCACCTAGGTACAATACCGCCCTTCCTAAAAACAATAGCTCATTTAATGCGGCAACTTAAATTTCGTAGTGTGTATTGACTATTTGAAAAGATACTGGTGTGCGTGACAATAGTGCTGCCAACTTCTAAACTTTTACCCGATTAATTGGAAAAAATGTGTTATGCACTTACTTTGGTACTACTATGAAAGTATATAATATCGGCAATTCATAACTTAGAAAATTTAGAAAGTTTTAATGTCAAGCTATAATAAATTTAAAATTAAGGGGAATATAAAATGTGTTAAATATTAGGATGATTATAGAATCAACTTGTTTATGAAATGAAAGTCTTAACTTTATTAATAGATGAAATTTATGTTAATTAAATATCTAAAATTATACATTTGAACAATACCGGTGACCTATCATTTTATAAAAAAACAAATGACAAATTTTCATTTCACAACCAACGTTTGCCAAAATTATGAATCAAAAATTCATCTTTATACGAACTAGTTCTATACCTAAATGATTTTTTTGACAAATTTTTTGCAGACAAATTGTAATCTCGTCATTTGCAATAAATAATAAATGACTACAATATTTTGCAATTGTAGTCATTTATTATTTACATTAATTATTATTACTGGCCTACTGATTCTCAAAAATATCATGACTTGGTAGATTTCTTTATAATTAAGAATATTTCCCGGAGATACTTAGATATTGAAGAAAAATATGATATGAATTCGGACCACTCCCAGATATTTTTAATAATCAATAAACATAACATTGTATTCAAAGAATCCAAACTTACTCTAGTGAATAAGAATACAGACTGAAGGAGCTTTAAAATAGAGCTAGACAGTTTTATAAACTTAAAGGTCCCTTAAAAATGTCCAGATCAACTTGATATGGAACTAGACAAATTCATAACGGACATACAAAGGTCGTCCTGGAACAATACACCACCGATTAAAAAATGGAGTGAGGAAAACAACTATCCTAAGGAAATTATTGATCTAATTAGAATTTAACGAAAACAAAGGAAAAAGTGGCACGTCTCTAGATCACCACAAGACAAAAAGATACTAAACAATCTCACCAAAACAATCCGGAAAGCAATCAAAGTAATAAGTGCTATCCCAATTATTCTGTGTAATTATAGTTTTTAAATTCATTATAAACATACTAGCTGATGCCCGCGACTTTGTCTACGTGGTTTAAGTTTTTTTTAGAATTAATTTTCCGGGATAAAGAGTAGCCTACGTCACTCTCGGTCCTCAACTATACCCATGGAAAAAATCACGTCGATCCGTTGTTCCGTTACGTCGTGATTGAAGGACAAACCAACAAACCAACAAACAAACACACTTTCGCATTTATAATATTAGTATGATTTAATTACTGAATAAGAAAAATAGGATACATGGGATGGGTAACGGATCCCCTAGAACGTGGTAACACTCTATGGCGTCTGACGGTTCGTGTATTTTACATTGAAATAAGTAAATTATTCAATATTTACTGATGGTATGTGATTCCAGTGTCTTTCTTATTTCTTGTTGAATTGTTTTTACACAATATTACTACGCAAAAAGCCATTTTACTTTTGTTTACTACCTATATTTGATAACAGACACGGCCTGTCAGCGTCAAACATCTGTTGAGACCAAGTACGCTAGCTTCGGCCGATCATAAATTGCCGCAATTTACTAGTATGCCGACGGTATCTAGGTGAAGCGCGCGCGCGAACCCAAGAATAAATCTATGTTTGTAAGCTACGATAGTCCTTTCTCTGTCTACGCCCTACGAATATTTATCTATGAATTTATCGGTCATTATATTATTCTTTTTAACAGCACCGAGCTACGGATATCTCGTGTGACCGAGCTCCCGCGGCTCGGCTATATTAAACGAAAATCGCCGGGCCGCTCAGCTGGTCCGAACGACTATGAATTACTCAACGACCTTTAAATTAGAATTTATTTTTCTTTGGACAACTTTGACCATAGAGAACTAAATATATAAAATTTTCTATACTTTGCAACACTCAAAAGATGACGTTCCTATAAAAAAACACACACACAACGCATTTGATAGGCATTTCTCTGAAAAGTGATGCAAATGTACTAAGTGTACTAAGGCGTGGGGGTTGCGAAATAGGAACGGCGCAAAAAGTGACCGTTGCATGGAACTAATAAGTACTACGTACAACTAGTACTTATTAGTTCCATGGACCGTTGAAATTCGTACAGTAGACAGAATATACGAGAATAATTCTATCGACTCATAACGTTGACACGTTTCTAAAGTTACCCACATCCAACTTAAGTGAAAGTACTTTTACACCTGTGCTTCTCAATGTATTTTTAATACTGGTAACACTTTCGGTCGGCCACGTTTCGCCAAGCAGCACAAAGTGCCAACCTTGTCGTCAGTAATTTTCATGCACATAATCTTCATTTTTCATACGACAGCCAAGGAATAGTTGTAAAAATGAGTGCACCACCGCCAGCTCCTGTTTATAAAATAGGGATAGTGAAGCAGGTAATAATATATCAATATTTCTCCACTCATTCGAATCGAACTGGGGTTCTCGCCTCGTGCTGCACATTTCGTTGCCCTGTTGGCACCGCGTTTACTATTCTCAGCATTGATCGATTTTTAGTTAGATTATTATTTAAATTTTTTTTGTGATGATGATAGGGTATGCTGCACAGATTTTACCTGTAATAGAATAGGCGAGACTACGAGACCGATCCAAAAAATCTTATTAGTTATTCGACATATTGATGGCAAGCTTGTGTTAAGTTGTTCCATGGTCATGGAATTGTTGTAGGTGCTATCTGGAGACACAGTTGTGATAAGAAAGCAGCCTCAGGGGGGCCCACCGCCAGAGAAAGTGATCGCCCTGTCGGGTATCACGGCACCGAAATTAGCCCGGCAAAGAACTGCAAACAAGTGAGTTCCTATAATTATAGTCCAATAATGACTTACATATAGCATTTAAAAAGCGAAATTCTTTTAATAACACAATGTGTACATACTTAAAGTTGTTATTCAGATTTTGTTCAGCATTTTTAATTCATATTTTCTTATGAGATTGCTTGCCAATGCTGTTTCTTAATAACTTATATATTTATCTAAATTAGATATCTAAAATTAGAACGGTGACTGTTTAAACCATCTCTATATAAAGCTAGATTTTGCATTAAATTTTGATAGTTTCGTAATTGATTCACAAAATTTTAGTGAAAGGAAAGGTCATGTAATATACCTGCCTATCCTCTTACCCTCTTCCTACTAAAGTACTACTTTCATGCTAGTTTAGCAGCGTACGTAGACTTTTAATTGACTAATGTATGATATCAATTTTACTATTAAGTATTCTAAAATATTTATTTGAATAAAAAGTCTAATGTATCTTAGATACAATGCATTCAAACGGGAAGACCATCAGGAATGTATTAACTTGCTCACTTATCAATTATTTTCTCCACTTCATGAGTTAATTGGATACATTTAAAGTATAAGAATTTCATCATAAAAAGAAGCATAACAGTGAAAAAAACTCCAAGTTTCAAGCCAGATGTCACATAATTCTCTTTTATAGTTGAAATGTTCTGTATTTGCTTATTTTAAAGACCTCCAAATCCTCTTCTGTGACTACAAAAATTACTGTTGATTATTATTTTACAATAATAATAATGTAATATTAAATTATCATCAATTACTGTCATCAATTTGTAGTTTAAATAATAATTATAATGTGACTTCTATTATGACATTAGCCTAGCTAGTTTTTGTAACTATGCTTGTTTTGCTTCATGCCACCATTAAAATAAGGCTTTACACTTATATAAGAAGGTAAGAACTTATTTATTTGTTCTTATAGGTCCATAAGACAGTATTTTTCTTAAATTTGTATCAGTATCATTAATTTATTTAATGATTAAAGTGTTAAATGGCTGATGAAACAGATAATATTATCCTGATATTTGAAATGCAACCATTTTGTCAGTACATAAGATAGTTAAGCCAAAGTAAGGTTACACACCAGTCACAGCAAGACTGACGATACTGATAGCAAATCCTATTGTCTAATAGACCTATTAGATTGATGTAGTGGTGTAAATACTATTAAGTGTGTAGTGGCATACATGAGGTGTGAGAAAATTTGAGTGTTTATATTACCTGAACTTCAGTTGAAGATTTTTACTTTCAATAAAACATGATTATTTCATTCTTCTATATATTCTATAGTGCTAATTTGAGTGTACACAATCTCAACTTAGCTGGGTTGCTAGTTCTAAAGTAAGCTTTTCATAATGTTGCATTAAACTGAAACTGAAATGGCACCTTTGGTTTTCTATAACAAAAATATAAAATGTTTGGATGGATGGATGGATGGATGTTTGTTTCTCAATAACACCAGAACAGCTGAATGGATCTGGATCAAATTTGGCACAGTGATAGATTAAAGACCTTAACAACATATAGGCTACTTTTTATCCCGGAAAATTAAAGAGTTCCAAGTTAAAGTGCGAACCAAAAAACTTCAATCCATGCGGACAAAGTCTCAGGCATCAGCTCGTTGTTTTATAAGTAGAAGTGTCATATACCTTGTCATAATTTAAGATAGAGTTTAGCGCAACTTTTACTAAAGCTTTAAATTAGTACCATTTACAGTTGTAAAATTGTAATGTTAACCGTGATGGACTTGTAGCATTTGGTTCAGTATCTATCATATATCAGTAGAGATATGTAGCAAACAGTAGAGATATGTATTCAAGTCATCAATTAATTGACTGATTGGATTGTGTTGGTACAGTCATATCTGCTTTGCTCCAGGTGAATAATAGGGCTTGCCAGTTTCATGTTACTGTATAGAAATACACAGTAAGCTGAAGTGTCCGCTGCCAATAAATCTGGCAGAAATTAGTGTGCAATCTTGCAATAATTCAATTTTAGACTAGTTTTATAAATGAACGTGGAAATATAGGCAGCAACTTCTGCTAGTTTTATTGCTAGTGGACACTCAGCAAAATGTGCATTGGTTCTTTTTATTAAAGATTTTTTTCATTGAATTGCACTGGATTTTTTACATAACCTGTTAAATCAAATGTTTTTTATTCAAATAAACTTTTACAAGTACTTTTGAATCGTCAAGCTAATTTGTATTATCATCATCTCAACCCATCATCGGCGCACTATTGAGCTCAAAATTTTTCACAAAATGAATAGAGAGTTTATGGATAGTTAAAGTGAAATCTTTTTACTTGTTTATTTGTATGGATCATCTGAATGTCTCATCATGACATTTACATTCCTTACTAACTTCATAACTAACTAGCTATTAATAATTTTGTTTAAAGAACCTGTTTATAATGGCTTAATGATGACCAATTGCATCTTTCTATCTATTGATTGTATACTGTACAGAAATGTGGCAAAAGCGAAAAGGCCTAGCGAATCTATTCTATTTAGTCTTAAGTCTGAATATTTTGGCTGAAATATGTTAATAATGAGACATGCTAGCAAAAAACCTAAGAATAATGTGTAAAAATTATAAAAAATATTTATCCTGAAATCATATAAGATTTTATGAACTTATGATTTTATGTTTAATATTTGTTTGATTGTTGCAGTGACATTGAAAGCAAAGATGAGCCATTTGCTTGGGAAGCCCGTGAATTCCTCAGAAAGAAGCTTGTTGGCAAAGAAGTAATATTTACAGCTGATAAACCGCCCAACTCTGCTACCAGAGAATATGGATCTTTATGGGCAGGGAAAGATCCCACGAAGGACGAAAATATGACTGAGGCTCTATTGGCTGAAGGTCTTGTTAGAGTTCGAGAAGGAGGTAGAAACATACCTCAACTAAAGAAACTAGTTGAAATCGAGGAAGTCGCAAAATCCCAAGGCAAGGGTATTTGGGGATCTGAACTTCAGGTAATACTTGAAATTGTGAACGTGTATCTCATAGTGACCTCCCAACCGATTTTCGGCTACGACCTGCATAATCTCTGGAATTGGCTATTTGTATGGATGGGAGATATTATTGTAATGTATACGTGTGTGCAAACACACACACACACATTGGTACAGGGTGAAACATCGCCATCTGCCTAATACTGGGCTACTGTCAAGAATTTTATGTCAGAAAACCCCATAAGAACAGGTTTGATTCCCGGTTCAGGAATCAACATCATTGTACGCAGTCAGATATTCTAACCAATGGTGCACCATGCACCTACATAGTGTCCTATACAATTGTTGATTGGCATTTGATTCAAGTGTCTCCAATTCATCATGCAGTTTTTATGACAACATGTATTGTTGTTGTTCT
Organism: Erebia aethiops; assembly: GCA_923060345.2. Taxonomy (NCBI): domain Eukaryota; kingdom Metazoa; phylum Arthropoda; class Insecta; order Lepidoptera; family Nymphalidae; genus Erebia; species Erebia aethiops. The sequence goes on along the minus strand of OV281079.1, from coordinate 5,582,037 downwards.
TTTCAGTTAGTTGATATAGTGTGTTTGTTATAAGCCTTACCAGTTAAGTGAACACATTTACTTGTTTCAGAACCATGTCCGAGACATCAAATGGACAGTGGACAATCCAAAGGCCTTTGTAAACAAATTCAATGGACAACCAGTAAAAGCAATTATTGAGTATGTGAGAGATGGCTCAACGGTCAGACTATGCTTGTTGCCGGACTATACGCCCATCACACTCATGCTTTCGGGAATTAGAGTAAGTACTTTGACCAAATAATAAAGTGACTTCAGATCAGTGTTAGATCAGAAATCTAAAAGTCCTACAGGGCCAATTTTGTAGAGTAGTATTCAAATTTATTAAATATCCAAACTTATAATTAATGCAAAAGAGGCTGGCATATAGGTATATGCAAAACTTGGTAAATTCTAAATCTTCGCAGATGAAGTCACAGCATCATTAGGAGCATCTAGTATCTAATATTCTTTTCTTAAAAATGTTTCTGTATTATAATACAAGTTCAATTTTTCCATGTTTTTGATACTTTATTAGTTTGAATTATTTTATTATTTCCATAGTGCCCTGCTATCAAACAAGATGGTCTACCAGAGCCCTATGCGGAAGAAGCACGATTCTTTCTTGAGTCCAAATTGCTCCAAAAAGATGTGGACGTGATCTTGGAGTCTGTTAACAATAACAACTTTGTAGGGACTATTCTCCATCCTCAAGGAAATATTGCTGAAGCATTGGTTAGACAAGGATTTGCAAGATGTGTAGATTGGTCTATAGCTGTCATGAAATCTGGTGAGTTGTTGAAGTATATGCTGTCATTTTTCCTTCTTCTTCGAGAAGTGGCTATGCAGGTATTCCGGAGCCGCAGTGTCACTTTGCCTATCTATTGTGATCACCACTATAGTTCCTGATACCACCTGCTACCAGTCATTTATGACTAAACCAAATGAAGGTTCATAAAATCATCTACAAAAAGCTTTTTATTTCATTTAAATAGACCCAATACTTTCGGAAATATGTCGATCGAAAACGTGCATGACAGAAAAATAATATGCAATAATTTTGCCTTTTTTTTAAAAATTCTTTATAGGCTTACGCTTAAGCACGATCACACCTGATGGGAAGTGATGATGTGGCCTAAGATGGGACGCACTTGCCTAGAAGATGCCTATCTGTAAAGCCTTTGTACCTACTCTTTTTATTTGAAAATGATCGATGCTTTAATACAATATAACTTAATCATGATATTTTTATCTACAAAACAACAACACACTTAGAAAATAATATTAGGTCTTTACCTATGAAATTGCCGTTTTGTATGGAATAAGTGAAAGTACTTATTTTTTCAAACTTTTTTATTTCTGTTATTCGAAGTAATCACCCATGCAATCGACGCATCTTTGCCAACGCATTGGCAGTTTATTGATGCCCTTCTTATAAAAATCAGCTGGACGGGAGGCAACAAACTCTTCAAAGGCATTTTGTACTGCCTCTCGGGAATTGAATTTTTTACCCACTAAAAAGTTTTCAAAATTTTGGAAAAAGTAATAGTCGGAACAAGGTCTGGTGAGTATGTCAGATGAGGGAGAGCTTTCAACCCCAGCTCTTGCAGCTTGGAGACTGTCTGTTGCGCAGTATGGGGTCGCGCGTTGTCGTGAATGAGCAGTGGGGACGACCGATTGACCAAAGCTGGTTGCAGATGTGCAAGCTTCTCCATCACTCTCTCCAGTTCTTCACAGTACACCTATTATATTATTATTTACATTCGTTCAAAGTTCTAACAACAACCAGGCATCGGCCGAAGAAAAACTAATTGGCTTGCGAATGCGAAGGGTGCGCGGGCGGCACGTTTATTTATTATTTCATCATTTATTATTTATTAGCCCACAATATATCTCTTCTGAGCCCTTTCATGTCCTTCAGTAAGAACCTGAACAAAATGCTGATCGATGCTATGTCTCGAAGTCCTTTCAATAATATGCAGGTATGCAATATGCATTTATCCTAAAAAAATGTAGTTCTAATAAAATGAACAACCAAAATCTAACAGCCATCTTGTAGATAATTTTATCAGATTAACTTTTAACTGTTAACACCATTCCGAACCAGTGGTAGATTCAAAAGCACTTGTAAAAGTTTACTTGAATAAAAGATACTTGATTTAAAATTCGATTACAAAATTCGAAAAGCACAATCGGCGAGATGTTTGAGAAGGGGGAGGGGGATTGTGGGAGTGGGGAGAAAGAAACCCACAATTTGTGCCTAAAATAAAAAATGCGTTATTTATTTAGGGGTTAATTTTTATTCATTCCATAGTATTGTGCTAAGTCAACATGACTACCATCAGTTCTTACACAACAGCAAGGTATATTTTGAAAACTATTTATCCTATCAAAATAAACTAAACACTATTTTATAGGTAAATTAGTAAACTTTGTACTAAGTCCTGACAGTTCTTTTCCTAACTCTAATCCTTCTTGAAATTACAAAACATTCACGGTTTTTACAAAGGTTTCATTTTTTAGCTTCACGTCAAGGGTCATCCCAAGATATTTGGCTGTATCCACGTAGGGAATTTTTTGTCCATTGATGAAAACAACGTGGTATTTCTTTGTTTTATTTGTAAAGTCAATTCTTCTTCTTCTTCTTCATGTCCTGGGATTATTTTCCGCACTTGAAACGCAGGCGTCCGATGTGCGTGAAAACCACTGGTGCGACTCCCTGCTAGGTCACTCCAGCCAACCGAGCTCACTCCAGAATGCAAGCAGGCCGCCCAGGTCGGCAAGGACTTCCGGTAGTGTTGCTAGGGAGCCAATGTAGCCTTCTCGTTGGGTGGAAACACCGCTGCACTCGAGCAGCACGTGTTTTGGTGTCTCGTCGCTCTCCATGCAGGCTCTGCATAGAGGGCTGTCGGTGATACCTAGAATAAATAGGTGTTTGTTTAGAGGACAATGTCCTGTTATCATACCTACAACTATCCTGAGTTTGGCTCGGATAAGTTGCAGAAGTTTTTTGGTTAGTGGTTTATTGGGGCTGGGTATCGCCTCTTTTGTTTGTCTGCAGTCTGTAGTGTTTGCCCATAGTTCGGCATGTGTACTTACGATTTGTTCCCTTATCCAACTTTTGTATTCACTGAAAGGTATCGGGACGATCGGGTCGGGTCCCGCTACCTTCAGGTTTGAGGCTCGTCGTGCTAGTTCGTCGGCTGCATAGTTTCCTATGTTTTCACTGTGACCTTTTACCCAGCCCAGTGATACTTGGTTCGAGTCGGTCAAAGTCTGTAGTGCATTGTGGCAGTCAAGTACGAGCCTAGAGGTAGTTGTGGTAAAGTCAATATGAATTGACTTTGTTTCATTTAACTTGATTCTCCAATTTTTAGTCCAGTCATACACTTTATTTGGCGCTGTTTCAATAGTTTCTGTGAAAATTCAAAAATACACGGTTTTTGAAAAAAAAAATTTATGGAATAAAGATTGGCATATTTCTCGAACTATTGGTCCTATGTCTAAATAAACCATAAGACTTTTTTGTAGGTAATTCAATGAAATGAATTATTCTTCCCAGGATTCTTCCCAGCTCTAATAGTTTTTGTGCAAATTGCAAATAACATAGGATTCTAGCAAGTTTTTTAATTTTTTTCTTACACAATATGTGGATATATTATAATATGTGAAATTATTAGTCCTATCTTTATGAACTACATTTTTTTATTAGTGGTTAAATGGTGTTTATTTTTACATCTGGCAGTTTTTTGCATAGTAGTTTTCTAGAACACATAAAATTTGGAAAAATATTGTTTTCATGACAGGTTTATTTCCTAAATTATTGCTGCTATCATAACAAACCAAAAACTATTTTGTAGATAATTTAACTCTATTTATTACTGCTTCAATTAGTTTTTCCTAACTCAATATTTTTTGGGAAAACGGTCAGGGGGATGTTTGAGGGGGGAGGGCGGGAAGCCCGCGTCCTAGGAGTGAGGACTTTTGAAGAGGTACTTCTCAGACCCCAAGGAACATTTGTGCCAAAAATCAGCTTGTCATTTTTTTTAGGGTCAATGTTTATTAGTCCCGTACTATATTTTGTTTACAGGAGCATCAGCATTGAGATCGGCTGAGAAGGCAGCAAAGGAAGCCAAACTTCGCATATGGACAAACTATGTGAGCAACGCACCTGTCATTGCTGCTAAAGACAAGGAATTCCATGCTACTGTCATAGAGGTCATAAATGGGGACGCTCTGGTTGTTAAACTGCCAAACAACTCGCAAAAGAAAATATTCCTGGCCAGTATTAGACCACCACGTGAAAAGTAAGAATATTTTACTTGTACCACTACACATAAAAAAATTAAAGATATGCGCCGAATTGAGAACCTCCTCCTCCTTTGGAAGGCGGTTAAAAATTAATGGTGTTGGTATTCCGAAACAGTGAAAGATTCACTTGATAATTCAAAAACAATTATTGAATACATGTTTGTGCATTTGTTTGTCCAATTGAGTTGAAATTTTGTATAGTTGTTGTTGACACTTGCGTGGAGGTTACCCGGGTGGTGGTGGTAATTTATGAGTATACACAAAAAAAAACATGAACAGTATTACATGAACACAAAGCATCTTTATTTACATTATTATAATGTAATTTGGTAAATTATAGATTGTTCAGTAGTTCTGTACAAATTGGCAACACATTGACTGAAATGTTTATTGTTTTTTTGGCATACCAACTCCTATTTTACCTGTCACTACGAAAAAAAGGTTTTTGTAAAATACCTTGCACACAAGTTCCTATTTTTTAATATGTTTATAGGAGCAGCCCAGATGAAGAAGGGAAACAATCCCCCAGACCAAAAGGATTCAAACCCCTTTATGACATACCCTGGATGTTCGAAGCACGTGAATTCCTACGAAAGAAGCTTATTGGCAAAAAAGTTTTAGTCATAGTGGATTATATCCAGCCAGCTAAAGACAACTTCCCGGAGAAGACATGCTGCACTGTCCTTGCTGGTGGAATGTAAGTAAAGGTTTTATACAAATACTAGTGGTCCGCCCCGGCTTCGCACGGGCTAGTCATCATAATAGTCCATACCTTATAATAGGCAGTTGGCACTGGAGAGCACATCAGGTTTTACATTAGCACTGCGATATCTCCGCAATGCCGTCCGCGCCCCGCCCTCGCCTTAACCTTATTTCTATGATATCTTCTCAGATATTCATCTGAATTTAATGGTGAATTTGGTCTATATTAAATACTTGAGATGACCAACCATTTTATTTTGATTACATATTGATATTTTATGTGATTAATACAACGCCAGTAAAAACACCTTCGAAAGTAAAGCTTTGTTTTAAATCAAATTAGAAAATCATAAAAAAATTTAAGAACTTTTTGAGAAGAAAATTTCCACCATACATTGTTTTTGTGTTACTTTTACTATTTACGCACGTCACGGAAGCTCTCGGTTTAATGCAGAATTGGTGATTTGGTTAGTTGACAAATTCCCAATAGAAAGATTTTCATAAATAAGTAATTTACAATTTCTTTAACAGAAACATAGCTGAAGCTCTGGTTAGCAAAGGCTACGCAACAGTGGTGAGGTACAGAAATGACAACGATCAAAGAAGTGCACACTATGACAAATTGCTCGAAGCTGAATTGAAGGCGCAAAAGGCTACCCTCGGTGTCCACGCGAAGAAAGACATACCGACCCATCGCATCCAGGACACTAGTGGAGATTCCGCAAAGGCCAAAAAGTTCTTCCCATTCTTGAAGCGAGCTCAAAAGACTGAGGCTGTAGTGGAGTTTGTAGCCAGCGGATCGCGTATGAGGCTGTACATTCCGAAGGAATCAGTTCTGGTCACGTTCCTGCTAGCCGGTGTCAACTGCCCGCGCGGAACTCGGCCGGCTATCGGTGGCGGCGGCGGCATGCAAGAGGCAGAGCCTTTCGGCGAAGAGGCGCTGAATTTCACCAAGGAAAGGTGCCTACACCGCGACGTCCTCGTCTCCATCGAAGAAATGGACAAAGCTGGCAACTTCATAGGCTGGCTGTGGGTCGAAAATGAAAACTTGTCCATCGCACTCATCGAACACGGGCTCGCTTCCATGCATCACACGGCCGAAACGTCGGAGTTCGCCCGCGCAATAAAAAACGCTGAGGAAAACGCCATCAGAAGCCGCATCGGCCTCTGGAAGGATTATGTTGAACAAGAAAAAGAGGTGGAAAAGGAACGCAATGCACCCATCCAAGATCGTATTGTGAAATATGAAAAAGTTATAATTACCGAAATAACACCTGAAGGAACTTTCTATGCTCAGAACATTGAGTTGGGCAACAAATTAGAGGCATTAATGGACAAGATTCATCAAGAACTCCAAGCAAATGCTCCGCTACCAGGTTCTTATGTGCCAAGGAAAGGCCAAATTTGCGCAGCACGCTTCACAGTGGACGACCAGTGGTATAGAGCGAAAGTTGAAAAGCTCCTTGAAGACAAAATGGTGCAAGTGTTTTACATCGACTATGGAAACCGGGAGGTTAGTAATAAATTATTTTACTAGCCTATACACACAACTTTGTCCATGTGGAAATCCCCTGGATTTCTAGCATAAAAGTAACCTATGTCCCTGAGCTGCAATCTATCTCAATACCAATTTTCTTCAAAATCGGTTAGTCAGATGGACCGCGCAAAGCATTATTTCGTACACTATGCAGGCACTAATGAGACACTGCACGTTGAACAGACATATTATGTTCAACCTCGATCTCCAGGACACAGATGTATGTATGTACCCATCATCCTGGTACTGCGATGCCAAGAAGTGGCTGCTGTTCTTGGTGGCAACTGGCATTTGGTATTAGTAACCATAGATAATGGTGATCACAATAGATCAGCAGCGGTGTGGCACTGTGTGTGTCTAGGAGCCCTGCATAACCAACTCTCCAAGAAGAAACTGCTTATATTATGCCTGTCATCTTGGATTCAGAAGTGAGCTCGGCTGGCTGGAGTGATCCGGCGGGAAGCACGAGTGGTCTCAGATACCGCGGATGGACTCATCTAAGTGCGGGAGAAACCCTCACAAAGAAGAATGCCTGTCAATCAATCAATCAATTGTCATGCAACTGGACCTAATTTATGGAAATGTTCCAGGTATTGAGTTCAACCCGCCTGGCGGCCCTCCCTGCCGGCACGGAGTCGGAGCCACCCTACTCGACAGAGTATGCGCTTGTGTGCGTCAAGTTCGCGGCCGACCCCGACGACCGCCTCGAGGCCGTGCGCGCCTTCTCTATGGACACGCTCAACAAGAAGCTGCTGCTCAACGTGGAGATACGCGGCTCCCCGTCCTCCGTCACGCTCGTCGACCCCTCCAACAATTCTGACATTGGCAAGGTGAGTCTGTTCATACAGGTCCCGCCTCGAGGCCGTGCGCGCCTTCTCTATGGACACGCTCAACAAGAAGCTGCTGCTCAACGTGGAGATACGCGGCTCCCCGTCCTCCGTCACGCTCGTCGACCCCTCCAACAATTCTGACATTGGCAAGGTGAGTCTGTTCATACAGGTCCCGCCTCGAGGCCGTGCGCGCCTTCTCTATGGACACGCTCAACAAGAAGCTGCTGCTCAACGTGGAGATACGCGGCTCCCCGTCCTCCGTCACGCTCGTCGACCCCTCCAACAATTCTGACATTGGCAAGGTGAGTCTGTTCATACAGGTCCCGCCTCGAGGCCGTGCGCGCCTTCTCTATGGACACGCTCAACAAGAAGCTGATGCTCAACGTGGAGATACGCGGCTCCCCGTCCTCCGTCACGCTCGTCGACCCCTCCAACAATTCTGACATTGGCAAGGTGAGTCTGTTCATACAGGTCCCGCCTCGAGGCCGTGCGCGCCTTCTCTATGGACACGCTCAACAAGAAGCTGCTGCTCAACGTGGAGATACGCGGCTCCCCGTCCTCCGTCACGCTCGTCGACCCCTCCAGCAATTCTGACATTGGCAAGGTGAGTCTGTTCATACAGGTCCCGCCTCGAGGCCGTGCGCGCCTTCTCTATGGACACGCTCAACAAGAAGCTGCTGCTCAACGTGGAGATACGCGGCTCCCCGTCCTCCGTCACGCTCGTCGACCCCTCCAACAATTCTGACATTGGCAAGGTGAGTCTGTTCATACAGGTCCCGCCTCGAGGCCGTGCGCGCCTTCTCTATGGACACGCTCAACAAGAAGCTGCTGCTCAACGTGGAGATACGCGGCTCCCCGTCCTCCGTCACGCTCGTCGACCCCTCCAACAATTCTGACATTGGCAAGGTGAGTCTGTTCATACAGGTCCCGCCTCGAGGCCGTGCGCGCCTTCTCTATGGACACGCTCAACAAGAAGCTGCTGCTCAACGTGGAGATACGCGGCTCCCCGTCCTCCGTCACGCTCGTCGACCCCTCCAGCAATTCTGACATTGGCAAGGTGAGTCTGTTCATACAGGTCCCGCCTCGAGGCCGTGCGCGCCTTCTCTATGGACACGCTCAACAAGAAGCTGCTGCTCAACGTGGAGATACGCGGCTCCCCGTCCTCCGTCACGCTCGTCGACCTCTCCAACAATTCTGACATTGGCAAGGTGAGTCTGTTCATACAGGTCCTGCCTCGAGGCCGTGCGCGCCTTCTCTATGGACACGCTCAACAAGAAGCTGCTGCTCAACGTGGAGATACGCGGCTCCCCGTCCTCCGTCACGCTCGTCGACCCCTCCAGCAATTCTGACATTGGCAAGGTGAGTCTGTTCATACAGGTCCCGCCTCGAGGCCGTACGCGCCTTCTCTATGGACACTTTCAACAAGAAACAGTGAAGCTCAATGGAGATACGGACAGTTTTGACACGCTCGACGTCGAGATAGACGTTCACGCTCTTCCCGTCGTTCACCCGACGGAGCGACTTCGAAGGAGCGAAGGAGGAAGGAGAGCGATTATATGAGGCGGAGGACAGTAGCGGTGGGGTACCGCCCATATTGTCGATAGCAACTGCTGCGTTGCTGCCACTCTGTTCTCTCCTCTCCACTCCCATTAAGCCGCAACTACACTTTTAAGTGTTTGCGTAAGTAGCTTAGTAACATAAGTAAATTTTGCGACTCATGTATGCAACTGAGGTAAATAAAACTTTCAAGTGTAATCATGGCATTACTCTATCCGCGTCTGTCGGTGTGACGTATGGTTGGCGCCAATCAAATAGCCGTCTGTGAACTGAGATGCTAGTTTACGCACCTCTCACGCGTAGGCGAGGCGACTATTAGAGTGGCGCCAGCTATATAGCTGTGAGTGTGTTGAGACTTGACAGGGTTAGTTTGTCGGCAGAACCTGGTGAAGGAGGGTCTAGTGCTGATGGAGGGCACGCGCGACCACCGGCTCCTGGCCCTGGCGGCGGAGTACCGCGCGGCGCAGGAGCACGCCAAGAGCTCGCGGCTCAACCTGTGGCGTCACGGAGACATCACCGACGACGACGCCGTGGAGTTCGGTGCGCGCCGCTAGCGCCAGCCGCTCCGGTACGACGCCACCGCCTCGCCGTCGCACGCGCTCTACTGCGCCACGTGCTCCGTGCCGCACGTGGAGCACGTCATCTACACTCTCCTCTACGACATGCTGTGAAGACGCCACCGACGTACCATTACTGAACTACACAGTGCAGATATACAGTCCATTTTACCTTGACTGCTCCGAAAGGCACACAAGTAGCTTCTTAGCGCATCGGACCCGATCATCGACCACATCCTACACCATCCTCTACCACATAACACCGTGACGGTTGAGTAATGTAGGAAGGTAGCAACACTCGTCCGTTTTAATACCGTGTTAATATACACGTCTGGATATACGTTCGAGGTCTTCCAAGCTTTCTAGCTATTTGTTAACGTTTTGGACGAGTTAAGGAAAACTAGATTTTTGACTATTATTATCCCATCTATTTCGGACTGCCTCCTTCTAATTAATGTCTCTTTTCTAAACAAAATAAATATAACATAATATCAGTGTAAATGTTCATAATAATAATAATAATGTGTGTGAGAAGAAACCGTCGACTCCTGTAGTGTTCTGAGTGGACTCGCGATCGTGCACGTATTCTTCCCTTATTAGACTGCATAATATGAACTCTGGTGCGAAATATAACAATCTTATCTAACGAGTGACAACCGATGGCCGTTGTTTTCGTACCTCTCCAATGCCGTAACCAATTTAGGTAATTATTGTCTACATATTTTTCTATTTCCCTAAGATTAACTGAATTATTAATATAATGAAATAGTAAATTATACTTTATATGTTATAGACTTATGATAGAGATGGCAATATGAATTGTCTATTTAATTTATAAAGTGATTAATGGTATAGAACTACCATATTGATACAATTATTACGTCATTATTTATTTACATGATGTATGTACCTAAAAGAAAATCACCTATATGTTGTGAATAACTTGATTTGTGATTGAAGAATTCGCTTTGAATGATTACATGTTACAGTTCGATCTCTAGGTTATTCTTGTTAGATTATACCTCGTGTTCATTCAATTATAAATGAATTACATTGAAAGTCAAGTATGCATACAAAAGTTTATTGTGTATGTGTATGATTAGCTAAGTGTAGATTACCTGATGTAATAATAATCATAAATGAAGTCTGAGCGTAAAAGTGTTTTTATTTTTACTTTATTATTGTTTATTTACTATACTTACAAGTTACACAGTATAATTTGATTAGTTTTGTATTTCGTACTTACGAATATATTGTTTTGAAAGCCTGACCTATCTGTCAGAGATGTTTTTTTGATACTTATTACAATTGTTTTCTCATCTCAAGAGTGCCACACAGTGCGTGGATTGTTGATTAAACTCGGTATAAAATAAAAAAATATTTAAGGAAATATTTCGTTTTTTCTTTTCGTTTTGATTTTAATATTTTTTTAGTTTTGATGGTGGTGGTAGGTACCTTTACAGACAGTGAATGACAGATAGTTTGATTTAGTTTGATTTTAATAATTTTCACACAAGAAATAATACGCGTTCTGGAACAACAGTTCCTGTTTCTGTTCCGGAATGCGCGTTCACATGGTAGCAGTACTGCGGGCTTACTATCATCGCTTAAAGCAGTATTATTTTAATCTTGTTGACGCTCTAGTTAAGAATTATAATGTTTATTATGGGGACGTCAAGGTACTTCATTTATAAAACGTCAATTTTAAAATAATACTGCTTTAAGCGATCCTCTTTTAATATAGGTACCTTCAAATCAAGAGTGAATAGGCATCTTCTAGGCAAGCGCGCTCCACCTTATGCTGCATCACCTCTTGCATGCAAGTCTGATTGCAGCCAAACGCTAGTCTATATATTAAAAAAAATATATAGTAAGCCTCTTGTTCTGCTCACTACTCTGCCCTCGCGTAAAATCGGCAAAGGCAAAAGGTCCCGAGACGAGATGTTTGGCGACGAGGACGTTTGGCGACGTCAGTCGACATCGCCCTACGCCATCGAAATCCATTGACGCAGCCAAAATACCATAAATTCAGCCAATCAGAGGTGATTGCGTTGTAGCAATGATTGATTGACCGAGCGAAGCGAAGGTCTCTGAGTCTACTTGGGTGAATTGGCACTTGTCCGTCCGTCCGTCCGTCCGTCTGTCAGAGCATTATAACTTCTGAATTACTGAACGCAATTACTTCAGCTTTAAATATAATATGTAAACCAATGGCCTCCCACCGAATATGGCTTAAAAAATAATAAAAATCTTTATTTCAGGGGGGCTCTCATAGAAGCGAATGAGAAGTAAAATATTTTTTATAAAGTTACATAGGGTTGCGGTATATCATTTTAAAGATAATTAGGAATAGAGTCCAAAAATATTTTTTTTTTAATTTTTCCCCCAAAATTAACGAAATGGGGGGGCTTTCAAAGTGGTGATTTTCTAACGTCCAAAGATGACCTCAGGACTCTAAATTTTCTGAAAGGATGAGCCTGAAACTTTATCAATTATTTCAATTATATCCTGTACTTGAACAACAAATACTAAAATTAGATAAATATTGTAAGGAAACAGAATTATTTAATTTTTAATGAGCTTCAGTATTTTTAACAGAACTTCACATTTATGTCAATAGATGGCGCCGCGAGGTCTTAGTTCGGGCGAACCACTAGTATAAAAGATACGCTTACGCGGTCCCCTGCTGGTCGCAACACATCTGACTTGACCTCACACATCACAAAATGCAGATCAGTGCGTAGAGTGCAAAGTGGACTGGTCTCTATTGCACTGCTTGCTTTTTTTAAATTTTTATTTAACTGGCACAGCTGGTTTATCGGCTCTGGAGTCTAGTACTTCTGAGCTCTGCACTGCTTGCTGGATGCAGAGAGAATGTAATCACTACGTGGCTGGATGGCTGGATCACAGGGCTGGATGTACAGACACAGGTACAGACATAAGGGAAGCTGGATGATTGTATCATAGATTGTATATATTTCCCACAGATATATCCATAGACCTTAATTGATATTTTCTAATCTGTTTATTACTGACAGAAAATCTGGCAAAATCAAATTTCATTTCATTGTTCCTCATATTTTCCAAATTATTTTTGGGTACCTAGGTTTTTTGATTTACCAATAATGTTTTTGTAATTAACGTTGTAAAAATTTACATTAAATAACTGATGCGAATTCTAACATAGAGCTTTTCAGCCTCTGATCATTTTATTAGCTCACGCGGGCGCTAGTAAAATGCAGGAAGTGGCGCATCAGTAGTGAGTACCTACTTGCCTATTTCATGTACCTACTTCTCTCTCTGTGTCGTATTCCTCAGGGGTCGTGAGTCGTGACCCCTTTCCATGAATCATTTAATAGAATCGCATGGGTTTTCTTGTGATAATGATGCGGTGGGTTCCCAGATCCTTCCGCGAGTCTATTCCGCTATTGATGGAGCTGGGCATCACCGGCTTACTGAACACGGCCCTCGGAATGAGAATTGTCGAGGCTGAGTTTGATGTGGGCTCTTCGCAAACCAGGGCGCGTTTGGAACCCACGTAGTTTTAGTTTTAAGATACCGTAGTTCATCACGTTTTACATACATATAGTTATTTTGACCTTCAAAAAGTTTAGGTATACTTACTTAATTTGAATAAACATAATATGTACTTTGAACTTGAGGTCATAGTCCACCACGCTGGCCTAATGGCTTCACATACAGAGCATTATGGAAAATTCCTCACGAAGATTTCCTTAGCTGCTAAGTTTGAGATATTTAACTATTTAAAAGAAATACGCGTCGAATAGAGAAAAAGGAAGCTAGGTCCTTCTTGGAAATCAACTCCGAAAGACGCGTGCTCGGGAATCTTACCTCAGACCCCGAATTAGAGGCAGAAGTCTTGACCACTTGGCTATCATAACTCTTGATTAAGTAGGCATTCTTTATATTATGGCTCTAAGGTGAGATCTATAGAACGAACTTTACCTTAAGACATTGTTAAAACGAGACAGATTAATGTTACTCACATAAGTCCATCTCGTTTTAAATCTGAGTAGAGTCTAAGCCAAGTTTACTGTCGCCTAAAACACAGGTTTATACCTTCCTTAGGGACAGTTGGTTTTTCTGTATGTACCTATTCTGTTATGTAAGCACTATTTTTAAGAATACTATGTAAGATTGGTAAAATGCAGAACATACTCGTATTTTTGTTTTTATATATTTTGAGATCAATAAAAAAAAAAAAAAAAAAAAAAAAAAGTCAAATTAGGTACGCTCTATAGATCTCCGCATTAGTCTCTATATCTTTTTGTTTTATGCAGCTATTGCCCCAACAGCATTTTTAAGACGGACATGTGTATAGAGGCGTGCAAAGAACTCTCTGATGTAGATGCGGCGGCTTTTAGCTCGAAGCGGTCGCGCTGCGCGATCAGCGCAAGGCGTCGAAAGCGTAAGAGTTATTAAAATACTTACCTAACTACTCCAAAAAAAACTTAAATAAATAAATAAAGCTTTTATTGTATTACAGTTTTGTTCTCGTATACATTATCATATTGGACTAAAGTTTATTAGAATAAAATGTTTTTTATTCTAATAAACTTTACAAGTGCTTTTGAATCGTCTCAAATGAATTTACCACTGCTTTGGAATGCCATTCCATTGCAATGGGGGCTACCGCGTTTGAATTTGCCGCTAGGGGCGCTAGTGTAGAGTGAGGTCCCCGAAATGTCAATTATCACTGGGCTTTTATCGCGGGTCTAATCATTTAATTAAGGTTGATGACAAGGGTCTGCCCGCGAAATTCAAATTTAATTTGGTTTTTCACAATTTGTAAACTTATACGACAAAGTCGGCTTATGGCATTCAAATTGCGAGCCTAGGAATATCATCTTCACAGGTTTATATAAAAATCTTTACTTGAAAGTGCCCAGTTTAAGAAATTAGTCAAAATAATGATTAATTTGTGAGTAACTCACGTCAAACTCATTATTTTGACTAATTTCTTAAACTGGACACTTTCAAGTAAAGATTTTTATATAAACCTGTGAAGATTACAAGATGTAAGATACGTGTCAATGAATGCCAGTGTTCTGGTTCTGTGCTTTGAAAGCGGAGCTAAGAAAAAGAAGTGCAAAATTAAGCGAACTGAAAGAACAGCTAATTCCGCGGACTCAACTGGTGAATGGTGGACGAAGGCCTTTCCTTTCCCCACACCCTTTCCTCAGCCTTCATCATCCAGCCACTATCCGTCACCATATTTATATTGCTCTAGGCTTTTCGCAGACAGCAAAATCTTACCACTTCAGCTTGTTGATGGTTTGTCTTATGTTAGTAGGTACCTACTCCAATGGATTTCCTCATGGACGCTGCTTCAAATAAAAGACGACCCATTAATTACTCCGAATAGGTACCTAACTATATAGTCCGCACACGAGCTCCGAGGCATCCTATGGAATGTTAAAGTAATGACCTAGGTCCTAGAGTTGTTTATAGTGCAAAACAAAACTGCTATCGCAAAATTACACGCGTCAAGCTCGAAACTAGTGCTGGGAGCGAGCTGATATGGAGCGACGATCGGGGGTGGCGTACGGCCGTCGTTTCTTCAGACCCCGATTCCTCGAAGCTCGTGCGCGGACTAGGTACTCGAGTTTTAGTAGATAACATTTTCCTCTATAGGTGCAGAAGCTGGAGACATGTCCCAGCCGACCCGTGTTCGTGTGCCGCGATCGCGATCTTCTCCTCAACGGTAAATTATGACACCTAATAATAGTAGTTTGTGATATAAGGGCGGTAAATAGGTTTTTACATACCTACGAGTTGACTAATGTCAGCCCGATGACGCCAGTCGAGGGCTGACCATCGTCACGAGTATGTAGAAACCTTAACGCCCGTGTATCACACGATATTTTTCAATACATTTGTGAGAAAACTTGAAAATAAAAGTCGAGTAGGAAGGTACTAGGTACCTACTCACTAGAAAATGGCTTTTCACGCCCATACTTAGTCGAGATTTTTGGCGGCTATTACATGCGCGATTTTTTTCTCACAGCTAAAATACCTAATTGTTGATTTAATTTTATGATCCCACATCACTTAAACCACATAAATTATTTAATAATTTATAAGAAATATTCAATGAAACTTTTAAAAATAGCGCGCACAAATTAAAGATTTGTATGAATTGTATCTACGGCGCGTTGTTGTAATTGTTTTTTTTTTAAATTGGCTTCATGGCTCTAGGTTCTAGTTCTTAACTCAGTAACACCCTGAACTATTCAGCCTTTACTTTTTTGATTTATAAAACCTAAAACAATTTTATTTAATCATATTAAATACAATTTTTTATTTAATGAATTTATTTCATCAATTCACATCTAAATGTCATTATTTTTTAGGTTTTCTACGTACAAAGTCAATATCATTATGAACCTTCTTGCAAGAAAACTTTTTATTTAGAAGTAACGCGGACTTACAAAAATTAAAAAAAAGTGCATGAGGGCGGTAAATATTTACTGCACGAGGGCAGTAAATTTAACTTACAAGCCCTGTTTAATGCCTCTGTAAGTGCATTTTTCGAGCAAGTGTATTGAAAAGTAATATTTTGTCAATGACAGTTTAGCGACTATTATTTTATCATACTATATGACGTCCGCGACTTCGTCCGCGTGGATTGAAGATTTTTGGTTCCCGTGGGAACTCTCTGATTTTCCGGGATAAAAAAGTAGATAATCTATCTCCATTTCAGATCAAGATCAAGAAAAACCTGTAGTTTTTGCGTTAAAGAGTAACAAACTTACACCCATACAAACTTTCACCTTTAAATGATAGTCTGCCTTGAAAGTAAAGAAGATCAGCGGAGTTGGACAGAACAATTATTTTGTACGGAATTCGCTGAACAACTTTAGGTACTTCTACGTTTTCGCTTCCGTATCCGAAAGTTTAAGTGTTCCTATATACTGTTTAGGATACCCGACCAAAGCCCGCAACGTACGCGCAGCCCGTCCAATGCTGGACTGCCAGTCACCTCCATTAATACCGCGCCAGCAATCATCTCACCATTGCTCAAGTTAGTGAATTTGAAAACTTACTTAAATTCCAAGAGAGGTAGTGGCGCAAAAGCCGATTCTGTCACGTTCCCTGAGGTGACCCTAACTATATCGTTCAACGTAAAAAAATAATATACCTCGAGGTACTGTACTGTGGTACCTGGTAGTTAAATTATTGTTGCACAGCATCGTGACACAAGATATTACATAGAGTAGTTAATTACTTAGGTACTTACTTTTCTGTCAGTTCAGTTATGAGGATATGTTATAATTTAATCAATATTATAATATAATTATAATTTAAAAAATTATAATGTTATTAGGTGATCCAAATTTTTTAAATGGGCTACGCCAGAAGAGATTACGTGCCTATCTTCGCAGCCTGCACATAATCCAATAGTTGGCACTACTAGTAGCGCAGGAAGAACACGAAGAGCCTGAGACGCGATTACGAACTTTTCTCTGAATTACGCTATATATATACGACTTCCAAAGATCAATGGTTGGACCAGCGGTCCCCGAGGACAACATCCGCTTGGAGGTTGATCATCCTATTGTTACGGTCGAGCCATATCACCTTCTCCCGTACACCGGCTATTATATAAGACACTTACCCGGAGCTTAGTAGCTAGGATTCAGACAAACGATTTATGTAACTAGATAGGTATCCGCAAGTTTTTGAAACGTAAATTCTTGCTTCTTATTTATGTAAGTACATAAATACTAATCGATAGCAACTGCAGCAGTAACGTACCCGGCGCCGTTGCATTCTACTCGCCCCTACCTCCTTCCGCGCCGATGTACCTGGTTCTTCTACCGCCCAATCCTGAACTTCTAAATGGAACCAAGACCTGCGATCCTAAGCCACAGGTAAATATAATATATAATATATTATCGCTTGCCAAGAGGTATCTCTACCCCCTTGCCTATAGAAGTCCAATTTCCTCCTTCCTTCCTGTCCTAGGTGTTTAATAAAGATGAATTCGCGTTACCAGTTTTATACCTAAGTACTTATTCTGAATAATATTGTGTGGATTCTGACTAATTCCCTCTCATTGCGTCGTATTCCTCATTGCTGAGGGTCGAGACTCGTGACCCCTTTCCATTAATTACATAATGGTAGGGGTTTTTTTGGGATAATAATGCGGTGGGTTCCCAGGTCCTTGGGTAGCCCCTATGTTACTAACGATTATTATCAGATGCTAGTGATAATAACCGGGACCGACGGCTTAATGTGCTGTCCGAGGCACAGAGGAAACGAAAATACCAAAGCAGACGGTTCAGATTTTAATGGGGCGTAGGCCAAGTCTTGTACAAGCAGAGAAATGAAGGAAAATAAAATACTAGACCGGTGTTTATTGGTCGAATCTACGAATTCGTCGTAATTTCAGTGTCTTATTTAATCTTTCCAAGTTATGGAACACTAAACATGAGTGGGTAACAATGGCGAATTCGTATTTTTGACGTTTTCAAAAGAAAAACACGTTATTTTGACAGTGACTGTCAGCTATGACATTTGATACATTTCACGCCTACTGCCTTTTCTATGGCTGAAGGTTGCCATCTTGGAAACGTATCGAAAACTTGAAATACATTTTATTTCTGCTCGTTATTTACTTAACTGTTCTAAATTATTATATTTTTAATACAATATATGTATTTTCCTCTATTCATGGTAGAGTGTACAAGAGTAGGCCTAAATGAATCGACTGATATGCATTGTCACAACTAGGCCATTCGTCCCTCCAAGTAATTATCAGGTGAGATCGTAATCAAGGGCTAGCTTTTAGTGGATAAAATAAATAATAATACTTAAATAAATAATTAGAATCCATCAAAATGTTTGAAATGTAGGTACCAACCAATTACCTACGTCTTTATTATTGTGAAATGAATAGGGAAAGAAATCTATCAGCAATAATTCGAAGAGGGTCGTGCGATACGTGATTCAGACTGTACTGCGAGGGGTTTACGAGACGGTTGCAACTCCACCGCCCCCTGAAGAAGGCACGGTCTATAGCACCTTGAACTCTGAATACATTTCACCGGCCAAACCTTGTCCCGCATTCCATAATGTTGGGTCCCAAACCAAACCGAAAAGTCCTTTCAACAGGTAAGTAGAGTAGAGCTAGAGTAGGTAGGTATAAAGACTCTTTCCAACACTGCAGGCAGCCGACGTGAGATAACGTGAGGCGGAGAGCCTAAAGGCGATTTTATCCTACCGGTACAATGACTGCCTCGTTGGTTAGCATATGTGCGACTGCGGCCGATGAGGTCCCGGGTTCGAGTCCCGGGTCGGGATATAGCGAATGTTGGGTTTTTCTGGCGAGAAATTCTCCGCACTAGCCCGGAGTTTGGAAGGTGGTGGTGTTTTAACCCCGTGCCTCGGAGAGCACGAAAGCCGTCGGTCCTGCGGCTGATCTCTCTCCGGTCGTGTCGGATTTTCCGTCCCATCGGGCTATAAGAGTAACGAAACAGTGAGTGCACCTGTGAATGCGCACACACTTGCGCACTATAATATCTCCTGCCGTACGCAGATGGCTATTCTCTCTGGAGATTGGCCGCCGCGGTGCCTGAATTTCGGTCGGGAGGGCATTATTTTATTCTGACGAAATCTCCAATCTCAAGGTTGGCCAAAGTATATAAACAGCTGTTATTGAACAAAGGTACTAAGTTTATTACTAGCATAAATGGAATTTTAAGTATTATTACATTTTTCAGACCATCGACTGCAGCTACAGTCACAGATGATCTTTCGATTTCAAGTGGTATTATTTGATTTTCATTATTATTAAACTATATTTTATTAAAAACCCCAGTAACTTGCCGCTGTGCAAGTTTACCAAAGCGCCCATGGGTTATGCGGTAGGTACGTAGCTATGCAATGTGAAATGTCATGCATCCAGCCATCATCATCATCCATGTCATATATTCAGCCAATCACAACAAACGAGACTGAAATTGATTGATGCAGGTCCTACTTAACAGGACGGTTACGCAATTGTTGTGTGTAAAAAAGTTTATCACTAACCACTACAGCCCGTTAACGTCCCACAGGACGAGGAGAGAGGGAATTAGAGATTAGATCCACCACGCTGCTCCACCACGCACCCATGTCCACGCACGTGGGGGTTAAGGCCCTGTGTGGCGTAAAAGGGGGTTTTTAAAAGCAGTGTATCCATCAAACGTATGCTTGTAAAAATAATGTGCTGTTTTCAAGACCTTCGAGCAGCCATTGATGCATCTCAAAACACAATTTAAAAAAAATCTCTGCATTGAAATTTATTTTAAACATACCTCTTAATTTGCCTTTTAAAGCAATTTTTCTCCTTATTTGAAACCAATAATTAGCTCTAGAAAATATATAAGATAAAATTCATATTCCTAACTCAAACACATTGTCGGATTCATTTGTATTGAAAAGTAAATATTATTTTTTTTACAAATGATTTCATGCATTTTTTGCGACATGCGCTTGCTCGATTTCACCCCCGCGCGCCTTTGTTTTTCACCTCGTGAGCTCACAGGCGAGTTTTACGACTAATATCATGTTAGTGATAATAACCGGGACCGGCGGCCACCAACTTTCTAATTCTGGGCTAGCACTGAGAATTTCTTAACTGAAAAACCAATAATACCAAACAATTTTTATGCCCGACCGGGAATCGAATCCAGGACCTCGTGATCTGCAGTCGACCATGCTAACCGAGGCAGTTAAAAATGTTAGTACTACGTAATTGCCACGGAACTTTTTTCGTGGCGCGGACTCATTTCGAAATATTTTTGTAGAAGAGTGTTGCGTGGATTGCGATACAACGTGCGCGTGGGCGGGCAACGTGCGTGCGCTCCGCGAATCTCACGTGCGCCTCGTGTTACGGCAGCTGCAGCAACTGCGAGACATCGAGCGTCTCAACCGCACGCTGCATCGCGCGCACGGCTCCGCACACGCGCGCACTGTGAACGCGCCTCAACCCGCCTCGTGTGTGCCGCAGTCGGCTTGCTTGTAACCACCTGTCTCAGACGCGGACGCCTATCTTGTATCCGAATAAAACTAACCGAAAACCCATGTTGACTTTAAATATTATTGCCCAACGACTAAAATGGGATATTTTTATCCTGATTAATTAATACAATAATAAAAATAAATTCCTAATTAATTATTTCTCATAATCGATAAAGCTAGAAAATATCGAGCTAAGTAATCCGAGACTACCAAAAATTAAATAACTCTACTCTAACGGACCGAGTCCGTGTATCTTACTTATAATATTATAAATGCGAAAGTTTGGATGTATGGATGTCGGTATGGATGTATGGATGTATGGATGGATGTTTGTTACTCAATCACGCCCCAACGGCTGAACGGATCTGGATGAAATTTGGCACAGAGATAGATTATAGTCTGGAATAACACATAGGCTACTTTTTATCCCGGAAAATTAAAGAGTTCCCGCGGGAGCCACAAAACCTCGATCCACGCGTACGAAGTCGCGGGCGTCAGCTAGTAATATATAGGAGATGGTCCTCTTTTAGGTAATCAATTATTATTAGTCCGAGATCCGCATATACCCCGACCTTCACCGAGCTGGATAATGGATGAACATATTTATTTATAGGTTTCATCCATTAACCAGCTCGGTGAAGGTCGTTCTACACAGGGATCTTAGGCTATACCTAAAGGAATTTCAAGAGCCTTCGTCGAGTTTAAAGAACGAAAGTATTGAATAGCGTTAAAAGAAATCATAAAGATAATATTTAGGTATAGATATGACAAGATGACCTGTTAAGTAGGTTATTTAAGCGAAACCTTTTCGAGTTTCGAGCATTAACTTACCAAATCGATGGTTTCGAGCAATAATTCGTTAGTACTAAGTATGGCTGCATTTTCAGTGGGCAGCGGACGGTAGCGGATGCGCGGTTGCGATACGCTCGCGCCATACATTTTGTATGAAATGTTTTCGGAGAGGAAAACGCGGCGGATCCGCAAATGGCATTAGCGGATCACGTTTTTCCGCTCGTGTAGGGTATAGTAGATATGGGCGGCGTATTCCGCTGCCAGTCACCGAAAATATAGCTGTGGAATGCTGCGTTTCGCTTGCGCTGCCCGCTTCAGCTTATGAAGCTTTTTGACGACCTCCGTGGCGCAGTGTGTAGCGCTGTTATCTTAACGTGCGGAGGTCCCGGGGTCGCTTCCCGGCAGGGTCAATTTGGGAATTTATAATTTCTGAATTTTCCCTGGTCTGGCCTGGTGGGAGGCTTCGACCGTGGCTAGTTACCACCCTACCGGCAAAGACGTGCCGCCAAGCGATTTAGCGTTCCGGTTAGATGCCGTGTAGAAACCGACTAGGGGTATGGGTACGTACTCTGTGGTATGGGTTTAATACTCGTATAACTGCCATGCCCCTAATAGGTTAGCCCGCTACCATCTTAGAGTGTATCATCACTTACCATCAGGTGAGAGATCGCAGTAAAGGGCTAACTTGTAGTGGATAAAAAAAATTAAACTGTGTCGATGGCACTCCGCAGTGCGCATCAGACTCAAGACACATGCGATTTGATTCGATACAGCTGTAGTCGCAAGTACGAGCCTTTTTTTGTTCCTAGCAGAAGCATGATTTAAGAAAATGAGTATATCCCAGTGGTCAGATTGGTGGGTTAGACTAGTCTGAGAAACGGGATTTAAAATTCTCAGTGGAACTTTTGTTCCCGCTGGTAGCTTCGTAACTTGACTGGACTGAATTCAAAAAAACCAAACAACAAAAAATTAAACCATAATATATTTTATTAGCATTTGTTAAATATACCCATTTTATGAACATTCACAAGTAGGTACAGCCTTTGCCTATGGTAAAGTATTCACTGACTCTGAGCGATCTCGAGGAGGCTCGTGTAACAGCCGGATACGAGACAGGCCATGCCTATAAAGACGATGAGGATATCGCGGAGGAGTCGATAGTGGCAGATACCGTATTTGTCGGGATACCACACACAGATGTCCATGATGCCTGGGAACACGATGGCTAGTAGAGACAGGCACAAGGCACCGAAGAGGGCGATGAATGGGCCGAGTTTCGGAACTGCTACCGCCAACGCCCCTGCGAAATTACAAATATTACCACAATGCTCTCGGCCAGTGGCGTGCATGCCATAAAAGCTCTGCTTAGTACTTACCCCTGTAAGTTATATTTTAATAAATGTTTGTTTTAGGCGCAAGAAAGTACCCATTGGCTTGCTGGCAAAGAGGCATAAAAGCTCACTGCTTATTTTGAAAAATAAATATGTTCTTAACTAATAAGAAAACATCTTCTATATTAGATATCGATATTTAATTCTTAATAATATTATAAATGCGAAAGTTTGTCTTTATGTCTGTTTACATATATGGTACATGTACCTATAGATTGCATGTTCCGGCAGATATCAAAATTATTTCAATTAAAGATTTAATAAGTCAAAATCCACGCGGCTGAAGTCGCAGGCATTATTTTTATAGTATCTACCTAGATAAGATTGTAATAATATATGTAGGTACATCAGACTCACACGGCCATATAACCAGGAAGATCCGCAGCGCGTAGTCGACCAAACGGGCTTTCTTGTTGTCGCCCAACGATTTTTTCATATTTTGCCACATTATGTTATACGCAACGAAATTCTGCAGCGGGAACGTCAAAAGGATTGCGAATGCGATGATAAGTTTTGCAGCCTGCGCTTTTCTGCAAGAAATCAGTCCTAATCAGCTTTGTAGGTATAGCTTCTATTTTTATACAGCTTTGATGAAATTCACTCACTTTTGATCGTGGGGTAGGTTGAGAGTGAGGGAAGCTTTGATATCGTCCCCATACTTGAGATAACCGAAAACACCCATTAACACGTATAGAGACATGATGATCACCATGCCTACGTTGAATAAGCCCAACGGTCCGACAAATTGCTTTGGCTTCTCCATGTTGTACTCTAAGGCCAATACCTAAAAGTTAAATATAAAGCAATGTAAAACAGCCATATTACCACAGCATGGAGTGGTGTAGATGCGCGGCTACATTTATATCAACTTTAACATATATTTACTTCAGCTTATGGTTGAAAATGTTATACCTAATGACAATAAGCGCTCTATTAGTCCTTTAACGCGTTTGGTCTGCGCCACAGATAACGGAAACAAGGTTCCGTTTCCGTTATTTGTGCTGCGCTAAGGTCATCCTATCAACCCTTTATTCGGTAGGTACTGGAAACTGGAAAGATTCTGGACTCGTCAGATAGACAATATCTATAACTGCTGAAGTACAATCAAAACGATGCTTCTAAAAAGTTCCTATAATATTATCATTTAAGTTGGTAAGTACGTAGGTACAATAGGAATAGAATAAGTAATGAAGTTAGAAATAATATCGAAGGATAAGTACTGACCACACCCACTGCTTCCAATGCAAACAATGTGGTGCCGACAAAAACGGGAATCTCCAGAAAGCCTTTGAGTTTTAATTTCTCTTCCTCCAATGTCACGTCATCTTCGATCAAGTAGAAAAACACAAGAATGAAGCCGAGTAGGGTGACCACGTTCGAAATCGACGAGAACGGCGTCAACAGCTTGAGATCCTTGACGAGGCCCATCAGCGTCAGCGGTATCACGAGGAACACGATGTGCAACCGCAGGGATAGCTCTTGTCCGTAGTAATCGCACACCTTAAAGGGTTGAGCAATTTATTCTTCAAAAGTTAGAAGTACCTATTAATTATTATATATGTTTAGGCATATAATGGGGCAAATAAAACACTAACTTTAGCAAATTATTGTATGTGATAAACTAGTATTGCGAAGTGACCGGGCGTCTGCGCCGTAACACCTACCCACCAGCGTGTCGTGTCGTATCGTGTCAGAAACTGTGCGAATAGCTAAAAACTTTACTAAGTACATGTATATTAGAGTCACTACACTGACTATTTTAATACAAAATTCCCATACTTACTAAGCACTTCTTATGTAATAATTAGCGACTCTAAGTGCGGCAGATATAGTGATAAAAATGCGAGACATCTCTCATAGTAGGTACCTACAGCTATCATAGGTAAATAGTTGATTTGCTCTTTGCGATTTGACCTGCTTAATGCACAGACGGACTAGACGAAACTATATTGGTTCCTTGTAACCTTTGTAGGTACTCCTTTCTTGTTGTTTCGATGGAACCCTAAAAAGATAGCTACAAAAAGATCACCTGTTTTATGTTCTCAGCAACAAATACACAGTAGATGGTGCAGATACCGATCTGCCACAGCACAAGAGTAGTGTCGACAAAGTAGTAGTACATTTTTGCAGAGAAGCGCATGCATGGCGGTCCGTCCCGGAGGGCTAGCATCATCGACTCGGGATATTGGATATAGCCACGCCGGTGTCGCTTGCACAGCTCATATTGGGCTGCAATCTGATAATATTGAGTAGGTAGGTACATAAATTTGAATTAGGTAAGTGGTAAACCTTTGTAAAACTTGCGTCTACCTACCTACTATTCAAAGCGCTACATCGTCCATAGAAAAATATTGGTGAACGAGTCACCTTCAGTAATACAAAGCACAGAGAGAGACTCTCCAGCGGCCCAGGGTTCAAATTCCCGATCTCATAACTTTTCATAAGTTTTAAAGTATGCGCGCTCCCAAGGTATTTTCAGATTTCCTATTCGAGTGAAATAGGGGACTAGTATTAGGCTGAAACTAGGTGGACGGATGATCTCAAGCGATTAGCAAGCAAGCGGTATAAGACCATGTCTTGTCACCTGTGAAGATAAATGCAAGAAATCTTAGTCCAGAGGAGGACGTTTATCGGTCGAGACAAGAAGGAGGGAGGAGGGCATTGCTAGTACTAAGTAGGTAGTTCTTAGGGTTGCGTACCTAAAACCTGTACGCTTACTCTGAGTTTTTACATTGCAAATACGATTGATCGACGTGAGAGCTCACCACGCCAAGTGTAAGCGAACGTTAAAGTAAAATGTTGTCTACCAATGTCTACCAAACCTTATTTTTCTGCTGAAATAAGATATTTTTTCGAAATAGTCGATACTTCCGAACATAATCTGACCATTTTTCAAAATCAGTCATCATGCCTATCGTGTACTTCCTTCTTCTTGGTATTTTCCATATATTATATGTGTTCTTTATAATATTGTGTACAAATAATGAGTATAATATTGGAACTTACGAGAAGCTGTATACAATATGTGGCGAAGCTGCCGATCAGCCCAATTCCAATGACGCCGAATATGATGCCCACGCGGCCTATAGCATCCGACATAGCAAGCACACCTGCGCCAATGCTGCCCTTTAGCAAGTGAATCATCGTGTCTGCGTATCTGACGACGGGATAGTACATTGATTCACAGATACAGACAGCTCTATAAGTAAGTACCCACTAGCTGATGTGTTATTCCAGACTACAATCTATCGCTGTGCAAATTTTTATCCAGATCCTTTCAGCCGTGATTGAGTAACAAACATCCATAGACTTTCGCATTTATATTGTCAGTTTAGATTGTTGCTCGATTGGTTCGTACAAGTATGTTCTTGTGCGAAAAAGTGACGATGAAAAGTGCTTTGAAATTTGATTCCCGGAAAATTTCATAAAATCTGTCTTATGAAATCTGAGTCGATTAAGTATTAAACACTGGATGCCTGCGACTTTGTCGGGGGAAACTCATTAATTTACCGGAATAAGGTATATTGTACTAACGATGTAGGCTTCTCCACTACTCGGTGCTCATGAGGGTCAAAAGAGTCGGCTTCACCTTCTGCAACAAAATTAGTAAGTGCCATGTTATAGAAAGACGTCATGTAAGAGGTACTGTGAAGGTGGTGGGGACTTAATGATTGAACTATAGACGTGCCGCCAAGCGATTTAGCGTTCCGGTACGATGCCGTGTAGAAACCGAATAGGGGTATGGGTTTAATATAACTGCCCCTAACAGGTTAGCCCGCTACCATCTTAGACTGCATCATCACTTACCATCAGGTGAGATCGCAGTCAAGGGCTAACTTGTGGTGGATAAAAAAAAAAAAGATCTGGGTGGCAGTAAGTCTTTGAGGCCAAGTCAAAGTCACCATGATGTTGCTAATCATATAATAAAATTATTTTTAAATAAAAAAAAAACCGCCTTCAAAAACTAAATAGCAAAAAATAATTGGATATATTTACATATTATTATTTCTACCCACTATGTAGAAGTCGGGCGAGCCTTGCGTCAACTTTGCTTATCCTTGTTATACCCGCCCGACTTCAACATAGTGGGTAGAAATAATAATATGTAAATATATCCAATTATTTTTTGCTTTTTAGTTTTTGAAGGCGGTTTCTTTTTTATTTTAAAATAATTTTATTGTTTGCTTTTTAGTGCTGTAAATATAAAAAGAAAAAAAATAGGTTCTCTAAAGGTAGACAGACCTGTACCTAATAACTATCTGGGTTCGTGTCCTTATAAAATTTAAGTTCCTTTGATTTCCCCAGGATTCCATCATCAGACCTAATGACCATGGGACTACCTGGAAAGTATACCCTTTCAAAAAAAAACAATTTTCCATATCGGTCCAGGTGTCTTCGAGTAATCGGGGAACATCTGTCCTCGAAGATCTCGGGGAACATCTGTCTTCGAAGATCTTCATCAGATCTTCACCAAATTTATATGGGACCACCTTTGAAGTATACCCTTTCAAACAAAAAAAGAATTTTCAAAATCGGTCCAGGCGTCTTCGAGTAATCGGGGAACATACATAAAAAAAAAAAAGATTCCGACGAATTGAGAACCCCCACCTTTTTTTTGAAGTCGGTTAAAAATGCCGAATACAAAAATAACTTAATTAAAACATCCATAAATAAAACAGAACTTATCGTTTCATAATAATTAATTAAGTTAAGCCTTGATCATTTACTTAAAACTGACGCAAATGTGATGCATGCAGTTACGAGTAAGTTTTCAAGAGCAGTTGCAGTGAATTTTATCTCACTACCTCATATCATTAGAGTCCACTAATGTACGCTGTAGTAATGAAACATTACTTAGTTACATACTTTAAGTACCTATAACGTTTATATTGCGTGCCGTTGGTATAGGTATATAAGGTAGGTAATTGGAGGTACGCAACTGTATTACATTAATACCTATTGAAAACCCAAATTTGCAACAAATCTTGAATCCAGTTTAGTCTTTCAGACTTGAATGATTATTTATTCAATAAATGATTACGCGGAGGAAATATTTCTGCGCAAGCAACACAAGGGTTTATTATGTTATATCATGTACTTATGTATTGAAAATACATCGTTGCTTTTATTGTTATCATCGCATTTTTTCCCCAATGATGCGTAAGCATTATCTAAAAATAAAAGAAGAAGTTTCTAATACCAAATTTGTAACAAGGAATGGACGCGCTAGATAATATTTCGGGCCAAGTTATGTTACGGCCTCTTGGTTTTTCTAGATATTCTCTACGCTTCTCTAATTTCTCTGTATAAACATAGCGGCTTTCTTCTTTCTCTTTTGCATTTTGGTAAACATAAAAATCGGCTTGGAATTTTATACCACATTTCTGAAAAACATTAAAACATAAGTTTTTATGGTCATCTGTGAAAACCGTTTCCACGCATCGTAATATATTTCCACCTTACGAAAATTTCTTTTATTTTATTACCTTTATCTTCATTGAATTTATATCTGATACCACACCCACCTTATTATACTCTTAGATCTTATGATTTTTCTGTCAGGTGTCACTTCTCAAGACGTTAGTACAGTTCGGAAAGTAAGTAGGTACCACAACATTTTTTATAATTAAGTACTGTAGAAGCACATAATATTGAAACCTCTTTGTACAACTGATTGGGTTCACTTCGAATTCTTATAATTAACTAATTCGTTTTTTGGCATCCAAATAGCGGTTTACCCACGAAGCAGATTCCGGGTTTACCTTATTGACCCCGTATTTTACTTTCGGATAGGTGCTTGATTAGATCATACCTAAAATATGTTTACTGGCTCGCTTTTCCATTGCATAAATAAATCTGTCACTTAATTTTTAGCATGAATTAACTTGAAGAAAAACGTAATGTTCGTCTTTCAACATTTAGGTAACGTGCGTAGGTTTATGACAGTTTTTCGCAATAACTAAGTAACAACTTGCGTTAGAAAGTTAGAAACCTTAAAAAGTCCTTTGAAAACTTACAGTCACGCTTAGATTCCTGCTCGAATTGAGAAACCGTACCGGAAAATGAACTGTATTAAAACATCTTTACACAACAACAACAAATAAATAGCAAATAGAAACCCTGTACTGGTCTAAGAGGACATGATCGAAAGCTGCGCCATCAATAGGCATCACCGAGTAGTAAACCTAGGTATCATAAAATCCCTTTAAACAATTTTTGAGCAACAGTACTCTGTTGCTGTTGCATATGTCGAACAGATTGCCCAAGGATGTGGTGATGTCAAGTTCTGTAAATCAGTTTAAGAACACACTGAATAAGCACTTAAAGACAAATCACAAGATTTGATATAGGCGTTTCAGCGAAAGCTGTCTAGCCTATTATAAATAATAATAAAATAATCTTGTTAGTCAGATGACATTTTAAGGATAAGGAGACAAGGCTGAATAAGACCAGTTCATAACTACTTAATAGAAGGCCCAACCACAAAATTATGATGATGTATTAATAAGGTTCAGAATCCTAGACAGGTTAATTGCGATGTCTGTGGGGGCTTCAAATCAATTTAACTTGCCGGAGATTGCATTAAAAAATTACAAAGAAAACTAAATCAGATCAGTTCCACTGAATCTACACAGTCTAGAGTCAGTTGGTGATGATCAGTCACAGCTCCAGCTCCAGGGGTAGCACGGATCAAAAATTCCTCCAGTGTTTTTGCATATCGCGAAGCCAGAAGCTCGTGAAAGGTTTGCTGAATGAATTAAAGAACTTTCAGGACCAAATGGGAGCGAATCGACCCGTTGAATGAACGAAGTGAATTCTTGACCGAGCGAAGCGTAGGTCTCTGAGTCTACTTGGGTGAATTGGCACTTGTCCGTCCGTCCGTCCGTCCGTCTGTCAGAGCATTATAACTTCTGAATTACTGAACGCAATTAATTCAGCTTTAAATATAATATGTAAACTAATGGCCTCCCGCCGAACATGGCTTAAAAATAATAAAAATCTTTATTTCAGGGGGGCTCTCATAGAAGCGAATGCGAAGTAAAATATTTTTTATAAAGTTACATAGGGTTGCGGTATATCATTTTAAAGAGAATTAGGAATAGAGTTCAAAAATATATTTTTTTTAATTTTTCCCCTAAAATTGACGAAATGGGGGGCTTTCAAAGTGGAGATTTTCTAACGTCCAAAGATGACCTCAGAACTCTAAATTTTCTGAAAGGATGAGCCTGAAACTTGATCAATTATTTCAATTATATCCTGTACTTGAACAACAAATACTAAAATTAGATAAATATTGTAAGGAAACGGAATTATTTAATTTTTAATGAGCTTCAGTAGTTTCAACAGAACTTCACATTTATGTCAATAGATGGCGCCGCGAGGTCTCAGTTTGGGGCGAACCACTAGTCTAGTTTAACCCATTAAAAAACTGGATGTCTTTTTTTTTATTCCACTACAAGTTAGCCCTTGATTGTGATCTCACCTGATGGTAAGTGATGATGCAGTCTAAGATGGTGTAGCGGGCTAACCTGGTGCTGGTATGGCAGTTATATTGAACCCATACCTACCCCTAGACGGTTTCTACCTACACGGAATCGTACCGGACCGCTAAATCACTTGGCGGTATATCTGTGCCGGTCTTTTAAAATTTAAATAAAAAGTAGAATATTATAGTTAATATGCATGTTTGTTTGTTTCGGTAAGCAGGGGTTATAGGAGGGCCCGCCCTCTTCTTACCTCTGTGGAGTTGCCACGATGTGAAACTTTTAAGTCCTATATTTTGGGGTTAGTTAATCCTCCTCCTGGTTGGAGTCCTATTTAGGTAATCTGTGGAAGCATCAAATCGTGGCTGGAGGATTATGAAGGACGGAGATAGATACCAACCTCCAGTGATTTGGTCGACAATGCCGGCCATAAACTCGTACACAAACATCTTGTCCGCTTTGTCTCTCGACGATCAGTTGTAAATTATATAGCAAGTCAAAGAAGTTCTTTTCACGTTTTGCTCAGCCCTGCTGTGGTGTGCATTTGATGTATCGAGAAAATAATTATACCTACGTAACAGAAATTAGAAATTTTCAGGTACGAGTTTACTGTTTTGGTAATTTATTTTGGCAGAAGCAAAAAGCAGATAGTCAAAATTGGTCATAGATTGTCCAATCGACTGCTAGAGACGTCAAGTTCGTATATATGAAATATTCTTTGTGATTTCTTGGTTAAACCCTTGTTATATTAATAATCATGGCACGAAGTTTGATTGAACCTTAGGTTTGAACCCAAAACTTTGAAGTTCGGACATTAAATAAATGCTCAAAACTCCTAAAGTAAACCCGAAGCGAAGTATAGTTATTTGGCATTTCGGTCCCAGAGTTGTAGCAAAAGCAGTGAGGGCACGTCCTGGGGTCCGCACACCTCACACACGCTAGTGCATAGTGATGTCCTAGACATCTTATTTATCAGTGGATGATAGAAAGATGTTCTCACCGCTTTAACTCAAGACATTTAATTCGCGCACATATCTACTGTGGGAAGTAAACATTAATTACTAATATTTGGCTCACAATAATTAAGAAGCAATTGTGTTATATTGTGTAGAAATCCTCCTACCTGTAGGGGAGCCCAAGAGGGGATATTTTGGATTTACTCCAGCGCGTCAGATATTGATCGATAATACGCCACACGTACCTCTGTTATCGGATGTATTTGCATTTAGCATGGTGTGGTTGGCCATACGGAATTTAAAAAAAATTCGAGCGCGTCAGATATTCAGATGTTAAGAGGACCCAATTAACCTGAGCAAAGGAAGCTCTTATTCAAAAGACTGGCGATTCTGACGTAACGCAAAGTCACTGCGGTTTATAGAAAATGCAAAAAAAAAGCCATTTTGAAATACTCGAGCGCGTCAGATTAAGATTCAACTTCATGTCCCAAACGTGCTGACAAATGATCTGACGATTATCTCGAAGATTTTTCTTAATCTGACGATTTGAAAAAAAACCTGTAGACGCTGCCCCCACCGGTGAAAGGATACATCATATAACCTTTTTTTTCTTTCTACCATCTAATCTTCAAAATCTATTAGGTCTCCAGGACGCTCGTGTAAATCCACATTTAGCCAATTGCCTCCCTTACTAACAGGTTTATTACCACATTAGCGATTATGCTATGAGTAGTTATTTTTTCACTGAATCGAACACTTTCAGTCTGAAGTTTGGTAGCCGTTTATTCGTAATATAAATCGTATGCTTTCCACTACAGTCTATTAACGTCCTTCTGCTGGGCACAGGCCTCCACTCTCATAGGAGAGAGGTAATCAGAGCTTAGACCCACCACGCTGCTCGAATGCGGGATGGCGGGCTTTAACGACTATCATCATGTCATTGATAATAAACACCGCCAACTTCCTAACTCCGGGCTAGTACCGAGAATTTCTAGTCAGAAAAACCCAACACTTAATTATGGCCCGACCAGGGACTCGAACCCGGTACCTCGTCCGCATGCTAACCACTAGACCAACAAGGCAGTTAAATAAAGGCTTTAATTCATTATTATTTTACTAAAAAAAACATGAGTATACAAATTAAACAACAGATTTCATAAAATTATATAATGTATTAAACTATAGTTCAAAGTTACATCAGTTCTAATACAATTTTATAGTAAGTATATCGCTGGCAGATGGCGGGCGGGCGATTCGGACCTCGATAAGTTATAATAGATATATCAAACTACTTATAATATTATTTTGAGCACAACGCTGAGAATTTGTTGAGATAAAACTGAAATTTCTAAAATACCGGGTGCGAAACAGCAGCAACATCGCCCGTTTTAACGCAGATATTTGACTATGCATCTGTCTTCACATGGCGGAGTATGTAAGCCCCAAAACAGGCGGTTCCACTTCTATATCGCTTACAATCAAGTCATGGTAGAACGTATACGGTTTTGCGGTAGACAAGTTCTAAGGCTATCAATGCAATAAGACAAAATGCACCGGGGGTCGAGGTCCAACCGCCACGGGTGACAATATAAGTCACCATAACAACACTTTAGGCATATTTACATGCGGAAATTGCCCGTGTTGTACATCTGTAAGCGAATGAAATACAATATTATACTATGTTGATGCATGCAAATAAAACAATTATAAACTTCACAACGCAACTATTACATTCGCTCTAAAATTATCAGTCCAATGTTAATATTGATCTTTCCTTTTATAAATAATAAATATTTTGACAAAAATTACCATTTAAAACTAATTTTAAATTATAATTGTAAAAATTGATTGTTTGAATTCATTTGATAAGTAATAAAATATTACGAAAAATAATGATGATTTAAAATATCAATTAATTTATTGATAATAATATTAGGTAATATATTTCGATTCGAAAATAATAATTAGGTATGTTAAAAGATTCCTTGTATAAGTAATAAATATTTGGACAGCAATTATCATTTAAAATTAACAATAATTGTAAAAATTTATTGTTTGAATTCATTTGATAAGTAATAAAATATGTATTACGAAAACTAATGATGATTGAAAATATTATCAATTATTATATTGGATAAAATATTTCGATTCGAAAATAATAATCAGGTATGTATAAAGATCACAGTGGTGCTGATGTTAAAAATTAAAATGATGCAGCTGAGATAGACAAATTGTGAAACCTCAAAAAGTCTGTTTTACAACTTACATTTTCGTGTGTAAAAGCTTTATAATATATAAACAATCCATTCAACAAGCCATTCTTTGCGTTAACCATGCTTACTAGAGAATATGCCAGTGTACGGTATATCCAACATGTAGAGATTTCTATTATATTTCATTTCCTCTCTAATTGTAATGGTTACAAGTTACATATTTTGTAAAGTTACAAATATGCAACGTCCAAATCTAACCACTTTTTGGAAGGGGCATCAAGCATCCCCACAACGGACTAGATTTCGCTGGCTATGGGAGTTGATTAAAGGGAAGCTTGTGGACACCAACAATGAATGAGGAAGATATAATTTTTGTATACGAGGACCTGCAAACTCGTTAAAAAGTTGCGGATAAAAAATCTTTCAAGAAATATTTACTCACCATACTTGAGATGAGAGACGCAAATGTTTAGAACACTCAGGTTTAAAGAAGTAAATAAACAAGTATTTTGAAAAAAGAATGATAAGAGATGAGGAGAAATAAGATAATTTATACTTAATGAAATGCCGATTTGTGCGCATTTTATTGAATTTGGCAATATAATTTGTTGGGCCAACCTACGTCTTGGAATTGGCTGCTCGCTTACAAGTTTGTGCTAATTTTGGACGTGCATAAACCCGCATGTTAACAAAACGAACTCCTATTATTATTACTACTTAGGGTCGATTTACATTAGCACCAATTCCATTCGAATTTCTAAAATTTTACATAGCATATTGACCTCTATCTTTATTATGAAGACACGAATTGCTACCGAGAACGAAAAAATCGCGGGAAACTGCGCGCTTTCGCGGGATTGTTATTTTTGAAAGAGTCGTCAATATACTATGTAATATTAGGTAATTGTTACAGTTCGCTGCCACTGTAAAACGACCCTTACACAGTGTGATTCTCCAATAAAGTGAACATAATATTATCAAAATGGGTTAAATTAAACCCATATTCATTGACGAAAAAATATTAAAAAAAACTATCGGTTCAAAAAGCAAGACATTGTTATTATTTTCAATTGGTGGTGACTCATATTAACAATAATTACCTACTGCTTTTGTTTTAACGCGATGAGTTATATATCATTAACATGGGGTTTACCGTTATGGATCTGTTGTTTTTTACCAATATTTTTTCCGTCAATGAAAATTGACGTAGTTTAACCCAGTTTGGTGTGCACGCTATGGAGAATCACACCATGTATCATTTATTAGATTATCTGCTCTGGGGATGTCGGTTGGACAGACAGTAACACTAACGTAAATTAAAACGAACTACGCGCGCGCTTACAGTCGCGTCGCGTCTTAGTTCTTCCGGCTGTGACTCAATACTTACAACTAGCTATGAACTATAGGAAACTTATATCAATATTTCAAGTTACATTCACTTACATTACAAAATTTCGCAATTTGGTCACAAATTAAGATAAAACTATACGCTCGCTAAAACTTAAGTCTATATACATTTTAATAGTATTTTTAAAAGATACATAGTACATACTTTAAATTAGGAATAAGCATGAAACATTATTTTAAGCAAAATCACAGACACTTTTCTTACAATCGGCCCCTTATGGACTTGTAAATTTTTAATTAACAGTGTTCTCTTTTAAATCGGTCCGAATGTTTTGTTGACTTCATCACAAAATCACACGTTTGAGCGAAGTTCAATAGCGGTATACGAGTGACCCTAGCTAGCGAGTAAGCGTAGTGGGAGATTGTTTACCTTCAATCGCGTGTGAGTTAACTAAGATTTGTATGGATTTGAATGAGAGATGGCGCTTGTTCAATTCCATAGACCGATAAACGATATCGAATAACAACTCTCCCTCTAGACCCCTACTGCAGACAATTTATGACAGGGTTGTCTACATCAAACTGCTGCAGTTACACATTGATAATACACTAAAGAATTAGAGAAATTTAGCGCTCTTTATTTTGAAAAAAGTTCGCTGTACATAAGTTACTAATTTCCTACTTTCTTTCTTTTTAATATTTGTTCATAAATTTTTATTTTATTTCATTTATCTTGTGTATAAAATAGAAAAAATCTAATTCATCATTCCAAAAAACTGTTAAATGGTTGTTATATTTGTAGTTAGACCGAAAACACACTAGGAACGAGGTAACACGTCCGCGTCGGATGGGAACGACGCGACGCGCTACGTTCCGTCGCGCTAGTGCGGATCCATATGAATGTAGTTTTTTTATGCGCCAGGCAAATTTTTTGTCTTTTGCGTTTTTTCGCGCAACATGTAAATGTACATTTAAAAAAAGAAACATTTCTATTAAAGAAAAAATAAATTTCTCTAATTCATATTTATAAAATATTAAACGGAATTCGCAATAGCATGCATACTAAGACGACTTGCTTTGTCCAAAAACTCGCATATATCAACGAAACAGATAGGTGGGCACATATGACTATAATACGAACGCTAATAAAACTAAAGCTTAACATTTAAATCTACGACGAGCGTAAGAATAGGTCGGGAACAGAGATTTAAATCCTGGATATTTCCTACGCGTTCTATGTCAAATCGTTCCACTTTAATGGTAACACACAAAAGAAGATATAAAATTATGTCTCGCTCACTCATACTACGAAATGTATCCATGCGTTCTCTGTCATGCTAATGACTAATTAAATGTGCGTATTTATTCTTTTGAATGGGGACGTTTTGTGTGCGCATAATGTAGGCTCCGGGTTTGGGTATATTCCTACGTGAGCGACAAGCGCGACAAGGCGACTCGATGCGACAACATCAAACACTTAGCTAACCCTTCACGTTGCCTAAGTTTTTGCGTAGTTAAGTCCGTCATTGCCTATGGAATCGTATCGCGTATATCTATAAACTACCATATTATTTAGGAAAACGGGTCGTCTTGGATTTAAACCTCTGGTCCTGAAGAAGAAGGTCCCGGCTTCTGTCTTCTATCTATCTTTGTCTAATGACTGTGAAGAATTCGGTTACCCTCTCCCTAATTATTGCATTATTAGGCTAAACGCATAACTAATTTGAATCGATTAAACTAAACTTAGCACGTCGTATTTATCTTCAATTTTAACAGTTTCATTTATTTATTTTCAAATTATAAAATAGTGGAAAGGAGACGGTCCAATCTGGGACTAATATTAGGCACACTATACCGAAATAAAATTAGGTGTATAGAGATTTCACGAGGAATAAAAATAGTAAAATAATGAAAGAATAAATAGAAATAAATAGGTAAAATAACAAAAGAGAAAAACATAAAATAAAGACAAATAAATTGTAGAATTAGAAATGATTAAATTCATTATTTCTATGCAATGTAAATAGTGTACATAAACCTGGCGTACGTCTCCTTTCAAAAGGTCACATAATTTCAAAACGGAGTAATCGCAGATAAAATATAAACGGTAAAAGTCATTGGTAGTGATCGGAGATGTTACACAGACGTTAGTTACAATACAATACGGTCTCAAGTTCGCGTTATCTAGCAGGGTTGCCGCACATTTGGTCTCAATTATGTCCACGTGGTTTCTTCCAAGGTTAATCCTTCGTGCAGCTGCCCTGCCAGCGTCTAGAAGTCGGAGTTACTTGCAGTATGAGAGGCCCCTTGCGGTAGGTTGGCGCGGGCCGCGCGTCAGGTGTCGTTCGGCGAGCGCAGCGAGTGTAACGCGTTACCGAGCCCTGACGGCCGGCGTCGCTCCAGGAACGTCTTCAGCTGAGTCGCCGACAGCGGCGCGTCACTCGCCTGGAAATAAACAAGTTGTCATAGTCTTAAATCAAGCATCCACCTCACCAGAATCCGCGATCGGTTAGGTCCATCATTGCGGGCGTATAGAAGGAAGTCCATTCAGGTATGGCACTTATCTAGTCGCATTGGTGAACACCAAATGAAGCGGCGAGTTAATTTGGGTATTTATTATTTGGCCCAGATCTAGTAGGAGGCTTCAGCAATTCAGCCGTAGCTAGGTAGCATTTTGTCAGTAAAGGGATAAATGTAAGTCCGTCTCATCTCGGATGAAGTAGTCACACTCGGTGATGTCGCCGTGCCTTCGACAGACTCGTCCGGATACTAAAGACATCTGGAGCAGGAACTAGCGACTATAAAGCCCACTGCGGAGGCGCCACGTGAGCCGTGACGTTTACGACCGACAATGCTCCCTACATGTATATGGTAAGGCCACACACTCAAATGAATAATGACCTTCAGTATTTTTAACAGAACTTCACAATGATGTCAATATATGGCGCTCTGTAAAAGTTTATTCGTTTGTGCTTACAATAACAAACTATCTTATGGATACCGCGAGGTCTCAGTTCGGGGCGAACCACTAGTATACTTATATTTAAGACCTTTTGTCTTCGTAACCACGCGAGCATGTCGGCCACGGTCACGCGAATCTACATTTTTACCCCCTACCTACCTACCTAAAGTGCTCAACGCGGCTAAAGAAGTTTTCACTTCAAAAGGAGCTGTGTGTCAGTCGGGTGGGAGCGTACTGAAGTAGTGTGTCAAGTGACGCGCACGGCGTACCTCGTCGAGCCAGTAGTCCCGGAGCGCGAGCCTGGGCGTGAGGCGGCGGGCGGGCGCGGGCTCCAGCAGCCGGCGGATGATGCTCTGCGCGCGCTCGTCCACACCCGCCCAGTGCTCCGGCGGGAAGCAGTAGTCGCATTTGATGATATTGGCCGTCGTTTCCTCCACCGACTCGTCCAGGAACGGTGACAGCTAACAACGAGTTATACACACTCTAATACGGATGGTGACCACTCAATCAAATCAGCAACTCATTATCAAACAATACAGATTTAGTGAGTAGACTTAAAAGGAGTTCGAGTTAGTGTAGTGAAGTGAAAGTGTAGTGCTAAATGCAATGCAAATAACACAAGAAACAGTGTCTTAAAGTAAAATCTAGCGTAAAGTAAGATGAGTCAATGGACCAATTCTTAGATATATAATTAGTTTAGGTTAAAATAATGTTACTCATTAGCTTTATTTACTCATAGGCTAGATCGTAACTTTAGTAGGGTATTAACTGTTGTTAGTACTTTATAATATTTAAAAAAAAATATCAAACTAAAAAACGCGCTTCTAGTATGGAATACATAGTTGCGATGTCATCAAATTTCAACGCACTGTTATTCTTTAATTTATTTAAAATGGTTATCAAATTTAAAACTAACCAAGAATGTGAGCTTTAGGTCTTTTTGAAGATCCTCTATTTAATAATCAGTAAGAAATAATTTATTTTTGAAATTGGCATCAGCCCTTTTATGATGGTAGTTTTCCCGCACCCAAATGATTTTGCCTTGGTTGTAAAATCGATTTATCAAAACAACAATTTTTGAATCAAAATATGACACATTTACGATTGAGAGAATTTCAAGTTGATGCATCAAAACATCTATATTTTTTAACGTTAACTCTATGGTTCGATAGTACTACTGAAGGCAAATAGTCCGGCCGCGGGAAAACAACAATTAAAATTTCATGTAGCATAATAATTTAACCGATTTTAAAAATTTCCTAATTCCTCAATCATACTACTAAGTAACTAGTGGCTTATTAAAATGGTTAAAATAGTTACCCCAGTGAGAAAGACATAAAGGAAGACGCCGGTGGCCCAGGCGTCCCAGGCGGGCGCGGGCGGGCGGCCGAGCACGCACTCGGGCGGCGCGAACTCGAGCTGCGCAGGCGCAGGGGGCAGCACCGTCGTGCTTTCCGGCCCGCTGCCGGAACTACCCGCCTCTAACTCCACGGCGGAACCCAGGTCCACCAGCTTCAACTGCGGCTGTGCACCACCAAGCTCGACCAGGATGTTTTCCGGCTGTTCACAAAATAAACTGGT
Source organism: Erebia aethiops (assembly GCA_923060345.2). Taxonomy (NCBI): domain Eukaryota; kingdom Metazoa; phylum Arthropoda; class Insecta; order Lepidoptera; family Nymphalidae; genus Erebia; species Erebia aethiops. The sequence continues at coordinate 5,542,792 of OV281079.1, read as the reverse complement.
TTAAATTTAGCGTCTGGGAGGTAAACGTGAAAAAACGACAGTGAATTGTAAATTTTGTAACTAGATCATCATAATTTTTTCAAGACTGGACTGGTTCGGATCATTGAGGCAAATGATATGTTATAAAAGTGAAATGCTTGCCTCCACGTCATGATGATGCCGATATTATGCGCAACAAGTGGTGTACTCACGCGCACGTCGAGATGCGCCACGTTGTTGGAGTGCAGCCAGTCGAGCGCGGAGAGCAGTTGTCGCGCGTGCGTGGCCACCGTGCGCTGCGTGTAGAGCGCGGGCTCGGCTGCCGCCCAGTCCAGCAGCGGGCCGCCGCCCACCAGCTCCAGCACCAGCGTGCAGGCGCCGGCGCGCGGCACCTCCGCGAACAGCGCCAGCGCGAGCACCACCGCGCCGTGCGCGCCGCCCGACAGGATGCGGTACTCGCGCACAGCGTCCGCGCCGCGACCCACCGCCACCTGCGCAGTGTGCACCGCACCGCACGCTCTCAGGCCCGGTCGGATCGAACCAGTGGCTATCGTAACTTGCGCTCGTTATTTAACACACGTAACAAGTTAATTTCCTAGTATAGCTTCATTGATGTGTAGGTAAGTTTAGTATTTATAATGTATCTCTTACATTGTAAGCAGTTAGTAATTAAAGGTACTCAGCTATGAACGGTCGTTTTCCATAACACCTGACTTCCCCTCACATGGTAATTTTTTGAGTAACGTTGGTTAACGCCAAATTAGAACGTTACTCAACATGTCCGTCAACATGTGTTGATACAACCCAGCCTTGGCCTATGATTTAAACATAGCGCCCGTAGCATGGTGGTCGTGAAAGATGGCCGACATAAGGCCGATTACAATTATTAGTAAGTCCCATCACCGCAACTGTATCCGGACAACTGTTATTTATATAATTTTTATTATTGGTTAGGCTACATTTTTAGAGGGCAGCGGGCCGAAGGCGGATCCGCTGTTGCGATACACTCACGACATATATTTTATATGAAAATTATCGTTGTGTTCAAACGCTGAACTGTCGTTGTGTGTGTACGCTGTGTTGTCAAACACCGCTTTTTAAGGAAAAATGCACATCTTTTTAGTTTTAGTTAATCACATGCACATCTTTTTAGTACTAACCAGATGGTTACTAATTTCTTATTAAACTAACCTGTTTGAGTGCAACCCGCTGTCCCGTGCCAGTGTCGCGGGCGGCGAGAACGCGCGCGGTCCTGCCGCGTCCGATTTCTTCCTCCAGGGCGTACCGGCGGGCGAACTGTTCCCGTTGCCAACTGCCGCCGCCGCCGCACGTGGCGGGGCCCGACGCCGCGCCCGCCGCACCGCTCCGAGCGGACACCACTCGGAAGCTGTACGTGCCCGCGGGTAACTCTTCCAGAGCTAGCGTGTTCGCCGCCGCCGGTGTTTCCGTAGCCCGTCTCCATTCCCCCTCGCCGACGCGGCAGTACTCCAAGTGTACGGCTTCCGACTCATCCCATTGGACGACAAGGCCGCCACACGGATGCGCTCTCACGGCAGGCACGCCCGGCGCGCCACCGGAGCCGACCGTTAGCCGCGCCGAGCTCTGTACACCGCCAAGTTCGTTGCTGACGAGGCAACAGTAGACGCCGGCATCAGAGGCGCGGCACGCGTGGATGGTGAGTGTGGCGAGGCCGTCAGGTGCGAAGGAAATGGCAAAGCGGCCACCGTGGCGCAGCGCGAGCGTCTCTGGCGCCGTCTTGCGCCAGGAAGCGGAGGCGCGCGTGGCCGTGGCGCGACATGAGAGCGTGGCCGAAGCGCCGGCGGCTACGGCCACGTCCGCAGCCGGCTCGGTGAGCTCAGGCGCGCGAAGCTCCGTCATTACGCCTTCGCTGGGCTCAGCTGTCCCGCCACCACCGCGCCGCAGCTTCAGTCCCCACGCGCGCTTCGGCAAACCCTGCCATTTATACGCACCGATCACAACGCTTACATTAAACTTCATACTATACAATACAAGCGTTTCATGCAAGCTCACCCGACTTTTAATCAATAGCTCTGTTGTCTCCGATCAGTTCCGTAATTTTTAATATTACTATTTACACTTAAAATTAACGAACACCTCCAAGTCATTGATATATCACGTTGCACCTTATTATCAGTCTTGAGTGAGTTAATCTGCCCTGTTTATCAGTCCTATGTTAAAAATGCATTCCCGTGAATATCATACCTACAACAAAAGAGATATACAAGCGTTAACATAAGTAACCATGCAAAAGAAATAGAAAAAGCGATATAAATACGGCAATTACAATAAATATTTTATATTATAATTTATATCCCGTAACACATTAGAAAAGAAAATATGGAAAAAATAGAATTTTTAAATATGAAAATATCTCTTAATAGACGTGACATGGCAAATTAATTGTGACCAGTTCTACACATTTCCTTATTATAAAGCGAAAAAAATTGAGATTTGATGGAATAATCGGTTTGTTATAGTATATATAGACAAGTGAATTTTCTTTTTTTATAAAATTTTCTTCTTGCACCGTCTTAATCAATTGTCAATTTGTAAATAAAACTGTGAATATATTCTGTAGACATAAACATATAATATTAATGAGAATGAGAAAGAAGCAAGAAATAAATGCCTATAGTAGGGTGTTAGTCAAAACTAGCAATAGAATAATTAGTAGTCTTTTTTAAAGTTATGTATACACATATACCACATATCTCAATAGATGCATTAAAATCTTTGAGATAGCATCTATAATATTTTATTCTCTGTTCTAAAAAGCGTCGTTTTTGAACTCAGCTTTTCACTAATTGATATACGGTTGAAAAAAAAAGACTACTCTTTCATTGTTCCTTGCGTCTTATAGGTTTTAAATTGTCTATTGTAATTTTTACAAAATCTTACAATTCACAAGTTACCATAGTTTTCAATCTGTTGAAATTACTTTTTGTCTACAGGAAAGTAACAGCGTTATTTGAAAATAAAAAAAAACAGATCGTAGGTACACATTTAGTAATCACGACAAAACTTGTAACTAGCAGAGTCCCGCGAACATGTTTTTTATTACACACACACAAAACCATCTAGACATAACCTTTTAGTTACACCTTTTTGTGCTTGATTTTCATGCCCAACGACGACAACATTTTGCCCTAGCACGGTCATAAAGGAAGTATGGTATTACTAGATGATTCCAGCTACTTCGACTGTGTGGTTTAAATTTTTTGATTCTTGCGGGATCTCTTTTATTTTCCGGGATAAAAAGTAGCCTATGTCCTTCCCCGGGATACAGTTTACCCCTGTACCTTTCATCAAAGTCGGTTGAACAGATGGACCGTGAAAGCGTAGCAGACAGACAGACAGACACACTTTCGCATTTATAATATTAGTATGGATTATAAAGCCTGAAGAAAACACGTTACCACAGTACGATAGGAACGTGTGTAACGTGGTTCTAAGAATTATTTTCTGGGCCTATTTTTTAATTATTACGACCCCTTACAGCCTTTTTTTATTCATTAAAAAGTAGCCTATGTCCGTTCTCAAGCTCTAGACTATCTCTGTACCAATCACTATGTAAATCGGTTCAGTAGTTTAGGCGTGATTGCGTAACACCCAGACAGTCAGATTTACTTTCGCATTTATAATATTAGTATAGAAATATAGATAACGTACCTAAATCTACGAGAAGTCATAAGATAGTTCTGTATAATTTTTCTTCTTATTCCATCTTAAACCAGCCCCCCCCCCCCCCCCCCCCCTAGCCAAGTTACATACGTTTCGTGTCTATTCTTTTTTAATAATCGTTAACGGTTTAGCGGAGATAAAAATTAAGTGAATAGTCTATGGTTAGCGTTTTTAATCGCTTTCGCTAAAGCGTTAACGATTCCATTCAATCCATCTATCAGCCTGCATTCGTCCACTGCTGGACATAGGCCTTTTGGAGAGCGCGCCACCACACACGGTCCTCAGCTTTCCTCATCCACCCACTTCCCGCTACCTTTTTAAGGTCGTCGGGCCAGCGTGCTGGAGGTCGTCCCACAATACGTTTACCGGTACGCGGTCTCCACTCCAGAACGCGTCTGCCCCAACGGCCATCGGTTCTGCTACAGACATGACCTGCCCACTGCCACTTCAGCTTACTAATTCTCTATGTCAGATACCTTAGTTCTCCGGCGGATTTCCTCGTTACGGATTCTATCCCTCAGAGAAACACCCAACATAGCCCGCTCGATAGCCCGCTGAGCGACTTTAAATTTGATGATGACATCATCATCACAGGTAGGACACACTCGTTAAAGACTTTCGTCTTAAAGCTTTGGGGTATCTACAAGTCGAAGACCTAACGAAGTTTTGCAAATGATGCCCAACCCAGCTGGATTCTTCTGTCAGCTCCTTTATAGAAGTTGTTTCTACTAAGTTGTATAACCCGACCAAGGTAGTTGTATTCCTGACCAACTTTGATGCTGATATTTTCGACTGTAATGGGTCTCGAGGTCACGTAGTCATTAAACATGACTTTGGTTTTATCCACGATCATCTTAAGACCCACACATCTGGAAGAATGAAGACCGATCAACATTTCCTCGAGGTCCTGCGTCAGCGATTATAGAAAGAGAATAGACACGAAACGTAACTTGGCTAGGGGGGCAGGTGTTCTCCTCATCGATGTAACTATAACTAAACGACAATACCTCCTCTTCATCCGAACTTAGTGTGGACAGTAGAATATTTTAAAAAACATTAAATATAAACCTGGCTCCCTATTGTGTAAGTTAATCGTAAGCGTCTGTCAAACGGATAATTCGACCTGTTTAAGGAGTTCATAGATTCCTTCATGTATGAACTCCTCAAACAGTGCGAGTAATACGTTTTAAGCTGCCAAATTATTAAGATTAAATTATTATGCTAAGACGATTGGACCTCTGATCAGACGATGCGTGCAATAGTTTTGGTTAGTGTAGGAAAATCAGGCACAGGAGAACCCGGCTGTAAGTTTTCGTCATTGTGATGTCACGATCCATCGTCTTACCATACGAATTAGTACGAGTATATCGTAAAACTGAAACACACGCAAAAAAATTGAGATGTTATAGAGACGCTCTAGAAACTATTCTCGGAATTTTAATCAGATGCAGTAAATAGACGTTTCGTTTCTTGTCGTAAGTAAAACTATATACATTTAAATCGTCAGTTTCTTGCATTTAATTAAAAGTTTTGTATGTATGTACTTATAGAGGGGACGCCCGCCGTCACCAGGCGGGTGATCGGTCCATTAATTGAATCATTCCACCCATTTCCCCGTGTTAGGACACAGGTTACTGGCAATTAAAAGTCTTAGGCGTCAAACGTGAAACTAGCGACGGCCGAGCGACGGCGACAGCGGGGCAATGTGGTACGAGAGCTAGCAACGAATTTCGGGAAGGCCCTTTAGGCAAACTGAAAATGTGAAAAAATATAATTTCGTCAACTGGCGAATCCAGTCCTGCCAGTCTGGTAGAGCGTTTACGATTATTTCTCTTTACTAAGTCCCTTCTTTTAGGAATTTCTATCTTCGTTTCTCGTTCTCGGATGTTCTCTTTGTTGTCATAAAATATTGAAATAAGAATCAAACTGCGTTAGTACGAAGCGCGCAACAAAAACATTTCTTCGATACTTTGGTTGCGTTTCCACCAAAGATGTGCTACGTATACGCCATATAAAACTAACGTATCTACGCGACAACGTCTGTAATTTTATATGGCGTCACTTCTGTCACTCACCTAGGACAACGGGTAAGCTACGGGTGTGCGTTAATCCCACCAACAGGAGCGCTTGATTATCATAGCTTAGATAGCTAGATGTTAGATTAAACCCTTAAGCAGGGGCGACAAAAGTCGTAGTGGAACTCACGTTGTGATGTTGCGGCGAGGTCGGGGTGAGGGGCGCGTTGGCGGTGGCCTTCTTGTAGTCGTCCCTCGCGCTCGAGGGCAGGTTGATGGTGTTTGCTTTGGCGTGCGCTCTCTGTGTGCGCCCGCGCAGCTCGGGCGCGAGCCGACCGCCCACCGACGGCGGCACGCTCTCCGTCTTGCGCAGCCCGCACCACCCCTCACCCGCGCTACCGGGACGGGAATAGGACATTTAAATAAAAACAAAAACAAACCAAACGGGGCTAGGGCATACCAGCTTTCTATCGTGTAACAGTATGTTGTATTTGTTTGTAATTTATATTACAATTAAATTGTACCAAATTTCATCAAAATCGGTTGAATAGGCCGTGAAAGTGACAGACAGACAGACAGACAGACAGACGGACAGACAGACAGACACACAGATTTTTAAATATTTTTTTAGACTTGCAACGGTCGCATTTGGCAGTAAGTATATTGAAACTTTCTGGTGTTTTGAAAAAAGTTACTGTTACTGTTAAAGTTAGTTAAGTTAAAAGTTACTGCTGAGTATTGCCGGCTCTTTTCAGTAGCGTCTGGTTTTCGAATCAGTGGTAGAGTCCAACGTATAGCAAAAGTGACACAAGTTATCATATTGTATGTAATAAAATACTAATTTTATGTAGGCAAATGCAACAAGTTGAGACTATAAACGGTTCGGCAAGCAAACTCTACAGCAAAGAGACACAAGCGTTCATCTGAATTACAAAGGATGGTATTTAACTTTCAAATAAGGAAAAATTTTTAAAGTATGTCATTAAACTGCAATTGTATTGGAATTGCAAAAATAAAGTACATCTAAGTAGAACAGTTTACAGTAATGTATTATTTGTTAATGTTTCACTTTAAGTCTCATTTAACTAATCGGTATGTATACTTTGAGATAAGAATTAGTAATGTACAGGCAAAACAGCGTTATCGTTTAGCAATGCGTTGTGTTGTGTTAGTTTGGCTCGAAGCTGGCCCCAATAAAACAAAACTAAAAATAACTAATAAAATAAGCATGCGGGACTAAAAGCATGAAACCACAAGCATTTTTATTCACATTTATTGGTTACTTAGTGTAACATACACGTATATTCGTTTAAAGGGATTAATTCTATTTACATATAATCATTTTATAAATATAGTATAATAATATATATACAAGAGATTTTATAAAATTATTATTAAGCAGAGAGGTAAAGATACTTATATATTTTTTGAAAATACAATAATTCTCGATAGTCATTTGTAACAATCAAAATAGACTTTTACAGAGTTAGTCATATTATCTTAAAATAGATAGAATATTATAGGAAGGATATTAATTATTAGTATAAGTATATGCTACACTACATCACTAGTCGAACATTACTAAAATAATATACAGTGTTGTTAATGATTAAAAAGACTTCACAACTCTACTGGAGGTAACTTATTTTTAATTATCATTATAAAATAATATACTAACGAAAATAATGACAAAAGACTGAAAGTTTTGTGTTTAAAAAATATACAAATACACCACAGTATAACAACTTATAGTTATGGAATTCAAGATGATATAAAATAATCATCGATGTCAAACGGATCACTTAAAAGCTTTTAGTATAATACGATACGTTAATTTTGCAGAAGAAATTTACATATTCTTGCCAGGTGGAAGACATCGCGGTGACTAATTACTGTCTCAACTATCCAATTCCATAAGGAAGTGACTTTTGAAATAGCATGCAAATAGTTTGTCTATCATCAATGATTTATTTGATTCGAAGTATCACGCCATCTTCTCTTGCCTATAATTCTTTACTAAATTACGCAGGTATCGTACCAATACAAATAAAATAACTAGTTCTTGCAACGAACTTTTCTAAATTAAGTATCTTATTACGGTATTAACACCGAAAGCATAGCTTTATACTGAATACACAAATACCTGCGCAGTAAATGCTGTCATAAATACAAATGTTGTTGTGAGTTGAAAAGTAATTTACTTATATAATCGTCTCGCATTTGTGTTTTCAGTCATTAACTTGCTTAGCTTTAAAGTATCTTTACACCTAAACATTTCGCCAAAAACTTTCCACCTTAAACTATCATAATATGTAGCAAATGAATAGCAATTGTACAAATAAAATTGGCCCCACTTATTTAAAAATTAACATTCTAAATCAAAGTGTAAAACTCGTAACTAAATGGACGACAGCTCAATCACTATATTTATTGAGAAATAGTAGGATAAATGTGTCTTCTAATCATTATTTATTAGTCAATACTAGAGTAAATACTAGATACGCGATTATACGTATAAGTTACACCTACTGGATTTGCAGTTTTATGTGCTTTACTAATGATTGCATGCAATGCAAGAATTTAATTACTACTAACGAACTTTATTCACTTTATGAAGAACTTGAATTGATTATAATTAATAAGAAATTGTAGGTGTAATATCAAAGTGTTTACGCGTGAAAAGCCGACACTACTAACATGTAAGCGAGTACTACTCTAAACGGTTGGTTCCACTAACTATACTCAATCTCGCCATCACTATTACATTTTGCACATATCGATTCCCCAGGTCGTTTTCCCAGTCTTCTATGATTTCATCTTAACACTAACCGAATGAGTATTACTAACGATTCTTACATCTATCGAATAATTAACCACTATGCAGACTTTGCGTATTGTATTTTTATTACTACACGACATCAGTAAAACAAGGCTACACTAGAATCTTTTTTTTGTTATTTATGGAAACATATAAGAGTTCATTTTTTTCATATAATGCAATTTTAACACTGTCGTATTCATTTATAACAGCTTTTAAAATAGTAAATACTCCTACAATACAGGTGAACATTGTTGCAACCAAATAAATTACAATCGAAACTATAGGCGCATGAGTATTTTTCATGGCCCTATTACTCGACGCTCTGGTGGTCACATCTGCGCATTCAGGAATTTCATTAACGTAGCCTATACAAATATCGGAATAAAAATTGATATGTATAGTGTAATACAGTGAAAGCTGTGTTTAAACACCCTAAACTTTAATGTGTAACGCAGAACGCGCAGAAGTGACCAATGCACATTCCAAGTTATCACAGAACGCTGCGGCGTTTGGCTGTGGCCATTACGTAGACCGAATATTACTGGTCTGTCTTAAATTACATCCAATATCCGATGTAAAGCGATAATATAATTATTGAATACTGTATATAACTAACTACGAATCAATTCCAAATAGTTCTTAAAGACTAAAGGATTAGCTACGTGATTATTAATAATTTTACTAAATACGAGACACGAATTGGCAGTATATTATTGCGGTTATAGTATTAGTTTTGGTGGTTACATATGATTACATAATAATAAAATGCGAGTATAATAATAATAATTATGAACGTCAGTTTTGCGTCCAGGTGTGCGCTTGCGGATTTACTCCTTACTGTTTGCTATAAAAAATATTTAATATGGTTAAAGATATGGTATTATAACAGCATGCCTACAACTAAAATCTTCTACTTTCATGTATACGTTGTGTAAATAATGGCTTTCGTAGACGGTTAAATATACGTAATACAGGGTTTTTGGAAGCCAATTATTTTCACAATGTATCCTTTAAGAATTATTAGTATGATGATGGAACTATTATAGATATCAAGTGCCATTTACTATGTCAAAATAATGCTTATAGCTCTTCTACTTCAATAAATAATTCAATAAACGAAGTCGTTTCTTAATTGAGTTTTGATTAAATATAAGAACAAAAGTATTCGTTAGTATGGTTATTCCTATTGTAATATAAAGTCAGCATAATAAAAAGCATATACGTCACCCCAACAACCACGTTTCACGTCACAGTTATCGATAACTTGAGAAAACTATACGATAAGTTTTTATATAAATGGCTATAAATGATATCTACATTTTTGCTCCCCAACCATGATCCACAATGTTTTTACAAATAGTAGAAAGGAATCAGTTAACTCGATTCAATGTCGATTAGATTCGATTCTTTAAAATGTACTATGCATGAAACTTGGTTGTCGAAATCAACGTAACGGTGCGTTCACACCAGTCAACGAGCGCCAACGAGATCTTTAAAAAAATCTATATATCTGTCACCGTAAGATTGTAAAATCCGTTAGATTATAATGCGGCCTGGCACTACCTGAATATATATCTGAATATCTACCTGACTCTATATCTGAAATCTATATTACCCAATATTTTCGCAATTAAAAGTGGTTTTGGCCGGTTATGAATTTTGACTGTAACAATTTTCGCAGTTCAGAGTGGTTAATTTGACCAATGTCAGTAGTCAAAACTAATTTGACTGATTTTCGCAGCCACAAGTAGTTTTGACAACCGTCCTTAGTCAATATACCTTTTGACTGTTTTGCGCAGTTAAAAGTGGCTTTGAACGGTTATGAGTTTTGACTGCTACATATATAAAAATTACTGTTTGTCTCTCTGTATGTCTGATGCATAAATCTATGTATTCGCGAACCGTTCATTCGATTGGACCTTGCAGTAATTCTTACCCCTTTTACGCAGATGACCGACATAGTACCATCTACTTTCAGAAGATTGTACGTGATTCGCATTGCAACTTATACGGAAAATTAGCTGTATATTTTTTATTATCATCATATATCATTAGGATAGAAATACATTTGTTATCAAATAAGCTTAATGATTTTGCATCATTAAGATAAACTACCACTGGTTCAAAATGCATATCCTACCGATATATGTCAGATGGCGCTCATTGGATAGGTTAGTACGCAGCATAAGAACTCTTAGAAGCGATGGCAGTAGTCAATGTCCAGTACTTACGCAGTGGCATTAAGCTCACGGTGCTTGATGAGGCTGGGATTCTCAAGGAAGGCGCCAAACTCCTGTTGCGACTTGAGGATGGTGGACAGAGTCGAGATCCAGTGGTTGCGGCGAGCTTCAGGCGCACGGCACAAGAACGACTGCCTCTTAGACGGTTTAGTTGTGTCCACAGTGTGGATGATGAACATGTTAGTGCCTTCAATTTCTTCCAGTTCCATTTTGTTGACCTGAAGCATCATTTTTTAATAATTTAATAAGCTTTGTCTCAGACGCAATGACAGATACAACTAATGGGTCGAGAAGAATTTTGTTAAGAAGTTCCCTAAGGAAATCCTACAATGAATTTAGAAAAATTTTCACCTGAGAAATAGGCATGATGACTGATTTTGAAAAATGGTCAGATTATGTTCGGAAGTATCTACTATTTCGAAAAAATATCTTATTTCAGCAGAAAAATAAGGTTTGGTAGATAAAATTGGCATTTGAAATTGAAATTTGAAAATTCACGCCAAAATACTTACGTCACTAATACTTTTACCAACAAAATAATGTACTCTGTGCATTAAACAATAGGTCTTAGTATTAAATATTTGGTGTGAATAATATGAATCAATTCTGAATTATGGCTAAATTCTACTATTTATTTCTGCGAAGATCACTTTGACGTAAATTTTTGCTTTATTCTAATATGCTGTGTACTTAATAATCTTGTTTGAGGTCATAATCCTTACTTCCTTACTAATATTATAAACGCTTGTTACTAATATTATAAAAGTTTGTATGGATAAATGGATGTTTGTTACTCTTTCAGGCCAGAAAGGTTGAACGGATATGGATTAAATTTGAAACAGAGATAGATTGTAGTCTGGAATAACACATAGGCTGCTTTTTATCCCGGAAAATTGAAGAGATCTACTTAGGTCACAAGTCAAACATGCTCTAAGTAGCAAGCAGATGCCCATGCCAAGCTTTTCAGGGCTTCGTTCTGTGAAACATCTCGATAAAAATGGCGGCTTCAAAACAGCTATTCTGTTTGGCGGCCATTTTCGATCGTTACTTTCGGCCGAAAAGCAGTCTGCACGACGACAGACGTGTTACTTCAAAATAAAGGAATGCGTCGTACCAGCACATGAGCCTTGTAGTTGTAAGTGGGGCTAGTGAACTGAGTCTTCTTGCCGACGGCCTCCGCGAAGATGACGCACTGTTGGAACAGGAACACGTGCAGCTCCTTGCCCTTGTCGCCCGAGCAGCTCGCGTCGGACACCACCAGCGGCTCGCTGAACATGAACTGCCCCTGAGCGGCTATGTTGCCCTGCAATACAACGAACCAGTGACGATAACCAATCACCTAGGGAAGGGGTTGGCTAGATTGTTATGCACTTGCGCAACGCGACGACATAATAATTGCTAATATTTTTTTACAGTATGTATGTTTATAACGTCTTTGAGAGGTGATATCTAGTGAAAGGCCCATCAGCATGTGGTCAGACTTTCACTACTATCATGAGTGGAGAGTGTAGCACATAGCTATTACTGAATCAGCTTTTCTGGGGATGGTTACAAAAAGTGCAGCTATCTCTTATAATATTAAGGAAACGCGTGACCGACACCGCCACCTCGCGTTGTTACGAAGACAAAAGGTCATAAATATAGTACATTCGTAATTAAACTTTAATACCTTAGTTTTAAGGTTTATATTGTAAGTATTTGAAATATTTTTATTATTATTATTTTTGTTTTTACAAGGTAGCCAATACTATAAAGAAAAGCGAACGCTAGAAGCCCAAACTTTTATCGTTTTCTGTAGGATCCTACAGGCAGAGTGGTAACCAGCCAACGCATTTCACCATATACCACTGACAATAATTTATTAGAAACTACATGATGCCCGCGATTTCATCCGCATGGACTAAGTTTTTTCTATTCCCGCAGGAACTCCTTTATTTTCCGGGATAACAAGTAGCATATGTCCTTCCCCGGGATACAACTTATCCTTGTACCAAATTTCATCAAAATCGGTTGAATAGGCCGTGAAAGTGACAGACAGACAGACAGACAGACAGACGGACAGACAGACAGACACACAGATTTTTAATATTAGTATAGATAATATAGATTGTTAGTTGAACTTACAATTTCTAAATTGTCTTTTACAATTGCTAAATTGTCAGTAATTTGGGAACTTACTAAGTTCCCAATTCACTTTTCCTGGGAATAACTCTTGGATCTCCCACTTAAAATACCACATCGCGCACCATTGAGTCAAAGAGGGAACAACGCACATCAGACCACGATTTCGATGTAGAATATATCAGAGTAAATTTGGGTGAAGCGTTTCATTTTCTTGAAGCATAAACTAACAAGTAAAATCAGTTCTATTTAAAAATATGAACCTCTGCAATGATCACATACTTTTAAAATAAAGCAATTTAAAAGTAGTTAGCGTTAGCATTCCCAACTCTGCCGCGAGTATGTCGTTTTATATGAGTAGTATGAAATACATCTTTTGATGTGCTCACTAAACTTTAAATAGCAAGTGCAGTCGTGCACATGGAGTCGCAACGCAGTGTTTAAAGAAGTTCATTTCGCTGCAAAGTAAATTCATAACATTCCGCTAGCCAGAAGTTAAAACCAATAGAACTATGTTTCTCCTTTGAACTAGGACAAAAATTGTTGTGCACAGTAAAGCTATAAAACTGTACAATTTTATCAACAAAATATAATATATTTCGCACAGGCAATTATAACAAAAACACACTAATCAACATAAAAATTAATGTTACAGACTAAGAAAGAGTCCCAAGGATCTAGGCTTCAGTGGGGCTTGCGGCGTCCAATCTCATTGGAGTCTTTTTCAGACAAGCGTTGTATACTGAAACCACTGGCGCTCCGCGAGATTTTACGTCACCAACATTGATAAAAATGGAGCGTTGATACACAATTGTCAGAGTAAAATTAACCTAAACCTTTTTTCATTTAAAGTCGAAGTTATGGTCGAACCTTCAAAATTGACCTCTTTTTTACTTCAGGACCAAAGTGTTTTGGTGATCGAATTTCATCAACATGTGACGTAATATATTAATAATAACAACCCTAAAAAACTTGTCATGTGATTGAGACGTACGCTGCACGCCCACCCCTGCCTAAAACCTGTGCGCAAACAGACCGGAGATGAGCTGAGGATGGGAGCGTTTGGTTGGTCATGATCACGTCTCTAATCAAAGATGTGTAAACCAATCAGATTATTGACAAATGACGTGATAACTTTTCACGCTACCTATCAATGATCTGACTGGTCTCACGCTCGACTAGACCGGGTAATCACGCCTTAAATAAGCCTTACCGTGAATCCCTGTAGACGGCCGACCTCCATCATATTGTTGGCGTTCTTTGGAATGGTGGAGGTGCACTGAGCAGCGTCGCGCAGTGATTCGAGCACGTGGGGGGCCGCGTTGGCGCTCTCGGTGTACGTCAGTACTTTCTTTACCAGCAGGTGGTATTTTTGAATGCGCTGAATCGGCTTGATCAAGAGATCCCCTAACTGAAACAAATGCGACCAAATTATTGCAATATGATTTTTTATTACATAGTTCTTTTTGTGATGATCAAACGCGAGTATTTGGCCTGAAAACTTAAATCTCTGTCACTTTTCCTCTATTAGAAATAGAGACAGTGGATATACCTATACGTAATAATTATTTTTGTTAGTGTTGAGCATTTTTAGCACTTAACTAGCCAACAGTAGTTCAGTATTGGAAAAAAGCCACGTCGTAAGTAAGATGGAGCAGGTTCGAATTCCACTCACGAATATAATAAATGCTTTGTTTGTAATATATTATTCAACTTATTCCAATATATTTTTGTGAAAGTAAGTAACTATGAACGTAACCAAGGCCACGTGACGGGCCAGCTATTGTTTGATATTGTCGCATCGCGTCGCGTTTGTCACTGCTTAAGTTTTAGTAACCCTAAGGAGATATCAACATACCTGTAATTTATGACCTAGTTTCTGGCGCAACTCCTGAAAATAATTTTCATGTTCGGAGACGATGTATTCGGACACGGGCTTGTTGCGGCAATAAATCTCATACATATTGATCTTGCGCTCGAGGAATCCACGGAACAGCGGCCCCAGCTTCTCCGGTGACTCAATGCACGCCTCCAACTCGCGGACGAATTTACTGCAAAGAAAGTCCATTTATCCCTTATCGTACCGGCCATCGGGCATCTCGTACCGTAAAATCCCACGCATACAGAAACTACGTACAACACAAAGCTCAACCAGCATTTGTCGACTGCTCGAAATCAGCGATTATTTATATTCTTGAATATAAATAATTAAGTTTGAGCAGTTGATCGTCGTACAATACTAGGGTGGTCAATAAGTCCGTGACATTTCCAATTTCACATCTTTTACTTCAAAAAGTAACACTGCTCTAGTCAGAAACAGTCATTTTTACGTGGAGAACAATGAATTTCATTAGCACATTCAACATAACTTTTTGAGAAAAAATTCACACAGGTTTAGAAATTACTTTATTTCGTTGTGGTTGCACAAGCAAAATTACCGCTGAACGTTTTGAACTCCCAATTGAGGTCTCTACAACTGATACAACTGAAAAATCCACACCACGGTTTGGCCTGATGATAATATATCCCGTTAGATCGGTTCAAAAACGATTTTTAAAAAAGAGTGCACAAGTCCTCAGCTGCTATAGTGAAATTGAATGATTTGAGTTACAAATGACACACCGTCTCTCGATCTAAGTTTCAGTGAATAATTCCTGTTTCCAAACTTAAAGAAATGGCTCGGTAGAAAGAGATTTGACTCTTATAGGATGAAACCATCGGTCAGAAAATGTTTATTTTGAGGACCTTGACCAATCGATTGAACAAACGAAGTGTATAGGGCTCAAAGACAACCTTGAGAAATAAAACGCTTTTCTATCTAAAAAAAATGTTTCATTAAAAAGTCACGAACTTATTGACCCGCCCACGTACAGACGGATCATATTTCAAATGCTTCAAGAATATTCGTTGTTAACCGTTCGAGCAGTCTTATATATGACAATTGTCATAATCGTTGAAAAACGTACACGATCAATAAAGTCACTTTCAACTACTAGATGCAGCTGAAAACTGCTCAAAAAATCGTAAACTGGCCTAGCAGTCGTTGTCAACTGATCAGGTGGTATCGTGTATGACAATGAAAGGAAGGTATAGTTCGCTATGCAGCAGGAGAGGGAAAATTTCGGGCATGATTGTTTCAAGTTTTTCGTATTGTCCACCAATCATATTATGGTATACATTTATATTACAGAACAGTGTGTTGCCACTAAAACCCACACACTAATTAATCAGTGCGGGAGTTTTCTAATACCACTCTATATAAATCGCAAAGCAGGCAATCAAATATTCGCTTTGCAAGTGAACAAACAATATAACGTTGCATTGCTTAAATAAGCATAACGCTAGTTTATACATTTTATGAACCATTCCATCGTAGAACGAGCGTGCAGAAATTAAACATTCCATTTCATTTTGAAAGGTAAACATTTTCAATTTACATTTTAAGACAAAAATAAACAGCAACATCTATTTTAAAATATGTAATTACACTTTTTGTTGGTGTTATCTTCATTTACTGCGTTGTATCAGATAAATAACGTCTGACAAAACTCCAGTCTCGAGGTCTCCGATAATATATGTAATTGTATTTATTTAATATTTAATACTTTAATTTCGACATTATATAGACTTAGTAGTTAGTTGACATAATTTTATTTAATGAAATGTGATTTTTATGTTTTAATTTTAATATAAATGTAATAATTAAGATAAGTTACAAGAAAAGTTAAAGTGTAATGTATTTTAATTTCAATTATTGTAATGTTATTTAATGTATATACTTGCTGTGCCCTAACAGGGTTTAAAATGCAAATAAATGAATATGAATATGAATATCTTTGTCAGGCTTTGTAAGGAACGAGAACCAAGTAAAATTCATTTGGGTTTTTAAAAAATGCGCTTGCAACGCAATTGAACTTAAGTATATTTAAAACAAAGTACATTATAATTTTAGTACATATAACGCGTTCAAAGTAAGAATAGGAGAGTCAACTAGCTCTATATCTGCTGACTGTCACTCAAAGATAAAGATTGAAATGACGTTATTAAAGTCTCAGTACAAGTTACAACAAAACCTATTAAAAATTGAACCATATAACATTTCCAAGTAAGACGTAACAATATAGCGGAGTCTTTCCTTTCTTAGTTTGAACGTATTATAATGTTTGTATACTCACTCGCGGTGCCATTCGTAGATCGCCTCAATATTTCCAAATATCATCCTAAGGCGTCGGTCACGAAGACCTTCCGGTACGGGTGGGTCAGCATTGGGCTCCTAAAGACAAACGACGAGTGATGTAGAATAATATTTGCACCTGTCTAACCTAAGCGAACTAATGCTGCTAATTAGTTGGAGTGTGTCTAAACAAATACAGGTGACGACCTCCATGCCGCAGTGGTGAGCGCTGTGGTCTTTATATATTACCGGCAGTATCAATTTAGAAATTTATAATTTCTGAAATTACTTTGGTCTGATCTGGTAGGACTTGTGAGGCTTTCAAGGTATCGCCCTAACGATACAGACCAACCCAAGCGATTTAACCGTTCGGTTCGATTCCGTATAGAAACCGATTAGGGGGTATGGGTTTAATATAACCGCAGTACCCCCCTAAAAGGTTAGCCCGCTACCATTTTATACTGCATCATCAGTTACCACAAGGTGAGATTACATTCAAGGGCTAACATGGTGCAATAAAAACATTTAAAATTTGCTAATATATTATATAAAAAAATATTTTGAACTAGCTATATAATATAACCCATGGCTCCAGATAATATCTGAGCTTTTTATTATTAATTTTTAACCCTCTCCAGTTCTTTACCTAAATTCATGCAAAATAAAAGTCTATCCGGAGGTCTGTTGTTGAGTGATTGAAGAATCCGGCCTTAATCCACGTCTACGAGTATATCACAAAGGGTACCTCTGTGCAAATTTTCAGTTTTCTATGTCCAAGGATTTTAATTCAATAAACTGGTAAGCTTACTAGCCGCAAACCGCGAACGAAATGGGCGTGAAACCCTAGCTTACAGCTGTTACTAGTTAGGATTCAGACCCACTCAAATGGCCAAATTATTACTTAGTATAAGTTTTCTAGTAAGTATATTGTAGATTATAACTGATTATAATTATGTATTCAAGAATACATTAGAGATTCGATGAGTAATGATTATTAGCTTAAAGAGTACTCCAGGGAACACCGCCAACTAATCCGTTCCGCTGATAATTAATCTTTAATAGCTTTTTGTTGTCTATTATTAGTTATTACTGGAAAATTGCTACGACAGCGCGTTCAATCTTTAGCACGCTGCAAACACTTTCCTAATAACTTTAAGGCAATAATTAATGTCTCATCCGGGATCGATATTTTCCCCATCCATGTATTGAGAATGTTATTACAATGTATACCAGGCTTCACGAATTTTTAACCCGAGTTTTAAACTGTAAAATGTATCGAGACATGTGGAAAATTTGGAAATTCGGTAGCTCTTATAGTGCAATTCCACCAAACTCGTGTGCACGAAAATTTTCATCTCAAGGGGATGTACAAAAAATTATATAATACTAGATGATACCCGCGACTCGTTCGCGTAAATTAAGTTTTTTCTTTCCCGTGGGAACTCTTCAATTTTCTGGGATAGAAAGTAGCCTACGTCCTTTTCCGGGATACGACCTATCTCTATACCAAATTTCATCAAAATCGGTTGATAAAATGGGGCCGGAAAACCATAGCAGACAGTCAGACACACTTTCACATTTATCATATTAGTAGGTATAGATATTGTTTGCTTGTGCGAGACCACCGAGGCAAACATTTGTACCGCACATTAGCGGAATCGCACCATTCGGGGGAGCAAAAGTAGAAATTTTAGATTACCATCATGTGCTTCATGTAGCCATCACAAACGAGGCGCAAGTCTGACACGTAAACTTCCTCGGTCTCGTAGAGTTCCCTCAGGACGTACTCTCGCTTCTTGAGAATTGCCTCCACACCCTCAGCGCTTGCAGCGGCTTCTTCTTCCTCAGCGTCCGCGCCTCGCGCCGCTCCCACTGCACCGCCTCCATGCTGCTCCTATGTTAAAATGGGGCTTTGAATACCTTTGAACTTAGCACTCTTATAAAGTAAGCGTTAACGTTAGCGGCGACTTCGTAGGTGTCTTTTTTAATTTTAGAGACTAAGTAGCGCTTGGCTACAATAAAACCTGCCGGCAAGTTATATTGCGGCCTAAGGTGGAGCGCGCTAGTCTAAGATGGCAATTCACTTTTGATTCGGATTCGATACTTCCGTTAAAAGTGGAGAGGAAAACTGAAATATTTATAATAATGTTTAAAATTCTTCACAAAAATCAAAGCTTCAGATATTTCGTTTCCCACTACTTTGCGGCTATGAAAAGAAGTTAGCGCCTGTAAGGGGGTAACCTTTACGCAAAGCGTAAACCAGGCACGACTCAAATACTGTCTCTGCGGATCTGAAACATAATACACTAACTACTAAGTGCATCGCAATGAATATACGACTACCTTCCATCTTCTTTGTTCCCTCACGATTACTATATGGGGCTCTTCAAAAAAAATTCTCAAAGCCAGCAACGCATTGGCGGTGCCTCTGGTGCTGCAAATGTTCATAGGCGGCGGCAATCGCTTAACATCAGGTGACCCGCTTGCTCGTTTGCCACAACCGCTTCAAGTTCTACTTTGTTTTTCTCTGAATGTTATGTAAATAAAATCTACATATCTTTCGGCCTAAACGAAGTTAAGAAACCACTAATCTACAAAAGCATTAAAAATAAAAAGGTCATGCACTCAGATAAAAAGAGACTACGGCACGAAATCCCCATGCACACTGAGCCACACGCACACACACACACACACACACACACTGAAACTAAATAAGCTGGGTTATGAACTAAATGAAAAAAGAGGAGCTGAGCAAAAAATATTTTTCAGTACTAAAAAATTGTTTAAGCATATTCACGAAAGAAAAATACAATGCACACTTATAGTACAAATATAACGTCTAATGGAAAATCCAATGTCTTCCCGTTCAATGAACTTTATGTAAAATTCCGCTTTAAAAGCCAATTTCTTTGTTTGCAAAATAGTTAATATTTCTTAGGCAGTATTTTCTCTGTAACGGAGGATATATAAAGACGCAGCAATGCTTTTACATTATTGGAAAAAGGGTCAAATAGGAAGTGGAAAAATGACGGTATCCATAGCCACCTTTACCTTAGCGTTATATAGCTTTTAATTTAAATACAGGCCAGACAAGCAAACGCGATGCACGCTCCTACTAAATAAGTACGTGGATTGATGTTTTTCGGTTCATTCCGCGGGAACTCTTTCATTTTCTATAATCTATCTCTGTGCCAAATTTCATCCAGTTCTTTTAGCGTCCTGGCGTGTTTGAGTAACAAACGTCCATCCATACGTCCAAACATGTCGCATTTATAATATTAGATAGATAATTAGATAGATGAATACATTATTGCACACATGAAAACTATAAAGTAAAGTTAACTAAAAACTCGGTATGCAAAGACCGCCTTATTCCACCATTCTTATTAATCTCTACCAGACAATCTATATTACTCGTAGTATAGATGTTTCCCTAACATCAAATTGTTATTAGGTACAATTTGATTACAAATATTATTTAATAGGAACCCCAGCAGTGTTATCTAACCTGATACCTGGCTGTTAGTAACTACTGAAGCGGCATCGTCACACACGACTGGGCTCACCATTAATAACCTCTGGCGACTATCGAACCCAATCGAATCCGCTAGCTCAACTGCACCAAATCCGAACTGCATATTAATAACACGTCGAGAACTTGGATCGAGACAAGTAGGTAAATGTACTTATAATACGAGTATGTCTGTCATAGTATGAATACTTGCTTCACGAAAATAATATATATCTGAATATGCTTAGTGATTTAGGGGACCAATTCTCAAGATTTAATTAGTTACAATATGTCAACTTCTATATTTTATTACCTGCTTGTATTCCCCCAAAGAAGCGCATGTTTCTTTCTTTCTAAAACTAACTTAAAATCTGATCAAAATACGCTCTTGAAATCTCACCAAGGATCTGAGCCATAATAGAGAACACTAAGCTCTTGCAGTTCATAATGACGACTACATTTGTCAGTGATTCAAACAACAAAACTCGAACAAAAATGTATTAATTTCCGGCGCATTCGGAAATAAAGCCACAAAAATTGTCTTATTGCAATGTCGACGCCTTTATAAGCTTTCTCTGTTTACAATGAATTATTTATGCAAAATAAATTTCTAGGCGACAAACTGATCTCTCCTTTGCGTTTGTGCACGGTATGAACTACAATAAACTCAAAGGATGGAGAAGTTACTTGATACTTTCTTTCACTTGTTTCACCGAGCCAAAATGAGAAATATTTCTCATTTTGGCTCGGAACATGGTGGGAACAGGTACGTAAAACCGCTAATCCGTACCTAACATACGGAGTGCTACTTCCAAAGCGAATGAAAAATAAACGGTAAGCTTTCAATGAAATCCATGCACACTACATGCTTTGACCATGAATCGAACCATTTTCTCCTTCACAATTTGCTCTATTTCGGCGATATCGGCCGGTCCACCGTTAGTTGCCAGCGCATCCATTGCCAATGAGTTCTGAAAATGTCACCAACGTATCACCCAGGTGTTTAAAGGACCGACAAGCACCCTCGGTAGTTAGTTACAAGTTAGTGTAAGAGAGCATGATTGTTATATTGTGATAGTTGTTTGAGTTGTGAAAATTAGGTATAAGAGAGTGACAGATTGTAAGGTTAAACGGACTACAAGATGCAGACGTACCCGGGCAACCGGAGCGGCTGCCGACGCTGCCGGCATCGGTTGCTGCAAAACTGCTTGCGGGTCCTACGACAAAAAATACACAAATAACTGACAAAAACTATTACGTGTGGTTAAAATAAAAGAAAACTTAGTATGATGATGGCAACCTCGAAACAGCTGTTGGTGGGCGGCCATTATTGGCGGAACTGGCGTCTGTAGTTTACTTCCATCCGACTAAAACTGAGCTGCTCTCAAGTAGTCCTAAAGAATTTTTACATTAAATATTCTATTCACAACACAAGTGCTCATGAAAATCGGGAAATTACCTGTTAAAATTCGTAACCTTCACAAAAATTTGTCGCCTATGTTAAATCTATACAAAAAGTGATAAAAAAAAAAATCTATCGGATATTTGCTAAGGTGTCACCAGAGCATCCATTATTTATTACCGTGGTAATAAATACAATAATTATATATTAAAGTACCTAAGAATATTTGGAAAATGGTACAAGGAGATATACTACCATCGCTTAAAGCCGTATTGTTTTAATATTGTTGACGTTTATGTTTACAATCATAAATCAAATCAGTAAGCAACTCCAACAAACAACAGCAACTTCAAAGATATCAAAAAAGTTTTTCGCACAATACTCAACGCTCCATGGTTTACCAAAACAAGTGAAATACACGAATACCTCGAAATGCCTCCAATTAGTGAAGAGATACATAGTAATGCTAGAAAACATAGGTCCAGGCTTAAATCCCATGTGAATAGTCTGGCAGTATGCAGCAGTATCACTAGACTCAAAAGATCGACAGTTGAAGAGCTGTCTCGTGGACAATAAAGCCAGCGAAAGCTTAATGAGAAGAGTTTCTCGAAGGAGTGACCTTCTCCCAACTCTCGACGCACTCAAAAACATCCGCTTATAGTTGAAGTTTAAACTGATTGCAGATAGAGTACAATTTAAAAAAAATGTTTTACAATCATTATTAAAATCAATCCTGATCTTTGAAACATCAAGATACGTGACACAAAACTGTCATTTTGAAATATTACTGCTTTAGCGATGGTAGTAAACCCCCAGGTGTAGTCCCTGTACTAATTAGAATTATGTTCGTAGCGGAAATTGTACGCGCGCTAGAACGATGTCGATTTCCTGTGTATTGACATGTAAAGTGGATGTACAGTGAGAGTTATACCTGTACAGGTATAACAAGGCAGCAGTCTATTAAGAGGTCTACTCGTAAGCGATCGATGAATTGATAGGTACTTCAGCTAACAAGACGGCCGTGTTAGAATTAGTTCAGTCGAAAAGTTTTCTCGCTCGGCGCCAGTAAATCATAGTAATTTATAGTCACGAAACCCCATTCATCTGTATTGGGCAAGCTACGACATTTGTATATATTTTAGTTTCTAAATCAGAAAAATAGAACATGTGTGACGGGAGTTTGGCGACTTTCACAGGATTGTACTATTTTTCGACCATGATATTTTGTAACGTGAAAAGTGAAAAAAATATCTGTACTAGTTCCATAGATTGGCAGATTTATGGTCAAAGTCTGTCAAACCAGAATGCGCAACGCTACATGTCGCTTTGAAGCTGCAGGGGCATGTTCACGTTAACGCGCGGTAGGGAAGCGGGGTAGCGGGTGCGCTTCCTAATATCAGACGTATCTATAAAATAGTACGCGATTGCGTGTGTTTTAAGTAGAACTCGCGAATGGTTATATACCCAATTCATCGCCCGCTACGGCGCCCGCACCCGCGCTCCCGGCGTGACCACGCAGTTACGGTCCGGATACTAGATCCGGATATACAATGACCTTCATAAGGTAAGTTGGTAAGTTAACATAGTCCATAGGGAACTTCACGGATCTGTTAACCGCTTGAGTTATACATCAAAATATAGGTTATAACAAACGCGATGGTATAGCATTGGCTATAATAAGCTTGTCCAAAAAAATATTAATTAATTTAAAAATAGCCTGGACCGGATTTTGATAGGCAACCTATTTTAGGCGTATTTATCTAGTATTCAATAAAAATAAAAAGTAGGTTTCATCTGGTAAACAGATGGGTGAAGGTCATTAGATATTCGGATCTATGACTATTAGTCGTATAAATTAGTTACGAGTAGGAGTATGTAACGCATCCGAATTTAGTCGATTAACCCCGCCTCGGATCTAGTAGTGAGTAGACCGACGGGTGTCACAAGGGGCGAATGGAATATGTATGAGCTCAGTGGGTTTTAGCGGCGAGGTGTCAACATAGCCGTAACCAGGAGCTTTTCGGGGCCCGTTTGTTACTGTCAGTTGCAGTTAGTAAAATTTTTGCCTTTGAAGTTAAATCTTACAGAGGAGTTTTCATGCAGAAAAAAAGGTTCAATACAAACGAAATTTTCATAAGAACACTTAAATGTTGATTTGTAGAGTACTTCTTTACTTTTATGATTATAGTAACTTAATAATGGTTCTATGACGTAAAGTCCCGAAAGGGCTTAAAAATATAAAAAACAAAACAACAAAATATCATAAATGTATTTATCAATAGTAAACCTTCCTTCCTTGTAAAACTTTCAGCTTATTTAAAAATACGCGTTCAATATATTATATATTTTGTATCCTTTTAGATATCGTCAATATTGGATACGCTTTGAGGGATTCGAAAGACCCAGAGTACAATACTTTGCTTGAGTCATACGTAATACCGTTTAAGTGAATGCTCTCTAAAAGAACTAACATTTCATTATTGCTACTATATTATAGTAGTTTATGAAACGGTTGCATAATAGGGGTTATTGAAACATGAGTGTGTCAAATAATAAGTTTAATACCTAGTAATGTGGAGTTCCATACAATATTTTTATCTAAACTATATCTTAAAATCTGATCTATAAAATTTTACTATCATTTCTACAAACTTAATTTGTCCTAAAGTATTCCTGATATTTATCAGTACGTTTCAATCCCGTTTTAAGAATTTCAGATGACTTAGGTAAAACGTTTCACGTTTAAAAACGTAACTTTTTTTTTTAAATTTGATGACGTCAAAATTGTGAATTTCTTTCAACTTTAATACTAGAAGTGCGTTTTTAAGTTTGATAAAGAGTTGCTGATTTGATTTAGTTGTCATCGTCCCTATTCGATGCAAATTATTAATTTCTTTCTATATTCAATTGTTAGCAATTTGGTATAAAATCAGTGCTTTAATATATATTTTTATATTAGAGATGTTCGTGAATAATCTGTCATTAAGCCATTATTTTTCAATTTATAATAAGAATTTTAAGATATGAGCGTAGATAATAATATATTATTGTAATTTTGTACATAGTAGAATAAAATATATTGTTTGAATTGTTCCGTATCAATAATACCAGCATAATTATTTACGGAAGAATAGTTTCCAATGCCCCGCTGCACACATTTGAATTTTGCAGCCACAATCGTATTTAGTTTCCTCATTATTCTACCATGAAACAAAGTCATTAATGAGAGAAAATTTAAATATTAGTTTCAGTTGTTAAAGAACAACTTGCATATTTGTGCTTTTTATTTGCTTTTTTTAATTGTTCCTCCTTTTTTTAAAGCTTTTTCAGAAGCCAATTGTTATTCATCATACCTATTCGAAAAACGAATATTGGCTTCAGAGGATAGCGGGAGCAAAATGTAATTTTTAGGCCCATGGGACTACTATTGAATTTCGAACGGAATTATGGCTGCTAGTCCAAAGAGGGAAAACATACTAGTTAACCAAAGAGGTCGAAACGCATAATGTATGAAGTTACCTATAACTGGCCGGTTACGTTATGGCGGCATTGCGCGCTGAAAAAAAAGTCGTCTTCTTTTTATGTATCATAAATATTAATGTTTAATTATTTCATAATAATTTATTTGTGTTTTATTTAAAATTTAAATATACGTCTAAATAATGTCTATACATAGAAGGTTGATAGGAGTATCTTCTGGTTGGTGCTTAAACGTATAGGTAATGTCCATACATAGTAGGTTGATACTCCTAGCTTTTTCTCATACGTAATGATGAAAAATAGTGTGTCACTCGGGGCCAAATTTTTTGTTCTCGGGCGGTTGAATTCCTCGCTACGCTCAGGATTCTACTTCACTTCGCTCTGAATTCAAAATAGCGCCCTCGGGGAACAAAAATTTTCTTTGGCCCCATACAACACAAATAACTATTTCCTTGTAAAATATCTGACTGTGATCAGGATGTCTGAATTATATATCTGCCCTATTGAAAACCTTCCAATTTCCTAATAATTTAATGAAACCAAGGGTCACAAGGGAGGGATATCGGACGCGTAATGAAAGAGACTCTAATTTCTTCGCTCAAAATGGAAAGCTTTCCCAGGGAATGCACAAGCTCAAAGAGGCAGTTTTTCGGGCACATTGCCAAAATTAAATTAACCATACATACAATTGCTACATTCTAATGCGAGGTAATTTAACCACTGTCATAGTGCAGCGCTGTATGTAGTAGTCGAGTAATACTCGTAATAGTGTAGTATCTCAATCGAATGTCATAAGTGTGATTCTTGGACGAATCAAAGTGTGATAAGGATGTTAGTTGATCTAATTATTTAAATTTTTTGCGTTGTCTTGTTACTTTTGTTGCTGCCAGACCCGTTAAAATAAACAACTAAGTTAGACAAGCTCTCCACTGAAATCCTCAGTAAAACAGTTTCCGTCCAAATCAAGTTTGGCTGCGCACGGTACTAGAAGACATTTTGAACATAGAAATGAGGACGTGAAGCTCGCGTTGGATGCTGATTGGTTCAGACAGTTCTCGAGGCCTTACTTAGACTGTGACAGCTCTGCATATTTCCTTAAGCGCTTCTACGTATCTATTGTCTACAAGAAATGTTTTTAGCTAGTGGAATATTGCAGCGTGAAGTGCGGAATGGAATATATTATTATCCATTCAGTTATTTTTGAGTCAGTGTTTAGTTTCAGAAGATACATTTGAAAGAGCTCACGTCTTTAAAATCAAAACAGACATTAATCACCGCAATTAAAAGCAATCCTTTACAGTATTATTCGTACCTATTATCAAATATTGAAAGCTACCATACGTCCGCGACCTCGCCCCAGAATGCCTACAAACAATCTATCCTGAATTTCTCAACTCATTGATGGCACTGCATAAGGTTCGTTACAATAATATGCTCTGATTGAAATGTTTGTATCAACAATAACATACTGAAAAACCCTTTAAGGGATTCGCAAAATCTTCTGCACCATCCTCAAAAGTATAATATTCAGTCCTTACTTATTTGTTTAATTATAATACAATACTTTGTCTCCTTCTATCGATATTCAAATTGATCACCAACTTGAATTGACAGAAAGAGTATAATCGGTGTTTAATTATTCACCCGCCAACCAATGTGTAATGTTTTATTTTTGTTAAAATTTAAGTAAGTATAATATGTTCATAAGACTCTCCGTACTTGTAATTAAAATGTCTGTGTAAAATAATGTAATACCGCTATACGTAACCACACGACCTTGATTCAAGTTATCATTTTTACAGTATTAAAAGACAAATATGGAATTGAGCACTTAACCCAAAACCTTTTAAAGAAATGAATCACAACATTATATGAATGCATTTATCTACATAATAAATATGTGAAATGTATACCGCCATATGCCGTATTCTTTCGTACTTAAATAATTTTATTTTTGTCAGGCATGTGGATTGCTCAGTGTCCTTTATATTAACAGCCAGAAGACTTCGCCCGCCGTCCGTTGAATAGCGTAAATTCCTCAGATATATTATATTATACAGGTTCACAAAAGAACAACGGGTACACCCTCATCCATACTAATATTATTAAGACGAAAGTTTTTATTCTTTAAAAAAAAGCACAAACACATACTGTCTGTCGTATAGA
This sequence comes from Erebia aethiops, assembly GCA_923060345.2. Classification (NCBI taxonomy): domain Eukaryota; kingdom Metazoa; phylum Arthropoda; class Insecta; order Lepidoptera; family Nymphalidae; genus Erebia; species Erebia aethiops. The sequence goes on along the minus strand of OV281079.1, from coordinate 5,515,181 downwards.
AGTAGGTTACATGCCGGGGAAAGACATATGTTACTTTTTATCCCGAAAAATTTAAGGAGTTCCCCCGGGAATTAATAAAAACTGAACGCCCACACATGCCCACAGGCATTATCACTAATAATTTACTAACCATCGTAATAATTAATAAATATTCCATCGTATTGCATGCGATACGAAGGTGAATCATGTAAAAGATATGGATCTTTTTGTAACGTAACTTGCACATCTCCACGGCATAATTAATGGTAATTATGCCGTGGAGATGTGCAGGTCACGTTACAAGTTAGTTAGAATATCAAGTTTTAATTGCCCAAACTTATATAAGTGCTTATAGTGCTTAAAGTTTGCCTATTCTTGTTTGTTCCTAACACTAATGACTATTGGCTCTCGCATAAAACCAATCACGTAATAGATACGTTAAAATAGAAGTTTAATGCCCGAAATTCATAACGGAGCTATCTGAGCTATATCTGGGAATAAATTAGTCTCTTTGTTTTCTTAGTAAAAAACTCATAATTTGTTTCATTATTCGGTCGGTTTTAAAAAACCGACACTAGAAATAGATTTTCTTGAATCATAGCTAAGAACACTACTCGTAGATCATCTTTCAAACAAAAAAAATCAGTTCATCCGTTTGGGAGCTACGATGCCACAGTTAGAAACACAGATACGTAGTCGTACACGTTAAACTTATAACACCCCTCTGTTTGCGCTAGGGGCTAAAAAACTGTACAACTTTTGACAAATAACAACGTTGCTAAGTAACTCTTATCGACTAATAATTGACCATCAATTTCATAAAGGTTAAACACTCAAAAATAATGAGAATGAACTAGTCCGAACCATTTTGTTCAACAAATAAATACATAAGCGCTTGGCACGAGTGGCTATCTAGAGTCCATTGAATTGAGTAGATAATAGGAAGATTCGATTAAGCTCTGCGGCGTGCTCTATCTATGATAATAGGCGCCGATTCATTGAATAGTATGGAGGCCAATTAACACGATTGTATTCTCAATCTAATGGATCATAGAACTAGACACGTTAATCTATGGCGATTTTATTAGATCCACTACTTTATAAGAATTTTTTAGATAAATGAATACAATTGAAGAAGAAGACATGTTGAAGATGTCTCTCAATATGTTCGAAGTTAATGTGTTTTACATTACAAACTCATTGAAAAATCTTATTACAATGTGAAAGATTACTTAAATGACTACGAAGCTTGGCAATAATTTGCTCTAATGGCTCTATGATAATTCTTCGGTTTAAAGATGATTTGTGAGATGTAGATAATTTTAAAAAAACCCGGCTGAGTTTGTTGTGACCTCTCCCCAGACCAGGGCGCGTTTGGAACCCACGTAGCTTTAGTTTTAAGATACCGTAAATGAGTTACTAGTGGGCCTGGCAGACGTTGTCCTGCCCTGAGCCAAGAACCTTGCAGCGCCCCCTACCGAGTCCAATTGTGAATATAAGCCATCCCTGGACCCACTAAAACCCCCACAAAAAATTTCATCTAAATCGGTCAAGCCGTTTCTGAGTTTTAGCGAGACTAACGAACAGCAATTGATTTATATATATATAGATTGGACGTTAAGTGTACAGTGTACCTAATTTGAATAAATAAATATTGATTGATTTATTGCTTTCGCATCATCAAGAAACTGAAACTTATGGTTCAAAAACGACGACGCAGGACTAAAACTTATGGTTCAAAAACTATACAGTTTGAGGAAGCGCTACTGTACAATGATTTACCAAACGAAGTTTCAAATGAAAAATCCTTCGTAAGATTTAAGAAAAAATAACTGAAGCATTTTCAGAGTGAAGTGTAATAATAAGATTAGTATATAGGTCACCTTGTTACTTTAAGCATTAATTTTTAAGTTTATCTATATTAGTTGTAATTTTCTCATATTATTATAAGTGAACTTTGTTGTTTTTTTGAGGAAAAATAAAACATCTTTAAACCTAAGAAAGGCGGTTGGTCTCGTTATAACATTACAAGAGTGCAGAAATCACTGCAAAAGAGAGCATCGATGGATTTGTTTGTGAACAAATTCATACTCTTTTAGCATTTACGTCATATTTTTCGTTCAATATGTGTATTCATACGCAAGATCACATATGAAGATTATAATATTTAAGAGTGGTGTGCAGTTTAACGTGACGTAAAAACATAAGCTTACCGAAGTGTAAATATTAATTCAATATTAATTTTTCATCAATGTCAGTAAATAGGAAACCTGACTAATGTTTACCCCAGCTTCAAGCCCTGGCACGCCACTATTATTTAAGTAGTATAATAAACAGTTAAGGTTCACTTTACCTGTATAGGTTCCATGGGAGGCGGCAGCTCCAGGTCAGCAGCGTCGTCCTCGGCGTCATCCAGAGCCACGGCGTTGTTCTCTCCATCCTCGACTCGCACGGTTTCCACGTACGGGAGCTAAAAAACGAACAGTATTAACCACGTCCATACGAATCCTGGTCCATAAAAAACAAAAAATATTAAACCACGGAGGGATTATTTATATTTAAATATTTTGTCATGCATCGTACTTTGATACGAGAAGGTACCTGGACAGTCATAAAAGGGTAAAGCAGAGAGCACTTTGCATATTATTATCAACGCAATTTGCTCAACATGACATTGCGAAATACGAAATAATGGTGTTTTAATACATTATGGAAATAGGCTCGATAAGTTTTTTTTTTTTTTTTTTTTATCCACTACAAGCTAGCCCTTGACTACGATCTCACCTGATGGTAAGTGATGATGCAGTCTAAGATGGTAGCGGGCTAACCTGTTAGGGGCATGGCAGTTATATTAAACCCATACCCCTTCGGTTTCTACACGGCATCGTACCGGAACGCTAAATCGCTTGGCGGCACGTCTTTGCCGGTAGGGTGGTAACTAGCCACGGCCGAAGCCTCCCACCAGGCCAGACCAGGGAAAATTCAGAAATTATAAATTCCCAAATTGACCCTGCCGGGGATCGAACCCAGGACCTCCGCACGTTAAGGCAACAGCGCTACACACTGCGCCACGGAGGTCGTCATACGTTTACGTTTCCCGGCGCTTAGCTCCACCGAACGCCTTGTCGCGCAGGGCAAATTGGAGAGCACCAGGAGAGCGAGGAAGGGACCGGCCATATTAAGTGCTGCTGTGCGCGGTCCTTTATGTAAGGATACTACCAGCCAGTACGGAGAAGTGGCCTATATCATGTCATCAAGAAAAAGGAGAATGACGAACCTTAAGCTTCTTTTCAGATGGCACCTTCTTCAAGGAGGGTTTGTCGGCGGCTGCGGGTGATTTAACTCCTCCGGGTGCCTTCTCGCCCTTGCTTTGCGATTTGCTCGGGCGCGGTATCCACCGCCTTCTGAAAGCAATCATTCCTTAAAGTGCCTAGTTAAGACTCAAGCCTTAGTCAACAAAAGCCGAACCGGGTCGCCATATTAAAATGCGAAAGCGAAACGAATTCCTGTGTGAATAATTTTTTAATTACTTTGATCCAATTTGACTCTTAGCCAATGAACTAATAATCAAAACTTATATTGTAGTTAGTTTTTGAAGGTGGCGATTTGATGAGATACATAAGTTGTCGAACATGAAATAAAACATTGCATTATTACCATGGTTTATTTAATGACCTATACTGTAACTAAATGTAATTTTAGAAACCCGAAAATAGATTTTATATAAAAGGTGTCCCAGAATTCACGCAACATTTCAATTTGGTGCCATTTGTGTGGTATTGTGCGAAGGCATAGTGTTAGGTACCAGTAATAAAAAACAAGACATGTTCAGGGTTATTAAAAATGGAGATTTATACGAAAAAGACTTGCTTTTCATTATTGAGCATACTTAAAAATAAATTATGAGGTTTTGGCCCTAACAGAACAAAAATCTGCAGCTATAGTTCCAAATCCTATTTTTGGTGCCTAAATTGCCATGTTTCAATAAGACGGTGCAACCTGCGTTACAGCACGAGAAATCATTCAGACATTGCATGAGCCTTTTGCTATTTGTGTAATATCTTGTTGTTATGATCAGAATTGGCTCGCAGATCATGCAATTTAACACCGTAGGACTTTTTCTTTGGAGCATTTTTATGTGAGGGTTTATGTAAACAAGCTTACGACCACCCACGCCTTGAAACTTGAAAGAGAAAATTGAAAAGTGCTTGATCTACGAAATTCAACCACAGTAACACAAATCGATCGTGGGAAATTTCGACAAAGGAGTGTGTGTGTGCCAGCTGCCAGCAAAGCTCTGGATGCCATTTACCCGATATAATCCTATCCTTCATAAATCTATAAAAAATTACAATATTTTATTAAAAAGATTTTCTGTCAAAATAAACTCTTGCGTGAATTTTGGAACACCTTTATATTACAGTCAAAGGAAAGAGAGAAGATCTGGCGGTGCGTAATTTTAGGCGAACCGTAATATAAGATAGCAGCACGAGCATTTGATCATTTTTACCGGGAGGCTGTATTAAATAACACGTTTTCCTGAACGATTACTAAACCCCGCAAAAGTAAATCGTACTTCAAAAAAACCGGCCAAGTGCGAGTCGGACTCGCGCACCGAGGGTTCCGTACAAACCTGTAGGTATATAAGTAAAAGTTATGGTATTTTTATTGCTAAATAAAATCCATAACATTGGGAAGTTTAAAATTATTAAAAATATTTTTAGATGTAACAAAAAATTTATGCTTTTCGCAATTTTTCCTTTATCTGTGCTTTAAGACGTTGCTTCGTACCAAATTTCACGATTCTGAGTTCACGGGAAGTACCCTGTAATAACATATAAATTGGAAAATGAATTAACCAATGTAAGTTAGAAAGAAGATGAAACTGAAGACATCTCGCCTCAGACACGCTAAGCTTTCGCTAGAACGCTACGCTATATTATATTCTCCTTTATTTACACCTTTGATTTGATCACAGGAAGTAATGTATAAGTTATATAAATCAAATTATAAGCAAACTCGAAATTAGCCGCAATTTTTTTTGTTTAGAATGACCCGTGTAGTGTGTAATAGCTAATTAGGTACCATACATACATAGAGGCTTGAGCTCATTGCGTCGAACACGTTATCAAATTGACTCAAAAAGGATTAAAACAATATTTAAACAGTTTCCCTGTTCTATAACAAATTAAAAGAATTTCCCGGCGCAGGAACAGCTACAAAAGCTTATAACGTTTTACAGCCCCAAACAAATATAATACCATTGAGAGTTTGCATTCAATTTCATATTTTTTATTTTTATTTTACTGTGTTGCGCTCCTTAATAAAAATAAATGCGAGGCAAATGCGACACGTTTCAGAATGTTATAAAACAATTTAAAACTGCATCATATGGTCGTTGGCATGAAGAGAAAGACTTTTTAAAGCAATTTTCAGTGCTCGTTCTATCTCCCCATTCGGACGTACATATATGGGTAAGGCCGTAGATTTTGCCACTTTCTGAAAAAAAAAATGTGTCCAATTTTTAAGTTACTAATTAAAAAAAAACTAACGTGATTATTGTAGTGAAGATTTTTTATAAGCTTGCGGCATACCTATATCTTAAGAAAATATATTTAAATTAAATGTACAGATCGCCGTGAATATTTTAAAAAATCGCAAATCTTCAGAGACCACGAATTTGGGTCCAAAATACGATGTCTTTCGACCAGACTAATTTCTTTGTTGTCCTAATTTACGTCTATTTTCTAAGGTAGTGTATTACTTTTTAGTTTATTTTAAATCTCAGACTGTTCGGCTGCCAGTTTATGGTTTTAAAATATTAAAATACGTGTTGTGTATTGATTTATCAGTTTTCAAACATTTGTCTCCGTTTTTTCACTTCTTCGTTACTTTTTTCTTCGTTACTAACATTTACCTCAAGAAATGTTTAATTTGCAATTATGGTACGATTTAAAAAGAGACTCTGGCAACACTAAGAAGCCATGCCGAAGAGAAAAAGCTACGCCATTTTGTCTTGTCTATGTAGTGTGTCAAAAGTGCCGGTGCGTGTTTCGTCAGTGTGAATTAAAAATTGTTTTCGGAGGTTTTAACGGTAAGTAACCGGGTTTTGACAAGTAATTGTATAATTATAAACGTAACAGTAATTGAAATGCATTTTTAAATTTAATTTCATTCGAAATTAAGCGTAGTTTGGAAATTATAACCTATACAATCCAAATAAAATAAAGCTTTCGCGTTACTTTAGCGTTACTCTTACGTTACCGTAAACAAAGATTCTATGTTACGTAACAAAGACAAATCTTAAGGGTAGTACATACTATTTAATACTATAACTATCCCATTACGCGGAGAAGTTGCGAGGGCTATATTTTCTGGTGCACTAGTGTTGGTATAAAATCAATGCGCACATTGTGTCTTACTGTCTTATCGTTAATGTTTTTCAATACGTTTGCTGAATAAATTTTCGTAATTTTCTCGTTAATATTAAAAAACTTTTTTTACGGGATTTGCGGATTTGGGGAATTAAGCCTTTAGATTTTGGTTCAGTTTTTAGAATTTGCACCTTGTGTATAAAAATATACTTTTTTTATTCATTACAAGTTAGCCCTTGACTACGATTTCACGTGATGGTAAGTTATGATGCAGTCTAAGATGGTAGAGGGCTAACCAGTTATGTTGTTGTATGGCAGTTATATTAAACTCATACCCCTAATCGGTTTCTACAAGACATCGTTATAAATTCCCAGAGTGTCCCTGCCAGGGATCGAACCCGGGATTTCCGCACGTTAAGTCAACAGCACCCAACACTGCGCCGGGGAGGTCGCCATGCGTAAAGTGTGTTTAAAACTTCCATTTTTGTTGAACAATGTATAATATAAACTAAATTTTATAAAACATAAATTGTTCTAGATGCCGATGTCACCAGCCGAAAAGCAGAAAAAATATAGACAAAAATTAAAAACTGAAAACCCAAGTAAGTATGAAGAAATGCATAGAAAAGCTAAGGAAAGATCTAAAAAAATAATGTAATAATAATAATGTAATATAATGTATGTATAAGCTAATTGAAATTATTGAATAAATATGTTTATTACAAATAATGTAATGTTTTTATTTTGTGTCCAATATTATTGTACATTGTATGTAATCAGCTTTACAATTTACTAGCGTTACTCTCGCGTTGCTTTCGCGTTACCGTAACGAAGAAGTTTCATCGTTACTGTATGTTACTAAGTGGCAAAATCTACGGCCTTACCCATATATAGTACGCGCGCGAGTTGAACGCAGAGCTTATGTATGTGTCACCATACATAAGGTCTGCATTCGAACGCGCGCGAACTATATCTACATCCATACTGATATTATAAAGGCGAAAGTGTGTCTGTCTGCTACGCTTTAACAGTCCAGCTTTTCAACTGGTATAGAGAAATTTGGTACATAAATAGATTGTAACCCGGGGAAGGATATAGAATTCCCGGAAAATTAAGGAGTTGCCGCGGGATTGAAAAAAAAAACTTAATTCTCGCGGACGAAGTCGTGGGCATCATCTAGTGTTATTATGAAAATACAACCTAAGGTACTAATACATATACACTTATAATATACAAATTTTACCTATATCCGTCTAATATATACTATGCATATACCATACCGTATAATATATAAGTTACTTACTTATATACTTATTAACTTATGGTTGTGTTACATTTACCAACATATTAATTCATTTATTTGGAAAAATATAGTACAGACAATATCATTATCTAGATGTTATAAAGGACATTTTTCACTACGCGTATTTCACTACACACTTTTTGAATATTGACATTTGATTTAACAACCAAATAAAAGTGAGGCAAATCCAATCCGAAAATGAAATATCTCAATTCGATTTAATAGAGTACCGACTATCGGTTGATAGGTTTATTTATTTACTATTCGATGGTGCACAGCGGCTAAAAAAGAAAACACAATTTTGTTAAACACTACGAGTATTATTTGATTAACCTCCAAAGATATTTATATATCTGCGTTAACCTACTTTGAGCTTTTTACAGCGGAGAAGTAGACGACGCGAATTCATATGTTAGTACAGAATATACTGATTTCTTTTATTAATATATATTAATCTGAATACAGTAGCAAGACAGAAACACAAAGTGCAACATCACACAATTCAGAACGTCGTTCGTGTCACGTGTTAGGATCATCTAATAGTAATTGGTATGCCCAGAAATTGTTACACTTCAAACACCCGAAACGAATAGACAATGGATGTACTACCTAGGAAAACTTACCTACTCAAAAGTTTTCCAAGGATTCTATACATGAATGGTATATTTACTGTTTAGCATATTTGTCATAGCTTCGAGGCCAGTCCACGTTGTACACCAAGGTCATATTATTATCGTCATATTAAGAAGTATAACCCTCAAGTAGTCAGCTTAATTTTATCATTTATTACTACTAATCGGTTTAAGGATCGGTCTATACAACTCGGTACAGGCGGGGCATCCAAAACGGTTTAACTATTTATTTAATCTCTCATTAAAGTTTCACTTGGTTTACATAGTTATGTAGATACGTTGTTTACCCTCATATTTTCTAGTTTATAGACCAAGTAAGGAGCAAGTAGGAGAACGTCGTTGCAACTCGCCACTACTGTAAAAACTGCGCCTTTATAATAGGGGGGACTTCCATTTATGTATGAGGTTCAATAAACCTAAAGCTCAGATTCCATATCAATATAACATGTCGAATGTCGATGTAATATAATCACGTGCCGAGCTTCATTAACGACAGAGCTTCGGCCAAATTAGAGGCGTAGTGAAATTAATTGGTACGCTTTATTTTTCTTGCATTCGCCGATTAATGTGCACATTCGCTAGGTTTACATTTCAGTGAATGGGAACTTCTAAAGCGCCCTCCAAATAAACGATAATTATGAAATTGAGTTTCAAACAGCAAATACTGAGAAATTTAATAAATAAAACTTTAAACCAAAGTGAACCGACTTCAAAAGCACTGAAAAGCATTAAATACATTTTTAAGAGGTTTTTATAGGCGGCGAAAAATAATGGTTCTTGTCCAAACATACGTGTACTAAGGCAAGTAATGATATTAATAATATGTATTTATTAATTAAAAGGCATATAAAATTAAATAGCCTTAAATTTCGTTATATAATTAGTATTATTCTGTATGGTTTGGTGCCGCCTTTAAAAATTACTTACAATTTATAGGTTTAGATTTTTTGTTCATTCTTTTCATTTCTTCACTAAGAGTAAAGTATCCTGCAGGCTGCAGGATACTTCACAGGATGCAGAATCAGGTTTCAGGAGTTGGGACTTGGAGTTCAATGTTAATTGACAAGTCCGTAGTCTCTACTTGGTACCTACAATATCAATTCGCGATCCAAGAGTCATCAATCCCTACAGACTATAAGTGCTGTACCCTGCAGCGTCCGGATTGAGGTGTCGGGACTTTGAGTTCAATAATGTAGTCTATACTGGGTACCTGCAATATTATTTCACCATCACGAATTCCTAAATACATAATATGGTACAGGAGTGTGCATGCATGCATCACCAGGGTTGAGGAGTTGTGACTTGGAGTTTAATCATGAAGCAGTTGCTAGATATCTACAATATAAATTCACCAGCAACAGTTCCTGAATCTCCATAACCTATAGGCAGGCAGTAACCCTGCAGCATCAGGGTGCAGGGTAATATGGTTTAATTAAAAGTGGAAAAAAATATTGTATTTAGTTGTACGAGTTAATGAACTCCATTATTAATAATAAATAATTAGTTGTATCATAATATTACGTACGTAGTAAAATGACTAAAGGACGGTTGTGAAATGCCCATCCTAAGATAAATTCACTTTTTTACTGTACTGCGATGTCGGTAACAGACACTGTATAGGTATTAAACGTGTAATGTAGAGCAAGAAAAATTAGCATGGTTTATCTTTTTAACGAGTAGCGAAGGCACCGGTCGGAGTTAACAACTTTCAAGGACCCTATGTTAAAACTCGATTTAATTATCGCTTAATGAGAGTATTATCGTTATCATCATTTGAATTTATTGCCGGCTCACTCCTGACTACGGCTCTCCTCTTATAATAAGAAGAGTTTGGCCACATCCACCACTGGACAAGTGTGGAATGGCAGACTTCACACACCTTTGAGAACATTATGAACAACCATTGGGCATGCATGTTTCCTCGCGATGTTTTCCTTCACCGTATTGTAAGTGATATTTTCTAAAAAATTATATGAAATGTGCACATTTCATACCCTGTAAATGAGATCGAAAGTTAAGTTAGACTTGAAAATCGGGATTCAGTTTTAAATAATATTAACCTGTTTAAGCAATTTTACGAAAATCTACTCTAAAGAACCCTCTTTGTTGTTAAATGGGAGTTGGAAGTTTGTATGAAAGTACCATGTTTTTGAAGTTAGACTTGAAAATTGGGATTTAGGTTTAATAATTTAGGTTTAGGTTTTCAATAATAATAACCTGTATAAGCAATTTGAAGAAAATCCACCCCGAAAGGGGTGAAATAGGAGTTGGAATGTTACATAAAAGTTCTATGATTTTGAATTATAGACATGAAAATCAGCATTGTTTAGGTTATTAGTTTTAAATAATTAAAACCTGCATAAAGCCTCTATAGATGGGCCATTTGCACCGGGAAGATTTCATAAACTCATAGGAAATCAGAAATTCTACGCGGACGAATTCGCGGGCTCTAGTACAATAACATTTTGGAAAACTTAAAAAGTGATCGAGCAATAAAATGGTAGTACATTCTTTTAGTAATAATAATTGATAAGGATTAACATTTTACATGTTTATAAATATAACTGTGGTCAGAATAGGACCAGATCGGTACTGTTCATTCGGATCGAAATTACTTTCACCGAAAAAGTAGTAGGGTCTCCCCTACTACTAGTGGCATGAAGGAGCCAAGTTTTGAAAGAGCCACTTTAATTATTATGATAGTTTATGAACAAATTTGGCTGGTAATTTTATTTTTAAGTGGAAGCACTGATTTCCCGTGACCCACAAACATTTGACAGTCCGCCGAACTAACAGACACCGGCACATCGAGTCAAAGTTTTTTGAACTAAAAAGTAAGTATTTTGCTTCATTTAACTTGTTTTTTGGTATTTTATTGTAAACAAATATAGGTAAATGGATTGCAGATTGTGTTTGTGCATATATTTGGCCTTGCAACTGCGTAAAAACTGAGCCGCAAAAGTTTTGATATTGTTGTTATTTTAAAGGTTATATTTTTTTTAAAGAATAAGTAATGAAAGAGCCAGGTGAATGGGACTTAAAAGAGCTTAAGACTTTGATGCTCAAAGTGAGCAATCTTTTTTTCTTCTTTCTTCTTAAGTTCTTAAAGATTTAGCGATGTTGTTTTTGATATTAATTGTTATCTTGTTTAATTTTCAATATTGTTTTTGATAAAAAATTCGCCCCTTATATGTTAAGATTAAAGCGATTTTTATAATTACGTAAAATAGCTGATAGAATTAAAAATTCCTTAAGAAATGTCATTAGTTTTTAAAAAGGATTTATTAGAATTGTCTTTTTAATAGTGTAATTATTATTATTTAGCATTTTTTTCACAATTACACTTTATAATACAGACTGGCTCTTTCATAACTTTTAGTAGCTGTTTCAATACCGAATTGTTATGAAAGAACCAAAGGACACATTTTTTTCAAATTAATATTTCGTTGAGTGTGTTGTTTAGGGTGTTTAGGGTTTTTTCGTATGTAATTACCTACTTTAATAAATGAATAATAATTGAAGACAAAAAAATCACCTTTCATTAAAAGTTTTTTTTGCTCCGCTTAGTAAACTGGCTCTTTCATGCCACTTCTCTCCTATATATATTATATTATTGCGTAAGTATATGTTAAGTTTCGCGGCTTCTATCGGGCGTACCGCGATGCCTGAATTTTTCTGCTGGTGGAGATAAGTGCTAAATCAAACATGAGTGGTAAGAAAATGATATAAAACGTACTATCAAGATAATAAAACGCACGTAATCATGATATCTACATTATAGGTACATAATATGTTGACTAAAGATACTGAAAAGAATCACTGGTAAGTATAAATGATTGTTATCATCAAAATATTACGAAAATAATATATTTTGTGGTAGTTGTTTTAGTAGGTATCTTTCAGTCACTTTCAGTAATTAGTATTCATTCTATTTAATTTTTTTTTTACCAAAGGGTGAAAACGAAATGAAAGTAACAAAATATAAACTCACTTCGAGAATATAATTTGGCTCCACATCCTTACGCACAAGAAACATGGGACACATCACACACAGAATCACGTTCACATTAATACTGCGTTAAATTCACAAACAACTGTCATACAAATAGTGTCACAGCATTGGTGCAAACAGTGTTATCACAAATCCGTAACGTTAAGTAGACGACAGAGACCGGGACGAGGAGGGACTAGTATCGGCAAGATTATGGCGATAAGTTTGTAATCTATTGTTCGGTAGGTAGGTGACAGGAAACGTGTCGCAAAACATTGTCGAACGTAGTGTTAAGACGGCGCGAGCGCAGCCGAACGGCCGGCGCGCGCGGTTTTCACTGTAGCAGCCCGGCGCCCCAACGCCCGCGCATTCGGGCCCATCGCCAAAATCATAATGCAACCAAACGTTCTATAACATGACGCATCCACTGAAGAGCGGATACCACGATCCTATTACAATAAATCACGTCATTTAGACTTACCATTACGTCTCATTAAAACACATTTATTGTAAACACTGACAATGAAAACTAATCGATATCATTTTATAACGATAACTCTATAAGTACGAGTACATGGATAAATAGGCTAAGCTTAGTAGAGAGTTTTTTTTTTCAGTTGCAATATCAATGTTTCCATTTTCCTTTTACTAACCCTCTCTAGTAACTGGCGAGGCTGAATATAAAGAGTAAATCGGAAACCGCCAGTTAGAATCTTTTTATTTTTCCAGTTGTATTGGAGCATGAATAAACAAGGGGAAGGGACGTAGCGAACAGACTCTTCTGTGCTCATAAATCATAATAATAGGTACTTGTTCTTCGTTCGTAGATCGACATAATTGAATACGAGTGCTATACATAATGAAATACGCGATTCAAAAGTGTTCTAATAATATCAACCGCTATTAATAAATACACAAAACATATCAGTGGCTGCCATTACAATATGCAACCACATAAGCTTTAAATCAAATGATTTTATATTTATTTAATATATACATCTAACTAGGTTAGATGTATATATTAAATAAATAAAATTTGTGATCCGTATTACATTATACTAATCCAGATAAATATGAGATAAATTCAGCATTAATTAATTTAGTTTTTCAGGGGTTTTCTAATAAAGTGTTAAAAATTGCCAAAATAATTATTTTGGCTAAATATGTTTTAATTAAATTCAAAACTAAGCCAAAATGACAGGACAAATTGTAATGCTTTGCCATCCCTTTCATAAAGCTCCAAAGAAGGCACAAGTTAGAGAAATTATTAGTTCAATCTAGATCACGTATCACGATATACTATGTTAAACAGAAAACTTTACTTGTTCATATTCTTACAAGTTCGTCCCCGTCTCCCAGCGTTATTAACATGCACTACGGAACGTTGGAGTTATACCTATTGTTATCTCAGACTTTATTTACGTGAAGACGTACACCGAACAATTTCATTAAGCCATCATACTAGCAAAATATACACACGAGTACCTACCTATCGTAACAGAATGCAAGAAAATTTGATTTCAAACACTAGTGGCCTTACTACGAAAAACTTAACCAAGCGTTGAACGAGTCGACATTGGATGAACATTAATGTTTTTATATATCTATCAAGAAGTCACTCAACGATTAATAGCGTCTTTTCACTTTTGTATGATAGATTTTTGGAGACTTCGTTTATAGAAGTGCATGAAAAATCTGCCTATGCTCAGGGGTACTATAGTATAATGTATTTAAGTTTCAGTATGCGACCGATAATCATATATAAATAAAATGGCAGGCGCGTCTTGTGATGTTTTCGGAAAAAATACTTCCCCTTTTTTTTGCTACGTAAAGTTCCGCTACAGCAGTGAGCGTATAGGCAGTTCCACGCAAGTACAGTTAAGACAATATGAGCCCTGCTGATATGTAAAATATGTCATTGCGACTCGTCTTGTACGTTTTTTTCAACCGTCAAAATGATAGCATCAAACTGTATGAGCTATTGTCAAACTAGCAAATTATTCAACATCTTGAAATTTGTCCTAAAATGCAAAATTATATAAGCTTCTATAACACTGCTGACATGTTGCTCTACATCTGTAATTTTTTATCAAAATCAGTGGTTTAGTTTTGATATAAATTGTTTTAAAGTTACACACCTGTTATTATGGTCTATTATTTAACATCAGTCATCATAGAAACTTCCAACTGTGATCAATCACCTGAACAACGAGCACTCGCATCAGGCGACGGAGGATGTGATATTTCATAAGGATAACAACAGGATGAAACAATGAAGTAACAAGTCTGGCTGTGCTCCCTTCCCCCATTAATTACTTAGTAAGGCATAAGACATTGACAAGTTCTTGCAAACGAATATTGTTGCTGTTTATTTTTTACTTTATATTTAATAACTGACTTGTCGGACGGATTATTAAAACTAGATGATGCCCGCAACTTCATCCGCGTGGATACAGTTTTTTTAGCTAAAAAATCATTTAGCATATGCTAAAAAATTTAAATATCTAAAAGATCTAAAAGCTACCACCTATCTCTCTCTATAGCAAATTTAATCAAAATTGCTTAATTTTTTTCAATTTCAAATAGCAGACAGGCAGACAAACAAACAGACATACTTTCGCATTTATAATAAGGGAAATCATTAATCGGGCGAATAAAAAAATATTGGCGGCTATTAATGGGATTATTTAAAAACTAAATCGAGCGGCGTTAAATTATGTGTGCGAAAAAATTATTTCATTGGCGATAATAATGAATCACTAAAATTACTTTTAAATATGTTTTGTGTATTATATTTATATATTTATGTAAAACGTGTTTAGAAATAATTTTATTAAAACCTGTACAAATAAATGGGAGAAAAAAAATCACAAAAAATAAGTAAAATGCGAGCAATAATTAATCTAAGCTAGCAATTAAAATTCGAAGTGACCAAATTAAACACTAAAGCTAGCTTATAACCGGTTAATACATCAAATGCTTCAAAAATATACCTTTTAGGATGTTTCGTTTTGCGCTGCTATAATAATATTGTTATTGTAATGTTCAGTAATTCTATTTGAGTATTTTTCTAATTTAGCATATATTTATTTTAGCATATTATATATACCTCACATTCAGTATTTTTAACTCTTTTATTTTAAATTTATATTCGCTTGTTTTAATTTTACTTTCGCTCGTTTAAATATTACCCTTATAATATTGTATAGAATAAGTATGTACCTACTATGGATCTTTTAGTAAGAGTACGGGCTACTTTCGAATATATGGATTGATGTGACGTATAGAGCTGGACGTTTGGACGTAGAACTCGGTTTATTATCAAATACCTGTACCCTTTGTGTCAATTAATTCAGGTTAGAATCCTTTCACAAACGACCGTTTTGTAAACGGCTCATGGCGTAAGTACGGTGAGCGTTGAAGGGAAATTGAATGTCGGGTCGGGCATGTTTCATGGAGACTCTAGCGTCCAATAGACAAGTTATGGTGTTTTACTGCGCATAGGTACACCAATTAATTACGGATCTACACCATTCGAGCTCCATGTATGGATACGCATTGTGTCACTTGTGTACTTTAAAACCTTATGAAACACTATTAAGATTCTACATGAGATATTACGGAGTCCAGCGGCCGGCCGTTAATGGCCAGTGCTTATTCCGGTTTAGTAATGTAGCGGCATAATTTTGACCCCAAATTTTGGGTATGAGAAGTTGATTTCTTTATTTACCAACTAGATAATGCCCATGTATTGCAATGCGGACAGACCACGTAATATACTCGTAGTATGCTGAAGGTCAGAAACCTTCCCGCGAGTCCCAATATCTTGCACAAATTAACTCAATCAGATTAATACTCGGACAAATAGACAAGAGGTAAAACGGTATACTTTCCTGCAGCTTTAATAGTATGTTTATTTTAATTATTTTTAACCCCCGACGCAAAAAGAGAGGGGTGTTATAAGTTTAACGTGTCTGTTTGTGTATCTGTCTGTGGTATCGTAGCTCCCAAACGGATGAACCGATTTTCGTATAGTTTTTTTTGTGTCATAGATAATTTTATCCCGAGTGTTCTAAGCCATGTTTCATGAAAATCTGTTCAGCCGTTTGAAGATCATGAGCTCTTTAATAGTTGATGAGGGGATCTGACTACCTTCCATATGTCCTATCGATTCGAAATTTGGTACCGTATTACTTCAATGATATTGAAAGAACATGGTAAGGTAACCATGACTTTAACTACTTTAAAAAGGACAAAATAAAAGAAAAATTAAAAATTACACCAACACCTGGTTTTCTCACTTAGCGATCCCCCAACGCGACGACGCGACGCTTGGAAAATAAAAATATTTGAACTTACATAAAATATGTGACGATAATAATTATAATGGGTTTAAAATATTATTTGTTAGTTTTTAGACTTTATTTTTTCTGTCGAGGGTTTTTAAAATTTTTAATTTTACTTATTGTATTACTTGTTAAAATTAAATATTAACTTAACTGATAAATGATTTATTTATTTCACGTAAAATATGCAAACAAATATTAGAAAAACAATTATGATTCTTTAAGAGATAAAACCTCCTCAAAAGGATCGAATTAACTATTTAATTAAAACCTCAAAGAAGATTCATTATGCACACAGCATATTAGGATAAAGCAAAAACTTACGTCGAAGTGATCTTCGCAGAAATAAATAGTCGAATTAAGCCCTATAGCTGCAGGATCTCGCCGTCCAAGATTAAGTCACTTCGCACCATATCGCATTGTTTTTGTATCGTAAATAAATAACTTGCTTGGAGTTATTTTGATGTGTTAAGTTTGCGCACTGGGGGACCGCAAACGACTTATACACTTTAAAATTCATATTATTCACACAAAATATTTAATACGAGACCTATTGTTTACTGCACAGAGTACATTATTTACTGTTGGTAAAAACATCAGTGACGTCACCAACGACGCCATGAAACCGGCGAGCGTTTTGGCATGAATTTTAAAATTTAAATTTCAAATGCCAATTTTATCTAACAAACCCATAGACATAGGATTTTTTCGCTACGAACAAACCTTATTTTTCTGCTGAAATAAGATATTTTCCGAAATAGTAGATACTTCCGAACATAGACATACTTCCGAACATAATCTAACAATTGTTCAAAATCAGTCATCATGCCTATTCTACAAGCTTTACAAGAGGTACACTTACGGAATTATGCCCTTCCTCTGCTTGCCGGGGCTGGCGGCGGCGCTAGTGCTCACACCAGGCTCCGACACCGTTTCTGCCAACAATAAATAAATTATTAGCCAAGCGAAATAGCTGAGAGAACAATGTTAAATTAAAAATAATGTGTATTTTTATTAATAGAACTAAAAAATACGCCCATTTTATCTAATATAATATAAATGAGACACGTTAAAACAAGCCAAATGAGCTAAAACTCGAAGGGTTTACTAGTAATCATTGAAGAGTTCCACTGTCCACTTCTAGGATGCATATGAGATCAGCTCGATGGAACCAAATCATCAATCATTGTCATCGACATTAAATACACTTGTAAAGTTTCAAATTGTTAGAAGTTGAACGATTTATGAAGAACGATAACTATTGGAACCCAAAGGAGCATTGTCAGAACATCGCAAGGTCGACGATAGCAAGCGAGTCACAGCGACCTACTGGATCCTCGACCCGTGTGGAGGTGTGTCCCTTTAAAAGACCCATGTTCATCAGAAAACGTCTATTATTATTATTGGCGACGACGACGGCAATAATAGGCTTCACTACAAACACATCCAATGGCAACTGATGATGTCGCCCAAGTTGAGACGCTCCCGTCTAGAAGATGCCTATCTGGGATATAGGTATTATATTTAATACCCAATTGATATTAATAATTATTTATTTTATACTAAGTAGCTGATAACTGCGACTTCATCCGCGTGGTAAAAGTTTTTTTTATACTCCTTAACTTGCTGGTAAAATAAAACGTAGCATATGCCCCCCGGGAGACCGCATAAGCCTGAAAGTACCAAATTTCATCAAAATGGGACGAAAAGATGGGCATCGAACGAGAAACCAACAATCAAACTCACATTCATAATATTAGTTGTGAGTATCAGGATGACCGTTTTTTTTGATAAATCGTGTTTTTTAGAAATTATATTTAAATACGAATTACATACTGATGAATATGAATAATATTTTCTCACGTAAGAAGGAACTTGAAAAAAAGGGAAAAAAATAATTGGACTGGGGACATCATGGACTCGAACCGGGGTCTTCTGGTTTCAGGACCGCACGATATCCCACCCAAGCTATAACTTTGCAGATGGTGGCAAAATTTACCTTCGTATTCTAATGATATTGTAGAATTTGTCTATTACCTGAAAACACGGATAAAACCACATTTTCTAAAAATTAATCCTAGCTTGTTCAATGTATCGTCCCCGAAACCCCCGTCACACTAATTTTCATGAAAATCGTTGGAGCCGTTTCCAAAAGCTAGGCTATGTACGTAACCTACTTTTTTGGAGCCAAACTGCTGATAAAGATAATATGTAAACTATTTTTATATTGCAGAAGGAGCTATTCGAACTATACTGAGATCAAGCCCCTTCCTCAAGACAAGAACTTTCGTGAAAATTTTTAATAAGTAAGTATTACAAAGCATCTCTACATATGAAAGAATAAACTGACTGACTGGCACATACTCGTAGATCTAGAAAATTCTTATATCCTACATCCATGTAACATATGCCAGTCAGGCTAGAGATTCCGAGATCAGAGAGCTAGTTTCTTATTTTATTTGTGCATTCAGGTTTTTCATATAAACTAGAGTCTGACCCTAGACCCTCTAATGGAGGGGGACAGACTCAAGCTTCCCTACTTAAACCGATTTCGGTGAATACAACACAACATAATGAATGAGGTTGTGAGATAATAACCATTAGGCCAGACGCCAAAGCGTTTCGCACGTTCTTCTGAGATTGGAATACAAAACATTGTGTTAACAGTTTATTTCGCATAGCGTTTTATCCAATTATTAATTTAAAACAAACAAACCGCTAACCTTACCGATCTCATCTGATGGTGAGTGATTATTGCAGTCTAAGATGGTAGCAGGCTAATCTGTTAGGGGTATGGCGGTCATATTAAACCCAAACTCCTAATCGGTTTCCTACATAGTAAACTTCTTATTCATAATTGTGTATGCCCAGCACTATCACGTTGATATCACAGTCAGCTTGTGTCTTCATTTATGCACAGTTGCGGTCAATAAATTCAGAACACCTAGTAAATTTACGGAAAATTCGCAAAAACTTCGTATAGCGCTAGGTGTACCAGAACTTATTAATAATTATGTCCCAGCATCTTCAACCACTATAAAAGTACATAAGGAACTTATAAAATATTATGTCCCAGCGTTTCCAACCACTATGAAAGTAGATAAGTAACTTATTAATTATTATGTCCCAGCGTCTCAAACAACTATGAAAGTAGATAATATAATAAGCAAGGCTGCCTCTGGTCGCTACCCTATAAACATTAACTAAGCGTTTAAATAATAGTTGATTATTATACGATTATTTAGAACTAGCAGATGCCCTGCGTGTGCGTGCTAATACGCTAAAAACCATTCAAAATTATTGCCTTCCTAATGAAACCGGTTTGGGGCATTGGAGCACATCGGTTGGATGGTTTCAAAGTCTATAACAGACAGGTAGAAACATTTTTGTGTTTTATATATTATACAGTTAATTACAATCATTATAAATTGCACGCAAGTTTTTTATTTTCCGGTATAAAATGTAGTCTACGTGCTAATTCTAATATTTTGGGCTACCTACCGTTCCGCCATTTCATATTAAAATATTCAAACCACTTTCAGCCAAATAGGCTTATCAGTTTGGTTATTCTGGCGTGAAGCAGTAACCAAACACAAACTTTCACATTCATAATATTAGTAGGATAAATAATACTCGTACTCAGTATCAAGGAAAACACCTACACAAAAATATTAATACCGTAAATGGGGTTTTAAATACCAAGACAGACCAATGGCCGGACAAACACACAAACTTGGGTATATCTAGAGTGCTAAACAGATTAAACACCTAATCCTCCCGCGGTGGGATAAAAAGGGGCTAATCCTTCTAAGGCGCCGACGTGCTCTGGCCGGTCTCGCACAGTACCCTTACCAAAAGATTATAATTATATTGACGATGAGCGTATTCGAATGTCGAAATACTTAAGGGTCAAAGTAAAATGGATGTTAACTGCCTGGTTTTACAACTCAAGTCCGTACCCATAGCCAATGCTCCAAGAGTCGTTGGTAAATTAAAATCGGTGGTACTTATAGAATTTGTGGCTATGGCTTCATCTAACTCTGACGCGAAACTGTTTCGACGCTCGAATACGCTGAACTTCTGTGTGATTTAAAATTTCGTGCTATGCGTACAGATGCGAAGTTATATTTAAATCTCTGTCTATACTACGCTCATCTGAAGCAATGTTAAGGTTGAATTCCGGAACGTTTGCGTCATGAAATCGTACAGGGATTAAGCCATGACCTTATCTTATAGGAGGACAGTATATTTATTGATTGAAATGCAACACCTGTAAACCCGAAAGAGAAGCAAGAAACGAATTAACTCTAAAAGGGTCAATGTCTTTTCCAAAAAGGGGGAATAATAAATAAGTGAATAATACCTAAATCATTCAGTTAATGGAAATGAAACCGAAACTTTCATAATATTGAAAATTTACAGTTAGGCAAGTTCGGATAGGTCCGGATAGGTTCCTGTGTAACCCAGCCTTAAGGCGATGCGCAGAAGCGCCGCTGGGTTTTAGTGGGTATTCTGGAGTGCCAGTGAGTCCCACATACCCTCTCGGAGGCACGGCAGTTCACCTGCCTGCGTCCGGGAGGGATGCCTAAACGCATTTCCCAGCGATAAAAAAAATTTGTGTGAAATTACCATTGGGCTATCCACTACTTCTGCAAGCAGTAAGTTAGCTTAGATCTATTAATCAAATCTTACAAATAGCCCGGTCAAAATAGACATAAAAATAGTGACTAAATAACATAAACTCCAACAGAGCTGAATTTTGCCAGAGACCTTGGGTACA
Organism: Erebia aethiops; assembly: GCA_923060345.2. NCBI lineage: Eukaryota > Metazoa > Arthropoda > Insecta > Lepidoptera > Nymphalidae > Erebia > Erebia aethiops. The sequence continues at coordinate 5,493,776 of OV281079.1, read as the reverse complement.
CCAGCAGAAATAAAGTGACAAAAATCCCCATCGATCACGTGTGCTAAAAAAATTTATTCAAGGTCAAAGGTCAAAATTTTCGTTTTTTTTTATTTTTCTCCAAAACGATAAGTTTTATCAAATTATAGCTCAGACAAAAATTGTAGATCATAAAATTATCTACTAGAAAGGCATTCAAATTTGAAGAATTATAGCTCTATGAATTAACTTCAGCCATTTCTAAAGATAATGCTTGGTTATCGAGAGTTAAAGTCAAATTTTCTAATAATCTTTGCCTAATATTATTTGTAATGATTGCAAATATCAACATTTTTAATATAATATAATAGAATATTATTTGTTAATACTACTCACTGCACGGACTCCAATTGATAAAATTATTTACTTTTTAAAACCTGGAAAGGCTCAACAGCGAACAGAAATATATTCTTTAAAAAAAAGTTTATCTGCTTATCCAAAATGCCAAAACCATATTTTATTTATACACGCAACCGGCTGCGATACTACATTAGCAATATTCAGAAGGGGTAAAAAATCAGTATTTAATTTTTTGAGAAGGAGTTAAATGATTGCGCTCAAGTATTTGCAGAAATTGACTCTTCTCCTCAAGCGATAATCACCAAAGGAATTCGCTTTCACCTTGCTGTTTATGGGGCTCCGGGGGGTAAAAAAATTGATTGTATCGACAAGTATGGATATTTAACCTTTGCAAAAAATACACGGAATAAGAAACAAGTACAACTACCTTGTCTTTCTCCAACATCAGCTTCTGCTCATCAACACTTGTATTAATGAGTGTACTATCAAGTTCAGACACTATTTTTTGCAATTGCAAAAAAGGTTGTAAAGCTAAATGTGGCTGTAGAAGAGTAGGGTTGTTATGTTTACCAGCGTGATCTAATTGCCAGGGCCAGTCGTGCTCGAATGTTCAATTGAATCCAATAGAAAAAGATTCATATGATATCGATGAAGAGACAGCTGATTCATCTTCAATTGAACAATTTATGAACATCCAGCAAGAAGAAGAGGAGGAAGAAGAAGAAATCGAAGAAGACATGACTGTTGAAGTCGAATTTTAACAGTATGAATCTGATTAAAATATTTACAGAAATCAGAACTACAGTTTAAATGTGATTCATTTATACTGACTATATGAATATCAATAGTAAATACAATATTTTCCCATAAAACTCCGTCGTAACAGATCGTGGAGTAGGCCTACCGGGGAAACCACGTTAAAAAAAACGCGTCAAGTACACTACCTCACAGGTGGGTTGGAAATGTGTGCATATAATGTAGAATGTAAACCCTTCAATTTTTGAATCGCTATATCTTAGGAATGGTGATTGTTAGGGAAAAAAGTATTTTTGTAGATAATATTATGATCCTCAATTTTTGTCTGAGCTATAATTTCATAAAACTTACCGTTTTCGAGAAAAAATGTTGACCTTTGATCTTGAATAACTTTTTCAGCACATATGTGATCGATGGGGATTTTTGGCACTTTTCTACTGATGTGCCCAAGATCTCTAGCAAAATTCAGCTCTGTCGGAGTTTTTGTAAATTGAAATGTCGATTTTGACCGGGCTAAAAGGAATATCGATGGAAAAGTAATTTGATTAAAATTCAGGATGTTATTTTGAGAGCGCCAGCGTTTATTGAGACGTAAACTGAAACTCTAGTTTACCTAAACTATAACTGAAACTTATAGAGTTTAATGAAATATGGCGTCGATTTCGTAACCGTTTCTTGTAACTGTTTTTTTTTTTTTTACATTGTTCTGTGATATTTTACAGACTTTTCACTTAATATGAATAATTATATTCCGATTCAATTTCTGTTAACTACAGAATATGCCTCAAATTATACCATGTAAGCTTTCGTAAACATTATTAAAAAAGCCCCTGGGACCAAACTGGTCTGTAAAAAATATGTAGAAAAAATATAAGCAAAAATATATTTATCTACTCCAGCATCGAAAAGTTCCAATTTCGAATTTGACAACTATATCGAATTGAACCCTCTTTAGTGTTTGCTTCTCATAACGATACAGTTCGTTGTATGGGAGCTGTATCGTTATGAGTCGTAGCTGTATCGATATGGTTATCTTCATAAATAGGATACCTATAGCTTAGCGGCTCTGGGTTCTGGCACTTTCCCAACCAGTCAATTGATTTGACTTTTTTATTAATTTACAAAGTAAAAAATTATAAAGACGTCCTTGTCGTAGATAAAATCTTGTATGCAACTGTACGTAATTAGTCATTTTAATTCTCGTACTATCCTATTTTGATACTCGGCAAGCCTCGTATCAAAAAACAGCACTCGAATTAAAATGACCCTCATTACGATACAGTTGCATAAATAGCTATTACGAACTCTTTAAAAAAAATTCTACTTAACGATAGGCCAAAAGTCGAATATGGATTTTTAATTTATGTCTATGTAATTTTCGGCTCCAGGCAATTGATATGAATTGTGAGTATGAAGTAAGTCAAGTTATATCTGACAGATAGACGGACGGACGAACGGACGGACAGACAGACGGACACGCGCCTATCACCACAACCAAGTTACTGGACTAACAGCCGGTTTCTGAATTGTGAATTTCTACGTAAGCAAATTATATTTTCAATGAATTGATATCAATATTTATGTCTGTCAATATTTACTTTTGACATACGCACGCCTATGAAGTGTCATAATTAATTATTAACAGACAACCATCGACAAAAAATGCAATACAGACGCATATCGTTTCTTACAATAGTGAAGCGACGTACCCAATATTTCGTAACTAGCATGCTCATCTAGTAATTACAAGTACGACTTTCCTTTTCCAAATTAGCTTTCTTGATGGTCCTTTAAGCACTCTTTGGTGATGGATAGTTTCTGTGACCTGACTAATTCATGTACATTTACTGTAGTGTTGTATATAAATGATTTATTTTAATACATACATTAATATACTAAGTCATTTAAACGCTTGGGTATGTTCGGTACGATGCCGTGAAGAAACCGATAGGGGTATGGATTAATTTCGAAACTGGCAAATTTTAGATTTCTCAAGCTCCAATTCTCAAACTTTACTTAATATCAATTCAGAAGCAATAATTTGCTTATGTAGGATTTAAGCCGTCTTTGACACAGACGTCAGACTTAACATGAAATTCTCAATTCAGAAACCAGATGTAAGATCTTTGCTTCGCTCTGTCAATTACTTAAGTTAGAATCAAAGTCAAAGATGAAACTAACCTAAAGTTGATACAAATAGATTGCTGGCAGTATTCGCAATATACGAGAAACCTATACCTAGAGCTTTGGAATATACCTATGTAAAACGTATTCAACTCAAATACTCAACTATCGAAGCAGGAGCAGACAGATATCAGAATTTAGTTTGAATGGCGATCGATTCAGTATAAAGGTGAACAGAATCTTTTAAAGGACATTCATACTTACATAGATCACTTCATGGTTAAAAAGGTAGGAAAGTGGCAAACTTTAGTTTTTGAGCAGCTGACTGACCATTCGCCAGTACTTCTATACGTATCAAATATTAAAACTCAGAAAAAACGAATTAATAACAAAAAACTCAAAATAATTACTAACAAAAGCGCTATTAGGGAGAGTTTGTCTGATCACTCGTGGCAGGAACTCCCACACATCCACTGACCCTAATTACATCGCTGAAAAAATAGTACCCACGCTGCAAAATATGATTGATAAGAATACAACCATTAAGAAAGTTTCTAGTAAAAAGCTACCCCTCAAACCTTGGATTACAATCGGTGTATACGTAAAAGAAATAAAATGTATAGGCAACACAAGAGTTCTCCCAATAATATTGAGCTAAAAACAAAGTACATTGAATACAGAAACGTTTGTAACAGGGTCATCAAATTATTAAAAACGGATTACTATAAATTTCAATTAGCGTGTTGTAATGGCAACATGATGAAAACCTGGAACATTATCAAAGAATTATGTTATAATAAAAATAAAGTGTCTACGGGTCCTCTACTTAAATGAAACCTTCTCCGGGCGAGTCACTCAATGAAGTGAATAAATATTTTACGTCAGTAGGAGAAGACTTAGCGAGTAAGACTCTTATAAAACTAGGAAAGACAGAATCAGAACTTGCAAGTAGGGCCTTTGATCTTTCGATTTCTCCATGTATTTCGTTCTCATTATATTTAACGGATTCTTCGGAAATTAGAAATATAATATATAGCCTTAAAAGTAATAGTTCGCCAGGCTGGGACAGTATTCAAGTACAATTAATCAAACTCTGTGCAGATTTACTAGTTGATCCAATAGCCCATCTAATATCTATGCAATCAAAGTTTCATTACAGGCATCGTTCCAAATCTGTTAAAAAAAGCTATTGTAAGTGCTATATTTAAAACATTTCCTATATTTTAATTTATTTTATATAGGATAAAAACCTACCATCAAATTATAGGCCAATTTCACTCTTACCGGTTATAACAAAGATACTATAGAAACTTGTTAACAAAAGACTGATGAGTTTCCTAGAGACAAACATACTACTGTCAGTGAATCAATACGGATTCCGATCAAATAAATCAACGGAAGATGCAGTATTGAGGCTAACCTCCTTAGTCACCCATTACCTGGACCGGAAACAAAAGGTTGTAGGCGTATTTCTCGATCTGCAAAAAGCATTTGACACGGTTTCCATTCCAATTCTGTTATCATGCTTAGAAAACTGTGGTATAAACTGTGGACTAGCGCACAAATGGTTTTGCAATTACCTAACGAATAGAATCCAACAAGTAAGACTGGAGGGATGCTCAAGTGATACGTAGTCCTGCTCCTATGGGGTCCCAAAAGGTAGCACCTTAGGCCCTACACTCTTTTTAATTTATATCAATCAACTATGCAACTTAATAATGCTGATATTATCATGTTTGCTGATGATACTGTACTCTTATTTCACGGTTACAGTACATACTCATACATACAGTACTCTTATTTCAAGATGTTCACGAGTACATGGAAATAGGCTTAAGTAAAGTAACCGCATGGTTAGAACATAGTCTTCTCTCCCTTAAAACCAGTAAAACTATCTTTGTTTTAGTAAAACTAAGAGTGGAAGGCCCCCAAAGGACAAAATACGGGCACACTGTTACCCCTGCAATCAGAATGTCGACTTCAATTGCAACTGTAACTCCTTACTGGTAGTAAATACAGTTAAATATCTCGGAGTAACTATAGACGACAACCTAAACTGGGCTCCACACATATCTAATACCAGCATGCGCATTAGATGACTTATATTTTAAAACACAACGCGCAGTTTGCAGTACTGACATGCTAATCAAATTGTATAAAACCCTCGGGGAATGTATCATCAGCTACTGCATATGCGCCTGGGGTGGTGCTTCTAAAACGTATATGTTAGAAGTTGAAAGAGCATAACGCGCCTTGCTCAAGGTTATGATGAGTTATCCGTTTATGTTTCCAACAACCCAATTGTACGACATCATTATGTGAGGTATTTTCAGTAAGGAAACTGTTCATTTATCAGACTTTTAGGAGATATCACAGTAATACAGTGCCTTTCCTACCCCCGAATACGAAGACAATCGACAGATGTCCAGTCCTTGCTGTAAAAAGTAGTTTTACTCGTAGGCATAACGATTTTCTAGCCTTCTATAACATGTTAAAAAAGGTACCCTTTTAACATGCCAAAAGAGAAATAAAAACTTACATTAGAAAGTGGCTTAAAAACTATGATTATGAAAGTACAGAGAAACTTTTTCCAAAGAATATTTAAATCGGAACACACACACACACTCAATTTATTGCGTATTGAATTATTGTTGTTTTTGCATTTAATAGTATAGCTGTAAATCTACATACCGAAATTAATTGTCATTTGTCAACTATGAATAATTGTTTGTTTATAGAGTGGGAAGACAATGTCTCCTGTAACACAGTTTTTGCTACCTCAGGAGGCAGAGTTTTTACACTATTGTAATTTTATAATCAGTTTTGGCAAATAAAGATTTATTTATTTATAGAAACCAGATTAATGAATGAATGAATTTATTTTCCAGACAACAAAAATCCATAATGGTTAGTAAAGACTTATCTTGCTGAATGCTGTTATTTTGAAACAATACTGCTTTAAGCGACGACGGTAGTAACCCGCCTGACTTATGTATGTATGCTACCAACAATGATCGGAATAGGTAGTGCAATTTGGGGTGAACATCCTGAAACATTGTCATTAGTGTGGATACGACTGTGGGATTCCTGTATAGCGGAATTGTGATCCCGCATTTAACATTGAGTACTGCAAGATTTCCCTTTATATATCTTTTCTATGTTGTGCCTATAAGGTCAGGTAACCAGGGATGATATTTCTAAAGATTCGACAATTAGAATTCTTTAAGCTAATTTTTAAATCCTAACTTTGAGGGTTATCCATATAAAGATTATGTCATGAAATCCCTCAAAACCGCACTACCTTTTACGATCATTGGCTATCAGGTATAAATAGCTCAGAGATAGAGACTGTCTATTGAATAGCAGTTGAACAATGAAATGGATCACTAATGCTCGTATGTTTAAGTGACGTTCCTGCCGTTTGTCCGTTTACGAAAAAAAAATTTGTATTTTAAAACAATGTTTAATACGCTCTGTTAAGCTAAGTTAATTCTCTATCAGCTCTAACGCCTTAAATGTATACTACTAACTTCTTTATTTTTAACCGTAAAGTTAAAGCCACAGACATACAAGAAACATCGACTGTGATCTCGCTTTTCCAAAAGTTCAAAAGCTTGTCACAACAAATTTATTTTTTCCATCAAAATTATAATGTATCTATTAGACGACGCCCGCGACCTATTCGGTTTTATAAATCCCCGGGGACCGTTTAATTTTCAGAGATAAAAAGTAGCATACGTCACTCTCCAGATCCTCAACAGCCATGCAAAAAATAACGTCGACTATATTATCTGTTTCAGCGTGATTGGAGGGCAATCCAAAAGACAAATGATTTCGCATTACGAACAGCGTATAAATATATTACTGTTACAGTGGATCGACACCCATACAAATTACAGAACACAGACTATGAAAATAACGTATCTCGTTAGACTGTTATATTAGTAGTTACGGATTAGAATGAATCGGATCAATATTTCCTAATCTGAAATTTGAAAATTGATTTGAATTTCCTAATTTTCCCGGCGGGAATGAAATTTTCCCGCCGCAAAAGGCCTAAGTATTGAGGCTATAAAGTGAACTGAGGCTATTGTGACTTCGGGGCAATTGCATCTTATCATTATATCTTTCTTCATAAACAGATTTACAAAAAACGACATCCACTTGTGGATAGAGAAACTATTAAAGTTTATTAAAGTGGATCATAGAGTGTGTTTTTATCTCGTCTACTGTTTTATTGATGGTGTCTTTCTTTTTTGCGGCCTTTTTCGTTGAGTATGCTGAAAACCTACAGTTCTCGCGCGATGTCCGAGGAATCTTAAGGAATGTTAACGTAATGAGATAGAGATGTGATTTAGTCGATATTACGTTATCGATAGGGAAAGACATATTTTTTATCTGTGCACATGCATTGAAATCATTATTAAACAATAATTCGATGAGGATAGTTCATAGTATGTGGGAAGGAAGTAAAAACAAATTATATCACAAAATTTAATTTTCTTATAATTTGGGGTTTTATAATTTATATGTTAGTTAAAACCTCATTCGAATATTTAATCTTAAGTATTTTATTCGGAAACTTGTGCAATCAATATATTTTTTGTGTGAATGTAAACAAAGATGTTTTATTTGTATACATAAAGAAACTTTTAAGTTTAGTACTATTTATAGTACAATGAAACACTGCCATCGCAAAATTAAAAACAGGACTCGATAAAGCGTACTCTCGCGTCAAGGTACGCCCTAGTATGGGAGTGTGCAGGGTACGAAGCGACGGGTCGGGCGCGGTGCACACCCGCCCGCTAGGCGCTACCTCAGCCCCCGATTCCTCAGAGCTTGCGTGATGACTATATTTTGTTGTTTTAGTCGACAAAATTTTACTGTGAGCATTTTTGAACAAAAAAATTACAAATATATCCCACTAAAATTGTGACACGGTGCTATTGTATCTACAAAGAAAGACACAATAGCCCTGTTGATTTTAGTACTTATGGAAACAAAAGTATTAGTGATGCCAACGTATTTTTTTATCCATAAAGTTAAAAACAGAATTTGTAACATAATGATTTGTAAAAGTTTTGAATCGTGCTACCTCTACTCGATGGTTAAGTATTAGCTCCCGCCTCCCACAAATCCAACTTTTGTTGCATAATTTAACTAATATATGTTGAAATGCCCACATTTTGGTTTTGGCATGTGGTAACTATTTTAACCACGAGACAACAAAATACAATCGTTTATTTGCTAGAAACTTTTACCACCTATGACCTAACCTAACCTTTCAATAAATATCACTTCAATGATATATGAATTTCATTCAAAATATTATCGATAATCGACACTATCTCGAAACTAACTAACTAACTAAACTAAGGTAAAGTAGTTAAGTAGTACTAAAATAAAAAAAAGCTACAATAGCCCCTCTTTTACCAAAAAAAGTATTTTGAAAGAGAAATTAACCTTCCTACATTGAGGTGGGGCTCAAATCATTTTCTTAAATCCCTTTAATATTCAGTGAGTTTGAGCATAATATCTCTTCAAGTTTAGGAATTAAAAGTGATAGTTACATGAACCACCGATACGGGGCTAATGTGGCTGAAATCGGTCCTAGGAATCAACATAAATTTTAATAAGAATATACTGGGTGTTTTTTAATGCAATTAAGTAAAAATAAATCTTAAGTATCTGATATTTTAAGAAATTTGAAGAGTTTTTCGTTTCTCGATAGCCTCGGTTCTACTTATATAAATACATGTGATGGCGCCACTGGCGCATCGACCCACAAGAACCCGGAGCCGTCCGGGCATCGATAAATCATTAATAGAAAAATTGTAACGTCTCTGCTTGTCACTTCAATCTGACTTAAATCTTAATATTGCAAATTCACTAATCGCCTTTTAAACATTCCGCTCCGCTCCGCTATTCAGTGTAATTAGTTTCAAAGGTCAAGACATTATAATTATCAAGAACTAAGAAGTCCTTTCTTCAAGACCACCCTACGCCCATCCTGTGGAACGAATCGCTGCAACAAATTTTCGAGCCGGATGCCGAACACGCAAGAAGGGCATAGCACCGGTCGTCGCCTCGAATGGAAACGGCGTGGTCCAAGAATTATCAATCCAATCTTTCCAATCCTTTAACCTAACAGTCCAATTCCACTAATTATTCACATCCACATTGCATTTCTCGAATAACCTTGCTATTTATTCCAATTTCAGATTGTTTCTCGCTGGACGCATGGCACATGGCACGTGGTGTCCACGGCTGGTTTTATTGGTGCTTCAGCTAGCTTTGCTTCGCGTTTTGCACTGCACTTTCGATTTAAGTATTGCACATAGTATTTTTTTTAAATATTTTCACCATTAATTTACATATTTTTACAAATTTTGCATTCAATTCTTAACCTTTTCACAATTAATTTACATATTTTCCCAAATTTGCATTCAATTCGCAACCTTGGAACGCAGTTATCAGTTATTTATTTATCATGGAATCAATTAAAACTCTCAAAAGAACCCGTGCATCGCATAAATCCAAATTAACAATTTTTAAATCCCACTTAGAGCCTCTTCTGCTATGCAAGGACCTAAACAGCTTGCAAACACATGAGTTAAACATCCGTTTGCAAAAATTTCAAGAATTATATGATGAATTTGATGCAAATCAAACTTTAATCGAAAACACTGACATTCCAGAGGAGGAGTTCCGAGAGCGAGAGGCATTCGAAGCCGCCTACTTCAGTGCAGTAGCAGCTGCACAGGAGCTGCTGGGCCGAGGCGCAGCAGCAGGCGCAGCTTCCTCAGGGCAGGAGCTTTCATCGGAGGCAGGTTCAAATGTGGTAGCACAAACAGGTGGACCAAATTTTAAATTACCTATCATTAACTTACCTACCTTTAGTGGACGTTATCAGGACTGGTTAGAATTTCACGACACATTCAAGTCTCTCATTCATTTAAACACCACAATTACAAACATACACAAATTTCATTACTTGCGAGCTGCATTAAAGGACAGTGCGGCGCTAGTCATTCAATCATTAGATTTCTCTTCAGAAAATTACACAGTTGCTTGGGACTTATTATGCAATCGTTATAACAATACTCGCATATTAGTAAACAATCATGTTCAGGCTTTATTCAATATTCAATCAATTACTACTGAATCATCCAAATCTTTGCGATCAATTATTGATGTCATGAACAAAAATTTGAGATCTTTGAAAACACTTAACATTCCTACAGAACACTGGGACATTTTAGTAATCCACCTAGTCTCGAGCAAGTTAGACCCAGCTACAATACGTGACTGGGAAGAAGAACGTAATAAATTCAAAGAGCTTCCAACATTGGACGATTTCAATTCTTTTCTCAAAAACAGATCTGACTTGCTGGAGACTATGGAGGAGGCGCATCAACCAACTTCATCACGCAGACACAGTGACCTGACACATGTGCGACCAAAGACTTTCATTGCCAATCAGATGTCACCACTGCGGCATAAACAAACAAAAACTTCATGTCCTGTTTGCAAACAAAATCACTTAATTTACTACTGTAGCAAATTTAAATCACTACCAATTGAAAAACGTATAGAGAAGGTTACACAACTAAAGCTATGCAAAAATTGTATGCGGGGTTCTCATGATGAACGCTTTTGCAAATTTGGTTCATGTAAATATTGCTCATCTCGTCATAATTCCCTGCTTCACCCCTTTGATAAAACACCAAGCACTGATAACAAGCCACAATCACAGAGCGAATGTGTCGTACTTCCTACTTTGCAAGAGCAGGAGCGGAATTCATCACAAAACATTACATTATCATCGACACATCAAGGCCAGGTGCTACTTTCCACCGTCTTGATTCACATTGAAGACCACACAGGTCGATTACACAAAGTGAGGGCACTGCTGGATAATGGGAGCACTTCAAGTTTCATAATTGAGAGCCTGCACTCAAAACTGCAGCTCCCAACTTACAACACAAATGTGTCCATTCAAGGACTTAACAATCAAAATTCAATTATTACTCAACGTTGCAATATTACTATGCATTCCTTGTCTAGCAGTGGGTTTACTACAAAGGTCAACTGTTTTGTTGTACCTCAAATCACACAACTACTACCAACACACAAAATCAATCACTCCATTCTAAACATTCCTGGCAACATTCACCTCGCAGACCCAACATATTATATACCGTCCGAGGTGCACATGTTGCTTGGTGCAGACCTGTTTTGGCAGGTATTATTACACAATCGCATTGCCTTAGGCAAACACATGCCAACTCTCGTTGAAACAACACTTGGGTGGTTAGTTTCCGGTCACATAGGAGACATCAATTTCAAAAATACACATACAGTCCATTGCAATTTCACTCAGAACACTGAGCTAGATGAAAGGCTAAACAAGTTTTTCGAATTCGAATCAATCTACACCACTCAACAAACCCGTTCAGAGGTTGCGAGTGAGTGTGAGAATATTTTCACAAAAACTACTGTCCGTCAATCAGATGGCAGATTCACAGTTACGATTCCACTAAAGGAATCCCCTGAATGTTTAGGAGACACAAGGGAACAAGCCTTGCGTAGGTTTCACGCACTAGAAAGAAAATTCAGACGCAATCCAACATTCAAAGAAAATTACACAAACTTCATACATGAATACATATCTTTAAATCACATGTCAGAAAATACACATCCAAATAACTCAGAAATCTCATATTTTCTACCACATCATGGTGTCTTGCGCGAGGATTCGCTCACTACACGTTTAAGAACCGTTTTTGATGCATCTCTGGTTTCCAGCTCAGGTAAATCATTTAATGACATACAGCATGTAGGGCCCACTTTGCAAGATGATTTAATAAGTATATTAATACGTTTTCGCCAGCACAAGTTTGTTGTTACAGCAGACATAGAAAAAATGTATAGGCAAATTCTAGTTAATGAAAGTCAAAGATGTTTACAACAAATTTTCTGGCGGTCAGATCCTTCCCAAGAGATCAAGCAATACAAATTAAACACAGTCACCTATGGGACAGCCTCCGCTCCATACCTGGCAGTCAGATGTCTTGTACAGTTAGGGCGGGACAGCAAGGACAAATCAGTGAGTCAAGCTATATTATCAGATTTCTATGTTGATGATTTTGTAAGCGGCCATGCAGACGAACTCACACTTATACAAATATGTAAGGGCGTCATCCGCGAACTTCAAGGTGGTCACTTTCACTTACGCAAATGGCATTCAAATAGCACCACAGTACTCAATCAAGTTCATGAAATTTGCAATGATGAAATTGTCAATCTGAGCAAACATGAACACACAAAAACATTAGGCTTACAATGGGCCTGCAAAAAAGATATGTTATTCTTTTCTTCAACAGACATAGACTCACACAGTTCAAAGGTCAACAAACGCACAATCCTTTCAATTATTGCACAAATCTTTGACCCATTAGGTCTAATCAATCCATGCTTGCTACAAGCTAAAATCATACTACAAACACTTTGGGCAAAAAACATTTCATGGGATGACCACTTACCATCAGAAATTCTGTATCAATGGAACAGTTTCATTCAACACCTGTCAGAGTTGAACAATATTCAAATACCACGTTACATTCTATGTGACAATCTCAGTAAGATTGAACTTCACACCTTCAGTGATGCATCAATAAAGGCATATTCTGCATGTGTCTACATACGATCAATCAAAGACAGTGGTGAAGTAACTGTTCATCTAGTATTAGCTAAAAGTAGGGTTGCCCCACTCAAACAGAAACTTACCATGCCGAGACTGGAACTCTGCGGGGCCCTCCTAGGCACACAATTAGCAAAAAAGGTAATCCAATCACTGCGCCTCAACATTGACTCACAATACTTCTGGTGTGATTCTACCATTGTTTTAAGTTGGATAAAAACATCTAATAAACAGAAATTAAAGCAGTTTGTTTGCAATAGAATTACAGAAATTACAAAAAACTCAAATCCATCTATATGGTATCATGTTCCAACAGCATCCAACCCAGCTGACATAGGGTCACGTGGTCTCAACGCACAAAAACTAAAAAATTCACATTTGTGGTGGGAAGGACCTCTCTTCTTACACCATGCATCTATTCAAGTACCTACACAGCCTCCATATATTCAAATTGAAAATTTGCCTGAAGTCAAGTTCCAATGTCTTTCAGTATCAAGTCAATCTAATGATGCTGATTTCATAAATAGATATTCAAATTTAGGTAAGTTACAACGTGTTACAGCTTATGTAAAACGCTTTATTTATAATTGTAAAAATCCACATAGTAAAAATACAGGTTCATTGAAGATATCAGAGCTTGATCTAGCTACAAAAACTCTTTGTAAAATAGTACAACGAGATATGTTTGGTAAACAATACTCATACTTAAAACATAATCATTCCTTGTCTACAAAGGATAAGCTTCTAAATTTAAATCCATTTATTGATGAAACAGATCTCATGAGAGTCGGAGGAAGGTTGTCCAACTCTAACTATGATTATAACACAAAACATCCAATCCTACTGCATGCATCACACCACATCACTAAATTACTAGTTCAACATTATCATATAATTTTATTACATGCTGGACCTCAATTACTACTGGCTACTTTGCGACACCAGTTTTGGATTATCAATGGTCGCAATCTTGCTAGAAAAATTACTCATGAATGTGTTAAGTGTCGTAGGTTCTCAGGTAAAACATACCAGCCTATCATGGGTAACCTGCCTGAACAAAGACTTCATGCAGAGTATCCATTTTGCAACACAGCTGTAGATTATGCGGGACCAATCCTGATAGCGGACAGGAAAGGTAGAGGATGTAGGTTGAAAAAGGCATACATATGTATATTTGTATGTTTGGCAGTCCGTGCTATACACATTGAACTTGTCACTGATCTCTCCTCACAAGGTTTCATCTCAGCACTAAACAAATTCATAGGACGCCGAGGCAGGCCTGCTACTGTGACCTCGGACAATGCCACTTGCTTTGTAGGAACTAATAATGAAATTTCTAAATTCATTAAGCAAAATTCAGATAACATTATTTCATATTCAGCAGAGAAGGGAATTGAATTCAAATTTTGTCCAGTTTATAGTCCACATTTCAACGGCCTAGCTGAAGCATCAGTAAAATCGGTTAAATTCCATTTAAAGAGGGTTCTAGCAATGACCCACCTCGATTACGAGGAAATGAACACAGTTTTGATAGAAATTGAAGCTATTCTCAATTCACGACCTCTAACTCCATTATCCTCAGATCCTTCAGATCTTATTCCGCTCACACCTGCCCATTTCCTAATTGGACGCACTCTCACTATGTTACCGAGCCCCAATGTACAAGACAGCGAAATTCACACACTTCCTCGTTACAAGAGAATTCAAGCTCTGAAAGCTCATTTCTGGAGTCGATATTACAAAGAATATATTTCAGAACTCCAGAAGAGGCACAAATGGCGCACAGACGGAGGACAACCACAGCTCGGGGACATGGTTCTCATCAAGGAGGACCGACTGCCTCCCAATCGATGGCTGCTGGGTCGAGTTGCAGCAGTCTACCCGGGTGCAGATGCGGTCAACCGTGTAGCAGATGTCCGCACCACTTCAGGAACCATAAGGAGGGCATTCAATCGTCTCTGTCCACTATTGGAACATAATGTTCCAAGGCCGGCAGCATGATGGCGCCACTGGCGCATCGACCCACAAGAACCCGGAGCCGTCCGGGCATCGATAAATCATTAATAGAAAAATTGTAACGTCTCTGCTTGTCACTTCAATCTGACTTAAATCTTAATATTGCAAATTCACTAATCGCCTTTTAAACATTCCGCTCCGCTCCGCTATTCAGTGTAATTAGTTTCAAAGGTCAAGACATTATAATTATCAAGAACTAAGAAGTCTTTTCTTCAAGACCACCCTACGCCCATCCTGTGGAACGAATCGCTGCAACAACATGGAGTATTTATATAAGTAGAACCGACCGACGAACTCTATAGAAGGAACCTACCTTCCAAATTTCAAGTTTGCATGCTTTATTCCTTGTATTGTTCCTGATATTATTGTTCCTGCGATATCGTGGTAAGTGAGTGAGCGAGTGAGTGAGTGCAGGTATTTCGCTTAATAGATTTATTGTACAATCCGATTTGCACTGCCACTCTATTCGCATTCAGATGGTTGGACATAGGGTTATTTTGCGAATGAAACTATTTAGATTGGATCTCGAACGATGTAGATTGGATGTCGATTGTCGGATGAACGTGGAGCATTCGGTGACATATCGTCTGTCTTTGTTAATTATTCGAATATCGGAAGGGTATTAATAGTCATAATATATGTGTAGATTGTATATTAAAACATAAAATTTCTGTGATATACTTTTAAAACAAGTGGAGATTTATTCGCTGAACTATTCAATCCAATTTACTTTATATTGTATAATATTTTAAGCTTTCAGTACCTCAAGAGGAAAAAATGAAACCCTTATAGGATCACTTCGTTGTATGTCTGTCTGTCAACCCCATTTTTCTCTGGAACGCGTGGAGGTACCAAGTTGAAATTAATATCAAATACTTAATTCTACGGTCCCTTGGTGCTGTAAAAAAAGTTACGGAACCCTTTGTACGCGAGTCTGACTCGCACTTGACCGGGCTAATTTAATTTTAAAGTAGGAAAAATTAGAACCTTATAAGTGCTTTCGTGGGATGAAAGGACGCGGAAACCAATAAAATGAGGTAATTTACTAGAAACCTGGAGTATCGTAATAGGTAGGTACGTTTAAACGACTCCGGCCATTCAAGACTACGTGAACACAAATTAACTACACAGCGAAGAGTTTGTAATAACTAAATAAGTTGGTAAATTAGTTGGTTAGTAGAGTTGGTAGTAAATAAAACAAGTACTTATAACTCATTTTGAACAGTCAACTCAGAGTTAGACTAGCTTTTTTATTACACTATAAGTTAGTCCTTTGCTACGACACATCAACTGGTGGCAAGTGTTGATGTAGCCTAAGATCGTAGTGGAACCTGTTAGTTAGAGGTAGCTTAGGGGTAAAGCAGTTATATTAAACCCATACCCCCAATCGGGTTCTATACGGCATCGTATCGTACCGGAACGTTAAATCGCTTGGCGGCACGTCTTTGCCGGTAGGGTGATAACTATAGCCACGGCCAAAGTTTTCCACCAGATTAGACTTAGTGAAAATTAAGAAACTATAAATTCCCAAATTGACCCGGCTGATAATCGAACCCGGGACCTCCCACTTATAAGAGCACAGCACTCAGCACAGCGCCAATGAGGTCACCGGCTTGACGACTAGCGTCTGGCTCCCGTCGAGGGGGACGAATGACGATCCTGTTGTGAGAGGGTTAGGGTTATTTTTTTAGACCGTATTCAAAATTACTTCAAAGAGCGCTAACCTAATTTTCTCCATGGAACAACGGAGGAGCCTAACTGTAGCATACATCGTCATATTATCACAAAATTTAATTAATACGGAACTCAAACACTGTATGTGTCTACGTAAAGAGAAGCGACGTTCTTTTCAGCCTAAATTAACTTTGCATGCCTGAGTTACTTACCGTAACTCTTTCATGAATTTCCTTTCATCGTACTTCGTATAAAGTATATATATATATATATATATATATATATATATATATATATATATATATATATTCGTTATACAACCGCGAATTTGTCTTAGTGGATATGTGGTCACATGGGAACCCTTTGATTTTCCTGGAAAAAAATAGCCTGTCTTCCAATGATGCCAAATTCTCTCAATCTCTCTTCAAATCTCTCAAATATCTGTACCAAATTTCGTTTAAATAGTTTTAACAGATGGGCCGTGAAACAGCAGAAGCATTTATAACATTATTATGAAAGTATGAATTATCCAATGTGTTGATCCCACAAAACAGTCACAGTACCTTTAAAACGCTTTAAACAATATTATATATTTAATCGAATATGAATTTTAATCTCCCAACTTCCGCATAGGTAGGTACATTAGCGTTATCGGATTGAATATATTTTATGACAACCGTATTACAGATATGTAACTATAGTTCACAAATTAATCACTGATGAAAATAGGCTCCGAAAGTGATTGTTAAGACTTACCATGGTGTTTATCCATCAACAGTAATTTCACCATCAAAATCCGATATGTGAACCGTAACACTACACAAATCATGCAGGCCTCAGGCCCTCTGCCTCGACATTATTGTGCAAGACCCGTGCGAGTTGCTATTCAATTTCAAATATGGTGTCCGACGCACACAGGTCTCATTGGCCATTGGCCCGCGAACGAACGAGACAAATGCGAATCAAAATCAAACTGTATATATGTCACCGTAAGATTGTAAAAACCGTTAGATTATAATCTAACGGTTTCTATCCCGCGAGATTGTGAACTGTCGAAAGATTGTGAACCGTTCAATGTTCTGAGTATTAAATTATGAAATATTTATTGTATTTACGTTTTCTTGTCTCTATCTTGCCCAGTTCGCGCGCGAGTTGAATGCAGAGTAAATATGTAAGTGTTACCATACATTTACTCTGCATTCAACTCGCACGCGAACTATAGGTTAGGTTAGGGTTTGAGATGAATATTCAGGTAGTGCCCGGCCGCAGGCACTTAGGTTCTATCGGGTTAATATACCTAAAAGATTACAGTTTAACGAAAAATAATGCGTTAAATTGTAAGCAGTAATTTACGGTTCACAATCTGTCGACAGTTTATAATTTATCGAGATAAAAGACGTTATATTACAATCTAACGGTTTTTACAATCTTACGGTGACATATATAATAAAAATGAAGAGGAATAAATCAAACTTTCATGTCAACAACTCATTATGTCAGCGGAATCGCTTATCACTCATAACGATAACAATAAAATATATTGCAAAAAAAAAGTTTCTTTAAAAACCGACTTCAGAATTCAAATTCTCATACAAAATACCTATATGTGAGTAAATATTTTAAAAAGGTTAAATTCCCGTTGATTAGCCAAACAGAATTAAAAAGCTTTTTATATTGCAATTTTCCATTAAAGAAGTAATTTTCTTTTAAACATCTCTAAAAATTCAAATGATTATTATTATTCAAAGCTTTGGAACTAAAGTGAACAAAATCCGTACTCCGTACTAATATAATATTAGCTGACAAAAATAAGCCATAATATTCGCGTCGGATCCGACGGCATTATGAATTCAAAACTGTGGTTACCTCTAGCTAGGCGTCAGACTATTTTAGAACTCCTCAATATAGAAAAAGCAAATGGAACCAATAGAATAAAAAACTGACAATTTATTCAAGATAATGTTGTGAAATTGAGTACTTTCTGAAAAATTTAACGGGACGGGATGACTGATTTGATCAATACTGTCATTATAATTGACCGAGCGAAGCGAGGTCTCTTCAATAAAAGTTCTTCAGTAAAAATCAATATTATTTTTTACTTTACAATGGCGTTGGAAGTCGGTTTTTTGGAAAGAATTTTTATTAAATTTTTCCTTTAAAAATTAACGAAAAATGGGGCGTTTTCAAAGTCGCTTTTGGAAGACATGTTTTGTCAAGGCGCTATCTCAAAAATGGCTATACACAACATATAATACGGCGAGGACCAAAACGCAATAACACCACTGCTCAATAGACCACCGAACGGGCGTCATCTATCTATCTAGTGAGCTCTTACGATCGCCTTCGCCAGGAAGACGCGAGCACTACCAGACTAGACGACTAGCCTACTGCCCACAGCACGGGGACCCTGGACTTGACACCTAACCTCGAAGCCCTAAGCCGTGATGGCAGGCCTTAGCCAAATTTCATGTGTCGGCTAAAATAAAATTACCGGGAAAGTGTTCTTTACCGCGCCCATAGTCGGGTAAGGAGGCACTGCCTCGAGGCCCAAAGCCTCGATTGGCCCACAGCCAGGAGAAGACCACCCTCTCTCTTATGGAATATGTCATGGTGTAAACTAAGCGGCTCTAATCTACCCAGCAGGTAGGTAGGTACGTCTACGAATTTATCGGCACGAGGTCTTAGTTCGGGGCGAACCACTAGTTTAAATCAGTAGTTCATGAACAATGTTTTTTTGTCAGATTTTGTATGCAACATTATAAATAGAATATTTTGTGACGAATGTGGCAATGGGCATACTTTATCTAAGGATTTTAAATATTTTGCCATTGAAAATGGTTATCAGATGCAAAGCGCATGAGACGTATTTTTTTCCATAGCGCCGACGATTTTGGGAGGATCAAGATGGGAATAGTACCAAGAGTTGAGGAATTTATTGAGACACGTGTGAGCATTTGAATTTTGAAAATCGGCTTGTAACTTTTTTTGGAATTTTGAAAAATTTAGATAAAGTCGGGTTTTTGGGTTTTTTGGGGAGTGTTTGTTTACTAAATTGTAAATATTTCGGAAAAAAACATGAAAAAAATTGTCCTAGGGTATTAGTGGTCACTTTAGATTTGGAATTGCAGAAAAACAGGTAATTTCGTATATAAAAAGTGCGTGTAGGTTATTGACAGATCCTCATGATAATGGTGTTAAAAGATGCGGATGCAGACGAAAAGTGCTTTTGCGGGGACTGCGAAATCTGTGAATTTTGTAAAGGCACACAATATGTCGAAGCATACATACTCGTATAATACGTGCGTTGGTGCTGACGTTCACCGTCCAGTTAGACGTTTACATTTATTCACTTTGAGGTATACACGCTTTGTTATTGGCTTGGTTATTTGTTTGTGTTGTTAATTTGATTCGTAAATTTAAAGACCAATTTTTCAACCACCTTCTTTTATAAAGCAACACATTTTTGGTGGGAAGCGCGTGGATGGGGAAGGCGAAGTACCGTGTTTGTGGCGCTCTCGAAAACCTCTCTCGCTTTCTTAACCATGACTTTAGCTTCAGGTTAGATAACTTATTTGTAGTACAGGCCATGTACAGGCATTTGTTACAGCCCACTAAAGGCCCACCAAGATTACGAATATTACTTTGAGTATTAACACAGCCGCCGGTAAAAATCGTACGTAGACGCAATCGTAATTTTTAATAGAACTGCCCTGATCGCATCATACGGTCTACACATGTGGTGGTTTTGTAAATACATAATTTTATTTATTGATTTGACTTGACCATCGTTCTACATTGTTAAATAATAAGAATAAAAACTAACAATAATTATACATCAATCGCATAATCGATTAATTCATTCTGTTAACCTCATTTAACAATCTAGTTATTATCTTAAAACAAGAGTAAGTATTTTCGCTGCACAGATATTAACATTGTTAAATGAGAAATTGTTTTAAATTCATAAAAGTTACAATAAACGACAAGTTATATGGTGACGACTAGACACACCGTTTTTGACGACCTCCGTGGCGCAGTGTGTAGCGCTGTTGCCTTAACGTGCGGAGGTCCTGGGTTCGATCCCCTGCAGGGTCAATTTAGGAATTTATAATTTCTGAATTTTCCCTGGTCTGGCCTGGTGGGAGGCTTCAGCCGTGGCTAGTTACCACCCTACCGGCAAAGACGTGCCGCCAAGCGATTTAGCGTTCCGGTGCGATGCCGTGTAGAAACCGAAGGGGTGATAACTGCCATGCCCCTAACAGGTTAGCCCGCTACCATCTTAGACTGCATCATCACTTACCATCAGGTGTGATCGCAGTCAAGGGCTAGCTTGTAGTGTATAAAAAAAACACAATTTTCTCCAGGCCCAATAAAAACAGGCCAATGCGTTTCGTTCTCGCGCACCAAGGGTTGCGTACCTTGGAAGGGGTCTAGTAAAGCTATCAATGACTATTTTGACAAAGTAATAACCGGTTGTTCTTTAAATTTGCTGCGAAGTCAATAATTAAAATATTACAATTAGCTGATACACAAAAACACTGATTTCGTATCGTCATATTGTTAACTTAGCGTAACCTTTCCCATGAAACAAAAACCCATATATTATGTACAATTGCCCAAAAATTATATGTTTACTGCAAATTATTCAATCATTTACGAAGAGGTGGTGAAAATATTCGATACTGCGATTGTTGTAAAATTTTAATTATCATCTAAATAATTTGATGAATATTGCACGTACCATCGTCGTCGCAAGGAAACGTATCCGAACCGTAGCGACGAATAGTCTGCGAACCATTACGACGGAATAACGCCTCTCTGATTCTAATCGACGTTGTAGCGTATGCTTGCCGTAGCTGAGCCGCCCGAGTATCGCGACAATCGACATAAACACACCGTTGAGGCGGTTGAGGCTTATTGACAGGCTTCTCCTTAGCATCAACAGGTTGATCATTCGGCTCAGGCACTGCTTGAGCTTTAGCGACGTCTTCTAGTTTCCCGGAATAAGATTTACTATTCGTAGGCATTGTAGATTTAAAAATGAACACTTTTTATTGTTTAATAGTATGAAGAAAAATTCGAAAATTGTTTAAAAGTGTAAGAAGAAAATTTAATATCAGCCTTTAAACCTTACGCAGTGAACGCTACGTGCGTACTGTGCATCCGCCCGACGGCAAGACAGTTCCGGTTCGAGAGGCGTGCCCAAATGCACTAGGATGCGTTCATGAGAGAAAAGGCAGGTAATACTGGCGGGCGGGAGAGTTACCGCCTGCCCGGCTGACCTGAGCAGAGAGCACAGCCATTGGTTCCAGCAAAGGTACACGTATATGCAAATGTTGTAAAGTAAATAACTAGTGGTTCGCCACCAACTTAGACCTCCATATAGGTCGATATGAGTTCAGACCTACCACGAGACGTACAATCATACAACCTATTTTTTTGTAACGTAGGTCTTGTGATATTTTACGATTTTAATAAATGTGATTGATTTTATTCTCCCCGAAACAAAGCCACAATAATTGAAAATTATAAAGATTGGCCAAAGGATAAATTGTTCTAGAAAAACTGTGTTAATTTAATTTCTGTTTGATAATTGACAGTTAGCGTTTAAGACAGGATATGTCGGAAATCATACGTTAGTTAAGTAACTACCTACCTGGTGTAGTTATTTGGGCTAGCACCCGGGACTAAATTGGTTTACCAAAAGCAACATTGAAATCCCCCAAATCGTAAATTGAAAGTAGCTATTCGAGAACAAACCTAGTTTCAGCTGAAAACGTTTTATTATACTTCCTATTTGCTTCTATGAGCACCTCCCTCAAATTAGGATTTTTATAAGTTTTTACGCAATTTTCGGCTTTGGGCCATCAATTAACATATTATTTGTGAGTTCGAATAAGGCTCTAACAGATGGACGGACAGATCCGTGCCAATCCACCCAAGTAGGTAGACTCAGAAACCTTCGCCTCGCTCGGTAAATCAAAACAAAGTTTTAATTTAAACATATTTTTTTTGAGCACTAAGTCAAAAATTATCCTTTTACACCTGAACCATTAGTATTGCAATAATGGTATACCTATGCAAATATTATTGTAACGTAAATAATTAAAACGAAGTTTAGTACTCAAAAAATGATTAACGTAAAGCCGAAATAATCAATTTTTACCTGAACCATAAGTATTGCAAATCATAAATATTACAAATAATCTTAAAAGGTAGGTAAATAATATTTTAATTACCATATATTATTACAAAATGGTTAATTCGTTAGATTAAAACAAACGAATAAAAAGCAAAAACTTCCAAAAACCGAAATGTCAGTACATTGTTCACTGAGGGAAGAAAGTGACCGATTACCGATTGGAGTGGCCTATTGAGGCCTCCTTAGTAATCGGTCACTTTCTTCGTATTACGTGTATTGACACGCGAGTTAGGAATCCTACTTTCTCCCGAGTGATACATAGTGCTTTATACTACACCTGCGAGGAAAATAAGAGATAATACTTTAAAGCTTCACCATACTACTAGACTAGAACACATTTTGAGGATCTATTTTAAATATACAAATAAAACAAAATATCTCGAGAGCGATCGCTAATGTTTTCTTATTTAAAAAAAAAAGATAACGACGCAATAACGCCACTGTCGCAATATCTTTTTGCGAACGAATATTTGTTTTTAGGTTTTAAGTTTTTACTAAATATCGAATAACAGGTTAGCCCGCTACCATCTTAGACTGCATCATCACTTACCATCAGGTGAGATCGCAGTCAAGGGCTAGCTTGTAGTGGATAAAAAAAAAAGAATAAGGAACGCAAATAAATACTACCAACACTGGGGTTAAAAAAAAAACCATATCTATCTATAGTCTAGATAGATTTTTAATTTTTAATAAAATTTAATAATTTTTTATTCCATGCCATTTTTTACACTCTTACCTCACTTGACAGACTCTCAAAAAAAAAAGGCAAAGATCTATCTAGACTATATAGCCTATTCAGTGATATTTTTTTTATTCCATGCCATTTTACACTCTCACCTCACTTGACAGACACAAAAAAAAGAAAAAGGAGTGAAATTTTAGTGCCAGTGTAAATACCTAATGAATATAAAGGAGAATGCCAGATTTTGCCCCACCCATTTTCATAATTTAAACAGAATGTAAACTTTTTAAAATTATCTTAGGAATTTATGACCACGTATGATTTAATAATTATTGATGAAATAGTTGCGGATTTTAAAATGTAAAAAAAGAGTAATTCAACTCCCTCGTCCACTTCCGGTTTCTCCTGCGGCAACTTGCATTACATTCTACGCATACCCGACTAATAAAACTACGAGTTGTTCAGTTTTTTAAGTAAAAAAAAACTCCTATTACATAAATCATACTACAGATCTTTGTTTAAATTCGTTATTTTGTGTTGTTAATTATTGAAAATGACACATAATTATTATTTTAATGTAAATAATAATGATTAATAATATAATTGCATTAAAACCTTACCTTCGCATTCACGCATTTTTTACAACGAAACGTCATTGACAAAGTACCTATTTGAAGATGTCAATGTCATTGTGATCATTGTTTTAGTGGTTTTAGCTATGGGGTTTAGTGACATTGACTGTTTACTGCTGTTTACCGTGGTTGTTTTGAATGTTTCACCAAGAACTTTTGCTATACTTTAATATGGATTCGATTTCGCCGACTTTACGCTATTTTCCATGGATGACCATTGCTTGCGATTTGGGCTACGACGTTGAGGTGCATAAATTGTCACCTGAGTGTAAACAGGATGCTAAGACATGTTTGTAATAACCTTGGTTGGGGTCACCATCAAAATGATATTGATGCACCGGCAGCATTTCTTGATAATGTAACGACTGATTACCTATTTAATATGAAGATTAATAAATCAATAACAGTTTTTTTATTTCCAATTAGCTAGTCTACCATTTTATCATTAGCAAAGATAGCACAAGCTTATTAACTAGGTATCATACTTCAGGTAGACATCCAGCTACGCAGGAATTTGAGTATCCTACTTCATTTTAAAGCCATAATATCTCTTGGCAAGAGCATTGTAACGTTACACAGCATTTTTTTACTTATTTCACAATAATTAAAAATGAATATACCTACCTAACCTCAAAATATTTTGAAACTTAAACTTAGTTTTAATAAAAAACCGCAAGAGTTAGAGGCTTAAAAATGTATGTTTGGTTATCAGGAATAAAAAATCTATTAAATCCTACATACGGCATGCTTGTACACGAATTTAAATAAGTGGGGTAAAGCTCCATACATAGTCTGGCATTTTCCTTTGTAATTAATTTATCTATAGTCTATAGTCTATACTAATATTATATAGAGGTAAAGTTTGTGAGTTTGTGAGGTTGTAGGGGGTAATCTCTGTACCTACAGATCCGATTTTGACTGGTACCAATGGAAAGCCACATTATTTGTGAGTGTCATAGGCTATAACTTTTTCGTGGTAGTCGGATTTGCAAAGTAAGTCGGAGAAAAAACGGTCGAACGAAAACATTTCTTACGAACGCTGCCTTAACGATGAGAGATATAAACTCGCCGGCATATTTAGCGGAACATAAAAAAAAGGTTTGATATCAGTATCATATAAGGTTGCTGGCTGGTTTATACGTCATTTAATTTAAAAAGAAATATTTTCAAATTAAGAAAACAACTGAACATCACATTTTATGCAATTGTTTTAATTTTATTCAAATACACCTTATCTGGAGCGAACTTCGAGTATTTCTTCCTTCTGAGTTTGATTTAAAACTTCATTGAAATACTGTTTTTTGTTAGTTTTTTTTAATCGCGTATCTTTCTGGAGTTGATGACTGAATTATGCCTGACTTAGCCCCAACGGAGATTGCCAGGGCACTCGAAATGCGAAGAAATGGTCAAACCTACAGAGTGATATCCAGAGATCTTTGTTGACCAGTTTCAACGATTCATCGCAGTATCCAACGGTTCAGGGAGACCGGTACTTATGTGAGAAGAGCAGGACAAGGAAGAAAAAGACGCACTTCGAGTAGGGATGATCGTTTCATTCGGCTTCGTGAACGTAGGAACCCCTGTTTGACGGCCGTCCAAGCCCAACATGAGTTAGAAGCAGTGCGGGGTGTAACCGTAAGTGAGCGTACGGTACGAAGAAGGCTCGAAGAAACTGGTTTGGGTTCATTTGTGCCCGCCAAGGCTCCAAGGCTCGAGGTAAATCATCGTAGAAACAGGTTAACTTTTGCTCAGGAACATCGACTTTGGAACGCGGACCAATGGAGTAGGTATTGTTTAGTGACCAGTGCAGAATTCTCTTAAATCAAATTGACGGCAGGCAAAGAATATACAGAATAATATACTTCATTTATATGACCTCAAATATGGTCGAGCGAAGCAATGGCTGGATCATGCGTCATGCTCGTGAACGGGTGCCACCGGCGGGAATGGGGCTACTTTCTGTCTGCCCGTCTTTGACATGAATTGAATAAACAAATTTAAGAAATCCATTAAAAGTATGCTCCTGAAAAAAGCTTATTATACTGTTGAAGATTATGTAAATGATAGAGGAGCATGGATTTGATCGCTCCAACAATGCTGGGGACAGCGGTTACTTATGTACACATTGATATAGTAATTGTAAATGAATTATTTAAAAAGAGCAACCACCGAGTTTCTTGCTGGTTCTTCTCGGTAGGAATGGCATTCCGAACCAGTGGTAGATTCACTTGACGATTCAAAAGTACTTGTAAAAGTTTATTTGAATAAAAAGATATTTGATTTGATTGATTGATTCATCAAACACCTCACATCAAACAAACACGAATTTCGTTCATCAAGGCAAATACTGCTTTCTATTGAACACGGAAATAAATACGCTTATTTGGCTTAGGGCGCAAACCCATGCGCGATTGGAGGACTCGTGCCTCGAATTGAGCACGAGTTTGAAATGAAGTTAGCGTAACAAACCCGTGCGGGTTTCGAGGAAGTACTTCCTACAATCTTTTGGAATTCAGAAGGAATTTTACTGGTGGATTTTAAAGAACTTTTTTTGGCAGTCAGGAAATAAATCATAGCACTCAGTACCAACCGAACCACACTCATAATTTCATCACAAGTAAAAATGTTTACCGCCCAACGAAGTGGGCACGGGTCAGACAGTTAATATATATAACTTGAGATTTATTATTATTATTTGATATAGTTTAGTTATTTATTAATTATTACTGTTAAGTTAATCTTTTTACTCGACAGTAATTTCTTGACTGATGTTACTTAAAATTTCATACACTTTTTCTGCCCACATATTGAGTTGGCAGCAATGACGTACTTTCGACCTCGTTTTGAAAAAGTAAGAAGGTACTTTGCGAGCGGGTGTAGTATAAAAATAATTTGATTTGTAACAGTTACTTTAAATGCAGGCGGGCATAATTTATAATTTTAGTGAGACTTAAGAAGTTTTTCAGTGCTTTTGAAGTTGGTTCCCTTTTTTTAAGGTTTAATAATTCGAGCTTTTGAATAAAATGATGTGCATTTTATTCAAAAGCTCAAAATGTTACGAGTACCTTGCCAATTTTAAAACTTAGTCAATTCAATTTGACAATTTTAGCTTTCAAAACCTGTTATGAAACCTAAATTCTGTTTGTGGATCAAAGAATACCGACTACCGAGAACTACGTAGAAGAAGTACGTGAAAGAGTCAGAGAGGCAGAGACGCGACGCGCGTTTCAAAGACAGAACGGTGTAGTGGAATAACTTTTTGAACAACATTTTTACATCTACAATCTATATTTTGTTGGCAAAGCTATTTCACCGGTAGGGATTTTAAAGCGGTTTATTTAGCTTGTCCTGTTTGTTTTTTGTTTGGGTCGAATTTAGTCATTGAAATTGTATCCGTTTCACCGCCTAATAATCCAGCAATTCGCACCAACACAACACTTTACAATCGTGCATTATCGAGTCAACATCTCCTGAGGATGCTCCGGTGTAGGAGTTCGTTGAGAATTATTTGGAAGATTTGTGTGATGTGGTGTAGTGACGGTGCGAATTGCTGGCTTATCGGGCGGTGAATATCTCAAGCTACACGTGCAAGCTACAGGCTGTACCACATAGATTTGTCTGCTTTGGCAGATTATAGCGGATCGAGCTTCTTGTTCCTTGATTATAGTAATGTTGCTGCAACAGTGGATTTTGGTCAATAGCGAAAAAAGGTTAACCAATCAGAGGTGATTGCGATCGTTACTCGTAGCAATCTCTGTAACAACTGTGCATATTTTACGTAATAAGGCCCCAGTTGTAAAAATCTGTTAATGATTTTTTTAATATGCATTTCATGTGTGCGGCGGGGCATGCAGCGTTAATATTTTCGGCGCATTTCTAAGTAAAGTTTTGCCTTAAAAGTATTCGCAGCTATTATTCTGCAGGCATCCTGGCTGCGCTCGGGAACTCGCCTATTCATTAAAATCGCGTTCTTTGAGCTTTGAAAATAAGTAGAGCGTTCACAATAAAACGGAAAGTAGGATTCGGCGCTAAAGTCCTTTGATGTTTGTCAAAAAATGTGACTCAAATATTTGTGTGTACCTACTCACATTTTGGGCCCTGTCACAGGGTAAAATCAGCAAAACAGAAAAATTTAAAGCAATTTAACTATCAATCGGTATACATAATAATATGTATGCTTTAAAAATTATATTCTGTTTCTAGGATATTAGGAAACAAGTCAACATTATGGGATTCCAACATTTAGTGAATTCAACTTTTTAAGAAGTCGACGTAGGCGATCGAAAGCTTCATTGACGCAGAAATCTGCATTGAAAAAATCTTTGAACATACCCCTTGGTTTACCTTTTAAAGCATTTTTTTTAAATTATTAATTTGTTCTATAGAATATTACATACAATTTCAATTTTTTAAATGAAATACATTGTCGGTTTTTTTTTATTAAACAGAAAATATTATTTTTTTATAAATTATTTCTTGCATTTTTGCGTCATTTTTCAACCCTGCGCACCTGTATTTTGATCTCATGAACTGAGAGCGCCTTATGCGCTTCTGAATTTCGTTTTTGCGGTTGCGCAGTCATTTTAGCATTTGAGTAAAACTTGCGTACAGTTGCAGGAGGGGTATCGGCGTCCCGCTCCCACCGGTCACTTTGCATCTCACTTGCGCTACGTGTCACTGACGTTGTTTGTGCAATCGACTTTATATTATAAGAGATAGCTCACTTTTTGTAACTATCGCCTGAAAAGCTGATTCAGTATTAGGTGGGTGCTACGCTCGCCACTGATGTGAAAAGTGAAAGTTCACATACCTGCAGTATCATCGGACGGTTGGCTGAGGGGTCGCCTCGAGGGCGAGGTCTTCTGCTGGGGCTGCGGTTTGAGCACGGCGGCGGGAACAGCGCCCTCTTGCGGCGGTTCGCCGGGCACTCGCACCAGCCACCATTCTGGCCGCGCCGCCCAAGGCTCTAGCACCTCCACCTGCTGACCCTTGGTCACGGTGATCTCGCCGGCGCCGTTGGCCGTGTGCTCTGCCACCACCCACGTGTCTGCTCCCGCCTGCGACAATAGATAAAACTCACGTTACACACTGATGTCGAATCATGTCGGGTTAGATGACTCGCAGGATGGCCTATAGTCGTAAAAGTATCTATTCGTGATAGGTCTTATTTTGCATAATCGCCTACAGTGAAATGACCGGAGTTTAATGTCCATACTAATATTATAAACGCGAAAGTGTCTATTTGTCTGTCTACTACGTTTTAACGGCTCATCTTTTCGACTGATTTTGGTGAAATTGGGTACAGAGATAGGTTTTCCTATCCTGAAAAAGGTCTCCCTACCGAATTACTGCCACAGGCGGCCAATTTACACAGATATTAGCGCGGGAGATATTATGGTGCTCAAGTGTGTGCGCAATCCCAGGTGCACTTTCTGTTCCTTAACCCTCATAGTCTGATAGGATGGAAAATCCGACACTACCGGAGAGAGATCAGGCGAAGGATCCTCACTCCGGGCTAGTACTGAGAATTTCTTGTCAGAAAAAATCCAATAGGTAAGTATAATTAATTATAGCCCGTTCCAGGAATCGAACCAGGTACCTCGTCGACCGCAGTTAGACATGCTAACTACTAGACCAACAATGCAGTTAGATATTTAATTAAAACGCATCTAAGTTAAATACGAAGTGAGTGTCCGGGATTCGAATCGGAGGCTGCGAGATAAAGGCCGTAAGTTGACAATTTTTAATGAACTGGTAGATTGTGACAGAGTAGCAACTAGAACTACTTACTAAAAGACAAAAATCATGGTTCATACCTGTTGTAACTAAATTATTTATTTTTATTAAGTATATTTGGGCGTTTCTCTGTAAACTGGGCAACTCGTTGTCCCAGGTCAATATTATATAAAAAAAAATACAGAAAATTATATATTTCATAGATAACTTTTAAAGATAATAACCTAATCTACCTGTGCTCCGAGTACAATATCCATTAAAATAAACTTTATTATATAAAAACGTTTTTAAAGACGCTCGAAAAACAGTCCCCTGACGTGTCACCACCGCAGTACGGTCACTTCGGATTACATTAATAAAGACAATAACAATTGGAATCAATCAAGTTGTTTGATTATTCAAACAATATTATATCATTGTTATTGGGATCCTCTTATATAATTTAATAATTCTAAAAAAGAAAATTAAAGTTTGTTCCCGCATTTTGTGAACAGTGCCCCTGTCTATATTTAAAATTATGTCTCGTAGTCTAAAGGTTAAAAAATTGCATTGTTGCGTGTAACAAAACCCAAATTATCTGAAGTTTGCATCGTTGTCGTCATTAGTGCCCAGATGACATTTAGTGTTGCATGAGCGTCCGTCCGTGGAACTGACGTGGTAAACTGACAGCCAACAGTCCTCTGGTAGGGATAATTTTTATTTCTTTGTATGTACTAAATTGATACCTTAGAAATTGTATATTATTATAATAGTTAAATATTCCCTGTGTACAGAAAAATAACATGACTCAATTATATTTTGTGCTACCTCCCAATAAAATCAAATTAAACAGTCCCATGGCAACAGTCCCCCACCCCCCAACAGTACAAAACGAACAGTACAGTGTAATCGTGCAACTAACATGCACCAAGATTTGCAGTTCCGATGCAGTTATATCAGCAGTTGGAATGCAGTCCTTATGCAGTCCGTCTGTCTAGTCCCTAAGACCAAATTCTTGATATTATTTACTTTACCTATTTGTGTCCACCACCACCACTACAGCCTATTAACGTCCCACTGCTGGGCACAGGCCTCCACTCTCATAGGAGAGAGGGAATTAGAGCTTAGACCCACCACGCTGCTCCAATGCGGGTTGGCGGGCTTTAACGACTATTATCATGTTAGTGATAATAACCGGGACCGACGGCTTAACGTGCTCTCCGAGGCACGGGGGTGAAACACCGCCGACTTCCAACTCCGGGCTGGCACTGAGAATTTCTTAATTGAAAAACCCAATACCTAACAATTTTTATGCCCGACCGGGAATCGAACCCAGGACCTCGTAATCCGCAGTCGACTATGCTAACCGCTAGACCAACGAGGCAGTTATTGTACAGTATTTGTGTCATGTAAAAGTAATTAATAAAAATCTTTAAAAATTATAATGGCGGCCACTGATTCTATTGTGTAAGATTCACAGTATTTACTTAATTAAACACCTTTTCAATTTATGTGATTTTAATTTAATTTCATACTTCATATCTATTACGAATTCAGTTAGAATTTTATTATTATACTGTACAAGTAGTATGCTGATTTTTACTGAATAGAAAAAGATTGTTGATTTTTTTGTCTCTTTATTGCTTAATTCCTAAGTTCCAATGTTTTGTGAAAATAAAAAAAAAGATTAAATTTTGGTACTGAAATGGTATTTTTCATTTAAATACACAGTCCTCTGACATAGGCAACAGTCCCCTGTATCAATTTTTTCAGAAAATGCTAAATATTTTCCAAAGTAATGGAAATATTTTTGGTTAATTCATCTGCCAAGTATTATTAAATAGGTTGATATAATATATTCCCTGAATAAGATTTATAAATATGTAAGCAACAAGTTGCCTGGCCATTTTTCCTAAGAAGCCCGGTTTACAGAGAAATGCCCATTTTATTCTTTGAAATAAGGACGCTAGACGTTCGATGACTTTCTATCATTGAAATAGAATAGGTACTAAAATTCTACATCAATGCTTTCTTTACTTCAAATATATATCTCAAACAGGACGACGTCCGAGATTTTCTCTTTTCTTATTTTTATTCCTTATAAATTCAATATCCCAACAACAGCTACGGCAAGCTCTTCTAAGAAATTAAATAGATTGAACTAAATATATCTATCACGCCTCTTGGTGAAAGGAATCTAGCATCATTATTAAATTACAGAGAACATCAAATCTTACTAATTCTTACTGTATGGATGGATGTTTGTTACTCAATCACGCCCCAACGGCTGAACAGATCTGGATGAAATTTAGCACAGAGATAGATTATAGTCTGGAACAACACATAGGCTACTTTTTATCCCGGAAAATTAAAGAGTTCCCGCGGGAACCACAAAACCTCGATCCACGCGTACGAAGTCGCGGGCATTAGCTAGTATCAAATAAATATTATAAATCCGAAAGTTTGGATGGATGTATGGATGGATGTATGAATGTTTGTTACTCAATCACGCCCCAACGGCTGAACGGATCTGGCTGAAATTTGGCACAGAGATAGATTATAGTCTGGAATGCTACTTTTTATCCCGGAAAACTAAGGAGTTCCCGCGGGAACAAAAACCTCAATCCACGCGGACGTAGTCGCGGGCATCAGCTAGTAACATATACAACATATCACACTTTGTATCATACTAATATTATAAATGCGAAAGTGTGTTTTTTGTTGGTTTATTGGTATTTCCTTCAATCACGCCGCAACATATCGACGTGATTTTTGGCCTGGGTATAGTTAAGGACCTGGAGAGTGACATAGGCTACTTATTATCCCGGAAAATTAAGGATTTCCCGCAGGAATTAAAAAACTTAAACCACGGGGAAAAAGTCGCGGGCATCAGCTAGTAATGGAATATTTATGAAACTAGCCAATCAAAGTCACACAGTTAGTGTGGATATTGTGATCGATAGCGAAAATATGAGCTCAAGATAAGCAAATTTGCCAATCGAACATACTCGTAACACATACTCGTAGATAAGAAATAAATTGGCTAAATAGGAGTTCCGCAGCGGGTGAACTACGAAAAGATTATCTGTTTTTCGTCGAGCTCTCTATAGTTGCTGAATTGGAGTAATCGGTTATCCACAAAGATTTTTGTCTATTGTCTGTCTATGTGTCTACATAATATATCACCTTGTATAGCACCCGAAATAGCTTAAATCCAGAATTAACACATAGGCATATACCTACTCGTACTTGCATTTTATGCTGGAAATTTAAGCCTTAGACCACTCGGGCAAAGTCGCAGTCAGTAATCTAGTAAAACATAATTCTAAGGCGTCAAACACGAAACTAGGGACGGCCGAGCGACGGCGACAGCGGGGCGATGTGGTACGAGAGCTAGCGACGAATTTCGGGAAGGCCCTTTAGGCAAACTTAAATTGTGAAAAAATATAATTTCGTCAACCAGCGAACCCAGTCCTGCCAGTCTGGTAGAGCGTTTGCGGTTATTTCTCTTCAAAAATATTTTATTAAAATTCCCAAAAAACATACTTTTGGCAATCTGAAATTTTAATCACGTATTTATTGAGTAATTTCAATAATACCTGCAAATCGCCAGACAAATGCGGTTTTAAACGTTTCAAATGAGTACGAGAAAATTGCGGTGAAATTCGTCGCCAGCTCTCCGACTAATCGCATCGCCCCGCTGCCGCCGTCGCCCCGCCGCCGTTCATTTCGTGCCCGAACACTAAATCGGATTATGGAAATCAATCAATCAATCAATCAAATATCTTTTTATTCAAATAAACTTTTACAAGTACTTTTGAATCGTCAAGTGAATCTACCACTGGTTCGGAATGCCATTCCTACCGAGAAGAACCAGCAAGAAACTCGGTGGTTGCTCTTTTTAAATAATTCATTTACAATTACTATATCAATGTGTACATAAGTAACCGCTGTCCCCAGCATTGTTGGAGCGATCAAATCCATGCTCCTCTATCATTTACATAATCTTCAACAGTATAATAAGCTTTTTTCAGGAGCATACTTTTAATGGATTTCTTAAATTTGTTTATTCAATTCATGTCAAAGACGGGCAGACAGAAAGTAGCCCCATTCCCGCCGGTGGCACCCGTTCACGAGCATGACGCATGATCCAGCCATTGCTTCGCTCGACCATATTTGAGGGAACGTAACAAATGGGTGTCTTTCAAAATATTTTAAGCAACTCATAACAAAAAGAGCGTAAGACTGTGCGGACCAGCCCCCCGAATGTGTAAGGAAATCCCAACTAATCGTTTGTCAAACGGATAATTCGATCTGTTTAAGGAGTTCATAGATGCCTGCATGTCAACACCATGTATGAACTCCTTAAACAGTCTGAGTAATACGTTTGAAGCTACAAATAATAATAATACTATATCAAATGATTACGATTTGCTTAGGCAGTTGGGCCTCTTGTCCAGCACACGTACAGGTGCAGTGGACGTCTATCGGTTGATGACGACGGCGACGCTACAAAAATATTTCGCAAGAACTTTGTCTGGCATTCAATGCAAGATAAATAAAAATGTAACGCATTTTAATGATAATCATACTAATATTATAATTGCGTTTGTCCTTCAATCACGCTGCAAAGGAGCAACCGATCGACGTGATTTTTGGCATGGGTATAGTTGAGGACCTAGAGAGTGACATAGGCTCCTTTTTATCCCGGAAAATTGGAGAGTTCCTGCGGGAATCAAAAAAACTTAAACCACGCGGACGAAGTCGCGGGCATCAGCTAGTCTGTTATAATTATATTACATAAGACAAATAATGTAATAATTGTACACATATAAGTATCCTCGGCATGATTCTTTGATCATATTATTTTATCGAATTTATGTAATAAGCTTGTTATTACGCACATTACGAAACGAACCGCAAATAACGCGTTTTGCAGACGTCTTCGTCATTTCTGTAGCGAATTCATATATTTTTTTCTTTTATATTTTGTAGGTCGAAAAGTTCTCGGCTCGGATCGACAGAAAGATTGCTTCCGGTCGTTTTATTCCGCATCATATAGGTTCATATTTGTGTACTACCAATACTAAGTAGTAATGGGTAGGTGCTTACCTTAGTTTTACAAACGTTTTCATCAAATTAAAGTACTGGTAGTTAGGGGGAAGAAAGTATTGTAACAAAATATAATATGCAATAAGTAACTCATTAATTTAAATGTTAAGTATCCATTAGAATGTTGTATTCAATTAGACATATAGTTTTCGTCTAACCCGGGACATCACTGATAAGACCGCAACGCTCACCACAGGGCCAGGGAGGCCGGCAATTAGCACCGATTTGTGATTAGTCGCTAATGTTGATTTTTATAAAACTATTCTTTGTTAAATATTTTTTATTGCACTTTCATTGTTGAAAAGCAATTTAAAATATTATGTACTTTTGCTTCTGAAAAGCGTGTCGTAATAGATACAGATAGACAAACGTGGCAAAGAGAATTGGTTTAATAAGAATTATGCAGCGATGGTAGCTGTAGATTGGATTGGTGGCTGCATAAACGGTAAGAAAAATAAAATATTGCATTTCCATTCTTACATTTTTCTCTGAAATGTTTCTGAACGACTGAACCAGATAATTCGATTTGTAGTAGGTATGTTTATATTGTGCTCGTACTTCACCCGCTCTTAACTGTCGATGTCGGGTGGATGAACAGGGTGGGAGAGCAAACAGGCACAAGGGTCGTTGCAGACGGACCACACGCCACATTCACAGGCCTCACCGCGTCAGGACTTATCACCTATGGTCATATGGTGTACGTCAACGCAACACCCCTACTACTCATGAGTCAGTAGGTGATACCTACTCGTATCCTCACAGGCCACCACTACCAATGATTTTAGCGCCTAATCTGTTGTGTTGTTGTGTTGTTGTGATGTTGATATACATGATGTCAAACAAAAAAAGGGTATAATTAAATAAAACAATCGTAATGTTTTATTGAACTCAGAACATTGAACGGTTCACAATCTGTCGACAGTTTACAATTTCGCTAGTTAGATTACAATCTAATGGTTTTTGCAACCTTACGGTGACAGACACATAATACTAAACTATCTACCTATTTTAGATTAGAGATCTTATTTTGATAAATACACTCAGAACCGTGCCTAGAGTGGTGCGTACGTATAACCTACTGTTATGTTAGTTCAAAGATCAAAGAAGAAAGTGGTGTTGAACAGTAGTTCGAAAAAAGACACCACCACCACCAGCTGGATTTGAAAAAGGAGAACATTCGGTAGATAAGGGAGGACGGGAGGTCAATTTGTAGAAAAGAAAACTTTGGTTTCATTTGGATATAATATATTAGATGATTCCCGCGACTTTGTCCGCGTGTATTGAGGTTTTTTTGATTCCCGCAGGAACTCCTTAATTTTCTGGAATAAAAAGCCTATAATCTAACCCTGTACCAAATTTCATCAAAATCGGTTGAACAGATGGGCCGTAAAAGCGTAGCAGGCAGACAGCCATACAGACAGACACACTATTATAATATTAGTATGGAAGTATGTATTACGAGTACATAATATATGCATATTATGCACGATGCACTATCCCCATGCAAGATAGACCGTGTTCAAGGAGCTTTATATTAGAGAGGTGCTTTAGATAGAGGTTGGATAGGCGGTTGATAGCAGCGGAGAATATCACGGCCAACGGCCTCACGTATGCAGTGGCTTTGTTAAAGTTACCAGCTACATACAACAAGTGCCTATGGCATGCAATCATAATAGCTATTTATGCAACTGTATCGTAATGAGGGTCATTTTAATTCGAGTGCTGTTTTTTGATACGAGGCTTGCCGAGTATCAAAATAGGATAGTACGAGAATTAAAATGACTAATTACGTAACGTTGCATACAAGATTTTATCTACGACAAGGACGTCTTTATAATTTTTTACTTTGTAAATTAATAAAAAAGTCAAATCAATTGACTGGTTGAGAAAGTGCCAGAACCCAGAGCCGCTAAGCTATAGGTATCCTATTTATGAAGATAACCATATCGATACAGCTACGACTCATAACGATACAGCTCCCATACAACGAACTGTATCGTTATGAGAAGCAAACACGAAAGAGGGTTCAATTCGATATAGTTGTCAAATTCGAAATTGGAACTTTTCGATGCTGAAGTAGATAAAGAAATGTATAATGCTCAGACTACCCGTCAAGCGCTTACGAGGACGAAGAAACCAAATATATTTCCATGTATTTGATTTGTGAAGTAAATGAATAAAAATAAATGTGGCTCATATGAGAGGGACCTAAATGCGCCTGAATATCTCTTTCGTATGTGTTCTATTGATTTTGGCTCAAGAGATTAGTGCTCTAGGTAAAGCTATAACGTAGGCTCCATATAGGAAAAGCAACGCTTCTTTTAAAAAACATTTAAGTTATTAACCGCATTATTTGTTGTTTGTGAACAGAGTGGCTTCCCGCTGCTACGCTTTGTTGGAATTAATTCCACGCTATAAAGGGAACCTCCCGTGCAGAATTTCAGCTTTATTATATTACAAAGGGTTTGGGCTGGGCGTTGATGAGTCTATCGTGAGAGAATCAAGACTTTTCTGCTTATTGTACGAGATGAAAATTAACTGCGACACTCACATCGCTGCGAGTCGCTTAATCATTACTTAAGGAACTCCTTAGTAAGGTTTCAATACAAAATCTATAATAAGAGGCTCCTTGAGTAATGATTAAGGTACATTGAGTACGGCAGTCAGTATATTTTAATTAAATTGAGTTTTGGCTTTGTTAGAAGTGTTCATTAAGTTATGTTCCTCACAAATAGCAGGAGAGTAGGTGCCTATAATATTAAGTCCTTATGAAATTGGCGTTTTGTAAGTCAGGAACATAAAGTCGATTTGTTTTAATATAATATATATATTTAGTCAAAGTATGTACCATTGCTATCTATGCACGTTTGCCATCTCATACATGAACCCTGAAAACAATATACTCCTTTTTTCAGGCAGTCGTATAAAAAACCATTCGGACGGGAGTCGATAAAATCTTTGAAGGCCCTTTGGACTGCCCCATCGGAGTTGAATTTTTTTCTTGCAAGAAGTTATCCAAATTTCGAAAAAAATGGTAATCTTTTGGAGCAAGTTCCGGCGAGTACGGTAGATGTCTTAGACATTCCAATTGAAGCTCCTCTAATTTGGTGGCCGTCTGTTACGCAGTGTGTGGTCTAGCGTTGTCCTGAAGCAGCAGTGGCCTAGAGCGATTAACCAGCCTCTGTTGATTAGCAGCTAGCTTTTCCATCATGGTTTGCAGTTGCTGACAATAGACATCCGCCGTAATCGTCTGGCCAGATTTAAGAAAGCTGTAGTGAATGACACCGGCACCAAACGCTCACAAGTAATTTTTCTTGAGTCTATTTTCGCTTGGAGCAGGATTTGGCTGGTTCGCCAGGGTTCAGCCATTGCGATAAGCATTTCCGATTATCGTACAGGATCCACTTTTCATCACAGGTAATAATATGATTTAAAATCCCTTCATTATTGTGCCGGTTGAGTAATGTAACGCAGCAGTCGTCGCGCGTTTGTCGGTTTGCTGCACTCAATTCATGAGGTACCCACCTTTCAAGCATTTTCACCTTCCCAATTTGATTCAAGTGGATTAAAACAGTTTTATCACTTACACCGCAGCCTGCAGCTAGCTCGGACGTGGTTTGTGATGGATCCGCTTCCACAGTAGCCTTCAATTCTTCATTATCAACTTTGGTCTCCGCCCGTCCACGCCACGTTAGAACCAAAAACGCACTGTGTTTTCTTTTGCGACACCGCCGCCATACAAATCATTAATCCTTCGAGCCGTTTTTGCAGCACTGGTGCCACGATGGAGCTCGTATACTCGTAAATAACGCGATATTTCAAGTTTTATTTTGTAAACTGAGTGACGCAAAGAAAAAACCAAAATTGGAAAAAACAAATGAATTAGGGTTTTTAAAACACAAAAGCATGAGTAAATCTATATATATAAAAATGAAACCCGTTTTCCTTGGTCACGGCATCACGCGTGAATGGCTGGACCGATTTCACTAATTCTTTTTTTGTTGTATTTGTTATTATTAGGAGAAGGTTCTTACGGAAAAAAATATTAAGAAAATCTCTCAGAAAGATTGAAAAATATACATTTAATTTTGCATACTAAGGCGGTACGAAGTTCGCCGGGTCAGCTAGTAGCTGTATAAATTTGAAATAGAATTTCCTAACCAAAGTGGAGATATTTGAGATCAAAGTACCCAGTACGACAAAACGCCAATTTCATATGTAAGGAACTATTACATAGCAGGTAGAGATAATGTAGCTTTGGAAATCACGTTAAGGCGCTGTCAGCTCTTAAAATCAAAACACAAATCGAGAGGTTGGCTCTCCTCAGTCCTCACCCCTCACGCCAGTTATGCCCACTTCGGCCGGGTGGCGCTCCCGTCGCGGTTTTCTTTATTTTCGCGCGCTTGTCATAGCATGTCACGGATGCCCTCGGATGACAAAACACGGTAACTCAAAATTTGTGAAATTGATAGAATAACGTAAGTGAGTAAATCACGTACCAAAGTCTCTTACATGAGTAGGTAATTGACAAAATACCTATTGTAAATCGCATATCGTGTGCAAATCCATTTTAATACTTAATATTATAAATGCGAAAGTGTGATTGTTAATTGAATTGCCCGTCAATCACGCCGCAACGGAGCAATGGTTCGACGTTATTTTTGGCGTGGGTATAGTTGAGGGAGAGTGACTTTTTATCCCGAAAAATTAAGGAGTTCCCGCGGGAATAAAAAAAACTTCAACCACGCGGACGAAGTCGCGGGCATTAGTTAGCCCAGCATACTAATATCCATACAAAATATAATAAGCTCAAGTGGCTCCCTATTCGCCGTCGCCGGGATCTGCATGTACTTTCTCTTCTGTACTGTGTGCTATTTCATTTAAAAACTCCCTCCTACCTTAAGGAGAAATTCAGCTTTTTTGGTGTGCAATCTGATATAAGACCATGTCGAACACTAACGCTGAAAACCCCAACTCATAAAACGAAGTTCTATAACAATTCGTTCAGTGTTCGAGCTGTTCAGCTATGGAATGCACTTCCACTGACCATACGCCAATCTAAGTCACTGGACATATTCAAAAATGCTGTTAAGAAACATTATCTTGCAAACTAAAGACGACAGGAAAAATTATTTCAAGCATAGTTCAAATACTTACCTATATTATATTATAATTCATATATATTAGTATATTTCATAAATAGCTATATTATATATAATTTATATGTTTATTATTGGTTTATGTATTAGTATGTAGTTATTTGAATGTAAGTATATAATAAATCCACCTGCAGTCTATTTTCCCTTATTTTCTCCTTTTCCTAAGGTTGCCTGGTAGAGATCGCTACCTAAGCGATAAGGCCGCCTTTTGTATCCTGTCTGTGTTTACTTTTTTTTTTTCCAATTTTTGTCTTTGTTATTTTTACTTGTGGTGGTACAAATAAAGTATATAATAATAATAATAATAAATGCGAAAGTGTGTCTGTCTGTCTGCTACGCTTGCACGGCCCAACTACTCAAACGATTTTGATGAAATTTGGTACAAAGATAGATTACATCCCGGAGAAGGACATAGGCTACCCGGAACCATTATCCTGGAAAATTAAACAGTTACCGCGGGAGTCAAAAAATCTTAATCCATGGACGAAGTCGAGGGCATCATCTAGAGTTACATAAGTATCTTATTTACATAAACTACTTACGTGAGTTAATTACAAGTATAATTGTGGCATAAATCAATATCATACGTATATACAATGTACTTACCGACTAAGAGTCTGATATTCATTTTTTGTCAGAAACAAGAAATACAGATGTTATTTCAAAAATTTAAATAGCAAAAAAATGTTGGAAATTGATCATTGAAATCAATTTCTAGTCTTTTGCAGACATATAGTATTATTTACAGTGTTTGAAAAATACTCAAAAATAAAAAACGAAGAAAATCATACAATTTTGGTGTCATGATTTTTTATCTTTACATACAGAATTGTCTATATGGTAGAACTTCGTAAGAGCCAAAACCGCAAATTAGCCAATTTATGTAAAATTTCAAATTTGTACGTTGTTTCCGTACTCTAAAATTATAAGTTTGATTGACAATATTATGTCCGAAGCAAAACCTATTATATTAATTAACTGGACTTAGGTTGGGTGAAACTAAACAAATTAACTTTTTAAAAATCCCACTCAATCAAAATTAAAAATAAATCTCGGGAACGGCAAATTTTCAACTCAAGGAAACGGGAATAAAATTGGCCGATTCCCGGGAATTCCCGAGAATCGGGATTTTTTTAAAAATAGTTATTGCTACTTTTATGTACCTTATATCCAGTTTTTTTTAAATAAAATACAAGTTAGCCCTTGACTGCGATCTCACCTGATGG
Source organism: Erebia aethiops (assembly GCA_923060345.2). Classification (NCBI taxonomy): domain Eukaryota; kingdom Metazoa; phylum Arthropoda; class Insecta; order Lepidoptera; family Nymphalidae; genus Erebia; species Erebia aethiops. Next base: position 5,452,457 of record OV281079.1, on the reverse strand, counting down.
TAAGTGATGATGCAGTCTAAGATGGTAGCGGGCTAACCTGTTTGGGGTATAGCAGTTATATTAAACCCTAGTCCATATCCCTAATCGGTTTCTACACGACATCCTACCGGAACGCTAAATAGCTTGGCTGCACGTCTTTGGCGGTAGGGTGGTAATTGGTAACTAGCCACGGCTGAAGCCTCCTACCAGGCCAGACCAGAGAAAATTCAGAATATTTAAATTCTTGAAATACAATGCAAGAAAATATTGTTGCCGTGAATTCATTACGGTCCTTTAAGTAACTCTTTCGAAATTGTCAGTCAATTGAACAAATTGGTACTCAATGGATTTCTAAAGGTTTGTACACGGTTAAGCTTTTACGGCCCCGAGTTTTGCATTGGAAACGAGTATTGTATATATTAAATTATTCAGGTGTAACAATGGCGCTGACATCTGGTGAAATAACAAGGCGGCATATAGAGAAATTAAAGAGGGACTCTTAAAAGTTCAAACAATAATATATAAGAAAATAACACTTGGAGCTCGTAAAATCTAGAACAAGAAAAATATCCGAGGTGAGATAAAATATCAGAAAGGGAGAATCGAAGAAGACAAAACGCAAAAAAGAATTGTTACTTATAATCATTCTTACAATGTGATTTAACATACTATACATTGGTTGGAAGTTCTACTTATATTTTATAGACGACATTTTACATAATTTAAGTACAAAATAAAGAATAAAGAGTTTAAAATACTCAAAAGTACCTACTACGACTATTATAGTTTTATGGTAAGAAAGTACAATAATTCTTAACATTGTGATCAGTGCCCTTACTTTTCCTTTGAGTAATTGTCAAGGTTCCACTGACAAATTGTCCTCTCAAAAAATCCTCCAAAAAGTTTAGACAGATGGATGTATGGATGTATGAATGGATGTATGGATGTTTGTTACTCAATCACGCCCCAACGGCTGAACGGATCTGGCCGAAATTTGGCACAGATATAGATTGTAGTCTGGAATAGCACATAGGCTACTTTTTATCCCGAAAAATTAAAGAGTTCTCGCGGGAACCACAAAACTTCGATCCACGCGTACGAAGTCGCGGGCATCGGCTAGTATTGCATAAATACTTATAATATTGACAATTTATCATTAATATAAGTTATTGTTATGTTATATTTAAATGTATATTTTTTATCGTAAACTAACTTACTTGCAAAAACAAAAATAAAAAGCATTGTCTATTTCAGAAGTTATATAATAAATTATGACATAAAATTGCCTTTACGTTAGTCAAAAGAACTAAAATTATCAAATTTTGATAGTGTTTCTGTTATTTTATGTTTGCTGTCCTATTTTTGTGATTGGCATGATTGGTAAGACTAGTAAAACACTTCTGTGAATCTTATCTAAAGTTGTTTTTTTAAGTGCCTTTTGTGAGATAAAGTTTAGATAATGGAATGGAATAATTCTCCGTCACTTAATTTTAAAATGATTGTTTTTTTTACTATAATTTAACATAATATTTGTAAACAGTGCTACTGCTCATAAAGATAAATAACTAAGAAACACAAATTTATCAATAAAATAACAAAACATGATGAAAAAAAAACATCGATTTTATTTCATGTACAATTTTACAAAAATACGCCCAATTCCCAAATTCACTCTGCTGGGGATTAAACCCGGTACATCCCACGTTAAGACAATAGTGCTCAGCACTGCGCGAGTGAGGTACCTAGTCAATAGGGCATGCTCCCGATAATTCCTGGTACCAAAAATTCCCGGTACTTCTGAATAATTTTCAGTCCCGGTTCTCCACACCATAAAACCGGTACTTTTGATACTTTTAGAGACTCGAAGTACATACATTCTGTCGATTCTTCTCTAATTAAGTGTGGATATTTCTGCATGTAACAATAATTTAATTCACTATACTGTATTTTATGCTCACAAATTCGAGGTATTAGTTTAAAAACCCCTATTTTTACTTTGGCTATAACGATTATTTTACTGCCACTTCGTACAGTTTCGTATGTTAGTCTTCCTGGTAAGTATTATTTACCAGCAGAGAAGAGCTTTTTTGAAGATCAATGAATTGATGGATCTGTCACTGGAATAAAATTTGTTCAGCCATAATAAATTACAGTAGATTATGCTATATTCTGTTAATTGTATCGTTACTTTCATAAATTTCACATGAAGATTGACAGGAAAATATTGATAGACTGTAATATAAAATATACCTCATAAGCCCGAGGCTACTAAATTTTGATTTTTGACTCCACTGTCAATTATACCAATAGCAGAGGGAAAGAAAATATGGATATCCGTATCCATAATTCCCTAAGATGCTCAGGAGTTCTCCATACAATGTTATGTAAAAACCAAGACTGTGAACAGTCCAATCTTTATGTATGGATGTGAATCCTGGACAGTAACGCAGCAGTAACGAGGCTCTTTATGGCTGATAGGAAACGTCTTTAGAAAATTCTGGGGTCCTCGATCCTAGGATCCTCCATACGTACGGGGAGGACGGTGAATGGATACCAAAAATACTAAGAGGTACCATATCCAATATAATTGTAGAGACCAAATCAGCGTGCGGCAAAACCAAAAAACGGCACAGAATAGGAGAGAGTAACATCTTCACGAGATTCTCTTGGGAATACTGAGTATGGGTTGGAAAATATTGTTGATTTAGATTAACATTTGTAATTCTTTGAGGTGAGGTTACTACGTACGCCTGTCTATAAAAAAAGACCCGTAAAGGATCACTTTGTTGTCCGTGCATCCAAGCCTCAAGGCTTGTTTCTCATAAACTGCTTGATGTAGTAAATTTATATTTGCACTGGCTTCTAATTGCTATAAAAGTAGTTACATATGAGCGTATCACGATAAAAAAAATTTCAACTTTTCAAAGTGTATTTTCATACAAGACGCAATCTCTGTAAAACCTATGAACTACAATAAAACTTTGAAATTTGTAACGAAGCGAGTTATGGTACAAGTACATGAAAAAATCATGAATTTACAGTCCTGTGTGAAATATTATGCGATAAATTTTTGTATAACGCCTAATGAACAGTAATATTTGGTCTATTTCATACTTTCTGTAATGTCTTAGCCGTGTTTTTGTGATAATTTAAGGTAGTATCGAAAGTATCGAAAGTCCCGGGAATTCCCGGTTCCGTGCCAATATCGGTCCAAAATTTCCCGGTACTCAAACACAGCACCGAATGCATGCCCTAGTAGTCAGGGAGAATTATAATAAACAAGTTAAGAGATCAACTTGTTCTCAAATATTTCTCAAGAGATAAGTTAAAAAAATACTCTGTACACAAAAACGGGAAATCACAAAAAAACCAACGACGTATTTCCCGGAAATTTCTAACTCCCGGGTCCCAGAAACGAAACCCTAAGGGTATCTAATATCCAATCAATTAGTAATAAAACTTGCAATAGGCACTTATTTGTAGTATTTGAGACACCACTAGGTCCTTACTCAGCAAGCTTTCGATATAATAATATTATCTGGTCGGTCTGGTCCAATGAGAGCGGACGAGTAGGCAGTAGCAAGCTGAAGTGGCAATGCTTGATTTTCAGTTTTCCTTTCTGTCTTACCACTGTTTTGTTATTTTCCATTCATATCAAAAATTGCACTGGAGGCATACTACTATCGCTTAAATCCGTATTGTTTTAATATTGTTGACGTTCGTGTTTTTAGAATTATAATCCTTATTTTAGGACCTTCAAGGTACGTGACATAAAACTGACATTTTTAAGTAATACTGCTTTAAGCGATGGCAGTGAACCCTCTGACAGTAATTGGATGTTTGACAACTTACCTACTTCTTGGAAATATTAAAAGACGTCATTGTTACAACCAGCAGGAGTTTTTTTTTTAATAGTGAAGCGACGTGCCTTTTTATGCGATATTTCGCAACTCGTATGTCAATCTAGTAATTACTAGTACGATTTTAATTTTGAAAATAGTTTTCAAAATAATTACGAAGCTGCAACACAAGCTCACTTGATTGTCATTTAAGTAGCGTCATCTTTGGCGTTGGATGGTTTCTATGACCTGCCTTATTGATGTTGCCAAATAATAAAATATACATTTACAGCATTGCTTCACCAAAAATATTTATTTTAATACATAAAAAAGACATTTAGACGCCTGGGTATGTTTATAAAACAATACAAAAAGTTGTAATATCAATGTGTCAAATCGATTAAAACTTCTTCGTAAATGAAGTCGATTGTTGTCAAAAATCGAATGGATAGCGCATTACTGCATCATTATTTCGAGCTGTCAAAAGTTTGGTCAGAGAACACATATTCATACTTTATTTGATTATGTATTTTTAGTTATATAAAAGAAGATAGCTCACGAAAGTTGTAATATCCACGTCTTCTGTCAATTCATGTTGAATAAACATTAGTCTTATTCATGTTATGTTTGAAAACCATTTTAAAATATCGATTTAAACGCTGGAGCAAAGGAGCACAGATCCATCGTCTGTGAAGTTCTTTCGAACACTGGCGGAGGTGAAAATGAGCTAGCGCTTCTCGAAAAACCGGAATACAATGGAAAACAGAAAATATGTGTACATTTTAATAAATATTAATAAATCAATGGATGTCATTTAGAATTTGGAATTTAATGATATATTTTTCAAGTAAATTGAGGTTTTCAATTTGGAGATGTGTTGATTTGAAAACTGAAATAAGAGGTATGTTTGAATTTATTTTTTATGCAGCGAAGTTGTTTAAATCGTGTTTTGGGATAAAACAATATCTGAGTTAAGGTCTTGAAAACATCATATATTTTTTTCAATCTTCCATATGCCACCATTTAATGGATACACTGCTTTGGAGACCCCCCCCCTGACCACACACAGCGCCTTAAGCTGTCAGCCATCTATCGAGTTATTGAACTTGATTGCATCAAGAGGGGCGTTCATCACCCTAATCGATCTAGAGCGTAATGATGTGGGTCGTCGTCACCTTATAAAAAACATGCTTCACCATACATTGTACCCTCTATCTAGTTTCCAGCTGCATTATCAGAACCTCGTTATTAAGTATGATGTATTGGAAACGTTTAAAAAAAACAAATGAGCCTAAACTCGTAGGGGTTAAGTAAGTAGTGACCATTTCAGAGTTCTAATATCAAGCTCCAGGGTGCATCATCAAACCCTCGTCACCAGATATAATGTATTGGAATTGTTAAAATAAACCAAATGAGGCCAAACACGATGGGTTTACTAGAAGTCATTACAGAGTTAGGTACAATCCACAACAAAGTTAGTTATTATAGGACAAAATTATTATAGGTATGGGCATTGGGTAACTATAACACACATTCGCAAAATTTTAAATCGATACGACTTATTAGGAGTTGGTTAATTGGACTTCTAAGATTTGTTTAGCAAGTAAATCTTGTCAAAAATATTTATCCTGATGAATTGATTGACTGATCTATGAATGCACATTGCACAGCCTATAAAACTTGTATATAATATAGTTAATAGATTATTTTTATAACTTACTAAAATTGCACCCCTAGTAGGTCAAACAGGGGATGAAAGTTTGTATTGAAGTCCGTCATTAACATTAATATTGGTATCTGGATTTTTAAAAATTACGCAAAAACGCTCAAAGTGGTTAGTCCGTGAGGGGCTAAGGTTTTCGATATTTCTGAAAAACGTAATTTTGTTAAGTTAACCGACGACCCATTTCGAGTGGAGCCAGAGTGGGTGGATCAACTAGTTAGTTCATTTAGAACGGTTGAACACGGTTGACGGGTAAGACCTAAGAACGTCATAGTCGTCAATCGATAAACGTCGAAAGCTGGACATATTGTGTAATTGTATAGGGACGTCCGAGGTCAGCACGCCGCGCCGCCTGGATCCAGCGGCTCCATTCGACTCGCTTGATGGCGCTTATGCCCATCCACCTAGGTGTGCTTTCCAGTTCCGGTTCATAAGTGAGGTAAGTAAATTACCTGGCAATAATAATTTACTTCAACGAAACCCTCACACAATATTATATTCACAATATCAGTTGGTATTGACAATGACCAGCGATATTGATAAGGACGCGATAGCGACAATCGATCAATTCAGACATGAAGGTTGATAAAGTTATGCGTTTCGATACCTTCTTTTGCAATAACAAGCCATTTCAACTGATGACGCTAATACATATACCTACTACAACTTTATTTATTCCACAGATAAATGGAAAAACCAGATTTTTACAACTCAGAAAGTACCTATCCGTAATAATACAAATCCGGAAGTGTGTTTGTTGATTTGTCTTTCAATCACGCTGCAATAAAGCAATGGATCTGTGTGGAAGTGATTTTTTGAATGATTATAGCTGTTTAGGACGGCTTACGGCTCCTAAATTTGGTCGCTGACTAATTACTATGGGCGTGATAAGAATGCTCAGGTTCACTTAAAGCGGGCGGTGGAGCTTTGCTCGAAGTGTGATCAAATCAGAAATTTAGTTTGAGTTTGGTTGAGACGGATTTTAGTAACTAAATCCACGTTTCACCCATGGCCGGAAGGCCTCTGAATATGCCCCGGGCATCATCCAGCTGACTACACAGTTGGCCGCAGCCCGCAACATCTTGTTAGCCTGTGCTCTATGAATCAGAATTAGACACAAGTCCCTGCTCAGCTGTGGACTCTCGTTCTAATAAAAATCGGCTACAACCCGAATCCATTAATTCGTCCGATCACGACAAGAGGGATTATAGTGAGAACCGCATATTTGGATTAATTTATTAAATCCCAAATTAGAGCTTTTTTAATCGTCTGCTGTAAATAGAGGTTCAAAGCTGGCAACTAGGTACTAAATAATGCACTCGTAATCATAATCATAATCATAAATCATTTATTTTGCGAAATTGTGGGTGACAACAGTTCTTTACAAGGTAGAAACTTCCCGTACACAATCTACTGTCAGAGACAGTGTGCAAAAATATGTTACATTAAATTAAAAACCATACCATGCAAACACTTTCGAGTTTTATTTTTTCAGGTCGTATAATCATATTCAACTTTGCCCTTTAAAATACTCGGTAGTCTCGTGTCGGTAACTGTATAATGTCAACCAGCTGTTCAATATCCTATTATAGAAAGTTTGTCTATCGGTTGGAAAGCCCGTGGGAAATGATTAAAATGTCCTTGATATTTAAGTGAGGTAATCGATATAACCTGTGCATGGTAAACTAGACCAAGTGCCTGATTTTTCGGGTCACTTATTTAGGGTTTCGTGTTGTATAGGTAGTCCCAGAAGTAGGAATTAATTAAAAACTATTTAAATTTCTGTACTCTCATTTGAACTTGCACGAGTAAATTGTTACAAAGAGTAGTCACCTCACGAGGGAATTAATCTTAATAGTCAATCGTTGTCACAGTCACCTAAGCCACCAGGGATAGGTTAAGAGTAAGGTCGCGTTTCCACCAGGGATATGCGTTGCTATTTGCGAAGCTACCGATGTGCGTCAAACTCTCCAATCTCCAAAGGAGCGCTTTATTTTCATAGCTTAAGGGTCAATATACTCAAAACATCCTTTTCTGTTCAACACTGAAGAATGGCGTAATTAAAAAAAATGGTTAAAAAATCTTATAGGTAGTAAGTAGAAACAGCAGAAAATTATCGGGAAATTATCATGGAAATCTCAAGAACGGCGTTATCGCGTTGCGACTATTGTGATTTAATTTGAGACATTATTTAAACAAAAGTTATTTCAAATTAATCATAAAAAATCAAGGAACACTTAAAAAAAGCAATATTTTCAATTCAACCATAGATTTAGATCGGGCTCGCGCGCTTCACGCGAGCACAATACTAAATCTATGAATACAACTTAAAGTTTTTGTACAATCTGGTTCCAAAGATCCCTCATTTTTACAGCACGAATTTTTTATACAAATTTGCACCGGTTCGTGCAACCCAAATGTCAATACTTATAGACTAACGGCCGAAATTAATAATCAATCTATCTGTAGTCTGTCGGTTTGTTACCAAGCAACATTGTTATTTGTATTGTGCTTTTCGTCATAAAACAATGTTGCTAAGCAACTTATCGACAGACTACAGATAGATTGATTATTAATTTCGGCCGTAAGACTATAGACTAACTGTAATAGTACCTATTTAAATATCTCCTTACTATTAATTTTGCTGTTTAAGATTGTATATATATTAGAGTTATCTCAGGTGATCTAAAAGGTGATATATGTTATTTTACGTACTTCAATCGTGAATAACTAAATCGGAGATATTTAAATACTACACACAAACACTAACATAAAATAGGTAAACTAAATTTGGCATAATTAAACAAGTGTAACAAGAATGCTATTCTTGCTATTTGCTATAATATTTAGCAATTAATTCTACGCCTTTAAAATATTTATTAGCACATCAAAGCGGCAACACTTGAGCTATTAATTTACCCACGACGGAACGGAGACGCTATATATGTATTTGCCCTGAGAGGTTGTGCGATTATTTGTTTGTTTGTGTACTTTTTGTTACCATTTTCCTGGAAAACTACTGGACCGATTAGTATGCGGTTTTTGCAATAGATATGCATAGCTTCTGACAAGGTTCTTGAATGTTTTAGGACCATAACTGAGCTGCAATCGTTTTATTTTTCAATGTTTCCATTTTTCTGAAAAAAATCTTCAGAAAAATGGAAACATTAAATGGAACATTATACTAGGCTGATTGAGATGCGGTTTTTTGCATTAGATATATTCTTGAAAGTTCTTAGATAAATTTTAAGGTCAAAGTCCACCACGTTGCGCTGCAATCATGTCTTTTTTTATGTTACCCTTTTTCTGCTGATTTAGATGCGGTTTTTTGTTTTAAATATAGTTAGCTTCTGAGAAGGTTCTTAGATATGTTTTAGGGCCATAGTCCACCAAGATGTGCTGCAATCGTGATTTGGTAGGTGGTCATAGAAACTCCTTCTCATCGTAAACCCGTCGTGTTTGGACTATTTTGATTTGGCTTGACAAGCGCTATCCTAGATACTGCCCAGGGTATCGTGATGGAGCCAGGAGGTGGTCACAGGAACTTTTATTTAATCCATGATATTTTTAACGTATTTTTTTGAACTGATATATTTTTAACAGTTATTTATCAGAATATTAAAATTAAACACTATTTGACACCTCTACTCATTACCATTTGGCCATAGTCCACTACGCTGGTCAAAAAACTACTGAGCCGACAAAGATGCAGTTTTGTGTTGATAAAACTACTTCTGCGAAGTTCTTATTATTATTACAAAGTTATAAGGTCACAAATCATAATGGAGCGCTGCAGTTCGTCGTGGGTTTTTTTATTTTATTTTAGTACTTGTTGTAAGTATATTACGTCTTTGAGAGGCAATATCTAGTAAACGCCCCGATGAATAGCGTCAGTTTTTATACTGGTTACATAGGTACAGCGCATACTTTAATACTATACTACTATAAGCTTACTCGTATTAAGTAGTCAGGTCCCCAGCCGCTTGCGGGAAGACCGTCACAAATTCCACCAGAGGAGAGTTCTACACGCACCAAATCCAGCCTTGCAGGCGATAGTTACCACAAGTGTAATAGCCTATATATTTTTTGAGAGCTTGCACCCTTAAATCGGTACTGGATATAATATCAAGCGCTCCTATTGGTGCGTCTTACACACATCCGAAGCTTAGCAGCGTAGCAAATCTCTGATGCAAATGCACCCTCATGTCAATATTCAATTGTTTGGAGCGCGATTGACATCGTAACCTCTAAATCAAATTACGACCCAAACACCAAAGCAGTCAATAGTGAAATGTAAGCCTGTGAAATGTAAAAATACTCGTATAATTTACGCCAAATATTTCAACATGGCTTCCATACCACAGATCAATTCGAATCAGACAAAAATAAATAATGAGTCGAATGATATCTAATAAAATCACGCTTAAGATAAAACTTGATTTCGTTCAGTATATACCTTTTCATTCAGTCTATCCGTCTGTGTGACACGGTTATTTTAAAAGGTTTACAAACAGAATAGGTAATAGTACAATGTATACCTAAGAAATGAAGTACAAAAAAAGAGAAGGTCTAATCTTGCAAGTGAATTTAAAACAGTTATCAGGAATTGATTGAGCTGAAATTTTGTATACGCGTTTAGTTTGGATGACAATGCACAGTTAGCTAAGTGACGTCATTCTAAATCCAATATGGCGCACTCCCAAAGATGGCGGACTGGTTATTGGGTATCAATTCACAAGGTTTGCTGAGGAATACACAAAATTCAATATGGCGGACGATAAAAGCTTGTTTTTAAAAATGTATTTTAATGTTTTTTTTAAGAATGTAGGTACGTCAGCAAAATTAGATAAAACAGTGTTTTTTGTTCATTTCTTACGAGTTTATGGCGTATATATGCGATCAGTTTTATTCTGCTGTGCATAGTGCACACTAGAGTAGACGAAATTCGGATCGTTACAGAGATGCGGTTAAATTGAAGAGGATAAAATCCGTTGCATGAAATATGTATGGGTAAGTACGTGCTACTATAAATACATTGTATGGCACGAGTATAAGCTAGATAATGGAGCTACAATAGGAAGTTTTAATTAGTTTGTAACAATATAAATGAAACTAGATGATGCCGCGTGGATTTAGGTTTGGAAAATTCAAATGCTTTTTATTCAAATATACTTCAATAACAACATTATATTAGTCCTACTCTACCACTGGTTCCGAATGCCATTCGTACCGAGAAGAACCAGCAAGTTTTGAAATATCCCGTGGGAGTTTGTTTTTCCGGGATAAAATAACTTAACCCCGTCGCTAAGATGCAACCTATCTCTCTACCGAATTAGGTGGAAATCGTTAAAACCAAATATGAACCATGAAAAATTAACAATCGTCAGATAAACAGACGGTCAGACACTTTAAATAGTTGTTAGGTTGTATAGATAACACCAGCTTCAACAATAAATTACCTATTAGGTACCACCAAGGGACCTTGAACAGATATTATATATATTTCCATCGGTAAGATTCGTCGAAAACGTTGGAAGCCCGCAGATCAGTAGGTACCTACACTTGTGATTGCAGACATAAATAGCAATATCGTATCTATACATTGTAAAACTGATACTGCGTATGCACTTGTGACTTGACTCGAGTAGGTATTGTATCGTATCCATTTGCCTCTAACAAAAATTTGCACTTTGAAGATAAATATTTCGAAAAGGTAATTAATCTTTCTTTTTCTGAATTCTTGAATCGAAAAATTGTGTTTCCGCAATATTTTTTAACGACCTGTATAATGACGTACCCCACACTGTAGGATAGACGAGAAAAAAAAAATCATCCCCACTTTAGGATGTGTAGGGCACTGGGCAAGTACTCTAAAAAAATCAACATTTTATTTTACTACTTTGTCGTCGTTATTAATGTCATGTATATCTATGTTAGTGTCAAAGCTAAGTAGGCTTTACAAGTTAACGAGTAAGTGTTAGTCAACTTATTAATTAATTTTCGCATATTGTAACGGGTAACTACGGAACCCTACATTGCGCGTGGCTCGACACGTAGGTACTTCGCCGGTTTATTTTTTACTATTGTAGAATTATTAGGTACTATTGGCCGGAATCTTGCAACTAAATAGCTTAATAAAGATTAACATACACGGACTGCTCTTGCAGTCATAGTCAACAGCTTGAAGCTGCCACTGATAACTGCTGGAGCAGTTTATACCAATTGCAGTCAACAAGTCACAATTTCAATTTCATTCAAATCAGTAGCAATAAAAGGACGCGGGCGGAGGTAACTGCGCGAGAGCAGTCGACAGCTCGAGCAGTCAGTGTATGCCTGGCGACTGCTTGACCGCACGATGAAATTTCACCGCGCTGCCAACCACCTGAAGCAGTCGCAACTGCTTGAGCGATTCCATGTATGTGTGTACGTAGAAGACTGTAGTTCACAATGCAGTCGCAGCTTTAAGCAGTCCATCCTAACTGCTTCAAGCTGTCCGTGTATGGCCGGCCTAAATGAAACTCATATTCACATAATCGAAGCTTGATTTGATTTGATTTGATTTGGAGTCGCACGTCAGCTAGAAAAATGAACTTTACTACCGAAGAGAATAATGGCTTAATGAAGTTAATATAGTGGTAGTAATAGTACTAGATTCATCCATTATTTTATGTAAAAGTCATTTAAATTATGTTCTATAATTTTTATAGAAAATAATTTTAATGCCTCTTTTTGGTGTACCTATCGAAACTAAAATTCTACATCAATGGGTGTACCTATTCCTCGGATAACAAAAGCTTTCACTACGTACTACCCGGAAAAATAATTAAAAAAACTTACTTATCAGGTCATTGTTTGGAGCAATCACTAATGCGCTATCATTAACATAATTTATATTCCTAGATAACAAAGGAAGCTGTCCACCATAACAAATAATACTTAATGTTTTATTTACGTTCAATAACATTGAACTACCAATACCAATATTTACTATACTGTAATATTTCTGTAATTCAACTAAATGATAAGGAAAAACGTATTATTTGGCACAAAATACATAACCGTGCCGCATTGTTTATTTACATACACTCGACAACAGATGCGCAAACTCGGACCGGCATTCCGAGTTCAGCTAAAAAATACATTAAAACTGTACGTAATACCAATGTTATATATATCTCAATGCAATTAAATGTTTTGCTGTTTATGATACTATTATTAAAACACTAATATTGCAGCGAAAATACTGAGTAGGTAGAGGTACCTACTCAGAAGTAGGAAGTGTTAGTGCAAGCGCGGGAAAATAATGTCGACTTTCGGTCTAAGACCTTATGTATCAAGAATATTGGCTGAAGATGGTCACCTCGCGTTGACGGTTGCCCTTGAGGAGACGTGCGTGGAACGATCCCGGAGTGTCAATGGTGTGTTGACGCGATAGTGCGGAATGGGGCGCACTCACAGAACTTTGTCTAAACCACGGTAGTGAAATTTTACGCCGGCTTTTATGTTGCTTATTCGATACGGCCACGGGGGAATGGAGTGGTGTAGTAGCCATCGTGGGGTGCACGTGGGCGCGGGCGCGAGCGCGACCGTCACGACGGATACGCGACCCGCCTCGACCGATGCGGCGCGCGGCGCTGTCACCACTGCCGCGCTATACACCGCCCGCGGATATCGCTCGCTATCTTACGGACGAAAATTCGTTCATTACGCACTACGCAGCCTCCGTATCGAGCTACATTCCCAAAATCACCTCTAAACCTTTGCAAAGGGAAGTCTAATCCGCTCTGTGGCTCCGATTCGGTGACGTCGCCAGTCGCGAATCGCAAATCGCAATGTTTTTCCATTTCCCCCACTGGCGTTACAGCGGCACGCTGCGCCGTCGACAAGTTGCGGTCAATAAATCAAAACAAGCGCGCTTCAAGGTTACAGTGGTAAAATCGAAATAATAAATAAACTACCGTTTATATCACGCCATAACTGATTACCGCGATTCGTCCACGTGGATTTACTTTCAAGAATCCCGTTGAATTTCACAAAATGTTATCCTAGTGCGGCTCTACGTTGTAGAGAAGCTACATATAAAATTTCAAGTTTCTTCATCCACCAATTAATTGATTTTGAGTTTTATGATTGCGGGGAGCATGATAATAATAGGTAGACAGAAAAAATTATTCAATTTGGTCAAAAAAAATATACCTGTATTACTGAGTACCAACGATAAAGCTACTCTGTCTAGCCAGACTATTCGGAATACTCAAAATGCGCATAAATAAAAATTCTTTCCAAAAAACCGACTTCCAAAGCCACTGTAAAGTAAAAAAATAATTTTGATTTCTATACACTATGTTGAGAGTTACAGTGGCTTTGGAAGTCGGTTTTTGGAAAGAATTTTTTTTTTTAACTCTTTAGTATCAGGGTTGAGGATTTGGAGTCAGAATTTTTTATGGGACTACCTCGAGAGCTTCCTCTAACGACTGAAAAAAAAATTCAAATCGGTTCAGAAACCACGGAGATATGCACCTACATATTATATAAAAAAACATTATAGAAAGGTTAACGTTAGGCTTAGGAAAATCAATGTAAGAGATTTTGATGTTTCCATTCATCTAGGTGAAGCAGGTTTATAAAGGCGAAATGCATAGTGAGTAGTGACGTAATAGTACCTCTTTGTTAATTACGGTCGTTGCTTTTTGAACCCCTAACTGATTCGTACGGTTGGTATATACTGGTGATTGGAGAGCTCTCCGTGGCCCGATTGGTTTATTTGTGTTATCGTAGCAGTTCCGGAATCTATTCCGAATTCAAATCAAATGTTTTTTGATATCGTATGGACGCAAACATGAGAAGTTCTTAACTAACTAATGTTTTATTTATGTCCGTTCATGTGGGTTCAGCTTTCATTGAAGTTACAAAGCAAATTGAGCATTGTTATCTTAGAAGCGTAACCATTACGTAGTTACCACTTACCACCGTACCGGACAAGACGTGTCGCCAAATGATTTAGCATTCCGGTACGATGTCGTGTAGAAACCTATTATGGGTACTTAAGGGTTTAACTGCCATACCCGCTAATCCCGCTTCCATTTTAGACTGCACTTAGACTGCATCAACACTCGTCACCAGGTGAAATCGCAGTCACGTCACAGTCACGGGCTAACTTGTAGTCGAATAAAATAAGTCTTAAATTATTAAATAACAAGCTTTTCATGGGGGTGCATAAAAATAACCAGTCCGCCATCTTTGGGAGTCCACCATATTTGATTTAAAATGACCTCACAGCTAACCATGCATTGTCATCCATACTAAAGGTGTAAGCAAGCAAAATTTCAGCTGAATCTGTTGAGGATAACTGTTTTAAAATTCAGTTGCAAGATTTGACCGAAATAAACAATACTTTTATCCCCCTAATAAACTTCAAACATAATTTATTCCATAAGGGTAATTTCCTCTAGAACTCTACACGAGTTTCCAACTTGACTCGACCTTCAAAGTAAATCGATCGATCCTTCGCTCAAGGTGCAACTTAAGAATACAATTATTTTAGCTCAGAGCAAATAAATAAACGAAGCTTTCTCCGTTGCCATTATATGCGAAGTTATTATAAAGGAACTGTTGATTTGGGTAGATGTTTTAATTTAAATAGTATTCAGATACAAGTAAGCCTTTAATTTCTTTCCTCACCTGGTGTACGTGTAGATGTAGTCTTAGATGGAAATGAGCTAACCTAGAAGGGGTAGGTATAGCAGTTTTATTAATACCGGGTAGTCATACTGGCAAGTGGTCGTATCGGGAAGTGGCCATATTGTGAAGTGGTCGCTATGACCTGAAAAGCCGTTACAGCTTTCTAAGCAGACACGGCAGAAGCCTCCCCACCCACCAGACCAAGTCCCACCAGACCAGATTAGCGAAAATTCTTTAATTGACCCTACTGTTGATTGAACCCGAGCACACCCAGTTATCAGCGCTCACCACTGCGCCAGGAGCTCCGTCAAAGTCAAAGAGTATGTTTCATCAAAACCGATTCAATTACTTTACGGGGTAACAGTCGTAGTACGTGATCGCTATTTGGGAAATCCGCTTAGTACCTACGCACTGAACGCTTTGAAAGGGTGGAACCAGCTATTGCACATTATAATTATAAGGACGAGTGCGAGAGCGAACGCACAAAGTAGGATTCCGTAGTAATGCTCATGCTAGTTGTACGAAAGTTTTTTACAATTTTCTTTAAGGTGGAAGACAAGGGTCTGCCCGCGAAATTCAAATTTAATTTGGATTTTCGCAATTTGTAAACTAATACGACTAATAGGCATAAGGCATTCAAATTGCGCCCCTAGGAATATCATCTTCACAGGTTTACATAAAAATCTTTACTTGAAAGTGTCCAGTTTAAGAAATTTTCTTAAACTGGACAAAACCCAAATTAAATTTGAATTTCGCGGGCATTACCCTTGTCTTCCACCTTAAATATCAGTTCAGCCCACAAGTCAGTGTAATAATTGTTACACATCGTTTATGTATTGTATATCGAACGATTTTTTTTTTTAAAACTGCCGGTTCTTCTTAGTAAAATTATTTTCCGAACCGAGTGGCACAAGTTTTTACAGAAATATTTCACTTCAGTTTTTATTCCAAAATCTCATAACCTCCCTTGGAAAACGAAGTCTCACTAGAGGGGCTATGTCTACTTACCAAAATAATTTTAGGCTCTCGCTTTTCGTGCTCTACGTCTAACCTGTTATTTTTTTTTCAAAATTTAAATATGTATGTAGTTGTAACAGGTTTTAATAATTATAAATATGCTAAATTACAACTCTTATAGCATTTTTAATGGCTGTTACACACAGATGGACTGTGGCAACTATGGGTTGCCAAATAACCCTAAAAAGGGGAAGCCAATAGTAGTGAATTGGCTTGAAAAGGGCAATGTTTTGCCGCCCGTAGTTACTACCGATAAATAAATGACAGATTCAGGTCAACCTCAATGTCACGTTTATTTACTTAAAAAGATCTTGTTTTGTAAAAAGGACCTACTTATGCAAGGTCGAACATTAAATAATATTATTACGAGCTGATAACCGCGACAATGTCCGCGTAGATTTTAGTTTTTAGTCCCGTGTAAGCTCTGGATTATGGATAAAAAGTAGCCTAGGTATATCCAACCTATCGCAGCACGCTGTATGCCGAATTTAGTCAAAATCGGTTAAATATACGGGCCATGAAAACGTAGCAGACAGACAGATTTTTGAATTAATAATGTTATCAGTTAGTAGTTAGTACGTATATAATCATGAAGAATTTTCAATGCTCCTGGATGTGTAATTTTTAACGATCGCGGTTGATAAACAAATATTCGTCTCAAATGAAACGGCCGAAGTAAACAAGTAACAATATTTGTACTTACCTAGTACCTAGTACATAGGAAATACAGGGAAAACCTGTGATGTACTTATTTTCAATTTTAATATTTCCGGTAAAGCTTACAGTGAAGACACGTTTACAGTGAAATGTATTTTAATGAAGTGCAGCTTACTGCCTGCCCAAGGCACATTGCGCCGGAATGGGAGATAAAGTTTAGATTACTTTGTGTGTTTTCCGAGATGTTCTTAGTAAAGACGCGACTTGTCGCTACCACTCTCCGGTTACTTTGCCTCGGGTATAGGTGGAGACTATACAGCGTACTTGGACTTTACTTACGCCGGATTTATTTTAAATCAGACCCTCGGAAAATCGGCTGTATAAGAGCTGTACAAGTGAAAATTAGCATGATGGCCCTAATGACGTAACTTTGTGCGCTCATGAAGTTTTGTAACAATTGACAACATCGTTCGAAGGAATCGCCATATTTTATTGTCAATAGTGACGTGGAGAACAATAGTAAAATCATAATCCTTTATCGAATCTATTATTTTAGGACACAAAATTTATTTAGTATTCATTCCTTCTTTTTAGCATACATGATGTATATACCTACCTATTATTTTTTACATATAAGTAGGTTCATAAATGATGGCCGTGACTTCTTCCGCGTTGGTTTTTAAGAACGCAGAAGGAAATAATAAATAGCCTACGTCATTTTCCAGATCTTTAACTATACCCATCCAGTAAATCACGGCAATCCGTTGCGGCGTGTTTGAAGAATGCACCAACAAACAAATTAACACACTATTGCATTTCTTATGTCACGTATGTTTTATATTATTGATATTATTATGTTTAAATTGTAGCCACCTTTCACCCCTTTTATTTCTATTACCCAGTCCATATCTTCCGACTACTTCTCTAAGGTGATTGTCATTTGTAGTGTCTCCTACTTTCGCGTTCAGGTCACCCAGTAAAAGTGTGATATCTAGCACATAAAATCTAATGTTATACGCAAATAATTCTTAAACTTTTAAAAGTTAAATATAATAACCGACGCGCTTCGATTGAAATAGCCCATCACTATTGTGAGATGTCATAAGGGCAATCATATCGTGTCGCAGATACGAAGCCACAGATCCCTGATGTGGGTTCTGCTTTTGACAAGCTCTTTACTAATTGTACTGTAGATTAAACAATGCCATATCGAGCGTAAATACACGATTTCACCGAAATCGTGTGCAACACATATTTCGTGCGGCGGGGCACGAACATTTTCATCTCTATATCTCTCTATAAAAACACTACGAACATGTTTTCTTGTGCGCATCCTCTGCCGCACACTGCTTGAATCGCGCCTTGACCATGCACTAAAACTAAGTTGAAAAAAAAAACTGCTGCACGGCCCGGATTGTGTACGATGTACCTAGCGTAAATCACGCCTCATGATATCAAGTGGATTTCCTCATGCTAATGAGTACGCAATATTATTATGTATTTATAGAACACAAAAGGAACATCCCAGAAAACACAGAAACGATAAGGAGTAAACTATAACGTCTTAACAATGCAAATTGTATGTAGTACAATGTAAACAAAAAACAAGCCATGTTAGGCCTAGGCCGCATTGCGGTTTTTTCCAGCGAGCGGTTAGCCGCTATAACCGCAAAACCGCTCGAGATGCACACACTACGATTAAAAACTGCGACATTGCCCGCGATTTTCACAGTATTGAAGATGTATTTCAAGAGAGCAGTATGTATTGTTGCAGTTAACTGCCTCGTCGGTCTAGTGGTTAGCATGTTCGACTGCGGCCGACGAGGTCCCGGGTTCGAGTCCCGGGTCGGGTTACTACAAGTATTGGGCTTTTCTGACAAGAAATTCTCAGTACTAGCCCGGACTTAGGAAGTTCGCGGTGTTTCACCCCCGTGCTTCGGAGAGCACGTTAAGCCGTCGGTCCTGCGCCTGATCTGTTGTGGTCTCCGGTTGTATCGGATTTTCCGTCCCATCGGGCTATGAGAGTAAAGGAACAGAGAGTGCACCTGTGTTTGCACACACACTTGTGCACTATAATATCTCCCGCGCAGATGGCTATGGCCGAAATTCGGTCGGGAGGACATTATTATGTATTGTTGCTCTAATACTAAGAAATATAAAAAGAAGACGTCAACGCATATTTTGCAAATGTTGGGTCCATCCACTCACAAGCCGTAGATTTATGAAAGGTTTCTATCCTATGAAATATCAAGATTTATGAGAACATCCTGAGAAATTTTTTAATTAGTATCGGATGTCAGTAACCAGTTTCGATAAAATTTTGCAAATGGCGAGACAATACAATCACTCTTTACGGCGGTCTGCCGAATACTGGCAAGTGGCAATACCTACCGCCCGCGGAAAACGCGATAGTGCGTGCGCGCTAACTAAGTTCTGATTACAAATTTTAGCGCGGTTTTTATCCGCGAGCATTTTGTAACAATTCACAGTTTTAAAATCAGTTGCGGAAAAAAACCGCAAGTGAGGCCGCTTGTATTCGTTTGCTTGACTCACAAAATCACACGGTTAAAAATCACGGCGGTTTAGCCGTAGTGCGGCCTAGGCCTTAGCTATGTATTTGTATACCATTACCTATTTGTATAATTAGCGATCACTCGCAGCATCGCTTGCGGCGTCGCTCCCGTGAGCATTTCGAAAAATCCGTACTTATTCCTATTGCGTGTTCAAGAATGGCAAACCGCCGTATATATATGATAAGCTAGGCAGGTTGTACGAGCATTTTAGAGGGGTGCGTAAGATTTTGAGTGTTCCACACCACTGCACCGAGTTAATGAGTTCTGAGCATCTGGTTGCGGCATATTTAAAACTACCCCTGAAAGCGGTTTCAGGGGTAGTTTTAAATATGCCGCAACCCGATGCTGGAATAATATTCCTCCCCCGATTCGCGATTCCCGGAGTAAAATTACATTTATTAAAACGTTAAAAAGATTTTTGCTGTCTAAACAGATTGAATTCGAAAATATGGCGGCCGATATTTCAGTGCTTTGATATTATGTATATGTTATATATTGGTTAGTTTTAATTTTTTGTTGTAATTGTGACGTCACCCGGGGTCACAGCTGAAAATCAGCGCCTTGCTTTGTATGCATCGGCATACAACGCAGGGCAAACGCTGAGCTGTACACCCTTTCTGGGTGGTGTCACAGACGAAAGTGTTACATTTGTATCTAGTTTTGTCTGTGACACCACTGGTGAATAAAATATTTTTCTTTCTTTCTTTCTTATTGTTTTCATTGCGAATACAATGGTTGGGGTCGGCATTGATGAGTCAGTCAATGGGGTGAGTCAGGTCTTTTCTCTACTTTTGTAAAGGTAGAGATAATCCATACTAATATTATAAAGGCACAGTGACAGACAGACAGACACACATACAGTGTGTCTGTCTGTCTGTCATCCACGCGAACGAAAACGAAAAAATAAGAACATGAATTATCAGAACAGAATTATTATGTTAGAAATTATACATTTCATACGAAGGGTGGCAACGCGACTTCTCGTAGATGTTAAAAGGTAAACTTAACTTTATCTTTTCATAATATAATATGATAATTACGAAGAAGGATCAAAGTAAGGAAGATAAACTTGCTAAAATACATATTTTTTACGATCTACACATTTTAACGGATTTTCCTTTTTTTCAATAGAATCTGCTTTCTGAGCCGCCGGTACAGTCCCGATTTATCATGAATGACTCAAGTTGTCCTACATGAAATGAATAAAATATTTCTTAACTAGAGAAGACGTCGCGTAGCTTAACTCCAACACAATAAAGGTTGAGCCTAAGGTAGGTACGAATTTTCTGGGCAGAGAAACATTTTATCACACACTTTATTTGTACATATATTGCAGGCAAGCAATCCTATGCTTAATAGCCCTCAGGGCGGTAGACTGGGCAGATATTGTCCAGAGTTACGGCTGAAATTAATACCTAATTTGTAATTAACCTATCTAATATAAGTCTTCTACATATTTTTAGAGCAACTAGGTATAGAGCAACGTTGTTAATGTTGACAAAAAGACCATACAGCAAGGTTTTTATAATATTGTCAAAATCTTATCGACATCTATAACAGATTGATTGGAATCCACGCGGACGAAGTTGCGGGCATGAGCTAGTTTTCTCATAAAATAATAAGAGGTGAAGGTTCCTACCTTATCAATATAGAGTTGATTTTATATTATAAAATTACCAGGAATTCAAAGTGATCGTCTAGTGTACGAGCGTACGCTAGACGATCACTACACACTGACACTAAACTCTTATATGTATTTATTTATGATTGGTCGGGCTAGCGCCTAGCTCAATCTTCCCGCAAGTTAATCAGCCGGGCTTTTCAGCGCTGAAATGCAGCCAGCTTTCTTGCCACCATTCCACGCGGACATTTGATCGGTATAATAATGAAATAGCTATAAGATTTACTGAAACTTTATATTATAACTAGCTGATGCCCGCGACTTCGTCCGCGTGGAATAAGTTTTTTTTGATTCCCTCGGGAACTCCTCAATTTTCCGGGATAAAAAGTAGCCTATGTCACTCTCCAGGTCCTCAACTATACCCATGCCAAAAATCACGTCGATCCGTTGCTCCGTTGCAGCGTGATTGAAGGACAAACCAACAAACCAACAAACCAACAAACCAACAAAGAAACTGACTTTCGCATTTATAATATTAGTATGATGCCATTATAACTATAGCGAGATGCTCCGAAGAAATTGTTCGCCACCAAAGAACAGCGCGACAAGTGGCCTTTGTTAGTTTTATTACTCTCTTTCATGAATATAATCATTTTTCTATTTAATAAAAAAATCAAAGAGGTCAGAAGCATGTTAAATAACTCATGCCCACAAATAATTCGTAAAGATTTAAAAATTTGTGTTAACGAGTAGCTACCTTGATAGCAGACGTTCATTAGATCACCTTCATATTCTTGACACCTATTTTGTTATATTGCTTATAATATTGCTGATAATGTGAAAAACCTAATTCGTTGAAAATATTTTCGGTAGGTATAGATCAAATTTTTTATCACATCTTTAGTTCATAAAAATGTTTTTAAAATGAAAATTTATTTCAGTCTCAGTTTCAGTGTGTGTGTCAGACAAACCTACTCCTGTTAGTACAGACATCTACATTGAATACTTCCGTCTGCCGACGAATGCCACCTAAAACGAAAAAAATAATTAACTTAAAATGTCCTGACACGCACGGGTCGCATTTCAGCGATAAGCTTGCCAATCGTACTAAATTACAGTGTTTACGTTTAGTTGTGTATTCAAATATGTAATAAAGGATATTTGTTCATTCATCAAAAGGTAAGAATCTCTATGTGGTGTTAGAAGGAAAAATTAAAGCGTAGGTACATGGCATCACTGCCTGTATGGTTTTAGAGAGTGGCAACACTGGTCTGTAAACTCTATGTTTGATCATATTTATGGTGTCCGTGTTTGTGTTGTGAATTGCTAAATTAAAGTGGATATCCGAGTTTCCTTTTTATATCGGTAACTATACGAGTATGTACTGGATTGACCATTCCAAAGATTTTTTGTTGGCTGAAACTTAATTTTAGAACGTAGTTCTTTTTGTCACGTAAGAACGAATCTGGCCGGGAAAAATAGAACGTGGCAAAAAGGCGTTAAACTCAAAGTAGATCTGTTCCATACATTTAATGCAATGTCGAAAATAAATTCTCGATCCTACGAACGAAATTGTATTCAAAAACAGCTGCAATAAAAACCTTATACATACTTAGCAAACCCCAATCGAAATCCTGGGGAGTTTTATTCGGGGATCCGCTCGCTGCTATTAAAGTGTTTCCGCTTTATTTATTTGAGTTTTATTATTATTGATCCCACGGTGTCCCTGGTGGAATTACGGTACAACCCGTCTGTTACGCGAGGGTAGAACTTATGGAAGCATGTGACGTGGATTAGTGTTTTTGAAAATCCTGTGAGAACTGTTTCATTATGCAGAGCAGAAAGCCTAATTAATGCCTACAAAATTTTGTCCTAGCAGACAGAAAGATATACCTTCGCATTAATCATATTTTAGTAAAGATTTTGCCCCGCAGGTTCTCCGCATAATATATTATTCAATACTCTTGACCAGCCAGCTGATTCGGAGATAATTATTCATACTAAAAATATTAATTAATATTAAAAATCCAGAAGTAATATCAGAATGATTGGCTATTTTTTTACGGAACCTTCAAACATAGCTAACGAGAACTTCTCAGGAAGTCTATCTAATTTTCTAGCGCATCGCAAGTGTTTAAAGTGTACATTTTGTAAGTGAATGATCGTTATGGCGCGAATGAAAATTACCACGTCCGTATTGAAAGGCAGGCTCTCGAGTTCTCCCGGTGAAGCGCTTGAAATTCAAAAGCGAACCCAGACTGCTGTCGGGAAAACTGAACGCTGATAACAGGTAGCGGCGCGATAGCCGCCGTGCAGACGACATATTTTTTTTAATACAGTTGCTCGAAAAATGCACTTTACTGAGGCAGTAAACAAGGCTTGTAAGTTATACTTAGTGCCCTCATGATATTTTTTTGCAGTTTTTTTATTTTATTTTTGTAAATAAACTTTTAAATAAAAAGTTTTCTTACAAGAAGGTTCACAATGATATTAACTTTGTTCTAGCTCTTAAATTTTAAAAAAACGCAAATTACAACAAACAAGGCTTGTAAGTTATATTTACTGCCCTCGTGATATTTTTTTTCAGTTTTTTTATTTTATTTTTGTAAGTCAACTTTTAAATAAAAAGTTTTCTTACAAGAAGCTTCACAATGAAATTAACTTCGTTCTATCTCTTTAATTTAAAAAAAAATGCACTTTACTGAGGCAGTAAACAAGGCTTGTAAGTTATATTTACTGCCCTCGTGATATTTTTTTTCAGTTTTTTTATTTTATTTTTGTAAGTCAACTTTTAAATAAAAAGTTTTCTTACAAGAAGCTTCACAATGAAATTAACTTCGTTCTCGCTCTTTAATTAAAAAAAAACGCAAAATACAATAATGCGCCATTCTTAAATTGAAGCTTGCGTTTTTCTTTTAGATAATTAATTAATGGAGGGTTAAACATTTTCAGTGTGAGAGAATAATCTCGCGACAATGGCGAAAACAATATGTGCGCGAGAAATTTATATTTTCTAGTGAGCACATACTCGAGTTTTATTTTCATGTTTTCTAAAAATGTATGGAAAAAGGTACACCGGCGTTAAGGTTTTTACGAACTCGTGACGATAGTCAGCCCTGGGGGCATCAGGCTAACATGAGTAACTCGTATGTAAAAACCTACTTACCGCTCCTAAATCACAAACTACTTTAACAGACTTCAACGAGGAAGATAGAAATGATAAGGCTCTCAATTTGGCGCATAGTTGATTTGGTATATATATGAGTTTGTTCTGCGTATATTGTATATATCCTTCTATAATCCAAAAAGAAGAAACTACCGTTAATATACTACATTTTAAGGAAAAGAATAATAAATTACACTTAGAAACATTCAATGTGAGAACTTTAAAAACACAAGAAAGGTTAACAGAGCTTCTGGAAGCGATTAAGCATATAAAATGCGATATATTAGGACTGAGTGAAATAAGAAGAAAAGGAGAAGAAATTATTAAACTCAAAGAACACATATTCTATTACTACGGGAAAGATACCAAGCAGAATGGAATAGGTTTTCTTATTAACTCAAAATGGAAGAATCAAATTGTTGAATTAAGAGCATTCCCAGATAGATTCGATTTACTAAAACTAAAATTCTCAAAACAATAAACAATGGCCATTCTACAAGTATACCTACATGCCTACAAGTGACCATGCCGATGAAGATATAACCAACACATATGACCAACTTTCCAGTATTCTAGAAAACATAGATAGCAAAACAATCATAATACAAGGAGACTTCAATAGCAAGATTAGTAAACGTCAATTTGAGGAAGAATCCAGACATATTGGATTTCATGGCTATGGTAATAGAAATGCTAGAGGCCAAATGTTGTTATTTTTGAAGAACGAACAACTTGAAAATAATGAACACATTTCATAAAAACGTAATAACACGAAATGGACATGGCTATCACTAGACTCAAAAACCAAAAACGAAATAGATTTCTTACTATGCAAGACATCCAACATATTCCAAAATGTAGACGTAGTAAACAATATAAAATTCTTCTTGGACCACAGATTACTACGAGCCACGATATTTACCGACAACCTAACAAAAAGGAAAATACCTAAACCAAGAACAAAACCACATAGTAAGGTAGATCAAAAAGAATATTGTAAGAAACTAAAAAAAATAATACAAAACATCCCTCACAAGATAAAGGGAAACGTACAAAAATATTACACAGAAATAGAAGAATTCATTAAAAAAGCATAAGAAAGTGATGTACCACAGCCAGATTCCAAAATTAATAAATTCTCAAATAAAACAAGGATTTTAATAGAACAAAGAGCTACTCTAAGTATGAAGTCTAACAAAACACAAGAAGACAGACTAGAACTGAAGAAAACAAACAAAATGGTTAAAAGACTCATAAGAAAAGAGATAGACATCAATAGCTGTTATAATAGACACATTACAAAAAGCAGGATCAACTAAATTAATACAACTGACTCTAGAAAGAGATAGCAAATGGATTACTGAACTAGAGAAAATAACAGGAGAAGATGTAAAATCCAGAGACAAAATACTTACTTGAGCTGGCCACAAAATTCTACAAAATCTTATATATACAAAAACGATTAAAGATACAAAAGAATATTTAAAAACAGATAACAACTGTAACACTAATGAAAACGTTCTACCAAAAATTATTACAAGAGAAGTTGAAACCGCATTGAATGGACTTAACATACAAAAAGCTTCGGACTCCATCGAACACAAGTCGTTATGGAATGCTTTAACAAATGACGGAGTACCCAATAAATACATTAAACTAATGTAAAAAATCTATGAAAACAGCAAAGCTTTATTGAAACTGGAAACTAAGGGAGTCGAATTCAAAATAGGAAGGTGTCAAACAAAGAGATCTCATGTCTCCTAAACTTTTCAACTCAATTCTACAAAATATATTTTTAGAACTTAAGAAGAAATGGGAAAAAAATTATATAGTATTTTTTTCAAAAAATCCACAAGAACTGAAGACAATGATACAGGATATACAAAAGGAAAGCGGAAAAGTGGGATTGTCAATGAATATGTCATTGACAAGCCTTATGCCTTACATATTATAAAACAAAACTTATGAAAAATTGTGCACCTTGACATTTCCATAGATAGAAATCATAACTCAGAAGTGGTTGAGAAATATACTTACCTTGGCCCAAATATCGCCTTTAAGGATTGGCAAGAATATTGGGCTCTTAAACATATATTTAAAAATAAAGACAATTTAAAAGCTAGAACATTCAACAGTACCGACACTCACATAATATGGTTGTCAAACCTGGGCAACTAAAAGTAGCGCAGAGGAACATGGAAATAAATTTATTACAAATTAGATTAATTAACAAAGTTCCAAGACAGGAAATACGACAAAGGAGTAAACTAAAAGATGTAATGAGGACAGCAAAAACTGGAAAATCGAACTGGGCGGGACATGTTGCAAGGGCAGGGAATGAAAAAACTGAGCAAAAATACTACAACTTGGTTACCAAGATATTTAAAAAGGAAGACCTGTTACCAGATGGACGGACGAGATAGATGATTTTGGTGGAAAACTGTGGTTCCGCACAGCCCAAAATAAGAAGGAGTGGAAGGAGAAGGGGGAGGCCTTTACGAAGCAGTGGGATGATATATAGCTCATCATAATAATAATAATTAAAAAAGTACTATTTAAAGAATACTAAGTATAGGCTTATATAAATAAATAAATATGGTATTTATATGTCACCGTAAGATTGCAAAAACCGTTACATTGTTGTAATCTAACTAGCGAAATTGTAAACTGTCGACAGATTGTGAACCGTTCAATGTTCTGAGTGTCAATGGGCACTTAGGTTTTATCGGGTTAATAAACCTAACAGATTACAATCTACCGAAAAATAATGCGTTATATTGTAATCTGTCGACACCGAGTCTCTGGACTGGTTTGCGTGAATTGTTACACGATAAAAGTTCGCGAGAATTGTCCTTCACTATTTCCTAGTAAATAAATAAAATAAATCCTTTATTCAGACATTACAATGGTGCTGCTTATTCTTATATATGTCACCGTAAGATTGTAAAATCCGTTAGATTATAATCTAATGGTTTCTATCCCGCTAGATTATAAACTGTCGAAAGATTGTGAACCGTTCAATGTTCTGAGTATTAATTTATGAAATATTTATTGTTTTTACGTTTTCTTGTCTCTTTCTTGTACAGCTCGCGCGCGAGTTGAATGCAGAGTAAATGTAAGTGTCACCATACATTTACTCTGCATTCAACTCGCGCGCGAACTATAGGTTAGGTTAGGGTTTGACATGAATATTCAGGTAGTGCCACTTAGGTTCTATCGGGTTAATATACCTAATATATTACAATTTACCGAAAAATAACGCGTTAAATTGTAAGCAGTTGCAGTTACGTTACGGTTCACAATCTGTCGAAAGTTTATAATCTATCGAGATTAAAAACGCTATATTATAATCTAACGGTTTTTACAATCTTACGGTGACATATACAATGATATTTAATTTCTTATACACTATTTTCTAACACTAATCCTTAACTTCTATTCAATTTCGTACTGCATCGATAACCTTGTACGTTTTGTTGGCAAACGCCTCCTCCAATTGTCTCCACACACCTGTCACCAGCTGGTCGGACCCTGTAACATCTGCTACTGCTCGAATATCGTCGACCCATCTTTGCATTGATCTACCCCTGTTTCGTCTTAAAATGACCCGTGCAGTATTTCCTAGTATCAACTGCTAATTCCTCAGTGTGAGATCAACTTATGATGAAGTTTCCCAGCTGCGCTGCAGTACCATCATTCACCGTAAAATTGGGTTAGGATACACTAACAACGTTCATAATAAACAAAATTGTTTCCTTTGTTTATTATTTTTACGCGCATTTTTATTTTAGGCTCCTCTATCATAAGTACGAAGTCTTTATAAAAAAGACGCATACAAACATCCGCGAATTACTCGGGCAACCGTCGATTATTCATTTTCTTAGCGGGAGCAGCGTAATTGAAATAAAACGACTACAAATCCTGATTCTAGACACAGTTTATCATTACGTGAGTATTTTTTTGTTAGTATAGATTATAGCTGGTAAATATATTACTCAAGGTCAGAATCAAGTCATCCACCCTTGAGGTGACTTGAGTGGTGATTCGACGCGCACACATTTCTGTACGTCAATCAGTACTGACAATAATGTTTCCTTGTGCGGTGGCTAAAGTAGCTGTACTTAAAATATTAATAAGCACTTACCTTGTCGGAGTCAGTTGTGTTGCCGCTACCGAACGACGCTAGGGAGTTGCGGTCGAGGTTTTCTGTGTCGGTATCTTCGAAATCTCTGCAACAATAATGATTGAGTCTTATATTCTATCTATTTGAATCTAATATACGAGGCTTTGAGTTGCAGGCTTTATTCCTTTAAATATTCTATAATGATTTCAGTATGGCGGATAATAGGATAATATTATATATCATAAAAAAATATAATTATGTCGTTCTTTAAGATTCTAATGTTATTTAATATTTTTTTACTAGGTATTTAATGATAAATTATTTATCTCAGGTAAAAGGTACATGTAATAAATTTTCTTCATACAGTGATTTTTAACCTTAAAAAGTCTTAAATAGTCACACAAAAATGTTTATGACAACTGAAACGTCATAACTGAAACGTAAAATGACAACTGTCAGAATTCCACTGAATTAAAAATCAGACTTTAGTGAAATTTAGTGCTGCTGTCACTTGATAAGTTTATTGGGGGTTGACAGGAAAAGGACAGGTACAGAGAAACCCATTTAACGGCTTAGTGCGAGTAGACGTAAGTCTCTATTTTAGGCGTGAATGTATCACCTGAAAAATAACTGTCTAGCTAACAATTCGTGCCTAAAAAGGTTTCTCTTGAATAATAAATAATTACCGGCTAGAGCGCTGCGAGCTGGCGGGCCGGGCTCGCGCGGGACTTCGCGGCGGCTGCTGCAACGCGCCGCTGAAGTACGTTTCCTATGAACAAGAGACATTGTATCATTCGTTATTCCTGTTCACACTATTAAATTTAAAACTACAAGCCGTGCGGTGATACCCAAGTAGTTAAGACATTCGACCGATTTGGTAGAGTCAAAACATGACGTAGCATAAGAGACACCTGTATGTCCTACATGTTTGAAATAAATTGAATTGACCTCAGAACAGGACTTTTTTGAGCTATATACATTTAAAGCAATTAAATATCACTTGTTTTAACGGTGGAAGTAAACATCGTTAGAAAATCTGCATGCCTGAGAGTTCTTCATAATGTTCTTTAAGGTGTGTTAGGTCTGCGAATCCCCACTCAGTGAACGTGGTGCACTATAGCCAAACCCTTCTCAGACTCGTGCTCAGTAGCGAGCCGGCAATCAGTTGAAATGATAGATGACTAGCCAATGCCCACATCCGTTTCAAATAAAAGCTGATTCCATAGAGATACTAAGGAGATACTATATTTTGTAATAAATACTTCATTATACACTAATAAAGTATTATTTCAATTACATAATAATAATATTCTTTATTTAAAGGTAAAAACCCAGTACAATAATTACATATCAATTACAAAAAGACTTACAACTAAATATAAAATAAATAAAATTAAAAATATAAAAGATTATGTATAAACGTCATAGTTACGTACAATCCATACGTAGTCATACACAAAATTGTTCTATTTTTTGTTCGCGTCCTGATGCACTGACAGCCAGTGCTTGAAGATGGAACAACTCAGATCCTCTGCCAACGTACTGAGGATCTCGTTGTCGGAAGCACGCAAACGACTCCAAAAAGAAGCGATTCGTGATCTAATGATCGCAAAGAAATCCGGTACTCTTGCCTTAGCGAACATGCCCGACGCGCTGCAGTACCGTGGCAACTTCATCAGGATACGATAAGTGTTATTGTATTGCACCCTGATGTTGTTGACAGCACGCCTGGTAAACTTGACCCAAAGCTGACATGTGTAGAAACATAGGCAATATGCTCTAAACAATGTCAACTTTACTTCGTCACTGCACTTTGCGAACCGACGTGCGAGCATGTTGCATCTCACAGACAGAGCACGACGTTCCCTCTCTATGTCTTCATCGTCAACGAGACCCTCAGTAAGTATATGGCCAAGGCTAAGGCCACATAGATCCATGATAACTCCTCGTGCCTCAACTGTAATCGTAGCCGGGTCTGTAATTAGTATGGGCGTCGGTCCACTGCAGTACTTCCGTTGTGCTGATTATTTTTCTATAGTAGCAATGTCCCTTTCAATTTACGTTTCGCACGTCAATTATAATAATTGTTTGACTATAGTACTATGTCAGAAACCTTCACGTCAATGCCGACAACTGTAAGTACTCAAACTCTCGGGCCGCAGGTTTCGTCACGATGTTTTCCTTCACCGTTTAAAAACAAGTGATATTTTTTTTTAAACTGACATAACTAATACATGTTACAGATACGAGATCCAACCTCCAACCACTAGAATAGGCAGCCTTGTGTCTATAACATAGGCTATCATCGCTGCAACGGGTGTCGACATATTTAAAAATAAATCTTACCTGTATGACTTCCCTGAGTCGTCGCACCCAGGTCTGCTTGACATCGAGTGAAGGCGCCTTCAGTACGATGCGACAGTCGCTAGCCATCGGCTCACGGCCAGTCCACACGGAGAATTTACATTCGTCGCCTTCTATGTGCTCCGTAACACCCAGCTCGGAGGTCTGTAACAGATACACCAGGGTAGACATCGTCTTCTTTTTCTTTTACAAGCTAAGACTGCATCATTCCAACGTCACTTACAAACAGTTGAGATGGCAGTCACGGGCTTTATTTAACTTGCGATGTTTGTGGGTTTGATTAGGTCAAATCTTGCAACTGAATTTTAAAAGTTATCCCCGACCGAGCCGAAGTTTGCATACACGTTTATTTTGGATGGTTAGCTAAGTGATGTCACTCTTAATCTAAAATGGCGGATTCCCACAGATGGCGGACCAGTTATTTTTATGCGCCTCAATGAGATGGGTATCCATTAAATGGATTTGTATTATTTGTAAGACGTAAATTGTACTAGTTTTTATTACGATCTTACCTTTATTTAATTCTGCTGCGAATTAGTTTCTGACTATGATCTCACATGGATGATAAGTAACGGTACGCTCTAAGATGGAAGCGGGCCAACCTATTAGAGGTGTTGCATTTACATACTCATACATAATCGGTTTATACACGGCATCGTATCAGAACGCCACACCTCTTAGGTAGGGTGGTAACTAGCCATGGCTGAAGCCTTGCAGAACAAACTAGAGACTATTCTTACTGGATAGAACGTATGGATGTCGGTATGGATGTATGGATGGATGTTTGTTACTCAATCACGCCCCAACAGCTGAACGGATCTGGATGAAATTTGGCACAGAGATAGATTATAGTCTGGAATAACACATAGGCTACTTTTTATCCCGGAAAATTAAAGACTTCCCGCGGGAACCACAAAACCTCGATCCACGCGTACGAAGTCGCGGGCATCAGCTAGTTAGAAATAATAAATCCCCGGCTTGCCTTATTTGGCTACTTTTTGTGGATGCAATTCTTTCGACCAATATGATCTCGCTCCCGCGGGATTTCTGTCCTGCATTCTTTCTTATATATTGCCATTTAAAAGGGCTTTTCAAGTGCAAAATTTCAGCTTTAAGGTCTAAAGTTTCAGGCTGGGCGTCGATGAGTCAGTCAGTGAGTCAGTCAAGTCCTTTCTCTTTAAATGTCTAGACTTGGTGTTTAATGTTTGCCTGTAAGAAACCAAATTGTGGTGCATTATTTTAATTTTTGTACTCACCATGAATTTAGTCTTATAAATGTACTTCGCCTTTCCATGCGTATCTTTGACCTCCTTAGCGAGGAGAAGGTGTAGGTCAAATAGGAAAACTCTTCTCTCTCGACACTTCTTGATTATTTGGCGAAGGTCCCACACTTGGAACGAGTCTTGGAGCACCACTTCGCCGAGACTGTCCATAGGAACATCACAGCCTTCTAAGTTTGACAGATGCATTGCGTCATTCGCCTTCTTTGGAACCGACAGCATAACCTCCAGACCGTCCTGTGGAAGAAGGTTAAGATAAAGTCTGCGTCAGTCACTCGTTGAAACTACACTAGGGTGGTACAGTCCGCGAGGCGTAAGGTGAGCTTTGCATTTGTGTGAGTGTACATAGATAGTGTAGGTGTAACATTGGCCTTAAGCGCGGCGCGTCCCTTGCTTGGTATAAACCGGTTTTTACTGCTTTTTGACAATCGGCCTGAGGCGCGGTGCATCCATCGCTTGACGCAACTTCACCTCTTGTACTGGTAGCAGCGTGACGTGTTTCTTAATATTTTATATTATTTTATTTTTATTTTTTATTAAAACATTTGGGCTATGATAAAAGGCTACGTTGCGAAAATAAACGTGTCAATGAATATGGATGTAATAATGAGGTTAGTGACAGAAAAAGTTGGCAGTATCACTGCACAAGAATGGAAAAATGTATGCGATCACGCAGTAAAAGAAGAAAATAAGTTTAAAGGCCACGACGCTGTTCTTGATGATTTATCGGAACGATTCATTATTAACACAGACGACAAATCAGACGAGAGTGAAAATGATGATAAGGAAAATGATGAAGATGCAATGTCCGATGTAGAAGAATTTTAATATTTTTTCATATTTGAATTGTATTTATCTTTTACGAATAAAATTTATTTTTAAAAGTTTTTTGTCTGACTCTACTTTTAGTGATCACTCACACAAATGCAAAGCTCACCTTACGCCTCGCGGACTGTACTCCTTTTTGTGCCTTTGCATGTAGCGAAATTATCACGTGCAGACAATTTACGAACACACGATGCTAGTTATTTATGCTATATGTGTGGCATGGCGAAAATAAGGCGCAAACTTTGAGCGACCATTTTATTACTGCTGTGTCGGTAAAATTTTTGAACACCCAAGGGTGGGAAAAGTCTACTTTACAGTTTAAATAGGGGTGAGTAGGTGAGGAAGTTAGAGTGAGCTTATGAACAAATTTAAATGTATAAACTGCTTTAGTATGACGTTTGTTGTGGGTGCATCATACATGTGACGCACTTTACTTGCACTTGCAAATATCATCTCGTGCAAAGACATTTATTGTTAGAAAATGACTTAAATCTGGGATAATATCGGGTAAGCCCGACTATTGTTTCAAATTATAACGGGATCCTTAGTCATGAGCTGGTTTATTGGATTATTAAAGCACAGATAGTTTTTTTTATGCAATTGCTTGTTGAAAAGTATCAACCTATCTTGAGTATAATGGATATCCATTACCCATACCCATTTCACTTAATTTGTCTTATTTTTGAACCAGTTTATATTATACGTGTATATGGGTTTTATACGGGACATATTATGTCGACAGATTCGTTACCTAACAACAAAGATAACGTGAAATCTACAGGGATATTTTTATTCCGCTATTCAATTTCATTATTTCGATCACTAGATTGATCTCACGTACGCAAGAATATTATTATAATTTGTACCTACGCATATCTATGTGAATATTTTATCTCTTGAGAGAATGACATGCAAAATATTGTTTAAAAATAATATTATACATACAACTTCATCTTTGGAAGTAGGTCCAATTTTGTTTGTGCGATAGTTATTTAAATACTTCAACATTATCAAAATTACACAATTCTCAATTCCTCCAACCATAACATGTCTTCTTTAAAAATATTACTATAAACATTTGCATCTACACTTGTGGAATAAAACACTTACTGTGAACACTGAGCGACTGTGATACACAAAAATGAATCATGAGGAAAATATTGGTCGGCACTAATCGTTAATTTACAGCAAACAGCGGACTAGTTTAGTTTATTCCGAATATCGTGTTTAAATTGCAAGTATAAATTGGAAACTTCTAATGGCAATAATGTATTCATAATGGTTTTATGACATTACAAACACCAAGGCTCGTTAAGAATGTTAAGTGGCCAGTCAATGAGGCAGGTATAAACTAACTCATGTAGGCTTTGGGTCAAGTATTCGCCATTGATTTTGTGGTGAGCAAGCAAATGGGATTGAGCTCGCCATCAACGTTGTGGGCGTAGCTAATTAATATGAGTATGTCGCGTGCCGTGCTTACACAACGTCGTACTGACCAGCGGCTTTTACGAAGCAATTATGCCAAAATATATTGACGCCACAAAAACACTTTTAATTTTTAAAAAAATGTACCGAATTTTGTGCTGAGGTCTTCTATACCAAGTAAATTTACTAATGCTTCAATTAATTAGAATCGTTTTAGGATAGTACAATTACAAATTAGGTGGTTTTGATTATAATAAATATGCATTTATTAAGTTCTTATCATTACAACGTTCCGAAGCAGCTTCTATCATTACAAAATAAAAACTACTAGGAAACAATTTTAAGACTATATTCAAAACAATTTAAGGTAACAAAAGATGCGAAGAACTTAACAAATTCTCCTTTTAAAATCCCCATACACGCAAAGTGGTATAAAACGCAGTGGTCACATTTTTCCGAGTATTTTTGTGAGTAATTTTAGACCAATCTCGTTCCCCGTGCTACTTAAGATAAGGAATGACGCTAAACTTGCAAAGGGCTATGGAGGCACAAAAGTAAATGAGTAATCAAATGTAGGTTAGTCTTATTTCCAGTACAGTAATACCAATTCGGTGTGCATTACATAAATAATTGGAACGTATAGTCCCACGAGCTTATCTTACCTGGTGACAGTGCCGCTAGTATATGTACGAAAAATAAAATAAAAACAAAAACTAAACAAGCATAAAAATTAGTTCCAATTTTGGCCACCGGATCAGGTAAGTATGTGAGAGACTATACACGTTTTGTCGCAGTTTTATCATCAAATTGGTTACGATCAAGGTCAAACAAATACGCCAAAAACAGACTGTAACTACGCTAGCGAATTTGGTGACTGCATAGCATACCGTAATGACGTTTTAAACGTAGGATTACTTTTCCATAAGCTGTACTCTTAAAGTATATAATACATGTGACACCGAACAAAATCAGAAATGTACCAGTACAGTTTGGACGACAAATCGATATTTTTAGAAAAACTAACATCTTTGCGAAGAATTATAAGGAATTTTGACTTTTAAAACAGATATTTTTATTCCGGTACACTATAAAAATTAACTAGTTATTGATGCCAAATATTCATATACGGAAAAAGCTTAGAATTATTATATTCCTTGCTTTGTATTTTGCTTTCATTCGCACTTACCAGGAGTTACCTCCTGTTCTGATAATAGGTACTTTCAAATGAACACAGCCAAGATAAATAGCTTTTACAGCAAAAATATCTATCACATAAACATTCCTGCTTCAGATATACGTCGTTCAGGGGGAAGTCTCGATACGGCGTCTTTATCTAATCGCGACGTCTTATCACTCAAGGTGAGTTGTAACTTGATAAAATTTTGAAGTGCCATAGATAAAACTAAACTGTGTAATTTAGCCTTATATAACCTAAAAATAAGGTTTCAGATGATAATACTTTATAGAACATTCTTGTATTTTGAATTTAATTTGTGTAAAAGTACAGCATTGTCTTTTATGGCCACACTCGCTTCTCAGTACAAACGTGTTACGCTGATTATTTTATTATTATTTTGCTCTATATCTAAAACTAAGCCGGATATAGATTTAACTTTCCATTGTCTATACTCAATCTATGCGCAACAACAAAACATTACACATAAAGTAAATTTATATTTACATATTATGTATTTTTCATTAATTCATAACTAACCTACCACTACCTAACTTTTGATTATTGAAAAATCAAAATTCAGGGCTTCAAAATACAATATTAAATCAAAAGATATTATAATTAAATTAAAAAACATTGATAATTTTTGCTAAAATTTTCGTAAACCTAAATGCTGATTGGTTAAAATATCGCCTTTGAATACATCCGGCCCGACAGCACAAGCACAAATACGTGATACCAAAGAGGATAACATTAAATATTGATGAACAAATTCTTGAGCTGTGACAGGCTACCATATTATTTTCATGACATGTTTTTCTGACAAGAAATTCACAACGCCGGGTATAACAGTGAAACCTGGAATTTTATACCTTGATCTCTCCCTGGCCTTCCGCGCAGCAAGCTTGCAGGTCTTTCAACAGCAGCTGATATTTAGTTATCCTTTGCACGGGTTTTATGAGGTACGCTGCTAACGGATGCTCTAGTTTTCTCTTGCGTTGTACCCTGTCAAATACAAAATTATTATAGACAATAGGTTCTTGTTCCTTAGTAAACATGGATTTACGCAAAGTAAGGCTCAAAAAAGCTGGAATCCAAAGCCGTAATGCTAGTAAAAATCCGCAAAGTAACACCCACTTCTAAAGCCCGTCACACGAAAAAAGTCCCCTAGTGACGGCGCTAGTAGTCGCATGTATAAACAACTTTTGTATGTAAAATGTATAAAGGGCAAAACACACAGGGAGCGGGCGCGGGTCGAGCGCGGGCCGGGTCGGGTGCGCGGCGGGGAGGGCGTAACCCGCCACCCACCCGACCCGCCGTCGCGTTCTGTGTGATGTCGTTCAATGTAAATATCATCGTGTTTCATCAAGTTTCATCATGTTGTGAATATCATATTTAACACAACGGAAGTAAAATATAGATTAAAAGTTTAAAACTAATAAATCAGTGGTTTTTTTACAATCCATCAATAAATGACTGAGAAATGACGATTTAAAAGTTTAATTATTTAATGTACACCGATTGCTGTATCTTACTCGAGTGAGAAATTTTGTGAGTGAGTTTTAATACCTAACCAAGATTTAATACTTCAAAATTATCTTCACACACAAATTAAGTGCTTTTAATTCATTTCAGTCATTAAGTCCATTTATTTCTTTTATTCGGCTTTATAAAGTATGTTGATAGGGAATTATGACGTCACGTCTCCCGTCTTGAAAGCGCAACTTTAAAGTTCCATAACTTTTTCATTTGTTGAGATATTTTAATGATTCTTTCATATTTTTGTTTTATTTTGTCTTAATTTTCATATTAAATTTTAAAAAAAATGGAAAACTTCTCCATTCAACCAGCCGTGCACCCGACCCGGCCCGCGCCCGCTCCGTGTGTTTTGCCGCGAGACTTCTTTCGTGACGCGGACTATAATATCATACATGTACCTGTCAAAATAATCGCCCGCGTGTTGCACGACGGCAGCATTGCTGTCGGGCTTGTTCCGGCAATACGAGACGTACATATCGAACTCGCGCGCCCACGTCACGAAGCAATGACCGACATCCTCCGGCATCGTTTCGTACTTGTCGAGCTCGCGTAGGAACACGCGCTCGTGGAATCGGTGTATCTCCTCTATGTTGCCGAATATTAACTCCTCCTAAGTAATCAAACAAATCACGTTGAATCTACTTATTATTTTATTTCCAACCTAAGAGACATTCCAGGTTGCCAAAGAAACAAGTAACAGATTTGTAAGTACAAATGGTCAGATTAATTGGATACGAATGGGGGTTTTTTTAATAGACACTTCTAAAAAAGAAAGAAAGAAAAAGCTTTTATTTGGAACCGCAATACAATAATTGTAGATAGTAATGTATATGATAAGAGACAGAAATATGAGATCTGTGGTTCCAAAATGGACTCCAATCAGCATTTGCTATGTACAGTCGCGGTCAAAAAATGTTTACCAACTTAAGGGTCATATTTGCAGGGATATACCTGTTTCAGGAGGTCGGTATGTAGTTTGATTAGGCATAGATCATAGATTTTTAACTTTTTCAGTAAGTGGCAATGTGGCAACTAGATAGGATAGATGTAAAAAACCTCTTTCAATATTTTTAGTAAATGTCACTCTCACAAATGCGATGATGATGTATCAAACTTGAAATTAGGAAATGATTTTTATTATAAAAAAGTCATTAACACTGTTTTAGTTGAATTCTATGTTTGAAAACTTTTAATAACTTTGAAACGTAATAAATACCTTGCTTAAGCGGTATAGACCTTAATGCACGCAGTATTTTAAAGAATCTAATTTGAAAACTAATCAACATTTTGAGACCGCGACCGACCTTTCCTTGCAGCGCTGGCGGTACAGACGCGGGATCCGTGCGCATCTCTCGCAAGTAGCACGTGATACACGTCTCGAGATCTTTGACGTACGCGCGTTCGGTCTGCAGTAACTCCGCCATTATGAACCTGTATAAATAAATAAATTATCCCTTTATTTTAGTAATGCTACGTAACAGAAGACAGAAATTATACCAATCCCAATTTATTCTGCTATCTTTAACCCAGCCATACGATTTAATGGCATTAGACCAGACTACTGCCTAAATCTAAATAAACTGGTATGGAATTTAAGATCTTAGATGTCGCTGTCTCTTGGACTTGGAACAGCGGTTTTCAGGGATCCTGCAGTCCATATATTAAAAACAACCGATAACCAATAGGTAAAAGCAACCGATTTATACCGCTTACTACATTGCCCCAAATACAACATAATCTACCTACTTAGATTCAATTCTTAGCATATACCTATTAGTAGCATTTCAGGGCTTGAAAAGGTTTTGCTTTGAAATGAAAAGAGCTTTACTTTGACATGTCAGTAAGTCTGTTTCTCTGTTGTAACCCCATGTCAGATCAGTACATACTCTTTTCGGCGGGCGCTACGTCGTTTCTCATCAGCGTGCGCGGCGGGAGGCACCTCGACCCGCGGCTCCGCTTCGCTCGTCTGCGTCGAGCTCAGGGACACGGCCACACCGGAGTCACTGTCCGCCTCGCTCTCACCGCCTTCCATAGAACCGCTGAATTCTGCATATCTGGACCGAGCACAAAACAATTTAGATGACAATATGAGCAAGGATACATTTGGTACAATGATGTGGTCGACTATATAAGAACGTTTTGACCGCAAAGTTTTCCCCGTGTGACCGCGGAGCTTTACTTTGAAGACAGCAACACGGATCATCGCATGACGATGAATATGATTAAGGATAAATAGCCTTTTCAGGTAGCCCTAATTGGTAATTAAATCAAAGTATATAATAGCTTAACGGTCCGAAATACGTAAGAAGTTCAAGATCTATTTGATACTTTTTTAATAAATCATGGAATTAACGGTTACGAAAGATTCATATTTTAATATTACAGGTGTGCAATTATTTGTAAATTTTCACGGTAAGTATACAGGCCCCTTAATTACTATTTTACAATTTACACCTCTTAGCACACTGACTTAATTGCGCAACGATAAATAATCAGGCCCATGTTTATAATTGGAATAAATAAATGAAATGGCGGGAATTGGATAGATGAGGAAGACGGACGAGCGTGTGCGGTTGCGCGCTCTCCAAAAAGCCCATATCCAGCAGTGGATGAATTTAGGCTGATGGATGGATGGATGGATAATCTAATATGTTTAAACGTGTGTTACTTTTTAGTGACTTTAGCGTACGCCGTGCATTACGCTGGGATAAGTAATGTTATGTATGTGAACTTTTTGAAGTAGGGCATACTGTGACGTTGTTAAAGTATCCAAATAATTGGGTATTTGACAACTATTCAAATAAATTGTTTTTTTGTGATTATTAAATAGAGAATCTCCCAAAAGTCGTAATATGCACGTCCCCTGTTAGTTCTATGTTGAATAACTATTTTAAACTAGAGTAAAAAAGAGCGTCGATATGTCAAACTTGACGTCAATATTCAATGTTTCATACAAAATCCCATACAACTTTCTTTCATACGTCAACACGCGTCCTTGGAAAAAAAGTTGCTGATTTGACTAGGTGTCAAAGACCCACTTAGAATAGACACGTACCTGGCGTCAACCGCGGCGACCCATTCTTTGATCTGCACAGCGTGTGGATGACCCTTTTCCACGAGCCCGTCGGCCAGTTGCGCGAGCAATCGCAC
Organism: Erebia aethiops; assembly: GCA_923060345.2. Lineage (NCBI taxonomy): Eukaryota > Metazoa > Arthropoda > Insecta > Lepidoptera > Nymphalidae > Erebia > Erebia aethiops. The sequence continues at coordinate 5,412,318 of OV281079.1, read as the reverse complement.
GCGTTCGCGCGACTCCCTCGCGACGCCACCCGCAGCAGCCGCCGCCGCAGCGCCGCACCGCTCTTGCGTTTCGCGGATCCACTCGACTGCGGCACGTGCCGACCGCTCGAATAGTGCGAACTGCTGGCACTGTTCTAAACGCTTCTTGCGTACCGTCCAGTGCTCTAGGACCTATCGAAGGCAATGCCTATATTGTATTACCCTATGTAGTTTAATAATTAGGATACTTGCTATGGATGTAATTGATAGGAGTAATACTTGCAATTGACTTTTTATAATTAAAAAAACAGACAGGTACATTTTGGGTTGACCCAAGAATATTTTCAGTTCCGAACCTGACCCAGGAATGTTTTGGAGAATGTTATTGCCTTGAGTGAAATCCGAAAGAAACTGATTCCAAAATTTGCAGGTCTGCAATTTATGGTATTTTGTCATAATGTAGTTGTAAAAATTTGGTGCTAGGCCAGTTGTAGGTAATGAAAGTCTCTGGTGTTTCGGAATTGAAACTTTGAACACGAAATAAGCATCCTCCTGCACACTTATTCAATAAACAGTACCACATCGAAAAGATAAAGCAAACACTAACCACTTATTTTACGAGTTAAATTTAAATCTTAAAATAAATATTATTTTTATTAAAATACAGTTATTTGATTAAATAAACAATATAACAAACATATTTACTGGTTGCAACAAAATCATGATTGCACTCGTTAGCATCACGGATTGGAGTGATTAATGTCTCTCAGAGCGGAACCAACGCCGGCAGCATCACTGGCATCGCCATTAATAACATGACCGCCATTGTCTCTACTTTCATACAAGCGTACGAGTAGAGAACACCTAACCATAACGACAAACAACACCTACTCGACGTTTTTTCTTTCGCCAATAGTAGTAACGTAAAGGACGCTACTCATCAAGTATCAGCAAAGAATTTGTATCATAAATATTTTCGCGTGACAATCCAAATTGTCAGTCATGTAAACAAACAATGCCCGATCGCAATCACATTTCAATGCTGTTTGTGTTTCTTATATTGCAGTGCAGTGAATTGCTATGCTATGAATAATGTATTATTATGGATCGTATCTCGTAGTTTCAGGGCTATTTTTATATTATGTACCCGGAAAACAATAGAAGACGACGACGATAGTAATTTATAAATAGATTTATACTATAATGCAATATCGGTATTGTCTACGAATAGTGCGATGCGCTTATGAACTATTAACTGATTTTCTCACAAAACTGTCAGGAATCATAACATTATTTGTTTTTAATTCTTTCTAAGTACAACATCAAACATCTTTTGCTGACTGAGGACTGAGAAGTATGTGATAACTAACAATATACTTATGTAAGTATCTAGTGCGATATATTTAATTTACATTTACCAGTCCCAACTCCGACGTTCCGAACCTACTCGAAATAATTCTCTATGTTGTATCACAATAGCATTTTGAAATAATAAAGGTTTATTTACGCCAGCCTACTTTACCACCCATTCGATTTTTTGTTATAGTTCAAGTTACGCCACTAGAAAGCGTGTTCTGTCTTATAAGACATAAGACACCCTAGTACACGACCTACGTACAAACTATTGTCGTGTGATTTTTCACAATGCAAAACGTAGATTTCCACGAGATGCCATGATGAGACGTTGTAACGTGTGTATGTGTTAAACCCCTAAGATGTTTCGCCTTTTTTGGTATCCCAAGTCACCTCAAGGGGTAGAATTACCAAAATGGATAGGGAAATATCACATTGAACCCGTTATTTACCCCGTTTCCCGTTTCTTCTTACTATTATTATAAATGCGAAAAGAATGGATAGATGTTTGTTACTTAGTTACACCAGAACGGATGTGTGTGGATGTGATTGGATCTGGATGAAATTTGGCACAGGGATAGTTATAGTCTGGAATAACACATAGGCTACTTTCCATCCCGTAAAATTAAAGAGTTCCCGTAGGAATTCAAAAATACCTTATTCCACGCGGACGATCGCGGGCATCGGCTAGTATACAGGATGGCTCAAATAGTGGCGTCCAAAGAAAATAATTTGATTCCTTTTTATCTTTTTATTTAGTGTTTTTTCCGAATTTTTTTTGTGAACGTGTTTGCTATGGAGTATAATACTTTGCATAAAATGATTACGATCTTAACACTAACACAAGTCGGAAAATTTTTGGTCATAAGTAAAAAGTTTAAGTTCGACAGAGGTAGAGTCGAATTTTCAACTTTAGATTAAAAATACTTTAACCTGTCTACCTCACTTCCAACTAATTTTAAAAACTTTTGGGGTTCCTAAGCTTCCTTTATGAGCCAAAAAATTTGGTACTTGGGGATTATTGTGAGAAATTGGATTTCAAAGATGGTAAGGCGAAAATTTTTGCACTTAAAATTTGATCCTTAAAAATGTGTTTTGCCATTTTTGAAAATTTTTTGGCTAATTGCAGTAGGAAATTTCAGAATTTAAGTATTTTCTACAAAACAGTCTAATTTTTCGATTAAGTGACATCAAGGTTACGTAAAAGTTATTTGACTCATTTTTTAGTTTTTTACAGTTTTTGAGCAAAAAAACCGAATTTCCATCCTGTGTATATAATGTCAGTATGAACGCACCTTGTTCTCTTGCGCAAGCAGCGTGTCCAGAATAGCACGGGTTTGTTCGTGATGCGCCTTGCTGGCCGCGGCCGTCTGGCCGTGCACTTGTGCCGAGCGCGCTGCGTACTTCAAGAACGTCTCCGCTGTGCGTCGCGCGAGCGTGCACGCTTTTAGGAAAGCCTCCTTTTGCTCGCCGTGCTTCACTATAAGCGCTGCCACCTGATGATGAAATCGGATGATCTATATATAACATGTCCCGCAAAATTGTAAAAACCATTAGATAATAATCTAACTCGCGAGATTGTAAACTGTCGAAAGATTACAATTTAAAGCATTATTTTTCGGTAGATTGTAATCTGTTAGATATATCAACCCGATAAAACCTAAATAATCACCAGCATAAGAAGAAGAATATAATTATTATAAGTTTTTGATGCATGGTTTGGTACTACATTTGCAGACACCTGAATCTCGTATCTGAGAAGCCTTATCCAATTCTGCGTCTGCTAATCCTAATCACGAACAGAAGCAGATATATTGGATATACATACATTAATTATTTAATTATGACGAAGTATGAAGGTAGTCTAGTGCTCTTCACAAAGGTAATGCTCCAGGGAGTCGAGGAGCAGGGAGCAAGTTTGGCGCAACAAGGACATTATTACAGAGAAAAATATATATTCTCGTACCTGAGACGCCTTATCTAAGTTCTGCGTATGCTCATCTGCGTCGCCAGCAGCAGAAGCCGATATATTGGAAGTGGAGGATGCAACGGAGGCGGAAGCCGACGCGGCGTTGAGGGGCGCGTTCGTGGAGCCGCACCAGTCCTCGTCGCGCCGGTACTCCCGCTCCAGGGAGTCTAGAACCGAGCACACCTGCTCTGCCGTTTTGTAGAAGTTGAGGGATGCCGTCACCAGTTTGTGGCGCTCCTCCGCGCATGTTACTAGTCGTTGCCACCTTTCTGTGACTTCCTCGGATATTTCTCTGTAACACAGAATTTATTTGTGTAGTATTTACGCGCGATAATTTGCAAAAGCGCATAAAGAAATCGGTAATAGCTGTGTTAGACAAACATGCGCGAAATTAACTTTATAACGACAAAATGACATATTCTCAATATTTAAGTATCAAAGTACCAACAACCGAAAAATCTATTTAGAACCATATGCTTTTAACCTTTCCATTTAGATTTCTCTACATCCGAATCAATCAAGGTCTTGAAAGTTTCCTCACCTTATGGTATGGGGATCATAGTGGTTAGCGGCCCGAAGAGCGTCCGCCCTGTATTTGACTTGTACTGCACTCGCATGAGTCTTTTCCACCGCTACTTGAAACTGGTCGTGCTCACGCTTCAGCTGCTCTGCCTCGGGCAATGTTCCCGGGATCGAGAAAGAGGCGGACAGCATTGCTTCACCATTTCTGATCCAGCTCACCACTTGTGCCGCATCCTTTTGGAACTGGCCTGTAGAATAAAATTCATACCCAATGAATTGCAAAAAACATATAATATTTTTTCCGCTACTGTGGACAATATAAGAATTAAATTTTTATATTGTCCTGAGTTACTGAAGTAATTACTTTTACTTAAGCAAACGCTTTTACTTGTTAATAAATACGAGTGTTCGTCATTATGTTCTCGAAAGTGTGTGAAATCTAACAACACGCAGCTGACCAGCTTGATGGGCTATAGCGTAAACCATTCTCATTCTAAGGAGAGACACGTGCTAAGTAGTAAGCTGGCGGTGGGTTGAGCTGACGACAAAAGTTGTAGATATAGTCCAGCAGCGCTTACCAAGTTGCACGCACTGTTCGAATCGCGCGCGTCTCTCTTCAGCCAACTCCTCAAGATCCAGTTGTCTATCGTGTAAGAATTCGAGTAGTAACTGCACGCGAGCCTGCGCGTCTGTCGGTGCACCTTCCGAACTGTCCGAACTCGAAGCCATAATGTCTGAGGCGTCTGCAATCGCTGCAGCCAACTCCTGTCCTTGTTGTACCACCTTAGAATACAAAGAACGCACTTGTTAAAATCCAGGATTTTCGAATGTAAGCAACTCCGAACAAATAATTAAAATAAGATTAGATTTACGTTTAAAGAGAAGTTAAAAAAAATATAGTGAACTCACTAAATTTAATGGCATTCTTATTAAGCTAGAAATATATCATACTATAACAGTAGTTTGTGATATAAGGGCGGTAAATAGGTTTTTACATACGAGTTGACTAATGTCAGCCCGATGACGCCAGTCGAGGGCTGACCATCGTCACGAGTATGTAGAAACCTTAACGCCCGTGTATCACACGATATTTTTCAATACATTTGTGAGAAAACTTGAAAATAAAAGTCGAGTAGGAAGGTACTAGGTACTCACTAGAAAATGGCTTTTCACGCCCATACTTAGTCGAGATTTTTGGCGGCTATATTACAAGCGCGATTTTTTTCTCACAGCTAAATTAACTAATTGTTGATTTAATTTTATGATCCCACATCACTTAAACCACATAAATTATTTAATAATTTATAAGAAATACTCAATGAAACTTTTAAAAATAGCGCGCACAAATTAAAGATTTGTATGAATTGTATCTACGGCGCGTTGTTGTAATTGCTTTTTTTTTAAATTGGCTTCATGGCTCTAGGTTCTAGTTCTTAACTCAGTAACAGCCTGAACTATTCAGCCTTTACTTTTTTGATTGTTAAACCTAAAAAAAATTTATTTAATCATAATATTAAATACAATTTTTATTTTATGAATTAATTTCATCAATTCACATCTAAATGTCATTATTTTTTAGGTATATTATTCTTTATTTTCTACATACAAAGTCAATATCATTATGAACCTTCTTGCAAGAAAACTTTTTATTTACAAGTAACGTGGACTTACAAAAATCAAAAAAAACTGCATGAGAGCGGTAAATATTTACTGCACGAGGGCAGTAAATTTAACTTACAAGCCCTGTTTAATGCCTCTGTAAGTGCATTTTTCGAGCAAGTGTATTGAAAATAAAATTTAACAGGCTACACGACTTCGTGTGGATTGTTTCTTTTTTAATTCCTGGGGGAACTCCTTAATTTTTCGGGACAAAAGCAGTCTATGTCTTTCCCCGGGATGTACCTTCCCTACCTCTATACCAAATTTCATCCAAATCAATTGAAAACATGAGCCGTTAAAGCGTAGCAGCGAGCAGACAGACAGACTGCCCATTTAAAATATTAGCATGGATATGATAAATCATCTCTTTCAAGGTTAGCGATTGCATATCGTTTCCGCTAACCAAATATTACACTGTAAAATGGATTTTGTCTGCAAGGTCATTAGGTACATTATTAAATGATAATCACCTGGAAAGTAGCATGCTGCATCCTCGCCACGCTTTCATTGTGGGCAGCGAGCGCTTGTTCGGCTTGCTGGGGATCGCGCGGTGGTTCCGTGCGCTGTAACTCATCACCCCATAGTTCAAGCCGCGAAGATACCTGGCAACATAACATTATTTTCATCAAAAAATTAGTAAATAAATACAATTTTTTTAAATCAGAAACAAACTCAACGTGACGCGTATATCACCGTAATCAAGAAGACAAAGGAAGACCCCGAAAAGACGGATGTATTGATGTATTGTATTGACGAATTGTATGATGGAAGAAAAAAGAAAGAATAAAATAAATACATAGAATGACAGATACACCATTCATAAATGGTAAATTATACACACCCACTTAATACAATTACTGTACAGTTGAAAATAATTTCAATGGAGTGTTTAATTTATTTCATACCATTTTCAGATAATTTCCGATTCCTTGAATTTCAAAAACCTTCTAATTTCGAAGAACGCTTACTGGCAATTAACGTTAAACCTGTTTAGTTTTGGGACAGATGTCTCTATCTAAATAAAAATGCAAATTACAAACGAATGTTCACTTTCCACACAAATAGTTAAATTCTTATCAGCGTTGAACATGCGCAGAGTAATAAATTAGGAATTTCATTGTTTGAAGCTAGTAAAGCGTAAACATAACTGCCGTTTCAATATCACTGGAGCTCACGAAATTTTCTCGATATCAATGTTACATTTCTATCGTAAAAATCTATAATAAATAAGTGCGTGTTAACGTCGAAAACGCGGGTGCGGGTGCGACGTCGGGTGTGTATTTTTCTATAGAACTTCCAGCGACCTGTCCGCAAACGCTCAAATAGTACTTAGCATGTTTTAACACGCACTTAGGATATTAAGGCGCTGTCAGCTCTTAAAATCAAAACACAAATCGATAGGTTGGCTCTCCTCAGTCCTCACCCCTCACGTCAGTTATGCCCACTTCGCTCCCGTCGCGGTTTTCATTATTTTCGCGCGCTTGTCATAGCATGTCACGGATGCCCTCGGATGACAAAACACGGTAACTCAAAATTTGTGAAATTGATAGAATAACGTAAGTGAGTAGGTAAATCACGTACCAAAGTCTCTTACATGAGTAGGTAATTGACAAAATACCTATTGTAAATCGCATATCGTGTGCAAATCCATTTTAATACTTAATATTATAAATGCGAAAGTGTGATTGTTAATAATTGAATTGCCCGTCAATCACGCCGCAACGGCAATGGTTCGACGTTATTTTTGGCGTGGGTATAGTTGAGGGAGAGTGACTTTTTATCCCGAAAAATTAAGGAGTTCCCGCGGGAATAAAAAAAACTTCAACCACGCGGACGAAGTCGCGGGCATTAGCTAGCCCAGCATACTAATATCCATACAAAATATAATAAATGCGAAAGTGTGTCTGTCTGTCTGCTACACTTGCACGGCCCAACTACTCAAACGATTTTGATGAAATTTGGTACAAAGATAGATTACATCCCGGAGAAGGACATAGGCTACCCGGAACCATTATCCTGGAAAATTAAACAGTTACCGCGGGAGTCAAAAAATCTTAATCCATGTGGACGAAGTCGAGGGCATCATCTAGAGTTACATAAGTATCTTATTTACATAAACTACTTACGTGAGTTAATTACAAGTATAATTGTGGCATGAATCAATATCATACGTATATACAATGTACTAACCGACTAAGAGTCTGATATTCATTTTTTGTCAGAAACAAGAAATACAGAATATGTTATTTCAAAAATTTAAATAGCAAAAAGATGTTGGAAATTGATCATTGAAATCAATTTCTAGTCTTTTGCAGACATATAGTATTATTTACAGTGTTTGAAAAATACTCAAAAATAAAAAACGAAGAAAATCATACAATTTTGGTGTCATGATTTTTTATCTTTACATACAGAATTATCTATATGGTAGAACTTCGTAAGAGCCAAAACCGCAAATTAGCCAATTTATGTAAAATTTCAAATTTGTACGTTGTTTCCGTACTCTAAAATTATAAGTTTGATTGACAATATTATGTCCGAAGCAAAACCTATTATATTAATTAACTGGACTTAGGTTGGGTGAAATTAAACAAATTAACTTTTTAAAAATCCCACTCAATCAAAATTAAAAATAAATCTCGGGAACGGCAAATTTTCAACTCAAGGAAACGGGAATAAAATTGGCCGATTCCCGGGAATTCCCGAGAATCGGGATTTTTTTAAAAATAGTTATTGCTACTTTTATGTACCTTATATCCAGTTTTTTTTTATTAAATACAAGTTAGCCCTTGACTGCGATCTCACCTGATGGTAAGTGATGATGCAGTCTAAGATGGTAGCGGGCTAACCTGTTTGGGGTATGGCAGTTATATTAAACCCTAGTCCATATCCCTAATCGGTTTCTACACGACATCCTACCGGAACGCTAAATAGCTTGGCTGCACGTCTTTGGCGGTAGGGTGGTAATTGGTAACTAGCCACGGCTGAAGCCTCCTACCAGGCCAGACCAGAGAAAATTCAGAATATTTAAATTCTTGAAATACAATGCAAGAAAATATTGTTGCCGTGAATTCATTACGGTCCTTTAAGTAACTCTTTCGAAATTGTCAGTCAATTGAACAAATTGGTACTCAATGGATTTCTAAAGGTTTGTACACGGTTAAGCTTTTACGGCCCCGAGTTTTGCATTGGAAACGAGTATTGTATATATTAAATTATTCAGGTGTAACAATGGCGCTGACATCTGGTGAAATAACAAGGCGGCATATAGAGAAATTAAAGAGGGACTCTTAAAAGTTCAAACAATAATATATAAGAAAATAACACTTGGAGCTCGTAAAATCTAGAACAAGAAAAATATCCGAGGTGAGATAAAATATCAGAAAGGGAGAATCGAAGAAGACAAAACGCAAAAAAAAAATTGTTACTTATAATCATTCTTACAATGTGATTTAACATACTATACATTGGTTGGAAGTTCTACTTATATTTTATAGACGACATTTTACATAATTTAAGTACAAAATAAAGAATAAAGAGTTTAAAATACTCAAAAGTACCTACTACGACTATTATAGTTTTATGGTAAGAAAGTACAATAATTCTTAACATTGTGATCAGTGCCCTTACTTTTCCTTTAAGTAATTGTCAAGGTTCCACTGACAAATTGTCCTCTCAAAAAATCCTCCAAAAAGTTTGGACAGATGGATGTATGGATGTATGAATGGATGTATGGATGTTTGTTACTCAATCACGCCCCAACGGCTGAACGGATCTGGCCGAAATTTGGCACAGATATAGATTGTAGTCTGGAATAGCACATAGGCTACTTTTTATCCCGAAAAATTAAAGAGTTCTCGCGGGAACCACAAAACTTCGATCCACGCGTACGAAGTCGCGGGCATCGGCTAGTATTGCATAAATACTTATAATATTGACAATTTATCATAAATATAAGTTATTGTTATGTTATATTTAAATGTATATTTTTTATCGTAAACTAACTTACTTGCAAAAACAAAAATAAAAAGCATTGTCTATTTCAGAAGTTATATAATAAATTATGACATAAATTTGCCTTTACGTTAGTCAAAAGAACTAAAATTATCAAATTTTGATAGTGTTTCTGTTATTTTATGTTTGCTGTCCTATTTTTGTGATTGGCATGATTGGTAAGACTAGTAAAACACTTCTGTGAATCTTATCTAAAGTTGTTTTTTTAAGTGCCTTTTGTGAGATAAAGTTTAGTTACTCAATGGAATAATTCTCCGTCACTTAATTTTAAAATGATTGTTTTTACTATAATTTAACATAATATTTGTAAACAGTGCTACTGCTCATAAAGATAAATAACTAAGAAACACAAATTTATCAATAAAATAACAAAACATGATGAAAAAAAAACATCGATTTTATTTCATGTACAATTTTACAAAAATACGCCCAATTCCCAAATTCACTCTGCTGGGGATTAAACCCGGTACATCCCACGTTAAGACAATAGTGCTCAGCACTGCACGAGTGAGGTACCTAGTCAATAGGGCATGCTCCCGATAATTCCTGGTACCAAAAATTCCCGGTACTTCTGAATAATTTTCAGTCCCGGTTCTTCACACCATAAAACCGGTACTTTTGATACTTTTGATACTCGAAGTACATACATTCTGTCGATTCTTCTCTAATTAAGATATTTCTGCTTGTAACAATAATTTAATTCACTATACTGTATTTTATGCTCACAAATTCGAGGTATTAGTTTAAAAACCCCTATTTTTACTTTGGCTATAACGATTATTTTACTGCCACTTCGTACAGTTTCGTATGTTAGTCTTTCTGGTAAGTATTATTTACCAGCAGAGAAGAGCTTTTTTGAAAATCAATGAATTGATGGATCTGTCACTGGAATAAAATTTGTTCAGCCATAATAAATTACAGTAGATTATGCTATATTCTGTTAATTGTATCGTTACTTTCATAAATTTCACATGAAGATTGACAGGAAAATATTGATAGACTGTAATATAAAATATACCTCATAAGCCCGAGGCTACTAAATTTTGATTTTTGACTCCACTGTCAATTATACCAATAGCAGAGGGAAAGAAAATATGGATATCCGTATCCATCATTCCCTAAGATGCTCAGGAGTTCTCCATACAATGTTATGTAAAAACCAAGACTGTGAACAGTCCAATCTTTATGTATGGATGTGAATCCTGGACAGTAACGCAGCAGTAACGAGGCTCTTTATGGCTGATAGGAAACGTCTTTAGAAAATCCTAGGGTCCTCGATCCTAGGATCCTCCATACGTACGGGGAGGACGGTGAATGGATACCAAAAATAATAAGAGGTACCATATTATCCAATATAATTGTAGAGACCAAATCAGCGTGCGGCAAAACCAAAAAACGGCACAGAATAGGAGAGAGTAACATCTTCACGAGATTCTCTTGGGAATACTGAGTATGGGTTGGAAAATATTGTTGATTTAGATTAACATTTGTAATTCTTTGAGGTGAGGTTACTACGTACGCCTGTCTATAAAAAAAGACCCGTAAAGGATCACTTTGTTGTCCGTGTATCCAAGCCTCAAGGCTTGTTTCTCATAAACTGCTTGATGTAGTAAATTTATATTTGCACTGGCTTCTAATTGCTATAAAAGTAGTTACATATGAGCGTATCACGATAAAAAAAATTTCAACTTTTCAAAGTGTATTTTCATACAAGACGCAATCTCTGTAAAACCTATGAACTACAATAAAACTTTGAAATTTGTAACGAAGCGAGTTATGGTACAAGTACATGAAAAAATCATGAATTTACAGTCCTGTGTGAAATATTATGCGATAAATTTTTGTATAATGCCTAATGAATAGTAATATTCAGTATATTCCTGTGTGAAATATTATGCGATAAATTTTTGTATAACGCCTAATGAACAGTAATATTTGGTCTATTTCATACTTTCTGTAATGTCTTAGCCGTGTTTTTGTGATAATTTAAGGTAGTATCGAAAGTATCGAAAGTCCCGGGAATTCCCGGTTCCGTGCCAATATCGGTCCAAAATTTCCCGGTACTCAAACACAGCACCGAATGCATGCCCTAGTAGTCAGGGAGAATTATAATAAACAAGTTAAGAGATCAACTTGTTCTCAAATATTTCTCAAGAGATAAGTTAAAAAAATACTCTGTACACAAAAACGGGAAATCACAAAAAAAACCAACGACGTATTTCCCGGAAATTTCTAACTCCCGGGTCCCAGAAACGAAACCCTAAGGGTATCTAATATCCAATCAATTAGTAATAAAACTTGCAATAGGCACTTATTTGAAGTATTTGAGACACTACTAGGTCCTTACTCAGCAAGCTTTCGATATAATAATATTATCTGGTCGGTCTGGTCCAATGAGAGCGGACGAGTAGGCAGTAGCAAGCTGAAGTGGCAATGCTTGATTTTCAGTTTTCCTTTCTCTCTTACCACTGTTTTGTTATTTTCCATTCATATCAAAAATTGCACTGGAGGCATACTACTATCGCTTAAATCCGTATTGTTTTAATATTGTTGACGTTCGTGTTTTTAGAATTATAATCCTTATTTTAGGACCTTCAAGGTACGTGACATAAAACTGACATTTTTAAGTAATACTGCTTTAAGCGATGGCAGTGAACCCTCTGACAGTAATTGGATGTTTGACAACTTACCTACTTCTTGGAAATATTAAAAGACGTCATTGTTACAACCAGCAGGAGTTTTTTTTTTAAATAGTGAAGCGACGTGCCTTTTTATGCGATATTTCGGAACTCGTATGTCAATCTAGTAATTACTAGTACGATTTTAATTTTGAAAATAGTTTTCAAAATAATTACGAAGCTGCAACACAAGCTCACTTGATTGTCATTTAAGTAGCGTCATCTTTGGCGTTGGATGGTTTCTATGACCTGCCTTATTGATGTTGCCAAATAATAAAATATACATTTACAGCATTGCTTCACCAAAAATATTTATTTTAATACATAAAAAAGACATTTAGACGCCTGGGTATGTTTATAAAACAATACAAAAAGTTGTAATATCAATGTGTCAAATCGATTAAAACTTCTTCGTAAATGAAGTCGATTGTTGTCAAAAATCAAATGGATAGCGCATTACGGCATCATTATTTCGAGCTGTCAAAAGTTTGGTCAGAGAACACATATTCATACTTTATTTGATTATGTATTTTTAGTTATATAAAAGAAGATAGCTCACGAAAGTTGTAATATCCACGTCTTCTGTCAATTCATGTTGAATAAACATTAGTCTTATTCATGTTATGTTTGAAAACCATTTTAAAATATCGATTTAAACGCTGGAGCAAAGGAGCACAGATCCATCGTCTGTGAAGTTCTTTCGAACACTGGCGGAGGTGAAAATGAGCTAGCGCTTCTCGAAAAACCGGAATACAATGGAAAACAGAAAATATGTGTACATTTTAATAAATATTAATAAATCAATGGATGTCATTTAGAATTTGGAATTTAATGATATATTTTTCAAGTAAATTGAGGTTTTCAATTTGGAGATGTGTTGATTTGAAAACTGAAATAAGAGGTATGTTTGAATTTATTTTTTATGCAGCGAAGTTGTTTAAATCGTGTTTTGGGATAAAACAATATTTGAGTTAAGGTCTTGAAAACATCATATATTTTTTTCAATCTTCCATATGCCACCATTTAATGAATACACTGCTTTGGAGACCCCCCCCTGACCACACACAGCGCCTTAATTCGGTGGACATTGTCAGATCAGATCTCAAGTTCCTCCTTTTGAAAGTACAATGAAAATCGATATGCAGGTTAGGTTACATTTTGTTTACATTGACCTGGGTGTCATTTTAACTATATCAAATTAAGATAAAATATTATTAATAATGTTAACCTATAAAAATAGTTTGAATTGTCAATGATATACCGAAATTGCACATGCAAAAATGTGTGTACAAAAGTTATATAATTTTCTTCTACTTTTCCAACATATTACTCATACATCGTAACTTTATTCATGACAACAAGTCTAGCATGAACACCGTGAGAATATAGTGTCACCGCTTTATCGACTTAGCGGACCATGACAGACAGAATACCGGCAATAGTATATTGTGTACTTAGGGGTGAAACAAGACGATTTCATACGAGGGTGAAGTCGCCTGCCGGAGCGAAGCGAGGGCTGGCATCACCCGAAATCTTAAATCATGTTTCATCCTGTGGCGCACACACTATTTTTCATATAATCTGCATTAAAAGTGCGAGTTTTATTAAAATTATTGTATTTATTTTTTATTTTAGTTGCTAGGTTGTTGTTTACAAATATTATATATTATGTTTAGTCGATGATTAACTGCCTCGTTGGTCTAGTGGTTAACATGTTTGACTGCGGCTGACGAAGTCCCGGGTTCGAGTCCCGGGTCGGACCATATTAAGTAATGGGTTTTTCTGACTAGAAATTCTCAGTATTAGCCCGGAGTTAGGAAGTTGGCGGTGTTTCACCCCCGTGCCTCGGAAAGCACGTTAAGCCGTCGGTCCCGGTTATTATCACTAACATGATAATAGTCGTTAAAGCCCGCCAACCCGCATTGGAGCAGCGTGGTGGGTCTAAGCTGTAATTCCCTCTCTCCTAAGAGAGTGGAGGCCTGTGCCCAGCAGTCGGACGTTAATGGGCTGTGTTGTGGTAGTGGTGATGATTAAAATGACAATTTAAAAGGTTTGAAATAAACAAAAGATACTGTGACAGGATTGAAAGGACTGCTACGTCATTCAACGGGTAGAAAACCATCACTTTCTGTCCTAGGGCAGAAAGCGATGGTATTCGTCTGAAATTGACTAGTTTCAGGTGGCTCAACAAGCAATGAAACTTGCATTTTCAATGCAGGTTATATGAAAAAGTATTATAATATACCCAAATGTTACTTGATCCTTTGCAGTTAAAAAACCACACTAAAATTTCCCATCTTGCGTCTGTGCATTAAAAGGTAGAGTGCAAATTCCGTTTGAAATATTTCTTTGCAGTCATGCTTGGAGGCAATATATTTATTTTATAGTATCTTTATTGTACAGTGAAATTTAAAAACAGAAGAACCACGTACCACAGTTGTTTACTGTGGTATCGGTGGTAGAGTCTTGAGTCTTGACTTATCATAAGATGACACAAGTTGTCCTACGTGAAATAAATAAATCATTTCATTATAGTAAGAAGCATGTGGCAAGTACCCCAACCCTAATCTACACAGAAGCGTCCGAAGTGCAGATAGATATCCCTTATACTTGCCGTAATGTAAGACTCCCGTAAAAGGAGACTGCTGTTACAGGACTAAAAATGATGATCTTTACCTCAAGCGCATCTCTTTCAAAATGGCGGAGCTGCAGAGTAAGTTCCAGCCGGCGTTCTCGGTCCGACCAGAGCTCTTCTAGCGCGCTGCGGGTACCACGCAGTCGCTCTAGAGTCGACTCTACCGCCGCTGTGCTCGCTGCCTCTGTTTCTCCGGATGATCTGTACCAATTGTGAATTCAAAATTCAGTTATTATTTTATAATAATTCAAATAAACTTTTGCAAGTGCTTTTGAATTGTCGAATGAATTTACCGGTGGTTTGGAATGCCATTCCTACCGAGAAGAGCCAGCAAGAAATTCGGTGGTTACTCTTTAGAAAAAATTACAATCATTAAATACATTAATAATTAAATTATTGTAATTTATAAATATTTTCAAAGAGTATCCGCTGAGTTTATTCCTGACTCTTCTCAGTAGTACATTCCGAACCAGTGGTAAATTCGACACTTGTAAAAGTTTATGTTAAAAATAAAACGATTGAATTGATCTATCAGCGATAGCATAATACAGCTCTACGAACTCTTGAGATGTAAAATTAAGGGGTACTACTGTGGGATCTTCAAAGATCCCAGTGCGGCCTTATTTACGGTGTAGGTGACCACTGAAGAGGGATATAGTGATCGAGAGCCCCTTTTAATCCGAACTCTACTCAAGTGGATGGTTTTCATTGCTATACAATGATTATGTTGGACCCTTAATTGTATTAATACTAACGAAAAGTATACTACTCAGTTATTGATTCAAACATATTACTATAGGTGAAGAATATGAATATGTGTGTTCAGGATCAATTGAATATTTGGTGCCAAAAAATATTGATAAACACAATAGAAAATCAAACACATTTTGTAACCGAGTAAGCAATTAAACTGTCGCCATTATTGGCAAGTTGCCTTATTTGATGTGCTCAATTACCTACATGCCGCATCAAATAGTAAATACACACCAAATGATGATACTCCTTAGATACAAGTAACTACTACGAACATACTCGTATGTAAAATGTCGTAATTAACATACAAACCTCCATCTCAAACACTGCACCGGTGACTTGTGCCTGTGCGACCGCCGATGATACTTGAGCATTTTATACAAAAATGATCATTTCATCTGGTATGACGTTGAAAAGTTCGTTCACTTCGATATCGTTACAACACTAAAAACTACACTGAAAATACAAATAATGAAGGGTCAAATTACGTGTTTTTAATTGGGATACATCAGCGACCTAGACTGACGATGCGCCTACTGTTATGTTACGGTCGGTTTGAGCTCTCTTACGCGGTGCTCCTACAGTTTGCGGCTATGTATACCTAAGACGTAAAACACAATTGTCCATTCAGAAAGAGATGTTGGTAAATATGCGACTCCATGTTTTTGTCTCACAGGTCATTTCATTTTCTAATATAATTTATTGCTTAGAAATAAGAGAATTCATAAATATCGAAAGAGCTTCTCTAACTCAGTGTCGATTTTAAAAGCCTTGATGTAGACTGTATGAGTCTTCTTTAGGAAGGTACTCAGAATCAAGACCAAGCAGTGATTATTAAATCTTTGAAAGGGATGTCGCAGCTGTAGTGCCGTAAACGGAAGGTACAAATTCGCCATATCCCGCCATTGTAATTTGTAAGATAGGCCTTGCAACTTGTGACAAAACACTTTCTTTGATTGCACGACCTTCCAGTAACGGTCAAATGAACTGTGTGATAGTATTTCGATTAGCGACACGGGTGTTATTTAAAATGTGTGTTTAAACATATTGAACTTATCATATTAAAGAACAATGAATATTTGTATATGCAGCAAAACGAAGTATTGGGTATCTATCAATGTGTGTCGCTGTGAATCATTTAATAAAAAGCGCGATCGACTCGTCAGACACGTTTCTGCGTATACGAGAGTATTTTTTACTTCCACAAGGTAAAACGTCGGACACAAATTAAATTTAAGTAATAAACAGTCACTTGTATATAAGGTTTTAGTAAAATAAACATGTGGTTATTACGAACCACTGATGCTAATTTGCTTATTCACATTCACAAATCTCTTAGCTAACAGATCCTCACACAAGTGTCATCCTTGTCTTCAGAGAACATCGTGAGAGAATAACTTGAGGACTTACGATTTAGATTATAGAGGCATTGTATAGATGAATGCTAAGAATTTTGGTGGATAGGTATATTAGGAGATGAATATTTCGTGCGAGGACGGTTTCTAATGTCGCCGGAGCGCGGCATTCCTCACGCGTCGGCAGCCAATCGGAACCGGGAGATATGCATCGCTCTCGCGGCTGCTGTGGCACCAGCGGCAGTGGGTCGCATTTATGTGCCATGCTTGGGCTTGGACACTATTGCTTTTTAACCAGAAAGAAGACGGGTTTCACTCAATTACTCCGACAAACTCGAACGCATTTCAATTATTTAATTTTGGTAGATGATGAAAGAATAGTCCTATTTAAATTTGATGTTGATTTGACGAAGATTTCTTCAGTGGAAAATAATAAATCGCTAGCGATCAGTAAAATAATTAGGTTCAATACAACAACAAGAGATCTGCGAACTCTAAGAATGGTCCTTTGGAAGAAAGATAAACAGAAGAGTACGATTTAATAGCTAGTAATTATAAAATGCCAAACATTCTTTCGATTCTCGGTAGCGTTTGAGAAATAATTAATTACTTTACGATTCATTAAAGTTTGTTTCTAAACATGTTGGAATTACGCAGTTTCTCTATGTAAAGAATTTAGCGTAGGTACGCACTTGCTTAATGTGAATGCGGTTAAATATTGCGATAAGTTTTGCTCGAAACTAGAAAAGTGCTTAATTTAATTAAGCACTTTTCTAGTTTCTTGTTTAAGTTTTTATTATAAAAAACATATAATAATATATACAATTTCTTAAAAAATCGTTAAAATCTAAATTAAAAACTAAAAACTAAACATTAAAAATATAATCTATGCCGCTGCAATGAGGCAATGTGCCCAGAACGCTGGCTGCGTTATAATTATTATACATTGTATAATAATTTTAAGCCCAGTAAATACTACTATTTGTATTGGTTGTAATAGGAGGGAGGAATAGACCACTTTCGTATAGCCGTTCCTTATTCGTGCAATTAGCACATAATGTAAGGGCAGGGTCTTTAATTCTTTCCGTGGGTCCATTATTGAGGATAATTCAAATCCAAATTATACGTAAGATTTTAATTCTTCATTCGCGT
Organism: Erebia aethiops; assembly: GCA_923060345.2. Classification (NCBI taxonomy): domain Eukaryota; kingdom Metazoa; phylum Arthropoda; class Insecta; order Lepidoptera; family Nymphalidae; genus Erebia; species Erebia aethiops. The sequence continues at coordinate 5,394,249 of OV281079.1, read as the reverse complement.
TTTGTTCGAACTTATTCTTTTGTTGAAAATAATTTTGTTCGAAGCAGTGTGCTTGTCTGGCTAGTTGAAATACAAAAGCAATTTAGTCAGCAAACGAGGTCGTAAACGTCCCTTCAATAACTGTACTTGTCGTCAATAGCCGCTTAAAATATAGATAAGCTTGTTAGACAGTTCACAGTGTATATTAACTGGGCATAAAACTTTAATGGCATGCGGCTAATAAAAAAATGCTCGCGACAGACAGGAGTCTTCGAAGAGAGCTGCCCAACAATTAGGGCTCTGTGGTTTTATGAGACGTTAAAACGCATCCATAGTGGACACTTTATATCCGGTTTTATAGGCGTCCAGGCGTGCAAGGGATTAAAAACGATTGTTGGTAGGCCAGTTACCCATTCCAGTACCGTAAATAATCGTACTCGTAAACAGTATTTACTATCTACTACGAACTTGATGCTTTTTGTGTTGACGGCGCGCGTTTGCTAAGAATTAATAACTAGTTTAGATGTGGGTTATATTCCCGTGGACAAAGCGAGGCCTTATTCAGCTTTTTTGCTATTATTTTTCTTTTTTGTCTAGCGGGAGATGGGAGCACTCTCGCGTGGAAACATAACGTTAAATATTATGATATCGCAGTAGCGCACGACCGGCGACGGCATTGTCTGGAGCGGACGCCTGTTGACGCTATACAATATACATCCAACTATACCTACATACGAGTACATCGCAAACATGCGCCCTGCGCGGCGTACGACGGTGTTGTACAACCTCGTGCCAATTGAATATTATGTTTAAATATTGATTACTAAATATTACAGCATAATAATATTGAGCATTACTGACTGTAGTTGTGGGCTTCGAGAAATTGATTATTTTTATTATAATTCAAATCATGCGTAAGGATCGTTCTCGATTTAAGAACTTACTCTTTTGTTGAATACTCGTATTATGTTGTTCCAATTAGTCTGGTGGTCTGACGTTAGACCACTTCACTTCACTTGATCACTTACCATCAGGTGAGATCGTAGTCAAGGGCTAGCTTGTAGAGGATAAAAAAATAATAATAAAAAAAAAAAAAAACCTTCCGAATTTTCGTTAAATGCCCGTTAGCCTACTGCCGTGGTTTTCCTACATTGTCGTTACCCTAATTAGATATTTTATGTTTCACATAGACGTTATGTACCTACTTAGACTTTCTCATGGGGAGGGAATAGACAAGTCAGACGAAGCCATACCCCATGCAAAGGTCGATAACGTAGTCAAAGCCGGTAGTCAACATTATCGACAAATGAACGAACCAAATTAGCGGCTAGGTAATTAATGCCGCTTGCGACTAGCAATTCATTAGCAGGTGCGGTTCAGTGCGCGGTGGAGCATGCACTTTACCGTCCACCGTTATTAATGAGCCACTACAAATAAAGAGCGAAATGTTCGAACGGGTTCCAAAGATTAAATCGAGGATAATTGGAGTTAACTCCTTTAGAATCGATTTTCATATATAAGCTATTAGGTATTATGAAAATTTATGGGGAGCAAAATCAAACTTCCTCCGTTACGTTATGTTTATGTTTCCGTGGTAAAACTTTTTGTTTCCATGACTATGTAATGTATTTTGATGAATATAAATTATATAATTAATAAATATAAATAAATGTATTAAACATACTTTCAGTAAAAAATATGCGTTCATTTACTCTCATTTACTTATCATTATGTTTTATAATCGTTCGTAAGGAGTAAACTCGAGTCGTCCGTCGGAGCTGCCAATTTTTTTTAAATTACTATTTATTTTCCTTACACTCAAATGACTAGAAGGCTTAGAGTAACACATAACAAGATTTAAACTAATCATTATTTTAAATTTTGAGTTTAAATCTTATTTCATAGTTTAAAAAAATTGTAATAATAGGGATGATGACAAGTGACAACTAAATCAAATCAGCAACTCTTTATCAAACAAAACGCACTTCTAGTATGGAAGTTGAATAAGTATAAGTATGAAATTCACAGCTGTAACGTCATCAAATTTAATCTATATTTTAAAATGGTTATCAAATTTAAAACTAACCGAGGATGTGAATTTTAGGTATTTTGGAAGACCCTCTATTTAATAATCAGTTAGAAATAATTTATTTTTAACCGACTTCCAAACAAGGAGGAGGTTCTCAATTCGGCGCGTATTTTTTTTTTAAAATGTATGTCGATGCGTATCTCCGTGATTTCTGAACCGATTTGATTTTTTTTTTCTATCAGTCTTTAGAGGAAGCTCTCGAGGTGGTCCCATAAAAAATTCTGACTCCAAATCCTCAACCCTGACACTAAAAAGTTAAAAATAATTTTTTATTTCTACCCACTATGTTGAATTCGGGCGGGTGTAACAAGGATAAGCAAAATTGACGCATCAGGCTCGCCCGACTTCAACATAGTGGGTAGAAATAAAAATTATTTATTAGGTACTTTACAGTGGCGTTGGAAGTTTTTTTTGATATAGGCATTATCCCTATTATTATTACTAAAAAAATCATTAGTACATCTACAAAGAATTCCAATCAACTTAAAGTTGATTTAAGCGTGGAAAACATAGCAGATTGCGTCAAGATTTTTACGATTAGCACGAAATTACAATCAAGTATTAGCTCCATGAAGCCTGCTCTTTTACCGTCACGATGTTTTATTTAACAGAGCACTTTCTAAGGGGAACAGTGATTTCGCGTGCCGAGAATATAGTAGGTATGCGACAATATCATGAGCAATTTAATGTCAATCACGCTAACCTACGCATAGACCACACAAAGACTTTAATTTTTATAGTCAAACAAGCGACATTGTTCACTGGCCAACTATAAACACCCTTACTCAAAGAATCGAACCGAAACAAACTTCTTTCGGTTCAATGGAATGGAAGTAAATACTCATTCATCATTTCAATCGCCGGCCCTCTAAAGATCGCATATCGCGATTCTCCTCTCGGAATGAGAAGGATTTGGCCATTGTCCTCTTACCTGAACAAGGATTGGCAGACTTCACACACATCTCAAAACATTATGAAAAACTCTCGCATGCCGGTTTCCGCACGATATTTTCTTTCACCGTTATATCAAGTGATGGTAAACTTCAAACGCACATAATTATTCAGAAGTCTATGCGCCCGAGTGTCGAATACCCGGGCGACGTGGTCGAGGTTACGATCCTCGGTAGGAAGCCGAATGTCTATCTCACTAGGCTATCACAGCTTAATGCTGAAAATACGTAAATATAGAGTTAACGTTTTGACATGTATGAAAACACATATGATTTTGTGCAACAAACAATAGATAATGATCCTGACAGCAAACTTTCACATTATAGAAGCAAAGAGCCAAATATAATCAACAAAGAGCTTCGGGGTTGAGTTGAAATTAATTTCGCAAAAAATTGCTTTTCCGATTTGCATCAGTTTAATTTTACCGTAATAAGAAGTCCTTAAAACTCTTCTTACTTTGCAAACACCCTGTCTAGACATCGGATTATATAATGCTCCATCATGGAATATTAAAGTGATGAATGCGCCATTTCTTGTTAATATTTGCCCGATATTAATCCTTATCGATTCGTACACGTCAATCTAGTACTTAAACTACTACTATCGAAAAAAAATAGCGTTTTTAGTAAAGTGGAAATAGGAATTTTAAGGGAATTTACATCTGCGCCCTTAGCATGAACTTTGTACCTAAAATTACCACAATCTTTATTGTTGTGATTGGCTTTAAGCAGTAGTACACTCCTGCTGCAAAAATGCATTTTAGTTAATAGTGGAAGAGTCAGCCAACCAGAGAAACAGCCAACCAGATGTAAAGCTCGTAACTCAACATATTTAAATACGTTAAGATTTAAAGAAGAAAGAACTGTCGTGAAAGATACAAGCAAAAATGTGTGAACTAATGAATATAAACAGGAGAGACCTTGACAAAGATGGTGTAATCCACCAACTTCCGATTCCCATACGCCTCTGCTATCACAATACACTCACGAGGGCTTTCTCCATATCTAATGACAACACGACAGTAACAAAGGTAATATGAAGACAATGGTTCCGCATCAATAATTAGAAGTAATTCCATGTAATTCACGGCAAGTTGCGAATAGCGGATGGGAAAAACATATGTAAATGCGTAACTAGTAGTCATGAAGTGCACCATTGTTGAAGTAGCTTCACATTAGTTTTGACTTTCTCAAAAAGAAAGTGAATTGACTATGTGCAGCATGTAAATCTATTAAGACATTTGAACTAGCCCAAACTATTTATCTAGTCTGACTCAGGGCTGACAACCTATATTAGGTGGCGGATTGTGGATGGATGAGGAAGGCGGAATAGCGTCTGCGGAGGCATACTCTCAGTACGTCTTTTGTTCAGCAGGTGGACGCAAACAATCTGATTAATTCATTCGTGGATATTTTCCATTCGATTGTACCTACTTTATTTATACTTACTATTGTAATAAATAAGTATTTAACTTAACCTGTTCTGTGATATGATAACTGATAATAATTAATAGAACTAGTCAATTATTAGTAGAAAAATATAAAGATTAATTAATGTTATTATATAAAGACTACACGCATCAAATAAATCCTTGACTTTTAAACTCATAGTAATGTCTTTGGACACTATCAACGCTTCATAATTTGCATCTCGTTACGTTTAATAAAGAGTCTATTAAACAAATGTTACTAAGTAGATATAACATTTTCAAGAAACGGTATCATATCATAATAGTACATTGCTGTACAAGTGCTTAAGGAGATAGTTGCACATAAAGCACCATTCAAGTAGCTGATTACATTTCGGGCTAACGAATTTTATATCCTCGTGCATCGCGAGGGATCAGACTCGGTCGTTATAGTCTCGTTATTAAAAGTTGGAAAGAGCGAATATGCTTTTCAATAAGGTGAAATGATGCAGGGGGGCGTAAGCGAGGGTAGACCAAGGGCTCTCCACTGTAAAGAGCTGGGAGGGGTTTGGCTACCGTATGCCGTTTTATTGTATGCTAGTTTATGTTGGCTTTTAATTTTTAACTTTTGGTGATTTGATGAACTTTTATAAGTTTTACGTTTGCATTAAACATTGAAACAGATAGATCAATTTGATGCTACAATAAGGATACCCTGCAGATAAGGTAACAGATTTTGCTTATGGGCTTGGATAGGTACATTGTGGTAACGACAATTTCATTGGCACTGGGAACAGAGCCTGGCGATGGTGGAGGAATGTATTTACAGAAAATCCACCTTATCGAACGTTGACTCGTCAATTTTAAATTAATTGGTTCGCGGAGATAGGGTATGGACTGATGTTAGAGTAATGTGTTCAATTACAGGATGTCAGATTAATTTAGAGCCACGTCATAGGCTCCACAGAATTAGAAATCTGCTTTAGACTTCATTTGTTGTGACTTGTGATAGGCTCATAAGGCCTAATATACTAGCCACTTTTGTAGATTTCCTGAATATTCAAGTCAAGGTAAAATTCGCTGTGTGGTTTATAATAGGTGGCTTTAGAAAACACCGTAACATAGCCTATAGATTTTAAGCTCCTTGCATAATAATCGCAATTATACCGGACCGAAACAACCGTGAGAAATTATCGGTTGCGTATTTATCTTGCGTACAGATGGTTCCGAAATTATTATTATTTTGGAAAAAGATAATAATATTTTGACGTGAGTTTCGTCACTTTCTCCAGGTGGCGGGAATCGGGTGGACGAGGAAGGCGGAGGACCGTGTTTGGTGTGGAATTGAAGGGTGTTATGCTCGGGTTAGCCGACATAGGACCTATTCGCAAAATGACTTAGGTAGGTACTCCTAAAAAAGTCCTGTTCGCTAAATGATGTTCGTAAATCTTATTGCATCAAAATAGGTATCAATGACAGATTTTATTTGATAGTTTAGATTCACCATCGCCTATGAACATTTGCACCAGGGGAATGACCAAGGAAGACTATGTGTGCCTGGCTTTTGACAAAGCAGAAATTTCCAAAGAAACCTAAACTTGTTTCTTAACTTCCTAAAATTATACACAGCTTCGAGTTAGTTTCCAAGCATTCCAAAAATGCGTTTAACTCTAAATGCGTTTTACGTACAGAGGGCACTTATTACCTACTGCAGAAGTTTATTTGCAAGCTGTATTTATTTAACGGGTGCTCGAGACGAGTGATAGGTACATATAATGTCAATAAAGTGTGGGGGTGGACTCGGCGTACTGATCTCAGGCCCGCTCGCCCCAAGTCCCAGCCGACGATCACCGGAAAAGCCGATTGTGAGACAATTTAAATCACTCGCTAGACCCATCAACTATTGTTGTCGACTTCCCGGCAAAGTGATCCCACTTTGGCGTCTCCGTCATCTAGCTGTAGATATGCTATAAAATTGGCCTGTTATCTCTAGCCTTCGCATGATCTGGTATTATCGTTTTTAGTTTTAGTAATATAAGTGACCGTGTGCTATAAAGACGGCATACGGTCAACTTATATTACCGAATCAAGGTGTATGTGAATATTTATAATCACGAAATCACTATTTAAAATCAGTATCTATGGACATAGCAACACATTGAGCAAGCTAATGAAATCGTATTTTTCATAAGTTCACCCTTTACTGCGATCTCACATCTCAAGCTGTGTAATACAATATACTGAATCACTTGTCACCAGATAAGATAAAAGGGTTATATAGAAATACCAGACCAGAGACATAGATAAAACAAATTGATCTCCCTAGCGGGAAGCAAGCCTGGAACCAAAGCGCCTGAGGTCCGTTAAAAATCAAAAAAAAATAAAGATTTGAAAAGACATACATATTTGCAACTTGAGTAAAAGTAAATTGTGTAATCTTATCCCATGGCAATAATGCACGCCTCTCAGACTTCGATATTAATTCGAGAAGGGTTACAAGTTACGATTTTTCCGCTAGCCGAAATAAATCGATTTTGCATTCGAGATTTCATAGTTCACTACGTAGCTATAAGCTTATTGGGTAAAAGTATCTGTCACGAAGCAAGCTCAAGTATTGTCGTGGAAAAAATAACGTTGGAAATTTTTTAACAAGCTCCCGAAGGGTGGAGAAAACTCAATACAAGTGTCAATGACTGTCTGGGACTTGCAATATGATAGATCCGCAACTTCGTCTGCATGGTACCTCTGCATAACCGATAATCCTATAGTTTATAAGTCTTATATTAAGTTTAAAGTATTACAGGGCATAAAGTAGTAGATCCCGTATAAGAAATTTATACCCTCAGCTGTTATTTATTTGTGATAAGAAATAAATGATAGATAACATACTCATTGACATATCGTGAATAGGTTATTTCACATCTTCGGGGGTAGAAATTTCAAAAACTGTGACACATGTAACTCTTTATTTTAAACCGGTAGCTCAAATACCAAGTTTCACGGATATAACTTGAGAAATGACGGACTTTCATACAAACTTTCACCCCCTATTTCATCCCTTTAGGGGTGGAATTTTGAAAAAATCCTTCCTTAGTGAGCGCCTACGTCACAAAAGAAACCTACTGTCAAAATTTCAAGTTTTTAACCCCAGCGGTTTAGGCTGTGCGTGGATCCCTTAACGATTTTATATATATAGATCTTATCCGTACGCAATTTAACTAGGCGATTAATTAATTAATTCACGATATGTCAATGAGTATGTTATCTATCATTTATTTCTTATCACAAATAAATAACAGATAAGGGTATAAATTAACGTACAACAGACCTCCAACTGGAGGTTTAAGTGCGGAAACCTGCCCAGTAGAAAGAAGAAGAAGGGATCTTAGACCAATATAGTAAGTAAGTGAGTAATGTCTTCCCAACCTAATTTCGGCCACGGCGGTTAATCTCCGAAGAGATTATCCATCTGTGCAGGAGATATACTGTGCAATAACATAGTTGCAATCTCTATTCCCTTACTCTCATAGTCCTAAGCGACGACAATCCGACACGTTCGGAGATAGACCTCGTCTTTCGTATTTGCCGGCAGGCCGGTAACTAGCCACGGCCGAAGACCAGACCAGAGATAATTTAATATCATAAATTCCCAAATTGACCCTGTCGGGATATAGTGCATACCATCGTAGTTTTTAATTGTGTTGACAAGATATTGTCATTCAACAATTTTGGCATGATTGTGTCTCAAACAAACTTTCGCATTTCAAATTGTATTTTATTAAAAGGTATTATCATTTTGTTGAATTAATTATTAATTGTAAATCGGGTATAATACTATTATAACAATTTGCACACCAATGAGTTGAATGTGTCAGCGCAAAATAATTTTAAGACCTAATAATTGTACCACATTCTTGCAAATAAATTATTCTATTCTATTCGCATTTAGCATAATTCGCATTAGTAATATTAGTGAGAAGTAGAATGGTTACATTATTTAAAAATGACAGTATTATGTCACGTACCTTGACGTCCCTAAAATAAGGATTATAATTCTAAAACACGGACGTCAAAAATATTAAAACAATACGCCTTTAAGCGATGGTAGCCCCCAGTTCAATGGAAATATACGGAAAGCAACAATAATTAAAAATTGTAATTGTTAGTATCCATTCTAATAATAAAAATGGGAATGTATGTCCGTTTGTCTGCTACGCTTTAATGGCCCATCTTTTAAACCAGTTTTGATGAAACTTGGAACGGAGATAGGTTGTATCCCGGGGAAGCATATAGGCATTTTATACCGGATAAAATTAAGGAGTTTCCACAGGAAAGTAAAAAATTCAATCTACGCAGACGAAGTCGCGAGAACATACCCTTACTGCAAACATTTGTGATCGAGAGCCACTAGACGGAATTTCAACAAAAACAAAACCACCTACAATAGTTGACGGTCCTCACCCCAATTCAAATCGAAACCTAAACATTCGAACTTGACTATAAACTATCGAACAAAAAAGTATAATTAATGTGAGAGTTGTTAATTACTTATTTAAAACTATTCAAATGTTCTTGATCCTACATGCTATTCTAATTTTATTGAAGGCTAACTTTAGCAATTAATTAATTATGGATCACATCGATTACATAAGGGTTCCTTAACGGAATTTACTATAAAAACCACAACCTTACAGTTTCAATCTTAATATAAAATCCACCACAAAATCATATCGTTTATTTATTTTAAAGAGATCTATCGTAATATTCGCTTCGATTTACTTAGCGCGAAACCACGTAAGCGCGGTAGCGAGAAAACGGTATACGTCGCTCCGCGGTCTTACCCGAGGGTAAACTGCGCGACTCGTACGCCATAGTAACTTGCAGTGCATTGCGGCGAATGCAACTCCGCAACCCGCAACCCTGCCGAAAGACGGCTTTACTGCTAATGAAAAAACTAGAAGTTTAATTCGCTATAATCCGCCACACAAGGCAAATCTAGGTGGTACAGTGCGTATCTCGAAACTGATGCCCGCGACATTCACCACACCACATAAACCCTCAAAAATACCATCAACGTACGTTTCACTCCGATGCCGGAGCATCTTCAGGCGATGTTGCCTTTACAATGCACGATTGTAATGCTACGGCTTTACTGCTATCATACCTAGACAAAACTGCGATTACTGCATAGGTTTAACCTTAAATTAAAAAAAAATTAAAACAGGAAATTCTCTAACAATATTTTAACCCAAGGTTTTGCCCAAAACTTTAAGATCTTTAATAGATCCAATTTGAAAACCGACAAAAAAACTGTGCAAATGTGTTTTTATGAAGCAAACCTGGCATTCAGTATGGACGGGAAAACTTAACGATTTGACATCTCCATATACATATACAAATGCTTATAAGGAAATCGCGTACCGCGGGCGACTTGTTTTTTAGCTTGAAAACTTACACTCAGTATAAAAATAAAACTCGGAAGAAAATAGCCCGCATAGTGAAAGGCTTGATAAGGGCATGAAACTCCCAGTCATCCTGTAGTCTGGCGCCAGCGGTGGAGCCACTTATCCTCTTACGGTAAACAAGTCGGACGGGAGCTGAATCATTGCACACCGCAAGCAAATGACTACATTACAACTACTACTGACCAAGAAATAATTTAAACCCATTAGTAAGTGCTAAGCGCTACGCAAACCTACGATGTGATCATGTGACGCGCGATGCGTATTTTGATAACAACTTCAAAAAAGCTTCTTTGAAAAAAGGTGGAAAAAATATCGTGAATGGTGATTATTATGGAAATAAAACAGAGGACACAACCATCAAAAGCACCCACTAACGACTTTAGGCATGCCTAGGCACGCCGCGCGGCACTTTAGAGTCAACGCGATGCTGCGTAAAGTAAGACTAAGTTTTAATTGTTATCAAAAAAGACGCTACGGCCTAGCCTCAGCTCCACTCTACTCAGCAATAATTATGTTTTGCGCTTTGGGGTAAAAGTTCCGTTCTGAAATTTTATTTGACAACTTAAATTTCAAATTCACAATAATATGAAAGTGCTGTTGCAAGTTACATCTCCATTTTCAATCACTTCTCAGTCATCACTGATTGTTCTGTAGGAAATCAATCAGTCGCATTTACTTGCTGTGAGCAAGCCATGACACACGCAAAAGGAACTGCGGACAAAAACTAGTCTCAGTTTTTCCCAGTTCCGGCGACATTTTATTTTTAGCTTGCATAAGATTGGACTACCATCAGACAATGAAAATTCTAATAAACTTATGCGTGCTTTTTCTTTGCAACAAATAACAAACTTTTGAATGTTGTGCAATTTTTTGTAACCTATTTAAATAATTGCCATTAAATGCCATTCGGTCGCAATTTTGCACAAGCTATCGTTAAGTCTGACCTTTTATGGAATATTTATTTTAACATTCAGTTTTGGCAAAAAATCGACCGGACGTTAGAGGACATTGCTAATCTAGAATCTAGATACATATAAATCAACTACGTAATTATTTATTATTTCTACACGTAATTATTATAACGCTCTTTGATTTAAACTAGCTGACCCACCCCTGCTTTCCTTGGGTGGTATTTGTGACAATCTTTAGGAAGTGGAATTTCAAAAATCTTTTTTTTTTAATTTTCTTTAATTTTAACCCAAATACCCAAACACAATATATTCATGGAACTTAAAAGAAAATTTCCAGTACTTATTGATCATCTTTTGGATAATAATTTACTAAAATTGTGAATCACGTACTTTTCAATTTTTATTCAAAACTCAAACGACCAATTTTCACAGATGACGACAGAATATCGGACATTCATACAAACTTATATTAAAATATGTTCCCCCTATGGGTGGAATCGAAAACTTCTATAAAATCTGTACCAACTTTACGAGTTCTTCGATTATTGGTTGATAATCCGGAAGTTAGTAAGATTCACAATTAAATACTTTTTAAGCAATCTTCAAATGTTAGGAGTTAGAGGATAAGACACTAAGAAATTATTACTCGTTCACGCGTTCAGTGTTCAAAAGCCGATCGGCTTTGTGAGACGCATAAGACAATTTGTTTCTGATCGCGTCTCAACCGAATCGCGTGTTAGGTGTTGCAATATTTCCAGTGAAAACATTGTTTGTACACATCGCACACTGCTTGTTTGTTTGTTACACGGGGACAATTCCAGAAAATAGGTCGCTCGTGCCTTTGTTTTTCTAACTCCTATATATGTCAACTGTCGTAGTATAAAACCTAATTTCCTATTGTTGGCACTTTACATCTACACGTTGAAGTTGTATTAAAGGTTTGTTTACTTTTTCCTATTAAAACTAGCCATGCTCGTTGACATTATTTTTTTCATGTACCTTTAGATTTTTAATGAGGGATTAACTAGTAACAACCGATTTTTTTAGCACGAGGAAGTTCTATTTTGATTTAAGTAAAAAATAGTGGCGACACTATTGAACCATTTTTTGGAACGGAGTTCCTTATCGCGCGTTGCGAAAGGGGGCTAGACGGAAAAAAATAAGACCAAAAGTTGTAACGACACTTTTTATGAAAAGATGATTTTGGTTGTTATGACTACAGCTTGGGTTGTTGACTTCAAGTTGTTGAAAATAAAAAGGCGAAATAATTTTAAAGAATTATGTTTTCAATAGTTTTTTTCGTTTCGTCTTTCTATTTCGCATTGAATAATAAAAAATAATAACAATAATGAATCCTGACTGTGTTTCTGCACAAGTTCCGGATATTGCTGATGGAGTTAGGTAAGTAGAGATTTTATACAGACAATAATAAATGCTTATGTATTTTTAGCAAGTACGCATTATAACCTCTCTTTACTATTGTGCTAACCAAGTCATACGCGTTATAATCTCCATTTTTGTGTGTTTAGCAAGTGTATAAGTCATAACTTTAACAAATTTAAAAACAAATTATATTTTGCTCGTACGGTGAGGGAAAAAAACTCTGTCGTTCTCAACTATTTTTTATTTCGTTTTAGCAAAACACTTGCATTCGTGTTTTGCTAAAACGAAATAAAAAATTTAACGAAATAAAAAAAACGAACGAAGAAAACGAAATAAAAAAAGCAAGAATAAATTAATCGAAAGGAACTTCGTTCCATCTGGTTGTCCCTTGACACCTCAAGTTTTTTTTCTAAATTTATCTTCCCGATCATCACAGTACGTCACATCTTCGAAGGAGTAAACCACGTAGAAAAGCTTTGCTTTCTTCTATACATATTTTATGTTCTCTCAGCATTGGTTCCGGTCACTCCGACGCGCCGCTGCCATTCTGGAGCTTTTTCAAAATTTGGATACACTGAACACAGGAACCTAGCATAAGATAGTCAACTTACTTGAAGTGCTTCGCCGTGGGCACTGGTAGCGGCATAATTAGCACGATACTAAGTAATGTACTTCTGTCGGGGCTCTCGTCAGTTACGTCAATATCAATGAACAAATAAACTTAGATGTTAGCGTATCGACTTACCTCAAGTCCTGCAGAAGCGCCTCGCCGTGGGCAATGGTAGCGGCGCAAGCTTCGAGTGAAGCGGCGCGGTGTTGCGCGCACTGTTCGAGAGCCCTACGGGCTGCTTCGGGGCTTTCATCGGTCACGCTCGCGCCGCCGCCGCCACTTCGGAGCGTCTCCAGCCATTGCAATAACTGTACCAAGGATTACATTTATATTTTACGATTTGCGACGAACTACTGTTACTAACTCAAATATTACATTATAAATATATATATATATATATATATATATATATATATTCATTTTACTTTAATCCAGAGAGGCTGGGCAACTCATTTAGACAAAAATTAAGCATCTTTATAAAATGACCTGACCAGTGCCTCTATGGGAGCTTGCCTAGGTGTCAAATATCAATGTGAAGCAAAGATGTTTTTATTATTGCAATTGTTATATTTTACAGTTTTGAGATTAAACCGTTTCAGAAGTCTAAAGATTAAAAAATAAAGAAAATTTTCACCAAATTACTGCTGCTTTCCCACACTAGATGGCGCTAGACGTTGTGGTTAACGAGTTTAAACAATTATTTTCGACTATTCGACCACGTTGTTCAGGAAAAAATTAAGCTTTGCATGGATAAAATGGAGCGTCAAAATGGAGTAGTGCCTAAAAGAGGAAAGCGGATGCTCAAGATTTAAACAATAAACGTATTGGTTTTTTTAGACATTTTAACCTTGACCTTATTCGGAATAATAAATCCATAATAGTTTCCTTTGTAGTTCTATGAAGCCAAAAATGGTTACCGTCTGTAGTTTTTTTAAATGCAACCTCTTTAGGAACTCGAGAGTAATTCACTATATTCTGTTCAGTATTTACAATATCCGCTAAACAAAACACCATATACGATGGTTTGAAGTACCACACAGTGAATAAAATTGATTATTTTTACAACTTAGTGTACTGGTTACGCGCACTTAATATGGTTTACCTCCTTTTCATGCGTGTAGAGTAAAACAGCCAGGTCCAGCCGCCTTCGTCGCCGGTCGCCCCTCGCGGCGAACGCGGCGACGTGCGCCTCAAGTTCCCGCGCCACGCCTAGCACCTCCTCAGCGTCGCATTCACCAGATCTCGCTAGCTCTTCCGCTGCCGCTAGGAGCTTCTCGGCGTTTGTGTACGTATTCTGGTGACAAAAAATAAATATATTTTTACTGAATTTATTTATTAACCACAATTAAGGTACAAACGTTCACTATATATTCCGTCAAACTGTATGACAGTTTTTGACAGCATCATGGATATTTAATTATAATTAATAAGTACCGTCTAACAATTACTTGCATATAAAATGTGCAAACAGAAAGCCAATAACAAATTTTGATGATGATTTAAGATGTTCACAAGAAGGATCTGGAAATGTTTTAAGCATCTACAGCTTCTTCACATCAACATCCCTAAGCTTTTTGTCTTGGTAACCATTTATATTAAAATCTAGATGATGCCCGCGGGCCGCGACTTTATCTTGATAGATTTACGTTCTGAAAATCCCGGAGGAACTCTTTAATTATCTATATATGTAAAAAACAATTGCTGTTCGTTAGTCTCGCTAAAACTCGAGAACGGCTGGGCCGATATAGCTGATTTTGGTTTTGAAATATTTGTCGTAGTCCAGGGAAGGTTTAAACGGTGAGAAAATATGCAAAAATTAGTTAGTTACGACGCGCGAAGTCGCGGGCAACAGCTAGTCCGGGATAAAAAGTAGCCCATGAACTATCCCAGGATGCAACCTATCTCTGTACTAAACGTTGAAATCAATTTAAGAGATGAGACGTGAAAGCGTAACTGTAACACTTTCACATTTGTAATATTAGTAAATACGCGTTCACCCATTACGCTGTTGCGGCGTGTTTGAAGTAAGTACAAACAGATAAACCAACAAACACACTTTATAAAATTGATTTGATGGTGTGAGCAATGTGTTATTTCAGATTTGAAGAGCTAGATAATTTTTTCAATGGTACTTGCGCAGCAATCCAGCCTCGCGGTGCTAAGAACTAGGCGCTGCGACGTCAGCTAGTTATAGCATGTGACATTAAATAATTGGTACTGAACATACGTTAGTCATGACTACCTTGTTGATCTAGTGGTTAGCATGTTCGACTGCGGCCGACGAGACCCCGGGTTCGAGTCCCGGTCGGACCACAATTAGGTATTAGGTTTTTCTGACTAGAAATTCTCAGTACTAGCCCAGAGTAGCCTAGCCGTCGGGCCCGGTTATTATCACTAACATGATAATAGTCGATACCTGCCTATTAGCCTGGTAGGTCTAAGCTCTGATTCTCGCTCTCCTATGATAGTGGAGGCCTGTGCCCAGTAGTGGGACGTCAATCGGCTGTAGTGGTGGAACATACGTTTGTGTCAGCAAGCTTATTGAAGTTTAAACTAAGTAAAAGATGTTTAGAGATGCATTGTGACGTCCCACATCGAACCAGTTTGTTGGTTAGGTTAGTTTGGAGAAATTCTAGGTATCCATATGTAAAACTCTGGGTCCAACACAGATGTTAGGTTTGGTTAGAATGTAAGGATCTACTAAATAAATTAAGTAATAATTTCATCCTCGATTCCTTTTGACATACTTTTGGTTGACGCAAATGTAAGCATTGAAGTAAGTAAGGCCTTTAAAAGTAGATCATATCTATTCAAGATTTGAGTCATAACAGAAATATCGGCACTCAAGAGTGAGTGTATCTTGTGGGCATCTACACATGAGACGAGATGCAATGTTCATATCTTGTTTACATAACATAAAACTAAATTAATGTTAGATGAGTATGAAAACACGTTTCAGGGACACATACCTGTGCAACATTTTCGAAGTGTTCATGAGATTTCTGGTAGGTCCTAGCCTTGTGGAGATTCTTGCCGATTCCTGTGTTCTTCATCAAGAACTTCTCGCCATGGTTCCCTAGCCAGTCCAACACCTAAAACAAATAACACGATGTTATTGAAGTGAAAACTTCTTTAGGCGCGTTGAGCACTTTTTGGTAGGGCGTAAAAATGTGAAATACACGTGACCGACACCTCGCGTTGTTACGAAGACAAAAGGTCTTAAATATAAATATAGTACATTTGGAATTAAACTTTAATGCCTTCGTTTTAAGGTTTATATTTTAAGTATTTTTATTATTATTTTTCTTTCTCATATTTTTTTTAATTAAAAAATATACATATATAAAAAAATACATATTCGTTTTCACTTCTATCAGCAGGTCTTATGACTGCCAATTTTTCAATTTTATGAAGCTGAAGGGCGGCACAGAATCGCAAGCACTGGTGAGAGCTGGAGGAGGCCCGCGAGGCACACAGAACTAAGGATCTTTTTGTGATTAATTTGTATAAACACCAATACTGTAAAAGCTCTGTTAAAAGCTATTTTATTTCATATTCAAATACCTAAAGACCTTTTGTGTTAAATATAAATATATATTTAACAACGCGAGGTGTCGCTCCCGGGTCACGGTGTCGGGTGTCGGTCACGGCGCGAGGTGTCAGTCGCGGTGTCGGTCACCCGTTTCCACATTTTTACCCCCTACCAAAAAGTGCACAACGCGCGTCGTTTTCACTTCAAAAAAGAGATTAGTTTGAGTTTCATGACCAACCTGCCTACAGTCCTCCTTGTAGAGCAGCAGCGCGAGCCGCTGGTGAAGCTTCAGTCGCGCCTGGTGGTAGCGCGACTCCAGCGCTCTGTGGTGGCCGAGGATCTGATGTATGACGGCGAGCACATGGTTCGCGCCCGAGCTATAGTCCGCGGCCGGGTCGCCCCCGCTGCCTCCCGCCGAACTTACCGACCCTTCGTTCTGTGAGACAATGAATTGGATAAGCTCGATTGCACCATCGATTAACCATCATTTGACAGTTCATAATGTATAACTCGAACTTATTAAGGAGTTCACACATGCTTTTTGACACGCAGGCATTTAAGATCTTCTTAAACAGGTCGAATTATAGGTTTGACATATGATTACGATTACGATTTCCTTGCATAATCTTGGGGCAGAACTCCTTTGTCCTTTCAATGTTTGTTTTAGTTTTTAAGATTGGTACGGAAAAAAATTACTTTTATGAAACAAATACGATAATCCAGTGTGCGGTACTGTGCGAGACAAATGTTTCTCTCGGTGGTCTCGCCACAGGCAAACATGTTCAGTGTTTTTGTGCCCAATCTGCACAAAATGTGCTACACACATCATCACTTACCATCAGGTGAGATCACAATCAAGGGCTAGCTTGTAGTAAATAAATAAAAAAAAAACACTATTTTGGTGGAACCGTACCATATCATCCGTAGTTATGAAACTTATATAAAAGGTCGAATTTTTACATTGAACTTATTTGTTCAACATTTTTTTTTAAATCTAAAATATTCCGTTAATAACTTGTTCCTTAGAGCATTGCTAGGGCTCATATAGTCAGAGGCAACGGATGGCGACGGCTGCAGTTATTTCTGACGTTGGTAACGTGCCGCTCGTATATATGAGCCCTTAGTTGCCGCGTTTAGTTTAGAAGAACCAAGCTTATGACTATTGTACAGACTACAGAGCTAAATCATTATACAATGATTAGTAAAATATACTAACCATGTCTGCTGGATCTGTTTGGTGACAAACTTGCACTAAATGGTCAAGTTGGTACAGCAGTTTCTTACTCGTTGAATGAACCTGTATGTACAGAAAACAGTAAATATATCATCGCACTTATATTATTAAGTACAGATTTCACTCACTATGGCTTTATATTGCGACCGAACTGTCTTTATTTTGTATTGTATGGTGTCGCTTGAATCTTGTCACATGGAAATTACTTCGCTTTCGCATTTTTGTTATATGGCGACGCTTCGCCACGTTGTGCTTTGTGTTGTGTTTGTGTGCGCAACTGACACGAATAGTCGCTCGATGTGAGCACGTAAACAAATCGGAGTATACATAGAGGACAAGTCACTCCGATCCCGTGCCAGAGCGCGCATTTATCTAAATTTTAAAGGAAAAGGTAACTGACTGACTAATCTGTTAATGCACAGCTCAAACCACAAGACGAATCGGGTTGAAATTTGTCATACTAACTTTTATGACGTAGACTAAGAAAGGATTTTTGAAAATTCAACCTCTTAAGGGTTAAAATAGGGATGTGAAATTTTTATGAAAATCGAACTTAACGTAAACTAGCTGTAATGACAGCTAGTTTATATTAAAACATCAAGTACAAAAGGAGAGCTCACCTCAGTATACGCCTGACACATGTGCTCATACAGCTGTCTATGCCTCTGCGCATGTTGCTCGAGAGCGCGCGGGTCTGCGCAGGGCGGCGCGCCCGGCCCGCCCGTCGCCAGCTGTAAGGCCACGGCACACTGGGCGCCCCAACCGCCTACCGCACTCGCATACGCTTCTGCCTTGTGGTGGAACACTACCGACAGCGATAGCACAGCTGAACGCTCCTCCAAACCTACGAATAAATAACATAGAACAAGCAATAATATATAGGAACCTTCTCAATAACTATACATAATATCGAATGCATGATACCGCATTATAATCGTTTATATCGTTATAATCATTAAGTCCAACAGTTTTTCAGTTTTTAAAAAACCCACGACGAACTGCAGTGCTCTATTGTAACCTTTGACTGTGAAACAAAAATTACAACTTCGCAGAAGTATACATAATATCTAAAACACAAAACCGCATCTTTGTCGGCTCAGTAGTTTTTTGCGTGGTGGACTATGGCCAAACCCTTCTCATACCGAGATAAATTTTGTGTTAAGTAATGAGCCAGCAATGGGTTGAAATGATGAGTAAAAAATAAAATCACAACCGCAGCGCAGCGTCTTGGACTATGGCTGTAAAAAATAATATATGTAAGAACCTCCTCAGAAGCTATACATATCTAAAACGAAATACCGCATCTAAACCAGCACATAAGTTTTTAAAAAAATTGGTTACATAGTAAAAAAAAAATCACTATTGGAGCGCCGCGTGGTGGACTTTCTAAGAACATTCTCCCAAGCTATACATATCTAAATTAAAAAAAACCGCATCTAAGGCGTCAGGCAAGAAACTAGCGACAGCTGAGCGACGGCGACAGCAGGGCGATGTGGTCCGAGAGCTGGCGACGAATTTCGGGAATCTAGTCGGGAGTCCCGAAATTGCGAAAAATTGCGGCGAAATATGTCTCCAACTCTCCGAATAATCGCATCGCCCCGCTGCCGCGGTCGCCCCGCCACCGCTAATTTCGTGCCCGTACACTAAAGCGCGAAACACACAGGAAGCGGGCGCGGGTCGGGTCGGGTGTCAGGCGGGTTGAATTCCTTGTATTTATATGGACGACATCACACATCGTCACCCGCCGCGCGCCCGACCCGCGCCCGCGTTCTGTGTGATGTCGTTCATATACGTACAAGGAATTCAACCCGCCTGACACCCGACCCGGCCCGCACCCGACCCGCACCCGCTCCCTGTGTGTTTTGCCCTTAAATCTGCCTAAAGTACGGCCATTTTAAGCGCGGACAAAATGTAAACAAACAAACGAGAGGTCGTTCGCCTAATGAAGGGGTAAACAACACTTTGGTCTTCTGTAAAAAATAATATAATCTATCGGCTCCTTGTACGGAGTCTATCTTTTTATTCTTGTATTGTAATTGATTCATTTGTAATCAACTTTAAAAAAAGGAGGAGGTATAAGCAATTTGACCCAGATGTACCTATGTATGTATTGAGGTACCGTCAAGTTATACGTTTACGTATTTATTAATAATATGTTTGAAGATAAAGCCCGGAATTTTTATCTTAGAAACTAATCACTCGTAGCCGTTGTAGTTTAGTAAACACAAACAGTAGCTATTTTTCAGTCATTAGTAGCAGAATTCGGTTTAGTTTTGCTTCCAATCTGAGCAACTCTGTGATTTGGAAAGTCGATAGATATGATAATTATATTATGTTTAATTCAAAGGCAAAGAAAATAAACAAATGAAGTACTTATTCATGTTTTTATTTAAAAAAAAATCACAAATTCTTAAGGTTCACGTAGCAATTGTGTAATTATTCGCAACATTAATTGATCGTTGATTACTGAACTACTAAGTACATAATATATTTACATACGTTAGTACTACTATAGTACATTATGAATCATGATGTTACGACGCGTAAAATGTTACTTACAACTATGTTTCGGTGGAGAGACGTCACGACTTTTATTATGAAATCCACTGTCGACCACGTAAGCGCGTCTATTCATATGCGCGAAAGAGAAAGTTATAGTTTTGGCGTAGTTAATTAGTTTCGTGAGGGTTTCATAGTGAAGGTGCGTCAATGAACTTTTGTCCGCGCTTAAAATGGCCGTACTATAGTACTTTTTAAGAAATAAGGTAACATATTAAAAAAAAGTAACGATTGCAGCACAGGTTGGTGGACTTTGGCCTTAAAACATATCTAAGAACCTTCTTAGAAGCTACACATATCTAATGCAAAAAACCGCATTATAATCGGTCAAATAGATTTCCACGCACAACCTCTTAGAGCAAACACATATATACCACAGTAAACAGATACAACCAGTATGGAAACTACCTAGAAACGTTCGAAACAGCCTCACTCACACATCCGCACTCGCATCGAACATGCGTTGACGCGGCACTCACTACTGACGGCACTGTGACGGGCGCTTGGGGTCTCGTCGATACGCACGTTTGTGTGAGTGAGCCTGTTTCGAACGTTTCTAGGTAGTTTCCATACTGGTTGCATCTGTTTACTGTGTATATGCCGTAAGTAAGTAAGTAAAAACACTTTATTACACAAACAAATAAAATAATAAAAACAGAGGTAAAACAAATCGTGACAGAATTTACAACTTGTTACGGTGTAAAGGCGGCCTTATCACTATGAGTGATCTCTTTCAGGCAACCTTTTTAAGATATGAGATAAGATACCGTCTCCGTTCCGTCGTGGGTAAAAAGTGAAAAAAAATCAAACACGCGACATCTTAGGGCAAATACATAATATCAAGACGTCTGCATTCCGTCGTGGGTAAAATGACGTCTGTCGATACGATCCGCAGGCGTACATAAGTAACATACGCACTGTTCTGAAATAAGCCAATGATGGAAAAAACCAGGAGCTTTTGTAATAGTATATTACATCGCGCGACCGGGAAGTACGCGTTTTCTGGTCGAGTGTTAGTTAGATACGAGACCAGAAATGCTCTCCCGGTCGAGGTGTGTATAGTGCTTTTCTAAAAGATGAAACAAGTGACTGTTTTTAAATATATTATTATGTAATTAAAAGAAAGTAAATAAAAAAGCAACCTACTTAAAAAATATTAAAAGTTAAATTAGTTATATTTATACTTTTAATTTTTTTGCGCTGTGAGTGTCAGCCCTAAAGGTAATACGGTAGAGTTCCAAATTTAAACTATTTAGGCCAAAGAACATTATAACAAGTTACAAGATATTCAGGAAGAAAGATTCCAAATACAAACTTATCATATGTAATGAAAATACATACATTCTTTACTGGCCTAGGCCGGGAAGTTTAACTTTCGAACTTACAGGGTATGAAATGTGCACATTTCATATCATTTTTTAGAAAATAAAATTACCTGCAGAGAGCTGTTTGTAGGCGCGTTCGAGGCGATGTGCGAGTGCCGTTATTTGCGGTTCCGCGTAATGTCTCTTGTCCGCAAGTCTACGAGCCGCTGCCGTGACGCGCGCGACGCTCGGCCGTCCGCCGCCCGTACATGCGGCTGCAAACCTGGTATTATTATTTGCAACTTTATAAAATATGACTAGCTGACTTGCACTTGTGATTCGTACTAATCGTACGTATCACAAGTGTTCCATAGATACAGGAAATTGCCTGTGATTACGTCCTCTAATGCCGGTTCACGCCCTTAGCGGCCTAAAATAATAATAATCAATCAATCCATCGATACGATACGTATCAATATGTAATCTTTCGATACGTTACATAGAGCAATAATTATTACTGCTGCCGCTGTAGCAGTCATCTAATGATGAAATGACTGTTGGTCGCAAGATATAACATAACCGGATATAATGCTCGGTTAAAATATAGAAGAAGTATTTAGCATTAGAAAACATTAGCAAGCGTTAGAATGCAATTCCTTCCGCAAAAGATGTCGAATGAAAGCTAGAGGGGCGTTGGGTTAAAATAAAGAAAACGTATTTAGCAATAGAAACTCTGGCAATGCAGTTGATTTTAGGAAAAATATCTTTCCAAAAAACCGACTTCCAAAGCCACTGTAAAGTAAAAAATAATTTTGATTTCTACACACTATGTTGAAGTCGGGCGAGCCCGATGCGTCAACTATGCCTATCTTTGTTATACTCGCCCGACTTCAACATAGTGTGTAGAAATCAAAATTATTTTTTACTTTACAGTGGCTTTGGAAGTCGGTCTTTTGGAAAGAATTTTTATTTTTAACTTTTTAGTGTACTCTAAATCCCCACGGCTTAGGGGCGCAGTACCCTGCAACATCAGAGTTGAAGAGTTAGGACTTGGTTTTAAGTATGAAGTTGTTGCTTGACACCTACCTACAATCTGAATTCACCATTAAAAATCCTAAATTACTATGTTTAAGGAGTTCTGTACCCTGCAGCATCAGGGTTGAGGAGTTGGGACTTGGGTTCAAGTATGAAGTCGTTGCTTGACACCTACAATATGAATTCATCATAAAAATATCCTAAATCGCTATTTTTTAGGAGTTCTGTACCCTACAGCATCAGGGTTGAGGAGTTGGGACTTGGGTTCAAGTATGAAGTCATTGCTTGACACCTACAATATGAATTCATCATTAAAAATCCTAAATCGCTATTTTTAAGGAGTTCTGTACCCTACAGCATCAGGATTGAGGAGTTGGGACTTGAGTTTAAGTATGAAGTCGTTGCTTGAGACCTACAATATGAATTCATCATAAAAAAAATCTAAATCACTATTTTTAAGGAGTTCTCTACCCTACAGCAGCAGGGTTGAGGAGTTGGGACTCAGAGTTGTATTGTATACACGTAACTTGATACCTACTATATGAATTCACCATCAAAATTTCCTAACTCTCTAGTTTGGAGGATTTCATGTAGTACGGTACACCTACAGCATCAGGTTTGAGGATTTGGAGTCAGAATTTTTTATGGGACCACCTCGCGAGCTTCCTCTAACCAGTCAAAAAATTTTTTTTTTAAATTGGTTTAGAAACCACGGAGATATGCACCGACATACATTTAAAAAAAAAACATATGCGCCGAATTGAGAACCTCCTCCTTTTTTGGAAGTCGGTTAAAAAAGATATTCCGTCCGAAAAAAATGTCGAATAAAACATAGAAGACGTATTTGGCATTATAAAACCTGGCAACTGGATTAATAGGGACTTGCAATACCTAACCACTACAGCCCAATAACGTCCCACTAATGGGCACAGGTCTTCACTCTCATAGGAGAGAGGGAATTAGAGCTTAGACCCAACACGCTGCTCCAACGCGGGTTGGCTAGCTTTAACGAACGATTATCATGCGTGATAATAACCGGGACCGACGGCTTAACGTATTCTCCGAGGCACGGGGGTGAAACACCGCCAACTTTCTAACCCCGGGCTAGTACTGAGAATTTCTAGTCAGAAAAACCCAATACTTAATTATGGCCCGACCCGGGACTCGAACCCGGGACGTCGTCGGCCGCAGCCAAACATGCCAACCACTAGACCAACGAGGTAGTTACCTAACATTTAAGTTTATTTACTCGTTATTATTCCTACGTAATTTACACGTGACAGATTTGTCAAGAGATGCCCTCGACATTTGCCTGGAAAACTTTACCTGTTTTCTTAAATGAATAAATGAAATAACATGAAGGCGTAAAAAGGACTCAAAGGGACAAAAGTTTGGAACCCACACAGTTTTGGCTTCAAGCTTTTGTCAAGCCTACACAGTTTCGTTATACCATATTTGTTGCTCGTAGTCTCGTAGCTACCAGTATATAAGGCTGAGATTCGGTTGGTACATGTCAATTGTCAAGGGTCTACCAACTCTTGCGGTCGCCAATCTAGAGGTTTTAAAACGTTTTTTGATAGTCAATTAAAGGGTGCCCTAAACTCAGTGCAGTGAAATACAATACAATAAGTATTACATACCGTGAGTACAATAGTATTTTTTATACGCGCTGTATTTTCGGTAGGCAACGGGGAGAAAGCGGATCCGCGGTTGCGATATGCGATATGCTCAGAAAACATTTAATACGTAATGTATAAAATGTTTTCTGTGGCGAGCGGAGAACGCGGTGGATCCGCAAGTGTCATTAGCAGATCCACAATAGCATTTTCCACTCATGTAGCGGGAGCTGATACGGGCGGGTCGGCGTATTCCTCTGCGCGAAATGCTGCGTATTTTTCACCGCTTCCGCTCACCGCTTCCCACTGAGAATGCAGCGTTAAGAGATTCAATCGCAGAACTCAAAATAATTTAAGGTACAAATTTTTTTCTTTGGGCGTCACTATTTGGACCTGATCGACGGATCCTGTATGCTATATTTTCTGTAAGTACCTAATTTTTGTCCTATTTATGTTACCTAACTTTGAAAGTACCGTGTTTGGGAAAAGTGTGCGCTAGTCGCTTCCGGGTCGTGACGCCACATAAGGCTTCGCCTGAAAATCAGCGCTGCAGTTATCATATACTGCAGCAACATGCTGCAGCTGCAGGTAGTAGCCTTTTTAGAGAATACACGCAGCAATTTATTTTTGTAGTTATTTTATAAAATACATCTTGTATTTTAGTAAGTAATTATTTTGTAGTAATAATTTTTCATTTTTGTGTTTCTTTTCATGTTATCCGTGTAAAACTAAATAAACATTCATTTATTGTTACTTTTCAAAAACATATTCATACTTTTACTGCTTGTTGAAAAAATAATTCTTTAACTACAACTTCTCTTTGGGGCCTTGTTTTAAGTCCCGACCGAATACTTAAAGTAACAAAAGAGTATTCATATTGTTACAAGAATAATCGGATCAAAAATAAAAAATTGTGTTTAATATAATTAATTAAAATTGTTTTATAATTCAAAAAAGTAAAGGCTGAATAGTCCAGGCTGGGAATTAAGAGCTAGGACCTAGAGCCATGAAGGCAATTTTTTTTAAAACGCGCTATTAATTGCCGCCAAAAATCTCGAAATAAGTACGGGTGTAAGTTGTAAAGTTGCATCGAGCATCATCAAGTTTAATTCAAAACATTGTTTCCAACGACCCTTTTTGGATTTTATAATATTATTGTGGATTATTTATAAAGCATAGTCTGCCAATTACAATATAAGTGTGGATTTTTAATCAATACAACATAGCCAACTGATGTATGCAGAGGTAATTAAAAATTAGTAAAAGGAAATCCCTTTAGCAGTTAAAATTAATTGACTCTACATGAACTAAATGTGTTTATCTACCTTGTCAGTTTCTTAACAATTTGGATTTCACTATAACTACAAGTTACAACTACATCCACTTCCTTTTATAATTATTGAAATTAATAATTACAATAATATCATATAAATCCTCTATGTTTTACGTTTTCTTATCTTATTAAGAAGACAGAGCTAATTTGCATGCATGGGCTATTTTTATCCCGGGATGATAATAAAAACTTCATAATTGGATTCCAATGCGGTTTTCACGAACACAGTGACATTTATTTTATCTATAGACTATAGGATTAGCAAGTGGGTGTGAGAGTTAGCCAGTTAGTATTAAATATTTATATGGAAAAAAGGGATCCCTTTTTTTAACTAAAATAGATATCATCAGGACGCGCGGTAGCGTGTCAAAACCAAGTTTAAAAAAAGAAGGAAGTACTTCAAAGAACTGGCGAGCAGCACCGTTTGTACTATGACACGAACCATTTGGAGCCACTTTTGACCCCCTCATAACTCAAAAACTATTTCACATAAACATGTCAAATTTGGTATAAATTTACGTTTCGGGTTAAAACTCGTACATACCTAGCATGCTCTTCCTGAAGGCGTTTCGCAGAGGTGCATGACCTGCCAATCTCAACGTAAGTAGCCAGGAATGCCGTCCGGTGATTCACTATCCATTCCAGCATCTAGAGGAACAAATACCTACTGTTATCTTAGTCATCAACAGGCTTTTACCCACTAATGTAACATCGATACATCTCAACAAATACGATATAAGTACATTATGGTACAAGTGTGTAATGTTGGCGATTACCGCTGAGGCGCCATTGAGCCCCGAGCCGTTAAGATAACCGAGGACGGTAATCATCAATACACACGTGTATCATACGACGTTTTTGAACACACTTGTGAAGAAAATAATACTAAAAAATAATTTTATTTAGTAGATAAAATAAAAACTCTATAACTCACTTGTGAATAATAATAATGAAAAAGTCACAGTTTGATTATAGGTGTCAGTCATTATGTGCCTATTTGCGGTGAAATTAGAGCCACTTTATGAGCAAGTGTGTTGAAAAATATATAACTATTTGAAAAATTGCCTCTTGCTTGTACTCTCTTGGTCATAAAATACCACTACAGAATACCTCTCAAAGTATTATTCAAGATACCACTCTGATATATTCAGTTAGGAAGAAAGTTTAACTAAAACTGTTGTTTAATTCGATGGGTCCAAAATTTTAGTTAAATATTCGTTTTTCATACTTTTTTAAATTATTTAATATAAAAAGAGGCATATACTACAAAAACTTAAGAAATGACGCAAATATACTTTTAAGTTGCTCATAGGACATGGCTGGTTATTGATACGTGATTTCGATTTTTGTTGATTTTGCAGCCAATGTTCAAACATAGACAAATCGATAGAAAACATCAAACCCGGTTTCCCCACGGTTTCGGTTGTCTCACGTTGTAACGCTATATTAAACGTCCCGGAACTGAGATAATCGTCGTCAAAGTTAGAGGTTTTAATAATCTTAGAATATCTCGGTTGCTAGACATAATAGCAGATAATGGCCAAGAACTTTTATTATTTATTAACTAACTTTGTTTATTTTAACGTTTTTGAAAGTTTAGCCAATCTTTGGAAAGTATCCACTATGAAAAACCAAAATGGCGTACTTCTACTTTAAGGAGTTTTATTTCGTTTCAGTAAAATAATGATACTTTGACAGAGTGCGAGCTCAAATCCTGTCAATTATACAAGCTATAATTATAATGAGGACTTCATTGATTTACTATGTAGCCTTATATAAGCTACTAAAATTACACTCACTTTCAAGGAAGGCTGGAAGATTTTGTACAAAAATAAAATAAATAAAACTGTTAATTAATTTTAATGAAATCAGTTGTTATTGTAAGATTTTATACATTAGCGAGAAAGTAATTTAAAGGAAAGTACACCTATTTGATTAAGTTTGCAACTTCATAGAACACACACTATAGTTGTTTGCTTAAAATTGTTCTTTAAGCACATTAATTTAATTGGCGCTACCTTTTCGCAGTCCTGTTCAAACAGCCTGAGCTGGAAGCACTGGTCGAGCTGCATCTTCTTGTGTTGCCACAGTTTGTGCGCGTGCGCGTGCGCCGACCGTACGGCTGACAGCTGCGCCCGCAAGGCGGCGGGCGAGCCGCAGTGGAACGCGGCTTCCGTGGCCGCACCGCCGCTCGCCTCCGCGTATGCCGCCGCGGCTGACTCAAGCCGCTGAACCACGCGTTCGCCTGTGCCATACAAACACGGATAGTTTAAAGTGTAATTTTCTTTGAGGGAAATTTCATATCTTCAATATGTAAAGTACTTTTCCTCCGTGGCCCGTTAGTTTTTCCACCCTGTATTATACTTTTCAATTAAAATTTATAAACCATACTACATGCTAAACGGTATCATCATCAGTATAAGTGAGAGTGGGGCGCGTCTTCGTGGATCGATCAGTCTATATCTACGGACCTTTTTTGTTGGCGAGAATGAAATTACCCTAGCTACGAACAAACCCTACCTTAAACTATACACAATCAGAATACACATAGACTTGCTGTAGTATACGATGAAATTGCTTAATTTACCTAAACGAGTTAATGGGAGCCTTAAATACATGATCATTGATCATTATAGATTGAATTCGGGTAAATAATTTAAATAAAATAAAAGAGTACATATTTCGGGTATGAATAAGAATATCGAGTTACTTCGTATATCTGCTAGTTTATGATTGTTCAGTTATTTTTCAGCTTGATCTATTTTTACTTTGTTTTTCGTCTATTTGTCCGTCTGTCATAAGTCAGGACTAACTTCTGAAATACCGTCTTAATATTTTTTTTATGTAATTATTTCTTGTGTGTACATGTATCTACTCCAAAATGGACCACAAAATTAGATAAGAAATCTGGGCTATTTATTTATCCACATAAATTTCGTAACGCATGAATAAAATGCAGTTTTCACTTTTACTTTGTTAAACACGCCACTTCGTATGTATGTACTGTAATATTAAAAAAAAAAAACGTACGGCCAGAATCGGAAACTCGCAAACAATCAAAGCACATGTCGACTCGCCAACATCCTTCGGTGTGTTATGATTATGAAACAAACAATCGTTTGCAACATTGCACTGAAACTTGAACACTCCACGAACGGAGACTGCAATAAACACGATAATTATACACGCAAACGAGGCACATACAGTATTTTAAAGAAGAGCTAAATTTGACTGAGCATATCGAAGAAACATAAACAGTGCTCTTGCACTTTATGCAAGGCGCTTTTGCCTTCGCTTCGGTCCATTCTTTTTACCATTCTACCGGTCCAAGTCACTCAGGCGTAGGGAGTCACGATATAATGCTTAGTAAATTTTTGACATACGGTATAAGTACTACAGCAAGTTTTTTTTAATTTCTTTTTAATGAACATCGCGTGGTTTCCTATGCAAAGGAAATCATATTTTATATTAGCTACGATGAATAGACGCGACGTTAATTTTCACGGCGTGACATTGCAAAACAGTTTTGTTAGGTAATATTTAAAAAGGAATTAATTAAAACTGTGATGACTGGTAGCGTTTCACGGTTGCTTTAATACCACTCTTTTTGAAGTAATAACTATGTAAATGTAATATTATGTCTGAGCGCCAATTGGCTACTTTCGGTTTTTAGCAGCTTGGCTTCTATCTTGTCTTATGGAAGTATGTGGACATCAATTGCCACTATATGTCCATCTGGTCTGTGTAGAGCCCAAAGGAAAGGATATCAAGTGATAATAATATGTAAAAAAAAGCGATCGGCTGAGTTTTTGCGGGCTCTTCTCAGACTAGGCTCTTTTGGAAACCTTGTAATTTTAAAGATACCGTAATTAATCACCATGATGGCTTTAGGTTTATTGAAGATTGTTTCAGTAAATTTGAATAAGTAAAGATCTTTTAACTTAGACTTTGGATCTTACCTTGAGCTTCTAGTTCATCCACTGGCACTTTCGCAAGCCTCTTGTTGATGTCTGCATGCGCGTCTATAGCCCTCCTCGCGCCCGTTACGTCATCGGCAAAGTCCGCTCGAGCCACATCCTCTTGCAAATCGTCCAAACGGTCTAACAACTCGCCTGCTTGCCACATTAACTCTTCTAAGGCCTATTATAAAAGTAATTAAAATTATCGATATCAACTACTATTCACTTCAATATTCCAAAAAAAAACTTTTAAATAATTAATAATTAAGTTAATTGAATCCTTAATAATAATTAAGGATTCCATTTTCTTTTCGTAAAACTAGTGGAGCTCGCGACTTTGCCAGTGTGGAATTCGATTACAACTAACCGTGCGGGAACTTTTGAATTTTCTGGGATAAAATGTCATACATAGTATAAGCTATCTTCTTTTCTCAATCTCTATTCCAAAAAGCCAAATCAGTTCAGGCATTGTCGCGAGGAGTAAAAACATACAAACTTTCACAGTAAGATAGCATACAATAATTTTTAAAACATCACAAACGTTTCCACTTTGCCAAGTTCTTATTATATTTAAATCATATCTTATTATCTTAAATCAATCATTTAGACTAACCAATCGCAGGTCTATCCATTGCGCATGATCATATTGTAAGGTGCCATCTAAATCTGGTGTCAACTGTGAACTATCTATCACTTTGGGAAGGGCTTCTAAACTGATCATGGTAGTCTGAAAAATAATATACATTAAGTTATAATTTATATAAATTATTAATTAGCTTTATCGATGATTAGCATTTTCACTCGAGTGGATGAAAAACACTGTGAATATGATCAGTTGTGCGAGTCCACCTTGAAAAACATACTAGTAGAATTGCACTGTAATATAGATAACTGTTTGTTTGTAAGTTATGTAAAAAAAATTGATATCGGCCATGGCGGCCAATCTTCACACATCTGCACGTATTTATTTTATGGAGCACAAGTGTGTGCGCAAAGACAAGAATTGCTATGTCCTTGCTCCATAGTCTGAATAGAGAGCAATCTGATACACAGGAAAAAGATCAGGAGCAGGAGTAAATAATAATCTATTATATAACCTGTTCATATACCTCAAACTTATATTTATGTGCTCCTATTGTCGTGCGTTGCTTTTGCCAGAAGTTGTCAGGCTTCACTACAAGTGCCTGATGGACGGATGAAGAGAAGTGCTCTTGCAATACTTTTAGTATAGGTTTTATTGCTGCCCATGCTGAACCTCGCATGTCAATTAAAATTATAAAGCCATGGGATCTGACAGTATCACTGAAAAAAATATGTAAATGTTGAATTCCACAGATATATATTTTTCTGTTAGTCTTTGTTGCATTATTGTAAACACCGAATGCCCATGGGGCAATCAGATAGAACATAAAAGCATAGTTATTTTGTTATTCTTAAATGCTATAGAATTCTTTCATAGTGCTTTTAGCTAGTGGGAGTGCTGATTGTGTTTTATTATCTTGAATATGTATTTAGTAGATGCCTATCAACAGGCCTTCGTTTGGGGGCTCCTTGGGGAATGGCATAGCTAGAGATGTTTAAGTTAAATGTTATGAGTTAGCTTTCACAGTATGGAACCTTTACTCTTTTATAATTTCCTTTGTAATTATTTACACTGTGTGCGATAAGTCTTGTTTATCTGAACTGTTACATGATTATTGTAACTTGATTTAGTATTTTAACTGGCACAGGGCAAAGTTGTGATTATCAAATTCGAAACAATAACAGTTATTGTAATTGACTGAATTAAAGGTATTTTCCTACTAACTTCTACAACTATGCATTTTGGTCAGAAGTGATCATCATATTGTGACTATCAAACTAGCTGCTGATTGGATCTAGATGAAAAGTTTTCCTTATTCAATTCCATTCGATAGATTATGTGCCAAAAGACAAATATCTTAAAATCCCAAGAAAAATATTGCAGTGATACCTCAAGAATTATTCTGCTTACCTAGGTATGCTAATTAGGTAATGAAGCAAGCGTCGATAGTCATCTGGCGTGACGCGATCGCGCCTCGAGTTTGCGGGGAACCATATGATAGGCCCGCCGCGTCGGTCGCGACCACCGGTGAGCGAAGCAACCCTCTCTTGTAGGAGGGGTAATACGTCCAGTGCACGCGCTCCCACCTCCATCACTGGCCCTCTTAACAGAGGCTTTGTGACGAGCCTGCTTTGGGGAAAAAATTACTTAAATCCTAGAGTTTACATTTTGTTGTACAATCTTTAAACTAAAATGAGTAATTTAAACCTAACTAATGAACAACTAAATAAGTCAGCACCGCTAAGGGGGTGAAATGGAGATTGTATGTTTTTGAAGTTAGTAAGCAATTTTACGAAAATCCACATCAAAGGGGGTTGACATTAACCCGTAATTAATTGGAGGTTGACGGGGGGTTAAGTTAAGTTTTTGACGTTAGACATGAAAATCGGCATTAAAGTTTCTTAAACAAAAAAGACTATTTAAGCAAATGGGGTGAAATGAGGGTGGGTAGCAGAAAATTTCATCATATACCTACTCATAGAAAATCAAAAGTTGTACGCGGACGAAGTCGCAGCCGACCACTAGCAATACACAAAAACACAATAGAAAAATCATTTGAAAATATTCATCTTTCAGGAAAAAAAACTGTTATTACATATACATAGTCCTTACATATTATGAAATTGGCGTTTTGTCGTACTGGCCGATTTGATCTCAAAATATATCTCTTCTTTGGATAGGAATTCCAATTTCAAATTTATACAGCTACATGCTTTTGTGTTTTGAAAACCCTAATTCATTTGTTTTTTCCTCTTTTGGTTTTTTATTTGCGTCACTCGGTTTACAAAATGGAAAACTTTAAATATCGCGTTATTTACGAGTACGAGCTCCATCGAACCACCACCACCTGCAACAGTGCTGCAGAAACGGAACGAAGGATTAATGATGTGTATGGCGGCGGTGTCGCAAAAGAAAACTCAGTGCGTTTTTGGTTTCAACGTTTTCGTTCTGGAAATCTCGACCTGCAGAACAAACCCCGTGGCCGGCCGGAGACCAAAGTTGATAATAATTAATTGAAGGCTATTGTGGAAGCGGATCCATCGCAAGCCACGTCCGAGCTAGTTGCAGGCTGCGGTGTTAGTGATAAAACTGTTTTAATCCACTTGAAGCAAATTGGGAAGGTGAAAAAGCTTCAAAGGTGGGTACCTCATGAATTGAGTGCAGCAAACCGTCAAACGCGCGTCGACTGTTGCGTTATATTACTCAACCGGCACAATAATGAAAGGATTTTAAATCGAATTATTACCTGTGATGAAAAGTGGATCCTGTACGTTAATCGGAAACGCTCATCGCAATGGCTGAACCCTGGCGAACCAGCTAAATCCTGCCCCAAGCGAAAATTGACTCAAAAAAATTACTTGCGAGCGTTTTTTTTTTATATGTATAGCGAGCAAACGAGCAGACGGGTCACCTGATGGTAAGTGATTACCGCCGCCCATGAACATTTGCAGCACCAGAGGAACCGCCAATGCGTTGCTGGCTTTTAAGATATTTGTTTATCCGCCCTTTGAAGAGCCCCATATTATAATCATGAGGGAATACAGTAGATGGAAGCTGGTTTCACAATTTGCGAGTACGTGGCAGAAAAGACCTGGAATAACGGGTGGTGGATGAGGACCAGGCATCCAGGTGGTGAGGATGAAATTTTTTTCTGCGACGTAGGGTGCGACTGGAGAACACGGAAGGTGGTATTAGATTGAATAACTCCTCGGAGCACTCCCCATTGCAGAGACGATAGAACACACAAAGAGAACTAACGTCTCTTCGGTGCTCTAGGGACTCCAACGTGCAAGTAATTTTGGGATCATCTACGAGTCGAACTGCCCGCCTTTGTATCCGGTCAAATGGAAGGAGCTGGTACTGGGGTGCTCCGGCCCAGAGGTGAGAGCAGTACTCCATGTGGGGCCGAACTTGCGCTTTATACAGCAGAAGCCTGTGTTTAGGCGCAAAGTATCTTTTCGCTCTGTTGAGCACCCCGAGTTTTTTGGAGGCTAGTTTGGCTTTACCTTCCAGATGTTCACGGAACTGGACTTCGTTCGATATACTAACACCGAGGATCCCAATGCTGTTAGATGGAGTCAGGGGAGTGTTCTGGAAGAGAATAGAGGTGGTAAAGGGGGTCATCTATACATCCATCAAAACTTTCGCATTTATAATATTGGTAAGATTTAAAAAAATCGACTTTATGTTCCTCCCTTACAAAACGCCAATTTCTTATGTAATGGCCTAATATTAACAGACTTTAAAAAAATAGGAAGAGGTTCTCAATTCGTATTTTTTGGCGATGTTGCTCCATAACTCCGTCAAATCTACACCTACTGATTTCAATAGTTTTTTTTTTTGAAAGAACGTATCGTCATGTTGGTCCCATTTAAATTTGGTAAATTTGTTAATATCTTCGGATATGGAGCGCGCGTGACGAAGATGGAGTGAGCGTGACGCGTAGAGTTTGCGTATCTTTTTATGCCCGCCCGACTTCAACATACTCGTAGTGTGTAGAATAGAAATCAAGATTATTTTTTACTTTACAGTGACTTCAGAAGTCGGTTTTCCTTTTTTATGAAATTTATATGAAAATCGAACTTACCGTAAGCGAAGCTACAGGCAAAAGCTGGAGTATTATACGATAAGAATTTTGTAAGTAGTTACACGTATACAATTTTTTGGAAAAGAATACAAAGAACTTTCACTCACAAATTGAAGTTCAGTCATTCACCCATACATAAAATATATCATACAAATATGTCATTATATATAAAATATATACATACGAAGTGGAGAAAACGAATGGCCTACGGAGGAAAAGTATTTTAAATATTCAAGATATGAAATTTCACTAAAAGGAAACATACCATTATTTTTTAAAATAACAATATCTGCCTTCAATCATTTTTTTAAAAGCTTACCTGAGCCGGGACGACATCGAGATCGACACAACTAAAAATGCAAAATAAAATCAAGTTACTATTTTATTAAACCAATCAATAGGGTCAATGATAAGTATAAAACCTCTCAAACAAACATTGGTGAGAATTCTGTTGCACGCCATCTCTAAACTAAACTAAAATGACAGGTCTATTTATATTGCTTTGTCTTTCAATATACCCCCGGCGGAAAGAGGCCGCAATAGATTCAGAGCTGTCATTTTAGTTTAGAGATTGTGTTCAACAGAATTGGCCACATTGTAATTTAAAATTAAGGAAGACCATGAAATTCTATTGGAGTAAGTAGCTATTGAAGTAACCCGAAAAATATGTTTGGTACATATTCTATATCCCTACTATATACTCTGCCTGGTGTTCTAAGTAAATTAATTTAAAAAAAAAATTGGCAGTCTAGAGACTGCCGATAGAAATGAAAACGAACATTTAATATTTTATTTTTAATTATTTTCTAATTTAAAAATAAAATATTTTTAAATTAGAAAATAATTATAATTATAATTATAATTATATTAAGGTTTATATTTTAATTATTCAAATATAATTATTTCCTCTATTCGAAATTAAACTTTAATGCCTTAGTTTAATTTCGAATGGAGTATATTTATATGTTCGCGAGCATATCGGTCACGCGAATCTATATTTTTACCCCATACCAAAAAGTGCTCACCGCGCCTAAAGAAGTTTTCACTTCAATAATTTAAATAAATAACAGGTTACTGGTTAGGATGTTAGTTAAAGATAGGATAATATAGGTGCGATGGTTTTCCCTAACTTTAAGATACAACGTTTGTTTGAGAGATTTAATTCTCATCGGAGACCTTATCGATTGGTTCAATAAAATAGTGACTTGTTTATTTTTTGCATTATAAACTCGCCGGCATATTTAGCGGAACATAAAAAAAGGTCCATAAATAAAAATATATGGTTTTATTTTAAAATCTACTTAGGTACTGTACTTCTTTTGTTATTTAAAGTTTCATTTGTTTTACTTAAAACAGATTTTGCGAGTAAAGGCTATTTGTGAAAAATTTTTCATGTAACCAGGCAAAGTGAAATTTAATATTAAAATAACAATTAATTAAATTAGAAAAATGGTTATTAATATCGCGTATTTCCTCCACGTGCTCTTATTAAAGTTTCTACCCGTCTAGGCATACTGAGAATGATGTTATCGATGGTCTCCTG
Organism: Erebia aethiops; assembly: GCA_923060345.2. NCBI lineage: Eukaryota > Metazoa > Arthropoda > Insecta > Lepidoptera > Nymphalidae > Erebia > Erebia aethiops. Next base: position 5,358,668 of record OV281079.1, on the reverse strand, counting down.
GGATAGTCTCCGCCATTCCTCAACTACGGCGATTCGCAGTTCTCCCACGTTGGCAGGAGCTGGAATTCTGGACTTAACTTTTCTTTTCAGCAAGTCCCAAACGTGCTCTATTGGGTTCATATCCGCTGATCTCGCCGGCCACTCCATAACAGTGATATTCACATCATTAAGATAAGCTTGAGTTACCCGAGCGGTATGCGGCCGAGCATTATCCTGCATAAAAACAAAATCGTCACCGATATATGGGGCAAACGGTACGACATTTTCTTCTAAAACTTCTCTGATATAGCGGTCTGCAGTCAGACTCCCTCTGTCAATCACTACCAAGCCTGTGCGAGCTCCCAAACAAATGCCCGCCCAAACCATTATTGATCCGCCACCGTATGCAACTGTAGTTTCAAAATTTGTGAATGTATCGTTCTCCTTTGCGTCTGTATATATTCTTTGCCTGCCGTCAATTTGATTTAAGTGAATTCTGCACTAAACAATACCTTACTCCATTGGTCCGCGTTCCAAAGTCGATGATTTACCTCGAGCCTTGGAGCCTTGGCGGGCACAAATGAACCCAAACCAGCTTCTTCGAGCCTTCTTCGTACCGTACGCTCACTTACGGTTACACCCCGCACTGCTTCTAACTCATGTCGGGCTTGTAAGGCCGTCAAACGGGGGTTCCTACGTACACGAAGCCGAAAGAAACGATCATCCCTACTCGAAGTGCGTCTTTTTCTTCCTTGTCCTGCTCTTCTCACATAAGTACCGGTCTCCCTGAACCGTTGGATACTGCGATGGATCGTTGAAACTGGTCGACGAAGATCTCTGGATATCACTCTGTAGGTTTGACCATTTCTTCGCATTTCGAGTGCCCTGGCAATCTCCGTTGGGGCTAAGTCAAGCATAATTCAGTCATAAACTCCAGAAAGATACGCGATTTAAAAACTAACAAAAACAGTATTTCAATGAAATTTTAAATCAAACTCAGAAGGAAGAAATACTCGAAGTACGCTCCAGATAAGGTGTATTTGAATAAAATTAAAACAATTGCATAAAATGTGATGTTCAGTTGTTCTCTTAATTTGAAAATATTTATTTTTAAATTAAATGACGTATAAACCAGCCAGCAACCTTATATGATACTGATATCAAACCTTTTTTTATGTTCCGCTAAATATGCCGGCGAGTGTAGTTAGATAGATACCCGGCTCAGAGCTTTTAAAAAATGTTTCAATGCAGATATTCTTATTTTTAAAAATAAAGGAATGTTTCTTTTGAGTGTATCATATCTTCAATATAGTACTCACAATATTCTAGGAATTAAAAGACTATTAGGTTAAAAAAAGGTGATTAACCAATCAGCTACTCGTGTTAAGTCTAAATCCAATAGATTTAAAAATAAAGACTCTTGGGATCTTGTAATAATATTTTTGATGACTCAAAAATTGGACACAGAGTCATTGAAGGACTGGGAGGAACAGCCATACCGAGACAACTCCGAAGACATGCCCATCTCGAAAGATACACAGAAGTTACTTACTATCGCACCCATTGCAATCATGTCTACACGAGAAAGGCTTTCCACTACTAAGTACTTCCATGATACAACGGCAGAAAATGAAACTGACATATTTCAGTCTTCTCACCTTAAAGCAACTGCTTCACAATTCTGCACTTATTGTAAAGTCGATGGCCACCATATACAAAACTGTAAAGATTTTTTTGAACAACCCGTAGAAGAGCGAAATTACTTTGTAAAACAGAATATATTATGTTTCAATTGTTTATTTCCAAACCATAGCGTCTTATGTAAAAATAAGATAAGGTGTCACACCTGTCTAAGAAATCATCACTTACACCAAATTCCTCAAATTATGGAAGAAAAGAAGAAAGAGAGTGAAGAAAATGACCTAGAACAAAAAATTACAAACGCACATTTCTCAATGGAACACGCGGGTCATAAGGTGTTACTACCAACAGCACAAATAATAGTCAAGGCGAGCGATGGTGCAAAATTCACATTTCGTGCTCTAATCGACCAAGGGTCCGAGGCTTCATTTGTGTCAGCGAGAGCCGCAGAACTATTGAACTTGGCAAGAACCAACATCAACGGTGTAGTATCTGGATTGGGAGAAGGCACTAAGTTTCCAATTAAACATTTAGTTAACATGGCGGCCACTTCAGTATTTGATGAGAATAAGGAGATTCAAATTTATGCTTACATATTGAAGAATATATCTACAACCTTACCCTCCAAGCATGTTAACATCAATTGGACACAACCTCAAGACATGCAATTGGCAGACTCAACCTACTGCACTCCAGGCAGAATCGACATATTGCTCGGTGCCGACGTCTTTCCTCGAATCATAGAAGAAGGTATCATGAAATTTTCGGACGGCATAGTGGCACAAAAGACAACTTTAGGTTGGATAATCTCCGGTCAGCAAGGAGCTAAGTCTGTAACATCCGAAACAGATCACCACGTATTTACATTATACTGCTGAGGAAGTTCTGGAAAATAGAGACCGAAGTGTACAAAAAGAAAGCATTACTAACAAAGGAAGAATGTACAAAACCACAACGAAAAGAGAAGATAATGGAAGATATACAGTGCACTTACCCTTAAGACATATAAAGAAGAAATTCCAAAAGGATGAGAATTCGAAAAAGGAACACACTGAGGTAATTGAAGAGTATCAATAGAAGGGTTATATGAAAAGGTCAGATACACCAGATAGCAAACTCGTAATTTATTTACTTACCTCACCTAACGCTTATACGTGAAGACAAGGATATTACGATGGCTCGTGTGGTATACGATGCTTCTGCAAAAGGGAATAATGGTCGATCCTTAAATGACACCATGATGGTTGAGCCTGTTCTACAACCTGATCTTCGAAGTCATCATCAGGTAATATGCGTCATGAAAACTATAGTGAAGATGTATAGAATGGTAAACATGACTGAAGCCATACATATTTACAATGGATCAGTGGAGAGATACTATCAATGAAGACATGTAATGCTACAACTTAACGACGGTGTCATTCGGTACAGCTGCAGCACCTTTTTGAAGCGTCCGAACTTTAAATCAGCTTGCCAATGAAAAAAAAGGCATTTTATGGTTGTTTTGATGACAAGCAATGAAAATGTAGAACTAATCAAATAAATGTGTGAAGAAATAAAAAATCCAACAAAGGGGATGGTTTGAAATGCAAAAATGGTTGAGTAATTCAGAAGAAGTTTTAAATTATGTACAAGGAGGAAATAATAGAACAAAGGATGAAATAGAGATAAAACTAGACAAAGTGGTAAAGATTCATTTAAGATTTACCTGAGGTGAGAGGTCCCATGACGAAGAGATCCATTCTCTCAGATGTCTCCCGCTTGTCGATAGTTAGCACCAATTTTAGTCCCTGCAAAGGTCTTAATTCAAAAACTGTGGCTTTTCAATTTAGGGTCGGATGATGAATTACCGACAGAGCTAAAGGAACCGCTGCCCATTTTGCACGGAACATTTGCAGCACTAGAGGAACCGCCAATGCATTGCCGGCTTTTGAGAAATGTTTATCCGCCCTTTACTTTACTTGAGAGTTGTTAACAGAAGCCTCGCAACTGATAGACCAGTTGCTGACAAACATTTGTGGTAAATAGAGTAGACGATATCATACGCGTATTGAATAACAGATGCTGAAGACATGTGCAGACTACAGATAATCTCGCCGACATTGCAACGATAAGAACTAGTCGACAGTTGCAATATAGTAGAAACAGATCTGGAACTGTCATCATACTACGTTAGAAGAAAGACCAATGTGGGAAAGATTTTCAGAATTATTAAAAATGAAACTAGCTTACTGTTGAAGAATGAAAAAGACTGAAAAAACAACCGAAACAAAAACAAAATATGTATATTTTTTTATCTAAAAGAAAATAGAAATCATGTTAGATGATATAAGATAAATGGGGCTGATTCTGTAGTGCACAATCTCTAAACTAATCTAAAATGACAGCATTAAAAATATTGCTAACCCTTTTATAATACTTACTTTCTGCAGAAAGGGACAAAACTGTGTTGAAGCTGTTATTTTAGTTTAGTTTAGAGATTGTGTTATACAGAATTGGCCACACTTATCAAAATGTAGTTTACGGAAGGGAAATTGAAGACCTTAAAAGGGATGGAACAGTAAAGAAACGAAGTTCTCTTAGGACATACGCACCTTATTTAGATGGGAAGGAAATTGATAGGTCTAGATGGAAGACTAGAAAATGCTTCTGTGATGGAGGTGAAGGAACATACATTTATATTTCCATCCAATGAGCACATAACTACACTTTTGTTAAGAGAACCTCACACAAAAACACATCAGGGTGGTATGCAGCTTATGAAGGTTTATGTTAGAAGCAAGTACTGGTTCATTTGATATAGGGTATTAAAAAAAGAATACCACTGGAACTAAATTTGAATAAAGAATTGAAAAGGCCATAGTCTTAGATTATACCTCTTCCAACAGAATCTGAGAATGAGTAAGGCATGGCGGGTGGAGTAGAGCTTTATTAAAAGACTATCGTTTTAGTGAGTAATATGTCCGAACTGTCTTACAATATGTCTATTGTTTAATAAAGTATATCTATGTTTTATCTTTGTTGTATCTAACTAATTGTATATCAGTAACTTTGTATGCAATGTATTGTCAGTCCCCAATAAACAAGTACCTAAATACCAGCATTTTGAATTTTTAGTCTTGTCAATGAAAAGTGAACACTAAATTTTTAGCTTAAGCACTGAATACCGGGCTAATATTAGGTATACTAACCCAATAGAACAGGTCGGGTACTCAGGGCCTATGGCAATAAAAAATATGGTTGTCATATCAAAAATACTGATTACACGTCCTCAATAAATACGAAAGTTTGAATGGATGGATGGGTGGATGGATGTTTTTCACTCAATCAGGCCAGAACGGCTGAACCGATCTGGATGAAATTCGGCACAGAGATAGATTAAAAGTTTGGAATAACACACAACTTTTTAAACTGGATAATTAAAGATTTCCTGCAGAAACCAAAAAACCTCAAAACAAAGTCGCAGGCATCAGCTAGTTTGTTTATGTAGGTTTGATGGGAAAAAAAGATGGGAGGACATACTATGACTCACTGCAGGCCTAAACTCGAGAAATAGATATCTTCTGTCCCTCAGTGTTTTGGGAAAAGATTAACAAGGCCTAGTTATGGTCGCAGATTATTATAGTTGTTTAGTAAAATATGAAACTTAATCATTTTAAATTAAAATAATGTTACTGCTTTGGCTATACCTATATATGAGAGTGTTGGAGGTGATTAGATCACAAACATAATATTAAGTCAACCTACTTATCAAAGTCCATTCCTTAAGGACATGTTATTATCAGTAGAGTAATCTATCAACAGAGTTGTTATAAACTCATCTATTATAAAAATCACAATATGTTATATACTTCATACCTATTGTTAGCTACTATATTTTTTTTAAATATATATGTCACCGTAAAATTGCAAAAACCATTACATTGTAATCTATCTAGCGAGATTGTAAACTATCAACTCTGGCGAATCTGTTAGGTATATAAACCTGATAGAACCTAACTACCTCATTATATATTATGTCCAACCCTAACCTAACCTACAAGAAACAGACAAGAAAACGGAAATACAACAAATATTTCAAAAATTGATACTCAGAACATTGAACAGTTCACAATCTTTCGAAAGTTTACAATCTATCGAAATAAAAAGTGTTAGATTACAATCTAACAGTTTATGCAATTTTATGGTGACATCTATATAACTAACAAGCAAACGATGAGGCGGGTCACCTGATGCTAAGTGATTGCTGCCACCCATGAACATTGGCAGCACCAGAGCAACCTCTAATGTGTTGCCAGCTTTTGAGATATACCTAATTGTTTATCAGCCCTTTGAAGAGCCCCATATTATAATCATGAGGGAATAGAGAAGATGGAAGCTGGTTCCACAATTTGCAGGTATGTGGCAGAAATGACCTGGAATAACAGGAGGTGGAAGAAGACCAAGCAGCCAGGTGGTGAGGATGAAATTTGTTTCTGCAATGAAGGGTGCAACTGGAGAACATGGAAGGTAGTATTAGATTAAATAACTTCAAAACACTCCCCATTGTAGAGAAATAGAAGATGTGATAGAAAACACAACGAGAACTAACATCTCTTCTGTGCTCTAGGGACTCCAGTGTGCAAATAATTTTGGGATTGTCTACGACTCGAATAGCCCGCTTTTGTATCCGGTCAAATGGAAAGAGCTGGTACTAGGGTGCTCCGGCAGAGCAGTACTACACGTGGAGCCAAACTTGCGCTTTATACAACAGAAGCCTGTGCTTAGGTGCAAAGTATATTTTTGCTCTGTTGAGCACCTCAAGTTTTTTGGCTAGTTTGGCTTTACCTTCCAGATGCTCGCGGAGGTGGACTAGTTTCATATTGAACAGTAATACATTGAAACTAAAAAAAACCAATTAGTTTAACATACTTAATTAATATTACAAATATATATGCACAGCATTTAACTAATTAGGTAGGTACCTACATAATTAAATAATGACAACTGAGATTTTTATGAAAAACAACACTAGCTTACCAATAACTACCGAAATTCAACACTATTGTTCAACATACTTAATTAAAGAAACAATATACACACATACAAGTAGGTACTTGATTATTACATAAACAAAATATTGTGTAGCATACAAACGATGCAAACAGTAGAAAAATTAAACAAAGCATAACCTTTACATGCTTTTCAGAACACATAAAAATTATGTTCGTTTCTTTACAAAGCGAAAGACCAACGCCAAGTAAAGAACGGGAGAGCAAGCACTGAAGACATCCTATTATGTTTACGTAAAAAATCAGATAACATTAATAAAATAGCACATATTATGATTGAATTGATGAATAAAAAATTACTAGTACAGTTACACAAGATATTTTAGTTAAAATAATCGCCTCGGCGATGACAAATAGATATATATAAACATGTCATAACAAATAACCTCAGCCATCAAACTTACCGTGGTGACTCAAAGATGCCAATTTCAATCAGGTATAAAAGGTTCGGCACACATTATTGTCGCAATTAAAATTTTCACTAAAACATTTTAAAAAATATACCCATCGAGTTAAAATTTGTTTAGAACCATATCCACACACAGGCTGCATGTAATGTCTGGTCGGTGGTCCCAATGGGTCCTACGTATAGTCTATGGTCCTCTGGTGATGTCCACAGATCACTATTTTATGTTATACCCTTAAAACAGTGATGCCATGAAGTTTGATAGAGTTGCCGTATTGGATACTTCAGATTGCCGTATTTATAACTAAAAATCATGAAATTGCTGTTTTGTTATTTTTATTGTGAAAAAAAATAGGAAAAATGTATGGAGGGTAGAGGTAAGGAGTATTAACTCTGTATATAAACATTGTCCGTCGAAATGCATTAAATTGGGGGCGCCACATTAGCATCAGGGCAAAAAAGGAAGTGGCAAATATTAATAGAGTAGGTTTGAGAAATAAACAAGGAAAGAAAACATTCATCCAACCAGAAAAACAAGACGCTTCTGCCCATAGATATAGATAATATTATGACATCTACAAGGCAACATACTCGACGTTTTATATGAAATAAATAATGGCCAAACCTTGCCTTCTCTAATAATCGATCTGTTTGCCCTCTCAGCAACACCATTCTGCTCGGGTGTGTACGGGACCGTCATCTGGTGCTTGATACCTTCAGACTTTAAAAATTTATCAAATACTCGATTACAGTAGGTATTGTACTCCAACCCATTGTCAGTCCATATGCATTTTATTGGCTTGTTTATCTCCTTCTCCACTTCCGCCTTATACCTACTCGCGAAATTTATCAAAAACTAGCTGACCCGGCGAACTTCGTATCGCCTTAGTATGCAAAATTAAATGTATATTTTTCAATATTTCTGAGAGATTTTCTTAATATTTTTTTCCGTAAGAACCTTCTCCTAATAATAACAAATACAACAAAAAAAGAATTAGTGAAATCGGTACAGCCATTCACGCGTGATGCCGTAACCAAGGAAAACGAGTTTCATTTTTATATATATAGATTTGACTTTTACTTTGAAGAAAATATACATGTGTTTTCCGAGTAAAGTCATCGATAAATAGTAGCATGTATCTAGAACCACTACACGATGGCTCTTCCATTGGACCGCAAATACTCGTATCACTATGCACTCCAACTCCAAGACATCATATTTTGCTCTTATGTCTCTTGTTTTTACCCTCGACGAAACGGAGACGGTATATGTGTTTGCCCTAAGAGGTTGTGTGTTTGTTTGTTTGTATGTTTGTTTGTTTGTGTACTTTTTTGTTACCGTTTCCCTGGAAAACTACTGGACCGATTAATATGCGGTTTTTTGCATTAGCTATGTATAGCTTGTGGGAAGGTTCTTAGATATATTTTAGGACCATAGACAACCAATCTGAGCTGTAGTCTATGATTTAAATTTTTCAATATGTTACCATTTATCTCAAAAAGTACTGGGCCGATTGAGATGCGGTTTTTTGCATTAGATATGGATAACTTGTGAAAAGGTTCTTAGATATATTTTAGGACCATAGACAACCAAGCTGAGCTGTAGTCTATGATTTTAATTTTTTCAATATTATATTATTAAATATATTTTTCTCAAAAAGTACTGGGCCGATTGAAATGTGTTTTTTTGTATTAGATATGGATAGCTCGTGAGAAGGTTCTTAGATATATTTTAGGACCATAGACAATCAAGCTGAGCTGTAGTCTATGATTTTAATTTTTCAGTATATTACCATTTTTCTCAAAAAGTACAGGGCTGATTGAGATGCGGTTTTTTGCATTAGTTAAGTATAGCTTGTGACAAGGTTCTTAGATATATTTTAGGACCATAGACAACCAAGCTGAGCTGTAGTCTATGATTTTAATTTTTCAATATGTTACCATTTTTCTCAAAAAGTACAGGGCCTATTGAAATGCGGTTTTTTGCATCAGATATGTATAGCTTGTGAGAAGGTTCTTGGATATATTTTAGCACCATAGACAACCAAGCTGAGCTAGTGATTTGGTAAGTGGTAGGAACTCCTTAAGATCTCATCGTAAACCCGTCGTGTTTAGACTCTTTTGGTTTGTCTTGACTAGCATTTTGTACCTAGATGTTGCTTAGGGTCTCATGATGGAGCCAGGAGGTGGTCATAGGAACTCCTTAAGTTCTTATCGTAAACACGTCGTGTTTGGACTCTTTTGATTTGTCTTGACTAGCACTTTGTACCTAGATGCTGCCCAGGGTCTCATGACGGAGCCAGGAGGTGGTCATAGGAACTCCTTAAGTTCTTATCGTAAACCCGTCGTGTTTGGACTCTTTTGATTTGTCTTGACTAGCACTTTGAACTTAGATGCTACTCAGGGTCTCATGATGGAGCCAGGAGGTGGTTACGGGAACTCCTTAAGTTCTCATCGTAAACCCATTGTATTTGAACTCTTTTGATTTGTCTTGACGAGCGCTTTGTACCTAGATGCTGCCCAGGGTCTCATGATGGAGCCAGGAGGTGGTCATGGGAACTCCTTAAGTTCTAATCGTAAACCCGTTGTATTTAAACTCTTTTGATTTGTCTTGACGAGCGCTTTGTACCTAGATGCTGCCCAGGGTTTCATGATGGAGCCAGGAGGTGGTCATGGGAACTCCTTAAGTTCTCATCGTAACCCGTCGTATTTGGCCTCTTTTGATTTGTCTTGACTAGCACTTTGTACCTAGATGCTGCCCAGGGTCTCATGATGGAGCCAGGAGGTGGTCATAGGAACTCCTTAAGTTCTTATCGTAAACCCGTCGTGTTTGGACTCTTTTGATTTGTCTTGACTAGCACTTCGTACCTAGATGCTACTCAGGGTCTTATGATGGAGCCAGGAGGTGGTTATGGGAACTCCTTAAGTGATCACATTTTTTTAAACAATTTTTATCAGAATATTAAAATTTAGGTAACACTATTTGACACCTCTGCTCATTACTAAGCCCAAGTTTTATCTCAGAATGAGAAGGGTTTGGCCATAGTCCACCACGCTGGTCAAAAGAACTACTGAGCCGGCAAATTTGCAGTTTTGTGTTTTAGATATTATTTTATATATACTTTTGCTAATTTTTTTAATTTTATTATTTAAAATTTTTAATTTTATTACTTGTTGAAAGGCTTCTTACATGGCTTTCCTTCAATACACTTCGGTTGAAATTTAATTCCGCTCACTAAATTTCTTAACGTATTCATGTATTGTTTACTTAAATGCGCTAATCTTTTATGCCAAAGATTGGACAAATAGTACGGGACTAATAAACATTGACCCTAAAATAAAAAATGTAAAGCTGATTTTTGGCACAAGTGTGTTGGGGTCTGAAAAATACCTCTTATAAAATTCCCCCCTAGGCCGCGGGCTTAACCCCCCACCCCCCCAAACGTCTCCCCAACCGCAGTTTTTTGTAATGTTCTCAATAAATATTAGTGCTAGAAAAAAACTTTCTATGGTGAAAATTATCTTCATTAAATTATCTTCAAAATATTTTTTTTTTTAATATATTATTTTAAATAATATTTTAGTTCATTTCCATAAGACTAGTAGTTTCGGAGATATGTTAACCCTTTGTGCATGAAAAGAAAATATTTTGCATGTATGGCTTTTTGTAATGTAGTTTCTTATAATTTCCATAAAAACTGATAGAGCTACAATAATATTGTAGCTTGAAGCAAAATGAAAGGCTATTAAATTAGCTATCAAATGATATTTAGTTTATTTTGATAAGATTAATAGTTTTGGAGATATGCCTACCTATTGTGTAAGATAAAGAAAATAATATGCAAATATCGTGTACGTTGTTTTTAATTTTCGAAAAAAAATAACAGAGTTAGGAAAAACTGATTGAAGCAGTAAGAAACATAGTTAAATTACCTTCAAAATAGTATTTAGGTGATTTTGATAGCACTAATAATTTCGAAAATATACCTGTCATAGTTAACATAAAAGCAATATTTTTCAAAATTTTATGTTTTCTGTAATTTCTAGAAAACTATTAGAGCTAGGCAAAAAACTCCCAGAAGTAAAAATAAACACCATCTAATCATTTATTTAAAAAAATTTAGTTCATAAAGATAGGACTAATAATTTCGAATATATATTCATGTATAGTAAAGGAAAAAAAAATAAAAAAATTGCTAGAATCCTATGTTATTTGCAATTTCCACAAAAACTATTAGAGGTGGAAAAAATCCTCGGAAGAGTAATTAATTTCACTAAATTACCCACAAAAAAGTTTTATGGTGAATTTAGATAGGACCAATAGTTCGAGAAATATGGCAACCTATATTCCAAGAATTTTTTTTTTCGACAACCGTTGGTATATTTTTGAATTTTCACAGAAACTACTAGAACTAGGAAAAAAACATTAGAAGCAAAAATGAACTTCATTAAATTACCTTCAAAATAATTTTTAGTTTATTTTGATAGAACTAATAGTTTCGGAAATATGGCTGCCTAACTGGAATAAAAAACTAAACCTTTGTAAAATCCGTAAATGTTTATTGTAATTTCAAGAAAAAGTATTAGAGTTAGGAAAAAAGGTGTCAGGATTTAGTACAAAGATTATTAATTTACCTATAAAATAGTGTTTAGTTTATTTTGATAGGACAAATAGTTTTCGAAATATACCTTGCTGTTGTGTAAGAACCGGTGGTAGTCATGTAGACTTAGCATAGTACTAAGGAACAAATAGAAATTAACCTCTAAATAAATAACGTATTTTTGATTTTAGGCGCAAATGATGTCCTCTTTTCTCCTCACTCCCACAATAAAATTATCTGCAAGATAGCTGTTGGATGTTGGTGGTTCATTTACATTGTTTTTAGATAAATGCATATTGCATACCTACATATAGTTGAAAGGACTTCGAGACGTAGGTATTTATTATTATTATATTAGTAGGTATTATTAAAGCACATCATCATGTTCGCCATCATCACCTTCTTCCCCATCAATGGTAACATTTGCACACGAACCATGTCATTCCACCCGCATTTCCTTTGCAATCCTATTCGTTTTTCTTCGGCCGACGCGACGCCTTGTCTTTGTTAGAACTTTGAACGCATATAAATAATAATATTTAATATATTATTTACTGAGAGTGGTGTTGTTTTGTAGATAAAGATATCATGATTATTACCTACTATTAATTTATTGTAATATAGCATCGATCATTATCAAATAGAATGTGTAGGTACAAAGTCAAAATTATTGCTAAATATTTTTCTGTCATGCACGTTTTCGATCGTCATATTTCCGAAAGTATTCGGTCGATTGAAATGAAAAAAAAAAGCATTTTGTAGAAGATTTTATCAACTTTCATTTTGTTCTTGTCGTTTTTTTCCTAGCTCTTATACATTTTGTGCAAATCACAAGAAACTTACACGATTTAAAATAAAAAAAAAACAAATGCGTCAAATAAGCCGGCATATTTGCAAAACTATTTATCCGATCATAATGATTTAAGTGCCATATGGTAGATTATTTAATGTTAATTATTTTCGTAATAGATGGTTTTTTCTAGCACTAATATTTTTTGAGAAAATTACTAAAAACTGCGGTTGGGGAGACATTTGGGGGGGTGGGGGGTTAAGCCCGCGGCCTAGGGGGGGGGGGGGGGGAATTTTTAAGAAGTACTTCTCAGACCCCAAGGAACGCTTGTGCCAAAAATCAGCTTTACATTTTTTATTTTAGGGTTCCCAACTTCCCTTAGATAGCTTGCACAAGTAGCCTGGGCTAAAATTTTGACTTGACATTCAATGTTATGTCTTGATTTTCTTTTATAATATTTGTTTATCCTCTTTCGTTAAGATGCAACCGTTTTTACTTGCTAGGATTGATAGTTCTTCTCCATTTATCCTTCTGTTTTTGATAGATAAATAAATTACGTATATCGTGGGTCATATGGTGCGAACATCCACTATCAATGTACCAACTATTAGTTTTAATTGGCTTCTTATCTGAAGTACTCATGCAAATTGTCGAAAAATTCTTTACATTCACTAGTTTTATGACCTTTTTGATGTTTCAAATTTCCAAATTTCAGCTACTGTACTTTTGAACATCTTTTAGATTTATTAGTCACTAGCAGTCCGCCCTGGCTTCACCCGTGGTATATATATAGCCTCCGCACTCAGGGATCACATACATATTATCCAACGGTGAAAAAATTTTTGAAATCGGTCCAGTAGTTCCTGAGATTAGCGCTTTCAATCAAACAAACTCTTCAGCTTATAATAATCTACAATGTAATGGTCAAGTAGAAAAACAGAACTCTACACTTTGGAAGGCAGTTCAACTAGCTCTAAGAACCCAAAAAGCTTTACATTCCATAAGATCTATTTTGTGTACAGCTACAAACAGCACACCATATGAAAGGGTATTTAAGTATACACGCCGTTCTACGAATGGAATATCCCTTCCTACTTGGTTAACAAGTCGACAAATATTGAAGAAAAAGTTCAATCGCACAAATAAGTATCAACCAATAACAGAAGAAGTGACTCTCCTACAAGCAAACCCCGATTATTCGCATGTTCGACTTTCCGATGGCAGAGAAACTACGATTTCCAATAGATATTTGGCACCTAAAACTCAGCAAGGTTACGGTGCCGATATTTCGGATGATGAAAATGAATCTGATGATTTAATGACGACGAACAGGACAACTCAAATATCGAAGACGATGAATCTAATATTGATAGGGATGAACTTAAAAGATCCACGATGGTTCAAACACTGCCTAGGCATCTGGATGATTACTGTGTGAACTGTGAAATAAGTAAGCGGGGAAGAATGATATAGAAACTCATTTACCTATTCGTATTCCTTTTGTCAAATATTTAAATAGCTATTAGTTGTCAATGTATTCATATTTTATTACAAAAATATAGCTAAACTAAAAAAACGCCGAGATTCTGGTTGGCTCTTCCGAACCAAGGGTAGATTCAGGTGACGATTCAAAATCACTTGTTAAAGTTTATTTGAATAAAAAACGCAGGAATTTGTTTTTTTTAAATTGAAGATGTTTTTTTAATTTTATTGTTTTCCAGTCAAGTTAAAAGTTCGTCTCTCATTCGACGGAGGACCGACTAGAGGTACCTCACAGAAATGAAGAGGGCCCTGAAGGATCGCTTGAGGGAAATCATTGAATGCAGGCCTACGGTAAGAAATTTAGATAATAGAATAGAGTAGAACAGAACAGAATAGAATAAAGTACTTAGGACATCACGATTTCATCGTTAGTTTGCGGCGACAAACTCTCTGGCGCAGTGCTGAGCGCTGTTGTTTTCACGTGCGGAGGTCCCGGGTTCCATCCCCGGTAGAGTCAATTTGGGAATTAATAATTTCTGTATTTTGTCTGGTCTGGTCTGGTGGGAGCTTTCGGCCGTGGCTAGTTACCACCCGACCGGCAGACGTGCCGCCAAGCGATGTAGCGTTTCAGTACGATGCTGTATATAAACCGATTAGGGGTACATGGGTTTAATATGACTGCCATGCCTCACAGGTTGGCTCGCTACCATCTTAGATTGCATCATCACGTACCATCAGATGAGATCGCAGTCAAGGGTTAACATTACACTGACTTGTGGGTAAAGCGCGTCTGTTACGCTTTTCAGTGGAAATCTTTGTTCTTACCTTTTCTATTGTAGGAAATCAATCAATCAATCAATCAAATATCTTTTTATTCAAATAAACTTTTACAAGTACTTTTGAATCGTCAAGTGAATCTACCACTGGTTCGGAATGCCATTCCTACCGAGAAGAACCAGCAAGAAACTCGGTGGTTGCTCTTTTTAAATAATTCATTTACAATTACTATATCAATGTGTACATAAGTAACCGCTGTCCCCAGCATTGTTGGAGCGATCAAATCCATGCTCCTCTATCATTTACATAATCTTCAACAGTATAATAAGCTTTTTTCAGGAGCATACTTTTAATGGATTTCTTAAATTTGTTTATTCAATTCATGTCAAAGACGGGCAGACAGAAAGTAGCCCCATTCCCGCCGGTGGCACCCGTTCACGAGCATGACGCATGATCCAGCCATTGCTTCGCTCGACCATATTTGAGGGAACGTAACAACCCGCACCACACGACACCACCACAGTAAAGACACAGAAATATATTAAAGTATACCCACAGCCTTTTTCAGTTATTATTTGTTCTTTGCAGGTATGTCCAAAGATCCAGAGCCGATACATTATGCACAAAAGGAACCACAACTGCGGCTGTCCTAAGCATACTTCGGTAATTTCTTTAAAATGTCGTCCTGAACTGCATACTGCCATAGCTTAAAGCAGTATGTTTATTGATATAGAAACTCATTTACCTATTCGTATTACTTTTTGTCAAATATTTAAATAGCTATTAGTTGTCAATGTATTCATCAGTCCATGTATCATTTTTAGTCAATTAAAACTTATTAAGTTTTAATGAGTATTTTATTACAATTTAATTGACTAAATATTATGGATAAATATCTCAGACCTGATCGCTTAAACGTGGACCCTTCCACACAAAACTCTACCAAAGAATGGGAGCATTGGAAGAAAACTTTCATTAATTTTCTGGATGCAAAAGACTTTGGCAGCTCAAAAATATCATCATCGGAACAATCTAAGGTTAAATTGCAATTACTCATTAATCACGTTTCTACAACAATATACCTATGCATTAATTAATGATGCAAAATCATTCGACGAAGCTATCAAAATTCTGGATAATATATTTATAAAGCCTAAAATATTATATATGCTAGACATTCGCTCGCTATTAGAAAACAAAGCTCAGACGAAAGTATTTTTAGATTTTTTAGATAGACAAGCTTTAAAACTATTGTCTAAAGACTGTGAATATACTGCCGTTGATGCAGACACAAATAAAAATGATAGTATTCGAGATGCTTTCTTATCAGGAACATCATCTGATAAAATACGTCTGCTCGAAAATCTGTCTTTAACATTGGATCAGGCATACAATCTAGCTCTCTCCCTAGAAAGAGCTGAAGTAACTAATCTTAGTTTTCAATCTCCAACTATCAATACAGCCAGCACTTCAAAGGAAACTGTTTTTAATGCAAATAAAAATGTGGCACCAAGATTTAGTAATTGTAAATGCTATTTTTGTGGTGAAAATATTCATTCTAGAAAGAATTGTCCTGCGTCTAATGCTGTTTGCCAAATATGCCACAAAAACGGACATTTGCAAATGTTTGTAGAAGTAAGAATGCAACCGTTAACACCATAACTACTGAAGATGTTGAGAATCTTTCAGACGATATTATTAGTGCTGCTTCACCATCTTCGTTAAAAAAAGCAACAGTTCAAGCCTTAATAAATGGTTTCAAAGCTGAAGCTCTTCTAGATACAGGAAGTTCTATTAGTTTTATAAATGATAATTTTGCTAAGTCTTGCCAAATAAAAATAACGCCGTGTAAGCAAACAATTTCTATGGCTTCATTAAATTGTACTTCTCAAGTAGAAGGACAAGTATGTGAAACAATTAAAATAGGAGAGCATGTCTACGAAAATACTCATTTATTAGCTGTTAAGAATTTGTGTGCTGATTTAATAATTGGACATGATGTTTTAAAAAAACACTCAATTATAGAGTTTAAATTTGGTGGCGAGAAACAACCATTTAAAGTTTGTTGTGTAGCTGAAGCCTCTGTGCCTGCAGTATCACTAATTTCAAATATCTCTCCTGATTGTAAACCTATCGCTATTAAATCACGAAAATATTCAGAAGAAGATAAAATATTCATACAGAAAGAAGAAAGTAAATCGACGTGGCGAGCACAAGTACTAATAACAAATACACCAAACCATAGAAAACGTCTTGTCATAGATTACTCGCGAACAATCAATAAGTATACTGATTTAGATGCTTATCCTTTACCCAACATAGAAGATTTGGTGGCTCAAATATCTAAAAATAATATTTTTAGTACTATTGATTTGAAGAGTGCGTATCATCAAATACCCATTTTGCCTAACGAAAAATATTATACTGCTTTTGAAGCTGCTGGTAACCTCTATCAGTTTAAACGAATACCTTTTGGTGTAACCAACGGTGTATTTAGTTTCCAGAGAACTATCGATTGGATCATAAGACAAGAGAAACTTCAAAGCACTTTTGCCTACTTAGACGATATCACTGTATGTGGCAAAACAATCGAAGAACAAGATAAAAACTTAGAACGTTTTATGAAAGCTGTTGAGAAGTATGGATTAACATTAAATATGAACAAATGTCAAATTTCAAAAAGGACAATTAATATATTAGGATACACCAATAAGTGAACAAAAAATTAAACCAGATAGTGACAGATTACAACCTCTTATGAGTTTGCCACCATCACATGACAAACAGTCATTAAAACGAACTCTGGGTATGTTTGCTCACTATGCCAAATGGATAGCTAAATTTTCAGAGAAGGTCTACAATCTATCAAAAGTAGAACTATTTCCATTATCTAATGAATTAATTAAATCATTCGAGGATCTTAAATCAGATATCCTGAAATCGATGGTACATGCCATTAAAGACAAAATTCAATTTACAGTTGAAACTGATGCTTCAGAGCATTCGATAGCAGCTACATTATCGCAAGATTCTAGACCTGTAGCATTTTTCTCAAGAACGCTTAATCATATTTATTTATTTATTTAGTACCAAACTTAAAACTACACATAAAAATTTAAAGGACATGTACAAGGACAACTTATCTCTAGAAGAGATTTCTTCCAGCAGCCCTAGAATGTGAGAATGGTGAAAAATAGATAAAACTGAGTAGGTACTTAGTTATAAACTCGAGTAAAAACATCAAATCATAAAAATCATAAAAATCACAGATTAAAATCATAGTGAATTAAGTCATGCTTCTATTGAAATAGCTATTTATGCAACTGTATCGTAATGAGGGTCATTTTAATTCGAGTGCTGTTTTTTGATAAGAGGCTTGCCGAGTATCAAAATAGGATAGTACGAGAATTAAAATGACTAATTACGTACAGTTGCATACAAGATTTTATCTAAGACAAGGACGTCTTTATAATTTTTTTTAATATTGGCAGTAAGAGTGGCAGTACCAACCATAGAGTGGGTTGGGTACATAGAGTATAGAGTAGGTGGAGATGAAATATATAATATGTACATATTCAATGACGGGTGCCACCATCCGCCATGATGTAGGTATGGCTCCTCTACATACTAAGAACTCTGTGGTTGGGAAAGTGCCAGAACCCAGAGCCGCTAAGCTATAGGTATCCTATTTATGAAGATAACCATATCGATACAGCTACGACTCATAACGATACAGCTCCCATACAACGAACTGTATCGTTATGTGAAGCTAACACGAAAGAGGGTTCAATTCGATATAATTGACAAATTCGAAATTGGAACTTTTCGATGCTGGAGTAGATAAAAGAAGCTTACGCAATCATTGAATCCTTAAAAAAATGGCGTCATTTTCTTATTGGTAGACCATTTAAGTTGAGTACCGATCAAAGATCTGTTTCATTTATGTTTGATATGAAGCATTCCAGTAAAATAAAAAATGAGAAAATACAAAGATGGCGTTTATAATTATCCCCATACAATTATGAAATAATTTATAGACCAGGCAAAGAAAATTTTTCTGCAGATGCTTTATCTCGAATTTGTGCCTATATGGATTCCAAACAATCTAACTTAGTTACTCTTCATGAATCCCTATGTCATCCAGGTGTGACAACTGACAAGAATGTATCATTGGATAAGATGTAAAAATCTGCCGTACTCTATAGATGGTAATCAGAAATTCCTGTGCGGAAATAAAGCCCCGATTCTATAATAGTACAGAAAGGCCAAAACTAATTAAATCTACCGCCCCTTTTGAACGATTGAGTGTTGATTTTAAAGGCCCTATTCCGTCAAATAGAGTCAAAGAGTCAAAGAATGTTTATTCAATTTAGGTAGATATACTACACTTATTGACGTTCGGTTATTTATAACATATACGAGTAACAATATAATGGTGATAACGACAGTACGATATCTTAAACTGAAGCTACGAGGGTTCCAAACGCGCCCTGGTCTGAGAAGAGCCCACAACAAACTCAGCCGGGTTTTTTTTTCATTATCACCATTTCACAATCATCTTAACTAAGGAACTATCAGGGCCATTAGAGAAAATCATTGCCAAGCTTCCTTGTCATTTAAATAATCCTTTACATGGTAATAAGATTTTTTAATGAGTTTACGTTTTACATTAACTTTGAACTTATTCAGAGACATCTTCAACATGTCATCTGGGAGCTTATTGTAGAAACGGACACTGTTTCCAACAAATGAATTGCTAATTTTACTAAGCCTAGAAGCAGGCATTACAAGCTTATTTTTATTTCTAGTATTGACATTATGACAATCACTTTTCTTCTTGAATTTATCAATGTGTTTATGCACGTATACTAAATTTTAGTCATAATATTAATTTCTTTAAATTTATCTCTTAGTGAGTCTCTTGGTCCCATATTATATATGGCTCGAACAGCCCTCTTCTGCAGCACAAAAACAGAATTAATATCAGCAGCATTACCCCATAATAATATACCATATGACATAATGCTGTGAAAGTAACCAAAATAAACCAATCTCGCCGTTTCTATATCTGTCAACTGGCGAATCTTTTTAACCGCGTATGCAGCAGACCTAAGCCTGTTCGATAAGTCATTTATGTGATGGCCCCATTGGAGTTTAGCATCTAACGTTATTCCGAGAAAAACAGCGGTATCCACTAAATCTAATTCCTCATGATCAAGTTGTACAGTGGTTGTTACCTGTTTGACATTAGGTAATGTAAATTTGATACACTTTGTCTTTTTTCCATTGAGGAGTAGGTTATTAGCTTCAAACCACTGTACCACTTTAGTGAGAGAATTGTTTACTTCGTCAAGAGTTGTTTCGTAACGATTTATTTTAAACAAAAGTGATGTATCATCAGCAAACAATACTATCCCATGATTATCCTTGGCAAGATAAGGAAGATCGTTAATGTAAATGAGAAATAGAAAAGGCCCTAAAATTGAACCTTGTGGAACCCCCATTTTTACAATCGATCCGGAAGACCGCTTTCCATTAACGTCTACCTTTTGTATCCTACTTTTTAATTAGGAATTCTTTATATCCAGTGCTACACCCCTAATTCCATAATGGTGCAGTTTTCTGACTAATGTTTCGTGATCAACACAATCAAAAGCCTTGGATAAATCACAGAAAACGCCAAGTGCATCACGCGACTCCTCCCAGGCTTCGAATATATTTTGAATTAGCTCAACACCAGCATCGATTGTTGAGCGACCCTGTGTAAATCCAAACTGTTTACTGTGTAGTAAGTCATTATTACAAAAATTGAATTAATATTAATTTTTCAAATATTTTACTGGAAGTGGGTAGTACAGATATAGGTCTAAAGTTAGTGGGGTCACTGGTACTACCTTATTTGAATAGAGGTATTATTTTACTATGCTTCATTAAGTCAGGAAACTCACCACAATCAATACAATTATTAAATATTAATGCTAACTCGGGTGTAAATACTCCTAACAAATATATTCTAACAGTAATTGACGAATATTCACGATTTCCTTTCGCTTTACCTTGCTCAGATATTAGTGTGAAAACCGTAATTAAACATCTTCATAGTTTATTTATGATTTTTGGAATGCCTAATTATATTCATTCTGACAGAGGCACATCTTTTATGTCTGAAGAAGTGAAAATTTTCTTGCATTCTCGTGGAATTACCCCATATAATCAACAATGTAATGGTAAAGTAGAAAAATTGAACTCTACACTTTGTAAGGCAGTTCAACTAGCTCTAAGAACCCAAAATTTGTCAATAGATAAATAATTGGTAAAAAGTTTTACCACAAGCTTTACATTCCATAAGATCTCTTTTGTGTACAGCTACAAACAGCACACCACATGAAAGGTTATTTAAGTATACACGCCGTTCTACGAATGGAATATCCCTTCCTACCTGGTTAATAAGTCCTGGACAAATATTAATGAAAAAGTTCAATCGCACAAATAAGTATCAACCAATAACAGAAGAAGTGACTCTCCTGCAGGCAAACCCCGATTATTCGCATGTTCGACTTTCCGATGGCAGAGAAACTACGATTTCCAATAGATATTTGGCACCTAAAACTCAGCAAGGATACGGTGCGGATATTTCGGATGATGAAAATGAATCTGATGATATTAATGATGACGAACAGCACAGCTCAAATATCGAAGACGATGAATCTAATATTGATAGGGATGAACCTAGAAGATCCACGAGGGCTCATACATTGCCTAGGCATCTGGATGATTACTGTATGAACTAAGGAGCGGGGAAGAATGATATATAATAAATAGCTTTTATTTGTCAATGTATTCATCAGTCCATGTATCATTGTCAATTAAAACTTAAGTTTTAATGAGTAATAATGGATCAACTCAAAAAGTACTCAAACTATTTTAATTTTTTTTTCATTTAAAGAAACCTAAGTACTTTATCAGCCAGTAATAAAGGCTATATTTTATTTTGAAAAAAATTAGAGATCCCTACTAAAATTGCAATAATGTTAAGTCGGACAAAATTGTCTAATCTGAGAGCTTCCGTGGCGTGCGCTGCGTAAATAGTTAAAGTTACACGAAAACAATGTATGGTGGAATTGTTCCTCTCAAAAGGTTCTAAAAAAGTACCGATAACATATACATAATATATCACAGATGTAGTACTACATCTGTGCATAATATTATCTTTTAAGGTTGTCTCACAATAACTATCTTTATGATTTTCAAATTTATTCTAAAACAATGCTTTATTTGCGATGGTGTTTTTACCGCCATAGTATTTATTATTCCATAAAAAAAAAGTAACGTCCAATAGAAAATAGCGCGACGGCTGGCAGTGGCGGGCGGGGTAAGGGTAGGGTGCGGGCAGTAGTAGCACTATGTTTGATACAATTTAAGCGCATTCACAAAATACAAAGTGCTTATTTGTAAAACCTGATGTGCTGCCCATTGCCCACGGGCTATAATATTGAGTATGGATTATTATGATAAGTGCTACCCTTGCGAAGACGGGGTGGATCGCTAGTTATGAATAAAATAAATTCGGACAAAACTCAGATATACTTGTATCTCTGCTGTTTAAACGTAAAAATGGATGAGTGTTTCGGATTGGGTCGGCTCTGATCTATGGATCGAGATGTTTGAAGGTTCTTGTCTATGGATAGAGCAAATATTTTTATCTGTTTTTCATGACCATAGATTTTAGAAGAATATCTAGTCTGTGTTATTGATTTTTAAATCCGGACTAACAGCCAGGAAAAGATAACAGTCAGAAAAAAGTTGTATGGGTATTGGACTGGTGTTGTGTCGGTTTTCTCACATTTTACTGCAGATAATTTTTTTTTTTCGTGATATCTTATTTGAATGACCAGAGAAAAATGAAGAGCATAACGTGCGTTATAAGGTAAGGTATAGTAATGTTATTCGTTCTTTTTTCAATGGTTAATTTATAAAAACAGATGTAAAAAAACCTTATAGGAAGATTATTAAATTTCCTTAATTTACTTAGGTTAATCGTTACAACAAACCTCAATTTATTAATATATTATAAAATAAAGGTTGCTATTGCGAGTTATAATATACTTCCATCCCAAGCAGCAAGCAAGCGTTTTCAACATCAATTAACCGGCTCTATTAGAACTTAAAGTTTTTTTAAAGACGTACAAGAGTATCAAAAGATGATTATATCTTTATAAGAAGGATTTTTGAATAATTATACAGCTTGAGCTGCATAAAACTTGTATTAAGAGATCCGCGTAAGCTTAGGGTACTAAAACAGAATTTGAAAATTCTACTATACAACTTTAAGTATTTTCTGACAGTTTAAACTCGTTTTATCGTTAAAGCTGTATAAAGGCTGTATTTTGCATGTGGTCACTAACTTACTACAACCCTAAGTGTTATTATGGTATCACTCAATCATTGTTTCTGTATAATGGTATATGCAAACTTCATTATAACACTTGTTCTTATAGAGTAGTTAGACACTCTTATAAATACAGTGGTTTTAGTACTTCTGTCTAAAATAATGCTTTAAAACTAAAAAAATAAATTACATCAATAGTACAGCTTTAGCCTGACTAACAGCTGCCAGCCATATATTATTTTCACATGATCCAGCTATACTTTGTGTGCGCGTCGATCATAATTTATAATGTGGAAAAAAAGGAAAAGATCTGGTGCAGTCAAGAGGAGAATTATAAGGAAATATTTAAATATAACAAATTATAAACCAGAGGACAGTATCAATAGTGAACCATCATTTATTGGGCAAGAAATAAATACATTAAATTGGACAACCCACAGTCAAGCGCGTCCATCGACGTCTAACGAAGGTTCCGTAGGAAAAACATTAAACGGTGTCGACGGTGAGGATTTAGTTAAACCTTTGGAACCTGATGATAACTTTTCTTTATGCAGCAGCACAAGTACTTCAATTGATGATGATAACGAGTATTCAAAAAATATGTTGTTTCGTCAGCGAATAAAGGAATGGGCTACAGAAAGAAATATATCTCAAATAGCTCTAAACGATTTAGCCGCTATTGTTAATGACAGATTTCCCGGAATATTACCGCGTGACGCTAGAACAATTTTAGGTACTATCCAACAAATACGTATCAAAACGATTAAAGGAGGTGAATACTGGCATAATGGCCTCACAAAATGTTTAAAGAAATCATTAGAGAAATGGATTGATGTCCCTGCTAAAATTGCTTTAAATTTCAATTTCGACGGTCTCCCAATATTTAAAAGTTCAAATAAAGAGTTTTGGCCAATTTTGTGCACTATATTTGAAAGACCTGATATTGAGCCGTTTGTAATTGGAATCTATTATGGTGTTGGAAAACCAAATCAAATTGACGAATATTTAAATGATTTCGTGAACGAAATGGAAAATTTACTTAAAGACGGAATATACATTGAACAATTCAAAAAGACAGTATCCATTGAAATCAGATGTTTTACGTGTGATTCCCCTGCAAGAGCTTACATTAAAGGTAATTGCATGAAACTTTTTTAATAATGTAGCATAGTAATATCACCAATCCTTTGTCATGTGTTTTAAACACATAAAGTGGCCATATTCAAAAAGTACCGTCGAGCAGTTGAATTGCTCTTAGCCGTTCACGCCTATACCTGTTCATTTAGAGGCTTGTAGTTAGTACCAATAGTTAGTAAGTAGTATAAGTAAAAATAGTATAGTTAGTATAGAACATATTGTAGTATAGCAAGAAGAGTACCACATATATAGTGGTAGATGTCAAAGATTTCATTAAAAAAAAAAAAAACACATAAAATGACCGAAAATTGTACTACTACTACTACAACATACTAATGCAAATTAATTTTTTTAAGATTTTGATATTCTTTGTTTTTTCAACAGTGGAATAAAAAAGTAATTGATGTTTTATCATATTTCAGGTGTTTGCAATTTTAATGCAAAGCACGGTTGCTTAAAATGTGTTACAGTAGGAGAGTATTCACATGTATCTCATACAGTGACTTTTCCTGAAACGAATTGTCGCCCTAGGACGGACCAAGAATTTCGTGAAAAAAAATATGGGCCTCACCACAAAAAAGATTCTCCTCTACTGCGATTACCTGTAGATATGATACAAGACTTCCCTGTAGCAGATTCTCTACACCTTGTTGATTTGGGAATAATGAAGCGCCTATTAGTTGGTTGGCGCAATGGTAATTTTGGAAAATATATAACCAAATGGAGTGCGAGAGACACCGAATTGGTTTCAATTTTTCTGCACAAATGTAAATTGCCATCTGAAATTCACAGATCGGTGAGAGGACTTGACTGTCTTTCTCATTGGAAAGCATCTGAGTATAGATCTTTCTTGTTTTATTTAAGCATTGTCATACTTCCAGACGTATTATCACATGATGCATTTTCACATTTTCTGGCGTTTTTTGCGGTATAACAATATGTTCTAGTAAAAACTATAGTCATTTTCTTCCTTTGGCAAAAGAGCTCTTACAGTATTTTGTTGAACATTACAAAGACTTTTACGGAGCGGATTATGTTACTAGTAATGTTCATAATGTAGTCCATATCGCAGATGAAGTGCGACGATTCGGCCCACTTCATACATTCAGTGCTTATCCTTTTGAAAACAAGTTGTATCTAATTAAAAGGATGCTGAGGCACGGTAACAAACCTCTTGCTCAAGTGGCAAAAAGATTTAGTGAAGATGCAGAATCGTTAGAAACGACGAGGAGCAGAAAAAATCAACAACTCACAAATCAAGACCCTTTTGTGACTACTACTAAAAGAAAACTAACTGTACTACATTTTAAGGACTTTAAATTGTCATCAAAACTTCAAGATAAATATTTTTTGTGTAACAATAATGAAATTTTGGAAGTGAAAAAAGTAACTGTTACTAACAGTGAAATAAAAATATATGGCTACAAAATTACAGACTTGTTAGATGTTTTTGAACAACCAATCAAATCATCATATTTGAACATATGCAAAGCCAAATTACTTACTGATAGGCGGGCAGAGGTCATTGTTAGTTCACAAGATATAAAAATGAAATTAGTATGTATCGAACACAAAGGTTATTTATACTTCATACCCCTTGTGCATACAGTTTAAAAGAGAAATAAAATACATTTTGCCATCATAAAAATCCTTTTTATTTTTAAGTGTTTACACCCGTATACTCATAATTAAAAATATCACCCGTATACTTATAATATAACGTGGTTGGGTGCAAACTAGTTAGGCAATAAAAACAAAAAATATAAATTCTTGTCTTAAGGACTATCACAGCCACGCGATTACGTGTTTCTCTTAAATACTAACTAGACAAACAAGAATTAAGATCAAAACAACATTTACTATAATTGGGTTACTATAAGAAGAGTTCTGTGACAGCAAGGTATCTACAGCAAAAAAGTTTCAGACACAATATTCGTTCACTTTCATACCTGTTTTATGTTTATCCTACTGTCACTGAACTCTTTCTGTAGTAATCCTACATTGAGACTACAAAAAAAAATGATGTAGAAAATTCACAGATACGCGATTACGTGTTTCTCTTAAATGCTAACTTAGCAAGAATAGACTCAAAAAACAAAAAACAACTCTAACTCTAACGATAAAATTGTGGCTTAATAAGTAGATAACATGATTGTAACGTAATTCTCTTTAAAGAGTAGGTACATCCAAAATTAAACTAACCATAAAATATAAAAAACTTACGCCACATAAAAAATATTATAGAAACCCGGCTTTACTCACGTTTTATTTTTATCGGATTCGCCGACTAGTTTCAGTCTGTTACGAAGACCATCATCGGGGCGAGTGTTAGGAGTGGCGACACGACGGTTTCGGTTCCCTCGAAGCACTAGCACTAGTCGGCGAACCCGACGAAAATAAAATATGAGTAAAGCCGGTTTTCAACATATATAGTGAATTAACCACTTTAAGGCGTTGTCATTGAGGCATGTAAAAAATAATTACTTTTTTAAGTATAATACTAACAAAGACAGTCTTCTTCCTCTTCATCTTCGATAACTTCTTTTAGGTTTACAGCGTTTTCGTCGATCATACCGTCTTCATTTGCATCCATTTCCCTTTGATTTGAGAAATTTTTATCATTTTCATTTTGTTTCGTGTTATTTGTATCCATTTGAGTTTGATTTGCGTGCTGATTTCCCTGTTCTGAATTAGTTTTAGCTTTATTTTTAGGGTCAGTTTTTTTGGTTCTCATCCTTTTTGTGGAAGCTCTTATATTGTTACTGAGTTTCCTCTTAACAGAATTTTTCAAGACAATTTTGAAAAAGTTTTCATTGTTTTCTAAGGTATAAGTTTTATCCCAGTGATGTATTAATTCATAGAAAAAATTGAGGACTTTTTGATAGCCCTTCAGTCCAATTTTTACTTCGTCACTCTTTCTGCTACCGCCAGTCCAAGAGCATTTGCATAGGAATTCCCGTGTAAAAAACATGTCCAATACTTTATATGCACATGTTGCACCTTTACCATCTGATGGTGAACAAATGAATGAATATTGTTTAAGGAGTTTAAATTTTTGGTTTTTGTCAGATAAAAGTGTATCCATTTGCTCTAGCTCTTTAACTGAGTCAATGGGTTTTATTTTAAAAGCCTCACTATAAACTGGGTTAGACTCTCCCAACAAAACCACATCCGTATTTTCAGTTTGGCCAGCCTTGGAAAATCCGTCATCTATTTGCACTGATAAACATGCCAACGTATGAAGAATTTTTTTTTGATTATTTACAAGTACATTTATTGTTTCTGCCATATTATGTTGATTTTCTAAAACTAATTTTAGATAATTTTCAATCTGATTTACTTCAGTGTTTTTCTGGGTTTTTAAACGGATTTGATCTTCAAAATTATTACGATGGGGGTCGGTTGACATTGTTGCCAGCTCAGACTCATCTATATATTGAAAAACATATTGTGCATCAGTTATCACTTCTGGAAGTATTTGTGTGGATGTTGTTGCGGTAGATGAAGTTGATGGTTGATTAACGATCTGGAAACAATCGTAAAATACATTGGTTATTGAAATTGAACAACTTTAACGGATTATGTCATGTATTTCTTTATTTTATTTTCACAACATTTCCCTTGACCTTGTAAATGTTCCTAAGCTTTGGGAAAATAGAATAAAGAATTACGTGACATAATAATAAGTAAGTAAAATTTGCAAAAAATGCTCGCCACTTGTAATGTTGGACTAATAAACATCAAGGCAAAGCGAATTTGACTTAGGTCAACTACTGGGTGGGCACCCTGGGGCCGTTAATTCCGATCTCTGGAACATTATGGCACTCGTGATGACATACATTATTTATTAATAAAAAACAAATTAAAATTTTAAAAACCGACTTAAAATAAACCTGAAAACTAAAACTAAAAAAAGTGAAAAATAATTTTATTTTATAATAGTGTTTCGATCCACTTGTGGTAACTTAGTTGGCAAACAGGTCAGTTAGACGTACTCTGAAGTCGGACTGGGTATGATTGAATGATTAGAGAGAACCTATATTATAGTCATCCTACTTAACTGTTTGCCGACTAAGTTACCACAAGTGGATCGTGAACACTATAAAATAAAATTATTTTTCACTTTTTTTTAGTTTTCGTTTACAGGTTTTTTTGAAGTCGGTTTTTTTAAATTTTAATTTGTTTTTATTTAACTATTTTTAGTGTTACTATCATTAGCAGTCGTCAAATCCACTCAATCAGGCGAAAACGTCTAGATTCTTAAATTACAACCTGTAATAGTAACCTATTGAGGAGTTTGGTGATGAGAAGGTGGTTTCAGATGTTTCATTCAATGGTACTTATTCGTTTATGGGTCAATTCTACTGGTGGAAATCGAATACTAAGCAATTTTCTGCAATCTCGAGAAGCAATTCTGTCCATCACTCCGAAGATCCTCATCAGACCTTCGCCAAATTTTTATATAAATAAAACCACCTGTGAGATATCCCCTTTCATACAAAAAAAGATTGAAAACCTCCTCCTTTTTTTGGAAGTCGGTTAAAAAGAAAAACATTGTACCAGCAATTAAAGGAAACACAGCAAAAAGACCCATGTGTCTAAGAAGGTAAAATATATTGACAATTCTTAACAGTTTTTAAAAACATCATTTAATTTTTAAGTGTCTATTATCTTTAAACACTTTAAACAAAACTTATGTATCAATTTATGTACAAAGAGCTGCGCCGGCACTGCGCAGCTTTTGTGGATAACCGATACCTACCTACGGTCGCCACCTCGTTGTTTATGGCTGCAGACTAATATGATTATGATGCTAATGTTAAGTGTACCTACTACTGCAATAATCACAAAGAATACTTACAAATTGACCTGCTAAAGCGTTAAAATCGATGTTTGTATTATCCCTTGCATTTGTTTCTGTCACAGTATCAATTTCTGTGTCGCTATTTTGAACCATGACATCTAGTTCTCTCATTGCTTCTTCATATGACGATATAGACGACCTTTTTACACAGCATTTTGATGTAGACCAATTATCTAAAGGCCTAGAGTTTTCATCCTTGACTAATTTGTTGACTTCTAAACGCTTTCTTGGCCATCTTAACTCGCCATTCGTTTCCCACAAGCTTGGAACTATACAAAGCCTTTTCTGCCCTTTTTCTATACATTCTATAATTTTAAACGGCATATTGTTCTGAAAAAATAATGTAAAACACATTAATTATACACAATAAACTATTAATGACACTTCACAATAAGTTTATTTAGTATATAATAGGCTGCTAACTTTTTGGGTCTGCGATAACGCAGCGAAGGCTAAAAACAAAACGAAGGAACGCGTGCGTGCTTGCCCGGAAGAACGTATTAACTAAACAAAACATCATGTAGTGTTCCCAGTGCAGAGTGAGGGAGAGAGAGATAAAATAGCCCAGCGTCGAGCGTCGGCAAGCGTATCGTAGTGTTGTAGTTGTAGGTACCTACATTAAAAGGTTTGTAATGGATTTATTCTTGCAGGTTCGTGTCTTGAAAAAAAATATACACCTTCTTGTGAACACGGCGAATCACAATCATTTACATTATAATAATTATTATAGATCCTCGACTTTGAAAAAAATGATTGTAAAATATTCTACTTCAAAATTAAAACTTGCTTAGGGATAATATTTTTTTACACGGATCTCTAAAGAGAATTATAAGTTATAAATCCAGAGTCGTACACAGCCTAATTAATAAATATATTATCTTGTAACGCTGATTAAAAACCAAAAACAGTATTATATAATCCAAATCTTACGTAGTACAGCTAATAAGACTATAATACCCTCCAAAAATCGTCTAAGCTGTATAAAATTGTCGCCATTTTAGAACGATTTATGTTTACCAAACTTTGAGATAGAATTAAACCAATATTTAATAATTGCTTGAGCCGCTTCATGATTATTAGCTAAAATAATGATCACTGTGTCCTAAAATCTGTTATTTTAAATATAATTTATTTTATAATCTTTAAAACAAACACTTGTAAGAAGTGTTTGGACCGTATTTATTAATATTCTTAATATTTGCCTGATAATTCTACTGGCGCATGAATATTTTGCCAATAACCAACCACACATTGACAGTAAAATTTTATTCGCACTTACCTTTACCCAATTAACACCATCAGATTAAGATTTGTCTTGACTTACCGTGTTTCACTTTGAAATAAAAACAATAAAAATTGTGTCACGCCTTCCATTAATGCACTAGAGCGCTGATTTGATAATATTTGTATGAAATTTGTTTTTTGTTTATTTTTATAATTTTCTAACTATCTTCAAAATCCTATTTAAAACTTTAATTTTTCTAAGATATTTATAAGATATTACTTGGAGTGTATTGGTTTCTCCTTACACCGAATAACAGATCTTATAAAACTACTATACAGCTTCTTTATTGCGTATACAGCTATTATACAGCTCCACTAACGCGAAAAGCCGTATAATGTGGGCCCTTTTTGCACTTATAAGGTCTGTAAAAGCGCTTATACAGCATTTATACAGGCTCAAATGCAGCTTTAAGTATAAAAATCAACCTAAATACCACTCGTATACAGCTTCTTATGCTACTTGGGATACTTCGTATTAAAATGCGTGTGCAACAGTTATTGATTACTTATTAGTGTTAGGGCATTGAACTCTGTGATTCTTGTATACCTATAGAAATACTAGATAAGACAGACTTACGTGGGTTATTAATGCCTGCAGATCTTCTAGACCTTTTGTATTTTGGGCTTCATAGTTTTAATTTGCCCAGGCGAAGGTCTAAAATATTTTTATGTATGTGCGAATTTCGTTTAACCAGTGTTTTTATGTTTATAGCAATATTTACTTCAATTTGCGGTGTAACCGTCTATTTTCAGGGATAAATCCTCAAACTAGAAATCATCAGAATGGACATGAAAATTAAAACACCGGAATTAAAATGCATGGTCCCAGAGAATTACCGAAAATATTTTCGGGCTCTTTGTTGGAGTGGAACAAGGTAATTAAACTTCTAATTGAACTACCTAACAATTAATATTTTAGGGGGTTTGAATATTTTGGTTAAGGTATGTGTCTGCCATAATTCATTTGCAAAGTTTTCATAAGTCGATAAATATTTCTACCAGTTGCACATACTATAGAATTTCTTTGTTGTTCTATTGTATAGGACTCAATCTTTTGTGGGTTACTATGTACATTTAAATTATTGTGTATAGAAACACTTAAAAATACTGTCTTTGTATGTTGAGTGGAATATGTACTACTTTTCTCCAGGATTTACTTATAAATGATCTTCATTAAAATTTGTTGAGTAGTTAAGCTACATGAGGCAGGCTGCCATGTTGCAGCATTGAAAATAGAAAAAAAGTAGTTTAGCATTACAAACTTGCAATTTTTTTTTTTAGAAGAACTGATAAGAAGCCACCAAAGAAATTTAACAAAAAAGATAGACTGAAAAGATTGAAGGGATCTAATGCTCTTGCGATATGTTATGCTCCAGCCCTTTTAGTCAATCCTTCACAGTTTGCTGTGTATGCTACCGTCCGTAGAACTATTTTAGCTCGCTGCCGACAACTTCAGGCGGCATCACTTGATTTATCTGATGATAGTGATGGTGAAGATATTCTACCACCATTAACAGTAACAAAAGTACCGAAGGTAATTTTCTTGATTTCTTTGTTTTACTATTACTATAGCGCACTACAGCTGCATCGTACAGACTACAGTGCTCACAAATTGGTTCTATGAAGGTGTCAAGGTTTGTAATTGAACTGGCAATTGTTTGCTTTGCTTGTCTTCAATCCATTAAGCCACATAGGCTCTTAATGATCAATTATTGATCAAGTGATCTTATCATATCAATTGGTGAACTTTCAATAATTGAATCCTCAAGATGCTTTTTCTAAATGGTTTGATTTAAAATTACAGATAACAGGGATTGGACTGCGCACAGTTTTCGCTCTTATATCACAGGCGAGGTTTACAGATGCTCAATTCTGTGAACAATCACTTAAAGCACTATTAGATGTTCTACAAGGGCATGCACCTGAGGACCTTTTACAAGAACCCGGCGAGGTAATTATGATAACTTATTACATGCTGAAATCCATGACTCATCTATACTAATTGACAGAGTGAAGCGAAAGTCTCTAAGTCTACTTGAGTGAATTTGCACTTGTCCATCCGTCCGTCTGTCAGAGCCTTATAACTTCTGAATTACTGAACGTAATAACTTCAAATAAAAATATAATATGTAAACCGATGGCCACCAGCCGCATATGGCTGAAAAAGTTATAAAAATCTTTATTTCAGGGGGGCTCTCATAGAAGCGAATGCGAAGAAAAATATTTTTTGTAGTGTTATATAGGGTTGCAGTATATTATTTTAAAGATAATTAGGAATAGAGTCTAAAAATATATATTTTTTAATTTTTACCTTAAAATTGACGAAATAGGAGGCTTTCGAAGTGGAGATTGGGTTGGATTTAGTATCGTTTGGCAGGAGTTTAAGGGTGAAAGGTGTTGTATTCGGTAGAGGTTTGGTCCCTGATTAAAACAATACCACTCGCGTTAAAAGGTAATGCACCGTTTTCGAGAAATTTAAAATAAGATATTATAACCTCTAAATGGATGAAACATAGTAAAATGAATGCAATATGACTGTGAGAGCAAGATAGCATATATACTTTTGTTTAGGTGTGATAAGGACATACGAAGATGTCAAACACAAGTGTCATAATTTATTTGTCAAAGACTAGAACCCAGAGCCGTAAAACTATTAAAAAAAGTGATTTCTATTCATAGAGTAAGGTAGTGTTATAGCATTGGTACTCTTTCCTCCTCTGCTCCCACTATCAAGAGCGAGCGAAGCGAGCTCGGGACTTGGGGGCACTCCGACTCGGATAGGTTAGGTTAAGAAGAGGATGGCGGGGTCTGTAAGACCCCGCCATCCTCTTCGTGGTTATTTACTTTGTTTACGTCCCAGAATAAGGAGCCCCGCGAAGCGGGGCTCCGTCGACCGGCCTTGGAGGGGGTGAGAGGGAGAGGGTGAAGTCTAAGGAGTTTTCCTAGCGTCCCCACTTTCTCCTTGCTTTGCTGACAGCATAGCGGTGGTACTCTTTTCTCCTCCGCTCCCACTATCAAGAGCGAGCGAAGCGAGCTCGGGACTTGGGGGCACTCCGACTCGGATAGGTTAGGTTAAGAAGAGGATGGCGGGGTCTGTAAGACCCCGCCATCCTCTTCGTGGTTATTTACTTTGTTTACGTCCCAGAATAAGGAGCCCCGCGAAGCGGGGCTCCGTCGACCGGCCTTGGAGGGGGTGAGAGTGAAGTCTAACTCCCCCTCCCCCTCTAAAGTACTTTTTCCTTTGGAGGGGGGGTTCACCCCCTCCCTCCCTACCCCTCTCCCCTCCCCCATAAATGAGGTTCATGGTATCAAAAAAATATACGAAAACAACCTCAAAATGAGATTTTTAAAAATTCATAGAAAAAAAACGGTGCATTACCTTGAAATGGGAGTAGTGTCGGGGGGTAGGGGGCACACCCCCTACCCCACCCCCCCACCCCCACCCCCCTCCTCCTGCCAAACGATACTAAATTTTACCCTGGAGATTTTCTAACGTCCAAAGTTGACCTGAGAACTCTCAATTATCTGGCCTGAAACTTCATCAATTATTTGAATTATATTCTGTACTTGAACAACAAATACTAAAATTAGATAAATATTATAAGGAAACAAAATTATTTAAATTTTAATGAGCTTCAGTATTTTTAACAGAACTTCACAATAGATGGCGCTCTGTAAAAGTTTATTCGTTTGTGCTTACAAATAATAAACTATCTTATGGATCCTGCGAGGTCTCAGTTTGGGGCGAACAACCATTATAAATGCGAAAGCTTGGATGGATGTAATAGACTGAACAGATCTGGATGAAATTGGGTACAAAGATAGATTATAGTCTGGAATAACGCATAGGCTACTTTTAAAATAAATTAAAGTACCAAATTTTTTAACAAATAAGGGAAGCTTGGGAACCCAAAAAGTTTTTGAAATTAGCCGGACGTGACGTACACAGGTTTAAGTATTTTTAATCTTAAGTTGAAAATTCGTCTCTAGTTCTGTCGAAGTCTTTTCATTTTCGACCAAAAATTTTCCGACTTGGGTTAATTACAGCCGTCCTGAGTTTAGCTCTGTTTAGATTCAGTAGTTTCTTAGTTAGGCGTTGGTTTGGGCTGGGTATAGCCTCTTTTGTTTGTCTACAATTGGTGGTGTTTGCCCATATTTCGGTGTGTGTACCTACTGTTGTTTTAACCAGGTTTTGTACTCACTGAATGGTATTGGAACGATCGGTTCTGGTCCCATTACCTTCAGGTTTGATGCTCGACGGGCAAGTTCGTCGTCTGCGTCGTTGCCCATGTTGCCGCTGTGGCCCTTGACCCAGCCGAGTGATACCATGTTTGATTTTGTTAGTGTTTGTAGTGCGTTGTGGCAATCCAATACGAGCTTGCACGAGGTCGTACTTTTAGCTAATGCTCGTAGGACTGCCTGACTGTCACTGTGTCTGTCGACCGTGGCCATGGCCGCCGCAGTAATGCCGACGCACTCCGCTTGAAAAACAGAGTTATTCTTACCGAGCGCGCGAGCGATATGTATGTTTAGCTCGGGACAGTGCACTCCTGCAGCGGTTCCTTGGCTGGTTTTTGACCCGTCTGTGTAAACGTCTATCTTGTCTATAGTAGTTCTATGTGTTCCGGTTTCTGAGATGTTGATCTCATAATCTTTCTCGATTATGTGTTCCTTCTGTGTTTTGTCACAGATCCATCCTAACATTGGACATTTCATGTTCTCACCTGATAGTATCTGGGTGTGTGTTGTGTTTATATCTCTCCACAGCCCATAAGTCTTAATCCTTAGCGCTGCGCTTCATCTTTTATGTGAAGATGTAGGGGAAGGATTCCCAGTATTACCTCTATAGCTTCCGTTGGGGTGGTACTCATGCAGCTAGTGATCGCTAGGCATGCTTGTCTTTGGAATTTTTGTAGTTCCTGTTGAGTTGTCGTCTGAAGCGTTCTGGGCCACCATACTAGTGACGCGTATGTTAATGAGCTTCTTACCACTGT
This sequence comes from Erebia aethiops, assembly GCA_923060345.2. Classification (NCBI taxonomy): domain Eukaryota; kingdom Metazoa; phylum Arthropoda; class Insecta; order Lepidoptera; family Nymphalidae; genus Erebia; species Erebia aethiops. The sequence continues at coordinate 5,323,273 of OV281079.1, read as the reverse complement.
CAGATACATCCAGAGCATTATCTTTGGTTTTAGACCCCAGGTTTTCCCGATCATGCGTTTGCATTGATTTAGGATTATTGTTTTTTGTATTTTCGTGTCTATATGTTTCTTCCAGTTAAGCTTACTATCTAGAGTTACCCCCAGATATTTAACTTCTGTTGATAGTGTTAGATTTGTAACAAAGAGGTTGGCATTCTTGGTACATCTGGCTTCCTTTTGTTTGTGAACAGTACTAGTTCGGTCTTTTTTGGGTTCACTGTTAGTTCATTGTCTTTGCACCATTTCTCTGTGAGTCTCAGTGCATCTTGCATTATCGCACAAAGTGTGTTTTCGTTTTTGCCACCTATAAGAATCGTTACGCCCTAAGAGGTTGTGCGTTTGTTTGTTTGTTTGAGCACCTTTTTTTGTTACCAGTTTCCTGAAAAACTACGGGACCTTAATCGGTCCCGTAGTTTTTTGCATACGTTTTTTTTTTGAGATAAGCATAACTTCTGGCAAGGTCTTTAGATGTTTTAGGACCATAGACAACCAAGCTGAGCTGCACTCCGTATGATTTTAATTTTTCAATATATTACCATTTTTCTGAAAAAGTACTGGGCCGATTGAGATGCGGTTTTTTGCATTAGATATGTATAGCTTGTGAGAAGGTTCTTAGATATATTTTAAGGTCAAAGTCCACCACGTTGCGCTGCAATCGTGATTTTTATTATTTTTATTATGTTACCTTTTCTGAAAAACTACTGTGCTGATTTAGATGCGGTTTTTTGTTTTAGATATATTTAGCTTCTGAGAAGGTTCTTAGATATTTTTAAGGGCCATAGTCCGCCAAGATGTGCTGCAATCGTGATTTGGTAAGTGGTCATAGGAACTCCTTAAGTTCTCATCGTAAACCCGTCGTGTTTAGACTCTTTTGATTTGTATTGACGAGCACTTTGTACCTAGATACTGCCCAGGGTCTCATGATGGAGCCAGGAGGTGGTCATAGGAACTCCTTAAGTTCTCATCGTAAATCCGCCGTGTTTAGACTCTTTTGATTTGTCTTCACAAGCACTTTGGGGGATGCCCCGTCGCTCACGTCCGCAGGAGCTACCTTCTACCTCCCTGCACGTGTCCCCTGGGTGGTGCTAAACGAGCGACGAACTTGCAGGCGAAGTAAGCGTTCTTTTTATAAAAACGCTTATTATGTACCAAACGCCATACGATTAAATAAAAAACAAGCACTTTGTACCTAGATGCTGCCCAGGGTCTCATGATGGAGCCAGGAGGTGGTCACAGGAACTCCTTAAGTGATCACAATTTGGTTTTTAATCCATAATAGATTTTGACCTGATATATTTTTTAACAATTTTTTATCAGAATATTAAAATTTAACATTATTTGACACTTCCACTCATTACTAAGTTAAGTCTTATCTCGGAATGAGAAGGGTTTGGCCATAATCCACCACGCTGTTCAAAAAAACTACTGAGCCGTCAAATACGCAGTTTTGTGTTTTAGGTATTATGTTATGTACTTTTGCTAAGTTCTAATTTTTGTTTCAAAGTTATAAGGGTATAATGGAGCTCTGCAGTTCGTCGTGGGTTTTTAAACAAATTTAAATTTTATTACTTGTAATATTAATAATATAGATCACGGATTAGTATAGATGATATTTTTTGTTTGACAGATAATGTCTAACCTACACAGCATGCTAGTGGAAGTATCTGGAGGCAGTGGTCCCACAGGGCGGTTAGATACACCTTCAGCGCTCACGGGTCTTAGTAGTTCCTGTCTCATAGCTCTAGCTGTGGCCCGCGGTGAAGCTGAATTAATGCTTGGTGCTATAACATCACTCATTATGGCCACGCCCACACTTACTGAACAATATATACAGGTATAATATATTTCATTGATATTTACGGTAATTATTAAAACACTGGACCCTGCCAGGTCTAAAGCGGGATTTCAACTGCAAAAAGGTAATAAGAAGGAAATGGCTAAGCAGAACGGACGTTGTGTGACAGTTGCCTTAATGAGTGGGTTCATTTGAACTTTTTTTTGAAACTCTTGCTCGCTGTGTCCTTTCTGCTAGCTCTTTGTTGGTGAAAGTGCTTGTATGTAGTTTTCCTCTGTGAGTATACAGAGTCGATACGGAACTACTTCCGCTCGCGGTCGGAATCCCGCTTTATACTAGTTTGAAATTAAATTTCTATTAAGCATTAAACACTTTGTTCTAGATACCAACAAATTTAACCATATTGCAACGTAGCGTCCAGTCGGTGATTCTAGGCCCACCATCTCGCAACTTGTGGCTAAACTTTGGAGTGCCTCATAAGTCCCTAGTTACAAGTTTCCCAGTGGACCTGCCTTCACAGTTAACAATCGGTTCAGGGGAACTCGTAGTTCGGTCCCTGGTGTCCGACGGCTGTTTCCTATACGTGTTTACGTCCAAAGGCCTCTTGAAAATAGGATCTGGTTATGGCAGCTCTATAAGGCAACATGCCTACTTGTACAAAGCAGACTTTTTTGCTAGCGATCGGCATGGTTGGCTTGGATATTGTCGAGTGAGTACAACTGTTTTCCTTACTGAAATATTCTTAAATCTATTTATATATATATTTTTGGTATAAGTATAGTTGGGGACTTGGAAAGTGACATATATCTAAACTAATATTACGAGTATAAAGAGAAAAGATTTGTTTGATTGTTTGTTTGTAATGGATAAACTCAAAATTAGCTAACCGATTTTAAAAATTCTTTCACCTATAGAAAGCTAGTAGTAAAATAAAAGTGAAATCATCATTTTTGTTCTTTTCCAGAATAAGTTATACGTAAGGGTTGGAAGAAAAAAGAGCGAAGTACATGAGGTAGATAAAGATACTTTAGAAGTTAAAAGTGTCTTGCATTTAGATGCTGGACAGCCCGGACCTACAGAGCCCAAGTCCGCGGTCTTCACTGACAGCAACCAGCTTGGATTGATCTTGTTGTCTAACTATGTAAGTATACAATTACTGTATGAGTAAAAAGGCCATATTAAAATGGTTAATGATTTATGGAGAAACTCCATACGTCTATATATATAAAAATGATAAATCGAATAATGAATCGCCGAAATCTATGTACGCGCATAACTTCCGAACTACTGCACCAAATTTGATAATTCAACACCTTTCATTCAAACACCGGCGGGAATGGGGCTACTTTCTGTCTGCCCGTCTTTGACATGAATTGAATAAACAAATTTAAGAAATCCATTAAAAGTATGCTCCTGAAAAAAGCTTATTATACTGTTGAAGATTATGTAAATGATAGAGGAGCATGGATTTGATCGCTCCAACAATGCTGGGGACAGCGGTTACTTATGTACACATTGATATAGTAATTGTAAATGAATTATTTAAAAAGAGCAACCACCGAGTTTCTTGCTGGTTCTTCTCGGTAGGAATGGCATTCCGAACCAGTGGTAGATTCACTTGACGATTCAAAAGTACTTGTAAAAGTTTATTTGAATAAAAAGATATTTGATTGATTTGATTGATTGATTCTTTTTTCACCTCTCATGCTCTAAAAAGATGGCGGACTAAAGTTAGCATTTAGCCTCTAGAAAAATGTATGTCACTCAGTGCCGATTTTACCAACTCCGCGTTATGTTTAAAAAATTGATGTTTTGACAGATGTTATGTAGTAATTCTAATTCTGTCAACTTTTCAAATTTAATCCTCGGTTAGACGTTATTCGGAGTTGGTGAAATCGACACTTAGTTGAATGTCAATGTTACCCATCGTATCCTACCATATCCTACGGATCTTGATCCTAGAGATTCTATGTCTATGGTACTACTGTATTTTTTAAATTCCTCCATAATAACGATACGGAGAAAATAAAGTTGGTATTGCGGTTTGCCGCGAATTCATGGACTTTTTTGTTGTAATTATTTTACATTTATTTAAATGGATGTTTTATGGATGATAATTAATCCATTTCAAATTTCGATGCACAATCAGTAATACAAGGTGAAGGCAGGTACAGTCCGATGCTAACTTTATGTCCCGCGGAAGTTAGCCGCGAGTGAAGTTCGCGCTGGTACAGTCAACTAAAGAATGATTTGGCTACTTTTTTTTTTTAAGTATGTAAAAATAGGAAGTTCTATTTATTACTTATTATTTTTATATTTATATTAGGTTTTGGAAAATTCGTTTAAAGGCTGAATCGTATGTATGGTCATAGTTTAAACACATGTTATAATTGGTGGTACATGGTTATAATTATTTCATAATTGGGTTACATGCTCTCATTCCCTCTCTCCTATGAGAGTGGAGGCCTGTGCCCAGCAGTGGGACGTTAATAGGCTGTAGTGGTGGTGTGTTACATGGGGCTAAATTTATATTTTCGCCCCTCGAAAACAAGCTATGAGTTACTACTACAATAAACTCGTACACATTAATTATATTAAAAGTTTAAATAAAACACAAAACTCGTATGTATATACATTTGTATATTGAAAATTTAAATAAAACACAAATTACCGGCCAGATTAGCTTCATCCTATATCATCCTAATCCTATAAAAAACATCGCGTTCGACCTCTTTGGTTAACTAATAATAAACAGTAAATACTAATGAAAACTTAACCAATTAATAACAACAAAAACTTAATAATGAATAGCAAATTAAGAGAAAAGCAAATTTTTTTTTTTTTTTTTTTTTTTTTTTTTTTATCCACTACAAGCTAGCCCTTGACTACGATCTCACCTGATGGTAAGTGATGATGCAGTCTAAGATGGTAGCGGGCTAACCTGTTAGGGGCATGGCAGTTATATTAAACCCATACCCCTTAGGTTTCTACACGGCATCGTACCGGAACGCTAAATCGCTTGGCGGCACGTCTTTGCCGGTAGGGTGGTAACTAGCCACGGCCGAAGCCTCCCACCAGGCCAGACCAGGGAAAATTCAGAAATTATAAATTCCCAAATTGACCCTGCCGGGGATCGAACCCAGGACCTCCGCACGTTAAGGCAACAGCGCTACACACTGCGCCACGGAGGTCGTCAAATTAAGAAGAAATACTGAAGCTCATTAAAAATTAAATAATTTTGATACCTTATTTATCTAATTTTAGTATTTGTTGTTCAAGTACAGGATATAATTCAAATAATTGATCAAGTTTCAGGCTCAGCCTTTCAGAAAATTGAGAGTTCTGAGGTCAACTTTGGACGTTAGAAAATCTCCATTTTGAAAGCCCCCCATTTCGTCATTTATAGGGCAAAAATAAAAAATAAAAAAAAATTTGGACTCTATTCCTTATTATCTTTAAAATGATATACCGCAACCCTATGTAACGCTATAAAAAATATTTTACTTCGCATTCGCTTCTATGAGAGCCCCCCTGAAATAAACATATAACTTTTTAAGCCATATTCGGCTGGAGGCCATCGGTTTACAGATTAATTACGTTCAGTAATTCAGATGTTATAAGGCTCTGACAGGCGGACGGACGGACGGACGGACAAGTGCAAATTCACTCAAGTAGACTCAGAGACCTTCGCTTCACTCGGTCAATTATAGAAACTTGCTTGAAGATTTCAAACATCCGTCCTGGTACCATAAATAAGTGACGCGCGAATCGCCTTGCAACACATGCTGGACAGTATTTCTAAAACCCTAGTTATATTTTAAAATAATTACTATACAGGACAATCTCACCATAAAAATGTACGACGTGGACACGAACGCAATGGAACGGACGCAAGGTGGTCGCTACACGTTGACTGCACGGCGAGAGTTTCACGTACATTTGCTTCGGCGCCGTACTTTGGTACTCGGACGGCCGTCATTTGACGACGGACTTTCAAGGCGAATGGTGGATCTCGATGCCCCGGTGGCTATGCATCTTGATGACAATGATGATGATCCACTGCTGGGCATATGCTCTGGACAAGATTTTGGACTTTTGACCACATCATCGGGAAAGGTGTGTAAAATTTTTAGTTTACAGAGTCAAAAAGGGGGTTTTGTCACTATACTCTCATCAAAACTAAACGTGTATGCAAAATTTCAGCTCAACCGCTTGGGGATAACTGTTTTAAAATTGAGTTGCGAGATTTGACCCAAACAAACCCACAAACATAGCAAGTTAAATAAAAGCTAATAAGTTTAAAAGTGTAAGAGTGAGTAAGTGTTAGTAGAGGTGTAAAAAAGATGCAAATTCGACGAACTCTTGAGGAAATGGCATGGAGTTTGCGCACCTTTGCTTAAAACGTCACGAACATTCAAAACATGGCGGCCAATTACCGTTCGTTACCTATTTAGGTTCAATCTTGCCCCTAGTCCATTCTGTGCTTGCGACGAGACCACCGCAGAAACAGTAGAGCACATACTCTTAGAATGCCCAAGATTCTCGAGCGAAAGGCTTGACTGCAAGCACAGAATGGAAAGGAACATAGAATGTAATAATTTATGTGCGCTGGTCAATGACGAAGACTGTCGGGACGCATTCCTGGGCTATGCTGTTGAAGTGGTCAGGAAGGCGGCCAGGGCCAACGGGTCCACCATATAGGCGTAGGATAGGCCAGTTTGTTTAAGGTTTAGGTAAGGTTAGGTTAGTTGTTATAAATAAAGCCGAAAGTCCACGAAAAAAAAAATTGGACGGGCAGTTGTGATATTGCCTAGGAATACTAATTGTAAGAATAAAGGTTGCTACATAATAATTAGTAGCAGGAACAGAAAAAAAAACTACCGTTCGTATCATTAGTCGTTGTTCATACTCGAGTCTGACTTAAAATGTTTTTAAAACTTATAACTTGCTTCGTTCTGCTTAAAACAAGTAGGTTCTGCGTAACAGTTAGCGAGTGCTCTCCGAAAAGTCTATGTTCATCAGTGGAATAATACAGCCTGACGGATGGACGTTTGAATCGTCGTCGTCGTTTTATTCTGAGCGATCTCATTTCAGGTCTACTACACTGGCAAAGGAACCACACTGGGATATAAGGTACCTACGCCACACACAGGCAGATGGACTCTTATGAAGGAGACACTCTTCAATAAGAACGAAGCTCCCAATATTAAGAAGTGCAAAGTTGTGCAGGTATTATTTACTTATTGATTGAAATCTTATGTTTGACTTCTATTCAAGCTGTATATTTCTGCAACAAAAATTAATCGATTATTATCAAAAAGCATGCCTCTTCGTAGGACCCCAGTAGCAACTTTTTTTAATTTAGGTAGGTTATTTAGGTTAATTTATTACTAGTAAGACGAGTTGATGAACTTTAAAAATTAGTATTATATTTTAATGAATAGTATTAAGATATAATGGTTTGTTACAGGTGGCATTAGGTCATGAAGGTGTCCATGCTATTCTAGTGTTGGACAATGGATCAGCGTTATTCACTGGTATCGCGAGACGCGGGGAAGACGGCGACGCAATGAGGCACAGGCGTACACCAAAACCTACGCGACCTAAGAAAATACTCAGGGTATGTGTCATCAAAGTTATGAGATAGAATAAGAGTTACCATTTCAGTATTTTCCTTATTATTTTTAACTAGATGTTGCCAGTGGATTCGTCCGCGTGGATTTAGTTTTGAAGCGAAACTTCTTTAGCCGCGTTGAGCACTTTTTGGTAGGGGGTTAAAATTGTGGATTCGTGACCGTGACCGACCGACCGACCGACAACACAGCCGACCGAACAGCGAGATGCTCGCGTTGTTACGAAGACAAAAGGTCTTAAATGTAAATATACTACATTCGAAATTAAACATTAACGCCTTAGTTTTACCCAGTCAGAAACTTAAATGTTTATGTGAAGTAAAATTGAATTTGTTTAGTTTTCACTTCTATCGACAGTCCCTATGGCTGCCATTCTTTTTGATTCCAGCGGGAACTCATTAATTTTCGTAGTAAAATGTATGTAATCCCTATGTATTATTCAGGTTATAAGCTATCTCCATTCCAAATTTCAGCCAAATCGGTTCAATCGTTGCGGCGTGAAGGAGTAACAAACATCCAAATTTACAAACTTGCAAACATCCAAACTATCACATTTATAATATTAGTAGGATCACGTGTTTACCGTGTGTATTAGAGTTTTTTAATGATCCTGTTAGTGATTCTTGGACTTGGGAGAGTGACATAGGCTACCTTTATCCTGGAAAATCAGTGCTACCTAAGATTTACAAAATACAAAATCTAATGTTAATCCACGCGGGTAAAGCCGCGGCCACTCTCTAGTCAAATATAATTTAAGGGTCTGTAATTTGTACTTAGGCGGAGAAACACTACGTTGTATATGCAGCGTGTAACTACGGATCAACTGCTCTGGTCACTCGTTCAGGAGAATTGCTAATGTTTGGAAAGGACACACAGCATTGCGATGAGAGTGGCCTCGTCACCGGTTTAAGGCAGGAGAAAATCATTCAGGTAAATGTGCCTAAGTTTAGCCTTCTTATAAAGTTTCTTCATGTCATTTCTGATTTATCAGAAATGGGAAGATCCGCAGTCTTAGTAATCGATATAGCTCAATGGGTTGCGGTGCGGGACTTATTCTGGAATCCCTAAGATCCTTGAATAGCGACCTCGTACTGAAATTTGCAGCGATTAAGATTAGTATTATTCAACAAATCAAGCCTATTACTTTTCCTATAACCTGCATTGAAAGTGCGAGCTTCAATGCAAATTCTTACTACAATACTATTCTATAGTATAGTTCATTTAGTCTTTATGCTCTTTTATCCATAATTAAGGCGTCTTTGTACATGTCTATTAGACACAACTAAACTTCTTTTTCTTTAGCACACGATATTGACAGAATGCACGCGCGAGCCAGAGAGACGACTACTCTATACGCTGGTCGTGCGACGACTGAGCTCCCTAACCACCCTTAGTCCTATTGCCCGGTCGGCAGAGCGCGGCAGACCGGGACGACCCGATGTCCCTAATCAGGGACCCTTTCTCCATAAGTCTTATTACACTACACTGATTCAGATAAGGGTCCCTGAAAGTTAAGGGTGCCAAATTTCATCCAGATCCGTTCAGCACTTCTGGTGTGATTGAGTAACAAACATCCATCCAAACTTTCGCATTTATAATATTTATATTTTATAATATTAATATTAGTTTATTGGTCCTTTTACTCTGACGTTGTGTTACGACGTTCGAATTTGTTTAATGTTGGTGAGATTTAAAATCTTGTAGTACTCCTACAAGCTTTCCTTCATGAAAAATAACTATTTTCTTCATTTTTATTAACCTACGATAAAACCATTTACAAAATCTTCATTTACAACGAAGTCTTGGTTATAATAACCAAAAATTAGTCCCGATTTTTTTGTGTCTGATAAAATTAACACCGTTTAACGAGACGGTTTTTTGCGAACTAATTATATTATAGCGGTTGTTTTAAAGAATTTTAACGTATCCCTTTGTATAGGGATCGTAAATTTTTCTGCATTGACGTGCTTATATAAAATTTTCTTTCATAGGTGTCGCTTGGAAAGGCTCATGCAGTGGCGCTCTCAAGCTTGGGTGATGTTTACACTTTTGGAATTAACAACAAAGGCCAATGCGGCAGAGAATTCGGTTACACGAAAGAGAGTGAGTATTGTTATCCTGTTACTATTAAGATTGACTGCCTCGTTGGTCTAGTTAGTATGTTCGACTGCGGCCGACGAGGTCCCGGGTTCGAGTCCCGGGTCGGGCCATAACAAGTGTTGGTTTTTTCTGACAAGAAATTCTTTAACGAAGTTATTTACCAGACCAGCATGACTTTTCATTTGAAATGAAATGTTGAATTTAATGCAGGACACTTGTGTCACTTATGATATGTCGACACTCTACCACCGTTCGTAAGGCAGATCTACTGTTAATCTCTCTAAGTCTACAAAATCCTAAACAAAACGAAATCTACGAGTTTAAGGGTGTGTTTCCACCAGAGATATGCTATGTTGCTAAGCTGTGTCTCCAACTCACCAATATGGAGTACTTGATTAGCTTAGCATTAGCTTAGTTCTGGTGGAAAGGGTTTTTTCACATTTACACTACAAGTTAGCCCTTGACTGCGACCTTACCAGATGGTAGCGGGCTACCTTGTTAGGGGTATGGCGATTATATTAAACCGATACCCCTAGACGAAACACGGCATTACCGGAATGCTTAATCGCTTGGCGGTACGTCTTTGCCGGTAAGGTGGTAACTAGACACGGCCGAACCCTCCCACCAGACCAGATCAGAAAAATTAAGAAATTATAAATTCCCAAATTGACTCTGCCGGGATTCGAACCCGGGACGTCCCACGTTAAGAACAAAGCCATCAACACTGCGCCAGGCAGGTCGTCGAAAGGGTTAAACGAAGCTACGTTTTTACATACCTACTAGTTGAAAGGTGCGAACTACGAATGCGAGCTAGGAATACGCGAGTGCTGTAGCTTTGTGAAGTATAAAGGTTATAAATAAAGTGCTATTCAATTCTTATGGTACCAGGTACCACTTTATAACCGACTTAGTACTAATATTATTGAGCCTCTGCAGCGTTATATTTCGGTTTGCAGAGCCCTATAGAAGTTCAAGCGCTAACAGCGGTGGCAAGGAGGAAGCGCGTCTTTGCGCGGGCGTACACTCATGGAGTATGGAGTATTGTCGAATTTGCGTCCTGTGTCGAGAATGTACCGGCTTTGCGGGCGCTTGCCTTTGCGCTACAATGCCGAACCGGTTACCTGGCGAGTAAGTTATAAATTGCTTTTTTACAATACCTAGTTAGGAAGCTTTTTTCCACAGCTATCAATATTTTTTTTAATTTGAATTGTAACATAAATAAAGACAAAGATATTCCAGCTAACTAAGCTGTAAATTTTCGCAATTGCATTTCGCAATTTTCGGTTATATGAAAAATCTTTCCATATAACCGACTTACATCGCCACTGTAAAGTAAAAAATAATTTAGATTTCTACCAACTATGTTGAAATCGGGCGATCAAAATTATTTTTTTACTTTACAGTGGCGTTGGAAGTCGGTTATTTGGAAAGAATTTTTTATGGGACCACCTCGAGAGCTTCCTCTAACGACTGAAAGTAATAAAATTCTAATCAGTTTAGAAACCACGGAGATATGCACCGACATTTTTTGGAAGTCGGTTAAAAATGGCTTCAAAAAGAACAGCTGTTTTGATGCCGCCATAGATCAAAAGCTTTATATTTTTATTTCTGCATGATATGATGAAAAACCTTTTACTTTATAACTGCAATGTTTCGTAATTGTCTCAATTGGGTATTTGACAACTATTCAAATAAATTATTTTTTACTGATAATTAAATAGAGGATCTAATAAAAGTCGTAATATTTACGCGCCCTGTTAGGTTTATGTTCGAAACCCATATTCAATTATAGATTGAAGTAAAAACGAGCGTTGCATTTTGATGACGTCACTGTTCAGTATTTCATACTACACCCCACAGTAAGCGCGCGTTCTGTCGTTTGAAAAATGTTGCTGATATGACTTATCAAATATCCAGTTGTTGCGATTGTCTGAACTTATGGCATTCGTGCTGCCATAATGATTTTCGAATATAGCGAAACAGTGACCGATCAGAGGTGATCGGGATCCTTACACTGTAGCAATCATAAATCAATAGGATTTTATCACGCTGTTAGGGGTGCGACCTCCGTCTATATATTTTCGTGTTTTCAGTACGAATTTATGCTCTTGTATAGGAGGTGCGGTTGCGGTGAGGGCGACCCTGGCTGTACAATATGCGGCGTTTGTCGGAGATGCGCAGAAGCCTCTACATCATCAGGCGCTTCTACATCGCGCCCCGATCAAGCGTCGTACTCTAATGGTAACGTTATATCATAACTAGATAATGCCCATGTCTTGGTCTACATGCATTTAGTTTTAAGCAATTCCAGGGGATTCAATTTTTTCGGGAAGTAGTTTCTCCAGGTCTTCAACTTAATACTAATGCAAAAAGTCACGTCGACCTGCAGTTGCTTTGTAGTGGAGTGCTTGATGGGCTAACCAACAAAACAATGAACAAGCAAACACACTATCGCATTTATACTACTAGTACGGAATCGTAACATTTTTAAGTAAAACCATTTTTAAGTGCGGCTTGAGAAGTAACATTTTAACGCCAGTTCTGATAGTGACCGCCAAACAGAATAACCGTTTTGATGAGCTTTTTCTGAGCGTTTACACTATAAAGATAACCTCCGTGTAAAATCTCAATATGAAAGACCCATGTGATTTGGGCTGCACGTTGGTATTTGGTATGCCAATTAGTCAGTTTATTCTTTCAATACAAAATTTAAATAAATAAAAATCTTTATTAGTTCAAACAAAAAGTACAAATTCCTTAAATTACCCTGGACCCTCAAACTATAAATAGGATATACCCGTGACTTAAGGACTCTCTTCCAAATAGCTATTTTAAAGTAACAAAAAAGATAAACACACGTTACAACAAAAAAATGAACTTACACAACTGCAGGGTAACTATGCCTTGTTTGTTTTAACAATATTCACAGATTAGAAATACATTTTTGAGCAATTTATATTAGTTAGCGAGTGCTTAAAGTGTGTGTGTGTGAAAAGTGAATGAATGAATTATTTATCATTTATTTATTTCTTAACATGTTCTCAGTTGCATCATAATTCATAATAATTATTAAGTTGAATCATATGATTATATAAATATTTTTATGGATAAAAAACTTCTCTTGGTATGTCCAGAAAACAAAGAGTCATCTCAGAGTGAAGGTGGTACAGCATCAGGTGCGGGGCAAGCGGTGGCCTCGGGGTCAGGGCCGGATTCAGAACGGGAGGCCGTGAAAGTAAACTGTCTGGCTCCAGCCCGTGTTGTCGTACCTGGCGGACATAAAATAATCGCCGTTGCGAGTGGCTTACATCACACTATTCTGCTCTCTGAACACGGTAAGTGAAGCTAGTAAAGTTTCTCTTAACCATCTTTTACACATGTCGCATACCACTAGTCTCAAAAAAAAGTTTCAAAACAATCGGATGCTCTATACGCGAACGCATCAGTATCAAAACGACCAACCTCCCTCAACATAGGACCTTGTGTAATTTTTGGTCATTAGTCATCAGATTAATTTTTTTGTAATGCTTTCTATCGTCATCCTAAGCTAATAACCACCCACTGTTTTATATAATGCGTAAAATTCATCATCATCATTTATTTATTTGCACAGATTGAAGATAATATAAAGGTGTTATATAATAATTTAGCAGTAGCATACAATCGGCCATGGAGATGGCATGCAAAATTAGACGTAATTATTATTATTCTCAGCATAATACTTAAACAATAAAATATTAACATTACAGTGGGCGAAATTCGGTCGGGAGGACATTATTACTTCTATTGTAACCAGAACTTTTCTATTGACATGTAAATTAATATAGCAATTGGGTATTTGACAAACACTCAAATCAGAAACTTTTTTTCAAACGTCAAAACGCGTCCTAAGTATGGGATTTATATGAAATTCTGTAATGTGACGTCATTAAAGTTCGACGCACTTTTTTACTTTAATCGATTGGTTAAAATGGTTATTCAACACAAAACTGTCAAGGGACGTGGATATTACGACTTTTGGGAGATCCTCTATTTAATAATCACTAAAAAATTATTTATTTGAATAGTAGTCAAATACCCAATTGTATTGGAATGCAAAAGAAATGAATATGAATATGTTTGTTATGCAGGCGAGGTGTTCACGTTCGGGTCGAATCAATGGGGCGCGCTGGGTGCGGGCGATATCGCGACGCATCACCGAATGGTGCGGGTGCGAGTGCCGCGCGCGTCCGCTGTTGCCGCCGGCAGCAACCACTCCGCTGTGCTCACTAGAGACGGCGAACTATACACCTTTGGCAGTTATCAGGTAAGGGTATGCACACAACACCTTTTGCACATCCATATCAATCCATACTTCCATACTAATATTATATTCCATACTAACACTACTTTTTCACTCACAAATACTGACCAACACACACACTCCTAAGGGAAACAGTAGTACTAGTCTTTTGCAAGGTAACGTTATATAACTGTCAAAAGTATGTTATTCTAACAGAAAGGATCCCTCGGTCGAGCACGTCAAGAAGAACCTCGCTCGGATCGTAGCCCGGTGTGGTACGCAACGCCAGGTCGCGTACCAAAACTCGGTCCGCGGTACGGCTGCCGCGCTGTTTTGTTGTCCGCTTCAGGCGATCAGACCTTTGTCCAGGTTACGCAGGCGCTAATCAATACAGATACGCTCTTTAGCTCGACAATCACCGCCAATGCTAATAGTATAGGTTAGTATGAAATTAGAATTACCTACTACATACAGCCTATTAACGTCCCACTGCTGGGCACAGGCCTCCACTCTCATAGGAGAGTAGGAATTAGAGCTTAGACCCCCTACGCTACTCCAATACGGGCTGGTGGGCTTTAACGACTATAATCATGTTAGTGATAATAACCGGGACCGATGGCTTTACGTGCTCTCCGAGGCGCGGGGGTGATACACCGCCAACTTCCTAACTCCGGGCTAGTACTGAGAATTTCTAGTCAGCAAAACCCAATTATGGCCCGACCCGGGACTCGAACACGGTACCTCGTCGGCCGCAGTCGAACATTCTAACCAGTAGACCAGCGAGGCAGTTCGAGATGATGTGTACAAATTAGAATTGTATATCGTCAATTCAGCATGTAGTGAATGATAAAATCAGTGGAGACCCGTGAAAGAAGGAGAAGCCTTTAATGAATGAGGGTACAAATACTAAAAAATATTAACAAACCTTTAAGAAAATTGTTCAAGAGTTTGTTTCTTATATAAATGATAGATTAAATTTCGTGAGCATGCCTTTATGCCTTAGTATATAATATTATATTATGATATTATTGTGTGTCTTTATTTGTAGAGTTGCATTGAAGTACTCATTAATATTAACACCTAAAATTTTCTGTGACAGTGATACTTCCAAATCGGCCGGAACACACTTTCAAATGCATAACGATAAATAAATCCGATGGATCCTGTAACGCCTGGACGGGGCCTGAACAAGTCGACTTCGTAAATACACTGGCTTGTCTTGACCCTCTGTACGACGTTTTATGGTGCTACCAACCTCAGTTGCGAGTCATGAAATGCTTTAACATCATAGCGTTCGATTCCCATAAACTCCAGAGGTGCTGTTCCAATGATCCCGAAGCATTTTCAGATATTGAATTCGAATATCCGAATTACGGTTGCATGAAAAGGTTGGAGGATTTCAGACATTTAGAAACTTTTGAATGGATCTCTAACAAAGAAGATCGGCCGGCGGATAATATTGCGCTGTCTAATATGTCAGTTCTAAATCAAGAGTTAGCTATACCCTGCACTTCGGGTTGCCAAGTTACGAGAATACATGCGGGACTCCATTTACTTGGATGTCTGGATTCGCTAACGTATGCTCACGATAACAAGTAAGTGGAGGTTATACTACTCGTACCAGAAATTTTTATTTATATATAAAGATTCTTCGTATTGAAGTTAGTTTACCGGCACATTTGTTCGTAGACCAGCATTGGTGGAATGTAAGCGGGACAACAACATATTACCGATTATTTCGGTAGTAGAAGACTATTTAACCGTGAACCGGTTTGAGAACCATGGCGGTGGTTGGGGATATTCCGGACATTCGATGGAAGCCATCCGTTTCATGTGTGATAGCGATATTTTGCTTGGTAAGTTATTTTATGAAGTCTAGTTGTGCCTGCACTTGGTGCTCTCACGTCATCTATTTTTTAAGCATCTTTACATACATATATATATGTCACCGTAAAATTGTAAAAACCGTTAGATTGTATGTAATCGAACGATGTATATATCATCATAAGTATATATAATAATTATTATAGTCTGTAATAGACGTTACCAAGTCAAAATAGTGACGTTGAACATCTCAACGGATCTGCTAATCATTTGTCAAATTACAAGCCACTTAATATGTCTTTAACTTACTTTACATAAAGTTAAAGCTGGCGCCAATCAAATAGTCGCGTCTGAAGTTGACCGCAAGATGTGTCACAATAGCGCATATTTTCGCGTAGTATGTACGGTGACTTCGGCAATTTGTGTGAGAGCTTCGCAAATAAGCACTCGCATCCATAGTTTGGCGCTAACTATACAAAATATATAGGTGGAGTTGGACTGTATGGCGGTCGAGGCGAATACGCGGCGAAGATCCGGCTGTACGACATCGGCCCAGATGGGGGAGATCAAGAGGGTGACGGGGAGTTACTCTTAGAGACTGAAGAGACTTTTTACGAATGCGCTCCTAAAGACAAATACCCCCTGATGTACGAATCACCAGTACCCATAGCGGTAAGTACATTGTTTTTTCAAGTTGCTCTAGGTTGTCATATTATTGGTGGATTTCATTGTGGTATTCCTTTTCCAGGCGGGCAGGTGGTATGTTGTAACAGCAGCTATCAATGGTCCATCCTCTGATTGTGGATCCTCAGGCCAGGCCATGGTTATAAACGACGATATAGGCTTTCATTTCAAAACATCAAAGAAGTCAAACAACGGCACAGATGTAAATGCGGGGCAAATTCCGTGTCTATTGTATAACATTATGGGACCGGATCATCCGATGCCAATCAAACACCTAGACCCAGGGGAGCCAGTGATCGTTCTGAGCAAGAATCTTTCGAAGAAAGTTTCCGTTTCGTGCTTTCGCTTCCTTATCGGCCTATTGCATTGGAGTTGGAAAACTTTCAAGGAAATTATATTGGATACGAATGGTCAAATACCGATAAATTATCAGAAACTCACCATAATGAAGCACCAGAAGAGGCTAGTTTACATGATCAGAGCTGGACTCAGACTCATTAAGTCATATATGAAGGAAGTATATCCCCAGAGTGTAAAAAAGCGAAACTCTCCTGATTACATGTCCTACTTCGAGTCTATAGCGGATGTTCGTAATTTTATCCAAAGTGTAATGGCTGAAGAGACTCCGACCTGCGCAATGCTGCCTCGGAAGCAAAGGCGGAGTAAGACGCATAGAGTGTGTTACGTACAATTCGCTCTAGAAATGACAAATTCTATATTACAGGAAGCACATGAAACGTTTAACGCTTGCTTTTACGCGTTTTTCCCGACACCGATACTGAAATGGAATCATCTCTGCTACTTGTTGTACCACGTAAAGGTAAATATAGTTCGCATAGCGTGAGCTCAGCTTTGTATTTGGCTGTAAAGTATGACTTGCGTCTTGGGCTTTATTTTACTTGATTTTTAACAGTATACTGACACAAAGGCAATGCTGAGCTCTCTGCTCGCGGAGTGTAAGACGACGATAAGTAAATTACTATAATTAATAATCATTATTTATCTCTTTGTAATTATTAGTGTATATTTTATTTTATTAATGAGTATATATTATAGATATATATTTATTTATATAGGTATACTTGTATATGTACGTATATATATTTATTGGTCTATTTATGTACTGTATCTTGTATGCATTACTTATTATTATTATTTTTTTTTTTTTTTTTAAATACAGCACCATCCCGCGCTCCAGTTTATTTATCCTTTCACCAAAGGTTGTCTGTAAGAGATTGCTCTAGCAATAAGACCGCCTTTGCACATTTCTATGTAGTCTTACTAGTTTTAAGCTGTATACTGTATATTTTGTGTGCAATAAAGATATCTAAATAAATAAATAAATATTTGATATATTTTTGAAGACAGAAGTACTAAATTCTTGCTTCATATAAATTCTAGGACGGAAATGTAGCTCCAAATCAGATTCGCGAGTTAACTGCAACTTGCTCGGCGATGTGCCTTGCGCAAACCCTACGTGACGTATTGCAATACATAGTGCCGATGACCCAAAGCCACACGTCGCTGCAAGAAGTCCGCCGATCTGACGCTAAGGTACTTCCGATTATATAATTAGTACCCAGCTCTAGCATTCACAGATTACTATGTATCAAGACGTTTGATTACGTAAGAGGAACTGTACAGGAACAGAGACACCCTACTAAAATGATTTTACGCTCGGCCTCTGGAGAAATGGCGCAACACCGTGTACGTAGTAACTAATATACCAGGATTCCCTTAAAGCTGATCCCATGAGAAAAAAAATTATTGAATGAATTATTTTGTGCGCTCAAACTTAGGGGGAAAGGTATAATCTAATTCAAAATAGATCAGGTATTATTTAAATCTATTTATTGCAGAAAGAGGTTCCAAGCAAATCGGCAACGGTGCCACGATCGTCGCACGTGCAAAAGCCACCGCCAGTTCCGCCACGTGCAAAGGATACCCAAAAGGTAATTTTATTGCGCCAAAATATTTTGGAAAAGTTCATATTTTGCTTGTTTACCTAATATGGTGTCTATATCTAAAGCTCTATGAATAAAATGCGTCACTGCAGCTTCAAAACTGTTTTGTACTTGATATGAAGGAGGTGCTCCTTATAGTTCATAGTATTGGACCAGGATTGTCATTTACACATGTTCATGTTTGCCGATGCTTTGGATCTGACCAATCTTTAAAATGTATATGTTTTTGTTATCATAGAATCAAGAAAGCGAAGAAAAGTCAAGCTATCTGGAATGGCATTTACTGGATGTTGTACCGAGGCTCTTGGATATAGTGCTGAATCCGATCAAACAACAGTTGTCGCAAAGGCAATGTGCGCCGGCGCACGACCATGGTGAATTGCAGACGCAAGAGAGACTGGCTGAAAGTTGCTGCAAGCTGACGGCCCGCGTTATTGCTGAGATGTCTTTCAGTGCTTTAATGTCTAGAGTATGTATAATTGAAATAGCTTCAATACCAAAAGTATACCCCCACCTGAGAAAGGATATTTAAACACCCGAGTGAGGTCTGGTTGGGTCAGTGGTAATGTTAGTTTAACAATCACGTCGATTGTCATATTAACAATGACCCACCCCGACAATACCAGTATTTTGTCTGAATGCATTGAAGAGTTTGGAGATGTAGTGATAATGTCCTCCCGATCGAATTTCGGTCACGGCGGCCTATCTCTAGAGTGTTATGTACACTTGTGCACAATTATTATATTAGAGTGCACAAGTGTTTGCGTATACACACACAGGTGCACTCTCTGTTCTTTTACACCCCGATGGGACGGAAAATCCGAAACTCTCAGAGAGAGATCAGGCGCGCCGACGTCTATTCGTGCTCTCCGAGGCACGGGGGTGAAACACCGACAACTTCCTAACTCCGGGTGGTGCCGAGATTTTATTTGTCAGAAAAACCCAACACTTGTTACGGCCAACCCGGGACTCGAACCCGGCCTCTTCGGCAGCAGTCGAACAGGCTAACCGCTAGACATATTTACAAATATGAATATATATTTTTTTATTTTTCTTTTTTTGCTTAATTTTTGTTGTTTTTAGAGTTCCGTACCTCGAAAGGAAAAAAACGGAACCCTTACACTTTGTTGTCCGTCTGTGTGTCAAGACCCTTCTTCTCAGGAACGCATGGAAAATCAAGCTGAAATTCATATGAAATAGGTCTACTGTCCCTTGGAGCTGCGAAAAAGTCAAACTGCTAAGCCAACACAATCAAAAGATACAGCCGTTTATGCTGCAAAATTTTGACACTTGCAAGGGAATCAAAACCTATAGGGTACTTCCCGTGAACTCAGAATCTTGAAATTTTGTACGAAGCAATGTCTTACAGCACAGATAAAGGAAAAATTGCGAAAAGCATAAATTTTTAGTTACATCATTTTAAAATAATTTTTAAACTTACTAATGTTATGGATTTCATTTAGCAATAAAAATACCATAACTTTTACTTATATACCTACAGGTTTGTACCGAACCCTTGGGGCGCGAGGCCGACTCGCACTTGGCCGGTTTTTTTTATATCTTTTCTATTGGTTAACAGGAAGACGCCGATTTAAAGACGATAAAACACATGGTGACAGCGTCTCGTTTCATGCGCGTAAACTCCGTGCG
The DNA here is from genome assembly GCA_923060345.2 of Erebia aethiops. Taxonomy (NCBI): domain Eukaryota; kingdom Metazoa; phylum Arthropoda; class Insecta; order Lepidoptera; family Nymphalidae; genus Erebia; species Erebia aethiops. The sequence goes on along the minus strand of OV281079.1, from coordinate 5,303,302 downwards.
GACTTGGAGTACGGGCAATGGCAGTCCGGATGCTATCTGTTTCACGGTAGATCGACCCGGTATCGTGCTGGTTGGCGCTTCCGTCTTCGCCGGCGCTGGACCTTACGATTACAACATGGAACTGTTGTATGATGTAAGTACTTTTGGTCAGATTTAAAAAAATGTGTTGCTAGTCGTGGTAGGCTTGCACAAATCTTCGGCCGTACTAAGCCGGCTTAGCAGCAGCGGCCCCGCATAGAGCATCTTGTTCAGTGCATGCTGAATTAAACGCGATCAATTAACGGAACCGTCGCTTTTGCTGTTTTTCCTCCAGCTAATGAAACAAAAAATTCAAAAAATTTAAATTCTTAAATCTCGGAAAAACCGGTGTACATAATACATATACCGTATACGAGTATATTGAAAAATTCAGAACCTCCTTTTTGGAAGTCGGTTTAAAAAAGAGGTGCTAACAGCAAAATAATTTTATTTCTTACTAGCTGATGCCCGCGACTTCGTCCGCGCGTCGAAACTAACTAATTTTTCCATATTTTCTCACCGTTTAAACCTTCCCTGGACTAAGACAAACATTTCAAAACCAAAATCAGCTAAATCGGCCCAGCCGTTCTTGAGTTTTAGCGAGACAAACGAACAGTAATTGATTTTTATATATATAAGACTAGCGGTCGCCCGCGACTTCGTCTGCGTACAATTTCTGATTTCCTATGAGATTATGAAATTTTCCCGCTGCAAAAAGTCTATCTAAGAAGGCTTTATATAGCATAGCTTATGCAGGTTTTTATTATTTAAAACTTATAACCTAAATCCCGATTTTCAAGTATCTAACTTCAAAAACATAGAACTTTCATACACACTTCCAACCCCCATTTCACCCTCTTTGGGGTAGATTTTCGAAAAAGTACTTATACAGGTTATTATAATTTAAAACTGATAAACCTAAATCCCGATTTTCTAGTCTGTAACTTCAAAAACTTAGAACCATCATGCAAACTTCCAACCCCCATTTAACCCTCTTTGGGGTAGATTTTCGGAAAAAAAATCATACAGATTTTTATTATTTTAAACTTATAACTTAAATGCTAATTTTCATGTGTCTAACTTCAAAAACAAAGGACTTTCATACAAACTTCCAACCCCCATTTCAACCCCTTAGCGGTGAATTTTCCCAAAACCGTTTCTTAGCTGACGTTTACACCATAGAAGGAACCTACCTTCCAAATTTCAAGTCTGTATGTTTTATAGTTCCTGAGATATCGTGATGATCAGTAAGTGACCTTTCGCTTTTATACACTGTGTAACAAAAACCCTGTGGTCCCTTTGAGCTGCGTTATCAGTATTGATATTCAAACATAAAAAATCAACTTATTTGGTAAAACTCTTAAATTAAAATATTCAAATTAAATATTAAATCAATATTATTTGTAAAATGAAAATGAGTGCTCACCCCTGAACTTCTACGAGGCGATGCGAGCCAGAGCGAGCGCGAGAGAGATAGCAAATAGTATCAAAGGTACCGACCGTCGGCAGGCGGCAGCCGCTCGCGCTCTAGGGTCACTGTACTGAAGGTACTGAGGTCATGAACTCGTCACGTGTCACCCGCGAGTCACAAATATCACTCAGCTGTGTGCTGAACACAACTTTTTAACGTCCAATTTGTTTACACTTTTGTTTAACACTGTTGTAACTTTTAAAATGTGATTCGTTCAATTATTAGAAAAAGTATTAAGTACTTAGTTATGTAATCTAATCGTATCACTAATTTATGATGATGTCAACAGCTTTTCGATTACGGAGATGTTGCTCGATATGCCCGCCTTGTAGCTCTATGCATTTCTTACACCGTTTGGCGATATTTGCACGTACGCGTCGTAGTACCGATGATTCGGACTTTATTTCGCCAACAGATGTTGGGCACTGCCACTGTGGTAGTTACATGTTGAGCGTCTTGAAATAGCATAGTGCTCCTGGTAGTCTGCGCGCCTCTGCATAGTTGCAGTCACTTCTCCAGAGACACATCAACATTTAAAATATCCTTCATTCTTGTAAGACATTTTACGTAATTTCGCAACGTAATGCGCACGTCCGTTCGGTTGCGCGAGCTACTAACAACTAGGATAGGAAGCGAGCCGCGGGCGGCGCGGCGGCTTAGTACCTCAAAGAGGTTAGCGGCGCGGCGGCATCCTTTGAGCTCGTTTTTGATCGAGCCGACACAGATGTTACAAACATTTTTTTAATGTGTCTATTTTATAAGCTATCTTGACTATGAACAATAACTGACCAGTACTTGATTTTTTTTAAATAAGATTTTCAGTTTTGGTACACCTATATGATTATGTATACGTACCTAAAAGGAACAACAGGGTTTTTGTTACATATTGTATATATAGATTTCTTAAATATTGAAGAAGTGTTGCATTTGCATAAAGCATTTTATGGCTGATTTTTCATTCGCTCAACCTGTTCAACCTGTTTAAGGAGTTCATAGATGCCTGCACGTCAAAAAGCATGGATGAACTCCTAAAACAGTTCGAGTAATGCGTAAAAAAGCTGTCAAATGATTACGATTTGCTTTGACAATAAGGTCTCTGGTTTGAAAAGTCAGCCCTTAAATTGTTTGATTTTTCTGTGTTAAGATGCGCACTACTTCGGAGGACGCCAACCTGACTCAATGTTGGGTGACGGAAGAAGTCGTGGATGGGACATTCTCGGGCGCAGACGCTCATCACGACATGGTCCAAATCAAATTCAAAAGACCCGTCCTACTAAAGGTATCTTACCTAGCACGAGTCATTTTATAAGCTTCTATGAAACTCAAATGTAGGTTTATTTGTGAGGGTCGAATCTAGCAACTGAATTTTACAGTAGTTCAACCCAACACATATGTAACTTTGCAATTATATAGTACCATGAAGGTAGTCTAATGATGGTGCTGGGACGTGTATTTCTCAATTATCAACATAACTCTGTCATGATAGAGTTTTTGGATTTGTCTTGACAAGTGCTGTAAACCGTGATATCCAGGGCCTCAAGATAGAGCTGGGAGCTCATATTAACTCCGCAAGTAGTCATGACATTCCGACGTGTTTGGCCTCATTGTATTTGTCCTAGGTGAGCCACAAAAGCGGCAACGCGACAGTATCAAACAGGACATGACCCTTCACGTGGCCTACGTTGTCGTGTATATACGTTTGTCATAGTCTATAGCGTCGTATCGCGTTGCGTCGCGTGGTGTCGTTTCTGTCGCTCATCTAAGACAACGGGGTTTGATTGAGTAAAGAAAATCTTTTTTCTTACAAAATATTTATTTATTTAACTTGTAAAGACAAAATTATGGATCTTTATCTAGCCGTCTACCGTTTTCTCTTAATTTACGTGCTTATTTTGTAACAGGACGACACTCGTTACGCATTGCGTATATGTTGTGATGGTGCCCGGACCGCCAGTGGCGATTGTGGTTTACCGGCCGTTACGGGACCAGATGGCACCACTTTCCATTTCTCATCATGCTCCCTGAGCTTCAATGGTACCACTCTAGCACGGGGACAGTTGCCATGCCTTATTTACTACAGGTATCGTTTTGTACTATCCAAGAATAATATCTTTCAACCCCTAGTTTATACCGAATAAACAAGTTCTCATAGTAGATTTTGACAAAAGTTATGAACTTATGTCATGAGCCAAAATTGTACTCTTTATGAGAACGCAATGCTTTTAATTTTAAAAAAACCTTTCTTTACCTTTTATGACACTTTCATGTCATGTCAGTTTCTCCTTTAATGCATATGTCACTGTAAGATTGCAAAAACCGTTAGATTGTAATCTGACTAGCGATATTGTAAACTGTCGACAGATTACAATTTAAGTAACGCATTATTTTTCGGTAGATTGTAATTGGCACTAGATGGTTATATTTATGTCGCACCCTAACCTAACCTACAAGAAAGAGACAAGAAAACGTAAATACAATGAATATTTCAAAAATTGACACTCAGAATATTGAATGGTTCACAATCTGTCGACAGTTTACAATATCGCTTTAGATTACAATCTAACGGTTTTTACAATCTTACGGTGACACATATAATGTATCAATTTTACTGTAACCTGCCTGATTTTCTTTCAAATATCTGTAATGTCTGCACAGAACAAAATGGGTTGAGAGGTCCCTTGACCCAGTAGGAGTGGTGGCAACTACCGCTAATTCCCATATACGCAACATCGATCGCATCGAGGCCGACAGCGGAACAGTGCGCGAAGCCGCAGTCGCTGTGGCGACATTAGTGGCGGAACGGGCGGCGATGTTACTGGCGGCTTTAAGAGGACTCTCCATTGATGATTTGCGACGCATAGCGCCCTCTTTGGCGGCCGCCCCCGCGCTTAATACGCTGCTGCCCTTTGCATTGGCTAATCTTGAGGGTCTTAATGACTCGAAGGTGAGTTTTTTGAAGTGAAAACTTCTTTAGGCGCGTTGAGCACTTTTTGGTAGGGGGTAAAAATTTGGAATACGCGAGACTGACACCGTTCTTCTTAAGACAAAAAGTCTTAGTATAATAATATAGTACATTCGTAATTAAACTTTAATGCCCTAGTTTTAAGGTTTATATTAATAAGTGCTGTATAACCGTGGCTGACATCTCGCGTTGTTACGAAGACAAAAGGTCTTAAATATAAATATAGTACATTCGTAATTAAACTTAAATTCCTTAGTTTTAAGGTTTATATTTGAAATATTTTTATTGTTTTTAAATTAGAAAAAAAAAAATTTAAATATCCGTTTTCACTTCTATTGGCAGTCCCTATGACTGGCAATTTTTTATATAATATAGTAAAACGCATTCATCATATTTTAGGACTTTACGTGAGCGCGTCCGCGTTTGTAGCCGTTATTTGACGTCTTGGTTTTGATCATAGCTAGTTGTTTATTTTAGAGCGTCGTACATCTTCTGGAATTGGTTCACAAACTACTCCCCCATGTGGCAGCCATGAATCTCATGATTCCGAGCAGTGAAGAAATAACCAACACTACGACAAGCCACTACTATACATGGTTAGAAAGCGAGCATCCATACAAACAGTCCACCGTCATCAATAAAAGGTTCTATTTAATTATGTTTTCTGTTTAGAGTTCGTTTTAGTACTTACAGTCCGTAAAAATATGGCTTGATTAGAATGATAGCTGTCAAACTGATGCAACTATAGCTGAGAAAGAAAGGGAAAGAAGAACTAGTTACAGCTAATCAAGCTATATTTTACTTTTATAGCTATATTTTTAGGACTGTTGGAGTATTTTCTATGTAACGTACATGAATACAAAATATGTGCAATTCTCAAATCATCAAACAAAAAACCAAATTCTAGAATTAAACTACCAAGGTAAAAATCTCCAACATTGTACTGAAGTAAGCTTCTTAGGATTGATCCTAGATCAGCATTGTTCATGGAAACCTCACATCTTACACACATGCACACGAGTAAATAGGTTTGCATTTGCTTTAAGGCAGTTAAGACATACAGTAGGTGAAAACTCCGCCCTTATAGCATACCATGCTTACGTTGGCTCATTATTGAGGTACGGACTAGTAGTATGGGGCTGTTCCACACATCTAAAAATACTTTTTATAGCACAGAAAAAGTGCATAAGAGCTGTATGTGGAGCAGGACCTCTCCAATCGTGTAAGCCGTTATTTAAAGGTCGAAAGATACTAACATTTTCTCAAACATGCTTGGAAATGTGAGCATTATTTTGACAACCTTCTTCGAGATAAATCGAAATTGCTGTACTGGCCACATACAGCAGAGCAGCGGCCTTCTAAAGTTGTATGAAAATCCATATCTGTCGTGGTTTAGCGACCAAATAAATTACATAGTAAATTCTTATCTGTCGTGTAATTTAAAAATGGAACGATCTTTTACTCCGAAAAATGGCAACCAAGGAGGTAACTTATCGAAGGTTTTATTTAAATTTCGAACTAGCTTGCAAATAGAAAGCTGCCATGTTTATTGAAAAAAAAAAAACAAATGAACACTTATGAACGCGGGAAAAATTATTGTTGTTCGTTGTTCGTCATTGATTTTGAAGTGTATTTGACAAAATGAGTTCAAGTGAAGACAATGAGTGTGATGAACTTACTTTAACGCCACCTGAAATTCAAGAGGCGGCAAGAGCCGTAATAGAAAGTTTGTTACCGCCAAAATCGAAAGAAAAATATTTGAAAACGTATGAAAATTTTGTTCAATGGAAGAATGAAAGGAAATCGAAATCCTTATCCGAAAACGTTTTTTTGGCTTATTTCGGCGAACTCGCCAAGAAAGTTAAGCCGACAACGCTATGGGTCATCTATTCAATGCTAAAATGCACAGTTTTAATGAAACATAACGTGAATTTAAAACAGTACTTCTATGCTCAAAAGACAGTCGGATGGATACAAATGTAAAAAGTCAAAAGTTTTCACCGCATCAAACGTAAAAATGTTTTTGTTTGAAGCACCAGACAGCGTGTATCTGGACCTCAAAGTAAGTTTTACTCTTAATAAAATTAACCTCTTTTTTTAAGTAAAATTACCTATGTGAACGTAAACGTACTTTGTTCTTGTTGCAGGTTATTCTTATATTCGGCATTTTTGGTGCATGCCGATGTAACGAAATTACAAATATTACTATAAAAGACGTAGAAAATCACGAAGGTGTGATAATTGTAACTCTACGTGATACTAAAACCAAGATCGACCGCACATTTGTTATCAAAGATGAATCAGCTGAAATCGTACAAAAGTACGTAGCGCTACGTCCTACTGATGTAAAATCAGACCGATTTTTTCTAAATTACAAAAATAACAAATGCACAAAGCAAGTAATTGGAAGACACAAAATTGCCGCAATGCCAAAGGCAATTGCTACCTATTTAAACTTGCCAAATCCGGAATATTATACTGGGCATTGCTTTCGTCGATCTTCAGCGACTCTTCTTGCTGACACAGGTGCAAATTTAATTACACTTAAAAGACATGGCGGATGGAAGTCTGACCGGGTAGCTGAAAGCTACATAGAAGAATCGATTGAAAATAAAAGTACAATTACAAGTAAAATCAACGAAAGTATCCAATCTCGACCATCGACCTCCCATCAAAGGTTTGAAATACAAAATCACACGGAAGAGACTACTATACAACAAACTTCGACCTCGTTAGAATTATCCCAAACCAACATAATCCCCGGAAAGTCCACTTTAAATTTCAAAAACTGTACATTCAATAACTGTATTTTTAAATAAAAAGTTCTGTCTAGGTACTACTTAGTTTTCATTTCCGCGCATTATTTGAGAAAAGTACTATACAAGCCTTGGCCACAACTAGGCATTGATGGACTTACGTATGTGTGCCTCGGCTTCGCCTCGGCCCACATTTACACGTTCGTCCTTCAATGCCTGTTTTGCTGGCCGCTGCAGTAATGTACTATACCATGTCTGTACATTTTAGAAGTAGGAATTTTTGTGAAAAAGAATCCGCAATTTTTTGAAAATTTAGATGTCAAAAGTTAGGTTCTACTTAGAGATCCCACAAAAAAAAGAATGCCAGGATGTAGAAGTGCCATTTTAGTAAGAAACTGTGCAGTAAAATCTATTATAGTGTACAATAAAAATCCGAAATCAATTAGAGAACTCAGATTCAATCTATTTAAGTCAAGACTTAAAAGGTGGCTTACAGAAAGGTGCTTCTACACAATAGATGAATTCTTAAATTTCAAATAATAGATAATTTTATTAACAAAATAGGTAATTTTGCATGCCTGATTATAAGGTGAAACATTTATACTGGAAACTAACAAATAACATCTCAATATACAAAAATGTTTCTGCAAATAAAGAATTTTGAATTTTTGAATTTTGAATTTTCTGAATACGAAATTAAAAATTAACCAGAATGGAAAAAAACTGTTGCTGATAAGGGGTTTTGTATATGTGTATGTCTAATGTGTACAATGTTATTGAAGTGTAGTGATAAGATCAATTTGGTGGTGTAAAGTGAACGGTGATGACTGACCTGTCATTTCGCGAGCTGTAGGTAGAATCAATTATATCCTGTAGCTAAACCATAATTATTATATCCTTGCGCAAGCATGTCCAACTATATCTAACGTTATTCTTACATCAATTTATCATTGGCTTTTCTAACTAGGGGTTGTAACTTTCTCAGGGTTCTATTCCCACCGCAAGTATCTTGGATTGTACTGGAAATGGATCCACGTAGTATCACTGCCCAGCCCGAAGATACTCTAACTATTTACGCAGTGGCAGGCGCGCCTAAACACCGATGCCACTGCCCCAACGACACCCGCATGGCGGATCCGCCCTTCCGTAAGGTATATAAGGTAGAGATCGTTCATTTGCTCATTCATTCAACACTAGGATGATGTTTACATGGAACAATTAATCTGAGACCACGGATCTTGCCACACCAAACGATAATATAAACTTTCGTGTTGTTAAAATTCCCCCTGAAAGATTAAAAATTTCCAAATATGCAGGAATAATGTTGTTCATATTATTAAAATAAAACTAAGATATATCCAAATAACTCTTTTTTATAAAGAAAATATTAAATTTAAAATATGATTTTTTTATATTTTTGTTGATATTATTCAATGGAGTCTGTAACAGCCAAGAGTTGTTCTTGAATGCATAGAACAAATATAATTTTACTAATTTTTGAGCGGCAAGAAGCGTGGCGAAATATTTATACGTTACAGTAATCTGTTTATAGGAAGTTTTAGGTGACAACAGCGCAATGCAATGTAGGAAAGAGTATCAACTTGTTACTCACCCAAAAGTCCGGTACCTGTAATCTTCGGGCATTTTATCTGATTCATCTTTCTTGTACTCACAAGTATTTATTTTATTCTGATAAATAAAAAAGGTTTTGCCAATTGATAAACTTATCTGTTGACAATATACTATGTAAAATTAAGTTGAGGAGTAGGTACAGTTTGCGAGGCGTAAGCTGAGCTTTGCATTTGTGAAAATGTCCATGTAAAGAGCTGTACAAACAGGTGGCAGCTATGTCTTTTCTCACTATCGTTGTGCGCACTCGCACAAATGCTCTGCTTACGCGTCGCGGGATGTATTATTTTCTGTGTATTCATCATTCAAGTTCGTGTCATACTGCTATACAACACAACACGCATGCACTTTTCAATTTAGTATTTCTAACGTGTGATGCACCCCTAGTGACATATGGCTTCGACGTCATTCACGTCCATGGGTAGATGTAGTAAAATAGGCTTGCGTGGTTCGAAATTGGCTAATAAGCGAATTTTCTTAGAAGTGATGTGTGAGTGCTGCATTAGAGCTATTTTAAGTGCACTTTTGGCTTGCTATAATGATAAAAATAAGCCGTTGCAGGCGTTACCTTGTGTTATTCTTCTATAGGAACGGAGCAGAATATAATGGCATTCGGGAGTGCTGTGGTAACTGCCAACAACTCGACTGCTTCAGTGCGTATCAGTCGTTTGCACTGGTTAAGTAAGGCTGACCAAAGTTAGATTCGGAGTGCGACGTAGTCGTTGGTCCTGATTATTGTGTCTCAGATACCGTTTACCTAAGTGCTGAAATAGTTTTTCTAAACATTACCTATTTTTAAGTGAAAGAGGCTTGATGGCAATCAATACCCTATCCAATCGGCTTAGAATTATAAGTGATTTAGGCCAAATTTCAATAAAATACTTCTAGAAGAAGTTAATGGTGACGAAAAAAATTCAAAGGTCGGATTACTTTTTTATTAGGACTAGAGGGTTCTCGCAACTTCGTCCGCGTGGATTTAGGTTTTGGGAAATCGTGTGAAAACTCAGATTTTCAGGGATAAAAAGTAGCCTATGCCCTTCCCCGGTATGCAATCTATCCTTGTACCAAATTTTGTCAAAATGGAAATGAAAAGATGGGCCCTTACAGACAGATAGACACACTTTCGCATTAATAATATTAGTTTGGATTGCACTAAATACTTCGTTTCAACCTTTACCATTGCTATCTTCTAAAGATTTCCACAGACTATGGTCTCGGGTGTAGTGGTCCTGTGGCGTAGCCTTTCTGGTACCTTGAGAATCAAACTTCCCGAAAAACTCATAAAAGCCAAAGAAAATGTACTTAACAGCAAAAGTTAATATCTATACAATTTAAGTATAGCTAGTTTTTGGACCTTTGCAGCGAATTATCCAGTTAACGTCGGAGTCCGACGAAGCAGAAGAACTCGAGGAAACTATTTCGGACGCGCCCTGTATGCACTACAACTGTACATACGTCAGTGTTACACCCAGGTTGTCTAATACGTGAGTGTCATTTTAATGTACGTATATTATTTAATTTATATCGATAGATTCTCCAACGTATATCATCAAGATCTTCTACTTCTACTTGGTAGGGGCTGGGCTTCTGGAGACCCAGTACCACTTTGACCGTTGCTGATCTATTGTGATCGTCACCATCAATCAAGAGCCTATTTACATCTATATTTGAAATCGAAAATTTCTCAAATCAAAATTGGCCCAATCCACGAATTACCAAGCAAGCTGGTCATATGAATGATTAGTGCTGAAGTCATAATATAGCCAACCAATAAAATCGGTTCAAGCAGAGGAACTGCTAATGTGTTGCTGTGGCTCGTAAGAAACTGTTTGTCGGCCCCTTGAAAAGCCCTCCTCGAGAAAATTGTCGTAGTTTTAAGGGCACACATTGACAGCAAGATTCTTTCACAATTTGCGTTATACATTATTTGAATTATTATTTCTGTTTTAGCCCTTCTGACTGGCCGCAAAAAGCTCTACTAATACCGGGAAACGAAGTTATCTTCTCACTGGACACAGCTTCGGACTATTTGAATGAATATAATAAGCCTAATAAGTAAGTATTGTTCACTTTATAGAATCGTTACGATATATAGACAGATAAATGCTTTATTGCCACACAAAGCATGATGAGATGCTTGGATAACTACAAATTCGGTTGACAGTTAATGTTTCTTAGTAAATGGTTATTGATATTAATATATCGCTCTAAATATGCTATCATGCACAAAGTTAAACCTGATGCTCTAGCCGATATTCAATTTTCTCAGAATCTGTGGGATGTAAACACACTTCAAAGTCGACACTCTCAATTTCGAGAAGCCATCTTTAGTAATAATATTACATGCTTTAGGTGAAAATAACATTAGGTCATTTTCAGTAACATACAAATAACGTTTAAAATTATTAGACAACAATCATGAGCGGAAAGAAGGCCGAACGCTCAAGGTCATTGGCAGCTTGGTACCTCTTAAATCGCTTTTTCTAGGGAAGAAGTACAATGTAGCCTGACGCTTGCATACAATTTTGGCGGATGCACACTGCAATATCGTTATTGTGTTTCAATGCTATGCGAAATATATCTAGATATGCTAGAGATAGCTACGATATTAAACAAGCATTGCTTTTGCATATTTTTCTAGTGTAGTGTGTAATACAAGAATCAGGAACTATGATTATTCAGGTGTTTTGAGAATCTGCCACCCAATTGTGTAAGGGAATCGTAATCTTTTATCAAACGGATAATTCGACCTGTTTAAGGAGTTCATATAGACGCCGGCATGAAGCATGTGTGAACTCCTTCAACAGTTCGAGTAATACGTTTTATGCTGTCAAATGATTACGATTTGCTTAGACAATTGGGCCTCTGGTATTATGCTCTGGAGAGTTATTTAAACCCGTCACATATCCCATACAGACGATTCGCAATAAACTTAGTTAAACTCGTTATATTTTATGTGGTGAGGCGGTAAATGTAAATGTTCACTTCGATTTGTAGCGAAGAGAGCCGCTTCGGATACCGCTGTCTGTGCGTGGGATACGAAGATGCGACGCTCGCGAGCTCTCGGTCTGGCTGCGGCATGGGACTCACTACACTGGAAATGGAGCTCGTACATCTTGGAGCATCGTGTTCCGCTCGCCTCTTGGCTCCCGATTTGGAAATACCGCCTCTAACCCACGGTAAGATAATACTTAGTTCATGTCTGGGTTTTATTCATATTACGGTAAGATAATACTCAGTTCATGTCTGGGTTTTATTCATATTACGGTAAGATAATACTCAGTTCAAGTCTGGGGTTTACTCATTTCAAGGTAAGATAATACTCAGTTCATGTCTGGGTTTTACTCATTTTATGGTAAGATAATAATCAGCTCATGTCCGGGTTTTATTCATATTACGGTAAGATAATACTCAGTTCATGTCTGGGTTTTACTCATTTTACGGTAAGATAAAATACTCAGTTCATGTCTGGACTTCATTCATATTACGGTAAGATAATACTCAGTTCATATCTGGGGTTGACTCATTTCACGGTAAGATAATACTCAGTTCATGTCTGGGGTTTACTCATTTCACGGTAAAATAATACTCAGTTCATGTCTGGGTTTCACTCATTTTATGGTAAGATAATAATCAGCTCATGTCCGGGTTTTATTCATATTACGGTAAGATAATACTCAGTTCATGTCTGGGTTTTACTCATTTTACGGTAAGATAATACTCAGTTCGTGTCTGTGTTTTACTTATTTTATGGCAAGATAAAATACTCAGTTCATGTCTGGGTTTTCTTCATATTACGGTAAGATAATACTCAGTTCATGTCTGGGTTTTACTCATTTTGGACCAAAATTTGGATATAAATTTGCAGCCCTGCCCTGTATCGACTTACTCGCGGTTGTTTTGGCTAAAAATGAATCCCATAAAACACTGGATTTTTGAAATTCGGTTGATAGTTTAGCAAGGTTTAAATCACCGAGATCAATTTCCATATCGTGTCAGAAAATTTTCCATTAGAAATTCCTCAAGAATTAAATCCTTACGAATCTCGTTTGAAAAAGCACCCCTTGAAATAAAATACCATTTTCATAATTAATTTACATAATTCGCTGAACCATTAAACTAATCGTCCTAGGTTAACCAAACCATTATTTCATAGAAATAAGATTTAATTGTTAATTATTTTGTTCACATCTTTATCAATAACCTAAATGACCCCCCACATATGGGATACAAGTTAGTTATTAGATGTCATTTGAATAAACTGTCTCTTACTCTAATAATCTTTTCCCTATAATATATCGAAAATTTTCAAAATATTTAAATATTGTACCTACATAATATGACCGTTTTCTACCCCGAAGGGAGGAAAACGAGTATTTCAGGTCTTGCCTAGGCTTGACCTTCCGGAGATAACCCTACTATTACCTTTCATGTGCGCGCATACTTTACCTATTAGTGAGAGCGAGATAGCCTATATATGGAGCGGAGCCGCGGGGCGGCCCCCCCCGCGCCGCGTGTGCCGGCTAGGCGCGACGCATCCCGCGTGCGCGCCTCTTCAGTACCCACCCGGAGCTGAGTGAAGTTTCTTGGTGGCGGCAAGGGACTTACTCCAGGTCAAGCCTAGGCAAGACCTGAAATACTCGTTTTCCTCCCTTCGGGGTAGAAAACGGTCATATTTCAGTTCTGTGCCGTCGGCTTGACCTTCCGGAGACTTGTTTTGGTATCTGCCGGCACTAGTATAGCGTACTGTGACTTATAAAATAAAATGAAAATTTTTAAAGACGAATAATTTGTATTAACGTGATATTATCAGATGTCGTTTAACAATAATAAATCAGCTGATCTTAACATATAATCAACAGAAACAAAAACATAATTCTTCTCACTAATAATTAATCATAGGAACTAAACAGTTGCCATCAGTCTCCTTATCTCTTATTCGATGATTTTTTAAATTATAATATTAATTCAAACTTAAAAGACAATCTTATATTACACTGGTACAAAGGACTCTAACAAAGTATTTTCGGAATGCAAAGAGGGCGCTGACACAGACTTATAATAATACTTGAAAAAATTTTTAGCGCCACGCCAATTACCCCTTTTTAATAAATCATCTAGAGGTAAATTATTTTCAAAATTATAGGATGCAACCGCCGATCTGATTGATCCTGGACCAACCTCTAAACCGAGACTTAAGAATACCGGTTTCAGCCACCCAGCAATCACCGCTCTTGAGGCAGGCTTCACCTTTCCTCTAGTCGTAATAAACAAGCTCACTAACCCCGGAGATGCTTTTCTCCTTTCCGCAGACACGAGCAGCAACTGCCGTATCCATTTTACAATGTCCAATTCTGAATCTTCAGACTTATTTATTAACCAACCCGATTGTCTTTCCTTGACACGATCCGTTTTGGAACCAAACGCTGGCCAAAATGTTATTGTCTCATTTTGTATAGAGAAGTGCTTGTCATCTACCCGTAACAACGTCAAGTCGTGTATTCTTCTTCCCGAAGCAAGAAGCAATAACAGGGCACAATATCTAGAAATTTGGTAAATACTTGATTCGTCCGGAGGATTATCTTTTAACCAAGTAATCAAATCCTGGATATTCCACACAGGAGGGCGTAATGAAGATTTCTCAGCAGACTTTAGGCTGATTGCTTTTAAGATAGATGTTACGATAGGATGGGTGCATATGTTATGTTCAGCCCCTGGATTTGCAAACGTGGCAATTACAGATTTCCTTACCAAGATTGTGCTGTATGCTACTTTTCTAATTCTATATAAGTAACTCAAATATCTCGCCACTTGCTGAGGACTAGGATTATTTGAAACAACGCCTTCAGTTCTACACCACCTTGTCCAATCTTTCCATGCAGAAGAATATGTTTTCCAGGTGGACGTCCTCCATGCCGACTTCAACAATTCCACATCTTCACAAGGTAATTCTTTTATTAGCCTATTCCACCCTGTATTCGCCATACCTCCAAAGTCATCGATGACACTTCTGGAGGCGGGCAATTCGTGGCTAGATCCGTCAAGTGAACGGACAGGTTCTTCATTACTATAGGTGCAGCTGTTGCCTTGGATTTCAGAGCTGTTCGCCAAAAGGCTCGCGTCCATCTGGGGACCACTACCAGGTACGTCCCTTTTGCATAGTTCAGGTGTTGGATGACTTTGGGAATTAATGGCGGTGGTGGGAATACCCAGGCTAGATTGTACTCCCACTTCCTGCTGAATGCATTGACGAAGCATGCTCCTACATCCGTCGCATCTATCGACACGTACTGGCGAACTACTTTGGACGCGGACGTCGCAAATAGGTCTATTTGTGGAGTTCCCCAACGGCTGAAAACCTTCTGTGTGAGACTCTTGCTCAAGTGCCAATCGGTTGCTGTTGACTGTCTCGACAATCGGTCTGCTATCGTGTTGAACTTTCCGGGTATATAATAAGGGATTAGAACGGTGTTGATTTGGTTCGCAAAGAGTAAGATCTTTCTCGCCAGCAAGTACAACGTCTGTGATCTCGTGCCCCCCTGGTTGCGTAGATATGCAATTGCTGTACGATTGTCTGCCTGAATCATTACAACTTCGTTCTCGATTAAGACTCTGAACTTCTTGAGGGCTATATAAATTACATACAATTCCTTTAGGTTTATGTGCCACTTCGTCTGAACTGAAGTCCACTTGCCGGACCAGAGGAACTGTTCTAGTTGTATGCCCCACCCTGTATCTGAAGCGTCGGTCGTCAAAAATACATTCGGCTCCCTGCCGATTATCGGACTCGATTCCTCTAGATGTTCCAGCCACCAGACACATTCGTTTACAGCAGGCTGAGGTAAAAGGAAGATTTTCTTTGGTCTGTACTCTTCTAGAAACCGGCTTGCTTTTTGAAGTTGCCTGCAGAAAAGGCGACCCAGCGGAACTACTTCTGTCGCGAATTGTAGTTTCCCTAGTAAAGACGTTCCTTGAATCCAGTTCCATCGACCCAACCTTAAAATCTTTTTGAGAAACGATCGCAGATCTGTAACTTTGTCCTCGGGAAGGGTTTTCAGATTCATTTGAGTGTTGAAGATAATCCCTAGAAATTCGATTTTCTTTGTTGGACTGGTGATAGACTTGTCCCGATTTATTTTCCATCCCAGGTGTGATAACAGGTCTACTGCTGTCTCGACCTGCCTTTGAAGAACTGATCTGTCTTGGTGGGCGAAAAGAAAATCGTCCAAATACACCAGAACTCTCATTCCCTCTGCCCGAAATAAATTTGCGATCCAACTTGTGATCCTTGAGAATGCTAATGGGGCGCTGGCTAGACCCATCGGCAGGCAAGTCATTTGATATAAAACACCGTTGTAACTGAGAGTCAAGAACCTGCGATGCTTCCTTTCTATTGGTATATGTAGATACGCTTGCGACAGATCCACTTTGCACATATAATCGTCTCGCTGCAAGAATTTTGGTACCTTTGACTGATTTATTAGGCGAAATTTCTTTGGTTTGAGGTAAAGATTTAACCGACGAAGATTGAAGATTTGGCGCATCTTTCCGTTTGCTTTCCGGATTAAAAATAGTCTCGACAAAAATCCCGTTTTCTCTGTTGCCTTCTCTATAATATTTTCTTCTAACATGTTTTTTATTTCCTGTGTCATTTCTTTTGAAATTGGAGTAGCAAATTTCTCTAAATTCCGCTCTGTCATTCGAGTAAGAGGAGGTATCTTGACAAAGGGTATTCTGTAACCCATTATCATTTTGACTATTGGTTCTGGAGCGCCGAGTCTTATCCACCGAGAAGCAAACAGAGAAAGCTGACCGCCTTTGAAATGATTGTCAATATGAAGACGAGCGTTCCTTCTTAAAAGGTTGACGCTTCTTTGAGCCTTTAGGCTTGTCTTTATACTGCCTGCCTCGTGCCACTGGCGTAGAAGTAGATGTCTTTGGTTTCTTCCAATCTGATTGCTTTGTCTTTTGTTTTTGATCCGGTTTCGATCTCTCGAGCTTATTTTGGTTGTAAACAGAACTGGAACTTGTCTGTAACGGTCTTTTAGTGGAACGAAAGACTCGAAAGAAACCTCCTTGTTTGCTAATAAAGTCGTCAAGACGTTCTTCATCAAACAGGTGCGACTCTGATGGCGGTATCTGAGATAGCTTTGTTGCTAGAAAATCATTAGCTGGCTTAAATGTCTTTCTTCTTAGGTCAATGATTTCAGCCCTGCGAGCACAGGTGTAATGAAGAATATCGTCTGATACATTTTTAAAAACTGATGAGTCACTAGCTAGTAACTCATGCACGTCATCCCTTATTTCAGGATATTTCGTAGTTAGCTTTCTTGCTTGTTCTGCTAAAGCCTCTCTTTGTTTCAATAGGCCATGACAAACAATGCCCAAGGTCATATCAGCGTTAGACAAAATATTTTGACAAAAACTTTTCTGTGTAATACTACCTAGTTGGTCATTGACTTTGAGGGCGTCAAAAACCGGAGCAGCCCGTAATTTCTTTTGAACATCTTTATATCTGATCCTATTCCAAGAAGTTGTTCCCAACTTTTGACAAGCTATGCCTTGACTTTTTATAATTTCTGAAGGAGTAGGGATTAAAGGATCATCTTCTTTAACATTTGGGGCAAAACTTATGTCCTTAGAAGTACTGGCTCTGGGTTCATCACTCAGGTTGCAAACTGGGGCTTGAAAGGCACTTTGTACATCAATATCTGAAGCACCCCCCAAGTCATCTAAAGGGTCCTCGTTTTCTATGTCTGATTCCGATTCATAGTCATCATATTGTGTTGAAAATTCTGTGTTCGCAGAAGAATTACCTTCTCGTTGGTTTATCACTGTTTTGTCTTTCAGCGACTCTATTTTCCGACACAGTTTTTCAAAGAGGCCATCTACTTTTTCCTCTAACTTATCCAGCCTACTCCTCTTAGCAGACCTCTCTTCCTCTTCCTCTCCCTCTTCATCTTCTGACGGCTGACGTAATTGACGGCAAACCTCCAATCTCGTAAGAATAAGACGTCGCATCGGCTCAATGGCATTGATGAATATCTCAGCTTGGGCCGCCGATCCTTTAATTCTATTTACGATAGATGGAGGGCTTATTATTAGTGCTCTACACAAAGCCCACTTTAGCATACATACTTTTATTTCTCTATAGGGTTTCTCCGCCACATATTCTGCGTCGGGGAGAAAAATTCGGACATATTCCATAGACGGCAATGCGAATCGAATCTTGTTCAATATTTGAGGATCTGTATCCTCGCCAAAAAGTTCTTCTTTTGTTGGACTTAGAGTTTTCCAATTCTTCCATCCCTCTGGTAAAGACTTGCGGGCTAATTCCTTAATTTTGTCGAGCCAGCAATCCTCTTCTTCCGTCTCTCCTGACTCCTCCAGCAATTCTCCCATTGTAAGGAAGGCGGTTGGCTCCACCATCTGCGCCAACAAAATCCTTTATTACTATAAACATTTAAACGGCTGCCGATGGTCAGCCTAAGAGGGCTGCAGTTAGCGAGCCTTAGCCGACTGCAGCTGGCGAGCCCTAGACCGCTGCGGCCGGCGAGCCTTAGACGGCTGCGGCTGGCGAGCCTTAGACGGCTGCGCCTGGCGAGCCTTAGACGGCTGCGGCTGGCGAGCCTTAGACGGCTGCGGCTGCCGAGCCTTAGACGGCTGCGGCTAGCGAGCCTTAGACGGCCGCGGCTGGCGAGGCCGAGACGGCCGCGGCTGGCGAGCCTTTGAAGGCTGCGACAGCGAGCTTCTGACGGCTAACAAGCCTGAAGGCCATAATATAAGCCTACAGTTACGGTTGAAAAGCCGGCAACTGTATACTTTGTGTTGCTGCCGAACACATAACCAACCCTAAAGTAAAGTGGCAATAAACTTCATGCACATTAGGTTATTTACCTACTTATATGTTATTTAATTTTATAAATATCTTATATGTTTAACAGATAATTTTTTAATTTACAATTTACAGTACAAGCTTCAAAATATATGAACCGTTTTATATGATCCAACGATAACATCGTTTACAGGACCTTAATAGTAACTAAATCGGTTCTTAACTCGAATATGCTCACTCTCACCAACAATATATAATAAATATATAAAAAACTCACCATTTCGACGTAATTCCGTGCGAAATAATCCAGTGAACGTACACATGCACACTAATCAGTAAATAACAGCGTACTGAAGAGGCGCGCACGCGGGATGCGTCGCGCCTAGCCGGCACACGCGGCGCGGGGGGGGCCGCCCCGCGGCTCCGCTCCATATATAGGCTATCTCGCTCTCACTAATAGGTAAAGTATGCGCGCACATGAAAGGTAATAGTAGGGTTATCTCCGGAAGGTCAAGCCGACGGCACAGAACTGAAATAATATAGTTTAACTACATATTTGTGCTCAATAATGTGCGCGTCGTCTTATTCAATTTCGTACATAATCGAGATAAAGTTCACTTTACTTTGAAACATTTTAGAAAACATTGGTGACGATTTCCATCGACGATGAAATCAAACTCTAAAACACATATTCTTTTATTCAAATAAACATAAGTATTACAAGTGTTTTTGAATCGTCGAGTCGCGTCTTTCGATCTGTCCTGAAAAAGCCTTGAGCCAAGGCTCAACAATCAAGCGTCAAACGTCAGCCGTAGTTTGCTACGGCTCATTTTCATTAGAATCATTTTATACAAAAGAAAACTACCTGAGTCTCATATACCTATGCTTCAAAATCTAGCCAACTACATAAAAAAGCAGGTATATTATTTAGTGTATGCTATCCTTTATTGACCGAGCGAAGCGAAGGTCTCTGAGTCTACTTGGGTGAATTGGCACTTGTCCGTCCGTCCGTCCGTCCGTCCGTCTGTCAGAACATTATAACTTCTGAATTACTGAACGCAATTACTACAGCTTTAAATATAATATGTAAACCAATGGCCTTCCGCCGAATATGGCTTAAAAATAATAAAAATCTTTATTTCAGGGGGGCTCTCATAGAAGCGAATGCGAAGTAAAATTTTTTTTATAAAGTTACATAGGGTTGCGGTATATCATTTTAAAGATAATTAGGAATAGAGTCCAAATTTTTTTTTAAATTTTTCCCTCAAAATTGACGAAATGGGGGGCTTTCAAAGTGGAGATTTAACGTCCAAAGATGACCTCAGAACTCTAAATTTTCTGAAAGGATGAGCCTGAAACTTGATCAATTATTTGAATTATATCCTGTACTTGAACAACAAATACTAAAATTAGATAAATATTGTAAGGAAACGGAATTATTTAATTTTTAATGAGCTTCAGTATTTTTAACAGAACTTCACATTTATGTCAATAGATGGCGCCGCGAGGTCGCAGTTCGGGGCGAGCCACTAGTTACTAGAGTTGTCTGACTTCCGGCTGAGTTTGTTGTGGGCTCTTCTCAGACCAGGGCGCGTTTGGAACCCTCGTAGCTTTAGTTTAAGATGTCGTACTGATTATCACCATTATATTGTTACTCGTATATGTTATAAATAACCGAACGTCAATAAGTGTAGTATACCTACCTAAATTGAATAAACGTTCTTTGATTTGATTTGATTTGATTTGATTTGATTTGATTTGATAGGTGATAACAATCTTGTATAATTATAATATACTTATTATCAAGACCTTGTTATTCGTTCGTCATTCTATAATAGAGTCGGCGTCTATTAGATGCTATATTGTTTCCTGAACTGTTACACGGTTAAATACAGTTGTTTGTTTTAAATGGCCACTTTGTACTTGTAGCAAAATGTTTATTGCAATAAATAATTTGCATAGTGTAGGTATATACGAGTAGAAGTCTGCGGCTCTTTACCGGATAGGTCAAATTACATTTCGAAACGTCAGTTTACTTCGTGTAATTAAAATTCCGTGTAATACATTTTTTAAAATATTCTTTATTATGTATGTTCAGCATTATATTCATAACACAGTTACGAGTATATATACTCATCACGAAAAACCAAGCAATTCAACTCGCGCGCGATCTATATTTGTTCTTTCTCAAGGGACGTTTTGATCGTCAAAATGTTTCTTTGTTTTAAAGTGATAAGTCAACTAGTGCAGTTATTAAAACAAAAGAATAGCATAGCTTGATATTAATCGTAATATAATGACCGGTGATCGGGCAATACGGCTCGTGACCAGAATGTATCTCCGCAGGTGTTACACTGATCTATTGTACACCAGTTTAGTAACACACCAGGGCTGAATTTAAAGCTATAAAGGCCGCTTTCGATCCTTTTATATTCGTTTCCGTGTTGTCACATGAATTAAACAACTTGATACGATCCTGTAAAATAACACAACCGAAAAGCCCCAATATTTCATACCTAGCAAGTGACCAGTGAATTATTTATACACTGTTTTTAATTTGTGGGTACTCTCACTTTTTTTACGCCACTACAAGTTAGCTCTTGACTGCAATCTCACCTGATGGTAAGTGATGATGCGGTCTAAGATGGTAGCGGGCTAACCTGTTATGGATATAGCAGTCATATTAAACCCATACCCCTAGTATCTATTCTATTTCTACACAGCAGCTAGTGCTTGATACATAAACAACGAAGGAGACAAATCAACAGATTAAAAAAATCAAATCAATCAAAAAGATACATAATCATTGTCGAAATGTAAATTATTACAATTAAATAACGCTATAAATATCTTCTTTTGAGGATATATATGAAAAAAAAACTACGAGTTTTCTATGCGCGACTTCGCGAGGGACCTGCTCTGATTCTATACGTGATCAAAGCTAGTTGCTGCGAGCCTTTGAGACAAGTGGCAAAAAAATAAACAATAAACATAGGATGTCGTGATCTATAGAACCTTGTACCGCGCTGGAGTGCATTAAGTGAAAATATGGCCCGATAGCGGATTTACAAATATTATAAAAAATAAACGCGGTTGAGGTAAAAGTTGGAGTAGAGAAGTAGTTTACATCCCCCTAGACTATGTCCTATTTAGTCTATTTTTTATCTGGAGAATAAGTGTTTTTAGATATAATATTATGTAGGAAAAAATATAATAAATAAAAAAAAATAAAAAAATAAGTAATATCATTTTAAAATCAGTCGTAGTGGGTAAATAGAGCTTAATTTAATATAACATGTTCTTGATAAAAGATGGCGGCCTCAAACATCTTTTCTGCGTGTACGTGGCAGTCATTTTAAATACTTAAAATAAAAATTTCGGAGCAAGTCTCCTTTCAAATTATGTTTACTTATTCTGACTTTTATTTGGCTAGCGACCATCGTGGAGGTGCAAATGCAAGCAATGGCGGCAAATGGTGCCAGTGGGGCTACATGCGTCCCAGGCGTCGCTGGGGGTTCGGGAGACGACACGGGCGCGGATGAGACCGAGGCATTGCTGTTGTCTAGAGGACTCGAGCTCGCGTCTCCTCCAGCCGTTCTTAATGTGCTTGATGGACATCCGCTGCTGCGGTGAGTTTAGTTTTTTTTTAAATACTTTTGACCGTTTCACAGGAGCGCACTCATTATAGGCCCTGCCAAGGAAGGGGTCCTGTCTGTTGTGTACAATTGCAGATGTCGCAGGCGCCGGATTCTTTAGCATAAGGGGCTCTTGCAGCGTGCCGACGACATCGCGCGGTTGCATCGACTTCCAGCAACGAATCACAAAGCAGTGTGCGGGCTACTAGAGACATACCGGCATGCTGCACGAGCCTACATGGTCATAGTATCGCTGTATGTGCGTGTGTTGAACCCTTAACACTATTCCAAAATGTTTTTCCAAAGCAGCAAGCACTCTGGTAAAGATAAGCACAAGTTTTAGGCTTTCGCGAGTGTTACATTGTTCATTAGAATTGAGAGTATATCAAATAAAGTTTTATAAGAGCTTTTGAATCGTCGAATACTTGAGTATATAGTATTACATCTTTTGACGCCAAATGAAACAAAAAGCCGGTGTATTTATCTTACACATCACTCACATTTATAGGGACTTTCACATCGAACCAACTTGTAAGTCCCGTTTTGAATTTTAACGGTGATCTAATACAGCGCCAAAATCATATATAGAGTGTTAACTCTACATAGCGACACCGAAGGGAATGAACATTTTATGGCGTTGTCGTTAAACGGAGAGAAGAAAAATAAATATTATTTTTCTATTATTATTATTATTTACTAATGAAGTGTAAAATAAGACGTTAAATTGACATAGATAACGCATAACAACCTAACGATAGTCTAGCAGCCGAGGTAAACACGTGCAAGATAATCACAATAAACAAAAGAACTAATTTCTTAAAATCTTTGGCACGTATGACGCCGACAGTCAAGGTTAATACGGACTAGACAATAAAGTAACAAAATAATAAATAAAAGAACGTACATAGCTGCAGTTCTAATTAATTTCGGCAACTTAGAAAGTACTGTTTCTTAATATTTACGTATTGTTGTCGGTGTAGGTGTGATACTACATGGAGTGTATCATTATATAGAAAACAAGGTAAACCAACTAGACTCAAGTAATTTCGACGTTTTAAAGAGTTTGTCGTTAAATCAAGTGGCTTTAAATGGAGTTTACACTGTATCTATCAAAATATATGCGAATTACGTCATCAAATGCAATTTCAGTACAAAAAATAGACATTTATGTTTTAGTTTTACTGTACTGTCTCGTGATTTCGAACATGTGGATGGATATCTCGTGCTGTGGTAAGTTTTTTAAAGTCGCGACCGGAATACACACCGGACAGTGCCACCAGTGGATGGAGGGGCAAGCACTGCATTATGGTTGGAAATGCAATTTAAAAATATTATGTATGTAGATATATTGTGTCAATACCTTACAGGTAATCGCACAACCCAAATGTATCCCATGCATGCATTTTACATTTTTTACCATAAATATCATGCCATATCTCGCCGCATTTCTAAGCTCCCACCGCCGGTATTGAACCTTATGATTTCATCAAAATGCATCCCTTAGTTATTCATCGACCTATCGTATTTTTAACCGATTTCTAAAAAAGGGGGAGGTTCTCAATTCGGCGCGTATGTTTTTTTTTGCCTGATACAGTAATCAGCATGGGTATGTGCGACAGATTGCACAGAATCACACGGCTTCCAGTGATCAGGCGTATCTGTATATGTAACTTTAAACGCTGTGTTGATGTTGAATGCTTCATACTAAATGATGAGGTAGATAAATAGGTACAAATCGCGCCCTACGTGGAAAACAGCTATTTAATTTGCTTTTATTTTAATAAACGTGATCTTAGGATGATGATCAATGCTTTCCAGATTGTTTTAGCAGATAAATTCGTTGGATTTGGCATAATTTTCAATATACATATCAATATGTAAATCGAACACATTCGCGATCACTTTTTATGGATGACGTAAATACCTAAGATATTTACGGAGATATCACGTTCGCTGAGCAAGTGCATAATGTCAATGCTACGTAAATTAGAAGTTATCATCGTATATTTATTCAATTATTATTTTCATAAAATAGTAGGTAAATATTATGATCAAAAGTTACAACAACATTGAATTGCTCTTTATTATATACCATCAAAGTACCGCTTAGGACAAAACGAGCGGAATTTCAAGCGCAGTTTTTCGTCGTCACTTTTTTTCACAAAAAGGGCGGATTTTCGCTTGCTTATTTCCGTTCGATTTGTCCCTCAAGTCGACAATATCATAGTTTTAAAACACAACTCTGCCTGAATCCTTGGAAAACCAAATACACTTAATTAATCTACAGACACATAAATAAAAATTCGCAGCGCAGCAGCAGATATGAAAATAACATCATATTAGCATTTCAATAAAATGAACTTTCAAATTCAACTAGTTTGTACTTTATTAAAAAAATATTCTTGCTATCATAATAATTTAATTAATCAGTAGTTTAAAGCGAACAATGGAATAACATGTAACTTTTAACGTTTCGCATAATACTGATAGACATTAAAATATACTTGGCACTTTTTACTCTACATCACGATTCCCGACTTGAGGTAGCGATTCACATAGTTATCTACACAATATTTTCCTCGAACAGCGAAACAGCCGTATCGTCCGGTCATAGAGATCCATCAAGTCCAACAACTAGCACTGAGTGTTTATAAATTAGTGGTGAGAAGCTCTGCTCTTTCTACAACTATGTGGAATTCAGTCTCCCTGTAAGTTTTTCCATCAGGC
Organism: Erebia aethiops; assembly: GCA_923060345.2. Classification (NCBI taxonomy): domain Eukaryota; kingdom Metazoa; phylum Arthropoda; class Insecta; order Lepidoptera; family Nymphalidae; genus Erebia; species Erebia aethiops. The sequence goes on along the minus strand of OV281079.1, from coordinate 5,278,269 downwards.
ATCACTATTTGTAGCTTTTTCTTCTTTTCGGTCTCCCTTTTTACAATAAAAAATATCACAATACCAGCTATCGATACAACGAGCACTATACCCACAACTACGAAAATCCAAAATGTTTGCTTAAATGCACCACAACGACTGTCTACGAACGTCGGAATCGACACAAAGTGCCCTTCTAAGTCGTACCAGCAGTTGACGATTCCTCCCTGCGTACTTAACATTACCCGCCAAACTTCTGCCAAGTCGCAGGTGCACGTGTCGTTCAGATTCAAACCATCGATGCGAAGCGATATCGTCGACTGATTATACAAAAGCGAGGTAGGCAATACGTTGGTCATCGTATTGTTATCTATCAAAAGCTCCTGTCGGCCCATTGACGCCACTCTGTCCACTGTGAAGCCAAGAAATGCACCTTTTCCAACCGTAGTTACGGTGTTATTTCTAAACGTGATAGGTCCCCTCGAAGTTATCCGAAAACTGTCTGAATTTAATGTGTCTATTATATTATTCTCTATCAATACTCTCTTTGGTAAACTGACAAGAAATGTTAAACTCGATAACAGTTCAATCGTAACTCCATCTATTCGAAAAAAATTAGTAACTTCTACATCTGATAGGAATCGGCTTGGTAGTGTTTTGGCGATACCACCTCTCATCAAGAAGTTCGATGTTGTGAACTTCTTGAATGCTTGTATTTCCACGTTGTGGAATATATTATTGCTAAGTTCTATATTTTTAACTCCGGTGAGACTAGAAAAGGCGAAGGGCCTCAGGCTTAATATATGGCTATCGCTTATAAGTATATCGTTCACGCGTCCTTGAATCGCGTGAGAGGAAATTTCATACACCGTACTGTTGGTAATTTCTATTCTTAATCCCGGATTCATCTCGTTGTCAGTGGAGAATGGCGACCATGCGAGGGCGCGCTCGCTGATGACCACGTTGCTGATATTCCTCAATTGCACTGATCTCAATTGAGTGAGCTTACGTGCAGTTTCCGTTAGGAATATCACCCGTTCACAATTTTCTATTATAATAGCTGTTGCCGTAGATGGTACGCGATATGACCCTTCAGGCCTTAGAGTCATTTCCTGTAAACAAAATATTTACTATTAATCACTCCATAGTTTAAGGTCAAACCCAACGTGTCTCTTAGGTTTTGTAAAAGTTTTCACCAATTGATTTTATCATCTCTCGGCGGTTTATATTAAACCTACAACTCTGCTAAGACAGAGAGCTAGACAGATCTATGGCATCAAGCTCATTTTAATCTATTTGCCTACTTTATGCCCGTATTTATAAACCGATATCAGCTAAGAACAGGCACTCAAACATCGGTTAATCTATGGTAAAAACCAGTTTGAACAAAAAACAGAATTGATTGACCAATACTTGAAAATATGTGCGTCCATTGAAATTGTTGCGTTTAACTGAATTATATGTAAAGTTTCTTACCTTTACTTGTTCTGTACAATGGCATATCAGCCTGGTGAAGGAGTCGCATCGGCACACGTCCTCGTCGCAAGCCGTGGGCACTGCGCGCTGCGCTAGTGCCGCCTGCAGCACCAAGAAGAGGTGCCACCACGACGCCTGACGCATTCCCACCATTTCATGTCACCATCGCAATCCTTGGTGCACTCTGAAATTACAAATAAATGTGCTTTAACGGTGAAGGAAAACATAGTTTTTTGAATTTGTGGTTCAAGTTGTGGTGGTATCAATATGTTGGTCTACCTATCGTCCGCCATTTTATGTTAAAACGCTTCCACGCTTACGCACACACTCACAGTCACAAATACACACACTGAAATATAAATACAGTTAAGATCACTTTAGACGATTTTGTTTCATAAGTTATAAACATTACTTGTTTGCTTGTTTACATCAATACATTATGAGTGGGCGCCATTTTGAAAAGAAATATGAACGTCGAACAGAAGATAGACTTGCGGGCGAGGCTTCATACTAAAATCTTCAAATTCCTTTGCATGCCAGAATTTTGTTTGAGTTTCCATAATGTTCTCAAAGGTGTGTGAAATGAACCTATAGAAGTGAAAAAAGATTATCTCAAGCCCTAAACTCCTATAACTTTTTGAAGTTACACGATGCTAAGTACTGAGTGGGCCGATGATGCCTTGAGATGATGGTAATAATAATTCTGACCGAAGCGGAGACGATGCATATATATGCTTCGAACAATTGTTTCTGAAATATGACAATTGACGTTTAAACTTAATTAAATGCATCTACCAATATCCCGATTGATCCACTAACTGAATGCGTCTTTGCTCGGCTCCATCTGGGTGGAAACGTATCTCTAATCTGTAGTAGGTAGTGGTCTATTACATTCTAGTAATTAATTAACATTCAGTACAGGTTTCGCAATTTCGCAATACTATTAGTCTAATTAAACAATATAATATGTAGTTTATGTTAAGAGCGGACTGTTTGAAACTCTCAGGTTCCTTTGACACAAACATCCATGAGCGTGTCCATTTCCAGGTAATATGTCTTACAAAAGTTTACATTGAAATTTGCATTAAATTATATGTATTCTATTTTACTAAGCTACTAAATAATAATTTAGAGTGCAATATTATACAGAATATCAATTTGGTTTTCAGTTTTCACTGCATATAGTATGATAGCGTTATTAAAATTTGCTAAATGAGTTCCTCATAATTATTGCACATGTAGAAGGATCAGTTACACGCGCGTCGCGCAATATTATAATATAAGGACAGAATGTCAATTTGGTTTTCAGTTTTCACTATATATTTTGATAGCGATATTAAAATATGTTAAATGAGTTCCTATAATTAATGCACGTGTAGAAGGATCAGTTGCATGTGATGGTAGGAGTAAGTTAAATTTGAATTTTTAGTAGATAGCTACCAAAAGAAGCCACGGTTTTAGTTGCTCAAGTTAGACGCCTCGTAACAAAAATGATTACAGTACAATAATCATCGCAATCACTTCTGATTAGTCAACACTCTACCGGTATTAGCCGAAATGCAATGGCGCAGCAACCTACCTACTACGTGAGACGTGCCGCCAAGCGATTTAGCGTTCCGGTACGATGCCGTGTAGAAACCGAAGGGGTATGGGTTTAATATAACTGTCATGCCCTGACAGGTTAGCCCGCTGCCATCTTAGACTGCATCATCACTTACCATCAGGTGAGATCGCAGTCAAGGGCTAGCTTGTAGTGGATAAAAAAAAAAAAACTACAAACCTACCTATACCTATAGGTACCTGCTAGGTACTAGGCACTAAAACAGCAGGCTACTACTAATACTAAATTCTGTCAAAGGAACTAAACCAAGGAACTAAACCCACCTGGGTTAGTTCCTTTGACAGAAATCGCGCTCTGAACCTTAAGAATTGAGTTGCGAATACAACTTGTGAGTTGTGAACACCGCTGGAGATTCACGGTAACTTTACTTTTACCGCCTGACGTGCAACTTGCTCTTTGAGCACACGGACTGCTAACGAGCCGTTGACAATATAATAATTTTCGCAGAAATTCCACCGCAAAACCCAAAATTTTAGCACAGGATAAGTGATTGTTACTAACAAAATATGGGGACAGTTGCCTGAAATAAAAATTATATTATTATTTATTATCTATTAAAAACTAGCTGACCCGCGACTTCGTCCGCGTGGATTGAGGTTTTTAGTTCCCGCGGGAACTTTAATTTTCCGGGATAAAAAGTAGCCTATCTGCTATTCCAGACTATAATGAATGAATGAATGAATGAATGAATGAATGAATGAATATTCTTTTATTGTACACCACAAAGGAAAATATACAATAGTAAACTTAGCTTATAACAAAGTAAGTATACAATTTGGCGGCCTTATCGCTACACAGCGATCTCTTCTCTGTATATCTGTGTGTATGTTCTCTTTATAATCTGTCTCTGTGCCAAATTTCATCCAGATCCGTCCAGCCGTTGTAAGAGTTATATGTGTTCGAACATACCCGGGATCATTTTGAATTTCACTTTATAGATCAAAAAATAAATTATGTACTTACCGAAATTTTAGAAAAATCGGTTTGCACCGCTCTATCCAACCTATAGTTCGGTAGAGCAGTGATAGCCTAGGCCTAGTGCCCTAGTGGTTAAGATACCCGACCTCTAACTTTTCGAAGTTATGTGCGTTTTATTAATTATTATTTGCTTCAAAAGTTCAAACGGTGAAGGAAAACATCGTGAAGGAACGTGCATATCCGAGATTTCTTGTTCTCGAAGGTGTGTGATGTCTGCGCATCTGCCAGCTAGGTTGACTATGGCCAAACACTTCTCATTCCGAGAGGAGACTCGTGCTCAGTAGTGAGCCGGCAATGGTTTGACAAGTTGAGTTCGGTAAGAAGCGTACCGAAATGAGAACCCTATCCATTTTTCAAAGTCTTAATTTCATCACTAATCATAGCACTATTAATCTACTAAAAATTTCTTCTTGACTCATAATTTACCTACACATCACTTTATTGTTTAAACCGAAACGAAATCACTTACAGCGTATTTTGCCAGGTGTTTTTCTCTGAATTATAATGCTGAGCACAAAGGAATATTGCGATACGTGTAACACTAAAAGAGTATGTATATTTGTGAGTCAGATAGGTAGGTTTATCTTTATCAGCTGCGTTATCAGATAGGCTAGGTGGCTCACGAATGGCTTGAATGAGCCGAGTATGTGATTTTAGCAAGGCTATCGTTACGGTATTGATATATCCGATGCTAACAAAGTCATGAACTATAATAATGAATATATCACGGTAATGGTATACATATAACATTACCGTGACTATACGTACGTGGTTGCCCTACTTCAGTTTTCAGCTAGAAGTTATGGCATAGGTCAGATAGTTACTTGGTAAGTAATAGCTAGATGAATAGGATGTAAATGGACTGTTGATAACTACATAATTAATATTTCATTGAATTAGGAAAGCTGTTCTCTATCAAAATACAGTCGCGGTCTGAAAATGTTTACCAGTTCTCAAATTAGATTCTTTAAAACACTGCGTGCATTATGGTCTAAAATGCTTTAGCAAGGTATTTATTACGTTTCAAAGTTATCAAAATTTTTCAAACATTGAATTCAACAAAAACAGTATATACCTATATGACTTTTATAAATAAAATTCATCTCCTAATTTCAAGTTTGACACATCGCACACAGCATCATCGCATTTGTTAAAGTGACATTTATTGAAAATATTGAAAGAGATTTTCTACATTTACCACCTGCTGAAAAAGTTAAAATATCTATTTTCAGTCAAACCACATATCGTCCTTCCGACACAAATGTGTGCAATTATGAACGTTAATGTGGTAAACATTTTCTGACCGCGACTGTACATATTGGTACATAGGTCATTTTGTCACCAATTACAATTAATTTTAAACAACTATTTTATTGAGAAAATAGTTTACATTTAATTTCAATATGGTTGCCTCCTATAAAGTATAGTCTACAATCAGTAATACGAACAGGGAATATTATTGCTATTATAATATGATAAGATAATGTTTAAAAATAATGATCTTTAATTGATAAAGCACTTCGATCTGCACACAAATCCGCACTTGGCCATCGTGGTTGACTAGGGCTTAACCCATCTCATTCGAGGAGGAGACTAGGGATCAGTACTGGAACTGTGATGGGTTCAAATGACGAATTGATAAAGTTAATTCCATTTACTTTATAAACAGCTAGTTTAAACTAAAAGTAACGTTTCTCTCTATGTTGTGCTTATTTGCCATTTTATACCAAACTAACATTGACATTCTTTCACCTCCGGCCGCACCCTTCAAGATTACTAGCGCGATATTTATGTATAACGCAAGAATGTGTTTTAATAAGACAACAACACTCTTGACGCGTCTTCTGGCTATGCTAATTACGACTGCGCCGCTACTTCAGTTTTAAAGATAGGCAGTATTGGATTTATGTTTGCGATGCAAATTGCTTGAAATCGTTGTATGATTTATTTTTTCTGTCTGGACATGAATGGCCCGCTCCGATCGAATGTAATTATATTTCTGGATACAAGTTTGTGCGAACTTAATTTTTATTTCCGATGAACGGTTTCGTGAAAGTAAGTAGAACATTGAAAGTAGGTTTTGGTAATGAAAATTAAAGTATATTACACATTTGACTCATCGAATTGTGGAGCATACTTAAATTTTTACTGAGCCAAAAAGTTGTTCATATCAAAAGATCGTGTGCAAATAAACATTTATTTTTATTTGATAGCTTACCTACCTTTATTCCGAAGTATAAGGAAATTTAAGGAGATGCTCTATAAATTGTAATAATTTATTTAAAAAAAAAATGTTAATAGGTTTTTACGAGAGAGCATAGTAGAGTTTGCTTTCAAATACTAAAAATCGGCTTAAAAGTCTGATATTTTTACGTAGTAAAGCTGTTTATATTATATTATCTGGTCTGGTTTGTGTGTTGTGACAGAATACTCATAGGCAGGGTTTTGTTACTGTAGTCACAGTTAGAAACAAAGTTGTTTCCAGTGTGAAGTTTTTCTTTCACTATACAGTTGGGTTCAAGTTGAATAAACAATATTACCTTGGACGACTATAGCTAGTTAGTTATTAGTCTCACTTATAGTTGAAAGTTTATAACGGTTTATATAGTTGATAGTTTTTTTTTATGTATGTGTAACTTTAGCAATGCATTTTTTATATTGTAGTCTAATAAGGCGAATTGGGAAACTGTAAAGTTTATCGGGGATATCGTATCAATAAAATGAAAAAAAGGCAGTCATAGCTATCAATAGAAGTGAAAACGAATATTTAATAAAAAAAAACAAATATAAACCTTAAGGGGACTCCAGCCGGTACCTTATTTATACAATCGTAAACTCGTAATTACTACATTATTTGATATTGTACGCTCAAAACTAAGCATTATTTCGATTTGTCTCGTCATTATCTAGGTTTATTGATATATACCTACAAGTAATAAAATAAAAAATTTAAAAAAACCCACGACGAATTGCAGAGCTCCATTGAAACAACAATTAGAACTTAGCAAAAGTATATATAAAATAATATCTAAAACACAAAACTGCATATTCGCCGGCTCAGTAGTTTTTTTGACCAGCGTGGTAAACTATGGCCAAACCATTCTAATTCAGTACATAAATTCAGCGTCAGTGTTAAAAAGCTCGAAATATTGCTTTACTTTGAAATTGTCTAGTTGAGCAAAATATTCCAAAATATGAATTTGCATTAATTGCTGAAGCTGAAGGTTAATAAAATTTATTTATTCAGAATACATATTTGAAACTGCAGCCTTTGTTATATGAAGCAGATGAAGGCACTTTGTGCAAATAATTTTACTGACACGGTTGAAAGCTGTTGAAAGAGTCAGTTCCTAGAAAGTAATAAAATGGTTTTTAAAGGTACCTACGTTTCCAACAGATATGTGTTGCGTTGCTAAGCTACCGATGTTAAATCTACCAATAGGAACGCTTTATCTAACATCTAGCGATATTAGCTATGAAAATTATAATATCCTCTTTATAATCTACTCGGTTTACTAATTCAATAATAACCAAACGTGATGTTTGAGTCTTCGTTTGATAAATTTAAAGTCCCGTTACCGAAGATCCTTTTTCTTTACTCCGTGATCAGCTTAATCACTATCTTACAACGTTTCTTTGCTTAGGCTGAGTTGGTCTTGATTTTGATCGGACTACGTTCTTATAACCAGCTTCTGATGATGGAGCTCTAATAATATAATAATATATAATAATGGAACCCCATAATTAAAAGCTGTTTCCTAGATATCCTGTACACATAAAGAGGCTTGAACTGACTGATATCAATATTCAACAGCTGCCTTCAGTTCAGCCTGAACAGCTGAGTTCATAAACTTTACATTCTAAGAGTTCGTTATTTATGACATTATATATGATCTATTTTTTAAAAAAACAAAGGTTCAAAGTTCATTTTTCAAGTTATATTCCATTGGCGTATCGGCTTTCCGTTAAAACAAAGAAATTACATAAGGGAATAAAAAAGGTTATGAATGTTTGTATAAAACTCTGTTTAACATGAAAATTGGTACCTAATTCGGCATTTGGTATAGCCAAAGGTTATAACGAAATAAAGACGTACATGATTACGTCATGTACTGTGATATATATTATTATGGCGAATTATTTTCAAAAGTCAACTCGAGGGAATAAAATATCAGATACATTAGCTATAGATATCTGTACATAATATTATGATGCTTCGCAAGAAATCCAGGAATCTCCCATACAATACTGCATGTCGGTAGGTACAGTCGCGGTCTGAATATGTTCACCAATTTAAGGTTCATAAAATTGCATGCACACGTCTGTGTCAGAACTTCATAAGGTCGATAAGTTATTCGATTAGACATATATATCATAAATTTTTTAACATGTATCGATCGCTGCACCAGGTGGCTAGAAGACAGGATAGCTGTATTTGTAAAAAAATATAAGTAGATACTCGTTTAAAGTTTCTAATTCTATCATAGAGACGATTAATAAATGACTCTATAACAAATGCGATGATGCTAAAGTGTCAAACTCAAAATTAGGAAATGAGTTTTATTCATCTATGGTTAAAACATGTAAAAAGTAAGTATTATAATTAATTATACTCCTTTTTTTTAAATCGATGCTTGAACACTTTTCTAACGTTATAAATCTCAATCAAAGGCTCGATAACCGCCGTAAGCCGGCCTATTGATGTTTTATAGGATATATTTCGGTGCGTTTGCTCAGAAGCGTTTTAAAGTTTTAAAACGCTTAGACGCAGGAAACCCTTTGCGTCTTCATTTCTCATACCCATGACAAGGGTCTGGAACTTAATCTGTGTTTCAAATGAAATACAATCTGGATATTTTCAAATGAAGAGCGAATAGGCTTTTCCTAGACAAGTGCGTTCCATCTTAGGTCACATCATCACTTCTCATCAGTTTGTCACTTCCCACCATTGTGAAGAATGTGGTCAAGCGTAAGTAAAAATAAGATAATAATTTTAAAAAAATCCATGTAATGACGTTCTAGACCTTACTGCATGCAGTGTTTTAATGAATTTCATATCTGAAAACTGATAAACATTTCAGACCGCGACTGTACATACTGCATAGCGCGGGCGGCAATCTATCAGCTCCTTTCAAAGAGCGTAATATAATATATATTATGGTTTCATACCTTCGGTGAGATTGCCTCCGCTTGCATTTGACATAATAATGACGCACCTACAGCACGACCGACTTATCTGTGAAATGAAGACTGTCAATAGCATCGATATAGACTATAGTGCTGCCCCTGCCATCCAAGCGTATATTGGAGAAAGGAAATTCCACAGACGTAGTTAGTAGTTACCTATGTATACTGATGAGTATTGAGTACAGTCCGATTCAAACTTTATGACTTCTTATCATCATCAACGAACGTCGTGCGCTTCAATGCGCAGAATACAATTTTAGTTGTCAGTGGGAACTTGGGAAGGTTCAGTTGACTGTACCTGCGCGACCGTAAACTCGCGGCTAACTTCAGAGACGTTGCCAAGACGTCATAAAGTTTGAATCGGACTGTAACTGACGCACAAAATACATGATATGAAACAAACAAGCATTTGTTATTAAAAAATGCGGTATGCAATTATAATACCGAACAAATTCAAATTTAAGGGTTTTTTGTTTCACCAACAATTAAGTTATATTTGACTGATGCTGCAGAGTATGTAAACGTATTGTAAGTATATTGATACGATTGATAAAAAATGTTTTATTGGATATTGATATGGTAAGCTCAAACACAAAAACACCAAGCACAGTCAAATGAGATTCTTATTATTATGCTTGTCGCATTTCCGCTTTTCGCCTCTTCAGCCCCCATATTCTGTAACTTTGCTATTCATTGACGATTTGCTAAGAAAATGTTATTTTTATTTCACAGCGAAATTTCAATGGATAAAAGGTACATATCAGTGGCTTTAATTTTTTGATAGCCATTGAGTTAAAGAATAGAGCTGCAGAGATAGTTGGGCACCATTTTCGTCGTCGATATGTCGCAATTTCCACGAAAATTCCGGTCAACGCAACTCACTCGCTAAAATATTCATTTATTAAAGTATTAAACTAGTAGGGAGTTGTGTATAGTTTCATAATTTTAATGTACCTGTTTCGCTCTCGTAATAGGAAGTTTTCCTTTCAATAGTTTTGAACTGAAATATTAATGGAAGAAGCTCGTTAAGTACATAAGTCTCTATTGAAATTCTACTTGAAAATGAGAATAAATTGTGAAGTAGTGAGTGGAGTAGTATCTTAGTAAGTTGTAAGCTTACTCAGGAAACGAAACGCTACTAATATTATAAATGCGAAAGTGTTTTGCTGGTTTTTCCTTTAATAACAGCGCAACAGACCGACAAGATGCAGGGCTATAGTTGAGAATTTGGAGAGTGTAATAGGCTATTTTGTATTCCGGAAACCTAATTAATTCCCAGGACTTTTTAAAATATAAATATATATAGTATATATAATATTACATACTGATAAAAATCCCTACCTAAGCGATAAGGCTGCCTTTTGTATCCTACTTCTATCTGTGTTTATTTTATTTTAGTGGTGGTACAAAATAAAGCGTATAATAATAATAATAATCATCGAGTTCATGAAACTAAGTAACAAGTAAATAAATAACTTTAAATAAATAATATTACTATGTAAAATAGTAATCTATTCAAACAATGAATAGTCGATAAACTGCACCATACTTCTTTATAGGTATTAGGTACATATTCTAAGTATGAAACGTCTTTGTTATTATTTCTAGAAAACACTGTTATCGCGACATTATAGACGATATCCGATAGGTAGAACTTGCAAGCACCAGTGTAACATGAGGCCGATTGTATTGTTACCATGAGCTTGAAACATAAAACCTTCTATGCCCTTTGGCTCTTAAACTTTGTTTAGTAGCTGGTAGTTATGAAAGAACCTTTGAAAGTTTCTTCATTTGCCTTCCCAGTAAGATGCCGCTTAGAAACTGATTAGGTACTTAGGGTTTTAATTTATTAACACTGCAATATACCTTCCAAATTAGCATCTTTGCATCTTGGACTGCTTCGCCACTTTACCACTGGTTAGCTTCTATAGACGTTCCTAAATAGAACTAGAAAATGGAGAAGAAAAATCATTTGTTTGCGTCGTGTTTTTTTTTATAGCGCGCATGTTAGAGTTCGTGAGAATCGCGATCGTCTATTTGTCATAGAATAAAATAAAGACGTTAAATTCTTTCTATTTGTAGAGATTAGGCAAGTAATAAAGATCAGTGACATAAAAACAACTTGGTTTTCGTTAAAAAAATGTTTTTTTATAAAAATTTTATAGCTCTACCATTAGCACCATATTCAAGGTTTCGTTATATCAAAAAGTGACGTTATCGAGAATTGCGTCATCTACTTTTAGGTGAGATCGAGGTTTTACCTACTTATAAAATGTGCCGGCGACTTTGTCCGCGTAGATTTTGTGTATTTATAAATCCGGCAGGGAAAAAGTACTTAAAAAAGTATATTCCTACGTCCACGGTACTTAGTCTGTGTCAACTATCAATGTTCAAGTCTTTTACTATCCATGTAAAAATCATGTCGATCCATTGCTTCGTTGATACTTGCGGCGTGATTGAAGGACAAAAAATAAATGTTGCGTTTGGGTAAAAAATTAAATTATACGAACTCTAATCAAAAATTAGATTGTTACAAAAATATGCATAAATAATAAATAATAAATAATAAATTATGCATACATTTTAGTAAACTCGCATATCATTATGCATAGATAATTACGAGCAAAGCGTTTAAAATGCATTGTATCCATATATACCTATATAAAATATAAATGCTAAAGTGTGTTTATCTCATTACGTTTTCACAAACCACCTATTCTGCTGATTTGTACTAAATTTGATACAGAGATGAGTTGTAAGTTGCAACTTGCATCCCGGTGAAGGATATAGGATACTTTTTATCCCGGAGAATCGACGGAATTTTCAAAAACTTAAATCTACTTTCAACGCGGATGTAGTCGCGTCGCGACTCGCGACGCGACGTCTAGTTTGCAATAAACCATAACTTAAATCCTAATTCAGGCAGGTATTGAGGTATTATAACTATTTGCAGTGCCACAAACAAACTACTATTTCGACATTGTTTATTTTACTCTGCAGCAGTGATGATGAAACGCTATTTGTATTTGCTCCATTTTAAGATTTTAACAGAACATCGGAGGTTATACAAAATTGCTTTATTTTGAATACTGACTTGCAACTGATAGCCTAGTATTCAAGAACTTAAGTCCGAACCGGCATTATATTTTTGTAGCAATTTCGTAAATCGTAAAATTTTATTTTTATTTTATCCGTAGAGTCCTTGACTGCTATCTCATCTGCTCCAATCAGAATGGCCCAAATCGTTATTGTATGTTTAAGATACCCCTTATCTAAGATAGACTCAAATCGATTTGTAAGTAGTTTGCATCAGGAAGCTTGTATGGGGGCATGAGATGACTCTACGGTTAGGGTGGAAGTTAGTAACTACATACTAACTAATCACAACTGAGTCCTGAAACTAGACCAGACGATATCTAAGTTACAAACTTTAAATAACCGAAATGCTCGAAGCCTCGTACCACCCTATCGGGATAGGAAACTGTGGTCTCCTTATAATAGGACCACGGCTGACAGCACTCACCACTGCAATAGGGATGTGTGATGTGTCATGTGACGGATGTCGTCGAAAATAATTCGACACATTTATATGCTTGTGGCAAAATTCAGAACTAATAACAGAAATTACTCTGTGTTGATTCTAAAATGTTGATTTTTTCATAGATAGTGACGGTTTCGCCACTCGCACAGATAAGTTCGCCAACAGCTATAACTATTCATTAATAATTAGAAGTGATAAGCTGTTGTTTGTTGAGGGTGCCGTAGACTTCATACATCTATGCTTATATTAAAAATGCGAAAGTGTGAATGGATGGATGGATGTTTACTACTCAATCACGCCAGAACGGCTTAACGAATTTGGATTAAATTTGGCACAATTATATAACACAGGCTTTTTATCCCGGAAAATTAAAAAGTTCGCGCGGGAACCAAATACCTCAATCTCCTGAGCTCCTGACTCCTGATTCCATCGCTTACTTACTGACTCATCAACGCCCAGCCCAAACCTACAAAACCGAGGTTTTTATCGAAGTTTGTAACTTTGTAATAAAGACAAAGGAAAAGGTCGCATTTTTCAAAATTACCACAAGATGGAAGTCGCGGGAGGGTGCTTGTATTTAAATCAAGGCACGTAGGTATTTCCCATAACCTATCGTTATACCTGCAAAAATATTACTGTTTTTACCCGACTGCGGAACGCACGGGGAGTGTTCGTTCGTCTATATAATATGTTTGTTTGTTCCTGGCAGGACAGCTACAGTCTAAACGCGTGGACCGATTTTGATGATTCTAGTTGAATGAAATGAAAGCTGATTGAAACACTGGCACCTGGTATTTGATTAGAATTCGTGACGAAGTCTCTAGTATCTACTTATAGCGTACTTTAGATATTAACTAGTGATTAGAAGATACAGCTTTAGCTACCAGCAATTACAAGCAACTGTGAATTATATTCTGCTATCGCATAGTTAATAATAGAGTCTTTATAGACACATACCTACAACTGTAAAAATTCCTTCGTCCAGTGGTTTGATTCAAACAGACTTCACATCCTGCGTTTGAGAGTTATTTATTTTAACCAGTTTAGTTTACATTATACCTAAGCTAAGTACTTATAATACGAAGCTAAACAAAAGTACGAAGTAATAAACAATTGAGGTGTTTTACGGGTTGTTCTGTCTAGTGAAATTTATTCATCTTGCTGCGTCATAACCCTCACCAAAGTACTGGAGTGTCCTCACTGCTGAGAGTCGTGACCATGACGTGACGTGATCAGAAGTTTATGATAATAAAATTGATAATACATAATAACCACCACCGAGAAAGGTGTTTCCAGAGTCACGGAGGAAATAGAAAGCCTAAATTCGAACCTCCTAAGTCAAGAACTCATCAAAGCTAAAATATATTCATTCAAAATTAGATTCGCTATAATCCGCCACAGTAGGTAAATCTATGTGGTACAATGTGTATCATGCACTTGTAGCTTGCGATATTCACCACACCACATCAATCTTCCAAATTATTCTCAACGTACGTTTCACTTCGACTCACGTTGATTCGACAATGCACGATTGTAAAGTCAACTGTAAAGTCTGTTCGTATAAGCAGACATACTCGTATGTTACACAGTATACTTTATGAGCGTCAAGTATACAAAGTGATCAAGCTATAAACTTTATCATCATATCAACCAATCACTAGAATACTAAAGAGCTGGTCCCTTCTCAGAATTTGAAGTGTTGAGGCCATCAGACGGATTGGCTGACTTCACACACCTCTGAGAACATATTTAATGGAGAACTATCTGGCATGCTTTTCCTTCCGAATTATGATGTTTTCCTTCACCCGTTAAAGCAAGCGATATTTAATTGCGTTAAACATAGAGCATAGAGCTCGTACTATTCTATACTCTACACTGTTATTTGTTCTGAAAAGTTAGAGGTGCGTCGGTTGCGTTGCCTAGTATTCAAACCTGGATACCGAAATTTCGTTTCGAAACTTTTGCTTACAAATAGGAACAAACAGAATTTTATTTATTTTTGTCATCTGCCAAAAAACAGGTATAGGTTTATAAGTATAGAGCTACAGGACGTTTGAACACTCGTCGCTTTAAGCTACAAAGTATCGAGTAGGTAATTGAGTTAACATGTAACTAGTTGCTTCCGCCACTTACAGCTTGCTTTAGTGGACTTCGTTTGAATTTGATTTCAGTCACCTTCCACCTACACCCGGTTAATCATATTTGACACTAGCATAACATGATAGAATTTAAGAAACTAAAAACGTGGTAGTATTTTCTAAACTCATTCACTCACAACAACCAACTCCGATGTACGGTTAATTTTTGGGATTCCACAGTTAATCTGCTCCAGCACTCACTGTATACTGAGCATTTATACTTATAGTCAAAATCTAAATTTATACTTATAGATCATTTACTTATGTTCAGAAATACTTCTCTAAGTAAATAATCTAGTGCATACATGTCGAATATGACATATGACCTGATCCTTCCCACAAGAAATTGAGTACCTCAAGCATATTGCCACCCGCCAACAAAAATTTATATGTGGCCTAGAACGTGTTATATTAAACACAAGAGGTAGTAAGTAAGTAGGTACTCGGTAGTCAAAGAAGAATTTGTTGCTAGCTAGACTGTTGAGAGTGGCTGCCATAGCACTGAAAATAAAATAGTGTACTTATGTACTACATATTATTCGCTGAGGAAAGTGTTATTCATTTCTTAAAAAACCGTGTATATAAAACGATGTTACACAAACGATATTTGCAATTAGTGTCCTGCGCAGCACTTGAAATAGATAAGAAATCATTTACGAGTAAGTGCCATGTCATAGTTCAATCTGATATAAAATAAAATGTGTTTTATTGCGCTGCTAGTTGTAGCTTACCTGACATGCATACGTTACAATTGCGGAACAGGGAATCAGATTACCTATTAGTTTGCTCTGAGCATTCATTTGTTTTGTTATGGGTCACTGGTTCTTTTTTGAATGAATGCGAAAGTGTGAATTTCTGTCTGTTATCTTCGTGCGAATTGTGATTCGAATCGATATGCGTTTAATATAGAGACATATTGCACCCCGGAATATACTAGGTACTACTTTTACTAGACTAAGGCCCGCTTGCAGAAACGCCGGGTTAACGCCTTTTACCCACATTTAGATGCTACTTTGACTTTGACTTCGTATAAAAGTTCTGCTATTTCAAATTTATTCCTGGGTTATACTCTTGGACGAATCAGGTTAAACTTAACCCGGAAGCCTAGGTTAATTAGTATCCCGAATAATCAAAGAGTTCTTACGGGTATTAAAAGAAAAAACTTAAATCCACGCATCTAAAAAATAGAAGTTTCAAGCAAAAAGAAACACTAAAAGCATCGGAATCTATCTGATGGTATATTAATTAATAGACAAAATTTAATATTGCTAGTAATTAATGTATTGATAGACTTGCATGCGCTTTGCAAGCTATCGGGATTAGGGGCGCGGGTGGATTATGAACCAACTTGTGGAGGTGGGTGGGGTGGGGATAAACGTTTGAAGCAGAGCTTTTTCAGCGGGTGCATAATATAGTTTGGGCCTTCATAAAGTGCACGTAATATGAAATAGGGTAAACACTTATACCAATTTTATCGACGGAAAGCAATATAATATAACAAACTCCGGCCCTGAAAAATAGTCTGAATATAAGCCTAAAAAAAACCGCCTTCAAAAACTAAAAAGCAAAAAATAATTGGATATATTTACATATTATTATTTCTACCCACTATGTAGAAGTCGGGCGAGCCTTGCGTCAACTTTGCTTATCCATGTTATACCCGCCCGACTTCAACATAGTGGGTAGAAATAATAATATGTAAATATATCCAATTATTTTTTGCTTTTTAGTTTTTGAAGGCGGTTTTTTTTATTTAAAAATAATTTTATTGTTTGCTTTTTAGTGCTGTAAATATAAAAAAAAAAGAAAAGTAGGTTCTCGAAAGGTAGACAGACCTGTACCTAATAACTATCTGGGTTCGTGTCCTTATAAAATTTAAGTTCCTTTGATTTCCCCAGGATTCCATCATCTGACCTAATGACCATGGGACCACCTGGAAAGTATACCCTTTCAAAAAAAAAAGAATTTTCCAAATCGGTCCAGGCGTCTTCGAGTAATCGGAGAACATCTGTCTTCGAAGATCTCGGGGAACATCTGTCTTCGAAGATCTTCATCAGATCTTCACCAAATTTATATGGGACCACCTTGGAAGTACACCCTTACAAACAAAAAAAGAATTTTCAAAATCGGTCCAGGCGTCTTCGAGTAATCGGGGAACATACATAAAAAAAAAAAAGATTCCGACGAATTGAGAACCTCCTCCTTTTTTTGAAGTCGGTTAAAAATCGAATCGAACTAAACCATGTCGTGGCCTGTGAGATGAGCCTCGCAGTCATCATTCAAAGTCATTTATCGATATTGCTAAAACCGCGAATAATTTGCTACAAGGCATTCATATCGGTGAAATAGGGCCTACTTGTTGGTACGTAGGTAGATCGTAAATATTTCAAAGAAAAGATGAAAGTACTCGTAAAAGTGTCATAGCAATCTCGATATTGGCCTTTTTGAAACGAAATAATATTCAAAATTTCCTTAATAAAATTAACCGTCTGCGAAAGCTATCTGATTTATCTTTTGCACATTATAAAGGTTATCAGTTAGAGTCAAACGGTCTTAAAAATAATAAATTAGCTGTTGTTTGGCAGATATTGTAAACCTACCTACTGGATACTTTGGGTACCTACTTACCAGGGACTGAAAAACAGTTTCATAAAGGTTACAGAAATATAAGTGGTACAGATTGAAAGTGTAACAGAAACGAATCTGTAACCCTTTTGAAAGTGTTTTTAATTCGGTTAACCCGAAACACTTATATTTCTGTAACCGAAATGAATCTGTAACAGAAATAAAGTGTTTTAAAGTGTTTTAATCTGTTACCGAAATAGCGACGTTGCCAAACTTACTGTGTACATAATATTATTGGCTATTAGATAGTAACACTGCCTCGTTGGTCTAGTGGTTAGCATATTCGACTGCGGCTGACGAGATCCCGGGTTCGAATCCCGGGTTAGGCCATAATTATTAAATACTAGCTACTTCGTCCGCGTGGATTGAGGTGTATTGGTTCCCGCGGGAACTGTATAATTTTCTGGAAGTAAAAGTACCTAGCCTATGTGTTATTCCAGACTATAATCTATCTCTGTGCCAAGTTTCATCCAGATCCGTTCGTCCATCCATCCATCCATCCATCCAAACTTACGCATGTATAATATTATAGTATAGATTGGATTTTTCTATCAAGAAATTCTTAGTACTAGCTAGTAGCTCGAGTTAGGAAGTTTAGGGAAGTTGGCAGTGTTTCACCCCCATGCCTCGGATATCATGTAAAGCCGTCAGTCCTGCGCCAGATCTCTCTCCGCTCGTGTCGGATTTTCCGTCTATGTGAGTAAAGGAACAGAGAGCGCACCTGTGTATGCGCACACACTTTTGTGCACTAACCTATAATATATCCTGCGCAGATGCCCTGAAGATAGGCTGTCGTGGCCGACATTATTTTTATATCGATAGTTTGAGTCAAAAGAATGAATTTATTACTCGTAGTTATTTAATTACTTAAAACCAGTGTAAAAAGTTCATCATAATTTAACAAGAACGCTTGAAACTACATTATTTTAAAATTACAAATCTTTAAGTAGGTACTAACTTATAATGCAACTGTATCAGGTCAAATTCTGTAAGTAAGTAGGTATATTGAATATATTCTGAATTTTTGTCTGTCTGTATTTTGGCCGCGCAACACGCCGAAGCTATCTACTGAATGAATTCAAATGAATTGTAATTAGCATGATTTTAACCTTTCATTTTGCTACGGTCAACATTTTCGTAGCTCTATCAGTTATTATGGAAATCATAAGAAATCTTTTCATGCAACACAGATAACATATATCTCCGAAACTATGAGTCTTATCGAAATGAACTATAAAACCTACCACCTAATAACTATAACACCAGCTAAGAGCAAAGTTCCATAATACATAAATATTAATTTCATGTTCTAGTCGAGGTAAAAAGAAAATAATTATTCAGGTATACATTTTTTATTATGATTTTTGAAGTCAAACTCCTTTAGCCGCTTTGAGCACTTTTTGGTAGGGAGTAAAATGTGGATTCGAGGCGTCAACGACATGCATATCGCCGACATGCTCGCGTTGTTACGAAGACAATAATTATTAGATCTTAATATACTACATTCGAAATTAAACTTTAATACATTTGGTTTAACATGCTTCGTCGATCCATTGCTCTATTGCATCGTGATTGAAGGACAAGCCTACAAATAAACAAACACACTTTTGTATCACTAACATATTTTATACCTACCAAATATTTTTTATGTATAAAACAAAGTCGCTTCCCGCTGTCTGTCCCTATGTACCTACCTATGCTTAGATCTTTAAAACTACGCAATGGATTTGCATGCGGTTTTTTTAATAGATAGAGTGATTCAAGAGGAAGTTTTATGTGTATAATACATGCATAATATAGTAGAGAAACACTGATAATTTTAGAGGTTTCTAAAGTGATGTCGTAAATAAACACATTTTTTGCGTTACATTGCAAACGCTGGCTGAACCCTATGAGATAGATCAAAATAATGTACTACAATATTGTACACATTAAAAAGATCTACAAAAAAGTCCGCGATAGTATATGTCTATCTCTTAGGGATAACCCACAATAACAATTTTTTATTCTTTACTTTTTACTAGAAATAATGGCTTATTTACGAAGCGATTTTAAGCAATACAGCATTAATCCTTATCCAATTAAATACATTAAATACATTGTGCATTTAGTATAGATCCATATGGCCCTTTACAGCATGTAATTTAAATTAATATTTTCGAAGATATTACAGATTTAAAATGCATAGCGGTTGCGGCGGCGGTCGGGGGTTATTTAATATCAGCATTGCACCCGTGCGACGCCGGGGCGAGTCGCTAGTTTATAATAATAATATTATTATTGTAGGTATGATGTACAGACACCGTCAAAGAATTCAAAGAAATTCAAACTGAAAAATTCAAAGAATTGACAAAATCCTAAGTAGGTATAATAACAAAATTCTAAATCAATGTTTTTAACCTTGTTTCATATGCAACTAAATCTAATATTGAAAAATAGGAAAGATCTTAACTTAGTTATTTCTAATTTGGACCTAAGTTGTAGGCAACGAGGGTCGAAATTGGTAATATAAATAAAACACTAAAGTCTCGTGTACGTTGGTATACGTAATATCACACTGTTGTCGCGTATTCAAATTTGAACCTAATTGAAAGCAGTTATGGTTGCAATTGATTTAAGAAAACCATGGCCGATGTGGTGTCAGTGTGTATAAAGTCCAATGAAGTAAGAAGTTGCACAAAGAGAGAGACCGCGCATGCGGCGTTGCCACGCGCGATATTCAAGCGGTAGTAGGTAATTGCATGTACTTTATATCGGTTACAGATTAAGGCGAGTCACCTCCAAGATTTTAGGAGGTGAGGTGTGGGGTGCCGCCCGCGCGTCTCGCGGTACATTTCTCGTAGAGACTGGCGGGGAAGCGGGCAGCGCGGTATATTCTGAAACCGCTTGGCAACGTTCAAGTTCTGGGATTAATTTGAATTAAATAGATATAGGACTTCAGTTTGAAATAAATTTTAGCAGGTTCTCATTAATACTTCAAGAGGAATTTATCCATATAAAAATGATGAGCAAAGTCGAAAATTTTATTAATAAAAAATTCGTTTTAAACTTTTAATTTAGCCTGTCTCAAGATTTTTTTTGATCGAGTAAAGTACATCCTATCGTGTAACAAATTAGCACATTCTTTAGACAATATCTTTAAGTGTATCGGATATTTTTTGTAAGACCGTTATTTAATAGTAAATACCGAAAAAATTTGATCTAGCAAACCAGTTTTCACCGCTGAGCTGAGGTGACTCGCCTTAAAACACTTATTAACAGAAATAAAAGGTTACAGATTGATTCTGTTACAGTTTCGTTTCTGTTTCCGTTATAAGGGTTTCTGTTTTATAACAGTTTCAAAAAACAGTGTTTAAACCCTTTATTTCGGTTACTGTTTCAGTCCTTGCTACTTACATATTATGTATGATTTCGCGTGACTTGCCTCAATATAATGTTTTCCTTATACGAAATAGATCTCCTACGAGTACATACTCTAATTGGGAAACGAAGATGAACGATACTAGCTCTCCTTTCCATAGGTGATGACAAGAAATTTAGAGCATCGCATAAATTCTAATTAGATTTTCTAAGAACCTGCCACTTATAGGTTCAGGTATTCTCTTTTGTAATCCATACGTAAAATTATAAATTTGCAAAAAGTGTATTTGCCCGTCGCATTTCGTCTTCCAATCCGTTTTCGTCATTAGGTAGTTGGTACAAACTGAGATTGGTTGCATCCCGGAGATGGACTTAGGTACCTACCTATATAGGTTACACCTGAGAAACAATGAGTTCCCACGGGATTTGAATTCCTAAATACATGCGGTTTTGGTCGCGGGCATCTTATAGGAAATTAAGTGCAAGTATATCACACTACATCCACATGTAAGTACATCCATGCACACTAGTACTTACCTATTGCAAATACGAAAGTGTGTTTGTTTGTCCATCAATCACGCCGCAACAGAACATTGCGAGTCGCGACGGATGGACGTGATTTTGTGCTCGAATGTGATGGAGTGTCCGGGGAGCGATATAATTTATAAACTATATTTTCTCCTCATGTTTGGATTTTTAAAACCTAAACGCACACAACATCATCTTGTTATTTATAAAACAAAATATACTGGTTCGTTTTTATATGAAACTAGATAATGCCTGCGACTTCGTCCGCCTGGATTTAGATTTTTTGATAGCATATTATGTCCTTCCCCGGGATGCAATCTATCTCTCTACCAAATTTCGTCAAAATCGGTTGAAAAGATGGGCCGGGAAAGCGTGACAGACTTTCGCATTTATAATATTAGTGTGGATCGTTTGTGCCTCGTGTCATTAAAATTCACCGTTTGAAAATATTACACGGTTATTCCTATGTATTTAATATTTTAAGAGCTTAAAAACGACTCAATTACGTCCATACTCTATCTCAAAACTTGTTATATGATATCGTGTACGGTACATTATAATGAATTAGGTAAGTTAATGTTTTCGAGTGGCACGTGTTCTGCTTCAAATCTTTGATAACATGCCAAGTTCCACCGGCACAATACCTACCTATGTTTATTTGTAATATCATAAAATAGGAAATATTAGTACTAACCTCGTAAGAGACGGATCGCCTGGAGTAAAACAATATAAACAATCAAACAACACTTTGGTAATAGTAGCCACTGTAGCAGTCCTGTCAAATTCAACGTATCATTATGTACAAAATCCATGCAACGGAAAAAATATACTTAGTGATTGCATTCGGCGGTGAGCAAATGAATTAACGCGCTATGTAGAGAACGCATGCGCTGCGTTGGTTCCCGCGCAAGCGACTGAGTTTGAGTTCTGAGATCGGAGTCTGACTTCACGCGCTGACCGCTTCACCGTTGCGCGTGGGCCCGCGACCTTCGCCTCGCCGCAATACACTACACGGTTAACACTAAACACTCAACCCTTCTCTACTGTACTGTGGTCTGTGGCAGTACTGACCAGTCACAAATTGGGCAGCTGAACCTGTCGAGTGTTGTCGCAAACTGTCGCAATCGGCGTGGCGTATGTTTCCCTTTTTAATGGGTGAGGATGTCAAACCAGGCCTGGTCGAAAGCACGGTAATGCCGTCCTTAAACCGGCCTCCATTAGTTCCACGAGTTTCTCATAATGCTTAATTTTTTTTGTTAAAATCGGCCAAGTCCCTCTTGAGTCATATTAAGTCATGGCGCAGATTTCAGGCTTACCGTCCTTTTATCATGTGCTACAAGACGAAGGAGTTATTGCTGAAGCAAACGCATGCCGTAAGTGTTGTAACCAGTGCACGCGTCTTATAGGCGCTATTATAGCTCAAGCTCTGTAACAATGCACTCAGGATGCATGCAGGAGCTAGCAGGAGTGTTCGCCGAAGAGTTGTTGAACAACTTTACGGTACTTTGCAAAGCGGTGCACGTTCATCTTTTATCGATATCGTGATTGTTAGTTCATTCATTAATAACATCATACACCAAAACTGTAGTAGTTAAAAAAAACTACGAACTAACGAAAATTGCAATCATATTCGGATGATTTAAAACGCAGTCGTTTGACGCGCCTTCATATCGCGTGAACTGACGTCACCCAAGCAAACTGTTTTGATTGGCTGATAACTGCGTGGACGGTGACGTCATAATTCATTCTTTCGTTGTGCAATTTGGAATCACCCCTTTGAAAGTTTGGCATATACCTACTAATAAAACATTAGGAATTAAAATAGGGAGTGAATCCAGTAATTTGCGATTAATCTACTTGGTTAACGAAAAAATTGCAGTAAAATCATTTGGTTAGCTTATAATGTTGCGGTGTGCAATGAATTAAAATAGTTGCAACACTTGATAAATGATTTACAAATAAAAAAATATTCTGTGACAGTAATTGCTTAGCAATTTTGATATTTTTGCAAACCATAAACAGCAAACCTTTTATTGCAAACCAAAACGTTAATATTTTGCCTACCAGTTAAATGACAGCCATTAAAATATATTTGTACCGAATTTAAAATCCAAGTATATTCCCTATTTCAGTAACAGTTTCATGTTTACGTGTTCCAATAGTAGTGGCGCAATTTCCTTTGCTGATTTCCTCTGAAACGTGTCATCAAGTTTTTCCACGAACATTACCTATGTGTGCCCTGAAAGTGGTATTTTCAATGTAATCAGCCGTTAATAACATTCTGCACTTCATTTAAATTTTCACTTTTGATGTTGGCTCATGGATTTTTTAATAAAGAGAGTGATGCTGTCGATTGATTGTTTTATTTGCGTAAATGTCAATTCACAATGCAGTAGCGAACCATCACGTAAAACGTCATATACGTAAAAGCTGCTCTAAGCTTAATTACAATGGATCTGATTCTGTATAACACAATCTCTAAACTAAACTAAAATGGCAGCTTTAAATCTAGGAGTAGTTCTGTCCCTTTCCGTAGGAAGTATTATGAAAGGGTTAGCAATATTTGTAATGCTCTAATTTTTGTTTAGTTTAGAGATTGTGCACTACAGAATCAGCCCCAATTATTGTGATTGGCGTAATCTACGGTATTTTTACTGCCATAATAGATTTTGGCCATTAGCGAAAGAGTATTAGCCACGGACCACGGTCGCAAATCAGAGGTGATACAATCGTTTTACCGTAATAGAGCTTTAGATCAGCGCTTTAAAATATTGCATAGTACATAGCGGGAGCGATCGGCCCCAGGCCTATAGTGTGGGAACGAACCGCTCCCATAATCCCTAATCAACGAAACGCCGCTTATATTAACGCCAATTTAACAATTAATGTTTACTTAGACTTAAGTAAAATCATGTCCGAAGGATGACACACATGATAGAGATGTTGTGCAGGTATCCGATGGTAACGTCGATGATATAATCTGTATTTTACCAAGGCGTAGTTGCATGACATTCGGTTAAATTTACCCTACAGCTAAACGTTGACCGCTAAATGCTATGCATTTTATTCACCTTTGATCACCAATTTCGAACCAGGTTTGAGGATTTTAGTATAAGGTGGCCTATGGTCAGTCGACAACAAATTATTTTCTAAAATCGTCGTGCCAACTTGAAACCTTTATAAATCGCTGAAAACACTCAGATGATCAGAAAATATTTCTAGTACCAAATTTTTAGTTCAGGCCACCAGTTTCAGAGATATTTTGTATCAAAGATTTGTTGATATATATATAAAATCTTATGATAGGTATGTAAAAATTACATAGGCACATATACATTTCCTCTACTCTATCGATGTAAAGATGTTTGAGTCTGCATCACCACTTTAATGGGAAATTCATGGTGGCGGCTGGACCACAGGCCACTAATCTTCAAACTACTTCACCAGTACCGAAACGTAGCTGTGACCACTTGTGTTGCAACTGGACCTTACCGAGGCAGCATTGTTTATTTAGGTACTCGATCTCGTTTCACAGCCAAACCTCCCTGTTACATTCAAGTTAGCAGAAGCTTGAATGAAATCCCATGATTGCATCATTTCTATGTACCTACCTAGGCTTGTTGATCACCTGCAGTGGGTTTTGGTGGTATATGTAAGCAAGAGGTCTCATGTGCGATTCCCGACAAAGATAGATAGATAGATAGATAAATGCTTTATTGCCACACAAAAAATTAAAGAGAAACAAAAAAAAGTTAACAAGCAAAAAGAAAAAACAAGTGCGCAAAGGACAAAGCCAATTATTATTAACTAGATGGGGCCCACGACATCTTGTGGTTGGGTTTGAGGGTTTGAAAATCCCATGAAAACTCCTCTCCCATGGGAAGCTATCTCGGTACCATTCGTAAAGAAGCCTAGAAAGACAAACACATTTTCGCATCCATACTAATATTATAAATGCGAAAGTGTGTATGTCTGCCTGCTACTTACACTTACGCCCAGCTTCCACTAGTGCAAAATTTAATCGCATTGAATTAGGTGTACATAGACTACTACTACTATTACTAGAAATTCCCGCTCTGCGTCTTTGTAATGGATGTATTTTCTTCTACATGTAAATGTATGGGGGAAATTTAAGGCGATTCAATGAGCAACCTTATGAGTGCTATATATCCTTTACTTAAAATCAATTCGTATGAATCCATACTAATATTATAAATGTGTGAGTACGTCTATCTGTCTGTCCGCTGCGCTTTCACGGCCCATCTGTTCAAGAGATTTTGATGAAATTTAGAATAGAGGTAGTATACATCCCGGGGAAAGACCGGAAATACTTTTTATCCCGTAAATTAAGGAGTTACCGCGGGAATAAAAAAAACATCATCTAGTTTCTAAGTAATATATCGATCGATCCCTGCTCTGAATCAGAGGTGCGATTATGTAAAAATTTACGATCAACTCGTCAAAGTTCGGCGTCAAAGTAAAATAAACCATAACAGCATAGGGCATCGTACATACCTAAACGTATGAGAATGAATACACGAAATTGAGCTCCAATTCAATGCTGTTATGATTTATTTTACTTTGACGCCGAACTTTGACGATTTGATCGTCAATTCTTGCATAATCGCACCTCTGATCTGTTTGTTCTTGCACCCTACCGGCAAAATCGTGTTGCAAATCGATTTAGCTTTCTGATATGAATATGGCTGTGTAACTGCATCCAGAGGCCCAATTGTCTAAGCAAATCGTAATCATTTGACAGCTTAAAAACGTATTACTTGAACTGTTTTAGGAGTTCATACATGCTTTTTGACGTGCAGGCATCTATGAACTCTTTAAACCGGTCGAGTTGTCCGTTTGACAAATGATTGCGATTATGATTCCCTTACAAAATCGCGGGGCAGGTCAGCACGAATGTGAGGTCGCAATCAAGGGCTAACTAAACTAACCAATTTGTAAGAAACCCTATTTAACGATTTTCGGTTTTTTTTCCTATACTTGTACTGTGAGACCTTTTTTGTTGCCAAATTTAGCATTTATTCTAGGTCAACGGGAAGTACCCTATAGGTTTAGATTTATTGAGGAGTGTCAAAATATTCAAAATATGCGGCATAAACGGCCGTATCTTTTGATTGTGTTGATTTTGTTACAGCTCCGAGGAACCGTGTACGTAAGTATTTGATATTAATTTCAACTTGACGTTCACGCGTTCCTGCAGGGCAACTGCGTATCTTTTGCATCAATCATTGATACATCGCAATCACCTCTGATTGGCTGAATTTATGGTATTCTTGCTGCGTCAATGGATTTCGTCCAATAATGGAAGAGTGTTAACCAATCAGAGGTGATTGCGATGTATCAATGATTGATGCAAAAGATACGCGGGCGCCCTGCTGAGTAAAAGGTGGTTGACAGATAAATGATAACGTAGTGATCATATAAGGGTTCTTTTTTCCCTCTTAACTTTCTTCTTAAAAGTTGGGGTTTTCTTGACAATAAATTTTCAGTAATTAGGAAGTTGGTGGTGTTTCACCTCCGTGTTTAAAACCACTGAAGCACGGCAAGTGGTCAGCCGTCACATCGAACTAGTAGAGTGTACGAAAGAGAGTACACCTGTATATTTTACACACACACTTGTGCGCTGTAATATCTCCCACCACTACCACTACAGCCCATTAACGTCCCACTGCTGGGCACAGGCCTCCACCGCCTAGGACCCGCCAGACCTAGGAGAGCGGGAATTAGAGCTTAGACCCACCACGCTGCTCCAATGCGGGTTGGCGGGCTTTAACGAATATTATCATGTTAGTGATAATAACCGGGATCGATGGCTTAACGTGCTCTCCGAGGCACGGGGGTGAAACACCGCCAGCTTCCTAACTCCGGGCTAGTACTGAGAATTTCTAGTCAGAAAAACCCAATACTTAATATTGCCCGACCCGGGACTCCCCGGGACCTCGTCAGCTGCAGTCAAACATGCTAACCACTAGACCAACGAGGTAGTAATATCTCCTGCATAGATCCAATCCCGCTAATCTCTGTGGAGACTGGCCGCCGCGAGAACTCACGACCTTACGCCGGCGTAGCGCGTTTTTACACAAAAGCAGCACCAGGTGGCTATGCTCTCTTACCGAAGATAACAAATAAGAAAAATAATGATATCCTTACACTTTTAAAATTCCATCAAAGACAGCGGTCGCTTGCATCGTGTTTATGGCATCTGTAGCGCTGCGTTCACGAATTGTGCACCGGATGTATATTTTTGAATCAACTGGGCGCTTCGGGATCGCTTAGTTTTAAGCTGCGTCGATGCTGGACGAATCGAGCAGGAGCGGAGCATGTGACGAACAGACGAGCTCTATACAGGGTTAACTTATTAAAACTAGTAAATTCAGCTTTTCGGTGTACATCACTGAATATTACCTATTCAGTGATCGAGATTCGAGACTCGAGACTCTTCTGCTGTGTTTAGTAGACAGTAGTCACCGACAACCGGTGCGTTTATCGCGCGTCGTGTAGAGTAAAGCCGTCGCAGACCAGCCGATCTAAATACCTATGTTTACTTTTGCATGAAAAAGAGTAATTCAGAATCTAAGGACAAAGTATAACGTACAGAAGTTAGACTTAATTAATTAATAATTAAGGGTTATTAGTACTAAATTAACCCTATACAGTGTACACTCTGTGCACTTGCTCCGATACGCCAATATTTTTAAGAACACAAAAGAATACTCTATTCTCTACATTGCTCCATTCATATTGACGACCTTCGTGGCGCATTGTTGAGCGCTGTTGTCTTAACGTGTGGAGGTCCCGGGTTCGATCTCCGGCAGAGTCAATTTGGGAATTTATAATTTCTGAAATTTCCCTGGTCTGGCTTGGTGACAGGTTAGCTCGCTACCGTCTTAAACTGCATCATCGTCAAAGAAATACTCCGCCCGTGCTTGTTTCACCAAGTGTAGACGCAGCTTTACACAAGTAATTAATCAATGCTAGATTATTTATCATCCCACGTGGTTCTTTATAATATGATCAATCATTTTTATCCTGGCATCCAAGTTCCAAGATAAGCCCAGAGACCTGAATTATAGGTAAAAGGTAAGCATATCAATATATATTATTACATACCACGATAATTACGACGGTTAAGTATTAAATAATCATAAAGTCCTGATTGACTAATTATAAATATATAGCCCAAAGTCTTGCACATAGAGAGTTGAAGTTTTGCACAGGTGTTCCTTTTAAGAGAAGGAATAAGGAAAGAAGGACAAAAGAATAAAAAGACTGGATTTATCGAAATCAGTCGCCTGTCGTATTAGTTAATTATCGAGTTATGCCCTATGGTAAATTAATTTAACCAAATAACTATTGTGTAACTAATAAATGTAAGAGACATAAGCTCAGAACGAAACTCTCAGTGAGAGAGTTTGTTCCTTACGGCTCGATTGTCCAAAATGTCTATTTAGTCCAAAATGCTATTTGAGCGAGAAAAGCAGCTCACAACGCGTACTCAATGGTTACTGTATAACATTCACATCGCGAAATATGTGTTATAGTTCCTACAAAAACGCCCATGACCCGTCGTGGCATACAGAAAAACCACAATCATATAGTATTGATTAATAATTAATTTAAGCCATTATGCATAGCAGCGGCACAGAATACTCACTAATCTGTGGCAAGAGTAAATTAAACCCGCCAATAACAAATAGGTATTACCTTATAAATAATGTATCATAACTTGGGATTATTTTTCCTTTCAAAAATCTGGAAAAGTATTAGGGGCGTTTTGAAACGGAGACGGGTAGAGTGGATCTTGTGTGCGGTTCGACCAATTAGAGTCATGAAATTATCATGTAATCTAACAAAGCCCAGATTAGTCAATTTGCCGTTCTCTGCTCAGCTCCTCTTCAGTGGAAATGCAGCCTTATAATATAAAAAGTAAGATGCTAGGTCTTAAGAGACGTAGATGGTGGGAAGGATAAATTATGTTAAATAAAAGTTTATAGCACATTCAACATTTATTTCTATAACATCTATGGAATAAAACATTTATTTTAAAACCCGAATTGGTTACAACATTTATTGAAGATATAATATACTATATATACTATTTGAATATACTATAGTAACATTTTTATTTCATTTTCTAATGAATTAAGATTACAATATCATTAAATTTCAACATATTTTTGTATATTTTATCATCATTATATTTATTTCAACTCCTACTCCTACTATTATATTGAAGACAAATATATTATATTTTATTATATTTAAATGCGCTGATAGGTGAATATTTCACTAAATTAAAAACACATTTTAAATCTGTATGAATGTATCAATGAAGGCTACTGGATATAAATTAATAGTTTGATAAAGTAGTTGACACCATAGGACAAATAATTGAAACGCATTTCATTAATAATTTACACCTTAGGTACTAATAAAATTTACTGACTGGTCAGACATCATAATATGACGGGAAATAGTTTTCTAAATAGTTGTATAAATAAATTTACTATTAATAATGTTACTATTGTAAATTTATATAATATATTATAATATTATTTCAGAATGTTTTGTCTGAAAAGATCCTAAAATCACTCACTAACCTTTGGGTACGATAGCGTGATAGTATCTGAAAATTTAGTGACTGTTGAGTTGGTGCTAATGTATATTATTTATGATATAATTATTAACTAATTTACTTGGGTAACTAAAATTTGGTAGAGTGTTTGTAAACGTTTTCAATTTCGCTAAATGCCTTATGCTATGTTACTATCTCTTATTATTTATCTACGTAATTTGTGCTTGTAGCGGCTTTAATAAATGGATACTTAAAAATAATTAATTAAAGCACATAAACATAAAGCAGTAAATCGATAATAGCTAATTTTTCTTACTTAAAAATAAATACTTCTTTTCATATTTACAAAGAAAAATTTACAACAGTGTCTGGCATGACACATTTGAAATGTATTAAAATAATATTTAAAAAAACTAAATAAATATCACAGCAAAATAACGTTAAGCAAACGTCGCACGTAACCCTTTCGTGAGAGGTGCTTTATCCTGTAACACAGAAATCAAACTCGAGATCCATATCGTCGGAGGCCACAAGTGCCGAAGCTGCAGCTCGTTCGCGCTTTTCGCATTTATTGCGAGCTAACGCCGTACGATACTGCTGGGCCTTTTCTCATCCATGTCGAAAAGATGTTCCTTCACCTGGATCAATAGCAGGTTTTTCAGGTAATGGTCTGTTCATCATTTTTCCAGAGCTGTTCGAGGCCGTAGATTTATTAGATTTTATTGTAGATATATGCTGGGGGCTAGCGATCGAACTACTTATAGATCTGGTGGAAGGTGTTGCGCTTGCACTGGTGTTCATTTTCTCACGTACGGCCCGCAAATAGGGCCCTCTAGGAACCGCTTGCTCGGCAACTACATCGGGTATGGCACCTAAAAAGGTTCTTTTCTCTTTATCGCAATTGGCAATTTCGGCGTAAAGATGAACGGCAAAATCTTTGGGCTCAAAATATTCATGAGCGAGTGCAGTTTGCCTGTTGTAAGGCGATAACGGCATCAATTTATCGAGAGATGGAGTTCGGGTTCCAACGCTTATCATTTGCTTTTTATTCTTTCCAAGCCTTGGAGTTGTATTTTGAAATGGCAACTCATAAATATTTTCTTCTATGTTAAGCAGTGTCGGAGAATTATTGTTACAATTTTCTTCTACCTTAATAAGCTCATACAAATGCTCTATCATTTCACGGGCCTCAACGTAATTTTCTGGATCCTCGAGCTTTTCCTTTAAATTTTCTAACAACTCTTTGGTAAGTTCTTCCGGCAACGTTTGTGTGGTTTTATTGTCAGTTGCTACAATATCTTCAGTATAACCATTGGGTATAGCAGTTTCCTGAATAACGTCTTGAACGCGGGGCTCATTCAAGCGATGCCGTTCTGAGTACTCGTTGACAGATAATTGCGATATAGACCTAGCATTATCTAGTCCATTGTTAGTTCTGCAAATACACAGCCGGTCGCACAGTGTGCCACAAGATGAATTTGAAGATATTATAAAATTCTTAATGTTAACACAATAACCTCTGTGTCTCATCCATCTGATAAAACTTATAAACATGACAATAATAACGCATCCTAAAGCTGTTACTATAACTATGCCAATGACCTTTTTATCTCTATCGCTTATTCCTCCGTCGTCTTCTTTCTTATGAGGGAACCTTGGATTCTTTATTTCAGTTGTTGCCCCTATTCCCTTGCTATTATATGTTTCACATTGAATACTTAAATTATCGTTGCACACATTGCCGTAAAACTTTTTAAATATCATATTCTGTTCAGGAACATTAAAACAACGAGCAAAAAACTCATCAACGGTACAGTAACTTTCATTTTCGAAAGGTTCTCCCGAATGAGCGTTCAATCCTTTAGCCAGCCATGATGTTAAGTTGCAATGGCATGGTTGTCCGAAGTAATTACTTTTATAAATTACATTGTTTGGGTTAGTTAAATATGCTTGACCAATGAATCCAATGCTACCAGGGTTCATCGTTTCAATTTCATTATCCACAAATAATAATTCGTGGATAGACCCACCTGGAGCGACGATGGCATTCGGTGCCAGTTCGTCAAACGAGTTTCGTTCCATTTGAAGTTTATTCCATGAAGATAGTTCAAAGCCTCTCTCGTTAAATACACGAAAAATACTGTCAATGATAACGACTGCAACGACTGTAGAGTTTATCGCGCCGGTTTCTATATTTTCGAATCTGGAATAAATAAATAAAACATAATTGCAAACAATAATAAAAACAGATAAAAAAAATAGAAAATAAACAACAACAAAGCTATAGCAACGGCTTAATTCCAGTAAACAGATTATACGAGATTGTGTATCACGTATGGGTAAGGGTATATTAGTGGCGTTAGTAGCCACCATAATAACGCATGCGATGACCAAGACCATTACCACCAAAACCGTCGTGGTTGTTATTATAATAAATGCAACTAATGATTACAATGATGTAAATTACGAGACGGAGGTAAACTGACCTGGTCTTCGCCGCTTTAAATTGTACGATCGCGGATAGCACTGCTTTGGTTTCAAGTTTTTTTACTCGGCAGCCAGTTAATTGCAAGTGGTTTATGAGGGAGTTCTGAGCGAACGATTCTCCCTTAATCCGAACGAAGGTGCAGTTTATCGCGATCACGATATTATAAGTGTTGGCTGAGAATGCACCTGCGTGCACAGTACCGACTACTACTTGTTCTAATGATATCATTGCCGCCGAAGACCCAAACGCCTGATCCGGAAATTCCGTATTTTCAATGTTCTTCAAGCTTATCTGGAATTTAAAATAAAAAAAATCTTAAATTTCAAATTATTAGATGAAAGCTTATATCAAAATTTAGTCTCTACAATCGCTTAACTGTGTTATAAGCATATATTCGCACGCTGCTGCTTTATAGTAACCACAAACACTGTAAACCAAATGAGAGGTAAAAGCTAATGTATACTGACCGACATCCCTGGTCCGTGCTCTCCTACATTAGCTGCGGTCGGGTCCAGCACGAATGCAGCGGTGCCAAGTTTTAGTTGCTTTACGTTTTCAATCTCAATAGAAAGAAGCCATGAGAACGCTTCCCCTCCCAAAGATACTATTTCGCTATCACGTATGGATACAGATAATGGCCCTGAAATAATTAAAAAAAAAACAATTAGAATGGTTTCCATTTGACAACGCTTAGGAATTGGGATGCGTAAATGTATAGATTAGAAAACGATACTGATTCGGTTGTACAAAATCTATGCTGGTCGATTCTAAAAAAGGTTTATCAATCATTGCTTTATTATTATTTGCTTTGCATCTGACAATTTAGTAAGCAGATTGTGACCAACCGAACGAGCACCATTGTTCAACTTTAAAACATGTTTAAAACCTAACACGTGTTATGTTATTCAACCGCACTACAAACATAATATAACGAACACTCCTCTATTGTCTACGGCACATTCACGTTTTTGTACTATGATCGGGCTGCATCATGAGTCATTATCCTGTAAAACACGAATACCGAGTCGGGGAACCGTATATTTTTAGATAGTGATTTGTATTTGAGCGCCTGCTACGGCTACTATTTGGCCAGAAGTTGTGCCCAGCGTCAAAGTGAGATAGTGAATCGACACGGTTACCACCATACAAGGATTTTCTTTTTAAAAAATCAGCCAGTACTTCGCTTGAGTAGGTATATTATTTGTAGCTTATGAAATGTGGCAATTATATGTGGCAAAAAATTAAAAAATGTGGTTGCATACAACTGGTATACAATGTTTCAATGTTAAAATTAAACAAAAGTGATAATTCTTTTTCGCAGGTTTTCTTTTATGTTGAGTTTAGACATTGTGTGCAACGCAATTTGCCACAGCGCCATTTAAATGTACTATGTAATCAAAGCTCCTAGCGTCCACTAGTGCAAAAGTGAATCGCATTGAATTAGGTGTATGCAGGTGACAAGAATTAGATTGGATTTGACTAGAAATTCCCGCTCTGCGTCTCTATGTAATGGATGTATTTTCTTTGTAAATGTATTTTAATGCGATTCAATTAGCGATCTTAATCCGCTAAATACATTGGCAGAAATCGTCAGTCAGTCTTTAAAGATAAAGTAGTTAGTAATAACACAATTATTCTTGTTAGTAATCATTGTGTTAATTTAATATTTTCTGCTATAAATTAAACATAAAGTACGTTTGCTATTATAACGGTTCATGAGTCAAATCGTTAAAGTAGGTACGTTATGGGTAGCGACCGCGCTCGCTGACGACAACTTACTGCATTGAAAACTCGGATCTTCACAGTGTATGTATTTTACAAGCAGATTGGTGCCATATATAATATATACCCAGCCTGGTCACAAAAACTGAGCTATTTGTTGATTTTAATTCAGTGCTTAGTTTTCATCATGACAGTTAGTAGTGAAATGGTATGAAAAAAAAAAACATGTTGCACAAATCGTGTCATTTATGAAATTAGGATTTATGTCGGGATTCTGCCATCGGTTCAGAAATCAGATTCTAATTGTACTGAGTTGAGTAATCTAGCGTAGCGCGGCTCGACACTCGACTTATACGAGTGCCGTCGCCGGATCGTCTCTCCATCTCGTATCTTGGGTCAGACCTGCTTTTACATATTGAGTTAATTGATAAAAATAAATGAATCTTACTTAAAATATGTATTTTAGTACATTTAAACCTGACGCACAGAATCTACACTTCTAGTGTTTTGAAAGTTTACCTAAAGTTTTACTTTGCTACTAGATTCAAGATTTCTGCAAACAGAGACCAGAATAATGTTAATGAAAGAGTTAATTCAAATTTCATTAAACTGCGCTATTACTTAGGGGTTTGCTTCTCAGGTAATCTGCACTAATTAATTTTATTATAAGTTTATGGAAGACAGTGTGTCCGTCTGATACCTTTTCACGGTCCCTCAGCTTAACTTAATTCAATCAGTACAAAAAGTGCTTGCATCAGAAAACGGTGATAAGCAATATTTTATTCCGGAAAATAATAGCGTTCAATGGGCGTTTTTAAAATATGTACTTAAACCCAAACGGACGAAGCCGTGGTTGTAATTAAGTTGACCATTTATTTTCCTACCTAATTACTTGTATGACTCTTTTGTTTGTATATCCTGAAGATAAAAAAAAGTTGACATAAAAGTTTACGGACCGAAACCATCAGTGTGCCTGACCTGACTGTTTTATAAATAAAATATACAAATTAAAAATATTTTAATAAATATTTCATAATAAAACGTGTTTTTACCCGTCACAGTTTCTGCGTAGAGTCATTAGGGGTAAAAGCACGCACTTTTCTCTTTAAGGCTTTATTTAGCCGAAACTATTAAGATGGCAGACACAAATTTATAGTACATTTGTAGCACGTTTATTAGGCTTCTAATTGATATAAAGTTCATTAAGATAACTATCAAGATTCTTTGATTATAAAGCAAACAGATGAAATGATCAGACTGCGTAATTTTACCCCGGCATAGGGGTAAAAGTACGCAATCGTAAGGGTAATAGTTCGCGTGTAGGATAAAAGTACAATATTCAGGATTCGTACCTTTAGTTAGGTAATAATAAAAATATAGTAATAAAAAAAAGATTTATGTAGAAAAATCAGTACACAATTAAAATAATTCAGATATAATCAACGAAATAAACTTAAAATACTTCTAAAAGAACATAAACTGAGATATCTAGCACTTTGCCATTGGTAAAGTCAAAAGTCATAATTATAGATATTGCAATTCACTTAAGTTTTAAGGAGATCAAACACATGTTATTTATGTTTAGGCTTCGGCCGTGGCTAGTTACCACCCTACCGGCAAAGACGTGCCGCCAAGCGATTTAGCGTTCCGGTACGATGCCGTGTAGAAACCAAAGGGGTAAGGGTTTAATATAACCGCCATGCCCCTAACAGGTTAGCCCGCTACCATCTTAGACTGCATCATCACTTACCATCAGGTGAGATTGCAGTCAAGGGCTAGCTTGTAGTGGATAAAAAATAAAAATAAAACTTTTTTTTCTTCTGAAACTAGAGATATTCCTGGTGTCTTTTTTACATAATGTCGAGGCATTATTTCGCAATCTGAAACAAATAATATGTAAGTACTGACATTTATATCATACAGTATAAGTGGGTATACATTATTAATTGTAGAACTACCTATTTGGTTAAAGTTTTGTAGATGGGGTAAAAGTACGGGGGTAATAGTACGCGTACTATTACCCCCGTACTTTTACCCCATTTGGCTGGTAACGAAAACAAAGAGCAATAGTAAAAATTTCAGTAATGCTAGGTTAGTATGTAAGTTTGAAATAAATTGTTTAATAATTATACAAAAACAAGAAAAAAAGCTTAGCTTGATAACCACATAAGATTGAGTGTCACCAACTTTTCCGTAGAACACAAAAATACGAATTTTTACCTTATTTTAACTTATTGAGTCATAATTCGCGGCATACCGCACGCACCGCTCTCCAAGTGGTGACACATAATGGTGGCCCAAGCGCGCGTTCTCCCGTCGACCAAGCTCCCCCGCCCGCATACCCTTCCCTGAAAAATCGGCATCGCGAACTTTTGCCCACTGCGGACTTTTACCCCGAATAACCCTACTTGTGTTTTGTTTCAATGGCTTCTTCACTTAGAAAGAAAATATACAAATTGTTTGGATTCGACCGTTAACTTTTTATAATTAATTATTATAAATAAACAGAAAACCTCACCGTCTAGTGGTAGTGACTTTAAATTAAATTAAAAAAAATATTAGGTACTTGTTATTATATTTCAACAGTTTATTAGTTGTAATCTGTGCACCTTTTTTGTAAAATACAACAAATTGCAGTCATTGTATTACTACAAGGCTTTGTAGGCTGTGCATTAATATTTTTAAGAACCCAAAGGTGGGAAAAGCCTACTATATTTATAGCATTAATAGTGGTGAAGTTAAATCAAAATACGAGTATATTTGTATTGTAAAAAATATTTTTGAAACATCACTTACTGTATTTGTCTATTATTTTGTCATTATTTCTAATGAATACAAAATTTACATCGTGCGCTTTGTCTATTCATAAAGGGACGAATTCAAAATATTTGAAGTTTATTGATCTCACATGTGCTATTATATCTCGTTAACAGCCAACACGAGGTGGGATTTGTTATACCTACTGACATTGAATTTGATGACAATAAATAAACAGATTAAAATAATAATGTTGGACATCAATATTATTCTATGTAGTATCTACGAAGAATAGCGACTGTAAGGACATGCCTTAACTTAACTCAAGTAACTTAAATGTATTCTAAGTATTCACTGAGTTGCGTCTTCAGCGGTGTACTAATTGTATGGGAGGTGTCAATGAGGCTATTGAGGCCTTCGTAACTGTAATTGACAGCTGGTAGCCAAACTATAATAAAGCTCCTTTATTCTCTGTAGGTTTTTTGAACATATTTAAGCGTGATTCTATCGAAATTTTCTGTAGATTCAGCAAGCATTATGCAGGAAATTAACCTTCAAAAAAAAAGTAAGTTGGAAGCTTAAGTTACCGATGAAACGAGTAAATCGCGCCAGCAAATAATGGATATATATATATTTTAATCTACCAGGACATGTTGGATGTTGAAAAACATTCGCATGATGTTGTTGCCCGGAAATGATAAAATCAAGACTTTCTGAAAAATGCCTTAAGGCGATTGAATGTTTTTTTGATGATGGGAAGAAAGAGTTAGCGCAATTTAATGTGTGAGAGGTTTTTTTTGTTAGTAATGTACAATGGTATTTTCATTGTGCGTCACTGCACAGCTTCGATCCACATGTTCGGAGAGACGCGGCAAGGCGAGGACGATGCATCACGTCTGTCATAAAACTGTAAACGATCGATGAGCACTACAAGTTATAAATGCAGGAGTTAGTGAATTTCACTCATAAAATTTCAAAATTAATGGATTCTAAAAAAACAAAGTAAAAAAATTTGAAAATAATTATTAACCTTATCATCTCAAGACAGTTTACTAACAATTTAATTTATTTAGTGGCCATAAAAAAGATAGAGCCGTTGAGCAAAGATTTCCTAGAAGGAGAGAGTAGTATGCCTATATAAGACGGAAATACTATATTTACTGAGGTTGAGAACGCTTAATGTTTTTTGTTAAAATGATCGAGTTCTCACATTCGACTAGTAAAATTAAATCCGGATGTAACTTGGGATTAAAAATCGATTTGTTAAAGTTAGCATCACAAAACTTCCTAATCAGCTATTAAATCCGGTAAAATTAGCTTTTGATTGATGACTATTGACTAAATCACGGTGATTAATAGATTTTGGTTATTAGTTAATTAATTTGTACCATATTCGATTTGTGTTCTATATTCTCTTTTTTAAAGACTTACATATCACATCATGTTTTGTGAATATACGCCGTACGGCTGGATAACCAAGTTATTACGCAATATTTCATCGTAGGTATATTTTGTATACTTAGGTATATATTTTGTTATTGCTGTACACTCATGCATACACAAGGTTACAAACATCAATATTATGTTTTTAAGGCGAGTCACCTCCAAGATTTTAGGAGGTGAGGTGTGGGGTGCCGCCCGCGCGTCTCGCGGTACATTTCTCGTAGAGACTAGCGGGGAAGCGGGCAGCGCGGTATATTCTGAAACCGCTTGGCAACGTTCAAATTCTGGGATTAATTGGAATTAAATAGATATAGGACTTCAGTTTGAAATAAATTTTAGCAGGTTCTCATTAATACTTCAAGAGGAATTTATCCATATAAAAATGATGAGCAAAGTCGAAAATTTTATGAATAAAAAATTCGTTTTAAACTTTTAATTTAGCCTGTTTCAAGATTTTTTTTGATCGAGTAAAGTACATCCTATCGTGTATCAAATTAGCACATTCTTTAGACAATATCTTTAAGTGTATCGGATATTTTTTGTAAGACCGTTATTTAATAGTAAATACCGAAAAAATTTGATCTAGCAAACCAGTTTTCACCGCTGAGCTGAGGTGACTCGCCTTAAAATCTTGTATTTGAAATAGGTCATTCTTTCCGACATGATAGTCTGGTGTGCTAGATATAAAACCGCTCGGACTGGTCCAACGTTTACAGAATCTCTCTTATGCCTTGCCTTCAATTTACTTATTATCAGCTAATCTGTCCATTTACTTGTAATTTGAACTTTATGTAACGACTTTACTTTGCGAAAGTTGTTAACGTAATTTACATTTAAACACTGAATTAAATAACACTGTTAATTAAAATATTTACGAACAATAACCTACTAAAAAGTCTTTAACATTTATATTTACAAAAAGTATACACCATCCAATGATAACACTGTTCAAAATTCTGTCATTGACACAACCAAAATAGAATATTACGCTGGTGCAGATGAATATATAGATGTGTGATACTTTCAGTTAAGGTTTCGATGGTGATGTCTTTGTTAAAAAGTAAAAATAAAGAAACAACTCGATAATCGGGTCCATCCGGCAACAGTGCCATTAGCTGCTTTAAACCGGTTAGCAGTAGCACTCACTGCACTGCCTTGCTCTATGCTCCACCGGCGTTCAATACATCCCTTTATTACTGGTATTTTATTACCCCTCCGGCAGCCCAAGTGGTTGCAAGTTTCGAAGTTAAACGAAACTATGTACTTGATAAGTTGATACGCCGTCAATCCGGACGGTTGCTTGCCGTCTAATGTTTCAAAAATTATCTATGCAAATAACCGACACGACACTGCTTGTTATGGTAGGCTACAAATATTTTAAATAGGAGATGTAAAAAGTTGTTCAAAATATATGTCATTCGCATTGGCTATTAAATTGTTGCAATCATGAATGGATTCCGAAAATAGCATACATACTATATTATAGTTAGTCCTAAGTTCCTAACGCAAGCAATTCACGCAAGTTCCTGTAGGTAGGGAAATCGGCAATATGGAACCGTCTCTTTTTCGTAGATCCTTATCTAATAAGACATTAATATATTGTACGGTAAAATCACAGAGCGCTCGGTAAGAATACTAATTTGAGCATCATACGTTAAACAATATACACCGGATGGAACATTAATTGATTGGGACAAGTTTATTCTCCAAGTCTTTACTCAAGCGTTTATTATGTGTTTAATTTAATAATTATAGACATTATTGTAATGACAAACTTTTGTTCAAAGCTAACCTTCGCAACGCGATGATGCATAAACCACAAAATAATATCAGGGGACATTAATAATATTTGAGTGCGAGTTTTTGGAACCAGGTGAAGTTAGCATAATGCAGTTGATTTGGATAGTAAGAGTTTCGATCTCGATCCACTAAAGAGTTTGTTTGCTACAAAACTAACACTCAAATCTTAATCAAATTCGCATTGCAAAAAAATGTGCTATATAGAGCAATCCCAGCAGCAGTCATACAATATTATTTATATTAATAACAATATATAATATATTAAGTACAATGATGTATTGTTGTAGCAAATAGGTATGATTTTCTTGAAATCTGTTAATTTTTGATTGCTCCTGGGAAATAGATTGATACAATTCATATTTTTACCTTTTATGTTGTTAAAAGCCTTTGGTTCAATATCCACAATCTCGCAACGCTCGATGTCCAAGTACAGGTTAACAATGTTCAGATTAACGGCTGCGAAGCTTTTCATGATGATGTACTTATTGCGGACTAGATGAATATATCGTATGTCTTTGAGCTTAGATAACGTGCCCATTTCAATCCAGACTCCACCTCCGTCAGACAATATCAAACTCTCAGTATTATTCGGGATGTCGTCTTCGTGCAGATGGAGTGTCTAAAACAAACAAAACAGCGAATTAGTTCAATTTCCCAGAAAATAATCCTACGTGAATGCATTGCTAATAAGAAAATACCATAAACGCTGAATTGAAATTGAATTCATCTTCTTCAGTATCAGATTTTTTGCCTTAATAATTTTACCTGATCTTTGTTACAATATTAAGCATTGAATATATTATATTCAAGTAAGAACTCAATCCTAAAGCTCAAATACATTGCTTACATTACTTGAGTTTAGAGTTACTGTTTTAAGTATTACTCATCGAACTACTTCATA
This sequence comes from Erebia aethiops, assembly GCA_923060345.2. Classification (NCBI taxonomy): domain Eukaryota; kingdom Metazoa; phylum Arthropoda; class Insecta; order Lepidoptera; family Nymphalidae; genus Erebia; species Erebia aethiops. Next base: position 5,237,132 of record OV281079.1, on the reverse strand, counting down.
ATTGGTACGTGTCTGAGTTTGCTCTGTTATCGCTAATGTTTTTGTTAAAGGAATGACTAACATTATAACTTACAACTAAACGCATAATAGAATAGAATATTTTGTTATCATTTTATCAGTTACGTAAAATGAGTTTTGTTTATTTAATGAGGGTCGCGTTTAAAAAACTAGTAACGTTAATAGTTAATACTCAATTGATTTGAATTTGAATATACTCGTATATTGTAACCTTTAACCAAAGGGGGATCGGTTCATACGGGCGGCTGATTGAATTAAGCAAGAAGCGAAATACTGGAACGTAATAATAATAATAATAATAGACTGCATAGATGCGCTTGCTTTACTTTTTGTTATGTTTGAAAACTTGAATCTAAAAAAAGTGAGAGCGTATTCAAACCACTTTCATCTATTGTTTATTCAAACCACCATTTCGATATCCGTCCCTTCATTCAATAAGTGCACAGTGACGCTGCCACTGTGACAAAAGGAACACAATTGCTTGCTTATGCCTATCTGCTATCAGTTTATTTAGTAACTCCTGATAAATGCTCCTTTCTTGTTTGCGCTCAATATATTTTGTTATCGAAGCGTTCAAATTCATAACCATTGTCACAGATAATAATATCGTATACTGACTCATTATTATTCATTAATATTATTTAAACTTGGCGGGCCATCCATTATTTAATAAATTATTGTTGAAATAAGTTCGGGGTTGCAATGATTCGTATGTAAATATTTCTAATGTAATATTTTCTATATTTTGAAAACTGAAACATTTGTATGAACTACAAAAGGAGCGGAATCTATTGACACGTCCGCTTTCGTATGCGATCCAGAATAAAAATAGACTAACGCAGACCCAAATCGTTCACTGCGACTATTTAGAACTTTCTTTAATATGTGTAGCATTACCTATATTTGTATCGCACGCATTACGCATATAGCATTAAATCTATTTGTATTCTAGCATTCAAGCTGTTAGGTATACCTAACTGCCCAGTTTATGCAACCTTCACTGAACAGGTTTTCTGCGGGCAAACATTATGATCCTCAAGAAAATTGACTTAAGTCGAATATGTTGTGCTAACTGCTTATATGAGAAGTTTTAAGTTCATGTGTTGCATATTATCTTCTGAGTCAGTATCGGGTTTGAGCAGTTACGTTTTGCAATAACGAGCTGTGTTGGCCTTTTATGGGACAACTGATAATCACGATATACCTGCTGTTGTCGCCTCTGTTTCTTGTAATTACAAGAGCAGCGATATGAATGATTTTACAAAATTGCGCAATGTCGTTTTTATCTTTTTAAATACATAATATCACTGTGTTACATTATTTCATTCGTTTTCAATGATTAAAAAAAAAGAGCAACCACCGAGTTTCTTGCTGGTTCTTCTCGGTAGGAATGACTTTCCGAACCAGTGGTAGATTCACTCGATGATTCAATAGCACTTTTAATAAGTTTATTTTAATGAAATAAAGTATGAGTTAACGTGTTTATAACTTCCAGAAATACTTGAAATTTTAACTTAATCTGAAATACAGTTACTAGAGGACCTTGATCTGATTTTCCATAACTGCCACATTTGAAAATGGTTACGGAACAATCGGCGCATACAATGCCCGGAGATTTTTCTGAGCCGGGACATACTCGTAATTCAATTGAAACAATACATGGGTGTGATCTACTCCTATACATTCATATTGGAGTAAAATTTTGCAATAGTGTATAAGCCGCTCAACCTTTTAGTTATATCAGTCCTGTTTTAACCTAATAGGAGCTTTAAATTAATTATCGGTAAAATATTTATAAACCTGTAGGCTGCACTTCGATGAAATAATTTAGTCATTATATATTCGCATTTTGCAAATACCACGTCATTTTCAGCATTGTAACATAATTTCCAGAACGAAACATTGAATTTGGATCATCGTATTGATTCATTTTGCTCCTGAAGTAGGTTTTTAGATCGAAAAAAAAAACATCTTTCATTACATTTGCGGACGGGACTCCTTTGTTGTTCAAGATAAAAATATTCTATTATGTTAACCCAGAGTATAAGTTATAAATAATGTGCTAAGTTTCATTCAAATCCGATAGCAAAGCAAAAATCTATAAATTATTAGAGAGCTCCCTCCAATCAAAAAATATTGAATGTACCTACAGAGATCGTCCAGTTACAGTTTTATTATAAGTAAAGATGAGCAATTGGCTCCTAGTCGTAATGAGACACGGGTAGCACGCGAGGCCTGGCGGTGCGTTCGTGGCGTCCCATATGCATATTCTAAATAATGCTGGTTTGTTACGAGATAGTAGCGTACCGTGTGTGAAGTAATTGCCGACGACGTGTAAACCACTCTCAATGATAAATTATAATAACCTGCCTTGACACAGCCTCACAGGCTCCACATAATAAATTTTTGTTTTGACGTATTTGGTCTTCAATTATGTTATACCTACATTATAAATAGATTTCCTATTTCATTGACATTATATTATTCTGTTCAAAATGTTTATGAAATTGTTTCAACAAGCCAGTGATATAAGCAGAAGTGATAATATAATAAGAGATATATAATACTAGCAGATGCCCGCCAATTCGTCTGCGTGAAATAAGTTTTTTAAATTCCCACGGTAACTCCCTAATATTTCGTGTTAATATATAATATAGCCTATGACACTCACAAATAATATGGCTTTCTATTGGTACCAGAATTTTCAAAATCGGTTCAGTAGATCCAGAGGATTATCTCCGACAACGTCACAAAATCACAAATTTTACCTCTTTATAATATTAGTTTAGATGTAGCTGAATGAACACATTGAAATTCGACAAGAGTAGGTATACGTTTTAAAAGACCTTTGCTGGCAATCAAATTAATTATTAAAAATATAGTCTAATATCGTAACAGGTTTAGCGTTCGGATCGCTAAGCAAATAGATAATACGCAAAAACCAGAACTTAGAAATAAAAAACTTGTTAAATGGACATTGATCGCCAGTCGCGACGATCTATTTATTATTATATACTATATATTATATATACGATTATTTTGCCTGGTGGGAGGCTTCGGCCGTGGCTAGTTACCACCCTACTGGCAAAGACCTGCCGCCAAGCGATTTAGCGTTCCGGTACGATGTCGTGTAGAAACCGAAGGGGTGTGGGTTTAATATAACTGCCATGCACCTAACAGGTTAGCCCGCTACCATCATAGACTGCATCATCACTTACCATCAGGTGTGATCGCAGTCAAGGGCTAGCTTGTAGTGGATAAAAAATAAATTATTAATTAGGATGAGCTGCATTAACTCGTGAATCGTGATGGCTTACGTAACAATTTTCTTGTCAATCAAAATCAAACAAACAACAAAGTCAAAAACAACCAAGTCAAAATCAAACGGTGGCCGGTAACTGCCGGTTTGGACGTAAAACATACATATCTTCATCCAGGTATATGGTTAATATTCGTACCATACTAAATCAATAAGAAAGCTGTGAGTCTCAAAAATTACGGAGAAAGTTTTGACGTAATCATCGTCTCTGAGACTCATACCTACATGTGAAACTCCATTTAACATTCACACTCTCAAAATGCTCTGATCTTATATTACAACCCTTAACAAATGCAAATAGACATCGTTTGATATCTATTATCTATCTCCTGCTTAAGAGCGAAAATACACTACGGATCGGACAGCAAAAAAATTCCGCGATAGAGGATTTCGCAAGGTTGCCTAGTGTGTTGCGCCCAAAGGTCCTTGGTTGCGCCCCATTTAAAAGTGAATATTTTGCGGACATTTTCCGCTAGACAAAAGAATTTGAGTATAGATTTGTCGAAATGTTTGGCGGTACACTTTGTGTTTCTCGAGGATTATGCTGATAGTATTTTGATTTATCTAATCCATGATAACGTAATCGTATTACGGACAAACTAAATCGGCCATTATATCATTACTCTTGTGATAAAATATAAAATAGCGACCGCGCTGACGCATATTCCTTATTTATATTGCAAATGTAGAGCTTTATAAAGCATGAAGGTATCAATTAGTACTTAAGTAAACATCAACACTGAGCAGACATTTGTTATATTTACTGAGTACAAAGTAATATAAAATGTATCTTAAGTATCCTTGTTAGTAACTACTCGTAGTTCTTGTTTATTGCAAAGCGCTCGTATACACAAGTACCTACGAGTATCTATCGATAAGCGTTTTACAAAAGTTCAAGCAAACCAGAAGAAAATCTTCGTCTTGCTTGTGATGTTCAAGCAAAGATTTTGAATGTTCTCATAGAATCTTGAAGTGAGTGCGAAGCTTTTTTACTTCACAGAATACATAACTTGAAGTTTAGGTTTACACTTAGCTACTAGTGACGTTGTGATACGATTAGTGCAATAAAAACTTAGACATCCATACGAATATTATAAACTTGAAAGTGTGTTTTTTGTTGGGTTGTCTTCAATCACGCTGCGTCAGAGCAACTGACGTGGTTTTTTTTGCACGTGTATAGTTAAGGACCAAACCTCAGTACAGTAGTTCCAGACTTGAAGAATGAATTACTTTTTTACCGGAAAATCTAAGATTTTTAAGTTTTAAAATCATCTAGTATATTTTTAATTCATAGTTACCGTTAAATTATGATCGTTATTTAGGTCGTATATTAAGGTATCTCAGTTGCGTTGGTTCGTCGCGGCCGCAGGAAGTGATCTCTCATTACGGTTTTTTTATGGTTTGTTCGTTGCTCCCGAGCGCCCGATCCGTTGTTGCCCTGCATACGAGCGCGATGCACGAACATGCTTATTTGTTTATTTTTTTGATTATAGATTCCATATTACATAGTAGACCATAAATATTACCTATATTTATGGTGTTACCTCTATTTCCTATTTATTACGATCGAGTTCAGCAATCCAGATGAACTGGATTGATGATCTATTTCCATTTGCCTGAATATTTTTGTTTTTGTATAAGCTGATTACTAATCGTATGATTTTGTGTCTTTTAATTTTTCTTATGTGCTGCTCTTTTCACATTTAGGCGATGATATAAAACCCGACTGTCCCATTATATTTGTATTGTAAAAATTGCTTGCTTTTCAAATCCTTCATAAAATAGTTTGCTAACAATACAGCAAAGTAAAAGCAATGCATTAATTACTTAATGCTTATGCACAGTTAGCCGCAGTGTTTTATCAAAAAAAATATTAAAAAAAAGTGAAATGTTTGGAACGCTCTAATACAGGGTTAAGTCATAATAAACACTTAGGGGTAGCTTCTTAACTTAGTACTGGACAACTTAGGTTTCACGACGTTAAAAATTCTGATTTAAAAATAAAGTCAAAAATTAAATTATTAAAATTTCTGCTCTATAATTTCGTTACTCTTCTTAGGCGCGGTTAGCAGTGAGGTCATTTTTAAGGGTATATCAGAAACTTATAAGTTTTTTGTGGTGAATTTCTTACGTTTTTTGAAAAGCTGTAGAACTAAAAGCTATGTAGAGAAATTTTCTTTGGAATAGTATTAATTTGTATTATTAAATTATCCTATTTTAATCAGGGTTTAGCTGAAACAAGACAGATTTATATTTCTGCCTTAAGTCTGTCTCGTTGTAAGTATGTCAAAGTACGCTCTATAGATTTCAATTTCACTGTCAAGGTCAATGTCATAAAGCGAACTTGTAACTTTGCTCTTCACTGTTAATTAAGTATGATCAAATCGTGTAAACTTCACAGGCTTCGAATTAAGTTCACCTTCTCCTTTGCGAACCTTTGTTACTGGAGTACGTGCTCAATGCAACTGAAATCACTATGCACAGATTATGCTCTGCAATTTTGTTAGACAATAGAACGCCGGGACTCAGGGGCATGCAGCTAGGTACAACACAAAGACACTAATTAGTTTCCGGCTTTGTGATCCACAGAGGCGTAATTCAACAAGAGCACATTTATCCGTGCAAGATTATCGCATTTTGAAACAATAAAAGAACCCATATGCGATTAATCGAATCACGATGACACCTCACACACGCGGATGTGTTTTTATACAAACACAAAATGCCATTATTTTATATATCGTAGTGTAGTATATTAGATAATATTATTATGAGCATCGTCGACGTAAACCAACAGTTGGACATAGGTCTTTTGTAGGGACTTCCACACGCCGCGGTCTTGTGCCGCCTGTTATGATCAACTGATCGTGAATCGTAGTTCATAAAATAATGAAAAATTCCACATACGAATTCATAATGGGGATTGTCTTACAAATTGTGATGCATATATTTTAATAATCAAATTTAAACGTTTTCCTTCTAAATTTTAGTGTATCAGCTTTACGACTTCGACGACGATGGTATTTCTTTGAGTTCGAAGTAGACGTAATGTTTTCCAAGATCTAAGGTATAAATGTTCATTTCTAAGAAGCAGGTCAATTAATAGAAGATCATAACGAACCCCTGATTCTGGTAACTATATTTATAACGTTATCAGTTGTTACTTATTACTGCTTTGCTACTTGTCAACAGATATGCTAGCTACTTATTATAGGGCTACCTATTATAAGACCATTCAAATCTGTGTCATTGTGTGCGGAGACTTATAATCCGTCTTAATGGCAGCTCTGGGTTCGATTTTTGTCATTGTCAAGTGTAGTGGTTCCATTTTAAACCGCATCGTCATCTTTGATATCGCAGTCAAGCGCTATAGCTTGTAAACTGTAATTGAATAAAATGTACGGAACTCTAAAAATGGATTCCCTATGATTACATTAAATTATACCTAGCTGTATTACGTGCACAAACGTACGCGCGCCGTGTGCGTATCACTCGGAAACGGTCGTTGACACGTATACAAATCTCACTAAATTTTGTTAGTTTGGCATGAGTCGCATATTAAATTTAATGTTGAGACAAACCACATATTCTTGGTACATTTTTTTATATTGTTATACCAAAGAAACATTTCAAGCCTGGTTTATTTAGTACCAAAAAAAATATGTTAAATGTGCATGCACTGATCATTTTTCAGAAAAATATAATGTTACCCAAACCAATTCTCAATATTTCCATTGTAAGCCTTTACCACAATCGACAACCTATATCATACTAATATTATAAATGGGAAAGTGTGTTTGTTTGTTGGTGTGTCCTTCAATCACGCCGCAACAGAGTAATGGATCCACATAATTTATTGCATGGGCATAATTTGAGGACCTGAAAACACTCTCAGGTCCTCAATTTTCCGGGATAAAAAGTACCCTATGACACCATAGGCTACTTTTTATCCCGGAAAATTAAGGAGTTCCCGTTTGAATCAGGTTTTTATTAGTACCTTCAAGGCAAGAGTGAATTGGCATCTGCTAAGCAAGCGCGTTCGACTTCCAACCTACACCGCATCATTTCTTTGCACTAAGCATGTTGTCGCAATAAAATAAAAATCTTATTCCACGCGGATGTAGTCGCGGGTATTAGCTATGTACTTATGTAGTACCTCTATAATTTCTGGATTATAGAGAGCCTAGACATCTTTAGGAGAAATTTATTTCTGTAATTAATTATCGATGTTATATTAAATACAATAACAATAAACGGATGTAGTTAACAATTTCCGATAAGAAATAATTAACTTTATTTGGACATCCGGCTTAATTATGATACTTATTACTTTAAGTGAAAATAGAATAAATAGAATTGGCGGAACTCTGTCGGACATATGAAAAACATATTATTTGCTTTTTTCTCTTCAATGATTTTGTTGATAATACATAAATATGAATATAATGTATAAAGTCACCCGTACGTCCTTTGACTTCTCGTTAAGCATAAGTTGCTTTTCTTGTCGCCCTAATTCGTCTGAACTAATTTGATGGTCTACTGGTGCTGGCAGTCGGCACCGCTCGTCAGCTCTACCTATTATATCCGTTTGGGTAAAAGTTGTAAGTTTGCGAAGGGTACACGCAGGAACTTTTTCCCCGACCTTATATTTAAAATAAACAGGGAGAGGCAAAGAAAATAGTCAATTTCGCGAGTGCGTTGGCGCTGCAAATAGCTTGCGCTCTATTCAAAGCCGTCCGTATCGACTCATGCTGTTCCTTTCTAACAAACCGCGCGAGCAGGGCAACTTCGCACCAGACAGCAATAGAATATTTGGGCCAAATAGTTTTGACGGTGAATGTAGTACATTATTAAAAATTCGTTAACAAAGCTGTGGGCCTGATACCTGCATCTAAGTTCAATTTTTTTAATAGGGCCTCAAATTGAAGACGTATACAATGATTCCTATTCATTAATTGGTACAGTAATTGACATTGGTAATGAGACTGTAAAAAAGATAACTAATTTCAAACCTATTTTCAGTAACTCATTAGGTAATTTAATCATCTAATCAGCCTATTAACTTCAGCTAATGATCTCATACCGATTTCAAGTGGCTTTATTAATTATTTTCTAAGAATATTATTTGTTACAAAGTTATCAATGGATACTTTTTTAACTCGGTAATATACTTTTATTGAATTTTTATTACTTTTACTTTTTTTACTTTTTTTTTTCGGCCGTAAGAAGAATGGTAATATATTTGATTTAATCCAATTTAAAATAGCTTAATTGTAGAGCCACATTGAAATTTAAAAGTATGTACAAATTAAAACAAAAGTTCTTGGGAGTGCAATTCTTTCCGTTTCTTCATATACGAAATTATTCCCCTCAACTTTTAGTCTAAGCTCGGCACTGATACATTATTAGTGTAAGTACTAATGTCCCTTTCCTAAACCATAATATGACTAAATGTATGGTTTTTATGGACGTGTTGTATTTCTTAGTTGAAAGTACAGGTTCGCTCCAGGTGATATCATAATCGACATTCTAAAGACTGCAGCGGCTCTCTACAGTTATTAATTTAAAGCCACAATCAAGAATTAGGAACACCAGACAGCTGTTCAACTTCTCATAAGATGTAGTAGGTGCATGTGTGCCGGGGTTTGTGTGGGGACGCATCACGCAACGTACGCATGTCCGCGTGTATACACGTTTGTTGGTGCGGCGGTGGCGACTGGCGGCGGCCACTTGTTGCTCAGGACTCGGTGTCGGGTTCGTGAACTGTCGCTCGCAGGAGGAAATTACGGCCTGTTTAGTGTTTATAAGCTCCTTCGCTGAGCTCACACATAATAAGGGGTCGACGTCAGGTAGTTTCGCTTTGTATATTTTTAAGTATCCTGTCGTTTTTATCACGGCTTATACATTGAACTTTTTTTGTATAGAAGCTCGCAGTTTATTTACCTATGTGTGGACTCGTACCTACTTACTACAAGTTGTTGTTTGATGTTTGATTAATCAAACAATGATTTGATCATTCAAACAATGGTTGCAAATGAAAATTATGCATATTACGAGTATATTTGACTTTGAAAGCCTGCAGTTAGTGAATTGTAAAATTCTCTTGAAGCAATAAATATCTTAAACCAGACTCTATTTGACTTTTCGGTAAAGCTCAATCCATAGCGGCGCAGCCGAAGTGAGTTTTTTTTGGTACAACTTAGGTACTGAAAGCTTTATTAATTTAGTGGTGTGACAGCGCTTGGTTCCGCGCCTCCCGTCTCATGTCCTCCGTATTTTGTTTTAAATTTCAACTTTGTTTCAAAACATAAAATAAGTTTAAGTTGTTATGGAAAAGACTGGTTCTTTATCACTCCATCTGTTTGCTCTGACCCTAAGTGTATCGTAATTTATACGGATTCGGCGAACTTTATAGCAGACTTTACACCTCCAAAGTTTCTTTAAAACTTTTAACATGACACATACCTACCTAATAGAAACACTTTCTGATTGTTAGCTGTATATTTGTCTTCTATAATTATATTAAATAAACAAAAATAATATGTAGTTAGTAAGACCGGTAAGACCTTTATGGTAAATGGTAAATTTTTGTAGGACTCAGCTAAAGTAATTAAAAAAATAACGAAGAAAATATATTATGCAGTCGATGTCGTAGGTCACGTAAAAATTTCCATTCTAATGAAATAAAAACTTTCCAAATAAAAAGGAAATATTTCTTAAAATAATGAAAGTATGTACCTACCTAGGTATAATTAATAATGTGTAACACAGGTTCACTTTGTTCGGAATCGAACTCGGTACCTACCTCGTCCTTTGGAACAGTACAATTGATGCTGATTTGCGACGGGTGTTTGGAGAACTTGCAACGACAATACGCCAAATCGCACACTGGATTTTCCGCATTAGCAAAAGCACTAAGCGCACACAGCGCTAATAAAGCTACGAGATGCGCCATCGCCGCGCTTGTGGGCACACGACCACGGGTGACGAGTGTCATGCACGGACTGGCCGCTGGCGTACTGTGCGTCGAATGCACAAGCACAACGTCCAGTCGGACCAACTGACAACTCCAGTAGGTCAGCGCCGCTTGTAGTCTCGACCGATGACTACTGACGAGTGCGGCGTTCGGAGTTCGGACTGACTCCTGCCTCCGCCTCCACAGATGCTCTCTCTCACAGTAGTGACGCAATATATTAGGCATGCGTCAATTATCGATATCGATGGTGAGATTCAATTAGTTTAGTTCGCGGCGATGCATTATTTTGCTAATTGCCACCAACACGCCTCTATCCTTAGTCTAATTATTATTTGTATTTTTAATTAATAACAGTTCTCAGTAGAGGAACTTATTAAAAAAATGAAGGCGGTGCAAGTTTATATCGACTCTATTAGGATCACAATTTGAGAGACAAATGTTTATAAGTACCTACTTTAACAATGTAAACCAAGTTGCTTCGTTTACTTATTCTTTTTATTTATCATTCTATTATTTATTTTTATGTATTACTGGCTGATGCCCGCAACTTCGTCGGCATGGAATAAGTTTTTCAATTCCCGCGGGAACTTCTCCTTGTCCCAAGAGAAAAAGTAGCATAAGTCACTCTCCAGGTCCTTAACTATACCAATGCAAAAAATGACGTTGATCCGTTCCTCCGTTGCGGTGTGATTGAAGCGCAAACTGATAAACAAACACACTTGTATTAACAATATTAGTTTTAATGTTCCTAAAAAATATTATTTTATATTAAGCCGATCGTACTTATTAAAACGATTATCTAACTATTATCATATCCTGATGGTGAATCATAAGCTCCATCACATAAATTTATAAATTTTTGTATTTATCTAGGTATTAAACTTCTGGGCAAGATTGAGTAAAGATTGGGGTTTGTTTGCTTTTACTTTACAGTACGTACATCTCATAGGTACATACAGTTATTCCTTAATATAATTAATAAAAAAATAAAATAAAAAAAATAAGTCTTAATCCTTATAAAATATTTGAAAGAAACAAGCATTCATGATCATCATATTGGATTTATTTGCCACTCAAAGTAAACGTGTATGCATTACAGCTCAATCGGTTGGGTGGGGAAGGGGATAACTGTTTTATAATCCAGTTGCAAGATTTGACCTAAACAAACACACAAACATTGCAAGTTACCTAAAAGCTTGTAAAATAGGAGCCATTAAACTAAAGATTTAATTTATGATATTGTACCTTAAAATCCACTTTGAAAGTCGAAAAAATTATTTTTGTACAATTGTAGTGACTAGTGAAGTGATGATGATAACTTTTTATTTTTTGTTTATTTTAATACATGCACGACAGGATTACACCAGCAAAAGCTACCTACCTACTTAACCGATAATCCGTTCTCCGAAATAATTACTCAACAATTTAAACATAATTCCTACTGCAGATGACAAATATGTTTATACTACACCGGCTCCGAAAGTAGGTACCTTCTTACTTTTTCAAAACGTGGTATCTAGTAGGTACGGTATTGCTACAAACCAAATATGGGGGCGGAAAAAATGTATGCCCTTTGCCTTTTTGCCAAAAAAATTATTTTCCTCGCAGATGTAGTATAAAGCACTATGTATCACTCGGGAGAAAGTACGATTCCTAAGTCGCGTGTATTGAGGCCCTTCGGCCACGCCTCGGGACTCAAACTGCACCCTAGTTACTAGTTAGTAATCGGTCACTTTCTCCCCTCAGTGAACAATGTAGGTACTATTATTTTATAACAGTTTAAATGTAACACTAAAATACAGTATCTAACATAATAATTAATTGAACTCTTGGGATGATTAAAACTTTCTCTGTGAAATGCATATCTTACTGTAGAAATCTTGTAAATCGGTACCAAATCCAAAATTCTATCAAAATTGTTATAATGTATGACTACATGCTCACTCTATGTTTATATTTATCTGTGTAAGGTCTATGATCCTAATTATATTGACTGTGGTATTGTTCCCTTTTTCAAAAATCATCGATAAAATAGTTCCCAACAGCATTTTAATTAGATGCCAGTTGAAACTAGCGTTAGATAACAAGCTTACTTTGAACTGTAGTGGCGGCCCTGACGCTTCTACCTAAATGTACTTAGCTCTTGGCTCTACTGAAGAGTTACTCAAATGCATTCTCTGCTAGCGTAATAACTTGTTCAGATATTTAAGGCGATTTTCTCGCAATACATTATGTATTGTTGCAGGCACTATGGGCCCGCGCAGACTAAAAATAAATTACGTAATAGCTGTTACCTATTAGTTTTGGTAAACTTTTTGACGATTTCAAATTGTAAGTTTACGTTAAAATAAAAACTCATTAGCAAATTAATTAGGCTAGATCGTAGTTAAATGAGTACTTCGCTGGTACCCAATAATAGAAAAAAAAATGTTTGTGCCAGCTGCAGCTCCGTCGCACGACTGGAGCTGTTTACGAACGATTATAAAGTATATAGATTAGTAAATGAGGGTAAATGACTGCATTTTTTATATTACTGAAAGGCCTGATACATTTATTTATATTAAATACTAGCTGACCCGGCGAACTTCGTACCGCCTTAGTATGCAAAATTAAATGTATATTTTTCAATATTTCTGAGAGAATGTCTTAATATTTTTTTCGTAAGAACCTTCTCCTAATAATAACAAATACAACAAAAAAATAATTAGTGAAATCGGTCCAGCCATTCACGCGTGATGCCGTGACCAAGGAAAACGGGTTTCATTTTTATATATATAGATTTATTCATTAATTATTTTATGTAACGTGCATGGGAAAAAGGCGCGACTTCGGCCGGCACTCAGATTAAATACCTATAATCGGAGAGCTGGCGGCTGTGGCAGGTGTGATGAGGACAGGGCATACTCTTACAATGTTATATTAAACTGTAAAACCTACCCACTGCCCACTGGCTATGTTGGGTATAGACTATAAGGATTATCAGTGCTACCCGTGCGAAGCCGGGGCGGATTGCTAATATATATTATATATGAAGATGTTTGTGTGTGGGTCTAAATGTATATTTCTACTTACCCAAGACTTTGTTAACAGGTGCGTATCAACAGAGCGTCAGTTCCTGTCAGACTTCGTGGCTGGAGCGGAGAGCACAGCTGGCGGCCGGCTGGCAAGGTGGCTGGCGCCGGCTTCCCGCGTGGAGCCTGCTCGCTGCGAGATTAAACCGCCTCTGGTGCCAGCAAGACCTGCAGCGCGTATGAGTCTGCCCATCATTATAAGAGATCAGTATGGGGATTTGGTTACTTCGCCGTCTCTTAAAGTAAAGGTGATTACTTAACTAATTTAAAAAAAATCTCTGCGTCTTATTCCTCAATGCTGAAGGTCGCATTTGACTGGACTAAGAGAAATATTTCAACTCTTACGTTACTACGACTACTAACGATTATTATCAGATGTTAGTGATATTAACTGAGACCGACGATTCGTTCACCCATCCAGTTACCGCCTTGGGTCAACGTTGCTTAACATTCGCAATCGACTGATATGCGTAGTCGCAACTAGGCCACTCGCCCCTCTTTTTAAGCCATATCTATCGTCAAGAGACTTGGTGGTCAATAATTTCAAAGGACTTGTATAAAAATTACATCATTCACCCTTATTAATTTAATTTTCGTCCGAAAAGATTCCTCACAATTAGCTCTTCTAGTCGGCAACGTGAACATGTTAATATCATTAATTTTGTTGAATTCCTTTGGCCTTAGCTGGATGCAAATGTATTTAACATGTCATCATTAAACTAACAAATATATCACGATTGCGCCCAGTGATTACATCTGTTAGTGATTTGGAGTTACTCATTTAGATTGATGCTCTATCTAGTCGTTGCCTCAGGGCTTGAGGCACCTGACCCGTCTATGCCAGCTTGATTATTATTATTTTCAATTAATTTTTTATTTTTATTTTAGCTCAGCGATCTGCCTCAATATTGAAGCTTAAATTGTTTCAATAAACTTTTTGCAAAAATTTTAATAGATGTTTATAATTGAAACTCCAGGAATTTAATACAACGAAAGGATTAATACTTTTTACAAGCGATGCCTCTATTTCCGCTAAAGGTCAGCATGTTTGTTCGCGTTCATTCGTGAATTTTTAAGAATTTATTTTTGAGATTATTACATACTGGATTATGCCCGTTATATTGTCCGCGTTAATCTAGGCTTGCAAATCACGTGGAAGCTCTTAGCCTTCCTGGGTACAAGCTGGTAATTTTTTTTATCAATGACAGGATATCATTTGACTGGTAATGTTGCGGTTTTTCAAACATATCATCGTCATATCCAAACAAATCATTTGATTTAATTTCGAAAGGCGATGAGTGGTTGGGCTATGAAAACTGAAAAGTTGTCAAATATATACACTTTCACGCTTATAATATTAACCAGTGGGCCCGGCGAACGTTGTCCGGCCCTAAACCTAGAACCCGATTGCAGCGCCACCTACCGGGTCCAATTGTGAATATAAACCATCCCGGGACCCGCTCAAACACACACCCAAAATTCCATCAGCATCGTGTCGGTCGAGCCGATCTCCAGTTTTGCGCTTAGCAACATAAGTATTTAGCCATTCAATCTCAAACTCAAAGCACTTCTAAAAATATGATTTTTTTCAAGTGCTTTTGAATCGTCGAGTTGACCTACTACACGGAACATTATTCCTACAGAGAAGAGCCAGCAACAATGTCGGTGGTTGCAGTTTTGAAAAAATTAATTTACAATTACATCAATGTCTAAATACATAAGTACTCCTAACAGCAGTCCTAAGCATTGCTGGAGCGAGTCAAGTCCATGCTATTTTATCATTTACCTAATCGTCAACAGTAAAATAAGCTTTTTTCAGGAGCATACTTTAAATGGATTTCTTAAAATTATGTAACGGCAAGTTATAGAATAAGAATAACCTTCGGACTTTCTTGAGGCGGAGCGATTGAGTCTCGAGCCTATTGCGGTCTCTAGTTTGCCTATCGTGCAGATCGCATATTTTTTAGTAAATTTTAATGTCCTGTTTTACGAAAATTACTATAAATAAGTATATTGCAAGGCTACTGTAAGAATACCTACTTATTTCCTTAAATTTCTGTCTGAGGAATTCACGCGGTTTTAAATTATAAATTGCACGTATTGCCCTATTTTTTGTAAATCTTTTTTTTTTAATATCTGCCACTTTACTCCACAGTAAGATTCCATAAGACATAATCCTATGAAAATGAGCAAAATATACCTACAGTACCCGGCAGTAAATATTGCACATCGAGCTTTAGAAAGAAATAGTCGGTTGCGTCGGCTTCGTAGAGCGTCGTCTCTGTCACTCGTATGTGACGTTTTGACACTGAGTCTGAGTGACAGAGACGACGCTCTACGAAGCCGACGCAACCGACTATTATTATACTATATATAGCTCGATTACCACTCACTCACTCACTCACTCATTGACATAATTGTTCTCCTAGAAAGAGACAGAAAACGATACCATGATGTACGGGAGATGTGTTCGGGTGCGGGAGTCGAGTAAGGAAAAATTATGACATTTCGGAAAAACAAGATGGCGGCCGACGTGAATCTTGCAACTCTTTTGTTTTCCAACCGATTTCGTTACAATTCGCAACGATTGAAGAAACCAGGAAACGATTAATAGAAAAAGTGGAAAAAATTCGAAAAACAAGATGGCGGCCGAGCTGTAGTGTTTTGAAATTTTTGATTTTTCGACCCCGAACCGCGGCGCCACAGATCCGAAACGGCGTGGTCGAGCGCAATATTTTTTTCTGTTTTCGCCTACAACTATCCTGTATTTTGACAGAACGGGAGTGGTTTTTAAAAATTCAAGATGGCGGCTGTCCCGGCGGCCGTTTGGTCTTAGGTACGAAAAAACGCAATTTTAAACTTCAAATTTCTCACAGTTGGCAATGTCGGAGCGTTTCGACTTCTAGGGGGCGATTGTGTGTACAGACTCGAACTATGGATTGAGGAAAAAAAATTACCCCATTTCTCGGGAAATTTTCAAGATTTACCCCAAAAATAAAAAAATCGAAATACGTATTTTTTGCAAAGTTCGAGTATGAGCAACCACGTGTCCCACTGGTACGAATGACGTTTGGGTATTTTCATCGCCGCGGTCTGGCAACACTGGAATTTATCAAAGTAAAAGTGATTTTCGACATGGTCTTTTTTCAGGAGCAATCATTTCGGCTGGGTGCGAGCGAGATGAAAAATTGAAACGTCTTCAGGGGCGGTATATCCTGTGGTTTACGGGAAAATTATGAAACTATGTAAAATGTTTCTGTGAAACGAGGTGGCGGCCATTTTGTATTCGTTTTGTGTTTTTGAAAATTTCGATCACGATTTTGAGGCAGTTGGCAACATTTGGGAAAGTTGACATGTATGGATCGATTGTGTAGCTCGACCGGCAGTATCGAGATATCTAAACAGTGTTGCCACATTTGGGGTAGTTTTCGAGATTTTCCCCAAAAATGTCCTCCTGTAAAATTTTGTATGAAAAATTTTTTTTTCACTGATGGCTTCGTATAGCAGTCAGAAAATATAACTTGAAAAAAAATATGGAGACAGCTGATGATTGAGGATTTCGGAGACGGGTAAAGGGCACGGCCAAGGTATTGAAGATAGGTGGGGGGTCCTCGAACTAATGTCACTCGGAACCTCATCCAATTGGCGATGAAATTAAAAAAAACTCCAAAATGATCGATTCAAGATGGCCGCCATACAAATTTCGTCAGTGTCTATCTCGGAGGGTATAAGAGATGGAAGTGTGGTTTCTCGGCAAGAGATGATCAGGACCTGAAGGTCTACTTGATGAACAGGAAAAAAATTCAAGATGGCGGAATATTTTTTTCATATTAAATTATATGGGGATTAGGAACTTTATAAGGACTGGGTACTTCGAACGAATATTTGGGAGAAAAATGTGAAGCAAGTTGATGATTGAGGATTTCGGAGACGGGTGAAGAGCACGGCCAGGGTATTTTAGAAAGTGTGTTCAACAAAATGCATGAAAAAAAAAACAAACAAAACTAACAACACACCCGCATGATTGTTCTCCTAATAACCTAAAACAAGATGGCGGCCGACGTGATTCTTGCAACTCTTTTGTTTTCCAACCGATTTCGTTACAACTGGCAATTATTAAAGAAATTAGAAAACGATCAACACAAAAAGTAGAAAAAATTGGAAAAACAAGATGGCGGCCGACGTGATTCTTGCAACTCTTTTGATTTCGAACCGATTTCGTTACAACTGGCAATTATTAAAGAAATTAGTAAACGATCAATACAAAAAGTAGAAAAAATTGGAAAAACAAGATGGCGGCCGAGCTGCAGTATTTTCAAATTTTTGATTTTTCGACCCCGAACCGCGGCGCTACAGATCCGAAACGGGGTAGTTCATGTATGTATGATACGTTCGGGTGCGGGATAGGATGAGGGAAAAATTATGACATTTCGGAAAAACAAGATGGCGGCCGACGTGCTCTTTGTGACTTTTTTGTTTTCTAACCGATTTCGTTACAACTCGCAATGATTGAAGAAATTAGTAAACGATCAATAGAAAAAGTAGAAAAAATTGGAAAAACAAGATGGCGGCCGACGTGATTCTTGCAACTCCTTTGTTTTCCAACCGATTTCGTTACAACTGGCAATTATTAAAGAAATTAGTAAACGATCAATACAAAACGTAGAAAAAATTGGAAAAACAAGATGGCGGCCGAGCTGCAGTATTTTCAAATTTTTGATCTTTCGACCCCGAACCGCAGCGCTACAGATCCGAAACGGGGTAGTTCATGTATGGATGATACGTTCGGGTGCGGGATAGGATTAGGGAAAAATTATGAAATTTCGGAAAAACAAGATGGCGGCCGACGTGCTCTTTGTGACTTTTTTGTTTTCTAACCGATTTCGTTACAACTCGCAATGATTGAAGTAATTAGTAAACGATCAATAGAAAAAGTAGAAAAAATTGGAAAAACAAGATGGCGGCCGACGTGATTCTTACAACTCTTTTGTTTTCCAACCGATTTCGTTACAACTGGCAATTATTAAAGAAATTAGTAAACGGTCAATACAATAAGTAGAAAAAATTGGAAAAACAAGATGGCGGCCGAGCTGCAGTATTTTCAAATTTTTGATTTTTCGACCCCGAACCGCGGCGCTACAGATCCGAAACGGGGTAGTTCATGTATGTATGATACGTTCGGGTGCGGGAAAGGATGAGGGAAAAATTATGACATTTCGGAAAAACAAGATGGCGGCCGACGTGCTCTTTGTGACTTTTTTGTTTTCTAACCGATTTCGTTACAACTCGGAATGATTGAAGAAATTAGTAAGCGAATAGTAGAAAAATAGGAAAAACAAGATGGCGGCCGACGTCATTCTTGCAACTCTTTTGTTTTCCAACCGATTTCGTTACAACTCGCAGTTATTGGAGAAATTAGTAAACGATCACTACAAAACGTAGAAAACATTGAAAAACAAGATGGCGGCCGAGCTATAGTGCTTTAAAATTTTTGATTTTTTAACCCCGAACTGCGGCGCCACAGATCCGAAACGGGGTAGTTTATGTACAGGAGATATGTTCGGGTGCTTGATGGGAGTAGGGAAACATTATGGCATTTGGGAAAAACAAGATGGCGGCCGATTTGCCGAAATGAACCGATCGAAGCATTGAAGATTGGTGCTCGTCCAAATGTCATTCGAAACTTTATTCAATAGACAATGAGCTAAAAAAAAACAAAATGGATTTAAGATGGCTGCCATACAAATTTGTTTGGTGTCTATCTCGGAGAGTATAAGAGATGGAAGTGTGGTTTCTCGGCAAGAGATGATCAAGACCGGAAGGTTTATGAACAGGAAAAAAAGTCAAGATGGCTTAATTTATTTTTCCATAGAAAATATATGGCCAATATTGAAGAATACTACAAGACTGTGTAGAACTATGCAATATTTTGATACGGTTCCATTTTACCCACGACGGGGCTCCCTGCGATTACAAAACAGGAAACTGGTACTAAAATTTAAAACAATCAGCGCCATTTTGAAATTCTTTGTTAATTGACCGATTTCGTTCAAAATCGATATTTAGGACTCCCTGGGGTTACAAAACAGGAAACTGATACCAAAGTTTTAAAAAATCAGCGCCATTTTGAAATTCTTTGTAAATGGACCGATTTCGTTCAAAATCGATATTCAGGGCTCCCTCTGATCACAAAACAGGAAACTGATGCCAAAGTTTAAAAAATCAACGCCATTTTAAATAATTTTGCTATAATCATAATAAATGTCTGTACTACTTGTAAGTCAAACCACAACCCGTGAGCTGCTTTAGCAGCTCGCGCACAGGGCGAAACACTAGTTTCTTTCTAAAGCTCGATGTGCAATATTTACTGCCGGGTACTGTACAATCCTTTCAGTTTCGATGTCAGTTAACTGTCGAATCTTTCTTTCGGTTTTATTTATAAATATAGATTTGACCTGTTTCTGTGTTTAATTGAAATTGATGTAAAATATTTTGATACATTTTCAACGATAAATATTTTAAACGTATTTCTGCTCGGCTTTGGATTTAAAATAAAGGCAAGGTTGTATTGAAAATAGTGGGACTACAATAAAATATTAAAAGCGAATAGGAGAGGTCAGCCTAGCGGCAAGCTCGTGTCTGTATCACTATGTTTAGCTGACATGTTGTTATCTGACCTACCGATTATAGACTCCACAAATTGATTTCTAAGTTCATACTAGCCCAATTTATTAGTACCTATCTGAACTCGGAGGAAAATAAAGTTAGATAGTAAAAGCGTCCACCAATTTCGGTTATCTATGATTGTTGACCTAGTGGTTTAGACGTGACCTCTTTCGGGTGGTCGGGGTAAGAGCTTCCATCTTTTCTGAGGCGTTCTAAGCAATTAAATATCATTTTGTAAACCGATGTAGGAAAAAATTGTGAGGAAACCTGCATGTTCTTGATAACATTCTCAAAGGTTTCCAACACAGTTGTGAGGATGATTGCGGACAGATTTGACTGTACGTATGTTCGGCATTGCTGTGATAGACATGTTGCAATGCTGGAGAGGCGGTGCTAGTGTCTATCCGCAGTCCTCTTTTGTACAGGATCGTCTAATGATAATGACATAATATGATATATGACTAATGATTTGTAATTTCATAATAATGATGATTTTATTGTAATGTTTAATTTAATAACTGATATAATTAATATATTGTATATGTATAGATCATATATGTATCTGAAACAAAAAAAAATTAAATTAAAGGTGTGTGAATTCTGCACAATCCGCATTTGGGCAGCATGGTGGATTATGGGCTAACCCTTCTCAACCTGAGAGTCCTGTGCCCATGGGCCGGTGATGGGTTGAAATTAGGATGATGGTTTTTAATCTACATCGATTGAGTTCTTGGTAACTACAAAACTGCCAATCCACAGAGTATAGCTTTTCTTTTAACAGAAAAAGAAACAATTTTGCATGTACCTAATTGCATTAACTCGATATCTATTTGATCAGTGCCGCTCTCATGGACAAAAAAACTCACTTTGAATTTCATGAGTATCATTGAGTTGACAATCGTATTCAGAGACAACTCGCAACACAAAGGCTAATTCTGGCATCATGTCAAAGGGAAATTGAATGTTGAACATTGAAAACAAAAGAAGGATCGTTCGGATTTCTGTCTAACTCAAATATTGAGTTTTGTAACTGTTGCACATAGGGTGCGTTGGGACTTTTAGTGCTTTTTCGTTGCATATTTAGGTATATTGCATTGATTCTCTCTTTGCGTCGTATTCCTCATTGCTGAGCGCTGTGACCCCATTCCATTAATCACACAATGGCAGGGATAATAATGCGATGTGTCCCCAGGTCCTTCCGCATACGACTCGACTAAGAGAACTATTTCAACTCTTAGATTACTACTATCAGATGTTAGTGATAATAACCGGGGCTTAACGTGCTCTCCGAGGAACGGAGGAAACGAAAAGGCAAAATTCTGTCAACCATCCAGTTACCTACTTGGGTTAACGTTACTCAACAATCGCAAACGAATGATAGGCCACTCGTGCCTCATTGCATTGATTACTACTTATTAACTATCGTGGGTCATCAACTAACTACGAATGTTATAATCGGTGTAGAACCCATGTGTTTTTAATTCACTCCTTGTAGCTAATAAAAGAGTTGAATGGTTTTTATGAACTATCCTGTAAAAACATGTTTGTTGGCGGCGTTGTCCCTTTTGATGGCCAAATTCATGGCTAATTCGCGGTCCAAGGGCTCAAAGAGCACCTAAGGGTTACTTTTCGAGTCTACTCTATAAGTTACCCCTATTTGTTAGTTCACCAAACCGTGCTCGAGCCCCCGGGCCCCGAGACCTCAAGCTTTCCATTCTGAAAGGCATCATTTGGTTTGTTTATTTCTGGATATGCAGAATAATATTATAACAAATAATGTTTACTATATGTTGACTGATGTGATTTGGTATGCATAGGTGGTCGTGCAGAGATTAGAAGACAGCAACTCGCGGGGCAGTAACACACTGGCGCCTGAACGTCATGGCAGTCTTACCGACGTCCCGTATCAGCCCATCGTGCGAGACTCCATGTGCTTCCATGCTATTACCTTGATGAAGGTTAGATTAATGACACTCAAGAGATACCTCAAACAGTTAAGTGCAGTCGATACCTCAGATCATCCAGAGATAACCAGTGCAGTTGATAGACCGCCAACCTGCATTGGAGCAGAGTGGTGGGTCTAAGCTCTAATTCCCTCTCTCCTGTGAGAGGCCTGTGCCGAGCAGTGGGACGTTAATGGACTGTAGTGTTGATACCTCAAAGTGTACTAGAGATTTTATCGACCGCCAGAAGTTGGCAGAGCTGACTTTGAATATTTTGCTAAGTACCTTCGGGTAGTGTCCGGGTATGTTCTAGCTTACAGCCGTCTTGGTAAAAATCAAGTATTTCGTCTCACTGAATTTGTTTCTGCTGTGTTAGTATTATGCATTGCCATCCAAGTGTAAGACTTGTTTAAATTATGCATATTTTTTAGATTTTCTCTTCTCTAAGGACTTCTATGCATAATATATTAACTATATATTTTAATTAACTCTCTTTGAGCTCGAATCTTGTAAAAGTTTACTTGTATTGTACTTTTTTTGTTACAATCTGTAATTCAATGAAAATGTACATATTATTTGCTACACGATGCTGCTGGAATTTTTTACTTTTGTCGCTATATTACCTACCGACTTATGAAAACTCTTTTATTTTATTGATATTTAATAAATAACTGACTTTTTAAATGCTACAGAGAAGGAATGTGTGTTATACTTATGCCCACGACTTCAACTGCGTGGATTTAAAAAAATAATAATATTATAAATGCGAAAGTGTTTCTGTGTGTCTGTCTATCTGTCTGTCTGCTACGCTTTCCTACCCATCTACTATAATGTGACCATAACCTTGCTACCGCTTTTTATTACTAAATCAATGCAAGCAGGTATTTCGATTCACTACACCGAGTAGTAAACCTTTTGAGAGCTAATAAGATGAGATGAGATGAGCTTAATAGCTTCATTTTCGCTTTGAAACACATCTCACCACTTTCAAGCGGGGGACGAAGTAAACATGGCATTTCTTATTGGCTGGCTCAAGGTCAACTTCACACAGTAGTATATGTTACCCTTCACTTGGGCTGCCCGCTACGCGACAAAAAATATATCGATAAAGTCTAATATAAATTACCAGTATTAGAAAATCAATACAAATAATTTTATTCAAACAGCAAAATACAACCATATGTATGATTATAGATAATTATTTTATATATATTTTTTTTTAAAAATTGCCGAAGTGTATGTTCTCGCATCACTTCAGAACAGTTGGACCGATTCTGATGGAAACTTTTGAGTGTGTTTTAGTCGGACCCGGAATGGTTTATATTTACCATTGAACCCATTGGATCGCTTGTAATATAAAATATTAAATTAATGACAGTTTATTCTTCTTCTATGATGTTCCTATAGGTACTCTATCTTTAATTCAATTCCAATTTTCTGAACGAATTGGAAGCGGGTATGGCAATGGGTAACGGCAAACCAATCGTGATATCTGTAGGTACAACAACAAACAATAGGTAAGATTTATTTAATTAGTGGCAAGGCTAATTAAAATATTCTTGTAAGAGCTATGCTATTACTCCACCTGCACCGTAACCCGAATATTAACACGATAATAACTCAACTCGTATAATAAACCAGAGCATTTCTTCTATCTCCATTTTGGACGCAGTTAACGCACCAACTAAATTAAATTACTTTTGAAAAAAAAAATCAGAAGATAGTTTTGCCACCTGTTTAATGCATATTTTTTAAATAAAGTGCATTTGGACACAACCGTTAGTCTTAACTTTAATGCAGATGGATAGTTTCAATTTATGTTCAACATTAGAATGACACTTTTTAATCATGAAATTCTTTTCTGCATTATTGTACAATATACTAAAGAACTTAAGTTTTCAACAAAAACTTTTTAATAATATAAGTAAACAATCAAATAAATAATAAACCTTTAACCTGTTCTTCTACTTCAGAACTGTCCGGAATTTAATGAAATTTTTATTTAATAATATTAAATGTAACGAAGTTTTTTCTAAATAAATTAATTTATTGACTTTCAAGGAGTCTAAGGCTATCAATATAATTTATCGATAGTTGCACAGGCTACACTGGGCAATGCGTGGAAGAGATGGAGATATGTAGGAACTACATGTGAAAGACAAAGAAAAACTGAAAGACATCAACGGGTTCCTTTTCATTTTTGTAAATATTAATTTTTTTTTGCGTATTGATGATTTTTATTGTATTACAAACCTACACTTACTTATGAAATGTTATCCCATCCTTTACATAGCTGGAGGTATTGCTTCTCTTTCCACGCCATTTAATGCTACAAAGAGGCATATTTTTCGTTTCTCGATTAATTTCCGAGCACTGTCGAATACGGACTGAGAGCGGCTTTAAGCATAAAACGTAGCGTTAGTACTTAAACTGCTAACGTTTGGCTGGTGGTGGTGCTCAGTCAATTGGTTGTATGGTCTGTGTTTCACTAACAGTTAAAATCATAATCTACTAGCTGATGCCCGCGATTTGTTTTTTTAATTCCCGCGGGATTCCTTAATTTTCTGAGATAAAAAGTAGAATATGTCACTCTCCAGGTCCTCAACTATACCATTGCCAAAAATCACGTCGATCCGTTGCTTCTTCGTTGCGGCGTGATGGAAGGAAAAACCAATAAACCAACAAACAAACTCACTTTCGCATTTATAATATTAGTATAATGCTGCGCTTTCGTACTTATTACGTATTGTTAGTATATGAGCATGATAGTAATAACTAAACATCAGATGAAATAATTGTTATACCTAACTATCGTGACACTGAGGCGCGTGTTAAATTTTAACACGCATATCGACTCTGGTTTAATTATACATGGTTATCATTGCGTTCTTGTTTCTGAAATTCTGATATAGGATTTCACTGCCGTATCTTTATATACTGCAGTTTTTAATAACATTGATTAACGTTCCCTGAGTGAGTTTGTTCCTAATCAACAATGATCTTAAATTGACTGACCCGTATGGCCATGACATCACTGCGGTCTGCGACTGCCGGGCTTCTTAATTCCGCTACACCAGTTTGTCAGGTGTTTGTCACTGTACGTATATATATGACTCTTAGAATATGATTTGTTAATCAATAAAGTATAATATTAGTATTAAACTCAAATGGTTTCCTTTGGCATGAGTTTGCCAAAGGGCCATACAGAAATAAAAGAAGGCTCACGACATATAATTGCTGATAAGAAAAAAGAAAGAATGTTGAGAAAATCCTTCAACAACTGTTAAACCCCTAAATCCTCCTCTGATTCGCGAAATACGGTTGAGTATTCGAAAAAAACTCCAATACTGCAACATTTTTATCATAGTCAAATTCTAGTAAAAATAGTTGGTTCTCTTTAAACCGAAAACCGATACTACGAGTATGAAACAATGTTGAGAATTTTTCAACAACAACTGTAGGATTTAACCGCTTAATTCCCCTCGAATTCGCGAAATATGTTCGCGAGCTATTGGAAAACATACCAAAATTGCTAAATTGTTATTGAATTGTTTCGCAAATTTATATTGTAATCGAGTTGTTTTGTATCGACAGGCGTATCAAAATTATTCGTTCGAAGAACTGCGATTTGCGAGTGGAGCCTGGGGTGGAGGTTGTTCGACTTTCGAAGGTTTGGTGGGAAGTGGTCGCATGCCCGCCGAGCGCATCGTGGTCGACGCACAGCGCGACGGTTCTTACGTCGCCGTGTGGATCCCTCGTGCTCCCGGCACTTACATTTTCCGATGCACGTTGGATGACGTTCCTGTGGCACAGGTAGCTTTATTAATCGTTACTTAAAACGTTTTCATTGCATTATGAATTTATTATTGACGCTGTAATTGTATCTTTAAGGAAAGCATTTTCCCTTCGTATTCGTATAGCACAAATCGACAATAAGTCGTGCATTCTCGGATTTTCCGTATCTTAGGCTTTCGCACCAATGTTCTGAAAATCTCTTGGAACAGGGCACTCACTGACTTACCACTGACTGATCTCTTAATCATCGCTTCTAATTTCGTTGTTCGTTCGGCTTGCTGCCAATCCGATTTGGTTTGGATCATGTTTCGGTTCAGTTCCGGGTTTAAATCTTAGCCGGGCCAAAATATAGTTATTGGGTTTTTTCTGTAAAGTGTGTTTTATATCCTGCGTATTTGGCTAGTCTCATTTGAAAGTGACTGTTATTAGACGAAAAGTCAGGATGTTTGTTTTTTTGCTTGCCAATTCTCAATGCGTTGTCTGCATTTGTTGCAGGATTTAAAAGTTGAGGTTGTGGAGAGTGGAAATGACGATTCAACTGCAGATAGGTGGGCAGGCGCCGCCGCTCCATACCGATTGCGACGCTTCGCTGGTGAAGACAGCGCCGGCTTGCGACTGCGAACGACTCCCAGCCTTCAAGCCGAGGAGTTAGGCCGCGTGCCTACCGGGTCCTACATCGGTGTAGTTGAGGAGGTACTGTTATGTTTTCAAAGTAACTTGACCCATCCGAGTATATGTGTATCTATTGTCTATTACTATCTCTAATAATAAGCAAATTAAAAAGACAGTTGAGATGAAATGGTAATTATTTTCACCATCTTGCCACATTCTGATTTACCTAAAGATTTTCTGTAGAATTTGTTGTAATTTTAGATTATTTTTATGATTGACTTAGTGCCTTCGATAGATCGAGTTCGGGCGCCGGCGGATATGCAAAATATAGGTGTATATGAATCTTGTATAATCTTGGATCAGAGAACGAACTGACATTGTACCATTAATTAAGCAATTTTTTCGGTGCTTAAGTGCATCGATGCCTACAATCACTTAAAAATTATGCTACGAAAGCTTCCATTTAATGTTGTGATCACTGTCAGTATATTCGTAACGAGGAACCTAGAACAACGGAATTCTGAACAAAGAATCCACGAGAAATTCAACGTCTGTTGTAATGTATCTGGCTTGGATGTGGGTTAGTATGTACCTTATAGGCTTATCTGTCTTTACAATATTAATGAATTTTTACTTTGACTGTATCACATCTGACTGACAATTCCAGACAAAATATTTCAGCGTGAGCTGATCCTTAACTATGTGACTTACGCTGCTATCTTCGAATCGACCTAGACTGTCCTTTGCCTTTGTGATTAATTATACAAAACTGATGCAATTTTAAGACACGACTTTTAGTATCCGAGCACGAAATTAGCGACGGGGGAGCGACGGCGGCAGCGGGACGATGCGATTAGTCGGAGAGCAGGCGACGAATTCCGCCGTAATTTTGTCGTACTCAATTGAAAACTTTATTCACGTCTGGAAGTCAATTACTATGTGATTAAAATTTCAGATTGCCAAAAGTATATTTTCTTGTGAATTTCAATAAAATATTATAGAAGAGGTCTGGCAATACTTTATAACCGACAAAAATGTCTGGGTTTGTTATAATATGCTGCGCAGTAGCGAAATAACCGCAAACGCTCTACCATACTGGAAGGACTGGATTCGCCAATTGACGAAATTATATATTTTCACAATTTCAACTTGCCTAAAGGACCTTTGTCGCCACACCGAAATTTGTCGCCAGCTCTCGGACCACATCGCCCCGCTGTCGCCGTCGCGTTTCGTGCCTGACGCCTTATATCATAGTACCAAATAGGCCGTTCACATTCAAAACTAACAGTAACAAGTGAACATTATTAAATAATTAAAAAATACGACTGCCCTGCCAGATTGAATCTTTTTCAAAAAAATTATAGCCAGTGTCACTCGGGATGAGGATTCTAAAGATATCAAACATCCAAATCTGTTCCGGCATTTAGAAGTTATGTTGGAATAAAGAAACTCACTGAATGTCAGTCTTTAAACTCCGAACACTGGAAAACGTCATTCAGGTTTGTTAGTCCAAATGCAAAAATCCCCCTCGAATGGAAGTACGGCTACCTCTGCTACTACGTAACAATACCACAGTCATTAATTACCTTTGGAATCTTATTCACATCTTATTATTAAATCATATTTTTTTGTGAATCACTGGATATTGAAGTACGAGTATAGTGTTATATATTTTTGGAATCTACTCATCATTTTCTAGATGATTATTTTATAGTAATTAATCTTATTTTTTAATTATTTTTTTCAACTTTAGTCCTTAATGTGGGGCCATGGTCACCCCATCAATTTTTTTACAATTTTACGAGCTTATGTCACCCGGAATAAGCTAGGGATTTTAACAATACCTCATTTATCAAAATCGGTTCAGGTGTATAGAAGTTATGTTGGAATATAAAAACTCACATACATACATACATACATGAACCCTGAAAACAATATACTCATTTTTCAGGCAGTCGTATAAATAAAAATGACTAATTTTCCAATTTAATCTGAATCAGAAAAAAAAGAACAGCAGTCGCCTAGAAGAAGCAGTAGCAGCGGCTAGATGTATGGTGGAGCTACGACTAGTAAGATTAACGAACTAATATTTATCACAGCTGGTGAACAAAGACGGCACATGGGTGCGGTTAAGTGCAGAGTCGGCACAGACTTACGCAGAAGGCACCGCGGGAGTAGCGTGGTGTCTGCAGTACCACGGACACCTGGACCGAACTCTGCTGGTGCCGGTCGAGGATGACGATGCCCAGGTATTAGCGATGGAGGAAGCTGAGCTTAGCATAATTTTTAATGGAGGCAACGTAGCGTTTCACAATAATCATGAAATTGTTGATCGCGAATTACGTGGCTTTTGGAGAGAGTATCAATCTATCAAAAGTTAATCTTTGCTCAATGATTTATTTCTATTACAGGAAGAGGTTGCATCATCTCCATGGGGGGGATACAATGAAGGACAATTAACCGAGCTTCCTCCTTGGACCGATGAAGAGGGCGATGCAGCAAGCAACGGTTAATATAACAATGCTGTCATAATAGTATTGAATAAATTGACAGTTCTATTTAAATGCGGCTTTGTTTCAATAATATTTCTTTTCTTATAGATTTGAGCTCAGATGATCGGCGATTCCCTTTTTCGATACAGTGTGATCTCGGCAACGAGGTAACTATTATATCAATATGAAGTTACTCACCAAACATTAAATTGTTTTCGACTATCAATGTTTTATTTATTCACCTACCATTACATTATGTGCGTTAGAAGCGTGTTTTTGTGATACGCATAATGTATTATGAATTCTAGTTACCTTTTCATAGAACAATAACGTCGAATTTATAATAATTCCGGAAGCAAAATATTGTGCGCTTTGTTTATGACAATACAACACTCATATTTATATGTACCTAGTTATGTATTAATTTTTGAGTGCACGCATATACAAAAATCTGCTATAAAAAGTATAACATTTGTTTGCTATTTGTGTTTCAGAGTGACAGCAGCTCTAGCCCATACATGTTCGGAGAGCCGAGCAAGCGGGGACGTATTTTGCGCAATGAGTCCAGCTCAGTGCCGACACCTAGGTTTGAAAAATATCATTTTCTATTAAAAGGGTGGATGACTCAATTGGGTACCTACCTGACAACTAGTCAAATCTTTTTTTTTCAAACGTCAAAACGCGTGTTTATAGTATGGGATTTTGTATGAAATATTGAATTGTGACGTCATCAAAGTTCGACGCACATTTAACTTTAATCGATAGTTTAAAATGGTTATTCAACATTAAACTTACAAGGGACGTGGTTATTAAGACTTGGGAGATCGTCTATTTAATAATAACAAAAAAACAATTATTTGACTAGTAGTCAAATACCCAATTGTGTTTATTTTCACTAAAAAGTTACGTTTCCCAATAACGAAAATAATAAGAGTTTTATTAATCCGCTGTTAGTCAAGAATGTAAGACGCATTTTTAACGTAGGAAGGGTAAGGGAATTATCGGTATGCAGTTATGCACTACAATGTAGGGGTCTACACTTTTAATTTTCGGTATGTATTGCGAAGGAAATTGCGATTTGTTCCTACTACGCCCCTACATTTTAAATTTAAAATTATTACTATCCGACTTCTAAAACAGAGTAGGCCTTCTGTGCCTTATACGAAAACGAACAAAATCAAACTCATCTACCCTATTTGCCTGTTGTTTATATACCTATAATATTATAGGCTGTCATATTATTTACTTTAGTTACCTTAATGTTGACAGACGCGCGCCTCGTCGCAGCAACGGCAATAGCGATGATTGGTGGTCGCCAGTGAAACACCGCTCCAGTGAAAATGTACGGGATGAACAAGAGGTATAATTATTGAAGTGAAAACTTCTTTAGGTTGAGCACTTTTTGATAGGGGGTAAAAATGTGGAATACGCGAGACCGACACCGTTCTTTTTAAGACAAAAGGTGTAAGTATAAATAGTACACTCGTAATTAAACATTAATGCCTTAGTTTTAAGGTTTATATTGATAAGTGCTGTGGAAAGGAGACCGACACCTCGCGTTGTTACGAAGACAAAAGGTCTTAAATATAAATATAGTACATTTGTAATTAAACATTAATACCTTAGTTTTAAGGTTTATATTTAAAATTAGAAAAAAATCGGTTCCACTTCTATCGGCAGTGAGTCCTATGCCTGCAAATTTTTATTATTGTTTGTCTTTCAAAAGCATTATTAACATAAAAGTCTTCTGATTTGTCACATTGCGATCTCGCTTTGATCTCGCCTGAACCAGCGCAGTATTCAAATTTAAAGATTAGACGTTATGTTAGTCGTTTCAACTGGTGTATTACAGACTACAGTGCTGGACAAAGATCATCACATTAAACAATATCATTTTTATTAATCACTTATGCCCGAATAAGAATATTAATAGGAGAGAGGACCCGGTGGCGATACCCAGGGGGGTTCGGACGTTCCCGCGGTCTCCAGGTTGAATCTTCCTTTTTGCGTCGCTGTGGCGAAGGACACGGTTTCAAGAATATAACATCTCGTACAGCTTCCATTTTTCCCATCCCTATTCACTCCCTAGTACAACATGAAAAGTAACCTGCCACTTATAACTTAAGTACCTTCAAGGCAAGAGTTAATAGGCATCTTCTTGGCAAGCGCGCTCCAACCTAGACCTCATCATTACTTTGCACTAAGCATGATTGTCGTCAAGCGCAAGCCCATCACGCAGTAAAAAAAAAAAGCACCAGCGTCCAGCAATTTGCTTGAGTTGAGTTAATATACTAATAATATACATATCGTAGAATCCCTGTGACCCGTTACACGGGAAACCCGTCCAATTATGAATCTTTCATAATGTTTACTTATTTTTACTCACAGTAACCATAATTACTGTAAATTTTAAATAAATTATGAAATGACTTTCGCTTCACATTGTATCTTTGTTTCTAGATTGAAGTTATGGAGATACATGAAGATCAACCGAGTCGACTGGCGCAAGCGGGCACTCAAACATCGCCGGAGAACATGGACAGAGATGATTCGCCTAACCCACGCTTCGAGTCAGCGAAGGTACGTAAAGACGTCAATATATTTCTATAATGTGGCGTGTCGTGACTCGTTATGCATCATAATGCACAATCAAGCTTATAGTTTCCTTGCTGATGCCCGTGACTTCATCCGCGTGGAATAAGTTTTATTTAATTCCCACTCGAACTCTGAAAAATCACATCGGTCCGTTGCTAGCTGTTGCGCTGTAATTGAAGTACAAACAAACACACTCTCGCATTTATACTATTAGTATAAGCATATGCAACTTCGTCCTTGTAGATCTGAGTTTATGATCATGTGGGGACTACTTTTAAATTTGACGTTTAATGGATGATATCCCATACAAAGTCGAATTTAATTTAACTTCTTCCTAAACATTATTATTCTTACCAAAATTTGTTCATAATTCCAATATCTTAAGTTTATTCAAGTTACTTCTGTGGTCCTATTCCGTCAAAGTTGTATCAGATCTGTTGTGAATTGATGAATTTATCGTATACTTGTCAATTAGTTGATTTTGATTTTTCTAATAGAGAAAAAGCGTAAGCCCTTCAGAGGCGGTTGTGATCGTTACACTGTAACAGGCGTAAATACGCATCAAGGCCGCTGGTAGCTCATCTCTTCTATTCAGCTTTGATAATTTTTGCTCATCTTCAGCTATTCTAAAACTTATATTTCAGTTTGGGCTAGTATTCGTATCAAAAATGTTACTTCTTGTAGGAAGAAAAAGATAGCCCGAAGCGTCTTGCTCGAGAGCGTATCGTGCGATCTCGCAGCCGACGCGGTTCTTCCCCGCCGGCTTTGCCTGCGCGCTCAGTGCCGCGCAAACACGCGCTGAGTCCCGCGCAGGCTGAATGCTTGCGCGCGGTGTTTGCGGCCTTACTGTGGCATGAAGGTATGTGTCTACAGCCCATTAACGTCCCACTGCTGGGCACAGGCCTCCACTCTCATAGGAGCACATCTAATTGTTTGATGCGATGCGTCCGATGCTTACGATGAGGACATGTGGACGGCTTAGCTTAAAAGGATACAGTTTCAGAAATAAATAGATGTGACGACACAGAAACTAATCAATGGAATACAGTTAATGTCTACAGTATAATAGCTTTGTATTCTGTAGTTTTCATTCAGCAATATAAACCTCAATAGCTCTACATTGAGTCACTGGTAAATTGAAAGGTCGTATAAGAAAATTATATAGAATTGAAAAAAACTTTTGCTGGCTGCAACTAGTTCTGGTCTATGATGAGTGGTTCTGGTATGAGTGTTATATCTATTTTGCGGAACACTTG
This sequence comes from Erebia aethiops, assembly GCA_923060345.2. NCBI lineage: Eukaryota > Metazoa > Arthropoda > Insecta > Lepidoptera > Nymphalidae > Erebia > Erebia aethiops. Next base: position 5,204,389 of record OV281079.1, on the reverse strand, counting down.
TGCCTAAATCTTATTTAGACCTTTAATTAATGCTCCTATTCTTGTGCTCTTATAATGACAGGCTTAGTGCACGATGCCATCGCGTGTGCAGCCTTCCTCAAGTTCCACCCGGCGTTACCGAAAGCGGGCGCCCGAGTGGTGACCAGACCGCCCCACGATGCGCCCCTGCCGCGTCCTCAACGACACTCTGTAGAGGTCTCCAATGCAGGTACGTGCGATTTAACATGCAATGTGGTAACAAAAAAATCACCTATTGTAAATTAACTCAGAAATCACTGTTGTCTCTCACTTAACATGTCTTATAGCTCAAACACTTACTTTATATGACACGACATTAGTATTTTTAGAGAATTTCATATTTTAACAGTTAACGCTTAGGCGTTAAGTTAGTTTAACGCCTATTTATGTGGTCAATAATGGCAGCGTAACAAGGTCCATTCACATCTGAACAAAATAAATACTCATGCTAAGACGTATTAAAGAGCGAAAAAGATAGATTGTTAGCTGGGCATTCGATGCCGTGTACACTTGAGCATTGAAGCATGTGTTAATTCGTAGAAATGATCTGCCAAATATTTTTGATGCGAGATTCCTGAACGGATTTCTCAGATGAGTAGTTAAATGGCATACAGTTTGCCTGTATGTCATTTAACTTAGCTGTATTGTAGCTCATATGAATGCGTGCGACCGAGGACGTCTTGTCTTCTATCTCAGGGTTTCCTTCTTTCACAGGCCAATACCATCACGTTCATCCGTCAACCTTAGAGGCGTTAACGCGATCAGGGATGGAGGCAAGCACTAGTCGCGCGCGGAAATCCGATATTAACCTGCCCATTCGAGAAGAAGACGCCGCTTCTCACTCTGCTGACTCAGGTTTGTATCGAATATAGCCAGCACTTTTTATATTGTGACTGTGTTACCCCGCGACTTTGTCTTCCTAGACTTAGTTTTCTAAACTTTATTTCTCGTTGGACTAGTTCTACTCTTTCTCTACTCTCGTATCTCACTTCATATTAAACTTCATGTTGCTTAAACCATACGACATAAATAATAAAATATAACTATTTATTTGTTTGCGATAGCTCCATCACCTTCAGTGGTGAACGTACTGCCGCCAGCTTTGCGAGCTCTGGTCGCCCTGTGGGACGCCCTCAACGAAGCTGACCAACTCAATGTGGCTACTGACAAGTATGACTTACTATAATACTTAAATATAAGGCCGTTATAAGGCCGTTAAATGCATTTAAGTTTTATATACTTGTCCTTTGCATGTCAATCCCAGGATAATCCAATCAAAAAGTGACTACATTTCAAAATTTAACTAAAATCAGTCGGGCCAGTGGTGTGCAAGACGGCCCTTACACTTACACTTGACTAGCATATACTTGGAAACCTCAAATAGTTGAGTGTAGGAACGCCACAACTTTGTTACACAATGAGTCAAGCGAAATAGGCGCAGAATGAAAGTCGAAGCTGTTTATTCGTGATACCTACTTTAAAATAGAAAAAAAAAACAATTCCAACTCATCAGCCCATCACAATTTTTATTTTTTTAATAAGTTAACTCTTGACTATGATATCGCCAAGTGGTACCTGTTAAGGGCGTTTCATTCACATTTCACAATAAAAATACTTGTTTTGGCGTAAAATATGACATTTCAGATACGATAGATCTTATGTAATCTCAAACAAACAAAAAATAGTAATAGAGATAGTTAAAGCCAAATATATTTTAGGTTCAAGAAAGATTTGACTGAGAAAAATGAAAACGAAGAAGCAAGACTGAGCATCATACGTAAAAAGAAAGAATACAAATACGCAAAAGCGCCACACTCGGGTAAGATTTCTCAGCTAATATACAGTTTTCTGACTGAAACAACAAATATATCCCCAAAAGGTTCCATTTGTCGCCAACTCAATCACAGTATAATTCAATCCATATAACGTCCTCCAGGGTGCGTTTCAGCCACTGTAGCAATTTCAATTCCACGGCAGCCAATCTCCACAGAGATTGACCATTAGCGCGCATGTTATTACAGTGCAGTGTCTGCGTTTGAATATTAGGTGTCCTCATCCACATTGGTACATGCTAACCACTAAACCACCGAGGCAGTTAAAAAGCCCATATAGTATGTAGTCATGGTTTGACAGTGAATATAATGTACTGGGGGGGGTCACTATCAACATTTAGAAAACTATTGTGATACAGGAACATCTTGTTTCAATCTCTTTGTAATATTATTGAGAAAGCTACCATGACAGCACAAAATTAATATGCTTTTACTCTTTTAAACATGATGGCAAAAACGAATTATACTCTACCATTGTCTATTCCTTGCTTTTAGAGTAAGCGAGATGTAGCTATATTTTGATTTGCGTAATGAACTTATCCGGCCCGGTGGTCAAAATTGGAGCTATGTTTTTGCCTGTTTAGTTTTTAATTTTAATATAAATACTATCGACGTTGTCACCGGGTCCGAAGAGTTTGTGGGACTAAGGGGTATTACTTTGTCCGGCATCACCGGCCTAATATTCAATCATACTAAGCATAAACTTGTGATAAAGTGAAGTGCGAGCTGTGCGGCGGCGCTAACGTGCCCCCTCCGCTGGCGGCGCACATGCGTCACCTGCACCCCGGGTGCCGCACACCCACCACGCGCGGGTACGACCGCGCGGGCGTCTACAAACAGGCTGACCCCATCCCCAACAACGACGGCGTCGGATCTGAGTGCGGCCAACTAGCTCAAGGTGCGTATTTATATATATGAGTGAGATAGAAACCCTTAGATTATAATCTAACGGTTTTTACAATTGTACGGTGACAGATTTAACAGATGTATAAAAAACTAATTAAATAGAGAATTTATAAAACTAGATTATTATTGAATAATATAGGTCACATTTACGAGTAAACTTAATTATTTGTGTGTCAATGTATATCCCTAAGCGTATTTTGTTCTTTAGCTATGCGTGAAATTATTTTTATAATCTTTTCATTTTGGATTCTATTGCTTTTACAGCGCTTGATGTTGCTATTTTGACCTATGAGTGTTATATTATCAATGTGGTTTAATTCGCTAATTTATTGCATAACTTAGAATGATTATCGCATCGCATTTTGTGTTTTATTTATTTCTTCTTTTTTATTTTAACCCCCAAACCTACGCAGACCTTATCGGTGTGAAAATTCGGGCTACGTTATCAGCGTACCAGCTGTGGTACATTTACTGCGAGAAGTGCCGGGAGCGCGCTCTGAAGGCCACCTCGAGGTTGATGAACAAAGTCAGTGCGGAGGCAGAGCGAGCGCCGGTCGCAGAGCGCGTTATACCCGAAGTCGACCACCTGTCCATGAGGGATAACGCCGTCTTTCTACTTGACCTGGCGCCTTTGACTAATTCGGGTGAGTAAACAGAAAAAATTTGTCACTTATTTTATAGTATTGAATGCATGGGGATCCACCTATAAACTAGAACTCAACTTAAGGTGATCAAGTATAAGCTGTCGCGGCAAACTGTTAGTTCTATCTCAAAGGGAGATCACGCAAAACTGCGTCAAACTTGATCAGCTGTCTCTTGTCTTACAGTCTTCATACTCGTTCAAACTTGAACCTCGAATAATAGGGATGATGCCTATTACAAAAATAATTTTTTTCTTAGTTCTTACTGATTAATAGAGGGTATTCCAAAAGACCTAAAATTCACATCCTCGGTTAGTTTTAAGTTTGACAACCATTTTAAACTATAGATTAATGAAAAACAGTGATGACGTCACAAGTCACAACTATGTATTTCGTACAAAATTTTATACTAGAAGTGCGTTTTTATGTTTGTTAAAGAGCTGCTGATTTGATTCAGTTGTCATCATCTCTAACACCACGATTTGTAGTGAAAATAATTTTTTGAGTGTGATTGTGTCTTTTTGGTTATAGTAAGTCAGTGTTAGCAATGTAACTTTTCTACCAGAATCGGCAAGTGCCTCCGGCTGGCACGATCTTGGAGGCCGTAGCCCGCCAACGCCGCCGGGCAGCGTATGGCAGCCAGCACCGCCGTTCCAGTGTCTGACAGCTTTAGGCGTCGCGCCCAAAAGCGCCACATTACCCGACACCGCCAGATACCATTCCCTTGGAAGACCGATGCCAGCTGCACAACTGGTAAAGCTCATTGAATTGAATTATAAAACAGCAACTTTGAAACAAAATTCGTGTTCCGTGAACAAAATACAGTAGCTGAAGTTTTATTTGTAAATTTATGTTTCTATCGAGAGCTTTACGAACGCTAATTGATATTTTTTTTAGAGTTTTAGTTAGAGTGTTATGTTTTTTGAACAGTTCAATATAAATTATTGTTTTTGACTTTGTTCAGGATGAAAGGCCTTCAGCAGTAGGCGCAATCGGCGGGCAATGGTCGCGGGTGCCGCGCTCCGTCTCTATGGGGCAGGCAGGCGGCCGGGACCTGGCTCACGCGGCCAGACCTCCGTCCATGAACATCGAAGCAGATCCGCAAGAGACTCTATCTGGTATTAATTCTTTAACTTTTCGCACTTTGCAGGAGACGTAAGCAAAGCCTTGCATTTGTACTATAGAGTGACAACCCCCTGCTCTCATTCTGAACTGTAGTTCCTTCCATCACTTCTTTCTGTCTTCTCTTCTCTTTAATTTCTTTTCCTTAAAAGACATGACTAAAATTTTTGTTTTGATCTGTTTATTAAAAATTAGTGATCTATTTTATGTCAAATTCTGTCTATGATACAAGGAAGTTCCCATTCCTTAAGTATAGAATCCTATAGTTAAGGCAACTCGAACAAGTGATTTATTTTAGACTATTCAAAAGCGGAGTTTTTAAAGCATGATCAATTCCCATTTTAATAGGAGCTGGATCGTCATTACTATCTCAACCAAGCGCAGCTCTTAGGAAACTGGTTGGGGTGCTGGAGAACGAAGGGTACTCGGTATCGGCGTTTGAAGCGCCCCACGTCGACCCTGAGACGATCATGCGGAGCCCCGTACTTGCTTTCATCCTCGGCAAGAGAGATCTACCAGCCTGCAGGCAGAAGATTGACGCTGCTGTTAGGATCAATTCCGTCAGACAGTACGCTTTTGAGGTAACTACAACTAAAAGTTGATAGCATCTAATACCACTACCAGTACCACTACAGCCTCTTAACGTCCCACTGCTGAGCACAGGCCTCGACTCTCACAGGAGAGAGGGAATTAGAGCTTAGACCCACCACGCTGCTCCAATGCGGGTTGGTGGGCTTTAACGAACAATAAAAATAACAATTTTTATGCCCGACCGGGAATCGAACCCAGGACCTAGTGATCCGCAGTCGACTATGTTAACCGCTAGACGGTAACGATAGCATCTAATAATATTAACTAACTTTTTAATAGGGTATTGTTGATTCGTGAATGTTTAATTGCAGTCGTTAAACTGGCTTCTACGTTCTACCACCCAACCGACGAGCGTACATGACGTCATGTGGTGGTTCTGCAATTCGTTGGACAAATATGCGCGCATCGTACCACCGCCATTGGCCGTTGAAGATAACAAAGAGGTAATTCATTACACTTTCTTTACTTTCAAATCGCTCAGTAGCAGACTAGCAAATCTATAAGTTACTTAATAGAGGAACTAGCTGGTTGTAGATTTTCTAAAATTGGTTTGATAATATCATATACTAATATTATAAATGCGAAGGTGTGTTTGTTAGTTATTGGTTTGTTGGTTTGTCCCTCAATCACGCTGCAACAGAGCAACAGATCGACGTGATTTTTTGCATGGGCATAGTTGAGGACCTGGAGTGACATAGGCTACTTTTCCCCGTTCCCCCGGGAATTACAAAAACTTAATCCATGCGGGCGAAGTTGCGGGCATCAGCTAGTAACCTATAAAATCGCAAGTACAAGATATGACAGTATGTGCAAACACAGGCTCTTTCTCTATTACTGAACTCTTGATTTGTCATTCCGACACAATGTAGAGAGATCATGCGGAGGACCGACGTCAATAGTTAAGATGTTAGAGTGACTGAAAAGAAAATATGTAACTAAATTGTTAGTGTGTCATAGTTTTATAACAGAGAATACGAGCTCTTTCTTCTCTTCCTCCCTCCTCCAATTTGGACATCCTCCACGTGACCTTCTAACACAACTTGAACTTCTAACTAAAAATGTTGCGAGTTTTGCTTCTGAAGAGAAATCGGATGATTTTGGTTCCTGTGTTCTTGTATCTAGATTAGAGTGCTAGTGTATAAATGTCTGTATTGTAATAGAATGCAGCCATCGAATGGAGTCGCGGTGTGACGCCGACGCCTTCAGCGGCCGCGATTTGCCCTGGAGGTCGCGCGGCTCGGGGCTCGCGGGCCGCTTTCCATGCCTTCCTCGGCTCAGTCAGCGCTTTAGCACCATCGTTGCCGCCAGCTAGCGCTGCAGCGCTTCAGGCCGTCCGCTGTTGGGCGCTGCATTATTCACAACACGATCGGGCCTTTTTACACAGGTAGGCCAATTTGGGGCAATTTTTTTATTCGAACACAATCTTGGTGACTCAGATCCTTTATAATATTTTGAAGTGACGTTCAAACGCTAAAATGGCCTCCAAGAACGATCCTTTATGACCGCCAGCATTAATTATGGTGTTTAATAACAAGTAGTTATTGCCATAGAGTTTAACCATAGAGGTGTAAGTTTTTTACTACAGAACGCCAACATGCTTGTTGGTACGTCTTTGCCGTAGCGGTGGTAGAAAACCACGGTTCAAGCCTTCGAGCCATTGTGCCATGACCAACATAAATTAATCTGGGATCGTGTTTACAGATCGCAAGTGTTCAGTGTAATAAGCAAGATCTTGTCTCACGCTGAAGACGGCGCTTACGACGAAGGCGTTCTCGGTGCTCTGCACGAGAGCTACCACAGTTATATCAACCAGGTAAGCACAGTTAATTTATTACCTACTACCTGATGGCTGCGATTTCTCATAAGTAGATTAACAACTCGCGGTAACTGATGTTATGGAGTCAAAATTGGCAGTCATACGGAATGCCGATAGAAGTAAAAACGAATATTAAATTATTATTTTTAATAAAAAAAAACACATATTAATAATCAACAAATTTAAAAAATAAACCTTAAAACTAAGGCATTAAAGTTTAATTACGAATGTTAGACTTAAGACCTTTTATCTTAAGAAGAATGGTGTCGCGTGACCGATAGCGTTCCATATTTTACCTCCTACCAAAAAGTGCTCAACGCACCTAAAAAAGTTTTCACTTTAAAAAAGTAAAAGTTAGGGCCCATCCAATTGGTCAACTGTAAGTGTAGGTAAGCTATCTCTGCAAATTTCGTCAAACTGGACAAAACTTTAGTGGTTGAGCTGAGAAAAGTAACGAGCAGGGCTACTTTCGCATTTATAATATTAAAGCCTGTATGCAAACGATATCAAAATGATGCAAATGATAAAAATGGGGCACAATTTTAGATTCTAATTCAAGAAAGATAAGGAGGTTATCTTTTACCAACGATGTGACCTTGTGGGTACGAGATAAGACCTTGAGACATCCATGACTGAAATTGACTATCCCTAATAGCTATCATTGATTAGAATCTTTATCATACTGGATCTTGGCAAGTTACACTTTTGGTCCTCCAGCAACAGAACTTCGTCTGGAGTTGTCCGGACGTGACCGGGTGGTGTGAGGTGAGCGTCTCATCGCGACCGGCCATGGCAGGCGCGCTGACCGACGGTAGCACTGAGACGTTCTGGGAGTCGGGCGATGAAGACCGCAACCGCGCCAAGTGGATACAAGTAGCCTACGCCGGGCCCTCTCATAAGGATAGACCGCACGTACTGTGCGTGCACGTCGACAACACGAGGGATACTGCGGTCAGTACAAGAAATTTGTAGTGTGTCTGTCATCGATGTATATGTAGGTACTCGATGGGCTCTTTCATAGAAAAAATTGGGCGTCCAACCAGCACGCTCCTAACCTGTGAAGCCCTGTCCTTGTCCCCGCCATAGCGCTGTCTCGCTTTTCATACTAGATGGCGTTAGTAAAATAGGTCCACATTATTTGTTTGACAGGGCCCTTCTATGTAAATTGAGGTCGTTGGTGTCTTTAAGTTCTTCTGTGATTACAATATGGGGCCCTTCAAATCGAATACATCACCGGTTGTAACTCTAACTTATAGTTATAATGAATATCACTCACGATAATTTTAACGATAACATTTCTCAAAAGTCGGCAACGCATTGGCGGTTCATCTGGTGCTGCAAATGTTCACGGGCAGTGGTAATAACTTATTAAAAAAAGGTGATAATGTAACGAAAGGCTTCCAACGTAAATTATTGTAACGTGGGATGTTAAAAAATTTCCGCTGTTTTTTGGTAACGTTTCAGTAGTCAGAGTTTACTATTGAATTTTTCTCATAAATAAATCAATGCGTGCGTCCATAAACTTTTTAAAATTTTTCTTTTCTTTCCTTTCAGAATAAGACTCTGCTCATGTCCTTTTTGTATAGCGGCGGTACAAGTGACATGTCTCACATGCAAGATATTGAAGTCGATCCCAAAGCAGCTACTTGGGTCTGCTACACTCTACCAAGTAAGATCCAGTTCTAATTCTATCATGTCACTGAAATGGCATGAAGCACTCGTGCGACTTATGTCCATATTTATAATTTAGATACTGCTTTAAATGAAATATACACTTTTCTGCCAAATATTTGCCGTGTAAAGCCAATGTGAATTTTGATAAGGGCCTATAGTACCTTTAAGAACTGTACGATAAGTTACAATGGGACTGACCTGAAAGGGTGTACTTCTCTGTGTAAAATTGCTTATAACGATAAGAACAGTGACGTCCTTCTGGGTTAGGACAGATCAGAATACGACCTGTTTCATAATGCTTAGTGTGAAAAATGATAGCTTCCAAATTCAGTAAAGGGATTTTGTACAACAAGCCATATTGGCGCCTTAACCCAAAAGTGGATTACTTTGTTTGTCTTCCCCGACTGAAAATATAATAAATCTTCCTATAAGGAACACCTTAGGTTCCGACACTTCTCTTGCTTTAAGTTTAGGACTATTGTGCTCAAATGGTGGTGTCGGTATAACCTACCTTAGGTATAGGGGTGTGCGGTATAATTAATAGTATTAAAAACGTTGTTACAGGAGCTTCCGGTGCCACGGTCCGCGTCCGTTGCGAGTTGCGCGGGCCGGAGCCAGCGGTGCGCGTGAGACAGCTGCGAATATTGGGGGCACCTACAGCCGCCCCTGACTCCAACGAGGCGCATCCGCTGCACGTGCTCGCTGAAAGGGATACCCTCAGAGTCTTTAGACTCCTCACCTCACAGGTATGGAACTGTAATTGATGACTTTTAGGAAAAATGTCAAGAAAAACTTTTTCTTACATCTTTTTTAATAATCACTAGCTGATGCCCGCGACTTCGTCTGCGTGAAATATTTTTTTTAAATTCCCACGGGAACTCCTTAACTTTCCGGTATAAAAAGTAGCCTATGTCACTCTCCAGGTCCTCAACTATACCCATGCAAATCACATTGATCCATTGCTTTTTTGCGGCGTGATTGAAGAACAAACCAACCAACAAACACACTTTCGCATTTATAATATTAGTATGATTGTCATAATACATATCAAAGTGCGCTTTGGTATCCGAATTTTTGTCGTTGCGACGTCATATTGAATCTTGTTGACAAAAGATCTTCTCGGTCAACCTCATCAGAAGTATACGGCTTCGGTGCTGGGCCTCCTTGCCTCAAGTTGTCCTCACAGGTAGCTTCAAACTGGGCTGAGCCCGCGTTTAGCATCGATCTTGAACGTTAAAGCTGAAGCAACATCTAATATGTTGCTGAACTTTCAATCTATTCACATATTGAATAGAAGCAGGCGTTACTTAAGTCCATGATAATGAAAGACTGGAAGTTTATTTCCAGTTCTTTCATTACAATGTGCACATGTATTGAGAAACGCTGTTTCTGCAGGTGTTTGGCAAGCTCCTAGAATGGGAGAACAGCAGCAGTGAGTCAGGGGAAGGGGCGGCCGCGGAGGAAGCCGCCGGCGACGACAGTGACCTGCGCGAGCACGTGGTCGGCATTCTGTTCGCCGGACACAAGCTCACATCATTACAGCAACAGGTTTACTCATACACTATTGCAGTCCGTGAGCCCTTTAAAGTATCAATGTTGAAAGCAGTAGTCGTCGTCATCTACCGAAAGACATTCGCTGCTGGAAAGCGGTCTTTTGTAGCGATTTGCACGCGCCATCTCTCTCCAACTGGATCCAGCGGCTTTCTGCGATTCACTTCATATCTTCCCATCTAATAGGGGGTCTGCCAAAGTTACGCATTCAGCCATTCCAGCACCTAGGGATCCCAATATCGCTGTGCCCCATCGCCACTTCAGCTTCAAAACCCGTTGCGCTATGTCAGTTACTTAAGCTCCTTTAGGGATGTCCTTATTTATAAATTGATCGCGTAAAGAACTCCGAGCTTAGCTCTCTCCATCACCCGTTGAGTAACTCAAGCAGTGAAATAGCAGTAATTGCTGTATGTTCCCTATATCAAAAATAAATTATTTTTAAATGATTATTAAATAGAGAGTGCTCCAAAAGTCATAAAATCAACGTTCTCTGTTATTTTGGTGGCCATTTTAAACTATAGATTGATGTAAAAAAGTGCGTCGAATCTTGATGACGTCACAAGTATGAAATACTTTTTTCATGTAACCTGCATAGAAAATATGAGTTTAGACTGAATATGAGCCACCTGAAACAAGTCAATTTCAGAAAACCATCACATTCTGCTCTAGGGCAATAAGTGATGGTTTTCTAAATTTCTACCCGCTGAATGACGTAGCAGCCCTCCTTTCCATCCTATCAGAGTATCTTTTGTTTATTTCAAACCTTTCTTAATGTCATTTTACTCATTAACTAAACTGACAGATATAAAATAAATAAGAAATACAATTTTAATAAAACTCACACTTTTAATGCAGATTATATGAAAAATTGTGTGTGCGCCACGGGATTAAGCACGATTTCAGATTTCAGAAATCGTCTTGTTTCACCCCTAAGCACACAATATACTATTATACAAACTCCCATACTAAGCGCGCTTTTTAACGTTTGATAAAGAATTGCTGTTGACTTGTTGTCAAATACCTAATTGACCAAAAAATTCTCTTTTACAATTTTCGTTTGGCACTATAACATACTTGACTAATTTGATATGTGCAGGTGATGTCTCATATTGTGTGCGCGATCGGCTGCGAGGCGACCCGTGTGCGCGACGACTGGGAGACCACATTGCTATGCGGGGAGGCAGCCGAGCGCGAAGCCGACCAGCCGCCAAGACCACCGATCACGCATCACTCGCAGGACAACTACTGTTTCGAGATGCTATCGCTTGTGAGTTCAACTTGCATATCTTGCCTACCACCACTGCAGCCCATTAACGTCCCACTGCTGGGCATAGACCTACACTTTCATAGGAGAGAGGGAATTAGAGCTTACACTCACCACGCTGCTCCAATGCGGTTTGGCGGGCTTTAACTACTATTATCATGTTAGTGATAACAACCTGGACCGACGACTTAATGTGCTATCCGAGGCACGGGGGTGAAACACCGCCGGTTGGCGGCGTTTCACCCCCGTGCCTCGGAGAGCCCCGGAGTTAGGCAACGGTTAGTTAATTATGGCCCGACCCGGGACACGAACCCGGAACCTCGTCGGCCGCAGTCGAACATGTTAACCACTTGACCAACGAGCAGTCAATCTTGCCTATCTTGTCTCAAATATCTTGCTTTTCCTGTGAAGACCTGGAAAACATTATTTTTTATTTTAGTTTAGTAACTCTTTTCGCTTTATCATCATTAATATTAGTGTGATGATAATGTGTCTGTCTAATACCCTTGCAGGCCAACCATTGGGAAAGATTATTATTGTACCTAGTGGGACATTTTCTTCCCATTCGATCGCTACAACGTTGACTAAGATTTGTATCGATTTGTCAAGCGGTTAACAGCTAGCGCTCGATCCATTCTATTTAAGTGGCAGCTAACGTTGTCGCGTACGAATTCGGAAAAAAACTCCTACTCAATCTGCTGAACGAAATTCAGCACAGATGTAGCTTGTACCCTAGTAACTGACTATTACCACAATACTTTTTAAGGCGGAAAATCAAAGAACTTTTTGTCTTTTCCATAACTATCAATCAATCAATCATTTATTCAATTTATGTACACATATTGACATGATGGTGATAATTAGTTACGGTATCTTAAAACTAAAGCTACGAGGGTTCCAAACGCGCCCTGGTCTGAGAAGAGCCCACAACAAACTCAGCCGGGCTTTTTTTCATTATCACCATCTCACAAATAATTTTAACTAAGGAACTAGCCAAGCTTCCTTAACATTTAAGTAATCCTTTACATGGTAATAAGATTTTTCAATGAGTTTACGTTTTATTATTCAGAGACATCTTCAACATGTCTTCTACGAGCTTATTGTAGAAGCGCACACCGTTTCCAACAAATTAATTGCTAGTTTTACTAAGCCTAGAAGCAGGTATTACAAGTTTATTTTTATTTCTAGTATTGACATTATGACAATCACTTTTCTTCTTGAATTTATCAATGTGTTTATGCACGTATACTAAATTTTCAAATATATATGGTTGTGCACTGTCATAATATTGATTTCTTTAAATTCATCTCTTAGTGACTCTCTTGGTCCCATATTATATATGGCTCTAGATACTAGATATGGCTTAAGATTTTACTGGTGCTAAAATAATGAATATGTAACCAGGTAAAAGCGATATGGTATCGTTCCCACAGTTGTTGGCGCTGAGCGGCAGTGCAGTGGGGCGCGCCCACCTCGCGCAGCGTACTGAGCTGCTCGGTGATTTGCTTGCGTTGCTGCACACCGGCAGCGAACGTGTACAAAGACAGGTACTAATATTATAAATTGCCGAAGTATCTGTCTGTCTTTTTTGAAGTAAAACTTCTTTACGCACGCTTGACTTGGGGAGTAAACTGGTGAATGCGTGACGAGAGCGTTACCAAAAGTGTGAACGGAAGTTGAGAGAGGGATATAAGTTGGTGAAGATAGAAAGAGAGAGAGTTACGTTTCATATATTACTGTAGGGGCAAGAGAGAGAGGTGCGAGCACACATTTTCTTTCTCTCTTTCTCTCATAGCCAGTTACGTTTCGTATATGTATGTTTCAGTTACATATAGATGTAGCTTACTTACTTAGTTTACTTCAGTCGTGTGGTCTAAAGCACACTCGTTTTTTTTAATCGCTGGAGAAATGCTTTTACGCATTCCCGGGTATGTGGGACTCAGTCCAGAATACCCACTAAAACCAGTGGCACAGTCCGCGTCGAAAATGAGGCGTCTCAGGGTCCCAAAATAACATAGGCTTCTCTTTATCCCAGAAAATTGGAGTTTCCGTGCGAATCAAGTAACAATCCGTGCGGACAAACTAGTGGGCGTTAACTAGTGTGCTAAATTTGTCTAGCCGTCAAATGATCTAGGAAACATTGCAAGAAAGGCTGCTAAATTGTATGTTTTGAAAAAGAGATTTTGAATATCAAAGTGCTCATTTTATTTGGTCTAGATTCAAGCTTTTAAACTATAGTATTATATTTTAATATGTAACCTTACTTTGCTTACAATAATGTTATTTCCTTGAAGGTCATTTCCTTACTTCGACGAATGATTGCGGAGGTGCCACCCCAGAAAATGCTATCCGCTCTTAACTATGGCGGCGATATGAATTTACGGTGAGAAAACTTAACTATTTTTAAATGATGAATAAATGAGCACCCATTTTTAATATTTCGCATACGTTTTGGTGTCCATAAATGACTGAAATAGTAAAATATTTGACATAGTTTCATGGAAAACTAACCCAAAGGAGCGTCAATGTACGTTTAAAGTGGTAGATTCACTTGACGATTCAAAAGAACTTGTAAAAGTTTATTTGAATAAAAAATATTTGATTTGATTTGATTTGATTTAAACAACTTTTCCTATAGGATCAACCGTCAAGGGACCAGACTGCGATAGTTCATCATGCTATTAAACGGATTTATTTATTAATAATTTCGAAAAATATCAGTTATGCTGCAAATTCCACCGCGGTTTTAAGTATTGGAGAAAAATGTTTGCAGTAATTTATATTTATCTCAGGGGCTGTAAACAATTGGTTTTATTTGTAGAGTAACGTTGCTGGATCATCTCGTGTGTTACGTGGGCAAAGCGATGACGGTACAAGTGAAGGTGAAGGGCGCGGGTGCCGCAAGCCCTGGCACTGTGACCCTGGGAGGCAGCGTTACACCGGCGCCGCCCGCCGCTTGGTTTATGCGCGGGGAGACCACTAAGAAACATGCTCATCTTGTGGCCCGACTTCTCACTGATATGGCTGAGGTAAAGTCTTTTAGATGCACTTTTGCAAGTGCCTTTGAATGCACTTGGGTCCTCATTTTAAACGGTGAGAGCCTCGTACCGTTATCCACTAAAACAACAATTTATTGTTAAGTGTACGAAAGATATCCAGGGCATCACTTTTCAGGCGTACGAGCGAAGTATGCGGATGAGGTAACGAATTCTTGACCCGAATGCATTCAATTCAAGTGCTACTGTATAGGTTACCTATAAAGTGCGTAAACTGACCGAGATCGTTTCAGTGCATAAAATTAATTTGTTTTCAGATTAACTTTGTTGCGATTCCCTAGATAATCTAGCGTATAAAAATGGCTTCTTAGCTGGAATAAAATCATTGTTAGAGATTTAAATGTATTAGATTAGGTCGAATTTGATCACTCTGCCTCCACGCAGTTTTCACTCAGTATATCCTACACCTCGAGATCGAAAGTGAGTCCTAATTGACGGACCCGCGAAAAAGGATATAGCTTACTACACTTGTTATATCTGTCAATCAAATTTTATGTAGATTAGCAATTTTTTTGTGAATGCAGGATAAAGTATCTGGCTCGTGGGGCTTGGAGACACGAACAGCGTTAGCGCAATACGTGCGGGCGGTGGCGCAGATAGAAGAAGTCGAGCGTCACCCCGTACGCTGCATCGCGTCGCCCACTGTTTGGCTTGCGCTCGCTTCACTTTGTGTCTGCGACCACCATCATATTGAACTGTGAGTTTATTACATTCTACCATTGTATTTGGTACAAAACAAATCTCTTGGATGAGCATCCTGGCGCAGTGATGAGCGTCCTTCAAAAGCAAATTGGGCCTTCGTTTATAATTTCTGAACTGCCTGTTGTCTGATCTGGTCTTCGGCCCGACAAAGACATGGATTCAAATAAATTATTAAACCCCTTCCGAGATAGCTCGCTGCGTCGCTCCCAGTCGGTGAGATAGCGTCATAGCAAAGGGCCAACATGTCTTCGTGAATAATGAAACTCGCACGGATCGTTTCTTCTCAAAGGCGCTTCAGCGATTCATTCATAAAAATTGACTTTCTGTATCTTTAGTATACTGTGTAGTTCCTTCCAGCAAAATTTTGACTTTTATCTAGTAAAATAATATGACGCACTCATGTATTCTCAGCATGAACCGGTCAAACGAAAGTCGCGAGTCCCGGGGGCGGGATTCAGTAGTGGAGGCGCGGCCATATTGCACCAACCACGACGACGGATCCACACTGGCGGTCATCGAGTGTCGCTCTTGTGGGGCACTCTGCTCAGAGTGCGATCGCTTCTTGCATCTTAAGAGAGCGGCTCGCAACCATCAACGACAGGTAAAGGCCATTTATAGGTGCTAGCGATAAAGGGCAAAACACACAGGAAGCGGGCGCGGGTCGGGTCGGGTGTCAGGCGGGTTGAATTCCTTGTATTTATATGGAAGACATCACACGGAACGCGAACAAGGGTCGGGAGCGTGGCGGGTGTCGCTGTGTGATGTCATCTATATAAATACAAGGAATTCAACCAGCGGCGTACCCGACCCGCACCCGCTCCCTGTGTGTTTTGCCCTTAAGGCTTGGTATAGTTCTTGTAATTCACGAGCGCGCGTGAACCTTACTTGTTGTTATGCATATTGCGTATGGGTGCGTGCCTCTCGGAGCTGTCAGTCGTACGCGCGTATATAAATGTATACAGATAGGACTTTAACACAACCATGAGCTCACAAGAGTGCGCACTTTTGAATTGCAAGCTAACTAAGCAACTAAGTGAAGCGGAGTGGTTCATCAAACCTGTAACAGGTTAGCCCGCTACCGTCTAAGACTGTATGTCACTTGCCATTAGATAAGATAGCAGTCAAGGCTAACTTGTATTCAAAAATCCAAAACAAAATTTTGGTAGATGGCGTGCAAAAATGTTCACGTCATCTGATTATAATCTCATCAAAATAAATAAACATTAATTTACAATACCAAATGGATGAAACAAGCGGCACAAGACCGTAATCTGTGGCGATCCATGCAGGAGACCTTCAGCCAGGACGTCCAGCAGTGGACGTCTATAGGTTAAGACGACGACGACGACGACCAAATGGATTGAATAATTTTAATTCCAGATATGCAAAGAGGAAGAGAGCGCGATCCGTATCGATATCCACGAGGGATGCGGCCGAGCGAAATTATTCTGGCTATTGCTATTGGTGGATCGGCGAACTCTGAAGGCACTGGTGGAGTTCCGCGGGATTGAAGGCGCGGGATCAGCCTGCGCGGGCCCCTCGGGCGGTGCAGGGGGCGCGGTGGGCGGGGAGGGGGCGGGGCTTGCGGGCACGTGTCGCTTCTGCGGCGCGCGCGGCAACTCCGGCCTCCTCGCCATAGGGAATGTGTGCGCCGAACAACAGTGCCAGGTGTGTGATGTATCTCTCTCATTGGTTGGGAAGTCCATAAACAGGTTTTAGGAAGTTTTTGAGGTATTTATAACGTGAAGGCGCTGGTGGAATAGGCATGATGACTGATTTTGAAAAATGATCAGATTATGTTCGGATGTATCTACTATTTCGAAAAAATATCTTATTCCAGCAGAAAAATGAGGTTTGGTAGATGAAATTGGCATTTGAAATTTGAATTTTAAAATTCACGCTAAAACGTTCGGCGGTGTCATGGCGTCGTTTGTGACGTCACTAATATTTTTACCAATGTAGCTACTCTGTGCAGTGTCCAGTAAACAATAGTGTGATTGTCAAAGTTCGAAAATAATTGTGACGTCATTGTCGCTTCATTGGTGTTTTAATCAATATGGCGGATTGCTGTATTTTATAGTTTTATTTTATCAAAATAAATAGCAATCTTACTCGAAATAAGAAAAAAAATACGTTTTTTATAATCCATGAAACCAATTTTATTAGATAAATTTATAATTTCATTGATTCTTTGTTACTGTCGTCATGCCTATTCCGTGGGTTCGAGGGAGCGGGCGCGTCAGGGAGTGCGGGGGCGGCGGGGCTTGCGGGCTCGTGTCGCTTATGCGACGCGCGCGGCTACTCTTGGCGATAATTTGCTCCTCTGATAGTTCCTTGGTTTTAGATGATTAATTGTGAGATGTTGATAATTAAAAAAGGGTTGAGTTTGTTGTGGGTACTTCGCAGACGAGAGCGCGTTTGGAACCCTCGTAGCTTTAGTCTTAAGATACCATAACTGATATCACATTAAGGTTTTATAAGTTAAGTACTAGCTCATACCCGTGACTTCGTCCGCGTGGTTTAACTTTTTGTGGTTCCCGCGGTAACTCTTTAATTTTCCATTATTAAAAGTAGACTATGTCGTTCTCCAGCTCCTCAACTATACCCATGCGAAAATCACGCCGATCAGTTGCTCCGTTGCGGCGTGATTGAAGGACAAACCAATTAACCAACAATCACACTTTCGCGTTTGTAATATTAGTATTGGACATCAATAAGTGTACAGTGGTACTGATTTGAATAAATAAATATTCAATGAAGGAACTACAAGTTTAATTCGCTATAATCCACGACAAAAGGAAAATCTATGTGGTACAGTGATTTTATATATTATTATTTTATGTATATATTTATATTTATTTACCACACCACAGAATTCCCCCAAAAACTACCCTCAACGTACGTTTCACTCCGATACTGGAGCATCTTCAGAAGATGTTGCCTCCACAATGCACGATAATCTATTTATATAAAAATAAATTGTTGATCGTTTGTCTCGCTAAAACTCGAGAACGGCTGGGCCGATTTAGCTGATTTTGGTTTTGAAATGTTTGTCGTAGTCCAGGGAAGGTTTAAACGGTGAGAAATAATGGAAAAATTAGTTAGTTAAGACGCGCGGACGAAGACGCGGGCATCAGCTAGTCATAAATAAATATTCATTGATTGATGTGACTGTCCCCAGGATCACGGCCGGGAAGCGTGCAGCCGCATGCTGGGGTGCGGGCACGCGTGCGGGGGCGTGCGCGGGGAACGCGCATGTCTGCCGTGTTTGTTCGGATGTGCGGGCGCAGAGTCCCTGCGCCAAGACGCTGACGACATGTGTATGATCTGCTTCACCGACCCGCTGCAGGCGGCGCCCGCCATACAGGTACAATATCTCTCTCTTTTTTTTATTATCCACTACTAGCCCTTGACTGCGATCTCACCTGATGGTAAGTGATGATGCAGTCTAAGATGGTAGCGGGCTAACCGGTTAGGGGCATGGCAGTTATATTAAACCCATACCTCTTCGGTTTCTACACGGCATCGTACCGGAACGCTAAATCGCTTGGCGGCACGTCTTTGCCGGTAGGGCCCACCAGACCAGACCAGGGAAAATTCAGAAATTATAAATTCCCAAATTGACCCTGCCGGTAATCGAACCCGGGACCTCCGCACGTTAAGGCAACAGCGCTACACACTGCGCCACGGAGGTCGTCTCTGCCTCGTATTCCTCTTTACTGAGGGACGTGACCCCTTTCCATTAATCAAGTAATGGTAGCCGTTTTATTGGAATAATAAGGCGATAGGTTCCCACATCCTTCCGCATACGACTCGACTAATATTTAAATTCTTAGGTTTTTGTAACGATTATTATCAGATATTAGTGATAATAACCGGAACCGACGACTTAACGTGCTCTCCGAGACACGGAGGAAACTAAAATTCGGTCATCCAGTTACCGACTTGCGTCAACGTTGCTTAACATTGGCAATCGACTGATATGCGTTGTCACAGCTAGGCCACTCGTCCCTCAGGTACAATATATTCCACGCCATATATTTCTTTAAACAATTTTTTTTATATATTCTCTTTAGTCCGGCTGCGTATTATCATAATGGTTTATGTCCAAACGCGCGCCGGATCGCACTCTGTTAATACATCTTTACAACTGTTAACGTCAAGGGCAAGCTTACTTGTGATAAAAAATGGCCAATGTTGAAATTATGGTTTATGGCCATAAAAATAAACTTTTATGTGCACTTTATATTAAAAAAATATACCTTTTTTGCAATGAGACGAATGTTTATAACTCGTAAAAAACTATAAACTATAATGTTATGATTTTTATTTTCCACCAATAATGTTTTCGATAAATTGGAAAGTTTCTTATTTTATATTAGTGCTGCAATTTTACTTTACTGATTTAAGACATACCAAGTCCAAAAAAGAAGCCTTGAGAATTATAGGGGGCCGGGAAGCTACCCCAGGCGAGTTTCCTTATGTAATGGAATTCGGAGTGCAAGTAAAAAGGGAAAATCAATCAGAATTATTCTCCCAAATTTGTACATGCACTCTTCTTAAGCCAACGTGGAGTCTGACTGCATCGCACTGCATCGAAACAATGAGAGAAGTTACTTCGGCTTCACCAAAAATTAGTGGTGCGATACGATATGACCTATTGAATTCACGTGAAACGGGTACTAGTCTTATATTATCATCAGCTATGTATTCAAGCTACAGTGTCCACCGGCCAACTGTAGTGCAGAATGATATCGGTCTTCTACAATCCGAGAACGTTCCCTTGACAAAATTTGCAAAGATAAGCTCAGTCGATTATTCAACTTTGTTTGGTCACGAAGTGTTGTCTTTAGGCTATGGATTAACTATAGAACCCGAGGGCAGTCCCGATGCCATTGTCAAACATAACCAATCCTTACAAGTTCTTGATGCTATAGTCACGCGGTGTACGTCAAAATATTCTCAATTGGTAAAACCATCTATTTGTATAATGGGACGGTGTGGCACATGGTCAACCGTCTGTCCGGGTGATTCAGGTGGACCAGTCTTGCACCCTTCTGGCATTGTTGGAGTAAATACAGCCACAATAGGGAAAAACTGTAACGAGAAAACGGCATTGTTGTCCACGCATAAATTAACGACATTTGGGGGATTTATTACACCTGTGAGTCCTTTTATAGATTGGATTGCCAAAACTATCGAGTAATTATATTAAATTTAAGATTCCCTACTTAATTTAGTTTCGAATAATTATTAAGCAATAAATTTGAATTCCAGTTTAGTTGTTTTTTTTTTATAAATTGGAACCCTAAATGTCTGCTATAAAGAGGCCGCTTTGTCGAACTAACAAGCGTGCCCGTGCTATTCTTCTTCGAGTTGGGACTGAAGCGAATGCCATCCTTTGAGATTCCTAACTCTATACAATCGATGATGTCAAAGTTGCACAAGATGGAAAATATTTCTTTTGACGTTGTGTGGCAGTTTGCATTAAAACTGATAGTTTTTATGAGTATGTCCTAAAATAACTAAACAAATTAGAATTTGAGTTGGAAATCTTAGTTTGTAGTTTCACACACATATTACCTACCTACCGATTATTTACTTTGCACTGAGTTAGAGCGGGATAAGAAATTTGTGATATTGGAATTGTCGCTCTGTTTCAATATGTATTTTACATTAAATTTTTGTTTTCAGCTAAGTTGCGGGCATGTCTTCCACCTGCACTGCTGTAAGAAAGTCTTGACAAACAAGTGGGTGGGACCACGAATAACATTTTCTTTCGCACAGTGTCCCATTTGTAAGGTCAGTGTCATCTTGAAGATTATTTTAATATCTATAAATATAAATAAATATATATACAAATAAATTGCCGACTATACGTAAGCGCATCACTTCAACACGGCTGGACCGATTCTGATGGAATATTTTGTGTGTTTTTGTGTGGTTCTCGGTATGATTTATATTTACAATTGGACCCGGTAGTTGGCGCTGTGATCGGATTCTAGATTCATTGCAGGACAATTTCTAGTGGCAAAATCTAGGTGAGATCTATAGAGCGTACTTTGACTTGGCTCAGACTTTACTTAGAGTTAAAACGAGATAGACTTATGGGAGTAACATAAATATGTCTCATTTTAACCATGTCTTTAGTCTAATCAAAGTCAAAGTTAGCTCTATAGATCTCACACTAAAGACTAATCCAACGATACAACATAGAATATAAACATAGGAATTCGTTTCAAAGGCATATAGTCAAAAAGGCATGAGGACGCTTAACAATTTTAAAAACATCATTAGTGTTCATTTCATATGTATTTATAGACTTATTTTTGAAAACATTACCGTAAAATTTATAAGTCGTTTTTGACATTTACCTAACGAAATGAAATGTTACTACAGGAGGATATGACGCACTGGACCCTAGAGGAGCTATTGACTCCGATTCGGCGTCTATGCGAGGAAGTGCGTCGTAAGGCGCTAATGCGACTCGAGTACGAAGGGCTGGCGGCCGGCGGTACGCGCGGACGATCGCACCCGGACCCCGCCACCTATGCCATGGAGCGATACGCGTATTACGTGTGCCATAAATGTGGAAAGGTACCATTACATATTGATTAGTCTATACTTATAATATCTTCTTAATATATAAAACAAAGTCGGGTTTGTTTGAACACTTATAACTCTAGAACGGCTGGACCGATTTTCATAGTTTTTGATTTGTTGTATTTGTCTCCATCGTAAATTGCAGAGTAGCTATTAAAAACATTGGAAAATTGACGAAAAATAAGAGAAAAAGCATTTTCCCTTGATTTTCCCATACAAAATGTTCATGGGTTTCGTAACGTGATTTTTGGCATGGGTATGGTTGAGGATCTGGAGAGTGACATAGGCTACTTTTTATGCCGGAAAATTATGGAGTTCCCGCGGGAATCAAATAAACTTAAACCACGCGGACGAAGTCGCGGGCACCAGCTAGTATATATATATATAATATTAAATTAAATATTACTATTGCGAAAGTGTCTGTCTGTCTCCTAAGCTTTAACGGTACATCTTACAATCATCTTTGATGAAATTTTCTGCAGAGATGATAGGTTGCATCCCGGGAAGGGGAAACTACTTTTCATCCCGGAAATTCTGAGAGCTCCCGTGGAATTTACAAACCTAAATCTATGCAAATGAGGTCGCGGGCATTATAAATAAACTATTTTTTCTTTCTTTGCCCTCAATTGAACGTTTGTATTGTAGTGTTTGTATTTTTTTTAATGTGTATCTGCTTTTGTCCTCCGACATGATAATTGGAGGTATTTTATGACTGACGGGGCTTCACGTTGGTTTAGCAGTGACTTATAAGATGTTGTGCAGGCGTACTTCGGCGGTCTTGCGCGCTGCGAAGCGGAGAGCAGCGGCACGTGGGAGCCCGCGGAGCTGGTGTGCGGAGCGTGCAGCGACGTGGCGGGCGCGCGCATATGCCCCAAACATGCGGCCGACTTCTTGGAGTACAAGTGCCGATACTGCTGCTCTGTGAGTACTTCATAATAAAAGTGTTTGTTTACGTGTTGCTTAGATTGGATTTGTTGAAAATATTGAATTCAAATATATATTTTTGAAGTGAAAACTTCTTTAGCCGCGTTGAGCACTTTTTGGTAGGCGATGCCTCGGTCCGACATGCTCGCGAACACCGACATGCTCGCGTTGTTACGAATACAAAAGGTCTTAAATATAAATATACTACATTCGTAATTAAACTTTAATGCCTTAGTTTTAAGGTTTATATTTTAATTTTATAATTTTTTATTTTAAATAAAATAAAATAATAATATTTTAAATATTCGTTTTCAGTTTTCACTTCTATCGGCAGTCTCTATGACTGCCATGTCTTTTTTATTGATAGGCTATCAGACTTGCTTGAAAGTGGTGATGCAGCCTAAAGTGGTATGCGCTTTCCTAGAAGATGCCTATTCACTTTTGATTTCCAAATTCCTATTTCCCAATTAATTTAGTTACTGCCACACCTCAGGAAATGCTTGCTTCGGTAAAAATATGTAATTTAAAAAAATATTGGTGCTCTATCTAATTCATTTCTTTTTTTCTTTTTTTCAGGTAGCGGTATTCTTCTGCTTCGGCACTTCGCATTTTTGCAATGCATGCCATGATGATTTTCAACGCGTAACCAACATCCCCAGGCATCTTCTGCCGCAATGTCCTGCCGGTAATAATTATTTTATTAAGTTCTTTGACGCTAAACATAAAATTAATTAAGGCGGCGAAGTAACATAACTTTCGCTCTCTCTCTCTCTCGCACATTCTAACATTTTCAGTTATTGTAAAAGTCGTATTATTTTTGGCTAATTGGCACTAAAAATTCAGTCATTTTAATATATTATTTTATAGTATTCTCATCCGATTTACATATAAATGCAAAATTTCAGCTCAATTGAAACCAGGAAGTGGTTCAAATTTAATTTGCAAGTTTTGTAACTAAATAAATATCGTGTAGTACCGTTTCGGTCTGAATGTGCGAGGGAGAGGCAAGCTTAGTTACCCCGCCGCCTAAAACTCATATGCTGCTGTTCGGAAAGTAAATTATAATTTGCCGAGCCCTTGCGAGGGACTTTAACACAGGGAAGTAGGGATGTTGCGAGGGAGGGAGGGACAACTCAATCTTATCAGCAACTTTATCAAACTTAAATACGCGCTTCTGGTATGGAAGTTTGTATGAAATACATAATTGTGACTTATTTATTTTTCTTTAATCTATAATTAAAATGGTTATCAAACTTAAAAATAATATCCGAGAATGTGAATTTTAGGTATTTTGGAAGACCCTCTGTTTAATAATCACTAAGTAATAAATTATTTTTGACAAAGCTACGATGATTGCTTATGTCGAACACAATCGAGTAGGTATGAGGGGTTGTTTTGAAGTACGAGTATATCCGGTTTGTCGCACAGGTCCGAAGGGCGAACAGTTGCCCGGCACATCGGAGGAGTGTCCGCTTCACGTGCAGCATCCGCCCACTGGCGAAGAGTTCGCACTCGGATGCGGCGTGTGCCGGAATGCGCACGCCTTCTAAATTACTGCTCGTCTTACATGGAACAGTCGCTATCCTGTAAAGGAGGCGACTCATCGATTAGTTGTAAGAAGTGAGACATCTTACCAGCTAATTCGTGTACACACTAGACGTGTGGATTCGTTCGTTACAACGCTGGGGCGTAGAAAGAGAATTCCTTTAGAACAACACCAAGCATGCTACCGAAAGGGATGCCAAAAAAAGTACTTTCTCAAATATGCCCAGCTCCTAGTTTGAGCTGGTCTCGCGGCCCGCGATGTGGGAAATCAATCATGTAATCATGTAATTCTGTCTCACTCTTTCACGCGTAATGTATGAATATTCATTCCTTTCTAGTGCGACTGAAATGGGTAGTATCTAGCAGTCTATAGGCTTCCCATGTCTTCGGACTGGGGCTGAAAAACTGTCACACGTAGTCGATTGGTACACGACCGGACGTAGTCAGCTGAGTCGTGTATATATCATACTCCACCACAGAATATTAAAATGTCGTGTCATCCGAACGAATC
Source organism: Erebia aethiops (assembly GCA_923060345.2). Classification (NCBI taxonomy): domain Eukaryota; kingdom Metazoa; phylum Arthropoda; class Insecta; order Lepidoptera; family Nymphalidae; genus Erebia; species Erebia aethiops. Next base: position 5,179,633 of record OV281079.1, on the reverse strand, counting down.
CACACAGCATGCTAGCACCTACTCTTACACAATTGTAAAACGTGTATTGTTACAGATTTTTTGTTTACACCAAAAATAAGCTGTGACTGAAATAAGAACCTGCGAGTATGAAAAATACATGTACAATTATTTTTCATTTTCTCCACTATTTACTTACAATACCGAGACATTTATGTTATGTCTAAAATGTCTAAAACAATGACAATGTATGTTTGGAATTTAACACGTGTTTGACAATGTAGAAAGCTAGTATGACAACTTGTTTGTTAAGAAAACTAGGGGTTAGGGTATACATGAAGATAAGACTACCCGCAATTTGTATGTGAACGCTACGTAGCGGACCATTCGCGGGTTTAACTTTATAAGTTTGATTATTTAGTAAGAAACGGTGCCAGGAGAAAAGGGGGAGAATAACTTAGTAAAAATGTAATGTATGGTATTATCTATCATTTTAAAAAAATCTAGCATATAAATTGAATATTTCTGGATAACTCGAACCATCAATCAACGAAAGTCAAAATAATAATTATTAATGTGATATGATTATGGTTTTACAATGTAAAGATACAATTCTAGAATAGTTACAATCATAGGAATTATCACGAATTAAAAAAGAAATTCACAAAATCATCGTTTTATAGTGCTCGAACTGAAGAATTTACTCGGAATTGGGGAAATACTTAATTTTATTAATACTTGAGCAGGCCATTCTTCTGTCGACCAATCAGAAGTGATTACGATCGTCATGTTGAAGCTGTAGTTTGACGAATGCGATTGATTCTGATCGCTCGACAATCTCTCACTTTTGCTTTAAGAACACGCTTAATTCTGCCAATAACAACATAAAAAATCCATGATAGAAAAGTGATATCACAACTTTCTACTTCGAACCATCCATTGGCTGTTTCACTGATAAAGGATATTTTAAGTGATTGTATTTTCAAATTAATGTATAGTCCAGTCATTTGGTGCTCAAAAACGGGGTTACCTGGAAAGTTTCTCGGGAGTTTTGAAAATTGGTGTATTTTTTATAGATTTCGACGTGCTCTTTCCGAATTTTCACTTTGCCACCTCGTATCTTTGCCGTTCGCGCCACCATATTAGAAAAATGGCGCCCAAAAGCAGTTTTTTTGACAATAACTCCTTTCGGACTAATTTTACGATGAAAAGAGTATGTAATAAATTAAACTAGAGAAAATTTCCTACAGTTTATGTAACCTTTTTTTTGTAAAATAAATATTTTCATCGTAAGATAGCCGCAAATCTATAAAATACGCTAATTTTCAAAACTCCCGAGAAACTTACCAGGTAAAACTACCAAATGACTGGACTAGTATACAAAATGTACTGTAGAACTGTAGAGTCAATTGATGCTTTATACTATTTTTAAACTGATCAGTCACAGCTGTGCACTCGCAGCTTGCCATAAAAAACCGTTTAAAAAAATTGTTAAAATTAATTAAGTTTTTATTTAAGACGTAGTAAGGCGTAATTGCGCAGTAATATAAGTGTAAATTTAAATCGATATCAATAATAAAATTTAACGGTTATTTTAAATTTGAGAAACTGAAAGAAAGTTGACGAGGGTAATAACCACAACACCGAAATGTCTCGGCAGTTTTTTAACTAATGAATACTCGAGGAAAATATAAGAATAACTCAAATATCTGAAAATGAAAATCGTTCCACACTCACTGATCAAACGATTTTTATTTGGAATTGTTTTGCTTTTGGAGTGTCGTAGTTTTGAGCATACAAACATCTACGTATACCTATATGATCTTGCCGGCCATGAAATAATAAATCAATTTAAAATTATTTTGTGCGAACCCATAACAGTATTATTGGACCCGAATGATCCGTATATAGTACCCCATATTTATTGCTACAATGCCTTCGGTAGACATCAATATTCCTTACTTATCAGTTTTTATGTTTATTCTCCTGGTAATAAAAAATCACCTTTTTTACGCTTAGTACGCTTGGCCGGCTTTACGAAAACTTTACTTCGTTGTTTATCTGAAATTCTTTAATATTAAAATTTATTCTTGGTGTGCATCTTTTTCGAGCAAATATTTTTGTTTAATGTAGACGTATATATCGTGTGCGGTCTGTAGATATAATTGTTTTGTTAGGCACAAGTGACGGCTTTATTGCATCGAAGAAACATTTTTTACCAAAATAATATTGTCACTTTATTTTACATATACTTGGTAGTTGACTTATTTTATTAACGCGAATACCAAGAAATAAACATTGTATTATATTTTATAGTGAATATTTTTATCTGATTGTTATTGATATTATTAAGCTACGTTCCTACTATTTCAATACATACCTACCTAATATGAAAAAGTGAACATTTTGATTATTGTCAACTACCGAAATAAACCACTGGTTTTATTCTTGAATCATGATTTACATAGCTGATAAAGCTTCTTTCCTCACTTTTTTTAGAAGATATTTTACAGATTTATGTTCCTAATTGTTTTCTAGTTTTGATATTTATGTTATATTAGATAATGCCCGTGACTTCGTCTTCGTGGATTTAGTTTTTTGATTCCCGGTGGAACTCCTTAATTTTACGGGATAAAAATGGGCCTACGTCCTTCCCGGGATGTAACTTACCTTATACCAAATTTCATCAACATCGGTTGAAAAGATGATAGGCCGTTAAAGACACACACACACCGTTAAGTGTGTGGGCAGACACACTTTCGCATTTATAATATTAAGTATTGATTAATTTGTGCAATTTACAAATCTTTTTCCTAAGAATATTCATCAAAACGGATACAATCTGATCCGGCTATATGTGTAAACGTTTTTATATTATATCAATATTTAATGTAGTAGTAATAGATCGTAAAATCGATGTTGTGAGATCGGTCCCTGTCATTTATTATAGTTTAATATTTGTTTTATTAATACAGCATACAGTTATGATTTATATTATAAGTCGTTTTTATTATACTGTGTGTACCTTAATTAGTTAATTATTTATTCTATGGTTAACAGTATTAATGCTATTTTAGTTTTTATTGTACCTTGTGCGAATTACGGTCTAGTCGAAAAGTATTATGAGTTTAGAATACGTAATTATATTTAAGTGTACCTACCGTACTTGACTGAAAATACGTGTTAAAGACTGTTTTACGCCAGAGCAACAACTTAGTGCGTTATTTAGGAATACCACTGGCCTAAATGCTACCAAAAATTAAAATGTTGCAAGAATATACGGCACGCCGTCGCGTCGTCCCGTAATACTAATCTAAAGCAGCGATGGTATCTCGGCATGAAATAAACTAAAAGCATTATCTGCTTTTATTTAAGGCATGCCGCACTTGACGCATTTTGTTCCTCCGAAGTAAAACAACCTTTACAGTTTAACGTGTCTAGTCGTGAAGTTCTCATTTTGTAAAAGTATTATATTTTGTTATAAGATACGTTTACTATGTTATTGATTAATTATTATTATTTATTATTATTTAAACTTGGACGAATTAACCACGGGACGCGTGATATCAGCCATATTCGCCTTACACCTCTAGCCATTGTATTGTGTTGTCATAGTGATTGACTTTTTCATGCACTAGTGTCAATAATTGGGCAGAAAAATGACAAGGCACTCCCCCACGCCCCGCAAAAGTTATCCGAACGTGATTTCATACTATTTCTTACGTTTCCTATCCCGTGTTTAGTTCATCCAAGTGTTTAAACCGTCATGAATCCTTTCAATAGCTAACTTGGTGTCGTGTCATAATATGTCTACTTCATATACATATAATATGATGTCGTACCACTTAACTGCATGTAATTACAAATAACATCAATAATATCTCCACGGAAAATATGGCACTACGAAAATTTAGGTTGCATATTACGCAAAAAAGGATTGAATTTAACAACGCACACACATTGTAACAACTTTTGAAATGGAATGGTCTGGAGAAATTATTGAAACGGTAATTATTACTTACCCGTTTTATTGGAATATCGATGTTGTATTCAATAAAAAATTGTAACTGTTGAGAAATTTCTCCTTGTTCTCTTCTCGATTGATTAAACTCACTCTCAAACTAACCAAATCAAACAAATTGTTATCAGCAATTAATTGAATCGAAAAGTGTACAATTTTTTTTTTGACCCACGCTATTAGCATATTTTCTTGTTGTACATCTGTCGATATGTAACGGATACTTTGGGGTACATCCTGAAATAAATATATTTTAATGTATTCACACGAAATTATAATTATGTCCTGCTACTATTGGGTATATTGGGTGCACTTTAGTCTTCTATACTATAAAACAAATTGTAGGTTACGAACTAGGTAAGAAATTTTTCAATAAAGCTTACAAAAAATACGTTTTATTTATTTATTAATATTTCAAAAATATTTATAGACCGCGCACGAGCTCTGAGGAATCCTATGGAATGTAAAAGTAATGAGCTTGAGTTGTTTAAAGTACAAAAGAATACTGCTATCGCAAAATTACTCGTGCTGGGAAACTAGTGCTGGGAGCGAGCTGGATATGGAGCGACGATCGGGGGTGGCGTACAGACGTCGCTTCTTCAGACCCCGATTCCTCGGAGCTCGTGCGCGGACTATACATTTTGAAGCAATACCCGACTTTTGAACACTGTAGGGATTTTTTTTTAGTTGTCAAAAAGTAGAGTAAGGACTCGTCTCGATTGATGGAAAGGGGCGACCCTCAGCAATGAGGAATACGACGCAGAGAGACAGTGCACTCTAGACGCTCTTCAACTCCGTGTTCTCAGTAGACTGGTCGACTAGCCGAGAAATACCGGTCCACGTGTGGCGTAGAGTAATGCTGTCTTAGAGCAGCCAATTTAAATATTTTGACTTGTGTTTAAAAAAATTGTCTATTTCTCAGAATTTAAAAAAGTCGAAGAACAAAAGTGGTTCAGTATTATCTACAGAAGCTACCCTTATCAGGTAATTAGTATTTTTAAATTAACCCTGTAGGTAGGTATATCAACAATCTGATGCAAAAACCGAAAAATTTCATTTTAGAAGTTATTCGCCGTTGTTAGGGCATATCTACCTACAGGTATTGTTAGTAAACAATTCTCCTTATATTTTCAACAGGTCAATTAATGGTATTGTTTATTTACTATGCACACGCTATTGTTTGTCGACAAAACGTGAGCCTATTGTGATTCGTGAGTGACGGCGAGCGTTTCGCGGCAGATAGCTCGGCGGAACCAACTTTTTACTTAAAATCTGATAAGTACATCTGAGAGATCGATTCGTCGTTACATCCGATATCTTGTTATCGCGGTATCTGGGACGGCCACGGAGTTTGGATCATTCGCCCCATGCACTTCTCTATCAATCTAAACGTGTTATATGATTTGGTGCTATGTGAATTCATGTGTGCCTGGTTATTGAGGAAGGATGCACAGTTTTTACAGTTTTAAGGTATGGTTTTCGAAATTTTATATCGCTTGACTGTTGAATTTTACTTTGAACCAAACAGAATTCGGATTCCTAACTTTATCTTCGTAATGTTTTTTGGAGTAGTGTGGACAATCTAATTCAAGGAGATTTAAGCTTTTAAACTAGTTGTCCATGTAAAGGTTTCTGAGAGTTTTATTTATTATGCTCATACCTAGCTTGTAGTTACGTTAATTTCGAGGCCTCTATTGATAAGTTAATTTAATCTCTGGAGTTATTTCTACCTCTCTTCCATTTTACCAGCCTCATTGGCTTAGTGGCCATACTGTTTGGGTGTGGATCATTAGGTCTCAGGTTCGGGTCAAGGGTCGGGCAACATTATCAAGAAATTATCTGAGAGGAAATTTGGAAGTGTCACCCCTGTGCCTCATGAGTACCCGTACTCTATGCCCCCTAGAAGTCGATTAGAGATATGGATACATTAATAATGCTGCCAGCGCCATACCCCTTCCAAGTACCTAACCTCGCTTCTACCTAAGATGAGTATCATCATCATCATTCATAGCTCTTACTACCAGGTGAAATCGCAGACTGGCTTGACATCGAATAAAAAAAAATAAGTTTTAAAAAACTGTTTACAGAATGGGTTAAGCTGGCGATCGATTCAGCCTCACCTATGCACGTTAGCGGTAGCTCTCAGTTTCGGCAGCAGCTGGCGTGCGCCGCGTGATGCGTTTCTCTACGGCGGTCTGACCAGCGCTTTGATGTGTGCGGTTGCTGCGGTACTAATTGCCCTCCCTGCTGCCTTACTCCAGCTCGCTGTAGGCCAGCTCAGCCAACAAGACGCTGTGGGGATATGGAGGGCTGTCCCGTTTTTCAAAGGTACAACAAGGCTTTGTTTAAATCGCATAATAGCTAATTTTCATAAATCTGTATGGCAGCGCGGGATAAGAGCGGTTGCCGCGTTACTATAATAGCGCTCTCTGCTGCCTTATTGGAGCTCGCTGTAGGCCAGCTCATCCAACAAGGCGCTGTGGATTTATGGAGAGCTGTGCCATTTTTCAAAGGTACAAGGTTTTTTTGAAATCCCTTCATAGCTAATTTTCATAAATCGGTATATGGATCACCAGTAAACACTGCGCCAGGGAGGCAGTATTTTTAGATGCACTGAAAACTGAAAAGTACAGTGATAAAGGGTTTTTGTAAACTGAACCTTTATAGATATCTTAGGGCTGCCTCTACTTTAGATATACCTACCCACATTTCGATGAGTTACATCGCTTTCTTTCAGGTGTTGGATTCATCAGACTGCTGATATCATTTATAGCCGCTATGTACACTGTCGTCTATGTAGCGATCACTCTCACATACATTTTTCACACGCTGAGCAATCCCATCACTATGTCTGAATGCTCAGCGCTTTTAGAGACACCGGTAAGTTGATATCTCATTTGGTATTTATTAAGTAAGTTTTCCAATTTCACTAAAAGTTATATTTTGATTAAATTTGTATTTTATGTTTGATTATTTGTCTGGTGGGAGGCTTCGGCTGTGGCTAGTTACCACCCTGCCGGCAAAGACGTGCCGCCAAGCGATTTAGCGTTCCGGTACGATGCCGTGTAGAAACCAAAGGGGTATGGGTTTAATATAACTGCCATGCCCCTAACAGGTTAGCCCGTTACCATCTTAGACTGCATCATCACTTACCATCAGGTGAGATCGCAGTCAAAGGCTGACTTGTAGATTTAAAAAAAAAATTCAACTCCTATACAATTTTATTTTTAATTGATGTACCTAAAGTAGGCTATTCTATTGCAGGAAGGTGTCATAGAGATTATGTATAACTCAACGACCTGTATAAAGTAAGTTCGAGCAAAGAACATGCGTGCACTCTCCACCTTTCCGAAAGTTGAAAAGTTGGAAGTGGTGCACGATCGAGCCATGCAGGATGAATTCTACGCCTTAACTATGCACTTGAAGTTCGCGTGTATAGTTCCCTTCACGTAAAAAGAACGCTGCCCGTTTACCTGCGCACTGAGCGATTTATCGATCAAATTGGTTGTATGAAGGGGCGGCGGTATCCTCTGCGCGTACGCTATTGGTTGGTCACTTGAATCATGCTGCCCGCGCCAAGTTTACGCTAAAATCAATGATCAGGCACATCCCCTCCACTGTCCCTCAGCGTTATTTTTACGTCACGGGGACTAACCTCAACTAATGATCATTATTCAAAGTCACAGTCAAAGTATATTTATTCAACTTAGGTACCTACACTGTACACTTATTGACGTCCAGTTACTTACCTACTTAAAAAATATGATGGTGATAATTTTTTTTTAAACTAGGGGTTCCAAACGCGCCCTGGTTGGATCTAACTTCTTGCTAGCCTTACATTTTTTAATATCTCTTTCAGAGAAACCTTTTTGGCTCCGATTGGTGAACAGCCAGAATATTATATAGCGCTAGCGTGTATTGTTATTGCGCTTTGGATACTGTTTCCTTTTATGTGAGTAATGGGTTTAATTTATCGTCCTTTGTTACATCACATAAGTTTTTCGTATACAATACGAGTACATACTCCTTACTGACTATGGGCACTGGGTACTTACATTTGGGACCCTATTGTTTATTTATTCATCTAACTCTATATCGCCCCTGGCTTCACTCGGCGACCTACAGGTACTCATTCAAAGGTTGTGGTATATTTTCTTCCAGCTCTCAAAAAAAAGTCGTCCTCAGATTCCTTTACGCGTAAAACTAAAAAAGATTTATATAACTGCCATTTCTAAATAAACTTTACATCTTTTTCAGCCTTTATAATCCAGTGAAACTTATGAAAAGGATATTTTATGCCTTCGGCTTTCTGGTTCTCTTGTTAGGAGTAATAATATTGTCGGTCGTGGGGAAGACACGCGATTTACCATCGCTGGTTAATGCCAGTGATTGGCTTAACTTCGTGAGACCCAATATTTGGCACAGTGCGGTGGTGCAGGCTCTGCTGTCTAATCAGATAGCTGGGGGCTATCTCATTTCAGCTGGCGATTCTATATACGCCAATACTAACGTGCAGAGGTGAGTATAATGGTTTTATAATGAGAATATTATTATCTTCTCATAAACGTGTGTCCATAAATTAAATGTTGGTGGGCCCAAATTAAAAAAAAAAAATTTAATAACGATACGTGAGCATTTGAACAAGGCAAGTGGGCGTCAATCTTTTGAAGAGACATTAAAGCCCCGCTGGGCTTGTCCGCAAAATCGACGATCCGATTTGTGCATTGTATGCAGGCGCTAAATCAATAGTAATAATATTAATTAGACCGTATCTGATTACGATTACATGCACCACTGTTAACATACGCCCGAGCCAGGAACCAGCCGAAACCTAATATTTAAATTGAAACTAAACTATGACCGCGACTTTGTCCACGTTTTTGAAAAATCCCCTGGGAACTCTGATTTTCTGGGACGGAAATTCAAAAAATTCAAATGTTTTTTATTCAAATACAAGTGCTTTTGAATCGTCGAGTACTACTGGTTCGGAATGCATGTCCTTCCCCGGGACGTAACTTATCTATCTGAATTAAATTATAGTCTTTCTGAACTTAAATTATAGTCTTTCTATCTGCTGTCTGCTATACTGTCAACTGCCTCGTTGGTCTAGCGGTTAGCATAGTCGACTGCGGATCACGAGGTCCTGGGTTCGATTCCCGGTCGGGCAAAAAAATTGATATTGGGTTTTTCAATTCAGAAATTCTCAGTGCCAGCCCGGCGTTGGAAGTTGGCGGTGTTTCACCCCTGTGCCTCGGAGAGCACGTTAAGCTATCGGTCCCGGTTATTATCACTAACATGATAATTGTCGTTAAAGTCCTATGAGAGTGGGAGGCCTGTGCCCAGCAGTGGGACGTTAAAAGGCTGTACAGACTCACTTCAATATTTATTAGTATGGATGACGACTGCACCTGGTATGCATCCATTAATAACAAATAACTATGTAGATGACTCAAACGTGTAGATGCGTACCCTCCCTATACTAACTTTCATTTTCAACCTACCTGCTGAAAGAAGAAGACTGCTACCACTGCTTCTGGTTATTATAAGCAGTGTTTGCTGCCATCATTGCGATCAGATTGTCATTAGTGGTCTTTTGGTATTCTAGGACTACATTGACATTTGTCGGTGCAAATGTTATGGCTGGGTGGTTTGGAGTTCTGTTCTGGTTCGCGGTGGCAGGCTCCGGCGACAAGGAGACTAATAACCTCGCAGTGGTTGTTCAGATATATAAAGCATCTGCTGAAAGGAGTTTAGACACTGTCTGGTCGATCCTAATGTTCGTTATGCTGTCGATCTCAGGAATGATTACCATGGTAAGAATCCTTCTATAGCATAATACTAGTCATAGTCATAGTCATAGTCATAGTCATTTATTCATTAAATATAGGTACACTGTAGGTACACTTATTTTCGTCTAAAAATTACATAAGTATTTAAAAAGCATGATGGTGTTAATTAATGGGTAACGGTATCTTAAAACTAAAGCTACGAGGGTTCCAAACGCGCCCTGGTCTGAGAAGAGCCCACAACAAACTAGATTCCCTCAATATCAGGAAACCTAATATTTGTTTGACACTGAGGAACTAAATCACAAATCATTATGTAGATTGCTTATCCCTTTAGCATTGTATGGAACCCTTTGATTTTCCGGGGTGAAAAGTAGCCTTTTCTCTATAGCCAGTAATCTTTCTACATCCGCATGCAAAACATCACATTGATCAGTTGCTGCGTGATTGCAATACAAACAAACAAACACTTTTGCATATTTTATACAAGCTTTTACCCCCGGCTTCGCTCACGTTAGGTTCGATTTTCATGCAAATTTCAAACCCCTTAAAGGGTTGAATTTTCAAAATTCCTTTCTTAGCGGATGCTACGTCATAATTCATTCAGCCCGATTTGTCCAGTGGTTTGAGCTGTGCGTTGATAGATCACTCAGTCACCTTTTTCTTTGATATAATATTTTTTAGATTGGTGGAGGTATGATTTGTTTAGTGACTTGTTTTGTCTCCTTGCAGCTAACTCTGCTCTACCCGCTGTACGATCGTTTCCGCCGTGTCGGGGGGCACAAGTGGCGCCATCTATCTGTGGGCAGCTCCGCGGTTGGTGCAGCTGGGACTCTCGCCATGTGCATTGTTGGGCATTCCGCTCTCGCACTGATGGAAGATGTCGTGGTGCCTTGCCTCGTTAGCTTCACCACCGTGCTTGAAATATGTGCCTTCGTTTTTATATACGGTAAATACTTAGGTAGTTTCTAACCTAAAGTTACAATACTAAATCTAGTGATGTCCCTTTCCGCGAGGAGTTTTATGGAATGAATACTAATATAATATTATTTATTAATGCTGTTATCTTAGATTTTTTTAGAGATCTTATGCTATAGAATGAGCCGCCACCAACACCTAAGACAGATGACAGTTTTCACGTACAATCCATACTTAATATTATAAATGCGAAAGTGTGTTTGTCTGTCTGCTACGTTTTCACAGCCCATCTGTTCAACCCATTTTGATGAAATTTGGTACAGGGATAGGTTGTATCCCGGGGAAGGACATAGGCTACTTTTTATCCCGGAAAATTCAAGAGTTTACGCGGGAATCAAAAAAAATTCTCTGGGGACGGACAAAGGTACTTTTTATCCCGAAAAATTTAAGAGTTTCCGCGAGAATCAAAAAACCCTAAACCACGCGGACGAAGTCGCGGGCATCATCTAGTAATATATATAATTGTCACGTAACAGACTTAGGTGTAGCCTAAATTCAGGCATTGTTTGTGAAAATGGGCATTATCCTCCTATATTTCCAATTTTTGGTGGCTAAGAAGTTATCAAGAATACGGTTACAGGTGAGATCGCAGGCCTAACTAGTAGTGGAATTTTTAAAAACATATTTTTCTCCAGGTTGGAAACTGTTAGCGGAAGATGTAGAGTTCCTGCTAGGGAAGGACCTCCCTAAGCACTGGGTTTGGGGCTGGTGTGCAGTCCCCGGCGTCATATTGCCATTTACTCTATGGTGGATCATCGCCTGCTTCATGAGCAAACCGGACTGGTTCGAAGCACCGTGGCTGTTGGCGGGAATCGTTGCCAGCATGAGCGCAGCCTTAGTCCTGTTTATAATTTTTGCTGCAATATCAGTGGCAAAACAAGTGCAGTACGATCTTTTAGGGGTAAGATTTGCTGCAATAGGGATGATGCCTATATGAAAAAATAAATTATTTCTTACTGTTTTTATTGAATAGAGGATCTTTCAAAAGACCTAAATTTCTGATCTCCTGTTAGTTTTAAGTTTGATAATCATTTTTTGTTTGTGGTGTTGTCTCGCAATGAACTCTGATGCTAGGATTAGCCAATCAGAGCTCACCTTTACCCAATCAGTATCAGAACGCCCGAGTATTTCGGCAGTATAGACTCAAGTGTGCACGGCTTCATATGCAACACTCCTATCACCTATTTAATTACGATATCCCACAATAATTAGACAGATAGAAAGATAAAACTCTTTACTGCACATACTTAAAACAGAAACAATAAACAAAAAGGTAAAAAGGTAATACAGATGGGTCCAGAGGCGGTCTTATTGCTAAAGACGAGTGTTTATTGTTAAGTCGAGGTTTTTACACTATCGATGATTTTCTGAATTACAAAGTTGCATGGAAGCAACCGCCCCGCATCCAGTGACCCACAAGTCAGTATAATTCTTGTAACATAATGTACATATTATGTGTTGTATTGTTTTCTTATTGTAACCTTTTTCTTTATTGAGAAAAGAGCAACTGCTGAGTTTCTTGCCGGCTCTTCTTCTACCACCGGTTCGGAAAACTGCTTCAGCTTTCCGAACCGGTGGTAGAGAGTCTTAACGTATCATAAGTGGCACAAGTTGTCCTACATGAAATAAATAAATCATTTATCATTTAAAGCAATCTCTTCCAGACGACCAGTTAGTAGTTACCTATGCTTTATAATTACTTATAAACTTCAAAAAAATGCGTCTTACAAAGCGACGGTTTTTATTTTGTATGCAGATCTAATGGAAACCAATACTGAAATCGTCTTACAAAAGGCATATAGATTATCTACTTTAAAGTTATTTTGGCAATGCGAATATTTTATGCATGCGAACTGTACTACTTTTCCGCAAGTGTCCTAACTCAAGGGACCTCGCTAAGTAATCGTAATTTGCCTCCATCGCCATTTCCTTATATTATGTCGAGTATTTACTAAATACTTGAGGAAGTATCACGTGCGGCCTTATTGCAGAAGCTGAAGTCATCGTTTAAGCCTTCGCGGCACTGGGGGCCCCGGGACCCGATCACTCATCACTATTGGCTGGCGAGGCGCGAGGAGGTGGATAGAAACATGCCTCGAGTGCGGTTCCATCGACAACAGTTAGGACAGCTCTCCGGAATCGTCAGTTCCAGTATACGACCACATAAAAGGATCGAACAAAAATCTGTTAAAAATATTCGTTCAAATTCCGATGATTTGTTGACTGTATCAAGAAAGAATTTTGTTGCGGAGCTTAATTTAAAGATCCGAAAGCGTTCCAAGTCTCTGGACTGGGATGGTAGACGAAATAACAACATTTGGATTGAGAAACGGACTGCCAGAGATTCTTCAGAGCAAGAGAAGAATAATAATGTTATAGTTAAGGATGACCTTGAGTGATTGGTGGCGTATATAAATGCATACGGTGTTTGATTTGTGTTTATTGTCTCTAGTCACGTTATGGAACAAGATGTTCCTACATGGGTACTAATAATACTGGGAATACCCTTATTTATTGTTGAATAATAATTGAATTTAAATAAAAAATGTACGATTAAAGGACACTGATTTTCATTGAATATTACAATATGCCTTTTTTAAATATATAAGTACTTACTTATGTTAAAACTGTGGCTGTACGATTTCTGTAGAGTTTGATTTAGTAGAGTAGAGAAATGTTGGAGGTGCGGGTCCGGGTGTTCGAATCCCAGATCCTCCGAAGGATTCTACGTCTAGCTTATAAATGACTTCAATCATATATCAAGTAATTTATGAAAAAAAAATAAAGCAAACTATAAATTAAAAAGTCTGTTTCAGCCAAAGCTGAATCAGACTTGCTTGCAAGTTGTGTAAGAGAGGCCTATTCACACTTAATTTGAAGGAACCTATATTAAAAGTAGAAGGGAAAACGGAAGCCGGAAGGGCACTCTGTATCCTAGCGATTAATACGTGTCCGCTGTATTTCGACAACGTATTGGTGCAAACCTTGACGATGCCTTGCGACACTGTATTTGAAACTCTCAAACGAACCAGGAAATGATTCAGAGCGGACGCTTCTCGGCCTCTCCGCAGTTCGCCGGGTCTACGTGACACCGGTCTTGTTTGTTGACCTTCCTATAGAAAAATGACTCTGTGCAGCTGAATAAGGCCTGCCTATATCCTTTGTTTCATGAGATTTGCCTATTACGTATTCCCCGTGCATATACCGTGCGTCGGTTAAAGGATGTGGTGAAAAATATAATTGCTCATTATGCTTTTTATGTCTCGTACGCTGGACAAATTTGGCTGTCAATACGCAATAAATAATGAATATACTTTAAGTATTGAATATACAGTTTTGTTATTAACAATGTGTATAAAAATAGGACTGGTCTATACAGAAGTGGTAGTAGGTGACGGACTTAATTGCAGGTCTCTTTCATACATTTCAAAGAAAAGAAGCGCTAAAGTAACAAGTCTATGAATCATTCAATGGTTGTATTTAACCAAGCTTGAGTGGCAAATCATCGAAGTCAGAAATCAGCAAAGTCTCAGCCCATAGCCAGACCACTAGTAAGCGCGGGTCTTCTCTTGGAACGACACGGTGTTATGCTTTATTCCATCATGTCGGTCAAGTGCGGATTAACAGACTTCGCACACCTTTGAAAACACTTAGACACGTTTTATTCTCAATCAATCTCCTCGAAAGCTAATCCATGAAGTTAATTAGTTAATATTTACTTGTTAAAATGTATAAACCCTCAAAGTTTATAGATGCCTGGGATTTGAACCCTGAACCGCGCGGATAGGATGCTGTATTTTCAACGTTTAGGCTATCACCCGACTATCACCAGCACAGAAATAGGATCCTGCTTAGCCTAGAAGTTTGATCGAAACATCTTCAAAGGAATAACTCTGAAATCAAGAGTGAATAGGCATATTCTAGGTAAGCGCGCTCTACCTAAGGCTGCATCACTACTTGCCAGCAAGTCTGATTGCAGCCAAGCGCTAATATATTATTTATATATTTACTAGCGCTAAAAAACTAAATTGGTTTTAAGTGTTTGTAAGAAGAGTTACCCGGTTCCTCAATAGACGTTACCTTGAAGTCGCCGAGCATGAAGCAGGAAGACTTTTTATAATATTTGAAATGGACGACACTTGATTACTTACGAGTAGTTACTTGATTGTTATATTTTCTTATTGGAAAATGTAACAATGTAGCTTTTTTTCTCGTAAAGTAGGCAGAACTACAATTGTTACGTGTCAAGAAGTTTTGACCTTTGAAACCTTAATAATTCAACTGTAAGGAGATGGAATGGAATCCGATAGGCCTTTGGTTCCAGCGTTGCTCGTTTTGCAGTTGTTGTTTTTTATCAAGCAGGAATAAGCTTGATTAAAAAGCTTATAAACCGGCTTAATGCACGTTTTTGACTGGTTTCGAATCAGTCCGAGGTTATTCTTGAGTATTCACGCGCCGCGGCGTAATGCAAACTGCATGCTGCGTGGGCGGCAAGATGCAGTTTGTGGAACGGAAGTTGGCGGGGAGATCGTCTCGGGGAACCACCCTAAGACGCCGTCCTATTGTCATCGCTCGTGCGATGATGCGTTCTACTGAATGTCCTATTCAGCGCGCGCGATCATGCGATGCGATCAAATTGTTTAGTTTTCGTCGCGCGACCATCGACGCACGGACGATCGCCGATCAAACATACTTACTGATCAGTACTGAATGTCCTAATGGCGCTCGCGTGACCACGTAGGGAATAGGAGCGGAGAAGGGGGGTACCACGGTGTGCGTTTTTGTAAATTGCTGTTTACGATTAAATAAATATTGCCTGACTGCCGACAGCACAGAACGTAATTATTCTCTAATAGCCCACATTACGCATCAGCGATAGCCGATAATATATAACAAAATTCCCGATAGGATTAAAAATACTGAATCAGATATTAAATTTAGGAAAGAACTCCAGACCCTGGTAACCCAGAAGGGATTCTATGAGGTTGGTGAGTTTTTAGCCAATTCAATTTACCAAAAACAATCTGCGCGAAAAACCTAGTTTGAGATAATATTTAATAGTTTATTTTACTTGACATACCTAATTTGATTTATTTAATATTTTATAATTTAATTTGGACATAATATTGTATTTGTAGGTAGTTGACATAACTTTATTAGATGAAATCAGATTTTTGTGTTTTAAGTTTAATATGAATGTATTAATTAAGATAAGTTAAACTTAATGTAGGTATTAGATATGTAACGTATTTTAATTTTAATTAATTGTAATTTTATTTAATGTATGTACTTGCTGTGCCCTAACAGGGTTTAAAATGCAAATAAATTAATATGAATATGAAAACTGTGCATCCAAAAAAAAATGGCTCCAAAATAGGACACACGATGAAATCGCATCGCATCATCTCGCGAGCGATGACAAAAGGACGGCGCCGTAGGCTCCTGCCCACCACTGGCATCTTTGATTTTATAAATGGTAGAAGGATCTTTATAATATCATACTTTGGTCGAAGTCATAAAGTGTTCGAGCGATGTAAAAAAATTCCAACTGACAAATCAACGCAGAAAAAAATACGACGTAATAGAGAATGATTAACATATTATTCCAATGAAGCGATTAGCAAGTGATTAAAATAACTAAAAAGGATACAATCTGCATATTCATAATGATGACAAAACTATAAATAATGTTAGTATTATTATTGTAATAAGATTAATTACTTTAATTCAAGTTTTGGTTGCGATGATGTCTATTTTAAAGATAAAAGTTGGTATTTTCATGATACGAGGGGAGGTCATTTATTACGTAGTTATAAAACTAGGTCGGTAATTCCGTACTTACTTGCCTATAACCTAGGCAGGTTATCATTGGAGAAAATAATATAGAACCTGTCTCAAGCTCCTATTACACAATTTGCAACCAGTTGATGACACATGGGGAACGACCATCTTATGGGGAAAACATTTTTGTGGTTCCAGGTAGCTGCAGATAAACTTATAAGGTTTTTAATATTCCTAATGACGGTTTTGAGCTATATAATATACTAGCTTATGCCCGCGATTTCGTCCGCGTAGTTTAAGGTTTTTATTCCCGCGGGAACTCCTCAATTTTCCGGGATAAAATTTCCAATGTTTTAATAGTTATTCTGTTATTCGGGGCGGAGACAAATACAACAAATCAAAAACCATGAAAATGGCTCCAGCCGTTCTAGAGTTATACGTGTTCGAACAAACCCGACTTTGTGTTATATATTAAGAAGATAATAGTTAGGTATATTAGATTGAACTTGACTCAAGCTGCATCGTTGGTTTAGTGGTTAACATGTTAGAACGCGGATGAGGTCCTGGGCTCGATTTTCGGTTAGTCTGTCAGTTAACGAAGATAAAATAGTAGAGAGCCGCTGGAAGCAAGCGGCACAAGATCGAGTTCTGTGGAGAAACATACTGCAGACGTTCGCCCAGCCGTGGACTTCTATCGGTTGAGACAACATCGACATTTATTTACTGAGCTAAATATAAATAACTGGGTAACTATTTTATATAAGATCGACCATGCAATAACTGAGATGAACGTATTAGTACATATTAAAAAAACTTTTAAATAATCGTGGGCCTTGTTCCGTAAGATACAGTCCATAAAAGCATAGTTGCGTTATTTAACGAGAATAAATTATAACAGGCGACTCTATTACGATATTTTGGATTAGACACCAAGTTAGGGTGGTAAGTTATATTCAAAATTGTGAAAAGATTTTAGCACCTTCCTGATAAGTTCCCGCAAGTCGTGGGTGCAAAAGGTAGGTAATAATTAATCATATTAGTATTTATTTAAGGCTGATACAAACAGAACGCGTGGCGGTAGCGTTACAAGATTACTCCAAGAATTTCCAATCCATAATATTATTCATCAGTTTGCAGGCATCAACTTCTGGACATAGGCTTTTTCGAGAAAACGTCGCTAAACATGGCTCTACAACTTCTTCCACCTAGATTTTTCGCAATCTTCTTTATCGGTAGGCACGGCATCCTGGAGGTGGTCTAACACTGCGTATACTTACCGGTGTGCGGTTTCCAGCCTAAAATTATTCGTAATATTTATCAGCTGTCGTTTCTGCATCAGATGCCTATGCGCTGCCCACTGCCACTTTAGCCTGCTATAATCCTTTGAGCTAAGTATGCTGGTTTTTGTTCTTTTACCAATTTCCTAGTTCTGGATTTTATCCCTGAGAGAGATGCCATACGCAGCTCGCTTCATACCGTGCTGAGTGACTTTTTTATTTGTGTATGATACTAAATGAAGTCGGTCATATTGCAAAGCGCATTTTTGGAAATGTGTCTCATAAATTTCACCAATTGTTTGAAACATCGTATAGATGGGCACCCGCGACATGTGATCTCCTGCCGTACAGTTTCCACCACGCTTTGTATGTTTCAAGCTTTAGTGGCAGCTTATGGTAAATGGCGTGTAGCGCGAATGATAATATGACTAGTGAACCGTCGAGCGCGCATTCGAGTTCCAAACAGCGCGCGAAGCAGATCGCTTTGCGGTTACGGTCGTGTGCGTGCAGAGAATCTTTAGACATATCGTTAGTGAGGTTGATAGTGATGTCAAAGGACAGCTCTAGGCTGAGTCGGCTGGGGGTCCTGGCGCCCGCTGCGCTATCCGTGTGCATGGATGCATCGGTGCTGGCAGTGCCGGCCGCAGGCGCTATCGTCTCCACCGTCCTGAAGGAGCTTAGCAAGGCGTTCATGCTTAAAAAGTGAGTGATGTTATTTTTTATGTAATAAATCTCCCGTGACTGCGATGTGGTAATAAGGGTATGGTATTGTTTAATTAAACCCTTATCTACCAGTTCTTTTGCAACGTCGCTTGATAGCATTGCAGCAGAGTTGTGACTACCAATGGCCAAAGTCGAACTATGCCAGGCCTGTCGTAAACATATAAAAGATGTGCATGTTTCCCTCCTTTACAATTAGTTAGTCCCAATCAGCACGTAATATTTTTCTAATAGCACAGAGCTCTTGCATTTAATAAAATGGTACCTATTTTCGCATTCACTTTCCACAAACATTGCAAAACTTTGCAACAAAACATTGCATCCCAACCATCATCAATTTGATCATGCATCAAATTTTGCCCTTCCTCTGTTAAACAAAAAGCTTTTTCTTTAGTGCTCTTATTTTTGTAAGTTTGTATGTACCTACTTATTACGTTTTAAGCAGATCAAATATTATTAAAAAAATATATCGTAAACTATAAATCTATCGAAACCATATATAATATACGCTTAGTAATATAATAAAGAAAGACTCATCGCTTTGGCACATTATAATCATTCAATCAAAGGAAAAATCGAACGGAAGCTTTTCCTGCGTTTGCGCATGAAAAAGTACGTTAACGGCGCGTTGGTTTGTTTGTAAACAAAGTAAGACATTATAAGAACAATATGCTAATGGACTTTATATTATTATACTATTAGCTACCTACGCAATATTTTTTAACTGCCGCCAATGCTCTATCTTACATATTTTAATGTGATTGTAGAGTAATTTAACGAAACCTTTCCAATACCTAATCTCTTTATTTTTTAACTACCAGTTGCCCGTGACTTCGCCCGCGTGTAATAAGCTTTTTACGTCCCACGGTATCTCCTTAATTTTCCGGGAAGAAAGTCAGCCTATGTCACGCTCCAGGTCCTCAACCGAAGAACCGGAGATTGTTCCGTTGCCCTGTTGCGGCATGATTGATGGACCAACCAAAACACTTTCGCATTTATAAAATTAAGTATACCTATGATTGATACAAGAAAGCCCTTGAGACTTGTGTGCGATTTCACTGACGATACAGTCTATATTATATAGAAGCGAGCTGTAATGCCTCGTTGGTCTAGTGGTTAACATGTTTGACTGCGGCTGACGAGGTTCGAGTCCCGGGTCGGGCCATATTAAGTATTGGGTTTTTCTGACTAGAAATTCTCAGTACTAGCCCGGAGATAGGAAGTTGGCGGTGTTTCACCCCCGTGCCTCGGAGAGCGCGTTAAGCCGTCGGTCTCGGTTATTATCACTGACATAATAATAGTCGTTAAAGCCCGCCAACCCGCATTGGAGCAGCGTGGTGGGTCTAAGCTCTAATTCCCGCTCTCCTATGAGAGTGGAGGCCTGTGCCCAGCATTGGGATGTTAATGGGCTGTAGTGGTGGTGGTGGAGCTATAATGTTTAAATGATTACTACAGTAGGTTTAACGATCGTAATTGCCTCTGATGATGTTGGCCAATTTTAATTCTTTCGCTTGGCCAAAATCCATGGTTGCCATAGATTAACGTTTTAAGTTAATCACAAACATAACCAAACAATAGAGACTGTAATGATTGGTGCTGCTTTTAGGAAAAGCACTGCACCCGTAACCATGGAACTAGGAATCTGAGAAGGGGTTAAACTGTCGCCAATAACACTAAAAAGTACCCGTGATGGTACCGGAATCACGACTACGTAACGGTAGAGTTAACTAGGAAAGATTTAATAGGAGCTTCGGTCATTTTTGGTGTTAACATAGTAGGTTTGTTTATTATACGGTACATTATAATAAATAGGCATTAATGAGTAGGTAGAGACAACGGTAGAAAATTCAGTATTTTAAGCTCTCATTAAGTTATTGCCAATATTATTAGATAGTTATTAAAATTGAGACTAAGACATCAGCTGCTATTTTTTTTCATTTTGTTTTCTTTCATGAAACCCTCTAATATTCATATTTTAAGACTCCTTGTACTAATAGTACTATTTAACAAGTATAATCAGTTCTATTGGAAATTACTCAACACTAAGAATAATTAATTTGCAATCCTTCTATCCCGGAGGATAAGGATTGCAAATGGATGGAGGAAATATTGGACTTTAAAAGAGATAATGAAAAGTAGAGAACTAGGATTGCGTTTAAAAAGTAGAGTATTCAACGCTTGTGTCTTACCATGCTTAACCTATGGTTGTGAAACCGGGGCTCTCAATGCGAACCACGAATCCTTTTTATCCCGGAAAATTAAAGAACCAAAAGGAACCAAAAAAACCTCAAACCATGCAGACGAAGTCGCGGACATCCGCTTGTTTCATATAAGTCGACAAAAATTCCGCTGGGTAAGAATTATCATAATCTCGTTATGAGATGAATCATTGAAATTGTGATTCAAACGCACGTAAATACTTATATATTAGTACGTATAGCTGACCCGCTCCAGCGGAACCTATTTAACCTACAGTTCTAAATCTACCTATTTACATATCTGCAATCTACATAAGTACTGTTATCATGAAAATTAAATTAAGTATTTTATAAGGAGATGTTAACGTGATTGCTGAGTATAATTTATGAACAAGCCACTCATTAAGTAGCTGCATGGTCGTATTATTTATATCAGCTTAGTACTAATATATACATACACAATGACATGATTTACATACATTACAATAAAGCTTCCAGCATGATCCTATAATGACCTATTTGTGAAGAAATCTTCGACATATAGACGACAGTCGACATGTTAGCGTTGACTCAACATACTGTTTATTTAGATTGTATATATAATGATGTTCGGGTCTGTGGATTTAAGATTTTTTTTGGCGCCGCCAAAGTCCAAACTGACAGCTGCTTTCATATTATAAGCTTCTGTTGATGTCGCACAGTTATGACTCGTTGGTCTAGACTCTACAGGTTAGTTCGTTCGACGTAGTGGTTATATTCTCTTTGCGTTCGACTTCGGATGACGACATCGTGAGTCGTTTCCCGGGTAAAATCAAGTAGGTACGGTTAGGTATTCTATACTTCTAACACGTAGTTTAGAAGTTTGATTGAAGTGAATTACCCACGGGGGTAAGCCACCGCCAACATAAATAATTATGCAGACTCCGCTTCAATCCACAGTTTCAGAAACTTCAATTCGCTTCCTTGTTTCTGATTCGCATCGCTAATATTAAATGGAATGCACTTCCGGCTTCCGTTTTCCCCAAATATTTGCGTCATCATAATAAATTCACTTTCAAACCAAGCACGGCTCAGACAGACAGACATAAGGATAGACACGGGATTACATATTAATTTCTAAAGCGTTTAAATGTTCCTTAAAAAAAGTTTCGTAAAAAACTACATACTTAGCTTTTTGCATAGGTGTGTCTTAAATATATTCAACAATGCAGTGTGCATTTGTAATTGCAATCAATTCAGACCTCACTATTTACAATACAAGCCTCTACGCGTGTATCAAGAAAAACAACAGTTTTGCAACAAATAACTATTCAAAAACGGTCGACGTTAAACGTGCTTAATTGGATGTAATACTAGGCTTTTTATACCATTAATCATTTAAGGGGTACGCTTAGCGCACAACATTTTGTATGGAAAGCCTCAGTCTAATTTTGGCATAGTATACATTTGCCATTTTTGGCATTCAGTTTTTAATTTATTTCAATTGTAATGTATTTCGTTGACCAAATTTGTATTAGATTACCATAGATGAGCATAGAGCATAGATGGATTACATTCCTTAAAACATGGACTTTTTGTCCCGGCAAATCAAAAAGTTTTTACGGGTTTTGAAGTTGTTTTTATGTGAAGTCTCGGGCGACGATTATTAAAATAAAAGCTAATAAAAAACTGTTTGCAGATTACGTGACGTGAAATTTTCTAGCGCACTCAATGTCCGTGTAACTACGTCATACTATACCGCGCATACTAGCACGACAGGATAATAAGTCGGTGCCCTCTGACGCAGAAGTTTTCTTACATATGTACTATTACCTATTTTTACCCCGTCCGGTGCTTAGGTAGTTTGATTTAGCTTTTTAAAGAAGAAAATCGCGCTACCGGCCGCATACGCTAAGAATTGCTCTAGGTATCGCCTTAAGTAAGAGAGTGTAACCAAATGTGACGAAACGGCGTGACAAAATAGATACGGACGACTACCTGACTTCCTAATGCGGTGCCGGTGGGCAAAATGTGTTGCGTGACGAAACTCGGTCGGAGGTCGCTGCGGAGGTGGCACCAAGGCCACTCGGCCTCTTGCATCCACCACTCGACGATACAGGCTGGTGGAGTGGTGTGTTGTGTGTTATAGGCCTTTATTAATAGACCGATATCAGCTAAGAACAGATTCTCAAGTACCGGTCCCAATACCGGTCATATGCAAAGATTGACCTTTACTTGAGATTTCTTTTTAAATTTAAAGACTAGCGCTTGGCTGCAAACAGACTTGCTGGAAGTAAGTAGTGATGCAGCCTAAAGTAGAGCGCGCTTGCCTAGAAGCTGCCTTTTGGTTGATTAAAATTAATAAGAAGAAATCAAGAAAGATTGAAATTAACACAAACACACTACGGACAAGAAAATTCGCCTGGCGCTAAGTACTCCCGCTTATATGAAGCCGCACACAGTAGCGCGATGGGACAAAACGTCGTTCGACTCCGACGCCGATGTTTCGTGTCTGGTCCCTTGTCCCCTGTGCTTTATGTCTCAGGGAACAGGGGTTTGAATGAATTAATTTTTGTAAATTAATTCATTTATTAATTTCTTATATTATTGCTCTGGCAATGGTCTCGAGGAAGGTTTCGGCCGTAGATATTAAGAAGGTAACAAGAAGACAGACACGCTTTCGCTTTTATTTGGATTTATAACTTTATATTATGTGGTAGAAATAGTTCCAAAAGGGTCGGAGGGCCTTATTAATTTTACAGGTTAGCCCGCTACCATCTTAGACTGCATCATCACTTACCATCAGGTGAGATCGCAGTCAAGGGTTAACTTGTAGTGGAATAAAAAAAAAAGGTAAAAGTTAAGTAGATGGAGCAGCTACTTTGAATACTGTTAGGTCAATTATTAATTAATGTACTTGACACATTTTATATTGATTAGTCTTACAAGGTTTGAAATAATTAACATTTGGATCTTTTTAATAGGCTTTTTGTTGACAACATGGTCCAGTTCATGGTTATAATAATCAGATTTTTATTTAGATAAGAAAGTTGCGTAATACGAATTTTTCTCACATAATTATTCTGTCAGTTGTAAACATTTAATGCCTGAGCGAATTATTGTATCCGTAGGCCACAGAAGAAAAATAAAGATTTCCTATACGAGATACGTTCTTTCCTATACCGGTCATCCGACGGAGACTTCTGTGTGCCCAGTGGGAGATTTTCTTCCCATTCGATCACGACAACGTTAACTACGATTTGAATAACTCCTACTCGGCCTCAGAGCTGGACGAATTTTTCACGATAATTCTAGACGTAGGTCGTGCAGGCTAGTTGCCACCCTATACCGGCAAAAATGTAGGTACTGCCAAGCCATTTAAGGTTTCCATTCGATGCCGTATAGATTAGGGGCATGGGTTTAATATAACTGTCTTACCCCTAACAGGTTAGTCCACTACCATCTTAGACTGCATCAGGTGAGATAAGGGCAGTTAAGGGCTAACTTTTTAGTGTAGGTACGAAGGTGTACTTAAAGAGTCTGAAATTTGTATGGACGTCGCGGTCCACTGGAAGGACCAAGTTTAATCGATTTACAGTCAGTAAGACTCGCATAAAGTAACTCGACTATAAGTAATGAATTAGAAAAGTGTTGTTTGTGATGACATGTAACTATTGTCACATGTCATTGCCCCGAACTGCCGGCGAAAGAAAATTGCATCTTATAATATATGAGCAAAACGTAGTACTTATTCACGTCTTTGTTTGCAATTCACTGTTTTCGTTAAACGTTGAATACGTACTACGTTGAATACTGTAGACGGGCTGTTACACAAAAAAAGTACAGACGCAGATGCCATTATATTTCATCATGCATAAGTCTTTCATACAATGTTCAAAAGCAGTGGACAGGCAGTCCTTTAGCTCAAACTTGTTTCGTGACAGGTTTAATGTCA
Source organism: Erebia aethiops (assembly GCA_923060345.2). Classification (NCBI taxonomy): domain Eukaryota; kingdom Metazoa; phylum Arthropoda; class Insecta; order Lepidoptera; family Nymphalidae; genus Erebia; species Erebia aethiops. The sequence continues at coordinate 5,154,983 of OV281079.1, read as the reverse complement.
AACATGAAACAAACAGGTTTCTGGACGATGGAACCCCGGATGCGTGGAGACCCTATAATCATTGTGCACCCATTAAATTTCAATACGGTGCGACAGAGACGGCACATTGCCCATATTGATGTTAGCTGATGACCCTGGAGTTGCTTCTGTTTTGTCAATATTGAACATGAACAAACGTAAAATTCGTATAGTGACTTGAATCTTGATCATAATATCCGTGTAGGTATTTTAGATACAAAAGTGCACAATACTGAAGGGCATCAAAATCATATTCCGCAAGCGTATATTTATAGTAATTGAACACTTAAAAGTGAAGTTAGCTCGAAATCTAAAAACATCTATTATTATTATAAAATAATATGCCCAAATGTATATCTACAAGGAACACACACATACACCTACCTACACATGCACCCTCAATACAATATATGTAAAGCTTCATGTATGTATACTGTATAGATGAAAAGTGAAAACGCGGCAAATCGCCTTTTTCACCCCTATCGTAAATAACGCTTTTTTAAAACAAAGCTAAAAAAAGGGAGACCCGTACTCGTCTTCTGCGAATGTTTCGTAATGAAAAGACGTGAAAATGAGCTAAAAAGTTATCGAAACACTTGTGCAATAATAATACCTACTTGCAATTTTGTTGGATTACTAAGTACTCGTATATAGAAACTGAAAAAGAAAATTTATTTAACCACGACCGATAATGAAAACAAAAAAGGTAACATGTAACCTATTTAAAATGTAGTACATGCCATAACTGTGACAGATAACTTTGTAATAGTGTGTATTTCACAATCAGTCAATACTCCACATAGTTAATCACCCATCACCGGCTTAGAAATTGTACTGCTCTTTTGAACCGCGTCGCGGCGCGTTTAATTCATTAGGTTTTATATTCCGTCATTGTTTTCCACTCATAATACGATGTCCTAAGTTTTCAACATAATAATTATTAGTATCAAATCAAGACGTTTGCTCGTCCAAACCTTACATACTTCCATGTACTAATATTATGAAAGTGTCTGTCACGAAAGTCTGTCTGTCTGCTAAGTAATCTGTCACGGCCTATCTTTTCAACCGATTTTGATGAAATTGCAAAATTGTGTCGTGCAAAGTGCAAACGTTTGCCTGGTGGGAGGCTTCGGCCGTGGCTAGTTACCACCCTACCGCCAAGCGATTTAGCGTTCCGGTACAATGCGGTGTAGTAACCGAAGGGGTATGGGTTTAATATACCTGCCATGCCCCTAACAGGTTAGCCCGCTACCATCTTAGACTGCATCATCACTTACCATCAGGTGAGATCGTAGTCAAGGGCTAGCTTGTAGTGGATTAAAAAAAAAACGTCGCGGGTTGCTGCGACGCACTTGCCAGTTGCCGCTCTATGTGTGATACCTCAGTAATGTTATGCGCTTTAAAACGCGCATAGCTAGGAAATGTTGCGACAAAACCGGGAAAAGTTAAAGGCAAGCTAACTATTCCGAGGCCCGGTATATAATGAAACTTACAAGTATAAATCTTTTTTCGAATAGAAGTAATGTCAAACGTCACTTCCGCCGAAATGGCCTGCATGATAAAAACCTTATGTCATGTCCACTCATTTCTAATAATGGATTCCCGCGTAGGTACTCGTACATTATAAGTTTTACTCCAACCGTGCGTAAAGGCACCAATTAAATAATAGTTAGGTACTGCGGTTAAGGTACGCACAATTATTTTTTGTTAGCAGACAGGTAAAATGGACCATTAAAACAACATCAGTTTTAATTGGATTTACAAAATAAGTACTATGTTTATGGAAACTACCGCATACGTGCAAAGATTCCTGATGAGTTATTTATTTAACTCTACTTGTTTATTTTTCAATATTTTCAAGCATGACCATTATTGTAATTTATTGCGGAAGTCAGTAGAGTATACACGTCAAAAGAGTAGGCACAGTTAAAAAAGATAGTCCGATCTCTTTTAGGCCAAGAAACACAAGACAAAAGAACAAATTTCTTGTAATACGAGTATGTATGGTCTCATAAAATAACCATTGCGAATGAAATTCTTATAAGACATTTCTTACAAGACACAAAACATTTTCTAATAATGCGCAATAGTAGGCCTTGCCTTACTAGTCATTCTATACAGACCAAAAATTAGAGATCTGTATGAGAGTGCAGTAGAGCAGTATGTGGCCTAAACAGTTGTATGAAATTGTGGCATCTGTATGGGAGTCGACTGTCCATCCACTAAAAGGATAATAGTTATGTTGTGTTCACTAGCTATAAATGTACCAGATATATTATTTTTACGTAATATTATTACAGAATCCGGATAGGTAAAATAAAAATTTATATGTAGTCTAAATAAATTTTGCGATCCCATCTCCTAAAGTTTCCATAGGTACTTAAATAATGAATAATAAATTATTGATATGGAAATTTTAGGAGTTTGATTCGCAGAATCGTTTTGGCCGTTATTCATGTTCTTATTTTCTGAATAATGAGGTAAGAATGAATACCTATCAATGAAAACGTGGGGGCAGAGACTTCTTGATAAACATTTGCGGCGACCGGTTTTTGCGTAGTAAATAATCACGCGTGACACGCGAATGTAAAATCGGTCCTTAATTATAGTATCGTCGTTGATCGTAGTACATACTTACAATTGGTATTTATAGATAGATATTGTAGAGATTGTATTGTGGGACGCAATACATTGGCCCCGTGTCATATCAGGGAGACAGCATAGATTTATTGTTGGGTATTAATTCTCTCACAAAAGTGGTACAGTGGTTTGAAGCTAATAGCCTACTCCTCAATGGAAAGAAGACAAAGTGTATCAAATTTACATTACCTAATGTCAAACAGGTAAAAACCACTGTACAACTTGATCATGAGGAATTAGATTTAGTGGATACCGCTGTTTTTCTCGGAATAACGTTAGATGCTAAACTCCAAGGGGCCATCACATAAATGACTTATCGAACAGGCTTAGTTCTGCTGCATACGCGGTTAAAAAGATTCGCCAGTTGACAGATATATAGAAACGGCGAGATTAGTTTATTTTGGTTACTTTCACAGCATTATGTCATAATATTAATATGGTATATTATTATGGGATAATGCTGCTGATATTAATTCTGGTTTTGTGCTGCAGAAGAGGGCTGTTCGAGCCATATATAATATGGGACCAAGAGAGTCACTCGAGATAAATTTAAAGAAATTAATATAAACACATTGATAAATTCAAGAAGAAAAGTGATTGTCATAATGTCAATACTAGAAATAAAAATAAGCTTGTAATGCCTGCTTCTAGGCTTAGTAAAACTAGCAATTCATTTGTTGGAAACAGTGTCCGCTTCTACAATAAGCTCCCAGAAGACATGTTGAAGATGTCTCTGAATAAGTTCAAAGTTAATGTAAAACGTAAACTCATTAAAAAATCTTATTACCATGTAAAGGATTATTTAAATGACAAGGAAGCTTGGCAATGATTTTCTCTAATGGCCTGATAGTTCCTTAGTTAAGATGATTGTGAAATGATGATAATGAAAAAAAAAACCCCCGGCTGAGTTTGTTGTGGGCTCTTCTCAGACCCGGGCGCGTTTGGAACCCTCGTAGCTTTAGTTTAAGATGTCGTACTGATTATCACCATTATATTGTTACTCGTATATGTTATAAATAACTGAACGCCAATAAGTGTAGTATACCTACCTACCTAAATTGAATAAACGTTCTTTGATTTGATTTGAAAAAAAATCACCTTTTTTCACACCAAAAGAGCACTTTTCTGCTTAAATTCAATGAAGAAATTTCATTTTTTTACTCGTAAAAATACGTAGTTTAGTCAAAACACAAATTAATTAAAAATTCAATAGTTATTTTTTAAAAGAAAATAAATAAAATTAAAAAAAATTGCATTGAATAAAAACAGATTTGTCGACGCGAAGGTTTCTACCTCAAGTTTACGTTTTATTTGACTCTGTTATTTTTCTCAATTAAAAATTAAAAAATAGATTATTATCTAATACTTCAAGTGTTACATAGTAAACGCTCCTAGTGCAACTGGTATAGTGATAGGACAATTAATTATAATTTATGTATTGCGGGACAATTATATTTATCTCAGCCCGTATGTACATACAATACATATTTGAATCACATTAACTACTGATTATCTGGTTGTTACGAGCGTACGAAAACGTGAGCCAGTTCAACATTCTCACGCAGATCTCAAGGGAATGGAATATTTATAATATATTTTTCTTCATCTATGTGGGTTGTTCTAAGCTACTGAACACTTACTTACTGATAATAGATATTATGTTAGCGTCTTCCAAAAGACCTTTTAAAAACAGCTAAGCTGTGTGTCCGGGGTCGAACTATCGATAATTCAGGAGCGTCGTCTACAACTTATTGTCACTCTTTAGACTACTTCCAAAGAAGGCGCAGCCCCCAACCATCTCAGGGAATTTAAATCCAGAGCCATTTAAATCTATAATGTGACGACCTCCGTGGCGCAGTGTTGAGCGCTATTGTCTTAACGTGCGGAGGTCCCGGGTTCGATCCCCGGAAGGGTCAATTTGGGAATTTATAATTTCTGAATTTTCCCTGGTCTGGCCTGGTGGGAGTCTTCGGCCGTGGCTAGTTACCACCCTAGCGGCAAAGACGTGTCGCCAAGCGATTAAGCGTTCCGGTACGATGTCGTGTAGAAACCGAGTAGGGGTATGGGTCACTTGCCATCAGGTGAGATCGCAGTCAAGGGCTAACTTGTAGTGGATAAAAAAATCTGTATTTATATTATTTATTGTACACCACAAAAACAAAAGAAACAGACAACAAACATGAGAACGTAGGTACAATAAGGCGGTCTTAAGGCTAAATAGCGAGATCTTCCAGACAACCTTATTGATACGGATATGTGTGTTTTTACCACACTACATTTTACATGGTCTATAAAAGCTATTTTTTGAAATTAAATCGACAGCTTTTGAGATAAGCAATAAAACGACGCAAACATAATATTTTGACTGTAAGTTACTTACCTTTGGAGATTTTATTGGTTCTTAACTGAAATTAGCACTAGTGGTTCGCCCCGAACTGAGACCTCGCGGCGCCATCTATTGACATAACTGTGAAGTTCTGTTAAAAATACTGACGCTCATTAAAAATTAAATAATTTCGTTTCCTTACAATGTTTATCTAATTTTAGTATTTGTTGTTCAAGTACAGGATATAATTGAAATAATTGATCAAGTTTCAGGCTCATCCTTTCAGAAAATTTAGAGTTCTGAGGTCATCTTTGGACGTTAGAAAATCACCACTTTGAAAGCCCCCCATTTCGTCAATTTTGGGGGAAAAATTAAAAAAAAAAAATTCTTTCGACTCTATTCCTAATTATCTTTAAATCTTTATACCGCAACCCTATTTAACATTATAAAAAAAATTTTACTTCGCATTCGCTTCTATGAGAGCCCCCCTGAAATAAAGATTTTTATTATTTTTTAAGCCATATTCGGCGGGAGGCCATTGGTTTACATATTATATCTAAAGCTGAAGTAATTGCGTTCAGTAATTCAGAAGTTATAATGCTCTGACAGACGGACGGACGGAGGGACGGACGGACGGACAAGTGCCAATTCACCCAAGTAGACTCAGAGACCTTCGCTTCGCTCGGTCAAAAAGATTAACGCGCCTGCACTTGTTATGTTTAAGTAATTAGTTTATTATTCACCCGATTTGAACCCATCTCTTTTTAACGTCTCATTTAAAAATAAATATTAATTTGCTCCCACTGTATCATACAAGACTTCTCTGCCACAGTAATTTTATATCATTTCTTCAAGTTATAATTTTGCTATATCATCATCATCAGGTAAAGCTATAATTTCGGGGAAAACCGCGGTCAAATTATTACTCATGTAGTAATGTCCATTGATTATGTTAACGGTCCCGTGATACGGTTAATGGAACTTCTTAACAAGGCTTGAAATATCGCAAGGGAACGCTATAACACTGAGCTACCAATATCTAAAAGTGTCTTTACTAATTACTAGACTAGGTATTAACTGACTAGATGATCGATGTGACTTAGGTTTTAAAAATCCCGGTGGAACTATTTGATTTAAAAAAATGTTGTATCCATTTGAGATAAATAAATTTTGCTTGCTTGAAAAGTACCTACTTACTTAATCAGAATCTCAAGAGTGACATGAACAATGCAAATAATATTGTTGTAGATCAATTTGTCCATTACGGCGTAATTGGAACACGAACAACATACTTTCGCATTCATAATATATTATGTTACCTATTAATAATGTAATAGGTTGAATTTATCAATATCAAATAAAGTGGGGAAAGCGCGTTAAAATTGCAAATGAGCATAAACAATTATTCATCACGCATTTTTCTACCTACCGCATGTAATACTTCCGCGGAAAACGCACTATATACTTACTTACTGTAATATTGAACGATTATAATGAAGAGAAAAATCCCTTTATAATGATGGTATTAAAAGGTACCACTGTGCAAAATTTAGCTTTCGCAGTAGGGATTCAGCAGGCCCGTCTGGGCTGAGCCTTTTTGAGTCAGTGAGTGAGCGAGTATTTTTAAGCTATGTAAAGATTGGTACCTACTTAGTTCGTGCTATAACTCGTTTGCAATTTCTTTTTCTGAATACAAAGGCTGACTGGGAGATTCCGTGGAGATTCCGCTAAGTCCGTTTTAAGTTAAAAAAAAAGGAACCCTAAAACATATTATAAAGAAGAAGAAGGAGGAAAGAAGTCTATCTGTCCGTCTATTGACCACATCTAATTTGATACTAAGCTGTAATGTTTAAAATCAAGCACAGTTAGTTTTTAGCACTTAGCTTGACCACCAAATCAATTTATTTATTTAGCAAATCATTTAAGTTTATTTATACAAGAGCGTATGAACATCGTTGCTTAAAACAAACAATATTTAAGTAAATGGAAATATTTGTTCCAGATGGTTCCATGGAATTATGTCGGCGAAAGAGGCAGAACACTTGATGATGGAGAAGGGGAGGAATGGATCGTTCCTGGTGCGAGAGTCGCTCACTCACCCCGGGGAGTACGTGCTCTCGGTGCGCGTGCGCGGCCGCGTCAGCCACGTCATGATCCGAAAACAGGTAACTGTAATTAGGTATTTATATCTGTCACCGTAAGATTGTAAAATCCGTTAGATTATAATCTAACGGTTTCTATCCCGCGAGATTATAAACTGTCGAAAGATTGTGAACCGTTCAATGTTCTGAGTATTAATTTATGAAATATTTATTGTTTTTACGTTTTCTTGTACAGTTCGCGCGCGAGTTGAATGCAGAAAAAATGTAAGTGTTACCATAGATTTACTCTGCATTCAACTCGCGCGCGAACTATAGGTTAGGTTAGGTTTTGACATGAATATTCAGGTAGTGCCCGGCCGCAGTATGTTACGGTTCACAATCTGTCGACAGTTTACAATCTATCGAGATAAAAAACGTTTAATAATCTAACGGTTTTTACAATCTTACGGTGACATATCCAAACCTGCTTGGATTTGTGAAATATCTATACTATATTATTAGAACTGAATTATGTCTATACCTCACCAATCATGATTCATGACATGACATGATTTACATGACTGTGATGCCACAGTGAAGCATGAACTTCAAATTATAACAATATCTAGATGATGCCTCAGATTTTAAAGGAGCCTATGCGCAATTTATCTGTGTTCCAAATGTACCAAAATCGGTTGAACGGATGGGCCGCCAAAAGCTGGCCGTAGTAGACCGGCACACTCAATTAATTTTCCAAGATAATACTAACAAAAGTTTATGGAGTTTGATTGATCGTGCCCACTCTGTACCTAGGTACATGATCACGCGATACTTACGTTGTAGTACTAGAGCATATTAATGTTTGGTAACTAGCATTTTAAGAATGTTTGAATAAATAATGAATGTTTGAATGTTTGTTTGTTGTTTCAAATAGCATTCTTTTTTATGTATTTATAATATTCAATGCAACACATATTCTTAAAAAAATATTATTAAAGTTCAAATAAACTATGCTAATTCAAATATATTCAAATTTTCTTAAAATGCTAGTTACCAAAATACTATTTTTTTCTTAACCACAATCAGAATTCACAACGGAAATTATTTTTGTCTTGATAGTGGTCAAGAGAAAAATCAGATGGTTCATGGAAAAAATAATAGGTATGGCGTTTAACATATAAATTAAACAAACTTTTGCAAACCAAACTTTATTTAACTTTTGGGGGGAAAAGCTAATTGTTCTGAAAGAAGATACAAAAATCTCGAAAAAAGCACCTGGCAATGCTTCATTGATACAATATACAATACATGTATCACACACAAATACGTTTACTACAAATTTATTAGTAAATATGGAAATAAACTAATTAAAGAAAGATTAAAACTAAGTTACTTAAAACTACTGGAGAGCAATCATAAAGGGCAGACTGTTGTACCTACGTAGTAGTACCTTGGATAGCGTTTCGTACGGTTTGGTACGGTTACGGAAATACGGTGTCAGTATTAGAACTATTCCGTGAAGGAATAATGAAAATACTATAATCACTCTATAGTACCTACTAAGATCAAGTCAAAACTTCTAACTATTATTCGTTGAAATGAAATAATAAAAAGAGTTTTTTGACCTCACAACACAATAGGTATTATTACTTACTATCTATCGTAATCTTGCATACATAAATGAAGGAAAAGTCTAATAACTACGGTCCGTACAGGAACTAAAATCTAGAGCATTTCTGTAGGGGTTGTATCCATTAAAGCCTAAATATATGGTTGGGAGAATTAAACTAATGTAGTGTGTAACTGTAACAAAGAAAACAAAAAATTAGAAGTGTAGATAAATTTGAAGAAGCATGCCGTGTAGGAACCGATTAGGAGCATGGGTTAAATATTTAAACTGCCATTCCCCTACATAGGTTAGCCCGCTACACTACCATCTTAGACTGCATCATCACGTAACCTCCGGTGAGATTGTAGATACAGGCCAACTTGTAGTGGATAAAATAAAAAATGTATAAATGGTCCTAGTTTATACTTCAGCTTCGTATTCGAAGATCCGGAAAGAAATGCCGAAGTTCTCTGTGCTTCGATTCGCGGCAGGGCAATTATATTGAGAAAAACACAATTTCTAAATAGTGGTGGGTCAATCATCAAGCAGTTGCAAGCAAGCAGCGTTCTGATACGATGCCTATTTAATAAACGTTACAATCGGACATTTGTAAAAAGGTGACATACTTATTTGTTAAATTGTACGACATCTACTGTTTAATACACGTTTAAACGTCGGTCCTGCGCCTAATCTCATTCTGGTCGTGTTGAATTATAGCCCCATCGGATTATGAGAGTGAATCTGTAGTAGCAAAAAGGTGAAACATCACTTACTTAAAAAAAAAGGAAAGGTTCAACATGCGTGCCTCATGCCCTGTAGACAGCCGCAAGGGTGGCACGGCGTCGCGGCCGCCTACAGAGAGACGAGTTGTCCAAGAGAATTCTGAAAAAATACGTTAAATATTATGTAATTTTCAGTAGCAAGGAAGTGAAACTGAAAAAAAGAGTTAAATAATGTAACTACTATTTTAGGGAAAAAACGTGCATGTGCTATGTTATCTAACAAACACCAAGTGCTTGATAAATCAAAATGGCCGACCAACTAGTATTTATGAGGAAGACTCATAGACCAACGAAACATGACAAAAATTTCTATAAAGATATTATACAATTAATATTATTGTTGTAGACTGCAGTCGTCGTCACCAGATAGACATAGATCTCTCTTAGGAACTGCCACAAGCCATGGTCATATTGTGCCGCCTGGGACTATCCGCGTAAAGAGACGCAGGGAGCCGCCCGATGCTCTTGGTCTGCTCAAGTCCGTCTGCCAACGACTAATATGTCCAAGAATCAACAAAATTACTGTATAAAAATAGGTCTATAAAGAAAATGCCAAACTTACATTGTTAGGCACATAATGCGTATTGTTCCGTGTGCGTGCGTGAGTGGTCGCGAATTCAGCGCTGAAGCAGCTGAATGTAACGTTGGATGCATCGTAGCGTCATTGCAGCGCTGCAGCGAGCTTCGGGGCGGCCGCTGACGGGGTCGGGTCACCTGTGCAGCAATATTTCACATTATGCAATAATATATAAGCACATTTAACACGTGCTTCGAGCGTGCAACCATCGCTCAAACTTATATTCGCGAAAGATCCTAAAATGTTCCAACACTTCTCACTAAACATGACGTGCTTCGCGCGTGCATCCATCACGTTCGCCAAAAATTACCGTAAATCTACAACTACTGTCACCGAACTAAATATAACTAAATAAACTCGAGAAAATACTAAAAACCACGTGTGGAAATACGCAGGGCAGACAAAGGGAAGGTATGGTTACACAAAATGGCGGACTCCGCGTGCCTTTTCAATATAAATACGACCAGAAAGTTAAAAAAAAACGTGGAAAGCGTCGTGAAAACTCGCCAATAATAATATTTCAACCTAAAATGTTCCTACACTCACCCCGTCAGTGGCCGCGTGGTCTCTTGGAGGTGTTCGCTCTGTCGCCGACGTAATACTATGAAAAAATTAAAAAAAATATTGTTGAATATTTGGAAAATGGCAAATACTATGCAGCAAAAACTATGTCTTCTCAAAATTTGCAGGAGCTTCAGAAATTGGGTTTCGGAAAAAGAGGCCGAATGCGCTCGTCAGGACCTTTTATACCGGAGCGATCGGGGAGGTGGAAGCGACGCGCAATAGTGATGTGATGATAAATTATGATCTATTAAATGATAAGTTATTTACCTTTATCGGTTTTCTTCTACCGATTTACAGCTTACCCCAATCGAAACTACATTTTCTACTACAACCTTTATTGCGATCTTACCTGGCGTGTAAGTGATGATGCAGTCTTAGATTGTTGCGGGCTAATCTAGCAGGGGTATAAATATAATGCCATTTATATTAAGCCCGTACCAGTACCCCAATAAGAAATCGATTATTATTTACAGTACTGAACCGAAACGCTTAATACAACTTTTCTGGTAGGGTTGTAACTAGCCACGGCCGAAGCCTCCCACTCTATAGACCAGTGACTATGGCAATCCCACTGCTGAGCAAAAATCTCACTCTAAAAGTATATGCCATAGTTCACCACGCTGTCAAGTTTAGAATAAACATAATACAACACTGCGAACATTATTCAAATGACGATTTTGACGAGTTTCTAATTAATTTATTCAGGTATATTGTGAATACAGTTAAATTATTACAAAGTTTCGGAAATTATATTATTATATTTAATATGAAATATTAAGTATTAATATTATTATGGCTAATTATACACTATGAGCACTGCCAGTAGTAAATTAACAACACGTAACCAGTGTTTTGATATAAGCTACTTTTTATTGCCAGATATTCCCACGGATTTTTTAAAAAGAAAACCTAAATCTGCACGGTCAAAGTCGCCGGCATTATATTATATAATACATATAAACGATTAATCGGTAAATGATAACTGAATGAGTACGCTTCACATCCCTACGGTAAATTATAACGTCCTTCATTCAACCTTTACATTTGTACTATACTTTCATAAACTTTGTGAAAATACCCACATTTTGGAAGAAACTGTAAGGGTCATCTACACGTTCAAGCGTTATATTGTAATTTCTACTTATGGGCTATTTCACTTTTCTACTTTTTTATTGTATTGTAATTCGAAGCAAAACAATATTTTATTATTTTATTTGAACGAGTAAATATTAAATTAGGTATGTTAGTTGGAGGCAGGTTGGTTTAGGTTTCTTATACAAACCTCTTTGGTACAAACTCCTCCGTGGCCCTAAATGGTCTTTTATGAAAAAAAAGTAAATTTGAGATTGGCTGTGGCTGGCTGTACCGGCTGTTCTTTCTTTGAATTACATTACCTCCGGCGGGGAGGGAATGAGGTACTTTCCACCCGCAGATTAGATATAGAACGGCTATTTTCCGAACATGATATATTATGATCTTTTTTTAATGTAAGTACATGAATGTTCTTAGAGTTCTAGACCAGCTTATTCTAATAGTATTTAATAGATACTCAATATGCAACTGGGAATGTAAATAATAAAGCATGTCTTACCTACTACTGACTAATAGTAAATAGATACTTCTTTTAGTAATAGCGGAAACATTATCCCTTTGGTGTACATAAACAGAAAATACTCAATTGAGAATAAAATACTACTTACTATCAGGTGTATAGACGCCTTAACAAAGAACATTCCAGCTAATGCCTCAGCGCTTTGTTTATTATATCAAGCTACCTTCAATTTACCAAGGTGATGAATGTAAGTACCTAATTTCTATTTATGTATAGCTAAGTAATGCCCGCGACTTCGCTCGCACTGAGTAAGGTTTTTAATGAGGTACCGCGGGAATTCTACATTGGGTATACAGGTTCTTAGATAATATTTATTCTGATACTAGCTGACCGGCGAACTTCGTACCGCCTTAGTATGCAAAATTAAATGTATATTTTTCAATATTTCTGAGAGATATTCTTAATATTTTTTTCCGTAAGAACCTTCTCCTAATAATAACAAATACAACAAAAAAAGAATTAGTGAAATCGGTCCAGCCATTCACGCGTGATGCCGTGACCAAGGAAAACGGGTTTCATTTTTATATAATACTAGCTGACCCGGCGAACTTCGTACCGCCTTAGTATGCAAAATTAAATGTATATTTTTCAATATTTCTGAGAGATTTTCTTAGTATTTTTTTCCGTAAGAACCTTCTCCTAATAATAAGAAATACTACAAAAAAAGAATTAGTGAAATCGGTCCAGCCATTCACGCGTGATGCCGTGACCAAGGAAAACGGGTTTCATTTTTATATATATAGATATAAATAAATATAAATATAAATATAAATAATATAATATAATATAATATAATATAATATAATAATATAATATAGATTTACTAAAACATCATCAGGGTTTTTTTAGGATTGAACGTATTCGTAAACCATAAAAAGGTGGGAAAAACTTTGTTCTTGTAGGGAAATGAACGCAATCTTACAATAGTCAGATATATTGTATTATAAACAATGTAAGAATACCTGTTAATGGTTCTGACATGAACAGCAATAATATTTTGCTATTTAAATATATTGTTTCGTGGATGTTCCTTACTGACAAATAAACTACAATTGGTAAGTAGAGTTGTTTTAACCGACTTCCAAAAAAGGAGAAGGTTCTCAAGGAATTGAGAACCTCCTCCTTTTTTGGAAGCATATTATATATATTTTTTGTATATTATATATATTTTTTACCAATGTTGATAGATATCGCCGTGGTTTCTGAATCGAATTTCCATAAAAATTCTCACTCCAAATCCGCAATCCTGATGCTGCTGGTCGCTGCAGGGTACAGAACTCCTTAACCATACGGAGTTTTTCATTTTGATGGTAAATTCATATTGTAGGTACCAAGTCGCGGTTATTCGATTAAACTCTGAGTCCCAACTAGAATAGGGATTTAGTTTTTTAAATATTTAATTCATATTGTACTCGTAGGTAAGCAACGACTTCATACTTAACCCCAAGTCCTGACTCCGCAACCCTAATGCTGCAGCCTGCAGGGTACTGCACTCCTAAGCCGTGGGGATTTAGAAACTGTTGGTAGTGAATTGATATTAAAGGCACCGAACATGGACACCATCATTGAAGTTTGTACTAATGAGTATACCTACACTAAAAAGTTAAAAATAATTTAGATTTCTACACACTATCATACTATTACCTATTCTGTGACACTATGTTGAAGTCAGGTGGGTATAACAGTAGGCAAAGTTAACGCATCGGGCTTTGGAAGTCGGTTTTTAGGAAATAATCTATACTAATATAGCTGATGCCCGCGACTTCATCCGCGTGGAATAAGTTTCTTTGAATTCCCGCGGGAACTCCTCAATTTTCCGGGATAAAAAGTAGCCTATTTCACTCTCCAGGTCCTCAACTATACCCATGCCAAAAATCACGTCGATTCGTTACTCCGTTGCAGCGTGATTGAAGGACAAACCAACAAACAAACTGACTTCCGCGGGAACCAAAAAACCTCAATCCATGCGGACAAATTCGCGGCAATCTGCTAGAAAAAAGAAAGGAAACTAATTTCTAGATCCTAATTTGATCTGGATTGTCGTGATGTCTGTTAGTCACTTTGTACTAGAATTCATATTTTTGTTTCGATTATTCTGATTATTATTATTTTGAAGACGTAAGGAATAAGTAGGTAGGTACTTCAAATAACCATGATGTAAGAGATACCTTAATAAGATACATGTTATGTAGATGTACGAAATAATTACCTCAATTCTTTATTAAGATGCATATTACTGTCAGTAACACCTCTCCATTTATGGTGCTAGGTCGTAATTGAATGGAGTTGATGGTACGCACAGGGACGGACCATTACTTTCTGAGCCCCCAGGCACATCGTGATTTGGATTATAGAGGCCCCTTAATAGATCCTACCAAGAACGAGATGTTGCTCTAAACGAATCAAGTTGCATACAAGTATTTATTTTAGAAATAAACTGAGTAACCTAATTAAATGATTCCTTCATTTACATAATCATTAATGCTAAAATTTTAAACGTCCGAAGGATCATCCATAAGTTGTCTACTTTAATTTTTTGACTTAAAGACTTTGATGTCTTTGTACTTTCTTTTGATCTGTTTAGAAAATATTTAGAATGTTGGGGCCCCCTAGAATTGGAGGCCTTAGGTTATCGCTTCATGTGCCGGGTAATCCGTCACTGGACATGCAAAAACATAAGATAATAATGTGAGCACCGTGGACATAATGTTTTTTGCTCGTTATTATTAATAAAGGCATCCTACGCGTTCGCATTGATTTCTGACAGGCTGTATTGTCTAGCGATCATCACAGTTCTTATATAAATAACTTTTTATAACAACGGTAGTTATAAAAAGCTATTGTTTATTCCCGAGCGAGACATCTAAAAAATCCGAGCATTTTTCATTCACAAGCCAACTTTTAGGGTTGATGATTTCGAATGACAGAGTGTTTTTACATTAAGAATCCGCCAGGCGTTCAGCATATGATTGTATCTTGTTAATGGAATAATAGCACCATTTAACATTTGTTTATCCATCAGCCAGCTGTATGCGTTCAATGCTGGTCTAAAAGGCATAATTCCTTTTCGAGGTTGTGCCGTCACAATTTTATTATGTTAAATTATTTAAAATAAGTTGTAGTTTGCTAGTAGCTCATAATTTTTTTATTTTTCATATTCCACTACAACTTAGCCCTTGACTGCGATCTCACCTGATGGTAAGTGACGATGCAGTCTAAGATGGTAGAGGGCTAACCTGTTGGGGGTATGGCAGTTATATTAAACCCATAACCCTAGTCGGTTTCTATACGGCATCGTACCGAAACGCTAAATCCTCCCACCAGACCAGACCAAAGAAAATTCAGAAATTATAAATTCCCAAATTGACCCTGCCGGGAATCAAACCTGGGACCTCCCACGCTAAGACAACAGCGCTCAACACTACTACGTATAAGATTTCTTAAATTTTAAAACTAATCACCCTATTTAAACTAGTATTTGTGTATCAATTTTATAGTTTTAAGTATATTGCATGGCTGATTGTAACTTGATTACCTTATTACTTCAAACACCGTACTATGTACTTACAATCATGCAAACAAAAATATATTCTATCGTTAAATTCATCTTTGTACTTCTTGGATCAGAATATGTACTTACAAGATATTATAGGGTCGCATAAAGTACACATGTTGCTTTTTCTAAACGAGTACTGGCTAATTTTCTTACCGGCTCGATGTCGTACTCATAACTCATATTATGTTTTCCAAAACTGTTGATAAAGGCGGACTTCATTGAAAAAATAGGCTTTATTTCTTTATTGAAAGAAAGAAAGAAAGAAATCTTTATTCAGGGAGACAAGACAAAAAACAGACTTTATCAGAAGAAAAAAATGGCGAGATGAGACTTGATCCCCAAAATGGTCTTCACTCAGCATGTGCTATACCTGTTAGGATACAGCGCTGATCTTCCGTGAAGCCAGTATGCTTGGACAGCGCCAAATATATATAGGAACATATTCATAAATAATAATATTAATAAATATTAATTCCTCGGTGGAATCCCGTTAAACCGTGACACTTATGATTAAGTAGTCAAGACTCAAGGCTACAATCATGTAAGTATGTTCTCATAATGACTAGATATTTACGACAATCATTAAACCATACTAAATGAAACTAAGGTATTTTATTGACGAAAACCAAAACGATAGAAAAACTGGCAGGTAAGGGTAATAAATCATAATATATTTGCGATCAAGATTTTTTCCCGTAATTTTTCAAGGTCCATGTGAATAACCCTTCTTTTATGGCTCGACATTGGATGTGTGGGTGGGTATGGTTGGTACCTAGATGATTCGCACCGACTTAATAAGTAATCCTGATCATTATAACCGTGACACACTGCAAGGTTCTCTCATTCCGAGAATATGACTAACCTATTTTATGAGATATCCTTTGAATTTTTTTTTGTAGATCGTAGGTAGGTATGTTCTAGCATGATTGTATGCTCGAAAGTTCTAAGAGATTGACGACCTCTATCTACTCGTATGTAGTGCAGGGGTTAAAGTACGTTTTCTGAGGTTTAGTTCAGTCTCAGATGTAATGAAATTTGTTCCCAATGATAATTGAATGAAACTTTTATTAGTTGTATAAGCAACAACGACCTCTACGTACTTGAATAAAATTATCTGTATATTGTATAGTACATTTTGACATTACTCTTCCGTCCAAAAATAAAACCACAAGCCGAAACTGCTTTAAGCTTTAAGTATCGATATAGTGGTTCAACCCGCCCGGAAGTATGACCGCACACCTTTGGACATACAAAAAATAGAATTAAAAAGTTAGGAGCCACGTATTGGATAGAAAATAAGTGTCGCTATTAATGATTTTATTCTTATTCGTATAATGCCTCTTGTAATGAAAGTTGGCCTTCATCGCGTGGCAAGTTAAAGCAGATACCAGGTCTGCAGTATCTTGATAGGATAGGATCCTGATAGGATATCCTTGTCGCCCTATGCCTCTGTATCGCTAAGATAGGTGACCTTGAGACGTGCAATCTGGCATCCATTCAATCCGTGACCTTAGTGTGAATATGTGTGGATTGATAAGTCAGTTTCAGCATAGGTAGGTAATACCTAGGTAAATATTTTGATAATTGGGTATTTGACCACTAGTCAAATCAGCAACTTCTTTTAAACGTCAAAACGCGTGATTTTGTTGAGATTTTGTATGAAATATTGAATTGCGACGTCATCAAAGTGCGACGCACTTTGTTATACTTAAATCGATTGTTTAAAATGGTTATTCAACATAAAAAGTCCATACCTATTACGACTTTTGGGAGATCTTCAATTTAATAATCACAAAATAGTAGATTGTGAACAATCAAGGGACTACATGAGCCATTTCATACCAGATGTTTAGCTTACTAAGCGTAGCGAGGTATGCTATAGAATCGAGTAGAATGACTAAAAATTTTGGATAACCGAATGAGGATATCACGCATACCGATATGAGGATAGTACGGCAAAAATTTAAAAAAAAACTTTAATCCCTAGAGGCTAAATGCTAACTTTAGTCCGCCTACGCTATGCTATAATGACATCTTTTTAGAGCATGAGAGGTGAAAAAATAATTTATTTGACTAGTAGTCAAATTAATACCTAATTCATGGCATCCATTTCGTCAATTTTAAATGATTCAACTTATGATATGTGAAAAATAGATTTTGAGGCTCGTATTGATCTTTTGGTCAATTCGTGTAAAAGTTCTAAGTAAAATCTTCTGTTCAGAAGACAGGCCCATTTCTATAATTATAATGATAAATATCAGTCTACGGTTTCGAGTATCAATTCGCAGTTCACACCGTTCGATGTGCTAAATGTGTGTATTTTAAAACTCTCTTGTTGACATCATTATTTTTGTAATCCGCTAAGTCTTAAGTACAACTTGAGTATAATATACTAAATGATGCCCGCGGCTACGTCCGCGTTTTTATTCCCGCGGGAACTCCTTAATTTTCCGGGATAAAAGTAGCCTCTGTCCTTCTCCGGGATGTAACCCACCACATACAAATCTATTTATATCAATAACCTACAATCTTTATTTTTTATCCACTACAAGCTATCCCTTGACTACGATCTCACCTGATGGTAAGTGATGATGCAGTCTGAGATGGTAGCGGGCTAACCTGTTAGGGGCATGGCAGTTATATTATAGCCATACCCCTTCGGTTTCTACACGGCATCGTACTGGAACGCTAAATCGCTTGGCGGCACGTCTTTGAAGGTAGGGTGGTAACTAGCCACAGCCGAAGCCTCCCACCAGGCCAGACCAGGGAAAATTCAGAAATTATAAATTCCCAAATTGACCCTGCCGGGGATCGAACCCAGGACCTCCGCACGTTAAGGCAACAGCGCTACACACTGCGCCACGGAGGTCGTCAGATCATATATATCATCAAATCGGTTGATGAGATGGACTGTTAAAGAGTAGCAGACAAACAAACAGATAGACAGAGTCCCACTTTCGCGTTTATAATATTAGTATGCAAATGGATTATAGAGCTTAAACATGCATGTAAGATAGAATATGTAAGGGTTTGCAAAACTGGCATGGAGACGAAAGAAAAAGCAACCCTTGCCCAAATTCAGTAAGTAATTAGTCCCATGACTATTGCGAAGAGCTGCATCCCACCCTATAAAGCCAGGGTAAGAAAATCTAGAAATATTTTGTTAGAACTTTTGGGCTTATTGAAATATTATTAAAACATGATGAAATAAAATTTCAATTTGATTTTTTAATTTATTAGAAAAATGTACATATTATTATTATTCAATGACCTTAGTATAAGTTCTAGGCCCCGGTTGGCCCTGGCGTTTGACAAGTTCACATTCGATTATCTCCTCAATGCTGAGACCATTCGATGAGGTCAGTGACCGCAACGGTATTAAGTAAGTTACACGCACATTTTGTTTTAACTCACTCAACACTGGTTTAGATTTTAGTATTATCACAGGGGATCTTAAAGGTGATAGAATGCTATTTTGAATACTTAAATCGTACATGCAATCTGAAACAGGAAAATAGTAGTTAATAGTTAGATATTTAAATACTACACCAAAATACTAGGTAAACTAAATTTGGCATAATTAAACAAGTGTAATAAGAATAGGAAAGCAATAAATTTTATTAGAAATCAACGCTTGAGCTAATAAGTGGTTAAATTTTGTAAGTTTATTACGTCTTTGAGAGGCGATATCTAGTGAACGCCCCGATGAATAGCGTCAGTTTTTATAAGTAAATCCATAAAAGTATCAGATTTTTTTCATTTTTGGTAACCATGACGCGTCTATGAGAGGCGATAACCGATAAGTAATCAATTTCCCAGCCGCATGCCCATCCCACCCTTCAAATACTGAATCAGCCTTCCTAGCGATAGTAACTAAAAGTACAGCTATCTCTTAGTCTATATTGAACTGCGAAATGCGAATGCAAACACCATTATTTGCGAAGTTCATCCAACTTTTGCGACTTGAGTGTGAGCGGGCAATATAATGCACGACTTACTTTATTTATAGAATTCATGGTTCTCTTAATAAAAGCAGTTTTGTTTTTAAAAATTACGTAGGTATATTACAGCAATTTTTTTTGTATATTTTTTTAATGGTATTATTATAGCCCAAATGATTAATGGTATGGTATAGATTTAAAAAATCAAATGGTTAAAATAAGCCTACTCGTATTACGATGATATTATGTGGTCGAAGTGAAGTTATAAAAAATATTTTAAATATAGTCCATGCTAATGTTATTTAAAATGCGAAAGTATGAATGTCTTTTTGTCTGTTTGTCTGCTACGCTTTCATGGCCGATCTCTTAAACCGCGCGACGGCTATCTTTTAGTCTATTTAATATAATATAATATGATATTATGTTATAGACCATTCTATCTATTCTATCCCTGTGGAAATAAAAAACCTTAATTCACGTGGACCATGTCGCAAGTTTTATTTATGTAGTAATAATTAAATAATATAAGATTAGACAAACTCGAACTCAAATGTTTTTTATTCAAATAAACTTTTACAAGTGCTTTTGATTTTAAATCGTTGAGTGAATCTACCGCTGGTTCGTAATACCATACGAGTATGTATATCCAGCAAGAAACTCGGTGGTTGCTCTTTCCAATCAAAAATTAGGTATGTCGTTATTATGAAACAAGTAACTGCAGGCCCGCGCACACACGACTATAATACACACGGTGCTGCTCGCTAGTTCTTTGAAGTTCTTTCCTTCTTTATTGAACTTGGCTTTGACACGCTATCGCGTGTCTTGATTTGTAACTAAGTTGTTGGCTAGGCAGACATTGTCCTGCCTTGAACCTAGAACCCGATTGCAGTCCCCGTAGGTCCAATAATCCATACTTATATCCTTATGTATATTATAAATGCAAAAGTGTGTTACTTTCACGGCCCATGTGTTTAACCGATTTTGACGAAATTTGGTATAGGGATAGGTTTTTATCCCAGGGAAGGACTTAGGCTACTTTTTATCCTGGATATCTAAAGAGTTAATCAAACAACCTAAATCCACGCGGATGAAGTCGCAGGCATCATCTAGTTATGAATATAAACCATCCTTGGACCCGCTCAAACATACCATAAAAATTCCATCCAAATGGGTCAAGCGTCTCTGAGTTTTAGCGAGACTAATGTACAACAATTCATTTTTATATTTATGAGAAGCCTTCTCGAGATCGATCTCACGTGCGCCCACAGATGACTGCATGGTCATTAATAAATAAAAATGTACCTGAGAACGACTATTTGTAATGCAGATAAACTATTATTGTCGTTAAGGAAACAGCGGATAATTACGATAATAATATATACGGATCATGTAAATTGTAAACAATTGATAGTAATTGTTATTTATAGTTTCTAAACAGGATTGCTAAAATGTTGCGTTTTCCAGCGTGAGTATCTTTTTACTTATGTTCATCTCTTTTTCTTGTTCATCTTATCTTCTTTTTCACACACACACACACACACACACACACCTACTCTAATAGTTCACACACTTTTGCATATATAATAAAACTATGTTAAACATTATGTTAATTAAATAATTATCTATATATGTTGTAATTTTATTAACTCTTTTAGGAGGGAAAGTCACTGCAGCCTAAACCACAGGGTATCCTACATTAGGCTACAGAGACCAACCACACACTGTATTGTATTCCTAAGTCTTACTTTTGTAAATTTTGTGTGAAAATAAAAATTTTATTTTAAATTTTATTTATTTATTTAATTTTTCCATGTTTAAATTATTAATAATTTAAATATGCAAATAAAATTATTTGTGCAATTTTTTTAAAATTCAAATAAAATTTTATTAGTGCTTTTGAATCGTCAAATGATTCACTAAGTAATGACCTCTAATTCAGAATACTATTCCTACCGAGAAGAATTAGCAAGCAGCTTGGCGATTACTCTTTTTTTTTTAAGTTTATATTATATCCTACAATATATTTATCTATCAAATCTATTACACATTGTAATAAATCATCAGCGGAGCTACAGCTGGAAGCTCTATGCTATAATAGTGACGCTGAATGTAAGAGTTTATGAAACTAGCCCTGAATGTGGATTTCCGTGTGTGCATTTTCATTCTGAAAGTAAAGGGGGCGGTGACTGAAGGGGTGGTTTCATATTGATAAGAGTGGGCGTAATCATAGAACTGTATCTTTCTCATAACACTTTAAAGCGTTCCAAAATGAGTGAAAGCGACAGCTAGTTTAAATGACGGAAAATAGCGTTTTCATGAAGAGCCAGGATGCCTACCTAGGCTAGCTGGCAACATCGCATTTTCAGACGCAGATGCAGAGATGCATTGATTTGCCTGAAAGTTACTAGGCAAACATATAGCAATAGGAGATGTTGCATCCGCTTTTGCATTTTGCAAGTTTGAGCGGGAAAAGTTTCAGTTGCATTTCTCTAAGGCGAAAACATACAAGGGATCGGCACAAAAAAGTCCATAAACTTCTCTCTCTACAGACAGACTAACGCAGGACAAGAAAGTCAAAACGTCGTTCTCTTCGACGACGTGGACTTTTCGCGTGGACGTTTTATCTTGTCCGGTCCGTTGTGTGCACTGTGCTTCCGTTTTAATTATCAGTTATCATGACTACCTACTATAGGAACCGTAAATATATCTGCATAATGATACTCTCAATAAACCGTGATGAAAAAACCATATTTATTTTAAACTACCTGATATCCGCGACTTCGCCCGCGTGGGTTGAGGTTTCCAAGTAAAACTTCTTTAGAATCGTTGTGATTTGAAAATTATTAAACGAATAAGCCACACCAAAAAGAGACGAACATATTCATAATGGGATTAAGCCTGCGAGAGAATGAGATAGAATACAAGTTATATTTATCTCATTCTGTCGTAGGTAATTTTCCGGGATAAAAAGCAGCCTATGTGTTATTCCTGACTACAATCTATCTCTGTACCAAATTTCATATAGATCCGTTCGGCCGTTCGGGGTGATTGAGTAACAAACCTATCCATCTATCCATACATCCATCCAAACTTTCGCATTTATAATATTAATATAGATTAGTACTTATATATTATAATATTAGTACTTATAGAAGTATAGATTTTTATGTATTAGGCTTACAATCGATCACTTGCATGTCAAAAATAGAAACAATCATTTCGACATTGATATTTGATGCCATTTGATGCAGTTATTTAATGCAACGAAGATAATACTGTTCAGTATAAAGTTAGTCTAATGAAATGGGTCAATGCCAGCGATCTTTCATGTATATATCCCACTAGCAGATGCCCGCGACTTGGTCCGCGTGGAATAAGTATTTTAAATTCCCAGGGGATCTCCCTAATTTTGTTAATACGGTGTTAATATCACTATACACTCACTCCTATGACACTCACAAATAATGTGGCCTATTGGTACCAGAATTTTCAAAATCGGTTCAGTAGATCCGGAGATTACCCCCTACAACGTCACAGTCTCAAAAACTCACAAACTTTACCTCTTTAAAATATTAGTATAGACAAACTTATCTGACTCGATGACAGCGTCGTTAGTATATATGAAAAATAAAATAAAAACAATAACTAAACAGGTATATAAATTAGTTCCAATTTTGGCCACCGGGCCAGATAAGTTTGTGGGACGGGAGTCCGATAACTGGATGGGTGACCAAATTTGGAGGTTCGGCTTTTTCCTAGGAAAGCACGTTAAGCCGTCGGTCCCAGTTAAAAAAAAAAAAAAAAATTAACACTAATATCTGTTAATAATATCGTAAGTCGTAACACACAGAGTTTAAATACTCTTATGTCTAACTGCAACTGACGTTCGAGGTGACCTAATTACCGAGTGCACCCAGACAATAACCTATATAACTGAGCACCCTCGCCTCTTTATGTAGTCTGTTTTCCCGGTACTGCGATGCACTTTATAAAAGATGTTTTCAGGATAAGTACCCGGGCACAAGACCACAAAACAATCATAGTCGACTGTACAAGTGTTCCAGTCAAAGAAAGGATCCTTAAAATGTTTAAAAAGTACAGTAAAGATAATCAACAACTAAAAACTGATTGTTTAAACACAAATGAACCTGCAAAACCTATTTATATGTCTGAAAACTTGACTCCAAAGATGAAAAGACTGTTTTTCTTAAGCCGGGACTTTGCAAAAAGCAACAGTTTTCAGTTTTGCTGGGTGTCAAATGGGAAAATCTTTCTTCGGAAAAAGGAAGGAGCAAAGTCGTCCCGAATCAATGATGAATCCGATTTTATAAAATTAAAGGAACAGGTCTGACTAGACTTAGACAACTACTCCCCAATCCTAAACCACTGCTGTCAAATGCCTAACTCTAACAGTTCTTTAACAATAAGTTGTATGTTTCAAATACTTCTGTTTTTCATAGATTTGATTTGTATAAAGTTTTATAACTGTATTTTATCATGTAATCTGACCATCGCACTCACACACTTACACATAACACATATATATCATAAACATAAATCAAAACTACTTAGACACTTACACAGCTTAGCTGCTCAAGACTACTCATTTTTGCAACACAAAATACACAAAACAATAAAAATATCATTTAAATTGAATACATTTTTTATGAATCCGCCAAGATACATTTTCATAGCTCCATATAATAATTATATCTTAAAGACAATAGATTTAGTTCCCTTGTTATATCTCTGCGGTGCCTCCAATGGATGATACTATTACAATAGGAAGTGAAATTAACAATGTAGCGGTGTCCAAATCCTTTTGTTGTTTTGCTGAACAATGTAATTCATACTTATCATTCTACAAACAGTCTATCAAAATATTGCATGTGAACATTCGCAGCATACATTGTAACTTTGACAACTTGACAATACTTTTACAACGCATTGATGTAAAAATAGATATACTCATACTCTCTGAATGCTGGCTAAGCAAATCACCCTTAATACCGGCTTTACAGGGCTACATAGTGGCCTACATAGGGCCTTAGGTGTACTGTTGAAGAGCCGCAATGCAATGAAGCTAACTGTTTATTAATAAAATATAAAAAAGAAATGGCTATTGTGGCCGTATACCGCTCTCCCTCATATAAAAAGGCTTCAAGCTTTATTAATAGTCTAGATAGAATATTATCTAAATTAAAGTCATTTAACACTGTTTCTGTCATTGGGGATATCAATATAAATATTATTGCTGGTTGCAAAGATCAAAATCTTGATGAATATCTAAACCTAACTGCTGCACATGCAATGTTACCAGCCCATACCTTTCCCACGCGTGGTTTAAACTGTTTAGACCATATCATCTTAAAAACTAGAAAAAAATCGATCTCCCTCGTTTTGGAATCACTAATAACTGATCACGCCCCTATTTTACTCTGCTGCGACACACATTTCAATAGTATAAAAAAAGAATCATATACCCGAGTTGACCTGCCAGCCATCATTAAAGCATTAGAAAATACTGACTTCTCTGCTATTATTGGTATAGACAATCCCGAACTGGCATCCGAATTGTTAGTGGATATTTTGAACTCAACCGTTAAGAATCATACATATTCTGTCAAAATACGAGCAAACAAACGTATTAAAAAACCATGGATTACTCAAGGATTACTACGGTGCATGCGTCACCGAGATAAATTGTATAAAAAATTTAAAAAAGAACCTAATAATGAAATAATAAAAACTACCTTTAAGAGATATAGAAATTTTCTTAATAATTTAACAAAAAAGCTTAAAAGAGATTATGAGCAGAATGAAGTGCAACTAGCAAAATCGAAACCAAAGGACACCTGGAAGGTAATAAAAAAGGTTGCAAACCTTGAGCCATCTAAAAAACATAAAAACGATCTTCTAAATATTTCTGATGATAAGCTTGATTCAGTTAACCATGTTAATAAATTTTTTGCAAGTGTTGGGAAAAATTTGGCTGAAAAAATTAACACTAATACTACATCAGCTAATGAGCAGAATCCCCCTACAAATACTAATTCCCAGCGTGATTCAATGGTACTTCTTAGTTGCGATTTAGGTGAAGTGGATCAGATTATACAGACCTTGAGAAGTAATTGTGCAGTTGGCTTTGACGGCATCTCTGCTACGCTATTGAAGGGAGCCAGACATATCCTGGTACCTCTACTGACACACATCTTTAACAACTGTTTTTCCAAAGGAGTTTTCCCTTCCGTCTTTAAAAAGGCGTTAATCCACCCAATTCATAAAAGCGGGGATAGACTCAGTGTCAACAATTATCGACCAATCTCTGTTCTTACTGCAATATCTAAGATTCTGGAAAAACTAATAAATAATCGCCTTGTCCAATATCTTAACAAAAATAATATCTTATCTAATAATCAATACGGTTTTCGTGGTGGAAGGTCCACCGATGACGCTGTGTTAGAACTTGCCACCACCTTAGCTAAGGGTCTTGATGCAAAAGAAAAAATGATTGCCGTTTTTCTAGATTTATCTAAAGCATTTGACACCGTGTCTATCCCAACACTGCTCCTTAAGCTAGAACGTATTGGTATCAGGGGTTGTGTCCTGGATCTATTTAGGGACTACTTAGCAAATAGGACTCAGTGTGTTAAAATTGATGACTGGGTAAGTCAAGAGGAACCATTAACGTATGGAGTTCCGCAAGGAAGCGTGTTGGGACCCACACTATTTCTAATATATATAAATGCTCTTTGTGATATACCAATCGACCACGGACGTATAATTTGTTACGCTGATGACACAGCACTAATCGTCCAAGGCAATAGTTGGCCCGAAGTACAGCATTACACTGAAGCTGCCCTGGTAAGGATAATGACCTGGCTCTCCACCAATCTTCTATCTCTTAATGTCGCAAAAACTAAATATATAACCTTTTCCACTAATAAATTAACCCAGCCCGATAGCTCCTTTAAGATAATCTCTCATACATGTGGGTCAAAATTAAGTTCCGTTTGTAACTGTCCTGTCTTGGATCGCGTGGATCATGCACAATACTTGGGTGTTGTAGTGGACCACACGCTATCCTGGACGCAACATGTGGAGTCGCTTATTAGTAAGACCAGAAAGCTTATTTATGTATTTAAACATCTGAGATCTGTCTTAGATTTAAAAACGTTAAAAATGGTTTACTCCTCTTTAGTACAAAGTCTCTTATCCTATTGTATCAAATCATGGGGAAGTTGCAATAAAACTCTCATGCTGCGACTTGAGAGAGCGCAAAGAGCTGTCCTAAAGGTAATGCTCCGCAAACCAATTCGATTCCCGACCGCTGAATTATATAAAACAGCTGATGTACTTTCTGTTAGGAAAATGTACATCCTTCAAGTGATCCTAAGAAAGCATAAAGAGCTATATTATAATCCGAGTATTTACGAAGAAAAAAGAAGGTCTGATCGGGTATGTCTGATAATTCCATCTCGCATTTCACTTACCAGGCGACAATTTTACTATGCTAGTTCGTCACTATACAACAAAGTTAATAAGATCCTGAATATCTATCCTTTAACTAATAATAAATGCAAAAATGTTGTTTCAATGTGGCTTAAATCACTGTCATACAATGATGTCGAAGATTTTATAAAATGATTAAACACAACAAGTGTCTTAGCACTAAATCATAACAAACACAACCAAACCTCACACAATCTTTCTCTATCTCTCACACACACACACACACACATCCACACACCCACTCACTCTCTCTCTCACTCGCACCCACACACACACACACACACACCTTTGTTATTGCTATTTTTGTTACTATGATGATATGTTCTTACTTATATTCTCCCTTGTATACTTATATTATTATTGTAAATAATTGTTAATGTTATTCTGTGTCGGTCATTCTACATCAATGGTACTTATTCTGTGAGGACAGGTAGGCGTTAGTGGTTGCGCATCAGTTCATACTATTGCAACCACTATCGTTCTATATATATCTAATATTTGGTATTTATGTATGTATATGTATGAATTAAATCAAATAGGTACGAATAACAATAATAATTATATTGTAATGGTATTTATTGTTGTAATTTAATAATTTATTGAAATAAACTTATTGAATTAGATACTAGGTAAAAAAAAAAAAAAAAAAAAAAAAAAAAAAAAAAAAAAAAAAAAAAAAAAAAAAAAAAAAAAAAAAAACTTTAGTGCATGCGAGTGAGTGCATCCGCTGAAAAAAAAACTATTTAGCGAAAACGTGAAACAGATAGATAGTCACAATCATTCCCAATGCCGGCTCACTACTGGACAGAAATCCCCTCTCAGAAGGGTTTTGCCGTAGTCCAACACGCTGGCCAAGTGTGGGTTGGCACATTGTTCGGGAACAAAATTTAAATGTTTTTTATTCAAATAAATTTTTACCTACAATTTGAAATAACTCTCGGGATATCAGGTTTCCTCACTATGTTTTTATTCACCGTTACAGCAAGTGACATTTAGGACCGCTTGCCAATTGATTTCATATATTTAGCATTGGTCTAGCGCGCGAACCCAATACTAAATCTATGTATACATCAATTAGCACGGCAGAATAACTACACTATACAAACCTTTTCTTACTTTTTTTATACGACTGCCTGGAAAAAGGAGTATAT
Organism: Erebia aethiops; assembly: GCA_923060345.2. NCBI lineage: Eukaryota > Metazoa > Arthropoda > Insecta > Lepidoptera > Nymphalidae > Erebia > Erebia aethiops. The sequence goes on along the minus strand of OV281079.1, from coordinate 5,126,614 downwards.
TATTGTTTAAATAGTTACACGGAGCTGTCAAAAGTCCATGTTTTTGATTGGGTTTTTCTAGAATGACTGGGGTCCTTGGGGTCAGACGTCGAATTGTCGTCAAAATGAATATTAAAATCAATTATTTAGCTTTCTATCTCCTTGTCTAAGAAAGAGGTAAGGTCAAAATATTATTATTATCTATGAAAATCGCTTCCGATAATAATTATTATTATTCTAGTGAATACCTATTGTGAATTATACACTGTGATGACCCTTTACTTTAGTTCATATAATGTCTTTCGAGTTCTGGTGCTCTAGTAGAATGTTGCACCTATGTTGCAAACATAGATGCATCAAGGGAACTTGCATTTTAGCAAATTGAACAACGAACAGCTTTTTGATATGATATGATAGATGTTTTTTTTATATGATTCAAATGTTTTATGATAGAGCTTTAAATTAAAAATAAATTATAATTATAAATGGTTTAAAAACAGGTCGTAAAGGATATCCTCCTCCTCCTTGCCTCCTATACATTGAACTTGAAGTTTACATGTGATTGATTTTAATTTAAATTGTTCCTTTGGAGTTCTATTCTTTTTATTATTTAGCTTGTTAATTGTGATCGGTTGTACCTTTTTATAAATCTTATTTTGCAATAGTTGTGTATACTAAGTAATAATAGTAAAGTATAATTGTGTAAGTGGCGTGCCACACGGATAAAGACCTTATATTATGTACTATTTTTAAAATTTACGATTTGTGTTCTCGCCGTTGGTATACCGTAATACAATAGATAAATAAATAAGAGAAACAAGCGTACAAAAAATAGGTCTACGATATGTTAAAAATCAATAAAAATAAAGAAAGGACTAAACCTTTTGAGTTATGCATAGTGTTATGCTATTGTGTAGGTGCTAAAAGACCTATTGAACAAAGTGTCTAACTAATTTTATTAAGAAAAGAGAGCTAATTTTTGAGAACGTAATCTTAGCTGATGTCGATATTATTAATACGGATCTAGAAGGCTATGATGATTGTATGCCAAAGCACAATTTCTTTAGCTCATATTTTTAGCTTATTAAAATATAAGTCTATAAAAAAGTGGATTACGAGTTACGAACGAAGCGTGGGAGGGATAGCTTAGGTTAAAATAAAATTACTCATTTACCTGACTACCTCTTTAGTACTCAATAATTTATAAAAATGTAAAGAATAACTCTTGTAATATGTATTTCTTAATTTCTCAAACTTTCATCCCCTATTTATCATGGGGCGTTTTGATTTCTTTGGAGAGGCAAACGCTTTCTTAGTGAGCACCTACGGGCGCTCATTAGCGGGGGTGATCATGAACGTAAAAACATTCTTTATCAGCGGATTACGTCGAGGCAACCTGAGAGCAAAAGATTTATTTTTACTATGTAGGGTATTTGTTGAAGTTCCTATTTCCTTGTGCGTTCTGCAGTCCTAGTATCCTGTGGCACTTTGTTGCTGCCGACACAGAGGCTTGTTTGTATCATGAAAAACTTTCCTTCCTCTTCATCTTTTCTCCTAACTCTTCAACTCTTCCTGATATATCCTGAATAATGCAGGCACTGAGCGGACACGGTGTCTTCATTACCTTCCTGTACTCTATAGGCAAGGCAGCCGATAAAACTGCCCCTACTGCGGAGAAGGAGAAGACACACCGAACCACGCAGTCTTTGAGTGTAGGGAGTTCGAGGAAGCCAGAAACGAAGCGCGTGGAAATGGAGACTCCCTCACGAAAAACAATTTGGTGCCACAGATGCTACGCAGCGTAGAGGTCTGGGATAGGGGTGCTAAATGATGCATACAATTATGGGGAAGAGAGTAAAAGAAGAATGGGTAAGACAAAGAGCTAATAAAGTCTGAGCAGATAGACAGCCCCCTTCCCAAAGTTATGCACATCGCAATACCGGGAAGGGCGGCCAGAGAAGGCAGGAGGTTTTAGTCCATAGGTCGCCGGGAGCATCCCAGTGAAGTCGGGCATAACATCCATGAGGATTTCCTCCTGCCTAGAAAAAAAACAGTGAGAAAAAGACTTATTTACGTTATGTACTGACTACAGCTGTATAGATATACTGGGAATAATGGAGTACTAACAATATCATAGTTGCTAGAATCTGATGCAATTCCTATATCCTTGTGCCTTCTGCATTCTTCGTATCCTTTTGTACTTTGTTGCAACGGACACAGCAGCTTGTTTGGTATTGTGCCACTTAGAAACCTTCGTGACTATTGGGGTTCAATTATCTATAAAATTATTATAATGTGATTGATGCGGGACATCTTTTTAGAGTATGAGAGGTGAAAATAAAATTACTTATTATCCAAACAAGACTACGTCAATGGTTCTCAATAATAGGACACAGAGTAAAGGAGTAAAATGGAAAAGAAAACACCCGGAAATATTTATTTCTTAATTTTTTACCAATATTTGGGTATACCTAACTTGATAGATAGACTTTCAGTCAAACTTTCATCCCTTATTACCTTATTACCCTTAGGCAGATTTTATTAAACCCTTTTTTAGTGAGCGTTTATGTCATAAAAGGAATTACTTTAAAAAACAATAATATTATGAATCATAAGATTATTAAACTGAAAAAAAGCAAGTTTCGTGCAATTCAGCGTAGGTCGAGTCAATCAGTGAGGAATAGTATAGGTATTGTGTGCTAAGGTGTGAAACAAGAAGATTTCAGACGAGCCTGCCTGCCTGCTTTGCCTGCCTGAGCGAAGCGAGGGCTGGCATCACCCTCGTCTGAAATCGTGTTTCATCCCTTGGCGCACACACTATTTTTCATATAATCTGCATTAAAAGTGTGAGTTTTATTAAAATTCTATTTCTTACTTATTTTAGTTGTTTACAAATATCATGTCTGTCAGTTATTAGTTGATGGGTAAAATTAAAATAAACAAAAGATACTACCTATGACAGGATTGAAAGGAGGGATGCTAAGTCATTCAGCGGGTAGAAAACCATCACTTTTCCTATCCGCTGCATGACGTATTCATCTGAAATTGACTAGTTTTAGATGGCTAAACAGGCATTGAAACTCGCATTTACAATGCAGGTTAAATGAAAAAGACTTTTTATATTAAGTAGGTATAGAATATAAATATACTGGGTATGATCGAGTCATAGAGTTTACTGACTCTATGGATCTTGTGTGAAACTTATCTGACAGCGTTGCTAGTAGATAGGTAAAAATTTAACAGGCATAATAATTATGTTCCAATTTTTGCCACCGGGTCAGATAAGTTACCTGCTGCAATCTGGTGCAATTCCTATTTCCTTGTGCCTTCTGCAGTCCTAGTATCCATTTGCACTGTGTGTTGCAGCTTGCAACGTACACGGTGGCTTGATGCCTCATAAAATTAAAGTTAGATAATAATAATTGACCGAGCGAAGCGAAGGTCTCTGAGTCTACTTGGATGAATTGGCACTTGTCCGTCCGTCCGTCCGTCCGTCCGTCCGTCCGTCCGTCCGTCCGTCTGTCAGAGCATTATAACTTCTGAATTACTGAACGCAATTACTTCAGCTTTAAATATAATATGTAAACCAATGGCCTCCCGCCGAATATGGCTTAAAAAATAATAAAAATCTTTATTTCAGGGGGCTCTCATAGAAGCGAATGCGAAGTAAAATATTTTTTATAAAGTTACATAGGGCTGCGGTATATCATTTTAAAGATAATTAGGAATTAGAGTCCAAAACTATTTTTTTTTTATTTTTCCCCCAAAATTGACGAAATGGGGGGCTTTCAAAGTGAAGATTTTCTAACGTCCAAAGATGACCTCAGAACTCTAAATTTTCTGAAAGGATGAGCCTGAAACTTGATCAATTATTTCAATTGTATCCTGTACTTAAACAACAAATACTAAAATTAGATAAATATTGTAAGGAAACGGAATTATTTAATTTTTAAAGAGCTTCAGTATTTTTAACAGAATTTCACATTTATGCCAATAGATGGCGCCGCGAGGTCTCAGTTCGGGGCGAACCACTAGTTATACCTATTAAAAAAAAGTACTACCATTAAAAGTATTAATATTAGGTATATAAGTTTGGGGGTCAGGGAACCTTAGCTAGGCACTTTTTTTAGTTACCTACTACTATTTAATCTTTACAATAAGTTACGGATAAGTTTGTGCCTACTTGTACTTATATCTACATTTAAAAAACCAGTCTAATCAAATTTGAATTGTGCAAAAAAGAGGTTAACATAAAAAAAGTGCCATAAGTACTTACTATATCCAAGTTTCTCAGCTTCCATCTTAGATCATCAATTACCAACAGGTGTGATCGTAGTCAAGGGCTAAAATAAACTAAGTAGGTACCATACCTATGCATCGCATATTAAAAAAACCAAACCATGTAGATAGTTTTTACGTAAGTATAGGTAGATATTACGTAAGTACTACGTAGGGGGCGTAGGCCTGAGTCTGGGTGAAACAGATTTTCCCTCATACCAACGCGTTTTACGCCATACCGGATGTTGTGTGAGTAAACCTCTCTGCTACTACTACTAACTACCTTTCGTATGTATTGCACATTAATAGACACGCCCATCAGGATAGTGCAGTTTCACCTCCACGGAAAATCTGATAGCCTGGTAGCAAAGTGCAAGTGAATGCATTCGGTCTTTAAAGTTATATTTTTGCACTTGCAAGTTAATAAACTAAGCTGATGCCTGCGACTTCGTCCGCGTGGTTTAAGTTCACACTGCAAGTGCAAACACAATCAACTTTAAATTCGAAGATCGGAGAGTGTCAGGCTGCTTTTTGTCCTGGAAAATTGAGGAGTTCCCGTGGGAGTCAAAAAAACTTAAGTCACGCGGACGAAGTCGCGGACATCATCCTATACAAATATTATAAATGCGAAAGTATGGATGGATAGATGGTTGTGTTTGTTACTAAATCACGGTAGAACGGCTGAACGGATCTGAATGAAATTTGGCACTGACATAAATTATATTCTGGAATAATACGTAGGCTGGTTTTGTATCGAAAAATAAAGAGTACCCGCGGGAACCAAAAACCTCAATCCACGCTTACGAAGTTGCGGCCCGCGGGCATCAGCTAGTCACCTTAATCGGTAAACTCTTTGATCGCATCATACTTAGCATACAGAAAAAAACCGGCCAAGAGACGCGCGCACAAAGGGATCCGTAGGTAGTAGGTACCACCATGCAATATAATAGTTATTTATGCAACAGTTGTGTAATAAGGGGTATTAAAACACGAATGTGGGTTCATATGAGTGTTTTAATACCTAATTATTAACAGTTGCATACAAGACTTTATCTACACTCATAATATGAATCCTCTATAACAGATTCTGAAATAGTTAGCTTACTGCTATTGCTAACATTAAAACATCCAGTCCTAGTTACATCCATTACTGAGTATATACAAATAAACTAAGTATTAATGAAATAATTATTTATTGCAGTGGTAATTAACATTTTGTATAGTGCAATTATTAAAATTCACTTGATGTTCTTTAATTTTGGAAGGTCCTGATCCCGATGTACTTGGCGGAATATTTATATTTACCACTTCACTATTTTTATTTTCTATGGGATTCGAAATTACATACATTACACGTGGATTTTGTTGGTTAGAGTCATTAATGTAGCCCTCTGCAACAGATGTAGACTTCCATCCGCCGTGCCGTTTTAATGTGTTAACAAAACAATAAAAAAGAACGAAGAAAGATGGCGGGGAAAATTCTATAACCTACTTTTTATTTACAGCGCGTGGCGTTCTGGTAGTGATAAGCGCGTGTATGACAATGTTCTTTTTTTGAAATTCGTATAGATGTTCTTTTTTTGTAATTCATACAGATACCACGCATCGAACAGATGTGGCTGTCTGTTGAGTAAACACTTTGCGCAGAGGGGATCGAAAAAAAAAACGAAGGAGTGTTGTTATGAAATTCAGTACAACATTATATCACCCGTTTGGATGATGTTATGGTTATTAGGACATTGGGTGTTTTAATGTTGGCAATAAGCTAACTGTTTCAGAACCTGTAATAGAGGATTTATAGCATGGGAGTAGATAAATTATTTTAGTAAATAACATAAGATGTCCTTACAACACATAAACTGGCTTACATATAGCGCTAAATGGCACATTAGTAGAGAACACGCCCATCGGGATAATGCAGTTTCACCTCCACGGAAAATCTGATAGCCTGGTAGCAAAATGCAAGAATGCATTCGGTGTTCAAAGTGCATCCTTGTGTGATTTGCATCCTTGTAATTTGCAAGTGTGAAGTTGCTTTTCGCTATGCTCGATTAGTCTGGATAATGGATTGGATATTGATGAATGATGGTTTGGATTTCATGGTACCTAGTTGATGTAGGGGATGAAATTAAGAAAGGCAGAAAATATATTTATTCAATAATGGTGTCACAAACCAACAATCATATTTTATCATACTTCTGTACCTAATAATATGCTAATAATATACACCACCCAGAATGGGTCTACGGCTCAGCCTTTTACCCCACATCAAAACTTGCATTTGCACATTTTGTGCAGGACAGCTTTGACCCGGGTGACGTCACATCCAACGAAATCAATATACCCAACCTACAACTATAATAAATTAACCCATAATTAACCTATATTCCACTATAATATACATCAAAATCTAGCAAAGTAAAAATTCAAGTCCAGAGCAACAGAAGCAACAAACAACACGTACCTATACACAAATATTAATTGAATATAGGTACCTATTGGGGATTGGAGAACCAAAAAATTTTATAAAAGAGATCGGTCGTCTTTTGAGGGTAAGGGGCTGCGATCCACGTTCTGGTACCTGCCTGGTTCAAAGCTCCATCGCCATTCAGCGTGGCAATGTTGCAACTTGCAAGCTTGATGGGTACCTTTGGCCCAGGGGCAACCAGGGGTGGTCTTTTTGATTAGGGTTTTATTTTTATTGCTAATAGGTATATAAGGATTTAGTTAATAGTTTTAATTTGATATTTTTGCAATTAAATTTTCTTAATAGTCTTATGACCTACTCGTAATTTTGGTAAAACCCCAAGCGGTTCCGGTTTTGTATCTACGGTGAAGAAAATTTTACACAAATCGGTCCGTTATCCTCCATGCTCCCCGTAGCTTCGATATATACGAGCTTCTGGTAACTAAAAGCGTAATGGATAACCAAAAATTGCCTGGCTTCGACAGCGTCATTCGTGTTCTTCCCGGTGCAGTGAATGACATCTTTCAGATGCACTTGCAATGTAAAATACTAGGTACAATTTTTTAAAGACCGTTTCCTATTTTGTTAAGTTATCCAATAACATTTACATAAAACCTGCAGTAATTCAATCGACATTGAGGGATGGTCCGTTTGTAATTTGTTTAACATATTACTCGATCTAAACACACACTAACATACATATCACCCACACACAGAACAATGCAAGCTAATTTTGTATTTTTATTAACATTTAAATTGAACCTTTGATTGTTAAAAATATTAATGTTGGAATGCCGAGGAAGAAGAGCCCCAAGATACAAGTTTTTTCAAACTTAATTCAGGGTTTTCGATAGAATAAAACTACGTTTATAATATTATATCCATAATTTTCAATTTCATTTTATCACCTCTTCGAATTTAACACAGCAAATAAAACTCGTTTGCAGATTTACAGTAGTAGACAACATGCAGAACGATTACTTTATTTAAAACTATCAGATGATAGATTATAGCCTATGATACTCACAAAATATAATGTAGCTTTCTATTGGTACCAGAATTTTCAAAATCGGTTCAGTAGATCCAGAGATCACCCCCTACAACGCCACAAAATCACAAACTTTACCTCTTTATGATATAAATAATGTTTCTTATTTTGGATTTTTTGCTATACATATAAGATTGCAATTAAACATCCCGATATTAAACTGCAAATTGCAATAAGCGAATAGATTAACATATAAGAACTTGAAAGCATCGGGTTAACGGGATACACAGGAGAGATGTATAAAAATGCACATACTGCAGTCCAATGTGCACCGTTGCTAAACAGTGATAAAATATAATATAACAACAGTATTTTGATAATTCCAAGTAACACCCTTCCAGTAAAGTGAAAATTAATGCACCCTTGCTTTTGTAATACTACTAAACAAATAATGATATAGATATACGTTCTCCCAATAAAAGGGGCCCATATAGCGATGAAAACTTGAATTCACTTTAAATGAATGACGTGGAATGCACAGCATGGTACCTCATACCTCATGATTTATAGCATTTATTATACTTATGATTTGGTGGTAGACTAGCTTACTAAGAAACGACTGCAAAATACATGTAGAAAGTTAGTATTTTACTCGCTGAAGTTGAAGCTTTAATGGTTGTTTTTCAGCAGCGAAATGATTTATTTTTAAAAGTCTCGGTGGTGAGTTTATTTTGCTCTGAACTTTTTATGAATCTCACTTCACGCGTACTATACGTATAAGTACTACCTACGTACGAGAACGTCTACTGAATTACTATTTTTCTCACACTTTTGAGTTAGTGAAAAAATTATTATTGAAAACAAAATCACTTTTATTTTGAAACTTTATTTTTCGATAGTACTGAGGGTAAGCTTAGCAGCAGCGAAATAACTAACTACCACTAAAATTTCACGATGTACAAGTAAATTATACATTGTAAAAAGAAAAACATATTTTTTGATCCAAATCAGTAGTAATAAAATTCGAGCTTTTTACAGCTACATCTAGCATACAGAATAAAACTTTATTATAGAATTTATTCTACAGAATAGAAAATAATGACACAAATTGGCTCCCACTTTTATTTTGCTAAGTTGAGTTATTTAATTACAGCAGGTTAGAATTGTGATGCTCATTGTAAGTTGCACTTTTGTGTCGCCGTCTCCCTTCTGTGGAATGCAACGTTGCCATTTTGTGCATCGAGGGATACTAGGACAAAATGAATGATGAGAGGTAAATGGGAAACAGGGCATGCGCGGAAGTCTAGACTCAACATGCACAATTATAGGTCATCAGTGCATATCTACATGACCTAGGACTAGCTTCAGCTCAGTTGACGATGACATGAAGTTTGTGCTAGCATGGTAAGCATGCAAAATGTGCATCGGGCTGCGGCAATCATACTAGGTGATCATATCGCTCGTGGAGGTTATATTTGACGAGTGATTGGTCAATATACAATGTGAACATAGGAACTGCAATGAGTGCATCCAGCACCTGGCATCTGCGCAAATGATTCGTGTTTCCGATCCGCGGACGTAGGTAGTGTTCGGACATTCGTTGTAAAGAAAATTCTGTGTGAATTTCCTCGTTCTTCTAAATAATTAAGGTAAGATTTTGTTGTACAAGTATGTTTACCTTTGTACTCTACGTATCAATCAATACGTATCGACAAGTTATCATAAAAGAGTCTGATTAAAAATTAATCACCTAGGTATAGTTTATTCTAATGATGCTAATCTGATGTTTAAATTTGCTTGTTTTTAGTCCAATTTCGACGGTATAGACTCCTCTAAAGGTTACAATTTATAACCCTAATGTTTACATTACTAAATTTCCGTCTGTCTACCTTCTAGATGGTACTTTCTTGAGATTTTTAGGTTCATATCTGTCCGTAGATTATTAGTAAATAATTCCTCCTATTCTTCTTCAAGCTAAATCATCGGGGTCTTTAATTATGTATGTACCTATAAGTAAAAATTCAAACAATTATGCGTCTTAAAGACCTTATCTTTAACATAGAACACTTACTATAACTAAGACTATATGACGTACCTATAGATAAGCTCTTTATCGCTTTTGGTGTTCTAGAATATGCATATATCTATATCTATACTTAATATTCTAAAGAGGTAAAGTTTGTGAGTTTGTGACGTTGTAGGAGGTAATCTCCGAATCTACTGAACCGATTTTGCAAATTCTGGTACCAATAGAAAGCCACATTATTTGTGATTATATTTATTACCCGAAAAATTAGTGAGTTCCCGTGGGAATTTAAAAAGCTTATTTCACGCGGACGAAGTCGCGGGCATCTGCTAGTTAATGATAAGCACAAAGCTGAGTTTGCGAACAATTGTCTTTTGTTGTCTTTAAGTTTTTAAGTCCAATTAAAATGTAAGTTAGCAGGTATTTGAGAACAAGCCTCTGTCTGTAACACTATAAAAGCTTTATTTATTGTTTATTATGATATTATTTTTTTATACGATTCTAAGAATATTTCAAAATCCTTCATCCTTAATTTTCTTTAAAACTATTTCAAATCTCTAGAAAGTAGACCAGTTTATGCCGTGCGTTGAATCACGGTGCTGGCTGCTGCCAGTGTTTTTACAACTTGACAGATTTGACAAGACTTCTACCACAGACCATACTACCAATAGGGATAATGACAACTCAATCAAATCAGCAACTCTTCGTCAAACTTAGAAACGCGCTTTTAGGCCCACTTGCACAAGGACTCTTAAATAATTGATTTAGTTAAATATTTTGATGATGTCCCTTTTTGGCAACTGCATATTGTAGTTGCCAAAAAGCAGCAGCCTTACAAAATTTAACTAAATCAGTTTAAATGCACTTGTGCATGCGGCCTCTAGTATATGGATGTTGTATGAAATTCACAATAGTGACGTCATCAAATTTCAACGCACTTTTTTTCTTTAATCCTTTGTTAATCTATATTTTAAAATGGTTATCAAACTTAAAACTAACCGAGAATGTGAATTTTAAGTGTTTTGGAAGACCCTCTATTTAATAATCAGTTAGAAATAATTTATTTTTGATATAGGCATCATCCCTATTATTAAAACCAACCATTACTACTCGGTGACTTCTACCGATGTGGTGGACGGAGACATTTTTTTTCCTGGTCGGGTGTTAGTTAGATTTTAGGCTATTTATTGATGATACGTGACTCTGACTTGAGGCTGATTCCGACTTGTAGGAAGCAGTTTATGTATAATAATGAAGATGCGTGACCCGGTTCGGGTAATTACAAGAACAATTAGCCTACATGAAAGGCAATCGGTGACGTAGTTATCTGGGAAATCTCACTGACCGAAGGAATCTGCAGTGCCTACAAGTATAACAACCAAACCAATTAAATCAAACAAGTTTTTGTAGGTATGCAGCATTGAGCTATAGACAATAGAGAAGCAGATATTGTCTAAAAGCGCTCATTAATTAATAGTTGTAGAAGGATCCATAAATATACTTGCTTTTAAAACAATTCCAATAGATCTCTTTTTATTACGGAACACGTAGCACGATTCAAAATTTGATTTTGGTCTAATTCAGTGAATTATACCTACTATCCGTGAATTAGGTGTAATTTATATTACCTGGACCAAATGCATACAGAAAGGATGCGATTAAAGCCCTCCTGAGAACCTATTAGACAAAGGCGGAAATATTTATTGGCTTTAGTTTAAGCAGCACAACTTCGTTCAGGTGGATTAATTTTTTTATTCCCGCGGAATCTCCCAATTTTCTACCAAACTTGTCTGATACCGAAAATTTCGGGGTACCAATTAACTTGTCTGTACCTTTCATTAAAATCGGTTGAAAAGATTGGCCGTTAGAGCGTTGCAGACAGACAGACAGAGACACTTACGCATTTGCAATAATAGTATGGATATTATTTAGTGGCAACTCAACTCTCTGGTGCGAAAAATATCGATGGACTTTTATAAATTCACTCGCATCATACATTTTCTTCCTCGATAATTATGTTAAAGGTTAGCATAATTTTATTAGTTGCAAGTGAAAGTTTGTCTCTAGGCATGTTACCTTGCTACTTTGTAGTTAATTATCTTTATATTCTTTTCAATTTCCGTGTTTCTTTCACTATTCTTGAAATCCAAAATTATAATGTACTAGCTGATACCTGCGACTTCGTCCGCGTGGTTTAAGTTTTTTGATTCCCGCGGGAACTCCTTAACTTTCCGGGATAAAAAGTAGCCACAATAGTCTTGGGCCTAGTCGGTCACCACTGGTAGCGCTCAATTTAGTTCATAATCCAATGGCGAACTAGTTCTATTAGTTCATTAGTTCTTTTTTTGAAATAATTTAGTAAAAACAATAAATAAAGAAAAAAAAATATATATGATTATTGCAAGTTCTGTTTATTTTTATTTATAAGGACAAAGTATTACATGAAAAGTTCACACGTCTATTTATGTAACATAAGATTTTTTATTTAAATAATAATGAAAAAATAATAAATTTATAATAATAATTAGTCAACAACTAGTCTCGTTCCTAGTATAATACCATAGATTTAGCATTGGTCTTTATAACGACACGCGAACACAATAGGTACTAAATCTATGTATAATACGTAATCATATTATTACAATACTAGAAAAGTACGAATTTTTACAATTATCTGTCACTGTCTATAGTAAAACGGACGCTAAAAGAAGAACTAAATATAAAAACCGGCCAAGTGCGAGTCGGACTCGTGCACCGAGGGTTCCGTACTGAAAACTGTAACGACCAAAGATGTAACACGGTAATAATTACCTTTGTTAATGAACCGCAAAACTAACTTTGTTTGTAGAGGTTTACTGTTAATATCAAAAAAACTATGCTAGTTAGAGCATTGGCTATAGGTAGTTTTCCTGTAAAATATACATAAATTCCTATTGACCATAATTATTTCAGATTTTTCGATTGGTAAACTCCGGAGATAAGGGGGGGGGAACGGTATTTTTTTAGACTTTTTCCCCGATAAATCAAAAACTATCATGACTAAAAATAATTAAAAATCTGTTTTAGAATGTACAAAGTAAACCCTTTCATATGATACCCCACACAGTACAGTTATCTCACTTTTAAATTTCAACCCTCCGATTTTCCCCCCTTTTTAAATAAGAACAAAAATAATTTCCAATTTTTTTTAATTCCAGTGTTTTTGGGCCACTAATATACACAACTATTCCAAATTTCATGTCGATAGCTTCGGTAGTTACTGAAATAATCGAGTGTGACGGACGGACAGACAGACAGACGGAGAAAGTCGCACCATAAGGGTTCCATTTTACCATTTTGGTACGGAACCCTAAAAAGAACTAAGAGCGAGATCATCGATGAACTAGTTCGCATAGTTCACCTAAAGGAACCGCTCTTCCCACCTAGTTCGTTCGCAAACTACCCAAGACTACTTAACTATACCTTTACATGCAAAAAATCACTTCGATTCGTTGCTCTGTGATTGTTGCGGCGTGATTGAAGGACTAACCAACAAACAGACACACTTTCGCATTTATAATATTAGTATGATGTTCCTACATTTATTTTCATGTAAAATAATGATCCTTCATTGAATATAACTAAATGTAAAATATTCAAGTATGTAACATAAATCGTATTTTGTAGTAATGTATAGTGTTAGTAGATATATTTTTACATGCGAAATCCTAATTCTTGAATGACAGGACCTCTTCCATTATTCAAATAATGGTAAGATTATTTTTAGATAATAATTTTCATATATACATAATACTTAGTTCGTAAAAAACCAAATTTTTGGAAAGGCGTATTAATTTCCTAACCCTCTTTTTTTGAATGCAGCAACACAATAATTTCAATCGAAGTCTTGTGTAGGTAACTAAGTATCGATTTTACCAACTCCGAATAAAGTTTAGGAATTTTGATGTTCTTACCAAGGATGTTCTAACTTCTAATATTATCATAAGTTTTGACCGATTTTTTACAATTGAAATTTATTAATTCGCAGTAGGAAAAGTCCGCATATATGACGTGTACTTTACAACTAAGTTAGAATTAAGTAAACCTCGGTACAGGAAGTAATAATTCAGCTGGCTCAATATTATCATCTTTATATGTACAAGTTATACGTCTCCGGTCTCACCTTCAAATATTTTGAGGATTTTAAAATAACAAACCATTTAATAAATGTTTAGTTTCCTCTCGAAAACTTTAAAAGAAATCAAACATGACACCTGTAATATTTGCTTATGCCTAAAAAGTTTGAATATATATCGTACCTATTTATAGGTAGGCACACATTCATTTATATACTGGTACAGCAATATACTGTTTCATGAAATTTATATTATATACATTATTAAAACCGGCATTGTTACAGTCGCAATACCTATATAAATTTTGTTTGTACAACAATGGATTTTGCCCAATGGAGTGTTTATTGTTAACCTATTAGAGACTGTAGCAATCATTTTTATGAAATAAGGCCCCTGGTTACCAATCATCAGGCATGGATTTGTATAGTAAATTAGATAGAATATATATATCTAGTTAAAAGTTTTATTGTAACGTTTTCAATCCATACTAATAGCAATTATAAATGCGAAAGTGTGTCTATCTGCCTGCTAAGCTCTCACGGAGTCACGGCCCATGTTTTCAAACCTTTCTGATAAAATTTGGCAAAATGTTAGGATGCTACACCAAAGAAGCTACTTTTTATCCCGGAATATCAAAGAGTTTCCGCGGGAATCAATGAAACAATCGGGAGACAATGTTATCCACAACGTTGTTACTGGTCGCGAGTATCACCTTCTGACGACCTCCGTGGCGCAGTGTTGAGCGCTGTTGTCTTAACGCGCGGAGGTCCCGGGTTCGATCCCCGGCAGGGTCAATTTGGGAATTAATAATTTCTGAATTTTCCCTGGTCTGGCCTGGTGGGAAGCTTCGGCCGTGGCTAGTTACCATCCTACCGGCAAAGACGTACCGCCAAGCGATTTAGCGTTCCGCCACGATGCCGCGTAGAAACCGATTGGGGGTATGGGTTAAATACAACTGCCATACCCCCAAACAGGTTAGCCCGCTACCATCTTAGACTGCATCATCACTTACCATCAGGTGTGATTGCAGTCAAGGGCTAACTTATAGCTGATAAAAAAATAAAAAAATAAAATCACCATTTTACGTTACAACGTACGTTGAAAATAATTTGTGTGGTGTGGTGAATATCGCAAGCCACAAGTGCAAGATACACACTGTAGAATGGACTTCCGCAAAGTAACGCCTTCTTCTATCCCATATTCCTTTGCCTTTACAGCAAAACAAATATGACGTTGGCAGCGGCGAGCAGTTCGATGACCTGGTGGGGCTGATCGAGCATTTCCGCGCGTACCCCATGATAGAGACGTCGGGCGACGTTCTGCGCCTGCTGCAGCCGGTCAGCGGCACCTGTCTTAGGGCCCACGACATCGACAAGAAAGTTCAGGTTAGTAAGCCTGGAGGAAAACGCGCGATGGCGGCGCAATTCAATTATCTCTTACCACCAGGTCAAGGACTTAATTGTAGTGGAATGAAAAAATCGCCCAAGTACGAGTCGGGCTCGCACACGACGGGCTCCGTACCATCTCCATGCATAGTTAACCTCACTGCTGGGGGCCGTGATCTTTGCCACGGACTATCTTCTACTTTCACGTTGTTATGCCATCTTGGTCTGTCTTTGGCTTGACAGACCAAGATGGCATAACGACGCCAACGGCCCAAGGCTTAGGGCTACTTCCTCTTGGTCTCTTTCTTTTCTCCAGGTTGTCAGGGTTTCTGCGGGCAATGTGTCCGAAATTCTCCAAGGTTCTCCGTAGGCATGTGGTAGATAGCCTGGTGGTAATCTTCAGTTGCTTTAGGATAGAGGCGTTGGTTCTAAAAGCAGTCCAGGGTATCCTAATTCCAGGATCCTTTCGTACCATCGTACTTACAAGATTCATTATCACTATATATACTTACCTACTTTTTAAATACTTTCTTAAAAAAACAAGAGAGGCGCCAAAGAATCAAGTTTCTTATATACTTTTCATTATTTGTTGTTCTTGTAGCAATAGAAATATACACGCTGTGAAAATTTGAATTATTATATCTACCTATTACGACTCATGAGATAAAGTCTGCTGACAGACAGGGGGACGGATGGACAGCGGGATGGCTTAGTATTAGAGACCCGATATCATCCTTTGGGTACGGAACCCTACAAAACTACTCACTACTCTTCATAGTTGCTATTATTTTCAGGAAATGGATGAATTTAAAAAACCGGATAACTACAGCGGTTTCGACGAAGAGTTCCAGTCGCTGAAGGTTGTTGAGGACATCCACGTTTACACAACCAAAGAAGGCTTGAAGTTGGAGAATGCTAATAAGAACAGATACCGAAATGTATTGCCGTGTTAGTATCTAGCTATTACTACCCATATTATATTGCATCTTGTTTTTATTGTATACTTTTACTTTTATTGTATATTGTTTACTTTTCCGGGATATAAAGTAGCCTATGTGTCATTCCAGACTATAATCTATGCCAAATTTCATCGAGATCCGTTCAGCCGTTGGGGCGTGATTGAGTAGCAAACATCCATACATCCATGCATCCATGCATCCATTCAACCTTTTGCATTTATAATATTTATTTGATTTGATTGATTGATTATATAGCCGTTTAGAATGGTGCGAGAACATACATTTCGGCAATTGTTTTTTTTTATCGATTCGAAAGTGTGTTTGTTTGTTGGTTTATCATTCAATTAAACCGCAACATAGGCACAGCTCGTCTTGATTTTTGCAAGGATCTTAAGACGAAGAATCAAAAATATAGATAAGGTACATAAGCCTGTCTGTCCGCTACGCTTGCATCCCTATATTTTCAACAGATTTTGACGAAATTTGGTGTAGATATAGGTTGCACTTGCATCCCGGGGAAGAATATAGACAACATACTTTTTATCCCGGAAAATCAACGAGCTCCCACGAGATCTTTCATCTTAATCCACGTAGACGAAGTTATGGGTTGAGGTTTTTTGGTTCCCGCGGAAACTGTTTAATTTTCCGGGATAAAAATTAGCCCGTGTAATTAATCCAGGTGCATAATCTATCTTCATTCCAAATATCAGCCAAATCCTTCCAGTATTTTCTGCGTGCAAGCTAGAGTAACAAACACTGCACACAACTGTCATAATATTAGTGTGATTCGTCGACCTTCTGATCTAACTAATATTATAAATGCGAAAGTTTGGATGGATGTATGGATGTGTGGATGTATGGATGGATGTTTGTTACTCAATCACGCCCCAACGGCTTGACGGATCTGGATGAAATTTGGCACAGAGAAAGATTATAGTCTGGAATAGTACATAGGCTACTTGTTATCCCGGAAAATGAAGGAGTTCCCGCGGAAACCAAAAAACCTCAATCCACGCGGACTAAGTCGCCGTTATCAGCTAGTGAAAATATAAATTTTATAATCGTATTAAACGCATTTCAGACGACCAGACACGTGTGGTGTTGCGCAAACGCTGTGATCGCAGTGAATCCGACTACATCAACGCCAACTACATCCGATCATCGCGTCTCGGAGACTCCACCAGCTCTGTTCAGTCCTCAAACGAAAGCCTAAACAGTGTGAATTGTAAGTCACTTCATCGTTATTAAGTACTGGCTGATGCCCGCGACTTCGTCCGCGTGGTTTAATTAAGGAACTCCTTATTTTTTTTTTCTCGCGGAGTTAATATCTACTTGTAAATGATGATTTGAAAGATCATATATTTAAATATTAATAAAATAATATATACAATTTCTTAAAAAATCTTTAAAATCTAAATTTAAAACTAAAAACTAAAAATTAAAAATATAATCTATGCCGCTGCAATGAGGCAATGTGCCCAGAACGCTGGCTGCGTTACCCCGCTGAATAGCCAAACTTATATGTTGGCCGAGGTAACTGCCAGCCCTCTGGTCACCTGTGGACTCTGTGAGACGAGAAGATAGATCCTTAAAAAAGGATCTAGCATCTTCGCCCCACGACCCCATGGTTTCAACACCAAAAGGCACAAATATGAAATTATTTTCTATAGTTTCATATTTGCGCCTCTTGGCTCTTTCTGCATTAGTGGCCGCCGCCCCCGCCGTCATGGAGGTCGCCTGCAAGTGGGACAACGCCAGCGTATCCACGCATGTGACATCCCAAACAAGCGACCTTCCTAGCTTCCACGGAACCAGAGTCATCCCGTCAGGTCCCTTACCATCACTGCGTGCCAAGCCATTTGGCTCTAATACTGCAGGCACTAATAATAATATTATAATATATAATAATATTATAAGATCATATATAAAATGTTCAGTTGTCGGCAAATTGTGGGTAAAATAAAACTGTTTACCTTAAAGATTTGAACGTTAATCTCCTGGTTTTTAATGATAGGTTATGCCGTAATAGTAAAACAAAACAATTACCTACATAAAACAAAGTAACACGTATTCCAACAAAAGCACGCACTACAGCCAAGGGCTTTGTGTGACAAGTTCACGGCAAATGATCCTGTGTATAGGCATGTATAGGCGTAGCAAATGGCAATTGTATATAAACAAAAACCGAGAACTGTTGGGCGATTTTCCTTGTGGATCAGCAGGCCAATTGGAAGTCCTTTTACGTATTCGATCGCGGCAACGTTAACTACTTTATGGAACTAAATGATGCCCGCGACTCGACGACCTTCCTGGCCTGTTGATGCTGTGCTGTCTTACAGCAGGAGGTCCCGCGACAAAGCAATTAACTGCAAGCAAGCGACTACTAGCGCCACTTCTAGGGTACTTTTTTCGTGACATGGATTTAAGAGTGCGCTTAGTCACTCTTGCTTTTAACGTTGGTACTCAAAAGCCAAAACTCTTTGAACAAATCGTTGACCGGCTCTTGGATAAGGAAAATTACCTTCATTGTCTCATGCTACAGACGTGCATTAACGCCATACTAATGAGATCGAGGACGCTATGGAATACAAGGATCAAGTTTGAATAATTTCCGTGTACCTACGCCGTACTTACTCGATCAAAATCACGTACTCCTATGTTTATACATTACACCTATAATGTATTTACCCATCAATATTAAAAGCTTCGCATTCTGACGCCACTGTTTGCATTTTACTGTGAACATCGCAAGTACATGCTAGATTCAACCTTTCGAAGCTATGTAAGTATTTAACGTTTCTGGCACAGTGGTGAGCGCTGTGGTATTATGTGGGAGTCCCGGGTTCAATTTGGGAATATGAAATTTCTGAATTTTCTTTGTTCTGGTCTAGTGGGCGGCTTCGACCACCATCCAAGCGGCAAAAGACGTGCCACCAAGGGATTTTACGTTTTCGTATAAAACCGATTATACCATAATATCCCTAAACAGGTTACCGCGCCTCCATCTTAGACTGTATCATCAATTACCATCAGGTGAGATGGCAGCCGAGAGCTAGGAATAATTTTTAAAAAATCATATCGGAATTCTGTGATCAAACTCTAGTATTCGTAGGAACCATTTAGTAGTTATAAGTTAATAATATAAGCTTCTATTTTATTTGTTCCAGCCCTAATACTCAGAAGTGATACAAAAAAGCCAGTGCCTCTTGTCTCGAAATCCTTATCAGACGAGGCCCTCCGGGAGGTCAGGCGATGCATAAGATTAGACAAAATGAATGGGAACCATTGCCGTTATTGTAAGTTTTTTTAATCCATACTAATGGATATCTATACTAATATTATAAATGGGAATTTAGTAATATTTTGGATGTATGGATGTATGGATAGATGTTTGTTACTCAATCACGTCCCAACAGCTGAACGGATCTGGATGAAATTTGGCACAGAGATAGATTATAATCTGGAATAGCACATAGGCTACTTTTTATCTCGGAAAATTAAGAAGTTCACGCGGGAACCAAAAAACCTTAATCCACGCGGACTGAGTCGCGGGCATCAGCTATAGTATTATTATAAATGCGAATGTGTCTGTCTGCATCTACGGCCCATGTCGTCAACCGATATTGATGAAATTTAATAGAGGGATGGGTTATAAACGGGTATATACTGCATGTCTACATAGGTACTACGATGACGATTTAATTTGTGTGTAACGATATTTTGATCCAGTTGCATGGATCGTGGTCACGTATACCTAACCACGAAATTAGTCTTAAATCATTAGACTTAGGTTGCATCCCTAGAAAGGATATAATATGCTACTTTTTGATCTTTGATGTATTTTGATCTCCCTCAAATTATTTGATTTTGTATTGTGATTTGCTGTCTCGTGCAACTAGTGGTTAGCTAAGCATGTTCGAATGTGGCCGACCAGGTCCCGGGTTCGAGTCCCGGGTTGCGCCATAATTAAGTATTTTTTTAATTAGAAATTGTCAGTACTAGCTTGGAGTTAGGAAGTTTGCGGTGTTTCACCCCCGTGCCTCGGAGAGCACGCTATTATCACTAAAATGTTAGTAGTCGTTAAAGCCCGCCAACCCGTATTGGAGCAGCGTGGGGGGTCTAAGCTCTAATACCGTCTCTCTAATAGAGAGTGGACGCCTGAGCCCAGCAGTGGGACGTTAATGGGCTGTAGTGGTCGGGGTAGTGGATTTTGATCTCGTGTACTGAGTGCGCCTTAAGACAGGAATCTAATCTAATTTTATGTTTATGTTTTTTCAGTGAAAGATAAATTGTACATAGCAACACAGGGATGTCTCACGAACACGAAAGTTGATTTCTGGCGAATGCTCTGGCAGGAAGATGTTAGAGTTATTGCAATGATCACTAACGAGGTTGAGAAAGGAAAGGTAATTCAACATCACAACTTAAAAGTACCTAATATAATTTGTAAGCATTATTCCAGAAGTGGGCAAATAATTAAATTAACTTTTAAAATATGTTTGTAATCTCTTTAAAACGGTCACGGGCGAATGGTCACAACGTGTTGCGGTTTCACGAGAGATTTTATGTAAACAATTAATTATAAAAACTTGGCCAAAGCATCACAACAACAATAAATTAATCATTTGATCAGACTGCAGTGGCTACTGCAAAGCGAAGCTCTAAATCAAATTGCGATTTAAACACAAAACAAGTCTGCCGGCAGGAGACTAACGTTCCAACGTCAAAATTCTCGTAGTTTATTCCAATATGGCGTCCCTACTAAAGAACGAACCGAGTGAAATACATCGAATGAGTCAAATATCAATCTAATTAAAACTAAATTAATTAAATTTAAACCTTTGTCAATAAATAAATTACCAATCTTTTATCTTTTCTAAAATAAAACGTAAAGCTGACACTATATACGTATCTACCTAGTATTTATATGTCTATAAATGTTTTATATTCCACTACAAGTTTAGTTGGTTTGATTTCAACTGGCTGTAAGTGATGAAGACGTAATCTAAGATGGTAGCCGGCTAGCCTGTTAGGGGCAGGTATGCGTACCTATGGCAGCGATACCGCTAATCGTTTCTACACGGCATTGTACCGGAACGCTTAATCGCTTGACAGCACGTCTGTTTATATAAATAAATAATCATTTATTTGCAAGAATGTTTTTACATAATGTTCGTAAAATAATAATCTTTTCATAAACATTCAACTAAATTAATTGTGTACAAATATTAGGAATAATTAGTAGCTAAGTTAATAAATTATTAGGATTTCAGCTAAACAATATCAAATAATTCAATTTAATTCAATTAATAATATTTATATAATATAAACTAATGTCAGAGAAATTACAGGAAATCAAAATCATATAAATTATACAACGCGATCTTTTAAAAATTTTATTGCTTATTGCGTTAAATATTCCTTCACATCACGGTAACATTTTTCCAATAGTAATTTGTTAAGTTTGCTATTTAACATATTATTTAAAGTCAATTTTTCAATGGCAGCTGGTAGCCTATTATAAATCTGAGGTGCGATTGTGTAAGAATTGCCGATCAAATCGTCATAAAATCAATCGAAATAAATTGAATTGAACTTTGACGATTTGATCGGCAACTTTTAGACAAACGAGGGGCTGGACCGCCATAGTACTACGTGGTACTACCACAGGTACTACTTTACTTTTTTAGTTTTTAGTAGAGTACTTTTCATGTATGTACTATTACAACATTTTGAAATACACAATTTGTTAGGACATCGAATAGACCTATTTAGGGTGGTAACTAGTCACGATCACCAGACCAGACGAGCAAAGATTCTCAAATTGATCCTGCCGGGGATCGAACCCGGGACCTCCCATTATAAGCCCAAATCGCTTACAACAGCGTCAGGGACGTCCCGGGTATCTTTGAATTCAATTCAATTGAATAAAATATGTTATCTGTGGTGATTTTATAGAAAAAATGCGAGCGCTACTGGCCGCTGTCAGGGCGCGAGGAGCGCTACGATGACTTGACCGTGAAGTCTATATCAGAGACATGCTATGAGGACTATCTGCTGAGGGAGTTTGATGTCTGCGACAAGAATACCTGCAGGACCATCTACCAATACCAATATACGGTAACTGGATTATTAGTTATTACACACATTTTGTTGATTATTTCACAAGATCTTAGGCATAATCCCAAAGAAAAGGGAATCTACTTTGTACTATACTAATATTTATGCGAAAGTGTGTCCGTCCGTCGGTCTTTCAGTCCCGATTTTGTTGAAATTTGGTACACACATAGGTTATATCCCGGGAAAGGACATAGGGTACTTTTAACCCGCAAAGTTAGGGAGTTCCCGCGGGAGTTCAAAAAACTTAATCCCCCGGGTATGAAGTCGCGGGTATCATCTAGTATTTATTATTTGAGAAAACTCGGATATTTAGACAACAATGAAAGCAAGTGTCTACCCAAATCTATCGACATTGGCGGAGGCGATCCACGTCGTTTTCACCCATAATACATAAAGCTTTTTCGGATCGGCTCGAACCGGTTTCGCGTCTATAGATTTGCGGACCCTTGGTTGCTGGCGACGGGAAATCCCCTCGAGCACACGGCTAGTTTTTTAATTATAAAACACTAGCTGACCCGGCGAACTTCGTACCGCCTTAGTATGCAAAATTAAATGTATATTTTTCAATATTTCTGAGAGATTTTCTTAATATTTTTTCCGTAAGAACCTTCTCCTAATAATAACAAATACAACAAAAAAAGAATTAGTGAAATCGGTCCAGCCATTCACGCGTGATGCCGTGACCAAGGAAAACGGGTTTCATTATACTATATATAGCTCAATTACCACTGACTCACTGACTCACTCATTGACATAATTGTTCTCCTAGAAAGAGACAGAAAACGATATAATGATGTACGGGAGATGTGTTCGGGTGCGGGAGTCGAGTAGGGAAAAATTATGACATTTCGGAAAAACAAGATGGCGGCCGACGTGAATCTTGCAACTCTTTTGTTTTCCAACCGATTTCGTTACAACTCGCAACGATTGAAGAAACTAGGAAACGATCAATAGAAAGAGTGGAAAAATTTGGAAAAACAAGATGGCGGCCGAGCTGTAGTGTTTTGAAATTTTTGATTTTTCGACCCCGAACCGCGGCGCCACAGATCCGAAACGGCGCGGTCGAGCGTAATATTTTTTTCTCTTTTCGCCTACAACTATCCTGTATTTTGACAGAACGGGAGTGGTTTTTAAAAATTCAAGATGGCGACGGTCGCGGCGGCCTTTCGGTCTGAGGTACGAAAAAACGCAATTTTAAACTTCAAATTTCTCACAGTTGGCAACGTCGGAGCGTTTCGACTTCTAGGGGGCGATTGTGTGTACAGACTCGAACTATGGATTGGGGAAAAAAAATTACCCCATTTCTCGGGAAATTTTCAAGATTTACCCCAAAAATAAAAAAATCGAAATACGTATTTTTTGCAAAATTCGAGTACGAGCGACCACGTGTCCCACTTGTACGAATGACATTTGGGTATTTTCATTGCCGAGGTCTGGCAACACTGGAATTTATCAAAGTAAAAGTGATTTTCGACATGGTCTCTTTTCAGGAGCTATCACTTCGGCTGGGTGCGAGCGAGATGAAAAATTGAAACGTCATCAGGAGCGGTATATCCTGTAGTTTACGGGAAAATTATGAAACTATGTAAAATGCTTATGTGAAACGAGGTGGCGGCCATTTTGTATTCTTTTTGTGTTTTTGAAAATTTCGATCACGATTTTGAGGCAGTTGGCAACATTTGGGAAAGTTGACATGTATTGATCGATTGTGAAGCTCGACCGGCAGTATCGAGATATCTAAACAGTGTTGCCACATTTGGGGTAGTTTTCGAGATTTTCCCCAAAAATGTCCTCCTGTAAAATTTTGTATGAAAAATTTTTTTTTCACTGATGGCTTCGTATAGAAGTCAGAAAATATAATTTGAAAAAAAATATGGAGACAGCTGATGATTGAGGATTTCGGAGACGGGTAAAGGGCACGGCCAAGGTATTGAAGATAGATGGGGGGTCCTCGAACTAATGTCACTCGGAACCTCATCCAATTGGCGATGAAATTAAAAAAAACTCCAAAATGGTCGATTCAAGATGGCCGCCATACAAATTTCGTCAGAGTCTATCTCGGAGGGTATAAGAGATGGAAGTGTGGTTTCTCGGCAAGAGATGATCAGGACCTGAAGGTCTACTTGATGAACAGGAAAAAAATTCAAGATGGCGGAATATTTTTTTTCATACCAAATTATATGGGGATTAGGAACTTTATAAGGACTGGGCACTTCGAACGAATATTTGGGAGAAAAATGTGAAGCGAGTTGATGATTGAGGATTTCGGAGACGGGTGAAGAGCACGGCCAGGGTATTGTAGAAAGTGTGTTCAACAAAATGCATGAAAAAAAAAACAAACAAAACTAACAACACACCCGCATGATTGTTCTCCTAATAAGAGACCGAAAACGATACAATGATGTATGGGAGATGTGTTCGGGTGCGAGATGGGAGAAGGGAAAAATTATGAAATTTCGGAAAAACTGCAACTGCTGCAACTGGCAACTATTAAAGAAATTAGTAAACGATCAACACAAAAAGTAGAAAAAATTGGAAAAACAAGATGGCGGCCGACGTGATTCTTGCAACTCTTTTGTTTTCGAACCGATTTTGTTACAACTGGCAATTATTAAAGAAATTAGTAAACGATCAATACAAAAAGTAGAAAAAATTAGAAAAACAAGATGGCGGCCGAGCTGTAGTATTTTCAAATTTTTGATTTTTCGACCCCGAACCGCGGCGATACAGATCCGAAACGGGGTAGTTTATGTATAGGAGATATGTTCGGGTGCTTGATGGGAGTAGGGAAACATTATGGCATTTGGGAAAAACAAGATGGCGGCCGATTTGCCGAAATGAACCGATCGAAGCATTGAAGATTGGTGCTCGTCCAAATGTCATTCGAAACTTCATTCAATAGACAATGAGCTAAAAAAAATCAAAATGGATTTAAGATGGCTGCCATACAAATTTGTTTGGTGTCTATCTCAGAAAGTATAAGAGATGGAAGAGCAGTTTCTTGGAAAAAGATGATCAGGACCTGAAGGTCTCCTTGATGAACAGGAAAAAATTCAAGATGGCGGAATTTATTTTTCCATAGAAAATATATATGGCCAATATTGAAGAATATTACAAGACTGTGTACAACTATGCAAGATTTTGATACGGTTCCGTTTTACCCACGACGGGGCTCCCTGCGATTACAAAACAAGAAACTGGTACTAAAATTTAAAAAAATCGCCATTTTGAAATTCTTTGTTAATTGACCGATTTCGTTTAAAATCGATATTGAGGACTCCCTGGGGTTACAAAATAGGAAACTGCAACCAAAATTTTAAAAAATCAGTGCCATTTTGAAATTCTTTGTTAATGGACCGATTTCGTTCAAAATCGATATTTAGGGCTCCCTGGGATTTCAATACAGGAATCACAGTTGGCAACGTCGGAGCGTTTCGACTTCTTGGGGGCGATTGTGTGTACAGACTCGAACTATGGATTGGGGAAAAAAAATTACCCCATTTCTCGGAAAATTTTCAAGATTTACCCTAAAAATAAAAAAATCGAAATACGTATTTTTTGCAAAATTCGAGTACGAGCGACCACGTGTCCCACTTGTACGAATGACATTTGGGTATTTTCATTGCCGAGGTCTGGCAACACTGGAATTTATCAAAGTAAAAGTGATTTTCGACATGGTCTCTTTTCAGGAGCTATCATTTCGGCTGGGTGGGCGAGATGAAAAATTGAAACGTCATCAGGAGCGGTATATCCTGTAGTTCACGGGAAAATTATGAAACTATGTAAAATGTTTCTTTGAAATGAGTTGGCGGCCATTTTGTATTATTTTTGTGTTTTTGAAAATTTCGATCATCATTTTGAGGCAGTTGGCTACATTTGGGAAAGTTGACATGTATGGATCGATTGTGTAGCTCGACCGGCAGTATTGAGATATCTAAACAGTGTTGCCACATTTGGGGTATTTTTCGAGATTTTCCCCAAAAATGTCCTCCTGTAAAATTTTTGTATGAAAATTTTTTTTTCACTAATGGCTTCGTATAGAAGTCAGAAAATATAACATGAAGAAAAATTTGGAGACTGCTGATGATTGAGGATTTCGGAGACGGGTAAAGGGCACGGCCAAGGTATTGAAGATAGGTGGGGGGTCCTCGAACTAATGTCACTCGGAACCTCATCCAATAGACAAAGAGCAAAAAAAAATCAAAATGGCGGATTTAAGATGGCTGCCATACAAATTTGTTTGGTTTCTATCTCAGAAAGTATAAAAGATGGAAGAGTGGTTTCTTGGCAAAAGATGATCAGGACCTGAAGGTCTACTTGATGAACAGGAAAAAATTCAAGATGGTGGAATTTATTTTTCCATAGAAAATATTATATGGCCAATATTGAAGTGACTACAAGTCTGTACGCTTACTCTGAGTTTTCACATTGCAAATACGGTTGATCGACGTGAGAACTCACCTCGCCAAGTGTAAGCGAACGGTCAAAGTAAAATGGACCCAAAAGCTCTTGCTTTAAAGTCACAAATTCAGCCTTTGGAGCGCTGGCTGTGAATAAATACACGAAATGATGAAATGAGCTCTTAACCAATGCCGTTAAGGTTCATTTTACTTTAACGTTCGCTTACACTTGGTGAGGTGAGCTCTCACGTCGATCAGTCGTATTTGCAATGTAAAAACTCGGAGTAAGCGTACTGTACTACTTGTAAGTCAAACCACAACCCGTGAGCTGCTTTAGCAGCTCGCGCACAGGGCGAAACACTAGTTTTTATATATATAGAATATTCACTAGTGGATCTCTGCTACTTTGGCGTCTTTGGTTTGGAAGTGGCGTCTGCTACTTTGCTAAAAAAACATCTAAAACCATTTTCGCATTATTGCCTTTATAATAAAACCAGTTTGTGGCACATCGGTTGGATGGTTTTAAATGTCATAACGGACATAGGTAAACATTTATTGTGTTTTATATACATAGAAGATTACCAGTTACAATGATTATGATTCTTTATTATTATGATTTGAATATTATACCTACTTGCCAAATTTATTATTCCAAAACTCATCATACTTCTCATCAATGTTAAAGGCTTGGGCTGACCAGGGAACGCCTTTAGAACCCGAAGGAGTTCTTGCTTTCATAGAAGATATTAACAGAAGAATGTGTCGCATCGCGCAGGAAAAGGACGCACCGGAACAGGTAAACTTAATATCATTTTAGGCTGTCATTCCACCAAAGATGTGCTATGTCCCTAAGCTACGGATGTGTGTCAAACCCACCAATATAGGAGCGCTTGATTTTCATAGATTTTTTTAAATTACCTACATAAAAATCGATACAGCTTTGGTGGGAAGCACCAACTGGGAAGCACTGCGAAAATCCACGAAGGTTTAAAGCTAGCTAAATTACTAAAAATACACGAAGAAACCAAAAACTAAACCACCTACAATTTACTTTAAAATACGATTTTAACATATATTTTAAATTATTCTTAGTTAATTCCATTTAAAAATTATTATGGAGACTATTTATCAAGCGAGGGATCATGTATATGCGCTAGTACGCTCACTATATATTTTGTTCTTATTTGACACGGTTATTAACTTTTGTTGAGATACTTTACGAGTATGAATTTTGTGAGAAACTATTTTTTGTATGTCTAAGTTAAAGAATTGTTAAGATCGGTAGATGTTAGATCAACTGCTACTATTGCTTTTATTAAATGGTAGCGAACTAATATGTTAGGGGTGGTGCCTACTTACGGCAGTTTTATCGTAGCATAATCAAATGAAGAGATGACGCTTTGTCCGGTCGCCTATTATGCGCGCTCCATGATATTTTAATGGTGAATGAGGTGGAATTTTTGTTCATCAGACAATATATATTTATATTTAAGACCTTTTGTCTTCGTAACAATGCGAGGTGTCGGTCTCCTTTCCACAGCACATATTAATATAAACATTAAATATAGGCATTAAAGTTTAATTACGAATGTATCTACTATTTATATTTAAGACCTTTTGTCTTAAGAAGAACGGTGTCGGTCTCTCGGTCGGTCTCGCGTATACTACATTTTTACCTCCTACCAAAAAGTGCTCAACGCGCCTAAAGAAGTTTTCACTTCAATTAGGGTTACTCTTATCTAAGAGTAATCGTGTGCAATAGTGAAAATCTTAACTAATATTATAAAGAGGAAAGATTTGATTGTTTGTTTGTTTGTAATGGATACTGAACTGAAAAACTACTTAGCCGATGTTAAAAATTCATTTTTATTTCAAAAAAAATTAGAGATCCTTACGAAAATTGCAATAATGTGAGTTAAGTCGGAAAAATAGTCTCATTTGAGAGCTTACGTGGCGTGCGCTGCGTAAGTAGTTGAAGTTGCACGAAAACAATGTACCTACTATAATGGAAAAGTTCCTCTCAAAAAGTTCTAAAAAGAAGTCTGCGATGGCAAAATATACCTATCTTTTAAGGTTGACTCACAATAACCATTTGATAATTTTCAAATTTGGTCTAAAACAATGCTTTGCTTGCGAAGGTGTTTTTAGGCTAGGAGGTTAGTTAGTGATTTGCTGCCCACTGCCCACTGACTATATTGAGTATGGACTAACAAGATTATTAGTGCTACCCGTTCGCAGCCGGGCCGGGTCGCCAGTATATTATAAAGGACTAAATTTTGAGAAACTGTATCCATATTTAGGTATTTTTTCCCAATATTAGATTTACCTTCTGTAATTGACATGTAAGTAACGATAGACCCACTATCTTTCTGATTTCAGAATATCTTGTGCGTGCATTGCTCAGCGGGCGTCGGCAGAACTGGCACATTCATAGTAATAGACATGCTCATCAATAAAATAAAACAATCTGGTAAGAAAACACTATTTTTATTACTTCTTTATCGATATAACTAATATGTATAACCTACGAGAATTCAGAAAAGTTCTACGCGAATTAATTTGGTATTAAAATGAATGCATTGCGATTTGCGACTGTATAACTTTTATATTTTGTTTGTGAATTATTTTCTTTTTAAATTTTCGGGTGATTTTAACAAATCATTTTGTGAAGGCTTGAGCTAAAGCGATTTTCTTTTCTTATTTTGTGTTTTGTGCGAAATTTTACTAGTGCCAAATAAAGGAAATCTATTTTAGAGCTAGTTTCTAGCTTCCGTTAGGAAACTCTAACTAGCTCTGTTTGAACACGAATATTAGAAATAGAGTTGTTGACCGAGCGAAGCGAAGGTCTCTTATTCTACTTGAGTGAATTTGCACTTGTCCGTCCGTCCGTCTGTCAGAGCCTTATACTGAATTACTGAACGTAATTACTCAAATTTAAATATAGATGTAAACTGATGGCCTCCAGCCGAATATGGCTTAAAAAGTTATAAAAATCTTTATTTCAGGGGGGGCTCTCATAGAAGCAAATTGGGTATATCATTTTAAAGATAATTAGGAATGGAGTCCAAAAATTTTTATTTTTTATTTTTCCCCTAAAATTGACGAAATGGGGGGCTTTCAAAGTGGACATTTTCTAACGTCTAAAGTTAACCTCAGAACTCTCAATTTTCTGAAAGGCTGAGCCTGAAAATTGATTAATTATTTGAATTATATCCTGTACTTGAACAACAAATACTAAAATTAGATAAATAATATGTATTATAAGGAAACGAAATTATTTAATTTTTAATGAGCTTCAGTATTGTTAACAAAACTTCACAATTATGACAATAGATGGCGCTCTGTAAAAGTTTATTCGTTTGTGCTTACAATTAATAGACGTTAGTACCATCTTACGTGGAATAAAAAAATAGTCTACTGATAGTACTGATGTCTATGAACGCCGGGGCGAACCACTAGTTAATTATGATTTAAGCCAAGCCAATATTTCCTTACTCGGTAAAATTTTTGTTCCTACTACATACTTAGTACTTGGTTTTTTGTGATACGTGTGACAGAGAATTCTGTCGTTATTGTGATTTCACGGTAAAATTCCAGGCGTTCACTGTGAAATAGACGTCCACAACACTGTGAAGCTGGTGCGGGCGCAGCGCAGCGGTATGGTGCAGAATAAGGCTCAATACCGGTTCATATACCTCGCCTTACAGAGCTATATCGATAGCAGAAATATAAAATTTGGCAAAATGGTAACGTTATTATCGCTGTCACTGAGTATACCTAAGGGAATAGGCATCTTCTAGGCAAGCGCGTTGCTCCAATGCGGGTTGGCGGGCTTATAACGACTATTATCATGTTAGTGATAATAACCGGGACCGACGGCTTACGTGCTCTCCGAGGCACGTAGGTGAAACACTGCCAACTTCCTAACTCCGGGCTAGTATTGAGAATTTATAGTCAGAAAAACCCAATACAAATTTATGGCCCGAAACAGGACCCGAACCCGGGACCTCGTCGGCTGTAGTTGAACATCCCTACCACTAGACCAACGAGGCAGTCGTTACTCGAAGGCAATATACAATACATACTTAATTTATGTAATTTAAGTAGCACTGACTTGTGGGCTACTGGATGCGAACTGCGAATCCGATTGCTTCCATACAACTTTGTCATTAAGAAAATCATAATTATTGGGTAGATGATCCTTTTCAATCCAAGTTCCAACAACAACCGTCCAAAGTTTCAACTCAATCGGATGAACGAAGCGCGCATGCATAGCTAACGAACAGACAGATGGGCCGACAAAATGTGTTGATTTTTATATTACCTAATACCTATACTAGATGATGTTTTATGATTTTATTGAACTCATTTACCGAGACTAAATATGCTATTTATTCAGGGTACCTATAGGCTATCTCCGCTCCAAGTTTCAGCCAAATCGGTCCAGCCGTTGGGGCGTGAAGGAGTAACAAACATCCAAACTTACCTACAAACGTCCAAACTTTCACATTAATTTATAGTAATAAAAGGAAGAAGTAACATTTATATACTTACCAATTCTTTTTTTACAGGTTTATACTTATACCTCGGATGCCTGAAGATTTACCAAAAAGATAGTGAACCAAAGCGCATAAATATTATATTAAGCTGAGACCTATTTAATAACAGTGCTAGTGTAAATAGCTGTTTAATGTGTTTAAGTATTCCATTAATAAAATTCTTGTGATCAGAAAGCTAACATGTTTTGTATACCACTACAAGCTAGCCCTTGACTGCGATTGTTACATACAGTAAAAAATTATACAGATGTTATTGTCTATGCCCAACATAATATTCTAATTGTCTCGATGGTCTGTGGTTGTCTCTATCTCGTCCATCCGGACATTTGGTCATAAACATTTTATTAAAGTACTAAGTAAGTGACGCCCGCGACTTCGTTGCGTGGGCAGAGGTGTCTTGGTTCCTGCGGGAGCTCTTTAATTTTCCGGGATAAAAATTAGCATGTGTTATTCCAGACTATAATCTATCTCTATGCCAAATTTCAGCCAGATCCGTTTAGCCGTTCTGGCGTGATTGAGTAACAAACATCCATCCATCCAAACTTTCGCATTTAAAATATTAAGTATAGACCTATAGATTTATTATGGACTAGAAAATCATCATTGAGTTTTCATCACCACATCACAGCGATCTAACCCGATGGCATAATATGAAGATGCAGTCAAAGACAGTAGTGGGCTAACCTGTCAGGGTTATGGCAGTTATACTAAGCCCATACCGGATTATACTTAGGTCTGGTGTGGGTGGCTGCAGAGCCACGGCCGAAAAAAAATCAAAAAATATAAATTCCCAAATTGACCCTGCCGGGAATCGAACCCGGGATCTCCTATCGTCTACCTAATCGTCAAGACTAATCCAATGAGTGAAGACTCTCTGGCCCTACGTTCAATAATTAATAATTGTTGCATTTGTTTTTAGTCTATGTTGTGTTTACTTATAACTATTTTAAATAAGTACCTAAATCACAAATCACTATTTTACTCGTATAGTTGGCTCCAATAATTAGTCAAATAGTCTAGTCTGAAGTTGACCGCAAGATGCGTCGCAATAGCGCATTTTCGCGCGTAAGTAGTATACAAGTGCGTATATTATGTACGTGACTTCGACACAGTACTCTGTATGCGAGCTGCGCAAACAAGCACTCGACCGCACCTCAGCTCAGAGATGACTATTTGATTGGCGCCAACTATAGGTACCTATACTTAGCTTGTATTTGTTTGATTGTTTTAATTTTTGTTCATGTATCTATATGTGAATGTTAGTAAACCTAATAAATAAAATAAAATTGGGATTGAGTTTTCTCTGACTACCTTCCAGCTCCATCGACATACAATAAATTAGTTGGGCGTCCAACTAAAATAATAGGTAATTGGACCACCGCCTCTACGAAGGAAGGACGAAGGCCCGTCATCCAACTGGTAGGACAGTGTAGTTGGACCACGACTCATGAATGCTTGGCTATAATTTGATCGTAACTACATACCTAAGTATTACGAATATTTCCTTAATAACTGTAGGTAAATCTATTTCGATAAATAAAACAAAAGATAACTTGACGTGTATATAATATTTAATTCCACATTAAAACATTTTGAAGCTATTTTGGTTTAAAACTAATCATAATTCATACAAAATTAACCATTAAAAACTAAATAAGAATACAAAGTATATGTACTTAGAATAACAACAAATAATTTATTTTTTGTCGGCTTCAAGCTACAAAGTATTGCGGATAATCTTTCTTAAAACAAAATTAGGTACTTTTGAGAAGATTTTTGTTGATGATTTGTTGTGATTAAATGTGCGTTACTTTAAATTTTTACCGCAATATTTTTTGGCACAAATTTGTAAATCAGCGAAAATAATTTATTTACTTATTCATTATAATAAAAAACAAAGTTCCTACCTAACTAATACAAATAATAATTATTTATAATACATTATTTTATGCTTTTATAATATAAAAATAATATAAAAAGAACCTTTATCTCAAAATTATTTAAAATAAATTATTATGTTAAACAAAGAAGGAATGCAAAAATATACCTTTACAATTTCAAAGCTATTACTATAGTACATTGATAGTTACTTTAAATATTGTATTTATATAGGTAAGTGCTTTCAGTATATAGAATGTAAGCCCATCACCATAAACTTTCTAAATGTTAAACTAAAACCCTTCTAATCGGAATCAATATTTTTAAAATAAAGGATGTTTAGCAATAATTTTCAAACATTTCCATTTAGTAACTCAGGACATCGAATATGTTACTGAGTACGTATGGTAGGTAAAAAAAGAATGCTTCAATTTATGTAGTAAAAAAAAATCTTTTCTAAAAGTTGGTAATAGGCTTACTTACGTTACAAGGAGTAAAAGCCAGCCGTTTTTGAGATTGGACTGGGCTCGAATCATTGGGAATTCCTTTTTGAGGAAAAATTGACAATAAATAATATTGCTAATACTCCTTTTTTCCTTTTCGTCAATTTTTGATGTTGGCTGTGATACATTATATAAGCAGACACAAATAGGTACGTCAAAATACGACTACTGCACAGTTAAAGTATATTTTACAAAAAAAAAAGAATAGGTAAGTAAAGTGTGTGGCTGACTGGCTGTAGCCTGTCTTACGTCAAATCTCTTTATCTCATTCCATCTCTACACAGGTCCAAAATTATCTATAGGTAGATAATATTAGTTATAAAATACATTAGTGCGTGTTTGTATATTAACAAATTATATATAATATTACGCTTGATTGAAAGCTACCATAATATCTGATTGAAAACCAAAGAATGAAATGATTCCGATTTCAAAAGTGCTCCATACCTACTTACGTAAATAATACACGGTGTTATATATTGACAATTTTTTTTTTAACATTTCAAAAAATAAGATCAAATCCTTCAAACTGTTCAGACAGTTTTATTAATGGTATTCTTCAGAACATATGAAGTTACAGTATATTCCTTTGTTTCATGACATGTTAGGTTCAGCAGCGAAATGAAATATCTTCAGAAGGAATCTTTTGCTAGAGTAATGTGAATTGAGACTGCTTCGTCTGAGATCTCCTTGAAACTAATAATTTTCTAAATATTTTGCTAATAGTGTATATTAGACTTTGAAGTCTAGCGCGAAAGTTGTGACGCACTCTAATATTATAATTTCAATGGTAGGTTTATCAGTTATTCAACGCATTAGGTTTCATTTGTAAAGTAACTAAAGAAAAAATTGTAAAGTTGTAAACTTATGAATTAACAATATATATATTATATATAACATCAGTAGGTACTATATAGGCACCGACAGTACTCGTTTACGTCATACCTAAGTATTTTTATACTCTTACTCTTTACCCTACAATAAGTACTTGATCATGTAGGTATATTGCTTTAATTAGTACAGTATTGACTACTGACTCTCCACCGTTTTTCGTACAAAGTACCCTATCATTTTAAGTAGAACTCATTTTGTTCTATTTATATATTATTTTATAAATTTTTATACTTATTGCTCTTTGCACGCGAGCCAAAATAACATCTAAGTGCTTTGAAAGTTTACTTACAATAAAAATATTCGCGTGAGCATTACTACTACATAATCACGTGAAGCCTTAAATTGGCGTGTAATCGTTAGGTATCTACCGTTTTAGCTAAATAGAAAATAAAATTATTTTTAATTTTGAATAGATTAGCAGATGGCTGCGATCAGGATCGTAAATGACGATGCAGTTGCAGGACCGCGCTTGTTTAGAAGATGTCTATTCAATCTTCATTGAAATTGTATCCAGTGGTAGGAACCCGGAAGGCAATTTTATATCCTAAGTAGCTGTGCGAGTCAAAACAAGATAAGCATTCATAAGGCTGACCATACACAGACTGCTTCAAGTTGCGACTGCATAATGAACTACAGTACATATTCTACGTACACACATACATGGAACTGGTCGAGCAGTTGCGACTGCTTCGGGCGGTTGGCAGCAGTTATCAATGGTAGCTTCAAGCTGTTGACTATGACCGCAAGAGCGGTGTATGTTGATCACTGACTAACTGCTTGAGCAGTCCATATATGGCCGGCTTAAGTATCATGGAATGTTAACTACGTGCGAGCGCAGACATTCACCATTTCTATTATGTAATCATTCCTGATCGACTTTTTTAAATTTATAGGTGACTATGCGCTACAGTGCGTATTTTTCGATTTCATTTCACATAAACTTTTTTTTAAATATAATTTCAACATGAGGAGCTGTCGTCGTGGTTTTTTACATGATCGTATATTTGTAACATAATAATACATAAATATAGCCTAACGCTAATCCTAGACTCTATACATTGTCTTACGCAGATCTATTTTGAGTCTAAAAATAAGAATATGTTAACAAATATTTTTTTCATACATCAATATCACGCGTCACCTCATTGCCTCGTTCGATTTGACCAACGTTACGCTCAAAGTATTACGTAAAGTAAATACTCGTTCGTGAATAATGCTTGTTTAACTATGCTAATATTGTTGACGGATTTTGAAGTGCGAGTAGAAATTTAGTAGTACGATTACCTATTATTTTGATACAAAGTTAATATCGATGCCTGCTTAAAAATAGTAGTAGATCATTATACCAAATTAAGTGGATATTCTATAGCAATATAAACTAATTTTAGAAATAATTTAAAAAAAAACGATTCGTACCGGGCAAGAATTCAATTCTTATGTGTTTATAAGTAGGTAACTTTTGTTTTATCACAGTCGATTCATAATAATCACAAGCATCCGCTATGCCTGTGTGTCTACGATAGAAACGTCCGATCAATCAATATAATTATATAAAAATCAATGCCACTTTTCGTTGTAATTTTATAACTCAAGAACGGTCTCACCTATCCAAACCAAATGTTTTGGCTTTGTTCGGACTATTTAGTAGATGGTTTATGTGAAGTTTGCACAAAATCGGTCGAGCGGTTTTTCATTTATCACATTTTTTGTAAACGATTTATACGTAGCGAAGCACGTACCGGGGGGCTGATTCTGTATAACACAATCTCTAAACTATTATAAAATGGCAGCTTTAAATCTAGTTCTGTCCCTTTCCGTAGGAAGTATTAAGAAAGGGTTAGCAATATTTGTAATGCTCTAATTTTAGTTTAGTTTAGAGATTGTACACTACAGAATCAGCCCCCGGGCCGCTAGTAATTATATGAGAGTGATGACTTGTTCAGTTTTATGTAATACTATAATTTTACATAATATTTTACTCGTTCGATCCAATAAGTTTTAATATGTCAAATTAGACTGCATTGTTCAATGTAGTAAGATGTCGTTATGTAGTAAAATGTCCAATATGACATAATTATTGAAAATTTATTATAATTTTCATTATCTGTCAAAAAAATCTGAAATAGACGACGAAAAAGTTATCTTCACATTATTTCAATATAACCGTCAAAAATATTAAATAGTTCCAAAAGAAATACGTTATTTCAATATAATAATAAAATGCAGTAATTATTAGATATAGTATTCGTTGTGGGACAAATATTTATATTATTAAATTAAATTCAACATTTCGTAATGTGGAGATAAACCTGATTTTAAAAAAATTTAGCAAGAAAACGTAAAATGAAATAAAAGAAGGTAGGTCGGTTCATAATTTGGCACATAATTATAATCAGATACCTAAGGTATACAGTAGAAATTTTAGGACCTAGTTTAAATATTAAGATATTACATTAATTATTTATATACAGTAAAAAGGGGTGTATAGATTTAGGAGAAAATGTACCACAATTTGAGGATAGTTCATATAGGGACTGTAAAATGTTTTGAAATGTTTGAACTCTGAACTCAATAAATCAATATTATACTATTTTGATTTCATCTGGGACTAGTACAGATATTTTGATTTCGATAGAATCTATTCTGTGAAGAAATACTACTTAACGACTTTCTCTTTAGGTTGAACACAATTTTTTTTTCTTTTTTTAATAATATCGTCTTTTGACAGACTGTTGCTAGGAGGGATGATAATTGCCACATATAGGTACATACATTAAACATTTATTTTTATTATTATTAATGGTGTAATGATATTTCGTTCGATATTCCGATATTCGCGCCGTGTTGTCATTATAGGAGTCAGGAGTATAGGAGCTATTAGGTAAAGAATGGGTAGGACTGGAATATGCTTAGCATTTGCCGTAAAAGCAGTAACACAGCATCCTTGAGAGTTGAGACTGACCCAACATGTAAAACATAACACTTCTATACAAATCATATACTCATATCTTAATACAAAGTAGACAAGTATAAACATTATAATATATTTCTTAGAAAACAACTAAAGTATAACTTAGACGGATATAAAACAAAATTGACAAGGTCACAGAATGTCAGTCTCGTAAACTTTATTAGTAGTAGCGACTGCGTCAGGCGCTTGTAGCTGAGAGCTGCATTTCTCAGGGTTGGTTTCATTTCTGTTTTTGTCGCAAACACCGGCTAGATGGGTCATGCTTCCAGAAATGCTCGCGGGCGCTAGGTTTAAATTCATCTTAGTGAGAAGGTTAGATTCGCTGCCAGTTTTCTTCAGGTCGGGCTGCGCGTTGGGCGGCAGCGAGGGTCCGCTGCGCTGGATCATCTGCAAGCGCGCGTACTGCTCCTGTAGAGCTCTCTGCTTCTTGAGGAGCTCCTGGTGGCGGTGCTCGAGCAGCGCCTGGCGCGAGGCGCTGTTGTCGCCGCTGGGGTCGTGGGGCGAGGAGGGTGAGGCGGGCGAGGTGGGCGAGGTGGGCGAGGCGGGCGAGGAGGGCGAGGCGAGCGGGGAGCGCGAGGTGGTGCGCGGCGGCGGCGGGGGCGGCGGCGCGCGGCGCACGGCCAGCGCCAGCAGCTCGGGGTGCCGCTCGGGCACGGGCGGCTTGGGCGGGTGCTGGCCGCGCGCGCGCACCGGCGGCGACGCGTCCGTGTCGCTGCCGCTGGGGTACGAGTGCAGACGCCGCAGCGCGCCATCGCCGCGCGCGCCGCGCTCCGCCGGCTTGGCGAACGTCTGCAGCTCGTCTAGTAGCGCGTCGAGGGCGTTCTCGGCTCGCACGTCAGCGGCTCTGCCGACGCCACCCTGCGCACCATTCCACCACTTCTAGCATCGTCCGGCGAGCTACGTGCACGTCAACAGCGATGTTGCAACGATCGTAGCGCCGAACGCGACTTTACGTCGGGGTGTTCTGTGCGATTGCAACATCACCGTTCGAATACCAATACAGAAACACTGACTTGACAGAAACATTTAAAAACAAACATTCATTAATTAGTAGTTACATTAATACACTCAATATTCACAGTAAATCATAGAACTAAATGTTTTACCACAATCATTCAAAAAGAAGTAAATGAAATCAAAAGGCGATTGCCTTCTTTTTCGTCGTCGAATAAGTTCAGTTTATGCTGCACACTTCTGTGAAAACCATAAAACGTGATATAGGCATAGTAAATCTTATTCCACGACAAAAAAATGAAACAAAAATGTGTCGAGCCCAAGACTGGTGTTAAAATGAGCCGATGGCGGTTGTATTTATGAGAGGTCGTACAGGCGAAAGAAATTAATGGAAGAATAATGATTATAATATATTGAGTACGTATAGATACTTGAGTAATTGTGATTTAAAATATACTTATTACAGAATTGCTTAATTATGTGACCAATAGAATGCATGAAATATTCAAAGAAGAATAACTTCTCTCTTAACAATTGTGGTGATTTTGCCATTAGTCCAAATTTATAAAACGTGTAAAAGTGAGTCCAACATTGTCTACAGCTATTCAACCGAAGCTATGTCAAAAAGTTAACTTTACCATTACAAAAACTAAAATATAGGAAAAAGCTTATGTGAGCTGCATTCTACTGTATATTCTTATACTCGTACTTGGTGCTCGTAATATAAGAATGGCATATTGCGATAAATACATATTTTAAAGCAATCACGTATATTAAATTTAGAAAAAGGTATTACCTGTGCTCCGGATGCGGGGTTAGTCATTGAAACATGTTACTTGCAAACTTACTATAACTTTAGTGAAAGTGTTAGGGGTGTAGGGAGAACATCAAACGTCTATTAATTAAATTATTTTTTTATAACTAATTAATTAACTAAACGCGTAGACCGTGTCAGTTATACTCGTAAGTCCCATGCTATAATAAGGCAAGAGAGGTCGAAGTGAAAACATTAATATGTCCATGAGTAAGAAGAAATGCGGGAATGAATTTTTATATTTTCAAAGAAAAGTTACTGAAGGATAGTGAGGTCCTTATAAGTTAATAAAGAAAACAAATTAATCAGACAAGAGGGGCAGTCAATGAGTTTTAATCGAGTCCAAAGGTTTTGGTTTTTGAGCCGCATCTGGTATCGAGAGAGCGCTGCAACAAAAACAAAAACAGCACGATGCACAATCTATTACAAAGCAGATCCTAGTTAAATACCATGCGTCTCAGACTATTGCATTGTTAATATAAGTCGAGGTAAAAGGCACACGGTTTCATAAGTCATCAAGGTGGTTCCTTAAAGGTAGTTGCGCGGTACGATAGGTGGATGTGACTTAAGGGTGTAAAGCGAAAATATTTTTATATAGAATTTTTACTGTCGTTTACCGAGAACGAGTGCTATAATAAAGGAAACAATGACAATACAGTACTACCACTTTTATAAGTTACGCCGATGGACCTGCGCAAATATCTTATTTTTGAATGGCGCGACAATAATCAGCCAATCATCGCACGCGTGCGTCTGCTATTGGATGTTGCCTAAGCGCCATGTTCGGATTCTGTGCACAATAGATAACACGAGTCTCTGTTGTTCATGTGTTTAAAATCTTAACGTTAAGCGATATGGACCGTATTTATTTGGTGTTCACGCGGCGTTATATTATCAGAGATAGCTGAACTTTCGGTAACTATCGCCATGAAGGCTGATTCAGTATTAGGTGGGTGAAGGGCTCTCCACTGATTACGGTGAAGGTCTGCCCACATGCGGATGGGCCCTGTCACTAGATATGGCCGCTGAAATACGTATTATGGTTACCAAAAATATAGGAAGGTTGGTCAGTATCAGATCTATTATTATTTATCTATTATCTCTTGGTCTATTAGGTTATTTTTCTGCGCAAACTACTTGTGCCGACGCGACTTGTAAAAGTGGTAGTAGGTACTGTAGGTACAAATTATAAAAACCACAAATTGAAAATTATCTACAAAAATCAAAAACAAAAAAATAATTACAAAATCTCCAAAAACCCTGGGCTTCCATCATAACAATGTAAGTCATATTTTTAAATCATATCAACTTCAGTTCAAATAAAAAGCATATAATTTTGCTATGGTGTTAATAATTGTCTTTATAATTATTTTAAACTATGTATGTGTTATAAACTACATAATTTGCTATATCCCAGTTACACTGTGTTGATCTAAAAAAATATTCATCCTGATAACTAATAGTTTTATTTACCTTGATTATATTCTGAATTACAATGGATTTAGTTTTTTTAAGGCCCACTCTTATATTTTAACTGCATATTATATTACGTATAACACGTCTCCGTACTTGGCTAGCGAGTGGACTATCATAATATTATTACTATTATCAGTTATATATACCATTCTCATTCTGAAAAGAGACCCGTAATTCTCTGTAGGGAGCTGGATGTTTATGTAGTTAGCGTTATAATTAAACGAGGTCAGAAACTTAAGAATAAAAAACTTTGTAGGTACTTTTTGCATGTTTTATTTTCTTGTTTTCATCTATATTGCAAGAATTAAAACTACATAAATAAATAAAGAAATACTTAAATAAAAATATAAATAAAACAATAAATCTAACAATAAAAAAATTTCAAACACGATTATAATTTTACAGCAATGTGTGACTTAAGCCCGCACTTCAGAAATTTGGGAGTGCTTATCCGTGACTTATTTTAGCAGACTATTTTAACTGCATGTAACAAATATACTCCATAGGTACCTATGGAGTATAATTAAACACAGTATTTAATTAATGTGTATAATTAAACACACGGATCTGAAAGAGCAATGGCGAACTTCCATACATCAATAATTATGTACACGTGTACAAAAAATATAATTTAATAAGCGTTGGGTACGAAGCTCTCATAAGCAAGAATTTTAAAAAAATGAAGCTAGAAAAAAAATATATTTCGTTTTAAAGTTGTGTAGGTCTGGTGTAGGTTATGTGGTAATGTCACTTCTAAAAATGACAACCGGAAGAAAGCCAGAATGACAAAGACAGATGACAACCACAGACTAGTAATACATTCGGCAAAACCACAGACAATCAGCATCAGTGCTGCCATAATATTCTTTCATTTGTTATCATTCTGTTAGAGATGATTAAATGATGTATGCAAGAAAATTCACTTAAATAATATAAAATACACTAAAAGAAAGAGCAATACTATTATATTTTATGCAAACAATCAGACAAAATAATTTCAATTTTTAAAACGATACATAATAATCTACCAATTTACCAAGCTACTAGGTAGATACATAAAATTATAACACTAAACTGAGAAACGGAACCTATCAATAACCTACCAATCTAAAATTCCATAAATATTTTATATTTTTACCTAGCTTCAATAAATTAAAGTGAATACTTGATAATATATAAAAAAATACGAAAATTCTTCTTGTCTTTATCTTACTTCTGTACAATCAAGATTTAGTCATTGAAGTCTATACCTATTTCACCATTGCTCTTTTCAAGGTTTAAAAATGGACTACGTAAGTCTCAGATGGGTTTAGGTAACACAGGTATTCGTGACTTACTAAGTATAAGATAACATGTAATGTGATGCACTATTGTGTAACATTGAACGCATTATAGCACGAAAGATTTAAGTATTTTGCGTGAATGTTACGTAAATATATTGCATGTGAGTGCTCAATAGTTAATCATGCAGGTGCATAGCTTGCCACAAATAACATGCTTGTTTCCCATAATACATATTTATCTATACTACACGTCAATTATTACTTTAATGGTCTGCGGTTAAACTAACTTTCAGCTTACTCCAGCTTCCACAGATCATAATACAGTTCAAATAGCATTTCTTTTTTCTTTTTATTCCTAGAGTATCGGCAAATAATTTAAATCCCTTTTATATCATGTAGGATTCATCAAAATTATAGTAACACAACTTATGCCTCTGAAATTTCAAAACAAAACAATTTACATACTTATCTGCCCATACCTAAACTTAAGCATCTATATATAATATTTTATCGAAGCGATGGTTTGTGGAATGCCGATATAAAAATAAGAATAAGGATATTTTATTACATTTCATTAGATTAGGTCACACATTCATAAGAAGATAAGGCTAAGCCTATAATGACCTTAAGCTGAAAGTTGACAGTAATATTACAAAGCTTTAGGCCCGCATTTCTAGCTATAATTTAAGCAAACTATGTTTATTCGTGAATGTGGCACTAAGAACAAAGATATTATATACTTCGAGTATGATAATTTTTAATTAATCATCTTAGTACCATCTACACAAATATTTATAATAATTAAGTTTGAAATGTATGTAAGCATGCGTACCGATTCTTTCAATACTGTCTGAACTGAAAAAAACGGGTAGATCTAATAAGTAGATGAATCACCATGAAGCGATAAATTTTCCCTTAAAATATTGCTAAAGCATTGTTTACCACTGTGCACCAACATGCCTACATAAAAATAACAATAAAATGTGTTTCTTTACATAGACGATACAGATGAATATTGAAAGAAAAAATATAATAAGAAAGAAAGAGTACCTACTGGATGTGTAATAAAAATAAAATTCTGAGATATAATCATTACATGAGTAATAATAATTATATTAAAAAGAGTAATAATAACAATAGATATATAACGAAGATAATTATTACTCGTTAATAACTATAGCTTCTTTGAAGTATTGGCTCTTTCTCCAGGCGAACTGACGGGGACCATCACGGAAAAAGACGATGAAATCCATCATTAAAACAGTACGTGAACACACATATTATCGTATGTATTGACAAATAATTAGTCTATTATGGATTAACCCCAGTAAAGTTGACAATGATTTTAGCAGTTACCGCTTCGTCTTAGTACTCTGTTAGAAACATTTCATTTCATAAACATCTGCAACTATTGTGTATTTAGAAAATGAAATGTCTCGATAAATAGTTCATTATCCTTAACAAATTCACCGAAAAAAGTTTTTAGCGCTTAGAGCCTGGTTATATAATACGAGTATATTGACATATTCATAAATCATTTAGTTTAAACGCATTCAATCTGGCGTGCACTACAATCCAAATCATGCAAATTATGTTACATAATATTATAATATTATGAATAGTTTTTATTCGGCTCAGCGTACCGCAGTTTCACAATAGGTAAATAATATAATAATGTGAGTTTGAGTTTTAATTATGGGGACACTAACGATATTTGACTCGCTAATGGATGCAGGACATAATGCTATTAGTATTGTGATGTTAACTACCCGCTGCACGCTGATTCAATTCTCGATTAAGCGGACGCAAGCTATCTTGAGTTAACTGAGGACCAACTAAATAAGTTTGAGCGAATTCAAAATTTAGCTATTAGGTTGATATTTGGTTTGCGTAAATATGACCATGTTACCAATTTCGTTCAAAGCTCAAGTTTACCCATTCGATTTCGCCGGAATCTGCATATTGTTTCTCTTCTGTACTGTGTATTGTTTAATCCCATGACTCATGGCTATTTAAAGGATAAGTATTTAATTTAGTTCATGATAGACCAGATAAGGTTCTTCGGTCAGCTGGTAAACTTATTCTACCGAAGTTCATTCTTACTCAAGGACATTAATCAGTCTTTGGAATGAACTTCCCTCACATATTCACCGTGCTTAAACCTTAAATAAGTTTAAAATTGACGTCAAAAAGCATTGTTTGTCTCTTTGTTATCATTAATTGCGGCATGTTTATTTTTATTTATTTATTTTGCGTAGGTATTTATTTATGT
This sequence comes from Erebia aethiops, assembly GCA_923060345.2. Classification (NCBI taxonomy): domain Eukaryota; kingdom Metazoa; phylum Arthropoda; class Insecta; order Lepidoptera; family Nymphalidae; genus Erebia; species Erebia aethiops. The sequence goes on along the minus strand of OV281079.1, from coordinate 5,082,293 downwards.
AAGTATTATGTTATTATGCATATATTGGTATGTCTATTTAGTCATACGTACGTCTATTATAATTATTTTGTATATATTACTGTATCATAATTATGCTATTTATGGTATTGGTTAGTTTATTTAGATATTCGTATTAAGTTTATTTTTATTTCTGCGCCACTTCCCGTTGTCCTCTTCTTCAATTTTTTCATTAGAGCTAAGGTTGTCTGGAAGAAATCGCTGCTTAGCGATAAGACCGCCTTATTGTACCTATATTTTAAGTTTCCTTGTATCTTGTTTCTTTTGTGTTTTTGTGGTGTACAATAAAGTATATATACATACATACTCGTACATATAAATAAATATTATGTCAAATAAAATAAATTATTTATTAAAAGGTAAATATTATATTATTATTATTGAGCTGTCACGAACCAGGCATTTTACCAGACTTTAAGCGCGTAAAACACTACGGATATTTAGCGTGAATACACAAAATAGGACCAATATCAACTATCGATAAATATATAATCAATATAAGATATTTATTATTTACACTGTAAATAAATTGTATTTCTCGACGATACCAAAACACGAACAATGAAGAGTTGGCAGGTTCGTAATTGGTATTTGTCTCATAAAATTATTTATCAATTACCTATCCAATACATTCCGTTTATTAAAATTGGCATTATTTTCCTGAAGCGAGGAATAAAAATGCAACGTTTGTGGATAGTGCATTGGTTGCAGGGTTTGTGCAAAAGAATTTCAAATTTTGTCGTATTCTGGATTTTTTTGGACGTCACGCTCTGTCACATCAATTTAATAATCACATATATAAGCCATTTTTTATATATACACTTAATTGGTAGAATAGGATGTATTTCGAAATATTTGTCATAAAAAATTTAGTTGGAGCCTTAAATGCGAAAGTAAATAAAACATAAATCATTATACTTATTCTCGCTTTACTACATGCAGAAAAGATGTTATCATATTATTTCGTTGTCGAACAAATGATAATCCCACCTGAAATGTTTATTATACAACGAACATCGTAAGCTAACATTTTCATCAGTTGTACAGAAGTGAATTTTTGTCGATATAATTTATATTAAAATTAAAAAAGAAACGAAATCCTGAATGCATGTATGTTTACTTGAAAAAAAAAACCGGTACTAGTAAATATATTCACACCAAATAGTATGCAATTATTATGGACCCTGTTATACTGTATATATCTATGAACTACTGAAGCAGTCGGCGAACCATGCCAAAGCAATACAAAAATATAACAATAAATCATTACTAATAATTCAATGCAATTATACCTCTATAAAGCATTAATTGTTTTTCTAGTACGATGAATCTTGCAATGCTTTAAAAAGTAAACTTTATGAAGGTTACTTTTTGTATTCTTTATTTTACTGTATTTTCAAAACAAATCTGAGAAATGTTTACTAAGTAGGTATAGTACCTACGATTTCGAAAGAGGCTTAGTTTGGATTAGATATACGAGTACATAAATCATATTTCTAACCTTTGAATCAAGGTGGAAACGGAGGTGTTTTGTCGTGACTTTTCACACGCTGATCTGTAGATTCAATTATTTTTTAATTAGACAAAGTATTTACTAACGAAATTGGTTAGATAGATTGGTTAAATTAATGAAGATTACAACGTTTCGAACTCTATGAATATTTTTGTCATTTGACGCTTAAAAATCACACACTTAACAAGAAAGCCACTAGAAGGATATTTTGATAATATCCTAACCGCTTTTTAAAATATAGAGACGTTTCTGTATTTGGCTATAGTCTCTTAGGTAGGTATATTACTTACCCATTCATCTTTTGCCGCGTTTTTCAAAATTATATTATTAGTGACAGAGAATGACGCCAATATTTTGTTTTCAATTAATTTTTTTAAAAATAGGTATGCCAATTTAATTTTAAACTTAATAAAATTTACTAACAAAACACTTAAAGTGTATTGTCAGTAAATTCAAACTTTGACAGACAGGAATAGTAGTTAAAACAAACTAACCATCATTCCTTGATACAATATCCTTTTATACAGATATAGGTAGGAGAAGAAAAGATAGGAGATAAACTGGCCAAAACTAAAAAGAAGCGACCAGGAAAGACAGCTAAGTACTTCTACATTAGGTAATGTTAGATAATAATTAATTATTATTACTATAAGTTATTCAATGGAGTCACATAACAAAAAGCATTCAGTGAAGAAAAAAATAGTATGCAATTATTATACATAATATTATAAGGTACCAGCTAATCTAAAAGCTACTAGGGTAAATAAAAAGATAATTAAGAAAAGAACACTTCGCAAAACAAACGAAGTGTGGGAAAAGAATGCAAATTTTAAACTCGTGGCAAACCTGCAATTGTTAAGCGGTTAGGCTTTTTAAATATCGCTTGGTGACTGGTTCATTTGAAAGTGTAGTTAGCTTTACCTTCACGAACAATAACACTCATAACAATTTCTATAATAGACGTTATGGAAACAGCAATAAAAGTCACGTTTTTTAATTTCTTAAACATCTCTAAAATTTTCTCAAATATAATATATCAGAAATGATATTTTTACAATGAATATTTTAATCTATTCCGATAACTAAGTAGTACACCAAGCACTAATAAAACTAACTTTTGTGAGCAAATAAACTGTTTCCATTAAGTTGTTGAGTACAATATTATTAAGTACATATATTAATTTCATAATAGTTCATACATTTATGATATTTCGTGTTACCTTGTTGGCGCTCGTAGCAACGTGGCATGCGTTCTCCGAGTTGTACTCTTCGGAGGAGGGGCCAGCAGTGGCCGTGGAGCTTTGGGATGAGGTTGGGGAAATGCGTCCGTCGATGGGCAAGCGTTGCTCTTGTACGCAAGCCAACCTATGTCGTCATAAAAAAACAGTTAAGTGAAAAGTGAAGTAATTCCAAAACAGTTCCTTTTTCCAGAATGAAATATGGCATACGGAACAGTGCTTTCAGTGAAATTTGTGGTTTGAAATTAGAAAATATATATAAATCTGGAAATGTATTTCACAAAAACATATCTCAAAATAGCCATTGATGGTTTCAGTAGGTAACTAATATTCATGTGAAATTATAGTTCTACAAACTTATCTGACCCGGTGACAGCGTTGTTGTTATCAAATTGTGTTGCTAATGTATATCTTTCTAATATAATAAATGCGAAAGTTTGGATGGATGTATGAATGTATGGATGTATGGATGTTTGTTACTCAATCATGCCCCAACGGCTGAAAGGATCTGGCTGAAAGGCACAGATATAGATTATAGTCTAGAATAGCGCATAGGCTTTTTATCCCGGAAAATTAAAGAGTTCCCGCGGGAAACAAAAAACCTCAAACCGCGCAGACGAAGTCGCGGGCATTCGTTAGTTAAAAATAAAAAAAGAATTGAACAGGTATAAAAATTCCAATTTTGGCCACCGGGTCAGTGTTGGTGAGACTAAATACGATGAAGATTTTTATGCACTTAATAATAACTGATCAAAAATATTAATTTGAATATTATATTAAAAGTAAATTATTTTATTTGGTGAATAAATACCTCTTCAGGGTCACCAGTGTTCCAGTAAGCTTCTTGCACCTTCGAAGAGCAAGTTCCAAACGCTCTGGTTCCTCTTCCAACATTTTTTCTTTGCGGACCACCTGATCAAGTTCAAATAGCTCCGATTATTTTGCGCGTATTTGCTATGTGGTCAAGATCCATACCTCCATATTAATATTATAAATGCGAAAATGTATCTGTCTATTTGTCTGCTACGCTTTCAGGGCCCATTTTTTTAACCGATTGTAATGAAATTTGCTATAGAGGTAGATTGTATCCCGAAAAACTATGAAGTTCCCGCGGGAACAGAAAAATATCTAGGTAATCCACGCGAACGAAGTCGCAAGCATCAATTTTAAAATAATTTGAATAGTAAACTCTAACCATAAAACAAAATAAGAATAAAAAGAAGCAAACTCTTGCTTAATGTCCTGAGAAAGCATGCATGAAAGATTGAACTTGCTAACTTGTAACTTGTTTATAAAAGCGTTAAAAAGATATTCAAATGTGACCCAATATTACCTACGATAACTTTTTAATTTCAGGAATAAAGTATTCAAAAAGCATTTATTTGAGTCGTTTTACTTACCTTCTCCATTTCGGCGGCTAGTTTAGCTTTCATGGTCTGTTGTAGAACCGGAAATTTTAATTTCCAATCAGCAACGGTTTTGCTGCTCTTAGAGAGCACCATAGCAATTCGCTCGATATCAGCCATGTTCACCCGTGTCTCCCTACGAGTATTAGTGATATATATGTCACTGTAAAATTGTAAAAACCGTTAGGTTATAATCTAACTAGCGAGATTGTAAACTGTCGAAAGATTACAATTTAACGTATTATTTTTCAGTAGATTGTAATCTGTTAGGTATATTAACCTGATAGAATCTAACCTACCTGATTATTTATGTCGAATCCTAACCTAACCTACAAGAAAGAGACAAGAAAACGTAAATACAATGAATATTTCAAAAATTGACACTCAGAACATTGAACAGTTCACAATCTTTCGAGATAAAAAGCGTTAGATTAGGTACAATCTAACGGTTTTTACAATGTTACGCAATCAAAATAGTTGAATTATGACCCAAGTCAAGATTTTATTGATAATAATTAAATATTAAATCGTGTCATTAGCTAATTGCTGCTTACCTACGAATGGATCAGCAATAAAAGCTAAGATCCTGAAAGAAACATCACCGAAAGAACTTTTGAAGGTCCTCGTGAGTCGCGACAAGTGATTTAAGTAGTCAATCTAATTAATTTGTGAGAACACTAAAATTATCTCAAGTAAATAAACAATAGTTTAAGTTCTCGTGCAGTGTATCCTTTATGACCACCGAGTGCTTGAGACTAACATATGGATTTTATAGTAGATTACTGATTCGAAATGCATAAAGAAGGAAATACACTTATATAAATTTTAGGAAATCTTAAAATTTGAAATTGGAATTACCTTATTGGTATTAAGTCCTAACAATATTATAATAAATAATGTTTTTATTATTATTATACTCATCTCACCTGTTGGCAGCTTGACCGCGTAAACGTTCAACGGTGGCTTCGAGCTCGTATAAATCATTCTCTAGAAGCAGCATATCCTGGCGATAGGTTTCTTCCTCCCGTGTCAGTTGCTATAGAAAAAGAATATATTTTATATTGCTGCGAAAATAGGACATTAGGTATAATTTACTTTACACTGATATAGTACATTACATCGGGAGGCCGGGAAGTACGTGTTTTCTGGTCAGAAGTGTTAGTTAGAGGCTATATACGAGACCGGAAATGCTCTCCCGGTCGAAGTGTGTATAGTGCTTTTCTAAAAAATGAAACAAGTGACTTTTTTTTAATATATTATATTATGTAATTAAAAGAAAGTAAATAAAAAAGCAACCTACTTAATAAATATTATAAAGTTAAATTAGTTATATAATTATACTTTAATTTTTTTTTGCGCTGTGAGTGCTGAACGCGTAATACGGTAGAGTTCCAAATTTAAACTATTTAGGCCAAAGAACATTATAACAAGTTACAAGATATTCAGGAAGAATGATTCCAAATTCAAACTAATGATATGTAATGAAAATACATACATTCTTTACTGGCCTAGCCCGGGAAGTTTAACTTTCGAACTCATTTACAGGGTATGAAATGTGCACATTTCATATCATTTTTTAGAAATATATTTTTACGTACCGATTCTGGATCTTCATCACTGAACGTGGCTGCAATAGCACCTATTTTGACAATAGTCTCAGCCATCATTTGCCTCATTTGTATAGAATGAGACAAAGTTGATCGACGCAGGTTGCGTGTCTGTAAAAAATACACCATACTCATACAATGTCTGAGAGTTTTTCGAAAGATGTGTCATTTCACATACGCTTTTGACAATTCGCTTAAAGAAATGCTGGTATCACAAATTCGCATTGCTTAAAATATAATGTACAAAAGTTTTATATTTTTACCTCGATCCGGAGATCGCGGCTTTGCTTCTGCAGAATGCGTAGTTGGTTGAAAAAGTCGGGCGATACGTTCAGGGTGTAAATCCTTTGTGGAACTAGGGTCAGCTGCTGTCCCGTCAGCCCAGCCGGCTTTGGTGGGGGCGCTGGTTTCAGCCGATCGCGTTCTTAAATGAAATAATTTATACATGATTAGGAAAAAAACTACTTAATATTTAGAAATTCTAACTGTACCATTAAAGCCGCCACCAAAATTCCCAGTCAAAATATGATCAATCTGTCAATTTTATGAAATAAAGCGGCTGATGTTGTTAAGCAATATCCAAGCTCAGTAGGGTAGAGTATCGATTTTTTTTGAAATCCATTATTTAGCTGAATTTTTTTTCTCCCAATGCTAAATACAGATCAGATTTTCAGTAATAAGCCACCATAGCTTTAAAAATGAAAGAAAAGCATCGTTAGTAATGTTCGTGAAACTATAACGTGGAGGTAAACGGATTTCAAAAAGTTACCTTGAGATGAAGTCCTCGGCAATGTTGATGACTTGATTGCCGGTTTTGTTGGTTTTGTATCAGCTTGTTATGGCAAAGAAGTAAGCGGAAAGAAATCAAATACAAGAATTATGAACATGGTTATGATCTTAACTACGAAAAGAGTATAGAAACATATGGCTAAGAATTTCGTATCCAAGAATGAATATAATACGCACACATTAAGTGATGCTAAATATTGCAGTTAAAATCATATCGCACATTATGAGAAATTGATTACATTGATATACTAGTACTATAGTTTTTACAGTGTTAGAAAATCAGGAAATTGTTTTTATGTAAAGAACAGTTTTCATTTACTTTGTACGAACTTGTTGGGCATGTCCAATAATTATTTCATTCTTGGTTTTAATATATTTTTTATGAAACTATCACAATATGGATTAAGACCATGAATCTATTATTATTTTATCGATGAAGTTGAAGTACATTTCGGAAATGATAAATAATGCATGATCATTGTAATCGATGTTACCTTCAAAAAAAAAATGATAGGAGTCATGTTTTTCATTCATAACAAATACCCCTCATCGATCTCAAATTAAAAGAAGGCAATTAAGGAAAATAAATTAATAAAAGGGATGTAATCCAAATGCATGATTTGAGATAATTTACGACATTGTGTCGGTTGTATGAATCTACTGTAACATTTTGGACGGACAAAGTTTTCTTTATCTGTCGTGGGAAAGCTGGGGTAGTCATAATAATATATCATTATGTCTAGGTATAGTAATTCTACAAAATATACCACCACCGTTTATTATAATAAACAACACTACGACTTGTGTACCCACCGAAGTAACCCTGCAATTATACTAAAGACAGAACCAGCTAAAAATTGCTATCGACTCAATTTTTTTTTAAATAATTTATTTATCATTTAATGTAGTTCATATGCATACCTGAATGCTGTGGCGAGTGCTGTTTTGGAGAACTCATGTCTGGTGGGTCATCACTAAATGACACTGATTTCTCAAATGATACCGATTTTTCTGTAATCACAAACGTTGATATTTCTTTTTAAATAAAAAAGAGTGAGTACTATCGTTGAGTGGTTGGATGTATTTAACCAAATGTTAAGATTGATTGGTTTCAGACCTGTGGTTTGTGCTAAGGTGCAAATAATTTAGAAAAACAGATTATAAAATCTCTTGCAAAATTTGTAAAATATTTTGATTTGTGCTGATTAACCACTTTAGTGTGAAATAATAGACAAAAGTTTTCTCAAAAAAACCAACACGATTCTCTAAACAAGGTACGTACTCGTAGTTGAAAATATAAGCTTAACTTAAAATGAATTTTACAAGGCCATGGATGATAATTATGAAAGAGTTGACAATATATTAACTATTATTAAGAAAATATATTTGATGGATAGATTGATGGGGTACTTAATTTACTACGTAATGATAAGTTTTACTATGGCAAACATGCGATAGAGTTTCAAAGTTACATTTTGTATTTTTAGTCGAACATGACTTTACTAGTCAAATATGTTACGAATTTTAAGCTAGTTTATCAACAAATTACGCGCTACATAATGAAGATACGTGTAGCTTATATGCGATATTATATAATATTCTTAAGCTTCAGTAGCATATTTACAAGACAAAGACAACGTTTATTAACTACAATCGTTGACGTATGCGGTATGGCTGGAAGGTTATAATATAAAAAATAAAGTGCAACAATTTGATGTATATAATGACGGCATGGTATTATATCATAATATGGGTACCGAAAATGATAAAACCGCACGAGTCAGCAAGCAAGCGTTCGGCAATAATAATAATAACGTATGGAGAGTGCACAATGCATTGCGAATGCGAAATTTGTGTAATGGTAAATTTCCCGAATTGATATGACGCAAATATACATTATACATAGTGCATGTTATTGATAGAGAGAAAGCGACACTTTCCCTCTCCACATTCCAAGGTGCGGAAGAAGCTCACTATAAGGAATATACATTAACTGTCTCGCTTAATAGAATGTTGTGGCGTCCATAATTTGCGGTTTCGTTCCTTCATTAACTTACACATTACACGTAGGTACGAGTATCTACATATGTTGTCAAATATAAAATATATACTATACTGCTATACTACATTTTTATAATATTAAGAAATAATTAAAATATGATTTCTGCCCACATACACACGCTCATAGATATTTTGACTAACAACATTAGCAATGCATTAGCAATGTTGTTCAATTGACCGCGTTCAATTACACTTACGAAATCTGTCCCTCCCTAATTTGGGAGGTCTCTCGTTGCTGGTAAATCGCGCAGCATCTGGATGTAGGAAAACGCAAGCGACATTAACGTACCAAGCCTTGTACAGAAAGCCTTTATACTAACAGACAGATTTTTTGAAAACTTTACACATCTCATAGAAAACTAATTTCACGGAAATATCTAGCCAAAGAACAATAGAGAATTAATTAAATCTACGCAAACATTCAGATTACAGCATATACGTAATGTGATATGGGTAAGGGAACTGTTTAGCACTGATGACTTATTATATAACAGTTACGATGATAATAATTAGTAACTGAAAGGCTTCCTATGTGATGTAGGCTGACGGGTTAAAGCACTTCATACGAGTCTTCGCCTCGGTTGGCTTCCCTGTAGAGGATAAGTTTAATTGAATGACAATTCTTACCCTGAGTTGCTGTAATGGCTCTAGAAGTCGAAGGGTATGATTGGTAGTCTTCCCTGGGAGTAACAGGAGGCGGAGCGGCGCCCGGGACCTGAAGAGCTTTCTGAACAAGTCCAGTTAGGTTTGCGAGTTGCCGTTCCATCTTTTCAACCCGAAGCCTTTGCATATCATCCACAGGCGCACCGAGCCTATAATTTTATGTATTAATACCCAATACATGTAAAATGAAACTATCTACGTTAAATTCGCCATTAGCTTCAAATGGTCGCGTAGCACCCTAAGGATTGTGGCCACAATATCGCTAAGCATTGATGAAATATATCTATATAATTGACAGAAGTTCATTAAAAACGATTAATATGTCTTGACTGATTTAGACTGAAAAGTACATTGTTATTCGACATTTTATAAGGCAACATCAGGAAAAAGTATCATATTGATTGAATTATCTTATTTACTTGATGCCATAGGTTTTTATGGTGGAATACCTGGCGTCGTATGGTGGCCGGGGCATAGGTCGAGGGGCCGTTGTTATCGGGTTGATGCCGTACATCTGGTATGTATCGTCAATAATGACAGTTTCGCTGTGGAAAAATGCGCATATTACTCATTTTGTTAAAGTTTTCTTTACACATTTCCTAACAGTTCAAAGACATTGCTGATCTTATTGATATAGGTGCATATTTTATTTCGGTTAAAAAATATGTAGCTCAGATCAATTTTCGGATGGAAGTAACATCCGAACGGCAAAAATATAGCATTTTATAAATATTTGGCAATATATCTTTTATGGAAGTTATTTCAGAACATCAATAATTAGTACTTAGTGTCAAACAATCAATAGTAGGTACCATAATATATATATATAGCTTGATTTTCCAAATTTTCCATCAATTTACTAAAAACCTGTTGCCGCCTGATATTCATAACTGGAATCGCGTGCACGGTTAAATTTAGTTTGTAGTTTTCTGTTATAATAGTTATAAGGATTATTTACTTCACTTCTTCGTCGATGACCGGCGTTATTTGAGCTCTGCCAGCTGCTGGACCCAGGAATTGGGTGTAGTACGGGTCTTCGTACGGAACCCGGGGCGCCACCCGCTCCGGAGACGACATGTACCCGTCCCCTGAATGTGCTGTATAAATCAAATGTTACTGCACATTAGATAATACTAACTCTTCTTCCTCTTTCCCGTTAGTTTCCTAATCTTTTCTTAACAACAATTATGTTGTGAATTGTTTTTTATAAGCTTTGTGTATTTTGGACATATCGTCGAAATTGGAATACTGAAAAAAATACAGATTAACCTTCGGCCGTTATGCCAAAGTAATTATATCAAATTGAGTTATTTTCAAGAAAGACCCCGTCATAACTCATAACCCACAAATTTTCTGTAGTTTATTTGAGGTTTAAGATTCCAAGTGTGCCATTTTGATAGTTAAAGTAGACTTAGAAGTTGGACGTAGCCCGTTTTATATATTGAAAGTTAATCGTTATTTTTAACAAACAATATTAATTTAAGTTTTTCGATATATTTGTAGCAAAAAAATGACTGAAACTACTGCATAGCATAATTAGGCACTGAAGACTCTATTCAAATTAGAGGCTGAAGCTTCTCTACGGTAGCTATGGAAATGCTTAAGATGCTTTCGAAGACGTCCAAACGTCTCCACGGGAGCCAAAGCCGCTAAATCGTGATCGCTCACATTAACCAGGCTTCCACGCTAAAGTTGACGACAGTGGCAAAGTTATAGTCAAAATGACCAAATATATTGAAAAAATATATTTGGTACTAGGCATACACAAAAAGGAGACACGGAGCGGAATAATCAGTATGGAAATACAATTAGTTTTCAGAGCAGAACAGAATATAAAGATAATTAAAAATTAAGAAAGGTAACGCACATCGAGAAGTTCAGTCATTATAAAAATATACAACCTAGATAGCAAAAAGCAAAGCCATGTTAACCACTTATTAAATTATAAAAGGTAATTGTTCTAAAAGAAAATCTATTTGTAGGTAACAAGGTAAGATAAAGTGAGTAAGATTCATTCGTGTAGGTTGCCTGGCAGAGATCACTTTATTGATAAGGTCACCTTTTGTTTGTAACTTACTAATGTTATGTCCTTTGTATAATTGTCATGTTTATGCAATAAGTTGAATGTTCGATGTTTATTAGATAATATACCAAGGTAGTTCATACCTGTCTGGTGAGAGGCTTAAGCCGTGGCTAGTTACCACCCTACCGGCAAAGACGTGCCGCCAAGCGATTTAGCGTTCCGGTACGATGCCGTGTAGAAACCGAAGGGTATGGGTTTAATATAACTGCCATGCCCCTAACAGGTTAGCCCTTTACCATCTTAGACTGCATCATCACTTAACCATCAGGTGAGATCGCAGTCAAGGGCTAGCTTGTAGTGGATTAAAAATAAACCTACTCAAATTTAAAAGGATTGAATTCAGGCATAGGTATACCTATCGATTTAATTGTTAAATGTGCGATGTAGAGATGTCCTTTGATTTTATATATAGGAGGACGAGGAGATGTCAATGAGAATTATACCGATATTATCGGTAACATGGATTATAGATTTCAAACCAATGGTCGATTCACTTGACGATTCAAAGCCACACTTTTCGAATAAATATCATTTGAATTTGAATTATAGCATCCTTGGGCAAAATAGAACGCTAAAAAGTCTGAATTCATCATTGTAAGCTATGTGATACCGTGTACGGGTTAGAATCGTTTCCGGACGTAGAAAGAACGGTCAAAGAATTGCTTCGGCTATGGAACCAATGAAATTCATGCTAAATCGTGTCATAACTTTATCCCGTACCTACCTATGCAGTTATTGCTGAAGCGGTAAAGTTCTTCTACGTCAAGACTGTCAGTAAAGAAGCTGTGCAGGTATTCGGGTACCAAAATAAAGTACCAACTACATGGCAACTGTAGCTCGCGCCATAATAATATGATGAACCTACATATTTTGTAAAAGAGTTAATTTTATATTCAACTTTGCCATTCTGAAATTAATCGACGAATTTGAATAACAAAATAATACTAAATATTCATTAATTTCCATAATTAAAATAATTATGCATTCAATAATGTTGTACATATTATTATAATTCAATATCACAGAGGAACTATTGATTGAGAATTTTTAAGTTGGTAGGTACTTAGATGAAAAAAATATTAATTCACGAGATGTAGGTATTTATGTCAATGAGTAAGAACTTAAGAAAGTACTTAGTACTTACCTAATGAATTTATTTTATATGCAAATTCATCTATTAAATCATAATAAATGAGACGAACTTGTGAGTATGATTACGAAATCTTAATTATAATTAATTATGTATATAAGTAGGTATATTACAAATCTACATGACCATTTTATGTAACAAATCATTCGAAGACAATTAGTATTAATAGTTTGATAGAGTTAAGAGGATGTTTTTTTAATTTGGTCTGGGTCTCTAGGTACTTTATAATTTTAGCTGACTAGGTTTTCACTAAGCCCTTGGGTTTGCTTTGATTATTTATCGAATATGGATTTTGTCCGTCTCCAGAATGTACGCTATCGTCTATCCCTGTACCAAATTTCGTCGGAATCGTAAGCTGACACACTTTCGCATTATGTTAGAGCTCCATACAAAATAAAATTAAGAAAGAAATAGCATTGCGAGTGTTTCATTGGCAAGAGAATGTCAATAAAAAGCTTCTAGCAAATCAAGTTCCGAAGCGAAAAAAATACGTTGATAGGAGGAGGTCGGGGAGGTTACCGGGGATAGAGTATAGTTGGTCGGTACCACGGGGGCATTCCGCCGCGCCGAACACAGCGGGGAAGCACCGCTCCGAACCACTGCCGGGCAAGTATGAGCGCACTGGTTTTGTTGGTGCGGATGAACCTACACATATTAGTTCTCTTGCAAATAGCCTTACAAAACTGAGCATGTTAAAAATATAAATGATTCAGAAACTTTTAAGGTTTTGAAAACCACGTAATCGAAATTTCTCTTGCCCAATTTACAAAAAAAAATGTAGTGCTGATACTACATGGTCAGATTTTGTCCGCAAAGTAATTATTCCTATCATTTCTCTATCTATTTAACTATTGCATTCAAAACTCTATCTTGGCCCTGGATTTCTATAAATTACTTTGAAATCTGAACTACAATAGGTACAATGTACGATGTGAAAGACTATTCTGGTTGCATTATTATGATATGTTATGTTATGTACCCACCTGGAGGTTTAACGCGATCCGCAGGAACTGGCGGCGCCGGAGAGAATGCTCTCATGAGGGAACCCCCACGCGGCAGAGTACTGGGAGTAGATGTTCCCATGTAGTACGCGGGTGCCTTTATCTGCAACAAAACACTTAGTCGTAAAAATGGGAATTTCATGAAATTATGGCATAATATTGTAAACGATATAGGTTATGCCTGAGACTTCGATTCGGACTCGAATGTATAATGTTAGTAGACGAAAGTGGTAATGTGGACGAAAATTTCAAAGAAAGCAGCTGGTGGGTTTTTTGTACGCTTCATCTCGGGGTAATACGTGTAAATATACACGTATTACCCCGAGATATTACACCCCGAGGGTGGATTCGAAAGCACTTGCAAAAGTCATCTTTCTATTTACTTGCTAAAGTTATTTAAAAGGAATGTAGAAACACGAAAGCATATACCTAGTACGCAATTATGACACTTCAAAGAAGACTTCCATTGTTTTGCAATACTTATCTTTAATCCGCTTCCGTGTTTCCTTTGGCAAACGCCTCCACTCACCGTATCCCGTCTATTTGTATTGCTACCCTCGTCAATCCCCATCCCCTATTATGCTATTATGGCCGCAATTTCAGTCCGCTGTACTTTTTGTGTATGTATTGTAACCAACATCGCGCTAGCACACAAGCAAGCAGTAAGCAGTGAGTTAAATAGATTTATTTTTCATCAATCACAACAATAATGCATCAGATAAAAATAATGATTCTCGCTTGTTATTATAACAAAGTTAGTATACAAGAGAAAATAATCTTACGTTTTTTCGATGTTACATAGATACAATTGAAAATAGATTGGGATAATCCACTACAGCCCATTAACGTCCCACTGCTGGGCACTCCACAGGTTGGTGGACTATTCCGGTACATCATGTTTGTAATAATATAACCGGGACCGACGGCTTAACGTGCTCTCCGAGGCACGGGGGTAACTCACCGCCAACTTCCAACTCCGAGCTGGCACTGAGAATTTAAAACCCAATGTCTAACAATTTTTATGTCCGACCGGGAATCGAACCCAGGGCCTCATGATCTGCAGTGGACAATGTTAAACGCTAGACCAACGCGGCAGTGATTGAGATAAGTCGGTAATTTATTGTACTTAGGACTTTACCTACAATAAGCATGATGACTGATTTTGAAAAATGATCAGATTATGTTCGGAAGTATCTACTATTTCGAAAAAATATTTTATTTCAGCAGAAAAATAAGGTTTGGTAGATAATATTGGCATTTGAAATTTAAATTTTAAAATTCACGCCAAAACGCCCCCCGGTGTCATGGCGTCGTTTGTGACGTCACTATTATTTTTACCGAGGTACTCTGTGCAGTGTGCAGTAAGCAATAGTATGATTGTCAAAGCTCGAAAACAAACCATTGTGACGTCATTCGCTTCTTGGTGTTTTAAGCAATATGGCGGATTGCTGTATTTTATAATTTTATTTAATCAAAATAAATAGCAATCTCACTCGAAATAGAAAAATAAATACGTTTTTTATAATCCATGAATCCTATTTCATTAGATAAAATCATAATTTCATTGATTCTTGGTTACTGTCATCATGCCTATTACCGTACCGTAGACCTACGAAATCAGCCAAAGACTGTACCGAACAAAATTATCAAAACCAATTTGAACAAAAGAAGAAATTATTGAACTGTCAAGATAGATTTTGAGAACAAGACGAGACTGACGTAAAACAAGCGTGAAAAAATATTCGTATTTGAGGTATTTTTGGTATGGAAGCGTGTAGAGAGAGAGAGAGATGCGTTTGACCCTGTGGTTTGCTCGCAATTTTTCTAAACTGTTTCTGCTCTATAATTTTCATATTCAAATTCATATTCATATTCATTTTTATTTTGCATTCCAATATAATAGTAATTTACATGCCAATAGTTGCTAATAATAACAATATTGGAACCCCGGTGGGGCACAGCAAAAAAATCAGTGGTCGTAGAGAGACGGCTGCCTTATTTTTCTTAAGAACAGTGAACAAATTTCACGACTATTTAACCTTGTCGCGATTGTGTGGCTAAAACTGTGTTTCTGTGTTTACTATGCGTTGAAATGCGTAAAATTCTACTTTTAATAAACTACACCTATTTTTGTTATATTGGGACTACACCTACACCCGTTTTTCTCACTTAGCGGTCCCCCGACGCGACGACGCTTGGAAAATAAAAATATTTGAACTTACATAATATATGTGACAATAATAATGATAATAGGTTTAAAATATTATTTGTTAGTTTTTAGAGTTTATTTTTTGTGTCGGGGGGTTTTTTAAATTTTTCTTTTATTTTGTCCTTTTTAAAGTAGTTAAAGTCATGGTTACCTTACCATGTTCTTTCAATATCATTGAAGTAATACGGTACCAAATTTCGAATCGATTGGACATAATTATGGAAGGTAGTCAGATCCCCTCATCAACTATTAAAGAGCTGATGATCTGCAAACGGCTAAACAGATTTTCAAGAAACATGGCTAAGAACACTCGGGATAAAATTATCTATGACACAAAAAAAACTATACGAAAATCGGTTCATCCGTTTGCGAGCTACGATACCACAGACAGATACACAAACAGACACGTTAAACTTATCACACCCCTCTCTTTTGGCGTCGGGGGTTAAAAATTATATTCTATTCTAAAATATTTTTTTATCCACTACAAGTTAGCCCTTGACTGTGATCTCACCTGATGGTAAGTGATGATGCAGTCTAAGATGGTAGCGGGCTAACCTGTTAGGGGCATGGCAGTTATATTAAACCCATACCCCTATTGGGTTTCTACACGGCATCGTACCGGAACACTAAATCGCTTGGCGGCACGTCTTTGCCGGTAGGGTGGTAACTAGCCACGGCCGAAGCCTTCCACCAGGCCAGACCAGGGAAAATTCAGAAATTATCCCAAATTGACCCTGCCGGGGACCGAACCCGGGACCTCCGCACGGTAACACAACAGCGCTACACACTGCGCCAAGGAGGTCGTCAAAAGTCGTCTTGCTATCTATACTGTTCCGCTTTTTATATTAAGCTGTCTTTAATATTATGATCAAGCAGATATCTCTCACAAATTTTGCGTATGCCCCAAAAGTGGTGCTATAAGCATGATGGCACATCCAACTTTCAACTCGATGAGACCGCCATTTGTTTTAAATATTTAGTACAGTCACAACGCAACAATGTATCTGCAGGTGATGTTTATGTGGTTTACAAACAATTTCACAGCAATAACAGTTTGTATCATAACTTGGAGAGATGTCAGTTGTCATTTTATTTGCCTCTAGAAAGCACGAAGTATCAGTGTTCATAATTGAGCAATTGTGGTTTGCATAAGGAAAACAGTTAGTGAAGCTGAATTTATCTTCTCACAGGTATAAAAGCTGTTTAACTAAAACCAAGAATTAATTAGAAGAAGTGAAATCTTTAATAAAAATGTTTCCTAAGATTCTCTTTACCGTATATTATGATTAGTTAAATGACATATTATCCACTACAGCCCATTAACGTCTCACTGCTGGGCACAGGCCTCCACTTTTATAGGAGATAGGGAATTAGAGCTTAGACCCACCACGCTGCTCCAATGCGGGTTGGCGGCTTTGACGACTATTATCATGTTAGTGATAATATACGGGACCGACGACTTAACGTGCTCTCCGAGGCACGAGGGTTTAACACCGCCAACTTTCTGACTCCGGGCGGGAACTTCTAGTCAAAAAAGACCTCGAATCCGGGACCTCGTCGGCCGCAGTCAAACATACTAACCACTAGACCAACGAGGCGGTTATATTATCCTTACTAGCTTTATTATTTACAAATGTGAAGAAATCATATCTATCTGAGTCTCGAAAATGGATAGACCCCTTATATGCTGGAAAATTAACTATTCGATTTCCTACTGGATTTTTGAAACCTCAATCCAAGCGAAAGAAGCCACTGGAATCATCTACTGTTAGTATCACTTATATAATATATTATTATGAAATTCTTGAAAGTTCAAAAACTTAATCACCAAAGCTCTGAAATTAATAAATAAAAGAATAAGAATGGCGTGTGTAATGGTAAGTAATATTTAGGGCAAATCCTGAGGCAAACTAGGGCTGCGTTAAGGCATAATTACTCGGTTTAAGTACTCGTTCCTCATTATTAAAATCACGATTAACTTTGAGCGCGAAAAAGCCGATAAAATCTGCCTCATTAGTTTGTGGCAGCGTTCGTACTTGAATAACTAGGTTGAGATCATAGAAAAAATAATCTTTATCTATTCCGTGGTTGAGATGTACCTGGCCGCGATCCGCGACTCTCTACCAGATAAAGCACAGACGGCAGGGCAGGACGAAACGTCCGCGCGAAACACCTGATTCGTAGGGTAAACACGTTTTTTCTCAATCCATACTAATATTTTAAATGCGAAAGTGTGTCTGTCTGTCTATCTATCTGTCTGCATGCTGTGCTTTATAACGACCCTTCTTTTCAACCGATTTGTAATGCTCTAATTTTAGTTTAGAGATTGTGCACTACAGAATCAGCCCCATCATCTCGGAAAATTAAGAAGTCTAATCTTAATCCACGCTGACGTAGACGCGGGAAACAATTGCGTGCGCAGATATTGCGCGTTATTTCCAGATATATGTGTATTTGGAGTTTACCTCCTGTATAATCGATTTTCAGATACAGCTGCTGGCCCAAATAGTGACGTCCAAAGAAAAAAATTGATACCCCATGTATGTTCAGCGATTTTTGGTAGTTTTCAAGTTATAATTTTTTTAAGTTTTTTCGTGTGATTTCTGAGGGAGTGAGTGTTAAATTTTTTTTCTTTTTTTTTGAACGTTTATTTTGTGAACATGCTTGCTATGAAGTGTGGTATTTTGCAAACATTTTTTTGGACAAAAGTGAAAAGTTTACGTACGACAGAAGTAGAGACGAATTTTCAATTTATGATTAAAAATACCTAAACCTGTCTACGTCACTTCCGACTAATTTTAAAAAACTTTTGGGGTTCCTAAGCTTTCCTTATTCGTTAAAAAAATTAGGGGGCATTATTGTGAGAAATCAGACTTCAAATGTGGTAAGGCGGTAATTTCTGAACTTAAAATTTGATTCTTAAAATTGAGTTTTGCCTATTTTTGACAATTTTATGGCTAATTGCAAGTAGGAAAGTTTTGAATTTAAATATTTTCTACAAAAATAATCGATATTTTTCGATTAAGTGACATGAAGGTTACGTAGAAGTTATTACAATTTTTTTAGTTTTTTACAATCAGTAAGTAAAACAAAAATGAAATGCACCCGGTTAGGTACTATCTTATTATCCGTCTGTCAACAAAGTATAGCTTTTCCACACCTACAAGCTTTTTTACCTGTTTTTCTAAGTTTTTCTTTGGACTTCACTATTTGGGCCATTCTGTATAAGCCCGGGGTATGAAAAATTATGAGGAGTAAAATCAAACTTACTCCGTTACGTTATTGACTTTATGTTATAAATAAATTATATAATTTATATAAATAAATGTATCAAGCTCAATTACTCATTTACTCATCCATAATATTTTATAATCGTTCGTAAAGAGTACCCTCCAGTCATGCGTAAAAGCTGACACATACAATTTTTTTTGTCCGTGTCTGACATGATAATATTGGACATAATTGGACATAATAATATTCACAAGAGGTTTTGTACATCTTATTGTGATTTTAATTGGACTATTGAAATTCTGATGCATACATTTATATTACATAAATACACTATAAAGAAACAAAACAAACAAAAGCATTTGGTTCAGTGAAACGCTCCGATCGGAGTATTGAGTAATACAATGCTCCTAACGTAATGCATGACCGTCCTCAACAACCTAGTAGAATTCTACTGGTTTTGTTTTCGTAAAAAGAAGAAGTGCTTTGAGATGGCTATGAGGTTGTCTGTACTCAACTATAGCTAATATAATCTAAACTAAATATTATAAATGCGAAAGTTTGGATGGATGGATGAATGTATAGATAGATGGATGTTTGTTACTCACTCACGCCAGAACGGCTGAACGGATCTGGATGAAAGGCACAGAGATGCATTACAGTCCGGAATAACACATAGGTTTATTATCCCAGAAAATTAAAGTATCCGCGGGAACCATAATCCTCAATCTGCGCGGACTAAGCCGTGGGCATCGGCTAGTGATTAATTACGGTAATTAATTAGGTAAGTTTAATAAGTTCTTTATATTGCTTCCCAATTAGGTATACAACAATTAGGTCATTTTGATCACCTAAAAAAAGTAAAAGTCGGGGTTCTTTTACCAATATATTGACTTACTCGTATGACTTTAGGCTGAGGATGTAAAATTACTGATTAGTGACACTCAATCTTTGCTAGCTTTTTGGTGGTAAAACTTAACGTTAACCATAATCATCGATGGTGTAATTGACTCTCAATTATAGAAAGTTATAGCTTTCTAGGAGACTATTAGCCTATAACAAAATATTCTTGTGATAATTATTTTTACAGGTCAAAATCAATAATGACGTGGTACCTGTGCCTAATTCTGTCGTCGATATTGAACTTCAGCTACTGTATAAATCGACCGGTTTTCAAAATCGTCCTCACTCAAAAAGGATTTACGCAGGTCAGTTTGATTTCTCACAATATTATCCATACTAATATTATAAATGCGAAAGTGTGTGTCTGTCTAGATCTGTCTGCTACGCTTTACGACCCATCATTTCAACCGATTTGTACGAAATTTCGTCCAGACATAGGTTGCGTCCCGGAGAAGGACATCTTGAAAAATAAAGGAGTTCCTGCGGGAATCAAAAATTATTTTTTAAATAATTAAAAAACATTAAAGTTTAATTTCGAATGTAGAATAACGTTTGAGCAAGTCGCTGTTTCCGAGCATGTCGGTCACGATCACGCGAATCCACAAGTTTACCCTTAACGCGGCTAAAGAAGTTTTCACTTCAAAAACTTAATCCACACGAACGAAGTCGCGGGCATCTACTTTTTAATAATTAAGGCCCAGAATCCACCCGAATAGAGATGCGAGATGTGTTAAGCGGACCAATCAGATAATTGATAAATAACGTGATAAATTTTTCACGGCATGGTACTGCCAATAAAAATGTATTTGGTCTGCTAAGCACATCTCTGTTCAGGTGCACACCGACCGGCACAGCATGGTCGCTCTACGTGGAAACTTTTCACAACCACTTTTCTTGGCACCATTACAATGATATGTAAGTAATTAGTATATCCTAATAAAGCAAGGTTAGCATAATGTTTTAATGGAACTGTAACATCCCATCAATATTAAAAATGCGAAAGTGTTTTTGTTGGTTAGTTCTTAAATCACGCCGCAACGTAGCAGAGGAGCGAGGTGATGTTGGAGACAGGCTTTTTATCTCGACAAATCAATGTTTCTAAGGTATTTTTCATAACCTGAATCTACGTGGACAGTCGCGTACATCATCTTGCTTCAACTTAATTAATGAATTTATTCTATAATATTATTAAAACATGAAACAATGTTTGTAGAAAATTATTGTGCTTTGTTACAGTTTCTTCAGTATGACGTAGAAACACCACCCATTAGAGAGTTTACCTTTTGCACCTGGCTTCGTGTGTTTGACTTGTCGCACGATCAAAGTGTTTTCACGTACGTAGGTGAGTGTTTATGTTCTATGTCTTGTACCATCATCATCGGAGTTTTAACTATAAGCCAGAAGCGTAAGCAAGACTACGTCAAAAAGGCGTCTGTGAAGGCACAACATTTTACTAATAGATACTAATAGGTTAGCCTGCTACCATCTTAGACTGCATCATCACTTACCATCAGGTGAGATTGCAGTCAAGGGCCAACTTGTAAAGGCGTAAAAAAAAACTATAAATGTGAAAATTTGTAAGTTTTTAAGTTTGCGTGTTTGGATGTTTGTTACGCTACAATGACCGTGTTCCGTATTAAGAGTAGGTAATTAACTCTCCAAGTCCTCCACTAAATCCATGTAAAAAAAACCGGGCAAGTGCGAGTCGGACTCGCGCACGAAGGGTTCCGTACCATAATTAATAAATAATTACCTTTGTTAATGAACCGCAAGACTAACTTTGTTTGTAGAGGTTTATTGTTAATATCAAAAAAACTATGCTAGTTAGAGCATTGGCTATAGTTTTCCTGTAAAATATACGTAAATTCCTATTGACCATAATTATTTCAAATTTTTCGATTGGTAAACTCCGGAGATAAGGGGGGGAACGGTATTTTTTTAGACATTTTTCCCGATAAATCAAAAACTATCATAACTAAAAATAATTAAAAATCTGTTTTAGAATTTACAAAGTAAACCCTTTCATATGATACCCCACACAGTACAGTTATCTCACTTTTAAATTTCAACAGTGTCTTTGGGCCACTAATATACACAACTATTCCAAATTTCATGTCGATAGCTTCGGTAGTTACTGAAATAATCGAGTGTGACGGACGGACAGACGGACAGACGGACAGACAGACGGAGAAAGTCGCACCATAAGGGTTCCATTTTACCATTTTGGTACGGAACCCTGAAATCACGTCAATTGAGTTAACTTCAATCATGAAGGATAACCCGACTAATCAACAAACCAACACACTTTCGCATACTTTATAATATTGATATGGACTAGAACTGACGCTCAGCCGGCTTCACCTGGGTGGAATTTCTAGAAATCCCTTTTTAGTGAAAATCCCTTCCGTCAAACGTTTAAGTTTACCGTTACGGTACTTCGGTACGGTACTACAGTTATTTTATGTTATTGAGTTGTAAAATTCATATTTTCCGTTATTTTTCTGAGGACTTCGGCTCTTTACGTAAAGTACCAGCAGTAATCTCGACATTAAGAATGCATTAACGAATTACTTTCAGCAAGTCATTGAACCGATTTGTTACGATATACTTAATATTATAATTAACATGACCCTATTATTTGGACCAGTTTTATGGTTAAAGTTTCTTAACGTATGAATTTTTGGCTCAGTTTCGTAATTAATAAAAAGTATTTGCGTAGGTTTGATCAGCATAGTTTAAGTATGTTGTTAATTTTGGTGACCTTCGTGGGCAAAAGTAGGATAACTTTGTGGTTGAAAGAAATTTTGGTTAAGAGCGTTGCCACATTTCGTCATAGCATGTTCTTCAACATGTTTACAGTTTATTTGTAAGAACAGTTTGATAAAAATATTCCTACACTAACTTTTTGAAGCTACGTGCGGCGTAAAAAATGCTTAAAACCGTGAAGTAAAACATCATGAGGAAACTTGCATACCCGAGAGGCCTGCATAGTGCTCTCGAAGGTGTATGTGAAGTCTGCCAATCCGCAATTGGGTATTTGACAACTTTTTTTCAAACGTCAAAACGCGTGCTTGGAATGGGATTTTGTATGAAATTTTTAATAGTGACGTCATCAAAGTTCGCCACACTTTTTTACTTTAATCGATAATTTAAAATAGTTATTCAACATAAAACTTCTACTATAATTTAAAATAGGGGACGTAGATATTACGACTTTTGGGAGATCCTTTGTTTAGTAATAACAACAAAATAGTTTAATTCACTAGTACCTAGTCAAATACCCAATTGGCCAGCGTGGTAGACTATGGCTTTACCCTTATTTCGAGAGGAAACTCGTGATCAGTAGTGAGACGGGTTGAAATAATGATGATGAACTACTCACATTAAAAATTACATAATCAATGCATCAATCTATAATATTATACCTAAGAAATGCTGGTGTTATTTGTTTAACATACATTTTTGCATGACAGGATTGATTAATTATTAGTTTGTAATGGGCTAGGCAGACAAGAATATTAAAATAATTGACTTCATAACGCATTCGTTTTTCATATTATGAGCTTGATTAACGAGTTCACGGTCTAATAGTTCATAATGCAGATAACAGCCAATTTTAGTGTACGTATTTTTTAAAATTTTAGGCAATATTAATAAGGATAACATTGCAAGGATACCTAATAAACACATGAGAATTCTTAAAGGCGTGCAAAGTCATTCTATTTATGGTGTAAGACACTTGCTAAGGTGTGCCTGTGGTCTTAGAAAACAGGTTTTCAAGCATTGGTCGAACTATGCTTATGCTTATACCTTTTAATGTTTTTAGCCGAAAGAAGACGAGATTCAGTAGGTACGCTGGCGTTACATTTTGATGATGATGTTAATTTTTTTCAGCAAACGGCAACAATCGGGTAATACAGCTGTGGCTTGACTCTGGCGGGAAGTTTATGAAGATATCCTTGAATGGAAGAACTTTTTCAAGTACTCTGGTGGACATTACTGAAAATACTTGGCGCCATGTTTGCTTGTCTTATCAGGCGGACTTCGGAGCTTGGGCAATCTACTTGGATGGTCGACTGGCATCTTGCGAAGCAGCCCAAAGTGTACGATTTTTTATTTCACTTTATTTAGACACACACATTAAAGAATGTTAGCTATGTCGATGGATGAGTTACGACTGGCGCTAAGACAGATACTTGAAAAAGTGTTCTTAGCTGATGTCGGCTTATTAATACGGTCCTTAGTGAGTGATATAAGTCCGACATAAACTCCGTGCCTCCCCACGAAAAGGGGAGACACCTGACACCTGTGTAACGGGTGAAGGACTTTTTGATTTCAGTATACCTAGTTATTATTGAACTAATTAGTCTTTGTTGAAAAATAAATTAATTTTACGAAGCATACATTTTATAGAATAATTTTGACCGGTCAACAATAGCAATAACTACCAACGTTTTCTTACTATTTACGGATTTACGTTACATTTATATTTTCCTTATAGCTCTACGGTTTCATATTACCTGGTGGCGGCAGCGTCATAATAGGCTACGGAACAACTGATAGTGGTAATATTCCTTCAAATGTGCCTACTAAAAATATTTAAAATTTAAATAATAAAAATGTTACAAGTAAATTTCTTTACCATTTTAGGAATCCCAAATGGTTTAGAAGGAGAAATATTTGGAGCAAACATGATACTAAAGTCAACGATAGAACGAAATTTTACAATAAAAAGAGACCCACAATACCAACAGAAGATTTTTCATAAAAACAAACTATCAGGCAGTAACAATATTAAATATATTGTTCTAAACGATATGAATTTTGATACAATGCCAGTTAACTCTGAAACAACAAAATTGCCTTTTTTCAATACTACTAGAAGTTTCATAAGATTTAAATCTACTCATGGTTTGATTGAACATGACGTCGGCTTAGATCTGAGTCCGAAAAAAACTAAAACTGTTCATTCATCAAACGAAAAAGAAATCCTAGATTTTACAAGAATACCTGATGTCCGTTCAAGTACTCAAAATAACGAAAAAATTAATTTTTGGAATCTTCTGAATGAAGCTGGTAATATAGGCAAATTTAAAGGTCAAATTAGTAAAGCAAGAGAACAATCAGGCTCAGGAACACAAGAGCTTCCCTCCATATCGGAATACGAAACCCCCCCACCACCTGTATCATTTTACGACTACACGCGCTCCAGTGTTAAAATTAAAAAACCGGTTTTAAAGACATCCTTTGAAACAAAAGAAAATGATAAATCAAACTCCATGAAGATTAATAATGATAATAAATATGAAGTTTCAGAAGTAGTTAAACCTCCCCCATATAGTAAAAATACGAAAGTGTATGGTCAATGGACAGGTTACCAGTTCGCTAATAGCGTTCTTAATTATCTTAAAAACACTAATTTCGAAAATAGGAAGTTAAAAAAGGTTCCTTCAACTATACCACTTCTTAAAATTTCAGATACTTTTCCATATGCTTCAGATTATAAAGTAACTAAAGTACAGCCCTTTAAATTTGAACGGCGTAACTTTAAAACAGCTAACATTATTCAAAAACGTGATATTACACATCCACAGATAAATGTTCAAATTTTAAAAGATGATATAAGAACTCAAATCTTAGAGTCACATGCAAAAGCCATACCAAAAAATGTAGAAATTATAAATCGAGGGCAAACAATAACAAACAGTAAATATCACCGATTTTATAGGAATGTAGATAACCAAATCTCAAGTGAAACGAGTTCTAGTTCCGAAGTTTTAAAACCAACACCTTTTGCCGCAACTTCTAATATTTACTCTAAGACAACGTTATCAAATAGTGATTTATATAAAAATAGTAACTTAATGGCAATACTCCCCTTCCTAAAGTCTGCGGAATATTTTGTTGATGAATATGTTGATAAAAAATCTATTAATAGCAATGAAATGTACACTAAAAGTTTATCAAATGCAAACAAATGGCATAATGTTAAGTCATATAATAATGATTACACACCACGACGCATTAACATGGAATCAGGTGAAATTCTTTCTAGTATTGACAAAGATATAGATACCGGTAACAAGAAACACCCATCAATACGATTAAAATATAGACCAGAGAATCACAAGGTCGTTAAAAATAACGATGACGCAGAAATACTTAACGGGCGTAATCTTGCATTAGAAATATCAAACATATCTAACACTAACCCAAGTTCAATTTCCATTTTGAAATACAATCATGGTTTTCTTCCAGATAGTAAAATTACAAAAAGTACTAAAATGCCTGATTCAACTGTGTTTAATGACAGCAGAAACAAAAAAGTTTCTAACAAAAATAATTTTAATAAGAATATAAAAATTGGCAACGCTCTAAACGAACGCTATATAATTGGCGATAATGCTGCAACGAACAAAATAAGTTTTGTTGGAGGCTTAGACAAAATCCCGGACATACATAGATATAGATCTGATATTGATCATGTAACTGAAATAGTACCTCCATCCTTAGGGCCTAAAGTCTGCAAAAATGTTGAATTATACGACCGCTTATTGTATGTCCAGCCCGACGGTAGTGTTGATGTAACGCACATATTATCGCCAGTGAAGGAGACAAATTTGGGTATTGAGTTTATTATACAAAATTATAAAAAGTGTTCGTTAGAAGAATCTATATTTGAAACGAATACCTTACTGTATATCGACTGGTCTAAAACTCCGGTGCGCCTTTTTGGTGGTTCTTATCCGAAGAAAACTACAGATCTGTGCGGATTCTTTTGAAAATTCTCCTAATTAATTTATGTATTTTCAACACAAATAAAAATATTAAAACAATTTATCTTGGTTTTATTTTAAGATTTTTAGTAATAGAGTAACTGGAGTTCAAATAAAGTAATAGGTGGATTCATATTGATGCCATAGACGAATAATTTGTATTACTGGTCAGAAACGTGGCATACAATAGGTAGGTTGCGATGAATCGTGATATTCCTTACCTAAGCTTACTGAGGTAAATTAATCTATGATTGAAGCTAGCATTCATAAGCTCACCGAATGGCTATGTACAAAAGGTGG
This sequence comes from Erebia aethiops, assembly GCA_923060345.2. Classification (NCBI taxonomy): domain Eukaryota; kingdom Metazoa; phylum Arthropoda; class Insecta; order Lepidoptera; family Nymphalidae; genus Erebia; species Erebia aethiops. Next base: position 5,055,345 of record OV281079.1, on the reverse strand, counting down.
CCTCATTCAATGTAGCGCATGCCTATACCTACTCGCTCATTTTACGTGAGTACTGCTTTAAAAGTGGAGATAGGTCCGAGTCCATTTTCGGATTACAAGGCCACCTCGCTTATTACAGAGCTTATTTAATCAATATTCGATCCCTTGGCATTAAGTTACGGTTTGCTTAAAAAAACATAGCTATTATAGTGAAGAAGTTTTTTATTTTTCTTTGCAAATTTCTTTGTTTTGACCAGTGGAATTGCGTAATTCTTCGCTGTATTATAATAGGTTAGGTAAGCTGGACTGGTCACACCATCATCGAGTAGATAATAACTTTGATATCAATATCTTGGAAACCGGACGCTTTATAAGATTTTGTATCAAATAATACTTACTTGTATTTATGCCAACTATTCATTATTATGGTTAATTTGTAATAAAATGGATTTATGAGTTGCCGCTATTTCGCAAAAAAAGAATGACGGAACGGTCGGTAGGCCATAATATTTACACCTCAAACCACGACACATATTTTCTAGATGTGAAAAAGTACAATTTCTGCCAATAAATGTGCTACCTTGCGTAAAGGATCAGGCTGGCTGTACAACGTGGAATTATATAGGTATCCTTGGAACGATTACACGCGGGCATGATTTGTACCTAGTTGAATCGGTAAGTATTAATGTAACATTTTCCCTAAAAAAGCAAGCCATGTCAGCTATAAAAAGGTCTCCGATCATCGCTTGTCGGAGGACAAAAAATGGACCACACATTATTAAAAAAACATTAGCAGACATAGAAATGATTATTTTAAATACTCGGTTTTTTAATTAAAAAATAAATAAATAAATATAAACCTTAAAACTAAGGCATTAAAGTTTAATTACGAATGTAGTATATTTCTATTTAAGACCTTTTGTCTTCGTAACAACGCGCTGACGGTGTCGGTGTGGGTGCCGGTGACGCGAACCCACAAGTTTACCCCCTACCAAAAAGTGCTCGACGCGGTTAAAGAAGTTTTCACTTTAAAAAAATGTAACAGTTTCAATAATAAAACTTAATTTTGTAACAGCAATACTAGAAATGTATGCTTTCAATGATGATAATCTAGTGTTTCGTGTATGTTGACAATTACATTCCACTCAGTAGTATTCAATTGTCATTTAGGATAGAATATATATATTTAGAATATAATTCATTTAGGAATGCATTTAGGTATCAATGTTCGGAAATGTTTCAAATACTGACAATATTTTAGGAATGCTAGAACATGAGAGGCGCAATACAACAGCTATAGTCACCATATCAATATCATGATACACCCTTCTTCGCACAATATAATATACCTATATACACCTACTACTACAATATCTGTACTATTGTTGAGTATTTGATTAAATAATGTTCAAGACAATTTGGTGATTTGGTGCTTGGAAAAAAGAAACGTGGCGGGCTAGAACAGGACATTAAGCGGATACCTGTAGCCCTGATAGGTATGTAAAACCAGCATCTATCAGTGTCAAAATTTTAATATTTTTTAATTAATTAATTGATGTTATTGGTTGAATTCAACTCGGCTGGGCTGCCTTCGGGAAGCTTCGAGATGTCTTCTCGTCCAAAATCCCTCAGTGTCTGAAGACCAAAGTCTTCGAACAGTGCGTGTTGCCAGTGATGACATACGGATCCGAGACATGGTCGCTGTCGCTGACTATGGGCCTGATAAGAAGGCTCAGGGTCACTCAACGGGCGATGGAGAGGGCTATGTTAGGAGTATCCCTACGTGATCAAATCAGAAATGAAGAGATTCGTAGGAGAACCAGAGTTACCGATATAGCCCGAAGAGTTGCGAAGCTGAAGTGGCAATGGGCGGGGCACATAGTTCGGAGAACCGATGGACGTTGGGGTCCCAAGGTGCTGGAATGGCGATCCCGCACTGGATGGCGTAGCGTCGGCAGACCCCCCACGCGGTGGACGGACGACATCAAGAGAGTCGCAGGGAGTCACTGGATCCAGGCAGCGCAAGACCGTGGCTTGTGGAGGACCCTACAGGAGACCTATGTCCAGCATTGGACGTCCATCGGTTGACGACGACGACGACGACGATTGGTTGAATTTATGGTATTGCTTCAACATTGAATTTTAGCCAATAGCTGAAGTGTTAACCATATCAGAGGTGATCGCCACATTACAGTTTAGGAATATTTTTTACGTAATAAGGTCCCTGTTCTACGGTAATGATAGACCTGTAGGTCCCAACGAAGATTATCATATAATTACCAGAAACATATACTAGAAAGCTTTAAAATTATAATTTAATTTACGAAAGTGCATAAATTGTAATAACTTAAACAGTTATTTACTCGCTTTTAAAAATATCTTGGAGAAAGTTGAAACCCGTCTACCATATTTTCGGTCAAGGATAATATTTACGCCTGACGTTACTTATTTATGCGCAGGTATAATGAGAGAGTAAAAGCGATTGCATTCGTACATTCTGATTACAAAACAAAGTACCGCCGTCGAGTTTGTCGGTCTCTTCGCGCTAGTCTCAGAAACTAGGTACTGTCACATTACCTATGCATACATATCACATATAATATACTTATCGACTTTTAACGGTTTTCAGCTATGGGTACGTTAGACGGGCTCATCGAGACGGTTATCCTTCCCCGGGATGCCATGTTCCGTAACAAATTTCGTCAAAATCTAATGAACAAAATGGGCTCCCACTGCCTGTCAGATAGATAGACAGACAGATACACTTTCGCATAAATAATTAAATAGTATGGATCAATAAAGATTTAATGAACGAGTAAATCTAGGAGAATCTCCAATTATAAAAATATAATTGGCAAACGAGGTCGCTGAAAATAATATAGGGTTACTTGTACGGTTTACTAGTTTAGATAACTGAAAGGATTGCAAATAACGTTATTTTAAAAAGTAGGTAAGTAAAAGTAGTAAGGTATTAGTTTATCTTTACTAATATTATAAATGCGAAAGTTTGGATGGATGGATGGATTGATACATGGATGGATGTTTGTTACACAATCACGCCAGAACGGCTAAACGGATCTGAATGAAATTTAGCATAGAGATAGATTATAGCCTGGAATAGCACGCTACCTTTTATCTCGGAAAATTAAAGAGTTCCCGCGGCAACCAAAAAATATCAATTCACGCGGGCGAAGTCGTGGGCATCAGCTAGTTTTAGCATATTTTCAACTGTACACACTACTACACATCAGTTTACGTTTCATGTTTATATTTTTGATTCATTGATGTAGAATTTTTTTAGTACCTATACTAGATGTAGGATTAGCGCTTCAAAAATGTCCCCGACAAATTACAGCACAAATACGAAAGTGCTCTTATTTGCCACTAGTATGAGCCAACCTTAGCCAACATAACGACGCGTCAAAATGCTGCAGTGCTCATATAAAAAGTGTGCTAATATCCTTTGGCCAATGTTTGTGACAATGCGTCAAATATTGTAACAAACATTGACTGTTCTGGATAGACGGGATGCATGGAGTAGTGTTGGTGTTTTAAAAGTATTGTTGCTTAGTGATTCCCTGGTAATCCATTTCCTTATGCAGTAGAGTTGTTTAAGCCATCTAAAATATACAGATAACATTAATTATGTTCAAATTCATTTTCATAAAATTGATATTACTGGAAACACACATACCTTAGTTACATAAATACACATAAAATACATGGGTACATAAAGATATTATATACTTTACATAAATATTTTATAAAAAAATGTAAAAAAAAATAATAAAAGCCGCAAAGGCTAAATCTGAATAAAGTTTACTTGGTACTTTTTAAGTTTACGTGTACCTAATACGTCAATAAAACGTAGATTTTTAACCTTGATATTAATTTTAAAATGAAACTAAGTAAGGAAAATTTAATTTTAAGTTAAAATCTTACTTCTTAAACAAATGTTAGGTAGTTTAGTTTTAGTTTCCTCATGTTTTTACACAGATACTTATGCATATCATAACATTGTATAGTTATAAATATTGATAGAAGAGGAGAGAGTACGCCATTTAAACCTACGTGGTTTTTCGCAGTGCTACCCACCAAAACTGTATCAATATTTATTTTGATAAATAAAACATACTGTACAAGTATAACACATAAGTGAGTTGCTGGGGCGCGTAAGCTAGTAATAAATATACACGACCACGTACCACCACGATATACTTTAAAAAAATCAGCAACTCCATGTCTCCATTGTTCTATTTGAATTTCGTTCCATTGAATTTTTTGTTTTTGCCTTTTTACAAAGACAAAAGGTCTTTAATATAAACATACTACATTCGTAATTCAACTTAAATTCTAAGTTTTAAGGTTTATAATAAATTGACGTTGTTGATATTGACAATGTGATGCCAAGAGTTGCGTCTTGTTCCAAAATAGTTTAAAGGTATCAATTTGGCAACGTATGAAGTTTTATTTTAATAATAAATATTTTTGTACTTATTTTAAAAATTACTTTTTGTTTTGGATTGAAAGGTTATTCCTACCTTTTCTCTGATGACAGAACGTCTTAAAAATTAATATTTTCTAATCGTAATGTAGCTTTATGTGTTAAACTTAAGGTGCATAATTAACTGAAGTTGTTGCTAATATAATACCTTTTTCTACATTTCCCACTCAGCATACAAATGTTTATGTGTGTGCAAATTGGGACATTTTTGCGATATTTTTTGTTCGTGACCCTGTTTGTAGTACTCATTCTATTTCAATGTTTTGATTGGATACCTGTCTCAGTTCCGAATGAGTACCATAAGTATACTATAAAATATAAATATTCAAAGAGGTCTAATTGCGACATGACATAAAATGATTGATTTAGCTAAAATCTAAATGTATGCTATATAATAAGTGTATAGCAAGAACTTAGAATATTTATTACAGTGTGTTTAGGCTGTATGTGTAGGCTATAGTTTGGACCTACCAATTACTCTCCTTATGCTATACCTACTATAAGAAGACACGTTATAGATACCTACTAAACTAATTAAAAGCGATACTTACTTAATTCATAGACCTATTTAAATATTTCAAAGTTTTGGAACGTTTGAATAAATTACACAGTAAAATATTCGTTAAACTTTTTATTACATTTTCGAAAATTCTTAGCACACTATTTTGCGAAATAGCTTCTACTCTGACATTTGGAAACCAGGATTTCGAGTAATTTATTAGCTCTACATTGCTTGCATACACAATTTACTATAAATTATGTATTAGTAACAGGCTATTTTGACTGCTATGCTATAATGGTGCAACTACTCGCAGGTGAAATCTGGTGTCACGACATACCCTGTTTATCCATAACTAAAACAAAAGCTAACTTTATCAAAATTAATATGAAAACGAAATATATTTAGGCTAAATAATTTTAAAAAAATAGTATTTGATTCAGATTTTAGTTTGTTTTGTTTGTTTGTTTTTGATGTGTATTGATGAAGATGTAATTATTAATGTACCTTCGAATATTTCGTGTTAGGAAAACATAAGAAAAATACATGATAAAATCGACGTCGGCTTACTGGTTAGTAAATCGCATTTTAAAGTTTGAGATAAAATTTGACTAACTTACAACTTAAAAACTTATAAATAAGTTATGCAATGTGATGAATTAATTACCCATCTTATGAGTTAAATATTCTTATGTTATGTGTTATTAAAAAAAGGTATAAATTTTTAATAAATATTCAGGGGGTCATGCATTTACTTGGTTTTATCTGTAATTTAAAAATGTACCCTATCTTCTATTTTACCTACTCTACAAAGCTGATTTTAGCACGCAGATAAAATTGTTTTATGTATTCCAGTCAGTGTCAATATCGAAATTGAATTTTACTGGACATTGACTTCAAAAAACCCTTCAAAAATATTTGACCTGCTACAATTAATACTCGAATCTGCCAGGCGCCGACTTTGACGACCTCAATGGCGCAGAGGTGAGTGTGTGAAGTTGAAAGTGTGTCTGTCTGTATGTCTGTTTGCTACGCTTTCACGTATATTTTTTCAAACGATTTTGATGAAATTTAGTACAGAGATTATAAGGTTCCAGGACTTATGCTACTTTTTAACCCGAAAAAGTAGTTCCCATGGGATTTTCCAAAAAACTTTTTTTATTTTTTTATTCCAGTACAAGTTAGCCCTTGACTGCGATCTCACCTGATGGTAAGTGACGATGCAGTCTAAGATGGTAGCGGGCTAACCTGTTAGGGGTATGGCAGTTATATTAAACCTAGTACTAGTAAACTAAGTAAGTATTTTAAATAAGGCAAAATTAACAGATGTTAACACTGCTAAAACAGTATACTTGGCATAATTCCATAGCTTGATGTCTCATGGAATTTTGTTGTAGGGTTCGGCTGCTAATTGAAAATACTCCAAGAAAGAGCTATGCGTGCCATTTATAAGATGAAGCCCATTCTGACGATGCCTTCACCTTATATATTTTACTAGCTGATGCCCGCGACTTCGTCCGCGTGATATAAGTTTTTTTCGATTCCCTCGGGAACTCCTTAATTTTCCGGGATAAAAAGTAGCCTATCTCACTCTCCAGGTCCTCAACTATACCCATGGCAAAAATCACGTCGATCCGTTGCTCCGTTGCGGCGTGATTGAAGGACAAACCAATAAACAAAAACACTTTTGCATTTATAATATCAGTATGATTCCACTACTAGTTAGCCCTTGACTCAATCTCGCCTGATGGTAAGTGATGATGCAGTCTAAGATGTTAGCGGGCTAACCTGTTAGGGGCATGGCAGTTATATTAAACCCATACTACCCCTAGTCGGTTTCTAACGGCACCGGAACGCTAAATCACTTGGCGGTACGTCTTTGCCGGTATAGGGTGGAAACTAGCCACGGCCGAAGCCTCCCACCGGACCGACCAGGGAAAATTTAGAAATTATAAATTTCCAAATTGACTCTGCCGGGAATCGAACCCGGGACCTCCCACGTTAAGACAACAGTGCTCAAAACTGCGCCAGGGAGGTCATAAAAAATCCACGTGGTGAAAATTGCGGGCAAATCATCTAGCAAAAACAACTGTGGCTGAGGCTCGTATGAGTTACAACTGAATTTTATTATGCTTTGTGTTATGATACTATCCTTTTGTAGCATACTGTTCTGTGAAATGATGCATATAGGTGCTAATCGATATTTGGAATTGTTTTGTCACTTGATAGCCAGAATTCTGCGAAGTCAATAACTTCTGATTTCTTTTTAATTTGAACCGGTTTCAGAATTGTATAACACTTAGGTATATATTGTATAGGTTGATTGTAGTGGATAAAAAAAAAATACGATGTGACTTGGGTTAACTTTTCAATAACTTTAATCTTATAAATCCATACTAATATTACAAATGCGAAAGTGTTTCTGTCTGCTATATTTTCACGGCCCATCTCAACCAATTTTGACAATATGTGGCACAGATATAGATTGCATCCCAGGGAAGAACATGGGTTACTTTAATTCCCGGAAAATCAAACTCGGCCGGCACTGGAACCGGCTGAGTTGCTACAGCTAACTCTTGATCTAAACGATAATACCGAACAAACACTTCAAGTTATTGCCAACGTCATTATGTAGTAAGTAACTTTATTCAGTATCGCTGAATCGTAAACGTTAATAACTTGAAAGGGACATGGAACTGATTTTAGTCGTGCTATATAGGTATTGCCAAACAGATTCGACACCAATCAAACTAAGTAGTTGGCTTTCGAATGATCCCTGCTTTTGCAATGTCCTATATATCTATTTCATGTAATTGTATACGTTGTGCACAACCGATACGAGAATTTTGAAAACTGGATTGTAATACTATACCTAAGTGAGTTTAAAATTACTTACTCTCATTTTTAGGGTTCTGTAGTAAAAAAAGAAACCCTTATAGTTTGGTCCAGTTCATTTGTGCGTATATGCCACAGCTATTTTCCTAAAAATGTAGGTCAAGTCAAGTCCTCAACTATACCCATACAAAAAATTACGTCGATCCGTTACCCTGTTGCGGCGTGATTGCAGGACAAACGAACAATCCAACAAACCAACGAACAAACATACTTTCGCATTTATAACATTAGTATGATATCTCATTAGCTCGGAAAGGCTTTGTTTAGTATTTGCAATCTGCAACACGCCAAAGCCCATTTTATCAGCTGTCGTGGAAAAGTATTAAAAATTCGAACGTGACTAAACTAGAGTGTATCTAACTTTTTTTCTTGTAATCAAAAACACTTGATAAAACGTTGAGAAACACGGTTTGCCTTTACAATCTCTATGTATTAGTCATAGAGTGAACATATAATTTACTACCGTGATCATACCGCGATACAATCTATAGAGTAGGCTGTGGTAGGTGACACACTTAAAAAAATGAATATATTCTTATGTATTCACTGTTCCTTAGTAGGACATACTTTTAACTCCGGAAATTGGTCAATAAAAAATAATCTACGCGAACAAAGTCATCATCTAGTTATTCAATTAATAATAAAAATTACTGTGCAAAACGAAAGAAACTTTCGAATGTCTACATAGTTAAGATAAAAGAAAGGAAACTGAAAATGTTGTTATGGCCGTATACGCTCGGAAAATATTACTTACGCGTGTATACATAGTTTTAAGTACCACCCCGTGTTTAGTTCAAGCTTGAGATGACTACAGACTACAAAAGAAGAGTTGCATTACCGGCATAGACAGGTTTGCTAAAAGGTTTCATTGTTATTCCTTTTCACATAATTATTTTAAGACATAGAACGTATTAATATTATATAGTTAACACGTCCCGGCGTCGCATGCTTTATATACCTACTACAGCATTTACTATGTACAATATGGTTAAAAAGCTACGTTTTATTAAGCTAGCAGGTTAAACGTTCTAAGGAATATACCTGCCTAGGATTCTATGACTGCGGTGTTGCTTTCCCACTGACGTGTTTCTAAGTTTCAACATCATCTTGCGTTCGAAAATTTAAAGAATGTAGTATGTACCTAGGTAAAGGTTGTGAAAGTGTATCCGCCCTTTGAAGAGCCCTATTTTGTAATTATGAGGGAACACAGAAGATGGAAGCTGGTTCCATAATTTGCAGGTACGTGGCAGAAATGACCTGGCTATTATAATATTCAGTGGCGTGCACAGGGCTTGAATCTAGGTTAGGCATCAGTTAGTCAGAATACCTATTTACTGATTGTTATAATGACAATAAATGATAAATGATTTATTTATTTCATGTAGGACAACTTGTGCCACTTATGATAGGTACGTTAAGACTCTCTAGCACCGGTTCAGAAAGCTGCTTCTACTGAGAAGAGCCGGCAAGAAACTCAGCAGTTGCTCTATTCTTAAAAAAGAAAAAGGTTGCAATAAGAAAACAATACAACACATAGGTACATTATGTTACAAGTATTATAATGACTTGTGGGTCACTGGATGCGAGGCCGGTTGCTTCCATGCAAGTTTGTCACTCAGAAAATCATCGATAGTTTAAAAACCTCGACTTAACAAATGCTGTTTAACACATTCTTTAAATTTACGTAATGGCAAATACAGAAACTCTTTGGGAACCATGTTAAAAAAGCGTACACTCGACCCCACAAAGGATTTCTGCACCTTGCGCACACGATACGACGCTGTTACTGGCTCATGGCGGTTTCTAGTATATCGATTGTGAGTATCACCTATTTGCGTATAAATATTAATGTTCTGCCTAACTGATGAACATTGACGTATTTCCAATTGGGTAAGGAGTGCTTTTATGCCTCTATGAACTGCACGTCACTGATAATATTGGTTGTGAAATGCTATGTAACTAATTCAATTACTCAGATATTTATGGCTGATTAATTTGTACACAATCGAAGGGTGTTTACTGTTTTGGAAAAAGTACTACATTATTCAAATTTTACAGGAACTAAATAAAACTTTATAAAATGGAACAATTGCAATAAAATTACGTTTGATATTTTAAATACATTAAATACATAATAGTAGGTATAGGCCATAAGTATCACAATATATTTTTCATATTTATATGTACCTACCTATATTCATTATAATAATTTTTAATTTTAAATAATATGTTGTTTTTAAGTTGGCTATTCTTGCAACTTAAGTATAAAATGTGAACTACTCTAATTGTTGTGGGCTGACAACACTTTTAATTATAATTGCAACTGTTACGGTTCGTCCGCTGGGTTACACAATACTTAATTTTATGTGACGGTGAACCTAGCTGGAAGTGTCAACACTAAAGATTGGGTATGAAGTTGTAGAGCATTTAGCTCAGAACAATCTACACGTGATGATTACTGCACGGCCTGGTGGGAGGCTTCGGCCGTGGCTAGTTACCACCTACCACCCTACCGCCAAAGACGTGCCGCCAAGCGATTTAGCGTTCCGGTACGATGCCATGTAGAAACCGAAGGGGTATGGGTTTAATATAACTGCCATAAACCTAACAGGTTAGCCTGCTACCATCTTAGACTGCATCATCACTTACCATCAGGTGAGATCGCAGTCAAGGACTAGCTTGTAGTGGATTAAAAATAAACGGAAAATTGTATATTTTTAAATTCTCAATTTTAATATTGTTTGATAAGCAATAAGCATTTTGAGTCCAATATATGAAATACACTCTTGCAAGTTAAAGGTTCCATGAACATCTTGATCTCTCTCCCGTGTCGGATCAATACATAATATTAAGATTAGAACGCATCCAAAAAGATTTCCCTGATACTTCTCCGCCAGTTGAAGAAAGGTAAGCAGAACCTTTGGGTATAAAGTCTATAATATACTTTGTTCATCATCACATAACAAAGTATACGATAGCCTTATATGCGTTTTCTAATGATGATTTCATCGTTATAAAAACACAGGGGAGTATTAGATCTACAATTCCTGTACAATATACTATGTACAATTGACTATGTCACTCTTAAATTGTTTTGAACCAATTTAAATGCAATTGGTTCAAAAAAAAATTGTTTTAAACCAGCGCGGAAATGCATTCTTGCCACCATTCCACGTGGGCATAATTTATATAGTAATTAGGTTAGGCTAGCTATTAAGTTCTATTGTATTATTTAAATTAAGATTTCCTGTCAATAATACCACTTTGCCCTCTTGAAACTAGTCGCTAGAACCTAGTACCTAGATTAGTACCTAGAGTAGTATAGATTTCCGTAAAGTTTGAAAGTTCCGAGTGAACCGTAAGCTGGCTCAAAATCTCTCGAGGTGAACTCCTCTACGTACCTATTTTGTAATAACGCCATAGAAGGTTTCACGAGTATATCAGTTAGTATAAACTTATATTATTAGTGTACTTACGCAATTAATCGGATACGGCGAATGACAAAATTGACGTCTTATGCAACTAATTAGCGGAGAGACGCTAAGTATTTGTAACTCATTGAATATGCCCTGGGTATATAAGCCCTCGAGAAAGGTATAAGTATATTATAATTTTATTGTTTGCTTTTTAGTGCTGTAAATATAAAAAGAAAAAAAAGAAAAATAGGTTCTCGAAAGGTAGACAGACCTGTACCTAATAACTATCTGGGTTCGTGTCCTTATAAATTTAAGCTCCTTTGATTTCCCCAGGATTCCATCATCAGACCTAATGACCATGGGACCACCTGGAAAGTATACCCTTTCAAAAAAAAAGAAGAATTTTCCAAATCGGTCCAGGCGTCTTCGAGTAATCGGGGCACATACATAAAAAAAAAAAAGACGAATTGAGAACCTTAAAAATAGCTGATGCCCGGAACTTCAACCACGTGGAATAAGTTTTTTAATTCCCATGGGTTTTCCGGGATAAGAAGTAGCCCTATGTCACTCTGAAGTAAATACTTAGGTACTCATGGCAAAAAAATCACGTCGGTCCAACAAGCCAACAAACAAACACACTTTCGCATTTATAATTTTAGTGTGATGCGAAAGTGTCAGTCAGTCAGTCACTTTTTCGTGGGTCATTTGCACCCTAGGGACATAGGCTACATTTTATCCCGGAAAATCCAGAAATTTCCACGGGAATTTAAAAAACTAATCTAACTAAGCAATTCAATACAAATCTTCCTTAATTAACGTTGTCGCGATCGAATGGGAAGATAAATCTCCCACTTTGATGGGTGTATCGCTGTCAAAAACGTTGTATAGAAAATAAAAAGTTCCAGTGACTTCATTCGACTCTATATTCTAAACACGGTTTTGTTTGGATACACCAGAGCTGGGAAAATTCCTTAAAGTTATTTAAATAGGTAAATGGAGTAATGATTGTATCTGCTAAACCGTGAAACGCTGCCCGCTCATTTGGATGCCTTTTAATTGTTGTATCGACATGCTCGGCGGAAGAGAAAGTGTTACAGTTTTTGATTTTGATGTCCGTGACGACGCACTCAATTAATATTTCATATAATACCTATTACCTAGTTTTATTAAATTATTAAGTAAGTTACGCCATCTTTCGTTTTAAAGATATTTATTTCTCTTAAAGAACCAACTGTTCACTTAACTGAGATTTTTAAGGTATTGTGTAAACACTAAACATAAGTTTACTTTACACAGAATGTTTATATTATTTACATTATAATTTAATTATCTTAGTACTTATTATTTACATTATTGACTCAATTTACTAATTTTAGTGAGCTATGGTATCGTACTAATAATATCTATCTACCATAGCTATGTATATTTATACAATATTATCTGCTACATATCTTTTAGATCTTTGATTTTGTTCTATTTACAGTTTACACTAAGTAAATAGTCATGATGTAAATCTTAAAATTAAAGAGATTTGAATGTTTTGGCCTACCTGTCTGCCATTTTTTTTTCTCGAAATAGCGGCCACTCATAAAGCCTGTAATTTAATCAATAGATGGCATTAACACAGGCAAGTTTTATAGGCATGAGACAACATTTTCTGAAGCGACAGGTTTCCAAGATAATAATTATCTATCAAGTTGCTATCAAGTGTCAAAGTTATAATCTACCTACTCGATGAGGGCGCCTCAAGTGCAGCTTTGATAGCATTGAAGTTGTTTGATAGCTTACTTATATCTTGGAATAGCGATAGGATTTAGAAGATTTGCTTGCTTGTATTGATGCCAGGCCAGCTATTGATTAATAACTATCTGATGCCCGCGACTTCGTCCGCGTGGTCTGACGTTTCTTGGCTACCGCGGGAGCTCTTTAATTTTCCCGGATAAAAAGTAACCTTTGTGCTATTCTTCACTATAGTCTATCTTTGAGCCGAATTTCACCCAGATCCGTTCAGCCGTTCTGGCGTGATTGAGTAACAAACATCCATCCAAACTTTCGCAATTATAATATTGAGTATAGATAAGCGTTAATAGTAAAGTACATAACTCCGAAAAGTAAGAGGTGCTTGCCCGGCGATCGAGTCCCAAATCCCGCGAATAGGTCTAGGTCTTAACCACTAGGCTAACACCGCTTCATATTATATGGTGGTACTACTAGTAGCGGTGTTATCCTAGTATCATACTAGTACATATTATATAGGTTCTAGGAGTTAGTAGGTACAGTGCACAAGTGTGTGCGCAAACAAATGTGCACTCTTTAATCCCTCACACACTTAAGACATTTAACCAACAAGGCAGTAGCCTACTAAACAAAAAAGTAACTGAAACGGATTTCGAGATTTTTGATAGTTATGTCATTCATGGCAGCTGCTTGAGCAACAATATTCATGATTTTGGGTTGCCAAATGTTGCTGCATTTGATGCAATTACAAATTGACTTTGATAAATCGGTACCTACGCTATACTAGGAAGTATTCATGAAAGTAGGTATATCTCTCTTTATTTTTGTATCAACTAAATAAATTATAATCTTCAATTGAACAGTAGGTCATCAATCATCCATATATTATAAATGCAAAAGTGTGTCTGTCTGTCTGTCAGCTACGCTTTCTCGGCCCATCTGTTCTAACGATCTTGATGAAACTCGGTACAGGGACAGGTTGTATGCCGGGGAAGGACTAATTTTTTACTCCCGGAAAATACTAGAGTTTCCGCGGGAATCAAAAATCTTAATCCAAGCGGAAGAAGTCGCGGGCATCATCTAGTAATGTATAAAAAGATAAGTCCCGATTCGGTCACTCACTGTGATCACTTTGACTCATGACCCCAGTCATTGACCCTTGACCTACCCTTGAGCCCTGGAATACTTGGACTAGCTATTCTTGAAGCTGACATTTTGCGCACAGGTTCCCATTATAACGTAGACAAGAAATAATGCACGATGTTTTTGAAATTCCCACAGGATCGGGAATAAAAAGAATTTATCATGTTGCTTTAAAGTTGCCATATTTCCGTAACTGCCGTCTAAGTAGAGGAGTTAGTAAAATAAACTTGACAAAACTCGTTAATTACAAAAATATTTGCTTTAACCATCATGTCACGAAGCAACAAGCGCGGCTCTTCTTTCAAAATGAAGGGTTATATTAAACGACCAATAAAATTGCAGATTAGCAGACCACACAACTTACGAATATTTCGGATTACTGTCAGGCTTCGTAAGTCCTTACACATCTGACTTCCTCACGTGTTATCCTCTACCGTGCTTCAACGGTAAGTGATATTTATTTGCTTAACGCATAGAACTACGAAAAGTTACAGGTATTTTTGTAACTCCGTTTTACTAGTTAGCAGTTGTTAGAAACTTGCGACATAAAGTTGTCACATACGAAGACGTAGATGCAAAGTATATTGTTGACTGTTATTTTGCTTTACGATGAACTCCGCTTATTCATTTGTTCTTTGCTTGCTCCCTAAGTGCACTTTGTACGTTCGATGGAGTTTCTGTTTTGATCAAATATCCTAACTGAACCACAGACTAGGTAATAACAGTTGCTGAACTCAGAAATGTGCGATTGACAGAGTAAAATATAATTATGTATTTGCAGCCATAAGTGGGTCAAAATATGTTCAAAATCTTTATCAGAAACATAATAACGACATAGATCGTGCACGCACCATATTCAATCAATCTTGCCAACACTTTAACAAGTTAATCATAGGTACGGAGGTACCCAATCATACACTACTGAATGATATCTGCAATGTGCATATTTGAAGGACACACAGAAAAAAACATCGATCAAAGATAAAATATAAAACAGTCTCTACAGTGTCTGTCCTCGAGTACTTTGATCACATTTTAGGAAGAAAGCTGGCACAATCGAACTTATGGTCACTGGTAACTGGTAAGATCGGGGTATTGTGTCCCCGCAGACGTAGACCGAGGCGTTGCATTGATCAAACAAAAAAAGGAAGCGATTGACACGAAATATAAAGAAAACAAAATATCACATCACGATGGAGAACATCACGAGAAGAGTAATATTCTCCATATGGAAGGGGTGTTACGATAATCGAAGTTGAGGGAACGACGCATGACGAAGTCATTTATAAAGCTCAAAAAAGTACCACTACTCTGCCAAATGTGCCAGAATAAAGAAAACAATACTACAACCGCTAATTCCTAAGGAAATATAACTATCACTATAATTATTGTAATGGGAAACAAAGCTCCACGGCGGAGTTTTCCACAGTTTTTACTAATAGGAAGTTTCTTCGAAATGGCTTAGGTTCAGTGTACTTAAATAGCAGGTATTATATTTTTGATGTTGAGTATCGAAAAGAGCGGCGGAAATCACGCTTCTATGAAAATATTAATTAGCTCACAATGAAGAAAATACTCGTAACACGGAAAATCCCCAATAAACCGGGACGGGCTACTAGTAATATTATTACATCCAATTACATGTCAATTACAGACTGTTCTCTCTCAGATTTCCGGTTATGACAGTTAGCTTTCATTAGCAGAACAAAGTCAATACCAGACCAATTAAGCTCTCGAATGCAAACTAATTGTTCCTTGGTCAGAATTCAGTGTTATTCTGTGAGAAGCCTCAATTAAGTTCTGTTCTACCGTCAAAGCTGCATCAATCAATGTAACATTCCAATACAATGCGGTTTTGAAACCAATATTCCTAATGGAACCTATTCAGGCGCCTGCATCATGAGCCTTATAGGGTGAAAACACACAAGACAAAACGTTGTTCCCGACGCAGACTTTTCTTTTCATATGTACTGTGAAGCGATTGAGGGTTCCGGTTTGATGCCATGTAGAAACGGATTAGAGGCATGGGTTTAATATAACTGCCGTACCTACAGGTTAGCCGACTACCATCTTAGCCGGCATAATCACTTACCATCAGGTCAAATCCCAGTCAAGTCTTTGACCTGATATTGAAACTTATAGCTGAATTTTACAAAAGACGTTTCGCGCAGATGATGAGTGTGTGAGCCGGAAATGGATTGAAGTGAGTAAGGACCTGCTGTCCTTACTTGCTTTGAGACGACTGAAGAATAGGGCAGTTAAAGGGTAGGAAAGTATAGCATCTGTCAAATGACTCGGCATCCTCTGCAGACCCCTGCAGTGATTGACGGACTGATAGACAGAGAGATACAAGAGCATGGATGTAGGATTTGTATTATTTATCAGAGGAGCTGAGGAAAATTAATATTATAGAATCTTCGGCATCTTTGGTTTCGAACCCTACAAATTATTTGAAAATCTTTAGTCATATTCAACAATAATATAATATTTTTTCTATATCATTTCAATCCAATGCGCCGATACGCATCAGGGCGCTTTGGCTCCTAGAAAAACTTAATGAACAACAAACAAATACAAAATATATACTTAAGGGAAAAAATCTTCTCGTATTTGTAGAACTGTAACTACATTGAATCTATATTTTGCTACAGAGAAATAATATTTTCATATTTTCATTCTTTGTAGAAATTTTACCGAGTAGGTACTTAAGTATTTCTGAAGAGCGAATATTCTTATTTAAACATGTGTTTCCTTCCTTTTGAATTGATATCTCTTTTTGTAAGAAATGTTCTTACCTACGAGTATGATTTCATGGTTTATTTTTTCTGTTTAAGTAAGTGATTATTACTGAATGTTCAAGAAAAAACCAATTTGGTGACTTTCGAAGCCTTTGATGATATTTTTAGCGGCATTCATCAATAAGGGTTTTAACATTATAGGCGCGGAGCAAAAATATGAAGGTTCATAAAAATTCATTCCGAGAAAACATGTTATTTGTTAACATAAAAAAAATATTAAATAGCTGTATCAATCATTAAATCTCAATTAAGCAGAATTTGTAGTTACTGCGCCAATAACGAAAGAGCCGTGTGGATCTTGTACTGGGTGGGTCCTGTTTAAGTTTAAGTACGTAGGTTTATGATTTACCAATAAATATGTTTGATTTATTTGTATTACTACAATGAAGCCTGATATTCAAAATTAATATTTGCATCTATCAATTGCATAATATTATTTTAGACGTGGAATTATGTTGGTTTGTCTCGCAATCTCGCCACAACAAAGAAAGTAATCGACGTGACATCTACAAGAATATTAACTATAGTTTCATAGATAGAGGATAGAGACATAACTTATTCCGAAAAATATACATTTTCCACTGGATTTAAAAGAAAAGAAATGGACATCATCTATTAGTAGTAGTATTTAAGCTAGTGACCGAGTTTATCTACAGCGCGTAAATTAAACATGATATTATCTTTAACTCGCCGTAGCATCCGGCCAGTTGCCTTGTGATCTAACTTTGCCAGGAGGTTGAGTAAACTTAATACACATGCGTGGGTGGCACATTGTTCTGCACATAACGTAATGTGGTTGCCAAATGTCATTTTTGTGTCACGAGTCTTGATTATCGGTGTTCTAAAGTGGAGCTGGTAGTGAGTGGGGTGTCTTGGTGACCAACGCAGCTTGGTCAGTGATTCTTGTGATAGTGGTGCGCGCACGCGTCTCAGTGGTATCGAGTGATCGAGACTTAAGCCGTAAGTCGATTTATTTTAACGTCTTGTGCATGTTTACGTTTCTTGCATTTTGTATGCGGGTGCGTTGCGAGTTGTTTTTGCTCAGCGAATTGGATTGATTTTTTACGTGTACTATTGTGATAGTATTCGTGTATTTTTATAATCAGTTATCTTTAATTAATGAGTATCAAAAACAGAACACTGTCAATCGTCATATTTGAAATCTCGGTCAAACTAGTATTTCAATCCGTGATTATTGTGCTGCTTTTTATGTTATTATTGTTCGGTTGATTTTCTTTTTATTTCTTTAAAAAAAGCAGTAATCAACTTAAATAAATATAAGCGTAATTATTTGGATATGGTAGTATATGCTCGATAGATAGATAATACGTAATAATAAATCGATCAGAGAATTTTTGAAAAGAGTATGGTAATTTTAGAGATCAATTAATTATGAGTAATTGTAATAAACAATTGTGATAACTGTACTAAAATTTTATTAAAGTTAATAATATATTTTTTATGAGATAATTCACTGCATAATCTAAAAGTTATACGTATTATATTATATTGTATTATAATTGTTATACGAACTCAAACTCAATTTTATAAATTAAACTAACTTCATGTTTAGTTTAAATAATATTTAATAATACCAGATATACCTCTAGGAATCCATATCCTGGTCGGTTGGTTTTATAATTTTCATTTATATTATGCATAGGGTCGATACAAATGAATAATGTACAAGTAACTTTAATAAGAACAACTTTCGAACATAATTTAATACCTTGTATATTTTTTATAGTTACATAATATATCGTTTAACTGTTTACAAGTTACAATTTACTACTTTATTATCTTTTTATTTTTTACAAAATAATCTTGTTTTCTGTTGTCGAAGACAAGCTTTTTCCCAATAAAACAGAATTATTAACTTCAATCATTACAGGATGGTAATATGAATCTCTGAATGTTTATGGAATACTAACAGTAGATACGGTACTGCATAATGACGATACTTTTGAAACTAATTACAAAGTTTTCAGGGTATAACACGTGTAAAGTTCCATCAAAGCGTAGACTATACTTGTAGGTACCTACGCGTATATTGTTTAAATGAGCTGCGCATTTTCCTTTGAGTTGTAATAGTAGCCAAGGGCTGTAAGGCATTGATGCTTACACCCGAGCTAACTACTCTGCTTTACATCTCGATTGTGAGGTAAGTAGAAAAAAACCGGAATTACAAGAATAAAACATTTATAAGAACAAAAGCAAACAATATTTAAAGTAAAAGTTTTCTATTACAGCCTTTTTTCATCTTTTTTTTTAATTTTTTTTTTTCAAGAACGAAACTGGTCTTCGCCGTTCGATATTTCGCCTTTTTCATCTTTTTTTTTTTTAATTTTTATTTCAAGAACGAAATTGAGCTTCGCCGTTCGATATTTAAAATTGATGACTATTATACTCATACGAAGACAAGGCTGAATAGCGAAGCGACCTCTTATGTCATTGGGCTGAATGCATGATGTATATTGCCAGTATGATGGTTAGATGTACGCGAACTTTTTGAAAGAGTGAAGTTTTTTTTATTTATTACTTACCGCCCTAGGGCTTTTCTAGCTACATTATTACCCTAGAGCGCTAATTGATCACCTACAAGCCCCATTTGGGGTTAATAAGGACCTACTTACCGAATATGAGAGATGTAAAATATCATACTCAGAATTTAATCATCAAGATTTTCTGTTAACACATATTCAGACAAATGAATTCATTAATTCAACTAGATATCATTTACATTCGTCTTCAATGAAATGAAACATTACATCAGTTCGACAGGATCAAATTGCACAGATCCAAGATCCAAGAAAGTAGTTTGATACGCAAGATGACATGTCTGATGCCATCAATAAAAATTTCGACCGAGGTAATTATGGGTTATTATTAACCGGTCTAAACGTAGACTGAGTAAAATATTATCTTGTGTCTAGTATATTGTAATAGGATCACCGTTGCAAGGAGCGACCATGTACCTATTCTGTGATAGTAGTTTAGACCGCGTCGGCCTCCTACGGGGGCTTGGGGAATATTTTTTTAAGTAAATTCCAGTAGTGTACAATTCATTTAGAACGAAGTAACAGTTTTTCCGAGGTGGTAGCCTAGTGTTGTTTGTCTGTCAGCTATGCTTTTACGGCCCAGCTGTTCTACCGATTTTGATGAAATTTGGTAGAGGAATAGATTTTATCCCGGGGAAGAACATTGGCTATTTATATTACAGAAGATTAAACAGTTCCCGCGGAAATCAAAAAACCCACGAAGTCGCGGAGTGTTGTTTTATGAGTATAACTACTTGGTAGTCGTAATTTTAGCTGTCCTGTCGTTAAATAGTCACAGGAACAATAAGCACATTTCACCATACTACATTGTTCTCTACAATTTTATTTTATGCAGAGTAGGTAGGCAGAATGGAAGCAAAACCCGTTAAGTATACTCAATACTCATTGTAACGGTAAAATCGTTATCCCGTTTTTTTTTTGCATAAAAATGTGAAATAAGTATCGATTTTGCCCCAGATGAATATGATTAGTCGAAATAAATAAAGGTCCATTTTTATTAGCCGTAATCTCGGTTGGCAAACAACATTCGAGTAAGTGCTTAGTGAAATTAACCGGTTGGTACACAGCAGTGAGGATATCATAAAGGTACATTTTGACGACCTCCTTTGCGCAGTGGGGAGCGCTCGCTTCTATATAGTTAGTTGGTCTTTTCGATCCCATGCAGAGCCAAGATATAATAATAGTAGATTGTTTCATCAAGGGACTAAAATGAGTCATTTCATGCGAGATGCTATAAGATCGAACAGAATGGCTTTTAGTCCCGTGGTAAACACTCTACTTTTCACTTCGATTGCGAGAAAATAAAATAAATAACGATTTTTTTCCGTATCGTCAAGAAGGAATTTAAAAAAATACAGTAGTACCATAGACATACCTAGATCTGTAGGATAATAGTATAGTATACGATTATTGATAGTAACCATAGACTAAAAATTTTGGATAACCTAATGAGGATATCACGCATACCGATATGAGGATAGTACGGCAATTATTTAAAAAAATAATACTTTAATCCCTAGATCCTAAATGCTAACTTTAGTCCGCGTAGCGCTAAGCTATAATGACATCTTTTTAGAGCATGTGAGGTGAAAAGGTACATTTTGGCGCAGTGGTGAGGGCACGCGCTATTGTCTATATAGTTGGTATTTTCGATCCCAGGCAGAGCCAATTTGGGAATTCAGGGTTATTAATTAACACACAGGGTTAGATGTGTCAAGGTCACACTGCCCCACGCTAGTCAAGTACGGATTGGCGGAATCAAGTGTAAACAGACAAGTGAAGTTTCAAGTTTTATGGTCCAGCCATGACTCAGCGGTTTGAGCGGAACTGTGATATGTGAATCAGTTGCTTCTTTTGTAAACTAGAATTAGCGATCGTCTAGGAGGTTGCACTCCCATGGGGATTTCAAAACTCCGGCTCTAATTCCTTGTCTACACTACCCCTATAAAGGGAACTTCTATGCCGAATTTTATATGAGACTAGATGATGCCCGCGACTTTGTCCGCGTGGATTAAGGTTTTTTGATACCGGGATAAAAAGTAGCCTATGTCCTACCCTGGAATACAAACTATCACTATACCAAATTTCATCAAAATTGGTTGAACAGATGGTTCGTAAAAGCGTAGCAGACAGATAGAAACACTTTCGCATTAATAATATTAGTATGGATATGGATTTGGGCTGTTCTTGCGTCTTAACCGAATTATTGGTAAAACATTGGAAATACGCATGAGTAAGGCAACAAGGGCCTGGTTTTTGGGCATTCTCCTTTCAGCTCTCTAGGTATAAAGGTTTCGGTAAATCGGTAAGGAGTGAATGAGTCAGTCAGTGAAACAGGACTTTTCTTTTTATTAGTTTATTATCAGATAGATGAGGAAAAGTCTCAATTCATGCTTATTTAACTATAGATCGGTTGGCAATTGGCATTGACATTGGCCTTCTTAGCTAAGCGAATGACTTGCCGTGACACCGGGAAAAACTCAACAGACTTTCGAAGTTTGTAATATATAGGGCTCGACCTTGGTCTCTATCCTCTATAGAGAAAAATCACAAACGTAATCGAGTGCCGTGAACCCTGTTATTATATATTTTTTTCTCAATACAACGATGTTCCTGCCGTAGTGATGACGATACAGTTTTATAAGTAGGAGGCCCTGGGTTCTATTCCAGGTATTTAAAAATTTATACTTATAATATATTATGAATTGTCTCCAGTCTCTGATGAGAGGCCATAGCAAGTCATACCGATATAGACGTGCCACATAGTAATTTAGCATAAGACGAAATTACGATTAGTACTATATTATAAGGTTTATTCCATATGCTTTTAATTGCTAATTTTTGTTAGTCAAGTATCATCGTCCCCTGCCAGCTAAACCGTTGTTTTTGGATATGTGAAAAAATTCATAGCAGTAGTATATTTATAACCGTTGATGTACAATTCTAGTACCTATACCCTGACCCTGTTTCCAGTACTCATTCTATTTCAATGATTATATATAAACTATCACAGCTAAGTAGGATTCACAAGTTCCAATGTATAAAATACATACGAGGGGTTTTCCAGTTACAATGTCGATCGACTAAACCTAGAAAAGATATTGTAGAATCGACTTCTTCAATGGCAGATCCCTGACAATTTATTTTAAGATCAGACAAAATATTCATACACCAATAAATGGTAGAATGTTTAAGGCTCTCAAACTGTAATCATGTTAACTTTACCTGTAGGTCATGTGACCTACAAATCAAATCAAATCAAATCAAAGAACGTTTATTCAATTTAGGTAGGTATACTACACTTATTGACGTTCGGTTATTTATAACATATACAAGTAACAATATAATGGTGATAATCAGTACGACATCTTAAACTAAAGCTACGAGGGTTCCAAACGCGCAATGGTCTGAGAAGAGCCCACAACAAACTCAAAATACATTCTCATGAATAAATTATTTTTTATTTATTTATTTATTTATTTAAAATGTACGCATCATTGTAACGGACATCTACCGAACCCTTCAAAGTCATCACGCTTCCATGACTTCATTTAGATAAGATTGCATTCAATGGCAAACTTGTAGTTTACTCTATTGCCTCTGCTAGCTAAACGGACCAGAAAATTGCTGTTGGTATGCCTCTTCCTTCTTCTTTCTTCGTTGCTTTCTTGGTTTTCTTCTTCTTTTCTTCTGGTTGGTTAAGGATATTTTATGATATCGATTCATTAAGATAGGATTGGCCTCACATTTTCCACAATAATATTCACTTATTCGTTATCACTGATAGCCACGACAGAATGATTTAATTGTATCGGTTACATTCTCGGCTGTTTAAAGGTTGGTGACAAATATTGTCAACAATAAACCTTTTTATACTATCCTATTTTTTATTTATAAGTTTTTATATATATCTATTTAGAATATATCCGGGAAAAGTTGTTACTTATTCTTAGATTTACGTTTATTCACTTTTCATGAAATGTACACAAAGACATTTAATAATTAATACGTTGCAGAAGTAAGTGTTAAGTATAATTATGCATGTTCAAATAATTGGAGTTCGGAACTCAAAACTTCGTAGTAGCCTCTTGCTAGCTTTGCTGTTACAAGTTGTAACATGGCTACTACGAGATATAAGTTAGTGACGTCACGAGGTATAAGTTTGGACCCTAAATTTTGTAACTTACGATATTGAGGTGCAAACTTACTCGTATGTTACGTGACTAGCTCACCCGCGCCGGCTTCATTCGGGTGTAATAAACTAATTTGTTAAAATGGTGAAGGGGTGGAATGTAATACTGAAATGGAATCTTTTTTTTTCAACCCAAATAACTATTTTTATAGATATGACTGCAAAAATAACGGATTTTCAACCCCCCTTTAAGCCCGTAGGGTGGAAAACTAAGTCCTTTGATGTAATTCCCGTGGCTTTTGGCTTTTTAAGGCAGTGCCTTGATAAATCAGTCAATCAGACAGGGCCATGGTAAGTACTGATTTAAAAGAAAATATTGATAAGTCAACATAAACTTTTAAAAAGCCCCGCCTGAGTTTGTTGTGACCAGGGTGCGTTTGGAACCCTCGTAGCTTTAATTTTAAAATATAGTCGTTAACAACTGAATTTAATTAAACGGGTAGGTCTAGAAACTTTGGATTTAAACTTTGAACTTTGTATGTCTATAACTACAGAAAATATTTTGATACCTAGTAGGACATGCATTATTTATAGAATAATACATACGTGTTATAATAATATATATAATATAGTTATATATACTTTAATTTAGCGCGTTTTTTATCGTAGATCTTCATTAAGAAAGGACTTAGACCTTAGACTTGACCAAATATAGATTAGAGAAAACCTAAATCCACCCTAACAAAGTCGCGAGCAACAGTATGATATTTCTAATTATTTACCTGTTACTAGCTAGTAACTAGCTTTTTAGGTTGGCGGCCCAGATCCACATTGGGTGGAACAGCCTTCAGTTCGTTTTAGTACTAATAAATGAATAACATTACAATAAATGAATACAATTACTATATAATACTATGAATATGGAATAATGCAACGTATTACAAATTAACTACTAAATGCCCAACACAAAGGAAGTAGTTATACATAAAGACTGAAATAGAAATAACAAAATCTGATACAGGATATCATTATTTACCTGTGCATCAACGAACTGATTTGAGATACATTTTTATTATATTTACTTACTCCCGATTTTGTTAATGGGTATTAGGCATAGATTTAAAGGTCGCGCGCGCTCGCGTATGGTATTAGGTATGGTTTGTCTAATTTGACAGATGAGAAGTGTATAGCAATAGTGAAGGACTAGAGTACGACAGAATGAAGCAGTACTATGCAAATAGTATCTGCCAGGCAATTTGGGAATTTCTAATTTCTGAATTTTCTCTGGCCTAGTCTGGTGGGAGGTTTCAGCCGATAGTTACCACTACAGGCAAAGAGGTGCCGCCCAGAGATTTAGCGTTCCGGTACGATGCCGTGTAAAAACCGATCAGGGGGTTTAATACAACTAACTTTAACCAGCTGTTAGCTCGTTACAATCTTCTACTGTATCTAATGATGAAGGATGTAATAACACCAGGTGAGATAGCAGTCAATAGCTGTCTTGTAGTGGATACAAAAAAAATTCAATAAAAATGTTACATCTTTTTATCAATTTATGTCATGTTTCGGTATAAATAATGTTGTCAAGCGCCTACCTAGCTGTTATGCTAGATATCGAACTGCGTAGAAAGTACAGGAAGACTTCCACGTTCATTAAAGTAGGTAACAAGACAAATTACCTATTTATGCCATGATCTTAAAAGAACTTGATAGTAATTACGAACATAAAGCTCAAAATTTTGTGAATTTTGAAGGAAGGACAAATGGGACAATAAAGTCCACATCTTCCGTTTTATATGGAGCGCGTACTCTAGGCAACCGGACAAAACGTCATCCGTCTTCGGCGTGGAGTTTTGTACTGTCTAACTAGTCCGCGGTGTGTCGCTCTTGCGAAAAATAGAATTGAAAAATCATTGAAATAGGATCCATTCGTTTCGGAGAAAAACGTTAACAAACAAACATACATACGGGTCGAATACAGAATACCTTTTTCGAAGTCTATTAAAATGTATTGTATAATGTCTATAAAAATCTCCCCACTGCTAGAACAGGAGGTCGTTAAACAGGACAGAATGGTTGCATTCAGAATTCAGAAAATACTGGATGCTCGTATCAACGATTTTTATATGAATTTTGTGAAAGCAGACGGATTAATTACTATGGATTTATAATATAGAGTATAATAAGTATAAATACACTAGGTACCGATGGCCATTCAACCATACAATCCATACTGTTTAATATTGTATTCTATACACTGTCATCGTACTTGGGTCTTATGACGGTAAAATAACATTGTAACGATCGCTATTAAGTCTGGTTGGCTTAGCCAATAACAAACATTGAAATTGTAAGAAAGAAAGAAAAGAAAATTTTAATGCTTGTATCAATGATTGATGTAACTTTATCGTGTAATAAGGGGGGTGGTTGATATGACGACGTAAGGAACACTTCGATAAGGGTCACCTTATCACTAGGCGTTTTATTCATACAGATGCTCTATTTCACGAAGACCGTTTTGTATGTATGTGGTACAAGATTTTTCTAGTGTCCATAAGCTCAGGGTATATATCGGTTAAAGAAGTAATATTTCAAAATGGCAGTTTTATGTAACGTACCTTGACATCCCTAAAATAAGGATTATAATTCTAAAACACGACCTCTAACAATATTAAAACAATATATACGGCTTTAACGGTACAATATTATACTAAGAATTAACATGTACTTACTTATTTCATGAAATTTTATGAACTATTAAACAGACCGATCAGTCTAAAAGTCAAATTATGTTACGTTACGCTAACATGCTTTACTGATTAGGCAATTAGGTGCGCATGCGACGCGACGCCTGCACTTATTTTTCAGTTGTAAACGGCGTCAGAACGTCTATAACGTTGTGATACCTAATGTGTTCATGGTCTGTATATTCTTATAGCCAGGCAATATCCCAGGGTTCAAGTGCCGTTGTATACGTCCCCTTAGGCTGCGATTGATAGGAACAGCGTGGCTGTGGCACGTTGCCGTCTGATAGTTGTCTTTTCGGAGTTACATGTGCGTTTTAAGCATATAAACTTCACCAGCTTTAACGCTGAAGGAATATATCGTGTGGAAACCTGCTTGCCTAAGAGTTATCCATAATGTTCTCAGAGGTCAGTGAAGTCAGCCAATCAGCATTTGGCAAGCTTATACTGGAGTAAGACGAAATCCTTCTCATTCTAATAGGATACTCCCACTCTATACAATAGTTGGTCGTCGATGGATTGAAATGATGATACTAAACATCCATAACTAGATGATGCCCGCGACTTCGTTCGCGTGAATTAAACTTATTCGATTCCCGCGGGAACTCCTTAATTTTCCGGGATAAAAAGCCTATGTCCTGCTCCGGGATACAACCTACCTCTGTACCAAATTTCTTCGAAATTGGTTGAAATGATGGGCCGGGAAAGCGTAGCAGACAGGCACACTTTCACATTTATAATATTAGTATGGATAAATACAAACTATGTATTAATGAATAAAATAAATAAAGATTTATTCATTATTTATTTATTATAACGCCGTTAGCGAGCTATAAACGCGCCCTTACAGTTGTAAAGTGGGAGAGTATCGCAGCCCGGAAGCGTAGTTGCGTAAGCAGCGCGGCGTCGGAATAATTTCTCTCGAACGATTCGCACTCACGTCCACGTCGGGCCATGTTTACATGCTAACGCTTTTGCTAACACTATAGTATCGGTGCATTTATAATACGCTTACACTTTACTCGGCCTAAATAGATACAGTGCCATTTTTAGTGCTACCATTTTCATAAAAAAATATTGAAACAAAGGTTGTAAGTAACGGGCTACGCTTTAATATATAGCATTTTATTATAACTAAAAACATTATATTGAAACAATCTGTACTAATATTATAAATGCGAAAGTGTGTCTGTCTGTCTGCTACTCTTTCACGGTCCATCTGTTCAATCGATTTTGATGAAATTTGGTACAGGTGAATGTGTTAGATAAACTGTGTAGAATACAATAATAATATGATACGTTCTGTAAAACTAACATCTACGTAAGTACATAGCTACTGTATTCACAAATAAATAAATTTAATTAATTGATTTGATTTTGGTTTGATAAAATAATAGAGTCTGTCTGTGTTCGACAGTATTATGAAAACCATTATTTTATTCTCGTACTCATTAACAAGAGTGCTACCTCGTTATATGTGTACTTTAATCCCAGAAATTCCCGTACAAACAGATTCCTACAGAATTTTTAAAAATCTTTAATCTACCCAGATGCGGTCGCCGAAATAACTAGGAGTATGTATATTATGAAAAGGATAATCATGATTTAACAAGACAGTCACTCAATTATATACCTAAAGTGTTATCTTAGATATAATCTGTATATTGTTGTGAACGATTATATTAGGGTAAAAATTAATTAATATTATTCAATTTTTTCATATAAAACTTAAAGTAACACTGATAATATAATATAGGGTGGAGCTAAATGGTATATGCGGTAACATTTCCAACATTTGAGATGCATTGAATTGATTCTGCTTTTAAGCTCCAGTTGTATCATTGAAAAGAAACCTGCATCTCCGAGAGTTCTTCATAATGTTCTCAAAGGTTCATGAAGTCAGCCAATCCGCTTTTGGTCTATGGCCCAGCGTGGTGGACTATGGCCCAGCGCTTCTCATTATGTGAAGAGTCTCGTGCTAATTGGTGAACCTTAGGTTGAAGTGATTATATCATTTTATAGTTTATTTCGTGTAATAAAAACCTTACGCTTAGTCAAGTAAACTAATTTTCTAGACAGGTTATAAAAATCATGCTAAACCTGTATCCATATTACTCGTACCAGTCATTATTGCACACTAATTGACCCGCCGCTCCTAACCCTTTATTACAGTTGGAACCTATCATAAGCTTAGGACAAATTCTCTTGCAAAATCTCAAATCTTCAGGGTCCAATCAACTGGCTCGAAGCGTTTTGACTCAACGTTCCAATACGAACCGCTAATGAACGGAACGCATTTCCATCATCTGCGCTTTCTGCCGCGTCATGGCAAGAGAGAATTGGCATCTTCTAAGCGTCATTCCAGACTATAATTTTCATTGCAAAGTTTCATCCAGATCCGTCCAGCCGCACTGGCGTGATTGATTAACAAATATACATCCATCCATCAATCCATCCATACATTCATCCATTAAAACTTTCGCATTTAATAAGTAGTAAATAATATTAGTAAGTATTTAAAGTATTCTCCAGATTAGATATCCGAAGAATAGGTACCTACTTAATATTGATTTGGTAGACATAATTTGTAAGCACAAGTTTTCCATAATTGATATTATAAGGACTACTTAAGAGGATTCCGATAAGCTAGAAATAATTAGCTTTGCTTTTCGTTCGACTCAATTATGATGTTATTATATGAAAATAGATTTAGCGGAAATGCCATAGCTCCTACGCCGAATATTCGAAAAGCAATAATATTATTTAATTTCCTGTTGATATTATATTTGCATGAAACTGTTTTCTTTGTCAAAAATAATTATTTCTGTGTGATAACTGAGTAGGTGGCCTTACAAAGAGCGTAAAATCCAGGCCCTCTGTTAATTTCAAATTTGATCACCGTTTCAAATATTATGAAATGGAAAAGTTTTTATTGCCATATCATCACAAAAACCAATTACCGGCACACTACTGAGCAGAAGTCTCCTCTCAAAATGAGAACGGTCTGGCCGTCCACGTACGTCCGTCCAAGTGCGGATTGGCAGACTTAGCACCTTTGAGAACATGATGAAGAACACTCGAGCATGCAGGTTTCCGTTACCGATGGTTTGCGAAAAGTTTGGACCGACACCGCTTTAAGCAGCTTTATACAGAAGGCGGTCCTCTCTCTGGAGCAATGACCACCGGCTGCTTGGGTCCTTCCCCCACCAAGTGGGACGTATAATTAGTTTTTCAACACACTTGCTCATAAATTGGCTCTAATTTCACCGCAATTAGGCACATAATGACACCTATAATCAAACTGTGACTTTTTCATTGCTATTATTCACAAGTGAGTTATAAAGTTTTATTTTATTTTATCTACTAAATAAAATTATTTTTTAGTATTATTTTTACGAGGGTGTTGAAAAACGTCGTGTGATACACGTGTGTATTGATGATTACAGTCCCCGGCTATCTTAAGACCCTCACCTAACGGCTCGGGTCTCAATGGCGCCTCAGCGGTAATCACCAACATTACACATAATGTACTGTCAAAGATGTTTTACTTATTATTATTATATATTTGTATGAAAAACATGTTGAGGAATAATTTTATAGAAATTATTAAACAAATAAATGAGAGAAAATATAATTAAAAAATCTCTTTGGTAATAAATATATTTATTTTGCCATCCTCCGCCCGCTGCAAATGTTTATTTGTATAAGTAAGTAATTTTGTTTGTAAGTGTATCCATATTTATTTATTTACGTAAGTTTAATAAAGCTCTTTTTGGCCTCATTCATGTAAGTATTTACTTTGTACCCGGGTGCGAGAGTTTTGTTTATCTCGAATAATAATATTATTTTAATTGTTTATTGCTGTACCTACTGTGTAGTGTTGAAATATTTAATACGTCCATAATATTTTATGGAAGCTAAAAAGTGTTGCTGATTCGATCCCTAGATGGTATTTATACCAAAACCTAACGGAAAATGGATTCTGTAAAAATTCAAGAAAGCAAAATATAGATAACCTTAAAATTATAATAAGATTTACTGTAGCCAATTAATTTTAATTAGAACTAGAACATACTTAATAGTATATTATTTTTGTTAATTAAGGTACATAATTGCCCGCGTGAATTTAGTTTTTACAAAACTTTGAGGAAATTCCTTGATTTGTCGGGACAAGACACCTGTAGGTACCTAAGAAAGAAAAAAGAAAACACACCGATACGCTGCTCCTCACACTAGAACTTTTATTAAGCACTAATGGGCTAGAAACTGGGTACACGGATTAGCTTTTAGAAGACCTGACGACTTGAAAAGTCATAATGTGTATGTAACGTCCTTACAAGTGTGTTAAACATATCACACCCGGTGACAGCGTCGAAATATAATATGAGAAATAATATAAAAGAAAGAAACTAAACAGGCATAAAAATTAGTTCCAATTTTGGCCACCGGGTCAGATAAAGTTGTGGGACTTATACAAAGTGTTGATGGACTACTGCAGCCCACTGCTGGGCACCGGCCTCCACTCTCATAGTAGAGAGGGAATTAGAGCTTAGACCCACCACGCTGCTCCAATGCGGGTTTAACGACTATGTTAATGATAATAACCGGTACCGACGACTTAACGTGCTCTCCGAGGCACGGGGGTGAAACAACGCCAACTTCCTAACTCCGGGCTAGTACCTACTGACAATTTCTAGTCAGAATAACCCAACACTTAATTATGGCCCGACCCGGGACTCGAACCCGGTACCTCATCGGCCGCAGTCTAACATGCTAACCACTAGACCAACGAGGTGTTGATGGACGCATGTCGCAATTTTGGATTCGCGAAACCAATGTTGGTCACCCGCCAGTGGAGCGGAGTGCGTTTACGCCCCAATACGGATGTGTGCCTTAATTCGACCTTAATTAACCGACCATACCTGCAGGAGACTCGTTTCGAGCTAATTTAAGCCTTATTTTTCCTTAAAAGTAACTAAGTTAATGATTATTGTAAATTATTGCTCCACACTTAACGCAACGAACAAATAACTATTAGTTACGCGCAGTTGATGTTAAAGTTGTCTGACCTAGTACGTCTTGTGTGAGGCCCATGGCTCGATCCCCGGCAAGGTCATAATTTCTGATATTTTTCTCGTCCGGTCTGGTGGGAGCCTTCGGTCGAGGCTAGTTATTACTCTACCGACAAGTAAACCGCCAAGCGATTTATCATTTAGCGTTCCGGCACAGAATAGGGATGCTTCCGGTACAATGCCGTATAGAAACTAATTTTATGTATATATGATTCATAATACCAGCATAACTCTAAGCTTACCACGCTGTGAGATCGCAGCCAAGGGCTAACTTGTAGTCGTATTATAAAAATCTATATCACTAGCTATCTTTATTTATATGTGTGCCTACAATTATATAATAATGAAATAATTAATTTAAATAATGTACGCCGGCTACTGTAGAACATGCAGACCTTATTAAGTAACGTAAATACGTAATCATAATTACTATAATTTACATACCATGTTCTGGACAATAAATGATTAATTAATTATCTACATTATGTTACTCATACAACATTTCGATAAAATGTGACGATTTAAATAAAAATGTGTGTGTCAGCTCCAACGCATGACTGGAGTTTACTCTTTAGGAACGATTATAAAATAGGTATATATAGATTAATTAATGAGGGTAAATGAACGCAATTTTTATATTACTGAAAGCATGCTTGATACATTTATTTATATCAATTATATAATTTATATTCATCAAAATACATTTCATAGTAACACAAAATACATAGTCATGGAAACAAAATCAATGACGTAACGGAGAATGTTTGAATTTACTCGCCATACATTTTCATACCCCGGGCCTATATATGTAAATCGATTCTAAAGGAGGTAAACTCCAAAAGATGTATGTACCTGTACTGAAGATTCAAAAATCTGCGGATCCCAAAAAGTCACAAACAAGCTACGTCTTAGGTTAGTTATTTTGAGCATCTACTTCACCTTTCCGAATGACTCGCTACATCAATACTTTGGTCATTGCCAATTGCCATTTGACCTCCAACGAGAGTGTAAAATATACTTAAACGTTAGTTGGATTTTTTTGGCTAGTCTTTCCATATTCATAGTTTTGACGAGTTAAATAACCGGTGACGATATTCTTATTATACCTACTTTCGTTCTTCGAAAGTGAACTCGCGAGAATGAGAATAGATTATTTTTTCTTTTACGGTATAAAACCCGGTATCAAGGTACACTGGCGCTAGAAAACATTTCCAGTATCACGATCAGACATTTAATTAACGAGTCTGCTCAAAACATTCAATACCCTCAGGTGTAATAGTCTACCTAACTTTTTTTGTTAAGGCACTTCTGTATTATCGTTTGAAATTCACGTGTTAATGAAATCTATCTACTTCAAATGATATCACATAATTTTGAAAAAAAAATCCTTTAATATATTATTAAATGCGAAACTGTCGGTCTGTCTGTCTGCTAAGCTTTCACGGCCCCTCCTTTCAACCGATTTTGATGAAATTTGGTAAGTATAGACGTAGATTATATCCCGGGGAAGGACAAAGGCTTAGGGACTAGGGCTTTATTAGGGACTTTTTATCCCGGAAAATTAAGGAGTTCCCGCGGGAATAAAAAAACATACCTAATCCACGCGGGCGAAGTCGCGGGCTTCTTCTTGTATTAACTAACATAGTGATTCAGAGTTTGCCAGAGTACCTAGCTAAGTTCTTACACTTTGTCCCGCCGAGTTGTCCCACCACTGCGCTGGGACAAAATGTAATTTAAAAAAAATTGCCATCGACTTTGTCATTTACTTATTAACTTAATCATCTAGATATAGCTTTAATATGTATATACCTATTTACTTGCAGATTGCATATAATATAATATTGTGTATAAAATGTGCCATTTATTTAAGGAGATCACTGACGCCTAAAACACAGGTTGTATAAACCGACAGTTGGTTTTCTGTACGTACCTATTATGTTATGTAACTACTATATTTAAGAATATTATGTAAGATTGTAAAATGCAGAAGATATTTGTTTTTATGTTTCTTCGATCAATAAACATATTAATTATTCATTATTATTTATTTATTTAATTTGGGATTCATTACATGGACTTTCGGCTCACTCTTCTTCGCTAGGGCTGGCAACGTAGTTTTTCGTAGGCAGGCAGTATTTTTAAATTTTTCATAATGAAATTTATTGATAAAGTACAAAATTGGTAGTTTTGCATTTCCAACGATTTGCATCGGTGATCGACTACTTAGTGGTCAAGACCTCGGTCTTCTATTAAAATTTCGGAGTTAGGTAATGTGCGTTTTAAGCAATTAAACTTTCAAGTTCCCGCAGACAATTTAGCCAGTCGTTAGTGCTGCTCCTAAGAGCCAATTTTCACAGTAAAATTATTGTTATGATGAAAATTTTAGGTGGGTTCCCAAGTTCCCATCGAGTCATAGTGTTACCGGTTGTGACGCATTTTTTATTAGCCATTCCCAACGAGTCCCACCCACAGCCACCCACCCGAGTACGACTCGTTGGGATGAAAAAATTCCGATAGATTCCCAACCAGTCACACATCTTTCATTTCAGTGGGTGATAATGATACTATAGGTAAATTAGACAATTAATTTATCCTAAGATATCTACACATTAGATCTAGCCTTAGAAGTAACAACCCTAGCGAAGCAGCTATAAATATTATAGTGTCTTTAATAATGTAAAGTAGGTACTCTCTCATACAACTCTTTCTTCCGTGCATACCCGATCGTTGGCAGTACCGTCCGCAACGTAATGTTTTAAACCTTTACTTTCGTTATCAGCAGACCGGTTGAAAACTGGTTATTATTACGCATTATTAGTTGCAAAAAAAAAACACTTTTAATCCATAGAATCTGTCATATAATCTCTTGTGATACCACACAGCTTGTTTTGCTCGTAGTGTGTTTTCGCCCTTAAGCAATTTAATGCACGAGACCTGAGAAAAGCATTCATTAGTTAAGTTATATACTGAGTTGAATACGTCCTCTTGTTAGACGTAATGGATAACAACAACAATGTGAAGAACGTCCAATCTGCCTTCAATAGGTAAATGCTACTGAGTTGTAAACATCCCTTTGTTACAGATAATGAGGATATTATTGCTGTGCGCCGTGCTGGGAACGGCCATAGCAGGCGAGAGCGACTGGCAGCCCATTCTGCAGGATACCCCCCTTGTCTACTCGTCGCTCGAAAGATCGCTTAATGCAGGGTAATTTGTATTTAAAGACTTACTGCCAACGCTTAAAGCAATACTTAAGCAATATTACTCAAAATGACAGCTTGATGTCACGTACCTTGACGTTCCTTAAATAAGGATTATAATTCTAAAACACGAAAGCCGACAATAATGAAACTATGTGGCTTTGAGCGTTAGCAGTATATGTTCCTTCCTGTGTCCTTTTAATGAGACCAACCGCCGAGTTTCTTGCTGGTTCTGCTTGGTATAAATTTCATTCTAAACCAGTGGTGGTAGATTCAACTGGCGATGCAAAAGCACTTGTAAATGTTTATTTGAATAAAAAACGTTCGCATTTTGAATTTTTAAATTTTGAATTCTAGTCTGTAAATCAAGTTTGTAAAGTTGAAGTAGTATTATTTTTTTGAATTCCTGCGGGAACAACTCGTTAATTTTCCGGGCCAATGTCCGTCCTCAGGATACAACCAATGTCTGAACTAAGTTTATCAAAATCAGATGAAAATATGGGCCGTGAAAGCGTAACGGACAAACAACTTACATTCACATCATCAATAACTATAAAAGGCTTTGCCCTGAGTTACTTACAACCTCCAGCCCAAATGGCTGAACGAAGGAAATTTTGCGAGAATATTCCTTAAGCACGCTAGAGGTGTAGTTACTTAGAAACGAATTTTCAGCGTGCCAAAGGAGCTTAAATAGGCGTTCAAGTTATATCTATGAAACTTGGTATTTATGCTTTCGGAGAAAAATGAAGAATTTTAAAATGTTTTTCATAATTTTCTTTTTTTAAGAACCTAATTTCACAATTTTCACTTACAAAATTGCACGAGTTTCCTCTCGTTATGAGAAGGATGTGGCTATAGTCCACCACACTGGCCAAGTGCGGATTGTCAAAATTCACACACCTATAGAACATTATGAACTCTCAGGTTTTCTCACGATGTGTTCCTTCACCGTTTGAAGCAAGTGGTATTAAATTTCTAAAAACACACACGGCTCCAAAAAGTTGGTGTCTAAACAACTAGACTAATAATTTAGACTAGGCTTTTTAATTATTTATTATATAATATATAAAAGGAAAAGGTGACTGACTGTCTGATCCATCAACGCCTAGGTACGTGTGCGTTGATAGATCAGTCAGTAAGTACATCCGCTAAGAAAAGGTTTTTGGAAATTCAACCCCAAAGGGGGAAAATAGGAGTTTAAAATTTGTATGAAAATCGAACTTAACTTGAGCAAAGCCGCGGGCAAAACCTAGTTTCTTATCTATACAAATATTATAAATGCAAAAGTTTAGATCGATGTATGGATGGATGTTTGTTACGCAATCACGCCAGAACGGCTGAACGGATCTGGATGAAATTTGCCACAGAGAGTCTGGAATAACACATAGGCCACTTTTTATCCCGGAAAATTAAAGAGTTCCCGCGGGAACCAAAAACCCCAATCCCCACGGACGCGGGTATCAGCTAGTAAATAGATAATTTTATTTTCAGCCCTTCATTAAAAATACTGAATCGAAAACCACCCAAGCAGCCGGGTCTAATGGGAACCAATCCCACTAGTTCGGACTCGTGCAGCGTGTACAAGGTGTCGATGAACCAAGAACTGTTCTACCAGTACGTCGAATACCAGACGAAGCTACGGGACCTTAAGGAGTTCACGCTTTGCATGTGGACCAAATTCCACAACCATACGGAAGATCATCCGCTGTTCTCATATGCGGGTAAGTATCTAATAGATTTTTTTTTTAATTAATTCCAACAGTACAATCAATACATTTTCATTACTATTTACACAGTATCCTAAATTCATATGAATTTTACCGAACACCACAATTAGACGATGTCAGCGTGGCTTTAGGTTTTTAGTGTTCCGTGGTCAGCAATATTACAATAGTTTCGCCATGCCCGTCTGTGTGTCCATCTGTCTGAACACGGCTTAGCTCAGAGGTCCTTACTACTAGAAAGATGTAATTTGCCATGGGTAAACATAATATTAATCACGCCGACAATGTGGTAAGATAAAATTTCGAAAATATTTTTTGTTAGACTAGAAATAGAATAATCTGCGAAGAGAATACATTTGTAGAGTCAATACAATACAAAAAACAAAATTAAAAACTTGTATCAAATTTCGAGTTTGAAGCCGGCTATCGGGTAATAGCTATTTTTAATTAAAATCTGACTTTAAAATACTGTATAGAAGTTTTTGCGTAGTGCTGGATCAGACAGGTTAATTTACTTTTTCAACTGAACCTCCGTGGGTAGTTCAACTTTTGTACCCTTTTCAATTTTTTCAATTTTTAAACACAGAAACCAATCATACTACGAAATTTCAACTTTCTACATATCTGGGATGTAGTTTTAATACAAATGGTTGAGTAGTAGGTAGGTCCCGTTTTATGTAATTTATTCGAAGCTATTTATTTTAAAACCCATTTCACTTAGATACTTGAAACTTACAGGTTATCGTTATATTTTTTAGCTTAACTAGTGTTCCAATAATTACCTTAAGTTACTGTGACACGGACCATAAAAACAGAAAAATTTCGTTTAAAAATACACACTGCGTGCAGTAGGCAGGCAAGCAGGGGCTTGGCCTAGCGCACTGCCGTGCGCATCGATAAGTTTAAAGTTTCTTTCTAAATTTCATAATATAAACGTGCAAAGTCGGGGTTAGGTGGTAGTAACTTATACACGTAAATAACCTTAAAAAGATAATTTTACGACATAGTTTTTTTAGTATGCAATCAAAGTTAATGAATATTGAGTACATATTAAGTGGTATCTATTTACACAACGCATATCCTCTCAAAACACTTCAATGCTTTAAATCCGACATTCAGTCATTAGATTCAGATATTTATTCGTTTTTCCCACACCTCAACTCTGTTTATACAAATTGTGAACTGGTTTAGTAATTTCGGCACGGAAATAGATAAAAAAACTTGATTTCGACATTTGTTCCAATTACAGTAGGAAGATTTGGTTCCTAACTTTCGCTTCTTCCTAACTGAATGACTGTGCTTTAGCAAAGATAGGGTTATGTTTCTTTTTTTACTTATTTTATTCATTTACTAGTCTCACCCCGACAGCTGGCTTATCAGGCAAGGGTGGGCTTACCTTATGCAATTTGTATATTTATGGTTAAACATCTACTATTTATTGATCGCGATTGATTTGCTGTTCCCGGTTGAGGAGTGCCGCCCGCCATCTTCGACTTATTAATCAAACCATCATATACATAGGATCAGCCTCACAGTATATCCTCCATAGAGCAAAAATAACACTAACATAGAGGAGGTATGGAGCAACATCGACGAAATATGTTATCCCCTATCCCGAAAGACTCTCCCGAAAATCTCTATTCCCTTTTGTTAAAAAATTTAAATATATAATTTCTATTCATCAAAATACATTACAAAGTCATGGAAACATAAACAAGTGTTACCTACCATGGAAACATAAAGTCAATAACGTAACGGAGAAAATTTGATTTACTCCCCATAAATTTTTATACCCCGGGCTTTTATATTAAATGAAAATCGATTCTAATGGAGGTAAACTCCAATAATATATACATGAATCGTCTAGTTACAGCTAGATTTATATCGGTTGATTTTGACGACCTCCGTCTGGTCTGGTGGAAAGCTTCGGCCGTGGCTAGTTACTAGTTACCACTCTACCGGCAAAGACGTGCCGCCAAGCGATTTAGCGTTCCGGTACGATGCCGTGTAGAAACCGAAGGGGTATGGGTTTAATATAACTGCCATGCCCCTATCCGGTTAGCCCGCTATCATCTTAGACTGCATCATCACTTACCATCAGGTGAAATCGCAGTCAAGGGCTAGCTTGTAGTGGATAAATTTTTTTTATTAAAAATATATGTTAAAGGCTTAAAAGAAAACTGACACAATAAACTCGCAAGTATAATGAAACGGAGTGTACAAAGAGCAGCTTACTAGAACAAATAACAAAGCCTTTGTCTATGGGATAGAAGCAGGCGCTAAGTACGAGTAATTTGCGGAAGTCCATGATAATCGTTACATCGTGTGTCGGGAGTGAGAAGATTAATCGTGTCGTGTGGTGTTGCGGCGGTGCGTAATGCCTAATTGCTTTTCTTGCATGTTTAATAGCGGGAGCCCGTTGCACGTTGTACCACATAGATTAATCTGTTTTATCGGATTATATCGAATTAAGCTTGATTTGAAGTCTTTGTCAGCAAGCCTTATTTATTACTAGCTGATGCCCGCGACTTCGTCCGCGTGGTTTAAGTTTTTTTGATTCGCGCGGGAACTCCTAAATTTTCCGGGATAAAAAGTAGCCTATGTCACTCTCCAGGCCCTCAACTATACCCATGCCAAAAATCACGTTGATCCGTTGCTCCGTTGCGGTGTGATTGAAGGACAAACCAACAAACCAAAAAACCAACAAACCAACAAACCAAAAACCAACAAACAAACACTCTTTCGCATTTATAATATTAAGTATGAAGTATGAAGTATGATAATAATTAAAATAGCCTTACTATTGAAATCTTCTATGAATTCGCCTTAGACTACCTCGTTACATGCGGCTTTCCGACCTTTAAGAATAGTCATGATTGTAGTTCTATTTCTATGAAAATATTCATTATTTCACCGCTACTGTGTGCTTACTCGTATTTATTCAATACTAGCAGATACCCGCGACTTCGTCCGCGTAAAATAAGTTTTTTAAACTTTCACGGGAATTTTTCGGGTTAATATATAGCCTATGACACTCACAAATAATGTGGCTTTCTATTGGTACCAGAATTTTCAAAATCGGTTCAGTATATCCAAAGATTACCCCCTACAACGTCACAAACTCACAA
This sequence comes from Erebia aethiops, assembly GCA_923060345.2. Taxonomy (NCBI): domain Eukaryota; kingdom Metazoa; phylum Arthropoda; class Insecta; order Lepidoptera; family Nymphalidae; genus Erebia; species Erebia aethiops. Next base: position 5,015,816 of record OV281079.1, on the reverse strand, counting down.
ACTTTATCTCTTTATAATATTATTAAGTTAAGATGATTTTTCTCAGATGGAGATTTGTCTCTATTTTCATTACCACTATACTTTTTTTTTGTTGATTGTTAGTGCACCAACACATTTAATGTCCCATACTGATTTTTTGTGACTGAGTTTTCAAACACAACGGAAGGCAAAACAGCTAGAGGTCGAACAAGGCATATCTACTTTATCATTTAGGTCATTGGTAAGTAGGATTATCCATTAACTAGTCTCAAATTATGCACTTTGAAGTTTTAGTAAACCACAAACAGACAGGCATTAAAATAACAACCGACAAAAACGTGCAAAATTAAAATAACAACCGACATATAAGTACCAAGATACCAATCAGACTTGTAGTTCACACCCCTTCATCAACTAGAAGAGAGCTGATGATATCCCAACGGCTGAACCAATTTTCTTGAATCATAGCTAAGAACACTGTCGATCAAGTCACTTTTTTTTTACTACGATCACACCTGATGGTCAGTGATGATGCAGTCTAAGATGGTAGCGGGCTAACCTGTTTGAGGTATTAAACCCATACCCCTATTTGGTTTCTACACGGCATCGTACCTTAACGCTAAATCGCTTGACGGCACGTCTTTGCCGGTAGGGTGGTAACAAGCCACGGCCGAAGCCTCCCACCAGGCCAGACCAGGGAAAATTCAGAAATTATAAATTCCCAAATTGACCATGCCGGGGATCGTACCCGGGACCTCCGCACGTTAAGACAACAGCGCTCAACGCTCTCGTCAAATCCCGGAATCAAAATCAGTTTATCCGTTTGGGAGCTAAGAACCCACAGACAGACACACAGATACTTTAGACTTATAACACACCTCTATTAGCCTAATAATTGTAACATAATACATAATTAAAAGGTATCGCATACTATATGGAGATATGTTGTATAGTAGACAGTTGAGTTTTAATGAAGTTGTACGTGGGTGTGTCATCACTCATCACACGTTTCAGTTACGCGCTCCAACCTAGACCTCATCAATGCTTTGTATTATGCATGATTGTCATCAAGCGCAAACCTATCTCGCAATTAAAAAAAAGATAAAAACAATCCAATTACCTATCTAAGCCATTCAGTTGGATATAGAAAAAAAAATACTTTTTATAAAATGGAGTACCACAAGATAAAACGGGAATATAATCACCTAACCACGTTTGCTAGCAGGTTGACGGGCAATTCTTTGAAAAGAAACCAATCATATTCAATGTACCTTTTTATAAAGACGTAGCCATTTTACTTATTCGCCTTAATATAGTCCGATGGTTCTTTTTGTAATTTTCGAAGTGAAAACTTCTTTAGGCTCGTTGAGCACTTTTTGGTAATTCATATTGAAGTGTAAAACTTCTGTAGGCGCGTGGAGCACTTTTTGGTAGGGGGTAGATGTAGATTCGCGATGTAACCGACATGCTCGCGAACATATAACTAAACTACATTCAAAATTAAACTTTAATGCCTTAGTGTTAAGGTTTATATAAAAAACGTTTTCACTTCTATCGGCAGTCCCTATGAGTGGCATTTTTTTTATCCACTACAAGGTAGCCCTTGTCTGCAATCTCACCTGATGGTAAGTGATGACGCAGTCTAAGATGGTAGCGGGCTGAACTGTAGGGGTATGGCAGCTCAGCCGTCTGACGTGAATGAGTAACATCCATATCCATCCATCCAAACTTTCACATTTATAATATAGTATCGAAGTAACTTACTACTTGCGATATGTAATATTATTACAAATAAACGATTCAGCAGCACACTGAACACAATGAAATATCCCAGCATGTAGATTTATTTTAAAGCTCTTTGTACCTAAATGTATGACAAACCATATGCCCTGTCTTAGACGAACTATATCAATAGTATTAAGCACGCAGTTTTAAGTCAAGGATGTGATCAGTCTGTATATGTTTTTTTTATTGCGAGATAGGCAATCAAACGACAAGCATGCTTAGTGCCTGCAATGATGAGGTATTGGATGGAACGCGCTTGCCTCAAAGATGTCTATTCACTCTTGTCTTGAATGATCTTAATTAGTTATACGTGGCTGGAAACACAGTAGACAGATGCAACCAGTATGGAAACTACCTAGAAAAGTTGGAAACAGGCTCACTCACACAAACGTGCGCATCGATGAGACCCCAAGCGCTCTTCGCAGTGCCGTCAGTAGTGAGTGCCGCGTCATCGCATGTTCGATGCGCACGTTTGTGTGAGTGAGCTGTTTCGAACGTTTCTAGGTAGTTTCCATACTGGTTGTATCTGTTTACTGTGCTGGAAACACGTAAGTAATAAGTACTATGCAAGTCAACATTCCATGTTGCTACACCTACGTTTGACGTCAGATCCGATTTATTCATATAATAAACTTACCCTACTTACTTATCGGAACATGTTGCAATATGTAGGCGACATACAGTTGAACTGCCAATTGCTCATACTAGCTTTAAGTCGTGACCGGACCTATATTACACGAATTGAATCTAGACACGTTGTACTTCGAGAAGCGTAAAATAGTGGTAGCAAGTAACCTTTATGTATTAAGGTATGATGGTATGGTATATTAAAATGTAGCTGATGCCCGTGACTTCGTCCGCGTGGATTAAGCTATTTTTTTGATTCCCGCGGGAACTTCATAATTATCCGGGATAGAAAGTCTATGTCACTCTCCAGATCCTCAACTAAACCCATGCAAAAAATGACGCCGATCCGTTGATTTGTTGCGGAGTGATTGATGGACAAACCAATAAACAAATAAGGGATATTGAATGCCCTTCCGGCTTCCGTTTTCCCCTCCTCTTTTAATATAGGTACCTTCAAATCAAGAGTGAATAGGCATCTTCAAGGCAACGCTCCACCTTAGGCTGCATCACCACTTGCAAGCAAGTCTGATTGCAACCAAGCGCTAACCTATGTATTAAAAAAAAAAGATGCAAAAGTGTGTCTACCTGTTTATCTGCTACGATTTCACATTGCCCATTTTTTTCAACAGATTTGAAATCGATGATTTGATGGGCATTTGGTACAAAACTAGGTTGCATCCTGGGAAACGAAAAGCTACTTTTGATCTATTAAAAAGTTCTTGCAGGAAATTCTAGTATTAGGTATTAGTAATGTAGTTAATCATTAATTTTGTGACGAGTGTTCTACATCTAGTGTGTCTGTCTGTCTGTCTATCTGTCTGTCTGTCTCTTACGCTTTCACGGCCCATCTGTTCAACCGATTTTGATGAAATTTGGTACAGGGATAGATTGTATCCCGGAGAAGGACATAGGCTACTTTTTATCCCGGAAAATTAAAGAGTTCCCGCGCGAATAAAAAAAACTTAATCCACGCGGACGAAGTCGCGGGCATCATCTAGTAAATAATAGATATCACTCGACAGTCAGACGTGATACAAATAACGTGATCAATATTATTACAATTGGAGCCATATATGTAGTTGGAAACGTTGGAATTATTAAATAACGTGACACCAAAGTTATATCTCTCAGGGCATCGTTATACCATACTACATAATAGTATCATATATTAGATAATTTAAATATTTACACTATTAGTGATGTGAACGACTACAGAGTAACTAAGTTAGATTTGTTCATCAGGTGTTCAAATCAAGTTACTCTGCGTTAAATTTTAATCAACATCCGATCTGATAGCGTTAGTTACGTAGCTAGTTAGTTGGTAATTATTTTAAATTCATTTGGCTTATAAAAAAAATACATCGAAAAGTGTATTTGGATCGTCTTTTTTATGTAGAATAAAAGTATGTTATAAGTAAGTGTATAGTTAATCATATTTTCCGGTCTGCTTTTTCTTTATTTTTATTGGGTTTGCTTTAAAGGCTTGTTACTACGCACCTAAAATATGTGTTAAATACTGTATTCAAAGTATTACAGAATTAAAAATACAAAATTTTGTTGTATCGATTTGAGACATATAACTAGCCCTGGTGGACCCTGGACCACTGGTCCAGGGTATAAATAAAATAAGTGAGAATTAATTGGTTTCTTGTGCTGTGAGTAGATATGTCAAAAAAGTTAAGTTGGATGGAATCACTTTTTGATTGGCCAAGTTTACTTTTTTGACGTCCACTCACAGTACAGTCAAATAATTAATCAATCAATTCTCACTTTTTTTTTTTCGAAAACTGTTAATTCGTGGTTGGAACTCAGCCGCAACGCAAATTTTCATAGTTAGATCTAATCTTCACATTTTTTTGTCGACTGGGAATATGATAGAAATATAGTTGCAGGGGGTCCACCGGAACCAGCAAAATTTAAAAAGTGGTCTATGACAAAAAAAGTTTGGGAAACTCTGGTCTAGAACAAAAGTAACAAAATGTTAATTCCATATGAGTTAACACCAATAACACCATGATACTGTGCGATTCATTTCCTAACTCCTTAGTCCCTTTCACTGAAATTGCTTTCTTACTATGCCCTAAATTGCAGGCATTTCCCAATTGTAAACTTTATAGCATCAAGTTGAGTTAACAAGTTTCTGTACTTGCAACGCTTATGAAGAAATAGGCGGACCACTTCTGGTGTAATAAGTAGATAGTTGATAATATTAATTTAGTTGAGGCTGAGTACACTATCACCACGCAATCTTTGACTCAGTGGCCGCCCAAGATTACATATTATTCATTTAGATAATAGTATTACGTGTTAGCTTGGTACGGTAATTTCGAATGGTCCATTACAGCACGGTACCCTTTTGTTTTAATCGTACGTAGTTTTAAGTTTTATATTTTGTTACTAACTGATGCCCGCGACGTCGTCCGCACGTCGTAACTAACTATTTTTTCCATATTTTCTCACCGTTTAAACCTTCTCTGGACGACGACGAACATTTCAAACCCAAAATCAGCTAAATCGTAAATAAGAGTTTTAGCGAGACAAACAGCAATTGATTTTTATTTAAATAGAAGATTACATTAGGTGTAGATAACTCTGGGGCAGATAGCCCTGTACAAAATTTCATCAAAATCGGTTGATAGATGAGCTGTGAAAGCGTTTCAGACAGACTGACATACTTTTGCATTTATAATATTATAGAATGGAATTAGTATGGATCTATAATATTAGTACCTACAGATATAGTATAGTAACTATAGATATAAAGTCTGCCAATCCGGTCTTGGCCAGCGTGGTGGACTATAACCTAAATACTTCTAATTCTAAGAGGAGACTCGTACTCAGAAGTGAGCATGCGATAAGTTGATGATAATGATGATGAAGAAGTCTAGAAGTTATAAGCGGTTATAGACTATTAAAATAAAATTATATACACTACCTAAAGATAGTGAAGTGCTTGTGAAGCATTATTACCTAAGTAACCACACGTTTATGTTTCAGAGTAAATTTTAATAAATAACAAGAGTAAATTAATAATTTGTTTCAAGTTTTAAGCTAAAGTGCCTGCCTAATGCATTTCAGCTTAAAACTAATTAGGTACCTACTTGCTTGCACGAAATTCAAGAATATAATAATCCTGTTAACGGATTAATTAAATCCATACTTACCTAAATTATAAAATGAGAACGTGCATCTGCCTGGTACCTTTTAGATCGGCTTAACCGATTTTAACGAAATATACAGACTACAGACATGTACGTAGCTTGCACCTTAGAGAATATTTTTATCCCGGAAAATTAAGAGTTCCTACGGGATAATGAAAAACCTATCCATTCGAAAGACGCCGTGGGCATCCAGCTGTCTAGTCTAGTTAATTAAATATTTTACACCTCTTCTAGGAATATAAATGATAATAATTCCGAACGCTTTGATTCGTTTGTAGTCTCTCATACTTAATAATAACAATTGAAGAATGTTAAACATCATTTCCAAGATATTTTATTAAAGAGAATTTTTTCTGTAGGTATGAGATTAATAAATATTTTCATCAGCATATTTGAAATATATTTAAGTTATCATTGAGTTTAATTATTTGTTCTGTTTATTTTGTGAGTAATTGTTGTATTTCCGTCGATTGTCTTAATTAATTATCAAAATACAAACAAAGCTATTTTTTTTTGTTGAAATTGGTACAATTTACTACAGGTAGGTACTAGTATGATACATATAAAAGTACCTAATCGAAGTACCAAGCCTATGGCCCTTAGATTCGAAATGCATAGCTAATGAAGATTTTTCTTTATTCCTTACTAATTAATTACACAAAGTTGTATGCCACGATTTTTCGTCAATATGGCAAATTTTGTACAACACAATCTCTAAACTAAACTAAAATGACACCTCTTAATCTAGTTCTGTCCCTTTGTGCAGAGAGTATTATGAAAGGATCGGCAATATTTTTAATGCTGTCATTTTAGTTTAGTTTAGAGATTGTGTACAACAGAATCAGCCCTAATAACAATTATTCAATTAAAAATTCAAATTAGCCTATTATTCGATAAAAATTTAATAAGAAAGAATGGAGGGATTCCTCAACGGGTAGGTACCTACGTACCCATAGGAAAAACTGAATGACTATTCAGCGAATTGCTTTTGCAAGGTATCACTCACTCACTCACTGACTGACTAATCACGATAATTAAAATTGTGAAGGTAGATTTTTTCTATATTGTAGACGATCAGCTAAGAAACGGTTTTGAGAAAATTCACCCCTAAGGGGGTGAAATGGGGGTCGGAAGTTTGTATGAAAGTCCTATATTTTTGAATTTTGAGACATGAAAATTGGCATTTAAGTTAATAGTTTTGGATAATAAGAATCTGTATAAGCAGTTTTACGAAAATCCACCCCAAAGGGAGTTCAGTGGGGGTTGAAAGTTTGCATGTAGGTTCTAAGTTTTTGCATTTAGAGACATGAAAATCGGGATTTAGGTTATTAGTTTTAATTATAAATTATAATAGAAATGTATAAGCAATTTTACGAAAATACATCCCACAGAGGGTGAAATTGGTGTTGAGAATTTGTATGAAAGTCCTATTTTTTTGTAGTTAGAGACGTGAAAATCGGGATTTAGGTTATTAGTTTTAAATAATAAAAACTTGGATAAGCAATTTTACGAAAATCCAGCCCAAGGAGGGTGAACATTTGGCCAGACCAAGGCGCGTTTGGAACCCTCGTAGCTTTAACAAATTATCACCATCATGTTTTATAGGTAATCGGACGCCAATAAGTGCACAGTGTACCTAATTTTGATAAATAAATATTGATTGGTTGATTGATAAAATGTGGGTTTGAAATTTGCATTAAAATCGAAATTAACGAGAGCGAAGCTGCTGGAAAAAGCTAGTACATAGGTATATAAAACATAAGTGCCTTTTAATTTTTAAAATATCCCATTATTGTTATTTCAGTTGGAGAAAATCCGAAAGAGATATCTGTGATGGTATCAAATACGAAAGAGGCAAGCTACTTTACCACGGCAGTGCACGGACAAACGTATTTCAGACTCAACTATCCCCTCAAGCTTAATACGTAAGTACTATTTCAATACAATGACTTATTTATCCACTATCTTGACAAATCATATTGGTTTGATGAACATTTATTGACCTATCGCCTAAGCAATCGTTTGCACTTGCGAGCGCTTGATTTTTAACAGCGTCCACGGTGGCGCCTACGGCCTAGTAGGGCATACGTTACAATAGGCATAATGACTGATTTTGTGAAATGAATGATCAGATAATGTTCGGAAGTATCTACTATTTCGAAAAAATATCTTATTTCAGCAGAAAAATAAGGTTTGGTACATAATATTGGCATTTGAAATTTAAATTTTAAAATTCATGCTAAAACGCTCCCCGGTGTCATGGCGTCGTTTGTGACGTCACTATTATTTTTACCAATGTACTCTGTGCAGTGTGTAGTAAGCAATAGTGTGATTGTCAAAGCTCGAAAACAAACCATTGTGACGTCATTAGCTTCTTGGTGTTTTAACCAATATGGCGGATTGCTGTATTTTATAATTTTATTTTATCAAAATAAATAGCAATCTCACTCGAAATAGGAAAATAAATACGTTTTTTATAATCCATGAATCCTATTTCATTAGATAAATTCATAATTTCATTGATTCTTGGTTACTGTCTTCATGAATATGCTGCCCCAAAGAGAAGCTTGAGCCTAGTTTCTAAGTTGCTAGTCTAGTGACTAAAGAAGACAGATGCTCAGGCAATATAGTACCTAGCCGATGCGCGTTAAGTAAGCCGATATGTTCGGCGAATCGACTGAGCGTAACGACTTTCTTAAGAAATTTTCAACGTTATGTGCAAGGAAGAAATTGAGTAACAAGTACTTATTTTCTAAATTAGGTCGATAGTTTATATCAAGTGACATGGTAAACAAAATATCGCAACCTCTGTATGTATGTATGTTGTGAAATTTCACATTAGGTCGACAAACCATACGAAATGCTATGCTAAATGCAATCTAATTATCTCATCTTACGAAATAGTTTTTAAAGCTAGCTGATTTATCTCGATTGTACTTGTGTGAAATTTTTGACTATCAGGAGCTTAATATGAATATGCAGTTCTACGCTACATAAATGAAACTGCTGGGCCCAACGGAGCTAGTTCTGTTGCACATATACTTAAACTAAATTGACAGCACTAAATCTAGTACTGCCACTTTCCGAAGGAAGTAATTAGAAAGGGATAGCAAAATATTTAGAGTTATCATTTTAGTTCAGTTTAGAGTTTAGTAGTTTTTATTCGAATAAACTTCTTCTATGAATAAACAAGAGAAACAACCACGATTTAAAATCAATCGCAGCTAACGAGTTTACAGTTAATATCCTGCTGTCAAACTCTCAAAGCCGCATCTAAATACAAAACTTACAACGAAAATGAAATCGACGCGAACCTTGAAATATACCTACAAACTCAACTTTCCGATCAGCATACATGCTTGGTTTGAAAGATTAACATCATTTGCAGAGATGGTTTAAGTTATGAAGAAGTTCCGCGTTGAGTAAACTTATTTGTTATGATCAAATTTCTGAAACTCAAGTTTGTTGTTTATAACACAAAGCGGCTATGAAATCGAGGCTGTATTGTGTTCTACAAGTTCATGTTCCACAGATTGGAAATATTGTCCCACCAATTAAAACCACGTTTACAGCAAGGTATAAGGCCCGTAATAATCATCTGATCTTGAAAACCTATTCTTAGTTGATATCGGTTTAAAACTACGGGCTTAGTTGTATTGTTGTTAATTTTTGCTACACCAAAAAGGAAAGTGGTAGAACATCATTAAGATATCGAAGGGGTGACACTATATGAAAACTTTTGTGCCCACTTGGTATAAAAAATTTTCCTATGGTGAAATTCATAGAAGTTATTGACCAGGGAATTTGCTGCCATACATTCACAACGTAGATGTTTATTTTTTTCAGATGGTATCACTCATGCCAATCGTGGAATGGCAAAACCGGCGAGTGGCAGATTTGGGTAAATGCCGAGCGAGTTGGCAGAGGATTTCATAACAGAGTAAGTTTCACCAACAAAATTGATGTCATAAATTAATTATGTGAGTGCAGGGTAGTAGTCCCGTCCCACAAACCCGGTGGCCAAAATTGGAACAAATTTTTATGCCTGTTTAGTTTTTGGTTTTATTTTATTTGTCACTAGCTGACCCGGCGCACTTCGTACCGCCTTAGTATGCAAAATTAAATGTATATTTTTCAATATTTCTGAGAGATTTTCTTAATATTTTTTTCCGTAAGAACCTTCTCCTAATAATAACAAATACAACAAAAAAAGAATTAGTGAAATCGGTCCAGCCATTCACGCGTGATGCCGTGACCAAGGAAAACGGGTTTCATTTTTATATATATAGATCTAAATACTGTCGCCGGGTCAGATAAGTTTGTCATACACTATTTTGAATGTCAAATATTTGACAACTAGACGAATCAGCAACTTTATTCCAAAATTCCGCGCGCCTCGTGCGCACATAATATGCACAATCCCAATATCCTAATATAAAATTAAATGGGAAGGTACTTTAACTTAAAACTTAAGCTACGTGGGTTCCGATTGCGCTCTAGTCTGAAAAGAAGCCCTCAAAAAGCTCAGCCGGGAATCCTTTTATAACACCATCTCACAATCGCGAACTGATGAAATTCCTAGAACAAAATACCTGTACGTTATTCGATTCATGTCTAAACTAGACTCTCCTTTCTCTGAACTATAATTGTTCTTTTAGCGGAGTGGGGTAAGGTTTGCAGTTTGCACCTATGACCTATCGCATTCTATAGTCGGTCCAGTGAAAAGAGCTACAGTTTTGAGGCTTTTTTTAATTAAACCATGTACTTTAATCTTAAATCTTTAAAATTAAATACACAACTACGTCACTGCCACGTAAATCGAAGCTATTTACAAGCAAAAGAACACACAGCACCGCGCGCCAATATGAGTAAACATAATGTTAAAATACTTAGGTCCGTATCTAACGTGCAATTCTTGTATATATGTATGTATACATACATATGATTATATAATATATATATAATCTGAATCTCGGAAACGGCTCCAACGATTTCCATGAAATTTAGTATGCAGGGGGTTTCGGGGGCGATAAATCGATCTAGCTAGGATAAATTTTTAGAAAATGTCGTTTTATCCATGTTTTCAGGCAATGAAAAACTGCTACAATATCATTAGAATACGTCATCATACCATCTATAAGGTTATAAAAGCTCAGGTGGGAAAATGGGGGGTCCCGAAACCAGAAGACCCCAGTTCAACTCCAGATGCCTCCAGTCCATTTTTTTAGTCATTTATTTATTAATTAATATAGGTACACTGTAGG